>JARACZ010000028.1:295000-6174473 GCA_029255805.1 Keiferia lycopersicella
TGACCGTATTCTTACGGCTGTTAACGCTCTGCTTACCCCGCAAGGGATCAAGGCCTGATATGTGTGATGCCGGCTATGCCGTGTGATGCCGGCTTAGAATAGCATCACCCCATTTCCTACCCGTGGGTGTCGTAAGAGGCGACTGAGGGATTTGAGGATTTCAGGTGCATTACAACTTTTAGGCGACAGGCTTACAACCTGTCACTATAGTGATACACAAATTAACTCAAACGGCCCTATATATGTATATTTGTCAGACGTGGCAATAGAGACCGTATTTTTACGGCCGTTAACGCTCTGCCTACCCCGTAAGGGATACAGGCGTGATATATATGTATGTATGTATATCTGCCCACCACTGTACCTGATTACATGAATAAATGAATGTCATGTTGTGGCAGGGCTTCCCGGCGGAGTTCGCGATGTATCTGAACTACTGCCGCGGGCTCACGTTCGACGAGGCGCCCGACTACATGTACCTCCGGCAGGTACGTCTCCAAACACGTCAGCCTTTATATAAATTAAACTACCGACCGACCAAGTCAATTTGTATGGGAGGTCCAAAAAATTTTCTCACATTTCGACCTGTGCTCCTTGGAGAAAGTTATTTAATTTCATGGACTGGTTCACCCTATGAAATGTTTGCAGCAATTTTTTTTTACACCCTGTATAACATAAACATTTATTCCCGTTGTTCACCGCCCTCCTGTTGGCCACCCTATCACAATTTTCTTTCTGTATTTCGACCTTATTTCTTTAGCTGGGTCTCCATTGAACGAGCACCCTCAGATGCTCACCGCCGCGCGCGGCATGCGGCGCAATGCGCGGTCGGTGTGGACGTGTTTCGCCTGAGCAGCGCATGTTTATATTCTCATGCTCGGGCGAAAACCGTCCACAACGACCGCGCATTGCACCGCATGCTGCGCGCGGCAGTGAGCATCTGAGGCTGCCGGAGGGAAACTTGTTCAGACAAATGAACTGGTTCCTTTAAAATTATATGCAGTTGTCTTTTTTTACATCCATACTATATGCGTTAATTTTTAGTAGAATCACCTACGAATGGGGAGACGAACTGTTCGATCGAATCGGCAAGGGAGGTGGCGAACGGGAATAAAGGCTTTCACCAATACAACTTTGCATGGTGGTTTTGATCATATAAAGTGTAAAAATATTAGCTGCAAATATTTTAACGGGTGAATTAGCCCATGAAACTGAACAACTTTCACCAAGAAATATATGTCGAAATATGGAAAAAAAATTGTGCGCTCATACTCCTCACCTCAATTGACTTGGTCAGTTCGTATCGTAGGTTTCTATGGGTGGTCCAAAAATTTTTCTCATATTTCGACCTATGTTTATGGAAAGCTTTTCAGTTTCATAGGTTACTCCTTTAAATATTTGCAGCTAATATTTTTACACCATGTATTTTGAACATTGTAGTATGGGTTTATGATTGTGCCAGCCCCGAGGCAGTGCTTTAGGGGCTAGTTTTTGGTCCACCTGAGCCGTGTTTACACTAGGTTCATAAAATTGTTATTGTTAAAATTGTTAATACTTGACCATCAAAAAGCTAAATGTATAATTTACTACTTTAAAATAAATAATTTGAATTTGAAATTGTATTGTGTGCGCAGTTGTTCCGCATCCTGTTCCGCACGATGAACTACCAGTACGACTACACGTTCGACTGGACCATCCTGCGTCAGCGCAAGCAGCACATGGAAGCCGGCGCGCCGCCCCCGCCCGCGCCCGACCGCGCCGACCGCCCCGACAGGTACACACACACTACACGCGCCACCGCACCATCCTGCGTCAGCGCAAGCAGCACCTGGAGGCCGGCGCGCCGCCCCCGCCCGCGCCCGACCGCGCCGACCGCCCCGACAGGTACACACACACTACACGCGCCACCGCACCATCCTGCGTCAGCGCAAGCAGCACCTGGAGGCCGGCGCGCCGCCCCCGCCCGCGCCCGACCGCGCCGACCGCCCCGACAGGTACACACACACTACACGCGCCACCGCACCATCCTGCGTCAGCGCAAGCAGCACCTGGAGGCCGGCGCGCCGCCCCCGCCCGCGCCCGACCGCGCCGACCGCCCCGACAGGTACACACACACTACACGCGCCACCGCACCATCCTGCGTCAGCGCAAGCAGCACCTGGAGGCCGGCGCGCCGCCCCCGCCCGCGCCCGACCGCGCCGACCGCCCCGACAGGTACACACACACTACACGCGCCACCGCACCATCCTGCGTCAGCGCAAGCAGCACATGGAGGCCGGCGCGCCGCCCCCGCCCGTGCCGATAGGTACATACACAGTACAGCCTTCCTTGCGACTGCCTTTGACGCAAATGGTTCCAAGTTCGATTCTCGGTGGGTCACTCACAAAGTTGATATCTATCACTTTGTGAATTTGTTCCCAGTCTGGTTAGGACATTGCGGGCTGAACTACCCGATTCTCGGGAAGTAAGATGATTCCGTGCTTCAGATGGCACGTTAAGCCGTATGTCCCGGTTGCTGTCTATGATCACTTAGATGGCGGCCGTTACACAAACATGTCAGAAGCCTGCTACTTCTTGTAAGCGGTTGAAAAATTCTGGCGCTAAGGTTCATGGGGTCGTTGGACGACTCGGTGTCCCACGCGAAAAGAGAGCGTACAGCCTTACTTGGACAGTACATTCTTCAGCAATATTTTCCATTCTTTGGCAATACACCCACACGTAATACACTTAGCAATATACTAATACACAGAGCAATATACTCTTGTGAAATACACTCTAGGGCAATATACTAATAAACAGAGCAATATACTCTTGTGGAATACACTCTAGGGCAATATACTAATACACAGAGCAATATACTCTTGTGGAATACACTCTAGGGCAATATACTAATACACAGAGCAATATACTCTTGTGGAATACACTATAGGGCAATATACTAATACACAGAGCAATATACTCTTGTGGAATACACTCTAGGGCAATATACTAATACACAGAGCAATATACTCTTGTGGAATACACTCTAGGGCAATATACTAATACACAGAGCAATATACTCTTGTGGAATACACTCTAGGGCAATATACTAATACACAGAGCAATATACTCTTGTGGAATACACTCTAGGGCAATATACTAATACACAGAGCAATATACTCTTGTGGAATACACTATAGGGCAATATACTAATACACAGAGCAATACACTCTTGTGGAATACACTCCAGGGCAACATACTCTAATATATATACTAAATGTATATATTATGTAATTTATTTTTCTCTAATCAATAAACTTGTTTTTTCATAGTGTTCTTTCGTATTTAGTTGTTGTTAGCATTATAAATTGTAAATTATTCTAATCCCTTATTACCAAACTTCATGTATTATTTCAATGTGAAAGTAAATTTAAACGCTGTGAGATTTTCTCTAATAAATATATATACAAATGTATAATGTGGCTAAGCTAAAGCCGTGTGATGCCGGCTTAGAATAGCATCACCCCACATACTTCCCGCTGGTGTCGTTAGAGGCGACTAAGGGAAACGAGGGTATTGGTGTATAACAATTTTTAGGCGACAGGCTGACAACCTGTCACAATAGTGACACACATGTTTTCTGAAACACCTTGGAAAACAACTTATAATAAATATATATACAAATGTATAATGTGGCTCACGTACATATAGTAATATGGTGTGGTGTGGTGTCCTCAGGGCGGAGCGCGGCGCCGAGCGTCGCTCGCCGTCCGTGCAGCGCCGCGCCGCGCCACCGCCGCAGCCGCCGCCCAACAACGAGGTATGTACACCACTCAATACTGTACTTGGGTCGTTGGACGACTCGGTGTCCCACACGAACAAAAAAAACCACATCAACACAAACACACTACACTTGATGTATAAGGCGTAAGAGATGGTGCGAAAACTTTGCAGGCGTGGTCAGATCATGAAACTGGACAAGCTTTTCTATGGTGGCTAAGTTGGGAAACGTAAAAAAAAATTGGACCTTCCATACAAAATTTCCCAGCTGACTGACTTTGTATGGGAACTCGTAATTTCTTTCGTTTCCCAACATAGCCCCCATACAAAAAGTTATTCAGTTTCATGGTCTGAGCACGCCTGCAAAGTTTTCGTTACACCGTCCCTTACATTCTGTATAGTGTCTGCCATCGACACGCTAAGAAGCAGAAGACTACAATATCTAGCAACCAATTAGAAGTATTGTAGAGCGTGCGGAAAGTCATGCCGCTCCCGCAGTGGCTTATATAGCCACGAAAAGTCTTGCCTCAAACACTGATTAAATCGTCTGTTACACGTGACGTGTGAGGCCAATGATGAATTAGAAGTATTACGCCTTGTGCGCTTGAAGCCGGCTCGCTTGCTCGCGCGGCTCGAGCGCTCGAGCGGCCGCTTGTGGCCCGCTGCCGCACACATACTATTGTATTAGTATACGGGGTGTTAGGGACAGCGTCCCGAATACTGATAGGGTGCAAGCAGACCATGAAAATAAACAACTTTCCCCTAGGAACATATGTCAGGAAACGTCAAAAACATTTTTGGTTACATGTTTTGATTTTTGGTTTCCCATAGTAAATGCAGTTAGCTGATCACGATTTTGCATGGGAGGTTATTTTTTTTTTGTGAATTATGGACATATGTTCCTAGGAGAAAGTTGTTCAGTTTCATGGTCTGCTTGCACCCTATCAGTATTGGGGACGCTGTCCCTAACACCCTGAAAAAGACTAACCTATCACTAGAATACACAATTTTTGATACTCATCCTGTGTTAGGTGTTCAATTTTTAACTAACTTGTAGATTTAAACCTGTCACGTGATGACTTCCGTCAGTTTGTATAAGGAAGCTAATGAACTCTGGAAGCTCACAAAGAATTGGATAATCAACTCAGCATCGGTTTGATTTTGCTGAAATTGACTAATACAATAGACACTATTAGGTTTGGTTACGCTGCACCAGGGTTCGAAAATATCCGATATTTATAATAAATATCAAAATATCGGATATTTATGATATATATCCGATATATATCAACTTTGATATATATCCTTTTTGTATGAACTTCAGGTTGTTATTTTATAGTATTATTTATGTATATTTGTTGCATATGTTTTACATAAATATAATAAATTATTAAAAAATGTATTTAAATTGTCAAACAATAAATAAATAATAATAATTTTTAAAAAATTAAATGTTTTTAATGGTTTTTTATACAGGGTGTTAGGAAAAGTACTGCGTTACTTTTCAGGGATGATCCTGTCCATTGAACTGAACAACTTTTGTTCTACGACTTTTGGAAAATAGGCAATTTTTTTTATGTAGTTATTCTTCGTTTTATTTATTGAAGTACTTAAAATAAACAAAACATAAGTCTTCTTATTGATTTATTCGATCAGGCAAAATAGTTGAATGTAAATTATTCGTTCTACCCGCGGGTAATTCATAATATCCATATCTAGGTTTATTTACTTGATTTTATATTTGTTTACCAATTTTTCGTTACTCATTTATTTTATTGTTTATTGCGTAATACCTATTAACATATAAGTAAACTAAAAAGTTTGAATTAAAACTTTACTACTGTATGTACTATGTATGTACCACTAGATGGTGTAGAAGTAGAAATACACCGAAAAAGACTAAAAAATATTGATATATATCACAAAAAGTCGTTGGATATATATCGGATATATATCGGATATATATCATGATATATATCCATTGATATATATCCTTCGAACCCTGCGCTGCACTATCTCCAACACCCTACTATGGTGAGTGACAGGAAGAATCCAGGTGGTGTCGGGAGGCCGGTAGCTACCCGCCTGGCCGGGTGTCGTGGGGACTGACGGGTCCACCTGGATGGATTAGAAGTTGTATAATGCGTTGCGCGGTGAACATTTCGATACCGCGTTTCAGGCCCGTACTGTCATGAGCTTCATGTTGTAGCCACCGGAGATCGGTATATACCCTATCCTAACCTCCCTTCCCACGCCAGGTGAAGTCCGTGCACGCGGCGGGCGGGGAGGTGGGCGCGGGGGGCGGGGGGGGCAAGCAGCCCCCCTCCGTCAAGCCGCACCAGTCCGTCAGCCAGCTCAAGAAGAAACTCACCGCCATATAAACACTCGCACGATCTACTTCTACACACATTAGCTACAGCTATCCGCTGGCATAGATCTGCCTATACTTATTATACTCTATAAGGCGTAAAAATATTAGCTGCAAATATTTTAAGCGGTGAATCAGCCCGTAAAACTGAACAACTTTCCCCAAGGAAGATAGGTCGAAATATGAAATTGTTTTCGATCAAAATGTACCAGCCGAGCGAGTCAACTATACGGGTGGTGGTGCAAAAATATTTTTTATATTTCGATCTATGTTCCTAGGGGAAAGTTGTTCAGTTTCATGGGCTGATTCATCCCTTAAAATATTTGCAGCAATTTTTTTTACACTCTGTATAAAAAGATAAATAACTAGTCTCGATTCCATGTTACCGTCTATGTCTCGTACGTAACTAGCGACATCAGCCACTTACAGTTTATATAGGCTTATTTGTCAAAATTAAGTGGCGATTTAAAATATAAGGTGTAAAAATATAAGCTGCAACTACTTTAAGGGATGATTCAGCCCATGAAACTGAACAACTTTCCCCAAGACACATAGGTCGAAATATGAGAGAAATTTTTGGACCTCCCATACTAATTGACTTGGTCAGTCGGTAATTTCGTATGGGACCAATTTTTTTTTCATATTCCGACCTATGTTCCTTGGAGAAAGTTGTTCGGCTTCATGGGCTGGTTCACCCCTCAAAATATTTGCATCTAATTTTTTTACACCCTGTATGGCAGCTGGACATAAAAACAAAGTGCGAAGTGGCAATGAACCATAGACATTTTTAAACCTGACATGACTAAAATTGTCTATGATATCTACTATCCTTTCCTAAGTAATTTAACAGAATAGCACTATTTTTAGTAACAGATTTTAGACTGTAAAGGAATCGTGGTTAATCTTAAATACGGGTACCTGTAGCTGTTGAGATATTATTGTTTAGCGATTATGTACTTTCGACACGTTACACTCCTATTTTTGATAAAGGTTTTGAATACCTATCAGCTTTCTATTCATTTATATACCTAATATTCTCATATCATTCAATACTTATAAAATAACAGGCAGTATTTGTAGTTTGGAAAATTTGGTTAATAATATTTCTGTTTTGTTTATATACCGGGTGTAAGGGACGGTATAACGAAAACTTTGTAGGCGTGCTTAGACCATAAAACTGAACATCTTTTTATATGGGAGCAATAATTTCCATACAAAATTCCCGATCACCTGATTGACTTTGTATGGGAACTCAAAAGTTTTTTTTTGTTTCCCAACATAGCCCCCATAGAAAAAGCTGTTCAGTTTCATGGTCTGAACACGCCTGCTAAATTTTCGGTACACCGTCACTTACACCCTGTATATATGATTGTAATGTGTCGAGGTATCTGTTCGTGGTTTAGGGAACGTAGGTAGGTAAAGCCGGGAAATGCACTAGTCTATATCGATATGTTCGGCTTTCAGATTTGAAATGAGTAAACGACCAAGACAAAATTATAATATACTAAATTATAATAAATTCCTTTTAAACTAACTTTCCTTAGTTCTAAACATGCAGTAAATAGTGCATTATCATTCCGGCTTGATTAGAGAGAAAAATATTGTTAGGGTACAGATTCAATAAAACAATAGTTGAATTATAACAAAATATACTTTTATTAAAATGTTAAAATAAATTTGTAATGTGTCGTGTTGTTGTGGGTGTGTGTGTGAGACTACGTGGGTGTGTGCGTGACTTTGTAAATTTTACCAAATAAGGTTTAAAGACTACTAATTTTAATATAAAGTACGTTTTTTGTTAATTGAAGTATTTTTTTATGGGAGGAGGGCTAACTCAGTCATTCGGTGTTCCTGTTTTCTATTTATAAAAAGAAAATATATTTTTTCGATTAAATGGCATGTATAATTAACTAAAATTATACATAAAAAATGTAATAAGTATTTAAAAATGGTATAAATTATAAAATGAGGGCTTTAATATTACTCTTAAAAATATAGTTGTTTAAAATAAGCTGCAATTATTATGAAGGTTCATGTGGCATTGTGAATTTTGTATAAATTGAATTAAATGCCTTCAAGTTGATCTAAACACGTGTTTGTAATTGTATACCTGCAGATAATAGGTTATATTGTGAACCAAACTATTCACGACCACGTGACAATGGTAATTTCTTCATTATTTTCTTTAATCCACTCTAGGGTAAATCCACGGCGGAGAGTGAAATAGTAGATTACGTACTGAGGTATGTAAGCTATCAATAACAACCGAGGTTTTTTAACGCCCGAGCGGAGCGAGGGCGGTACCTTTCCGAGGTTGTTATTGATGTTACATCCGTGGTACGTATACTGCTTTACATATCGAATGAAAAAAGAGTAAAATAAAGCGATAAATACAAGAAAACGATCCATAAATGATGATTGTATCGTCTGGTATTCAAATTGCACCACGAAACTTTTTTTTTCTATGATTGAAAAATATTGAATTAATATGAAAGAAAAGTATCCTAACATAAAGTAGTCATTTTTCTGATCGTAGGGATGCTAGTCATTTTTACTTTTGTTATTGTAATATTGAGTAATAATTCGACAAACTCATTTGTTGAGTTTATAAAAATACAGATTAAAAATATAATTCCTGCGTTCAAACAACACAATTCATAGCGGCCAGTTCGAAATTTAAAAAATTTGATGCAGCTCCTATTAAAAATAAGAAGAAATTGATTTTAACTTTTTAATTGCCGCGATTTTATTGGTTCTTTTTCTAGTTCCATATTTAAAATTACATAGGAGTTGCATCCAATTAGTTGTATACGATTTTAAATTTCGAACTGGCCGCTACGAATTGTGTTGCTTGAACGCAGGAATTATATTTTTAATCTGTATTTTTATAACCACAATAAATGAGTTTGTCGAATTATTACTCAATATTACAATGACAAAAGTATTAAATTACTAATATCCCTAAGATCAGAAAAATGTCTACTTTATGTTAGGATACTTTTCTTTCATATTAATTCAGTATTTTTCAATCATAGAAAAAAATGTTTAGTGGTGCAATTTGAATAGCAGACGATACAATCATCATTTATGAATCGTTTTCTTGTATTTATCGCTTTATTTTACTCTTTTTTCATTCGATATGTAAATCAGTATACGTACCACGGATGTAACATCAATAACAACCTCGGAAAGGTACCGCCCTCGCTCCGCTCGGGCGTTAAAAAACCTCGGTTGTTGTTGATACCTTACATACCTCAGTACGTAATCTACTATTTTTTTTCGCGGGTATTTTGATATTTTTTTGTGTCAAATTCTTCTTAGAGGGTAGGTAATTTATTAAGAACTCCGTTTTTATAATATTCCAGTATATCCTAGGTAAAACAAGTCCAATTCGTCACCCTATTTGATTTTGTAAAAATATCGTGAAATGGCTATTACCAAAAACATCTAATAAGTATAGTTTTATGGTAACTATTGGTAAGGATATGTATTTATTTTCGAATATACAAATTGATACGTGTAAAATTTTAGCCCTATGCGTATTTCATCAAACGAATTTCATCAAACGAATCCCATTTATATAATAATCCTAAGATGTACCCAAATTCTTCAAATGTAACGCGAGTTACCGTGGATTTACCCTGTACTTGTATTAATTAAGTAGATTACTACTAGGGAGTTTCATATTCAGCGTAGGTAACGTAATCATTACTCTAGTGTAAATACTATAAGCTTAGATATTAGTGAGTAAATCAGAACAACATTAGCGAGTCATTTCATCATTAGTAGTATCAGATACATAAGATGTATTTGTAGGTTATTGGGGCAAGTACTGCTCTTCTTTCAAATGGTAAACAGAACAGAGTCACTTGATCAGTTGACCTCAATTCGCTAGTTTCCTGGGTCATTAAGAAAATATAACAGTTGTACGCTTAAAACTATTGTCCAAAAATGACTTCATTCATAATTTTTCGAAATAATAAAAGTTTGAATTAATAACAGAAAAATTATTATAAACGTAAGTGTTTTGACGCCATCCTAATACTTACGGCGTGACGTCATACTTCTAGTTCTTCAAACAAAATACCGTTTTAGATAGTTTTAAAAAGTAGCTAATTTGACCTGTCAGGAAACAAGCCTATAAGTTGAGTACTCCAAAATATTCAAAGTATTTATAATGTGGTTTCTTCAGGAAAGTGGTGCACTTTTACGGCCAAGTTCACATTTTGAAAAGAGGGTAGTAATTTTCCTAACGCCTTGTATAAAGTGTAGAAGTATTAGTGCAAGTATTTTAAGGAGCAAACCAGCCCATGAAACTTAATAACTTCCCCAAGAAACATAGGTCGAAATATGACTTTTTTTTGACCTCCCATACAAATTGATTTAGTCGGTTGCTAATTTTCTATGGGAGGTCCGAATTTTTTTTTAATGTATCGACCTATGTTCCTCAGGGAAAGTTATTCAGTTTCATGGGCTGGTTCACCCCTTAAAATATTTGCAGCTAATATTTTTACAGCCGTTTTCAGTTGCAATGTCGGTCAAACTAACTCTACTGTTTTCTATTCCAGTGAAAGAGAATGCGACGCTCGGGTGGCGCGGGGGCGGGAGCGGGCGGGGCGGGGGCGGGGGGGAGCGGCAAGCGGGCGCGGTAACAGTGCGCGTGTGTGAGTGTGTACGTGTAGCTCTCGCGCCGGTGGTGTGAGTGTCGGACATACGGGAGGTGTGGTTGTGTGCGTTGCAGTGATCGACGCGGGCCACGGAGCCACCGAGAGAAGAATCTAGCGATCTGAACTCAAGTTACTTTTTCTCTTTTGCACGGATTCGAGCCGAATGAGTCGATATCTAAAATGTTGCCAGACAACGCGCTTATTAATTTTTAACAGCGATAACGAATTCGAAAATCTGATAAACTTTTTAATACATTAAAAATGGCTTACTTGGTAATGTTTGACTTACCAGCCACAATCACAATCGATGGCCTAAAGAACATGCTTCTACATTAAAATATAAAAAATATGTTCGGTGTATAAAGTGTTGTCGATTGTATTATAGGTATATAATTTTGTATTCTCGGCGGAAACAAGCCTGCTGAATGGAATACTCTTGCAATAACCAACTAGTGACGTCGGGGATTTTAAATCACTAGTTAATATATTTACTGTATGTAAGTAGTAAAAAAAATATGGACGTTTTGTTGAAAATTATTCGATCCCATTTCGATAAAAAGTGAATTTTTCGACGAAACCTAAATTCTATTCACATTTGGTGGATTTTATGAAACACCGCACCAACAGCGGAGTTACATGCATCGGTTTGCAATTTGAATGGTTTTGCGAATCTCATCAGCTTGCTTGTCTCCGTTGAGACATATTTATGTTCCAAGTTGAGTTGGAAGCATTTGCAGTAAACGGTTAGGAAATAATACAATATTGAGTTAGGTGCGTATTCATTACGATTCGTCTGGCGACACTTGTTACACGACATTCTTCAGCAACGAGTGTATTGCGGCAACAAAGAACAAACTTCTCGTTTTAGACAAAATTCGCTGATATTTTGATTCTGATACTTCTGATTGATTGCACAGCAACCCTCAGAAACTTTCTTGGTGATCAATGTCGCGCAACAAGCGTGCAACAAATGTTGCCAAGTGAATCGTGATAAATACTCACCTTTAGGTATCGATGTTTAATTATTAGTTTTGATGTTAGTTCCGGCGGACTCGCTCGGAGTTCAGTTACAATCACAGTGTATCGTACACTTCAAAATGATTGTTTTAAACTCAACAATGATCTGAGACGTTATAAGACGTATTGTTCATAACTGTATCGATTGGCGAAATAAATTAAACTTTTTGTGGTTCAAGGTTGAAATAATCCTAAAACAAGTAAAAGTTACACAATTTGAATGTTGTGTGTGTACATAAGGTGTAAAAAAAATAGCTGTAAATATTTTAAGTGATGAACCATCCCATGAAAGTGAACAACTTACCTCAAGGGACAGGCCGAAATGTGAAAAAAATTTTAGACCTCCCATACTAAATTACCAACCAAATTACTAATCACTTTGTATGGGAGGCCCAAAATTTTTTTTCATATTTCGACCTATGTTTCTTAGGACAGTTGTTCAGTTTCATGGGCTGATTCACCCCTTAAAATATTTGCAGCATTTTTTTTTACACTCATATAGATGAGCGGGCAACACCGAGGCGGCTGAACTCCGAGCGGCGGCCGCGCTAGGTAGATTACAAACATTCATTTTAATTGATAAATCTGTGCCTCGTTTTTCAAAACTACTGGCTACAATTCTATAGGTGAAATACGATGTACATTGCGTATCGGGTCAAAAATCCTGGTTTTATAATGTCCCACCGGCTACGCAATGCACATCGAATTTCACCTGTAGAATTGTAGCCTGTAGCTTCGTTGCACGGGGCACTGATCGAGTGTTCAGCGACTGGTGTTTGTGAATGCGCCGGTGACGCTGAGACACAACTCGCGTCGGCTAAAACGTTCATTAAAATTACTGATACACTAAATATATATATAAGTTTATGTATTAAAAAAGTAACGAAAAAGCGAAAAAAAAAGGAAATTACTTTTAAGTGAAACTGATAGAAGTTTTTTTGGGACGCACTTGGCGCTGGAGAAATAATAGTATAAAAAATTACGTAACGTTTGGCGATACTACCGCCCTCTGTCAAATGGTTTTGCTTTTAAATGTGGACTAGCAACGTTGGATATATTGATAAATATCGTAATAGTCGCCATGTAGATATCTATGCTTCTCTAGACATAACTAGAGGATAACTTGTTAGAACGAGAAAGAGCGTTAGACTCAGCTGACCTAAAGGGTGCGTCTCCACTGAAGCGGGGATGCGCTAAGCTGAGCTGAGCGGGGCATGAATTGACCAATCAGAGTGCGTGCGGGGGATTCGGGGATTTTGAGGCTCATGATTGGTCAATTCATGCTGCGCTTAGCTTAGCGCAGCCTCGCTTCAATGGAGACGAACCCTAGTACTTCTCTCTCTCTTGCTCTATCAAGTGATGGTTCTGAGAGACACAGCAGAACAGGGCGACCGGAAATGGTAAATCGGTTGTAATACATACAGGGTCTAAGGGACAGCGTTCCGAATACTGATAGGGTGCAAGCAGACCATGAAACTGAATAACTTTCCCCTAGAAACATATGTCAGGAAACGTCAAAAAAAAATTTGGTTTTCCATAGTAAATGCAGTTCAGCTGATCGCAAGTCGTTTCCTAACATATGTTTCTAGGGGTTAGTTGTTCAGTTTCATGGTCTGCTTGTACCCTATCAGTATTCGGGACGCTGTCCCTAACACTCTGTATATGTGGGACGAACCTTTACAGCAAATAGTATTCTGAAGACGAGGGCTACAAAATTGTAAATATAGAATTAACGTTCGGTGCGCCTCAAAAGATATTGGTACATAATGTATCGTATATATAATTTGTACATATAGAGACAGTGTTCATTCTAATAACTGTTATTTTTTTAATAACACGAATAAATCGTTTGTCTGTAACTTGACTACTGTTTGAGACACTCCGACTCACGCATCAATACACATACTACACATACACAAATCACGCCTTTATCCGTTCCGGGGTAAGCAGGGCGTTAACAATCGTAAAATTACGGGCGTTATCGCCACGTCTGACAAGTATTGAGGGCCCTTTCGTATGATACATGTATCATTGTAGTGAGCCTGTCGCCTAAAATTGTAATACACATGAAACCCTCCTTTTACAACACCTACGGGAAGAAATGGGGTGATGCTATGCTAAGCCGGCATCACACGTCAATTCACATATTCTACTAGGTTTATCCGAATTATAATAACAACATAGCTAAACTAACGACGTGACAAGTAACAAATAACATAACGTATGAAGTTAGCTGGTGGGAGTGTCTCAATAAAAGTGTAAAAATGCTGAAAATATTTCAAGGTGTGAACCAGCCCACGCAACTGAACAACCGCTCCCTAAGAGTTTGGGTCAAAATTTGAAAGGATCTACCTTTTTTCCTTAGGGAAACTGGTTGATTCATCGCTCGAAGTTTTTTCAGCATTTTGTTTTCACGTTATATTAATGAATAATGAGAGATGTGTAAATGTGTGCGTGTCGTTCATTCTGCTGCGAATGACGACATCAACTGGGGACAAAATACACTTGACAAATTCAATAGCATTATTTAGTGTGCGTCTCCATTGAAGCGGGGCTGCGCTAAGCTGAGCTGAGCGGGGCATGAATTGACCAATAAGGGTGCGTCTCCACTGAAGCGGGGCAGGGATTCCGGGATTTTGAGGCTCATGATTGGTTAATTTATGCCGCGCTTAGCTTAGCTTAGCGCAGCCCCGCTTCAATGGAGACGCGCCCTTACTCTCGTGATATAATGGATCTCACCGTTCTGCAATTTGGATACTTAGCGTAACATTATTTACAACAAATAATAAAATACTTAGACGATTATTTTGTCTCCAATTGAACATGTAAACTGTACTGCACTTTTAATTATAAATTAATAAATAATATTAAACGATATTTCATTGTTTCGATTGTTATACCTATATATTAAAAAAAAAACAATTAAAAAATAATAAAAACCTAAAACGAAAACTAAAAACACAATAAATAACATCTTGATTCGAAATGTCACGTTCGCAAAATGTCACTATACTTTTAGATAAATTTTTCGTCATGCTCTCAAATTACTTACTGTACAAATAATTGTAGTTGTGTTTTTTTATTGTAGTTTTTCCCGTCCCATCTTTTAAATAATCCAAAGAAATGGTCAAAAACATTTTCTTTATTTAATGAAATTACAAATCATTCCATATACTACGTAGTAATTATTTCCTAAACTAATAGTCGTCAATACTCAGCTGGGTCTCCATTGAACGAGCAGCCTCAGATGTTCACTGCCGCGCGCAGCATGCGGCGCATTGCGCGGTCGGTGTGGATGGTTTTTCTCCCGAGCATGAAAATTTTTACATGCGCTGCTCAGGCGAAACACGTCCACACCGACCGCGCATTGCGCCGCATGCTGCGCGCGGCAGTGAGCATCTGAGGCTGCTCGTTCAAAGGAGACCCAGCTGTTGAGTGATCCATCACTCATCCCGGCTTGATGAGAATGAGCCGCCATCGCTGCGTCGCTGGCGCCGCGCCCGCCGCGCCCGCGTCGGCTGCTCGGCTCACGCGCCGGCTTCTGGGAGGGCGCATGCTCGAGCCCTCCGACCACTTCAACTCTGGGCTTCCACCGCTAGAAGATAATTAAATATGCAGACATATTTTTTATTTTATTGAATACAATGTATAGTTACTGGTGATACATAAAAATAGTATACAAGGAACTTAAAATTTATACCTTAAAGAAACAAAAACGTAATACGTAAATTCTAAACAAAATTAAGACAGCTAACAAGATAATGACTTAAAAGTAATAGATCAACTAAAGATACTTCTTTAAAATTAATTGCATCTCTAAACGGCTTGATTTACGACAGAGGAAAGTGACGGGACCAACTGGTATAATACTGTCAGCAGCACATCGACTTACCGTTTAATGGTTTTTTAATTTACAATTTTAAGAAAATCAAAATACCCTTAACATAAGACGAGATAAGGGTGCGTCTTCACTGATGCGGGGCTGCGCTAAGCTGAGGCTGAGCGGGGCATGAATTGACCAATCAGGGTGCGTCTCCACTGAAGCGGGGCGGGGATTCGGGGATTTTGTGGCTCATGATTGGTCAATTCATGCCGCGCTTACCTCAGCTTAGCGCAGCCCCGCTTCAATGGAGACGCACCCTAACCAGTAGGTACAAGATGAATTATATTATAGTAATAGCTTCATAACTTACTCCTTGTATGGTCCGTATTTAATTTTAAATATAGCTGGAATGGACAATAAAGGATCAAACATTTGTGACATAAATTCACTGTTATTCTATATTTAAATAAAACTTATTAGTTGGGGATATCGATAAAATGATAGATATCTACCTATAGCACGAAAGAGTGCAGGTAGGCTAGGTATGTTTCTTGCTAACATCACTGCGGGTCACTAGCGCTAGGGGCACAATATATAATAGTACTAAAGTACAGAAAACGCATCCCGCCATAACAATTAAACAAATCTAAACCTTCACACACAATCATAAAGTACAATTTCCGTGGCGTCTGCATTTTATACCTACATTTATATTAGCCTACTCATCTTGAGCGCAAGCTTCACAAGATATCCCGATAAAGTAACCCGCAGTAAGTAATCGGTACAGTCAAATGGGGGAAAAGGAGACTAGCGGGTAACTCGGGACATGGTCGACACAAGCATCTATGAACCAGCTATAAGCCTATAACGTTATAACTGGTTGATAAATGTAGAGTCCAAAGTTTTCAACCAGTTACAACGTTATAGCTGGTTCATAGATGCTGGTGTCGACCATGTCCCAAGTTACCCGCTAGTCTCATTTTCCCCCATTTGACCGTACCTACTTAGATTAAAAATTGGTTTCACTGCGCTCGCAGTTTCTAATCTAAAATGACTACTTAGAAAGAAGGGAACAGTGGGTGATTGATGTGATGATTAATACGCACAAGTGTTTGGATCATCTGGAAACATTGGAAAACAACATATAAGGTCTAAAAATATTAGCTACAAATATTTTAAAGGGTGAACCTGCCCATGAAACTGAACAACTTTCCGGACCATAGGTCGAAATATGAAGATAAAAATATTGGACCTCCCATAAAAAAATTACCAATCGACCAAGTCGATTTGTATGGAGGGTCCAAAAAAATTTCTCACATTTCGACCTATGTTTCTTGGTAAAAGTTGTGTTTCATGGGCTAATTCACCCCTTAAAATATTTCCAACAATTTTTTTTGCTCCCTGTAGGTACCTATCGATCATCTAGGAACATTGGAAAACATATAGGTACATCTCATGATTTAGGTAGGTATGTGTTTTTAATAAACATAGAAAACAAAAAAATTGCGCAGTTATCATCATGCATGCCAGCAGCATGATGCCGGTTTTGTATAGCATCACTCCGTTCCAACCCGTGCGTGTCGAACATAACGACTATGGAATAAATCCACTTAATTTGCACTGCGCTTGCCCATCCGCTTACTAAAGGTAGGCAAATAACTTCAAAACAGGGTTAAGGTGCGTCTCCATTGAAGCGGGGCTGCGCTAAGCTAAGCTAAGCGCGGCAGAATTGACCAAACATGATCCTCAAAATCCCCGAATTCCCGCCCCGCTTCCGTGGAGACGCACTCTGATTGGTTAATTCATGCCCCGCTCAGCTCAGCTTAGCGCAGCCCGCTTCAGTAGGGACGCACCATAAGGCCTATGTCCAGCAGTGGACTGTTGTGGCTGTTAGTCGTTGTAGTTATCAAGTGAACTTACAATTCCAATCCGCTATGACAACGTTATGGTATGCCTGGTAAACTGAAATAAAGACAGTGAATATTTATTAATAGGTACCTACTAAATAGTATCAATCCTTTGAGCTGGGTACACCTAAAGCGTACTGTGACTATGTCTCGGTATGACAAGCAAAACGCGAAGTAGGTCTTTAGAGACATAGTTTAAGTTCAAGTTCAAGTTCTTTATTGCATAGTCAAATTCACATACAAAGATGATACAAATGACACCCTGTTAGTTAGGGTACAGCAACATAGAGAGAGCACTTTAAACATTTCTTACTCTACATAATATACATTTATATATTTTAACAATGAATTAAAATTTAACACATTCAATAACAATTTTAATTCAATTAAATAAATGAAATCCTAATTATCATTTTAACTTATCAGTAAGATACTCTTTGATATCATAATAGCACTTTATGATTAAAAACTCTTTTAATTCTTTTACAAAAGTATTATAATTTGTTTCGTTTTTCAAAACTGCTGGTAACTTATTATAAATTTTAATTGACATGACATGGGGGCTTTTTGTGTGGCAGGTAAGGTTTGAAGTAGGTAACATGATAGCTTTTTTGTTTCTTAGCGAATATTTGGTCGGAATATCTTCTCTTGTGGTATAAAGGTGCGGATGGTTTCTTACAAATTTACATAGTTCCATTATATAAATACAAGGTAGAGTAAGAATTTGAAGAGTTTTGAAATGTGGTACGCAGCTATCTGTCGGTTTGATGTTTGTTATTATTCTTATAAGTTTCTTTTGTTGAATGAACAGAGTGTCCATGTCTGTACTATTTCCCCACAAAATAATACCGTATGTGAACCATGAGTAGGCATATGCGTAATAAGTACGGAGGGCTGTTTGTAAATCGGTTGTCTTTTTAATTTCTCTAAGGGCATATGTAAATCTTGCTGTTTTATTACGTATTTTTTCAATATGTGGTTTCCAAGTTACGTGTGTGTCAATATTCAAGCCGAGCAGAGTAAAAGTACTAACTATTTCTAAATTAGTTAAATTGTAGGTAAAAGTTATATCTAGCGGACGTTTTTGGTGGGGGTGAAAAGTTATGATTTTGGTTTTGTTATAATTTATTTCTAAGCAGTGTTCATTCATCCAGGTTGAAATTTTATCAAATAATAAGGTAAGTTTATTTTGTATATTTTGGCTATCTTCACATGACATTAGGACAGATACATCATCCGCAAACAAAACACATTTTTCTTTGACAACATTCGGAAGATCGTTTATATAGACTAAAAACAATAAACATCCAATCACGCTACCTTGTGGTATAGATGCATTTACTGTTTTGTATTCAGACTGAACCCTAGTTATTTCATTTGTTTTATTATCGTAAGATTCTATTTCTACTAACTGTTTTCTATTTTCTAAATATGAATTAAACCATTTGTAGCTGTTACCACGAATACCTATAGCATATAGCTTTTCTAGTAAAATTTTGTGTTGTACTTTGTCGTAGGCTTTAGTCATGTCCAGTAATACTCCAACTCCATATTTTTTATTATTAATTGTGTTCAAAACCTCTTGCATATAATTATAGACAGCTATTACTGTAGACCTTTTTTTGCGAAAGCCGTTTTGACTATCATGAAATAAATTATATTTTTCACAAAACTGGTAGACTCGGTCACACATGACTTTTTCAAAAATTTTTGAGAACGTGGAGAGAAGAGCGATTGGTCGATAATTACACGGATTAGTTTTTTCACCTTTTTTGTGAATTGGCTTTATTATTGCAGTTTTTAATAGGTCTGGGAAAGTGCCTTCTTCAAACGACTGATTAATTAATATAAATAGGGGAAGACTCAGTTCATCAGAACATTGGCGGATGAGGGATGGTGGAAGCTCGTCTATACCATAACTATTTTTGTTTTTTAAGTTTTTAATTATTTTAGTTACTTCCTGATGTTGGACAGGTCTTAAATACATTGTATTTTCTATAATTGGAAATGTAGTGGGTTTTTTGTTATTAATGTTGGTTTGGTTGCCTATGGATGCAAAATAATTATTAAAAGTATTTGCTATCTCGTCAGCTTTAATAATGGGAGTGTTATTAATTACAAGTTTAATGTTTCTATGTATTTTTTCATGCATTTTATTCGTACGTTCGTTTATAATACTCCACGCCGTTTTAATTTTGTTGCTGGATTTGAACATTTTATTTGTATAATGCTGTTTTTTGGAACAAATAATTGCCATTTTTAGTATTTTAGAATAGTGTAGGTAGTGATTTCTCAATGTGATATTTTTAGATTTTTGGCTGATTATTTTTAACATCCTTTTATGGTAGCAAGAGCGTTTGATTCCAACAGTTAACCAATACTTTTTATTTTTTACTTTAAGTTTAATTTTTTTCTTAGGTATTGTTTTATTTAGTAAAGTTATGAGAATGTCGTGAAATTTTTGATAGTTTTCATTTATTGAGTTAAATAAGGAGAGTATATTATACCAGTTAATAGATTGTAGTTCTGACTTAAATATTTGCATGTTTACATCATTGAAACATCTTTTTGTTGTGTACCAAGCAGTTCTTTTCCTTGAAAATGGTTTATTTAAATGTAGTATTATGCCTAAATGGTGCGAAAACCCTAGCTCTTCAACTGACACATCAAAGTCTTTTTTGTTCATATTTGTAAATATAAGATCTATACACGTGGAAGAGTTAGGTAATATGTGCGTAGGTTGATCAATATATTGGCTTAACTTATACTCTAACATCAGTTCTAAGAACTGTTTAATTTTTTTCTTATTTTTGAGAACATTTATATTGAAATCTCCTCCTATAACAACATTCCAATTTGAATATTTGAAGCTAATATATTGAAGAATTTTTTTGAGTTGTTGATCAAATATTTTTTCTTGTTTTTCATTCCAGTATAAAGTTACTAAAAAAATATTTTCTTTGAGTAATTCTACACCGCAAACTTCAATAACATTTTCGACAGATAAATTGGATATTTCACTCTTTAGCTGACGACTAGGCAAAACGCGAAGATCTTTCGCGATATAGGACTATATTATGTTATGATATTATGGCCTATTGAGTAATGTTTGTAAAAAATAGGCTCGGATGCTACCGCTGGGCGTACCGCTAGTAGAAGAAAATATAAAATTTATCCCTATATAGTTTCGTACGGTCAATGACCGCCTGGACATGTCCCTGTGAATAATGATGTGGCGTTGCACTGGCAACACCGCTTTACTTAATAAGGTACCACCCTCAACATGGTTTTGTATGTACGGCCGTGAACATGGTCCCTACCGGAAACCGGGAGCCCTCTGCTTCCGGTATCGTCTGTCGGCCATGTTCACTGCCCTTCTCCTAGATCGACACGCGCAGACGCAACACGTATCGCCTTGCTCTGTCCGTCCGAACTCATAGTAACGCGCATTATATTATTTACAAGTTGTATTGACTACTGTATAGGGAGTGTGTACGGTGAAGAATAAACTTTTGTGAAACCTATCCAGCCGTTTCCTTCAGTCACCTCTACACACCACCCATAATGGTGACTCGACGCGAGTGAGTTTTGGACATCTGCGTGTCTCTACAAGTGGTGCAGGCAATCTTGCCGCGCCGCCTGAGTGTGCCCGGCCGGACGCACCGGCCCACCCACGGTACGAGGGGGCGCAGCCCCGCGACACGTCGAGGCACGTGCGGGCACACAGACCGTGTTCCCGGCGACGCATCAAACCTAGCCTGCATGCAAAGCCGCATGCGCATGTCACACCCTGCGCGATCTCAACGCGTTTTTCCGCGTGTGTTCGTTCGCTTCAGTGCTTAAAATCATAACTCTGTGTCAAAATCGTGAATTTCGCATGAATTTTGAGGTTGTGAAAATTTTTCCGGAAGTGCGCCATTTTGCAACACGTGCTTGCACATTTCGCGCTGCTGGAAGCGCCATCTCGAGTTGCGACAGTTTCGAGTACTACTTGTCTGTGACCGGTGACCTACTTCCGTGACCGACAAAGACCGGTTCGGTGGTTTCCGAACGAAACACGAAACTGTCAACGTCAAACGTCATCACAACAGGTAACCTCAATCTTCGAACTTTGTTTACGTGTTTTCATCGAGCTTGCATGAACTTTTGTGACGATTAAGAAACTTATCTGGTGTTTGCAACGTTAGACATTATTTTTTATTAACGGCAGAGGACATTTTACTACTGCAAGGACATTAACATAGATTTTAAGTGTTTGTTTACCATCGTAATTATTATGTCGTCTTGTTGTTTTTGTGTGTGCTACTATAGCTGATAAATCTAACAGCATCTTACGTGCCTAGCTGGTTTGTTTTTGTACATATCTGCATTCTGTATTTTGTTAATATTGTTCAAAATG
The DNA here is from genome assembly GCA_029255805.1 of Keiferia lycopersicella. NCBI lineage: Eukaryota > Metazoa > Arthropoda > Insecta > Lepidoptera > Gelechiidae > Keiferia > Keiferia lycopersicella. The sequence goes on from JARACZ010000028.1 coordinate 316,941, forward strand.
TCTGACGATGATTACCAAGACCCTGATCCTAACCCTGAGAATGCTGGTGGTGGTGATGCTGGCTGTGGTGATGCTGGTAATGGCACGGGCAATCCTAACCCTAACGCTGACTCACAAGTGTTCCGTGTCACTATAAGAACCCCTCCTTTCTGCAAAGATAGGCCGGCACTGTGGTTTTGCAGTCTAGAATCACAGTTTCATATCAATAATATTAAGAATGAGACCACGAAGTATCATTACACTGTAGCCCATCTAGATGTTAACTGCACAAAAGAGGTTGAAGACTTAATCCTCAACCCCCCCAAATCAGAACCATACACACGGCTGAAGGAGGCTATTGTAAACAGATTCTCCGACTTTTATGAGGAGAAGGTCCGAAGGTTGCTAGAGAACGAGCAATTGGGTGATCGTAAGCCATCATCGTTCATGAGGCACCTGCGATCTCAGGCCGGACCTACATTTCCTGATAAACTCCTCATAACAATTTGGACTAATCGGCTTCCCAGACAATTACAGATTGTCCTAGCAGCTCAAAAAGAGCAAAATATAACTGACCTGTGTGAGCTTGCTGACAAATTGATGGAAATTAATTCTCATGCACCGCTTTACTCCCCAGCAGTCAACAAAGTTTCAGCAGTCCCATCTGAGTTGCAGGCACTGCAGTTGCAGGTTGCAGAGCTGACTAGAGCTGTTGCCGCGCTCACTTCTGGTGAAGCTCGAGGCTCGCATGGCTCACGCTCACAGCACCGCGACCGCAGCAACAGCCGACACCGTGCTCGCAGCAGCTCACGTCGACCCATGGATAAGAATTTGTGCTGGTACCACAACAGGTACGGTTCTAAGGCTAACAAATGCATCCCTCCATGCAATCAATCTGCGGGAAACCAGAGCAGCAGTCAGTAATGGCGACTACTGGCTGCCCTCAACCCAGTCGCCGTCTTTTTATTACGGACCGGTACACCAACAAGAAATTTCTTGTTGATACTGGTTCGGATATTTGTTGCTTCCCCAGGACCGCACTCAGAGAGAGACGGCGAGCTACATCTTACCATCTTGTTGCAGCTAATGGTTCTGTCATCAACACCTATGGCACATTGCAACTTTGTCTGAATTTAGGCTTGAGACGCGATTACAGGTGGAACTTTATAGTCGCAGACGTGGAGACAGCCATCATCGGATCAGACTTCTTGGCACACTACCACCTATTGCCAGACTGTCGTCACAGCAGTCTAGTTGATGGTACGACCGGCTTGAAATCAAGTTGCTCTATCATGAACTCTGCTCAGGTGAGTGTCAAAACTGTAAGTCTTGCTGAGGACACACCTTACCACAAGATCCTCGCTCAGTTCCCTGATCTGATCAAACCCCCTGGCATTAACAGGGAGATCAAACACTCCACGGTCCATTACATCAACACTACTGATGGACCACCTGTGACTTCCCGCCCTCGCCGTCTAGCCCCTGACAAGTTGCGAGCTGCAGAGAAAGTGTTTGCTGAGATGGTACAGTCAGGTACAGCTCGACCTTCTATGAGCTCATGGGCCTCTCCCCTCCAGATGACACCGAAGAAGGACCTGACCTGGCGACCCTGTGGAGATTACCGAGGTCTCAACTCCCGTACTATACCGGACAAATATCCTGTCAGACACATTGGTGATTTCAATCACAACTTGGCTGGATCATCAGTGTTCAGTACCATAGACCTGGTAAAGGCATACCAACAGATCCCGGTTCATCCACCTGACATTTGCAAAACTGCCATCATAACCCCATTTGGTTTGTACGAATTTCCATACATGGCATTCGGACTGAGGAACGCAGGACAGACATTCCAGCGCTTCGTGGACGAGGTGGTACGTGGCCTGGAATTCTGTTTTGCTTATATCGACGACATACTCGTTTACTCCAAGAACCACGCTGTGCATGCAGAACACCTGCGCATCCTTTTCGGTCGTCTAAACGAGTATGGAGTTGTGATTAACCCTGCCAAATGTGTCTTCGGTGCTGAGGAAGTGTCTTTCCTAGGTTACCGAGTGACCGCCAAAGGCACCTGCCCACCTCAAGACCGCATCAAAGACTTGATGGATTTTCCCCCTCCAAAAACAATCGAAGGCATGCGCCGATTTTTGGGCATGATAAATTTTTATCGCAGATTCTTACCTGATGCTGCTAAATTTCAGGCCCCTCTCATCGATGCTGTCACGGCAACGCAAGGCAAAGGCAAGAAACCTTTCCTGTGGACGCCGCAACTCGAGGAGAGCTTCAACGCCTGCAAGGAGAGCCTGTCGTCTGCTACAATGCTGGTTCATCCCGACCCCAACTCCCAACTGGGACTTTTCACTGATGCGTCAGGTACCCACATTGGCTCTTGTTTACAACAACGCTTGAATGACAACCAACCTTGGCAACCACTGGCTTACTTTAGTCGTAAGCTGACTAAAAAACAGATGGAGTGGCCTACGTACTACCGCGAGCTACTCGCCGTTTACGAAAGTGTACAATACTTCAGGCATATTCTGGAGGTCCAACACGCGACCATCTTCACAGACCACAAGCCACTCGTATACGCTTTCGTACAACGGCGAGACAAGCTACCGCCGCCACAGCTCAACCAATTGTCATTCATAGGCCAATTTACTACCGACGTCGTCTACATCAAGGGGCAGGACAACATTGTAGCGGATGCCATGTCACGCGTAGAAACAATCTCTCTTAGCGACGACCACGCCGCACTCGCTCTCGCTCAGGCAACAGACGACGAATTAGACAGGTTGCGTTCTGACTCCTCACTTAAGCTGGAACCTGTTCTTATTCCAGGCACCGACATCCGCATCATCTGCGACACCTCAACGGGCAAGCCGAGACCCTACCTACCTGAGTCGTTTCGCCGCCCTGCGTTTCAGCGTCTGCATGACCTCAGCCACCCTGGTGCGCGCGCGAGCGCACGCCTGGTAGCTGAGCGCTATGTCTGGCCACGCGTGCGCCAGAATTGCAGCGCCTGGGCGCGCTCGTGCGTCGCATGTCAGCGGAGCAAAGTCACGCGACACGTCACTTCGCCGCTAGGAACGTATGCTAGTCCATCTGCTCGTTTCAGCCACATCAACCTGGACATCATCGGACCTCTTCCATACTCGAATGGTTTCTCTTACTGTCTCACTGCTGTCGACAGATACTCACGCTGGCCAGAAGCATGGCCTATGGCATCGATGACAGCAGAAGACGTCGCTAATACCCTAGTTGCAGGATGGATCTCCCGGTTTGGTGTGCCGAGCAACATCACCACAGATCAGGGCCGGCAATTTGAATCCGAATTATTTCAGCACCTCATGACGATCTGTGGATGCAAACGCATCCGCACAACCAGTTATCACCCACAGGCCAACGGCATGGTAGAAAGGATGCACAGACAGCTGAAGGCCGCGCTGATGTGTCATCAGGACACCTGGTCTAAGGCTCTACCTCTCGTACTGCTTGGGATGAGGACTGCTCTGAAAGATGATCTTGGATGCTCTGCCGCTGAACTGCTCTATGGTGAACCGTTGAGGCTTCCTGGCGAATTTTTTCTAGGTTCGTCCGACAGGTGCACGAACGATTTTGTAGTGCAACTTAAACACAAGATGGCTACAATCCGTCCCACACCCGCAGCGCATCACTCGCAGCCGTCCACTTTTGTTTTTAAAGATCTCGCGACGGCTACTCATGCGTTCTTGCGGGACGACACCGTTCGCCGGCCTCTGCAGCCGCCGTATACCGGGCCGTATAAGATCGTATCTAGGTCCGCAAAAACTATCACTCTGGACACAGGAGGTAAGAGTCATACTGTTAGCATTGACCGTGTCAAGCCAGCCCACTCAGTTGCTCTTGATACAGCGTCACCAGCATCAGCATCTCAATCTCCCTCCGCATCTAATCCTACATTCCCACCGACTACACCCATCTCCCAAACCACATCACAAACTGGTCCTGCACCTATCACAACCGGGGCAGGCAGAACTGTTAGATTTAGGGATATACTAGACTTGTAGATGTAAATATAACTGTTATTTAGTATGTAATTTTGTCTTAGACATTTATTTTTTTCTTTAATTTTTGATGTGTACTGCATAACATTGCTTGTTAATACAACTGTAATATTAACTGTTTTTCTCTTTTATGACTATTTTATAGGTATGGTTTTAGTATAGCAAACTGTTATTTTTGTATACTCTCATTATACTCTATCATTCTCCGTAGGGGGGTGATGTGGCGTTGCACTGGCAACACCGCTTTACTTAATAAGGTACCACCCTCAACATGGTTTTGTATGTACGGCCGTGAACATGGTCCCTACCGGAAACCGGGAGCCCTCTGCTTCCGGTATCGTCTGTCGGCCATGTTCACTGCCCTTCTCCTAGATCGACACGCGCAGACGCAACACGTATCGCCTTGCTCTGTCCGTCCGAACTCATAGTAACGCGCATTATATTATTTACAAGTTGTATTGACTACTGTATAGGGAGTGTGTACGGTGAAGAATAAACTCTTGTGAAACCTATCCAGCCGTTTCCTTCAGTCACCTCTACACACCACCCATAATAATGTACCTACCGCCAATATGAATAATGTACACCTACAGTCAATGGCATGGCCCTGTGAATAATGTACCTATACTTTAGTTATTATCACCACGGTTATGTTTATTTTTACCTCCTTCGACCAATATAAGTAGGTATAGACGAGCCGTACCGCACAAGTATTTTGATCCGCTCCAAGTGAGTGCAGGTGTGTGCATCTCGCTGAGCCTCGCTCAGTCGGTCTTCGCGCCGGCTACAAGAAACACGTGCGACACGTCGTTTACAATTCGCAAAACTTTCATCAGAACGTCGTCTTGTGCTTTGTTAAAGTGTGTCAACAATTCAACAAACATAAATAAAGAATCAGGAATTACGTATAAGGGTCAGTTCACACCGAGACGCGACGCGACGCGACGCTGCGCGCACATTTCTCAAAGAGCGACTCAGAATATACTTTATTCACTACACGAAAAGATACACATTACATTGTGAGGATTCAGATTACGTTGCGCCGCGCAGCGCTGCGCCTCGATGTGCCTCGCGGCGTAGCGCGGCGTAGCGCGACGTATCGTGACGCAGCGGCGCATCGCCGGTACAGCGAGGCGTCGTCCTGCTACGATTTTAAGATGCGCCTCGCGGCGTTGCGGTGCGTCTCGCGACGACGCGCGGCGTAGCGCGAAATCATTGGCCTCTTTGAGTATCGTCGCGTCTCGGTGTGAATTGACCCTTAGTTAAAGAGTTATAAAATATAAATACTTAGGTATCATAAAAAAAATATTACTAGAGTTCAAAGGATGGTTTTACAGCAACGCGGTTCAGGCGCGCGCTTCATGCTAGGTTGCGCTTTTCGTATGCGATCGCTGGATAGATTTGCGTACGAAACGCGCAAGCTGGCGTGAAGTGCGCGCTTGAAGCGAGTTGCTGTAAAAGGGCGCGAACATAAAGAGCGAAAGTCACTGACATAATGCTATCACGTTCGCACTACAGTGCAAGTACGTCTCCCTATCTCTGTCTTTGATCGTATATTCACATGATTAGAGCGTATGTAGTGCTGTATGTGCTAGTTGTGTCTTGCTTGGCACATTTTTAAAGACCTGTTTATATGCGCAAGGCATGTCCGTATTTACTTATATTGGTCGAAGTTTACCTCGATATTTCGAAGCAGTTACACGGTCCATGGTCACGAGTAGACTGTTTTGGCCGTGTAACCGCTTCAAAATATCGAGGTTAAAACAAACATAATCGTGGTGATAATCCCGTTCACACTAGTAATTTAAGTGTTCTGAACAACCGCGAAAATCTAATAACATAGAATGTACCTACAGTCAATGACATGTCCCTGTGAATAATGAACTTACCGCCAATGAGCTCATGGACATTTGCCAAAAACTCTTCTAACGGCGGTGTTTCGGTGTTCTTGGAGTTCTTCATGTACTTGTGCCACAGATAACTGCCGTACACCTCCACGTGGCGAACCCACAGCGGGTCCTCCGTAACATTCTCTGCCGGTTTCGTCCGAACTTTCTCTGCTGGCTTCGTCGGAACTTTCTTTTCTGGCTTCGTCGGAACTTTCTCTGCCGGCTTCGTCGGAACTCTCTCTGCCGGCTTCGTCGGAACTTTCTCTGCTGGCTTCGTCGGAGCTTTCTTTTCTGACTTCGTCGGAACTTTCTCTGCCGGCTTCGTCGAAACTTTCTCTGCTGGCTTCGTCGAAACATTCTCTGGAATAATATTGTGATGATTTGTTAAGAGGCGTTCTTTTGAAGAAACTTATCAGAAAGATGGCGCTGTGCGCCGCCATCTAGATTTGGTTCCTTCAAAAAACGATTACAAAACTACATATTGCGGATAGACGTATCTACCTATAAAGTTCCGGTTGAACGAAACTGGCTTCGCAATCTACTACGTCCACTGCTGAACATGGGCCTCCCTCAATTAGGGGTATTGCCATACTCATCAATGACTCAAAACGCTAAGTTATTTGCTCAATAGGTATCTTGTTAAATAGAAAGTAAACAACTTACTACAATTATTAAAAAAAAATATATTCAGTGACAACCTTAGATACATTACAATTTAAGTGTAGGAACAAACAGTTTGTATTGACATTTTAGTATCAAGTCTATAGCAGTACAGTAGTAGGTAAATAGTACACTTAGAAGATACAAGACTTATAGGTAGTGCGTTTGTTAATAAGTTTCATATTTATAAATCGCACTCAACTCTTGAGATCAATTTCAAGAGCGGTTTTGACAAATGTCAGTCAATACTGGTGCTAGCAGCATCTCAAAGTCGCACTCAAGATCGATCTCAGAGCTGAGAGCGGTTTAAAAATGCGGGCTTGCGGGTCCGGTTTGTAGTCAAAGTCAAATTATTTAGTCAAAGTCAAATTATTTATTTATTATATTTAGTAGATAATTCTTTTTTTTTTTTTTTTTTTTTTTTTTTTTTTTTTTTTTTTTCAACGTACTTTTTTTTTTATTAAATTAAACTATACACAAAATAAAAATTATAACTAAAAATACAATATAAAAACACCTAAAAACAAATGAGATCTTCCAGCGCGTCCCCACGAGTCATAGTCCCCAGCATACTGGCAGCATTCCCTCGCTGAATGGCCAAGCTGATACGCTGGGCCAGGAAGCTGCCAGCCCTGCGATCGCCAGTGGACTCGATGAGACGCGTCGAAAGATCTGCTACAATTTTTTTGGCTTCAGGGCCCCAAGGGCCCATCGTCTCAAACCCTATCGGGGAGAACACGTAACCACTGGAAATCTCCTCATATTTACGCACCTTAAGAGCTTCAGCTCCTGCCGCTGCGGAACCTGCCTGCGCGCATGTAGCCCTTAAGTGAGAGGGGGCCAGTGTATCTACACAGGTCACATCCCATACCAAACATCTCCCCTGCTGCCACGGAATGAGCGTCACACCGTCGGGTCTCTTGCCATCTGAGCGAACAATTCCGTTTGGCTCTAACTTTGCCGGAATGCCCGCCGAGACAAGGGCCCGACGAATGACGTCATTCAAAGCCGCGTGGCGAGGGATGCGACCTGCACTCCTGCGACAGGATAATCCGTGCCGGCCATACTCATCCACATCCGCGCCGCAACCGCATTGGTGGGGATGGTTCGTCCTCAGCCCTAGCCTCAAACCGGTCACTAGCGAAAGAATAATTAATTCTACCTATGTCGTCATACATTTGTAACTACTCCCATGGAGATTTATCTTGCATATTGCATAATTTTTTGTTTCATTACTCGCTTAAATTTATTTAATGTTAAAATGGTTACCGCCGTCTAAGTAATCATAGACAGCAACCACGACATGTGACGTGTGAGGTTGCTCCTAATGTTTAGTAGGTAATTTTAAAAATTCTAGTAATTTTGGGAGAACTAACAAAATTTTCCATCGAAGGTTAGATAAGTATATAAATTAGTATTCCAGTTTACCTTGTACGTCCGCTGTAAAACATTAAATGTTCAGTTATGGAGAAAGATAATACTTAGGTATCCATCTAATTACTATATACGTACTGGTAGTACCTGGTTGACCGAGCCTTGCGCAATGCCCGATAAGGGTGCGTCTCCACTGAAGCGGGGCTGCGCTAAGCTGAGCTGAGCGGGGCATAAATTGACCAATCAGGGTGCGTCTCTACTGAAGCGGGCGGGGATTCAGGGATTTTGAGGGTCAGGATTGGTCAATTCATGCCCTTGCTTCAATGGAGACGCACCCTAAAGCCTAAATACGCACCCGTAAACTGCTGGTCGTAAATTTACGATCGTTAAGGCTCTGCCTACCCAAGAAAGGATAAACGCGTGATTTATGTATGTATGTAGGAATTTACGAATTCAATATTTCTTACGCGGAGGGTCTTGTGTTAACCTGCTCAGAGCTTGGAACGACCACCGTCGGGTATTGTCGCCATCTTCACGCGGATCTGAGATTCAGAGAATAATTTATTCAATTAGTGAAGGAAAGGTAAAATTAGAACTACTTTAGAGGTAGTTGCAGCACATATGCTCTGGCTGGGAGCTTCTGAACACACGCCCATATGCCATGTAGAATAGAATAGAAAACGTTTATTAAAAAAAAACAGTTACATTTTTGTTGTTACTGTTATCGCTCCAAAAATTTTACCACTACGAGGAATAATGGTTTTACAAATGGCAACACTAGACAGGCCGGGTTGTTCAGTATCTTACGGCGGGAATGTTTCTGATAGGCTAGACCAGTTACGCCCCTTTTCCGAGCTGAGGTAGGACTTCTTCTTTGGAGCAGCCTCACTTTTACGTTGGCGTTCAGCACGAGTAGAACCTAAGTGGAAGCGCTGTCCGAGTAAGGTATTTTCAGTGTAATTAAGTGTACTTACAAAGGTGTGTATCTAGTCTGATTTAAATAAAAGATGTAATGTGTGAAATTAATAAATATATTGTACAGATATTAACTTGGTTTCTCTTATCAGAAGTGGAAGAAGAACAACGCCATGGGTCGTGCCAAGAAGCGCAAGTCCAGCGCGCGATCTACGCGACGAAGGAAGCGTTCAACATCGACTTCAAGCTCGTCCAGCAGCTCATCAACTTCAACGACCTCGTCAAGCTCGAGCAGTGCCCAGGACCGACGCAAACAGAGTAAACGGCGCCGCAAAGAATCGCAAACCGTGAGTCAGAATGTCATATTGTCATCAGTAATTCCCGAGTTCGACCCACTTGTCGACAATGTAGATATGTGGTTAAATGTCGTTGATGCAAATTCACGTGCGTTTGGCTGGTCAGATAGCGTAACCAAATATCAGGCGTTGCAAAAATTGCGTAATACCGCGAAAACTTGGTTAGAATCTTTGCAAAAAAATAAAACTACCTGGACCACGTGGAAGTGGAGACAGTGGCGAAATGCTATATCAGACACTTTTCAAGCGAAACGTAACATGTATTCTTTGCTAAAACAAATAGTTGAGGCAAAACCGTCCGCCAACCAGTCGCTTTACGAGTTTTATTTTGAACAAAAAGGGCGAATTGATCGATTAGGGTTAGATTTTCGCGAACAGGATTTGATATCAATCATAGTAGGTTCAATAGGCGATACGAACATTAATACTGCGGCTGAAGCGGGTAACTTTAGATATTGCGAGGATTTAGCCTCTTTCCTACATAGTAAAGTTCATACAGTGTCCGAAAAATCTCTCGCACTCAAGACTAACTTTATGACAAAGACTAACAATTTGCGACCTTCTCAATCGGCACATTCAAACGCCGAGGCCCGAGCTGATAATTTGAAAAAAGAGCCTGATGCAAAGAGTCGTGCAAATGCATCTGTGGACACGTGCTACCGTTGCGGTGAAAGTGGTCACAGGCGTAATTTTTGTACGATAAAAGATACGGTGCGTTGCGGATCGTGTAATAAGTTAGGTCATCTCGAGGCGGCTTGTAGGTCTAACCGCAATAAGCCAAAAATTGAGAAAGACGCGGAAGTCAAAATGATTTCAACAAACACAAAAAAGCAAAAATTTTTCAAAAATATCCAATTGAATGAAAATGAATGCCAGGCATTTTTTGACATGGGGAGCGATTGTTCACTAATCACTAAGCGTTTAGCAAAACAATATAATTTGCATTCTATTCCCTTGAATAACCCTATAAATTTGACAGGCTTTACAAAGGGCGTTGCGACTCAAGTTACAGAGGCTGTGGCTGCAAAAATAAAGGTTGACGGAGTAGAACTCATAGTAACACTGTACGTTATCGATGAGTTAGCAGGGCCCGAAATTTTGATTGGTACTAATTTCACAGAAGATAAGAGTATTATGTATGTACGTTTCGGTGATATTCTTACTTTCCAACCTGCTGACTTGTTCAATGTGTGCAGTGTTAATTTAGATTCCCTAAACGAATCGTCTCGTGAGCATCATACATTGATACAAAACATTTTTTCAAAATACCCCCGAAGCATTGCTGATAACTTATCTAGTTTGGGTAAAACTGCTTGTGTAGAATTAGAAATCGAACTGACATCAAACAAGCCCGTTTGTCAGCGTCCATACCGAATGTCTGAGTCGGAGAGGGAGCTTACGCGGAAAATTACAGATGATTTATTGAATAATGGTATCATTCGTCATAGTAACTCGCCATACGCTAGTCCCGCTTTATTGGTAGACAAGGCATCGACAGAAGAAAAACGGCTATGTATAGATTATCGATTATTGAACAAATTAACGGTTAAGGAAACGTACCCTATGCCGCTGATAGAAAATTTAGTAGATCGTTTACGTGGGTGTACATACTTCACATCACTTGATCTCAAAAGTGGTTATTACCACATACCTGTTAAAGAAGAATCAATTCCAAAGACCGCATTCATCACGCCCGATGGGCATTTTGAATTTGTTAGGATGCCTTTTGGGCTATGCAATGGACCTGCCGTTTTTCAGAGGTTGATGGACACGGTTCTAGGAAATCTGAGATTTGGCAGAGTCATATGCTACATGGACGATTTACTCATTGCTACTTCAACCTTAGAAGAGAATGTTCAGGTTTTGGAAATGGTTCTTAGAATTTTCGAAAAAAATGGATTGACGGTAAATCTCGGTAAATGTTCATTTTTCCAAAAGGACGTGTCTTTTTTAGGATATGAAATCTGTCAATCAGGAATCCGCCCAAGCTCGCGAAAATTAAATGCTATTAAGAATTTTCCTATACCTACTAATATTCATCAGCTAAGACAGTTTCTAGGACTTATCAATTATTTCAGGAAATTTATTCGTAATTGCGCATTATTGTGTAAACCATTAACAAACCTACTTAGAAAGGGAATTACTTGGCAATGGGGTACAGAAGAAGATCAGGCAGTGTCAGAACTCAAAAGAGCATTGATTGATAATGCTGTTTTAAATATTTTTGATCCAAGGCTACCTATCAATCTTTATGCTGATGCTAGTCGGGACGGAATAGGGTGCATATTAACTCAAACAACTGAACAAGGCGAGAAGCCAGTTCATTTCTATAGCAGACAAACTACGAAAGAAGAAAAAAGATATCACTCTTTTGAATTAGAGTTGTTGGCTATTGTCACCGGGTTACAGAAGTTTAGGCACTACTTATTAGGGTGTCGTTTTAAAATAATCACTGATTGCAATGCAGTGCGCCACGCTCTTACTAAACGTGATATAATTCCGCGAATCAGTAGGTGGGTATTACAGACGCAAGAGTTTACGTATGATATCATTCACCGGGCGGGGAGTCAGATGCAGCACGTCGATGCCTTAAGCCGGAATCCCGTCCCTAATGAGGTTTCATGCGTGAACGATAGACTAGAGCGAGAGGAAAGTGACGTTTGTTCTATAACAATAACTGAAGGAGATTGGCTCTTATCAGTTCAGTTGCAAGACCCAAGTATTTGTAGTATTAAGGATATATTAATGTCAGGTGAGGCCGATCAAAACAAAAAGATATTCAAGGACTATGAATTACTAGGTAATAAAGTTTACAAAAGAACCGAGTACGGGCGTCGTTGGTTAGTACCTAAAGCATGCATTTGGCAAGTTATTCGTAGCAATCATGATGATGTAGGCCATTTTGCTGTGGACAAAACAATTGAAAGAATACGTTCAAAATATTGGTTTCCGCATTTAAAAAGAACAGTATGTTACGAAGATTGCACCCCTGTACCTACACCGATGACCAAGGCAATGCACCGGATACGAGACAGCGCATGTGACACGCACGATTTCGACAACGTGCCGCAAAAACCTAGTCTTAAGCATTATTATTCTATATCGATCACTTTTCGGCTCAGCGTACCTAACTTCGGTCGCCTTATAAATTTAATTACATTTAAATAGTTTTAAGAAGTTATTGAAGAACTTTCAATATATTTTTGGAAATTTAACTGTGCCTTGTCTCATTTCACCTCCACTGTAGCCTAAACCCGTGTTTGGCGCAGCTTTGGAGTGTAGGCACTTAGTTCACAATCTTCGTTTTTACAACCGCAACGAGGACGACGTGACGTCTACATTAACCTACGTATCCTGTTGGTACCGGCTACTCGGACGGAGGTGAAGCGGATCCCTATCCAAAAATCGATAGACTCAGGTTCCAGGACAAGGAGATAATGCAGATTAAGCTGTAAGTACACATACCCTATTGGTTGCCATTTCCTAATTATATTTCCTATTTAACTTTTATTTTTCATTTAGTATAAAATATCCTTATTCTTTTAAATAACAAATTAATATCTGTAATTCGTATCTAATAACTGTAAATTTTTAAAGAATAAACTATCTTAAATAAATTAAAATTAGTAAAAAGTATCTTAAAATTAACTCAAATTATAAAAAAAATACGTCAAAATTTTTCACCCACGTTCTTCACGTTCCGGGAATAATTCCCATCACGATAGACAATCTAGGCGTTTTGCTCAACGGGACGCACATAGAAATCTTTATCGTATTGACGAGGAAATAGATAATAATATGGCCACTGTCGACATAGATATTATACATAAAGCACTTCGCAATGTTCCCGAATTTGATGGGAACCCGAACGTTCTCATTCGATTTATTACTATTTGCGATCAATTAGTAACTTCTTATGTTAATCCAGCCCCAGGGCACGAGCTAAATAATCTTTCTTTGATTAATGGAATTTTAAATAAAATAACGGGCCACGCGGCTCGAATTTTGAATACTAATGGCTGCCCAACTACTTGGGAAGGTATCAGAAATGCTTTAAGAAATAACTTCAGTGATCAAAGAGATGAGTCGGCTCTTTACACCGATCTCTCTATGCTAACACAAGGTCCAGATTCGCCACAAGTTTTCTACGAGAGAGTTCAAAACCTTTTGAGTACAGTCATGACATACGTGCAGTTACATGACTCCGTCAGCTCGACTGTTGAGGCTAAAAGAACTTTGTACTCAAAATTAGCTCTGCAGTCATACCTACGTGGCTTGAGTGAACCTCTTGGATCGAGAATTAGGTGTATGCGACCCTCTTCCTTAGAAGATGCACTCAAATTTGCTCAGGAAGAATTGAACGTAATTTACCTTCAAAACAAAAGTAGATCACTTCCCGCTAAAAACCTGACACCATTTTTCACTCCTTTTCGTGCCACATATATACCTAACATTGTTCCAATGTCGTCTGCTCCTTTTCCACAAAACGCCTATATGCAACCTAGCTTCGCTCAGGGTCATCAAACCTTCTACGGGAACACCACCCAGGCTCAGGCACTTTCTAGACAGCTGAATTTCCCGAACAATAACCAATCTGGTCCTTCACGCACTAATTTCAAAGCGCTGCCCAGATCCAATGCATCCGCAGGATTTAAGATCCCACTCAGACCCCAATATTATAATCAAAATTTTAGTAGGAACGCTGTTCCTCAACCTATGAGTGGCATAAGTCACCCGGTAGCACGCACTTTGCCCCCTACCCGACGTGACCCACAATTGAATTCAAATTTCAGTCATCAAGAAATGCACTTCAATGAATCATATGACTTTGACCCTTACGCTCAGTCATCCTATCCCAAAATGTTTACCTATGACGCAACCACTCCGATCGAAAACTTTCAGCAAGAAATTTTCGCTTCCAATCCAGATGAATACTCATTTCAGCAACAATATCTGCTAGAAGCAGTTCCTGATAATTTTCCCTCTGAAATTCCATGCAATAATTATCCTACTGAGACAAATTTTTACACTACCCCGAAATACAGTACACCCGAATAGAACTAAATATTCAAAGTATTATTAATAAACGGAATTTGCCCTACATTCAAATTAGTAACCCACCACTTAAATTGTTACTAGACACAGGTGCAAATCAGTCATTTTTAAATCCTGAAATTGTAACTAAATACTTTCCATCGTTGAAATGTGACTATGACCCTTTTATTGTCACTAATATACATGGGTCGACTAAAAATGATTATTCTGTGACAATTCCCTGCTTCAAAGAAATCGGTGCCCAGGACATGATCAAATTATTTCTGTATAAGTTCCACGACTATTTCGATGGACTTATTGGATTTGACCTATTAAATAAATGGAAATCTAAAATTGATTTAGAATACAATTTACTCATAACTTCGTTTTCTAAAAATAGAATCCACATGTATGCCTCGGGCGCGCAAAATTTGTATGAAGAAATAATACCCGCCCAGTCATCAAAAGTCATTAAGGTTCCAACAACAATATCTGACGGCGAAATTTATATTGAAAACCAATTTATTTGTGACTGCAATATACATGAATGCATTTCCTATTCTAATGACGGTCATGCCTACATGCAGGTGTCAAATTCAACCCAGAACGATATAATTTTTTACCTACCGGAAGCAATTCAAGCGCACATTTTTAACGAAGAAACTTCGCAATTGTTTTGCAATGACAATGACCGAGCTCGTGATGTAATATCTCGCCTGCGCACTCAGCATTTGAATGAGGAGGAAAAATGTAACTTGATTAATTTGTGCAGCGAATACTCGGACATTTTTTATTTAGATGGTGACAAATTATCGTTCACTAATCAAATTAAACATAAAATTCACACCACAGACGAAGTCCCCGTTCATAGCAAAACGTACAGATATCCCTATGTCCATAGAGATGAAATTCGTAGACAAATACAGGATATGCTAGATCAAGGTATCATTCGGCCTTCAGTCTCCGCCTGGAGCGCCCCCATTTGGATAGTCCCAAAAAAGTCTGACGCGTCCGGGAAAATAAAATGGCGCATAGTAATTGATTTTCGCAAACTGAACGAGAAAACCCTTGATGATAAATACCCAATACCTAACATTGTTGATATTTTAGATAAATTAGGTAAATGTCAGTATTTCAGTACTCTCGATCTCGCAAGTGGTTTTTATCAGGTGGAAATGGATCCCGATGATATTCATAAAACCGGGTTTAGTGTTGAACGCGGGCACTATGAATTTCTTCGTATGCCAATGGGCTTAAAAAATTCTCCATCTACCTTTCAAAGAGTAATGGACAATATTTTAAGAGACCTTCAGAATACCTGCTGCATCGTTTACTTAGACGACATTTTGGTTTATTCAACCTCCCTTCAGGAGCACATAGTCAATTTAAAAAAGATTTTTCAGCGACTTCGTGAAACAAACTTCAAAATTCAGATGGATAAGTCAGAGTTTTTAAAACGAGAGACGCCGTACTTGGGCCATATCATCACTCCAGACGGTGTTAAACCAAATCCTGATAAAATTGCTGCAATAATGAAATACCCTATTCCGAAAACCACAAAACAAATCAAAGGTTTTCTCGGGTTGTTGGGCTATTATCGACGTTTTATAGCGGATTTTGCGAAAATCACTAAACCTTTGACTTCTTGTTTGAAAAAAGGCGCCAAAATTCAAATCAATTCAGACTACATTAATTGCTTTGAGCATTGTAAAACACTTTTGACTAACGACCCCATTCTAATATACCCGGATTTTACAAAAGAATTTATTTTACGTGTCGATGCCTCAAATTTTGCACTTGGCGGAATTCTATCTCAAGGACCTCTGGGAGCAGATCGCCCCATAGCGTACGCGTCCAGGACTTTGAATGATAGCGAAATTAATTATTCGACCATAGAGAAAGAGCTGCTAGCAGTAGTATGGGCGACCAAATATTTCAGGCCTTATCTGTTTGGTCGCAAATTCAAAATCATTACCGATCACCGACCCCTTGAGTGGCTAAAGAACATGCGAACTGATAATCCTCGCTTAACGAGATGGGGGTTGAGGTTAGCAGAATACAAGTACGAAATCGTTTATAAAAAAGGCAAGTCAAACACTAATGCTGACGCCCTTTCTCGAATCGAATTACATAATGAACAATTATCAATGTTGGTCAATCATTCTGAAACCTCCTCAGTTTCGTCACGTACATTATCTGCGAATACTGAAAATCCCATCCATAGTTCTTCATCAACTATAACAGTTCATTCCAGTGCCGAAAACCCGGTGCTAGAAATCCCGTTCACGGAAGACCCTTTGAACAAATTCAAAAGACAACTCGTAATAAACATAACTAATCACCGGCCACGCAATAAACCAACGATCACGAAGCCATTCGACACCTTTACTAGAACTCAAGTAGACATTTTTGAAGAAAATTTAGAGGAAACCTTAATTGACACTATAAAAACCTACGTAGATCCCAAAACTAGAACCGGCATTTTAGTGAATCCTTTTGAGAAAATATATAGTATTGTACCTATTTTACAGCAAGTTTTTACTAGCTCCGCCTTGAATCTCTTTGCAGTAAAACGTGAATTACAGAACATCCCTAACAGGCAGGAACAACAGTCAATAATAGAAAAATATCACGAGGGTAAAACTAACCACCGTGGTATTAATGAAACCTTGATGTCTTTGTCACAAAACTATTTTTGGCCTAAAATGCGTGAAACTATCAGTGAATTTATCGCAAACTGTAATTTATGTAACTCATCAAAATTCGATCGTAATCCGATACGGCCAGAATTTAACATTGTGCCTCCTCCTAATAAGCCATTTGAAGTTGTACATGCCGATGTCATATCTATTGAACAAAATAAGTATTTATCGATCATAGACTCATTTTCTAAATACGCCCAAGTTTATCCGGTCCCCGACTGCACTGGCCCTAACATTGTAAAAGCACTTTTTAACTTTGCAATCCATCATGGCTTTCCTCTTTTATTAATAACTGACCAAGGCACCGAGTTTTTAAATCAAGTAGTAAGCGAATTTTTAAAATTGCATAACGTCACCCATAAAACAGTCATGCCCTATTCACCAAATCAAAATGGAATGATTGAGCGTTTTCATTGCACACTTTTAGAGCACCTTCGTTTATTAAAATTAAAAAACAAAACCGAATCAATTCAAAATTTACTTCCATATGCACTTGTAGCATATAATAGCTCAGTGCATAGCCTTACAAAGTGCAGACCTTTCGATGTTATATCCGGCCACTACGACCCCCGCGATCCTGTTAACATAGATTTATCAGCAAGACTTATGCAACAATACGTAAACGTTCATCGTGATAGAATGGAAACGGTCTATCGTTTATTGCATGACTCATCGCTCGCCGAGCGCGAGAAAATTACAAATCGAGCTAATGTAACTAGAGAACCCGAAACGCAATACGAACAAAACCAAGAGGTATTTATTAAAAATCCGGCTGCCGCTCGCCAAAAACTTGCTCCCCGCTTTTATCCTGACAAAGTGACTCATAACTTACCCATTCATATTTACACCGCCAAAAATCGCGGTCCTGTCGCTAAAAATAGATTAAAACGGTCTCTTAAACACAAAAATCCTCCATTGTTGCAGGTACCTAATAACAATCCTGATAATGGCTGTTCAGGGTCAAGAGATCCGACTTGACGATCTGAGCAATGGACCTGGCTTGTTACCATTTAAGTTGGGAGATACAAAAATAATATCGCACTCTCACACATTTTTACAAGACATAAATTTAGACTTTTTTCATGATAATCTGTTAGATCTTAAACAAAAATTATTCGATATCGTTAATGGCACAGACTCAATAGTATTTAAATATCAAATTAAATATCTTTACAACAAGTTAGATAAATTAATCTCAAAAGTTGCAACCTTCATGCCAACGAGATTCAAACGTGGTTTACTCAATCCTTTGGGCTCAATTATTAAGGAAATTACTGGAAATTTGGACCATAACGATGCGATCAGGTTTGAGAATGCAATCCAAATTTTAAACAAAAATGAAAAACGTATTTCTGATTCCTTCACAAAACATATAACTTTAGTCGGCGAAATGAGTGCTCAACAAAATAAAATTTTAACCGACCTCAAAAATAATCAAGAAAAACTACAGAATGCTCTTTCTAACGTCATTAACCAGACGAATTCTGATAATGAGCGTAACATTCGGTTTATGTACCTTGCACAATTTTTCATGCTTTTTAACGAAAAAGTGCAAGAATTGTCAGAGGAAATTACTAGATTAGAAAACATCCTTTCTTTTAGTCGCACTAAGTCAATGCATCACTCCGTATTGTCAGTTGATCAGTTGCAAAAACTTTTGATTGAATTACATAAGTACTATAGTCCCGAGGAAGTAATTAATTTAGATATGAGATATTACTATGACGTAATTACATTAGGCACTTATTTTGTTGATAAAAGAATAGTAGTTGTCCTTTCTTTTCCTATTATATTAAAAAATACTTTTGATTTATATAACCTATGCCCTATACCTAACAAAGATAATAATATCATATTACCTCCCTATCCTTTCATGGCATCCAACTCCCAGGAGTATGTGTATATAGAGGCCGAATGCCAGAAAGTATCAGAATGGTACCTATGTGAACAAAAAGTCGGCCACCAGATCAGAAGACAACGAGACTGCATACATACCCTGATTTACTCACAAGATATAGATAGAACCTGCGAACTCACGCCTGTTGCTTTATCACGAGCAGCCCTAAGTGAACTCGATAGCCAGAACTACCTCATCTCGTTCCCACAGCCCACGAAAGTACAACTGATATGTCATCAAGAAAAATACCAGACGCTGCAGGGAAGTTTTCTCGTCCATGTCCCACACAACTGCAAGATTAAAACGCCGGAGTTTACCGTAGTAAATACTGAAGATAGGATTCGAGGACAACCCATTGAATTGATGAACATCCCATGGCCTTCAACTTTTACCATAGAAGACAGACGAAAGAAAACCCTCCACAATTTGACCACAATTGATCTTACAAACCTGCAAAACATCCAAAAACAGCTAACTACGCAAGATCCTGTTTCTGTAGACTCGATCGATTACTCAGTCTACCATACAACAATACCTATATACACTATTGCAATAATATGTGCATTCGTACTGACTGTTACCTACCTAATACGTAAGAAAAACAAGCGTAAGCAGAAAGTCACAGCAGTGAAATCGGAATCATGGACACAAGCACCAGCTGATATCGAATTAGAAAAACGAAACGCGACATTTGCAGTAGACATCAGCAAATAGTCGCTCATCTCAGGGAGGGAGGTGTTACGAAGATTGCACCCCTGTACCTACACCGATGACCAAGGCAATGCACCGGATACGAGACAGCGCATGTGACACGCACGATTTCGACAACGTGCCGCAAAAACCTAGTCTTAAGCATTATTATTCTATATCGATCACTTTTCGGCTCAGCGTACCTAACTTCGGTCGCCTTATAAATTTAATTACATTTAAATAGTTTTAAGAAGTTATTGAAGAACTTTCAATATATTTTTGGAAATTTAACTGTGCCTTGTCTCATTTCACCTCCACTGTAGCCTAAACCCGTGTTTAGTATCTAAATATATTAAAAATTGTCTAAATTGCATTTATTTTAAAAACATTCACGGCAAAAAGCCAGGTCAGTTATTTCCTATACCGAAATATGCCAGACCGTTCCATACGTTACATTTAGATCACGTTGGACCTTTCGTTAAGTCTACCCGCCAAAATAGTTATTTGTTGGTTGCGGTTGATTCATTTACGAAGTTTGTTTTCATTTTTGCGGTGAAAAACACTAAAAGTAAAATTGTCGTAAATGAATTAACCAAAACTTTTAAAATATTTGGGAATCCAAAACGCCTTATATGTGACGCAGGAAGTGCTTTCACATCTGCGTTATTCAAAAACTTTTGCAAAGAAAGGGGTATTCGACTACACATTATTGCAACGGCTGTACCGCGCGCAAACGGACAGGTCGAGCGTTTTAATCAGACGGTTTTAGAGGCTCTTCGTAGTATGGGTGCGGACAAAGAAAATAATAAATGGGACGAAAACATAACCAGTGTTCAACAAGGGATTAACAGTACTATTAACAAGACCACATCCGCTGTGCCAAGTGAGGTGTTTTTCGGTTATAGGATCCGTATGGATAACGATAAAATTACTGATGATGACAATAATGAACATTCTATTGATGTTACGGCTTTGCGGCGAATGGTAGATGAAAATATAAAGAAAGAGGCACTTCGACAAAAGGCTGACTTCGACGCAAAACGTAAGCGAGCTGAAGAATACGAGGTCGGGGATTTAGTGGTAATTAAAATACCTAGCAAATCAAATGACGGACAAAGTACCAAACTACTGCCCATATACAAAGGTCCTTTTCAAGTCTCTGAGGTCCTGGGCAACGATAGGTACCGGGTCACTGACATGAGGGGGTCTGAAAGGTCTTCTAAACTATATGAAGGCGTCACATGCGTGGAGAATATGAAGAGATGGGTAAAGGTGGGAGAAGATCCTCGAGACCCATCTATTTCTATCTATTTCAGCCTATTGCAGTCCACTGCTGGACGTAGGCCTCCCCCAAGGAACGCCATAGGGCACGATCTCCCGTTTTTGCCATCCAGTCGCTACCAGCCGCCTTTTTCAAGTCATCGGTCCATCTGGCCGGAGGGCGTCCAACGCTACGCTTGCCGAGGCGTGGTCTCCACTCGAGAACCCGCTTACTCCACCGTCCGTCGGTTCTACGACAAATGTGGCCAGCCCACTGCCACTTCAGCTTGCTACACTTCCAGACTATGTCCGTCACTTTGGTCTTTTTTCGGATGGCCTCATTCCGGACTTTATCCATTATAGAGATACCAAGCATAGACCTTTCCATAGCTCTCTGAGTGACATGTAGCCGGTGGGCCAGTTTTACTGTCAAGTTCCACGTCTCAGCTCCGTAGGTCATGACTGGTAGGACGCATTGATCGAACACCTTGGTCTTGAGGCATTGTGGCAAAGATGATTCGAGGATGTGACGCAGCTTTCCAAATGCTACCCAGCCAAGCTGCACTCTTCTGGTGATTTCAGCCTCAAAGTTGTCTCTTCCCATCTGCAAAGTCTGCCCAAGGTACACGTATTTCTGGACAACTTCAAGGACTACACCTTCGACGGAGACCGGCTCGGGGATTATGTGTTGATTGAACATGACCTTCGTCTTATCCAAGTTCATCCCAAGTCCAACACGTCTCGAGGCAGAGTTAAGACTAGATAGCATTTTTTGCAGGTCCTGCAGCGATTCGGCCATTATGACTATGTCGTCGGCAAAGCGGAGATGCGTGAGACTTTCGCCGTTGACGTTGATGCCCAGTCCATCCCACTGTAGAGTTTTGAAGACATCCTCCAATGCGTTAGTGAATAGTTTCGGGGATATAACGTCACCCTGTCTTACACCACGGAGCAGTTGGATGGGTCTTGTATAATGGTTTTGTACTTGAACGGACATCGTAGCCATTTGATAGAGGCTTCTCAGCACCTCCACATACCGCCAGTCGACTTGACAGCGCTGCAAGGACTCCAAAACAGCCCAGGTTTCGATAGAGTCGAAGGCTTTTTCGTAGTCCACAAAAGCCATACACAGTGGTTGGTTGTACTCCTCTGTCTTCTGTATAACCTGCCTTACAGTATGGATGTGGTCCACGGTACTGAAGCCCTTGCGAAACCCGGCCTGTTCCGGTGGCTGAAAGGCGTCAAATCTTGATGCCAAACGATTCGTGACGACTCTCGAGAACAGCTTATAGACGTGGCTCAGAAGTGTGATCGGCCTATAGTTTTTGAGAAGCGTTTTGTCTCCTTTTTTGAAAAACAATGCCACTACACCTCTGCTCCACGCCTTCGGGGTTGTCCCATTGGCTATTACAGAGTTAAAAAGCCTTTTCAGCTCCTCAAGGACAGGTTTTCCACCGGCCTTAAGTAGCTCAGAGGCCACTCCGTCTTCCCCGGGAGCCTTCCCATTCTTAAGCTGTCTGAGAGCCGCCGCGATTTCGTCTATATCTACGTCCGGGAGATCTTCTGTAAAGTGGCGGGAGAGAGGAGCTCTTGGGTCTGGGGTCGCATCAGGTGGAGGCTTTTTCGCATGCGAGGCATACAGATTTCCATAGAAGTCCTCAATTTCAGCGAGAATCTCTGGAACCGATGTGACAGTTACACCATTCGAGGTAGTTAGCTTTGCCAGATGACTCCTTCCCAGTGTCTTGGTAAAAACTTTCGACCCTCGGTTTTTCTCAATCGCCTCCTTTACGAGTCGAGTGTTGTAGCTTCGGAGGTCGCGTCTTACCGTACTTCGGATCTTTTTGTTAAGTAACTGGGGATCTGGCAATGCATCCTCTGGTGTTTCCCGCCTAATTCGCATCAGTTCCAGGGCCTCGCTTGAAAGTTTGGACTTCTTGTCTGTTCGCCTTTTACGAAAATGCTTCGTCCCCACTTCGCGAATAGCCCCAACTATGCTCTCTAGGTCCTCGTCAACGTTTGCCGGGGTCTCCAGGGCAGCGAATCGATTTTTTAGTTCAAGTTGGAACTCCTCATGTCCGGCTTGGGGCAGATTGGGACGGAGAACTTGCTTCACCATGCGGTTTCTTTCTAGCTTGAAGTTGATATTTAGGGTGCCTCTTACTAGTCGGTGATCACTTCCGGTATTGAACCTATTGATCACTGAGACATCCCTAAATATATGCCGTTTATCCGTCATGATGAAGTCGATCTCGTTCTTCGTCCTGCCGTCAGGGCTCTTCCAGGTCCACTTCCGTTGGGGCTTTTTCTGATAAAAGGTGTTCATACAGAACAGCCCTTGCCTGCTAAGGAAGTTGACTAGCATTTGGCCCCTCTGGTTTCTGCTCCCGTAGCCATGTGGTCCCAAGCTTGATTCACCGCGCTCCTGTCCCACTTTAGCGTTGAAGTCCCCCATGACAACAGTGAAGTGGGTCTTAGTGGTTTGGTGTATGGCTTTCGACACGTCGTCGTATAGGGCCTCCACCTCTTCATCTGAGCTGCTCGAAGTCGGCGCATATACCTGTACGACCTTGAGAGAGTACCTCTCGGTCAGCTTCAGTACGAGGTACGCTACCCTGTTCGAGACGCTGCTGATCTCCATCACGTTGTCACAGAGAGCCTTATTGACAAGGAACCCTACGCCACCCTGGGATTGTGCGCTCCCTTCCCTGAAGTAGAATAGGTGACCTGATTCTAGGGTTATCGTGTCCTCCCCCTCTCTTCGGACTTCTGACAATCCCAGAACATGCCACCGTATCTTATCTAATTCTACCTCAAGGATTTGGAGACTTTCGTCCAGCCGCAGACTGCGTCCGTTGTACGTCGCCAGGGTCAGTCTATGGCAGCCGTAGTCCGTAGCCCGGGGATTCTTCGCACCCCCTGCCCTACCATTACCCGGGCCGCTACCGTAGCCCGGGGTAGTAAGGCGGCCGGGAACTAGGGGCCGGTTTCTTCTTGTCCTGTGCATGGGGGGTTTTGCCCATAGTCACCACGCTGGGCAGGCGGGTTGGTGACCGCAGTGTGCGTTTGTGGACTATGTTGTCAACACGGGAGGCGCTGCTGCCCACCTCCCGGAAGCCCTTTATCGCCTCTTACGATACCCACGGGCAGATTTGGGGTGGTGAGATTCTACTCTGCCGACACCACACGGCGTTCTTACCCGAGTTCGAGACCCATCACCGGATGTTATCCAAGCAGGTAACAAAGAAAACAGCTGTTAAAATCATTTGTTTACTAATATTCTATTAATGACTCGGATATATTTCTTTTTTACAGTTCTGCCTATTTATTTACTTTTTAATCACGTAGGTAACTAACTAACGAAAACTAATTATTTATATAACAAGCTATTTACATTTTGGATATACATCACATTACTCAAGTTTGATATTAAATATTGCACATTAATTAACTTATTTCTTTTACTTCTCACGTATCATATTACTTACTTACCATAATGGTCTTGATAGTCAGATGTAGGCGCATAAAACGAAACGATAGTATGAAATCAAATGGTAATTAACTACATATGCAACGGATATCTATGTGAACACTGTTGCATACGAATGACGATACGCGACTAGTACCTCGTTCAAAATAGTTTTGGTTCAATCTTATTAACTGGTTAATCACTATGTGTTCTGTATACGACACATAGTTCAGTTAATATAGAATGATACACAACCAAATATGATCAAAGGTACTTGGTCAAGTCATTATTTTTCAATTATCATTTGTTTTTGAACTGTCGTAAAGTTTGTGCTCATTACAACTGTACAATTGATGTTCTTGGCATGAATGAAGTGTTACATGAACATTAATTGGCACGCAGTAATCGATGTTTTTTTTTAAAAAAGAGCTGTTTGCTAACAATACGTTTCGTTTCCAGCGTCTACATCGGACTAGAACGATGCTCGAGGACGAGATCGTGAGCAGGACGGCCGGATGTTATCGCTCCAAAAATTTTACCACTACGAGGAATAATGGTTTTACAAATGGCAACACTAGACAGGCCGGGTTGTTCAGTATCTTACGGCGGGAATGTTTCTGATAGGCTAGACCAGTTACGCCCCTTTTCCGAGCTGAGGTAGGACTTCTTCTTTGGAGCAGCCTCACTTTTACGTTGGCGTTCAGCACGAGTAGAACCTAAGTGGAAGCGCTGTCCGAGTAAGGTATTTTCAGTGTAATTAAGTGTACTTACAAAGGTGTGTATCTAGTCTGATTTAAATAAAAGATGTAATGTGTGAAATTAATAAATATATTGTACAGATATTAACTTGGTTTCTCTTATTACTGTTTTGTTTTGTCGTTGACTGTCCCGATGGCGTAGCAGATAGTATGCCTGCCTTCTACGCCGAGGGTGGTGGGTTCGATCCCCACCGAACACTAATATTTGTTAAGTCTATTTTCAAATATTTGTGTTGAGTCTGGGTGTTTTCTATGTATTGTATAATATGTATTTATTAACAAAAAAAAAGTATATATGTATTAGTATCAGCTATCTAGTTCCCATAGTACAAGCTTTGCTTAGTTTGGGGCTAGATGGCGCTGTGTGAATTGCCCAGGATATATTTATTTGTTTCCTTAATCTAACATACGCCAAACTGTAACAACAGTTTGTTGGCGTTAGCGCTCAACGACAGCAGTTTATAATAATTAACTGTCACTTTAAATTTAAGACTTACATAGGCACTACATTTACTTAATTTTATTTAGTACAAACCTACACAAAATGGCCAGTAAATGGGATTTAATTTAAGTTTTATCAAGGTACATATCGAAGTACATAGCTTTCAGCTTTCTTTTAAACATAGCTTTACCGAGCTCGTCATAATCAAAGTTAATTTTGTTATAATATATAAGGTGTAAAAATATTAACTGCAAATACTTTAAGGGGTGAATCAGCCCATAAAACTGAACAACTTTCCCTAAAGAACATAGGTCGAAATATGACAAAATTTTTTGGACCTCCTATACCAAAATTGACTTGGTCGGTCCATAGCATAGTTTTGTATCCCATACAAAATTTCGGTCCAAAATTTTTTGTCATATTTCGACCTATGTTCTTTAGGGAAAGTTGTTTAGTTTCATGGGCTGATTCACCCTTTAAAATATTTGCAGCTAATAGCACCGTGTCTTCTCAATGTTAGGTACTGAAGGGTGCTGGCCTTAATATTTACAAATCATAACCACAAAGTACCTACTTAATAAGTGATGAGGGCGCCACATGGCATATGGGCACTATTGGGCACGACTCAAATAGTAATATTTAGGTACCTACAGAACAAAATATAATAAAAAAAACTTACCACTTAGTTTTCTCACTGAAACATTATCACTTTAATTTTATTACCTAAGTAAGTATTATTAAAATAGGAAGGTAGGTACTTACATAGGCTGTTAATTTTTAATTTCTTTAAAAATTGGTTAAGTGGTGGCCATACATGGCTAGCTATTATAGGTCCTTTTTAAAATACATACATACAAAAATCACGCCTTTATCCCATGCGGGGTAGACAGTGTTAACGATCGTAAACTTACGGTCGTTATCGCCACGTCTGATAAGTATTGAGGGCCCTTTCAGATGATTCGTGTAGCACTGTAGTGAGAGGTTGACAGCCTGTCGCCTAACACACATGAAATCCTCGAGTCCCTTAGTTGCCTTTTACAACACCTTTTAAAAATGTATTAAGAAAATATATTTTTTTATTCTACGTAATATTTTTTACATAAAATAGGCCCGCATTTTTCTACTATCTCACATTATACTAACACAAATGTTACAGTAGTTACCATTTACCATTAACCTCTAGTTTAACGTTGTGATCTTTTTCGGCATCTGTAAAATGAATAGTATGTATGATGTATGCAGTGCATGGTAGTTTTTTTTCTTATTCGTGTGGGACACTGAGTCGTTAGACGAACGTTGGTCTTATGAAGCTTCACTTTCTATAGGTATGCTTCAAAAAAAATTTTAATAGAAATAAGCTGTCTAGTTGTGTCGTAATTCTATGTATGTGTACTCTTTTTATGCTTTTTTGCTTAATTGTTAATTATAAGCTAATTTTGCTTATTATGCTTAGTCAACGACCGATCTGGCGCAGTGGTAGTGCGACTGCCTTTGACGCAGAAGGTTCCGGGTTCGATTCTCGGTGGGTCACTCACAAAGTTGATATTTATCCCAGTCTGGTTAGGACATTGCGGGCTGAACCACCCGATTGTCCCTAACTAAGATTGTTCTGTGTTTCAGATGGCACGTTAAGCCGTAGGACCCGGTTGCTGTCTATGATCATTTAAACGGCGGTCGTTACACAACCATGTCAGAAGCCTGCTTCTTGTAGAAAGCGCTTGAAAAATTCTGATACTAGGGTTCACTGGGTCGGACGACTCGGTGTCCCACACGAAAAGAGAAAGGGAGTAATGAAATGTAACCTTTGGTCAGCTGTTCGATGTACGGTTGAGCACCGTCGTACCCCTTCTTGTTGATGAGGCCCACGATCATCGATTTGAGGACCGGCACCCAGTAGTCCCGAGGGACTGTAAATGATAAAAAAAAAATGAAAAAAAATTACCTGCTAATATTTTATGGGGTGAACCAACCTATGAAACTGAACAACTTTCCCCACGGAGCATAGGCCGAAATATGAAAAATAATTTGGGCCCCCCATACAAATTGACTTGGGCGGCGGGTACACTTTTTATGGGAGGTTAAAATTTTTGTTTTTATATTTAGACTCATGTTCCTTGGGGAAAGTTGTTCAGTTTCATGGGCTGGTTCACCCCTTCAAATATTTGCAGCAATTTTTTTTACACCCTGTATGTCAGCAAGTACTACCGTGCGATGCCGGCTTTTAGCATCACCCAATTTCTGCCAGTGTCGTAAAAGGCGACTAAGGGATGGATCCAACGGGCAGCAGCGTTCCAACGTCTTGCACTGCGCTCACCAATCCGCATGCCAAGGGTGGTGAGAAGAAGGACTATACAGTCCAATGGGGGAAAATGAGACTAGCGGGTAACTTGGGACATGGTCGACACCAGCATCTATGAACGAGCTATACGCCTATAACGTTATAACTGGTTGATAAATGTACAGTCGTTTTCAACCAGTTACAACGATACAGCTGGTTCACAGATTCTGGTGTCGACCATGTCCTATGTTACCCGCTAGTCTCATTTTCCCCCATTTGACCCCCCCCTATTGAGGAAGGCCCATGTACAATGCCTTGCCGACTCATAGACACTCTTTGAAACAATGCGGTAATAATATAAATTGCATGTAAGCACCTACTTACTTAATATTAACTTCTTTTCAATTAAGCACTAATTTAGAAGTAACTCGGACATCACCGGCATGGGGTCTCATTCCTTACTAAAGGAAATTAGTCCAAAAAAATATCAATAGATGGCGATACGGGTAGCGAATATTACTTAAGAATCTGAAATAAAGGCAAATTTACAAAAACAAAGTATAGGAAAATTATAAATACATTATTTAAGACGTTTTGAGACGGAAAACACGCGAAATTATTCACATTTTGGCAATATTTTTCAATACAAATGACGTGATACGAAGTATCCAATAAATAACCTAGATGTCGCTAGCAACGCACGCGCTGAGTCGACATATCAAATAGCCCGCCAATAGCCGTCTTAGAGCAATCGAACTCCCTCTATGACGTTAGGTATCTGTACTACTCTAGTAGTATTATATTATCTGTGGCACCGGTTAGTTAAAGGTTAGTTAATAGTAACAAGTAAGTATTAAAAGGTGTAGATTAAACACTAGTGACAAACAAGAAAAAAATCCTGATTGTCTGTCATACTGGTATATCCTGGTATAACTAGGAGTCGGTAAGGGCACAGCCAGTATTTATTTTGTGGTAAACTCGAACTCAAATTATTTATTCAAAGTAGTAAATTTTACATTTAGCTTTTTGATGGTCAAAAATTATCAATTTTAACAATAACAATTTTATGAACCTAGTGTAAACGCGGCTCAGGTGGACTAAAAACTTAAAACTAGCCCCTAAAGCACTGCCTCGGGGCTGGCCAAGCTAACCAAACAACATGTAACGTTAGGTGGTAAATAAAATAACATCGAGTTCATGCCAAGAGAAAATGTTGTGTTACATGCGTATGGTTAGCCGGACCCCCTGGACAGTAAACCAAGGGTTCAATGGAGTTTCGTGGCTGTAGGAGTAGTAGCAAATAATAAAAATAAAGACGTTTGTCTTTGACATTTGCGATTGAGAAATTGGCAATATGCAGGTATTTTTAATGTAATACACTTAGATACCAATCTGAAAACTTACAAAAGCCATCTGTCGACTGGCCACGCAGTATGGGTTTTCCATTTTCCATGAAACCTAAAAAATAAGGTATAGATTAATGAGGTCAGATATAATAAACACTGATTATGTGCATTACGTGGTACCGGCTTACAATAGCATCACCCCATTTCCCAGGGAGTCCACGGAGTGGGCAGCTAGCAGTGTTCTCTACAACAACTTGTACTGCGCTCACCAATCCGCCTGCCAAGCGTGGTGTACTGACCACGCGTATGGCTTATTCCCCCTTAATGGGAGGGGGCTTATGTCCAGCAGTGGACTGTTGTGGCTGTAGTAGTCATCATCATTGGCCTCACACGTCTGTGACAGACGATTTAATCAGTGTTTGAGGCAAGACTTTTCGTGGCTATATAAGCCAATGCGGGAGCGGCATGACTTTCCGCACGCTCTACTAGTGAAGGTGGTATTATAGACTGGAACATGCATGTTTAGGTGTCGTTTTTGCCTTTTGTTGGCGAGACCAGAGAACCAGGCGTCGTCGTGAGACTTACGCCCATCATATACACGCTTTCGCCATTCGTCCCTATCCTCAGCAAGCTTCTCCCAGCTTTGATGGTCGATGTCAAACGCAACCATATCCCGCTTGGCGCAATCTTTGAAACGCAGCATGGGTCTTCCAACCCCTCTTTTGGCGTTAGCTACGGCACCAAGCAGGACACGCCGCGGTAGGCGCGAAGGTTCCATTCGGTGCACATGCCCTAGCCACCGCAAGCCTCTCTGCTTGAGCAGGGCGGTAAAGCTAGGCAGCTGTGCAATTTCTAGAACTCGCTCGTTTGTGACTCTGTCCTGCCAGGTTATATGCAAGATGTTTCTTACGCACCGCATATGAAACGAGTTAAGTCGACGCTCTTGTTTTGCATACGATGTCCAGGTATCAGCTCCGTACAAGAGTATGCTTAAAACGCAAGTTTGGTAAACTTTAGTAGTAGTATATGCATAATTTGCTTCTTTTGGTGATAATTGATGAAGCAGGAATTTAAAAATTATCTAAATAATTAGAATGCGACTCACTGGAACTATGGCTCAATTCTCCATTTACTTTAAAAACAAGCTGAAAATATAAATAAATAAATATTCTGGACAATTCGCACAGCGCCATCTAGCCCCAAACTATGCAAAGCTTGTACTATGGGAACCAGATAGCTGATACTAATACATATACACTTTTTTTTTGAAAATAAATTCATTTATACATAGAAAACACCCAGACTCAACACAAATATTTGAAAATTGACTTAACAAATACTTGTGTCCGGTAGGGATCGAACCCACGACCCCCGGCGTAGAAGGCAAGCGTACTATCCGCTACGCCATCGGGACATTCAAACATGAATAAATGTTATCTTATCAGACATTTACTCGTAACTAAACATTTACGTATTTACTTCGTAAATCAGCTATAGTTTACGCAGAATTTTCGGAAACATGAAACTATTTTTTTAGTGGCGTAGTTATTATAAAGGTACTCACCACACATAGAAACAGAAACACACAGAAAAACTCGATTTTGAGTTTCATATCATACTACACAATTGGACACAAAGTAAAAAGTAATAACATTTTGTAGAACTTGCATAAATCAATACATAGTATAAGCCAGTAGAAGTCACGGACACCGTTAATTCTCCCTAGACCACGCAACGGATTTTGATGCGTTAATTCAAGAGAAAGTCTTATGTGTATAATACAAGTTTAATAAAACTTCTTGTTCCAACGGAAAAAGAAAAAGCAGCGCGTGCCACCACTTGACGGGTCACCATACAGGTGTAAAAAAAATATTTTAAGGGGTGAACCAGCCCATGAAACTGAACAACTTTCCCCAAGGAACAGAGGTCGATATATGGAAAAAAATTTGGACCTCCCAAACAAAACTACAAACTGACCAAGTCAATTTGTATGGGAAGTCCAAAAAGCTTACTCATATTTCGACCTATGTTTTTTGGGGAAAGTTGTTCAGTTTTATGGGATGATTCACCCTTTAAAATATTTGCAGCTAATATTTTTACACCTTATATACAGTAAATAAATCTCAAATGTAAATCCAGCACATGTGGTATTTCTATTTCATTTAATATCTGTTCTATTACAGTATTTTATGTTTTCAGGCTAGTGACTTTACTAATTAACCGTACGATTTAACTACACTTCTCATCAGAGCAAGCGAGACATTTTCAATTTTATGATTTTATAAAACACGAAACATAAAAAAACTCTTCCGATTTTGGTATATTTTTAAGTTCTTCTAAAAAATTTACTTGAAAAGACCCGGATTTTTCGATGAGAAGTATATATTTTTTTTTGAAGGAACTAAGGAGTGAGTCAAGTTTGAGACTAAATTTACTTAAAACACTGTAATTTGTTGACTATTTATTAAATTTCTCTCAAACATGTATAAACATATGAACCTATTTACAAATTAATTAAAAATAAACCACTTACATTAATATAACAACAAAGGATTCGATTCCACGTTACCATCTAAAATCACCAACTAAGATGCCAACTTCAGTCGAAACTTCCAGCAAAGGGGACAGAACATAATTATGTCCAAAATTGTATACATTTTGTCTGAGATGTTTGTATCTAGGTACTAGTGATGTAACGAATATTCGCATCTTTTTGAACATCCGCATTCGTATTCGCAAAATTCTTGCAAATATTTTGCGAATGTAAATGTCAATAAAATAATGTGCGTAGATTTATGTTTACCGCCTGTAAGCTTAAATAACCGATCTTTTTTGTTCGTAGCACGGGTTCGTAAGTGTTCGTCCGTATCATCTCGGCAATTTCCGGAATTAAATGCGATTGCATAGTAACAAAGAACCACGTGCGGCTCGTGCGGCCAATCAGCGACCACATTTTAGCCACAGTTAACGGCGCTAAATTTAAAAAACGAAACATTCGTATTCGCATTCACGCATAAAAATTAAACATTCGTTACATCACTAGTAGGTACGTCAACTCAAGAGACACATTTTGTACGTTTAGCTGCCATCTTTCAGATGATGCATAACTTGTCAAAATTCCGTATTATACATATAATGTACATACTAAAGAAAACTATTTGGCGTTAAATTAAAATTTCTTAAAAATAAAAGTTTCGTGAATTAATAATTTGAATTATTTGTATTAACGGTATTATCACCACGATTATGTTTGTTTTTACCCCGTTAATACTAATAATTTACGTGTTGTGAACAACCGCGAAAATCTCAAAACATATATTAATAATTTGAGTTCATATTTGTTTTTGAAATACTTAATAGCACAGAATAAATTATAGTATTTTAGACTGTAACGTCGAATATAATATTTACAGGTTTGCACGTAATTTAATCCGGGAAAACCTTAACCACAATTTTGCATTTTTAAGTCTCTTTTTAATACGTAAGATCTGTAACTTCCACTTGACTACAACACTGTGCCGGCTGCCTACCCCTCAGTGGGCGTGACGGTGAGCGTGATCTTGCCCTTCCCGCGCACGCACTCGATCTTCAAGGGCCCGGTGGTGTTCTCCAGCAGCGTGTATATGTCCGTGGCGGTGTGTACCGCCTGCCCGTTGATCGATATCACTATGTCGCCCGGCTGTAGGCCGCCGCTGCAATACGATAAATGCTGACGTCTAATTGCTAAAACTAGAGTCGTTTTCAGTTGAATTGGCTTAGAGTACGTACACATACATATATCACGCCTCTATCACGGTAGGCAGAGCGTTAACGGCCGTAAGAATACGGTCGCTATCGCCACGTCTAACATTTTTGAGAATTGTTTTCTAAGGTTGTTTCAGAAAACATGTGTATCACTATAGTGACAATACGACAAATGCTGGTGTCTAATTGCTAAAACTAGAGTCGTTTTCAGGTGCATAGGCTTAGAGTGTACATACGTATATCACGCGTTTATCCCTTGCGGGGTAAGCAGAGCAATAACGATCATAAAATTAAGGTCTTTATGGCCACGTCTGACAAGTATTGACGGTCCCTTCAGATGATTCGTGTATCACTGTAGTGACAGGTTGTCAGCCTGTCGCCTAAAGTTGTAATACGTGGTAATACAGGAAACCCTCAAGTTCCTTAGCTGCCTCTTACAACACCCGCGGGAAGAATTGGGGTGATGCTATTCTAAGCCAGCATCACACGCCTCTATTCTGGTTATTAATTTATGATTTCTTGTCATTTTCTGACATCGTCTGACGTGCTAAGTTGACTTACTTGTAAGCTGGTGACCCGATTATAACTTTCCACACTAATATCCCATGTTCGATGTCTAACGGCATCTGAAATTTATATAAAAACGCTTGTATGTTACAACCACTGAGAAAACTTATTTTCACGTTGTGTTTGCAACTACCAGAAAACGCAATGCTCGACTTTTTAAACACTGGGGGTTTCATTATTTTATGGTCTGCAGTGCATTTTCGGTTCAGAAAACATGATTATCTAAGAATTCTAAGACGATCGAAATGTCGTGTCGCGTATTGTCACGTCGGGCAATATCATGTTGGGTATTATCGCACACTGCGGCGCGTTATTAGCTGGGTCTCTATTGAACGAGCAGCCTCAGATCCTCACTGCCACGCAGCATGCTATTGGAATATTCTTCTCTTTTCTCTTTTCGTGTGGGACACCGAGTCATCCAACGACCCGATGCACCCTAGTGTCAGAATTTTTCAACCACTTTCTACACGTAGCAGGCTTCTGACATGATTGTGTAACGACCGCCGTCTAAGTGATCATAGCAACCGGGACCTACGACTTAACGTGCCATCCGAAACACGGAACCATCTTACTTACGGACAATTGGGTGGTTCAGCCTGCAATGTCCTAACCAGACTGGGAACAAATTCACAAAGTGATAAATATCAACTTTGTGAGTGGCCGAGAATCGGACCCGGAACCTTCTGCGTCAAAGGCAGTCGTACTACCACTGCGCCACATCGGTCGTCGCATGGGCATATTACCTCGGGGTTCCTCATCCGCAGCTCCATGAGGATGGTCGGCGTGAGGGACAGCATCGTGATGCCGAGGTAGCGCCGCGACACTTGCGGGGACTTCGTCTTCCCTGTAAACACAATGTCAGATCAAACACGCTACTTTATTATGTAATGCGGGGTGTGAGGGACACAGTCCCGAATACTGGTAGGGGGCAAACAGACCATGAAACTGAACAACTTTCCCATAGGAACATATGTCAGGAAACGACTAATAATTAATAATTTGGGACGCTGTCCCTAACACCCTGTACAGGTTTTTTTTTTCACACACACACATATCACGCCTATATCCCATAGGTGGGGTAGGTAGAGCGCTAACGATCGTAATATTACGGTTGTTATCGCCACGTCTGACAAATGTTTGAGGGTCGGTTCAGATAAGTCCTGCATCACTATAGTGATAGGTTGTAAGCCTGTCGCCTACAAATTGTAATACACCAATACTCTCGCGTCCCTTAGTTGCCTTTTACAACACCCGCGGGAAAGCTGTGGGATGATTGTCGCGGATCTCCTTGATATCATAGGTTTTTCTTGTCTCTGCGATTTTGTTATGTCATGCTGACGACGTCAGCACCTTTGTCTTTGTAAAATAACTGAATGGAAGACACGTAATTTTTCTCTGAAATACTTTCGTATTATTATTTACGTGATTATAAGCTGGAGGCTCACGCCGGAGCCTTCACAAAGTGGCGACCGTAACGATGGAGAAAATAAAAAAAGATCGCAAAGTCCGACGAATGCTTTTTACAAAAGCATACAACAATCTCGATGAGAAACTGAAGGAACCGCCAGCAGCAGAAGGGCTGCTGCATGATCTGCGTGCACTATTTATCATACTCCAGGAGAGAGCGGAACAATTGTTTGCGATGGACGAACAAATGAAGGGTTTTTTTCTGGACGATCCAGACTATGATGAAGAGGAATTCATGGCCGAAGAGTCGTCAGCGGAACAATATTCATTCAAGTGGCAACAAATAAAAAGCCGGTACGAAACCGCCGTTACCACGAAAAATGTAAAGGACTGTGACCAAATTTCTACGTACAGTGACCCAAGTTGTACATCCAAACCAACAACGCCAAAAGGCACATGTAAGTCCAAACCATCCGCTTCTTCTGTCTGCGTCTCCTGCTACCCGTCAAAAAAAAGTTATCGCCTTCCAAAGATTGAACTTAGAAAATTTGATGGAAACTTGAAGTCTTGGCTTGGATTCTGGGGTCAATTCCGCAAAATTGATGAGGACGACAGTATTGACGATGATGACAAATTTCAATACCTTTATCAGTCAACAGTCCCAGGATCACCAGCCCGCGAGCTCGTCGATAGTTTTCCTCCATCAGGAGCTAATTATAAGAAGGCTATAGAACAATTAAAAGAGAGATTTGCACGCGATGATCTACTTATAGAAATCTATGTACGTGAACTGCTCAACCTCATACTGGCACAAACGAAGCACAATGCCCCTCTTTCATTATGCCAGCTATATGACAAGCTGAAGACGCAGCTACACGCACTCGAAACTTTAGGCGTGACAGCAAACAAGTATGCTGCGATGCTGTTGCCCCTAGTTGAGTCAGCCCTTCCTGAAGACGTACTACGTGCATGGCAACGCGCTAAAACTCGACCTTCAAATGATAGCCTTGAAAATTTGCTAGAATTTGTAAAAAATGAGGTCGAATCCGAAGAAAGAATTAAAATCGCTTGCAGCGGATTAAACTCTGATGGAGATGAACCTTTAACGAAGGTACCAACTGCTGCTTGCTTAGCATCGGCCGAAGCGAAAAAGACGTCAGCCGAAGCAAAGAAGAAAGATTCTTGTGTATGGTGTGGAAAATCCACGCATTCGAGCCTTGAGTGCTACAAGGCAAATAAAATGAGCTTTGACGAAAGGAAACAATTCCTTAGCATGAAGGGTGCATGTTTCAACTGTTTCAGGATTGGACACACTTCTAAAATATGCAAAAATGCAAACAAATGCATTGCTTGTGGATGTAAACACTCAGTCCTTGTATGCCCGGAGATAGACAAGGGGAAACCTAAACCGCAAGATAAACAGGGTGAAAGTTCCCAGACTAATGCAGCCCAGAAGGTTGGCAGCACTACATTTCTACAAACGCTAATGGTGAACGTCTGTAGCGGCAACAAATCTGTTAGAGTGCGCGCTTTCCTCGACAACGGAGCGCAGAAATCCTATATACGAGAGGATGTAGCAAAGCGCCTTAATTTACAGCCTATAGGACAAGAATCTCTACGACACTGCTTATTTGGAGGCATAACAACAGACAAAGAGACTCATAATGTGTTCGAGTTCAAAGTCCAGGGCATAAACGAAGATCATGAAATGATGATGACCGCACTGCAGAAAAAGACATGTTGTGGCCCTATTCCTAGACTTCACGACAACCACAACCTTTTAGCTAAACTAGAGGCCAACAATATTATGCTAAGTGATTGTGGTCCAGAACCACGAGAGATCGGCTTGCTCATTGGCTCAGATTACTCCGGAGGAATACGAACAACAGTCAGCTTAACGTTAGAAGAACCTAACCTCATAGCTGTCAAAACTAAGCTTGGATGGACGTTACAAGGGCCGATTCGAGATGCAAACGTGGCTAACTACTCGTTAACGTTAGCTAATAACGCCCAAATACAAGATTTATGGGAACTCGAAACGATCGGCATCCGAGATCCAGCTGAAACGATGTCTCGAGCAAAAGAAGAATCCGAAGCGATGGATAACTTTCTAGAAAAAATAAAGATTAACAAAGAAGGCCGATACGAAGTTGACCTTCCTTGGAAAGCATCAAACGTCAAACTTCTTAGTAACAAAGAACTGGCAGAAAAAAGATTGACTTCTACAACGAAGAAACTTCTGAAAATGGATGAATTCGAGTCATACGACAAGGTTTTTCGTGAATGGTTAGACCTTGAGATTATTGAAAAAGTCCACGATGTTGGAGATAGCTCTGGACATTACCTGTCCCATCACGCTGTTATTAAAGAAAGCAGCTTGACTTCGAGGGTCAGACCGGTGTTTAATGCTTCAGCAAAAGACAAAAATGGTAATTCTCTTAACTCTCTGCTGGACAAGGGCATCAATCTGTTAGAGTTGATCATGAATTTAGTGATTCAGTTTCGATTAAGAGCTATTGGTATTACGTCAGATATAAAAAAAGCGTTTCTACAAATATCATTGAAGCCAGAAGACAGAAATTTCCTAAAGTTTTTGTGGTGGAAGGATAAAGAAATGAAAGAAATGATTGTATACCGCCACTGTCGCGTGGTATTTGGTCTTACTTGTAGCCCATTTCTTCTAGCTGCGACAATTAACCACCATTTAGACAAATATGGAAGCAAATCGAAAGAATCAGCGGAGAGATTGAAAGCTTCATTCTATGTAGACAATTGCGTGACTAGCCTTGAAACTAAAGAAGAGACTGAAACTTTCATTAACGATGCAAAATCCATAATGCTGGATGCAAAATTTGAGTTGAGAGGTTGGATAACCGCACCATTCCAGAATGCCGGAATGACGGGTGCTGAAGAAAGCGTATCGGTACTTGGGCTTACCTGGTTGATAAAGGAAGACCAGTTTAAATGTCATTATGATTTTTCAGACATTACTCAAGAAAAGGTCTCTAAGAGACAGCTACTTTCAGTAGCGCAACGAATATTCGATCCCGTTGGGTTTACCTGCCCTACCATGTTAGTTCCAAAGCTGATACTACAGAAAGCTTGGAAACGAGAATCACAAGTTCAAACAACCCGCGAATCCAGCTGGGATGTTCCACTTCCTGATGATTTATGTGAAGAGTTTAGTTCTTGGAAGAAACACGCTCATTTGTTAAGTCAGTGCATAATTCCACGACGCCTCACTACTCACCCGATAGATCAATGCGAAAATTCACTCCATGTTTTTTGTGATGCAAGTAAGGCTTCTTACGCTACGTGTATTTTCCTTAGAAGTGAGATAAGAGGAGAGATAACAGTACAACTCATTCTAGCCAAATCTAGAGTTGCTCCTAGCCGCGCGCACGTCACTATGCCACGCTTAGAGCTTCTGGCAACTTTGATCGCTTCTCGCTTGTATAAACAAGTCAAAATTGCCTTGGAAACAATAAACTTCAAGACTATATTTTGGACCGACTCCAGCATTGCTTTAACTTGGATTACGACTCATAATAACTGGAAAGTTTTTGTGAAAAACAGAGTTCATGAAATCCGTGGCAATACAGAAGGCTGCGAATGGCGTCATATCGCTGGAAACTTAAATCCAGCTGATCTGCCGTCGAGGGGCTGCAACGCAAAAACTTTATTAGAAAGTAAATGGTGGGAAGGACCAAGTTGGCTAAAAGGAAAGTCTGACGAATGGCCTAAATCAGTCGTAGAGATAAATACAGAAGAAGTCGATAAAGAGAGAATGAGAAATGCTGTCATTAATGTGAATTTGGATAAAGAGGAAGAGGAACATGATTTTCTGACCTGTCTCACACTTTACTTTTCAAAATATAAGAAAATTGTCCGCCTACTAGCCTGGATATTGCGCTTTACTGCAAACTGCAAAAAGATCGGACAAAAAGGAGAAATTACATACGAAGAATATAAAATAGCTGAGAAAAGGCTTATGAAGCTAGTTCAAAAACAATGTCCTATTGACAAAAGTTTGAAAATAAAGGACAAGTACCTTTTCATTGACGAAGAAGGAATTGTCAGATTACGCACGAAGTTGCTGTTAAGCGGTGAACCCGTTGACTTTACTAATCCTATTTTCTTGCAGGGTAATCATATTATTTTACAGAGACTGGTTGAAGACGCTCACCTCCGTTTGCTACACGCTGGCTCCGGAGTAATGATTACGTCTATTCGAGAGTCTTATTGGATTACAGGCATAAGAAAACTAGTGAGGGCCGTAATTACAAGATGTACGGTTTGTAGAAAAGTGAACGCCAAGACGGTTCAAACGCCTTTACCTCCACTACCTGCAGATCGCATAGCGTCAAGCGGAGTATTTGAAATCTCCGGCGTCGATCTAGCTGGCCCCCTAGTCTTACGCAGCAACGCGAAAGTGTGGATAGTCCTATTTACTTGTGCTGTATACAGAGCAGTACACATGGAACTGACAAGGTCACTATCCACACAATCCTTTATAATGGCGCTAAGACGATTC
Organism: Keiferia lycopersicella; assembly: GCA_029255805.1. Taxonomy (NCBI): domain Eukaryota; kingdom Metazoa; phylum Arthropoda; class Insecta; order Lepidoptera; family Gelechiidae; genus Keiferia; species Keiferia lycopersicella. Next base: position 356,285 of record JARACZ010000028.1, read on the forward strand.
ACATCTCGCCGTGGTCGAGTAAAGACACTGTATTCCGACAACGGAACAAATTTTGTCGGCACCTATAATTTGTTAAAAGAAATTGATTGGAAAAAGGTTGCCGAATTTTCGAACGCAAAACAGATAGAATGGAAGTTTTCACCACCGAGTGCTCCTTGGTGGGGAGGGTGGTGGGAACGTATGGTTCGGTCAGTTAAAGATTTGTTGAAGAAAAATCTTGGAAAAGCAACACTCGATTTTGAAGAATTACAAACACTGGTGTGTGACTGTGAGGCCGTAATCAATGCACGGCCATTGACATACATCGCTGACGATACAGACCATTTGATGCCTCTGACCCCAGCATGCTTTATACATAATATGGCAATGAGCGAAGTGCCTGACTTGGATGAAATCGATGAACTGAACCTGAACAGACGTCTCCAATTCGTGAATTCTGTGCGACGCAACCTGAGAGCGAGGTTCCGGGCCGAGTACACCTCGATGTTAATACAAAAGGGCAAAGAGTCAGCAAGAGGGACTGGTTTAAAAATAGGCGATGTTGTTCTTGTTGAATCGCCAAACAAAAGGATCGACTGGCCAATAGCCGTTGTGAAAGAATTACACGAAGGCAGAGATGGCGTTGCTCGTGTAGCCAAGATAAAGACCGCCAATGGCGAATGCACACGTGCCGTGAAGAGGCTGATACTGTTGACCAGCACTGATGCTGCTCCTCCGCCGCCGCCCGGAGCGTGTCGCGGATCTCCTTGATATCATAGGTTTTTCTTGTCTCTGCGATTTTGTTATGTCATGCTGACGACGTCAGCACCTTTGTCTTTGTAAAATAACTGAATGGAAGACACGTAATTTTTCTCTGAAATACTTTCGTATTATTATTTACGTGATTATAAGCTGGAGGCTCACGCCGGAGCCTTCACAATGATGCTATTCTAAGCCACACGGCATCAAACAAGTTACTTTCTTATACAGGTTTTTTTCATCGTACGATAAATTGCATTGTACCCTTGTGCTTCTTGCAATTATGTCGAATTTCGTACATTAAACACAGAAATAAAGTAGGATTATAAAAAAAACCTTATCTTATCTTATCTAGCCATCGGGATCCCACTGCTGGGCAAAGGCCCTCCCTTCATTCCACTGATCTCGATCATGTGCCTCTTCATGCCAATTCTTAGAAAACCCGTCCAGTTCGTCTCGCCATCTGCGTCTGGGCCGCCCGCGACGATGTCTGTCGGTTCTTGGATTCCAGTTGGTGGTGGTATAAGCCCATAAATAAAAAAATATGTTACAAAAATATATGACGCGCAAAATTTTGTGGTTGAACTCTATGATCGACTCACGTTTGGCGAGGAAGTCCTTGACGTAGTCGATGGGTATGGCGAAGGAGATGCCGGAGGTGACCTTCATGCTGTTGATGCCGATGGCCTCCCCGTCGAGGTTGACGAGCGGGCCGCCGCTGTTGCCGAACGTGATCGGCGCGTCCGTCTGGATGTACACCATGTCTTTGCCTGGTGAGGAATAGCCGTAAGTGTGCGTCTCCACTGAAGCGGGGCTGCGCTAAGCCGAGCTGAGCGGGGCATGAATTGACTAATCAGGGTGCGTCTCCACTGAAGGGGGACGGGGATTTTGAAGCTCATGATTGGTCAATTCATGCCGCGCTAAGCTTAGCTTAGCGCAGCCCCGCTTCAATAGAGACGCACCCTAAGTGGTGATACAGCACAAATAAATAAATTCCACTGTGGGGAAATTTTCATGACATTGACTTAGTCAGTTGGTAATTTTGCATACACACATATACAAATTACGCCTATATCCCTGGCGGGGTAGGCAGAGCGTTAACGATCGTACAATTACGGTCGTTATCGCCACGTCTGACCATGTTTGAGGGTCGTTTCAGATGATTCGTGTAACACTGTAGTGACAGGTTGTCAGCCTGTCGCCTAAAGTTGTAATACGTGGTAATAATACACATGAAACCCTCGAGTCCCTTAGTTGCCTCTTACCAACACCCGCGGGAAGAATTAGGGTGATGCTATTCTATGCCGGCATCACACAGCTCTATAAAGCACACCCTCTATAAATTTCATTTTCGTTAGCCAGATTTGTACTAGCAATCTATGGTTAATCATTGCACCGTGATCTGTGAAATTTTATTTATTATTAAATATAATGGACTTTTACCCTATCAAGGGTAATTCTGCCAGTGTCAGCAAGAAGAGATTCCAGCGCAGCATCTGCGCCGGACGATAAATCCTGTAGGGTGATAGTGTCATCTACAGGATCTGGAAGGCTCCTCTTGATACCATCCGGAAATGTGGCGACAAAACTTCAACTTCAATTCTTCATTCAATGTATGCAATACGGGCACTTCATTGATTAAATTATCGACAATAAGTACTGAAGACTCGGAGATATATAAAATAAAAATTTCTAAATTGAAAATATGTCTTTCATTGACGGATGAAACAAAAGAAGAGTGATATGTCTCTAAGGTATTTTGTAATTTGTAATTTTTGGACTGTACCTCTAAGTCCGAGTTCTTCACTATTTCTCTGCGTGGAGCTGACCACGCCGGCTGTTACCGTGTTGCTCAGTGCTAGAGGACTGCCCATTGCTACCACCTGCAATACGTACAAAACTTTAGATGAAGCCGCACGCCTCAACCCAAGCACTTCCACACCGACACACCTGAGGCTGCTCTGGATATTTTACTTTAATATATACATACATATATCACGCCTTTATCCCTTGCGGGGTAAGAATACGGTTGCTATCGCCATGTCTGACATTTTCAAGGACTGTTTGCCACTTGATGTACGAGTAAGGGATAAATGCGTGATATGTGTATGTATGTGTGTATGTTTTCCAAGGATGTTTTAGAAAACATGTGTATTACTATAGTGACAGGTTGTCAGCCTGTTGCCTAAAATTTGTAATACACCAATACCCTCGAGTCCCTTAGTCGCCTCTTACGACAACCGCGGGAAGGATGTGGGGTGATGCTATTCTAAGCCAGAATCACACGGCATAATATATCAGTTAGATATAGAAATACAAACCCATTCACCAGGCCTCAAGTCTTGTGAAGAGCCGAGCCTCATCGTTGGAAGCCCCTTCACTGGGATCCTTAATGTTGCCAGATCTGATTTCAAGTCTACATCTTCCACAAATCCTGTATGCGTTGATCCATCCTGAAACCAGGATAATAAATAAATATACCACAATAGGCTACATTCCTGACAGGTCCAGTAAGCTACTTCTTAAAGTGTTCGATCAATGTTACACTGTTACAAATTGGATTGTGTCAAAACACTTACTTTTATTTTATTTTGTGTTTATTAATTCAAACTTTGAATATTATGAAAAATTCATGTATAAAGTCCGTAGTATTTTTGGACAATAGTTTTAAGGATACAACTTTTATATTTTAGTAATGACTCAGGAAACTAGCGACTTTAGTTAGTCCTTGGAAAGTAACAAGCACAAATTAAAACAAAGATTTTTGAGTAGGTACTTTAGATCTAGAAATCAAGATATTAATGGTGACCTCCAAAACTATTTTTAGGGAATGGTGTAAATCAACTACTTCTTCTTTTTCATGTGGGACACCGAGTCGTCCAACGACCCGATGAACTCCGGTGTCAGAATTTTTCAACCTTCTTCTACAAGTAGCAGGTCTCAGACATGGTTGTGTAACAACTGCCATTTAAGTGATCATAGACAGCAACTGGGACCTACGGCTTAACATGCCATCCGAAACAGGAACCATCTTACTCACAGACAATCGGGTGGTTCAGCCTGCAATGTCCTAACCAAACTGGAAACAAATTCACATAATGATAAATATCAACTTAGTGACTGACCCACCGAGAATCGAACCCGGAACCTTCTACGTCAAAGGCAGTCACACTACCATTGCGCCACATCGGTCAATCAACTACTAAAGGACAGTAACTATAGAAATGAGGCTTACCATCAACCGCACAGTGACCATAGAGTGAGGCTTATTAACTACAACGTGCGCATTCGTCAAGATCAGTCCGTCTTCCTTCACGATGAAGCCGGAGCCATTGGACAACGTGATCGGCTGCCCAGTGAAGATGTCCAGTCTCCTGCTGTCTTTTATCTCGATATACACCACGGACGGAGCCGAAACATTCACAACATCCGCTATAAAGTTGAACTGGTCCCTTCTGCCCTTCAGATTATCCACATTCACAACTTCTGCAGCGAAAACCTTCTCTCTAAAACTAACATAACCTACAACTCCAGTTGCGACTAGAACACTGCTCAAATAAAAGTTCCTACGGTTGTTTTCGTGTCGGTTTCTATTATTACTGAATACAGGGATACTGCTTAAACATCTATGACTAGTATTTAACGTCGGTTTTATATTAAAAATACGGGAAACAATCCGCGAAATAAACATTGTTGATGAAATCCTTCTGACAACAGCTGAAATGAAATGTCAAAATTGGTGCTGCCAGATGTTGTTTACGGAATCAATGCTTTTATACTGTATTTCAGCACAGATGCTGCTTAAATTTTAATAAATATTTACGTAGTAATAGGTTCTATAAATTACGTTGTGTTAGTAAAAACCTTTCGCTTTAGGGAGCAAATCGAAGCTGCAGGTTTGCATTAAATTGTTGGAATTAAAACACCGTTTGACTAGTAGTCTCACAGACCCTGTTATCGAAGCCCTATTATAGTCTGCTGGCCTGAGACGTTTCAGTCACGCTCACTGTTTACGGCACGTACTTTAAAATGTTATTCCCAAAAACAGTTTTATTTTGCAGCTGGCAGCATTGTTTTTTTTTTAATACAGACGGAAGAGGCATAAAAACGAAGCAGATACAGCCTAAGTTCGACCGATTCTTCTTCTTCTATTGCGACGGATAGGTATCGAGTCGACGAACGACCGGATAAAGCCGGGTGTCAGAGTGGTTCTGACATGGTTGTGTGACCGCCGTCTTTGTAATCATAAACAGCAACCGGGACGTACAGCTTAACGCGCCTTCCGAAACACGGAATCATCTTTCTTATGGACAATCGGGTGGTTCCCGCAACGCTCTCACCTAACCAGACTGGGAACAAATTCACAAAGTGATGATAAATATCAACTTTTTGAGTCACCCACCAAGAATGGAACTCGGAACCTTCTGCGTCACACTACCACTGTGCTGAGGTGCATGCATTGCCACTTTATCTACTCTAAGTAGGTACCTTCTCTGTGTTTGTTTCTCTCTCGATAAGTACCTATCTCTTCGTAGATACTTTTACATAAAGTGTTTTTATTGAACTATACTGTAAGTAACAGGTATGATTGATATCTGATTACAAACTTTCATTACCTGCCTCGAGATTAGGCTGTACGTGACGGCAGCCTTTGCCTTACGTAACGCGATTATAGAAAGTAATAACAAGGTTCTAATTTCAAAATTAGCTCATTACGGTGATGGTTGCTTACTTAAGTTACTGGAGTTGGATAATAAGATTAAATCAGTAACAAACTGTGTCGAACTAGATATGTTTCATTATTTTAGCCGAGGACAGTAACCATTGGAGAACGCATGCGGGGGCGACCGCACTCACTTGATGTATGCTTTATAAAGCAGACGCATCAAAATTTTGATTAGTCGGGTTGAGACTGTGCGAAAGAACGGACGTTCCGCGCTTCGTTTTTTGGCGTATAAACGTAAACAAGAATGCCTTCCTGTGCAGTGAAATGGTGTGGAAAGTGTAGTACAACATCAAGTTCCGCAAAAGACGGGATAGCATTTCATAGGTAAACATTTTTATGCTTGATTCTTTCAAAATTCCATTTTAATGAAAAATAATTCCATATTTATAATTTCTGATGCGCTCCCGTTGATGTCTTTCATTGCTATCCCTTTCTAACGCACGGGTGTGTCCATACGTAGGCTGGCTCTTTCTTCGTATTAGTGCTATACCACTGTTCTCAGAAGTATAGAAATATAGAAAAAAAAATTATCGATAATTCTGGGATCGGAATTATGTTAATGTACGTACTTAACAACTTACCTACAATGTATATTATATGAATGAATGCATTCGGGGTATATTGAGTGGCGCGGACGCATTCCCCCGCGCCAAAATTTCGTGTTTCATTATTATAAATAAAAGATCTTGCGCTAGTCGAATATCAATTTGTAACATACATACATACATATATCACGCCTTTATCCCTTGCGGGGTAGGCAGAGCGTTAATGGCCAATGGTAAGAATACGGCCACTATCGCCGCGTATGACATTTTTGATGTTTGTTTTCTAAGGTTGTTTCAGAAAACATGTGTATCACTATAGTGACAGGTTGTCAGACTATCGCCTAAAAATACACCAACACTCTCGAGTCAATTTGTAACTATTTCATTTATTATGAAATCAGAACAAAATATCAATAGGTAGGTCAATATATCATCTTGTCATGTCCGTCTGTCTGTCCGCTGACCAGCATCGTCTCGCCAACCAGCCCTACCATCCAAAATGATCGTAACAGGTCGTTTACAATTCGGTACAATTATTTCAATACATACCCTAAAATTACAATGTAAGTAGGTACTTATTATTATTTTTTATACATATATCGCTATATTAATATTAGCATGCACATGTTTAAATAAATTTTCTTACACATAATATGAGTAAACTTATTAAACGGTGATATAAAATATCGATATAATTTTACATATTTATTTTTCCCATCTCTACAAAATATGCGGTCATTGCGAAAGCCAATTGCGTCTAGCGATAATTACCTCTCCCCCCGCAAAAACCAGTGAGCTTGGTTTTGAACAAAATCGTACCGACGCGTTCTCCACTGGTTACTCTCCTCCGTGGTTAAAATGAATAAATAAACACACAACTCGCGCCTTTATCCCTTGCGGGGTAGGCAGAGCGTCAACGATCGCAAAATTATGGTCGTTATCGCCACGTCTGACAAGTATTGAGGGCCCTTTTAGATGATTCGTGTATCACTGTAGTGACAGGTTGTCAGCTTGTCGCCTAAAATAACAGTATCAGTAACACACATGAGACCCTCGAGTTCTTTAGTTGCCTTTTACAACACCCGCGGGAAGAAATGGGGTGATGCTATTTGCTAATAATGCTATTTTAAGCATCACACAGCATTAAAATGAATGATTTGTAATAATTAGGTACCTAGTTACTAGAAATAATTAAGTCAGTGAAAAAATCGCAATCTACAGGCGCAATTTCAATTTTTTTTAAAGTAATTTGTGTATAGACACTTAATTAAGTAGTAGGTACCTACTTCGTAGTGAGTGAAGGTCTGGCTGGTATTTTCCCATAACATAATTCAGTACCTAATGGTCTATCCTTCCTTACTAATAAGCTCTACTCAGGCGCAATTTAATTAACAATAAACCCAAACAATCGGACTGTGAACGATTTACTGCGGTGCCCTGTTATCAAACTACAGGTTACAGCATTATAGGTAAAGTGAAGATTTTTTGGCCTTGCAGCCACTCTTGTCCAAACTATACTTTTAAAGGGCTATGAGTAATATTGGTGCCTTGGTAAAGGTCCGATTTATTAATTGTCAACGAACGCCGTCTTAATAGAGGTGTAGAGTACTTCCATACAAACAATATTTTGTATGACAGCTCAGCTGTCAAGTGTAACCATTACGATATATACGCTTCAAGACATTACGACAGTTTTATATGAAAAAAGCTCTTTAGCTTGATTCTTTGATACGGGCAAATGCTATGACATAAGGTCCATTTTAGTTTGTTTAGTACTTCTCTTTGAGTATTGATCTGTCAAACGCCACAGATATCGAGCTATACGTGATTTATATTTTATAAACTATCGTAGCGCTTTTGTTGTTTTCACAGATTGAGAGATAATCTGTCAAGTTCAGTGCACAATTCAAAAATCTGTTAAGTACTCCTGCCCCGCTTTTTACATCCTTCCCGCGGGTGTCGTATGAGGCGACTAGGGGACTCGAGAGTATGGGTGTATTACAATTTTTAGGCGACAGGCTGACAACCTGTCACTATAGTAATGCACATGTTTTCTGAAACAACCTTCGAAAACAATCCTCAAATATGTCAGACGTGGCGATAGCGACCGCATTCTTACGGCTGTTAACGCTCTGCCTACCCCGCAAGGGATATAGGTTTGATATATGTATGTATGTTTGTATACAGATTAATAGATTATTTTACTCCATTATTAGTACGTTGCGGGTCATACATAATGGCAAACCAGCAGAGCTACGTATCTACGTTACGTAAGTAATTTATTTGCAATAAATGTGTTAGATATTGTATCTACAATATTATTCCAATACAATCACTCGGTATCACACATTTAACCTACACTGGGCATGCAAAATTTTAATTAACAATATAAAATTAATCACGCAAAAATTCATAATAGTAATCATAATAATAGTAAAATAATGGAATCAATACATAATTTTACAATATATCATTTTAAAAGGAAATCTTGAATATTATAAATACATTTGTCACCTAAATAATTATAGAGGGCGCTTTTGAATTAGTTTAGTGGCAAGCTTTTAATATTTTCTGGTATTTTGTTAAATAATACGTTAACACCCTTTTAATTAAATAATTTTTTGACAAGCAGGTTGTTGTACCCTAAGTACGCCATATACATCCACTTTTGGCTGTAAATTTGTAGCCTGTAGTTCGACAACACAGGGCGCCGGCAGCGAGCGATGCACTGTCGACCGTGCGCGCGCGTAGCCGGAGGTCACACTTTCTCCGCTGCGCCCACACGTGTGCATCTTCGGGGCTGCCAGACTGTTCATGATTATTATCTAGTTTTTTTGTGAAGGTTTTGCTTTGCTTTTGATGTGAGCGCCAGAAAAGGCCAAGTTAGTTTATTTAGAAACTTCGATATAGTATTGATTTCAATACCTAGATCCGTATTTAATTAAATTGTAATGGTTTGGCGTGTGATGCTGGCTTATAATAGCATCACCCCTCATCCTTCCCTTCGTAGTAGGCGACTAAGGGAATCGAGAGCATTGGTGTATTACAATTTTTAGGCGACCGGCTGACAGCCTGTCACTATAGTGATACACAAATTATCACAAACGACCCTCTATATTTGTCAGACATGGCGATAGCGACCGTATTCTTACGGCCGTTAACGCTCTGCCTACCCTGCAAGGGATAAAGGCGTGATATGTGTGATATTTTTATGTGAGCGCCAGAAAAGGCGAAGTTAGAGTCGGTGATAGAGTTTATCTAGAAACTTCGGTATAGTTTTGATTTCAATACCTAGAGACCCGTATTTAATAAAATTGTGATGAAGTAATTAAGTAAAAACATGCTAAAAGCGATCTCTTTCCGAAAACCTTTGAAATGTAACAGGAAAAGTTGTAATCCAGTAGATTTGGCCATTGTAATCCATGCATTCCATAGAATCTAGAGTTCTTCAGATCATCATTCTCCTTGCCTTATCCCGTTTATCTGTCGGGGTCTACCTTGACATGGAACCAAGTTTTTACACATAGTGACTGCCATCTGACCTCTGCAACCCGAAGGCTAACCTGGCGCGAATCTAGAGTTCAACAGATGTGCTATCTATAAGGTGTAAAAATATTAGCTGCCAATATCTTAAGGGGTGAATCAGTCCTGAACAACTTTCCCCTAAACATAGGTCGAACTATGACAGAATTTTTTGGACCTCCCATACTAAATATAGCATCAGAGCGAGTCAACCTGTATGGGGAGTCCAATTTTTTTTTTCATATTTCGACCTATGTTCCGTAGAGAAAGTTGTTCAGCTTCATCGGCTGATTAACCCCTTAAAATATTTGCAGCAATTTTTTTTACACTCTGTATGTTATGGGGAGGGCTGGGTGAAAATCATGTGACGAAATAAGTAATGAATATGAATGTGGATCGACACAGAAGGAGAGGAATGCCTAAAAAAGTTTGGATGGATTGAATAAAAGATGATATGACTCAAAAAGGTGTAAACGAAGATTTGACTGCGGATAGAGATGAATGGAACAAGAAGACATGTTGCGCCGACCACAAATACATTGGGATAAGGGCAGGCAGACGATGAATTAGCTGGCAACATTCTATTAGGTTCCAAGCAGTAGCACTAAATCTGAGAGTAAAAGCGAGAGCGAACCCTCGGGCGGGTCGTAAGAGACAGCAGTGAAGGTCGGGGAAGACGCACACTTAACGCTCGACGGACCGCTAAAATATCGCAGCGGACTGTCAGGTCCATACTAGAAACACAACTAGAAACGGCACTCCCCATACTAAAACCGCACTAGACGGTAGAGTGCGGTTCTAGTATGGACCGATGTGGCACAGTGGTAGTGCGACTGCCTTTGACGCAGAAGGTTCCGGGTTCGATTCTGGGTGGGTCATTCACAAAGTTGATATTTATCGCTTTGTGAATTTGTTCCCAGTCTGGTTAGGACATTGCGGACTGAACCACCCGATTGTCCGTAAGTAAGATGGTTCCGTGTTTCGGATGGCACGTTAAGCCGTAGGTCCCGGTTAAAAAATTCTGACACTAGGGTTGATCGGGTCGTTGGACGACTCGGTGTCCCACACGAAAAGAGAAAGAGGTTCTAGTATCTGACAGACCGCTGCGATATTTATGCGCACCGTCATGCGTTAAGTGTGTGATCCGCCGAAGGTATTTACATAGAATGCTTCTCTTTAAAGTAAATCCACTTCAGGAAGAGCTAACGTGGGAAAGCATTCTATGGCTTAGTGGTTTGACACTTTGGGATTAACTTCGGGGGGCGTGGATTCAACATTATTTTGTTAAACACCAATTTTTTTGTTAAATTCTTTAGCAACTTTTTCTTTCATCTCTTTTCTTTATTTTGCCGTGTGATGCCGACATAGAATAGCATAACCTCATTTCGTCCCGTTGATGTTGTAAAAGGCAACTAAGGGACTCGAGGGTTTCATGTGTATTACCACGTATTACAACTTCAGGCGGCAGGCTGACAACCTGTCACTACAGTGAATCATCTGAAGGGGCCCTCAATACTTGTAACACGTGGCGATAACGACCGTAATTTTACAATCGTTAACGCTCTCCCTATCCCGCAAGGGATAAAGGCGTGATTTGTGTGTGTGTGTGGTTTCAACATTATTTGTTAAACGCCAATTTTGTTGTTATTTCTTAAGCAAAAGATAAAAGTCTAAAATTCGGTAGAACTCTTTGAGGCTTTCTACATACGCAAATCACGCCTTCATCCCTTGCGGGGTAGGCAGAGTGTTAACGATCGCAAAATTACGGTCGTTATCGCCACGTCTGACAAGTACCTATTTAGGGCCCTTCCAGACGTCTTATGTATCACTGTAGTGACAGGTTGTTAGCCTGTCGCCTAAAGTTATAATACGTGGTTAATACACATGAAACCCTCGAGTCCCTTAGTTGCCTCTTACAACACCCGGGGGAAGAATTGGGGTGATGCTATTCTATGCCGGCATCCCACGGTAACAGGCTTTCTACGTTGTTGTTTTTATGTAGTTAGGTAGTACATACCATAAACATGCTTACTTTGTTTTGTTGTAAGGCGCATCGCACACTTAACGCACGACGGACCGCTAAAATATCGCAGCGGTCTGTCATACTAGAAATGTCACTCCCAATACATACTAAAACCGCACTCGACAGACGACGACACTGCGATAGCGCTGCGTCGACAGCGGTTGAGCGGTTTTAGTATGGGGATGAACATTCTAGTATGGATCTGACAGAACGCTGCGATATTTTAGCGGTCCGTCGTGCGTTAAGTGTGCGATGCGCCTAAGACCCGGTATCATTCCTGGTTGATAGTGTGAACAAGTGCGACGACCGATGTGGCGCAGTGGTAGTGCGACTGCCTTTGACGCAGAAGGTCCCGGGTTCGATTCTCGGTGGGTCACTCACAAAGTTGATATTTATCTCTTCGTGAATTTGTTCCCAGTCTGGTTAGGACATTGCGGGCTGAACTACCCGATTGTCCGTAAGTAAGATGGTTCCGTGTTTCGGATGGCACGTTAAGCCGTAGGTCCCGGTTGCTGTCTATGATCACTTAGACGGCGGTCGTTACACAACCATGTCAGAAGCCTGCTACATGTAGAAGGCGGTTGAAAAATTCTGACACTAGGGTTCATCGGGTCGTTGGACTATTCGGTGTCCCACACGAAAAGAAGAAGTGCGTGACCCCCGGTATAATTCGTGGTTCGTGACGGATCGGAGGAGACTAGCGCCTGCTGGGCTGGTGCGCGGAAGCCCCGACCACCTGTCGCTCGGACAGTGGTATGCAATGAAGAGCCATCTTCCCGGCAATGTCACTATACACTAGGCCGTGTCATGCCGGCTTAAAATAGCATCACCCCACATCTTTCCCGTAGGTGTCGTAAGAGGCGGCTAAGGGACTCGAGAGTATTAGTGTATTACATTTTTTAGGCGACAGGCTGACAACATGTCACTATAGTAATCTACGTGGTTTCTGAAAAAACCTTTGAAAACAATCCTCAAAAATGTCAGACGTGGCAATAGCGACCGTATTCTTGCGGCTGTTAACGCACTGCCTACCCCGCAAGGGATAAAGGCGTGACATAATAATGTATGTCACTATACTGTGTAGTTAGCAATAAGACCGCCACAGTGGTTCGTGACGGATCGGGCGAGACCAGCGCCTGCTGGGCTGCTGCGCGCGGAGGCCCCGACCACCTGTCGCTCGGACAGTGGGATGCAATGTAGCCATCTTCCAGCAATGTCACAATATTAAAAAAAAATATATTACAGACAATGGCCATAACAATTCATAAATAAAAACATTGAAAAATATATTATGTTACGAATTACAATCAAATTAAAGCACTGAGAAGTGATTAAATTTAAATAAAACCGCTCAACGGGTGTCGACGCAGCGCTATCGCAATGTCGTCCGTCAAGTGCGGTTTTAGTATGGGGAGTGACGTTTTTAGTATGGATCTGACAGACCGCTGCGATATTTTTGCGCTCCGTCGTGCATCAAGTGTGTTCCTCGCCTAACTTCCAAAGGTCAGACCTCTGCCCCCTTTGTACTCAACTGATCGACGATACTGATCCATCGTTAAAGGTTTTTGCAGCATTTCTAAACAAGTACTTTTCTGGAAAAGTACTACCTTAAAGTCTGTCTACTGGTACATGATATTTTGTTGAAGCGGTGGCCATTTTTGAGAGGGATATGTTCTTTATCGAGAAGGAAGAGAGCAATCGACGGACTATCCAGCATAAAGGAATATGTCCAGTAGATTGAAGTTGTGGCTGCTGACAAATATTCAAAACTGGCCACCTCTTGCGCACCACCATCCAGAAGCTTTCACACAGCGCGCCACAAGCTCAGTCATTACTCCGTGTCCGTGTCTCGGCGCGCGTCCACGTCTTGTCTCACTTTCCCGCGCATTCATACCAGCACCCCAGTCATTGCTGGATGCGTCAGTTTCTTCGGAAACTCGCGATTGCGTGATTTTTTACCATTTAATTTTTTCTCTCTCGTGCGTGCAGCGGTCGTTACTCTGTGATGGATTTGTTGAATAATTGAAGAGCTGTTTCCAATTCTGATTGGGAGTTGTTATTGTTTTATTGGACTGTGCTTAGTGAACTTTCAGTGAGTGTGGTTTCGGATTGGATTTGGACATTCGTCTCGGTAAGGATTGTAATTAACTGTCTTCTATTGCCTTGTTGTTCTCTTTATTTAAGTTGAAAAATTCTCTTTATTCGCCGTGTAATGCCGGCTTAGAATAGCATCACCCCATTTCTTCCCCCGGGTGCGAGGGTTTCATGTGTATTACAACTTTCGGCGAATTTTTACGGTTGTTAACGCTTTGCCTATCCCGCAAGGGATAAAAACGTGATTTGTGTATGTATGTATGCAAAAAAATATAAGGTAATGGACTCAATTCCTGGTTGGTTTTGTTTAGTCTAATTTGGTGAACTATGCCAAAAAACTGGTAAACTTTTGCGTCGACGAAGCAGTATGAACTTGTACCCTAACCTGTCCTGAATGGTCTAATTAAAAAATACAAACTGGGCCAATCACAACAACACGAATACGGCGATTGGTATATTCAAACTCAACCCTCGCAGGTGGATAGGCGAGTGCAGTGCAGATATTTATACATATACATACATACTTACATACATATATCACGGCTTTTGTCTCTTGTGGGGTAGGCAGACCATTAACGGCCGTAAGAATACGGTCGCTATCGCCACGTCTGATATTTTTGAGGATTGTTTTTCAAGGTTGTTTCAGAAAACATGTGTACCACTATAGTGACTGGTTGTCAGCCTGTCGTCTAACAATTGTAATACACTAATACTCTCGAGTCCCTTAGTCGCCTCAAACGACACCCGCGGGAAGGATATGCGGTGATGCTATTCTAAGCCGGCATCACACGGCAGATATTTATATATTCCCAAGAAACGTTGCTGCCCCATAAATATAATGTCTCTTCTATACTATCTTATCACTTTTTTTGTCATAACAGCCTCATGATCATGGCTTGGAGTGGTGACACCGAGTCGTCCAACGACCCGATCAACCCTAGTGTCAGAATTTTTCAACCGCCTTCTACAAGTAGCAGGCTTCTGACATGGTTGTGTAACAACAGCCGTCTAAATGATCATAGACAGCAACCGGGACCTACGGCACAACGTGCCATCCGAAACACGGAACCTTCTTACTTACGGACAATCGGGTGGTTCAGCTCGCAATGTCCCAACCAGACTGGGCACAAATTCATAAAGTGATAGATATCAACTTTGTGAGTGACCCACCGGGAATCGAACCCGGGACCTTCTGCGTCAAAGGCAGTCGCACTACTACTGCGCCACATCGGCTGTCAATGCCCATAGAAACGAAATTCCATCAAAATACCGCATAAATTGTGCGGCATGCATTAAAATCACCTCTTGGACGGGTTAAAACTACTTCAGAAACACGCGAGTTCTAAGCGTGTTATCCGCGTGTTAGATTAGAACCTACCAACAATACAGTCAACCCTGCATTGCACACGAGTTGCAGACGACTACGTCTACATACATAAATCACTACTTTATTCCTCGCGGAGTAGGCAAAACGGTAACGATCGTATAATTACGGTCGTTATCGCCACGTCTGACAATATTTGAGGGTCGTTACAGATAAGTCGCGTATCACTATAGCGACTGGTGGTCAGCCTGACTACGTCCGGATGGCAAAAAAAACCGTAGACTCCTTTAAACATGCCTAAGATATAACTACTATCCTTTTCTAAACTTATTTGAAGGAAACTGAAAGAGCAATTTTCAGTTAAAATATATAACTGACACCAAAAGGTACCTATACCTATGTATGTAGATAGATATATAGATAAACTCTTTATAGCTTACGAGAAACACAATATTAAAACACAAAACGGCACAAAAACTATAACTAAAAGTAGACAAAGGCGGCCTTATCATACCTACAGCTAACTACATACATTATGGATTATTCTCAAAATTGTTCATGCCCCAGAGTCCGTTAAGGTACCTATGGGATGTGCGCAGCAACGGACGCAATGTGAGAACCGTTGCACTTATTATACAGGGTGTAAGAGACGTTGTAACGAAAACTTTGCAGGCGTAATCAGACCAAGAAACTGAACAGCTTTTTCTATGGGGGCTATGTTGGGAAACGAAAAATTTTTTTCGATTTCCCATACAAAGTCAGCTGATCGGGAATTTTGGATGGACGCTCGAAAAGTTTTTCACGTTTCCGAACATAGCCCCAATAAAAATACTTGTTAAGTTTCATGGTCTGATCATGCCTATAAAGTTATCGTTACATCGTCTCTTACACCCTGTATATTCTGTGACTGCACAAATATTAGTTCGAAGAATAAGCGCATCATCTCACGCCAGTAAAAGTTGTATATTGCGTTACCCAACCTCACGTAACTAACCTAACACCTGGTTACGTAAATCGTCACGCCGCTTGTCAATTAAATTATATTTAATACTTTAATCTTTATTTACCTAAGTAAAATTACAAATTATTGCCGTGTGATGCCGGCTTAGAATAGCATGACCCCATTTCCTATCCGTGGAGGCGTCTAAAGGACTCTAGGATTTCACGTGTATAACAACTTTTAGGCGACAGGCTGACAACCTGTCACTTAGTGATACGCAAAATGTCTTAACCGGCCCTCAATATTTGTCAGACGTGGCGATAGCGAACGTATTTTTGCGGTCGTTAATGCTCTGCCTACCCCGCAAGGGATAAAGGCGTGATTTGTATGTGTGTATGTATGTATGTACGACAGTTCTCGCTCCTTTTTATACACCAGAAAACATTGATTTAAGTTAAAAAAAATACATTTACGAGTTATATTGATAAAATACTTACCATACATATCTTCAAAAACAACTTTTCAGTTTAGTTCCGAGCCATCTATGTACAGTTACATTAGTACTTTTTTTATTCTGTGGTACAGCTATATTTTTTTATTTTCTGCTAATACAGTAGGAGGAAAACAGTTATTAAAGTAAAACTTCTCAATAACGAATACAAATGACACGCCATCTGTACTGAAAGTGACAAAACTAATTAAAGCAATTTAACGTTCGAAAGTGCCGTCCAGAATCGATTCCCCTGTCATTGCCACTGTAATTATCTAGCTGATCGCATACTTAACGCACAACGCACCGGTAAAATATCGCAGCGGTCTGTCAGATCCATACTAGAAATTTCAATCCCCATACTAAAACCGCACTCGACGGCACTGCGATAGCGCTGCGTCAACAGCGGTTGAGCGGTTTTAGTATGGGATGTGACTTTTCTAGTACGGATCTGACAGAACGCTGCGATATTTTAGCGGTCCGTCGTGCGTCAAGTGTGCCATCCACCTAATTAGAATAAGTAATAAATGTATGGCACTCACACATATTCGAATATCCACGCATTACCGATGAGGTTTTCTCCCATTCAATACAATGCGACGATAACTCGAGATTTTCCTCAAAGAAAGTGACGGAGAAAACTTACTGGTTTTTGTTGGAGTTAGTTTTGTTTTTTAAATACGGGGAATTATCGTCTAGTTTTAATTCATAATTCACACTTCATTTATCGACGTCCGATGTGGCGCAGTGGTAGTGCGACTGCCTGAGAAGGTTCCGGATTCGATTCTGGGTGGGTCACTCGCAAAGTTGATATTTATCACTTTGTAAATTTGTTCCCAGTCTGGTTAGGACATTGCGGGCTTGCAATCTATGCTTACTTAGACAGCGGTCTTTACACAACCATGTCAGAAGCCTGCTACTTGTAGAAGGTGGTTGAAAAATTCTGAGACTAGGGTTCATTGGGTCGTTAGATGCGGTGACCCACACGAAAAGACAGAACACGTAGGTGGGCATTTCTACAGAGACGCCGTTTTTTTTGTCCTGGTCCAGAAGTCGTGTTAAACATATAAACTAACATCTCAAAAAAATAACACATAATCCTTAATGTATGTTCTATTTGGAGAGCATAATTATTATGACTAATTTTATATTACTTTCTTCTGAAAAATATACCGAATTGAAAAAAATACACCAAATTTACCTGATTTAGGCCTGTCCCTTTGGCGGAATTGAAACTAAATTGGTCCATAATTCGATAATTTACGGAATTTATAATAATGTTCCTATGTTCACATGTATATAGATATATGACAAAGGCTTATTTATTACCAATATGTCTATAATGTTTTATTTTGTACCACTTATGTTACTTTAAATATTTGTCCCGAGCTTATGACTTAATTCGGTATCACTCACAAACTCTTACGCACATCTGTAAACACGCGCGATATGCACACCATTATTCGATTCACATAAACTGCCAGTTGCGTCCGAGTAGGCGAGTGCAGTGAATCTGAGACATGCTGCCGGAATTTACCATTTTCAAAGATAAGAAATTTTGCTTCGTCTTTGGTGCAGGGTAATTTCTCAACTCCGGATCATGAATATTTTTGAAACTATAAGAGCTAAAAGGTTGTTACTTTGTGTAATTTGTGCCTTGATAGTATACCAATACGTAGGTAAAATTGGATTTGCACAAAGTTTTACTGTGAGAGAGAAATTTCAAAGAAACCAGCTTTTTCTCAACTCCGAGAATCTGAACTCCGTGTGCATTTGTTCATGGAGTTGAGAATTTTGTTCACGGAGTTGAAGTTTTTTATAAAACTGTGATTAGAATGATGTCGTGTGGTACCGCCGTAGAATAGCATCACTCAAATTCTACCTGTAGGTGTCGTAAGAGGCGGCTAAAAGTTAATCATCAAGAAAATAGCTGGCAGCGTTCCCTGTGAATGCAACATCGTATTTGATGCTCGCCAATCTACCTACCATGCGTGGAAAACATGGCAATACCTTCCCAATAAGGGAAGCTCATGTCCAGCTGTGAACTGTTGTGGCTGTAAAGGTATTTGTGTATTTTTGGAAAATAACGTAACACCTACTTACTGCTAGTGTGTAGAAGCAAAGCAGTCGTAGTATAAACTATGCCACTGGTTTTGACAATATTTTATGACATTTAAATTTGCCGAGTGATGCCAGCTAAATTAACATTTTATTTTCGATTTTCTGAAATTTCGAAAATTTTTCTTTTTAACAGCATGATCCACTTGTTCGGATATTTCTCGTACTCCTCATTGTTCCTCAGCACCAGACTCCTCCGGATGGTCAAGTCCTATTTCATTAAAATTAACAGGGTACGCTTAAATCGTCCATTAGCCAAAGACTCAGATCTAAAATGACCAAAAATTGTGACGTGTGATGCCGGCTTAGAATAGAATCGCCCCACATCCTTCCCGAGGGTGTCGTAAGAGGCGACTATGGGACTCGAGAGTGTTGGTGTATTACAATTTTTAACACATGTTTTCTAAAACAACCTTCGAAAACAATCCTCAAAAATGTCAGACGTGGCGATGGCAACCGTATTCTTACGGCCGTTAACGCTCTGCCTACCCCGCAAGGGATAAAGGCGTGATATATGTATGTATGTATGTAAAAATTGTGACAGTAGTACTGATGAAAGCAATCCACGAAAACCAAATCAGAAATCATTTTCACGCACAACTGAATTCAAAAAATACAAATACAGAATTAACAAAGAATTTAAACTTTTACACCATCGGCTGATATTTAATACAATAACACTTTAAAAATTCTCAACTCCGTAAACAAATTTTTAAACTCCGTGAACAGTCAATATTCAAATTCGATTATTTCAGAATCTGCAAGTGGAAATGGGGAGAAATTCGTCTTATGTTGTTTATTCATTTAAAAAACAATAAATCACTTTGAATGAGTGCATGAAAATCTTAAAACAAACGTGCATTCTCAACTCCGTGAACACATTTCTCAACTCCGTGAACACTCGAAATTAAAATTTAATTATTTCAGGATCTACTGAAGCAAATGATGGCAAATAAGCATCAATATGTTTCTATTCTTTTTTCCTAATTTTCCAGTATTATAAAGTCAATAAAATGTTAAAAATAAAATTGCACACGTAGGTGATAAAAATTTACTCCTGCCGTAGAAATGCCCAGGTACACAATGTATGTATGTAGGACGTTTGAGCCACCTTTTGGATACCATCCCCTTCCTTTCATAACAACGGCAAAGATTGAAAAATCTGGTAGGTAGATCTAAGACCAATCTTTACCTACCAGAGAGTAGTTTCTATTGTGCAAATCAATGAACTATCAATGTGGTCTATGACATGTATGAAAGAAGAATGCCCATACGTGGCCTAGCCTAACCATGTGTCTTGCGTAACAAAACAAATGAATGCAATATATAATATCGCCAATTTCAATGAAAAATAGCTACGTTACTTGTTGCACAAAACCCGGAAAATTTATTAAAAAAAAATCTACGTTTACCTATTTTAACAAAAAAAATACTGAGGCGTAAACCTTTTCTACACTGCTTACCGAAAATAACGTATTTAGAACTAAAACACTAAAGCGCGCCAAACATCAGCACTTTTGTCTGTTTCGATGCCCAACTTTGACACACAATAACTCCAGAACTAGTATGTTGCAGAAAAATTCCCTATGCTAAAATGATAAGCAATATAATATAACTTTGGCTTTGATGCGATTCTTGCAAGTGTGACGCAAGACGGATGAAAAACAGGACGAGCATCCAAACAAAAGTTGTCATGATCCTTTGGGAAATGGTCCCCAAAAATAAAAGTTTAAGAACCACTGATGTAGAGGAAAGCACGAGGAAAGTAGAAACATGCAACATTCCTTCCAGCATCAGCTTATGAAGACCTGTCCCCGTCAGGAATCAAACCCGCACTGAAAACGCTAGATTTCTCTCGAACAGGCAAAACGAGAAATGGATGAATACGGTCGACACTTGTAACAAACTAAAAACAAAAAAAAAATACAAAATCCCGACTGCGGTAATTTTAAAACTTTTGCGTTTGAAATCCGCCATTTTGAATTTAGGACATTTAAATTATGCACAGTGTGGATAAGTGTATTTGCCGTGTGATTCCGCTTAGAATAGCATCACCCATTTCTTTCCCGGGGGTGTCGTAGAAGCCAACTAAGGGACTGCAATTTTATGTGTATTGCAATTTTAGACGACAGGCTGACAACCTGTCCCTATAGTGATACACGACTAATCTGAAACGACCCTATGACGGCGTGATTTATGTATGTATGCATGTAGGCTATGGAGACGAATCTTACCAACTTTGTGTTTATTTCAATATTCACCTAGCCGTTTGAACTGTAGTTCGTGTAAAATAATTTACTTCTCCGTATACATACTTACCTACCTACATAAATAACTAAATACTGTTGAAAAACATTACCCTCCTTCTGAGGCGGTCGGGTAAAATCGAAAGCCCCAAGACGGGTTTGGCGAGTGGACTTGCCAACTTACTCGCCAATTTCGCTCTATAAGTAGACGCATGTGTAAGTAGGAACAGTAGGCCACATATCTGGTTCGCACAATTAACGCACGACGGACCGCTAAAATATCGCAGCGTTCTGTCAGATCCATACCAGAAATGTCAATCCCCATACTAAAACCGCTCAACCGCTGTTGACGCAGCGCTACCGCAGTGTCGTCCGTCAAGTGCGGTTTTAGTATTGGGGAGTGACATTTCTAGTATCTGACAGACCGCTGCGGTATTTTTGCGCTCCGACGTGCGTCAAGCGTGCGATCCGCCTAAGTGGGTACAGTAGGCCACATATCTGGTTTAGTTTGACACTTCATCACCATAAAGTTCAATGTCATTTGCTTATCTCACGTCAAATGAAGGAGTTTCTCTAGATACCATTCGTAGGCTACCTTCAATAGGCTTGTAATGGAATGTTCCCTGCATTTTTTGGCAACGGCACTACCAGCGATACTACCAGTAGTGTCGTTTACAATTAACGGCACTACCACGCTCATTTTGGATTAAATTGTACAGCCAGCACAGAATTATAGATTGAAGTTTAATTCAAGGAGTTTAGTAAGAGAGCTGATAATCAACCTTTTTTAAAGAATTTATTTTATTTATTGACGTATTCAAATGTTCATTTCCTGACAGGTCAAATAAGCTACTTTTTAAAAACGATCTAAGACGGTATTTTGTTTAAAGAATTAGAAGTATGACGTCACGCCGTAAGTATTTGGATGGCGTCAAAACACTTACGTCATCATCTATATAGTTTTTCTGTTTATTAATTTAAACAAAAATGATTAATGATGTCCGTAATACTTTTGAACAATATTTTAAAGCGTTCAACTGTTATATTTTTTTAGTGACCCAGGAAACTAGAGAATTCCGGCATATTCGTTAAAAAACCTATTGTAAAATTAGACTGACGGGCAAAATTTGTTCCCAGTCTGGTGGGGACATTGCGGTGGTACCACCTGATTGTCAAGTAATTAAAGTAATTGACAAGTAAGATGGTTCCGTGTTTCGGATGGCACGTTAAGCCGTAAGTCCCGGCCGCTGTCTATGATCACTTATACGGCAATCGTTACACAACCATGTCAGAAGCCTGCTACTTGTAGAAGGCGGTTGAACCAATTCTGACACTAAGTTTCACAGGGTCGTTGGACGACTCGGTGTGCCACACGAAGAAAGAAGACCGTAAAGTCGGGTTTTTCTTTTCAATGAATGCTTGTTCATGTTCATACATTATTCTTTGTGGACTAGTATCGCGACAAGTGGCACTGACTGTTTGTGTGTCTGTCCGTTACAATCTACATCGCATACAATCCCACACATACTTGTAACGGGTATGGTAATTACCTTACTTGAGAAGAATTTCATGTTTGATCGAGTGCAGATATGGAGGAAATACGTTATAAATTACATACTTACATACATATATCACGCCTTAATCCCTTGAGGAGTAGGCATAGCTGTAACGGCCGTAAGAATACGGTCGCTATCTCCACGTCTGACATTTTTTGAGGATTGTTTTCCAAAGTTGTTTCAGAAAACATGTGTATCACTATAGTGACAAGTTGTCAGCCTGTGGCCTAACAATTGTAATACACAAAAACTCTCGAGTCTTTTAGTCGCCTTTTACGACACCCGCGGGAAGGATGTGGGGTGATGCTATTCTAAGCCGGCATCACACAGCACATTATATATCAACTTAGTACAGAACAGTTTAAAATGAATTACTAAACTTAGCTTATACAGTAAATTTTGTTCAATTCAGATAGGAAAGGTGCACTAGGAATAATGCACTCGGTGCATCGCACACTTAACTCACGACGTACCGCAAAAACATCGCAGCAATCTATCAGATCCATACAAGAATTGTCAATCCCCATACTAAAACCGCTCAACCGCTGTTGAAGCAGCGCTATCGCAGCGTCGTCCGTCGAGTGCAGTTTTAGTATGGGAAGTGACGTTTCTAGTATCTGACAGACCGATGCGATATTTTAGCGGTCCGTCGTGCGTTTAGTATGCCCTGAAGTTTGGTTTAGATGGGTCTCCATAAAAATAAACGTGAAAGCATAGAAGAGAGAGTTGAGGATTTATTTTCTCGATTATTGGAAAGTGATTTAAATTGCTAAGGATGTTTCCTGTGCGAATCGAGGTTAATATCGAATTGAGGCTGACCTCGATTCAGGCGACCACGCCGGTAGCTGATTCCTCATAGACTTATTTTAATGCTTAGGCGGATCGCACACTTGACGCACGACGAAGCGGAAAAATATCGCAGCGGTCTGTCAGATCCATACTAGAAACGTCACTCCCCATACTAACACCGCACTTAGCGGACGACACTGCGATAGCGCTGCGATGACAGCGGTTGAGCGGTTTTAGTATGGGGATTTCTAGTATGGATCTGACAGACCGCTGCGATATTTTTGCGGTCCGTCGTGCGTTAAGTGTGCGATCCACCTTACTGCTTCCCTCAAGTACCTAGAACTTTTAGAGGTAGATGTAAAAATAACACTACAATATTGCACTCGAATACGCCATATTTGGCAACTGTCAACAACACGGTAAAATTTTACCAAATTTTACTATGTACTGAACTTGACAGATAATCCCTCAATGTAAAAAGGAGTCAACAGCGCCATACGGGGTGTAAGGGACGGTGTAACAGGACGGTGCAGGCGTGCTCAGACCATAAAGCTAAACAACATTTTATATGGGGACTACATATGTTGGGAAAGGAAAAAAAATCGATCTTCCATACAAAATTCCTGATCATCTGAGTGACTTTGTATGGGGTCTCTAAAAGTTTTTTCGTTTCCCAACATAGTCCCCATAGAAAAAGTTATTCAGTTTCATGGTCTGATCATGTCTGTTAAGTTTTCGTTACACCGACTATATTACACCCTGTACAGTGTGAACTAAAAAATCCTAATTTCACCTGAACTTGGCAATGTCAGTCACCTGTCTAGCGGTTGGTGACCCAACGGTAATGGCGGATATTTCGACCAATCACAACGCAACTGGGCCGTTTGAGCATCAACGAAGTCGTCCACTGTGCTTTGTCACTGCCAGTCAACATTTTTGTAAACACGACTGTTTTACTAACAATTAAAAACTAGGTAAATGTTGAATAACGGAATACAAACGTAGTTCTTATACCTATGGCGAGTCGCACACTTGACGCACGACGGAGCGCTAGAACATCGCAGCGATCGGTCAGATCCATACTAGAAATGTCAATCCCCATACTAAAGCCGCTCAACCGCTGTCGACGCAGCGCTATCCCAGTGTCGTCCGTCGAGTGCGGTTTTAGTATGGGGAGTGACGTTTCTACTATGGATCTGACAGCCCGCTGCGATATTTTTGTGCTCCGTCGTGCGCCAAGTATGCGATCCGCCTCAACAGTTTTTGTAAACACGACTGTTTTACTAACAATTAAAAACTAGGTAAATGTTGAATAACGGAATACAAGCGTGGTTCTTATACCTATTTGTCGCATGATGTTGCGACAATTTGTTTGCTTGCATGTTTGCTGAATGACAGTCGTACGTACTGCAGTACGGTACTGTATATGTGTTTCTAAATACAGTTCATTTAATGATTAACTAACACCGAACAAATCTTATTAGGATTCCATTCTAAGATGTCACTTTTTAAAGCTAAAAATGTTCGACCCATTTCTTGTCGTCATATTATTTAACTTACATCATTACTCATCTTTGTCCATAGGATTCAGAAGGACACATAACACGACCACTGAACCGACTACGATGGGCTAGTCAGTAGCCGGCAGAGCTACCACGACAACACGACAGCAACTCACAATGAACTCGATTTCAACAATGAACGACAGCCGAGAGCGAATCCGCCGCGAGAGAGAGCGAGAGAAGAATACGTATACCTCTCCTCGTCTGGCATTGAGGCGGGTGCTGCTGCTATCCGAGGGTCGGCAGTTCAGGGAGGCTGCGACGATCCTGGCGAGGCTTGGACCTGGTGTGCTGCAGGCGGTGGCCACTGAGCTGCCGATAGACCTGCTGGTTGAGGCCTTGCCGCATTCCGCGCATCTGCTAGAGACTTTACTAAACAGGTAAGCAAGCTGATATATTTAATAGCAAATACAGGGCCCAGAAATGTATGACGTGCCTTCCACAGGCACGTCCAAAATGGCTGGCAAAAAGGCGAATGTCCAAAAGTAGATGTTTCACCCCTGTTCATGATTATGACCTTTTTCGATCAGATTATCTTTAGAGATCGCTCCTACCTACGGTCCTTGAAGACCTCAAAAATTACTCCTCTGATAATATCTTTCTATTTACGCATTCAAATAAATCTGTTCTCAATTTAGGATTTGAAAGATCAAACACATCAATTTTTGGCCGGAAACAGCTAGATTTTCGTTGAGTAACATCAAATATCAGTGGCAGCATCGTTTACGCTCCGACGCCCACAGAGGTCGTTGCAAGCGAATGAGCAGACTGTCAGTAAACTTGGAGTTTACCACTAAATGTAGAGTTTGTTGCCCTGCAGAACAATGAAAATAAGATGACAGCTTGGTGATGAATTTATAATGTTGTAGTGGATTTTACATACATAAGTACATACATCACGCCTCCATTCTTTACGAGGTAGGCAGAGCGTCAACGCCCGCAAAAATACAGTCGCTTTCGCCATGTCTGACAATTTATGTATCTCTATAGGGGCAGGTTGTCAGCCCGTCGCCCAAAAATGTTAATGCACCTGAAACACTCAAATCCCTTAGTCGCCTCTTATGACACCCGCGGGTAGGAAATGGGGTGATGCTATTCTAAGCCGGCATCACACGGGTGGATTTTACCAAACATGCAAATGGCTGAAGGAAAGGATGGCAAGAATCAGGAAGGACGCCCTTACACGTTTTCTTTCTCTAGAAAAGATGTAGGAAATTTTCATCTTTCATTATTTGTAAAGTAACATCGCAATTATAAAACATAGGTATTGCAGTACTTCGATTTAAAGTGAATACGCAATTCTTTCTGTTTTCGAATAGACTCAAACATGACTTTAGCAGACATACCTTCGTCGGTATTCGTGCTTAAAAATATATCGTTATCTAGAGATTTCCTGTCGCTTTTACTTTCTTAAGTGATAAATAATTAGGCAAGGAATGCGTCCACAGAATCGAGGCCAATCTCGCTCGATGCAAAAACTACAACATCAAAATTGAGTTGACGATGTGTGCTTTCGCTATCACTAATACATTCCAAATTGATTGGGTCATTCCAAACAAACCCATCTTTATTTGACCCACATTTTCGTCCATTTATGAAGCTATAAAAATATAAACTCGCATTCCATTAATAAAATAGAAACCTCGTTTATTAATATCTCCAAGAGACCTACTTCGAAGACGATTTACAAACAGGTTGTGAAGTATAGAGTGGCGAAGTGCTTTGCGAATTAACACCCTATATCTTCATGTTTAAGAGTTAATAATTTTCTTGTGGTCAACGCTCTGAGGTTCTGAAACTCTGCTTTATCGCTTGTACTTAAGGGCCGCACGCATGTATGTATTAAATCGACCGCTAACCATAAAACCTCTTACGTTTTTGTTTAAGTGAAGGTTTTGACCGACTTTTTAGGATGCTACATTTTCTGCCTATTGGACTGTAAAAACAAAAGTATAGAAACTAGTATTGGTTCTATTTCCTAGGATAAAAGTGTGTTATAGGGGGTAAACATGGTATAGTTTTTAGTAGCAACGTGCCACGGCTTAACGTGCCATCCGAAATACGGAACCATCTTACTTACAGACAATCGGGTGGTTCAGCCCGCAATGCCCTAACCAGACTGGGAACAAATTCATCAAGTGATAAATATCAACTTGTTAGTGACACACCGAGAATCGAACCTGGAACCTTCTAAGTCAAAGGCAGTCGCACTACCACTGCGCCATAGGTCGTCAAACCTAACCTCTGATCCCACTTGTCTATATTGTGGGTGACAGGAAGTATCCAGGTGGTGCCGGGTAAAGGGTAGCTACCCGCCTGGCCGGGTGTTGTGGCCAGGGGACCGACGGGTCCACCTGGATTGGATTAGAAGTTGTATATATGCGTTGCGCGGTGAACACTTCGATACCGCGTTTCAGGCCCATTGTTCTGTCCTGTTCTTGAGAACTCCTGTTGCTTTTTGTATGCTTGTGAACCACTTGAGCGAGCTTGATTTTGTAGCCACCAGAGGTCGCTACATCTACATGTTGAGCTCAAGGTTGAGCTCCACCGGCGAGCAGGGAAGTGGCTTAACGAAAGTGCGGACCGGTCCCCACTTTCTCACCCACACGCTGATTGCTGGCCATCCGGACAGCCTGAGGGTATAAGCCACACCTGGCGCTCCAATATACTCCATGCTATACATAGTTTTATGGTGGATCGCACACTTGACGCACGACGGAGCGCTAAATTATTGCAGCGGTCTATCAGGTCCATACTAGAAACGTCACTCCCCATACTAAAACCGCACTCGACGGACGACATTCCGATAGCGCTGCGTCGACAGAGGTTGAGCGGTTTTAGTATGGGGATTGACATTTCTAGTATGGATCTGACAGACCGCTGCGATGTTTTAGCGGTCCGTCATGCGTCAAGTGTGCAATCCGCCGTAGCGTTTCCGTGAGAGAGTGACAGTTTCTTGTTATCATATCCATATAAGGTTTGATGGAAAGGATTTCAAACGGAAATAGACTTGCCCAACATAGCTTTTCCGTGTAAAAAAATCACGGTGATTGAGTAATGTTTGACGTCCCTAACCTATGTAAGTACGTCATAACGTCATCATGACAGACGCATTGTTACGGATGCGCTAAATTGGTGGCTAACGGACGTCAAGTGTGATTCCCGCCTATCGTTGACGAATTTCAGCTACTGTTAGAGCGTTTCTCCACTTATCCGGTCCGGCTGCCGTATGTCGGAAGTAGCCTTCCGTCAATATTCGAATGCCGGATAACGCTTTTCCACCTATCCGGTAAAATACGGACAGTAGTATGACGTCATGGTAGAGTTCAAAGAGTAGGTACCTTTTATGCATACTTTTTGTACGGCCGTCAGAATACAAATTTCGGTTTGGAAAATTCCCGGATCGATAAATGCCGGATGCCGGAAGAGTGGAAAAGCATGCATAGTAGTGCAAAGGTTTCTAAACCGGATCGGTAATTAACGGACCGGCAATTGACGGATGCCGGATAAGTGGAGAAGGGCCCTTACTGTTAATTTAAGAGCTATATAACTAGAATATGAATGTAGAGCTATACCCTTGTATATCCTTATCTTAAACTGCCTGTAGGTGCGCTTTTTCCCTTAAAAACAAAGTGAACACAAATTTGGTCTGGAAGGTGGTTTCTAGAATTGAGTCCTAACGAACTCTGAAGACTTTTGTTTGTAATTTTATTGCCATTTTGAGAGAGACGCAATAATGCCATTTCAATCCTTTTCGGCTTTTTATTTATACGATTGCAATAACGATCATTTCCTTACCGATTTCAAAGAGATAAATGTAGGTTAATGTACATTTCTCACGTGCATGCCTCGATAAATCTACTCTTTCATTACATAACGCACCAAACATACTATTATATTATTGTTACACGTATGAATGGGAAAAGAAACAGATCTTTAAATTATAGGAAGATAGATAATCCATAAATAACACATATTTAAACATAACGAAGAACCAAAGTGGTAGTTCCATATTTCCTCTTACAATGAGACAATATTTCTTCTCTTGTGTTAGACTTGTGTAACATTTGGAAAACATAAATACATGAATCACGCCTTTATCCCATGCGGGGTAGGCAGAGCGTTAACGATCGTAAACATACGGTCGTTATCGCCACGTCATACAATTAGTGTTGACGGCCTTTTCAGATGATTTGTATCACTGTAGTGAGAGGTTGTCAGCCTGTCGCCTAAAATTGTAATACCTACACATGAAGCCAAAGAGATACGTGGTGGTGGAATGAGGACGTGCAAGATGCTTTAAGAAAGAAGAAAAATGCATTTAAGGAATGGCAAAATGTGAAGAATGAAAGCGTGAGTGTGAAAGATGCTAAAAGGGAAATATATAACACCTGCAAACGCGAGGCCAAAAAGGCAGTCGCTATCGCAAGAGCCAAGGTCCAAGATACACTGTATAAAAACCTAACTAGTCCCAAAGGCCAAAAAGATCTGTACAGAATAACTAGAGACAGAGAAAAGAGTGCAAGAGATATAGTACACGTGAAATGTATAAAAGATGAATTAGGAAAGGTGTTAGTGGATGATGAACAGATAAAAGTGCGATGGAAGGCATACTTTGAGAAATTGATGAATGAAGAGAATGTATGGAGTGGAGAGCTGGAACCAGGTCTGTATAATATGAGTTTGGTAAATGAAGTAAGTATGGATGAGGTGAAAAGGGCCGTGAGAAGTATGAAAAATGGAAAGGCTGTAGGACCGGATGGAATACCAGCAGAGGTATGGAAGTTGCTGAGTGCGGATGGATGGAAGTGGCTGACTTTATTCTTCAATAAGTTGTTGCATGAAATGGCGATCCCTAATGAATGGCGTAACAGTACGCTGGTGCCCATTTATAAGAACAAGGGTGATGTACAGGACTGTAACAACTATCGAGGAATAAAGCTCATGCCACATACGTTTAAAGTGTGGGAGAAGGTGATAGAGAGACGAATGCGAGAAGAGTGTGAAATAACGAAAAATCAGTTCGGGTTCATGCCAGGTCGAGGAACAACAGATGCCATCTTCGCACTTCGCCAACTGTGCGAAAAGTACAGGCGTGCGCAAAAAAACTTACACATGGTGTTTGTGGACCTCGAAAAGGCTTATGATCGAGTACCCCGAGAGGTTTTGTGGTGGGCTTTGAAAGAGAAATGTATACCTGGGAAGTATGTTGAGTTAGTTCGCGCGATGTATGAAAGATCTAGTACGCATGTCCGGTCAGCCGCTGGTATAACCGATGATTTCAGTGTGGCTGTAGGCTTGCACCAAGGGTCGGCTTTAAGTCCTTACCTTTTCCTGCTTATTATGGATGCTCTGACATCGGACATACCGCCGTCCTACAACGAAAACCAATTAAATCGTAAAATGTGCAAACGAAGATATCGCGATTATAATGTTTAAGGGGTTGAAAATCCATTAGTAATATTATATTCCTATTGTTACATAATACCATCAGTACACTAATAAATGTTCTATTTAAATATATCTATTGTGTTTTAAAAAGACTATTACTTATTAGTGAAATTTTCAAAAATGTTCACAAGGCCACCTATTTAATCGGTTTTCGCTGAGAACTTTAAAATTGTTAATATTTTCTAAAGTATTAAGAATACAGCAAATCCCAAGAAATTACTTTTTACATTTAGTTCATTAAACCTAACCATGATAAAAACGTACCTATCAAGTTGTCCCTTGTAGAGTTACAAGTAGAAATTGTATCAAGATAATTGGTTTTCCCTGCCGAAAATTAAAGAATATAAAAGTTAAGCAAGTAATTTATTACAGTTTCAGTACTTTTATCTGTTATCAAAATTTATAACTCAAAGTTTAGGGTAGGTGTAGGGTACATGTAGGATACGTGTAGGGTAGGTGTAGGGTAGAAGTAGGGTGGGTGTAGGGTAGGTTTAGAGTAGTAGATGTAGGGTAGGCGTAGGATAGTTGTAAGTAGGGGTAGAATAGGTGTAGATAGAGTAGGTATAGGGAAGGTGTAGAGTAGTAGGCGTAGGGTAGGGGTAGGTAGGATAGGGTAAGTGTAGGGTAGGTGTAGGGTAGAAGAAGTAGGGTGGGTGTAGGGTGGGTTTAGAGTAGTAGATGTAGGGTAGGCGTAGGATAGTTGTAAGTAGGGGTAGAATAGGTGTAGATAGAGTAGGTATAGGGAAGGTGTAGAGAAGTAGGCGTAGGGTAGGGGTAGGTAGGGTAGGGTAAGTGTAGGTTAGGTGTAGGGTAGAAGTAGGGTGGGTGTAGGGTAGGTTTAGAGTAGTAGATGTAGGGTAGGCGCAGGCTTGTGGTAGGGTAGGTGTAGAGTAGGTGTAGGATAGCAGGATAGGTAGGTGTCGTGCAGTGGGTGTAGATCTAATGTTAAAAAGTCCGAAGGTTGTAAAACATGTTCTTGATTAGCCCCGACTGCAGTTTCTAAAGCTAAAAATTTCTTTGAAGCTAAAAATTCTGGTAAACCATCTTTCGCCAAACTCGTACATAAAAACGGCTAAAACATATGCCGAAGCCATAAAATGTCTCGATGACATATACATAAAACCGTAGAATATAATCTACGCTCGGCATATCCTTGCAACCAGAAAACTGTCACCTGGTGAATCTATTTCTGAATATATACGTGCCTTGAAACTATTGGCCCTTGAGTGTGACTTTAAAAGTGTGGATTTGGAAACTCATATGCAAGAATCCACACGCGATGCTTTTATTTCTGGCAATTATTCACAAGAAATACGCCAGCGATTATTAGAAAACAATATTCTGGACCTTGATACGGCACTAAACAAATCTATAACCTTAGAGTCAGCGGAAATTAATGCGAAATCGTATACCCCAAACACTATTATAAATGCCGTTCCACAAACAGTACAAGAGAACCCAGACTTGAACCTAGCTGTTCGCACTCATCGTAAGTGACGATGCTTTTTTTGCGGCGGTAACTTAGCTCACCGAAGGCAAGCGTGTCCCGCATATAATGCCACCTGCCAACTCTGCTCACGAAAAGGCCATTTCGCGAATGTTTGCCGATCTAGCAAACCGAGTATCAACTGCATTTCTCCTAATGTAGATCAGGATCAAGAGACAACAACGGAATCGGCCTCGGCGCACATACCATGCATCTGCGCGGCTTCTCCTGCAAGCTTACGTAAAGCTGTGATTCCAGTATATCTGAATGACACATGTGCCGATGCCTTAATAGACTCCGGCAGCTCATCCTGCCTCATCAGCGAAGAACTTGCTTCAGTAATGAATCTTAAAAAGAAACCAATACAGCAGACAGTAACCTTAACGTCTCTTAATCACGTGGCATTTGTAAATGGAATTTGCAACGCTACAATTAAAATAAATAACCACGTCTATAAACAGCATCCATTGCTTATCGTCCCGAACCTGTGCGCTGACGCTATCATTGGCCAAGATATAATGAAATTCTATAAATCAGTCGACATTGAATTCGGAGGCGAAAGAGAACCACTGCGAATTTGTAACGTCGCGCAATCTTCTCTAGTGAGTGAGGAGTGATAGAGCCCAGCAACTCACCGTGGCGAGCGCAAGTTCTTATCACCAAAAACGCTACACATAGAAAACGTCTTGTTATTGACTACTCTCGTACTATTAACCGCATTACTGACTTAGATGCGTTTCCTCTTCCAAAAATCGAAACAATCATTTCAAAAGTAGCGAAATACACTCATTTCAGTCAAATTGACCTAAAGTCGGCGTATCATCAGGTCCCCATCCTTGAAAAAGAAAAACCCATGACGGCCTTCGAAGCCTGTGGTAAGTTGTGCCAATTCACACGTATACCGTTTGGTGTAGTTCGTACACAAGTACACAAATGGCGTAGCGGCCTTTCAAAGATCTTTACAACACATAGTGGATACAGAGAATCTTCGAGGGACCTTCGTGTATCTCGATGACGTCACAATTTGCGGCAAAACAAAGACTGAACATGACGAAAACCTAAAGAAATTCATGAACGCGGTCGATAACCAAATTAAGAACGAAATAGCTAAGTCCTCGCTTATTGCGATCAATGAAAATGATCCCCTCACAGTAGAAACAGATGCATCCAAACATGCAATAGCTGCAACCATTACTCAAAATGGATGCCCTGTAGCCTTTTTCTCAAGATCATTAAATGATTCCGAAAAGAAACATTCTTCTGTAGAAAAGGAAGCCTGCGCTATAGTAGAGGCTTTACGAAAGTGGCGCCATTATCTACTTGGTAGACACTTTTTATTAGTGACCGATCAACAGTCTGTCACGTTTATGTTCAATCAGAAACACTCAAGTAAAATAAAAAACGAGAAAATCGAAAGATGGCGTCTGGAACTATCCTGTTACAAGTACGATATAGTATACCGGCCAGGAAAAGAAAACGCAGCTGCTGTCGCGTTGTCAAGAATTTCAGCTCACATAAATATTAATACCAGCAAACTTTACGAATTACACAATTTACTTTGCCACCCCGGAGTAGTGCGAATGATACACTTCGTAAGAATGAAAAATTTACCATACTCAATGAAGAACGTTAAAACAATGACCGCTTCCTGTGCCGTTTGCGCCGAAATCAAACCCCGGTATTCTAAAACTAAGGGAGAATTGATTAAAGCAACGGCACCATTCCAAAGACTAAATTTAGATTTTAAAGGCCCTTTACCATCAAAATCAGGGACGAAGTATATGCTCACGATAATTGACGAGTTTTCTAGATTTCCATTTGCATACGCATGTAAAGATGTTTCGGCCCAAACTGTTATAAATTCTTTAAATGATCTTTTTCTTACATTTGGTGCCCCTACTGCGCTAGCTTCGCCAGTGACACGGAACTAAACAGGTTTAATCGTTTTTCGCTGTAGTGATTATGTAACATCCGTGAGTATAATATAGTCAGGGAAAAGCAATTATCTGGATATATAATATTTTCTTAGACGATTCGATGTATTGCATTAAGTATGAAATTCGTCCGGTAAAACCAACGAAACAATTTTAATTGCTTTTATTAGACCATCTTAATCAAGTACGGAAATTTAAATCTTACTAAATGGTTGTTACTGAGAAAAAAAAATAGAGTTTTCTATGGTCTCTCCTACGGGAAAACCAAATTTTATCAACTTAACCGAAAATCGTTGGAGACAAATATGGTGTCAGTTAAGTTAAATCTGCTTAATGTTTTTTATTTGAAAACAAACCTTGCCAGTGTTTGAAATGATTGGTTATCTACCTAGCTAGAAGCGAAACTATAAGACTTAGCAGTTAATGGGTTTTCGCAGAAGAAAGAGCAAAAAATTTTAAGTACTTTTGCATTCAAAAGTAATTTTCGTAAAAATTTCGAGTTAATTGGTTTTCGTTGTAGGACGGCGATACAGGAAGAGGCACCTTGGTGCATGCTGTTCGCCGATGACATTGTTCTCGTCGGTGAGAGCGGACAAGAGGTGCAGAGCAGATTGGAAAGATGGCAGGAAAGGCTGGAGAGTGTTGGCTTGAAAATCAGCAGAACCAAAACCGAACAAATGTTTTGCGATTTCGGCGGTCTCTCCAGTTTTGTTCCGGTAGCGCTCGATGACGAACCCTTGCCAGTCTGCTCCGACTTCCGGTACCTCGGTTCGCTCCTGCAAAGCGATGGCGAAATTGACCGGACCATCAAGCACAGAATAAATGCGGGATGGATGAAATGGCGACAGGTCACAGGCACAGTGTGTGACCCCCGAATGCCCCTCAAATTGAAGGGCAAGATTTACAAGACAGTGGTGAGACCTGTCGTCATGTATGGATCTGAGTGTTGGCCCACTAAGGTGACGGATGAAAAACGATTGCATGTAGCTGAGATGAGAATGTTGAGATGGATGTGTGGTGTGACCAGGATGGATAAGATAAGGAATGAGTATATAAGAGGAAGTTTGAAAGTTGCTCCAGTGACAGATAAGATGAGAGGGAACCGTCTTTCTTGGTATGGGCATGTTATGAGGAGGGATGAGGAGCATTTGCTAAAGAAAGTAATGAACATGAATGTGGATGGATGCAGGAGGAGAGGACGGCCCAAAAAGGTTTGGATGGATTGTGTAAAAGACGACATGAACAAAAAGGGCATAAATGAGGATTTGACTGCTGATAGAGATGAATGGAAGAAGAAAACATGTTGCGCCGACCCCAAATGAATTGGGATAAGGGCAGGCAGATGATGATGAAGCCCTCGAGCCCTTTAGTTGCCTTTTACAACACTCGCGGGAGGAAATGGGGTGATGCTATTCTAAACCGACATCACACAGCAACACATTCGGATAACACGAGATATTTTTACGTAGAAGTACAAAAACATATCACACCTTCATCATTAACAGGGTAGGCAGAGCGTTAACGGCTTTAATAATACGGTCGGCACTGCATGAGCCATTTTCAATATACTTATTGATCTTATATCTACCACAATAGATGGCGCTATTTTTATTGACTTTAGGATGATTAAGTAAGATTAGATTTGACGCAGTTTTGGTAGCCCATATTTAAATAATAGGTACTTACATACTATCTTGATTTCTAACAGTTTAATATTGCCGTGTGATGCCGGCTTAGAATAGCATCACCCCACATCCTTCTCGCGGGTGTCGTAAGAGGCGACTAAGGGACCCGAGAGAATTGGTATATTACAATTTTTAGGCGACAGGCTGACAACCTGTCACTAAAGTGATACACATGTTTTCTGAAACCACCTTGGAAAACAATCCTCAAAAATGTCAGACGTGGCGATAGCGACCGTATTCTTACGGCTGTAAACGCTCTGCCTACTCCGCAAGGGATAACGGCGTGATATGTACATGTATGTATGTGTGCAGTTTAATATTTGCGTAATGGGCGTACGTTTAGGTACCGACGATCGATGTGGCGCATTGGTAGTGCGACTGCCCCTGACGCAGAAGGTTCTGGTTTCGGTTCTCGGTGGGTTGATATTTATCACTTTGTGAGTTTGTTCCCAGTCCGGTTAGGACATCGAGGGCTGAACCACCCGATTGTCCGTAAGTAAGATGGTTCCGTGTTTCGGATGACATGTTAAGCCGTAGGTCCCGGTTGCTATCTATGATCACTTAGACGGCGGACGTTACACAACCATGTCAGAAGCCTGCTACTTGTAGAAGGCGGTTGAAAAATTCTGACACTAAGGTTCATCGGGTCGCTGAAAAAAAATTTAACATTTTGGAAACCGATTATCTTCATTTAGTACTTACCACTTTTTGGCCTAGTTAGCTTGGTGATTGAGTGATGTGAAAATTCTTTATCACTTCAATGCGTAGTTGACTGACTAACACTATTGACTATGGTTATTCAATATTTTCCTTCTTGACATCGTGATTCATACAAAGGCATAATCACCCATGTAATCGTTAGATAATCTCGCTTGTCATGCTTACCAACAGCTGCTTTTCAATATAAACATAATAAAAATGGGGTTATATGGTGTTGGTGCAGCGGCGAAGAAAGTGAGGTATTTTCCGGTGTATTTTATTATTATGTTGGTATCTCGGGCCAATTATTATATTTTTTTTATTATACCGTGTGATGCCGGCTAAGAATAGCACCACCCCACATGCTTCCCGCGGGTGTCGTAAGAGGCGACTAAGGGACTCGAGAGTATCAGTGTATTACAATTTTTAGGCGACAAGCTGACAACCTGTCACTATAGCGATACACATGTTTTCTGAAACAATCTTGGAAAACAGTCCTCACAAATGTCAGACGTGACGATAGCGACCGTATTCTTACGGCTGTTAACGCTCTGCCTACCCCGCAAGGGATAAAGGCGTGATATATGTATGTATGTATGTATGTGGTGTTGGTACATCGGCGGAGAGATGGTAACTATAACGCCTAAAATGACGCCTTTTCCGGTTTAATTTTTTATCATAAATCATGCAGCCCCTAACTGAGTAGCGCCATCTATTGGCGGTTAAAAATGCCAAGAAAAAATGAAAACTAATGAATGCAGTACAGCGTTTGCAATTTTATGATAGGTTTCATGCTAAAATTTACGCCATCATGCGAAAAAAAAGCAACGTCGTTGCTCTGTAGGGTGCGAGCCAGCTCCAACACCATTCTGAAGACCATTTCTGGGAGATACGACTCCCCTATAATACAACATCTCGCCAGCCTACTAGTCAATAGGAATAGTTGACTGGTGAGATGCCTACCTACTTGT
Source organism: Keiferia lycopersicella (assembly GCA_029255805.1). Lineage (NCBI taxonomy): Eukaryota > Metazoa > Arthropoda > Insecta > Lepidoptera > Gelechiidae > Keiferia > Keiferia lycopersicella. The sequence goes on from JARACZ010000028.1 coordinate 393,184, forward strand.
TTCTTTGTTGCTGTTTTCTGTTTTACTAACCTAGTTTTAAGATGTTTTTTTTGTATACTAACATTTATGGACCTATGTTGTCTGAATGAATAAAATATATTATTATTATATATATTATTAATATATAATATTTTGTGCAATATTAAGATTGCTTTTGTATTGCATTACAGTCAATATTATTTACTTACCTAAATGTTTTTTTTCTTTTTATGGAGAAGAAACATGTTTGATATTGTAAGTATGTATTTAGGTATGTTGCTAACAGCTGACGCGGATTGCACACTTAGCAAACAACGGAGCGCTAAAACATCGCAGTGGTCTGTCAGACCCATACTAGAAATGTCCATCCCAATACTAAAACCGCTCAACCGCTGTCGTCCGTTGAGTGCGGTTTTAGTATGAGGAGTGACGTTTCTAGTATGGATCTGATAGACCGCTGCGTCGTGCGTTAAGTATGCGATCCGCCTGAGGTGAACCGATGTTTTCCATTTCATCAAGAAATTGTGATTGTTTTGTTCAATGTGGGCGTTTTATGGCAGTTTCTATTCTTCAACGAAATAGCTATCGATTATCGAGTTGGCAATCTCAAATTCTCACATTCTAGGCAGGCAGGTAGGTACTAAGTATTACGTACATACATACACATACCACGCCTTTAGCCCTTGCGAGGTAGGCAGAACGTTAACGATCGTAAAATTTCGGTCGTTATCGCCACTTCTGACAAGTATTCCCCCTTCAGATGATTCGTGTATCACTGTATTGACAGGTTGTCAGCCTGTCGTTTAAAGTTGTAATACGTGGTAATACACATGAAACCCTCGAGTCCCTTAGTTGCCTCTTATAACACCCGCGGGAAAAATTGGGGTGATGCTATTATAAGCCGGCATGACATCACATATAAAGTCCAAAATAATATTTTCACGAAATATGCTTTTATATCTCGACTCCTCAAAATCGCATTATCTAGATAGCTAAGCTGCGTATATATTTATTTGTGAAGCTTTCGTTTTCATCTCTTATAGGCATTTCTATTTTATTGGCCATACACTAAACGACGCACAATGGTATGTAAACTTTCTTTCCAATTTTCACTTTGTTGAAGCAGAAGCCGATTGTGGGTGGACTGGTGACATGGTGATGAGTTTGCAAGGCGAGGAACACAATTGACGCACGACGGAGCGCAAAAATATCGCAGCGGTCTGTCAGATCTATACTAGAAATGGCAATCCCCATACTAAAACCGCTCAACTGCTGTTGATGCACCGCTATCGCAGTGTCGCCCGTCGAGTGCGGTTTTAGTATGTGGAGTGACGTTTCTAGTATGGATCTGACAGACCGCTGCGATATTATTGCGCTCCGACGTGCGTCAAATGTGTTCCTCACCTTAGATACGATTAACCAACCTGTATCTGTAAGCATTGTATCTAAATAGGCTAGTAAGTAATCCAGAGAACGAAAAGCAGCGTCCTCTAACAATATCTCGCACTGCGCTCGCCATTACGCTTGCCAAGCTTAAAATGCCTTTCAACCTATCGGAGTAGACGTAAAATATTTCAAAAACTCATAAAGAAGCAACTTTAATGTAAATTTTTAAAATGGTGACCACATTTGACAAAATAATAAAGGTAATAAGGTCAGTTGCGGGTTTTGTTGATTTTATTGGAAAAACATTACACAACAGACAAAACTCATTGAAACTTTGCAAATATCGTTGAAAGTAACTTAGTAATCACGTAAGCGTGTGAGGTGTCTCAGTGTTGCCAGACTGGGCAGACTGTTTGTCGCAACCGGAGTGACCACTTTCACCCAAACCGGCTGTTATCGGACCCATGGAAATAATCGTTAATTATGATGGCATGGTTGTGTCGAGGCATTCGAGGCGTAAGGTGGGTTATTACTTTTTTTTTTTGACGTTACGTAGCCGACCCCGACAGAGAAACGGGATAAGGCAAGGAGAATGATGATACGGAAAGAAGAACACTATCACTAGAGAAAACAAAATGCAAATCATTAGGCGAGGAACACGCTTGACCCACGATGTAGCGCAAAAATATCGCAGCGCTCTGTCATATCCATACTAGAAACTTCACTCCCCATACTAAAACCGCACTCGATGGACGACACTGCGATAGCGCTGAGTCAACAGCGGTTGAGCGGTTTTAGTATGGGAATTGACATTTGTAGTATGTATGGTATGGATTTGAGTATGGATCTGACAGACCGCTGCGATATTTTTGCGCTCCGTCGTGCGTCAACCCGTGCTCCTCGCCCAACTTACCTGCCTGTTTAGATACAATGCCGGTACAGGTTGGTGAGTCGTATCTAAGGATTCCTTTGCTGGCCCACTTGCTGGTAAGCAGGTTGACGCAACCTTGGTACTGGTATCCACTCGGGACAGTTGGCCGGTTGGGGAGAAAGTCAGATTCAGACTTGCCAGGAGAACGGGTCTGGACCGGCTCGCCCTGACCTTTGAGAGTCTACTTTCGCACAGGAGATACATTTTTGGCAGTCACTCTTACACATACCGTACCGTGTGATGCCTGCTTAGAATGTCATCACCCCACATCCTTTCCGCGGGTGTCGTAAGAGGCAACTAAGGGATTTGAGAATATTGGTGTGTTACAATCTTTAGGCGACAGACAACCTGTCACTATTAGTGATACACATATTTTCTGAAATAACCTTAGAAAACAATCCTCAAAAAATGTCAGACGTGGTGATAGCGACCGTTTTCTTACGGCCGTTATCGCTCTGCCTACTCCTCAAGGGATAAAGGCGTGATTATATGTATGTACTTTTACACATACGCACATCACGCCTGTAACCAAAGCGAGGCAGGCACAGGGGCTTTAATGACGCCGTCGAGATAGCACAGGACTGATTTAACAGTATAGGTCACCATTATAAAGCGTAATTTGGGAGTTGTCATACCCATTGTAAGGTGGATACCGCTAAAATATCGCAGCGTTTTGTCAGATATATACTAAAAATGACAATCCCCATACTAAATCCGCTCAAGCGCTGTTGACGCAGCGCTATCTCAGCGTCGTCCGTGGAATGCGGTTTTAGTATGGAGAGTGACGTTTCTAGTATGGGTCTGACAGACCGCTGCGATATTTTTGCGTTCCGTCGTGCGTCAAGTGTGTTCCTCGCCTACCTTCCTACCTGTCGCGCAAGTAGCTATAATTTTAGTATCCTATTCTGACGGGTCACATACACGGGCCAAAATATTATATTTTACCACGATTCGATCTACACTTGCAGGTAGCCAGGCCAGCGAGCTATGCACCTCATTTCCATAATAAGATATTGGCCTCGATTCCGACGCACAAATTCTTGTTTAATTCCAGCCATTTCTTGGCAAAAAAAAAACTCTTATAAATTCCTGTCAAGAAGATAGCGAAAAAGTAGAGAAAATATAAGATTTAAAAAATATGTAGCTGTTGATTGTTTGCAAAAATACTATTTGGATAGGTAATTTATTAATAAAAAACACTTTTTCACTTGTTCCATTATGTATATTTGTTTAATGATGATAATTAAAGTAACTTCGAACGGTTTCGAACATCATCTTCCTTGCAGCTGAACTTCTATACATAGTGGAACCAGTGAAAAAGTGTTTTATTAATAAATTAACATGGAGTTCCATCAAGAAATAACAACCCAAAGCGTAAATTACTACTTGTATAGCTCTTTCTATGATTTTGTCTAACAGCCACTAGATATACAGTTTTTTAGAATTGTTTTCCTTATTATAGAAAGTGTCTGAAGTATTTCAAAATTAACAATATCTATTTGCTATCTCATTTCGCTGTACGTACTCTTCTTATGACTAAAAGGTTGCCTAACAGAAATGCACCTGAAAAATCGCAAAATGGCCTCAACAATGCCGCCTATATTGTACTGATTCATTCTTTTCTGTACATATCTTTGCCATTTTTGTACATTGTTCAAATAAAGAAAAAAAAGCATTGTATTGTATTAACTCAGGAATGTGCCCGTGAGAATCAACTCCACTATCTCGGTTAGTGTTGTGAGAACAGGCTGAATAGAATCGAGTTCGCGATGTTGATGTACTGTTACACGTTGTATTGTAGTGGGACTTGTTAATTAGCGTTATTAGAATTGAGTCCCGCGTTTGATAGAATCATGACAATGGGGGTTTCGTCTGGTATTTAGTTAACAATCTGATGTATTTTTCCGCATTTCTTTTCTTTTTATTTATTTTCTTGGAAGTGTTCTTTGGATGGTTCAGATGTTTCTGTAGGGTAATAGTTATAAAACAATTTGTGGAGCACTTCGATTCTTACGATGTCGTCAATATAAAATATCATAATCATAAATGCAATCGGCCGTGTGATGGCGGCTTAGAATAGCATCACCCCACATCCTTCCCGTGGGTGTCGTAAGAGGCGACTAAGGGATTCGAGAGCATTGGGGTACTTATTACAATTTTTAGGCGACAAGCTGAGACAACCTGTCATTATAGTGATACACATGTTTTCTGTAACAACCTTGGAAAACAATCCTCAAAAATGTCAGACGTGGCGATAGTGGCCGAATTCTTACGGCCGTTTACGCTCTGCCTACCCCGCAAGGGATAAAGGCGTGATATATGTATGTATGTATAAATGCAACAAAGGCATGTGGCGGTGCCTAACACATGTGACGCACGAATAAGAAATTTTGAATCTGTTCGCCTACTTCCTAGTAGATGGCTGCGAATGAATTTTTTTTTAAACTCAAAATAGAGTTACTGAACTTGACAGATATTCCCTCAATCTGAAAAAATGTCAACAGCGTCACCTACTCCCAACAAGTGTTGCTTGAGATCTGCCCAAAAAAGCCTTATTTATGTTATTTTGCCGGTCCGGTTTTATTTTATTGTCAAAAAAATGCAGTATGAAACACTGAAAATGCCGCTGTCACACACAGGTGTATTATGTATAAGGTGTAAAAATATTAGCTGCAAATATTTTAAAGGGTAAATCAGCCCATGAAACTGAACAACTTTCCCCAAGAAACATAGGTGGAAATATGAGACAAATTTTTGGACCTCCCATAGAAAATTACGAACCGACTAAGTCACTTTGTATGGGAGGTCCAAATTTTTCTCATATTTTGACCTATGTTTCTTGGGAAAAGTTGTTCAGTTTTGTAGTCTGATCCACCCCTTAAAATATTTGCAGCGAATATTTTTACAACATATGTAAAAAATTACTTCATTCACAACTCTCGTTTTTTCCCACAGATTAATATCCCTGGAGGTGCTACCCCGGCCAGACGTGCAGTGCGAGCAGATAGCATGGCGGCTGGTCGGTCTACTTGGAGGAGAACAGGGAGCCAATCTGAAGGCCAGGACATGCAGGCTGGCGTCAGCATTGGCCACCTACAACCCTGCGTCCAGAGAAGTGGTGGATACTAGAAGAAGGCAGCTGGATGCAGCTGTGCAAGGTAAGAGGGAGATACCTAGCTACTGGTTGGTCTACTTGGAGGAGAATAGGGAGCCAATCTGAAAGCCAGGGCATGCAGGCTGGCGTCAGCATTGGCCACCTACAACCCTGCGTCCAGAGAAGTGGTGGATACTAGAAGAAGACAGCTGGATGCTGCTGTTCAAGGTAAGAGGGAGATAGCTACTGGTTGGTCTACTTGGAGGAGAACAGGGAGCCAATCTGAAAGCCAGGGCATGCAGGCTGGCGTCAGCATTGGCCACCTACAACCCTGCGTCCAGAGAAGTGGTGGATACTAGAAGAAGACAGCTGGATGCTGCTGTTCAAGGTAAGAGGGAGATAGCTACTGGTTGGTTCACTTGGTGAGGAGCAGGGATCTAATCTGATGGTCAGGACTTCAAGGCTGGCTTCAGCATTGGCTACTTACAACCCAGCGTCCAGAGAAGTGGTGGATACTAGAAGAAGACAGCTGGATGCAGCTGTTCAAGGTAAGAGGGAGATAGGTGCTGATTGGTCCACTTGGAGGAGAACAGGGACCCAATGTGAAGGCCAGGACTTCAAGGCTTCAGCATTCATCATTTCAGCCATAAGACATCCACTGCTATTGCTTTAGAGGAGAGTATAGAGTCAATCTGAAAAAGAAGACTTCAAGGCTGGATACTGGCCAGTTACAACCTACTGTCAGAGTTGTGGCCGATACCAGGAGAAAAGAAGACAGCTGAATGCTGATGTTTTGACAGAGAAATATATGGAGAGGATGAAGGATTACATAGTTCCTCAAAACATTTATTACTCATTAATTTTATTTTATTTTCGAAGGTTTCATGTGTATTACAATATTAGGCGACAGGCTGACGACCTGTCGCTATAGTTTTACATGACTTATCTGAAACGACCCTCAAATTTTGCCAGACGTGGCGATAACGACCGTAATTTCACGGTCGTTAACGCTATGCCTACCCTGTCAGGGATATAGACGTGATTTGTGAGTGTATGTTATTTTAGCAATAATTGCTTCTCAATCTGTCGTGGTTGGGAAACTAGCCAGCGGCTAACTAACCTCATCAAGGGCTCAACACGCTGCGGCTCGTCTCTAATAGACTCGATTAGATTATATTAGAGAGCATTATGACACTCAATTAGAGCGCTCACACTTAGGTATTATGATCATACTAACAGAGTTACTTCACAAAATTGTCTTTTTACGCAAAATTTAAGGTTAGAGTTAGGTTTTTCGAGAGTAGATAATGTATGACTGTGGGTTTGTATGTATGTAGCCAAGAAAGTTCTGTTGCACGGGCCAAACGACTGGGCACTACTGGGCAGACGCTGACAATTCTTTCTCTTTTCGTGTGGGACACCGAGTCGTCCAACGACCCGATGAACCCTAGTGTCAGAATTTTTCAACCGCCTTCTACAAGTAGCAGGCTTCTGACATGGTTGTGTAACGACCGCCGTGTAAGTGATCATAGACAGCAACCGGGACCTACGGCTTAACGTGCCACCCGAAACACGGAACCATCTTTATTACGGACAATCGGATGGTTCAGCCCGCAATGTCCAAACCAGACTGGGAACAAATTCACAAAGTGATAAATATTAATTTTGTGAGTGACCCACCGAGAATCGAACCCGGAACCGGTGTCAAAGGCAGTCACACTACCATTGCGCCACATGATCGGTCGTCGAGAAGACGTGTTTTTAGTTTTGTCTCAGAGGCGCGGATTTTAAACGCGATATAATACAACTATCGTAATCAGGGTTTGTTTCATAAATAATATTAACGCTTGTTTAAAGGATGATGCCGCGTGGTGCCGGCTTAGAATAGCATCACCCCATTTCTTTACCGTGCGTGTCGTAAAAGCTGACTAAGGCAGTCGAGAGTTTCATGTGTATTGCAATTTTAGGCGATAGGCTGACAACCTGTCACTATAGTGATACACCACCTATCCGAAACGACCCTCAAACATTCGTCAGACGTGGCGTTACCGACCGAAATTTTACGGTCGCCAGCCGCTAACGCTCTGCCTACCCCGTCTTGGATGTAGGCGTGATTTGTGTTTGTGTGTGTGTGTGTGTGTGTGTGTGTGTGTGTGTGTGTGTGTGTGTGTGTGTGTGAGTATTAAAGGATGATTTATTCTTATAAAACCGGGAAGCAGTGGCTGAAATTGCGGGAAATGTATATGCTAACTTCTTTTGCAATAAAATAATTACTCATGTGCGTTTATCTTCGTTTCCATTATTCGATAGGAAATGCTAATCGGGAAATCTTATGCTATGCCGGTATTTAGATATTATTTCCGGCAGATTAGTCAGTAATTTGGATTCAAAACATTTATGTATGTGTTCACGCTTGGTTGCTTGCCCTTAATCTTTTACGCCATGTTTCGATTACTACAACAGATAGTCTTTTTTAGTTTTTCTTAGGCGAGGAACACACTTAACGCACGACGGAGCGCAAAAATATCGCAGCAATCTGTCCGATCCATACGAGAAATGTCAATCCCCATACTGAAACCGCTCAACCGCTGTAGACGCAGCGCTATCGCAGCGTCGTTCGTCGAGTGCGGTTTTAGTATCGGGAGTGACGTTTCTAGTAAGGATCTGACAGACCACTGCGATATTTTTGCGCTCCGTCGTGCGTCAAGTGTGTTCCTCGCCTTAGTCATGTACAGACTCAGCCAGACATCCTGAGTTCGGCTCTAAATGACAGGAAAAATCGCACTATGGTCTTAGGAAATGCTGCTTTCATAAAATTTACATAGTTTGATGATTAAAGATAGTAGGTGTAAACTTTTAACGACACACCGAAAAGAATAACCAAAAATTTGCAAAATATATGTCCCGCCAAAATCCTGAAAACCTGGTTTGAGGTGATGTGCATTGTATTTTGTTCATTTTGGTTGTTATTTGAATTCAGATGATATTTGAATATGACCTAGGATTCGGGCCAGGTTAACCTTCGGGTTGCTGAGGTCAGATGGCTGTTGCTCTGTGTAAAAACTTGGTTCCACGTCAAATCCCCTGGGTTAAAAGGTTAGGTAGCCGACCCCGACAGAGAACGGGATAAGTGAAGGAGAATGTTGATGGTAGTTATAAAGTTCAAATTCAAACTGTAGTTTTATTTAAGTATAAAATTAACATACTTTTCGTTATGCAATGCAGGTTGAAAAACCTGTTATTTTTATAACCATGCAGTCGGTATCGGTTCATTTTGTAAAATCATCGTCACGTGTTGTGTAACACACAATCAAATGCTCATTTGATTACTTTAATCTTTTGTAAGTGTTGAATAAGTAGGTAAATACCACTTTCTTTTTGTTCGCATCATTCTTACTAAGCAGGGCCATTTTGAACATACAGTTAAAAAGCCTATCAACTTTTCGAGTTCATTACTCGTGCTACAAAACCATTCAAAAAACCTAGTTCCTTCATTCTTTTATACAATAGTTTAGTAAGAAGCGTGTTAGAGTATGTAGATGTTGTGTGGTCACCAAATTATGATGTTCACTCAAATAAAATTGAGGGTGTTCAAAAGCGAGCCATCAGAATTCTTAAGTTTAAGGCGAGGAACACACTTGAAGCACGACGAAGCGCAAATTTCATTCAACAACCATAATTAACCGTTTATTGTACACAATAGAATACAAAGGACATAACATTGAGAACAATACACAACAGGTCAACGAAGTAAGTAAGTAGTAAGGTAATAGTAAGTAGGTTAGGTTATAAGTCCAGAGGAAGTATGAACGTAAATCTGCGGAGCATCGATCAACAATAACGTTCTTTCGAACTCAATGTTTTTCAAAGATGTACTAGACACGATATACCAAAAAAAAAAAACATGGTAAAAATCTAGTTAACCGTTTCGAAGTATTCCTAACTTCTTAATTACATACATTCATGCACATATCACGCCTTTATCCCTTGCGGGGTAGGCAGAGCAATAACGATCGCAAAATATATTTGAGGGTCATTGCAGATAAGTCGTGTATCACTATAGTGACAGGTTGTCAGCCTGTCGCCTAAAATTGCAATACACTAAAAACCCTCGAGTCCCTCAGTCACCTCTTCCGACACCCACGCGAAAGAAATGGGGTGATACTATTCAAAGCCGGCATCACACGGCTAAAATAACTTCTTAAATATTGCTTAGAAAAAACTCTTTGGTAATCTGCTTATGTTTTCCAGGTCTGGGCACTCACGGTCTGACCGCCGATGGATCAGGCGCTCTGATATCCCTGCATGTGGCGATGAAGAACGAGCTGCAGCGGCACGTCGAGGTCTACAAGCAGGCTCTGCACAAGATTGAGGAGTTTGTGAGTCATTTCTTAAGTCTTGACTTTACTTAGGAGAAGACCCTAAAGGCTGCTTGTGACTTTAAATAATGTGGGGATGATTTTGCTGTACTGGAGTGGTGAAGCAGTCAGAAAAACGGAAGAAAGGTATTGCAAGGTGTTGTATTTACCAGAAAAGACTGCAGCGGATATTCTCGCAGTTTTTAACGACACCCAATGGCACCATGCCGTACAATCGCTGGGTACAGCAAAATTCCTTCTATCAATCACTTTAAGATGAGCATGAAGAGCAGTTATTTGGCAGAGCAGTGGGATGATTCACGAACCCAGGTTTAAATGTGGTCACAGAGTAGTATTTCTAACGGTTTTTTCGTTCAATTTATGCTTATTCTACATTATTATTATCATGTTGGTATTTTATAGAATCTCGGGCCCACAGGGACCCGGCCCTTTTGAGGCATGCGTGGGGCCAAAGCCAACAGCACAGAGGCCTTTTTAATACCATATAATCTAAAGTCGTAAGGATTTATTATTATTAGCCACAGTCGTCCCACTGCAGAGCAAGGGCTCCATCCCTTACTCTACATGCAGTTGAAAAATAATACATAGGTAAAATTTATAAAACAAAATTGAACCAATACTTGGCCACATATTAATCACCTAACTCACCTCCAGCGGGTTGCACACAGCAGATCAGTTTTCATTTATGACCAGCAAGAACTCACAATGTCCCTGTCTTCCAGTCCCCAGTGACAATCAACCAGGACCCCGCCTCCTCCTCGCACCAGCGGCTCCTGGCGCTCACTCACGGCGACGTGGAGCGAAGACTCATTGACAACAAGAGCCTTCTCACCATCATTGACAAACCGGCGCTGAAGCAACTGCAGACGCTGGTTGAGGCGCTTTCTGCCAGGGTCGAGAGTGACAAGGCCGTGCTGGCTTCTGTTGGACAGATCAAACGAAGTGACCCCACGCTGGATACTAGTGATGCCAGGTTAGTAAAAGTGTCTCTTTGTTCTTTGTTTGCCCTGTGATGCCCGTTTCTTCCCGTGGGTGTTGTAAAAGGCAACTAAGGGACTCGAGGGTTTCATGTGTGCTACAATTTTAGGCGACAGGCTGACAACCTGTCACTACAGTGATACATGTATCAAAAAGGGCCTACTTGTCAGACGTGGCGATAATGACCGTAATTTTACGATTGTTAACGCTCTGCCTACCCCAGAAGGCATAAAGGCGTGATTTGTGTATGTATGAGTGAGTATGTGTGTTCTTAGCTGCTGCTACTGCTGCAGAAGGAAGGTTATGTTTTTCGTGAGTAGGTTTGTTTGTATAGGGACGAGTTAATTCTAAGGCGCATCGCAAACTTAACGCACGACGGACCGCTAAAATATCGCAGCGGTCTGTCAGATCCATAGTAGAAACGTCACTCCCTGTACGAAAACCCCACTCGACGAATGACACTGCGATAGCGCTGCGACAATAGCGGTTGAGCGGTTTTAGTATGGGGATTGACATTGTCTAGTATGTCTAGGATGTTATAGCGGTCCGTCGTGCGTCAAGTGTGTTCCTCGCCAGGTACATTACAGAAAACTTAATAATAAAACAAACACTTCCACAATTCGCTTCCTTCTTCATATAAATTGTTTTTAATTGCCGTACTTACAAAAATGTTGGTTTCCTGTAAGGATGTTCAATATTTTGATAAAATCTAAAAAGGAACAGAGCGCTGAGTCATAACTCATAATCATAACATCTTCTCGAACAAACAACAACATATTATACAGGGTGTTAGGGACAGCGTCCCGAATACTGATAGGGTGCAAGCAGTCCATGAAACTGAACAACTTTCCCCATATGTCAGGAAACGACAAAAAAAATTGGACCTACCATAAAGTTGCGATCGGCAGGCTGCATTTGCTGTGTGAAACCAAAAATTTTTTGACGTTTCCTGACATATGTTCCTAAGGGAAAGTTGTTCAGTTTCATGGCCTGCTTGCACCCTATCAGTACTCGGGACGCTGTCCCTTACACCCCGTATTATGCTACTTAGGTACTTACTTATACTATTACAATCATGTCTATATCTGTAACGGGTTAGGCAGAGTATCAATAGTCTGATTTGGCAGCTTGTGGCCGTGATCGAGTATTGAAAGTGCAATATTTTACTGAAATTTCATAACCACTCTTTTACTTCTTCTATACGTGTGAGATACTGAGTCGTCCAACGACCCGATAGGTACACTGGTATTTAGGTGATATTTAGGCCGCGGCTGTGATTACGGCAGAAGCGGGAGCGGATTTGAGATCGATAATATTGAACTATTATTATTGGTTAGGACATTGCGGGCTGAACCACCCGATTGTCCGTAAGTAAGATGGTTCCGTGTTTCGGATGGCACGTTAAGCCGTAGGTCCCGGTTGCTGTCTATGATCACTTAGACGGCGGTCGTTACACATGTCAGAAGCCTGCTACTTGTAGAAGGCGGTTGAAAAATTCTGACACTAGGGTTCATCGGGCCGTTAGACGACTTGGTGTCCCACACGAAAGAAGAACTATTATTATTCTCATACACTTCTCAACGCATGTTGGACATATACAAAGGCCGAACAACGTAACTAAGATGGTTTTCCACTTGACGTCCATTCAAATTCAAATCCCCCATACTAAAAACCGACGTTGACGCTGGTAGTAGCGGCTCAAAAACTTGCGTTGGCATGTGTTATCCAACGGAGTTCAGGTGTGGGTTTTGCCAAAATACTTTTTATTAAAGCACCTGATTGATGAGAGAGTAAAGTATCAAAATTATTGTCAGAGTCAGTCAGAGGTCAGTTTATTCAAGGATGTTTCAGAAAACAAGTGTATCTCTACAGTGACAGGTTGTCAGCCTGTTGCTTAAAAATTGTAATACACTAATACTCTTGAGTGCCTTAGTCGCCTCTTACGACACCGGCGGGAAGGATGAGGGGTGATGCTATTCTAAGCCGGCATCAACTAAATATGATGTGTCATTTTATTTAAATGTTGAAACAACCCACTTTACGCGTAACTGAACTTCAAAACTGGTTCAAACCAAAACACTTATGTTTACCACTCACTCGTTTGAGGTCATTATTTTATCATTTTCTACAATCAGACGAATAATGTGCGTATAAAATAGATTGATGTAAGTAGCCCTAAATCTCTTCTATTTTCATGTGATACACCGAGTCGTCCAACGACCCGATGAACCCTAGTGTCAGAACTTTTCAACCGCCTTCTACAAGTAGCAGACTTCTGACATGGTTGTGTAACGACCGCCGTCTAAGTGATCATAGGCAGCAACCGGGACCTACGGCTTCCGAAACACACGTGCCATCCGAAATGCGGAACCATCTTACTTACGGACAATCGGGTATTTTAGCCCGCAATGTCCTAACCAGTCTAGGAACAAATTCACAAAGTGGTAAATATCAACTTTGTGAGTCACCCACCGAGAATCGAACCCGGGACTATCTGCATCAAAGGCAGTCGCACTACCACTGCGCCACATATCGTCGTCATCGCTTCTAATATGAAATAGCTTCTTATAAAAAAAAACAAAGACAGCTCGCAATCTGAGCCCCGCTTCTTATGGCGTATAATGCATACGGAGTGAGTTTTCCGTTATCTGACATTTTACTCCACATTATAGTGTTGTCCCACCATCAGCCATCGATAAACAATAGCGAAAGACCATCACCACCGGTTTTTCAGATAACAGGTATCTTGTAATTGTTCTACATCTGGAAAATGGTCTCAATGTGTATTGTTGAATTAGAATCTGCATTAGATTATCACAGTGATATAGATATTATTTGCATACATACTACGTACGTATACGTATATGTATACATAAATCACGCCTTTATCCCTTGCGTGGTAGGCAGAGCGCTAACATCGTAAAATTACGGTTTTTATCGCCACGTCTGATAAGTGTTGAGGGTGATTCGTGTATCACAGTAGTGACAGGTTGTCAGCCTCAATCCCACTGCAATTCTTGATAATTATGTGCTATTTTAGTAATAAATATATAAAATAGTAATAAATATTTTAGTAATATAAATATTCTAGTAATTTATTATTATTTCCAAAGTTCTATTTTGAGTTTAAAATCGCCATTTTGGATTTATATTTTTTTTATACAACAAGTACGGGGTACTTGCGCTGCTGTGACGAATCTGACGACAACATTCTTATGACAAAGTTTGCCTAACCATTTGTCAACCGATTCGCTATAGGTACATAGGCTTCAGAATCCATGAAGCAAATTTTGACATCTGATTGTATATGCGGTTCAAAATCTTATACAGGTGTTAAAAAAAATATCTGCAAATATTTTAAGGGGTGAGTGAACCAGCCCATGAAACTGAACAACTTTCCCTAAGGTTCATAGGTCAAAATATGAAAAAATATTTGGACCTCCCAAAATTTGTCAATCGATAAGTCAATTTGTATGGGGGCCAATTTTTTTTTTCATATTTCGACCTATGTTCCTTGGGGAAAGTTACTAAGTTTCATGGGCTGGTTCACCCCTTACAATATTTGCAAGTAATTTTTTTACACTCTGTATGTTTTGGTGGTAAATTATTCATCATTAACTTATTAAGTGTTAGCCTAGAGTGGTACAGGCAGGAGTGATTATAACTGTTCCTACCTATTTGTTACTTCGTTTCCCATCACTATAAAACCAGGAGATATTAATCATGATACGTGGTGATACAAAAACCTTACATAACGACTTTCATTTAAGATAATAAGTCAGAAGCTGTGAGAAACGATGATTATCGTCACTTGCTTTGTTACCTTTGTAACGAAATTAGTTTCTTTAATTAGAGTTGTCATAATCATAATTTTAGGCGATAACTTTGACAGCTGAAAGTAGCTCAGTGGAGCTGGGAACTGTGGCTTGGTTTTGAAGGGTCACCGTGAATTTGCGGTTTTTAAACGCATTTAAAGTAAGTACATACATACATATATCACGCCTTTGTCCCTTGCGGTGTAGGCAGAGCGTTAACGGCCGTAAGAATACGGTCGCTATCGCCACGTCTGACATTTTTGAGGATTGTTTCCGCCTGTCGCCTAAAAATTGTAATACACCTGAAGCCTTAAGTCCCTCAGTCGCCTCTTACGACATCCACGAGTAGGAAATTCTAAGTCGGCATCACACGGCATAGCCGGCATCACATGGCATAGCCGGCATCACATGGCACAGCCGGCATCACTTGGCATAGTTAGTATGTCCTAATTCTGAGGATTTGGTACCTACCTATCCTAAGTTTCATAAGTCGATCCACGAATTATAACGGGGTCGGCATCTACCTTTGTATAAAATGTCAAATATAAAATTAAAAGTATATAACAATGTCAAAGTAGGTACTACAATAGTAGCATAAAAAGTCAAACAAATAATAAATTAAAAGGCACAATAATAAGTAAGTAAGCCATGAAGAGGCACCTACCACTACCGAACAGACAGATAGCATCTCACTTTCACATTCGTAATATATTAGCTAGTAATAGTAAGTTATGGCGACCGGTTTTCAGTTAAGATTGAATTTGCCGTGTGATGCCGGCTTAGAATAGCATCACCCCATTTCCTACCCGTGGGTGTCGTAAGACGCGACTGAGGGACTTGAGGGTTTCAAGTGTATAACAACTTTTAGGCGACTGGCTGACAACGTGTTACTATAGTGATACACAAAATTATCTCAAACGGCCCTCTATATTTGTCAGACGTGGCGACATCGACCGTATTTTTGCGGCCGTTAGCGCTCTGCCTACCCCGTAAGGGATATAGGCGTGATATATGTAGAATCGAGTCATGGATTGAATAGGCCGTTTGGAAACGGAAATAAGGTGAATTGAGAAATATTAACCGTGTGATGCCGGTATCGAATAGCATCACCCCATTTCCCACGGGTGTCGTAAGAGGTGACTAGAGAACTTTAGGCGACGGACTAAACTGTCACTAAAGTGATACACGAAAACGGCCTTCAATATTCTTTTAGATGCGGTGATAGCGTATATTTACGGTGGTTGAGTTGACACTCTGCCTACCCCGTAAGGGATAAAAGCGTTGTATTATATTTATGTTCGTGTGTTCGTAATAAGTAGGAAATATTGGACTCAATTCTGGGTGCCTCTTGCAAAATTTTATTTAAAATTAACACAAACAAAAAAGAAAAAATAGGTGTACAAACACATAGATATATCACGCCTCTATCCCTTGCGGGGTAGGCAGAGCGTTAACGGCCGTAAGAATACGGTCGCTATTGCCACGTGTGACATTTTTGAGGATTATTTTCCAAGGTTGTTTCAGAAAACATGTTTACTACTATAGTGACAGGTTGTCAGCCTGTCGCCTAAAAATTGTAATACACCAATACTTTCGAGACCCTTAGTCGCCTCATACGACACCCGCGGAAGGATGTGGGGTGATGCTATTCTAAGCCGGCATCACACGGCAAATAGGTGTACCTACTTTTTAACCCCTTAAGAGAGTGTTTAGGGTAAATAACATACAATCAAGCATCAAATATTTAACGGAGTAGATAGACGCGATTACCTAAGACGTAATAAATTAAATTAATACAAAAATATTCAACCAGATGTTCAACGGATGTTACACAATATGTAAACAATACACATGTATCAAATTATTAAAAAGTTATTCGTAGATTAACATGAAATTTCTCTATTTTTCGATGACATAACACTCTCACCCAAAACCCCAAGACTGGTTCCTGTCAAGTCATCTTACGCAATCGTATACAGGATGTGAGCAAAAGTAGCTGACAGGAGTTGTCATATTTGGTGGATCGCACACTTGACGCACGACGGAGCGCAAAAATAATACTGTAGACTTCACTCCCCATACTAAAACCGCACTCGACGGACGAGACTGCCAGATCCATACTAAAAACGTCACTCCCCATACTACAATCGCACTGGACGGACGTCTGTGATAGCGCTGCGTCGACAGAGGTTGAGCGGTTTTATAATGGGGATTGACATTTTAAGTATGGATCTGACAGACCGCTGCGATTTTTTTGCGCTCCGTCGTGCGCCAAGTGTGCGATTCGCCTCACCTATCTACTTGAAAGATTTCAAATGTTCACTCGGATACTTACGTTACGTAATATCTACTTGGTAATACTTAGATGAGAGATAGGTAGTTACCTACTTAGGTACTTAATTTAAAATATCCAAGTGATGGTTTAAAAAAAATATGATTTTACCTACTTACTTAATTAAAAATACCCAAAAAAGTTTTTTAAAATCTAAGTATAATTGGAATGTCCGAACGTTTCCAATGTTTTTCACGAAATTTTATTTATAGGAGGTTTCGGGGGCAATAAATCAATTTAATTTAATTTTTTCAAAAAATATTATTACCTATTTGTTTTTGTATAATGTGTACAAAGCGCGAAAGCCTTAAACAAATATTTGTAACACTCTGTATAAAAGTTTAATGAACGTTATAAAATAATTACCGTAGATAAATGTCATTTCGTGCACAGTTAAGTGATTTTAATTACGAAGATTTAACGGCGACATAATATTGTAATGAATGGCTCTTATCTCTGCAATTTATAGAAAAACATTGTTGTTTTATTCTTCTTTTTGATTTCTTTTGTTTGTGTGGGACACTGGGTCGTCCAACGACCCGATGAACTCAATATTTGTATTTAATTGGTTTCAATTCTAGTAGCTCTTAAATTTTTTATCGGAGAAGGAAGATAATTAAAAAGAAAAATATATATTTTATTGTTTATAGAGATAAATGGACGAAGCATTAGAGACAATTCTGTCTTCCAATTTACAGGGTGTAAGAGACGGTGTAACGAAAACTTTGCAGGCGTGATCAGACCATGGAACTGAAAATCTTTTTCTATGGGGGCTATGTTGGGAAACGAAAAATTTTCTCTAGTACTCGTACGGCGTACCTATACAAAGTCACCCAGCTGATCGGGAATTTTGTATGGAAGGTCGAAAAAAATTTCACGTTTAACAATATAGCCCCCATAGAAAAAGTTGTTCAGTTTCATGGTCTGATCATGCCTGCAAGTTTTCGTTACACCGTCTCTTACACCCTGTCTTTGCTTGATTCTATCATCAATCGTTCTTCATTTTTTAACTCCTTTTCCAGGCCGATAGCAGGAGTACTGATGAGCTACTCGCGCGGCTGCGCTGCGGTCCTCGAGCAGATGAGCGAGATAGAACAACCTGCCACTACTGATGCCAGAGAGAGACAGCAGGATTCAGCCAGTGACGGATACCACTCAGACAGCGACGACTCGCATCCACATCCTGACAGGTAAACTGACTTGATGATGATGATGATGATGAAACTGCCTTAAAGAGCCCATGGACCATGATGAAACTTGACAGAAACCAGGGCCCTAAGTCTGCTATTTTTTGGCATTGTAACGCTATCGAAACTCAACTGTCATTCAAGATTCAAGATTCAATCGTTTATTTCCAAGTAGATTCACAATGAATACTTTTAGAATGTCAGAGATTTACAATACAATAATGTCACTGAATAAATGAATGAGTCATTGTAAACAATAACAATTTTAAGTTCCTAATAGAATCGCGGACGAGTGGGATAAAAATAAAGGCACTGCCTCGGGGCTGGCCAGGCTGACCACACATCATGTAACTTACATCACCACCATCAATTAATGAAATCAGTTAAATTAAAGACAAAATATTTAAAAAATGCTTGTTACATGCTAATCAGCCGGACCCCCTGAACAGGAAAACCACCCAAAAACCTGCTCAGAAGTGCTCCTAATCTCAATTTACAATTTGTACCTATAGAATAGGCCCTAAGCTACCCTAGCTAAGTTTTATAATTATATATATATTATTAGCCCAAAAGACGGCTACGCTAAAATAAAATAAAAGTATTACAGTAGATAATTCTAACTGTTTCGTCTTCCTTACTAATTATGCCAATTGTAAATTCCATGCACGTCCCGATCTGGTTGCCTTTTGATTTCAATTGCCATTGTGATTTTTCTATACAAAACTGTTAGAAGACTACAAAATGACCGATATCATCCAATTGAGATCCAATCGACATCCAACTGAAACAATTTTCATTTGGCAGACCTAGGGCCCAGGCAGATACATGAATGATATTCTGCCAGATTTTTCAAGAGATAAAATCGGTCTGTCTAAGTTGTACATTTTGGTAAGTTCTAGATGTCGGCCATTGACACGCTAAGAAGAAGAAGATTTGGATACCACGCTTAAGGTCATTTTCTCTGATGCGTCGCACCATCTAGAGGATTTTTTGAAAACTTCTTTGAGTCTGGGTTTGCTTGCTTATAAGCTCCTAGCGGTTGGTTACGCTATAACCACAAGGTGACATACGTTAAGATGAATATATCTAGGGTTGCCATACGTCCGGCGTCAGGCTGTTTGGTTGCCAGTCCGGCCAAAATAAGCGGCGTCCGGCCTGCCCGGCTTTTGTTAGGCTTTTTATATTTCGAAATTCGCGCGGATCGAGACCGAATTGTGAAGGAACAAGCACGTGCTGGACGCGAGCGCTGTCGCCCCCAAATCTCGTAGGCAGGGTTGTTTTTTATTTTTTACTTTTTGACAATAACCCCGAAAATCCTCAAAAATGTAAGGTGTCCGGTTTTCTTCCCAAATTCCCGACCAAACAAAGCTTGCCCTTACAGTTTTTTTAAATATGAAAATTGAAATTCGTAAAAAATGCAAGATGTCCGGCTTTTTTACCAAAATGTTCGGCCAAAGTGGGAGGACTGTCGGGCCTTCAGGTGAGAGGACCTGGCAACCCTAGTTATATTAAAGATACCTTTGTATATTCCAGAAGCAAGCTGGTGGCGGTGTATGCAGGCGTCTGGGCGCTAGCAGCTGACGAGGCGCTTCCAGCGCTACGGGCTCTCGAGCCGCTTCGTGGCACGGCACATCTGCACTACAAGATTGTATTCTCTATCGCTGTGGTAAGTGTTTGGCTACTGTTGTACTGTGGTGACACATCACTCCCTACTATAGCGTATTATTATATTTGATTTGTATAGCGAGTAGCGTCAGTGAGCCTGAACTGCATTCACGTGTTTCCTTTACCATCCTCCCCTAACAGCCAACATCGCATGGCGACTCTGCCAGCGCTGCCTTCTGCCAACATCGCACTGTGATGCCGGCTCAGAATAGCATCACCCCACATCCTTCCCGCGTCATAAGAGGCGACTAAGGGACTCGAGAGTATTGGTGTATTACAATTTTTAGGCGACAAGCTGACAACCGGTCACTAGAGTGATACACATGTTTTCTGAAACAAGTTTGGAAAAAAATCCTCAAAAATGACAGACGTGGCGATAGCGACCGTATTCTAACGTCCGTTAACGCTCTGCCTACCCCGAAAGGGATAAAGGCGTGATATATCGAGTCCCTTAGTCACCTCTTACGACACCCGCGGGATGGATGTGGGGTGAGGCTATTCTAAGCCGGCATCACATGATCTGGGTGTTTTTGTCTAGTTTGGGACTGCAGTGAGTGAAAAGCTTTCAACTTTCAATTGGCTACTGAAATGTGCTTTGATTTTAATCCGACATCACACGATACAATTTGTACCTATTTATTGGGATTTACCGCACTCACATACATACACACAAATCACGCCTTTACCCCTTGCGGGGTAGGCATAGCGTTAACGATCGCAAAATTACGCTCGTTATCGCCACGTCTGACAAGTATTAAGGGCCCCTTCAGATGATTCGTGTTTCACTGTAGTGACAGGGTGTCAGCCTGTCGCCTAAAGTTGTAATACGTGGTAATACACATGAAACCCTCGAGTCCCATAGTTACCTCCTACAACACCCGCGGTAAGAATTGGTGTAGCATCACACCTTGTATGCCGGCATCACACCTTGTATGCCGGCATCACACGCACTCACAGTGCCAATATTATTCTCATAAATGAAAATATATGCCGTGTGATGCCGACTATTCCGTGTGATGCCGGCTTAGAATAGCATCACCCCATTTCCTACCCGTGGGTGTCGTAAGAGGCGACTGAGGGACTTGAGGGTTTCAGGTGTATTACAACTTTTAGGCGACAGGCTGACAACCTGTCACTATAGTGAGACACAAATTATCCCAAACGGCCCACTATATATGTCAGACGTGGCGATAGCAACCGTATTTTTACGGCCGTTAACGCTCTGCCTACCCCGCAAGGGTTAAAGGCATGATATATGTATGTATGTATGTATGAAAATAAGAAATCTAAGGCCAACCGGTGCGTCGATAGCTCAGTGGTAGAGCAGTGGGCCGGTATCCGACGCAGCCCGGGTTCGATTCCCGGTCGACGCTTGTAAATTTTTCGATTTATTATTTTCAATTTGTACCTATGTAATGTTGCTGGTACTGAAGAAAGTTTGACAGAAGATATTGATAATAAGGTCGTGTGATGCCGGTTTAGAATAGCATCACCCCATTTCTTTCCCGCGGGTGGCGTAAGAGGCGACAAAGGGAGTTGAGGGTTTAATGTGTATTACCTTTAGGCGACAGGCTGACAACCTGTCTCTACAATGAAAGGGGCCTCAATATTTGTTAGGCGTGGCGATAACGACGGTATTTTTACGGCTGTTAACGCTCTGCCTACCCTGCAAGGGAGAAAGGCGTGATATATGTATGTATGTATTGATGATAATAAGAGGATTTATTTGTGTTTATTCCAGCTGTCATTCCGTGCAGCGATCAGTCTGCGCGATCGCAGAATCAACGAGGTGAAGGCTTTGTTAGGAGCTGACTCCGAACCGAACACAGGTATACAAACAACCTCTTCTCTTTTCGTGTGGGACACCGAGTCGTCCAACGACCCGATGAACCCTAGTGCTAGAATTTTTCAACCGCCCTCTACATGTAGCAGGCTTCTGACATGGCTGAGTGACAACCGCCGTCTCGGTGATCATAGATAGCAACCGGGACCTACGGCTTAACGTGCCATCCGAAACACGGAATCATATTACTTACGGACATTCGGGTGGTTCAGCCCGCAATGTCCTAACCAGACTGGAAACAAATTCACAAAGTGATAAATATCAACTTTGTGAGTGACCCACCGAGAATCGAACCCGGAACCTTCTGCGACAAAGGCAGTCGCACTACCACTGCGCCACATCGGTCGTTGGAATCAGCTGAAAATGCGGTTTAGAATTTAGCATGTAAACAGAAACTTTTATTAATATAGAAGGTGTAAAAATATTAGCTGCAAATATTTTAGGGTATGAATCAGCCCATGAAAGTGAACAACTTTCCCAAAGGAACGTGGGTCGACATATGAAATTTTGGAACCCCATACAAATTGACATGGTCGGCTGGTACCTTTTGTATAGAAGGTCCAATTTTTTTTTCATATTTTGACCTATGTTCCTTGGGGAAAGTGGTTCAGTTTCATGAGCTGGTTCACCCCTTAAAATATTTGCAGCAATTTTTTTTTCACCCTGTATTTGGTTTTCAGATCCAGCAGTATCTCGTCTGCAGGCTGCTGCGATGCGAGTGTTGCAGCAGACCGCCCACAGTTTCCCCCTGGGTGATGCAGAACGCACAGTTGTCAACCAGGTCAGAGTTATTCAATGTTATCTGAATTAGAATGGCTTAGAATGTACCGTGTGATGCCGGCTTAGAATAGCGTCACCCCACATCCTTCCCGCGGGTGTAGTAAGAGGTGACTGAGGGACCCGAGAAGTTTCATGTGTATTGCAATTTTAGGCGACAGCCTGACAATCTGTCACTATAGTTATACACGGCTTATCTGAAACGAACACGGCTTATCTGAAATATCCCTCAAACATTTGTCAGACGAGGCGTTAACGACCGTAATTTTACGGGAGTTATCGCTCTGCCTACCCCACCAGGAATATAGGCGTGATATGTGTATGGGTATCGTAAGAGACCACTGAGGGAGTTTCATGTGTATTGCAATTTTAGGCGACAGGCTGACAACCTGTCACTATAATGATTCACAAATTGTCTCGAACGGCCCTCTATATTAGTCAGACGTGGCGATAGCGACCGTATTCTTACGGCCGTTGGCGCTCTGCCTACCCCGCAAGGGATAAAGACGTGATATGTGTATGAATGTATATATATGACTTCCAGGTGTTGACCACCCTTCGCGAGTACCCGTGCCTGACGTCATGCGCGGCGCTACACGCTTTGGTAGCAGCTGCTTGTAGAGCGGCTTGGACTATTAGTCTCCATTCTCCACCATTGAGGATTGACACCGATTTTACACCAGGTAATCTATCCATCTCTCTCTCTGTCTCATTTTCTTTCATACACACTCACGCACCGCTCCATCCCTCTCTTTCTCTGCTTGCAAAGCTGCTTGGACCTTCAACTTACATTCTCCACCATTGAGGATTGATACTGAGCTTACACCAGGTAAAGTACATCCCCTATCCATCTGCCCCTCTCTCTCCCTCTCTCATACACTCACGCATCCCTTCGTCCCTCTCACCCGTGCCTGCTTGTATAGCTGCTTGGACTATCAGCTTACATTCACCACCATTGAGGATTGATACTGAGTTTACACCAGGTAAAGTACATCCCCTATCCATCTGCCCCTCTCTCTCCCTCTCTCATACACTCACGCATCCCTTCGTCCCTCTCACCCGTGCCTGCTTGTACAGCTGCTTGGACTATCAGCTTACATTCACCACCATTGAGGATTGATACCGATTTCACGCCAGGGAATCTCTTATTACACTCATTTCTTTGTGACCCTTTGATACACCTACTCACCCCATCTTTCCATTCTATCCTTTTTTTTCATTTTATCCTCCCTTTCCCCTATTCCTTATATGTCCAACCCCCATTCCCTCCAAATCCCCACCCTCCCATCTCCATATCCTCTAATCCCCCTCGTTCCCCCATCATCTCATTACTCATCGTTTCATCCTCTCAGCCTCTCTTCCTATCCTCTAATCTAATCCCTCATATCCCTAATCCCCGTTCGTCATACCTCCCACCCCCCAATCATCTCAAATCTTAAACCTCCTGCTTTCGCCATACAAGAGCACTTCGACGACCAATGTGGCGGAGTGGTAGTGCGACTGCCTTTGACGCAGAAGATCCCGGGTTCGATTCTCGGTGGGTCACTCACAAAGTTGATATCTATCACATTGGGAATTTGTTCCCAGACTGGTTAGGACATTGCGGGCTGAACCACCCGATTGTCTGTAAGAAAGATGGTTCCGTGTTTTGGAGTAGGTTCCGGTTGCTGTCTATGATCACTTAGACGGCGGTCGTTACACAACCATGTCAGAAGCCTGCTACTTGTAGAAGGTGGCTGAAAAACTCAGGCACATTGGATCGTTGGACGACTCGGTGTCCCACAGGAAAAGAGAGACTTGCCGGCGACAGAAGGCACAAGATATTGACAAACTGTTTTACCTGATTGCAGTGGTGATGGACCCCGAGCGGCACGTGCGCCTGCCCACGAGCGGGGCGAGCGAGCGCCGCTCAGACCTGATCAGGTCTTTCGTGTGGCCCGCGCTCATGGACGGCACCAGGTGCGTCTTCAGGGCAGTCGTGCTCACCTAAGGGAAGAGGTACTAGGCGAGGAACACATTTGACGCACGACGGACTGCTAAAATATCGCAGCGGTCTGTTTGTCAGATCCATAGAAACGTCACTCCCCATACTAAAACCGCACTCAACGTACAACACTGTGATAGTACTGCGTCGACAGCGGTTGAGCGGTTTTTGTATGGGGATTGGCATTTCTAGTATGGATGACAGACCACTGCGATGTTTTAGCGTTCCCTCGTGCGTTAAATGCGCGATCCATTGAAGAGGTACCAAATAGGACCAGTTTGGCTGACATGCACCTAACTTCACAGACCAGAGAAGTCATGCGCAGAGCAGCCCCGTGACACAAAAAATCAAATTTTTTCTCTGTGAAGGCACCAATAAAACGTTCATTAATGAAATAGGCAAAAATTGGGCATTTTGTAATTGTAATTTGTAAATTGAGTATTTCCGAACTCGGATTAACTGTTACATGTTTTATGCGTATTTTTAACGTTTAACATGATTTTGTGGATCCGATTCTTTGAAAAACGCGTATGTCTCACGAATGAGATAGTTTATAGTGGTGTTTATGTTAGCCAGACTAGCTTAAAGTTATGATTATGCGACAAACACATTACATAAAATAAAAATGATTAAATAGAAGAGAATTGACACGATTTACGGGAAAAAAACCTTTGTTAACATTTCATTTTTTTACATTTGAAAAGAATGTTACTTTTAGTCAAATAAGTTTCTTTATTTTGTCTCCTTGTAAAAACCATAACGATTTTAGCTTAAAGATGTAATTTAATTATTATAATTTATTATTTAAACCATAATCTTAAGACTAGAATTATTGCATGATTCTAAGGAATAAACTTTTTTAACTTTAATCTTGTTAATTTTTTATTTTCCCTATTTTCCCATTTCATACAATATTTTAATTCATAAGACCTATTAATTTACTCTTTTTATCTGACTGACGAGACTTTAGAATAAATTTCTACCTAAAACAAGATATTGCACAAAAATAAATCATCACAAAAAATGGCATCACTTATAATGATTCATCATGAGTATATCATGCATTACACACAATTGATAAGATTATCCTTTTCTTATCTAATCGTCCACAAGTATTTATAAAGAAAAACATAGAATAATATCAGTAAAGTCAATTCAGTTGATCTATTTTACAAGTGAAAACAATATTTAAAAAAAAACTACTGTTTCAAAAGTGTGAACAATTTGCTTATTTGGTGAACTGTATTGACACCCGGTGACGTTCTGCCTACCTTGAAAAAGAAAAAAATAACGTGATTTTGTATCTGTAAAACATGAGTTACCCAGGCTACCCATACGGTCCCGGCGGCGGCCCCCCCCCGCCATACGGCCATTACTACCCCCCACACAGCTACCCCCCCCAGGACCCCCCCTCAAACCCTCCCATGCCCTATCCCCCTGCATCGTCCAACCCCCCTCAACCCCCCGTAAGCTACTACATGCCGGCGATGATGGTGCCGATGCCGCTTCCCGCGATGCCGGTGCCGATGCCGCCGCCGCCGCAGGAACAAGCTGGCAACCCTACCTACATCACCAACTACTACTACAACGAGAGTTCTGGTCCAGGGTTGTCGGGGAACGCACCGCCCGCCATCGAGTCTCAGCCCCAGGTAAAATTACTGCGACTTTTCCTATTCGATTTTGTTTTTTATTTTAAGAGGTACTTACTAGCTTTTTAACAGCTAGTACTGTAAGGCCTGGCTGTAGCGTCCATACAATCTGTCCATCATATTTTAAACGCTACTCAACTTCTCAGCTCACGTTAATTCGAATAGTAGACTGGAGTGGGTCTAAAAACCGTGCACGGCAGCATTTCATAATAGCTATTGTTACCTTGTACCTGCGGAACGCCAACTTAGGTCTCTCCTCCATAAAAAATTTGATGGCCCCGGAGTCAAAAAGAGTCCATCAAAAAAAAAAACTGTTCAAACTCTTAATCTAATCTTTAAAACCATTATACCCATTTCCAGGTGGCAGAACTAGCAGGGGAATACGACTGGGTCCCCTCCACCGCCACCACGGCCTCCCTCAACCTCACAGGGAAGGCCGTAGTGGGGGGCCACGAGGGCTGGGACGGCAGCCAGCTCTGGGTCATCCGGGCCTGGCACAATGGCGACTTGATCCCTGGGAAGTTCTCCGTCAGGCATAATGCGGCTTCTATTATGTATGACGGGAAGGAGGTCCATGTGCAGAACATTGAGGTTAGTCTATTTACTTGAAGTCATTTCGCAATTATGATTGTCTAACATTATGATCATCATGGCTGTATAAGGTGTAAAAATATTAGCTGCAAATATTTTAAGGGGTGAACCTGTCCATGAAACTGGACAACTTTCCCCAAGAAACATAGATCGAAATATGAAAAAAAAAATTTGGCCCTCCCATACAAAATCTAGCAGCCGAGCGAGTCAACTGTATGGGAGGCCCAATTTTTTTTTTATATTTCGACCTATGTTCCTTGGGGAAAGTTGTTTAGTTTCATGGGCTGATTCACCCCTTAAAATATTTGCAGCAAATATATACGAAAAGTAAGGGCATCTATCAAACCATGGGTGTCTACGAAATAATGGGTGTCTTCGTAAATCAAGGGGGTCTGTGTATGAAAATCAAGGTCCTGTACGACAACCATGGGTGTTTAGGAAATCATGGGTGTCTACGAAAACCATAATCATTAACGAGTGTCTAACCCCAATCAGGCAATCATAAGTATCTATCACTAATGATGAGCTAATGCCGTGTGATGCTGGCTTAGAATAGCATCACTGCACATCCTTCCCGCGGGTGTCGTAAGAGGCGACTAAGGGAATCGAGAGTATTGGTGTATTACAATTTTTAGGCGATAGGCTGACAACCTGTCACTATAGTGATACACATGTTTTCTGAAACAACCTTGGAAAACAATTCTCAAAAAAGTCTGACGTGGCGATCGATAGCGACCGTATTCTTACGGCCGTTAAAGCTCTGATATAATATGTATGTAAGTATGAATTAAACGTTTTTTTACGCTATAAATAACAATTTATTTTTAAAACATATTTTTAATCCATTCCCAGGTTCTCATCGCCAGGCCGGAGAGTCTGAAATGGGTGCCAGCATCGAACGGCGCCGTGCCTCCTGGCGCCATAGCTGGTGGAAGAACAGCATCTGGAGAAGCGCTGTACGTGGGCCGGGCCAGGTACCAGCTCTCTGTGACTCCTGGCAAGGTGCATCCCAGTCATAACTGCTGTTACATCGCGTTCGGAGGGAATGAGGTGGCGCATAAGATGTACGATGTCTTGTGTAGAGTTTAGCTTTGGAGGTTATCTTACAACCATTTACAAGACGATTAAGATGGAGTTATCAATGAATGTGATACTCGGCGGATCGCACACTTGTGGCACAACGCAGCGCAAAAATATCGCAGCGGTCTGTCAGATCCATACTAGAAATGTCAATCCACATACTAAAACCGCTGTTATCGCAGCGCTATCGCAGTGTCGTCCGTCGAATGCGGTTTTAGTATGGGGAGTGACGTTCCTAGTAAGGATCTGATCTGACAGACCGCTGCGATATTTTTGCGCTCCGTCGTGCGTCAAGTGTGCGATAAGGAACCCCTTACCCGGAAATAAATACAGACCTCTCAAAACAGACCTCTGGTCAAAGCAAAAGTCAAAGCATTTCGTAGATTTGAGTGCTATATAATTGAGCTCTTAAAATTGGCTAAACTGTAGTTTAAGTGTAAATTGTAATTATAAATAAAGAGACTGAAATAAACGAAATTAGGATAAGAAGAAATACGCATTTTATTCTGGAAACGCCTGGTTATCTACAATGATAGAGCTATCTTATCACAATTTTTATTCTATGTGACGTGTTATCGAACAAAGAAACTTTAAAATGATTTATTGTTTTGAATTATTCCATTGAGTAATATCAATTTTCACATACCTCAACTAAATGTTTAATCAGTAAAACTCTTGTCTTGAGCCCATGGGGCGTGTTTTTGAAACGTGGAAAAATGACAGACGCGGGTCATCTAATCGCCTTCTTGTATAACTTGCTCTACTACATAAATCCATTGACGTATGACATCTTGTCAATTTATAAGGAAAACTATGGAGTGGTATTTATTTATTTATTATTTAATGATATGGACTTCTACCCATTAAGGTTAATTCTGCCAGTGTCAGTAGTTAGGGATTCCAGTGTCAGTAGTTAGGGATTCCAGTGCAGCAGCGCCGGGTGGTGGTTCCTGCAGAGGATGATAATGTCATCTACAGGATCCGAGGGCCTCCTCTTGATGCTATACGGAAATGAGGAGAAAACTTTTCAACTTAAATTCTTGATTTAGTATTTGCAAGAAGGGTAAAATACTATCCAAAATAATTACTCAGTGTTGAAGTAAATTAAAAAAAAAACTTGGAGAGAGTAGTACGAAGTGTAATACGAGTGGCAGATTAGGCATTTTTTTTTTGTCAACCCTAGACGGTTGGCTTTGCGATCTTTCCACTCATATCACTCGTAAAAATAAGAGCTCAAATACTTTTGGAAATCTCATTGGTGTTCTTTTTGATTGGTGTTACTTTTTCTGCAGTGTCAGTGTGTCATGCTTGTTTAGTTCTAACTAAACATTCAAACTAAACAAGTTTCACTAAGTTGCGGGTGAAACCGCGGGGCGGGCAGCTAGTCCTCTATAAAACAACTTGTTTAGTTTGAGTAGAACAAGAGAAAAGTCCAATAATTTTCAGAGTTCTTATTATTGACCAAGAATCATGAAGATTCGAAGCGAGATCGGTCATAATGCATTAGTGGATAGATTAGCATTTAGCCCGCAGTCGTATTAAGATTGCCGCATGCGAAATCTTGCTGATTTGAAAATTCGACTCTAGCCGCGCAATTTCGAAACGATAAAGGCGGATCGCACACTTGACGCACGACGCAGCGCAAAAATATTGCAGCGGTCTGTCAGGTCCATACTAGAAACGTCACTCCCTATACTAAAACCGCAATCGACGGACGACACTGTTATAGCGCTGCGTCAACAGCAGTTGAGCGGTTTTAGTAATAGGGATTGAAATTTCTAGTATGGATCTGACAGACCGCTGCGATATTTTTGCACTCTGTCGTACGTCAAGTGTGCGATCCGCCTAAGTGGGTAGGTACACATTATTAGTAAGGATTTGTGTCAAAGTGAAGAGTAGGTGACTGAATTGGTCTCAGCCAATTTAACTAATTAGTCCAGTTTGCCGTTGACTCGTCTGACCGAGTGTGTGTCATACAGACTGCGGTTCTCACACTTGGCGAGCGTTGATGCGTATCGTAAGGGCCTTTCTCTACTTATCCGTCATTTACCGGTCCGTCAATTTCCGATCCGATTTATAAATCTATTACACTACTATACTTGCTTTTCCATTCTTCCGGCATCCTGCATTTATCGATCCGGGAATTTCGCAAACCGTCATTTGGATTCTGACGGTCCGAAGTAACAGATGAACAAAAAGTATGCATATAAAAGGTACTTTTTGAACTCTACCGTGACGTCATTCTACTGTCAATCTTTTACCGGATAGGTGGAAAAGCGTCATCCGGCATTCGAATATTGTTTTGAAGGCTACTTCCGACATCCGGCAGCCGGACCGGATAAGTGGAGAAACGTTGTTCCGCATGCGTCTGTCAGATGCAGGAAATTTCGATATCACCATACAAAACCGACGACGTTGACTGACGCAGAAGCAACGCAAACTTGCGTTGACATTTGTCTCTGTTACATTATGTTACGGTAAATGCAATATACTTGCACGAACGGACGTCGGGTGTGGGATTCGCCGCTCCATACAATTATTCATACAGTCAGTCCAGACTCAGCGCTCATACACATCATACAAAAATATTGTGATTTGTATGAAGTCATCACCGTGTTAGTGTTTTCAGAAGTTAGGCTATTCGTTGGAGTATAAAGATGGTTTTGTGACTTAGTTGGTGTTTAATAATATTTTTTTGTTGCGTAGAAAATTAAATAAACAGTGAAAATACGAGAAAAAAACGGGGAAATATTATACAAGACACAATTACCCATGCATAACGGATTTTTATTTATCCATCGAACTTAAAAATGGACTTCTACACAATTTGATTCTATCGGCTAGAACATTTTGTATAAATTTTTGAGGAACACCTAAATTTTTTTTTATATTCCGACCTATGTTCCTTAGGGAAAGTTGTTCAGTTTCGTGTGTAATATTGCCCTGTAAAGTATTTGCCCCTGTTATCAACCAATCACTCTCTGTAGAGATCGGTCAAAAACCAAAATTAAGTTTAAGCTTCTTCCGTCCTGCTCTATCACAAACGATTGACAATGGATAAGAAAGAGACAGGGCTAGAAGACCTGGATGTGGAAGGGCTGGCTGGACTGCTGGAGAAGTGGGGGATGCAGGAGTTCGTGGAATTTGTTCGGGAGAAACACATTGATGGTAGAAATCTACAGGTACATACATACATACATATATCACGCCTTTATCCCTTGCGGGGTAGGCAGAGCGTTAACAGCCGTAAGAATACGGTCGCTATCGCCACGTCTGACATTTTTGAGTATTGTTTTCTAAGGTTGTTTCGGAAAACATGTGTATCACTATAGTGACAGGTTGTCAGCCTGTCGCCTAAAAATTGTAATACACCAATACTCTCGAGTCCCTTAGTCGCCTCTTACGACACCCACGGGAAGGATGTGGGGTGATGCTATTCTAAGCCAGCATCACACGGCATCATATAGGTAAGATAGTATATATACTCTTACATACAAACATACATATATCACGCCTTTATCCCTTGCGGGGTAGGCAGAGCGTTATCGACCGCAGAAATACGGTCGCTATCGCCACGTCTGACAAACATTGAGGGCTGGTTGAGGTAATTTGTGTATCACTATAGTAACAGGTTGTCAGTCTGTCGCCTAAAAGTTGTAATACACGTGAAACCTTTGAGTTCCCCTAGGGAAAGAAATGGGGTAATACTATTCGAAGCCGACATCACACGGCAATATAAAATCTTTATTGCATAAGTAGTACAGAAAATCTCTTCCAGCCAACCCATGTGATGTGAGAGAATCTAAAATTCTTATCTGCCCCACAACGGAGAAAGGCGTGATATGTGTGTGTATGTAAAACATTCTTATCATTACTAGTGCCGATCGTAAAATTACGGTCGTTATCGCCACGTATGACAAGTATTGAGGGCCTCTTCAGATGATTCGTGTATCACTGTAGTGACAGGTTGTCAGCCTGTCGCCTAAAGTTGTAATACGTGGTCTCTCTCTTCTCTCTCTTTTCGTGTGGGACACCGAGTCGTTCAACGACCCGATGAACCCTAGTGTCAGAATTTTTCAACCGCCTTCTACAAGTAGCAGGCTTCTGACATGGTTGTGTAACGACCGCCGTCTAAGTGATCATAGACAGCAACCGGGACCTACGGCTTAACGTGCCATCCGAAACACGGAACCATCTTACTTACGGACAATCGGGTGGTTCAGCCCGCAATGTCCTAACCAGACTGGGAACAAATTCACAAAGTGATAAATATTAACTTTGTGAGTGACCCACCGAGAATCGAACCCGGGACCTTCTGCGTCAAAGGCAGTCGCGCTACCACTGCGCCACATCGGTCGTCAATACGTGGTAATACACATGAAACTCTCAAGTCCCTTAGTTGCCCCTTAAAACACATATTTTTCAATTTAGTTCACGTGATGTTTTTATAGTCAAAAATATGTGTGAATTTTTGAGGGTATGTGATACAGGCATAATAAGTTCGCGATTTTCGTATGAAATTAAAACGAACGTTTTAGAAATATTCTCCCAGGTATGGTAAGAAGCGACGGTGCCTTAAGGGATAGGCTGACAACCTGTCACAATTGGAAGGCCCAACACGTGAGAAACTTTCATTGAGTTCGAGCAACTAAAAAGTCCGACATATGTACGAGAAAAATCTAATTATCTATTTTGTTGCACGAAGTTTTCCCGAACTTTAGTTTTATTCAACAGCGCAAATAGCTTGTTAAGGGGCTGAGTAGAGCTAAAAGCTACTTTTATAAGTGATTTTTACCCTAGATAAAATGCAGAAAAACTGACGAAAAAAAAAGGTAATAATCTTCAGGATATTTGCTGTAGTATTATTGTTTCCAAAACATGATATTAGTAATTTAGCTTGATAGAAAAACATCGTAAAGTTACCTCTAAAAATCTATTATATCGCAAACTGTATGAACAAAACCCACGCAATAATTCAGTGTTTATTATCAGAATGAGCGCCTTACAATACTCTATCGACATATTGTTTTTGATTTTCAAATTACTTATTTTTGACCGAATTATCATCGAAAATACGAAAATATCATTGAATCGGCAAGATTCCGTCCCGTTCGCACGCGCGCAGTTTGACATTTGTCAGAAAGGGACCGGTTTTCAGCTCGTGTCAGCCCCTTAAGTAGTTTTAACAAACACCCTGTATCAGGGCTTGAAACCGGTTTAAAATATACCGGTTTTAAAAGGGTTTTACCGGGTTTTTTTTTGCTAAAAATCACACATATACAAATCACGCGTTTATCCCTTGCGGGGTAGGCAGAGCGTTAAAGATCATAAAATTACGGTCGTTATCGCCACGTCTGACAAGTATTGAGGGCTCTTTCAGATGATTGAAATTGAAATTGAAAAAAAATTTATTTGTGTATCACTGTAGTGACAGGTTGTCAGCCTGTCGCCTAAACATATAACACACATGTAACCCTCGAGTCCCTTAGTTGCATTTTACAATATCCGCGGAAAGAAATGGGGTCTTGCTATTCTAAGCCGGCATCACACGGCAAGTATATATAACAATATAGGTTAATTGATGCAAAACCTTTTAATGTTGCTCTAGACAACCGGTTTTTTCAGGTTACTGCAGAGCCAAACCGTAACCAATCGTCCTTTATGTACTTATGGTGGGTGACAGGAAGTATCCAGGTGGTGTCAGGAGGCGAGTCTACCCGCCTGGCCGGGTGTTGTGGCCAGGGGACCGACGGGTCCACCTGGATTGGATTAGAAGTTGTATAATATGCGCTGCGCGGTGAACACTTCGATACCGCGTTTCAGGCCCATTGTTCTGTCACGTGCCGCCATCTCTCCGATATGTTGAGAACTCCTGTTGCTTGTGAGCCACTTGAGTGAGCTTCATGTTATAGTCACTAGAGGTCGCTACATACGGTAGCAGAGTAGAACCTCTGCGTCCACATCCTTCATAAACCACCTGTCCTTTCACGAACCATTTCAAATTGGAAATTGGAATGTCGTCACACATTTCTCTGACTTTTTGACCCAGTCGCGATAAAATCAGCAAACAACGAAGACCAAAACAAACATATTATTATTATTTCTGCATGTGATTAGTTATTGATCTGATATTGATTATCTGCGTGTGATTAGTACTCCATATGTAACAAAGTGCACAGGTGAAATTACAACGGATTTACAGAAGTTAGAAAGAACCCACAAGGGTTTCTTTTCCCGTATTAAAATATCTCATCATCAACATCGTCTTTGATTTATTTGTGGTGGCACGCTAGTAGTGCCACAATACTTATGATATGAGGTGATAACCGGTAAACATGCCCTGCCCTGTATAACTACAATATAAAGTCCTCTGAATGCCGCAACTTTAGAGGAGTCCTCCGGAATAAATCCTAACTTAGAGGAAGAGTTTGTGCAATGAATTGTAAATAAATGCTTAAATAGTTTGTGAGCTCCGAGTAGCGCAACTTAGGGCTCCCACACACATCTGCGAATTCGCATCGCATCGCAAATAGCTACGAATAATAGCAGCGCAACAATTTTTTTGCGATCCATCGAGTCACTATTTCTAAAAACACGTCCAATATGACTGACTACCGTTGAAGTTATGGCCACCTAAACTAACGCTCTGCCGCACGAAATCGTATCGCAGCAGTTCGCATCGCAAATTCCTGCGATGCGGTGCCGCATCGCAACGTATCGCAATTATGGGTGGGAGCCCTTAAGTGAAATATTTGGTCGTTTAACAGTTTAACTGCTTTTGTTTATGGACAAACTTTAGGGAGTCAATCGATTGAAGCGAAAATCTGCTACTAATTATGCTCTCTCTTCTCTTTTCGTGTGGGACACCAAGTCATCCAACGACCCGATGAACCTTAGCGTCAGAATTTTTCAACCGCCTTTTACAAGTAGCAGGCTTCTGACATGATTGTGTAACGGCCGCCGTCTAAGTGATCATAGACAGCAACCGTGACCTACCGCTTAAAGTGCCATCCGAAACATGGAACCATATTACTTACGGACAATCAGGCGGTTCAGCCCGCAATGTCCTAACCAGACTGGTAACAAATTCACAAAGTCATAAATATCATCTTTGTGAGTGACCCACCGAGAATCGAACCCTGAATCTTCTGCGTCAAAGACAGTCATACTACCACTGCGCCACATCGGACGTCAGGGAGCGCTCTGCCTACCCTGCAAGGAATAAAGCATGCGACGACGTCTGTCAGTCCTGGTATGGATTTTCAGAAGAATTTCTGAAACGACCTCAAATATTTTGTCAGACGTGGCGGATGCGACCTTATTTTTACGACTGTTACGCTCTGCCTAACCCGAAAAGGATGATGGCGTGATGTGTGTGTGTTTGTATGAGCTGTGGATATTAATTCAAGATCATCTCCCATGCAAGCAAGTATGATGTCTTAAAATCTTGCACTATCTTGAATACACACTCACACACACACACAAATCACGCTTATATCCCTGGCGGGGTAGGCAGAGCGTTAACGACCGTAAAATTACGGTATTTATCGCCACGTCTGATAATATTTGAGGGTCGTTTCAGATAAGTCATGTATCACTATAGTGACAGGTTGTCATCTTGAGTAAATCTTTCTTATACTGGCAAAACCAACAAAAAAGAACTCTCATTACAAAGTTCCTACTTTAGATACCTTCTTTATCCTCGCAGCAAAAGTATTAAACGGTTTATTGCCTTAAGTACCCCTGTCTCGGGTCTGAACGAGTCATTTCAGACCCTGAAAGTAGCTGAATAGGCAAACTTTTGCCTGAGGCACGAAACTTGCGCGGTGAATTGAAACGGAGAATCGGATTATGTTTCTAACTACTCACTTACATACAGACATACATACATACTTATTAAATCAGGCCTTTGTCCCTTGCGGGTTAGGCAGAGCGTTAACGGCCGTAACAATACGGACAATATCGCCACGCCTGACATTTTTGAGGATTGTTTTCCAAGGTTGTTTCAGAAAACATGTGAATCACTATAGTAAAAGGTTGTCAGCTTGTCGCCTAAAAATTGTAATACACCAATACACTCGAGTCCCTAAGTCGCCTCTTGCGACACCCGCGGGAAGGATGAGGGGTGATGCTAATCTAAGCCGGCATCACACGGCATTAGTCAAGTATTAGTCATTGTTAAATATAAAAAAAATTAGGATATTTTTTTCTATTTCTTAAAATAAGGCCTATAAGGTCCTACAAGACCCGCATACGGTCGAAATCGCCACGTCCAACAAATATTGAGGGTCTTCTCAGATGATTCGTGTCAGGTTGTCAGCCTGTCGCCTAAAGTTCTAATAGACATGAAAGGCGAGGAACACACTTGACGCACGACGGAGTGCAAAAATATCGCAGCGGTCTGTCAGGTGCATACTAGAAACGTCACTCCCCACACCAAAACCGCACTCGGCGGATGACACTGCGCTAGCGCTGCGTAAACAGCCGTTGAGCGGTTTCAGTATGGGGATTGACATTTCTTGTATGGGTCTGACAGTGCGATATTTTTGCGCTCCGTCGTGCGTTAAGTGTATTCCTCGTCTAATAGACATGAAACCGTCGAGTCTCTTAGTCGCCTCTTACTACACCAGAGTGAAAGCTAAAATGGCAACTACGTAGATGACGTTGTCAGGTAAAAACAACTCACAAGAAAAGTTTTTTGGAAAATTAAACCTATCTAGATCGATTTATCATCTCCGAAAATCCCCAAACCCGAAGAGAATTGTGATGCTATTCTAAGCCGGCATCACACGGCAAATAGTTATATTCAAATAGCATCTTAATTAATTATAAAGGTTGATTGAATACACCGTGGAATTAATTATATCGAGAAATAATGTAATTCTATCCATAAAGTTAAACAACTTAAGAATTAAAGCA
The DNA here is from genome assembly GCA_029255805.1 of Keiferia lycopersicella. NCBI lineage: Eukaryota > Metazoa > Arthropoda > Insecta > Lepidoptera > Gelechiidae > Keiferia > Keiferia lycopersicella. The sequence continues at coordinate 429,773 of JARACZ010000028.1, forward strand.
TTGAACTTTATCAAAGCGAAAATTGGAAAACAAAAAACAGAAACTCAATACTTTTTCAGCTTCTGATCTGTTTATTTTACAGCAGATTTATTCAGGTTTCATGTTTCGAGCAATTTCTTTTTTCTCTACAGCTGTAGGTTGGGCAACAATATGAAGCAAACTCGCCTCCCGCTTCTATTTCCATGTCTGTAAGAATGTATAAATGCTTAGATATTCAAAACTATACAACACAACAGATTTTGATGCAGTTTTTCAAATATAAGTAGAATGATTTAAGATAAAGGTTTATAATGTATAATGCACGCCGTGAATATGTCTTATCCTCATGGGAAAATGATCTACAAAAATTGGACGCAAAAGGTCGTCTATATAGTACTCATACGTACACAAGTCTACACCATACTCCTAAATTACGTATGTACCCATTTGCGACATTGACATTAACAATGGCTTATGTTGTCTGCTCCTGGGATGGATGAGATCATCCCGACTTCGATTTCATGCGACGTCATGGCTGAAATAAGTAATTCTTCGAAATGTGTTACACTTTAGCAATCCAATGGTGCTACTGTATTTAAAATTGACGACCGACGTAGCGCAATAGTAGTGCGACTGCCTTTGACGCAGGAGGTTCCGGGATCGATTCTCGGTGGGGCACTCACAAAGTTGATATTTATCACTTTGTGAATTTGTTTCCAATCTGGTTAGGACATTGCGGGCTGAATCACCCGATTATCCGTAAGTAAGATGGTGCCGTGTTTCGGGTGCCACGTTAAGCCGTAGGTCCCGGTTGCTGTCTATGATCACTTAGACGGCAGTCGTTACACAACTATGTCAGAAGCCTACTTGTAGGAGGCGGTTGAAAAATTCTGACAATCAGGTTCATCGGGTTGTTGGACGACTCGGTGTCCTACACGGAAAGAGAAGAGAAGACTGTATTTAAAAACTACTCGTCAAATGAAGTAGCTTTTTGAAATTCTGTCTGTCTTTCTAGGACACTACTAGCTTTTCTTAAACCATGCGATGGACTTTGATGCGGTAATTTTCAATACATAGAGTAATTCTATGGGAAGGTTTATATTATGTAGGTAGGTAATATATATTACAACTTAAGGCGACAGGCTGACAACCTGTCACTACACTGATACACGAATCATCTGAAGGGGCCCTCAATACCTGTCAGGCGTGGCGATAACAACCGTAATTTTACGATCGTTTACGCTCTACCTACCCCGCAAGGGACAAAGGCGTAATTTGTGTATGTATATGTAGGTAATATACATACAGGCAAGTGGGTCATTCTTTTTCTAGAAGAAGAAGAAGTGAGTCATTGCCACGGGAAACCGATCAACAGCAAGTAAAACCGCTGTATACTAAAATAGGTAAACATAGACCCCTCGTTTGGGCTAGGATTGGAATAATCTGATTTCATATAGCTTTATATATGGTGCTTCTGGTTGGTTTCCTACATTGTTCATTCCAACCATTATATATTTGTTTCAGGAAGTTACTGAAGGAGTCTTGAAGTTATGGCGACCAAAAGCCAACTCTAAAAAATTCCTAGAATTCATTACTGAACTTAGACTTCAGCCCGAGAAATACTTGAAACATACAAATGAAGATAGTCAAGCTACGAACAAGAAAAATACCAAAATAGAAGCAGACATGAATGCTCAGTATCAAACAGTCAGCGTAAAAAGAATAAAAGAACACATAACAGCGACATCTGTAGGCGTCGAAGAGATATTGAAAAAAATTGTTCCAGCAAAGAGTTTTCTATACAGACACCAGACAGAGAAAATTGAACGTGATAAAATAGCAACTTCATACGTACCCATGAACGCAGGAACTCCTAAACCAAAGAAATACTTTCGCCTTAGTTCATTCACTTATCCAGATTTTGATATAAAACACTTTAGATTATCCAAAACAGAAAACTTTAATGACAGAGGATATTATCAAGTAAAAACAAACAGCAAAACCTTTATACAACAAAAGTCATCCAAAAAAGTGGATTCCGGGACGAAATACAAATCTTTAACGTCAATTGATGACATAGAGAAGTTTTCTGACGAACATTTTTATGAAGATTTAAATTACAACGACATGGATAAAGTCGAAAATCATCCAAAAGAACCTGAAGTGCCTCAGAGTAGTTTTAATTCTCGCATGGTCAAAATACATGACATGCTTTCATCGTTCAGGTTGCCTTTTCTGAAAAGAAACGAAGATTTAGATAAAGATAATAAGATTCACGTGAAAAGTGATATAAATATAGTTGAAGAATCACCCAAAAAGTTAGAAGATACGAAATTGAATGAGTGTGACAAAGATGGGCACATTTACGAGAACAGTGATAGTGTTGCCAACATGTACGATTCTATTCATGTAACACAAGAAAATACAAGTAGTGAGAAGCAGGTGAGAGGGCATGAGTTTTTCTTAGCTTGAGATCCGATAGAATGTTACTATGGTATTTTAGTGAGATACATACATACATAAACTATAATTTTTATCCAGATAGACTAAATTGACATTTGGTGGGTTGCCACGTTATAAAAATACGTATGTTATACGTTTAAAAATAATAAAAAAATAGTGTTGTACCCTGAATGATCAAGCTATATGGTTCAAAGTTAGTCATTGAATCTTTTTGAAAATAATTTAGTTAATTTCAATTAGCGTTAATAAATTGGCCTAAAAGACAAACATACTACCTTGTTTGTAAAAAACTAACTTCACATTTATTTCCTGTCTGACCAGACAACAATACGTTTTTGTTGTTATCGTCAGAGGATTAGAATTTATTTACCAGGTTCACTACAGCAGCGAAGTAAGTTGTAAAATTTATTCACCATATGGGTTAATGTACCAGTCTTCTATTTGACCTACCTACCCATTTTCAAAAATCTGGCGGAGAAGAGAATGTACTCTTTGTGCATATTTATTTACAAAAATAACTACATCGAGGAATAATCTCCCAACAGTTCAATGAATAAAATGAATGAGTCAAACCACAATATGCTTGCAACATAAAAAAAAAATAAGGCCATTCTCAGCTGTCAGTTTAGTCTATCTGGATAAAAATTATAGTTTACATATATCACGCCTTTATGTCTTGCGAGGTAGGTAGAGCGTTAACGGCCATAAGAATACGGTCGCTATGGCTACGTCTGACATTTTCGAGGAATGTTTTCCAAGGTTGTTTCAGAAAACATATTGTGTATCACTATAGTGACAGGTTGTCGCCTAAAAATTGTAATACACCAATACTCTCTAGTCCCTTAGTCGCCTCTTACGACACCCGCGGGAAGGATGTGGGGTGATGCTATTCCAAGCCGGCATCACACGGCAAGGTTTAGTTTAGTTAGATTCTTCTATATTTTCCAGGGTTTACCAGTAGAAGACTATCTGGAGCCAGTGCAGCTGAATAAGGACTACTGTGACGTGGCTCCAGCCCCTAAGGACGACTCCATACTCAAATACATCCTGAACATCTTCGAGCATCTCAGCATGAAGCGAGGTAAGCAAGTTACCTGGGTCATGGAGACTCATTCCTTATTACAGGAAATTAGTCCAAAAATAAATCAATAGATGGCAATACGGGTAGCGAATGTAACTTAAGAGACTGTAATAAAAGCAGATTTTAAAAAAAAGTATTGGAAAATTATAAATACGTTATTTAAAATGCTTTGTGACGGAAAACACGCGAAATTATTCGCACTTTGCAATATTTTTCAATACAAATGACGTCAATACGAAGTATCCAATAAATAAGCTAGATGTCGCTAGCAACGCACGCGCTAAGTCGACATATCAAATAGCCTGCCCAAATAGCCATCTTATGGCAATCGAACTCCCTCTATGACGTTAGGTTAGGTGAGGTTATCTTGCCTGGGTCATTAAAATAATATAACAGTTGCACACTTAAACTATTGTCCAAAAATACTACGGACTTCATTCATCATTTTTCGAACTATTCAAAATTTGAATTAATAAACAGAAAAATAATATAAAAGTAAGTGCTTTGACGCCATCCAAATACTTATGGCGTGACGTCATACTTCTAGTTCTTCAAATACCGTTTTAGATCGTTTTAAAAAGTAGCTCATTTGGCCTGTCAGGAAACAAACCTATTTGACGCAGATTTTGTAAGCAAAACCAGATGCAGTGGCCTAAAGGATACGCGCTAGTATTCACAGGTCAAAATTCAAATCCTGCTTGCAGATAGAACGTAGCGAGCTTTTTGTAAAAGTAAATACCGTAGCTATTTCGAAACATATCTTTAGAGCATCTTTGCCGTGTGATGCCGGCTTAGAATAGCATCACCCCACTTCTTTCCCGTGGGTGTCGTAAGAGGCGACTGAGGGACGCGAGGGTTTTAAGTGTATTGCAATTTTAGGCGACAGGCTGACAACCTGTCACTATAGTGATACACGACTTATCAGCAACGACCCTAAAATATTGTCAGACGTGGCGATAACGACCGTAACTTTACGATCGTTACCGCTCTGCCTACCCCTCAAGGGATAAAGGCGTGATAATATGTATGTATGTATGTATGTATCTTGAAGAACAGTTTGGAGTTAGTACCTAAATACATCATCAAACGCCCTAGAGTTCTAAAAATGACTATTACGGCTGATTCTACCTATGAAAAAAGAAATGGTGATGTAATTATGTTAGCTACAGATGGAACTATATGCAACTAGCTACATAATATCAATTTTAAGTCACTAACTTGACGACCGATGGGGCGCAGTGGTAGTGCGACTGCCTTTGTCGCAGACGGTTCCGGGTTCGATTCTCGGTGGGTCACTTACAAAGTTGGTATTTATCACTTTGTAAATTTGTTCCCAGTCTGGTTAGGACATTGCGGGCTGAACCACCCGATTGTCCGTAAGTAAGATGGTTCCGTGTTTCGGATGGAACGTAAAGCCGTAGGTCCTAGTTGCTGTCTATGATTACTTAGACGGCGGTCGTTACACAACCATGTCAGAAGCCAGCTACATGTAGAAGTCGGTTGAAAAATTCCAACACTAGGGTTCATCGGGTCGTTGGACGACTCGGTGTCCCACACGAAAAGAGAAGAGAGAGTCACTAACCGAACTTGCTTTCACCGCCACATTTCACATGTTAACAATGTTTTTCTAAGCAGATGCATAACATCTGTTCCAGTTCAATAGCATAAGGCGGATGGCACACTTGACGCACGACATTGATAGTATTCACAGTGATAGAAGAGAGTTGATCTAATTTAAGATTATAGAAACGAATCACGCTAGATCAAGGAATATAATACTCTACCTGGTGCGTTAGATTTATCCCACGACATTTTGGTGATTTGTTTTCAGTGAACTTTATGATATGTAGCGCTAGCGCGACATAGATTTTCTCTACACCTTTGGCGGATCGCACACTTGACGCACGACGGAGCGCTAAGAAGACCTAAGAAGATCAGATCCTTACTAGAAATGTCAATCCCCATACTAAAACCGCTCAACCGCTGTTGACGCAGCGCTAACGCAGTGTCGTCCGTCGAGTGCAGTTTTAGTATGGGGATTGACGTTTCTAGTATGGATTTGACAGACCGCTGCGATATTTTTGCACTCTGTCGTGCGTCAAGTGTGCGATCCCCCTTTGTATCAAACAAAACTTCACATGTTTTGATAAAAAGTCTGAAGTCTAGGTACTCATGCGCGAGATAAGTCTCTCTCCAGTGCATATCATTATGTCACCTCGACTAATACTTCCTTGGCAGGATAGGAGCATTGGAAATATTTTAGGAGTCCTTATACAAGAGAAACAAAATTATTATACAGCATGATAAAAAACAGAATGAAAATTCGGTACTTGACATGGTAATTAATAAAATAAGAAAAATAAATTGGAAAAAGAATTGTTCAAAAATGCTACTAACCCTTATTAACATCATTATTCAAAATATTGAAAATTAGAATTTTGAAACAGTAAATTTAAATAAAAGTTTTTGTTTTGACGAGTTCCAAAGTAGTGTAATGTGACGTCATATCATATTACAATACTTTCATACCGAGTGTCATTTTTGGTCGTTAAAAAGTAGCTCAATTGACTATTTTGCCCTGTCATTCAAGCAGCCAATTATTTTATGAAAAAAAAACAAGTGTCAATAAATAAACTCAAAGTGTAACTGTAGGATATTTTTAAGTAACTAAAATATGCTGTTTTTGAATTGATAATTCTAGGTACTGCTCATAGTAGGTACCTATTACATAAACAAACCTACTTTAAATTTTAGATGAGTAGTAAGTAATCGTTATTTATCTAAGACGATAGACGATTTTAAATTGTTAACTTTAGATTACGATTCAAGAAAGCTGGTAAATATTTGTTCAAGAATCCATCTGAGAATCTCGCTTTGATGATTAAATTTCAATTTAATTTGTTTGATGCAAAGGGATTTAATTTACTAAATTTCCAGGAATACTTAGTTATTGCACACACCTTGTAAAATTGGCGGGCATTGTGTAGGTTTATGACCCGGTGTGCGTTGGGGTAAATTTTCAATCTAATCAGGGCTCTGTTGTTGCCTCTGACAAAGTTTGTAATTATCACCATTCATCATCTATCACACACACCCAGTATAGTTAGGAAATATAGGGTGTACGGGACGGTGTAACGAAAACTTTGCAGGCGAGTTCAGACCATAAAACTGAACAATTTTTTCTATGGGGGCTATGTTGGGAAACGAACAATTTTTTTCAAGTTTCCATACTAGAATACACTCAGCTGATCAGGAACTTTGTATGGAAGATCGAAAACTTTTTTTTCGGTCAGGTCTAAGCACGCCTGCAAAGTTTTCGTTATACCGTCCCTTACACCCTGTATAGTTTGAGCCGATTCGCCTTGACGTTTCATAGTCGAAACCCGCACCTGACGTCTGTTGGTGCGAAAGAGATGGGTATATTGCAGTTACCATGTTAAGTGTAACAGAGACAGATGTCAACGCAAGTTTACGCGTTGTCCCTACATCAGCGTCGGTGTTTTGTAAAGACTCGGTGTTTTGTAACGACTCGGTGTCCCACACGAATAAAGATATATTTATGAGAGTAGCATACACACACACATATTATCACGTCTTTATCCCTTGCGGGGTAGGCTAGGCAGAGCGTTAACGGTCGCTATCGCTACGTCTGACATTTTTGAGGACTGTTTTTCAAGGTTGTTTCAGTAAACATGTGTATCACTATAGCGACAGGTAGTCAGCCTGTCGCCTAAAAATTGTAATACATCAATACTATCGAGTCCCTTAGTCGTCTCTTACGACACCCGCGGGAAGGATGTGGGGTGATCCTATTCTAAGCCGGCATCACATCATGAAAAAATTTACAAAATGCCAATACCAGCCGAGCGTGCCCATACCAGAGCTGAGCGTGAGGTTGTATGTGATGTCCAAAATTATGTTTCATATTTCAATCTCTATGTTCCTTTTGGAAAGTTGTTCAGTTTCAAGGGCAGGTTCTTCCCTTGAAAGGAACGTAGTATTTTCCTAACACCCTGTATAATAATTACTACTTATTTCAGTCGAGTTAACGCCCGATGTGGCGCAGTGGTAGTGCTGCCTCTTACGCAGAAGGTTCTGGGTTCGATTCTCGGTGGGTCACTTATTTATAGTTTATCACTATATTTATTACTTTGTGAATTTGTTTTCCAGTCTGGTTAGGACATTGCGGGCTGAACCACCCCATTGTCCATAAAGTAAGATGAGATGGTTCCGTGTTTCGAATGTCACGTTCAGTGGGTCCCGGTTGCTGTCTATGATCACTTAGATGGCGGTCGTTACACAACCATGTCCGAAGCCTGCTACTTGTAGAAGGCGGTTGAAAAATTCTGACACTAGGGTTCATCGGGTCGTTGGACAACTCAGTGTCCCACACGAAAAGAGAAGAAAGAGTCGAGTATAAACCCTGTATAAAATAGTGCAAGTGCACTCGTAATGTGCAGCATGTCGTGTCATCTGGGAAATAAAACAACAAACAAACAAACTGTAATGAGCTCCATTTTATATTAGTGTGTGTTGTCTCGCCGGAATGACAGACCGTGTGTATCTATGTGACAGGGACTGAAAGTTGGGTGCTTTGTGTGTGAATCAGTGTTATCAAGAAAAAAATATTAATTTCCAGGACAATACACACAGCGCCATCTACCCCTAAACTAACAAAAGCGTAGCAAGTTACAGTATTTTTGTTTTGGTTAGGACATTTAATCATATGGCAATCGACTAAAACTAATGGAAAATTAATATTGTAGCGACAAAATCATGAAATGTATGTTTTTATATTTTCACGTTTCTTAGGGAAAGTAGTTCAGTTTCAAGGGTTTGCTCGGTCACCAAAATAATGTATAAGTATGTACATTTGTTTTTGTATGTACATGTACATTTTGTTCCTATCGTATATCATCGTGGTATGAAAGTTGTTCAACTGTGTTTCAAAAACTAACAGCGACATCTGTCGTTTGCGTGACGAACTAAGTTTTCACAATAATCTTCAAAATGTGTTGGTGGATCAAAGTGAGCGTTCCGTTGATATACAACCTAGGCGTAAGAGTGAGTGATGGAGCCATGGACTGCTGCTTCCAGCTGTTGAGGTGTCTCACGTATGATGTCACTGGTAAGGGCCTTTCTCCACTTATCCGGCATCCGTCATTTGCCGGTCCGTCAATTTCCGATCCGATTTAGAAATCTATACATACATGCATACATACACAAATCACGCCTTTTTCCCTGACGGGGTAGGCAGAGCAATAACGATCGTAAAATTACGGTCGTTATCGCCACGTCAGACAAGTATTTAGGGCCCTTTCAGATGATTCGTGTACCACTGTAGTGACAGGTTGTCAGACTGTCAATTTCAGTCAAATGGGGGAAAATGAGACTAGCTTTCTTAGCTTAGTACCCGCTTTCCCCCATTTCCGCCACTTGAAGATGAAGGCTAAAGCACATCAGATATTCTATCTTTTTGACCTTTTTTTTCATTTTAGATGCTAAAAATGACAAGGTTTTTTTACATACATACACATATCAACGCTAACGGCCGTAAAAATACGATCGCCAACGCCACGTTTGACAAATTGAGGGCTGTTTCATACAATTCGTGTTTTACTATAGTGACAGGTTGTCAGCCTGTCACCTAAAAAATTGAGTTCCTTAGTCGCCTCTTACGACTCCCGCGGGAAAGAAATGGGGTGATGCTATTCTTAGCCGGCATCACACGGCAGGTTATTTTTAGCTACAGGTTAAGTGTTCTTACGTTCAAATATGAAACGAAATACAAATATAGGTACGTTATTATTAGAAACGTAATCTAATTATTTTTAGGACCCCTGGTTATTATGTTAAGATCTTTAGGAAATTATAAACGCCTGTTAGTTTTCAATAGCAGATAAGTATTTTAATTGCTGTTTGCTGATTTTCAGGCGCTGCTTCGGCGACGTTCTAATAATCGCTATCAAGAATACCTCTGCTCCATTTTTAGGGTTACGTAGTCTACTACAAACCTACGCCGTGTGATGCCGGCTTAGAATAGCATCACCCCATTTCTTTCCCGTGGGTGTCGTAGAAGCCGACTAGAGGATTTTGAGGGTTTCATGTCTATTGCAATTTTAAGCGACAGGCTGACGACCTGTCACATAGTGATACATGACTTACCTGGAACGACCTTCAAACATTTGTCAGACGTGGCGATCACGACCGTAATATTACTGTCATTAACGCTCTACGTACCCCTCCAGGGATAAAGGCGTGATGTGTGAGTGTAGTCTACTACAAACCCCTATCATTGTGTCAACTCTGTCTGTCTGTCCGTTTAGGTAAGGTATGAACCCTGGTGACGTGCATCCTCCTTGGCGCTACCTGGATGGATGCACTCACTGTAAGGTGTATCGCACACTTGACGCATGACGGAGCGCAAAAATATCGCAGCGGCCTGTTAGATCCATACTAGAAACGTCACTCCCCTTACTAAAACCGCACTCGACGCTGCGATGACAACGGTTGAGCGGTTTTAGTATGGGGATTGACATTTCTAGTATGGATCTGACAGACCACTGCGATATTTTTGCGCTATGTCGTGCGTCAAGTGTGCGATCCGCCAAATAACAATGTTTAAGACGCAGTAATGTCAGACATAAAATTTGTGATCGCTTGTTATTTTTTAAGCTCATTATTTTATTATCTGCGTCTCCAATTTTAAGTGCTTGTAGGCGTAATTTCAAGATAGTAAGTAAAAATATTTAACCATTTTTGTATCAGACACTTTTATCTGAAACTGAATATTTTAAACTAGCTTTTAGAGGGATCAAACCTAATGTTAAGACTTTGGTACTCAAATAATATTATTTTTATACCTAGATATATAAAATATACCTACGCATAGACATATTCTTTATTCACTGTACTGATGGCGTAGAGGATAAGAGCACTGCCTTCTACGACGAGGGTCGTGGGTTCGATCCCCACCGGACACAAATATTTGATAAGTCAATTTTCAAGTCGAGTCTGGGTGTTTTCTGTATATAGTATATATTAAAAAAAGTATATAGGTATTAGTATCAGCTATCTAGTTCCCATAGTACAATCTTTGCTTGGTTTGGGGCTAGATGGCGCTGTGTCAATTGTCCAGGATATTTTTTATTATTTATTTATTTATTCACAGTTGTTATTTACCACGTTTGCCCCCAGAAACCACAGACATGCAATCAGAAGATCCGGCAAAGTCACAAGCGGAAAAAGAAAGGCCATTGGAAGAGAAGCCTCGATCCAGCATGGCCGACCGACCGCTGCCCGTGCCGGTAGAGAACGAGCCGTACTTCATGAACATAGACCGCGCTGAGGCTGAAAACCTGTTGAGGGGGCAGCCGGACGGCACTTTCATACTGAGGCCTTCTAGTCAGGTATGTACTCGTTTTTTTTACATTCAAACACACACACACACACACTCACACACACACACATACACACAAACACACACATGTAACGACTTTATCCCTTGCGGGGTAGGCAGAGCGCTGACGGCCGTAAAAATACGATCGCGGACGCAACATCTGACAAATTGAGGGCTGTTTCAGATGATTCGTGTATTACCTACTATAGTGACAGGTTGTCAACCTGTCGCCTAAAAATTGCAATACACATGAAACCCTCGAGTCCCTTAGTCGCCTGTGTGGCGCAGTGGTAGTGCGACTGCCTTTGACGCAGAAGGTTCCACGTTCGATCCTCGGTGGGTCACTCACAAAGTTGATATTTATCACTTAGTGAAATTGTTCCTAGTCTGGTTAGGACATTGCGGGCCGAACCACCCGATTTTCTGTAAGTAAGATGGTTTCGTGTTTCAGATGGCTCGTTAAGCTGTAGGTCCCGGCCGCTGTCTATGATCACTTAGACGGCGGTCGTTACACAACCATGTCAGAAGCCATGTAGAAGGCGGTTGAAAAATTCTGACACTAGGGTTCATCGGGTCCTTGAACGACTCGGTGTCCCACACGAAGAAGAAAGAATCCAGCAGTGGGCTATTCTTTTTAGTTAGATCTCATATGCAAGCATGTTTCTTCCAAAGGAAAAAAATGAATGTTTAAAAAATGTCGGACGTGGCGACCGTATTCTTACAGCCGTTAACGCTGTGCCTACCCCGCAAGGGATAAAGGCGTGATATATGTATGTATGTATGTTTCTCCCACAGCCCGACCATGCCTACACTCTGTCCGTATCCTGCGCGAGCGCCGTCCACAACGTCGGCGTGCGTCGGCGACAAGATGGCCGCCTGGCGCTCGGCTTCGCACGTCGCGGCGAACGCAGCTTCGACGGCGTGACGTCACTGCTGCGTCACCACAGGAAGCAGAGGCTGCTATTGGTCGCCGGCGGGTCGGTGTGCGGCGCGACGGCGCTGATTGGCTCGCCCGAGTATTATCAGACGCCGAAGAAATTGACGCGCGCAGTAGACTAGTTTGGACAAGTGTTTGCTGCGTCCAGTTTTTTGTGGTCGATACTTCAAAACATTTTTTATTTTTATTTTATTTTAGTGTAGTCAACAGAACACACCAACAAATCTTGGTGTCCTCAAATAATTCGATAGATGACTGTGTCATTAATAGTAATATATAATACTACATACTTTTACCATTTATAGTATAGTTTTTCGAAATATTCAAAGTTTGAATTAATAAACAGTAATATAAAAGTAAATGTTTTGACGCCAGCCAAAATAGAGAGACATGACGTCATCTCTTCGTATTTTCATACAAAATATCGTTTTAAAAAGTGGCTCATTTGACCTGCCCGTCAACATGCCTATTGCCCATTAAATTAATGACCTTGTTATTATATTTGTGTTTAAAACGTAAGCAAAAAAACGTAAGTATGTTGTAATGTATTTAACTTTTTATGAAAATTTCAATAAACACTTTCTACTAAGGCGATTCGCAGACTTGACGCACGACGAAGCGCTAAAATATTGCTATAACATATTTATAATAATATTTGCTATATAATATTAATGAAAGTATGGATCCGACAGACCGCTGCGAAGTTTTAGCGGTCCATCGTGCGTCAAGTGTGCGATCCGCCTTAGTACGCGTAATGTAGGTATGTAGTACCTAGGTAAGTAGTTTTTAGTATAACTTTGTAGGCATTTATTTGTATTTTTCGAAATTAATAGGTACCCATATTAACTTATCTATCTGCGATGTCTCTAACACTTTTACACCCGATTTTTCTTATCTCAAAAATTAGCAATTTTGTTAAGTCCAAACAAATTAATATCAAATATTGGAATTCCCGAGAGCATTCTCCACAAAGGAATATGTTTATTAATTACTAAGTCAAAAGGGTTTCATCGTAAAATATAATTTAAATTCGAATATAGGATAATATAATATAGGATAATAATTAATTTGTTTCTACACGTTATTTTGTTAATTCGTTGTATAAATACAGCAAATATTGGCTTTATGAAATGAAACCCACGAGGTTTGAAAAAAAAAGGTTTTGTTATATGTTTTAAAATTGCTTTTACGTGTGAGTAAAAATTATACGATTATGTATTTTCAAAATATATCGGTTAAGTAATACAAAAATATCATCTTTCATTTTAAACACCGCTGATATGTGGTCACATCCTTACTAGAAATGTCAATTAATCCCCATACTAAAACCGTTCAATCGCTGTCGACGTAACTGAGTCTGAAAAACGCAGATGGCTTAAAAATAACGCAGCTGCGCCGACAGCGGTGAGCGGTTTTAGTACGGGGATTGTCGTATATAGTATGATGGATCTGACCGATCGCTGCGTTACGGATGCGTTATTTAAGCGCTGCGTTGTGTGTTCAGGGCGAAAAAGGCCTTAGCTATTTCCCATATACAAGGGCAATGTTTTCTTTTTAGTGCACTGAATGTGACAGATTATCCTCAATCGGAAAAAACATCAACAGCGTTACTTAATTTGGACTAGAGTTGCTGTCAATCCAAACAATCCTTTAGAGAAACCGGCCATTTGGTTATATATAGAGGAACCCGTATATTTCCCCACCTTGACACTGGCAGAATTTTCCCTGTATACAGACGCCATCCATACCTTAAAAAATTTAATTGAATAACCCAAATTAGGATCTGCCAATTGTAAGATCCAAAATCACAACTGGCAGCTTTTTCTTTTTCGTGTGGGACACCGAGTCGTCCAACGACCCGATGAACCCTAGTGTCAGAATTTTTCAACCGCCTACTACAAGTAGCAGGCTTCTGACATGGTTGTGTAACGACCGCCGTCTAAGTGATCATAGACAGCAACCGGGACCTACGGCTTAACGTGTCATCCGAAACACGGAACCATCTTACTTACGGACAATCGGGTGGTTCAGCCCGCAATGTCCTAACCAGACTGGGAACAAATTCACAAAGTGATAAATATCAACTTTGTGAGTGACCCACCGAGAATCGAACCCGGAACCTTCTGCGTAAGAGGCAGTCGCACTACCACTGCGCCACATCGGTCGTCTAACTGGCAGCTTAAAAATTATTATGCTTATGTGGGATTGCACACTTTACGCACGACGAAGCGCTAAAATATCGCAGCGGTCTGTCAGATTCATACTAGAAATGTCAATCCTCATACTAAAACCGCTCAACCGCTGTTGACGTAGCGCTATCGCAGCGTCGTCCGTAGAGTGCGGTTTTAGTATGGGGAGTCACGTTTCTAGAGTCTGGCCAACGAAAGTGGGCTATCCAAAATCGCGGGAAATTCAAAAAAATTGAGGACGGTAACCCCATGTCAGGAACAACATAGAGGGAAATAATGTTTTTGATACTTTTTATTCTTTTTAAGTATCGAAATTAATAAATCTTACTAGCCTATGAAATCCATTACCTCAATCCTGTTTATGGTTGAATTCCGCCTCTTTCTGTTCTTGTTTTTCTTGAAATTTAGAAATCCTACAAAATAACAATTTCCGATTTTCACTATTGATAGTTAAATTCATATTTAAGACACATAAACTGAAAAATACGAACACAAACAATCACAACAAATTGTAAACAACGGCCATCTTGAGCATTTGACATTGACATAAAAGTTGCCATTTCAAAAGATTGCAATAATTCGATAGCCAGCTTTCGTTGGCCAAACTCTAGTATGGATCTGACAGACCGCTGCGATATTTTTGCGCTCCGTCGTGCGTCAAGTGTGCGTAAGATGTGCACCGTACAGAGCACCAGAGATTTTATCTCGCGAGTAAACTTTAGTCGAGTAAAATCGTATAGATTTTAGCTTGGTTTTAGCAAAGTCAATATTTTTGACGCAAAGGTGTAGAAAAAAATTTGTCGCACGCATCATACATAAGCCTACAGGGTTCATCGGGTTATCCACAGACTCAGTGAGTGTTACACACTGCCAGATATCTGAAATGGTTAGATTTTGATTATTAACTAATTAATTATTCATGTGCGGTATAAAATCGAACCACCCGATGAACCCGATTTTTAATCACCTACTACCATTATATAAGGTGTAAAAATGTTAGCTGCAAATATTTTAAGGGGTGAATCAACCCATGAAACAGAACAACTTTCCCCAAGGAGCATAGGTCGTAATATGAGAATTTTTTTTCCACATTACGACCTATATTCTTTACACCCTGCAAATTTTTTACACCCTGTATTAGAGGCATTTAACGTGGATGTGTAACGTCTTCCGTCTAAGTGATTACAGATAGCAGCTGGGACCGACAGCTTAACGTGTACTCCGAAACACGAAACTTTCGTAAACTAATTACTAAGACTAATGACAATTTATGCAATAAAACGGTTCATTAGATCTGAATCGGAAGTCGAGTAGAGTGTCGATAACTCGCGGTATCGATAGTTCAAATATCGACTAGATATCGATAGTTCAAGGTCTGTAATAAGACTAAACATCGATTGAAAACAACCATCAAACTTATAAAGGGTCTTTATTTTTGAATTTTCGTATGCGGAAGGTGCTACTACTAATTTGTACTATTATCACACGTTCTAAGGCGGATCGGACACGTGACGCACGACAGAGCGCAAAAATATTGCAGATGTCTGTCAGATCCATACTAGAAACGTCACTCCCCATACTAAAACCGCACTCGACGGACAACACTGCGATAGCGCTGCGATGACAGCGTTTTAGTGGTTTTAGTATGGCGATTGACATTTCTAGTTTGGATCTGATAAACTGCTGCGATATTCTAGCGCTCCGTCGTGCGTTTGCGGTTTTATAGTGCTAAAATATAGCTTGATACCTGTGACGTTTGGTCTTCTTCTTTTTCGAGTGGGACACCGAGTCGTCCAACGACCCGATGAACCCTAGTGTCAGAATTTTTCAACCGCCTTCTACAAGTAGCAGGCTTCTGACATAGTTGTGTAACGACTGCCGTCTAAGTGATCATAGACAGCAACCGGGACCTACGGCTTAACGTGCCATCCGAAACACGGAACCATCTTACTTACGGACAATCGGGTGGTTCAGCCTGCAATGTCCTATCCAGAATGGGAACAAATTCACAAAGTGATAAATATCAACTTTGTGAATGACCCACCGAGAATCGAACCCAGAACCTTCTGCATCAAAGGCAGTCGCACTACCATTGCGCCACATCGGTCGTCGTGACGTTTGGTTTGACCGATCCACACTAAAAGAGAAGCAAATAAAAGAAAATGGAACTTATGTACTAGCATTTAGTACTAGCGTTTTCATTTGCCCGAAACATATTAACGTTAAAATTTATAAGCATACCGCGCAGTAGTTTTGTATGGGAGGTTATTTTTTGTTCTCAAAGACCCTTTACATATCTGTATACATTTCACAACCAAGAGATAAGCATAGGTACTACCTAGTACACGTCCACCCACTTGAAAACACCGTGATTTATAACTTATAATTATCTGAAATATACCGAGTGTAAGTAAAAAGTTATAAAAGATGCCGTAAGATGCCGGCTTAGAATAGCATAACCCCATTTTTTTCCCGTGGGTGTCGTAAAAGCCGACTAAAGGATCGAGGGTTTCATGTGTATTACAATTTTAGGCGACAGGCTGGCAACCTATCACTATAGTGATACACGACTTATCTGAGACGAACCTCAAACATTTGTCATTCTTACGGACTATCAGTGGCCTATGCAACGAAACTACAGGCTACAATTCTACAGGTGAAATTCGATGTACATTGCGTAGCCGGTGGGACATTAAAAAACCAGGATTTTTGACCCGCTACGCAATGTACATCGAATTTCACCTGTACAATTGTAGCCTGTAGTTTCGAAAAACTAGGCACAGGTGGTTCAGCCTGCAATGTCCTAAAGAGACTGGTATCAAATTACAAAGTAATAAATATAAACTCCCCCAATCTAGGGGAGGCCCATGTCCAGCTGTAGAAATGGGAATGTTAACTTTGTGAATGCCCCACCGGGGATCGAACATGGAACCTTTGCGTTGCAGCCAGTCGCTCTACCACTGCGCCACATCGGCAACTTTTCTCATGGGCGGATCGCACTCTTGACGCACGACGGAGCGCTAAAATATCACAGCGGTCTGTCAGATCCATACTAGAAATGGCAACTCCCATACTAAAACTGTTCAACTGCTGTTGACGCAGCGCTATCGCAGTGTTATCCGTCGAGTGCGATTTTATGGGGAGTGACGTTTCTGGTATGGATCTGACAGACAACTGGGATATTTTTGTCAAGTGTGTTCCTCGCCTTAACTTTGTGAATGCCCCACCGGGAATCGAACCAGGAACTTTTGCGTCGCAGGCAGTCGCTCTACCACTGCGCCACATCGGCAACTTTTCTCATAGATCTTTTTTACGTGATCCACTCTTATCTTTTGCCGCTTGGCTAGACTCACTGAAGTTTGCAAATTGGTTCTGTCCAACTTATTCGATTCAGATATCCTTTTAGGATTTCTTAGTTTACTACAAACCGTTATCTCCTGTAGATTTTTTTAACAGAGGCTATTAGCTCGTTATATTTTTTACATACGTACTTACACATACACAAATCACGCCTTTTTCCTTTCCGGGGTAGGCGGAACGTTAACAATCGTAAAATACGGTCGTTATCGCCACTTCTGACAAGTATTGAGGGCCCTTTTTGATGATACATGTATCATTGTAGAGACATTGTCAGCCTGGCGCCTAAAATTTGTAATACACATGAAACTCTAGAGTCCCTTAGTTGTCTTTTAGAACACCCACGGGAAAAATGGGGTGATGCTATTCTAAGCCAGCATCACACGACATAATTATACGGCATGGCATAGTTATATTTTCTATTAGTAATCACTATTTTATAAATGCGAAAAAGGGTGTAAAAATATTAGCTGCAAATATTTTAAGGGGTGAACTAGCCCATGAAACTGAACAACTTTCCCCAAGGAACATAGGTCGATATAAAAAAATTTTTGACCTCCCTTATAAAATTACCAACCGACCAAGTCAATCTGTTTAGGAGATCCAAAGAATGTTCTCATATTTCGACATATGTTCCTTGGGTAAAGCTGTTCAGTTTCATAGGCTGATGGGGTGACCCTTAAAATATTTGTAGCAAATTTTTTTCCACCCTATATTTGCTTTTAGTAAATTTTCACTATATATAAGTGCGAAAAATACAGGGTGTTAGAGACAGCGTCCCGAATACTGATAGGGTGCATGCAGACCATGAAACTGAACGACTTTCCGCTAGGAACATATGTCAGGAAACGACAAAAAGTTTTCGATCTCCCATAGAAAATGGCGATCAGCTGACTGCATTTACCATGGGAAACCAAACATTTTTTGACGTTTCCTGACATATGTTCCTAGGGGAAAGTTGTTCAGTTTCATGGTCTGCTTGCACTCTACTAGTATTAGGGACGCTGTCCTTCTTCTTCTTCGTCGAGTCAATGGAAATTCAGTCAATATACAGATTCAAAATGCTACACCCAGTATAGTTGCTTGTTAGTACATACCTATTCAGTTAAGTATAAGTTGAGCTTTGATCGTTAATTATCAATGTGAAGCGCCATTTCATACGAAAGCAAAAACAAACTCAACTATACAACTATACAACGCCATACTTAGGCGCATCGCACACTTAACGCAGGGCGGACCGCTAAAGTATCGCAGCGGTCACTCCCCATACTAAAACCACACTCGATGGACGACACTGCGATAGCGCTGCGTCGACAGCGGTTGAGCGGTTTTAGTATGGGGATTGACATTTGTAGTGCGGATTTGACAGACCGCTGCGTTATTTTAGCGTTCCGTGATCCGCCTTTAGCTGTTTAGGCTGTCGGTAGCTAGTGAAAAATAATTTTCTTGTCTACATACATATATACGTGTACAATTACACATACCAACAAAAATATATATTACTTACATATCAGGGTGGTTATTCGAAATCGCGTTCTTCGGCTGATTCCCGTAGTCGTTTTCATTTCTCATGATATGACTTAATGTGGTACTCCAGGTCAAATTCTAGTATAAAACAAAGGTATACTTCAAATAGGCACTCATCCAAGAATAATATTTTTCGAGATATGGGCATTTAAAAATTATCCACCCACGGGAATCAGATTCTGTGACACGGGAATCAGAAGTAGGATATTTCTGATAATAATTGTGTGAAACTATTGGTTAGAAAATAATATAAAAAAGTAATGAAACAAATCATAAGTACTTAGGTAACTAAGTAACTAGGTATATCGAAGTAGGTGACAAGAGTACTAGGCATGTTAGGTAAATAAGCAACAAGGCAAGTATGTCATGTTAGGTAGATAAGTAACTAAACAAGTAGGCACTTAACTAATATAGATGTGAAGCTAATTATCTAGTTACCTATCTAATCAGGTACTTATTTAATACCCTAACAACATAGCTACGTATCGATATAACATAATAGGGACAACGACAGGGAAAAATATTACGAAAAAATATATTTGCAAAAGTGAAATTTTGCATTTAAGATGTTTTACAAAATATAGGTTTTACGCAAGAGGACAATGCTTCTCAACGATTTAGGCACATGCAATGATAAGTCTCATGTAAAATTTAGTGAAAAGCTGATTTCCGTTGTCTTTTATACACGGGAATCAGTGTGACGGGAATCAGAAAAAATCGAAAAATGGCGATTGTTGCGAATTGACGCAGTTTTATGCTATAATTAAAACATTTAAGTTAGTAAACCTTAGGGTCTTTAAATTAGGTATGAAGTAGTCACTTTGTTACTTTTACTTTAATTTTAAACCAACAAACGGGAATCAGTTTTCAACCAAAACAAACACACGGGAATCAGTTTCGAACCTTCGTAGTTCGGGACTGCTGCACAAGCGGCACCTCTGCTTCCAATGGTGCACAGAACACTACTGGGAGATAACGATGGGGGATAGAACTCACTTTCGGGGCGTTTAATTAGGGATGTACGCGGACTTTAGTGACGTTCCACGGGAATCAGAACTTGTTGCCAGACATTTTTAAATTAGTTTATAGAACAAAATCTAATATTTTCACAGAAATGAAATATTTTTTTCCTTGACTATTGTACCTCTGTTTTATCATGTAGAAATAGTTTGAATAGATAAGTTATATAGAAAAAAATATATAGGCATTATTGTATCGAATTTTGGGGCGCGGACACGTTCCAGGAATCAGATTTCGGCAGTTTAAATTTTTTTGTACTATCTTGGCATGATCCTATACTTAAGTTTCATAATGTCCACGTTAGAATCAAGTATGAACTATCCAATAAAAAATATATCGTGTCTTTGTTTTTAAAAAACTATGGTGTTTTGGCCCCGGACAATGAAAATTTACGCTCCGAAGAAGCACCCATCACTTCTTATGTCAAGTCGGATAAAAACAGAAAAAAAAACACACTAGGTTTACGTGGTGTAAGGGATAGCGTCCCGAATACTGATACGGTGCAAGCAGACCATAAAACTGAACAACTTTCCCGTAGGAGCATATGTCAGGAAACTTAAGAAAATTTGGTATCCCATGCAGTCAGCTGATCGCAATTTTGTATGTGAGGTCGAAATGTTTTTGCCGTGCCTGACATTATGTACCTAGGGAAAAGTTGTTCAGTTTCATGGTCTGCTTGCGTATCAGTATTTGGGACGCTGTCCCTAACACCCTATATCATAGCCAATATGGGTTTTCCTAAGTGGCCAGACTATAGCAAAAAAAAACCCATAATATGCATCTCTACTTCAAGAAATTGTGTCTAAAATATCTCGTATAGATTAAAATAATATCTGTTAATGTGTTTAGCGCCGAGACGGTGGGTATCAGAGGTTGGACCGCGTCAGGGGTTATCAGAGTCAGGGCTCGCCTACCTAAGGTCCCTACATTACGTTACATATATCACGCCTTCATCCCTTGCGGGGTAGGCAGAGCGTTGCTAGCCGTAAGAATACGGTTGCTATCGCCACGTCTGTCATTCTTTAGGATTGTTTTCCAAGATTGTTTCGGAATACCTGTGTGTCACTATGATGATGATGATGATGATCTCTCCGACCGATTTCGGCCATGGCGACCACTTTGACTCCTAATCAGATCGGCGCTGTCGCCTAAAAATTGTAATACACCAATACCCTCGAGTCCCTTAGTCATCTTACGACACCCGCGGGAACGATGTGGGGTGATGCTATTCTATGCCGGCATCACACGGCATAAGGTCCCTGGTTGGGTTTATTTATTTACAAGCGACCCGTCAATAGGCTAATCCTTTGGCGCGAAAACACTTGACGCACGACGGAGCGCAAAAATGTTGCAGCGGTCTGTCAGATCAATCCAAATGTCAATCCTTATACTAAAACCGCTCAACCGCTGTTGACGCAGCGCTATCGCTGTGTCATCCGTCGAGCGCGGTTTTAGTATAGGGAGTGACGTTTCTAGCGTGGATCTGACAGACCGCTGCGATATTTTGCGCTCCGTCGTTCGTCAAGTGTGTTTCTTGTCTTTTCCTGTAGGATAGAGGTCTATAGGTCGATTTTATGAGTATTACTCTGAGATTGTTTCCAGTTTGATTATGTCATTTGTTTGTTGCCAAATATGCGTATAACTTCACAATCGTTCACCAACTTATTTTATTAAATGAAAAATTTTGAGACACATGAAAATCTAATGATCAAATCCATTGACAAAATAAATCCGAAAATTAATTAAGGGCATTATTTTAATTAATTTTGGAATCCTGTGGATTAGTGATGTCAATGAAAACGTCGATAATTTATTGCTAGCCAGGGAGGCGTGATGTTTTTTGCTTTGGCGGATCGCACACTTGACGCACGTCGGAGCGCTAAAATATCGCAATAATCCCCATACTAAAACAGCTCAACCGCTTTCAACGCAGCGCTATTGCAGTGTCGTCGGTCGAGTGCGGTTTTAGCATGGGGAGTGACGTTTCTAGTATAGATCTGACAGAACACTGCGACATTTTGGCGCTCCGTCGTGCGTTAAGTGTGCGATCCGCCTTTGAGTAGGAGCGTTCCAACAAAGATAGCGGTGACAAAATATTTCTCTGCAAAATAAAATGTCAAAAATAAATCAGACGTGTGTTTTATACGTATGTGTGTGGGACATCGAGTCATCCAACGACTCCATGAACCCTAGTGTCAGAACTTTTCAACCGCCTTCTACATGTAGCAGGCTTCTGACATGGTTGTGTAACGACCGCCGTCAAGTGATTAAAGACAGCAACCGGGACCTACGACTTAACGTGCCATCCGAAACACGGAACCATCTTACGGATAATCAGGTGGTTCAGCCCAAATTGTCCTAACCAGACTGTGAACAAATTAACAAAGTGATAAATATCAATTTTGTGAGTGACCCACCGAGAATCGAACCTGGAACCTTTTGCGTCAAAGGCAGTCGCACTACCACATCGGTCGTCCCATTCTATAAAAGACCTTTAATCACCGAAAGCTCATCCACTTAGGCAAATTATTTCATCCCATTTACTTATCAAGAATGGATTGGCTGCTCTGGGGGCGACGGATTATACTTTCATTAAAATTAAATGAGATTTTTAATTCGGCAAGCGCCATTAACTCGATACGGTCTTTAGGCGCTTCTCACACCTTAGGCGGATCGCACACTTGACGCACGACGGAGCGCAAAAATATCGCAGCGATCTGTCAGATGTATACTATAAACGGCACTCCTCATACTAAAACACTGCGATAGCGACACTGAGACTGCGATAGCGCTGCCATGACTGCGGTTGAGAGTATTTAGTATGGGGATTGACATTTCTAGTATGGATCTGGCAGACCGCTGCGATATTTTTACGCTCCGTCGTGTCAAGCGTGCTATCCGCCTTACGACCGTTGGTGCAAAAGAGATAGGTATATTGCATCTGCCATAAGTGTAACAGAGACAAATTCCAAGTGCCATCGCATTTTTTTTGCATTATTAGTAAAAAAAATCCTTCAATCTGACAGACACACGGATGCTTTAAAAGTACGTATCCACGGATGTCAAGTGAGGGAACCCCTTTTACGCTGTAACGCACTTTTTGGTTTACAGGCATTTTTTTACATTTGCGATAACAGGGTATAAAAAAAAAATGATAATTTGCGTTTTTTTGTGCTTAGGGATATCCAATTATAATCCTATTACAAAATTTTATATCGAAAAAAATGCGCGTAGGTGGTTTATTTTATAAAAACCGTGCACAGAGTCGTAATTTATAATGATCGTAGGCAGATCGCACACTTGACGCAGTCGCAGATCGCAGCGGTCTGTCAGATCAGATCCATACCAGAAACATTACTCCCCATGCTAAAACCGCACTCTACGGACGTCACTGCGTTAGCGCTGCGTCGACAGCGGTTGAGCGGTTTTAGTATGGGGATTGACATTTCTAGTATGGATCTGACAGACCGCTGCGATATTTTAGCGGTCCGTCTTGCGTCAAGTGTGCAAAAATTGTGTATTGTTTACATAAACAATTTTGGAACAGATTTGCAATTGGGCTGGTACATCGTATTCACTGTAGCATCTCATCTGCGAGGCATCCAATACTTATCGTTTTCAAAACAACCCGCCTTATCCAATCTACTAACTATTATCGAGTTGGGCACCCCTGACTCACGCCACTCCGATACTCACATAACCGAGATTTAGTAAACAGCCAGTCTCGCGCGGGCCCATGCGCCTGTGACCATTCCAAATTCAAATTACT
This sequence comes from Keiferia lycopersicella, assembly GCA_029255805.1. Classification (NCBI taxonomy): domain Eukaryota; kingdom Metazoa; phylum Arthropoda; class Insecta; order Lepidoptera; family Gelechiidae; genus Keiferia; species Keiferia lycopersicella. The sequence goes on from JARACZ010000028.1 coordinate 453,494, forward strand.
TCACTTATAAATAGTTTTGAGTGTGAAAAGAGAAAGTAAGTGCACTATTTTTTTTTGTGGACAGTGGTGGCAAACTTTTGGTGAAATTATTAAATTGTTATTTTGAAATCTTGTTTATGATACATTCGATCTTTCTCGGAAAGTCGGTTAGCAAAAACATGTGGTATCTTTTGAATATCATGACTCCTGTTGCCATACAACTACTTGTATTCTCCAAATTGACAATACGGCGGATTGCACACTTTATGCGCGACGAAACGTTAAAATATCGCAGTGATCTGTCAGATCCATACTAGAAATGTCAATCCCCATACTAAAACCGATCAATCGCTGTTGATGCAGCGCTATCGCAGAGTCGTCCGTCGAGTGCGGTTTTAGTATGGGAGTGACGTTTCTAGTATGGATCTGACAGACCGTTGCGACATTTTTGCACTCCGTCGTGCGTCAGGTGTGCGATCCGCCTAATTCATGCTTGAACCAGATTGTAATGCATTTATCTTATTATACGTGATTTAGAGAGCCAATACAGCGACTTCAAAAATCGCTCAAAAATCATTTTCCAAAAATTGTTCCGACTGTAGTTTTAACAATTTTTCTAATCAAGTTAAAAGTAAGGTTTCTGACTAAAATTCACTCTTGGTGAAAACCTACGTAATAACTCATAAAAAGTTTGGAAGATAAGCAGAGAAATAATTTTATTAAATTAATAAAATCCATCAAAACCAGAAAAAGGTTAGTCTATACTAAGCAAGTTGTAGGTCTTAAATTTTAATAGTTTTCTCTCAGATAGAATGCCTATTTATGTTTTTGTGTGTGCTTACGAGACAATTTGATTTTGCGCACCTTTTGGCGGATCGCACACTTGACGCACGAAGGAGCGTAATAATATCGCAGCGGACTGTCCCCATACTAAAACCGCTCCACCGCTGTTGACGCAGCGCTATAGCAGTGTCATCCGTCGAGTGCAGTTTTAGTATGGGGAGTGACATTTCTAGTATGGATCTGACTCTGACAGACCGCTGCTGTTGAATCGACCGATTGAATCTTGAATCTTGAATCTATATTTTTGCGCTCCGTCGTGCGTCAAGTGTGTGATCCAGCTTACGAGACAATTTGATTTTGCTAGGCGCACCTTTTTTGTCCCACTGCAAGTAAAGGACCCCTCTTCCCCCCCCCCCCCCCCTCTTTCCCCTACTTTTTTTCACCTAGACAAGATTCTGACCTTGTCTACCTTTAACGATAACATGACCCTGTTTACGAAGAAATAAATGAATCCAATTGAATTGTATTGAAAAAATTATACAAATATAAACAATGGATAACAAATGTGATAAAAACATATTATAAGTAACTATTTTAACAATACGCATCTCTGAAATTATAGGTAAATATGAACGTAAGCGGATCGCATACTTGACGCACGACGGAGCGCTAAAACATCGCAGTGGTCTGTCAGATCCATACTAGAAACGTCACTCCCCATACTAAAACCACTGTCGACGCAGCGATATCGCAGTCTCATCCGTCGAGTGCGTCAAGTGTGCGATCCTCCTTACAAGCGGGCTGCCCGCGGTCGCACCCACTGCTAAATGGTTTTACCGTACGACTTGGACTTTTTCCGACATGCACTAAAAATACTAACCTTACTCTTGAGTCACTGTCTATAGAAAAAACACATGAAAATTCGTTGCGTGATATGGGTAGAGTTACCGTGTCCATGACAGAAAGACAAAGAAACTTCAACAGGGACTTCAGCCTCAGTTAGGGCGGCTGCCGCGGCCCAAACTCAGCTTTAAAAAGAAGTACCCACCTTGATTTGGGCACGTTTAGCCGTAGATCCCGGTTGCTGTCTATGATCACTTACGACGGCGGTCGTTACACAACCATTTCAGAAGCCTGCTACTTGTGAAGGCGGTTGAAAAATTCTGACACTAGGGTTCATCGAGTCGTTGGACGACTCGGCGTCCCACACGAAAAGACCTTTAGTAATAAGTTTTATTTAGTTGGAAAAATATGTTTGTTCTATGTATTGATTTACTCTCAATCATAATTTAGGGCCTACGTTAATCTAGCGGCTTGCAGCGCTCTAAAATTGTGGTCGCGTATAGCGCATTGCAACCGCATCGCTTATCTTATCAAAATTCGCTGTACAATAACAACAATGATTATCAGACATCATTCTGTGACCTTAGGGGTGTAAAAGATACGTCAACTTCTATGTTTTTATTAGTTATCATCAAAATAAAGATTGATGTTCAATAGTTTCTGTTTTTTAAAATAAACTTTTAACAATGCCTACACACATTTCTTGGTTTAGTTGTTTACTTATTCAAATTTTCATAAAAAACATACAACTTAAAGGTTTCCTGATACATACATACATACACATATCACGCCTTTATCCCTTGCGGGGTAGGCAGAGCGATAACGGACGCAAAATTACGGTCGTTATCACCACGTCTGACAATACGAGTATTTGAGGGTCGTTGCAGATAAGTCGTGTATCACTATAGTGACAGGTTGTCAGCCTGTCGCCTAAAATTGCAGCACACTTAAAACCCTCGAGTCCCTCAGTCGCCTATTACGACACCCGCGGGAAGGATGTGGGGTGATGCTATTCTAAGCCGGCATCACACGGCAGTTAAACAAAAAATAATACAAAAAAAAAGGTTTGTCGAAACTGCGCAAGCCTACAAAATCCCCTTTCGTTTCCAGTGGAAGACCTGACCTCAACCCTGGACCAGGACCGGGACTCAGACTTGGAGCAGGACACCTCGGAGACCAGGCTCAATGGCCCTGAGAAGAACGGGCATGACAAGATGCTGCGAAGACTGGACACCGTTCCTGATATCAAGAGAGACACAACGGGCATCACTACACAGTATATCGCTACTGGCATAGGTTAGTATACACACACACACACACACACACACACACACACACACACACATCACGCCTCTATCCCTTGCGGGGTAGGTAGAGCATTAACGGCCGCAATATTACAGCCGCTATCGCCACGTCTGACAAATATTGAGGGCCTTTTGAGATAATTCGTGTACCACTATACTGACAAGTTGCCAGTCTGTTGCCTAAAAGTTGTGATACACCTGAAACCCTCAGGTTCCTCAGTCGCCTCTTACGACAACCACGGGTAAGAAATGGGGCGATGCTATTCTAAGCCGGCATCACACGGCCAGTTAGTATACACGGTGTTAGGGAACGTACTAATTCAAGGGATGAAACAGCCCATGAAACTAAACAACTTTGGCGGATCGCACATTTGACGCACGACGAAGCGCTAAACGATCGCAGTGTCATCCGTCAAGTGCGGTTTTAGTGTGGGAAGTGATGCTTCTAATATGGATCTGACAGACCGCTGCAATATTTTTGCACTCCGTCGTGCGTGTGTTCCTCGCCTTATAAAGACGGCAAGCCATAGCGGCACGCCCTGTAAAACTGACAGCTGTTCTGAAGATGGCAGCCACGACAGTATGATGTTTCTTTCAGTGAACCTGGGAGCCCTGGCTGCTGGGGTCTGCGTCGCCTGGTCATCATCAGCTCTGCCTCTCCTCACACCTGGTCATCATGAGGTGGGTGAAAATTTGCCCAGTTAAAAATTGCGGTCACACGTAAATTTCTTCAAGTGGACAACACTTACAGATTTTAAGTATTATTCACACGAAAGAATGTTTAATTGACTATTTGGAAAGTAAAACTCCATCCACAAATTATGAAATATGTTTAACTAAAACTTAATCTGAAACCTGAAATCGGGGCCAAAACACGCGTTCTTCGCGTGTCACACTCAGCTATTGCGAAATTCAAACACGTATAGAGTTTTATCTAGCTGGACATCATATAACTTTTCACCCTTCATAATAATCCTTATATCATGTAGATTTATTCAAAATTATAAATTGGACAATATTTAACTGCGTATACCGATAAAAATGACAGTTTGTGTTGGTCACACGTTTTTGTGTTTTCTGAAAACGTGGTCTAAAACGACTGAATCGCTGAAACTAATAGAACTATGAGCTGGGTCTTGTTTCTGCCTTCTGCCAGGATTGCTTCTTCATCCCTGGAGAGCGAGCATATAGCTCCTTGGCACTTCTAGAATAAAATAGGAGTTGTTACATTTTTAGGTCCTATTTTTGCACCTGCGCCAGGTCCCTTTCCTGTGCATGTTTTCTTCGTGAAAGAATTATTACAGAGGATTTGTTCTGAACAAATAATGTCGCATAATAAAGCGAGATTTAAGATTCGTTTAAAAATTTTGATTACATTCAAGCGTTTACCAATAAATCACTAAAAACATAGAAAATTGTCCCTTGACTGGCTTCATTTGACTGGCATTTTTCCCAGTCAAGGGACATTTTATGCCAGTCAAGGGACTAATGTTATTTTAATGATTGTTTTTGCATTTTTTTTGTGTAAAGGTGTGCCTGCAGAGTAGAATAGCACCACCCCATGTCTGCCCATGGGTACCGTAAGTTAGATTAAGGGTTTCTAGTTGGTGAACAGCATTGTTCGTGCAGATAACATAGTTTAAAAACACTTGCTTTATGTCTCAAGGTGCGGCTGCGTTAGGCCTCGGGGTAGCTTCGCGATATCTCAGGCTGATTGATAGACGTCTCTTAAGCTACTGCGTTGCATCTCAGGGAGGCTGCGTTAAGTCTCAGGTTAATTTCGACGTATCTTAAGCTGACTGCGGTGTATTTCAGGGTGGTTGCGTTATGTCTCTTAAGCTGAGTGCGTTGTATCTCAGGTTGGCTGCAATACGTCTCACTCAGGCACATTGCGACGTATCTTAAGCTGACTGCGTTGTATCTCAGGATCTCTGCGTTAGGTTTTAGGTTAATTGCGACGATCTTCAGCTGACTGCGTAGTATCTCAGGGTGGTTGCGTAATGTCTCAGACTGATTGCGACGTCTCTTAAGCAACTGCGTTGTATATCAGGGCGGCTGCGTTATGTCTCGTTTATACTGATTTCGACGTCTTTTGAACTGACTGCGACGTCTCTGAAGTTGACTGCGATGTACGAGTATCTAAGGGTGGCTGCGTCATGTCTCACTCAGGCTCATTGTGACGTCTCTTAAGCTGACTGCTATATATCTGAGGGTGGCTGCATCATGTCTCACTCAGGCTCATTGCGACGTCTCTTAAGCTGACTGCGTTGTATCTCAGGGTGGCTGCGTCATGTCACAGAATGGTTACGACGTCTCTTCAGCTTACTGCGTTGCATCTCAGGTTGGCTGCGTTTTATCTCATTCAGAGTCATTAAGCGAAGTCTCTTAAGCAGTCTGCGTTGTATTTCAGGGCGGCTGCGTTATGTCTCACTAAGGGTGACTTCGGCATCTCTAAAGCTGACTGCGACGTCTCTTAGCCTACTGCGTTGTCTGAGATCAATGATTGCGACGTCTTTTCAGCTGTCTGCATTGAATCTCAGCATGGCTGTGTTATGTCTCAGGTTGGTTACGACGTCTCTTAAGCTGATTGCATTGTATGTCGGAGTCTTTTTAGCTGAGTACATCGTGTCTCAGGCTGATTACGTCGTCTCTAAGGTGACTGCGTCGTGTCTCAGGTTAGTTACGTTATTTTTAAGTCTGATGGCAATGTCTCTTTAGCTGTTTGCGTCGTGTCTCATGTATACAGCGGCGTGTGTTAGGTTGCTTGCCTAGTGGCGTCTAAGGCTATCTGAGTCATGCATGCCTCAGGCTGATTGCGTCATCGTTAAGGTTATCTTCGTCTGTTCAGTAGCAGAATGTACAACACAGTTAATTCTCAGGTCATAATGTTTTCGGTGGTTTCTTCTTGTCTCATGCTAGCTGTTTCATTATGGCCTAAGTTTAAACGACTTTCGTTACTATTGTTTTGGTGGAGAATTGGGTCTACGTTTCGGCTGTTTACGAACAGCCTTCTTCCGGAGGTCGACAGATCACATACGCCCGCCTGTCAACTGTGATTGTCGAACACTGTGACTGTTTCATTTCGTATTTCGGGCTGGCTGTGTCGTATTTCAAGCACGAGCAAATTTTCTGTGACTAGGTGCGTCGTGTCTTAACCAGACTGAGGCTTCAGGGCGTCAGTCTGGTAGGCTGCGGCAACTTTTACTTCTATTCTACTTAGTTAAAAGCAAAAGATGAACAGCTTTTATTCATATATTTTGTTAAAATAATTACTTTGTCCCTTGACTGGCGCAAAATGTCCCGTTGACTGGCACCTCAAATTTCAAAATTTAATTTTAACGAAACCTGTGGTTCGATTTAAGTGTTTTTTCGTAAATAACCTTTTCAATAGGCCTTTATTATTATGCAATGATAAACTAACCATAGAACTAAAATTTTAAATTTGCCAGGAAAGGGACCTGAAGAATCGTTTTCAAATATCCACCCAGGTAAGATCAAGGTCTTCTTCCCTTGTGGGAAACCGAGTCGTCCAGCGACGCGATGAACCCTAGTGTCAGAATTTTTCAACCGCCTTCTACGATCAGGCTTCTGACATGATTGTGTAACGACTGCCGTCTAATTGATCATAGACAGCAACCGGGACCTACGGCTTAACGTGCCATCCGAAACACGGTAAAAGAAGAATTATGATTCGTTCAGCTTGTTAAAATATTATTAATGACCATTGAATTGATATCTAATTGACCTTATATATACAAGGTGTTAGGGACAGCCTCCCGAATACCGATAGGGTGCAAGCAGACCATGAAACTGAACAACTTTCCCCTAGGAACATATGTCAGGAAACGACAAAAAACAAAAAAAAATCGACCTCCCATACAAAATCGCGATTAGCTGACTTCATGTACTATTCGAAACCAAAATTTTTTATGTTTCCTGACATATGTTCTTAGGCGAAAATTGTTAAGTTTCATGGTCTGCTTGCACCCTATCAGTATTCGGGACGCTGTCCCTTACACTCCGTATTATCTACCAGAAAATAATGTAATGTAATAATATTGTTTGTTTTTTAGTTTGCGGACTACAGTTACGATCAAAACTCATCTGACTACAGATATAATGTAAGTAGATTAGTGTCAAATAAGACGAGCGGGTAACTTGGGACTTGGTCGACACCAGCATCTATGAACCGGCTGTAAGCCTATAACGTTATAACTGGTGGATAAATGTAGAGTCAGTTTTCAACCAGTAACAACGTTATAGCTGGTTCATAGATGCTGGTGTCGACCATAACCCAAGTTACCCGCTAGTCTCATTTTCCCCCATTTGGCCATATCAAAAACCATATTCTAGCCCTACAAACGAAGGGCCTAGTTATGTTTTGCCTATATTTTTTTTTACCTAATCGACTAAGTGACTAGTACGACCTTACCTTAACGCAAGACCTTAAATAGGCATACTTTCTATTAATTCTCCAAGTCTGCCATAATATAGATGGCGCTGGGCTGAGGTAAACTGAAAAAAAATTGATTTTATCGAGTAATCGCATGTAACGCCATCTGGTATTAAATCATGCAAAAGGGTGGGAGCTGTTAGATGAGAAATTTCTCAATAAAGTATTGACGAGATCTACACTTTTCTGAAAACTAGCTTATTATGCTTATTTCAGAATCTATGCCATCAATTTTCGAAGTACTTATACAATTTCTGATTACAGCGTCTACAAATGACCCAATCCGAAGCCTCCTGGGTGGCCTGTCTCCTTTGTCTTGGTGCTGTTTTCGGGGCTATTCCAGCAGGTCTAATCTCCCAGTTCTTCGGCAGAAAGAAGACCTTGGTATACCTGGCTCTTCCACTGGTCGTTTCTTGGATTATGGTGGCTTCAAGGTAGTCTTTTGACCAGACATTTTCCACTACAATTCAGTAAGAGTATCGGTATTAGTTGAAAAAACTATCTCTAGATGCGGGGGGCATGCCATGTTTTATTGGCAGAGATACACTTGCATATTTTCGCAGGCAACGATTGAGCCGTAGTAGCCAGATGGAGGAGAAGTTGCCAATATCGAAAATTGCTAATTAAGAAAGTCGCAGGTTCAAATCCAGCACACGGTTCAAAATTTTGTATGTTTTTGGAGTCACCGATTAACATTTAAGTTTATAAAGCTGCCGACGTAAATTTTTTAGATTTTTTATATTGCCATTTTTGTACTTCCAGTCCAAACGTATACGGTCTATACGTGGGTCGCATAGTCGGTGGTGTGGCAGTTGGGGCCTTCAGCGTCAGCATTCCTCCTTACATTGAAGACATCGCAGAGAAACCCCTCCTTTCAACGCTTGCTAATTTCTACCACCTGCATTTCAGCTGTGGAGTACTATTTGGATACATCATTGGTAAGTTTATCGTTTATCAGAACGTCTTCTTACGTTGATGATTTAACCCACTACTCTTCGTCTATGGCAAATATTCGGTAATTTTTATTATGTCTCTCTAATCCTTATCTAATCCTATCTGACAAAGATGTCAGCGCTATTTTAGGTTAACGAAGTATAGGAAAATTACTATCATTACCTACCAATTTCTTTTTTTTTCAGGTATGGTTAACAGCATCTTCTGGCATTGCCTTCTTTGCTCAAGCATCCCAGTGGCCTTCTTCTTAGCGTTCGTCTTTCTGCCCGAATCACCTGCCTATCTGATCTCCCAGGGCAAATCTGCTGAAGCTAAAGCGTCCTTGAGATACTTCAGGGGCATCGACAACGATATCGACGCGGAAATGAAGGAAATTAAAGAAAACATCAGATACAATCTCAGAAACAAAGTCACCTTCAAGAAACTGTTCAGTAGAAGAGTTACTGTTAAAGCTTTATTTGTCTCTTTTGGGTTAATGATCTTTCAGCAGCTGAGCGGGATATATCCCATTCTTTTCTACGCAGATTCCGTTTTCAAGCCTTTCGATATGTCTCTAAATCCTCCTGGAGGAGCTATTATTTTGGGTTTCTGTTTTGTGTCATCAACTTACTTTTCTTCGATGTTACTGAAGACTATTAGAAGAAGAGTATTGTTGCTCGTATCTTTGACTTCAATGGCTATAAGTTTGGGAAGTTTAGCGACGTACTATCATTTGAAGGCGTCGAATGTAACAGCTAGTAGTACTTGGGTGCCTCTGTTGACGCTATGTGTATATGTTATTACGTATGCTGTTGGTATTGGTCCGATTCCTTGGCTAATGTTAAGAGAGATATTCCCAACAAATGTCACAAGAAGAGCTACAGCTATAACGGCCGGTTTCCATTGGTTTTTGGCTTTCGGCGTGACGAAATTCTATCAAAACTTAATCGAGAAAGTAAGCCCAGGGTGGACCTTATGGCATTTTGCTGTTACTTGCCTGGTTGGTACAATCTTCGTGTATTTCTTTGTGCCTGAAACTAAAGGAAGAACGCTGGAAGAGATTCAGGATGAGTTCGATGGCATACACAAGGCCAAAAGGCATCGGCATGTTATCGAAGTCATTGAATAGACTAGTTGTATGTCATAAATTAAGGGTTATTGATTATGAATTTATGATTTGTGGGTGTGAGTTGCATTTGCATATAATTAGTTCATAAGTAGGAGTAAAACAATTCGAGATTATTAAAAAGTCAAGTTACGTTAGTGGAAAACCAGTGAATGATAGTAGATTTGTAAATAAATGAAAGCAGCTATAATTATCCATCCAATATTTATTTAATTATTTGTAGTTTGTGGTTATATTATAGACTGAAACTGTACCTACTGCCAAAGAACAGATCTGGAAAAACTTGATTCAAATACTATCTGCTTTTTTTATTACAAATGATTGTGGAGGTTAAATATATCTGAAGGGATCATATTATAAGCCACTTAGTTAGGTAGTTACTTATTTATTTTATTTTAAGGTTTAATATTTTGAGTGTTTGTGTACTATTTTATGTATATTTTCAGTATGTGAGGTGAAATTAAAACTTATTAAATACTTTTTGTATTAATATTCGTCGGAGAGTTTTTATTGTGTAATGGGTCCTACTACAACACAAACAAAACACACACAAATACACAAATTACACCTTTATCCCTTGCGGGGTAGGTAGAGCGTTAACGATCGTAAAATTACGGTTGTTATCGCCACGTCTGACAAGTATTCAGGGTCAAGCGTCAGATGATTCGTGTATCACTGTAATGACAGGTTGTCAGCCTATCGCCTAAAGTTGTTATACGTGGTAATACACATAAACCCATCGAGTCCCTTAGTTGCCTCTTACAACACCCGCGGGCAGAATTGGGGTGATGCTATTATATGCCGGCATCACACGGCAAACAAAGCATGTCGATAATACTAGTTTATTTATTTCACAGGGGCTCAATCTTTGAAACAGTGATTTCTAAAATCGCACATACAAGCTACTAGTCTAACTATTCGTAACATGATGTGCTGTGATGGATTTGGGTATAGCAAATTAACAAAACGAAATAAGCAGTATTCAGTATTCAGTATTCAGTCTTTTATTGATAAAATAAATAAATTTTATATGTCAAACTTATGAAATGAACAATAAATAGTAAATAATTTGATACACATAAGTACTTAAGTGTACATTAATTTTTAAGACGACATAATATACCTAAAATTATTGCTGATCAGTGTTAATATTAATTCGTTCTTAATTCTAAAAACTCATTCACACTGTAACACGCCAGATCAAGAAGCAGTTTTTTAAGTTTACTTTTGAATATTGAGTCATTTTGGCTGTCCTTAATATCGGTCGGGAGTGCGTTATATAGCTTGATACCCATGACAGTAAATGATTTTCTCGACTTAGCTAGTCGTTTACGTGGTACTAGTAGGTGGTTACGATGGCGTGTGTTTATACTATGAATATCTGCGTGAGTTTTATATTCATTTATGTTTGTTCTTATTAGCTTACATGTTTCGAGAATGTAGATGCTAGGCAAAGTTAGTATTTTTAGTTCCCTAAAGAGGGATTTTGCAGGAAAATCAACTGGCTTTTTTAACATAATGCGCAGTACTCTCTTTTGTAGTATAAAGGGTTTCCCACAGTCAGCAGCAGTGCCCCACAGCTCAACTCCGCCCTTCAGAATGGCATGGAAGTACCCATAGTACGCTTTGAGTAAGTTATCAATAGTCAGACTAGGTACTAACCTTGATATAGCGTAACAAGCGGATGACAGCTTTAGGCATAATGCTTCAATGTGTGGAGCCCACGTTAAACCGGAGTCAATTGTGTAGCCTAGGTATTTAACGGAACTTACTTGCGGAACGCATGTGTTATTTAACTTTATGTCTAGATAGGGTAAGTTTGCGCTTCTTAGTTGAAAGTTCATGATATTTGTTTTTTCAGGGTTTAGGAGTAGTCCATTCGCTGAAAACCACCTCGATATTTGTAGCATGGTTTTCTGTATTTTGCTAATTAATGACAACATGTTCTCAGCATTTACTATTAGGCAGGTGTCATCAGCAAAAATCACAAACTCTGTATCATCACAGGCAGCAGTTACATCGTTTACCATAAGCAGGAACAGGTTATTTCCCATCACGGACCCCTGGGGGACGGAGCAGTTTCCTATGTAGGCCAAGTCTGACTTGCTGCTAAGTACGTACGTACATGAGTACTTTGCTTGCGACCATTTAAGAATTCGGTGATAGTGGAGAAAAAGTTCGAGTCAAAACCATAGCGAGATAACTTGTTCAGCAACAGAGAATGGTCGACCATCTCGAAGGCGCGCGATAGGTCACAAAAAATAGCTGCTACCTTTCGCCCGCACTCGAGATGAGTCATCACCCTGCCCACTACGTCACGCGCGGCGTCGCCGGTCGAGCGGCCGGGCTGGTACGCGTATTGCTGAGTGTTAAGTAGGTTATTGCAAGTTAGGTATTCAATAATTCTGTCACTAATCATTCGCTCAAACACCTTTGATATGATAGGTATAAGCGAAATGGGACGATATGAACTTGGAACGACAGCCTCCCCCTTACCCTTATATATCGGTTGAACTTTGATATGTTTTAAGTTATCTGGGTACTTGCCGGCGTCCACACACTCGTTAAATAATAGCAATAGTAATGAGACTACTATTGGAGGTAGATAGTCAAGTACATACGTCGTCATGTCATTGACGTCCTTTGACTTCTTACGTTTGATTTTACGAAATGTTTTAATAATTTCATGAAGTGTGAATGGTTTAAATGAAAAACATAACTGTGACTTTGAGTCTAAAAATTTATCAAGATAATCAAGCGCGTTTTGTGTGTTAGGTATAGCGGTGTTGTTGTTTACTTGTGTGTAGTGACGGTTCAACTGGTTAGCAGCAGCTGCGGCGCGCGCAGACTCGCAGTCGCCCGCAGATTTGTTTACCAATATGCTAAGTGCATTATTTTTGTTGCTATTCCTACAGGTCTCAAGAGGATATTACCCGCCATACATTACGACACATATTATAACTGCAGCTTGATATGGCCGTGTTTAGGTAGCTAGTTCGTGTGGTATTTAGCAGTGAAGAATATGATATTTCTGTCTGTTCTAGTTGTAAATAGTGTTGTAAACTATTATTATCTTAACCTTGTCTTAACATAAGCTATCTCCATAAACATCACTCTTAGAGCATGCTTCGTAAACAGGGTTTTTGAACGAAAGAGGGAGAGGAGAACGATGGTAACGCGCGCGATGTTGTAGATCTATATTTTTGTTGAATATTGTCGTTCCTTCACAATAATATAAGTTTTAAGATGCGTGTTTGTACTGAAAAAGATAATAAACAAACCATATATTGAAGTGCAGTTGTTTTTACTACGAGATCCACCTGAAAAACATCAAGACACATGAGGCATTCTAACCGCCCATAAGGCGGTCCTACATCTCAGAAGCGGGATAGCAGCAATATCTGGCCTATATTGTTGTAGCCGTCGCCCAAAATCAGTGTGAGTATACTGTTTATTCTCGCAAAATGTATCTCGAAAGGAGAATAATTATTAAACTATACAAAGCTGTCAAGTCATTTGCAAAAAAAAAAAAAAAAGGTCTTTTTAGGGGCACTCTTTAGTGTGTAGTGCACCCTGTGCACCGAAGTAGCGCATTTTTTGCCTATGATAATGATCCTACCAGAGTCTTTCAAAAAAAAAAAAAAAAAACTCAATTTTGACATGTAAATTTATTACTGTTCTCTGCGGCGAAAGCGTGAAGCTTGTTTTATTGTTTATTCGAGTGAATATGCTTGAAAATATTGCGTAACGCTGATAAACATTAATTATTAAGCCTCTTTTGAAGATAACAAGTAAGTAAAGTGAAGCAATCGAGCTAGAAAAGACTAAAAATACTAAAATAGTATATTGTTGGCGGTCATTTTTGGTGGCAAAACTCCGCCATATTCCACTTGTTTGTTTTCGTTAGAATTCTTTTACGAGCTGTAAGATTGAGTTACTTTTGAGTTAGTTAAATAAATAAGTTAGCTGGTACACTTTTACTGACAGTGATTCACTGTTCTAACATGTGTTTTTGTTTTCTTTTGAGGACTGATTGACTGGTTGCTATGGACCGGGATCAACAAAGCCCTGGTACACCTAAGGGCCCGTTACCAAGGGGAGTGTACCGGCAATGTGATCCACTCAAGAGTAAGCATAAAGAGAGACCTCGAAGACGGCGTCATTCCTGTCACCATGTCCGCGTATCTGAAAAGGAAAAGGCTCACAGTCGTAGCCGGTCAAGGGGTAGGAGCACTAGCCGCTCACCATTCGTGATCCGTAAAAGGTATCGCCGATCGCAGTCTAGGCATTCTAGAGGCCGACGTTCTCGCTCCACCTCAAGACGTTCAGTGGCATCAAGGAAGGAGTGGAGATATCACAAGTACGAAGACCGAAGGAGCTCACTAGCTGAGAGATCAAAATCACGGCTTACTGATCGCGTAAGGTACAGACGTCACCGATCACCATCCAGACATTCAGGGCGATCTCCAAGGTCATCTGATGGAAACTTAAAATATAATAGACGCCATAGGAAGTATTCTGTCAGATCAAATTCAGGATCAACGTCTCGCTCTCCACATTCATATTGTCGTCTTAAAAATTTAAATGATGATCAAAATTCATTTTTTGAGAATTTTATAAACGCAATGTATAGGTGCAAGCCTAAAACTGATAATGTAAATTTATCAGGGTCTAACGTCATTCCTGAATTTGATCCCCTCAATAAAGAGCAAACTATTAATCTGTGGATACATAAGGTAGATGAATGTGCTGCTATTTATAATTGGAATGACCAGCAGACTGTACACTATGCGATGCCAAAGTTGTGTGGTATGGCAAGAACTTGGTGCCAAGGCTTGCCGTCACTACGGTTCTCATGGACTGAATGGAAAATCAAACTAATTGAAGCCTTCCCATCACAGGAAAATTATGCAGAATTGCTTTCGGAGATGCTCAGCAAAAGGGCTAAATATGGCGAGTCCCTAGATATATATTTTTATAACAAAATGAATCTTTTAAATAGATGTGAGATCACTGGCAGACGCGCAGTGGATTGTCTGCTGGCAGGTATTGATGATCGCAATGTTAGGGTTGGGGGACAGAGTGCTCAATTTTCAAACCCTGAACAAGTACACAAATTTTTAAAATCTGTTAAAATTAACCTAGATAATAAAAATATAATAGATTCTCGTAAAGATAAAGATAGATGTTTCAGCCAAAATAGTAGTAACTTAACTAATAATACGAAAAATAATAATGCAACCCCGCAGCAAAAACCTACTATTTGTTATAATTGCAATGAAAGTGGTCATGTTTTCTTCCAGTGCCCAAAGCCAAAGGTTCAATGTTCGTCTTGTTTTTTAAGAGGGCATCTGGCAGCTAATTGTCCAAAAGTTAAGCAAACCACTGATGACACTTAAAGTAAGAGTGTGATGCAAGTGACGGGAGGAAAGGGTACTAGTATTAAATTTAAATTACCTATAAAAGTAAACAATATGTTCGTAAATGTAAACACTGACATACCTGAAGAAGACGACAATGAGTAGATGGTCTTAATTCTATGTTACTTAAGTTTGAGTTTGTTTCATTTAATTAGCTGACCAATGTCATGGGTCTAGTCCAGTATTATTAGTTTAGTTTTGTCATGAGGCTGACCAACGTCATGGGTCTAGTCCAGTATTATTAGTTTAGTTTTGTCATGAGGCTGACCAACGTCATGGGTCTAGTCCAGTATTATTAGTTTAGTTTTGTCATGAGGCTGACCAACGTCATGGGTCTAGTCCAGTATTATTAGTTTAGTTTTGTCATGAGGCTGGCCAACGTCATGGGTCTAGTCGAGTCTTATTAGTTTAGTTTTGTCATGAGGCTGACCAACGTCATGGGTCTAGTCCAGTATTATATGTTTAGTTTTGTCATGAGGCTGACCAACGTCATGGGTCTAGTCCAGTATTATATGTTTAGTTTTGTCATGAGGCTGACCAACGTCATGGGTCTAGTCCAGTATTATTAGTTTAGTTTTGTCATGAGGCTGACCAACGTCATGGGTCTAGTCGAGTCTTATTAGTTTAATTATGTCATGAGGCTGACCAACGTCATGGGTCCAGTCGATACATGTGAATTTTTGTCATGAGCCTGACCAATGTCATGGGTCGTCGATGACTGTGACATATATCAGTTTTATTTAATTTTCTCATGAAGCAGACTGATGTCATGGGTCAAAGATCATATCACAGATCAACGTTGTTTATTGTCATGTGAGATTGGCCAGGGCCATAAAAGGTCTCTTATGAAAATTACTGCATGATAAGTTTAGTAGATATATTTGATGTGATGTTAAATTGTTATAAGTCTGACCAATGTCATGAAAGTGAATTTCATTCCCCGTTATGAATATGAATACGTATTAGTTAGTTATAGTATCTAGATATACTTTAAGCTGTGTCATGCAGTGCCAGAGATAGTATTTAGATTACTATTGTACTTAAAAAGTGCAGCTAAGAGTTAATTGCTGTGATATGTAGGTACAAATTGAAAAATTGTTATTGTATTCTCGCTAGATTTTATTTTTGTAGACAGATTTTATTATGTATTGTCTTAAATTACTTTTGTTTAATGTTATCCAACAAAGGGACTTGTTGTTTAAAGGATGGCCGAGTTGTTGTAAACTATTATTATCTTAACCTTGTCTTAACATAAGCTATCTCCATAAACATCACTCTTAGAGCATGCTTCGTAAACAGGGTTTTTGAACGAAAGAGGGAGAGGAGAACGATGGTAACGCGCGCGATGTTGTAGATCTATATTTTTGTTGAATATTGTCGTTCCTTCACAATAATATAAGTTTTAAGATGCGTGTTTGTACTGAAAAAGATAATAAACAAACCATATATTGAAGTGCAGTTGTTTTTACTACGAGATCCACCTGAAAAACATCAAGACACATGAGGCATTCTAACCGCCCATAAGGCGGTCCTACAATAGACGTCCGGGTCATTAGGGTTATTACATAATGTTAGTTTTTGTGAATGGATGGTTTTACGGAGTCTTTTAATATCATCACCGATCCAGCAATTCTCTCTATTTTTAAGTGGATATTTTCTCAATGGGAAAAACACGTCATAATAAAAATAAATTACATTTAGAACAAATTCTAGTTGTATGCTGGGATTGTCACTTTTAGTTAAAAGTTGATCCCAGTCATATGAATTCATACATAAAATAAAGTTTTGAATATTATTTTTTGAGAATAATCTTTTAGTACATATCCTGTTTACATTGTTAGGTTTATAGATTTTTAAGGAAATGCTAACACCAAGGTGATCAGAAATATTTAAATTACAAGCGGATACATTTGTAATATCATTATTAGGGGTATTTGTATATATGTGGTCAATACATGTTTTAGTAGAATTTATTTTTGTTGTTTTTAACCTCGTGTGGAAGTTCACTAATTGTCTATATCCATACAATTTTAATGTCTCTTTTACTGATTTTACATGGCGCAGTATTTCAGGTTTTTGAGTTTTAAAATCAATATTTGTGTCACCAATCACTATTGTTTTATGGTTTTGTAGGGCAGGTAGATTAAATAGTTCATGCATTTTAGTGATAAAAAGTGATACATCACCGCTCGGAGGCCGGTATACACACACTATTAGGATGTCGAGTCCAACGCATTCAATTCCGCACACTTCAAAGTGCATTTCTTCAGAAAGAGCTTTCACCTCCTTGCGCTCGATTGCTAGAACACCCGATCGAACGTAGATACAGGATCCGCCTCCATCTTTGTCAGGACGGCAGTAACCGGAGCATAGTGTGAAATCCAGGATGTTGACCGATGGTAGCTCATGCTGCTTAAGCCAGTGTTCAGTTATGCACTAGACGTCAACTCTATCCCCGCTCTGTACTTGTAGTTCAGCAACTCACACTTAACTCACGACCGAGCGCTAAAATATCGCAGCTATCTGTCAGATCCATACTAGAAACGTCCCCATACTAAACCGCACGAATGACACTGCGATAGCGCTGCGTCAACAGCACTGCAGTTGAGCGGTTTTATAATGGGTGTACATAACCACCATTATGGCAGCTATGTACTTATTAATAAAGAGTAGGTAATTTTATAACGTTTAATTACGTATAATATAAGAAATAAAATAAAATCCATGAAATCAAACAATTTGCACAAAATATTAGTTCGGTCTTCTATATAACAGCCAAAGCGTAACTATGGCAACAACTCCTTCAATTGTTTCTTAGGCCATAGATCGCTGATGGCTATGAAGGTTCCCTTCATCCTGCCCCCTCCTCTTCGAGCTGAAGGGGGCATAGCTGAGTAACAGCCCGTGTGAGGATGCCTCTTCTTGTTCTCAATTCCACCACACGAACTGTGCCGTCTGGGCCTGGGAACAGCTTGCAGATTCTCCCAAGGGGCCAGCTCATAACAGGCAACTGGCTATCTTTGATTATGACTACATCCCCAATCTTCACGTTTGACTTATTGATTTGCCATCTGGCTCGCTGCTGCAGACTGCTTAGGTATTCCTTTGTCCAGCGAGTCCAGAAACTGTGCCGTAGACGCTCCAGCAGTTGGTACCGGTTGATTGGAGTTCGCTTCTCGACCGGTGCCGGTGATGGTAATGCAGTTAGAGGCCGCCCGATTAGGAAGTGCCCCGGAGTAAGTGGACGCAAGTCCGATGGATCGGCTGACATCGGAGTCAGCGGTCGCGAGTTCATAACAGCCTCAACTTGCGCGAACGCCGTGGTTAATTCCTCGAAAGTGAGGCTTAAATTTCCTAAAATTCGTTTCAAGAGGAATTTGGCTGATTTTACACCGGCCTCCCAAATCCCGCCAAAGTTGGGTTGAATTTAAACTCGAAACTTTCACTGCACGCAAACTCATGAACGTCCCGGTTGCTCGCTCTTAAAAGCCTCCCTAACTCATTCATTGCACCCACAAAGTTTTTACCATTGTCGCAATACATGACGCGTGGCCTACCGCGCCTGGCAACAAAACGTCTGAGAGTGAGTATAAAGGCCTGAGTAGTTAAATCGCTTACGACCTCAAGATGCACAGCTTTAACAGCCATGCAGACGAAAATACATAAATAACATTTAGTTTGTCGACAGCCGCGACCTTTCTTGTTTGAGATAAGAAATGGCCCAGCAAAATCTGTCCCAACATGCTCGAATACAGAAGCAGGGTTCACCCGCGGACCTGGTAGTACACCCATTATTGGCTGCTTTGATGCTGCCGCTAAACGTTGGCAGCGCACACACTTATTAACAGTGGATCTAGCTAAAACTCTACCTCCAGTTGGCCAAAAGTGATCACGAATAGAACTCAATAACTGCTGAGGACCACAATGTAAAAGACGGAGGTGTTCTTTTTCGAATAGTAACCTAGAAAAGTGATGCTTTGAATCTATTAAAATTGGATGAACCTTGTCGTAAGAACAGTGAGATGCTTGACTAATACGCCCTCCTACACGAAGGATTTCATCACTCTCATTAATAAATGGATTCAATGAGATAATGCTCGACTTAGCACTTAACCCTTTTTTAGCATTAAGTAAATTGATTTCTTGTGGGAATGAATCTTGTTGAGATAATTTGGCTAACAAGGTGAGTGATTTCTCTAACTCTTGAGCAGTGAGATAATCTTTAGTCTTAGTTGAAGTTGGCTTACAGTTGGCTACGAATCGTAAAACATAGGCCATGATCCTTTGTAGCTTATAGAGCCGTGAATACTTTTCAAAGTGAATTAATTTGTCCTTGATTTGAACACTTAGTGTGATCTTAGTTTCAGGTAGCTGAGGTAAGGCGTCGAAGTCGTTTACTTGAGGTTTAGGCCACTCACTTTCTGGTTTGGCTAGAAAGGGAGGACCGAACCACCACAGCGAATTGTCGGCTAATTGTTGAGGTTTGATACCGCGCGATGCTAAATCAGCAGGGTTAGAATCAGTAGGTACATGACGCCAAGCGTGTCTGTCTGTAAGCTCGCGAATTTCATCGATTCGGTTGCACACAAAAGCTTTCAAAGTTCGTGGTTGAGTTTTTAACCAACCTAGCACTATTGTTGAGTCAGACCAAAATATTGCTCGAGATACTTTGACTCGAAGTGCTTTAGTCACCTTAGCGTACAATCGAGCACCTAATAGCGCGCCTAAAAGCTCTAATCGTGATATCGTCGTCTCTTTCAAAGGTGCAACTCTTGCTTTCGCACACAACAAATTGACATGGACCTTACCCGAACTGTCATCGCATTTTAAATATACGCATGCGCTGTACGCATTTTGCGAGGCGTCAGTGAACAAGTGGATCTCAACATTAGAAGACTGCCTGAATAGTGCGTGCCTTGGCACCCGCAATAAATTGATTGTGCGTACATTTTCAATAAAATTTAGCCATATATCTTTTATATCATCTGGCACTTGCTGATCCCAATCTAGTTTTGCCAACCACAACCTTTGTAGTAGCATTTTAGGAGTGATAGTGATGGCAGATAGAAGACCTAGAGGATCGAAAATTTTACATGACGTTGATAGTATGCCTCGTTTAGTAACTTTAGTAGTTGGGGTATCTGGATCAGCGGAGAAGCTTAGTTGGTCCGAGACCGGATCCCACTTGAGACCTAATACTGTCGACTCTTTGTTGAAGTCTTGTGATTGACTTGTTATAGGTAATTCGGTAAAGATATCGGGGGCATTGGATCGGAACTTGCGCAAATTCATGCAGGCTCCCGATAGCTCGCCGATCACGCCTTGCACGACTCGCTGCAGTTCTGTCTTATCATCAGATGACAAACTTAGATCATCGACATAAAAGCCGTGTCTGATGGCATCAGCGACTGCTTCATCAGCACACTCATTCGCAATTTGAAGCAGGCATCGGGTGCTGAGGAAGGGCGCCGACGCTGTGCCGTATGTGACAGTGTTTAGCTGCAGAGTCCTGAGCGGCTGCCTTTCTTCTTCTCTCCAAAGGATCAGCTGTAAATGACGCTGCGATTCGTCTATCATTATTTGTCGGTACATTTTTTCGACGTCGCCCGTGACAACATATTGACCTTCACGAAATCGCAACAATATAGATATTAGGTCGTCCTGCACAACAGGACCCACCATCTGTATGTCGTTTAGTGAACTTCCTGTGGAAGTTTTGCACGAAAAATCGAACACGACCCTCAAAGGCGTCGTCTCACTTGATTCGCGTATAACCGCATGATGAGGATTATAGTACGCAAATGGTGGCACCTGCTTTAGTTCTGTCAAATGCCCCAAGCGCTCGCACTCCTTGAGAAATTGAGAGTACTCCTCCTTTCTATAGTTTTTGTTCAATTTCTTTTCTAAACTGAAGAATCTTTTCTTTACTATATAGTAAGAATTACCTAAGGCCTTTTTAGGTGACTCAAGCAATGGTATTTTGACTGAAAATCTGCCATCTGGGAGACGCACTGTATTTTCTACAAAATGCGCTTCGCACATTTCTTCTTGCTTTGAAAGAGACTTGTTAAAAGGAGAAGAAGGGATGTCTTCTAGTTCCCAGAATTTTGCGAGATCTTGTCTTATTTCTTGCGTGAAATTACACGCGACATTGCTTGCATTAGTCTTGACCTTGCCAGTAGGACCGGACACTAGCCAGCCTAGCACACTTTCTGTAAGTGTGGGCATCTTATGACCTAAATTAACCCGTTTTTGACGAATTATCTCATTATAAATGTCTTCACCTAATAGAATGTCAACTTCCGAAGGACGATAATAATGAGGATCAGCCAGTACGAAATTGGGTGGAATACTAAATTGTGACGTATCCACCGGCGCACCTGGCAGCATAGTAGTGACTTGTGGAACGACCAAACAGGTCACATTGACGTGAGTCGAATTTACGAGCGACCTGACTTGTATGTCACACTGCTTAGAAACTTTTAGTTTTAGATTGTTGATCCCTGAAATAGTAGTGAAACTTCGATTGCAAATGATACCCATCTGCTCTACCATACTTTCAGTGATCATTGAAGACATGCTTCCCGGGTCGAGGAAAGCTCTAGCTTTGTATGCCTTTTTAGTTTTATTGTTGACTAGCTCTACCTCCGCCGTGCGTAGCAGCACCTGTCCTGAAATAGCAGCAGGAAGAGAAACCAGGGGCTGTGCGGGCTCAGAAGGTAAGCTTGAAGTAGTTGCGATAGCATGACACTCACTTGTAGAAGCGTTGGATGTAGAATTACCCGAATCTGGGTTTGAAGAATTGCCCTCATCCAATGATTCCGTGTTTTGTGGGATGTGTAGCATTGTGTTGTGTCTCCTTCCACAAATAGTACACGGACCAAGACGGCAGCGTTTATAATTGTGATTAACTTTAGTTCGGAAACAAAATTTGCAAAGATTATGCTTTGTGACTTCACCTATTCTATCCTGAATCGACATTGACTTGAACTTATGGCATTGATACAACAAGTGCCCTTGACTGCAAAGAAGACACCTCCGCGTAGCGGTAGAGGTACCACTAGCACTAGCACTGCCTTCAGATACCAAAAACGCCCTTGTTTGCCGTTGCTCTTTATAGTGCTGAGGTTCCCTATCAGACCTATACGAAGTGTCGTTTTTATTTAACTGCAAGGTTTCTAGCATATCTGCACGATTGCGTAAAAACTGCAAGAATTCCTCGAGTTGTTTATTAAAATCCTCTTGTTATCGTACCGGTCACAGACGTGCTTCCACGCTAGCGCATAGTTGTCAGACGAAAACTCGATAGACTTAATAACGACTGCTGCGCTACCCTCTAAAGAAGACCGCAAATAGTGAAATTTATTGATGTCAGGAATCGTTTCATTATTATTGATAATCTCATCGAACGTGTCTCGAAACTCCAACCACTTGCTGTAGTTACCATCGAAAGTAGGCAGCTTGATAGTGGGAAGCTTGATGTTAGCGCATTTGTTCTGACGTACCACCGTGTCAGCCGAGCAAGAGGAACGATGCGAGCACGCAGGTGAACCCTTTCCTGAGTGAGCCGGACCCGATTGAGCGTGCGACTCTATCACGCACTGAGCCCTCGAAACTAACTGGAAATATTCATTCTCGAACTGGTCCCTACTCTCATCTTCCTTGTCCCTATTCTCTGGTGCGACTAAATCATCAATTTTGTTTTGAACTACTTCAAAATCGTCGAGAGTTTCTTGAAATTTAGTTAATTTTAATTGCAAAGTAGTAACAGTTTGTTTGGTTAAATCACTAGCCTTTATGGCTTCGAAAGGCTCTAAAAACTTATTGAATAGAGTAAGTTTCCCTTTTAGACTACCTCTTTGTCTTATTAAATGCTCCATGTCGCCTTCATTAGTCATTTTAAGTAAAAACTTTGTAGACGCAAGGAATCAAATGAGTACTAGGTAATAAAATAGCCAAACCGTAGTACGCCGCAATGTACTCCAAAACGGCAATGAACTTGCAACCGATCCGATGATGAGTCGACGTGCAGTGTAGTATGTAGCGCGTCGCTCTGTGCTGACCGTGTCGCGGCCCGCAGCCTCGCGGATAGCAGGAGCGTAGCTTGGCGGGACTTGCGATGCACGATGGACCGTCACCGGAGCTGAAAATGTTCGGCAAATCGCTTTGAACCAAATGTTCAGAACAGTGTGCACATAAAATAAATGTATGGCACTATAGGATGACAGGAAATAGTGGTGTCACCTCAACTTGGTAGAAAATAGTCACTATTATTGAGACGTGGAATAGTAATTTATAGTGTCACTATATCATGACTAGCTGCGTGGGCTCTTGTAAGGCACTATGGCATGACTAGCTGAATAGATAGGCACTTGAAACTTAATAGAATGCATATAACGCATGAAGTGCAGCTGGATTCTCGGAAAGAAGTCGCCGTTCACGAACTTGAGGCTATATAGAACTTACGTGTACAATACCTGTCGCGAAATATACTAAAATTGGGTACACTTCCCTCACGAGACGTCCAAAAACTAGCATCTAGTGTAGTTGATCGTCGGCTTCGCTTGCCTGTAGACTGGCTATTGTCGCTGAGCGCAAGAGGCGGCTTGACGTAGTAAGTAGCTCGATGGATGGCCGTAGTACCGCAGACCTGGCGTAGTTGGTGGTCCGGGCCGGCTCCTGCCGTCTTTCCGTAGACCTCTTGATCTTGCTCTGAGCTTGACAAAGCTTGAAAATAGTCGCCGTAGAACTGCCGCTGTCCAGAAATAGTGTGGGACAGGCAGTCGGCACTGAGACTCTTAGTAGTGCATTTTTATTGTCGAAGGTCACCAAATGTACATAACCACCATTATGGCAGCTATGTACTTATTAATAAAGAGTAGGTAATTTTATAACGTTTAATTACGTATAATATAAGAAATAAAATAAAATCCATGAAATCAAACAATTTGCACAAAATATTAGTTCGGTCTTCTATATAACAGCCAAAGCGTAACTATGGCAACAACTCCTTCAATTGTTTCTTAGGCCATAGATCGCTGATGGCTATGAAGGTTCCCTTCAATGGGGACTGACATTTATAGTATGGAGCTGACAGGCCGCTGCGACATTTTTGCGCTCCGTCAAGTGTGCGATCCGCCATACAAAAATAGAGATCCAGGCATTCAGAAATTCTGATCAAGTGCCTGAAGCATGCATACAAATACAATGCCTCAAGGCAAGACCTTTATATTATTACCTCCACGAACTACGCCAGATATTTTTCATGATCTAAACGTGTTTGGAATGTCTTACAGGCAACATGCGAGATGTTTTTGTATGAAATTGTTTTCGTCGGCACTAAGGCAATAAGGCATTCTCCGAAAAGGTAGGCTTTTACCGAAGGCTCTCGTAACGTGATGGAAGCGTGTTTTTTGTGAAAACAAAGAAGCACTTAGATACAGTATATACATAAATATTTTTAGGACATTTTTAGTAATCTCTTCTCTTTTCGTGTGGCACACCGAGTCGTCGAACGACCTGATCAACCCTAGTGTCAGAATTTCTCAACCGCCTTCTACAAGTAGCAGGCTTCATGGTTGTGTAACGATTGCCGTCTAAACGATCGTAGACAGCAACAGGGACCTACGGCTTAACGTGCCATCCGAAACACGGAACCATCTTACTTACGGACAATCGGGTGGTTCAGCCCGCAATGTCCTAACAAGACTGGGAACAATTTCATAAAGTCAAAAATATCAACTTTGTGAGTGACCCACCGATAATCGAACCCGGAACCTGCTGCGTCAAAGGCAGTCGTACTACCATTGCGCCACATCGGTCGTCATTTTTAGTAATAAAAACAACAGTTACTAACTAATTAATATACCTACATGAATTTTTTCAAGACGTTTTTTAGTAATTAGTATAGTTACAAAACCTTAACGTTTTCATTCGGTTGCACCCGATGGCAATTGTTTTCTTGAAGCTAAGACGTTTCCAATAACCTTCCTTCAGGTTGAGTCACTCTACCTATCAAAACTGCATGGCGGATCGCACACTTGACGCACGACGGAGCGCAAAAATATCGCAGCGATCTGTCAGATCCATACTAGAAATGTCAACCGCTGTCATCGCAGCGCTACCGTAGTGTCGTCCGTCGAGTGCGGTTTCAGTAAGGGGAATGACGTTTCTAATATGGATCTGAGAGACCGCTGCAATATTTTAGCGCTCCGTCGTGCGTCAAGTGTGCGATCCGCCTGTATTTTAAATGCCAGTTCTATAAGTAGGTAAACCCACGCCAATATCGCCATAAAAATAATAAATAGAAATGAATCGTTACAATGAGTGCTTCGGTATTCCAAAACCACACTCGGCAGGGTTGTCACGTCGCGGCAACCTGTTCCAGATTATGAGCCTGCTTACCCACTTAAGGTAGTATAAGTAGGGATGTCCGGAAATATCGATATACCGGAGTTTGAAAAGCTACTAGACTCATTATCATTCACCTTGCCGTTCGCTGTCGGAGTCGGCTACCTAACCTAGGGGATTGGACGTGGAACCAAGTTTTTACACAGAGCGACTGCCATCTGACCTCTGCAATCAGAAGGCTTACCTGCCTGAATCCTAGGTTAAGTCGCATTCAAATATCATCTGATTTCAAATTTTATTTGAATGTGGGTTTCATCACGATATTTTTCCTTCATCGTAAGA
Source organism: Keiferia lycopersicella (assembly GCA_029255805.1). Classification (NCBI taxonomy): domain Eukaryota; kingdom Metazoa; phylum Arthropoda; class Insecta; order Lepidoptera; family Gelechiidae; genus Keiferia; species Keiferia lycopersicella. The sequence goes on from JARACZ010000028.1 coordinate 479,027, forward strand.
GCAGTCGGTAAATGTACGTGAGTAAAAACACATTGGTACATGGCGGGGATCGAACTCGGGTCTCACGATTGTAAGACTGGTGTCCTAACCACTTGGCCACCGAAGCTGTTATGGAACTACTAGACTACCAGGAGCTTAATTTCGGAAACTTCCGATTTCGAATCCGTGCAGGAAAGTCCAAAACGACTGGTCCAACCACACGTTTTTAAATTTCTTTTACGTGATGTTTTTATAGTCAAAAATATGTGTGAATTGTTGAGAGTATGTAGAAAATGATAAGTGAAGTAGAACGTGTGATACAAGCATAATAAGTAGCAGATTTTCGTATGAAACGAAAACAAACGAACGAATTCTGAAACGTCATAACTAGTTTCATGCAAAAATCTGCTTCTAATTGTAATGGTTGTATCGTATTTTGTACTTTAATTATCGATTCACACACTACACACATACACTAATAATTTCACACATAAACATTGACTATAATAACATTGTGTAGTTAGTAGAAATACATGTGGGGCTCAATTTCTGAATTGTACGTTTTTGATTGCGTACTACGAAAGCTCTTTTTCGTAAGCGAAATCCTAAAATCGCCATTTTTGAATTGATATCGTCGACGGATATCGATATTGGTATCGTAGGGTGGTTTGACCACTCTTTTTCATTCTCTACTATTTGCCAAAACAGCTGATTGTCAAACTCAAAGTGACAAATAGACATTAGACCATAGACAACAAAATATACAATTCGATAACTAAGTATTGGAGGCGTAGTTCGAAATATCAATATTTTAGCGACCGGACTCGATATACATCGATACAAATATACCGATAGTTTGATAAGTGCATCCCTAGTTATAAGGGCGGTAGTAAGACTGCGACGCCAACCTTTTTGCCCGGCATTGCCCCATTTTGCCCCATTCTGCCCCCGTTCCCGGCGTAACGGGGCAGTTTCCCTAAATAGCGCGCGCAGGTTGCGGCGCGGGGAATAAAATGAGCTTTTTATTGTTTTTATTGTATTCGCCATGTTGAATGTTTCTTGGGCTGACTTTACTTATATAAAACTAGATGGCGCTTTTAAGATTGCCGCATTTCCGATGCAATGCTCGACTTACGAAAAACTATATAAGATAGATAATAATTATAGATCGATAGATTCATTCATTTCACTTTATCAAATTCATAGTTACAGTGCTAAAACTAAAATAAAAATGTCAGACGATAATGCGATCGTCAAAAAATTTAATGTACATAATAAAGTCAAAGTTCGACAATAGTAGAATAAACGTCAAACAAATAACAAATTAAAAGGCACCATCATAAAATGTCAAAGTAAATATAGGTCTAAAAATAAAAGAAATACATGAATTGATGAATATGTGAAACTGCAAAAAACTATTAAAATTATTAATACTCATAACATGTCAAATATAATTCGAAAAACGATTACAATTGGTACTTAAAGTAGGTATTGGAAAAATAAACGAAGTCAAAAATCTAAATATAATTCAATACTATGTCAAAATAATAATAAATACAATCATTTTACCAACTTGTAATATATACCAAGTGTTGTTGATTTGGTGTAGGTACGTCCTCAAGTAAGGAAAATGTTTGGGCAAAAACTAAAATAACTTCTATTTAAAGTCGTTTTACTACGCCTTACTTATGGGGAACGATTGCTGAGCTTTTACGGCATACATCAGCGCCATCTACTGAGAACTAAAAAAACGTACATACATCATCACGCCATTATCCCTTTCAGGGTAGGAAGAGCGTTCACGGCTGTAAGAATACTGGCACTATCGCCACGTCTGATATTTTTGAGGATTGTTTCCAGGGTTGTTTCAGAAAACATGTGTATCACTATTGGGACAGGTTGTCAGCCTGTCACCTAAAAATTGTAATACACCAATACTCTCGAGTGCCAAAGTCGCCTCTAACGACAACCGCGGGACGGATGTGGGGTGATGCTATTCTTAGCCGGCATCACACGTCATTCAGTGATAGTATTGTAATTAACGGACATTCAAATTATTCGTTATGAATCTACTTCGAAATAAACGACTGAAATTTTTAAATATAAAAACCGACGTTGACGCATGAACAGCGTAGAAACTTACGTTGGCATGCGTCACTGTTAAACTTATTATGGTTGACGCATCATATTTTATACAGATAAAACTGAACAACTTTCCCTTAGGAACGTATGTCAGGAAACGACAATATAATTTTGAAGTCCCACACAAAATCGCGATCAGCCGACTGCATTTACTATGGGAATCCACAAATTTTTTTACGAATGTCCTGACATAATATGTTCCTATGGGGAAAGTTGTTTAGTTTCTTGGTCTGCTTGCACTCTATCAGTATTCGCTGTTCCTTACACCCTGTATATCTTTTGCGTCAACGGACGTCAGGTGTGGTACTCGCCTTCTTCTTCTTTTCGAGTGGGACACCGAGTCGTCCAACGACCCGATGAACCCTAGTGTCAGAATTTTTCAACCGCCTACTACAAGTAGCAGGCTTCTGACATGGTTGTGTAACGACCGCCGTCTAAGTGATCATAGACAGCAACCGGGACCTACGGCTTAACGTGCCATCCGAAACACGGAACCATCTTACTTACGGACAATCGGGTGGTTCAGCCCGCAATGTCCTAACCAGACTGGGAACAAATTCACAAAGTGATAAATATCAACTTTGTGAATGACCCACCGAGAATCGAACCCGGAACCTTCTGCGTCAAAGGCAGTCGCACTACCACTGCGCCACATCGGTACTCGCCTAACCCGACTATTTCCTTTCGTACATAAAACACTGGGAAAGTGGCGGGAGCCGAAATTAGGCGCGTAGTAAACCGCGGCAATGCGACGCGAATACAAATCATACCGCAATACTAGTGATGTGACCATGATTATCGATAAACCTTGGCCCTAAATCTGCTAAATGAAAATCGCTTCAGTTGGATATCGATTGAATCTCAGTTGGATAATTTCGGTCATTTCGTAGTCTGCTAACAGTTTGAATTATAGAAAAATCACAATGGCAATTGAATGACAATTGAGTTTCGGTGGCGTTACAATGGCAAAAAAAAAACTATTTATTCTGCTGAATTGGGGCCCTGGTGTCTTTATATGTTTATGAAACTGCCTTGTGATGCCGGCTTAGAATAGCATCACCCCACAGCCTTCCCGCGGGTGTCGTAAGAGGCGACTAAGGGACTTGAGGGTATAGGTGTAATACAATTTTTAGGCGACAGGCTGACACCCTGTCACTATAGTGATAGACATGTTTTCTTAAACAACCTTGGAAAACAATCCTCAAAAATGTTAGACGTAGCGATAGCGACCGTATTCTTACGGCCGTTAACGCTCTGCCTACCCCGCAAGGGATAAAGGCGTGATATATGTATGAATGTATGAAACTGTAAAAAAAATTGCTGAAAATATTTTAAGGGGTGAATCAGCTCGTGAAACTGAACTACTTTTTCCAAGAAACATAGACCGAAATATGAAAATTATTTTTAGACCTTCCATACAGTTGAGTCGCTCGGTTGCTTTTCATATTTTTGTTTCATATTTAGAAATTTAGCAAGGGTAGCCTAGGGCCTGACCAATTGTATATTTAGAATAGGAGCACTTCTGAACAGGTTTCTGGGTGGTTTACTGTCCAGGGGGTCCGGCTAACCATACTCATGTAACACAACATTTTCTCTTGGCATGAACTCGATGTTATTTTATTTACCACCTAACGTTACATGTTGTTTGGTTAGCTTGGCCAGCCCCAAGGCAGTGCTTTAGGGGCTAGCTTTAAGTTTTTAGTCCACATGAGCCGCGTTTACACTAGGTTCATAAAATTAAATTTTTTAATTTTTGACCATTAAAAAGATAAATGTAATATTTACTACTTTGAATAAATAATTTGAGTTGAGTTGAGTTGCTACATTTTGTATAGGAGGTTCTAAAATTTATTTTATATTTTGACCTATGTTTCTTGGGGAAAGTTTTTTAGTTTCCACCCACCGTCACCGCCGTAAAACGCTCTATTTCGCATGTTTGCCGCCCAATGACTGGTTGCTCAATAACGATACCTACTAATTTATCGATAGGACAGAAAATAATTTATCGACATCGATAAGCGGTCAAAACAGCTCTATCTCGTTTGTTTGCCTGCCGCCCAGTGATTGGTTGCCGCAGGATCCACAGATGGCTGTAATTCCAAGCTCAGTTTCAATACCGAACCACATACATCGCTTCCTTCCTTTCTTTTTCGTGTGGGACAATGAGTCGTCCAATGACCCGATGAACCCTAGTGTCAGAATTTTTCATCCGCCTTCTACAAGTAGCAGGCTTCTGACGTGATTGTTTTACGACCAACCGAAGTAATAATAGACAGCAACCGGGACCTAACGGTTTAACGAGTCCTCCGAAACACGGAACCATCGTTTTTACGGACAATTAGGTGATTCAGTCTGCAATGTTATTGTAATATACATATATATATATATATATAGTAAAATTTATGCCTTGTTTGTTTTCAGTCTGGTTGGCATTGAATAAAAAAAGAAAGAAAAGGCAAATAATTTATTCAGTAGGTAATCTAAAATGCAATTACAATAACATTGCAGACTGAATCACCTAATTGTCCGTAAAAACGATGGTTCCGTGTTATATAGTATATATATATATATATATATATAGTACGAACGGCAATGGATTTTAAAACCACAGAAAAATTCTACTAGTAGAAATACAGCCAATGATAGGTAGTAAAAGAAAATGCTGTCTGTTCTACGAAAATCAATTTATGTTTCTTATTCGTAGGACTGTATTGAAAAAGGGAAATGGACTTGAGAGGTTTGATATTAACTTTTTGTTAGAAAGCTAAAACAAACGAAACAAACGGAAAAAATTCACGTCACCGATGGGGCTCGAACCCACATCTTCTGACTAGCCGGGTCAGATGTGTTAACCACTGATGATGACTGACTTGTATTAGCAATCGAAAAAAAAACCCGTTTCCCAACATATCTCCGTAGTAAAAATTCGCTAGTTTCCTGAGACATTAAGAAAATATAACATTTGTACGCTTAAAACTATTGTCCAAAAATACTATGGATTTCACTCATCATTTTACGAAATATTCAAAGTTTAAATTAATACATACATACATATATCACGCCTTTATCCCTTGCGGGGTAGGCAGAGCGTTAACGGCCGTAAGAATACGGTCGCTATCGCCACGTCTGACATTTTTGAGGATTGTTTTCCAAAGTTGTTCCAGAAAACATGTGTATCACTATAGTGACACCAATACCCTCGAGTCCCTTAGTCGCTTCTTACGACACCCGCGGGAAGGATGTGGGGTGATGCTATTCTAAGCCGGCATCACACGGCTAATTAAATAAACAGAAAAAAGTTAATAAACAGAAAAATAATATAAAAGTAAGTGTTTTGACGCCATCCAAATTCATAAAACAATACTTAATATAATACTGTGACGTTATACTTCTAGTTCTTCAAACAAAATACCGTTTTAGATCGTTTAAAAAAGTAGCTCTTTTGACCTGTCAGAAAACAAGCCTATTGTTCAGTTCTATTGTCATTTGCCTGCAAAGTTTTGCGTTATACCGTCCCCATTCGCTATTTAGTCCAAACTCATATATTTTCGTATTTGCATTCCCCAAGATTTATGCCGGCTTAGAATAGCATCACCCCATTTCTTCCCGCGGGTGTTGTAAAAGGCAACCAAGGGACTCGAGGGTTACCTGTGTATTTCAATTTCAGGCGACAGGCTGATAACCTGTCACTATATAGTGATGCACGAATTATCTCAAACGACCTTCAATATTTGTCAGACGTGGCGTTAGCGACCTTACCTGCGATATAGCCTACCCCGCAAGGGATAAAGGCGTGATTCGTGTGTGTGTGTGTGTGTGTGTCATATTTCTTATTTACTTTCGTATTTGCATTCCCCAAGATAAGGCTTAGTAGCGACCAACAAAGTGAAGATGGCGCGAGTGAAATATCTCCATGTTTGTCTTGTCGGAAGGAAACGACGAAAAAGCATAAGTAGAGCGGTAAGTACACCTAGAAGGAAGTAGAATCATAGTGAGGTGGATGTGGCATTTTATACAGAGGTGATTGAGATTGTGACGCGGCGATAGCGACCGTATTTTTTACGCCTGTAAACGCTCTGCCTAGCCCGTAAGAGAAAAAGGCGTGATATGTGAATGTATGTATGAGTGGCCTCTGTGATGTGCCGTGTGATGCCGAGTGCTGTGTGATGCCGGCTTAGAATAGCATCTCCCCTCATCCTTCCCGCGGGTGTTTAAGAGGCGACTATGGGACTCGAGGGTATTGGTGTATCACAATTTTTTGGCGACAGACTGGCAACCTGTCGATCCAATTGCTATCTTTTCATATTTTACGTGCCCATATTTTGGCCACTTGAATCACAGCTTGATCGCTTCATGACGTTATGATATTATGATAGTCTGATCGGCCACATAGCACGAAATATACGGCATAGGTTTGATTGATGATTTTGCCGTGTGATGACGGCACAGAATAGCATCACCCCAATTCTTCCCGCAGGTGTTGTAAGATGCAAATAAGGGACTCGAGGGTTTCATGTGTATTACAACCTGTCACTACATTGATACATTTTATCATCGAGAGGGGCCCTCAATACTTGTCAGACGTGGCGATAACGACCGATAATTTTACGATCGTCAACGCTCTGCCTACCCCGCAAGGGATAAAGGCGTGTTTGGGGTATGGGTGTGTTTTCTAACTTCTGCTAGAAATACCACATCTCCTCTTGATTCGTTCGTGTGGGTGTCTCAGCGACTTGTCGACAGTAGGACTGCGAAGACAGATGGCGCGCGTTTTTGGCTGAAGCCGCGCGGCCTCAAAGCACCGTCACAGAACAAACGAGAAATACAGATGGAGCCTTCGGGTTGGGATAGTTTGAGCGACTAGTCCAGTTATGATGCGCACCAGATTTTTTTTTACTTGTAGACAAAATTATTCACTTCTTTTGATACAATTTGTCACTTGTTTGTGAAGTCTTCTCGCCCGAGATAAGTCTCTATACAGACTGTGCGCATCATAAAGGCGGATCGCATACATGATGCACGACGGAGCGCTAAAATATCGCAGCTGTTTGTCTGATCCACACTTGAAATGTCAATCCCCATACTAAAACCGCACTCGACGGACGACACTGCGAAAGCGCTGCGTCAAAAGCGAAAGCGGTTGACCGGGTTTAGTATGGGAAATGACATTTTTAGTATGTATCTGACAGACTGCTGCAATGTTTTAGCGCTCCGTTGTGCGTCAAGTGTGTGATCCGCCCTCGTGACCTAGATATTTTCAGTGTTATCACAAGAAGAAGCAATCTTTTTGGTATTTCATGATTTTGCTGTATTCAGTTAGTCCTTTTGTTGTATAAAAGCAGCACAGACCATATTAACTCAAAACAAATGTTGTATTATTGCAGCACGTCTAAAGGCACATCACACACTGAACGCACGACAAGCCGCTAAAATATCGCAGCGGTCTGTCAGATCCATACTAGAAATGTCAATTCCCATACTAAAACCACTCATCCGCTGTTGACGCAGCGCTCATCCGTCGAGTGCTGTTTTACAAGTATAGATCGATGTTTGCGCTCTGTCGTGCGTCAACTCCCCATACTAAAACCGCACTCGACGGACGACGCTGCTATAGCGCTGCGTCGACAGCTGTTCAGGGGGGAGTGACGTTTCTAGTATGGACCTGACAGAAAGCTGCGATATTTTAGCGGTCCATCGTGCGTTAAATGTGCGATCCACCTAATTTTATAGAGACTAGTTTACATAGCGTCACCAATTCACTGAATGGTATCCTCTATAACTTTTTTTTTACCTGAGCCCCACATACTACGGGACGTAAACGACCTACCTCAGGAAATACGATACCGTAGCAACATCGTACCGTGCACGTAGAATACGTTACTAGATACAGATATCTATCATATGTACTGTCACCAACATATCCACTTATTTAGGGATCCCTTTTTTTGTGTGCGATACTAAGTCGTCCGATGGCCCATTCAACCCAAGTGTCAGAATTTTTCAACCGTCTTCTACATGTCTTCTACGACAGCCGTCTAAGTAATCATAGACAGCAACCGAGACCTACGGCTTAACGCGCCATTCGGAACACGGAACCATCTTTCTTACGGACAATCGGGTGGATCAGCCCGCAATGTCCTAACCAGACTGGGGACAAATTTACAAAGTGACAAATATCAACTTTGTGAGTGACCCACCGAGAATCGAACACGGAACCTTCTGCGTCAAAGGCAATCGCACTACCACTACGCCCATTGGGTACAATGATTGTGTCTGTCATTCAATATGTATATCATGCATGAGTATTTTATGAAATCTGCGTTGGATAATAAATGATACATACATACATACATATATCACGCCTTTATCCCTTGTGGGGTAGGCAGAGCGATAGTGGCCGTAAGAATACAGCCACTATCGCCACGTCTGACATTTTGAGGATTGTTTTCCAAGGTTGTTTCAGGAAACATGTGTATTACTATAGTGACAGGTTGTCAGCCTGTCGCCTAAAAATTGTAATACACCAATACTCTTGAGTCCCTTAGTCGCCTCTTACGACACCCACGGGAAGGATGTGGGGTGATGCTATTCTAAGCCGGCATCACACGGCACAATAATAAATGATTCATGTCGGTTTATCATTTTTTGATAGTAGCATCACCCCATTTCTGGCCGTGGTTCTCGTAAATGGCGACTGTGAACCCAGGGAATGAGCAACAACGTTCCTTGCGAAGATCTTTATATTTGTGGGCCTTTCGATTCGATATTTGATTTGGATATGTTATTTTTTCGATATCGATATTATATGTGTCGCTTCAAATGATATATAAGGTGTAAAAATATTTGCTGCAAATATTTTAAGGGGTATATCAGTCCATGAAACTGAGCAAGTTTCCCCAAGAAACATAGGTCAAAATATGTGAATTTTTATGTAATACGTAGTCGGTCCCAAAGTTCTGTCACTGGCACATTATTTTTGAATTTAGAACACGAATTTGGAAAAGTTTTATTGCATTCCTTTTTTGAATGTTTGACAATTATTTTAAAACAATAAATGATCATTTGGCGCGATTTTTCACGATGGAGTGGACTTTGAAAGAAAACCGAATAGCAGTTTTGCCGTTGCATCGCTGTGGGCACTCGCCGAGTACCATTTTTAAGTTGCTCAAAAAATTGAAAATAACGCTTAGGTTTGTGTATAACCTATATAAGTAGGTACAATGAAGTCTCTAGTGTTGAGGACAAGAAAAGAACTGGCCGGCCTCGCTCCGCAAGAAAATCAGCAGTGATCAAAGCGATCAAGGAGCGCATACGAAGAAATCCTGTCCGAAAACAGAAACTTATGGCTTTGCAGATGAAGGTTAGTAGAAAAACAGTCAAAAAGGTTCTAAACGAAGACCTTAAGCTGCGAGCATACAAAAAAAAGAGTGGGCACTTACTTAATGCCCATTTAAAAGAAATTAGACTCAAAAGATCCCGGGTGTTGTTAAAACGGTACGCGAAAAACCGGCACCGCGATATACTTTTTACAGACGAAAAAATTTTTGATATAGAAGAAAAGTATAATAAACAAAACGAAAGAGTGTACGCTACCAGCTCTGAAGAAGCAGGAAACAAAGTTCCGCGGGTGCAACATGGGCATCATCCCTCTTCAGTCATGGTCTGGTTAGGAGTCTCCTACTATGGGCCAACTGAGGTTCATTTTAGCGAAAAGGGGGTCAAAACCAGTGCAAAAGTGTACCAAGAGACGGTTTTGGATCGGTACGTCAAAGACCTGCCCAACACACTATTTTCAGGACATCAATTTGTGTTCCAGCAGGATTCTGCGCCCGCTCACAAAGCCAAGACCACTCAAGCCTGGTTTTAACGTCAAAACATTGACTTTATAAGACACGAAGATTGGCCTTCCTCCAGTCCGGACCTTAATCCTCTGGACTATAAAATTTGGCAGGTCTTAGAGAGCAAGGTCTGTGCTAAGCCACATAAAAATTTGGAGAGCCTGAAGTCAGCCATAGTTAAAGCAGTCGCTGAAATCGACATGGATATGGTGCGTGCTGCGATAGACGACTGGCCGCCGCAGTTGATGGCCGTTATTAAAAGCAAGGGAGATCATTTCGAATAGTTTTATGTTATTTTGATTCTTCGATAATTGTATTTTTAATTGATATATAAATTTTTAAAAACGGATCGGTACTTTTTATTTTATCAGTATTTTCATATATGACAGAACTTTGGGACCGACTACGTACAAATTGACTTGGTCGGTTGGTAATTTTGTATGGGAATTCCAAAAATTTCTTTCATATTTCGACCTATGTTTATTAGAGAAAGTTGTTCAGTTTCATGGACTGGTTCATCCCTTAAAATATTTGCAGCTAATATTTTTACACCTTATATTGTCGCATCCCAGGTCTGACACGCTCTTTACCAGCTTTTTTATAATCATGGGGTTATGGATTATCCTAGTTAAGCCTCTTTACGATGTCAGAGATTAATTGCTCGACATACAAGGCATGAATGCGATTCTACAGGTACGAATTGCGGGGCAATTTAACGCCATCCAAAGCCAACTGCGATTCTTGAATGATATTATTATTTTTATTTTGATCTGTTTTTCGTAAGGCGTGGAACACACTTGACTCACGACAGAGCGCAGACATTGCAGCGGTCGGTCAGATCTATACTAGAAACGTCACTCCCCATAGTAAAACCGCAATCGACGGATGAGCGCTGCGTCAACAGCGGTTGACCGGTTTTAGTATGGGGATTGACATTTCTAGTATGGATCTGACAGACCGCTGCAATATTTTTGTGCTCCGTCGTGCGTCAAGTGTGTTCCTCGCCTAAGCCTCGGCAGGCGTACCGTTGGGCACCTTCCGGCGAAATAGACCGATGCCTTATAAAGAGCGGCTGGTAGCGACTGGATGGTGAAATTGGGGGATCGTGCCTTGTTGCGTACCCTGGAGGAGGGAGGCCTACACCGAGCAGTGGACTGCTATAGGCTAAAGTAATTGACCAAAAATTTTAACTCTGCAATCCGCCGCAGAATATGCCGAGGTTATTGATAGGCACATTTTGTAAAAGTAAAGTTAAAAAATAAAAACAAAAAGTAAATGCTATTTTACGTCTAATGAAAAAGAAATAGACGTACGTGTTTAAAAAATACCTACGTAGGAACGACAAACATTCAAGCGGTGTCTAACTATTATGTGACAAGGCAGCTTAGATTTAACTAGTACTTTTGGTATCTTAGAATCGATTCCATTTTCATGTTACATCAGTTACACACCAACCCTGGCTAGGATTAGCATCGTCCCTTGTCAGTTTAAATTAGCACCGACCCATCAGTTGCTTTAAAATTGCTATAATTAAAATCAGGGCATCACTTTACGTGGGATAGAGTCATCCAACGACCCAATAAACCCAGTTTAAAAAGCCTCTGACGTGGTTGAGTAATAGATGACCTTGGATGACTGGTATCTTACCTAATAGAGTCGACAGCTCAAAACGTGCCCTCTAAAACATAGGATACATCTCACGGAAAATTTAATACCGAACATTGAATCCACTCGAAAATCTAATTGGGTATTTGTACAACAGATGTCGCTGTAAGTTTACTAAAACACGCTTTCGAAATTTTTTTTGGCTAGTTGGATCACACTTTTGGTAGAATTTTTTATGTGTTTGTTTAGTTTCTAGTAGGTAGCGCTAGCTGTGAATGAAAGCTTTTTTTTTAAAACTCGGCAGCAATTTCCCATAAATAAGAGTTGGACTTGACACACTTTTATAGTGAAATTCAGTACAAGAGTATGCCGTGTGATGCCGGCTTAGCATCACCCCATTTCTTCCCGCGGGTGTTCTAAAAGGCAACTATGGGACACGAGGGTTTCATTTTCATGTGTATTACAATTTTAGGCGACAGGCTGACAACCTCTCACTACAGTGATACACAAATCATCTGAACCCTCAATACTTGTCAGACGTCGCGATAACGAGCGTAAGTTTACGATCGTTAACGCTCTGCCTCCCTCGCTTGGGATAAAGGCGTGATTTATGTATGTATGCAGTACAAAAGACCTCCGAGAACCCAAGGTTGTAACCACTACACCATGAAGGCAATAAAAGTGACAATGAGTGATGGGCGCGCCCTGTAAGATTATTCCACATGATGACAGAGAGCTATGACAGGGACTTTGTTGACAACTTGACAGGTGACAAGCGATGGCGTAAAACAAAAGGGGCGACTTTTTTTCACGCACAAAGACAAATATTCCTTCTCGCTTGTCACCGGAAAATATGATAGCGTTTTTTAAAATAATGGGTAAATGGGATGCCGTGTGATGCTGGCTTAGAATATGCCGTGTGATACCGGCTTAGAATAGCACCACCCCGTGTCTCTCCCGTGGGTGTCGTAGAAGCCGACTAAGGGACTCGAGGGTTTCATGTGTATTGCAATTTTAGGCGACAGGCTGATAACTGTGCCTATAGTGATACTCGACTTTTCTGAAACGACCTTCAAATATTTTCAGAAGTGGCGATAAAGACCGTAATTTCCAAGCAGTTACTCTGCCTAGCCCTCAAGGGATAATAAGGCGTGATATATGTATGTCATAACATAACCTGTTTTCTCTGAACAACCTTCAGCGTCTCATTGAGAAGACCTTCAGTAGATCCAAGGATCAGATGAGGAAATAGGTCTATTGATGGTAGTTTGTATTCAACGGAGATAACATTATTATAAATCACTTAGCGATAGTCAGAAATAAACTTATCCTTGTGAAAGAAGGAAAACAATATTTTAGTTACGATTTTCACTTCAACTTAGAAAAAGGCTAGAAAAACTAAATGTATGTTGTGTGTGTGTATGTGTGCGTGTGTGTAGATGCAAACCCTGGTTCTACAAGGGCGTGGCATTGAGACTGTTAAGAAGGTGGATCGCACACTTGACGCACGACGGAGCGCTTAAATATCGCAGCGGTCTGTCAGTCCATACTAGAAATTGTAATCCACATACTAAAACCATGGACCAATTAGTTAATTATTGGTCCATGCTAAAACCGCTCGACCGCTGTCGACGCTGCGCTATCGCAGTGTCGTCGTCTGTTGAGTGCGGTTTTAGTATGGGGAGTGACGTTTCTTGTATGGATCTGACAGACCGCTGCGATGTTTTTGCGCTCCATCGTGCGTAAAGTGTGCGATCCGCCTAATAATAAAAACTAGAAAGTAATTAAGAAAAATAATGCAAAAAGATTGCATGCATACAAAAAAGACACTAAGTAGAACCCATTGACAATAGCTAAAATAAATGAGTGTGTGTGCACACGTCTGTGTTTATGTGTGTGTGTCTGTCTGTGTGTGTGTAAGAATATGCAAACCCTGGTTCCACAAGGGCGCGGCATTGAGACTGTTAAGAATAATGGTGTTATTTTTGGCACAGCCTCCCGACGACTGCGGCGTCACGGAGTCTAGAGCCGGGGGTCACGGCGACCTTCAGACGAGGCCTCTACGGCATCTCAGAGATCACTCCATAACTGCAGCGATTGCTATCTTCGAACCCCCTTTTGTTTTCACGGACTTACCGGGGTAACCTTAACCTTAATCTGAAGTTTAGCCTGGAAAACTCATAAAGGTGTAAAAATATGAGTTGCAAATATTTTAAGGGGTGAACCAGCCCATGAAACTGTACAACTTTCTCCTAGGGACATAGGTCGAACTTTGAAAAAATATTTGGACTTCCCATACAAAACTAGGTACTTACCAACCGACCAAGTCAATTTGTACGGGAAGTCCAAAAAATTTTCTTATATTTTCACTTATGTTTATTGGGCAAAGTTGTTCAGTGTCATGGACTGGTTCACATCTTAAAATATTTGCAGCTAATATTTAAACATATCATACTCAATAGTGCTTTATGTGTTGCAAAGGTCACTACTATTATATATTCTTTGCTTACTATCTTAATTTGTGCTTACTCGTATATTCTTTCATTCTTTCAGACGTGCCGTGTGATGCCGGCTTAGAATAGCATCACCCCATTAATTTCCTGTGGGTGTCGTAGAAACCGACTAAAGGGTTTTAGGTGTATTGCAATTTTAGGCGACTGGCTGACAACCTGTCACTATAGTAATGCACGGTTTATCTGAAACGACCCCCAAACATTTGCCAGACGTGGCGATAACGGCCGTAATTTAATCGTTGTTGACGCTCTGCCTACACCGCCAGGGATATAGGCGTGATAAATGTGTATGTGTGTATAGATTCTTTTGATGCCAAAGTAAATCAACCATCTATTTTTTGCCACTGCGTCAGAAAGTTACAATCAAAGAGCCATCCCATGAAAAACTTTCCCGAAGAAACATAGGTCAGAGATACAATACCATTACAAAGTAGATGTGCCCATATATTCCCAATGTTCATCCCGCGAGGGATAAAGGCGTGATTTGTGTGTATGTTTTGGGAAAAGTATTTTAGCAAATGTCATCTCATCGCGTTGCCGTTTGATGTCGGCTTAGAATAGCATCACCCCACATCCTTCCCGCGGGTGTCGTAAGAGGCGACTTAGGGATTCGAGCGTATTGGTGTATTACAATTTTTAGGCGAGGGGCTGACAACGTGGCACTAAAGTGATACACATGTTTTCTGAAACAACCTTGGAAAACAATCCTCAAAAATGTCGGACGTGGCGATAGCGGCCGTATTCGTACGGCCGTTGACGCTCTGCCTACCCCGCTAGGGATAAAGGCTTAATATATGTATGTATGTATGTATCTCGTCGCATTTGGCAGTCTATTTGGCTTAGTGGAGGACAAGTAAATCAAAAGCTCATCCCACTATTCAATCTCTTTTAGTGTGGGACACCGAGTCGTCCAACGACCCGATGAACCCTAGTGTCAGAATTTTTCAACCGCCTTCAACAAGTAGCAGGCTTCTGACATAGTTGTGTGACGACCGCCGTCTAAGTGATCATAGACAGCAACCGGGACCTACGGCTTAACGTGCCATCCGGAACACGGAACCATCTTACTTACAGACAATCGGGTGGTTCAGCCCGCAATATCCTAACCAGACTGGGAACAAATTCACAAAGTGATAGATGTCATGAGTGACCCACCGAGAATCGAACACGAGACCTTCTGCGTCAAAGGCAGTCGCACTACCACTGCGCCACATCGGTCGTCAACTATCCGATAGAAAGCCCCATCATCCGTTGATCCCTAAAAAGTCGTTTAGGATAAGGCTTAATAAGCAAAATCGAGTTAAAGCACGGCTCAAGGCGGTAGGTAGGTAGGTAGGTAGGTAGGTAGGTAGGTGGTTTCCGATTGAACCTTCTGATTTTTCTTCGCAAAAAAGGTGGAAAAAGTTGATACTAAAGCTTTTTGCAGACGAACTGTACAAGAAAGTTAGTAGTTTTCTTTTATGATGTGATTTTCCTACCGTGTGACGCCGGCTTGGTATAGCATCACCCCACATCCTTCCCGCGGGTGTCGTAAGAGGCGTATAAATGACTCGAGAGTATTGGTGTATTACAATCTTTAAACGACAGGCTGACAACCTGTCACTATAGTTATACATATGGTTTCTGAAACTACCTTGGAAAACAATCCTCAAAAATGTCAGGTAAGGCGATAGCGACCGTATTCTTACGGCCGTTAACGCTCTGCCTACCCCGCAAAGGATAAAAGCGTGATTTGTGTATGCAGTCAGCATACGGTTTATTATTATGCCTTTTAATTTGTTATTTATTTGATATTTTATTCTACTATTGTAGAACTTTGACATTGTTATATACTTTTACTTATATTTTTTGACGATCGCATTATCCTCTGACATTTTATTTAGTTTTAGCACTGTAACGCTGTAACTATGAATTTGATCATGTGAAATAAATTAATTTATCTATCTGTCGTCGCAACCGTAAGAAGTTTCACACCGTTTGCCTGTGCGTACACTCACGGACCTCTAAAATATCGCAGCGGTCTGTCAGATCCATACTAGAAATGTCAATCCCCATACTAAAACCCGCTCAACCGCTGTTGACGCAGCGCTATCGCAGTGTCATCCACCGAGTGCGGTTTAGTATGGGGATTGAAATTTCTAGTATGGATCTGACAGACCGCTGCGATATTTTAGCGCTCCACCTCTGTCACGCGTGCGATCCGCAAAACACATAAATACGCGTTCTATTTAACACAAAACTATTAAAAAAGACCTACAACTTGCTTAGTATTGAGTAATCTACTTCTAGTTTTGATAGATTTGATTAACTTAATAAAATTATTTAAGTGTGCGGTGTCGTCGCAGTGTGAAGTTGCACACTTTTCTCGCGGTTTGTCTGCGCGGACTCTCACTTATTTTGCAAGCTAAGGGGTCGCGTGCGAAGCGCCTAACGATTTTCCATTGTCAGAGGTCCTTCAGACCCGTAATTGACTGGCTCTCACTCGCAACACGTAAAATGTTCGTGAAATAACGCGAACAAGAGGCGGATCGCACACTTGACGCACGAAGGAGCGATAAAACATCGCAGTGGTCTGTCAGATCCAAACCTACTAGAAATGTCAATCCCTATACTAAAACTGCACTCGACGGATGACACTACTATAGCGCTGTCTTAGGCGCGCACATTGCACGGCGGAGCGATAAAACATCGCAGTTGTCTGTCAGATCCATACTAGAAATGTCAATCCCCATCCTAAAATCGCCCAACCGCAGCGCTATCACAGTGCCATCTGTCGAGGTCGGTTTTAGTATGGGGAGTGACGTTTCTAGAATAGATCTGACAGACCGCTACGATATTTTAGAGCTTCGTCGTGCGTCAAGTGTGCGATCCGCCTTATTATTAAAAAACGAAAATCCAGCTGCGGTAGTTTCCAAGTTATATTTTGCCTTTTAAACTCGTGATATTAAATTTGTGAAACTTTAATATATTATTGTGTGAACTCGCTTGGGCTGCTTCATCTTTTCGTGTGGGATACCGAGTCGTCCAACGACCCAGTGAACCCTAGTGTCAGAATTTTTCAACCGCCTTCTACAAGTAGCAGGCCTCTGACATGGTTGTGTAACTACCTCCGTCTAAGTAATCGTAGACAGCGTCCGGGACCTACGGCTTAACGTGCCATCCGAAACACGGAACTTTTTTTTTTTTTTTATATGTAATAGGCCCGCACGGCATTTGTCTGCCATCTCACCTGGTGGTAAGTGGAGATGCAGACGAAGATGGTACATGCTTGCCTAGATAATGCCTATTTACTCTTGCCTTAAAAAGGCCCAAGTTATATTGTTCCGGAAAAAGATCCGCCGGCAGGGAATTCCACTCTTTAGCCGTACGCATGATAAAAGTTGAAGCGAAACGCTTAGTGCGGAGCAGAGGTATATCTACAACATAAGGGTGGAACCCCAGTCGGCGCCTCGATCCCCGGAGATGGAATGGGGAAGGGGGTATCAGGTCGTGGAGTGATTGAGCACACTCTCCGAAATGTATCCTATAGAATACCGACATGCATGCTACTTTACGACGGTGTTCAAGGCTCTGCAACTTAGTCTCAACCAGTGCTTCGTCTGCTATGAGCTTCTTGGCGCGTTTTTCAATGGAGTCTAAGGCGGCCAGTTGGTATTTGGCAGATCCATCCCAAAGGTGGCAGCAATACTCCATGCAAGATCGAACTTGAGCTTGATATAGTTGTAGAAGCTGTTCTGGTGCAAAGTAGCGCCTAACCTTTGAAAGGATACCAAGCTTTTTTGCTGCAGTCTTGGCCAAAGATTCTATGTAGCGTCTAAAGTTCAGGTCTGACGTAAGAGTCATGCCAAGAAGATCAAGGTGGTCAGAAATCGGTATGGATACATCTCGGAAAGTCGGAGTAAGTGTGAAGGGACTCCGTTTAGTCGAGAATAGACAAGCCTGTGTCTTTGTTGCATTAAACTTCACTAAATTGGCATCACCCCACTCGGATATTGCCTTGAGTGAAGAGTTCAGATGTTGAACTATGGACTCTCGACAAGACTGGGTGGTTTCACTGCTGGCCCTTGCACTGGACAGGTATCTGTCAACAACCGTGCTATCATCTGCGTACCCAAAGGTGTCGGGCGTCAGCATGTCGTTGATATGCAGCAGAAATAGTGTTGCAGACACTCAAACCATCTTTTTTCATAATATTTCGACCTATGTTTCTTGGGGAAAGTTGTTCAGTTTCATGGGCTGATTCAACCATAGATTAACAGTTGAAATTTTTATAGATGAAGTGTTTCACCACTGAAACAACAGATACTAAATGAAACAACTCCGCATATTTTTTAATTCATTGTTATCACGTTGGTACGGAACCCTTCGTGCGAAAAACTCCCAAAGCCAGTGTTTTTTTTTTTAAATTAGACAAGCAAATAAAGTCCCGATTTTTGTATGCAGTCGCGTAAAGGTACAAACCTAATTCAATGAGCGGCCTTAATTCCACAAAGCCCTTTCTACGTGCGCAGTATTACGAGGGGCAGTTATCTCGTAAAAGCCCCTTAGGGTCAGAAGGGTCCCTTTGAAGTCTTCCCTTCGAAAATATGACTTGATTGCAAGCCCTCATGCCTGAAGTCATTACTTCAGGTTTTAATTAAATGATTTATCATTTTTTTTGTGTTTTTGTTGGTCTGTTGCCATATCGTGTGATGCCGGCTTAGAATAGCATCACCCCATTTCTTCCCGCGGGTGTCGTAAACGGCGACTAACGGACTCGAGAGTATTGTGGTGTATTATAATTTTAAGGCGACTGGCTTACAAACTGTCACTGTAGTGATACACATGTTTTCTGAAACAACCCTGGAAAACAATCCTCAAAAATGTCAGACGTGGCGATAGCAACCGTATTCTTACGGCTGTCAACGCTCTGCCTACCCCGCAAGGGATAAAGGCGTGATATATGTATATATGTACTAAAACATTTTTTACATTCGAGTCGCGAAGTACATATACGAGTGAACTGAAAGTGTTAAGATAAAGTAGGTACCCACTGAATGTGAACACTCTAATATATCACATCGATACAGATTTACGACTTCGCTTCGCAATGACTCATATCACACATCCAGTGTTGCCAACTAAGTATCAAGCTGCCCACCTAAAGTTACCTCTAAAAACACCAGAAATCCACTAACAAAAATCGCATCAGTTATCGCTAAATTCTCCACGAAAACTTTTGTTCAACAATTCAATTTATTTCAGTCATTAACAAAACATATTGTGTTCGCCTCTCGTCACAATATTATAAAGATACATTGATTTGTATAATGTAAATTAAATATTTGTACATTGTCTCTCGTGTCTCCCTCTG
The DNA here is from genome assembly GCA_029255805.1 of Keiferia lycopersicella. NCBI lineage: Eukaryota > Metazoa > Arthropoda > Insecta > Lepidoptera > Gelechiidae > Keiferia > Keiferia lycopersicella. The sequence goes on from JARACZ010000028.1 coordinate 498,457, forward strand.
GTATGACTCTGGTGTCAATTAATTCCACTAAACAAATCTACTAATCACTAAAAGCAAAATTTGTCCACTAAAAGGCAAGTCAAAACCACCAGATTTGGTGAAAAATCCACTAACCGGGCAATACTGCTCACATCGAAAGTATTAAAAAATTGCGACAACTTTGTCTCATACGACTCTGTTTGATACATCCCTCTTTGCCCTTGATATGTTGCCTTAAGAAGCTTGAGAAAACCAGCAATGGAAGTGAATTATCAGAAGCGTGGTTTTTATGTCAAAAGCTAGTGAGATCAATTCTTGCTTCTACAAGTCGTCGATTCAAGCAGCACGATTTCTTAGCTCATTCCTGCCATGATACATACATACACAAATCACGCCTTTATCCCTTGCGGTTAGGCAGAGCGTTAACGTTCGTAAAATTACGGTCGTTATCGCCACGTCTGACAAGTGTGAGTCCCGTCAGATGATTCGTGTATCTCTGTAGTAACGTAAGTTGTAATACGTGGGAACACACATAAAACCCTCCAATCCCTCAGTTGCCTCTTACAACATCTACGGGAAGAATGGGGTGATGCTATTCTGTGCCGGCATCACACGGCACATAATAAAATGCACAAATGACAAGAGTATAAACCTTGACACAATTGGGTAAAATTAAACGGCGTTGTGATATGATCTGAAAAAAAATGCGTCTCTGTTGTCGCGTGGGACGCCGAGTCGTCCAACGACCTAGTGAACGACCAAGTACAGGCGTGATATATAGGTGTAACGGAAAGGGGGTATCAAGCCGAAGTGAAAATTAACTATACCTTTCGTAGATCAGTTATGCAAAATTTCAATCCAATATACCCAACTTTGTAACACATTGAAAAAAAAATCCAGCATACGATTTTAAAGTATTTGCATGTAAACAAATGTGGCACAACACTATTGAGGTCACTGATCTTTATTTCATTCCCATAGCACTATCACTAGCACCGCCCATTACACTTTCTACGCGTCCTGGGCGCCTGGTACCTGACGCGGCGCTCGCACTTTATTCGCATTATAGCACTGCGCGGGAGGCGCGGGAGGCGCGGGGAAGCGCGGGTCGCGGGCCGCGGCGGCATCTTCAAAGGTGTCGGCGCGGCGGCGGCGGCGGCGCACAAAGCGATTTGCGGCGGCGCGTGGCTATGTATGTCACACGCGGCAGATAGCAGGAATCAGCTCCTGTGTCCTGGTCCTGCGAAGTGATAAGGGTGCTGTCCAGATTCGTGGAACATTCTCGACACTTGTATGTGGTTCGCAGCCCCCAACACCTCGGCACCACGTTGCGTGCTGGTCCGCGGGTTCTCTTCGAAGTGCTCCAGTACGGCTTCTTCAAAATTCGGATCTCGGGTCGTAGTGCGGCCAGACGCAGTTGTCGCGTGAAACGACCCCTCGAATACAGACGATTCACCATGCGCCTGAAGCACCGCAATAAAGGCAGATGCCTTGCTTCAGCAGCTCGTCTTCCTTCAAAGAATCGCTCACGAGAGAGCTCCCGTGCTGCACTCAAGTTGCCGTGAGTGGCACCGACGCACAGAATCATCTCATAATATTCTGCATTACTCAAAGACGTCACGCACGACACAGATTATTTTAACTTTACAATTAGGTACACTAGTTTACGCCGCAGCAGATGAACTAAAGAAACTTAAGGACCTAGGTGTTGCCAGAACGGTCTAGACGATTTAAAAAAATAGTTTGTCATTTTCACCTATTTTATTTCACATATTTTTTTACCTATTTAATATTAACCGTATTACAACGGCCGCAAACGCTCTGACTACCCCGCAAGGTCGTGATATGTGTATGTGTATGTATGGTAATTTTATCGAAATTCACATACCTAAACACCATTAAGTACATACGCCACATAAAATTTTTGTTCTGCCATATGTCACAGAATTAGACAACAAATATGAACAAAAAAAATTACGCATTTTGCTCCAATACTAAAGTACTGGCAACTCATTTGGTCCTGCCTACCAGCCCCCACCAACTATACTAGTCCCGAAAGAAAGTGACCGCAGGGTTTCGCGTTCCCGGTAGGGCTGTCACATTTACTGATACTTGCCAAATAAATCAGAAGTTACGTGATTCATTTTAGAATAACCTTTAATGATTATTAATATGTCAGTCTCTCTCTTCGTGTGGGACACCAAGTCGTCCAACAACCCAATAAACTCTAGTGTCAGAATTTTTCAACTGCCTTCTACAAGTAGCAGACTTCTAACGTGGTGGTTGTGTAAGGACTGCCGTCTAAGTAATCATAGATAGCAACCGAGACCTACACGGTTTAGGCCCAAAACTCGCTCACGCGCGAGCGGCGAATTCGACAAACCGCGGCGCGGGCACGTGCCTGTTTACCCGTACGTACACGATGACACCCTTGCCATATTACAGCTACTATGCACCTTATAAATTCGGACTGATAATAAAGGGGGGGCTGTCAAACCGCCGCGCGGGAATCCGCGTAAGGGAGCGTTTAGCCTTAACTTGCCATCCAAAACACGGACCCATCTTTCTTACGGAAAATCGAGTGGTTTTAATCGCAATGTCCTAAACTGAGAACAAATTCACAAAGTGATAATTGAACCCGAAGCTTGCTGCGTCACAGGCAGTCGTGCTAAGCACCATTGCGCCACATCGGTCAACGAACACTTCAGTAAAATAGTTGGCATTTATTCAAAACGTTTGGCGTAAAAATTACGCTGGATCCCGAGTTTATCAAAGATGCAAAGATCTTTGAACAACTACCCATCGAATATCCAATATCTAAAATAATACATAGGTACTTTGTTAGTCATTGTGGGATATTATTGTGTGATACACATGTTTTCTGAAACAACCTTGGAAAACAATCCTCAAAAATGTCAGACGTGGCGATAGCGACCGTATTCTTACGGCCGTTAACGCTCTGCCTACCCCGCAAGGGATAAAGGCGTGATATGTGTATGTATGTATGATAAGGGCATAATAGGCCGGATAATATGATTTTTTTAAATTATTTGAATCCGTGCTTCGGAAGACACGTTAATGATTGCAATCTACTATCTGACAAGTAGTACGTATCGAGTTAAATGCCTGAGGATAGTCAAAGAAGTGCGTTTCGAAACAAAAAATTATCATAATTTGCGGGCAATCAGATTCTTTCCGTGCCTGTAATATCGAACTACCTAGTTTGCTTTACCTAAGGAACACACTGGTTATTGAATCCTTATCCTTCCCATCAAGAAGGAACCAAGCGTTGTGATGATAAAAAATAAAATACCCATCATTATTTTAAGGAAAATAATTAAACGCTATCGTTTAGGTTTTTTGACACCCCTAGCCCCTACCCAAGGGATGGTACCACTATGGTCGGCCATTTTAGTGGTTGATCCTTATTGGTTATTGATTTGATGTTATTATTATTATTGGACAACGGGCGGGACCAATAAATTAGGGTTAAATTTTGAAATTGATACATGACACAGCTTTGACCTCTTTCATACTTATGTACTCCTGGTACTGCCAATCGGATTTTCAGTCTAATAATTTATTTTCTAGGGGTATTTGTGTAGAAATCGACCGTGGAATGGAATAATGCGTGCCGAATTTTATTTCAAGTGATGTAGTGTATTATTAAATTTATGCGTGCACGCATTCATCTATCGATTATGAAACCCGTGAGTTTTGATACTTACGAGCGCGAACGATTTAAAAAATACGATTTTCGGTAGCGTTGAATAATGTTCAAGTAAGGATCACGGATTCAATTATCCCTTAGGCCTCAGTCTCGAATTTTGCGGGCAGCAGCGGGGCGGCAGCGGCAGAATCTTTTGCATACATTCAAATGGACCGGTACGGAAACAACAGCGGCGCGGGAGTGGGCAATGAGCGGCGCACTCCCTAGAAAAAAAAACGACCCGAGAGGCCGCTGCCCGCAATATCCGAGACCGGGGCCTTAGACGGTTGGACAATGGCCCCCTTATCAGGGGCGTTTGCCATATTCACCGGGCTTGAAAAGTGGGTTGGCAAGCGCATCACAATTACATTTACCGGTCACGCTGCTGTCGTTTTCCTGAACGCTCAGTCTTATTGCACTCTATGGGTAATTCTAATCCGGAACCATTTCTATGAAATACAAATACGCACTTGTAGGATAACTAGACCACGCCCTTTTAGGGTTCATTTTGTTGCAGACAATTTAAAGAAATCTACAGATACTTTCTTTTAAAAAATTCATGATTTATTGAAAAAAAAAAATGTAAATGATATTGTTTCTCGATTATCGCGTGAGGCAGCGTAATTTTTTATTATCTGTCACGACATTTCCTCTACAAATACAAAATAAAACAATAGACCGAGTTGGTATTTGGAACCAAATGAGATTTATTAGATTACCAGGAGCACAGGTCGAAGAAAAGGAGGTGGGAACTATTTCGAAAGAGGTGGTCTGAGGTGGTTGACCCCAAAACAGCTGATAGCTCACTAGTGTTGTGCAAAGTAAAATTTTGTAACATCTGGACCTGGATTTCAATAAGGTTTTGTTCATTAAAACGTCAACTTAGAAGTTTAAGATTTTGCTATCTTGTTCTTAGTCAATACCAGAGTTGGTGCACTTCGGCTTGATACCCCCTTTCCGTTACACGCTGTATATGTATGTATGTCGCAAATGTTTTCCAGAATCAGTCCCCTGATTGGAACGTCGCAGGGGTGATAAAACCAATATATGGGGCATAAAACCGTCTTCGGTAAGTGAGGATTGCAATTTTTTATCAGACTTTCCCCAAGGTGGTTATTGAAAATTAAAGTGGGTAAGATAGTATGGTCTCTTGTCTAACGTTGGAATTTATAGCGTATTTTTTTTGGGTCAGCGTCTCTTAAGAACTTGAAGACGGCTGTAAGAAATGAGAGCGCCCTTTTTGGCTGTTTTACCAACTATAGCATCCGGGTAGTAGGTTCCGGTTCTCGGTGGGTCACTCACTGAGTAGATATTTATCACTTTGTGAATTTTTTCACAGTTTGGTTAGGACATTGCGGGCTGAACCCGATTGTCCGTAAGTAAAATGGTTTCGTGTTTCCGATGGCACGTTAAGCCGTAGGTCCCGGTTGCTGTCTATGATCACTAGACGGCGGTCGTTACACATCCATATCGGAAGCCTGATACATGTAGAAGACGGTGGAAAAATTCTAACGGTATTCATCGGGTCGTTGGACGACTCGGTGTCCTACACGAAAAGAGGAGCCCTTAAACATTAACTACCTACCTACCCACAATTTTTTGTGGGTACACTCGCACCGCTTTATTTTGTATATTTTCTCCTCCACCCAAAGGTTGTCTGAAAGAGACCGCTTTTGGTGATCAGGCCGCTTTTGCGCATATTGACTTCAAAACTTTTTAATGTTTTTGTAATTTAATTATCAAGAATCAGTCCATGAAACTGAACAACTTTCCCCTAAAATAAATGAGAATTTTTTTTGAACCTCCCATACAAATGAACTATTCGGTCGGTCGGTAATTTTGAATGGGAGGTCCAAAATTTTTTACCTATTTTGTTATATTTTCCGTGGGGAAAGTTGTTCAGTTTCGTGGGCTAGTTCACCCCTTAAAATCTTAGCAGCAATATTTTTTACAGCCTGTATATTTTGTAAACACTAAAGGGTTTTTCCTGAGATACTTATCTACATACATACATACATATATCACGCCATTATCCCTTACGGGGTAGGCAGAGCGTTAACGGCCTTAATAATACGGTCGCCGTCGCCACGTCTGACAAATAAAGAGGGCCGTTTGAGGTTATTTGTGTATCACTATAGTGAGAGGTTGTCAGACTGTCGCCTAAAAGTTGTAATACACCTGAAACCCTCAAGTTGCCCTTTACGACACCCACGAGTAGGAAATGGGGTGATGCTACTCTAAGCCGGCATCACACGGCAAAGGTACTTATCTAATTATCTAATTTTCTTAACGGCCTGTATACAGCCTGGAACCACTATAAACTCCCCTAACTTCTCCTTATGACAAAGTGTCGCAAAGTTCAGTAACAAGTTGGAAGTAACGAACAAACGAACAACCGCATTAAGTTTATTGTGTTAACTTTAATTACTTATAGATGGTGGCGACAGTTGCGGCAATGGTGCACTTGGTAAGGGAACGGATTTGATTTTCTTATTGCGAGTTCGATTCCTGATTTTATGGTAGGTAGGCATCTGCATCGCATCGCAAGTATCTGCCGAAAAACTAAAATAAAAAACTGTACAAAATTTACCTGTCACTACAGTGATACATGTATCATCGAAAAGGGCCCTTAATACTTGTCAGATGTGGCAATAACGACCGTAATTTTACGTAAGTTGTTGATAGAGGGCCGTTTGAGATAAATTTTGTATTACCATAGTGACAGGTTGTCAGCCTGTCCCCTAAAAGTTGTAATACACCAGGAACCTTCAAGTCCCTCAGCCACCTCTTACGACACCCACGGGTAGGAAATGGGGTGATGCTTTACTAAACCGGCACCACACGGCATATATCACACTTCCAACTCTTAAATACATTTCACACATAAGGTTGACCCTTGTTGCAGCTAAGGTAAAGTCACACCGAGTAACCGCTCCGTGCTACATTTCCACGTCGCGTCACGTTGCAACCGACCTGTATGCAACCTTTGAAATGTGACGTGATAATGCAACATTTTAATGGACAACGTAACGTGAAGCTACGCAAAGACACAGGTACATTAGCATGTGAGTAATTGAGCAAAGTGCCTAATAGAGTTGTCCTATAACATCGATAGCTGAACAACTAAATGACACTTCTATGTAGGAGTAGTATAAAAAAGAATATAAATGGCGCGGTTCAGGAGCTAGGTATAGATAGTAGTCATGTAACGAATATTCGCATTCGCATTCGCGAATATTCGCATGTTTTTGAAGATTCGCATTCGTATTCGCAAAATTCTTGCGAATGTGATATGCTTAAAGTGTAGATTTTTGTTTACCACATGTAAGCGTAAATAAACGATCTTTCTGTTGAGTGTAAATGCAGCTACACGTTCAACATAGATGCAAAAATATGTAAAGATGCAAAATAAGTGATCACAGGATCAACCGGGATAAATGAAAATGCAATGGTCCGATTTGTTCCACGTATTATTGAACACTAGTTTAAAAACTACTTAAAATGTAAGATGTTACGCATGGCCGTATGTCGATGCATCTAACAATCTAGGCCAACATCAAAGTCCAATGTTGTGCATGATCTAGACTAAGCAAAAATCTCAATTATGAAATAATAAACATCATGTACATCGTACACTTTTTTTTTCGTATAACGTTCGTAAGTGTTCGTTCGCGCCATCTCGGTAATTTCCGGAATTAAATGCGATTGCATAGTAACAAACAGCTGGCGCGGCAAATCAGCAACCATTTTTTTCCCACAGATATACGACACTAAATTTTAAAAGAAAACATTCGTATTCGCATTCGCATTCGCGAATATGGGCCTCAGATATTCGCATTCGCATTCGCATTCGCCACATCTGACATTTTTGAGGATTGTTTTCCAAGGTTGTTTCAGAAAAAATGTGTACCACCATAGTGTCAGGTTTTCAGCCTGTCGCCTTAAAGTTGTAATAAACCACTACTCTCAAATCCCTTAGTCGCTTCTTACTTCACCTGTGGGAAGGATATGAGGTGAGGCTATTCTAAGCCGGCATCACACGGCAGACATCGATATATGCTACGAGAACTCTAGACCAAGTTCTTCCACTTAAGTTGAGACTGGAACAGGCGTAGAGTTAAAGAAAGCCACACTGTTAAAGAGTCGTTAAGGACAACATGTCATCAAAGCATTTATTTTTCCTATGTTTTACTTAACTATTTATAAAGATAATATTTAAAAAAAACCATTCTCATGACAAGGGCTTATACACATTTTACAGTCCGCCAAATTGTAGTATAAGAGTTTGTTGGCTGAAACAATAGTTTCTGCTAACAAACTAATATATTGCACACATAAGGATATATACAAAAATAAAAAAGACACATCAGGCACTGCCTACTGAAATTAACTCAAAAATGTTAAATGTAATTTAGTGTTCACTTTTTCTTTTTACATTATTTTATGGGTTAAACGAAAGATAAAAACAACTGATTTAAAATATACATATACCTATTGATGTTCTCTATTTTCATTTGACTGTCCCGATGGCGTAGCGGACAGTACCTCTACCTTCTACGGCGTGGGACGTGGGTTCGATCCCCACCGGACACAAATATTTGTTAAGTAAATTATCAAATATTTGTGTCTAATTGACAAAAAAAGTATACAAGTATTAATATCAGCTATCTAGTTCCCATAATACAAGCTTTGCTTAGTTTGGGGCTAGATGGCGCTGTGTGAATTGTCCAAGATATTAAGATATATTTATTTATTTACTGAACTAGCTGGTGCCCGCGAACTTCGTTTCGCCATAATATATCTTCCATCATTTATCAGCTATATATAGGACGACCACTGCTAAACATAGGCCTCTAAGAACCATAAAATGATATTAGCCAATATTAAATTGTTGGTAGGTAGGTACCAGAAAACTTGGTTTCTCAGACTATATGTAAGTAATTTAAAAAACTGTTAAATCGTAAAATTTCAATTTCCACATGCAAGAAAGAGTAAGAAAACGGTGGTTGGTTTATAGTGTTATTAACTTTCCGCCTCTTATGCCATTTTTAGCAGATTTTTTAAAACCGTGCAATATTTACTTCCAAGAGTATTAATTCCGTGAAGTAAACTGATGCCACATTTCTTGACATTGTGATGGAAGACTGAAGACCGAGTTCATGAGTGTGAATAAATAAAAACAAAAGCAAGTAATCATACTACTAATCCTATCCTATCCTACTTCCTACTAATAATATAAATACAAAAGTTTATATGTTTGTTTGTTACTCCTTCACGCAAAAACTGTTTAACTGATATTCATGAAATTGAACGCAGACATAAAGGAGGTAACTTGGATTAACGCATAGGAAAGTTCTCTTCGCGAAAAAATGTTCCTGTGTGATGCCATGACCGATTTCCACACGGGCGGAGCCGCGGCTAGGGTTACGTTTAATTAAGTACCTAAGGCTATTTAATTAAGGTCGTGTGCTGCCGGCAAAGTAGAAAAGCACCTCTCTTCCCGTGGGAGTCGTAAGAATCAACCGAGGGAGAAGCCTGACCAAAAACGGCGGCCCTGGAGGAGGACAACAGAATCTACATTTAAACCCGGAACGGAGTCTTTGTCAGACGCGTGTGACAGAGGTCTATCCTGCAGTCAATTTGGCTCCGCACGTATCGACTCGAAGTTCCTGTGGTGTCAGTCAGGGAGCCCGAGAGCGTGGCGCAGGTCTTGAGCAACCCTGCGTTTTCCAAAATTACACTCCAGACAAAGCAGTGTCTGTGGAAAATCGGCTTATACCTATAGCCACGAAAAGTCTTATCTCAGATACTGATTTGATCGTCTGACACAAACGTATAAAATATAACTTTCGTCAGGAAAATTTTACAGAAATATGGAAAAATGTATCTTCTATATAAAATGTACCAGCCGATTGAGTCACTTTGTGTGGGAAGTCCAATTTTTATTAGTATTTCCAAAGAATATTTCAGAAAAAAGTTGTCGCACCCTGAAAATAATGTAGCTGTATTGTCGGCAAAACCTATAACATACTGCATGTACCAGACAAACATTGGCTAAATAGCCTTAACCAAATTAGCGAGAAAATTTAAAAACAAAAAAGTTATTGCAATTTTCCCGCGTAGATTACGCACATAGAAAACGATTCCTATATGAAGTTTGTATCGTCTGGCCACGCAACTTGCACGTCTTGCACCACGGAACTTTTGTTTTCGAGGGTAATAATTATTGAATTATTGAAAGTGATAATTATTCCAATATTAAAGAGATATTTTTGTAGTCGTCGACATATTCATAGATTTTAGTTTCCTGGTCGTAATCATGAGCAATAATTCGACAAACTCATTTGTTGAGGTTATAAAAAAAAGATTAAAAATATAAATACGGCCTCATGTTTTTTTTTTTCTTCCTGTGCGCTTATTCAAAGCGACACAATACGTGCTGGCCAGTTCGAAATTTGAAATCAATCTCAGGTCCAATTAGCCCATACACATCCTTTTACTACGCGCCACTATGAAATTCACATGACCTACAAACTTATTTTATGTGTAGCAGCCAACCCCCCTTTTAGGGGTATGTTTTTTTTAGCCTATAACCTGGTCGGTGAATTACTTGACATTTTGGTACAATTTGATTCAAAATCCGTTCGGTCGTTTTCGCGTGATGCTTCCGCATATACACAAACAAACACACAAACATCGTACAGAACTCATTCATAGATGTCGCCACACGTCTTTTAAAACGCGCTATCGTTGTGTTTTCTCAAAACTATATAGGGTCACTGAACACTGACTTGTTACTGTCTTATTATATGTATAGATTAGACTAGGTATGTCTACTAACTTGTTTCACCAACCACCGCGGTATGCCGACGGATTGCTTTTGCCTACCAATGCCATTCGCCAACACTGTGGCTGCTATAGCAGAGTGTAAAAAATAATAATAGAAATTCATAGATAAATTCAGAAGGGCAAAATTTTAAAGTGACAAAATGTCTGAGAGGCAAAATGTCAAATAGGTAAAATATCAAAATTTTGAATTGCCAAATACACGTGTTTAAGGGGTGTAAGGGACGGCGTCCCGACTACTGATAGAGTGCAAGCAGACCATGAAACTGAACAACTTTCCCCCAGCAACATATGTCAGGAAACTTTAAAAAATTTTTGGTTCTCCGATAGTCAATGCAGTCAGCTGATCGCGATTTTGTATGGGAGGACAATTTCTTTTTTGTCGTTTCCTGACATATGTTCCTAGGGGAAATTTGTTCAGTTTCATGATCTGCTTGCACCGTATCAGTATTCGGGACACTGTCCCTAACACCCTGAATATTTGGTCTTATCTTTGGCTGTGTTGTTATTGGCATCTACATAGAATATTGATCACACAAAAAAAACATCAACAACGGCATCCCCTTAACAAGTAGACTGAAACTTAATTACTTAGAAGAAAATGTGGCATGTGCCGACTGGTTCTCCCAACGCCTACATACTAAACCTTATTTACCGGAGTCAAAGTCTATATTAGCATGGCAAGGGCTTCTTTATACAACCTCTTGTTTGGACTTGAGTGTTTTCGGTGATGTGTCGGTCGCTGATTGGACCTACAGATTGTAGGACCCACATGGACCCATAACAGGTCTAAAGTACTGTTGTAGCATATGCTGAACGAGGTGCCTTTTCAGTGTCCTCATTAACAAACGGACTACCTATAAGTCTTGTATCTTCTAAGTGTACTATTTACCTACTATTGTACTGCTAAAAACTTGTCCGTAATTAAGATTGTTCCGTGTTTCGGATGACACGTAAAGCCGTAGGTCCCAGTTGCTGTCTATGATCACTTAGGCCGCGGTCGTAACACGACCATGTCAGAAGTCTGCTACTTGTAGAAGGCGGTTGCAAAATTCTGACACTGGGGTTCACTAGGTCGTTGGATGACTTGGTGTCCCACACGAAAAGAAAGAAAGAACAGCACTTAGACCCACTAGGGTTAAATGGCAGTGGGTCCAGTGGAGGTCTCTGTGATTTGACACCGCAAACCGACTGTTTGTTGGAAAATAGGGACAAATAGGGTATCTAATGCTTGTAACGTGATATGACGTCTGGTTTGTGCGTGGGACTCAAAAAAAACATGTTTTTTCTTGGACTGAGAAGAAAGAATAATAATAGGCTTGTTTCCTGTCAGGTCAAATAAGCTACTTTTTAAAACGATCTAAAACGGTATTTTGTTTGAAGAACTAGAAGTATGACGTCACGCCGTAAGTATATGCATGGCGACAAAACACTTACTTTTATATTATTTTTCTGTTTATTAATGCAAACTTCAAATATTTCGAAAAAATTTGAATTTAGTCAGTAGTATTTTTGGGCAATAGTTTTAAGCGTACAACTGTTATATTTTTTAATCACCCAGGAAACTAGCGAATTAATAGGTAATCTTTTTGACGTTTTCATTGTGTCGAGTTGATTTCGCTTTTTATATTCTATGGCGTTTTGTCAAATTTTTACTGTGATGATGAGTTTAGAACACGTTGAATTTAGAACACAACCGCATTTTTTTTGGAGCATCAAATCAAAACATTCCCTCATCGTTTAAAACAGGTATAAATAGTTTTACAACGTCAAATTGTATGAAAAAATAATTTTGTCTAAAAATGCGTCAAACTTTTTGTTATAAAATTTTTCTTAAACATTTTGTTCATTTCTTTCAAAAATTAGTACTTATTTTTTTGTTATTTTTACATCTTATACATCGCGTTTCGGAGAAAATGCCTTAAATTGGATACGCGTTGAATGAAATATAACCATTCTAGTTATATATAAAACGTATTCTAAAGCATAGAATATATTAATTTTATGCGACTGGACATGTATTATTATTATTTTTTTCTTGTTAATTGTTGGATTTTATATTTCTTTTATTGTACTTATATTTTCTGTGTTTTTTATTTAGTATTTATTTAATCAATTACAACGGTACAAACCAATTACAGTAATTGTTATGACATGTCATATTATAAACTAGAAATTAGATAAAAATTGTTATACATAAAAAAATAATTCATCAAAAGACATAAGGTACACATTATCAATATTACAAATTCATTATAAAATTAGTCAAAAATAAACTTAGGTACTTACAATAATATTAGACAATACTTGACGGGCAATCATCCCTCGTCTCACAGAATTCCAAACAATGTCTCATAATCTTAGTCCATCCGTCCGCAAACACATCACAATCATGTTCATAGGCCAGGAGCGAATTGAGTGATCGCATCGTGCGACATACCGGGGACTGAGAGTGTGCCACGGTACGGCAGACTGGGGTGGCAAACAGGTCACGGCGGCGACGTGTACCGTGCGAAGTGTATCTGTCAGGAACGAAAAAGCTACACAGCAGGTAATTTAATACAGGAGCATTAATGCGACCATGCAGCACCTTAAGGGCAATGATTAATTGTCCGTTAGCTCACCGAACATTTAGCGAATTGAAACCCAGAGCACCTAATAAAAACGGAGTGGGATACAAGTAGGGATAGTACCCAGAGCAACGCTTGTACAGGTATCTGAGAAATGCTTTTTGCACCTTCTCCAGCATAAGACTGTAAGTGCGCTCATGAGGGTTCCAAACACAGCTACTAGCTTCAAGTTTGCTCCGTACCAAAGAACAATACAGAAGCTTGAACACGCGGGAGCTATGAAAATCTCTAGAGTTCCGCAGCACAAATCCCAGGCGCCGAAACGAGTCCTTGGCAATTTCAGTCATGTGACTGTGAAAGGTCAAGCGTCGGTCAAAATTAACACCAAGGTCCCTCATACACTCTGAACGCAAAATTTCTTCTGCACCCAGAGCATACGAGTTGACAATGGGGTGCAACCCACGACCAAAAGTCATAACCCTGCATTTGGCCACGTTGAAATCCATTTTATTTTCACGACTCCACGAATAAACCGCTTCGATGTCCAGCTGGAGACGACGACAGTCGTCTTCATCCTTTATCTCCAGAAACAGCTTCAGATCGTCAGCATAAAGAAGACATTTTGCGTGCTTCACAACCGCTGCCAAGTCATTGACCATGATTAGGAATAATAGAGGGCCCAGAATAGAGCCCTGACTTACCCCGGAGCGCGTGTGGTAGGGCTCTGATTTGTAGCATCCATACCTAACATACTGCTGACGGTCGCGTAAGTAGTCCGCAAATAAATTGAGCAAGGCGGGGGTGCAACCAATTTTGTGCAATTTGTTTAGAAGCACATCGTTGTCGACCCTATCGAACGCCTTCTTGAAATCAAAATATAGAACATCGACCTGACGCCCTCTATCCAGACTCTGTGAGATGTAGTTCACGACGGTTATTAGGTTGGTGTCGACTGATCTACCACGCCTAAATCCGTGTTGTTCGTCACAAAGGACAGCGTCAACCTGTCTGAAGATACAGCTGTGAAGCGCGCGTTCGTAAATCTTCGCTAGGGCGCAAAGGACAGCGATGGGGCGATATTCCTCCACTGACGACCTGTCGCCTGTTTTCGGTATTGGTGTGACTTGGGACGTCTTCCATTGTGTTGGGTAGAAGCCTGTTTGAAGCGTAAGGTTCGCGATATGGCATAAAGGAGAGCAAAGGTGCTTTTTGCCTATAATTAGGACAGAGGCAGGGACATTATCCGGACCTGCAGCACTGCTGGGCTTCAATTTGCCAATGCTCTTCATAATTTCGCCTGGGGTAAAATTACGAACATTTACAGTAAGGTTGTCCAAATGACTACCAAGAGAACAAAGACTAGCATTTAGTTGCGGAGACTCAGGAAGAAATACACTGGAGAAATAATCTGCGAATGCTCTAGCTGCCTCGACCCCAGTATAGGACGTACCTTTGTAGGACACATTTGATTCGAATCCACCCTTGGATTTCAGTCCACTTATGTGTTGCCAGAACTCACGCGGGTTTCGTATTATGTTCCTTTCGATTTTAGCCATGTATGTATCATAGGCCTCTGGCACTCTTATCTTCAGGTCAGCCCTCAAGTCGGAAAATAATTTGTAAGTGTCGGCACTCTGATCCTGCTTCCAAGTGCTGTGCAGTCCAATTTTTCGCTTAACATCAGCGATCAGATCAGCATCAAACCAAACAGGAAAGGTGGAGCAGAAATTCTTTGGGCGTTTCTTTTTAGGTACGGCAAGGTTAAAAATATTGTACAAGATAGTATATAAATTTTCTGTGGCAGTTACTACATCATTGGCACTCAAGACACTGTCCCAACATGCCTGTTCTAGCAAGTCAATTACCATTGTGTAATCTGCCCTGTTAAAGTTCCAATCCCTAGCTTGGTCAATATTGCTTGGCTCAGATCGACGAGTTTTATTAGCACTAGCCGCGATCCTAAACGTGATGTCGAGCGGTGGGTGAGGGGGGTCAATCGGCACGATGCCACCAAAGCCAGCGAGTGTGACATCCGTAGGGTTCACGCGCTCCCGGACTAAAACCACATCCAAAGTACCACCAGACACGTTTCTCACTTCATTCATGTCAATCAAGGCACAGAACGATAAAAAGTAACAATAGTAATTGCTGATATTAACAGATGCACTATTTAAATTTAAATCTCCCAATATAATAACATGGCCTTTTAAAGTGTTTATAAATGACTCTATTTTACAAAACCATTCCATATAGACATTGTCCTTTGCGCTTGGGCTTATGTAAAAAACACAAACATAAATCAATTGCCCCTTATATGTAAGTGATGCCCACAAGTCTTCACCGGTACCAGTTTCGAGCTCGGGGTGCCGACGTATGTTAAGCGCCGTACGAGCTGCCAGTAGAATTCCTCCGCATGGGGTGCCACGATCTCGACGCAGAATGCTCCAGTCATCGCAGGTTACCTCGTTATCCTCTACAGAATTGTCAAGAAATGTTTCGGTAGCTGCGACTAATTGGTGCTCTAGCAGGATTAGATTGGCTCTCCATGTCTTAAGTTTCGTTTTAAGTCCACGTACGTTCTGATAAAATATATCGAACTCTACAAGTTTATTTACCTGTTTTCTATTTGGTTTCACTGCGAAAGGGCTGTTGAGTGCCAAAGCTACGTCGTGGGTAATTTATCCAATGCTTCAGTCTTGCGTTTTCAGGCCACATGTTCACAGAATAGCACAAATCAAAGTATTCTACTGGAACCCCAATTTTGTAAGACTTGTATTTTCCACGGGGCTTCAGCTCTTCAACGGTGCAGACACAATCAGGACAGATTTCACTGAGGTACTGCTTGATGTCATCCAAGTCCGAAGCCATGTTCCATAGGTGCATATATTTAAGGGTTTCAGCAGCTCTTAACTTAGTGACAGATGGTCCAGCCACGCAGCGAAGGGACCTGGCACGACGTGATTTCTTGCTAAGTACTTCTTTAAAGCTTACTTCGTTCTCAGTATTTGTAGAGTGATTTGTGAAACTGTGTAGTTGGTCAACTCTATCGTTACTACTCTCTGTTTGTTTGGCTGAGGGATGTATAATTTCAAGGTGGGTTTCGGGCGTTTCGATGGCGGCGACGACTGATTGGTTAGTGTCTGGTTCAGTGTGCCTGGCGCTAAGTAGTTCGGATTTTTTATTGTGTTTACTTTTTGTTTTTCTTGGTCTGTGTTTTACGCTGCCTCCACTATTCTTCTTTTGAGACTCTGAGGTAATGGGAATGGTGTCGTTGGGTGAGTGTATTTCGGGGGTAACTTCAATGATAGGTTGGCTGATAAGGGGCGAGTTATCGTTATTTTTTGCCACGGTTGAGGAAATTTCTCCAAGTTTCGAAAGTATCGAGGTTTGTACTGTTTCCAGATGAGACTTAAGGCAAACGTTAGATATTATGCGTAGCGGTCCATAGAGTAAATCTTCCAGTTCAGCCCTTATTACCTTTCTAAGTATGGTAAGGTCACCACAACAACACTTGCATTTTGAATCAGTTACTGTGTTGTTATTTTGGGACTTGTTCCGTGGGTTTTGCCCTGGTCGGTACGTAACATTTTCGTTTTCGAGAAATGAATTATCCGCTGAAATATCCACATTCTCAACCAAAGTAGAATGAGCTCTAGAAGTACTCATTAACTGGCGGACAGGCGTAGTCGTGTCGTATGCTTTAGGCATTTCACTACGACATGTATAACATGTCCAAATCTGCTTTTCTTCTTTAGTGAGGGTTGCATATTTCTCCGGCAAAAATCCAGCGCATATCAATTCATAGCGTAGGTCGCATTTGGCACAAATTAAGTATGGTTCGTCTGCCAGAATGTCGTAACTGCAACCAGCGCACTTATTCATGATTTGCCCTTTAAGTATTATCACAGCAAGCTGCTAGGGATGCGATTCGATATTTGCTAAGTAGAGTTGATCAGGCGCTTGACATCTAGCCAGCCGTGAGGAGGTCAATGACCGCAAGTGACCGCTAACTACTTTTGGTCGCAGGATGACTCACCTAAGCGGGCGATCTGCGGGTTGGGGCAGGTCAGTAACGACGATGTTTAACGGCTGGTTTGAGATTTATTTCACTGATTATTTGGTTATTTGGCTGAATTTTTTAGAGCACTTTTCACTAATTTACTCCACATGTCACAATCTTTAAGTTGGTAAAAATTTTTTACTGATTGGTTAACTTTTGACACTAAATTTTGGTTAACTTTTGACACTAAATTTTTATGACCTGTATTGTTAAAAATACCAATAAATATGAATATAGCTCTGCATAATTTTCACTGTGAAAAAAATTCGACCTCCCATACAAAATTTACGAAGATTCACCTTCCTTAAAAATATAGAATTACCTTCCTTTAAATAAACATCCTGTGTTGCAGAGAAGAAAGAAATACGAGGTAAATAAACGTACATCCTTTTAAGATTTACAGCAGCTGTAGGTATAGGTAAGTTGACCAAACTGGGAACAACACCTATAAACCAGATAACGGCGCAAGTTAAACAAGTGCCGTTTACCCAAGAACGGGGATTATTTTTTAACCGACTTCGGAAAAAAAAGTAGGTACTCAATTTGATCCGCCGTGTGATGCCGGCTTAGAATAGCATCACCCCGTTTCTTTCCCGCGGGTGTCGTAAGAGGCGACTGAGGGACTCGGGGGTTTCATGTGTGTTGCATTTTTTAAGGCGACAGGCTGACAACCTGTCACTATAGTAATGCACGAATCATCTGAAACAGCCTTCAATTTGTCAGACATGGTATTGGCAACCGTTATTTTACGGCCGTTAGCGCTCTGCCTGCCCCGCAAGGGATTAAGGCGTGATATATGCATGTACGTATGTACGTACTCAATTTTAGTTATTCGTCTGACGAAAGCCCTAGCGAAGAATATCTATCGGACATGATGAAGAAAATGTGGTATTTCTACCAATTTTTTGTTCAATATGTTCAAAATGTCAGACGTGGCGATAGTTTACGGCCGTTAATGCTCTGCATACCCTGCCAGGGATATAGGCGAGATTTGTGCTTGTAAGCATGTCTATACATAGTGAAGTCGGTTTATTTTTTTCTTATTTGTGACCTTTATCCCGCGCGGGATGGATTTAATAGCCTTATTTTTGGAACACGCTTCAAAGTTTAGGAGTTTTACTTTCTTACTATATTTTGTTATCAATTTTATACTCTTTTCTTCTTACTTCTTAATAATTTAGATACCTCTCTCTCCTTTTTCGTGTGGGACACCGGGTCGTCCAACGACCCAATAAATCCTGGTGTCAGAATTTTTCAACCGCCTTCTACAAGTAACAGTTTTCTGACATGGTTGTGTAACAACCGCCCCGTCTAAGCAACTGAGACCTACGGCTTAGCGTGCCATCCGAAACACGAAGTTTTTTTACGGCCCTAACCAGATTAGGAACAAATTCACAAAGCGATAAATATCAACTTTGTGAGTCACCCACCGAGAATCGAACCTGGAACCTTCTGCGTCAAAGGGTCGTCATCTATTTGGTGATCGCTTTCCTTACCCTGAATTAAATTCATTGCGAGCGGTTTTCATTAGCCGTTCGCATTTTAAAAGGTACGTTATTCAGTGACTTCGCTAAATAATTCATGAAAGAGAAACGGGAACCCGGGGGTACCAGGTCTCGAGGACGTTTGTGAGGAATAGGATTCTGAAGAGTACCCAAGACTGTCAATCCGTCAATCGTATGAACTGGGTTGATTTGGTGTCAATGCCGTGTGATGCCGGCTTGGAAAATCATCAACCTACATCCTTCCCGAGGGTGTCGTAAGAGGCGACTAAGGGACTTGAGAGTATTGGTGTCTTACAATTTTTAGGCGACAGGCTGACAACCTGTCACTATAGTAATACATGTCGCACCTTTAAAGTTAAACCGTTACTAAACAAAATTTTTCAAGAAATGACTTATCAACGCCATCTTACTTTACTACGCGTAAACTACAAGATACACTGTGACTTATCGTCAAAAGTCGACTCTAACGCCATCTAGCGTCAACTCATAACGTTACAAAACCAAGCTATTGATCGGCTCACTAAAAGCAATAACGTGTCTAAACCAGTTAGAAAGAGTTTGTTGCGGAGTGATGACCAAATTTTAAATTCAAAGTGTGATTATTTGGATAGTAACAGTTGTCAATCACAAAAACGGTAAGTTGTTAAGTTTATTAAATAAGTAAAGTGTTATAATTTGTTTAAACACAGTTTTCGGGTAAAGAAATAATGCAATTCATTATAAACTTTCAATGCTAAAATGTTACAGTTAGTATAGTCACAGTTTACCTTTATTTTTTAGATGTTTATATCTAGTCGTAATGAATGCTAAGGAGTGACTATTTCGTTAGTTACAGTTTTTAAATAAGCAAGGAATACATTTTAATATTATGCGTTATTACAATAGTGAAACAATTTTATTAGCCACAGTTTAGTATTTAACGTAACGTGTGATTTGGATTAAAGTTTTATAAGTATAATATTACATTTTATTTAAACTCGTTTTATGTTTTAAAATGAAATCCATTATTTCGGAATCAGTTAGTATAATAATAAATATTTGTTTTAGAATCACTTTGCTACAAAATAAAAGAAAGTTTTTCATGTATATTTACTAAAGTTAACTAATTCATTAGAGTAAAAGTGAAGGTATGTATATTATTGGTTTTAATATAGGATTAATAATAAGTTATTTTTATAGGTCATGGCGTATTTACGGAACCCACGTTTGTCTCGCATTATGGAAGCAGCAGAAATTATGAACGCTGAAAACGATTCCTCATGTACTGAAGAACCCAAGCAGATCGAAGAACCCAAACAGATCGAAAAACCCAAGCAGATCAAAGAACCCAAGCAGATCGAAGAACCCAAGCAGATCGAAGAACGCAAGCAGATCGAAGAACGCAAGCAGATCGAAGAACCCAAGAAAATCGAAATACCCGTGCAAATAACTATGGACCAGTTAAACTATAATTTAACAGAAAATGCAAATCTAACTGCTATAGACACCTGTAGCTCTCCCTCTACATTACAAGGAGAAAAAACACTTCCTCAGTCAGTTAGTCCTACTATAGAATCAGAAGAATTTTTGCATCCAGGTCCTAGCAGTAGAGCGAGAACTGATTCAACTAGCTCATCATCTTCGAGTTCATCATCTTCGAGTTCGACTTCATCATCTTCATCTAGTTCGTCTGAATCAGGAAAAGACTTTTCGCCTGATGAAACTGATCGTGATCCCGATTACACACCACCAGCTCCACCTAGGTGTGTATCATTTATTACAACTTCTGAGCAGTTAGTTGATGAAAATGATTTGAATCTACCAGAACCAGAAGAGATCCAAACAAACAAACGAAAGCGTAAAAGATCCAAAAAGTTGTCCATAAGGCAAAATGCTCAAAGACTTCGTAATAGTGGCCAGCAATATACTTCTGTGTCCAAGTTAAGAAAGGTCATTCCAAAGAAACAGATGGGACCGCCATGTGGAGAAAAATGTCGACTTAAATGTAGCGAAGTAATCAAACAGGAGGACAGAGAAAATTTTTTTGACAATTATTGGAAAATGGGCGATCTACCTAGGCAACGGGATTATATTTCAAAATGAATTAATGTCATTAAACCAAAATATCAATACAAAGTTCATAATAACAAAAGAGGTCCTAAACATTCATTTTCATTCGAAATTAACAACAATAAGCATCGTGTATGTAAAATGTTCTTTAAGAATACGTTGAGTATTAATAACCGACCTATTGCAACAGTAATAGCAAAAAGAAATGAATTGGGACTAGTTGAAGAAGAAAAAAGAGGTAAACATGGGAAACAAAATAAAGTAAGCCCAGAAATTATACAAGGAATAAAAAATCATATAGACTCAATTCCAAGAATCGAATCCCATTACTTAAGGCAACAAACGACTCGTGAATATATTGACGGAGGTAAAAACCTTACTGATATATATACCGACTACAAAACAAAATGCTTGATTAATAATGTAGAAGCTGCTAAAATACATACATTTAGAAAAGTGTTTAATGAAGAATACAATATAGGCTTCTTCATACCTAAGAGTGCGAACTATGCATTTCCTTTAAAAACGCTGTTGATAAAACAATAGAACTACAGAACAGATACGATCAACACCAGATGGAAAAAGAATTATGTCGCCAAGAAAAGTTTAATGACAAAGCAATGGTTCAGGAAAACTTTATAGTTGCTTGTTATGACCTCCAAGCAGTGCTGCCTCTTCCAAAAGGTGACATATCTACTTTATATTACAAGTGTAAGCTCAACGTTTGTAATTTTACTATCAGCGAATTAGCAAAAGACTACTGTGATTGTTTTGTTTGGAGTGAGGTCGAAGCATTGAGAGGAGCTAACGAAATAGCAACGTGTGTCTGGCGATATTTGACAAAGAGAGCGTCAGAAATACATGATGATGATTTGCATATCACATTCTATTCGGATAATTGCTGTGGTCAGCAGAAGAACAAATTTATGTTTTCATTGTATGCATATGCCCTGTCTGTCCTAAATATAAAGTCTATTGCGCACAAATATTTAATTAGTGGACACACACAAAATGAAAATGATTCTGTTCACTCAGTGATAGAGATAGCCGTCAAGAAGTGCTTACGGTCTGGTCCTTTGTACACACCAGATCAATATGTTACTATAATCAGAACTGCAAGAAAGAGAGGTAATCCCTACAATGTTACCGAAATGTGCTATTCAGACTTTCTCGATGTAAAGAATATCACAGAGGCATGTGGCGGTCAATTTTCCAAAAATACTCAAGGCGAAATTGTTAGATTGACTGAGATTAAAGTAATTAAATTTGAAAAACATCAAGATGGTAACCAAAAATGCGTTTATTATAAAAATTCTTACTCAGATGCAGATTTCAAAGAAATTCAATTCCACAATAATCGTGCCTCGCGAACACGTACAACCCAAAATCTGCAAAACTACCAGTTGAAGCCTTTATATCAGTCCAGATTAAAATTAAGTGACAGAAAAAACAGCGACCTAAAGAGTTTAATTGACAGTAATATAATTCCGCAGAGTTACGCATTGTCTTTTTACAATAATATCTTGTTTTAATGTTGTTTTGATTTTGTAATATTGTTTACCTACTACCTAGGTTTAACATTTTAAGTATTACTAGACTTTTTTGCTAGGATTAAGATTAAGATTTGCCTTATTATTTTTATTATTATGTGATTTACGTAAACAATACTTAGGTACGTGTACCTTCAGTTCCTTTTTAGATTATAGAAATAACACTGAGATTGTTATCTTTTTTACCTCTAGTTTATTATCCTAGACAAGTTGATAAACTTACTTGCTGTGATTTAAAGGTACAAAATGTCTTAAGACTGATTAATAAATAACTAAGCCAAATAAATAAATGGATCTCCTTAATTTGTAATTAAACTTTGCTGATTTTTATTACGTTTTTTATTTATTTATCTATCAAAATCATTATTTGGGCTGTAATTTTCTGTATAGTAACATTATTTGTACTGGAATTTATACAGTTATTTTATATTGTCAACAAATACTTAAAGTTAAAGTGTTACTATATTTATTTAAATCAAAATATATAATACTGTACATAAAAATAAAAACTTTTTGTAAAACCATACCATAGAGTTAACAAAAATCTATCAAATAACTCCATATGAAGACTTAAAATACAATCAACATACACTATAATGAGAAAAAACAGTCAGTTTTTTCTTATTTTGGCTCTCCTGTAAAATTATGCAATTTCGTTTAGTAACGGTTTTATTTTAAGGGTGCGATGTGTTTTTCGATACAACCTTGGAAAACAATCCTCAAAAATGTCAAACGTGGCGAAAGCGATCGAAGCGATTTAACGCTCTGCCTACCCCGCAAGGGATAAAGGCGTGATATATGTATGTATAAAAAATATGGAACAACAAATGCTTCTAACCATTATTTTTAAGCTAATCTATTTTTTTACGCTCATTCATAAATTTTATGTGCTCAATCATATTTTATTAATTCTTGACGTGCAAACAGTATCGTTCGATTTAATATTATAGTTCCTCGTCAATAGTCGTCCATTTATTATTTTATTCGCTCTGTTAATGATTCTCCATTTAAAATTCTCTGTCAATCGATTGAGATAGCGTCGAGTTTGCCTTAGAGTACGTAATAGAGCTCCTTCCTTCCCTTGGGCGGCAAAGTTTAGGACAAAACTTTAGCAATATTTCGTCATATATTATGACGTCATGACAGGCTCGTAAATACTGCTCCATTGTCAACTATTAGTAGCTGGTACAATAACAAAGTGAAGATAAACTCCGTACTTCGGAGTGCACGTTTTGTGCCGGTGGTCGCAGCAGCTGTCTTTTCCCAAGATAACTTCAAGGCTAACGTCAGACTAGTGGCGCTCCCAACCAGGAAAAAATACCCTGTCTAGACACGGTGGTGATCTGATCTGAAAGAAACGAATAATAAATAGCTACAAAATTATTTACGTACCTACAACTACAATTGAATACATAAAGATTTGCTGGTGTGCATGAGATAAGTAAGTCGATATTGCTAAATGTGGTCACTTTAAATAAATACATTTTAAATAAATAAACCGTATAAAAAACGATAGTCATGACATAGATAGTTTGAAAAAATAATGGGAACTTTTCTGTCTGTCCGTAATTTCGAGATAGTTTATGATGTCATACTAGATGGCGTAGCGTTAGGTTGATATTTTGACATTTGAGTTATATTGATACACAACTAGACACTACAGATTTCCTTAAAAATAAACACTTTCAGTTTGGCTTAGCGCCATCTACGTAAACTTGAAAATTGACTAGAAATTTTCCTATTGAAACACTGGATAAACCGGCGTCTAACTTTTGTTTTTTTCTTTATGTGCGGCCTGTGTTGCTGACGTTGCCCTTTTTAAAAGCACTACTATTATGTTACTAAAAATATCCACCAAGTAGTTACTTATTACGCTCTTCTCTCTCTTCTCTTTTCGTGAGGGACACAGAGTCATCCAACGACTCGATGAACTCTAGTGTCAGAATTTTTCAACCCCCTTCTACATGTAGCAGGCTTCTGACATGGTTGTGTAACGACCGCCGTCGAAGTGATCATAGATAGCAATCGGGACCTACGGTTTACGTGCCATCCGAACCGCGGCACCATCTTACTTACGGACAATCGGGTGGTTCAGCCCGCAATGTCCACAAAGTGGTAAATATCAACTTTGTGAGTGACCCACCGAGAATCGATCCTGGAACCTTCTGCGTCAAAGGCAGTTGCACTACCACGCGTCACATCGTTATAACGCTAATAATACTGTTTGACCGCATAATCTATAAAATATCGCACTTTATGACTTTTATAGGTACATGCTTGCCGTTTGGCACACGTGTTGAGAGGGTTAACATATAATATTCTAGGGTTCTGTAACCAAACGAGACCCTATTCAATAATACACTTTTCTTTTAGTGTGCCTGTCTGTCTTTCAGTTCGTCTTCCACCTGGCTGTACCTATAAATTGTTAGAGATTGTTCACAAGATGTTAAAAAAAAATCATATTTAGAGGGCATGGACAAAAATAGTGGATTTTAAATAAATAAAATTAATATGATCTGCTCATCGTTAATTACAGAAGTTAAAATTTTGAAGGTATGTTTGTCAATCGAGTTCTTTGGGTTGCACGTTGACTCCATGTACAAAAATGCGTAACTACTACTATTATTACAGGTAATACAGGATTTGGTATATCAAAGTGAAATTTATAAACTTAATAGAAGCTAGTGTTTTTACTTATTTTGCACCAAAATCTGTCATAATTCCATTGCTTTAGGTATTTTTGTTATGAAATTGGCTTCTATTCAGCGTTAATCCGGCTGGCTATTCACCCGAGAATCTTGTCAATTCCTTTGTATTATTCACGAAAATTATGAACAATTGGAGACTGAGCCCGCCACGGAATATAAATCAAGGAGTTACATTAGCGAAATTAGCGCCGACTTACAGGGTAGGCAGAGCGTTAACGGCCGTAAAAATACGATCGCTATCGCCATGTCTGACAGATATAGAGGGCCGTTTGAGATAAATTGTGTATCGCAATAGTGACAGGTTGTCAGCCTGTCGTAGGAAATGGGGTCATGCTATTCTAAGCCGGCATCACACGGCAAACTAAAATATAAAAAAGAGTTCAAGTTTAACTAACCTAATCTACTAGATAAGTACCTACATTTGTAGCGGCCGATGGTATTCGTTTTCCAGTGAATGAAAGCGTTTTTTGGCATGTATTTATTAACATTATTCATATGGCTTGCATTATCTTTCTCTTACCTTACTCTATCTATTACAAAATGCGTCTGTCTGCATGTAAATCCATTGGCACCAAAAAAAACCTGACTTTGTTTCATACAATGTACTTACTGAAGTTCAAAAATTTTCTGCTTCTTCTTTTTCCGTCAGAGACTAAGATCAACTCGTTTTCTTTTTTATTGGATGGCACCACTAATCTGACGTATTGAGGTTGCATAATCGATCAGCCAGAATTTTTTTAGCTTGACGGCACTACTAGCGCCAACGGAGCACCTCGAGACCGAAATAATACGAAGCCGGTTGCCGTGACAAGAATCAAAATACGAGTCCCAATTAACAGGCAAATTCCGTTAATTGCGAGATCAGCTTCCATTGTTGCAACTTGAATAATTTATTGACGTCTAGAAAAGCTAAAATATGTATTTATCAAAATTCGGCGAATCACACACAGTTGAACGCAAGTCGTTTTAGCGCATCCGTAACGCATATGTGTCTTTCAGATGATTTCTTCCCATACTAATGATTATATCCGTTTTTTTCCATTACCGTGTGATGCCGGCATAGAATAGTATCCCCCTAATTCTTCCCGCGGGTGTTGTAAGAAGCAACTAAGGGACTCGAGGGTTTCATGTGTATTACCACGTATTACAACTTTAGGCGACAGGCTGACAACCTGTCACTACAGTGATAGGCGAATTATCTGAAGGGGCCCTTTTTTATTATTATCAATACTTGTCAGATTTACTTGATTACTTGATACCGATTGACTTGTCAGAGTTTTATTTAATTATCAATACTTGTCAGACGTGCGTGGCGATAGCGACCGTAAATTTACGATCGTTAACGCTCTGCCTACCCCGCAAGGGATAAAGGCGTGATTTGAGTATGTGTATGTATGTGTAGAAAAGCTAAAATACAATCACAATTAGGCGAATCACACACAGTTGAAAGCACGACGTTTTAGCGCATCCGTAACGCATATGCGTGTGTCAAATGCAAGAAAATTTTAAATTTCCCATACTAATAATGATAACTGCCGTCGTCTTTGTTTGACAGACGCATCCGTTGGTGCTTCATGCGTTTGACCTGCGTCAACGCCGGTTTGGAAAAAATGGAAAATTGGTTGGTAAGTATGGAAAATTTAAAATTTCCTCGCATCTGACAGACGGATACGGGATGCGCTAAAATAGCGCTCCGTTGTGCGTGAACTGTTGGAACTACCTCACACTACACACCCGATATGGATGCGGGTATCTTTTGCGGGGTAGGCAGAGCGTTAACAGCTGTTTAATATACTGTTGATGATTACAAAAAGCTTCCGAATTGGTGATATGATGACAACCTATCGATACATGTAACAAACCACCGACTTTTCTTGAAACACTAAGCTCAACAGGTCAGCTGAACAAGTTTGCCTGGATAACTGCTGAAGATATTTTAAAAAATACGTCCTGAATAAAATTGCTCGAAGCTGATTTTAAGAAGTCCATAGGCAACAACGGGCTACATGTGTACCTTATCTTTACATGGGTTATTATTCATGTTCCATAGATTTTTTCTGTATGAGACACCAAGTCATCCAATGACCTGATGAACTAACGACATCAGCTAGGCACCAGCTAGTCTTTAAATAAAATAGTTGTTCAACCATTCCTGAATTTTTGGAAAGCGTAAAAGAACTCTTATTTAACTTAAACTTTCCAAAGAATAACAGAAACCTTGACGGCAATTTATTTATCAGGACGCCGACTAAAATCCAATACTCCTTTCCATTCGATTAAAAGTTATTCAGATGAGGTATGGGTTAGATTTTTTATTTAGGAAGACGGAGTTACACCTATGACACTATGACCCGTAGTAATAAGCTACACTCAGCTCTGAAATCGATCTCAAGAGTTATATTGAAGGATATCAGGCAGTACTAATGACATCTCAAAATCGCACTCAAGATCGATGTCAGAGTTAAATGCATTTTCGCATTGATTTGGAGAGCGAAATCATATGAATTGAAAAAATATCCGTTCTACGCGAAAAGACTGGTGTTGAACGAGTAATGGAAAATAAAATTAGAGGTATTACATAATGAATGAAAGGTGTAAAAATATTAGCTGCAAATATTTAAGGGGTGAACCAGTCCATGAAACTGAACAACTTTCACCAAGGAACATAGGTCGTAGTAATATGAAAAAAAATGTAAGTACCTTCCATACAAAATGTACCAGCAGCCGAGCGAGGCAACTGTATGGAAGGCCCAAATTTTTTTTAAATTTTCGACCTATGTTCCTTGGGGAAAGTTGTTTAGATTCACGGGCTGATTCACACCTTAAAATAGTTGCAGCTAATTGCAGCACTCTGTGTAATCTAGTGCAAAATAAAAAAAATAGTTGTCCGTGTCGTGCCGGCTTAGAACACGATCATTCCATCCCTTTCGACCTGTGGGTAGTGTAAGAGGGGATGAATCCTTTCTCTCTAAATACAACACCTTACACTGCGCTCGCCAATCCGCTCGCCAAGCGTGGTGAGAGTGGCAATACCCCTCAATTTGTGGCGGCTTTTGACCAGCATTGGTATCTTGTGGCAGAAAAACTCATTTTTTTTTACTTCATCTATTTTGTTCCCTATGCTCCATCTTCTCTTTTATTTTATTAAAGTTTATTGAAAATAAACTTTCTAACCGGGAGTTATAAGACTTATTATGCTTAAGTGAAGTTTTTAAGTAAATAGTGCGTGGGTTTGGAGAAACTTTTGATTCCCCCGTGCTTCGGAGAGCACAATTCAAAATTTCAGAAGGCTTTGAAGATCACATAGCATAGTATAGGTATTCCATTTATTTGGTAAATAAGTTCTACATGCAATTTAGTATTTTTTATCAATAAAAAATAGATGTACAATTAAATAAATGCCTTTAATATTTTCATAGCATAACTAACCTGAAGTTACTACCTCAATAGAAAAACGTTTAGAAAATATTACCAACAAAAATTTCACCTTATTTTCAAGATTCTTAAAATAACGTAATCTCGTAAGTAATTGAATCACGGACGTAACCGTAACATCCACGTTACGTGGCAGCAAACGTCGTCACGTACAAATAAATACGTTACGTTTTCCTCACGTTAACATTTGTAAGACATTTGATAAATTTTTCTTATGTTCACTCAGAGAAATAAAACGATTTATACATACATATATACATAATATCACGCCTTTATCGCTTGCGGGGTAGGCAGAGCGTTAACAGCCGTAAGAATACGGTCTTTATCGCTACGTCTGTCATTTTTGAGGATTGTTTTCCGAGGTTGTTTCAGAAAACATGTGTATCACTATAGTGACAGGTTGTCAGCCTGTCGCCTAAAAAATGTAATACACCAATACTCTCGAGTTTCTTAGGCGCCTCTTACGACACCCGCAGGAAGGATGTGGGGTGATGTTATTCTAAGTCGGCATCACACGGCATAAACGATTCATATTATTCAAAAATCTCTGTTATCAATTTATTCAAACTAAAGACGCTATTCAAGGCTCTTAATAAACAATTTTTTTATTTATTTATTAGAAAATTGAAAAAAAAAAATGACATTCGCACGACGGAGCGCTAAAACATCGCAGCAGTCTGTCAGATCCATTTTTGAAATCATGATCAATTCCCATACTAAAACCGCTCATCGTCCGTCGTGTGCGTTTTTAGTATGGGGAGTGAGGTTTCTTGTATGGATCTGACAGACCGTTGCGATATTTTAGCGCTCCGTCGTGCGTTAAGCGTGTAGTCCGCCTAACTCACGAAAAGCTTAGTTTTTGTATGGAGTATGGAGGTCAAAAAAATTATAAACGCTTACGGGTAGAATTGGGATGATGCTATCCTAGCCAGCATCACACGCCGACCTTTAAAGTCTCGACACAATTAACGTGAAATTTTCTCTCCTTCGCGTAGTTCATCAAATTATTTCTCATTATTAATGATAATCTCGTTTGCATAGCTAATTTTTAGGATGGCAAATCTAATCTAATGACGGACTCTCAGAGATAATCTTGCAAGAAAGATAAAAAAGTACTAGAGTATATTAAGGTGTAAAAAAATTTTGCAGCTAATACTTTGAGGACTGAATCAGCCCATGAAACTGAACAACTTTCCCTTAAGAACATAGGTCGAAATATGAAAAAAAAATAAACCTTACATACAACTTGACTCGGTCGGCTGATACGTTTTGTGTGGGAGGTCCAAAAATGTTTTTCATATTTCGACCTATGTTTCACGGGAAAAGTTGTTCAGTTTCAAGGGCAGGTTTACCCCTTAAGATGAACTTAGTACTTATTCAAACATCCTGTATAATACCCCAAAATATCTACACGCCCATTACCACATCACCAATAGTTACGACGTGGTAAAGAGTTGCTGAATGCCCCACAACATCTTTAAACGTGCCTCTAATAGCATCGCCCCACTTGCAGACCGCTTGTGATGCATACTAGTGATGTAACGAATGTTCAATTGTAATATTTTGACGACCGATGTGGCGCAATGGTAGTGCGACTGCCTTTGACGCGGAAGGTTCCGGGTTCGATTCTCGGTGGGTCACTCACAAAGTTGATATTTATCATTATCACTTTGTGAATTTGTTCCCAGTCTGGTTAGGACACTGCAGGCTAAACCACCCGATTGTCCGTGAGAAAGATGGTTCCTAGTTTCTGATGGCACGTTACGCCGTAGGTCCCGGTTGCTGTTTATGATTACTTAGACGGCGGCGGTCGTTACACAACCATGTCAGAAATCTGCTACTTGTAGAAGGCGGTTGTAAAGTTCTGACACTAGGGTTCATTGGGTCGTTGGATGACTTGGTGTCCCACACGAAAAGAGAGAGAATTGTAAGCAGGCCCATATTCGCGAATGCGAATGCGAATACGAATGTTTAGTTTTTAAATTTAGCGCCGTACATCTGTGGCAAAAATTGGTTGCTTCTTTGCCACGCCAGTTGTTTGCAATCACATTTAATTCCGGAAATTGCTAAGATGATACGAACGAACACTAATGAACCCGTTTTAGGGAAAAGAAAGATCGGATAATTACGCTTATAGGTGGTAAACAAAAATCTACGAATCAGATTTTATGGATGTACTCATTCGCAAAATATGTAATGCCGACTTAGAATGCCTTGTGATGCTTCCTTTTGACGTGTGATGCCGGCTTAAAATGCCATGTGATGTCGGTTTAGAATTCCGCGTGATGCCAACTTAGAATGCCTTGTGATGTCGACTTAGGATGCCTTGTGATGCTGCCTTATGTCGTGTGATGCCGGTTTAGAATGCCGTATGATGTCGGCTTAAAATACCGTATGATGCCGCATTAGAACGCCGTGTGTTTCATACTCTTGAAAAACAACCCTGTTTCAGAAGCAGTCTAGCAAAAACTACTACTACAGAACTAGAGCATTTTAAACGTCATAAACACCCGTAACTGCAAAACACAACTGCATAACATAAACACATGCTTTTGTCCGTTAACACATCGTCTGCCCGTTACCAGCTCAGTGACATTAACATGTTGTCTGCCCGTGTATCAGTGAGACTTGTACGCAAATTACCTACAAAGAATCAAACGTTTGGAGTCTGACCAGTTGGATCACTTCATACTTGGTGTCCATTTTGCTCATGCACACAAAATTTTGACGACCGATGTGGCGCAGTGGTAGTGCGACTGCCTTTGACGCAGAAGGTCCTGGGTTCGATTCTCGGTGGGTCGCTCACAAAGTTGATATTTATCACTTTGTGAATTTGTTCCCAGTCTGGTTAGGACATTGCGGGCTGAACCACCCGATTGTCCGCAAGTAAGGTGGTTCCGTGTTTCGGATGGCACATTAAGCCGTAGGCCCCGGTTGCTGTTTATGATCACTACGAGGATGGTCGTTACGCAACCATGTCAGAAACGTGCTACACGTAGATGGCGATTAAATTAGGGTTCATCGAGTCGTTGGCCGACTCGGTGTCCCACACGAAAAAGAAAAGAGATGGAACGCCACACGAGCACAGAATAAATAATAGTACTTGAGACGAGACCCCGATTCTCTTGTTTTTTAGCTTATCATGCCAGTGACATTCAACTGTCATGTCATTGCCATTTAACTAACATGCTGTCGAGATACTACTAAAAACAAAGAAGCGATCCTCCAGGCACTAAGGAAGCAGTGATCCTTCTGTAATCCTCTTTACTTATTGCATTTGGCATCTACCTCAATTGCTGGCAGGATATCTGTTGTAATTAACACATCAACTCCTCAGAACCACAAAGCGACTGCACGCGAATATTGGTTATACATAGTGCTGTATTGTATGAATATACAGGGTGTAAATATTGCTGCAAATATTTTAAGGGGTGAACCAGCACATGAAACTAAACAAATTTCCCCAAGGAACATAGGTCGAAATATGAAAAAAAAAAAATTTACCTCCCATACCAAATTACCAGCCAAACAAGTCAACATGACTGTATGAGAGGACAAAAACATTTTCTTATTTTTGGACCTATGTTTCTTGGGGAAAGTTGTTCAGTTTCATGGGCTGAATCACCCCTTAAAATATTTGCAGCTAATATTTTAACACCTTATATACGTAGTTCCGAGTTCGATCCCCGCCATGTACCAATGTGTTTTTACTCACGTATATTTACCGACTGCTCTTACGGTGCAGGAAAAACATCGTGATGAAACCCACATTCAACAAGAATTCAGATGATATTTGAATGTGACTGAACCTCGGAATCGGGTCAGGTTAGCCTTCGGGTTGCAGAGGTCAGATGGCAGTCGCTCTGTGTAACAACTCGGTTCCACGTCAAATCAGCTTAGTTAGGTAGACGACCCCGACAGAGAACGGGATAAGGCAAGGAGAGTGATGTACTTATTGTATGAATATAAGTTTTACTCGACTGCTACGGAAAGATTGTTATAGTTTTTGTATTTCACGCGCACGATTTCGACGTATGATTTGTCGATTAGGCGTCTCAGCTGTCAGCAGATCGAGTGATATTGTGTAGGTATATGAAATTTCAAAATAGTTGTGAACGCAAAATACAAGGTATAAAAAATTTGTTGCAAATATTCTAAGGGGTGAACCAGCTTATGAAACTGAACAACTTTCCCAAAGGAACATAGGTCGAAATATGAATAAACAAGGACCTCCCATACAAAATTACAGACCGACAAAGTCAATTTGTGTGGGAGGTCCAAAAAATTTATTCATATTTCTGTGTCTTGGGGAAAGTTGTTCAGTTTCCTGGACTATTCAACCCTTCAAATATTTGCAGCTAATATTTTTACACCTTATATTTTACCGGAATTTCACCGAAAATAATTGCAAATATAATATATTTTCCTAACTGGGTCGGATGCCACTTCCAAAGCAATAAAATTACTTAAACCTGTCACTTCCAGCGTGACAAAATGAAAAACAGGAAATTTATTCATTATCAGTCTACGCATAACGTGTTTCCTGATGAAACTGGTGCCGCTATCATTCAAACGATTATTCGATACTCGATTAAAAGACAAATACAAAAAATCTTAAATTTAAACATTATGTCGTGCCGTGTGATACCTGCTTAGCATAGCATCACCCCACATCCTTCCCGCGGGCGTCGTAAGAGGCGACTAAGGGACTCGAGAGTATAGGCGTATTACAATTTTTAGGCGACAGGCTAACAACCTGTCTCTATAGTGATACACATACTTTCTTGTTGGATACGCAGCGCGAGTGACAGTGGAGATATTAAAATGTCATAAAATCAAAATGGCGGATTTATTTTTTAATAAGTGTGCTTGTTCGAGGTTTATTTGTGTTTTCTTACTCATGACTACAATACCTACTATTTTGTCAAGCAAACGTGGATTTGAATGTGGTTGCGTCGCGTATTCCGTTTTCTAGAGCGTTTTTATTGCGCGGGAAATAGTGCCACAGGGTATGTTAAACAGTAGATAACACGAAGACACAGGGTTTTTTTAGTCAGTACGCAAACTTTGCAAGGTGTTTCAACTTATGATTCTGAACAACTTTTACTATGGGGCCACCTGCGAAATCGCAAAATAAATTGGGTGCTCCATACATTTTTGCCGAGTAGGTATGAATTTTTCTATGGAACACCCAAATATTTTTTTGTCATTTCTTATGTTGCCCCATAATTAAAGTTGTTCAGAATCATGAGTAGACTCACCCTACAAAGTTTAAACCTAACAGTCGATAACAGAAATAAGTTGACCTGTTGTATATTGCTCTCAATGTTATGTCCTTTGTGTTCTATTGTGTGCAATAAACGGTTAAACAAAGATATGTCAATATCCCTTGCGGGGAAAGCAGAGCGATAATGACTCTAAAAATGCGGTTGCCATCGCCACATCTGACAAATATTTGGCAGGTGATTCATGTGTCACTGTAGTGACAGTGTCAGTCTGTCGCCTAAAGTTGTCATACATTATGAAACCCTCAAATCCCTTAGACCCTTACCTTGAAATAGGATCACCCCATTTCTTTCCCATCGTAAGCTCTTACAATGCTTCTTGCTATGAGTGGATGACAGAAACCAGGTCACTCTCTTCTCTTTTCGTGTGGGACACCGAGTCATCAACGACCCGAGGAACCCTAGTGTCAGAATTTTTCAACTTCCATCTACATGGTTGCGTAACGACCGCCGTCAAAGTGATCATAGACAGCAACCGGGACCTTCGGCTTAACGTGCCATCCGAAACACGGAACCATCTTACCTACGGACAATCGGGTGGTTCAGCCCGCAAGGCCCTAACCAGACTGGGAACAAATTGACAAAGTGATAAATATCAACTTTGTGAGTGACCCACCGAGAATCGAACCCGGAACCTTCTGCGTCAAAGGCAGTCGCACTACCACTGCGCCACATCGGTCGCCAGTAAACCAGGCGTAGGTGTCGTGTCGATCACTCACTTTCTCACTCACTGTGCCAGGCGGTCTTATTATAGGGCGGATTTTGGAATGTTGCTTTGATGATGATGATGATGATGATCTCACAGAGCACTCCTACTGCTATTATTAATGATCTGTGCCAGGGCCGTTGCAAGTTGCAGCCGAGACATCCCAGGGCCGGATTTAGACTCTGAATGTTGCTTTGTGGCGTATTCTAAAGACGGTAGCGGTCTAGCGGTACAGTCGGCAACACAAGTTGTTGTTAATTCATTGGGTCGTTGGACGACTCGGTGTCCGATACGAAAGAGAAGAAGATACGTTTTCCAAATTAACGTAATATTTATCATACATGCATACACATATCCTGCGGGGTATGCAGAGCGTTAATGGTACTAAAAATACGGTCGTTATCATCACATTTGACAAATATAGGGGTTCGGATGATTCGTTCGTATATCATTGTTTTAACAGGTATGCATCAAGCAAATAAAACAATAAAAAAGTAATGCTATTATGAAAAAGGATCATTAGATGCATTTTTTTTTTCAATAGTACTACTTTTCCATCGACTAAAACTGCATCACGAAGATTTGTTCAAAATATTTAAGCATACATATAGACGGGCGAAAAGGAACTTTGCTTTATACCATGTACTGAAATCACGTCTGTAGGCTCTTGAGGGACAGGCAGCGCGTTTAAGTAATCTCTTAACGTGTTATCCGAAACATGCCGTAGGTCCCGGTTGCTGTCTATGATCACTTAGACGGCGGCGCTCGTTACACAACCATGTCAGAAGCCTGCTACTTGTAGAAGGCGGTTGAAAAATACTGACACAGGGTTCATCGGGTCGATACATGACTTGGTCTTCTTTTCGTGTGGGTCACCCAGTCGTCCAACGACCCGATGAACCCTACTGTCAGAATTTTTCAACCGCATTTCCGACATGGTTGTGTAACGACCGCCGTCTAAGTGATCATGATCATAGACAGCAACCGGAACCTACGGCTTAACGTGCCATCCGAAACACAGTGATTTGGTGTCCCACACGAAAAAGAAGTGATACCATTTTTCCACCGAGCAGTCCAAGACGCCGCTACTATATTAGTATACAGCGTGCTCCACTTTCGCACCCTCTCCGCCGTTGGAAAGGAACACCCTGTGCTTTTAAACCACATACGGAATTAGGCTTTCGAGTTTTAAGTCGAGGTTTTATTGTTTCAACCGTGTGAAGCCGGTTTAGAATAGCATCACCCCATTTGTGTCTGTGGGGGATGGAACTCTTTCCCTGAGCAGCAGCGTACATACATACATATATCACGCCTTTATTCCTTGAGGGGTAGGCAGAGCGGTACCGGCCGTAAGAATACGGTCACTGTCACCTCATCTGACATTTTTTGAGGATTGTTTTCCAAGGTAGTTTCAGAAAACATGTCTATCACTATAGTGACAGGCTTTCAGCCTATCGCCTAAAAATTGTAATACACCCATACTCTCGAGCCCCTTAGTCGCCTCTTACGACACCCGCGGGAAGAATTGGGGTGATGCTATTCTGTGCCGCCATCACACGACAAATATTAATTCAATAAAATAATTCAAGCAGACAATAAAATAAAATAATTCAAGCTACATAGTCCCAGGCAAGCTCCAAGCTTCTCAAACTGATTACCAAGTTCGTGAGACAAATCAAAGTTGGTAAGATGAGCCAGACTTACCTTCACCGCAACCAAAGCTTCAAGCAACTCGAAGGCGGATCGCACACTTGACGCACGACGGAGCGCTAAAATAGGTCTGTCAGATCTATACTAGAAATGTTATTCCCTGTACTAAAACTGCACTGGACGGACCTGTGATAGGGCGGCGTCGAGTGCGGTTGAGCAGTTTTGGTATGGGGTTTGACATTTCTAGATGGATCTGACAGACTACTGCGATATTTTAACGGTCCGTAATGTGTTAAATGTGTGATACGCTAAACAAGCTGAAAGCCGTGTCCACACTTGAAGCCCGTTGCTGTGTACTCATGACGGAAGGTTCAAACTCCCCATACTAATAACTAAAAACTATGCAAAAACCCTGGTTGATGCATCCTGTCATAGGAGGCTTTCTTTTTGAGAATTAACAGAAAACAACTAGTATTTCAAGAACTCTGTAGATGGCGTTGAACTGGCTATGTGACTAGGTTCCAAAGCCAAAAGATTTTAAAATAAACATTGCGACAATGACTGACAGTCTGGCACGCACTGACACTTTCGTTCTAAATGAGTCCGAGTTATAAAGGTCAGTGGTTCAAGTCCAAGTTCCAAAAAAATAACAAAAAAAAAACATGTTAAGTTACGTTGTTTGCGGTAACGTGCCAAGCACAGAACCATTTCTCCGGCGACTAAAAAAAAGATTAAAATTGCCGTGTGATGCCGGCTTACAATAGCATCACCCCATTCCTACCCGTTGGTGTCGTAAGAGGCGACTGAGGGACTTGAGGGTTTCAGGTGCATTACAACTTTTAGGCGAAGGCTGACAATATATCACTATAGTGATACAAAAATTATCTCAAACGGCCTTCTATATATGTACTTGTCAGACGTGTCGATAGCGACCGTATTTTGACGGACGTTAACGCTCTGCCTACCCCGTAAGGGATCTTCTTCTCTTCTCGTGTGGGACATCGAGTCACCCAACGACCCGATGAACCCTAGCGTCAGAATTTTTTAACCGCCTACTACAAGTAGCAGACTTCTGACATGGTTGTGTAACGACCGCCGTCCAAGTGATCATAGACTGCAATTGGGACCTACGGCTTAACGTGCCATCCGGAACACGGAACCATCTTACTTACGGACAATCGGGTGGTTCAGCCCGCAATGTCCTTACCAGACTGGGAACAAATTCACAATGTGATAAATATCAACTTTGCAATTGACCCACCGAGAATCGAACCCGGAACTTTCTGCGTCAGACGCAGTCGCACTACCACTGCGCCACACCGGTCGTCCATAAGGGATAAAGGCGTGATATATGTACTCGTATGTTTTAAAGAAACCCGTTTTTGGCCAGGTACGTCACCCGTAATTTCGACAATTGTGCAGGATATGAACGCTTTACCCAAATCAGGCTCGCACGGGGTGTTCCAGCAACGGGTCGTCCGGCGACGGGTCGTCCCGCGCACGTGAGCCGGTTACGTGTTTGGACGCGGCACGCGCGTGTACAGATGGCTCATTTCTGGTTCAATCCTTTATAAGGCCATGGGAAAAATGTTACCACCTAAAATTTTACTTTAACTACCCGCAATAGAGATTTCAAAACGAAGAAGAAAAATTTACATGCTCTGCCCGTTAAAGGGTTAAGAAAATTATCTCAAAAAAATAATTACATTCGCTTACTTTGAGAAATACATAAAATTTATAAGGAACAAAGCGTTGTGTTAGTATTTTTAAAATTTGGAATGCTTAGTCTGTTTCTGATTCTAAAAATTTCAAGAAAAAATAACATAGGTACATACGTGTTTTAATCCAATTAAAACGTGTGCTGTGTAATGCCGGCTTAGAATAGCATCACCCCCATTTCTTCCCGCGGGTGTTGTAAAAGGCAACCAAGAGACTCGAGGGTTTCATGTGTATTACAATTTTAGGCGACAGGCTGACAACCTCTCACTACGGTGATACACAAATCATCTAAAAGGGCCCTCAATACTTGTCAGACGTGGTGATAATGGCCGTAATATTAAGATCGTTAACGCTCTGCCTATCCCGTAAGGGATAAAGTGATAAGTAGTACCTGTTGTGTTTTTCATTTAAATGTGATGATCCTGTGTTTTTTCTTGTGTGCAATAAACAGTTAAATAAATTTATAAATAAAGACGTGGTGTATGTATGTATGTATGGTATATGAGTTAGATTTAAGTTATATTGTATCTTTTTATTTTATTTCTATGGTTGGCCCTGGTTGCCTGAATTAAACTAATTTATTATTATTATTTATGAAAGACAGTCCCTTCTGTAACCCTCCATACTCTATGACAGGTTGGCGTGCGCGAGGTGTGTGCATTAGCTGAACGTGACAAGCTTGTCAATTACGTCACGAGAACTGCGTGCGTACTACGAAAAGGGGGCTGATGGTTTTATCACCCTGTATACACGTTTCAGAGGAAATGTGTTCAATGAGTCTTATACAGGGTGTAAAAAAAATTTGCTACAAATACTTTAAGGTGTGAACCAGCCCATGAAACTGAACAATTTTCCCCATGGAACATAGGTCGAAATATGACAAAAAGAATTGGCCCTACCATACAAAATTACTGACCGACCACGTCAATTTGTATGGGAAGTCCATAATTTTTGTTCATATTTCGACCAATGTTCCTTGGGAAAAATGGTTCAGTTTCGTGGACTGATTCAACCGTTAAAATATTGGCAGCTATTTTTTTACTCCCTGTTTAAATTAAATGACAAAATTTCAACTTAACACAACGCCATCTGTTATGATATTATGAAAACAAGAAAAAACTGTCATATAGAAAATCACAAAAACTGTTTGGTTTTATCACCTTGTATACGGTGTTTCAGAGGAAATCTGCTCAATTCGCTAGGTCCCGGTTGCTGTCTATGATTACTTAGACAGCGGTCGTTACATAACCATTTCAGAAGCCTGCTACTTGTAGAAGGCGGTTGAAAAATTCTGAAACTAGGGTTCATCGGGTCGTTGGACGACTCTGTGTCTCACACGAAAAAAGAAGAAGTTTTATGATGCAAAATTTTTTTTTAGACAGTAGCTAGTCCGCATTCCTTCTGTCACATAGAAAATTCCCAACCAATATTAATATTATAATGACGATCTCAAAAACATACATTGACGTCACTAATGACGTCAAACTCCGTAGCAAAATAAAGTCGTAGCAGAAGGTTCTACGAGAAGCCTACGAGTGTGCCAAGATGGCTACTATGTTGATTGATTTGTTATTATTAGTAGGTACAGACCCTTGAGGGGTAGGCAGGGCGTTAATGGCCGTAAGAATTTGCACTATCCCGCTTCCATAATCGCACTCTCTCTTTCACCCTAAGGTTGCCTGGTAGAGAATGCTACCTAGCATTAAGGCCGCCTTGTTGTACTGTTTCCTTTGTTTGTGTTTTCTACATGTTGTTTTTTGTGCAATAAAGAATTTTGTTATGTTATGTTTGTTATTCTAAGCCGGCATCATACGGCATCAAAGTATGTCCCAAAAAAAGATTTCAGGAATTAGGATTGGTACTTTTAAAATGAATCTAGTGAAGTAATAGTAATCCATCATGTATTTTTTCTTTTCGTATGTGACACCGAGTCGTTCAAAGACCCAATGAACCCTATTGTCAAAATTTTTTAACCGCTTTCTACAAGTAGTAGTCTTCCGACATGGTTGTGTAGCTACCGCCGCCGTCGAAATGATCATAAACAGCAACCGGGACCTAACGATTTAACGTGCCATCCGAAATACGGAACCATCTTACTTACGAACAATCAGGTGGTCTGGCCTGCAATGTCCTAATCAGACTGGGAGCAAATTCACAAAGTCATAAATATCAACTTTATGAGTGACCCACCGAGAATCGAACTCGGAACCTTCTGCGTCTAAAGCAGTAGCACTACCACTGCTCCACATCGGTCGTCATCATGTATGTATATTCTAGCATGGCATAATCAAATTTTTATTTTAGGAATACTTTTTAAAGAAGAATGACATTGAAATATATTTTCTTTACTAATTTGATTTGTTAATTTTTGTTACTAAATAGTATATTTATACCAATGTGATTACAATACTATTCCGAACTAGGTGGCGCTATCGGTGCTTTTTAGATTGAGGGATCATCTGTCAAGTCTAGTGCATAATAATTTCTATTTTGTACCTTTATCTACGGGAAATCACTGCTTAGTTTTTACATCATTCGCTCGAGCGCCATCTACTAAGAACTGACTGAACGAACAGAATAAAAAATTCCCTTAATTTACTTCATGTATCTATAATAATAATAATAATAGCCTTTATTGACCAATAATTCCATAAAATTTTACATGCACACTTATAAATTACATTTGATTAAATAAATATATTAAATTAAATTAAATTACATTACATTATTATCATTTTATTTCCTCTATTGTTTTCCTTTATTGGTCTGCTTCCTTAGCAAAGGCCTCCTCCAGACCCTTCCAAAGCTTTCTGTCCTGAGCTTTCCCCATCCAGTTGCTTCCTGCTGTCTTTGTGACGTCATCTGCCCATCTTAGATATGGTCTTCCCCTATTCCTCGTTTCATCCCTTGGGTACCATTCCGTATATCGGTACTTCATGTATCTATTATCATTTTAATACTTATTTTAATACTTAGTAATGGTACTACTTAGTTCTTATTCTTTTCGTGTGAGACACCGAGTCGTCCTACGACCCGATGTACCCTAGTGTCAGAATTTTTCAACCGCCTTCTACAAGTAGTAGGCTTCTGACATGGTTGTGTAACGACCGCCGTCTAAGTGATCATAGACAGCAACCGGGACCTACGGCTTAACGTGCCATCCGAAACACGGAACCATCTTACTTACGGACAATCGGGTGGTTCAGCCCGCAATGTCCTAACCAGACTGGGAACAAATTCACAAAGTGATAGATATCAGCTTTGTAAGTGACCCACCGAGAATCGAACCCGGGACCTTCTGCGTCAAAAGCAGTCGCACTACCGCTGCGCCACATTGGTCGACTACTTAGTTGTAATTTACGAAGAGTATCAATAATAAATAGTAATGGCACCTCTATTTTCCCGAATAGTTCATACTTATACCACTTTATACTCCCATTTTCTTGAAAAACTTACCAGCAAAATAACTCCACCACTCTCGTCTTATTTACGGCCCAAAATAAAACTAATGGCCGACACTTATTAACGTGGAACACGCCATATTTGTGTAATATTATCTTCACATCAGCCTATAGCAGTCCACTGCTGGACATAGGCCTCCCCCAGGGTACGCCACAATGAACGATCTCCCGCTTTCGCCAGCCAGTCGCTACCAGCCGCTCTTTAATTCGACATATGTTTTTTGGGGAAAGTTGTTTAGTCTCATGGCTTGATTCACCCCTTGAAATATTTGCAGCGAATTTTTTTACAACCTGTATAGTAACAGGTTGTCAGGCTATCGCCTAAAAATTGTAATACACCAATACTCTCGAGTCCCTTAGTCGCCTTACGACACCCACGGGAAGGATGTTGGGTGATGCTATTCTAAGCCGGCATCACACGGCATTCGCGGCATCAAAACAATGATAAGTTCGTAATAGCCAGTCATAATCAAAATAGTCCGCTACTAAAAATATCGCCACTTAAAAAAATTAGTGCTCTTTGCGCATGTGTGAATGAGGGTTCAAACCGGCCAGTATTTAAATGTAGCTGGCTGAAAACAGTCGCTTGCCGACGGCCGCGCGTTGAGACGAAACTTACGAAAATATCTCCCGCTTTTCGCGCCTTTTTCGAATTTATTCTCTTTATATTAATCGGCCATATTGTGAGTGACGGTTTGAAAAAAGAATTTCAGTGATTTTTACATTTGTGTGTGTTATATAGTGTTGTACTTTTGGAGTACTACTTGTTGAAGCGGTTTTTTGAAATTGGTGACGTTTACAAGGAAAAACTTCGTCGAGGTAACTAATTTTGGATCTTTTCATGTAAAATGGTAAACAACAATTATTCTTCATAAAAAAATCCGAAAGGTTATGCACTAATGACCTTTAGCAGTGAGCGTAGATAAAAAAATATTTATGTCATTTCAAATTCAGTGCAAATATAGGGTGTAAAAATACTTGTTGCAAATATTTTAAGGAGTGAACCAGCCCATGAATCTGAACAACTTTCCCCAAGAAACAAAGGTCGAAAAATGAGTTGTTTTTTGGCCCAAACAAATTGACTGGGTCAGTCGGTAGTTTTGTATGGGAGGTCCAAATTTTTTTTCATATTTCGACCTATGTTCCTTGGGGAAAGATGTTCAGTTATATGGGCTGGGTCACTCCTTAAAATATTTGCAGGAAATTGTTTTACACCCTGTATTTATGGAGTGAGTTCTAACAGTGAAACTGAACAACTTTCCCCAAGAAACATAGGCCGAAATAAGGAATAAACTCGGACCTCCCATTCAAGGTGACATTTATGTTTGCTGCACTGAATTTAAAACGACCACATAGATACATACAGGGTGTAAAAAAATAGTTGCAAATATTTTAAAGGGTGTGGTTGACTTATATTTCGAACTATGTTTCTTGGAAAAAGTTGTTAAGTTACATGGTCTGATTACATACACATACATACATATATCACGCCTTTATCCCTTGTGGGGTAGGCAGAGCGTTAATGGCAGTAAGAATACGGTCACTATCGCCACGTCTGACATTTCTGAGGATGGTTTTCTAAGGTTGTTCCAGGAAACATGACGTGTATTACTATAGTGACAGGTTGTCAGCCTGTCGCCTAAAAATTGTAATACACCAATACTCTCGAGTCCCCTAGTCACCTCTCACGACACCCGCGGGAAGGATGTGGGGTGATGCTATTCTAAGCCGGCATCACACGGCATGGTCTGATTCACCCCTTAAAATATTTTCAGCTTATACAATACGTAGGTAAGTAGTAATATTTTATTACTTTTTATATGAAATCGTTTAAGTGCCAGTAAAAAGTAATGATGTAAGGCTATAAGGGGTAAAACAATTTTGTAGGGGTAAACTAACCCATAAAAGTTTCTCCAAGATAATAACACAAAAAGCAAAAAAAATGCAGTAAATTACCCAATTCAACTTCAATTCAACTCTTGATTCTGAACAACTTTTCATGTATTTTTTGTGTTATTGTAGTAGAATTGGGTAATTCTACTCATGATTCTGAACAACTTTTTCTATGGGGCCACCTGCGCTATCGCAAAAAAAATTATTGGGTGTTCCATAGGTACATTTTTGCCGAGTAGGTATGAACTCTGGAACACCCAATTTTTTTTGCGATTTCGCAGGTGGCCCCATAGTAAAAGTTGTTCAGAATCATGAGTAGAAACACGCTACAAAGTTTGTGTATTGACTTATAAATAACCCAGTAGGTATTAAAAAAAAATGCCCTCCAAAATTAACCCGGCCGTTTAACACATTTTGTATAGCTAGTAACTACTATTATATATTCTGTGGTATACATACATACACAAATCACGCCTTTATCCCTTCCGGGGTAGGCAGAGCGTTAAAAATCGTAAATTTACGGTATATGGCCAAAATTTCATTTTAAATGTTCGGGGAAAGTTGTTCAGTTTTATGAACCGTTATCACCCCTATTGGCAGCTCATTTTTTTAGATATAATTTAAAAAACCGCCGTTATTATAATACTTTCGTACGCATCGCATTTAGCCCAACTTTTTAAAGCCAAATTTATGTTACCTGATAACTGACTACACATTTTAACGGGAAAGTCGTTCACTTTCATGGTCTGCATGTACACTATCAGTATTCAGAGGGTTGCCCCTTACCTTACTAACGTGTAATGCCGGCTTAGAATAGCATCACCCCATTCCATTGCCGCGGGTGTCGTAAGAGACGATTAAGGGACTCGAGGGTTTTATGTGTATTGCAACTTTTTAGGCGACAGGCAGACAACCTGTCACTACAGTGATACACGAATCGTCTAAAAAGGCCCTCAATACTTGTCAGACGTGGCGATAACGACCGTAATTTTGCGATCGTTAACTCTCTGCCTACCCACGCAAGGGATAAAGGCGTAATATGTGTGTGCGTGTGTGTGTGTGTGTGTGTGTGTGTGAGCGTGTGTGTGTCCCTTACCTACATCAATCTGAAAGTATTGAAATCATGAATAATTATTTTGCCTGATGGGTAGGTAGGTATACGCAATTTTTTTAAATAAGCAATTTCAGATAAAAGATTTATTACGCTTTATCATC
Source organism: Keiferia lycopersicella (assembly GCA_029255805.1). NCBI lineage: Eukaryota > Metazoa > Arthropoda > Insecta > Lepidoptera > Gelechiidae > Keiferia > Keiferia lycopersicella. The sequence goes on from JARACZ010000028.1 coordinate 542,797, forward strand.
AGTGTTATTACTATTTGTAATAAACTCAAAAAATACCCGATTATATTAAATACTATTTATTTATTGAACTGCTTATTGCATACAAGATAAAATACAGGACAATTACATTAAGATAAACAGCACAACAGGTACTACTTATATCTAAAAAGTAATCTCTTCCGGCATTCCTACAGTTGTACTATTATCGATTCAAAAAAATGGTAGACAAATAGTCGTTTTTATGACAAGGGACTAAAGTGACATATTTAAAGCGAGGGCGTTAATTTGAATCACGAGGTTAACGATGGATTTTAGATTAGAATCCTGAGTAAAGCGAGGCCTGAGTTATAAATACTACTTTTCATCCCCCTCTATGAGAAAAACAACAGATACTTTGCTATTGTCTACTAATTAACGTTTTTTAACAGTTTATTTTACACTTACCAAAAAAAAAATATAGAGGGCCATTTGAGATAATTTGTGTATCACTATATTGACAAGTTGGCAGCCTGTCGCCTAAAATCTGTAATACACCTGAAACCCTCAAGTCCCTCAGTCGCCTCTTATGACACCCACGGGTAGGAAATGGTACCCTGTAAGTATAATATAAATAAACTAGTAAATGACTAGTCAGTGAGTGACTCGATGGTGACTCATACTTAACGCGAATGCAATCTTAAACACTGATACGCTACCTTACGCAGTTTTTATAGTCCATTGTACCAAGTTCGTAGGCTAATGTGTTGTGTACTGTCCATAAATATAACTAAGTAATGTAATGCTTTGCCGTGTGATGCCGGCTTAGAATAGCATCACCCCACATCTTTCCCCTGGGTGTCGTAAGAAGCAACTAAGGGACTCGAGAGTATTGGTGTATTAAAATTTTTAGGCGACACGCTGAGAACCTGTCACTATAGTGATACACATGTATTCTGAAACATCATTGGAAAACAATCCTCAAAAATATCAGACGTGGCGATAGCGACCGTATTCTTACGGCTGTTAACGCTCTGCCTACCCCGCAAGGGATAAAGGCGTGATATATGTATATATATATGTATTAATTTCATTCATTCCCGTTGGTGTCGTTGAAGTCGACTAAGGGACTTGACGGTTTCATATGTATTGTAATTATAGGCAACAGGCTGACAACCTATCACTATAGTGATACACGACTTATTTGAAACGACCCTCAAACATTTGTCAGACGTGGCGATAACGACCGCAATTTTACGGTTATTAACGCTCTGCCTTTCCCACTAGGGATATAGGCGTGATTTGTGTGTGTTTACCGGCCCAGCGCAATGCGGGTAAGCGAGTGCAGTGCAGGATAATAAAAAAATGCGCAGTAATTATCCTGAAAAAGTAAATACTCTTGGCACGCTGCGTTCTCTCGGTGCAAGTAGGTACATATGCAGTTATTTCATTTTTTTTTCATACAGGGTTATTTTGTAGTCTGAATACAATTTTACGTTTTTTTTTTCATACATACATATATCACGCCCTTATCCCTTGCATTGTAAGCAGAGTGTTAACGGCCAAAAGAATACGGTCGCTATCGCCACGGCTGACATTTTTAGGATTGTTTTCCAAGATTGTTTCAGAAAACATGTGTATCACTATAGTGACAGGTTGACAGCCTGTCGCCTCAAAATTGTAATACACCAATACCCTCGTGTCCCTTAGTCGCCTCTTACGACACCCGCGGGAAGGATGTGGGGTGATGCTATTCTAAGCCGGCATCACATGGTTTTTTTTCCATGAACATAAATATTCTTTTTCCATTACACACATACACACAAATCACGCCTTTATCCCTGGCGGAGTAAGCAGAGCTTATTCGCCACGTCTGACAAATGTTTGAAGGTCGTTTCCGATAAGTCGTGTATCAGTATAGCGACTTATTGTCAGCCTGTCGCCTAAAATTGCAATACAGATGAAACCCTCGAGTCCCTTGGTCGGCTTCTACGACACCCACAGGAAAGAAATGGGGTATTCTAAGCCGGCATCACATGGCAATTTTCAGGACCTTTGTTGATTTTTTTCACAATTTACAATGTTCATTAATATAAGGTGTAAATATATTTGCTGCAAATAATTTAAAAGGTAAACCACTCCATGAAACTGAACAACTTTTGCCCAAGAAACATAGGCCGAAATATGAAAAAAACAATTTGCACCTCCATACAAAATGTAGCACCCAAATGAGTCAACTGTATGGGCGGTCCAAAAATTTTTTTTCATTAGTCGACCTATGTTCCTTTGGGAAAGTTGTTCAGTTTCATGGTGTACCAGTTCACCCCTTAAAATATTTGGGGCTAATTTTTTTACACCCTGTATACAAAATCGGTTATGGTTTTTTGGCTCCGATCCGACCCATTTGCGACATTTGTCGCCCTCATTAGTCGCTAAGAAACTCTAAATGGTTCCATTTCTGTGTGCGCTATTGTAGCTATTTTAAATTATTTACCTACTTTAAAAATCCAAAATTACATACATACATATAACACGCCTTTATCCCTTGCGGGGTAGGCAGAGCGTTAACGGCCGTAAGAATACGGCCACTATCGCCACGTCTGACATTTTAGAGGATTGTTTCTAAGGTTGTTTCAGAAAACGTGTATCACTATAGTGACAGGTTGTCAGCCTGTCGCCTAAAAATTGTAATACACCAACACTCTCGAGTCCCTTAGTCGCCTCTTACGACACCCGCGGGAAGGATGTGGGGTGATGCTATTCTTAGCCGGCATCACACGGCAATCCAAAATTAAAATCCCAAAAATCCAAAAATATTGCTTTACTGCATTCTAACACGGCAAAATGATAGGCTTGTTTCCTGACAGGTCAAATAAGCCACTTTTTATAACGATCCAAATCCGTATTTTGTTTGAAGAATTAGAGGTATGACGTAACGCCGTAAGTATTTGGATGGCGTTAAAACACTTACTTTTATATTATTTTTCTGTTTATTAATTCAGACTTTGAATAAGTCGCAAAATTATGAATGAAATATTTTTGGACAATAGTTTTAAACGTACAACTGTTATATATTTTTTTTAAGACCCAGGAAACTAGCGAATATCCTATTTTTAAAGTACATACATACATACATATATCACGCCTTTATCCCTTGCAGGGTAGGCAGAGCGTTAACGGCCATAAGAATACTGTCGCTACCGCCACGTCTGACATTTTTGAGGATTGTTTTCCAAGGTAGTTTCAGAAAACATGTGTATCACTAAGTGACAGGTTGTCAGCCTGTCGCCTAAAAATTGTAATACACCAATACTCTCGAGTCCCTTAGTCGCCTCTTACGACACCCGCGGGTAGGATGTGGGGTGATGCTATTCTAAGCCGGCATCACACGGCATTTTTAAAGTTAAAGCAGGTTTTTGTATAATGCAATGTGCAACAATCAGGTCAGGTGTTTTGCTGAAGGATCTCGGATCACATTTAAAACCCAATTTTGGCAGCTGTCACAATCATGTTAATACCACACTGTCAACTAGTTGATAGTTCACTTTGTTAAGTTGTTCCCAGTCTGGTTAGGACATTGCGGGCTGAACCACCCCATTGTCCGTAAGTAAGATGGTTCCGTGTTTCGAATGACACGTTAAGCTGTAGGTCCCGGTTGCTGTCTATGATTACTTAAAGGGCGATCGTTAGAAGCCTGCTACTTGTAGAAGGCGGTCGAAAAATTCTGATACTAGGGTTCATTGGGTCGTTGGAGGAGTCAATGTCCCACACGAAAAGAATGAAGAACTAGTGTCGAGCTTTGTCAAGAGGCTGACTTCTCTAAGTAAGCGCTCTGCCTACCCCACAAAGGCGTGATGTGTCTACAGGTTGGCGCGCATGCGTAGGCCGCTGCCACCAGCAGCACTGCAAGGACCTTCATCTGGCTATCTCAATGTCGTCTCCCGCACTATCACCCAGGACGAGCGATGTGGCGCAGTGGTAATGCGACTGCCTTTGACGCACAAGGTCCCGGGTTCAATTCTCGGTGGGTCACTCACAAAGTTGATATTTATCACTTTGTCAATTTGTTCCCAGTCTGGTTAGGACTTTGCGGGCTGAACCACCCGATTGTCTGTAAGTAAGATGGTTCCGTGTTTCGGATGGCACGTTAAGGCGTAGGTCCCGGTTGCTGTCTATGATCACTTAGGCGGCGGCTTTGTTACACAACCATGTCAGAAGCCTGCTACTTGTAGTAGGCGGTTGAAAAATTCTGATATTAAGGTTCTTTGCTCGTTGGACGACTCGGTGTCGACGTCGACGAAAAGGGAGAGACTTACAACACCATCTATTGAGGCGCGAAAAAACGAAAATCGAGTGACTCTCTCTCCAACTCTGGCCAACACCTGATCATATTATATTTAAAACGATGTAAAATAAGTACCTACATTTATTATAGGGTACCTACGTATCTAGGCTTTATATCCGATCTATATCGCATATTTCAAACAATGAGGTCTTTTTATCTTTATCGTATCGTGGAGGTCAGACAAATACTCATTAAAACAAGCATAATTATTATTAAAAAAAAATACCCGACGGCGTAAATTAAAGTATCTTTTTAAAAAAAGTCGCTAATTTAGCCAGTGTCTAACGTTATATGCTGTTTGGTTAGCTTGGCCAGCCCCGAGGCAGTGCGTTTAGGGGCTAATTTTAAGTTTTTAGTCCACCTGAGCCGTTTACACTAGGTTCATAAAATTGTAGTGAGAAATAGAAAAATGTACTTATCCTTCATTTTTATCTTTTTTTATAATGACTAATACTTGACCATTAAAATGATAAATGTAAAATTTACTACTTTGAATAAATAATTTGTTTGAGTTTGAGTGACTCGTGCTGCTGAGACGAATCTAACAACAACTCCTAATCCTAGCTCAAACTCGTCTCTTCTCGCTTTTCGTGTGGGACACCGAGTTGTGCAACGACCTAATGAACCTTCGTGTCAAAATTTTTGAACCGCATTCTACAAGTAGCAGGCTTCTGACATGGTTGTGTAACGACCGCCGTCTGAGCAATCATAGACAGCACCCGGGACCTACGGCTTAACGTGCCATCTGAAACACGGAACCATCTTCTTTACCCACTATGAAGTGCTCAGCCTACAATGTCCTAACCATACACAGCAGACTAGGAACGAATAAAAAATGTGATAAACATCAACTTTTTTGGGTGACCCACCGAGAATCAAACCCGGAACTGCATCGGTCGTCTAGAAAAGGCGCACCACACTTAACGCACTACGGACCGCTAAAATATCGCAGCGGTCTGTCAGATTCATACTAGAAACGTCACTCCCCATACAGTAGTTAGCTACATATACACACTTGAAAAACATAAACCTTTTTATCTAGTAGTCGGGTAATGATAATTACCATAAATTTTTATACGTTTTTATACGGAAAACCATTTTGTTGCGCATGTCAGCTATGCCCTTTTCTACAGACATACATACATAAATCACACCTTTATCCCATGCGGGGTAGGCAGAGTGTTAACGATCGTAAACGTACGGTCGTTATCGTCACGCCTGACAAGTATTGAGGGCCCTTTCAGATGTTTCGTGTATCACTGTAGTAAGAGGTTGTCAGCCTGTCGCCTAAAATTGTAATAAACATGAAACCCTCGAGTCCCTTAGTTGCATTTTACAACACCCGCGGTGAAATGGGATGATGCTATTCTAAGCCGGCATCACACGTTATCATCATTGCCCTTTTCTGACTTACTTATTAGATAGAAGCCATAGCAGTGGCGGTTTGATATACTACCTACCCTACAATGGATAGTGTCAGGATAGGGTCATTTGATTAGTAGTTCTTATTACTTTTATGGATAAAGTGAATCTCACACTATCACCGGACACCGTTACGGTATCCGGTATCTTACAATTTTCTCTCTTTTACAATGACTAATCGATTTATGCAGTGAAAATTTTTGATGTAGTTATTTATTGTAAATCTTGCAATCTGGCGGGGAAGGCAGAGCGTTATCGACCGTAAAACTATAGTCGTCATCGCCACGTTTGACAAATGTTTGAGGGTCGTTTCGAAACATCGTGTATCATTATAGTGACAGGTTGTCAGCCTGTCGCCTAAAATTGCAATACACATCAAAATCTTCGAGTCAATTAGTCGGCTTCTAGAACACCCACGGGAAAGACATGGGATGATGCTATTCTAAGCCGGCATCAAACGGCAAATCTTGAATCATGGCAAAGAATACTAACTATAGCTACTTGGTGACTTATCAAACCTATAATCTGGTTTGTAATCAGAACGCCTGACCGCCTAAGATCAACGGTTACAGAACAATTAAGTCAATTTACCGGAAAAATCCAGTTATAGGCTCAGAGCAATAGAATGTTACATAGGGAGCCACGAGTTAACAGGTTGAAGCCATGGGGGACTCGTTGTAATTGTTAAATGCACACACATACACATATCACACCTTTATCCCTTGTGGGGTAGGCAGAGCGTTAACGGCCATAAAATACGGTCGCCATCGCCATGTCTGACAAATATCGAGGGTCGTTTCAGATAAGTCGTGTATCACTATAGTGACAGGTTGTCAGCCTGTCGCCTAAAATTGCAATACACATGAAACCCTCGAGTCCCTGAGTCGGCTTTTACGACATCCACAGGAAAGAAATGGGGTGATGCTATTCTAAGCCGGCATGACATGGCATAAAAATTTTTACTTACAAATACGTTTAGGGAAAACTTCTTAATCCCACGGGAAAACTTTTAGCAGCTGGGCGAGCAGCTAGTGAAATTCTTCTTCTTCTTTTCGTGTGGGACACCGAGTCGTCCAACGACCCGATGAACCCTAGTGTCAGAATTTTTCAACCGTCTTCTACAAGTAGCAGGCTTCTGACATGGTTGTGTAACGACCGCCGTCTAAGTGATCATAGACAGCAACCGGGACCTACGGCTTAACGTGCCATCCGAAACACGGAACCATCTTTCTTACAGACAATCGGGTGGTTCAGCCCGCAATGCCCTAACCAGACTGGGAACAAATTCACAAAGTGATTAATATCAACTTTGTGAGTGACCCACCGAGAATCGAACCCGGAACCTTCTGCGTCAAAGGCAAATACAATTTGAATATAGAATTCAACCTCTTTTTGATTTACGTCAATAGTGAATTACTTATAACCAGTCAACCAAAAATTTAAACTACCCACCCATAATAGCCGAGTATTATAGCCATGGCGACTTTACTTGATAATGGGGCATTAAAATCACAATGGAATCGAACCTGTGACCTTCTGGAAAGGGTATCGCCACTAGGTCACATTCAATAGCAAGTACTTTGATGCATCAATACTTTTGCTGCCTATTGATAGAGTTCGTAAACCCATGGTATTAGGCGGATCGCACACTTGACGCACGACGGACCGTTAGAATATCGCAGCGTTCTGTCAGATCCATACTAGACACATCAACCTCCACACTAAAACCGCTCAACCGCTGTTGACGCAGCGCTATCGCAGTGTCATCCGTCGAGTGCGGTTTTAGTATGTGGAGTGACGTTTTTAGTATGGATCTGCCAGACCGCTGCGATATTTTTGCGCTCCGTCGTGCGTCAAGTGTGCGACTTGCCTATGACTAATCAATGAACAACAACAGAGAATGGTAACAATTGTGTTAATTCTGTGATTTCTTTTATCAGAAACTAGAGCGAGTGATAAAAAAAAACTAATAAAAAGAAAGATGGCGACTAAATGGCTAGAAATGGCAGAGAAACCATAGACATTCTAACGTGATAATATAATCTTTTTCAAAATCTATTTCTATCTTTTCGTGTAGAACACCGCCGTGTCATCCAATGACTCGATGTACCCTAGTGTCTGAAATTTTTAACCGCCTTCTACAATCAGCAGACTTATTCTGACATGGTTGTGGTTGTGTGACGACCGCCGTCTAAGTGATCATAGACAGCAACCGGGACCTACGACTTAACATGCCATCCGAAACACGGAACCATCTTACTTACGATCAATCGGGTGATTCAGCCCGCATTGTCCTAACCAGACTGGGAACAAATTCACAAAAAAGTGATAAATACCAACTTTGTGAGTGACCCACCGGGAATCGAACTCGGAACCTTCTGTGTCACAGGCAGTCGCACTAATCGTCATATCGGTCGTCAAAATCTATTTGACGAAAAGTAGCAGCGCTATTTAGGCTAAGAGGAATCACCGAATTGACGCCAATATTTGCCTAAACCAAACAGGAGTGAATTCAAAGCTCTGTACTTATCAACTGGAGTGTTGAACCCGTGACCTTATGGTCAAGAGCTCGGCTCAAACTACTAGGCTCAATGGACAGATTGAAGCGCTAATTGTCAGGACCGTCTGCTAAATTAAAATCGTTTCAATTGTATCGATAACGTGTCAGTTTATTTGTTGTCGTTGTTGTATAGTTGTCGGCCATCAAAACTACGCCTGTCGGCTTAGTGGGGAGCAAGGGCTCACCTGGAATTCAATGATTGGGTGTTCAAACAACCAGCCCAATAACGCCCTTGGGGCGAGACTGAGCGTAAGAGCTGTTCTTCGAAGAACTGATCGGACTGAATCTACCCGGTACGTGCCGGTAATTGCCAAAATGGGGCGCAAGTGAGGGACCTCCACGACCCCGCCGGCGGGGACGTCGGTTGCTTGAAGAGCTTGTGTAGTGTGATTTACTCGCAACGGCTGCAGTGGCGGCTTGGGTGATCCTATCATCATCATCCGAAAGGACGTGTCTGGGACGGCGTTTAAAACGAGAGGTTGGATAGGGTTAATAGTTTGAAGTATAGAAAATCAGTGGCAATAGAATGACAGTTGAGTGTCGCTGACACCACAATGGCGAATCGTGTTTTCCCACGGCTTTGAACTCGTGACCTGTGTATGGTCAAGAGATCAGGAAACAATCTACTAGACTATAGAGATAGATTCTATTACTAATTACCAGGGTGGCAGCGTAACGTAAAAGATAAGTGTAAGAATGCTGACTCCATTTTACATACATACATATATCACGCCTTTATCCCTCGCGGGGTAGGCAGACCGTTAACAGCCGTAAGAATACGGTCGCTATCGCCACGTTCTGACATTTTTGAGGATTGTTTTCCAAGGTTGTTTCAGAAAACATGTGTATCACTATAGTGACAGGTTGTCAGCCTGTCGCCTTAAAATTGTAATACATCAACACTCTCGAGCCCCTTAGTCGCCTTTTACGACACCCATGAGAAGGATGTGGGGTGATGCTATTCTAAGCCGGCATCACACGGCAGCCATCCATCTTTCCATCTTACGAATAAAGAAATAGTTCTATAGAAATTAAGTATGCAGGTTGTCGCTCGATACAGTCATAGTGTCAATTTGTGGTCTGCTAACAGTTTGAATTATAAAAAATCACAGTGGTAATGGAATGACAGTTGAGTTTCGATGACGTTACAATGACAAAAAAATTTACTTGGGGCTCTAGAGGTGGAGTCAAGTGCTAATTACCAGGGGCGCAGATTTTAGTGTATGAATGCTGACTACATCCCACAGAATAAAGAAACAGCCAAAGAAACCATGTGGAACAACGCAAGTTGTCACTATTTCCATTCGTAAACCAGCTAGGTTATTGAACCTGTGACCTCTGCTTGAAATATCAGGGCACGAACTACCAGGCGCAATATCTAAGTTCAAGCGCTAATTACCAGGGGCGCAGCATGACGTCAGAGATATGCCTATGATTGCTTGAATTATAAAAAATCACAGTGGTAATGGAATGACAGTTGAGTTTCGATGACGTTACAATGACAAAAAAATTTACTTGGGGCTCTAGAGGTGGAGTCAAGTGCTAATTACCAGGGGCGCAGATTTTAGTGTATGAATGCTGACTACATCCCACAGAATAAAGAAACAGCCAAAGAAACCATGTGGAACAACGCAAGTTGTCACTATTTCCATTCGTAAACCAGCTAGGTTATTGAACCTGTGACCTCTGCTTGAAATATCAGGGCACGAACTACCAGGCGCAATATCTAAGTTCAAGCGCTAATTACCAGGGGCGCAGCATGACGTCAGAGATATGCCTATGATTGCTGACTCTATTGCAACGATGCAAATCAATTAGCTCAGTGTAAACCTGTCAATGTCAAAGGGTTGATGAACTCCGTGTGATTTACCGTGTGATGCCGGCTTAGAATAGCATCACCCCAATTCTTCCCGCGGGTGTTGTAAAAGGAAAGTAAGGGACTCGAGGGTTTCATGTGTATTACAATTTTAGGCGACAGGTTGACAACCTATCACTATAGTGATACACGAATCATCTGAAAAGGCCCTCAATACTTGTCAGACGTGGCGATAACGGCCGTAAGTTTGCGATCGTTAACGCTCTGCCTACCCCGCAAGGGATAAAGGCGTGGTTTATGTATGTATGTAGGTATGTGATGAACTCTGCCTGCTCTTAGGGGCTGACGCATATCTAGAGGCATATTTTTCTTAGTTGACATGGCTTCTAGTATAGGTTTGACACACATATATATCACGCAACTTAAAGGTTTAACAGCTGTCGAAATAGGCCGTGCAGTCGTCTGTTGCTGTCATTGAAATGGGGCACAGACCAGAGATATCATGCGCGCCGACATAATTATCATTTTTGCTCTGTGAAATGTGGTTTTTAAACATCTCCATGCTGCAGTGCTTTTCAAGTCTGTATCATACTAATAATCTCATTACTAATTCTGTTCTTAGCTATTTTTAAACTATACCTAACTCTGTGCACGGGAGTTTACTGCCAAAATTGGCTACAATAGCCATCTCCGGGCGCATCAGCGCCGATCTGATTAGGAGTCAAAGTGGTCGCCATGGCCGAAATCGGTCGGAGAGATCATCATCATCATCATCAATCTACACATCGAGAATAAAATCAGAAAGTTCTACAGATTTTCACTGCAAGATACTTATTCATTCACATCCTACCAATATGCGAAAGTTTGTCTTTTTCTTAATAACGAAAACACCAGAATTCACTAGAATCGAGGCCTAATATTTAGTATTCTATGCTTCAACCTCAAACGTTCGTATAAAATTCAATTAGATTAAAAAAAACAGCATAATATTTCAAAAAGTTTGCAAATTTCTTCTAGAACGCGGGGATAACGACTTATGTATTCTGGCAGGCATGAATAATGCATAAAAAGTGCCTCGAAAATACAATTTCTACCACATTTAACATATTTATGACTCTTTATGACAACCTGCCACTGGATGTGACTGTGGTCTAGTGATTTCGTGGAATAACAAAGATTGTTTCGTGCTTCGGAGCGCACGTTATCGTATTATAAGCTGGCACCACACGGCAAATCTGTTTACTTCTGTAATACATAGCTTACAACCACACAACTTGCCTTCATCCGTTACGGGTTAGTCAGACCTGCAACGGTCGTAAAAATAAGCTAGTTATCGACATTCCTGACTTAGTATATTTGAGAGCTTCAGAAATATTGATGAAACCCTCGAGTTCCTTAGTCGCCTCTTACGACACCCCCGGTAAAGAAATGGGGTAATGCTATTCTTAACCGGCATCACACAACACAGAGCAATTTATCCTGAAAAAATAAAACCACTACTGCCGACACAAAAGTCTCCTGCCTACCCCTTTTGGGGATATTTGCCATACTCATCACGTTTCGTATGCGGGTTGGCAAGCGCAGTGCAAGGTGTTGTAGATATTCACAGGGAATGCTGGAGCCCATTCCCTCACCTGGCATCATACGGTAATATCGAATCGGACGACCGATGTGGCGCAGTGGTAGTGCGACTGCCTTTGACGCAGAAGGTTCCGGGTTCGATTCTCGGTGGGTCACTCACAAAGTTGATATTTATTACTTTGTGAAATTGCTCTTAGTCTGGTTACGACATTGCGGGCTGAACCACCCGATTGTCCGTAAGTAAGATGGCTCCGTGTTTCGGATGGAACGTTAAGCCGTTGATCCCGGTTGCTGTCTAATATAACTTAGACGGCGGTCGTTCGTTACACAACCATGTCAGAAGCCTGTAGAAGCCGGTTGAAAGATTTTGACCCTAGGGTACATCGGGTCGTTGGACGACTCGATGTCACACAAGAAAAAAGAATAAAAAATACGGTAATTCTTCTAGATATCTATTTAAATATTATGCTATTTTACTTTACTTTTGAAGTCGGTTAACAAAAAAGACGGAAACCTACTGACGCGAAGACACTGTGACAAATGATGATATGTAAATCCTGTGTAGATCCCCCTGAGCCGACGCTAAGGATATTGTATATGGAGATGATCCTTCATACTCACGCTTATGGCGAGGATATTAGGCCGGGGCTCCGAGATACAGCGTAGCGGCTAGCGTGACAGCGTTGTTGCGATCGCGCACGACGGAGTGCTAAAATATTGCAGCGGCCTGTCAGATCCATTCTAGTAACGTCACTCCCCTGACTAAAACCGCTCAACCGTTGTTGAAGCAGCGTTATCGCATTGGCCTCCGTCGAGTGCGGTTTTAGTATGGGAAGTGACGTTTGTAGTATGGATCTGACAGACCGCTGCGATATTTTTGCGCTCCTTCGTGCGTCAAGTGCGCGATCCGCCTTTGAAACAGGGGCAATGAAATGACAGTTGAATGTCGCTGGCATGATAAGCTAAAAAACAAGAGAATCGGGGTCTCGTCTCAAGTACTATTATTTATTGTGCTCGTGTGGCATTTTATCTCTTCCCTTTTCGTGTGGGACACCGAGTCGCCCTACAACCCGATGAACCCTAGTGTCGGAATTTTTCAACCGCCTTCTACAAGTAGCAGGCTTCTGATATGGTTGTGTAACGACCGCCGTCTAAGTGATCATACACAGCAACCGGGACCTACGGCTTAACGTGCCATCCGAAACACGGAACCATCTTACTTACGGACAACCGGGTGGTTCAGTCCGCAATGTCCTAACCAGACTAGGAACAAATTCACAAAGTGATAGATATCAGCTTTGTGAGTGACCCACCGGGAATCGAACCCGGAACCTTCTGCGTCAAAGACAGCGGCACCACCATTGCGGCACATCGGTCGTCCTACGTCTTGTGGGGTTCTATAAAGCGGAGCATTCTGTGCAGACACTCGTGACTTGTTTGGAGCGACCTCTCGTTGCCCGTCCGCTCCGCTGCAGCTCGGAGCCCCGGCCTTAGGCGATGCCTGCGCTAAGGATATTTTATATGGCGACGATCTTTCATACTCACGCGTTGTGTGCGCAAAATATTAGGCTGATTTCACACACGTCGGCCGTCCTGGTTTGTATAATTTATTTTTTACTTTCACTAAACCGATTGCCTTGTGATGCCGGCTTAGAATAGCATCACCCCACATCCTTCCCGAGGGTGTCGTAAGAGGCGACTAAGGGAGTTGAGAGTATTGGTGAGGTTGGAGGCTGACAACCTGTCACTATAGTGATACACATTTTTTCTGAAACAACATTGGAAAACAATCCTTAAAAATGTCAGACGTGGCGATAGCGACCGTATTCTTACGGCCGTTAACGCTCTGCCTACCCCACAAGGGATAAAGGCGTGATATATGAATGTATGTACCTACTAAACCGATTTCCAAAAGAAACGTTGTCGATTCGACTCGATTTTATGTAGCACATTCTAACCCGCTGAAAACTTTGCAGCCCACCCATCTTTAGGCAAAGCGCTGACAACCTGTCACTAATAGTTCTAATATTGTCACAATTTTATAAAATGATCCTCAAATATTTCTCAGACTTGGCGATAACGACCGTTGTTTGCGTTCATTTACTGTCTGCCAACCTCACAAGGGATAAAAGCGTGATACGTATATTTACTCCTATCGTGACACTATCCTATGATTAATAATGCATATGTATAGCGTGATATCTGGTTTGATATCAATATCAACCAACCAATGGGTTTCCAACGCCATTTCGAAACACGAATCGTCGAATGTTGTTTTATCGATTTATTTCTTTCAAAGATACTTTTCATAGACAGTTAACTTCTTTGACTGTTGACACTTTTAGCAACATATTTTTACCGAAGATACTTTTATTATGCTTTACATGCCTACACTATCAATCTCTTTACATACATATCATGCCTTTGTCCCTTGCGAAGTAAGCAGAGTGTTACCGGCCATAAATTACGATCTCTATCATCAAGGCTGACAAAAATGTTTTAAAGTCGGTTAAATAGTTAAATATAACGAGGTAGCCATTTTTCATTCCTTACCTACTTAACTATGCATTTAATAACCCAAACTTTTTTAGATTTTAAGACTCTGGATACCCCGTAAGGGGTAAAGGCGTGAGTTGTGTGTGTATGTATGAAACAAACCCTCAATATAAATACAATCGTGTGAAAGAAACTTAGTTAAATAGTAATATCGGTATCGTCTTCGACAAAATAACAATCGATGAAAAGTGCTTCGAAATAGCGTTGAACATTATCCACCATGGCTATAATTCTTCCGTGTTATCAAAGTGTCATTATGGTGTAATTTATGTATCGGTTCGATCCTGTCATTCATGTTTTTATGTTTTTTTCACTTACGTTTATGTGTATTTTTATCAACACTGGTTTCATAATGTTAGTAGGCCAAATTCGGACATTTTTGGAAATATGTAAAAATAATTAGGCCAACACAATGTTCGTCCAAATTGTTTTTTATATTTTGGAAAATGTTTCAGACAAAAGTTGTTCAGTTTTATGAGTAGAACACACCCTGAAATCATTTGTACTTGATCTTTTTTTTTCATATAATAGTGACCTTATTTTTACAAACGCTTTGACTGACGCTGTGCTTACCCTGCAAGGGAAAAAGACTTCAATAATATGTAATGTATGTATGTAACACAGTGGTAACACATTACTTATTTTCTAAATAATATGTATGAGTATATGTATGAGTATGGGTTTCATGTGTATTGCAATTTTAGGTAATATCTAAATAAGAAATATCCTGGACAATTCACACAAGCCGTGTGATGCCGGCTTAGAATAGCATCACCCCATTGCTTTTCCGTGGGTGTCGTAGAAGCCAACTAAGGGACTCGAGGGTTTCATGTGTATTACAATTTTAGGCGATAGGCTGACAACCTGTCGCTATAGTGATACACGACTTATCTGAAACGACCCTCAAACATTTGTCAGACGGAGCGATAACGACTGTAATTTTACTATCGTTGACGCTCTGCTTACCCCGTCAGGGATATAGGCATAATTTAGGTATGTATGATGATTGTACGTGTAAATGTACAAAAAATAATAACGACAGAATGCTTGGTTACAATAATATCTCCCTATTGACAAGGGAGCGCTCAATGACCGAATGAAGGAACATATGGCATGTTCTCATTGATGAGGGAACTGGTGAGTGGCACAAAAAAACTCATTGATCTGAAGATAATATATTTTTCTCAATTTTTTTATTGGAAGTATAGATCTTTAATTCCTTAAGCAAAGTCGCAAAATGGTTCTAATTATTACAGATATTTTTAAATGTTTTTTTAAAACGACGTTCTCTCGATTCCGTAGGTGGTGTCCAACCCTACTTTACAATGCGAAACCAAAATAAGTTCTGTGTTTTGTTCAAACTTGCATAAGTTTATTTACATATTGTTGCATAGTGATTTTAAGTATCTTATGGTGCCATTTTAAGGTCATTAATTCATTCTTTTACCATAGACAATTCCGTTTAAACATTGGTGTCACAAACTACTCTCATATCCGAATGCATCCTTTATGGTGCTTGTCAACCTTTGACAGTTAGAGTAAGACATAAGATAACCCTGCCTGCACGTTACCTTAGTCGCCTCCCAGGACCTGAACGAGGCAGGCACGTTGCAAATTCAAGGAAATCCGCACAAGAAGGTATGTCATTTCAGATCCGTAATTTTGTTTCATGATTTTGTCATAACTTTAATTGCGATTTTCTCTTATCATGTGTAAATATAAGTTTTTCTTTTAATGCAATATGATGTACCACTGCTTAATGAAGGTCATTGTGTGTAACAATCGTAGTTGCTTGCTTTAAGTTTGCCACAAAGCTAAAAAATATGCTTTGGTTATCAGATCCCTCATATCAGATCCATCACTTTCCGTCATCGTGGCAATGACGGATCTGATAAGGTGATGATGGAATTAAGAGAATCGATATATGTGGGACTTAATCGGTGCCCACAGTTGGGCAGTTCGTATAACTAAACTTTTTTCTGCGCAAAATATATCTTTGGGATCGTGTATGTACTTGTGGGAGGTAGAAATGAATATTTTTTAGCCATATTTATATTATAAATTCCAAAGTTACTCTGTCTGTCAGTCTGTCTGTCTGCGACGCTTTCACGGCCAAACCACTGAACCGATCATCATGAAGTTTCACACAGAGATTAGTAAGATACTGAGAACGAACATAGGCTTCTCCTTGTCACCACTCGAGGTTCTGAAGTACATTAAGTAGACCACCAGGTACATCACCAGGAGTCCACCTAAAGTATTGGAGATACAGATATGGTACTAAAGCAGAAGTTGTTCAGCTTGATAGGTAGCTTCTACTGGCCTATATAGTTTGAAGGTTTGAAGCACCTGATGTAGACTACCAGGTGCACCACGAGGAGCCCACCTAAACTGTAGGAAATACAGATAAGGCACCAATGTAAAAGTTGTTCAGCTTGATGGGTAGCTTCTGTTGGCATATAAACTTGGAAGGTTTAGAATACCTGAAATAGACCACCAGGTGCATCATCAAGAATCCACCTAAACTGTAGGAGATACAGATATGGTATTACAGCAGAAGTTGTTCAGCTTGATAGGTAGCTTCTGCTGGCCTATATAGTTTGAAGGTTTGGAGTACCTGATGTAGACTACCAGGTGCACCACAAGGAGCCCACCTAAACTGTAGGAGATACAGATATGGCACCAAAGCAAAAGTTGTTCAACTTGATGAGCCCCTTATGCTGGAAAATAGACATCAAAGGTTACGATATGATGTAGACCACCAGGAGCACCACCAGAAGCGCAACCAAACAAAAGGAGATACAAATATGGCACAAAGCCAAACTTGTTTGGCATGATGGGCCGCTTCTGTTGACAAACTGAACTGTACGAGATACAGATATGGCACCAAATCAAAAGTTGTTGAGTTTGATGAACCACTTTTGTTGGCAAATAGAAGTTGATGGCCTGACTGAACTACCAAATGTAGACCACCAGGAACAACACCTGTGGTCAATCTTTCATTTGATAAATGTGGTTGCTACAACAATTAATCTAGATAGATACTGTTTTAGTCCCAAAGTATGTCAATTTTAGGATACGGTTGGGAAATACGTTCCTTTATTATTTCAATATATTAAGTCAGTGAAACGAAGACGCGGGTACTAGCTAGTAGATATGGGAAAAATCACTCACTTAGATGAGCAGAGCGATTTGAATCTTTTGCGTCTGCGGAGTTGAATCACTCACTTAGTTCAGTACTTCACTTAGTTCACTTCCTTATTACGGCTCCTACGGCTCATGAGTGAGCGATGAAGCGAGCGAGCGGTTACGGAGTTTAGTTCAAACGAACTAAAGTGTTATTGAATTGTTTACGTTGTGTTGTAGTTCGCGTCTTTATAGCCTTTTTATTGGAAATATAGTTCGTGCATCAATTTAATGTACTTAAATGTAAGGAAGGATTTAACGAAGTAATATGTGAATTATTAATTTGACGTTATATTTTATTTTCTATCTTTAATAAATGTGTTTCTATCTTTAATTTGCCGTGTGATGCCGACTTAGATTAGCATCACCCCACATCCTTCCCGCGGGTGTCGTAAGAGGCGACTAAGGGACTCGAGAGTGTTGGTGTATTACAATTTTTAGGCGACAGGCTGACAACCTGTCACTATAGTGATACACATGTTCTCTGAAACAACCTTGGAAAACAATCCTCAAAAATGTCAGACGTGGCCATAGGGACCGTATTCTTACAGCCATTAACGCTCTGCCTGCCCCGCGAGGGATAAAAACGTGATATATGTATGTATGTAATAAATGTGCTTGATTGTAAAACAAAATGGTGCAAAACTATCCCGATTTATCAAACAAAAATGTAACCTATTGTCTTACACTTTACGCTACTTTTTGCTTCACGTATCCATACCCGATGGACAGACGCGTGATTTAGATAGCCAAGACTTCGAAAAACATAGCGTCCCCACTCTTTCCTACGGAATTCGATTTCTTTGTCTCTATCTTACGCGAGTGTGTGTTGTGCGGCTGTGTGCGTCGTGCGGCGCGAGCCGCGAGCCGAGCGGGCGCGGGCGAATACGCGCGAACCGCCGCGCCGGCCGTTCGCGCCAAGTTCACGGCTCGCGAGAGCCGCTTGCGTGAAGTGAGCCGGTGAGTTGTGAACTAAAGCTATGTCAGTTGAACTATGGAACGACTGAGTTGTAAGAGCGGACTTAGTTCTTTTAAGCCAATCGTTCATGAGTTACCCACGACTACTAGCTAGTTACTTATGTATATATTAAAGTGGTGTAGGTCTGTTTAATTATAAAATATACAGTTTAAACATTTGGTTAAAAAACATAAATATACAGATATTTCAAGCTACAACAAAATATTAAAATTTAAATAAGCATAAAATCTTTCATTTCATTTTATATACATTTCCTTACATGTAAATACATACTTCTATATATATTTTATTAAATACAAGCGTACAAAAGCCACGTCCGACACAAACACTATGACATTTTATCAGATCCGACACCGAAATAGTGGGCATATTTATCAGATCCGTCACCTAGACAGTGGGACTCAATTTTTTGTATGAAAATCAAATTATAACTCAAAACAGATTTGTAATTTTTCTTTACAACACAGAACTTAATGTGTATGTATATTTACTTCTTGTCAATACTTATAAAAAAGGCCACTAGAATTAAATTTGTAAGTTTCCGTCATAAACCGAAATCAGTTCTCTTGATTCCATCACAGCAAATAGTGGGCTAGCTATAACTTTGTAATTATTCGTCCACAAAGTGGGCCTTTCACATAATTTTATCTGTATTCCTCTAAAGAATGACCCCAAGTCCCCAAAATACCAAAAAAATCAATTTGAAAAATGATGACGGAATTATCAAGAGAACGCGTTTCGAAGAGAACAAGCCATATACATACATATATATCACGCCTTTATCCCTTGCGGGGTAGGCAGAGCGTTGACGACCGTAAGAATACGGTCGCTATCGCCACATCTGACATTTTTTAGAATTGTTTTCCAAGTTTGCTTCAGAAAACATGTGTATCACCATAGTGGCAGGTTGTCAGCCTGTCGCCTAAAAATTGTAATACACAATACTCTCGAATCCCTTAGTCGCCCTTTACGACACGCGCGGGAAGGAAGTGGGGTGATGCTATTCTAAGCCGGCATCACGTGGCACGGCATCAAATATTCACAATAATTTTACCTTGCACCATAATGCATTGTTGGTTTATCAAATGCAAGTTTTAGTCTTTCTCTCTTTTCGTGTGGGACACCAAGTCGTCCAACTAACTACCCGATGATACCTTGTGTCAGAATTTTTTAACCGTCTTCTGCCGGGGTGATGCTATTCTAAGCCAGCATCACATAAGCCAGCAGCAGCAACAACATGTTCACACGGCAGGAACATAATTTGCCGTGTGATGCCGGCTTAGAATAGCATCACCCCACATCCTTCCCGTGGGTGTCGTAAGAGGCGACTAAGGGACTCGAGAGTATTGGTGTATTACAATTTTTAGGCGACAGGCTGACAACCTGTCACTATAGTGATACACATGTTTTTCGAAACAACCTTAGGAAACAATACTCAAAAATGTCAGACGTGGCGATAGCGACCGCATTCTTACGGCTATTAACGCTCTGCCTACCCCGCAAGGGATAAAGGCGTGATATATGTATGTATGAAGGAACATAAAATTGTTATTGTTTACAATGACTAATTCATTTATTCTAACGCTTAGCGGGCGCGCGGTAGACCTCGAAAGAGATGGAAAGACGAGATACACGCGCAAGACCGGAATTGGATGGAGATGGCCCAAAATAGGGAAGAATGGAAGAAAGGGAGGGAGGCCTTTGCCCTGCAGTGGGACGACAGTGGCTAATAATAATAATAATAGTTTACATGGGAGATTTTATCGCGACCTGAACCTACCTCACGTCGACAAAGAAGCGTCGAACGAATGGCTCAGGCGCGGTGAAATCTTCCCTGAAACAGAGGGTTTTATGCTTGCTATTCAGGACCAGGTAATAGAAACAAAAAATTACCAAAAGCACATCATGAAATTACCAAACATTGTAGACCGCTGCAGACGATGCCACAGTGCCCCGGAAACAATCCAACATATAACAGGTGCCTGCAAGACAATTGTACAAACTGATTATAAACACAGGCACGATCAAGTCGCAAACATAATCCACCAGAAACTAGCCTTAAAATATAAATTAATAGAACAACCCGCTACTCCATACTATAAATACCAACCAGAAAATAATCCTCGAGAACTCTACTCATAAACTATATTTTGACAGAGCAATACTTACCGATAAGACGACTCATTACAATAGACCAGATATCACACTCATAGACAAAATCAATAAAACAGCCAACATAAAAGACATCGCAGTACCTAATACACACAATGTCCAAGCAACCATAGCTGAAAAACTAAGCAAATATGTAGATCTGAAAGACGAAATTACGCGCATGTGGCATCTCCATAAAGTAACTGTAGTTCCGATTGTCTTATCCACCACTGGTGTTATTCCAAAACAGTTGTATCAATCCTTGAAAACTCTGGATCTTCCTAAAACAATTTATAAAAATATGCAGAAAGCCGTTATACTCAACACTTGTCGGATAGTCAGAAAATTCTTACAGGTAGATGCAACACACCCAAATGAAACCGTCAATGAAATCGATGTTCACTTGGCTTAGGCCCGTGACATTGAAAATCCGGCATTGAAGCCGAGAAGGAATTTTCCTAAAAAACAAATAATAATAATAATAATTCATTTATTCAGTGACGGTACTGTACTCGTATTGCAACATTTGCAACTCTCTGACATCTTAAACTACTTGGAAATTAACGATTGAATCTTGAGTCTTGAAAAAATCTTGACGATAATGGTCAGACAGAAGCCTCGTCAACCCCGCAAACAGTAGAAGCGTGATTTATTATAATGTTTTTTTAATAGACACCGGAATAGCCTGAGGACAAGTGGGTATGAATGCAAAATGAAGAGACCCTTTAGAAACTCGGAATGTGGGTCAAGTGTTAGGCACATTTGGAAAAGAATAGTGTGAATCTCAGAGCAAGGGAATGTGCAAACAGCTAGGAATACAAGTTTTGTAAAACTTGTAAATTTTAAAACATAAAATTTTGTGATTGAACCCGGAACCTTCTGCGTGAAAGGCAGTCGCACTACCACTGCGCCACATTGGTCGTCATCGGTAGGTTAACTAAGTATGTCCAATTATCTATAGGTAGCCCCTACGTCGTGTGATGCTGGCTTAGAATAGCATCACCTCACATCCTTCCCTCGGGTGTCGCATCAGGCGGTGACTCGAGACTATTGGTGTATTACAGTTTTTAGGCGACAAGCTGACAATCTGTCACTATAGTGATACACATGTTTTCTGAAACAACCTTGGAAAACAATCCTCAAAAATGTCAGACGTGGTGATGGCAACCGTATTCATACGACCGTTAACGCTTTGCCTACCCCGCAAGGGATAAAAGCGTGATATATGAACGCATGTATGTAAGTATAATTCGCACACCAAATATTACGTTGAGTTTTTCATAGACTCATCTGTTAGTTTAACGAGCTCTGTCTGTTTTTCCCTGTTTCTCTCAGAACACACCTAGACAAAACAAAACAAGAACACTAGAAGACTAGACAACATTCTACACCTGCTGCACTATTTGTTAGCGGAGACTGCAGGACGAAACACACGCTACACCTGGATTTTAGCGCTACAATGGAAATTTTGTTTCTTGGGAATCGTTATTTTATATCTTGCCAAAAGAGCGTGATTTGGTATACAGGTGACAAACAAAATGCTGCTAATATTTTACGGGGTGAACCAACCCATGATACTAAACAAGATTCAAGATTCAAGATTCAAGATTCAATCGTTTATTTCCAAGTAGATTCACAATGAATGCTTTTAGAATGTCATAGAGTTAAATTACAATACGGTCACTGAATAAGTGAATTAGTCATAGTAACAATAACAATTTTATGTTCCTAATAGAATCGCGGCACGAGTGAGATAAAAAAAAAAAAGGCACTGCCTCGGGGCTGGTCAGGCTGACCACACAGCATGTAACTTACGTCACCACCATCAATTTATGGAATCAATTAAATTAAAAGCAATATTTTTAAAAAACTTTCCCCAAGGAACATAGGTCGAAATAAGAAAAAGAAATCCTTACCAATAATTACCAAGTCAATTTGTACGGGAGATCCAAAAAAAAATCTCATATTTCGACCAATGTTTCTTGGGCAACGTAGTTCAGTTTCATGGGCTGATTCACCCTTTGAAATATTTGCAGCTAATATTTTTACACCTTATACATGGCTGGTGTCTCTTTCTTTTTTTATTGGACACCAAGTCGTCTAACGATCCTATGAACACTAATAAAACCAAGCTAACTCAAAAGATATAAGGTGTAAAATTAGAAACATAGGTCAAAAAATGAGAATTTTATTGGTCCTTCCATACAAATTGACTTGGTCGGCTTTTTATTCTTTTTTTTTTCACATTTCGACCTATGTTCTTAGGGAAAGTTGTTCAGTTTCATGGACTGGTTTACCGCTTAAAATATTTGAAGCAATTTTTTTTACACTCTGTATGCAAAATCAGACACTAGGTAGATAATTGCCGTTTTATTCAAGAACCACTTTATTTTGAACCCGCTTCATAGTTTCATCAATAGCTACAATAACTCCAAACGAAAATCTATCCCACTATTTTTATTACACTCATAGAACTTTCATAGGGGTTTTGTTGTGTAATATAGAGTTGCGTGTGAAACTATGCCGTAGTAATTTATCGTAGTATCGACTAACGAAACGACTGCACTGCAGCGTAATATTATTGTCGCAGAACACGATTTGGACATTCCGTTAGCGCGTTTCAGAAACCTAGTGCTGCCATCTGTTGAGCGCCGATGGCACCATTGTTAATTTTCATAGAAGTTTTAGTATACTTGTGTTATGTTATGTGGTAATTTATCCAAGTATCGACTGGATGACTGCGCTGAACTTAGTAATATTATTGAATTATTGTCGCAGAACACGATTTTAACATTCCGTTAGCGCGTTTCAGAAACCTAGTGCTGCCATCTGTTGAGCACCGATTGTTGCTTCTTACGGGGTAGGCAGAGCGTTAGCAGTCGTAAAAATACGGTCGCCATGGCCACGTCTGACAAATATATAGGGCCGTTTAAGATGATTTGTGTATCACTATAGTGACAGGTTGTCAGCCTGTCGCCTAATTTTCCATACACATGAAACCCTCGAGTCCATTAGTCGGCTCCTACGACACCTACGGAAAATAAATGAGGTGTGAAAAAACTACACCGTAGTATTTTATCAAAGTATCACACACGATTTTATTTTTGTTTACTTACAACTTTACCGTGAAGTATATGGGTTCTTCTTCTTCTTTTCGTGTGGGACACCGAGTCGTCCAACGACCCGATGAACTCTAGTGTCAGAATTGTTCAACCGCCTACTACAAGTAGCAGGCTTCTGACGTGGTTGTGTAACGACCGCCGTCTAAGTTATCATAGACAGCAACCGGGACCTACGGCTTAACGTGCCATCCGAAACACGGAACCATCTTACTTACGGACAATCGGGTGGTTCAGCCCGCAATGTCCTAACCAGACTGGGAACAAATTCACAACGTGATAAATATCAACTTTATGAGTGACCCACCGAGAATCGAACCCGGAATCTTCTGCGTCAAAGGCAGTCGCACTACCACTGCGCCACATCGGTCGTCATAGGTGGGTTGATAATAGGTTAAATATAATGAAAAATCGCAACTGGCCGTTTTCCTGGCATGTATATAGCTATGTATATCTATTAAAAATACAAGTCAAAACCCTTTGCTTACTTTAGAATAATAATTTCTGAATATTCATATCGTGTATAGGCGCCAGTATCGAGGCACTCAAAGCGACATCATTTTATACTGTACCAGACTATACTAAGGAATACATACATGCATACATACACACATAAACAAATCACACCTTTATCCCTTGCGAGGCAGGCAGAGCGTTAATGATCGTAAATTACGGTCGTTATCGCCACGTCTGACAAGTATTGAGGGCCCCTTCACATGATTCGTGTATCACTGTAGTGACCGGTTGTCAGCGTGTCGCCTAAAGTTGCAATACGTGGTAATACACATGAAACCCTCGACTCCCTTAGTTGACTGTTACAAGACCCGCGGGTTGAATTGGGGTGATGCTATTTTATGCCGGCATCACGCGGTATGACGGTAGTATCGTGACACTTCTCTTAATAAGGAAAATCTGGAATCCACTTACGGTAATGCAAAAAATATTTCGTACAAATCCTCACAATAATGATCTTATATTATTACTAATCCAATCCCGTCAACAATAGGCCTCCCGAGCCGCGTGGGTCGAACCGCTCCACCGCGCGGATCTGCGGGAACTGAATAAGATCGTTATGACCGCGCGGTTGGGTGGAATAATTGTAATTTTTTTTCTCAACCTCAATTCGTGAGCGTCGGTGGCCAAGTGGTTAGGACACCGGTCTTACAATCGTGAGACTCGAGTTAGATCCCCGCCATGTACCAATGTGTTTTTACTCACGTACATTTACCGACTGCTCTTACGGTGAAGGAAAAACATCGTGATGAAACCCACATTCAAATAAAAAATAAAATTGAATGCGACTTAACTTAGGATTTGGGCCAAGTTAACCTTTGGGTTGCAGAGGTCTGATGGCAGTCGTTCTGTGCATAAACTAGGTTCCACGTCAAATCTTCTAGGTTAGGTAGCCGACTCCGACAGGGAAACGGGATAAGGCAAAGAGAAAAAAAAAATCTTTGTTTTGTTTGGTGATGAATTTTCATTTGCCTAATCTATGCATAATATGCAAAATTGCATTTAAAATGATGCCGGCTTGGAAGAGCATCACCCCACTGAAAAATAATTTTCACTTTTGGTATTTATTTTTGTTTGTTTTATAAATGCATTTTTGCCTTGTAGATATGTATTCTTATATGGAACACCTAATATTTTGATGCCGTGTGATGCCGGCATAGAATAGCATCACCCCAAATCCTTCCCGCGGGTGTTGTAAGAGGCGACTAAGGGACTCGAGAGTATTAGTGTATTACAATTTTTAGGCGACAGGCTGACAACCTGTCACTATAGTGATACATATGTTTTCTGAAACAACCTTGGAAAACAATCCTCAAAAATGTCAGACGTGGCGATAGCGACTGTATTCTTGCGGCCGTTAACGCTCTGCCTACCCCGTAAGAGATAAGGGCGTGATATGTGTATGTATGTGTGTATGTATATTTTTATAGCGTTTTCGCAAGTATCCCTGTAGTAAAAGTTGTTTAGAATCATGATTAGAAACACTCTACAAAGGCTCGCACGCTTAACGCACGACGTAGCGCTAAAATATCGCAGCGGTCTGTCAGAACCATACTTGAAACGTCACTCCCCATACTAAAACCGCACTAGAAGGACTGCGTCGACAACGGCTGAGCGGTTTTAGTATGGGGATTGACATTTCTAGTATGAATCTGACAATTCGCTGCGATATTTTAGCGCTCTGTCGTGCGTTAAGTGTGCAATTCGCTTAACTGTGTGTTTGTCAAAAAAAATTGCCCTTTATCATTACGGCTGGTCTTTATTTATCTGCCTAATCCGCAAAGTAAACAGGCGTGATGTGTGTATGTTTGTGTATTGTTATATGGAACAGATTTGAGCTCGTAATCAAATCACTCCGAACGGAACTCTTCAATCAATATGAAATTCCATGTGGAAGTTCAAACAATGCGGCCAAGTGTGTGTTGGATACCGTATGATGCCGGTTTAGAATATCATATCGTGGGTGTCATAAAAGGAAGAATCCATAGGCAGTAGTGTTCCCTGTGAATATAAAAACACCTTGTACTGCGCTCGCCTATTCGCCTGCCAAGCGTGGTGAGTAATTGCAGTAAAGCCGAAATAGACGATAGGTATATTTTGTAAGCAGAATAGAGGATTAACTATAATGAACGCTCAGTAAGTAGACAGCTGATCGTGATTTTGTATTGGAAGCCGAAATTGTTTTGTGGTTTCACAAACACACACACACACACACTCACACACACACACACACACACACACACACACACACACACACACACACACACACCCACACACAAATCACGCCTTTATCCCTTGCAGGGTAGGCAGAGCGTTAACGATAGTAAAATTACGGTCGTTATCGCCACGTCTGGCAAGTATTCAGGGCTTCAGATGATTCGTGTAATACTGTAGGGACAGGTTGTCAGCCTGTCGCCTAAAGTTGTAATACCTGGTAATACAAATGAAACCCTCTTATCCCTTAGTTGCCTCTTACAACACCCGCGGGAAGAATTAGGGTGATGCTATTCTATGCCGGCATCACACGTTTGTGGTTTCCTGACATAATATATGTTCTTAGGGGAAAGTTGTTCAGTTTCACTACCTACACAGTTGTTCAGTTTCACTGCATCCTTTCAGTATTCTGTCAGTCCCTTACACCCTGCACTAGAAACATCGCGGATTTGCCCGTAGAAAAACTGTCTCAACAATATTTTATACTTAAAACATATCGGATCAGAAACATGTGCCGAGTGATGCCGGCTTAGAATAGCATCACCCCACATCCTTCCCGTGGGTGTCGTAAGAGGCGACTTAGGGAGTCGAGAGTATTGGTGTATTACAATTTTTAGGCGACAGGCTGACAACCTGTCACTATAGTGATACACATGTCTTCTCAAACATCCTTGGAAAACAATCCTCAAAAATGTCAGACGTGGCGATAGCGGCCGTATTCTTAAGGCTGTTAACGCTCTGCCTACCCCGCAAGGGATAAAGGCGTGATATATTTACGTATGTATGTATTTAACATATCGGGTCGGAAAACACTCAAGTGGGCAGTATCGCATTACTATCGGTGCGGCACGGATCGTCTCGATTTTGCACTCGGCTAGCTTTTCACATCCTGTTTCCCACAATGCGATAAACCCTCAGGATTAGTGTACTGAGTGATGAGCTTAAAGCGATATATGCAAATAAAGCTATAAAAATCATATAGAGTGCAGATAAATTTTACATCTTATAAATAAGCCTAGGAGTGTGTAAAAAGCTGCCGTGTGATGCCGCCTTAGAATAGCATCACCAAGTTTCCAAGGGTGCTCCAGAAAACATGTGTATCACTATGGTGACAGGTTCTCAGCCTGTCGCCTAAAAAATGTAATGTACACCAATACTTTCGAGTCCCTCAGTCGCCTCTTACGACACCCTCGGGAAGAATATGGGGTGATGCTATTCTAAGCCGGCAGTACACCGCATATATATTATTAGGATAGTATATTTGCTTCGTTATATTTATAAGCGCCATCTGTCGAATGACGATAAGAACATGGTGTTCAAATGCAGCACTTTTCCGAACACCCTCTATAAGCCGTGTTTAGCCTCGCAGGCGAGTCATTGATCCACCTAACACTCCTTTTCTGAGTTCTGATGCTCAGCTCAAAAAGAGCAGAATCTTTTTGTTGATATGCTTTTCCGTGAACATTCCGATAGCGCGTTTCAGAAGCCGTGTGGCGCCATCTATCGAGTGACGACGAAGACTTGGTATTTTATAAACGCAGCATCATGACACCCTGTATAGGCCGTGTTTACCGTCGGAGGCGAGTCTTTGATCCACGGAACACCCCTTTTGTGAGACCCGGTGCTCAATCTATCTGCTTTGAATATTATAGTAGCAGCTTTTATCATTTGCGCGGGAAAGTCTAAAAGACTTTCTTCGCAAAAGTATATGCCTTTTCCTTTGGGAGTTAAGATCGGCGCAGATCTAGAGTTGTTTTATTGCGGCTTGTGATGCCATACAAATGTCAATCTGTAGCCATGATATTTGTATGGGTCATGTAATTAACTTTAATGCTTCTTTTTTTTCTTTTGTTTCTTTGCTCGTAATAACTAATATCAAATTAATTTTAATGACAATATACACCGTGTTTTGAAGGGAAAACATTAAATTTGAATTGATGTTTAGGTCATCATACAGAACAATTTTCACTATAAGACCTCCCATACAAAATTTCACGATGTATAAGAGGTAAAAAAAATCTAATGTTACGGCATTAGGCACTCCTTTGGTGAAATTTGAGTACGATGCCCTAAACAACGTCTCCAATATAATGCATTTCTTCCAAAACAGGGTGTATACATACATACATATATCACGCCTTTATCCCTTACGGGGTAGGCAGAGCGTTAGCGAACATTGATTTTAGACAATTTCTTATATTGTAACTAAAATAAACGTATTTTCTTTCTTTCTTTCTTTCTAAAAATACGGTCGCCATTGCCTCGTCTGAGAAATATATAGGGTCGTTTGAGATAATTGCTGTATCACTATAGTGACAGGTTGTCTGCCTTTCGCCTAAAAATTGTAATACACTTGAAACCCTCAAGGTGTGTACTATTTGCTATTTTGCATTGGCTAATCCCACACCTGAAGTGCGTTGGTGTGATATAGTGTCATAATAGTGTAACCAGAGACAGATGCCAACGCAAGTTTATGCGTTGTTCCTGCATTAACATCGATTTTAAGTATAGGGTATTCTTCTTCTTCTTATCTTAATTAGCCTACATCATTCCACTGATGGGCAAAGGCCTCCCTCTTCTCTTTCCATCCAGTTCTCTCCTGGGCTTCCGCATGCCAGTCTTTTGAAAACTTATCCAACTCGTCGCGCCACCTACGTATAGGGTATTGTTTTACTAAAATCAACGCGCGTCTCAGGTGTGCGGTCTGATGTGCGCTGAACTATATCAAAGAAAGTGGGAGTCCTTTGAAAAAAGGAACAACATTAACAATAAAAAAACGGAAAGATAATTTTTCACTCTTTCATTAATTAAAGAAGAAGAATTGTGCTACAATAAAAACACTCAAATATGCAAATTAACAACGAAGTTTTCTGCGTAAAAAATAAGAATGCCCCAGGGTACCTAAGTTTTTTTTTCACGCATTTTCATACTAACGTATTCCCCTGTTCTCTTCCTGTAATTCCTTTGCCATAATGATGCCGGCTTAGAATAACATCAACCCATTTCTTTTTTGAGAGTGTCTTGGAAGCCGACTAAGGGATTCGAGGGTTTCATGTGTATTATAAGTTTAGGCGACAGGCTGACAACCTGTTCCTATAGTGATACACGACTTATCTGAAACGCCCCTCATACATTTGTCAGACGTACCGATAATGACTGTAATTTTATGGTCGTGAACGCTCTGCCTACTCCGCCAGGGATATAGGCATGATTTGTGTGTATAGATGGTCTGCTGGAGTATCATTTTCTTTTTGAAAAATATAATTGAGTAGATGGCTGGGTAAAAAATAAGCAAATTATTCATTAATTTAGATTGGGTATCGATTTGCGGTTCGCTCCTGCTCTCACTGCGGCTTCCGTTTCCGCTCTATCTCCCGCTCTCTCCTGGTTCATCTGCCGCTATTGCTCCATCTCCCACTCCATCTCGCACTCCATCTCCCACTCCCACTGCCACTCCTACTGCTGCTCCCGCTTTCTCTCTCTCGGTCCATCTCCCGCTCCCACTGCCGCTCCCGCTTCATCTCCCTCTCCTATTCTCGTTTTCGATCCCACTCATATTCTCATTCCTCACCTTCTTTCATTTCTTGATCCTATTCCCGTATTTTCGTACCCATCCCCATTACTGTTGCCATTCAAGAATTTTGAACGTAGGCAAGCACTAAGAAAAGTCCTTGCGTTGCTCAAAGAATACGCATGCCAAATTTCAAGCTTCTAGTCCCAAGGGTTTGGCCTGTCAACTCAAACTCAAATTCATTTATTCAAAGTAGTAAATTTTACATTTATCCTTTCGATGGTCATGTTTTAGTCATTGTAAAAAAGAGAAATTGCCGTGTGATGCCGGCTTAGAATAGCATCACCCCACATCCTTCCCGTGGGTGTCGTAAGAGGCGACTAAGGGACTCGAGAGTATTGGTGTATTACATTTTTTTAGGCGGCAGGCTGACAACCTGTCACTATAGTAATACACATGTTTCCTGAAAAAAACCTTGGAAACCTTGAAAACCTTGGAAAACAATCCTCAAAAATGTCAGACGTGGCGATAGTGGCTGTATTCTTACGGCCACTATCGCTCTGCCTACCCCACAAGGGATAAAGGCGTGATATATGTATGTATGTATGTAAAAAAGAGAAAAACGTAGGATGAGTAGGTACATTTTTACTTGTATTTCTTTTAACATTTTTATGAACCTAGTGTAAACGCGGCTCATGTCTCACGGTGTGCGTTGATCTATATGACCAATCAATTTTGCCTTTTATATATTAAAGATTATTATTTTATATTATGTGTGTTCTGGCAAATCTGCTTATTTCATACACGAAAGGAAATCCCGGTTAAGACGGATATCCAACCACAAGCTCATTATTGAAGCTCAGCGGATAATAAGGGATGACAACAAATTACTTTTCTTCCATTTGTTCGCAAATGGCGGCATTATTTCGAATAATACATACATACATATATCACGCCTTTATCCCTTACGGGGTAGGCAGAGCGTTAACGACCTCAACAGTACGTTCGCTATTGCCATGTCTGACAAATATTGAGGGTAATTTGTGTATCACTATAGTGACAGGTTGTCAGCCTGTCGCCCAAAAGTTTCAACTTTCTTCCATTTGCTCGTAAATGGCGGCATTATTTCGAATAACAATATGTAAATTGTTAAATAATATATGATGCTTAACTTGCAGTGTGATGCCGGCATAGAAAACCATCACCTCAATTCTTCCCGCGGGTGTTGTAAGAGGCAACTAAGGGACTCGAGGGTTTCATGTGTATTACCACGTACTACAACTTTAGGCGACAGGCTGACAACCTGTCACTAAAGTGATACGCGAATCATCTGAAGGGGCCCTCAATACTTGTCAGACATGGCGAAAACGACAGTAATTTTACGATCGTTAACGCTCTGCCTGCCCCGCAAAGGATAAAGGCGTGATTTGTGAGTATGTGTATGCAAGCCGGCTTAAAATAGCATCACCCCATATCTTTCCAGAGTGTAGTAAGAGGCGACTAAGGGATTTGAGGCCAGCTGTGTATCGCAACTTTAGGTAAAACACATACATACTTACATATATCACGCCTTTATCCCTTGCGGGGTAGGCAGAGCGTTAACAGCCGTAAGAATACGGTCGCTATCGTCACGTCTGACATTTTTGAGTATTGTTTTCTGAGGTTGTTTCGGAAAACATGTGTATCACTATAGTGACAGGTTGTCAGCCTGTCGCCGAAAAATTGTAATACACCAATACTCTCGAGTCCCTTAGTCGCCTCTTACGACACCCACGGGAAGGATGTAGGTAATACACAGTCTTCTGAAATTGCCCACAAACTTTTGTCAGACGTCGCGTAAGTGACCGTTTTTACAGGCCGTTTATGCTCCGCCTACCCTGCAAGGGATACAGGCGTGATCTATGTATGTATTTATGTATGTATGAATGATAAGGCCCTCAATATTTGTCAGACGTGGCGTTCTGCCTACTCCGCAAGGGATTAATGCGTGATATGTGTATGTAGTTATGTACCTATATATATATATATGAATTACGCAGAAATTTGCTTATTTTTACTTTACAAATAAATCATGTTTTTTTCTTAACGGGGTAAGCAGAGCGTAATAAAAATTGCTGTCATCAGCATGCATTGCTGGAAGTGACAGATTGTCAGCAGATCGTCGCCTGAGGCCGGGGCTCCAAGCTACAGCGGAGCGGCGAGATTTTAAGCGTAATATAAGTTTTAAATGGACCGAAAGTGGTATAAGAGAAGGCTTATGTCCAGCAGTGTACTGTTTCGTGGCTTTATCAATGTTTTTTTATACTGACGTGGTATAAAATATTATTGACAGAAAAAAAATACCTACGTTTGATTATCGCTCTCAATTCCGAAATCATCTCAAGAGCGATTTTGAAAATATATCAGCCAATACTAACAGCATCTCAAAGTCGCACTCAAGATCGATCTCGGAGTTGAGCGTGGTTTATAATTACGAGCCCTAGAATACTTTTTATATATAAACACATATCAAGCCCCCATCTCTTGCGGGGTAGGCAGAGCTTTAACAGCCGTAATAATACAGTCACTGTACTATAACCACTTCTGCCAAATATTGAGGGCTCTTTCAGATAATTTGTGTATCGCTGTGGTGACAGGTTGTCAGCCTGTTGCCTGATGTTGTACACATGAAACCCTCGAAGTCGTCTCTTACAACACTCGTGGGAAAGAAATGGGTTGATGCTATTCTAAGCCGACCTTTTCTACATGTAAAAATATCAACTGCTAATATTTTATGCGGTGAAGATCGATATCAGAGCTAAGCCGTAGGTCCCGGTTGCTGTCTATGATCATTTAGACGGCGGTCGTTACGCAACCATGTCAGAAGCCTGCTACATGTAGAAGGTGGTTGAAGAATTCTGACACAAGGGTTCATCGGGTCGTTGAATCTCTTTTCGTGTGAGACACCGTCACACGAAAAGAGAGATAAAGTTGAGTGCGGTTCATAAATACGGGTCTTAAGCTCCACAAAGTCGAACAATTGACATTCTGTACTGACAACACAGAATGACCAATTATTTGTTCGGATCACAGAAAGTTCACAACTGAGCAGGCCCCTCGAGAATCTAAAGTTAAATTGCTTTGCAACCTACTTAAATTGCCGTCAAGTCAATTCAAAGACAACACTGATATTTTACTTATTTGTTGGCTTAGGCGGATCGCACACCGCACGACGGAGCGCTAAAATATCGCAGCTATAAGATCCATACTAGAAACGTCACTCTTTAAAAAACGCTCGCACGACCTAAAGCTAGCCACAAAAATATCTGTTTATATGGCGATTGTGCTGCCAAACCTTCTATACTCCTCCGAGACTTGGTGCGTGTGTCGTCACCACATCCGTCCACCCGTCGCCTTAACTATAATTATGTAAATAGCAAACTCACGTGTCCACACTGTGCACGGAAGTTTACTGCCAAAATTGGCTACAATAGCCACCTCCGGGCGCATCAGCGTCTTGTCTGATTAGGGATTGACATTTTCTAGTATAAATCTGACAGGCCGTCGCGATATTTTAGCGCTCCGTCGTACGTTTAGTGTGCGATCCGTCTTAAAAAGACAATAATTATAAACTAAAAACAAAACTAATCTTCTTTTTAAGCATTTTTTTATAATAAGGTCTCTTCAAAAGGCTCTGAATGACCGTACGACTTTTAAAATTTATTTTTCACTACAACTTTTTAAGAATAAGTGGATACACAGGGTGTGAATAGGACACCGGTCCTCCTGGTAGACCCGAGTTCGATCTCCGCCATGTACCAATGTGTTATTACTGTCGTACATTTACCGACTCCTCTTACGGTGAAGGAAAAACATAAAACCAATATTTAAATAAAATTTGAAATCAGATGATATTTGAATGTGACTTAGCCTAGGATTCGGGCCAGGTTAGCCCTCGGATTGCAGACGTCAGATGACAGTCGCTCTGTGTAATAACTTGGTTCCCCGTCAAATCCCCTAGGTTAGGTAGCCGACCACGACAGAGAACGGTATAAGGCAAGGAGAATGATGATGGATGTTTTGACACTTTTGACCAATGGTAATGTTCATTCTCACAGACCAGGGCCCCAAGACTGCTATTTTTATTGTCATTGCAACGCCATCGAACTTCTACTGTCGTTACATTGCCACTGTGGCAATGGAATGACAGTTTTCTACTGGGTGTAACGAAAACTTTGCAGGCGTGCTCAGACCATGAAACTGAACAACTTTTTGTACGAGGGCTATGATGGGAAACGAAAACAATTTTTCGATCTTCCATACACAATTCCCGATCAGCTGACTAACTTTGTATGGAAACTCGAATTTTTTGCCTTTCCCAATATAGCCCCATAGAAAAAGTTGTTCAGTTTCATGGTTTGATCACGCCTGCAAAGTTTTCGTTACACCGTCTCTTACTTCAAACTGTTAGCAGACTACGAAATGACCGAAATCATACAACTGACTTCTTTTTTACAAAACTATATCTAATACTGCCCCACTCTGCTATTCTTATTGTCCTATCTATATTTTTAGTCTATGAGTCTGCTAAGGCGAACTTATTATAGTATATTATTATAAGTCTATGTATATTCCAATATGGGCTGAACGGTTGTCATGGCAACGGAACTGATGCGGGACCGAAGCAAATGCGATTTTTATCTCCCGATAGCTTCAATATTGTGCCCACTGCGGGCTACATACATATATCACGCCCATATCCTTTGCAGGGTAGGCAGAGCATAACATCCGTAATAACGGACATTTACATTTACGCCACGTCTGACAAAGTGAGGGTAACAGAAGACTGCACCATAGTGACAGGTTTTCAGCCTGTCGCCTAAAATTGCAATACATAATACATAAAGCCTCAAATCCCTTAGTCGCCTCTTACTACACCCACGGGAAAGATATGGGGTGATGCTATTCTAAGCCGGCATCTCACGGCATACTGCGGGATACTACTTACGATTTTGTGCTGCGTTTTAGAAACAAGATGACCACAAAGCGGCTAGGGAATTTCAGGACGCTTTATGACTAGGCCTAATGGCATAAAATATAAAACTTGTACTCTTAAAAGTATAGTCCGATAATACCACATACTCCAATTTATACATTTACGAAATATTCAAAGTTTCGAATAATAGACAGAAAAATATTTCAGGGTTTAAAAAAACAGCGGCAAATATTTTAAGAGGTGAACCACAGCCCATGAAACTGGACAACTTTCCTCAAGAAACATAGGCCGAAATATGAAAAGAAAAAATTTGGACCTCCCATACTAAATTACCGACCGACCAAGTCAATTTGTATGGGAGGTCCAAAAAAAATTCTCATATTTCAACCTATGTTTCTCGGGAAAAATTGTTCAAATTCATGGGCTAATTCATCCCTTAAAATATTTGCAGCTAATATTTTAACACCTTGTATGACTGGGACTTTAATAAAATACAGAACTTGCACCCTTAAGGGGCTGAGTAGAGCTAAAAGCTACTTTTATAAGTGATTTCTACCCTAGATAAAATGCAGAAAAACTGACGAAAAAAAAAGGTAATAATCTTCAGGATATTTGCTGTAGTGTTATTGTTTCCAAAACATGATATTAGTAATTTAGCTTGATAGAAAAACATCGTAAAGTTACCTCTAAAAATCTATTATATCGCAAACTGTATGAACAAAACCCACGCAATAATTAAGTGTTTATTATCAGAATGAGCGCCTTACAATACTCTATCGACATATTGTTTTTGATTTTCAAATTACTTATTTTTGACCGAGTTATCATCGAAAATACGAAAATATCATTGAATCGGCAAGATTCCGTCCCGTTCGCACGCGCGCAGTTTGATATTTGTCAGAAAGGGACCGGTTTTTAGCTCGTGTCAGCCCCTTAAAACTATTGCCCAAAAATACCACATACTCCATTTAAACTTTTATGATGAAATATTCAAAGTTTCGATTAATAGACAGAAAGATAATACAGGGAAAGAAAAAAAAAGAAATAGCTGCAAATATTTTAAGGGGTGAATCAGCACATGGAACTGAACAACTTTCCCCAAGAAACGTAAGTCGAAACATGAAAAATATTTTGGACCTCCCATGCAAATTGACTTGGTCGGTTGGTAATTTAGTAAGGAAAGTCCAAAATTATTTTTCATATCTCGACCTATGTTTCTGGGGGAAAGTTGTTTAGTTTTATGGACTGATTCACCCGTTAAAATATTTGCGGCTAATATTTTTACAGCCTGTATAGCGTCCTGTCCTGTCCTGTTGCCATGTGATGCCGGCTTAGAATAGTATCACCCCACATCCTTCCCACGGGTGTCGTAAGAGTCGACTAAGGGACTCGAGAGTATTGGTGTATTACAATTTTTAGGCGACAGGCTGACAACCTGTCACTATAATGATACACATGTTTTCTGAAACAACCTTAGAAAACAATCCTCAAAAGTGACAGACGTGGCGACAGCGATCGTATTTTTACGACCGTTAACGTTGTGCCTACCCCGTAAGGGATAAAGGCGTGATTTATGTATGTATGTATGTATAGCGTCCTGAAATTCCCTAGCAAGTTTTATGGTGTAGTAAGTATGTAGTCGACAACTTTGAGACTATGTATCAAATTAGTTGCCAGCTCTCACACTTGGCCGCGCCGTGTATTATATGTTTCTGGGGGAAAGTTGTTCAGTTTCATGGGCTGATTCACCCGTTAAAACTTTTGCAGCTAATATTTTTACACCCTGTATAGCGTCCTGGAATTTCCAACTTTGAGACTATGTATCAAATTAGTTATCGGCTCTCACACTTGGCCGCGTTGCGCGTCGTGTGAACCAAAGATTCCGGTTAGGGCCAATTCATACTTGTTAGGTGTAAAAATATTAGCGTAATTTGCCGTGTGATGCCGGCTTTGCCGTGTGATGCCGGCTTAGAATAGCATCACCCCACATCCTTCCCGTGGGTGTCGTAAGAGGCGACTAAGGGACTCCAGAGTATTGGTGTATTGTAATTTTTAGGCGACAGGCTGACAACCTGTCACTATAACAATACACATGTTTTCTGAAACACCCTTGGAAAACAACTCTCAAAAATGTCAGACGCGGCGATAGCGACCGTATTCTTACGGCCGTTAACGCTCTGCCTACCCCGCAAGGGATAAAGGCGTAATTTGTGTGTGTGTGTCTGTGTAAAAATATTAGCGAATATTGAAAAATTATGAATGACGTCCGCAGTATTTTTGGACAATAGTTTTAAGCGTACAACTGTTACATACGGTGTAAAAATATTAGCTGCAAATATTTAAAGAGGTGAATCAGACTATGAAACTGAACAAGTTTCTCCAAAGAGCATGGTCGAAATATGAAAAATAAATTTGACTCGCGCGGCTGCTACATTATGGAATGTCCAAATTTTTTTTTGACCTATGTTCCTGAGGGAAAGATGTTTAGTTTCATGACCTGATTCACCCTTAAAAATATTTGCAGCTAACTTTTTACACCCTGTATGGAAACGCAAGTTCATTTTATGTCATCGAGTGAATGAGTGTGTGTTTTATTATTATAGTATCAGTTGGATGAATTCGCTAGTTTCCTGGGTCATTATAAAAATATAACAGTTGTACGCTTAAAACTATTGTCCAAAAATACTACGGACTTCATTCATCATTTTTCGAAATATTCAAAGTTTGAATTAATAAACAGAAAAATAATATAAACGTAAGTGTTTTGACGCCATCCAAATACTTACGGCGTGACGTCATACTTCTAGTTCTTCAAACAAAATACCGTTTCAGATAGTTTTTAAAAGTAGCTCATTTGACCTGTCAGGAAACAAACCAATTCTTTTAACTTAAGAGGATACCCTAGTTAGGCGTTTTCATACAAACGTATTCCCCTGTTCTCCTGTCAAATTATAATGCCAAGAGCTATAATAATAATTTTTATTTCTAGTTTTTTTTATTTATATAAAACTAAGACCTGCATGACCCCATTTATTTTCTTTCTTCGACAAATAGGTAGGTCCCTACTACAAGAAAATTAAACCTATTCTTTATACACAAAAAAAAATATCCTTTCACCATGTCGCGTTTCTTCACAGTGTGAACTGACCTTAACTAGGAATTTATTGAGGTTTAACCTAACATAACGTACTTATAGATAACGAAAACTGCTTCGTGTTCTGGTAGTCACTACTCAGCACTGACGACCGATGTGGCGCAGTGGTAGTGCAACTGCCTCCGACGCAGAAGGTCCCGGGTTCGATTCTGGGTGGGTCACTTACAAAGTTGATATTTATCACTTTGTGAATTTGTTCCCAGTCTGGTTAGGACATTGCGGGCTGAACTACCCGAGTCCGTAAATAAGATGGTTCCGTGTTTCGGATGGCACGTTATGCCGTAGGGACCTACTATGATCACTTAGGCGGCAGTCGTTACACAACCATCTCAGAAGCCTGCTACTTGTAGAAGGCGGTTGAAAAATTCTAACACTAGGGTTCATCGGGTCGTTGGATGACTCGGTGTCCCACACGAAAAGAGAGAGAGAAGAGCACTAATAGTATGAGGACATATATAGTACTGTCATGGGAGGGTCTGGCAGCACAGCGCCCCAAATGGCGGACTTCCATGACTTGATTCTGTGACTTGATTTACCCGAAAACGCTAAGCTCAACAAGTCAAACTGAACAATTATAATAATAAAGGTCAAAACACAAAAAAAATATATACATTTACAAAATGCCGTGTGATGCCGGCTTAGAATAGCATCACCCCATATCCTTCCCGCGGGTGTCGTAAGAGACGACTAAGGGACTCGAGAGTATTGATGTATTACATTTTTTAGGCGACAGGCTGACAACCTGTCACTATAGTAATACACATGTTTTCTGAAATCTTGAAAAACAATCCTCAAAAATTTCAGACGTGGCAATAGCGACCGTATTCTTGCGGCCGTTAACGCTCTGCCTACCCCGCAAGAGATGGAGGCGTGATGTATCTATGTACATTTACAAAAAAACAATTGGCCACAGTTTACGGCCCGCATAGAAAACGTCGGTAGCGTATCTCCGAGCGCTTATTCAAGACGAGAAAGATCCATTCCGCTCATTTTCCGGCAATAAACCAGTTAACGAGGTTTATCTCGACGCTGCGAAAACGTCACAGTAGAAAAGAAGAAACAAAGGATCATTCAAAAAATCACATGTTTTCTGGGACAACCTTGGAAAACAATCTTCAGAAATGTCAGTCGTGGCGATAGCGACCGTATTCTTACGGCTGTTAACGCTCTGCCTGCCCGGCAAGGGATAAACGCGTGATATATGTATGTATGTATGTAAAATATCAGTTATTTATACAAGAATTAAAAGCCTATCTCGTCAATAAGTGTTACTACAGCGTTAACAATTTTTAAAATGAAAAATAAAAATGGTATGTTTTATCTTGTAAATAATTATGTACAATTAAGTAAAATTTATAATCCAAGCCTTCAACTAAGTAGATTAAGTATAGTAATTTGTAAGTATATAAGGTGTAAAAATATTAGCTGCAAATATTTTAAGGAGTGAATCAGCTTATGAAACTGAACAACTTCCCCCAAGAAACAGTCCGAAATATAAAAAAAAAATTTGGGTCTCTTATGCAAAATGTAGCAGCCAAACGTACAGAGAAGTCAAGGAGAAGGCGGAGGACAGAGAAAGCTGGCGGACACTCCACCGACAAGGGCAATTCCCTTAAATATTTACATAATTACATACCCTTGCTGTGTAGGCAGAACGTTAACGGCCGTAAGAATACGGCAACTATCGCCACGTCTGACATTTTTGAGGATTGTTTTCCAAAGTTGTTTCAGACAACATGTGTATCACTATAGTGACAGGTTGTCAGCCTGTCGCCTAAAAATTGTAATACACCAATACTCACGAGTCCCTTAGTCGCCTCTTACGACACCCGCGGGAAGAATTGGGGTGATGCTATTCGAAGCCGGCATCACACTGTATATTATTTTACATAATATATAATAACTACCTACTGCCCTAATGCTTTACTGTGTCGCAGGGCAACAGAATAGGCCAGTATCTGCCCTTCGCAGGCGATAAGTAATTATAGTGTGACGTCACTCAAAGTCCAGCGGTGGGAGAAAGAGATTCATCTTAACCGACTCAAAAAAGGAGAGGTTTTTGTTATGTTAGTTCACCAATTAGGTCAAAGACGCATAAACTGATTAAGATATTCAATTTTAATTCTGAGATCTTTTTTTTTTTGACATACACACATATATTTCACATCTTACTTAACCCCTTAGGGGATAGGCAGAGCGTTAACTATCGTAATTTTACAGTCGTTATCGCCACGTCTGACAAGTATTGAGGGCCCCTTCAGATGATTCGTGTATCCCTGTAGTGACAGGTTGTCAGCCTGTCGCCTAAAGTTGTAATACGTGGTAACACACATGAAACCCTCGAGTCACTTAGTTGCCTCTTCCTACACCCGCGGGAAGATATGGGGTGATGCTATTCTATGCCGGCATCACACGGCACATTGACATACACACACATATTACGTCTTGACCCCTTGGGGGATAGGCAGAGCGATAACGGCTGTAAAATTCGGTTATAGCGGCAGGCGACGAACGAAGACGCTATCATCATTCTCCTTGCCTTGTTCCGTTCTCTGTCGGGGTCGGCTACCTGGCCTAGTGGATTTGACGTGGAACCAAGTTTTCACACAGAGCGACTGCCATCTGACCTCTGCAGCCAGAAGGATAACATGGCCCGAATCCTACGTTTAACCGCATTCAAATATCATCTGAATTAAAATTTTATTTGAATGTGGGTTTCATCATGATGTTTTTCCTTCACCGTAAGAGCAGTCGGTAAAATTTATGTGAGTATAAACACATTGGTACATGCTGGGGATCGAACTCGAGTCTCACGATTGTAAGACTAGTGTCCTAACCACTTGTCCACCGACGCTTCTTCTAACCACTTGGCCACCGACATGACCATGAAAATGATAAGAAAATTAATTTAATTAAAATTTATTTCCATGTTTCTGTTTCAGGGACAACTGTTTTTGGAAATTGTATGAAGTGGCGCTAAAAGTCAACGAGGCGAAATAGAAGTAAGTTTATTGGCAATTATATATTTTTTACGCATCTGCGGCGGACCGCACACATGACGCACGACGGAGCGCAAACACATCGCAGCGGTCTGTCAGATCCATACTAGAAACGTCGCTCCCCATATTAAAATCCCACTCAACGGATGACACTGCGATAGCGCTGACGCAGAGGTTAGCGGTTTTAGTATGACATTTCTAGTATGGATCTGACAGACCACCGCGATGTTTTAACGGTTTGTCGTGCGCCAAGTGTGCGATCCGCCTAAGGCGCCGAACCCAAAAAATTGTGACAGACCGAATTTAATACGGACGTGTGTTACGTTAACAGGATTTTGTATGAGATCTCGTTAGCTTCCTTCCAAAAATAAAATCTAGATAGCAAAATGCTAGAAAGTCGTACGTTGCGTGTGTGAACCACAATATTATATTACTGATTGGCTAGTTACCGATCAATGAAAAT
The DNA here is from genome assembly GCA_029255805.1 of Keiferia lycopersicella. Classification (NCBI taxonomy): domain Eukaryota; kingdom Metazoa; phylum Arthropoda; class Insecta; order Lepidoptera; family Gelechiidae; genus Keiferia; species Keiferia lycopersicella. Next base: position 584,296 of record JARACZ010000028.1, read on the forward strand.
AATTAAATCAAACTACGTTCTTCGACGCGAAATTATCTACGTTGCGGAGAGCTTCCTACACTTTGCAAATCGATTTTTTTCGTGTGGGACACCGAGTCGTCCATCGACCCAGTGAACCCTAGTTTCAGAACTTATCAACCGCCTTCTACGAGTAGCAGGCTTCTGACATGGTTGTGTAACGACCGCCGCCTATGTAATCATAAACAGCGACCGGTACCTACGGCTTAACGTGCTATACGAAACACGGAACCATCTTTTCTTACGGAAAATCGGGTGTTTCAGCCCGCAATGTCCTAACCAGACTGGAAACTAAGTCACAAAATGACAATTATATCAACTGAGTGACCCACCGAGAATCGAACCCGGAATCTTCTGCGTCAAAGGCAGTCGCACTACCACTGCGCCACATCGGTCGTCAATCAAATCAAAGTTGAAGGTACTTTTTGACTTACTGATTAAAATTGTGGGTGATGCCAAGTGGTGGAAATTTGGCACCACCCTCAGTTTTGAAGAAGATAAAGAAATACCGTCATGTCGATTGTCAACTCTCTAGCTCGATGTGTTTTTTTATTCAAAGTAGTAAATTTTATATTTAGCTCTATGATGGTCGAGTATTTGTTATGTCAATTTTATGAACCTAGTGTAAACGCGGCTCAGGTGGACTAAACTTAAAACTAGCCCTTAAAGCACTGCCTCGGGGCTGGCCAAGCTAACCAAACAACATGTAACGTTAGGTGGTAAATAAAATAACATCGAGTTCAAGTCAAAAACATTGTGTTACATGCGTATGGTTAGCCGGACCGCCTGGACAGTAAACCACCCAGAAACCTGCCCAGAAGTGCTGCTATTCTAAATATACGATCTGTCAGGCCCTAGGCTACCCTAGATAACGTTGAGACCTGCGTTGAGACTCATTTTTGACGCACCTCCCCGACTATCTTACTCTATATAAAATGTCTCGTTTGATCAAAAACACAATTTATCAAAAATCTGTTTGAACAGGTCAGATGAGAGTTTTTTAATAATTCGCTTTTGATTTTGTACTTATAAAAACTCATTTTAAAAAGTGCCACATAAATCATATTCTTTAAATATAATCGCTCTCTATCAGATGGGCCTCTGTCTGACATAAATAAATTTAGTCTATTATAAACTTTTATGTTTATAGGTAGCTCTCTTTCTCTTTTCGTGTGGGACACCGATTCGTCCAGCGACCCGATGAAACCTAGTGTCAGAATTTTGCAACCGCCTTCTACAAGTAGCAGGTTTCTGACATGGTTGTGTAACGACCGCCGCCTAAGTGATCATAGACAGCAACCGGGACCTACGGCTTAACGTGCCAGGTAGGCAGAGTGTTAACGGCCCTAAAATTACAGCCGTTATCGCATCTGTCGGCTTCTACGACACCCACAGGAAAGAGATGGGGTGATGCTGTTCTAAGCCGGCATCACACGGCTACTTATCTACTAATTACTCAATTAATAAACCAACGCTGGTCGCACATTATTGTTGTTCCACGTTCTCTACGCAGGGGGCGCCCGTAAACTACGGAATATCATAAAAACCTTTCTAAAGTTACACGCACGTTTAATTTGTATTTATATATCTACGATTTGACGTTCTGAAACGAATTTAGAACAATTAATTTACTTGTGATTGGGTATCCAAACTAATTTTGTACACTCGATAGATTGTGTAGGTGTGTGTGTATGTATGCTTGTGTGTGTGTGTGTGTGTGTGTGTGGGTGTGTGTGTGTGTGCAAAGTTTTCATTCCTTCAGAAAAACAACTACGAGTGAATCTTACAAAAACTAGTAAAATTATTATCTATACGTACATACATATTATCACGCCTTTATCCCTTGCAGGGTAGGCAGAGCGTTAACAGCCATAAGAATACGGTCGCTATCGCCACGTCTGATATTTTTGAGGAATGTTTTCCAAGGTAGTTTCAAAAAGCATGTGTATCACTATAGTGACAGGTTGTCAGCCTGTCGCCTAAAAATTGTAATACACCAATACTCTCGAGTCGCTTAGTCGCCTCTTACGACACCCGCGGGAAGGATGTGGGGTGATGCTATCCTAAGTCGGCATCACACGGCAGTTCCATTACTGCAATTTTTTTCTAAATTCATGTCATTCTTTTTTGTTGCCTTTTTTTTACACTATAGTACACTCGTGATGCAGAAAGCTGGCTAAAAACCCTTGACATAGACGTTTGATCCTGATATGATATTTGATGATGATAGAGTTACCGGGCCAGGTTAGCCTTCGGGTTGCAGAGGTCAGATGGCAGTCGCTCTGTGTAAAAACTTGGTTCCACGTCCTAGGTTAGGTAGCCGACCCCGACAGAGAACGGGATAAGGCAGAGAGAATGATGAAGATGATGATGATAGAGTGTATGACGGGTTAATGTCTTATTCCCACGGGGAAACGATAAGTAGAGTAAATCATAAATGAGATTGTTATCAATCTGGACACAATTTTGTGTCCCTCGGGAATCAAACCACCAACTTCCGCATCTTAAAACATTGCAAAAGCGTAGGTAACTTTTCAACCTCTCACGATTGTTTCAAAACATTTTTATGGTTAACTCGCGATATTTTTAGACACATATACATACATACACACACACACACACACACACACACAAACACGATATCCCTGGCGGGTTAGGCAGAGCGCTAACGGCCGTACTATTACGGTAGTGATCGCTACGTCTGACAAATGTTTGAGGGTCGTTTCAGATAAGTCGTGCATCACTAAAGTGACAAGTTGTCAGCCTGTTGCCTATAATTGCAATACACATGAAACCCTTAGTCGGCTTTTACGTCACCCACGGGAAAAAAATGGGGTGATGCTATCCTAAGCCGGCATCACACGGCATATCACGGCGATATTTTTATGGTGATACAAATGAGTTGGATCAGCTGTGTTTGCATCGCGAGTGACCCGGGTTAGGCGAGGAACACTTAACGCACGACGGAGCGCGAAAATATCGCAGCTGTCTGTCAGATCCGTACTAGAAACGTCACTCCATACTAAAACCGCACTCGACGAACGACACTGCGATAGCGCTGTGTCGACAACGGTTGAGCGGTTTTAGTACGGGGATTTATATTTCTAGTATCTGACAGACTGCTGCGATATGTTAGCGCTCCGTCGTGCGTCAAGTGTGTTCCTCGCCGAATGTATTGCGAAAGTGTATGACCCTCCCCTATGGTCTCGTCCGTCTAACTACACAGCACTTAGCTAGATTGGTTTCGGCTCAATATCTGCTCTGTAAATGAATGCCAAAAGGGATGGGACTTAGCAACAAAAAACGATTTAAAAATAATCGGTTTCTAGCCTAGAAAAATCCATTGATATTTTTTTTTGAAAATACATTTTTTCTTAAAATAATAGTTCTTTTTTGCTTATATTTTACCTGTTTTTACGAAATAATATTATTCTTTATCATACAACGAGGTTTTTTTGCTGATAGCAACACTTGCCAAAACTAGGAGGCGTTTTAATTTTTTTCTGTTTTAATTTTTTTCAGATTAAGGGATTACCTATCTGTCTAGTTAAGTGCACAATAAAAAAACTGTTAGACTGACAACCTGTCAGTAGACTAGTGATACACAAATCATCTGAAAGGGCCCTCAACACTTGTCAGACGTGGCCATAACGACCGTAATTTTGCGATCGTTAGCGCTCTGCCTACCCCGCAAGGAATAAAAGTGTGTATGTAAATTTATTAAATATTAGTTTTTAATTATTTATAATTTTTATATAATGAAATATTAATAGGCAGAGCGTTAACGATCGTAAAATTACGGTCGTCACCGCCACGTCTAACAAATATTGTGGGCCCTTTCAGATGATTCATGTATCAATTTTTAAATAATCAATTAATTAATAATGCATAATCCATTATCCAAAAATAAATTATTATGATAAATCGATTATTTTCAAATCCCTACTGCCATGCCTACTGGCTAGTGATGTTGTCTAGTTTGTGATTTGGACACTCAATCTGGGGGTTAGGGATTCTATTTCCACAGGGAGATTAACGGAAGAGAATAGTTTTTTTTTTACCCGACCTCAAATGAAGAGTTGTGTTTTACAAGAGTAACTAGGGTGTAAGAGACGGAGTAACGAACACTTTGCAGGAGTGCTCAGACCATGAGACTGATCAACTTTTTCTATGGGCTATGTTAGGAAACCAAAATATTTTTTCGACCTTCCATACAAAATTCCCGATCAGCTGTCTGACTTTGAAAATCGAAATTTTTTTTCGTTTCCCAACATAACCCCATAGATAAAGTTGTTCAGTTTCATGGTCTGATCACGCCTGCAAAGTTTCGCTACACCGTCTCTTACACCCTGTATAACATTTAACTGAACTCTTTTTTACACGCCGCCACTGAAACGGCTGTTGGTTGACAAGAGGCCGTAAATTGAAATTTAAATTATTGCAGTCGGGTTCTTGTTTTGTGATATTTTATGCTTTTTAAATTCAATAATATAGATGTGGGGATCATTAATAAAATAAAATTTCATTCCGATCACCGACCCCTTCGGACAAAATTAGCCTTCGATTTCAAAATTCATAGACACCAATTAATTAGAGGTCACATTAAAAAGCTTGATAAGCAGACTCTCATCGGCAACTCAGATCTATTCGATTTAGAACTAAAAAATAGTTTCAGTTTATTGGACACATTCACTCTTGACACACAAGTACATTATGACAAAATTAAACTTAGCATTAAAACAGCATCGCAAAAGATAAAACAGAATAGGACCAAGACAGACAAACTGACAAGCGACACTCTGAAATTGATCGATCAAAGAACAAACGTTCAACGACAAACAGACGAATTTCAAAATTTGGACCGAAGGGTTAAAAGGAGTATCAGAAGAGATCTCAGAAACCATAACACAAGTCTCATTAGAGTTGCACTAGAGCGTGGTGGGTCTTTACGAGCTGCGAAAGACGGCATAACAAAAAGCAAAACGTGGATTACGTGCTTGCGTGATGCAAACGGATTAAAACAGAACGACAGGGAAAAGGTAGCCAACATCTGTACCGACTTTTACAAGACCTTATACTCTGACCCATCTCGACCCGTTGCACCGGTTGAGTATTTCTGTTCTGACGCTATCCCTGCTATTACCGAGCATGAAGTTGATATTGCCTTAAAAAGCATGAAATACAACAAAAGCCCAGGAGAGGATGATACTTCTCCACAAGAAGGGCGACAAATCCGACATAAACAACTATAGACCTATAAGTCTGATCTCACATCTATACAAATTGTTTATAAAAGTAATACACAATCGCATTAGAGGTCAGTTAGATCAGCACCAACCAGTCGAACAAGCCGGGTTTCGCCCTTCCTTTTCCACAACAGACCATTTGCACACACTCAACCAAGTAATAGAAAAGTATAACGAGTACAATACGCCCCTGTACCTGGCCTTTGTGGATTATTCCAAGGCCTTTGACAGTCTCCACCATGAAGCGATTTTTTCATCTTTACGCTCTCAGAATATAGATAATACATACATAAAGCTTCTGGAATCGGTCTACAGAGTCAGTACAGCTTCAATTAAACTTCTATCTCCAGGTCCAGCATTTTATATAGAAAAGGGCGTGAAACAGGGTGATCCCCTTTCCCCTAACCTATTCACCTGTACCTTGGAAGAAGTATTCAAGAAGTTAGCGCTTCCTTGGAGTACTAAAGGGATAGTAATTGGAAGCAAGAGATTATCAAATTTGCGATTTGCTGATGATATCGTTCTCTTTGCGTCCACGTCAGCAGAACTCCAACAAATGCTCCAAGACCTGAGCACGGCAAGCCTTGAGGTTGGACTCAAAATGAACATGACTAAGACACAGACCATGACCAATAGCACGAGACGTAGGATAGAGGTTGATGGGCAGGAAATACATTATGTCGACGAGTACATTTACTTGGGCCAGCTAGTCTCCTTCGAAAACAGGCAAGAAAAAGAAATCGATCGCCGCATCGAGAACGCCTGGAAGAGCTTCTGGTCCATGAAGCAATTTATGAAAGGGGATCTTCCCCTTTCACTAAAATGCAAACTGATCGACATGTGTATCCTGCCTATCCTAACCTACGGCGCACAAACTTGGTCTCTCACTGAGTGTCAAAAGTCCAGACTCAAGGTATGCCAGAGAGCAATGGAGCGCAGCATACTGGGTTTCAAGCGGATAGACCGAGTGAGAAACACCACGCTCCGTGCCAAGACTGGTATTGCTGATGTGGGCAAAACATCTGCTAAGTTGAAGTGGAACTGGGCCGGACACGTTAGTCGTATGCACCCGGAGCGATGGGCACACCTTGTCACCCAATGGGTCCCCCCTCATGGACAACGCCGACGGGGTAGACCTCGCAAAAGATGGCGAGACGATCTGGATGCTTACGACAAAAACTGGTGGGAGGTTGGTAGGGATCGAGATAAGTGGAAGAAGTGTGGGGAGGCCTTTGCCCAGCAGTGGGACAGTGTTGGCTGATAAAAAAAAAAAAAAGCTGTTCTTCCGTGGGATGCTAATTTAGCAATCTGTCAGATCAGATCCATACTAGAAATGTCAACCACTCAACCGCTGTCGACGCAGCTGCGTTATTTTGACGGTTTTGGTATAGGTACGTTTCTAGTACGGATCTGACAGACCGCTTCGTTACGGATGCGTGATTTTAGCGCTGCATTATGCGTTATATGTGAAAAAAGCCTTAGGGCTCGTATTTATAAATCAAGAGTGATTAAGACAAATGTCAGTCAATACTTGACGTTGCCGTGTGATGCCGGCTTAGAATAGCCCCACATCCTTCCCGCGGGTGTCGTAAGAGGCGACTAAGGGACTCAAGGGTATTGGTGTATTACAATTTTTAGGCGACAGGCTGACAACCTGTCACTACAGTGATACACATATTGTCTGGAACAACATCGATTCAGAATTGAGTGCGGTTTATGCATACGGGCCTAGGTTTGCTAGGTGCTGAGTCTGCAATACAAATAGTCATCCAGGAGTCTGATGGCAGCAAATATTTAATCGGATTATTACTCGTTTCCGTGCAGCAGTTTAAGCTCAGGGGCTTACAGATTTTGCTGTGGAAAAAACATGAATATTTTACTAGTGGTTGAGGCAATCGAGTTGTTTTTTTTAAACACACACACACACACACACAAATCACGCGTTTGTCCCTTGCGGGGTAGGCAGAGCTAATGCTCGCACGCTAATCGTTAGCACAATCGTAAAATTACGGTCGTCATCGCCACGTCTGACGAGTATTGGGGCCCCTTCAGATGATACGTCTATTACTGTAGTAACAGGTTGTCAGCCTGTCGCCTAAAGTTGTAATATACATGAAATCCTCGAGTCCCTTAGTTGCCTCTTACAACACCTGCGGGAAGAATCGGGGTGATGCTATTCTATGCCGGCATCACACGGCAACATACATACATACTAGTGATGTAACGAATATTTGCATTCGCATTCGCGAATTCGCGCATTCGTATTCGCAAAATTCTTGCGAATGTGAATATCCATAAAATCAGGTTCGTAGATTTTTATTTACCACCTGTAAGCGGAAATAACCGATCTTTCTTTTTCCTAAAACGGTTTCGTAAGCGTTCGTATCATCTCGGCAATTTTCAGAATTAAGGGGCTGAGTAGAGCTAAAAACCGGTCCCTTTCTGACAAATGTCAAACTGCGCGCGTGCGAACGGGACGGAATCTTGCCGATTCAATGATATTTTCGTATTTTCGATGATAACTCGGTCAAAAAAAAGTAATTTGAAAATCAAAAACAATATATCGATAGAGTATTGTAAGGCGCTCATTCTGATAATAAACACTTAATTATTGCGTGGGTTTTGTTCATACAGTTTGCGATATAATAGATTTTTAGAGGTAACTTTACGATGTTTTTCTATCAAGCTAAATTACTAATATCATGTTTTGGAAACAATAACACTACAGCAAATATCCTGAAGATTATTACCTTTTTTTTTCGTCAGTTTTTCTGCATTTTATCTAGGGTAGAAATCACTTATAAAAGTAGCTTTTAGCTCTACTCAGCCCCTTAAATGCAATTGCTAACAACTGGTTCAGCCCATATGGTTATCACCACGTCTGTCTGACAAATATTGAGGGCCCTTGCAGATGATTCGCGTATCACCTACAGACACAGGTTGTCAGCCTGTCGGCTAATGTTGTCTATGACTGATGTGGCGCAGTGGTAGTGCGACTGCCTTTGACGCAGAAGGTCCCGGGTTCAATTCTCGGTCGGTTACTCACAAAGTTGACATTTGTTCCCTGTCTGGTTAGGACATTGCGGGCTGAACCACCCGATTGTCCGTAAGTAAGATGGTTCCGTGTTTCGGATGGCACGTTAAGCCGTAGGTCTCGGTTGCTGTCTATGATCACTTAGACGGCGGTCGTTACACAACTATGTCAGAAGTCTGCTACACGTAGAAGGCGGTTGAAAAATTCTGACACTAGGGTTCAACGGGTCGTTGCACGACTTGGTGTCCCACACGAAAAGAAAGAAGAAGCGACCATGTAAGGCCGTTACCGCTCTGCCTACTCCGCAAGGGATAACGGCGTGTTATTTGTAAGTTTGTATAAACAAATACATAGGACTAATTTTAGATGTAATCCATAGCGTCCTCTAGCATAATAGCAGGTAATTGACAACGTAAGTTATGGGGGTATTCAGACCCTTCCTTCATACAGGGTGTAAGGGAAAATGTAAAATGTCTCAAATACTTAAACCTCTAAAAAGGTGTATTTAGCTCAAGAGAATTTCACTTTTTTTACTACAATTTAAGATCTTGGAAACAGGTCAAACTATTTTCACGAAATTGCGTATGTAAGGGTGAGGAATCGATCTGAAAAAAATATACCTACATAAATACATTATCACGCCTTTAGAAAATATATATACATATATCAAAAACGTACTTTCACACTTTTTTTGTGAGACATATCAAGGCGTAAATAAATCAAAGGTGGATCGCACACTTGACGCACGGCAGAGCGCAAAAATATCGCAGCGGTCTCTCAGATCCATACTAGAAACGTCACGCCCCATACTAAAACCGGACTAGACGGAAGACTCTGCGATAGCGCTGCGATAACAGAAGATGAGCGGTTTTAGTATGGGGATTGACATTTCTAGTATGGATCTGACCGACCGCTGCGTTATTATTGCGCTCCGTCGTGCGTCAAGCGTGCGATCCGCCAAATTCAAAAGATGTTTGTCTACTAGCGGGGAATTCAAAATCACGGTCTGAATTGACTTCAAGCTATTTGACAAGCTGTCCCTAACACCCGGTATACATGTAAGGGTCTAAGTAAGTAAACACTTCAAACGTAGTGCAAACTAATTAAGAGGCTGTAGTATTATACACTTGATTCGCTTAAACAGTGTCGTGACCAGCGTAACTTGACCTTCATGCTCCATATGTACAAGTACGGGCGATAGTGATAGTTACGCTGGTCGTGACACTATCTGAGTGAATGAGCTATGTGAGCTACGTGCCTTATTCAAACACACTTGAAGTTTGATAGGCTTAAGAACGGAATAGTTTCGGAAATTGTTATACTTACTTACACTAGTATCAGCAGTTTCTTCATACTATGTTAATTAGTTCTTTTTTAGTTAAAATTTTGACCTATGTTCCTTGGGGAAAGGTGTTCAGTTTCATGGCATGGCCACACCCATGTATAAAACATGTCGGGAAAACGTCTTTTTCCCATAGGAAACCGTTTGTATAATAATAATATGTCAGTACCGCAAAAACACGCAGTGTCATGGTCTAAGTAAGCATGAAAAATCTGTCTGAAATAGGATTAGCGCGGACCGGCCCGGACGCGTCTGTCAGATCCGCTCTGATTGATGGCCAGAGATAGTCACACACACATTACTATACAGGAGGGTGTTAGGAGAAGTAATGCGTTCCTTTGAAGGGAGTTAATCTGTCCATGGAACTGAACAACTTTCTAACTAACGCCATTGGCTCAGCGACCTCAGTTGATATTTATCACTTTGTTAGTTTGTTCCCAGTCTGGTTAGGACATTGCGGGCTGAACCACCCGATTTCCCGTAAGTAAGATGGTTCCGTGTTTTAGATGGTCCCGGTCCCTGTCTATGATCACTTAGACAGTAGCCGTTACACAGCTATGTTAGAAGCCTGCTACTTGTAGAAGGCGGTTGAAAAATTCTGACACTACGGTTCATCGGATCGTTGGACGACTCAATATCCCACACGAAAAGAGAGAGGAAAGTTGTTCAGTTTCTTGAAATGGCTCACACCTCAAAAGGAGCGCAGTACTTTGCCTAACACCACGTATACTTACCATCAGCTCAAGGCCAAATTTTTTTAAGCTTTGCTACTTATTTATTTATTTATTTAGTGCCGTGTGATGCCGGCTTAGAAAAGCATCACCCCATATCCTTCCCGCGGGTGTCGTAAAAGGCGACTAAGGGACTCGAGAGTATTGGTGTATTAGAATTTTTAGGCGACAGACTGACAACCTGTCACTATAGTGATACACATGTTTTCTGAAACAGCCTTGGAAAACAATCCTCAAAAATGTCAGACGTGGCGATAGTGGCCGTATTCTTGCGGCCGTTAACGCTCTGCCTACCCCGCAAGGGATAAAGGCGTGATATATGTATGTATGTTTATTTATTTAACCATTTATTGTACACAATAGAACACAAAGGACATAATATTTAGAACAATACACAACAGGTCAGCTTATTTCTAAAAAGAAATCTCTTCCAGCAGACCTAGGGTAGTGAGATGGCATAAAGTGAGGCAGTTGACGTGTACAACATACTAATATACCTATAATAATTTATATAACAAATATAATAGCAATAGTACCTACTTATATAAATAATATACTTACACTACATCATTAGAAACTGGCTTTCAACAACATTCACCACTTTGCCATACATTTTTTTATTACCTACATACATACATACATAAATCACGCCTCTTTCCCGTTGGGGTAGGCAGAGACTATTTCCTTCCACTTGCTACGATCCTGGCATACTTCTTTCGCTTCTTCTACATTCATCAGTCTTTTCATGCACGCTCGTCGGTTTAGGGTACTTCTGACTAGCGTTGCCGAACTATCGATAGTAAAACAATCGATAGTTTTCCTATCGAAACCCCTATACAATCGATAGGCCAATCGATAGTATCGATACTATCGATACTATCGATACTATCGATTGTTCAGAATGAGGCAATACTATCGGTCAGCTTCGATAGTATCGATACTATCGATAGTATCGAAGCTGACAATCGAAAAAACAATCGATAGTATCGATAGTATCGATAGTATCGAAGCTGACAATCGAAAAAACAATCGATAGTATCGATAGTATCGATAGTATCGATAGTTTTGGTCTATCGATAGTCGGCCGATGAGCGATAGTATCGTTCAGTCAGGTATGGATATTTTATTTTACATACATATAATTATCATGACTTTATCTCTTGTGGGGTAGACAGAGCGTTCACGGTCGTAAAATTACTCAGTAAAGCGACAGTAATCATTGCTGTCGCTTGCTATCGCCGCGTCTGAGGGCCGTTTCAGTAATTCGCGTATCACTAAAGTGACAGGTTGTCAGCCTGTCGCCTAAAATTGCAATACACATGAAACCCATGGGAAAGAAATAGGATGATGCTATTCTTAGCCGGCATCCCACGCCTAATGGGTTAATTATTGTATATGGATTATTTTAAAAGATTTTTAAAATTTTAATAATTAAAGTAAATTCATTTAGCCATAGTATTTAGCAATGAATGAATTAGTTATACAATTAGATACATAAAAATACACCTATAGTTTTAAAGGCATTTGCACACTAGATGCGTGCGCCTGCGTTTGCGTGCGTGCGGGAAAAAATAGTATGGATATGACAGGAGAATGAAATCGACGCATCACGTGATGTATCACAATAGATACCTACGCATCACCTGTCATGTCAAGTTGTAGCGACCTCTGGTGGCTACAACATGAAGCTCACGCAAGTAGTTCACATGCATACAAGACGCAACAGGAGTTCTCAACATATCGGAGAGATGGCGCCACGTGACAGAACAATGGGCCTGAAACGCGATATCGAAGTGTTCACCGCGCGACGCATATATACAACTTCTAATCCAATCCAGGTGGACCCGTCGGTCCCCTGGCCACAACACCCGGCCAGGCGGGTAGCTACCCTTTTCCCGACACCACCTGGATTCATCCTGTCACCCGCCATAAAGTAATAAAACAAAAATTGTACAAGAAAGGCTATTATGAAATATCTGATTATATGCAGGATAAATCTCCATGGGAGTAGTTTTAAATGTATAAAGTTGACTTTAAATGACGAAACAGGTATAATTATCTACTGTATACATATTATATTGTATTTTATGTTTATTTCAGCATAGCCATTTTCGGCTATTAATTTTTTATTATTATTTTTTTAACTTAGCTAGGGTAGCTTAGGGCATGAGCAATTGTATTTAGAATATATATTTAGAATATTTATAATATATACTGAAACGGCCCTCAGACGTGGCGATAGCAAGCGACAGTAATGATTACTGTCGCTTTACTGAGTAATTTTACGACCGTGAACGCTCTGTCTACCCCACAAGATATAAAGTCATGATAATTATATGTATGTAAAATAATCCATACCTGACTGAACGATACTATCGCTCATCGGCCGACTATCGATAGACCAAAACTATCGATACTATCGATACTATCGATACTATCGATTGTTTTTTCGATTGTCAGCTTCGATACTATCGATACTATCGATACTATCGATTGTTTTTTCGATTGTCAGCTTCGATACTATCGATAGTATCGATACTATCGAAGCTGACCGATAGTATTGCCTCATTCTGAACAATCGATAGTATCGATAGTATCGATAGTATCGATACTATCGATTAAAAATCGATAGTTCTTACTATCGAAAAACTATCGATAGACTATCGATTGTCTATCGATAGTCCACTATCGAGCGGCAACGCTACTTCTGACCTGACCTTTCTTTAAAACGTCCCCGATTTGATCCAGGTAGGTTCTTCGCGGCTTTCCTGTTCCACCATTTCCTCTAACACTCACCTTATATATCTCTTTCGTTAATCTTCTTTCATTCATTCTCTCAAAATTTTTATTACCTAGTACGTTTTAGTATGGGGATCGACATTTCTAGTATAGATCTGATAGAACACTGCGATATTTTAGTGGTCCGCGTGCGTTAAGTGTGCGATCCGCCTAAGAATATCGGTACAGTAGTCAATAGATAGTCAAATTAAGTGTACTAATGTTCTTCATGTTCTATTTACAAGTATTTCTTCCACACCGAATTCTACAGGGCGTAAAAAAATTGCTGCTAATATTTTAAGCGGTGAATCAACCCATGAAAGTGAAAAACTTATCCAAGGAATATAGGTTGAAATATGAAAAAAATGTTTGGCCTTCCCATGCAGTTGACTCGCTCGGCTGCTACAATTTGTATGGGAGGTCCAAAAATTTCTTCCATATTTCCTCCTATGTTTCTTGGGGAAAGTTGTTCTGTTTCATAGGCTGGTTCACCCCTTACAATATTTTTACATCTCACATATTCTTCTTCTCTCCTCAACCCAAATCCAACGCAATAAAACCGAACCAATAATCCAATATTCCATACCATACCGTCCGTCACGTATAACGTGAAATCTACGTTAAACAGCGGTAGGTACCCGTACCCGTAGGCGAAGCGGCAAGTCACCGGCTGAAATTGCCGTGTTTCCGGCCCTGGGGACCGGAAGCCCACTGGGTCGACGCCACAGTACAAGTGAAGGGCCAGTATGAACACTTCTGAACGGGCCAGTACAACCTGTTCATTAGTTGTCAATAGTCTTGAGGAACGGCAGGAACTTTGAATTTCTTGAATACAAAGTGAACACAACTGATGCTATGAAGTCATTTTATTGCACTAAAAACTTAAAATAGGTAATGTGTTAAAAGTAGGTCGCAGTCGCTAGCATTATTAATGAATCAGACAATTCATACGTCATAATTTTTTTTCGAGTTCCCATACAAAGTCAGTCAGCTGCTCGTGAATTTTGTATAGGAGGTCGAAAAAACTTTCATCTTTCCCTACATAGCCCCCATGGAAAAAGCTGTTCAGTTTCATGGCCTGATCACGCCAGTAAAGTTTTCGTAACACCGTCTCTTACACCCTATATAGGTAACGCAAACGCAACTGTATCAACCGTATAGAATATCTCACAGTATTTATTAATACACACTTTCGTGGGATTTTTTTTATGTCACAGAACCTAATCTTTATATTATAAATACTAAAATTGACTGTAGTCGTGAACAACTAATTTATGATCGTATTAAATAAATAATAAAATTATTTATAGTCGTGAAAAGGTCATATATGGTACAGTGTAGATTATAAGAAAAACGGTTATTTAAAATGCCACATTTCCTAAACTCGTCAAATCAAGAAAAACTAGCAAATGTCAGAAAAAATGCCAAAAAGACATCTTCTTCTTCTTCTTCTTTTCAGCATAATAACGTCCACTGCTGAACGAATGCCTCATTGTCTGTCAAAAAGACATGATATTTATAAATTATTTTAAAATAGAAAAAAGCTATGAAAGATGCCCTACTGCTCATTTTTTGTGCTGTGGTTCTTGCCCCAGGGGTCCCAGCGAAAGTTATATGAGTTCCAGATCTGATCTTCAGACGAATGACGCTTAATCCTGAAGATATGGCCGAGTCAAAGATATGGGTCCGTCTAAACTCAAACGCAAAGGCGAGGAACACACTTGACGCACGACGGCGCGCAATAATATCGCAGCGGTCCGTCAGATCCATACTAGAAACGTCACTCCCCATACTAAAACCGCACTCGCCGGATGACACTGCGATAGCGCTGCGTCAACAGCGGTTAGTATTAGAATGGGGATTGACATTCCAGTATGGATCTGACAGACCGGTGCAATATTTTTGCGCTCCGTCGTGCGTCAAGTGTGTTCCTCGCCAAAGATTTGGTAGTTTGAGTGGGCGCGAGTCGTGATTTGTGGAGGTAATGGGTTGAAAAACATTTTGTTACTTAGGCCTTTTTCACACATAACGCACAACGCAGCGCTAAAATAACGCTTGCGTAACGCAGCGATCTGTCAGATCCATCCTTTAAAATACCTGCAGCTAATATTTTTACATCTTTACACATACATTGGTCGGGTGGTAATTTTGAACGGAAGATGCAATTTCTTTTTCTCAAATTTTGTCTTATGTTCCTAGAGGAAAGTTGTTCAGTTTCATGGGCTGCTTCATCTCTTAAAAAAATTGTTGTTTTTTTTTTACCGTGTATATTCTTAGGGAAGAGTCGTTCAGTTTTATAAACTGACTGAATGCACCTATCAGTATGACATTCATAAAAGTCTTGTTTTCTTCCTGTGAATACAATAGCAGATACAGAAGGGTGGGGGTGCTAAGTGGTCGTTAGAGGGTAGGCAGGGTGTTAACACAATGCTCTGGTCTCTACTTGGTATAAAAGCGTCTTGTCACTACTTCGCCGCGCCTAGCCTTGCCTAGTCCAATTATCTGAGGGTAGTTTACATTTTTCCCACATTAATAATCAGTACCTGGTTAACCAAGCCTAGCTCGGATGTATCGCCCCCAAAAACGTATTTTCTTTCTTACACTACCTATCTTCTTCTTCTTATCGTGTCGATGGCAAATTTAGATTTTATGTGCCCAAAATTCAGCCACCCGGACAGCATTTTCTGTGGCCTTCATGAGGTCATCAAGCGTACAGGTATTGGGGCACGCGGAGCAGGACAGGAGATGTTCCATGGTCTGTGGAGTTACTACCTATCTAATATTCGCATATTCACCTAGTTATTATTCCGCGCGTAAACCCTACAAAAAAATACTATAATGCAATAATTATGTACTACGCCATATGTCGGAAAATGCGAAGACTACTACAATACGGGCCATGTCTTGGATAACGTGGTTTGACTTCTTTTGTTCAGTTTGACAAGTAGAACACAAAAAATTGAAATATAATCACAAAAAATATGCTTCTTGGGGAAAGTTGTTCAGTTTCAAGGGCTGATTTACCTCTTAACATATTTGCAGCTAATATTATTACACCTAATATGAAACTGACAGTTGCCATTTTGTATGTGATAGTCAAGTTGTTGTAAAATTATCGTTATGTGCTGTACGGCGAGGAACACACTTGACGCACGACGGAGCGCAAAAATATCGCAGCGGCCTGTCAGATCCATACTAGAAATGTCAATCCCCATAGTAAAACCGTTCAACCGCTGTTGACGCAGCACTATCGCAGTGTCATCCGTCGAGTGCGGTTTTAGTATGGGGAGTGAAGTTTCTAGTATGTACCTGACAGACCGCTGCGATATTTTTGCGCTCCGTCGTGCGTCAAGTGTGTTCCTCGCCTTAAAACACCAGAATTAAAAACAAATCACATACTTCTGACCTTTCTGAGAGTGCCACAACTATATTCAGTTTTGGGCAGCGCCCCAAGGCAGTGCCTTTCTTTTCGTTTTTTATCAATAGGTTTTCCTATAGGAATATTGCAATAACCACCTCATAGATATTCCTGAGGCAAATAAAATGTTGAGTGGCACCAAGTTATGATTCCGACAAACAGTTCTTGTACGTGGCGAATACTTGTGATGCCGGGGACACATTGTGCGACTAATCGGACAGCAGAAACCGTACCTACGAAAAAAAAAAAAAATATTTTTTTACTTTTTACATACTTACATACATACATATATCACGCCTTTATCCCTTGCGGGGTAGGCAGAGCGTTTACTGGCATAAGAATACGGTCGCTATAGCCACGTCTGACATTTTTGAGGATTGTTTTCCGAGGTTGTTTCTGAAAACATGTGTACCACTATAGTGAGAGGCTGTCAGCCTGTCGCCTAAAAATTGTTATACACCAATTGTAATTGTAATATTGCGGCGTGTGTGTAGTTGTGTATTTGTGCGATTGTGTGTGTGCTTTAGTCTGTCTATGAATTAATTTGTTCAGTATCCTACTCTCCCGTGTGTATCACTTCTTGGCATTCCTCACACAGAGTCTAGGATAAAATCACGTCGATCCGGTCCCAGCGTTGCGCGTCCCATTCTTAACTTAATTACGACAGCGAACAGACGACTTCGAACAAAAAGGAAGCTACGTGGAGTTAGAATTAAAATCTAAGATACAGTCGAGAGTGTTGTAATGTTTCTCATAGTTCGACCTATGGTTCTTGGGAAAAGTTGTTCAGTTTGATGGGCTTGACATAACAGCTAATATTTTTACATCTTATCTGGGGGCACGGCAGCCTACTAAAACTTGCATTTGATAAAACCAACAATGCATAATAGTGCAAGGAAATATTATTGTGAATATTTGATGCCGTGCCGTGTGATGCCGGCTTAGAATAGCATCACCCCACATCCTTCCCGTGGGTGTCGTAAGAGGCGACTAAGGGACTCGAGAGTATTGGTGTATTACATTTTTTAGGCGACAGGCTGACAACCTGTCACTATAGTGATACATATGTTATATTATATACATACATATGTCAAATCCCCTAGGTTAGGTAGCCGACCCCGACAGAGACGAGATAAGGCAAGGAGAATATAGTGATACATATGTTTTTTGAAAGAACCTCGGAAAACAATCCTCAAAAAATGTCAGGCGTGGCGATAGTGGCCGTCTTCTTACGGCCGTTCACGCTCTGCCTACCCCGCAAGGGATAAAGGCGTTACATATGTATGTATGTATGCATTTGATAAATCAACAATGCATAATGGTGCAAGGCAATATTATTGTGAATAGTTGATGTCGGTAGCCACCTGGCCCCTTACTGCATCGATCCAAGCCTGACCTTCATATACGAAAGCGGATATCCGTTCGTCTAGGTCACAGATTACCAGCGGATTGAGTAACGCTTTCTACATACACTGTGGGACACCGAGTCGTCCAACGACCCAATGAAAAATAGTGTCAGAATCAACTGTCTTCTACAACAGGCTTCTGACATTGTTGTGGGCAGATCGCACACTTGACGCACGACGGAGCGCTGACACATCGCAGCGGTCTGTCAGATCTAGAAATGTCAATCCCCATGCTAAAACCGCTCAACCGCTGTCAACGCAGCGCTATCGCAGTGTTGTCCGTCGAGTGCGGTTTTAGTACTGGGAGCGACATTTCTAGTATGGATCTGACAGACCGCTGTTTTAGCGCTCCGTCGTGCGTCAAGTGCGATCCGCAAAAGATAAAATTGAGGGTAGATCGATCGATTCATCACCCCAAAACCCTTTACATACGATGTCAGAAAAACAAATCCATCACACTTATATCTCCAGATCTGACATATATTTAAAACCGTTGTTCTCTTTCTCTTTTCGTGTAGATTACCGGGTAGTCCAACGACTCAACGTACCCTAGTGTCTGAATTTTTCAACCGCCTTCTACAAGTAGCAGGCTTCTGACATGGTTGTGTAACGACCACCGTCTAAGTAATCATAGACAGCAACCGGGACCTACGGCTTAACGTGCCATCCGAAACCATCTTCCTTACGGACAATCGGGTGGTTCAGCCCGATTATTTATTTAAGTGTTTGCGTTGCTCCTGCGTCTAAGTCCTTTTTTTTTTAAATTTACTTCCTTGAATCTGACAGACGCATGCGTTAAAAACGCTCAGCAACGGACGTCAAATGTGAGAACCGCTTTCATATATCTATGTTAAGGGGTTAATGTAATACGCGTGTATTAATGGTATTATATTTCAATCTCAGAATGTCAGGTGTGATATGGAATTGTGAATTATGATGATGACGCCTACGACGAGTGCTACGCGCTACGAGCGTAGCTATCTGCTACGATTTTTACTCGACTAGAGAAAAAAGGGTAGAATAAAAAGGACGAATACTGATTTTGGTAGTGGTCACTCTTACTGGTCTTCTTTTAGGACACCGAGTCATTCAACGACCCAGAGAACCCTAGTGTCAGAATTGTCCAACCGCCTTCTACAAGTAGCAAACTTTTGACGTAGTTGTGTAACAACCGCCGTCTAAGTGCTCATAGACAGCAACCGGGACCTACGGCTTGCCATTGGAAACACGGAACCATCTTTCTTACGGGCAATCGGGTGGTTTAGCCCGCAATGTCCTAACCAAACTGGGAACAGATTCACAAAGTGATAAATATCGACTTAGTGAGTGGCCCACCGCGAATCGAACCCGGAACCTTCTGCGTCAAAGGCAGTCGCACTACTACCGCACCACATCGCTCGTCAACGTTGACAACATCGAGAGAATCAAAGTGCTCCATAAATTGTATGATCACTTATATCCTATAGAAACATCTAAACCATCCAAAGAACACAAAAAAAAAGAAATTCGGAAAAATGCAAAAAAAAAGTCACTCATTGTGATTTCGCCAGTGTCGAGTTGATTTTGTGGGACTTACACACACACACACACACACACACACACACACACACACACACACACACACACACACACACACACACACACACACGCACAAATCACGCCTTTATCCCTTGCGAGGTAGGCAGGGCGTTAACGTAAAATTACGGTCGTTATCGCCACTTCTGACAAGTTTTGAGAGCCCCTTTAGATGATTAGTGTATCACTGTAGTGACAGGTTGTCAACCTGTTGCCTAAAGTTGTAATACGTGGTAATACACATGAAACCCTCAATTCCCTTAGTTGCCTCTTACAACACCCGCGGGAAGAATTGGGGTGATGCTATTCTACGAGTATGCCGGCAACACAAGGAAAATGTGGGACTAGATTACAAAAAAAGGTTAATTTATTAGATTCGACTTTGTCAAACGGCAAATCTTAACTTTTCTTGCAATAACACAGACAGGGTCCACAGTACCTATAATAAGGTCTCATTTTATTAAGTACAAATATTTTAAAGGCATGTTCAGAAATATTATTAAAGATGTTTTATGTAAAAACAAAAAGAAAATACAAGCCAGTTTTCAAAAGAAACGCCAAAAACATTTTCACCAAAATAATGTGGGGCCATGCACCGTCGCCATGATGAAAATTTTATCAATGGGATCATACATAGGATGCTATTTACAAATTCGATTTAATTTGTTTCAAAAATGGAAAACTAGTGCATACATTTTTTTGTTTTTTACCTAAAACATCTTTAATTATATTTCTGAACTTACCTTTAAAATAGTTGTACTTAATAAAATGGAACCTTTATATATTCAAACAAACCGTAGCCTTTTTCGATAAAGGGCCCTGCGCTACCCGGACCCGTAGGCCATTACTTGCTTGTCATTTTAAGTCGATATCGTTGTTAAATCGCCCGAAGACAATAGGCGGAGAGCTGGCAGCGGCAAAAGGCTTGCGATTTGGTCGCAGAAAAGAGCTAATAAAGAATATTTATCTCATTACTTGCTTGTCATTTTAAGTCGATATCGTTGTTAAATCGCCCGGAGACAATAGGCGAAGAGCTGACAGCGGCAAAAGGCTTGCGATTTGGTCGCAGAAAAGAGCTAATAAAGAATATTTATCTCATTACTTGCTTGTCATTTTAAGTCGATATCGTTGTTAAATCGCCCGGAGACAATAGGCGGAGAGCTGGCAGCGGCAAAAGGCTTGCGATTTGGTCGCAGAAAAGAGCTAATAAAGAATATTTATCTCATTACTTGCTTGTCATTTTAAGTCGACATCGTTGTTAAATCGCCCGAAGACAATAGGCGGAGAGATCGCTGCTGAACAGCTAATAAAGAATATAAAGTGTAAAAATATTAGCTGCAAACATTTTAAAGCTGATTCCCCAATCAGCCCATGATACTGAACAACTTTCCCCAAGGAACATAGGTCGAAATACAAGAAAATTTTTTGGACCTCCCATACAAATTGACTTGGTCGTTTGGTAATTTTGTATGGGAGGCCCAAAATTTTTTTTCGTATTTCGACCTATGTTCCTTGGGGAAAGTTGTTCAGTATCATGGGCTGGTTCACCCCTTAAAATATTTGCAGCAAATATTTCTACACCCTGTTTTTATCTTAATTTCAAATAAACGCTCTCTCGTCACTCTCCGTCAAATATGAAGGTTTTAAAAAAGATAGCAGAATTAGGGGCTTTCTAGAGTCACAGATAACTTATATATTTGTTCTGAAGTATACGTCAAGTGCCACGTTATTTTAAGAAAATATATTATATATTATTACTATAGTATTACTATAATGTTATCTCTTTGATCGGTGCGTGAGTTTTAATATAAAAGTTTACTGTCATACTACTCCTACATAGAAAGTGCCATTTTATTAGTGATGTGACGCTTGAAAATGTCTTTGGTTTCTTTGCTATTTCTAGTCAATTAATCATCATGTTTTTTACATTTTCGCTTTATTTATTTTGCATCAAATCATAAGATTGTAGTCGCGTGCATCTCCTATCCTTGTCTTACCCTATTTGACAGAAAGTAACAGCGCTGGAGTATAACTGAATACACTATACTACCATTATTAGTGTTAGCATTGACAGTTAGTCGTACTTAAAGGCCAAAGAGGTGTGATTATTAAAGCTTAAATAAACTTTGACGCCGCCTGGCACAATTTTTCTTTTAAACTGTTTTTAAGTAGTTTTTTAATTTATACTTTTGAACAAACAAGTTTATTATCTAGTCAAATCATACGCCTTTGGCTGTGGCCAGCTCTCTGGCTATTCAGCCATTCCAAACAAACTGGAAAGATTAAGGTTTAGGGACATTTCTGGAATATCAATGGCTGGAATAAGACAACAGATTTAAGATTACGATGCAGAAAGTTGAAAATACAGAAACCATTTTGAACCCTAGGTCTCGTTCTGACAGCTTTAATAGCTTGGACTGCAGCTGCCTCCGATGCAAAGGTTACAGGTTCGATTATAGGTACAGCAGTCACAAAGTTGATATTTGCTGCATATGTTATTTGTATGACAACCGATGTGGCGCAGTGGTAGTGCGACTGCCTCTGACGCAGAAGGTTCCGGGTTCGATTCTCGGTGGGTCACTCACAAAGTTGATATTAATCACTTTGTGAATCTGTTCCCAGTCTGGTTAGGACATTGCGGGCTGACCACCCGATTGTCCGCAAGTAAAATGGTTCCGTGTTTCGGATGGCACGTTAAGCCGTAGGTCTTGGTTGCTGTCTATGATCACTTAGACGGCACTCGTTACGCAACCATGTCAGAAGCCTGCTACTTGCAGAAGGAGGTTAAAAATTTTGACACTAGGATTCATCAGTTCGGTGGACTACTCAGTGTCCCACACGAAAAGAGAGAGACTGCATATGTTGAATTTTTTTGACTTTATACAGCGTGAACAAAAAACAAGTTAAACGTTTTATGAGTAGTTAATAGAATTGCATCACCCCATTTCTTTCCCGTGGGCGTCGTAGAAGCCAACTGAGGGACTCAAGGGTTTCTTGTGTATTGAAATTTTAGACGATAGGCTGACAACCTGCCACTAAAGTGATACACGACAGAAACGACTCTTAAATATTTGTCAGACGTGGCGATAACGACCGCAATTTTACGTCCGTAACGCTCTGCCTACCCCGCCAGGGGTATAGGCCTGATATGGTGTGTGTGTATGCCAGACTGTAGTGACAAAAATTTACGAATTTAAGGTAAAATTAATCCGTGCCTACTTATTTACATACATGCTCACGCCTTTATTCCTTGCGGGGTAGGCAGATCGTTAACAGCCGTAAGAATACGGTCGCTATCGCCACGTCTGACATTTTTGAGGATTGTTTTCCAAGGTTGTTTCAGAAAACATGTGTATCACTATAGTGACAGGTTGTCAGCCTGTCGCCTAAAAATTGTGATACACCATTACTCTCGAGTCCCTTAGTCGCCTCTTACGACACCCGCGGGAAGGATGTGGGGTGATGCTATTCTAAGCCGACATAACACGGCATACTGTAGTGACTGAAAAATTTACGAATTTAAGGTAAAATTAATCTGTGCCTACATATTTGTTATTTAATAATACTCCGATGGCTCTAAAGGGTTAAAGAGTCTCATATGGTACTTGTACTTTGCAACTTAACCCTCTTTTAAGTCAAGGGTTCAAACCAAAAACAATTTTAATTAAAACCCTCCTTTATAGAGGCAGATTTGACGACCGATGTGGCGCAGTGGTAGTGCGACTGCCTTTGACGCAGAAGGTTCCGGGTTCGATTCTCGAATTTGTTACCAGTCTGGTTAGGACATTGCGGGCTAAACCACCCTATTGTCCTTAAGTAAGATGGTTCCGTGTTTCGGATGGTATGTTAAGCCCCGGTTGCTGTCTATGATCACTTAGACGGCGGTCGTTACACAACCATGTCAGAAGCCTGCTACATGTAGAAGGCGGTTGAAAAATTCTGTTACTAGAGTTCATTGTGTCGTTGGACGATTGGGTGTCCCACTCAAAAAAAAAAAAAAGAGGCAGATAGACAATCGTGATTGTACCCGTTGCGGAGTAGATAGAGTGAACTTAGTATTAGCATCGCCCCAGTTATTTTAGCGACTGACTCTTCATGACGGGTACTACAATTTTAGGCGGAGGTGGCGATGGCTGACAACCTGTCAAAACATCAACAATCCACCAATGGACACGGGCCTCCCCCATTGAGGAATAGTAAGAAAACTAGGGTGATGCTATATCAAACTAACATAATTTTCCTTTTTAAATAACTCATTCATACATAATACATATATCACGCCTTTATCCCTTGCGGGGTAGGCAGAGCGTTAACGGCCGTAAGAATACGGTCGCTATCGCCACGTCTGACATTTTTAAATAACTCTTATGTAAGTATTTGTCTGACGTGAAACCGTGTACGCTCTATCTACCCCGCAAGAGATAGAGGCGCGATATGTGTGTGATCTTGCTCATAATATATTAACCCCTCACGAGGAAGCAGCTGCTATTATTTAATATCTGTTACGTAATTAGTATGTGTATGCAATTAAGTAAACAGCTTCGTATGATACGGCTTGTATCGAAATTACCCCTTCTGTAATTATTAGTAGCACCTCGATCTACCGTTTTGAGGTATCAAACTATACTGGATTCCCTTGGCATACAGGGTGTAAAAAAAAACTGCCAATATTTTAAGGGGTACACCAGCCTATGAAACTGAACAACTTTCCCCAAGGAGTATAGGTCGAAATATGAAAAAAAATTTGGACATTCCATACTGGTACCAGCCGACCATGTCAATTTGTATGGGAGGTCATTTTTTTTTATATTTTGACCCACGTTCCTTTGGGAAAGTTGTTCAGTTTCATGGGTTTATTCATCCCTTTAAATATTTGCAGCTAATATTTTTTACACCTTTTATGAGAAACCAATTTAACCAGCTGGATTTTTGTTTCTTCACACCTCTAGAGATGGCGTTGTTAGTAAAAACAATTCTTAGCAAATGGGTATTTATTTAATAAACCCTATCTATATCAATTTATTCCCCATGAAAAATCTCTTTAAACGAATTTTCGTGAAAATCGTTGAAGCCGTTTCCAGAATCCCAAATATTTCTACCTTCGAATTTAACTGGAAAAGGTCGGTAAAGGTAAAATAACCACGTATTTTTTTCAAAATAACATTCCAAGAGCGTGTTTTAGGATACGTGCAGCGACATCTATGAGCAACTATTGTCTGTTTTTGTTGTTATTGTCTTAGAAATAAATAAAACACTTATTATTTTTACTTCTTACTCCATTTCTTCTTGCGGGTGTTGTTTGCCGTGTGATGCCGGCTTAGAATAGCATCACCCCATTTCTTCCCGCGGGTGTTGTACAAGGCAACTAAAGGCCTCGAGTGTTTCATGTGTATTACAATTTTAGGCGACAACCTGTCACTATAGTGATACACGAATCATCTGAAAGGGCCCTCCATACTTGTCAGTCGTGGTGATAGCGGACGTAAGTTTATGATCGTTAGCGCTCTGCCTACCCCACAAGGGATAAAGGCCTGATTTATGTATGTATGTATGTACTTATTACTTTTTTACAGGTGTTAGCGTGTAAATCGAATCGCTGCTTTATGTACGTAATCCTATCACCTAACCAAGACCCATCTTAACAAAATTGTGTTTTAAAAGTAAATACAATATGGGAATCGCATCACAAAGGAACATTCAATAGCCCGTTGTCAAGAGTACATAGATGGCGCTGTGCTAAACTGAAAAAGTTTCTTTCCAAGAAAATGTATTTTGTCTAGTTGAGCATCAATACAGGTTGTAAAAAAATTGCTGCAAATATTTTAAGGGGTGAACCAGCCCATGAAACTGAACAACTTTCCACAAGGAACATTGGTCGAAATATGAAAAGAAATTTTGGACCTCCCATACAGGATTACAGACCGACCAAGTCAATTTTTATGGAATGTCAAAATTTGTTTTTCTCATATTTCGACATATGTTTCTGGGGGAAAATTGTTCAGTTTCATGGGCTGAATCGTCCCTTATAATATTTGCAGCTTATATTTTTACACCCTGCATAAAGACAAAAATCAAAAGCCCACAAGTCCTAATTAAATAAAAAAATCGACTTCACGCACGATACACAATTGTGAAAAATATCTATCTGAAAACTATAATTTAATTTAAATTAAGTAATAATAATTGACGACCGATGTGGCGCAGTGGTAGTGCGACTGCCTCTGACGCAGAAGGTTCCGGGTTCGATTCTCGGTGGGTCACTCACAAAGTTGATATTATTTATCACTTTGTGAATTTGTTCCCAGTC
Source organism: Keiferia lycopersicella (assembly GCA_029255805.1). Lineage (NCBI taxonomy): Eukaryota > Metazoa > Arthropoda > Insecta > Lepidoptera > Gelechiidae > Keiferia > Keiferia lycopersicella. The sequence goes on from JARACZ010000028.1 coordinate 610,151, forward strand.
TGGTTAGGACATTGCGGGCTGAACCACCCGATTGTCCGTAAGTAAGATGGTTCCGTGTTTCGGATGGCACGTTAAGCCGTAGGTCCCGGTTGCTGTTCATGATCACTTAGACGGCGGTCGTTACACAACCATGTCAGAAGCCTGCTACTTGTAGAAGGCGGTTGAAAAATTCTGACACTAGGGTTCATCGGGTCGTTAGACGACTCGGTGTCCCACACGAAAAGAAGAAGAAGAAGAAGAAGAAGATTTAAATTAAGTACCGATCGTTTGCAATATAAAACCGTGAAACTAGGATATTGCGTCACAGGAATTTGTGTAAAACAAATGTAATTTAATTGTGCGAAGATACCCCCGACCCTTATCAAGCAGTAGGGTGACCAGCTATTGAAGTCGTAGCGAGACATCCGGAGACCGGGTTACTGTTTAATTTTTGGGCTAGTTGTCCGACTTCAGCCAAACATATAATAAATATAAATGTTTGAGGGTCGTTTCGGATAAGTCGTATATCACTATAGTGGCAGTTTGTCAGCCTGTCGCCTAAAATTGCAATACACTGGAAGCCCTCGAGTCCCTTAGTCGGCTTCTACAACACCCACGGGAAAGAAATGGGGTGATGCTATTCTAAGCCGGCATCACACGGCTAGACCCTGTCTGCATTTATATAAGAGATTGGCCACCCTACCAGCGGAAGATGGGATGGATGAGCTTGATGTGGGCGAAACATTGATCCACTAACTATATTTGACTAGCGGCCCGCCCTGCGGTTGCGCCCGCTGCTAATCATTTTCCCGTTGGAATAAGACTATTTTCCGGCATTTATCATACACATATAATTAAACATAATGCCGTATATGGTTTAATTAATGGTTTGCAATAGCATCACCCCACATCCTTCCCGCGTGTGTCGTAAGAGGCGACTAAGGGACTCGAGATTATTGGTGTATTACTATTTCTAGGCGACAGGCTGACAACCTGCCACTATAGTGATACACATGTTTTTTGAAACAGCCTTGGAATACAATCCTCAAAAATGACAATAGTGGCGATAGCGACCGTATTCTTACTGCCGTTAACGCTCTGCCTACCCGGCAAGGGATAAAGATGTGATATACATACATAAATACATATTTATATATCACGCCCATATCCCTTGCGGGGTAGGCAGAGCGTTAACGGCCGTAAGAAACGGTTCCACGACTGATATTTTTGAGGATTGTTTTCCTAGGTAGTTTCAGAAAATATGTTTATCACATCGGCGTGAAATATATGTATATATATGTATGTATGTGACCGTTATCGCTGTGCCTACCCCGCGTCTATCCTGTGCATGTATGTCGTGTACTGTACATCGTTTTGTTGCCAGTAAACCCCCAATCGCAGTTGCAAAAAAGTCACCTTTATTCTTCTCTATTACAAAAATTCCCGTTGGATCGGATAAGTCTAACCGGGTCCCCGGTTCCCGGTCCTTGATAGCAAAACAACAATAGTGGGGCAATTGAATCAGCCTGCAGTCCGGCAGCGTTTGTACAAACCATAGTGTCAGAAAACTGTATAAACCCTACTATATCATAGATAGCAAGACAAGTTTAAGCAGGTAATCGATAGCAAACAACAAAACATACATACATACATGCATATATCACGCCTTTATCCCTTGCGGGGTAGGCAGAGCGTTTACAGAATTAAAAATACGGTCACTATCGCCACGTCTGTCATTTTTGAGGATTGTTTTCCAAGGTTGTTTCAGAAAACATGTGTATCACTATAGTGAGAGGTTGTCATCCCGTCGCCTAAAAATTGAAATACACACTCGATTCCCTTAATCGCTTCCTACAACACCCGCGGCAATGATGTGTGGTGATGCTATTCTAAGCCGGCATCACACGGCATGAAACAACAATAGAGGGCCAAAAGAATCAACTTGTAGTTTGGCAGCGTTAGTTTAAACCCCTAACCCCTACTATAGCTCAGACAGAAGGCAGTATAATTACTACTACAGCTCGGACAGAAGTTTAACTGGGCCTCCGGTTCCTAGTCCTCGATAGTAAAGCAACGATGGAGGGACAATCGAATCAGCCTGCATTCTGCTTTCAGGCACTGATAGTACGAATCCTGCTACATCACTTACAGAAGTCTGGACAAGTCCTATTACAGCACACACACTAGTTTAACCTCGTTCTCGATAACTGAATGACGACGGTAGAGGCAATTAAATAGAACCATTCACGTCTTTATCTCTCACAGGGTAGGTAGACAGAGCGTTGTGAGCATGACGGTAGCTGTTGAATTCCCAGAACAGTCATTAGGTAATAAGAAATTGAAGTATTTAGCAGAGGGTTGGCTAAACCACCCGATTGTACGTAAGTAAGATGGTTCCGTATTTCGGATGGCACTTCTCTTTTCGTGTGGGATACCGAGTCGTCCAAAAACCCGATGAACCCTAGTGTCAGAATTTTTAAACCGCCTTCTACAAGTAGCAGGCTTCTTACATGGTTGCGTAACGACCGCCGTCTAAGTGATCATAGACAGCAACCGGGACCTACGGCTTAACTTACCATCTGAAACACGGAACCATCTTACTTACGGACAATCGGGTGGTTCAGCCCGCAATGTCCTAACCACACTGGGAACAAATTCACAAAGTGATAAATATCTACTTGTGAGTGACCCACCGAGAATCGAACCCGAAGCCTTCTGCGTCAAAGGCAGTCGCACTACCACTGCGCCACATCGGTCGTCATATGTACTGGAAAGGCACTAAGCTGATCACTCAGTCAGCTGTGTCCGTTGGCTGAACAGATTCAATACAGTAGCCACTAGCTTTGTCATATAATAGTTGTAGTGGCCAGTCAAATCGGTATGTTGCAGACGAAGAATCGGTATTTTGTTATATTGGTTGTACATACATAAATCACACCTTTATCCCTTGCAGGGTAGGCAGAGCGTTAACAGCCGAATAGGGTCGCTATCGCCACGTCTGACATTTTTGAGGATTGTTTTCCAAGAATGTCAGAAGCCTGCTACTTGTAAAAGACAGTTGAAAAATTCTGACACTAGGGTTCATCGGGTCGCTGGAATACCCAGTTTCCCAAAAAAAAAACCATCCAGATGCTACCATCATCGGTCCATCAGGCCGGAGGGCGTTCAACGGTACGCAAATATCATCTGAATTTAAATTTTATTTCAAGGTTTGATTCATCACGATATTTTCCTTCACCCCGTAAGAGCAGTCAGTAAATGTAAAAACACATTGGTACATAGCGAGGATCAAACTCGGGTCTCGCGATTGTAAGCTCGGTGTCCTAACCACTTTGCCACCGACGCTCAAATACTGTATCGTATTGAAATAAAGGCCACTTTGACTGCCAAAAGCCTCTTATATTCCCGCAATTGCTACCAGACCCAGACTAATATACGACTTTTATTTCACTTTTAATACAGTTTGTATTCAATTTATTACCGAACACGGCTCGCGGCCAAAAAATTTTAGATATTCAATATCTTTAAGATACATTTTTTCGATGATCTACGATACCTGTCACATCAATCTTACCTATAATGAAAATAAAAAGAACGAACGATGTGGCGCAGTGGTAGAGCCAATGACGCAGGTTTCAGGTTCGATTCTCGGTTGATATTTATCACTTTGTGAATTTGCTGTCTGGTGAGGACGTTGCTGAACCACCCGATTGTCCCTAAGTAAGATAGTTTCGTGTTTCGAAGGACACGTAAGCCATAGATCCCGGTTGCTGTCTATTATCACTTAGACGGCAGTCGTTACACAACCATGTCAGAAGCTATACTTTAGCTGATTGAAAGATTCTGACACTAGGGTTCATTGAGTACATACATACATACATATATCACGCCTTTATCCCTTGCGGGGTAGGCAGAGCGTTAACAGCCGTAATACGGTCGCTATCGCCACGTCTGACATTTTTGAGTATTGTTTTCTAAGGTTGTTTCGGAAAACATGTGTATCACTATAGTGACAGGTTGTCAGCCTGTCGCCTAAAAATTGTAATACACCAATACTCTCGAGTCCCTTAGTCGCCTCTTACGACACCCACGGGAAGGATGTGGGGTGATGCTATTCTAAGCCGGCATCACACGGCATTTCATTTTCATTGAGTCGTTGGACGAAAAGAAAGACCAAAAATAAAATGTATAAAAACCGACTACAAAAAGAATAACAGAACGCGTAAAAGCTGTAAGTGGCTATAAAACCCATATGAGAGCCATTATCCGACGCTAGTACTTACTTAGTGGGCAATGTTTCACAATAACAGATAAAAACGTTGTTTCTTAAAATAATAATGGATTACGAAATACTTCTTTAGTTGTAGGGGTGCTGTAGAGACTAAATGTGAAGTTACTCGGGCGCCCTATTTTTAGATTGTGAAGATTGTATGCCGTGTGATTTTGAATGAATCGTGTGAATAGCATCACCCCACATCCTTCCCGCGGGTATTGTAAGAGGCGGCTGAGGGACTCGAGAGTATTTGGATATTAGAATATTTAGGCGACAGGCTGACAACCTGTCACTATAGTGATACACATCTTTTCTGAAACAACCTCGGAAAACAATCCTCAAAAATGTCAGACGTGGCGATAGCGGCCGTATTCTGGCGGCCGTTAACGCTCTGCCTACCTCGCAAGGGATAAAGGCGTGATATGTGTATGTATGTAAAAAAATGCTGCAAATACAGGGTGAACCAGCCAATGAAACTGAATAACTTCCCCCAAGAAACATCGGTCGAAATATGAGAAAAATCATTGGACAAAACAAAATTTACTTGGTCGGTTGGTAATTATTTTGTATAGGAGGTCATACTTTTTTCTGTATTTCGATCTATGTTTCTTGGGAAAAGTTGTTCAATTTCATGAGCTGGTTCACCCCTTAAAATATTTGCAGCTAATATTTTTACACCCTGTAGGTAGTGCATGAGTTGCAAAAGGCGAGTAAGGGACTTGAGGGTTTCACTTCCCTAATCATTTCAGCAATTGGCAGGAGATCGCGCAGGCACAGTTCAGTGGAGAGAGCTCCTTTTGGAGGCCAAGATTATCTTCGATTCGCAGCGTTCTGTCAGAGCCATACTAGAAATGTCAATCCCATACTAAACCCGCTCAATCAGTGTCGACGCAGCGCTGTCGCAGTGTCGTCCGACGAGTGCGGTTTTAGTATGGAGAGTGACGTTTCTAGCATAGATCTGACAGACCGCTGCCATATTTTAGCGGTCCGTCGTGCGCTAAGTGTGCGATGCGCCTTATTAATCATTTCAGTGGTCCCGAGAGTGACAGTGTAGATGTATTTAAGAATATTGAAAACTGGTCAAACAACTGGTAAAATAAATAAAATAAATAGAAATGCCCCCATACTGCATTTCTAAACAAAACAATATTGCGATCTTTTTTATGATTCTTTAAAAAAAATCAATCTGGATAGCCTCACTCCCACTCATCTAGTTTTTTTTTTGTTGATCAATGTTTAAATTTTGAAATACACAGCCTCTTGCTTGACGTATCTTTCCTTGATTTGACGATCTATTAAATGCCTATCTCACTCTTTGTTACAATGTGCTTGCGAATTAAAAATCCCCTACCGTCCTCCCCTGCTACAGAATTAAGAATTATTCCATCTGGCTTATTTTTACAAGTCTTAAAAGAGAAATATTTTCAGAATGAATAATTTTGTGTATTTTTCATCTTTCTCTTTAAAGATCGAGACGGTTGTCCGATAATCCTTCTATCTCCGAATCTCCAGGGGTTTTTGGCCCTAATCTAAAGAAAAAGAATAAAATACGTACCATTAGAGAATCACCCTCTTAAAGGCTTTGTACAGACGGACGGCATTGCCTTTGTAATATTATGTCGACTTTGCAATATTATGTCACCGGGGTTTTTGGCCCTAATCTAAAGAAGAAGCATAAAATACGTACCATAGAGAATCACCCTCTTAGGCGTTGTTCAGACGGGCGACTTTGACACTACAATATCACATCTTTGGGGACTTTGTGGGTAACCTACAGTAAAAGAGAATAAAGTATTATTGAAGAGCACTCTCTTAAAGACCTGTATTTACAGACGAACCATACTAGACTGCAATACAACTGCAAAAATGCAAGTTTTTTTCATTTCGCACTTACAGACGTACATAGAATATACTATGAAAGTATGGTCTGAACCACGCGACGCGATACTAACCTATACTTATATCAACTTCGATTTTAACTGTTCTTCTATACCTAGCAAAACTAGCAAATTTAAATAAAACTTATCTCATTTTTATGTGGAATGATTAAATTTATACAACCTGCAAAATAATAATAAACCAATTCGTAGTTCAATGCAGTTGTGTTATACAGTTCCTCTGATTAGAACGTTAACATTCCCTGTTTCAGCAATTTTGCAAACCGTTACAAGGATTAAATGTATTCTTGCAGCTTCAATGCAGTTCAGTGCCCTTGAAGCTGCAAGAATACGGTGCAAAACATGCCTTACGATGGCAATTCCGACAATTTTGGTATTTTGAGCACCGTTAAGAAGATCAAATGAGTTGTTGCAGCTTCAATGCAGTTGTCTTATGCCGCCCGTCTGAACAGAACGTGCTTTACGATGGCAATTCCGCCATTTTGCCATTTTGTAGACCGTTAAGAGTTTAAATGTGTTCCTGGTGGATCTTTCAATGGTTCACAGATGAGACTAATCTGGGGGAGAATAAGTAACCAAAATATAAGGAAAGGTAGCTGTAAGGCCGCCTATTTATTCCTTGCGGGGTAGGCAGAGCGTTAATGGCCACTCAATTATGGTTGCCACCGCCATAAACAATTGTGAATAGTTTCGAAAAGATCTAGAATTATTATATTGTCAGCCTGTTGCCTAAAATTGTAATACACATGAAATCCTCGAGTCCCTTAGTCGCCTCTTACGACACCCGCGGAAAAGAAATGGGGTAATGCTATTCCAAGCCAGAATCACTCAGCAAAGTCATGATACTTAGAACAGTAAGTACTTACCGATATCGTAACATTTGAACTGTAAACTCCTTTCTTCTCTTTTCGTATGCGACACCGAGTCGTCCAACGACCCGATGAACCCTAGTGTCAGAATTTTCCAACCGCCTTCAACAAGTAGCAGTCTTCTGACATGGTTGTGTAACGACCGCCGTCTAAGTGATCATAGACAGCAACCGGGACCTACGGCTTAACGTGCCATCCGAAACACGGAACCATTTTACTTACGGACAATCGGGTGGTTCAGCCCGCAATGTCCTAACCAGACTGGGAACAAATTCACAAAGTGATAAATATCAACTTTGTGAGTGACCCACCGAGAATCGAACCCGGGACCTTCTGCGTCAAAGGCAGTCACACTGCGCCACATCAGTCGTCAAACTGCCAACTACAACTGTAAACTACCCACTGTGAACTTATCTCTATTATAAATAAACACGCCATTAATTTAAACAACCTTATCTGCCTAAAGGTGAAGTTAATGTTATCTGAAAATAGTTACGACCATTTTAAGGCGGTTCTCACACTTGACGTCCGTAAAACATGCGTTCTTTAGCTACAAAGACGAATCGCTCATATTAACGCAGGAGTTAGTACGGGAATTCAACGTTGCATCTTAGCTTGGCATAAACGATCATTGACGTTTAGCACATACATACATACATATATCACGCCTTCTTCTTGCGGGGTAGGCAGGGCGTTAACGGCCGGAAAAATACGGTCACTATCGCCACGTCTGACATTTTTGAGGATTGTTCTCCAAGGTTGTTTTAGAATACATGTGTATCACTGTGTGATGCCGGCTTAGAATAGCATCACCCCACATCCTTCCCGAGGGTGTCGTAAGAGGCGACTAAGGGACACGAGGCTATCACTGTAGTGACAGGTTGTCAGCCTAAAAATTGTAATACACCAATACTCTCGAGTCCCTTAGTCGACTCTTACGACACACGCTGGAAGGATGTGGGGTAATGCTATTCTAAGCCGGCATCACACGGCAAATTGACATTTAGTTTAGGGATAAAAGTCTCTGCTTGCAGTGAACTTGGCTTGTATCTCTGTACTCTAGAGATATTCATGTAGTGTACATTTACTGAGGAAAACGATATATCGCTTTCTAAAGTACGAGTACAGTGGTAGAAAATGTCAACGATCGCTATTGCCAAGCTAACGTGACTGTACTATACAGGGTGTAAGGGACGTTGTAACGAAAACTTTGCAGGCGTGCTCACACCGTGAAACTGAACAACTTTTTCTATGGGGACTATGTTGGTAAAGGAAAAAAAAATTTCGAGTTAGCTGATCGGGGATTTTGTATGGAAGGTTGAAAAATTTTTTTGTTTCCCAACATAGCCACCATAGAAAAAGTTGTTCAGTTCCATGGTCTGATCACGCCTGCAAAGTTTTCGTTACACTGTCTCTTACACCCTGTAGAGACGTATGAAAACGCTGAAAATGCGCAGCGTCGTGCGATATATGTGACAACCACCTGAATGTTATCTGAAAATAGTAACGACCATTTTGAGGCAATTCTTGGAACAGACCGTCCGTCTGCCGAAATTATTCTTAGTCGCGACATTTTAGCTGGAGTTGGGGCAGGTTAAATTTTTTTTAAATATTGTCAATACCATAAAACACACATATACAGGGTGTTAGGGACAGCGTCCCGAATTCTGATAGGGTGCAAGCAGACCATGAAACTGAACAACTTACCCCTGGGAACATATGTTAGGGAACGACAATTTTTTTTGACCTGCCATACAAAATTGCGATCAGCCGACTGCTTTTACTATGGAAAACCAAAAATTTTTTGACGTTTCCTGACATACGTTCCTAGGGGAAAGCTGTTCAGTTTTATGGTCTGCTTGCACCCTATCAGTGTTCGGGACGCTGTCTCTTATACCCCGTATATATAGTCTCTATCCCTTGTAGGGTTGGCAGAGCGTTAACGGCCGTAGAAATACATTCGCTATTGCCACGACTGACAAATATTAAGGACCCTTTCAGATGATTCACTGTAGTGACAGGTTGTCAGCCTAAGGTAATACACATGAAACCCTCGAGTCCCTTAGTTGCCTTTCACGACACCTGCGGGAAATAAATGGGGTGATGCTATTCTAAACCAGAATTACGCGGAAAAATTGCATTTTTCTTGCATTTGCTTTTTTTGGTTCAAAGTTGTCAAATCCGTAATTTATCTTTCAGCTAAAAATAGCGCTGTAGAATATTATAAACGGAAATGACAAAACAATGAAAACGTATAGGTACAGCGAAAAGTACAAAAATACGCTTTGTAGAATATTAACAATTTTACTAATAAATGTTAAGTTGGTATATCTAGAGCCGCAGAATATTTTTTTTATGGGTTATTTTATCTTTTTGTAACTCAAATGCAAAAATTTTAGCTTAACAAAATTATAGCTTAGCCGTGTGATACCGGTTTAGAATAGCACCACCCCACATCCTTCCCGCGGGTGTCGTAAGATGCGACTAAGGCACTCGAGAGTATTGGTGTATTACAATTTCTAGGCGACAGGCTGACAACCTGTCACTATAGTGATACACATGTTTTCTGAAACAACCTTGGAAAGCAATCCTCAAAAAAAGACAGACGTTGCGATAGCGACCGTATTCATACGGCCGTTAAGGTTCTGCCTACCCCGATAAAGGCGTGATATATGTATGTATGTATAGCTTAACACAATACCATCTGGCATGAAATCTTAAAAAAAGGTCGTGAACTGTCTGACAGAAGATTCTAGAAGCATCAAATTCCCAGATTGTTTAGGCATTAGCTGTCACTGTGGTGACATCGGGAGTCGTATGAATAAACCATTTATATGAATATTTTTCCTCTGGCTCGCGGCTGAGTGGGCTCGTTAATTGAAACGGAATGGGAAGCTGGCAAGCCCACAGTGTTGCCAGCTTGTACATTGAAATAGGGTCTAATAGTATCTAATCTAATATAATAGGATCTAATACTGGTTTGGCTGTAAGCAAGGTAACCCTTTGCCGCCTTTTGCTCTATCCTTTCCTTTTCCTTCGCACACACACCGACTCGGAAGCAATCGTCACCGTTCGGAAGTGTTCGGATTTCAACGTGGCGCTCCCGCGGCTGCGTGAAAAAACAAAAGACTGTTGTGTGTGTATCGCTACTGCGTGCGCGTGCCTCAATTTTTCGCAAGCTTATAAATTGAACATAAATATTTAATAACCGCATAATTTAAGCAAACATCCAAACTATAATAGCCGCGAGTGTTTTCCAAACCTGTATAAAACTGTGAAGTGCAAAAATAAAAGCGTCGCTGGCACCCAAGCCGCGACGCCGTTCGAGGATCCGCCATATTCAGTCGGTGTGGTAAGTGAATTCCCTTTTCCTAAACCTAAAAGAGCAATAGGTCATAACAGTCTCCCATTCTTTTCTCTGCCATTAAACCAAATAATACAGTCCACAAAAGATTATTTTCTTAAAACCAGCGCCTTCAGCTATCGAACGCATCTTTCATACACCATATTTTTTGGTCCAATCGAACCGGATTCTTAGCAATCCGAGTTATTTCGCCTATATTTTGGTTATATTTCTCTATACAACATGTCCAAACCCGTTGATGAGACAGCAAAAGCCGCCGCAGTTCATGCAGAGGCCGAAAAGATGGCGGCTGAAGTTGACCGAAAATTGTCGTATTACGAATTGCAATCTTCCGCTTATTTTGCTCGCATGCAAGCTGTGTTTGATTCTATTCCCACATCCTCAGCCGACCAAACTATTATTGATAGTTTCTTAGCAAAGTGCGTTACCATTGATTACCTACGTTCTGAATATATTTCATGCATCCAAAAGAAGAATGATCTAGAGTCTCGTGTTAGGCCCAACTATGTTTTCAATTTTCAAGCCATATTCGCCTTTGATGACCTGTATAATAGGGTCAAATTTGAATGCGATCGCTTTCAATCCAAAACGCCACAAGTCGAGTCAAAGCCAATTTGCCCAGAGACTAGTCAGTCATATGTCAGTTTACCTCGATTGGAACTCGCCAGTTTTGATGGTGACATTCAAAAATGGCCGCTTTTCTATGAATCGTTTCGTTCAGTCATTCATGAAAACAAACGTTTAACTAACACGGAAAAAATGCAATATTTAGTAGGGAAATTGACAGGTAACGCTCTAAATATGTGCAGAGGCATTATGCCTACTGGTGACAACTATATAACACTTTGGAACGCATTGATAAACAAATATCAGGACACTCGCGCACTCGCAACCGCTTATCTCGATCAATTGCTAAAGTTAAAAAGTGTGAATACCGCCACACCCGCCGCTCTTGACGCATTTATCGATAAATATTCGACAACTATCGCCGCTTTAAAGCAGTTAAAAATAAATGAATTGGATGAGTTCATATTTTTGCACTTGGGTTTGAAATGTTTAGATCCAGAGACCGCTCGGGCATTCGAGATGTACAAAAGAGACGAGGGAGATTTTCCCAAGTCAAACGATTTGACGCAATTCGTGAGAGAACAATCTCGCATTCTAAGCCGCGCGAATTTAGGTAGTGCTAGCCACCCTGCGCCGCCTCCCGCTCGCACATCTCGTAATGTACCTACTTTAGCCGCGCAACCGCACGCTCGCCCCGGTTGTAATTCGCAACAACCAAAGCCGTTTAAGACGTTTTTGAGTGTACAAAACGCTACTGATGATGACACTAATAAAAATTTGTGCCCATATTGTCAAAGTTCTACGCACAATCTTTATGCATGCCCGCTTTTTACGCCCTTATCGCCTCGCGATAGGTATAATTATGTTAAAGAAAAACGCCTTTGCATTAACTGTATGTCCGCTTTACATTCATCCCGCCAGTGTGGGAGCACGCGCCGGTGTAGATTCTGTGCAAATTTTCATCACAGCCTTCTACATTTTAAAGAAATGACTAACTCTCACTCGCCCGCTAATAATAATAACGCTAATGAGGGCTCGGCAGCCCCCCGCGCCGCTGCTGCGAATGCTCGCGCAGCCACAACCGCACCGCATTTTACTGATAACGCTAATCAACACAGACTTAACAGTTCGCATGCCACCGCCGCTACCGCACCCGCTGCACGCACGTACGCTCGCTCGCCCTCCCATGGTGGGGGAGGAAATTCGCATGGGGTTCCTATCGCCAAGGACAATCAAATATCGCTATGTGTGACTAACAAACCGCTAGAAGTGTTTTCTTTATCCCGCACGGTTTTACTAGGTACGGCAGTATGCCAGGCCTATGGACCTGACTCGCAGATTAATATTCCAGTACGTATTGTAGTGGACTCCGCTTCCATGAGGAACATCATGACCGAAGAATGTCGCTCGCGTTTGAATTTACCGCTTTACCCGTCGCACGGAGCCAGGGTCTCAGGCCTAGGAGGTAATGAGACTGAAACCAAAGGTGTCACGTCTGTCATTTTAGTTTCACGCTTTGATGAAAATGAACGCTATGACGTACACCCGTTTGTGGTTGACTGTATAACTGAAGAGTTACCCTGTGCGCCCATAGATATTTCTGAACTGTCATACCTACACGACTTACCTCTTGCGGACGATTCTTATCACGCTCCCGGTTCCATTGACATGATAGTAGGTAGCGACTTCTTTGCTCGCATATTGAAATCTAGAAAATTCAGTGGTAGTAGATCCGAGCCAGTAGGTATAGAAACCTCGTTCGGATACTTGGTTGTAGGTAACGCGCCGACGGCGACGGAGGTCATTGAACCTAAGGTCACACGCTCGTTCTTGTGTACATTTGAAAATTGCGTTTCGCGGTTTTTTGAAGTCGAGGAGATTCCTTCAAAAAACGTTTTATTGGACGCGGATGAACAACAATGCGAGGACATTTTTGAACAAACAACTACACGCGATTCCACGGGACGCTACGCAGTCGCGCTTCCTTTTAAAAAGGATCCTACTTGTTTAGGAAAGTCAGAGCACATTGCGAAACGTAGGTATTTATCTTTAGAACGAAAACTGCTCGCTAACCCCGATCTGAAATTTGAATACGACAAGATATTACGCGACTATCTGGACAAGAACTACATAGCTGAGGTCAATGACCTTGGTGGACCCGACGCTTCGCAATACCTCGTTGCTCATCACGCTGTTGTTCGCGGAGATAGGTTGACATCTAAAGTTCGCCAAGTTTTGGATTTTTGTATGAAAACAGATTCGGGTGTTTCTCTTAACGATTTGTTGTATACAGGTAAAAACCTACAATCTGACTTATTTCGCATTATTTTGAATTTTCGCTTGTTTCCCACCGCAATGAGTGCTGATATTAGGCAAATGTACCTACAAATTATAGTACAAGAGGCCTTCCGCAAATACCAACGCTTTTTCTATAGGTTTGATTCGAATGAACCGCTTCAAATTTACGAATTTAATCGCGTTACTTTTGGTATGTCAAGCAGCCCGTTTCTCGCAATGCGCACGTTGCGTCAGCTGATAAACGACGAACGTCAACGCTTCCCGCTTGCCGCTTCGGCATTGGACAAAGACTCTTTGTATATGGACGATTTTGCCTACAGCTGTTTGACATACGAAGAGGCATTAAACCTGTCCACCGAATTGATTCAACTATTCGCCGCTGGGGGATTTGAACTTGTGAAATTCGCTAGCAATTCTCCCGAGTTTTTAAACGCGATTCCCGAGGAAATCCGCGTTACTGAACTGGTTGACATCGGATCTGACGCGAACCTAAAAATTCTCGGTCTGCAATGGTCACCCGCTTCCGACAATTTTGTTTTTACTGTGTCGCGTGATGAGCGTGATTGTACTAAACGCAACATTCTGTCCACAGTCGCGCGCCTTTGGGATTTGATGGGATTTGTCGCGCCCGTAACGCTGCTTGCGAAACTTATCATCAAATCACTTTGGGAATCCGAAATTGGATGGGATGATGAACCCCCCTCACATGTGATCGATTTATGGCGGCGTTTTGTGTCTGAATTACCTTTATTGGAAAAAATTAAAATCCCGCGTTTCGTAGGTTTTCAACCGCAATTCGTACTGTCAATCTTAGCCTTTGGCGACGCAAGTGAGCGCGCATTTGGGGGAGTTGTATACCTACACGTGTTCTGCCCTTACACCAATAAGACTATGGTAAGCCTTGTGTGCGCCAAGTCGAAAGTGGCTCCCGCTAAAACCAAGGTCACGCTCGCGCGCTTGGAATTGTGCGCTGCACTTGTTGTGTCCAAGTTGGTGTGCACTGTCAAAGATACGTATACGTCACGTTGTCAAATTCACAACATACTTGCCTTTTCTGATAGTACCGTGACGTTAGCTTGGATTCATTCATCACCAGCACGTTGGCAAACTTACGTAGCGAACCGCGTCACGCAAATACAAGCGAATGTCGACCCGCGTAACTTTTATCACATCAAAGGTAGTGAGAACCCTGCGGATTGTTTGTCACGCGGATTGACACCCGCTCAGTTGGTTGACCATCCATTATGGTTCAATGGGCCCGCTTTCGTTCATACGCCTATGAGTGAATGGCAGCTAGAAGATTTTAATCCGCAAATTGTTACTAACCCGCCGGAGCAGAAAACTGTAAAAATATTGTTAACTAAAGAAAGCAGACCAGTTACGCCGCTTTTATACGAATTAGCTCTTCGTATTTCCTCTTGGAAAAAACTGCTTCACATTGTCATTTACTTATACAGATTTATTAAAAAATTGCCAAGGAAATTAGAACTTTCTCACTTTCGTACCGCAGAGCTAGCTGTTTTGCGCGCTGTACAGGAAGTACATTTCTCCTCTGAGTTGAAAATTATAAGCAATAATGGAACCTTACCGCGCTCCTTTGCAAAACTTAGTGTCTTTCTAGACGAAAAGGATAATTTATTGCGCGTGGGAGGTCGCCTAGTTCACTCAGAATTGGATTATGATAGTAAACACCCAATTTTACTCCCTTCACACGACCATGTCGTTAATCTTATTATAGATTATGAGCATAAGAAGAATCTTCATACTGGCTCTGGTCTTTTGCTTTCGATCCTACGACAAAAATATTGGATTTTCGGAGGTCGAAATGCAGTAAGAAAACGCGTTAATAACTGCAATTTATGCTTTAAAAATAAACCTTCTCCGCATTTTCCTTTGATGGGAGATCTACCACAATTCAGAGTTTGTGAAGTGAATAAGGCTTTTGTAGAAACTGGTTGCGACTACGCTGGTCCCATCAGAATAATACCTCATCGTCGTCGCGGAGTGCGCAGTATTAAGGCTTACATATGCCTGTTCATATGTTTGGTTACTCATGCCGTACATATTGAACTCTCATCTGATTTGTCCACACAGTCCTTTTTAAACGCGCTTACACGCTTTCTATCGCGTCGCGGCCCGATCAGCTGTATGTACTCTGACCGTGGCACAAATTTCGTAGGTGCCAGATCGCATCTGAAATCTTTATATGATTTGATTCGTTCACCTGAATATAACTCAGAGTTCTCAGCTGCATTACTTGAAAACCAAGTTGAATGGAGGATGAATCCTCCTTCAGCTCCCCATCACGGTGGAATATGGGAAAGTAATATCAAGTGTGTGAAAACTCATTTGAATAAAGTAGTTGGAGATCAACTTCTCACCTATGAGGAAATGCTCACTGTACTCACTCAGATAGAGGTTCTGTTAAATTCTCGTCCTTTATCAGTGTTGAGTTCTGATCCGACAGATCCTTTACCATTAACTCCGTCTCATTTTTTGACATTGACGCCTTTGAAGTCGCTTCCTCAAGCGGATTTATCTAATAACAAAACCCCGCGTCAACGCTTTCAATTAATTGACTCTATGGTTCAGTCATTCTGGAAGAGATGGCGAGTAGAATATTTGAACACTTTACAGAGCAGACAAAAATGGACTAAGAAGTCTGACTCCATTGAAAAGGGGACAGTTGTTCTAATAAAAACTGACAATGCTCCTCCGCTACAATGGCCAATAGGCATTATTATTGATACTTTCCCTGGAAAAGACGGAGTGGTGAGAGTGGCGGATGTAAAAACTAAAACTGGTGTCTATCGGCGCCCAGTGGTAAAACTTTGCCCTTTACCCAACCAATAACTCTACTAAATGTTGCACTTTTGTATATAACCTGTTTAAAAAAAAAAAAAAACTTTCTAGTTTCTACTCAATTTTGGTTTTGACTCGCTTGTGTGTAGTTATACCTTGTACGAGGTACGCATTTACGTCATAGATGACGTTTTCCCCCCAAAATTTAGCACGCTTTTCCCAACATTCTCTATTAACTTGGAGCGCTGTTTTTTGATATTTCTGGACTGTTGGTTTTGAAAGTGGATTACTCATCCCCTTTCAAGGTGGGGGAGAATGGTTTGGCTGTAAGCAAGGTAACCCTTTGCCGCCTTTTGCTCTATCCTTTCCTTTTCCTTCGCACACACACCGACTCGGAAGCAATCGTCACCGTTCGGAAGTGTTCGGATTTCAACGTGGCGCTCCCGCGGCTGCGTGAAAAAACAAAAGACTGTTGTGTGTGTATCGCTACTGCGTGCGCGTGCCTCAATTTTTCGCAAGCTTATAAATTGAACATAAATATTTAATAACCGCATAATTTAAGCAAACATCCAAACTATAATAGCCGCGAGTGTTTTCCAAACCTGTATAAAACTGTGAAGTGCAAAAATAAAAGCGTCGCTGGCACCCAAGCCGCGACGCCGTTCGAGGATCCGCCATATTCAGTCGGTGTGGTAAGTGAATTCCCTTTTCCTAAACCTAAAAGAGCAATAGGTCATAACAGTCTCCCATTCTTTTCTCTGCCATTAAACCAAATAATACAGTCCACAAAAGATTATTTTCTTAAAACCAGCGCCTTCAGCTATCGAACGCATCTTTCATACACCAAATACATTCATCATTCTCCTCGCCTTATCACGTTCTCTGTCGGGGTCGGCTACCTAACCTAGGGGATTTTACGTGGAACCAAGTTTTTACACAGAGCAACTGCCACTTGACCTCTGCAACCCGAAGGCTAACTCGGCCCGAATTCTAGGTTAAGTCACATTCAAATATCATCTGAATTGAAATTTTATTTGAATGTGGGTTTCATCACGATGTTTTTCCTTCACCGTAAGAGCAGTCGGTAAATATACGTGAGTAAAAACACAAAGGTACATGGCGGGGATCGAACTCGGGTCTCACGTTGTAAGACCGGTGTTCGAACCACTTGGCCACCGATGCTCTAATCTAATACATTAAGGATTTTTTTGACTAACAGAAAGACTAGTCTGAACTAGGTGGCGCTGTAAAAGCTTTATGAGATTGATTGATCATATGTCGAGCAGTGCCCATCAAAAAATAACTTATTTAAAGGAAACCGCCTTCAAAAAGCGTGTAAAAGCTAAACCTCCATTTTTTGTCGTGAAATATATCTGAAACCTTTTTCTAACTCTGACAAATACTTTGCTGAAAACTGCATCAAAATCGGTTTAGTCAAACGTGAGATAATCGCGGACAAACATACATACATGTACATAATGGTATGCACAGGTCAAACTGACAATCTTAAGGGTTTAGAATACCATCACTCTATTTTTGCCTGTGGGTATCGTAAATGTCAACTAAGGGATGATGAATCCATGGAACGAGCAGCAACGTTCTCTGTAAATATCTACAATATCTTGCACTGCGCTCGCCAATCCGCCTGGCAAGCGTGGTGAGTATGGCAATACCCCCCAATTTGGATGAGGTCTATGTCCGTGACTGTAGATGTAGTTTCATGTGTATCACTGCAGTGGCAGGTTGTCAGCCTATCGCCTAAGGTAATACACTTGAAACCCTCAAGGCCCTCAGTCCCCTCTTACGACACCCGCAGGTAGGAAATGGGGTGATGCTATTCTAAGCCGGCATCACACGGCAATTTTACACACTTCTCGAGAGTACACAGATAGTATAGTACACATTTTACTATGGGTCTGCATATTCACCCGAAAACTGACCTTTGAACTGAACTGCGAAGACAGCAATTTCCTGAACGCATGGCAACACTGTAAAGCTGTATAATAGAAGCGAGCCTCGCCTGGCCGCTGTCCATTTATGTGTCCGACTGGAATTTGGAAGGTTTTTTTGGTTTATCTTATCAGGGTCAGTTGGTTGGACATTTACATTGAATCACGGTTACGTCGCTTGCGGGCAGGCTGGCCGTCAACGGCATAGGCGGATCGCACACTTGACGCACGACGGAGCGCAAAAATATCGCAGCGGTCTGTCAGTCCCGTACTAGAAATCTTACGTACTACTAAAACCGCTCAACCAGTTTTATCGCAGTGTCGTCCGTCAAGTGCGGTTTTAGTATGGGGAGCTTCTTGATGGGGAGCAAGAAGCTTTAATATAACACTGGAGATCTCGCGATATGAAGTAGTATTTAAGCTTCTTGATGGGGAGTGACGTTTCTAGTATGGATCTGACAGACCGCTGCGTTATTTTTGCGGTCCTTCGTGCGTCAAATGCGCGATCTGCCGTAATAACGTTTGTGTGATCTTGAGTAAGCGGTGACGTAGGTAACTTTTATTATTCACGTGTATGTTTCCCGTGTGATGCTGGTTTATATTAGCATCACCACATATCTTGGCGTAATAGCCGAACCGACTTGAGTTTTATGTATAGTATAATTACAATATTATGGCGGCTGACAGCCTGTCACTATAGTGCTACATGATTTTTATTTATCAATTATTATCAGACGTAGGCGTTAATGCTATGCCTACCCCGCAAGGTACTAATTTTTGTGAAACTACTCTCAAGTATTCATCTGAAGTAGCGCTAGCTATCGCTTTTTAACGGTCGGCAACGCCCTGTCTACCCCACAAGGGATCAAAGGCGGGATATGTAGGTTGGAATGTTGTTAACGCTCTGTCTTACGAAAAAACATTTTCGAGTTCCCATTCAAAGTCACTCAGCGGATCGGAAATTTTGTATAGAAGGTCGAAAAGAATTTTACCTTTACCAACATAGCCCCCATAGAAAAAGTTGTTCAATTTCATGGTCTGAGCACGCCTGCAAAGTTTTCGTTTCACCGTTCCTTACACCCTGTATATGTAATTGTGGAATGTACGACCCTCAAATATTTGTCAGACGTGCCGATCACGACCGTAATTAATACGGACGTTAACGCTCTGCCTACCCCGCCGGGGATAATGGAGTGATTTGTGTGTGTGTGTTTGGAACGTTATAGATGTTAATACATACATACATACTCGAAATCCACCTTTATCCCTTGCGGGGAAGGCAGCGCAATATCAACCGTAAAATTATGCTCGTTATCGCCACGTCTGACAAGTATAAAGGGCACTTCCAGATGATTCGTGCATCACTGTAGTGACAGGTTGTCAGCCTGTCGCCTAAAGTTGTAATACACGTGAAAGCCTCGAGTCTCGAGTCTCGAGTCCCCTAGTTGCCTCTTACAACACCCGCAGGAAGAAATAGGGTGATGCTATTCTAAGCCGACATCATCGTGCTGATCACGACCGTAATTAAAACAGACGTTAACGCTCTGCCTACCCGCCAGGGATAATGGCGTGATTTGTGTGTGCATTATGTGTATGAGTGATGTTAATGACGATGAATATATTTCACACATAACATTCTTGGCGGGTGATTTTTCACACGTAATATTGTAGAGGTGAGATTTTCCCAAAGTTTTTCGCTCGAAAGAACTCAATCACTCGACGTGATACGATCAGCTCGTCCTTGGCCGCAACGCGATAGACCGGCAATAACCAGGGGCGCATTCAGGAGAAAAACCATTTAAGCCATACCGGGTGTCAGGCGGATCGCACACTTGTAGAACGACCGAGCGCTAAAATATCGCAGCGGTCTGTCAGATCCATACTAGAAACGTCTCCCCCCATATTCAAACTGCACTCGACGGACTGCGATAGCGCTGCGTCGACAGCGGTTGAGCGGTTTTAGTATGGGGGTTGACATTTCTAGAATGGGTCTGACAGACCGCTGCGATGTTTTAGCGCTCCATTGTGCGTTTAATGTGCGATACGCCTAAGGGAAAGCCCTCCGAATAGGGGTAGAGTGCATGCAGATCGTTCATGGTCTGCACTACTTTCCCCTAGGATCATATTATTATGTCAGGAAATGACATAAATTTTTTATAAGGTACATGTTTTTGAGTTGCACGTACATTGTGTACTAAATAAGTACAATACATGGTAAAAATCAACTTAAGTAAGCGAGGTGGCGTCGCTGCGTAGTATCACATTTAACGACCGATGTGGCGCAGTGGTAGTGCGACTGCCTGTGACGCAGAGGGTACCGAGTTCGACTGTCGGTCGGCCACTCACAAAGTTGATATGAATTTGTGAATTTGCTCCCAGTCTGGTTAAGACAATACGGGCAGAACCTCCCAATGTTCCGTAAGAAAGATGGTTCCGTGTTTCGGATGGCACGTTTAGCCGTAGGTCCCGCTGTCTATGATTACTTAGGCGGCGGTCGTTACACAACCATGTCTGAAGCCCTGCTACTTGTAGAAGGTGGTTGAAAAATTCTGACACTAAGGTTCACTGGGTCGTTGGACGACTCGGTGTCCCACACGAAAAGAGATATCACAATTAAAATAGCACATATTTTTTTACCTAAGAGATTATAGCGTATCGACGACCATGGGACACCACAAAAAATAGATGTGAATCGAATAGAAACCTACTTAAAAAACTATCTTCATACAAAAAAAATGCTAGACGCATCTTACTTTCTACTCTAACAACTAGAAACACATACAAGGTGTTAAAATATTAGCTAAAAATATTTTAAGGGGTGATTCGGCTCATGAAACTGAACTACTTTCCCCGAGAAACATAGGCCGAAAAATTAGAAATTTTTTGGGTCCTCCCATAAAAATAATTAGGTCAGCTGGTAAGTTTGTATGGGAGGTCCAAATTTATTTTTATATTTCGACCTATGTTCCTTAGAATATTTGCATCAATTTTTTTTTACTCCCTGTATTCTAAATCCACCCCTGCCCTTACTGTAAGCAAAGAAATGTTATAAATAACATCGCGTGCAGAACAAGGTTAGCAAACAATTAAAATGTAGTTACGCCGTGATTGCCTGAATTACCGCCACTTGTGCTGTTTAAAGCTATATCAAGCTATAATACAGAGTGTTAGGGACAACTGCCGTGTGATGCCGGCTTAGAATAGCATCACCCCACATCCTTCCCACGGGTGTCGTAAGAGGCGGCTAAGGGACTCGAGAGTATTGGTGGATTACAATTTTTAGGCGACAGGCTGAACCTGTCACTATAGTGATACACATGTTTTCTGAAACAAACTTGGAAAACAATCCTCAAAAATGTCAGACGTGGCGATAGTGGCCGTATTGTTACGGACGTTAGCGCTCTACCTACCCCGCAAGGGATAAAAGCGTGATATATGTATGTATGTCTGTAATTCATAGGGAACGCCCATTCCCTGGAGAAATAAAAAAACATCAACTATCTCGTAGCCCTCCGCTACGTCGTAGTCAAACTGCTACGAGGTAACTTGACAGGAATAATATCTTTGAACGCCCAAAACATAAACAAGTTTATAATTAACCCAAAATTTCTTAATGAAATTCTAGCATAGGTACCTATTCAACTCGCAACCGTAACTTAGTTTCTTGTTAGGCCAGTAAACTAAGATTTTTTGGTAGCATTAAATACATGAGTGACGCATCACCGCTGTAATAAGCCAATTTGGTTGTCAAACCCATAAGAAAAAAGAAAGAACAAAGGAAAAATTTAAAACAAATAATTATACTAGGAACATGATTGTTATGTACCGAAAATGGACCTCACTCAGCATATATTAGAAGACATGCCAATAAAAATATAATACAAAAACGATAAAAATTTTACCAATGCCTTTGCCAATGGAAAAAAAACTTTGCATTGTTTGGAGTGTAATTTTTGAAGGTGATTTAGCTTATCATTTGAGCTAACTCAAGACTTTAGTTTGGAGATAAGGATGACCAATAAAATAAAACATTTCCTCAAGTACAAGATGCAGCTTGCCTCTATAATTTACTCTAACGGACTAAACTACTGTTTGTAGTTCCATTCCAACTAAACCAAGTGTAATCTTCTATCTTTTCGTGTTTATTAATTACAAAGGTAAACATACATTATTTATTATTTAAACGTGTATTTTACACGATTATAACATTGAGAACAATACACAACAGGTCAGTTTATTTTTATATTTCGAAATTATTGCAAGATGGCTCCAAAAATTTTTCCAAATTGACTGGCCTAAGATTTGTTGTTGGGACTAAGCCTAGTGTAATACCGCGGTGTCGGTCGACTTCTGTAAAGTAATTAGAAAGTCAAACATGCCCTCTGGCGGCTAGTTAATTAACAACGGTCATACATCGGGTGTGAGGGAGGAGAGATAGCGATTTTAATTCTTCGGCTATCGTAATTTTCCAAAAACTATTAATAAATAATGCCGTGTGATGCCGGTTTAGAATAGCATCACCCCATAATTTCCCACGGGTGTCGTTAGAGGCGACTAAGGGACTCGAGAGTATTGGTGTATTACAATTTTTAGGCAACAGGCTGACAACCTGTTACTGTAGTAACACGCATGTTTTCTGAAACAACCTTGGAAAACAATCCTCAAAAATGACAGACGAGGATCGCTCGCTCGCTCTGCCTGCCCCGTAAGGGATAAAGGCGTGATATATGTATGTACACTTCTAACCGCGTGGATCACATGGCTTACGTCCTTCTATAAGAGGCTGACTCAGATAATATAACTTCTCCCGTGCCAAAACAGCTTATTGTGTTCTATCGTTCTACCCTTCAGGACGACCGATGTGGCGCAGTGGTAGTGCGACTGCCTTTGACGCAGAAGGTTGCGGGTTCGATTCTCGGTGGGTCACTCACAAAGTTGATATTTATCACTTTGTGAATTTGTTCCCAGCCTGGTTAGGACATTGCGGGCTGAATCACTCGATTGTCTGTAAGAAAGATGGTTTTGTGTTTCGGATGGCACGTTAAGCCGCAGGTCCCGGTTGCTGTCTATGATCAACACAACGATGTTAGAAACCTGCTACTTGTAGAAGGCGGTTGAAAAATTCTAACACTAGGGTTCATCGGGTCGTTGGACGACTCGGTGTCCTACACGAAAAGAGAGACAGTATAGGGAGTGTTTCTAGTATGGATCTGACAGACCACTGCGATGTTTTAGCGCTCTGTCGTGCGTTAATTGTGCGATCCACTAAAATACAAAGATCGAACTCTAACTCTATTACCAGCTAGGCTATCAGTTCCGACCATAACTCTTCGCTTAATCGTCCCAGGATCGTTTCCCGATAGTTAAACGCGGTTAACTGGTTACTGCTAATCTTCCAGCTCTATTCGATGAGAACATTTACATAATGGCTCACACCTTTATCACTTGCGGGGTAGGCAGAGCGTCAAAGCCATCATGCCTAACTAAAGTAGTACAAATGCATCCATGAAATAAACGTTACACGACGACCGATGTGGCGCAGTGGTAGTGCGACTGCCTTTGACGCAGAAGGTTCCGGGTTCGATTCTCGGTGGGTCACTCACAAACTTGATATTTATCACTTTTTGATTTTTTTTCCATTTTTTTCTGGTAAGGTCATTGCGAGCTGAACCACCCGATTTTCCGTAAGTAAGATGGTTCCGTGATTCGGATGGCACGTTAAGCGGTAGGTCCAGGTTGCTGGCTATGATTAAGACGGCGGTCGTTATACAACCATGCCAGACGCCTGCTACTTGTAGAAGGGACACAAGGGTTCATCGGGTCGTTGGTCGGCTTGGTGTCCCACACGAAAAGAGAAGAGAGAGAACGTTACACAGGGCAAGACCCATTAAAGCCTTCGAAATAAATTTACACAATAATAATGTATAACCTTCATATCAGCCTATAGCAGTCTACTGCTGGACATAGACCTCCCCCAGGGTACGCCACAATGAACGATCTCCCGCTTTCGCCATCCAGTCGCTACCAGCGGCTCTCGACAAGTCATCGGTCCATCTGTCCGGAGGGCGTCCAACGGTGCGCTTGCCGAGGCGTGGTCTCCACTCGAGAACCTGCTTATTTATAACCTCCTATACGTTATACCATAGGAAATGATTTATATTTCAACCAGAAATTGGATATCAGCGGGTGTGATCGCCGCAGGAGGGCTTATTTTCTTAATACCGTGGTAGAATAGAATAGCATCATCATATCTCTTTCCCGCAGGTGTCATAAGAAGCGACGCGACTCGAGGGTTTCATGTGTATTACCATTTTAGATGACAGGCTGGCAACTTGTCATTATTGTTAAACACATCAGCAACGGCTCAGAAATATTTCATCAGACGTGGCAATATGGCGTTGACACACTCTCTAACCCGTAATGGATAAAAGCATGATGTGTACATTTTTTTAAAACTTATTTGTCTGGATATCTTTAGAATTAATGAACTGCGTATTTGTCATAGCAGTATGATCAGTATGACGTTTATGTCATGCATAAACGTCGTAAGCACCATTTATTGCAAAAACGAGAAAATGACATCGATGCAAAGTCATAAAAATGTATTGAGTTTTTAAGTTTAAAGTTAAATATAAGCTGTGTGTCCTGATAAATTAAAAATGTATCTACAATTTCTTTTTATGTAGATAATTACCCATATTCCCCCGGGAAAATTATTTGTTATTATCACATGCGTATCATAATCCTAAGTATCTTCGCCCCTTGGGACAAACTGCGTCCTCCGACAAAATATAGCCTATAACCTGTTAGGGTTACCAACATTTCGGATAAACGTGGGAATCAATTTTGCCGTGAAGACGTGCCGACAAATTAAAATTGCAGTGAAGACAATACTTTATATATAAATATGGATGAAACTACTATATATAATTTGGAACAGGGATTCAAAATCTGTAAGTAACATAGTTTAAAAAAACCGTCTTTATTGCACTTTTATTTACAATACAAGGTAGCATTTTATTCAGTTCTAGCGGGTGCCCGCGGCTCCGCCCGCGAGGTAGTCGGTTTTAAAAACAATCTTATGTGTTATTCCAGGTTGCCCTCTATGTGTGTACCAAATTTCATGAAAATTGGTTCAGCAGTTTTTACGTGAAGGAGTAACAAACAAATAAACATACAAACTTTCGCATTTATTATTTATAGTACGATGTCTAACTTTCATACACGTTTAGTTGGATGTTTTTACAGGACCGTGCAACAAATAAATGAATATACCTAATGATAACTATGTTTCTATAGGTTTTGTCTTGACGACCGATATGGCGCAGCGGTAGTGCGACTGCCTTTAACGCAGAAGGTCCCGGGTTCGATTCTCGGTGGGTCACTCACAAAGTTGGTATCTATTACTTTGTGAATTTGTTCCCAGTCTGGTTAGGACATTGCGGGCTGAACCACCCGATTGTCCGTAAGTAAGATGGTTCCGTGTTTCGGATGGCACGTTAAGCCGTAGGTCCCGGTTGCTGTCTATGATCACTTAGTCGGCGTTCGTTACACAACCATGTCAGAAGCCTACTACTTGTAGAAGGCGGTTAAGAAATTCTGACACTAGGGTACATCAGGTCGTTGGACGACTCGGTGTCCCACACGAAAAGAGATAGGTTTTGTCTCAAGTAAAATATTGGATCAGTGTCTTTGACCGTGGGCTTCCTGCACTGGAGTAAAATTTCTGAAATCTTGCAAAAAATCTGCAACGACTGGTCTAAAAACTTGTATCACTATTTCTTAAAATCAGTAGACTTTTCATGTCAAGGGCTTGTGTAAAAATAGGGTATGAGTGGTGAATGGATGGCTTTAGTAGATAGTATGATACGAGCACAATTAGTAGCAGATTTCGGTACATACATACATAAATCACGCCTATGGTAAGCAGACTATTTCATTTCACTTGCTACAATCAGGGCATACTTCTTTCGCTTCTTCTACATTACGGTAGGTATGCAAAAATTCAAAATTATAGCTCCAGGTCAGGTTCAAAGTAAAGCACCCTGTCCCTCTTTTACCTTAAAGCCTGGCTACCCTACTCTCAATGAGGCTACACGAACACACACTAAAGATAAAGCGTACGGGTCCCCAGACCCTTATGCCCTTATGTAGGGACCGCTATTAACTGTAGCCAAGTACATATAAGCCAAACGGTAGGTAGGCTAGGAGAAAATATAAGTTTAATATAGATACCTAATGATATGCCGTGTAATACAGGAATAGCATCACCCCACATCCTTCCCGCGGGTGTCGTAAGAGGCGACTAAGGGACTCGGGGGTATTGGTGTATTACAATTTTTAGGCGATTAGATTAGATTAGATTAGATCGTTTATTTGCCATAAAACTATTCAATTTTACAATTCATTGGTATGCAAATCAATATACTAAGAAAACAAAAAAAGAAATAAAAAGAGATACAAAACGTCAATTACACATGTTGGTGTATGAAAGATGCGTTCGATAGCTGAAGGCGCTGGTTTTAAGAAAATAATCTTTTGTGGACTGTATTATTTGGTTTAATGGCAGAGAAAAGAATGGGAGACTGTTATGACCTATTGCTCTTTTAGGTTTAGGAAAAGGGAATTCACTTACCACACCGACTGAATATGGCGGATCCTCGAACGGCGTCGCGGCTTGGGTGCCAGCGACGCTTTTATTTTTGCACTTCACAGTTTTATACAGGTTTGGAAAAACACTCGCGGCTATTATAGTTTGGATGTTTGCTTAAATTATGCGGTTATTAAATATTTATGTTCAATTTATAAGCTTGCGAAAAATTGAGGCACGCGCACGCAGTAGCGATACACACACAACAGTCTTTTGTTTTTTTTTTTTTTCACGCAGCCGCGTGAGCGCCACGTTGAAATCCGAACACTTCCGAACGGTGACGATTGCTTCCGAGTCGGTGTGTGTGCGAAGGAAAAGGAAAGGATAGAGCAAAAGGCGGCAAAGGGTTACCTTGCTTACAGCCAAACCATTCTCCCCCACCTTGAAAGGGGATGAGTAATCCACTTTCAAAACCAACAGTCCAGAAATATCAAAAAACAGCGCTCCAAGTTAATAGAGAATGTTGGGAAAAGCGTGTTAAATTTTGGGGGGAAAACGTCATCTATGACGTAAATGCGTACCTCGTACAAGGTATAACTACACACAAGCGAGTCAAAACCAAAATTGAGTAGAAACTAGAAAGTTTTTTTTTTTTTTTTTTTTTTTTTTTTTTTTTTTTTTTTTTTTTTTTTTAAACAGGTTATTTATATACAAAAGTGC
Organism: Keiferia lycopersicella; assembly: GCA_029255805.1. Classification (NCBI taxonomy): domain Eukaryota; kingdom Metazoa; phylum Arthropoda; class Insecta; order Lepidoptera; family Gelechiidae; genus Keiferia; species Keiferia lycopersicella. The sequence goes on from JARACZ010000028.1 coordinate 637,460, forward strand.
AACATTTAGTAGAGTTATTGGTTGGGTAAAGGGCAAAGTTTTACCACTGGGCGCCGATAGACACCAGTTTTAGTTTTTACATCCGCCACTCTCACCACTCCGTCTTTTCCAGGGAAAGTATCAATAATAATGCCTATTGGCCATTGTAGCGGAGGAGCATTGTCAGTTTTTATTAGAACAACTGTCCCCTTTTCAATGGAGTCAGACTTCTTAGTCCATTTTTGTCTGCTCTGTAAAGTGTTCAAATATTCTACTCGCCATCTCTTCCAGAATGACTGAACCATAGAGTCAATTAATTGAAAGCGTTGACGCGGGGTTTTGTTATTAGATAAATCCGCTTGAGGAAGCGACTTCAAAGGCGTCAATGTCAAAAAATGAGACGGAGTTAATGGTAAAGGATCTGTCGGATCAGAACTCAACACTGATAGAGGACGAGAATTTAACAGTACCTCTATCTGAGTGAGTACAGTGAGCATTTCCTCATAGGTGAGAAGTTGATCTCCAACTACTTTATTCAAATGAGTTTTCACACACTTGATATTACTTTCCCATATTCCACCGTGATGGGGAGCTGAAGGAGGATTCATCCTCCATTCAACTTGGTTTTCAAGTAATGCAGCTGAGAACTCTGAGTTATATTCAGGTGAACGAATCAAATCATATAAAGATTTCAGATGCGATCTGGCACCTACGAAATTTGTGCCACGGTCAGAGTACATACAGCTGACCGGGCCGCGACGCGATAGAAAGCGTGTAAGCGCGTTTAAAAAAGACTGTGTGGACAAATCAGATGAGAGTTCAATATGTACGGCATGAGTAACCAAACATATGAACAGGCATATGTAAGCCTTAATACTGCGCACTCCGCGACGACGATGAGGTATTATTCTGATGGGACCAGCGTAGTCGCAGCCAGTTTCTACAAAAGCCTTGTTCACTTCACAAACTCTGAATTGTGGTAGATCTCCCATTAAAGGAAAATGCGGAGAAGGTTTATTTCTAAAACATAAATTGCAGTTATTAACGCGTTTTCTTACTGCATTTCGACCTCCGAAAATCCAATATTTTTGTCGTAGGATCGAAAGCAAAAGACCAGAGCCAGTATGAAGATTCTTCTTATGCTCATAATCTATAATAAGATTAACGACATGGTCGTGTGAAGGGAGTAAAATTGGGTGTTTACTATCATAATCCAATTCTGAGTGAACTAGGCGACCTCCCACGCGCAATAAATTATCCTTTTCGTCTAGAAAGACACTAAGTTTTGCAAAGGAGCGCGGTAAGGTTCCATTATTGCTTATAATTTTCAACTCAGAGGAGAAATGTATTTCCTGTACAGCGCGCAAAACAGCTAGCTCTGCGGTACGAAAGTGAGAAAGTTCTAATTTCCTTGGCAATTTTTTAATAAATCTGTATAAGTAAATGACAATGTGAAGCAGTTTTTTCCAAGAGGAAATACGAAGAGCTAATTCGTATAAAAGCGGCGTAACTGGTCTGCTTTCTTTAGTTAACAATATTTTTACAGTTTTCTGCTCCGGCGGGTTAGTAACAATTTGCGGATTAAAATCTTCTAGCTGCCATTCACTCATAGGCGTATGAACGAAAGCGGGCCCATTGAACCATAATGGATGGTCAACCAACTGAGCGGGTGTCAATCCGCGTGACAAACAATCCGCAGGGTTCTCACTACCTTTGATATGATAAAAGTTACGCGGGTCGACATTCGCTTGTATTTGCGTGACGCGGTTCGCTACGTAAGTTTGCCAACGTGCTGGTGATGAATGAATCCAAGCTAACGTCACGGTACTATCAGAAAAGGCAAGTATCTTGTGAATTTGACAACGTGAAGTATACGTATCTTTGACAGTGCACACCAACTTGGACACAACGAGTGCAGCGCACAATTCCAAGCGCGCGAGCGTGACCTTGGTTTTAGCGGGAGCCACTTTCGACTTGGCGCACACAAGGCTTACCATAGTCTTATTGGTGTAAGGGCAGAACACGTGTAGGTATACAACTCCCCCAAATGCGCGCTCACTTGCGTCGCCAAAGGCTAAGATCGACAGTACGAATTGCGGTTGAAAACCTACGAAACGCGGGATTTTAATTTTTTCCAATAAAGGTAATTCAGACACAAAACGCCGCCATAAATCGATCACATGTGAGGGGGGTTCATCATCCCATCCAATTTCGGATTCCCAAAGTGATTTGATGATAAGTTTCGCAAGCAGCGTTACGGGCGCGACAAATCCCATCAAATCCCAAAGGCGCGCGACTGTGGACAGAATGTTGCGTTTAGTACAATCACGCTCATCACGCGACACAGTAAAAACAAAATTGTCGGAAGCGGGTGACCATTGCAGACCGAGAATTTTTAGGTTCGCGTCAGATCCGATGTCAACCAGTTCAGTAACGCGGATTTCCTCGGGAATCGCGTTTAAAAACTCGGGAGAATTGCTAGCGAATTTCACAAGTTCAAATCCCCCAGCGGCGAATAGTTGAATCAATTCGGTGGACAGGTTTAATGCCTCTTCGTATGTCAAACAGCTGTAGGCAAAATCGTCCATATACAAGGAGTCTTTGTCCAATGCCGAAGCGGCAAGCGGGAAGCGTTGACGTTCGTCGTTTATCAGCTGACGTAACGTGCGCATTGCGAGAAACGGGCTGTTTGACATACCAAAAGTAACGCGATTAAATTCGTAAATTTGAAGCGGTTCATCATTATCAGCCTATTGTAGTCCACTGCTGGACATAGGCCTCTCCTAAAGCACGCCACTGAACCCGGTCTTCGGCTTTACTCCTCCAGTCACTGCCCGCAGCTTTGCGTATGTCGTCGCTCCACCTTGCCACAGGGCGTCCTGCGCTACGTTTGCCGATACGCGGTCTCCACTCAAGGACCAGCTTACCCCAGCGGTTATCGGTCCTTCGGCAGATATGACCAGCCCACTGCCACTTCAGCTTGCTAATACGTTGAGCTATGTCGGTCACTCTAGTTCTCTGTCGAATTACTTCGTTTCGGATACGATCCCTTAGAGAAACCCCGAGCATAGCTCTCTCCATAGCTCGCTGAGCGACTTTCAGTTGGTGGACCAGTCGTACCGTGAGTGTCCACGTTTCGGCTCCGTATGTCATGACAGGTAGGACGCACTGGTTGAAGACTTTCGTCTTAAGGCATTGCGGTATTGGCGACGAAAAGACTCGACGGAGTTTTCCGAATGCTGCCCAACCCAGCTGTATTCTTCTCTGGACTTCCTTCTCAAGGTTGTTTCTACCTAGTTGGAGCGTTTGCCCTAGGTAGACATACTGTTGAACAACTTCGAGTTGGATTCCATTTACGGCAATCGGTTCCGGATCAACGTGTTCGTTGAACATGACTTTGGTTTTATCCAAATTCATCCGGAGACCGATGCGGCGAGAAGAATCAGCTAGGTCATCCACCATTCGTTGTAGGTCTTGCAGCGTTTCTGCCATAATGACGATGTCGTCTGCAAATCGTAAGTGAGAGATGTACTTGCCGTTTATATTAATACCACGACCTTTCCAGTCCAGCGTCTTAAACATATCCTCCAGAGCGTTAGTGAACAGTTTCGGGGATATGACGTCCCCCTGTCTCACTCCTCGATGGAGATGGATAGGCTTAGTCCGCCGGTCCTGTACTTGTACGGTCATTGTGGCGGCTTCATACAGACATCTCATCACTTCGATGTATCGCCAGTCGACTTGGCAACGCTGCAAAGACTCCAGAACAGACCAAGTTTCGATGGAGTCGAAAGCTTTCTCATAGTCCACAAACGCTAAGCACAGGGGCCGATTGTACTCTTGAGACTTCTGTACAATCTGCCGTACCGTGTGAATGTGGTCTATGGTGCTATAACCCCTTCGAAACCCGGCCTGCTCGGGAGGCTGAAACTCATCGAGTCTTCGCGCAAGACGGTTCGTGATGACCCTGGAGAACAGTTTGTAAACATGGCTCAAAAGCGAAATCGGGCGGTAGTTCTTCAATAGGGTTTTGTCTCCTTTTTTGAAGAATAGTACCACCATGCTTCTGTGCCATGCCTGCGGAGTTCTCCCATGGAAGAGAACGGAGTTAAAGAGCTGTTGGAGCTGATCCAATAAGGGAGTTCCTCCAGCTTTTAGGAGCTCTGTCGTGATCCCGTCCTCCCCTGGGGCTTTTCCATTTTTTAACTGTTTCAGGGCCATTTCGATCTCGTCTCGGCTGATCTCGGGCAGGTCCTCGGTGAAGTGGCGTGTGAGGGTGGCTCTGCAATCCTCAGTATCGGGTACGGGCTTTGAAGCTTGCGAGGCGTAGAGCTTGCTATAGAAGTCTTCCACTTCCGACAGAACCTCCGGCTTGGATGCGACGACTTCCCCAGATTCAGTTGTCAGCTTCGTCAGGTGGCTCCTACCCAAAGGCCGTGCGAACACCTTTGGTCCCCGATTCTGCTCAATTGATTTTTCAATCAAGAGCGTGTTTGCGGATCGGAGATCACGTCGCACGAGCCTCTGGATGGTTTTGTTGCGCTCTTGACTTTTCGTCGAAGCTGACAATGGGTCTGTACGTCTCTCTTCCATTAAGCTGAGAGTTTCCGTCGAAAGTTTGGACTTCCTGCTCTTACGTCTAGTCTCGCAGAACTTCGTCCCTTCATCCCTGAGAATTTCCACCACCTCTTCGAGTTTCTGGTCAACGTCATCTGTGGTTTCCAAGGCAGCGAATCGATTTTCCAATTTTAATTGGAAAGTTTCGGACCCTACCACGGTTTGGAGCAGATTCGGTCGGAGCGTGGACTTCACCAGGCGGGCTCTTTCAGCTTTGTAGTTAATATCCAGAGTGCCCTGAACAAGTCGGTGGTCGCTTCCGGTATTAAACCTGGTGACCACTGTGACATCCCTGAATATGCGCCGTTTGTCCGCGATGATGAAGTCTATCTCATTTTTCGTCACAGTATCGGGGCTTTGCCACGTCCACTTCCTTTTGGGCTTCTTTTTGTAGAATGAATTCATCAAAAAGAGGCCCTCTTTTTCGAGGAAGTTGACGAGCATTTGCCCCCTGTGATTTCTACTTCCAAAACCGTAGTTGCCCATACTCGATTCGCCGCAAGTCTGTACTCCCACTTTAGCGTTAAAGTCCCCCATAACAACGTTATAGTGAGCTTTGGAGGTGGTATGTAAGGCTCTGGAAATATCTTCATACATGCTTTCCACCTCCTCGTCCAAGTGTGTCGAGGTCGGTGCGTAAACCTGGATAACCTTGAGGCTGTACCTCTCGGTTAGCTTAATTATGAGGTACGCAACCCTGTTCGACACACTTGATATCTCTACAACGTTGGCACAGAGAGCCTTATTAACCAGAAATCCGACGCCACCTTGGGAGGGCTGATCTCCTTCTCGGTAATACAGAAGATGGCCCGATCCCAGAGTTATGGTGTCCTCCCCCTCTCTTCGGACTTCACATAACCCTAGAATGTGCCACCTTATGTGCTTCAGCTCCTCTTCTAATTGCGCCAGGTGTTCGTCCAGTCGTAACGTGCGTCCATTGAACGTAGCCAGGGTCAGTTTGGGTTGGCGGCCGATCGTGACCCGGTGATTCTTAGCACCCCCTGACCCGCCGTTACCATGACCGCCGCCTTGGCCAGGAATAGCGGGGCGGCCGGGGACTGGGGGCCTTGGTCCGATGGCTTGCTCCATAAAGGTTTGCCTTTAAAAGATAATCGCCCCGCCAGGCGTGCGTCTTGGCGATCGCAGGACGCAGCTCCTCGCACCGGTGATGCTGCTGCCCATCACCGGTCTGTGGCATTTAGCTACGCCATCATTTCGAAATGGTTATACCGCCATTTGTCGGTCGCCAGAGCCTCGTTCGCTGTTCGGCAGGATGCACCGCGGGCAGGTGAGGTTGGCTTGGAGCACTGAGCTGGTGTTTGTGCCCCCTTACTTCCCTTGAAGCGGTTCATTCGAATCAAACCTATAGAAAAAGCGTTGGTATTTGCGGAAGGCCTCTTGTACTATAATTTGTAGGTACATTTGCCTAATATCAGCACTCATTGCGGTGGGAAACAAGCGAAAATTCAAAATAATGCGAAATAAGTCAGATTGTAGGTTTTTACCTGTATACAACAAATCGTTAAGAGAAACACCCGAATCTGTTTTCATACTAAAATCCAAAACTTGGCGAACTTTAGATGTCAACCTATCTCCGCGAACAACAGCGTGATGAGCGACGAGGTATTGCGAAGCGTCAGGTCCACAAAGGTCATTGACCTTAGCTATGTAGTTCTTGTCCAGATAGTCGCGTAATATCTTGTCGTATTCAAATTTCAGATCGGGGTTAGCGAGCAGTTTTCGTTCTAAAGATAAATACCTACGTTTCGCAATGTGCTCTGACTTTCCTAAACAAGTAGGATCCTTTTTAAATGGAAGCGCGACTGCGTAGCGTCCCGTGGAATCGCGTGTAGTTGTTTGTTCGAAAATGTCCTCGCATTGTTGTTCATCCGCGTCCAATAAAACGTTTTTTGAAGGAATCTCCTCGACTTCAAAAAACCGCGAAACGCAATTTTCAAATGTACACAAGAACGAGCGTGTGACCTCAGGTTCAATGACCTCCGTCGCAGTCGGCGCGTTACCTACAACCAAGTATCCGAACGAGGTTTCGATACCTACTGGCTCGGATCTACTACCACTGAATTTTCTTGATTTCAATATGCGAGCAAAGAAGTCGCTACCTACTATCATGTCAATGGAACCGGGAGCGTGATAAGAATCGTCCGCAAGAGGTAAGTCGTGTAGGTATGTCAGTTCAGAAATATCTATGGGCGCACAGGGTAACTCTTCAGTTATACAGTCAACCACAAACGGGTGTACGTCATAGCGTTCATTTTCATCAAAGCGTGAAACTAAGATAACAGACGTGACACCTTTGGTTTCAGTCTCATTACCTCCTAGGCCTGAGACCCTGGCTCCGTGCGAGGGGTAAAGCGGTAAATTCAAACGCGAGCGGCATTCTTCGGTCATGATGTTCCTCATGGAAGCGGAGTCCACTACTATACGTACTGGAATATTAATCTGCGAGTCAGGTCCATAGGCCTGGCATACGGCCGTACCTAGTAAAACCGTGCGGGATAAAGAAAACACTTCTAGCGGTTTGTTAGTCACACATAGCGATATTTGATTGTCCTTGGCGATAGGAACCCCATGCGAATTTCCTCCCCCACCATGGGAGGGCGAGCGAGCGTACGTGCGTGCGGCGGGTGCGGTAGCGGCGGTGGCATGCGAAGTGTTAAGTCTGTGTTGATTAGCGTTATCAGTAAAATGCGGTGCGGTTGTGACTGCGCGAGCATTCGCAGCAGCGGCGCGGGGGGCTGCCGAGCCCTCATTAGCGTTATTATTATTAGCGGGCGAGTGAGAGTTAGTCATTTCTTTAAAATGTAGAAGGCTGTGATGAAAATTTGCACAGAATCTACACCGGCGCGTGCTCCCACACTGGCGGGATGAATGTAAAGCGGACATACAGTTAATGCAAAGGCGTTTTTCTTTAACATAATTATACCTATCGCGAGGCGATAAGGGCGTAAAAAGCGGGCATGCATAAAGATTGTGCGTAGAACTTTGACAATATGGGCACAAATTTTTATTAGTGTCATCATCAGTAGCGTTTTGTACACTCAAAAACGTCTTAAACGGCCTTGGTTGTTGCGAATTACAAGCGGGGCGAGCGTGCGGTTGCGCGGCTAAAGTAGGTACATTACGAGATGTGCGAGCGGGAGGCGGCGCAGGGTGGCTAGCACTACCTAAATTCGCGCGGCTTAGAATGCGAGATTGTTCTCTCACGAATTGCGTCAAATCGTTTGACTTGGGAAAATCTCCCTCGTCTCTTTTGTACATCTCGAATGCCCGAGCGGTCTCTGGATCTAAACATTTCAAACCCAAGTGCAAAAATATGAACTCATCCAATTCATTTATTTTTAACTGCTTTAAAGCGGCGATAGTTGTCGAATATTTATCGATAAATGCGTCAAGAGCGGCGGGTGTGGCGGTATTCACACTTTTTAACTTTAGCAATTGATCGAGATAAGCGGTTGCGAGTGCGCGAGTGTCCTGATATTTGTTTATCAATGCGTTCCAAAGTGTTATATAGTTGTCACCAGTAGGCATAATGCCTCTGCACATATTTAGAGCGTTGCCTGTCAATTTCCCTACTAAATATTGCATTTTTTCCGTGTTAGTTAAACGTTTGTTTTCATGAATGACTGAACGAAACGATTCATAGAAAAGCGGCCATTTTTGAATGTCACCATCAAAACTAGCGAGTTCCAATCGAGGTAAACTGACATATGACTGACTAGTCTCTGGGCAAATTGGCTTTGACTCAACTTGTGGCGTTTTGGATTGAAAGCGATCGCATTCAAATTTGACCCTATTATACAGGTCATCAAAGGCGAATATGGCTTGAAAATTGAAAACATAGTTGGGCCTAACACGAGACTCTAGATCATTCTTCTTTTGGATGCATGAAATATATTCAGAACGTAGGTAATCAATGGTAACGCACTTTGCTAAGAAACTATCAATAATAGTTTGGTCGGCTGAGGATGTGGGAATAGAATCAAACACAGCTTGCATGCGAGCAAAATAAGCGGAAGACTGCAATTCGTAATACGACAATTTTCGGTCAACTTCAGCCGCCATCTTTTCGGCCTCTGCATGAACTGCGGCGGCTTTTGCTGTCTCATCAACGGGTTTGGACATGTTGTATAGAGAAATAGAACCAAAATATAGGCGAAATAACTCGGATTGCTAAGAATCCGGCTCGAAGGACCAAAAAATATGGTGTATGAAAGATGCGTTCGATAGCTGAAGGCGCTGGTTTTAAGAAAATAATCTTTTGTGGACTGTATTATTTGGTTTAATGGCAGAGAAAAGAATGGGAGACTGTTATGACCTATTGCTCTTTTAGGTTTAGGAAAAGGGAATTCACTTACCACACCGACTGAATATGGCGGATCCTCGAACGGCGTCGCGGCTTGGGTGCCAGCGACGCTTTTATTTTTGCACTTCACAGTTTTATACAGGTTTGGAAAAACACTCGCGGCTATTATAGTTTGGATGTTTGCTTAAATTATGCGGTTATTAAATATTTATGTTCAATTTATAAGCTTGCGAAAAATTGAGGCACGCGCACGCAGTAGCGATACACACACAACAGTCTTTTGTTTTTTTTTTTTTTTCACGCAGCCGCGTGAGCGCCACGTTGAAATCCGAACACTTCCGAACGGTGACGATTGCTTCCGAGTCGGTGTGTGTGCGAAGGAAAAGGAAAGGATAGAGCAAAAGGCGGCAAAGGGTTACCTTGCTTACAGCCAAACCACATGTCTACATATAAAATTCGTGTTAGGTTAGACAGAACATTCATACGTAATAATAAAAAATATTTATAAATTCATAGTAATGTCAAATATAAGATGTAGTCAGTATAATAAATTTCAAATAAAATAATAATAAATCATTATAAGGTAAACATTCATTTGGATGAATAAAATTAAGACAATATTTTAATTAACATATTTTCTTATAAAGTAAAAAGTATTCATTCAGATCGTATAATGGATTTTGAGACAAAATAGTTTTGACCTTTCTTGAAAATTCTGCCAAATTACTACTTTCACGTATGCTGAGTGGTAAACTGTTATAAATCTCGTACCCTACACTTGTGAAGCTTCTCTTAAAAACGCTATAATTTGAAATTGGTTGAGCCAGTTTTCCCTTATGTATATTTCGACGTTGATTTTGATTCTGTTCCATAAGTTTATCTTTATCTTTAAACATTTTCACCGATATCAAATACACGTACAATGATATAATGGTAAGAATTTTTAGCTTTTTAAATATTGGTTTGCAGTGTGCCAAGAAAGGTGCGTTAGACACAATTCTGATAGCCTTTTTTTGCATAACCAGTATAGAAGATATCGCTGAAGCATTCCCCCACACTTCTAAACCATATCGCATCACACTTTCGAAGTAAGAATAATACATAATTTTTAGTGTGTTCATATCTACCAAATTTTTTAAAGATTTCAGAGAGTAACATGCACTGGCCAATTTCTTTTTTATAAACTCAATGTGAGGGAACCATCTTAACTGACTATCCAATTCAATGCCCAAAAAACGAACTGTCTCCTTTTTTTGTACTGGTAGACCGTATTTATAATCAGCGACAGGCTGACAAGCTGTTACTATAGTGATACACATGTTTCCTGAAACAACCTTGGAAAACATCCCTCAAAAATGTCAGACGTGGCGATAGCGACCGTATTCTTATGGCCGTGAACGCTCTGCCTACCCCGCAAGGGATAAAGGCGTGATATGTGTGTGTGTGTGTGTGTATTTATTTTAAGGGGTGAATCAGACTATGAAACTGAAAAACTTTTTCCAAGGAACATAGGTCGAAATATAAGAAAAGTCTTTGGATGTCCCATACAAATTGACTTGCTTGGTCGGTAGTTTTCTGACCGAAGGAGAAAGTTGTTCAGTTTCATGGGCTGGTTCACATCTTAAAATATTTGCAGCTAATATTTTTACAGCTTATATATCACCGTAAAATTATAAATATCGCTAGATCACGATACATCTCGCTAATTTACAATCTATCGCAGTGACTTCACATAACAAACGCAATTTTCGAAAAACTTTAGAACTAAGATACGCGGGAGGCCGCAACAAAACGTTGTGATTTGTTTAACGCCATATCCACAATTCCACACTGTTTGATTCTCATTTCGCTAGATATAAAAAGTAAACAAAGTGTTTCTGATATAGTTCACCGGTGAACCGTACAAAAAGATGCTAAGTAAAAAGCACACTGATCGATTTTAAAACCTCATTTCAAAAGTCGGTTAAGAAGTCAAAGCGAGCTCATCGCAAATCGCAGAAAATACTTTTCGAATCGAAGGTAATTCACATTGATTACTTTGGCTACAACTTTGATCCGCAGACTTCGTACACAGTATAAAACAAACAACAGTATAGCGTCTTAGAGAAATCATGTAAGTTTTCCCAAATAATAATGTGTTCACTCGAACTCCATCAAACAGAAGCTCCATGGATCAGTAAGGCGGATCGCACACTTGACGCACGACGGAGCGCTAAAACATCGCAACGGTCTGTCAAATCCATATAATAATGTCAATCCCCATACTAAACCCGCAGTGCTATTGCAGTGTCATCCATCGTTTGCGGTTTTAGTATGGGGAGTGACGTTTCTAGTTTCTAGCCAATCCAAGACTTTTCGCCATAGCAAAGTGGGCGGTACAGGCAAAGATGTGACTCAGTTTTGCATGCGGTGTTTTCTGTTTATTTTTAGTTTTTTAATTTGACTTTACTTGGATTGTACTCAGCCAGCCCAGCAATTCACCCGATACTACCATTTCCTATATGATTAATAATATGGAGTTGGATAGGGCACTGCTTAAGGAGATCGGAAGACAACATTTCAAAAATAGTGCTGGACTGTAACCCTACTACTGGCCATAGAAAGCAAGGCCGGCCTGCAATCACCTGGAGAAGATCTATCCTGTCCGAGTTAAAATCTGCCGGAACAACTTGGACAGAAGCTAAAGAAAAAGCCCAAAATAGAAATGTCTGGAGGAAATTTGTTGAAGCCTTAATGCTCCACGAGGAGTTAAAGGACCAATCATCAACTCAAACTCACGCTCAAATCATTTATTCAGAGTAGTAAATTTTACATTTAACTTATTGATTGTCAGATATTAGTAATTGTAAAAAAGAGAAAAATGTAGGATGAGTAATTTTATGAACTAAAAACTTAAAACTAGCCCCTACAGCACTGCCTCGGGGCTGGCCAAGCTAACCAAACAACGCTAACGTTACATGTTACACCTAAGTGGTAAATAAAATAACATCGAGTTCATGCCAAGAGAAAAAATGTTTTGTTACATGCGTATGGTTAGCAGTGGTGAGTTTTACTGTGAAGTGCGTAAGCTGATTGGTGCTTCCTACCGTGCAAAAGTACCTTTAAGGTCTTTAGACGGTAAGCACCTCCTGACCAGCAAGGAGGATGTACTTAAACGTTGGGCTGAGCATTTTCACAACTTGCTCAACGTAGATCGATCAGCTGATCTGCATCATATCAGTTTAATGCCTCAACTCCCATTAGCCACGGAGCTGGACGAGCCCCTGTCATGCGACGAGGTTGTTACTGCCATCAGACAGCAGCATAATAACCGGGCGGTTGGCATTGACCTTATACCGGGTGAACTACTTAAATATGGTGGTACGGAGTTGCACACGTCGGTATGGAAACTTTTCGTTCGAATGTGGGAGGAGGAGAGGGTCCCTGAGGACTTCAAAGTGTCTCGCATTTGTGCCCTCTACAAGAACAAGGGTGACCGTTCTGAATGTAACTCTTATCGCGGTATTTCATTGCTGTCAGTCCCTGGAAAAGTCTTTGCCAGAGTTTTACTGAACCGCCTCAAAGATTTGTCGGAAAAAATTCTGCCCGAAACCCAGTTCGGCTTCCGACCTGACCGAGGTACATGTGAAGCTATTTTCTCGGTGCGTCAACTACAAGAAAAAAGTAGAGAACAAGGTCGCCAGTTGTACCTCTGCTTTGTTGATTTAGAGAAAGCATTCGACAGTGTGCCTCGCGAAGCTCTCTGGATGGTGCTAGGAAAGTTAGGGTGCACAGAAAAGTATGTGCGACTCCTAAGACTCCTGCATGACGACATGCAGTGCTGCGTCTCTGTAGACGGTGAACAGTCTGATTTCTTCCCCGTCACCTGTGGGGTGAAACAAGGGTGTGTTCTAGCGCCCACACTGTTCGCCTTGTACTTTGCAGTTGTAGTCAAAGAAGTCCAAAATACTGTTTCCCAAGGAGTCCGCATCCGTTTCCGCACAGATGGCAGTCTTTTTAACCTGGCTAGACTTAAGGCGCGCACTAAAGTCTCGTATGCATTGATTACTGAGATCATGTATGCTGATGACTTGTGCTTTCTTGCAGAAACCCCAGACGGCCTGCAACAGCTAATGTCCGTTTTTCACCAAGCATGCTGTAAATTCGGCCTGAAGATCAGTGTCAAAAAGACGGAAGTGATGTCCTTAGACTCGCATGGTCGCGAGACACTGGCGATTATGCTTGGTGAGGATATGCTGAAACAGGTTGATAAGTTTCGTTATCTGGGGAACACTATAACATCTAAGTGTAACCTTGATGCTGAGATCAACAGCAGAATCAGTGCTGCAGCTGCAGCATTTGGGAAGTTGTGTTCCAAGGTTTTCTGCTCGCACGACCTAAAGCTAGCCACAAAAATCTCTGTATATATGGCGATTGTGCTGCCAAACCTTCTATACTCCTCCGAGACTTGGTGTGTGTATCGTCACCACATACGCACTCTGGATCGCTTCCACCTAAAATGCCTTCGCACCATTATGAAGATCAGATGGTCCGACCGAGTGCGCAATACCGAAGTTCTGAGACGAGCCAATGTTGGTGGCATTGAGGCCTATCTAATGCGTCGTCAGCTACGGTGGTGCGGTCATGTATCCCGGATGTCGGAGGAGAGAGTGGCGAAGCGCATCTTTTATTCTGAGCTAGAGGAGGGCAAGCGAAAGCATGGCGGACAACTCCTCAGATATAAAGATGTTCAGAAACGACACATGAAAAGATGCAACATTGAGCCCACTCAATGGGAGGGTCTGGCAGCACAGCGTCCCGAATGGCGCGGGATGGTTAAGAAGCAAGTCCGCGAGTTTGAGGAACAGCGTAAAGCAGACCTCGACGCTAAGCGCGATGAGCTGAAGGCCCGTCCACCCGTCGCCATTAACTATAATTATGTAAATGGCAAACTCACGTGTCCACTCTGTGCACGGGAGTTTACTGCCAAAATTGGCTACAATAGCCATCTCCGGGCGCATCAGCGCCGATCTGATTAGGAGTCAAAGTGGTCGCCATGGCCGAAATCGGTCGGAGAGAGATCATCATGGTTAGCCGGACCACCTGGACAGTAAACCACCCAGAAACCTGCCAAGAAGTGCTCCTATTCTAAATATACAATTTGTCAGGCCCTAGGCTACCGTTGCTAAATTTCTAAATTTGACACGTATGCTGCTCTATTTGTCTACTGTGCTAACAGCATACGTCTGCACCGATGCAATATGAGTTTCCGTTTTCCGTTTGAAATTACGCGGCGCACCGGAAGCCACATGTCATTCGGGCAGGCGGGCCGCAAAATAACTGCATTTTATTGCTGTTTGCCGTGAGATGCCGGCTTAGAATAGCATCACCCCACATCCTTCCCGCGGATGTCGTAAGAGGCGACTAAGGGACTCGAGAGTATTGGTGTATTACAATTTTTAGGCGACAGGCTGACTACCTGCCACTATAGTGATGCACATGTTTTCTGAAACAACCTTGGAAAACAATCCTCAAAAATGTCAGACATAGCGATAACCACCATTTTTTTCCGGCTGTTAGCGCTCTGCCTACCCCGCAAGGGAAAAAGGCGTGATATATGTATGTATGTATGTATGTATTACTGTTTAGCAGCACAACAGTTTTTGCTTTGAATTCAAGATTCGTGATTCTTAATCTGCACAAAAGTTAATTAGTATCCTTAGAGGATGAAAAGCTAAAAAAAATCGCTACTTGGCTGCGAATACGTAGGTAAAAAGATCTTTTTTTTTTTACTTTAATAAATTCCTCCCGACGCATAATGTCTTAAATCCTAAAAATGCCCTAAACGCAGAATAACCTACACGCATAATAATTTAAACGCATAATGTCCTAAACGCTTAATAAATAGTCTCTGCCTACCCCAACGGAAAAAAGGCGTGATTTATGTTTATGTATGTGAGATGCTTTTCAAATACCAAGAATAGAAAATGCGATATATTGCCAGCATTACATTAGAAGTTTCCAAGAATCAAACTCCCAACTCGAACATAAGTTCAAGTTTCCAACTACCAGACCACAGAGCCACTTAGCATGTTTGCGAACTATTGCACGGAACGAAGACTGCAGTATTGATGCAATGTGCAAACTGCATTATTGATGTGCAGCAAATTATGGAGTACAACGGCAAGTTTGTTTGGTTAGGTATCTCAGCAGTTATAATGTAGTCAGCTTGGAGTCATACATAATATACGATCATTTAATATCGCTAGCTGCCAATCGTTTTCCTGACATGTATCTACATACATACTCGTACATACACGGCACACGTGTATATAAATTTATAAAATGCAAAACTAACTGAAAATCTACGCACATGCTAAACCTTTGAGACTAGAAACTTGAAATTTGGCATGCGTATTCTTGGGTGTTTCTTTTTTTTAGAAGGACCGGTGTCTATGCAACGACTCCATTAACCCGTGTCTGAGTTTGTCAACCGCCTACTATTAGTAGCAGGCCTCTGACATGGTTGAGTAGCGACAGCCTTCTAAGTTATCATAGACAGTAACCGGGACCTACGGCTTAACTTGCCATCCGAAACACGAAACCATCTTTCTTGCGGACAATTGGGTTGTTCAGCCCGCAATGTCCAAACCAGACTGGGAACAAATTCACAAATTGATAAATATCAACTTTGTGGTGACCCACCGAGAATCGAACCCGGAACTTTTGCGTGGCAGGCAGTCGCACTACCACTGCGCCGCATCGATCGTCAGCGGTTATAATGTTGTCAGTCTAGCTAGGAACATAAAAACGATCATAATAATATTATCATATTAAAAATAAGAGGCTTAATTTACTGCTCACTGCGGCATTATTTCATTTTAAATCTAGTAGGAAATCTTATGAAAATAGTGATGGTTTTGATGTTTTATAGTGCAGTATAAACCCACAGTTAAGATTGGAGTGTTGTATTTTTGTAAAAAGGGGGCTGAGGCTAACAGGGTAGATTTGGAAGTTCTATATGCGAATCATCTTGCTTGCGAGTTTCAGATACTTGGTACTTGTGATTTTTAGTCTTGAGTGCCATCTAGAGGTGTGGTTACAAACTAGCTTGGCCAAGCTTGACTATTAGTTCTAACCTTCAATTTGAAGCTGCTACAACATTTTTGGCTCTCATTGAAAATCGCCATTGTGGCGCTGCCAGTCAAGGAAAGCCATAGGAAAGCAAATACGATAGTACGCGGAACTAACGTAGATGAAGCCCGCAAATCTAGCTGTCATTTGTACGGGACAGCCTATGGACCAATGTCTCAATATTTGTCACTCAAGACATTTGACGCTCTTTCTAGCCAGTAAGAAATAAAGGCCTCGACAAATCGCTCCCCTTCGTTATCATAATGTTTTTTCCACTAATATGTTTTAGCATAACATGTTTCACATAATTCTTTTCTCCTGTTATACCTTTGTCATAAAAAAAAATCTCATAATATTTATCTCGGTATAATACAATTTATTTATGTCTAACAATTTTTTTGCAATTTCAATGGCAGCAAATGTAAGTCAGTTTAGTATTTTTATAGACATAAGGTTAGGTTAATAAATTATGCTTAAAGTGCCTACAATTTATAAGCGTAAGTATCATTAGTTCAATGTACATTGTGCCAACCTATGCTATGCCTAATATTTTTATGTAAATAGATAGGGAACCCTACAAATTATAACCACATGTTTTCTTCTTCCCCAGAACCCCAAATGGAGCCGTGATAGCACTCGGGCGATGGTCAGGCGGCGGCGGCGGCGCGGGCGCAGGTGTCATGCCCGTGCTCAACGAAACAGCGTGTGCCGAGCTGTTGGCAGAAGTTCAGTGGACCGAGCCTATAAGCTTGGTCAGCTTGGCCATTTTGGCGCTGATAGATGTCCTAGTGATCGCTGGTAAGTTGTTTACTTGCGCCATCTAGCGTCGAGTGGCTGATCTACTAAGAGACAGAAAGCGTTGCAGCTTGACGATATTGGCGCTTATAAATGTTAAGTTGCTTAATTGCGCCATCTAGCGTCGACTACCTGAACTACTAAGACCCAATTTTCATGCTTTACTCAATGAAACAGCGTGTGCCGAGCTGTTGACAGAAGTTCAGTGGACCGAGCCCATCAGCTTGGTCAGCTTGGCAATCTTGGCGCTGATAGATGTCCTAGTGATCGCTGGTAAGTCTAGTAATAGCTAAAGTTTAAGATAGCGCCATCTAGTTTCGAGTGACTGAACTATTAAAAGACAGAGTGCGCCGCTTCAGTTTAGCTTGGCCACAGATAATATAATACTACTAAAGTAGTGCGTGGTGTAGGTAATTTACTAAGACGCAACTGTCATTCCCGTGGTCGACGAGAGAGCTAGTGCCGAGTTTATTTTATTCTAAGTATTTTATTTATTAGGTTACCAACAGAGTATATATTGATTACATACATAAACCAAAAGCTTAGTTGTAAAGTCTAAATGCTACTCTAATTATATAGGCAACGACGGCATGCATTACATAAAAAGAGAGTATGGGCTAAAACACTACATTAACTATATAAAAACAGAATTATTTTTTTGAAGAGTTGTTAGTAGAGTACATTCATCTATCTATTGATAGAAGTACTGGTTGACGCTGGTAAGTTGATAAATAGCGATATCTATCGTCAAATGGCTGAACTACTACGAGATCGCTTATTCCGTGCTGTTCTTAAAACAGCGCCATCTAGTGTCGAGAGGCTGTATTACTTTAACATGAATTGGACTTCATGCCATTCCTTGGCATAATAAAAATCCTCAAATTTGTATTTTATCTTGTAGATCCCTATTTTTAAAACTAAAGTTCTATTTTCCTTCAATGTTGCGAAAGCATTGATTCATCAAACATTACAGTAATGTATTTTGCACAAGAACGTTTCCTAAAATTGGGTCTCCATCTTGCGGTAGACCACAAGGAAGGGTGACATTTAATCTACCAATGTTCAGAGAATTAAGTTCCTTTAAAGGGTTTCTGGCAAACTACATACATACATACACAATTCACGCCTTTATCCCTTGCGAAGTAGGCAGAGCGTTAACGATCGTAAAATTACGGTCGTTATCGCCACGTCTGACAAGTATTGAGGGCCCCTTCAGATGATTCGTGTATCACTGTAGTGACAGGTTGTTAGCCTGTCGTCTAAAGTTGTAATACGTGGAACCCTCGAGTCCAAAAACAATCCTCAAAAATGTCAGACGTGGCAATAGCGACCGCATTCTTACGGCCGTTGACGCTCTGCCTACCACGCAAGGGATAAAGGCGTGATATATGTATGTATATGTATGTATCATAAAAGTAAACATCGGTTTATAAAAATCATTACAAAGAAAAAACTTAGGTACGGGAGGTCTTGTTATCGTATTGCATTATAACTTGGGGAAACTTGCTTGATTCAATATGATAAAAAAAGCCTTATAAATAGATTCACTGAAGCTGAAGCCCATACAACAGCCAGCCATCCAGCCCCTATCCACTCAGCAGCGCAGCCCGGAGAGACATAAATCAGCTAGTGTTGCCAGCTTCAGCAAGCTAATCGTACGGTCACTTGCAAAGTCACCGTATATCAAACATTACATTACAAGAGGATTAGTAACTGCAGACGACCGATGTGGCGCAGTGGTAGTGCCTTTCACGCAGAAGGTTCCGGGTTCGATTCTCGGTGGGTCACTCACAAAGTTGATATTGTTCCCAGTCTGGTTAGGACATTGCGGGCTGACCCACCCGATTGTCCGTAAGTAAGATGGTCCCGTATTTCGGATGGCACGTTAAGCCGTAGGTCCCGGTTGCTGTCTATGATCACTTAGACGGCGGTCGTTTTTCTTTTATGACATCTCTTTCTAGTACATATGGAATAGACAGTTGTCAATCAAATATGACTGAAACAAATAGCATTGATTTATACAAATAAGTTGTTTTTACTTTTTCTTTTAAAAGCCTTTAATTGTACACATTTTCACAGTACAGTTACTTTTTCTACACTACAGCTAGCGCAAATCCATTTTAAAAAAACCTAATTACGTCTAAATCCATTAGCCTGGCAATACTGAATCAGTTCGTAGCCGTAGAACCAGCTACGACGCATCGTAGCAGCTACGGCGTAGCCATGTACGGGAATCAAAGTGGAAATGGGATTAAAAACACCGAGTCCGCCATTTCGAATTTTATCCTTTAGCGATAAGAGTGACTTTCCGATGCACGGACGAACAATAGATATCCAGGTACATTTAAATGAATTGTTGTTTCACAGTAATGGTGGTTTGTTTAACAAAAGCGCGGTATAAAAGATTTAGGTGTTTATCACTGTATAACTCAGTGAACAGGCATTTTAAACTCAGAGTTTGTGAATTATGAATTAACTAGCGGCCCGCCCAGCGGCTCTGCCCGCTGTAACTCATTTTTCCGTGGGAATTAGGTGTTTTCCTGGCAAGTTTTATACATATAAACCTTCCTTTTGAATTACTCTATCTATTAAAGCAAAACTGTATCAAACTCCGTTGTTTAGTTTCAAAGATTTAAGCGAAGTTTTCCGAGCAGTGTGATGCCGGCTTAGAATAGCACCGTACCATTTCTTTGTATTGTGAAACCTGATATTTCCGTATAAAGAGCATACATACATACATATATCACACCTTTATCCCTTACTGGGTAAGCAGAGCGTTAACCGCCGTACAAATATGGTCGCTATCGCCACGTCTGACAAATATAGAGGGCCGTTTGGGATAATTCGTGTATCGTGTATCTATAGTGACAGGTTGTCAGCCTGTCGCCTAAAAGTTGTAAAACACTTGAAACCCTCAAGTCCCTCAGTCGCCTCTTACGACACCCGTGGGAAGGATGAGGGGTGATGCTATTCTAAGCCGGCATCACACGGCATACATACGGCCCTCTGACACTTGAAAACACGTAGAAAATTTTCCTTTACTCCATCACGGCCTACTTTTTTCATTACCTACATTGAAACTGTTTTTAAAAGAACTTTTTCAGTAATAGAAACATGCCCACCTTCCAAATTAATGAAGCCATAGAATAAATAGGCTTCGAAACGTACAGAAACTACTTTAGGCGTTCATTATTTTTTGGAGTTTCCCAAAAGTATAAAGGGTAACTTTTACTTCTTCAGCCACAACCGTTTACTGCCGGACATGGGCCTCCCCCAAATTGGGGGGTATTGCCATACTCACCACGCTTGGCAGGTGGATTGGCCAGCGCAGTACAATATATTGTAGATACTCGTATTCTTCTGACCCGGGTCACTTCATCACTGGATCCCCAAGGTAATTTCGTTTATATTACCATAAAAAAATATCGTGAGTGACCCGGGTCAGCCGTAAAAAAGCTCAAAAGCGATATTGACAAATGTCAGGCAGTACTACGGACATCTCAAAATCGGGCTCAAGATCGATCTCAGAGTTGAGTGCGGTTTGTGAATAGCCATTAGCCATATAGCCAGTTTCACTCGTGCTGCTGAGGTGAATATAATGACACCTCACTTCGACATTTCAACAACCGCTCAGCTGTTTGGACTGTAGATAGATAGATAAACTCTTTATTGCTTACAACAAACACAATATTAAAACACAAAACGGCACAATATACTATAACAAAAAGTAAGCAAAGGCGGCCTTATCGCTTGTAGCGATCTCTTCCAGACAACCTCTACCATTACAGAGACAGCTTAACAATTTGGAAGTAGTTACAGAAGCAAAAGAAAGTTAAATTTTACAACAATTATAGTTAATACCTAAATAATATATCAATATAATACATACATACATATATACTGTAGGCCATGAAAAACAATTTACTTGTCCACATACATATAGTTTCCCGGGTTCGATTCTCGGTGGATCACTCACTAAGTTGATATTTATCACTTTATGAGTTTATTCCCAGTCTCGTTAGGACATTTCGAGCTGAACCATCTGATGCCCGTAAGTAAGATGGTACCGTGTTTCGGATGGCACGTTAAGCTGTAGGTCCCGGTTGCTGTCTATGATCACCTAGACGGCGGTCGTTACACAACCATGTCAGAAGCCTGCTACTTATAGATGGCTGCTGAAAAATTCTGTCACTAGGGTCCATCGGGTCGTTGGACGACTCGGTGCCCCACACGAAAAAAGAGAGCGAGAGAGAGAGAGACATATAGTTTTTCTCGAAACACAACACTCTTTCTCAGGCAGTCGGCTAAAAGGCTAATCCGTTTTTCAATTAATCTCAAGCGTATTTTTCTAAGTAGTACCAACAATGTTTTTTATTTAGAACGCTTATGGCGGGGCGCAGCTGTATCAAAACTTTTATCTTTCCATAATTTGCGGCCTGAGAGCGTTGGTGGCCAAGTGGATAGGACACCGGTCTTACAATCGTGAGATCCGAGTTCGATCCCCGCCATGTACCAATGTGTTTTTACTCACGTACATTTACCGACTGCTCTTACGGTGAAAGAAAAACATCGTGATGAAACCCACATTCAAATAAAATTTGAAACCAGATGATTTGAATGTGACTTAACCTAGGATTCGGGCCAGGTTAGCTTTCGGGTTTCAGAGGTCAGATGGCAGTCGTTCTGTGTAAAAACTTAGTTCGACGTCAAATCCCCTAGATTAGGTAGCCGACCACGACAGAGAACGGGATAAGGCAAGGGGAATGATGGATTTGTGACCTCACAGCCGGTTTAGTTGGCTGAATTTTTATTCGGGATCCAGAGATTGTCGGTTTGATTTTAGGGAGTAGGCTACTCAAATATGGTAATTTTTGTCAGTTTATTGTTTAGTTGTTTCTATTTTCTGCCGTGTGATGCCGGCTTAGAATAGCATCACCCCATTTCTTCCCGCGGGTGTTGTAAAAGGCAACTAAGGGACTCGAGGGTTTCATCTGTATTACAATTTTAGGCGACAGGCTGACAACCTGTCACTACAGTGATACACCAATTATCTGCAAAGGCCCTCAATGCTTGTCAGACGTGGTGATAATGACCGTAATTTTACGATCGTTAACGCTCTGCCAACCCCGCAAGGGATAAAGGCGTGATTTATGTGTGTGTGTGTGTGTGTGTGTGTTTCTATTTTGGTTACGAAAGAACACTGCATCACACAATAAGCAAGATAATTATAATTTATTATTAACTAGCGGCCTGCCCCAGCGGCTGCGCCCACTGCGACTCATTTTCCCGTGGGAATAAGGATTTTTCCCGGCAAGCATTATACACAAAAACCTTCCTCTTGAATCACTCTATCTATTAAAAAACGTGCATCAAATTCAGTTGTGTAGTTTTAAAGAGACGTGGCGATAACGACCATAATTTTACGAGCTTTAACGCTCTGCCTACCCCGCAAGGGATGAAGGCGTGATTTGTGTATGTATGTATGTACTATCCCAACCAAACTGAAAACAATCTTCTAAAGAACTAATAACAAACACCAATTCATCCTTTACCAAGAATTGAACCCAGAACCTTCACATCTCGAAACCAAGGCTTAAAATATACATCACAGAGTCACAAAGGTATTAATACATACATACATATATCACGCATTTATCCCTTGCGGGGTAGGCAGAGCGTTAACGGCCGTAAGAATACGGTTGCTATCACCACGTCAGACATTTTTGAGAATTGTTTTCTAAGGTTATTTCAGAAAACATGTGTATCACTATAGTGACAGGTTGTCAGCCTGTCGCCTAAAAATTGTAATACACCAATACACTCGAGTCCCTTAGTCGCCTTTTACGACAAAGGTATCAATATGTATTAGCATTTAGCTTTGTGCCTGTTCCATTTTGGTGAATTAAAACCGACAGCGTTTGGCTTTTAGGACTGTCAATGCTCTGTGTTTTGAATGTCGTCAATGCGGCCATAGATCAAGCAATGTAGATGAGTCAGGGTGATTGGCGTTATCCATACTAATATTATAAATTCGAAAGTAACTCTGTCTGTCTGCTACGCTTTCACGGCCAAACCACTAAACCGATCATCATGAAATTTCACACAGAGATTAGTAAGATACCGAGAACGGACATAGGCTACTTTTTTTCACCACTCGAGGGTCTGAAGTACCTTCAGTAGACCACCAGGTACACCACCACGAGCCCGCCTAAACTATAGGAGATACAGACATGGCACCAAGCAAAAAATGTTTAACTTGATGGGTAGCTTCTGGTGGCATATAGACTTTGAAGGTTTGGAGAACCTGATGTAGACCACCAGGTGCACAACCAGGAGCCCACCTAAACTATACGAGATAAAGATATGGCACGAAAGCAAAAGTTGTTCTGCTTGATGGGTAGTTTCTGCTGGCATATAGACTTTGAAGGTTTGGTGTTCCTGACGTAGTCCACAAGGAGCACTAATAGGGGCCCAGATTAGAATGTATAATTTAGGACGTTAGTGAAGGAAACAAGGTTATTTTATCATCTAAAATACCAAGTCAGCGAAACAAAATCGCGGGTACCAGCTAGTACATAAATAAAATATCCTGGACAAATCACACAGCACCATCTAGGCCCAAACTAAGCATAGCTTGTGCTATGGGAACTAGATAGCTGATACTAATACATATTACTATAAGGCGAGAAACACACTTGATGCACGACGGAGTGCAAAAATATCGCAGCGGTCTGTGAGATCCATTCTAGAAACGTCACTGCCCATGCTAAAACCGCACTCGACGGATGACACTGCGATAGCGCTGAGTCAACAGCGGTTGTCGGTTTTAGCATGGGGATTGACATTTCTAGTATGGATCTGAGAGACCGCCGCGATATTTTTGCGCTCCGTCATCCGTCAAGTTTGTTCCTCGCCTAAAATATGCGATTTTTTACATACGTACATACATACATAAATCACGCCATTATCCCTCGCGGGGTATCAAAACGCTTACGATCGTATAATTACGGTCGTTATCGCCACGTCTGGCAATATTTGAGGGTCGTTGTAGATAAGTCGTATTGACCGCCTGTCGCCTAAAATTGCAATACACATTGCAACCCTCGAGTTCCTCAGTCGCCTCTTACGACACCCACGGGAAAGAAATTGGGTGATGCTATCCTACGCTGGCATCATAGGTACTATAATTGCCGTCTGGATGCTCTGTATTTTGAATTTAATCAATACGACCATAGATTAAGCAATGTGGATCTGTCAGATTGATTAGAGCCCTTTTAGAAGCCAAAATGGATGACGTGACGTGACGTATAGAGCCGTCAACTGAAATATGTAAGCTTGAAACATTTATACATATCACGCCTATGCCGCTGGCGGGGTAGGCAGAGCGTCAACAACCATAAAATTACGGTCGTTACCGCCACGTCCGACAAATGTATGAGGGTCGTTTCAGATTAGCCATACATCTATAGTGACAGGGTGTAAGACTGTCGCTTAAATTTGCAATAGACGTGGAACCCTCAAGTCCCTTTATCGGCTTCTACGACACCCACGGGAAAGAAATGGAGTGTTTATATATGCTATTCTAGTCCGGCATCACACGGCACTTAATAAAGATTGGTTTTTGAAGCATTTTCGTAAAAAAGATTAGTGATTTCATAGACGAAATATATTTTATTAGTCTATTAAACGTGACACCAGGGTTCATCGGGTCGTTAGACGACTCGTTATCCTAAACGAACAAGAAAAAGAAGTAGATATGAAAGGTTATGTTAGGTTAATTTTTTAAAGTTTTTATCCCTTTACCAGAATTTGCAAAATATAAAGCTATTTTATGCAACTATGTTAATGTGTTATGCCGTTTGATGCCGGCTTAGAATAGCATCACTCCATTTCGTTCCCGTGGATGTCGTACTAAGCGACTAAGGGACTCGCGGGTTTCATGTGTATTACAACTTTAGGCGACAGGCTGACAACCTGTCACTATAGTGATACACAAATCATCTCAAACGGCCCTCTATATTTGTCAAGCATGGCGATGGCGACCGTATTTTTACGACCGTTAACGCTCTGCCTACCCCGTAAGGGATAAAGGCGTGATATATGTATGTATCTAAATAAATATATTTAGGTGTTAAGAATATTGCTTGCTTTTCGGTTACAAATAAAAAATTGTCTTTATAATAGACCCTGGAGATAAATAAATATTTTTGTTGTTAGATTTAGTGATTATTCAAAAAGTATTTTAAGTATTCAACCGTTAAGAGCGCTTTACTCTTTATTTTGCTAAAAACGGCGGCCATTTTTTGTGAAAAGCAAAAAAACACAATAGCAACTTAAATAAATAAGAGGCTCTTTAATAAATTGTTTCCAAATAATCTATGAAACTGTAATTATTTTGATGACTGCTTTTTTCTAATGGAGTTGCGGAGTCAATTTTGAGACGATAGCCGGAGAGTAATATAAGATTACCTAATGGGAAATTTTCATTCTGTTCGTTTAGTTCCCAATGGGTGGCGCTCGCTACGAATAAAAGCATTTTCTTAAAAGCTCAGCATCGATTTCCCAGAACCACTGAACTTGACAGATAATCCAAATGACAACAGCGTCACTTAGGCGGATGGCACAATTGAAGCACGACGGAGCGCTAAAACATCGCAGCGGTCTGTCAGATCCATACTAGAAACGTCACTCGCCAATCTAAAACCGCACTCGACAAACGACACTGCGATAGCGCTGCGTCGACAGCGGTTGAGCGGTTTTAGTATGGGGATTGACATTTCTAGTATGGATCTGACAGACCGCTGCGATGTTTTAGCGCTTACGTCAAGTATGCGATCCGCCATAGTTCAGACAAGTTTATGAGGCAAAATAAATCTAATAGCTACAATACAAATTTCCACAACTTGACATAGACTGGCTTGGCAGGCGGATAGGCGAGCGCAGGACATTCGCAGGGAGCGCTGTATCCATCCCTTATACAAATACGTTTACAAATCACGCCTTTATCCCTTGCGGGGTAGGCAGAGCGTTAACGATCTTGAAATTAAGGTCGTTATCGCCACGTGTGACAAGTATTGAGGGCCTCTTCAGATCATTCGTGTATCACTGTAGTGACAGGTTGTCAGACTGCCGCCTAAAGTTGTAATACGTGGTAATACACATGAAATTGCCGTTTGATGCCGGCTTAGAATAGCATCACGCCAATTTTTTCTTGAGGGCGTCGTAAAAGCCGACTAAGGGATCGAGGGTTTCATGAGTATTGCAATTTTAGGCCACAGGCTGACAACCTGTCACTATAGTGACACACGACTTATCTGAGACGACCCTCAAACATTTGTCAACGCTTTGCCTACCCCGCCAGGGATATAGACGTGATTTGTGTGAGTGTGTGTGTGTACACATGAAACCCTCAAGTTCCTTAGTTGCCTCTTACAACACCCGCGGGAAGAATTGGGTTGATGCTATTCTATGCCAGCATCACACGGCAACCATCCTTTACCCTTTTATAAACTTGTCATACCACTTGCCAATACGAAGAAGGGTTTCCGATTCGAACCTCATTATTTATTCAGAACTTTTTCAATATTTCCATAAGCGTGTCAGCGCCATCTGGCGGAGTTTGCCAACAAGAAAAAAACAAGTGTTTGTGACTCCAAGTTTTTCTCAACTTTGACACCTGAGCTCTATATTGCTTTGTGTAAAGTAAGGCTCAAGCTAAACTGGTTTGAGAAAGATGGAAGTGAGAGAAAAGTTGATTCTTAAATTGATCTGTCAAGTAAAAGAAAATAGCATTAATGCTGTTCATTCATAGTGCTTGTGTCGACGACCGATGTGGCGCAGTGGTAGTGCGACTGCCTTTGACGCAGAAAGTTCCGGGTTCAACGACACAGCGATAGCGCTGCGATGACAATGTTTGAGCGGTTTTAGTATGGGGATTGACATTTCTAGTGTGGATCTGACAGACAACTGCGATATTTTTGCGCTCCGTCGTCGTGCGTTAAGTGTGCGTTCCGCCTTATGGTAAAACTAGAGGCTGGATTGATAAATGTGCGTACCGCATTTTGACTTTACGAACTAATTTTCGTATTCGTTATATTTACAAAATTATGCATAACAATTTGTGAATATCATGAATTTAAAGCAGTGGCGTAGCGTGGGGGGGGCCGGGGGGGCCATGGCCCCTGGCGGCAAATTTCAGGGGGCGGCAAAAATAGCAAAAACTTACTCCAAAACTAACATAACTAGCAGAGTCAAAGTTTGAAGGTTGCGTACCTAATATAGTAGTTATTTGCCTTAGAATCTTCCTCACCGTTGCAATCAGCAATGCTAGCTGCGAGAGAAGTTTTTCTAAGTTGAAACTCATAAAAAATTACCTCCGCTCTACAATTTGTCTCAAATGAGGCTGACAAACCTAGCCATATTGTCAATAGAAAATCACATTGAAATTGACGTCGAGAACTGTATAAAAGATTTTGCTCTGAAAAAAACCCGAAAAGTTAATTTTTAATAAATAAATAAGATCTAATTATTTTTACGTATTTTCTTGACTTGACTAATAATGCTAATGGATAAAGTCCGAAATGAGATGATCCGACAGAAGACCAAAGTAACAGATATAGTCTGGAAGTGTAGCTAATTAAAGTGGCAGTGGGCTGGTCACATCTGTCGTAGAACCGATGGACGGTGGAGTAAGCGGGTTCTCAAGTGGAGACCGCGGCTTGGCAAGCGTAGCGTTGGACGCCCTCTGGCCAGATGGACCAATGACTTGAAGAGGGCGGGTAGTACCTAGTGATTGGATGGCTAAAACGGGAGATCGAGCCTTATGGCGAACCCTGGGGAGGCCTACGTCCAGCAGTGGACTGCAATAGGCTGATATAGATAGACTAATAATGAAAATAGGGGGGCGGCGAAATTCGGGTCGGCCCCGGGCGGCGCAAACACACGCTACGCCACTGATTTAAAGTTATAATTTACAATTTTGCACAAAAGGTGCATAAAACTGTTCAGTGTGTTCATATCTTGAAATACAGGATATAAAAAAAACTGCAAATATTTTAGGGCGTGAATCAGCCCATGAAACTGAACAACTTTCCCCCAGAAACATAGGTCGAAATACGAAAAATAATTTTTGACTTCCCATACAAAATTACCAGCCGAACAAGTTTTGTATGGGAGGTCCTAATTTTTTTCATATTTTTACTTATGTTTCTTGGGGAAAGTTGTTCAGTATCATGGGCTGATCCACCCCTTAAAATATTTGCAGCTAATATTTTTATAGCCAATATTTTCGCAAATGAGCATGCCTAGTTGCGTGCGGCAAGTGTGAGACGGGGTGGTATTTTTTATCAATCTTTCATTTTTATTTTTGCCAAATTGTAATGTGATTCTGAACTAATTGTGCCATTTTTTATATGTCTTTTATAGAATCCGAGACTAATATTGAATTTTATTGTTCCAGGCAACTGTCTGGTGATTGCAGCCGTGCTGTGCTCTTCGAAACTAAGAAGCGTCACCAACCTCTTCATAGTGTCACTGGCAGTAGCAGATCTGCTGGTAGGAGTGGCTGTCCTGCCTTTCTCCGCCACTAGGGAGGTTTTCGAGGTCAGTATGCGTAGCGACCTCTGGTGGCTACAACATGAAGCTCACTCAAGATGCAACAGTTCACAACATATCCGAGAGATGGCGCCACGTGAGAGAACAATGGGCCTGAAACGCGGTATCGAAGTGTTCACCGCGCATCGCAGATATACAACTTCCAAATCTTCCAATCCTATCCAGGTGTAGTCGATACGCTGGCCACAACACCTGGCCAGACGGATAACATTACCCTTCTCCCGACTTCACCTGGATGTTTTTTGCTGTCAACCTGTCACTACCGTGATACACGAATCATCTGAAGGGCCCTCAATACTTGTCAGACGTGGCGATAACGACCGTAATTTTACGATCGTTAACGCTCTGCCTACCCCGCAATGGATAAAGGTGTGATTTGTGTATTTGTACGTATGTACGTTTTGCTGTCACCCACCATACAGGGTGTAAGGGACGGTGTAACCGAAACTTTGCAGGCGTGATCAGACCATGAAACTGAAAACTTTTTCTATGGGGGCTATGTTGGGAAACGAAAATTTTTTTCGACCTCCCATACAAAATTCCCGATCAGCTTACTGACTTTGTATGGGAACTCGAAAATTTTTTTTCTATTACCCCCATAGTCAAAGTTCTTCGGTTTCATGGTCTGATCACGCTTGCAAAGTTTTCCTTACACCGTCTCTTACACCCTGTTTATGTTTTCGGAAAGCGCTCTTCAAAGTGTCACTAGCAGTGGCAAATCTGCTGTTAGGAGTTTCTGAGATCAGTATAGTTTATTGGGTCGTTAGGCGACTCCGTGTCAAAACGAAGAGCTAGAGCCTTACCACGAAAAAGCTAGGCGTAGGTAAAACGCGTAACTAAAACATATCTTCGTACGAAAAACACTTGATAATATATACGTATAAGTTCACTGCGCGTCTAAGGCAGATCGCACACTTAACGCACGACGGAGCGCTAAAACATCGCAGCGGTCTGTCAGATCCGTACCAGAAATGTCAATCCCCATTCTAAAACCGCTCAACCGCTATCGACGCAGCGCTATCGCAGTGTCGTCCATCGAGTGCGGTTTTAGTATCGGGAGTGACGTTACTAGTATGTATCTGACAGACCGCTGCGACATTTTTGCGCTCCGTCGTGCGTCAAGTGTGTTCCTCGCTGCCTACAAGGCCAACAAAAATCTATGCCATTAAAAATTCTTATTGCACGAATGCTACAAGCTGAAAACTCGGAAATACTACCCATTGTATGTCGTTACAATGAAAACTCTAACCAAACCTGCGCTTTTGCAGTCGCGATCCGGACTATGAAATACAAGCTGTATGTAGTTTTGTGTGATGCCGGCTTCGAATAGCATCATCCGATTTCTTTGTAGGTGTCCTAAGAGGCGATTGAACTCGAGAGTTTCATGTTGATGTGATTTTGGGCGACCGACTGACAACCTGTATATCGATACACAATTTTGTTGCCTTGTGATGCCGGCTTTGCCGTGTGATTCCGGTTTAGAATGGCATCCCATTTCTTTCCCGTGGGTGTCGTAAGTGGCGACTGAGGGACTCGTGGGTTTTAAGTGTACCTATTGCAATTTTAGGCAACAGGCTGACAACCTGTCACTATAGTGATACATGACTTATCTTCAACGACCCTCAAACATTTGTCAGACGTGGTGTAACGACAGTAATTTTACTGTAGTTAACGCTTTGCCTACCCCACGTGTGTTTGTTTTTAACCGATAGACTTGTAGTGATGTTATTCTAGCAGAATAGGGATGATGCTATTGTAAGCCAGCATCACAGAACATACCTTCAGCCTGTATAAAAGCAGCATATTGCCAGCAATATTTTACTTTCAAAACTTTTCGTTTTTGCGATTCGTCTGCGGTTTAACACAATACGTGCTTAACGATTTAACCCATTTGTAACCTCGGGAGTTTTTCGTGAATTTGTAATTTAATTTCAATTTACAAGTACAATTCTATGTGAATGAAAAATATCGTGATGAAAACCACATTCAAATAAAATTTGTATTCAGATTATATTTGAATGTGACTTAACATACGATTCAGGCCAGGATAGCCTTGGGTTGCAAAGGTCAGATGGCTGTCGTTCTTTGTAAAAA
Source organism: Keiferia lycopersicella (assembly GCA_029255805.1). Lineage (NCBI taxonomy): Eukaryota > Metazoa > Arthropoda > Insecta > Lepidoptera > Gelechiidae > Keiferia > Keiferia lycopersicella. Next base: position 667,995 of record JARACZ010000028.1, read on the forward strand.
AACTTGGTTCCATTCCACGTCAAATCCCCATAAAAATCTAGGTTAAACTACGTTAAATCTAGATTGCCGTTTTTTGATAGATTTGATCTAGATTTCGTTATTGATTGATTGTTGGTAGCCGATCCCGACAGAGAACGGGATAAGGCAAGGAGAATGGAAAAGTACAATTCTTAAGTTTTACCTTTCAAGAGGATCCAAGTGACTGTATAAAAAATCGTTATAGGTAATTTGATCCTGATGATTCAAAAGGCCCGTTATTTCGAAAGCTGGATCTTGATTTATGAAACGGTGATTTTTGATATCGTGCACGGAAGTCCACAGCGACTACGACACACAACCTTTTTTTTGGGCCAGGAGTCAGGACCGAAAAGAAGTATAGAATTTCATCATTGTCGTGTTTGCGTGCCTCTACAAACATGACGACTTAAATGTTTCCTTTTACGTACCTATTTTTTTATAATGACGCCATTTACGAACAAATGGAAGAAAATGCAATTCTTGTTTGAAAAAAAAACTCTTATTCAACGTGAAAAGTCCTCTGAAGTCAGAGTTTCTCGTGAAAGATATATCGTGCCGCTACGCTTCACTTGCGAAGGAAAAGCGAAGACGGATCCCACACCTGACGCCCGTTGAAGCCAAAGAAATGGGTATCTTGCATCTAAAGGACTCAAAGGTTTATTACAACTTTAGGCGACAGACAACCTGTCACTACAGTGATACACAATTCATATGAAATGGCCCTCTAAATTTTTGTCAGACGTGGCGCTAGCGAACGTTTTTTTTGCGGCCGTTAACGCTCTGCCTACCCCGCAAGGGATAAAGGCGTGATATGTAAGTTTAACAGGGACACAATGTGTCAACGCAAGTTTCTGCGTTGTTCCTGCGTCAATGTCGGTTTTAGCATGATCTAAACCTAAACAGCCACAGTGGACATCCGTCTTTCTTGTCAGGGGGTATTGCCTTGCATACCACGCTTGGCAGGCGGATTGGCGAGCGCAGTGCAAAATATTTAATTCACAGGGAACGCTGCTGCGCATTCCCTGGATAATTATCACTTAGTCGCTTTTTTCTACACTCACGGATAAAGTTTCTGTGATGCTATTCTAAACTGACATCACACGGCATTTGGTCACTTTAGTATTAGAGGAATTTGAAATTTGCTAGCCTTTTGCTAGCATGCGTAATGGGTGCACTAAAAATGCGCAGCGTTGCGCGTTAGAAGTGGAAACCTCCGAAGGAAACGCGAAGACGTAGCTGCTTGCCGCTTTGAAAACAAATTAAGTTAGAAGAGCTACGGTTCTAGAGATAAGTTGCTTCTTGTTTTTAAAGGCTAGGCAGAGAAGTAGGCATAGTTGTATCTACTATATTATCTAACTGGAAGAGCGTCGGTGGCCAAGTGGTTAGGACACCGGTCTTACAATCGTGAGACCCGAGTTCGATCCCCGCAATGTGTTTTTACTCACGTAAAACCGACTGCTCTTACGGTGAAAGAAAAACATCGTGATGAAACTCACAGTCAAATTTTCTAAATGCCAGTTTTCGCCATTATTTTAAAATTTCAAACTAATAGATTGGCGTATGTATGGTTGAAATTTTGATATCCAAGTGGGTTTTATATGGTTTTTTTATCTAAATAATTAAAAATTAACCTAACAACTTAGATAAAAAACTTACAGACGCAAAAAGCGAGTGCTACGTACTATGTAGTGATTATGGAAATATTTCCACGTGTAAATCACTTATTCTTAGTAAACACTTGTTGTAAAGAACCTACCTATCAATGGATAGTATAAAAGAAGCCGCTCTTTACGTTTCTCTGTTTGTCTGTCTGTCATAGGCACGGCTAAGTCCTACTAAACCACGTTACAGATTTTGATACGGCTTTTAATAGATAGAGTGACTCACGGGGAAGGTTCATATTATGTACAATACACACATACAAATCACGCCTTTAACCCATTCGTAGTAGGCAGAGCGTTAACAATCGTTAACGGTCATTATCGCCACATCTGACAAGTATTGAGGGCCCTTATTACCGTAGTGACAGGTTGTCAGCCTATCGCCTAAAATTGTTATACATATGAAACCCTTGAGTCCTTTAGTTACCTTTTACACCCACGGAAAGAAATGGGGTGATGCTATCCTAAGCCGGCATCACACGACGTTTTCCCGGCATGTACAGTATATGCGGGGAAAACGTCATATTCCCACGGGAAAATGTAATACAGCGGGTGCAACCGCGGAACGGGCGTTAGTGAAGTATAATCTTATTACAAAGGGGTAAGCAGTGTCTATTGTGTCCATTTTCTTTAATGTTTTATCCTGTAACGTTTCTTACAATAGTTATATAAAGAAATCTCTCTTCATGTGGGACATCGAGTCGTCCAAAGACCCAATGAACCCTAGTGTCAGAATTTTTTAACGGCTTACTACACGTGATGCCGGCTTAGAATAGCATCACCCTGCATCCTTCCCGCGGTTGCCGTAAGAGGCGACTAAGGGACTCAAGAGTATTGCTGTATTACAATTTTTAGGCGACAGGCTGACAACCTTTCACTATAGTGATACACATGTTTTCTGAAACCACCTTGGAAAACAGTCCTCGAAAATGTCAGACGTGGCGATGGCGACGGTATTCTTACGGCCGTTGACGCTCTGCTGACCCCACAACGGATAAAGGCGTGATATATGTATGTATTTATTTTTCTACACGTAGCCGGCTTCTGACATGGTTGTGTGTGACGACCGCCGTCTAAGTAATCATAGACAGCAACCGTGACCTACGGCTTAACGTGCCATCCGAAACACGTAACCATCTTTCTTGCGGACAATCAAGCGGTTCCACCCGCAATGTCCTAACCAGACTGGGAACAAATTCACAAATAAATAAATGAAGTTCAAAGTTGTAGTGATAACACGTGCGCAGTTTGTGTGGGAGCCCCGTGGGTTGCCAGTGGGTTGCCAGTGGGTGTTTGTGAGCAACCTTCAAGTGTTAAGTGATTTAGATGTTACACGAGTAAACGATTTCCATCCCACATCATCTCACAGCCCACACAAAATATAAGTTCCATTAGTTCTAAATAATTGGTTATTTAATTTTATTATTATCATTCAAAGCACCTCATGAAAATCGTTTTTCTAATATATATCGTTGAATTCTAATTTCTATTCTAAATTCTTATATATTTCTTATACAATAAAATACACTAATCCCAATAAACTCGGTTTACGCGTTTGGATTCTAGTGGATTTAATAAATATTACAAACATACATACATCACGCCTTTATCCCTTACGGGGTAGGCAAAGCCCTAGAGTCCCTCAGGCGTCTCATACGAAAACGTCTAGAAAGAAATGGGGTGATGCTATTCTAAACCGGCATCACACGTCAACCAAGAACACTACGAGAAAGGCGAGGAACACACTTGACGCACGACGGAGCGCAAAAATATCGCAGCGGTCTGTCAGATCCATACTAGAAATGTCAATCCCCATACAAAAACGCTCAACCGCTGTTGACGCAGCGCTATCGCAGTGTCATCCGTCGAGTGCGGTTTAATTATGGGGAGTGACGTTTCTAGTATGGACTGACAGACCGCTGCGATATTTTTGCGCTCCGTCGTGCGTCAAGTGTGTTGCTCGCCAAACGGACGTAATAATCAGCAGAATCCGATACAAATAGAGAAAATATATAAAAGATGAATGTTCCCCATTTCTCTTCAATCTAGAATTGCAATACTCATTCTTACCTGAAATATGGCTGCTAAATGTCACTCTATTTCCAAGGCATAAGAGCTAGATTGACAAAACAACATCACTTCATATCAACGGTGAAAGAGAGAAATTAAAAACAGCCTAAGCGCGAGTCGGCATCGCGCATGAAGGGTTCCGTACAATAATGTATTTAAACAGCAAAAAACACGATTTATATAAGAAGCCAAACTCACAAAGTTCATATTAATCACTTTGTGAATTTGTTCCCAGTCTGGTTAGGACATTGCGGGCTGAACCACCCGATTGTCCGTAAGAAAGATGGTTTCGTGTTTTGGATGGTACGTTGAGCCGTAGTTCCCGGTTGCTGTCTATGATCACTTAGATGGCGGTCGTTACAGTACCATGTCGGAAGCCTGCCACTTGTAGAAGGCGGTTGAAAAATCCAGACACTAGGGTACAATGAGTCGTTAGACGACTCGGTGATACACACGAAAAGAGAGTTTGAGATATAGTCTTGTAGCCTTGTGAAAGACATACAGACAGACCGCTATAAACCTTTAGCTACGGATCCCTAAAAATGCGGAATAAAAACTGCATTTGCCGAGCGAAAATAAACTTTAAGTACATTTCTGAAGCGCATAGAATCCTCTATATCGCAAAACTGGGTTGAGTTATGTTCTGAGCTCTGATGTAGCATATTTGACTTTGTGATAAGGGTATAAGGTACAATTTCGTTCAAACGTTTAAGCCCTTAGTGACATCTGTTGCTCGCGGCTACTGTCTTATTTAATTACAGACAGTCGTAATTTTGCAAAAATCAAACCGACTACACATCGGAGAAACGCTGAAACACCCATGTTTTTTGTATGTGACATTGAGTCGTCCAATGATCCGATGAACTTTGCTATCAGAGTTCTTCAAACGCCTACTTCACGTAAGAGGCCTCAGCTATGGTTTTAGTAATCATATTAAAAAAAAGCAAACGGGACCGACAGCTTAACGTGCCCTCCAAAGCTCAGAAAAAATATAAATGAATTAGAAAAGAAAATAAAGAAAAAACAAACGATCCCAACCACATCATGCCTTTATCCCTTACAGCTGAAGCAGAGCAAAAACGGCAGCTGCAAAAACTGTTGCTATCGTAACGTTTGACAAACATTTTAGAAAAATTGTTTCACTCAAATCTTTAATTATATCTGATATTTTGCCGTGTGATGCCGGCTTAGAATAGCATCACCCCATTTTCTACCCGTTGGTGTCGTAAGAGGCGACTGAGGGACTAGAGGGTTTCAGATGTATTACAACTTTCAGGCTGAAAACCTGTCACTATAGTGATACACAAAAGTGTCTCAAATGGCCCTCTATATTTGTCAGACGTGGTGGCGACATCGACCGTATTTTTGCGGCCGTTAGCGCTCTGCCTACCCCGTAAGGGATAAAGGCGTGATATATGTATGTATGTATGATACCTTCAAAATTGTTTAATGTTTTTCATGAAACTTTCTATGCTTACTCTCCTTCAGAATTCTTCACAAAACTGTTGAGAGTTGAGTTACATTTGCGTATATGCGTTGAATCTATAACCTCTTTTTTGAACTCGGCTAGAGATGATAGCCCGTTGTAAACGCTCCCCGGGTTTATGTGGTAAAGGGCTGTTGGGAACTGTTTAATTTTGAATAGGTACTTCGTCTTAAGGGCTGAATTAGTAAACGATGGTATTTGAATCACTAAAGTAGATTCTTGTGGGTTTATAGCGACCTCTGATGGCTACAACATGAAGCTCACTCAAATGGTTCACAAGCTTACAAGACGCAACAGGAGTTCTCGACATATTCGAGAGATGGCGCCACATGACAGAACAATGGACCTGAAACGCGGTATCGAAGTGTTCACCGCGCAACGCGTATATAAAACTTCTAATCCAATCCAGGTGGACCCGTCGGTCCCCTGGCCACAACACCCGGCCAGGCGGTTAGCTACCCTTTTCCCGACGCCACCTGGATTCTTCCTGTCACCTGCTATAGGTTCTTGTGGCAAGGCCCTATGCAGCAGTGGGGTGCCCTAAGACATCATCAAAGTAGGGCGTGTATAGCCGTGTAGTGCCGGCAGAGTAAAATAGCACCACCACCCCCATCTCCTGCCGTGGGGGTCGTAAGAAGCAATGGAGAAACCCGACCAGAGCAGAACAGGGTCCTGGAGGAGGACAACATACATACACATATCACGCCTTTATCCCTTGCGGGGTAGGCAGAGCGTTAACGACCGTAAGAATACGGTCGCTATCGCCACGTCTGACATTTTTGAGGATTGTTTTCCAAGGTTGTTTAAGAAAACATGTGTATCACTATAGTGACACGTTGTCAGCCTGTTGCCTAAAAATGTTAATACACCAATACCCTCGAGTCCCTTAGTCGCCTCTTACGACAACCGCGGGAAAGAAATGGGCTAATGCTATTCTAAGCCGGCATCACACGGCACTACCGTCTATTGCATTTGCTGTCTACCCAATATTGGTGTCATGTTGGTGTCCAACTGCTCTAGCAGGCCATAGCAATAAAATTGACGGAAAACACTATAGTTAGTGACTTCGCATCTACAATTATTTCTTGTTATCAACCAAAAAAGCAGTAATCAAACAAAGCTTAGCGCTTTATAATCAACGTCACTCAGACCTGATTGCTGTAATTTTTGTTTTGAGTGGATTTTGGGGGTAGTTGTAACACGCGAGCTTTTGGACAGTATTACACTGCCCCTGAAAACATAGCCCTATTCGATATACATTGCTGCCTTTTTGTGGGTGGCATAAACTTTAGTTGCCTGGCAGAGATCGCTTTCAGTGATAGAGCCGCCTTAACGCAAGTGTTTAAGTGTTGAATTTCAATATAAGGTGTAATAATATTAGCTGCAAATATTTGAAGAGATGAATCAGCCCATAAAACTGAACAACTTTCCCCAAGAAACATAGGTCAAAAAAAAAAAAAATTTTTGGACCTTCCATATACAAATTGACTTTGTCGGTTTGTAATTTTGTATCCGTATGATGCCGGCTTAGAATAGCATCACCCCACATCCTTTCCGTGGGTGTCGTAAGAGGCGACTAAGGGACTCGGGAGTATTGGTGTATTACAATTTTTAGGCGACAGGCTGACAACCTGTCACTATAGTGATACACATGTTTTCTGAAACAACCTTGGAATACAATACTCAAAAATGTCAGACGTGGCGATAGCGACCGTATATTTACGACTGTTAAAGCTCTGCCTACCCCGCAAGGGATAAAGGCGTGATATATTTTTTGTATGTAATTTTGTATGGGAGGACCAAATATTTTTATATATTTCGACATATGTTCCTTGGGGAAAGTTGTTCAGTTTCAAGGGCTGATTCACTCCTTAAAATATTTGCAGCTAATATTTTTACACCTTATATAGTGATTTACTTACTTAAGATAACTAACTTAAGATTACTGATTTTTTAAAGAAACGATCTTGAAAGGGCAACATTATTGTTGACATCCCGCTCATAATGTCATACGTATATTTTGCTAGAGAGACAAACAGTAATGTTGCCAATTCGGGATCGTCTCTTTATCTGATCGAGATATATATAAACAATCAAGCAGCAATGGGCTAGTCACATTTGAGTATAGTAGAACTAATAGACCATGAAATAAGAGGGTTCTCCAGTGGAGGCCCCACCACGGCAAAGAATGCGAACGCGGCAAGCGTTGGACAGATGGACTGCTGAATTATAGAGAATATAATAGAAATCTTTATTTCAAAGTAACTACATGAAGCAATACAACATAAGTAACTTAAATACTAGGCACAGGTTGTACATTGAAAAAGGTATCCCACTCAGCATATGCTATAATACGAAGCAGGTATTACAGCGCTGGTATCCTGTGGTACTCATGCGTGCTTTTACACTGATCGAGACAAGGCAACACTATTGAAATATAAGTAGAGAGCGGCTGGTAGCGACTGGATGGCGAAAGTGGGAGATCGTGCCTTATGGCGTACCCTGAGAGAGGCCATCGTCCAGCAGTGGACTGCTATAAGCTGCTGTAATGAGGATTTTGTATTTCTTTTCGTATGGGACACAAAGTCGTCCAACGACGCAGTGAACCCTAGTGTCAGAACTTTTCAGTTCAAGATGACCGGCAATGTATACTGAACCGAGCCTTTTAGAAGTAGTGTAATAGTAACTTCCGGTATTCGGGGGCAGAACGAACTAACTTTATGCTACGAACATACACGAAAATAATGAGACGAACTGGGTAGTCGAATGAACAACTTTTTGGCTGAACTTTAGCCGCAAAAATACTACCTATGATGTAATGGGTGCATAGGTAGGACTCGTCTAGTCAAATTAACTACTTTTTAAATGAATACCCCGGCGAGTTAGCCGTGTGATGCCGGCTTAGAATAGCATCACCCCATTTCTTCCCGCGGGTGTTGTAAAAGGCAACTAAGGGACTCGAGGGTTTCATGTGTATTACAACTTTAGGCGACAGGCTGACAACCTATCACTACAGTGATACACGAATCATCTGAAAGGGCCCTCAATACTTGTCAGACGTGGCGATAACGACTGTAATTTTACGATTGTTAACGCTCTGCCTACCCCGAAAGGGATGAAGGCGTGATTTGTGTGTATTGTGTACCCGGCGAGGAACACACTTGACGCACGACGGAGCGCAAAAATATCGTAGCGGTCTATCAGATCCATACTAAAAATGTCAATCCCCATACTAAAAAGCTCACCCGCTGTTGACGCAGCGCTATCGCAGTGTCATCCGTCGAGTGCGTTTTTAGTATGGGGAGTGACGTTTCTAGTATGGATCTGACAGACCGCTGCGATATTTTTGCGCTCCGTCGTGCGTCAAGTGTTTTCCTTGCCTGGTTACTTAGTCAATGAGAACATTCTTCACATCATTCTCCTTGCCTTATCCCGTTCTCTGTCGGAGTCGGCTGCCCAACCTAGGGGATTTGACGTGGAACCAAGTTTTTACACAGAGCGACTGCCATCGCACCTCTGCAACCCGAAGTCTAGCCTGGCCCTAAGTTAAGTCACATTCAAATATCATCTGAATTAAGATTTTATTTTATCACGACATTTTTTATTCACCGTAAGAGCAGTTGGTAAATGTATGTAAGTAAAAACCATGTAAAAACACATTGGTACTTGGAGGGAATCGAACTTGGGTCTCACGATTGTAAGACCGCTGTCCTAACCACTTGGCCATCGCCGCTCGATTAGGTACAATCCTCACGTAGATACTATTAGAACTTCTTCTTCTTTTCGTGTGGGACACCGAATCGTCCAACGACCCGATGAACCCTAGTGTCAGAATTTTTCAACCGCCTTCTACATGTAGCAGGCTTCTGACATGGTTGTGTAACGACCGCCGTCTAAGTGATCATAGACAGCAACCGGGACTAAATAGATAAATATCAACTTTGTGAGTGACCCACCGAGAATCGAACCCGGGACCTTCTGCGTCAAAGGCAGTCGCACTACCACTGCGCCACATCGGTTGTCACTATTAGAACTGAAATCTGTCATATAAAGCAATTTTAATGTCAATTGCTACTTCAGCGTTTAATTAAAATTAATAATCCCGCCTCCCTAAGCACTTGTAATCCGAATAATTATAAACTTAATTGAAATAATTAATCGCACTTTACTGCAACCGATTAACAATCTAATTAACTTTATTGGTAATGGTAAATCAACTAATTAAAATAAACAAAAAGATTATTCTACACAGGCATTATGAGTCAGCTTAAAATTGTTAATAATTTCTAATTGGTCTGGCGTAATTTTTATGGAAATTACAAAATACAGGCTGTAAATGTCCACGGTGAGTCGGGATGATGAGGAAGACCAGTGAAGCCGCCGGTGCTGTTGTGACTGTGGTAGTTGCTGATGACGAAGTAGTTGGCTTCATGCTGTAGTGGTTGATGCGTGGTTGAAGGCTGCGAAGTCCATTTTAGGGGTCACCAATATGGCGGGTGACAGGAGGAATCCAGGTGGTGTCGGGAAAAGGGTAGCTACCCGCCTGGCCGGGTGTTGTGGCCAGGGGACCGACGGGTCCACCTGGATTGGATTGGAAGTTGTATATATGCGTTGCGCGGTGAACACTTCGATACCGCGTTTCAGGCACATTGTTCTGTCACGTGGCGCCATCTCTCCAATATGTCGAGAACTCCTGTTGCGTCTTGTATGCTTGTGAACCACTTGAGTGAGCTTCATGTTGTAGCCACCAGAGGTCGCTACACTCCCATACAAAAGGTAGCAGCCGAGTGAGTCAAACATTTTTTTCGTATTTCGACCTATGTTCCTTGGGGAAAGTTGTTCAATTTCATGGGCTGATTTCCTTTCAAATATTTGCAGCTATATTTTTTACACCATTATATCATGCTTTTAAGTAGTCAGTACATAAGCGGATAAAATTTTGCCAAAATAATGATAATTGTATTGCCGATGCTATTACTTAAGAGCCCAATCTTTCTGTTGTCTTTTGTTTGTGTTTGGGTTGTCTGGAAGAGATCGCTTAAAGCGGTAAGGCCGCCTTTGCTTCTATTATGATATTGTTCTTAGGGTGTTAATGTGTATTGTAAGTTGTGGGCGACAGGCTGACAACCTATCACTGAAGATCGTATTTTTGCAGCCGTTATCTCTGCTTACCCGTTAACCCTTGCAGGATAGGCAGAGCGTTAACGGCCGTAAGAATACGGTCGCTATCGCCACCTCTGAAATTTTTGAGGATTGTTTTCCGAGGTTGTTTCAGAAAACATGTGTATCACTATAGTGACAGGTTGTCAGCCTGTCGCCTAAAAATTGTTATACACTAACACTCTCGAGTCCCATAGTCGCCTCTTACGATACCCGGGGGAAAGATTTGGGGTGATGCTATTCTAAGCCGGCATCACACGGCATATTATGTTTCAATGTGAGTAATAAAGTGTTTTTGTCTGTCGGTAGGCTTTGAAAAATAACGTCAAGTTATACATATTGAGGTCGCGTGTTTCCATGCATGTTATTTGATAATTTTATCATACAAAACGAACCCGCTGGTGCAAAAAAACATAGTAATTCGTGTGAAAAAATTAGTTTAGCGCGTGATAACAAGGAATCAGAGTGACCCTCATTATAAACGTAGTGGACCCATTACGACTGTGGACCACTGACCTGAAATTTGCTGTGGACTGGTTGTTGCTGCAATATTATTCTTCTTATATTTAAGAGCTCATTGCTCTTGTCGGTGGAGCATCCGCCAGCTGTTTCTGTCCTCCACCTTCTCCTGCTACAATGATCTTTCCGACCGATTTCGGCCATGGCGACCACTTTGACTCCTAATCAGATCGGCGCTGATGCGCCCGTAGATGGCGTAGATTGTAGCCAATTTTGACAGTAAACTCTCGTGCACAGAGTGGACACGTGAGTTTGCCATTTACATAATTATAGTTAATGGCGACGGGTGGACGGGCCTTGAGCTCATCGCGCTTAGCGTCGAGGTCTGCTTTACGTTGTTCCTCAAACTCGCGAACTTGCCTCTTAACCATCCCGCGCCATTCGGGGCGCTGTGCTGCCAGACCCTCCCATTGAGTGGGCTCAATGTTGCATCTTTTCATGTGTCGTTTCTGAACATCTTTATATCTGAGGAGTTACAATATACAGGGCGTAAAAAAATTTGCTGCAAATATTTTAATGGGTGAGCCAGCCCATGAAACTGAACAACTTTCCCCGAGAAACAAAGGTTGAAATATGTAAAAAAAAATTACCTCCCATACAAAATGACCTACCGACCAAGTCAAGTTTGTATGGGAGGTTCAAATTTTTTTTTCATATTTCGACCTATGTTTCTTGGGGAAAATTGTTCAGTTTCATGGGCTGATGCACCCCTTAAAATATTTGCAGCAAATTTTTTTCACCCTGTTGGTGGCGCTCATTGAAAATCGCCACTTTGGCGCTGGCATTTAAGCAAATTATACGATAGTACCTGGAACTAAATAATTTAGTTCCGAAGTCACCACTGTGGCGCTGGCAGTCAAGGAAAGCAAATACAAAAATACGCGGTACTTTTGTATAGCTTGGCCAGAAATAGTAGAAACTGTATGATTTTTTTTTGCCATATTTCAGGGTTAATTGCCAGATTTGACAGATCGCGAAGAAAATAGCGTCCTCATTTTTTATCTACTCTTTATGGTCAACTATAGGTGGCGCTTCAATTAGAGCCGCAAAACTAGCTGTAATTTGTATGGGAAAACCTATCCAGTGCGTAGATAACTTCATATCAATGGTGTGGACCCATTCAGGGCCTGATTTGTGAGTGGCAGGGTGGGGCGAGTGGATAAAATAGAGTGTAGGCATGTTCACGGAATGTGGTACCTGGATTTGTTATATAAGGTGTAAAAATATTAGCTGCAAATATTTTCAGAGGTGAATCAGCCCATGAAACTGAAAAACTTTCCCCAAGGGACATAGGTCGAAACATGAGAAAAAATTTTGGTGACTTGGACGGTCAGTAATATTGTATGGGAGGTCCAAATTATTTTCTTATATTTCGACCTATGTTCCTTGGGGAAAGTTGTTCAGTTTCATGGGCTGATTCACCCCATAAAGTATTTTCAGCTAATATTTTTACACCTTATTTTTGAGGACTTCTAATGCTATTCTAGATAACATAAAACAATTCAGCTCAAACTAGTTATATGAAATGTATTTGCATTTTTCCATCTGTTTGTCACAGCTTGCTCAGATAATATAGAGATAGGGCAGGCAACATTGTTTTTATTGCGTAACTAGCTGGTACCCGCGACTTCGTTTCACTGACTTAGTATTTTAGATGATAAAATAACCTTGTTTCCTTCACTAACGTCCTAAATTATACATGCTAATCTGGGCCCCTATTAGTGCTCCTTGTGGACTACGTCAGGAACACCAAACCTTCAAAGTCTATATGCCAGCAGAAACTACCCATCAAGCAGAACAACTTTTGCTTTCGTGCCATATCTTTATCTCGTATAGTTTAGGTGGGCTCCTGGTTGTGCACCTGGTGGTCTACATCAGGTACTCCAAACCTTCAAAGTCTATGTGCCACCAGAAGCTACCCATCAAGTTAAACATTTTTTGCTTGGTGCCATGTCTGTATCTCCTATAGTTTAGGCGGGCTCCTGGTGGTGTACCTGGTGGTCTACTGAAGGTACTTCAGACCCTCGAGTGGTGAAAAAAAGTAGCCTATGTCCGTTCTCGGTATCTTACTAATCTCTGTGTGAAATTTCATGATGATCGGTTCAGTGGTTTGGCCGTGAAAGCGTAGCAGACAGACAGAGTTACTTTCGAATTTATAATATTAAGTATGGATGATCGTGACTCGTGAGGCGTATGTCTTGTAGCTTAGATCGATCTTGAGTTCAATTTTGTGATGCTGTTAGTATTGACTGGCATTCTCAAGATTTTTCTTCAAGATTCTTGAATCTCAGAGTTGAGTGCGATTTATAAATACAGACCTTTGTATTCTAATACGGGAAAATTATTAGTAGGGTTTATCAATCAAATCAATGATGGGCTGGCCGTATAGGGATCAAACATTTTGGGTTCTGGGCTCTCAATTCTGTGGTTAGAAAACTTGGCGACAACTAGGATTTATATATCTTATATAAGTGGAGGATAATTCACATAGAATCTAGATAGTTGAAGAGAAATGTACCTATTATTCAAATCAGCGAGTACTGTAACATATTCGTCGCAAATTCGGTCTGTTCTACACAGTTCCAAGAAAATTTTGAATAAAACGCGCATATATAAGGTGTCAAAATATTAGCTGCAAATATTTTAAGGGGTGAATCAGCCCATGAAACTGAACAACTTTCCCCAAGAAACATAGGTCAAAATATGATATTTTTTTTAAGGGTGGTCCAAATTTTTTTTTGATATTTCGACCTATTCTCCTTGGGGTAGGTAATTTTGTATGGGTGGTCCAAAATTTTTTTTTATATATTCGACCTGTGCTCCTTGGGTAAAGTTGTTCAGTTTCATGGGCTGGTTCACCCCTTAAAATATTTGCAGGTAATTTTTTTACACACTGTATTTATTCAAGCCTCGGCAAGCGTACCGTTGGACGCCCTCTGGCCAGACGGACCGAAGTCTTAAAGAGAGCGGGTGGTAGCGACTGGATGGAGAAAACGAGAGATCGTGCCATGTGTCATGTTCTGTGGGAGGCCTACGTCCAATAGTGGACTGCTATTGGCTGATAAGTTGATGTAAAGGTTTTTTGAACTGATAGCAATACAAGTCCGAATCAGGTGGCTGTCAGCTTTTTCAGATTGAGGAATCATCCTGTCAAGTTCAGCGCATAACAGTTAAAAAAACAATTTCGCCTAGGAATTAAACGAACAGATTAAAAATTTACCAATCAAGATTCAAGTGAAGAGGTCCAGTGGTTGCTCCAACGAAAAAATGGGAGACTTTAACGCTTCAAAAAAAAAAAACACATGGCTTTAGTCGTATAACAACATCAAATCGAATGAAAATAAACTGTATTTTTTTTTTGTAATCACACCAAAAACGTTTAACTAGAAGAATCTGAAATACTTACTAAAGACGAGGCTGTATGGTCTTAAGACCTTTGCCTGTCATAAACGAATAAACAAAAAAAAACACTAAAAGAACTAAGACATGTCAAAAAGCTATGGATCTAAACGGAACAACCCACGAGTGCGAGTATGTAAATTGTAGGAACATATATGTAAATTAAACTTCCGACATTAACATACTGCGTTAGGTGAAGACAACCGCATGCTTAGAAAGAGCAATCAAAGAACATAGACTAAGTAATGGTTACAGAAGGTTCATTATTTATAACAACCAAAACACAAACAGCGACTGACGATATCAGCATGCTGCTTTAGGTGAAAACAACCACAAGCTTAGAAAGAGCAATCAAAGAACATAGACTAAGTAATGGTTACAGAAGGTTCACTGTTTCTAACAACCAAAACACGAACAGGACCGATGATATTAACATACTCCTTTAGGTGAAAACAACCACAAGCTTAGAAAGAGCAATCAAATAACATAGACTAAGTAATGGTTACAGAAGGTTCACTGTCTATAACAACCATAATACAAACAGCGACCGACGACATTACAAACTTAGAAAGAGCAATCAAAGAACATAGTAAATCTGTTCATAATAAAGTTTACAGAAAGCTCACATCACTTTATTGGGATTTTTGGGCCCACTACAACAGCCAAAACAGTTCACTGCCGTACAAAGGCCTTCCCCAATTGGGGGATATTGCCAAATGTACTCACCACGGACTGGCGAGCGCAGTGAAAGATAGATGTTTACAGAGAACGCTACAGTCCGTTCCCTGGATTCATCCCTTAGTCTCCTTAAACAACACTCACAGATAGAAATGGGATGATGCTATTCTAAACCGGCACCACACGGTACTTTTCCCAACATTCTGTATAACCGGGAGGTAAATTGAAACACGGGACCCCAAGGGGCCAAACTCGTTTATCTCGGTTTCTGAAGGACTTTAATAACTACTCTCCCCTTTAACGTAATTAAAATAGTAAGTACTATGCTTATGATGCGTACCGCGACATTGATTTTCTCTACATTTTTGGCGGACCGCACACTTAACGCACGACTGAGCGCTAAAAGAGCGCAGCGGTCTCTCAGATCCATACTAAAAACGTCAGTAAACACTAAAACCACTCAATCACTGTCGACGCAGCGTCGTCCGTCGAGTGCGGTTTTTGTATGGTGACTGACGTTTCTAGTATGGATCTCGGACACCGCTGCGATATTTTAGCGCCCCGCGGTGTGTTAAGTGTGCGATCCGCCTTAAATCATCAAGTCATCCACACGAATAGACTAAGGCATAGGCCATACTTATAAAGATAATTTAGTAAACAGGTAACTAATTTGTTTCGTCCCCAGAATTTCAATATAAAATAAAACATTTAGAAAGTTACCTTTTACAATTAAATTCATTTTTTTAGAATTTAAAGAAACATTACCTCCATCTGCTGTGCTATCAATCACTTGAGATGGAATAATTAAAGAAATCCGACAGCCACTCTACAGCACAGACCTAAAATAAACATCTAGAGGGAGTAGGTACGCCTAAAAGTCGTGTTATGTTGACTAAGAATAGCATCATCCCACATAATTCTCGTACTCGTAGGTATCGCAAGAGGCAACTGATAGATTTGTGGCTTGATGTATATTGCAATTTATGAATGCCTGTCACTATAGTTATACACAATCTTTTGAAACTACTTCCAAACTTTGTCGGAAGTGGCGTAAACGACAGTTTTACTGCCATTTACGCTCTGCCAACTCCGCAAGGGAGATAGGCGTGACATACGAATGTATTTAAGTAGAAATATCTATTGAAGTAGTCTTAATATGCTTAAAATTATGCTATTCTAAGCCTGTATCACTTGCGCATGTATTTCCAATTTTACTGATTATAATCAACTATTACACATAATATTACTTATACTTTGAATTAAAGGCAAACATATACAGGGTGTAAGAGACAGTGTAACGAAAACTTTGTACGCGTGCTCAGACCATGAAACTGAACAACAATTTGAAATGAAACAGAAAGTGAAAAAAAATATTTTCGACTTTTCCATACAAAACTCCCGTTCAGCTGAGTGACTTTGTATGGGGACCTGAAAAAAATTTTTCGTTTCCCAACATAGCCCCTATAGACAAGTTGTTCAGTTTCATGGTCTTACCACGCTTGCAAACTTTTCGTTACACCGTATAATCGGAATCGCTAAACAACTAAATAACTGTCAGTTAAGAGTATAGTTTCATTCTGGCTTCACCATTTGTTACCCGAGCTCCCTCTACAGTGCTTCTTCACTCTGTCTGAGCTCTGAATAGATTGCTTTAAGATTGCTTCGCTGAGGATGCCCAAAGCTATTTCTACTTTTAAATTTCTTACAATGTTTTCCTTATGTTGTTTGGCTAAAAGCAAAGAAAAGAACATTTTTTGCTGGCTTTTAATGGTAGTATTTTTTATTTATTGCAACAGGTAAAATAGGATCTAAATAGGTACTTACAGCAGCCTAAAAAAGTCCAAAATTTTTCAACCGCCTTCTACAAGTAGCAGGCTTCTGACATGGTTGTGTAACGACCGCCGTCTAAGTAATCATACACAGCAACCGGGACCTACGACTTAACGTGCTATCCGAAACACGAAACCATCTTTCTTACGGACAATCGGGTGGTTCAGCCCGCAATATCCTAACCAGACTGGGAACAAATTCACAAAGTGATAACCAACTTTGTGAGTGACCCGCCGAGAATCGAACCCCGAACCTTCTGCTTCAAAGGCAGTCGCACTACCACTGCGCCACATCAGTCGTCTTAGTCGCTACCAGCCGCTCTATTAATCTAACTGTAAGAAACGAGACTAGTAGCCGTGTGATGCCGACTCAGAATAGCATCACCATCACCCTATTTCTACCCGTGAGTGTCGTAAAGGCCGTGTGATGCCGGCTTAGAATAGCATCACCCCACATCCTTCCCGTGGGTGTCGTAAAAGGCGACTAAGGGACTCGAGAGTATTAGTGTATTACAACTTTTAGGCGACAGGCTGACAACCTGTCACTATAGTGATACACATGTTTTCTGAAACAACCTTGGAAAACAATCCTCAAAAATGTCAGACGTGGCGATAGCGACCGTATTCTTACGGCCGTTAACGCTCTGCCTACCCCGCAAGGGATAAAGGCGTGATATATGTATGTAGTGTCGTAAAGGTACTAAGGTATGAATCTATAGATCGGGAAACAGCGTTCCCTGTAAATATCTACAATATTTTGCACTGCGCTCGCCAATCCGCCGGCTAAGCGTTGCAAGTACGGCAATATCCCCCAATTTGAGTGCGGCCCATGTCCAGCAGTGGGCTGTTGTGACTGTAGTAGTTTGCCGTGTGATGCCGGCTTAGAATAGCATCACCCCACATCCTTCCCGTGGGTGTCGTAAGAGGCGACTAAGGGACTCGAGAGTATTGGTGTATTACAATTTTTAGGCGACAGGCTGACAACCTGTCACTATAGTGATACACATGTTTTCTGAAACAACCTTGGAAAACAATCCTCAAAAATGTCAGACGTGGCGATAGCGACCGTATTCTTACGGCCGTTAACGCTCTGCCTACCCCGCAAGGGATAAAGGCGTGATATATGTATGTATGTATGTATGTAGTGTCGTAAAGGTACTAAGGTATGAATCTATAGATCGGGAAACAGCGTTCCCTGTAAATATCTACAATATTTTGCACTGCGCTCGCCAATCCGCCGGCTAAGCGTTGTGAGTATGGCAATACTCCCCAATTTGAGTGCGGCCCATGTCCAGCAGTGGGCTGTTGTGACTGTAGTAGTTTGCCGTGTGATGCCGGCTTAGAATAGCATCACCCCACATCCTTTCCGTGGGTGTCGTAAGAGGCGACTAAGGGACTCGAGAGTATTGGTGTATTACAATTTTTAGGCGACAGGCTGACAACCTGTCACTATAGTAATACACATGTTTTCCGAAACAACCTTAGAAAACAATACTCAAAAATGTCAGACGTGGCGATAGCGACCGTATTCTTACGGCTGTTAACGCTCTGCCTACCCCGCAAGGGATAAAGGCGTGATATATGTATGTATGTATGTAGTGTCGTAAAGGTACTAAGGGCTGAACCTATAGATCGGGAAACAGCGTTCCCTGTAAATATCTACAATATTTTTCACTGCGCTCGCCAATCCGCCGGCTAAGCGTTGTGAGTATGGCAATACTCCCCAATTTGAGTGCGGCCCATGTCCAGCAGTGGGCTGTTGTGGCTGTAGAAGTAGTAAAATACTTAGTTGTAGCAGGATAATTTGTATCCCAAAAGGTTAAATCATTTTTATGTCCCGAGGGAAAATGTATCAAAACCATCCCTCATATTTTGCCAATGAAAAGATCGCCCATAAAAATTTACCTCCCTGTTTCTTGATTTACCCAAAGCTCCAATTTTATAGCTTTATTAGAGTTGCCGAAGTATCGACAGTTTTCATTCAATAAACCTTAGCACGTTAAGCCGTAGGTCCCGGTTGCTGTCTATGATTACTTAGACGGCGGTCGTTACACAATCATGTCAGAAGCCTGCTACTTGTAGAAGGCGGTTGAAAAATTCTGACACTAGGGTTCATCGGGTTGTACGACTCGGTGTCCCACACGAAAAGAGATATTCAATAAACCTTATACAATCGATGGGTCATTCGATAGTTTAACATGTAGCAATACCATCGAAAAGTGCAACACTATTAGTATCGTGGCTCATCATGACTATAAAACAATCGATAGTATCGAAAGTTCATACTATCGGTTGATTTTAAGTAAACCGATAGGTACTATCATAGTTTTCAAATCTTGAGCAACAAATTAATAGTATTGCTATATTAGTTTGTAATGCCGGCATTATCGTGTGAGGCCAACATAGAATAGCATCACCCCAATTCATCCCGCGGGTGTTGTAAGAGGCAACTAAGGGACTCGAGGGTTTCACGTGTATTACCGCGTATTACAACTTTAGGCGACAGGCTGACAACCTGACACTACAGTGATACACGAACCGTCTGAAGGGGACCTCAATACTTGCCAGACGTGGCGAAAACGACCGTAATTTTACGAGCGTTAACGCTCTGCCAACCCCGCAAGGGATAAAGGCGTGATTTGTGTATGTATGTATGTTAATTCAAAAGGGTTTTCTATGAATAAGTTTTATTTCGGACCCATATCTTGATCCAGATTAATGTTGTCATAAACTATCTTAGCTTAGCGTAAACTATCGATAAACTATCGATAGTCCACTTTCGGGTGACAACACTAAGCTGGGTCAAGCGATGGGTACGAACTAAATCTTATTCATAGCAATCAATTTTCCGAGCCAGAAAACCCTTTTGAATTAGCATACCGATACCAGAGAGCTAAGAGATGTGCTGGAGAGAATCTACAAATGACAAGATTCCAAGATTCAAGATTCAATCGTTTATTTCCAAGTAGATTCACAATGAATACTTTTAGAATGTCAGAGAGTTACAATACAATAATGTCACTGAATAAATGAATGAGTCATTGTAAACAATAACAATTTTCAGTTCCTAATAGAATCGCGGACGAGTGGGATAAAAAAAAAAAAAAAATAATAATAATAAAGGCACTGCCTCGGGGCTGGCCAGGCTGACCACACATCATGTAACTTACAACTGACAGGAATGAAGCTATGAAAATTTCGGCGCAATAAAAGTAGGCATGTGATGTGATGTGAAGCAGTTGCCGTGTGATGCCGGCATAGAATAGCATCACCCCAATTCTTCCCGCGGGTGTTGTAAGAGGCAACGAAGGGACTCGAGGGTTTTATGTGTATTACCACGTATTACAGCTTCTGACAACCTGTCACTACAGTGATACTCGAGTCATCTGAAGGGGCCCGCAATACTTGTCAGACGTGGCGATAATGACCGTAATTTAAAGATCGTTAACGCTCTGCCTACCTCGCAAGGGATAATGGCGTGATTTGTGTATGTATGTATGTAAAAGTAGGCACACAGGTACTTACAGGTGTATTTAAGCATACGCCCAGTTTTGTGCTAATTCAAAAGGCCTTATGGCTCAAAAAAGCTATATTTTTTGTTGAATACTTTATACAAATTTATAAGCCACAAAAAAGTATTTTGCGTTTGAGAGATATTGCGATTAAAAATAATCTTTACGGCAGTTTACGGTATGACATGTGAATGCGAATGAATATAGGGTGTAAAAATATTAGCTGCAAATATTTTAAGGGGTGAATTAGCCCATGAAACTAAACAACTTTCCCCAAGGAAAGGTCGAAATATGAGAAAATTTTTTGGACCTCCCTGTATGGGACTTGGCCTGTTGGTAATGACTTGGTCGGTTAGTAATTTTGTATGGGAAGGCCAATTTTTTTTTCGACCTATGTTTCTTGGGAAAAGTTGTTCAGTTTCATGGGCTGATTCACCCCTTAACGTATTTGCAGCAATTTTTTTTACACCCTGTATATCTAACTACGATGAGTTTTCCATGGCTATGTTCTGATTGCTCGAATTTCCCTCTAGAATACTCCATTCCCTAAGAGCGATAGGAGATCTATGCGCTTCGTAGAATACCAGGAAAATCTCAATTCCTGTCTTGAGGCTTTCGTAAAAAAATGTTCTCCGTAAATTAACTATTGAATAT
This sequence comes from Keiferia lycopersicella, assembly GCA_029255805.1. Lineage (NCBI taxonomy): Eukaryota > Metazoa > Arthropoda > Insecta > Lepidoptera > Gelechiidae > Keiferia > Keiferia lycopersicella. The sequence goes on from JARACZ010000028.1 coordinate 688,981, forward strand.
TCAATAGAGGAATGAGAATTCAATCAGAGAAGTATGAAGGAATTGAAGATAAGATACCAAGGGAATTGTTCCTTTTTTTGTTTAGATCGAGTTCTATTATGCTCTATGCCGTGTGATGCCGGCTTAGAATAGCATCACCCCACATCCTTCCCGTAGGTGTCGTAAGAGGCGACTAAGGGACTCGAGAGTATTGGTGTACTACAATTTTTAGGCGACAGGCTGACAACCTGTCACTATAGTGATACACATGTTTTCCGAAACAACCTTAGAAAAGAATACTCAAAAATGTCAGACGTGGCGATAGCGACCGTATTCTTACGGCTGTTAACGCTCTGCCTACCCCGCAAGGGATAAAGGCGTGATATATGTATGTATGTATGTAGAGTTCTATTTCAATGTGCAATCTTATCAGAGGATTTTCCATTTGATTTTAGGTAAAATAAACCATTCTATATTACAATATGTAAACTAAAGGCTCCTTGTGTAATTGGCTTAGAATAGCATCACCCCAATTCTACCCGTAGGTGTTGTAAGTACAGACAGGGATAATCACCAATGCAACATCTTACACTGCGCTCGCCAATCCTTCTTCCAAGCGTAGTAAGTATGGCAATACGCCAATAGGAGTGAGTAGGCCTAAGTCCAGCAGTGGACTGTTGCGGCTGTTAAGGTAAGGGTTCCTTAAACACACTGTGTGTTGTTTACTCACCGAAATTCGGATCTTTAATACAGATAACAGACTCAGAGATAGCGCCAGATTTTCAGAAACATATTTTTGTATAGAAACATTTACTACTTTTAACTTGGGTTGTTAGGCCGAACAAAATGGTAGCCGAGAGCTCATGAGTTTGATCCCCACCGGACATGATATATTTGTGACTAGTCTGGTTATTTACTATGTATTACATTATTATGTATTCATTAAAACAGGTATATTAAATAAATAAATATTTTGGACACTTCACACAGCGCCATCTAGCTCCAAACTAAGCAAAGCTTGTACTATGGGAACTACAGCTGATACTAATACTTTGTATTTTTTTTGTAAATAAGTACATATTATACATAGAAAATACCCAGACTCGACACAAACATTTGAAAATTGACTTGAGAAATGTTTGTGTCCGGTGGGGATCGAACCCACGACCTTCGGCGTAGAAGTCCGCACGTACGTACTATCCGCTATGCTATCGGGACAGTCAGTATTAAGCTATCTAGTTCCTATTATAGTACAAAATTTGCCGTGTGATGCCGGCTTAGAATAGCATCAGCCCATTTCTTCCCGTGGGTGTTGTAAAAGGCAACTAAGGGACTCGAGGGTTTCATGTGCATTACAATTTTAGGCGACAGGCTAACAACCTGTCACTACAGTGATACATGTTTCATCAAAGAGGGCCCTCAATACTTGTCAGATGTGGCGATAACGACCGTAATTTTACGATTTTTAACGCTCTGCCTACCACGGAAGGGATAAAGGCGTGATTTGTGTATGTATGTATAGTACAAGCTTTGCTTAGCTTGGGGCTAGATGGTGCTGTGTAAACTGTCCAGGATATAGCCAGGGAAAGATGAAAAGGCTGTCTATAATTTAATATAATAATTTTTCTTACTTGAAATGTGTTTGTTTCAGATATGTGCCGTGTGATGCCGGCCTAGAATAGCATCACCCCACATCCTTCCAGCGGGTGTCGTAAGAGTCGACTAAGGGACTCGAGGGTATTGGTGTATTACATTTTTTAGGCGACAGGCTGACAACCTGTCACTACAGTGATACACATGTTTTCTAAAACATCCTTGGAAAACAATCCTCAAAAATGTCAGACGTGGCGATAGTGGCCGTATTCTTACGGCCGTTAACGCTCCGCCCACCCCGCAAGGGATAAAGGCGCGATATATGTATGTATGTATGTTGCTTAGTTTGGAGCTAGATGGCGCTGTATAAACTGTCCAGGATATAGCCAGGGAAAGATGAAATGGCTGCCTACAAGCATTTTTCTTACTTTGAATGTGTTTGTTTCAGATATGGATCTTCGGCGGTCTCTGGTGCTCGGTATGGCTAGCTGTGGACGTTTGGATGTGCACCGCTTCCATCCTGAACCTCTGCGCCATCTCTCTGGACCGCTACGTGGCCGTCACCAGGCCCGTCTCCTATCCCAGCATCATGAGCAAGAAGAGAGCCAAGGTGTTGATAGCTGGGCTCTGGGTGCTGTCGTTTGTGATTTGTTTTCCACCTTTGGTTGGCTGGAAGGATAGTACGGTTAGTATTAAGGCACTTCGTCACTATCTACCCACGATGACCGATGTGGCGCAATGGTAGTGCGAATGCCTTTGACGCAGGTTCCGGGTTCAGTTATCGGTGGGTCACTCATAAAGTTGATATTAATTATCACTTTGTGAATTTGTTCCCAGTCTGGTTAGGACATTGCGGGCTGAACCACCCGATTGTCTGTAAGTAAGATGATTTCGTGTTTTGGATGGCACGTTAAACTGTAGGTGGCGGTTGCTGTCTATGATCACTAGACGGCAGTCGTTACACAACCATGTCAGAAGCCTTCTACTTCTACTTGTAGAAGGCGGTTGAAAAATTCTGACACTAGGGTTCATCGGGTCGTTGGACGACTCGTTGTCCCACGCGAAAAGAGAGACTATCTACCCAAATTCACTGTGGACGTAATTAGGCCCATCTTCTCAGCATGGGGCCAAGGTATATTGCTCCTCTAGTCGTCTAGCTAAAAAGAGATAAGCTCACAATCACTCACAGTAGGTCCTGTCTACACCAATCCTGCACCGCGCCGCTCATCACTTACACAGCACAACCAAACTTTGCGATTCAAGACTCTTTTTCTCTCTCTAATGAACAGGAAATGCCATACCTCTCTCTCTCTCTTCAAAACGATTCTTCTTTTTCGGTTTTCCAGCCTGAAACTCCAGGAGAAGACTACGTGCCCCCTCCCCCCTGCCCCTGGGTCTGCGAGTTGACCAACGACGCTGGTTACGTCGTCTACTCAGCCCTTGGGTCTTTCTACATCCCCATGTTTGTGATGCTCTTCTTCTACTGGAGGATCTACAAGGCTGCAGTTAGGACCACCAAGGCTATAAACCAGGGCTTCCGGACTACCAAAGGGGAGATTGGTAAGTTTGAATTGCATTTTGTTTTCAAGTTTGAGTTACAACCTTCCTTGCAAATAGTGCCATGGCTATGTCAGGGTACGCAACTCCATATTTTCATCTAATGGTTGTCAAGATAAGATGTTACTATTGGTTGGCCAATGTGACTATTAAAAGTGTTGTCTATACCTCATCAGTTTACTTAGAGATCGTAAGGAAATGGCCATCACAAGCTTGTAAGCAATGCAGCTGTCTACCACAATACATAGTCTATTGGCGAATAAAAAACAGTCCAGATTCATATCTAATCCGAATTCTCTGATATCCAAATTTCCAGGAAAGGGCATGGGAAGCCGCTTCGACGACAACCGCCTCACGCTGCGGATTCACCGCGGGCGAGGATCAGCAGGCAGACCTGGCCCGCACGGGTCACCGCTCTCCACGGCTTCTAACCACTCCACCAGCACCTCGTTAAGCTCCTCTCCTCCAAGGCTAAGGAGGTATGTCTTGCCGCAGAATGAAAGTCAAAATCAAATCGTATGTCTTTCTACCTTGAAGTTTAATCAGCATCAAATAAACTATGGTTTAGCAAGGCATTCCATTCGCTGTATTTAACTTTGTAATAGACTATGCAGGTCCACTTTCCTAGTATAGAATTTGCTACCACTCTAAGGAAATCTGTCAGTTATTGTAACGAATTTTCTTAATCTTTTACTTTTTGTGTCAATTCTAATCTAATCGAACAAACTTCTCTAATAATAAGAGCAGATGTTCAACTTCCAGGCACTCAAGCGCAAGAAGACCACACGAGAAGATCAAAATCTCCGTCTCGTACCCATCTTCAGAGCAGATCTGTCACGAGAACTCGACGTCTCCCAGTCGCTCTCCGAGTCCTTCTCTATACGCAGTGCATTACGAGAGGGACGGGAGAGAATTGACTGAAAGCAGACTGAGGGTCAGACCTCCTCCTGCGCCATCTTCACATCACCTCACTCCTGGGAACACGACGTTGTATAACGAGTTTGATGATAAGCCGAGAACGAGGCGGATGGGGAAGAGGAATATTAAAGCGCAGGTAAGGCTTTATTACTTCAACAGATGTTTGCCCCCTCTATCAGATTAACTGAGGCCAAGCAAGCAGACAGCTAAAGTTCAGACAGCCCGAAAACTTTAGAAAAAAAGCTGGTAACTAAATGGCACCACTGTCGACTGTAAATTTTTACTATGGTAAGTCAAAAATGTGTCGTTATCATTACAGACTTCCAATATTAGACCTTTAGATATAGTTCTACCTGGCACCATCTACCTAACGCTCTTACCGTTTTCTACCCTTTAAAGGTACAACATATTTTGCTTCTCCAATTTCCAGGTCAAACGCTTCAGAATGGAAACCAAGGCCGCCAAGACCCTTGGCATCATCGTGGGCGGTTTCGTCTTCTGCTGGCTGCCGTTCTTCAGCGTGTACGTCATCAGAGCCTTCTGCCCCAACTGCGTAGCTGACATCGTCTTCTCTGTCCTTTTCTGGCTTGGGTATTGCAACTCCGCCATTAATCCGCTTATCTACGCTTTGTTCTCTAAGGACTTCAGGTAAGGAAATCGGAATAGTACCGCAAAACTTTACCCAAAAATGACGTAATGGGTGATTGCAGGAAATGGTTGAAAGTGGTAAAGCATCGGTAGCCAAGTGGTTAGGACACCGGTCTTACAATCTTGAGACCCAAGTTCGATCTCGGCCGTGTACCAATATGTTGTTACTCACGTACATTTACCGACTACTCTTACAGTGAAGGAAAAACATCGTGATAAAACCCACATTCAAATAAAATTTGAATTCAGGTGATATTTGAATGTGACTTAACCTAGGGTTCGGGCCAGGTTAGCCTTCGGGTTGCAGAGATCAGATGGCAGTCGCTCTAAGTAAAAACTTGGTTCCGCGTCAAATCCCCTAGGTTAGGTAGCCGACCCCGACAGAGAAACGAGATAAGGCAAGGAGAATGATTATGGTTGGAAGTGGTGATGATGATGATGCAAATAGATGCTGCAAAGATTTTACGAAATAGAACAAATATTTCTATCTCGGAATCACCATGCTGACATAAACGATATGCAATCGTCTTATAAATCATTTTGGTGCTAATCTCAACTAGGCACCTGCATGCTGTCCCAAGTCCCAACCTAACCAAGTTGTGGATGATAAAGAGATTGCTATACTGCGTTTTTTAAGAGATAGTAAATTGGCATTTTGGGTTGCCATTTTAAAATATAATATTTGCAAATCTTAAATACCTAGTGTGCCAGTACCGGTATTTTTTATTAACAAAATGAGAATTTTAAATCTGTTTCTTTTAATATGCAATGAACTTGACAGATGACTGGCATGTCACTATTTTACATTTAGAAAAAGCAACCCAAAATGTCAATTAACTATCTCTAAAATAACAAAGTTTAGTTTAGATTATTTGAATATTGCAATATCAATTCGGCGAGGAACATGCTTGACGCACGATGGAGCGCAAAAATATCGAAGCGGTGTGTCAGATCCATACTAGAAACGTCACTCCCCATACTAAAACCGCACTCGACGGATGACACTGCGATAACGCTACGTCAACAGCGGTTGAGCGGTTTTAGTATACAGATTGACAATATAGTATGGATCTGACAGACTGCTGCGATATTTTTGCGCTCCGTCGTGCGTCAAGTGTGTTCCACGCCCCCTTGTTTCCTTCTGTCTTTTTGACTCCATTCTCCTCTTCCATCTTCCAGGTTCGCGTTCAAGCGCATCATCTGCAAGTGCTTCTGCGGGAAAGGGGGGGCTCGCCGCGAGTCTGACAACACCCCCCACCCCGGGGGGGCAGAGACCCCCTCCCGCGTGAGGTCGCTCAAACACACACAGTCGCATTCGCTTGACGACCATGATCAGAGCCACTCACATACTTCTAGTACTACTGACAGGTGAGGTTACGTCAATATACAGGGTGTAAATAAAATTGCTGCAAATATTTGAAGGGATGAACTAGCCCATGAAACTGAACAACTTTCCCCAAGAAACATAGGACGAAATATAAAAAAAAAATGTGGACATCCCATACTAAATTACCGACCAAACAATATATTTTTCTCATATTTCTACCTATGTTCCTTGGGCAAAGTTGTTCATTTTCATGGGCTGGTTCATACTTTAAAATGTTTTCAGCTAATTTTTTACAGCCTGTATTTAAAAAACTTAGAAAATGTGTGTCGATTAGTATTTTCTTGTTATGACAAAATACCTAAAATAGCGCAACGTTCTTTTCACCAAAATTTTCACAAGTTTTGTTGTTCAGTAATGGTGGATATTATTATAATTTAAAATGTGAATGATTTGTTTAAAGAAACATTTAGTTACAGTGATTTAAATTAGAATATCATCACCCCACATCCTTCCCGTGGGTGTCGTAAGAGGTGACTAAGGGACTCCAGAGTATTGGTGTATTACAATTTTTAGGCTGACAACCTGCCACTATAGTAATACACATGTTTTCTAAAATAACCTTGGAAAACAGTCCTCAAAAATGTCAGACGTGGCGAGAGCAACCGTATTCTTACGGCAGTTAACGCTCTGCCTACCCCGCAAGGGATAAAGGCGTGATATATTTATGATTTAAATTTGCAGGTGACGTCAGCTGATCCGCCGTAGGAACGAGCCGCATTTCCAAACAACGGTAGAGTGTGTCTAGCGATAACTTATTATATAATAAGTAAATTATATAACGTAGCCATTACAATTTTACTGTATACATTCAGGGCGTAAAAAAGGTATTGAAAATATTTGAAGGGGTGAACCGGCGCTTGTAAAACAACTAGCGGAAGGAAGGAGCAACAAAGTTAAAAAAAAAAACACAAAAATTATGGGGTATTAGGGACAGCGTCCCGAATACTGATAGGGTGCAAGCAGACCATGTAACTGTACAACTTTCCCCTAGGAACATATGTCATGAAACGTAAAAAAATTTTTGGTTTCCCATAGTAAATGCAGTCAGCTGATCGCGATTTTGTATGGGAGGTCGAAAATTTTTTGTTGTTTCCTGACATATGCTCCTAGGTGAAAGTTGTTCAGTTTCATGGTTTGCTTGCAACACATCAATCAGTATTCGGGACGCTGTCCTTAACACCCTGTATAATGCATAAAAATCACTATTATAGCTCAATGAATAAGAAATCTACTTCTTATTGTAAATAATAATGTCGATCGCAATCCTTAGGGAAAAAGCAATTTTAAAAGCCGGTTTGACTTTTAAAATAATTCTCAACACATTTTTAACACCCTGTATAATATTTGGTTTATAACTGATAATGAGTCTGCTCATGACAATTTTCGCGTGCAGTCGAGGCTTCAGAAAAAAAAATCTTATATAAGGTGTAAATATATTAGCTGCAAATATTTTAGGGGGTGAATCAGCCCAGGAAACTGAACAAATTTCCACAAGAAATATATGTCGAAATATGAAGTAATTTTTTAAGACCTCCCATACAAGTTGACTTGACCGGTTGCTAATTTTGTAAGGGAGGTCCAAAATGTTTTTCATATTTCGACCTATGTTCCTTGGGGAAAGTTGTTCAGTTTCATGGGCTGATTCTCCCCTTAAAATATTTGCAGATTTTTTTTACACGTATTGAACAGGATCTGTCTATCAAGCAGACTTTTTATGCTCATGAAACTGACTCTACGTGATGAATGTATAAATTCAGGTGTAAAATCATGTGCCTATTCGATTCAGTAAGTATATAAATAAAATAAATATATATCTTTCTTGTTACTCCCTAAATATTAAATGTCCTGTACGTTATTATAACCTCACTTTGTACTTGGAGTTTAAAAACTCGAAACACAAAAAGCGTATTTTCTAAATGGTACTTAGATGTAAAGGGCGTATAAAATTTGCTAGTACAATTTAAAAGTTTATTTAACCAAATGGTGCTCTGATTTATAAAGATATATTCGTAAAGTTGAGAACTTTCTGTGAAAACCGTCTACCGCCATCTAGCGGAACTTTATGTAAAAAAAAACATTCAAATTTCTAAAAAAATATAATCTTTACTTCTGTCTCATCAATTTACGCACCTTATTTTACTAATTGTACTAGTAATTTTTATCCCCTTTATTTTAATGTCGTCGAAATGGTTCAAAATTCGTTAGTATGTAATATAAATTAGGTAAGAGAAAAAAAATGGCAGAATAACATGAAATAACAGAGGCACGATGAGTGAATGATAGGTATAAAAATATTTGGTCGTTGAAGGGCGAGGAACACACTTTACGCACGACGGAGCGCAAATATATCGCAGTGGTCTGTCAGATCCATACTAGAAACGTCACTCCCCATACTAAAACCGCACTCGACGGATGACACTGCTAGCGCTGCGTTAACAGCAGTTGGGTGGTTGTAGAATGAGGAGTGACGTTTCTAGTATGGATCTGACAGACCACTGCGATATTTTTGAGCTCCGTCGCGTCGTACGTCAAGTGTGTGCCTCGCCCTACATAAAATAACAAAGACACGATGATCAAGTGAATGATAGGTATAAAAATATTTGCTCGTTGAAGTAAATAGCTGGAGAAGTGGCCTAAACTTCAATTTCGTTGAAAACATCTATGTCAAGATTGATTTGTCTGTCTGAAAACTAGTCACATCGTTATTTTATTAGTTAAATAAAGAAGAAATTATATATGTACCGAATGGTGCTACCGCCTATTGTCCTATAGTTTTGTGTACATTAAAAATATTATATTTTGTTATTATATTAATTTAAGACTTAACTTTTTTTAACACACTGTAGAGTATTTTTTAGAGATAGTAATTTGACATATTGGGTTGCCATTTTTGGAAATTTTTAAAACTGTTTATTTTAGTTCCTAGTAGATGACGCTCGTACGAATGATATAAAAGCTTAGCAGTGATTTTCCATATATCGGCGTAATCGTTATTTTTTATTATGCACTGAACTTGACAAATATTGCCACATCACAATTTAAGATTTGAAAAACAAATAACAACCCAAGGTGTCAATTTACTATCTCTCAAAAAAACACACTTTATTTTTTTTTATGGGAAAGTGAGCGTTTTGGCGCCAACTGGTATTTTTTTTTATTCGTAACCCATAAACGTAGGTACTTACATGACCTAGGTTTAGATTAGAAGCACTATGTACCTGAGTGATTCTCGCATTTGGTCCGGATTTCGTGTGCAGGCATCAAATTGGTATGAAAACAAATAAATCGAAAGTTATTTATATCCGAAAAGGTCACTAATAAAAATAAAAAAATGTGGCAGGATCGATATTTGGTACAAGTCTTTTCAAAAATTAGTTATCGAACTTTAGATAGGTAAAATCTCATTTCCATCCGTGTGATTTTCAGTCCTTCCTACACTAAAATAATCATATCAAGCCATTTATACGATAAACTGCACAAGGTTTTCCTGTTTTCCGATCATCAATGAAGATAGCTTATGCATAGTAAATAGTTCAAGCAATAATACCGAATGAAACCTAGAGAGAATCAACATTATATTTTTGTCACACGAAATCCTTCATTTCCGTCCGCGAGAATTGACATCAAGTTTTATCCTTAAATAAGCCTACTAAAGACGTTGCTTTCTCCACAAGCCACTTCCTTGCAAGTCAGCCAAACCATCTGACTAGAGGTGGCTCCGTGAAAACGTTCGTAGAAAGTTAAATTTTGATTCTCGCACTCAAATTTTGGTTTTGTCACAGGTGAGAGGTCATTACCATCCAGTGATTATTATATTAACTGTTCTCTTTTAATGTTTTCTTTCCATATATAACAATAGCATTTCGTTATACTTTTATCCATTTCGTATCATAACTTTGAAACATCTAGGTATCGTGAGAATTTGAAAAAAAACTGTCGAAACTTCATTTCCATCCTATTAATTTCCGTCCATTTCGGCCCAATTTTGACGGATGGTAATGAGCAAATATGAAGAAAAATGCTTTTTTTAAGTATCATTTTTATATTTCTACCCATATTTTTTACGAAAAATGATTTAGTTTCAACTTTTATACCTAGAATTGTTATGGATAACCAAGCAGACATTGTTATGAGTAACCAAGCAGATATAGTCCAGAGGCGCAGGGATGATGTCCAGGGGCAGCAGTGGAGGCGTAAGACATGGTAGGAAGCATTAGCCTGACCGTAGGAACTGGACATCTCCTCAGTAGTGCAGTCAGTGAGGTCATATTTCATTATCATCCATGAACTTTTCATTTCCATCCCTGGCTTCATTACCATCCTTTACATAACTTTATTGATAATTATCCCACATGAGTGCCTTTAAAAAAATATTATTAAAAAGGCAAATACGTATCACATTTATAAAAATTGTAGCCCTAATAGCAAAAAATTTTTTTTTTTTTGAAAAATGGCCAAATCCGGACCAAATGCGAGAATCACTCACCTAATTCTTTTTTCATAAAATTATTAAATTGAAAGACTGTGCTGATAAAATCAAGGTACTTAAATAAGAAATAAGACTATTATTAAGATTATTTTATTTTATTCTTGTTATGCGTAAAAAGCGAGTCGTTAATGCTATCATTTCAATATCAGTGCAAATATTTATAGAGTAAGTTCTATTCGTAAAAGTCAACAACTTTCCCTAAGGAACAATTCAGTAACAACATGAAATAAAGACAATCTATAGGGTGTAAAATATAAGCTGCAAATATTTTAAGGGGCGAATCAGCCCATGAAACTGAACAACTTTCCCCAAGACCGATGTACCCCATAAAATATTTACATTTAATAAAATACCTTGTATTTTCAATGGAAAGAGTATTTCCCGTTCAGGAGTAGATACAACTGAACAAACCCTAAAAATATTTGCATTTGATTTGAACCTGACCCCTTATTTTAAAATGCTTAATTATTTCTGAAAATAACACGCGAATAACACCAAATAATTCATATTTGTAATTTGCCTACTTATTTCTTTAGTATGTTTAGGTTGATCTGCTTAGAAGAATCTCTTTATAGACTAGGAGATAGCGCCTAAATTCCGAAGTAATTTTTCTATAATATAATTTTCTGCACAGCCTGTTTTTTGTAAATCATTATGAGGAAGGATCTGTATGTGTATTTTTTAATGTTATTATTTTTAACCTTCCTAAATATCAGAAATATATAAAAAATTAAGCTTCGAAATATATTCTGTTCACAAATTATTTTATTTATATTTCAAAAGGTAAACTGAATTATTTAATGTGATTTGTTTGAAACGCTCTGTATAAAAAAACATGATCAAAACTACGGGATGGTGATTGTACTTTTATTATTATTGTACGTAATCTAACTGTTGTACCTCGATGATGCCCTTAATTCAGCTTTAAGCATGTAAGAATTATTATTCTGCTATCCTTCAAAAATTGTAACAAATATATAAATCCGATTTTAATGTCTAAGATTTCTGTGTTCATTGTGATGGAAAAATTTAATAATAAAAAAATATTAAATCTAATTATTATGTACAGGATATATGATTGTTTGATAACAAATAGAAACTTTTTTTCCTCAAAAACGTGGTTTCAGCAAAGACTAGAAAAACAAGTAACATATGTTGATTAATTAATTGTGTTTATTAATTCATTTGAACAAAAGCACAAAACACTTCCTCACACTTAAAGTATGGCTGTTAAAAATTCTAAAATAAAACCTCGATGATCTCTACGTTCCTCAATTTTGTGTAATCGATGTACTTATAATAAAAAAGTGTATATTAGACGAGTGTTGTATGTATGTTTATTTGTAATAAATATACGAAATATATGTGTAATAAAAAATGTATGAAATATACGAATGTTACATTATTGATTAGTTTCTATTCATTTCTATTCCTCCGAAAAATAATGAAATTCACTAAGTTGATCAACGACAACGAAAATAAATACAAGTAGTGTTGTAACGAATACTCACTGACACTAAATAAGTTACAAAATACTCTTATAACGTATATTATAATATAACAGTAGGCTAACCCCAGCACTAGCACAACACCGCCACATGTTTTCGTCTGCGAAAGAGGGACCAATAGAGTTGCCAGTTGTCAAATATTTATCGAATTTGTACGATGACTCGCAACAGCGTGTAATTCATAAAAGGTGTAAAAATATTAGCTGCAAATATTTTAAGCCCATATATATTAAATCAGCCCATGAAACTGAACAACTTTCCCCAAGGAACATAGGTTTTTTTACACTTACTCAAGTAATTCTTAAATTAGTAAATAAATAGTAAACAAAGTAATATTTGGAAATAAATAAATTTTTACACAAATAGTTTTTTGTAGGCTGAGAATCTCACTGTTAAAACCTACTACCTAAAACAAAAATAAAATAACATCACAAAAATTTTACTTACCTACATCAAGGCAGCAAAAGATTATTTTTTCAAATTTTATTCTAATTTGTTATCACAACCTAGCAACACTGGACCAACCAGTCAACAATCTCAGTCAGTTGATGTTTCACCGCCGACGCAGACGGTCGCTCCGCGTTCTCGCATTATTTTCGCACACAAAACCCGATTATTTACGTGTTCACTTTCGAATAGTTCAATCCCAGTGATACCAGTTTATTATTAGTGCATAAATTATGACTTCTAAGATGTATTTCGGAGGTTTAGAAGGGTAAGTGCGGTTGATTGAACGTGTATTCAAACAATTCAATAGGTGAATGAAAGTGGAAAGGCGAGCCTTGAGCATTCCTAGTTGTTTCAACACTTTTAATTATGTTAAAATGCATTCATAATGAACGTTTATTTTATGCACTACAGTGAATATTTAATATTAATAAGACGTATTCTTTCTAAACGTCTATTTCTGGTAATATTCGTTTTGCACCGGATGTTTTTCAGCTTGTTACTATCAAGATTCAAGATTCAAGATTCAATCGTTTATTTCCAAGTAGATTCACAATGAATACTTTTAGAATGTCAGAGAGTTACAATACAATAATGTCACTGAATAAATGAATGAGTCATTGTAAACAATAACAATTTTAAGTTCCTAATAGAATCGCGGACGAGTGGGATAAAAAAAAATAAAAAAAAATAAAGGCACTGCCTCGGGGCTGGCCAGGCTGACCACACATCATGTAACTTACATCAAATGAAATCAGTTAAATTAAAGACAAAGTATTTAAAAAATGCTTGTTACATGCTAATCAGCCGGACCCCTGAACAGGAAAACCACCCAAAAACCTGCTCAGAAGTGCTCCTAATCTCAATTTACAATTTGTACCTATAGAATAGGCCCTAAGCTACCCTAGCTAAGTTTTATCAGCTTGCAATTCAATGAAGAGCTGGGTGCTTAAACCATAAAATTATTACTTTCCTGTATTATTTATTACTAAGAAAATATTATGAATTGCTTTGTTATCGTTCTTCACTACATAGTATAAAAAGCAAAGTCGATTTTCGCGTCTGTCTGTATGTACTTTTGCTTAAATCTGTAAAATTACACAACGGATTTTGATGCAATTTTTTTTGAGAGATAGAGTGATTCAAGAGAAAAGGTTTTTATGTATAATACTTGCCGGGAAAGTCCTTATTCCCTCGGGAAAATGAGTTGCAGCGGGCGCAGCCGCAGAGGCAGGCCGCTAGTTAGTAATAAATAAAAGAAATAATGTAAATGAGATCAATTATATTGAAGTATGCTTAATCACAAGATTTATACTTTTCTTCCACTTACAGTTATACATAATGCAACAAAGTTTTACAAAGGTAATAAATAATAAATATCAAAAGGTAATATGTTTTTAAGAATGATGATATTCTTTATTCACAATTTTCACAAACAACTCTCACGAAGAAACGCTATCTGTTTTCATCATAATATATATATTTTATAGATTTTAAATAATCTTCCAAAATATTACAATGAAATAAAGAAGAAGCTACCAGACCAGACTATCGCCTTACCTGCGTATTATCCTTACTTACAAATATGAAACAAACTGTATTGAGTGAGGCTGTTATGATTATGACTGCAACTTTTGTTATCGCAGGAAACATAACACGTTTTCATGTTTATCAAATATCATCATTATCTTTATCACAGTCGCGCTCTATTATTAGAATTTATAAATGCTGAAACGTCTAAAAACTAAATGGCAACTTCAATGACGTTCCCCTAAATGTAACTTCTCTCGGCTCTCAGACTTTGACTTAAGGATATCCTAAAAATATTATTACACTAGCGGCCCACCCAGCAGCTGCGCCCACTGCAACTCATTTTCCTGTGGGAATAAAATTATTTCCCGGCAAGTATCATACATATAAACCTTCCTCTTGTATCACTCTATTTAAAAAACCGCATCCAAATCTGTTAAGTAGTTTTAAAGATCTAAGCATACATACAGATAGACGCGGGAAGCGACTTTGCTTTGTAAGTGAATTTTCTTTACGTATGTATTGATAATGGCTCAGTGATTTGGGCACTATCTTCTAGACTATCTTTTATAGAGATTCTGATTTTCACAGATTTCAATCTATACTCTGTATTATTTACATTTTGTACGTAGTAATTAAAGTCGACATTCCAGCAAAGTAAAGACTAAGGACCTAAAATAATATAATATTGAATAGCTTTTGAGAGTGTGGGTAGTTTTATTTTAGTGTGCCGTGTGATGCCGGCTTCACCACCCCATTTCTTTCCCGTGTTTGTCGTAGAAGCCGACTAAAGGACTCGAGGGTTTCATGTGTATTGCAATTTTAGGTGGCAGGCTGACAACCTGTCACTACAGTGATACAAGACTTATCTGAAACGACCCTCAAATATTGTCAGACGTGGCGATAAAGACCGTAATTTTACGGTCGTTAACGCTCTGCCTACCCCACCAGGCATATAGGCGTGATTTGTGGGTGTGTGTGTGTGAGTAAGAAAATGAACAAACCAAAGGTTTGCCAGTACGAGAAAGAATGTAAAAAATGCGCTCGCGGCAAGCCTTGAATATCAAACACAAAATGTTATCTAAATTTATATATACCCAAATGTCAAGGTAGGTGAGTATCCGAATCATGAGGAACTAAAAGCAGGATATAGGTGTTTGAAAAACTCCTCTTTAACCAAACAGTCTCTGTATACATACACATATCACGCCGTTATCCCTTGCGGGGTAGGCAGAGCGTTAACAGCCGTAAGAATACGGTCGCTATCGCCACGTCTGACATTTTTGAGTATTCTTTTCTAAGGTTGTTTCGGAAAACATGTGTATCACTATAGTGACAAGTTGTCAGCCTGTCGCCTAAAAATTGTAATACACCAATACTCTCGAGTCCCTTTGTCGCCTCTTACGACACCCACGGGAAGGATGTGGGGTGATGCTATTCTAAGCCGGCATCACACGGCAGTCTCTGTATACATACACATATCACACCGTTATCCCTTGCGGGGTAGGCAGAGCGTTAACAGCCGTAAGAATACGGTCGCTATCGCCACGTCTGACATTTTTGAGTATTCTTTTCTAAGGTTGTTTCGGAAAACATGTGTATCACTATAGTGACAGGTTGTCAGCCAGCCTGTCGCCTAAAAATTGTAATACACCAATACTCTCGAGTCCCTTAGTCGCCTCTTACTACACCCACGGGAAGGATGTGGGGTGATGCTATTCTAAGCCGGCATCACACGGCAGTCTCTGTATACATACACATATCACGCCGTTATCCCTTGCGGGGTAGGCAGACCGTTAACAGCCGTAAGAATACGGTCGCTATCGCCACGTCTGTCATTTTTGAGGATTGTTTTCCAAGGTGGTTTCAGAAAACTTGTGTATCACTATAGTGACAGGTTATCAGACTGTCGCCTAAAAATTGTAATACACCAATTATCTCTAGTCCCTTAGTCGCCTCTTACGACACCCGCGGGAAGGATGTGGGGTGATGCTATTCTAAGCCAGCATCACACGGCGAAAACAAATGTGCTTGTTTTAATAAGGTTAGCTGGAGAGCTGAAAAATAGCCCGCTAGGTTCGGTTTTACCAAAAATAAGTAAATCATTATTGCGGGAAAAATGGCGGATCGAACACTTGACACACGACAGAGCGCTAAAGTATCGCAGCGGTCTGTCAGATCCATACTAGATACGCCTCTCCTTATACTAAAACCGCATTAGATGGACGACGTTGCGTTAGCGCTGATGCAGAATTTGTCACGATTTGCAAAAGAAAAGAAGATAATAAAAATAAACGTATAAAACAATAATATATAAATAAATAAACGTTAATTTTGCTCAATACAGTGTGTAATAAAATTAGCTGCAAATACTTTAAGGGGTGAACCAGTCCATGAAACTGAACAACTTTCCCTAAGAAACATAGGTCGAAAAGTGAAAATAAAATTTGGACCTCCCATACAAAATTACCAGCCGACCAAGTCAATTTGTATTGGAGGACCAAAAAATTTTCTAATTTTTGGGGAAAGTTGTTCAGGTTCATGGGCTGAATTACTCCTTAAAATATTTTCAGCTAATATTTTAAACCTTATATCTACTTACGTACAGCTACAGAGTTAGGTATTACGACAAAGGTGATTTCCCGTACAAGCTATCGATCGTGCCCGTATCAAGTTTATGATGAGTTCGCGAATTGCCGATAACGTACAAATCCCGTGCAAGGATTAATTTAACACAAATTTTCCTTTTGGCACTGATGATGGAAAGATTCCGGAATAGAGACTGGCGGATCGCACACTTAACGCACGACGGACCGCTAAATATCGCACCGATCTGTCAGATCCATACTAAAAATGTCAATCCCCATACTAAAACCGCACTCGACGGACGACGCTCCGATAGCGCTGCGTTGAGTGCGGTTGAGCGGTTTTAGTATGAGAATATTATAGCGGTCCGTCGTGCGTCAAGTGTGCGATCTGCCTACGCGGCGCGTCGATTCGATGCACAGCCTGTACTGGCTTCATCAAATTACATTTGGCAGCTGTCAAAACCATGTTAACGAAATGAAATGGATGAAATGAGGTCTATATTTATTTGTTGACGTTTGTTCTAGTAGGTATGGATTTGGCAGCTACCAAAATCAGCTTATTCGCGCGGTAGATAGATAGATAGATAGATAGATAAACTCTTTATTGCTTACAACAAACACAATATTAAAATACAAAACGGTACAATAAACTATAACTAAGAGTAAGCAAAGGCGGCCTTATCGCTTGTAGCGATCTCTTCCAGGCAACCTCTACCTTTACAGTGACAACTTAACAATTTGCAAGTAGCTGCAGAAGCAAAAGAAAGTTACATTTTACAAAAATTACAATTAATACCTAATTAATATATCAATATATCTATAAGCATACATACATACAAGCATACATACATACATATATATGTACAATAAATAAGATAAATACTTAAATAAATATATATAAATACACAAGTTATAGGAAAATTAAATAACAAATGATTGCGAAAGGAGATAATTATGCAATTTTGATTTAAAAATTGACAGAGATTTAGAGTGACGAATGTCATACGGTAGTTCATTCCATAGATGTGACGCCCTTGAGACGAAAGATTCTCTAGAGTACCCCGACTGAGAGAGTGCTCGTGGAACGCGGAGGATATTATCGCTCTTGGAGCGGACATTGCGGCTGTGGTCATCACCCAGATAATGAAAGCAATCCTTCAAGTAGGGAGGGGAACAAGGATCATATAGGACTTTGTAAAGGAGTAGAAGGATATGCTCATTCCGGCGCAACCTGATAGGGAGCCACTTCAGCCGTTTCCTAAATTCTGACACATGATCGAACTTGCGGAATCCATAAATGAATCTAATGCAGATGTTCTGTAACCTCTGAAGCTTATCGAGGAGATCCTCATTGAGGTCAAGATAACAGACATCTGCATAGTCTAGAATTGGAACGAGGAGAGATTGAGCAAGTTCAATCTTGGTCCTTATAGGAAGCATATTTTTCCATCTTTTGAGCGATCCCAAGGATGCGAAAATCTTACGGCTGACTTGCGATACCTGCTGAGACCAAGATAAGGTTGTGTCGAAAAATACACCCAAATTTTTCACAACGCTGCTGAAAGGCAGAGCAACACCATCAAAGGTCAAGGGAGGGGCCATGACATAGTCCACTCGATGTACTTGTTTCGAACCACCAATAACAATGACCTGCGACTTGTTTGGATTGACCGTAAGGCCGTGCTTATGACTCCATTGAAGGACGGTCGCAAGATCAATGTTGAGAGCATCAATGGCTGAGGCAAATTCGTCAGGAGGCGCTTGGGTATAAATTTGTAGGTCATCAGCATATAGATGAAAAGAACAAGAGAGAAGCGGTGTTAGGAAATTGATAAAAATAGAGAAGAGGAGAGGAGAAAGTACTCCACCCTGAGGCACACCCGCAGTTATATTAGTGAGATCAGAAATTTTACTGTCTACACGGATACATTGCTGCCGTCCAACCAGATAACCGCTAAACCAACCAACGACCCCATCCGACATATGCAGCGAGCGTAACATAGCTAGGAGAATGTCAAAATCGACCGTGTTAAAGGCATTACTAAAGTCAAGTAAAGCCAAAACCGTTACCTGTTGATTTGACATACCCAGCCGCACGTCATCAGAAACCTTAGTTAGAGCAGTCACTGTTCCGTGCCCAGGGCGGAAACCGGATTGGAAAGGGCTGAGGAGATTGTTTGAATTGATAAAGAAATTAAGCTGATGGTGAACAAGGCGCTCAAGAACTTTTGAGAGGAAGGGCAAGATAGAAATAGGACGGTAATGTGACATGCTAGAAGGATTGCCTACTTTGGGAATAGGAATAACTGCTGCACGACGCCATCAGTCAGGGAATGTGCCAGTGCTAAGCGAGAAGTTGAAAATATGTGCAAGAATAGGTAATACAACACTGAGACTGAGCAATACCATTCTTCGACTAATACCGTCCAGGCCCTCAGCGTTGGATTTAATGGCAAAGACATTTTTTTCAACTTCACGCTCAGTTACATGTTTAAACGAAAACGGGGAGTAAGAAGGACGTGAAAAGGAAGAAAGTGAATTTAATGAAGCCTGTTTGATGGAAGAGGGGATAGGACAGCAAGATGTGAAGTGAAGATTTAGGGAGTTTAGGTCAAAGTTAGGAAAATTAGAACTGCTGGTTTTACCTATACCCAAGGAGTTGAGAAAAGACCATACCTTTGCAGGATCACCGTTTTCAACAGAAGCGTGAATATGTTTTCGCTGAGCGTCTCTGCATAACCGACTACAACGATTACGCAGTACCTTGTAGCGCTCGTGATTCGCCTCGGTAGGGTCATTTCTGTATTTAACCTTTGCAGCATTTCTCTTAGCCATTACACTTTTTATTTCATCGGTGAGCCATGGTGCAGGCAAGTGTTTCAGCTTGACGGGTCTAAGAGGAGCGTGGACATCAAACACCTAAATCAATAGTGAATTAAAAATTTCAAGCTTGTCATCAATACTCTGTGCTTGGAAAACAGAGTCCCAATCAATGTCACTAAGATCAGCCATAAACTTAGCAGCATTCATCGAAGCAAAGCTCCGTTGCATCACGACACGAGGTTTAGGCTTAGGGCAGCGGATTTTGTACGAAAGGAAGACAAGATCATGGTACGAGAAGGCTTCAGCGTTGAATTGGCCATGAGAGCTAACATGATCAGTAGAGGAGACAATAATAAGATCTAGCAAAGATGGGGCACAGCGGTAATACTTTAGGTATATTTTTTTTTTTGTGAGAGTCCTTTCGTGTAGTGGACCAGATTTTTTTTAACTTACGTAGCGTATTTATTGTTGTAGGAAACACCCTGTATTAAGCGCCTCTTGAAAGGACAAGTTCACGATCAACCTTATCATTAGATAACAAAACCTATTTTACAAATTTCTATTGATTTCCTACAATGCACTTACGATAACGCAGATAGTGACTTTATAAACGATAAAACTGTTGACAAAAACATAACTATCTGCATAGCTATCTTTTTTGCTATCTTCACCTATTTAAAACACGATGTTTACTGTCATATTTCTAGGGGATTCACTGAGTCCAGCCCATTTGGACAGTACCTAATTAATTGCAAAAGAAGTCCCATAATTCAGCTTCCTGGATTATGAGGTATCGAGTCGATCGAAGTCGGTAGTAAGGACTTTTGGGACAAGGCAAAACAAAAGTTTTGGTCACTAGCTCCTAGACTAACGTGGCATCCATGGTCCTTGGTTTTGTCCCCTTATTGCACCTAAATGTCCCTTTCGCCCTTATCCTTCTGGAATAAGCCAAAAGGGTAAACCAACAGCTTTTCTAACCTTGCAGTAGCGTTTATAAATAAGGGCTGAGTTGAACTAACACAGGCGTGGCTCCATTTGCCCGAGTCGTGTGCTACACTTACATGCAAGTTGCTTTAAGTCTATTTACAGAAATGGATGCATAACCTTGCTTTACTTGTTTTTTCTCTGGGGTTGTTTTTCGGCTTTCCTTTTTAGCACTTTGAATACGTTCATGGTTTTACAGAGGCCGTATCACAAAGAAATGAGGCTTTTATCGTTATTTCTATCAAACAAATTCGTTTTGAAAATGGGCTGGAAAAATTTGAAGGAAAGAAGAAGACATTGTGTGTTGTTTTTGATATATGTAGACGACATTCTGAACCTATCTCCCAATACTTTACATTTTCCATTTATTCTTGCAGAGGAGCGACACATTCTAACCTGGTGATCTGCGACGGCGCTGGTGAGGTGGTTGGCCGCGCCAAGGGTCCAGGCACCAACCACTGGCACATGGGCATCGAAGAGTGTGTCACCAGGATCCTGGCCATGCTGCATCAGGCCAAGAGAGAAGCTAACATTCCCATTGATCAGCCGCTTGATTCTTTAGTAAGTTCTCTTGGTATCAGATCTCATGGTCTCATCAACATTCTAATAGGAAAGAAGAAGATCCCAGTAGAAACAAACCTGTCCTGCTATCCAAGGGTTTTGGAAACAACCACTGGCTCATGGGCATCGAGGAGTGTGTCACCAGGATCCTGGCCATGCTGCATCAGGCCAAGAGAGAAGCTAATTATTATTATTTAACCATTATTTGTACACAATAGAACACAAAGGACATAATATTTAGTACAATACACTACAGGTCAGCTTATTTCTAAAAAGAAATCTCTTCCAGCAGACCTAGGGTAGTGAGATGGCATAAAGTGAGGCAGTTGACGTTCACTCTCATTGATCAGCTACTTGATTCCTTGGTAGGTTATCCTGTAGCGACCTCTGGTGGCAACAACATGAAGCTCACTCAAGTGCTTCACAAGCATACAAGACGCAACAGGAGTTCTCAACATATCGGAGAGATGGCGCCACCTGACAGAACAATAGGCCTGAAACGCGGTATCGAAGTGTTCACCGCGCAACGCATATATACATCTTCTCATCCGATCCAGGTGGACCCGTCGGTCCCCTGGCCACAACGCCCGGCCAGGTGGGTACCTACCCGCCTCCCGACACCACCTGGATTCATCCTGTCTCCCGCCATAATCCCGACACACTTCTTTGATTCACCTTCTAGAATATGATTCCCACCAGTCCCACCGCCATTGCCGCCAATGGACCTCCTAGGTAGCGCCTTTTTGGGTGTCCAAAATGACCCGTTTTAATTTTAACTTTCTCCCAACCATATCCTGCCCCCAAATCTGACTCAGTCCAGAGTCCAGAACAAACCCAAATCTACTGTTAAAAACAAAAACGATTGGATCCCCACCAACAATATTCTGTAACAAACTTAAGTAATGAAATCTGGTCGTGCCAAGTTTGAGGTTCCTTACTGCGAGTACTCACTCGTATCTTCTACAGGATTCTATGTTATAGTATTCCATAAAAAACTTGATACCTGTGACGTCTGTCAGTTTTTGGCCAATGCTATGGACGTAAGGTCTATTTTTCTTTGTTTACCTACTCCTCTTTTAGCATGGATCTGTCAACCTTCACAGATAGATCAAGCTATCTATAGGCTTGTTTCCTGACAAGTCAAATGAGCAATTGAATATTTCGAAAAATTATGAAAGAAGTCCGTAGTGTTTTGGACAATAGTTTTAAGCGTACAACTCTCATATTTTTTTAATGACTCAGGAAACTAGCGAATTGTTTTTAAGTGTATTTCTCATTACAGGGTTTGACAATGTCAGGTTGTGAGCAGAGCAGCACGAATAGGGATATCGAAGTCCGCGTGAAAGAGCGAGACGACGCTAGTGCCTGTCAGGTGCACGTCGCGTCTGACACGGTCGGGTCGCTGTTCACGGGTGCATCTGACTCGGGGATCGTACTTATTGCTGGTAAGTCTGGCAAAGTGGGTCTGAATCTTTATACATACATACATATATATATCACGGGTAGGCAGAGCGGTAACTATCGCAAAATTACGGTCGTTATCGCCACGTCTGACAAGTATTGAGGGCCTTTTTAGATGATTCGTGTATCACTGTAGGCCTGTCGCCTAAAATTGTAATACACATGAAACCCTCTGGTTAAAAAACCCTTAGTTGCCTTTTACAACTCCCGCGGGAAGAAAAGGGGTGATGCTATTCCAAGCCGGCATCACATGGCGGCTGTTTGTATAATAGGTTGCTATTATGTTCCTATGTTTAACGACCGATGTGGCGCAGTGATAGTTTGACTGCCTTTGATGCAGAATCAATTTTCGGTGGGTCACTCAAGTTGATATTTATCACTTTGTGAATTTGTTCCCAGTCTGGTTAGCACATTACGGGCTGAACCACCCGATTGTCCGTAAGGAAGATGGTTTCGGATGGCACGTTAAGCCGTAGGTCCTGGTTGCCGTCAATGATTACTTAGACGGCGGTCGTTACACAACCATGTCAGAAGCCTGCTACTTGTAGAAGGCGGTTGAAAAATTCTGATACTAGGGTTCATCGCGTCGTTGGACGACTCGGTGTCCCACACGAGAAGAGAAGAGATTATGTTCCTTGTGTATAATGGTCTGAACCTTGGCACGATCTATAGTTAGACAAATACCGTACTTTCATTTCGAACTGCATTATTCGTAATGCAGTAGGTAAACAATATACCCTGGAAAAAGCCCCGAACGGGACAAAAGATTGTGTTGCTTGAAATATCAAAAATACAATTTAATGATTTTGACCATCAACAATAAAAATCAGCTGACAAACCTACCATGATTGAGAATTTGAGAGAATCGAAACGAATTCGTCTTTCATTTCTTACGAGAGACGATTGAATTAACCTCATTAAGACAATAGGCAATTTCACAGAGGGCAATTTGCTTGAAGCAGGCTGAAGCCATTGAAGTGATTGTTCTAGATTAAAACAAATTGAGAAGAATACCTATATACATACACATACACAAATCACGCCTTTATCCCTTGCGGGGTAGGCAGAGCGTTAACGACCGTAACGGTCGTTATCGCCACGTCTGACAAATGTTTGAGGGACGTTTCAGATAAGCAGTATATCACTATAGTGACAGGTTATCAGCCTATCGCCTAAAATTGCAATACAAATGAATCCTCGAGACTCTTAGTCGCCTTTTACGACACCCTTGGGAAAGAAATGGAGGGTGATGATATTCTAAGCCGGCATCAATCAATACCTAGGTATACATAACAGCATAGACTTGAGAAAGAGAATCAGGTTTACAAAAGTTAGATTAGGCCCACAAAAAAATGTTGTTACAATCAGTAGGCAACTATCTGTGTAATTTCAGAAAACCGCGCGTATGAGATCTCTGGTCTGTTCAGAAAACATTTTGTAATGTGAAAATAAATACAAGTGCAAAAAAAATTGCTGCATATATTTTAAGGGGTGAACCAACCAGCCCATGAAACTGAACAACTTTCCCAAAGAAACATAGGTCGAAATATGAAAAAAAATTTGGACCTCCCATACAAAATGTCCGACCAACTTACGAGTAATAATTTGTATGGGGGGCCAAATTTTTTTCATATTTCCAATTATGTTCCTTGGGGAAAGTTGTTCAGTTTCATAGACTAGTTCACCCCTTATAATATATGCAGCTAATATTTTTACACCTTATACATATATTTTGTTTGAGATAGAGATTGGCGCAGTTATCATTTCTAGGCCGTTTCGCTGTGATCTTGGTTCCTGAAATAAATACATTCTTACTGCATTTTGAGTACATCTTCAAGTTGTTTCTCACGTCTGGTTTACCTACTGCTGCATCTATCGAGGCTGTAAATACTGCAATCTCTATTTGTGAGTTTGCCAGAATGTGTTGCGTTTGTTTTATGAGCCAAAACAGGAATCTCATATCATAATGTAGATGTTTTAAGGACAGCTTAGTGCTTTATTTCGCTGGTTACTGGATGTAGAACTGTTTGGGCATGAAACGAAACAACTTTGTAGAAAGATCATTTAATAATATGTTAGGAGAAAATCTTTGAACTCTGGGATACAAATCATCGAAACTCATTTCGGGTACAAAATAGATATTTACTTTCGACTAAACAACTTTTTATGGGAACTCGAAAGACGTTATCCAACTGGGAAATATTGTTTCATAGACTATCATGCCTGCATATCACTACATAGTATGAAGCAAAGTCGCTTTTCGCGTCTGTCTGTATGTCTGCTTAAATCTTAACAACTACTCAACGGATTTTGATGCAGGTTTTTTTAATAGACAGAGTGATTCAAGAGTTTTTTATGTATGACACTTGCCGGGAAAACATCTTATTTTCACGGGAAAACGAGTTGCAGCGGGCGTAGCCGCTGGGCGGGCCGCTAGTTTTTGTATACGACGTCTCATACACCCTGTATGTACACATGTATCCAGATCACAGAAGTAGGTCATGTTCACGAAGTAGGTCTTCAGATAACCCCAACCTCGACCCTCGCTAACAGGGGCATTGCCCAATGGGGACAACAACATCAACTCTAGAGATTGATCCAGGGTCGTCTTATCTTGTCTGACTAACATTTTTCAAACCTTTATTTTTTCGGTATTAAACCTTTATTTTTTGTCGAGAGTATTGTAATATTACAATTTTTAGGCGACAGGCTGACAACATGTCACTAAAGTGATACAAATGTTTTCTGAAACCTTGTAAAACAATCCTCAAAAATGTGAGACGTGGCCTAGACGTGGCGATAACGACCGTATTCTTACGGCCGTTTACGCTCTGCCTACCCCGCAAGGGATAAAGGCGTGATATATGTATGTATTTTTCGGTTTGTTTCGGATTCTGTGAATTGACAAAGAAGCACAGTTATAGGTTTTATTTAAAGAACAGGAAATTGTCGATAATAAAAACGTTAATTTCAACACAATTTGTGTAAAATCTAAAAGTTAGCAGATCGGAATGGCTCGATATCCACTTGCTTTTAAAGTCTTATCGTTGTAACTAAAGCTGCTCAACTTAGTAGTCTGACTTTCTGAGGCAGCCCTATCTTTAAGGAACAATGTCATTACGAAAGGGTATCAAGCATGTATCAAGAAAGGGTCAGTAATATTATTAGAAGCAATAACTGACCAATGAAATAATTACTTTTTCAGGCACAGGATCAAACGCTCTCCTCCGCACAGCTGACGGGAAGCAGTTTGGTTGTGGAGGGTGGGGACATCTGTTGGGGGACGAAGGCGCAGGTAAAAATATATACCTACATAATACTGGTTCATCCGTTGAAAGGAATGCATCAATTTTCCAGTCACTCTGTATAAAAATGCTGTAATAAGTAAACATTTTCAAGGGTTGAACCATTTAACCATTTATTGTACACAATATAACACAAAGGACATAAAATTAAGAACAATTAATGCACAACAGGTCAGCTTATTTCTAAAAAGAAATCTCTTCCAGCAGACCTAGGGTAGTTCACCAAGGTTTGGCTGCAGACTATGAATCTGAACTTTCTATGAAATTTGGCTACGGAGAAAACAAACCAATTTTTTTAAACTATTTAACCAGTGTTGACTGATGTAAAGTAGGCGACAGAACAGCTCACTGGCACATTTTCTTTACCGTTTTGTTGATTGAGCAGACTAGGAACTCAAACTCAAATTATTTATTCAAAGTAGTAAATTTTACATTTCGCTTTTTGATGGTCAGGAATTAACAATTTTAACAATAACAATTTTATGAACCTAGCGTAAACGCGGCTCAGGTGGACTAAAGACTTAAAACTAGCCCCTAAAGCACTGCCTCGGGGCTGGCCAAGCTAACCAAACAACATGTAACGTTAGGTGGTAAATAAAATAACATCGAGTTCATGCCAAGAGAAAATGTTGTGTTACATGCGTATGGTTAGCCGGACCCCCTGGACAGTAAACCACCCAGAAACCTGCCCAGAAGTGAACAAATACGATTTTCCCGTTCCTAATCAAATGTCATTAAGAGTGCTATTGAAAATTTGCCCGGCTGCATTGTAGGTATTTGTGGAGCGTCGTTGCGCGAAATATATACATAGGGATTTTTGAATTTTTTCAACAAAAATACTAAAGTTAATAAAAATGTATTTCCTTTGCAATTTGGTTTAATACACCTTCCTAAAACACACACTTTTTTTTTAAGTAATCCTATGGCTAGTTTTTCATACAGAAGCCATTCAAACGGCGAGATATTTCGCCGAAATGTGAATGAGAAAAAGAAATTTTAAACTATGTTCTAAAATGAAATTGAAAAATGTACAAAATAAAGCTTGTTCTCAAAGATATCCTTGATTTATATGCGAAATCGGTATTTTGTTACAATGTACCACAGATCTGAAACTCAGGCCTAATTTGATGTGTTTTTCTTCATTTGCAGTAACTTGTTGTAGTTTTCGCTTTTATATTATAAGTTATAAACTAAAATATCAAAATGTTCTTATTACAGTTTTTAGTTACAGATATGTTTGATAAGATGTTTAAGAAATTTTATTTTTTTACTTTACAGTTTAACTTAAAAACTCTTGCATATAACGCCAATTTTCGGTAATTTGCTAGAAAAAGTTGATAGCCCTATATATTTTCCCTCCAGCCTACTGGATCGCTCACAAAGCCGTGAAAGCCGTGTTCGACGACCACGACGGTCTGCGGATCCCGCCGCACCCCACGGACGCGGTCTGGGGCCTGGTGAAGGAGCATTTCAACGTGGAGACCAGGAACGACCTGCTGGAACACGCTTACGGCAGCTTCGAGAAACACAAGTTTGCTGGTAGGTTCTTGACTAGCTGACTGAGCGGATTACAACGAAAAGATACTCAAAAAATACATATTAGGTGTAAAAATATTAGCTGCAAATATTTAGAGTGGTGAACCAGCCCATGAAACTGAACAACTTTCCCCAAGGAACATAGGTCGAAATATGAAAAAAAATTTGGACCTCCCATACAGCTGACTCTCGCGGCTGCTACATTTAGTATGGGAGCCCAAAAATTTCTTTCATATTTCGACCTATGTTTCTTGAAAAAGGTGTTCAGTTTCATGGACTAATTCACCTCTTAAAATATTTGCAGCTAATATTGTTATACCTAACAGAAGTTGTATCTACTACACAGAATCATTTCTGAATTGTTCCCTTTCACAGCCATTACAGGAAAACTAGCACCCTTAGCCACCAACGGCGACAAACTTGCTCGCTGGTTGTTCGTAGAGGCTGGTCGAGCGTTGGCTGACCACGTTGCTGCCCTGACTTCCAGACTGCCGGAAGAACCTTCTCATGACAAGCCCATGAGGGTGGTCTGCGTGGGCTCCGTGTGGAATTCCTGGAGGCTGCTGCAGCCCGGTTTCCTTGACCAGTTGGCGAGGAGAAATGTGAGTAATGACCTGGGGGTCGAATCTGTGTGAAAAACGATACGTCAAAAAACGATATGGAAAACCATATGGCTGGTTTCTGGCTAATTGACGACAAATCGCGCTGAATTAGCAGTACATTGATAGTTTTGTAGTAAACAAAAAAAATATATGGTTAATAGCAGTCAATGTATACCAAATATTTTTTTTGCATATGTGTGTGTGTTCGAAATCGTAGGTCAATAAATATATATCATTCACTCAATTTTGAATGATTTACCCGAATAAGGACACGTTTTTGGCATAAACGTACGTCAAAATAAGATACACTTCAATAGCTATTTTATGTCAAAAAAACGATATCGTTTAGTGGTGGGGTACAAAACGATATGGCGAAGTGTTGGGCAATTTTTTTTACAAAAAAGATCGACTAAACAAGGAGGATTGTTATTAGTAAGGCTTTTTTGAAACAAAGATAGTCCCACCATAAACATAAATGTGGAAGTTGGTAGCCAAGTTCAATGTTTAACTAAAAATAGTGTTGCTTGAAAATGGGTGCAAACTTCAGTCGACAGTCCCGAAATGTATTTATTTCTAAAGCTGTTTGTACGTCAAGAATACCATTGAGTAGGAGCTATGTCTTTTATTTACCAAGGTACAACAAAGTGGCTTTCTGCTCTCTGTTCCATTGTACGAGAGCTTTAAAACTACGTAAGGGATTTTGCGGCGGTTTTCTTCTGCTCGATTCGCCTACTGTATTATATTATGTCCGTATACCAAATATCTAACCTCTAGCATGAAAATCCCATAAAGTTTCATAAAAACTTTAACCCCTCAATTTGTGGGGTTGTGGGGGGTTTATGGGATGTTTAATCGAAACGAATTTCAGCTTTCTAGCACTTCAGGAAGTACCCAATTTGATGATCATCAGTGTGTCAATGACGAAATTGGCGGATTTTAGACATCGTTAAAATAATAAAAAAATAAGAGCTATAAAGCTGAAACTTTGCCTGTTTAATGAAATTACTATTGACAATATATCCCGAGAATTTGATCAGTCTAGTATATCGGAAACTATCACGTTTCTCGCTTTGGCGGGGCCACTACCGTGGCCACAGAACTTTTTACACGACTTCTAAATCATAGACACTTCCTCCTCATACTTTTTGGTAACTTCGTGTCACGAAATCTATGGACGATTGACGTTGATGTTTTTGATTGGGCTGTCGTCTTGCATAATGTCTAAAAAATCAAAACATAAACACAAAAATAACTAAATTGTGAAAATTTATCTTTAGAAGCTACTACTACTAGCTAAGATCGGGTCACTACTGGTTTTTAGATACTTGAATATATTGTTGGATAGTAGATTATTAGTGAGAATATTGACCAAATATTAACAAACTTAAATTATTTATTGCAGAACGATGTCCTCAAAAAAATATATAAAATGCGAATCTTAGAACATCTGGCACTGTTCCTATTACAAAACATGAAAATATTGCTTTAATTGCAAATACAATAATATGAAACTTATATAAGAAAACATCTGCTGCTCTCTGAAAGAAGTTACTTTAAGAACTGCTGGTAAAAGTTAATTTGGGCTAAAGTTTGTTATTGATCCAATAAAAAATCTGTTTGAAATAAAATCTGTTTTCCTACTCAACAATTTTACCGGAGAGTTGAAGGGCGTTTGCCTTGATTGCCCTCCCTATATAGTAGGGGATTCCGCCATCAACGACCTTCACCGAGATGATAAAGTTACAAAAAACTTCGTGACAAAATAGGCTACTTATCGACTAACAATACTGGTAGCTCCTGTCGTCTGAACACTTGTAGTATATAAGAGGGAAAATTCAACAAACATTTTTTATTTTATTGCTGACGGTTCTAAAATTACTTCAATACTATTCTTATGAAACTACATAGGTGTAAAACTAACGAATGAATTGGAGTCGGACATTTTCGAACACAGGCAGACGAATTAAACGAAATTATAAAGAGGTAGTATGGTATATAGCATAATAAGCTTTGTAGTAGGCTAAGGAAACCTTAATTCTAAATAGGATTGATTTTGATATCGCGTTTTAAATGTTAACAGTGCCATCTATTGAATCATAATATGTATCACATTATGCTGTTATTTCATTGCTTTTTATGAATTTGTATAATATGTAGGAATATCGTTTAGGGGTTTCTAAAACTTTTAGTGCTCATTTCGGTGCCTATTTGTTCATAGCTATCTATTTTTCAAAATAACAATGTCCTTGTGCCAGCAGGATACGAATAGATAGAGAAAGGAAAAGAACGAAATGCGTGTTCTTGTCGTAGTCTCATAATTTTAGGAGCCCAAGTGTTTGTAGTATCTATGATGCTACTATAGGAGGACTTTAACCTCGTAAGGCTCAGGAGTTCGTGAGAATTTTTCATATAACGGCCCGCATGCCTTTTTAAAAGGTATGATTCTACAATGGAAAATTAACCTTATAAGCTCACCGTTTTTCCAGAAACTTGCAGTTCCAGCAGAGCCTTTTGTTAATTACTTAGTTTGAACTACAAAATATTAATAGACGAGATATGTACTTTAAAATTTTACATAATTAAAGGATAAACACTAAGCCCAAGTTTATAGCTATAAGGTTGCTTTATAAAGTGATGTTTGCACCACTATAGATCGACATTCCTTTTAAAAAGCATCTGGACTTCCTCTTTTTTTCGTGTGGGATACCAAGTCGTTCAACGACCCAATGAACCCTAGTGTCAGAATTTTTCAACCGCCTTCTACAAGTAGCAGGCTTCTGACATGGTTGTGTAACGACCGCCGTCTAAGTGATCATAGACAGCAACCGGGACCTACGGCTTAACGTGCTATCCGAAACACGGAACCATCTTACTTACGGACAATCGGGTGGTTCAGCCCGCAATGTCCTAACCAGACTGGGAACAAATTCACAAAGTGACAAATATCAACTTTGTGAGTGACCCACCGAGAATCGAACCCGGGACCGTCTGCGTCAAAGGCAGTCGCACTACCACTGCGCCACATCGGTCGTGCATGCATCTGGACTTTATGAGGAATACTATAGGAGACTACACAGAATAACAAAATTAATAGGAAAAAAATATTTTCATCAGGTTACCAACAATCATAGACAAAAATTTAAAATACAAGATCAAACGCTAAATAACATTATTATGTGTGAAGAATTATTAAACCACGTCAGGAAACAAACAGTTTCGGAGTAAATCAAGGTTTGCGACGATGATGATTACTGGAAATGCTACGATTGGTCAACAGCGACGAAATCTATTATTACTTCCTGGTTTCTTTTATCATCCTCACGTAGCAATTCCAGCCGAAAAACGCTTTAGATGAGATATCTTTTTCAGTAGGCATTCCGCTTCTCCTTTAAATTGAAAAGAAGCACTGCTTTTTTATTTTGCTGCAGTGGTGGTGGATTAAATGCGAATACCATCCATACCACCTGTGTTTAAACTGGTACTCGGTAATGAAATCGGCACAATCTTCTTCCTCATCGGTAGAACGCACGTGCCACTTATGATAACTAAAATGGAATCAGAAATTAATATTATTACTTTGTTCTTTTTTCTATCTGCCGCTGTGATCTGTAACTGTACTATGCTAGCTAGACTGTTGTGTGTATCAAAATCAGTAGGTACTGTGATAGAATTTAAAGATTTTCATAAATTACTTAATTTGATTCCGTGTATGGGAGTCCGCAACGACTGGTCCAATGTATTATAATTTCTATTACTCTAAGATTTAATTCTCACCTTTCTGTGAATTTATAAGGATATGTGAAGTAGAATGTGTGATACAAGCATAATTAGAAGGAAACAAATTACAGCATGAATCGAATTACGACGTTTCAGAAATGGAGCTCCAGGTGCTCCTACTTAGAAATTCTAATCGTATAGTTTTAAGTTACCTTTATTAGTTTTATTTACTAAATTTTATCTTCAAATTATTCATCGAGAAGTTCTCCTTTACAAAATTTACTCCCTTTACTATCTTTACTTGTAAGGTAGGCAGGCTGATAGCGTAGGTATATCTGAAGTTGGTAGAGACAATAATGGGTTATAAGCCATAGTAAGATTCTCAAGCAGAGAAAATAAGAATCGGTGCAATGCTTCAATGATTACATACATACAGAGTGAGAAAGACAGTCACTTCATCAAATTGCCACTATATCAAAAAATGTAACTGATATTTTGTTCCGGAACCGATCCTAGCGTGGTGACTTATCATTATCACTTTATCAGGCTCTAGCTCAATATAGGTACTATACCCCGAAAAGTATACTCTGAGCGAAGGTATACTTTTCGGGGTTCGATTTGTGCATGACACTTCATCATGTTAATGGATGAGGGGGATATAAGTAAAAAACTAAAGCAAAATACTTTTAAAAAATTGTACCTATTTTACCAATCGACACAGACATCGTCGCACATACATATTATAATACGTATGTATGTATCCGTGGTCCGTGAAACCCATGTGTATTTCTTATATAACAATTATTTATAAAATATAATGAATATTTCGAATTTTCACATACTCAAATACAATTTATTGCAAAGTAAACAAAGCTAAAACTGACAGAAGAAAATTTAGGACAGGAAATTGAATGAATGGAAAGAACTATGAGTGAACGGTATTAGGACCAATATGCGGAAATGTTTTCTGTTTCTACCGGTGTCATAAATACTGAAAAGGACGGTGTATACGATTTGGTTCCGATTATGCCAAAATCAAGCCAGAATAGGCCCATACCGTTTTTTGACTTATTCTTTTTTTTGGCAGTTAGATGACAACTTTTTAAACGCGCGTATTTACGGTTTATAGCTTGCGATAAGGTCTTACATTGCTGGCTCTAAGCAAATTGAGTATGATTTTGGTAACAAAAACTGTAATGGACTGTTCCCAATATGGTAAAAACCGTAACCGAAGCCTTATAGGGCATATCGCTTTCACGATATGTCAAAATGCTGCAACAGATTCGGGCCCCTGCTAAGGAGAAAATTGTTTTTGCTGATGGCATGAGACTTAATAAATGAACTAATGTAGCATCTAGAGAAGTGTAGCTTTCATCTATAAATGAAAAACACCGGTTGGAATACGCATGCCTTTCGACAGCGTAGGATTTTAGCGAAAATTTTGAGGCACTTATTGTAGAGGATAAAAATCATACAAGTTTTGTCGCTGGACACTTCGAGTGAAGACAAATCTGGTAGATCTTTCCGATGAAGATATTTGAGTCCATAAAAACCTTTTTAAATGACTGATTATATTGGCCCAATCATAGATACTTTCAAAGGCCGTGTGATGCTGGCTTAGAATAGCATCACCCCGCTTCTTTCCGCGGGTGTTGTAAAGGCAACTAAGGGACTTGAGGGCTTCATGTGTATTACAACTTTAGGCGACAGGCTGACAACCTGTCTCTACAGTGATGCACGTGGGTGTCGTAGAAACCGACTAAGGGACTGGAGGGTTTCATGTGTATTGCAATTTTAGGCGACAAGCTGAAAACCTGTCACTATAGTAATGCACGGCTTATCTTAAACGACCCTCAAACATTTGTCAGACGTGGCGATAATAACCGTATTTTCACGGTTGTTGACGCTCTGCCTACCCCGCCAGGGATATAGACGTGATATGTGTATGTTATCATACTTTTCCGTCAATGTCTGTTTCATTATTTAGATAGCCATGCTCACGTTTTAGTATTCCCCGTTCCAGGTAACTTTGGAGCTAGAATTGGTCCGTCTAAAAGTATCCAGCGCGCTCGGGGCAGCCGGCTTAGCAGCTAAGATGGTCGGCTATAACCTTCCCAGGGACGACAATGAATACTGCACAGTTTTTTACACCTACCGCCCAAATGACAACGATTGCAATGGACACCTAAATGACTCCAACAATGGTGACCTTAGCGACGGTAGCAACGGAATGGATAATCCTTTATGCAATGGTAGTAACGGAACTGGGCAGTTTAACGGTAAATTGAACGGTGATAATGGTGATCGTACGTTGATACATTAGAAATTGTTAGCAACTGTAAAACATCATTCTCCTTGCCTTATCCCGATCTCGGTCGGGGTTGGCTACCTAACCTAGGGGATTTGACGTGGAACCAAGTTTTTACACAGAGCGACTGCCATCTGACCTCTGCAACCCTGAGGCTAACCTGGCCCGAATCCTAGGTTAAGTCACATTCAAATATCATCTGAATTCAAATTTTACTTGAATGTGGGTTTCATCACGATGTTTTTCCTTCACCGTAAGAGCAGTCGGTAAATGTACGTGAGTAATAACACATTGGTACATGGCGGGATTCGGACTCGGGTCTCACGATTGTAAGACCGGTGTCCTAACCACTTGGCCACCGACGCTGTTAGCAACTGTAAATATTTTATGATAATGAGTAAGTTAGGTAATCAGACTATGTAGTGGTAATTTTTTAAATAAGTACAATTGTATGAATATTGCAAAAAATAGCCAAATCACAGTAAATTATTAATGAGATTCTTAATTATGACAACGTTGTCATCAAGTGTAATTAATTATACAGGATGTAAAAACATTAGCTGCAAGATTTTATGGGGTCAACCAGCCCGTGAAATGGAACAACTTTGCCCAAGGAACATAGGTCAAAATATGAAAAATAATGTTGGACCTTCTATACAAAATTACCAACCAACCAAGTCAATTTGTATGGAAAGTCCAAGAAAAATTCTCATATTTCGACCTATGTTTCTTTAGGAAAGTGGTTAAGTTTCATGGACTTATTCAGCTCTTAAAATATTTGCAGCTAAGGCCTAATACACACCTTATATTTTGTAAGAGAAATTAAATTTTGCTTTTTATAGTAGGTACATTTTTATGAATTGGAGATCTGATCTGTATTTTATTTGTATCAATGTATTATAAACAACACATTTAATGATATATTACGTAAATGCTTATCAGACTTTGTATGTAGTTCCTAGCGGAATTTAATGTAATTTAGTTGTAAGGATTTTTAAGGAAGTATCATCATCATTTATTGAAGGGCATTGCCCTTGCCGGTGGAGTATCCGCCTTGACTTCTCTGTACGGCGTGACCATTATTTACTCCTTAATCTAATCCAAATTACTCCTTCTTGGGCTTCCCCTTCCTCTTCTTTCTTCAATCTTGCCTTCTTATTGTATACTTTGCATAAATTGTACGAGAATAATATCTATCGATTTGTTTTACGTAAAGACATATCAGAATCGTGTAAATAAAGTATGATTTAGAGAAGTAGAGTATTTTATACTTCCCATAAGGTAGGAAAATGAAACTATTAAGTTAATTCTTAAAATCAATTGATATGGTATTTAATAAATTCAACAAAATAATATTAGTCTATGATATTGAGTTATTTCTTACTAACTAGTTATTCTTATTAGCGTAACAATATATTTGAACAACAATTTTTCTGAAACTGAACTGAACTCATAGACTGAACAACAAAAATATAACCTAATACCACGGAATCAATATTATAAAATATGGCCGTTCGAATAGGCCATATTTGACAGCTGTCATATACATGTTAATGCTATGACATAAGGTCTATTTTTCTTTGTTGACATATCCTTTAGTATGAGTTTGACAGCTGTCAAATTAGCATACTATCGTTAGGTATATTTGCTAGAACACCAGTAGTTTCTAAGAACAGCATTACTTACCAAAATTTAATTAATTTTATTGTAGATCGCGTAGGAGATCATGTTCACAAGGTAATTCAAAAAACCTCTGGTACAAAACCCAACTCGGATGGAAAAAATACTTCGGAATAAGGGACCAACTAACTTGCCAAAGCCCATAACCGCAGGACAAGCGGGTTCTCGAGTGGAGAGCACGCCTCGGCAAGCGTACCGTTGGACGCCCTCCGGCCAGATGGACCGATGACTTAAAGAGAGCGGCTGGTAGCGACTGGATGGCGAAAGCGGGAGATCGTTCATTGTGGCGTACCCTGGGGGAAGCCTATGTCCAGCAGTGGACTGCTATACGGGGTGAAAGGGACAGCGTCCCAAATACTGATAGAGTGCAAGCAGACCATGAAACTGAACAACTTTCCCCTATCAACATATGTCAGGAAAAGTCAAAAAATTTTTGGTTTCCCATAGTAAATGCAGTCAGCTCATCGCGATTTTGTCTGAGGCTGAGGTGGAAAAATTTTTGTTGACATATGTACCTAGGGGCTAGTTGTTTAGTTTCATGGTCTGCTTGCACCCTATCGGTATTCAGACATATAGACACATTTTGTCGTTTCATATGCGCACAATGTCATTTCGGAAGAATGCGTAATTTATTCACAGTGAAGTTAGCCGCAGAAGAAATATTGCGGTGACAAAATTTTATCGTGGCAAGCATGTTAGCCATGCAGGACGCTGTCCCTAACACCCCGTATAGGCTGATGCGAAATGACAGGCTTTACTCATTGACTGTGATGGTGAGCTGCTTGCTGCGGCAGTTCTCGAAGCGGTCCATGGTGCGGATGTCGAGGATCATCACCACGGAGATGGCCAGAGCGCCCAGCATAATGGCCGACACTAGCAGGCCTGACCTGGAGAAGAGAACAACAATACAGGATGTAAAAGACGGTGTAACGAAAGCTTTGCAGGCGTGCTCAGACCATGAAGCTGAACAGCTTTTTCTATGGGGGCTAGGTTAGGAAACGTAAATTTTTTTTTGACTTCCCATACAAAGTTACTCACCTGTTTGGGAATTTTGTATGGAAGGTAGAAATTTTTTTCATGTTTACCAACATAGTCCCCATTGAAAAAGTTGTTCAGTTTCATGGTCTGATCACGCCTGCAAAGTTTTCGTTACACTGTACCTTACACCCTGTATCTGGCTTTCAAATTCAAAAATTTATAAATATCAACTTTGTGAGTGACCCACCGAGAATCGAACCCGGGACCTTCTGCGTCAAAAGCAGTCGCACTACCACTGCGCCACATCGGTCGTCGCCACACTTTGACTTACCAAATAGGAACGGTCATGAACCCGATGCAATCGAACGAATCCGCGAATTTCTCCGTGCTGTCCATCAGCACTTGTATCTGAAACAAAGTAATTATGTACATCATCATGGCGTGTGATGCCGGCTTAGAATAGCATCACTCCACATCCTTCCCGCGGGTGTCGTAAGAGGCGACTAAGGGACTCGAGAGTATTACAACTTTTAGGCGACAGGCTGACAACCTGTCACTATAGTGATACACATGTTTTCTGAAACAACCTTGGAGAGCAATCCTCCAAAATGTCAGACGTGGCGATGGCGACCGTATTCTTACGGCCGTTAACGCTCTGCCTACCTCGCAAAGGGATAAGGGCGTGATATAATACGTCGCTATGAAGTAACGTAACTAGCCCTAACACAGGCTCTGGTCTTTAAGAGCTGTTACTGCATACCATCGTGCTGTTTGTAATAGCTTGAATTAATGTTTCTCTTTAATTTTGCATGTGGTGAAATGTAATGTTTTAACGATATACTGTATGAATAAATAAAATAAAATAAACGTCATGTATGTATGTCATCATCATCATCATTTCAAGGCCCTTAAGTCTGCTAAATGAAAATCGATTCAGTTGGATGTGGATTGGATCTCAGTTGGATGATTTTAGTAGTTTCGTAGTCTGCTAACAATTTGAAGTATAGAAACTCACAATGGCAATGGAATGACAGTTGAGTTTCGATGGCATTACAATGACAAAAAAATAGCAAACTTGAGGCCCAGCCACTGGACGTACACTGCTGAACTAGGCCTCCCCTAAAGATACACCTTGTCCGATTAGAAGCGGCCTGCACAAAATTATGTGGCCTAATTATGTACACCTTGAAACATCAGCGAAACTAGCGCCGGCGGTTAGTTATTGTAGCGAAACGGCTCACGCAAGGAATATTGCTTTGTTTTTTTGGACTCAAGCACAACGACGGGGTCTAGGTAGGTAAGTACCTAGGGACTGACAGAGCGGTATGCGTTAGTGCAGGTCCAAAAATCTCTATAACTTGAGTTCTGTGAGTCACTTGACATCGTACGAAAGATTGTAATTTTTGAAAATAAATATCATGTTAGGATACAAAAATTACTAATTCACGTCATGACCCATCATCGTAAAGAAATAGAAGAAGAAAATACTGTTAAGGCCTAGTCTCTTAAACCCCTGGTTCAATCTAAAACGCTTACCCTGACATCCTTGAAGGTGAGAGTCCCTTCAGGCGAGGAGTACACCAGCGGCAGGGAGCAGTGGAAGGACTTGCCCAGGACTGCAGCAGGGGCCTGCGGCGGCTGCGGGGCTTTCAGGGTGACTCCAGCTGTCTCTAACCCTCGCAGGACCTCCACGCCCACCGCCTGCCACCAGCCAGCGCTTTGCTTGAACTGGAACTCCAGGGTTATCTGGAATATCAAGGTTTATGTGGCGAAATTATACATACGACCGATGTGGTAGTGCCACTGCCTTTGACGCAGAAGGTTCCGGGTTCCATTCTCGGTGGGTCACTCACAAAGTATTTATCACTTTGTGAATTTGTTCCCAGTCTGGTTAGGACATTGCGGGCTGAACCACCCGATTGTCCGTAAGTAAGATGGTTCCGGGTTTCGGATGGCACGTTAATCCGTAGGTCCCGGTTGCTGTCTATGATCACTTAGACGGCGGTCGTTACACAACCATGTCAGAAGCCTGCTACTTGTAGAAAGCTGTTGAAAAATTCTGATACTAGGGTTCATCGGGTCGTTAGACGACTCGGTGTCCCACACGAAAAGAGAAAGAGAAAGGGTTTTTGTTTTTTATGGTTATAAATTAAACCTGTTTTATTATTTTACCTTATTAGTGCTGTCCCCATCAGAGAATCTAACCACAAGTATGGTAGCGTAGAGTTTTGTCTTTTTGACTGTGGGCTCTCCCACCGGCGTGTTGAGGACGATTTTTGTCCCGTTGGTAAACTCCAGCTCAGGCCAGCTGGATGAATAGAAGAGAGCGTTTTTGCCGGGCTGACCTGCAATAAAACAAAGTTTAGGTAACATAACCTTCTGACGTCTGAGACTTGGGAGCCAAGTGATTAGAACGCCGGTCTTACAATCGTGAAAGCCGAGTTCGTTCCCCCCCATGTACCAATGTGTATTTATTTACTCGCGTACATTTACCAACTGTTCTTACGGTGAAGGAAAAACATCGTGATGAAACCCACATTCGAATAAAATTTTAATTCAGATATGATATTTAAATGTGATTTCACCTAGGATTCGGGTCAGGATAGCCTTCGGGTTGCAGAGGTCAGATGGCAGTCGATCTGTGTAAACACTTGGTTCCACGTCAAATCCCCTAGATTTTAGCCGACCCCGAAAGAGAACGGGATACAGGAAGGAGTTTGATGAATCTTCTGACGTTTCTTGCGCTGATTGTCATGTATAGGACTACTGAGTATAGGATTGTTATTTTTCTCTTAATTTGGAGCAAGCTCTCTCTTGTGACCGTCCATGGGTACATAAATAAAGTTGTACAAAGTGTCACAAATTTAATACCTAACTATGGACATAGGGCGTCATTGTGCAATGTTTATGAGTATAGAATTGAGTAAGGTATCACCCTAGAGCTCATCTAATACAACTAATCCAAGCTATTTCTATCAAAGAATTTAACATTGTAGGTGCCTACGTCACGCTACAACATACATACCTACATGTACATCGACTGCAAGCGCGAATAACTACGTGAGCGCAAAGGCAAGGCGATAGAAGCGTTACCTACAAGCATTTCGCCGTGCACATACCTAAGTCAGAACCTACGCGTGTGACGTCACATTCAAGCAGCGAGTATACCTACTGGGCGTGCGAGCAAGCAAGCGACGATCGATCTGCTACACCTATACACAGTACTGCGCACTATCATGAAGCATTACTACAGCTACTATCTACAAGCAAGCACTACGCATTCATCACGATAGATAGACCATTGAAACTTCGCGCCATTCCACGAGGAACAGCTGAGATGGAGCCCTGAAAAGAGCTGTTTGAAACTTAGAATTTAGCTCTGAAAAGAGCTGTTCTAGTGCACCAACGCACGGCAGAAACACGAAGATCATCATCACAGCATCTTCATCTCGACTGGCTTGGTGCGACGCGAGACGCGACGGAACTGCGCAGACGTCCATCTTCCACGGCGAGCGTCGAGCGAATAGGAAGAGCGCTTTTTTTTTTTTTTTTTTTTTTTTTTTTTTTTTGGTGTTGGACTATACGTTTACGGCCCCGGGGCCATCAAAACTACGCCTGTCGGCTTGGTGGGGAGCACGTGCTCACCCGGAAATATTTTATTGGTTGTTCAAACAACCAGCCCAATCACGCCCTTGGGGCGAGACTGGGCTTAGGAGTTGTTCTGGGAAGAACTGATCGGACTGAATCTACCCGGTACATGCCGGTAATTGCCAAAGTGAGGCGTAAATGAGGGACCTCCGCGACCCCGCCGGCGGGGACGTCGGTTGCTTGAAGAGCTTGTGGAGTGTGATCTACTCGTAATGGCTGCAGTGGCGGCTTGGGTGATTTTGTCATCATCATCCGAAAGGACGTGTCTGGGACGGCGTTTGAAACGCGAGGTTGGATAGGGGTAGTAGTTGGACGCGGCAACTATTAGGGGATTTTTATGATGGGGAGCGTTGTCGAAGAAGCGACGGGACGCTTGTTTCATGTAATCTTTAATGGTGGGGAGACCTAAGTCGATGTGGAGGTTGGCGTTCCGCAGGTACAGGGGAGCCCCTGTTGCCCTGCGCATAAATCGGTTTTGGATGACCTGCAGCATATTGAGATGCGACTTAAATGTGTGAGCAAAGACTACGCTGGCGTAGGTCATGATTGGCCTTACGCAGGTAGTGTAGA
Source organism: Keiferia lycopersicella (assembly GCA_029255805.1). NCBI lineage: Eukaryota > Metazoa > Arthropoda > Insecta > Lepidoptera > Gelechiidae > Keiferia > Keiferia lycopersicella. The sequence goes on from JARACZ010000028.1 coordinate 729,798, forward strand.
TTCTCACCTTATTCCTAAGGGAGAGTCGGCTCCGTTTGTTCAACATCGGATGTAATCTGCCCAAAACGAACGCCGCACGGTTGCGGACCGTCTTTATGTGACTACGGAAGTTTAACCTGGAGTCGAGGGTGACTCCTAGGTATTTTGTCTCTTTTACCCAGGGGATGGGTCGGCCGAAGAGCTTTACAGCGGGGACGTCCAGCCGGTTAGAGCCCCTACGAAAGTGCACTGCTGCGCTTTTTTCAGGGTTGACCTCGATTCTCCATTTGCGGAACCAGCTCCCGAGGGAGTCTAGCGCGCTCTGGAGAGTGTCGACTAACTTGACATGGTTACGGTTGGATGCGTAAATGGCGGTATCATCAGCGAACATTGCAAGCTGAGATCCAGGTGATTTTGGGATATCGCTGGTGTACAGCGTGAAAAGAAGCGGGGACAGGACGGAGCCCTGAGGTACTCCTGCCTGTATGTGGTGAGGGGACGACAGAGTGCCTTCAACTCTATAGCGAAAACTGCGATTCGACAGAAAGTTTCGTACTAGAAGTACGAGACGATCAGGCACACCGAGCTGGTATAGCTTGTATATCAGCCCGTTGTGCCAGACCTTGTCGAAAGCTTTCGCTACATCGAGGAAGACTGCTCCTGTGGGGGTCTGTTTGCACGAAGCATTTAGCTTGTTAAGAGCGTGTTCGACAATGCGATGCACTTGTTGAACACAAGAATGTCGGTGCCGAAAGCCAAATTGCTCCGCGGGGATGAGGTTATTGTTCTCCGCATGGTCACGCAGCCGAGCGTAGATCATGCGTTCGTAAAGTTTAGCGAGGGGGTTCAAGAGACTGATCGGGCGGTAGGAAGTGGGCTGGTTGGCCGGCTTCCCTGGTTTGTGGATGCCGATGACCGTGGCCTCTTTCCAGCATGCTGGAAAGGTGCAGTGGGCCATGGCGGCATTCAGAATGAGGGTGAGCATGTTGATCAAGTGATCGGGCAGGATCTTCAGGACTCGGTTGGTGATGCCGTCCGGTCCTGGAGCCTTTCTGGGCTTGAGCGCCTTTAAGGCATTGCGCACTTCCATCTCAGTAATGGCTCTGAGCGGAGGGCTAGAAGGCGGGAGGGAGACTAGACGTTCGACTTCGGAGTCGACTGTCGACAGAAAAGATAAGTCACAAGGGAGGGCGCTTGGGGTGCATTGGGCTTCGAGACTGGCAGCCAGACATTCGGACTTCTCGTCGTCGTCAAAGGCTTTGGTCTGGTCGGGTCTGTTAAGTACCGGTATTTCGGTGACGGTGTCCTGTTTGAGTGAGCGTTGTAGCTTCCAGAACGCAAGGTGGGACGGCTCCAGCTCCTCGAGGTGCTGGTCCCACCCTGTGTCACGCCATTCAGCTGCACGTTGCTTTACCTCCCTCTGTAAAGCGCGCATGAATTGTCTGTTGGCATCTGATGGGAAGGCGTCAAACGCGCGAACCGCGGCGTTTTTCTCAGTTATCAGATCACGAAGGTCGCTTGGAGGACTGAATTTACGGTCGTCCGTAATTTCGACTGTCCTAGAACAGCTGTCCACAGCGCTTCTGATGTGATTTGTAACTGAGGAGACGGCTTGCTCGATTTTGGTTACGGTGTCGAGCCTTTCTGGTACTTGGTCAAGGTGGATAGAGCTGGGAGCCTTAAGGGCTTCGCCTAATCTCGTCCAGTCTACAATGGTTTTGGTCGGACCACACAGACCTGAAGGGCCGGGGAAGTCAGTTCGGGGGTCTAGTTGCAGGATTACAGGCCTGTGGTCGGAGTCGAGTTCATGACACACTACGATAGAACTTAAGCGAAGGCTTATGTTCTTTAGCAGGGCTATGTCAAGAACATCGGGTTGATGATTTTCGATGCGGGGGAAGTGGGTTGGTTCGGTCGGAGCGACCAAGTCGAATGACAGTTCTTCCTGCCAAGAAAAGAGACGATTGCCCCTGGGGTTGGTGGCTGCGCAGTTCCACGACAGGTGCTTGGCATTCAAGTCGCCTGCTATGAGGACTGAGCTGCTGAGATTTAGCAAGGACTCGAGCTCACTTTTAAGAAGTGGCTTTTGCACATTTGTTCTGCTTGGGGGCAGATATACCGACACCAATGTGATGGGTTGGTGTCCCGTCATGCCTATGCGGCATGCGGAAGCCTCAATGTGGGAAAGGGGCGGAGTCTCCATGGGAGAGCAGTGGAGTGCTCGCCTGTAGTAGATGAGGGTGCCGCCCTTTTCTCCCGATACGCGGTCATTGCGTACCGTGTTGTAGTTTGCGATGCGCGGGGGTCGCATGTGAGGTTTAAGGAACGTTTCTTGTACAAGAAGGACGTCCAAACCGTGCTCTTTCAGGAAGTGGCTAACTTCCGTCTTTTGGGAGCTAATGCCGTCGGCATTGAAGTAGCCTAGCTTTAGCGACCGAGGCTTGGTCCTACCAGTGCTGGGGTTTCCTAAGTTGGGTGTATTATCCATATTAGGGTTTGAAATTTTTAAAAGCTGTTATCAGATGTGAGTATCTGATGGTTGACTGAATAAGCGCGCTGGGGTTACCAGTGTTGGCTTTTATTTCCCGAGAGTAGGCAATGAGCTCGTCGATGTCGAAGAGGCTCGTGAAGGAGGAGACTACTGAGAGCGCCTCGGCCAGGTCGCTCGGAGAGTCCTCTCTTTGGGAGGTCGGTTTGGGCGGGGAAGGCGGCAGGGTTGCCGGCTTCTTGGGGACACTCGGGGGGGACGCCAAGGGCGTGATTGGGGCTGGGGTCGCTTGGCTCGTTTTGTGAGTCCATGCGGGACTTGGTCTGAGGGGCGGGAAGCTAGTTCCTACGCTAGCGGGGGCGACCGGCTGCGGTTTCGATAAACCGGCCAGCTTGTTGGCGTAGGTGGTTCTGGCGAGGATGCGCTGCAGAACCTTCGGGTTTGCTTTGGGGGCTCGGGGGCAGCCACGGTAGTTGGCTGGGTGGCCAGACTCGCCGCATAGGGCACAGTTGGGAGGGAGGGTGGGAGTGGCGTTTTCCGCTGCTGCGGGCGGGTCCGTCTTCTTAGGACGTTCACACTCAGCGGTGGAGTGATTGTCAGCGCACTTGACACACCGTGGAGCGGCGCGGCAGGTGCGGGAAGAGTGGCCATATAGTTGACAGTTGTGGCACTGGCCGGGGATCCCAGTTTTCCTGGGGGGCTCCATGCGGATGCCCGAGAGATGGCAGATTGTCTTAAGGCCATGGATGGCCTTACCTGCCTGACCTCTTTCTATGGTGACATGTACCATGTCATAGGTTTTTTTGTTCCTATGGGACGCGATTCGGTGAACATTCGTAACGGGAATGTTCTGCCTTGTGAGGTCGTCGAAGACTTCCTTCTCGGAAATCTCCTTTGGGATGCCGCGGATTACCACGCGGTACATTTTTTCCTCCTCCAGGGCGTACGTATGGTACGGGAACCTGAGGAAGTCCAGTAACTTGGTAAGCGCCCGATGGGCGGTTGATGTGGGGACCTGTATTTTGATCCCATCCTTCGACTGGGTAGCCTTAGAGAAGGGGATCTTTTGGGTGGTCATTTGGCTGGATAGAGATGACCATTTGGCATTATCCCTTAGGATAATGGGAGGCGGAATTTTCTCCTTGGCCTCTCTTGCCACTGGGGGGGAAGATATGATCGGCTTGCGCCGGTTGTCGGTTGGCCCGTCGACGCGGGCGGCTTTGACAGAGCTGTCGCGGAGCGACGGGGAGGGTTTCCGGGCCCGTTTTTTGCTGTAGCTGACTCGGGTGAATTCATCCTCCGAGTCAGTTTCGGTCTCTGCAGGGGGCTCGGTGACGTCCATGTCCTCAACGTGGTCGTTGGGGACATGGTCATCATCGGCGTCAGTTGGGGACGGCGGGTCCGGGGACCGGGGCGACTCACTCTCGTGAGTTATTGCCTTGGCGGCAATCGGGTTTGACCCAGAGGGGGTCGGAGGGGGGGCGGGGACCGCTGGCGCGGGCGCGGACGGTGACGACTCACTGTCGGCAAATTTGGTGATGAATTCACCTATTAAGGGAGAGCGCTTCGCTAGGCGTGCGCGGATCTTGTTATCCTCTGCGAGGACGCGAAGAAGCTCCTTTAAGAGCACCGATGCCGTGTCGGCAGCCATTCCTAGCTAAGGAATAACAAAAACCTATCTAAAGTGGGGTTACGCGGCCCTCAGGCGGGAGCAGCCTTCGGGAGAACGTCGGTGTTCCTCCCTGCCGGGTGTAGGCAGGGAGGGTGAACTTAACTAATGTGCCCTAGAGTGTCTCCTCCGCCAATCTTATTGGGCGAAGGTTCCTAGCAGGCCCGAGCAAAGAGGAAGTTGGGGCCGGAGCCCTTCTCCCAGACAGACTCTGCTCGGACAGGGAAAAGGAGGTACCAGGGTCGACTTGGGTTCACCCCCAGGGCCGGTGGTGCTGGTACCCGTCCGATTTAAGCGTTGCCCTGAAGGGGCAAAGCCGGTGTATCGGGTCTACACCCCTTGCTTAGCTTCGTTGTACACCGTTAGGTATCCACTGAGCAAGGACCGCGTAAACCGGCGGTTTTGGAGCAAATGGACGAATTGAAACCCCAGACCACGAGTGCGCCTTGAAAAAGGCACAAACTGTGGCTAGGACTGCGTAGGTCCGGTGAGGCCGAACAGACGCAGGTAACTGCGGGCGATCGCGGGAGCGATAGCGGGGGGCGCGGCCACGGGAGTGGCAGCGAGCAGTCGGAGCGGGAGGCGACCGTTCGGGACGGCTGCTGCGCGGCGACTGACCAGGGAAGAGCGCGGCCGCGATCGCTCTATTTATAGAATCGACAGATTTCGCGACCCGCGAAACGCCACGCTCCGCCCCTCGCGTCCCGCGGTTTCGCGTATGTGTGCGCGCATGATTTCATGTGTTTGTAGATTTAAATAGTTGATAAGCTCTGTATGTAAATAGCTAAATGAGAACCTACTTTTGTAAATATAATTAGGCACTTTTTGTAAATAAAAACACCCCGGCCTCCCACAAGCGGGTCTCACCGGGGGGGGTACTCCAGGGTCTTGCGTCCCGAGGGAGGGCTACGCTCCACGCGGATCAGGCCCCTAGAAGCTGCCTTCACCACCATCATGCCGCCGCCTACTGGCCGCCCACCTGTCCGGCGCACCCGAGTGTTCGTACGCTCGAACCCGGGTGTAGCCGTACAACGCGTCCTCGGCGCCCTTGCGCCGATGTCGACGCCCGCGCCTCATATCGCGCCGCCCACGCCGGGTCCACCCGTGGCACCCGCGCGCCCCGCTACCACGCCGCGAGCGGCAGCCATCGTGGCGTCGTTCGCAGGCGCACCACCGCTTCCACCGCTGCCTTCTTCGCCTGCGTCTCCTCCGCGAGAGTTGCAGACCGGCAAGAAGGAGCCGGCACGGCGCTCAGCCCTGAAAGCTCTCAGGGAGAGTGTAGCAGCCGTGCAGGCATACGTGCTGAAGGAGCAGGCGACCCCGAAGCGCGCTGAAAAGCGCGTTTACGGATACGGGGGGGGCTCCTCCTCCTCCACCTCACCGACTCCGCCGCCGAGGACCCGCACGGTTCCGGCGACGAGAGTCACGCCGCCGCTGTCCATGCCGCCGCTGGACAGCACACCATCGTCGACGTTGAGCCATCCGGCTCCGTCGACCACCCCGGCAAGCTACGCGGCTGTGCTGACGGCACCTCCGTCGCCATCGCCGCGCATCACCCGCCCGAAGCCGCCCACGCCCACCCTGGACGCGGGCAAGAAGTCACCGCCGCCGCCTGCACCCATGAAACTGACGGGGTGCATGAAGAAGCCGCCGCCGATAGTGGTCGATCTGCTCCCAGAATGGGGCCGCCACTTCGGCAAGCTGAAAGAGGAGCTCGGCTTTGCGCCAAACGTGAGGCCCTATGGGCCCACAGGGTTCCGATTCCTGGCGAGGTCGGAACAGGAATTCCGCGTCTACCAGCGCTACCTAACCGCGCTGGAGGGCTCCGGGACCGGAATATCCTGGTTCGCCTATGCACCCCCGAAGGAGCGACCACTGAAGGTCGCAATCAGAGGCCTCCCCGCGGACACAGACCCGGAGGAGATAGCGAAGGAGTTGACCACCCTGGGCTACGAGGTGGACTACGTGCGCCCCATCAAGGCCCGCGGAGGACGCCCAGGGTGCATCCACTTCGCGCAGCTGACCCGCACGCCAACCCTCACCCCGGGCATCTACCACGTCACAGAGTTGATGTGTATGCCCGGCGTGAAGATTGAGGGATGGCGAGGCAAGAAGGGACCCCCACAGTGCCATAGATGTCAGCAGTTCCGGCACAGCAGTAGGCACTGCCACCGCAAGCTGGTGTGTGTCGCCTGCGGCGGCGAGCACGCCGCCCGGGACTGCAAACGACCACGGCAGGAGCCGGCCACTTGCGCCAACTGTGGCGGGGCACACCCCGCCAACTACATTGACTGCCCCGTACTGCGCCGTGAAGTACGGAACAAGAGAGCGGGTACAGCGCCTCTGACAATGAAGCCCGTCGAGCCGAAGAGGACGGAAGCGGCACCGCAGGGAGAAACCAACGCGGCAGGTTCTCTCATGGCGGCCGCCAACGCCCCCGACGGAACGACGAAGAAGCGGAAGCCGAGGAGGCGGAGGAGGCGAGCATCGCCCCCGCCCCCTCAGGACGTGGAAGTGCCGGGCCAGCCACGTCAAGAGCCACCCACGGGTCAGCTGGGAGCGGTCGGCACCTCTTTGGGTGAACCTCAGAGGGAGAAGCCGAAGCCCCAGCAGGCCCCGAGACCACAGAAGGGAAGAGCAGCCGTCCTCGCAGAGGACAGAAAGGACCGGATAGACTCTGCTATCAGGATCCTTACAGATGTCCTGGCCGCGCTCCATAATGGCGAAGACGCGGCCGCCATCATAAGCTCTGGCCTCCAGCGTCTGGCGTCGTCATCTGGCGATGTCACAACTGGAGGCTAAGTCTCATAGAAAGGCTGCTCAGGGTGGTGCTGCACGGCACAGCCTGACGTGGCCACAGACTGTCCACATCCACTACTCCGCGTCGAGTAGTTAGGATCGTGGGCACGAGCCCAGAATCGCCCGGCACCCGCCGCTTACCCGGACAAGACCGCTGCCTTGGGACCCCCACGCGAGAAGGACGAGGCAGCCACACCAGGACCTGACCACCAGGAGACGAGCCGCCGCTGGCTGACGGGCACTAGCTGGGCCTCCCCCCATGGGGAATCACCCGGCTGGTACGACCTCGCCGCGGCGTGAAGTCTCCCTGGATTACCCGGATATCCGCCGCACTCTTACGAGCGCCACCCATCGCCCCGCCTGTTTTAGCAGGCGGCGTATTGAACCCACGCCAAGGAGGCCATCGCCTCGAAGGCGTCTCCCCGCCGGCTGCTGTGCAGCCGTCGAGAAGAGGACGAACTGAACTGAACTGAAATAAAAACACATCAATATTCGCTCCTGAATTAGCAGTTTTACTGTCTACTACTACAGTCACAAACCGCTAAAGTGGTGACACCCTTCAGAAGAATTCTGCAACCTGCAACCTCAAGATTCTGCAACCTGAACAGTCAAGATGGCCAGCAACGAAAATCCTGGAAACCCAGTAATCGAAGGCGACGCGGGAAACAATGGAGAAAAAGAAACTCCGAAGCCACAACCTCGCACCGAACTCGCCGGCATCGCACTCTCCATGCGTATCCCTAAATTCTGGCGCGACCGCGTCAGGCTCTGGTTCATCACATTCGAAGCCGTCACAGCCGACAGCAAGAGAGGAGAGAAAGAACTCGCGCAGATGGTCATCGCACAACTAGAAAAGCAAGACGTCGAGCAGATCGCAGACCTTCTCTACACTCCATCCGATACGAAACCATACACCGAACTTAAGGAGCGCCTCATTTCCGTCTACGAGGAGTCAGAAGAACGGCAACTACAGAAGCTACTATCCGAAATGGAACTCGGTGACCAGAAGCCTACACAGCTACTTCGCCGTATGAAGAGTCTAGCAAGAGGGAAAATCTCGGACGCAACCCTACGTATGATGTGGATGAACCACTTACCATCCCACGTACGCTCAGTCCTCGTCGTAAGCGATAACATCAGCAAATCCACTGCACTAGACGACCTCGCACTCATCGCGGACAAAATGATGGAGCAACAACAGCATCAGCAAATTTCGTCAATCGCAAGCCCGTCTGAATCGAGTCCAGCGAAGCCGTCTGAAACGCAAGCCCTAGTCGACGAAATAAGAAAACTATCACTAGAAGTCGCCGAACTTAAACGCGAACATCATTCACGTTCACAATACCGCTACCGAGAGAAGTCCCCGCACACCCCGCACCCCGCGCGTCCCCGTTCCCGCTCGAGAGGAAATACCTACTACCGTCCGCATACCGATGGCGTGTGCTACTATCACTACAAATTCAAACAACATGCCCGCCGTTGCAACGCACCGTGTACCTACAAGAAGACGAGTACCTACGAAAACCAGCAGCCGGAAAACTAGACCGAACGCTGGCAGCGGCGGACACCGGCGTTCAAGATAAAGAATACCGCCTACTTATCACGGACAAGAACTCAAAACTTACCTTTTTGGTTGACTCGGGAGCAAACATATCCGTAATACCAAAAAGAAAAGGATGCAACGCACCGCCGCTATCTTTCAACCTGTACGCCGCAAACAACACCGTTATACCTACCTACGGAGAGAAAACAATGGAGCTCAATCTCAACTTACGAAGACCATATCGCTGGAAGTTTATCATCGCGAAAGTCAATAAACCAATAATCGGAGCTGACTTTCTACATCACCATAACCTACTTGTCGATGTCAAGAACCGCCGACTGATTGACGGCCGAACCCTACTCGCCGTGAATCTACCTATCTGCAAGTCGGACGAGCCCAGAATCATGAGCATCGATGAACAGCAAAGCTACCACGATATTCTCGCTCAATTCCCCGGTATTACAAGATTAACATCAATGAAACTCAGTCCGAAGCACAGCGTCGAGCACGTGATCGAAACTACCGGCCAGCCACTACACTGTCGAGCGAGACCCCTCCCACCTCACCGCTACGAACAAGTCAGGAAGGAGTTCGAAAATATGATAGCTCAGGGCCTATGCCGTCCAAGCAAAAGCCCTTGGGCTAACCCTCTACATGTCGTACCGAAGAAAAATGGAGATCTACGCGTGTGTGGCGACTACCGAAGGCTGAACTCTATAACAAAAGCCGATCGCTACCCGATACCTCGCATCAAAGACTTTACCTACCGACTCGCCGATAAGAAGATTTTCTCTACACTCGATCTCAACAGAGCCTACCAACAGCTACCGGTAGCACCGCAAGACATAGAGAAGACAGCCATAATCACACCATTTGGCTTATTCGAATTTCCTCGAATGTGTCCCGGATTGAAAAACGCGGCCAAACGTTTCAACGTTTCATTCATGAAGTACTACGAGGCTTAGACTTCGTGTTTCCATTCATCGACGACCTACTCATCGCGTCGAACAATGAAACCGAGCACCGAGAACACCTACGTACCGTGTTATCACGACTCGATGAATATGGAATCACTATCAACCCGTCGAAATGCGTACTAGGGAAGAGCGAAGTCACATTCCTCGGATTCACCGTGAACACTGAAGGCATCAAACCTCCTCAAGAGAAAGTTAACGCCATAGTAGAGTACCCCAAGCCGAAGACAGTCGAAGAACTAAGAAGATTTCTCGGCATGCTAAACTTCTACCGAGCAAATATCCCGAACGCCGCCACTCTACAAGCGCCACTGTGTAAATACCTACACAATTCTAAGAAACGTGACAAGACAGAGATTGAATGGACCGATGACGCAACGCAAGCTTTTACGAACTGCAAACAAAGCATCGAAAAAGCTGCTCTACTCTCTCACCCGCATCACTCTGTCCCTCTCGCACTCATGTGTGACGCGAGCAGCACATCGGCCGGCGCCGTTCTACAGCAACGCGTGAACAACAGATGGCAACCGCTCGGATATTTCTCAAAGAAATTCACTGAAGCCCAACAAAAGCACTCTACCTACGACAGAGAGCTACTTGCAATCTTCATGGCGATAAAACACTTTCGTAAAATGTTTGAAGGCCGAGAAGTTATCGTGTTCACCGATCACAAACCTCTTACCTACGCATACAAGAAGATTGGTTCAGACAGCGAGACACCGAGACGCACGCGACAGCTACTTTTCATCAGCGAATTCACCACTGATATTCGCCACGTCAGCGGACAAGAAAACGTCGTCGCGGATGCCTTATCACGTGTCGAAGAAATCAGCTGCCCGACACCTATCGACTACGCCGAACTAGCTAGCGCGCAAGAGCGAGACAGCAACATACCTACCTTGTTGCAACAAGACAACATCAAACTGAAGAAAGTCACGCTACCTACTACAAGTCAACCGATCTACTGCGAAGTATCTACGAGCAACATTCGTCCATACCTACCGCTTGAGTATCGTGAAATCGCATTCAAAGCAATTCACGGTCTCAGTCATCCTGGTACGAGAACAACACGCAAGCTACTTCAAACTCGATACTTTTGGCCATCAATGAACGCAGATGTCAGCAAATGGACTAAGACGTGTCTACAATGTCAGCGAGCGAAGATAAACAGGCATACACAAAGCGCCATATCAACGTTCCCGGCATCACCAAGGTTTACTCACCTACACATCGACATAGTCGGACCTCTACCTACCACTGCTGACGGATACCGCTACGTCGTGACAATGATCGACCGAACGACACGTTGGCCAGAAGCTTACCCAGTACGAGATATCACAGCTGAGACAGTCGCAAAAATCGTCTACGAAGGTTGGATAACACGATTCGGATGTCCACACAGGCTAACTAGCGACCAAGGACGACAGTTCCAGAGTGCCCTATTCACGTGTCTCACTCGCCTAATGGGTATTGAAAAAATCCAAACTACAGCCTACCATCCGCAGTCGAACGGAATCATCGAACGATGGCACCGATCCATGAAGACAGCACTCACAGCTCGACTCACTACCGAAAACTGGGTGACCGAGCTACCTACAGTCATGTTGGGTCTTCGCACTGCATCGCGCAGCGATACCGGTGTCAGTGCAGCCGAACTTACCTACGGCTGTACTATCCGACTACCCGGTGATTTTTTCATACCAACACCTCATGACGTCACCATGGACCACGCCTACGTCGACCAACTTCGAGAAGCGATAGACAAGCTCAAGCCAGTACCTACAGAACCGCATAGCAACAGTCGACCGATTTTCATCCATCGAGATCTACAAAACTGCAACTACGTGTTTGTCAGAATCGACGCCGTGAAGAGACCTCTCTCACCGCCATACGACGGACCCTACCGTGTGCTGAAACGTACTGACAAGTTCTTCACACTACAGCTACCAGACCGTCAAGCTACTATCTCGATCGACAGACTGAAGCCTGCATACCTACTCGCAGATCACGATCGCAACACGCCGCCGACGACAACCGTCGTACCTACGCCGACCACAGTACCTACTACGCCAGCTGTACCTACAAGTTCGCTAGTCCCTCCTACCGCAAAGCCCGCACTGCAGAGCGCCGACGACCCTACGAAAAAAACACGTTCCGGCCGCACCATCAATCTGCCAGTACGCTTCGCTTGAGGGGGTGCACTGTAGGTGCCTACGTCACGCTACAACATACATACCTACATGTACATCGACTGCAAGCGCGAATAACTACGTGAGCGCAAAGGCAAGGCGATAGAAGCGTTACCTACAAGCATTTCGCCGTGCACATACCTAAGTCAGAACCTACGCGTGTGACGTCACATTCAAGCAGCGAGTATACCTACTGGGCGTGCGAGCAAGCAAGCGACGATCGATCTGCTACACCTATACACAGTACTGCGCACTATCATGAAGCATTACTACAGCTACTATCTACAAGCAAGCACTACGCATTCATCACGATAGATAGACCATTGAAACTTCGCGCCATTCCACGAGGAACAGCTGAGATGGAGCCCTGAAAAGAGCTGTTTGAAACTTAGAATTTAGCTCTGAAAAGAGCTGTTCTAGTGCACCAACGCACGGCAGAAACACGAAGATCATCATCACAGCATCGTCATCTCGACTGGCTTGGTGCGACGCGAGACGCGACGGAACTGCGCAGACGTCCATCTTCCACGGCGAGCGTCGAGCGAATAGGAAGAGCGCGGCCGCGATCGCTCTATTTATAGAATCGACAGATTTCGCGACCCGCGAAACGCCACGCTCCGCCCCTCGCGTCCCGCGGTTTCGCGTATGTGTGCGCGCATGATTTCATGTGTTTGTAGATTTAAATAGTTGATAAGCTCTGTATGTAAATAGCTAAATGAGAACCTACTTTTGTAAATATAATTAGGCACTTTTTGTAAATAAAAACACATCAATATTCGCTCCTGAATTAGCAGTTTTACTGTCTACTACTACAGTCACAAACCGCTAAAACATCATCATTCACCTTGCCTTATCCCGATCTTGGTCGGGGTCGGCTACTTAACCTAGGGAATATGACGTGGAATCAAGTTTTTACACAGAGCGACTGCCATCTGACCTCTGCAACCCTGAGGCTAACCTGGCCCGAATCTTAGGTTAAGTCACATTCAAATATCAACTGAATTCAAATTTTACTTAAATGTGGGTTTCGTCACGATGTTTTTCCTTCACCGTAAGAGCAGTCGGTAAATGTACGTAAGTAAAAACACATTGGTACATGGCGGGATTCGAACTCGGGTCGCACCATTGTAAGACCGGTGCCCTAACCACTTGGCCACCGACGCTCATTCAAAGAATTTAACATACCAGTAGCATTATAGAGTGCATATTTGGGCTGGTTCTTGGCCACTCTATCTTCCCTGTCCTCGTCTGAAGCCGTGGTCGACTCGACCTGCCTCCTCACACGATTCCATTCCGTATCGGCGTATTCTGTCACTTGGAATGCTGAGTTGCCTGAAAATAATAGTAGAGCAACATGTTGGAAAACATCGATTAAAAATTTGCTACAATATTTCAAAAAGAGATCTAGCCTGTGAAAATGAGGTTTTTAAAAAAAATATGAAAAATTCTCTCGTGCTCCATAAGAATCTTTCTTTTTTTGTATGGGACACCAAGTCGTCCAACAACTCGATGAACCTCGAAAGGCTGGTTTTGTGACGAACAACACGACTTCCTTCCTAACCGATCCACAACATCTAACTTACTCAATATATCTACTTTAATAGCTCATAATATTGACAACAAAACCCAAACTGACGTAATATATCTTGACTTTAAAAAAGCTTTTGACAGAGTTAACAACGATACACTTCTTAAAAAAATGGCAATAGCAGGTACGCCGTTCTCACTTCTCCAGTTCTTCTCATCCTACCTTTCGGGACGCAGTCAATATGTAGAGTACATGAATGCTAAATCTGCAGATTATCATGTTACATCTGGCATCGGACAGGGAAGCAGTCTAGGTCCTCTACTTTTCTTAATAATGGTGAACGATCTGCCGACAGTTATTTCTGCCTCAACATGCTTGATGTTTGCCGATGACGTGAAAATAGCTAGGCCTGTACAGAGCCGCGAAGATTGTCATCGGTTACAACAGGATGTAGAGAAAGTGCACCAGTGGAGCCTTGAAAACTGCCTGGAACTAAATCTCAACAAATGTTCAGTCATGTCATACCAACAAGGTCACCAGCCAATCGAAGTAGACTATAGCATCGGAGATGTTACATTGAAGAAAGAAACGAAAGTCCGTGATCTTGGAACGACTTTTTATACCAAACTCACATTCAATGTACACATCGTCGAAACATGTGCTAGGGCCAGAAAAATTCTTGGGTTCATCATGCGACAGTCCAAATATTTCACATGCAGAGATGCTATTAGCATAATTTACAACGCATATGCGCGTAGCATTCTCGAAACAAACTCAATTGTCTGGTCTCCACACGAAGTGTATTATTGTGATATGGTCGAGAAGGTACAGAAGAAGTTTCTAAGATATTTATACAAGAAGCTTTTCGGGTATTACCCATTTCTATATCCCACACCCTTTGTTATGGGTATGGTGCAATATAACTCTTTAGAAGTACGGCGCAAACTTTCACTGCTTAAATACTTTTATAGGCTAATCCGCGGAGACCTCTTTAACCCATATCTTTTAGAACAAATCCCATTTTATGTTCCTCCCCATCACCCACACGAGCTGCGTCCCCGTCAAACGGTAACATTCCACGTCACGAACGGGCGCACAAAGTCGCTCTCTACCACACCTATGGTGGAGGCGTTAACACTCCTGAATCAAGTAATGATTTACACTAATTTGGACATCTTTGCTTGTACAGAGAACAGATTCCTAGCATCAGCAGGACATTACTTAGACATTACTTTCACAAAAAGTAGCTTAATAGATATCTAATAGATTTTACTAGTTTATATTAATATGTTAACTAGGTTAAGGCTTACATGTGTGGCTAGACTGTAAATGTAAGTTTTGAAATAAATAAATGATAAATGAATAAAATGAATAAATAAATGAACCCTAGTGTCAGAATTTTTCAACCGCCTTCTAAAAGTAGCAGGCTTCTGACATGGTTGTGTAACAAATAATAGATTAAAATAAAATTATTGTCACCTATCATCATGGATTTGAAAGCTGTCAAAACGGGCTTATTGAATTGGTGCAAATAAAGTCATTAACTAAAATGCCGTGTGATGCCGGCTTAGAACAGCATCACCCCATTTATTTCCTGTGGGTGTCGTAGAAGCCGACTAAGGGACTCGAGGGTTTCATGTGTATTGCAATTATAGGCGACAGGCTGACAACCTGTCACTATAGTGATACACGACTTATCTGAAACAACCCTCAAACATGTATGTATGTAGGTATGTATGTAATAACTTTATTGTACCAAACAAGAAAAAGTTACAAAAAACACTTAAATAAACTAGGTAATAGAATGTGTAGGCATAAAGGCGGGCTTATCCCATTAGAGGATCTCTACCAGTCAACCTTTGAGAAATACAGAGGACATGGTGTGCGCAGGTGAACTATGGTACAAATCGAAACATTAGTCATACGTGGCGATAACGACCGCAATTTTACGGTCGTTAAAGCTCTGCCCGCTAGGGATATAGCCGTGATTTATGTATGTATGTCACCTAAAATGCCGAGAACTCGTCCGTGCCCGTAAATATCCTGCAGACGGGCGAAGGTCTCGGTCATCTGTGCGTCTCTCTCTGACCAGGGACCTTGCAGGGTCAGCATCTGAAACAGGTAATCATATGAAAGTCATTATGAATATACGGGGTGTAAGGGACGGTGTAACGAAAACTTTGCAGGCGTGATCATTCCTAGCGACGACATAGGTCAAATTCGTTTTTGGTCAAACCCTTTGAACAACTTCTTCTATGGGGGCTATGTTGGGAAATCAAAAATAAATTCCCCTACAAAGTCACTCAGCGATTTGTATGGAAGGGCGAGAAAAAAATATGTTTACCAACTATCAACAAAGCCCCCATAGAAAAAGTTGTTCAGTTTCATGGCCTGATCACGCAAGTTTTCGTTGCACCGTCTCTTACACCCTGTATTTTATGTAGAGTCCACAGAAAGACGGATGCATGCATGCATATATCACGCCTTTATCCCTTACAGGGTAGGCAGAGCGTTAACGGCCATAAAAATACGGTCGCTATCGCCACGTCTGACAAATATGCAGGGCCGTTTGAGATAATTTGTGTATCACTATAGTGTCAGGTTGTCAGTCTGTCGCCTAAAAGTTGTAATACACCTGAAACCCTCAAGTCCCTCAGTCGCCTCTTACGACACCCACGGGTAGGAAATGGGGTGACGCTACTCTAAGATGCTCAATAAGACGCTCAAAACATAAAATAAAAAGTTGTTGTCCTTGCGATAAGTGCTGATTGGCAAATAGTGTGATTTTCACGCAAAGATTTTCTTTTCTTTCTACATTTATTATTTTTTTCTGGGATATGCAGGGTACACTCTTAGGAGTTCCACGTACATACCTAACTTCAAAATCACATCAGAGTGAAAAAAAGATTATTTTTTCAAGCTACATATCTTTGGGACACAGTATAATATCTACGGTACGGGGTTAGGTTGCCGAATGCAGTGCAGATTTTTTTCCCAATTCAAGGCGCCACTGGCATATCGTTTATTCAGTATTATGAAACAGTATTTTTATTTCTATTATTTCTTTATATTTACGGTCGTAAAAGCTCTGCCTACACCACAAGGGGTAAAGGCGTGATGTATGTATGTACAAAAACACTGCAAAAGCGTGTAAAACACTATAAAATTTATTATTGTATTGTATTGTAGGTGCCTACGTCACGCTACAACATACATACCTACATGTACATCGACTGCAAGCGCGAATAACTACGTGAGCGCAAAGGCAAGGCGATAGAAGCGTTACCTACAAGCATTTCGCCGTGCACATACCTAAGTCAGAACCTACGCGTGTGACGTCACATTCAAGCAGCGAGTATACCTACTGGGCGTGCGAGCAAGCAAGCGACGATCGATCTGCTACACCTATACACAGTACTGCGCACTATCATGAAGCATTACTACAGCTACTATCTACAAGCAAGCACTACGCATTCATCACGATAGATAGACCATTGAAACTTCGCGCCATTCCACGAGGAACAGCTGAGATGGAGCCCTGAAAAGAGCTGTTCGAAACTTAGAATGTAGCTCTGAAAAGAGCTGTTCTAGTGCACCAACGCACGGCAGCAACACGAAGATCATCATCACAGCATCTTCATCTCGACTGGCTTGGTGCGACGCGAGACGCGACGGAACTGCGCAGACGTCCATCTTCCACGGCGAGCGGCGAGCGAATAGGAAGAGCGCGGCCGCGATCGCTCTATTTATAGAATCGACAGATTTCGCGACCCGCGAAACGCCACGCTCCGCCCCTCGCGTCCCGCGGTTTCGCGTATGTGTGCGCGCATGATTTCATGTGTTTGTAGTTTTAATTAGTTGATAAGCTCTGTATGTAAATAGCTAAATGAGAACCTACTTTTGTAAATATAATTAGGCACTTTTTGTAAATAAACACACATCAATATTCGCTCCTGAATTAGCAGTTTTACTGTCTACTACTACAGTCACAAACCGCTAAAGTGGTGACACCCTTCAGAAGAATTCTGCAACCTGCAACCTCAAGATTCTGCAACCTGAACTTTCAAGATGGCCAGCAACGAAAATCCTGGAAACCCAGTAATCGAAGGCGACGCGGGAAACAATGGAGAAAAAGAAACTCCGAAGCCACAACCTCGCACCGAACTCGCCGGCATCGCACTCTCCATGCGTATCCCTAAATTCTGGCGCGACCGCGTCAGGCTCTGGTTCATCACATTCGAAGCCGTCACAGCGGACAGCAAGAGAGGAGAGAAAGAACTCGCGCAGATGGTCATCGCACAACTAGAAAAGCAAGACGTCGAGCAGATCGCAGACCTTCTCTACACTCCATCCGATACGAAACCATACACCGAACTTAAGGAGCGCCTCATTTCCGTCTACGAGGAGTCAGAAGAACGGCAACTACAGAAGCTACTATCCGAAATGGAACTCGGTGACCAGAAGCCTACACAGCTACTTCGCCGTATGAAGAGTCTAGCAAGAGGGAAAATCTCGGACGCAACCCTACGTATGATGTGGATGAACCACTTACCATCCCACGTACGCTCAGTCCTCGTCGTAAGCGATAACATCAGCAAATCCACTGCACTAGACGACCTCGCACTCATCGCCGACAAAATGATGGAGCAACAACAGCATCAGCAAATTTCGTCAATCGCAAGCCCGTCTGAATCGAGTCCAGCGAAGCCGTCTGAAACGCAAGCCCTAGTCGACGAAATAAGAAAACTATCACTAGAAGTCGCCGAACTTAAACGCGAACATCATTCACGTTCACAATACCGCTACCGAGAGAAGTCCCCGCACACCCCGCACCCCGCGCGTCCCCGTTCCCGCTCGAGAGGAAATACCTACTACCGTCCGCATACCGATGGCGTGTGCTACTATCACTACAAATTCAAACAACATGCCCGCCGTTGCAACGCACCGTGTACCTACAAGAAGACAAGTACCTACGAAAACCAGCAGCCGGAAAACTAGACCGAACGCTGGCAGCGGCGGACACCGGCGTTCAAGATAAAGAATACCGCCTACTTATCACGGACAAGAACTCAAAACTTACCTTTTTGGTTGACTCGGGAGCAAACATATCCGTAATACCAAAAAGAAAAGGATGCAATGCACCGCCGCTATCTTTCAACCTGTACGCCGCAAACAACACCGTTATACCTACCTACGGAGAGAAAACAATGGAGCTCAATCTCAACTTACGAAGACCATATCGCTGGAAGTTTATCATCGCGAAAGTCAATAAACCAATAATCGGAGCTGACTTTCTACATCACCATAACCTACTTGTCGATGTCAAGAACCGCCGACTGATTGACGGCCGAACCCTACTCGCCGTGAATCTACCTATCTGCAAGTCGGACGAGCCCAGAATCATGAGCATCGATGAACAGCAAAGCTACCACGATATTCTCGCTCAATTCCCCGGTATTACAAGATTAACATCAATGAAACTCAGTCCGAAGCACAGCGTCGAGCACGTGATCGAAACTACCGGCCAGCCACTACACTGTCGAGCGAGACCCCTCCCACCTCACCGCTACGAACAAGTCAAGAAGGAGTTCGAAAATATGATAGCTCAGGGCCTATGCCGTCCAAGCAAAAGCCCTTGGGCTAACCCTCTACATGTCGTACCGAAGAAAAATGGAGATTTACGCGTGTGTGGCGACTACCGAAGGCTGAACTCTATAACAAAAGCCGATCGCTACCCGATACCTCGCATCAAAGACTTTACCTACCGACTCGCCGATAAGAAGATTTTCTCTACACTCGATCTCAACAGAGCCTACCAACAGCTACCGGTAGCACCGCAAGACATAGAGAAGACAGCCATAATCACACCATTTGGCTTATTCGAATTTCCTCGAATGTGTCCCGGATTGAAAAACGCAGGCCAAACGTTTCAACGTTTCATTCATGAAGTACTACGAGGCTTAGACTTCGTGTTTCCATTCATCGACGACCTACTCATCGCGTCGAACAATGAAACCGAGCACCGAGAACACCTACGTACCGTGTTATCACGACTCGATGAATATGGAATCACTATCAACCCGTCGAAATGCGTACTAGGGAAGAGCGAAGTCACATTCCTCGGATTCACCGTGAACACTGAAGGCATCAAACCTCCTCAAGAGAAAGTCAACGCCATAGTAGAGTACCCCAAGCCGAAGACAGTCGAAGAACTAAGAAGATTTCTCGGCATGCTAAACTTCTACCGAGCAAATATCCCGAACGCCGCCACTCTACAAGCGCCACTGTGTAAATACCTACACAATTCTAAGAAACGCGACAAGACAGAGATTGAATGGACCGATGACGCAACGCAAGCTTTTACGAACTGCAAACAAAGCATCGAAAAAGCTGCTCTACTCTCTCACCCGCATCACTCTGTCCCTCTCGCACTCATGTGTGACGCGAGCAGCACATCGGCTGGCGCCGTTCTACAGCAACGCGTAAACAACAGATGGCAACCACTCGGATATTTCTCAAAGAAATTCACTGAAGCCCAACAAAAGTACTCTACCTACGACAGAGAGCTACTTGCAATCTTCATGGCGATAAAACACTTTCGTAAAATGTTTGAAGGCCGAGAAGTTATCGTGTTCACCGATCACAAACCTCTTACCTACGCATACAAGAAGATTGGTTCAGACAGCGAGACACCGAGACGCACGCGACAGCTACTTTTCATCAGCGAATTCACCACTGATATTCGCCACGTCAGCGGACAAGAAAACGTCGTCGCGGATGCCTTATCACGTGTCGAAGAAATCAGCTGCCCGACACCTATCGACTACGCCGAACTAGCTAGCGCGCAAGAGCGAGACAGCAACATACCTACCTTGTTGCAACAAGACAACATCAAACTGAAGAAAGTCACGCTACCTACTACAAGTCAACCGATCTACTGCGAAGTATCTACGAGCAACATTCGTCCATACCTACCGCTTGAGTATCGTGAAATCGCATTCAAAGCAATTCACGGTCTTAGTCATCCTGGTACGAGAACAACACGCAAGCTACTTCAAACTCGATACTTTTGGCCATCAATGAACGCAGATGTCAGCAAATGGACTAAGACGTGTCTACAATGTCAGCGAGCGAAGATAAACAGGCATACACAAAGCGCCATATCAACGTTCCCGGCATCACCAAGGTTTACTCACCTACACATCGACATAGTCGGACCTCTACCTACCACTGCTGACGGATACCGCTACGTCGTGACAATGATCGACCGAACGACACGTTGGCCAGAAGCTTACCCAGTACGAGATATCACAGCTGAGACAGTCGCAAAAATCGTCTACGAAGGTTGGATAACACGATTCGGATGTCCACACAGGCTAACTAGCGACCAAGGACGACAGTTCCAGAGCGCCCTATTCACGTGTCTCACTCGCCTAATGGGTATTGAAAAAATCCAAACTACAGCCTACCATCCGCAGTCGAACGGAATCATCGAACGATGGCACCGATCCATGAAGACAGCACTCACAGCTCGACTCACTACCGAAAACTGGGTGACCGAGCTACCTACAGTCATGTTGGGTCTTCGCACTGCATCGCGCAGCGATACCGGTGTCAGTGCAGCCGAACTTACCTACGGCTGTACTATCCGACTACCCGGTGATTTTTTCATACCAACACCTCATGACGTCACCATGGACCACGCCTACGTCGACCAACTTCGAGAAGCGATAGACAAGCTCAAGCCAGTACCTACAAAACCACATAGCAACAGTCGACCGATTTTCATCCATCGAGATCTACAAAACTGCAACTACGTGTTTGTCAGAATCGACGCCGTGAAGAGACCTCTCTCACCGCCATACGACGGACCCTACCGTGTGCTGAACCGCACTGACAAGTTCTTCACACTACAGCTACCAGACCGTCAAGCTACTATCTCGATCGACAGACTGAAGCCTGCATACCTACTCGCAGATCACGATCGCAACACGCCGCCGACGACAACCGTCGTACCTACGCCGACCACAGTACCTACTACGCTAGCTGTACCTACAAGTTCGCTAGTCCCTCCTACCGCAAAGCCCGCACTGCAGAGCGCCGACGACCCTACGAAAAAAACACGTTCCGGCCGCACCATCAATCTGCCAGTACGCTTCGCTTGAGGGGGTGCACTGTAGGTGCCTACGTCACGCTACAACATACATACCTACATGTACATCGACTGCAAGCGCGAATAACTACGTGAGCGCAAAGGCAAGGCGATAGAAGCGTTACCTACAAGCATTTCGCCGTGCACATACCTAAGTCAGAACCTACGCGTGTGACGTCACATTCAAGCAGCGAGTATACCTACTGGGCGTGCGAGCAAGCAAGCGACGATCGATCTGCTACACCTATACACAGTACTGCGCACTATCATGAAGCATTACTACAGCTACTATCTACAAGCAAGCACTACGCATTCATCACGATAGATAGACCATTGAAACTTCGCGCCATTCCACGAGGAACAGCTGAGATGGAGCCCTGAAAAGAGCTGTTCGAAACTTAGAATGTAGCTCTGAAAAGAGCTGTTCTAGTGCACCAACGCACGGCAGCAACACGAAGATCATCATCACAGCATCTTCATCTCGACTGGCTTGGTGCGACGCGAGACGCGACGGAACTGCGCAGACGTCCATCTTCCACGGCGAGCGGCGAGCGAATAGGAAGAGCGCGGCCGCGATCGCTCTATTTATAGAATCGACAGATTTCGCGACCCGCGAAACGCCACGCTCCGCCCCTCGCGTCCCGCGGTTTCGCGTATGTGTGCGCGCATGATTTCATGTGTTTGTAGTTTTAATTAGTTGATAAGCTCTGTATGTAAATAGCTAAATGAGAACCTACTTTTGTAAATATAATTAGGCACTTTTTGTAAATAAACACACATCAATATTCGCTCCTGAATTAGCAGTTTTACTGTCTACTACTACAGTCACAAACCGCTAAAGTATGTTTTTAGCCTTCACTAACCTGAGTCTCGTTGCTGACATAATCGGGATGGACATCCAAAAAGTCCTGCGGCAGAACCAGTATACTTTGACCTTCCAACATCTTCCTCAGCCTAGGAAAATACCCACTGGACAGAGGTATACTGTCCTGGTTGTTAAACACCACTATAGCCGCTTGGTCTGCATAGATCTTCATCAGGTCATCTTGTTCAAGGTATTTCAGAGCTGGTCTTCGGTATTTCTCGAGGCTTTTTGGGCCGAAGAATAGGAATGGTCCTTCAAGGTTCGCATAGGCAATAGAGAATAGTGATAAAAGTATAATTATGTTTGTTTTGGCCAACATTTTGTGAGACTATTTCGTTCCGTAAAGAACGGGGGTACGGAACTTTGTAAGGGGTATCGATTCGGCCGACGCATGCGCGGTAGCTTGATTGTTTTGAGGGTGATTTTGGAGCTGGTATTTGAAACTGTTATTTTAGATAATCATTTACTGTTACTGCTATTTTATGAAACATTGTTAGGTGATCATCGCGGTAACGTTTGATCGAATATCGACATAAATAATTTTCATTTCACAACGGATATCAGTTGCTTTTTTTGTAAATTTAATATTTTTTTATTTAGGTATTTTGTACGGATTTCCAATTTTTTCATAGATATTTTCTTTATTGAAAAATAAATTTAAAACTCTTGGCTGTAAGAAATCGGGGTATTGATGGTGCGTTGAGTAATGAAATTCAAAAATGGTAACAAAATGATTATTTATTTACAAAACTAAATAATGCTTAATTAAAAAACTAAAAAATAAACTACTACTTATACTAAAGACTAGCGAGGCGTAGGAATGTGAGTGTGACTAAAACCAAACAGAGTGATGATAGTTTGACCAAATGCGCTGAACTTGGGTTCGCCGTGAAGAAATAGGAGTTTTCTGTAAAAAAAAAGTAAGTTTTCTGTAAGTTTTAGTACAATGGGAAAGCTTTAATCTGAATCTTTAATTCCTAGTAGGTGGCGCTGGCTGTGAATGAAAGTTTTCATAAAAGCTCAGCAACGATATCCCATAAATAAGAGTCAATCAACATGGCAGATAGTCTCTCTATCTGTAAAAATGTCAATAGCGTCACCTAGTACAGACGAGTGTTGCTATTAGCCCGAAAAATCCTCACAAAATTATATTTTGTCTGCAGCTAGGACATTTTATAGTTCTAGTACGTATTTCCACTGTCGCGGAAATACAATCATGAAATATGAGTTTCATCTCTCGTTTTTTACTGACTCACAATCATTTAAGATGGGGTTCTTACCGCGATACAATTTTGATGAATTGTCGAATATTTCAACCGAAGTTTCAACCTAGTTACATAGGCCATGATCACGGAACAATTCAAGAAGAATTGCGGTAAGAATCCCGTCTTAAACTATTGTGAGTCAGTATGCTTTGTACGCGAAAGTTTAAACTGCCTAATGCTAGCTGGTTTTTTTACTACATCACGTCATCACCAAGTCATTGGATATCATTATTAAACCAATTTGCAGTTTATGTGTATAAGAACTACTATTACTAGTTTTGGAAGGCACTTAAAACTCGCTACGTACTTATATTTGAAAACCTAGAAATATTCTGGGTATTTTAAGTAACCTTTGGATATAGCCGACCCAGAATTAAAAACACAGGGTGTAAGAGCAGGATAACGAAAACTTTGCAGGCGCGATCAGACCATGAAACTGAACAACTTTTTCTATGGTGGCTATGTTGGTAAACATACAAAAGTTTTTGACCTTCCATACAAAATTCCCGATCAGCTGACTAACTTTGTATGGAAACTCGAAAAAAATTTTTGATTTCCCAACATTGGCCACATAGATAAAATTGTTCAGTTTCATGGTCTGATCACGCCCGCAAAATTTTCGTTACACCGTGCCTTATAATCTGTATATTAAAATTTATGCACATTTGTACGTGGACAGACTTAGTCTACCTTAGGGCATGTGGAGGCGATTGCTGTCTACGATTGTATGTCCAGCAGTAAATAGATTATTCACAGAATTATGACGATATACTAAAATACATACTGCTTTTCTCATTGGGGTCTGTGACGCCACATTGTCTGTAGGATAAAGTAGTTTTCCTCTTCTGGTCCACGTAGCCTGGGATGTAGATGCTGGGTGAGTCTAGTCGCCCTGATGCCAGTAATCTAAAAACAACACCTCTTGAGATTGAATATCAAAAACCAGTTGAGATTTGTACCAGTCAAATGGGGGAAAATGAGACTAGCGGCTAACTTGGGACATGGTCGTCACCAGCATCTATGAACCAGCTATAACGTTGACACTGGTTGAAAACTTTGGACTCTACATTTATCAACCAGTTATAACGTTATAGGCTTATAGCTGGTTCATAGATGCTGGTGTCGACCATGTCCCAAGTTACCCGCTAGTCTCATTTTCGCCCATTTGACTGTACTTACTCTTACTCCATTTGACTCTTTTTAAGTACTTAGATTTTTTATGGAAGCCACATCGAGAAAATCGTGAAAACAGAGCGTTGATCTTTGATATACACTAACAATATGAAATGGTAGGTTCTAAAACAGGATTTGCATATAAGAACGAAGTTATGTATTTCTACTGAAAGGTTGGAAGGCAAGACCTAGACGAACGTACCTAGATCAAATCGGGGACGTTCTAAAGAAAGGTCAGGTGAAGAGGACCCTAAACCGACGAGCATGTATGAAAAGGCTGATGAATGTTGAGAAAGCGAAAGAGGTGTGTCGGGATCGTTTCAAGTTTTTTTTAATGTATGTATTTATCTCTACTGAACCTCTTCCAAATGCTTTCATAAGTGTTTATCACTCTTTCAAATGCAATATTGTTGAATGAAAACCACACATCTTCTCTAGGACTTACCTGCTGAAGTCCAGCTCTAGCTTGTTAGCGTCAGGCCCCTGGAAGTGCAGCAGCACCTGGATGCAGGAGCCGGAGTGCAGGATCCTGGTCTTCCTTGAGTCCACCCCGACCATCCACTCAGGGACGCCCATTACCTTGCGAACGTCTTCTAGGAACTTTACCCTGAGAAATAATACATACATACATATATCACGCCTTTATCCCTTGCGGGGTAGGCAGAGCGTTAACGGCCGTAAGAATACGGTCGCCATCACCACATCTGACATTTTTGAGGATTGTTTTCCAAGGTAGTTTCAGAAAACGTGCGTATCACTATAGTGAGAGGTTGTCAGCCTGCCGCCTAAAAATTGTAATACACCAATACTATCGAGTTCCTTCGTCGCCTCTTACGACACCCGCGGGGAAGTAATGGGGTGATGCTAATCGAAGCCGGCATCACACGGCATAAATGGGAAAAAATAGGAATAGGAATGGCACGGGAAATAATAGATAGAGTTAATCATCCGCAGTTAGACTGAATCTCAACTGAGAGGTGTGAGGAGTTTCTTTTTGCTGTACGAGGTATACGGGTTGGAAAGCGCAGTGTGAAATGTTGCATTTACAAGGAACGCTGTTGAAAATTTCTTTCCCAGTTTTTTTTTTCAAATGTTTAATTGATGTAGTGTCTGTCTTAATATTTTCATCGCAAAACGACACATAATCTATATTAATATAATATTTAAGTCTTATTTTATAACTCATTATTGTTTGGTACAGTACAATAAAGTACTTATTACACACATACACTGTAAGAGGCGGGGCATGACATCTGTTGTATGTGCATATACAATTTGCTCTGCTGATAATTGTGTGTTGGTTGGTAGTAGTGCGGCCGTTTCACTTAGATACATACATACATACATATATCACGCCTTTATCCCTTGCGGGGTAGGCAGAGCGCCAACGGCCGCAAGAATACGGTCGCTATTGCCACGTCTGACACTTTTGAGGATTGATTTCCAAGGCTTTTCCAGAAAACATGTGTATCACCATAGTGACAGGTTGTCAGCCTGTCGCCTAAAAATTGTAATACACCGATGCCCTCGAGTCACTTAGTCGCCTCTTACGACACCCGCGGGAAGGATGTGGGTTGATGCTATTCTAAGCCGGCATCACACGGCATCACTTAGATTATTAGTGCAATTTTAACCTGTTACTTATATTTTACATTGTTATTGTTATGTATAAGGTGTAAAAATGTTAGCTGCAAATATTTTAAGGGGTGAATCAGCCCATGAAACTGAACAACTTTCCCTAAGGAACATAGGTCGAAATATCAGAAGTTTTTTTGGACCTCCCATACAAAAAGCTGAGCGAGTCAACTGTATAGGAGGACCAAATTCTTTTTTCATATTTCGACCTATGTCCCTTGGAGAAAGTTGTTCAGTTTTATGGGCTGACTCACCCTGTAAAATATTTGCAGTATTTTTTTTATATATATACGTAATTTGGTATTCAAACAACTCACAATACGAAATGGGGCGGCTTCATAATGTTGACATATTTGATGATATCCTTGTCCGGCACAATATTGGCGCAGGCCATACGCTCAGGACTGCGGCCAGGCCCGAAGATCACCAGCGACCGCCCCACAGCAGACACGGTCCCTTCTAAAGGTAAGTTGCTGTCCACGAACATCTGTCTCTCGCCACCGACGCCTAAGTAATGAAAACACAAGTGAATTATGAACGATATGGCTAAGGCGAGGAACACACCTTGACGCACTACGGAGCGCAAAAATATCGCAGCGGTCTGTCAGATCCATACTAGAAACGTCACTCCCCATACTAAAACCGCACTCGACGGATGACACTGTGATAGCGCTGCGTCAAAAGCGGTTGAGCGGTTTTAGTATGGGGATTGACATTTATAGATGGATCTGACAGACCGCTGTGATATTTTTGCGCTCCGTCGTTCGTCAAATGTGTTCCTTGCAAGACAAGAAACAAAACTATAATATCAAGCTTTTATTTATTTAAGTGCACTAAAACGAAAACAAATTGCATTGTCACCCTATTTACACGTCCAAGATTTGACCCGTACAACCTACTGACCTATAAATTTCAAATTCAATTTTCAATCGTTTATTTCGAAGTAGATTCACAACGAATGCTTTCAGAAAGTCAGGAATTTACAATACAATACTGTCACAAAAAAAATGACATTGTAAAAAAGAGAAAATTGTGTCTGACAATTTTCTCAATTTCATAACAATTTTATGTTCCTAGTAGAAACGTGGCACGAGTGGGATAAAAAAATATAAAGGCACTGCCTCGCGGCCGGCCATGAACGGAATAGAGAAGAAACCATGCTTACTTATAGTGCCAAGTCTGGCTGAGAGGTCTCCAACGTCACAACGCAGTGGGTTGTCTGCCCCACACTCTTGACTGTACAGATCATGCTAAAAAAAAAAAAAAAAAAAGTAGTGCTCATAAAATCATGAGTTCATCTGACTGTAGGACGACCGATCTGGCACAGTGGTACTGCGACTGCCTTTGACGCAGAAGGATCCGGGTTCGATTCTCGGTGGGTCACTCACAAAGTTGATATTTATAACCTTGTGAATTTGTTCCCAGCCTCGTTAGGTCATTGCGGGCTGAACCACCCGATTGTCCGTAAGTAAGATGGTTCTGTATTTCGGATGGCACGGTAAGCCGTAAGTCTCGGTTGCTGTCTATGATCACTTAGACGGCGGTCGTTACACAACCATGTCAGAAGCCTGCTACTTGTAGAAGGCGGTTGAAAAATTCTGACACTAGGGTTCATCGGGACGACTCGGTGTCCCACACGAAAAGACAGAGATCTGACTGTCGTATAGCAAAAAATATAGTCCTCCGAGAATTAAAAAAATGCGATTTAAAACTAGTTTGAGTTAACTGTTTTTTTTTTCTGATGGACGCCGTTTGGCTTGGTGGGGAGCACGTGCTCACCCGGAAATATCTGATTGGTTGTTGAAACAACCAGCCCATTCACGCCCTTGGGGCGAGACTGGGCAGTGGAGTTGTTCTGGGAAGAACTGATCGGACTGATACTAAGGTTACTGACGACATAACTTACATTGAGTGGGTCAGCCAGCTGCGTGAAGTACGGGTTCCATCTATACCCGCCAGCGACGCAGCGAGTGTTGGTAACTTTGACAGCCGCATCTACGCCAACTGGGTTCACGAATACGGCCCAATTGTGGTGGTGAGTCTGAAATCGAATTAAAATCTGATCAGTCAGATCAATACAGGTTAAGTTTAAATATTATCAACATAGAACTAACTACTTCTCTTACTCTAAAATAAAACTATTTTCTTTATTATTTACGAAGTTAGTATCTATGCCATTTACTAAGTATCAAACGTCGTAAGTATCATTAGAATATTTGGGGCTATTTTTTTACATCCTGTATAGTATGCCGTGTGATTCCGGCTTAGAATAACATCACCCCATTTCTATCCCGCGGGAGTCGTAAAAGGCGACTACGAGACTCGATAGTTCCATGTGTATTAGGCTGACAACCTGTCACTAAAGTGATACACGAAACATCTGAAAGAGCCCTCAATATTTGTCAGACGTGGCGATAGCGACCGTATTTTTACGGCTGTTATCACGCCTGTATCCCTTGTGGGGTAGGCAGAGCGTTAACCTATCGCCACTTCTGACATTTTTGAGGATTGTTTTCCAAGGTTGTTTCAGAAAACATGTGCATCACTATAGTAACAGGTTGTCAGCTGTCGCCTAAAAATTGTAATACACCAATACTCTCGAGTCCCTTAGTCGCCTCTTACGACACCCGCGGGAAGGATATGGGGTGATGCTCTTCTAAGCCAGCATCACACAGCACTAAGTATCAAACGTCATATTTACCAGATTAGTATCTCTAACGCCCGGGTGTTTCAGTTTGACTTCAATAACGGTGTCGCTTGTGCTGCCATCGTTGTGGATCAGCTGGGTCATCCTGACGTAGCCCCTTGCGAAACCCCCGGGGTGGTGGAAGGAGGCTATGGCGCGGATCTCTCGGGCTTCTGACGGGCTGTATCCTCGTTCGATGGAGGAGCACGCCCAGCGACGGTCTCTAGCCTGAGAGAATAGAAAGACAGTAGAATAACTCTGCCATGGGGTTTCATTCCTTACTAAAGGAAATTAGTTTAAAAAAACTCAATAGATGGCGATACGTGTAGCAAATGTAAGTCAAAGAGTTTAAAATAAAGACAAATTTACAAAAGCGAAGTATTGGAAAATTATAAATACATTATTTAGGATGTTTTGAGACGGAAAACACGCGAAATTATTCACATCTTTGCAATATGTTTCGATACAAATTACGTCAATACGAGGTATCCAATAAATAACCTAGATGTCGCTAGCAACGCACGCGCTGGGTAAACATATCAAATAGCCTGCCAATAGCCATCTTAGGGCAATCGAATTCCCTCTATGTTAGGTTAGGTTAGGTTGGTTGGCATACTGTTATTTCGATAAAACGTTTATCAATAAACTCTCACATCGCAAAATCGAGTATTTTTTTCGGCTGTATTTTTAAAGTTTTTTATTGTTCAGCATTATGGTTTACCTTCTTATGCAACACAACAGAGCGGCCAAGAATGCTCAGCGGTCCAAACAGCGTGAGTTGAGTTTCGTTGTAGTACGTGGTGACAGATCGCTGGCCCGACAGGAGTCCATACTTAGCACCCAGGTCACCCAGCTCGTACTGATCTGCTGACCCTGCAATAGCAGACGTGGAGTTAAACTAATGAGCCGTGTGATGCCGGCTTAGAATAGCATCACCCCATTTCTTTCCCGTGGGTGTCGTAAGAGGCGACTGAGGGACTCGAGGGTTTTAAGTGTATTGCGTGTATTTTAGGCGACAGGCTGACAACCTGTCACTAAAGTGATACACGACTTATCGGCAACGACCTTCAAATGTTGTCAGACATGGCGATAACGACCGTAATTTAGGAACCTACCCCGCAAGGGATAAAGGCGTGATATCTGTAGGTATGTATGAGTTAAACTAATTGCTCACCACAAAATAAAGAACTTGGAGCAAACATGTAAATGAAGCAAAATAATGCGTTTCAGAAATGAAATTAATCCGATCTATTCAATCACACCTAGTTTAAGTTTAGATAGGTATTTTAAATGATTGATTGATTGAGCAATCTTTAAAATATCGCCCAGTATATTAAAATTTACCCAATGAGTATTCTAATCTATCAGATAGTTTCGAAGATATGCGACGCAATGGTATTTGTCATTTTGATCCAATGGCATTTTGGTCTGGCGGAAAATTGGTTGAATGAAAACGTAGGAAGAAGACTATCTTGAAGAAGTTCTATTTAAAACTAAAATGATGTAGCGAGCTCGAACACATTCACTTCTTGCGTAAACCTATTTAGGTTTTAGATAAGTGTCTTATTGCTAAAAATTTTTTTCTTTTTTGTATTGAATAATAAAGTAAAAAAAAAACCTTTGCTCGGCGGTGGAACTTTGCTCTTGTCAATGTGGAACGGATTGTAGGTGTCATACAACGTCTGCTTCTCACAAGGAAACTCCAGTTCTTTTTCCACAGGACACTGAAATCAGACAGATAATATTTAGTTGACCTAACTCATACCTACTCCGATGCCTATCATCATCTTCCTCCATCGAACGGATTCCATATGGAAGGGATTCCACAGTTGCCTCCACGAACCCAGATCGTGGGCCGTCTGCACACCACGCTGCACTTTCTAGTGAAAGGCATCCATACCCTTCGTAACCTTCTGAATTTCTGATACCATTGATCGCCGGTTGCTCAACTTTCATTCTATAACAGTCACTTTCGTACATTTAAAAGCTTTCTTAAGAGAAAGCTTTATTTTTTATGCTGTGTGATGCCTGTTTAGAATAGCATCACCCAATTTCTTTCCCGTGAGTGTCATAAGAGGCGACTGAGGGACTCGAGGGTTTTAAGTGTATTGCAATTTTAGGCGACAGGCTGACAACCTGTCACTATAGTGATACACGACTTATCTGTAACGAACCTCAAATATTGTCAGACGTGGCGACAACGACCGTGTGATGCCGGCGTAGAATAGCATCACCCCACATCCTTCCCGCGGGTGTCGTAAGAGGCGACTAAGGGAATCGAGGGTATTGGTGTGTTACAATTTTTAGGCGACAGGCTGACAACCTGTCACTATAGTAATACACATACTATAGTAATACTTTAATACTTGATGTCATTCCAAAAAGTAGCAGATTTAAGAAAAATTGTTATGCTATGTGCAGGACGATTTGGAATAAACTACCAAGCCATATCACATCATTATCTTTAAATCGTGTATTTAAAAAGGCACTGAAAAAATGGCTAATGCAACATATTTTTTATTCTGTTAAAGAACTTGTGGAGCATAAGATACGAAATTGTTTAGATTGTAGTAACTCACAGGCATAAAACTTGTTTTAGATAGATAGGTACATAAATAAATATTTGCATGCTTATAACTAACATAGGCTAGATATGTGTTACTAATTTAACAAATATTGTAAGAACCTTTTTTTACCATGTCTAAAAGCAAATAAATATCTTTATCTTTAAAAAAAAAAAACATGTTTTCTGGAACATACTTGGAAAACAATCCTCAAAAATGTCGGACGTGGCAATAGCGACCGTATTCTTAGAGCCGTTAACGCTCTGCTTACCCTGCAAGGGATACAGGCGTGATATATGTATGTATGTATGTGGCGACAACGACCGCAATTATACGATCGTTACCGTTCTACTACCCCGCGAGGAATAAAGGCGTGATTTATGATGTATGTATGTTTTAAGAGACAAATGAAATATAACTTACCTGGTGAATCTTATAGTTGTTGACGTCATCAAGCCCATCGAGTGTCACTTGCACGTTGACAGGGTGGTACTCAGTCTGCTGCGTCATCTCGATGCGGCCCATGATATTGACAGGGTTGCCGTTTCCAAACCAGTCACGGACAACTGCCTTGCGCCGGGGCAGGCCGGTCACACTGGAAAGAATTGATCTAGATGACATCATCATTGAGTTTGTTTTCCTTCCAGTGAAAGAAAATTCTTCTAAAAAAGGAAAATTCTGAGTAGCAATCTAAAAATCCTGGGTTTTAACTTTCAACTGGGTTGCTGTCTATGATCACTTAGACGGCGGTCGTTACACAACCATGTCAGAAGCCTACTACTTGTAGGAGGCGGTTAAAAAATTCTGACACTAGGGTTCATCGGGTCGTAGGACGACTCGGTGTCCCACACGAAAAGAAGAAGAAGACTTTCAAGCCTTAAAAAAATATCTTCTGGTGACCAGACCTACAAAATTGTGTTCAATTTTTCGACTCAATTTCGACTTTCTATTTCCAGATCATCAGGTGATTCATTACATACAATTTTATCATCATGAAATAGAACAATCCCGGCAGTAATAGGCATTAACTTTGTGTAGCTATGCGTTTTTCTCGATTCGGTGTACTAACTTCTAGTTAAACGTCATGAGTTGCGGGTCAATGATAAAGCCACGTTACGTCTACAGTTACGAATAAAGTACTTGATTGATTGGTTGATTGGTTGATTGATCTCATTACTTACATGGAACAAGCCAACCTTTCTCCTCTAGCTACGGGGCCGTGGTCGTCGTAGATGACCAGCGACCTCCTCATGATGGAGTTTTTCCCCGCCAGCGCTATCACGGAGTCTGTGAACAGTCTTCTGGTGAGACGGTTGCTGTCCACTTTTTTGCCGGCTATGTTCAACATACCATGTCTGAAAGAGAGGAAAATCAAGAAGATTGTTTGGAAGGCATTTTGGAATTTGATAGTAAAGCAGCGGGTCTGTATTTATGGATAAATTATTTCAATTACTAACTGTATTTTGCTTTTGACCTTTCTTAGATTCCACAAAAACTTTCTCCTTGCCTCATCCCGTTCTCTGACGGGGTAGACTACCTAACCTAGGGGATTTGACGTGAAACCAAGTTTTTATACAGAACGACTGGCCATCTGACCCCTGCAGCTCAAAGGCTAACCTGGCCCGAATCCTAGACTAAGACACATATGCAAGATAAATAAATTCTTCAGGGTAAACAAGCTCACTGTCAATCAATCAAGAAAGCACACCTGTCCTCTTCCTTAGTATCTTTTACCTGGTATTGAGATCTCCCAGGC
Organism: Keiferia lycopersicella; assembly: GCA_029255805.1. Taxonomy (NCBI): domain Eukaryota; kingdom Metazoa; phylum Arthropoda; class Insecta; order Lepidoptera; family Gelechiidae; genus Keiferia; species Keiferia lycopersicella. The sequence goes on from JARACZ010000028.1 coordinate 763,063, forward strand.
GACACAACCCTTCCAACCCTGACCGGCAGTATTGCTCAGGGTGCCTCAAGTCCACATCTATTCCGTGAGGTTCTAACACGGCTCCAGCAGAAAGACAACGTGCCGTCCAGTTGTAATAGTCCTTTCCTGGAGGATGCTCATGGATTGCCCAGCGGTGCTCTCTCGTGTTGTTCACGTTAGCACCGTCTGCGTGGATCTGAATTGCATTTAGACTTGTCAATGAAACAGTCAAAGAAAATGAAGACACTCTGATAATAGTCAATGGAATCAACTAAATCATTTCTTCAAAATGGTTCACCTGCATCTTCTGGCATATCAAGGTTTCGAGTTATACATAAAAATACTTCAACAGAAGAATACGTACCATATATTCGATGATGACAGTGGTATCATCCCAAGGTCTTTCCGCAGGCTGAGTGAAGACCACCTTACTCACAATTGGGTAGCGGAAAGTGACTTCCGCTGACGCCATGACGGTCTGATAATCTGTATCTGGTTCGTAAGAGAGGATTGGACCACAGAGTTCGCGACGAGGTGGCCTCCTGAAAATATAAAATATTGTTTGAAAATACTAGAAAATTAGATACTTTCTGTAAAATATGGTTTAGTATAAGAATTGTCACAGTACTCATCAAAACTCAGTACTCATCAGAATCTCTTACTCTGACCTGTTTCAAGTGTTGAAAAAGGCATATACCTACTGCCAAGCCATGAAGGTGGAAGGTTTCACAAGTAATTAATAAATGGGTTGCTGTAATCTTTACTAATGGGAGAAGATCAATGCTTGTGTAGTTTCTGGGTTTCCTCTTCTCTATTTCAGATGGTTTCGGTCGCTTGTAACTCAAACTTTAAGAAAGGTTAAGAAATCTTACCTCTGCAGCACCAAAGACCGATGTAGCACACTGCTTGGGCCAGATAGAGGCAGAAAGACGTCCCAGTAAGCGCCAGTCAGCTCATTGGCGAGTCCTGGCAGGAGATAGCGGTGCGTCAGGTAGTCAGTCCGGTCCTTGTACTTGCCAAACAAGTCGCCAACCGGGTACTGGTCTTGAGTGCCCATACCTGGCGAAGTTAATTTAGTTAAGTATGATAACTTTGAGTTATTCTCAGCCCTACCTATCCAATCGCATAGCGCTCATCTGCCAAAAAGATAAAATAGCTTCTAGTGTATTTATCTATGCACAAATACTTTTCGACTTCCGTACACGAACTCATCAGTTCAGTGTAGACGCTGAAGTAATGTAAAAAGGAAGAATAAGCAAACCTGAAGGTGGCAAGCTGGAGAGATCGAGTCCAGTGGGATTGTACAGTTCGCCCACAGTAGCACACATGCTGAGGAACTCCTGAGCCCCAGCCAGCCTCGGAGGCAGCTCCATCACGCTGTAATGCAGCATGGATCCCACAAAGCGAAGGTTGGACTCGTACTCGCCATCTGTGGCGCCGAGTTGGAAGTTGATCCAGGTCGGGTCAAAGGGCGACCGCTGCTGAAAGTCTACAGAGCCACGGATGCCATCCATGTTGATTAGGGCTCTGAAAAGACGGTTGGGTGTTAACATAGTTCTGCGGTTGGCTTTATGACATTATGCATTAGTTATTTATTTAGTTTTCATGTAGTTTCTTTTATTGCCTAATTGCCCCAAAATTTTAGATTCTCTCACCACAACACATGGGTTGGCTGGAAGAGATCTCTCATTTAGAGATAAGCCCGCCTTTGCAACAATTTTTCTTGTCCTTATTTTCCATAATGTTTATGCAATAAAGAATATATATATATATATATATATATATATATGACATACATAATACATATGGTAACAACAACCAAACTTACTTAGCACTTTTTGGCGCCATCAATCTCAGTTTGGCACATGCCAGAAAGCTATCCGAATGCCTGTTATCGTAAATCACCACATAGAGATTCCTCTTGGTCACTTCCATGTCACTACGTAGCATGTTGATCACTTCATCCTTGTACAACGTCCTCACTTTCTTCTTATCAGCATCGGTTGCTACTTTGACCAGCCCCAAACGGCTGTCTAAGTCACCAACGCTCATTCCGTCTCCAGCGTTTTCAGGATCAAAAACCAACTGAAGTACATTGCAGTTATCTTCGTGACTAGCCTTGTCTGAATCGAAAATGTCTGTCACAAATATCTTCCATTTGTGCTCTGTATATTCAACTTTGTCAGGAACTGCTTTCGTGTGGTACAAATCTGCGTGGATGTAAGAGTCGGCTTCGTTTAACTCTTGAGCGAAAAGCCAACGGAAATTTAGGCTTCCAGCAACAGGAGCGGTAAACCTTGCCACAGCGTACTTTTCGTATTGCTTCTCTGTGGAATGTATTGAAGCGCATATTACTCTATCTCTTTCAGCAGTTTCCAGAACGATACTTTTACCCCAGAGGCCAGCGTTGCCAGTCAAAGTGTTTCTGCTTTCGAATTCCGCGTGATCCTTTCCGGGGATGATGAGGTAGCCGAGCTCTTCAGTCAGGTCTATCAATTCTCTCCCAAGCTTCGCCTCTGAACATCTTTCTGGGGTAACATCTCGGTAGTCGACGGGGAATTCGTGGATGGACCACCTGAAGACTCCATCAGGGTACTGGAGAGTAGGATTGAGGCGGGTTTTGATGCTGATAAGGGTCTGGTTCTTGTGGGAGAAGTCTATCTCTCCGTGGAGGCCATGTTGGGAGAAGTAGGCGCGGAGACTAAAAGCATTAGTCTCTGCTGCTGTAATAGAATAACAATCGATTTAGTTTCACTAAAACACTGCTAGCGGCACGGACTAAACATGCTTTTCGAATCACGTAATCAGTAGCTACCTACTTACTTATAGAAAAGTATATAATGTATGTTATAGGTGTACATTACAGCTACCTAATGTTCATATTTTAGTAAAATCAAGGGTTAGACGTATCGTATGTCAATTGTAAATGCGAGCGAAAAAGCCTTTCGTCAAGACAAACCTTTTCGGGTTTAGTGACGTCTGTCAATGTTTATTTTTTGTACTTAATAAGGTAAAACACTCGGTAAAACATAATAAATGAAAAAAAAACGAATGGGACAGAATATCTGATGAATGATATTGGTTCAAGAATAGGTACCGAATGTGTAACGGGGGTGTTATACGGATCTCTGCAAAAGTCTGAAAAGGAGTCGCTTTAAATTCCACAGACGTCATATAAAAAGAACAACAGCTGTAGAATACTTTTATCTATTTTTTTACTTGGTAACTAAATTGTCAGGAATAGCAGGAATTGGGTAATAAAGGTTTGCAGCAAAATCACTACCTATCTATTCTCAGAAATACCTCTACCGTATGGTAACGATTATCTATCTGATTATTTATTACATCTACGATAGTTGTTTGTTGCCAAAAATTTTTCCAAACATCCTATAAATTCTTACGAGCGCTTATAGCAAAGGATCACAGACAACAGATGTCATGCGTGCGCCTCCCCTACGCAAATGACATTTTTGCTCTGTGCATAGAATACTAACTATACTACTTGCTTTAATAGGTAGGTACTTTCGGATAATTAAAATTCTAAAACAAAAAAATCGCACAAATGTTTTTCGGTTATTCATAAATCGAACTTCAATACCGGATCTAAAAAGTCAACTCCACCAAAATATTAATTTATTGTTGTATGCTAAGTTTGCCGTATAAAGCCATCTTAGAATAGCATCACCCCATTCCTACCCGTGGGTGTCGTACCAACTGAGGATAAATCCAGAGAACGGACTGGAGCGTTCCCTATAAATACTTACAATATCTTGCACTACGCTCGCCAATCCGCTCAAGCATTGTGAGTATGGCAAATTGGGGAGACCAGCAGTGGACGTGTCCTGGCTGTTTTTATAGTATGCTAAGGTTTAATAATTATTCTCTGCGTCATTGGTTGGTACAAATCCGCATACCGACTCATTCATTCGCATTCATTCAAATTCCCGAATAAAATTCCAAAACTTTACTCACCAAACAATAAAACAAAACACACTAAACTTAAAATCTTTGGCACCACATGACTACAACACATTTTCACTAGCTTTTCATTTTACAAACAATTTTTTAAGTATCTACTTCACGTGGTCATAAGAAACTAACTTGATTTCTCTACTGGTATAGCGAGCCGAGTGAAAGGCAGTCTCAAGAACCAGTCAAGGCTGGTGGGGGAGAGAGATGGAAGATCGTGACGTCATAGTCAAGGCTGGTGGGGGAAAGAGACGGAAGATCGTGACGTCATAGGCCGTCATAAAACCGGTGGTGGTAATGCGTTGTTGGTAAACATGAGATTCTGCGTACAAAAGTCACGCCAGCAATGCCTTATGTGGAATGTAGAGCGTAGAACGGCCCAAAGGCAGTCCCGGTTATGATTATGACAGTGGTGGTTAGAGAAGTCAGAAGCCTGCCTCTTGTAGTACATATTATATACATACATTTAACACGCCTTTATCCCTTGTGGGGTAGGCAGAGCGTTAACGGCCGTAAGAATACGGTCGCTGTCGCCACGTCTGACATTTTTAGGATTGTTTTCCAAGGTTGTTTCAGAAAACATGTGTATCGCTATAGTGACAGGTTGTCAGCCTATCGCCTAAAAATTGCTTCTTGTGGTGGGTGGTTGAAAAACTCTCTGACACTAATGTTCATCGGATCGTTAGAAGACTCAGTGCCCCTCCAACACTTAAACAAGAATAACTTTTTTAAAGAAAACCGACTTTACGGACGTAAAAAGTACGAACCTGCATTTTTTGTCGGTTATTATGTCTAAAAGCTTTTCCTAAGTCAGACAAATACTTTTCTGAAAACCGCATCAAAATCGGTTCATCCAAACGCGTGATAATCGCGGACAAACATACATACATACAGGCCAAACTGAGAACCTCCTTTTGTTTTTGAAGTCGGATAAAAACTTAGTAAGAAAACTTTTTTCTTTCTTTTCGTGTGGGACACCAAGTCGTCCAACAACCCGATACACCCTAGTGTCAGAATTTTTCAACCGCCTTCCGCAAGTAGTAGGCTACTGACATGGTTATGTTACGACCGCCGTCTAAGTAATCATAGACAGCAACCGGGACCTACGGCCTAACGTGCCATCCGGAAAACGGAACCATCTCAATTACGGATAATCGGGTGGTTCAGCCCGCAATGTCCTAGCCAGACTGGGAACATAGTCACAAAGTGATAAAAATATTAACTTTGTGAGTGACCCACCGAGAATCGAACCCGGAACCTTCTGCGTCAAAGGCAGTCGCACTACCACTGCGCCACATCGGTCGTCAAAACTCAGTAAGAAGATTTAAATACGACCGGGCATTCCTTACGGTACTGCTCTACGATAGCATGAGTCAACATGTCACCACACAGACAATTTAATTGTTTTGTACTCGTAAATGCAACTAGAATGCAAGACACGTATGTTATGAAAACCGTTACAAAGTTATGTGATTCATTGAAATACAGCGTACCTTGACGACGGATGTGGCGCAGTGGTATTGCGACTGCCTTTGACGCCAGAGGTTTCGGATTCGATTCTCGGTGGGTCACTCACAAAGTTGATATTTATCACTTTGTGAATTTGTTCCCAGTCTGGTAAGGACATTGCGGGCTGAACCACCCGATTATCCGTAAGCAAGTTGGTTCCGTGTTTCGGATAGCACGTTAAGTCGTAGGTCCCGGTTGCTGTCAGAAGCCTGCTACTTGTAGAAGGCGGTTGAAAAATTCTGACACTAGGGTTCATCGAGTCGTTAGACGAATCGGTGTCCCACAAGAAAAAGAAAGAGAGAAGGAAGCGTTACTTGTGTTTGTGCTCCAGTTAGGTTAGGTTAGGAAAGTTCGCGATTCAACAACGGGACGAAACGTCGTAATTCGATTCCTGACGTCCTTAAAATGGTTTACTATGCCCTATGCCAGTCACTAATAACCTACTGCATAACTTCATGGGGTGGTGCAGCCAAAACCTACATCCTAACACTGGAAAGAGCCCAGAGAGCTGTCTTAAAGGTTGCGACCTTTAAAACTTACTTATACCCCACCAATCTCCTTTTCGAATTTTGTCAGGTACTAACCGTTCGTCAACTGTTTTTGTTATATGTTATTCTTTACCAACACAGAAACACTCCTTACTCACCTTCTCTTTCGCACAAAATAAACAGGCTAGTCATCCCCATCTCAAACTTTAAAACAGCCTTCAGCCACAAATTTGTTACATTCCTTGGCCCATATCTCTTTAATAAAGCAAACGAAATTCATAACATATATCCTTTAAATACGCAGTGCTGCAAACAAAAAATATCATCTTGGCTCCAAAATCTTACCTATTCAGACACTGAAGAGCTACTCCAACCTATAATATAAATACGTAACACTACAGCATAACTAATAACAAAACATTACACACACACACACACACGCACACCCAACACACACACACACCGACATTCATAAACACAATTGCATGCACACTCACACTCTACACTCAATTGCACTTTAGTTTAAGCTTTTAATTTGTAACCGATTTATGCGATTTTATTATGTTGTTCTCTAAACACTCCGATACTTTGCTTTGCTAATCGCTCCGATAGATAACGATAATGTATGAATTTTAATAAGTTGTAACTAACGTGGTAGACATTCGGGGAGTACACCTGGGGCCCTGGTGAACCTGAAGCACAGACTCACGTCTATCTCAGGCACCAGTCTCCACTCGTGCAAACCATTGTCCAAATAAATTGTATTTATAAGTGGAGCCATGTAATTTGCCTTGGAGAGATAAATAAATGATATTTATTATTATTATTATTATTCCGTACACGGAAATCCGCAAGGACTACTCTAAGCACACGTATTCTTCTACTACGCGTAGTTTTTTAGTTTGTATATCAACTTTGTTTGCCTGAGATACAGGGTAATCCTAGTTCAGGCTAAATTGTAATATGTAAGTACTGTTATGTAATTAAACTTTATATGTAAATACTAGCATTAAGCATATTAATAAAATTATTCTTATATTCTTATTCTTACTTTGTAATAAAAAGTTAACTTAAATTACGGCTTGAAACGGAATTTTTAATTTATCATGTGGACATCCGCAAAAATCTTAAATCATAATAATATTTTTATTGACTGTCCTGATGGCGTAGCGGATTGTACCTCTGCCTTCTACGCCGAGGGTCGTGGGTTCGATCCCCACCAGACACAAGTATTTGTTAAGTCAATTTTCAAATATTTGTGTCGAGTCTGGGTGTTGTTTATGTATAATGTGTATTTATTTACAAAAATAAAGTATATAAGTATTACAATCAGCTATCGAGTTCTTATAATAGTACAAGCTTTGCTAAGTTTGGGGCTAGATGGCGCTGTGTGAATTGTCCAGGTAATTTATTTATATGATCTGACATCTGTCAAATCTAGCCTAATGTATCCTCACGTATGTGGTGACGTGACGTCACGGCGCCGCCCGCGCGTTTGACGAAGCTCGCGCTATTTCGGCGCGTGCGCATGTGCGGCTGACTCATGCTGAAATAAGGTCATTGTAATCCACACCGCGGGACGAATGTCGGCCACAGTGATAAGACTGGAAAATAATGCAAAACATCCCTTTTGAATGTTTACTATTTTGTAGAAATATCCACAAGATAGTAATTTCGAATACTTGGTGTTTTAATCACACACAAACACACACACACATACACACACAAATCACGCCTACATCCCTGGCGGGGTAGGCAGAGCGTTAACAACAGTAAAATTAAGGTCTTTATCGCCACGTCTGACAATATTTGAGGGTCGTTTCAGATAAGTCATGTATCACTATAGTGACAGGTTGTCAGCCTGTCGCCTATGAAAATGGGGTGATGCTATTCTAAGCCGGCATCACGCGGCACTGTAAGTCGGCATCTATCTATACCAGAAAATGATAGCCCAAGAATCAACGTAGAAGTTGGCATGACAATGAAAACAGACATAATATAGTGTATGTGACTATAAGAACCTATCTTTAAGTTGACGATATCACACATGAATGAAAGCACCTGTTAGCAATTAGCTACACTACAAAATCATATTATTTATTATGCGAAAGTAGTGTTTACTCGTCCTGTATACCAAAGAATGCTCAGTACTAGACAGCTCTGTACTACCCGGCGAAAACCCTTATTCCCTGTACTTTTGGTAAAATTTTGACTTGCTTAGAGTGGCTGGTGGTTTAGAAAGCTTGTATCTGTGTTATTTTGCAATTTCTATCCACTGCCCTGTGGAATAGCATCACTCCATTTCTGCCTGCGGGTGTCGTAAAAGGGGGGGATGAATTCAGGGAACGGGCAGCAGTTTTTCCTGTGAATATCTGCAAAATTACCGTGTGATGCCGGCATAGAATAGCATCACCCCAATTCTTCCCGTAGGTTTTGTAAGAGGCAACTGTGGGACTCGAGGGTTTCATGTGTATTACCACGTATCACAACTTTAGGCGACAGGTTGAAAACGAGATACACGAATCATCTGAAGGGGCTCTCAATGCTTGTTAGACGTGGCGATAACGACCGTAATTTTACGATTGTTAACGCTCTGCCTACCCCGCAAGGGATAAAGGCGTGATTTGTGTATGTATGTGTATCTACAAAATATTGCACTACGCTCGCCAATCCGCCTGCTACGCTCGCCAAACTGGCGGAGGCCCATGTCCAGCAGTGGGCTGTTGTGGATGTAGCAGTATCCATTTCCGTAATTAATATCTTTTAGACAGCTGTCGTGTGAATACAATAACGAATCATATCAACGTGGGAGCCACGCTAAAATTAGATCTAAAACAACAGCTAACAAACTAACTCGCACGGAAGATTCCGTGAGAGTCGTAATGATACTATAAGTATGTAGTATAACTACATACATACATACATATATCACGCCTTTATCCCTTTGCTGGGCAGACAGAGCGTTAATGGCCGTAAGAATACGGACACTATCGCCACGTCTGACATTTTTGAGGATTGTTTTCTAAGGTTGTTTGAGAAAACATGTGTATCTATCACTATAGTGACAGGTTGTCAGCTTGTCGCCTAAAAATTGTAATACACCAATACAATACTCTCGAGTCCCTTAGTCGCCTCTTACGATACCAACGGGAAGGATGTGGGGTGATGCTACTCTAAGCCGGTATCACAGGGCGGAATACGGTAGTGGTGCGAAAAAATTTTTGAGTACTTATTATTTACGTTCCATTTCACGAATGGGTATCTGTTTAGGTGTTTATTTGAATTTATTAATGTTGTGTTGGATGAAAATAGCAGGGTAGGCAGTGCATTAGTGCCTTTATGGACTGCACGCCAATCCGCCGTCGGCAATGCATGTAAACTCCAGACATTTACACCATTCATCATCCATCACGTGTGATGCCCGCTTAGAATAGCATCACCCCACATCCTTTCCGCGGGTGTCGTATGAGGCGACTAAGGAAATCGAGAGTATCATGGTGCATTACAATTTTTAGGCGACAGGCTGACAACCTGTTACTATAGTGATAAACATGTTTTCTGAAACAATCCTCAAAAATATCAGACGTGGCAATAGCGACCGTATTCTTATGTCCGTTAACGCTCTGCCTACCCCGCAAGGGATAAGGCGTGATATATGTATGTATGTATTTAACTTAAGTTAAATTATCTTCATCTCTACAAAATCATGCGTGTATCACTTTCAGAGTAAGTAGAACTTGAACGGCAATGCATGTAAACTCAAGCCATTTAAAGGCCATTTACACCATTCATCATCATCATCATCTCATGTTTCACCATCATCGCCATCGTCTTTGCCGTGTGATGCTTGCTTAGAATAGCATTGCCCCCTGTATTTTTACAGAGGTTGTCGTATGAGATAACTACCTAAGGTTCTCGAGGGTTTCAGGTAAAACACAATTTTAGGCGACAGGCTGACAATTTTTCGCTATAGTGAGTTTAGTTTGGTACCTGAAACCACTAGGGCAATTTAAGTCTAAGTACTCGCTGTACAACTATAATAAAATCCTTGATCTCTACGCTTGTAGGTATTTCTAACAGAATAAGGACGACCGATGTGGCTAAGTGGTAGTGCGACTGCCTTTGACGCAGAAGGTTCCGGGTTCGATTGTCAGTGGGTCCCTCACAAAGTTGATATTTATCACTTTGTGAATTTGTTCCCAGTCTGGTTAGGACATTGCGGGCTGAACTACCCGATTGTCCATAAGTAAGAAGCTTCCGTGTGTTGGATAGGACGTTAAGCCGTAGGTCCCGGTTGCTGTCTATGATTACTTGACGGCGGTCGTTACACAACTATGTCAGAAGCCTGCTACTTGTAGAAGGCGGTTGAAAAATTCAGACAATAGGGTACATTAAGTCGTTGGACGACCCGGTTTTCCACACGAAAAGAGAGAATGAAGAATGAGGTTAAACAGAGAGAGAAATTATCAGTGGAAAATGGAAATTACGCATACGAAATCGTAACCATGTCATTGCAAAATAAAAGTCAATATCAAAGACTAGACTTATTGGGCATACTGCCAAATATTTGACGGATTGCAATAACAAGACATAATTTTCTTCCCTCCTCTAGAGACACATCGCGCTTTCATCCCTGCGGGGTAGGTAGAGCGAAAACATGTTGCCGCAAAAACGGTCCCAATAATACTTGAGGGACATTTTCCAAACGAGCTTCAATGTAGTGACAGGTCGTCAGCCCATCGTGGAATACATTCCTTAATCCACTGGCCTAGATTTCTAGAAGATCTTCGTCAGCTAGCAACATCATCGTCACGGAAAGGAATGCCGGAAACCTAAAACAAAGTCCAGGTGGGCTAAATATATTTTTAAAACAAAAGTATTATCGACCGAACCGCCTGCTCGCAGAAACCATTCTGCCGATAGATCTACCATCGCATTTGTCGAACTAAAAAAGGAATCGCGTACGCAACAGGGGGATAAAGGGGGGGAATTGGAAGAGGGGGGAGGGGAAGCGAGCTCTGGATAGCCGGGAGCCGCTGAAGATTCGGAGTCAGGGTGGGACTGCCGAACGGTACAGTCTCCCTTCGTCGATCGTCCAACACACAACACAATGGTAAGTTGGAAGACACAGTGACACAGTGATAAAGATAAAGAAGTGATTGGTGAAGAAAGTGGTGAAAGCAAACGGACTGAACATGGACTTAAAGACGGTGGTGCAGAAAGTGATGAGTTTGGAGATCGAGACGCAACTTAAGAGCTGACAGCGGTCAGGCGCGTAAATTTTAAACGTACTTAATAAAATGTGATTGCAAATCAAACGAGGACAGTAAAGAAACTCCGTAAAACTACTTCAACATTACGAAACAGTGAAAAAATACAAACAATAAAAGCGCTAACTTAAAGAAAATAGTATTCTAAATTTATAAAATAAAAACTTTTAATTAAAAAAAGTATAAAACCACTATAACGTGAAACATTTTACATAAAATAAACGTCAAAAATCATTTTTATGAACATAATGAAAGCGAAAATAATTCTCGTCAAGAGCCGTAGAATAAAACAACAAGTTTTCAAGATTGCTGAAAACACACATTAGCAATGAGGAAACTATAAAAAAATCTAATAAGACATTAAAACCAAGAAGGTAATTAAAAACGATAGAAACTTTAAAATCACTGCAATTGAAATGTAAAAGATTAAGCCAATACAAAATAGGATTACACTTTGAAAGATAGAAAAACTAGAAAGATTCGTTTAGGATTAGAGCCTCTAGAAAGTGGAAGGTGGCTAGAGACCCTAGCTTCAACTGGTCTTGGATTTTTTTTTATTAAAAAACTCAATTCTAAAGTTTAAATGAAAAAAATCATGTGAAAGAAAAGGTACAAAATATCTGCAGTCCTTAGAATGAGATGAGTATTTGTAGTGAATTCCAAGTAGGGAAATAAATATTTGAGTTTGAATAGATCGCTTTCCAAGATTTAAGTTTTCAAGAAACTTTCAGTAGCAATTAAATAAAATTATCAAAGTAGTTAATCAAATCACGCGTTTCTGAAAAATCTGAAGAAATCGTAGCTATTCAGTGGTCTATAAATAAAACTTTACACAACATAAGCGAGCAGGCGGCGCGAGTCGTAACTCGAGAAGAGTTGGTCTAAAAATAAGGCAACGTTGGCGCTGCGCCACGCCTTACCGGGAGCGCCTGACGATGGACGCAATTAGAAAAATAAATCTAGAACAAAATAAGTATAACGCAATTGAAGGTTGGAAAATTTCTGAAATGATGGAAAGAAAATTACGAGCTGACAAATTGATTTTATTAGACGATGACGCGGATGAGAAACTAAAAATTAAATGAAGGCGACTCCAAGAACGCTAAATAGCAGATATGAAGCTTATTAAACTTCATCAACCACATGTCTTTCAAAACCGAATAAGGTAGTCAACCTTTGCAAATTGGGACAAAATTTTTTTGAATACGTTTGAAGATTTTTTTGTAAAACCGCAAATCTTTGGGACAAACGACAAACAGCTGGTCAAAATATTTGCGCCACCAACCGTAACTCAACTCTACAATAATCCAATCAAAAACCAAACATTAGCTCAAACTAACTGAAACTGACGTGACTCCTTCTGTTACAGGCGGATAAGGATAAGAAGGTAAAGAAGAAGAAGGCGAAGGAAGACGCGCCTGCAGAAGAAGCAGCGGCAGCGCCCGCCGCCGCCACCCCCACCAGCGGCTCCGAGAGACAGTCCAGCCGTGGCAGCCGCAAGGCCAAGCGCGCCGGATCCAATGTCTTCTCCGCTTTCACCCAGAAGCAGGTCGCCGAATTCAAGGAGGTAAGCGTCATTTGTACAAGTTTCTGCCTCTGGAAAAGACTCAAGGGCACTTTACTCAAGGGCAGTTGAGTCCAAAGAGTTTGTTTCACTGCTCTGACCTTCAGAAAGGAAGAATCCGTGGCAGCTGCAATGTCTTCTCCGCATCCTGAAGCAGATCGCCGAATCCAAGGAGGTAATCATCTGTTGTAAAAGTGTCTTAAGAAATTAGGAATCCAATTTTATCCAAAAAACAGGTCAAAGAAGTAGCGTCAGGGCCTTAGTGTTGAAGTGCTCTAACCTTGGGAAAGAAAACAGTTGAGGTAGCCATAGCAAGGTTGAAGCAGATCAGGGAATTAAGTGGGTTAGAAACTGCTTTCTTCTTCCTAGCGCCTGTCTTGACTTTCAAAGAGATCCTTTCTCCAGCATTAACATCAGACAAGTAACACTTGCACGGTTCTCAAACCAGAAGGGAAATTTTGATGACCATGAGCCAAGTCAAGTTTCGAGATTTCGAGAGGTGTAATCATCTGCAAAGTTTACATGGATGACCTTAACTTTAAAATGGAAACCATTGTGGTATAGAGTTGTCCGATACTGGTGGTTATTTCTAAGGTTGGGTAAAATTTAAATTCCCTGGACAATTTTAGTAGGATATGCGAATGTCTTAAAAGAATGTCAATTTCTCAGTAAGAGACAGGAACCGGTGCAAGAATCTCGGGCAGTGTGATAAACTGTAGTTTTTCCCAGAATCGAACAATCCTCAGACGAGAATCAAGTTGTTTACTTGTTTGAAGTGTGCCATCGAATATTTTGTAAACATGCATTGTCTCAAACCCTTACGTCATTATGTCATCCACATAGGCTGATTTCTGTTAATTGTAGGGGACAGATTACCTACTTTCTTTTGGGTCTTTTTAAAAGGAAGTAGAAATGGCCGAATCAAGCCTCACAGCCTCTTGGTAAAGACATTACATTACCAGCCTAATGTAGTCCACTGCTGAACGTAGGCCTCCCCCAAGGCACTCCTTGAGGAATTATCTTCCCTTTTCGCCATCCAGCTGCCGAAAAGCTGCCTTTTTAAATTCATCTCCTTTCGTGTTTTTGGATTGACCAACTAAGCTCCTTCAGTTATTTCAAACACGCATAGACTAACCTCGTGTTCTCCTTCTCCCACAGGCCTTCCAGCTGATGGACCACGACAAGGACGGCATCATCGGCAAGAACGACCTCCGCGCCACCTTCGACTCCCTCGGCAAGCTCGCCTCCGAGAAGGAGCTCGACGAGATGCTGAATGAAGCCTCTGGACCCATCAACTTCACACAGGTACATCAACATTTCCATCTTTTCTGTTAAAGTCAAAATACATTGTGAAATGTGTGTACTTTACCTAAATGCGTAAGGTAGGCTCTTCCAGACGACTTTCGAGTGGAGGAATCAGAAATAGAAGTAGTGTGAGAGCAATGGATAAAAGAGAATAATAATTATAATGTTGCGCTTAATTTAAAGTGATCAGCTCCAAAATTGTGAATAAACCAGGTGCAGCGGATTCTTTTTCGCAATTTTGATGACCTGATGGTAAAACTTTTACAGTCGCTATTGTGTATAATTGGGCACATAATTATTCATTTACCAATTGGTCTTATACCTACTGCTCTGTTGTCTATTTCAATGTCCTCTAATACTTTCGCTAGAGAAAAGCATCTGGAAATTTATCGTGTATTATCGTGTGTATCAATTGTTTCATAAATTGTTTTTCCTTGCAGCTGCTGACCCTGTTCGCAAACCGCATGTCCGGCGGCTCCGACGAAGACGACGTCGTCATCAAGGCCTTCAAGACCTTCGACGAGGACGGCAAAATCGACTCGGAGAAGTTCCGTTCCTCCCTCATGATGTGGGGCGACAAGTTCACCGCCGACGAGGTCGACGAAGCCTACGACCAGATGGAAATCGACGACGCCGGATTCATTGACACCGCTAGACTGATTTCGATGCTCACAGCTAGTGCAGAGGAAGGTGAAGAGGGCGGTGAAGCCGCGTAACTTGCCATTCCTTGTCAATCTTCCATCTAAGAACATCCTGGGTTAAGCAGTACCGCCCGACCGACGGGTTCCCGAACATCTTGCGAACCGTTTTTTTCTATTTATTTATGTAATTTATTGTTTCCATTTTTTTATTTATAATTATTATTATAATGAAAATATAGTTCTACTATAAACCAACTTGTAGTAATTTACTTTGTACTATTTTTAAGAGACAATACATGACATAATTTCTGAATACTATGTATTCTTCAGACCTATAAATAAAGTTCAACTCAGACTGAAAAAAGTGCGTTAAGGCGCTGTTTTGTATAAATTTGATTTTCTTATTATACACCACACCTAATACCTCCCAAGAAAAATATAATAATAGCCTGTTACACAATGAAATACACTTCTATTTTGTCCGATTCAACTAACGAGCCTGGTGTCAGATTTTTAAACCACCTACTTTAAAAAGCGTCAAAGACAGTAGTCGAGACTTGAGATGCTAAAATCCAACCACTGTAACTACACACCATTTCCCACCCGCCAACAAAAAAAAAACAGATCTTATTTCATCTGATAATAACCTACCTGCTACACTTGAATTATATTTGACCAGCGGCTAGGAGTTATATTTTTAAATTTTCGCATCGGAAAGTCTGCTATTATTCCACTAGAAAGAAAGCGTGATTAGACCACTGGTTTTCGATTTCCGTATGCAGATTCGACTTGCAGCGTTTCAGAAATTGAGCTCTAGGCTGTTGCACGTTCTATAGATGTACGTGAGCTATCCTAGAGTCTCTGATGAAAAGCATTGGACCTAGGATGCTGCCCTAGGGTACACCTCAGTGGTATTTTTATGAACAGCTAATAAATTATTATCTATTCGTTCATTGACGATGCGATTTCTTCCAAGGCTTTCATCTTAATTAGTGGAATAAATGAGTTTTCACATATTTGACTTATTTCTATACAAAAATATAGAGTGCCTTGTCAAAATACAACTTTTCGCAAGATAAACAATGCTATGCTGTAAACATCAGGCGCATTCACTCGTACTTTCTACATATGTGTGTAGTAATTTATGCATAATCAATACTCGTCTATTTTTGTGTGGGACACGAAGTCGTCCAACTAACCCACCCAATACATACATACATACATATATCACGCCTTTATCCCTTGCGGGGTAGGCAGAGCGATAGTTGCCGTAAGAATACAGCCACTATCGCCGCGTCTGACATTGTTGAGGATTGTTTTCCAAGGTTGTTTCAGAAAACATGTGTATTACTATAGTGACAGGTTGTCAGCCTGTCGCCTAAAAATTGTAATACACCAATTCTCTCGAGTCCCTTAGTCGCCTAATACGACACCCGCGGGAAGGATGTGGGGTGATGCTATTCTAAGCCGGCATAACCCACCCAATGAACCCTATTATCAGAAATTTTCAACGGCCTTCTACAAATAATAAACATATACAGCAACCGGTAAAGATCTATGTTCCTTGGGGAAAGTTTTTTAGTTTCAAGGGCTGGTTCATTCATTCTAACACTATATAGTCAGCAGGAGGGAAGTTGAAAGGATAGGATTGAGTCTAGTGATTTTTTATTCGAATAAAGTACCGAACGAAAGCGTAGAGAATGCATATTCTTGATCTGAATTTTCGATTGTGTCGTCTGGCACTTTGTGGATGGGTTGGGCCGTACCAGCCGCTCAAACACGCAAAAAAAATGTTTAGTCATTTGGAACCATCAAAATGTTGTTTTTTGGATGACAGTTTAGACAATTATTTTACGTTTTAAAACGTCAGTAGTGCCTCGTTTTTCGAAACTACAGGCTACAACTCTACAGGTGAAATTCGATGTACATTGCGTAGCGGATTAAAAATCCTGGTTTTATAATGTCCCACCGGCTACGCAATGTACATCGAATTTCGTCTGTAAAATTGTAGCCTGTAGTTTCGTTGCATAGGCCACTGGTAACATGAACATATTTTTGTAAGAAGAAACGAATGGACATAAACTGGTTGTTAGATGCATTTCTAAACGAAGATGCTACGATTTCGTTCGCTAGTTTCTTGGGGCATAAAAAAAATATAACAGTTGTACGCTTAAAACTATTGTCCAAAAATACTACGGACTTCATTCATCATTTTTCGAAAAATTCAAAGTTTGAATTAATAGACAGAAAAATAATATAGAAGTAAGTGTGTTGACGCTATCCAAATACTTACGGCGTGCCGTCATACTTCCAATTCTTCATGCAAAATACCGTTATATATCGTTTTAAAAAGTAGCTGATTTGACCTGTCGTCAAACAAGCCTATATTGAAACACGGGCATATTGTCCAACCGTTTATTACTATTTTCGATTAGCGCATTTTACAAAGTATCTTTTTCGCGCGTTAACGCGCCATCTATCGCACCTTATTAATTACGTAACTTTAAATTCCTATTTTAAACCGATTCTCGGTGCCAACTATACAATACGATTCATAAATATAACAATCATAATAAAAAATAATGTACAAACAATATTAGTAAAGAAAGTGGCGCCGCCGCCGGCGACCGGGCGAACTAAACGGCAATACGGCAATGTTGCTCTCCAGCGTTAAAAAAAGGATTGATTCAAGGGATATCATTAAACACTGCCTACCCCGCAAGGGATAAAGGCGTGTTTGTATGCATGTTTAAAAATAATTAGTATGGCAATATCTTTATATTGCATTGTTCGGGACGGGATAAAGAATCTACGAAAGACTATCATCCATGGTATCTAAGTTTTTAGTTCAGTCTAGTAGACTGACAGGCCAACGTGCCTTCTGATGCACGGAAAAACCGCAGAATAAAATACAACGATAAAAGCGGTAATTCTGACAAGTCCATAATTTTGTTTCTATTGTTTTATTTTAGTTTCATTCAAGTCTATAAAACCCTTTTCATAACATCTTAAACAGAGAAAATTGTAACAATTACGATTGCCCAAGCTCTTTCATATCTCTCTCTCTTTCTTTCACAAACAATTAGAGTGAATACGATATATGTGTGTGTCGCGGGTCGCCGGCGACGTTCTTTTGTTTTTCATCCACTCGGGATGGTTCTCAGACCAAATAGAATTGTAAAGACGGAACACTGCCAATAGAAAATTGAAGCTGGATGAAAAAAGTCTTAATTTTTTCTCGAGGTGTATACAAATACGACTACGGTCGGGTCAGTTTTAAAAGCCCGTTTTGATAGAAGGCTAATTCATGCTAATGCTAGCAGAAGCATTTTTCTTTTTGTTGACAGATATGAAGGATCTATCAATAATTGACATTTAATTTACCTGACAATAGGTATGGCTTTTGTCTACAGGGACAATTCTGCCAGTGTCAAGGGAAAATATACGGATTCCTCGAAATATAGCCAGATGGCCTGTTTCTCTCAACAATTCCGCAGTATTATCTGTTGTGACAGATGTCAAAAGATCTTTCAATATGACTTTAAGAATGTACATTATTATTTGTAACAATGCAATCAATAAAGTATGAATTATGGTTTTGACAGGGTTAAAAATGGGATTTCAAAAGTGACCAGTAAATTGACAGTTTTCTGCAGTATTCCGTTTTTTAATAGCATTTAGTCGGAGGTAGCGGTATGTACACGCCTTTCCACAACAATTTACAAACTACCGTAATAAAATATACAGCACATTTCGATCACCAATACACTTGACAGCCGACCGATACAAAAAAAATAGTTTTTTTTTCATTACATGGCTCCAAAGTTTTTATTTTTGACGGCCGGCTTCCTATCTCACAATCCCTTCGGCCGTTAAGGAAACCAAAGTTTGGAAACTAGTTTCCTGAAAAGATTTTTTTATCCTCCTACGTAACTGGTTTCCTTTAAGGATTTTTTAATACTTTTACGTAACTGGTTTCCAAAAAATACTTTGTTTGTGTTATTTCAGCCACCTACGAAACTAATTGGACTTCAGTAGTAATTTTACGAGTGTTATTAGTAGACCTGTAATAAAACCGTTTATTTAAGATATTTGGATTTAATAACAAAAACAATTGAATCATTTAAACATAAAATATAACTTTTTCATACAACATAAAAAAACCAATTAGGTACCTACCTATAATAAGTTTCCTTAAGACAAATTGATTACAACATTAGAAAAATCAGTCACTTAACTTAAAACGTAAAAGAACTCTTCAGATGAACTTAAAAAACTTGAGTTTTGAAATTAAAATAAAAATGCGTACGGTGAAATTTCGATACAGTGGCCCACAGTTATCAGTCCATTTTTCAAATCTGTAATCGCATTATCAATTTCATTATTTATTTCTTGGTAGCGTTTACTTTTGCTGCAGTTAGATCGAAAAATATTCGTTACTTTACTTTCCTTAATCAAAACTTCCAATAGATTGGTTACCGTGACATTTTTCTTGCCAATGTATCTGTTGATACGGCTATGCCACCCTTCTACATTGTTTGTTGTTCTAACCTGTTCCTCACTACAGCAACAAGTTTTCTCAAATACTGTATTGTTTTGCCACTCCTTTTTAAAATAGGTGTTTATTAGTTATTCAGTTACATAGAAGTATAAAATAAGCCTTACAGGAAACCAGTTACGTAAAAGTATTAAAAAGTTCTTATAGGAAGCCAGTTACGTAGGAGGATAAAAAAATCTTTTCAGGAAACTAGTTTCCAAACTTTGGTTTCCTTAACGGCCGAAGGGCTCACAATCTTAGTCGTATTAAAAGGTGTAAAAATATTAGCTGCAAATATTTTAAGGGGCGAATCAGCCCATGAAACTGAACAACTTTCCCCAAGAAACATTGGTCGAAATATGAAAGAAATTTTTGGACCTCCCATACAAATGTAGCAGACGAGCGAGTCAATAGCATAGGTTGAAACATGAGAAAATTATTTGGACCTCCCATACAAATTGACTTGATCCGTAATTTTGTATGGGAGGTCCCATGTTCCCTGGGGAAAATTGTTCAGTTTCAGGGGCTAATGCGCCCCTTAAAATATTTGCAGCATTTTTTTTTTACACCGTGATAATAATTTATATATATATTTTTTGCGAAAATATTATTTTATTTTCGTTTTACAGCCAAATGCTAAGAACCAGTTGTTAAGGCTCCGTCGACAATATTAATTAAGTCGGAAAAACTTGATCATTTCATCTTGAGAGGCTCCCAAAGGCTAAGTGCTACCCCTATTGCATATATACTCATAATGAAAACGAAATTTTTCGAAAATCCACTTCTGTCAGATTCAAGTATGACGTACATACACATAATATATACATACACAAATCACGCCTTTATCCCTTCCGGGGAAGGCAGAGCGTTAACAATCGTAAAATTACGGTCGTTATCGCCACGTCTGACAAGTATTGAGGGCCCTTTTCGATGATACATGTATCACTGTAGTGACAGGTTGTCAGCCCGTCGCCTAAAATTGTAATACACATGAAACTCTCGAGTCCCTTAGTCGCCTCTTACGACACCCTCGGGAAAGAACTGGGGTGATGCTATTCTAAGCCGGCATCACACGGCGTATAATAACTATCTCCTATAACATTCGGTAAATATGTTTAATTGTCTGAACTTCAATCTGACAATAGTAGATTTTCCTTTTTGCATTGTGTTGTAATATTTTTAGAGAAGAGGGCGCTAGTTATGCTCCGGGATCCTCTTGATACATCGTTTTGTTCGAAATTACTACTGAATAAATTTATTATTATGCAACACGACGATTTTGAGCATTACAGACGTCAAAAAATTGCATTTTTAAGCATATTTTTTTTCATAATTCCTAATTCATTTTTTTTGTCTTATCACAAAGAGTCAAACCATTTTCTTTTAATGAAAAAAGATTAAACTTTTTTCTTGTGATATTAGCGCCCGCGCTTTTAGCGTTTCAGAATCATACCAACATATAATATATAAACAGTTTAATCATGATCAAATTTTCATAAATCTCATAAATGAAAATAAGAAATCGAAAAATTTACTAACGTCGACCGGGAATCGAACCCGGGCGGCGTGGGGTACCGACCCACTGCTCTGCCACTCAGCTATCGACCCGCCGGTTGGCCTTCGTCAATTTCTCGATCTCTTGATGCTCGTCTTGAAGCGAAGATCTTAGCGACATCTAGTAACTAGTAGTAGTACTAGTGCCAGAGCAGCGGGCCGGCACCCCACGCGGCCCGGGTTCGAATCCCGGTCGACGTTAGTAAATTTTTCGATTTCTTATTTTCATTTATGAGAATACAGGGTGTAAGGGACGGTGTAACGAAAACTTTGCAGGCGTGATCAGACCATAAAACTGAACAACTTTTTCTATGGGGGCTATGTTGGGTAACGATAAGTTATTTTACAGTTTCCGTTCAAAGTCAGTCCGCTGATCGGGAATTTTGTATGGAAGGTGAATTTTTTTAAATATTAACAACATATCCCCCATAGAAAAAGTTGTTCGGTTTCATAGTCTGATCACGCCTGCAAAGTTTTCGTTACACCGTCTCTTACACCCTGTATAATATAGCACTGTGGGTGCGGTAAATCCAAATAAATTTTATAATTCGTCTTCTAGTAAGCATTATTTAATAACTATGCAAAGATACTTACCTACCTATCTATAGTACAACAATATAATATTGACTTGTAGCTAACTTCAGGCGAAATACTGATCTGAAATGTGTCAAGAATGTCGTGCGAAACTTTTTTTATATAATTGAATGTCATTTCGAACTTTAACGCTAAAAATCTCAGACCAAATAATCAGGTATAGACGGAACACTGCGATATATAAATTGAAGCCAGGTAAAACTATGTACCATCCACCCAGAGCCCCGATTCTCTTATTTTAAAGTCATTACAACTTCATCGAAACTCAACTGTCATTCCATTGCAACTGTGATTTTTCAAACTGTTAACAGACACTACCAAAACCATCCAACTAACAGCTGTTAAGATACAACTGAAACGATTTTAACAGAAGCCTTCGGCGTCAGTTTTCAGTTTCAGTTTAAGGACTGAAAAGGTGATTATGATGATGATGATCTCTCCGACCGATTTCGGCCAAGGCGACCACTTCGACTCCTAATCAGATAGGCGCTGATGCGCTTGGAGATAAATATCAACAAAGTGATAAATATCAACTTGTGATAAATAACAACAAGTGACCCACCGAGAATCGAACACGGAACCTTCTGCGTCAAAGGCAGTCGCACTACCACTGCGAAGAGGTGATAACATAGTAGATGCTATGCTACAATGTGAGCCTTCTGTGAACTTTATTTTGAGCAGATATTCTATGTTTTTTGATTGCTCTTTTTAAGCTTGTGGTTGGGATATAATCGGTCGTCGGGATATGAATGATGTTTTTTCGAAAATTAGCTACTGAATTGTAGCGACCTCTGGTGGCTACAACACGAAGCTCTCTCAAGTGGTTCACAAGCATAAAAGACGCAACAGGAGTTCTCAACATATCGGAGAGATGGCGCCTCGTGACAGAACATTAGGACCCTTTTCCCGACACCTCCTGGATTCTTCCTGTCACCAGCCATAGAATTTAGTTCGCAGCGCTCCGTCTATACTTCTCACTGGGTCTGACGCTGTCGTTTACGTGCGCGCGGGGTCGGTGGAGGCGGCGGCGAGGCGCAGCGCGGCGCACGCGAGCGGCGGGCCCACGCCGGCCACGCCGCCCACGCCGGTCACGCTCGTGGGCACGCCGGCCACGCCGGCCACGCCGCCGCCGGGGCCGGACACGGGCGTGGCCGGGAGCGCGGGCGACGTTTCGTCGGTTCTTTCCACCTGAAAATTATTAGTAAGTAACACTTTATTGCACATTAAAAACACAAACACATAACAGGAAAACTCAAACTAAAAATTGCGCAAAGGCGGCCTTATCGCTAAAAGCGATCTCAACCAGACAACCTCTGGGTAAAGTAGAAGTACAAAGAAAAGATAGACAATTGTTTTCTTTGATTAATCGTTGTTTCGTTCAATCGTTTTGTAGAACAATCGTAATAACTGTCAAACGTTTATTCGGGTTTAGATAGATAGATAGATAGATAGATAAACTCTTTATTGCTTACAACAAACACAACATTAAAACACAAAACGGTACAATATACTATAACTAAAAGTAAGCAAAGGCGGCCTTATCGCTTGTAGCGATCTCTTCCAGGCAACCTCTACCTTTAAAGAGACAGCTTAAGAATTTGCAAGTAGTTGCAGAAGCAAAACAATTACAATTAATACCTAATTAATATATCAATATATCTATAAGCATACATACATATATATATATATATACAATAAATAAAATATATACATAAATATATATAAATACACAAGTTATAGGAAAATTAAATAACAACTGATTTTGAAAGGAGATAATTAATCAAGGGTTAATTAATTAATTAAGGGTTTAATCGTACATACTACATACATATATCACGCCTTTATCCCTTGTGGGGTAGGCAGAGCGTTAACAGCCGTAAGAATACGGTCGCTATCGCCACGTCTGTCATTTTTGAGGATTATTTTCCAAGGTTGTTCCAGAAATCATGTGTATCACAGTGACAGCTTGTCAGCCTGTTGCCTAAAAATTGTAATACACTAATACTCTCCAGTCCCTTAGTCGCCTCTTACGACACCCACGGGAAGGATGTGGGGTGATGCTATTCTAAGCCGGCATCACACGGCATTGAATCGACGAAGCGTTATTCCTGTTAACAATTAAATAACTATTCTTAATTTTGATTTTAACGGGCCCTTACCGACGAATTTATTTTGACCCAACAAAAATAAAAAATCTAACTATGAATCAAGTCAAATCTATTTTAAATCATACATACATATATCACGCCTTTATTCCTTGCGGGTTAGGCAGAGCATTAAGGGCCGTAATAATACGGTCACTATCGCCACGTCTGACATTTTCAGGATTATTTTCCAAGGTTGTTTCAGAAACATGTGTATCACTATAGTGACAGGTTGTCAGCCTGTCGCCTAAAAATTTTAATACACTAATACCCTCGGTCCCTTAGTCGCTTCTTACGACACCCGCGGGAAGGATGTGGGGTGATGCTATTCTAAGCCGGCATCACACGGTTTTTCTATTTATATACTAAAAACGTTGAGTTTTCTGTTAGGTGTTGCCCAAATAACATTAAATTTAATAGATCACAAATAAAACGACTAAAAGAGAAATGGATCGGGTATGGCATTACTTACAGTTCTCAATGCGTGTTTGAGCGTTTCATACGTTAGCCAACAGATGGCAGCAGCCGGCATTTGGTACAGCACTCTCGCTTGCATCCCCCGGAAGAAGCCGGCTGGTCCGGCGCCGCGCAGAACTGCCCCGGCGGCCTCTGTGAGGCGCTCCGTCCGCGCTAGTCCTTCCTGTTAGGCGAGAGATGGCGCTGTTGGTTATTGCATCTCGCAAACGATGTGATCTGAATTCAGGTCTCTACACGATTGATAAATACAAGGTAGGACAGAGGACAAAAATAGTGTTTTTACATACATACATACATATATCATGCCTTTATCCCTTGGGGGGTAGGCAGACCATTAACGGCCATAAGAATACGGTCGCTATCGCCACGTTTGACATTTTCGAGGATTGTTTTTCTCTCATTTCGTGTGGGACGCCAAGTAATTTTTTGTATTGATGGCATCGAATATTAACTCCGTGTTCCAACTTCCACTTAATAAGAAAGTTATTAAGTGGAATAACGTAACGATTAACAGAGACTTAGATCAATAGTTTATTCGGTCAAACGTTACGTCCATTGTAGATTCGGTTAAACGTTAAAACGGCCAAACGCAATTATAGCAATCGTTTGTTCGGTCAAAATTTACGTCTTGTAGATTCGGTCAAACGTAAAATCGGCCAAACATAAAATCGGCCAAACGTAATTAGATCAGTAGAAAGCATATGACAGACAAATTTGACTAACCTGTGTGTTGAGCACAGTTTTGCAGACATCTAAGGGAGTGGTAGCCGCAGCCGCCAATGCACCCGCCAAGCCACCCGCCAAGGCGTGCGACCGGGGGTCATACTGCCGAGACGGGTTCAGTAGTGAGGTCACCCATTCGTATGTTACGAAGTGGACTGCCTGAAAAGTGGAGAAATGTTTTTTAATATAAGGTGTAAAAATATTAGCTGCGAATATTTTAAGGGGTGAATCAGCCCATGAAACTGAACAACTTTCCCCAAGGAACATAGGTCTAAATATGACAAAAAATTTTGGACCTCCCGTAAAAAACTACCGACCGACAAGTCAATTTGTACGGGAGGTCCAAAAATTTTTCCCATATTTCGACCTATGTTCTTTGGAGAAAGTTGTTCAGTTTCATGGGCTGATTAAGAATATTTTCATGTTTTCATATTTAGTTTCATGGGTTGATTATTTTCACCTCATATAAGGTGTAAAGATATTAGCTGCAAATACTTTAAAAGATGAACCAGCCCAGGAAACTGGACAAATTCCCCCATGCAACATAGGTCGAAATATGAAAGAAATTTTTGAACCTCCCATACCAAATGTAGCAGCCAAGCGAGTCAACTGTATGGGAGGTCAAAAAATGATTTTCATAATTCGACCTATGTTCCTTGGGAAAAGGTGTTTAGTTTCTATTTATATAAAATTTATATAAAAATATTTACATGTGACATGTTAATCACCCGGACCCCCTGAACAGGAAAACCACCCAAAAACCTGCTCAGAAGTGCTCCTATTCTATATACGGGGTGTAAGGGACAGCGTCCCGAATACTGATAGGGTGCAAGTAGACCATGAAACTTAACAATTTTCCCCTAGGAACATATGTCAGGAAACGTCAAAACATTTTTGGTTTCCCGTAGTAAATGCAGTCATCTGATCGCTACTTTGTATAGGAGGAATTTTTTTTCCCGTTTCCGGACATAATAATATTATGTTCCTAGGGGAAAGTTATTCAGTTTCATGGTGTGCTTGCACCCTATCAGTATTCGGGACGCTGTCCCTAGCACCCTGTATAATAGGACCGGTAGAACGCCCGAACCCGTCTGCTCTGCCACACATTCCCTAGTCACAAACCTGGAAGGGAACGTTCATGGCGACTTGTGTTTCACAGGACCTGAAGAACGCCCGAACCCGTCTGCTCTGCCACACATTCCCTAGACACGTACCTGAAAGGGAACGTTCATGGCGACTTGTGTCGAATAGGACCGGTAGAACGCCCGAACCCCTGTCTGCTCTGCCACACATTCCCTAGTCACATACCTGGAAGGGAACGTTCATGGCGACTTGTGTTTCACAGGACCTGAAGAACGCCCGAACCCGTCTGCTCTGCCACACATTCCCTAGACACGTACCTGAAAGGGAACGTTCATGGCGACTTGTGTCGAATAGGACCGGTAGAACGCCCGAACCCCTGTCTGCTCTGCCACACATTCCCTAGTCACATACCTGGAAGGGAACGTTCATGGCGACTTGTGTTTCACAGGACCTGAAGAACGCCCGAACCCGTCTGCTCTGCCACACATTCCCTAGACACGTACCTGAAAGGGAACGTTCATGGCGACTTGTGTCGAATAGGACCGGTAGAACGCCCGAACCCCTGTCTGCTCTGCCACACATTCCCTAGACACGTACCTGAAAGGGAACGTTCATGGCGACTTGTGTCGAATAGGACCGGTAGAACGCCCGAACCCCTGTCTGCTCTGCCACACATTCCCTAGTCACATACCTGGAAGGGAACGTTCATGGCGACTTGTGTTTCACAGGACCTGAAGAACGCCCGAACCCGTCTGCTCTGCCACACATTCCCTAGACACGTACCTGGAAGGGAATGTTCATGGCGACTTGTGTCGAATAGGACCTGTAGAACGGTCTAAGTCCTTCCGCTCTGTCACACATTCCCTAGTCACGTACCTGGAAGGGAACGTTCATGGCGACTTGTGTCGAATAGGACCGGTAGAACGCTCTAAGTCCTTCCGCTCTGTCACACATTCCCTAGTCACATACCTGGAAGGGAACGTTCATGGCGACTTGTGTGGAATAGGACCGGTAGAACGCTCGAAGTCCTTCCGCTCTGTCACACATTCCCTAGTCACATACCTGGAAGGGAACGTTCATGGCGACTTGTGTGGAATAGGACCGGTAGAACGCTCGAAGTCCTTCCGCTCTGTCACACATTCCCTAGTCACATACCTGGAAGGGAACGTTCATGGCGACTTGTGTGGAATAGGACCGGTAGAACGCTCGAAGTCCTTCCGCTCTGTCACACATTCCCTAGTCACATACCTGGAAGGGAACGTTCATGGCGACTTGTGTCGAGTAGGACCGGTAGAACGCTCTGAGTCCTTCCGCTCTGTATACTCGCCGCGCGCATTCCCACGCTCCTCGGTACGGGGAATTCAGCATTTGCATCCTTTGTTTCACAACTGGAATAAGAGAAAATGTAATTGTTAAAAAATAAGAAGACTAAAAACTATAATAATAAAAATTAAGTTACTTTTGACACAATAACATTATAAAAGGAAAAGTAATAGTATTGATGTATTACAATTCGACTCGAGAGTATTGGTGTATCACAATTTTTAGGCGACAGGCTGACAACCTGTCCCTATCGTAATACACATAATTTTCTGAAACAACCTTGGAAAACAATCCTCAAAAATAGCATCCCCCATTACTTCCCGTGGGAGTTGTAAAAGGCAACAAAGGGACTCGGGGGTTTCATGTCAATGTTAGGTGACAGGCTGACAACTTGTCACTACAGTGATACGCGAATCATCTGAAAGGACTCTCAATACTTGTCAGACGTGGCGATAACGACCGTAATTTTACAACTACCCCGCGAGGGATTAAGGCGTGATTTCTGTATGTATGAATAAAAAGGAAAGTAGTAATGACAGCAACGTCACAATGTCAACCAGACAGTTGTCAAGCGGCTGGTATTTATTCAAGAATTAGTTGACTGCCACCGATAATTTAATTAAACAAATCATATGTCTGTTAACTTACGAGATAAGACACTATAAATAAATAGGTTTATACCAACATACATACATACATCACGCCTTTATCCCTTGCGGGGTAGGCAGAGCGTTAACGGCCGTAAGAATACGGTCGCTAAAAACCGTTTACTTGTTTAAGAGATTGAGGCTAATATCATTCATTTGTATTTTACTTAATAAGCTAGTTTCTAAAGACTTGGCATGTATTAATGTATGTAGTTAAGAGTACCTGTTGTATTAATTAATCACAACTATAATTTAATTAAAAATTTATTTTGAAAACAATTATCTAATAATTCATCAATTAAAAAGTATACATAATATCATAACGGCAATCTTAGTTCCGTGATTGTAGAAGGTGTAAAAATATTAGCCAATGAAATAGTCGAAGAAACTGAACAACTTTCCCCAAGAATCATAGGTCGAAATATGAAAGAAATTTTCGGACTTCCTAAACAAAATTAACTTTTTTACACCCAGTATAGGGGTTACTTAGAAACATTGGTGTCATTGATAACATCTGTCATAATGGGGGTCAATAATCATCATGGGTGTCATAATTAACCATTTATTTGTACACAAGATACGTAAGAGACATAGATATCAGTCAAAAGGTCATCTCAGGTCAATGCTCTTGATACGAAGGTCATCCATCTTTGTTAGACAGCTTATCAAAGCATCAACAAACCATAAATGATACATGGTCAGTGATTACTATATCACGCCTATATCTCTTGCGGGGAAGGCAGACCATCAGTTGTGTTATGAAGTGAACAAGTATAAGTAATAAAACAAAAACTGTACTGCGATAATGAGTTTTTTTTTTAATTTAAATTCAGATGATATTTGAATGTGACTTAATCTAGGATTCGGGCCAGGTCAGCCTTCGGGTTGCAGAGGTCAGATGGCAGTCGCCCTGCGTAGAAACTTGGTTCCACGTCAACTCCCCTAGGTTAGCTATCCGACCCCGACAGAGAACGGGATAAGGCAAGGAGAATGATATAGAGAAGAAATAGTAGAATAATAAGTATTATGGTTCCGTGATAGGTCTCTATAATAACGTAACGACCGATGTGGCGCAGTGGTAGTGCGACTGCCTTGGACGCAGAAGGTCCCGGGTTCGATTCTCGGTGGGTCACTTACAAAGTTGATATCTATCACTTTGTGAATTTGTTTCCAGTCTGGTTGGGACATTGCGAGCTGAACCACCCGCTTGTCCGTAAGAAAGATGGTTCCGTGTTTCGGATGGCACGTAAAGCCGTAGGTCCCGATTGCTGGCTATGATTACTTAGACGGCTGTCGTTACACAACCATCTCAGAAGCCTGCTACTTGTAGAAGGCGGTTGAAATATTCTGACACTAGGGTTCATCGGGTCGTTGGGCGACTCGGTGTCCCACACGAAAAGAGAATAGAATAGAAATGTATAGAAAAGCAACCATCTTAACACAGGGCTCACAACCTTATCGAGTATACAATAACAAAAAGCCATAATCGACACGTGCTATCTGTGGTTATCAATGTCATACATGACAATACACTATACAGAGTAATAGAAAAACAACTGGTACAATATAAGGGGTGAACCAGTCTACGAAACTGAACAATTTTCCCTAAGGATTGAGATATCTAGGTGGTTATACCATAGGTTGAACATAAACAAAATGTAGGCAATAGTTTGATTTGGGAGGTCCAAAGCTTTTTCATGTTTCTCGGAAAAAGTTGTTTAGTTTCAAGGACAGGAAGTCAATTTCAAACTTCGTAATTGAATTCCGTGCACGGAAGTCCGCAACGACTAGTCTAACCACACGAATTTAAATTTCTACTAGTCGATGGTTTTATATTCAAGGGTATGTGTGAATTTTTGAGAGCACTCGTATGTGTGAGTGAAGAAAACGTGAATCGATAAGTGAAGTAGAATGTGTGAGTTTGGTACAAGCATAATAAGTAGCCGTGTGATGCCGGCTTAGAATAGCATCACCCCATATCCTTCCCGCGGGTGTCGTAAGAGGCGACTAAGGGACTCAAGAGTATTAGTGTATTTCAATTTTTAGGCGACAGGCTGACAACCTGTCACTATAGTGATACACATGTTTTCTGAAACATCCTTGGAAAACAATCCTCAAAAATGTCAGACGTGTCGATAGTGACCGTATTTTTACGGCCGTTAACGCTCTGCCTACCCCGCAAATGATAAAGGCGTGATATATGTATGTATCATAAGTAGCAGATCTTCGCATGAAACAAAAACAAACGTTCCAGAAATTGAGCTCCTGGCCAGCTCCTTAAAATATTTGCAGTTGGTTTTAACATTTTATATTCGATTTTGGGACGCTGAATAGGCTATTAAAAAAAAAAAAAAAAAAAAAAACGATTTTTTAACATCCTGTATTGCATAGGTTGCTCGTGGTTGAATAATTGAATACACAACAAATTATTTCTATGCATAAACCATTGTGTTGTGAATACATAGCGGGAAAACTTCTTATTCCTACGGGAAACGATAAGCAGTGAATGCAACCGCTGGTCTACTTCTTTTCGTGTGGGACACCGAGTCGTCCAACGACCCAATGAACCCTAGTGTCTGAATTTTTCTACCGCCTTCTACAAGTAGCAGGCTTCTGACATGGTTGTGTAACGACCGCCGTCTAAGTGATCATAGACAGCAACCGGGACGTACGGCTTAACGTTCCGTCCGAAACACGGAACCATCTTACTTACGGACAATTGGGTGGTTCAGCCCGCAATGTCCTAACCAGACTGGGAACAAATTCACAAAGTGATAAATATGAACTTTGTGAGTGGCCCACCGAGAATCGAACCCGGAACCTTCTGCGTCAAAGGCAGTCGCACTACCATTGCACCACATTGGTCACACCGCTGGTTGGGCCGCTAGTATTTTAAAACTTGGACCGCTACAGTCACAATAGTCCACTACTGGACATAGGGAACTCCAATTTGGGAATATTGCCTCACGACGCTTGATGGGCTGATTTGAGCGCAGCGTAATGCGTTGTACGCATTCACAGGGAACGCTGCTTCCCATTCCCTGGATTCATCCCATAACTCCCGACACCAGGGTTCATCGGGTCATTAGAAGACTAGGCCTCTCACACGAGACGAAGAAGAATGGGATTCTTCTTCCCCATAGTCGCTTTTTACGACACCCAACACAACTACAATTAGGGTGATGCTATTCTAATCCGGCATCATACAGTTTAAACATAGAAAATATTCGTAAACAGGTGACTAGGTATTGAAAAACAATCGATAAGTAAGTTCACCTTGAAGGATATTATTGTTCCGAAACTTATCAATATTCGAAAATTAACAAACCAATTATGCACAGTTACGTACATAGGTAGGTATAGTACATGTATATAGGTAGGTATATAGGTATAAATTATTCATGACAACTTCATAATACGAAAAAATTCTCTCTGCCGTGTGATGCCGGGTTAGAATAGCATCACCCCATTCCTTTGCCGTGGGTGTCGTAATAGGCGACTAAGGGACTCAAAGGTTTTATATCTATTGCAGTTTTAGGCGTTAGGCTGACAACCTGTCACTACGGTGTTTAGACAAATTATCTGAAAGAGCCCTCAATATTTGTCAGACGGTTCTTTTTCCCGGTATGTGTTAAACATGTAAACCTTGCGCTAAAATCACTCTATCTATTAAAAAAAAGCATCAAAATCCGTTGGGAACTAAAGTTTTTAGCATAGGTAGGTACATACATACGGACAGAGGCGAAAAGCGACTGAGCTTTATACTATGTCATCATTCTTCTTGCCTTATCCCGATTCTCTGTCGGGGTCGGCAACCTAACCTAGGGGATTTGACGTGGAGCCAAGTTTTTACACAGAGTGACTGCCATCTGACCTCTGCAATCCGAAGGCTAACTGGGCCCGAATCCTGGGGTAAGTCACATATAAATATCATCTGAATTCCAATTTTTATTTGATTTTGGGTTTCATCACGATGTTTTTCCTTCGCCGTAAGAGCAGTCGGTAAATGTACGTGAGTAAAAACAAATTGGTACATGGCGGGGACTGAACTTAGTCTCATGATTGTAAGACCGGTGTCCTAACCACTTGGCTACGGACGCTCTGCGAGTTTAATACTATGTAGTGATTGGATATGACTTTTTTCCCTATAATAGTGATTTGTTTGCCAACTGTAAGAATACGGCCGCTATCGCCACGTCTGACACTTTTGAGGATTGTTTTCCAAAGGTTGTTTTAGAAAACATGTGTATCACTATAGTGACAGGTTGTCAGCCTGTCGCCTAAAAATTGAACGACAATTGTAATACACCAATTATCTCTAGTCCCTCAGCCTCTTACGACACCCGCGGGAAGGATGTGTGGTGATACTATTCTAAGCCGACTTCACACGGGATTCTAAGCCAGCATCAAACGGCATTGGTTTAATTTAAAAATTGAAATAAATAAACCACAGAGCAAAGACTGATGAGGGGATTCCCCTCGCACACATGCGCCATATAAAACTATACCACATGGTATTCATTACACCAGCTGACCGCAAAGTAAATAAATAAGTACGCGTTAGTCATAGGCATTTATTTATTCTTCCTATTATGGCGTCTGGTGTGTGAAGGTTGTCAAAGAAAGATCGTTACAACTTGTGCTCGCGATTTTAATAAAAATTTTGTCGAAATTTCACAAATAAAACAGTAAATAAGTGTTATTATTAAAGTTTGGAGCCCGGAACATCCTTTGTGCAACAAATATTGAAGAAAACACTGCTAAAACAGAAGATAAGTGGAAAAAACAGTGGCAAAAAACCAGTAAAATCTATACACGAATAGCTACATATAGAACCGTGCACCTGTGTGAGTGAATGAACGGAACCAGAGACCATAGAGTTTTGACAGATGACAGGTGACAGCATAGCTCTGGGTTGCCATTTTAAAAGTGTTGCCAGCCAGAACCAAATTCTACCAAATTAGAAGTTTTACCAACACTCACCGCGATACATTAAATTACCAAAATGTCTGTCCCTATAACTTTAGACATACTTAGAGAAGAATTAGCGAGACAGTCCACGTTTTTTACGAACAAACTTACCCAGAAACTGGACGAAAAAATCGACCCTTTAATTAAAGAAAATGCTGAGCTGAAAAAGGAAGTTAAAGCACTCAACGAAAAAATGTATGCTCTGGAAAAAGTATTAAGAAAAAACAACTTGATAATCCATGGCTTGAAAGAAACTGAAACAAACAATGAAGAGCTACTAAAATCGGTAATTAATACACTGAACATTATGAGCCAGAAATCGAAATTAGACGAATGGGACAAATGGCAAATAGTCAAAGTGCATAGAATCGGAAAGAAGAATAAGGAAAACTCTGAAAAACCAAGACCCATACTACTGTCAGTCAACCTAGAATGGCGAAAAATAGAAATCTTGAAAAACAAGAAAAATCTTCCCGAAAAGGTCAGTGTCGTCGAACACTTTCCAAAAGAAGTGTTGAATATTAGAAAGGAACTAACAATAAAAATGAAGGAAGAGAGAAATAAAGGAAATATTGCATACATTCAATATGATAAACTGATTGTGAAAGATAAACTGACTTCCCCCAACAAAGAAAAAAGGAAGAGATCCCCGACTAACTCTCCAAAAGACACTACTGGCCAAAGCGAGGAAAATTCTAAAAACCCTAGCAAAGTGAATAAAACCGACGCGTTTGCATTTATGAAATATAGAGCCAAGACAAGCGATCAAGTATCACAATAGCAACCGTCAGCCTCCGCTAACCACTCCATCACAAAGAAACAAAGCAAAAATCAGGACAAAGCTAACCACACTTTCCCAAGCCGGGTGGTCGCCGTGGGAGAAGTAGACCAACACCCTCCACAACTACAAAGAAAACAACGAAATAACGAACAAAACAAAGAAATAAGCAAAGGAAATTTAGATGAAAATAAAGTAAAAAGCAACTCTCTACACATATGCACACTTAACGCATTAACATTGAGGACTGAAGAATCTCTCCAAGAACTAGAAATTGCTATTGCAAACCTAAAGTGGGACATAATAGGCATAAGTGAAATGAGACGGAAAGGAGAAGGCATCGAAGAGCGCGACAAATATATTCTGTATTACAAAGGTGGAGAAGCAGGACACTATGGAGTAGGCTTTTTAATAAACAAAAACCACAAAAATAAAATCAAAGAATTCGAAGGGATATCAGACAGGATAGCAGTTCTCCATTTAACTTTGCCCAATTACAAGAAAGACTGGACAATTATTCAAGTATATGCTCCTACAGAAAAAGCCAATAAAGATGATACCGAACAATTCTACAACGCTATGTCAGATGTCGTGAACAAAAACTCCAAAAACCACCTCATACTTATGGGGGACCTAAATGCCCAAGTTGGGACCAGAGAAGCTGGCGAGGAGTTCATAATGGGAAAATTTGGCCATGGAAAGCGAAGTAAAAATGGGCAAATGCTAGTTAACTTTTTACTAGAGAATAACCTAACACTGCTTAACTCAGTTTTTAAGAAAAAACCGAAGGCCAAGTGGACTTGGAAATCCCCAGGTGGGGAGTACAAGAACGAAATCGACTATATTATTACCAACAAGTCAAATTTTTTTACCGATGCTCATGTTGTACAAAACTTGAACTTCAACACCAACCACCGGATGGTGCGCAGCTGTCTCGTTCTAAATCCAACAAAACAATCCAGAAAGCACATAATCAACGAGCATGTGCAAACTGAGCTTGATTATAACGAATTCAACCCTACCCACATGAAGTCCCTTGTAGAAATTGTCAACTCCAATAAAAATCTACTGGAGAAGTATAACTTAGTGGAAACAAATTTAAAAGCAATTACTAGAAGCAATCCCAAAAATAAGAAATCATGTCATCTTAGCGAAGAGACTCTGGCACTTCTCGATGAAAGAAAATTACTAATATCTGGGCAAGAAAGCAAAAAAAATCTCAAGAAAATATCCAAGTTAAACAAAAAAATCAGAGAAAACATGAAAAAAAGTAGGAAAATAAGAAGAATACAAACACTGGAAAAACATATCCAAAGGACAGGAGGCATCAAAAAAGCTCTAAAAGAATTAAGGGAAGATGGCAAAGAGTGGATCCCTAAGCTGAAAAACAATCAGAAAAACCTTACCAAACGGAAAGAGATAAACAAATTGGCTACAGACTTTTACAAAACCCTTTACTCCAATGACATCCTTGACATAGAACAAATATACAAAACACCTTTAGCTGTTGAGGTGCCAAGTAGTAACGAGAAGGAACCGGATTTTCTTATATCTGAAATCACTAAAGCTATAAATTCACAAAAACTTGAAAAAGCACCAGGACCCGACAATATCCCCAATGAGCTAATGCGAGGCACTGTCAAAGAAATAAGCCCAATTTTAACAAAAATATTTAATGATATTCTCCACACTGGAGAAATACCAAACCAATGGGGTGAGTCACATATTATCCTTCTCCATAAAAAAGGACCCAGAGATGAGATTGACAACTATAGGCCCATCAGCCTAATATCAAATGTCTACAAAGTGATATTGGAAAGAATCTCCAAAGTACTGGATGAGAACCAACCAATCGAACAAGCAGGCTTTAGGAAAAACTTCAGTACAATTGACCATATTCATGCCGTCAAACAACTGCTACAGAAGTATAGCGAGTACCAAAAACCCATTTATCTCGCATTTATTGATTACTCCAAAGCATTCGATAGCATAAAACACAATTATATCTGGTCAAGTTTGAGGGAGCAAGGAGTTAGTCGCATATTTATTGAAATTATAAAAAACATCTACAGCAAAAGCGAAAGTCGCGTTAAACTGGAATCAACGGGAAACCCTTTTCCAATAAATAGAGGAGTCAGACAAGGAGACCCACTTTCCCCTAAAATATTTTCATCAGTGCTAGAAAGCATTTTTAGAAAGATGGATTGGGGGAAGTTTGGTCTAAATATAAATGGAAAACGCCTTAATCATCTTCGGTTTGCAGATGACCTAATCCTACTAGAAGAGGACCCAAACAAACTAGAAATTATGATATCACAGCTAGCACAGAGAAGTAAAGAAGTAGGACTGGAAATGAATCCTGAAAAGACAAAAGTGATGACCAACTCACAAGTGGTGGACATATATCTAGACGGGACCCCATTCGAATATGTCAACGAGTATGTTTATCTTGGGCAAATAATTTCCCCTGAAGACCAAATGTCAAAGGAAGTAGATAAGAGAATAGCAAATGGTTGGAAAAAATACTGGTCCCTCAAGGAAATTATGAAGAGCAAAGACCTAGGCATTC
The DNA here is from genome assembly GCA_029255805.1 of Keiferia lycopersicella. Classification (NCBI taxonomy): domain Eukaryota; kingdom Metazoa; phylum Arthropoda; class Insecta; order Lepidoptera; family Gelechiidae; genus Keiferia; species Keiferia lycopersicella. Next base: position 799,209 of record JARACZ010000028.1, read on the forward strand.
AGATTAAAAGTAAAACCTTCACTACATGCATACTGCCATGTATCACTTATGGCTGCGAGACATGGGCCCTGACCATGCAGCACAGAGATAAACTGGCAGTATGTCAACGGAGAATGGAGAGGAGTATGCTGGGAATAAAGGTTAAAGACAAAATCCGCAACTCTGAAATCAGACAGAAAACCAAAGTCCCAGACATACTGACTCGAATCGACCAACAGAAATGGAGATGGACAGGCCATATGCTACGTTGTAAGCTGGAAAAATGGTCAAAGCAGATTACTCTCTGGTACCCCCGAGATGCAAAAAGGAAACGTGGCAGACCCCTAAGACGATGGGAAGATGAAATTCGACAGACCCTGGGGCCATATTGGACTAGAGTGGCACTAGATCGAGCGTACTGGAAAGAGTTGGAGGAGGCCTTTGCCGAAAGGCACTCTGAAACCAGAGATTTAATTTAATTTAATTTTAATCTAAAGTTTTAATGAAATGTTAATTTGTAATGTATTTTATCTATTGGAATGTGTAATAATAATAATAATATAATAATGAAATGAATGAATCATAGATTATTTAAAAAATGCATGTATATAAGTTCAGAGCAATAAAGGCTATTTTTATTTTTATTTATTATGGCGTCTGGTAGGTGCAATGCATTTAGATAATTAATTAATTGCAATATTGTTATGAGTAAGTAAAAACACTTTATTGCACCATAGCATGCATGCTGTGTGAAGCTGGCTTAGAATAGCATCACCCCATTTCTTCCCGCGGGTGTTGTAAAAGGCAACTAAGGGTCTCGAGAGTTTCATGTGTATTACAATTTTAGGCAACAGGCTGACAACCTGTCACTACAGTGATAAACGAATCATCTGAAAGGGCCCTCGATAGGACCGTAATTTTACGATCGTTATCGCTCTGCCTACCCCGCAAGGGAAAAAGGCGTGTTTTGTGTATGTATGTATGAATGCACCATAAGAAATAACATAGTACAGGAAATAATATGAGAGAAGTGATGAGTGTTAAAACGGTGGAGTAAGCGGGTTCTCGAGTGGAGGCAAGTCCTCGGCAAGCGAAGCGTTAAACGCCCAGCTAGAGGGACCGATGACTTAAAGAAAGTGGCTGGTAGCGACTGGATGGCGAAAGCGGGAAGTCGTGCCTTATACCATGGGGGAGGCATATTGTCCAGCAGTGGACTACTACAGACTAACGTCATGGTGTAATGTCATGTCATAAATATATTGCCGTGTGATGCCGGCTTAGAATAGCATCACCCCATCTCCTACCCGTGGCTGTCGTAAGGAACTTGAGGGTTACAGGTGTATTACAAATTTAGACGACAGGCTGACAACCCGTCACTATAGTGATACACATGTTTACTGAAACTACCTTAGAAAACAATCCTCAAAAATGTCAGACGTGGCGATAGCAGCCGTATTCTTACGGCAATTAACGCTCTGGCTACCCCGCAAGGGATAAAGGCGTGATATCTGTATGTATATATGTATGTAACGTCATGGTGTAATGTCATGTCATAAATATCAAGAAATAAAACTTTTTGGTATCGACTTCTACTATGCATTATGGAATTTGAAGAATTTCATCGATGTGTATTAATATACCTACTGCAAATGGTTCGACCAATATTTCCTGGAACTAATGTGTTTGAGGAAAACACAATAAAAACCAATTATACTCATTGATCACCGTTGCGTTGTTTCCTATCCGAGTTGTATTTTCCGGCCTGCTCGTGAATTGCGGTGTTTTTCTATTACATACATATCACACCTTTATCTCTTGGGAAGTAGGCAGAGCGTTAAGAATACGGTCGCTGTCGCCACGTCTGACATTTTTGAGGATTGTTTTCCGAGGTAGTTTCAGAAAACATGTGGATCACTAGTGACAGGTTGTCAGCCTGTCGCCTAAAACTTGTAATACACCAATACTATCAAGTTCTTTAGTCGCCTCTTACGACACCAGCGGGAAGGGTGTGGGGTGATGCTATTCTAATACAACCTTGAGAAACAATCTTTAAAAAATGTCAGCCGTGGCGATAGCGACCGTATTCTTTCGGCCGTTATCTATGGACACAGTCCGAAATAAATGATTTTTTTTTTTTTTTTTAACGCTCTGCCTACCCTGCAAGGCATAAAGGCGCGATATATGTATGTATGTTTGAATCAGTCCATCTATTAAACTGCATCAAAATCCGTTGCGTAGTTTAATAGCAGTTAGCGGTGTTCAACGCAGAGGAACAATTTCGTACAATTTTAAATTTCGTATTGATTAAGTGAAAACAATAGTATCGCATATAAAATTTTACTATTTACCTAACCTTGTGGAAATATCACGAAGTTTCACTTCGCTTACTTCAAGGCTCATTGCATTATCTGATAAGTATATTATATTTATGTGGTAGGTACTTATTTTTCAGCATACTTACAGGCTGCAATTTTAATTAAGTAAATGAACTATGCATCGTATAATCAATGCAGTTTTAATGTTTTGTGCATACATACATATATCACGCCTTTATCCCTTACGGGGTAGGCAGAGCGTTAACGACCGTAAGGATACGGTCGCTATCGCCACGTCTGACATTTTTGAGGATTGTTTTCTAAGGTTGTTTCAGAAAACATGGGTATCACTATAGTGACAGGTTGTCAGCCTGTTGCTTAAAAATTGTAATACACCAACACCCTCGCGTCCCTTAGTCGCCTCCTAAGACACCCGCGAAAAGGATGTGGGGTGATGTTATTCTAAGCCGGCCTCACACGGCATAATTTTAGAATTTGCAAATGTATATCTATGTGAACTGTGCCAGGGAGAGCCTAGCAGCCCAAAATTACTCTTTCCATATTCGGCGTGACCCCGTGACCTTGCTAATGACCTTGGTACAAGGAAGCGACAGGGTCGTAGGAACACGACGTCCTTGAGTTCTATCGATCATGGCTAAAGTCTGAACAAACCGAACGTACGATTTTATTAACCGTGTATTTTCAGTTTAAGACTATCAGGCCATCAGACTGCCTACCCCGGAAGGGATAAAGGCGTGATTTGTGTATATGTATGTAAGACTATCATCACAGACATGGCGCGCGCGAAATGCGTTTTTCAAATTGTATGTGCTGTCTCGACTCCCGCGCGGCAAGCACTGTAATGTGCGATAGGGACAGGTAGCAGGCTTCCTGAGAAATCGCCTCGAAAACATAGTAAAATCGGGGTACGGGCGTTAACGTTTCCCTGCCCCTAAATTTCAACCAAATTCTAAAATTTTCATCTTGATCGCTTAGGTCTAAACTGAACTAGGTTTATACATTTCGTTTTTGATCAAATATTGTACAGTTTTGTAAGTAACCTCACTCAAACATAAAGATTATTCAGTATCAGAAAAGTGTGCTTTTGTGCCTCATTATTTCTGAAACTATAATACATATCAAAAAAATAAAAACGTATAAGCAAGCCTACTTTTTGTGATTTTAAATAAAATGCCTAAAAATCTAAACAATTGGTAACCGGTAAGTATGATAAAAACGTTAACGCTTTTTGTATGAAATTTTCCAGCAACACGATACTCTTAAATACTTTCCTAGATGACTCTTAACTAATTCTCTACTACGGAGTCGGTTGAGTTTTGTTATACTACGCATTGTTAAATTTTCTTTGCCGTGTGATGCCGGCTTAGAATAGCATCACCCCACATCCTTCCCGCGGGTGTCGTAAGAGGCGACTAAGGGACTCGAGGGTATTGGTTGGTGTATTACAATTTTTAGGCGACTGGCTGACAACCTGTCACTACCTATAGTGATACACATATTTTCTGGAACAACCTTGGAAAACAATCCTCAAAAATGTCAGACGTGGCAATAGCGACCGTATTTTAACGCTCTGCCTACCCCGCAAGGGATAAAGGCGTGATATATGTATGTATGTATGTGTAAATTTTCTTCGTTCGTCAGACACTATTGACGCAAAACTGTTCAATAATGCAACTGTTTATTTTTGTACACATCGATAGCAAAGGTGAAAGTGTACATAATTATACAGATTTAATAACACTTAATTACTTGCTTAAGTAATTAGGTACTTGTACGTCAATATAATGTTACATGCCGTGAGCTTAGCCCTGACTAGACACGAGGCAGTAAACAAACTTCAGGTCGTGCTCTGAAACTGAACAACTTATGTAAGTTAAAAACATTTAAAAAAATACTTTTATAAAAATTTGGTTGCTCTCCGTCCGGGTCATTAGGTACGGTTTCATCGGGTTGTTGGACAACTCGGCGTCCCATACAAAAAGAAAGAGATATTACGTATGGGGGAACCATTTTTTTTCTTAGTTATTTTAGTTTTATACATTAACACGCCCTTAAAGTTCAAATGTTAAACAAACACACTGTATTATTTACTTTCATGATCATTGCTGAATCAATATGCCGTGTGATACCGGCTTAGAATAGCATCACCCCACATCCTTCCCGCGGGTGTCATATGAGGCGACTATGGGACTCACAGGGACTCGAGGGTATTGGTGTATTACAATTTGTAGGCAACAGGCTGACAACCTGTCACTATAGTGATACACATGTTTTCTGAACCAACCTTGGAAAACAATCCTCATAAATGTCAGACGTGGCGATAGCGACCGTATTCTTACGGCTGTTAACGCTCTGCCTACCCCGCAGGGGATAAAGGCGTGATATATGTATGTGTGTATGTCAAAAAATCTTACCTTCAGCTGGATTTGATACTGCATCGTGGACTAAAGACGCGAGGCAGCCCGAAAGACCTGGAACGCAACATGATACATTTGAGATCACAATTTCCAGGTGTAAGTGTTTCTATGACCGATGTGGCGCAGTGGCTGCCTTTGACGCAGAAAGTTCTGGGTACGATTCTCGGTGGGTCACTCACAAAGTGGACATTTTCACTTTGTGAATTTCTTCCCGTAGGTAAGATGGTTCCGTGTTTCGGATGGCACGTTAAGCCGTAGGTCACGGTTGCTGTCTATGATCACTTAGACGGCGGTCGTTACACAACCATGTCAGAAGCCTGCTACTTGTAGGCTGTTGAAAAATTCTGACACTAGGGTTCATCGGGTCGTTGGACGACTCGGTGTCCCACACGACAAGAGAAGGAACCGTACCGTGTGTGAGGTGGTCGTGCCGGTGCCTGGTGAGGTGTCCGAGCGTGTGCTTGCTCTGCTCGTAGGTCGCGAAGAAGCAAGCGTGAGCCGGCCCCGCGCCCGCCACCACCGCCGACATGCCGCGGATTGGCCTGCAACATAAACACACTAGTTATGATTTGGCTTTATCTAGCTTTAATAGCATCACCCCATTTCGTTCCGTGTCGTTAGAGGCGACTAAGGGACTCGAGGAAGCCCATGTCTCTATTATTGAATCACGGGTGATGTGTACGATTACGTGACAGACGACGGCTAAACGTGCACTCCGAATCACGGAACCTACTTCTTTACTAACAATCAGACGGTTACAAACTACACACAATTGCACGCAGGCACGCACGCACATACGAACGCACGTACACACACACACACACACACACACACAAATCACGCCTATGTCCCTAGCGGAGTAGACAGAGCGTTAGCGGCCGCAAAACATACGGTCGCTATCGCCAAGTCTGACAAATATAGAGGGCCATTTGAGATAATTGTGTATCACTATAGTGACAGGTTGTCAGCCTGTCGCCTAAAAGTTGTAACACATGGAGCCCTCAAGTCCCTCTGTCGCCTTTTACGACACCTACGGGTAGGAAATGGGGTGATGCTATTCTAAGCCGGCATCACACGGCACAAACTAAAAACCATTTATTTCACTTTGCTTATGAAGTTTTAACCGATCATGATAAAGATGGATAGATTCTACTCGTATCTAACGAAACCAGTTTTCCATATCTTATTTTTTTCCTCTTTTCAATTATTTGATATATCATGAACTTAAAAAAATTTAAACTTCTAAAGTGAATGATTACTGCTATTAAATTAAAAACTTTTCGAGTTGCTTTGCCTTATATTATTGATTAGGTAGATGATTGCTTGATATTTTTAGTGACTGTGTATGTATGGGCCTTAAAAGGGCAAAAGTCAAGGTCTTCAGCTTACTAGACTAGAGTTAATCATTAAATCAATAGAATTACTCTTATTTTTATGACCAAAAGCGAAGTTTGGTGAAAAATTGAGCCTTCTGTGTTTGGCTCATAATAATCACCGTAAGATTAACCCAACCCCAGAGAGTAAAAACAAAATTTGCTCAACGATTTAAATACTTTGCTTTCCCTCATGTATATTCCACAATTAACAAACTATGTAACATCAAAAATGATAATCTTCAATCTGCAAAAGTTAAACTACAATCCCGCTTAAAATCTTTAGATTACAACGACACTGAATCAATGCTTTTCATTACCTCTTGATTATTAATATATATTAAACTATATGTATATTTCTATTCTTTATATAAAGTAGTTACATTAGCATCGTTACTTACTTTTAAATTTTAGTATATTGTTTTCATTTCATTTAGTTACTTTAATTTAGTTTATATAAAATTCTTCCTGATTAATAATTAACAACCCTAATTATGCAATTGTTAATTTCCCATATTGTAACGGTTGACTGGACTGTCACGTCACAGGTTCTTCCTAGTGTGAAGTCCGATTGGAATGAATGTTTTGTAATTTTTATTTGGTAAATAAAGAATTATTATTATTATTATTATTTGTTCTACGTGCATACACACTCGAAATACAAAGTATATAAAGTGTCTATGAAAATTGTGCCGTGTGATGCCGGCTTAGAATAGCATCACCCCACATCCTTCCTACTATGAATATTATTTAAACTTTAATTTGATTTTGGTTTTGATTCCCACTTGACGCTGGCAGAAATGTCCTCTGATTAGGATTGATGATTACCAAAACTTATAAAAAAGAAATACCCTCCTCGGGTAAAAATACATTTTATTCATCAATACAGGGTGTAAAAAAATTAGCTGCAAATATTTTAAGGGGTGAATCAGCCCATGAAACTGAACAACTTTCCCCAAGGAACATGAAAAAAAATTGTACCTCCCATACAAAATTTCCGAACGAGAAAGTGAAATTGTATGGGAGGTCCAAAAAATTATCTCATATTTCGACCTATGTCTCTTGGGTAAAGTTGTTCAGTTTCATGGGCTGATTCACCCCTTAAAATATTTTTAGCTAATATTTTTACACCTTATATTTTTATCAATTGTTTCACCTGACTGCAATAGTAATCATCTTACGTTATCACAACACAAACAGTTATCAGGGTCATATAAAGTCGTATGCGACTTCAGAGCCGAGCGCATTTTCAATTTCTCACGTATTTTGATAACGCCATTATCGCGACAGGCGTAAAATGTTATGACATATCGCAATTGTGAAATAACTATTATGTGACAGGCCATTTTAAGAATCAATCATTCATTCGTGCACATATCACGCCTTTATATCTTGCGGAGTAGGCACAGCGCTGCTAACCGTAAAAATACGGTCGCAATCGCCACGTTTGACGAATATTGAGACTATTTCAGATGATTAGTGTATTACCTTAGTGACAGGTTGTCAGCATGTTGCCTAAGATTGCAATACACATGAAACCAACCGAGTCCCTTAGTCGCCTCTTACAACACCTACGGGAAAGAAATGGGTGATGCTATTCTAAGCGGGCATCACACGGCGTGAAGATCAATCATTCATTTTGCAATTTATCTAGGGAATGGGCTATCAGCGTTCTATGCTAATTGAAAATCCGCTTGCTAAGCGTGGTGAAAAGGCAGTGGTGGTGACGTCCATGTCCAGCAGTGGACTGTTGTAGTAGTAATAGCCAAAAACAGGCTAACATACCGTTGGACGATTATCGGTCAGACAGACCGATGACTTAGAGAGAGCGGCTGGTAGCAGCTGAATAGCTGGGTCTCCATTGAACGAGCAGGCTCAGATGCTCACTGCCGCGCGCAGCATGCGGGCGCAATGCGCGGTCGGTGTGGACGGTTTTTCGCCCGAGCATGAGAATTTTAACATGCGCTGCTCAGGCGAAACACGTCCACACCGACCGCGCAATGCGCCGTATGCTGCGCGCGGCAGTGAGCATCTGAGGCTGCTCGTTCTATGTAGACCCAGCTAATGGCGAAAGCGGGAGATTGTGCCTTGTAACTTGGGGGATGCGTACGTCCAGCAGTGGACTGATCTGATGATGATGAATCAGCTAATTTCACAAAGAATCTAGTCAACTTAGTGGAGAACTTAGAGAGTACGTAACGAGCACATGTTTTCGTAGCATTTTTCTCACGCGTATAGTGTTTACGGTAAATTGGTAACAATCGATGCATATGTTGACAAAACTAGAGTCTTCCGCCTCTAACAGAGGATGTTATCTATCCACACGACCGATGTGGCGCAGTGGTAGTGCGACTGCCTTTGACGCAGAAGGTTCCGGGTTCGATTCCCAGTGGGTCACTCACAAAGATGACATTTATCACTTTGTGAATTTGTTCCCAGTCTGGCTTAGATATTGGGGGCTGAACCGCCCGATTGTCCGTACGATGGTTCTGAGTTTCAGATGGCACGTTAATCCATAGGTCCCGGTTGCTGTCTATGATCACTTAGACGGCGGTCGTTACACAACCATGTCAGAAGCCTGCTACTTGTACAAGGCGGTTGAAAAATTCTGAAAATAGGGTTCATCGGGTCGTTGGACGAATCCCGTGTCCCACACGAAAATAGCAGAAAAGATCTATCTACAAAGCCTTTTTTAAATATCTACAAAGCCGTATTAAAGGTTATTTTCCCAAAATATCTACAAAGCACAGCCACGGTGGCACAATTCGCTAGTTTCCTGACTCATTAAAAAAATATAACAGTTGTACGCTTAAAACTATTCCCCAAAAATACTACGGACTTCATGCATATTTTTTACGAAATATTCAAAGTTTGAATTAATAAACAGAACATCCAAATACTTAGAATCAGCCCATGAAACTGAACAAGTATCACAAAGGAACATAGGTCAAAATAATAGATGAAAAATAATTTTGGATCTCCAATAGAAAATTGCCAACCAACCAAGTTAACATGTTTGAGATATCCAAAAAAAAACTCATATTTTTCGACTCATATGTTTCTTCGGGAAAGTTGTTCAGTTTCATTGGCTGGTTCACCCCTTCAAATATTTACAGCTAATATTTTCACACCTTATAAATGGGTAAATATTGAAAGCCCAACCAGCCCCTGAAACTGAACAACTTTCCCCAAGAAACATAGGTCGAACTATGTGAAATATTTGTAGACCTCACATTGACTTGATCGTTTGGTAATTTTGTATGGAAGGTCCAATCATTTTTCTCATATTTCGACGTGTGCTACTCCCTAGCCGGACCACTATTTAGTACTCACTTACTATTATTGTAAACACATGCTACCTTATGTCTACCTTTATCTCTTAAGCATAAAATAAATAGTACCTCCAAGATTAATTAGCTAAAAATCATTGTTTGTGGTTCTGCCACGGAGTACTGCTCTACAGCCGGACCACCATCACATCTCCGAAACTTCTTTATGAAGCCGATTTTTTTATTTGCTGAATAATTGTACCGAAAGTCTACCTCAAGATATAGATGAAACAATTTAAATTTTTTCTCAAATTTGGAAGTCATTAGACAATACAAGTGGTCGGGCTGGGGAGGCGTGCTCTGCAGCGACACAAAGTGTTCAAAACAAAGTTTCTGCGTAAATATCTTCATACAAATAAATCCACAGTAATTATACTCTTCGTATTAGCTGTTTTTTTAGCTCTGCCTATGTATTAATTTTTTTAAATTTAGTACTAAAGTTTGGGCTCCGATCCCGTTACTCTTAATTAGCATCAGAGCTAAGAAAACAGCTAATACGAAGAGTATAATTACTGTGGATTTATTTGTATGAAGATATTTACGCAGAAACTTTGTTTTGAACACTTTGTGTCGCTGCAGAGCACGCCTCCCCAGCCCGACCACTTGTATTGTCTAATGACTTCCAAATTTGAGAAAAAATTTAAATTGTTTCATCTATATCTTGAGGTAGACTTTCGGTACAATTATTCAGCAAATAAAAAAATCGGCTTCATAAAGAAGTTTCGGAGATGTGATGGTGGTCCGGCTGTAGAGCAGTACTCCGTGGCAGAACCACAAACAATGATTTTTAGCTAATTAATCTTGGAGGTACTATTTATTTTATGCTTAAGAGATAAAGGTAGACATAAGGTAGCATGTGTTTACAATAATAGTAAGTGAGTACTAAATAGTGGTCCGGCTAGGGAGTAGCACACTATTTCGACCCATGTTCCTTATGGAAAGTTGTTCAGTTTCATTTACTGATTCACTCCTTAAAATATTTGCAGCAATTTTTTCTTACGCCCTGTATAAGATAAGTATGTACCTAGTAGGACTATCTATCTAGTAGCATTACTATACTGAGAGGAAGTCACGTGATGTAGTGATTGCCTAGCTAGTTGCCAATTGCCGGCTGCAATTGATAAAACACGTCTGCGTGAAATTTACAACCGTTTCACTGCCGTGTGATGCCGGTTTAGAATAGCATCACCCCATTTCTTTGCGACCGATGCGGCGCAGTGATAGTGCGACTGCCGTTGACGGTGAAAGTTGTGGGTTCGATTCTCGGTGGGTCACACACAAAGTTGACATTTATCACTTTGTGTATATGCCGTGTGATGCCGGCTTAGAATAGCATCACCCCATATCCTTCCCGCGGGTGTCGTATGAGGCGACCAAGGGACTCAAGAGTATTGGTGTATTACAATTTTAAGGCGACAGGCTGACAACCAGTCACTATCGTGTTACACATGTTTTCTGAAACTACCTTGGAAAATAATCCTCAAAAATGTCAGACGTGGCGATAGCAACTCTATTTTTACGGCGGTTAGCGCTCTGCCTACCCCGTAAGGGATTAAGGCGTGATTTATGTATGTGTATGTATGTATGTATGTGTTGCCGACGAAGGATCAAGCTGCCCACCAGAAGTGACATCTAAAACCACCAGAAATCCAAGAACACAAATAGCATCAGTCAAAAAATCGCTAAAATATTCCACTAAAATTCATCTGCAACTAATTTTTGTTCATTAATTCAATTCATTTCAGTCATTCACAAAAAAAATTGTGTTCGCCTCTCGTCACAATATTTTAAAGATACATTAAAAATTACACATTATGTAACAAAGATTATGAAATTATATTGCTAAGTCATCTTCAGATGAGTCGTTTTCGTCCGAACCATAATCATGAGTCTTTCGATTGGTACGACTCTGGTGTCAATAAATTCCACTAAACAAATCCACTAACCACTAAAAGCAAAATTTTGACACTAAAAGTTGGCAACACTGTTTACAACCGTTTCACTGCCGTGTGATGCCGGTTTAGAATAGCATCACCCCATTTCTTTCCCGTGGGTGTCGTAAGAGGCAACTAAAGGACAGTTCTTCTTCTTTTCGTGTGGGACACCGGGTCGTATGACGACCGATGTGGGGCAGTGGTAGTGCTACTGCCCTTGACGCTGAAGGTTCCGGGTTCGATTCTCGGTGGGTCACACACAATGTTGATATTATCACTTTGTTTTGTTCCCAGTCTGGTTAGGACATTGCGGGCTGAACCAGCCGATTCATGATGAGCCGGGTTATTGATGATTTGTGTATCACTGTAGTGACAGGTTGTCAGCCTGTCGCCTAAAGTTGTAATACACATAAAACCCTTGAGTCCCTTAGTCGCCTCTGACCCCCGGGAAAGAAATGGTGTCTCTCTTTTCGTGTGGGACACCAGTCATCCAACGACCCGATGAACCCTGGTGTCAGAGTTAAGCTGGTTATATAAAATTGGTCTTTAATGTAGTTTCAGCTGTATATTGGCGAGTAAATATATTCACGAAATTAATTATGTTAGTCGTACAAACAAGGTTAAGGTCACATTACTGGAATACTTTGGAAAATATCTCTATTGAAAGAAAGTGGAACAAATTTTCCAGAGAAAAATAAAGTTTCATGTAAAAATCACGCCTTTATCCCTCGCGGGATAGGCAGAGCGTTCACGACCGTAAAATAAATACGGTTATTATCACCACGTCTGACCAATTTTGTTTTGTTTCAGATAAGTGTATCACTATAGTGACAGGTTGTCAACCTGTCGTCTAAAATTGCAATACACATAAACCCTGGAGTCCTTTAGTCGCCCCTTACGACACCCACGGGAAAGAAATGGGGTGATGCTATTCTAAGCCGGCATCTTTTATGTTTCAGTATCGATAAAACCATTGCCTACCCCGCAAGAGATACAGGCGTGATAAATGTATGTATGTAAAAAACCATTAAAAACTTGTCACGATCTGGCTTGGCTTGCGTTTAAACACGACTAAATACATACATATACAAATCACGGTTATATCCCTAGCGGGGTAGGCAGAGCGTTAACGACACTAAATTGCGGTCGTTATCGCCACGTCTGACAAAGGTTTGGCTCCACATTCCCAACGGGTCACATTCCTATATCGACACCGAAAATGCAAAGTACTAGTAGTAGGCGGTTGAAAAACTAACACCAGGGTTCATCGGGTCGTTGGACAACTCAGTGTCCCACACGACGATGGTAAGACAACGAAGAAGTTAGGTAGGTAGACTGCTAGTGTATACTTTGGATTCAGATACTAAACATAAAAAACACAATTTAAGTAATTAACGATAACGTATGCCGTGTGATGCCGGCTTAGAATAACATTACCCCACATCCTTCCCACGGGTGTCGTAAGAGGCGACTAAGGGACTCGAGGGTATTGGTGTATTAAGTACAATTTTTAGGCGACAGGCTGACAACCTGTCACTATAGTGATACACATGTTTTCTGGAACAACCTTGGAAAACAATCCTCAAAAATGTCAGACGTGGCGATAGCGACCGTATTCTTACGGCCGTTAACGCTCTGCCTACCCCGCAAGGGATAAAGGCGTGATATATGTATGTATGTAACGATAACGTAATCAGTCCGACACAGTTAGCTATCATAACATAGGTTACTGGGAATGTATTATCAACTAATAAAAAAATACATAGTATAAAATGTCGTGTGGTGACGACTGCCTGTGATGCAGAAGGTTCTGAGTTCGATTCTCGATGGGTCTCTCACAAAGTTGATATTAATCACTTTGTGGATTTGTCCCCTGTCTGGTTAGGACATTGCGGGCTGAACCACCCGATTGTCCGTAAGAAAGATGGTTCCGTGTTTCGGATGGCACGTTAAGCCGTAGGTCCCTGTTGCTGTCTATGATTACTTAGACGGCGGTCGTTACACTACCATGTCAGAAGCCTACTACTTGTAGAAAGCGGTTGAAAAATTAAGACACTAGGGACGACCCAGAGTTCCACACGGAAAGAGAAGAGAATCGTGTGGTGAGAATAGCATCACCCCACTTCTACCCGCAGGTGTCGTAAAAGGTGACTAAGGGATGAGCTCAAGGATCGGGTAGCTGCGTTCTCTGTGAATCTACATAGTTTTTCACTGCGCTCGCCAATTCGCCATGGCAATCCATGGTCGAATAAAAAAACTGCATCAAAATCCGTTGGATAGTTTGAAATATCTAAGCATACACATACATACATACGCGAGAAGCGACTTTTCTTTATTCTATGACGTGATACTTACATACATACATACATACATATATCACACCTTTATCCCTTACAGGGTAGGCAGAGCGTTAACGGCCGTAATAATACGGTCGCTGTCGCCACGTCTGACAAATATAGAGGGCCGGTTGAGATAATTTGTGTATCACTATAGTGACAGATTGTCAGCCTGTACATCACGTGATACATGCTGGAAATCGTCTTATTCCCACGGGAAAACGATCTACAGCGGGTACAACCGCAGGGCGGGCCACTAGTTGAAATTAAATTATAAAAAAGCTATTGTAATTTGGAAGAAATGACGTGACATATGTTTATCTGATAGTTCTGATAAATACGGAACCGCGCCTGCTTGCTATCGAATTTTTATATCTTTTGATCAACTCAAGAAAAGATTGGCAAAACTGATTAGCTATAGGTACTTGATTATTATTATAGTTACAACTTCAGTGAGTAAGCACTCATTACAATTATTATTTCTTTATTTGATAGCGCTTCTTTTGAGATAATTAAAATTACAAGAAATTTCAAAATTACATTTCATTATACGATTAGGTCTAGTCATCATCCTCCTTGCCTTATCCCGTTTTCTGTCGGGGTCGGCTTCCTAACCTAGGGGATTTGACGTGGAACCAAGTTATACACAGAGCGACTGCCATCTGACCTCTGCAACCTGAATGCTAACCTGGCCCGAAATATCTGAATAGAAATATTATTCCAATGTGGGTTTCTGGAACTAAAACTTATTACTAAACAAGTATATAATAAAAAAAATTAAAAAACACGCCTGCGTTGGTAGTAAAAAGTGCTCTTTTTCTATCCGTTATACAAGAAAAATTTATAATTTTCTTGTAATCATTATGTTTTCTTAGGCAAAACCTAGCCTATGTCACTCAGGCTGTTACAAGGATTCTTCTCAAACAATTCCTATTCGAATCTGTTCAGTCATTATCGAGTTACAGTCTCGAGTTACAGTCCTTTGAAGAAACGCACATAAATACATACATAGCCGTGTGATGCCGGCTTAGAATAGCATCACCCCACGTCCTTCCCGCGGGTGTCGTAAGAGGCGACTAAGGGACTTGAGGGTATTTGTGTATTACAATTTTTAGGCGACAGGCTGACAACCTGTCACTATAGTGATACACATGTTTTCTGAAACAACCTTGGAAAACAATCCTCAAAAATGTCAGACGTGGCGATAGCGACCGTATTCTTACGGCCGTTAACGCTCTGCCTACCCCGCAAGGGATAAAGGCGTGATATATGTATGTATGTATGTATGTAATACATACATGAACCCTAAAAACATTACACTCCTTTTTTTGGTTCGGCAGTCGTGTAAAAAAAAACTTTTCCAGCAGATCTAGGGTACCGAAATGATATAATATTAATGTTTAATGTTATGTTATAAAACTAATGTTATATTTTTAACTGGTAGATAATAATTAAAGGTCGATTCTGAGCCAAAACGTAAGAACTACGTTTTTCTTTACGTAACGCTTTACTTGAAAAGTACAATATTATCATTTCACACCAATTGAGATTACGTTATCAGAGTACGTGAGAGAAATTTTTATGGGTTTTTTATATAAGTATACAGTCATTGTTTCTCTCATTTAAGATAATATAATATGAGGTGTATGGGACAGTCTTTCGAATACTAAATGGGTGTACAAAGAGCTTAGATAACTCTGCTTAGGCAACTCCATAACGGTATCCTAGGCGACACAATTCGCTAGTTTCCTGGGTCATTAAAAAAATATAACAGTTGTACGCTTAAAACTATTGTCCAAAAATACTACGGACTTCATTCATCATTTTTCGAAATATTAAAAGTTTGAATTAATAAGCAGAAAAATTATATAAAAGTAAGTGTTTTTACGCCATCCAAATACTTAGGGCGTAACGTCATACTTCTAGTTCTTCATACAAAATACCGTTTCAGATCGTTTTAAAAAGTAGCTCATTTGACCAGTCAGGAAACAAGCCTATTTCTGTGGAGAGACTACTTCACCCACGTCAGCTCCGTTGCTTGGATAACAACACAGGGAGTATTCAGCCATGGCCACGAAAGGGGCTACAAACCCTCTTGACATTATTTAATTCGTCTGAAATAGACGGATTAAGGTCAATGATGATGGTGTTCCTAGGGGAAAGTTGTTCATTTTTATGGTCATTATTCGAAGGGTGTGATTTGATTGCCGTGTGATGCCGGCTTAGAATAGCATCACCCCATTTCTTACTCGTGAGTGTCGTAAGAGGTGACTGAGGGACTTGAGGGTTTCAGGTGTATTACAACTTTCAGGCGGCAGGCTGACAAACTGTTTATGATAAACGAATTATCTCAAATGGCCCTCTATATTTGTCAGACGTGTAGCGACCGTGTTTTTACGGCCGCCTAACCCGCAAGGAATAAAGGCGTGATATATGTATGTAGACTTCGAAACACCTCGTATAATTTTTTAAAGTTTGAACTAAAAAGGATTCCCCAAGCATTTACTTCGTAACCAAGTAAATACAGACTGTGATAAGGATTTATCATTGTGTTCGTTCTTATCAAACACTTAGCTGATAGATAAATTATCATTATCATTCGTAAGTGTCACCGTCTTACGTGAAGTTTTGATTTTGTACAAATTAAATAGTTCAATAAGCTTTAATTTGATTGTAAGGGCTTTACTAATCAGTATGCCGTGTGATGCCGGATGCCGTGTGATGCCGGCTTCGAATAGCATTACCCCATTTCTTTCCCGTGGGTGTCGTAAGAGGCGACATGGGGACTCGAGGGTTTCATGTGTATTACAACTTTTAGGCGGCGGCAGGTTGACAACCAGTCACGACGGCGATAGCGACCGTATTTTTGCGGTCGTTAACGCTCTGCATACCCCGCAAGGGATAAAGGCATGATATATGTATGATACGAATGTAAGTTTGAATGTGACTTAACCTAGGATTCAGGCCAGGTTAGCCTTCGGGTTGATGAGGTCAGATTGCAGTCGCTCTATGTAAAAACTTGGTTCCATGTCAACTCCCCAAGGTTAGGTAGCCGACCCCGACAGAGAACGGGATAAGGCAAGGGCAATTTTTAAAAGGGGATTTACTAATCAGTCCAGTCTCGGTCAACGTAACTAATATTGAATCAGCGATGAAGCGAACTCATCTAGCTAATCTATACTCATCATCATTCTCCTTGCCTTATCCCGTTCTCTGTCGGGGTCGGCTACCTAACCTAGGGCATTTCACGTGGAACCAAGTTTTTACACAGAGCGACTGCCATCTGAACCCTAGTCTGATTTTTTTAACCGCCTTTTACAAGTTGCAGGCTTCTGACATGGTTTTGTAGCAGGCTTCTGACATGGTTTTGTAACGACCGCCGTCTAAGCAATCATAGCGAGAATGTTAATGCTAAGGTCTATTTTTCTTTGTTGACATGTCCTTTAGTATGGGCTTGACAGCTGTCTGGATGGCCTATTCTAGTTTACCTGAGCATGCCTTCCCGCTGCACCATGTAGCGGAAGGTCTCGCTGATGGTGCTATTGTGGGCCGTTCGTAGACTCTGCATCCGCGTCTGTAACAACACATCACAGGTATTAGGTACATCGTACGCATGTAACACATTTTTTTTCTCTTGGCATGAACTCGATGTTATTTTATTTACCCCCTAACGTTACATGCTGTTTGGTTAGCTTGGCCAGCCCCGAGGCAGTGCTTTAGGGGCTAGTTTTAAGTTTTTAGTCCACCTGAGCCGCGTGTACACTAGGTTCATAAAATTGTTATTGTTAAAATTGTTAATACTTGACGATGGTCAAGTATTAACAATTATGATGGTCAAGTATGAATAATTACTTTTGATGAAAAGCTAAATGTAAAATTTACTACTTTGAATAAATAACTTGAGTTTGAATACAGAGGACTGTTACAATGAAATAAGAAATACTATCGCCCATCGCATCGCAAATAATGGGTGAGGATCGGGGTGTCAAAAGAGCGTACAAGGGTCGGCCGACAGGACGTCGTTGCTGGAAAGATATGGTGGAGGCTGACCTGGGCCATCTCCAAGTCAATAATTGGGTGGAGGTGGTGCAGGACAAGGATCAGTGGAGGAAGCTCGTTTCGGAGGCCAAGATCCATTTCGGGTCCATATTAATAATATTCGCTTTCCATACTTATCCACCCGGTCGACTGGTACATTTTGTATGAGAGGTCCATATTTTCTTCGTATTTCGAAAATACGTTCCTACCGAAAGTTGTTCAGTTTTATGAGTAGAGCATACCCTTAAAATATTTGTACTTAAGTAATGTAGTCTGATATATAAACCTTTATTGATCTATTGAAAAAACCGCATCAAAATCTGTTGCGTGGTTTAGGTAAGGAGTAGGAGGCAGTGTCTAATAATCTATGAAAGAAAGACAGAGACAGAACGCAAAAGAATGCAACTTCATTTTAGGCTACGTATGAGAGACACTCACTTTCATCCTATTTTTTACGCATTTTTACAAAAGATAATGGACACTCTATTTTTTTCTTATCTTAGGAATTTGTCGGTCTGTCATGCGTCGGTAATAACCCCATAAATGAAGCTCCCTAATTTCTTATCTCTTTTAAGAAATTGCTACGCAAGGCTTAACAAAATCGACTCATTGAGAATATTGTATAACTTAGTAGTTCGCTAGTTTCCTGGGTTATTCATAAAACATAAAAGTTGCACGTTTAAAACGATTATTGCCTACAATATAATGAATGATGTACCTACTGATATACTGTTGTACCTAGATACCACAGTGAATGTAACTTGAATTTAATGTATCGGATTGTTTTACCTGACTGTTAATTTAGTTTAACACAGAGTTAATTTATAATTTATATCAATTTATATTGATATGATATGTTATTTATGTAATGTTATTTAATTATTAATTTAATTTTACAATTTACAATGTAATGTTAATATGGGTATCTTGCCTGAAATAAACGAATTTTAATTTTAATTTAATTTAAAAACTATAATATAGTCCAAAAATACTTCGGACATCATTCATAACTGTTCGGAATAATCAAAGTTTGAATTAATAAACCTCACTACCCTAGGTCTGCTGGAAGAGATTTCTTTTTAGAAATAAGCTGACCTGTTGTGTATTGTTCTCAATGTTATGTCCTTTGTGTTCTATTATGTACAATAAACGGTTAAATAAATAAATAAACAGAAAAATAATATAAAAGTAAATGTATTGATGCCATCTTGTAGAATATCGGTTTATAATTAATTGTGGTAACAGGTCTCCAATTGATTGTCTACTTAAATCTGAATACCACATTTTTAAAACACTCCCCATGTCAGCTAGGTACACAATTTCTAGAAATCTCGCCAATTTATCTACCGCAGACAGGTTTTGAACCTACGACTTTTGCCATTAGCACTGATGACGCCTGTTCCATTTGGGCTACCGCACCTCGATAGTTGCGTGCGAAATTATGCAAGTGTATCTTAGCCAGCGTGGCAGGACTCTATCTTTCGAAGTACAGGGTGTAAAAAAATTGCTGCAAATAGTTTAAGGGGTGAACCAGCCTATGAAACTGAACAACTTTCCCCAAGGAACATAGGTCGAAATATGAAAAAAAAATTTGGACCCCCAAACAAAATTACCAATTGACCAAGTCAATTTGTATGGGAGGGCAAAACAAAATTCTCATATTCCGACCTATATGTTTCTTCGGAAAAGTTGTTCAGTTTCATGGGATGATTCACCCCCTGAAATATTTGCAGCCAATATTTTTACACCTTATAGTTTTACATTTTTAAAACTGGGCCTTTACTTCTTTACTACCACAGAGCAGAACAGTCATTCGCGTGCACCCACGAATATCATTTTTGCTGTGTGTGACTGTAAATAGTCCCTAAGCTGTTGACACCAAAATAACATGATAATTTACCATTAAATGACAACGCCACTTCAGCAGGATGCAGATATTCAACAGATTAATTATTTGATTGACATAATTGTATACCAAACCAAAGTAATTGAATAGTTATCAAACTGATCTCTGACAAGGTTGTACGGGCATACGTGTAATTTCGTGAAAAAAAACGCTGTTCAACCAGCGTTTAACCATTTTAACAACCAACAATAAGCTAATGACAAGAACAAACAATCGTAATAACAGACTTGTGTCTCGTTCCGTGGCTTTATAAACAGTGAGTCTACAAAGATTCTCCACAAGTTTAGAAATGTGGATAACGGTGGCAGTATTGTGCGTGGCTTTAGCCGGGCCATCGCGGGCCGTGGACGACGAAATGGCAGAACTAGCCAAAATGGTACGCGATAACTGTGTAGAAGAAATAGGCGTCGACGTAGCGCTTCTGACAGCGGTGGACAACGGCGGCGATCTGCAGCCCGACCCCAAGTTAAAATGCTATATCAAATGCACGATGGAGACCGCCGGGATGATGTCTGACGGAGTCGTCGACGTAGACGCGGTGTTGGCGTTGCTTCCTGACGAGCTGCGAGCGCGTTCCGCTCCGATGATCCGCAAGTGTGATACGCAGAAGGGAGCAGACGATTGCGACACGGCGTTTAAGACGCAGGAGTGCTGGCAGAAGGCTAACAAGAAGGATTACTTCCTCGTTTAGAACTCTACAGCTTCCAGACTTTAAGTTCCGTATTTATCAATCGCAGTCAACTCTGAGAGCGATCTCAAGAGCGATTTTGACAAATGTCAGGCAATACTAGTGCGATGCTGTATCTCAAAGTCGCACTCAAGATCGACCTCAGACTTCAGTGCGGTTTATAAATACAGGCCTAAGGTTCATCGGGTGGCTCGGATGTCCCACACAGCAGACGAAAAACTACAGTTTCATGCAAGTGCTTGCATGCAAGTATTACCACCTACCTACTAGTATACAAGTACGCAAGCCACTTGCATAGGAAATGTAGAACATTATGAATGTAGATACATACTATCACAGCCTTGCAGAAAAGTGCCTCAAAAACAAGTTCATTAATAATTTATTCATATACGACCCTCTATGACACTAGGGTTCATAGGATCGTTGGACGACTTGGTGTCCCACGAAAAAGAAGAAGAAAAGAAAGAGATACGACCCTCAAACATTTGTCAGACGTGGTGATAGCGACCGTATTCTTACGGCCGTTAATGCTCTGCCTACCCCGCAAGAGATAAAGGCGTGATATATGCATGTATTTATTTATACAACTGCTAATACTTAACTACCATTACTTTATTTTCATATTGTATGACTGTTTAAAACAAACATGCATCTTCCAAGACATGTTTTTGTTTTTACAAATACGCTATTCCTGAACTAAGTTCCATTTCTATGTTTCGTCCTAACTTTTTTAGAAAAAGGTTTTTTGGGGAGCTTTTTTGAAGGCTGTGGAACTTTGCGCTCCTCCCAGCATTTCCTTAGTTTTATTTAGTTCATTATATTTTATACCTAGGTGACTTTGAATAATTAAAGATGTGTGTTGAAGCAGATTTGATGATTCTTTTATTTTTTAATCTAATCTAATCCTTATCCTATTAGTCAATAGAATAAAAAGTATAAGTGTGCTGTATACATTATTTAAAAATAAGGGACCAAATTTTTAATGCAAAAAAAAAAGAATCCAACTAAAATTATAAAAGTAGGTACCAGAAATAGATCAAGATTGAAACTTTTTTAGTTTACTATGAGCATATTATATATGGATTATGGGTTTTTTGTTTATTTGGTTGTAAATAAATCACGGTGATAAAAAAAATGTGTTAAACCTCAACTTTGCTATACTTAACTAGATGTGGTTTAAATCAAATTAAAATGGCCATGTTTTTTTTTTTCAATAATTAAACCAATAACGAGTCTTGTAAAGTAGTGTATGACTGTAATAATAAAAAGTTGGCCTATGTATACCAGGGTAAACATTGTCGTGTGATGCCGGCTTTGAATAGCATCAACCCTTTTCTTTCCCGTGTGTGTCGTAGAAGCCGACTAAGGGACTCTAGAGTTTCATGTGTATTGCAATTTTAGGCGACAGGCTGACAACCTGTCACTATAGTGTATATGACTTATCAGAAACGACCCTCAAAATATTGTCAGACGTGACGATAAAGATCGTAATTTTACGGTTGTTACCGCTCTGCCTACCCCGCCAGGGATATAAGCGTGATTTGTGTGTGTGTGAAAACATTCCTTAATTTCTTTCCATTTGCTTTCTAGTTGTCACCCATGATAACTACTTAGCCCCATGCAAATTAATTGACTCTGAACCTCACCTACTATAAAACCAGTTCTGGCAGTAATTAGAAAAGAAAAAACATTGTAAAAAACAATTTAACGTCACTTCATAGCAAATACTGTTATGCATCACTAGCCAGCTAAGCAGGTTCATCTGCTTACTGTTTTTTTGTAGGAATAAGACATTTTCCCATGGTAAAATTAGCTGTTTCTTTCTTATGGTGCTAAAACTTCATAGTGGTAAAAGAATTATTAGATGCGTACATACCGGCTAAGCAGCCTCAGATGCTCACTGCCGCCCGCAGCATGCGATGCAATGGGCGGTCAGTGTGGACGGTTCTTCGCCCGAGCATGAGAATTTTAGCTTGCGCTGCTCAGGCGAAACACGTCCACACCGACCGCCCATTGCATCGCATGCTGCGGGCGGCAGTGAGCATCTGAAGCTGCTCGGCTGGTGCGACCCATTGAAATTGGTCCTGTAGTTACAGAGTTTATAAACTGTTTACATATAAAAAACTATTTTTTTCTTTTTATGAATGTCAACACTGCAAATTCTTTTAAACTAAATTTGTTTTAGTTTGCAGAAAAGAATTGCAAACCTGAACAAACAAACAAAACTTATTAAAAGTGGAAAATAGTAAACAAAAGCAATACATAAACGCTTAGATAACATTATACACCAGGCAATTATTGGATGGTAGGGAGCTACAAAAAATTATTGCTCTTAGAAAATTCAAGCCCCTAAAGCAGGCCACAGCTGGACATAGGCCTCCCCCAGGGTATGCCACAAGACTCATTCTCCTATTTCTGACACAGTCGCTACAAACAACCTTTACAGAGCTGTTTAATGGAAGAAAGCCATTTTTTATGTAATAAGATATGCCAATATACAGAGTGTAAAAAAATGTGCTGCAAATATTTTAAGGGGTTTATCAATTTATGAAACTGAACAACTTTCCCCAAAGAACATAGGTCGAAATATGAAAAAAATCTGGATACATACATACATACATACATATATCACGCCTTTATCCCTTGCGGGGTAGGCAGAGCGTAAACGACCATAAGAATATGGTCGCTATTGCCACGTCTGACATTTTTGAGGATTGATTTCCAAGGTTGTTCCAGAAAACATATGTATCACTATAGTGACAGGTTGTCAGCCTGTCGCCTAAAAATTGTAATACACCAATACCCTCGAGTCCCTTAGTCGCCTCTTACGACACCCGTGGGAAGGATGTGGGGTGATGCTATTCTAAGCCGGCATCACACGGCATCTCTCAAAAATCTGGATCTCCCATATAAATCTACTTGGTCGGTTGGTAATTTTGTATGGTAGTGTTAATGATCGTAGGAAGTTAATACTTTTCCATACACCCTGTATAGGGGAATAGGGGGTGATGTAGGCAGAAAAGATGGGTCAATCTGGTGCTTTTATTTATACTTTATTTATAGCCAAAAACCAAGAGGCACAGAGGGGAAGACCAAGGCGCACATTCGTCACACAAATTAAAGAAAAGGCTCGAGTCGTGTCGTACCAAGAGATGAAAACACTATCAGGAAAGAGAGAAGAGTGGAAATTGCTCCACCGACAAGAGCTCAGCTCTTAAATTTGATGATGATGATAGCCAAAAACAGTATTTCTCATATGCTAGTAGCATACATTAGTGTCCATTATCTACCTGTGAATGTTGGATAGAAACTGCAATTAGTTGTCCATAAATAAATGTAAATAAATAATAACTACTTATTGAGGAAAACCTAGTTTTAAATCATTGATTCTTTTCACTCAATCACGCCATCCTGTGTACATTTGATAACAATGTTTTGTATATTGACAGACCTCATTTCATATTTTTAATGTACTTGTAATACATAGATACAGACATATCACACCTTTATTCCTTGTGGGAAGGCAGAGCGATATCCGGCGCAAAAATATGGTCCCTGTCACTATGTCTGACAAAAATTGAGGTTTCAAATAATTTGTATATCACTATAGTGACAGGTTGTCAGTTTGTCGTCTTAATATTGTTACACACTTGAAATTCTAAGACCCTAAGTCGCCTCTTACGACACCTGCAGGAAATAAATGGGGTGATGCTATTCTTAACCAACAGCATCTAAGCTTGTAAATATTAGCAATTGTGATTTGATTAACATTTTCCTGTGCAAAACTTTCAATTACAACAGGTAAATAGCAATAACTCGGTATCAAACTGTTGTATCATCATCTTGATTAATAAATTGATATGAAAAAGTGTGTGTTAGAATTCAAGGTCACGTGTGCGTATGTCTTAATATCCATGTAAAAAACAAGTATTATGTACTGGAGTGTTACTAAACTGATACAATTGATATTTTAGCCATGTTTTTCTGCCTAGAAAATCCACCCAAGGTCCTCTGTTGTCCATATTTTGTTGGTTATGAGCAGATTTGACATAATGATATTTACATGCCAATAGGGTGCTAATTATCGATAGGAACCTTGACAAATCAACTTGATAAGCCTTTTAAGAGCTTACGGGCGGCTCGTTAAGCGTTTTATTGTCTAAAAATAAGTCACCCCAATAAGAAAATGGGTTGATTTGACAGATGTTGCACAACTCATAAAGATTAAAAGTATGGTCAAGATTCAGGGTTTACTTGGTCAGTATTGTAGTGGGTAAGGTCCACACAGTCCAGCGGCCGCAGTGGCAGGCTGACAGCCTTTACATAACGTGCCGTGGTGCGGAGGTGGCGTAAGAGGTTAGCCCAGTCCTTACCTTCACAGAATCCAGCGGGTACATGATACAGTGCTCCATGACACCCGCGATGGCCCCCGCGGTCATGTGCACGACGGAATTCTGCGTCGGAAGCGTCTCATAGTCCTCAAAGTTCATAATACTAACTATACACACACACTACACACGAAAGATACACCGATTTGGGTCAGAGTATGGACTTGCAATTTGGTTTTACCTAAATAATAGTATCATTTTCACTACGCTGCTATCGTTACAGATCATCCGAAATTTGGTGGAACTATCTAAAATTGATTCGGAAACGCGACAAGCACGCGCGGCTGGCAGACAGTGCAAATTTTTTGACGAACCAAAAATTCATCTGACATCAGCTGTCATTTTTAGAAAGGTGCGCTCAAAAACTAGGTTCTAAAAACCACGCAGCGTTCATAATAGCCAACATGATATTTATATGAGTATAATATACGACATGACGATGTACGTACGACTTGACGACTGAAAATTGACTGTTACCCTTCTGTTACCTCTGAGTTCATATTCAAAAGTATTGCGTAGTTCATTTTTTAATCAACGTAACACGTCCTCATAGCGATCAAGATGAAAGTGGCATTGTGGGCCAAATTTGCAGCTTGGGAGCATGTGATTATAAAGCTTTCCAAAGACCACAAATCCATTTATAGACGTCCGACTTCACATAATTCCAAGATTGCGACACACACAACGCAACCAGTAGTGTGTGTGGTGTAGCCTTTATTTTACCCATGGATCTATATACGTTTTTGAATGCAACTTTGGTGTGATTATGCCTTAACCTTTTTATTTTTCTGATTTGAACAAGCAAAGGAGCCTTATCAGAAGGAGCCATTTTTTTTGTGCACCTAAAAGTCCTTGAATCTCAGGAAACTGGGAAAACCTTTACCCTATTTAAGCTCGAAGTGCGTAGGATTTGTCTTATGCTTCTATATTCTACCAAGCACAAGGAAGAAATTACCTCCTCGATTCACCCACAGGATTCAGTAATATGACCGCCGTTCTTAGAAAACGAGTTTCACAAGTTTTCCATATCAGCCGCGTGAAAGAAATTTTCACAAGGTTATACCAGTAAGGGGACTTTAAATTTATCTATCAGTTACCTATCAACCAGTCTGGTACTTTACTTAGCTCAGGGGAAAATAGAATTTCGGCTTGGTTTAACTTTTATGCTATACGGGTGTAACAAAAAAATTGGTGCAAATAATTTAAAGGGTGAACCAGCCCATGAAACTGAAAAACTTTTTCCCAAGGAACATACATAGGTCGAAACATGAAAAAACAAATTGGACTCCCATACAAAATTACCAACCGACCAAGTCAATTTGTATGGGAGGTAACTCCAAACAATATTTTGAGCAACCTATGTTTTTGGGCAGTTGTCCAGTTTCATGAACTGATTAACCCTTAAAATATTTGTGGCTAATATTTTTACACCTTATATTTGGCTATAATTTTCTCGTATTTTCTTAAATAAGGAGGGAGACGTAGGTATACCCTTGCGATTAAAGAAACAATCTGTAATGGCGGCCGCTTTTCATGCTTTCTCTCTCCCACTGAGGCTCTTACTCCTAGCCCTCTTAAACCAGGCGTTCATGCTTTCTCCCTCACACTTAGGTAACCGCCATTTAAAGATCGTTTCTTATCTGATGTGATATAAAGAGTTGTAAAATAGGTCAAGGGCGAAATAAAAACATACTTGCTTGGAAATGCATTATTATTATTTCAAAAGCATAGTCTTCACGATAAAAATCACTGATAAAATTGCTCCTATCCAGCTGCTTCGCAATATTACAATAAGTAGATTTGAAAATACTACGAGACAATAATTCACATCAGACGTGCAATAAAATCCTTCAAAACGCATATAGAAAAATTTAATAAATAGACATAGGTTGCTACTTAAAATACTATACTTATTTTTTATTTATTTATATCAGCATTTCTCTTGTGGCTCCCACCGTGTGATTGCGAATATCGTTTGTTTATAAACTTATTGGCGATATTATAATTTAACGTGAAGTAGGTATTTGTTTCTCGTAAGTTCATAATCTAACGGTCGGTTAAACTGACCCTGATTAGTCAGTAAGTAACTGATTTTACGTTACAAGTGAAATGAGACAATCCGTTGTATTATAAACTAACGGAAAACAATGTATTTTATTGCAAATTGGTAGTTTATAGTATACGAAATATAATTTGAGCCTATTCGACTATGAAACGTCAAGGCGAAACGGCTCAAATTATATTTCCTAAACTATACTAAATATCGATACATTGCTATATCGCGAGTAAGATTATAAAATAGCGACTATTCACAATCATACGACGAGATCGTTGAACAGAGAGTTGCAACCTAAAATCGTTTCAAAATATTATTAATACCTGACTTGCCTGCAAATCGTGGTTTTAGGTATTATGAAACATAACATATCCGATAATATAAGACACCATCAAAAATAGGTAAATTGATAAAGACAAATTTTAATCAGTATTTTTTTATTGATATATTTTGTAAATCAAAACTGAATGCTATTTAGTTGACAAACAAACACATTATGAAACAAAGACAAGTACATAATGTATTTTACTTATTTCTTAAAAAGAAAGCTTTGAGCTTAAGGGACTTTTGAAAAAGACAGAAAGTATTTCAAAGTGATAAAAGTTGTGAACTATAAGAAAAATGCGAAGTCTCAGAGCGTGAGTCGATAGACGGATCATACTTAGGCTGGTTGTCTTACAAAGAAAATTATGAGCCAGGGCAAATTGACCCCTGGCGATCCAGAGTAATCTGTTCTTATAAATGTAAATGTCTGTTTTGTGTCAGTAACAATGTTCTTAAAAAAGATACAATTTGTCAAATTGTAAGCAGTATGTCGCGGTTCACTATCTATTGTCATTTCGTAATTTACTAGATAAAATATAATGTAACGGTATTCGGTAAATTTTTAAAGCTGTATATCGCGGTTCACAATCTATCGTCATTTCGTAATTTTACTAGATAAATTATAATGTGACAGTAGTTACAATCTTACGGATTACGGAGACCAGCCTAACATGACCCAGCGACCGGTCACGCCCACAAGTGGACACAGTTCCTATTATTATGGTAACGATTTAGGCATTCCATTTTGATAGTAAGCTATCTACTTTATATTGATACTTACTCTAGGTACTAAAAGCTGCGCACGCACACATACGCGGTCAATTGACGTGCACCCACACTCTCGCATTATTATTCCCACTAAAGCCTAGCCACTTTAAAAGCCCATTTTGACAGTTGTAAGAAATAAGGTGTTTTCGTTTAAAGCCCATTTTGACAGTTGTAAGAAATAAGTAAGGTGTTTTCGTTTGCTGACATCTTATCTAGTATGGGATTTAGCACAGTCAAATTGAGCTTTTAAAAGCGGTCTCAATCATCGCATTCAAAATCTGCTTTTTAAAATAAAATTAAAAACAATGACGTCATATTTAAAAACTGTAGATTGGTAAAGGCTTCTGTCGAAATATTTTTTGAAAATATTGATTTTAAATATTTTATCCGATTTCTGGTTTTTCAATTACGTTTTGAGTTATTTTATAGTCCAGCAATAATAATAAGAAACGCTTTACCGAGCCAAAAGCTACACAGAGCTAATTTCAGGAATAATAATACAATATTATGCAAAAAATAAATACATATTACTCTGGTATTAAGCAATTTTTAATATATATATTTATACGAACATATATACGTTTTATTGCTTGGTATATAACGGTGCCTTAGCACCTACACATCGGTTTTTGTGCATATTTTATTTATTTATCAAATGAATTTAAATTCTTGTGATGTGATGAGTAGCGTGACATTCTGCGCCAGACATTTTGCAGTCGTGACATCATGCGCCAGTCAGTTACATTCATGAATGTCACTACAAGCTTTCGCTGTGAATTCGACTGTCAAAACTAGTATTGTTCGGTGGTTTTACTGTAATTTATCCATAGTATTTAATATTTTTCCATTCGTTTTGTATTATAATAGAGTTGTCATCCACACTCCCACACCTTATTACAATACAGGGTGTAAAAAATTAGCTGCATATTTTTTAAGAGGTGAAACAGCCCATGAAACTGAACAACTTTCCACGGCAAACATAGGTCGAAATAGGAAGAAAAGATTTGGACCTCCTCCCATACAAAATTACCGTATGGGAGGGCCAAAAATTTCACATATCATTTCGACTTATGCTTCTTGGGGAAAGTTGTTTAGTTTGATTGGCTGACTCACTCCTTATAATATTTGCAGCTAATATTTTTACACCTTATATAAGGAATTAATTTGCTACCGACGAAAGCCATACTTATAACTATAATATAATATTTTGTTGTCCCAACTTACAGCTACCTCAATCAATATACAGGGTCTAAAAAAGTGGAAATATTTTCAAAGTAGAACTAACAACTGAACAGCTTTTCCAAAAGAACATCATACGTCATCATCATTCTCCTTGTCTTATCCCGTTCTCTGTCGGGGTCGGCTACCTAACCTAGGGGGTTTTGACTTGGAACCAAGTTTTACACAGAGCGACTGCCATCTGACCTCTGCAACCCGAAGGCTAACCTGGCCCGATTCCTTGGTTAAGTCACATTCAAATATCATCTGAATTTAAATTTTATTTGAATGTGGGTTTCATCACGATGTTTTTAATTTACCTTAAAAAGAACATAGGTCAAAAACTGAAAAATTTTAAACCCTAATCAATTTAAGAAGGCCCGATGTTTTTTTTTATTGCCCTGCCGTGTGATGCCGGCTTAGAATAGCATCACCCCACGTCTTATCCGCGGGTGTCGTAAATGGGACTCGACGGTTTCATATGTATTACAATTTTAGGCGACAGGCTGACAAAGTGTCACCTTAGTGATAATTATACGATTCATCTGAACGGACTCTCAATATTTGTCAGACGTGGCGATAGCGACCGTATTTTTACAGCCATTAACTTACTGCCAACCCGGTACAGGATAGGCGTGATATGTGTATGTAAGTATTCCATGGGAAAAGTTGTTCAATTTTAGCCTAACTATCCTAACATTTCCAGTTTTTTCCACCCCTCACGAATGACAATTATTTGGTTCTCACTAAAACAAATCGAATACAATCACGCACACAACTCTCGTATATATTATCCATATATTTTATCAAACAAGGCATCAATGTATCAGGAGCGGCGTGTACGTACCAGGTGCCTCCGGGTCTGTACGAGACAGAACTTAACACTTTTCAATGGATCTACTTTCAAGTCACTTGATTCAAAACTTTTTTTAAATTACATATTTTATACGGTGTTTGAGAGACGATCTACCAAAAACTTTGCAGGCATGATTATGAAACTAAACAACTTTTTCAAATATTTCGACCTCCCATACTAAATTTCCGAGCCGAGTGATTTTGTATAGGAACTGAAAGAAAAATTTTTGTTTCCCAACATAGCCCCCATATAAAAAGTTGTTCAGTTTCATGGTCTGAGCACTCCTGCGAAGTTTTCAATAGACAATAGTTTAAATATTTGTCAGACATGGCGATTAAGACCGCATTTTTACGGCTGTTAACGTTCAGCCTACCCCGTAAGGGATAAAGGCGTGATAAATGTATGGTTTGTGGAAAATTTGAATTAGTGACTTAAAATCAATCCCGCAGACGGCTGCTTGCTATACGACACGCATCGAGTTCTATGAACTTCCATATCTAGACAATATCGAATATAATCATTAATCACACTGCATATACATACTAGTAGGTAAAAATATATTATTATGTGTAGTCATAATATAATATCATCATTGATAAAATTAAAAGAAACGAGTCTCGCCGCTTTCGACTCTTAGTACTGATTGAATAAGAATCGAAACTGATGTGACTCAAATTTTACACTTACAAGTTAAAAATATAAAAATAAAATAACAACAAGTCGTAATAAATAATAAAATTATCGATTATGCAAGTAGGATTTCGCTTCGAAGCGATATGGTTGCTTCGGAAGCGGTACCGTCGCTTCGATCGAGGCCGAAGCACTTCGATAGCTGCGCGAGAAGCGTTATCATCGCTTCGGTCGAAGCACTTATAGTCTGTAAAATATAGGATGATCCCCGTGAGGTTTGTGACCTTAGAGCAAAGATGCTATGACATAAGGTACATTTTCCTAGTAAAAAAAAGAAAAAATAGACCTTATGTCATATTATTTGCTCCAAGGTCACAAACGTCGCAGGGATCATCCTATATTTTACAGACTATAATCTTCATACGAAATATTTAATTCACTTTTGGTGATACAAAATTAACTTCCATCGAAGCTCTATAAATTATAATTTCTTTGTTTGCTTCATACTTAGTCATTACTTCGACTTAGTTCTCTTTAAAAGAAGCCTCGATCGAAACGTTTAGCTAACATCGATGAAGCTCCTTTTCGCTTCATTCGAAGCGATCATTTTTTACTTTCCTCGCTTCGAAGCGCCATTTTTGCTTCGCTTCGCGTCATAATCGCTTGTAGGCGCTTAGAAGAGCCTCGCGCGGCGTTTTAGCTCGTTGCGGCGCCACTGCGGCAGGCGGTAGAAGTCTTGCCGGCCGATTTGCAATATAGCTTCGAACTCCGCGTCAGATAAGTGCCGCTGAAATATGAAAAATAATTTGAAAAAGAATTCAAAAGTGAGTCTGTGTGTGTTTAAGTGGTTGGGTTTGGGCTAACGTATGTATCGCCGGATTAGGGGGAAGTTCATTGAAAAACGCGCCAAGAAGCTCATAGCAGACGAAGCACTGGTTGAGACTAAGTTGCAGAGCCTTGAACACCGTCGTAAAGTAGCATGCATGTCGGTATTCTATAGGATACATTTCGGAGAGTGTGCTCAATCACTCCACGACCTGATACCCCCTTCCCCATTCCATCTCCGGGGATCGAGGCGCCGACTGGGGTTCCACCCTTATGTTGTAGATATACCTCTGATCCGCACTAAGCGTTTCGCTTCAACTTTTATCATGCGTACGGCTAAAGAGTGGAATTCCCTGCCGGCGGATCTTTTTCCGGAACAATATAACTTGGGCCTTTTTAAGGCAAGAGTGAATAGGCATTATCTAGGCAAGCATGTACCATCTTCGTCTGCATCTCCACTTACCACCAGGTGAGATGGCAGACAAATGCGGGCCTATTATAAATAAAAAAAAAAAAAAATGTAAGGGTCGGATTAGGGGTATACTGTGGTCAGATTAGGGGGGTATTGTGGTCGGATTAGGGTGATGTTGTGGTTGGATTGGATTAGGGGGATTTTGTGGTCGAATTAGGGGGATGTTGTGGTCGGATTAGGGAATGTTGTGGTCGGATTAGGGGGATGTTGTGGTCGGATTAGGGGGGATATTGTGGTCGGATTAGGGAGATTTTAGGGTCTGATGGGGGGGTTGTTGGGATCGGATTAGGGGAAAGTTGTGGTCGGATTAAAGGATTGTTGGAGTCGGGTTAGGGGGATGTTAAAGTCGGATTGGGGGATTTTGTGGTCGGATTAGAGGGAAGTTAGGGTCGGATTAGGGGGACGTTGTGGTCGGATTAGGTAGTTGTTGGTATCAGATTAGCCGGTTCTTGGGGATCAAAGGTCGTTAGGTTAGGAGTTTTTTGGGGTCGACTTGAGGGTGTGTCGGTTTCTCACCTCTAGATTAAGACGGTCTACATCAGGCGGCAGCCGGTAGTTGGTGATGAGTAGCAGGTGGTAAGGATACAGCTTAGCAGGCTCATGAACCAACAATGACGTTGCCATATTAGGTAGGGAGCGTCGCACGCCGCGCGAACCGACAGAGTTGACCCCCACGCCAGTCAGCATGGAGCCCCCGCGCATCGCAGCCCCTGATGTGGTTGTCTGGAAGACGAGAACCAAATTAAACTATTCACCACTCTCCATTCACTGCCGTGTGATGCCGGCTTAGAATCTGCCGTGTGATGCCGGCTTCGAATAGCATCACCCCACATCCTTCCCACGGGTCTCGTGAGAGGCGACTAAGGGACTCGGAGAGTATTGGTGTATTACTTTTTTTAGGCGACAGGCTAAAAACCTATCACTATAGTGACACACATGTTTTCTGAAACCACCTTAGAAAACAATCCTCAAAAATTTCAGACGTGGCGATAGTGGCCGTATTCTTACGCCGTTAACGCTATGCCTACCCCGCAAGGGATAAAGGCGTGATATATGTATGTATGTATGTATCATTCTCCATGCCTTGTCCCGTTCTCATTCATGCCTAAGTTTTTACACAAATTAAACTATTCATAGTTATGATTCTTACCGATGAATTCTTTACACATACCGGGCCTTTATCCCCTGCAGGGTAGGCAGAATGTTAACAACTGCAAAGTTACGGTCGTTATCATCATGTCTGACAAAAATTTTAGGGTTTTTTTACATACATGCATACATATATCGCGCCTTTATCCCTTACGGGGTAGACAGAGCGCTAACGACCACAAAAATACGCCTGAGGTCGCCACGCCTGACAAATATAGAGGGCTGTTTAAGATAATTTTGTGTATTACTATAGCGACAGGTTGTCAGTCTGTCGCCTAAAAGTTGTAATACACCTGAAACCCTCAAGTCCCTCAGTCGCCTCTTACGACACCCACGGGTAGGAAATGGGGTGATGCTATTCTAAGCCGGCATGACACGGCAAGGTCTTTTTTGGATGGGAAATTGTGTTAGGTAAATTTCAATGCTAACTAAATAGGTTTGTACTGATAATAAAGGCTTACCACAGCACTCCTGTCTACATCGGTGATGGAGCCGGCAGAAACTGAAAACATCAACAATTGTCAATAAAATACAAAATAACGTTAAAAACGTTAAGGGCCAGGGCACACTGAATAGAAAATTCGCGTTTATTCACGACTACTTCTAAAATGAGCTACTAAATAATACGTTAGCTGTGCTCTGGCCCTAAATCATTCTCAGTCTAAAAAAAATTAGCTGCAAATATTTTAAGGCGTGAATCAGCCCAATGGAACTAAACATCTTTCCCCAAGTAACATAGGTCGAATATGAAAAAAAATTTTGGATCTCCCATAGGTTGGTTTGTAAATTGCATGGGAGGAACATAATGTCCCCTTTCGGCCTATGTTCCTTGAGGAAAGTTGTTTAGTTTCATGGACTGGTTCATCCCTTAACATATTTTCAGTTGATCTTTTTATAAATCTTTATACAGGGTGTAAAAGACGTTGTAATAGATCATGAAACTGAACAACTTGTTCTATGGCGGCTATATTGGTAAACGTCAAAATTTTTCCGACCTTCCATACAGAATTGCCTATCAGCTGAGTGACTTTGTATGGGAACTCAAAAATTTTTTTGTTTCCCAACATAGCCCCCATAGTAAAAGTTGTTCAGTTTCATGGTCTGATCACACCTCCAAAGTTTTCGTTACACCGTCTTTTACACCCTGTATAAAGATTATAAAAAGATGAACTTATATGAAATATGAAAAACGTGTTTAAAAATTGTGATTACTTTTTCAATATGCCTAAGCTTTACGCATTGCCTGTTCTATTCTACGCAATATGATAACGCATTTAGCAAGAACGACGAATAATCAGCTAAATGCAAAATATTATTCTGCAATTACAGAGCCTAAGCCACGAGTACATTTTGATTTGAAAAGAGCTGTGAAGCCACGTAAGCTGACGGCGTGAGGCTGGTTTTGTGACATGTGGCAGGACACTTGGCGGGGTTAAAAAAGTGATTTCGCATTGTCGTCTAATGCATCGAGTAACAAACATTAAAATAAATGGTACAACAAAAATACGAAAGAAAGAAAGAAAGAAGGAAGAATATTACAAGTGTACGGGGTGTAAGGGACAGCGTCCCGAATACTGATAGGATGCAAGCATGAAACTGAACAACTTTCCCCTAGGAACATATGTCAGGAAACGTAAAAAAATTTAGGCCTTCCCATAGTAAATTCAGTCAGATGATCGCGATTTTGTATGGGAGGTCGAAATTTTTTGTCGTTTCTTGACATTTGTTCCCAGGGGAAAGTTGTTCAGTTTTATGGTCTGCTTATACCCTATCAGTATTCGGGACGCTGTCCCTAACACCTTGTATATGGCGCGTGTGAATAACGTTGGGAGGGGAAGACCTAGACGAACGTACCTAGATCAAATCGGGGACGTTCTAAAGAAAGGTCAGGTGAAGAGCATGTATGAAAAGGCTGATGAATGTTGAGGAAGCGAAAGAGGTGTGTCAGGATCGTAGCAAGTGGAAGGATGTAGTCTCTGCCTATCCCTCCGAAAAAGAGGCGTGATTATATGTATGTATGTACCAAAAATACGGTGTGTTCCCGTCAAGGGTGGGGAAAGATTTGTTAGGGTGGGGCTAAAGTAACAAGACAGAGTGGAGCAGGTGGGGTAAGTTGAGGCAGAACGTTGGGCAATGTCCCACCCTGCCAAATCTTGCTCCACTTTTAACGGGGAGACGGATACCGGGTACAACGGGAACAGCCAAAATACTGATGAGAAAATAAAAAGTCTAAATATTTATGCCTAAATATAACAGTGATTTGTTCGCCAGTACAGAGAAAGTAGTACAGAGGAAAGCCACAAAAGTATATATTGTTTTTTAAGGATCACAAATTGCAGCTACCAAAAAATTTACTGTGCCCTACAATAGGTAGAATTCTAAATACTTGAAGAACTATAAACTTAAAAGCCCCTATGTAATTATGTGGCATAAGGGTGCGTCTCCATTGAAGCGGGGCTGCGCTAAGTTAAGCTAAGCGCGGCATGAATTGACCAAACATAAGCCTCAAAATCCCCGATTCACCGCCCCGCTTCAGTGGAGACGCACCCTGATTGGTCAATTCATGCCCCGCTCAGCTCAGCTTAGCGCAGCCCCGCTTCAGTGGAGACGCACCCTAAAGCTTTATTAAACTGAACGAATTTCTCGAGATAAAAATTAAAAGCGTGCGTGCGTCGCACAAAGATGTTTGAGGCGGTAATGGCGGAGGCTGCGCGTGCGCACTTACCGCACAGATCCCCCCGCACTGACACCGCACAACACACAACCCACATCAGTCCATAAACATAGTCACTACCTATATAGTATAAAGCAAAGTCGGTTTTCGTGTCTCTATGTATGTATGCTTAAATCTTTAAAACTACGTAACGGATTTTGATATGATTTTTTTCAAAGATAGAGCATTTCAAGAGGAGGGTTTATATGTATAATAGGCTTGTTTCCTGACAGGTCAAATGAGCTACTTTTTAAAACGATCTAAAACGGTATTTTGTTTGAAGAACTAGAAGTATGACGTCACGCCTTAAGTATTTGGATGGCGTCAAAACACTTACTTTTATATTATTTTTCTGTTTATTAATTCAAACTTTGGATATTTCGAAAAATTATGAATGACGTTCGTAGTATTTTTGGACAATAGTTTTAAGTGTACAACTGTTATATTTTTAATGGCCCAGGAAACTAGCGAATTCTTGCCAAGAAAACATCTAATTCCTACGGGAAAATGAGTTACAGAGGGTGCAGCCCTTGGGCGGGCCGCTACTACTAAGTAAAAAAACTCGGCTTCTTGTGTTTTTGCAATCTAAATTGTGTTTAAAGGGCGGGATAAGTGGATGCCGTGTAATGCCGGCTTAGAATAGCAACACCACACATCATTCCCGCGGGTGTCGTAAGAGGCGACTAAGGGACTTGAGAGTATCGGTGTATTACACTGACAACCTGTCACTATAGTGATACGCATGTTTTCTGAATCAACCTGGGAAAACAATCCTCAAAAAATGTCAGACGTGGCGATAGTGACCGTATTCTTACGGCCGTTAACGCTTTGCCTACCCCTCAAGGGATAAAGGCGTGATATATGTATGTATGAATAAGTGGAGTATGTTTAATTTCAAGTGTATGTGACAGCAAAGAATGCTCACAGAAATGGAGACTTCCTCATAGTTCAACTAAGAGAAGAACGAAATAGAAATTGATACTATTGTTTTAGTTAATGAAGTAAAAACTGAGCAGAAAGTACAGGTGAACTTTATGTGATTAAAGATAGTTTTTAACCATTTAACTAGGACAAAGGTATATAAGGTGCAAAAATATTAGCTGCAAAAAAATTAAGGGGTGAATCAGCCCATGAAGCTGAACAACTTTCCCCTAGGAATTAAGGTCGAAATACGGAAAAAAAAGGGAAAATTGTTCAGTTTCATGGGCCGATTCACCCCTTAAAATATTTGCAGCTAAAATTTTTTACACCCTGTAGAAAGAGCAATGTTGAGCTCAGTTTTTACCGGTCTATGGTTGACCCTAAGATTAAGGCGATCGCAGACTAATACTCACTGTCGGATTTGCCGCTGCTAAAGTCAGTGCTGTGCGTCTTGTCCCCGAGGGCGCTGAATGTAAAATCACCCTAGAACACACATAAACATACGCTTAGATTTTTGTACCAGAATATAATTTAGTAGTGTAATTTAAAAAACTTGCGATGGTAGTGCGACTGCCTTTGACGCAGAATCTTCCGGGTTCGATTTTCGGTGGGTCATCCACAAAGTTGATATTTATTACTTTGTGAATTTGTTCCCAGTCTGGTTAGATTGCGGGCTGAACCACCCGATTTTCCGTAAGTAAGATGGTTCCGTGTTTCGGATGGCACGTTACGCCGTATGTCCCGGTTGCTGTCTATGATCTAAGGCGGCAGTCGTTACACAACCATGTCAGAAGCCTGCTACTTGTAGAAGGCGGTTGAAAAATTCTGACACTAGGATTCATTGGGTCGTTGGACCACTCGGTGTTCCACACGAAAAGAGGAGAATTTAAAAAGTAACACATTGAAGCAAGCAAAAAGTGTCTTTAATATGGTTTGAATTCCTACGGAGTAACAGATGTTAGGTTCTTGTAATAACTTTTACCAAAGAATACTAGCTATAGCCTGTTAGTTTAGGTACTTATCTTTTTGTAAACAAACTTTGTATTAAACTGACAGTTCTGAAGTGTCACTTTCATACAAAGTGTGTTTACAAAAAGATAAGTACCTAAACTTACAGACTATAATAGCTACTACTACTAGCTTGTTTCAGGCCCTTAAGTCTGCTAAATGAAAATCGTTTCAGTTGGATGTCGATTCGATCTCAGTTGGATGATTTTGATAGTTTCGTAGTCTGCTTACAGTTTGAAGTATAGAAAAGCCAGATATAACCTCGAGACTAACATCAAACGATCGATAATTTTGACCGTAGTTGCCTAGTTGGTAGAGCATGGCACTGCTTGACGGTCGCGGGTTCAAGTCCCGGCCACAGTCGAATTCTTCAATATACTTATTCGTTTCATTTAGGTATTGAAATCGCACTTCATGATGTGTGTGCTAATTTTTCTGGCTGAAATTCTAGTGTTGCAAGAATCGAACTTGCAATCTTCCGCGGAATCTTGCTCGTCAGGCATGATCTACCAAAACAAGGGGGGATAAGAGTGCGTCTCCATTGAAGCGGGGCTGCGCTAAGCTAAGCACCACAAGAATTGACCAATCATGAGCCTCAAAATCCCCGAATCCCTGCCCCGCTTCAGTGGAGACGCACCCGTATCTGCAGTACTTACGGCGGTGGATGAGAAGGTATGTGAGCGGTGGTTGGCAAGCCCGTAGCCCGGTCTCGGCGGCGCGCGCAGGGATGAGACCACTGCAAGATGGCGGCGGTGACAACGCGGGAGCAACCGCGCGGCCAGCCCTAGCCTACTCACGGTTACTATAGGGACCTAGCTTTGAGAACACTTTAGTAAAAGAAGCAATAAAAATACTAAATATATAATAGGTGTACCGACAGAGCCATCGAATAGTAGCGACCATAGGAAGCGACCGTACCGACCGTGCTGAATCGCTACACTTATACCTACTTATAAAATATACATGGCGTTAGGGACAACGTCCCGAATACTGATAGGGTGCAAGCAGACCATGAAACTGAACAACTTTCTCCTAGGAACATATGTCAGGAAACGACAAAAAAATTTCGACATCCCATACAAAATCGCGATCAGCTGACTGCATTTACTATGGGAAGCAAAAAATGTTTTGACGTTTCCTGACATATGCTCCTAGGGGAAGGTTGTTCAGTTTCATGGTCTGCTTGCACCCTATCAGTATTCGGGACGCTGTCCCTTACACCCCGTATTTTTATATACGCACCTACATAATGAAATATGAATATAGATACATACGGAATTCCTTAAGAATATATGGTTTGATTTTACATGTTGCTTCTCTTACTATGTGTCTCAAGACTCTACGGAAAACCTAGCATTTGTTTGGGGGAGTTTTTACCCTACTTACATTAAAAGACTTAAATTAGCCTAAATAGCTATCTCAGTTATAAGGAAATATCGGGCTTCATATTTCGAAATAATTTCGCTTCTCAGAAACTATCTTGATGCTACTTCATTTACAAATAAAACATAAGTTTTTTCCACTCTAAAGCGAAATCTAGCATAACATTTATTTTGAAAAAATACAAATTTATTCCACAAATCGCCATCAAAACAGTTTCGGAGAAAACTTACCCGCCTTACGATAAGGCCGCCTTTGCTTACTTTTATTTTAGTTTTTTGTGCCGTTTTGTGTTTTAATATAGTTTCTTGTAAGCAAGAGTTTATCTATCTATCTATCTTACCTGAACCACAGATGTACTTTGCTGTCTGTCAGAAACTCAGACCTAGCCTGGATACTCTGGATAGGGTATAATAGTGTTGTTTTGTACTCACGTTGCGATGATCACGCATAGACGCTGGCAGTGTGCACGCTCTCGGCGACCACCCGGCGCGTTGCGCTGGTACCACAGAATATACAGTAATCTCTATCATAGGACGACACGTTTGACAGCTGTCATACAGCCACAACAGTAAACTGCTGGACGTGGGCCTCTCTCTAATGGCGGACATTAGTCATAATAACTACGCCTGGCAAGCGAATTGGTAAGCGCAGTAAAACATTGTATTTTGCATTCACAGTGAATGCTTGGGCTTATTCTTTACTCGCCTTTTATCACGAATAGAAATGGGGTGATGCTATTCTAATCGCCACCACACGACACATCAGCCGATTCAAAAAGTATCTTTTGTTTTTAATGTAAATTTAACTTGTCATTCGACTCCCTGCTGTCAAAAGTATCATCCTAAATTGTACAGAGTACGTCGCGCGCACCACACACTGCGCTTTCCATGCTCGAATAAACACACAACAGCAGCAAAAAAAACAGTAAATGGTGTCGATTCTGTAGAACGTTTTCGTAGGTAATTTATATCGGTTCCTATTTTATCAGATTCTAAGTTCTTTCATTTACCTGTTAACTTGAAATATGATTCATCAAAACATAGAAAATTGACACTCGTCTATTGTCATACGTCTCGAATATGAATCATTTTTTTTGTATGATCATTTTAAGAAAAATTTAACTCTGCTACTGCTACTAATAATATAAGGTGTAAAAATATTAGCTGCAAATATTTTAAGGGACGAATCAGCCCATGAAACTGAACAATTTTCCTCAACAAAACATATATCGAAATATAAAAAAAAAAATGTTGACCTCCCATATAAGTCGACTTAGGCGGTTGGTAATTTTGTATGGGAAGTCCCAATTTTTTTCCTATTTCGACCTATGTTACTATGTTACTTGGGGAAAATTGTTCAGTTCCATGGTCTGATTCACCCCTTAAAGTATATGCAGCTAATATTTATACACCTTATATTAATAAACATTCAAACAAAGTGCGCACACAACAACCAGAGCCTAGTTTTTTTTTTTTTATAATAGTGCAATCGCTGTTATGCCAATGAAATGCAAAAGCATTTCTTAAAATCAGCTAACGAAAACGTAAGCTAGAATCGGCACCAATATTGTAACAAAACAATCAACATCTTAGAGAAAAAGAGCAAGAACTCATTCCATTCTAAGGTTAGATGTTATTAAAGTTGAGAAAAGTAGAACACTATTTCTGCAAAAATGCATGGTCAGATACAGGGTGTAAGAGACGGTGTAACGATAACTGTGCAGGCGTGATCAGACCACGAAACTGAACAACTTTTTCTATCGGGGCTATGTTGAGAAACGTAAATAATTTTTCGAACTCCCATACAAAATTCCCGATCAGCTGGTCAAATTCAGAGTCAATTTTTTTTTTCGTTTCGCAACATAGCCGCCATAGAAAAAGTTGTTCAGTTTCATGACCTGATCACGCCTACAAAGTTTTCGTTACACCCTCTCTTACACCCTGTATAAATTTATTTATTTGCTTTGTTTCTCTAAAATAAAAATATTTGAAATTCATTATTAAATCGTATCAAAATATTTATAAGCTCCTCATTATGTTCTATGATAAAATGAGGATGTAAATTAACTATAAGGAGGCAATTTACAGTAAAATAAAAGACTATTGATGGAGAGCGATAATAAGTAATAAGTGAATAAAATAATAATAAATGGAAAAAAATACTAGTGAAAAAAATGCAATGATAAATAATATTGTTAATTCGTGTTAAGACAAACGTGCAACATGCATGATGGAAAAATAATCAATTTCATTAAGACATGATGTCAAATGATCAAACACATAAATAACAATTTAATAAGCTTAAAGCGTAGACATAAAAACCAGAATATTCCAGTCCCGTTGAAGCTAAATTTTGACCTAGAATAATGCAAGCACGAAGCAAATTTTTTTAGGGTTCCGTAGTCGTCTGACTAAAGCAATTTTAATGAGGTATTGTATATGTTGATGAAATTTCATATTCTAATAAAACTATGAACCAGTTCTAAAAACATTGAACTTTGTACAAAGTGATCCAATATCTGTACAAATATAATCTGATTTAGATAAAACATCGTATGTTACTTCAGACCTTATTATTACGAATTGCAATTTACCATTCTATCTCTCTTTTTGTGTGGAACACGGAGTCATCCAACGACCCACATTCAGGCGAGTAGAAACCTCGGGATAATAGGTAACAATAGATACTTTGATAACCAAAAACTACCGCAATTTTGCAAATCATCAAAATTAATATTAAAATGACATAGTTTTAGACACTACGGAACCCTATAGCATGTCTGACACACTCATTTTGTTTGCATTGCGTGCAAGAAGCGTCTCACCTTGTTTCTCTCCAATAATCGCCAATTATTCCTCGCCTAGCTTACGGCTATGGGTTTACTTAGTGCTTAGGTTATTATATGTATCATTATTATATTGGGTGTTAGGGGCAGCGTCCCGAATGCTGATAGGGTGCGTGTAGAACGTGAAACTGAACAACTTTCCCCTAGGAACATATGTCAGGAAACGACTAAAAAACTTCGACCTCCAATACAAAATCACGTTCAGGTGACTGCATTTACTATGGGAAGGCAAAAATTTTTATACGTTTCCTGACTTATTCCTCTAGGGAAAAGTTGTTCAGTTTCATGGTCTGATATCAGTATTCGGGTCGCTGTCCCTTACACGCCGTATGTATACAAGGCATAAATAAATTTGCTGTAAATATTTTAAGAGGTGAACCAGCCTATGAAGCTGAACAACTTTCCCCAAGGAACAAAGGTCGAGATATGAAAAATAAAAATTTGCTCATACAAACATACAAATTGACTGGTCGTCCGGTACATTTTGTATGGGAGGTCATAATTTATTTTCATTATTTCGACTTATGTTCCTTGGGGAAAGTTGTTCAGTTTAATGGACTGGTTCACGCCTTCAAATATTTGCAGCTATTTTTTTACATCCGTAACAAACGTATAAGGATGCGTCTCCATTGAAGCAGGGCTGGGCTAAGCTATGCTAAGCGCGGCATGAATTGGCCAATCATGAGCCTTTAAATCCCCGAATCCCCGCCCCTTTTCAGTGGAGACGCACCCTGATTGGTCAATTCATGCCCCGTTCAGCTCAGCTTAGCGCAGCCCCGCTTGAGCGGAGACGCACCCTAAGGGTGACATTATAAACTATACTTCCATATAACTTATAGATGACATGAAGTGGTGCAAGTTAGGGGTTAAAAACTGAAGGCGTAGAAATGTGAGTAGGTAGGGCTAGCTGTTTACATAAACATAATAAATACCAATTATTAGATACCAGATTAATTTTCACATACCAATTTATTAAATACCAGATTAAGTATGGTAAAAGAACTGTATTGATGCATCATCATTCTCCTTGCCTTATCCCGCTCTCTGTCGGGGTCGGCTACCTAACCCAGGGGATTTGACGTGGAACCAAGTTTTTACACAGAGCGACTGCCATCTGACCTCTGCAACCCGAAGGCTAACCTGGCCCGAATCCTAGATTAGGTCACATTCAAATATCATCTGAATTCAAATTTTATTTGAATGTGGGTTTCATCACGATGTTTTCCTTCACCGTAAGAGCAGCCGGTAAATGTACGTGAGTAAAAACACAGGTACATGGCGGGGATCAAACTCGGGTCTCCCGATTGTAAGACCGGAGTCCTAACCACTTGGCCA
This sequence comes from Keiferia lycopersicella, assembly GCA_029255805.1. Taxonomy (NCBI): domain Eukaryota; kingdom Metazoa; phylum Arthropoda; class Insecta; order Lepidoptera; family Gelechiidae; genus Keiferia; species Keiferia lycopersicella. Next base: position 842,436 of record JARACZ010000028.1, read on the forward strand.
CCGTTTTTCAAAATCTTAGTTTTTAAGGTATTCTTGTAAAAGGAATCAATTTTGAAAAACGTACATTATGAAGTTTTTAATCAACTTATTTACGACAAACAGAGTAGGTAGTTTAAGTTTCATATAAAATCACGTTTATAGATTCTACAGAGTAGGTAGTGTCAAATTATCTACATATGCAATTACAGGGTGTTTGGAAAAGTACTAACTTTCTTTCAAGGGGTGACCCAGTCCATGAAACTGAACAACTTTCCCCAGTAAGCATAGATCAAAGTATGACAAAAAAAATTGACCTCACTTATTGGCTCAGTCCGTTGGTATATTCGTATACGAGGTTTAATTTTTTTTGTTCATGTTTCGACCTATTTTATTTTGTTCATTAGGGAAAGTTGTTCAGTATCACGGGATGCCCATCACTTGATTTGAAAATAGCACTTTTCTAAACAACCTATACATGGTGTAAAAAAGTTGGCTGCAAATATTTTAAGGGGTGAATCAGCCCATGAAACTGAACAACTTTCCACAAGGAACATAGGTCGAAATATGAAAAAAAATTTGGACCTCACATACAGAATTACCAACTGATTTTCAATTTGTATGGGAGCTCCAAAAAATTTTCTCACATTTTGACCTATGTTCCTTGGGGAAAGTTGTTCAGTTTCCTGAGCTGGTTCACCACTTAAAATATTTGCCGCTAATATTTTTACACCTTATATGTATAGGAAATTTCAAACCAAAGTCATTGCCATATTCAAATTATAAACGTGGCGTGTCTTTCTCTCGTCTAATAATAAACACTTACCATTATAGCTAGGTATGTGCGTGTGGTGGTGGGGCGGGGTGGGGCAGGCGTCGTCCGCGCGCGTGTCGAGGCAGCGCGAGGGCGAGGCGCCCACCGGCGACGAGTAGCGCAGCCGCGAGCCTGCCTCGCGGGCCGCCGACGGAGTCCTACGGTGTTACCATTCTCATAACATACGATACACTACATATGAGGTGTGTATTCAGTATTTAGTGTGTATTCAGTATTTAGAGTGTATTCAGTATTTAGTGTGTGTTCAGTCAGTATTCCGCGTGTATTCAGTAATTCGGTGTGCATTCAGTCAGTATTCGGTGTGTATTGAGTCATTCGGCGTGTATTCAGTGATTATTCTGTGTTTATTCAGTCAGTATTCGGTGTATATTTAGTCAGTATTCTGTGTGTATTCAGTATTTAGTGCGTGTTCAGTCAGTATTAGGCGTGTATTCTGTCATTCGGTGTGTATTCAATCAGTATTCGGCGCGTATTCAGTCATTCTGTGTGTATTCAGTCATAATTTAGCGTGTATTCTATCATTCGTTGTGTATTCTATCATTAGGTGTGTATTCAGCCATATATACGGTTTTAATTTAGTCAATAGTCCCAAACGCATTAAAAATATATTATACGTAAAATATATTTAATAAGTACATACCGGCTGGCATTTCTTGGATCTAAGTTCTGCTTCTTCCATTGATTTAATTTTTCCCTCTCTTTCACTTCTTTCAAAAACACCTGAAATAAAAAAACAGTGTGTTCATTATTCTTCTAAAAATTATTTTTACAAGTCAAATACGTTTATTATAGATCTAAAACATAAGTTAACTTCTGAACTAAAAATCGCACCTTTCTTTCTTCTATCATGTTTCGAATAACTTCACTTGTCTCATCACAAGTGTGATGCCGACTTAAAATAGCATCACTCCACTTACGACATCCATGGGAAGAAATGGGGTGATGCTTTTCTACGCCGGTAAGCATAATAGACATTCTTAAATAGAAATACCGTACCGATGCCGTGTGATGCCGGCTTAGAATAGCATCACCCCATTTCCTACCCGTGGGTGTCGTAAGAGGCGACTAAGGGACTCGAGAGTATTGGTGTATTACAATTTTAGGCGACAGGCTGACAACCTGTCACTATAGTGATACACATGTTTTCTGAAACATCCTTGGAAAACAATCGTAATAAATGTCAGACGTGGAGATAGCGACCGCATCTTTACGGACGTTAACGCTCCGCCTACCCCGTAAGGGATAAAGGTGTGATATATGTATGTATGTATGTATGTATGTATGTATGTATGTATGTATGTATATAAATATATATATATATATATATATATATATATATATATATATTTACATACATACATATATTTACACAAATAAATATATACTATAAATAAAATATCTGTATATATATGATTAATAATCATAATGTAGAAAAAGAAGTATGCTACGATTTAGGCAATAGTCTCTGCCTACCCCAGCGGGAAATATACGTGATTTATATATGTATGTATCTAGCGCATACCTGTGCGATGCCGGTGTCAATCTTCTCTAGCTCCTGTTGTTCTCTGCGCAGTCTCTCGTGCTTTCCGTTGACGGTTCCGTCCGTCACTTCCGTTTCCGAATCCGTGTCCACGCCTTTGTAAGAATCCGACCAGCGCCGCCGTCGCTCTGGAAAAAAAACAAAAAAAAAACTCAAAATACATACATACATACATACACACTTATATATAACGCCTTTATCCCTTACGGGGTAGGCAGAGCGTTAACGGTCGCTATCGCCACGTTTGACAAACATAGAGGGCCGTTCGAAATAATTTGTGTATCACTATAGTGACAGGTTGTCAGCCTGTCGCCTAAAAGTTGCAAGTCCCTCAGTCGCCTCTTACGACACCCACAGGTAAGAAATGGGGTGATGCTATTCTAAAACAGCATCACACAAAAAAACTCAAAATAACATCAAAATCTCGATCGGTCTCGGTCTTAGTCTCGAGTCCAGTTCCGTCTAATATTTTTAACGAAAAATAACGGGGTGAAGTCGGTAATTTATGAAGACTGATGTGGCGCAGTGGTAATGCGGTTCGATTCTCGGTGGGTCACTCACAAAGTTGAAATTTATAACTTTGTGAATTTGTTACCAGTCTGGTTAGGACACTGCAGGCTGGACCACCCGATTGTCCGTAAAAAAGATGGTTCCGGGTTTCGGATGGCACGTTAAGCTGTAGGTCCCGGTTGCTGTCTATGATCTTAGACGGCGGTCGTTACACAACCTTGTCAGAAGCCTGCTACTTGTAGAAGGCGGTTGAAAAATTCTGACACTAGGGTTCATCGGGTCGTTGGACGACCTGGTGTCCCACATGAAATGAAAGAACGAAAAATAATCGTAATAGTAAAAATAACTGCTAAATAAAATAGATTTGCAATTATTGCAACAACGGCTGTACGGGCCGATAGTAGATAAATAAAATTCGCTAGTTTCCTGGGTCATTAAAAAATTATAACAGTTGTACGCTTAACACTCTTGTCCAATAATACTACGGACTTCATTCATCATTTTTCGAAATATTCAAAGTTTGAATTAATAAACAGAAAAATAACATAAAAGTGACGCCATCCAAATACTTACGGCGTGACGTCATACTTCTAGTTCTTCAAACAAAATACCGTTTTAGATTGTTTTGAAAAGTAGCTCATGTGACCTGTCAGGAGACAAGCCTATTGCCGGCAAGTTTTGTCGATATTTTCCCTGGCTAACCTGGGTCTGTGTAAGGATAGGGCGGCGCGGGGAAGTCGTCCCGCTCGATCTTGCTCTGCGCGCCGGGCGGCGGCTTGTACGTATGTATGTATTACCTGGGTCTGTGTAAGGATAGGGCGGCGCGGGGAAGTCGTCCCGCTCGATCTTGCTCTGCGCGCCGGGCGGCGGCTTGTACGTATGTATGTATTACCTGGGTCTGTGTAAGGATAGGGCGGCGCGGGGAAGTCGTCCCGCTCGATCTTGCTCTGCGCGCCGGGCGGCGGCTTGTACGTATGTATGTATTACCTGGGTCTGTGTAAGGATAGGGCGGCGCGGGGAAGTCGTCCCGCTCGATCTTGCTCTGCGCGCCGGGCGGCGGCTTGTACGTATGTATGTATTACCTGGGTCTGTGTAAGGATAGGGCGGCGCGGGGAAGTCGTCCCGCTCGATCTTGCTCTGCGCGCCGGGCGGCGGCTTGTACGTATGTATGTATTACCTGGGTCTGTGTAAGGATAGGGCGGCGCGGGGAAGTCGTCCCGCTCGATCTTGCTCTGCGCGCCGGGCGGCGGCTTGTACGTATGTATGTATTACCTGGGTCTGTGTAAGGGTAGGGCGGCGCGGGGAAGTCGTCCCGCTCGATCTTGCTCTGCGCGCCGGGCGGCGGCTTGTACGTATGTATGTATTACCTGGGTCTGTGTAAGGGTAGGGCGGCGCGGGGAAGTCGTCCCGCTCGATCTTGCTCTGCGCGCCGGGCGGCGGCTTGTACGTATGTATGTATTACCTGGGTCTGTGTAAGGGTAGGGCGGCGCGGGGAAGTCGTCCCGCTCGATCTTGCTCTGCGCGCCGGGCGGCGGCTTGTACGTATGTATGTATTACCTGGGTCTGTGTAAGGGTAGGGCGGCGCGGGGAAGTCGTCCCGCTCGATCTTGCTCTGCGCGCCGGGCGGCGGCTTGTACGTATGTATGTATTACCTGGGTCTGTGTAAGGGTAGGGCGGCGCGGGGAAGTCGTCCCGCTCGATCTTGCTCTGCGCGCCGGGCGGCGGCTTGTACGTATGTATGTATTACCTGGGTCTGTGTAAGGGTAGGGCGGCGCGGGGAAGTCGTCCCGCTCGATCTTGCTCTGCGCGCCGGGCGGCGGCTTGTACGTATGTATGTATTACCTGGGTCTGTGTAAGGGTAGGGCGGCGCGGGGAAGTCGTCCCGCTCGATCTTGCTCTGCGCGCCGGGCGGCGGCTTGTACGTATGTATGTATTACCTGGGTCTGTGTAAGGGTAGGGCGGCGCGGGGAAGTCGTCCCGCTCGATCTTGCTCTGCGCGCCGGGCGGCGGCTTGTACGTATGTATGTATTACCTGGGTCTGTGTAAGGGTAGGGCGGCGCGGGGAAGTCGTCCCGCTCGATCTTGCTCTGCGCGCCGGGCGGCGGCTTGTACGTATGTATGTATTACCTGGGTCTGTGTAAGGGTAGGGCGGCGCGGGGAAGTCGTCCCGCTCGATCTTGCTCTGCGCGCCGGGCGGCGGCTTGTACGTATGTATGTATTACCTGGGTCTGTGTAAGGGTAGGGCGGCGCGGGGAAGTCGTCCCGCTCGATCTTGCTCTGCGCGCCGGGCGGCGGCTTGTACGCGGCCGGGTAGTGAGACAGCTCTATCGGCTCCTGAAAACATACAATGATACAGTCTGAAAGGGTTCATCGGATCGTTGGACGCCTGAGTGTCCAACACGAAAAAGCCATACATACATACATATATCACAGATATTACATCTCCAGTATAGTGTTTTTATTAAGATTACCAACAGAATATATCTTATAGCAAGAGGTTTTAAATGTCAATTTTCCAAAATTAATGCTCAATTTTTCTACTTCATTTATTCCCAAACTTTCTTATTTCCCATTTCATTTGTTTCCAAACATATTGCTTTCCTGTTTTCCTCAACTTATGTATTTCTCACTTCGTTTCCCGCCTCATTTATTTCCCAACTCATTCTTAAAACCTCTTTCTCATCTCTTTACCTACCTCATTATTCATGCCGGGCGACTTGGGCCTGGGTGTCTCGCTACGCATAGAATCTACCAGCACCGTCATGGCAGGTCGAGGGGATTGCTTGCCAGTTCGCGACGAGGCGCGGGTACTGCTTCCTCCCGCAGCTGTGAAGATAAAAATAACGTTTTATTGATAGATATAACTATGTATCTAATTATAGAAGAGCGTTGGTGGCCAAGTTGTTAGAACACCGGTCTTACAATTGTGAGATTCGAGTTCGATCCCCGCCATGTCCCAATGTGTTTTTACTCACGTACATTTACGGACTGCTCTTACGGTGAAGGAAAAATATCGTGATGAAACCCACATTCAAATAAAATTTGAATTCAGATGATATTTTAATGTGACTTAACCTAGAATTCAGTACAGGTTAGCCTTCGGGTTGCAGAGGTCAGATGGCAGTCGCTCTGTGTAAAACTAGGTCCCACGTCAAATCCCCTAGGTTAGGTTGTCGACCCCGACAGAGAACGGGATAAAACAACGAGAATTATGTGATGCCATTATGGTTCCTGGATTAATTCTTGCTCCATAGTCAAAGCAATCGATAAGTGTTTTAGCGGATATAAGAAGAAAGTTAATAATGTTTGGAAATCATGATCATGAAACAACTTACAACTTAAGCCTTCCGAAGCCAAGCGGACTAGAATTTGAAAATAGTGAGCATCAATGAAAAAATAAAGCATAGTGTTAACACAATCTTAGAATTATGTGTCTATGTTACATATTGTGTTTATGTTACACATTGTGTTGATGTTACATATTGTGTTTATGTTACACATTGTGTTGATGTTACATATTATGTGTTTATGTTACACATTGTGTTGATGTACGTATTATGTGTTTATGTTACATGTGGTGTTTATGTTAAATGTAATATGTTTATGTTGCAAATTGTGTTGATGTTACATATTATGATATGCTATTTGACATATTAAGTGACGTGAAAACGATGACATATCATACCTGTCGTTGTGCCATGTACTGCCAAGTGTAAGCAATGCAATAAATAAGAAATATACAATGAATAAATCATCTTTATTAAAGCTGCAAAGTTATTTACATTTTTAATTATGTATGAGGCAGGCGAGGCGGTATGTATTCAGCATTACGAAAGGGTGTTTAAAATACAGAGTGTAAAAAAATAGCTGCAAATGTTTTAAGGGGTGAATCATCCAATGAAACTGAACAACTTTCCCCAAGTAACATAGGTCGAAATATGAAAAATAAATTCGGATTCCAAGGTACCGACCAACCAAGTAATTTGAATGGGAGGTACAAATAATTTTCTCATATTTCGACCGATGTTTCCTGGGTAAAGTTGTTCAGTCTCATCGGCTGATTCACCCCTTAAAATATTTGCAGCTAATATTTATACACCTTATATTTGTAATTATTTTTACGTGTTTCCATGAAACTTAACAACTTTCTCAAAATATTTTCATTTTTCGGATTTAGTTTAAATTTTTCGAACGAAGTTTTAATGTTTCGTATCATCTCTCCATTTTTGGAACTACGATTCTTGGGTAAAGTTGTTTAGCTTCGTGGGCTGTTTTGTTTATCTCTACTCATTGGGCGGGCGGAGGAAGTGGGGGGAGGTGGGGGTAGCTAGGCGCTGGTACTCTGGGCATCTACGTCCAATAGTGGACAGTGGACAGTGAGGCGGGGGGCGCGGGCTGCAGCGGGCGACGCAGGTAGCTCGGCTCGGCGCTGAGGTACGAGTGAGGGGGGGTACTCACTGGGGGGCGGTGGAAGTGGGGGGAGGCGGGGGGCGCGGGCTGCAGCGGGCGGCGCAGGTAGCTGGGCTCGGCGCTGAGGGGGGGGGGGGGATACTCACTCGGGGGGCGGTGGAAGTGGGGGGAGGCGGGGGGCGCGGGCTGCAGCGGGCGGCGCAGGTAGCTGGGCTCGGCGCTGAGGTACGAGTAGGCGGTGATGCGGTGCGGGGACACCAGCCCGGTGCCCGAGCCGTACTCGCGGAGGGCCAGCCCGGGGGACACGCCGCGGTAGCCGTACTGGAAACGTGTTACAGAAATTAATTATCAATATATACAGGGTGTTAGGGGTAGCGTCCCGAATACTAATAGTGGTTAAAGTTTCTACCGGGTGTAACGGACAGCTTTCCTAATGTTGATAGGGTGCATGCAGACCATGAAACTGAACAACTTTCCCTTAGGAACATAGTCAGGAAACGACAAAAACTTTCGACCTCCCATACAAAATCGCTATCACCTGAATGCATTTACTATGGGTCACCTAAAATTTTTTTGATTTCTTGACATATGTTCCTAGGGGTTGTTCAGTTTCATGGTCTGAATGCACTCTGTCAATATTCGGAAAGGTGTCCGTTACACCCGGTAGAAACTTTAACCATTATTTTAAAATGTCAATTTACTATCTCTCAATAAAAAACACTGTTTTTACACTTTGTAAGATTTTGATTTTCACGTGTAATCAATGGACACGGTATCTAATTATAAACAAATGGGTAATATTTATAAACAAATGGGTAACATCCACAGATATTAACCATCTTCTTAGGTGTTTTTAAAATTATGAAATATTTGATTGGCAAACACAACTACGTAACACAGAATGTTTGTTTGCAAATATATTTTCTTACCTAAGAATTAGAAATTTTGGAAGAAATTGAGGTCTTTGCCCTACAGTGGGACACTAACAGGATAGTAATAATAATAATAACAATTAAGAAATTTCGAACTATACAAATACGTCTTACGTCTAACAAAGGTCTATACATAACTACAAAAAATATTAGTCGACACATTCACATGCCTATACGAACAACATTTAAACGCAAATGCTATAAAATTATACAAGATTTAATACCCTTTAGTCAGAAAGAAAAGAAAGAATTACAAAAAAAACATGTGAACATATTAACTAAAAAACAGAATGTGCTTTTGAGTAGACGAGAGTAGACCAATTAATAAAAGATAATTCAAGAAGAACAAACAGCCTAATGTAAGATAGATAAGCCCAGATGCTCACTGCCGCGCGCAGCATGCGGCGCAATGCGCGGTCGGTGTGGACGTGTTACGCCTGAACAGCGCATGTTAAAATCCTCATGCTCGGGCGAAAAACCGTCCACACCGACCGCGCATTGCGCCGCATGCTGCGCGCGGCAGTGAGCATCTGAAGCTGCTCGTTCAATGGAGACCCAGCTGTTCAAGAAGAACAAACAGCCCAATGTAAGAATGACAAGTGAAAACTATGTCCACGCGCGCACAGTGTCTTTCTTGTAAGTCTCTTAGTTTCATTGGGAAGAGGCAACAAAATCCCGTTCAGTAGCAAAATGTCTTATTTGCTAATTCGCAAAACTAATTCTTTGAATGTTAGAAAATTGTACAAGCACTTTCAAAAAACATTTTGATACATTAATAACCTTTAAAAAAAAGAAACAAATAAAAGAATTCATCTAATAAATATAATAATAGATAAACTCTTAAAATGACAATTTTCGTGTTGATTCAGAGAGCATTTTGTTACTGAACTAGAAATCCAACTGACAAAAAAGTCACCAGGATCACGCAAACCAAAAAGTAGACTACTCAAAAACACACTCAAAAACGCTGCAATATAAAAATAAAAGGGCTTAAAAACGGACCTTTCTGCTCAAACTACTGTATGGGCTGGTGTACGATCCGTTGACGGAGGGCGTGCGCGACCGCAGCGAATACTGCACACATACACACGCGTCACACACCGCACTCGCCGCCCCGAGGTCAATAGACTAACGTACGGAACCTAGCAATATGGCTGTGTTTACAGGGATCGCTAATGGATTCCTTAGATTATTATCCAAGTTTTTAATCGACTTCATAAAAAGGGAGGTTCTCAGTTTGACCTATATTGTATGTTTATCCGCGATTATCTCGCGTTTGAATAAACCGATTTCGATGCAGTTTTCAGAAAAGTATTTGTCATACTTAGGAGAAGGTTTTAGGTATATATTAACCGTAAAAAAATGGAGATTGGCACTTTTTACGTACGTTAAAGTCGGTTCTCTTTTTAAATAAGCTATTACGAATTTAAAGGAGGAAACGATGACGTTATGGTAAGCTACACACAACTGATAATTCGGATTAAACAGCAATTTTTGGTTGGTCCTACACGTTAGTCTATTCCGCTTAGAAGAGCAGTACTATGCGATTACTAAGATAATATGACAAAGTATTAACTAACTTTTATTTCAAAATGGAATACTAAATTCAGGCCCGTATTTATAAACCACACTCAAGTCTGAGATCGATATTGAATGCGACTTTGCAATACTGTTAGTATTGACTGACATTTGTCATAATCGCTCTTGAGATCGATCTCAGAGTTGAGTTCGGTGTGTAAATAAAGGGTGTAAAAACATTAGCCGCAAATATTTTAAAGGGTGAATAAGCACATGAAACTGAACAACTTTCCCCAAGAAACATAGGTCGAAATATGAGAAATATTTTCGACCTTCCATACAAAATTACCAACCACCTAAGTCGGGATTGTATGGGAGGAGGTCCAAAAAAATTTCTTACATTTCGACACATGTTTCTTAGGGAAAGTTGTTCAGTTTCATGGGCTGATTCACCCTTTAAAATATTTGCAGCTAATTGTTTTACACCCTGTGTAGACCATAGTTTGTCCTATTCTCATAGTAATGGCATTACACTCAAACACGCGCCGCACACTGAATTTGTATGTAAAATTTTCTTCTATTAATCCACTGTACCGTTCTCTATAGCCTTACTTATATGAGAGAGAAGATCCCTTTCTTGTCTCTTTTCGTGTGGGACACCGAGCCGTTCAACGACCCAGTGAACCCTAGTGTCAGAATTTTTCAACCGGCTCCTACAAGTAGCAGGCTTCTGACGTGGTGGTGTGACGACCGCCGTCTAAGTGATGATAGACAGCAATCGGGACCTGCGGCTTAACGTGCCATCCGAAACACAGAACCATCTTACTTACGGACAATCGGGTGGTTAGCCTGCAATGTCCTAACCAGACTGGGAACAAATTCACAAAGTGATAAATATCAAATTTGTGAGTGACCCACCGAGAATCGAACCCGGGACCTTCCGCGTCAAAGGCAGTCGCACTACCACTGCGCCACATCGATCGTCCTTTCTTGTGATTGGTCGCACACTATTTTGTAGGTACATAATAAGAAAGTATACGAAGGAAGATACCGAAAACAATAGCGAGGCGATCTTGATACTTATTGCTCATTGCTTGGATGAAGAAGAAAGAATGCACTGTGTTTTTTTTTGTAAGGTTTTCTAGCCTGGATACTAGTACTTTTAGCTTATTTTTTTGTCGTAAAAGCATTGCAATTACAAATAAAACCTCCCGCTTACCGGTATCATGTAGAAAAATTCTGACGCTACGGTTCATCAGATCGTGTGGTGTCCCACACGAAAGGAAAGAACGAAAAATAATCGTAACAGTGCGAACACGAAAAGAGAAGAGAAGAAGGTATGATAACAGTTTGTCGTGATTTTGACTTTTTGTTAATTTAATGTCAGTGATTTTAAATATGTATTATAATAATATTTCAAACGACTAAGCTACTACTAAGTTACGAAGTTATCGTGCAAGATATATCTAGATACAGTGTATTAAGCAAATCCAGTGTCCGTCACATGTATTGAGTGGCGGTGGTGACATAAACACGAAATAAACAACTGAAAATAAACAATAACATTAAACATTTAAACATTCCATAAAAGGCAGAAATTATAACAACTAAAGTTACAAAAGAAACTGATTTAGGTAAACATACAGGGTGTAAAAAAAATTGCTGCACATATTTGAATGGGTGAACCAGCCCATGAAACTGAACAACTTTCCCCAAGGAACATAGGTCGAAATATGAAAAAAATTTGGCCCTCCCATACAAAATTCAAGACCGACCAAGTCAATTCGTATGTGAGGTCCAAATTTTTTTCATATTTCGACATATGTTTCTTGGGGAAAGTTGTTTAGTTTCATGGGCTAGTTCACCCCTTAAAGTATTTGCAGCAACTTTTTTTACACCCTGTATAATGCTAGAACCAACGCCACAAAAATGGTCCAGAATAACAATCTCTTTTGCTCTTAAATGAAGGCGCATCTTTCACGGGGACTCGTTTCGTGGCGCAGATTCTACACTTACTCAAAATGCAAAACAAGTGAATTAAATTGTGCAGACAACATCGAGAAATTAACTGTGCACATAAATCAGAGTGATAAGTTTCTACAGTTTTTGCAAAGAAAATAATATTTTTATTTCTAAAGCGATAAAATGAGGGTATTTCATATCCCAAGTTGGGAGTATTTTTAGGTCTAATTCTGGGGTATTCTTAGATCTAAGTTAGGGGTATTTACAGGTCTGAGTTGGGGGTACTTTCTGGTATAAGTTGATGGTACTTTTTAGGTCCGAGTTGAGAGTATCGGCAGGGGTATTTTCAAATCTAAATTTGCGGTATATTCATATCTAAGTTAAGGGTATTTTCATGTCTGTGTAGAGGGTATTTTGAGGTCTAAGTTGAGGGTATTTTCAGGTCTAAGTTGAGGGTATTTTCAGGTCTAAGTTGAGGGTATTTTCAGGTCTAAATTTAGGGTATTTTCAGGTCTAAGTTGAGGGTATTTTCAGGTCTAAGTTGAGGGTATTTTCAGGTCTAAATTGAGGGTATTTTCAGGTCTAAGTTGAGGGTATTTTCAGGTCTAAGTTGAGGGTATTTTCAGGTCTAAATTTAGGGTATTTTCAGGTCTAAGTTGAGGGTATTTTCAGGTCTAAGTTGAGGGTATTCTTAGATTTAAGTTTGGAGAATTTTCAGGTCTGAGTTGAAGATATGTTCAGGTCTAACTTTTTATGTCTGAATTGATGGGACTTTCAGGTCTATCTTAAGAGTATTTTCAGGTCTAAGTTTTGGATATTTTCAGGCCTATGTTAAGAGTATTTTCAGGTATAACTTGAGGGACTTTTTATATTTTAATTGAAGATATTTTCAGGCCTATATTAGGGGTATTTTCACGTATATGTTAAGTGCATTTATAGGTAAGTTAAGGGACTTTTTGGGTCTGAGTTGAGGGTATTTTCAGGTCTACGTTGTGGGTATTTTCAGGTCTAATTTAAGGGTATTTTTATGTGTAAGTTATGGCTCTTAAGAGTTTTCCTGTGTCTGTAAGGGTACCTGCATCTCCGACGAGGGTCTGTCCGGCTGGCTGGGGTCATGAGGAGCTGGTCCGCAGCGAGGATGCCATATGGCAGCCCCCTGCAGAAACATTTCCTCGCCGTCGCCGAAGGGATCGCCGCACTTGCTGCAGCGAGCGCAGGTCGGGTGGAAGTGGTGGTTTTCACCCGCCTGGGAAGACAGGGTAATAAACGAATTTGATAAATTAAGATAATTATTTTTTGTTGTTTGATTCTCACACACACATACATACATACATACATAAATACATCACGCCTTTATTCCTTACGGGGTGTGCAGAGCGTTAACGGCCGTAAGAATACGGCTACTATCGCCACGTCTGACATTTTTGAGGATTGTTTTCTAAGGTTGTTTCAGAAAACATGTGTATCACTATAGTGACAGGTTGTCAGCCTGTCGCCTAAAAATTGTAATACACCAACACTCTCGAGTCCCTTAGTCGCCTCTTACGACACCCGCGGGAAGGATGTGGGGTGATGCTATTCTTAGCCGGCATCACACGGCACACCTATAGTTATCCAAATTAGTTTAAGTATTAAATCGCGCTTATTTGTGTATCATGTATCAGTTTATCATAAATTAAGGTAATTATTTTTTGTTGTTTGATTCTCACACACACATACATACATACATAAATACATCACGCCTTTATCCCTTACGGGGTGTGCAGAGCGTTAACGGCCGTAAGAATACGGCTACTATCGCCACGTCTTACATTTTTGAGGATTGTTTTCCAAGGTTGTTTCAGAAAACATGTGTCATGTCGGGATCCCTTTTGTTAGCATAATATTTTTTCCACTAATATGTTTTGGCATAACATGTTACGCATAATTATTTTTCCCCTAATCTATCTTTGTCATAATCATTTTTTCGCATAATATTTATCTTGGCATTATCAGTTTATTTGGGTCTAACAATTTTTTTATAGAGGTTAGGTTAGGTTAGGTTAGTATTTTTATAGACGTTAGGTTAGGTTAGGTTATTAAATTATGCTTAACGTGTTATGCCTACTATTTTTATGCGTAAGTATCATTAGTTCAATGTATATTGTGCCAACCTATGTTATGCCTAATATTTTTATGCGAATATATAGGGAACCGTCTTGTCATGTGTTTCACACAAACACACACAAATCACGTCTTTATCCCTTGCGAAGTAGGCAGAGCGTTAACGATCGTGAAATTACGGGCGTTATCGCCACGTCGTCTGACAAATATTGAGGGCCCTTTCAGATGATTCGTGTAGCACTGTAGTGACAGGTTGTCAGCCTGTCGCCTAAAATTGTAATACACGTGAAATATACTCGAGTCCCTTAGTTGCCTTTTACAACACCCGCGGTAAGAAATGGGGTGATGCTATGCATATATCCAACACGGGAAATACTTCGAAAATTTGTCATCTAAACCAAAATCATGTTCTTCTGTATACCTGCAGCACTTTCCCGGAGATGTACCGCTGGCAGTACGCGCAGCGCACGCCGTGCAGACGCTGGTAGTCCCTCTCGCAGTAGGGCACCCCGTCCCTGCCCATGTACTCCCCGGCCAGCACCGCGCCGCACTCCCCGCAAGCAAAGCACCAGGTGTGCCATTGCCGGTCGAGGGCGACCAGGGCCTGCCCTTCGGAGAGCTCCTGGCCGCAGCCCGCGCATTCTGAAACACCGTTGATGCCTACGGTCCAAAGAGGAAGACACAGCTTTATTTTTGGGTTTTGAACGCATTTATTCAACAGAATTACTTAGTAAATTTAGTTACCCAAACCATCTTTAGATACATGAATAAACCAACACCCAAAATAAAGCTAAGAAAGTGACTCTAGGTGTACAAAAAGCGACTAATTGGTCCATATTTGTTCACAATGACACCACGTATGCCATTGTCTGTCGAGGGCGACCAGGGCCTGGCCTTCGGACAGCTCTTGTCCGCAGCCCGCGCACTCTGAAACACCGTTGATGCCTACGGTCCAAAGAGGAAGACACAGCTTTATTTTTGGGTTTTTGAACGCATTTATTGTATTTTTTTTTATTAGCTAGGTCTCTATTGAACGAGCAGCCTCAGATGCTCACTGCCGCGCGCAGCATGCGGCGCAATGCGCGGTCGATGTGGCCGGTTTTCGCCCCAGCATGAGAATTTTAACATGCGCTGCTCAGGCGAAACACGTCCACACCGACCACGCAATGCGCCGCATGCCGCGCGCGGCAGTGAGCATCTGAGGCTGCTCGTTCAATGGAGACCCAGTAATTTAGTGACCCAAACCATCTTTAGATACATGAATAAACCAACACCCAAAATAAAGTTAAGAGAAAGTGACTCTAGGTGTACAAAAAACGACTAATTAGTCCATATTTGTTCACAATGACACCAAGTGTGCCATTGCCAATTTGCAAAGCTGTTATTGCCATAGAAATATCAGCTTTATGTCGGGTTCGCACTGTCAAATTTAGGAAACAGTTACCCATCCACCAATAAAACTATAATTAGACCCAAAATAAAGCTGAAAAAGGGCAAAATTGATCTATGATTTCTCTGTGAACCTAAAGTCTGAAACACTGTAATCATGCCTTTGATGCCTATGGTCCGAAAAGTATACGTACGTTTGTTGGGTAAGTAGTAATAAAAAAGCCCCACCTTATAGTTAAACAAAGACACCAAACCGATACCCAAAATAGATCTGTTAAAAATATAAATAAACTTAAATACGAGAAAAGACAGAGTATAAAAGTAAATAAAATAAAAACACACCACTTCTACACTGCAGCAAACTGCCAGTAGAAAAATCCTATTGCAATACGAAAACTACGGTTACAGCTTTATGGCCAACGTCCAACAGTGGACTATGTGGACTATGCAACTAACCGTTCTCATTCGGCGGGGCGCGGTCGACCTGATCGCGATGGTTGTTGTAGTGGGGCGCCGAGTTGCTCTGGGGCGCCACGGCCGGGGGCGCCACCGGCGAGGGCGCCGAGCGGGCCGTCTGCCGCTGGGGCGCCGTCATGCATGAGGAGCAGACCACTTCCGCGCCGGTGTAGGTCACCTTCTCGCCGGAGGGGAACGCGCGTCTGCGAATAGGTAATATGATGGATTAGTATTGAAATCCACATCACATCGGTCGTCGTATATAAGATGGAAAAAAAATTGCTGCAAATATTTTAAGGGGTGAACCAACCCATGAAACTGAACAAGTTTCCCCAAGAATCTTAAGGTCGAAATATGAATAAAAATTGAGGATCTCCCATAAAAAATTACCAACTGACTAAGTCAATTTGTATGGGAGGTCCAAAAAAATTCTTATATTTCGACCTATGTTTCTTGGGGAAAGTTGTTCAATTTCATGGGCTGATTCACCTCTTAAAATATTTGCAGCTAATATTTTTACACCTTATATAGTGACAGGTTGCCAGCCTGTCGCCAAAATTTCTACGACACCCACGGGATAGAAATGGGGTGATGCTATTCTAAGCCGGCAACGTAACCGGCAACACAGTATGATGATAGTATACTAACTTGCATCTGGCGCAAGTGAAGCACTTCTGATGGTAAGTGTTCCCGAGGGCGGATACCACTTCCCCCTCAACGTACTGGCCGCACGCCGCGCATCTCGTTCCGAACGCGCGTTGATAGTCCTAGAAAATTGGAAATGTTATTGTTAAAAACGAATAAAGCATATCTATATGTTTGGAAATCTATGAACGCATTCGTTCTCGAACGCGACTTTAAAAAGTTACAAAGATCTGAAGGGAGAGGGCGCGAAATTTTGATACGATTGGTGGACCAGTCGTTGCGGACTTTTGTGCACTATTTTAGATCTCCCACTAATTTCGATGTGGCGCAGTGGTAGTACGACTGCCTTTGACGCAGACGGTCCCGGGTTCGATTCTCGGTGGGTCACTCACAAAGTTGATATTTATCACTTTGTGAATTTGTTCCCAGTCTGGTTAGGACATTGCGGGCTGAACCACCCGATTGTCCGTAAGTAAGATGGTTCCGTGTTTCGGATAGCACGTTAAGCCGTAGGTCCCGGTTGCTGTCTATGATCACTTAGACGGCGGTCGTTACACAACCATGCCAGAAGCCTGCTACTTGTAGAAGTCGGTTGAAAAATTCTGACACTAGGGTTCATCGGGTCGTTGAACGACTTGGTATCCCACACGATAAGAAGAAGAAGTAATTTTTGATACTCACTGCGCTTGGCATATGATATTTGTTTTAACACACTTTCACACTCTACGTACACATCACAGAAGCCAATATTCAGGCTGGTTTTCGGCAAGTTAACTGAAGGTAACGATTAATTTGTAGCGTGCTAACGCGTGATAGCGCCGCGACTGCAGCGAACCGCTATGCAGTAAGTACATACATACATATCTCACGCCTTTATCCCTTGCGGGGTAGGCAGAGCGTTAGCCTTATTCTTACGGCCGCTATCGCCAAGTCTGACATTTTTGAGAATTGTTTTCCAAGGTTGTATCAGAAAACATGTGTATCACTATAGTGACAGGTTGTCAGCCTGTCGCCTAAAAATTGTAATACACCAATACCCTCGAGTCCCTTAGTCGCCTCTTACGACACCCGCGGGAAGGATGTGGGATGATGCTATTCTAAGCCGGCATCACACGGCACAGCCACAGCCCAGTACAGGTACCTAAACAAACTTTACAATATTTTGAACGTCAAAAGTCGGCGCACATAATACAGCGTCAGATAATGCGTGCCGTTTTCAGTAGCAAACCAAAATGAACAAATGAACCGATGATGGCCGATAGAAGTTTTTCATATGCAGCATGAGGAGAAAACTTTGCTTGCGCGTTTTAGGAACTTCGTTGTGAAGCGATACTCTCTTCAGCGCCATCTAGAGACTACGTTGCGAACTACTTAGTAGTTTTACCTATCGGCAGTAGTAGTGTGCGTCTTTAGCGAAGAAGCCGCCTCGTACACTTTGCTTTGAGATTGCCGAGAACACTTCACTTGCGCGTTTCAGGAACTTTGCTCTGATGTGATTCTCTCTTCAGCGCCATCTAGAGTTTACGTTGCGAACTACTTAGTAGTTTTACCTGTGGGCAGTAGTAGTGTCCGTCTTTGGCGAAGAACCCGCCGCGTGCTAGGGACGCGCTGCACGTTCTGCACGTGAAGCACGCCGTGTGAAAGTACTTGTCGGATACGCGTAGGACCTCCCCGCTGCACTTGCCGCCGCAAGCGCCGCACACCACGCGCCCTGCAACAAACAAACGTACTAATTAGTACATACATACATATATCACGCCTTTATCCTTTACGGGGTAGGCAGAGCGCAAACAGCCGCAAAAATACTGTAGCTGTCGCCACCTCTGACAAATATTGAGGGACCTTTCAGATGATTCGTGTATCACTGTAGTGACAAGTTGTCAGCCTGTCGCCTAGACTTGTAAAACAAATAAATCCTCGAATCCTTGAGTCGCCTCTTACGACACCCGCGGGAAAGAAATGGAGTCATGCTATTCTAAGCCGGCATCACATGGCACATATCCATATTACTAAATATCTATCTATCTGACTTTTTTTTTCTAGTCTAGTGGTATTTTGATTTAAACTACTAAAGAAGTTTTTAGAAGTTATGTATCATGATATTTCTAACCAAGATTCCAAAGTACATTCTTAGCGATCACGTAAACCCCGACACGTGCGATCATCGGACTTCCCCTCCGTTCAAAATAGATCACCGGGTTCTGCGTGGGCGCATAACTCAACTAACCCGAATTCCCCCAATCAAGCGACGTGGCTGTATGGAACACTCGGTCATAGGGAGCAATAAAATAAATCCCCATTAGCGAGGGGTCAAATACGGAGACTGGGGAATGAGGGTACAGTTGTTGACAGAAATACAATACAGTTTTTTTTTTATGATAAGGTCATATACTGAAATAATACAATTAGGGCAAGGACAGCATTTTTGAAATTTGTCTCCGACCCACGAAAATTTATGTTGAAAATAGAGTCCTGTTTCGAGTGCGAGAATGAATCCAAATCCATGGAATGTATCGAATTTCCTTTAACCCCCAAATGATAGAAATAAATAGCTTCATCGTTATCGTAAATATTTTTTGAATATGAAATCGAATTAACAAGAAGCAGATTATACAGGCTGTCAAAAAAATTGCTGCAAATACTTTAAGGGGTGAACCAGCCCATAAAACTGAACAACTTTTCCCAAGGAACATAGGTCGAAATATGAAAAAAGTTTTTGGACCTCCCATACAAAGTTACTGACCGACGAAGTCAATAATATGTAAGTATGGGAGGATTTTTTTTTTATATATTTCGATCTATGTTCCTTGCGAAAAGTTGTTCAGTTTCATAGGCTGGTTCACCCCTTATAATATTTGCAGCTCATATTTTTATGAGTTTCCTAAACTGACTGTACAATATACAGCAACAGATGAATCGAATGCAACGCGCCGAATGATTGGGTTAGTTTGATTAGAGGGGCATTTCGGACAAAGGTTGAAACAAATTTTAATAAAAGACCAATTGAATAAGACGAAAACTTGTTGTTTTGTTATGCCATTGATTTTGATGCAAGCCATTTTCTTCAAGGGACGTAAAATTTGAAACGGGACAGATGCAATATAAAATTGCCGTGTGATGCCGGCTTTGAATTGCATCACCCCATTTTTTTTTTGCGAGTGTCGTTAGAGGCGACTAAGGGACTCAAGGGTTTCATGTGTATGTGTATTACAACTTTAGACTACAGGGTGACAACCTGATACATATTCACCTGAAAGGGCCCTCAATATTTGTCTGACGTTGTGATAGCCGGCTGTTAACACTATGTATCACCCGCAAGGGATAAAGAGGTTGGTGTGTGTACATACGTGTGTGAATTTATAAAGTGAAATTTTATTTATGCCGTGTGATGCCGGCTTAGAATATGACGTGTGATGCCGGCTTAGAATAGCATCACCCCACATCCTTCCCGTGGGTGTCGTAAGAGGCGAGAGTATTTGTGTATTACAATTCATAGGCGACAGGCTGACAACCTGTCACTATAGTGATACACATTTTTTCTGAAACAACGTTGGAAAACAATCCTCAAAAATGTCAGACGTGGCGATAGCGACCGTATTCTTGCGGCTGTTAACGCTCTGCCTACCCCGCAAGGGATAGAGGCGTGATATATGTATGTATGTAAATTTATTTGCCTACGCAGCGCGTACACTGTAATGAACATCAACTTCCAAGCACTCGAAAAGTCTAAAGCATAGCTATAGTTACTTATTATTCTTTGCTAATACGTACCTATGTGTTTCGTAAATATATATTTTGATAAAGCTGGTAAGTATGTTACTACTCGTCCTGACGAGATACTCACAGGTCAGAAGGTCGCGATACTCGGTCAATTAAATCAGCCAATTACCAAAGGAATGCAGACATACATAGCAACATACAGGGTGTAAGAGACGGTGTAACGAAAACTTTGCAGGCGTGATAAGACCATGAAACTAAACAACTTTTTCTATGGAGGCAAACATAAAAAGATTTCGAACTTCGATACAAAATTCCCGATCAGCCTGACTGACTTTGTATGGAAACTCGAAAAAAGATTTTCGTTTCCCAACGTAGCCTCCATAGAAAAAGTTGTTCAGTATAACAGTCTGATCACGCTTGCAAAGTTTTCGTTACACCGTCTCTTACACCCTGTATACTTACATATTGTGTAATTGTGTCATTGCGGTGCGCTACAAACCATCTGGACATCTGGCGTTTCACAACTTAGATTGTGAATCGGGCAATGAATTAAACCCTGCTGATAAAAGAACAGGGTATATTTGTTTGCTTGTCTGTTCGCACGTGCGGCGTTCGGTACTAAAATAGACTGAATGAAGGCTCGATACAGTCAAACCAAGGGGATTGCCGTGTGGTATCAGCATCGCCCTATTTCTACCCGTGTGGGTGTCGTAAAATCAATGGCGACTACGGAATGGATCCAGGACACGGGCAGCAGCGTTCCCTGTGGATATCTACAATATCTTGCACTGCGCTCGCCAATCCGCCTGCCAAGAGTCATATTATGGCAAATACACTCCAATCGGGGGAGGCCCCGCTATTTTGGCTGTTATAGTAAGTATACCAAAAAGTTCCTACACATCAGTCCGCGTTAATGTGTTAGTAGATTACGTACTTAGGGATATACCCTATCAATTGCAATCTCGGAAATTTACCTTAAAAAGTTTGGTTACAATTAATAGGCTACATCTCTATGTACGTACGTAATCTAATATTTCTCTGTTGTCTTGTAGAAAAACGTACGAGATAATAAACCCTGGTGCTATGTGTACTATTTTTACGTATGGGATACCGAATCGTCTAACGTCCTCATGTATCTAACTAAAAATAATCATGTTTTTTTGTGTAATCTATCAGTTTATCTAGTTGCCATAGTACTTTGTTTAATGTGTAGCATATGCGCCCGCTGTGTTGCAATGCCGACCGGCGCGTGCGCATCTCATTTGATCATCTACAACTCCACAATGACCGCTATTATTCGCGTGTAATGCGTTGCAGCTTATCGCTTGGCCAGTGTTGTATTCACAGGTGGTTTAGGATTACTTCCGATGAAGGTCGATGTATGGACGATGAAGGAGCTTCGATGTCCAACTGGTTAGGACAGCACCGGTCTTACAATCGTGAGACCGGAGTTCGATCCCCACCATATACCAATGTGTTTTACTAACGTACATTTACCGACTGCTTTTGGTGAAAGAAAAAATCGTGACGAAACCTACATTCAGATAAAATTTGAATCGTGATCATATTTGAATGTGGCTTAACCTAGGATTCGGGCCAGGTTGGCCTTCAGGTTGCAGATAACGAGTGTTCGATGTTGCTACCGTCGACGTTAAGGCTTTCGATATCATAAACCCTTGCTAAATACATGCTAAAGGGTGAAGCAGTCATCATAACACTTAACACCTGTCCCAAAAAAGTTAAAAATGTTTCATTCTACGAAATATTAGATACGTTCCAGTAATGACAAATTATCTTCTCAGTGGCTGCCGCAAATGGAACTCTTGGCTTGATGCCAGCTTCATTAAGGTGATAGGAGTCCAAGCCATTTCCGCATTCACTGAAGATTGAGCTGGTCACCATGAGACCAGTAAAATAACAACATATTTACAACATTGATACTTGTACTGAGTCTAGACTAAACTTGGCCCTTATTAATAAACCGCACTCAACACTCGAGTTTCTGCCTGACATTTGCAAATCGCACTAAAGACCGATCTCATAGTTAAGTGCGGTTTGTCAATCTCTCTTTTCGTGTGGGACACCCTAGTGTCACAATTTTTCAACCGCCTTCTACAAGTAGCAGGCTTGTGACATGGTTGTATAACGACCGCCGTCTAAGTGATCATGGACAGCAACCGGGACCTACGGCTGAACGTGCCATCCAAAACACGGAACCATCTTACTTACGGACAAATCGGGTGGTTCAGCCCGGAATGTCCTGACTCAAAGTTAAAAGCGGTTTATCAATACGGCCCTAAGATCATGATACTGAAGAATTCGCCAAGTTTGTCTGAGTGGCTGCCGAGAATGGAACTCCTGGCGTGGTGCCAGCCCCAGGTTAAGCTGGTGGAGTCCACGCGGCTGACTTCCGCATTCAGCGTGGTTTTAGCCTGTGGCGCCGTCGGGCCAAAATAACAACATACCTACATACGTACCGTTTTATTTGTCTTGAATGTTTATTAGACCGTTCACATTCTCCGATTTTACTCAGCGTAAGGATACTAAATATCCATGCCCATGAAGTTATATCAGAGAAATGTTGTCTCTTACTCTCGAGTCCCTTAGTCGCCATCTCTATCCAATCTACTTACCAATCAGCATAAAAAGCTCCTGGATCTGCAAGCAGCTATTCTAATCTTCGCTTGCAAATGTTTTATCACCGCTCCAATGTTATAAACACAAATAAATTGATAGCATTCCTGACCATGATTCACTATGGCTAACCAATAACCACGGTATTCGTATAACAAGTTCGATAACTATTACATCAAGCACAGTAAGAGATCAAGCACCTGAACGCAAAAACATAGTCCGACAAAAACCAGTCTCCGAAGATGAGTCATTAGTAAAAAAAACTGGACAATGATACGAATGATCATATGGTTGAAACATGTGACACTCATGACTAATACTAGAAGATGCTATTGAATACGATTACCATATGTATAATGTAGTAAGTCTTTGCTCTTCGCGAACTATTCTGTACTAAAGTAACTATCTTTCTCTTTTCATGTGGGACACCGAGTCGTCTAACGACCTAAGTACTTATCTATAGCATGGAAGGAGGGTATTATCGTCAGCATCACATCAGATTTTAGCAGGCCAGTGCTGGACGAAGGCCTACCCCAGGGTACGCCAGACGTCACGATTGAAAAATTCTTACACTAGGATTCATTGGGTCGTTGGACAACTCGGTAACCCACACGAAAAAAAAAAAAGAAAGACCATCTCATCGCTACAGGCCGCTGTTTAAGTCATGCGTCCAGTTATAAAGATTTTGATCAATGATCACGCATGCAGCAGCTATATTCCGTTATGGTCCGCTAAGATTTGCATATGTTATTTCTGTCATGATTACTCATTGTTGAATATGTAGGCACATACCTTCTGTTATCATGAGTACATATTAAATTCGTATGCGACTTTGATAGCAGCCGTTTACCTAAGCGATAAGACGTTCAAGGTCGGCAAGAATGTGTCCACTTTGCAACTGATGATATTGAAATAACTCGGGCTGAATGAGGTACGAAACTGAGAAACTAATGGTGCCACTCTCAACTGTTTTACTGTGATTGGTCAAAAATGTGTCAGTGTCAAAGTTTATTTACTTCTTATTGGTGCGTTTAGGCACGGTCGCGAATTTTCTCCGAATCTTTCGTCTGGAATGACTCTGGAATATTTGTCAGACGTAGGCAACAACAGGCGTATGTCCTTTTCACACTTCCAAGGATAGAACTCCTATAAATAGGTTATCTACGAGTAGGTCTCCGGTGTATACATATTCATGTAATCAAAGTGTAGGTACAGCAATAAAAACCAACTCACTAAACAACTTTTTTTTAACTTGCATTACTTTAAAGGTACCTACTTCATACACTTTCTAAAGACTTCTATGTGGGACGGCGAGTTTTCGTAAGCAGACCCTTGTATAAACGCCTTATATTCGTTCAATGTTTGCATGATAATATTTGATTTCGTAAAGATATGTGTTTAAGTATACAAAATTGCACTTAAAAAGCATTTGCGCCATTGAACTATTTGCCTACGCCCTACACCATGGTGTACGGTGGTGTTGAATTTGAATTGTTTTGTATTAGTTACACGTACGTAACATCGCTCAATTACTATAGTGTTAGGACAATCTAATACAGTACAAAGCAAAAGACTATATAATGTTTATACATATTACATACATATATCACGCCTTTATCCCTTGCGGGGTAGGCAGAGCGTTAACGGCCGTAAGAATACGGTCGCTATCGCCGCGTCTGACGTTTTTGAGTATTATTTTCCGAGGTTGTTTCAGAAAACATGTGTATCACTAGTGACAGGTCGTCAGCCTGTCGCCTAAAAATTGTAATACACCAATACTCTCGAGTCCCTTAGTCGCCTTTTACGACACCCGCGGGAAGGATGTGGGGTGATGCTATTCCAAGCTGGCATCACACGGCAGTTTATACATATTACCGACCAAAGAAATCTATATCAATAACAGAACGTGAGTATGCTGCAGAGACAACGCAATTAACACCATTAAAATCTTCACAATATGTAGTGACACGATATTATTGTAATATCGTGTCACATAATTATGTAGTGACACGATATTATTTGCACCAATACGCAATAGAGGTCCCAGGAGAGGTCTAAGCAAGGTCAGGGTAGCAATCACGCGCCAAGTCAGACCAGAATAGCCCCAGGGGCTCAATTGTCTACTGCATTTGACGTTGCATCGTGATGCTTTTGACCTTGACTTACCTTAAAGTGAGAAACTGCTGGTCTACGCATTCATCCAATGCTGTGAGGACAAGGCTAAGAAATAGGTGATAGTGGCACATATTACATACATACTATATCACGCGTTTATCCCTTGCGGGGTAGGCAGAGCGTTAACGATTGTAAGACTACAAAATGAGGTGGTGCTATTCTAATCCAGCGTCACACAGCAAATGGAATCAGCTATTAAAAAACCTGTACACAACAGGTTATTGTGAACCTTGAGAATCTGACAGACGGCAGCCGCTGCCGGCAAATTATTCAGCATATTATGACGATTGACCGAAATGACCTTGTCCATTTTGCTGATCGGACAATTACTCGCAATTGTTTGATGGCTAGAATGCGCAGACGCAGCTGTAGGTATGACAGACGTATGAGGATAACTATTTTGGATAAAATTCCATACACAATGTAGGCGGCTCACCAACGGAGCATGATTCTTCTTAAATCTTTGGTAGAGTAAGAGTCATCAGCCCACATCCACCCACTACTCAGTATAGGCCTCTTCTTTTTTTCGCCATCTACGCCAGTTCTGTGCATTGTTTACGCCTTAATAGAGAAAATGTAGGTACGATTAGGCCTTATACTAGACGCGAATTATAGAATACATACGTACATACACATATCACGCCTTTATCCCTTGCTGGGTAGGCAGAGCGTTAACGGCAGCAAGAATACGGTCGCTTTCGCCACGTCTGACATTTTTGAGGATTGTTTTCTAAGGTTGTTTCAGAAAACATGTGTATCACTATAGTGACAGGTTGTCAGCCTGTCGCCTAGAAATTGTAATACACTAATCTCTCTCGAGTCCCTTAGTCGCCTCTTACGACACCCGCGGGAAGGATGTGGGGTGATGCTATTCTAAGCCGGCATCACACGGCAATCATAGAATCATAGTTATAATTATTATAAGTCGTCTCGAAGCCACTTAAAACCCAGTTGATGTGGTTTCTATGGCTGGCTGTAATGGTGTAGTTTCACCGCTATTAACACTCAAGCGCGCCGTAAGATCGATCCATTTCTAAACGCAGAATATAAAATAGTAGGCACTAGAGTAAGCAGTAAACTAGAGAACTGGGTTGCCTAGTTTCTTGCTTAGTACCTTTATTTTATTTTTTTATCCCACTCGTGCCGTGTTTCTACTGGGAACATAAAATTGTTATGAAAAGGAGAAAATTGACTGTCAATTTTGTCTTTTTTACAATAACTAATTTATTTATTTATATAGTGACAGCATTGTATTGAAAATTCCCGACTTTCTGAAAGCATTCGTTGTGAATCTACTTGGAAATAAACGATTGAAATTTGAAAGGAGAATGCCCATACATGGGCTAACCATGTGTCTTGCGTAAAAAAACAAATGAATGCAATATATAATATCGCCAATTTCAATGAAAAATAGCACTTTTATTTGTTGCACAAAACCCGGAAAATTTATAAAAATAAAACTCAAAATCTACCCTTACTTATTTTAACAAAAAAAAAATACTGAGGCGTAAACCTTTTCTACGCTTCTTACCGAAAATAACGTATTTAGAACTAAATACACTAAAGAGCGCCAAACATCAGCACTTTTGTCTCTTTCGATGCCCAACTTTGACACTCAATAACTCCAGCACTAGTATGTTGCATAAAAATTCCCTGTGATAAAATGATAAGCAATATTTAATCTCTATTATTATATAACTTTGGGTTTGATGCGATTCCTGAAAGTGTGACGCAAGACTGATGAAAAACAGGACGAGCATCCAAACAAAAGTTATCATGATCCTTTGAATTTTCAACTCATTTAAAACCAGCATAGCTTTTTAAAGATATAAAGCGTAAAAAATTCGCTTCAAATATTTAACGGGTGAACCAGTTTATGAAACTGAACAACTTTTCCCAAGAAACATAGGTCGAAATATTAAAAAAAAATTAGATACATATAATCGACTCGCTCGGCTCCTACATTTTGTATAGAAAGCCCGAATATTTTTTCATATTTCGATCTATGTTGCTTGAGGAAAGGTTGCTCATTTCCATTCCAGTTGTTTTTTTTTTAGATTCTGTATATCTGTCCATATTTGGAAATTAACATGGTTCCATATCAAATTCCCTAGGTTAGGTAGTCGACCCCGACAGAGAACGGGATAAGGCAAGGATGAATGATGATGATTTGGAAATTAACCTCCAAAATCTATATCCAATTCTATGTTCATTTCAAACCAAAAATGATGACAGGAAATCAGTGTTTGTTTAGTAACAATAAAAGTGCATAGTTAGCTATGAAAGAAAGAAAACTTATTGTGTTATGCCAGTTGGTTGAGATATTTATAAATCTTGCTGAGCTAAGAGTGATCAAGCCCATACGTATCGTGAGAGAAAGTCGGTAAAGGATAGGAAGTACAATACAAGCTACTCAGTAGAACTAATTAATTAATTTATATAGTTTTACCATGTGTAGGTTTGACGACCGATGTGGCGAAGTGGAAAACATTTTGGATCTCTCATAGAAATCGACTTGGTCGGTTGGTAATTTTGTATGGGAAGTAAATTTTTTTTTCTCACATTTCGACCTATGCTCCTTGTGGAAAGTTGTTCAGTTTCATGGGCTGGTTCACTCCTTAAAATATTTGCAGCTAACTTTTTTACACCCTGGGTACGTCTATTGCATAATTTAAAAATGTTTAACCTTCAATGAAGCTCAAATAATCCTAACTAAAATGAGTATGACACATTTTGAGCAGATGCGTGCGGCGGGCGGATAGTGGGGCCGCTGGGAACTCGACTCATCCTGCTGTCGGCCTTCATCTCGACTCAATTGCGAATACCGGTGTACGCCTACGGTTTTATTGTTCTATTTGATATTTAGAATATTCAAGAGTTATATGCTCAAATATAGCCCCGTCACAGGTGGCGCTACGAGCTGGATGCATTAAGGACTGGCATCTGGCGCAGAGGAGAACAGGATGGAATGAGAAGAGCGTGGCCTTTGCCCAGCAGTGGGACGATGCAGGCTAATTAAGAGAAGAAGCAGCTGATATCAGCTGCTTAAAATAGACAACACTACAAACATTTATTTAGGAGTATTTGAAAGTCTTCTCAACGAAGGCAGACGGCACATCTGATGAAAAGCCACTACAAAGTAGCGGGAACATAGGACAAAATTTATACGTCTACCCTGTCAGAATCCTGCTACTTGAAGGTATTCATAAAATACTAACGAACAGCTCGGAGTCCTATACAATAAATATTTTACCCACATAATAAATATTTTTGACACGAAAACAAGTAGATTCGGAGCTAGGAGGAAACAAAGGAATTATTACCACATACATAGAGGTCAAAATCATAACCATCCTTTTTGCTTTGCTGTAGTCGGGTAATAAGCATACTCTTGAAATCGTTTTACCTGTATTTTATGTCAAAATAAAAAGCATAAAAGTAATATTCAACAACTTAATTAACTTTTCAAGACGCAAAAACGTCTCAACGTCTAAGTATGTAAATTATGGTGATGCTGTTCAAACTACGTCAAACGTCAGTGTTGATGTGTAAAAAGCATCATTAGTGCAGAATATTAACGGCTAATGAGCAGCTTGGCTATGAAAGAGATACTTTGCACTTAACTGGTCCATAGATTCCAGGCAGGTTGTAGAGAAACTAAAGTATTTAGTACTAATGAAGAACCTAAATAGCATGGGAATGGTGATAGGAGAATATATTTAAGTATAAGGTAATGAACACTACTAAGAAGCCTATTCAGTACCTATTCATCGTAAGGATTCAGAGATTTAGCTCTACTTGATATAATATGATATATTTTTCAGAGAGAACAAATCCCCTTGATTAGGTAGCCGACCCTGACAGAGAACGGGATAAGGCAATAAAAATAATGATGTTGTTTCAGAGAGAAAGACAGTCCCATACAAACTTTTAAAGGAATGATTTTGTACGAATCCTGCCTGATACATGTATAAGATATACATATCTGTTTCTTTTCTCACTTCTAGCATAAAATATTTTGCGAAAGTTTATTCCAAACGTCGAGGTTCCGAAAAAAGGTAAGTAGTGAGTGCCCTTTTGCTTCACTTAGCTCGTCTTGGCGGGGCACGACCGTGCTCTAAGATCTTAGTCCGTTCTACGGTTGTTGAAAAATCTCGACTTCTAATTGTCAATTTGACCATACAATCTACTCCGGACTTGAACCCGGACCTAGCGTTCCCAAGCCTCACAAAAAAGACCATCAATTTGTTACTGCGTTTCACTGACAACCAATTCGTATGAACGGCATGTACGAAATGCCAATTACATTTTTTACCTTTTCTTCCGCAGGTGAAAGTTAGAGCTTGGACCATTACGGGGCTAATACGTGATGTAAGACAACAGAACAGTGTATGTGATAATCAGAGTTGCCAGATCGGATCTAAATGTTGATGAATTGGCCCTTTTTTGTGCGTTTGAGTTCACATATTTGCAATATAAAAAAATATCTATCAGGACGAAAGAGGGCCGGTAGAGCGAGTCGCATTCGCGTGGCGTTTTTTGCACAATCTATACAACTAATGTGCTATAAAAACAAACAAATAGCCATATAACTTGTCAACAAGTGAAAAGGCTCATGACACCGATGCTTCGCAAATTGCTACCAGTGGCCTATGCAACGAAACTACAGGCTACAATTCTACAGGTGAAACTCGATGTACATTGCGTAGCCGGTGGGACATTATAAAACCAGGATTTTTGACCCGCTACACAATGTACATCGAATTTCACCTGTAGAATTGTAGCCTGAAGTTTCGAAAACGAGGCACAGGAGCCCATCGAGACCTAATGTATTTTCAAAATTATCATATTATATTTAAAAAGCAGACTTTTTATTTCATGCATCCCTCGGATCACAGACGGTGGAAAAATACTTCTCCTTTTCTTTCTTGTCCCTTTTCGACATAAATCATCCTTTGTGGAAAATCTGTGGAGCAATCTGGCAGCACCGGTGATAATTGTGTTGCGTTGTGAGTGATGGTTAGCTCACGATTCTGAATTACTGCCGTTAATGGCCTGTCGGGATCTAAAAATAACTTTCTATGAAAAGAGCCTTGTTTTATTTGCGCCAGACATGCTTTGCGGTGCCGGATCAGAATAGCATCACCCCAATTCTACCTGTGGGTGTCGTAAAAGAGAATGAATCCATGGAATGGGCAGCAGTGTTTCCTGTGAATGCAACATCTTGTACTGCGCTCGCTAATCCGCCTGCCAAGCGTGGTGATATGGAAATACCCCTTATATGGGAGGCCCATATCCAGCAGTGGACTATTGTTAACTCTACTGAATAGTTCGGAATGAGACTAGTTTTATCCTTATTCTAAACTACAAATGCCGTGTGATGCTGGCTTAGAATAGCACCACCCCACATCCTTCATGCGGGTGTCGTAAGAGGCGACAATGGGACTCGAGAGTATTGGTGTATTACAATTTTTAGGCGACAGGCTGACAACCTGTCACTATAGTGATGCACATGTTTTCTGAAACAACCTTGGAAAACAATCCTCAAAAATGTCAGACGTGGCAATAGCGACCGTATTCTTACGGCCGTGAACACTCTGCCTACCCCGCAAGGGAGAAAGGCGTGATATATGTATGTATGTAAAGTACAAATCTTTTTTGGCGATGGACTTCGATAGCTAAGTCTATGGCTTTACTTATAGGTATAAATAAAAGCGGTTGCCCCTAGTAAATCCGCCTTCCAAACACCCTAGTCTCCTAGCAACCGCAATCAATCGCGTTTCTTTTTGGCTAACGAATCCACTGAATACCTTGGGATTCCATTGCACAAGCTGGTTCCCTCTGATGTGGATTCCATACCATCTTCTAGTAGCATTCCACAACTTTCGATTCGCCACCGTAATAGCGTCTGACTGATATCACACAATCCTTACCTGCAAGCAAAGAGAACACATTTAGTTATAATGTTGATAGACATACATATATGAGTCATAGTAGCATGATAAGATAACCTACCGCCTAGTTGATGCTAATAACTTCTTTTATTGCCTTATTGCCCCAAAATTTTAGATTCTCTCACAACACATGGGTTGGCTGGAAGAGATCTCTCACTAAGAGATAAGCTCGCCTTTGCGACAAATTTTAATGTATGAATTTTCTGTACTATTTATGTAATAAAGATTATACATATATATATATAATGTCGAGTATATGAAAACATCTTGGAATGTAATATAAGATATGGCACGCCAGTACTAGTGAAGGCATTCTAATAGCTGCTAAACGGAAAAATGCAGATGAAATGCACATTTTGCCTCTAGGACTAAGTTTAACAAATTAATATGACTAGTGATAGAAAGAAGAAGAAAGAAAAAGAAGACCTATACATCTAGTCGTGTGGGATAGATGAAAGAATCGATCAAAGGACGGACTGGTGATTGGACTGGAGACATAAGATTCTATGTGATTAAAAGTGTCAAAGCCTACGAGTAAAACTTGTGTTTTATATTTAGAACAGAGCCAAATCTGTACGTAGTACATTTATGTGTCCAGTTACAGGTACACAACAATGTTAGCATAGTGGACAATGGAGTTCACAGCTGCATGAACGGTGCCAATGCATCACACGGCTACACCACAGAACCAGAACCGATCCCGGCGCAAGATAGCGCCGCTCCGACACACACTTTTATGCCTAATCATTATGGGATAGTTACTGTAAGGGTTGCCAGGCGTCCGGATAAAGCCGGACATGATCAGGCTTTTTTATTGCCTGTCTGACCAAAATAAACGTCATGCGCTCTGCTCAGCTTCTGTAAGTTATATTTTGAATTTTTTACGAATCGAATCCGAATGTTATACCGTGTGATGCTGGCTTAGAATAGCTTCACCCAGTTTCCTTACCGTGGGTGCCGTAAGAGTAGACTAAGGGACTCGAGGGTTTCATGTGTATTACAACTTTAGGCGACAGGTGGACAACCTGTCACTGCAGTGATACACGAATCATTTAAAAGGGCCCTCAATACTTGTCAGATGCGGCGATATCGATTGTACTTTAACGGCCGTGAAAGCACTGCCTAACGCGCTCATGTCAGAAGCCTGCTACTTGTAGAAGGCGGTTGAAAAATTCTGACACTAGGGTTCATCGGGTCGTTGAACGACTTGGTATCCCACACGAAAAAGAAAGAACGCGCAACTCCGACAAGGGATAATGGTTATAAAGGCGTGTTGTGTGTTTGAATATGAAATCGAGTTTCGAACGAAAGAGCACCGGAAACGCGAGCGTTGTCGTCCCCGCCAGCTCTCCTGCAAAAATGCAAGATATCCGGCTTTTTCATCCAAATTTTAGGCCGAAATCCCACGTCTGCCCGACTTTTAGGGACGGACCTGGCAGCCCTAGCTGTATACAATGATTACTATCTCACAGTACTTCCTAAAGGCGTGTCGACACAAACTAACGTAACAAAACATGGCAGGTATTAAAGTGTAAACCTTGACAAAGCAAAAGCAAACACTTCTTCCAAATCTGACATGAGCATAATCTAAACGCTCTAAAGAGTAAGTGTTTCGGAAGCGGTATGAAATGATGTCATCTAGGTAAAGCAAGTTGATGACGATGACCTTGTAGGCATTACGACACTGTCAAGAGCGTGAGACGCGACAAACAATTGTCTTTGCTCAGTGACTGTTTACGACGGCCGTAGTTGTAATAAAATTACTTAAATAGCCAAAAGTGTGTGGGACGTAGGTAGGTATTGCCGTGTGCTGCCGGCTTAGAATAGTATCAACCTATTTCTTACCCGCGGGTGCAGTGAGAGGCGACTAAGGGACTCGAGGGTTTCATTATTACAGCTTTAGGCGACGGGCTGACCACCTGTCACAACAATGATACACGCATCATCTTGAAGATCCCCCAATATTTATCAGAAGTGGCAATGACGGCCGTATTTTGCGGCCGTTGACGCTCTGCTTATCTCGCCAAGGTATAAAGGCGTGATATGTAATACAGGCGTGATAGGTACTACTAATTCATAGTTAACAGGTGTTTGCCGACGATTGTTTTTGTTATGTGAAAATCGAATGAGAATTTCAAGGCCTCTTTTTGTTGCGAGTTTCCGCTTTCGAGTTTTGAAAAAAAGACAAAAGAACTAAAGAATAAACTGACTGACCAGATATGACTATTGACTTTGAACCTGCTGGCTCTACCGAGTGCAAGGGACAGCTCTCCGAATACTGGTAGGATGCATGCAGACCAAAAAACTGAACAACTTTCCTTTAGGAGCATATGTAAGGAAACGACAAAAAAAATCGACCTCCCATACAAAATCGCGATCAGCTGACTGCATTTACTACTGCATTTATGGGAAACCAAAAATGTGCGACGTTTCCTGACATATGTTCCTTGGGAAAAGTTGTTCAGTTTTATGGGCTGAATGCACGGCGTCAGTATTCGGAGGGCTGCCCCTAACATTACAAACTTTAACTTGGCCATTGCAATACCAATAGAAGAGCCAAGAGGCAAATACAATGATGACGTCACAGCTTGGCAAACCCGTTGAAACGGTCGTACTACAGACTTCTGGCGCCACGACGTGCCACATTCCTCTGCCAGGCTTCATTCAACTACTGTGAGACAGGTCACGACAGGTGTAATCAATCAAGATATACACATGACTGTAATCAAACAACGCCGACTTGACTTAAGCTTTGTTATAGATAAAAAGAACCAGGGAATTACCAGTCGCCTGAGCGTAGCGTATTATAAGGCGTCATTGGATCAAAATGCCATGGTCTCAGGTCAAAAACTGACGCTCACGGCGAAGGCAAATTCCCCAACAGGCTAAGCAAACTAGAGCCTTGGGGGGCAGACTTTTAGAAGCAACAAGTCCACCTCCTTTTGTACGACTTCGTTTCGCTTTAGCCCCTAACGGTGTGATTCCAAAAAAGTTTGACGCGTGTTTAGACAGTGTTCAAATTATTTTTCCATAAGATTTGACGAGAGATGATCTGGAAGCTTTTCTCCAAAACTGGCAATCAGAGGCCCAAGATCGAGACGAGTGGCGCGAGAGAGGGGAGTCCTTTGCCCTGCAGTGGGACGCTGAATAGGCTATATAAAAAAATTACATTGTCTTTCTTGTGATAACACGGTTAGAGTTTTTGTGGGCTGTTTCCTTGATACATCTGTTTACAGATTTAGAGACAAAGGCAGACGGGCCTCCCTCTTCAGATAGACACGAACCATAACTCACGGTGCCGGATCAGTGCGGATTCGTGAGATGCAAACGACCGGGTTGGAGGACGCGACTGCCGACACAAAAGGCATGACGGTTTGTTTTTGTTCACAAATACTTGGGGATACAGTCGCTGAGATTGGTAAAAATGATTCCTGAAATCCTGACTACCAAGAGCAGTGTATTTTTCCATGCATAACACTTAGGGCATACACTAAATCTAATACGTCATACTGGGTCTGAAATTGTATGGTGTAAAATTCGATAATTTTTTCCATTGTAATTTGTATTGATATTTCTACCATGTAATAAATAACACTAAGATGTCATTCTTTTGCCACTATGCTTCAAACTTTTCGTGGAATATGAAATAGCCAAAACTCTACAACTGACAACACTCTACTCTACCTACTCTAATTCTATCCAGACTTAAGTAAGATTTTTTTCTCAATTATTGGCCACTTCGAATCGCTTATGGGAGTTCTAACGGCAAAATCCTTCACTATTGATTGACAACATATCTCAGTCTCTTTGACAAGCCCATATCACTTAGCGTCTGTCAAAGGGCCAATAAAGACCAGTGTGGTCTTAATAAAAGTGCTGCAGCGCAACCATTATGG
Source organism: Keiferia lycopersicella (assembly GCA_029255805.1). Classification (NCBI taxonomy): domain Eukaryota; kingdom Metazoa; phylum Arthropoda; class Insecta; order Lepidoptera; family Gelechiidae; genus Keiferia; species Keiferia lycopersicella. The sequence continues at coordinate 877,091 of JARACZ010000028.1, forward strand.
ATAATACCGTGGGTCATCATATCGGGCCATCTTGCGGTTATTGGTCATCATTATGATGCAATGATCTGTTTCCGGCTCTGGGAGATTAAGAGCGTACATCAAAGATGAATCATTCCCTTTGCCTTTTACCGTTCTCTGTCGGGGTCGGCTACCTAACCTAGAGAATCCGACGTAGAACCAAGCTTTTATAGAGCGACTGTCACCTGACCCATGCAACCCGAAGGCTAACTTGGCCCGAATCCTAGGTTAAGTCACATTCAAATATCATCTTAATTCAAATTTTATTTGAATGTGGGTTTCATCACAATGTTTTTCCTTTACCGTAAGAGCAGTCGGTGAATGCACGTGAGTAAAAACACATTGGTATATGGCGGGGATCGAACTCAGGTCTCACGAGGACGAAAGTGCAAATAGCGGAGATATTCTTCTTCTATCCTGTAGGAGGTCAAGTCAACGGCCGACACGAGGAACCCATGAGTCAGAGGCGATTTGAATAATGCTTTCAAAAGTGTGTTCTGGAACCTGCCTGGTTTTTTTTGTGTATGTCTGTCTATCGACCCTGTTATAGTTTAAGAAATATAACTTGAGCCGATTCACCTTGACGTTTCATAGTCAATTCGTTTCAAATTATATTTCCTAAACTATACAAGGAATCCTGAGCAGCGTATAATGGCCAGAGCACACCGGCCTGCGTTTGCAGTTTATATTTGTGCACGTAATCACACGCATTTTTTTTTTGTCTCTATGTTTACGGCCCCGGGGCCATCTAAACTACGCCGGACCGCTTGGTGGGGAGCGAGGGCTCACCCGGAATAATTAATTGGTTGTTCAAACAACCAGCCCAATCACGCTCTTGAGGCTGGGCTTAGGAGTTGTTCTGGGAAGAGCGGATCGGACTGACGTATTCACGCGCGTGATCGGTCACGTGCGTGCCTTGTAATGTATAAGTGTATGAGACGGCATACCGCTTTCCTGCAACGGACAAGCGGTGTGTCAAATGTGCAAATCTACGTAAAAATATGATTACGAATATCACCTAGTATGTAGTTATGTAAATGCAATGACCACAACAACAATAAAATGGCAATGACGACTACATTTAGCGCTGATAAAGCTTGACCTAGACCTACAGCATACAAGGTTGCGGAAACCGGCGATTCTGCTGATGACATAAGCGGTGGACAGTAGTGACATACGACACTCACGCCTTTACCCTTGCGGGGTAGCTAGAGCGTTAACGACTGTAAAAATACAATCGTTATCGCCACTTTTGACAAATATTTGATAGCCATTAACTAGCGTAGCGTAGGGATATGTTAACGCTAAGCCTATTTTAGACGGCATGCTGACAATCTGTCACTATTATAGAGACACATGAGCCCTACAGTTCCTTAGTCGCCTCTTGTCTTGCAACACCCGCGGGAAATGGTTTGATGCTGTTTTAAGCGGGAATTAAACGACATGCGACTAGACAATGAACTAACTAATGTTCCGGATCACTCACTTGTCATGTTTGTGTGTTTCCGCGACGTTTCGAACCAATCTACTAGTAAGTAAGTAAAAACACTTTATTACACAAAGGAAAAAACATAATAAATATTCACATAAAGAAATTCGCAAAGGCGGCCTTATCGCTAAGAGCGATCTCTTACAGGCAACCTTACTAGACTATTATCCTTCTTGTCGTAAAGGACACAACGCACCTGATCTACCGACCTGAGGTCTATCAGACCCTGGTGTCAGAGTTTAAGTGCTGACGAAGCAGTAACCTTAAGCTAAAAGTCCTAGTTGCCAAGGTTGAGGAAAACAGCGATTCTACTGATGACATAAGCGTTGGACGGTAGTGACATCAGCATCGTACGGTCCGGTAGCTTTATTGGACGCCGGACGATGCAATGGAATGACCTCCATTATCTGTGGACAATTTCTAAGCTATTCCAAACATACATACATACATCACGCCTTTATCCCTTACGGGGTAAGCAGAGCGCCAACGGGCGTAAGAATACGGTCGCTATCGCCTCATCTGACATTTTTGAGGACTGTTACCCAAGGTTGTTTCAGAAAACATTTGTATCACTATAGTGACAGGTTGTCAGCCTGTCGCCTAAAAATTGTAATATACCAATACTCTCGAGTCCCTTGACACCCGCGGTAAGGATGCGGGGTGATGCTGTTCCAAGCCGGCATCACACGGCGTTCCTGATAATATTTTTAAATTAGAGAAAAAAAACAGAAAATTTACAGTGTTCTTTGCCTGTTGTAGGCTATAGCATAGCAGTCCACTGTTGGGCGAAGGCCTTACCAGGGTACGCCACAGGAAAGGATCTCCAGATTTCGCCATAGAGGATAATTTAGAGTAAATGGGTATCGATCAGTGTTGGGCACAATCAATTACTTTTGTAATTTGATTAATAATTTAACTACTTTTAATTCAATTTCATTCAATCCAAATTACATGTAATTGAAATTACCAGTAATCGCGATTTTTTTTCCAATTATGTAATTATGTAATTATAATACGTAATTCAATTACTCAATTACATTTTGTACTATGATAGAATGAATCTTTGCTATAGTAATACGGAATGCATGGAACAGCCTTCCACATATTCATAGGGGACAACTTTTCCCTAGGAACATACGTATTATTATGTCAGGCAACAACAGAAAATATTCAATCTCCCATACAAAATGAAATATATTAAGTAGGTACTAGGGGAAATTTGTTCAGTTCATGGTCTGAATGCACCCTATCAATATTCAGAGGACTGGCCTGATGGCGTAGTGGACTGGATAGAAGCCCTGCCTGCTACGCCGAGGGTCGTGGGTTCGATTATTTATATGGCCCTTGTTCATATGTAATTGAGTAATTTAGTAATTTTAATTACAATTACATCAAAATAATTGTTAATCTAAATTACTTTCAAGATTTATAATCAGTAATTCGTAATTTTAATTACATACAATAATTGTAATTTTGTAATTAGTAGTTAATTACAATTTGCCCAACACTGGTATCGATCTAATTTAATATTAAAATACTTTAAATCACCTTGGCAGACTCACGAAAAGTTTGTTCTTGACTCGTGTCAAACTGTCAGGAAGAGAATCGAAAACGGAGTTGCTGAAAAGCTAAAAGCTCATGAATACAAAACTTTACAAAGATCGAGTCAATATGACACAATTTTTTCGAGAGCGTTCTTGTTTATAAGTAGAAGGTTCTATTCCTGCCTGCGGTAGGAATTATTATAAGTTTTGCAAAAAATTACCTATTACCAAAGAATACTAACTTTAGCTACTATGTCTTACAACGGGAAGTGTTTTCATTTGATATTCCATCATCTTCAAAATCAACATCCTCAACGGTAATAATACTAGGTGATGGTCACCCTCTATTGGGGCGGCAGTTTTTGCCATAGTCGCACTACGCTTAAGGTTAAGCGAGCGCAGTGCAAGTTTGTACCCACGAGGAGCGCTGTTGCAAATGGCACCCGGGCTAGAACTGGGGTGATGCTATTCTAAGCTTAAGCTGCACAAGGCTACTCCGATCGATACATACATACACAAATCACGCCTTGTTCCCTTGCGGGGTAGGCAGAGCGCTAACGATCGTAAAATTACGGTCGCTATCGCCACGTCTGACAAGTATTCAGGGCCCTTCCAGATAATTCGTGTATCAATGTAGTGACAGGTTGTCAGCGTGTCGCCTAAAGTTGTAATACACATGAAACCCTCGAGTCCCTTAGTCGCCTCTTACGACACCCGCGGGGGAGAAATGGGGTGATGGTCTTCTAAGCCATCTGCACAAGGCTAGTCCGAAGATAAACAGGGTTTATCTCAATACTACAAAGTTATCTCGAGAACGTTCTTATTTACCATCACGTGGAGCTAACAATTATTATGTATTATACATGTTCACTGTTATGTATTCCATTTGCACAATTGTGTCTTCGTGATCATGAATATTAAACCTAATTAAAGTAGGTACTTAAGTACCTATCTGCCTTAGAAAATCTAACAACTTGTAAATAAAAATGCCAATGTTTTGCCACGGACACTGGTCAATCTCTCGCTGTCACAGACGTATTAGGGCAAGGATGATGTTGAATATAATTTAAAATGCATTTGTTCCCAGTTTGGTCAGGAACTTAGAGGTTGAACTACCTGAAAAAATCAATTGGATCTCCATCAATTTTTAAATCAAAGTTGCATAATTATCTCCTTTTAAAATCAGTTGTTATTTAATTTTCCTATAACTTGTGTATTTACATATATGTATTTAAGTATATATCTTTTTTATTCTATAAGTATATATCTTATATATGTATGTATGCTTGTAGATATATTGATATATTATTTAGGTATTAATTATAATTGTTGTTAAATTTAACTTTCTTTTGCTGCTGCAACTACTTCCAAATTGTTAAGCTGTCTCTGTAAAGGTAGAGGTTGCCTCGAAGAGATCGCTAGAAACGATAAGGCCGCCTTTGCTTACTTATAGTTATAGAATATTGTGCCGTTTTGTGTTTTAATATTGTTTGTTGTAAGCAATAAAGAGTTTATCTATCTATCTATCTATCTGAATAACGATAAAAATAACCTTGAAAGAAAGGGAACTCTCAAGCATTGCTAATGCAATTTGGCAACAGGTTTATCCGATGAGCTGATGACATCATCGACTGATAGAGTTGCAGTGCGCGGGCGCCGCCGGCTAATAATGCCAAGGGCAACGGGGTTCCAAACGACAACACTACATACAGAACGATAAGAACATACATACAAACTTGGTTGTCCTTTGGAAGGTCAGCAGCACTGAGTTTCAATAAGGCTCCAATCTATAGGTTATGGTTACATTTGAAGGTAAGACGGAAGTTTCTTCGTGATGTTCAATCTCAGTACTCAGTCAATCAGACGGCAATAATTTAATGATTGGTATAAAAAACTAAATTTTAGACCTAATTTTTAAAAGTGTTACTATTCAAAGTCAGCACATATGTTTTCATTTACTTGTAAGTACGATTATAACGTGATATTCAATTGAGCCTTTCTTAGTATTGTTGCTAAAGGGCACTGTTGCCGTTGAAATGTATGTACCTTACAATAATAATTTGCTTCGACTGTGTCAAGTAGACGCTCGTATAAAAATAATTGAATAAAGAACTTTACAAATAAAAAAAATATTAGTACTCAGTCAGTCTTTAGCCAAGAGTCTGGTTAGATCATGATTCCATTTCAATTAAAATCAATGCGCTCTCAACCCAAGCAGCAAAATAGTCGAATAAGAATTTGTTTACTCAGCTTACAATCGTATAAGAGCCGAGTAACCGTTCTTAAAACACCCATGTATCGTATAATAGCAGTTATCTCGACTATTTGGCAATATTTGCTAATGTATGCTATAAGGGCGTCGAATAAACGTTTACAGCACTATGTTATAGCACTTTTACTCCACCTTTTATCAGATGCTGAGTTAAAGTGGCTAAAATACTCGTTATTCGACCGACTGATCTATAACAGTCGTATAATAGCAGTAGAATAGCTGATTGTCTGAATAAGGCGCTTTTATACAGCCGTTATTCAGCATGCTTTTATGTTTCTATAAAAGCTCTATAAATGCAATCGAATTGCTTATAGCAACATGGCTGCTGTTACTGCATGCTTATAGAGTAACTCGTATAATAGAACTCAAAACGTTTGTATAGGATCTGTAGTAATTTTAAGAGCTTTTATACGATATTCACTCAGCTTAAAGTAGAATTGTAGAATTCTGGGAAACAGTAATAGCACAAGTCCGTCCATTTTGTGCGCAATTCAATTTCTGCTAGTAATGCTAGTGCACATCCAAGCGCGAGTTCGCCGAGAGTTTTAAGTGGTTCCGTTGACACAAGTAACGAAACCATCTGTTACATTTATCTGATAATATAAAATGCGTTTCCTTCCAAGGCCAGCGCAATTGGTCAAATTGTTTTTAATCATCTCTGTTAAAAAAGGTATCAACATCCAAGAAGTCTGGCATTGTTTTATAAAATAAAGTGTTCCTTTAAAGAAAAAAAAACACAATTTAATTGGTTTTTTGATCTTGTACCAAAGGAACCCTAAATATTATCATGGCGACACCTTTTGCTATAAATGTGGTGAGCAAGTACTCTTATTCGACTTTTAACGGAATAAGTGAGATGTAACTGCAGCTAGATTACCAATATGGACATTAGCTTATACAATTTATTATTTAAAATAAATTTATCTAATAAATTAGTCGTCAAATTTAATAAAATAGGCGGCGCATGAATGTTTATGTAAAAATTGCTTTAGGTTTGTCAGTAAAGCTTTTTGCGCAACATGTTTTGGAGTACCTACACAAATATTAAAAATGAACACATGTACTGCTGAAAAACTTGATACGAAAGTCATAAATATTACCTTTACAACTTATTTAGGTTACTTTACAAATATTTTTATACACCACAGCCAGATCGTTGAGATCAAAAATTATCAGTAACTTAGTTGTAAAAAAGCCTCCCTAAGATCTTTTACTGCACTTATTAGTCGAGTAAAAGCATTCCATTCGCTGCCATAGCACTAAAATGGCGAATAAAAGCGATAAGGCTGCTATTATAGCACTTTTAATCTGTATAAAGGCAAATCGATTGCGTTTATTGAACTAAATATCCCATACACGCATTTTGGTTGCTCTTAAAGCAATCTTAGTTGTTTGTAACACGTTTACTCAACTCTTACAGCACCTTTTTGCTGCTTACTCAGCGCTTATTCTACTTTTATGGGACTTTAGTCTGAATAATTTGCGCCTTTTTCGCGTCGAGTAAACGTTTACAGCGCTTTTACTCGGCCGTTTTTAGAACTTTTATAGAACTAAAGCAGGAATAAGGAACGTGCTCTCGACCATTATAGCACGTCCATTTGCTGCTTGGGAAGGTATTGATGCTCATACATGATCTCAAGGTTCAGTTCACCTCGACTCCTGAACCTCCCAATTATCCAGAAAGCATGGTTACAGCTTCGAAGAGGCTTCAGCTTCATTACAAACTCTGACATCAGCGTTCACTGGGTCGTGGGTCGACTCGGTGTCCCCAAAAGAAAAGAAGAATAACACAACCACATCAGAAGTCAGAGGCCTACTAGTTATTTAGTAGGTTGGCTACAAACCAAACTGTTCGTCGACTCAGAATGGGATTCACAGACGACTAAAATGTATGACTATTGCCAAAAACTGACCTCGCAATGTATATCACAGTGATGTAACGTTTTCGCCACGCTCTGTCTGATTCGCTACAATTGATGTTACAATTACATCCTTGACACGCTGTTTAGATAATTAAGTATTGCTAAACCACATTAGAGCACTCAGATAATGCATTATCTTGCTAGGTTATCTATGAACTTGACCTATATCAATTTGATGACACAATAGACCTAAACGCAGTTCCCTGTCGTTTGGATGGACCGATTTTGATGCGATTTTCAGAAAAGCATTCGCCAGATCTAGGAGAAGGTTTTACGTATATTAACCGACAAAAAAAATGGAGGTTGTACTTTTTACGTCCGTTGAAGTCGGTTCTCTTTTTAAAAAACTTATTATAATCCTACACACACACACACACACACACGCATATCACGCCTTTATCCCTTGCGGGGTAGGCAGAGCGTTGACAGCCGTAAAAATACGGTCGCCATCACCACGTCTGACAAATATTATGGGTTTTTTCAGATGTTTCATGTATCACTATAGTGATAGGTTGTCAGCCTGTCGCCTAAAGTTGTAATACACATGAAACCCCCGAGTCCCTTAGTCGCCTCTTACGACACCCGCGGGAAGGAATGGGGTGATGCTATTCGAAGCCGGCATCACACGGCAAATTTAAATCATAGTCAGCTAATAAATGTAAAATCAATTCTATCAAACCATTGTTCGAGGACCGAGAACCAGCAGTAATCTTATTGTGCAATATGATAATCATACACTCAATAACACATTATGAATCATACAATCATAACCGGATCAGGCGTGTACTGTCGGCAGCAGAATAAGTTGACGTTTGAAGGGGTCAAAAAATCAGGTTAGCAAATGTATATTTATAATGTATTTATTTTTTACGTGACAAAAAGCTACTTGCTATCATAGTATGGATGGAGAGTCAAACACAGACTTATCTTATTTTAACGTTACGATTTTGATTTGGAAAAGTTTCCTATCGCCAACCTGTCCTTCTTCCTCATAACGTGTAGGACAGCGAGTTGTCTAACGACCCGATTAACCCTTAACGATTGGAGTTCTTCAATCGCTTACAATATGTCCCCATTGTTCAGTGTTTATCGGTCCCTTGTATCGTTCGTGACTGTAATTTTTAAATGTATCACTTTGATTCCTGAGTTAACTGCTTTAGTACAGTCTAATGAGGTAAAAAATGAGACTAGCTGGTAACTAGGGACATGGTCGACACCAGCATCTTTGAACCAGCTATAAGCCTATAACGTTACAGCTGGTTGATATATGTAGAGTCAAAAGTTTTCAACCAGCTACAACGTTATAGCTGGTTCATAGATGCTGGTGTCGACCATGTCCCAAGTTCCCCGCTAGTCTCATTTCCCCCCATTTGACGGTACTAGTAACTTTCCATTTTAGCCCATATTGATTCGATAGTTAACTGGACCTGCTGCCGATTGTACACATAAGGTGTGAGGCGAGGAATGTAAACATGGTATGACGTCATGCGTCGGTATTGGTCGTTCAAGGTAAAACTCTAACCATGCTATGTAGTATGCTGATGAGAAAATGTATGTGAAGAATATTGTTGAGAAAATGTTAGAAGGATTTAGCATTTACGTTAGTATACACCGTGCTTTGTAGGAACTGCATTAAATTGGAGACGTTATTTAGGGCTTCGTACTGAACAACTTTCCCTATGAGACCAGTGCTGGAAAACGAAACAAAAAATCGACATCTCAGACAAAATTCTTACCTGACTAACTTTGTATGGGAAGGTAAGGTGAAAAAGTTGTTTAGAACGCAGCCCTAAATTTGATGTATGAGGCATCTCCGAAACACGGTGTATAAGGCATCAAACTTTAACAGTGTGCCTTGAAAAAATTATTATATTGTTAGTTTTTAAGCTATTCTTATCAGCGTCTTAAATAAAAGGAAAAAAGAAGACATTGTTTCATCTATAAATGCCATACATCACATCTTCCAACTCGTAGATAAAGAAACCAAGAATGATTAATTACCACAATAAATTATTGTATGCTGGCTTAGAATAGCATCACCTCATATCCTTTCCGTGGGTGTCGTAAGAGGCGACTAAGGGACTCGAGAGTTTTGGTGTATTTAAATTTTTTGGCGACAGGCTGACAACCTGTCACTATAGTAATACACATGTTTTCTGAAACAACCTTGGAAAACAATCCTCAAAAATGTCAGATGTGGCGATAGCGCCGTATTCTTACGACCTTTAACGCTCTGCCTACCCCGGAAGGGATAAAGACGTGTTATATGTATGTATGTATAACTGCTATAACATCACACTTATACTAACGAGTTCTTCGACTTTTTATCACACAAATATCACAAAGTCATGAAGGTTAAAGTTTTACTTGTAAATCACCAATGTCATTCACTGGGACACCGAGTCAACGGACGTCCAAATGTACCCAGGTGTTGAAGAATTTAATGGCAAGAAGCAAGATAATAAAGATTGAAATCGTAACAGTTAACAGCACAGAGCCAAAAACAATGATTTTAAACACATCGTAACCTCTGATTGTCACCACAAATTATGCTACAAATTGGACCAATTCGAACAGTGACAAGACAGAACAATGTTATTTGTATAATTTGCTGCTCTTACGATTACAAGAAAAATGACGTCGCATAAAAGTACTAATAATCTTCATCAATAGTTACATTAGAAGTAATTTAGTAATACATATTTGGATATGCTTGAGCTGGCATTTCATTTTGCGTCATTGTGAACCTTGGACGAAATAACCACTGGACGCGAAACGATGTAATTTCACCCTTTACCCCTCTAGCCACAAACCCTGAAATTTTGCCAAAGTTATCTAACCGCAACCGTCAGTGTCGCTTCGGTGCTACGAGAGAAAACATCGCTTTAAAAATGGTGAAATGTGCTGTATTGCTTTGTAAAAACTATAGCCATCGTACAAGCAATATTTCTTTTCACTCGTAAGTATATTTTTGTCCTGTATTTTGTGTTATTTTCGTAGAAAATTAATAAAATATGCAAGACTGGATCGTATTATACGACACAATAAAAAAGGTCATATTTTATAGAACATTTCAACCAATATTTGATCGTACTCTAATTAATCGGTTATTATCAGTCATTTTTTCATTCGTTCAACAATTACATTCAGTCTAGTGCTATTCAACTTTCGATGAAGGATATCGATAAAAATAATAGTAAAGTCTATTTTATTTAAAAGTGACCTAAAATGTAAACAAACCATTTGCTATAACCTCGTCGATAGATTTTGCCTTATTTCATTGAAACCTCACGTTATAACTGTGTTGCAGGTATGTAGATACACATTTCGCTTTCTTATGGGTGTTCATAATAAAAAAAAATATAACTTACCATCATCGACGCGTTCTCTCGCTTAGATTTCTGATACGCAGAATCAAGCGCCTTATGTACCTATCCTACTATGAACGGAACGGTCTCTTTCCGTCCACATGGGAACGAAACAACGACGTAGCGCAGTGGTAGTGCGACTGCCTGCAACGCAGCAGGTTCCGGGTTCGATTCCCGGTAGGTCACTCACAAAGTTGATATTTGTCACTTTCTAAATTTATTCCCAGTCTGGTTAGGACATTGCGGACTGAACCACCTGATTGTCCGCAAGAAATATGGTTATGTATTTCGTATATCACGTTAGGTTAGGCCGCAGGTCCCGGTTGCTATCTATAAATGGCGGTCGTTACATAACCATGTCTGAAGCCTGCTACTTGTAAAAGGCGGTTGAAAAATTCTGACACTAAGGTTCATTGGGTCGTTGGACGACTCGGTGACCTATACGAAGAAAGAAAGAAACTTGGGAAGGCCTTGACTTCGTCTCATCCTTCCAATATTACTCGACCAGAAATTGATCCATTTTTGTCTATTGTCATAACGTACTATTTTATCCGGCATGAAAGTGTTTCTATTTTAAAATGACATCACAGTATTAAAGGTCCATTTTTTTAACACTTAACGTTTTACATGTACTTACCTGTTATATGTTTTTTTAGGAATAAGTGGATCAAAAACTTCATTCAATCATTCATTCGTTATCAACTATGGTACAGCACTGTCTTTGACTTTTTTCATAAACCGGAAAAAATCAAAACTGTCAGAAGTAAAGAGATGATGATGTAATACGTGTACATTTCAATTTGGAAGAATAATATTTGTCCTTTCCTCCCTCCCCCCCAATATTGGTTGAATGAGTTTTCAAACAAATTCGATAAGTTTCGCGTCCAGTGGTTATTTCGTCCAAGTTGTGAACTTGAATCACTCTAAAGCAAAGAGGACTTAATATGATCTGAACCAAGGACTATACGGGTCACTCGCGATATTTTTATGGTAGGTAATAGAACGCCAATATAAAAATAAATATTAGCTGCAAATATTTTAAGGGGTGAATCAGCCCATGAAACTGAACAACTTTCCCCAAGGAACATACAAAAAAGTTTTTGGCCTCCCATACAAAATGTACCATCCAACTGGTCATGTTGTACGTGAGGTCTAAAATGTTTTTCTACCTATGTTCCTTGGAGAAAGTTGTTCAGTTTCACGGACCGGTTTACTTCTTATTTGCTGTTGATATTTTCACTTCCCGTATGTCTTACAGCATTATTGTACATTGTTACTTATATGCTTTTCGATAGCTAATAACGAGTTTTCTTTCCGTGCTTGACATTGCGTGCTTGCAGTCGCGACGGCGGCGGCAGCTAGTCGCACGATCCCCCGTTCGAGCGTTCGTTCACCGACCTCTGGACGTGACAGAATAGACACGCGGACATTGCTTTTTATTGTATCGAATAACTGAGAAGTTGAATATGAATTGACAAGCCACCTGAAGGAAAATCGTCACCTTGTTTTGACACCGGCTTTGAATGCCATCCCTTGAAAGAAAGTTATAAGCTTAGTATAAGGCGACGAAAAATTCTGGCACTAGGGTTCATTGGATCGTTGAACGACTTCGTGTTCCACACGAAAAGAGAAGGCGACGAAAATCTTGCAAAATTGTTAGGACCGGCAGGAATCATGAACATTGCAGTCGAGGAAAAAGTCCAGCAACATAGCAACACCCTTGAAAGAAAGTTTAACCCCCACTACTGCAGGCAAGAATAACCAATAGTATGTAGTACATATTACTACATACTCCAGGTAAGGTTCGTTCCTTCCTTCGAGTATAAATAATGCAAGTGCGGGCTATACCGCGGAAGTGGGCTCATTAACGCGTCCGGCTGTGTGTGTACCTTGCTCAGTCTCAACCATTTACTAGTCAGTCTTGGATATTCACTTTTATGATATCTAGACCCTAAGATCTTTTAAATCCAATGTGTACAATTTGATCATTCAAAAAAACTATTACAGTGTAAATGAGTTTCTGACCGGCAGTGTATTATAAATATAATAAATAAAGAATTCTGTAATCATTATCTTAAACCTGACTGACATGACATTTGTAATTTTGGAATATTATATACTATGAATTTGGTATTGTATTTGACATTTAAATATTGTGTGATCCATTTTAGGTATATGCATGCTAATTTATAAGTTGTCAAAACTCTAGTGCACTCACCATAATTGTAACATCTTTTATATAGTGTTTTAGGTAAATAAAGACTTTCTGATTTCTGATTTCCTATCTTAACACATGAGGCTGGTTTCAGAGCGACGCGTCTCGGCAGCGCTGCCCAGCCGCGCGCGCCTCGCATTACACTAGATTGTATGTAGCGCTTCATAGTGACGCGTCTTGGGCCGCGTCTCGGCCGCGCCGCGGTCGGATCTCCTTCGATTGCCAGTAGCGTCGACTTGCAATCTTTTAAGACGTCGTTGTTGGCACTCTTTTCCATATAACGTATATAGCTAATATAGTGATTACGTTTGCTAGCATAATGATTCTCTGCACTCGACCGTACACCACAACGAAGCGCGCGCGTCTGAATGTCGTTTCACAGCGAACGCGCTGCCCAGGCGCGCGCCCGAGCCACGCGCGCCTGGGCAGCGCTGCTGAGACGCGCCGCTCTGAAACCAGCCTGAAACGTAAGACGAGAGAGACAATAAATTGGCGATGAGACAGGCGTCTCACGGGTGTAGAAGGAGTCTCTTCTGTTTCCTACGTTTTATATGGAAACGGTTTCGAACGTAGCGCTGTCTCAAGCCTCTCGTCTTAACGTCTATGTGTGAAGTTAGCGCTTAGACGTATCAGCTTAAACTATAGACGTACTCGAGAGTACAATTAGGTTCCTGGATCTTCGCAATGATAATTCTAAAGCGATCTCAAAAAGTATCTCGGTCGTGGAAATTCTTAGGATTCCTTCATCATCAGATACTCATTTATTTACCAATTAATTGCACACAAAAAAGTTTTAGACTAAGTCAAACATGGAAGAAAATTTATTATACAAAGATAAGATACGCGTACCAACAGGTGAAAAAAGGCTTTTCTTGCAGCAAACCTATCTCTTTAACAGATCATCTGCCCTTATGAGTCTGCCAACGCAACATACCTACTTCTGCTTTGTTTTTTGTTCCAAGTACTTATTTAAGTTACAAATTCAAAAGAAAAGACATTGTATTCAATGTTAAAGCGACCGTGAAAATTACAATTGCATTACAATAACATAAATGTGGTACAATTTTTCACCTTGTTATCGGTTTGGTTGTCATATCACTTGATATCAACCATCTTTATCTTTTGCGATTTCACAAATTCCATCAGCAAGAAGACTTTACTATCGGTACTTTAAACGTGGAGAAATTTTACAATACGACTACTGTCGTTGTCGATAAAAAATCAAAGAAAAAATAGACACTCCGAATACGATAGGCCTTGGACGAGATTTAGGTGGAAGAACTAAATAGGTATTTTTTTAACATGCTACTACTAATATGCAACATAGTTGACACTAAACATCAATGGCATAATGGGCAAGTTTTTAACACCTTTTTACGTGTCTTCCGAAGCCTACAGTTTTGACTTACGATAAAGTCTAAACTAGCGCACAAAGTAAAAAAAAAAAACTTAATACCAATGGGAATCCATCGAACATACTTACTTCCTCGGCCTTCATGGCTAAAACTCAACTCGTAGACGAACGTTTCTAGTAAATAATGTCATAATAATAAATAAAATCTAAATTTGCCATCGAAACGATAAGAACTTTTTCTTAGAAGAAGAGTGTAAATATGACTGCAAACATAATCCACAAATAAAACTTAGTAAAAAACGGATTGTCGATCACTGTCCGAGTTGAACGACCCTAAAAAGCATTACACTCCTTTTTTGTGCAGTCGAGTAATAAACACAGAAACGATTTCATAGAATACGCGACAAACATTCTTAGAATCACGTTTAATCCTCTTACGGGGTAGGCAGAATGTGTGAAGAATTCGAATGAAATGCTTTGTGCAAACGTATAATTTTGTGAGTGGTTAGGGCCGAATAGTATCACCCCATTTCTTTCTCGGGGGTATCGTAGAAGCCGACTAAGGGACTTGAGGGTTTCATGTGTATTGCAATTTTAGGCGGCAGGCTGACAATCTGAAACAACCCTCAAACATATTTTATTTTGTAAGACGTGGCGATAACCAAGGTAATTTTACCGTGGTTAGCACTCTCCCTACCCAGGCAGGGATATAGGCGTGATTTGTTTATGTATGGACTTAGGGCGTCTAGATTTAAAACCTTTGCTTCACTGAAAATCTTCTACCATTTTCATAGCATAAGCCATTATAAACTAGGGGACTTGAGGGTCTAATGTGTATTACAATTTTAGGCGACAGGCTGACAACCTGTCACTACAATATACATGTATCATCGAAAAGGGCCCTCAATACTTGTTCTGACGTGGCGATACCGACCGTAATTTTACGATTTCTAACGCTCTGCCTACCCCGGAAGGGATAAAGGCGTGATTTGTGAATGTATGTATGTAGCCATTATGCTCTCGCGGCGATATTGACGTGAAATTTTCATTTTTCTGGAACCCAAACCCAACAGAACGGCGCGAGGTGTTTGGTGGTCCAATTCCGCTTCGTTAATTCGTTACGCTGCACAAGCGTCAGCGGGACAATTGGACTATGGGCGAGTTGCGTAATGTTCACATGTGAATGAAGCTACTGACTCATGCCGGCTGCGGCATCCAGTTTTTTCCAAATTGAATGATGCCGTGTAATGCCGGCTTAGAATAGCATCACCTCACAGCCTTCCCGCGGGTGTCGTAAGAGGCGACTAAGGGACTCGAGAGTTGTGTATTACAATTTTAGGCGACAAGCTGACAACCTGTCACTATAGTAATATACATGTTTACTGAAACAACCTTGGAAAACAACGCTCAAAAATGTCAGATGTGGCGATAGCGACCCTACTCTTACAGCCGTTAACGCTCTGCCCACCCCGCGAGGGATAAAGGCGTGATATATGTATGTATGTATGTGAATGAAGCATCTGACTCATACCGGCTGGGGCATTCAGTTTTTTCCAAATTGAATGAGCGCGAGGATCTTTGTACCTCGATCTATTTTCAGATTGATGAAATATTGTCGAGGTCGTCTGGTGTTGCGATGAGATTAGAGCACATTATTTTATGCAACATGATTCGATATGTATGGTTTAATAAAGTTAGCTGCAAGTATGTTTAGGTGTGAACCAGACCACGAAACTGAACAACTTTCCCCAAGGAACATAGGTCGAAACAAGAAAAAAAAAATCGATACAGAATTACCAACCAAACAAGTCAATTTGTATGGGTCCAAAAAATTTTCGCATGCTCGACCTTTTTCTTTGGGAATTTTTTTTAGTTTCATGGGCTGATCCACCCCATAAAATATTTTCCGCTAAAATTTTTACACCTCATATGTCAACTACATATGATCTGTGGGCAAAACAACAACCCTGTGGAAACCACCAAAGTCGGGACGACGCCGCGGAAACCCCGTCGCAGGTGGCGCGACGAGCTGGATGCATTTAGGAAGGAAGGGCACCTGGAGGCCCAGAGCAGAACAGGATGGAAAAAGAGGGAGGCCTTTGCCCAGCTGTGGGACGATGTAAGCTTATAACGATGAGATAAGAAGCTATAGCTAATTAGACTCCTCGTATTTAAAAAGACTAAGGTTGATTCAGATAGTTTCTGAATTGACAACCTGGTACCTACAGGCAATATACAGCTTCTTATAGTAACTTTTTATAAAGTTAATACAAACGAAACAAGTGGAAAAAATTCACGCCACCGATGGGATTTGAGCCCACACATCTCCTGACTTCGGGTCAGACGAGTTAACTGCTACACCACGGTTGGCTCTATCCTAGGCGATGTAATTGTGGACCACTTATTTCGTTCATATATTTTGGCTAATTGACTACTTACGAGTAGCTTTTAGCGCCACCTATGACTTTGTAGAAGAACCGCAGTCTAGACCATAAAACTTGACGGCGTTGGTAGCAATCATCCTTAAAACAAATTAGCTAAATATCTCAAAGAATCCGAACAAGAACTGTTCACAAAAACGCGATGAGTCACAGACTCATTAAAAGAGACTCTGTAGTAGACAATGACCCAGAATCGATATTTGGTGGAGATGAATCGGTCCATTGTTAACTAATCGTTTGCAAGTCAGCGTCATTTCTTATTAGAATTACCCAACTCATCAATGTGGAGCTAAAGTTCGAAGTTATTGTAGGCGGTAGAGAATCGACAATAAAATACACGGTGTAAAAATATTACCTGCAAATATTTGAAGGGGTGAATCAGCCCATAAAACTGAACAACTTTCCCCAAGGAACATAGGTCGAAATATGAAAAACAAATTTTAGACCTCCAATACAAAGTTATCACCCGACCGAGTCAAATCGTATGGGATGTCCAAAAATTTTTCTCATATTTCGACCTATGTTTTTGGGGAAAGTTGTTCAGTTTCATGGGCTGATTCACCCCTTCAAATAATTGCTAATATTTTTACACCTTATATTAAAAAAAATAATGATTCTATTGACTCTCGGATACTATCTTTGTGCTTTAGTAGTCGAAAGAGGTTTGTCGAAGAAGCTAAACCATATCTTTTTGATTTTTGATTTTAAATATACTTTTAGACTATTAACCTACTCATAATTCTCCTTGCCTTATCCCGTTCTCTGTCGGGGTCGGCTACCTAACCTAGAGGATTTGACGTGGAACCAAGTTTTTACACAGCTATCTGACCTCTTGGTTCCACGTCAAATCCCTCTAGGTAAAACAGCAAAGGCGGTTAGATGATGAATAATGTTGTTTTGAATAGACCGTCCCGAGTCCTGATAAACAACTTATAGTAACAACAACGACTATAAATTGTTTTATTCGTATCTTACAGTAACAGATATCAATTCCTTTGTCTTGAAATTCCGTCCTATGAATAAGTAGTCTACTCTACCTATCTGTATAACTACAAGTAGATCTTTAGTCAACCGCGAAGACGTGGTGTTGCCCGATGGCTCAATCTAACGTCTCCAAACGGATGTACCCAAGCTGGGTAGGGAAATAAGTAACTAGGTGCGGCAACACGGGACTACAACATAGTCGATAAAGGCAAACTATAAACTATATTCTACCAGGTGCTGCAATATTCCAGCTAGGTATAGCATCGCTCTATTTCCTGTATGTTAAGAGATGAGATGGACCCACAATAGGCTTGTTTCCTGACAGATCAAATGAGCTACTCTTTAAAACGATCTGAAACGGTATTTTATTTGAAGAATTAGAAGTATGACGTCACGCTGTAAGTATTTGGATGGCGTCAAAACACTTACTTTTATATTATTTTTCTGTTAATTCATTCAAACTTTGAATATTTCGAAAAATACTGAATGAAGTCCGTAGTATTTTTGGACAATAGTTTTAAGCGTACATATGTTATATTTTTAATGACCTAGGAAACTAGCGAATTATAACAACATAACATAACATAACAAAATTCTTTATTGCACAAAATTTAACAACATGAAGAAAACACAAACAAAGGAAACAGTACAACAAGGCGGCCTTAATGGAATTATCTGGAATGACTCTCAAAAAATGTTTAAGACATGGCGAAAACGCCTATTTACCCTTTGCTTGCCCCCCAAGAGATAAAGGCGTCTACTACTATGTATTCTATGTGTGTACACGTGTACATCCAAAAATAACCGATAGATCAGTATGAATAGTCATACCGCGAAGTTATGTATGTAGTGGGTGCGATGTTTATTATGTATGTGGGTCGAACCGGCAACAGCGGACCGGCACCTCTATTACATAAGCCGGCCAATTGACCCCGATGACGCAGTCGTGGTAACCACGCCTCGCAAACACCACACGTCTTGTCATTGCAGTGTCGTGGGGACACAGAGTCGATGAACGATCCGATGAGTTCTATTGTCAATGGGTCTAAGAAGCCTTTGACTTAGTTTCCCATATATACATATATCACGCCTTTATCCCTTACGGGGTAGGCAGAGCGTTAACGGCCGTAATATTACGGTCGCTATCGCCACGTCTGACAAATATAGAGAGCCGTTTGAGATCATTTGCGTATCACTATAGTGACAGGTTGTCAGCCTGTCGCCTACAAGTTGTTATACACCTGAAACCCTCAAGTCCCTCAGTCGCCTCTTACAAAACCCACGGGTAGGAAATAGGGTGATGCTATTCTAAACTCCCTTCCCTATAAAATCAAATCCATTCCGTAATACACGGCGGAAGACAACTCAATTAAATAACCAATCGAGTAATAAAAAAACGCCTCAGCGTGATGGATGCGGCGCGTAAAGGAATTGGAGCGTGGTCGCTCAAACCCCGACTGAACCCGAGAAGATTCGATTATTCCCGCTTGGCATTTGGGAACGCGTACGGGACGATCAAAACCAAAGGATATACAGGGTGTAAGAGACGGTGTAACGAAAACTTTGCAGACGTGCTCAGACCATAAACCTGAACAACTTTTTCTATGGGGGCTATGTTGGAAAACAAAAATTTTTTTTCGAACATCCATACAAAATTCCCGATCAGCTGAGTGACTTAGTATTGGAACTCGAAAAAAATTTTTCTTTTCCCAACATAGCCCAGGTAGAAAAGGATGTTCAGTTTCATGGTCTGAGTACGCCTGCAAAGTTTTCGTTACACCGTCTCTTACAGCCTGTATATGTGAAGAATTCTTGTAACAAAACTGAGTGCGTTGATGGCCAAGTGGTTAGGACACCGGTCTTACAATCGTGAGCCCGAGTTCATTCCCCGCCATGTAGCAATGTGTTTTTACTCACATACATTTACCGACTGCTCTTACGGTGAAGGAATAACATCGTGATGAAACCCACATTCAAATAACATTTAAATTCAGTTGATATTTGAATGTGATTCGGACCAAGTTAGCCTTCGGGTTGCATATGTCAAATTGCAGTCACTATTTAAAAACTTGGTTCCACGTCAAACCCCTAGGTTAGGTAGCCGACTCCGACAGAGAACGGGATAAGGCAAGAATGATGAATGCTTCTGACAAAAGCTGAGTCAAAACTGTGACTGGTTGGACACGATGTTCAAGTACTTCGTGTTGCAATACACTTGAAACCAATGGCTTCACAGCCGCCGTTTACGACACGCACAGAAGACAAATAGGATGATGCTAGTATAATAACCCAGCATGGGAAAGGAATGAACTCGAAGTAATTCAATTATTTCAGTCGAGAGTCGCATCCGGGAGATGTGTGCGGAGGATCAAAGACGGGCACATCACAAGGCTCGACGCCGCTCATTTAGCTCGCAATTAGCTGGGTCTCCATTGAACAGCCTCAGATGCTCACTGCCGCGCGCAGCATGCGACGCATTGCGCGGTCGGTGTGGACGTGTTTCGCCTGAGCAGCGCATGTTAAAATTGTCATGCTCGGGCGAAAAACCGTCCACACCGACCGCGGATTGCGCCGCATGCTGCGCGCGGCAGCGAGCATCTGAGGCTGCTTGTTCAATGGAGACCCAGCTATTGACGCATCTGCGTGCGAATCATTTTAATTGTTTAACCGTTTGTGCCCCAAGTGCTTACAAAAGATGGCGGTTTTCAAGAGTATGTGAGTGAGTGTGTGTGGATAGGACAAGCGAATTTTCAGAGGCAGGCATGATAGGGTTGAAAGAACGGATAAGAGAAACAAAAAGTGGTTAGTCGGCCCGAAAAAATGGTAATAAGGCAAGGGAGGTGAACTTAGACAACCGTGGATTTGAGATAAATAGTCTGCGGATAAACCCGAGTCTGAGTTTTTAAGATGAGAGGTCGTAACTGAACAAAATGCCGGGACCAACTCGAAAGATGAGATAGTATCTAAGTAATTCTATGTATTTTTCCTAAAGAATAGCTACCCCTTTTGCCAAACTGAGAAAAAAAGTCACTTCGTATTTTCCGTGGGATTAAAACGACTTCCGGATCTCAAGATCAAGACTTACATCTCTCGAATCACCAACTTTATGCCCTTGATTGCCTGGGGTCCATTTATTATAACACGATTGTTTGTATCCTTACCTGTAAGCAAAGAAAAAGACAAATAAGTATAATGAAGACTTTGAACCAAAGGCCAAGTAATGATAGACAGAGGAAAGATAGATGGATAAAACAAGACTGATAGGTAGATAAATAAAGTAGTCTTGCGAGAACATCATCACCATCACATCAGCCTACAGCAGTCCACTGCTGGACGTAGGCCTCCCCTCCCACAGGTTACGCCATAAGGCACGGTTTCCCGCTTTAACCATCTGCTATCCAGTCGTTCTCTTTTAGTCATCGGTCTATCAGAGGGCGTCCAAAGTTACGCTTGCCAGTACGCCTTGTAAGAAAATACACCTATAAAATGTTATGGCAAATAAAGTTTACTCTATTTGGATAAGTCATACTCAGCCAACAAATTTTACTGCCTCTGCATTCCAGAAGGGCTATAAAAATAGCATTTTCTACAATCACTAAGAGCTTAATTTCTGAAACATCGTATTGCGATTCCGTGCACGGAAGTCTGCAACAATTGGTCTTACCACTCGTTTGACAGTTGATACAACTCGATATTTTTGAGGCCGATAGTGTGTGTATGAATGGATTTCTGTAGTGCAAGGGCAAAGTAAGCACAAAAAGTAGCAGACTTTCGCATGCGAAAATTCAAAAATGAGCTCGAGGGCGTGTAGTGTATTTGGTAAAACTACTATCACTAAATTGGACAAATACGGCAACGTTCCAGTTTCCCGTACAACGTGGACTTGTACGGAAAGTGGCAATTACTCTACACAACTCAACTAAAAGTGGCCGATTTGACATACATTTCTGGTTCATCATCATTCTCCTTGCCTTATCCCGTTTCTTTGTTGGAGTCGGCTTCCTAGCCTAGGGAATTTGATATGGAACCAAGTGTTTACACAGAGCGACTGCCAGCCAATTGACCTCTGCAACCCGAAGGCTAACGTGGCCCGAACCTTATATTAAGTCACGTTCAAATATCATGTATATTCAAATTTTATTTGAATGTGGGTTTCATCACGATGTTTTTCCTTCACCGTAAGAGCATTCGGTAAATGTACATGAGTAAAAACACATACATGGCGGGGATCGAACTCGGGTCTCACTATTGTAAGACCGGTGTCCTAACCTATTGGCCACCGACACTCATACATTCCTATAATAAAGAAATACAGGATATAAAACTGCAAATATTTTAAGGGATGAAACATTCCATGAAACTGAACAACTTTCACCAAGGAACATAGGTCGGAATATGAAAAAAAAAGTTGGACCTCACCTACAAAATGTACCAGCCGATTGCGCAAGCGCATACGAGAGGAAAAGGAAACGTTCAGTTGGCAGAGCGTGGTATTCCAAGGCCTTTCGTGCAAGTGCCAATCTAGGCCGAATATGTTTACGTATGACTTTTAAGGGTTCCGGTACTAAGAATCGAAATAGGACCTTAGAGTTCGCCGTTGTCCGTCCGTCTGTCTATCTATCTGTCCATTTGTCTGTCTATTAGTCTGTTTATCCGTCTGTCCGTCTGTCACCATTGTGTATTTTCACAAAAACCGTATTTCTGTGGCTGATATCGCAACAAATACACAAAAAATATAATATAGTAAATGTCCCTATTGCAAATTTGGGAGACAGGTTGGCAACCTGTCACTATTGTGTTGTGACTTGTGATAAACAATACCCTCATACATTAAATTAGTCAAACGTGGCGATAGCGATTGTAATCTTACGTCCGTTAACGCTCTGCCTATCCCGCAAGAGATAGAGGCGTGATATATGTGTGTGCGTAATAATAGAATAAAAACAATAAATCGCACATGACGTGTGGCAGGGAACTAAATAAATTTTGGGGTGTAAATTGTATAATATCAGTTTATTATCCGTGAAATTAATACAATGTCACGCGTTAAGGGGGGTGCTATTGTCACAAAGGATGGGGAATGTACATGCTAGTAAAACGTAAATTTCGAATCGATACCTTCCTTGTAACAAACAATTATGTTTGTTTTAAATGGTACATAGGTACTCATATCACGCCTTTATCCCTTGCAGGGTAGAGCGATCGCAATCGCTACATATGACAAATATCTGGATTTTTTAAGGCCATTACTAATTTAGTTATTTGGAAAACATCGGCAACCTTAGCTGTGACGTCATAGCTATAGATTAATGCCTTATTGTGTTCTTCGGTTTCATTTCACTAACCAACTAGAAAAAATCAAGACCTTTCATTCCAAAACATGTGTAAGAGTCACTGTCATTTCGTGGTCCACCTGGTAGACCAAGGGCAGTTTTTTTGGTCCTATGGTCCACCAAACAATACTACAGTAGGTTAGGTAGCCGACGCCGACAGAGAACGGGGTAAGGCAAGGAAATGAGAGTCCATACTTTGAAATATTTTCAGTGGTATAAAGGAGAATGCCCATGGATACATGGGCTAACCATGTGTCTTGCGTAACAAAAAAAATGAATGCAATATATAATATCACCAATTTCAATGAAAAATAGTAATAAAATTGAAAATCTACGTTTAACTATTTTAACAAAAAAAAATTACTGAGGCGTAAACCTTTTTTACACTAAAGATCAACATCAGCACTTTTGTCTCTTTCGATGCCCGACTTTGACACTCAATAACTTCAGAACTAGTATGTTGCATAAAAATGCTAAATCTAAAATCTCTCTAAATATAAATATATAAATAAATCTCCCTATGCTAAAATGATAAGCAATATTTAATCTCTATTATTATATAACTTTGGCTTTGATGCAATTCCTGCAAGTGTGACGCAAGACTGATGAAAAACGGACGTGCATCCAAACAAAAGTTGTCACGATCCTTTTTACGCTATTTCCAATTTAGTTATTTTGAAAACATCGGCAACCTTGGCTGTGACGTCATATCTCAAGATTAATGCCTCATTGTGTTCTTCGGTTTCATTTCTCTAGTGAGTGGCGTGTTGTTATGAATCGGCACGTTTCTCTTTCACCCGACTAGGGCTGCCAGATCTACGGTAAAGATGGACAACGTTGAACTTATTTCAATCAATAACTGACCAACTAATATGCCAGGGCCCCGAGTCTGCTATTTTTTGTCATTGGAACGCCATCGAAACTCAGCTGTCATTCAATTGCCATTGTGATTTTTCTATACTTTAAACTGTTTATTTACTTACCAGACTACGAAATGACCGAAATCATCCAACTGAGATCCAATTGACTTCCAACTGAAACGATTTTTATTTAGCAGACTTAGGGCCCAGGGCCTTAAGAGTGACAACAGTCCGCAGCTGGATATAGGCCTCTTAGTGGACCAGACGGATTGGCGAGCGCAGTTTAAGGTGTTGCAGATATTTACAGGAAGGCTGATGCCTATTCCCTGTATTCATCCCTTAATCGCCTTCTACGATACTCACAGGTTCAGATGGGGTAGTGCTATTTTATCCAGCATGCCTATGTGGGTCTTGAGAGTTGATATAGGAAGAACGGATCGGACTGAATCTATTAGAGCTTTCGTCTTCGGGACTTCGTCACTCATCGCTTCATGCTGACCAAGTTAAAAAAGCTTGTTATTTAATATTTCGGATAATCTATTATGATCAGATCCGTCTGCTTCACAGACAACAGATGTCATGCGTGCAGCGAGTGGCGCAAATGTCATTTTTGCTCTGTGGTCTGCCTCTTTAGAATTTTAACGGGTGGCAACCTTGGACAACTCTCGTGTTTCGTGCGAACCGTGCGCTGTCGCTGCAGCGCGACCACGGTCGTTTTGTGACAGATTTATAGTTTAAACCTGTATCGCCTTCGAGAAATTTCCCTTCATGCTCTTATTACAAGTGCAATTATAAGTAGCTTTGTGGACTACTAGTGATGCCGGCTAAGAATAGCATCACCCAGTTTTTACCCTTGAGTGTGATAAAACGCTACTAAAGGATTAATACAGAAAATGGGCAGCAAAAACATAAACGACCCTCAAACATTTGTCAGACGTGGCGATAACGACCGTAATTTCAGGGTTGTTGACGCTCTGCCTACCCCGCCAGGAATATAGGCGTGATTTGTGTGTGTGTATGGGCAGCAGCGTTCCTTGCACTGCGCTCGCTGCCGCTGACGGTGAGTAGGTATAGAAATTGGGGGAGGCCCGTCCAGTGATATGCTGTGTCATAGCAGTAGTAATGAATAAGTAGATCGATTTTAAGAAGTAGGATCCGATGTTCACACAATTTACTGCTTACTAGTAGCAGTAGTCTTTTAAAATCTCGTAACACCAAGATATTTCTGGCTGCCTCACATACGAGCAAGTGCAATTTTTACGCTTCTTTCTGACGTCTCGACACCATATTGTAAACACGACCATATTGCGTCTGGGACACCAGAACCTGTTTGGGTTTCGTAATCGTAAGCGGCCTTTCGATAGTTTCGCTATAAATGTGTTTCGCTTATGGTCACGGTGTTGTAAAAGGGGTTTTGTCTTCGATAGCATGTCGCCTATTTAGCTGTTCATTTTCTATCTGTCGTGTGATGCCGGCTTAGAATAGCATCACCCCATTTCTTTCCCGTGGGTGTCGTAAGAGGCAACTGAGAGACTTCAGGTGTATTACCACTTTCAGGCTGACAACCTGTCACTATAGTGATACACAAAATTACCTCAAATGGCCTTCTACCTATACTCGTATTTGTCAGACGTGGCGACATCGACCGTATTTTTGCGGCCGTTAGCGGTCTTCCTACCCCGTAAGGGCTAAAGGCGTGATATATGTTGATCAAAATATTTAGCTTCCAATGGTTGACTGCTACCTGTTTCATATCTGCCTTCTGATCAACTGCAGATTGATGAGAAAAGCTCATCTTTATTCTTCTTCTTTTCGTGTGGGACACCCAGTCATCCAACGACCCGATGAACCCTAGTGTCAGGATTTTTCAACCGCCTTCTACAAGTAGCAGGCTTCTGTCATGGTTGTGTGACGACCGCCGTCTAAGTAATCATAGACAGTAACCGGGACCTACGGCTAACGTGCCATCCGAAACACGGAACCATCTTACTTACGGACAATCGGGTGGTTCAGCCCGCATTATCCTAACCAGACTGGGAACAAATTTACAAAGTGATAAATATCAACTTGTGAGTGACCCATCGAGAATCGAACTCGGAACCTTCTGCGTCACAGGCAGTCGTCACCTCACGACATGGAACCATCTTACTTACGGACAATCGGGTGGTTCAGCCCGCATTATCCTAACCAGGCTGGGAACAAATTTACAAAGTGATAAATATCAACTTTGTGAATGACCCACCGAAAATCGAACCCGGAACCTTCTGCGTCAAAGGTAGTCGCACTACCACTGCGACACATCGGTCGTCATCTCGATAATTTCTATATACATATATTAATCCAGCCTCTTTCCCGGCGCGGAAGGTAGAGACTACTTTTTTCGTCTTTCTATGATCCTCACTTGTCTTAACTAAAAATAGCGCCGTCATTTCCCATCAGGTTTAAGATTAGTCCCTCCCATACAAATTATCAAAACACTAACTCAGTCGGCTCATACAATCTGTATGGGCGGTCCAACTCCTTTTTTTCATTGTATTCGATATTTCCTTGGTGAAAGTTGTTCAGTTTCATGGACTGGTTCACCAGTTAAAACATTATCAGCACTTTTTTATATTCTGTACCTAATAAAAATAGCGTAAAATAGTATAAAGTCTTGCGAATAACATACATGTTGTTGCGTTGCGTGACGATTAGAGAAGCATCACCGCGTCCGAAATCGAACTCCGTATAATAATACTACCGAATACTTGCATTTTCACTAAATGCAAGTCAACGACTTGAGTGTTAATTACATTATTAAAGGAAGTCTTGTAGTACTAAGGCAACTAAGGGACTCGAGGGTTTCATGTGTATTACAATTTTAGGCGACAGGCTGACAACCTGTCACTACAGTGATACACGAATTATCTGCAAAGGCCCTCAATGCTTGTCAGACGTGGCGATAACGACCGTAATTTTACGATCGTTAACGGTCTGCCTACCCCGCTAGGGATAAAGGCGTGATTTGTGTGTGTGTTGTTACTACTCAAATCTTTAACAAGCTATAGATTAGATTGTCGCTTTCTCTTTCGCCTTATGGTCGTCTGGTAGAGAAATCTACCTAGCATTAAGGCTGCATTTTGTAATATTTCTATTGTTTGTGTTTTGATACTCTTTTATGTTCTTTTTAGTGTAATGAAGAATTTTGTTATGTTATTTTAAGTTATTGCCACAATTCTGGTCTGTTTGTTTCTATTATTGTTATTTATATCGTTTAAGACTGTTTGTTTCCCAATTAACACAAAAAAACTGAATATATAAGGTGTAAAATTATTAGCAGCAAGTATTTTATGGGGTAAATCAGCCCATGAAATTGAACAACTTTCCCCAAGGAACATAGGTCGAAATATGAAAGAAATATTTGGGCCCAAATCGACTTGGTCGGCGGGTATATTTTGGATGGCCTATGTTCCTTGGGGAAAGTTGTTCAGTTTCATGGACTGGTTCACCCCTTAAAATATTTGCAGCTAATTATTTTACGCCTTAGAATCTGCTTCGGTCGGTACCTGAATCCAGGACTGCCCTTCCATCGTTATACCAACGGAGCTACTATTACTATGAATTGACGACCTATAGTATACTTGCTTACGTCTGCTCCATCGTTTGTATTATTACCTCTTTCCTAAAATAAATAAACAATTTCAGACAATGGTATAATGTCTGACCAATTTATACCCGTATGATACTCGCACGTTACAATTGCACTCTGCATTTTGTGACAATGTCGGCATTGTGCGTGGTTCTCACGAGGTCGTTCCTCAGATCAGTAGATGACTAGGTCACAGACACAAGAATTGACACAGCAAGAACTATCGTCGATTCTGACCGAGACGATAAACGTGTAAACTACTGTTTACTACTACATACAACACACATATATCCCTTGCGGGGTAGGCAGAGCATAACATCCGTAATAACGGACATTTACGCCACGTCTGACAAAAGTTTACTACTATGTGTAGGCTAATGCCGGAGTGGAGTTTTGGGAACGGTTACGTATGTCATAGCTTTCGCATCAATAAATGAATGAATGCAGGGAACGGGCAGCAGCGTGCCTTTGTGAGTACACCTTATATTGCGATCAACCCATTTTCCAAGCATAAGTCTTCTTTTTCGTGTAGGAAACCGAGTCATCCAACGACTGGTCAGCCTCGAAGCAGTGCTTTTATTTTTATCCCACTCGTGCCGCGTTTCTAATAGACAATGACTAATTAATTTATTCACTGATATTATTGTAATTAACTGACATTCTAAAAGTATTCGTTCTGAATCTACTTGGAAATAAACGATTGAAATCTTGAGTCGATGAACCAAGCACTTAAATTGTAAGACCCTACTTCAATCTCAACTATGTCTCTAAAATTTTTTACCAAAGTGTTGAAAGTAAAGTGTGATGCCGGCTTAGATTAGCATCACCGCACATCTTTCCCGAGGGTGGCGTAAGAGGCGACTAAGGGACTTGAGAGTATTGGTGTATTACATTTTTAAGGTGACAGGCTGACAATCTGACATTATAGTGATATACATGTTTTCTGAAACAACCCTGGAAAACAATCGTCAAAAATGACAGACGTGGCGATAGCGACCGTATTCTTACGGCTGTTAACGCTCTGCCTACCCCGTAAGGGATAAAGGCGTGATATATGTATGTTGAAAGTAAAGTTAACTCCCATCCATGACTAAATATAAAATATAATGTTACTTAGTCACATTTGGTCACGGACGGACGACGTCTCAATTCAGAAATACAATTCTTAGAGTATTTTAACTGAAGGGCAACACTTTGCATATTGTGGTTTGTGGTTATGTGACCACAATATACAAAATTGTTTTACCATTGTCACTCGCTACTGTAAGAATTTGTATCATATTTGTATAGAACATCACGGTTAAAATTATGCAGTAATTATTTTCCAATGCGGGAGTAAAATGGTAAACTGTCTGTTTTATCTGTTGGTACACACACATTTTTAACCTTTCCTCCTCACAGATCTTACTCCCGAAAACCGTTTTCGCGCTGACAAAAGAGAGAATCATCTTCCACGAAATTCTTACTGCACTTTCTTAGCCACACTACTAACTCACAAAATCCTCTATTCTATGGGACTTCATCTACCTTCGGGTAGGGAGCGCAGGGCTTATACAACTGCACCATAAAGGCGGTTCTCCGACCCAACTCTTGTCAGGGAGAAAGTCTGACAGGCTATTTCCGATAGCAGCCATAATTTTAGCGATAACATCGTTTTGTCGTCTATTACGACGATAGATTGCTGTTCGCCTTAGTTTTATTAAGCGGATTTCTCCACTTGTTGTCTGCAAATATATTACAATTAAGAACTAGGACTGATAGATAACTGTTAAACGGTGGTAGTGTTAGGAACGGGCCAGAAGGGCTTAAGACTTAAATAGAGTGGGTGGTAGTATTCGTTGATGTTAGCGACTGATGGCAAAAACAGGAGATGGGAGTCTTGCGGCGTTCTCATGAGGCTTATTATGTCTGCCGTAGAAATTTTCTCAGTCGCCATTTCATTTTCTTAGTCTTATCTAGCTTTGCAAAGACCATACTCAAGTACAAAACTTGAAAAACCGTTGTTGAGAATAATTTAATTTCGTTTTGAATTGCAGCTAGAAAGTTGGGCGTCCTGAATAAAGTCAAACGGTACTTCACGCCTGAACAGCTTCTAACTCTTTATAAAGCTCAAGTGCGATCTTGCATGGAGTACTGCTGTCACCTTTGGGATGGCTCGGCGAAATACCAACTTGCTGCACTGGATTCGGTGGAACGCAGAGCCAAGAGGTTAATAGGCGATAAAAAACTGGTGGCGACCAAGCTTCACAGCCTGGCTCACCGCCGTAAGGTTGCTTGCCTATCGGTCTTTTATAGATTGTACTTCGGAGAGTGTGCGCGTGAGCTGCATGAGCTCATACCACCGTCTCCTTTCTTCCATCGGACATCCAGACGCACGGCCGGCTACCATCGGTTCTTAGTTGAAATACCCACATTACGCACTAAGCGCTTCAAATCATCTTTCATTATGCGCACGGCTAAAGAATGGAATTCCCTGCCTGCGTCTGTATTTCCGAGTGCATATAACCTAAATCTCTTTAAGTCTAGAGTGAATAGGCATCTTCTGGGCAAGCTCGCTCCACCGTAGATCCCTTCTCTGCTCTAGGGTAAGATTGGGGTCAAGAGTAAGCCCATCATAGATTAAAAAAAAAGAATTTCAGTGACCCATACGAATTATCTGAAACGACCCTCAATATTTGTCAAACGTTGCGATAGCGACCGTATTTTTACGGTCGTATAAGGGAAAATGACAATGTCGTGTCGAACGAAGAGGTAAAATCACTGGCGAAGAGAAGGGAAGAATGGAAATTACTCCAGCGACAAAAGTCCAACTTTAAGTTTGAAGAAGAAAAAAATGGTCCTGATAGTAACACACCCATGTATGCAGATCTACAAGTGGAAAATATTAGTTAGACGTGGACGGGGTCTGCCTAAACAGGGTCTCTGATAAAGGCGTGATTTGTGTGTGTTTGTGTGTGTGTGTGTGTGTGAATTTCAGTGAGAGCCTACCCCGCAAGGGATACCGGCGTATTATGCGTATGCGTGTGTGTATTTCACTGAATCTATCAGTCCGACGACTCGCATTATACTGTTTAGTTCGCACGCAGCCTGATAGATGGGTAGCCGGCTAGTCATCGCGTGACTACTATCGCTTCTTCGTCAGCGTGTATCTAGCACGCACGCGCATGTATTTGTAATGGTGAGAAAAACGCAAAAAACACTGCGGATAATTTCAAAACTAATAGAAGATAGAACAGTATCACCCCATTGCTTTCACGCGGGTGTCGTAAGAGGCGACTAAGGGACTCGAGGGTTTCATGTGTATTGCAATTTTTTAAGCGACAGGCTAACAACCTGTCACTGTAGTAATACACGAATCGTCAGCCCTCAATTTGTCAGACGTGGCGTCGGCGATCGTATTTTTACGGCCGTGAGCGCTCTGCCTACCCTACAACGGATAACGGTGCGATACGTGTGTGTGCATCAAGTCAATTGACATGCAAATGCAACAGTGGTAACTAACTTCTAAGACATGACTGGCTTGCGTGACTGCTTGCTGCCACTGTCTTACGATCTTGGCCTCCAGCGGCTTTTTGCACTGATATCCACACTGCCACTTATGTTGATTACTTACGTGTTTATTTGAACTTACGATACAAAGTTCATAATATTAACAATAAACAGGTAAGTCTAAAAATTCTTATTCAGTGGCTTGCCACGTGATGCTGGCATAGAATAGCATCACCCCAATAATTTCCACTTTCACACGTTGTAAGAGGCAACTAAGGGACTCGAGGGTTTCATGTGTATTGCCACGTATTACAACTTTAGGCGACAGGCTGACAACCTGTCACTGCTGTGATACACGAATCATCTGAAGGGACCATGTCAGACGTGGCGATAACGACCGTAATTTTACGATCGTTAAAGCTCTGGCGACCCCGCAAGGAATAAAAGCGTGGTTTGTGTATGTATGTATATCATTTAGTGGCTACAACAAAATAACAATTTATTCAATTTGCCGTCACAAAAAGTTTGAATCGTTATCAAATAACTACACAACAAGTTTTGGCAGTGTTTACGCAAATTAGTGGCAAGAATGAGGAATTATGACGGCAAATGGAATGTGTTTTTTTGCAGCAATAAATTATTTCTTCATCTACTCAAGACATACTAGTCAGCGATGTGATTAGTGTGGCCTAATACCTGATTGGTCTACTACTACAGCCACAACAGTCCATTGCTAGACCTGGGCCTTGGTCCAACAAAATTTACATGCATTGCGGGGAAGGCAGAGCGTTAACGACCACAATATTTACGCCTGACAAATATTTGAGGGTCGTTTCAGATATGTCGCTCATTATTATATTGACAAGATATCAGCCTGACGTCTAAAATTGCAATACGTACATGAAACCTTTCAGTTCCTTACTCGCCTCTTACGACACCCACGGGAAAGAAATCGGGTGATGCTATTCTAAGCTAGCATCACACAGCTATCAAAAATTGTAGCCAATCGATTTTAAAAAGGCGAATGCCCTGAACCGATTAGTGATTATTTCGTGCGTATACGGAAGTGAAAGCGATTAATAACTGTGAAATTGGGGAAGGGTTTGATCCTTCGTCACGAGTTATTAATTACGCCTAATAGGGCCGGAAGAGTGCGCTAGCGATGTCGGAGGGACGTGGGTAAAAATAGACGTAGTGGGGGCGTGTCGATCACACGTGAGGTCTATTCTTAGACACTATTCACACCCGTAAGAGGTGCGTTTTACGCCAATCACTTTTTTTTTACTTTTTCAGCCCCGGGGCCATCAAAACTAAGCCGGGCGTCTTGGTGGGGAGCTGGGGCTCACCTGGGGGTTGTTCAAACAACCAGCTCCATCGCTACCTTGGTGGGGACTTATCCTATGGAAGAACGGAACGGACTGTACCGGTTACTTGTCATGTCTCTCATGTGTAGACGGCGTCGTAAACGCCTAATACCATACTGACGATGCTCATATATCATGAGCTATGAGTTCATGATGATGCTGATGATCTGTGATGTGATGGGGTCCAGAAAAGTGAACTAGAAGAGACGGGGATAAAAATAGCATCAGTAGGGCGTGTCGATGAAACGTAAACATCTATTCTAAGACACTACGAGACATAGACATCAGCTGATGAAGATCATGATGATTCTTGAGCATAATATAATGGGGTCCAGAAAAGAAAACCGAAGGGACGGGGATAAAAATAGCCGCAGTAGGGCGTGTCGATGAAACTTAAACGTCTATTCTTAGACGCCTGACGACTGATACTATGCATCATCCACTCCTGTTTTACCTTCGATGGCTCTCACCTTGAGCTTTCTAGAGCTGTTGAATCACAGGAATATTTTTGCTTAGTGCGCGAATGCGAGTTTTGGATGGCGACCTGACTCCTCCATTAAAATTGTATTCATCAATTTCAAGATTTCAATAGTTTTATTACCAAAAAAAGCCCAATTTTCTGCTTCCCACCTCTACATATATTTCCAATGCAAAATTAACAGAAAGATTTCTCTCTAGAAAGATATCTATCTATATAAGATATATATAAATACATGGATATCTTATTAATGCCTATCTTACTCCGTGTGATGCCGGTTTAGAATAGCATTACCCCACATCCTTCCCGCGGGTGTCGTAAAAGGCGACTAAGGGACTCGAGGATATTGGTGTATTACAACATTTTTAGGCGACAGGCTGACAACCTGTCACTATAGTGATACACATGTTTTCTGAAACAATCTTGGAAAACAATCCTCAAAAATGTCAGACGTGGCGATAGCGACCGTATTCTTACGGCCGTTAACGCTCTGCCTATCCCGCAAGGGATAAAGGCGTGATATATGTATGTATATATATTATCAATTCCTTGCAACACAGCTGTTAACCTGAATACACTTTATGTTCAAGTTCACCTTCTTGAAGCAAGTAAAGGAATTATCGGTTTCCGCGAAGCTAATTATTTTAAGCCAATTATTCGGCTGATGCCTGTATACCACGTGACACGCCTGTTTGCTTAATACCTGATAGTGATGGTAAACGAGTATATAAGGCCACAGTAGAGTTGAATCTACATAATTTACTTGCTGAACAGGGAGATATGAAAAAGCTAAACGTTGGTTAACGACCTTACATTTGTTTTTGATAGCAAATTAATTGTATTGAAATAATGTAAATATTAGCTGGCATACGCAGACGGGCCCTAACTTTTTCGTATTTTTAATATATAATGATGGACTTCGGCACCGGGGCCATCAAATCTACGCCGACCGGCTTGGTCGGTACCCCATCACGCCCTGGCAATTGAGGTAAGACTTAGGTCAGGGGTTGTTCTGGGAAGAACGGATCGGACTGAAAGCTTTTTCGTCGCTACACCCTGCACCCACGCCGTTGAAAAAAGAATAAATAAATTAAAATTGTTATTGACTGCAATGTAGAGCTTACGAATTTAGAATAGGTGGACGAGCGTGTAGACTGAGAAGCTAAGCTCTATTTGAGATCTGATGTCTCTTTCGCTCGTATTGGTAATATTTAGACATGAAAATGTTTTTGGCGATATCGACTTTAATTTGATGCAGCAAACGAAAACCTATGAACAGGCTATTAAAAAAAATAACGAAATCCCAACATCAGTAGTATAAATACTGTTCTTTACTTCTACTGTAACGTATCTATAACACCAAACACAGTATAGATAAGAGAGTAAACGACATTGAAGTGTCGATCAGCAGGTTGGTTGCGAAACCTCGCCTTTACACGACTAGTGCTTATCGGCGAGTATATACCGCATATTTCAGTGTTTACGATTACCATTGACATATTTATGACGAATGCATTACATACATACATATATCACGCCTTTATCCCTTGCCGGGTAGGCAGAGCGTTAACTATCGCCACGTCAGACATTTTTAAGGGTTGTCTTCCAAGGCTGTTTCAGAAAACATGTGCATCACTATAGTGGCAGGTTGTCACCCTGTCGCCTAAAAATTGTAATACACCAATACTCTCGAATCCCTTAGTTGCCTCTTACGACACCCGCGGGAAGGATGTGGGGTAATGCTATTCTAAACCGGCATCACACAGCATATTTATGACGAGTGCATTACGACTTTATTAAACGTAGGTATCTAAAAATATGTTGTTTCAGTCAAAAATATTAGGTTTACGTTCCGGTAACATGTTCAATTAGCACATACACTAGGGCAAGGAAGCCGACTTCAGATACGAATCTATTCATTCATCATTCTCCTTGCCTTATCCCGTTCTCTGTCGGGGTCAGCTACCTAACCTAGGAGATTTGACGTGGAACCAAGTTTTTACACAGAGCGACTGCCATCTGACCTCTGTAACCCGGAGGCTAACCTGGCCCGAATCCGAGGTTAAGTCACATTCAAATATCATCTGAATTCAAATTTTATGTGAATGTGGGTTTCATGACAATGTTTTTACTTCACCGTAAGAGCGGTAAATGGACGTGAGTAAAAACACATTGGTACACGGCGGGGATCGAACTCGGGTCTCACGATTGTAAGACAGCGTCCTAGCCACTTGTCCACCAACCGAAATCTACTAAAAAGTTATCCTACGTTTTTATTTTATTTTTAATGCGAGTCTAAACTTTATGCATTTATACTACATTTTGTACGTGCGTGCCATCTGCTAACATGACATCATTATATATTTGTATCCACAATCTTGTGAGTAGTGTTACAAGGTTCCGAACAAAGAACTTGTTTTATTCTCCATAATTTGTCATTTGGCTTTTTGGAGGGCATTGTGAGCATTTTATTTTAGTAGTAGGTAACTAATAAAAAGAATTGCGGTTTTTGTATTTTGAGTTATGATTATTACGATCATGAGTCACGTCATTAGAAGTTTTTCAACGATCTTCATGTGAGTCAGAGTGTTCTGTTGTTCAAATTATGTCGTTCAAAAACCTTAAACAGAATACAAGGTTAGTAGGTATTTTAAGTGGATACTAGCTATCTACTAGTTACTAGGCGGTTGAAAAATTCTGATACCAGGATTCATTCATCAGGTCGTTAAATGACTCGGTGTCTTACAAGAAAAGAAAAACTAATTATTCGGCCAAAACAGTGTTCGCGTTTTGAGTCATATTGAAAAATTAAAAACATATTTTGAAAGAATACTTGTGTGTGACGCTCTGTCACTCTTTGAAATGGAAGAAATCAACAGCAAACAAAGACCTGTGATCACAAAAACTAAGTCTGCATGTTATTTACGTAAAGCCGCTTCTATGGATAACAGGTCTATGGTTCAAGGTCATATAGCTGACGTCACACCCATCTATCGCCAATAGCGCCATACAGATTTACCATTCTGTGTCAGATAATGTTTGTTTACATTTCCATCTGTAGGCAGCAGCCATCTTAAAGGGCAACGTTAGTGACACTAGCGCCGCTAACGTTGCTCAGTGAAAAAAAATACTGCCTGAAAAGACAATAGAATGGGAAACCAAATTATGGATTGTCGACAGTCACTAGAAATTACAACAATATATATTTTTTAAAGGTATAATACCTTGTTAAACATTTGGGCTCTAGTTATGTATCCAAAAAAATTGTGCCCGCTTTTAGCAATATCGGCATACATAACTCATATTATGGATTCCAATTACTATCCATTTTGTAGTTTTAAATAATCTTTATAATTGGTCGTTGTCAAATTTAATTCAAGTAGATCCACAACTAATACTTTTGGAATGTCAAAATCACAATACTATCAGTGAATAAATGGATTAAACATTGTAAAAAAGACAAAATAGTCAAAGGAGAAAATTGACAGACGCTTTTTTTCAGGATTTCCATATGACCAGTGGATTTAGCCAGGGCCCTAAGTCTTCTAAATGGAAATCGTTTCAGTTGGATGTCGATTGGATCTCAGTTGGATGATTTTAGTAGTTTCGTAGTCTGCTAACGGTTTGTAATATAGAAAACCAGAATAATGGCAATGGAATGAAAGTTGAGTTTCGTTTTTTATACTGACAAAAAAAAGCAGACTTGGGGCCCAGTGCTTTTTTTTGTTCGAGGCGCCACTAGTCTGGCGTTTAAGTTTAAATACCTGTCTCGTATCGTTTGCAAGTGTAGGCAGCCTTGTCACTAATGTGTATAGCTGTTTGGAATATTTAATGTGTTCCAATTGAAAATAACACCTATTGGATACAAGTTACATATGTATTGCACAATGTTTTGATCTGAATGCATAACTTGTTGTATCATGTGGGACATGTCGAACGATTCGGTGAACCCTGGTGTCAGAGCTTACAACCGCCTACCACTAGTAGCAGGCTTCTGACATGGTTGAGTAATGACCGCCGTCTGAGTGATCATAGACAGCAACTGGGACCAACGGCCTAACGTGCCCTCCGAAACGCGGAACCATCTCATAATTATGGTCATCAACAGCTACAATAATCAACACTATGTTTGGCAGGCGGTTTGGCGTAAAATGCATACGACGGCCGATGTAGCGCAGTGGTGATGCATATGACTCTACAGAATAGTTAGTTCTGGCTTCGATTCTCGGTCGGAACATTATTAAGTGACATTATATTCGAATGAATGATGTAACTATTTCCATACATAAACTGTTTTTTACTCTGTCCATGGCACCTCAATGCAGGGAATCCTAGTGTGTTTATATTTCATCTTCGTATTTTAAGGGAACGCTGCTGCCCAGTCCTTGAATTCACCATTAAGTACATAAACCGGTACGAAATGGCGCTATCATATATACTAGACATACATACATATATCACGCCTTTATCCCTTGCGGGGTAGGCAGAGCGTTAACAGCCGTAAGAATACGGTCGCTATCGCCACGTCTGACATTTTGAGGATTGTTTTCCAAGATTGTTTCAGAAAACATGTGTATCACTAGTGACAGGTTGTCAGCCTCTCACCTAAAAATTCTAATACACCAATACTCTCGAGTCCCTTAGTCTCTTACACCCACGGGAAGGATGTGGGGTGATGCTATTCTAAGCCGGCATCACACGGCAATGGCGCTATCAATACATCAATACACAGTTGGCAAATAGCATCAATCAATACATTCCATTACGGTTTCGTGTTTCGTTGTTTTATTTGTTTTGGACTGAGATAAGACGCAGTCAGGCGTGACGGGGCGAGAACTAATTTACTAAGATACGATGGAGGAAACTTTGAGATGACTTCTTCTATTCACAAGTTTTTTCCTAATTTAGGTTTCCGTCCAACAAACGAATGAATACACTTAAGCTATACGGGGTGTAAAAATATTAGCTGCAAATATTTTAAGGCGTGAACCAGCCCATGAAACTGAACAACTTTTGCCCAAGAAACATAGGTAGAAATAGGAAAAAACATTTGGACCTCCCATACAAAATTACCAACCGACCAAGTCAATTTGTATGGGAAGTCTAAATTTTGTCTTTCATATTTCGACCTATGTTTAATGGGCTGGTTCACCCCTTAAAATATTTGCAACTAATGTTCCTACAAAGGGACTCCTCAATCTAAAGACATAGATCATCTACAACATATTCTTCTTCTTCTATATTTAAGAGCTTACGCCATTCAGGTCTGTTTTTCGCCGGTGTCTTCATTTTTTGATACGATACGACACGACGGTGACTTTTTCCTTTATTTGTTCGAAGTAGTTTCGTCGTGGTTTTCCTCGGCATCTTTTCCCTTTTATCTTTCCCTCTATTATGGTCTTCAAGAAATCGTCGTGTCGTATCAAATGTCCTATCATGTTTCCTCTCAATTAAGTTAATTTTCTTTCTCTCTCTACCTAAATCAATACTGAAATACCACTCCAGAATAACCGTTAAAACGTGGACTTTAAACACTTGAGTGTTTCACGCGTTAT
Organism: Keiferia lycopersicella; assembly: GCA_029255805.1. Classification (NCBI taxonomy): domain Eukaryota; kingdom Metazoa; phylum Arthropoda; class Insecta; order Lepidoptera; family Gelechiidae; genus Keiferia; species Keiferia lycopersicella. Next base: position 915,405 of record JARACZ010000028.1, read on the forward strand.
TTTTAGCGGAATTCCATTCCTTGTTCTGTGTGTGCGTCTGTCTGTAGTTCTGTGTTGAATCTGTCGGCATCTGCGGTGTAGGGAATGGGCAAGGCCGTGCTAACCGAATTTAAACAGAGATCAGTAGTTCAATTTGTTGGAGCGTCGGTGGCCATGTGGTTAGGTCACCGGTCTTACAATCAAGATCCGAGTTCAATCCCCGTCTTATGTACCAATGTGTTTTCACTAACGTACATTTGCTGACTGCTCTTACTTACGGTGAAGGAAAAACTTCGTAATAAAACCCACCTTCAAATAGAATTTCAATTCAGATGATATTTGAAAGTGACTTAACCTATGGGCCAGGTTAACCTTGGGGCTGCAGAGGTCAAATGGCAGTCGCTCTCTGTAAAAACTAGCCGAACCCGACAGAAAGTGGGATAAGGCAAGGATGAATGAGTAGCTCAATTTCTGAAAGAGTAATTACTGGAATCGTGAACAGACGTCCAGAACGACTGAACCACTTGTATGCTACTATTTCTAAAATGCCAACTGAATAGAGCGATGGAATGGTAATCAAAAACGGTATCCTACCAGTGCTTGTCATCAACCTAGTTGTATGATAATTTTTATGTGTGATTGATCAGATGTAATGATAAATTGATTGATTGATAACAAAATAATATTCTACAGATGTTATTTCTATTGTAGTAGTGTTTAAAGTAACATAAATTTTTATTTGTTTATCAACTCAACCGGTAAAACGACCGTACATTCATTAATCAACTAATGACTCTCTCCGATTAGATAAAAGCCACAAGTCATGAACAATATCGATTACAAATATCGTAGCTAAGTGCCCGAAAAAAAGTGGTCGGAACGCGTTAAGGCCAATAACTGGGTAACAATGGATTATTTTCACACCAATATTACAATTGGGTAAGGTTACATACATACATACATAAATCACGCCTTTTTCCTGTGGGCGTAGGTAGTGACTATTTCATTCCACTTGCTACGATCCTGGCATACCTCTTACGCGCTTCTTCTACATTCATCACCTTTAATTAGGTACACCTTTAGGTACATGATTTTTCGAAAATTTGCAAAATTTTCACGTCGCTACATTTTGCAAATTTTCCAGACTTTACACGCACGATTTGAATGAAATTTTGCTCATAGATAGATACGATATGAAAGTAAGTATAACCGAATAGATTCAATGCTAATCTTTTAGCTAAGTAATAGCAACGCATGTAAAAATACTGGAAAACCACAAAAAATCATAATTTAACCTAGTTCAAGAACGGAATTTCCAAGAACTGACAAATCATATCTCAGGTGCGCGCGTGCCAAGCAAGTTGTCATTTCACATCAGAGCCAAGTGTGTCGAGAAATCCAGAATCGAGACCGCTGGGAGCGATATCCGAAAATACAGAAATTCTAAAAATACAGGGGTAAACGACACGCCAGCTTGAACAAAAAAAAAACTGACTTCATTGACTCAGTGACTCAAAATGGATCTTGGTCTCTGAGTTATCCCTATTGATTCAATTTCCTAGGCTATGTACCACATCCGTGTGATGCCAGCTTGGAATAGCATCACATCACCCCATTTCTTTCCCGTGGGTGTCGTAAGAGGCGACCAAGGGAATCGAGGGTTTCATGTGTATTACAACTTTAGGCGACAAGCTGACAACCTGCCACTATAGTGATACACAAATTATCTCAAGCGGCCCTCTATATTTGTCAGACGTGGCGATAGTGGCCGTATTTTTACGGCCATTAAAGCTTTGCCTACCCCGTAAGGGATAAAGGCGTGATATATGCATGTATGTATGTATGTATGTATGTACGTTAATGCACGAAGTTTCACACATACAGCTTGCCAACTAGCGACTAATTCGCTGATTCACAAAACAAACATAATTCAGTCTAACAATGTTTTTTGATGTCATCACGCTAAAGATGGCCGAGATAATTAAAATATTGGCCGCATTTGCCGTCAAGGTCAATGCTATAGTGACGTCATCGCATAAAATACTGTGGGATTGCGAAAAGTACTATGACAGCTCGGTGGTTCAACAGTTCGAACCTTGGGTTTTGGTCACGGAGGTCATGGGTTTGATTTACTAAGCTGGACAAGTTGTTGTTAAACATTGTGGGCCTTACTACAAAAAAGTTACGACGCGAGTTTAACGTTTTTTTTATATGAAATTATTTAGTAAACACACGTTTGACAATCTTCTAACATTTTTGTGGTAAGAGCCTAAAAGTATTCAGATCTTAGCAACAATTAAAGATTTTAAGCTGACGTTGTAAGTGAAATTACTTAGTGAGGTTGTTCCACGTTTCTTATTTGTCTGATCTGATTATACTTTGTAGGAAGATTCTATCTATCAGCGAGCTAATGTTTCCAAGATACATAGGGTCGTTAGGCGACTCAAAACCCCACACGATTAGACTGACCAATAGGTATTATAACAAGTATATTACGCGTACAGCATATTCAAGCAGATTTTATGACTTTACGTTCTCGAGGCCAACACAATCTCTATAAATACGAGATGACATCATGATAAGAACGAGCTATGATAACAAACACGCCTTTATACCTAGCGGGGTAGCCAGAGCGTTAAACAGCCGTAAAAATACGGTCACGATTGCCGCCCTTCGGCCGTTAAGGAAACCAAAGTTTGGAAACTAGTTTCCTGAAAAGATTTTTTTATCCTCCTACGTAACTGGTTTCCTTTAAGGATTTTTTAATACTTTTACGTAACTGGTTTCCAAAAAATACTTTGTTTGTGTTATTTCAGCCACCTACGAAACTAATTGGACTTCAGTAGTAATTTTACGAGTGTTATTAGTAGACCTGTAATAAAACCGTTTATTTCAGATATTTGGATTTAATAACGAAAACAATTGAATCATTTAATGTATCTGTTGATACGGCTATGCCACCCTTCTACATTGTTTGTTGTTCTAACTTGTTCCTCACTACAGCAACAAGTTTTCTCAAATACCGTATTGTTTTGCCACTCCTTTTTAAAATAGGTATTGAATTTAATAACGTCCTCACCAGGAGGCGCCTTTTGCATCACGTACTGAATGCCACTTAGTATGAACTCTCGTGGCAATCGTGCAATTCCGGCACACCGTGATACATGGCGTTTGATATTTTTAATTGTTTACTCTTTTTGATTAAGCATCTGTTGTAATGAAAATAATAATAACGTGCCACAGATACAAAAGAGATTTTATTAGTTATTCAGTTACATAGAAGTATAAAATAAGCCTTACAGGAAACCAGTTACGTAAAAGTATTAAAAAGTTCTTATAGGAAACCAGTTACGTAGGAGGATAAAAAAATCTTTTCAGGAAACTAGTTTCCAAACTTTGGTTTCCTTAACGGCCGAAGGGGATTGCCTCACGTCTGATTGGAACGTTTTAGAAAAATCATTATACAAGGTGTAAAAATATTAGCTGCAAATATTTTAAGGGGTGAATCAGCCCATGAAACTGAACAACACTCTCTAAGGAACATAGTTCGAAAATTGAAAAATTTTTTTGACCTGCCATACAAAACTACCGACTGACCAAGTCAATTTGTATGGGAGGTCCAAAAAATTTTCTTATATATCGACCTATGTTTCTTGGGGAAAGTTGTTCAGTTTCAAGGGCTGATTCACCCCTTAAAATATTTGCAACTAATATTTTTACACCTTATAGAGTGATTCAAGAGGAAGGTTTATGTTTATAACACTTCGTATTCCCACGGAAATAGCATTGGCAGCAGGTGTAACCACTAGTGCACTATAGTAACTTTTTGCAGGTAGGTCATGTTGTTCTGGTGAATACATACATTCTGCTGGCCAACCGACGTAAGAATGAGCTCACCACCAATGTAATAATTTAAAAAATCGAGTATTTGATATTGTAATCAAGCATTACTTTTACAGACCGGTGAAAACAATCTAATAAATTGATGAATCGAATCTTAAGCCTTTCTGATTAGAAATCAAAGACTTAGACCTATCAACGAACGGCAGTCAGACACCAACCTTTCTTAGTCTGTTTCTCCCTTTCCCTCTCCTTCTCTTTGGCTTTCTTCTCTCTCCTCTCCCTCTCCATCTCCTCCTTTGCAAGTCTCCGCATCTCCTTCTTCATTTCTTTCTCGTTCTTCTTGGACTTCGTATCGTCTATCTTCTCGGATAAGATGAAAGTCCCTGTTTGGACCTTCGTGTCCTCCTTGGGCCTCATGTTCACTACACTTCACTGTTGCGTCGCGATTCGCTATCTCGGTTTTTTTTATCTAATAATCACTTGACACTGGCGGAATTGTGAGTGAGACGTGTGCAGTACCACTCCGTACGGCGTCGCGGCGAGCACTGCGCCGCTGCGCCGGAGTTGCCAGCTCTTGCTTCGAGATAATTGCTAATTGATGCAGGAAATTGTTTGATATTTGGAATGGATATAAACTGTAACTGTTGTGTCGTATTTCGTTATGTTTTGTGTCTTTTTGAATATATTTTTAAATAGATAATGTCGAAAATAGATAACATAACATAACAAAATTCTTTATTGCTCAAAATTGGAACAACATTTAGAAAACACAAACAAAGGAAACAGTACAACAAGGCAGCCTTAATGCTAGGTAGCATTCTCTACCAGGCAACCTGTCTAAGCACTGATTTACCACGTATTCTACGTATATATCAGTCAATAAAGATAGCATTATCCATCGCTGAAATGTGGGACGACATTTTTCATTTTAAATTTATAAAAGCCTAGCTTATAGGTAAATAGAAAATTGGCATAAAAAATAAAATTAAGGATTTTGATTTTTTTTCCCCATTTGTCGAGAGACTTTGAGAGACATTTAGAAAGTTTTTTAATAGTTCTCATGGTTAACACGATCACTGAACATTACAAGCGTGCATACGGCGTGTAAGGGACGATGGAACGAAAACTTTGCAAACTGAACAACTTTTTCTATGGGGGCTATGTTGGGCTAAACGAATATTTTTTGCGAATTCCCATACAAAGTCAGTTAGCTGATCGAGAATTTTGTATGGAAGATGGATTTTATTTTTTCATTTCCCAACATAGCGCCCATATAAGAAGTTGTTCAGTTTCATGGTCTGAGCAGGCCTGCAAAGTTTTGTTACACCGTCCCTTACACCCTGTATATGCATTAATATGGATACTGTTTTCGATTTTAATGTTTAACCAGCTAGAGATTTCGTTTTTTGAAAATGAAATGAATGAAAATGAAAAATGAAATAATTTATTTGCTGAATAATGGTAGGTACATACATTTTTTAACCTCTATTACACCGCTACAAAGCCCAGGTCTAATCCTAATGAGCGAGGGTCTCTAATTTATACCGGTCAATCATATGTTAGCAGAAACCTGTAAAATTATCTGCGTTGGCAACACAGTCGCCGGCGCAGGCGCCCCCCTCGAGACCGCGGCGCCTCCGACTATATAAATAAGCCTCACTTCCTATACAGTACGAAATCGGACGAAATATGGCCGTTGAACCCGAGAAAGCATTTCGCAGGTCGGCTCTGTGCTTCGAAGGGCACGATATGGGCCCTGCCTGCTGTCTGTGATTACTTAGATGGCGTAGGTCGTTACGCAACCGTATGCCAGGCTTGGTAGTGGACTAAACTTTGACACCGCGGTTTGTCGAGTCGTCGGTCGACTCTTTGACCCACACGATAAGAACAACAGCAGCGGGCTTATAATTGTTCTTGAATACATTGATTTTCTATAAATAAAATATGCAGCACATCATATACAGAAACATGACATTTTATGGCGTTTAAGACACTAACATCAAATATCCAATGAACCCTAGTGACTGTATTTTTTACAACATATCACGCCTTTATATCTTACGGGGAAGGCAGTTTATTATTATAGTATTGTGACATTCTAAAAGTATTCGTTGTGAACATTTTTTAAAATTTATTGGGATTTTGATGCACTCATTTATGAGTTTCTTTTAGTCCGAAACCTGTGAAAGCCTTTCGCAAGGCCACTAACTATACTTTTGCCTCATTTTATTGCCCTTGAAGCTCAGACGAACTACCTTGAAGACTCGAGTTTGCACATTTTCAAACAAGCTATAATTTAGATAGATAAACCTAGTTTATAATGAAGCAACAGATAGTGGTCTACATCTTGAAACTGTAATTTAGAAAAAAATACGACTTTATTTGTGAATAGAAACTGTCCAATTCATTATGATGAAACTGCGCCTATTTTATCACTTTGGTCATATGGCCATTTTCGTCGCTTGGTAATTTTTACACTTTCGTCATTACTCTCCAGAAGACCGGGGTTAAACTTAAAAAAATATTATTATATATTAGCCTACAGTGTCCCACTGCTGGGCAAAGGCCTCCCCTCTCTCTTTCCAGGCTTTCCGGTCTGCGGCTGTTTCGGACCAGTTCGAATCATATTCGACCAAGTCATCCCGCCAGCGCTTAAAAAAAATCTAAAAAAAATCATCGCATCTAAAAAATATTATTTTAAAATACTGGTTGCAAAGTCCAGCGGTTTCACACGCTTCTTATTTCCCGAGGGAAGATATGTTTGACTTTACGAATTGCATAGAATTCGACACCTACTACAGCAACCGAGATTCCGAGACGAAACACTAATACATACATACAGGGTGTAAGAGACGGTGTAACGAAATTTTTCGTTTCCCAACATAGCAATAGAAATTTTTATTTTTCATAGAAAAAGTTTTTCAGTTTCATGGTCTGATCACGCCTGCAAAGTTTTCGTTACACCGTCCCTTACACCCTGTATACTTTTCAAAGTCGGTAAAAACCATCCGTTGAATTTCGTCACGACACGATTGCATCGGGCGCACAAAAAGCGGTCGTCTGGCGATCCACGACCAAATATGGCGCAAGACGTTTTGCTCAAAAGTTATACGAGACAGCTTTCCAAAGACTACAGCCGAATATAAAAGCGTGAAGACAATGGCGACGCCTGTTCCTGTCTCCTGATTTGGACTGAAGCTATAAATAATATTGAAAAGTTTATTTATACCCACAATCCACATACAAACGCATCACGCCTTTGAGCTCTACAAGATAGGCAGAGTGTAGACAGCCGTAAAAAAACAGCTGTTATTGACGCATCAGGCAAATATTCACATTAATTTCAGTTTATAGTTTAAATTTATCTGTCATAAGAATTTGACTCGCAATTAGCTTGTAACAACAAATCAACGTCCCTATCTAAGAACCGGTCTTAAATTAAAATTTAATTTGCACCTTACGTACGAAATTACTCTCAACGCTTTTTTTAGAGTAAATTGTGATTGTGAGGTAATTATACCTGCAGCTCTGCCTTATTTTTAAAGTTTCGCATGCGAAAATCTGCCACAAATTTTGCCTTCTAGGTACTAAACTTATCCATCCACACATAGTCACATACCCCTTAAAATTAACAGAATAGTAGGTAGAATATAAAGTGTAATACGACTGGTTAGAAAAGTCATTGCGGACTTCCACACACATATTTTCAGAAATCACTAATTAAAAAAAATTGAGCTTTTGGTAGCAGCAAATGCGTTGTGTTGCGTTTTTCCCGTGGTCATTGAGCTGTGGCGTTCGGTAGAGTTGCGCAAGCGCACCTTTTGTGACAGAAGGCGAGCAGGCAGTGCCCAGTGGTGTGACCGCTGTTGATCGTTGCACTTGGGCCCGAATTCCGCAATCTGAGTACGTCTCAGTTGTGTCTTTATAATAGTGTTAGTGTGATTGGATTGTCCGTTTCGTATTCAAAAGTTTTGTCTCATAGTTATAGTATCGGCAACAAAATGACTGTTGCGTCGCTGACATTGCAATTAACAAAGAAATAAGAGTATCTAATCATAGTTATGATTTTAACGGGTTCTTATCGACGAATTTATTTTGTTTTCAGTTCCCGATATTTCGACACTGTTGCAAGTGTCATGATCATGGGTAAACTGGAGTATAGGCGGGTAACTGTCTACCCTCATTCTTCTGTGAACAACCGCGATAGTTTAGAGTATCTAAGCTCCAATTTAAACGTTGACTCAATAAATTATATATGGTATGCTTAAAGGATGTTGCGTTTGCTTTATTCTTTTAGAAACAACATAACCTAGTAGGAAGTTTAATAGCTCTAGGAAACATCGGCTGTATGTTTTACTAAAACGTTCTAATTCTTGCTAGAGTGATAGGAATGTCGGTTCCCTGGGAATCACACTTGACACCACAGCAGACTATGAAGTTCACGGTAGCGAGTTCCGAGTTACTAAGACACGTGAGAAACGCTAATGGCTTGAGCCGTGTGTGGGAACGCTAGTGTAGCTCGGGAAATGAGAGCTTATAAGGGATTTCAAACAAGGGGTAATATAAGGGATTTGATATTTTATCACTCTATGAATTTATTTCGTATCTGGTAAGAACATTGCAGGCTCTCTCTCTCTTCTCGTGAGGGACACCGTGTCGTCCAACGACCTAATGAACCCTGGTGTCAGAGTTTTTAAAACGCCTACTACTAATAGTAGCCCTCTGACATGGTTGAGCAACGACCGCCGTATAAGTTATCGTAGACAGCAAAAAGGCAGGAAGAAAGAAGATTGCAGGCTGAAAGATGGTTCCGTTTCGTAGGGCACGTCAAGCCGTAGGTCCCAATTGCTGTCTATGATTACTTACGACGGCGGTTAAAAAATTCGACGCCTCGTTCCCATATATCCGATAAACGTGGTGTAATTTTTTTACGAAACGAGAGGGATTTCAGCAAAAAGCCGACACCGAAAGAGAACGGGATAACGCAAGGAGAATGATGAATGATGAGACTGGTAATATAAGTTTTCTCTGAACATTGTATAGACCACTTGCCGTTCTACTACCTCACTGAGAAAAGATAGTTGCCGGCAATTTATTATAGAAGAAAGGAAAACTGCAAAACAAGCTCCAATATTTAAACTTGGCCCAAATACAAATGAGGTTAACCAGTTACTAAGCCATATACTATGCTAATTATAGTATAAAAGTAGCGTTACCGGAATAACCAGAATTTAATAGATTACATCACATAGTCGATTAATCGTTAAAAAGTTGTAATATTAATTAATTTCGATAATTGAAAGTGTATCAGAATAGTTGATTTATGACCGTTTTAAATGACTCTACAAATGACATTTTATTATATATATTTTAACTTTATTTCGAAATTGATAAAAACTAAAAGAAAACGCGAAATTATAGTACAAAATACTAACAGGAGTAAATATAGTTTAAGGGAATCCCCGAGGAAATTATCGCCACCGTGTTTTAACTTTCTACATGTTAAAACAACTTTAACAGCCACAACAGTCCACTGCTGGACATGGGCCTCTACCTGTCAAAAGGTATTGCCATACTCACCACGCTTGGCAAGCGAATTGGCGAGCACAGTGCAAGATGTTTACATTAGGCTTTTTACGATACACACACGAGTAGAAATGGGGTGATGCTATTCTAAGCCGGCAACGCACGGCAGAACAGCTATTATATTGCATTTAGTTATACAAGCATAAATTTAAAAAACAAAATCCGGACTGCGGTAACCAAAGTGTGTGTGTCTGAGAGAGAGAAATTTCATACACACACATACACACAAATCACGCCTTTATCCCTGGCGGGGTAATTTCAAAAGTTATACTAAAAAACACGTTAGAACAAAGTTAATCGAAAATCCGTCTGTTAATATTGAAGAAAGGTTGGAATTGAAAAAATCACGAGGGCGTCTCTTAGCCTTGGGGAGCCTCTTAACAAGTTATCTTATCTGGGGCATTTGGTCGGCGACATATTGCGAAACGAAACGACAAGTTGCAAGTGAAAGAAAATTATGGATAATGCACAATAAAAACTACTTTAATATTATCATTTGCCGTGTGACGCCGGCATAGAGCAGCATCCCATCACCCCAATTCTTCCCGCGGGTGTTGTAAGAGACAACTAAGGGACTCGAGGGTTTTATGTGTATTACCACGTATTACAACTTTAGGCGACAGGCTGAAAACCTGTCACTACAGTGATACACGAATCATCTGAAGGCCCTCAATACTTGTCAGACGTGGCGATAACGACCGTAATTTTACGATCGTTAACGCTCTGCCTACCCCGCAAGGAATAAAGGCGTCATTCGTGTATGTATGTGCGTATCGTGTAGGACGCCGAGTAGATAAGCGCTTCGAACTCTCTCTCTCTTTTCATGTAGAACACAAAGTGATCCAACGACCCAATGAGCCCTAGTGTCAGAAATTTTCAACAGCCTTCTACACGTAGCAGGCGTCTGAGATAACCGCCGTCCAAGTAATTATAGACAGCAAACAGGACCTACGGCTTAACGTGCCATCTGAAACACGGAACCATCTTACTTACGGACAATCGGGTGGTTCAGCTCTCAATGCCCTAACCAGACTGGAAAGAAATTCACAAAGTGATAAATATCTGTGAGTGACCCACCGAGAATCGAACTCGAACCCTAACGCCAAACATGCGACGCACATCTAATGCCTTGCCTTGTGATTGTATATTATTCGTAATCAATCATGTGTCTGGCAACTCACGTGTTGGATACTTAATGTGTTTTATGGATCATTGAGGATAATAAAGGAGCCTTGATTATGATTGCTTTATTGCAATAGGCATGCTTCTTAATGTACGTCTGTGAAGCTTGGACACTTACACTAAAAGAAGAGAATAAACTCTTAGTCGCTGAGCGAAAAGTCCTGCGGAAGATTCTGGGCCCAACCAGAAGAGATGATGGCAGTTGGTTGGAAGAACTAGTCTTCTTTTCGTGTGGGACACCAAGTCGTCCAACGAACCGATGAACGTCAGAATTTTTCAACCGACTTCTACAAGTAGCAGGCTTCTGACATGGTTGAGTAACGACAGCGACCGGAAGAACTAGTGCCCCAACCCAACATAATCGGAGAGACTAGAGCTCACCGACTTCGTTGGCTCGGCCACGTAGAGGATGGGAGAGGATCGGGAAGCTAAAAGAGCGTACGTGGGTCGTCCCACAGGACGGCGTCCAGTGCGGCGCCCCAGGTACCGCTGGAGACGTGGTAGAGGCTGACCTGCGCGAGTCAGCAATTGGCAGGAGATCGCGCAGGACAGATCAGTGGAGAGAGCTCGTTACGGAGGCCAAGATCCTCTTTGGGTCGCTGAGTCAGCGGATTCGTTAGTTAGTAGGCATGTTGACTGGCAGGTAAAATGAGCTAGGTACTTTTTAAAACGATATTTTACATGAAAATACGAAGTAGATGACGCAGTCCACAACCGAATTACTTATAACTTATCTCACTGAGATATGCCTGAGACGCATGTTAATGAAACTCTTTGCCGTGTGATGCCGGCTTGGAATAGCATTCCCCCCATTTATTTTCCGGAGTCGTAAGAGGCGACTAAGGGACTCGAGAGTTTTATGTGTATTACAATTTTTATTCCTTTTTTGAAACGGCTCTCAATATTTGTGAAACGTGGCCGTGAGAAGCGACCGTATTTTTACAGCCGTTAACTAACGCTCTGTCTACCACGCAAGGGTTAAGGGCGTGATATGTGTTATGTACGTACGTGTATTTAATGTGCAACTTTCAAAATTCATAAGCCATCAAAAACTATATGAATCGGTTGAGACAAACACACAAACAATGAAAATAGAAAACTTAAAAGTTCTGTATACTTGTTCAAGAGCACTATCAAGGTCGGCTCGAATTGACAACCTCCTTTTCTGAAGTCGGTTGAAAAGAGGTTCGAGACAACAAGGTCGACATAGAAACGAAAGGTTGATTTCAATTTCTCAACGGCTGGTGAAGCGGAAAGCGCAATGCAACCCGAGAGAAGTCTCAGCAGAGATTAAGGCTCGATTTATACCTGGCGCCACTGGTCACAGAGGCCATACAAACTTATATTTGCGTTTATTTGTTAAGGAGCGTCGGTGGACAAGTGGTTAGTACACTGGTCTTACAATTGTGAGACCCGGGTTCGATCCCCGCCATGTACCAATGTGTTTTTACTCACGTACATTTACCGACTGCCCTTACGGGTGAAGGGAAAACATCGTGATGAGACAAACCCACATTCAAATAAAGTTTGAATTCAGATGATATTTGAATGTGACTTAACCTAGGATTCGGGCCAGGGTAGCCTTCGGGTTGCAGAGGTCAGATGGCAGTCGCTGTGTGTAAAAACTTGGTACCACGTCGAATCCCCTAGGTTAGGTACGAGTAGTCGACCCCGATAAAGAATGGGATAAGGCAAGGAGATTGATGAAAAATGATGTTCACATCATTATCATCTGGTTATTTCTTTTTCTGTGGAACACCGAACGGTCACGGTAGTCAGTATGATTGAGGGACTATTTTAGCTTCTGAAACTGGTCTAAATGTCCTACTACTGGACCCTTTTTGCGCGGAAGCCCCCAATTGACAAATATGAACTTAGTGGCCACACTATAAGACACGCGACACCGCGCACCGCTTCAGTGGCGCCACTGAGCACCGTCACACACCGCTGGCGACGACTTGTCCATGGCAACTTCAAACATCTAGTTCTGGACGCCTTCTTGTTTTCGTGTGGAACGCCGCCAATGAACCCTGATTCTTCAACCTCCTACTCTCTAGGTCTCCGACGTCAATTTGTGATTGATTTTTGTCATCAAAAGGGATCAGGATTAACGCCTTGTTAATCTTAATTAATCTGTTGATGCTCTGCCTACCCCATTTAGGATGCATGGTTTTCTATATTACCACAAAAATTAGGCTGTTAATCTCTGAGACTCCTCAAGTAGCGGTGGTGCTATTCTAAGCCAGCATCACCAGACATATTTCGTTATGCATAAATTGCCGTGTGATGCCGGCGTAGAATAGCATCACCCCATTTTCTACCCGTGGGTGTTGTAAGAGGCGACTGAGGGACTTGAGGGTTTTAAGTGTATTACAACTTTTAGGCACAACCTGTCACTATAGTGATACACAAATTATCGCAAACGGCCCTGTATATTTGTCAGACGTGGCGATGGCGACCATATTTTTACGACTGTTAACGCTCTGCCTACCTCGTAAGGGATAAAGGCGTCATGTATGTATGTATAAATAGTCAATCTACAATGATATGCTGATATTCATTGCACTTTAGTCATGACTCATGAGATAATTTATCTACAAAGTATTGATAGCAAGAGTTGAGGAGAAATTAATTTGAAATCGGCAATGAAGTTGCTTTTTGCAATTATCTGTATGTCTGTCATGGATGGACACTGCTATCTCAATCAACAGATTTTAATGCAGTTATTTTTAATAGGCAAAGTAATCAAAGAGGAAGGTTTATATGTATAATACAGGCTGGCAAAATCTCTTATTTCCTTTTTGAACAATTAGCAGTGGGTGCAAAGGCAATCTTATTAATTTATTGTGTACAGTTTTGGCTTGACATAAATTTATTTCTATCTTCATAAGATAGCTAAGATATCTATGCTGCAGAATTTGCTAGATGACTGGGTCATTATTAAAGTAAAATTAGTACGCTTAACACTGTAGTCCAAAAATACTATGTACTCCATTTATAGTTTTTCGAAATATTCAAAGTGTGAATTAATCAGGGTTCGAAAATATCCGATATTTATAATAAATATCAAAATATCGGATATTTATGATATATATCCGATATATATCAACTTTGATATATATCCTTTTTGTATGAACTTCAGGTTGTTATTTTATAGTATTATTTATGTATATTTGTTGCATATGTTTTACATAAATATAATAAATTATTAAAAAATGTATTTAAATTGTCAAAAAATAAATAAATAGATAATTATTTTAAAAAAATTAAATGTTTTTAATGGTTTTTTATACAGGGTGTTAGGAAAAGTACTGCGTTACTTTTCAGGGATGATCCTGTCCATTGAACTGAACAACTTTTGTTCTACGACTTTTGGAAAATAGGCAATTTTTTTTTATGTAGTTATTCTTCGTTTTATTTATTGAAGTACTTAAAATAAACAAAACATAAGTCTTCTTATTGATTTATTCGATCAGGCAAAATAGTTGAATGTAAATTATTCGTTCTACCCGCGGGTAATTCATAATATCCATATCTAGGTTTATTTACTTGATTTTATATTTGTTTGCCAATTTTTCGTTACTCATTTATTTTATTGTTTATTGCGTAATACCTATTAAGTAAACATAAAAGTTTGAATTATAACTTTACTACTGTATGTACTATGTATGTACCACTAGATGGTGTAGAAGTAGAAATACACCGAAAAAGACTAAAAAATATTGATATATATCACATAAAGTCGTTGGATATATATCGGATATATATCGGATATATATCATGATATATATCCATTGATATATATCCTTCGAACCCTGGAATTAATACACATATATCACGCCTTTATCCCTTGCTGGGTAGGCAGAGCATTAACGGCCGTAAGTATATGGTCGCTATCGCTACATCTGACATTTTTGAGGATTGTTTCTAAGGTTGTTTCAGAAAACATGGGTATCACTATAGTGACATGTTGTCAGCCTGTCGCCTGAAAATTGTAATACACCAACACACTTGAGTCCCTTAGTCGCCTCTTATGACACCCGCGGGAAGGATGTGGGGTGATGCTATTCTTAGCCGGCATCACACGGCATACAAAATATAGTTTTAAAAATTAGCTCATTTGGCCTACCAGTCATCATGCCTATTCAGGCTATTATGTGATGAATGCCTTCTGGCTACTTCCTGGTTTCTCAAGGTTGTGATGTTTACGAAGTGGAGCACTTGCTGGCAAGTTAGTGCTAATTAGCTAGCGAGCCACTGTTAGATGGTTGTGAAAACCTTACGCTAATACTACAAGGACATCTTGATTATCCTATTTTCTATATTATATACAGGTGTTAGGAAAAGTACTAACATCCTTTCAGGGGATGAGCTAGTCTTTGAAACTGAACAACATTTGACTGTCCCGATGGCGTAGCGGATAGTACTCCTGCCTTCTACGCCGAGGGCCGTGGGTTCGATCCCCACCAAACACAAATAAATTGTTAAGTCAATTTCAAATATTTGTGTCGAGTCTGGGTGTTTTGTATAATATGTATTTATTTACAAAAAGAAATAGTATATAAGTATTAGTATCAGGTATCTAGTTCCCATAGTACAAGCTTTGCTTAGTTTGGGGCTAGATGGCGATGTGTGACTTGTCCAGGATATTTATTTATTTATTTTATTTACAACTTTCCCCAAGGAACACAGGTTAAAATATGAAATAATTTTTGGACCTCACATACAAACTGACTTAGAGGTTGGTACATTTTGTATGGGAGGTCCAAATATGTTCCTAGGGAAAAGTTGTTCAGTTAAATGAGTTGGTTCATACCTTAAAAGTAAGTTAGTACTTTGCCTAAAACCCAGTATATTTTTTTTGTTTTTTTATTTATAGATTTCTTTGATGAACTACAAAGAATACTTATCTAGTGACTAAACTACTAAGTTTAGTTAGTTTTAGTTTTAGTTAGTTTGCTAGTACAAAGAAAGCAGTTTTTAGTTCAAGGTATGTAAGTAATCCAACTGAAGAAACAGTAGGTACATCAAAGAAAGTAGATCAACAATTCAAAAATGTAAAAAGTACCCTGGCGATAGTGGCTGTATTCTTACGGCCACTATCGCTCTGCCTACCCCACAAGGGATAAAGGCGTGATATATGTATGTGTATGTATGTAAAAAGTACCCTAATTAAAAGTATATAAAACATTATAAAAAGGTGTGCTAGGTTCTAGGACACTTGAATCAAAATAACTGATAGTCACTGCATCTTGCAGACTGTATGGTACTTTCTGCCAATTTTTGGATACAGAGAATGGAACTCAATGGAATATGGAACCCGAAAATGTCGTACAAGGTAGTTTGTGTGGATTGTTTTAATTAATGTTTTGTGAATTGTTATTTTGGTTTTGATTTAAGTGTTTTTATGTGTGATGTGACTGTGGCAAGAAATGAACTTTTTATCTATGTACTCTGACCAAGACTGTTTTAGAGGCATATGCTGGACTATTGGTCATACCGACAAGAAAAGCGGAAGATCCTGCAGGTGATAGGAAAGATTTTACTCCTTGCTGTAGAAGGGCGAATGTTAATTTCGGGCTACAAAAATTTTGCAATTTGTATGGCAGCCTTCCTAAGTGCACTATGACATAATTAGCTTTTATGAGAAGATCACAACAGTAGAAACAGAACTTCGATCGTTTCGGCCTGATACAACAATCGGGACGCATGACAAAAAATCGATATTTAGCCCACCCAATACAGGGCTTCGGTTTCATATTCGAATCCAATAAGGTAGCACACTTCATATCTAAATAATTGCTCAAACGTTTAAACTGTAAATGGAATTATATATCACAAAATCTTGAAGAAATAATGCTACGAACGAAACAGCCGGCGCGACTCACCCATTTTGTAGACTCGCTTGCCGATGTGATGAATTAGATGCACGAATTACTCCAGGAGACACCTTTGCATGATCACAAAACTCACGAATGTCACTTAACAATGTATTCTCTTACAATGGGAAAGTAACTAAAACTGTTATACCGAGGTAAAACTAAATAAAATAAAGGAAAAAGGAAAACGCAGCTTCGCGAACCAAGTTGTCATCGAACTTGTTTTTTTTTTAGTTTCTGTTTGCAGTTTCAGGTAAGATAAGTTTTGTGATCATACCGCCTCGTTATCGGGATACCAATAGTGCCCGACATGATAATACACGAAATTACATTGCCCGACACTATATTACTCTTAAGGCTAGCACAGACCGCGTGCGTGACCGGCAGTGGATGTCCCTCTCTATCATGTCGACAAATAATGTTGCCTTTCGGGATCGTTGCTTTAAAAAAAAACTAAATATTTATAAGCGCCCCGCGCGTTCCCTAATTTGCGATAATAATCTTGACGACGCGATTTCACGATTACCGGGCAGAGCACACCCCTGCGTATGCAACTTCGATTACGTGTGGTGTGCATACTGGGATTCTATGCTGCTATGAGAACTAACGTGCGCTGATTACGCAGGAGGCGTACTATGGTAAATTCCACCACATACACACACATATCACGCCTTCATACCTTGCGGGGTAGACAGAGCGATAACGATAGCAAAATCACGGTCATTATCGCCACGTCTGACAAAATTTGAGGGTCGTTGCAGATAGGTCGTGTATCACTAGTGACAGGTTGTCTGCCTGTCGCCTAAAATTGCAATACACCTATAACCCTCAAGTCCCTCAGTCGCCTCTTACGCCACCCATTTTGATAAAATTTGAATTTGATGCACTGGCACTCAGCATAGAACATTTTCTTCTCACGGTGTGTTTTTGAGAAATGTTGCCATCAAAAATGTATAGGGTCGCACCAGTGATGTGGAATAGAGCTAAACTACAAAATAAAAGACACAAAGATGTTTCAGAAATGGTTTTATTTTATTGTTACCATGTTTTTATAATGTATATGTACAAACGAACTAATAGAAAAGTCATTCCGAAATGAGAAATCGTTAGTGAATCGTATTACAATACCGGCAGCTAATACAAAATGATCATTGTCTTACAGTTACACCGATTATGCTTACTTCTTAACTTAAAAATAACTTCTAGTTGCAGTAGTTTGGTGATGTTTGGTTAACTGGACTAATGCAACTTTTGAAGTCGCTTAATGTCAAGAATATATTAACGTCGATAATAATTTAGGTTTCAATAAGGTGTTTAATAATACTTCACAAGATACAATAATAATAATTCTACAATAATAATTCACAAGATATTTTTGTTTATTCTGAATCCTGTAGGCACCTCAAAAGTTGCACTAGTCCAGTTCACTGTACTAATCACCAGACTAAAGCGACGAGACGAAAAATACATTCATGTCGAATTAAAGACTTACGATATTAAATTTGACATTCATAACGCTATACCACAGTAAGGAATGGAAAAATCCGTTAAACAAAAAAATCAGTGAAAGTTACATTCAAACTCGGGCAATAGCGCCCCAATCACGCGTTTACGTGCAAAATATTCTTCAATGGCAAAATGTTCAGGTTGCATAATGCCAAAGTTGCAAAATGCCAAAGTTAGGACGGAAAATATAGAAACAATTTTTTTATCCATTAGGAATTATTAACTATCTAATCTACGGGTAACCGTAAGGGGCTATTAAACAATGTCGCTAGCATGCGTTCAAGACTACAAAAATTGTAGGTCTTTGAAGTTATAAAAATAATCAAAATTTATCAATGCAGTTGTTTTGTCATAAGTATTTTGCATTATCTCTTAAAAAACGCAATACCGAAACCTACTGAACGTTTTACGGAATAATTAAGCACGTAAACGTCACCATACACACGCCAGTCACTCCTTGCGGCGCTAACCTAGGCATTACCACACTATGAGTTGAACTCGGTGTCAGAGGCACATTTTGGTAGCTGTCATCATAAAGGGATGGGGTTCTTTGTCAAACATGCTAGGCAAGTTCATTTCATGATATTTCTTGATATACTAACAATAGAGTGGTAGATTGGCAGGTCAAATGAGCTACTTTTTAAAACTATCTAAAACGTTGTTTCGTATGACGTCATGCCGTAAGTATTTGGATGGCGTCAAAACACTTACTTTTATATAAATTTTCTATTTCTGAATTATGAATGAAGTCCGTAGTATTTTTGGACAATAGTTAAATTATATTTTATTAATGGCCTACCCAGTCCATAACAGAGTTTCGGGACACTTAATTTTTGGACAGAGAAATGTATTTAAATGTAAGCTTCATATAAAATGGCTACCATAGGTATTCAACCAACAGCCATATTTTCCATGCCTATAGAATGACAGTAACCAACTTGCACCACTGACACCGGCCTCTAACTATGAGTTACATTACAACTAGTAGCTCAGCTCCCGCTGCGCTGGTGGGGGAGTGGAGGGGGGGGGGTTTACTTCTTGGCGTGTTTCTTGGGCGACGCTGCCTTCCCTTTGGCGTTGTTGGACATCTTGGCCTTCTTGCCTTTGGGCTCGCCTTCTTCGTCATCCTCCTCCTGGAATAGATCACATGTCTTTGTCAGGAATAGGAAACATTAGCATAAGACTCAGTTTATGTGACATAAATAACAATTTACTTTAGACAAGGATAAAAGATAATTTTACATTCGGTATGCGAAATGGCGTCGTAATCTAATCAAAGCTAATTTTAGAGATACAGTAATCTAATCAAAGACTTTTTACCACAAAAAGCATTGAACTCGTGTCTTTTTTTTTATGCTTTCAACGGCGCATCTATGCTTTTGTGGTAGGGCGCTAATATACAGGGTGACTGGAAAATTGATGCATTCATTTCAAGGGATGAACCAGTTCATGAAACTGAACAACTTTCCCCATGGAACATAGGTCGAAATATGAAAAAAAAATTTGGTCCTCCCATACAAATTGACGTAGTCGGTCGGTAATTTTGTATGGGTGGGCCAATTTTTTTTATCATTTTTCGACACATGTTCCATGGGGAAAGTTGTTCAGTTTTATGAGCTGGTTCATCCCTTGAAAGGAATGCCTCAATTTCCTAGTCACCCTGTATATCCTATTTTAAGATAAATTGCTCACACTATTTTCCTACACTTTCTTCCTTTTAGAAATGTAGTTTGGTGTGGTAAGGTAAGTCAGACAAATGCCTCGAAGTGGATCATGAGCAGGCAGCGCGTCTACAAAACGTATTCGCGCACCCGTCACTGAATATGGTTGTTGTATCATCATTCAAACCTGTACCACTCACATAAACTGAATGTTTTTAAATTATAAAATATACTCTACTATACCTAAATATGATACTTTTTGAACCAGGCCATGTAACTGAACAATTTTTCCCCAAGGTTGAAATATGAAAAAAAATATTGGAGCTCACATACAAAACTGTCTGAGTCAGTTTGCATGTATGTGCAAGAATAATTTTTTTTTTCATTTATTTTTCAATTATTTTTTTTATCTATGCCCCTTGGAGAAAATTGTTGAGTTTCATAAAATAAAAATAAAAATAAAAATTCTTTTATTCAGGTAAAGAAACCCATTTTGTTAGTAAACACACTTAAATAACTAAATTGTTAGTACAACCTATAAATCTAATTTAATCCTAAGTAGAAAAAGTAAAATAGTTTGCGATGTGACACGATACACAGAGTCAATGGCAAGCATGTAACTCTGTGAACCGTGCCAACACCGCTGAGTCCATCCGGCTTTCAATCACCTTCAGGATTTCATTGGTGCTCCCCCGCAGCCTGCGTATAAGTGACGCACTCTGCTTGCGGATGATAGCATAAAAATCATCTACACTAGCATCCGCAAACATACCAGAGGCACTGCAGAAACGCGGGAGCCTCAATAAAACCCTGAAAATATTATTATATTGTACGCGCAGGTCGCTGTAGGCCTTTTGGGTAAAGCTGGTCCATAAAGCACATGTGTAAAAGCTCTGACAAAATGCTTTAAACAAGGTAATTTTGACAGGAACTGTGCATCGTTTAAATCTATGGGCCAACATATTACCTCGAACCGACAGCGCCCTGCGCTCTCGCTGTATGTCCTCGTCATCCTTCAGGTCTTCAGTTATAATGTGACCAAGATACTTAAATTTAGGGACACGTTTTAAAGCTACGTCATTTAGCAAAAGTGGAGGCACAACAATGGGTTCTTTATTTTTACCCTTAAGCAGCATGAACTCACTTTTGTTTACATTATATTTAAGACCGTGTCGTTCAGCGTACTTCTCACAAACTTTTAACATATCTCTGAGTCCCCCAATCGATGGGCTGAGCAGCACCATATCATCAGCGTAACTAATATTATTGAAGCTTACGCCGTCAATATGACAACCGACATGCATACTGCTCAACTCACCGATTAGCTCATCCATATACAAATTAAACAGTCTTGGGGAAGTCAGTCCTCCTTGTCTTACCCCGCAACCTAATCTATATTCGTCTGACAAGGCATTAGCCCATCTTACAAAATTGCTTTGATTACTGTACCAGTAGTTAAAAATCGCAATAATATCTCGAGAAACACCTGCCTTTGCCAATTTGGACCACAAGATATCGTATGAGACGAGGTCAAACGCCTTTGATAAGTCCAAAAAGCATGCATAAACAGGTGTCTTTCTCTTATTGTAATAATTTACTGCATATTTTAAAGTCAAAACAGCACTTTCCGTCGATAATCCCTCCCTAAAACCGAATTGGGCATCGTGCAATTTTAACCGACCATTTAAATGTACATCAAGAACCCTATCGAGTACTTTTGCAAGCACCGTTGCCAGTGATATAGGCCTGTAATTTGTTTTCTCGGTAATGTCTCCGGTACGGTTCTTTACAAGAGGAATAACAATGGTCTTCATCAAGTCCTGTGGTAGATAGGAATGTCTCAAGCAAAAAGTATAAAACATAGATAAAACCCTACTGATGTGTACACCCGCATGCTGCAAGTGCTCAATGCTGAGTCCGTCATGTCCAGGGGACTTGCCCCTTTTCATCTCCCTGATAGCTTTTGTAACTTCTTTACTGGTTATACGAACAGGATCGATCACATTACAGGACTCAGCATTGGACACTCCCTTGTCCTGCAAAGGCGAATCAGTTTTAAAATATTTTTTAAACACGTTGGCAATAGATTTATGATCGCATTCACCCTCAACACCCACTGGCAAAGTTAATTTTCCATTTAATTGTTTAGTGCTTTTCCAGAATTTATTAAACTGCTTTGAATTATGTTGATTAGCTAAAATATCCATCTTTATTTGTTCTTGGTTATTTTGACAAAATTTTAATCTTGATTTAAAAATCTTACGGCTCATACTCATTTTCTCGTGAATAGGTCCCTGTTTAGGTTTTCCAGATAAGACATATATTTCAAAATCAAGTTTTGCTTTACTGTATGCTTCAGCCACATGTTTGTTCCAACCTACTATACATTTATTTTTGACAATTTGCTTATCAGCCTTCTTATTACTGTCTATAGAAGCCTCCTTGAGCGTTGATACAATATTCAAGTACATGTTGTCAATAATACACTTATGATATTTATTATTACACATTTTATCTGCACATTCTTGAAATTCTATTGGAAAATCTATTAATTTTAAATTACTATTACATATTGAGCTATAATGCTCCACTTCTTCTGGGCTTCTCACACCCCAGATTACATTATTTTTGACCTCATTCGCAACAATACATTTATGTTTAATCAAGCCAAGATTACATTCAATAACTAGCGGATAGTGATCCGACCAATACACGTCATAACTCACGTGTACCTTCATTACAGTTTTCGACGCGGACTCACTAACTAGGCAGTGGTCCAGCCACCTTTTACTCTGATGCGCATCACTCACAAAAGTATGTGCTGTTGACTGTACACCTAGCCTCTCTGCGTCCACACATCGCCACTGTCTTTCAACGCAGAACTTATCTAACTCGGTATAAAACGGTGCCGATGGATGTGCATTATAGTCACCGAGTAAGAAAACCGTTTCAACGTTACTCGATTCTATCACCGCATTCAGATCCGCCAAACAGTCTGTAAACGAAGATAAGTTCTCGGCTTTATCCGTAGGCATGTACACCGACACGAACACAACGTCACGAAGGTCACTGACCCTAGCCTTTATCGCTACGATTCGATTATTGTCACACTTAATCACCGTTACGTTCTGAAAAACACTCTTGCGCCACAGTAGCGCAACACCGCCGTAGTTCCGACCGCGTATCATACCAGCTGATGTGTCCATGCCCGACTTGCCTGCGTAGCTGAAATCTTCATGAATTGTTCCCAGAAATGGTAAGTCTTCAGGTAGTAACCATGTTTCCTGAAGCGCCACAATCTGTGCTGTCTCACACAATAGTCGGATACACGGCGCACTCCTTTTGATGTTCTTACAGTTGTAAGTTATTAGTTTGGAAATAGTTATGTCTTGATCCATTAATTAATTACTGGTTTTTCATTTAAATTCATAGAAGGTTTGCGAAACCTTACAAATCGTCGAAAGTTAATTCCGTCTGGCCATAAACTATCGTCTAAATACAGATCCAGTTTATGTTTAGGTATGAATAGCTTGAAAGCGTTATATGGCCGCTCGAATTTCATAGTGATTTTTTCCAATGTAATTGAGTCCTGTAGTTTAGACTTCACGTACTCGCAGATATCATTTTCACTGACGTCCTTACTGACGTTTGAGATAAACAATGGCACACGTGACTCAGCTGCTTTAAAATTCGTTTCACTATCACATGTCGCCCTTCCAGTTTTACCTATAAAACGATTACGTAGTCGCTTGCGTTGGACAGTTATCCATTCGTCATCCTTCTTATCAGCTTTCCAGTTGCCCTCCCTACTAACAATTTCTGCCGTGGTCGGCCTCTGCGCGATGTTTTGATTACATTGCTGTTTTGATGTGTGAGCTGTAATCTGTTCGCCGGACTGTGCCTTCTTTGTATGATGCTCTTCCAAAACTGTCGAATTTACTACTGTATTCGAAATGTAGTCATCTCTCGGGCTGTTTACCTTACTATCATTAGGCAATTGGTTAATAGGTCGGTATGTAGGTATTGTTGTTTTCTCACCTATATTTACAGATTGGTTAGAACTTTGCTGTACACTAGAGCTGTTATCGGTAGACAGGTTGACCGAAAGGCCAAACGGACCGCTTTCTAACGTATACCCTCCTCTTTTCATGTTTACATTACGGTTGAAAATCGGAAAATCAGCTGTTTTATGGATTTCCATCTCGCATTTCAACTCGTTTACTTGCTGCTTAGTAGCATAGTTATTTTTAATATGCTCAATATCATTACGCATTGTCAACAAATCCTTCAACACTTTCGTCACATCTACATGGTCGAAACAGATTGGAGGTAATTTATGTAGGTCAAAAGCAACAAAAACGGGAAAGTGTTCTGGATGTAAGGTTTTGAACACCGATATCATGTCTTCCACATCTTTTTGCTTCTTATCCTTTCTTCTAGACACTAGTTTTTGGGTAGTTTTTGTCGAAACAAAAAGCAATTTTTTGGCTTCATCAATCTCCTCTTCAGAAAATGCAGAAGTACAGATCTGCACAAGGCTTTCATTGTCCATCACATCATGCTTATTACGTATAAACGCAAGCACTTCTGAAATCACAACATTACAACTCGCGCACTTTAATTTTGACATTCTCGTTAAATAATACCGGCCAGCGACCGCCTTTGGGTGCGTTCACGCCGAGACTGATGATCATAGACTGATTCGTCACTTTAATTTTCACACAAGATAAAACACAGGACAATCACATTCAGATAAAAAATACAACAGGTACTACTTATTTCTAAAAAGAAGTCTCTTCCAGCAGTCCTACGGTAGAGATAGCATAATCTTCTTCTTTTTCGTGTGGGACTGATGAACCCTAATCTCAGAATTTTTCAACCACCTTTTACAAGTAGCAGGCTTCTGACATGTTGGTTGGTTCGTAACACCCTGTATACACAAGACAAAAAACTCACCTTGAACTGGGAGTCATCCTCTTCATCAAGCATCTCCTCTTCCATCTCCTCCATGTCCTCGAACTCCTCAACCAGCGTGCCTAGCAAGTGCTGCCCCACCAGGTGCACCGGACCGGAGCCCTGCGGACCACAATGACACAATTAAACATACATATTGTATTGGACAAACAGTAGATTATGTTTAGATGATCAGACAAATGCCTCGAGGCGATCATGGGAAAGCCACGCGTCTACAAAACGTACACACGCGGCCGTCAAACTGTTTTTTGGTTGTTGTATCATCATGAAATTTAAGGATTTGAAATTTTTTTTTGGTACGGGCGAAAATACGGTTGCTTTCGCCACATCTGACAAATTTTGAGGGCCCTTTCAGATGATTCGCGTATCACTATAGTGACAGATTGTCATCCCGTCACCTAAAGTTGTAATACACATGAAACCCTCTAGTACCTTAGTCGCCTCTTCGACACCCGCGGGAAAGAAATGGTGTATGTTTTATGTACTTACCCTTACCCTTTAAACTATTAGCAATATTATTTAGACAGTGTGATGCCGGCTTAAGAGTAGCATCACCCCTTTCTTTCCCATGGGTGTCGTAAAAACCAGCCAAGGGACTCGAGGGTTTCATGTGTATTGCAATTTTAGGCGACAAGCTGACAACCTGTCACTATAGTGATACACAACTCATCTGAAACGACCCTCAAACATTTCAGACGTAGCGATAATTACCGTAATTTTACGGTCGTCAGCGCTTTGCCTACCCCGTCAGGGATATAGGAATGATTTGTGTATGTCATCGAGGTAATATGTACTAAAGTACTAGAGTAGCTATTCCCAATGAAAGCATTGCGCGCGACCTTGCGGCGGGGCCCGCGCGTGGCGCGCGGTAGCCGCGGTGAAAGTCATAGATAACGAGTAATGCGCGCAGATGCGACAATTTGTGCAATTCGTCTACTTGACACTGTCAGTAGGAACTAATGATAGAGAAATTTTATTTAAAAAATTAGATCTTTTTGTACAAATTTAATCCACGCCTCTCTTTTTTCATGGCCCGGATGCGGAAACCTTTAAACAAGTTCAAATAAAAATAATCAGCAAGAACGTAAATATTATTTAAGCTGAACCTCATTTTCACTTTGCGTAGTCAGTTAAAAGTATAAACATTTACAATACTATACTACAATAACATTTCCTAGCAAATTGACTGTTTTTCATTAAAATGACTCAAGACAATGACTGAAGTGTCACGTCTGTACATACTGTAATGTTGTTAATCTATGATTTTCGCCGAAATATGGCCGCCGCTTCCGAGCGCGCGGTGATTTTTTACAAAATTATGAAAATAATATTCCGATGCATGGTTTACTGATAAAATTAGATAACTTACACATGAAATATTACTCCTTGGGCTTTGCTTGTGGTTCTCGAACTGTTTGAGCAGTATCTTAGTACACAGCCAGGCATTTTGATACTAGCACTGACACGTGACGTCGCGGCAAGCGGTGGGCTCAAACTGAGCGAGCTAGAGAGCATGCTCTCTAACGCGTGTTACAAAAAGTGAAGTTGCGGTGCCTCCTCTAGTACGCTAGTACATATTACCTCGATGGTGTATGTATGTATTTTTATTTTTCTCCTGTTTATCTGTCCTCGACTTATTAGCCTTTATCAGATGTGTTGGTGGCTATTCAGTAAAATTTTCATAGATGATAATCCATTGATTATCATGCCCATCCATTTTAATCTAGAGTTTAGTCTCTTCGGTCAAGTTGTAGGACATTCCCAATGTATGTAATAAAATGTATTTTTTATAATGTTGTGTCCATACCTGTATGAGTTCGAAGGTGACTGGCGCGTCGGGGAACTCGATGTCGAGCCGCACGTGCCGCGACTCGCCCACCTTCAGCACCGCCACCGGGATCTTGATCGCCTCCTGCAGAGACATCGTTTCTACCTGGAAGAAACAACATTGCGCATTTAGAAATCTAAGTGTTTTTTTTTTCGTGTGGGACACCTAGTCGTCCAACAACCAGATGAACCCTAGTGTCAAGTTTTCAAATGCTTCCTACAAGTAGCGAGCTTCTGGCATGGTTGTGTAACGATCACCATCTAAGTAATGATATACAGCTTAATGTGCCATCCAAAACACGGAACCATCTTACTTACGGACAATCGGGTAGTTCAGCCCGCAATGCCCTAACCAGACTGGGAACTAATTCACAAAGTGATAAATATCAAACTTTGTGAGTCACCCACTGAGAATCGAACCCGGAACCGTCTGCGTCAAAGGCAGTCGCACTACCACTGTGACACATTGGTCGGTTCTTTACATGAAATCCTATTAAAACACATTTGCCTAAACCGAGTCGGTCAAATCCGGCAGGATCCTAAAATTCCTAGACAGAAATTCGGTTTATACTACGTAGTTATAACACCTAAGAGCCAAACCTATTTGATGTCTTAGTCATGGGTCAAGTGCTTAAAATATGCTATCCAGCTTATTTTCATTTTTAAGGTCTAACCACAATAAGGAAAAACAGAGCTTCTAAATAAGCTAAGATGTTTACATTTTTGATTTCACAATAATTGGCAACATAATAATGAATCATCATTTCTAAATCCTGATCATGATTAATTTGAAGTAGGCACATGTTTCACCTCGTGAAAGATAGAAAGATATATGTGGAGCTGACTGCCAACCTTCAATAGTTGGAGAGGCACTAACACAAGAAGAAGAACATGTTTAATTTTCACTCAAGATGTCAATACATTATTTTACTTAAGATTCCTGCAATCAATGGCTTAACATGCCCTTCCAAGCTTGGAACTATCCCAAAAAATATACTCTGGCCATCTTTTTGGGAAATAGGATAGATCCCAGCAAAGCCTGCCTGTGTTCAAACCAGACTGAGAACAAATACACAAAGTGATAATATCAACATAGCGAGTGTCCCACAGAGAATCAAACCCAGAACTTTTGAACTGCAGGCATTCACACTAACTTTATGCCACATTAGCTGAGAACCTTTTGCTATTGTAGGTAACTGCCACAATGCATTTGATCATGGTAGGTAGATGATTAGTTTACATTTTGTTTCGGCATGAATAACTAACTCTGTAATGTACTTACTATCAAAACTAATTAGCTAATACATCACTTAGAAAATACAAACTGATAATCACACAATGAAGCAACATTTGTTCACACAATCTCGTTTCAACGTACACCGAATGTGTGCAACTAGGAGAGGCCCATGTCCAGCAGTGAACTGTTTTATTCATGATTTTATAAAGAAAGCCGGGTCATTTTTATGCCGTGTGATGCCGGCTTAGAATAGCATCACCCCACATCCTTCCCGTGGGTGTCGTAAGAGGCGACTAAGGGACTCGAGAGTATTGGTGTATTACAATTTCTAGGCGACAGGCTGACAACCTGTCACTATAGTGATACACATGTTTTCTCAAACATCCTTGGAAAACAATTCTCAAAAATGTCAGACGTGGCGATAGCGGCCGTATTCTTGCGGCTGTTGACGCTCTGCCTACCCCGCAAGGGATAAGGGCGTGATGTATGTATGTATGTATAAGGAGAGGATCCCAAATTGGCAACATGATTGTTTGTCTCTCTATCAAAATATATGACATATGAGCAGGATGTTAATAATAATGTTGCCCATTCGGGATACTTTCTTTAAAAATCAGGTTATAGTAAAACTAACCTGAACAACATTGAGTTCATCTGGTTTTGCGTCTGGTCCGAGTAAGGCTTGTTTTATGAGGAGTTTGGAATTTGAACTGGGGGGGTATTGCCGGTCCTTCGCTTCCGGGTCCCATGTCTCTGACTTGTGCGACGCTGAGAGGGTGACACCTGGAAATAAAAAGCATGTATACTAAAGTCACCACATAACCTATACAACTACATTGACGTCATGTAAACACTAAAAACAACCACGCGAAACGCTGAGAGCTTTCCAGTTACACAAGATTCTAGAAAAGCCACGGAACAGACGTTAGTTACGTTGGGGACGCTTTGTGTACTTTTTGAAATACGCGCCGTCAAACAATACGCGATTTTGCACATTCACAAAACCAAGGAATGTTTCACGCTTGACAAAAATCGATACAATCTTGACGTAGGTACGTTGTAATGACGATATAAAGCGACATTTGAGACGCAATAAGGAAAATTTGCACTGGATGCGTATACCTAGGCGATTGAAAATGGCGGTAAGACCACAGGGCGGCAGGACATTTGCTTCAGTATTCTGTTAGGTAGATCAGAAGCTGATGAGGTAAGCCTTGCTTCTCGTTTTCCCGATCAGAGTGGATTTGACGGCAAGGGTTATATTGAAATAAGTTTAATTATAACAATGGAGTGGCAAGAAAATGGCGAGATAGCCGGGTGTCAAACGGACGCTCACTTTCGAGGTGTTATAATATAAAGTACCAATCCATACCGTGAAATAGTTGCACTAATAGAAGCACTATATCAAAAATTCTTTAACTCACCGTAAAAATATTCGTCAGACATGGTGATTTCACTAATTTATTAAGATTTTAAATACACGTTCACGCAGGATGCCGGCGCACAAGAATCGTGAATTTCCCGACTAGAGTTGCCAGCCATCGAGCAAGAAAAGGTCCCAATTGAAATAAAAAAAGGGGAAAGAATATTTGACAATAACCTTTTTTGTAGAGCAAATTCAGACTCTACTTTAATCTCTCTTTTAAAGAGAGTACATATAAGAAGAATAGAAGTTAAAGAGATCTGATTTCTCTAAACTTCAATTAAATTCACAAAATGTAAATGTGTTATTAGGAGGAGTTAAATTTATTTTTAGTCATTTATTTATTTAAACAGTACTTGTCAACTATTTTTCTATGCAAAATTTCTTTTACATAAGTTAATTTATGACGAATATAACGAACTCTACCTACGTTAAACTTTTACAACTCTTATGGCGTATTACGAGTAAAATGATTATTTAATGTCATTTTCAAAAAAAATATTTTTTCCAAGTTTTTCCAGCTTTTTATCTTTCCATGCACAGCTTGTTTATGACGAGTTCCACTAGTCACTTGAAGAATTCTTAAAATACCCAACTCTGCTTTAGTTGCTATGTTCTGGCAATACTAATTGTGTTGGCTGATGGCTGAAGGGCCAAAAACACTAGAATTCATGCCAAGAAAAAAAACGGATGGATATAGGAGTTCGTTCAGTGATGCCTCTCAGTGCAAATTTTATCCTGCGACAAGAAAAAATAACAAAGCGCTTATGTGCTGGAAATATGATTTTCCCCAGACCACTGTACATGTACATTGCCATACCACACTTTTCTCTCTTATATGTTTTCCGAAACTGAAAGCTTGGTCATTTGAGCCGTGTGCGATCAGCCGGGGTGGGACACGACACGACACCGTGCCAGTGGGTGTATACAGCTCCAGCCGGTGTCAAATTTACTTATCTAGGGCACGCATAGGCCACTTTGTTGCCCGGCAACTCTCGAATCATCATCCTTTCCAAAGTGAGAAAAAGGAACTCCCGAAAAGTGCTCGGCAACAATCTCCTCAGTATGCGCCAGCGGTAAGTTGCACGCGGAGAAATAGCACGAACGTACCCTAGTAAAAAAAAAACAACTGTCAAACAAACTTGTCAAATCTTCTTTGGTTCCGTCAGTCATAAATTCATGAAAATTGGCAAAATACCGTTTACACATTATTGCCTTTATCCCCGTTGTTTCTTTTATGTTTCCTCCCGTTTCCCTTTCATTTCTTATCCACCTTCGGTTATCCTCCACAAGTGATCAGGCATCTTCAACGTGAAAGCTCGAATCCGTGCGACTGTGTGAGTGATTCTAATGAGTTCTCAGTCTTGACCTTACGCCACAAATGATGCTCCAATGCACTTTTATGTTGTGTAACGCCAAAAATCCATGCCAACCCATGCCAAATCTCCAATCGACACGCGTCGGTCGATAAAAATATTTTGGTGATCCGTCAAATAACGCTATCGTGGTTTCGCTTTCGTCTGACGGCTGTTTGTGTTGTAGATCCGTCTCGTTTGTGGGATGCTCGCCTCGTAGACGTGGGCAGCTCGCGCCGATGCTGTAGTGTGCAGGATGAGTGAAGATGGGGCGAGCCAAGCGAGCGACCGCGCCAGCAGCCCCGCGCAGACCGCAGCTGCCGCCGAGGACGTCACGCACGCTGACGCCTGCACTGCTGTGTCCCAGACCAACATCCCACAGGTAGACAAATACCTTAGACTGATGCTCTGCAGTTTGTAAGAGAAAAACCATGTCTTGCTTCAATCTTTTATTTACGAACTAAATCAAAACTATGTCCGTCAATTTGTCCTGTCTGTCTGTCAGTCTACTGGCCAGCAGCAAGCTACCGACCAACATCCGTAGAGGTCGTAACATCCCCATTCATCCAAAATTCCACCTGTGTCCCATGCAATGAAACTACAGGCTACAAGTCTACAGGTGAAATTTGATCTACATTGTGTAGAGAGTGGGACATTATAAAACCAGGGGTTTTAACCTGCTACACAATGTACCTACATCGAATTTCATGTAGACTTATAGCCTGTAGTTTAAAAAAAAACAGGGCACTAAACTCTCTTCTCTATCCTAAAAAATAATAATTAAGAACAGGTATGTGCAACTAATCTAAAATTAGATCTAATAAGACAGTTGTAAAGAACAAAAACATGCAAACAAAAAACCTTACTAAAAGGCAAGTTGCTATGCCACAAAAGATGTAGGTGGCAGAATTATTCAAAATACTTAGTCA
Source organism: Keiferia lycopersicella (assembly GCA_029255805.1). Classification (NCBI taxonomy): domain Eukaryota; kingdom Metazoa; phylum Arthropoda; class Insecta; order Lepidoptera; family Gelechiidae; genus Keiferia; species Keiferia lycopersicella. The sequence goes on from JARACZ010000028.1 coordinate 946,786, forward strand.
GGTATAACACTTTTAAACTAGCACTTTTTTTCAGTAGGGATGTTGGATATGGCTCTTACAATTTTCATGAAATTCAGTATGTAGGGGGCAATAAATTGATCTAGTAAGTTTTATTTCTGTTAAAAAAAATATTTAGACTTTTAGGGTGTTGTTTTTTTACTGATTACTGTCTATATTTATAGTATGAGTCGTAAAAAAACAAATCCAGTGGTTTTGAATATGTTGATACACAGTATTTTGCTTCAAGATATTTTTCAATAAGAATATTTGTTATCAGTAGTGCACTGTGTAGAGTCAATGCATGACCTAGCCATTATCAACAGTTATTTTATTGCCCAGTGTGAGAAATCAATCAAAATCATTATTTATGTATAAATGATAATTATGTGAGTGAAAGAAAATGAGAATCTTATTGGGTGAAAAAAAAGCTGAACTGTAATATTGTAGTTTGACTAGTATTTACAATTTAAATCTCAGAATTGACACTTGAAAATATCATGTCTTTAGGCAATACCAACTATAGGGGGGGCCCATGTCCAGCAGTGGACTGTTGTGGCTGCCAAGCTAGGTAATATGTGACTTTGTTACACTGCTGAGCAAAACTTTCCTTTTTAACAGACTTAAAAAAGGAGGGTTTCAGTTGGATGTGTATGTATGTATGTTTGTTTGCGATTATCTCGCGTTTAGCTGAACCAATTTTGGAGCGGTTTTCAGCAAAGTGTTGATCAAACTTAGGAGAAGGTTTAAGGCATGTTAAACAACAAAAAAGGGGTGCTATCTTCTCTCTTCTCTTCTTTATGCATATCTTTAACTACATAGTATAAAACAAAGACGCTTTTCACGTCTGTCTGTATGTATGCTTAAATCTTTAACACTACACAACGAATTTTGATGCAGTTTTTTTAATAGATAGAGTGCTTCAAGAGGAAGGTTTTTATGTATAACACTTGCCGGGAAAAATCCTTATTCCTACAGGAAAATGAGTTGCAGCGGGCGCAGCCGCTGGGGCAGGCCGCTAGTTTATTATATGCATCATGTATTTCAGATGACAACGAGCTCAGTCCCTCAGCCGGAAGGCAACAAATGGAGCTGTGAGGTGTGCACATATGAAAACTTCCCGCTATCTAGAAAGGTATGTATGAGCAAAACAATAGACTTAGTTCCATTGGGGAATTCCTTAGATATTTGTTAGATATTTAGATCACTTTCTGTTATAAGCTACAGAGAAGAGATAGGTTAGCTTACACTTTGATTTCTTAATTTGATCTTTGGTTTTTATACCTTTTTAGAATAGATAATATTAAGCTGTCTCTATAAAGGTAGAGGTTGCCTGGAAGAGATCGCTACAAGCGATAAGGTCGCCTTTGCTTACTTTTCTTTATAGTTTTGGTGCCGTTCTGTGTTTTAATATTGTGTTTCTTGTAAGCAATAGAGAGTTTATCTATCTATCTATCATGTACCAACTAATACTTACACTTAATTCTTTTTATTTGGCATATAATTGCCCAAGTGAGTGAAATAAATTAGACTTGCTGTTCAATAAAAGACTGGAATACACATTCACATAAGCGGCCAAGTTTTCGCAACAGACTGTGCTCTATTTATTCATCTGAACCCCTTTGAGCCACTTCCTTCTTACCCTATATATATGTACCCTTGATCACAAATTAAGTTAGTTTACATGTAAAGATCTAGCCATCAGTTTTACATTCTATATTTATTTTTGGAATTAGCTGGGTCTCCATTGAACGAGCAGCCTCAGATGCTCACTGCCGCGCGCGGCATGCGGCGCAATGCGCGGTCGGTGTGGACGGTTTTTCGCCCGAGCATGAGAATTTTAACATGCGCTGCTCAGGCGAAACACGTCCACCTAATGATATTTCCTTAGATAATGATTAGTTTTAGTTCTATTCTTATATATACCACTGGTTTTTCAGTGCACGATGTGTCGCGCGCCGCGGCCGCAACTGCACGACGACATATTCAAACTGCAGGCGGACGTGGCCAGCGCGCTGCCCGTCTCCACCGCACATATTGACTCTGGTAAGAGCTTCTTGTCACACATACAAATTCTTCTTGCCTTATCCCGTTCTCTGTCGGGGTCTGCTACCTAACCTAGGGGATTTGACGTGGAACCAAGTTTTTGCACAGAGCGACTGCCATCTGACCTCTGCAACCCGAAGGCTAACCTGGCTCTAGTAAAAGCTTTTCGTCATGATCGTTAAGTGGGTATGTTCTAAGACATTTCAAGTCTACCACAGATTGCGCTGAAAAATTGGACAAACAATTTTTTTACCGACGTAAAAAAGACGTTCTTTATTTTGACCTGTATATTTTGTCTATGTATGTTTGTCAGCGATTATCTCGCGTTTGCAAAAAATGTAAGTTCGCACTTTTACATGTTGTTGTGTTGTTGTTACAAGGCGGTTAAAAAGTTATTTAGGCGGTTAAAAAAGATTATTTGCATTCAAGTTTCTAATATTACAGGCTATATAACTTGAATGCAAGGCATATAAAGTTCCCTCACTAAAGAATAAGAACTAGAACTATTTCAAGAAACAAACATACATTTTCTTTCTGATATTTGGTATTAAAAAAACTTGTGTTTTCATTGTATTTTAGGTGCCGAGGCAGTGAGCGAGAGACTGAAGCCGCTCCGGATATCGTCCCCGCGCGGCCAGTCCAGCAACTCGTCCTACGCCAAGTGGGCGTGTCCAGTGAGTACTTTACTGCATACATACGTAGTCGGTCCCAAAGTTCTGTCATATATGAAAATACTGATAAAATAAAAAGTACCGATCCGTTTTAAAAAATTTATATATCAATTAAAAATACAATTATCGAAGAATCAAAATAACATAAAACTATTCGAAATGATCTCCCTTGCTTTTAATAACGGCCATCAACTGCGGCGGCCAGTCGTCTATCGCAGCACGCACCATATCCATGTCGATTTCAGCGACTGCTTTAACTATGGCTGACTTCAGACTCTCCAAATTTTTATGGGGCTTAGCACAGACCTTGCTCTCTAAGACCTGCCAAATTTTATAGTCCAGAGGATTAAGGTCCGGACTGGAGGAAGGCCAATCTTCGTGTCTTATAAAGTCAATGTTTTGACGTTAAAACCAGGCTTGAGTGGTCTTGGCTTTGTGAGCGGGCGCAGAATCCTGCTGGAACACAAATTGATGTCCTGAAAATAGTGTGTTGGGCAGGTCTTTGACGTACCAATCCAAAACCGTCTCTTGGTACACTTTTGCGCTGGTTTTGACCCCCTTTTCGCAAAAATGAACCTCAGTTGGCCCATAGTAGGAGACTCCTAACCAGACCATGACTGAAGAGGGATGATGCCCATGTTGCACCCGCGGAACTTTGTTTCCTGCTTCTTCAGAGCTGGTAGCGTACACTCTATCGTTTTGTTTATTATACTTTTCTTCTATATCAAAAATTTTTTCGTCTGTAAAAAGTATATCGCGGTGCCGGTTTTTCGCGTACCGTTTTAACAACACCCGAGATCTTTTGAGTCTAATTTCTTTTAAATGGGCATTAAGTAAGTGCCCACTCTTTTTTTTGTATGCTCGCAGCTTAAGGTCTTCGTTTAGAACCTTTTTGACTGTTTTTCTACTAACCTTCATCTGCAAAGCCATAAGTTTCTGTTTTCGGACAGGATTTCTTCGTATGCGCTCCTTGATCGCTTTGATCACTGCTGATTTTCTTGCGGAGCGAGGCCGGCCAGTTCTTTTCTTGTCCTCAACACTAGAGACTTCATTGTACCTACTTATATAGGTTATACACAAACCTAAGCGTTATTTTCAATTTTTTGAGCAACTTAAAAATGGTACTCGGCGAGTGCCCACAGCGATGCAACGGCAAAACTGCTATTCGGTTTTCTTTCAAAGTCCACTCCATCGTGAAAAATCGCGCCAAATGATCATTTATTGTTTTAAAATAATTGTCAAACATTCAAAAAAGGAATGCAATAAAACTTTTCCAAATTCGTGTTCTAAATTCAAAAATAATGTGCCAGTGACAGAACTTTGGGACCGACTACGTACATACATAAATCACGCACGCCTGTATCCCTGGCGGGGCAGGCAGAGCGCTGGCGACCGTAAACTTACGGTCACTATCGCCACGTCTGATAAATGTTTGAAGGTCGTTTCAGACGGGTCGTGTATCGCTATAGTGACAGGTTGTCAGCCTGTCGCCCAAAATTGCAATACACATGAAACCCTTGAGTCCCTGAGTCGGTTTTTACGACACCCATGGGAAAGAAAGGGGTGATGCTATTCAAAGCCGGCATCACACGGCAGTACTTTACTATTACTACAGAAAGAAAATATACGCCTGCCCAGCGGTTTCACCCACTGCTAACTGTTTTCCCTAGAGAATAGAACTTCTCCCTGTGTGGTAAAAATACCTACTCAAGAATGTTGTACTTTACTAATAGTTGAAGAATTTTTGAAGTTGGTACTGTACCTGCTTTTGGAGATAATCGTGTTTTAAATAACATAAAAAAATCCTTTTCTCTCAGATTATTAAATAGCATTGAGACTGCATCACCCCTTTATTCCCACGGGTGCCGACTAAGGGACTTGAGGGTTTCATGTGTAATAGCACTTTAGGCGACAGGCTGACAACCTGTCAATACAACGCGACACATGAATCATCTGAAAACCCCAATTTTTTCTACATATACTAAGCAAGCGGATTTTGGCGAGCGAAAAAAAGTTGGATCATCATCTGCCTGCCCTTATCCCAATTCATTTGGGGTCGGCGCAACATGTTTTCTTCTTCCATTCATCTCTATCAGCAGTCAAATCCTCATTTATGCCCTTTTTGTTCATGTCGTCTTTTACACAATCCATCCAAACCTTTTTGGGCCGTCCTCTCCTCCTGCATCCATCCACATTCATGTTCATTACTTTCTTTAGCAAATGCTCCTCATCCCTCCTCATAACATGCCCATACCAAGAAAGACGGTTCCCTCTCATCTTATCTGTCACTGGAGCAACTTTCAAACTTCCTCTTATATACTCATTCCTTATCTTATCCATCCTGGTCACACCACACATCCATCTCAACATTCTCATCTCAGCTACATGCAATCGTTTTTTTTTTTGGATATCTCATACAAACTAACTCGGTCGACTGGTACATTTTGTATGGGAGATCCAAATTTTCTTTTCAATCTATATTTCTTTGGAGATCTCGCATGCGACAATGCATGCAGTCTGTAAAAAGTTTGTATGTCGCGATGCAGGCTGTATTACCCACTTTGCCTCTTAAAATATTAGCATTAATTTTTCTCACATCTTATACATACACACAGGATGTAAAAAAAAATTGCTGCAAATAATATTTTTACACCCTGTATTTGCATTTATTTTCCTCACATCTTATACATACATATTTGTATTATATTTCCCAGACATGCACGTACGAGAACTGGCCGAAATCCATCAAGTGCGCGATGTGCGGCGCCGCGGGCGCGGGGGCGGCGGCCGGCGCGTCGCCCCCGCCCTCGCCGCCCCCGCACCCGCCCGCGCACCCGCCCCCGCCCGCGCTCATCAACGCGCACGCGCAGAAAGAGAAGGCGCTGCAGGAGCTCAGGCAGGAGAAGGACAGCATGACGCAGAGGGTTAGGACCAACGTGGATCTATTGTGGCTGCAGGTACGTTGAATATTGGTTAAATCTTTTTTCGTATGATTCCTCTAACGACCCGATGAACCCTAGTATCGTATTTTGTCAACCGCCTTCTACATGCAGCAGGCTTCTGACATTGTTGTGTAACGACCGCCGTCTAAGTATTTGTAGCGACCTCTGGTAGCTACACCACGAAGCTCACTCAAATGGCTCACTAGCAAGCAAGACGTAACAGGAGTTCTCAACATATCGGAGAGATGGCGCCACGTGAGAGTACAATGGGCCTGAAACGCGGTATCGAAGTGTTCACCGCGCAACGCATATATACAACTTCTAATCCAATCCAGGTGGACCCGTCAGTCCCCACAACACCCGGCCAGACGGGTAGCTACCCGCCTTCCGACACCACCTGGATTCCTTCCTGGCACTCGCCATAATTCCTCTAACGACCCGATGAACCCTAGTGCCATATTTTGTCAACCGCCTTCTACAAGTTGCAGGCTTCTGACATGGTTGCGTAACGACCGCCGTCTAAGTGATCATAGACAGTAACCGGGACCTACAGAATAACATGCCATCCGAAACACGGAATCATCTTACTTACGGACTATCGGGTGGTTCAGCCCGCAATGTTCTAACCAGACTAAAGAACAAATTCACAAAGTGATAAATATCAACTTTGTGAGTAACCCACCGAGAATCGAACTCGGGACCTTCTGCGTCAAAGGCAGTCGCACTACCACTGCGCCATATCGGTCGTCATGTTCTTTTGCATGTTCTTTTGGAAATAATCTATGTGTATTCTCCGTCCAGTGTAAACCTAACCTAACAATGGTCTCACAGAATACCAGCGCTGTAGATGGCTGGAGGTTGATGGCTGATGGATGGAGGTCCATTTTCGGTACATAACATGTTCCTAGTATAATTAATTGTTTTAAATTTTTCCTTTGTAATAAATTTATTGGTTTTCTTTTCTGAGTAAACATGTGTTGTTTGGTTTGCAGGCGTGCCTGGGCGTGGTGGAGGGCTGCCAGCGCAGCGTGGACGCGTACCTGGCGGCCGGCGGAGACCCCGCCAGGGTGCTCACCGAACAAGAGGTATATATGTATATATAGTTGCCATTTTACTTCAGTTTAGGGATTTAGACGTAGAACCAGTTCAAGTAGCGCTCGGTCAGGCGGGGTTAACGGTCAGGTCAAATAGGCTGTTTCTTAAAATATTTTATGTAATTTTTATGAAAATATAGAATATTTTCGTAATTTTTCACAAGTTCTTATGGAGACTTTTATAATATACTCATGTGTTAAAATAATAATTAGAAACGAATGTTTAAACAGGATTAAATTAGATTTATAGGTTGTACTAACAATTTAGTTATTTAAGTGTGTTTACTAACAAAATGGGTTTCTTTACCTGAATAAAAGAATTTTTAGTTTTTATTTAATTTTTATTTAAACAACCAATCACCATCAATAAAAAGTTCCTAAAATAGTTCAATGCAGGGTGTAAAAATATCAGCTGCAAATATTGAAAGGGGTGAACCGGCCCATGAAACTGAACAACTTTTCCATTCCAACATGGGTCCAAATATGAAAAAATTTAGACCTCCCATACAAAATTACCGATGGACAAACTCAATTTGTATGGGAGGTCCAAAAAATTTTCTCATATTTCGAACTATGTTTCTTAAGAAAAGCTGGTCCGTTTTTATGGGCTTATTCACCCCTTATAATATTAGCAGCTAATATTTTAACACTTTATATATAGATACCTGCATCCTCATGTTTCCTCCAGGTGGCGCTTCTAAACCGTGCCTCGGCCTTCGACGCGGGCCACACGCTGGTCCACCTCGCCATACGCTTCCACAGACAAGACATCCTGTCCTCACTGCTGGCGAGGATCTCGGGCTCCGGCCCCGGCCTCAAGCGCAGCCCCAGCTACAGAGGTAAGCACCACGCACTGCACTCGCCACCCCTTACATATACCCTAACAAATTCAGACTTACTCCTGACATAAAAAAAAATACTAAAAATCGTGATACATGTAGTTAGACTAATTAATCATTCTGAGCTTTCGTACACGATTTCTGAAATCACTGTTTGGGATTCTGGACCCATTCTTTATTTCTGCCTGAACTCTTTTAATTTGAAATATGCTTTTTAATATTGTTGAAAAATGTTCTTTGTCATATTTGAAAAGTGTATTTTAATATTGTTGAAAAATGTGTTTTTATATTGTTGAAAAATGTATATTAATGTTGTTTCGAAATGTGTTTTAGGTTGTTGAGAAATTTATTTATATTCTCTTGTTTAATAATTTTTATGAAAAATATGTTATAATATTGTTGAAAAATGTATATTAATCTTTTTGGAAATTGTGTTTTGATATTGCTGACAATCGTGTTTTAATATTGTTGATAAAGGTGTTTAAAATTGTTGCAAAATATGCTATTATAGAATTGAAAAATGTGTTCTAATATTGTTGAAAAATGTGTTCTAATAGTGTTGGAAAATGTATATTAATAAAATTGAAAATTGCTTTTTTAATATTGTTGAAAAACGTATATTAATCTTGTTGAAAAATTTGTTTTAATATTGTTCAAAAATGAGTTAAAATTGTTAAAAAAATCGTTTCTCATATTGTTAAAAATGTGTGTTAAAATCGTGTCTTAATAATTAATTATGTTCTATATCCAGCGCCGGAGCTTGCAGCGGCGATACGGCGGCACATGGCGGGCTGCGTGCGGCACAAGAAGGGCAGCTGCCCCGGCACATACCTCAACGAGTTCTGCACCTTCTCCCTGCCAGCTGGTATGTGTTATATACAGGAGCTAGCGGCACATGGCGGGCTGCGTGCGGCACAAGAAGGGCAGCTGCCCCGGCACATACCTCAACGAGTTCTGCACCTTCTCCCTGCCAGCTGGTATGTGTTATATACAGGAGCTAGCGGCACATGGCGGGCTGCGTGCGGCACAAGAAGGGCAGCTGCCCCGGCACATACCTCAACGAGTTCTGCACCTTCTCCCTGCCAGCTGGTATGTGTTATATACAGGAGCTAGCGGCACATGGCGGGCTGCGTGCGGCACAAGAAGGGCAGCTGCCCCGGCACATACCTCAACGAGTTCTGCACCTTCTCCCTGCCAGCTGGTATGTGTTATATACAGGAGCTAGCGGCACATGGCGGGCTGCGTGCGGCACAAGAAGGGCAGCTGCCCCGGCACATACCTCAACGAGTTCTGCACCTTCTCCCTGCCAGCTGGTATGTGTTATATACAGGAGCTAGCGGCACATGGCGGGCTGCGTGCGGCACAAGAAGGGCAGCTGCCCCGGCACATACCTCAACGAGTTCTGCACCTTCTCCCTGCCAGCTGGTATGTGTTATATACAGGAGCTAGCGGCACATGGCGGGCTGCGTGCGGCACAAGAAGGGCAGCTGCCCCGGCACATACCTCAACGAGTTCTGCACCTTCTCCCTGCCAGCTGGTATGTGTTATATACAGGAGCTAGCGGCACATGGCGGGCTGCGTGCGGCACAAGAAGGGCAGCTGCCCCGGCACATACCTCAACGAGTTCTGCACCTTCTCCCTGCCAGCTGGTATGTGTTATATACAGGAGCTAGCGGCACATGGCGGGCTGCGTGCGGCACAAGAAGGGCAGCTGCCCCGGCACATACCTCAACGAGTTCTGCACCTTCTCCCTGCCAGCTGGTATGTGTTATATACAGGAGCTAGCGGCACATGGCGGGCTGCGTGCGGCACAAGAAGGGCAGCTGCCCCGGCACATACCTCAACGAGTTCTGCACCTTCTCCCTGCCAGCTGGTATGTGTTATATACAGGAGCTAGCGGCACATGGCGGGCTGCGTGCGGCACAAGAAGGGCAGCTGCCCCGGCACATACCTCAACGAGTTCTGCACCTTCTCCCTGCCAGCTGGTATGTGTTATATACAGGAGCTAGCGGCACATGGCGGGCTGCGTGCGGCACAAGAAGGGCAGCTGCCCCGGCACATACCTCAACGAGTTCTGCACCTTCTCCCTGCCAGCTGGTATGTATGCTTGTCATGCTTGCTTATCAAGCACAAATACTACAGTACCCGGTTCACCGAGCCTAGCTCGGTATATCGCCCCTAAAACGTATTTTGTTTCTTTCACTACCTATCTAATATCCGCAAATTCACCTAGTTATTATTCCGCGAGTAAACCCGATAAAGCCATAATGCCATAATTATGTATTACACCGTATTACACCATCTGTCGGATATATATATATATATATTATATATATATATATATATGTTGCAGGGATATTAAAAAAGACGTGATATTGAAATTTCACTAGTGCCATTATAATTGCACTGATTTATTGTCAATCGTTTGCATTACTTACAATTTAACGGGCTAGTTTCAGTGACATTATAATTTCACTAGAACGATACAGTGAAATTGTAAGGCAGCGATATATTAACAATAGCACTGCTTTGAGAAAGCCGTTAGATTATCAGACCGATCGCTGATTGGTCCACTTTCGTTACCAACTCAACTAAAAATATTAAGCATAGAGTTAGGAAATAAAAGACAGGCTTTTGAACATTATTTCTTTTTAAATTTTATTTGTAACTTTTTATAGTTCCTACCTATAATGTAAAATATAGAATCAAATATACTTACTGAAAATGTTATAACACTTACTAATCATTAAATTGAATAATTATAAGCATTTAATAATAGTAGGTAATAGTAATACTGGCCATAACAAGTTGGTAACTAGCCTCAATTTATAGCTCTGAATAAAGCTTACATAATAATTAAGAATTGAAATGTACGAATAATCAAAATAATATGTTACTTAAACTCAAGGTTTATCTCATAATTAAGTAACTAAAATGACATAACAAAAACATAATAACAAATTAAACGTTAACAATTTTAGGTAGTAAATGTCTGGAAACTAGTAAGTAAGTAATGTCTGGAAGTAAGTACATGAGCACTTTTACATACTTTATACTTAGGTATTTATATTAAAATATAGCAATAATAACGAATTAAACATGCACAATCTTAGGTAGCAAATGTTTAGGAATTAGTTAGAGCACTTTTCCAAACTTCAATTTTTAGGTATTAATACTCAATCAAAAAATCCCTTATGATTATAATGACAATGGCTCTTAAAACAATAATTAAATTCACCGGAATGATCTATTTTGTACTCTAACTGTACTCCATTCTATTCGCACTCCATTCCAGTATTTTCGTTTTATCAGATTGGCCACAGTAGTACTTTCTTAACTCTGTGTCAAAATCTTTTCGCACCACAACTTCACACTTACTTCCACTTGAATGTGATAAATCTGACGGTTGTAACACTTCCAAATGCTCACGATCACTCATTTTGAAGATATTGGCAAGAATTATAAAAAATAAATACCTCAAAAACACCAAAAATATTAAAAAAAACTGATATTAAGAAAGCACGCTCCAATGTTTACAACAATTATTTTGCAAATGGCGACTGATTAACTCAATTGACCAATCAGATCACGCGGGGCTCCCACCACAAACATAACTCATAATAAACCTAAATTTATTATAATATCACTTTTGCGGTCCAGTGAAATTACAATATCACTGAAATAAGCCCGTGAAATTATACGAATCTGTCGTTATTGACAATATTCAGTGTAATTAAAATTTCACTAATGAAATTATAATACAACGTCTGTGACTAAATCCCTGCGACATATATATATAACTCTTGCTCGTTTAATCAGCACGCAAGAATATTATTTGCATATTTTATTGTAGAAGCAAAAGTAAACATCTCATGTGAATTGCCTCCCATTTTTTGAGGTCCTTAATGTAGGTTGTAAAAAAATTACCTGCAAATATTCTGCTGGGTGAACCAGCCCATGAAACTACACAGCTTTACCTAAGAAACATAGGTCAGTCGGTAGGTTCGTCATTTTCTTTGGGAGTTCCAAAATATGCCGTGTGATGCCGGCTTAGAATAGCATCGCCCCACATCCTTCCCGTGGGTGTCGTAAGAGGCGACTAAGGGACTCGAGAGTACTATTGTATTACAATCTTTAGGCGACAGGCTGACAACCTGTCACTATAGTGATACACATGTTTTCTGAAACTACCTTGGAAAACAATATTAAAAATGTCAGACGTGGCGATGGCGACCGTATTCTTGCGGTTGTTGACGCTCTGCCTACCCTGCAAGGGATAAAGCCGTGATATTTGTATGTATGTATGTTTGTATGTTGTTGTCCTGTGTTTTCTCTTGTGTGCAATAAATATTCGCAGCTAATTTTTTTACAACCTCTATAACGGACCCCAATGGTTTCAGAAATCTCGGAGCTGCCAGGCGCTATCCAGGAGCAGCTGTTCGACGAACTCCTCGACCACGACGCGCAGAGCCAGCTGGAGCGAGATGGCGCCATCAACTGCAGCCCCATGTGGAGCAGACTGCTGGCATTGTGGAACAGATCAGCCGGGGACTGCCTGCCAGATGCCATAGCCCAGGTCAGTGCCTCCACAGCCACAACTCCTCACCACGACGCGCAGAGCCAGCTGGAGCGAGATGGCGCCATCAACTGCAGCCCCATGTGGAGCAGACTGCTGGCATTGTGGAACAGATCAGCCGGGGACTGCCTGCCAGATGCCATAGCCCAGGTCAGTGCCTCCACAGCCACAACTCCTCACCACGACGCGCAGAGCCAGCTGGAGCGAGATGGCGCCATCAACTGCAGCCCCATGTGGAGCAGACTGCTGGCATTGTGGAACAGATCAGCCGGGGACTGCCTGCCAGATGCCATAGCCCAGGTCAGTGCCTCCACAGCCACAACTCCTCACCACGACGCGCAGAGCCAGCTGGAGCGAGATGGCGCCATCAACTGCAGCCCCATGTGGAGCAGACTGCTGGCATTATGGAACAGATCAGCCGGGGACTGCCTGCCAGATGCCATAGCCCAGGTCAGTGCCTCCACAGCCACAACTCCTCACCACGACGCGCAGAGCCAGCTGGAGCGAGATGGCGCCATCAACTGCAGCCCCATGTGGAGCAGACTGCTGGCATTGTGGAACAGATCAGCCGGGGACTGCCTGCCAGATGCCATAGCCCAGGTCAGTGCCTCCACAGCCACAACTCCTCACCACGACGCGCAGAGCCAGCTGGAGCGAGATGGCGCCATCAACTGCAGCCCCATGTGGAGCAGACTGCTGGCATTGTGGAACAGATCAGCCGTGGACTGCCTGCCAGATGCCATAGCCCAGGTCAGCGCCTCCACAGCCACAACTGCCAGAGCTATATCAGGTTTGTACCTTAATCTTAACAGCCAAGACATCACATCAGCCTATAGCAGTCCACGGCTGGACGAGTGCCTCCCCCAGGGTACGCCACAAGGCACGATCTCCCGTTTTCACTATCCAGTCGCTATCAGCCGATGTCGTCGGTTCATCTGATCACTTAACTTGCTCATTGCAATATCAAGTTATAGCTCGCTTTACATTTAGCTGATTTCCCTGATATTCAATCAGAAATTCGTCTGATATTTAGCCAATAATTCGGCTTATGTTTAGCTTACAATTCGTTTGATACTTAGCCAGTAATTCTTCTGATATTTAGGCAACAATTCTTCTGATATTTAGCCAACAATCGTCTGATATTTAGGCAACTACTTTTTCTTCAAAAAAAGGAAAGAAGAAGAAAAAAAAAGAAAGCAACAACTCTTCTGATATTTACCCAACAATTCTTCTGATATATAGCCCACGAGTTGTATGGTATTTAGCTAATAATTCGTCTGATATTAAGCCAATAATTCGTCTCATATTTGGGCATTAATTCGCCTGAAATTTTGCTAATAATTCATTTGACATTTAGCTCATTTTATAGCTTCTGTGTCAATGTTAGGGCATGTGGCACATTTACTTTGTTTTTGGGTTGAATTTGACAATATTCAAAATAGATTTTCAAAGTTTTTATTTTATTTATTTAACAAGAAACAAACAGTCATATATACATGTAATACAGTTCATTTTTTTCAGCTTGTAGACCTACAGTTTCCTTAAATAATGATACATGAGATTCTTACACTAAAAAGAAACTACTGTTAATAGTTTTAATTAGGTAAGTACCTAATGTACCTTAAATGTTTTTTAGGCTGTATGTTTATCTATCTATTCTCAGGCATGCTACGGCGTGTTCGATCGCCACAACGTCCTACGACGCGCTTTAGCCGACACGCTGTCAGTGTGCGCGCGCGCGTTCCACGAGCGGTGGCTGGCGCGCGAGATACGCGACGCGCACGCGTTACGCTACCAGCCCGCGGAGGCCACGCTGCGCGCCGACTGGGCGCGGCTGCGGCAAGCTGCTAGCACGCCGCACGCGCCGCTGCACCAGGTATGAAGTCAACTTAAGCTATCTGAAGCATGTCTGCTATCTCTCGCATGAGACGAAAGACGACAGACGTCGCGCGTGTCTCCGGTGTAGAAGGCGTCTTTCATACATTTTATATGGAAACTGAAAAGTAATTGCCTACTAAAATAATATGATGTATATAAGGCGTAAAAATATTAGCTGCAAATATTTTAAGGGGTGAATCAGCCCATGAATCTGAACAACTTTCCCCAAGAAACATAGGTCGAAATATGAGAAAAATTTATGGACCACCCATACAAATTGACTTAAGTCGGTCGATGGTAACTTTATATGGGTGATCGAATTTTTTTTTCACATTTCCACTTATGTTTCTTAGGGAAGGTTGTTCAGTTTCTTGAGCTGGTTCATACCTTATAATATTTGCAGCAATTTTTTTTACATCCTGTTTTGTTGTGTTGCAGCTGCACGTGTTCGCGCTGGCGCACGTGATGCGTCGCCCGATCATCGTGTACGGAGTGAACGTGGTGCGCTCCTTCCGCGGGGAGCCGCTCGGCTTCGCACGGTTCCGGGGTAAGCAGACGCTTAAAAACTACTGTTTTTCTGTTGCAAAGAGATTATTGTGATATTTTAAACTACCTACAGTCAAGCCTCTATGATCCTGTTTCAATTTTTCTTGCTTTAGACACTATTTCTTTCGTTTCTTTTCCTTTTATCTCAGTAGCTATAATTAGATAAAATTATAAGAGTAACGCGCGTTTATCTTATTATTACTTTTGATGCACCTGCCCTGTTTTTTCCACATGCCCTAAGGTAGACTGGGAGATAGTACATTAGTGCATAAAGTTTCATAAAAAATTACGTGTCTATTAAATATCTTCATTAAAAAGTCGCTATATACGCATACAACGCGCGTCTTACTTATTTGTCGTAAGACCCTACGTGTTTTGTAAAATTTTAATTTGATTAATCAATTTTCTCGTACAGGTATCTACCTACCCCTTTTATGGGAGGCGGACTTCTGTTCCAAGTCCCCGCTATGCGTGGGATACACGCGAGGACACTTCTCCGCGCTGGTCACCATAAGGCACCGCCGGCAACACCCCTACATCTGCCCAGAACGGTAAGCCAGGAGTCCCATACAGGTGTCTACCCCCCCTATGGGGGGCTTCTGTTCCAAGTCCCATACAGGTGTCTACCCCCCCTATGGGGGGCTTCTGTTCCAAGTCCCATACAGGTGTCTACCCCCCCTATGGGGGGCTTCTGTTCCAAGTCCCATACAGGTGTCTATCCCCCTATGGGGGGCTTCTGTTCCAAGTCCCATACAGGTGTCTACCTCCCCTATGGGGGGCTTCTGTTCCAAGTCCCATACAGGTGTCTACCCCCCCTATGGGGGGCTTCTGTTCCAAGTCCCATACAGGTGTCTACCCCCCCTATGGGGGGCTTCTGTTCCAAGTCCCATACAGGTGTCTATCCCCCTATGGGGGGCTTCTGTTCCAAGTCCCATACAGGTGTCTATCCCCCTATGGGGGGCTTCTGTTCCAAGTCCCATACAGGTGTCTACCTCCCCTATGGGGGGCTTCTGTTCCAAGTCCCCGCTATGCGTGGGGTACACACGCGGACACTTCTCCGCGCTGGTCACCATAAGGCACCGCCGGCAACACCCCTACATCTGCCCAGAACGGTAAGCCAGGAGTCCCATACAGGTGTCTACCCCCCCTATGGGGGGCTTCTGTTCCAAGTCCCCGCTATGCGTGGGGTACGCTGGTCACCATACGGCAACACCCCTACATCTGCCCAGAACGGTAAGCCAGGAGTCCCATACAGGTGTCCACCCCCCCTATGGGGGGGCTTCTGTTCCAAGTCCCCGCTATGCGTGGGGTACGCTGGTCACCATACGGCAACACCCCTACATCTGCCCAGAACGGTAAGCCAGGAGTCCCATACAGGTGTCCACCCCCCCTATGGAGGGCTTCTCTTCCAAGTCCCATACAGGTGTCTACCCCCCCTATGGGGTGCTTCTCTTCCAAGTCCCATACAGGTGTCTACCCCCCCTATGGGGGGCTTCTGTTCCAAGTCCCATACAGGTGTCTTCTGTTCCAAGTCCCATACAGGTGTCTACCCCCTATGGGGGCTTCTGTTCTCCTATGGGGGGGCTTCTGTTCCAAGTCCCCGCTATGCGTGGGGCACGCTGGTCCCCATACGGCAACACCCCTACATCTGCCCAGAACGGTAATATTACATCAAATATAATATGTGTGATGCCGGCGGTATTGCCGAGTGATGTCGGCTTAGAAAAGCATCACCCCATTTCTTCCCGTGAGTGTTGTTAAAGGCAAGTAGTATTTTTGGACAATAGTTTTAAGCGTACAACTGTTATATTTTTTTAATGACCCAGGAAACTAGCGAATAGCGATACAGAACAATTGCAAGTTGTCTATTTTGTGTTTTTAAATTGTATTTTGATGCAGGTCGGTGGAGGAGACTGATGACGTGGCGTACCTGCCTCTGACAGACCCTGACGGGAAACTACTGCCCGTGCCCTTCCTTCTACCGGACGAGGTAAGCCTTTCCTCTTTTCGTGTGGACTCATATATAAATGGTTCACATATAAGTCCTGAAACGCGGTAACAAAGTGTTTCCGCCGATCGCTATAAACAGGGTGTTAGGGACAGCGTCCGGACTGACAGGGTGCAAGCAGACCATGAAACTGAATTACTTTCCCCTAGGAACATAAGTCAGGAAACGACAAAAAATTTTCGACCTCCCATACAAAATCGCGATCAGCTGACTGCATTTACTATGGGAATCCAAAAATTTTTTGACGTTTGACAAATGTTCCTAGTGGAAAGTTGTTCAGTTTCATGGTCTGCTTGCACCCTATCAGTATTCGGGACGCTGACCCACCCTGTATATACCCTACAGTTTCTGGTGATGGTAGAGGTTGCCTGGAAGAGATCGCTACAAGCGATAAGGCCGCCTTTGCTTACTTTTAGTTATAGAATATTGTGCCGTTTTGTATTTTAATATTGTGTTTGTTGTAAGCAATAAAGAGTTTATCTATCTATCTATCTAAAATGATCGTATTGTTTATCAACAGGAGGGTTCAGAGGAGGCCCTGGTGCGCCGCTGGACGTCGTGCGTGGGCGGCGGCACGGACGCGGGCGGCGCGGGGGGCGGAGCCCTGGCCGCCAGACAGACGCTGCACGCGCGCCCGCTGCTGGTCGCGCAGATGAGCGAGGAGTGGCTCAACCACTACCGCCGGCTCGCGTGAGTACAGCCACCACTCGATAGATGGCGTTGTTCAATTAAAAACAACTCAGCATAATGAGTAACAATACAGGTTGTAAAAAAATTTGCTGCAAATATTTTAAGGGGTGAATCAGCCCATTAAACTGAATAACTTTCCCCAAGGAACATGGGTCGAAATATGAAAAAAAAATTTGAACCTCCCATATAAAAATACCGACCGACCAATTTGTATGGGAGGTCCAAAAAATTTTCTCATATTTCGACCTGTGTTCCTTAGGAAAAGTTGTTCATTTTCATGGGCTCATTCACCCGTTAAAATATTTGTAGCTAATATTTTTACACCTTATATTTGCAGCAAATTATTTTACACCTGTATATGTATGTGACATATATATATTTCAGCCAGCAAACCCGCGGGCCGTTCCCACCGCGGCTCCATTTGACCCCTGCCGACCTCTCCCCGGAGCCCGACACCGACGACGAGTGACCCACACAAACAACTTAGATATACGGGGTGTAGCTGAACAACTTTCCCCTAGAAACATATGTCAGGAAACGAAAGAAAAAACCTCACTAACAAAATCACTGTCGTATTTCCAGTGGAAGTCAAAACTTTTTTACATTTCCTGAGAAAGTTGTTCAGTTTCATGACTTGCGTGCCACTCTACAACTGTTCAGAGGGCCGTCCCTTACACCTCGTATAATATACATACAAATCACACATGTACACGTATAAATATAGGCTGAAATAACAAACGCCAAACACAATCAATATGGTATTTGTCGTCTGATATCGTGACAAAACTGACAAATATGACAGTTGTCATATGATGCCGTGACCAATATGATAGTTTTCGTATGATGCCGTGACAAATATAACAATAGTCATTTAATACCGTGGCAAATATGAAAAGTGTCCTTTGGTCCTGTGACAAATATGATAATTGTCATTTATTTTCGTTACAATTATGATAGTTGTCGTTTAATATCATGACAAATTTGATAGATGTCGTTTTGATCCTGTGGCAAATATGATAATTGTCATTTAATATCGCGACAAATATGATAATAGTCAATAAAATCGTAACAAATGTTGTTATTTTAACATCGCGACAAATATATTTGTCGTGTGATATCTCGACAAACATAATTTTTGCAGGACTGCTAGCGAGACATTCAAATATGAAAGTTATCATTTGATATCAAGACAAATATGTCAGTTGTCATTTGATATCACGACAAATATGATAGCTGTCATTTGATATTGTGTACTCGGTTTTTTCTGACACATCCTGTATATTAAATCTGTTACGAAATAGATAATTACATTTATATGTATGTACATAGTTATGTAAAAAAGGGCTGCAAATATTTTAAAGGGTAAACCAGTCCATAAAACATTTTTTTTTGTGATGGGTTTTTAAACCCCCGGGGCCATCAAAACTACGCCGGACGGCTTGGTGGGGAGCGAGGACTCACCCGGAATTAATTGATTGGTTGTTCAAACAACCAGCACAATCACGCCCTTGGGGCGAGGCTGGGCTAAGGAGTTGATCTGGGAAGAACGGATCGGACTGAAAGAACGGACCGGACTGGAAAGAACTGATCAACTTTCTCTAAGAAACATTGACCGAAATATAAAAAGAATTTCGATCTCCTATACAAATTGACTTATGACTGGTACTATTAGATCTCTCATACGAAATGTACC
This sequence comes from Keiferia lycopersicella, assembly GCA_029255805.1. NCBI lineage: Eukaryota > Metazoa > Arthropoda > Insecta > Lepidoptera > Gelechiidae > Keiferia > Keiferia lycopersicella. Next base: position 965,766 of record JARACZ010000028.1, read on the forward strand.
AACCGACCTAGTCTATTCGTATAGGAGGTACATCTTTTTTTTTCATGTTTCAACCTATGTTCCTTAGAGAAAGTTGTTCAGTCTCATGGGCTGGTTTGTCCATTAGAATAGTTTCAGTATATTTTTTTTTACATCCCTGTATTGTATATACATAGTTTTACCCTGTTGTTTTACCTATGTATTTTCATTGATAAGTACAGTATGTTACGAGCTGTATACACACATTATAGTTTTAAATCTGTTTTGTTTAATTAATGGGGTTTTTTAGTGTTTAATCTCATAGCTGCTATGTGATATTCTTAATTAAATTTAGCAAAGTGATAGATGTAATATACACATGCAAATATAAGGCCGTTTTCGATTCAGTGCAAATATTGTCAAAGTGTGTGTTCTACTAAAACTGAACAACGTTTATTAGTCACTCTTTTTGAGTAAAAAAAATTGCACATCTCATTATGATTATTATCAGTCTGAAGTGTCCGACTGCAGGGCAAAGGCATCCCATACAAAGTGAAATATTAAAATATTTTCGTATGGGAGTACTACTTTTTTCATATTTGAGTTTCAGTAACCTACAGCGCCATCTCTTGTAAAAATGTCTTCAACAATATTAAAAAGAAAATTGTTTAGTTTCACGAATAGAGCAGACCTTGAAAATATTTGCAGTGATTTAAAATGATCTTATATGATGAAGCTATTCGCACGAGCTTAACTAAACTTGTTTTGTATAATATAATATAAAAAATATATATTTAGGGTGACTTTAGTACTGACCGACCTTAAGGGCTTTACCTCAAAATAAACGTGTGTTTAAAAAAATCTGCATACATAAAAAAACGCTAGACACGCGTCCAAAAATACTTTTTACGGTAAGGCTCTAAGTGGGAAACAATACATAACTTTCTCTAATACATACTTTGGTCAAGCTGATTTATAATAATTTGTATACGAGTATAAGTGACTAGTGTTGCGCAATTAGTGAAACTATCGATAGTTGACCTCGAAATTCAGTTACAATATCGATAGGCCTGGCCTATCAACAGAATTGAAAATATACATTAGTATTGAATACTATCGATAGGGCAAATAGAGGTAATATTATTGAGTATCGATCTACTAATATTATGTAATCTATAAATACGATCGATACTATTGAGAAGCAATCGTTAGATAGTATCGATAGTTTACGTGATTTTAGTAGATCGAAACTATCGATGGTCGATTTCATTTTTCAATACTTTCGATAGATACTATCGATATTCAGCCTATTGCCCAACTATCGATAATCGACTATCGAGCGGCAACACTATAAGAGACGGTGTGCTGAAATTTTTCAGGTGTGATTAAACTGTGAAACTGAACAACTTTTAGTCTAGAGCGTCTGTTGGAACACAATATAAAATTCCTGAGTAATTGATTGACTTTGTATGGGAACTCGAAATAGTTTTTTCGTACCCTACATAGTTGTTCAGTTTCATGGTCTGACCATGCCTGCAAAGCTTCTGATACACCATTCCTTACACCCTGTATATTTTTTTCGCATTTCGATCCACGTCTTTTTGCAAAACATCAGCAAGTACTAATGTATGGGTCACTAATAAATATCACCCTAATTTAGGTGCGATTAAAAGATTATTCCAATGATACCTGTACTAATAAAAAAAACGCAACTTATAGATAATTTTGACTAACTTCTCATTGATAAGAAATATTCTTGCGTGCAATATAACCTTCAGTATATAGGGTGTAAAAAAATTGCAAATAAAATATTAGCTGCAAATATTATAAGGAGTAAACCAGCCTATGAAACTGAACAACTTTCTCCTAGAAACATATTATTCTCCAAATATGAGAATTTTTTTGGACCTCCCATACATAGAGATCCAAAATTTTTTTCATAATTCGACCTATGTTCCTTGAGAAAAGTTGTTCAGTTTCATGGGCTCCTTCACTCCTTAAAATATTTGCAGCTAATATTTTACACCTTATAACCTTCGGTATATACACTCGTCCGATTAAAGAAACAATCTGTAAATGGCGACTTATTGTCATGCTGTCTCTATTCCACTTCTTCTTTTCGTGTGGGACGCCGAGTCGTCCAACGACCCGATGAACCCTAGTATCAGAATTTTTCAACCACTGAGGCTCTTACATATACCAGGCGTTCATGCTTTCTCCCTCACACTTAGGTAACCGCCGCCATTTACAGATCATTTCTTTATCTGATGTGATTATTAAATTGGCACTACTCCAACATATAAAAAACCTGACGTATTCCATGGGTGCCCCTAGGTTTATAATGTACTATAATACATGCTGGAAAATCGCCTTTTTCCCACGGGAAAACTATCAGTGCACACTGGGCGGGTCGTTAGTGTAATAATATTGAATTGTCAACAATTGAAAATCGAATTGTTTATAGCATAAAGGTGAACGCACACTTATCCGTACAGAACGAACCGAATTTTAGCATTCTTTATACGAAATCCATGAAACCTCACACACTTGTCCGAACCGAATCGGTCGATTCCGGCAAATGTGCGAGGTTTCATAGGATTTCATATAAAGAAAAAAAAAATGGCTCGTTCTTCGGTGCGTATAAGGTTGCGTTCACCTAAATACTACGTCAGAAAAAGTTTTTCTTGTATTCAATCATATCTGGAAATGATTTTTGTTTATTATTTCTAGATTCGTTCAGAGAAAGAGGACTTGAAGTTTTTCAAATACATTGTGTAACAAAAAAATACAAAAAACTTAATTTATCTGAATACCTGTGACGTCTGTCAGTTTCGGGCAAATGCTATGACATAAGGTCCATTTTCCTTTGTTGACTTCTATTTTAGCGTGGATCTGTCAAACGTCAGGTATCAAGCAAAATATTATGGAGTATAGTTGTGATTGGTTGATTGTAGGTTATGGCGTGTATTTTGTTTGTTGTGGCTGTGGTCCGTGCTTCGGAGGGCTCGATTAACTTTCGGTACGAGTTTTGGTATCAGCTTTCTATGCTATTATTGATTGCTTAAGCGGCGATCGTTTAACGACCATGTCAGAGGCGTTTTTTATCATATGAAAATGTGACAAAAAAATAGCAACTTTAAGTTTATACTCTTTTTGTTACACTTTGTATTATCGACTTCTATAAACTAAGAGTCAATTTCTGAAACGTCGTAATTCGGTTCCGTGCGCGGATGTCCAAAACGTCTAGACTAACCACACGTTTTTAAATTAATACTCGATGATTTTATGGTAAAGGGCATGTGGGAATCGATAAGTAAAGTAGAACGTGAGATACAAGCATAATAAATTGCAGATTTTCGAACGAAACAATAACGGAACGTTCAGAAATTGAACTCCAGAATACACAGATTGTGCAATAATGTATAACATCAAAAAATAAAAGTTAAAATAATAATATAATAATTCAAACAATGTACAGAGATTAAGGTTTTAATATTTATTATTTTTTGGTTTTATAAGCTGTAAATTAGCTGCAAATATTTTAAGGGGTGATAAATTCATGAAACTGAACAACTTTCCCCAAGGAGCATAAGTCAAAATATGATAAAAAGACGGTTGTCTGTAAAGTCGGTTTACTGACGATAGTTGAACGTGACAACGTCATAAAAAATTGCCAATATCGGAGGCTGCTGATTATGCCTCTTTGTCGCTCGGTAACGCCTCAGAGCGAGGTTACACATGAGTCATGTATTTTGGTGCGTGTAGCCGACTCCATCGAATTATAAGACGTTATCACGTCAAAATTTACGCCTTCCATACAAATATACATCTAAACGGTCATCTTTAGCGATCTTCGAGTCAACAATAGACTTGTTTCCTGACAGGTCAAATGAGCTACTTTTTAAAACGATCTAAAACGGTATTTTGTTTGAAGAACTAGAAGTATGACGTCACGCCGTAAGTATTTGGATGGCGTCATAACACTTACTTTTATATTATTTTTCTATTTATTAATTCAAACTTTGAATATTTCGAAAAGTGATGAATGAAGTCCGTATTTTGGACAATAGTTTTAAGCATACAACTGTTATATTTTAATGACCCAGGAAACTAGCGAATTGGCAGAAGGTCGCGCAGGATAGAGATCAGTGGAGAGAGCTCGTTTCGAAATCCAAGATCCTCTTTGGGTCGCTGAATAATTCGCTAGATGACTCGGTCATTATTAAAAATTGTACACTTAAAACTATTGTCCAAAAATACTCCGTACTCCATCCATTGTTTTTTCGACATTCAAAGTTTGAATTAATAAACAGAAAAATAATATAAAAGTAAGTGTTTTGACGCCATCCAAACTAGTGAAACATGATCTTTCTCTTCGTATTTTCAAACAAAATATCGTTTTAAAAAGTAGCTCAATTGACCTGTCACCATGCTATTATACAAACAGTCATGCCTACCGACTAATGTGTTTTGTATGGGAGGTATGTGAACCAAACCAAAAGAAACCATGTAAATATTGCAATAGGTACTTCATTCTTCCATTCCCGGTCTTGGTGGTAATACGGTCTTCTAGCGGCTTAAGGTGGAACTGCACTATTGGTGCACTACAGCTGCAAGTTGGTCTGAGGCAACTTTTGCAGTTTCGTTACAGTTTGGTAGCAGTGCATAGTGTGGTTTTCTCTTTAAATAAAGTCACACTCACTATGGAACTGCAGTAAAGCGGTAAAAGAAGCCTTCAAAAACCGTTTTTCAGTTTCGCTGCAATTCAGCTGCAGGGCAGGAATAGCAGTTTTGCCTTTAAATAAAGGCACTGCAACAGAACTGCAGCCGAACTACAAGGAACTGCAGTGAAGCGGCATAAATTGCCTCCAGGAACGATTTTGCAGTTTTTGTCTCAAGTCTAGAGTCCATTTTGCCGCACCGCTGTAGTTTCACTGCTGTGTAGGAATAGTGGGACTTAGCCTTTAAAAAAAAACACTGCAACCAACCTGCAGTGAAAAGTTACTGCATTTCTGCTGCAGTGCAAGAATAGTGCGGTTTCAACTATTAGGGCCGGAGCGCATATAGTTCCATTTGACGCACGGTCAAATCCAGCTAGATGTTAGCCGAGCATTACTTTGTTAACGTACCTATTAATTTTAAATCAATAAAGCACTTATTTTATGAAGCTGTTCGATAGATAATTGTTTTATTTACGCCACACGTAAAAAATACCCCACATGTTAACCCACAGAGCAAAAATTACATTTGTGACCGCGCACGACATCCCTGGTCTGTGTGTCGTGAAATTACGCCTGTCGGCTTGGTGGGGAGCGAGGGTTCACCCGGAAATAATTGCATGGTTGTTCAAACAACAAGACTGGGCCCTAAGTCAGCTAAATGTAAATCGTTTCAGTTGGATGTCGATTGGATCTCAGTTGAATGATTTCGGTCATTTCGTAGTCTGCTAACAATTTGAAGTATAGAAGAATCGCAATGGCAATGGAACGACAGTTGAGTTTTGATGGCGTTACAATGACAAAAAAAAGCAGACTTGGGGCCCTGGGCTTAGGAGATGTTCTGGGAAGAACGGATGGGACTGAGCTGGGAATAACAGATTTGACTGAATATCATACATAGGCTGGTTTCAGAGCGGCGCGTCTCAGCAGCGCTGCCCAGGCGCGCGCGGCTCGGGCGCGCGCCTGGGCAGCGCGTTCGCTGTGAAACGACATTCAGACGCGCGCGCTTCGTTGTGGTGTACGGTCGAGTGCAGAGAATCATTATGCGAGAAAACGTAATCACTATATTAGCTATATACGTTATATGGAAAAGAGTGCAACAACGACGTCTTAAAAGATTGCAAGTCGACGCTACTGGCAATCGAAGGAGATCCGACCGCGGCGCGGCCGAGACGCGGCCCAAGACGCGTCACTATGAAACGCTACATACAATCTAGTGTAGTGTAAGTGTAGTGCGAGTAGTAGTGTAATGCGAGGCGCGCGCGGCTGGGCAGCGCTGCCGAGACGCGTCGCTCTGAAACCAGCCATAGAAAACACCCAGATACAATTGGCCTAACGTTATTTGTTTCCGGTGGGGATCGAACCCACGACCCTCGTCGTATAAGGCAGGGATACTATCCGCTGGGAAGAACGTATTGGATTGAGCTGAGAAGCAAGGATTGGACAGAGCTGGGAATAACGGATCCGACTGAGCTGGTAATAACGGATCCGACTGAGCTGGTAATAACGGATCCGACTGAGCTGGGAAGAACGGATTGGACTGAGCTGGGAATAACGGATCCGACTGAGCTGGGAAGAACGGATCGGACTGAGCTGGGAAGAACGGATCGGACTGAGCTGGGAAGAACGGATCGGACTGAGCTGGGAAGAACGAATCAGTCTGACTTGCAAGGGCAAATGACACACTTAAATAGAAAACAGTGTAGTGTCAATAAAACGGCAATCTAGTCTTTTTTTTTTTATTTGTCTCTAAACAAGACCTTAAAAGCTATACAAATCATGAGAACTAAACAAAAAGAACCTAAGCATGTGTACTCAAAGACCATAATACCCTTTTTTTAGTTTATTTAAATGTGGTATCAATATGTTTTGGCTGTATTTACTTGTAATGTTGCCATTTCAAACATTTAAATTATTTGACGTCCAATGATTCGTTAGCTAGACTCTACTAACAATTTATTCTTCAGGTGCAGGAGTCTCTTCACCCTCTGCTGGGGCGTCGTCATTAGACGCATTATCAGCGGTGCCGTTGCCACCTCCATCGTCAGGAGCGTCGCCGCCACCAGTCGAGTCATCCGTGGCGTTATCACCCCCGTCCCCGCCGTCACTAGCGTTACCGTCGCCCGTGTCGTTACCGCCGTCAGTGCCGTTTTCTACTTCCGTGCCGTTGTCGTCCTGTTCGTTGACGTAGTCCTGGTAGTCGATTTCGCCGCTCAACTGGTTGAGCTTGTGGTAGTCTTCGTCGGCGGCCCTTACGGAGAAGATGCATGTTGCGACGCATTCGTATTCGTCTTTGAACATGTTCAGGTTTGGTAGGCAGCCGCGCCAGAGACCTACTTCGCACCGAGAGCCTGAAATTAAATGGTTATAGCTGGAGATGGAGCAAGCTGTTCTTTGATTAATACCTATCATACGCATGCCCTAGAGTAAAATTTTTGAAACGTCGTAGTTCGCTTCCGTGCACGGAATTTCTGAAATGTTCGTGTACAAACGTTGTTTCCCGTGGGAATAAGGATTTTCACGACAAGTATTACACATAAAAACCTTCCTCTTGAATCACTCTATCTGATCTATTAAAAAACCTGCATCAAAATCTGTTGTGTGGTTTTAAATATTTAAGCATACATACAGACAGACGCGAAAAGCGACTTAGCTTTAAACTATGTAGTGATAATATTTGTATTCTTGAGTGTATGTGGGAATCGATAAGTAAAGTAGAACGTGAGATGAAAGCACCAGATTTTAGCATGAAACTTAAACGAACGTCTCAGAAATTGAGCTCTTTCCCGGGCTTGACATTATCACAAAACCGTGTTAGTTACCTGGTTTCCAGTAGTACATGACTGGGGTAGGCGGTTTTCCGCAGTCTTGCCATTTGAAGGGCGCGAAACATGGGGACGGTGGTACTGCGAAAACAAAAGTATTAGCATAGATTATTGAAAATGTATCCTTCTTCTTTTCGACTGTTTTCGAGGTCCGGGTCTCTGCGAACTTTTTCGACTTCTACACCCACAACAGTCTACTGCTGGACATGGGTCTCCCCCAAATTGAGAGGTATTACCGTACTCACCACGTTAGGCGACAGGCTGACAACCTGTTACTATAGTTATGCAGGATGTAAAAAAAATTGCTGCAAATATTTTAAGGGATGAACTAGCCTATAAAACTGAACAACTTTTCCCAAAGAAAATACATCAAATAATGGACTGGTTCACCCCTTAAAATATTTGCAGCATTTTTTTTTACACCCTTTATACACGAATCGTCTGAAGCGGCCCTCAATATTTGTGTGACGTGACGTGGCAATTGCGAACGCTCTGCTTACCCCGCGAGGGATAAAGGTGTGATAATATGTGTAGAGTCTGTGCGGAAAGAGAACCGTCACCGGAAAAACGGGACTATAATGTCTCGACTGTAAGGGGTGGTCGATTATTCCTGTTGGCCACGATGGACAGTGGGAAAAACATTACACTCCTTTTCTTTCGGGCTATCTGTTTGAAAAAACAAAGTTAACCTAACTAAGGGATCTATAGGCGGTCAGAGAGACGATATATTTGATAGATAATCATAGTAAAATGACTTACTTGAAGAAACCTCATACTTTATTATAAGTAAAACTAAATGTAGGCTAAAAATGTACATGTTGAGGACTCAGTTTTCAAGTAGCAAAAGGATTTCAAGCATTTAATATCATCCACATGCAATAAACACTTAATATAAAAGTTTAATTAAATAAAAAATTGCGGCTAAGAGTGTGTTAGACACGCCAAAATGTAGGGTTTTGTAGTCAACTAATATGCGTCGACACTTACAATTGACGACCGATGTGGCGCAGTGGCAGTGCGACTGCCTTTGACGCAAAAGATTCCGGGTTTGATTCTCGGTTGGTCACTCACAAAGTTGATATTTATCACAATTAATTTGTTCCTGTCTGGTTATTACATTGCGGGCTGAACCACCCGATAGTCCGTAAGAGAGATGGTTCCGTGTATCGGATGGCACGTTAAGCCGTAGGTCCCAGTTGCTGTCAATGATCACTTGACGTTAGTTAACCGGTAACGCGGTGGTTACTTAACCATGTCAGAAGCCTGCTACTTGTAGAAAAGTTTTGACACTAGGGTTCATCGGGTCGTGGGACGACTCAGTGTCCCACACGAAAAGAGAGAGGATAGACTCTACCAATAAAAATATTATAAATGATGGATGAGGTTTCTTCTCGACTACGAAACCTTAAAGAATAATGCTTATTTCTATCATAGACTTAATTAAATAATTAACAACCTAGGTAATGTAATGAATGATTAAAAGTAATACACACCAATAATGTGTGATTATTAATATTATGAGTTTTATTGTTATCAAGTGTAATAATAATTAGTCTTTCTCTTTCGTAAGATATTTTAGGCAGGCAGCCTTTGGCGCACGTTGCCGGCTTTGAATAAAATCATCCCACTTCCACGCGTGGGTGTCGTAAAAGGCGACTAAGGGACGAATCCAGAGAATGGGCAGCAGCATTTTCTGTAAATTATCTTTTTTATTTGATCACGATTATGATCACCGGTGTCATAACACCGTGTCTTAGGCCGTTAACGCTCTCCGGATGGCGCCGGATGCGGAAACACGAACAACAGATGTCGCTGTAAATTTAAGATCGGAAACAACTATCGGGCCGATATCGTGGCGCGACGCACTAGTAACTCGTGTGGTGTAAAAAGCTTTTTAAAAAGAAAATGCTGTCATTGTCAGATACAGATAAACAGATAGTACTCTGTGGTCTGTGGTACTTCCTCCTCCTTGTGTGTTATGTTTTGATCTAGGTTTTCACACGTTTTTTTCTTCGGTTGGCGGGAAAAGAAGACAACGGAAAATTTTCGTTAATTAATTTTTATTATTGTTTTCAAGTTATTAGGCTAAGTACTTGTTTTAATTAGTGTACATATTGTAAATAATTTATCTTTCATCGGATAGGGTAAGTTTTTGTTACACATCTTAGCCGTTTTGGCGAAAATGGACCCCTCCATAGTGAGGGAGTCCGAAATTCCCATACAACCTCCAGACGAGTCTATGTCTCCAGCCCTGGATCTCTTAGTGGCAGCGGCAAAAAAGGTTGAAAACATTGATGAAAATAGCGGTCGTGGCTTATCAAGTTCATCTATAAAATCTTTTAAAAACAAAAAGCACAATAAAAAAGTTAAATATGTATTGCTAGACCCCAATCAATTAAAAGAAAAAAAGAACCTTCCCGTAGACCTTCCCATACAAAAACAGGCTGCTACTGATACTAGCATCCCAATGGACCAAGACCACCCCAAAAATGCTTCCCGGTTGGACCGTGTTTTTGATAAAAATTTACCACAGGACCAGATTCGTGACAAAGATACAAATTTTAAGAAAAGTGTTTTTAGGGAGCTTTATGATCCCAAAGACCCAGGCCCGTACATTGTTCATGTACAGTTTGAAGAAGAAGATGGTAAGAGGGGGCGTACTCTGCATCCTCTTGACTTTTCGTTCTTTTTGTACAAAAACGGAATGAAAAATATTTTAGAAAACGGGGTAAAAAGGATAGGACGCAATCGATTGGCTATTTCGTTTGGGTCTTGGAGAGAAGCAAATCTTTTTGTTTCAGACGAGGTTCTTGCTGGTCAAAAAAAGTACCATGCTTCAATTCCAACATTTAATTTGTGTCGCATGGGCATTGTTAAGGGTGTTCCAGAGAGCTGGACTCAGGAAGAGATAATGCAAAATATCAAAGTCCCTGAGGGGTACGGGGAAATTTTACGTTCTCGTCGTATGAATCGTAAAACGGTTTCTGCTTCAGGTGTTGTTGAATGGGTTCCTACACAAACAGTCACTTTGACTTTTGACGGACAACGACTTCCTTCCAGGGTTTACGCGTTTTATTCGGCTCTGCCTGTGCAAAAATACATCTTGCCAACAATACAGTGTCATCGCTGTTGCAGATTTGGGCATACACAAGACAAGTGTCGTAGTAAGCCCAGATGCTCAAAATGTGGTGAAGAACATGATGCTGGATCTTGCGTGGTGACAATATTTTCATGTGTTAACTGCTCAGGAGATCACCAAGCCACTGCAAAAATTTGTCCAGAATTTTTGAGGCAAGCCGACATCAAAAAATACATGTCAGAGAACAATGAATCGTATCTTGAGGCTTCAAAAATAATTCCAAACTCAAAACCACTGTTTTCAGAAATTGTTGGCAGGGCCTCTTCTCCAAATTCTTCTGTTCCTGTGGAGTCCACTGAAAACAGAAAAGTCTGGAATAAGAAAACTGTCACAATTCCACCAAAAATTAAAAAATCAACACCCCAAGGCTATGACCACAAATCGCACAATGATTTAATTAATTCTTTCAATGCACCTACCCCAGCAAATGGATGTGGTTTCAGAACGACTGAAATCAATGATAAAGAAATTGACTCTCAGGCATATTCATTACAGGATTTATTATCTCAATTAGTTAATATTGTCCTTAACTCTTCTTTACCGTACAACGTTGCCCTATCACTTATTAACTCTATCTCTGTTGCCATTCTCAATTTAAATCATGGATTGTCTGATCCAGTGGAACCCCAGAAGCATTCGCTTTAAACAATCTGAACTATTTTTTCTAATAAACAAGTATAAACCGTCTATCCTGGCCATTTCTGAGACTTGGTTGGGACCGGGATCTCTGTATAGGGTTCCAGGTTTCAACATTCTCAGGACTGACCGGAGAGATGGATATGGAGGAACAGCTCTCCTCATAAAGCAAAATTATTTTTTTAAACAAATTAATTTACCTGTTCATAACAATGATCATTTAGATGTAGTTGCTGCTGAAGTAGCAGGTGTCTCTTATGTGTCGGTGTATATATCTGAAAAAGATTTGACAGTTATTCCAACCTTAAAAAATATTGTTGGAGGGTTACAATCTCCTATTGTCATTTTGGGGGATCTAAATGCCCATCATTCTTCGTGGGGTGCACCCCGTGATGACGTTTTTGGAATTCGTATTGCTGATATGTTAGATGATTTAAATCTTGGAGTACTAAATACTGGGTGTCCTACTCGTCGACCTGTACCAGGTCAAGCTCGTAGTTATGTTGATCTTTCCATATGTTCTCCTAGTCAATTGTCAGTTATTACATGGGAAATTTTAAATTTGTCATATGGCAGTGATCACTATCCAATCATTTTGAGGTTTCCAAAATCGAACAAGAGTTGCGTACAACCTTTACCTCCCTTATTAAAATATAAATTACCTGATAAATGTAGTACTTTGTGGGATAGTTATTCTGCGTCGTTGGATGAAGAATTATGTGAGCTCTCGGCGATTTCCGTTACTAATACTAATGTTGTTGGTCATTATGACCATTTAACCTCAAATATCAAGAAGACAGCAGATGTCACTTTTGAATCAAAAAATGTTACCAGTAATAAAATTGTTTCTCCGCCATGGTGGGACAAGCAATGCACAGAAGCGGTAAAGAAAAGAAATGACATGGAGTTGCTGGTGCATGATAATGTTGATTTATTCACTTTCAATCAGTTTAGGAATTATGAAACGGCTACTAAACGTCTTTTGCAGAAAAAGAAGCGTAAGGGATGGAAGAGTTTTTGTGGATCTATCTCGCCGAGCACTCCTCTAACTGAAGTTTGGAGTAGTGTTCGTCGGTATAGAGGTTCCCTGAAGACTCGGTCTGTCTCTTCCTTCTCATTGGATTGGGTTACATCGTTTTTTCGTTCTCTAGCACCTGATTTTGTACCATCTTTACATCATATGCCTTTTACGTACACATCTTCAAATACAGGCTACTTAAATGGACCATTCAATTTGCAGGAATTAAATTGGGTCTTAAAAAGGGTATCGGATTCTGCGCCGGGGGTTGATGGTATCCCGTATTCTTTTATTGTCAATTCATCCGTTTCTACTAAACTGTTTTTCCTTGATATTGTTAACACAATAGTTGAGACTGGAGTAATTCCTTCATCCTGGAAACATCAACTAATAATCCCATTGTTGAAGCCAAATAAAGATCCTCAATTGCCATCTTCATACAGACCGGTTGCGTTGGCTTCCGCGTTAAGCAAGTTGGCAGAACATCTTATTAAAAATAGACTGGAGTGGCACTTAGAACATAATTCTTTATTATCCACTTCTCAATATGGGTTTCGAAAGGGGAAAAGTGTGATAGATAATCATTCAATTTTGACAACAGATGTACAGTTGGCATTCACAAAAAAGGAAATCGTTGCAGCGGCCTTTTTAGATGTTAGCTCTGCGTATGATAATGTGGATTTAATAATATTGCAACAAAAATTATCTGCAATTAATTTCCCTTTGAAGTTCGTTAACTTTCTGTTTAACTTATATATGGGCAGAACGCTCACGATTCGTCTGGCGGGTGTAGAAGAAGGTTTTAGGACAGTGTGGAAAGGTGTTCCTCAAGGCTCTGTTTTGAGCCCTTTACTATATGATGTGTACACTAGGGATTTAGACAGGGCAATCATTGGGAGTAATATATTGCAGTATGCAGATGATCTTCTTATATATTCAAGCAATAAATCTACCGATGAGGCGGTTGCTACTTTGCAATCGGATCTAGATCGTTTACAGCTATGGATGTTCAATCACAATTTATCTTTATCTCCACTTAAATGTTCAGTTATGGTCTTTACCCGTAAAAGAACAGTCCCTACAGTTAACGTAAAAATTAATGATATAGCTATTCCTACAGAAAATGAAGTTATGTTTTTGGGGAAAAAATTTGATTCTAAATTAAACGGTGTAGCTCATTGTAACTATATAGTGGGCAAATGTGAAAAACGTATTTCTGTTTTGAGAGCCTTGTCAGGAGTATGGTGGGGAGCCCACCCTTCATCTTTAAGATTAGTTTACAATGCTCTGATTAGAAGTATTCTAGACTACGGGACCTTTTTACTGGCTCCAGCGAATAAAGGGGCTTTAAAGAAGCTCGACTTGGTCCAGTCTAAAAGTCTCCGCTTGGTAATTGGTGCGATGAAGTCGTCGCCAATTAATGCAATGCAAGTAGAATGTTGTGATCCTCCGCTATATCTTAGAAGGCAATTCTTATCCGATAATTATATTTTTAAAATTAGCCAACTGACTGATCATCCCCTTATACCTAAAATTCAATTATTAAAAAATTACATAGAGTCCAATAATTGCTATTGGGCCCATAAAGAGGTTCCTCACATACTTAATAGCTACGAAAAATTATCAGAATATCAGGATTCATTAAAAACATTTCATTGTCATCCGTTGTTTCATGTAGATTACGATGTTGTCATATATTCACCTAAAATTTGTTTAGACATTGGGGCTGCGAAGGATTCTATAGTTGCAAACTCTCTTGTGAATCAATTTATCCAATTAAACTTTTCTGATGCCGAGGTGTTTTACACGGATGCATCAAAAACGCTTCAGCCTGTCATGGGCGAAGGTGTTGGTGCTGCATTCGTGCATAACAACACGGGTTACTTCAAACTTTTCAAATACCCATCTGTGGTGACAAATTACACTGCTGAGGCTTTGGCTATACTGGAATGTATAAATTATATTATTTTGAAGGGGTACAATAATTCTTTGATTCTGTCTGATTCTTTAAGTTGTTTGAAGTCTGTCGCAAATCCTTTAATTAAAAACGGTGTATCTCCTCTTACGCTGGAAATTAAGAGTAAGTTGCTAATTTGTGACAATCGAAATCTAAAGGTTACGTTAGCTTGGATCCCTGGCCACTCAGGAGTGCAAGGTAACGAAATCGCGGATAGGTTGGCCAAATTGGCAACTTCTCAAGGCAACAGCGACAATAATTCGGTTTATGTTCACGATTTACTCCCATCCACTAGAGCTTTTCTGTATCAAAATTGGAATAATAAATGGGTAAACCCTGAAAAAGGTAAATTTTACAAAAACCTTCAGCCTATCATCCAAAGTCGTCCGTGGTTTTCGAAATATATTGTAAATAAAAAAATTGCGTCAGTCGTTTCCCGTATGAGGTTGGGCCATTGTTGCACCCCAGTGCATTTGGCCAAGTTGGGTATTTGCGACAATGGTGAATGTCAGTGTGGTTTGGGTAATGGCGACATTACCCATATTTTGTTTATATGTGGTAAATTTAATTCGTTAAGCCTGTATAATATTTTAATTGCGCACAAAGCGCCCCTACCTGTAAATACTTCTTGTATATTAAATTTAGCGAATAAGGTGTATATAAAGTGTCTTTGTATATATTTAAGTTTCCATGATATTTCCATTTGATTTCATTTTCATACTCATTTGATTTCATCCTCACTGGACGTTGGCAGGAATGTCCCCTGAAACTAGGGTTGACTATTGCCATACACAAAAAAAAAAAAAAAAAAAAAAAAAGGTTTTCACACAATATTCCGTGAAGATGACGGTGGAAACGGCTTCGAATGTGACCAAAACCTTTCGCTTTTCATACCCGACGTGTACCAACGAGAATGTGTTGTTCAAGTTGGAGGTTCCGGTGGAAATTCCTCATGAAGGCTCGACCAGAGAACTTGTACAGAGACTCATCAATATGTTCCGTATGCCCGTTTATTTGGAAGAAGGTGACGAGTTATTTTCATTGTATAATCGCTACGTTCTTGTAGCTTTGTTCTAACCACAATATTTAGACACAATTGTTTACTTACGCCTCCCGTTTGGTACTTATCGGCATATCGTAGGAATGACTTTATCTTTGTAAATACAAGCGGAAATCCGCTTAAGGTTTGACTTTCTGTTTCCAAGAATACTATTGTCCAGTCTCTTCTTACTCTGTAAAAGTAACAGTCTACAAATCAAGAGAGATATATTTAGAAAGTAGGTGAATTTCTTTAGCATTGAGAAAACAATTCAAAATCTTTTAGAATTTTAGCACATTAAAAATCTCTCTGTTAACGTTTTACAGAATTGAATGAGAAATTAGCAGAGTTTGTAGCTGAGGAGACGAAGAATTTCCACAATGAGAGAGATGCCAAACTCCTGGATCAGCTGAAAGGATCAGAAATTGATGTGGACGGGATTGTGAAGGGATGGGAGAAGCAGTTTAGGGTATGTTGTGTATCCTATGGTTACTGGTCTTCTTTATTGTATGGGACAATCAGTGGCCCAACAACCCAATGAACTGGTAATATGTTATGATCCCCTCAAAGGGTGAGCCTGCTCATGAAACTGACTAACTACTAACTTCCCCCATTTTATTTTCTGCTTCAACTAAATATTTCTAAAAAATTATAAAAATTTTAGATCTTCCATTCTAGGTATGGGAGGTAATTTTTTTTCATGTATTTAAAAACTATCTGTATTCTCATATTACTCATGTTTGACAAATAAAATATCTTTATCTGTGTTATTATAAGAAAAAGTTAGACTAGATATTATTTAATTTGTTTTTATTTATTTATTAATTTATGTCTTTTGATAATGTCAGATCATCTTGAAAAATATTTTTTTTTTTTATTTATACATGCTGCATCAAGTTTTACATTGTAATCACATTATTGCAATTTTTTTAATGCAGGGTGTAAAAAAATTCCCTGCGAATATTTTAATGGGTGAGTCAGCCCATGAAACTGAACAACTTTCCCCAAGGAACATAGGTCGAAATATGAAACATAGTTTTGGAATTTCTATACAAAATGACCAACCAACCAAGTCAATTTGTATGGGAGGTCCAAAATTTTTTTCACATTTCGACCTGTTTCTTGGGGATAGTTGTTCAGTTTCATGGGCTGATTCAACCCTTAAAATATTTGCAGCAATTTTTTCTTATATTTCTTAATTTTCCTCTTCTTTTTTCAGGAGAACGTAGTAGACTTCGCTGAGCAAGTAGGCACTTCAGACGAGGAGGTGTTTGCAGCGGCCTACCACCGTCTCGTGCACTCGCCAGCGCTCGACACCATCCTGCAGGTGGAGGCTTCCTACGCCAGGACCACCCGGAACACCTTGCAGGCCAGGGACCATGACATCACCACGCTCACAGATAGGTAAAGACCATCCTGCAAGTGGAGAAATGGCGGGTGACGGAAGAATCCAGATGGAGTCGGGAAAAGGGTAGCTTCCCGCCTGGCCGGGTGTTGTGGCCAGGGGACAGACGGGTCCACCTGGATTGAATTGGAAGTTGCATGTATGCGTTGCGCGGTGAACACTCCGATACCGCGTTTCAGGCCCATTGTTCTGTCACGTGGCGCCATCTCTCCGATATGTTGAGAACTCCTTGTATGCTTCTGAACCACTTGGGTGAGCTTCATGTTGTAGCCACCAGAGGTCGCTACAGAGGCTTCCTACGCCAAGACCACCGGGGACATCACTACGCTCACTGATAGGTAAAAACTAGGCCTAGGTGTTTCCATATTATTTTTGAGGTGTTGGTTGCCTCTATAAACAGAAATATATAATAATACATACACATATCACGCCTCTATCCCTGGTGGGGTAGGCAGGCCATAATTTTATGGTCGTTATTGCCACGTCTGACAAGTATTGAAAGCCCTTTTCGATGATACATGTATCACTGTAGTGACAGGTTGTCAGCCTGTCGCCTAAAATTGCAATACACATGAGTCCCTTAGTCGGGTGTCGTAAGAGGTGACTAAGGGACTCGAGAGTATTGATGTATTACAATTTTTGGGCGACAGGCAGACAACCTGTCACTATAGTGATACCCATGTTTTCTGAAACAACCTTGGAAAACAATCCTCAAAAATGTCAGACGTGGCGATAACCACCGTATTCTTCCGGCTGTTAGCGCTCTGCCTACCCCGCAAGGGAAAAGGCGTGATATTTGTATGTATGTTATGTAATGTCGTCATCAAATAGCATCACCCCATTTCCACCTGTCATTTGCTTTCAGACAAACGAAGGAAATGGAAGAGGCGGTGCGCGTAGCGAGCGCGACGCAAGACGAAGCCGCGGAGCAAGCAGTTAGCTCGCTCGCGGCCGCCCACCTTGAGCAGCAAGCGCTCGCCGCCGGCAGGTACGTGCCTTCCGAAACACTGAAGGAGCATGCAAGCTGTTATTATTTCATTATTATTATTTATTAAACAGGCAGGCAGTTGAAACAATAGGCTTGTTTCCTGACAGGTCAAATGAGCTACTTTTTAAAACGATGTAAAACGGTATTTTGTATGAAGAACTAGAAATATGACGTCACGCCGTAAGTATTTGGATGGCGTCAAAACACTTTTAAATTATTTTTCTTTTTATTAATTAGGGGGAGATGGGCCTCCTTAGCATTGGTCTGCAACCCGTCTAGGAGAAGGAATACTCCGAAATCAAACCCTCGGCATCCATTAAGGCTCATGGAAAGGATTCCTCTCGAGGTTTAATGCGAACAGGTGGTATCAGAACAGGATATCACCTTAGAGTGGCGTGGAACTGTGGTCTCACATGCACACGGCACCCACAGGCCTTGTAAGTAAATACAAGGCTACTGTTCACCTGCCAACCCGCGGACAATTGGACGAGCGTGGTAGGTTAAATGTTCAAAACCCCTCCTTCTATCAAACATGAATAACAACCCAAACACAAGGCCCCTAGTGCCCGGCATTGGCTCCAGTGGCCCTAGCTACGACGATGTGCGGGGAAGCCCTGGAGCCTCTTGGGGTGCGAAGAATCCCCGGGCGGCAGCTCCCCACCGTCAAACAACCAAAGCGAGTAAAAAGGACTTCGATAAAAACTTTAATATTATTACCTACAATGTCAGAACACTTGGCTCTGAAGAGAGACTATTGGAGTTAGAAACCGCCCTCGAAAGCATTAACTGGGATATTGTGGGTTTGGCGGAGGTGAGGCGAGAGGGAGAAGACACACTGGAACGTGACAATAGCATTTTCTTTTATTCTGGGATAGCTGGAGGCCAGTCCGGAGTAGGTTTTTTAGTAGCTAAACGGTGGAGTAACAACATACTGGAGTTTGTAGCCTACTCTGACAGAATTGCCTTGCTGAAATTCCAATTCGATGAAAAGAAAACCCTCACGATCGTCCAAGTGTATGCACCCACGTCATCACACCCTGACGATGAGGTCGACGAATTTTATCACATGCTGGATAAAGCTTGCGACGAACACCGTGGATCCTGGACCATAGTGATGGGCGACTTTAATTCCAAAATAGGAGTAAGGCAGGGTGCGGATAATGAGCGCGTATTGGGACCACATGGTCTTGGCGACCGGAACGATCGTGGAAAGCGTCTCATCCAGTTCGCATCTTGTCAGACTCTTAGCATAACAAACAGCTACTTTTATAAGAAAGCCCATCGACGTTGGACCTGGATCTCGCCCAGCGGCATAACCAAAAATGAAATCGACTTCGTCCTCACTTCCGACAAAACCATAGTGGAAAATGTCAACGTTATTAACAACATAAAATTCTACTCAGATCATCGACCCATCCGAACAACCTTTAAATTTAAAGCTAAACTCATAAGACAACAAATTTTTAAACGCAGAATTAAGAACTTAAATAAAGAAACTTTAATAGACAATGAAGACAAATTCAATATTGAGCTGAAGAACAGTTTTGATATTTTGGAAGAAGTTGAGCTGCAAAATGTTCAGCAACAATATAACAATGTAGAGAAATGCATTAGGCTAGCAAGTAATAAAATAAAACAAACAAAACCTAAACTCAAAAAACTATCAAATCAAACACTAAAATTAATTGAAATTAGACAGGAGCACAGAAACAATAATACTACTGAACAGTACAAAATCTTAGATAGAACAGTTAAAAGAAATATCAGGAAGGATTTAAGGCAACATAATACTAAACTCGTTCAAGTAGCCTTAGAAACCAACCGGTCACTAAAAATTGCTCGCAAAGGGATCTCAAGAGGCAAGGCGTGGATAACGGCTCTGAAAGACAAAGAAGGAGTAAAGCATAGAGACAGAAAAAAGATCACAGATATCAGCACAGACTTCTATAAACAACTTTACTCCTGTCCCAGTACGCAATTTTCAGAGCCGGGCGCTTCACATGAATGTCTTGAAGATATCCACCCAATAACTGAACATGAAGTTCACTGCGCTCTCCGGAAATTAAAATACAATAAAAGTCCAGGACCAGACAGTAAAAACCATTAAAAATACCTACCGAAACATTAAAAATAGGCGAACCGATCCTTCTTCCATATATAGCAAAACTCTTTAATTCCATCTTACAAACCGGTCAAATCCCAGAGCGGATGTGTCATTCTGAGATCATCCTTCTGCACAAAAAGGGCGATAAGTCAGATGTAGGAAATTACCGGCCTATAAGCCTTGTATCCCACCTTTACAAGGCGTTTATTAAAGTTATAGAACGCCGCATATCTGGCCTACTCGATTTAGCCCAACCACCGGAGCAAGCCGGATTTCGCCCCGGTCTATCTACTACGGACCATCTTCACGCCCTCAACCAATTAATAGAAAAACATCAGGAATTTCAGTTGCTACTATATTTAGCATTCGTAGATTATTCAAAAGCATTTGACAGTTTAAACCATACTTCCATGTTTCAAGCCTTAAAAAACCAGAACATCCATCCTACATACATAAGTCTCATCAAAAATATATATAAAAGTAGTACTGCAGCAGTAAAGTTACAAAGTCCCGGACCCACATTTGCCATACAGAGAGGCGTGAAGCAAGGTGACCCGCTGTCTCCTAAGCTTTTCACATCCGCACTTGAGGAGGTATTTAGGGTTCTGAACCCGAAATGGGAAAGCAAGGGTATTGCCGTTGGCGAAGCGAAGCTGACAAACCTTCGCTTCGCGGACGATATTATCTTGTTTTCCTCAACTGCTTCTGACTTACAAATAATGCTTGAAGATCTGAGCAGCGCAAGCCTTGAGGTTGGACTGCAAATGAATATGTCGAAGACCAAGCTTATGACCAATCGTCCTGAGTATAAGGTAGAAGTGAATGGGCAGAGAATCACATATGTCAACGAGTACATCTACTTGGGCCAAATAGTCTCTTTCCAGGCACGACAAGACAAAGAGGTCGAAAGACGGATTGAAAATGCCTGGAGGAGCTATTGGTCCATGAAAGAGCTTATGAAGGGTAACCTTCCACTGACACTTAAGCGGAAACTCATGGACATGTGCATTCTCCCCATTCTTACCTACGGAGCTCAAACTTGGTCATTGACAGACATTCAAAAGTCCAAACTCAAGGTTTGCCAGCGTCATATGGAGCGCAGCATACTCGGAGTCAAGTTGATTGACCGAGTCAGAAATACAACGCTTAAGGCTCGAACGCAAATTATTGATGTGGGTCAGAAGTCAGCATACCTTAAATGGGATTGGGCTGGACATACAGCTAGAATGCCAAACTCACTATGGGCAAATATTACCAGCACTTGGGTCCCTCCTAACGCGAAACGGGCTCGCGGTCGACCACGGAAACGATGGAGAGACGAACTAGATGCCCACGCCAAAAACTGGATGGAGGTGGCTCAAGACAGGGATAAATGGAAGAAGGGGAGGGAGGCCTTTGCCCTGCAGTGGGACACTTCAGGCTCATAATAATAATAATAATAATTTATTAATTCAAACTTTGAATATTTCGAAAAATGATGAATGAAGTCCGTAATATTTTTGGACAATAGTTTTAAGCGTACAACTGTTATATTTTTTTTAACGATCCAGGGAACTAGCGAATTGGTAACGCCTGTATCCTGTTCACTATTCAAGTTCGTCACTTTATAGCACTATAGTTCATTTAAGTTTTTTGATTTGACACGACACTGTTTTGTATGTTCGTCTAGTCTGTGTTTGAATGCATTTATGCTGGTTGCTGAAATTGCGCTTTCAGGCAGGGCATTCCACGATTTTACCACTCGGTTACTCAGAAAGTGTTTGTGTGGGTTGTTGTGAGATCTTTGCGCCATTAAACTGCAACCCAATGCCCCGTACAAAACAGTAATAGTATTTCGCTCGCGTCAACTTTACATAGCGCTAGTCTATTTTTGACTCTAACATGGACAGTCACTTACATAATTTTGACACTAGGATTTATTAGGTCGTTTCAGTCGTACACGAAAGAAAAAAAACACAAACAATTAAGCACGTAGGTCCCGGTTGCTGTCTATGATCACTTAGACGGCGGTCGTTACACAACCATGTCAGAAGCCTGCTACATGTAGAAGGAAGGCGGTTGAAAAATTCTGACACTAGGGTTCACCGGGTCATTGGACGACTTGGTGTCCCACACGAAGAGAGAGACCAGGGACGGACAACTAATTGATAGTGATGTAATTCAATTGACCCATTTGACCGTACCTTTTTATATTATGTTAGATGGGGTTCCCAACTGGACGCGCTACAGCACGCGCAGCGCGCGGCGCACCGCGCGTGGCTGATGCAGACGCTGGACCACCACACGGCGGCCACAGCGGAGCCCCAGCTGATACACACACCGAGGTAAACACGTGTCTTATTCTTACATACACACATACACAAATCACGCCATTGTCCGTTGCGGGGTAGGCAGAGCGGTAACGATCGCAAAATTGCGGTCGTTATCGCCACGTCTGACAAGTATTAAGGTCCCTTGATGATTCATGTATCACTATAGTGACAAGTTGTCAGCCTGTCGCCTAAAATTGTAATACACATGAAACCCTAGAGTCCCTTAGTTGCCTTTTACAACACCCGCGGGAAGAAATGGGGTGATGCTATTCTTAGCCGGCATCACACGGCGTATTCTTCATGTTATATTTTTTTCATATTTCGACCTATTAGTCCATTGAATAAAAATTTCTAGAGTGCGTGATTTAGTAGCGTAAGATGTTTCTTCGGAAACATGTCAAGAGTCCCTAGGTAATAAACATACTAAAACCCCGGGACACTAGGAGGAGCCCCGGAGTGGGGGGAGGGGGGGAAAGGGTCCATTTTTTAATTTTTCGCTTAAATCTCAAAAACGATACATGTTAGAGAAAAACTTTCAAGGAAAAGTTGAAAGGCCACAAAATTATCTACAAGTTGTATCTAAATAATTTTAGGGTTAGTATGTTTATTATCAAGGGACACTTGATATGTTTCCGAAGAAACATCTTACGTTACTAACTCGCGCACTCTAGACCCCCCTTGGAGGGACTCATTCAATGGACTATATGATTCTTTGGCAAAATTGTTCAGTATCATGGTCTGAATCTAACCTTTCAATATTCGGAGGGCTGTACCTTACACCCGGTATACAACTTACAAATATGTCCGGTTAGACCTGTCGGTCTTTGTACGCCCTGTATATTTATTTATTTGATCATGTCCTTTCCAGCGACTCACCCCTAGGTTCATTCCCCGAGGGTCCCCTGGGGGACATGTCAGCTCTCAGCTCAGCCCTCCTGGAGCCTCCCCCCTCCAGCAGGCTGGAGGAGAGCTTCACCATCCACCTGGGCTCCCAGCTGAAGCAGACGCACAACATACGCATCGCAGCCATGGACTTACTAGACCTCTGTATGAGTGAGGACTTTGACAAGTGAGTCTCTTGTCATTATCATTTGAGCCCCTAGACTTAAGTATGAGTGAGGACTTTGACAAGTGAGTCTCTTGTCATTATCATTTGAGCCCCTAGACTTAAGTATGAGTGAGGACTTTGACAAGTGAGTCTCTTGTCATTATCATTTGAGCCCCTAGACTTAAGTATGAGTGAGGACTTTGACAAGTGAGTCTCTTGTCATTATCATTTGAGCCCCTAGACTTAAGTATGAGTGAGGACTTTGACAAGTGAGTCTCTTGTCATTATCATTTGAGCCCCTAGACTTAAGTATGAGTGAGGACTTTGACAAGTGAGTCTCTTGTCATTATCATTTGAGCCCCTAGACTTAAGTATGAGTGAGGACTTTGACAAGTGAGTCTCTTGTCATTATCATTTGAGCCCCTAGACTTAAGTATGAGTGAGGACTTTGACAAGTGAGTCTCTTGTCATTATCATTTGAGCCCCTAGACTTAAGTATGAGTGAGGACTTTGACAAGTTAGTTCCTTGTTATTTTCTTTCTTTTTTCGTGTGGGACACCGAGTCGTCAAACCACGCAGTGAACCCTAGTGTCAGAATTTTTCAACCGCCTTCTACAAGAAGCAGGCTTCTGATATGGTTGTGTTAACATGTCGTTCGAAACACGGAACCATCAATTACGGACAATCGGGTGATTTAGCCCACAATGTCCTGACTGGGAAAAAATTAACAAAGTTATAAATATCAACGTGAGTGACCCACCGAGAATCGAACCCGGAACCTTCTGCGTCAAAGGCAGTTACACTGCCACTGTGCCACATCGGTCAGTTCTTGTTATAATAATAAATGCACAATGAATACTGTCCTGTCTCAACAGCTCCCCACATGAGCTTGCCTCAGTCTAACCTTCAAACAATGGGCGTCCTTCGTTCGCAATGCAGGGTGTAGAAGTATTAGCTGCAAATATTTTAAAGGGTGAATCAGACCATGAAACTGAACAACTTTCCCCAAGGTACATAAGTCGAAATATGAAAAAAAAATTGGACCACCCTTTAAAATATTTCCAGCTAATATACACCTCGCTCGCAATTCATGTAATGCTGTGTAGGAGTAATACGGTGTTACGACACTGTCATGTTACTTGCCAGATGGCGTCGTTATGATTTATACATACAAGTTAAATCTCATTTGCCCTAGAGCTGGTTTTATGCTCTAAGCCCTAGAGCGTCTAAGTTTTTAACACGCCTCTAATGTGGGGTAAAGGCAAGTGAGAGGTAGCATACGCCTAAAGGTGCGCGCACACTTATCCGCACCTAACGAATCGATCGCACCGAAAGAATAGTTTTTATTTTTCTTTACACCTTTATTTGCATTGTAATAACACCAATAAAGTGAATTATGAGTAGAACTGATTAGTATTGATAAAAATAAAGAAGCATTTCTCTGTTGCACTCAACTGTCAGAATATTATTTATTTATTCATTACATATTACAAATATTATTACAGTTCACACCAATTCGATATAAGTAGCACACAGAAAATCATTCTAAGTAGTCAATTAACAAGAAAAATATAAATTAACAGTATAAATTATTCAGTCAATTTTAAAATATGTATATCCAAATTTCATAATGCTTAAACAATCGTGCCGAATTCGACCGATTCGGCTCGGACAAATGTGCAAGCAAGGCTTCATAGGATTTCAGATAAAGATTTTTTTAATTCGGTTCGTTCGCTGCGGATAAGTGTTATGTGCCACCTTAAATAAACTGTGCCGTGTGACGCCGGCTTAGAGTGCCGTGTGACGCCGGCTTAGAATAGCATCATCCCCTTTCCTACCCATTATCTAATTAAGATAAGATAAGATAAGGGTGTCGTAAGAGGCGATTGAGGGATTTGAAAGTTTCAGGTGTATTAGAACTTTTAGGCGACAGGCTGACAACCTGTCATCATACTGATACATAAATTATCTCAAACGGCCCCCTATATTTGTCAGACGTGGCGACATCGTATTTTTGCGGCCGTTAACGCTCTGCCTACCCCGTATGGGATAAAGGCGTGATATATGTATGTATATTTGTGTGGTTGCAGCCCGACGGAGACCTCCCGCCGCCTACAGACGTCAGTCGGTCTGTACGGCTGCGAGCTGTCCGCGGTGGTGCTCCTGTGCGAGTCGGGCTTAGCTCGCGCGAGCGCGGCGCGCGGGGCGAGCGCGAGGCTGCTCGAGGCGGCGGCGCGCTCCACCGAGCACCACTTCCCGCACGCCGACACGCAGCTGAGAACCGTGACAGAGCAGGTTGCCGACCCGGTCAGTGAGACAGTTACTGTTAGGATGTGACGACCGAATTCAAATTTCAATCGTTTATTTCCAAGTAGATTCACAACGAATGCTTTCAGAAAGTCAAGAATTTACAATACAATACTGTCACTAAAAAATAAAGGGAAGCTTCCAACAATTATGTTTTTCAGGATCTTCTTTTCGTGTGGGACACCGAGTCGTCCAACGAACCCGATGAACCCTAGTGTCAGAATTTTTCAACCGCCTTCTACAAATAGCAGGCTTCTGACATGGTTGTGTAACGACTGCCGTCTAAGTGATCATAGACAGCAACCGGGATCTAGGGCTTAACGTGCCATCCGAAACACGGAACCATCTTACTTACGGACAATCGTGTGGTTCAGCCCGCAATGCCCTAACCAGACTGGGAACAAATTTACAAAGTGATAAATATAAACATTGTGAGTGACCCACCGAGAATCGAACCCGGGATTTTGTGTTATTCAAATTTCTTGAAATAAAGAAGTCTTCTCTCTAACCATCGCAGGTTCTGAAACGCAATCTAGAGCGGCTCAAATCCTCCGAGGGGGGCGGGGGCGGGGGCGGGGGCGGCCGGGCGCGGGGGGGCGGCGGGGGGCTGCAGTGCGGCGACGTGTTCCTCACGCGCCACTCCAACCTGCCCGACGTGCACGTGGTCTTCCATCTGGTCGTCGACGACACGCTCAAGTCTGGTCAGTCTTTTATGTCTTCATTGTCGTAATTCGCTAGTTTCCTGGGTCATTAAAAAAATATAACAGTTGTACGCTTAAAATTATTGTCCATAAATACTACGGACTTCATTTTTTCGAAATATTGAAAGTTTGAATTAATAAACAGAAAAATAATATAAAAGTAAGTGTTTTGACGCCATCCAAATACTTCTATATTAAAAACAAATATTTTTGTTTTTGTACTATACGTCATACCTCTAGTTTTTCAAACAAAATACCGTTTTAGATCTAAAGTAGCACATTTGACCTGTCAGGGAACAAGCCTATTATTAAGAGCAGGCTCCACAAATACTTAATTAATATTTCGCGCAAGTGTGTGTGATTTTGCCGTCTGTGTGATGCCGGCATAGAATAACATCACCCCCAATTCTTCCCGCGGGTGTTGTAAGAGGCAACTAAGGGACTCGAGGGTTTCATGTGTATTACAACTTTTAGGCGACAGGCTGACAACCTACCACTATATTGACACACAAATTATCTCAAACGGCCCTCTATATTTGTCAGACATGGCGATAGCGACCGTATTTTACGATCGTTGACGCTCTGCTTACCCCGCTTGGAATAAAGGCGTGATTTGTGTGTGTGTAGATCGATTTATCGCCCTCGAATATCCCTATATACGAATTTTTAATAAAATTGTTGGAATTGTTGGAAAAATCGTTTCCGAGACCCCGAAAATATATATGTACAATTCTTGCTCGTTTAAAGGTATAGATAGATAGAGAGACTAAGTTGTTATTTTACTATGAAATAACTAGCTCGCTTCGTTCTCAATGAGTATTATTTTACAATGAAATCACCAGCTCGTTAAGATTCAAGATTCAATCGTTTATTTCCAAGTAGATTCACAATGAATGCTTTTAGAATGTCATAGAGTTACATTACAATACTGTCACTGAATAAATGAATTAGTCATTGTAAACAATAACAATTTTATGTTCCTAATAGAATCGCGGCATGAGTGGGATAAAAAAATAAAGGCACTGCCTCGGGGCTGGCCAGGCTGACCACACAGCATGTAACTTACGTCACCACCGTCAATTTATGGAATCAATTAAATTAAAGACAATTAAAAAAAAAGTGCATGTTACATGCTAATCAGCCGGACCCGCTGGACAGGAAAACCTCATTTCGCTCGCACTAGATTAGATTGTATTAGCCAAGCGCGGTATTCCTTACACCACCTTTATAGTAAAGGGCTTGTTGCAGGTGACATAACGTCGCGGCACCCCGCCATCCTGGGCCTGCGCAACATCCTGAAGGCGGCCTGCAGCAACGACGTCACCAGCATCGCCCTGCCCTTGCTGCTCACGCACGACCACACAGAGGTATTCCTCTGAATAGTTTTTTAATCCTTTATAAGGCCATGGGAAGAATAAATAAATAAATAAATATCCTGGACAATTCACACAACGCCATCTAGCCCCAAACTAAGCAAAGCTTGTATTATTGGAACTAGATAGTTGATACTAATACAAATATACTTTTTTTTTGTAAATAAATACATATTATAATAATAATAAATAAAATTACATTAAATAAATATAATTACATAATAGAAAACACCCGAACTCAACACAAATATTTGAAAATTGACTTAACAAATATTGGTGTCCGGTGGGGATCGAACCCACGACCCTCGGCGTAGAAGGCAGAATCAGACATATCAGTCAGAATGTTTCCACCTAAAATTGAACTTTAGCTATTCGCAATAGATTTCAAAACGAGTGAAAATTTTGACATGGTCTACCCGTTAAAGAGTTAAAGCATTATGTGCCGTGTGATGCCGGCTTAGTATAGCATCACCCCACGTCTTTCCCGCGGGTGTCGTAAGAGGCGACTAAGGGACGCTCTGCCTACCCCGCAAGGGATAAGGCGTGATATATGTATGTATGTACGCCTGTGAACCTAAACTGCTAGCGCCATCTGTCGAGTGCGGTGCACTACTAACCCCTATTTGATTTCGATGGTTGTGCAGGAGATGACGGTGTCGTGGTGCGTGCGGCGCGCCGAGCTGGTGCTCAAGTGCGTGAAGGGGTTCATTTGTGATACACAAATTATCTCATACGGCCCTCTATATTCGTCAGACGTGGCGGGTGATAGGGATCGTATTTTTATAGCTGTTAACGCTCTGCCTACCCCGTAAGGGATAAAGACGTGATATATAAGGTATAAAAATATTAGCTGCAAATATTTTAACACGTTCACGGACAGTAAGTCACCCATGATTGACACAAAAATTTTGTATGTAAAATTGACGACTTCTATTACATCATTGTCATATTACATTCATATCGTACGATTGCACTTGACACTGAATGCTATGCAATTCGAATGCTATAGTAGTACCGTCCAGGATCATGATCTTTTACCACTGTATAGGACAACGAACGCTATAGCAGTCGACTTGGAGCCATCTGTAACCACAACCAGTCATGTTTACGGTGACATATATTGATATACGTTTTACCAAATATTAAAACTAGTACCTAAACACAATTTCTAATAGATTTAGAGTTGATTAATGAATAGTTGTTTCTACATTGATACATTGATTGATACCTTCCCTATCCTGCTTTTTGACTATTTTGGAGGTGCAAACTTGGCTATTACGTAATACTAAAGTGAAATGGACTGTGTTTATACATATTCCAATCTAAATATTCAACTAAATAGTCCAAAAACAATAATTACGGTGGTTTGTTTGATGCAACAAAATGGCGTCGGCGCGCGAAAATTACTCGGTATGTACGTGTCAACACTCCTGCGCACATGGCACGCGACTGAGCAAAATCTCATACAAACATGGCTGCTATAGCGTTTGTGTGCGAAAACGGGGGGCGCGGGAGACGAGGTCATACCGGTTTTTCTATGTGTGCAAAAACTCATTTATATGACAGAGAGCGCTACGAGATGCAGTGAAATATGACAGTTAAATCAGAGCTACACTAATTTACTTAGAACAGCCGCCTTCTTATGCGTTTCTGTCCACAATAAGCAGTCAAAGTTAGGATGCTATAGAAGTCGCGTCCAGATACCAGAGCATAAACGCATTGCATAGCGGTTGTGTCCGTGAACGTGTTAAGAGGTGAACCAGTCCATGAAACTGAACAACTTTCCCCAAGAAACAGGTCCAAACGAAATATGAAAGGAATTTTAGGACCTTCTATAGAGAATGTAGCAGCCGAACGAGTCAACTGTATAGGAGGTCCAACTTTTTTTTATACTTCGACCTTTGTTCCTTGGGGGAAGTTGTTCAGTTTCATGGGCTGATTCATCCATTAATATATTTGCAGCTAATATTTTTACACATTATATTTATGTATGTAAGCCTGTGAACCTATCGTTAGCGCGTTTTAAAAAACTGCTAGCGCCATCTGTCGATTGCGGTGCACTACTAACCCCTATTTGATTTCGATGGTTGTTCAGGAGATGACGGTGTCGTGGTGCGTGCGGCGCGCCGAGCTGGTGCTCAAGTGCGTGAAGGGGTTCATGGTGGAGGCGGCGGGCGCTGGGGGCGCGGAGCTGCGCACGCTGACCGCCGCCGCGCCCGCCGCCACCGCGCCTCACCTCTTCCACCACCTCGCCATGCTCACGCCCAACATATTCAGGTACTACTGATAGAGTAAAGCTGACCAGACCAGTGGCCTATGCGACGAAACTACAGGCTACAATTCTACAGGTGAAATTGGATGTACATTGCGTAGCGGGTGGGACATTACAAAACCAGGATTTTTGACCTGCTACGCAATGTGCATCGAATTACACCTGTAGAATTGTAGCCTGTAGTTTCGAAAAACTAGGCACTGGTAGAAATATGCTGATCTGTTGTGTATTGTTCTCAATGTTTTGTCCTTTGTGTTCTATTGTGTACAATAAACAGTTAAATAATAAATAAGTTAGAGTCATTTTATATTTGTCAGACGTGGCGATAACGACCGTAATTTTACGGTTGTTGCGCTCTTGCTACCCCGCCACGGATATAGGCGAGATATATGTGTGTGTGTGTACTGATAGCAGGGGTTTGCACTGCAACCTTTGCAGATCTATTGTGGCTATATAAGGTGTAAAATTCTAGCTGCAAATATTTTGAGCATAACCCTTAAAATATTTGCAGCTAATTTTTTACACTCTGTATAGGTTTTAAACAATCACCTGCTAATATTACAATATGAACCAACCTTGGACGAAATAACCACAACGAACCAACTCATGATACTGAACATAATTTATCGAAATATGAACTAAACTGAATAAGCTACACTAAACTTATAGGTATTACGAGCGAAGCGAACGCCTTACTACACTGCGATATAAAATACAATACCTACATATTGCGAGCGAAACCAGTTCGTTACTACACTTCGCTAGAACATTTAAGCACATAACTTCAGGATCTTTTTTATCAACACTACTCATCATCACCATCCTTGCCTTATCCCGTTCACTGTCGGGGTCGGCTACCTAACCTAGGGGATTTGACGTGGAACCAAGTTTTTACACAGAACGACTGCCATCTGACCTCTGCAACCTGAACTCTAACCTGGCCCGAATCCTAGGTTAAGTCACATTCAAATATCATCTGAATTCAAATGTTATGTATGAGCACTAGTAATATAGTGTATTTTTTTTTCAGGTTATCCAACCCGGTCAAGTTCAAACCGTCGTCATCAAGCGACCCATCGTCGACACCTGTCACTCCGGGCAACTAGCAACAATTGAAGTCATTTACCACTCGAAGATAGCAATTTTTATGTACGGAAAGAACAGTTTATTTTTACTGAGAGTGCTAATATTTTATCTCGAGAAAGCGAGACTTTATCAAAACCTGCGGGAGCCAATCTAATCCACGCTCTTTTTTAGTATAAGGCAAAGTCGCTTTTAGTTTGTATGTTTGATTAAATCTTCAAAACAACCCGACAGACTTTGATGCAGGTTTATTGAATTGATAGAGGAATTCAAGAGGAAGGTTTTTATGTATAGTACTTGCCAGGAAAACATCTTATTTCCACGGGAACATGAGTTCCAGCGGGCGCAGCCGCTGAGTGGTCCGTTAGTATGTAATATAAGTTAGGTATAAGTAAATTATTATTGTAAAAATATTTACTGCATATACCAAATAAAACTCAAATATACAGTCTTTTTATCTTTATTTAAATCTTTACACTACAATCAACAATGCGTAGCAAGATTCCTTTTAAAATGTCTTCAAACTATCATCTAAATAAAATTATTCTACAAATTGTCATTTATCAAAAATCACACACATTATTATAAAATAGAATTTAGATTGTTGTGCGTTGTTGGTCCAAGCACCAATAATAACAGCAGTGTACTACAAGATGTAAATAAATTAGCTGCAAATATTTTAAGGGGTGAACCAGCCCATGAAATCGAACAACTTTCCCCAAGGAACATGGGACGAAAAAAATTTGGACCTCTTCAGTCAGGTCAGTTTGTATGAGAGGACCAAAAAAATTTCTCATATTTCGACCTTTGTTTCTTGGGAAAAGTTGTTCAGTTTCATGGGCTGATTCTCTCCTTAAAATATTTGCAGCTAATATTGTTACAGTTATATAGTAGTGCCAAAGTCGTACATAATAGCATTCAAAAGTTCATAAAAGTTGTACTATAAAATTGTACTTTTTAGTAATTTTAGCACACATATTAGGGCACTTGGTATGATTATTGAAATAATATTTGACGACGCATATTTAGCGTCCTATGGCGCAAATAATTTTAATTTTTTAGCTCAAATATCTATAGATGGATTAGCTAGTCAAAAATTACGTTTATTTCTTTGCACATGACTGTAACAAGTTACATAATATTAAAATTTTATTAGTTCGTGAAACAGAACCTATAAGGTAAGTAAAAGCATGTTTTGAAAGGCGCTGAACAACAGTTATCAGAAGGTTAAGTTTTTATTAGCGCCTAAAGGCGCATATTTGCTATGCCTAAGAAAATTTTACTAAAATTGAAATTGAAAATTTATATCTATTAGCAATAGGTCAAATGAACTTCCACCACCACTTACATATGCTTGAACATACGTTTGTGCTAAGGAATTTATGTTATGAGTTTGGCGCTTATATTTCTTGGCATGCAATGCAAACTGCAAAAATATACCATATGAAGTTGGTTCAGTTTTTAAATTAAAAGATCAAAATACATAGATTGAGAGGCACTTGTGCTCTTTAACAAATATTATTTCTTGTTATAACCGTTTAAGAACGGCAAATCTAAATATAGGATTATCATAATTAATAATAATAGCACACTAAAACCAATAAAAATACTTAAATAAACTGTTAATCATTCAAGCAAAAAAAATCTAAATTAAAACTATACTAAGAGAAGAAAAATATAATGAAATCATTACAATTATTGATAAATGTACCATAGTTGAATCATACGAGTCGTATAAAAATATTGTAAGTTAAGTCGCTTATATTCCGTGTGATGCTGGCTTAGAATAGCATCACCCCATATCCTTCCCGCGGGTCTCTATTTGCATTACAATTTTGGGAAACATGCTGACAACCTGTCACTACAGTGATAGATCATTTTTAAGATTTGTCAGACGTGGCGATAGCGACCGTATTTTTACGATCGTGAACGCTCTGCCTAACCCGCAAGGGATGGCGTGATATATGTATGTATGTTGCTTCTACGGTTAAGAAAAGACTTGTAGTATTTATTTATCAATATCGTCAAATGTACGGACTTTGCGCAGCAAAACGTCCAGTTTTGTAGAAAACTGCAAATTTTGAATACAGAAATTTTAATATTTTAAGATTTTACTTAAGGGGCTGACAAGAGCTAAAAACCGGTCCCTTTCTGACAAATGTCAAACTGCGCGCGTGCGAACGGGACGGAATCTTACCGATTCAATGATATTTTCGTATTTTCGATGATAACTCGGTCAAAAATAAGTAATTTGAAAATCAAAAACAATATGTCGATAGAGTATTGTAAGCCGCTCATTCTGATAATAAACACTTAATTATTGCGTGGGTTTTGTTCGTACAGTTTGCGATATAATAGATTTTTAGAAGTAACTTTACGATGTTTTTCTATCAAGCTAAATTACTAATATCATGTTTTGGAAACAATAGCACTACAGCAAATATCCTGAAGATTATTACCTTTTTTTTTCGTCAGTTTTTCTGCATTTTATCTAGGGTAGAAATCACTTATAAAAGTAGCTTTTAGCTCTACTCAGCCCCTTAACAGTTCTAAAACGAAATTGATTTGATGTACGGGTTATTATTTAGGCAGTAATTTTTTTGGAATTGCGCAGGTGGCCCCATAGTAAAAGTTGTTCAGAATAACGAGTAGAAACACGCTATAAACTTTGTATACTGGCTAAAATATAACCCTGCAAAAACTAGCGAATGTTTACAATTTTATCCAGTCGTGATTCTCAAAAGCGAAGACTTGCTGGATAAATATGGTCATAAATATTAATTAATTAACATTTATCAGAAATTACATCATGCTTTACTGAACATACGTGTGTGCTAAGGAAGTTATGAGTTTTGCGCTTATATTTCTTGGCAAATTCAGCTAATAAAGCGAATGCTATTTAATAAGATAAAATAATAAAACTATTCTAAATTAAAAATTAAATTACGCTTCTCAGTCCCAAAACAGTAGGAACAAGATAAATGCAAAATATTAAACTAGACATAATTAATTAAATTATCAACTCGTAAACCGGCGCCTCATCGACGCACCTGAAATTAGAAACAGGACGAATGTGAATACCAAATTAAAACAGAATGTAAAACAATTCCCGTGATATAAGATATATGAACGAAACTGTTTTGTTTGTTACAATTAGCTTTCTAACAACAAGTTAATAATTAAAAAACTATCGAAGACTTAGTCAATAACGCATGCATAATTTCGCAGACAACGATTGAATCGCGGTAGCCCAGATAAATGTCTCAAATTCTGCCTGCAACAAAAAAATATCTTTTCGTGTGGGACACCAAGTCGTCCAACCACCCAGTGAATCAGAATTTTTCAACCGCCTCCTACAAGCAGCAGGCTTCTGACATGGTTGGGTAACGACCGCCGACTAAGTGATCATAGACAGCAACCGGGACTTACGGCTTAACGTGCCATCCGAAACACTAAACCATCTTACTTACGGACAATCGGGTGGTTCAGCCCGCAATGCCCTAACCAGACTGGGAAAAAATTCACAAAGTGATAAATATCGACTTTGTGTGTGACCCACCGAGAATCGGAACCTCGTGCGTCACAGGCAGTCGCACTACCACTGCGCCACATTGGTCGTCACATTGGTTTAGTAAGTAGTAAGTATTGATGAGGATCTTACCGCTATAATAGAATTTGTACTGCACATGTATGTAGATATGTTGGTTGCTTGCTGACGTCATCGGCGGCGGCTGCGCGGCGCGCCCGCTGCTGGGGACACGCAACAGATACAGTTTACACACACAAATCACGCCTGTATCCCTGGAGGGGTAGGCAGAGCGTTAACGACCGTAAAATTACGACCTCATAAAATTACGGTCTTTATCGCCACGTCTGACAATATCTGAGGGTCGTTTCAGATAAGTCATATATTACTATAGCGACAGGTTGTCAGCCTGTCGCCTAAAATTGCAATACACATTAAAACCCTTGAGTCCCTTGTCGGCTACTAGGATACCCACGGGAAAGAAATGGGGTGATAATATTGTTTACAATTTTTGCAGAAGGCTAGCTAGCAGTGGAATGCTATAGGCTGATGGTTGGTTATACAGGGTGTTTGGAAGAGTGATGCTTTCCTTTCAAGGTATGAACCAGCTCATGAAACTGAACAACTTTCCCCTGGAACATAGGTCGAAATATGAAAAAAGTTTTTAGGCCTACCATACAAATTGACTAAGTCAGTCGGTAATTTTGTATCATCATCATCATCAAATTTAAGAGCTGAGCTCTTGTCGGTGGAGCAATTTCCACTCTTCTCTCTTTCCTAATTTTGTATGGGTGGGCCTAATGTTTTTCTTCATTTTTTGACATATGTTCCTTGGGGAAAGTTGTTCAGTTTCATGAGCTGGTTCATCCCTTGAAAGGAAAGCATCACTCTTCCAAACACCCTGTATTATACAAATTAAAATTACCTTTAGCAGGGGAAGCGACAGCCTTCTGTTTGCGCGCGGGCGGGGACGCCACTGCGACCTGACAAAAACAATTCACTTTTATTTTACAAATCTAGACGCCTGCCTATAACATGTATGTATTCTCTCTTCGAGTCGTACAACGACCCAATGAACCCTAGTGTTTACCAATCATGGTAAATTTGTCAGCTGAATTTTATTGATGTAGGTCAAAATCTTTAAATTTTATTTTTGATACTTCAAGCAACACATGTGCCGTGTGATGCCGGCTTAGAATAGCATCACCCCACATCCTTCCCGCGGGTGTCGTAAGAGGCGACTAAGGGACTCGAGAAAATTGGTGTATTACAATTTTTAGGCGAGAGGCTGACAACCTATCACTATAGTAATACACATGTTTTCTGAAACAACCTTGGAAAACAATCCTCAAAAATGTCAGACGTGGCGATAGTGACTGTATTCTTACGGCAACTATCGCTCTGCCTACCCCGCAAGGGATAAAGGCGTGATATATGTATGTATGTATGTAAGCAACACAATCTTTCGTCCCGTTCGGAGCTTTTTCCAGAGTATATTGCGTACCTACTGCATTTTCCTGTAGGTGTTACTAAGACCCATAAATTTGTCTAACTATAGATCGTGCCAAGATTCAGACCATTATACACAAGGAGCATAATCTCTTCTCTTTTCGTGTGGGACACCGAGTCGTCCAACGACCTGATGAACCCTAGTGTCAGAATGTTACAACCGCCTTCTACGAGAGCAGGCTTCTGACATGGTTGTGTAACGACCGCCGTCTAAGTAATCATAGCAACCGGTGCCTACGGCTTAACGTGCCATCCGAAACACGAAATCATCTTTCTTACGGACAATCAGGTGGTTCAGTCAGTCTGCAATGTCCTAATCAGAATGGAAACAAATTCACTAACAAACCCACTGAATTTTGAAAAAAAATATATATATGGACGAAACAAGTGGATCACAATTTCGCCGCCTGAGTTAGAGCCGACCGTGGTGTAACGGTTAACACATCTGACCCGGCTAGTCAGAAGATGTAGGTTCGAGTCCCATCGGTGGCGTGAATTTTTTTCGCTTGTTTTGTTTGTATTGGCTTTCTAACACAAGGTTAATACCACTGAATTTACTATGACTGATGACATAAAAGGGATAAAAAATAGCAGCCTTTTACCCTTTTCCCTCCTCTGGTCTTCTTTGGGGAAGTCTTCGCTTTCACCGGAGTCGCCTTCTTCGGGGCAGCTTTTTTGACAGCAGCTTTTTTGACAGGTGAAGCCTTTTTCACAGGAGATGGTTTCTTGGCAGCCATCTTTTTGGCAGGAGCCGGTTTTTTGACAGGGGAGACCTTTGCGGGGGAAGCCTTTTTAGCGGCCTTTTTGGCAGCGACTGCTTTCTTAGGTGATGCTTTTTTCGCTGGCGATGCTTTCTTAGCAGGCGAAGTAATTACTTTCTTGGCAGGTGACGATATAACTTTTTTCCCTTTTTTACCTGGGGCTGCTTTCTTTATTGGTGATTGTTTTTTAGGAGATTCTGGTTTAGATCGTCCACGACGTGTGGTTTTGGGGGCTTCTTCGACACTATCTTGTTTGTTTCCTCTAGTTTGCTTTTCTTTTGGTGACTGTGCGGCCTTTTTGCCTCTAACAGGCTTTTCTTTAGGTGATTCTGCGGCTTTCTTGCCTCTAGTAGTCTTTTCTATTGGCGATTCCGCGATCTTCTTTGCTCTAGTAGCTTTTCCTTTTGGCGATTCTGCTACCTTTTTGCCTGTAGCAGGCTTTTCTTTAGGTGATTCAGCGACTTTTTTGCCTTTAACGGGCTTTTCTTTTGGTGATTCTGCGGCCTTTTTGCCTCTAGTAGTTTTTTCTCTTGGCGATTCTGCGGCCTTTTTGCCTCTAGTGGGCTTTTCTTTTGGCGATTCAACAAGCTTTTTGCCTCTAGTAACTTTTTCTTTAACTGGAGACTCAACCTTTCGTTTCGAGGCGGTTTTAGTCGGTGAAGCCGTGCGTTTGCCTTTAGGGCTGATGGAAACAGATACGTTCTTCCTGCCACGAGTACTCCTGGCTACTTTAGCGGGAGATGTTCTCGGCTCGTCGGTTGCTTTGCGTTTGCGTGCGTTAGTTTGGACGGGCGCTGTCACGTTAGATCTGGCTGGTTTTTCTGGTTCTGTTTTCTTTGGAGATTCAGTTTTAGGTTTGCTAGTACGTCCTCTTTTCGCTGGCGGTTCAATATCTTCAGACTTATTGGCGGAGCGGCCGCGTTTAGGCGGGGTCTTTTCCGGAGATTGTTTTTTCTGAGGCGATTTGGATGCGCGTTTTGACGGTGGGGTTTGGAAGGTGACGTTTTTACGCCTCGCTGTGGCCGCTTTGAGGATCCTGGGGGAAGGTTTCATTATGATTACTCTTGGGGACAGGTTGGGGACGACTTTGGCGCGTGATTGCGGCGTCGGTTTCTGTGCTTTCCGTCCCCTCTCAGGCTGGACTTCCGGGCTCATAGCTGGAGGTTTTTTAGTTATAACAAGGGATGTCCTTCGTTTCTTTGTGTTGGTTAATGTTTCTGATTGTTTCCCGCGGGTAGCGCGCGTTCTTTTAGGAGAATCTGGTTTGGCTTCAGCAGTCTTGGCGCCTCTTTTAGCTTTGGGAGATTGTTGGTTGTCAGTGTTAGCTCTGGTTCGTTTATTTGTCGGTTTGTCTGCTTCTACTGCAGTAACGCTAGCCTTGGTCCTCCTCCCCCTTTTTGGGCTTTTAGGGGGTGATTTAGGCGGACTTTTCTCGACCACTTTGGTCGCAGTTTCTACAACAGGTTTGTTTTGGATACTGGTTTGTTTGGGAGATTGGGTTTTGGAGTTCTCTTTGTGAGACGGAGACTTTGGTGAGTTAAGTAATTCTTCAATCACTTTTTCAGATAATGGTTTGGAAACTTTGCCTTTGCCTTTTCCTTTGGACTGGGCTTTAGCTTGTTTGGATCTGAAATACAAATAAATATATAAAAAACATCAATTCGGAAAGATTGTGCCCAGAACAGGATCGGTGAACCAGTAAGTACCGTATTTATATGCATGGTTCAGCAAACAAACTTAAAATTATAATTAACCTTTATGTGCATGTATGTTTTTTACCTTTTAAAATTGTAATTGCTGATGGAATTGTATGAAGTTTGTGATATCTTCATGCAAAAAATCATGTCATGCCTATGGAAAAACAAAAAACTGCTAGGGATCGGAAATCTTAGATGTAGACATAGAGATAATATCTATTAATCATCAATAGCTTCACACAGCAAAGTTTTCGTACTCAATAAGACATTTGTATTAAAAAAACTTACCTGTTATTTTTATTCGGCGTTCCCTCCATAGAGGGGATGTCGGGGATAACTGCTATAGGAGAAACTCTGCCCAATTCCGATGCATTCATCGTCAAGTTGGACCGGTTCCCCTTCACTGGGGTCGAATGGACTACTACCCTCTTCTTAATGGGTAATATCGACATTATATCCAAATTTGATATCCGTTTAGTCCCACTCTTGTTCAAAGAGCGTTTCTTTATCGGTAGAGTGCGCGTGTCGTAAAGTTCTGAAGCAGATTTCTTTCTGTCAGTGAGGTCTAAGTGGGATTTAGTTAAGGTGGTGTTTCGGCTCCGCGAAGATATAATAGGCGCTGAGCCTTCAACAGTGTCTGTAGCGAGCTGTTGCAATGCTCGTGATAGTCTTTCGCTTTTATCCTTGCTAATACTTTTATCCTTGCTAATGCTTTTATCCTTGCTAACGCTTTTATCTTTGCTTCCGCTTTTATTGTGTAAATGCTTTTGCAATTCCTGTTCTAACCACTGCTCAACGTTGTCCGGGTTTACGATCGTGTGTAGAGATTTGGCGTGTCGCGACTTTTTGCCTTTCTGCGGACGCGTTGTTAAGAAAGACTTGGAGTAAACGGCTTTGATGGGCGGTTTGCCGATCAGCTGGTCGAAAAGTACTTCTGGGTCTCTGTGAGACGTGCTAGAGACATTAGACTCGTTGAATAGTTCTTCAACGCCGCTTAAGTCGTGTGACTTATCCTGACGAGTTTTGCTTTGTCTGAAAATCAGTTTTACGCCTCTGACGTCAGTCAAGTCGTTCTTAGGCGATTTCGCGAGTGTTCTCTTTACGCCCGAGACGTTTCTCAAATCGTTTCCTGCGCTTTTTCTCGTGAACAAGCTCTTTACGCCTCGCACGTCACTCAAATCGTTGTTAGTAGTTTTCTCCTTCTGAGCACGGAACAAACTTTTGACGCCCGAAACTCGTCTCAAATCGTTTTGCGGCGAAGCGACAAATACTTCTTTTACTCTAACATCGCTGAGGCGGTTTTTGGGCGATTTAGCGAAAATCGCTTTGATGCCAGAAACGTTGGTCAGGTTATTTTTGACGGACTTTCTGCCGCGCGGCTTTTTGACCCCGGAAAGGTTAGAGTCATTTCTGGTAGATTTTCTCGTACTCGCAACCTTTGCGTTAGATTTGGGCGTTTTGCCGTAGAGTCGTTTGATCCCTGTCAAATTGGGGCTATGTGCCGGCGTGCTAAGCGGACTGACGAA
This sequence comes from Keiferia lycopersicella, assembly GCA_029255805.1. Classification (NCBI taxonomy): domain Eukaryota; kingdom Metazoa; phylum Arthropoda; class Insecta; order Lepidoptera; family Gelechiidae; genus Keiferia; species Keiferia lycopersicella. The sequence continues at coordinate 1,005,668 of JARACZ010000028.1, forward strand.
TTGCTCAGGTGTGAATCTGTCAGAATTGTCCAAAGGTTCCAGGTCTATCATTGCCGAAGCGATAGTCTTCCTTGTCGGTCTTTTGACAACGTCATCATCGTCAAAGAGTTTTTTTCTAGAAAACTCTGTCATGCTTTGAGACAGTTTTCGCTTAACGGGACTGTTGAACAGTTGTTTCACGATATCGGAATCATTAAGGTTGTCAATTATAGAGCGTTTTGACTGCGGTTTCTTGGCTGTAGAATGTTTGTTTTTGACAGCTTCTTGTACTAATTTTACTCCACTTTTTGGGGTTACGTTTTCTTCGTCCACCGATATAACACTTTCGTTCATTCTGTCTTTGCTGCTCAATCTAAGACCCCGCAAGGATCTTCTAGCAGAAGCGGTAAAAGACTTCGACTTAGGGCTGATTTTTCGACCTTTCTTAACTGATCTTACAACCGCAATAGTCTTCCGTTGCGTTTTTGGCGACTTTTGTGATGCGAAAGAACTTTGACTGGTTTCAAGTAGATGCTGAATGCTCAACACTGGCGTTCCCTGTTCGGGAGGAACGGTCGTGTTTTCTGGCGTAATCGTTCCCTCGTTCCCTGAGCTTGCGTAAGTGGAATCCAGTGTGATGGTGAGATTGGAACGAGAGGATCTTTTGCTTTGAAGACCTGATTTAGGTCCTGTAGTAGGCGATTTCTTAGAGCCAGTTTTGGGGGTAGCTTTTTTCGAGCTATATTTTGGAGTGGCTTTTTTGGGGCTGAATTTTGGAGTGGCTTTTTTGGGGCTGGGTTTTGGAGTTGCTTTTTTAGGGCTAGCTTTTGGAGTAGGCTGTTTAGGTCTCGAGGCCCTTGAGCTTGTTTGAGGGCTAGCAGGTTTCATGCTGATTCTCTTAGGGCTGATTAAGAGGCTTGGTGAAACTGGTGTTCCAGTAGATCGGGAGCCTCTCGTCTGTTTAGGGCTGGAAGTCCTAAAAGTGGATCTTTTAGGACTTGAGTCACCCTTACTTGCCCTTTTAGGGCTCGCGACTGGGCTTGGAGTAATCTTGCTTGTACTTTTAGGGCTTGAAACGCTCTTACTGCCTCGCTTAGGACTTATAGTCTTAGTCGTTCTTTTCGGACTTGAAACTGGACTTGTAAAGGTACTGGAAATACTGTCACTAGTCCTGTCAGGACTCGAGAGGCTTTGAATACTCTTACTTCCTCTTTTAGGGCTTGAAATGCTTTTGCTAGCCCTTTTAGGACTTGAAATTCTCTTACTAGCCCTTTTAGGACTTTCAGTAGGGCTCAATAGGCTCTTACTGGTTCGTTTTGGGCTTTGAATTGAACTCACACTTTTAGGGCTTGTGTAAGTGCTAGAGCCACTTTTACTGCCGCTTTTAGGGCTAGACATTCTCTTACTGGCCCTTTTAGGACTGGAAACTGGGGTTAAAGTAGTCTTGCTAGCTCTTTTAAGGGTCACAACTGGATTCGAAATTATTTTACTACTCCTTTTAGGGCTCAAAACGGGACTTGGAGTACTCTGACTGGCCCTAGAACCCTTCGGACTTTCTATAGGGCTTAAGGTCCTCGTCATTCTTTTAGGGCTCGCAATCGGACTCGAAACACTTTTTGTCAGCCTTTTTGGGCTTGCAACAGGGCTCTTAGGGCTTTTGCTAGATCTCTTAGGGCTGGAAATAGGGCTCGAAGTCCTAAGCACAATTGGGCTCGACTTTTTAGGGCTCAAATTGTTGATAGCATGCGATAAGTTTGCTGATGTATTTCTTCTAGAAGTTCTTGGAGAATCTTCATCTGAAAGTAAGCTTAAGGCGCTGTCGTTAATTCTCGACCGACTTTTGCTTGAACGCGAAACATGGGTACTGTTTAACGTGATATGTTGTTCCACTTCTTTAGTATTTTCTGGGGTCGATAAAGATTTCGATCGTCGACTTTTGTTGGCAGATTTTTTTGCAGATGATACGTTTGGATTAGATCTGGATCTAATTCTAGGTGTGCTAGTAACGTCGGTGGCTCGCGGGGTTTGGAATATTATGGATCCGGTCCTAGTCGATCCCGCTGAGCTGTAGACCGAAGATCCTGTCATATCGTGAGATTCTCGTGAAGACACTAAATCAACTATAGAATACGACTCCATATTAGAAGATCGCGATTTTCGAATCGATTTCCTTGGGTTAGGCGTCGAAGTTTTGTGTTTCAAGGGAGTTTTCGACACGCTTTTCGTTGAAGTATCAGAATAGTGCAACGTGTCGTCTTCTGATTGGCTGTCGTCGGATCTGACGCTGTTTCTCGTGCTACGACTGTTTCTGCTCGCATCAGAATAGCGTAAAGTTATTTCGTCGTCGGAAATTACGTCGGTAAGATTGCTTTTCCGCGAGCGAGTGGATTTGGAGTCATTTTTGCTGTAATTTTCGAGGTTGCTCAGGTCGAATTTGATGGATTCGTTTTTGCGCGAGTTTCTTTTGGCTTTGGGGTCTTTGAGGGCGGATTTTCGCGGGGAGGGGAGCAGGGGCGTGTGGGGGGAGAAAGAGGGGGTGGCGGGGGCGCTGTAGCAGGAGATGGAGGTGTCGCTTGTGACGCTGCTGTCCGCTATGTCTACCAGAGACATCTGTAAGGATAATATGATTTGTTAAGAACGTCAATGTGGGGCGTAAGCAAATAGAAATTGTAATAAAAACTGTGTAATTATTGTCAAATAGTGTGCACATCTCACATTTATTTTTGTATACAGAATCAGCTTACTTCTTTAATCGAGTTTAAACGCTCGAAAGTCCATGAGTTGGCCGAAGCTCTAAGTATCGTGTTTAAAGTTGTGAATTTCAATCTTATTCGTGTAATATTTTTGATGATTTATGTCAATTTTCTTTGGCTTACTAGAGGTGGTTCGTCGGTTGTGTTTGCTACAGCGTAGATAGTTTTTTTTTTTAAAGTGTGTATGTGGTTGTTTATTATTTGATAGAACAGGGGTTGGTCCTGAGAAGACCAACAGCCACTGCGACTTTTGACCTATTGTGGCAACCCTTTTCGCTTAAATGACCTCTTCAAGTCGGGCCATTCTGAGAAAGGCCACAACTTGTAACAAAACATGGAGATCTGTGATTGATTTGACACCAACCACTGTATATTATTACTCATGTTTAACAAATATCTTTATGTTTTGTTTGGGGTCCTGAGTACGGACCTCCACAGGGGCCAACAAATGGCCACCCTGGCTATGTGTTTGTGACTCACAGATGTATTGTTGCGCGCGCCGGGGCTGGGCGCGCTGGGCGCGCTGGACGCGCTGGACGCGGCGGGGGAGGAGCGCGCGCGCGAGTGCCCCGCCATCAGCATCAGCGCTGCTTGCTTGGTGCGGTCTACGGATATTCAAAGAGAAAACTTTCGCTCAATACATACATACACATATCACGCCTTTTTCCCTTGCGGGGTAGGCAAGTGTTAACGACCGTAAAATTAAGGTCGCGTTATCGCCACGTCTGACAAATGTTTGAGTGTTTATCGCCACGTCTGACAAATGTTTGAGGGTTGTTTTTAGATAAGTCGTGTATCACTATAGTGACAGATTGTCAGCCTGTCGCATAAAATTGCAATACACATGAAATCTTCGAGTGCCTTAGTTGGCTTCTACGACACCCACGGGAAAGAAATGGGGTGATGCTATTCTAAGCCTGTACCATATGGTAAGGTATTTTTAACTTATGTTTCTCTTAAAATAAGTTCATTTTGATTCTTTTGAAATACCTATTTAAGGCAGTATTGTTTCACGATGTCTCTCTTAAAATAAGTCATTTTGATTCTTTTGAAATACCTATTTAAGGCAGTATTGTTTCACGATGTCTCTCTTAAAATAAGTCATTTTGATTCTTTTGAAATACCTATTTAAGGCAGTATTGTTTCACGATGTCTCTCTTAAAATAAGTCATTTTGATTCTTTTGAAATACCTATTTAAGGCAGTATTGTTTCACGATGTCTCTCTTAAAATAAGTCATTTTGATTCTTTTGAAATACCTATTTAAGGCAGTATTGTTTCACGATGTCTCTCTTAAAATAAGTCATTTTGATTCTTTTGAAATACCTATTTAAGGCAGTATTGTTTCACGATGTCTCTCTTAAAATAAGTCATTTTGATTCTTTTGAAATACCTATTTAAGGCAGTATTGTTTCACGATGTCTCTCTTAAAATAAGTCATTTTGATTCTTTTGAAATACCTATTTAAGGCAGTATTGTTTCACGATGTTTCTCTTAAAATAAATTCATTTTTTTTTCTTTGAAATATACTTCGGCAATGTTGTATCACGATATCGGTTACTTACCCAAGCTGGCGGGAGGCTTGATCTTGCCGCTGGTGGCGCTGGTGGCGCTGGCGCTGGCGCGTCCGTGTTTGCGCAGCACCGCCACACGCAGGGTGGAGCTCTTGCGACCCGATTTAGGCTTCGGTGTGGAAATCCTCCTGGATAATAAATAAAATGTTAAATTCATATTGATAAAGCACAATACCTATATGACCTTTACAGAATATACAGGGTGTAAGAGACAGTGTACCGAAAACTTTACAGGCGTGATCAGACAGTGAAATTGATCTTTTTTTTATATTTGTGCTATGTTGGGAAACGAACAAATTTTTACGAGTTTCCATACAAAATTCCCGATATGGGAACTCGAAAAAAAAATTTTTCGTTTCTCAACTTAGCCCCCATAGAAAGTTGTTCAATTTCATGGTCTGAGCACGCCTGCGAAGTTTTCGTTACACCGTCTCTTACACCCTTTATATAAAAACATAAATAAGTATTTTTATTTTAATCCAGCCATCATTCAAATCTCTGCCCAAAGTAAAAATATTACCTACTGATACTACTGTAAAAGTTCTTTATTCCCGTTAGTCACCCCCCTGCCAGCCACCGGGGTGACCATCGGGAACAGTTCATCACCCCATTCGTAAGTGAGTCTAATAAAAGTTTACGCAGATAATACGAATTTAAAAAAAATCAACTGCACATATTTTAAGGGATGAACCAGTACATTTGACTGAACAAGTTTCCCCAAAGCATATACGACAAAATAAGGAAAAAAAATTGAAATGGGGTTACCAAAGAGAATTTTAGTAGCCTAAACTTTGAATAATTACCAAATATGTTTAGAAAAAGTATGTTACTTTGACTAACCTCGGCGTGGACTTTCTGGACTCGATCCACAGCGTGGCCTTGGTGGTGTCGCTGGGCGTGGGCGTGGGCGTGGGCAGGTCCACGTCTCGCAGGGAGGCGCGCGCGCGAGCCCCGCTCGACCGAGGCGACGAGGGGAGCGAGCGGACCACATTGTCTATAAAATTTAAATCGCTGTAGAATTTGACAGATACCACTATGGGATACCACATAGAATTTGACAGATACCACTATGGGATACCACATAGAATTTGACAGATACCACTATGGGATACCACATAGAATTTGACAGATACCACTATGGGATACCACATAGAATTTGACAGATACCACTATGGGATACCACATAGAATTTGACAGATACCACTATGGGATACCACATAGAATTTGACAGATACCACTATGGGATACCACATAGAATTTGACAGATACCACTATGGGATACCACATAGAATTTGACAGATACCACTATGGGATACCACATAGAATTTGACAGATACCACTATGGGATACCACATAGAATTTGACAGATACCACTATGGGATACCACATAGAATTTGACAGATACCACTATGGGATACCACATAGAATTTGACAGATACCACTATGGGATACCACATAGAATTTGACAGATACCACTATGGGATACCACATAGAATTTGACAGATACCACTATATCACATCAAATTAATGATCGAAATAACTTACCATTTTGATGGATAGCTTCTCTCCTTTGAGGCTGAACAATCGCTACTTGCTTTCCGCCCGCGTTCGCTGTAAATAAAAAAAAACCACGCACACATAATATATGAGGTGTACAAATATTAGCTGCAAATATTTAAAGGGGTGAATCAGCCCATGATACTGAACAACTTTCCCCAAGAAAATAGGTCGAAATATGAAAAAAATTAGACCTCCCATACAGGTTGACTCCCTCGGCTGCTACATTTTGTATAGAAGGTCCAAAACTTTTTCCTTACTTCGACCTATTTTCTTGGGGAAAGTTGTTCAGTTTTATGGGCTGATTCCCCCTTAAAATACTTGCAGCAATTTTTTTACACTCTGTATGTATAGTTCTACTTTAGAAATTACTTAAAACAATGTTTTAAACGCTAATAAACATATTTTTTTTGTCTGTTGAAGAACATATTCATACCTGGCATGGAGTTCCTCATGGGTAAGAGAGCGCGCGCGGTGGGGGGCGTGGCTGCTGACGTCACGCGCCGCACTTGCCGCCCCCGCGACAACCCCGCCCCCGCACCCCCACCCGCCCCCGCCGGCTTGTGGATTGCTGACACAAAATAACTATATTAGCGCTAACGAAGTAAAAGAGGCAGCTAGCAATTCTGACAGGATTGAAATCAAAATTAGTTCAAACTAGTGATGTAACGAATATTCGCATTCGCATGTTTTTGAACATTTGCATTCGCCGAATTAAAATTCTTGGGAATATTATGTGAATGTAAATATCCATAAATTCAGGTTCGTAGATTTTTGGTTACCACCTGTAAGCGTAAATAACCGATTTTTCTTTTTCCTAAAACGGGTTGGTAAGTGTTTCCGGAATTAAATGCGATTGCATAGTAACAAAAACTGGCGCGGCAGATCAGCAGCCATTTTTTAGCCACAGATATACGGGGCTAAAATTAAAAACTAAACATTCATATTCGCATTCGCATTCGCGAATACTTTAAATTGAACATTCGTTACATCTCTGGTACAAACTATTGTTCTCAGTTTTACAAAGCAGCCCTAAGAATAACCCCTATTTTGCCTATTAATGTTGGAAAAATGGATAAAATTTAGAGAATAGGCCATACTCCATATAACTTAGATGGCGGTTGTTACAGAACTATGTCAGAAGCCTGACATAGTTGTGTTGAGAAACTCTAACAAAAGGGTTCATTGGGTTGTTGTACTACTCAGTGTCTCAGAGATATAGAATAGAATATAAATCTTTATCTCAAAGTACATGAAGCAATACAACATAAGTAACTTGAATACTAGGCACAGGTTGTACATTGAAAAAGGTATCCCACTCAGCATATGCTATAATACGAAGCAGGTATTACAGCGCTGGTATTCTGTGGTACCCACGCGTGCTTTTGTACTGATTGAGACAAGGCAACACTATTGAAATATAAGGTGTAAAAATATTAGCTGCAAATATTTTAAGGGCGAATGAGCCCATGAAACTGAACAACTTTCCTCTAGAAACATAGGTCGAAATATGAGAGAATTTTTTTGACCTCCCATCATACTAATTGACTTGGTTGGTTGGTAATTTTGTATGAGAAGTCCATAATATTTTTTCGCATTTCCTTACCTATGTTCCTTGGGGAAAGTTGTTCAGTTTCATGGGCTGGTTCACCCCTTAAAATATTTGCAGCAATTTTTTTTACACCCTGTATAACTTAGACGGCGGTCGTAACACAACCATGTCAGAAGCCTGCTACTTGTGGTTGATAAACTCAGACAAAAGGGTTCATTGGGTCGTTGTACTACTCGGTGTCTCAGAGATATAAAAACCTACCAGGTTGTGGTTGCTGCGGGCGCTCCTGATGGTCCTTGTACTCCCAGCGCAGGCGCCGGCTGCCCGCCCCGCCGAGGGATATCTCGTCTCCGTGCTGCAAGGCTGCCACGCTCACTGGGAACCCGTTAACTAGGGTCTCTTCTGACCCTTCACTTCTTATTACTGCCTGCAACAAAATATTAACGACTTTAAGCTTGCAATTTCTTTAACTGAACAAAAATCACGCGTAAATATTTTCCTGTGCGGTTTTATTGAATAGTTGCGAGCTTTACAATTCTGACTTGTTGGTTAGAGGTTTGATTTGTTGTCTAGAGGTCTGCTTTATTATGAAGAGGTCTGATTTTTTTGTGTAGAGGTCTGATTTTTTGTGTAGAGGTGTGATTTATGTGTGAAGGTCTGATTTTTTGTGTAGAGGTGTGATTTTTCGTGTAGAGGTCTGATTAGTTGTGTGAGGTTTAATTTGTTGAGTAGAGGTTTGATTTCTTGGTAGAAGTCTGTTTTGTTGTGTAGAGGTCTGATTTGCCGTGTGATGCCGGCTTAGAATAGCATCACCCCACATCCTTCCCGCGGGTGTCGTAAGAGACGACTAAGGGGCTCGAGGTTATTGATGTATTACAATTTTTAGGCGACAGGCTGACAACCTGTCACTATAGTAATACACATGTTTTCTGAAACAACCTTTGAAAACAATCCTCAAAAATGTCAGATGTGGCAAATTAGCGACCATATTCTTACGGCTGTTAGCGCTCTGCCTACCCCGCAAGGGATAAAGGCGTGATATATGTATGTATGTATGTATGAGGTCTGATTTGTTGTATATAGGTCTGATTTGTTAGGTCTTATGCTGGGTTAGTGTCATGTACCGAATATGTGGGTACATGTGGAAAAAGCCAGTCTGGTACTGTCAGGTGAGTACGCGCGTGCTCTCTCCCTATTTCAGTGGATTTCCGGGTTTATAATAGTGGCGACGAAGTGAAAATAAGTGAAAAACGTGTAAAAAAGTGTGATTAAAAGATTGCATATATTTTTTTTTGAAAAATAAAGTGAAATTCGTGGTGTAAAATGGTAGTAAAATTTGGCGAATTTGATGTGGCACATGGCTGCTGGGAAAATTACGTGTCAAGGTTTGGTTTTTGTTTAGAGGTGAATGAAATTAAAGAAGATGCTAAAAAGAAGGCGAATTTGTTGGCGGTATGTGGTCCAGATTTGTCTGATTTAGTATTATCTTTGATTGCCCCGAAGAAAATAAGTGAGGTTACCTACTCAACAATAAAATCACTTCTAGATAGTCATTTTCACCCCAAACCAAATGAAATCGTGGAATCATTCAAATTTCATACTCGTAACCAGGAACAAAATGAAAAAATAAGAGATTATATTGCTAGTTTAAGAAAACTGTCGATTCACTGCAACTTCTCAGATATTACGCGTACCCTCCGCGACCGATTAGTTTGTGGTATTATAGACAAAGATTTGCAACGGAAAATGTTACAAAAAAACGATTTAACTTTAGAATCAGCTTGTGAATTGGCTTTGTCTCATGAATCGGCCAACTGTGATGCTGATATTATTGTTTCAACACCCAGTGTAAGCAAACCAACTATCGAATTTGAGGAACCCAAGGAAGTGAACACAATTTTGTACAGGAAAGGAGGAAAATTTACTCAAAAACAGTCATGTTTTCGCTGTGCAAAGCAACATAAAGGAGAGTGCAAGTTTAGGTGGGCGAAATGTAATTTTTGTGGTTGTACCGGGCACATTGAAGTAGCTTGTATGTCTAAAAATAAAAACTAAATATAATAAAAATAAAAATAGGTTAGATTTGGAACCTCTAGTTTGATTTATAGGCATAGAGGTTCTAGGAAATTTCATTCATCCGGTGAATTGTTTTAGAACTGGAGTTATTTACTATATAGCCAAATTAATAGTATGCTATATAGCTAAATTGAATTGGTGAAATAGTTTCAATAATGGAAGCTCAAGTTTTTATACCTGATTCTTATTAACCATCAGCGTGGCATGGTGAGGTGCGACGGTTGGAAGTAGGAAGCGGACGTCACAGCCGTGCGCTCGGCCGATGGTGGCTGCGCCTGATTCCAATGGGAAGGCCTTCCCTGGGCGCCCTAAGCGGTCTAACACGACCAGCCGCCCGGAAGCCCCTGGCATCGTTTTCCTGTTGACAATATGTTAAAAATTATTTCTTACTTGTGTAGAATAGTAAATTCAATAATCTGTTCTGTATTAATCTGTTTTTTTATTGTACATCTTTGTATTTGTTTTCATGTGCAATGAAGATGTGTGTGATTTGATTTTTTGATTATTTTTAGACCCAGTTTGGTTCCCTGAGCTATAAATAAGTTTAAGTCAGTGATCTTTTCTACATTGTAAACCTTTTAAGTTTATATGTTGTCTGAAATTAGGGCTACTTGCTTTTAGATAGACCAACAATCATATCATATAGGGTGGTCATTCTGAAACCTTTCTGATATTTTTCGTTTCAGAGCACTCTGACCGTAGTACCTGAGAATTTTAATAATCACTGAACTGACTCGGTGGAATTATACTATACACACTTTTATTGACACCCTGTATTTAATTATTATAGTCAAATTAACACTGGAAAATTATACTGAAAAATAAGACGCGCGAAGTAGGTCAAGGGGCATAGCACAACTCTAGCTTCTAACTAGGGCAACAGGAGAGGTCAAGTTCCTAATGACAACAAGCTTTCCCGCCAATCCGAAATTAGCTTACAATTCGGCAGAATCGCATAACTTGCCCGAGCAGTTACTAGATTTCTATACAGCACAACATAATAGTGATTCGAAAACAACTATTTACACATGCAAATCAACAGAAAGGACCCAAACAAAATAATAACCACGCCGGGACCGAAATATTGAAAATATTTACTTACCGTTTGTCAAATATATAATCCCAGTACAGTAAATGGGGACATATTATTAATGTAAACTATTTATGTTTCACTTCACTGTTACAAGAACTGTGTCAGATTTTGCCGATTTTCCAACAAAACAAACAGCAAAATGCGGACGACGCAAACACGAAACGAACAAAAAATAACGATGGCGTCGGCCATTGACAAGGCAAACGACACAAATCGCGTCGTTTTTTTTTTTCGTTCAAAAATTTTATTTCTGGTTTACACTAGACAACTGTTCGATTCGCCACGATATCGGTCCGATTTCGGCTAAAAGCCTGAACTCCAATCTGCGAATCCACAACAAATCCTAAAAAGCAACAAACTTGTCTATGGTCAGTAACAAGATGGCGAACGTGCGTGATAGTGACACATCTTTGTGGCTCCACAATAAACTCGGAATTTCAAATGATTCTTGGACTACAGGCTCAATTTGTACACAGTTAAATGCCGAAGTGCTAAAGAATATTAAGGATTGTTTTCCAGATTTACAAACACAAGTGAAATTGAAATTATTACTAAGTTTCTTTCATATCCCGCGCAGAAGTGTAGAAGAGGTAACTTTTCTCTTCTATTGTTTTGCGTAACTGTACTGGGTCTTGCATCTCCCTCTCCCTTGTGCATTTGCCATGAGTCAAAAAGAGAAGCTAAGCGTGTCGTTTATTTGTTGACAATATTTTATGAAATAAAACCCTATTACTGATGAAGGAATACAATTAGCGTTATTTATTTGCATGCTTTCAGCTTACACATTAGTGCTCTAGACTAGGTCGTAGAATTGTTACATCGTTAGGTCCACAAACTGAATCTATAAATTTATCATGTTACTTTATTACATTGGTTCATGTTTTGTAGATTATCAGCATAACTTGTTGTATTTTAGTCAATTTAATTGGTTATTTATAAGGATTTTCGTCATAACAACTGCTTTTTCTTTTAACACGTCGTATTGTTTGGGTTCCTTATCATGTTGTCAACTTAACCTATAAATTACTCTTTTTTTTGAATTTCTGCATAGTTTACAAATACAACTGTAAAATGCACCATCTACTAAGTTTTCCAATTTTTTACCACATTCCTGAGCACCACACAATATGTATATGTAACACTTGGTTGTCTATTTTTAAGTAGACATATATACAAAAGGTTTATCATAGTAGCTTGCAATGAAAAGATATGTTCTTGTATTTTATGTACTTAAAAATTTATCAAAATGTGTTTCACAATGTTCTTGATTCTGTCTAGACCGTTCCTTAACCATGTCGCCCCCAGTAGGTCCGAGCTTTTGACCTCTATCTAGTTGTGGGCTCTTAGATTGGCCCGACTGATGAGGTCACCTAATAAATTTGCTTACAATAGATTTTCATAACCGTAGTGGCTGTTGGTCTCTTGAAGGCCAACCCCTATTCACTAAATAATTTAAATTCTGTAAAAGAAAACTGCAATAGTTCATTTCACTTTTTCTGCCTCAATATCTAACATTTTTATCACTGATAAAGATGCATTAACCAAGATTTTGCTAGTGTGAAAACAATAGCTTAAAAGCATAGGAATAGGAAGTGTCCTATATGCTTAATTTCATTATCATTATTAACTAGCGACCTGCCCAGCTAATGGGCCCGCTGTAACTCATTTTCCTATGGGAAAAATATATTTTCCTGGCAAGTATTATACACAAAAACCTTTGTCTTGAATCACTCTATCTATTAAAAAAAACTGCATCAAAATCCGTTTTGTAGTTCTAAAGATTTAATTATTCATATTTACATACATACAGACGCGAAAAGCGACTTTGCTTCATACTGTGTAGTGATTTAATTACTGATTAGATTATTTCATTATTTCAGTGGAAAAATGAGCTGGAAGAAATTATTGAAGTGGCAGCCGTCGACTCTGACTTATGGGTGGCGATGCTTGCGGAGGTGCTTAAGACTTTCCCGTCCACCGGCACCCTCAATACGGAGATAGCAGAGTTTGACGAGACCCGCCCGGTCTTTAGTGACATGATTGCCGAGTTACGGCGAGCGCTCGCCAAACACACTGATCTTGGACTACTGCCTCTTGAGTGCCTATATCTTAATAAGAATGCCTTAGTTTCAGTGGTGAGTTTCAGTAGACAAAAGAACTACTTGTATAAACATTTACGCCAAACATCGACTTCTAATAAAATAAACAGTTTTAAAAATGGCATTACTGGGTATAAAAGATGCGCGTCAAAACGTGTCTAAAGGCTACGCTGACTCGCGTAATTCCATTTTGATCATTCTTGCAGTAATGTGAACAGCTGCGTCTATACCGACCGAGCAGCCTGGCGTGCTCGCCGTGTCGCGCGGCACACCAGATGTATGATCAGTTGCATGCTATGGTGTGGACGTAACTCGGAATACAACTGCCAAGGATATACAACTGCATTCGCAAGCTGCGAGCACGCGAGACTGCTCGGGCGGTCGACACGCGCGCGCGGATCGACCGGAGAGACAGGATGTGCGACGCAGCATTCGCCCTTAAACTATCTTCATACCAAAATACACTAGACATGCTTTTACGCGCCTCTCTTTTTATTCTCAAGTTCTTAAAAACCTAGTTCAAAGAATAGCTGGGTCTCCATTGAACGAGCAGCCTCAGACGCTCACTGCAGCGCGCAGCATGCGGCGCATTGCGCGGTCGGTGTGGACGTGTTTCGCCTGAGCAGCGGATGATAAAATTCTCATGCTCGGGCGAAAAACCGTCCACACTGATCGCGCATTGCGCCGCATGCTGCGCGCGGCAGTGAGCATCTGAGGTTGCTCGTTCAATGGAGACCCAGCTATTGACAACTTTAGTGTTTTAGCATCATTAGCCCAAAGACGACCCTATTCACAATTCCAGGTGGGCCAACAAGCCAATGCCGTGAAACATTTTACATTAAAACGGAAACCAAAATCGGTAGCACTACGGAGTGAACTGCTCGCGAAGGCTGCTGAGGTCTCCGCTAACCAGAAGAAGGTGCAAGCCAGCACCGTGCCCGTGCGGTCCAGAGGAATGCCCAGGAAAATGACTGATACAAGTTAGTATAACCAGGCCTGTGTCACTCCGCGTGTAGGTATGAAAAACAAACCTCCAGGCGGCGGCCACTGCGCAAGGGCTAATCTAGTAGGCTGCCGCAAGCGAAAGAATAGGAGTAAACGCTCGTGCTGTGCGCGAGATGGCGTAAGTAGTTTCTCGAAGTAAGCAACCCTAGTCCAATATGTATAACCATGTATAGGAACTTATTATGAACCGTAGTCTAATTAATGCTTATATTCCCTCAAAATAAAATTGGCACTCGTAGGTATATAAATGAACACGCGCTCGACTGGAACGCGAGCTAAATAAAATCATATTGTTTATCAGATTGAGTACATGTTTCATTGAAAACCATTGTGCAGTAAAGCTTCTCTAACGCTTGTTACTAGTTATTATTCTGTGGTATAACTAAGCCACAATAGATCTGTAAAGGTCGCAGTGGCTGTTGGTCTTCTTAGGACCAAACCCTGCTCTATCAAATACTCAATATTTTTATTTCATACCAGTGTTATTCAAATATATAAAAAGATGTTAATTTTATTATAGCAATTAGAATGTGGACCCTGTTGGGCACAACGTTATTAATAGAACAACAATAGAAATAATAGTATAACTAGACAAAATAGTTGAAGAAGACTTTTTTCTATGTACATTTTTGCCTACAATTGGTTTATTTTATGCGCAAATGAGTTATTAGAATCAATAGCATTTGGAATTCACAGCTATGTAATCATATTTTATTTTAGTATTTCGTTATTCTAATTTTTATGTTAAAAACTAGGTAGTTGCTTAGATTGTAGTATTATGGGTTCTATCATCTGCTTTTTTAAATAATACATTTTTTAATTTCCTACTGTAAATGACGCGCATCAAGAGTTGATCACAAAATACATGGATTCAAAAGGCATTTGCTGCTATCATCAAAGATGAGGACTAAGTTTTTCCATGTTTTCAACAGCTCCGCTTAAAGGCCTTCCCTCCCGCTGGGGCACAAACATCCGCACCGGCGCGGGCACCGGGACCCCGCCCGCGATCCGGCCCGTGGGGGTCACCAGGGCCCCTCCTAGATCCGGCATCAAGCTGCTGGACATCGCGGAGCAGCCGGCCACGCATGCGCAGATCAAGAGGAAGAGAAAGCTTGGTAAGTGTTTCTGTGGTATTGCCCCATAACATTAGTCCATAGCGCAACCTTTATTCTTTCTACTATGGGACCACCTCACCACATCATGTTCCACACATTTCCTCTCTTCAATTAGGTATGGTTTTTTTCAAAGTACAGCTTTTGTACATGACCCTATAATAAAGGTTCATCTAACTCAAACCTATTTATTCTAATTAGGATATAATATTTAAATTTTTTTCAGTGTCAATAGCCAAGCCTACTACCGGTGATAGGCGGTTAAAAACTCTTGACACCAGGGTTCATCGGGTCGTTGGACGACTCTTGCCACACGGAAAAGAATTAACATTATTGGTCAAGTTATTAACCAGGTTTTGGACGTCCATTAAACACCGAATTCCTTTTCAGAAATGGAAGAAGGGCAAAAGAAGGCGGCGAGCGCGGCGGCGGCGGCGGCGGCGGCCGGGCCTCCGCCCTCGCCCCCGCCCCCCGACTACGCCAAGGGACTCAACTACCAGCTGCCCAAGCCCGACGAGCAGCCCCCAGGTAGCATAGACAATATCTAATTATTTATCCAAAGTAGTACCGTTTGATGCCGGCTCAGAATAGCATCACCCCACATACTTCCCGTAGGTGTCGTAAGAGGCGACTAAGGGACTCAAGAGTATTGGTGTATTACAATTTTTAGGCGACAGGCTGACAACATGTCACTATGGTGATACACATGTTTTCCGAAACAACCTTGGAAAACAATCCTCAAGAATGTCAGACGTGGCGATAGCGACCGTATTCTTACGGCTGTTAACGCTCTGCCTACCCCGCAAGGGATGAAGGCGTGATATATATATGTATGTAAGTAGTAAATTTTACATTTAGCTTTTTGATGGTCAAGTATTAGTTATAACAATTTCATGAACCTAGTGCACACGCGGCTCGGGTGGACTAAAAACTTAAAACCAGCCCCTAAAGCATACTTTACCATTCCAGTACAAAGCATCACCCCACATCCTCCCCGCGGGTGTCGTAAGAGGCGACTAAGGGACTCGAGAGAATTGGTGTATTACAATTTTTAGGCAACAGGCTGACAACCTGTCACTATAGTGATACACATGTTTTCTGAAACAACCTTGGAAAACATTCCTCAAAAATGTCAGACGTGGCGATAGCGGCCGTATTATTACGGCCGTCAACGCTCTGCCTACCCCACCAAAGGGATAAAGGCGTGATATATGTATGTATGTATGTATAACAGCCACTGAAAGTCACTACGTTGATACACAGTATTATAACACCTTATATGTATGTTTGTTTACAGCTTTAGGCGACAGGTATCATTCATGTATATGAATCATCTGAAAGGGCCCTCAATACTTGTTATCGCCACTAACGATCGTAATTTTACCATTGTTAACGCTCTGCCTACCCCGGAAGGGATAAAGGAGTGATTTGTGTATGTATGTATGTACGTTTGTTTGCAGTACCAGTATCGGAGGCAGGGCCGGCGCCGGCGCCCGAGCCGCTGGCGGCCGCCCCCGCGCCGCCGCCCCCCGAGCGCCCCCCCGACACGCAGCCGCCCCCGCCGCCCCCGCTCACCAACCCCATACTGCTGCAACAGGTAACATATATACAATTAAAATGGAAATGAAATGTTGAGAAATGCGATAATATGTTGGTAATTTAAAATTTATCAAGAAACCATATGTAATGTGTGTCTCTACAGGATGTAAAAAAAATTAACTGCAAATATTTTAAGGGGTGAACCAGTCAATGAAACTGAACAACTTTCCACATAGGTCGAAATATGAAAGAAATTTTTGGACCTCCCATACAAACTGTAGCAGCCGAGCGAGTCAACTGTATGGGAGGTCCAAAATTTTTATTCATATTTTGACCTATGTTTCTTGGGAAAAGTTCAGTCTCATAGACTGACGCACCCCGTAAAATATTTGCAACTAATAATTTTACACCCTGAATATCAGAAATGAAATGCCAAATGTCAGACGTGGCGATAGCGACCGCATTCTTACCGATTACGCTCTGCCTACCCCGCAGGGGATAAAGGCGTGATTATGTATGTATGTCATATCAAAAAAAGTATATTTTTAATGAACCTACCTATATCAAACTTTGTTATTTCTTTCACAGACGACCGGCGCGAAACCAATCGTCCTCAACCAACAAGGGAAACTCGTGCTTGCGGGAGCTTCGGGGCAGATGGGCAAGCCTGTCCTCCTGGCGCCCGGACTCCTCAACAACACGGCTGTCATTCTGCCCGGCGGCAAGGCTGTCTTACTGCAGAACATCAAACCGGTGCGTAGTGACAGCTGTCATACAGGGGGCAAGCCTGTCCTCCTGGCGCCCGGACTCCTCAACAACACGGCTGTCATTCTGCCCGGCGGCAAGGCTGTCTTACTGCAGAACATCAAACCGGTGCGTAGTGACAGCTGTCATACAGGGGGCAAGCCTGTCCTCCTGGCGCCCGGACTTCTCAACAACACGGCTGTCATTCTGCCCGGCGGCAAGGCTGTCTTACTGCAGAACATCAAACCGGTGCGTAGTGACAGCTGTCATACAGGGGGCAAGCCTGTCCTCCTGGCGCCCGGACTCCTCAACAACACGGCTGTCATTCTGCCCGGCGGCAAGGCTGTCTTACTGCAGAACATCAAACCGGTGCGTAGTGACAGCTGTCATACAGGGGGCAAGCCTGTCCTCCTGGCGCCCGGACTCCTCAACAACACGGCTGTCATTCTGCCCGGCGGCAAGGCTGTCTTACTGCAGAACATCAAACCGGTGCGTAGTGACAGCTGTCATACAGGGGGCAAGCCTGTCCTCCTGGCGCCCGGCCTCCTCAACAACACGGCTGTCATTCTGCCCGGCGGCAAGGCTGTCTTACTGCAGAACATCAAACCGGTGCGTAGTGACAGCTGTCATACAGGGGGCAAGCCTGTCCTCCTGGCGCCCGGCCTCCTCAACAACACGGCTGTCATTCTGCCCGGCGGCAAGGCTATCTTACTGCAGAACATCAAACCGGTGCGTAGTGACAGCTGTCATACAGGGGGCAAGCCTGTCCTCCTGGCGCCCGGACTCCTCAACAACACGGCTGTCATTCTGCCCGGCGGCAAGGCTGTCTTACTGCAGAACATCAAACCGGTGCGTAGTGACAGCTGTCATACAGGGGGCAAGCCTGTCCTCCTGGCGCCCGGACTTCTCAACAACACGGCTGTCATTCTGCCCGGCGGCAAGGCTGTCTTACTGCAGAACATCAAACCGGTGCGTAGTGACAGCTGTCATACAGGGGGCAAGCCTGTCCTCCTGGCGCCCGGACTCCTCAACAACACGGCTGTCATTCTGCCCGGCGGCAAGGCTGTCTTACTGCAGAACATCAAACCGGTGCGTAGTGACAGCTGTCATACAGGGGGCAAGCCTGTCCTCCTGGCGCCCGGACTCCTCAACAACACGGCTGTCATTCTGCCCGGCGGCAAGGCTGTCTTACTGCAGAACATCAAACCGGTGCGTAGTGACAGCTGTCATACAGGGGGCAAGCCTGTCCTCCTGGCGCCCGGCCTCCTCAACAACACGGCTGTCATTCTGCCCGGCGGCAAGGCTGTCTTACTGCAGAACATCAAACCGGTGCGTAGTGACAGCTGTCATACAGGGGGCAAGCCTGTCCTCCTGGCGCCCGGCCTCCTCAACAACACGGCTGTCATTCTGCCCGGCGGCAAGGCTATCTTACTGCAGAACATCAAACCGGTGCGTAGTGACAGCTGTCATACAGGGGGCAAGCCTGTCCTCCTGGCGCCCGGCCTCCTCAACAACACGGCTGTCATTCTGCCCGGCGGCAAGGCTGTCTTACTGCAGAACATCAAACCGGTGCGTAGTGACGGCTGTCATACGGGGGGCAAGCCTGTCCTCCTGGCGCCCGGATTTCTCAACAACACGGCTGTCATTCTGCCCGGCGGCAATGCTGTCTTACTGCAGAACATCAAACCGGTGCGTAGTGACAGCTGTCATACAGGGGGCAAGCCTGTCCTCCTGGCGCCCGGACTTCTCAACAACACGGCTGTCATTCTGCCGCGCGTAAAATTCACTAGCACCAGGGTTAACGGGTCGTTGGACAACTCGTTGTCCTATAGATAAGAATACACACATTCAATCACACATTACATACACTCGGTAACACAGTACACATACTCGATCATTCAATATTCATATAAATAATTCATTTATAACCCTTTTATGGGGGAATTCAGGAGGCATTCAATATTCGACGAAAATCTTTGGAGCCATTTCCGAGATCCTGAGCTATGTAAAAATATAAGGTGTAAATGTAATAAGTGAATCAGCCCATGAAACTGAACAACTTTCTCCAAGAAACATAGGAAAAAAATTTTTTAACCATCCTTATAAAATTACGAGCGAGTCAACTGTATGGGAAGTCAAAATTTGTTTTTCATATTTTGACCTATGTTCCTTGGGGAAAGTTGTTCAGTTTCATGGGCTGATTCACCCGTTAAAATATTTGCAGCCAATATTTTTACACCTTATTGCTCGTAAAGGTATTATTACGTGTTATACAGTAAACTAAAGTTCAAGTATGTGCCAACAGATGGCGCAGACAGTGGTCCGCGCGGCGCCCCCCGCGCCCGCGCCGCTGCCCGCCGCCCCCGCGCCCGCGCCCGCCGCCCCCGCCGCCCCGCGCGTGCAACTCACCAACCAACAACAAGGTATAGATACCACTTCAATATTTATCAATACAGTGTGTAAAAGTATTAGCTGCAAATTTTTTAAGGGGTGAACCAGCCCATAAAACTGAACAACTTTCCCCAAGAAACATAGGTCGAAATATGAAAAAAAAAATTGGTCTTCCCATACAAATTGACTTGGTCGTTTGGTAATTTTATATGGGACAACAGTAATTGTTATATTTTCGTTGACCAATATCTGGCAACTGAAATGCCCCTGGGGCTTGCTTCTACGAGTACTAGTTCCTGAAGTGTGCAGGGGTTCGGGCAGTTGGGTCCGCTGCCACTCTGTTAAATTTTATTTGTTTTTGGGAGAAATATTTTTTGTATTTTGTACTCAGGCAACCGCCGCACATAACAGATCTTTATCTGATATAATCACATTAGATAAAGAAAAGATCTGTAAATGATATATCACATTAGATAAAGAAAATATCTGTAAATGATATAATCACATTAGATAAAGAAAATATCTGTAAATGATATAATCACATTAGATAAAGAAAATATCTGTAAATGATATAATCATATTAGATAAAGAAAATATCTGTAAATGATATAATCACATTAGATAAAGAAAAGATATATCACATTAGATAAAGAAAATATCTGCAAATGATATAATCACATTAGATAAAGAAATTATCTGTAAATGATAAAATCATATTAGATAAAGAAAAGATCTGAAAATGGCGGCGGTTGCTTGAGTACAAAATACATACCTGTACATGCCTGACTACAGTATGTTTTTCAGGCGTGCAAGCCCAGGGCGGCGGCGTGGGCGGCGTGACCGCAGTGGGCGCTGTGACCGCGGGGGCACACACGCAGCCACTGCTGCCCCGCCGGGGACTCTCGCTCACGGTATGTATAATTATATACCTAGGTCTCTATTGAACGAGCAGCCTCAGATGCTGGGTCTCCATTGAACCAGCAGCCTCAGATGCTGGGTCTCCATTGAACGAGCAGCCTCAGATGCTGGGTCTCCATTGAACGAGCAGCCTCAGATGCTGGGTCTCCATTGAACGAGCAGCCTCAGATGCTGGGTCTCCATTGAACGAGCAGCCTCAGATGCTGGGTCTCCATTGAACGAGCAGCCTCAGATGCTGGGTCTCCATTGAACGAGCAGCCTCAGATGCTGGGTCTCCGTTGAACGAGCAGCCTCAGATGCTGGGTCTCCATTGAACGAGCAGCCTCAGATGCTGGGTCTCCATTGAACAAGCAGCCTCAGATGCTGGGTCTCCGTTGAACGAGCAGCCTCAGATGCTGGGTCTCCATTGAACGAGCAGCCTCAGATACTCAATTTATAGTAGATATTCACATGCGAAA
This sequence comes from Keiferia lycopersicella, assembly GCA_029255805.1. Taxonomy (NCBI): domain Eukaryota; kingdom Metazoa; phylum Arthropoda; class Insecta; order Lepidoptera; family Gelechiidae; genus Keiferia; species Keiferia lycopersicella. The sequence continues at coordinate 1,026,517 of JARACZ010000028.1, forward strand.
ATTCTAAAATAAATTTTCTGCACTATCCTAGTGCAACTATTAAAATACACTTCTCATAAAAAAAAAACCTGGAATTCTTACAAGTTTTTCATACGAATCAAATTATTTTAAATATGTGTTTATTTCATTATCTCTGATATCATGTAATAGTAAGTAACATGAAGTATAATTCTTTTGAAAATGTCCCAGATTCGATATAGTTTTTTTATAAACTCGTGTTTTAGCAAATCTTAAAAACCAAAGTGTCTTGATTTCTCTGATGAGAAGTATAGTAGTAAATTTTATCGAAGCGTAAATATAAGCGACGTTCGATGAAGGAACACTGTCATTTGTTTCATTAATATAATGTCTTTTCCTTGCTAAGGATTTTTACCACGTTTTTAATTGTTTGTACTAATAGAACCAATAATATTTCAGCGCGAGCAAATGCTTGAGGCGCAAGACATGTTCCGCAACGCGAACCGCGTCACCCGGCCAGAGAAGGCGCTCATACTGGGCTTCATGGCCGGCTCCAGGGGTGAGTACCACACACATACAAGACATGTTCCGCAACGCGAACCGCGTCACCCGGCCAGAGAAGGCGCTCATACTGGGCTTCATGGCCGGCTCCAGGGGTGAGTACCACACACATACAAGACATGTTCCGCAATGCGAACCGCGTCACCCGGCCAGAGAAGGCGCTCATACTGGGCTTCATGGCCGGCTCCAGGGGTGAGTACCACACACATACAAGACATGTTCCGCAATGCGAACCGCGTCACCCGGCCAGAGAAGGCGCTCATACTGGGCTTCATGGCCGGCTCCAGGGGTGAGTACCACACACATACAAGACATGTTCCGCAATGCGAACCGCGTCACCCGGCCAGAGAAGGCGCTCATACTGGGCTTCATGGCCGGCTCCAGGGGTGAGTACCACACACATACAAGACATGTTCCGCAATGCGAACCGCGTCACCCGGCCAGAGAAGGCGCTCATACTGGGCTTCATGGCCGGCTCCAGGGGTGAGTACCACACACATACAAGACATGTTCCGCAACGCGAACCGCGTCACCCGGCCCGAGAAGGCGCTCATACTGGGCTTCATGGCCGGCTCCAGGGGTGAGTACCACACGCATACAAGACATGTTCCGCAACGCGAACCGCGTCACCCGGCCAGAGAAGGCGCTCATACTGGGCTTCATGGCCGGCTCCAGGGGTGAGTACCAAGCCCCCCAACCCCCCCGGCCTGAGAAGGCGCTCATACATACAGGGATGAGTCCCGCCTACTACTACTAGTGGTTGTATAAGGGGTGAACCAGCCCATGAAACTGAACAACTTTGCTGAAGGAACATAGGTCGAAATATGACAAAAAAAATTTGAACCTTCCATACAAAATTTTAATGGGAGGTCCATAAAATTTTCTACATACATACATACATACATATATCACGCTTTTATCCCTGGCGGGGTAGGCAGAGCGTTAACGGCCGTAAGAATACGGTCGCTATCGCCACGTCTGACATTTTTGAGGATTGTTTTCCAAGGTTGTTCCAGAAAACATGTGTATCACTATAGTGACAAGTTGTCAGCCTGGCGTCTAAAAATTGTAATACACCAACACCCTCGAGTCCCTTAGTCGACACCCGCGGGAACGATGTGGGGTGATGCTATTCTAAGCCGGCTTCACACGGCAAATTTTCTAATATTTCGAACTATGTTTTTTGGGGAAAGTTGTACAGTTTCATTGGCTGATTCACCCCTTAAAATATTTGCAGCACATATTTAACACCTTATACAGGGTGTAAGAGACGGGTGTAAAGAAAATTTTGTAGGCGTGATCAGACCATGAAACTGAACAACTTTTTCTATGGGAGTTTTCTAAAAATTATTCGACCATCCATACAAAATTCCCGATCAGCTGACTGACTTTGTATGGAAACTCGAAAAAAAAATTTTGCGTCCCAACATAGCCCCCATAGAAAAAGTTGGTCAGTTTCATCGACTGTTCATGCCCGCAAAGTTTTCGTTACACCGTCTCTTACACCCTGTATGTAATACCTGTGCTTATCAATAATTGTATCTTTTCATTTCAGATAATCCGTGTCCGAACCTCGGCAACATCGTAACCATCAAGCTGTCGGAAAACATAGAGAACGTGTTGCAATCAGATGACACCTACCTGACGATGCTGTCCGAGATGCACTTCCAGATGAACTACAACAATGGACAGTGGACCAGGTAAATATCTTCAGCCTATAGCTGTCCACTGCTGGACATAGGTCTCCCCCAGGGTACGCCACAATGAACGATCTCCCGCTTTCGCCATCCAGTCGCTACCAGCCTGGAGCTCAATTTCTGTATTGTTCGTTTTCGGTCCCTTACACGAAAGTCCAAAACGACTGGTCTAACCACACGTTTTTTCTTACTTGATCTTTTAATGTGTGTGAATTTATGAGGCTATGTGAGAATCGATAAGTAAAGTAGAACGTGTAATACAAGTGTAATACGTAGCAGATTTTCGCATGAAACAAAAACGAACGCAGTTGAGCTCATGTTTGGAGCGTTTTTATAAAAATCATTTTTTTTAATAAGTTTTTTTTTTAAAAACGGATGTCCTCTTAAATATTTTTTTCTTTTTCAGACTGAAGAAATACCGCCCCATAGATGGTATGGTTCCTCAAAAGATTCCCCCCGGCTCCACAGTAATTTCAGCCAATAACCAACAACCCGTGGTGTCTATAGCCAATCAGAGCGTCAGTTAAAACGGCCAGCAGCCTGTGATTGGTCAGCCGCTGGTGTCAACCAATCAGACCGTCAGTTAAAACAGCCAATAGCCTGTGATTGGTCAGCCGCTGGTGTCAACCAATCAGACCGTCAGTTAAAACAGCCAACAGCCTGTGATTGGTCAGCCGCTGGTGTCAACCAATCAGAGCGTCAGTTAAAACAGCCAACAGCCTGTGATTGGTCAGCCGCTGGTGTCAACCAATCAGAGCGTCAGTTAAAACAGCCAACAGCCTGTGATTGGTCAGCCGCTGGTGTCAACCAATCAGAGCGTCAGTTAAAACAGCCAACAGCCTGTGATTGGTCAGCCGCTGGTGTCAACGGCCAACCAGCGTCAGTTGTGAATGAAAGTGCGCGTGTTTTGACCAATAGGAGCATAGACAATTTGCGAATAGGTTATGTAGCTTTTTAGGGTTTCGTAGTCTACTACAAATCACTAAAATTTCGTCAGTTCTGTCTGTCTGTATGACCCGCGAGCGAAGAATTGTATAAGGTGTAAAAATATGCAACTAGCAAATATTTTAAGGGGTGAATCAGTCCATGAAACTGAACAACTTTCCCCAAGAAACATAGGTGTATATATGAAAAAAAAAATTTTGGACTTCCCATAGAAATTGGGTTGGTCGATTGGTAATTTTGTATGGGAGGTCCAAAATTTTTTCTCATATTTCGACTTATGTTTCTTGGGGAAAGTTGTTCAGCTGTTTCAGCCCTTAAAATATTTGCAGCAATTTTTTTTACACACTGTATTAAAAAAACTGTGCCAAACCCGTCTAGGTAAAATGATCTTTATGGCATTAAAATAAAGTTCTATTCATACTTGATGACTACGAAACCTTAAACAGGGTATAAAAAAATTTGCTGGAAATATTTCAAGGCGTGAACCAGCCCATAAAACTCAACAACTTTCCCTAATGAACATGGGTCGAAATACGAAAAAGAATGTTGGACCTCCCATACAAAATTACCAACCGCCCAAGTCAATTTGTATGGGAGGTCCAAAAAATTTCATACTTCGACCTATGTCCCTTGGGGAAAGTTGTTCAGTTTCATGTGCTGGTTCACTTGAAATATTTCCAGCTAATATTTTTACACCTTATATTTGGGCGTGCCCGACACGCTCTTCGCCGGTTTATTTTTTGCTTTGGCGGCTTCAGTGTTTTTTTTTAGTTTATTGAGAGAGCGGATCTAAGATTGATTTTTATTTATCTATACAGGGTGTTAGGGACAGTGTACAGAATACTGATATGGTGCAAGCAGACCATGAAACTGAACAACTTTCCCCTAGGAACACATGTCAGGAAACAACAAAACAATTTCGACCTCTCATACAAAATCTCAATCAGCTGACTGCATTTACTATGGGAAACCAAAAATTTTTTGTCGTTTCCTGACATATGTTCCTAGGGGAAAGTTGTTCAGTTTCATGGTCTGCTTGCACCCTACCAGTATTCGGGACGCTGACCCTTACACCCCGTATTTTGCTGAAAATATATGTTTAATAGCAAATCCTACTTCTATCTTATAATTATTAGTATTAAGGTTTATCAATTTATATTATTTAGATCTCTGTTACGTATGTATTTCGTTAAGGTGTAAAAAAAATGCTGATTATATTTGAGACGTGAAACTGAACAACTTTTTTCGAGGAATATAATATAAGGTTATTATTTTATACTCATTCATACCAATATTTTCAAAGTGAGTGTTTCTCATAAAACTGAACAACTTTACCAGGGGAAAATTATAAAAATATTTAAAATGACCTTGACAAAAACGGATCTCCCATATAAAATTATTTTTGATACCTCGGGAAAAACACGTTTCATGGAAAACCCACTTACCTATATTTTGTTTACAAATTCCATTATTTTACTTTTGTCTAATCTGCTCATGATAAAAAATTTATGAAAACGGTAACACATACTATCCTAAATATTTTGAACAAGTCTTGCTTATAAAAATAAAGTTAGACATTAACAATGCAACGTCAAAATTATCATTAGTACTGCACGCTAATGTTGTCAAAAAACCTTAGACGCATAATGTCCAATTCGCATAATGTCCAGTGGTCGCAAAAGGTCCAATTCTAAAAAAAAACGATTCTCGTAACGACTACTTCTACATACATACATATATCACGCAATTATCCCTTGCAGGATAGGCAGAGTGTTAACGGCCGTGAGAATACGGTCACTATCGCCACGTCTGACATATTTGAGGATTGTTTTTCAAGGTTGTTTCAGAAAACATTTGTATCACTATAGTGACAGGTTGTCAGCCTGTCGTCTAAAAATTGTTATACACCAATACGTCTACTTCTACAGCTACAAAAGGCCACTGCTGGACAGGGTATTGCCATAATCACCACTCTTGGCAGGCGGATTGGCGAGCGCAGTGAGAGCATACTGGGGTGAGGGCATATTGTAGATATTCACAGGGAACGCTCCCGTTCCCCAGATTCATCCTTTAGTCGCCTATTACGACGGGTAGAGAAGTGGGGTGATGCTATTATAAGCCGGCACCATACAGCTAACAAAAGATACATTCGGGTTCACATAAATGTTACTTTAGGTTTCCTTTCCCCAAAAATACACCCCTTTAAATATAAAAATTATTGATAGGTATCCGACCAAAACCCTCATTTATCGCCGCCGTTTTAGCGGGTAATTATAATGAATTTAAATTTACGAGAATTGGTCATTTTGCAAAATATACGTATTGACACCACTGGACATTATGCGCCTAAAGGTTACTATCGATAGTTGACTATCACAACATTTAATATATCGTATATATCATTCGCTTACATAGTGTACGGCCAGTGTAACTTTGAGTACTTGCCCGTACGTGTGTGTATGGAGCATTGAGGTCAAGTTACGCTGGTCGCGACACTAAGCGAATGATATATACAGGGTATAAAAGTACCAACTTCCTTTCAAAGGTTGAACTAGCCCATGAAGCTGGACAACTTTCCCCAAGGATTATACATAGGTCGAAATAACTCAGTCGGTTGGTACATTTTTTATGTGAGGTCCAAATATTTTTTTACGTATTTCGACCGAAGTTTAGTGAAAGTTGTACAGTTTGATGGGCTGGTTCATCCCTTGAAAAATAGTTAAACTTTTCCTAACACCCTATATACAGTATTTCCCTATCCTAAAAATATCACAATCTGAAGCCGTGAAAAAGTTTTGTACAGTTGATAATAATTATGAAGTGTTATTTGAAGCTTAGTTTTAATTTATTATTACGTTTTACCATTGCATTGAAGACTATGGAAGTGCGATTTTATTATATTAAACAAGTTTGCGATGTTACCGAGTCGTTTTTATTCACTTATACAGTCCTAATTTCTGAAACGTCCTAATTCGATTCCGTGCACGGAAGTCCCCTACGACAGGAGCTCTATTTCTGAAACGTACGCTTTTGTTTCATGTGAAAATCTGTCACGATGTTATGCTTGTACTATCTCACGTTCTACTTTACTTATCGATTCCCACATGCCCTCAAAAATTCACATACGGGGTATAAGGGATAGCGTCCCGAATACTGTTAGAGTGCAAGCAGACCATGAAACTAAACAACTTTCCCCTAGGAACATATGTCAGGAAACGTCAAAAAATTTTTGGTTTCCCATAGTAAATGCAGTCGGCTGATCGCGATCGTTCAGTTTCATGGTCTGCTTGCACCCTATTCAGTATTCGGGACGCTGTCCCAAACATCCTGTATATTTTTGACAATAAAAACATCAAGCAAAAGAAATTTATAAACGTGTGGTTAGACCAGTCGTCTTAGACTTTCGTGCACGGAACCGAAAACGTACAATTCAGAAACTGAGCTCCAGGTCTAACCACACGTTATATTTCTATTACTTGATGTTTTTATGGTTTAGGATATGTGTGATTACTAGGGTATGTGGAAATTGATAAGTAGAACGTGGGATACATGCATTTAATATGTAGCAGATTTACGCATGATACGAAAACGAACGTTTCAGAAATTGAGCTACGTGCCTGATGTAAGACTTGGTCTCTCTCTTTTCGTGTGGGACACCGAGTCGTCCAACGACCCGATGAACCCTAGTGTCAGAATTTTTCAACCGCCTACATGTAGCAGGCTTCTGACATTGTTGTGTGACCGCTATCTAAGTGATTATAGACAGCAACCGGAACCTACGGCTAACGTACCATCCGATGGTTTAGTCGAGCGACACATAATATGTCATTTTTGCTCTGTGGTTTGGTCTGAACGCACGAACACGCAAATAAAAACAATACGAGTTCTAGGAATATTTTTTATTTTTACACATTCTTGTATCTATTTACAAAATACAGGTTGTTAGGGACAGCGTCCCTAATACTGATAGGGTGCAAGCAAACCATGAAACTGAACAAATTTCCCCTAGGAACATATGTCAGGAAACGACTGCATTTACTATGGGAAACCAAAATTTTTTTGATGTTTCCTAAAGATTCAAAGATTCAAAGATTCAAAGATATTTATTGCATAACTATAGGTACAGCATACAGATGTTCACAATTTATATTAGTCCAACTATAGTTTACCATAGAGGTGTACAATGTTATTATGTTAATTATATTATTATTATTATTGTCAGTAATTTTAAATAATTCATTTTAAACATGCATTACGAATATAATTTTTTCTGAAATGTCAAATGATAAATATTTAATTCCATTATTTTTGTTTATTAACATAGAACACAGAACAGATAATGTCATTTCCTCTAAAAACTATCTATATATTTTTATCATTTAAAAATTCCTCGACACTATAATATAGTTTAGACATTAGCAATTCTGTTACTGTTAATTTAAATTTTTGTAGAGGCAGGTTTTTATATTTATCAGGAAAATGATTATAAATTTTTATGCTCATGTAGTATAAGCTCCTATGAAAAAATGTTGAAGAATAATTTGCCGTATGTACAAGTTTATGGTTATTTCTTAAATTATGCCTGCGCGCTCTACCCGTCTCAAAAAGATTCACATGTTTCTTTACAAATAAAACTACTTCCTTTATATAAAGACAGGGAAGAGGTAGTATGCTATATCTTCGAAACAATGGTTTGCATGTACTTCTCTGAGACAATCCGCAAAGAGCACGAACACAACGCTTCTGAATTTTAAAAGCATCAATAGCATTAACAGAATTGCCCCAAAATATTAAACCATAACTCAAAACGGACTGTACGTATCCAAAATATGCCATCAACCCCGCACTTTCGCTTGAAAAATTTATAATACGCCTCAATGGGTAAACAAATCGTGCAAGTCTACTACATAAGCCATCAATATGCGCTTTCCAGTCACAATTACTATCAATAGTAAGTCCCAAAAATTTAGTTACCACAACTTCCTCAATGCTTTGTGTATCAAAACAAATTTTTAGTTTATTAGGTGTCCTAGCAAATGAATGGAATTGCATAACATTTGTTTTGGTTAAATTAATACTAAGTCCATTTATCTCCATCCATTCCACTATTTTTCCTAAAGCAATATTTATATTTGTCTCATGAGTCAGTCGGTCTGTGCATTTTATAACTATTGTGCTATCATCAGCATAAAGAACAGTTTGATGAGTAGTGCATTTAGGTAAATCATTTATGTAAAATAGGAACAGGATCCTTACGTATGTTCCTAGAGGAAAGTTGTTCAGTTTCATGGTCTGCTTGCACCCTTTAAGTATTCGGGACGCTGTCCATTAAACCCCGTATAAACAAGTAAAGTATACTAGTATACAGACTAACGTAGGAAAAACACGTTATAGTAGTTTTCTTCTGTCGTTTAGGGAATGTAGTCGACGAATGTCCCGATTTGTTATTAGCTAGCAGGCACCACTCAGTACCTACACTTCCCTTAACTCCCGTCCGTATCGATTCACTATGGGAAGACATTGGAAAAGAACTGAAATAGAAATAATTGCGTATTAGCTTTCTCTCTTTTCGTGTGGGACACAGACTCGTCTAACGACCCAATGAACCCTAGTTTCAGAATTTCAATCGCCTTCTACAAGTAGCAGGCTTCTGACATGGTTGTGTAACGACCGCCGTCTAAGTAATCATAGCCAGCAACCGGGACGTGCTATCCGAAACACGGAACCATCTTTCTTACGGATAATCGGGTGGTTCAGCCCGCAATGTCTACCTAAATGGGAACAAATTCACAAAGAGAACTTTAAATCAAATAGCAAATTGTTACCAAATAGAAAATACGATGCCAAATAGATAGCAATTGTGACCAAATAGGAGATTTAATGCCAAAATAGAAAGCAAATTGTAACCAAATAGAAAATATGATGCCAAAATAGATAGCAATTATTACCAAATAGGAGATTTGGTGCGAAAATAGAAAGCAAATTGTTACCAAATAGAAAATTTGGTGCAAATGGTTACCAAATAGAGATTTGGTGGCAAAATAGAAAACAAATTGTTAAGAAATAGAAATGCGATGCCAGAATAGAAAGCAATCTTTACTATCAAAATAAGAGCAATGTTTAATAGATATGAAGTAGATTAAAATAGGGCATATGGTGCCAAAATAGCAATAGTTAACAAATAGGAAATTTGGTGCCAAAGTAGAAAGCAATTGTTACCAAATAGGTCTTCTTCTATCATAATAAGATCAATAGTTTCCTGACAGGCCAAATGAGCTACTTTTTAAAACAATCTAAAACGGTATTTTGTATGAAGAATTAGAAGTATGACGTCACGCCGTAAATATTGGGATGGCAACAAAACACTTACTTTTAAATTATTTTTCTGTTTATTAATTGAAACTGAATATTTCGAAAAATTATGAATGAACTCCATGGCATTTTTGGACAATAGTTTTAAGCGTACAACTGTTTTTTTTAATGACCCAGGAAACTAGCGAATTGTTACCAAATAGGAAAGCCACTTCAGGCACGGCCTCCATGGTAGCTCTCTGTATGCCCTGCAGCTTGACCCTGACGAGGAAGGAAGCCAGGCTCACGGTGAAGCCTATCAGGACGAAGGCCAGGGCATACCGAAGGTATATGTCCACCAGCGTTGAGTTCTCCTGAAAATGGCAAAGAATATAGAAGAAGCGGGGCTGTGCTAAGCTGAGGTGAGCGGGGCTGCGCTAAGCTGAGGTGAGCGGGGCTTGAATTGACCAATCAGGGTGCGTCTCCACTGAAGCGGGGCGGGGATTCGGGGATTTTTAGGCTCATGATTGGTCAATTCATGCCATGCTTAGCTTGGCTTAGCGCAGCCCCGCTTCAATGGAGACGCACCCTAAGAATGGGACACCGCGTAAGGCAACGACCCGATGAACCCAACTCACCACTATAGTAGCCATCAGCAGCATAATATTGACCATCTGGAAGATGGTTAGCAGCCAACATCGTAAGGACAGGATGTGCTCCGTTATCGGGTGTCGACAGTAGATGTCGTCATGCAGCGTCACTTTGTCTACGAAGCAGGATATCTGAAATCAAACAGGACCAGTGCCCTAAGGGTGCGTCTCCATTGAAGCGGGGCTGCGCTAAGCTAAGTCAGTTAAGCCAATCATGAGCCTCAAAATCCCCGCCCCGCTTCAGTGGAGACACTGGATTGGTCAATGCATGCCCCGCTCAGCTCAGCTTAGCGCATCCCTGCTTCAGTGGAGACGCACCTTTAGTTTGCTAAATGAAAATCGTTTCAGTTGGATGTCGATTGGATCCCAGTTGGATGATTTCGGTCATTTCGTAGTCTGCTAACAGTTTAAAGTATAGAAAAAAACACAATGGCAATTGAATGACAGTTTCGATGGGGTTAAAATGATGAAAAATAGCAGACTTTGGGCCCAGGATGTAGTATAGTGCCCTGTCAGCGGCCCTTCAGATTCATGTCTTGTCGAAACTGTGACCTGACCTGTCGGAACTAAGGCTTGTCGGAGAAGCGGACAGTCGGGAGGAGTTGCGGCTTGTCGGAGTTTAGGCTGTCGGTGCTGCAGCTTGTCGGAGTTTAGGCTGTAGGCGCTGCGGCTTGTCGGAGCCATTCGGAGCTCCGATTTGTCGGAGTTTCGGCTGTCGGAGTAATGTCTTGTCGGAGTTCGGTTTTAAATTCCATTTCATCACTCTCTTTGCCTTATCCCGTTCTCTGTCGGGGTCGGCAACCTAATCTAGGGGATTTGACGTGGAACCAAGTTTTTACACAGAGCGACTGCCATCTGACTTCAGACCCATAAGGTGTAAAAATATTAGCTGCAAATATTTTCTAATATTTTCCACTGAAAATGAACAACTTTCCCAAGACATATGAGAGGTCGAAGTATGAGAAAATAAAACCATCCAAGTAAAATTTAAAAACATGTGGTTAGACCATCGCTTTGGACGGAACCGAAAACGAACGTTTCAAAAATGAGTGCCGAAACTCATTGTTATATACACATTATATACACTCATTATATACACTTCCGATTTTATTTACAGTCAAATGGGGGAAAATGAGACTAGCTGGTAACTTGGGATATGTTCGACACCAGTATCTATGAACCAGCTATAAGCCTATAACGTTATAATTGTTTGATAAATGTAGAGTCCATAGTTTTCAACCAGTTACAATGTTATAGCTGGTTCATAGATCCTGGTGTCGACCATGTCCCAAGTTACCCGCTAGTCTCATTCCCCCATTTGACCGTACTTACCAAACTGATAATAGCAATGCAAACCACAGCCGTTCTATTGGTCATGAAGGAAAATTCAGGTTCCTTGATGTAGTACGGGTACCAGACCAGTTCTTGGGGTGCTATTGGTCCTAAATTCATTTCGCTTACGTATCTACTTAATTTAGTCGAATTATAATGCCTAATTTATTTCATAATCCAAGTATCAGTTGCGTAAGATATTTATCTTTCTTTAATGTGAAACTAGTTTTCTGATGCTCGGTATTTTGAGGCTTATTACGCGAAATAACAATATTTTGATAGGTTCTTGATTCAATCAAAAAGTATAATAAGAATAAATAAAATTCAATAGGTAGTGATTTTTTCTAGATAGATAAAGAAACGATCTCGAATTAGCAACATTATTGTTTGCCTCTCTATCAAAAAATATGACATATGAGCGAGACGTCAACAGTAATATTGCCCTTTCGAAATCGTTTGTTTAAAAAAACAAGTTATTTATTATATGGACTTCAAGTATATTATAAGTCTATGACTTCAACCGACTTCACCAATCTTGGGCAATTCTGCCAGTGTACAGCAAAAATTATGGACATTTCCATTTTTTCCCTTAAATATAAAAAAAAAATCAATAAAATATGTCTGTCTATAAACATGCAACCGATTTTGATGCGGTGTGCTTAATAGATAGAGTCTATCTATCTTTTCGTGTGGGACGCCGAGTCGTCCAACGACCCAATGAACTCTAGTGTCAGAATTTTTCTACCGCCACAAGTAGCAGGCTTCTGACATGGTTATGTAACGACCGCTATGTAAATAATCACACAGCAACCGGGACGTACTTCTTACGTCATACGTCTTAACGTGCCATCCGAAACACGGAACCATCTTCCTTACGTACAATATGTCAGGATCGTAGCATACATAGCAGTGGAAGAATGTAGTGTCTGCCTACCCTTCCGGGAAAGAGGCGTGATTATAGCTATGTATGTATAATTCCCAAGAGAAAACGATATTAGCTGTGGGAGATGGACTTGCCGATAGTTTTATAATAAAAAGACGTGGTCTTCCTCAAAAACCTAAATCAAAGACACCAAAAACGGAATAATAACATAACACATACATATACATACATACATAAATCACGCCTATATCCCCTGCGGGGTAGGCAGAGCGTAAACGGCCGTAAAACGGTCACTTACACCACGTCTGACAGGGTCGAGGGAAACTTCAGAAGGCTGTGTATACACATCACACATCTACACACAAATCACGCCTGTATCCCTGGCAGGGTAGGCAGAGCATCAACGACCATAAAATTACGTATGTATACACATCATCAAGCCTCAAATCCCTTATTCGCCTCCTCAAGTCGCTTCTAACAATGACTGTAAAGTAAAATCTCCTTTTGAAAACTTCTTCGTACTGGTTTTCATAATTTTCAAATGTTTCGTTTTTCTGTACGTCATCTACAGTCATCTATCAGGTCGTTTTCGATTGTCTTGGGAATTCCTTTCGAGGATTTTGGAAATTAAGAAAATGGGGCGCAAATTATTGTTATGGTGTGTCCTAACGATGGTTTTACACTTTATTTGCGCTGAAGAGAAAGCGTCTGAAGCTTCGCATGCTGGTAAGAAACCTGACTACCTTCTATATCTACCACGACTCATCACACCACAAGCTCTTCAAGCAACTGACTCCCTTTTTCCCCTGCTAATCAAAGGAGTTAGGGTACGTGTTCCGAAAGGTACAGAACGACTGCCGTCTGACCTCTGCAACCCGAAGGCAAACCTGGCCCGAATCGTAGGTTAAGTCACATTCAAATATCATCTGAATTCAAATTTTTCCTTCGTCGTAAGAGCAGTCGGTAAATATGCACGTGAGTAAAAACATATGGTACATTTTTATGGTTAACCAGGGTCACCCGCGATTTTTTTTAAACAATCGCGTGACCCTAAATAAAGTTACATTCGTAGATGGAGGGTATCCTATATATCTAGTGTAAACGCGGCACAGGTGAACTTAAAACTTGCCCCTATTAACGCACGTTAGTCACAGGATCGGATCAGCGCCTCTATTTTTGAAATTTCGCATGCGGAAATCTGCTAGTAATTGTTTGTACACGTTCTGGTTACTTTACTTATCGATTCCCACATACTCTTTTAAATTCATATATACGCTTGACAATAAAAACATCGAGTAGTAGAAGTTTAAAAACGTGTGGTCAGACTAGTCGTTGCGGACTTCTATTTGCAATTTATTACTTAGAAAATAAAATTGCAGATCCAATAACGGGAGAAGCGCCAGCAAATAAAGTAGAAGCGAATGCAAAAGTAGTAGATCCACAAGCAAAAATAGTACATCCACAAGATAAAGAAGTAGATCTAAAAGCAAAAGAAGTAGATCCAAAAGCGAAAGAGGAAGATAAGAAAGCAAAAAAAGTAGATCCAAAAGCGAAAGAGGTAGATAAGAAAGCAAAAAGAGCTAAAGCGAAAGGAGTAGATTCAAAAGCGAAAAAAGTTGATCCAAAAGTAAAAAAAGTAGATCAGAAAGCAAAAGTAGTAGATCCGAAAGCGAAAGAAGTAGATCAGAAAGAAAAAGTACTAGATCCGAAAGCGAAAGAAGTAGATCCAAATGCAAACGAAACAGAACAGAATAACTTCCGTGACGTAGATGCCCTGACAAAAGAAATAAGAGATGCCGAAAAGGAATACGAAAAGAGTTTTGATACTGATAAGAATCACTTTGAGAAAGATTATGAAATCCAAGACGAAGATGCCGAGACAAATGCCATAAGAAAAGCCGTAAAGGAATTCGAAAAGAGTGTTGATATTGTTAAGAATCACTTTGAGAAAGGTAAGGGTAAGAAAGTAATAAGATCTTCTTACATAGCAGGAATGTTCGTCTCCCGAGAACTGAAAAAGTCACGCAAAACAAGTCTGTTAGTGGGCGTGATGGAAGACTGAATGACATGTATTCGTAACGCCGTAAATTTTTTCGACCTCCCATACAAAATTCCCGATCAGCTCACTGAGTTTGTATGGGAACTCGAAAAATTTTTTCGTTTCCGACCATATCCCCCATAGGTAAAATATTGCAGCTAATATTTTTACAACTTAAATTTGCCTCTAGTAGGCAGACATCACTGCTATGTCCCGGATTCTTTTGTCGTATAACTAATTATGTCCATAATTTACTTAGGGTATCGTTTTTGTCACTTGTGGGGTAGGCAGAGCGTCAACGGTCGCTGTCGTTACATTCGACAGATGCCGTTTTAGAAAAATGTAGGTACGTTTCAAAAAGCTATAGTGTCTTTTCTTTGTACGTTTAGTATAAAGATTATTAATAGATTATTAATAGAATAGGAGTACTATACCGTGTGATGCCGGCTTAGAATATCATCACCCCACATCCTTCCCGCGGGTGTCGTAAGAGGCGACTAAGGAACTCGTGAGTATTGGTGCATCTCAATTTTAGGCGACAGGCTGACAACCTTGATACACATGTTTTCTGAAACCACCTTGGAAAACAATCCTCAAAAATGTCAGACGTGGCGATAGCGATAGCTTCCAGCGGCCGTTAACGCTCTGCCGACCTCGCAAGGGATAAAGGCGTGATATATGTATGTACTTATGTGTGTATGTAGTACTTCTGTACAGGTTTTTCGAGGGTTTTACTATAACCATGTAACTTATGATATGAATTGAGACAAACAACGTAATGTGACGAAGTTACATGCCGTGAAGTGAACTTGGTTGACCCCGAGGCGATGCCTTTATTTTTGTTTTTTTATTCTCCAGTCGCGTCCAGTAATAAATAAAGATTGTTATAAATTACTAGACATGCACTAACAAAATGCCAAAATATGCATGCAAATATGTACTATATGGTAGTTCAAAACATGCACTACAAAAGGGCAAAACATCCAAAAAATGCATAATCAAAAAACAGATTATTACAGGAATCAACGTTTTCCTCGACTTAGATTTATAATATGATTTTGATACTCATATGTTTATACGTTACTTGTATAGTATTTTAATAAATTTACTTTTTAAAATATTATAAAAAAATACATTTAAATTTTTGTGACAGTAAACTATTAGGTACGAGTAGTTTTTTAGGTTTTCTACTGCAAACTTGTGGAGCTTGTCACTTAATATGAAAGCCGAATATGGCCTTTCGACTGCCGATTAACCACAGAAATAGGCACTTTCAATAAAAAAGTGCCGAAAGTGCAGAAACGCTATAGAAATAACATGCAAATGCATATAATCCGTTGTCTATAAAATGACCTATCCACTTATTCGTCGTTAAGGGTGCGTCTCCACTGAAGCAAGGCTGCGCAAAGCTAAGCTAAGCGGGGCGTGAATTAACCAATCAGGGTGAGTCTCCACTGAAGCGGGGCGGGGATTTTGAGGCTCATGATTGGTCAATTCATGCCGCGCTTAGCTTAGCGCAGCCCCGATTCAATGGAGACGCACCCTTAGTGTCTCAAATACCAGAATCTTAAAACCAGCTCACCTTCTAATTTCCAGAACTACTGCCAGAAGATATGGTCGAAGAATTTATTGAAAACTTGTCTCAAATTATAGCAAACATCATAGAGCTGTTAAAAGTCTCACGTGATAGCGTCTACAAGTTCATAGAGATGAAAGGCATAGAGCGAGTCTTAGCCCCATACTTACTTCTAGATGCAGGGAGCATTAGACATAATCTGCTTACACTAACTGAATTACTCTTCGACGTCGCACCCGCAACCACGTCAGCTGTGATGCCAATAACTGCTCTAGATAAACTACTGATGGTTTTTGAAGAAGACGACAATATGGAAGTCAAGGCTAGGACGATGCACATTTTCTACGTTTGGCTACCAGATAATCCTAAAGTGCAAGATAGACTGATGAAAATCGGAGGGCTTGAACCGTTTTATGAACATATTGAAAAACTGGATGCTAATGTCGTCAATATTCAGATGCGAATAGTGAGTAAGATTATAAAGGAACATATTAGACTTAGGACTGGTTATTACAAAAAAACGAAAGCTGATGATAAGACAGTGAAAATTTATAAGAGGATTGGTATGCTAGATTATTTGTCGTCTGATATTCTCTGCCACGGACTATTCACAGTTTTTCAAAACGTTTGGGATGATACCGATAGTAATGATAATCAAACAAAGTACTTACATCCCGTGTTTGAGATCATCTCCGACCTTGAGCCTTTCTGTAATGAAAAAATTGGGGGAGAAGATACCATACATTTTCTGAGAAACATAGCTCAATATCTTGAAACCCTTCCAGATGGTACTATAATGGCCTATGAAGGCCTAGGGTTGAACACTACTAAATTTAAGAATGTTGTACACTGGTACCTTGATAAACTCGATCCTTTAGATGTTAACGTTCCTTATAAAATTTATAGAAAGGGTATGACTAATTACTCTAAAGAGGAAATGCTTAGGAATATCAGTTTCCCTAGAACAGACTTGTAACGTTTCACGTATTGTTGAAAATAAATTATTTGATTAAAACTGCCGTACTTTTTGTGGGGATCAGCCTACCATTAATAGTACTAGTGACACAGGTCCCTTCGGAGCATAATGTACAAAACGCAAAATGAACAAGACACTCAAAATTAACAAATCGCAAAATGTACAATACGCAAAAATGTGCAAAGCGCAAAATGAGCACAAGACGCAAAATGAACAAATCGCAAAATGTGCAAAGAAGGCCTAAAGCCTCATACATGGCGTTGCGAAATTTCATTAAAATCCATAAGTAAGTTCCTGAGATAATAATTTCATCCGTTTGGAGCGGGCCTGTAAAGGTACCTCCTTTGCTGACTGTCCCTACTTTCTTTCGTTGTAGGTTTATCAAAACCACTTAATATCAACAAGGAGTATGTAAAAATAGTATCCATCTCTTGTTTTTTGAATTGAAAATAGTTTTTAAGGTGATCCGTTACGTCTTGCTAAGCTACACAACGCCAATAGATGGAGCTACTGCTGCATATAACACAGTTATTTCTTTACGCAATAAATACAATCTATAAAATTACTAAAACGTTATTTGCGGCAATTATAATGTATCTTCGACAAGTCACAAAAATCTCCGTAAAAAAATTTGCTCAAATTATGGAGTATAAGTCAATTGAAAATATGTTCCGTGTCTATACACATCTCCTCTACTCACACATGTGCAAGTCATTTATAAGAAAGCGTTCGCTTATTTTGACGCCTAATGCATCGTGATCCACAGAGGTGATAGCCTTATTGTGGCTTTTGATAAGGTCGTACCAGGTTCTATCCACGGTACGAAAATTTTATTTTTTGTTTATGTATTGTTTTTTGCCTTTTTTATTGTATAATAAAATTATTTTCGAATAAAACAAGAATTGATAATTATTCGATGCATTTTTTTGTTATTGACGTGGACGTGAAATCGGCATCCATAGGTATAGCCTAATACTAATCAAATAATACTAACTGGGAAAGTCCATAAAATAAGCAATTTTTTAGCATTCTTTTAGATGAGAAATCGATATCTAAATCAGTACCTAAACATCCACTGCTAGAGCAGTTAGCTATATTATTGTGTTCTTTAACAAAGGCATTACTATTTGTGACATGTATGTGGACTCCCCAATTTTATAAATACAGTCAGCCAGTCAGGTCATAACGAATTGAATGATATGGATGGATAGGATAGGTAGATAAAATATATTCATACATTAGGAATAAAGTAATAAAATAAAAAGACGTGACTCGTTTGTAACATTCGTGACATTTTGTAATAAAAAAAATTACAATTATATTCTTTCCATATACAAATTATCTTTGAACCACGGAAACTTTCAGACGTGGCGGTAGCGACCGTTCTTGCGGTTGTTTACGCTGTGATAGGCTTAGGCGTGATAATGTATGTACAAATATTCTAAACGCGAAGGTAAGTCTGTTGGTTTGTCCTTCTTTCACGTGGCAATGGATGGACGCGGTTGGTCATTAGGTACTCTCGGTCACAATTTCTGTATTGTCTTCTGTAGTTTCTGTACGTGTCGAACAACAAACTGTTGATGTCTAAAAAAAACAATCATAGGTGAATAACAAAATAATATAAGTTTGTCAAAAAGCTAGAACATTTGTCTCTAACTTCACACCAAACTTTAATGTTATTTGACGCGACATGTAATATAAAAAATATGGATTATTCCCCAAATCTATGCACTGGGCTCCCTTATTCACACGTCTGAGGATGATCTCGGGCAAAATACAGTCGCGGAAAAAGTCCACCAGTTTTGGTATCATGTCTAGAATAAACTGGTCATCTCTTAGGACTTCAAGCACAGTTATAGGCTGAGTTGGTGCAATAAAACCAATGAAGTAACATTTTTCACGTCTTGTAATTCTCAACTGTCCCTGCACCTAAAAAGAGAAACTAATCATTACTACAACATCAAATATAAAATTTGCTACCAGTCGGCATAAACATTTTTTTTTCAGTGATTACCTGGTAGTAATAGCTATGTTTTTTGTTCATTGTTAAAATCCCATCTTTTACAATGATTGGAAAGTTTTTTCTTTCAGTGGCTGCGGTCTCAATCGTTTGATTGTTTCTTGCCAAAGACGGGAAGCATTTGGGCATTTCTACGGCAGGAGTAAATTTTTATCACCTCCGTGTGCAATTTTATTTTTAACATTTTATTGACTTTATAATACTGGAAAATTAGGAAAAAAGAATAGAAACATATTGATGCTTATTTGCCATCATTTGCTTCAGTAGATCCTGAAATAATTAAATTTTAATTTCGAGTGTTCACGGAGTTGAGAAATGTGTTCACGGAGTTGAGAATGCACGTTTGTTTTAAGATTTTCATGCACTCATTCAAAGTGATTTATTGTTTTTTAAATGAATAAACAACATAAGACGAATTTCTCCCCATTTCCACTTGCAGATTCTGAAATAATCGAATTTGAATATTGATTGTTCACGGTGTTTAAAAATTTGTTTACGGAGTTGAGAATTTTTAAAGTGTTATTGTATTAAATATCAGCCGATGGTGTAAAAGTTTAAATTCTTTGTTAATTCTGTATTTGTATTTTTTGAAGACAGTTGTGCTTGAAAATGATTTCTGATTTGGTTTTCGTGGATTGCTTTCATCAGTACTACTGTCACAATTTTTACATACATACATACATATATCACGCCTTTATCCCTTGCGGGGTAGGCAGAGCGTTAACGGCCGTAAGAATACGGTCGCCATCGCCACGTCTGACATTTTTGAGGATTGTTTTCGAAGGTTGTTTTAGAAAACATGTGTATCACTATAGTGACAGGTTGTCAGCCTGTCGCCTAAAAATTGTAATACACCAACACTCTCGAGTCCCATAGTCGCCTCTTACGACACCCGCAGGAAGGATGTGGGGCGATTCTATTCTAAGCCGGCATCACACGTCACAATTTTTGGTCATTTTAGATCTGAGTCTTTGGCTAATGGACGATTTAAGCGTACCCTGTTAATTTTAATGAAATAGGACTTGACCATCCGGAGGAGTCTGGTGCTGAGGAACAATGAGGAGTACGAGAAATATCCGAACAAGTGGATCATGCTGTTAAAAAGAAAATTTTTCGAAATTTCCGAAAATCGAAAATAAAATGTTAATTTAGCTGGCATCACTCGGCAAATCTAAATGTCATAAAATATTGTCAAAACCAGTGGCATAGTTTATACTACGACTGCTTTGCTTCAACACACTAGCAGTAGGCACCTACTGTGTTACGTTATTTTCCAAGAATACACCTTTACAGCCACAACAGTTCACAGCTGGACATGAGCTTCCCTTATTGGGGAGGTATTGCCATGTTTTCCACGCATGGTAGGTAGATTGGCGAGCATCAAATACGATGTTGCATTCACAGGGAACGCTGCCAGCCATTTTCTTGATGATTAACTTTTAGCCGCCTCTTACGACACCTACAGGTAGAATTGGAGTGATGCTATTCTACGCCGGTACCACACGACATCATTCTAATCACAGTTTTATAAAAAACTTCAACTCCGTGAACAAAATTCTCAACTCCATGAACAAATGCACACGGAGTTCAGATTCTCGGAGTTGAGAAAAAGCTGGTTTCTTTGAAATTCTCTATCACAGTAAAACTTTGTGCAAATCCAATTTTACGTACGTATTGGTATACTATCAAGGCACAAATTACACAAAGTAACAACCTTTTAGCTCTTATAGCTTCAAAAATATTCATGATCCGGAGTTGAGAAATTACTCTGCACCAAAGACGAAGCAAAATTTCTTACCTTTGAAAATGGTAAATTCCGGCAGCATGTCTCAGATTCACTACACTCGCCTACTCGGACGCAACTGGCAGTTTATGTGAATCGAATAATGGTGTGCATATCGCGCGTGTTTACAGATGTGCGTAAGAGTTTGTGAGTGATACCGAATTTAGTCATAAGCTCGGGACAAATATTTAAAGTAACATAAGTGGTACAAAATAAAATATTATAGACATCTTGGTAATAAATAAGCCTTTGTCATATATCTATATACATGTGAACATAGGAACATTATTATAAATTCCGGAAATTATCGAATTATGGACCAATTTAGTTTCAATTCCGCCAAAGGGACAGGCCTAAATCAGGTAAATTTGGTGTTTTTTTTTCAATTCGGTATATTTTTCAGAAGAAAGTAATATTAAATTAGTCATAATAATTATGCTCTCCAAATAGAACATACATTAAGGATTATGTGTTATTTTTTTGAGATTTTAGTTTATATGTTTAACACGATTTCTGGACAAGGACAAAAAAAACGGCGTCTCTGTAGAAATGCCCATTTGATTTCGAGAATGGCATTCTCATTTAGCACTAACATAGGCTGCACCAACTATTTACTTGCACATTCAATATGATATAGAGATCAATTTCTTACCGGAAAACTATCTCTGAAATAGTAAACAATCGCACAATCACACCAGACGTACACGTGTTCTTTGATTTTGACAGTTTTGACGCTTGCGTTCAAAAAATTTCGGTATTGTTTATACGAGCATTGAATTTTATTTTATTGCGAGTTTCAATGGTTTGCACGTATTAAAAATAAAGTGTGCACTTCTTTATCTTGTTTGAGCATAAAAATATAAATATTTTAATTTTATTATTTAATTTTATATTACCCCCAAACTGATTCCACAACAAATGCGTAAAACGATATCGAGTTTCGGAATGCACTCTGGCTCCAGTGACCTTCAGCCCATGACTCGAACATTCACGCACACATGTTAATGTTACGCACACAAATGACTATCCTACACTATAGATAGCACGCCTACAAATGTATTATTGGGAAGAAAATTACTGATCAAAAAAGGTATTTCAGATAACTAAGTCGTATATTTCTATCATTTTGCGAAAACTTTACATTAAAATAGGACTGTAGATCAGTACTTCAACCAACATTTTTGGTTTGTGTAAGCATGTAAGTCCATTGACTTTTGTATGGAAAACGGATCACCTTAAGAGAGTTTTTTTTTATACGTAAACATGGTGTTTCGAAAATACCCAATAGCCTTTTAAGAGGTCAATGTACTCATGTATACAAACAACTTTTAGTATGGGACCAAAGTAGAAACCAAAAATTTCATTTTATATATGTAGAGTTAAATATTTTCTCACCTGTGAACTCTGGCTTAGTTGCACATTTTGCGATTTGTTCATTTTGCGTCTTGTGCTCATTTTGCGCTTTGTACATTTTGCGTATTGTACATTTTGCGATTTGTTCATTTTGAGTGTCGTGTTCATTTTGCGTTTTGTACATTATGCTCCGAAGGGACACCAGATTTATGTCGCTAGTACCCCCGGGGTCACTAGTACCATTGATTAGTACCATTAATGGTACTAGTACACAGACTTATGTCGCTAGTATCCCCGGGGTCACTAGTACCATTGATTAGTACCATTAATGGTACTAGTACACAGACTTATGTCGCTAGTATCCCCGGGGTCACTAGTACCATTGATTAGTACCATTAATGGTACTAGTACACAGACTTATGTCGCTAGTATCCCCGGGGTCACTAGTACCATTGATTAGTACCATTAGTAGTGCTAGTGACACAGACTTTAAAAACAAGACAAGTTATAGATCGCGAGTTTGCTCCCCCCGATTTTAAGTATAGCCACATCCCGATTTTAATCCTTCCGGATTGCAACGAGACTCGTTGCTCGAAGGTAGAACCCGATGTGGGAACGATCGTCATGCTTTCTCTTTCCCACTGAGGCTCTGACATATAGGTATCAGGCGTTCACGTTTTCTCCCTTACACTTAGGTTACCGCCGCCATTTACAGATCCTTTTTTTATTAGGGAATTTAATTTTTATCGTGTAGCGTGCCTCTGCCGACTTAAACGAGCCGATTTAGGTATTCGTTTTTTGAAATAATGACGTTACGAGCAAATGAAAGAAAAATAAATTGCTCACCACAGTTGTCGTCAACCTTTAAACTATAAATCACAATCGTAATAGCACACAAATACAAAGCAGTTTTATAATAGCTCCCCTTAGCTATTTACCCCTGAATTAGTGTTGTCTTGCCGCTCGATAGTGGACTATCGATAGTCTATGGAAAGTTAATCGATAGTGCACGCTATCGTTCAATTGTCGATTGTAAGCATAATCCCGAGTTTATGTTTCCTAATGTACCTATTGCCATGTCGATTGTATAGGTTGTCTTGTTTTTAATGGTACTAGTGACCCCGGGGGATTTTTGAATAGGAAACTATCGATAGCAATACTATCGATATCTCGGTAGCACTAAATGCCTGAATGTACGGACAATGGGGTATCTTTTCGTTTGCGGTCGACTAACGTGGGGTCGACTTTGGTTTGGGGATTTGTCAATTAACTGTGCTGATAAATAATCGTATGTGGAAACATTTTGTATTTAAATGCTAAGGAATATTCTAAAACTACTCGAATGCCGTAGGTAATGTAATACATATGAGGTGTAAAAATATAAGCTGCAAATATTTTAAGGCGTGAATCGGCCCATGAAACTGAACAACTTTCCTCAAGGAACATAGGTCGATATCATCATCATCATATAAGCCCACATCTACCCACTGCTGAGTATACGCCTCTTCTTTTTCTCGCCATGATCGCCGGTCCTGTGCCTCCCGCATCCACTGTCTACCAGCAACGGTGGCTAAGTCGTCCGTCCATCTAGCGGGGGGTCTGCCAACTGGACGCTTTTTTGTTCTCGGCTGCCACTCTGTTACCGCCTTGGTCCACCGTCCTTCACCCCGACGAGCCAAGTGTCCTGCCCACCCCCACTTCAGTCCCCTCACGCGGCAATCGGCAGATTCGGGCTCGTGATCCGGTTTCCGACATCAACGATTCTTGTTCGGCGTCTTATCTCCTCGTTGCGAACACGATCCTGAAGCTTGATATCTAACATGGAACGCTCCAACGTCACTCGAAATCTTTATCTATTTTTAAATCGAAATTGCATAATTATCTCCTTTTAAAATCAGTTGTTTTTTAATTTTCCTATAACCCCTGAACTGGGGAAAAGCCATAACTTGGCTTTCGCCATTTTTCCCTAAACTGGGAGAAGCCATAATATGGCTTCACATCTGCGAGCTCATATTTCGTTAATTTTTATAATTTCTACTGAACGCAGCGGTAAATGTATGAGTAAAATACTTAGTGGGTAGGTTTTGGAATATAAAAATGGCAACATCAAGCTCGGACCATAGAGTTTTTTCAAGCAAGATCATTCATTGTTTGACAGGTGCTCTTACTCTCAGTTTTAGGTACATGTTTGTAAGCTCTGCCTGTGAAAATAATGTATTGAGATGTGATATTTTACGTTTTATTTTAGTAAATGGATGTATAATAATTTAAATGAAAAGGATTTCCTTTAAACATTCTTTTCCATTTACTAGATCTTAGGCTCTGAATACAAAAATCTGGGTACAAAAAAACCTTCCACTTCAGCTTGAGATTGTCAAAACTACAATGGCTAAAGTGTTTATATTATTTCACAACAAGAAAGCTTGTTCCAAGACGAACTCGGCAATATAACATACTATGCTTATCAGTCAATAGTTTCTGAGAACTTTTTGTTTTTGTAACCGGAGCCACTTAATGGTTGCCACCCGCGACCGGCCCCCCAGTTGGCCATCTTGGAATCTCTAGTGCTCCCCAGCGGAAGGGATAACTTGTGTTACAAAAATTATAATTACCTAATACCTAAATAATATATCAAAATATCTACAAGCATACATACATATATATATATATATATATATATATATATATATATATATATATATATATAAATACACATAAAGTATAAATCTTTAAGTATATATCTTATACATATATACATATGTATGTATGCTTGTAGATATTTTGATATATTATTTAGGTATTAGGTAATTATAATTTTTGTAAAATATAACTCTCTTTAACTTTCTTTTGTTTCTGCAACTACTTCCAAATTGTTAAACTGCCTCTGTAAAGGTAGAGGTTGCCTGGAAGAGATCGCTACAAGCGATAAGGCCGCCTTTGCTTACTTTTAGTTATACTATATTGTGCCGTTTTGTGTTTTAATATTGCGCTTGTTGTAAGCAATAAAGAGTTTATCTATCTATCTATCTATCTCCATGGCTCTTTGTGCAACCTTCACTTTGTGCAAGCTCTCCCTTGTGAGCGTCCATGGTACCATAAGTGAGCGTGGGCAAGACACATTGGTTAAAAACTCTGGTTATCTGAATTCAGTTTTTCATTTGAATGTGGGTTTCATCACGATGTTTTTCCTTCACCGTAAGAGCAGCCGGTAAATGTACGTGAGTAAAAACACATTGGTGCATGGCGGGGATCGAACTCGGTTGTTACGATTGTAAGACTGGTCCTATTATCCTAACCACTTGGCTATCGACGGTCTATTCTTTCAACTAATTCTAGGTCACTAATTCCTGAAAGAGTATGCATTTGAGCCAAGATTTGAGCAAGATTAATGATACATTTCACTTTGAGATGTTTCCAGAGTCAGAAAACTATTTAACTTCTGGAAAATGGTTATGTAGATTCAAAATACATACAAAATCTTGTGTGTATTTTTGCATTCAACACATCATTCTCCTTGGTCGGTAAATGTACAGTCAAATGGAGGAAAATGAGACTAGCGGGTAACTTAGGACATGGTCGACACCAGCCTTTTCGGTCACTTAGGTCCAGTTCCTGATACGTCCAGTGGTCCTTTCCATTTCCGCGAACGTCCATTACCGCGAACGTCCATTACCGCGAACGTCCATTTCCACGAACGACCATTTTAGGGTCTAGAATTGATTCAACAAATATCGTTCCTGTGATCTTTGCACTACTTCCAAATAAAAGTGAGGAGACCTACAGGTGACTATTTCATTTGATAAAAAATTTAAACTAGGAGTCGATATTCGCAAATATAAATGTGATTACGAAGCTGCACCAATGAATGCTATTAAAGCAGTTTTTCAGGAGGTAGAAATACGGGGCTGTTTTTATCACTACAATAAAGCCATTTGGCGAAATGCGAAAAAACTTGGAGCAAACAAATCCAAAGAGAATAGACATTTGCTGAGAATGATCGCGTTGCTTCCTCTTTTGCCAGCTGGAAGCATTAAAGAAGCATGCGTACAAATTTTTGACGATGCCCCTGTATCGCATGAAATGAATACTGTTTAAAAAGAGAAAGTAAACATTACGAATATAAGATCAGGAGAAGCTTGTTTACGGAATTAAAAAAAAACAGAAGACAGCATTTAATTAATTTTTTAAGTTCTTTACGCTACTTTCTTCAATATGAACGAAAATGTAACTACGAAGTTTAGGAACCGATGGCACCTATTAATCACTATTTCATAACTAATGCTTCTGCTATATACCTACTTGAATAAGGAGCAGACTTTCTCGAAACTGGACAGTCGAGGAATGAACGTTCGCGGCACTGGACTTTCGCAGAATGGGCGTTAGCGGTAATAGACTTTCGCGGAATGGACGTAAGCGGAAATGGACGTAAGAGACCACTGGACGTATCAGGAACTGGACCTAAGTGACCGAAAGGGAACTAGCTATAAGCCTATAACGTTATAACTGGTTGATAAATGTAGAGTCCAAAGTTTTCAACCAGTTACAACGTTTATAGCTGGTTCATAGATGCTGGTGTCGACCATGTCCCAAGTTACCCGCTAGTCTCATTTCCCCCCATTTGACATACGTGAGTAAAACACATTGGTACATGGCGGGGATCGAACTCGGGTCTCACGATTGTTAGACCGGTGTCTTAACCCCTAGGCCGCCGACGCTCACCTATTACTCGATTTAGGCTGTTTTTTATACTGTCGCTGCAGATAATCGTTAAAATAAATTACCAGTAGGGTGTATTGTCCACTATGAGAACTAAGGTCAGGTGGCCTCACGCCCGCTACCTGCGGTACTAGTAGAGGCACCATGATTTTCTATAAAACGAGGACAATGTATTAACATACATTTCTTGTCAAAAAATCCGAGACACCTTGCAAGTTTATGCTTCGTACGAATTAGATTATTTAAAAAGTATGTTTGATATCGTGTGAAAAATATATAAAATGTTATAAAAAGCTAAAACTATCGGTTTGACGACACTCATGTAAAAGACATCAACGAGACCCACCTTGAGATACAGACGCTCCGGAGACTACGATTCAAGATCTCTTAAGATCTGCCTTTTTTTTTATCAATCTGTCGATTTTTGATTTGCATACCAGCATGGCTAACATGCGTGCCACGACATATTTTGTCGTTTCATATGCGCACAATGTCACTATGGAAGAATGCGTAACTTATTCGCAGTGAAGATAGCTGCAGATTCTGCAGCGACAATATTTTATCTCGTGGCACGCATGTTAACCATGCAGGCATCGAAAACAAAAGTGCGATGGCATTAAGATAAAAGATAAAATTCATTTATTTGCCTCAAAACCATGTTCAAAAGTTGGTATGCAAATCATTGTAGGATAAATTTAGCAATAAAAACAATTAATTGTCCACAATAACCTGAAAATCATGGTTACCCTACTTTCATACAGAGTAACTAAAGATGTCGTATTACAATACAAATGGGCTATTTGCAGTGGTCATTACAACGATTCATTCATGACTTCTAAAGCCATTCCATTCACGTCTTCAGGACTTTCCGAAAAAAAAAATATTCTCACGGATTCCTTGCGCAAACGCGCAAATTCGTTCTGCAGGTCGAAAGGGAAAAAAAGCGCGTTTTGTTGCGCTTTTTGACGTTTGTCAGGTGAATTGAGCGCATTTTTTGGCGTTATGATCGATTTGATGCGTTGTTGGTTTGGTCCTTCGGGTTTTTGATTTTTGAGTTGCATGTTTGAATTTCTCCCACACTAATAATTCACACAAATTACGCCTATTTCCCTAGCAGGGTAGGCAGAGCGTAAACGGCCGTAAGAATACGATCGATATCGCCGTGACTGACAAATATTGAGGGCTTCTTTAGATGGTTCGTGCCTGTAGTGACAGGTTGTCAGCCTTCCGCCTTAAGTTGTAATACACATGGAATCCTCGAGTCGCCTCTTACGACACCCACGGGCAGGACACGGGGTGATGCAATTCTGAGCCTTCACCACACGGCAGAAGTTTGAATTTCTCCCACACTAGCTGTTACGAAAATTTATCTGAACCATAATATACCTGGAGATAGCAAAGCAATGATTCCTGACAGGTCAAATGAGCTACTTTTTAAAACGGTATTTTGTTTCAAGAACTAGAAGTATGACGTCACGCCGTAAGAATTTGGATGGCGTCAAAACACTTAATTTTATATTATTTTTCTGTTTATTCATTGAAACTTTGAATATTTCGGAAAATGATGAATGAAGTCCGTAGTAGTTTTGGACAATAGTTTTAAGCGTACAACTGTTATATTTTTTAATGATCCAGGAAACTAGCAAATTCACTGCCCATTTGACAGTTACCATCTTGTGTGTGGTTGTCAAGTTGTTGAATAATTATCTTTCCTTCCGCAAAAAATGGCAGAATAATTTGTTCACTAGAAGTCTAAACTATGTATTTACAATTTATTCACAGAATCTCAAAGTAGTTTACAAAATATTTACAGGAAAGAGTCAATTTCGTAAATTTAATTATTATTATGAGCCTGAAGTGTCCCACTGCAGGGCAAAGGCCTCCCTCCCCTTCTTCCATTTATCCCTGTCTTGAGCCACCTCCATCCAGTTTTTGGCGTGGGCATCTAGTTCGTCTCTCCATCGTTTCCGTGGTCGACCGCGAGCCCGTTTCGCGTTAGGAGGGACCCAAGTGCTGGTAATATTTGCCCATAGTGAGTTTGGCATTCTAGCTGTATGTCCAGCCCAATCCCATTTAAGGTATGCTGACTTCTGACCCACATCAATAATTTGCGTTCGAGCCCTCAGCGTTGTATTTCTGACTCAGTCAATCAACTTGACTCCGAGTATGCTGCGCTCCATATTACGCTGGCAAATCTTGAGTTTGGACTTTTGAATGTCTGTCAATGACCAAGTTTGAGCTCCGTAGGTAAGAATGGGGAGAATGCACATGTCCATGAGTTTCCGCTTAAGTGTCAGTGGAAGGTTACCCTTCATAAGCTCTTTCATGGACCTATAGCTCCTCCAGGCATTTTCAATCCGTCTTTCGACCTCTTTGTCTTTGTCAAAGAGGTCGTAAATTTAAATGAGACTATTTTTGCATTTATTTCTGTGTTATGGATACTGATAACTCCTCCTAAAACACGCGCGGATTTTGATGAAAGTGGTTCAAGTGAAAAGTTTATACGCATAATACATGCCGGGAAAACGTCTTCTTCCCACAGGAAAATAATGAGCAGTCGTTGCAATCGCTGGACGGTCTATGTTTTACAAAAGACCATAGTTTAGTTGGTTTAGTCTATTGAGTAGTGCTACTACTCTTCTGAATGACCGGAGTCAGCTTTTTTGCTAAACAATAAAATGTTTACTTCCAAGCAAGCTTCCAAGTCATTAATTTTAACTTTTTGCCGAACAAAATTTTCATTCATAGCTAGTCTTATAAAAACCCCTTTTTATATTCACCCAATAAATCTACCCATTCGGTAAATTTGTAAGTCGTAGGCGGGCTATAGATATAAATAATCGAATATTCTCGTATTTGTCTAAAAGATATCAAAGGTTGGGTTATTGAAATCGCTTTTTTGTGTGAACCCGGTCACACCCACTGTAAAAGGTCGTGTTGACCAGTTTTTTAAAGGTCCTTTTTTAGCCAAAGAAGAAGCCAAAAGGTACTCTTCCATCGTGGGAATGTATGGTGACTTTTGTAAAATAAAATTCTTACCATCTGTTATTTGCAAGGCAGATTAAACTAATATACATACATATAATCACGCCTTTATCCCTTGCGGGGTAAGCAGAGCGTTAACGGCCATAAGAATACGCGGTCGCTATCGCCACGTCTGTCATTTTTGAAGATTGTTTTCCAAGGTTATTTCAGAAAACATGTGTATCACTATAGTGACAGGTTGTTAGCCTGTCGCCTAAAAATTGTAATATACCAATACTCTCGGGTCTCTTAGTCGCCTCTTACGACACCCGCGGGAAAGATGTGGGGTGATGCTATTCTAAGCCGGCATCACACGGCATCTCTTAAACTGATATAGGTTGTTATATCTTATGTTACCTCTAATCTGTGTGCCTATTTGGAAAGAAAAGTGGAATTTTCTAGGAAAATGTAGAGGCCGTAAGCTCTTCATGTGTTTCAATGATTGATACTGTAGAAAACCAAAAATCCATCTGAAATCCATGCAGAAACAATGAAAATAATTAATTAATTGAATTTAATGAATATGTTATGAGTTAATTTCTTATGAAATTCATCTTCATGTGCTCTTTTCGGCTTCAAAGATTCGAGTCTGAGATTACTTTTAGTATGGGGATTGACGTTTCTAGTATGGATCTGACAGAACGTTGCGTTCCGGGTGCGTTATTTTAGCGCTCGGTTGCGCGTTAAGTGCGCGATAAGCATTTTCTATAAAATCTATTTAATAATATCCATTACTAAGCGGAAGTAAGGAGTATCTTTATAAAAGGACCACACGGCGCGGGCAATGACAACAATATATTCAGCCGACCTTAGAAGGTAGATGCAAATAATTGGACGCCATGCTGGGTCGTAACTTCCGAATTGAGCAACAAGTTTATTGCACATTTGCACCTAGATAATAATAAATTGTATTCAATAAGTAGGGCAATGGTAGCGTGGGAAACTGACTAATTTGTTGACGTAAATTTTGGCAAATCTATTTGATGTATTTATCATGGTTAGTGGCTAGTTTGTAGCCGTTAAATGCAAACTTATAAATCAAAGATCGAGAATTCTGTATGGGAGGTCGAAAAAATTTTTACGTTTCCCAACATAGCCCCCAAATAAAAAGTTGTTCAGTTTCATGATCTGATCCCGACTGCAAAGTTTTCGTTGCACCGTCTCTTGCACCCTGTATAGTTTATTAAATATCCAATTGAAATCATTAAAATCATTGAAGGACTAATTAGTTGGCGAAGATTAATGTGTTAAGACTTTAAAATATTTTTTTTTGAAATAACTACTTAGGATAATCCAAATTCAAAAGTTTTATTTACAAGTAGATTCACACAATTAATACCAATTAATATTAATTATGTAGAATGTCAAGTATAAATGGATTAGTCATAATAAAAATGACCTGATTTGAGTTAACTTAACCAAATATTTTTGGCATGGTAACTCTTTAATTAGACCTAAGGTGCTTTCTTACGAGTGATTAACAAAATTTCAAATGGTATAGGCATGTATAGTTCAAAAAGATTCATACGTCAGCTACGTTCCTTGGAGAAAACTTCCAAATCCACCATCTATAGCGAGTAGCTAGTATTCTTTGCCCATAAGTGCCACCTCCAAAATTATTAAAGGCGCGATTTTAGTAGCAAAATACCAATTATTTCGCAATAACCGTTTTAAGTAACGACTTCTCAAAAATCTATTATGATCACAAGTGTGCGTGATACGACTACTATTCTATTTAGCACAATAAGTTGAGTCAAAACATTGTATTTTATACAAATTGTTCCCTTGATGCTATAGATACCCCGGAAGTCTGCACTTGGTACAATGATACGATATTTTTGTGTAGAAATTGCATAAGAATTGAGAATTGAATAGTTTTTGTTGGAGGGCTTTGATTGATCGATCTGTCTTCGGGTCAAAAGGTATACAATTTAGAAGTTAGACCCAAAAAAAATTGCTTCCTTGAAACATACATACATACATACATATATCACGCCTTTATCCCTTGTGGGGTAGGCAGAGCGATAGTGGCCGTAAGAATACAGCCACTATCGCCACGTCTGACATTTTGAGGATTGTTTTCCAAGGTTGTTTCAGGAAACATGTGTATTACTATAGTGACAGGTTGTCAGCCTGTCGCCTAAAAATTGTAATACACCAATACTCTTGAGTCCCTTAGTCGCCTCTTACGACACCCACGGGAAGGATGCGGGGTGATGATATTCTAAGCCGGCATCACACGGCACTATTCTAAGCCGGCATCACACGGCACGGCTTCCTTGAAATAAACTTAATATTGTAAGATTCTTATATAAATAGGTTCAAAGATACTTTATTTCTCATTAAAAACACGAAGTCACTTACATGAGAACATGACATTCCATTTTATAGAAGTTGGTATAGAGGAACGTCGTTCATTTCCTCGCAGATCTAAACAATATTATATTACAAGTAGGTAATTGTAGTACCTAAATGTGTTTTAAACCGAATGTCCGCAACACTCATTTTATTGTTTGCCTTTCCAAAACAAAACATAAACATAATCATTACAACTATTTTATACTAATTTGGCAAGCCATAGCTTTGTTCTAAACCCTGTTTTTTCTTAAGAGATAGTAAATTGACATTTAGGGTTGCCATTTTTATGCAAATCTTAAATAGTGATATGCCAATCATCTGTCAAGTTTAGTGCATAATAAAAAAAAACTATTACGCCGATCTATGAGAAATCACTGCTGAGCTTTTTTCATCATTCATTCGTACGAGCGCCATCTACTGGGAACTAAAAGAAACATATCAAAAAGTCCCATTTCGATAACAACAGTTACCGGTACTGGAGCATGACTACATACCATTTATCCCTGGCAGGGCAGGCAGAGCGTCAACGGCCGCAAGAATACGGTCGCCATCGCCACGTCTGACTTTTTAAGGATTATTTTCCAAGGTTGTTTCAGAAAATAAGAGTATCACTATAGAGACAGGTTGTCAGCCTGTCGCCCAAAAATTGCAATACACCAAATATCCTCGAGTCCCTTAGTCGCCTCTTACGACACCCGCGGGAAGGATGTGGGGTGATGCCATTCTAAGCCGGCATCACACGGCACATGACTTGAACATGAAAATTGAGAAAAATATTTATACCTCCCATAGAAATTGACGTGGTTGGTCGGTAATTTTCTATGGGAGGTATAAATATTTTTCTCAATTTTCGACCTATGTTTCTTGGGGAAAGTCGTTCAGTTTCATATGCTGCTTGAGGGTGCCTGAGGTTCTGCGCATTTAACGTTACACGTTGTATAAGGTGTAAAAATATTACCTGCAAATATTTTAAGAGGTGAATCAGCCCATGAAGCTGAACCAATTTCCCCAAGAAACATAGGTCGAAAATTGAGAAAAATATTTATACCTCCGATATAATTTGTTTTTTTTTGTACTGTAATTTTTTTTATTATTAAATACATTAAAACATTACAAAAAATAAAAACATTAATGTAAATAAAAGACTTCCTCCAGAGCGGCACACCGAGACAGAGTACCCAAAATGCTGGCAACATTCCCTCTTTGGATGGCCAAACTGATCCTCTGGGCAAAGTAACTACCAGCCCTTGGGTCACCCAAAGCCTCGATAAGCTGCCCCGAAATGTCTTTTAAAAATGATTTGGCAGCCGGACCCCAGGGGCCCATTGTCTCGACGGCAAAAGGCACAAACTTATAAACATCCCCCAGACTCGAGTATGTCCTCCTTTTTAAAATCTCTGCCTCAGTCGCGGCACCACCTGCTCGCACAGTAGTCGCGCCTAAATGGGAGGGAGCCAAAGTGTCGACACAAGTCGCATCCCATACCAAACTCTTGCCATGCTTCCAGGGTATCAATGTCATACCATCGGGACGCTTGCCGTCTGAGCGAAAGATCCCATTCGGCTCCAAAATTGACGGTAGGTTGGCGGAAACGAGAGCCCTTCTAATAGTGTCATTTAGACACGAGTGGCGTGAGATGCGACCCGCACTCCTCTGGCACGAAAGACCGTGATGGCCCAGTTGCCCAACCATCTCTCCACAAAAACAGCGGTGTCTTTCATTCGTTTTAGAACCTAAACGCAATCTAACTGCCAAAGAAAAACTTGTATTATCCAATATAAATTGACTTGGTCGGCTGGTAATTTTGTACGGGAGGAGGTCCAATTTTTTTTCATATTTCTATCTATGTTACGGGAAAGTTTGTTCAGTTTCATGAGCTGATTCACCCTTTTAAATATTTGCAGCTATTTTTTTTTACAGCCTGTGTATTATGATTGTTTAAGGTGATGATGATTTGTGTGAAGGTAGTTAGTTAACTATTTCATTAAAAAGGAAAACATAAGAGATAGAGCAATCAAATTACAGATATTGTTAGAATATTATATTTTTATTTCATTTGGTCCGTTGATATACTTATTTTACAATTTATTTTATAATACATATTAGTTATCACGTTAAATAAAGTATTTTGTTGTTCTCTTAAAAGTAATCAAACTCTATAAATTCTATGTAGGTACTAAAAACATTTACTTATTCGACTCTATTTACATATTTTACATTGATTTCAAATGTTTTTATTATGACAATATTTTTACACCAATAA
This sequence comes from Keiferia lycopersicella, assembly GCA_029255805.1. NCBI lineage: Eukaryota > Metazoa > Arthropoda > Insecta > Lepidoptera > Gelechiidae > Keiferia > Keiferia lycopersicella. Next base: position 1,060,941 of record JARACZ010000028.1, read on the forward strand.
TTTTTTAAATTTTAAAGAATAAGTCGCCAACACATTTAAGACCCAAGCCTTTATATTTTTGTATCGAAGTTTTAAGTAGCAGTGCCTAAGAATACTAGTAAAATTTTCAAATTTCACTATGTTTCAGTTTTTCAACTGAAAAAATCATTTCACCTTTACATACGCTGTGTTTTAGTTTCAGTAGCCATATAAATACGGAAATCCTACGTGTGGCATCGCAGATAGCGGCACGAAAAGCGGCATCATTCGTTCTGCTTGCAGGAAGTGTGTCCTGGTGTGTTTCTTGAGGTGGTCTCGTCTGCCAAACTTCTTTCCACAAGTGCCACAGGGATACGGCCTCACGCCCGAGTGAATCCTTTTGTGCCTGGTCAACTCCTCGTTCCTTGTGAAGGACTTCCCGCAATTCTTTTCGTCGCATTTGAAAGGTCTTTCTCCCGTGTGAATCCTGATGTGCCCTTTCAGTTGTCCGTTGTTGGAGAAACCGACGTGGCAGTGAGGGCATTTGTACTTCTTAGGACGCTGCTTCCGCGCGTTCAGGAGTTTCGCTTCGTTTTCTTGCTGGATTACCCTGGCGTACTCAAGTTCCATGGCGTATCCTTGGGCTAAGGACTCCAGGAGTAGAGGGTCTGTTGGTGGCACGCCTAACGCTTGGGCGATGTCGTGTGTTGGAAAATATTCAGGCATCATTGGGTAACTTGTTGGCATAATAAACGGCTCCTCGGCTTTAGGCGATTCTTTCGGCTTCAAAGCGTCTTTTTCAGGATTTTCTAGTAGCCTGTCACAGCATAACGTTAGGTTAGTCACTGGCGACGGTTCTAGAACAGGCTTATTTTCGTCTTCTTGTGTTGTAGTTGAAACTGTTGCGTCTTGGTGCACGTTCGTTTTATCTTCAGATTTCTTGAAGGTACCGCGGATTTTTCGGAGCCGACTTTCCCGCTTTTCATCAATACGCTTCTGAAGTTTAATATCTTCAATATTTGTCGTTTGAATTCGTTCACTTTTTTCATCTTTTTTATCTTTCACGTCCCAAGGTCTAAAAAGTCTGGAGTAAGGCTCAACAGAATACATTTTGCAAAGAAAAAAAACTGGAACTTGATATCACAAATGTTAGGATGTTGTCACACGCGATAGGTTTCGTTGACTGCGGGGCCCTTTTCATCTGAACAACTTTTATATACATTGGTTTAACAATAAATTTAATAAAAGCGGTCGAAAGTAGAGGGACGAATCCCTTTGAAAGGACGAAAGAGATGCAATATTTTTCAATTGTTGCACACTTGAGGTCTGTCCCAATCTATCATCGCAAATAACATCCATACTACACCGCCATTTTGTGGCGAAATTCGTCCAAATAGAGTCGATTTTTGAACCTTTTTGACGGATTGTAGAGCGTTTTTGTAAAGAGCGGTTCATAGTGTTTGAGATAGGGGTTCGTTTTGTTATTTATGTTGATTTTTGTGCGTGTCGGGGGGCGGTGCGCAGGGCGGTCGCCCCTTGCAGATGTGCCTTGTCTTAATGCTCGCGGGCTGTAGTGTTGCGGTCCCCACAAGTTATATGTCGCGGTATATGCACATGTGTAACCGCCTTTGGATATAAATTGTCTGTCATACGGGAGATTTGGCAATTTTATTATTATTTTTATTTGTAGTTTTGTGGGGTATCCGATAATTGAATTACCCAGTATGTGGTAGCTAACAGGAATGTTAATTCTTTTCCAAATGTTTCTGTTGCATTTTTTCTATTGCTTTATTTCGAAGCTAAGTTTGCAGTTGTTTTTAAAGTTTAATTTGGAATCATGATGGTATTTCTTATACTGTTTCCATTACAAATGTGCTGGTTTAAAATATAAACTAAAATTAAATCAAATAGCTACTTGTGTAATGGGCCATTTTCCTGAAAAGTTGTTTTCTTTCATTCATCAAATATTTCGAATAGAGGTTACTGTGATTTTTCTATCAGAGAAATGTATTGTTTTCAGAGTCTTTTATGGCAATCGTATTATAAAATTTGCCATTGCGGCGTTTTGTCTGCCTCAACAGTAGTTCTAAATACCTACTCATTGCTTTTCCAAAAACTAAAACAATCTGTCAGATTCCATTAAGTCCAGCTAATAAAAAACTGACACTAGGATTTCACTGGGTTTTTGGGCGACTTCAGTGTCCCACATGAACAAAAGAAAGAAAGGTCAGTTGATACGATATACGAATTAGAAAAGTATATTAATATTTTAAAAATATATAGTTCTGCCACAAAAACTGATCTTAAGGGGCTGAGTAGATCTAAAAGCTACTTTTATAAGTGATTTCTACCCTAGATAAAATGCAGAAAGCTGACGAAAAAAAAAAGTAATAATCTTCAGGATATTTGCAGTAGTGTTATTGTTTCCAAAACATGATATTAGTAATTTAGCTTGATAGAAAAACATCGTAAAGTTACCTCTAAAAATCTATTATATCGCAAACTGTATGAACAAAACCCACGCAATAATTAAGTGTTTATTATCACTTTCACGGACACTTGGGATGTTGATATTTTTTCAATTTGCCACACATTTTCTCCATACAAAAGTACACGACGTTTAGATACGATGCGTCGAAAATGTATACTTGAAGCATACTCGATACGTCACGAGCGTCAAGATACGTCAACGTATATAAACGTCATGTCACCTGTGATAGTTCTGTTCATATGTTATTTGGCCACAACGTTATTAGACGTCAGACGTATATAGACGTTCAGGCATATTTGATGGATCTTAAGGTAAGTGATAGTGATACAACGCCTATATACGTCAACGTATGCACACAGTTCCAGGGCCTCGCTTCAAAGTTTGGACTTCTTGTCTGTTCGCCTTTTACGAAAATGCTTCGTCCCCACTTCGCGAATAGCCCCGACTATGCTCTCTAGGTCCTCATCAACGTTTGCCGGGGTCTCCAGGGCAGCGAATCGATTTTTTAGTTCAAGTTGGAACTCCTCATGTCCGGCTTGGGGCAGATTGGGACGGAGAACTTGCTTCACCATGCGGTTTCTTTCTAGCTTGAAGTTGATATTTAGGGTGCCTCTTACTAGTCGGTGATCACTTCCGGTATTGAACCTATTGATCACTGAGACATCCCTAAATATATGCCGTTTATCCGTCATGATGAAGTCGATCTCGTTCTTCGTCCTGCCGTCAGGGCTCTTCCAGGTCCACTTCCGTTGGGGCTTTTTCTGATAAAAGGTGTTCATACAGAACAGCCCTTGCCTGCTAAGGAAGTTGACTAGCATTTGGCCCCTCAGGTTTCTGCTCCCGTAGCCATGTGGTCCCAAGCTTGATTCACCGCGCTCCTGTACCACTTTAGCGTTGAAGTCCCCCATGACAACAGTGAAGTGGGTCTTAGTGGTTTGGTGTATGGCTTTCGACACGTCGTCGTATAAGGCCTCCACCTCTTCATCTGAGCTGCTCGAAGTCGGCGCATATACCTGTACGACCTTGAGAGAGTACCTCTCGGTCAGCTTCAGTACGAGGTACGCTACCCTGTTCGAGGCACTGCTGATCTCCATCACGTTGTCACAGAGAGCCTTATTGACAAGGAACCCTACGCCACCCTGGGATTGTGCGCTCCCTTCCCTGAAGTAGAATAGGTGACCTGATTCTAGGGTTATCGTGTCCTCCCCCTCTCTTCAGACTTCTGACAATCCCAGAACATGCCACCGTATCTTAGCTAATTCTACCTCAAGGATTTGGAGACTTTCATCCAGCTGCAGACTGCGTCCGTTGTACGTCCGTCACTAGGGTCAGTCTATGGCAGCCATAGTCCGTAGCCCGGGGATTCTTCGCACCCCCTGCCCTACCATTACCCGGGCCGCTACCGTAGCCCGGGGTAGTAAGGCGGCCGGGAACTAGGGGCCGGTTTTTTCTTGTCCTGTCCATGGGGGGTTTTGCCCATAGTCACCACGCTGGGCAGGCGGGTTGGTGACCGCAGTGACCGATAAATCGCGGCCTTGGTGAACACGGCGCGCGCGCGCACCCCCGCCTTGACACAGTCAGACTAAAAGTTCGGGACGCGGAACTGCGGAGGGCGTATATACACGTTGTGCTCATGTGTGTACGGGTACTGCACTCACACATAGACCTTACTTTGACTTCGAACATTTTGGTGCTGCGTGACAGTAAGACTTTAGGGTTTTGATATGATGTGACACTGTGACCGAACTTACAGAAAATTATAGTAAAATTTACCGTTACTGTACGATCTGTCATATTGAAATGCATTAGTATGACCGTCTATATACGTTGTGTCATATCAAAAGTATAGTTTACGACGTACTATCACGTTGTGCCCTTGAAAGTGTTATCAGAATGAGCGGCTTACAATACTCTATCGACATATTGTTTTTGATTTTCAAATTACTTATTTTTGACCGAGTTATCATCGAAAATACGAAAATATCATTGAATCGGCAAGATTCCGTCCCGTTCGCACGCGCGCAGTTTGACATTTGTCAGAAAGGGACCGGTTTTTAGCTCTACTCAGCCCCTTAATCGACTGGTGTTTTTTAATCGCTAATCTGAATTTCCTAAAAGGGATTTCCTTTCCGTTTTATCGTATTATCATCTAGATATTTTAGGCGGATCGTACACTTGACGCACGACAGTGCGCAAAAATATCGCAACGGTCTGTCAGATCCATACTAGAAACGTCACTCCCCATACTAAAACCGCTCAACCGCTGTCGACGCAGTGCTATCGCAGTGTCATCCGTCGAGTGCGGTTTTAGTATGGGGAGTGACGTTTCTAGTATGGATCTGACAGACCGCTGCGATACTCCGTCATCGTGCGTCAAGTGTGTCCCTCGCCTAAGCCGGCATCATACGGCAAATTAGCCATATAAGTCGATCAGTACAGGTATTTAGCCCTTATTAGTAGGTACGCTTTTTACCATGACAGACTCTTCTATTAGCAGCGCAATCGATCACAATTTGTCCACATTTGTCTGTTAACCTTGCTTCACGGATGTCGTCAAAGTAAAGGGTTGATGTATGATCGATCATTGGCATGATATATACAAAAACAAATAACTTTTTTGAAAGGAGAATCGACTTCAACGGACGTAAAAAATGCGAACCTCCATTTTTTGTCGGTTAAGTAATATGCCTAAAACATTCTCCTAATTCTCCTGACAAATAATTTTCTTAAAACAGTGAAAACCGCATAAAAATCGGTTTTTATTTGAAGTCTGTTAAAAAGGATGTCGTTCCGGGGGCCGATTTGATGCCGAAACCGATGACAAACGCCGATCGATTTTGTTTGGAGATATTGCGTCACACACACACACACACACACACACACACATACACACACACACACACACACACACACACACATATCAAGCCTTTATCCCTTTCGGGGTAGGCAGAGCGTAAACGGCCGTATAAGTACATACTTGGTATTAATTGTCAAAATGAAGCCGATGAAAGTTAATTAGTATGAATCCTACTAATATTATAAATGCGCAAATTTGTATGTTTGTTACTCCTTTACGCTAAAACTACAACCGATTTTCATGAAATTTGACACACAGAGGTTAACTTAGATGTTAATCTAAAATCTTAGATGTTAAAATTTTTCGGGATAACCACTGTCCTATATGTTAATACAACTGTCCTATATGTTAATACAACTGTCCTATATGTTAATACAACTGTCCTATATGTTAAGGGGCTGAGTAGAGCTAAAAGCTACTTTTATAAGTGATTTCTACCCTAGATAAAATGCAGAAAAACTGACGAAAAAAAAGGTAATAATCTTCAGGATATTTGCTGTAGTGTTATTGTTTCCAAAACATGATATTAGTAATTTAGCTTGATAGAAAAACATCGTAAAGTTACCTCTAAAAATCTATTATATCGCAAACTGTACGAACAAAACCCACGCAATAATTAAGTGTTTATTATCAGAATGAGCGCCTTACAATACTCTATATGATTTTCAAATAACTTATTTTTGACCGAGTTATCATCGAAAATACGAAAATATCATTGAATCGGCAAGATTCCGTCCCGTTCGCACGCGCGCAGTTTGACATTTGTCAGAAAGGGACCGGTTTTTAGCTCTAGTCAGCCCCTTAATATAGGACAGTTGTTATCCCGAAAAATTTTCCTGTAGGATGCTACGGTGTTAAACCCAACTTCTACGCAGGCGGAGTCGCGGGCGTCTACTAGTCACTATCACTATACAGGGTGTAAGAGACGGTGTAACGTCACTCAGCTGATCGAGAATTTTGTATGGAAGGTCGAGAAAAATTTTCACGTTTACCAACATAAAGCCCCCAACCATAGGTACAGAAAAAGTTGTTCAATTTCATAGTCTGAGTTTCACCAACAAAACGCAAGTGCAATGCGATTGTGGGGCCCCATCTCAATCTATGGCTCACCTTATTAGGTGTCCTCTTTTGCCCGTCTCTTGCAGGAGGGAGGAGCTGATCCAAGCAACGGAGAACGCCATTACGGTCGCCAAATACTGGCAATCAAAAATATAATGATCCATTGACACGGCGAAGAAGAAGAATAGTCTGAGTACGCCTGCAAAGTTTTCGTTACACCTTACACACTGTATACTTAGTATAACGAAGCAAAGTCAGTTTTCGCGTCTGTATGTATGTTAGCTTAAACCTTTAAAACTACACAACGGATTTGTATGCATTCTTTTAATAGATAGAGTGATTCAAGAGGAAGGATTATTATGTATAATACTTGCCGGGAAAACATCTCATTCCCGCAGAAAAATGAGTCGCAGCGGGCGCAGCCGCAAAAAGGTTTTTTTGACAAATATTTTCGCCTTTAAGCTAAAAAAGTCCCAATCTAATGTTCGTATCCTAAATAATTTTATTGAATGTAACCATAAATATAGTTTTCGTGGTCAATCAGATTTAGTAAATCGATCAAATTTTTGACAGAATGCTCCGTTTCCAAAAATCGCGTATTTTGTACGGCAGGAGCGAACACTTTAGAAAATAAAATATGGTTCCGTATCACTTACAGTAACTTTTTTTAATCAACTAACTACTTACCTCTAGCTGAACTGAATATGTAGGTACGCTTACCGGTTAAGAGGATAGCGTTGCTGGAAATTAATTGTCATACAAAAAGCGTTAATGTTTTTATTATACTCACCGGTAATCAATTGTTTTGATTTTTATGTATTTTATTTTATTCTCAAAAACTAGGTGTATACCTTTTTTATGATATATGTTAAAGTTTCAGAAATAATGAGGCACTAAAGTACACATTTTGATACTTAAAAATATTGATGTTTGAGTGAAGTTACTTACAAAATTGTACAAAATTTGGGCAAAAACGAAACGTACAAACCTAGTTCAGTTTATACCTAAGCCATCAAGACCAAAATTATAGATTTTGGTTGAAATTTAGAGGTAGGAAAACGTTAACACCCGAACACCGATTTTACTCTATTTTCGAGGTGATTTCTCAGGAAGCTTGCTAATGTCCCTAGTTGAGTCCCTAGTTGTTACTGTCCCCAGTAGTAGTAGTTGTAGTTGCTACTGTCCCCAGGTGGGGAGTTGAGATAGCACATATAATTTGAAAAACGCGCCATCATCATCATCATCAAAAAACGCGCCATCTCTTTGAATAATAGTCGACGACTAAAGTAATAGTCATGTAAAGCGCAGCATAAGATTAGCATCTTATCAGTGGCTTGTAAGAGATGCGCCCTACTGTTGGATTCGATCTGTCAAGTCCGCCTGCCAAGCGTGGTGAACTGGTGAGTATGGCAATACCCCACCAATTGGGGGAGGCCCATGTCCAGCAGTGGACTGTTGTGGCTGTAGCAGCAGTAACTGTAGTCTGCCCAAAACTTATATAACTTTGGATTTTTCTTACATAAGGATGCCGCATTTTATCCCACGGAACCCAAATAAATAAATACGAAAACTTTTTATATTCATTCGGAATTTGCCCAAATCCGTCAAAAACAAGTTGCAATCAAACGCATTGTAGTGCTCAGAATACGTTTATTTGTTTAGTTGTTGGTTTAGATGGATCAGAGTGATCCATTTTGCAAGTGATGTCGACTTGATTCTCGATTGATGGCTATAACGAATTGTAAGTTTTTTTCTTTGACCTTTGGGCTCGTCAGATCCAGACCCAACGGGTCATCGTCATTATCGTCACCAGATTGGGGAGCGCAGTGAATTTTCCACTGCTGCAGATTTTACAGAGAAAAAAGGCTAATTCAAAAAAGGTTTTAATGCTATTTTGATCCGCACCACACAATGACTGTTTTCTTTTTTATGACTAGGATCGGAGTTGATCGGACTAGGCCTAAGGCTTATTAAGCTAGACCGTCAATGTACTACAAGAAGACTTATAATTGTTTTTTTAAATCATATCACTTATAAAAAATCCAAAGAAAAATATTGGTCCAAAAAGATTTCCTTGAGGAACACATGACGTTGATTTGACCAAATAATAAAGGTAAAGTCTCAATAATACGCTACAGTATTAGACAAACAAATAAAGCACAACGTTGACAAGCTGTCCAAAACCTCAAGCTGTGATTTGATTACTTTCGATTCGTCACACCGACCAACACCCCGTCACACGCTTTGTAAAAGTCAAAATTTCAATTATTTGCCAAAAAACAAACTTAACCTTTCCGCTCAAAATTTGCACTTTCCATACTATCTCCAGAGGCAGAATCATTTTGCAAAAGCAAAAATAAGTTTGTAAACGCGAGTACTTAGTTTAAGTATTGTTAGAATTGTTGAAAGATAGTAAGTGCGTTTAGTATTGTGTGAATCAACAATAGGATCAATGATTCAATGGTGACGGCGAAAAGGACCACCATTTTGAAACTATGAAAGAAAACTAACCTTTAGAACCAATACATACGGATTATATTAAAGGAATTTTATAGCTCGAACGTTGTACAAAGACATTTTTTGCGCACACTAAATTGGTTTAAGTTTAGGATTATAACGGCTTATACGTTTGACACTTTAGCATGAGTGGTTCTACATTGACTTGGACGTTACATTTACTGACTGACTGACTGACTTTACATTTTAACCTTGGTCATATTTGCTGCTGTAATGCTGTCAAATTATGTTTATGAATAAATAATAAATAATAGTGAAAGAAAAGCTATATACTTAACTATAGTTTATGCGAGGACAAATCTGGTAAGTACTTTAAATAGGTAGCAGAAGGAACGATGCATATCGAATCAGCCATTTAGAATTTTGTTATGTCAGTATGTCAGTTTTGTATTACTCGGGGTATCAAGAGACTTCCTTTCATTTCTAAAATAAGCAAGAGACTGGAGAAAGATAGAAATATGATGATGAATATAGATCATTTTAGCGTGTAATGAAATCCCCTAGGTTATGTAGCCGACCCCGACAGAGAACGGGATAAGGTAAGTAAGGATAATAATGATGATGAAATATATATAAATATAATACGAAACTTTAGCCAACCACAAAATATCTAAAAAAACATAAAAAATATGTTCTTTTTAACACATAGGAACTAACTAATAATTTATGTGTATTCTCCGTCCAGTGGAACCTAACCTAACAATGGTCTCACAGAATACCAGCGCTGTAGATGGATACTGCTGTCTGCCGCATATGCTGAGTGAGGTCCATTTTCGGAACATAACATGTTCCTAGCGTGATTATTTTTTTAATACACATATCACGCCTTTATCCCTTACGGGGTAGGCAGAGCGTTAACGGCCGCAAGAATACAGTCGCTATCGCCACGTCTGACATTTTTGAGGATTGTTTTCCAAGGTTGTTTCAGAAAACATATGTATCACTATAGTGACAGGTTGTCAGCCTGTCGCCTAAAAATTGTAATACACTAATACTCTCGAGTCCCTTAGTCGCCTCTTACGACACCCGCGGGAAGGATTTGGGGTGATGCTATTCTATGCCGGCATCACACGGCACGGCAAGTATTTTTTTAAATTTTCCGTTATTGTTGTGTTAACCGAAATAAATTTATCTTCTTCTTCTACTACCAAAAATTGTTGTCCAAAAATTGTTAAGTCATCGCAATATCGCATCGAAGCAGATATGAGAATCGAACCCGAACCCCTCCCAACTGATGGGGAGGGGCCGGTTCACCGCAAGGGTCAATAGTACGAGGGTCACACATTTGTATGGTTAGGGAACAGTTGCTACAACGAGAAGCCATTTTTTTTTATCTGGCGATTTACAAATGCAGAGTATTACAATATGGTTACTTTGCAGTGTGATGCCGGCTTAGAATAGCATCACCCTACAACCTTCCGGCGGGTGTCGTAAGAGGCGACTAAGGGACTCGAGAGTATTGGTGTATTTTTAGGCGACAGGCTAAAAACCTGTCACTATAGTACACACATGTTTTCTGAAACAACCTTGGAAAACAATCCTCAAAAATGTCAGACGTGGCGACAGCGACCGTATTCTTACCGCCGTTAACGCTCTGACTACCCTGTAAGGGATAAATGCGTGATATATGTATGTAGAGTAGTACTAATATGGTTACGCTTTTATCTCTTAGCGGTAGGCAGAGCATGAAAGCTGTGAAGAGCCATTTAGGCTTGACAAATATTGAGGATCATGTCAGAAAATAACAGCTACGGTCAGGGAGGCAGGAATAAAGATACAAGAAAAGAAACATAGGTACAAGATACAACCACGTCGGAGATAGGCGTCCGGCGTCCCTTTGTTTTAGTACGAAATTTGTTTCAGACAGCAAAAAAAAATTACTACTACTAAGAAAACTCTGACACTATGTTCTAAGGTCTTTTGTCGATTTGGTCCCCAGTATGAAAAGACAGAAGAGAGATTCAATAAATGGCGAAACCACAGAGTTTAGAATTATACCATAACTAAGCCATAGACCACGGGCGTAGCCAGATTTTGGTTTCGGGGGGGAGTTCAAAAAAATAAAAATACCAAAAGTACATAACTTTGTGTTGTTTATTATCTTTTAAATCAACATATCGTAAGCACAATGTGACTCTTGACTGTGACTTTTTGCGATTTTTGCACGATACTTATGTTAAAATTTAGCCACCACTACGTATGTATCGCGAGCGAACCGACCTCGACTTTTCACGCTGCAAAGGGCAAGTATAGACCACACGTATCAAATCGCAAACCCATAACTGCATCATAACCTCCTCAGTATAAAAGATCCCATTCATTTCATTCATTCTTTCCTCTTTCCAAAAATACCACTAATATACTAAGAATACCTTTGATATCTTTATAAAATTCATATAAATCTTTTCATAATAATGCGTTTCTATAATTCTAAATACCTTTTAGTTAATTGTGTTAGCAGCGTGACAAGTTACACGCATTTTTTTTGGTTTTTGTACCACTTTGGGTCACTTTTTGGTGAAGTATTGTCGTGGTCAATTACTACGGTTGTCGTGATATGGAGCAAGTTGTGAATGAAGTTATAAATAGAGCGACTACTAGATATACAGGCTGATCAGATCGGAATAATATGACAAATAATATGTCGTCGCTTAACTTTCCTAGTTTAAAGGCATTAGCTAGGTCAATCTCTATCTTCCAATTATTATTTTTCAGTGGTACGATCATTATTTTGAGGCATGAGAAATGCGTAATCTCCGCCATTGTAAATATATCGTGTCTTATGCTTAAGACACATTTTCAGTTTTTGACTAAAACTAACACAAAATAAAATGAATTAAATTCTATAAATTTACTAAGAAAATTAAACTATTATTTTGACGTAATTTTAGGTATAAACGGAAGTATAATTAAAATCAGTTATGTAGATTTTTAAATAATCGATAATAAACTTAGTTTAGGTAGTATTTTGCACAGCAGATTTACAAGATTTTTCAAAACGTTATGTTACTACTGCTATAAGAGGCAAATTAGCAAAGTCTGTAGTAGATACCTATAGTTTAAAGCCGAATCGCCTTGTCGTTTTACAGCCGAATCGGCTCAAATTATATTTTCTAAACTACCCACCCTGTGCATGTCGGAATTGCGCAACGCCTGTGTGGTCTCTATTTGGGTTCGCGATGTGGTTACTCGCTCGCAAGAACAATGCGCGCCATAAATCCAAAATGGCTGACAGATATTGTGCAGACACCATTCATTCTTTCATTCATTCACGAAAAGGTATTTGAAGTAGACTCTGTGACGCCATGATTTGACTTTTCAGAGTGCGTTTTTTTGGTATTTCCAGAAATATAGAAAGGTCAGTCATAAACAATACAGAAATCGCCCCTTTATATCTTGCGGGGTAAGCTGAGCGTTAACGGACGTAAAAAAATACGGTCGCTATCGCCACGTCTGACGTATATATTAAGGTCCGAATTCGTTTATCGCCATAGTGGCAGCTTCTCGCCTAAAAATTGTAAAACTTAAGAAATCTATCGCAAATGTCATTTTTGATCTGTGCAGCTGACAGGCTGTGTTAAGTTTGAAGTCGTTGAATTGGGTTCAAGCTTCGAGCAACACGGTCTTCCTAATTCTATGGGTTCAAGAGTTTGGGTTTACGACGTTATGTTTAGTCACATTGACTTTGCGTGTAGATTTTTCGGAATGGTTTATGGTCAGGCAGGCATAAGTCATGTCATAATGATCAGATGATCATATGGATAGACCGTCGCTGCGGATTACACGCTTTTAGAAACTGAAATTCTGAAATATGTGTGATTGAGGGTATGTGGCAATCGATAAGTAAAGTACATTGTGAGATACGATACAAGCATAATAAAGCATATTTTCGTATGAAACGAAAACGAATGTTTCAGACATTGAGCTCGGTCCACACTGCCTGCACAGAGGGGCACGGAGGTAATTAGAATATTGGTGTGAGTGACTTTGTAAGTTTAGTGAGATGTGTGATACGAACACAACTAGAAGCAGACTTCCGTATGCGAAAACCCAATAAAAGAGAACTCTATTTTTGCATATAACAAACATTTTGATCCATATTTCTACAACACTTTTCCCATGAAATTGCTGACACAACCGTACAAATCCTGTAACACGCATATCGTCTACAAACAACATGCTGACAACACTTTTTTTGTCCATTTGCCCTCAAACAAGACATCAAACACACATTGACAGCCCTCAGCATTGTACTTGTCACAAATGGTGATTGTCAAACTGACTTCTGAAGTACCGACCGTAGTGTCGCAAACCGACAAAGGTGTTTTTAGGGATCCTCACTTCATATTACCCTAATCTCTCTCTTTTCGTGTTATACCGAGTCGTCCAACAACCCAGTGAACCGTAGTAATATCATGATTATAATATGGGTATAAGCGGCTTATAGTAAAGGACGAAACTCACATGAGTAGTCAAGAGTGCATGCAAGAGACCATTTAGACTCTATTTTATCATTCCTTACCTAACTTTTAAAACTGAAAATAAATAGATACATACATACACATACACAAATCACGACTATAAAATTACGGTCGTTATCGCCACGTCTGACAAATGTTTGGGGGTCGTTTCAAATAAGTCGTGTATCACTATGGTGACAGGTTCTCAGCCCGTCGCCTAAAATTGCAATACACTTAAAGTCCATGAGTTTCTCAGTCGCCTCATACGACTTACGACACCCACGGGAAAGAAACGGCGTGATGCTATTCAAAGCCTCCAACACACGGCAAGTCTGTTTAGATCGCCTAAAACTTTTATGACATTGGTTACTTATGACACACTTCTACTACTTCATGGGCCTCCCCCAAATGAGGGGGTATGGCCATACTCATCGCGCTTGGCAGACGAATTGGCGAGCGCAGTGCAAGATATTGTAGTTATTCACAGAAAACGCTGCTGCCCGTTTCTTTGATTCGTCTTTATACGCCACCCACGGGTAGCAATGGGGTGATGCTATTCTAAGCCTGCACCATACGGTAGGGCACCTTACGACAGACACAGGTAATTAATGGGGTTACACCAGGGTTATTCAAAGGGTATAATATATTATTCTAAGCCGCCAATACACGACAAAGATACAGAACCACCAAGATTTTAACCTAAACTCAGTATATCACATGTCTTTTGAGTGCTCTTTGAGTGTGAAGTGCCGCCGTTTCAAGTCTCCGAGACCACGCCCCCTACAGCCAGCAGAACCATCGCAAAACAAGCCGCGCTTTTGTTGACCGTACCGCTTCTTTTGTCAAATGTCATTTATGTCATCGAGCTGTTAAGGATGTGACTGAAGTAAGTATTTAACACAGAATCGATATTTTAACACAGAATATTCGATTATTTTATTACTAGTCAGAAAAAAACGATCAAAATGAAAAACAATCATATTTATGCAAACAAGGCAACGACGTTTCTAATATTGTAACTTGGTTTTACGCCACATTTTTTTGTCATTAAGTAGTAAAATAGGTAGTATTATTTACTACCGGAACAATAGTAGATTACGTACTGAGGTATGTAAGCTATCAATAACAACCGAGGTTTTTTAACGCCCGAGCGGAGCGAGGGCGGTACCTTTCCGAGGTTGTTATTGATGTTACATCCGTGGTACGTATACTGCTTTACATATCGAATGAAAAAAGAGTAAAATAAAGCGATAAATACAAGAAAACGATCCATAAATGATGATTGTATCGTCTGCTATTCAAATTGCACCACTAAACTTTTTTTTCTATGATTGAAAAATATTGAATTAATATGAAAGAAAAGTATCCTAACATAAAGTAGACATTTTTCTGATCGTAGGAATATTAGTAATTTTTACTTTTGTCATTGTAATATTGAGTAATAATTCGACAAACTCATTTATTGAGGTTATAAAAATACAGATTAAAAATATAATTCCTGCGTTCAAGCAACACAATTCGTAGCGGCCAGTTCGAAATTTAAAATCGTATACAACTAATTGGATGCAACTCCTATTAAAAATAAGAAGCAATTGATTTTAACTTTTTAATTGCCGCGATTCTATTGATTCTTTTTCTAGTTCCATATTTAAAATTACTTACAGGCTTAGTTTTAAAACCTCGTCTGTAAGTTGAACTTACAGGTCGTGTTTTTTGTCAGTAATGACCTACTTTCAGAGCATGAGATATGTAAAATATTATAATAAAGCCCAAAAATATACATCGTGACAATGTGCGCTAGTGCAAAGGTAGAGGTGCGGAGGTAGAAGTAAAAAAATGAAGTTTTTATGCTGGGAAATTTAAAATATTCATCTAAAATTTGTAGCCCATTTTCAAGTGTACATAGATGGCGCTGAATTAAACTAAAAAGTTTATTTCCAAAGAAATGTGTTTTGTCTAATTAAGTATCATAATTACTTACAATAATACAACAAAATGTCAACATAACACAACGCAATGTAATATAACATCATAAACTAGCTTGATATCTGGCAGATACAGATTATTACAGACAGATAGAAAACTTCCCATTTCGTAATCATTATAAAAAACGTTTTTCAAATCACCGATTATTTTGATAATCGATTACCTTTCACATCACTACTAGCTATTGTCAAAAGAGACATTTCCAAATTGGGCCGGCGGCGTCACACCTTGATGTGGCGAATTTTTGTTTGCCATTGTCGTGTTTGTGACGATTTGCAATGACGCTGTCAAATCTAAAAGTTAATAGAATAAGTAGATGTTTGTGTATTCAGTCGATTGTAAAGGTGGTGACGTTTAGCGGCAAATAGAAACGTGTTGCAAATGTAGTAGGTAGGTAAGATGTCGTCAAAATAGGCTACGTGTGTCTATGACGCGTTGGCTTGTGATAATCGCTGTGCCATTGGAGAAAATTGGATTAAATTATTACTATTTAACTAAATACTATTTTCTGTTTAAAATATCTCTCTTTATTATTGTTATCAGCCTATGGTGTTCCACTGCTGCGCAAAGGCCTGCCCTTCCTTTTACCACTTATCTTTATCTTTGGAGAGCTCCCACCAGGATAAAATTATTGTGGGAAAAATATAGTTCCTTTTTAGAACTTGGATGATAGACTACTTCTAGCTTCAATAAAGAAAGAATTTTTAATAAATAAACTTACTTTCTGCAACTTAGCGTAAGTTACCAACAATATGATTAGCTGGCTGAAAAAAAAATCCATTCTAAGTTCTGATAAGATCACAAAAACTTACAAAGTTTTTGGTACCTGCACTATTACCAAATAACCATTCCATTATAACTAACCTAAAGTAGTCAAGAAGTAGGTACAAACCTTAATCATCATAAGATTAAATAAATAAACCAAACTAGGTGATACCTACCAAAATCATTAAAAATGTCAAAAAAATTGTAGTAAAGCACATCATAAGCTTTTTCTGTTTTTATATTCTCCTGACTAAATTGTTTCAAATATCTCCTAACTACCATGTTTCAAGCGGCGTACCATCCTAACCCCCTTGTGGTCACACTACGCGACCCCATGGTTTCCACATCAGCAGCTCACAGTAATGGCGTACAAATCATTTGTTAGAGCCCGCGAAAGAAGTCCCGTGAAAAAAGTTTAAATGACCCTTATGGACGTCAGATTAAGGGTCATTGGAATGTTTTTCGCGGGACTTCTTTCGCGGCGCGAACTCTACCATATCTCTCGTGTGGGTTGTATTATGTAGATAAAACGATTACGCACACTACTCGGTTAGTTTATGTACTTAAATGTGTAAGAGTAAGGGAGAAAGTGCAGGGCCCTAAGTCTGCTATTTTTAGTTATTGTAACGAAATTGAAACTCAGCTGTCATTCTATTGCCATTGTGATTTTTCTATACTTCAAACTGTTAGCAGACTACGAAATGACCGAAATCATCCAACTGAGATTCAATCGAAATCCAACTGAAACGATTTTCATTTAGCAGACTTAGGACCCAGTAAGGGATAGTAGTTCTTTCATTGTGCGTAATAGGCTTGTTTCCTGATAGGTAAATTTTTTAGATTTAATGATGAGAAGCATATATCTACGTCTACGACATCACAGAGTCTGTCTTTTGCTGGCTAGTTAAATGTGAAGAGCACATAAATCTACAAACAAAATTACTGTTGAAAATATGTTTACAACTTTTTCTTTTCCAAAAATGGATTCAATTTATGGTCTAAGATCATCAAAGCGCCCCCGCCAAGATTTTTCATAAGAATAAAGTTATATTCACATTAAATATTTTATTATGGCAACGCAACCAAGCGTCTCGGGTGATATTTTGGCCCGTGTCAGAAATCTGCCATTTTTTCGTCGGCAGCTGCGCCTGCACATATCAACCGCGACTCATTATGTAGTTTTTTTGTCTGTGGCCACAATAGTGTCGTCGAGATTTGTGACTATTTATCATTGGTCCTTTGCTTGGAAGGAACCCGGTAGACCTTTAGGAGACCCTTTGGTTGCATCCTACATGTCAAAGTCTGCGACACTATGCGCCTGCTTCTTCTTCTTATATTTAAGAGCTCATTGCTCTTGCCGGTGGAGCATCCGCCAGCTGTTTCTATCCTCCGCCTTCTCCTTGATCTGCTTAATTAGCTAAATTTATTTTCAATTTGCTTGTATCTGAACTCTTTTCTTAGAGGAATGTGGTGATCTCTTAGTGGAATAAAATAAAAATAAAAGCACTGTTTCGGGGCACATACATGTCAATACCTTTACTAAAACCGCTCAATCGCTGTCGTCCGTCGAGTGCGATTTTAGTATGGTGAATGACGTTTCTAGTATGGATCTGACAGACTGCTGCGACATTTTAGCGGTCCGTAGTGTGCGATCCGCCAGAAATAATTTAGTTTCCTAGTGGTAAAAGCATTTTGAAAATCAGGCCCGTAATTTAAAGTTCATACGTAGGAAAATCAAAAAACAAAAATAAAAAAACTAATCTTTGCACCTGCCACTCCTGCCAGGCTAGGTTGTCAATCACAGCGGAAATATAGTGGAATGCATTATTCTCGTACTTGACAAAACCACTAACTAATCGGCTTAAGAAACAAACTGACAAAGTTCGTAAACACTGTCACTTTCAATACTATAGACTTACTTAAACCACAGATTATGTATGGATTATGTACACTTGAATAGACATTACAAGGGTTAAAAGTAAAAAAGTAAAAGTATTTATTTTCGTAAATATTTTGTACATAGATACAGGTGGTAACAACAAGGTACCTAGGTTGTACATAATCTGATGCAATTGTACAAAATTTATTGCTTTTTTTGTGGGTCACCGAATCGTCCAACGACCCGTTGAACCCTAGTGTCAGAATTTTTCAACCACCTTCTACATGTTGCAGGCTTTTGACATGGTTGTGTAACGACCACCGTCTAAGTGATCATAGACAGCAACCGGGACCTACGGCTTAACGTGCCATCCAAAACACGGAACCATCTTACTTACGGACGATCGGGTGGTTCAGCCCGCAATGTCCTTACTAAACTGGGAACAAATTCACAAAGTGATAAATATCAACTTTGTGAGTGACCCACCGAGAATCGAACCCGGAACCTTGTGCGTCAAAGGCAGTCGCACTACCACTGCGCGACATCGTTTGTCATTTTGGATAGATAGATAGATAAATGCTTTATTCATATTCCTGCATTACACACATTTACATTAGTAAGAAAATACAAAATTAAAACACATTTTAATTTATGTGTGCTGCAGTGATGTGAAAGGGCTAAAGCTCAGTGTATTTAGCCGGAGGCAACACTGGTTTTAAACTCCTGACACATAGTAAAAAAAAGAAATAATACCCAGAACAGTGTGTGCATTTTACAGTGATTATTGTGAGTGTTGTGTGTCTACTCAAGTATCTGGTACCTAGTATTTTATTGTTGAGCTCTGGTCTCCAAACCAAGCAAAGATCCTGAGCCTTAAAGCTGGTAGACACTGTCACTTTCAATACTATACTAGAGTTCCTTAAACCACAGATTATGTACATTTGATGCCGTGTGATGCCGGCTTAGAATAGCATCACCCCATTTCTTTCCCACGGGTGTCGTAAGAGGCGACTGAGGGACTCGAGGGTTTCATGTGTGTTGCATTTTTTAGGCGTCAGGCTGACAACCTGTCACTATAGTAATGCACTAATCATCTGAAACAGCCCTCAATTTGTCAGATGTGGTGTTGGCGACCCTTATTTTACGGCCGTTAGCGCTCTGCCTACTCCGTAAGAGATATAGGCGTGAAATAAAAATGTATGTATGTTATGTACATTTGAATAGACAATACAAGGGGAAGAAGCGGGGGTGGGGAGGGAAAGGGGTTAAAAAGGTTAAGTTCGTCAGGTTGGTACCTACATATTTATTCTTAGGTAAACATACGTACAGGTACGTACATACATACGTGTAGGTATTAGGAAAAGCACTAAAAAATTTGGACCTCCCATACAAACTGACTTGGTCGTTCGGTAATTTTGTATGTGAGGTAAAATTTGTTTTCGTATTTCGACCTTGTTCCTTGGGGAAAGTTGTTTAGTTTCATGGGCTGATTCACGCCTTAAAATATTTGCAGCAATTTTTTTTACACCCTGTACTTTGATAGAAAGAGACACAATAATGTTGCCCATTCGGGATCGAATGTTTCTTTATCTGTACGAGATATAGAAACGCATAATTTTCACCCGCGTTGTGCAACCAAAGATCTAACTAGAAGTTTTGTTACCGTCTTACAAGGTTCACTAACTTATTACATACATACATATATCACGCCTTTATCCCTTGCGGGGTAGGGAGAGCGTTAACAGCCGTAAGAATACGGTCGCTATCGCCACGTCTGACATTTTTGAGTATTGTTTTCTAAGGCTGTTTCGGAAAACATGTGTATCACTATAGTGACAGGTTGTCAGCCTGTCGCCTAAAAATTGTAATACACCAATACTCTCGAGTCCCTTAGTCGCCTCTTACGACACCCACGGGAAGGATGTGGGGTGATGCTATTCTAAGCCGGCATCACACTAACTTATTAGGCATTTTAAAATTCCAACATGTTTTCTTACGTTCTTATTAGAGTGGAACCCTGTAAGAATCTCCTAAACGAAATTAAACAGTTCAAACAAAATCCGCAAGATGGCGCCACTCGATACATTTATCGATTTTAGGAAAAGTACTAACTGCCTCTCAAGGGATGAACCAGCCCATGAAACTGAACAATTTTCCCAAACGAACCTATGTTCAAAATGTTGAATAGGTCCAAAAACGAAAAAAATATTTGACTTGGCCGGCTGGTACATTTTGTATGATAGGTCCAAATTGTTTTTTTCATATTTCGACCTATGTTTCTTGGGGATAGTTGTTCAGTTTCAAAGGCAGGTTTACCCCTTAAAAGTAATTCAGTATATCAGTATTCAGTAATATCCTTTATGGACGCGTCCGTGACGATCAGTACGAAAGTGACGACCGATGTGGCGCAGTGGTAGTGCCACTACCTTTGACGCGGAAGGTTCTGGGTTCGATTCTCGGTGGGTCACTCACAAAGTTTATATATCACTTTGTGAATGTCTCCCCAGTCTGGTTAGGACATTGCGGGCTCAGCCACCCGATTTTCATGTAAGAAAGATGGTTCCGTGTTTCGGATGACACGTTAAGCTGTAGGTCCCGGTTGCTGTCTATGATTACTTAGACGGCGGGCGTTACACAACACAACCATGTCAGAAGCCTGCTACTCGTAGAAGGCGTTTGAAAATTCTGACATTAGGCTTCATTGAGGCGTCGGGCGACTCGGTGTACCACGCGTAAAGAGAAGAGTGCAAAAGCCTAAAATAAGCAGGATTTCCCTATTACTCATCCACTCTGTGATTCACATTCACCCCAACTTGAGGGTAACTTTAGTGGCTATAAAATAAAAGTAGGTTGGCAAGACGTTCACCCAATTTCCCTCGATTTATTTTGTCCGTCCATTTTTATTTTCTTAACCTATAACCAAACTACATTAACGCGAATAAACTTTTTTCGGAAGCTTCATTCTCCTTGCCTTATCACGTTCTCTGTCGGGGTTGGTTACCTAACCTAGGGGATATGAGCAAGTTTTACACAAACGACTGTCATCTGACCTCTGCAACCCGAAGGCTAACCTGGCCCGAATCCTAGGTTAAGTCACATTCAA
Source organism: Keiferia lycopersicella (assembly GCA_029255805.1). NCBI lineage: Eukaryota > Metazoa > Arthropoda > Insecta > Lepidoptera > Gelechiidae > Keiferia > Keiferia lycopersicella. The sequence continues at coordinate 1,082,016 of JARACZ010000028.1, forward strand.
ATACCATCTGAATCCAAATTTTATTTGAATGTGGGTTTCATCACGATGTTTTTCCTTCACCGTAAGAGCAGTCGGTTAATGTACGTGAGTAACAACACATTGGTACATGGCGAGGATCGAACTCGGGTCTCAGGATTGTAAGACCGGCGGCCTAACCACTTGGCCACCGACGCTCCTTTTTTTGGGAGCTTACAGCACAGAATAAATAATAGTAATACATCATAAAGAGCACGAGAGGGATTGGCGAGCGCAGTGCAATAACAAAGCAACTAATTGATAAATGTTTCATCTTATCACAGCAGGGCACGCTACTACTCGCTCATTATGTAGATAAATTGTAACATTTATTTTTAACTAGCGGGCTGCCCACCGGCTGCGCGCTCTACAACTCATTTTCCCGTGGGAATAAGATGTTTTCCCGGCAAGTATTGTACATTAAAACCTTCCTCTTGAATCACTCTACCTACTAAAAACACCTGCATCAAAATCTGTTGCGTAGTTTTAAAGATTTAAGCAAACGTACATACATACGTATACATACAGAAGCTAACTTTGCTTTATACAGGGTGTAAAAAATTTTGCTGCAAATATTTTAAGGGGTGAACCAGCCCATGAAGCTGAACAACTTTCCCCAAGGAACATAGGTTGAAAATGAAAAAATATTTGGACTTCTCATACAAAATTACCGACCAACCAAGTCAATTTGTATGGGGGGTCCAAAAAAAAAACTCATATTTCAACCTATGTTTCTTGAGGAAAGTTGTTCAGTTTCATGGGCTAACTCACCCCTTAAAGTATTTGCAGCTAATATTTTTACACATTGTACTATGTAGTGACACACATTTTCTTACTTGTACCAATTTTTACTTTGCCATGTCGGGTAAAACCACGGTAAAACGTAAGATGACGACGTTCAAAGGGTTTTTAAGAATACGAAAGCTTCTGATCTGAAAAGGCGGAGAAATATTTTTGAAATATCACAAATTTTGCTTTTGTGCCAGTGTAAAAGCTACTTTATTTGATAGCGAGAAGAGATCAAAATTAATTGCAGTATTTATTTGGGGCTATAAAGGTTGCCATGAAAAGTCTTGCCTCAGACACTGATTAAATCGTCTGTCACAGACGTATGAGGCCAATGTTGGTGATGATGATGATGATGATGATTCGCCGAAACTTGGTACTGGAGTAATCGTGATGGAAACGCCATATTTTAAGAAATTGAATTGAATAATTGATGATGATCATGAATGATGGACTTCTTTTGTTTCAATCGTCAATGATGAAATGGGGTGATGCTATTCGAATCCGGCACCACATGGTAAATTATGCTCATCTTATCTACAAAATGTCTACGGACTACGGCGGCGTAGCACTATCAACTCAAAACCGTGCTACGACGTAGCGAAAACGCTACGAGACGTCGATTTCTCTGTTCTTCTTTCTCATTCATACTTTCTATTGAATGTAGTAAGTTTTTTAACCGTCTAATTAAGTACCAGGGAAACAAGTTTGTTGCCTGTAAATTTTCCGCTTCTAAAAGGCTATCACCGCTGTTTTCCCGGCTTCATCGCGAGTCCGTCCCGTGGCGTGGGTCTTACCGCGCAGCCGCGGCCCAGTCCGCTCGGTGGCGCCCCCGCGCGTACCCGTCACAGAGACGGCCCAAGTGGCCCAAACCCCAGTCAATTGCGCTTAAACACTTAAGCAACCCACGTCAATTCCTGCCTTCCATATTACGTTAAAAAATCATTACTCAATACCGCTCCTTCGACGCGCTATCCGGGTATTTTCATTCGTCGGTATCGCCGCGAAAACAGATTCCAAAAATCGAGTGTTCAAGTCTTGAAAGGACGTAAATTCGCTATGAAATCGTGAAAATCCTGCCAGTATTATAGTTCTACTGAAGATTGAGTGGAGAAAGATGTTGTCAATGTGTCAGGGGTCGTAAACTGTGGTTCCTCAGTGTGTGTGTTCGTTGCGTAATAGGTTCCGGGGAAAATCGATAGCGGTGGTATAAATAGCGGGTTACAAATACAACCAGCTGGTAGCCATGCAGTCGCAGGTACGGTATTCATTCAATATCTTTATCTTTATATGCTTTTATCTCTTTTACAATAACTATTCCATTCATGAAGTGAACTGTACTTGAAATTCTAAAAGTATTAATTGTGAATCTACTTCTTCTGATTCTTGCTTCTGTATAATAAAATGTATTTCGCTTTTCTCTGTCATGGATACCATTAACTCCTAAACCACGCAACGGTTTTTGATGCGGGTTTGCTACTAGCTAGAGTGAATCAAGTGGAAGGTTCATATGTATGATACATGACGGAAAAGCACCGTATTCCTATGGGAACACGATTAGTAACGGGTGCATTAGCTATTTCTCAACACATTTATGTATATTTCCTGGTTTTAAAACAGAACGGAAGGTTTCGAGTACCAAAGCACCCAAGTCGAAGAGCATTTTCAAATTGGTTCGTTTTCCCTTTGGCTTATTAAGTACATGAGAATTTGATTTTGATAGACTCTTATTCAGAACCAGGCTCTATTAGAGGACATCGATCTTTTAAATTATCTTGACGTCAACTCTTATAAGTAGAAACTTCGCTCTCTAAAGATGTACTTATAAGTTGTATCATACATTTGCCGTGTGATGCCGGATTAGAATAGCATCACCCCATTTCTTTCCCTTGGGTGTCGTAAGGGCGACTAAGGGACTTGAGGGTTTCATGTGTATCGCAATTTAAGGCGACAGGCTGACAACCTGTCACTAAAGTGATACACCCTCAAATATTTGTCAGACGTGGCGATATCGAGTGTAATTTAATGGTCGTAATTGCTCTGCCTACCCCGCGAGGGATAAAGGCGTGATTTGTGTATGTATGTATGTATGTATCATACATTTCCTGCCCTTTTGTACAAAGAATCATATTGCAAAAGTTACTTTTACAACCGTCTGCCTGTCTGACGTCAATCCTCGTTTGGGGAGGGTGAGAAGTGAAAAAACAAAGGTCTGGAATGTATTTTTGGTCAATATATTTCGAAATGCTCATCAGATATGGCACAATTTTACGTACGCCACGACATCTTGTGAATGATTGATATACATATATCAAGCCTTTATCCCTTGCAGGGTAGGCAAAGCCTTAACGGCCGTAAGAATACGGTCGCTTTCGCCACGTCTGACATTTTTGAGGATTGTTTTCCAAGGTAGTTTTAGAAAACATGTGTATCACTATAGTGACAGGGTGTCAGCCTGTCGCCTGAAAATTGTAATACACTCGAGTCCCTTAGTCGCCTCTTACGTCGGATGTGGGGTGATGCTATTCTAAGACAGCATCACACGGCATTGATTGATTTAAAATGTGTGTATTTAAAAACTCTGTTTTAATTGGATGGACAGGATACATTTTGTTGGGGAGTCATTATTCATATTCTAAGTGTTGTCTATTTTCGTATACGTCTGAGTCTTTTATACATATTTATTACATCTAGATTGGTACCAAAACCAACCTTGGAAGCAATCGTATTTATCTCTCTTTTCGTGTGGGACACCAAGTCGTCAAACGACCCGATGAACCCTAGTGTCAGAATTTTTCAACCGCATTCTACGAGTAGCAAGCTTCTGACATGGTTGTGTAACTATCGCCGTCTAAGTGATCATAGACAGCAGCCGGGACCTACGGCTTAACGTGTCATTCGAAACACAGAACCATCTTACTTGCGGACAATCGGGTGGTTCAGCCCGCAATGTCCTAGCCAGACTGGGAACAAATTCACAAAGTGATAAATGTCAACTTTGTGAGTGACCCACCGAGAATCGAACCCGGAACCTTCCGCGTCACTGCGCCACATCGGTCGTCGTATTGATGAAAATATAAACCTTTAAGTATTACTCGCAGTGTATTCCATTAGTCAAATGAAAACGTTCGATTCGATACGAACTACTTTTATTAGGTTCATCATTGTATTATGCCGTGTCGATGCTGGCTTAGAATAGCATCACCCCAAACTCTCGGGTATCGTAAGAGGCGACTAAGGGACTCTAGTGTTTCATGTGTATTAAAACTTTAGATGACAGGCTGACAACTTGTCACTATAGTGATACACGAATCATCTGAAAGGGCCTTTAATATTTGTCAGACGTGGCGATAGCGACCGTATTTTTGCGCCTGTTAACGCTACGGAAATATACGTATAGAATTATGACGTCACTAGTAACTATTCGATGGCGTCAAAACAATAACTTATATATTCATTTTCTGTTTAAAAATTGTAATTGCCAAAATTTTCAGAAATGATGAGTGGGGTTAGAAGTATTTAGACAATAGTTTTCACAATATAACTTTCATATTATCTTGTCCGACCGATGTGGCGCAGTGGTAGTGCGACTGCCTTTGACGCAGAAGGTTCCGGGTTCGATTCTCGGTGGGTCAGTCACAAAGTTGATATTTATCACTTTGTGAATTTGTTCCCAGTCTGGTTAGGACATTGCGGGCTGAACCACCCGATTGTCCGTAAGTAAGATGGTTCCGTGTTTCGGATGGCACGTTAAGCCGTAGGTCCCGGTTGCTGTCTATGGTCACTTAGACGGCGGTCGTTACACAACCAAGTCAGAAGCCTGCTACTTGTAGAAGGCGGTTGAAAAATTCTGACACTAGGGTTCATCGGGTCGTTGGACGACTTGGTGTCCCACACGAAAAGAAGAAGAAGAATTATCTTGTCAAGTACCGAATTACACAAAAAAAGGTTGCGTTAATCTGTGATGCGCAGGTTATAGGTCAAAGGTCACGTGACTTCCTACCTTTTGTCCTTTCGTCCATAACGTCAAGAAATATCGAGGAACTAACACTCTGAAAGACAGTTGACGCTCTATCTATATTATCGATTGGGCTGTTGGACGATTCGATGTCCCACACGAAGAGAGAGAGAGAGAGAGAGAGAGAGAGCGAGAGAGGGAGAGATCAATTATTTTATCTAACTAGCATCCCTTCCAGCGTCCGTTTTCCACTGGAAACGAGACATTTTTACACTTCCTCTTGAATCAATCTATTTATTTAAAAAAATCATCAAAATCAGTTGCGTAGTTTTACGAAATTAGAAATTAGGTACATACATACAGACGCAGCAAGCGATTTTGCTTTATACTATGTATTTAATATGTAATAGGTACTAGTACTATACCATTCACTGGATAATTTTTTCTTGTTTTCCATCAGACATGGTGTCGACAGAATGACCCAATAAGTCCTTGTTTTTACTACCTAAATAAAGTAGAACAAGGCGTCCCGAGCGCCGTCTAGTCTCCCCCATTTGTGATACGATATCGCCTCTGACATGGTTGTGTAACGAACGCTGTCTACAGGGTGTAAAAATATTAGCTACAAATATTATAAGGTGTGAATCAGCCCTTGAAACTAAACAACTTAATTGCAATTTTTGTAAAATTTAACTTTCTTTTGCTTCTGCAGCTACTTGCAAATTGTTAAGTTGTCTCTATAAAGGTAGAGGTTGCCTGGAAGAGATCGCTACAAGCGATAAGGCCGCCTTTGCTTACTCTTAGTTTTAGTTTATTGTACCGTTTTGTATTTTAATATTGTGTTTGTTGTAAGCAATAAAGAGTTTATCTATCTATCTATCTAACTTTCTCCAAGGAGCATAGGTCGAAAAATGAAAAAACAATTTGGCCCACCCATACAAAATTACCGACCGACTAAGTCAATTTGTACGGGAGGAACAAATTTTTTTTTCATATTTCGACCTATGTTCCATGGGGAAAGTTGTTCAGTTTCATGAGCTGGTTCATCCCTTGAAAGGAATGCATCAATTTACCGGTCACCCTATTTAAGGTGTAAAAAAAATATTAGCTGCAAATATTATAAGGGGCGAATCAGCCCATGAAACTGAACAACTTTCTCCAAGGAACATAGGTCGAAAATATAAAAAAAATTTGGACATTGCATAAAAAAGATACCAGCAACATTTTTTTTTCATATTACAACCCATGTTCACCCCTTAAAATATTTGCAGCTAATGTTTTTTACACCTTACACGTATAATCAATAATCATAGACAGCAGTCGGGAAAGCTTGGGTAGATGACTGAAAAATAAACAAATCCATTTAGTCCGTGATTCGGAAAACATTGGACACGCCTTTTTGTTTTTAAAACTATGTAAGTTCAGTGAAGCCGGCTAGAATAGCATCACCCCGCACCCTCCCCGCGGGTGTCGTAAGAGGCGACTAAGGGACTCGAGAGTATTGGTGTACAATTTTTAGGCGACAGGCTGACAACCTGTCACTATAGTGATACACGTGTTTTCTGAAACAACCTTGAAAAACACTCCTCAAAAATGTCAGACGTGGTGATAGTTGCTGTATTCTTACGGTATTCTTATTCTTCTCTATTCTTCCACTATCGCATTAGTGATTTTTTTTTGTTTCCCAATACATACATACATACATACATATATCACGCCTTTATCCCTTGCGGGGTAGGCAGAGCGTTAACAGCCGTAAGAATACGGCCGCTATCGCCACGTCTGACATTTTTGAGAATTGTTTTCCAAGGATGTTTGAGAAAACATGTGTATCACTATAGTGACAGGTTGTCAGCCTGTCGCCTAGAAATTGTAATACACCAATACTCTCGAGTCCCTTAGTCGCCTCTTACGACACCCACGGGAAGGATGTGGGATGATGCTATTCTAAGCCGGCATCACACGGCATTTTTCCCAATATAGCCCTCATAGAAAAAGTTGTTCAGTTTCATGGTCTGAGCATGCCTGCGAAGTTTTCGTTACACCGTTTCTTACACCCTGTATGATCTAATCAAGTGTACAATTATAAAATCTACGTAAGTGCTTATTGTTGACCCAAAACCAAGCAGTGTCGGTCAAAAGTCAAACATTTGGTCTAACTACTTTGTTAATCCTATTAAGTTGACGATCGACGTAATACTTATACTCGTAGCAAGACTGTGAGTCAAGCTGTGAGTCTATTTTGGTAACTTAATGATTTTACACATAAATAAAGTTTTAAGTATACACAAATGCATAACTTTCATTGACTTGTTGACGACCGATGTGGCGCAGTGGTAGTGCGACTGCCTTTGACGCAGACGGTCCCGGGTTCGATTCTCGGTGGGTCACTCACAAAGTTGATATTTATCACTTTGTGAATTTGTTCCCAGTCTGGTTAGGACATTGCGGGCTGAACCACCCGATTGTCCGTAAGTGAGATGGTTCCGTGTTTCGGATAGCACGTTAAGCCGTAGGTCCCGGTTGCTGTCTATGATCACTTAGACGGCGGTCGTTACACAACCATGTCAGAAGCCTGCTACTTGTAGAAGGCGGTTGAAAAATTCTGACACTAGGGTTCATCGGGTCGTTGAACGGCTTGGTATCCCACACGAAAAGAAGATTGACTTGTTTTGATATTAGATTAGAACCCACCACGGACTACGACGCACTCTCTCTAACTTTAATTCTATGAGTGGCCGAAATAAATTATCTAATGAATACTTTATTTGTAATTAATTATTGACACATTTGTACCTAATATCTTAATTTACGAGTATATTTACTTCAGTGTTTTTAAATAAGTAGTGAAATCTTCTTCTTTTCGTGTGGGACACCGAATCGTCCAACGACCCGATGAACCCTAGTGTCAGAATTTTTCAACCGCCTTCTACAAGTTGCAGGCTTCTGACATGGTTGTGTAACGGCGGCCATGTATAGACAGCAACCGGGACCTACGGCTTAACGTGCTATCCGAAACACGGAACCATCTTACTTACGGACAATCGGGTGGTTCAGCCCGCAATGTCCTAACCAGACTGGGAACAAATTCACAAAGTGATAAATATCAACTTTGTGAGTGACCCACCGGGAATCGAACCCGGAACCTTCTGCGTCAAACAAAGGCAGTCGCACTACCACTGCGCCACATCGGTTGTCAAATAATATCATGAAGACAAAATCAGGTGGCGAACCACGTCACATACGAGTATCTATGCTAGCTGTGGTTAAGGAATTGTGCGAGGTAATAAGGTGACAGACGGATTAGACGGACGTTAACCACACCGCACCGCCACAATTTTCATATACTTAAGTACGTATATTGCTTCCGATGAATATATAAATGACTAGCTTTTGCCCGCGACTTCGTTCGCGTGGACTTCAGGTTCGTTCCGTCTTCGTATAAGCTATAGCCTATGTGTTATTCTGATGTATAAGCTATATTGTGGAAAATTTTCATTCAAATCCACTCAGTAGTTTTTACGTGAAAGAGTAACAAACATCCATACATCCATACTTACAAACTTTCGCCTTTATAATAGTAAGTAGGATAGTTTACTGCCGAAATCGACTAGGATAGTCATCTACGAGCGCATCTAATACATACATACGTATATCACGCCCTTATCCCTTGCAGGGTAGGCAGAGCGTTAACGGTCGTAAGAATACGATCGCTATCGCCACGTCTGACATTTCGCATCTAACTCTAGGCACAAAAAATTGATTTGTGCTCTAGGGTTATTGGACTGTTGGACGACTCGGAGTCCCACACGAAAAGAGAGAGATAAGAACAATGAACGGGGTTTATAATATTATTTTTGGACAATAAATTTTACTAAAGCATTTTTTTTATTACATTGTCAAGGCCGGCATTAAGATAATTTTGGCTTGGGCACCTATCGTGTTTGACCCATCGTATTGACCCCGTAATAAAATATCATATCAATAATGTACAATGACAATATGACAATCGCAAGTATAAATTTTATATCAATATGCAGCCATTTCGACTCAAAGCGAAGTTATTTTAATTTCTTTGCTCTCTATCGGTTCTATTTCGATTGCCCAATTAAAGAGGTCAAAACTCTACATTTATTTAAGTATTGAACTGTAACTTTGTGAAGTGTGTTTGGAGAACTGTGATTTTCCACTTTTGGACATCAAAGAAAGTGGTAGTGTGGCAAGTTCCTAGCTTTTGTAAGAAAATTGTTCTACATATTATTATTTTGACGTTACATAATGATCTCTGACTATACAATACAAATTATTCACGCGGTACGGTATCCGGATGAGGCAAAACGTCCTTATGGTGCAAAGATAGAGCAAAGAGAATTTTATTTCCGGAGTTTTGATATTATTCAAAATTGTATAATAAACACAGACTCAGAATAATCAATAGTTCATAAACACACTGATAAAAACTTAGAATGTATCGGAAAATGATCGGGAATCGGCATAGAATTAGAATATACAGCGTGTTAGGGACAGCGTCCCGAATACTGATAGGGTGCAAACTATGAAACTGAACAACTTTCCCCTAGGAATATGTCAAGAAACGACAGCCTAATTCAGGAAACGAAAACTCAGGAAACGAAAGCTTAAGACTAATGCAGTCAGCTGATCGCGATTTTGTATGGGAGGTCGAAATTTTTTTGTCGTTTCCTGACATATTCCTAGGGGAAAGTGGTTCAGTTTCATGGTCTGCTTGCACCCTATCAGTATTCAGGACGCTGTCCCTTACACCCCGCATACCGGGTTCTTTTGGTTTCATCTGGTTTCATCCATTAATGATAGATCTTTCAATTTGTTTTTTTTATTTATTTTGAAGAAGCATCCTCTGAGAAGCATCCTCATTGCAACCATTGATTGAAGGATGAATGGAAATTGAATAGTTTACACTAGTTTACACCACATTTCCGGATGGCATGAAGAGGACGTCCTCGGGTCCTGTAGTTGACGCTAGAATGTTAGCCTACAGGAACCACCGCCGGCGCAGCAGAAACTCTACTTACTGACACTGGCGAAATCACAACAGAGACGCCATTAAATAAAGAAACTGAATTGAATAAATAAAATAAAAACAAGAAAATTGAATTGAATTGAAAAAATATTACGAACAAATCAAGAACAAAATAATGAATTACTTTTTGGTCATCCATAATATTACTTTGTTTGTATATAAGTAAATAATAATAGAACTTGCTATAATACGTTACCAAAATGAATGTTAAATAGAAATCCTTCTAACCTTCTACTTTTAATCTTCGGGTAAGCAAGAACATAATAAATTATGGATATCATGTTGCCGAGTCGTCCAACGACCTGATGAACACTCGTCTAAGTAATCATAAACAGCAACCGGTACGTGCCCTACGAAGCACGGAACTGTCTTTCTTTTTACACAATTCGTTGGTGCAGTTTGTATAGTCCTAACCTGACTGGGAATAACATACAATGTGATAGATAAATATCAACTTTATAAATTGTGAATGCCCCACCGAGAATCAAACCCGGAACCTTTGCGTCGCTGACAGACGCGTCACCACTGCGCCACATCTATCGTCGATATTTTGCTGCTTCTTAGGTCTACTATAGCTACAACCAAAAAATACTAAGTATAACTACTCGCGTACTACTGAGTCATGCTTTCGATCCGGTGGTCCAAGGTTCAATAACCAGACACAAGATAAGTGATGCAAAAGATACTAAATAATTGATTTAGGGTTATATACTGGAAGTAGATCGATTACTTATTGACCTTCACTTACTGTCTACTGCCCCTATACTACCGAAGAATATTAACTATAACTGAAAAAAAAAACTCGATGTTTTTATTCATCAAAGTCACTCAATCTAATCTCATCCAGCGGGGTGACCTATCCTGAGCGATAGCTGACTTCAATGCTGACATAGTTAAAATTTTAATTGCAATTAATTTCGTCATAAATCATTTTTAGGCTGGGGCTTAAGACTTCAGCGGGGCGGGGGCGATGCGGCGTGGGCACGTTCCCGTAAATGAGCGTATAAAAATGCATTAAATTAGAAGCGTTATTTAGGGCGCCATACTGAAAAACTTTCCTTATGGGACCAGTGCTGGAAAAAGAAAAAAATGTTTGATATCCCATTCAAAGTTAGTCCGGTTAACATGAATTTTGTATGGGAGGTAGAAATTATTTTTCCGTTTTCCAGCACGAGCAGCCTCAGATGCTCACTGCCGCGCGCAGCATGCGGCGCAAAGCGCGGTCGGTGTGGACGTGTTTCGCCTGAGCAGCGCATGTTAAAATTCTCATGCTCGGGCGAAAAACCGTCCACACCGACCGCGCATTGCGCCGCATGCTGCGCGCGGCAGTGAGCATCTGAGGCTGCTTGTTCAATGGAAACCCAGCTAATGGCGTTCAATGTGCAGACGCGCGGGTGACGCTTGTATTAACTAGAGCAACCCCTCTTTGCCCGCCGCCCCGCTGTAGGCCGGAGCCCAAGCCTTATAAAGTCGTAAAAAGCTGATAACTCGATAACGCTTTTCGTGTGTTAGCTTGTTTATGGTGGCTAAATCTGTTAAATAAAATCAATTCTCGGTTTCCAATTCATTCTTTGCAGATTGACTGATTGATTTATTGGGACTTACCACACTCACAGTGCTATAATATTATTAATAAAATTGACAAATGTCGACCGGGAACCGAACCCGGGCCATGTGGGGTACCGGATCACTGCTCTGCGCCGCCGGGGTCCGATTCCCAGTCGACGCTTATCAATTTTTCGATTTGCATTGTCATTTATGACAGATTGATTTTCTAACCTTGTTTTCTGGTTGCAGAGGATGCGTCGGCCCCGCCGCCACCGCTGGCTGACGGTGTCAGTGCTGTTCATCGCGTACTCAGTGTTCCAGGCTGTGTTCTCACCAGCCTCCACTGCCGACGTCAGCCTCGAGGATGGCACCAGCCCTGCTGAAGGCAAAGGCACCACGCCTGTTGATGTCAGCCCTGGTGAGCTACTAGATTACATACATACATACATATATCACGCTTTTATCCCTTTCGGGGTAGGCAGACGGCCGTAAGAATACGGTCGCTATCGCCACGTCTGACATTTTCGAGGATTGTTGCAGAAAACATGACGTGTATCACTATAGTGACAGGTTGTCAGCCTGTCAGTCCCTTAGCCGCCTCCTACGACACCCGCGGGAAGGATGTGGGGTGATGCCATTCTAAGCCGGCTACTAGATTACCGCTGCTAGATTTTGGCCAGTCTTAAACGGCTGACCAACGGTCGCTTGCTGACAAGATCTACATAAAATACCTACGAGTATCTGTGGTGCGTACGTACTCAGTGTTCCAGGCTGTTTTCTCACCAGCCTCCACTGCCGACGTTAGCCTTGAGGAAGGTACCAGCCCGGTCGAGGGCCATGCCTCTCGATGTCTCGATGGCTCTAGATATCTGGTAACTTTTACTATCAACAGAGATTGATTACCACTGCCGGATATAGGCTGTCTTCAAGCCCCTTCATCATGCAATTTTGGTTCAACTGTTTCCAAAGGCAAACCAAGAATGGTTCGGTTACAAGGTCCACATGTGGCCTATATAACGAAACTACAGGCTACAATTCTACGGATGAAATTACAATTACAGTTTCACGCGCCACAGTCTCAGATTCTCAAGACTCGATGACGCGGGCCACGGAGCGCTTCAAGGCGCTTCGCTACGATAAGTTACATACTGTCTAGTATAAATCGAGGCGCGCGAGAGGTGTGTCGTTGTAAAACTAGCTAGAGTTAGGCCTTCTAAAAAAAAGCCAAGTCAAACGTTTAAGTCTACAGATTTTCTGACTAGCTTAGTTGACCCTTAACCATCTTGGTTTCTCATCTTTTAAACTTTACTTTACAGAAAAAGAGAAAGCCTCCACGTCCGCAGAGTCGGACAAAGTGTCAGAGTTACCATCAGCTCCGGGCGGGAAGAAAGCGATGAAGGAAGGGGAGGTGGACGAGGAAAACGAGGGGGAGAAGAAGAGGCAGAAAGATGCTGGCTATGTTGAGGTGCGTATGAAATAATGTAGCCTCCTAGTGATCAAGATATTAATACCAACAATAACAGCCACAACAGTCCTCTGCTGGACAAGCGATAAGGCCGCCTTTGCTTACTTTATCTATAGTTTTTTGTGCCGTTTTGTGTTTTAATATTGTTTCTTGCAAGCAATAAAGAGTTTATCTATCTGTCTACCTGGACATGGGCCTCTTCCTATCGGGGCAATTGCCATACTCACCACGTTTGGCAAACGTATTGGTCAGCGCAGGGCAAGATGTTTAGTTCACAGAGAACGCTGCTGTCCATTCCCTGGATAAATGTCTCTTAGTCGGTATTCACAATAAGCACGGGAAGATTTAGGGTGATGCTATTCTCAGACACTACACAGCAACGACTGGACTGGACTGAATTATTTGTCTTTTTATACAGGAAGAAGAGACGGTGGAGATCCGGGAACAGGAGCAACAGGAATCCGCAATCCCAACCGTACACCCTCTGCGAAACTGCACACCTCCTGCCATTGAACAAGTAAGCATCACAAGAGACACAAAGTGGGTCTTACCTGGTCGTACAGAGGCAACTATGGAAGCATCATCCAGAAAACGCTCAGAGGGCCTCGTGGGCTGTCTTTATAGGATAGTAGATATGAGGATTGACCTTAAGAAACATTGTTGCTTGAGTTGTTTTGAGGGAGCGATATCGATATACTTACTACAACAGCCACCACTGCTGGAAATCTCCACATCCCGCTCCTTGAGGGGTGTTTGCCTTTTTCATCGTGGCATGCGGATTCACGAGCACAGTGCAAGGCATGATTGTTATGATATGACTGCTCAGGGCCCTAAGTGTCCTAAATGAAAATCGTTTCAGTTGGATATCGATCATTTAGATCTCAGTTGGGTGATTCTAGTAGTCTCGTAGTCTGCTAACAGTTTAAAGTATAGAAAATCGCAATGGCAATGGAATGACAGTTGAGTTTCCATGGCGTTACAATGACAAACAAATAGCTAACTTGTGGCCCAGGATCTTTATAATGAAACTGCTTCCTGTAACCTTCCAGTTTCCCCGCCCGCTGATGGGTCAGTACGCCCGCTCGCACGGCGGTCTGATTCTGCACGTGCTCGTCTGCGTGTTCACCTTCATCGGACTGGCCATCGTCTGTGACGAGTACTTCGTCTCCAGCCTCGACAGGATCTGTGAGGGTAAGAGTCGGAAGAGTACAAACAAATTCAACAAATGGTATTCGGCAAATGCAACTGGAAAAGCAGCTTACAAACATGAATGGCCATAGTAAGTCAAGTATGCACAAAACCAGATCTTACAGATCATACATACATACATATATCACGCCTTTATTCCTTGCGGGGTTAAGAATACGGTCGCTATCGCCACGTCTGACATTTTTGAGGACTGTTTTCCAAGGTAGATTCAGAAAGCATGTGTATCACTATAGTGACAGGTTGCCAGCCTGTCGTCTAAAAATTGTAATACACCAATACTTTCAAGTACCTTAGTCGCCTCTTGCGACACCCGCGGGAAGGATATGGGGTGACGCTATTCTAAGCCGGCATCACACGGCAGATATTAACATAGTCTAGTTAAGAAAACGCATATCGTCTTATCGTCTTTACACAGCATCTACGGTTCAAAAACCTAGAAAACCTCCAAAAATTACTCATTACTTAAACATACAAAGGTCCCTAAAAGAACCACATCTTTAGTACACCAAACTTTACTAAGGCACTTCAGACTACAACTTAGCATTCTCCTTTCCAGAGCTAAAACTGGCGCCTGACGTGGCCGGTGCGACGTTCATGGCTGCCGGCAGCTCAGCCCCGGAGCTGGCGACGGTCGTCATCGGGGTGTTCTGCGCTCAAGATGATATCGGTACGCGTCCAACTACTTCCCCTATCCAACCTCGCGTCTTGAACGCCGACCCAGACACATCCTTTCGGATAATGATGATGGAATCACCCAAACCACCACTGCAGCTATTGCGAGGAGATTACACTCTACAGGCTCCTCAAGCAACCGACGTCCCCGCCGGCGGGGTCCAGCAGGTCCCTCATTTAATTTTGTGCCCTTTATTGGCAATTACGGGCATGTGTCGGGTAATTCGAGCAACACGGCCTTCCGGGTCGGAACAAGATGGAAGACCGTGTTGTTCGAAGGTCGGGTAGATTCAGTCCGGTCCGTTCTTTCCAGAGCAACTCTTAAGCCCAGTTGAAATTGACTGAGACAGCTAAACTTTATTTCAATAACACAGTTACAGGGAATAATGCTGCCCACCCTGGATTTATCTCTTAGCCTAGACTTGGAACCCAGAAAACTTGCTGTAATTTTTAATTTCGTTTATTTCTTCAGGTGTATCAGGCGTGATCGGTTCAGCGGTGTTCAACATAATGTTCGTGATATCCGTCTGTGCTCTGTGCGCTGGCACAGTGTCGCATCTGAACTGGTGGCCGCTGTGTAGAGACTGCTTCTTCTACGCCATTTCGATTCTGGTGATGCTCTGCACTATTGCCAATGGATACGTGTCTTGGTGAGTCAACATTTTCAGTCCAGGTTTTTTGCTACGGCTTTTCCCTCAAAGTAAAATTCTGATTTTGATTCAAGGCCACTCAAGTACTACATACAGCAAACTTGGAAAGGTGGGAATGATTTGCCCTACTCACCAGGCAGCGATATTGGATTCATAAGAAACGCTGCTCTACCTTTTCCTTGAATTGAACACAACTATGCCATAGGCCTTTAAAGACACCAACACCAGATTTTATCGCGTCGTTAGCCAACTGGATGTCCCATATAACCCTTAACCAAATTCAAAACAAGCTGTAGTTCTTCACATAACGGCAATGTGTGTTACGCTTGGCCAATTTAACCCTAGTGTTTGTCCGTAATCTGATGACTGATGACCGAGACAACTAACCTGATGCTAAACGATTGTAATCTCTGTTCCAGGCCAGAAGCTTTGTTCATGCTGATAATGTATGGCGTGTACTGCATCGCCCTACGGTTCAACTCAGCCTTGGAGCGCTGGGCCATGACGCTGCCCCTGCCCTTCAAGCTGCCCACCCGGGAGGAACAGGCAGCCCTCGTCACATACAAGTATGTTATCAAATAACGTCGGGATTCTAGAGAGGTGGCGTGAAATGACCTACTTCCGGATGGTACGAAGACTGAGCTTGTGTTTAATGCAGACCTAAGTTCATCCTCTTGAGAAGTCTGGATTTAAGTATCTAGGAGTGTTGTACCTTTATCGTGGGCGATATTTAGTAGAAAACGAAAGTGACATGTTTAATGAGCATTCTGCAATCCTTTTTTTAACTGTATACTATTTCTCTTTACATCAGGAGCGCTGGTGGCCCGCCGGCTCCGCCAGCTGGAGAAGGCCAGTACTCTGAAGTGGAAGGCCAGACCAAAGAGACCACTCTGCAGAATCCTCGTAAGTTTACCCTTAACTGCTCTTGATTCTTGTCTACCTTGGGGTGTTACCAACTTATGCACTTATATGATGGCCATAAAAAAATTATAACAAAATTCCCAAAGAAATTACATCACTAGAAGATGATGAAAAATTCATAAACAAACTGAAAAAATATCTAATAGAAAATAGTTTTTTTAACTTACAAGAGTTTTTCGAAGTATAAATGTAAATTTATAGGCAAAATATAATAATGCTGTTAGTATATTTTATTATCTACCTACTACTTAGCAGTGCCCTAACTAACAGGGTTTCGTGTGTGTTCTATTTATACGTAACATCTGCATTTCACCACATGAAAGCTAATAAAGATTTATGATTTGTGAGCGAGCTTATCTTAAAGTCTATATATAATGCAAGATAACCATGTCGATGATGCATCCTTTGTTATAAGGCTTTGACAAAGCACATACTAGCAGCATTCAGCGAATCTGAGTGTAAAGTTAGTAAGAGCTATCCTCATCGGTTATCCCTCAGGTTCTCCTCTGCACGTGAATTAATTATCATCCTCTTTGGTTAGACAGAGTTCATGGTGTGAAGTTATCAGAAATCATTATAAATTTTGTAAAATCACACAACACGTCTTCAAATTCATTACGTGAAAACGCAACGCAAGCCCGATAGGTTTACAGTGAAAGGTGGCACATATCCATAGTGAAAGGTCTAGCCTACCGTTCGTCAGCAAGAAATGGTATATTACACAAAAAAATGGCCTACTATTTCAGCATACAACCCAGACGGAGCTTACGACAACGCGGCGTACCATGCAGATCCGTCTGCTGTTCCGGCGGCTTGGAACCCTGACGCAGTTTGGGACCCTGACCAGGCTTGGAGTGACGTGAGTATCCTATTTCAACCAGCTCTTCAACTAATCGGATAACCGGTGGCCTTTTACTAGCTTTGGTTGCGGTGTTTTTTCTTGTCCGTGATTGAAAAGCCTACTCCAAAAATAAATTAGCTTTTTGAGCTAAATATAAATATAACGGTTGTGGTGCAATGTTATACTAGTTCTGCGCTGCTATTATAATATTGTCAGTTCCACCAATTGAACGTACTAACTACCATACAGAAACTAAATACCTCTTACCTCTGTCTTTACCTCTGCGGACTTTCAAGCTTACGGAGGATAAGGTTTTTTCTCCTTTTTTCAACTAAAATAACCGCTTTACCTACTAAAGTTTCCGCTTCAACTAACCCCACCAGCCTAACGTGGCGGCAGCACCAGTGGCGCCCTCTGTCGGGTGGAACACTCAGGCAGCTCAGCCAGCGCAGCCAGCTTACGACAGCAACGTGACGTCACCAGCCCAGCAGCCCACTCAACAGCCTGCAGCTCCACAGGTACGTCATAAAATACAACTATTTACTAAGAAAACTTTTTATCAACATAAGAAACCTATTCGTTAATATAAGTATAAACCTCTCTTTTGACCATCTTTTTCTAGGTCCGCAGCTTTAAAAATTACTGAGAGAAACGATTTATGGTAAATGGATGACCAAGATCTGAGCCATACGCTATGATGACCAGTCACTAAAACCCCGTGTGATACTTGATAAGACTACCAATGCGCGATTTCTTTCCGCTGGAAAGTCTATCACCGCCCAAGGTTATTTACTGTTTTGCCCACAGTACTGATAATAGAAGAGATGGCGTATGACCTATGGCGTGGTTGGGTGAACTTAGCGCGCGGGGGTTGAAGGGAGGGTGAGGGGGCACCGGTAGGACCGCCAACTAAAAGCGAGCAGTAATTTATCTAGAATCTGTGGCGCCACGACCTACTTGATGGTCTCACGGCCTAATTGCTTAGGGCTAGTCTTCTTAGTATTTGGTTTGTGGTTTTTTCTACCTACCCTTACAAGGTAACGTGATGTTTCTAGTCTATATTTATATCTCCAGGCGCCAGCAGCACCAGCTTACTACAAGGCGAAGGAGTACAACCCCGAAACCGCAGTCAACCCGCTCATCAAGCCGGAGAATGCCAGTAAGTTGGTAGAAATACTGCTGTGGCTATAATAATACTCAATACTCCCCCATGGGAATTATTAGGGTAGAAGAAAATTACGATTTCTTTGAGACACCTGAAATACAGAGGATTTTTAGGAAACAACAAGACTTTTTGGAAAATAACAAAGAAACTCCGAAAATACTAAGGATTTTTGGGTCAGAGTATACTGTTCGTTGAAAATTTATAATAACTTTATTTACCAGAATACAGTAGTGAATTAAAAATTTTACATTAATACAAACGAAATAATAATAAAAAAATTCACGCCACCGATGGGATTCGAACCCACGTCTTCTGACTAGCCGGGTCAGACGTGTTAACCATTACACGTCATAGTCAATACACTGCCAATCTTCTCCTTCCAGACATCCTCCAGCTGGCTTGCTACTACGTGGCATACCCTGTGCACTGGTCGTGCCGGCACACCATGCCCGACTGCCGCGGCCCCTGGTACCCCGTCACCTTCGTCATCTCCATGCTCTGGATCTCCTTCTACTCCTACTTCATGGTGTGGATGATCACCATCATTGGTAAGTGTGCAGTGACCTATGAGAGCTACAAAAGTGGTTCACAAGTAAGCGAGACATGACAGAAGTTCGTAACATATCCGCTAGATGGCGCCATGTGGCAGAGCAATAGGCCTGAAACGCGGTATCGAAGTGTTCACCGCGCAACGCATATAATACAACTTCGGCCATAACATTTGGCCAAGCAGGTATAGCTACCCGTTTTCCAATACCACCTGGAATCCTCCTTCCTATCCACTAGTATTCTTCCTGTCACCCGCCAAAAGTGTGATGCCCGGGAACCCGGTACACCACCTGTGACCTCGTCATCTTCTGTGGATCTCCTCCCACTTTATGCCAGGGCTCACACGACTCGCTAACGGAGGAGTAGCGCGGTAAGTCAACTTGCTCCTTTCGCCAACTCACGCGATTCGCCAACTGGCGCGATTTGCCAACTCGCTCTGTGCCTACTCGCGTGTTTAGCCTAGGTTCTTCAACGATTCACCAAACTGTCATGATGTATGTGTCAGTGAATATAAAAAGTCTTACAGTACTGTACAGCGTACAAAATAAGTCTTATGCTATCCAATTTTTGAATGGTTTTTCAATTTGGGGGGTAGGCTGAGCGTTAATGGCCGTAAAAAGGCTTAATACGTGTTTGCATGTTTTCTATATCGTAATCGTGAAACTGTATTGTGCAGGGTACACACTGGGCATCCCGGACACAGTGATGGGTCTGACGTTCGTTGCGGCCGGTGTGTCTGTGCCCGACGCGCTATCTTCGCTCGCTGTTATCAAGGAAGGGTGAGATAATAACGCCAATTCCACATTGTGTCACTAATTCAAAGCATTTCTTAGGTATTTTAAGAAGTTAGAGCATCACTGAAATTACTAGCATTAAAGGGATTATCACCACGATTATGTTTTTTTTACCTCGATATTTCGAAGCGGTTACACGCTCCATGGTCACGAGTAGACTGTTTTGGAGAAGTTAGACCATGTTTATACTGCCAAATGGGCCTAGTTTCGACTCGACCTAGTTTTGATTGCACCTATTCTGACCGACCCAGTCAGTTTTATAACCCAATTATAAAAGGCAAATCAGAACTGGGACGAGTCGAAAGTAGGTGGCCAAATGCCCCATTAAAATGTAACGTAGCACTTGGTTACAAAGCGCGTAACACAGTGCTACAGGCATTTTAGACTATAGATTTTCATATATTAGAATTCTCACTTTTTTGACGATAATAATTCATTCCCTTTGCTCTATCACGTTTCTAAGTTAATATTTCCATTATTTACTGTCAATTTAGCAGTTATTGATCCATTAACTATAATTACGTAAATGGCAAACTCACGTGTCCACACTGTGCACGGGAGTTTACTGCCAAAATTGGCTACAATAGCCATCTCCGGGCGCATCAGCGCCGATCTGATTAGGAGTCAAAGTGGTGGCCATGGCCGAAATCGGTCGGAGAGATCATCATCATTGATCCTTAATGGAAAAGACGGCTTTTAAGAAAATTTTCTTTATACCTACATTAGATTCTCATGTCAAAGCAGATTGTTAAGCTAGATAACCTTTGTTTTTCAGTTACGGAGACATGGCGGTGTCAAACGCAGTTGGTTCCAATGTGTTTGATATCTTGGTGTGCCTCGGGCTGCCGTGGTTCATCCAGACAGCCATCATCCAGCCCGGCAGCCACGTCAACGTCATCAGCAAAGGTAGGCTCAGATGGTTCCGTGCTTCGAAAGGCACGTTAAAACTGTCGGTCCCATACCTATGGTTACTTAGACGGCGATCGCAGTAGGCGGTTGAAAGATCAGGTTAAGCGGGTTGAAGGACACAATGGTAAAATTCTAATTTGTTCGTTTAGTAGTTAGTAGGTGGCGCCGGCTGCGAATGTAAGCTTTTTTCCAAAAAGCTCAGCAGCAAATTTCTGTAGAAAACAGTCACTAAACTTGACAGATAACCCCTCAATTTACAAAAATTTCGACAGCGTCACCTAGTTCCCTTCCGGTCCATAACAACTGAATCCCAAAATGTCTTATATCGGCACGACTGAATCTCACAATGACTGATACCAATAAGTATAAATTTCAAAAATACTATGTTCCATAATGCCTGAAATTTTTAATATTACAAGAACAGCTGTGGAAACTGTGGCATGTAGCTCAATCAGATTAATACTCTAATAATAAACAAACAAGATTCCAATAAGATTCGGAGAAATAGACAAAAGGTTGCAAAAATGTTGCTTCCAGACGCCTGTCTGTTGCATTCCAGCTGGGGGTATAACCGAAAGGGGGGGTAGGGGGCGCGGTAGTGCTACATATGAGAGGTTAAATACATTTTTACTCTTTTATTTTTTGATTATTTTCCTTACCTAAATCATAAAATAAATACGACTACTTGTCACTTATTTCGATTTATTCCCATATTTTCACTTGACCCATAGGGACCTTCCCTCTACCTGTAGCCTTTAGGTAGATAGTTACTAATAATGACGAAGGGAGGTACCGGAGGTACCCACCCATCGATATAAATAGATTGATAGATGATTTGAACACTTGCTTTGGTTTGATAGATGACATTCAGGCATTATGGGATTAAGCTATTTTGGTACTAGAACGTTTTGAGGAAAAGACGTAATGACCTTCAGTTGTTATAAAATTCAGTCCTATTGAATAACTAGACATTTTGGGAATAAGTTCTTATGGACCGGAAGGCCTAGTTCCTAGTGCAGACAAGTGTTGCTTTGAGCCCAAAAATACCTCATTAGAGTGTGAGAATGAGGTAAGGTTGGTTGGGGGATGAGAGGTAGTTTGGGGGTTATTTGGAGGAATTTGGAAACCAAAACCTAAATTTACCCCATTCTCATCGTATTCCAACCGTAAATTTACTACGTGACACGTATATATTTTTCAACAACTATATATATCTGACATGGCAAAAACGACAGTTCAGTAAGACTGTCACCAGGGTTCATCGGGCCGCTGAAAGACTAGATGTCCCACTCGTAAAGAGGCATAAGTATACTAGACTCTCTCTTCTTCCAGGTCTGATCTACTCGACCCTGTCTCTCTTCTCCACCGTGATATTCCTGGTGGTGGCCACTCACGCCAACGGCTGGAAGCTGGACCGCAAGTTCGGCGCAGTCCTGATGGTGTGGTACCTCCTTTTCATCACCTTCGCCAGCCTCTACGAGCTGAACATCTTCGGAGACTTCCACCCGCCCGACTGCTTGTCAGCGTATTAAACAGGTTGATATGAGAGCTGTCAGATCTGAGAAAATGAGCTGTATCGTAATTAATGGGAGGGGAGGTTACGTTGCTATTCCAATATGGCGGACATGTTTTAGTTATACGTAAAATTGATTTTTCTTGTTCATTTGAGTGTTTAGTGCATAATTCTGATATTGTTCTAAGCATTATTAAACAAGAAACTATTCTGAAAGTAAACATTATAGGAAATTGTAGTTAATGCATTCATTTTGCCTAGTTTGGTATCAATTTTACTTATATGTCAAAATGTCAACCTAACGCAACGCCATCTGGTATAACACCATACACTAGGTCGAGATCTGTCAGATACGGACATAAAAAAGTTCCCATTGGCAGGAAAAAATTAATTGTCCGGAAGAGATCGCTTTTAGCGGTAATGGTAGCCGTTCGAGCTGAGCGTCTATAGCGTCAGAGACGCCGCGACTGTGACGCCGCGACAGTGCGACAGATCGATGTTCTATGCAAATGTATGAAATTCTCGAGAACGTCATTCGAGCGCAGCGACACTGTGACGTCACAACGACGCCGTGAGCGCGTCTTCAGACGCCCGCGTCAGTCGCTCGGCCGCGCTTGCAGCGTCGCTGTTTTTCAGGATAGAAAGAAAGAAAAATGGCGTCTCATGAGAATTTTAGCGCAGACACACAAACAAGTTGCAAATCCATATTATTTTATGATAAGACTGCTATAAAGAGCTAGCGTCACTAACGCCGCGACACTGACGCTCTGGTGACTTTGAATACCCACGACAGACGCACAGTCGCATCACACTTTCGCCGCGCACCGCCCTGACCAGATTGATCTGTCGATTTGCATAATAAGCAAAATTAAATTTGTTTTCTTTTACGATACAGTTCATTTTCATTTGCCACTGAAAACAGCTCGCGCCTAAAGGCGTTAGGTGTGCGGTGGCCCTCTTGATTCACCCAGTACCATACCTAATAAATACTTAATTAAAAAAACTGGGTAGGTTTATACCCAGGTAGATTAGGTATTACTACTGCCGATAGATGTGTTATACCTATGTAGGTAACTAAGTAGGTATCAATTTTGTTGATTCAAGCTTTTGACTATACATAATCTTTGATAGAACGACAGTAATTTGATTTGAAGTCATAAAAATGCTATTATAAAAATAAAGTATTACTCACGTACATTTACCGACTGCTCATAAAAACATAGTGATGGAACCCACATTCAAATAAAAATAATAATTCAGATGATACTTGAATCCGGACCAGGTTAACCTTCGGGTTGCAGAGGTCAGATGGCAGTCGCTCTGTGCAAAAACTTGGTTCCACGTTAAATCCCCTGGGTCAGGTAGCCAACCCCGACAGAGAACGGGATAAGGAAACGAGAATGAATCTTCGGTTTTTGAGGAAAGTTGTACAGCTTACAGACAGCTTATTCAAAAACCCATCGTAGGTACGTATACCGGGTGTAAGGGACAGCTTTCCAAATACTGATAGGGTGCATGCAGACCATGAAACTGAACAACTTTCCCCTAGGAACATATGTCAGGAACCGACAGAAAAGAATTGGCCTTCGTCAGCTGGCTGCATTTACTAAGGCAAACCAACAATTTATTGACGTTTCCTGACATATGTTGTTCAGTTTTATGGTCTGAATGCACTCTATTATTATTCGGAGGGCTGTCCCTTACACCCTGTATATTTCGCTTACCATTTAGCTCTATAAATCAAAAAGTATATTACTCACTTTGCTAATCTTATGATTACACATCGATAAAGAAAAAAACTATTTGTTCCTTTAAAAGGCTTAGAAAAAAGAATTATAATAACGAAAATTAAAAATATTTTTTTTACTAAAAATGTACAGGGTGTAACAAAGTTAGCTGCAAATATTTTGAAGGGTGAACCAGTCCATGAAACTGAACAACTTTCTCCAAGAAACATAGGTCGGAATATGAAAAAATTTAGACCCATACAAAACCCATACAAAGCCCCCCCATACAAAACTATTGACCGACCAAGTCAATTTGTATAGAAGGTCCAAAAATTTTTCTTAAGTTGTTCAGTTTCATTTGCTGATTCACCCCTTAAAATATTTACAGCTAATAGTTTTACACCTTATAATAATTATCAAATGCAAGATATTAAAAAAATAAATTCTTACTTTTGTAGACATAGTTATATCGTATAAAAATCATGCTTTGCTTAGGTAGGTAAATTATTTTCAAAATATAAATTAAAAATTGATTTAATATACGGCTTAAAATATATAATATTATTACTACATTAGTGCTTATAGCGAAAATAAGGTGTAAAAATATTAGCTGCAAATTATTTTAAGGATGAATCAGCCCATGAAACTGAACAACTTTCCCCAAGAAACATAGGTCGAAATATCTAATATATATTATTATTATGTTCCTTGGGGAAAGTTGTTCAGTTTCATCGCCTGGTTCACGCCTTAAAATATTTTTAGCAATTTTTTTTGCACCTGTATAAATAACGTAATATTCAAAAGCGGTTATGATATGACGCACAACATCCGACCATTTCATCACCTATTTTTCAATAGTAAAAGACAGGCAGGTAAAAGTGACAGGACTTAAAATTAAGACTTGACAATCAATTACGAGATATTGAGATTTAGATCAATGTATTGAGATCGCTTTTAGCGCTAGGGCCGCCTTTGCGCATACTAAAAATGTTCTTGGTTTTGGGATTTTGTAGTTTATGCGCTATAAAGTGTTATAACTTACTTAATTTGTCACGAATTTCTGTAAATTCTTTTCTTTTTAACCCTTGTGGAATGAGAAAGACAGTAGCTTGGCTTAGACATTTTTTGGAATTCATATTTCTATGATCAATTTATCCATAGATATGAAGTTATTGAGCTCAGAACAGTTCGCCGAAAAACCTTTCAACGATATCACTGTCTTACGAAAGCATAATTCGTCGATATCATGGTTTGCCGATAGCACTGTTTGCCGTATCATAGTTTGCCGACAGCACGGTTCACCGAAATAATTATTCACCGTTAACACTATTGGCCTTTCTCCGATTTGCCGAGTGTATAGTTTGCCGGAGACATGATTTGCCGACGGCTCCATTCCATACATGCATACTAATATTATAAATGCGAAGGTTTTTGTCACCACTCGAGGGTTAGGAGTAGGTACCTGAAGTAGACCACCAGGAGCGTCACCAGGAGCCCACCTAAACTATTGGAGATACAGGTATGACTGACACCAAGGCAAAAGTTGTTCAGCTTGATGGGTAGCTTCTGCTGGCATATATACTTCGAAGGTTTGGAGTACCTGATGTAGACCACCAGGTACACCACCAGAAGCCCACCTAAACTATTGGAGATACAGGTATGGCACCAAATCAAAAGTTGTTCAGCTTAATGGGTAGCTTCTCCATTAGTTTAGGTGTCTTCTGGTGGTGCGCCTAGTGTTCTACATCAGGTACTCCAAACCTTCGAAATGTATTAGGTATGTGGCCCAGCTACCCATCAAACTGAACAACTTTTGCTTTGGTGCTAAATCGGTATCTCCAATAGTCTAGGTGGGCTCCTGGTGGTGTACATTAGGTACTCCAAACCTTCGAAGTATATATGCCAGCAGAAGCTACCCATCAAGCTGAACAACTTTTGCCTTGGTCTCATACCTGTATCTCCAATAGTTTAGGTGGGCTCCTGGTGACGCTCCTGGTGGTCTACTTCAGGTACCTACTCCTAACCCTCGAGTGGAGACAAAAACCTTCGCATTTATAATATTAGTATGCATGTATGGAATGGAGCCGTCGGCGAATCATGTTTTCGGCAAACTATACACTCGGCAAATCGGAGAAAGGCCAATAGTGTTAACGGTGAATAATTATTTCGGTGAACCGTGCTATCGGCAAACTATGATACGGCAAACAGTGCTATCGGCAAACCATGATATCGACGAACTATGCTTTCGTAAGACAGTGATATCGTTGAAAGGTTTTTCGGCGAACCGTTCTGAGCTCGAAGTTAGAAGTTATCTACGCACAGGATAGATTGTCCCATAAAAATGACAGCTAGTTTTGCGGACCCATTCGAAACGCCGCCTACAAGAGTACCGCGTACTTGACTGCCAGCGCCACAATGGCAACTTTAATTTAGTTCCGGGTACTTTCGCATTTGCTGTTCTTGACTGCCAGCGTCAAAATGGCGATTTTCAATGAGTGCCACCAATATTGCAGCAACAACCAGTCCAAAGCTAATATCAGGTCAGTGACTTTATCTGTCTGTCTAACAGTGTGAACTAGGCTTTAGTATTTCAAAAGCAATCTTATGAATATTTCTTAGATTTACTTAGCTATCAAATATAGTTTAGTGGAAATTCGTAATCTTTTTAGGACCGTTAATTCTTAATAATATGCAAATAAAGGGATGATTTGAATATTTGAATTTTTAAATGAGGTACATTTGTGACATACCTAAGTACATTGCATTAAAAAGTGCTTTATAGTACCTGCGTTTTGTTAATTTCAAAGAAGTTATTTCAACTAAACTATGGTTAAGGCGAGGTCAAACTTGAAAACACTTGTTTTTTAATTTGATGTCCCTTTACTGTCCTTTTACTATTCTTAGCTTCAAACTTCCTTTAGGAGAAATATTCCATGTAATATTTTCTTTCTTTCCTACCAAGATTATATTATTATAATTGGTATCCACGGCAAAACATCATAAGCGCCAATCCAAGAAAAATTATGTTTCTACTTACGATGCTAAATAATCCAATCAAATACACAAATTTTAGAATTGAAAGGGGAAGGGGAAGACCTAGACAAACGCACCTAAATCAAATCGGGTACGTTCTAAATAAAGTTCAGGTCAAGAGTACCCTAAACCGACGATCATGTATGAAAGAGCTGATGAATGTTGAGGAAGCGATAGAGGTGTGTTAGGTTAGGATTGTAGCAAGTGGAAGGATGTAGTTTCTGCCTACCCCTCCGGGAAAGAGGCGTAATGATAAAGAAGTTTTCATGTTATACCTCGCCTGAAGCAGCAAAAAGAAGGATCATTATCATTTTCCAAAACGATTTTTTTTTTCATTTCTCCAGTTACATCGTTAAGGACTGTATTATGTCCACCGTTCAGTTGTCAATGTGATATTGTACATTTAGAAGTAAGCATGCATCTTTAAGACGAAAAACTAGTCATACAGTTTCATTCGATATGTTTCGTCTAACAGTTAACTAAGAGTACTTACGGAATAATTATCAACTTCTGTTTTGGGAATCTTCGAAACAGTCATTAAAACTCAGTACTTAATCCGTTTTGCACACTAAATTACCAGATGTTCGAGATTATCTGTATTAAAATTAATAAGACGGAAGGCGGAGGATATTTGTACTCGTAGAATTCAATTAATTTGAATAAAATTAGATCGATCCTGAATTTGGAAGAGAGGACCAAATCTTTCCATCTTCCTAGCTAGACGCTAGACGTCTCTAATTATCACCAAGATACGAATTCTTATTTTACACTTAGACGAATAACATTATGTGTAAATTCTATAAATAACCAATAAACATCGACTCATGACGAATTATTTCCAT
Source organism: Keiferia lycopersicella (assembly GCA_029255805.1). Lineage (NCBI taxonomy): Eukaryota > Metazoa > Arthropoda > Insecta > Lepidoptera > Gelechiidae > Keiferia > Keiferia lycopersicella. Next base: position 1,109,672 of record JARACZ010000028.1, read on the forward strand.
TTAAAAAGACAATTTAATAACAAAATATCAAAAATATAACTCGAAAAATATTAAGTAACGCAATAAGTTTGTAAATACGTTTACATTGTGTGGCGTAAATAGTGTACCCATTTCAAAATATTGATGTTTATTTCAGTTTTTACTTTCGTTCTATTGTCAGGAATACTGTTATATTTTTCGTTTAAAAAAAAAGATTTCATATTTCACATTTTACGTCACTCTTTGTTATAAAAAAACATGGTTGGTCGTAGTATATATATATATATCCTATCCCATTTCAACTCTGTGATCTTTGTAGCTAAATAAATGTTTAGGTAAGTATTTATCACATTGTACCATTTTGTCTATAATGTATTTGATAATATACTTGACTAATCAATATTTTTTAAACTAAATTATCACCATGTATAACTATTATAATAAAAATAAAATGGTGCAATTTGATATCAATTTCTTAGTTTTGAGTTGAAAATACTTTAATGTTACGCTTGTTACTATAAAAAATCTAAATAAAAATATTTGTCAGACGTGGCGATAGGGACCGTATTTTTCCGGTCGTTAACGCTCTGCCTACCCCGCAGGGGATAGAGGCGTGATATATGTATGTATGTATGTTACTATAAAAAATCTAACTTAAACATATGTCCGAAGACAGTAACTACTATTGGACTTACAATTAAGGATGAGTGTACCTTTTACGTAGTAGTTACTGTTTTTCCTAGTTTATACGCCAGCTCAGAAGCGATATTTTATTTTCCAAAATCAAAAGATACTTACTGATTTCTGAAATCAGCTAAATAAAACCGTTTTTTACTTAATTTTAGACCAAATAGGCCTTATTGAACATGACGTCGATCATCCATCATTTCATTACTATGATTGACATTTTAAACATGTATACTTATTATCAGTATTTGTCCATGATAATATATAGAATATCGATTTATTGTCATGATATGATATGATACAGACGAATAAGATATAAAAACCTGTATGATAGGTGCAAACCTAAATTTTCAAGTAACCTTAATATGAAAATGTGCATCATTATTATTATTTAAATTAAAATCTATGTATTTACCTGTCAATTAAAAATAAATTGTTGTAACTAATAAAATTATACCTAAGTATGTATATGTTTTTCTAGGTGTTAAAAGACAATAATTTTCGTGACCAAGTTGTGTTTGAAAATGATCGCTGATTATTATTTCTAAGGAAAGGCAAATATTTAAGAAAGAATAAGCATTTAAAAAATGGATACGGTGTTTCCGTAAAGATGTAAGGTAGAATCTTCACAGTAATGAACAATAATAAAACATGAGGATTCTAACTTTTACCGATACGCCTATTCAATTCATATGAACCAAGAACACAAAATTTTCATGCTTTCTCATTTGCATGCTTATGCCAGGCACCCACAAAACTTATTTCCAATTCAAATAAAATAACAAATATTTTAAGATTTTCAACCGTAAATGTAATATTTTAGTAAAGCTAGCAATAGAGTAGCACTGTTTAAGCTAGTAAAAAGACCAAACAATTCAGTAGACTAAACAGTAAACATGTCCGAATTCCAAAACTCAAGTAACTGGTCTATATTAAAATGTCTTCCGAGATTACAGTCGAGGCTAGATCCCTTTTATCTGTGCTTCCATATATATCAAGTTTTGTAATATATATGAAAACGCTTTTGAAACACTGATCTAGATAATAAAACGTTGAAGTCTTTATTGTTACAATAGCCTATACAATCTGGATAGGTAGTGATAGCAATAATTTAGTAATATATAAATAATTATTCCTTGATTATAAATTATGAAATCTGAACTCCTACTTATTGTAACTATCTACAGTACCTACTGTAAGAACTCTTAGAAAAATAAACGTGATGTAAAGATAAAATCACATGTCATCTTTGCATAAAACATATGTTAAATAGCATCTTAATATAATGAGTCATAGTCATGTCATGCGCTCTACCTTACCTAAGAATCAAGATATTAACACATTTTACATATTATTATATAGTTACACTTAACTAATAATATTAGGTAAATAACCATCATATCTATCGCTCAAGTACCTACAAAAACAAAACTTGAAAAAACACACTACATTTACTCGCCTCCTCTTTGCATTTGAATTTATATCAAATTCAACAATATCAGTAGAAAAGGTAATAATAATTTTATAAGGATATCTAAATTTTGATTAAAACTTTAAACAAAAACTGAAAAAATGTTTCCTGAAAAGGCGCTAAAATGGAGTTAAGCAATGTTAGATGTAGAGCGACGATATTTGGACTGGCATTTAGCGTGCAAATGAAAATTTAATTTTATTGTTGACGATTAATTATTTATTAATTCATATGAAATTGTTTATATACCTACTTACCAATGTTTTATAATACCTATTTTACAGTAATTATCAATTATTTCTTAATAAAATCCACTTAATTATGTAATGCACATTAAAATTTGAAATTGTTATGAAATCAATTAAAAATGTCAATTTAGTGTTGGTTCAATTATAAATTTTAGCAACGCGTATCTAATCGTATATAATTTACTATTTGTATATATAGTAGAGGACCATTTTAACCACTTAATAACTAGAATCTAAGCTACGATTTATAGATAACCAAAATGCGACTATTATTGTATCAAATAATTAAAAGTTCAATAAGTTAAATCAGTAATAAGTTCAAGTGTAATATTATTAGCAATATTTGCTAATAATATTACGCTTAAACTTATTAGGATAAATAAAAGTTCAATAAGTAAGTTCAATAATAAGTTCAAGTGTACGTGTGTGTGTAAGTGTAGTGTAGTGTGTGAGTAATTGAACTTACCTACTTATTGAACTTGTATTTGAATGATATTATAATCGAATCGAATCGAAATGTTCAAGAAAGATAATTCGATCTCAACTGCAAATTCTTGAGAAATTTTTGTCAAACACAATATGAGTCGATTAATAACATTTTTTAGTAAATATTCACATGATAACACAGTGAAAATCTTTATACGAAGATTACGAAGTGAAATTCTCAAATTCCTATTGTTATATTAATCGCATAGTTCGTGCATTCTGCTTATTTTGTAGAAATTTTCTACAAGATAGATATGATTCTGGCAAGTCCAAAGAAGTGGGCTTGAATATTTAGTTTATAATTGTACAAACTTCGTAACAAAAATTTAATATTTATTTACTGTTCTACTATCATTGCGATTGAAAAGTAATATGAAAAAAGACATACGTCACGACATAAATTTGAAACGAAAACCCTAATAGGTAACTTCAGTTTTTTCAATCGGAGTGTACTTAAAGGTAGGTACTTAGTTAAGATAAAAAAGGTTAATTCATAGTATGACTGTGAATAGTCTTCATAATTATTTTTACTGTTATTTTTTTATAGTTTATTAATCATCATATCAACAATAAGAGGTACCTTTTATTTTTCTAAAGAATTAGTTACCTAGTTGTAATTTTTGTCATCGATTTAATTATATGTGTACACATTATCATTACAAGAATCTAGATCCAGCCATCCAATACTATAAATTAGATATTTTATACATATAGATACATATAGGTACGCGGTGTAAAGAATATGTAGGTAACCTACTGAAAATTTTGCAGGCATGAGCTGGCAATGAATATGAACTTTTCGATGGAGCTACTTTGAAAGTTACAATGGCGCATATAAAATACCAATCAATCGGCTGACTTGCTATGGGAATACGCAATTTGCCATTTTCCCCGATAGGCTTCATGGTTTCTCAGTTTTATGGTTTTATTATTTTTCGTAAAAGTTATTTGGTGAGTAAATATTTTTTATTTTATTTATTTTTTATGGTCTGATAACGCCTGCAAAGTTTTCGCTACACCGTCCCTTACACCCCCTGGTATAAATGCGATGCACTAAAAACACTCTAACTGTCGCTTATTACAGTTGAGATACTATGCTAGTCATATTAGCTACAAAATAATATAATACAAGGTGTTGCAACAATCCCTCTAACTACAGCGTGTAAAAAAATTTACTGCAAATATTTTAAGCGGTGAATCAGCCCATGAATCTGAAATCTGAACAACTTTCTTCAAGGAACATAGGTCGTAATATAAAAAAATATTAGGACAGTTGACTCGCTCGACTGCTAAATTTTGTATGGGAAGTTCAAAAAGTTCTTTCATATTATGACCTATGTTTCGTGGGGAAAGTTGTTCAGTTTCATGGACTGGTTCACTCTTTAAAGCATTTACAGCTAATATTTTTACACCTTAGGTATATAAATGTATGAAAGTAGTACCTACAAAAAATAAAGAGGTACGAAATAAAAATAATACCTACAAATAGTAGTAAATCTATCAGTTCAATAGACGATTGTCGAACATTTTAATTACAATATACAAAAAATTAATGTGCTATGTATTTATTGCCATGTTTCTTGGGAAATTTGAAGGATTTTTGTAATACCTTGTACCTATACCCACAGACCTTTTATCTCACGAGCGCGGGTTAGCCATACTTGTGTGTGTTATCTCTGTCTCTTTTCGTTTTAGACACCGAGTCGTTCAACGAAAAGAGAGAGAGATAACATACAAGTATGGCTCACCCGCGCTCGTGAGATAAAAAGGTTGTAACTACTTAGAATATTTCAACTTTTCACATTTTATAAAGTAAAAACTAGTGTTCATTAAGTTATGCTTCAAATGCTAGTAAATAACCAGATTTTTTTTAGCAAGTGTTATTTTTACGTGTAAAAATGTTAGGCCGATCTCATAAATATTCTTACGGTGTTAAAATGGCCCAACTGGCTTGTGGGAATAAAACAGATAAGAGGCTCCTATACTTTGTTCCCAGTTGTCCCCATAAAATCTGTCACTAGTGACAACTGAGAATAAAAATTCCCATTCATTACTAGAGACAATTGAAAAAAAATTTTTCTCAGTCGCATTTGATGTACACAGCTCGCGCCATAAGTTCAATGAAATTATTTACCTACATTTAAACACAAATTCATTACACGATAACTTTTTTTAGAAAATCCGCTGATCGAAATTTAAATAGGTATCCTCAGAAACAGAAGTTTATTTATAAAAATAGGTATTTAACCTATTTTAGTAAATAAATATAAACAATATTGCTTATTGTAAAAATACTGAAGCATTACTTATAACTGTACTTCAATCTCGATATTCAAGCGGATTTTCAATATATTATGTCGTTAACTTAAATCTACAGGGTGACTTGTAAATTGATGCATTCCTTTCAAGGGATGAACCAGCTCATGAAACTGAACAACTTTCCCCATGGAACATAGGTCGAAAAATTAAAAGAAAATTTGGCCCACCCATACAAAATTACCGACCGACTAAGTCAATTTGTATGGGAGGACCAAAATTTTTTTTCATATTTCGACCTATGTTCCATGGGGAAAGTTGTTCAGTTTCATCAGCTGTTTCATCCCTTGAAAAGAATGCATCCATTTACCGGTCACCCTACTTGCTGAATAATATGATATTTTTTACCTCAAATTCTATTTCACATATTATACAAAATATTCCATTTTGTGTGTATTTAATATGGCTAGAACTGTTCTTAGTTTCTCTATCGTAGCGTAAGTTCATTTATGTATCTAACTTTTAACTTAAATCGTTGATACTTATATGCTTTATTTATATTTACAAAGGTTTATTTCGAAAACTTATAGCTGCCAAAGTATTGAGGTAGGAAACTGAGGAACTAATGGCGCCACTCTCGACTGTGCCTCTCTGTGATTGGTCAAAAACGTGTCAATGTCAAAGTTCAGTTACTTCTCATTGGTGCGTTTAGGCACTGTCGCGCCTGCTGCCATCTGCAATAAGGTTTGAGTTTTCCTCCCCATATCGAATATTTCAGTTAATTTTCAAATACTAATGTAAAATTAAACTATTTGGCATGCTATAAGCTTTTCCTATAAATATCTTGAAATTTTATACTCACTTGTTACTCGGTTCGTAGTGGTAAATTCAGCCAGTATTATTCCTCGTATCCCCTTCGTTACGCTGTTCGATGTTTGAATGTAACGGTTAGCGATAGGCGTTCACTTACACTTGTTTTACTAAACTACCAATTTGGTAACTTCACATGCAAGATGGCAACACTGGTAATAAAAATGGTAGTTTTGTTCGACAAGTCCTAGAGCTTCGACGGGAGTATGTACGGCGGTATTTGCACTGTTATGTGAGATTTATTTGTGCTCTTCGACATCTATTGCATCTTGTAACCTGTACCTGTGATAATCACGTGAAATAAATCAGCAATGGACGACGAAAAGTATTAAAGGCAAAGTCAGACCGCATCAGTGCAAATACGCCCAATATTGTGAAATAATTTATTGTTAATTATTGTAGGTTATATGACATGATGTTGAGTAAAGTGTAATAAAACGTAAATTTTGTTTTATTTTCCCTAAAAATGGAAATTTGTTTGAAGAACATAAAGGCGCAAAATAACATTTTCGCACAAGGCATTTTGCCACAAATGTAATTTTCGCAAAAAATACTCAGTTTTTATAGTTCGTTGTAGTAAAAGTCATGCATAACTTTCTATATTTCTTTATTACCATTCATATTATAACAGTATCTTATCACTTTGTTTTGTGAACTTTTGGTGTTAACATCGATGCATTCTGTCGTTTTTAAGTCACTCGATGATTCAAAAATTTATATATGTTCTGTCACCTTTGTGCATGAGTCCAAGGCATGAGTTTATTGCCTTTGCTATTGTCTATTTATAACGCGAAAGCACCAAAAAGAAACAGTTTGCATTTAAGCAAAAAATATATTTCATTTAATTCCATACACATCAACGATCTACGTCAACGGAATATTTACAGAAGACGGCAACATTATTTTATGGCTAAATCGAAGGAAGCGACGGAAAACCTACGTTTTCCTCCCTCGTCCGACAATACACAGAGAAAAACACATTTTTCATAATTTTGTAACTTGATCGTAATATAATATGTAATACATTATAATATTATTAAACTATCAACAACTTACTATAAAGTAGTATATCTTACAGAATACCACAATCTGATGTCCATTTTCGGCTAAAAACAAATAACAATCTCAAAAATAAATATCACATTATTTCATTAAAAGTTCTTAAAATGCTGTTTAATAAATACAAAACAAGATGAAATGTTTAAAAAAGGAGTAAAAAGGACATCAAATTGGTAGATTTCATATTCAACGAACATCAAATTACCGTTCAATATGGAAATGAATTTACACCTCAAAATGTCACGTTCGCTTATATTCCAAGTTCGAAGCAAAATGACAAATAAGAATGTTCAAATTAGGCTCAATTTATTGCTTTACAATAATCTCGGAATGTGACTACAGGGTGTCAAGAAAAGTATTACCATTTTTAAACTACAATAACTTTCTCAAAGATTTAAATACAATTTGTACGCGTCTGAAAAAAACTTTTAGGATAGCATAGTACTAAAAAAATCGCAGCACCGTTCTAAACGCCCTGTAAGGCCGAAAGCGTTTCAATTTATGGGCGGACAAAATGTCACTATATACATTATTTCATTGCACAATTATTCATAGAATGGTCATTATTGCAGTTTTTCATTCAATGCCCAGTACTAACTACAGCATTTGAAATGTTTTCGATGCGGTCGCTATGGCCACTATTTGACATGGCGTCGACTTACTTTTTGACCTTGAACTTGACCTTTGATGACCTTGAGTCTTTTGACCATTGACTTAACTTTGACGACCTTAAGACTTTTGACCTTGGACTTGACCTTTTATAACCTTGAGTCGTTTGACCTTGAACTTGACTTTTGATGACCTTGACTAGTGACTTAGCCCCGCCTTATCCACACTTTCGGCCTAGGTGTAAATTGTGTATATAGGTGATATATATGTTTAGTGGCGCGCGTCTCGCGGGTAGTACTCGGCCAGAACTGAGGCGGGGATACGTTTCAGCATCTCCTTGGGGAAGATACGGAGTAGCTGCCAGCCGATGTCAAGAGACTCGAATACGGTCCTGTTCTCGTAGTTACCCTGGAATATGGTAAAGTAAATAAATAAACCGCTGCAGTCTCTCTCTCTCTCTTTTCGTGTGGAACACAGTCGTCCAACGACCCGATGAAACTTAAGTGTCAGAATTTTTCAACCGGCTTCTACAAGTAGCAGGCTTCTGACATGGTTGTGTAACGACTGCCGATGAAGTGATCATAGACAGCAACCGGGACCTACGGCTTAACGTGCCATCCGAAACACGGAACCATCTTACTTACGGACAACCGGGTGGTTCAGCCCGCAATGTCCTAACCAGACTGGGAAGAAATTCACAAAGTGAAATATCAACTTTGTGAGTGACCCACCGAGAACCCAGGCGTTCATGCTTTCTCCCTCACACTCATGCACTGACCTGCGTGATGAAGTTCCTCTCGAACTTGGTGAGGAACTCGAGGTACAGCAAGTCGTCGGGCGTCAGCGCCTCCTCGCCCACCACGGCCTTCATGGCCTGCACGTCCTTACCGATGGCGTAGCAAGCGTACTGGAATGAAAAAAATACATTTTAAGTAAAATATTTAACGTATTTTTTTCTGCCGTGTGATGCCGACTTAGAATAACGTCACCCCACATCCTTCCCGCGGGTGTCGTAAGAGGCGACTAAGGAACTCGAGAATATTTACTGGTGTATTACAATTTTTAGGCGACAGGCTGAAAACCTGATACAAATGTTTTCTAAAACATCCTTCGAAAACAATCCTCGAAAGTGTCAGACGTGTCAATAGCGACCGTGTTTTTACGGCCGTTAACGCTCTGCCAACCCCGCAAGGGATAAAGGCGTGATATATGTATGTATTTTTTTCTTACAAAATATTCACCGCAGGACGTCTAGCTAGGCTAACGCGGCCCACTCACAGCCCGCGAAGTGCATGTGTATCTTAGCCAATAACGTCTGATGTATGATTTCTATCCTAAAATAATTAACATTTGCCTAAATGGTTTGACGATGACTTAAAACTATTTAATTTTGACCTTTATTGATTTGATTTGATATGTTTGACCTTGACCCAAATATTAGACCTTACCTCATGTTTAATTGTGATTTTTCTGATCCTAATTTTTCTGCATGTTCTTGACCTAATATCTTTGACCTTGACCTTGCCACGTTTGACCTTGACTCACCAGCTGGTTGGAGACGTCGGAGTGGTCCTTGCGGGTCATACGCTCACCGATGGCGGACTTCATCAGACGCGACAGAGATGGCAGCACGTTCACTGGCGGGTTGATTTGACAGGTAGGCCCCCAAACGCTTGTAGCATTATTCTTGTAAGACCTTGACCCTAGCCTGTCTTTTAGATATAATTTGTCCCTAGTAAGTTTTACGTAGTCTGATTCCTATCCTAATTTTTTTTACATTTGCCTAAATTGTTTAACGTAGACCTAAATTTTAAATTTGACCTAAATATGTTTGACCTTGACCTAAGTATGTTTGACCTTGACCCAAATATTTGCCTTGGCCTTAATGTTTGATTCTGATCCTATCTTTCACCTTGTTTTTGACCTTGACCTTGCCACGTTTGACCTTGACTCACCAGCTGGTTGGAGACGTCGGAGTGGTCCTTGCGGGTCATGCCCTCACCGATGGCGGACTTCATCAGACGCGACAGAGATGGCATCACGTTCACTGGCGGGTAGATTTGATAGGTCCCAAACGCTTGTAGCATTGTCCTTGACCCTAGCCTTTCTTTTCGATATGATTTGACCCTAGTAAGTTTTACGTAGTCTGATTTCTACCCTAAAATGTTTTACATTTTCCCAAATTGTTTGACGTTGGCATAAGTCTATTTAATTTCGACCTAAATTGTTGACCTTGACCCAAATAATTGACCTTGACCCAAATAATTGACCTTGACCCAAATATTTAGCCTTGACCCTAATGTGTGATCCAGATCCTATTTTTCACATTGTTTTTGACCTTGAACTTGTCAAGCTTGACCTTGATCTTGTCACGTTTGACTTTGACTCACCAGCTGGTTGGAGACGTCGGAGTGGTCCTTGCGGGTCATACCCTCACCGATGGCGGACTTCATCAGACGCGACAGAGATGGCAGCACGTTCACTGGAGGGTAGATTTGACGGTTGTGCAGTTGACGGTCCACGTAGATCTGGAAAGAATGGAAGTTGTTAATTAAAGTGTAATGCCGTGTGATGCCGGCTTAGAATCGCATCACCCCGTTTCTTTCCCATGGGTGTCGTAAGAGGCGACTGAGGGACTTGAGGGTTTCAGGTGTATTACACGTTTTAGGCGACAGGCTGACAACCTGTCACTATAGTGATACACAAAATTATCTCAAAAGACCCTCTATATTTGACAAACGCGGCGTCATCGACCGTATTTTTGCGGCCGTTAGCGCCCTGCCTACCCCGTAAGGGATAAAGGCGTGATATATGTTTGTTTAGTTTGTGACTATTTATTTAAGAACAAAGTTAAGGTTTAAGTATTATGACATTTAGTTGCCCTTTTTTGTTAATTTATTCTTATCTTTTTTTGGGATATTTGTGCCTGAAATGCCAAAAATTACACCCTTACTTCTAATATTTCCGTGTATAAAATACAAAGATTTCATAAACATTTTCATAAATTTAGTTACTAGTGAGCCTATCTTTTAATAACTAATACTATCTTTTAGTAGCTAAAACAGTCTTTTAGTGACTAAAACAGTCTATTAGTGACTAAAACAGTATATTAGTGGCTAAAACTATCTTTTGGCACTAAAATTGTCTTTTAGTAACTAAAACAGTCTTTTAGTGTCTAAAACAGTCTTTTAGTGGTTAAAACTGTCTTCTAGGGACTAAAACAGTCTTATAATGACGAAAGCAGTTTTTAGTAAGTATTTTTTTGTTATTTGTAAATTCTGCCGTTTTTAGTTTCATAGTTACCTGTCCCTCGGTAATATAACCCGTCAAGTCGGGGATGGGATGCGTGATGTCGTCGTTGGGCATGGTCAGTGTAACGTGCCCTCCGAAGCACTCACCTGTCCCTCGGTAATATAACCCGTCAAGTCGGGGATGGGATGCGTGATGTCGTCGTTGGGCATGGTCAGTGTAACGTGCCCTCCGAATCACTCACCTGTCCCTCGGTAATATAACCCGTCAAGTCGGGGATGGGATGCGTGATGACGTCGTTGGGCATGGTCAGTGTAACGTGCCCTCCGAAGCACTCACCTGTCCCTCGGTAATATAACCCGTCAAGTCGGGGATGGGATGCGTGATGTCGTCGTTGGGCATGGTCAGTGTAACGTGCCCTCCGAAGCACTCACCTGTCCCTCGGTAATATAACCCGTCAAGTCGGGGATGGGATGCGTGATGTCGTCGTTGGGCATGGTCAGTGTAACGTGCCCTCCGAAGCACTCACCTGTCCCTCGGTAATATAACCCGTCAAGTCGGGGATGGGATGCGTGATGTCGTCGTTGGGCATGGTCAGTGTAACGTGCCCTCCGAAGCACTCACCTGTCCCTCGGTAATATAACCCGTCAAGTCGGGGATGGGATGCGTGATGTCGTCGTTGGGCATGGTCAGTGTAACGTGCCCTCCGAAGCACTCACCTGTCCCTCGGTAATATAACCCGTCAAGTCGGGGATGGGATGCGTGATGTCGTCGTTGGGCATGGTCAGTGTAACGTGCCCTCCGAAGCACTCACCTGTCCCTCGGTAATATAACCCGTCAAGTCGGGGATGGGATGCGTGATGTCGTTGGGCATGGTCAGTGTAACGTGCCCTCCGAAGCACTCACCTGTCCCTCGGTAATATAACCCGTCAAGTCGGGGATGGGATGCGTGATGTCGTCGTTGGGCATGGTCAGTGTAACGTGCCCTCCGAAGCACTCACCTGTCCCTCGGTAATATAACCCGTCAAGTCGGGGATGGGATGCGTGATGTCGTCGTTGGGCATGGTCAGGATGGGGATCTGCGTGATGGAGCCGTTGCGGCCCTCCACGCGACCGGCGCGCTCGTAGATAGTGGCCAAGTCGGTGTACATGTAACCTGTGTGTACATGGAACACAATGGTTATTTGAATACCAAATTTTTAACAAACATGTTTGCCGTGAGATGCGAGCTTAGAATAGCATCAGCCCATTTCTTCCCGCGGATGTTGTAAAAGGCAACTAAGGGACTCACGAATTATCTGCAAATGCCCTCAATGCTTGTCAGACGTGGCGATAACGACTGTAATTTTACGATCGTTAACGCTCTGCCTACCCCGCAAGGGTTAAAGGCGTGATTTGTGTATGTTAGGCATACATAGAAAACTTGCAATATATTCTATCGGAGGCAGGATTTGAATCAGCGACTTTCGCCATATCATAAGTTTGTGATGGGTTGTCAATCTGTTACTACATCAATACACATTCAGAAAGGTAACTATATATATATATATATATAGTATTCAAGGGACCTTTCTGAATGTGTACTGAATATATATATATATATATAAGTAAAAACATTAGATACGTATGTTAACGCTTCGCCTACTTTTCTACTAAGAATCGAGAACAGGTACTACTCCACAATGTATAAAGGTTTGATATGTGTATGTATGTTATGTTTATATAACTTAAAAGGAACAATAATTGTCTAGGAAACGTCTCCAACGATTTTCATAATATTACAAGATTTCAAGAAAGGTAAATCAATCTAGCTAGGATATTTTTTTCGAAATTGAGTTGTTTTTCACAACGTCATCTTTTTCTTTATCTTTTTCTTCTACAGCCATAAAAACCAATGTCATCTATAATAGATGTGTAATTCAATATGTAATTCAATAATTAAATGTGTAATTCAATAATTGAAGTGTAAAAAAAACACCGATCTAGCTCGGTCTACCAGCTGGTTCTTTATATTGAGTTTACCTGGGAAACCACGTCGTCCGGGCACCTCCTCACGCGCGGCGGACACCTCACGCAGAGCCTCGGCGTATGAGGACATGTCAGTCAAGATTACCAACACGTGTTTCTGCGGACAAATAGTTAAAATGTTAGACGTAACAAGAGTAATTTTTAGGCAAGATTTAATCATTTCAATCGTTTATTTCCAAGTACAAGTATCGAAACAACCTTGGAAAACAATCCTCAAAAATGTCAGACGTGGCGATAGCGACCGTATTCTAACGGCTGTTAACGCTCTGCCCACCCCGCATGGGATAAAGGCGTGATATGTGTATGTGTGTATGTGTGTATGTATGTATATCCAAGTAAATTCACAACGAATGCTTTTAGAAGGTCAGGAATTTACAATACAATGCTGTCACTATATAAATAAATTAGTCATTGTAAAGAGAACATTGTCAGACACAATTTTCTCCTTTTATAACAATTTTATGTTCCTAGTAGAAACGCGGCACGACAGGAAATCATTAACACTGACTGCAAAGGACAGTGTGCTGAAAACTTAACACATCGGACCATGAAATGGAACTGAACAACTTTTAGCTTAATCGAGCCTAAGTTGGGAAAAGATTTTTTTTTTAGTTCCCATGGTTTTGCCATAGCTCTCATAATGTTTCATTTATTATGTATTACTATGTATGCCGTGTGATGCCGGCTTAGAATAGCATCACCCCACATCCTTCCCGCGGGTGTCGTAAGAGGCGACTAAGGGACTCGAGAGTGTCGGTGTATTACAATTTTGAGGCGACAGGCTGACAACCTGTCACTATAGTGATACACGTTTTCTGAAACAACCTTAGAAAACAATCCTCTAAAATGTCAGACGTGGCGATAGTGGCCGTATTCTTGCGGCCGTTAACGCTCTGCCTACCCCGCAAGGGATAAAGGCGTGTTATATGTTATGTTATGTTATTATGTATTACTAAATATTTTCAATTGATATGTTTTGAGTATTTTAGTAACCTAAGCACACCTTTTAGTAACCTAAGCACACCTTTTAGTGAACGAATCAAATCTTTTTGTGATTGCTTAAATATTTTTGTGATCGAATCAAATCTTTAAGTGAACTAGTCACAAATTTTAGTGATCTAGTCAAATCTTTTAGTGATCTAATCAAATCTTTTAAGATGTGATTAGGTGATCGATTAGGTTACTAGAAGTTCTAGTAATCGATCATCTAATCACATCTTTTAGTGATCTTTTAGTGGCTAATGTCTCTTTCAGTTATTCATGACTTTACTTTTGACTTTTTCGATATCCCATTTTTTTATATCTCGTATTATGTTACCTCGCACTGGTACGCGAGGAACTCGGCGGCGGTGAGCGCGAGGCGCGGCGTGATGATGCGCTCGATGGTGGGGTCGTTGGCGAGGTTCAGGAACAGGCACACGTTCTCCATAGAGCCGTTCTCCTCGAAGTCCTGCTTGAAGAATCTGGTGAATAGGAACATTATTGGTCAAACAATATCAAGGTAATGCTGCAAAATGCAGTGGTTCTTTTAAGAGTAGTAAATTTCAAATTTCAGTCGTTTATTTCCAAGTAGATTCACAACGAATGCTTTCAGAATGTCAGGAATTTACAATACAATACTGTCACTAAAAAATAAATTAGTCATTGTAAAAAAAAGAAAATTGACAGACAGGGTTTTCTCTTTTTTATAACAATTTTATGTTCCTAGTAGGAACGCGGCTCAAGTGGGATAAAAAAGGCACTGCCTCGGGGCCGGCCAGGGTGACCACATAGCATGTAACTTACGCTACCACCGTGCACAGTATAATATTTGAAAGATAGCGAAAAAAAGGTAAAAGTTGAAAACGCGAAGCACTATAGTCTGTAAGTTTAGGTACTTATCCTCTCCCCTCTCGGATGCCGTACAGTGCGGTCGTGTTTTGAGTTGAGATCCTTTCGCTTGCTCGATAAATAATATTCGCATAAAATACTCGTCTATAAAATCAGTGCGTGTACTTGTGCCAGTTGGTGTGTGAGTTGCTACGCGTAGAAGGGATACTTACCTGCGCTCGACCTGCCAAAACAGGTTCCGCAAGATAAACCCCGCCCACAGTGTGCGAGTGAGAAACTTCTGCGACGACAAAGACAACTGGCTGCTCCTGCGCCGGTCGAACAATTACTCGCCCCGCCTTTCGCTCAGCTGTACTCGACTCCACCCACCTCGGACTGCACTTGCCGACGGCTCGCATTTCATTTAGGCCTACGCACTATTTTCTTTATCATTATGTCTGTGCAACGCTCGCCGCCTAAGGACATCCTCAATAAAGAACTAATAAAACAGTCTGGAGCTCATTATGGATCCGACTCTCTGCTGTATAAGCCAAGCGAGCTCCCGAACTCGGAGTTTGTTTCCCACCGCAATAAACGGATAAGGGCAGAAGATGAGAATGAATTCACGCCCTCTAATTTCTCTCACTTTAAAAACGATATGAAAGAGTTGATCGAGTCACTCATCTCATCACAAAGACAGGATCTGATTAACATCAGCCAAACACTAAAAGAAGTAAAGGAATCGAACTCAAGGATTGACAGCTCTATCTCGCTCCTCACCTCTCAAAATGAAGAATTCCGAAAGAAAATTGCTGTTCTTGAAGAACAGACTAAAAAGGACAGGGAACATATTTGTATCCTAGAAGAGAAGATAGAAGATTTACAACGCCTCTCACGTAAGTCCTGCGTTGAGATCAAAAACGTCCCGAAAAAAATCTCAAGAATTTCGACAAGACCTAATTAATATGACTCTGAACCTTTCCCGCACCATTAAGCTCGATATGAATGAGCGAGACATAAATGACATATTTCGCCTAAAGAACAAGAGGGACTCTGAGAAAAATCCCACTATTATAGTGGAGCTTCGCTCCTCTATACTACGAAGTGATTTCCTGAAGAAGGTGAAGGAGTTTAACATTAAAAACAGAACAAAACTTCAGGCCAAACACCTAGGATTCACTACGAACGAAGATCAACCTATATTTGTGTCGGAACAGCTGACTGCCAAGGGCGCACGTCTATTCTTCTTAGCCCGGGACCTCGTCAAATCAAAAAAATACAAGTACTGCTGGACGTCGTTTGGAAGGGTATTCGTAAGGAAAAATGATGAGTCAAAAATCATCGTAATACAAAACGAGGCTCAAGTACAACATCTTATACAAGAAATATGACTGTCCCAGTGTTTATGTTTTATCATGTTTTCATATTTTTATTTTTTTCTTCTTTTTAAGTTAAGTTTCGTTGCTTATGTAAACTGGAACGTAAAACTACATCCCTCACACACACACAAAACCCACTGCAATACAAATATACACTACCTAACATTCACACACTTTAATAAACTTACAAAATTATCAATTTTCTCTTATTTATTTATTAACCTCAATAAAATGATATATTATTTACAACACACAAAACAATTTTCAACCGGTCAGTATCACAAAACTACAAATCTATCTAACTATACATATATGGTTATATATTTTCCATCATGCAAACTTTCAAATCCGAGCACACTTAACTTCAACGCCTCACACTCACACTTACCGATAAGAAACATGAAATATTGTCTAATGTACTACCTGCCTATTATTTTCAAATTACATACGTCAACTTACTTGAACCAGTTTAATTGTCACAACCACTCTCGCGACGACGACGTGCACCATATAAGTATAGATAATGGATAGTCTCCAATCGTTGGAAGTAATAGACCACATCAGTATGGCTGAGTCAAATAAGCTTAGCATTCTGGATTTAAATAAACAAACACTTAGCTCAAGAAATAAACTTACTGTTATTACGCAAAACATCCGAAGTATATATAAAAACTTTGATGACCTACAAGTCACTTTATCGCAGCTATTATACGATATAGACATTCTAATCCTTACTGAATGTAGGTTAAATAATAATAAGAAAGTACCATACTTAAAAAACTATACTTCATATCAAACACTAGTTCAATTAAATCAGAACGATGGTGTCGTGGTGTATATTCATAGCAAGCATCAAGTTAAAATATCCGAACTTAAATTATCAAATGCTTCCGGACTCCAAATAATTATGAATAACTTTGCTATACTAGGAATATACCGTTCCCCCTCTCACCCAAATGCCAGTACTTTCACAGAGTCTTTACAAGAACACTTAGACACTATGGCAACCCATAAAAACATTCTCCTACTTGGAGATTTAAATATAAACTTAATTACGTCTCCCAGAGAATCTGCACAAGAGCGTAGAAATAGGCTTCAATACTTAAATGGCCTATCAACATACGGCCTATTGCCTGGGCATATGCTACCTACTAGAGAGGATAGTTGCCTGGACCACGTATTTTTGAAATTGGATAAGCTACATAACTCTGCTTCCATAACAGTACTTAATACGACAATCACGGACCATAACCTTGTCACTCTGAATATATCACATACATACATACAAAGCATAACTAGTAAGTACAAAACGATCATTAATTATGATAGTGCCTATAGCACTCTTATTACTACAGACGTAACCCATTTTAATATTTATAGTGACCCAGATGTTTTCTCTAATGCTCTTATATGTTTGGTCAGATCAGTTATCCTCTCAAATTCTAAGCAAATCTTAGTTTCAGCCAGCAGAAAAATACTAAAGCCGTGGATAACACCTGGAGTTCTAAGGTGTATAAGGCTAAGAAATAATATGCAAATGAAACTAAAATTAAACCCCCACAACCAAATCTTAAAAATAACTTATAGGAGATTTAGGAATTTCTGCTGTAACTTAATCAAGAAACAAAAAAGACTATATAATAAAAATAATATTAAAAAATCCGCAAAAAATCCTAGGAAACTCTGGCCAGCTTTGAATGAAATAACACAATATAAACCATCGAAAACACCCAATATAGATCTCTTAAATGTAACTTCATCTCCACTTAACTCCGTTAATCACACAAATAACTTTTTTACCAACGTTGGTAAAAACTTAGCAGATAATATCCTTAATCGTTCCTCCCGCTCGCTCTCTCCGCAACAATCATCTCACAATACAAGTTACCATTTATCATCATTTGTACTGTTTGACACCACTCCCCATGAAGTTAATAAAGTACTCATGTCCATGGACTCGGAGAGCGCCTCTGGTTGGGATGGGATACCTACAAAATTTCTAAAAATTGCGAAAGACTTTCTGAGCCCCATGATCTCCACCTTGTGTAATCTCTGCTTCAGCTCGGGCGTCTTCCCAATCTCTCTCAAACGATCCATTATCACCCCTGTTTACAAGAGTGGGGACAGAACTGACGTGAACAACTACAGGCCTATTTCGGTATTAAACTCATTCTCTAAAATCATTGAAAAGCTCCTTAACACCAGGTTGATAAACTACTTAAATAAATTCAAAATCTTATCTAACTCCCAATACGGTTTCAGGAAAGGCTTATCAACCCAGGATGCTATTCTAGACCTTACTTCCATGATTGTCAGAGAAATAGACGAGGGTAACAAATGTATAACTATCTTCCTTGACCTGAAAAAGGCTTTTGATACAGTTTCTGTCCCTATTCTTGTGAACAGGTTGGAGAGTATTGGCATAAGAGATACTGCATTATCTTTATTTGCTAGCTACCTTCAAGACAGAACACAAAAAGTAAAAATAGATAAATACCTCAGCGACGAATGTAACGTGACATACGGTGTGCCGCAGGGGAGTGTCCTTGGCCCAACGCTCTTTTTAATATATATTAATGAGCTGTGTAACCTTGAAGGCGTTGGGGGAAGGATATTCTCTTATGCGGACGACACGGCCATAGTTTTTACTGGGAAGTCCTGGGATATAGTTCAAAGGAAGGCAATTCTGGGTCTGAAAAAAGTATTTGCCTGGCTTACAGATAACCTTCTTACTCTGAACATTCAAAAAACAAACTACATTTGCTTCTCGCCAAATATAAGATCTCAACCCAAGCCAGATTTTGAAATAAAAATCCATGACTGTCTTGAGCCAGATCGACAGGCTTGTAATTGTCCGCCAATAGAAAAAGTTAAAAGTACTAAATACTTGGGGGTCATAATTGATCAAAGTCTAAACTGGCATTTACATCTTGAGCTCATAATGAACAGAACAAGAAAACTAATCTGGATCTTTAAATCACTCAGACATGTAGTAAGTAAAAAACTGTGTAATCAAATTTATATTGCTTTAGCACAATCTGTCATAACATATTGTATTCCGGTGTGGGGTGGTGCATGCAAAACTAAACTTATAGAGCTTGAACGTGCGCAGAGATCACTTATTAAAGTGATGTACTTCAAACCGTATAGGTTCCCGACGGACACCCTGTACAATATCAGCGACTTGCTATCAGTTAGGCGGCTTTATATTCTAAATCTTGTTTTAAATTACCATAAATCATTACCTTATGATAAAAATACGCAGCAAAGTAAAAGACGACGTGATATTGTTATAAAAGCCAACCCGGTTCGCACTACTTTCGCTCAAAGACAATATACCTGTCAATCACGTTACCTATATAATAAAATAAACGGAAAAATAAACATTTACCCCATGATTTCTTACACGTGTAAAAATACTTTGACAAAGTGGTTGAAAACACTCTCGTATGATGAAACTGAGGATTTGTTAAGAAGAATTATCTAACCTAGTAACGACGATCTTTTCTCTCGAGTAAGCAACTACGAAAAATATAAAACAATCAAATGATAATGATAATACTACATACACTCACTCATAATATACAAACTAATACGCACTTACAGTATTTATTCATACATTTATTTAATTTATGTTTTATAACTATTTATTTACACACATTATACATATATTATTTTATTTACACACTTTTTACATATTATTATATATTAACATACTATTTATTATTTTATATATATTTATTGGATATTTATAATATAAGCTAGGATGTTTTTTCGTCCATCAAATTTTTGTACTTATTACTAAAACGTTAGTTATTTAAAAGTGTTATATTATAAGGTATCCGATATGGGAAGTGCGAGATATTCCCAACACAAGTGTCAAATAGACTACTTACTGGGAAATCTCAACACAAATTATGTAAAATATTTTTGGAAATAAAAACCTTTTATCTTATCTTATCTTTTATCTTTACTTATCTTTTTGTAAACAAACTTTGTATTAAACTGACAGTTCTGAAGTGTCACTTTCATACAAAGTTTGTTTACAAAAAGATAAGTACCTAAACTTACAGACTATAAGGAATGTTTTAAAGCTTAAGGTTATGCACAGACCTGGCGGTTTCCATGTTGACTCCCATGGCGGCGAACACGATGGCGAAGTTGTCCTCGTGGCTGTCCAACACGCTCTTGCCCGGCACCTGGGGAATAATACAGTAGGCATTAGATTTAGTTCGAACACAAGTTATTATTAAATCTACCTCGATCTACAGACACTACAGTCCGCCTGTCTATAAAATAGCATCTGAATTTCAGAAGTTTTATATCCAAATAATACCTTTAGAATATCAATTACAATATTTTCACTGGATAAATGGATTAGTCATTGTAAAAAAGAGAATATCGTAAGACACAATTATCTTTTTTTATAACAATTTTATGTTCCAAGAATAAATGCGGCTCGGATGGGACATAAAATAAATATAAAATCAAAATCAAAAAATAAAGCTATGTTTTTATAATGTTTTTTGATTCCTCATGTTGTCATTGTAAAAGTCAGTCCATTACATCACTGCCATTCCTAGAAACGTGGTATTATTTTTCCATAATTATACAGGCCAGCGTATTTTCTACAGGTATTGCTTCAGGACTGGCCAGGCTAGACTCACTTCTTTCGTAAGATTTTATATGTAAAAAAAATGTAAGCTACATGCTGCCATTTTAAGAGTTACACGATACTGAAATTTAAGAAAATTATAGCTGTAGATAGGAATCGTATCAGCTAGAAAAAAAAGTAAACATACCTTGACGAGACCGGCTTGCCTACAGATCTGCGCGGCGATCTCGTTGTGCGGGAGACCGGCAGCCGAGAAGATGGGGATCTTCTGACCACGGGCGATGGAGTTCATCACGTCGATAGCGGAGATACCTGGCCAATTAAGGGTTCAACATTAACACTACAGTCTGCTTGTCTATAAAGTGTAAAAATATAGCCGCAAATATTTTAAGGGGTGAATCAGCTGATGAAACTGAACAACCTTCCGCAAGAAACATAGGTCGAAATATGAAAAAAAATTTGGACCTCCCATACAGGTTGAGTCGCTCGGCTGCTTCATTTTGTATGGGAGGTCCAAAATATTTTTTTCATATTTCGAACCATGTTTCGTGCGGAAAGTTGTTCAGTTTGATGGGCTGATTCACCTCTTAAAATAATTGCGTCTATTTTTTTTACACCCTGTATAATATATCTTGAAAAAAAAATGAAGACGTTCGCGATCTGTCAAATCTGACATACGCTAAAATATGGCAACGATTTTCATACAAAATTTCATGGCATAATTTTAAGTTCCATTTTATTTCATTTCTGCTTGTTGCTATACTAGAGCGCGTTCGGATAATGTTGTCAGTTGAGTGACTATATAGTTTTACTACAAAGTCATTAGTGGCGCTAAAAGCTACTAGTAATTAGTCAAGTAACGAAAATATATGAAGGAAACAAGTGGTTCACAATTACACTGCTAGGGATAGAGCCATCCGTGGTGTACACGTCTGACCCGACAACTCGGAAGACGCGCGTTCGCATCCCATCGGTGGCGTGAATTTTTTCCACTTTTTTCGTTTGTAACAAAAAAAGTTAATAATCTAATAATTTTTAATAGACAACATACCGTGTGGTGCCGGCTTCGAATAGCATCACCCCATTTCTTCCCCGTGGGTGTCGTAAGAGGCGACTAAGGGACTCAAGGGTTTCAGCTGTGTTACAACTTTTAGGCGACAGGCTGACAACCTGTTACTATAGTGATACACAAATTACCTCAACCGGCCCTCAAAATTTGTCAGACGTGGCAAAAGCGACCGTATTTTTGCGGTCGTTAACGCTCAGCCTACCCCGCAAGGAATAAAGGCGTGACATATGTATGTATGTATGTAGACAACATACCGGTCTGGATCATCTCCTCAGGGTAGATACGGGACCAGGGGTTGATGGGCTGGCCCTGGATGTCGAGGAAGTCCTCGGCCAGGATCGGGGGGCCCTTGTCGATGGGCTTTCCGGACCCGTTGAACACACGACCTGTGAATAAATACACACATATTATACATAGAAAGCACCCAGACTCGACAAATATTTGAAAATTGACTTAACAAATATTTGTGTCCTGTGGGGATCGAACCCACGACACTAAGCGTAGAAGGCAGGAGTTCTATCCGCTACGCCATCGGGACAGTCAAAATCTTATCAGGACCTGAGGCCTGGGCCCTAAGTCTGCTAAATGAAAATCATTTCAGTTGGATGTTTATTGGATCTCAGTTGGAAAAGTAAATAAGTAATAGTAGCAGCTATCTAGTTCCTTTAGTACAAGCTTTGCTTAGTTTGGGGATAGATGGCGCTGTGTGAATTGTTCAGGATATTTATTTATTTTTTAAAAATCTGTAAATCTTACCAAGCATGTCCTCAGACACTGGGGACCTCAGGATGTCTCCGGTGAACTCGCAAAGAGTGTTCTTGGCGTCAATTCCGGAGGTGCCCTCGAACACCTGGACCACGGCTTTGGTGCCGCTGACTTCCAGCACCTGAGATATAGATCACATGTTGCAAACACGACAAGAAGGTGTATACAATGTTCAGCACTAAGGTCAGTATTTATAAATCACACTCAACTCTAAGATCGATATCAAGAGCGATTTTGACAAATGTCAGTTAATGCTATCAGCATCTCAAAGTAGCACTCAAGAACAATCTCAGAGTTGAGTGCGGTTTATAAATACGAGCCTAAATATTTCGCATCAAAACAAAAGATTGTTAATGTGTACAATCTACGAGGGGTGTTCAATAAAAAGTGAGAATGGCATATAATTTTCTTGATAAACAAAAAAGAAAATACTGGCAGGTAAAGCCCAGACATTAGGTAAACTAATAAAATAAAAATTATTGATTTTCTTTTTTTATTTTAAAATTGAATGTCATTTGTTTTCGTCGTGTCGGAGCGGGTTGCGAAAAATGGATAAAATTTTAATTCGAGGCGTGATAAAATATCTCTGCCTGAATTTTTTTACTACTGAGCAAGTAAATCTTGATTTGAAAAATACATGAAGAGTAAATGCTCCTCCATATTCTACGGTTGCACGGTGGTGTGCCGAATTTAAGAGAGGAAGAACTTCAACCAAAGACGACCCGCGCCCGGGTCGCCCTACGACGGCAGTTACCGAACAAATGATAAAAAAAGTTGAAAAATTTGTTTTGGCAGACCGTCGTGTTACAGTTCGTTTTATAGCTGAAGAACTAAAGATTTCGATAGGAAGTATCCATACTATTATACATTATTATTTGGGCATGAAAAAAGTGTCAGCGCGCTGGGTGCCTGGAATGCTTACAGACGAGCAGAAGCAAACGAGACTGAGGATTTCTCAAAACAATTTGGAATTGTTACAAAGAGATCCAGAACAATTTTTGGCTCGCTTTGTAACTATGGACGAAACATGGCTCCATCATTACGATCCTGAGACAAAACAACAGTCCATGACTTGGAAGAGCCATCATCTCCAACACCTAAGAAGTTTTAGGCAATTCCATGCGCCGGTAAGACCATGGGCTCTCTTTTCTGGGATAGCCAGGGGGTGATAATGATTGAATATCTCAGTCATGCAGCCACTATTACAGGGGCCTTATACGCAGAACAAAAAAAAAATGCGTCAAGAAATACGCTAAAATCGCCGCGGCAAACTCGCTAAAGTTGTCTTGTTTTTACCAAGATAACGCGCCCGCACACAAGTCCCGAGTTGCGATGACTGCTATCCAAGATTCTGGATTTAAATTGATGGAACATCCTCCATAATCGCCAGACCTTGCACCCAGTGACTTCTGCCTATTTCCGCGGTTAAAAGAACACCTGAGAGGTCACAGATATGCCAATGATGAGGAAGTGATCGCCGCCGTACATGATTTTTTAAGGGATCAAGATGAAGACTTTTTTAAAAAAGGAATCTTAGCTTTAGAAAAACGATACATCAAGTGAATAAACCTCAAAGGTGACTAAGTCCAAAAATAAAATAATAAGAAATAAAATATTACTGCTTCATACTCATTCTCACTTTTTATTGAACACCCCTCGTATCTATCTATCTAATAGGAATTTCATGCTTCCATCCTGTTCTCCGAAAACGTCAAGAGCCACCAACTGTCATTTCCAGAGCCATGAACTGAACAAAAAATATACAGGGTGTAAGGGACGGTGTAACGAAAACTTTGCAGGCGTGCTCAGACCATGAAACTGAACAACTTTTTATATGGGGGCTATGTTGGGAAACGAAAATTTTTTTTCTACCTTCATACAAATTTCTGATCATCTGAGTGACTTGGTATGGTACATCGAGAAAATCTTTTCATTTCCCAACATAGCCCCCATAGAAAAAGTTGTTCAGTTTCATGGTCAGATAACGCCTGCAAAGTTTTCGTTACACCATCCCTTACACCCTGTAGATAGCGCGCTTTAGATTCTAACTAAGATTTTTTGATCAGACCTTTTTTTAGCAGCTCAGGCGGTCTAATTACGTGGCTTTGGTAATTCTCATTTTAACACCAAATTTTGCTCATTTTTTAAAGATTTTTTGAACAATATTTGTTGTCCATTAAAACTTACCTGACCCGAGCGGAGTGTGCCATCGGCAAGCTTCAGCTGCACGATCTCGGAGAACTTGGGGAACTTCACCTCATCAAGGATCACCAGGGGACCGTTCACACCGGAGACGGTCTTGTATGCTGCACAGATAAAGTGTAAATTAGTATAATTTCTTCATTTAGCATGCCGTGTGACAACGGCTTAGAATAGCATCACCCCACATCCTTCCCGTGGGTGTCGTAGGAGGCGACTAAGGGACTCGAGAGTATTGGTGTATTACAATTTTTAGGCGACAGGCTGACAACCTATCATTATAATGATACACATGTTTCCTGAAACAATCCTCAAAATTGACAGACGTGGCGATAGCGACCGTATTCTTGCCGCCGTTAACGCTCAGCCCACCCCGCAAGGGATAAAGGCGTGATATATGTATGTATGTATGATGTATGTATAATTTCTTAACAAGTTGTAGGCTGTGGGCTTAACATATCACCCCATTTTTACCGTGGGTGTCGTAAGAGGCGACTAATGGACACGAGGGCCCTCCGCATTTGTCAGATATGGTGATAGTGACAGTATTTTTACGGCCGTTAACGCCCTGCCTATACCGCAAGAGATAAAGGCGTAATATTGTACATGTGTGATTGTATGTCTTTAAAACAAATAAAAGAAAAAGATTAACTTTACTATCCAAAATTGTTTTAAGAAAATTAAAATGCTAGTAACTCAGTTGCATTTTTCAAAAATAAAACATATCAATCACATAATTATGTATCATTATTATTGAATTCAAAGTAAATGATTGATTGCAAAGAAGTTATTAATTATCATCATAATCAGCTGATATTAATTAGAAGAATTGGAGTCAAGAACACCCTTTATACAGATGAAAAATGGTGCTCAAAAATTGTGACTTAGGGACAAATTCATCCACTGTTCAGAATCATTCACTATTGCCAACACTCCCTAATATGGAAAGTCATGCAGTGGACTATTTTGACTTCGAGAGTATCAAAAGCTTACAGAGGGCACCATACTTGGTACTAATGGAAGGCAGGGGTATAAACACAGCCTCACTGGTCACTTAGTGGTAAAACAACAGTGTCAGCACTATCAAACCTCTACAATTGTTCAAGTTTTAAAGATTTTAAAAATATCTTTTCCACCTAGATTAAAAATATATACTCTTAAAATGTCAAGTACAATATATTTTAACAGGATAAATGGATTAGTCATTGTAAAAAACAGAAAATTCTAAGACACAATTTTAAGTGTGGGATAAATAAAAATAAGGGCACTGTCTTGGGGCTGGACTGGCTAACCACACAGCTCCTATATTTGGCATAAGTATCTATAGAAGTACGACATTGTTAATCAAACATCTTCTTTGTCTTTCGGTGTCCCTCAAGGTCCAACATATTTTCTGATATATATAAATCAGTTATGTCCATTTTGCTATCCGGGTTGCTCGGTGTTTGCCTATGCTGATGATACTGAGTTACTCGTGAAAGGGATTGGTTCAACAGAAGACAGAGATCCTTCGACTTGTTACAAGTTGGCTCGATCACAATCTTCTCACTTTGAACGTCCTTAAAACAACTTACGTTGCCTTCTCTATTACTTGTGCCACTCAGCCGCCGCCCTCTTTCTCCATCAGGGTGCATGGTTGTGTGAGAGATACCGAACTGTGCATCTGTCCTCTACTTACGCGTTCAGCATATATCAAATATTTGGCAACCTTAGTAGATGAAAATCTTTCATGGCAGCACGAAGTTAGGACCCGTACTCGTAAATTAATGTACATTTTCAAATTATTTTGCAGCTCGGCCGATTTTTCCATTATGGCAATGGTCTATTTTGCTCTCGTCCAGTTATTACTCTCATATTGCACTTCCGCGTGGGGAGGGGCGCCCAAAACAACTTTACTTCCACTTGAGAGAGCTCAAAGAGCAGTAATTAAAGTGATTAATAAACGGAATTTCTTTCACCCAACACACCGGCTCTATGCTGAGTACCGTGTCATTACAGTTCGGCAGCTGTTCGTTCTTCATGCTGTCTAAGTGAATACCTCTTAAGCCATCTTACTACATCCCGCAGGACTAACCTCGTATGTGGTAGGGTACGTCATAGAACAACCTTTGCATCCCGCCAGTGTTTGGTACTGGGTCCTAGACTGTACAACCGGGCGAGTGGTTACATTGACCTGTACCCACTCATTCTGTTTGAATGCAAGAAAAAATTTACGTCTTGACTCTTGCAGCTCAATTATGATGAGACAAGACTTGTTACAAGTAACTGTCTAATAAGTATGTTTTGGCTATTCATACTGCACAATAACTTCAGTACTTCTTGTCAATTCCTAATTACTATAATAGTCTAGTTCTAAGATTAACCATTTATTTCGTATAATAATATAAAGTTGTTCTTTTGTATAATAATATTTAAATACATCATCCATTTCTCATAAAAATAGTCTAATTATGTTAAAATGGGAGCCTGGTGACCTATGTATGATACAGGTTTCTTACTGAAACCTAGTTTAGGCACCCACAAGTCGGCTCAAACTGTATTAATAAGTTCTTCATTTTAGTGTATTTTGTTATTTTATGTGTTCTCATGTACCTAATTCTAATTTGTGAGAAAATAAATGTTTTTTTTTTAAGTTTTCCTTACGCTGGACACAGCGGTCTGGAGCAATACAGGCACACTTTTGCTTGTTTTTATATACTTTTAATTTGTAACTGTTGTTGATTCAATAGTTTTATGTTCAGAACCATAGATTGGCAATTTCTTGGTGTTGTACAAAACATTGCAGTACAAAAAAAAGATATTATAATCTAACGACCCTAAAGAGGCTTGACAAATTTATGAACTTGGACAGATTTCTTGGAACATAACCATAATAAAATAGAAAAATCTAATAAGAATAATTACTACTTCTGTGCTTGCCAATCCATCTGCTAAGCGTGGTGAGTATGGGCAATACCTCCTCAATTGGGGGGCCAATCTACAGCACTAGACTTTTGTGGCTATAGAAGTAGTGCTCCCATACATAGCTAGGATCAGCTGATCAAGTACTATTCAGTTAATTCAGCTTATTTACATTTTTTTTTATTAATTGTTATTATGGGGTTAGTTTTAAGATATAACAGTATTCCTAACTATTAGTCATTACAGAGTTCCTTTATCTACCTCTATTCTGAAAAACGGGGTCTAAAACTATAAATTTGGAGTCATGTTTTAGACTTCTTTGGAAAATCTAGGCTTGGAATTTTATAGCTCTCATAACTACTATGATATTGAGAATAAATTAGTTGTATTTTTGTAATTGTTCTCTATTATTACATATAGGTCTTGGGCTGTACCTACTTATGATAGATAAGTACATGTTACGGGGCATTTTACCTCTCAAAACATACGAATTCCGAGCATATCAAGTAATGAAACCATGGTTCAACGTTATAAAACTCAAATAGTGACCTAATGGATACTTTTAGTGCTCCATTTTCAAGGCGATAGGTCCCATGACACAACTCGCGGTACCGACATAGATAAGAGTACCGCCCTAAAACCCAAAATCATTCAGAATTGAGATTGTATGGTTGAATTCGGTTAGAACTGGAGTCTTTGGGTCACCCTATCATGCAGGTATGAGGGTGTCTTCCAAGGGTCCACCAACAAAATCAATACCAAGTGACATGTCAGATGAGGGCAAAAGAAAAACACGGATACTCACTCAGACGGGGCTGGGAAATGAAATCCCTGTTGACGACGAGGGCATGTTGTCTCGCAGCTTCCCTGGCGTTGAGTTTACTTGCCATATTTATGCAATTTCACACGCAATCCGCTCGGGAAGAATTTACAACTGCGAAGAGACTCCTCGCCCTGACAACTACGAGTCGAATCTGGATTGTCTATGGTATTTCAGTTTTCACGTGCCTTCACGTGATCAATCAGCCCGTCACAAGTAAAGTGTTGCCATTTAAAAGAAAGATTTTTCTTAACCTTTTGAACGCCAATGACCACTATAGTTGCCAAACGCTCGCGTACATACGACGCCACTGACGACTAAAGTAGGCCAAATTTACCTATTTTTATAACTTAAATTCTGTCTTGTTTAAGACACCGGGCTGCTTGCCGATAAGTTTTTACCATCTTCACATTTTTCTATGCTTGGCGTCGGGGGTGTGCCGACGTAAAAAAACTCTGGCGTGCAAAAGGTTAAGGTATGGAATGGCTAAAAGCTGCTCTAAATTTTTGCCAACACTTAGTGAAAGTACCGTTCGCTCGGAGAGAGCCGCGGCGGGCTCGAATTCTACAATGTTAAAAAAGACTCAGTTTTGTCTCAGTCGGATTTGGTCGTTTCGGGTGGTTTTATATTCCGCTAACAGTTTGAAGTACAGTGGCATTAGTGAGTTTGAAGTACAGTGGCATTAGTGATAGTTGAGTGTCATTGGTATTACAATGGCAAAAAAATAAGAGAATAAAAGCCCTAGCTGTTGCTCGCCTGCGCAATGTAGACTGCAAGGTTAGCACCGACTCCACGAACCCATGATTCTTTCGCGACAGTCTTACCCAGGGAGGGAACGCTAAACTTTTTTCCTTTTCTTCTACATGAGTAAAAGGGACTTTTGATAAACTGCCGGCATCAATTTCTCACTGATTTTTTTTTATCAGATACCAAACTTTTGAAGTTTATTGATTTATTTTATTTACTCAATTAGTTAATTAACATGCATAACGAAAAAATACTTACTTCTTTACCTTAGTGACTCGAAATGGACCTTGGCCTCCGAAACAAGCATAACAAAACTTATGACAAATACATTAAGAGACAGAAACGACACGACACGACAGATTTATTGACTAATTATGAAAATATTCATTGCTGAGAGCATACAAATGGACATGCAGACAAACAGAGCTGACGATATGATAAGGGTTCGGAGTTTGACAACGGAACCCTAAATATCAAACCTGACAAAAGTGCTATAACCCTTAAGTTTGTCTATGGTTCTATGCACAGTATAACTTTTTTTAAATGGTCACATTGATTGAACATCTGTCAATGGTCAAAAACTCTCGTATCCAAGCCGGAAATAGTATGAAAAAATCAATATGTCAGTTCAATTGTCGATGGATGGGCCAGGCAGGGGCAGGACGGACAGAAATCGGCGGAATCGCGGGTGGACGTTTGTTCGTTCGATAACTCACGAAATTAATAATTTAAGCTAATTTATACAGTCTATTTAGGCGGAAATTAAACTCCGCATGTTTATTTAAGCTAAAGTAGTCGATAACAAGCTTCCAATATGTCTGTGATGGGTAAAATCGTGCCTAATGTTACAAGCTATAATTTCGGCAAAATAGCTGCTTTGTTTAGTGGAAAATACAGTAGAACGTATTTTACGTACACTCAAGAGCTCTCGCAGCCTTTGGACCGTAAACCGGACCTCGTGACTGCCAAGGAAGCATTCGAAAAATGCTTGAAATCCGGTAAGTATAACCAACTGCCTATTTATAAAGTTAATTTGAGATTCCGTAGGTGTATCATTCTGAATTATGGGGCCGAGCCGTCTTAGTGATAGAATATTGCGCTCGCACAGCACTGTTTGCATTTTGGTGAGCTGGAGAGTATTATAGGATACTTTACCACAGGAAAATACTCTAATCCCATGGAAAACTCATCTATCTAAAAGCAAACGAACGCACGGAAAGATAGCTAAATAAATACGTCTTATATTTGCTGACTAAAACCAGCATTTATAAGTTCTGGGCCTATTTGCGACCAGAATCACTTTTACACCCTTGCAAAAACATTTTGTTTATCATAATTCAACATATTATAAACTTTACACAACTGAATAATTGAAGCTGTTTAAATATAAATCTACCAAATTAATCACACCCACACAAATCACGCCTTTATCCCTGGCGGGGTAGGCAGAGTGTTAACAACTGTAATATTACGGTCATGATCACCACATCGGACAAATATTTGTGGGTTGTTTTAAACTGATCACTACATAGTATAAAGCAAAGTCACTTCCTTCATCTGTCCCTATGTCTGTAGGTATACATCTTTATAAGTAGGATTGGACACAATGGACTTTGATGCAGTTTTTTTAATAGATAGAGTAATTTAAGAGGTAGGTTTATATGTTTATTACACACTTTGAAAATGTCTTATTCGTACAGGAAAATTTATAGCAGGGGCTTCAATCCCTGGCCAGGCCGCTAGTGAAAAATAAGCAAATATGTTAAATAAATGTCAGGTTGGTGAGGTCCAAATTTTTTTTCATATTTCGACCTATGTTCCTTGGGGAAAGTTGTACACTTTCATGGGCTGGTTCATCCCTTAAAAGGAAGTTAATACTTTTCCTAACACTCTGTATAAACAGGCAGTTCTTAATCTTATTTTTGACGACCGATGTGGGGCAGTGGTAGTGCGACTGCCTCTGACGCAGAAGGTTCCGGGTTCGATTCTCGGTGGGTCACTCACAAAGTTGATATTTATCACTTTGTGAATGTGTTTCCAGTCTGGTAAGGACATTGCGGGCTGAACCACCCGATTGTCCGTAAGTAAGATGGTTCCGTGTTTCGGATGACACGTTAAGCCGTAGGTCCGGGTT
Source organism: Keiferia lycopersicella (assembly GCA_029255805.1). Classification (NCBI taxonomy): domain Eukaryota; kingdom Metazoa; phylum Arthropoda; class Insecta; order Lepidoptera; family Gelechiidae; genus Keiferia; species Keiferia lycopersicella. Next base: position 1,141,052 of record JARACZ010000028.1, read on the forward strand.
GCTGTCTATGATCACGTAGATGGCGGTCGTTACACAACCATGTCAGAAGCCTGCTACTTGTATTAGGCGGTTGAAAAATTCTGACACTAGGGTTCATCGGGTCGTTGGATGACTCGGTGTCCCACACGAAAAGAAGAAGAAGAATCCTATTTTTAAGCTTGGCTGGAAAGTTGCATTTTAAGCATAGTTAACAGAGCACAGCAAGCAAAGTTATAGTTCTTGCTCCTCATTGTTCTGCTGTAAGAAATTTCTTTCTAGAAATAAGCAGTGCCTGTTGCATTATTTTTCTTCTTGTAATTGTCTTGTAACTGTTTTTGTGTGCAATAGATGGTTTAATAAATAAATAAGCTATATCATTGATAAACTCCTGACTTTTATGAAATCATTGTTTGTGTTATACTTCTCTGTTGATGTTATAAACATCATATTCTACCATTTTTAGAGAAGACTTATAATATTTGTTCAAAAGTATTTAAGTAATTGTACTAGTAGTCAGTATTTACCTTTAAACTAATGTATGATGGTTATTTATTATTATTATTATCTTAAACAGGCAGCAATTGAGACAAGACAACTGGTTAAGCCTGTTATTTAAATACTATAAAGCTTATTTACACACTAAATTATCACTTTGAATATAAGAAATACAGTCAAGGTACTTGGTCACAGGGAATCACAGGGTTAGATGGCAGTTGCTCTGTTTAAAAATTTGGTTCCACGTCAAATCCCCTAGGTTAGGTAGCCGACCCCAACAGAGAACGGGATAAGGCAAGAAAAATTATGATGAGCCAAGGCTGTTAGTACAAGTCATGGCTAGAAAGAGAGAATTTTGCATGTTGAGGTGTCATTTTAGTCTCCGTTTCATTATAAAAGTAGTGACATTTCTTTCATGAATTAGGTGAAACAAAAATAAACCAAGTCCCTTTTCAGCCCTCATAGTAACAGCATAAAAAAAATTATAATCAGGCCAATCTCATTGCATATTCACATTCAAACAAATGTTTATGAAGGATTTTTCCTATTACCTAACCTTGTATTGCTTTTATCTACCTGATGTTTGTTGCTGCTGCATTTTGGATGATCTTATGCCAGTTGCTTTAATTAATTTGGCAACATTGTTCATCAACTATGTTCCAGAGTGTTGCAAAAAGGATTTTTGTATTAGATTATAAAATACTGAGTTTTTTTTTTAGTCAGTACAAACATTTTTTAGGATGATCTGCTCATGATTCTGAACAAATTTGAATATTGGGTGTTCCATAGAAAAAAATAATTCCTACAAAAATGTATGGAACATCCAATTTTTTTTTTGCGATTTTTCAGGTGGCCCTATAGTAAAAGTTGTTCAGAATCATGATAAGAATCACTCTACAAAGTGAATGTACTTTCTAAAAAATAACCCTCTATAAGTACTGAATTTAATGAATTTACATACACATACATACATATATCACGCCTTAATCCCTTACGGGGTAGGCAGAGCGTTAAAATACAGTCGCTGTCGCCACGTCTGACAAATATAGAGGGCCGTTTGAGATAATTTGTATATCACTATAGTGACAGGTTGTCAGCTGAAACCCTCAAGTCCCTCAGTCGCCTCTTACGACCCCCACGGGTAGGAAATGGGGTGATGCTATTCTAAGCCGGCATCACACGACTAAATTTAATGACTTGATGTGAATATTAGCAATAAAGATATATCTTGGTCTGTCTGTGTAAACAACACTTAGCAATTTCCAAAACCCCTCTTATAGGAGGAGGCCCATGCCCAGCAGTGGACTGTTGTGACTATCGTAGTAGTAGTAGATATCCAATGCCGTGTGATGCCGGCTTAGAATAGCATCACCCCACATCCTTCCCGCGGGTGTCGTAAGAGGCGACTAAGGGACTCACTTGTCACTATAGTGTAGTGATACGCATGTTTTCTGAAAAAACCTTGGAAAACAATCCTCAAAAATGTCAGACATGGGGATAGCGACCGTATTCTTACAGCCGTTAATGTCTGCCTACCCCGCAAGCGATAAAGGCTTGATATATGTATGTATGTAGATACCCAATGCCCTATCCGCATATTAGCCTATTGGCGTCCTATTTGTTCAGGGAGGGAGAGCAAAGTTCATCCTATCAAGCTATTAATCGTGTGCATGCCATTCAATACTAGACCTTGAATAACAAGTATTACAACATACATTTGCATGTATTACCTCCGGCATGTAGATTTTTGCTGTTGTTGTGTATGTTTTTTTTTCTTCTGATATAAAAATAGATATGGGAAATTTTCTAGACTGTTTCCTTGTGTACTCAGATCGTACTAATACATACTCTGCCTTTTACCGCTCATTCTTATTTTCTTGTGAAATACCAAGTCGCCCAATAACCCAATGAAACCCTGGTGTCAGAATTTTACAACCACCTACTACAAGTAGCAGGCTTCTGAAATGGTTAACTATAGATTATCTGGTGGTCTGATAAAGCGTGTTACATCCATAAGGGACCTAGGTGTGACCCTGGACTCCCAGCTTACTTTTATTTCATACATGAACAACATTTGTAATCGAGCGTATAAAAATCTTGGTATGATTCTTCGCATGGGTAAACCATTTAAACGTCCTAATACATATAAAATATTGTATTATTCATTTGTTAGAAGTATTCTGGAGTATGGCAGCACTGTGTGGACTCCACAATATCAAACACATATTGACCGCATAGAGAGGATTCAAAATATTTTTCTAAAATCACTTTCATATAGAACTCATACTTATTATGACAATGCCGTTGCTTCTAGTATTCATTTTAAAATACCTTCTCTCTCTAGACGGAGACTTTACTTAGATTTAATTTTCTTTTTCAAAATACTAAATGGTACAATAAATTGTCCAAACCTCTTACAAAACACTTTATATCCCAAAATATTCTCTTCGTCCGCGAGCATTATTCTCTGTGAGAAGGGCTCGAACTAATTATGCTCGACATGCGTTTTTCAGACGAGTAAGTTCTTTTTATAATAATAACTTAAATAGTGTTGATCCATTTCATGATTCTTTGTATAAGATCAAAAAACAGTTAAAACATAAATTTTTGTAACTTTAGTTAACTCTTTGTTATTCTGCACAAATATTTACAAATTTGTTTATAATTATAAGTCATAACCGTTTGCAATAATCAATATTGTTATATTCTTTTATGGACCTCCAGGTCTTTTATCAAAATATGTTTGTATTTTCTTTTGCATGCATGACTGTATGTGTCCTAAATAATAAATAATAATAATAATGGTTGTGTGTGTGTAATGTAATGACCGCAGTCTAAGTATTCATAGACCGCAACCGGGACCTACGGCTTAACGTGCCAACCGAAACTCTAAGCCATCTTTCTTACGGACACTCAGGTGGTTCAGCCTGCAATGTCCTAACCAGACTGGGAACAGATAAAATTAAAATACCGCTAAAAGAAAAGTACGTTAATTCATAACGTGAAGTCTTGCCGGTTAGTCAGACGTGGCGATAGCGACCGTATTCTTACGGCCGTTAACGCTCTGCCTACCCCGCAAGGGATAAAGGCGTAATATGTCTATGTATGTAAATCTCGCGGGTTACCTAGGTACTAATATCTTACCGGTTTCTGTGTATGTAACCTAAGTCGGATATAGCTCTGACTTTCAAAAGTATTTTTATCGTTTCTCGCTTTGATTATCTTGTTTCCACAGAGATATGGCCGTTATCATATACTTTTTTATGGTTCAAGTGGTCCACGAGATGTACCTACATACCTACTTTGTTATTTAGTGTATGTACCTAACCTACACTAGTAACCCGCCCCTAGCGGTTCCACCCGCTTTTAATCGTTTTCCCTTCGGAATAAAATATTTTCCCGATATGTTTTATACATACACTAGCGGCCCGCCCAGTGGCTGCGCCGGCTGCAACTCATTTTCCCGTGGGAATAAGATGTTTTCCCGGCAAGTATTATACACAAAAACCTTCCTCTTAAATCACTCTATCTATGAATGAATCACTCTTCCAAAACTTAGGAGCTCTCCAAATACAAAACAGATTTGATGACCGATGTGGCGCAGTGGTAGTGCGACTGCCTTTGACGCAGAATCTTTCGGGTTCGATTCTCGGTCGGTCAATCACAAAGTTGATATTTATCACTTAGTGAATTTGTTTCCAGTCTGGTCCGCAATGTCCTACATTGCGGGCTGAGCCACCCGATTGTCTATAAGATGGTTCCGTGTTTCGGATCCCGGTTGCTGTCTATGAGTGATCACTTAGACGCCATTACACAATCATACCAGAAGCCTGCTACTTGTAGAAAGCGGTTGAATAATTCTGACACTAGGGTTCATTGAGTCGTTGGATCACACGAAAAGAAAAATAAAGAAAAGACGAAATGGTTTTTATATTGTTATTCTTATCAACCCCAGTTCAAGTGAGTTTATTGGCACTTAGCCTGTTGATAATGAACCGTCATGGCATTGAGATTGTTATTACTTAGATAAGATGTATGCATCTTAATCCATTATCACATACAACACACCTACTTCACTTATTTGCATTCTTAACCTTTTGAACGCCAATGAACACTATAGTTGCTAAACGCTCGCGTACATACGACGCCACTGACGACTAAAGTAGTCCAAATTTACCTATTTTTATAACTTAAATTCTGTCTTGTTTAAGACACCGGGCTGCTTGCCGATAAGTTTTTACCATCTTCACATTTTTCTATGCTTGGCGTCGGGGGTGTGCCGACGTAAAAAAACTCTGGCGTGCAAAAGGTTAAAGCGTCTTAGAACTAGCGCAAATTTGAAAAATTACTTATATCAGTTCGTAGCTAGCTTTTTTTTAAACTGATATAAACAAGATGCCGCGTGGCAGCGTAAAATAGCAGCTGTAGGGGCGGCTTGGGTGATCCTATCTTCATTCATAGTTACCAGTTATTATTCTGTGCCGAAAGGAATTAATCATCATAGGCAACAACCGGGACCTATGATGATGGCACGGAATTACTTTCTTGCGGACAATAGTTGGCTCATAATTGGCGACCTATTGTGTTCTTATCGTTGACCCTGATATTTATATTCTCCTTGCTTATGTTATGTTTGTGTTTATTCCGCAATTGTCTCGTATTACGTGCGTCATACTACAGCGATATGTTACATTGATCCGATAATTGCTTAATCGATGCTTGTATTTTTAAACAAAAGTACAAAGTGTAGACACGATGATAAAACGAAATTTCCTTTTTATTTATTTCTTACAAGGAAAGATTACAAAAACTATACACCGTGTTACTGAATGCATTAAATTGGAGACGATATTAGGGCATCTTACTAAACAACTGTCCCTTTGGGACCAGTGCTGTGAAACTGAAAAAACAACTTCGACCTGTCATACAAAATTCATGATCATCTGACTAACTTCTCAAGACCAAGGTGTTCGATCAATGCGTCCTACCAGTCATGACCTACGGAGCTGAGACGTGAAACTTGACAGTAAAACTGGCCCACCGGCTACATGTCACTCAGAGAGCTATGGAAAGGTCTATGCCTGGTATCTCTATACGTATAATGGATAAAGTCCGGAATGAGGCCATCCGAAAAAAGACCAAAGTGACGGACATAGTCTGGAAGTGTAGCAAGCTCAAGTGGCAGTGGGCTGGCCACATTTGTCGTAGAACTGACGGACGGTGGAGTAAGCGGGTTCTCGAGTGGAGACCACGCCTCGGCAAGCGTAGCGTTGGACGCCCTCCGGCCAGATGGACCGATGACTTGAAAAAGGCGGCTAGCGACTGGATGGCAAAAACGGGAGATCGTGCCTTATGGCGTTCCCTGGGGGAGGCCTACGTCCAACAGTGGACTGCAATAGGCTGAAATAGAAATAGAGACTAACTTTGTGTCTTCTTCGTTTCCTTCGCCACTTCCCATCATTTGCGGTCGGCTCTCCTCGATCTTACTGAACAACTTTCCCTCTGGGACCAGAGCTGTAAAACTGAAAAAAAAATCTGTCATACAAAATTTGTGATCATCTGACTAACTTTGTGTCTTCTTCTTTTCCTTTGCCACTTCCTATCATTTAGGGTTGGTTCTCCTCTTTAATCTGCGCCAGGATGCGCCTGATTTGTTTGGGAGGCTTTTAGGTCACGGGTCACGGTGGACGACCGCATTGCAGGTGGTCTACCCCTGCCCTTCTTCTTTTCGGGGATTGCTATGGCTCTATTTACGGCATGCTCTGATCCTTCTCTCTTGCCCAAACTGCCCTAGCTCTTGCAGTATTGTAGCGCCATCGAAACTCAACTGTCATTCCATTGCTGTTGTAATTTTCTATACTTCAAACTGTTAAGAGACTACGAAATACCGAAATCATCCAACTGAGAGCCAGTCGACTTCCAACTGAAACGATTTTCATTTAGCAGACTTAGGGCCCAGGACAAAAGATGAAAAGACCAGCTGCACATCCACGCCCAGAACTGGATGGAGATGGCTCAGGATAGGGAAAGTGAAGAAGGAGAGGGAGGCCTTTGCCCTGCAGTGGGACGTGTCTGGCTGACAATAAAAAAGGGCCCAGCTATGGGCCGCAATTTGACGACCACTTGTCTAAAAACTACCCTCTTTCAGGTCAGACGGTGTTTTCACAAGGCGCGGCCGCCACTCCTGTGCCTCTGCTGAACGCCATGACGGAGGTTGGAAAGGCTGGGGACATGAAGGGGATAAAAGTAGTCCACATGCACACGGAGAAAGAAGCCCCCTATGTTGCGCCAGAATGCAAGGATATCTTCAGGTAATCATTTTACAGATCAACTTACTAAAGACGTATCAAGCTATCACGGAGATTGGCAAGGCTGGCGACATGAAGGGGATCAAAGTAGTCCACAAAGAGGCCCCCTATGTTGCGCCAGAATGCAAGGACATCTTCAGGTAAATATTCTGCAGATAAACTTACTAAAGACGTATCAAGCCATGACGGAAGTTGGCAAGCCTGGAGACATGAAGGGGATCAAAGTAGTCCACATGCACACGGAGAAAGAGGCCCCTTATGTTGCGCCAGAATGCAAGGAAATCTTCAGGTAATTATTATTCTACAGATAAACTTACTAAAGACGTATCAAGCTATGACGGAGGTTGGCAAGACTGGCGACATGAAGGGGATCAAAGTAGTCCACAAAGATGCCCCGTATGTTGCGCCAGAATGCAAGGATATCTTCAGGTAATTATTTTACAGATAAACCTGCTTTAGGCCCGCCTAGTGCTACTAATTGTTTTTCCCGTGTGAATGTGATGTTTTCCTGGCATGTTTTGTTCATTGTAATTTTTAAACCTTTCTCTTAAATCACTCTGTCTGTAATAAAGCACCAAAATCAGATGCGTTGAAAGAGGAAGTAGCGATCATACACAAATCACGCTTATATCCCTGGAGGGGTAAGCAGGGTGCTTACGACCATGAAAACACTATTGCAATCGCCACTTCTGACAAATATTGAGGGCTCTTTGAGATGACTTGTGTATCTCCATAGTGACAGGTTGTCAGCCTGTCGCCTAAGATTGCACTTCGCATGAAACCCTCGAGTCCCTTAGTCGCTTCTTACGACACCCACGGGAAAGAGTTTGGCTGATGCTATTCTAAGCCGGCATACTTGCTTGATACGATAGTTGCAAGCGTCATCATCACAGTGTCGAAATATCGGCAAGTTCGGCAACTCAAAATAAAATAAATTCGCCGGTAAGAACCCGTTAACATTATAAGACACTAGCGGCTCGCCCAGCGGCTGCGTCGGCTGCATCTCATTTTCCCGTGGGAATCAGATGTTTACCTGCAAGTATTGTTCATAAAAACTTTCGTATTGAATCACTCTATCTCTTAAAAAACTTGCTTCAAAATACGTTGTGTAGTTTTGAAGATTTTAGCAAACATACAGACAGACGCGAAAAGCGACTCTTTATACTATGTAGTGATGTGATGACACATTTATCGACATGACAATACGGAATTAATACTTTGTATTGTACCACTCGCATAACGACAAGCCGTGCTTAAAATAAAAATATAGCTGTAGTCATTTATAGACTTAAATACTTTGTTAACGTTACTGTAATACTATAGTGTACCCTTTACAAAGTAGAAGGCTATAAACAATAATAAAGACATGCTACGTAATACATGCATAATAGACAGATGATATTGTTTAAGATCGCCTTGCCTTAGTGTACAATGAATGCAATTTGAATAGACACTCCATTTTTTCCGACAGGTGTCGTAAGTTTGTTTTTTTTTTATTTCTATCCGTTCTTATCTTATCATATCTAGCCATCGGGATCCCGATGCTGGGCAAAGGCCTCCCTCCCTTTTTTCCACTGATCTCGATCCTGTGCCTCCTCATGCCAATTCTTAGAAAACCCGTCCAGTTCGTCTCGCCATCTGCGTCTGGGCCGCCCGCGACGACGTCTGTCGGTTCTTGGCTTCAGTTGATGGTGGTTGGTATAAGCCCATAAATTGTTTGGCATGCGGCAGACATCTGTTAATATTTCTTAAAATTCATTTTTATTTACCACAAATTTATAGCTACTATATTTACGACAAATATGTAACCACCTTTGTGGTGGTACCACATGTACTACAAATATTTATGAATTGTGGCGAAGACAATCTTATTGTTCCGACTGTTACTCTGCCTATCTGGTAGTGCAACTGCCTGTGACGCTGAAGGTTCCGGGTTCGATTCTGAGTGGGTCACTCACAAAGTTGATATTTAACACTTTGTGAATTTGTTCCCAGTCTGGTTAGGACATTGCGGGCTAAACCACCCTATTGTCCGTAAGTAAGATGGTTCCGTGTTTCGGAAGGCACGTTAAGCCGTAGGTCCCGGTTGCTGTCTATAATTGATTACTTAAAAGGCGGTCGTTACTCAACCATGTCAGAAGCCTGGTACTTGTAGTAAACGCTTGAAAAAGTCTGACACTAGGGTACATTGGGTCGTTCGACAACTCGGTGTCTCACACAAAAAGAGGTGAGAGCCTCTGACTACTCCTCAAGGAATAGAAGCGTGATGGGTGTATGTTTATTACATACATACATATATATAACACGCTTTGATCCCTTGCGGGGTAGACAGAGCGATAGTGGCCGTAATAAAACAGCCACTATCGCCACGTCTGACAGTTTTGAGGATTGTTTTCCATGGTTGGTTCAGAAAACATGTGTATCACTATAGTGACAGGTTGTCAGCCTGTCGCCTAAAAATTGTAATACACCAATACTCTCGAGTCTCTAACGACGGGAAGGATGTGGGGTGATGCTATTCTAAGCCGGCATCACACGGCACATGATGTATATTTATTAAGATCTAGATAACTTTATTTCAGATCGTGTTCTCTCTTCATGGCTGCCAACGTTCGAAAATCAGTCGCTGAAGGCAGATCTGACGCCATTCCCATCTTCCTCCAAGACATCCCTAAGCTGTTCCACAGGAAAATCATCCAGCCCGACATTGCTGTCATTCAGGTGAGCCCCGTGCTTTGGAAGGCACGTTAAACCTCGCTAAAGGCAGATGCCATGACCTTCCTTCAAGACATTCCTAAGTTGTTCCACAGGAAAATCATCCAGCCCGACATTGCTGTCATTCAGGTGAGCCCCGTGCTTTGGAAGGCACGTTAAACCTCGCTAAAGGCAGATGCCATGACCTTCCTTCAAGACATTCCTAAGTTGTTCCACAGGAAAATCATCCAGCCCGACATTGCTGTCATTCAGGTGAGCTCAGTGCTTTGGAAGGCACGTTAAACCTCGCTAAAGGCAGATGCCATGACCTTCCTTCAAGACATTCCTAAGTTGTTCCACAGGAATATCATCCAGCCCGACATTGCTGTCATTCAGGTGAGCTCAGTGCTTTGGAAGGCACGTTAAACCTCGCTAAAGGCAGATGCCATGACCTTCCTTCAAGACATTCCTAAGTTGTTCCACAGGAATATCATCCAGCCCGACATTGCTGTCATTCAGGTGAGCCCCGTGCTTCGAAATGCACGTTAAACCTTGCTGAAGGCAGATCTGACGCCATTCCCATCTTCAAGATATCCCTAGATTCAGGCGAGTTTCGTGCTTTTAAAGGCACGTCAAACAATTTTATAAGGTGCTGACTTCCAAGGTCACCCCTTGCATTGGAACTAGTTCATGGGACAAACGTAGCTCAAATCTCCGTGTTTCAGAGGGCATGTTACACTGTAGTCGATCAAATATTTCCTAGTGAGCCCGCGCCCCCCATAAAACCTCCAGCGTAAATTTGATGGCCCCGGGGCCAAAATCACAGCGACCATCATAAAAAAACTGTCGTTGAATGCGATGTTAACGATAAAATATATCGATCACAATAGTAGTGTTGACCATAGGGTCCATATTTATAAATCGTACTCAACTCTGAGATCGATCTCAAGAGCGATTTTGACAAAATATCCGTCAATACTAACAGCATCTCAAAGTAGCACCCAAGATCGGTCTCAGAGTTGAATGCGGTTTATAAGTACTGAGCTAAAATGCCGAACATCTTTTCGATAACATATTATGATAGGAATATAAAAATAATATAAATAAATAATAATAATATTCTGTGTGATGCCGGCTTAGAATAGCATCACCCCATTTCTTCCCGCGGGTGTTGTAAAAGGGAACTAAGGGACTCGAGGGTTTCATGTGTATCACAATTTTAGGCGACAGGCCGACAACCTGTCACTATAGCGATACACATGTTTTCTGAAACAACCTTGGAAAACAATCCTCAATAATGTCAGACGTGACGATAGCGACCGTATTCTTACGGCCGTTAACGCTCTGCCTACCCCGCAAGGGATAAAGGCGTGATATATGTATGTATGTCTAAGATGCCAAACATCTTTTCGATAACATATTACGATAGGAATATTAAATTTTTTTTTTATCAAAGTCGATCTAGTCATTACTAACAACACAAAGAAAAAAAGCATACATATTTTATAATCGTACATCGTCTCCACTTTGATTCTTGGATTGATGCCAAATAGCAAATCAAAGGTCTTTCAAAGGCACATATTAGAGGTATAAGGTGTAAAAATATTAGCTGCAAATATTTTAAGGGGTAATTCAGCTCATGAAACTGAACAACTTTCCCCAAGAAACATAGATCCAAAAATGAGAAAATTTTTGATCCTCCCATACAAATTGACTTGCATACATACGTAGTCGGTCCCAAAGTTCTGTCATATATGAAAATACTGATAAAATAAAAAGTACCAATCCGTTTTTAAAAATTTATATATCAATTAAAAATACAATCATCGAAGAATCAAAATAACATAAAACTATTCGAAATGACCTCCCTTGCTTTTAACAACGGCCTTCAACCGCGGCGGCCAGTCGTCTATCGCAGCACGCACCATATCCATGTCGATTTCAGCGACTGCTTTAACTATGGCTGATTTCAGACTCTCCAAATTTTTATGGGGCTTAGCACAGACCTTGCTCTCTAAGACCTGCCAAATTTTATAGTCCAGAGGATTAAGGTCCGGACTGGAGGAAGGCCAATCTTCGTGTCTTATAAACTCAATGTTTTGACGTTCAAACCAGGCTTGAGTGGTCCTGGCTTTGTGAGCGGGCGCAGAATCCTGCTGGAATACAAAGTGATGTCCTGAAAATAGTGTGTTGGGCAGGTCTTTGACGTACCGATCCAAAACCGTCTCTTGGTACACTTATGCGCTGGTTTTGACCCCCTTTTCGCAAAAATGAACCTCAGTTGGCCCATAGTAGGAGACTCCTAACCAGACCATGACTGAAGAGGGATGATGCCCATGTTGCACCCGCGGAACTTTGTTTCCTGCTTCTTCAGAGCTGGTAGCGTACACTCTATCGTTTTGTTTATTATACTTTTCTTCTATATCAAAAATTTTTTCGTCTGTAAAAAGTATATCGCGGTGCCGGTTTTTCGCGTACCGTTTTAACAACACCCGAGATCTTTTGAGTCTAATTTCTTTTTAACGGGCATTAAGTAAGTGCCCACTCTTTTTTTTGTATGCTCGCAGCTTAAGGTCTTCGTTTAAAACCTTTTTGACTGTTTTTCTACTAACCTTCATCTGCAAAGCCATAAGTTTCTGTTTTCGGACAGGATTTTTTCGTATGCGCTCCTTGATCGCTTTGATCACTGCTGGTGTTCTGGCGGAGCGAGGCCGGCCAGTTCTTTTCTTGTCCTCAACACTAGAGACTTCAGTGTACCTAGTTATAGTACGATACCCAAACCTAAGCGTTATTTTCAATTTTTTGAGCAACTTGAAAATGGTACTCGGCGAGTGCCCACAGCGACGCAACGCCAAAACTGCTATTCGGTTTTCTTTCAAAGTCCACTCCATCGTGAAAAATCACGCCAAATGATTATTTATTGTTTTAAAATAATTGTTAAACATTCAAAAACGGAATGCAATAAAACTTTTCCAAATCCGTGTTCTAAATTCAAAAATAATATGCCAGTGACAGAACTTTGGGACCGACTACGTATATACATACATAAATCACGCCTTTGTCCCTTACGGGGTAGGCAGAGCGTTAACGATCGTAAAAGTACGGTCTTCATCGCCGCGTCTGACAAGTATTGAGGGCCCTTTTAGATGATTCATGTATCACTGTAGTGACAGGTTGTCAGCCTGTCGCCTAAAATTGTAACACACGTGAAACCCTCGAGTCCCATAGTTGCCTCTTACAACACCCGCGGGAAGAATTGGGGTGATGCTATTCTAAGCCGGCATCACACGGCATCTAAGCCGGCATCACACGGCATCTTTTCATTCAGTTTCATGGATTGGTTCACCCCTTATAATATTTGCAGCAAATTTTTTTACACCCTGTATTTCAGAACAGTGTAAGGTCGTTCACGCTTTGTCTACCCCGTAAGGGATGAAGACGTGAAGTGTGTAAATATGTATGGATGTAATTATTTTTCCGTATATGTTTTTAGCTTAGAGTCACCCCATTTCTTTCCCGTGGGTGTCGTAGAAACCGACCGAGGGACTCGAGGGTTTCATGTGTGTATCAACATTAGGTGACAGACTGACAAACTGTCACTATAGTGTGATAAACGATCGGCCCTCAATATTTGTCAGACGTGACGATAGCGACCGTATTTATATAGCCCTTTATGCCCTACCTACCTCGTAAGAGATAAAGGCGTATTGTATTGTATACAATACAACTATACTAACTACACTAGTATACTACTACAGTCACAACACCCCACTGCTGGACATGGGCCTCCCCTATTTGGGGGGTATTGCCATACTCACCACGCTTGGCAAGCGTATTGGCGAGCGGTGTTCTATTCACAGGGAATGCTGCTACTTGCTCTCTGGATTTATTTAGTATCATTTCACGCCTTTATCCCTTGAGGGGTAGGCAGAGCGGTAACGGCCGTAATACGGTCGCTATCGCCACGTCTGACTTACCTGCGAGACTTCACGTTATGAATTAACGTACCTACTTTTCTTTTAGCGGTATTTTAAATCTATCTGCTCCCAGTCTGGTTAGGATATTGCAGGCTGAACCACCTGATTGTCAGTAAAAAAGATGGCTTCGTGTTCTGAAACTTTTTGAGGATTGTTTTCCAAGGTTGTTTCAGAAAATATGTGTATCACGATAGTGACAAGTTGTCAGCCTGTCGCCTAAAAATTGTAATACACCAATACTCTCGAGTCCCTTAGTCGCCTCTTACGATACCGACGGGCAGAAATGGGGTGATGCTATTATAAGTCGGCACCAACGGGATGTATTGTGTATGTATGTACTTATTTTCCCAGGTATCCCCCCCTGACCACCACGGTTACTGCAGTTTAGGAACATCAGTAGATTGTGTGAGATCTGCGCTAGTCAACTCCAAAATCATTATTGGTAAGTCACCATTCTCCTTGCTTTATCCCGTTCTCTGTCGGGGTCGGCTACCTAACCTAGGGGATTTGACGTGGAACCAAGGGCCCCAAGTCTGCTATTTTTTGGCATTGTAACGCCATCGAAACTCAACTGTCATTCAATTATCATTATGATTTTTCTATACTTCAAACTGTTAGCAGACTACGAAATGACCGAAATCATCCAACTGAGATCCAATCGACATCCAACTGAAACGATTTTCATTTAGCAGACTTAGGACCCAGAGCTACTGCCATCTGACCTCTGCAACCCGAAGGCTAACCTGGCTCGAATCCTAGGCTAAGTCACATTCTAATATCATCTGAATTCTAATTTTATTTGTATGTTTTTCTTTCACCGTAAGAGCAGTCGGTAAATGGACGTGAGTAAAAACACATTGGTACATGGGGATCGAACTCGGGTCTCACGATTGTAAGACAGGTGTCCTAACTACTTGGCCACTGACCCTAAAAAGTGACTAAAATAATCTTATCAGCTACAAATACTTTAATTCAAATTGACAATTAAGGATTTTTATTATCATTAGGACAACCATAATCACTTAATACAATAAACAAATCAATATTTACAATATAATCGTAGCATTTTTCTGATATAATAATTGACTGCATTCGTAAAAATCGTGGGTTTGAATCCCACACCCACACATGTGTATTTATGGGTTTTTATATAAGGTGTCAAAATATTAGCTGCAAATATTTTAAGGTGTGAATCAGTTCATGAAAATGAACAACTTTCTCCATAAAACATAGGTCGAAATATGAGAATTTTATTTGGACCTCCCATACAAATTGACTTGGTCGGTCGGTAATTTTGTATAGGAGGTCCAAAAGTTTTTTTTCATAATTCGACCTATGTTAGTTGGGAAAAGTTGTTCAGTTTCGTGCGCTAGTTCTTTCCTTAAAATATTTGCAGCTAATTTTTTTAAACCATGTACCTACTAAAAAAAAATTTACTAAATATGTAATGATCGTTTTCCTACAAAGGAATCGATTGTGTCGATACTATCGAACGTTTTTCAATAATGAGTTATCGATAATATCGGTAAAAACTACTTAACCGATATTAAAGTATTTTTTTGTTTATTTGTATAAGGTCACCCACCGGGTCGACCGTTGACTATTTTCTGCGTCTATACGATAAAAAAAATCTCGCCATAGGGCTCCTGCAAGGATAACATGCGTGCCACGATAAAATTTTGTCACCGCAATATGTCTCCTGCGGCTAACTTCACTGTGAATAAGTTACGCATATTTCCGTAGTGAAATTGTGCGCATATGAAACGACAAAATATATCGTGGCACGCATGTTAGGCAGGCTGGACAAAATCTCGATAGCATGTCAGTTGGATAGTTTTGATGGTTTCGTAGTCTGCTAACAGTTTGAAGATAGAAAATCCCAGTGGCAACGGAATGACAGTTGAGTTTCAATGGCGTTATATGTAATGACAAAAAAATAACAGACTTGGGGCCCCGTTTTGTATTCTTTGTAGTTTATACCCCCTTAAACCCGGTTAAAACAATGGATGAAAGCTATTGTTTTCCCCACAGCTCAAGTGAACGTGAACATGCCACGGACGTTCGGAGACGCGATAATCCACATGTCGCACATCGACTACGCAGTCGAAGACAACACCCCATTGCCGGAACATGGAGTCGGCAAGGCTGCCAGCCCTGAGGAGATGAAGATAGGACAACTTATTGGAGATAATCTGGTGGAGGATGGGGCCACATTGCAGATGGGTAAGTGTCAAGTTCACTAGTCGGCAAGGCTGCCAGCCCTGAGGAGATGAAGATAGGACAACTTATTGGGGATAATCTGGTGGAGGATGGGGCCACATTGCAGATGGGTAAGTGTCAAGTTCACTAGTCGGCAAGGCTGCCAGCCCTGAGGAGATGAAGATAGGACAACCTATTGGAGATAATCTGGTGGAGGATGGGGCCACATTGCAGATGGGTAAGTATCAAGTTCACTAGTAGGCGAGGCTGCCAGCCCTGAGGAGATGAAGATAGGACAACCTATTGGAGATAATCTGGTGGAGGATGGGGCCACATTGCAGATGGGTAAGTATCAAGTTCACTAGTAGGCGAGGCTATGAAGATAGGACAACTTATTGGGGATAATCTGGTGAGAGATGGAGCCACATTGCAGATGGGTAAGTATCAAGTTCACTAGTAGGCGAGGCTATGAAGATAGGACAACTTATTGGAGATAATCTGGTGGAAGATGGAGCCACATTGCAGATGGGTAAGTGTGGGGGGGGGCACTAGTAGCTGGTCATTACAATGCACTGTAACAACAAAAACGAATTGCGAGCGAAACGAGCTCGACACTACACTGCACTATAACAACACAATACAAATTTGAGCGAAGCGAACTCGGCAATACATTGCACTACAACAACACAATACAAAATGCGAGCGAGGCGAGCTCGGCACTACACTGCGCTATAACAATACAATACGAATTGCGAACGAAGCGAGTTCGTCAATACATTGCACTACAACAACACAATATAAAATGCGAGCGAGGCGAGCTCGGCACTACACTGCCCTATAACAATACAATACGAATTGCGAACGAAGCGAGTTCGTCAATACATTGCACTACAACAACACAATACAAAATGCGAGCGAGGCGAGCTCGGCACTACACTGCCCTATAACAATACAATACGAATTGCGAACGAAGCGAGTTCGTCAATACATTGCACTACAACAACACAATACAAAATGCGAGCGAGGCGAGCTCGGCACTACACTGCCCTATAACAATACAATACGAATTGCGAACGAAGCGAGTTCGTCAATACATTGCACTACAACAACACAATACAAAATGCGAGCGAGGCGAGCTCGGCACTACACTGCCCTATAACAATACAATACGAATTGCGAACGAAGCGAGTTCGTCAATACACTGCACTACAACAATACAATACGAATTGCGAGCGAAGCAAGCTCGTTAATACATACATACATATATCACGCCTTTATCACTTGCGGGGTAGGCACAGCGCTAGTTGCCGTAAGAATACAGCCACTATTGCCACGTCTGACATTTTTGAGGATTGTTTTCCAAGGTTGTTTCAGAAAACATGTGTATTACTATAGTGACAGGTTGTCAGCCTGTCGCCTATAGTAATACACCATTCTCTCGAGTCCCTTAGTCGCCTCTTACGACACCGTTAATACACTGCACTATAACAACACAACACAAATTGCGAGCGAAACGAGCTCGACACTACACTGCACTACAATACTGTTATCAAAACTTTTGTAATAAACGATTAGCCGTGTGATGCCGGCTTAGCCGTGTGATGCCGGCTTAGAATGGTATCACCCCACATCCGCGGGTGTCGTATGAGGCGACTAAGGGACTCGAGGGTATTGGTGTATTACGGTTTTTAGGCGACAGGCTGACAACCTGTCACTATAGTGATACACAATGTTTTCTGAAACAACCTTGGAAAACAATCCTCAAAAATGTCATACGTGGCGATAGCGACCGTCTTCTTACGGACGTTAACGCTCTGCCTACCCCTACTGCAAGGGATAAAGGCGTGATATGTGTATCTATGTATGTATAATGTAACGTATGTGGTTCGCCAGGTATCGGCAGCATCCCGGACGCGGTGCTGGCGCAGCTGAAGAACCACAAGGACCTCGGCATCCACTCCGAGATGTTCAGCGTGGGGGTCATCGACCTCGTGCGCCGCGGCTGCGTCACCAACAACAAGTACGTGTACTTGTATCATGTAATATCTCATTAAGGGGTGTGATGTCGGCTTAGAATAGCATCACCCCATTTCTTGCTTGAGGGTTTCATGTGTATTGCGACAACCTGTCACTATAGTGATACATGACTTATCTGAAACGACCCTCAAACATTTGTCAGACGTGGCGACCATTACCGTAATATTGCGGTCGTTAACGCTATGCCTACCCCGCCAGGGATAAAGGCGTGATTTGTGTGTGTGTGTGTGTGTGTGTTATTAAGGGAAATTCGAACAAAATTCATATCTCTCTCTCTCTCTCTCTCTATTCGTATGGGACACCAAGTCGTCCAACGACCCGATGAACCCTAATATCAGAATTTTTCAACCGCCTTCTACAAGTACCAGGCTTCTGACATGGTTGTGTAACGACCGCCGTCTTAGTGATCATAAACAGCAACCGGGACCTACGGCTTAACGTGTCATCCGAAACACGGAACCTACGGACAATCGGGTGGTTCAGCCCGCAATGCCCTAACCAGACTGGGAACAAATTCACAAAGTGATTAAATATCAACTTTGTGAGTGGCCCACCTAGAATCGAACCCGGAATCTTCTGCACTACCATGTCAGAAGCCTGCTACTTGTAGAAGGTGGTTGAAAAATTCCGTCACTATTGTTCATCGGGTCGTTGGACGACTCGGTGTCCCACACGAAAAGAAAGAAAGAAGATCATGTACGTCGTATGAATTTAAGAAATTGGAATAATGATTTTACGGTAAAGTTAGAGAACTGTTCAACCGGTTCAGGAAAGAACAAGGTCCCGGCTTGCGTGCTTCAGTTGAATTTCGAGCTTCTTCAGACATTAAATTATCAAGTGGACAGTTAGCTCAGGAGCGTTTTAGGCTTAATTACTTACGTCTTAAAATGTTTTTTTTTTGCATTTTTTTCAAATGTCCAAACCCAAGCCTTCGCGGCCTGCAGCCCCTGGCTATAGCCCTTCTAGAATAAGGGTAAATACACCCCTGACTCTAAATGTATGTACAAAAAACATTAATGTCTAAAATAAGTAGTCACGTTTTTTTTTCTTTTATTCCTTTATTATTCTTTTTGTATTCGTATATACAGGCTGACAACCTGTCACTACAGTGATACACGAATTATCTGAAAGGGCCTTCAATACTTGTCAGACGTGGCGATAGCGACCGTATTTTTACTGCCGTTAGCGCTTTGCTTACCCCGTAAGAGATAAAGGCGCGATATATGTATGTATGTAAAATAAACTTTGGAACTGATTCTCAACACTTTGTCAGATCAGACATGGCCCTCAATACTTGTCAGACGTGGCGATAGCGACCGTATTTTTACTGCCGTTATTGCTCTGCCTACCCCGTAAGGACTGTAGACGTGATTTTATGTTCGTATGTTTCAGGAAGAAGACTCACAAGGGTCGCATCGTGGGCAGTTTCCTGGTCGGCAACCGGGAACTGTACGACTTCGTAGACAACAACCCCTTCATTGGTAAGTAAGAAGTGTATAATATACATACATACATACCTATATCACGCCTTCTCCCTGTATAATATAAGGTGTAAAAATATTAGCTGCAAATACTTTAAGGGGTGAATCTGCTTATGAAACTGAACAACTTTCCCCAAGAAACATAGGTCGAAATATGAAAAAAATAATTTGGACCTCCCGTACAAATTGACGTGGTCGGTTCGTAATTTCCTATGGGAGGTCCAAAATTTTTTATCATATTTAGACCTAGGTTTCTTGGGGAAAGTTGTTCAGTTTCATGAGCTGATTCAGCCCTTTAAATATTTGCAGCAAATATTTAAAGTACATACATTTAAAGTACGTACAATTAAAATACACCCTGTACATAAAGAAACATATATATGTTTCTTTGTTACTCCTTCACGCTAAAACTACTGAACCGATTTTGATACCGATACTTGGAATTTTTTCGAATTCTTATTAGCTGAGTCTCCATTGAACGAGCAGCCTCAGATGCTGTCGCTGTGGCGCGGTCGGTATGGACGGTTTTCGGCCAAGCATGAGAATTTTGTTATGCGCTGCTCAGGCGAAACACGTCCACATGCTGCGCGCTGCAGTGAGCATCTGAGGCTGCTCGTTCAGTGGAGAACCAGCTACCCATTTTCAGATTCATCCATTCAAGATTTTATATAAAAATTGTTTGTTCTCATGATGAATATGTAGGGGCACATGTTTGTGTCACGTTTAGCTTTGTCAGCATCTAGCTAGACACTTCCAGCCGAGCCCGGCGCGGGAACGCCAGTCGTCGCTCGCCCGCCATACAATTCGAATATCAAAATGTAACCATTAGAAAATAAGTATTGCGCAATACAATGGTCTCAAGACATATCCTGGACTTCTTTATTTATCATTCCACATAGACAAGACATGTCCTTCAACAAATACTTTCAGAATGTCAAGTGCAATGTTTTCACGTAAATCGTTTACTTAGTCATTGAATGGATTAGTCAAACAACAATTTCCTCTTTTTATTTTTTTAATTTACGTATTTCAGAAATGCTGGAAATCGACTACGTGAACAACACACACATAGTCTCTCTACAACCCACTATGACGGCCATCAACTCCTGCATCGAGGTGGACCTCACCGGACAGATCTGCGCCGACTCCATCGGTAAGAAAGAATAACAATAACAGGCTTGTTTCCTGACAGGTCAAATGAGCTACTTTTTAAAACGACCCAAAACGGTATTTTGTATGAAGAACTAGAAGTATGACGTCACGCCCTGAATATTTTGATGGCGTCAAAACACTTACCTACTTTTATATTATGATTCTGTTTATTAATTCAAACTTTGAATATTTCCAAAAATGATGAATGAAGTCTGTAGTATTTTTGGACAATAATTTTAAGCGTACAACTGTTATATTTTTTTAATGACCCAGGACACGAGCCAATTTAAAATGTATATAAAATTTACGAACTCATTAATTGTTCATTCACCCTCACAAATGTTAATTTTTGCATATCACTCTTTATATTTGCAATGCAAAATTGCTTTTCAAAAAGGCAAAATTGAGTAACAAAATGTACAAATTTAGTAAAAGTATTCTTTAAGGCCTGTGCACATCCTTTTGTATTTGAAAAACACTGCAAATTTCTAATTTAATTTATTTTAAATTATCAAACGAATTTAGGTTTGCGTAATACCAATTAGGCAAATAAACAATTACTCTATTGTTTTAGTAATAGTGATACACAAATTATCTCAAACAGCCCTCTTTATTTGTCAGACGTGGTTAGAGCGACCGTATTTTTACGGCCGTCAACGCTCTGCTTACCCTGTAAGGGATAAAGGCGTGATTTATGTATGTATGTATGTATATATATATATATAAATAACTATTTGATCTGTTTCAGGCACGCGCATGTACAGCGGTTTCGGTGGTCAGGTGGACTTCATCCGCGGCGCTGCCGAGTCAGTCGACGGCAAGGGGAAGCCCATCATCGCCCTCGTCTCCACCACCAAGCGCAACGAGTCCAAGATCGTCCCCACGCTCAAACCTGGTGAGTATGTAGCGACCTCTGGTGGCTACAACATGAAGCTCACTCAAGTGGTTCACAAGACGCAACAGGAGTTCTCAACATATCGGAGAGATGGCGCCACGTGAGAGTACAATAGGCCTGAAACTTAACTATAGCATCACCCCACATCCTTCCCGCGGGTGTCGTAAGAGGCGATTAAGGGACTTGAGAGTATTGGTGTATTACAATATTTAGGCGACAGGCTGACAACCTATCACTATATCGAAAACAATCCTCAAAAAATGTCAGACGTGGCGATAGCGACCGTATTCTTACGGCCGTTACCGCTCTGCCTACCCCGCAAGGGATAAAGGCGCGATATATGTATGTATGTATGTATCACATTACTAAATCATTCCACATCACCAGCTCAGCTCAAACTTGTCACGCGTCTCTACACTGCATCAATTCTCAATTTGTACATTTGTTCCTTCCCCCAGGCGCCGGAGTGGTAACGACCCGCGCTCACGTGCACTACGTAGTGACCGAGCAAGGCATCGCCCAGCTGTTCGGCAAGTCGCTGCGGCAGCGCGCCTACGAGCTCATCAAGATAGCGCACCCAGACCACCGTGAGGCGCTGGAGAGGGCCGCCTTCGAGCGCCTCAAGTGCATGCCCTCGCCTTAAGTGAGGAAACAACTGTTATGTCGTCCGCAGATACAGAATTGTGTTCGCAACAATATAGTAACTGGAGAAGTAAATAGGCACCGGCAAAAATAAGATTACGTCTAAGAAAATAAGATAACATCGAAAATAAGACTACATCTGCAAAAATAAGAATACATCTGCAAAAATTTGATCTGCATCTGCATTAAGATTAAGACATGCAAAAATAAGATTATTATGTGCAAAAAATTTACTACATCTGGAAAAATTTGACTACATCTGCAATAATAATATAATGCGAAAATAAGATTAAATCTGCAAAAATTTGACTACATCTGCAAAAATAAGATTATAACTGCAAAAAAAGATAATAACTGCAAAAATAAGATTACATCTGCAATAATAAGATTATATATGCATAAATAAGATTATAACTACAAAAATATAATAATAACTTCTAAAATAAGATTAAAACTGCAAAAATAAGATTACACCTGCAAAAATAAAATAACATTCGCGAATACGTCTGCTAGAAACAATGTCATCCAATGAAATCAAAATGTTATCTATTAGAAACAAAATGACATCTGTTTAAAATGTAATGTCATTGCTAAAAACAAAACTAAAATTACAGGTTCTTACTCTCTTTCTAAAATTAACAAGGTTTTTCAAACTCTCTAAAAATTATACAATTTCAAAACAATGTAACGCGACTGTTCATCCTAGCGGGGTAAATATAGCGACAATGGCCTATTTCTGTGTTTAAAACGGAAAAACACATTTAATTTTATTGAACTGTGTAGATATTAACTGTGTATCATTGAGATATTTTTTAGGCAAAACTAGAATTTGCTTATTAAAAGCAATAAGTAAATGAATAGTCTTCAACATCCTATATCCTCTAAAATGGTGCACATTAGACATTAGTATTGAAAAATAACGCATTTAGACATTTTTAATAAACTGCTAGTGATTTATTTAGTTACAAAAATTGCTGAAAATATGTCACTTTTTGAAAAAAGTGGTTCTTACTCTAAAATATTTTTAGTGATTTTTTACACGTTGTATAGTTGTTTAGTAGAAAACCATAGTGCGTTTTGGTAAATAATTGATAGTGATACTGCCTAGCCTTTGGAACCATGCCTTAAGTCAACAGAACATAGAATAAGTTTCCTATATTTTATTCTTTTCGTTTTTTGTGAACGGTGTGTCCCCGTTGTCCCCAAGATCCGTGTCCCCGGAAGTGGGGCAAGGTTTGGCAGGGTGGGGCAAGGTGTAGCATGGTAACGCATTGCTTAACCCTCTGCCACAACTTACCACACTTGCCTCGTCACACCTTGCCCCACCCACCTTTGACGACCGATGTGGCGCAGTGGTAGTGCGACGGCCTTTGACGTAGAAGGTTGCGGGTTCGATTCTCGGTGGATAACTCGCAAAGTTGATATTTGTCACTTTGTGAATTTGTTCCCAGGACATTGCGGGCTGAACCACCCGATTTTCCATAAGAAAGATGGTTGTTTCGGATGACACGTTAAACCGTAGGTCCCGGTTGCTGTCTATGATTACTAAGACAGGGGTCGTTACACAATCATGTCAGAAGCCTGCTACTCGTAGAAGGCGGTTGAAAAATTCAATGACACTAGGGTTCATCGGGTCGTTCGACGTCGGTGTCCCACACGAAAAGATAGACCTTGCCCCATCCTGCCAAACCTTGCCCCCCTTTTTTGGGGACAACCGGAACACACCATGTGAAGTACCTTTTAATTTTTTTTGTCATTCCTCTTATATCTCTGTGCTTTTATACGTTTAATTCAAAATCGTACAGGTTACCTACAGGATAATTTACCTTGCTTCTTATTAAATTATTAACATTTTCGACCTTTCTTGCGAATTTATACATCTAAGGATACATGTTTATGCATTAATTTAAGAATTACCATAAAACCATGTTTATTTGTATATTTTAATCATTGTTATATTTTTATGTATTAAATAAAGTTAATTTGTATACAAGTCTGTGTATTTTTATTTTAAAGATATGACCAATTTCCCGTATACGTTTTGTATTTGGTGTAGCCCTTAGGCTGTCACGTATTTTAACTTGAAACGACGAGCTCGCTTCGCTCTTAGTATTTATTTTATTGTTGTTGTTGTACCGCGCAGTGTAGTGACGAACTCGCTTCGTTCGCAATAGCTGGGTCATAAATGTCATAATTGTGTAGATAAATAACAAACTCCGGTAAGTCACACATCTGCTCAAAAGTGAACTATGAATGGCGCCAAATTTCAAATTTAAAACTGTATACGACTGTTTTATCAAAAACAAGATAAGTCACATAAATCCTCATGAAAATAACGGTTAAAATAGTCGATTTTTTTCTAACGGCGGCACGTCCATTGACAAGTATAAATCAAACTCGAGCAGGTCCACGTCGGCCAATCAGAGTAAAGGATGGCATCCAAGATGGCTACCAGTTCCTCAATCTTGCGCGAGAGGTTAACTTTGCGGTCGAAGTTTTTATTAAATATCTTTGTTTCAAATGGACAATTATTACTTCAAAATACACGTGGTGGATCCTGACAAAGCCCGAAAAAAGACTGTATCAAAAGCAAAGATTAAAAGATTACATGTTACGCTGGTATATAACAAAGTCCGGTATGTCCAAAATTTATCGTTATTTTCTAGCATCAGCAGATACTTATTTGTTATTTGTGTATTTTCTTCAACATTTACCTCTACCTCGAGTAGCCTAAATAAAAAAAACATGAATTAAATAAACCTTCAACTTAAAAACAAACTTTTGTCATTTCCCATTTTTTTACTTAGACTGGACATACCTTACTTTGATATTTAACTACACAATTGAACGAGCAGCCTCAGGTGCTCACTGCCGCGCGCAGCATGCGGCGCAATGTGCGGTCAGTGGACCCGAGCATGAGAATTTTAGCATGCGCTGCTAATCGCAATATTTATCGTGGATGTGTTCCCGTTGTCCCCAAGAAAAGTAGAGGAAGGTAATTGCCCAACCATCTGCCACAACTTACTCCACCTGCCGTGCCTTGTCACACCTTGCCCACTTATTTTGGGCACAACGGGACATACATGTTGGGTGTGTTGGTGTACATACAGTATGAAGGCGCTTCGCTCGCAATACGTATTGATGCAGTGCAGTGTAGTGACTAATGCGCTTCGCTCGCGATATAAAACAAGCTCTATATATTTTAAATCTAAGCGCGATATACAGGGTGTAAAAAAAAATACTGCAAATATTTTAAGGGGTAAGTCAGCCCATTAAACTGAACAACTTTCCTCATGGAATATAGGTCGAAATATGAAAGAAATTTTTGGACCTCCCATAAAAAATATAGCAGCCGAGCAAGGCGGTATGGGAGGTCCAAATTTTTTTCGTAAAACAAGCTCTCGTTTTGTTCAAATTAGTTTATTATTCTTAAAATTCAAGCTGATTTGGAAATCATTATTTATACAAGTAACAATAATGAGTCACTTATCTCCTATCTAGTAATGCTTGCAGTATTCTATTTCTTTCCCTTTGTATTTGATTGGATTCTTCAGCAAGACGCGCGAGTAGTTCGAATCTTCGATGCGAGTCTCTCCGGTCATGCAGCTCTCTAAGAGTTTCTCCAAGCCCTGGCTCCGGGTCACAACCACCAGTACTAAACTTGGCCTCGATTCCACTGGAGAAATTAAAATTACCCTCCATGTCTTTGTAGATCTGGTCAAAGTAAGAGAAGTATGGCCATTTGCTACATTTGCCCGTATGCTTTTTCTTCCAAGCCAGTCTTACGTAAGTATGTTTGAGATTTCTGAACTTTTTATCACACTCTTCTGGGGAAAGACCTAATTTTGGAGAAATCATTCTCCATAGAGTTTTATTCTTGGTTAGTGGATCTTTGAACTTGTCTTTGTTGGCTATGTAGAACTCTAGAAGAAGTTTTATGTAATTTTCTTCTTCTAATGGATAAATTAATCTGTGTGATCCATTGATTTCTAAATATCTTCCAGAAGTATTGTAGATTTCTTCAAAATCTCTATAATACCGCCATCTGGTGGTAGCTCGTCCACAGCTTGCTTTCTGTTTTAACCTTATGTAAGTCTGTTTTAGATTTCTAAACTTTTTATCACATGAATCGGGTGTTTCTCCAATTTTGTTTGCTATTTCATTCCAAAGTTCTTTCTTCTGTAACTTTGGGTTTCTAAACTTATAGGCTATTTGTGCATATGCGTCTAATAACTGCTTAATCTTATGTTTATCCCAGGCTTTAGTGCCCGGGTTGTAATTGTAATATATTCTCTCAAAATAGTCATGGTAGGCCCATTTGATTGTTTTTCCTGTTTCACAGCTCCGATTTAGCCAGTTTAAGTAAGTTCTTCTCAAATTTTTGAACTTATGGTAGCAGTTGTAACCTGTGGTTCCAAGTTGAGCGGCAATTTCTTTCCAGAGGTCTTTTTGTAAGCAATTTGGATTACGAAACCGTGGCAGGTACTCTAAGTAAAGATTGAGTAGTCTTTTGACTTTACTGTCGTCCCAGGGCTCGAGAACTGAAGGTGGCAACGCTTTGAGATCCGTAAATACTTCTTCGCAAATATTATAGTGAACCCATTTGATGTCACGTCCTAATCGTTTCTTTTTCAATAGCCTGAGATATGTTCTTCTCAAATGCCTATACTTCATGTTGCATTGGTCAGGAGTAGTGCCGATAATGCTGCTTATTTCTTCCCACAGAGCTTCTTTCTCAACATGCTGGTTCTCAAGACACAAGGTGAGAAGTAGTTTAATTTTGTGTCTATCCCAAAACTCGTCTTTGGGTTTTTGGTATTTTTCAGCGGATCTGTCGCTAGTTTGAGAGTCTTCCTGTATGGGAGGAGGTTCAAGCACTGTAGGGTATTGTCTGGGGTTTGTCTCAATTATGTACCTAGGCTGTTCTGCTTCAGCTAAAACTGAGAATAAGTATAAGCATAGTAACTAGTAAGCCAGAATAAATGTGTAAGTATGTTAACAGATAAATAAAATACTAAGCTAAACTATATGTATATACATTGCCTTATCACTGTGCTGTGTGATGCCGACTTAGAATAGCATCACCCCATTTCTTTCCCGTGGGTGTCGTAAAAGCCGACTAAGGAACTCGAGGGTTTCATGTGTATTGCAAATTTAGGCGACAGGCTGACAACCTGTTACTATAATGATACACGACTTATCTGTAACGACCCACAAACATTTGTCAGACGTGGGGATAAAGCATACCCCGCTAGGGGTACAGGCGTGGTTTGTGTATGTATGTATGCATTGCTGGCCCGTTGTTTCGGTCTAAAGCAATCTTTATGATCGAGAAAACGTTAGGACGATGAGAGATGCAAGGTTTCTAATGCCTTAGTCTAACTTATACGTAGGCTTTAAAGTATATTACGGTGTTTTAGAACAATGATCTTACTCACTTTGTGGATTCTGTATGGCAGTAATGTTATTGCTGCTAAATATCACATTTCCTTGGTCCTCCCGCAATACGAACCAGTAGCTTTGGTTGTGAGAATTACTGTTTTCCATTTTTATTTATTTAAGTTTTGCTTTTCTCATTTAAAAACGAAGAAAAATCAAGAAAATCCGCGAAGTACAGGATTTGTTTTTATTTTGTGACGGACGTGACGTGACGACCATTATCATTGACCAATCTATAGACAAGACTTTACTTCTTATTTTGTTTGTTTTTTGGACTCCAGGCTTTCAGCCGAATCCCAACAGATCACGACATGGCGCACTTAAGCGATATATATACCGACATAATATTGCACAACGAGGACTTCGAATCATAATAATATAACGCATAACTAATGACATCTGTCTGCACTTTCTGGCCCATCTTTCAGTCAGTCGTAGTGTATGTGGTGTGTATGTGTAATACAATCGGTGATAGCGAAAAGCATATTTTTCTATATACTATGTTTGGTTTGCTCCTCTATAAAATTTTTGCTTATTCATTACTCTCAGTCTTTATTCTTCATTAATTCTTATTTATTAGATTAGGGTAGGTACATTAAAAATAAACAACTCTGAAGTTTTAATAAATAGATGCTTTAGTTATTTAGTTACCAATTTTATATCATAAAAGAACACTCGATCTGTCAAAAAGAATGTTTAAACTAAATTGTAATGTAGAGTTCTCATATAGTCTAATTATAGTTAGGTAGGTACTTATAAATTTAGATGATCTGTCTCTTTATCGTTTTGTAAAAATATCCATTAAGTGAAATAATGTTTTTTACAATGAAAAAAACTGAGGATAGTTTTCAATCTTACGAATATGTTCTACTTCATATTATCTATACTTTTACATCTAATTTAAAATAATTAGGAACCTAGAAATTATCACTACCTGACACTATTTAGCACAAGTTTTATATACTTAATATATAGCCAATATGCCGGTATGTTCAGATCAGCTTTTTCAGATAATTCTTAATTTATTTTGACCATTGTATCATATAAAATTATATATAACATTTTTTTACAACTTTTTTATTCTTATTACTAAAACTAATACTTAGGTACCTATTTTATTTAACATTATATTCATATACAATATAAAACTATAATATTCTTACAATAAATCACAATAAAATACTTGGGTACCTATTCTATCTTTGATAAATTTATGATATATAATAAAGGCCTCCATATATAATTCATAGAGTTAGTATCTCATTGAATGTTGTTGTATAATGTATTATAATTAGTTCAATAAGGATAAAACGGGAAAAATATATTCCTCTCTTTTACTCCCTCAAGAACATTCTGTCTACTTTCCCAATTGTTACGTTTAATTTGCCTGTTACTAAAATTTACTTTAGTAAATTGAAATGACTTACAACAAATTGAACACAATTAAACAAGCCATCTTAATAAGCCAAATTTGACAGTTTAGAGAAAGAACAAAAATGAAAACAGGCCTTGCGCCTCTCACAGCTGTCAAATCGGGCATACGAAATAGACGCAACTAAAAAAGATACGCGCCTTGCAGCCTCAGTCTACGGTTTTCCAGCAGACCACAGCGCGCATGTCGTCAGGAGCGGCGCCGAACGGCCTCTCACCGTTGTCATCGACGTACTGGTTGATCTGGTAGTCCAACAGCGTTTGGAAGCCGAGTACGTCTGTGCCAAGTTGCTGGAAATATTTTTGCATGTCATTAAATTACGGTTATGAAGACTTCCACAACGAGAAAAACGTACCTTTACGTTTATTTAGGAGATATAACTAGATAACAAACATTCAGATTCAGCATTCAAATCTGAATGGTTTCTCTGGCGTCGCATGAAAGCTGCTTATTGTATCCAATTTTACTAAGACTAGGTATTATTAGTCTTTGGCCTGGCACATAGATAGCGCACGATAGATTTAAATACCTGCGTGAGCGGACTGGTGTTGGTCGTGAACACTCCTTGGAACCTCCTCTCACGTGCAATGCGTGCGGTGGCGTGCTCGAGCGCGCGTATCACGGACACGTTGTCGCGGGCGCTCAGCGACGCGTCAGTCGCCATCATAAACGAATGTAGGATCGCACCTGCGGGGAATAAACATATTACATGGTGTGCAATAAATAATGAATACTGAATACTAAATAACATATGGTTTAGAGCCAAAAGACCATCAATCAGAATTAAACAATCTAAATCCTTCAATGAAAGTTAATACATCCGGACTAGCTAAGATAACCCGAGATAAGTCATTCTCAGATCACTCTGTAATTGAATGTTAACTCTCCCAAACGAGCCAAAATACCTAGAAACCGTATAAAATTGTAATTTTTTTATCTATGTATTTGTTATGTTACGCCTGAAGCACGCGACTCACCTTTCCCTTCCGGCAGCATGGAGTCCCGAACTGATCCCTCCACATACTCCAGGAAGCCCATGATCTTGGCAAGTCCACCTGTCAGTTCAATCTCAGGTTCATCACGGGCGTCAAAGTTCAGCGCCACTGCTACTGGAGTGCCGTTCACTAGAAATAGAAATAAGTATTAATATTAGAAAGAGAACACCGGGAGTGATTTTATTTCGTTATCTTCTGTTTATTGATTAGTAAACTAGTAGTATTTTTTTATTCAACTTCAATAAAAGTTGGACACTGATAATGATGAAATTGATAGAGTCATAACATCACTGAAATCTGACAGTGCCCCGGGATGGGACAACATACCTACAAGATTTCTAAAACATGTCAAACACGTTATAATACCAATAATAACACATCTCGCTAACCTTTGTTTTAAACAAGGCATTTTTCCTAACCTATTGAAAAAAGCTATTATCACTCCAGTATACAAGGGTGGGGACAGAGACGATGTCAATAACTACAGACCTATATCAGTATTACCTGCTATTTCCAAAATTTTAGAAAAATTATTAAATACAAGACTACTAAATTACTTAACAACTTTCAAAATATTGTCTCCATCCCAGTTTGGCTTTAGGCAAGGTTTAACAACGGAAGATGCGATAATTACCCTAACAACTTTAATTACCCAACAGCTTGATGACAAAAATAAAAGCTTATGTATCTTTCTTGACCTAAAAAAGGCGTTTGACACAGTCTCTATCCCCATCCTTGTACAAAAGCTTGAAAAAATCGGAGTAAGAGGAGTTCAACTCTCTATATTTCGTGACTACCTTACCAACAGAACACAAAAAGTTAAACTCGAACAGTGCACCAGTGAAGACATTGGCGTGTCCTGCGGAGTGCCACAAGGCAGTGTGTTAGGCCCTACACTCTTTTTAATATATATAAACGATCTCTGCAATATGCGTTTAGATAAGGCCAACATCTTCTCATACGCAGATGACACTGCCATTGTCTTTACAGGATCGTCCTGGGAAGCCACTAAAACAAATGCTGAAAATGGTATGATCATAGTTTCTGAGTGGTTGAAAAATAATCTCTTAACTCTAAATACTACGAAGACTAATTATATTTGCTTTGGAATATACAAGAATTTCCAACCTGGAAATGACTATAATATAAAAATACATAATTGTAAAGTAGCAAATAATAACAATTGCAATTGTCCAAAAATAAATAAAGTAACCCATACAAAATATCTCGGCGTTCTACTGGATCAGAGGCTATCTTGGTTACCACAGATTGAGCTGCTGAATGAAAAAATAAGAAAATTCATATGGATGTTCAAGACATTGAGGCATGTCATACCAAAATCCATGCCCAATTCTAGGAACTATCCAAGGAACATACTAAATGAAATTTACATTGCACTAGTTCAATCTGTGATAACTTATTGCATCTCTGTATGGGGTGGAGCCTCTAAAACGCACTTCTTAGAAGTGGAAAGAGGACAAAGGGCCTTATTGAAGGTCATGTATTTTAAAAAAAGAAGGTGCCCCACTGAAATACTTTATAAAACATGCAACCTAATGACTGTGCGCAAACTATACATCCTAAATATTATACTAAAAATTTACAGGAAATTAACTTATGACCCCGCTATCACAGAAAAAAGAAGACAAGATGTTGTGGTGAGTACTCGCAGAGCTAGAACGGTCTTTGCGAGTAACCAGTACAAGCATCGATCAGCATACTTATATAATAAAATAAACAAAAAACTGAAAATATATACAAGCAACTACCACGAATGTAAAACTACTCTAGTGAATTGGCTAAAAGAAATAGATTATGATACATGTGAGAAACTATTACAAAAAATTACATAAACACATACCTTGATACTTATATTTACATATTATTATATATCATATATCATATATATCACATATTATATATAACATACTACTTCAAAATTTTATTATATGTATAAATGCACACTTACACTAAGACACATACACACTCAGCAAACATTCAAACTACCCAAACACAAAAATAGTATTAAATTAGAATAAGTTACTTAATTTTAGATATTTTGGTTACCCTTCCTTCAAAGTTTTTTAAAATACTGTTATAGAAGAGCAGGGTTCTCCTGCTACAGGCAATATCTTTTGCTTAAAAGGAGGCCCTAGCAACTTGTTTAGAATAAGTTACTTTGGAAGAAAATAAAAGATTTTTGATTTTTTTTTTGATTTTTTGAAAAGACGCTATGAGGGTTGTGTCATCCCTATAAAACCGCCGAATACTATCAAATCTCTGCACGCAGTAAGAGTCAAAAGAAAGGAATAGTGGAATGAAGACTAGAAACTTCAGGGCAATTTTTCTCTTTCTTCTCTAAAAATTTAGAACGAAAACGCAAACGTAACATAAATCTTACCATCTTTGAGCACAACGCTAAGCTGTGCTTGCAGAAGCGAACTCCAACAGGCGTTGATTACATCCGCATAGTCACTCACTTCAATCTCATGTTTCAAGAACTGCTCTAGCTCAGCTTTTTCGTAGAATGAAGACACAATCATGCTGAAAACAAATCGAGAATAATCTTCTTTAGTCCGGAATCAAGTACTTAGTTTCGGTATAAAAAATAAGGTTTAAAAATATTAGCTGCAAATATTTTAAGGCAATTAATATAATTTATAATTTGATGATTGCAACTTTCCCCAAAATAGATATAGGTCGAAATATGAAATTTTTTTTTGGACCTCCCATACAAATTGACTAAGTTGGTTGGCAATTTTGTATGGAGGGTCCATATTTTTTTTCATATCTCGACCTATGAACACATTCCTTGGGGAAAGTTGTTCCGTTTCATGGTCAAGTTCACCCCTTAAAATATATGCAGCAATTTTTTTTACACTCTGTATATGCATTGTGTAGGTAGGTCCTATTAGTAGACTTTTACACTGGTCTTTATATCAGACATTATCATTACTTCTGTAAATTTCCTGTTCAGGTGCCTGACCTACCGGCCCGAAACTGATGCATTGTGCAAAACCAACAGAAAACAGCAACAACAAACCAGCGGATTACTTACTCAATAACCTGCTGTTTGTCCTCGTCTCTCATAGGCTCTGGCTGGAACTTGCTATCATGTTTGTTATTGCCTTCGGGACTCCCCGACAAGTGTGACAGCACGTCGCCTAATGTCGGCGCTCCAAGAAAGTCGCTGATGTCTAAAAAAAACATTTTAAAAATAACAGTCTGATAAATGATGGGTACGTGGTACAATCGTGTTTTACAAACGTTTGAAGTACATTTTATTGGCTCAGGAATATAATAGGGAAATACGCTGTTAATTTTGAATCGAGTGGGATATCTACGTTGGGAAATACCCTGATACTTTCAATTTTTCCACGTCTGGGAAAACTACCTTCGATGATTAAGTCTCAGATAATTTTGTTTATTAGGTAGAGAAGAAAAACATTAAAATACTATTGACTTACCAATATAATACCCCTTCTCTCTCAACTTTGTAATCGTGTAGATAGAGTTCAAAGAATTTCCTCCTAGCTCATAGAAACCAGCTCGAATAGAAATGACGCCCCTCGCCGCACGTCCTAGAACTTCTCCGACAGTTTCCAGGAGAACCTTTGCTGCTTCCATTTCTTCTGGTTCTACACCAGTGTAGTCATATTCTTGGGTAATGGATGTGTCATCTGTAAAGGTTGGTTTTGTGAAAAGCGGTTCATACACAAATTATTTGCTAGATGGACAAAGCGTTCAAGCTCCATTTTCGACACTGGTTTAAACGGATCTGGCTTAGCCTACTTAGTAAATAAATAAATAAACTTACCGTTGTTGTTGGTGTTCTCATACATCTTCAGCAGAGCTTGTCGGTCCACTTTGCCATTCACAAGTAGTGGGACATTTTCTATTACGATCACCTGCAAACAAACGCGTGATTTGTGTGTGTGTATGTACGTAAACCAAACGAGCCTTTATATTCAATAGCAACTACTTCAAGATCGTCGGCCAAACTGGTAGTAAATTGTAAAAGTTTTTAGGAGGTGGTTCAGAAACTACTTAAAGAATACACTTGATAGAAGTAAAGGTATTGAAATGGTCAGTTTGTCTTACCTGCGGAATCATGTAATGTGTGAGCACGTTCTTCAAAGCACCCTCAATGTGCTGAGCAGAGAGTCTGGCATCTGGGTTAATGGTGACGAAGGCCAAGATCTCAGGGTTTCCACGCTCCAGCCCGTAGCACAGCACTACAGCTGTAGAAAGAAACATTTCATTTTATTTATCGAATCTGACTCCTGATAGTCTATGTGGGGTGTAATACACTGCCCTGTGAAAACTTTGTCAGACCCTGAAACTGAACAACGTTCCCCAAAAGTTGCAAGTGTCTGAAATGTCACATTTGACATTGAGTTACATTATAATACACTGTTGGTAATTTATGCCATGGTGGATACAATACCTTGTCGTCTACTGTAATGATGCATATTACAGTGTCGTGAAATACCGCCACGGGCAAGAAAAGGGCGGGCTTTTTATTATTTTTTTACAGCTAGGATCCATCTACGGTTATTTGATTCTTTCTTGAACAGCAAAGTTAAGAGAATTGGTTCGTATGGTATTCGTTCAATGTGCCTTCAAATCTTTTAGCCATTACTTATATTTTACAAAAAAAAAAACAAGAATAACATTACAAACCTTTATCAACACCCTGAACGCCAGCCACAGCTCGCTCCACCTCTTGAAGATCCACTCTATGGCCGCGGATCTTGATTTGGGAGTCAGTTCTTCCCGCGTACAGGATCACGCCTTTCTGCAGGACGCCGAAGTCTCCCGTGCGGTAGAGGCGGCTAAATTCTGGAAGAACAAGAGTTTTTAGTGGCAAATAAGGATTTTTTGAGCTGATAACATAAATTGTCCGAAATAGGTGGCGCTATTTCAGATTGAGGAATTTGCAAGTTCAGTTCAGTGCCCAATAAAAACTGTTACCCCTATTCAATGGGATTTGAATGCGCTGAGTGCTTATTTGATTCTCATAAAATGTGACCAATTTTTTTTTTCATAATCCTGTTTCTTGGGCTGGTTCACCATTTAAACATGATTTAAATTTTGTGTTGTGATTGATTTCTTGATTAACTCCATAGTATTCTAATCAATAAAGCACTTTTTTACACTAGTTCCACTATTTTAATTAAATTGCTATTAAAGCGACTGGTTTCGTAACTTCATCGTCAGGTTACTCGTTGCTGCTGCTGACGAAATTGTACAAGAAGCTTCTACCACATAGCCTTATTTATAGACAGTACCTAACTACTCAGTCTGTTAAAATACAAAATATTTTGGCAGATGACTTTGATTTTTGTGGAATAATCTAACCAAACGGAAAACAATCTCAACCCACCTGGCTGTGTAGCGTGAAGATTGTCCTGGAACTTCTCAGGCGCCTGCCCCCCCACGTACCCTGCCGCCAGATTGCTGCCAGACACCCACACCTCCCCAGGCTCTGACTCCCGCGAGGGGTTCATCTCCTCGTCGAGGAGGTAGACTGCGCAGTTGTCAAGTGGAGCGCCTGATAGTAAACATAGAGCAAAGTTGAGAACGCCTGCTAGAATAGGAATAGCAAAGTTGCGTAGAGGACATCTTATCAGTCAAGCTAGATTCTTGGGCAATTATTGGTCTTCTTTAGTCAATTTACTACGCAGTTGTAAAGTGGAGCGCCTAATCGGACACAATAGTAAAGTTGAGAACAGAAAAGTTGGTTATAGGACATCTTATAAGTCAAGTTAGACTCTCGTGAGCCAACGCCTGAATAAAATGCTTAGGCAATTATTGGTTTTGATTCAGGCTTTTCTTTAGTAAATTTACAGCGCAGTTGACCAGCGCAATGCCTGATGGAAATCATAGAGCAAAATTGAGAACGCCTGTTTAAATATTAATAGCAAAGTTGGGTAGATTGAATGCCTGAAAATTATACTTGAGCAATTTATTTGGATTAATTCAGACAGCGCAATTCTTTAGATAATTGTATATCAATATCATTTATAGTTAAAAGAATAGCAAAAGACGCAGAAAATTGTGAAGTGTGAAAAATGAGGGTGTCATAAAACCCGAATTAGGGATAATCATATGAAGGGAATGGGCAGCAGCGTTCCCTGTTGATATAATATCTTCTACTGGGCTCGCCAATCCGCTTGCCAAGCATGGTGAGCATGGCAATACTCCCTAATACATGCTCGTGTCCATTAGTGGACTGTTTTGGCTGTTAAGGTAAAGAATACTTGAACTAGAAAAACTTGACTTACCAATCGGTATCGTATTAAACAAATCCAGCTGCCCAGACTTCTCCATAATATAATACGTCACATCCCCCATGACCTCCGTACTCCCATAGAAGTTCGCCAGCTTATAGCCGCCGTGGTCTCCGAAGTACTTGAAGAATTGCCCAGCTAATTCCTTGCTGAGGGTTTCTCCAGAGCAGACCCAGAGTTTCAGGTGCTGCAAGGGTCTCTCTGAAGGGTTGAGGGTCAAGGACATGAGGATTGAGCGGAGGAGGGTTGGAACCAAGACCAGACGTTGGACCTGTAAAAATAAGAGTTTTAGTGCTAGTACTACACGGATATAAAAAACACAAACACGCCGGCGGGGTCGCGAAGGTCCCTCATTTGCGCCACATTTTGGCAATTACCGGCACATACCGGGTAGACTCAGTCCGCTCCGTTCTTCCCAGAACAACTCCTAAGCCCAGTCTCGCCCCAAGGGCCAATCAATCAATTATTTCCGGGTGAGCTCGTGCTCCCCACCAAGCCGACAGGCGTAGATTTAATGGCCCCGGGGCTAAAATTGAAAAGCCCAAAACAACAAAAAAAAACGACGCGACGCCCACACAAAACTGACCTGGT
This sequence comes from Keiferia lycopersicella, assembly GCA_029255805.1. Taxonomy (NCBI): domain Eukaryota; kingdom Metazoa; phylum Arthropoda; class Insecta; order Lepidoptera; family Gelechiidae; genus Keiferia; species Keiferia lycopersicella. Next base: position 1,177,661 of record JARACZ010000028.1, read on the forward strand.
TCTCAGCTAGGACCCGAACCAGCCTTTGCGGGTCCCTAGTCGTGTCTTTCGACAGCACGAGCAGGGTCCTTCCATGCAGCAAGGGGCCCCAGATCTCGGTGACCGAATCCACGAAGGTCAGGGCCGTCTTCCACACGCAGGTGCCCTCTGTCTCGGAGTAGGGGAGGGTCCTGAACTGCCACCAGAGCCGGTTGCAGATCGCCGAGTAGGTTAGGCGGACACCTGTGGAATCAACCATAATTATTATACGGCTATGGTAGGGCTTGCCCGGAAGAGATCGCTACAAGCGACAAGGCCGCATTTGCTTACTTTTAGTTATAGCTTTTGTGCCGTTTTGTGTTTTAATATTGTGTTTCTTGTAAGCAATAAAGAGTTTATCTATTTATCTCTCTACATACATACATCACGCCTTTATCATGTGGAAACAACTATAAATTATTAAACGGTTTGAGACCGTGGCAGCCAGAAGATCGCGTCAACATCAAGCGTCTTTTGCCGTCAGTACCAGCCAACGTGTGGTAGAGTTTGCTGCTCACGGATAGGTCTATTCATGAGCCTCATGGCTGCATGGTTTGCAGCCCTTTATGAAAAGACCTTCTTGACATCGTTTGAATCGTCTGAAATAGACGGATTGAGGTGGAATGAGGCCAACGAATTGGCTATGCCGCGTGATGCCGGCTTAGAATAACATCACCTTAATCCTTTCCCGCGGCTGTCGTAAGAAGCGACTAAGGGACTCGAGGGTTTCATGTGTATTACAACTTTAGGCGACAGGTTGACAACCTGTCTCTACAGTGATACACGATACATCTGAACAGGTCCTCAATATTTTGTCAGACGTGGCGATAGCGACCGTATTTTAATGTCCGTTAACGCTCTGGCTAGCCCGCAAGCGATAAAGGCGTGATTATATGTATCTGTGTCTACAATTTAATAAATGTCCAACCAATGTCAAACAAATTGTACCGAATTTTCTTTTATTGTACTTTTCTTTGTTTTGTGTTTTGTACAAATAAAGCATTTGTATTATATTGTATTGTTAATTATTAGGATAATCCCATACAAAAGACATCAACGCAATTGGTTTCATGATTTTGTCGGGTAGGTAGGATGCACCACTGCTAAGTGTTTTCCCGTGGGGATAAGACGTTTTCCCGTGGGAATAAGACGTTTTCCCAGAATTTATGTAAAACTACCTCTTGAATCAATCCAGAGGTCTATTACTATCTATTAATTAAAAAAGCGCATCAAAATCCGTTGTGTAATTTGGGTTGCGAAAGATAAACAAGGCAGAGAAATTCAGAAAGTAACTTCGAAATTTTGTACTATACTCGTATAGGTTAGTCGGGTGGTTCCGGCAGAGTATAATAACACCACCCCATCTCTTCCAGTGGGGGTCGTAAGAAGCGGCCGAAGGACAACTCTACATTTAAACCCGTAACGGGGGCCCGTCAGGTGCGTATGACAGAGGTCTATTGTGCGACAGACTCCTGCAGCCGACCTGGCTCCGCACGTATCGACTCGTCGTTCCTGTGCAACCCTGCGGCAACCATAATTGCGTCCCAGGTAACGCAGTGTCGGGATACTCTGCTTCTATAGCCACGAAAAGTCTCGTCTGTCACTCTCTCTCTTCTGTTTTCGTGTGGGGCACCGAGTCGTCCAACGACCCGATGAACCCTAGTGTCAGAATTTTTCATCCGCTTTCTGCATGCCTTCAGCAGGCTTCTGACATGGTTGTGTAACGACCGTCGTCTAAGTGATCATAGACAGCAACCGGGACCTACGGCTTAACGGGCCATCCGAAACACGGAACCATCTTACTTACGGACAATCAGGTGGTTCTGCCCGCAATGTCCTAACCAGACTGGGAACAAATTCACAAAGTGATAGATATCAACATTGTGAGTGACCCACCGAGTATCAAAGGCAGTCGCACTACCACTGCGCCACATCAGCCGTATGAGACCAACGCACGAACGACTATGTTAGTTAAAAACAGGTAATATTTGTTATAAAAAGAGAAAATTGTTTACAATGACTAATAGTATTGTATTGTAACTTTAATACTATTAAGTTTATCTGTGATGGTGCAATAAACGTTTGAAATTTGAAATTAATTGTAAATCTACTTGGAAATAAACTATTGAATCTTGAATCTAGCGTCAGATGTACCCACGGAGGACAGTAACCAGTGGAGAACGCATGCGGGGGCGACCGCACTCACTTGATGTATGCTTTATAAAGCAGACGCATCAAAATTTTGATTAGTCGGGTTGAGACTGTGCGAAAGAACGGACGTTCCGCGCTTCGTTTTTTGGCGTATAAACGTAAACAAGAATGCCTTCCTGTGCAGTGAAATGTTGTGGAAAGTGTAGTACAACATCAAGTTCCGCAAAAGACGGGATAACATTTTATAGGTAAACATTTTTATGCTTGATTCTTTCAAAATTTCATTTTAATGAAAAATAATTCTATATTTATAATTTCTGATGCGCTCCCGTTGATGTCTTTCATTGCTATCCCTTTCTAACGCACGGGTGTGTCCATACGTAGGCTGGCTCTTTCTTCGTATTAGTGCTATACCACTGTTCTCAGAAGTATAGAATGATTTTATCGATAATTCTGGGATCGTCATAAAAGAATTATGTTAATGTACGTACTTAACAACTTACCTACAATGTATATTATATGAATGAATGCATTCGGGGTATATGGAGTGGCGCGGACGCATTCCCCCCGCGCCAAAATTTCGTGTTTCATTATTATAAATAAAAGATCTTGCGCTAGTCGAATATCAATTTGTAACATACATACATATATCACGCCTTTATCCCTTGCGGGGTAGGCAGAGCGTTAATGGCCAATGGTAAGAATACGGCCACTATCGCCGCGTATGACATTTTTGATGTTTGTTTTCTAAGGTTGTTTCAAAAAATATGTGTATCACATCACTATAGTGACAGGTTGTCAGCCTATCGCCTTAAAATACACCAACACTCTCGAGTCAATTTGTAACTATTTCATTTATTATGAAATCAGAACAAAATATCAATAGGTAGGTCAATATATCATCTTGTCATGTCCGTCTGTCTGTCCGCTGACCAGCATCGTCTCGCCAACCAGCCCTACCATCCAAAATGATCGTAACAGGTCGTTTCCAATTCGGTACTATTATTTCAATACATACCCTAAAATTACAATGTAAGTAGGTACTTATTTTTTTTTTATACATATATCGCTATATTAATATTAGCATGCACATGTTTCAATAAATTTTCTTACACATAATATGAGTAAACTTATTAAACGGTGATATAAAATATCGATATAATTTTACATATTTATTTTTCCCATCTCTACAAAATATGCGGTCATTGCGAAAGCCAATTGCGTCTAGCGATAATTACTTCTCCCCCCGCAAAAACCAGTGAGCTTGGTTTTGAACAAAATCGTACCGACGCGTTCTCCACTGGTTACTCTCCTCCGTGGATGTACCACAGGTCCGTTAGCACTATTTTTGAATTTTCGCATGCTTAATTCTGCTACTAATGATTAATTACCAATTAATGCATGCATTACGTAAATCCTTGACATTTTTTTAATTCTAGTAGGAGACGAATAGTTAGAGCAATCGTCGTGGCCTTCCGTACGCGGAACTGATTACACTGTTTCTAAAATGCACCTCCTAATCTTTTACATAAACATACATACACATACAAAAATCACGCCTTTATCCCTTCCGAGGTAGGCAGAGCTTTAACTATCGTAAAATTACGGTCGTTATGGCCACGTCTGAAAAGTATTGAGAGCCCTTTTTTGATAATACATGTATCACTGTAGTGACAGGTTGTCAGCCTGTCGCCCAAAATTGTAATAGACATGAAACCCTCGAATCCCTTAGTTGCCTTTTAAAACACCCGCGGGAAGAAATGGGGTGATGCTATTCTAAGCCGGCATCACACGACGAATCGGCCTAATCTTTTACCAGGAAGAATAAATAAAAAAAAACCCTGGACTTCACAGCGCCATCTAGCTCCAAACTAAGCAAAGTTTGTACTATGGGATCTAGATAGCTGATACTAATACTTATATATATATTTTTTAAATAAATACATATTATACATAGAAAGCACCCAGACTCGACATATAATTATATTATGAAATTGACAAATCAAGTAGATCCGGTGGGGATCGAACCCACGACACCCGGTGTAGAAGGCAGGGGTACTACCCGCTACGCCATCGTGACAGTCAATGCAATTTACATTGTAAATAACAACTTTTTTTAAATAGCTTAGCATAAAATCTTAATTAATCATAGTATCATTATGAAACTGTTTCGCTGTTAGTTTGTTGCATTGAATTGACAGCTTGTCGCTTCCGAGGTTACTGCAATATGCAAATGCTATGTATATTTCTTGTGAAATGAGCTAGGTCATTTTAACCGAGATGATATCATATCGAATCCAGAAACGTCTAGTTAGGTATAGTTATTAAGAATAATTTATAAAAAAAATAACTGCGGTTATTTTAAAGTTATTGTGTTTAAAATAATTTATATGAATTATCTACGCACTGGATAGATTGTCCCATACAAGTGACAGCTATTTTTGCGGGATTAATTGTGAAAAAAAGCGCCGCCTAGCCTACGGGAGTACCGCGTAGTTTCGTATTTGCTTTCCTTGACTGCCAGCGCCAAAATGGCGATTTTCAATAAGTGCAACCAATATTGTAGCAACAAGCAGTCCAGAGCTAATTTTAGGTCAGTGGTTTAAAATTCACTGGGAGAGCATGGCAAAATGGGAGGTTTATAAGTAAAAACAAGATCCTCTGCGAGAAAAAGAAAGAAAATAAATTTATTTTCTTGTTCATGTTATGTACTAAAAATGGACCTCACTCAGCATATGCGGCAGACAGCAGTAGCCATCTACCCAGCGCTGTAGATGTTATTCTGTGAGAGTTGAGACCATTACCTATTATTACGTGGGACTGTGGATCCGTATCACACACGTCAAACCCGTGCTAAAGGACATGTCAACATAGGAGAATAGACTTTGTGTCACAGCATTAACAAGATTTATAAAGCTGTTAAATATGGCCTTTAGTTTAGCTTTTTATTGCTGGCCATGTGCACTAAGGGAGACCTGTGCCCCGTTTTTCGAAACTACAGGGTACAATTCTACAGGTGAAATTCGATGTACATTGCGTAGCGGTTCAAAAATCTTGGTTTTTTAATGTCCCCCCGGCTACGCAATGTACAACGAATTTCACCTGCAGACTTGTAGCCTGTAGTTTCGTTGCATGGGGCACTGTTTACAAATCAGAATGGGGTGAACGTGCCCAAGTATTGGTCAAAATAAAAAATCATACATTACACAAGAGACGAAGAGTCAATGATCCTTGTGCATTAGGTTTTATTTTATTTTTAGTCAGGTCAAGAAGAATACAACGTAACTACAAGAAATGTATTAAATTGGACACGCTTTTAGGACATTGCACTGGCCTCATACGTCTGTAACAGACGATTGAATCAGTCTGATGCAAGAGCACGGACACTGCGTTGCCTGGAACGCAATAGGCTTGTTCCCTGACAAGTCAAATTAGATACTTTTTAAAACGATCTAAAACGGTATTATTTGTGGTTGAAGAACTAGAAGTATGATTTGTAGTAAAGTTAGTTAGTTAGTTTGAGTTGGTTGATGAGTTGACACAAATCACGAACTTATAATCCCAAATGTTTATTAGGTACGTATAAAAGTTACAAAATATAGTTCTTGGATGCTAATCCGTGACCGATCGCGATAGCGTCATATTGTCAACTAATGTAATTAGGTGCGCCTAGCCGATGCGCCTAAACTAGGTTGCAAACTAAGCAAAGAAGTATTTGTACGTGAACCGTACATATGACGTCACGCCGTAAGTATTTGGATGGCGTCAAATCACTTACTTTTATATTATTTTTCTGTTTATTAATTCAAACTTTGAATATTTCTAAAAATGATGAATGAAGTCCGTAGTATTTTTGGACAATAGTTTCAAGCGTACAACTGTTATATTTTTTAATGACCCAGGAAACTAGCGAATTATGGAAAACGCAGGGTTGCCCAGGACCTGCGCTACCCTATCGGCCTCTCTGGCTGACTCCGCAGGAACGAAGAGTCGATACGTGCGGAGCCAGGTCGGCTGCAGGAGTCTACCGCACGATAGACCTTTGACACACGCGTCTGACGGAGACCCCGTTCGGTCTTGGGTCGGGTTAATCCCTCGGTCTCTTCCTACGTCTACGACCCCCACGGGAAGAGAGGGAGTGGTGCTATTCTGCTCTGCCGACATCACACGGCAATTAACGACCAATGTGGCGCAGTGGTAGTGCCTTTGACGCAGAAGGTTCCGGGTTCGATTCTCGGTGGGTCACTCACAAAAGTTGATATTTATCACTTTGTGAATTTGTTCCCAGTCTGGTTAGGACTTTGCGGGCTGAACTACCCGATTGTCCGTAAGTAATATGGTTCCGTGTTTCGGATGGCATGTTAAGCCGTAGGTCCCGGTTGCTGTCTATGATCACTTAAGACGGCGGTCGTTACACAACCATGTCAAAAGCCTGCTACTAGTAGAAGGCGGTTGAAAAATTCTGACACTAGGGTTCATCGAATCGTTGGATGACTCGGTGTCCCACACGAAAAGAGAGAAGAGAAACGGAAATTTCTACAAACACAATTAGCTTACCTATTTGCGCACGGAATCGATTTACGACTTTTCAGTAATTTTGGACTTCCGTGTACGATTTAAAAAATTACACTTCCGAAAATTTTGAGCCTAGTGTACTGCGGAAGGCTCCTTTAATTAATCGTAACATTGTAATGTCAGTCGAAATAAGATATCTGCATGATTGACTGTTAATTAGGATATTACATTTCTATGTAAGAACACTAGCTACCGGTTAAAAAAATTAGGTAGGCGATCAAGTGCGTCTGTGCGTGAAGCATATAAACATGATTAGAAACTTAATACTGACATTATTATACTGTAATAGATATGTAATTGTTTGTACGTATGTGTTTTTTGTCATGATGCGTTCTACCTTTTTAAAACACTGCTTTCCTCACTCATTTGCGCCTCATTTTGGCAATTACCGGCATGTACCGGGCAGATTCAGTCCGATCCGTTCTTCCCAGAACAACTCCTATTATTTCCGGGTGAGCCCTAGCTCCCCACCAAGCCGACAGGAGTAGTTTTTAGCCCCGGGGCCGAAAACGTAGAGTCCATTACAAAAAATACTGCTTGCTCCCATAACATACATACACACATACATATAACACGCCTTTATCCCTTGCGGGGTAGGCAGAGCGGTAACGGCTGTAAGAATACGGTCGCTATCGCCACGTCTGACATTTTTGAGAATTGTTTTCTAAGGATGTTTAGAAAATATGTGTATCACTAGTGACAGGTTGTCAGCCTGTCGCCTAAAAATTGTAATACACCAATACTCTCGAGTCCCTTAGTCGCCTCTTACGACACCCACGGGAAGGATGTGGGGCGATGCTATTCTAAGCCGGCATCACACTCCCATAATACGTGTTTAAAATAGATAGAAACTGTCTCAAACAAACCTCAGTTCTAATTTTTATTGATAAAGGGCATGATGACAGCAGCAGGTCATAATGAGCAACTTTTTAAAACGATATTTTGTATGAAAATACGAAGAGATGACGTCACGTCACTCTAGTTTGGATGGCGTCAAAACACTTAGGTACTTGTATATAATTAGGTATTTATTATGTCAAACTTTGAATATTTTGAAAAATTACAGGTTGTACAAATATTAGCTGCAAATATTTCAAGGGGTGAACCAGCCCATGACACTGTACAACTTTCCCTAAGAAACATAGGTCGAAATATGAAAAATATTTTTGGACCTCCCATACAAAATTACCAACCGATGAAGTTAATTTGTATAGGAGGTCCAAAAAAAATTCTCATATTTCGACCTATGTTTCTTGGGGAAAATTGTTCAGTTTCAAAAAATAAAACCCCTTAAAATATTTGCAGCTAATATACACCTTATATAAATTGAGTACGTAGTATTTTTGCACAATAGTTTTATGCCTATAACTTTGGTATTTATTAATGACCCAATCATTAGTAAATTCTCGCTGAATATTTGCTACATAAATTATGTTAATTATAATGTAGTTAGAGGTCCTGCATTTTAAAATAGGCTTAGATCTAATAACTAGATTCTAGTTGAAGCAAAATGATTATATATTAAATTAGTTAATTTATTTGACATTATCAAATGTTTTATGAATATCAATCAAGTCAAGGCCGAGTAAAGAATTGGCACGTGGAAATGTCTTAATTAACAAGTAAGGTCTTCAGTTGTAATGGAAATATTTCCGTAAGTATGTTAAGGTGAACCACACACTGGTACCAGACAACGCTGCGGTATCCGGTGCGACGGGAGCGGGATGAGGTTGCGGAGGAGAAAATTGTGTCTTGCAATTTTGTATTTTTACAATGAATATTTGTGAACCTGTGACTACATATTTGTAAATATTAGACTATCAATACATACATACATATATCACGCCTTTATCCCTTGCGGGGTAGGCAGAGCGTTAACGGCCGTAAGAATACGGTCGCTATCGCCACGTCTGACATTTTTGAGGATTATTTTCCAAGGTTGTTCCAGAAAACATGTGTATCACTATAGTGACAGGTTGTCAGCCTGTCGCCTAAAAATTGTAATACACCAATACCCTCGAGTCCCTTAGTCGCCTATTACGACACCCGCGGGAAGGATGTGGGGTGACTATCAATAACTATAATGTAAATTTTCTACGTTGATTACATACTGATTGATTCTTAATTTTTGGAAGAACGGACACCGTGGAAACCGCTTATTTCGCGCAAGATTTCAAAAGTTTTATTCAAAGTAGATTCACAACGAATACTTTTAGATTGTCAAGTACAATATTTTCACATAAATTGATTTGCCATTGTAAAAAAGAGAACATACATACATACATATATCACGCCTTTATCCCTTGCGGGGCAGGCAGAGCGCTAACAGTCGCAAGAATACGGCCGCTATCGCCACGTCTGACATTTTTGAGAATTGTTTTCCAAGGATGTCTAAGAAAACATGTGTATCACTATAGTGACAGGTTGTCAGCCTGTCGCCTAAAAACTATAATACACCAATACTCTCGAATCCCTTAGTCGCCTCTTACGACACCCACGGGAAGGATGTGGGGTGATGCTATTCTAAGCCGGCATCACACGGCTGCATAACATTGTGTCTTATAATTACCAACCGACCATGTCAATTTGTAATTGGTCCAATTTTTTTGTTCATATTTTGACCTATGTTCTTTGGGGAAAGTTGTTCAGTTTCATAGGCTGGTTCACCTGTTAAAACCTTGTCCAAACTTACACCTTGTCCAAACCCCAAACAATTTGTCCCTCAGGTTACCCACATAGTGGTGTTCAGGTTGTTTCCATTCCTTTTCAGTGGGTGTCGTAAGAAGCAACTAAGGGACTCGAGGGTTTCATGTGTATTACAGATTTAGGCAACAGACGGACATCCTATCACTACAGTGGTACACAAATTTTCTGAAAGGGCTTTCTTATTTGTCAGACGATAGCGACCGCATTTTTACAGCCGTTAGCGCTCCGTCTACGCCGCAAGGGATAAAGGCGTAATATGTGTCTGGGCATTGCTCTGTCGAGATTCATTCCCCTGCAATGGCGGAGAGCACCGCAACTCCGTCCGGAGATGCGCTGTCTGTGTGTGATACCGATTTTAAAATTATTTTAAACCGACCTTAAAAACCAGAGTCTGGTGCAATGTGAGATTCATATAGCCACAATAATGCTCGTCACTGCTTTTTACCACAAATCGGTGACCAATTGGATCAATGACCAATCTATTGACAAAAAATGGGTAAAACCATGGGACTAATATTTTATAGGTAAGGCTATGGATATATATTTTTTCTTAATTTTAGTAGTTACGACAACTACATGTAATAATAGTGAAAACCCAATACTTGGCAGCCCTTGAGCGTAACTAGTTTCAAAGAAGGACAAAAAGTCTTCGAACGTCACGATTATGAAGCTTTTACGATTAGACAAACCCAAAAAAAACTTAAAGACGCCATGGAAAACGCCGTTCAATCATCATTCTCCTTGCCTTATCCCGTTCTCTGTCGGGGTCAGCTACCTAACCTAGGGGATTTGACGTGCAAGTTTTTACACAGAGCGACTGCCATCTGACCTCTACAACCCGAAGGCTGACCTGGCCGCGTAAATACAAACCCGACTACAACACAGACATCTATACTCTGTGTTGTAGTCTGGTTGGTAAAGAGTTCGGATGTACAAACCCGACTACACCACAAAGCACTCATACCAGCCTTTTCGCAATTACATTAGTTTTGAAATGCCCTGTGTCGGTTCTGGCATTGTGGACGCAGTTCTAACCTAACCTAACCTAACCTGGCGTTGACGCCAGGTTAGGATAGGTTGTGCCTAACAAACCTATGTTTGAGCTTGAGTGGCTTTTGTATTTATCATTAAAATTTCATTAATCATTAAAAAATATCATTTATCATTAAAATATCATTAATCATTTAAGTGTGATTAATCATTAACATTATCATTAATCATTTCATTAATTGTTCATTATGATTGGTTAATGGTTATTCATCATTAAAGTATCATTAAACTATAATTTATCATTAAAACATCATTAGGTAATTGTTAAAAACAATCACAATCGTTAACTTGACATTGATCATTAATCGATGATGTCTGTGTTCTAGTCGCCTTTGTAGCATAATTTAATGTTTGTACTAACGCGACCTGGTCACGGGTCCTAGGTTAAGTCACATTCAAATATCATCTGAAACCGCCGTTCAATATTTAATTGAATTTCTTTTTTAATTAACGGCCTTTCTATTGTGATTGAGCCAGTGTAGGTAGAGTTTCCAGCGCAGCTACATGGTTGGTGGCTTTTATAGTTCTGTAGGATTATCGTGACAAATATACCATAAGTCATTGAATTCGGCTGTCCCGATGGCGTAGCGGATAGTATGCCTGACTTCTACGCCGAGGGTCGTGGGTTCGATCCCCACCGGACACAAATATTTGTTAAGTCAATTTTCAAATATTTGTGTTGAGTTTGGGTGTTTTCTATGTATATATTTACAAAAAAAGTATATATGTATGAGTAACAGCTATCTAGTTCCCATAGTACAAGCTTTGCTTAGTTTGGGGCTAGATGGCGCTGTGTGAATTGTCCAGGGTATTAATTATTTATTTATTTATTCAAAACTATTTGAAAGGTGGCAAATATGGTTCAGCACGTATCGACTCGTCGTTCCTGTGAAGCCAGCCAGGGATCTGGGCAGGATCAGTGAAAAAATTAACTAAACTAATTCGTTGATGTTTCTATGTCTGGTTTCTAGTTTAGGGTATATTTTAAAAGAGAATGGATGGGTTTTGTGAACGGGAAATGAAAAGAAACTTTCAAACTATCAAAATCTGATGATTTTTGGACCTTATAAGACTCGTGGAGCTCAATTTCTGAAACATTCGTTTTTGTTTCATACTAAAATATGTAGCAGGAATTTAAATACGTGTGGTTAGACCAGTCGTTGCTGACTCTCGAGTACGGATTCTAATTACGACGTTTCGAAAATAGAGCTCCTAAACATATTTTTAAATCATATTATATTTATTTGGAAAACAATCTTAAAATGGCAGCCGTGGCGGTAGCGACCGTATTCTTACGGCCGTTAACGCTCTACCTACCCCGCAAGGGATAAAGGCGTGATATGTGTATGTATGTGTAAGATCTTACCTTTAGGTATACCGGTGCTTCCTGAAGTATACAGCACGATGGCAACACTGTCCTTCCTAGAGGCAGCCAAGACCTCCCTGTCATTCGGCTCTTCAGCTGTCAAACCGCCACAGTCTTGGCATAGTTCCTCGTATGACACGTAGGGGACGCCACTGCCCGCGAACATGTGGGGATTAGCTGGGGACACAAAATTCATGGGTAAACAAACTTATGTCCAAAAGCTATTACAAAACCGCCGTGTGATGCCGGCTTAGAATAGCATCACCCCATTTCTTTCCCGTGGGTGTCGTAGAAGCCGACTAAGGGAATCGAGGGTTTCATGTGTATTGCAATTTTAGGCGACAGGCTGACAACCTGTCTCTATAGTGATACAGCACCTATCTGAAAATACACTAAACATTTGTCAGACGTGGTGATAATGATGGTAATTTTACGGTCGTGAACGCTCTGCCTTCCCCATCAGGGATATAGGCGTGATTTGTGTGTGTGTGTTATTATAAAAAAAGTTGGACATGGTTAAATACATTGGACAACGTAAAATCGTATGAAAAAATTGTTTAGGATACCCATAGCTTTTTTGTGATTAAACTGTACCTACAAATTATAATTATTATGATATACTTTTTCTACTATAGCAGCCAGAAAAGTCCACCGGTCCTGCATGGCTAACATGCGTGCCACGATAAAATTTTGTCACCGCAATATGTCTTCTGTGGCTAACTTCACTGCGAATAAGTTACGCATTCTTCCATAGTGACATTGTGCGCATATGAAACGACAAATATGTCGTGACACGCATGTTAGCCAAACTCGACACAAAACCTAGAACGGGGTCTCCGTCAGGCGTGTGTGACAAAGGTCTAACGTGCGGCAAACTCCTGCAGCCGACTTCGCTCCTGTGGAGTCAGCCAGGGAGGCCGAGAGGGTGGCACAAGTCCTGGGAAACCCTGCGTTTTCCATAATTGCGTCCCAGGCAACGCAGTCTGTGGTCTTGACTCAGACACTGATTAAATCGTCTATCACAGACGTATGAGGCCATAGTAATACAAAAATATAGTATTAACTACTTAGATGGCTGTCGGTTAAAAAAAGTAATGTTCTGAGGAAGGAGGATGTAATAATTGAAAGCCTTGAAAATCTTGAAATGTAATTATTATAATTGAAAATACATATTCGTTTAACAAAGATATAAAATAAAGAACAGTGATTTATAGTTTTGCGGTGCGATGCCGGCTTAGAATAGCATCACCCCATTTCTTCCCCCGGGTGTCTTCAGGTGGAACAAGTTTTGTATTGGTGTAAAAAATATGCTGCAAATATTATGGCTGAACCAGCCCAACTGAACAACTTACCCCAAGGGACATAGGTCGAAATAAGAAAAAAAGAATCAATTCCCATACAAAATTACCAACCGACCAGTTGTATGGGAGGTCCAAAATATTTTCTCATAATTTGACCAATGTTTTTCGGGGAAAGTTGTTTAGTTAAATAAATAAATAAATATAAATATCCTGGACAATTCACACAGCGCCATCTAGCCCCAAACTAAGCAAAGCTTGTACTATGGGAACTAAATAGCTGATATTATTACTTATATACTTTTTTTGTAAATAAATACATATTATACATAGAAAATGCCCAGACTCGAAACAAATATTTGAAAATTTACTTAACAAATATTTGTGTCCGGTGGGAATCGAACCCACGACCCTCGGCGTAGAAGGCAGCGGTACTATCCGCTACGCCATCGGGACAGTCAGTCAGTCAGTTGATGGGCTGATTCACCCCTTGGAATATTTGCAACAAATTTACCACTTATATAAGGTCTTACCAGTTTCATCGTAGACGACCAGCGAGGGTTCAGCGTCCTCCAGGATGTGGGTGACCCTGGCTTGAGGGAAACTTGGCTCGATGGGAAGGTACGCTGCTCCAGCCTTCCACGACGCTAGGAGGGCCAGGACTGTGCTGTGAAATTAGATATATCATTGTACATCCTTCCCATGGGTGTCGTAAGAGGCGACTAAGGGACTCAAAAGTATTGGTGTATTAAAATTTTTAGGCGACAGGCTGACATCATGCCACTATAGTGATACATATGTTTTCTGAAACAGCCTTGGAAAACAATACTCAAAAGTGTCAGACGTGGCGATAGCAACCGTATTCTTACGGCCCCGTTAACGCTCTCCCTACCCCGCAAAAGATAAAGGCGTGATATATGCATGAATGTATGTGTTAAGAAAAGTATTAACTTCCTTTCAAGGGATGAACCAGACCATGAAACTGAACAACTTCTCCCAAGGAACATTATGAAGCGAAGGCGAATTATAAAATGTCACTGTTTTTTAGTTTCAGTGAATGGTTTACCACTTAAAATGCAGTTGATTTTTGACATTCTGTCTACTTACTTATGAGTGGGTTGCATGCAGACGGCGATGACGTAGTCCCCGTCCCTGTTGGGACCCGAGGGTTTCGCTCGAGTGCTGATCGCCTTTGCCAGGGCATTGGTCCTCCCGTGCAGCTGCTCGTAACTGATCTGTATGGTGGCTGTTTCATCTGGAAGGAAAGAAGAGAATTAATATTTGACACTGGCAGAATTGCCTGTTTGCAAAAGCCAAAATGTTAAAAGAAAAAGATCACAATGTGGGGTGCGTGGAGTGGGGAAAACACATACTAACTACAAATCTACACATTTTCTAACGTCTGGGAGAGCGAGTCGCTGAGCGACATGAAGAACCCTGATGTCAGAATTTTTCAACCACGATCACAATGAACCGCATGGTTGGAAACCACTTGGTAACGATCGCCGTGTAAGTTGTCATAGACATCAACTGGGACTACTACAAGGACTGACAGCTTAACGAGCCCTCCGAAACATGGAACCATCTTTCTATTCCAGCACAAAATAATGACTGGCATTTCATATTATGGCTACAATACAATAAACATGATGGGCTTTTCCATTTTTTTACGGAACTTCAAACAAACACATAAAAAGTATTGTACGTATCAGGTAACGAAGTACATACTATACATACATACATATATCACGCCTTTATCCCTTGCGGGGTAGGCAGAGCGTTATCTCCCGTAAGAATACGGTCGCTATCGCCACGTCTGTCATTTTTGAGGATTGTTTTCCAAGGTTGTTTCAGAAAACATGTGTATCGCTATAGTGACAGGTTTCAGCCTGTCGCCTAAAAATTGTAATACACCAATACTCTCGAGTCCCATAGTCGCCTCTTACGACACCCGCGGGAAGGATGTGGGGTGATGCTATTCTAAGCCGGCATCACACGGCAACATAAATATTCCATTACTATATTAATACCGTAGATTATTACGCACGTACACAGAGCAAAAATTACATTTGCGTCGATGGCTGTCTTATCTCTCTTATCTGTGAGCACGTCAAAGGCAAAAGGTTGAGATTTTATTGAGTCTGTTGCGTTTTTCAGCAATAATTATTACTATTCTAGGTGCAGTAACATTTACTGAACGTGAATCATCATTTTTTTTTTGTTACCATCACGCCGAATGTTGGTTGGGCTGTGTGAAGCCGGCATAGAATAGCATTACCCCATTTCTTTCCCGTGGGTGTCGTAGAAACCGACTAAGGGTCTCGAGGTTTTCATGCGTATTGCAATTTTAGGCGAAAGGCTGACAACCTGTCACTATAGTAATCTAAAACGACCCTCAAACGTTTGTCAGACGTGGCGATAATGACCGTAATTTTACGATTATTGACGCTCTGCTACCCCGCCCGGGGTACAGGCGTGATATGTGTATGTATGTATGTTGTTGGTCACAAACTGAATTTGTCATGACATGACATGAGTTACGACGACCGATTGTACAACAAACAATTATTATTATATACTTTGAATTTTGAATTGAATACTGGCGCATTACGCATGTGCGAATTAATGTAATATCATTTATTACCTACCTAAGATCTTAATTGTACCGTGTATGCTTGTGAATAAAATATCTTTATCTTTTATCTTTACCGTAACATAACAGCTGATCCAAAACAATGCAATAAGTAAAAAACAATCGAGACAAGGGCAAGGTCGTGAAATAGAATCGACCCAGAGACACCGTGCAAAAAGTGACCTCAATCTTACATAACACGAGTTTGTATACATAAACAGAGAAAGGCGATCGATCACTCAAAGGCGGGTCGCACACTTGACGCACGACGGAGCGCTAAAACATCGCAGCGGTCTGTCAGATCCATACTAGAAACGTCACTCCCCATACTAAAACCGCACTCGACGGACGACACTGTTATAGCGCTGCGTCGACAGCAGTTGAGCGGTTTTAGGGGGATTGACGTTTCTAGTATGGATCTGACACACCGCTGCGATGTTTTAGAGCTCCGGCGTGCGTTAAGTGTGCGATCCGCCAAAGTTGAAACGACGACGTTGTCGAAAAATAAAATAGAAATAAAACGTTGTAAATAAAAATTCCAAAAATTTCACGAAAATAGTCTAGGAGTTGAAGATGAATATTAAATCTCATTTCTTAACTGTTCTGTTTTCTCAACACTATATGTACATACATATATAACGCCCTTATCCCTTGCGGGGTAAGCAGAGCGTTAACGGCCGTATATATTTTTTAGGGTGTTGAGAAAAATAATGCGTTCCTTGAAACCACGTGTTTAATTTTTCGTGGGATATATGTATTTTATTGTAAGTACATATTTTGTTTTTTTGAACATAGTCAACACACTGTTATATTATAATGTAACTAATGAACTAGTAGTTTAAAGGAATGGAGTACTTTTTTCTAATACCCTGTTTATGCTACTCTACTTTCTTGAATGTCAAAAAGAATTACATAATTATCAAAAAGTAAACAAGGCACTTGACCCCATAAATAAACTAAGTATATATTTGGCGAATCTTTGAAACCGGTTAGTACCGGTTTTCAAGGCCAGGTCATGGCTATTTATAAATTAATCATACTTATATATTGGGCAGTTATAATATTATTCTATCTAACGGTATTAGGGATTTTCCATATTTATTTTGCAACGCATCAAAATAGAAACTTTTTTGTTCTATTTTTCTTCATAAAGAGTTTTTACTATTACGTAGAACCAAATACTATGGACGCTAGTCGGCCTTGGCGGATCGCACACTTGACGCACGACGGAGCGCGAAAATATCGCAGCGGTCTGTCAAATCCATACTAAAAACGTCACTCCCCGTACTATAACCGCACTCGACGGACGACACTGCGATAGCGCTGCGTCAACAGCGGTTAAGCGGTTTCAGTATGGGGATTTACATCTCTAGTATGAATCTGACAGAACGCTGCGATATTTTTGCGCTCCGTCGTGCGTCAAGTGTGCGATCCGAAATTGGAATAGCAAACATATCGGTAAATAGATCCCCAAACACGGGGAAATACCCAAGCGCGGTTGAAAAATTCGGACACTGGGGTTTACTGGGTTGTTGGATGACTCGGTGTCCCATATGAAAAGAGAAAGAAGCTGCATAAGCTCTATCCTACGAGCACCATAAAAAATATGTTCAAGTTCAAGTGTGATATGATGATGCTTGCCGGTTGAGAAATTCTGACCCTAGGGTTCATTGAGTCGTTGAATGACTCGGTGTCCCACAAGAAAACAGAGAGAGAGAATGAAAAAAGGAGTAGACTCGTCCACCAGCTAGTTAACAATGAAATGCTACAAACCAGTTTTTTTGTTGATGGTCTCTACGTTTACGGCCCCGGGGCCATCTAAACTACGCCGAACGGCTTATTGGGGAGCGAGGACTCACCCGGAAATAATTAATTGGTTGTTCAAACAACCAGCCCAATCAAGCCCTTGGGGCGAGACTGGGCTTAGGAGTTGTTCTGGGAAGAACGGATCGGACTGAAACAAACGACCGACGACCGATGTGGCGCAGTGGTAGTGCGACTGCCTTTGACGTAGACGGTCCCGGTTCCCAGTCTGGTTAGGACATTTCGGGCTGAACCACCCGATTGTCCGTAAGTAAGATGGTTCCGTGTTTCGGATAGCACGTTAAGCCGTAGGTCCCGGTTGCTTTGATCACTTACACGACGGTCATTACACAACCATGTCAGAAGCCTGATACTTGTGGAAGGCGGTTGAAAAATAATGACACTTGGGTTCATCGGGACGTTGGACGACTCGGTGTCCCACACGAAAAGAGATAGAGAGACAATGAAAAAACGAGTGAACTCGGTCCACCAGTTGGTTGACAATAAAATGCTACAAACCAGAGTACACCAGAGCTGGTCTGTCACTCCTGACTCCAGCCAGGTGATGAGTGAGTGGCGCTGCCGGGACAGACACGCGGCTGCCTTGTATCACAGACGCTCTTTGCAGGGATCCCATGGTGGATTACTGGAACAAAGAGAAAGCTTATGAGGATCCAATGACGGTTTGAAAACATGTTTTTTTAGTACGTGTGTAAAATACAGGTGCATTCGATGAAATTTGATTTATACATTTCATAATACGTTCGATGATATATTGCTAAAAATTGCGCGGCCAGTAAGATGGTTTAGAGTAGTTTAGTAGACCATTTTAGCCATATCGCGTTGACAATGGTTGGTTTCTTCGCCATTTTTTTCTATCTCTAGTGGCCAGACGCGTAAAATTATAAAACAGACAAAATACACAATAATTTCATTCATATCCTTGTCCAAGCCTACGATATCATCGAATCCACACGTAATGCCACTTACCTATCGTTAGAACTTTTTCAGTTTTTGACGTAACTATTTCGCGTTTAGAAATGACGCGAAGAAATATTGTTGCTTTTTCCTAGCCATTTTCTTCTCTTTTTATGTCCATCCTTCCAAAAAGTATACGTCAACCAATGCGCCAATCAGCCAAGAATGTCCACAATGGGCACACAATGATTTAGTTAGAGCAGACCGGACGGTCCTTAATCGTCCCTAATCGCTGGTCAGGAATTGCCCAATCAGTGCTCTAGTCAAGTGGCTAGGGTTGACAGATAGTCAAATAAGCAGCATTAGTATTATTGCCGTGTGATGCCGGCTTAGAATAGCATCGCCCCATCTCCTAACCGTGGGTGTCGTAAGAGGCGACGGTTGAGAGTTTCAGGTGTATTACAAGTTTTAGGCGACAGGCTGACAACCTGTCACTATAGTGATACACAATTATCTCAAACAACCCTCTATATTTGTCAGACGTGGCGATAGCGATCGTATTTTTACGGCCATTAACGCTCTGCCTACCCTGTAAGGGATAAAGACGTGATTTATGTATGTATGTATGTAGTATTATTTCAAATATGGAGGGAATCAATTCGACTCGTATGTTGTATTATTGTAATAAATCAGTAAGATTTGAAAAAGAGCAAAATTTATAATAAATAAAAAAAATATATGAGTATATGATAAAAAGTTGCTCTATCTGTAAGTTTGCCAACCCTTGCGTCAGAGTTGAGTTCTTCTGGTTGATTTGACAACTGCGTAGGCTAGGTATTAAGTACCTACATGATATTTTCTGCGCAGGCGTCATGTCATGTCATGTACCTTACATTTATAAAAACAACTTCTGAACTTCTGGGTCTAAGGTATAGGGGTTTCTCCGGAGTTGAGGTTGTTTTTTTTTTATCCCAGTTCCGAGTGTAATAGAATAAATCGTTTCAGAAGACAGTGTTAAAAAGTTAAAAACAATTAAGTATACATATTTTTTATAACGCCTATATCATGTATAGGGTGTAAAAAATTAGCTGCAAATATTTAAAGGGCTGAACCGGCCCCTAAAACTGACCAACTTTACCCAAGGAACATAGGTCGAAAAATGAAAAAAAAATTTCGACCCCCCATACAAATTGACATGGTCGGCTGGTACCTTTTGTATGGGAGGTCCAAATTTTTTTTCATAATTTCGACCTATGTTCCTTAGGGAAAGTTGTTCAGTTTCATGGGCTGGTTCTCCCCTTACAACATTTGCTGCTAATATTTTTACACCCTGTATTTTACTATACTTATGTAGCAATATCTCATATTTCGTTCTTGTTACGGTGAACTGAACAAGGAAGCTATAAGTAGACAGGTACTGTCGTTGTGTCAAATGCGTCTTTTCTCAACGCACAATATGCATGAACTTGCCCTGAATCTCTCTATAGAGATTCCAACCCAACAACTTCAATATGTTTTTTTAGATGTTAACTCCAATCCAACCAACCACGTCAGAAGCCTGCTACTTGTAGAAGGCGGTTGAAAAATTCTGACCCTAGGGTTCATCGGGTCGTTGGACGACTTGTGTCCACACGAAATGTATGTATGTAGCTGTCAACTTGTAAAAATAATGTTGATGGTGCATTTGTATTGAGAATATGAAGATAACGAAATAAATAATTATAGTCCGGAAACACACCGACGAAAAACCTAACGATTGACCATGACACGTCCGTCTATGTAAAAACATCTGTAATTTTAGCATCCTATGCCACGAAAAAATATATATAAGACCAGGATTTAAGATAAGAGCTAACAAATCTAAGTACATTAATTAATAAAAAAAAAGGCGGATACAAATAAAAATGCAGTGGTTTTATCTGCAAACAAGGTCTAATCCAAAAAAAGAAAATTGATTTAGGTATGTATGTACAATATAATTATATAGGTGTTTGTTGGCAGTTGTACTGATATATTATGTAATGTATATCACTCCATCTACAGAACATAGTAAAGAAATATATATCGTTTTGCAAATTGAAATAGTCTTTACTTGACATTTGAAAGCTATCTATTGAATGTATTTTTTGCTACTTATTTATGAACTAGACTCGGTCAACCAGGTGTGTTAGACTCTATGTTTTTGGCCCTGGGGCCTTAAAAACTACGCCGGACGGCTTCGTGGGGAGCAAGGGTTCACCCGGAAATAATTGATTGGCTGTTCAACAACCAGCCCAATCACGCCCTTGGGGCGACACTGGGCTTAGGAGTTGTTCTGGGAAGAACGGACCGGACTGAAGCGAGACTGGGCTAAGGAGTTGTTCTGGGAAGAACAGATCGGATTTTTTTGCCACTGAAAAACAGAGAACAAATTTGACTGGATCAACAGCTTTACCTTAACGTATTTTACCAGTTTTATTAAGGTTGTAGTTGTGATTCGTTATTTCTTTATTATCCGCACAAAATTAATTACATTTTTAATAACTATCCTTGCAGTTTACTGTTCGTTTTTAGTGTTTAATTTATGCTGTAATTGAACACCTGTAATTAGTTTACTCGTAGTCCTTAGTAATTATTATTAATTTATATACGGGGTGTAAAAAAAACCTTCCGAACACTGATAGAGTGCATACAGACCGCGAAACTGGACAACTTTCTTCTAATAAAAATATGTTTCAGGAAACGTTTATCTTTTTTTTATTTCCCCTAGAAAATAGAGGATTGTGACAAATATTCAGAACAAATAATAATGCGCTAGCGTTCAAGTATGCAATTAAAAGTATAGTTTTATTTATTGCCGTATGATGCCGGCTTAGAATAGCATCACCCCACATCCTTCCCGCGGGTGTCGTAAGAGGCGACTAAGGGGCTCGAGAGTATTGGTGAATTACAATTTTTAGGCGACAGGCTGACAACCTGTCACTATAGTGATATACATGTTTTCTGAAACAATTTTAGAAAACAATACTCGACAATATCAAACGTGGCGATAGCGACCGTATTCTTGCGGCCGTTAACGCTCTGCCTACCCCGCAAGGGATAAAGGCGTGATATACGTACGTATGTATATTATTTATTTATTCGTCCAGAAGTGGGCCAATTATCAGCAGAACTGTTCCACGGTAATACATCAATCAATATTACAAGTTAACACTCAAGATAAGTCTGAGAAGAACCTTGCAATTGCCCACGCACTTTCATACATAAAGAATTGTTAATAAGCGTAACTATTACAATTATTAAAAGACAGAAACCCGACTGCGGTGATTTCAAAGCTATATTTAATTATAGCTAGTGTTGGTTTACTATATCTATAACTATATCACCATCTGCATAGTACCGTCCGTACAGTCACCGTTTGGGCTGTAGGTGAAGCCTTTAAAAAGGATTTACTTGTCCGCATACAGATATATAATATTTATTATCTTGAAAAACATAGTCTGAGGCAGTCAGGTAAAAAAGCACCAAAATACTGCAGCTTTAGTAAATGCTCTTAAGATTATTTATATACAGCTAAAATAACTTGGCTCCTATATTATATAAAATAAAGAGTTTAACTTAAAGGACAATGACTTAAAGGATAAATGATGCAAGTTACTTGTTACTTCGCGTCATAATCGTCGGAAGCTACTGTTTGTTGTTGTTCTTCAAGTCGTGATTCAGAGCTTTGTTGGCGTATTGTAATAATTGGCGAAATGCTATTTGAGTATGTCTTCCGCATGACGTTTATACAAATGAAGTAGTTTCGGTTTTACAGACACGTCATTTCTGGCGTAAGCAAACTATGAGAAAAACTTGGTTTTTCACTAATAAAAAGTTGTAATGAAACCTCTTTGTAGTTACCTGTAGTTCTCAGAAAGGAAGTTAAAAAACTTTTGTTGATATCGAAAAGTCATGAATGACATGTTTTAATTGCTTTTGACGCTATATTTTTTATCACTATTATTGTAAAAATTGTGTTATGTCTGGTAAGTAATGAAAGTTTACAGAATATCCTAATGTGAATTAACAGATAACACGGGATTTTAATAACGGGACAACCAACCCGTATAAGTATATTTATAGCGTTCGGAAATTAATTAAAAAAAGAAAAACACATTATTCTATTCCAAAATTTATATAACGCAAATAAATGAAAAATATTATCCATATATATATAATCCATCGGGTCGTTGGATGACTCAGTGTCCTACACGAAAAAAGAGAGAGAGAGCGAGAGAGAGAGAATCAAAAATATAGTATAAATCTTATTTAAATCAAACAAAAATAGCGCACGCAATTAGAAGATTAATTTATATTTATAAGATTAGTTTTTTCTGCGACAAATAGTTTAATTGATGTCTTTGTTGTCACGAGCGAATAAAGAATAGTACCTACTTAGTGTTTTATAGAACAGTGCTCCGTAATTCACTACAGATTGGTTGTTTAAGCGCGTGACTTTGACAGCCTTTCGTGAACGTAATCGGTGAAGACGATTATTGGCGGCAGGCTCTCGTACTATTCAGAGAAAACAGCGTCACCCCAAGTTAGTTACGTTCGATAATTTGTTTGATCAGACAATTCGGTACTTGACAAAGTAATTAATAAAATATGAAAGCTGAAAACTATTGTGAAAACTTTTGTCTAAAAAAACTCGTTTTTGAGTATTTTGTCAATTAGAATTTTTAAACAGAAAATTTATACGGGGTGTAAGGGACAGCGTCCCGAATACTGATAGGGTGCAAGCAGACAATGAAACTAAACAACTTTCCCCTAGGAACATATGTCAGGAAACGTCAAAACATTTTTGGTTTCCCATAGTACTTGCAGTCAGCTGATCGCGATTTTGTATGGGAGGTCGAAATTTTTTTGTCGTTTCCTGACATATTATGTTCCTATCCTAGGGGAAAGTTGTTTAGTTTCATGCTCTGCTTGCACCCTATCAGTATTCGGTACGCTGTCCCTAACACCCTGTATTAAAGTTTTTGTTTTGACTCCGTCCAAATGACTTGTGACGTATGACGTCACATAAAATTCTATATTTCCATATAAAATGTCGTTTTAAAAATATTTCATTTGACCTGTCAGTCAAGTAGCGGATTTTCGGGTTCCTATGAGCTTTTGTCATTATATAGTATTTATGTAGGTATGACATCATCACATCAGCCTATAGCAGTCCACTGCTGGACATAGGCCTGACTGCTGGACATGGTACGCCACAATGAACGATCTCCCGCTCTCGCCATCCAGTCGCTACCTACCGCCCTCTTTCACATTATCCTCGCCTTATCCCGCTCTCTGTCTGGGTCGGCTACCTAACCTAGGGGATTTGACGTGGAACCAAGTTTTTACACAGAGCGACTGCCATTTGACCTCTGCAACCTGAAGGCTAACCTGGCCCGAATCCTAGGTTAAGTCACATCCAAATCTCATCTGAATTTAAATTTTATTTGAATGTGGGTTTCATCACGATGTTTTTCCTTCACAGCAAAAGCAGTCGGTAAAAGTAAGTGAGTAAAAACACATAGAAACACAGTAAAAACGGTACATGTCGGGGATCGAACCATGGACCCTCCCTACCGCCCTCTTTATGTATGGATATTGTTGTATAACTCCCGCTCCTTAGATTATTCTGTTTTTAATACCTTCACTTGAGCCAAGGATATTTTTAAAGTTCTAGGCCTAAAAAGGGCTTAACCTGTAATTTTTACTTCCGATCTTAATGCAAGTTTATTATAAGCCTTTCCGTTTTGCCGGTCGGTGCGCGGTGGACTGGCGATATACAGGATGTGTGTTTTTTTTATATTTTAAGTAAAGAACTCTAGACTATAGAAATAATCATCATATAAATAATGTTTAGGAGGTCGGGTGTTGTGACCGGGCCCAAAGTCTGCTAAATGAAAATCGTTTCAATTGGATGTCGATTGGATCTCAGTTGGATAATTTTGATAGTTTCGTAGTCTGCTGACAGTTTAAAGTATAGAAAAATCACAATGGTAATGGAATGACAGTTGAAGTTCAATGGCTTTACAATGACAAAAAATAGCAGACTTCGGGGACTGATACCGCGTAAGGACTGCGCATGCGCCGCCACAAATGCATACAGTTGTCGTACTTTTTTGCGAAAAAAACTTTGATTTGGTTTTATTATTTTTGTTCTTATGTAGGTTCAATGTTATGGGTTGGTTCACAGCCAGCATTTAATGACAATTCTAGAACAAAGAGAAAGGCTGAGAATGGAGAGAAAGGAGAGAATGGCGAGTGCAGTGCAAGATGTTGCATTCACAGGGAACGCTGCCCATTCCCTTGATGATTATCCTTGTCTGTTTTTACGACTCCCTCGGGTAGAATTGGGGTGATGCTATTCTAAGCCGGCACCACACAGCTGCCGCTAGCACCCTGTATAAATGCAGGCATTTTGTTGAGCAACGCCCCAAGGCCGGCGTCCGAGGTGTACTCAGAATTAATGGACACTCTTGCGAAATCTTCGCAGATGAGATATATAGCGCTAAATATAGCACTGCACTAGTAGTGTTCCATAGAAAAAATCATACACTCGGAAAGAATGTATGGAACACCCAATTTCTTTTTTGCAATTCGCAAGAGGAAGAATCATACATATCGCACTCTTAGTAAGACAACGACCGAATGCAAAATTGCAAACTTTTGGGAAACAGCAAAAATGTTTTTGGATTTTTGTAGCAAATAGTAAAATCGCTATAAAATCATGACAAATAAAGATATCCAAAATCCATAAACAGGTGTGTATTCCTAAGAGTACCTTCTATTAGATTTAGTAAATCAAGTTAATGTATGTTAGTCTATTATATATATATTTTTAGTTTTTTTCTTAAGTTATGAGATCGGTCGTTGTCTTACTGAAATATTTTAAAAAATTGTGTCTGATCTACAAATAAGTCTATATCTCACTAAACTATTGAAGTAAAGAGGTGACCAATTTTTTTTTCAGTCATTATATTACTTAAATTTAAGAAGAGAGTGTAAAACATTACTAAACGAGTCGTTATTTTACAAAAAATCCCACATATTTAGAGGCTTATGTCAAAATTTAGTACCAGAAGATGCTGATGATTTAGAGTAAAGTGTTTTATAAATGGCAAAATAAATACTTATTATGATAACTTAAGATGTATGTATGATGTCGTGTATATAAAAAGCATTTTTTTATATTTGGACGTATTTTCGCTGAAAGGACTCAATCCACAAAATTGTCAAAAATGAGTTAGTGTTACCAAAGAGGTTTATAGGGTCAGCTCTTTCATTAAGCAAAAAAGACTTACGATCAGACAAACCAATGGCAGCGTTTTACATACAAAGTCGTTTCTCATTTATTCGGTTGCAGTGAAGGAGTTCAGCCAAAAAGACTCAAGCTGTATGAGTCGTTTATTATTTGTAGAAACAGTGCAATTTTTTATTTTCTTAAAAACGACTCAACCAATTTAGGTCATTTCTCATAAATTGTATGTGGTCTACACAAGAAGACGTTTCATTTAGCTGAAAAGACTCAAACTGTCTAAGTCAGTTCTGATAAATTCTACTTGAAGAAAACGGGAAAAAATTCCATTCATCTGAAATAACTTAAACTGTTTAATTCTTTTCTGATAAACTGGTTATAGTTCTACTAAGGCTATTTTCGTATTATATGTATTGAATTACTTTGTTTCTTGCTACAAATTTTATTTATAAAAAAACACATTAGTAACAAGTCAAAAATGCATCTTTACTATAAAAAAAATAAATATCTTTGAAGCACATGAAGGCTTCAAGTACAAATTGGTTAATCACATCAGCCTACAGCAGTCTTCTGCTGGACCTATGTCCAGGCCTATTTCTCCTCCAAGGTATACCACAAGGCACGACACGATATAACAAACGATATCCGGGCCCTTATAATTTAAATATAGCGACATCTGTTGACCTTAATACTATTAAGTCAATTGGTACCAAAGATGGTACCAGTGTACTACAGTGGCTCAACCCTAGTCTTTGATGGGAGCGGGATTGGTTCGGTAACTGGATAAGAGATGGCGCTGGGAGTCATATTTGGGTCGATTGTTTGTGAAGGTGGGATTTGTGTGTGTGTGTGTGTGTGTGTGCATGTGTGTGTATTTATGAATGAATATTATATAAAGTAGCGACGCCTGGTGTCGAGTAGGAGAATTATTTAGAAAATTCTATAAGTATGTGTGTGTGTGCGAAGGTTCCGGAGAATTCAAGAAAAACAATTTTCGAGAAAATGTTTCGAGATTGATCGATTTTAGGACTATATAAGCCGGTCGCACGGCCGTCGGAGGGAAGTTTAATTTTACCGAGGTAACTCGCTGGATAAAGTGAGAAGGTTTCGAAGTAAAGTGAGAAAGTTAGTGAGTGTGCTGTGAGTCGGAAAGTTCGTCGTCCGCAATCAGCTGTTCGTGCCGTGTCAGCTGATTGATCCGCGGGTGAAGTTTGGTGTACCTAGTGCTGGTGTCTTGTTATGAGGGAAGTGGAGCAGCTGTGTCGCTGGAGGGTGCTGATGCTGCCGGTCTATTCAGCGAGGGTGGAAGCTGTTTGTTTTGGATAGTTTTGTCGAGAGATACTGTTTCCTGGGACTCGCCAGATAAGTACAAGTTTTGCTATTCTAAATCTTGTCAATTGTAGCTAATGAATCATAGATTTTTAGGCAAGAAAACAGTTTAGACTAAATATCTAGGTCTAGGTTATACAGAATAGACTAGTTCAACCTATTTTTTATATTTATAGAAATTGACAAGATTTGGAAATGTTAGGCTTCTTTTTCTTAGGCTATACCTAGGTTTATTTCTTGTTGAACTTTGTATTTGTTTTGTTGTCAGATCCGTTTGAGTTCTTCATGCAAACCTTATCATTTCTTAATTCTGCAACCAACAACCATAATTTCTAAATCTTACAAAATCCCTTTTTTAATCTGCCTAAGCGATTGCTGATGTTTCAATATAGGTAATAGGTAGGCAATCCCTAAATCTGATCCTATCCTAACCTCTTCTATTCTACCAGAAGATATCAGGTCTGTGCCTGCACTGGACTAATTATTTATACCTACAGTTTTGATTTGTTCCTGTTGGGACTATCATATTAAAACTTTGTTGCTAAAGCGACTGAGGAGAAAACACTATTTGTGTCTTTTACTTACATGGGCTTTGCTCAGTGGTATCTATTAATAATATTTACAACTAATACTTACCTATTGTTTTGCTTTATAAGCAAAATATGTTCACAAGGCTGAAAGTGGCTTTGTTCATCAGTGGATTAAAAATCTACTATATTTATCACCTACTTGTGCTTACTATTTTATAGTTAAGTACTTTCATCATACTAAAAATATGGCTGGTAGATTAGAAATCTCCCATCCTTTGTTTCCTGTCTAAGAACAGGTTTCAGATGTTAGTATGCATCTTAAATTATTTTATTGTTTTATAAAATCTCTCATGGCTTGCCTGAGAATACCGGTGTGTTAACACATACCAAATTAATTGTCATTGAATGATGTATGACAACTGCTATCCAACGCTCCTGATATAATATACTTACCTATAGTATTCTATATGGCTGTAACGATATCCTGTTCCTATAATCATTTATATGACCAAAGGAGGTAATTATGGGTTTCATATTCGCACTAGCCACATCTATCTATATCTTACAATGGGATTAGCATTAGCGTCTCAACCTACTATTGGCTCGCGGAATGATCTCATTATAAAGGGACTAATTTGCTAAATGCATACCCTTAACTTCCGTATGGAAATCATATAAATGTATGGGCAAGTTTGGTACAGTCTTTATATTGAATACTGGCCTGAAAGGTCAAAATAACAACAAACTACTACTGAATGATTCCAGTTGGAATTATATTATTCAACTGATAATAATACATCTGACACATTGGTGTCTTCTGGCTGGTCATGAAGACTGGTTATACTAATACAAAATCTAATATTTGTTCTTAAAGAACATCTGAATCTGTTCAAAATCCTGATCATTTTTCCGTAGCGCTGCTTCAGCGCTACAGTGTCAGTGTTATGACACATCTTTTAGCAGGAGAATAATCTCCAAATCCAAATCCAAATCTTCAAGGGGACCTGTTGGGCAGCGTTCAGTTTTGATAATTGACTCCTTCCTTGTGGATGTTTTTGCATAATTCATGATTGTGTAAGAATATCCATGGGCAGGCATTTTGTCAAATATTGGATGTTGCTGGGTCGGAGGTCCATTCGATTGAGCGAGGATTGGGGGCTCGAATCGGTCTCGTTTGTCCGTCCCTGTTGTCCAACCTTATCCAACTAGTTATGCTTATGCCTACCTAATAGCTATTATAGTCCAAGAATTCCATATACCAGCTTAAAAGAACTATTGGTTTACTATATCTTATAAAACACAACATATATAAGGGTCCTAACTATTATCTAGACGATCACAGCTAAAATTTATATCACGAGCCATTTCATCTAGACTTCTATGTGAGGTCTAGACTTTCTATAGGTCTTCTATAAGGTCCCCGGGCCGCCAATAGCACAGGGGCTGAACTGTTACAACGAGCTACCGCTTTCGCCATTCAGTCGCTACCAGCTTTTCTCTTTCAATGGTCCATCTGGCCGGAGGGCGTCCTACGGTATGCTTACCAGGGCGTAGCGTGTAAGATCTAGAAGAAGATATCCTCCAGCGCATTGGTAAAAAGTCTGGGTGATGTAACGCCACCCTGTTATACACCCTGCTGGGTGGGTCTTGTTTTCTGGTTTTGTACTTGGATGGACATCGTCGCCATTTTATATGGGTTTCTCAGCACCTCTAAGTATTGCCAGTCGAGTTGGTATCGCTTACAGACTTGATGTCCATGCCTGCAGATTCGACCAGCCCAGGTTTCTCGTAGTCCACAAAAGCCAAACACAGCGGTTGGTTATATTCTTTTGACCTATGTATGACCTGCCATACAGTATGGATGTTAACAATGTTGAAGCCTTTACGAAACCCTACCTGCTCCGGTGGCTGAAAGGCGTCAACTCTTGATGTCAGACGATTCGTTACGACTCTCGAGAAAGCTTATAGACGTGGCGCATGCAGCAGTGTGATCGGCATATAGTTTTTGAGAAGCGTTTTATCTCCTTTTTTTAAAACAAAGCCACGACATCACTGCTCCACGCCTTCCGGGTTGTCCCATTGACTATCACGTGAGTTGGATAGCCTTTTCAGCTCCGCAAGGACCAGTTTCCCACTAGCCTTTAGCAGCTCAGAGTCCACCCTGTCTTCCGCGGGTGCCTTTTTAGTTTGGGACAAATTGGAGCAGAGAAGTGACCTCACCATGCGGCACATTCCAGCTTGAAGTTGATATTTATGGTGCCTCTTACAAGTCGGTGATCGCTTGTTATTAAGAAGATGACGGAGTCATCCATATTATAAATATGTGTCTTTTAATCGTCATGATGAATAAAAAGAGGAGGGGTTGGGGCTTTTTCTGAAAAAAGGTGTTCATACAGACAAAACAGCCCTTGTCTGCTGAGGAAGTTGACCAGCATCTGGCCTCTCTGGTTTCAGTTCCCGTAGCCATGTCCCTAACATGATTCGCTGCCCTGTCCCATTTTGGCGTCGAAGTCCCCCATGACAACCGTTAGTGGGTTTCACTCGGTCGGTGCGTAGCCTTCGACACGCCGTCTTATGGGGCCTCCACTTCTTCGTCTGAGATGTTCGAACTCAGTGCATATACATGTACAACCTTGACAGAGTGTCTCTCGGCCAATTTCAGTACGAGGTAAGGTAAGCTACCCTTTGTCAGTGTTGGCAGAAAGTACTTTGTTGACGAGGAATCCTATCCTACCCTAACCCCCATAAACAAATTGGTTCTGTTTCAACTATCATCAAATCATTTTATAGCAGTCCACTGAACTGACTGTGCCCGCTGAACTTAGACCTCCCCCAGGGTACAAACTCTTGCTTTCGCTATCCAGTCGCTACCAGCTGCTCTCTTTCAGTCATAGGTCCATCTGGCCGAAGGGCGTCCAACGATACGCTTGCCAAGGCGTGGTCTCCACTTGGGAACCCGCATACTCCACCGGCCGTCGGTTCTGACAACAACAGATGTGACCAGCCGACTACCACTTCAGTTTGCTACTCTTTCGGACTACATCCATTACTTTGGTCTTTTTGCGGATAGTCTCATTCTGAACCGCCTGTCCATTAGCGAGATTATTACTCATTTATTGTTTGGGGTAGTAATATGTTGCTTAAGATAACTACCTATAAAATACACTATACTCATCACCAATGATTTTATAGGTAGTGCGTAGAATTCGATTGAGCACATACCTGGCTAGTGACCACAAGCGTATAGATTTCTTGTGACTTATCTAAAATAGCTTGATCCAAATTAAAAAAAAACAATGACTTATTTCATAATACTATGACACAAGTTAACTAGAATTTTATAAAATATAGACCTAAATACAAATGAGCCATCATTATTTTAATTTATTCAATGTAACATAGACCGAATTTGACTTCCAACACAGCTAATGTCAGATTTTCAAAAGAACATAGACTTAACTTTAACACTGTCAATGAGTCTGTACACAATGTAAGTAAAAGAACGACTGAATACAAAATCAGTCAACTTAATCACAAACAGTTTTCGTAAGACAACGACGTATTTCAAAATCGGTCGTTCTCTTACTTAAGTATGTTCAATAAACTTATCCAAAGTCTAAGTGAAACAACGACGTATCCCGAAATCGGGCGATGTTCGACACAACCTCCGCTCGCGGTGGCCGGCGCAAGACTAAATCGGTCGTTGTCAGACGAATGAAGCAGGGGCGCGGGGATAGTAAGATAAAGACTCCTCTATTTTCTACCTTACTGTTAAGGGAAAAAGGTTGATTTTTTTTACACTACGTTATGAGACATGCTCTTTGCTGTCGATTTTTGCACTTAACTCAGTTTCGCCAATTTTTGATTTCGGTCGTTGTCTTATTAAGAGTGCGATATACATACATACATTTATCACGCCTTTATCCCTTGCGGGGTAGGCAGAGCGATAACTGCCGTAAGAATACGGTCGCTATCGCCACGTCTGACATTTTTGAGGATTGTTTTCCAAGGTTGTTTCAGAAGACATGTGTATCACTATAGTGACAGGTTGTAAACCTGTCGCCTAAAAATTGTAATACTCTCGAGTCATTTAGTCGCTTCTTATGACACCCGCGGGAAGGATGCGGGGTGATGCTATTCTAAGCCGGCAACACACGGCATTAACCCAATTTCTTTTTTGAAATTTCGCAGGAGGTAAAATCGCAGAAATTACGCCCAATCAAATTACCCTTGGATTAAAAATTGGTCTAGCTGGTAGCGAGACCTATCACCTTAGCTATTTTTACCAAATACTGCAGACATTAAAAATATCGAGTAGTAGAAATTAGGATACGAGTGGTTGGACCAATGTTGGGTTTGTTTCTTGATTTCAGGCCTCCAATTCTCTTATATTTTAGCTATTGTAATGCCAGCAGCGACACTCAACTGCCCTCTTAAGTTAGGTCCAAATATAAAAAAAAATTGTACCTCATAACCTGACACCGTTGCCGTGTGATGTCGGCTTAGAATAGCATCACCCCACATCCTTCCCGCGGGTGTCGTAGGAGGCGACTAAGGGACTCAAGAGTATTGGTGTATTACAATTTTTAGGCGACAGGCTGACAACCTGTCACTATAGTGATACACATGTTTTCTTAAACAACCTTAGAAAACAATCCTCAAAAATGTCAGACGTGGCGATAGTGGCCGTATTCTTACGGCCGTTAACGCTCTGCCTACCCCTCAAGGGATAAAGGCGTGATATATGTATGTATGTATAACCTGACACAGTCGGCTGGTACACTTTTTCGTATTTAGACCTATGTTCCTTGGGGAAAGTTGTTCAGTTTCAAGAGCCCCTTTTGTTTTTCCCCTGTATATAAGTGAGAATGTTTCTTATATTGAACTACTGTTGCCAGTAATTTTAATCTGCATATTATGTGATATTTTCAAGATATTATAAGGGATAAAGGTGTGATATATGTATGTATAATGTACGACTACGCAAATCATCATTTTTAGTTACATAAAGATCACAAATATTTTTAACTGGCACGTACCAAATCGCAGTTTAATAAAGCAAACTAAAGGTTCAAGTGTAACCCTGGCACAGTTACCACGGTTCATCACACCTAACCATTAGTTCAGTTTTTAGGGTTCCGCACCCAAAGGGTTCAAACTTTACTGAGACTTCGCTGTCTTTCCAGCTATTTGTCACCAGGGCCCCAAGTCTGCTATTCTTTTATCATTGTAATTTTACGATCGTTAACGCTCTGCCTACCCCGCAATGGATAAAGGCATAATTCGCGCGCGCGTGTGTGTGTGTGTGTAACGCCATCGTAACGAAATTGTCACTCCATTGCTATAGTGATTTTCTATATTTCAAACTGTTAGCATACTACGAAACTACTAAAATTATCCAATTGAGATCTAATCGATATCCAACTAAAACGATCCTCATTTAGCATACTTAGGGCCCATCTCAAACCATAATAGGTAGAGAATTCAAATTTTAACAAGTGCCATATTAATATGTTCTGTTGTCTCTTTCAGTACAAATATTATATAAAATATGTATAAATATATTAAAATTAAAACGACTCCCATACAAAAATATATTTTTTTGCTCTATTTCATCTGCAATAGTTCGGAGACTATCTCATGAACGACAATAGTTAGACCGTTCAGATTTTCACAGAACATGTATTGTTGTTTTCTACATAAATACAAATACTGAGAAAACAAAAACAGTGGGCTTCCTTATAAGAAACATGATTTTTATGCCATTTGTACACATAATTATGTTTTTATTGCCGTGTGATGCCGGCTTAGAATAGCATCACCCCACATCCTTCCTGCGGGTCACGTAAGAGGCGACTAAGGGACTCGAGGGTATTGGTGTATTACAATTTTTAGGCGACAGGCTGACAACCTGTCACTATAATGATACACATGTTTTCTGAAACAACCTTGGAAAACAATCCTCAAAAATGTCAGACGTGGCGATAGCGACCGTATTCTTACGGCCGTTAACGCTCTGCCTACCCCGCAAGGGATAAAGGCGTGATATATGTATGTATGTATTATGTTTTTAGTCATACTCGTACGGAACCCTACGTGCGATTGTCAGACTCGCACTTGACCGATTTTAATTTAACTTTATAACCGCAGCACGCGACATAAATAATTATTGTCTTGATTTTAATTAAATTTTAATCTTTACAATGGGGTTGATAGGTTAATGAAAAAGAAGTCAAATGAGCGACTTTTTATGTAATATCAAATTTTGATTTTGTATTATTGGAATGAAATATAATTTGCCCAGTGTCAAAGTATACCATACCTTATATATATCTTTAATTGCATAAATAGTACAGAAAATTAATACATAAATAGTGTCGCAAAAGCGAGGTTATCTCTTAATGAGTGATCTCTTCCAAGGAACCCATGTGTTGTGAGAGAATCAAACATTTTTGGGGCAATCTTCATTCATATCCAGCGTTTTTAAGATTAAACCGCGTTCGGTCAAATAAATGGTTTTCAGGCCCTTAGTCTCTTACTACGGGAATATTGTTGGATCCCACAATTTATGGGAATGTGTGAATGGGCGAAAATGGAATGGGCCATTTTTCCGCTCCATATACTCGGTCCCATAAATTGTCGGATCAGACAATCACCACCGGGAAAGAAAGATTTTTTGGGTGTGACTATTATAGAGATTATTGAGGTCAGTGTTTTTTGGGCTGATAGCAACACTTGTCTGAACTAGGTGACACAGTTGTCATTTTTCAGATTGAGGGATCATCTGTCAAGTTAATAGGCTTGTTTCCTGACAGGTCAAATGAGCTGCTTTTTAAGACGATCTAAAACGGTATTTTGTTTGAAGAACTAGAAGTATGACGTCACGCCGTAACTATTTGAATGGCGTCAAAACACTTACTTTTATATTATTTTTCTGTTTATTAATTCAAACTTTGAATATTTCGAAAAATGATGAATGAAGTCCGTAGTATTTTTGGACAATAGTTTTAAGCGTACAACTGTTATATTTTTTCAATGAATTATGGAACTAGAGATAATTCGCACGAGCGCCACCTACTAGGAACTAAATGTACAGATTAAAACTGCCTGCGTCTGTATTTCCGAGTGCATATAACCTGAATCTCTTTAAGTCTAGAGTGAGGCATCTTCTGGGCAAGCTCGCTCCACCGTAGATCCCTTCTCTGCTCTAGGGTAAGATTGGGGTCAAGAGTAAGCCCATCATAGATAAAAAAATAAAAATTAAAAACTGTGACATGTGATGTGACGCATAGAGACTAACAAAAAATTACAAGCTTAAGTGTCTAGTCAGAATTGAGGCCAAATAATTACGTATATTACCCGACTCACGACAAAAATGCATAATCATTGTAAGTTCGATGACCTCCGTAGTAAAAGGTGTATTTTGCTGTTAATACAGGATGTAACAACATACATACATACATATATCACGCCTTTATCCCTTGTGAGGTAGGCAGAGCGTCAACGGCCGTTAGAATACGGTCGCTATAGCCACGTCTGACATTTTTGAGGATTGTTTTCCAAGGTTGTTTCAGAAAACTATAGTGACAGGTTGTCAGCCTGTTGCCAAAAAATTGTAATACACCAATACTCTCGAGTCCCTTAGTCGCCTCTTACGACACCCGCAGGAAGGATTTGGGGTGATGCTATTCTAAGCCGGCATCACACGGCATAGGATGTAACAAAGGGTAAAAATACAAGGAGGTCAAGGTCAACCTACCCCTGAAGCTAAATAAGAAGGAAGTAGAGTGACCAATTTTGATTACCTACGTGTCTACCCTCAGAAAGAGTAGCGTTGGTCCACCATCCGGCCAGATGGACCCACGGGATGGAAGGGATGTCTTTTTTTTTTTGGCGAAAACGGGAGATCGTTCTTTGTGGTTATGGACTATTGTGAGGTAGCTTTGGCGGAGGAATAATTATAAATAAACTAAGTATACGAACATGTACATTATATTTAGCCAACATTTTGTAAAACCAATTAAATCAATCGTTATGAATTAGGTGCCGTGTAATGCCGGCTTAGAATAGCATCACCCTATTTCTTTCCCGTGGGTGTCGTAGAAGCCGAGTAAGGGAATCAAGGTTTTCAAGTGTTTTGAAATTTTAAGCGACAGGCTGACAACCCGTCACTATATGACTTATCTGAAACTACCCTCAAATATTGTCAGACGTGGCGATAAAGGCCGTAAGTTTACGGTCATTAACGTTCTGCCTACCCCGCCAGGGATATAGGCGTGATTTGTGTGTGTATGTATGAATTAGGGAACAATACTTTGAGATGACATCCTAGGGAAGTCAGTCCAACAGTGGACTGTAATGTGAATGAAGGTCTTGTCTAGATTACGTAGATACATATTCTGTGCCTAGACTTATGTATTTCTTTAATTTGTTTTTTTAATACTTAATGTAGCAATTAACGTCGGAACTGCGCACGCGCAGATCCAAGGCGTAGTTAACCCTCTCACTTCCGTCGCGGCCAAGGCAACGCATTGTTATCTTGTAACTGTTAAAACGAACCCAACAACAGGTGCTCTATGGATTTTTGAGCGGCACAGAACATGAAATTTGATTGGTAGATATGTCTTAGAGCTAGAGTCTCACAGACGCGGCATTATTCCGTTCAAACAAATTTTTCATACATACATTAAGCACCGCATATTTGGACGCAGGTACGGTGCGTCGGAACGCTACGTCATGGACAGCGCAATTTTTAATTTACATTTTTTTACCGTAAAACACGGTTGTTACCTCCACGTCTTTGTCATTGCTATCGCCACGTCTGACAAATATTGAGGGCCCCTTCAGATAATTCATTTATCACCAAAGTGACTGGTTGTCAGCCTGTCGCCTAAAGTTTACACATGAAACCCTCAAGCTCGCTCAAAAAGTTGACACATGAAACCCTCAAGCTCGCTCAAAAAGTTGACACATGAAACCCTCAAGCTCTCTTAGTAGCCTCTTACGAGTCCCGCGGGAATTAAATGGGGTAATGCTATTCTAAGCCGGTATCAATACAAGAAATTGACATCATCATCATCATTTGGCATAAGGCACTATTCTAGTTTTTCCGTTCCCTATTTAATTACTACAACATGGTATTAAAAAATGGTTGAAATATTTCAAGGGCTAAACTAGATTGTGTTATTTTTCCAAGTTTTATGAATTTATTATTTGTTTTTGATATACTATTCAGACCGTATTAAGTAAGTCAGGGCAACACCTTTTTGTCAAATTTCTATTTAAGTTCCCCATCAGGAAATTGGAACTATTCCATCGTTCAATTTCACGACCCGATTTATCCCTTGACAAGTGGACATGTCATTTCCACACTATCTCAGTTCTGTGCAGATGAAGCCTGCGGTTGACAACCTGTCGAAGGTCTCAATCTTGCTGCAGCGCACGCATGACCCCAGCTATGTACCTACCATAGGCAGTGCCTAAATAGCGACACGAATCTTGAAGGCCCTGTCACACAAACATTATCAAGATCTTGAATTTATCCTAGAAACATCTGTAGTGTGCTTTTTGAGAGATAGTAAATTATTTAATACTTTGTTTTTTTTCGTGTAAGACACCGAGTCCTCCAACGATCCGATGAACCCTAGTGTCAGAATTTCGGCCGCCTTCTACAAGTAGCAGGCTTCTGACATGATTGTGTAACGACCGCCGTCTAAGTGATTAGGACAGCATCCAGGACCTACGGCTTAACGTGCCATCCGAAACACGGAACCATCTTACTTACAGACTATCGGGTGGTTCAGCCCGCAATGTCAATATCAATGTGTATGTATGTATGTGTATAGTGAGTGGTTTACTTGAACGTCCGTGAACTCACGAGGGGTTGTGGACCTCTAAGGCATGCCTGGAGTCTGGAGTCTAGTCTAACCTGTCTTTAGTACATACATAAATACACATATCGCCGCCTTTATCCTTTGTGGGGTAGACAGAGCATTAACGCCTGCCGTTTACAGTCGCTAACGTTCTGCCTACCCCGCTAGGGATATAGGCGTGATTTGTATGTGTGTGTGTGTGTGTGTGTGTGTGTGTGTGTGTTTGTGTGTGTGCGTGTGTGTGAGTGTGTGTGTGGGTGTGTGTGTGTATATATGTGTTTGACATTGATAAGATGATGAATCATGGAAAGACGAACGAAAATATAATGTGTAA
Organism: Keiferia lycopersicella; assembly: GCA_029255805.1. Lineage (NCBI taxonomy): Eukaryota > Metazoa > Arthropoda > Insecta > Lepidoptera > Gelechiidae > Keiferia > Keiferia lycopersicella. The sequence goes on from JARACZ010000028.1 coordinate 1,215,516, forward strand.
AAATTATTAGCTGCAAATATTTTAAGGGGTGAATCATCCCATGAAACTGAACCGCTTTCTCCAAGAAAGTAGATCGAAATAGGAGAATTTTTTTTGGACTTCCCATGAAAATTTATTTAAACAGTCGGTAATTTTGTATTGGAGGTCCATTTTTTTTCACAAATCGACCTATGTTCCTTGGGGAAAGTTGTCCAGTTTCATGGGCTAGTTCACCCTTTAAAATATTTGCAGCTAAATTTTTTACATCCTATATTCGGTTATTCACACACTCACATAAAGTTTGTACACTTTTTTTGTTTTTTGTGTTTCCAGAGAAGGAAAAAGATTCCAAAAACGGACTCGGATATATTGCATAATTTCTGTAAGAGGCAAGATATTTTTAAAATAAAACCTGCGTATTTAAAAGGTCACAGACCTTACGTACTACACAAAGATGTACTTTTCGGGTTATATCGCGCACTTAACGCACGACGGACCGCTAAAATATTCAGTTTTTAATTTAAATTCAGTTTTGATTATCTTGTGATCGTTACCAAGAAGCCGGATAAAAATGACGACGCACGTTCAGTAAAAAGTGATAATTATTGTTGAAAAACGCAACAGACTCAAAAAAATCGCAATCTTAAATTTTGGATTCTTCATGAGCGACGCGGAGAGACTGTACCTACTTTGGTATGAGAACGGAATCATACCAAATACTATAGTCTGTAAGTTTAGGTACTTATCTTTTTGTAAACAAACTTTGTATTAAACTGACAGTTCTGAAGTGTCACTTTCATACAAAGTGTGTTTACAAAAAGATAAGTACCTAAACTTACAGACTATAAATAAGGCGCATCGTACGCTTAACGCGCGACGCAGCGTTCTGTCACATCCATGCCAATGTCAATCCCCCACTAAAACTCGCAGCGTCGTCCGTCGAGTGCAGTTTTTGTATGTGGAGTGACGTTTCTAGTATGGATCTGACAGACCGCTGTTTGTTTTTAGAAGTTATCTATATACGATTTTACTTTTATCCGTCTTGTTAGTAACGAGAACAAGAAAATCGAAACCTTAAAAAAGTATAACTTTTTTGTAATAAGACAATTTTTCGTGAGTTACGATCACAGAATGTACGTATTTTGAATAGTTTTCGAATAGGTACTTAATAAAAGATTTTGAGCATGCCTGTTGTCTTGTGCATAACAAAATTAGGTGACAGACCTTATCTCAAGCTTTCATGTTGTGAGACTGGAGAACCAAGGCGCTAAATAAACTCATAAAACTTTTTTCCTCAAAAAATACAAATTCGAAATTAGAAAGAATTTGGACTTCCCAAAGTTGCATTTGCCAGATTGCCACCGCATATTTTATATTGGAGGTTCCAAAACTGTTTTACTAATTTTGAGGAAAGTCATGTCTTGGGGTGATGCACACATATCACGCCTTTATCCCATGCGGTGTAGGTAGAGCGTACGTAAACTAAATTTTTTAAGAGATAGTGACATTTTGGGTCACTATTCTTTTGCAAATGTCAAATGCATAGTTATGCACTGAACTTGACAGATGTTTGGCTCAACACTATTTAACATCTGTAAATAAAAAGGCAACTCAAATGTAATTTACTATCCTTTACTATATTAAAAAAAACAGGGTTTTAATTTATTTCAATAGGGATTTTTTTTATTAGTATTCTAGTTGGTGGATAGATGGCGCTGTGCTTGGTATATTACCGCGAAGAACGGAACGCAATATTTATATTCTGTTTTTTGAAACTTGGACTCGGACTCATTTGGAACGAAAGTGCATGCCAAACTGTCAGTCAGCGTTGCAATGTTTTTTTTAATTTTTTGGCTTTGGAATCTACACTGGATTCTAGTAACATAATCAGTTCAGCGCCATCTATCGAGTACTTGGAATACTAGTTTTTTTTTTATTCTCCAAAAGTAAACCTACTTATTGTTCGTAATAAACTAATAGACCAAAAAACTATATAACACAGTTACAAATTACGCCCGCATACAGTATACAAGGTGAAGAACGCAACATTGACCTAGTAACGTCGAATACGCCGAAACGTAATTTTTTGCTGACGGTACTTACTTAATCAACAAAATTAAGCATAATTAAAACAAAAAACCGACTGCGGTAATTTCAAAGTTATATTTGTCGTTTTATATACAGGGTGTAAAAAAATGCTGCAAATATTTTAAAGGATGTACCAGCCCATTAAACTGACCAACTTTCCCCAAGAAACATAGGTCAAAATATGAGAAATAAATTTGCAAAAAACAATTTTACACCTAATATGCTAATTTGAATTTATGAGATTATAATATAGTGCTTAAAATATAGCTTAATAGTTTGACATTTGACAGATCTATAATAAAAGAGTAGTACACAAAGGAAAATGGACATTATGTCATAGAATTTGTCCGAAAGTGACAGACGTCACAGGTATATAGTTTAAAATATTTAATCACTGTAGTTTAAGCGCTGCTGAGACGAATCGAAACTACTATATCAATGCCGTTAAAAAGAATGTACTTGACCTATTACCTAATTACATACTCTTGAAAAACATAACCTCCTTCTTAAGCAGTCGGGGAAAAAACTATCAACTTTGCTCTCCGGTTCTCCGCCTTTTTTCTGTCATTCTAGCTTCCGTTTCCGTGCTTCAGTCAAATACACAGTCATTCCATTATCTGGGTTTTCTGCACAACATTACCTATTTTGTAAATATCCGTTCCGTGATTCCGTTCCTGTTATATATAAGGTGTAAAAAATTTAGCTGCAAATATTTTTAGGGGGTGCATCCGGTGCATCAGCCCATGAAACTGAACAACTTTCCCCAAGAAACATAGGTCGAAATATGAATAGAATATATTTTGACGCAAAAAATTCGGTAGCTACGGTTATCAAAAATATCATGTACTGATAGTCTGTAAAATATAGGATGATCTCTCTGACGTGTGTGACCTTGGAGCAAATGCTATGACATAAGGAAGGTCCATTCAAACTATACCTATTATAAGTATTTTCATTTCATGTTATGCAAAATAATTATGCAAAATTACAAATTTTTGTACCGCAAAATATTAACAAAAAATATATTTTGACGCCATCGTATATTTTATGTAATCTCTCTTGTGGGACACCAAGTCGTCCAACGACCCAATCAGGGTCTTCAAACTTACTACTTTGATTATGGAAATGAAATCGTTATCAATATGCAAAATTACGAAGGGCAGAAAATCTTCAAACTTTCATACTTATAGTATACATTTAAATTTTGTAGCATTATAATTGGCTGTGTAACCCACATTAAAGTATAGATGACGCAACTAGTTACTTTCGCTCTTGCTAGTACGTATTGAATTGGATAGATGTCTCTAGTCACCTGAATCAAATTTACTAAACCATCTGTTTTGGTAGATTTTTATACTATTGTAAATAACGTAATATTATTGATTAGGGGTTCATTTGATGATTTAAACATGAATAAAGTTATAGTAAACAAAATTTGTGTAAGTAAACTTTTTATGTTATTGATATTGATCAAATAAAATATTAGAAATCCTTTGCGAAAAAAGGACGGAAGAAATTTTTACAAGACTAAATGGCAACCCCAAACCCTTAAACTAATATGTCAGATTGACGTCTGTTTTTTGAGTTTGTTTTTGAATTCGGTCGGTGCGCGTGAGACGATATTTTCATTAATTTCCTCTTTTTAAGTGGTTCTTAGCATTTGATGTTTTTCCCGTTGAGTTGAGCTATGCTCCTCCGGCTTTTGTTTTGCAAAAGGACTGAGATAGGACTCTTGATTGTGGATAAATAGTGAACATTGTGCCCAGTACTTTCAAACCGAACTCGTGTTCATTTTAGTGATAGTGGTGCACGTGGTCACGGTAGCTTGTGCCTATGCTATCATGTCATCAGACAGACACTGCTGCGTCCCCGGGTGTACGGAAAGTGGAGGTATGTATCTCAATTGTTCAGTTCGACCATTCATCACGGGGTTCGTAGGTATAGATAGACTTGACAAGGAGCGGCATGATAGGACTCTCAACTACACATTAAATTTATAACAAAATAACTCTGTTGCCGTCATAGAAGGGCAAACAAACAAAAATTAGTATGAGGATCGCAAGGGCAATCAGAAATCAATCGCAAGGATCATTTTCTCACACCATTTCCTCATGGTAAGATGACATCTCTACTTTTCGACCTATTAGTAACATTGCATTACATTTTTTCAGATCGCATTCTCCACCATTTTCCAAACCCAGAAAAAGATAGAGAAAGATTTAACACATGGTTATATGCCATTGGAGGAGCAATCTTGCAATTAGATAACCAGCACATTTATAAAAACCGTCGTGTGTGCCATTCACATTTTGAACAAAAGTACCATTGCCGGAATAAAGGACTCAGTAAAGTAGCAGTGCCTACATTAAATATACCAGGTTTGTATATTTAATCATACCTTAATATAGTTAGATTTCTTTAAAAATACAATTTAAGTACAGAACCCTTAAAAGAATGTACTTACTTACTTACTATGCTGGCTCAGCGACCCGAAGTAGATCTTGGCCTCCGATACAACCACAGGCCACACTTCCATGTTCTGCGTAGTTTGCATCCAGTCAGGCTTTTGGAGAGTGTGCAGGTCCTTCAGAACTTTGTCATTCCAGCGATATCCAGGTTGTCCAACCCAGATATGCTTTCTTTACCGCGCGATCTTCTTCCATCCGCTCCACGTGACCAAGCCAGCGCAGTCGAGCAGCTTTACCCTATTAGCCCGAGGTTGTCAGCATAACCTATGATTTTATGCTGGGTTCCGTTTAACTCAACTCCATCACTGTTCTCTAGTACTTTACGGACCACGTGTTTGAGCATTAGGTTAAACAGCAAAAAAGGATGTAATAAATGAATATAATAAACTATTTTTTTCAGATCTACTATCGACATCCAAGTTTGTGACATCACATACCCAAAAGAAGGTGCGGCCATTAACAAGCTCAGGTAATTTTCTTATTTTTCAATAACCATGAGTTGCATAAAAAAAAATTGCTCATGTGATGCCGGCATAGAATGCATCGCCCATATTCTTACCGGTGGGTGTATAAGAGGTGACTAAGGGACATAGATATATTGTCTATGCCTAATCGAGGTCAGTGCTTAGGAAGTTGAGGAGCATATATGTATCACAATTTTAGGCGACAGGCTGACAACCTGTCACTACAGTGATGCATATATTTCTATTATTCTACTTACAAATATGTACTATGTAAGTTAATCAACTGGCATTTGATTTCCACCATCTACAAATTATTATTAATAATATCATAATGAATACTCATGTTATGATATTTTTTGAAATAAATTAGAAATAATGGGCTGAGCAGTCCATGGGGACTAAAGGGGAAGTAAGATAATAGGAGGCGCTCGTGGAAACCATATTGCTTACCTAAAGACCACTAGCTGGTTGACCGAGCCAAAAACAGCCAAATGGACTCATATTGAGCAACTACACAAAGAAAATCCGGGCTATAAAGGTATAAGGTTGTTACCTAAATTGACAGACTGCCATGTTAAAGCAGAGAAAATGAATAAAATGAAAGTCAAATTTGCGTCGCAAGTCTTCAGTCGGACTGTTGCATCAACTATGGGATTTTTGGCAGGTGATACATATTTTTACATACATACATGCATACACAAATCACGCCTTGGTCCCTTGCGGGGTAGGTAGAGCGTAAACGGCCGTAAGAAACGATTGGCATCGCCACGTTTGACTTAATGTTTGAGGGTGGTTTACAAAGTTTATTTGCTACCACTGTAGTGACAGCTTGTCAGTCTGACGCCTAAAATTGTATTTCACAACCATCAACTCAAAAGATACATATAAACCTTCCTCTTGAATCACTCTATTACCAGCCCAGCGGTTTCATTAACGTTTGACCATTTTCCCGTGGTAATGAGATTTTTCCCGGGGTAAAAAGTGTCCTATGTTACTCAGGGATGTTGTAGCTTTCTAATGGTGAAAGAATTTTTGAAATCGGTCCAGTAGTTTCCGAGTTTATCGATTACATACATACAAACAAACAAAAAACAAACAAATCTTTCCTCTTTATTATTTGTATGGATGTAAAGAAATGCCTGTTTCTTCCACAGATAAAGGAATTCTTTTGGAAGAATGCCAAGAAACTGCAGATTTGCTACTTTTAGTGGACAATTTGTTCGACTCAGTCAACGGAAGCTATGCCAAAAATTTCCACGCCAAGCCCCTCCTAGGACCTGCAACACCCAATTCAAGCCATCACAAGATATGGAAAGAAAGTGTAGCAGTTTTAAAAACGATGAAATTTGTCAGCGCTTCAGGGAAAGAAGAATCTGTCCCTACAATCAATAATTGGGTGTGGACACTGGAGGCTATAGAGGTTCTCTTAACTAAACTAAAAAACGATTTTAACATAACGTCGGTGTGGATGCGGCACCTAAATCAGGACCCAATCGAGAATTTTTTTGGGTCTATTAGAAGTCACGGGTGCCGCAACACAAATCCGACTTGTGAGCAATTTGAGTCTGCTTTTGCTACATTATTGATAAATAGCCTTAACAGTGTCCACACCAGCAGAGGTAAAAATTGTGAAGGAGATTTTTGTGATGCTTTACACGCCCTCGTCATCAACGAAGATGGAGGTGAAGCCACCTCAACTGATGTGACACGCCATAATTTTGATAATATTTTAAGTATCAATTTCACACCACTCTCACAAAAAGCAGCAGATCCTAGGATCATAGGTCCACTACAGTACATAAGTGGATACTTTGTACAAAAGTCAAAAATAAAAATATTTAAAGACTGTCCCGATTGCAAATCAAAATTAATGTCAGATGACACAATAGAATATATAAATTATAGAGAATATGCGGGCAAGAGGTGGCTTTGCACTCCTAGCAAAAATGTTGTCCTATTAATCTCCAACATACAAGATATTATTTATGAAATTTTAAAAGAAGACTTTGAAAAAAATAATATTAAAGAAATTATAAAAACCGCGATTATTATATTGGCTGATTTTAATTTTATAAATTGCGAAGTGCACAAAAACAAATTAATTAACTATTTAATTCACGTTGTGGTGCGATTTTCCATTTACAATTACTGTAAAATAATAAATAAAATTTTATCAGGGAAAAGGGAAATTGATGATGATGAGGATCGTGTTCAAGTAAAAGCGAAAAAATTTTTCAGTAAATGTTTTAAAAGAAAAAAATAATTTTTGTCTGTAGGTATGTAAGTTCTAATTTTATTTAAGAGTAGTGTGCAGCAAAAGCCCGCTATCAAAACCTAAGCCAAATACTTAAATCAACGAAGTGTATGAGCAATCATCAACGAGCTTGGTAAGTGGCAATAACATTACCCAACTCTTAAAACGAGACGGATTTTGATAATTTTGGTACACATAATCTTGAGACTATAAACTAGGTCTGTACGTTTTGATTCTTTATTTTAAGCAATCAAAGCTTTAATTTCGGATCCCATACAAACTCATAATTGCACTACTATATCACATACCACAAAAACCAAAACGTACGGACCTAGTTTCTAGTCTCAGGAATCTGTGTACCAAAAATTATCAAAATCCTTTAGGTTTTAGGGGTGGGGAAACGTTATCGCCTTTTGTGTGGGGAATATTAAGTTCACACTACTCTTATAGTGTGATTTTAAGTTGGTGTAAGGATTTTAGGTGAACATGATAAATGTTTTCGAGATAAAGGGATGAGCCGAATTGGATACCTTGTATCTTCTAAATTAGTATCACAGTAAAAATGTAAATAACATAATATTTAGAGAAGTTGAGTTCATTCTGTAATATAATATGTAATAAAACGTTATGTACTAAAAGTGAACAGTAATCAATTAATATAATGCATTAGAATAATGCCTGATTTTCTGTAGTTTTAAGTGATTTATGATGGTTACTGTAGTAATACTAGAAATAAATGATTTTAATTCTTCGTTGTTTTTTATACCTATATTATATACCTACCTATTTTACTGAGGTGCCCTATCTATAGAATTAATACTTATATTATTAGTATGAACGGGATTATCACCACGATAATGTTTTTTGTTATTACCTCGATATTTCAGAGCGGTTGCGGTGGTCGAGGTAATAGCAAAAAACATTATCATGGTAATAATCCCGTTCATACTAATAATATAAGTGTAGTGAACAACCGCGAAAATCTAAAAGCAGCTATACAATTGTTCGTTATAGATATAGTTATCTGCCGAATAGTTTCTACGCTGACGTACAGATGGCGCCAGTTATGCATTGCTCATTTGGAAGCTAGAGATTGGTCTCTATTACCCCTATATAAAAAGTACTCTGTGGACCCAATGAACCCTATTATAGTGTCAGAATAATAATGTCAATGATAAAGATAATCAAAATGGTAGCTTCATACAGTCTGGTTTTAAAAAAAGTAGCTCATTTGATTCGTTAGTAGCGAATACGGTATTTTCACACTAGTCAAACGAGTTACTTTTTAAAACGTTATTTTGTATGAAAAAACTACTTTGACGTCACAATCTAGTAAAATATGGCTACGGATGATTTTACATAATTTGGAATAACATTAAAATGAGAATAGTAATGTTTTTGGACAACAATTTCAAACAAACATGTTATTAGAATGTACTTACGTAGTCGGTCCCAAAGTTCTGTCACTGGCATATTATTTTTGAATTTAGAACACGGATTTGGAAAAGTTTTATTGCATTCCGTTTTTGAATGTTTAACAATTATTTTAAAGCAATAAATAATCATTTGGCGCGATTTTTCACGATGGAGTGGACTTTGAAAGAAAACCGAATAGCAGTTTTGGCGTTGCATCGCTGTGGGCACTCGCCGAGTACCATTTTCAAGTTGCTCAAAAAATTGAAAATAACGCTTAGGTTTGGGTATCGTACTATAACTAGGTACACTGAAGTCTCTAGTGTTGAGGACAAGAAAAGAACTGGCCGGCCTCGCTCCGCCAGAACACCAGCAGTGATCAAAGCGATCAAGGAGCGCATACGAAGAAATCCTGTCCGAAAACAGAAACTTATGGCTTTGCAGATGAAGGTTAGTAGAAAAACAGTCAAAAAGGTTTTAAACGAAGACCTTAAGCTGCGAGCATACAAAAAAAAGAGTGGGCACTTACTTAATGCCCGTTTAAAAGAAATTAGACTCAAAAGATCTCGGGTGTTGTTAAAACGGTACGCGAAAAACCGGCACCGCGATATACTTTTTACAGACGAAAAAAATTTTGATATAGAAGAAAAGTATAATAAACAAAACGATAGAGTGTACGCTACCAGCTCTGAAGAAGCAGGAAACAAAGTTCCGCGGGTGCAACATGGGCATCATCCCTCTTCAGTCATGGTCTGGTTAGGAGTCTCCTACTATGGGCCAACTGAGGTTCATTTTTGCGAAAAGGGGGTCAAAACCAGCGCAAAAGTGTACCAAGAGACGGTTTTGGATCGGTACGTCAAAGACCTGCCCAACACACTATTTTCAGGACATCACTTTGTATTCCAGCAGGATTCTGCGCCCGCTCACAAAGCCAGGACCACTCAAGCCTGGTTTGAACGTCAAAACATTGAGTTTATAAGACACGAAGATTGGCCTTCCTCCAGTCCGGACCTTAATCCTCTGGACTATAAAATTTGGCAGGTCTTAGAGAGCAAGGTCTGTGCTAAGCCCCATAAAAATTTGGAGAGTCTGAAGTCAGCCATAGTTAAAGCAGTCGCTGAAATCGACATGGATATGGTGCGTGCTGCGATAGACGACTGGCCGCCGCGGTTGAAGGCCGTTGTTAAAAGCAAGGGAGGTCATTTCGAATAGTTTTATGTTATTTTGATTCTTCGATGATTGTATTTTTAATTGATATATAAATTTTTAAAAACGGATTGGTACTTTTTATTTTATCAGTATTTTCATATATGACAGAACTTTGGGACCGACTACGTATATATACTAGTATTTGTATTGTTTATGTTTCTTTCACAAATCGCAAGTATAAATTAAATTATAACATGTTTTCTATTTCATACGGTACCTTGGAAAACACTTAATTTTATGTGATTTATTTTTTTGGGAAAATTGGCCATGATAGATGTGGTGCTGGAGAAGGATGGAGAAGATCAGTTGGACAGAAAAGAAGAAGAAATGAAAAAGTGTTGGCACTTGTTGCAGACGATCTTTGTCTGCTCAAGACCATTGAGAATCGAAGAGGGAAGAAGATTGGCCGCTTGCTACGACACGACAACTTTATAAAGAACATTATTGAAGGGGAGGTAGAAGGAAGGAGAGGAAGAGGCCGACCAAGACGCACTTACTTCACCCAAATAAGGGAAAAGTCAATGTCGTGTCGTATCAAGAGACAAAATCACTGGCGGAGAGAAGGGAAGAATGGAAATTACTCCACCGACAAGAGTCCAACTCTTAAGTTTGAAGTTTGAAGGAGGCCATGATAGATTTTTTAATGGGCTCTACAATTTCGGCCCCGGGGCCATCAAATCTCGCCGAACATAGGATCGGTACCTGTCTGCACTCTGCACACTACGTTTTATAATATATTTCATTTATATTGTTCATTCATTCTTCTTATATTTTAGAGCTCATTGCTCTTGTCGGTGTGGCATCCGCCAGATGTTTCTATCCTCCGCCTTCTATTTGACCTCCCTATAATATTGTTCATTATTCGAAATTAATACAATAAAATAATAATGTTATCTCACACAATAAAATAAGCAATTTGTAGCAACTACCTTATCTTTCTATGCAAATTATAGAGAATAGTTTATTTAAATTATAATGATTACGGCGGATCGCACACTTGACGTACGACGGAGCGCAAAAATATCGCAGCGGTCTGTCAGATCCATACTAGAAACGTCACTCCACTAAAAACCGGACCCGATGGACGACACTGCGATAGCGCTGCGTCGACAGCGGTTGAGGGGTTTTAGTACGAGGATTGACATTTCTAGTATTGATCTGACAGACCACTGCGATATTTATGCGCTACGTCGTGCGTCAAGTGTGCGATCCGCCTCCTGCGTTTCAATTCAAGAAACATAACTATTACATTGTTAAATGGTAATAAGTACTTGTAAATAAATAAATAAAATAAATAAATATGTTAATTGTTAACTACACTTCTCCTTCTGATGTGGGACAATGAGTCCTGCAATAACCCGATGTACCCGCAAATGATTGGAAATTAATTCTTCAAAAGTTCTTAGGTACTCACTTTTATGAAGTGTAATTTAGTTTAATGTATTATGTACATATACGTACTCTACCAATATTTGTAAAAAAGATATAGTTTAATTGTTATTTCACCCTTTACCTATATTTCATAAAAAAAATACATAAAATATTAAAAAAGTAAATCCATTTTACAAAATATTTGATGTGCCTTTTAGTACCATCTTATAAAGTTCTTATAATTTAATGTTAACATAAAATAAATAAAATGTTCCTTTTTCCTGGTTAATAAACGCTTACTACAATCTTCTTTGTTGTAAATGCATTATAAATATAATAATATATTATAATTGTGAGATAAAGTGTCATGCATATTATAATGTAGAATGAAGACCTTACAAATCAAACGATTAAAAAGTACGTGATGAATCGAGAACCTCCTCTGTTCTTTTTTCTGTCGGTTAATTATTTCAAGATAGTTTTAAATACAGAGAAAATATTTTTAGGTGAGTTCTACAATGAGTACCTATTTGGGAATCTTTGTGAATTATTAACAATAAAAAGTAAAATAAATTTACATTTTACTTATACTGACACACACACACATATCACGCCTTTATCCCTTGCGGGGTAGGCAGAGCGTTAACGGCCGCAAGAATACGGTCGCTATTGCCACGTCTCGGATATGGGGTGATGCTATTCTAAGCCAGCATCACACGGCTTACTTACACAGGGTGTAAAAAAATTAGCTGCAAATATTTTAAGGGGTGAACCAGCCCATGAAACTAAATTACCTACTTTCTCCAAGGAACATAAAAAATATCGGTCGAAATATGATTAAACAATTTCGGACCTCTAATGAAAATTTACCCAACCGATCAAGTCGATTTGTATTGGAGGTTCAAAAAAATTTTTTTATAAGTATTTCGACCTATGTTTCTTGGGGAAAGTTGTTTAGTTTCATGGGCTGATTCACCCCTTAAAATATTTGCAGCTAATATTTTTGCACCTTTTACATTTAACATTTTACTTTTATTTACATTTTATAAAAAAGATCAAGCCATACAAAAAATTTGAGAAAGTGTATCAAATGCAAATACTTACATATATATTTTTTTTTCAAAATAAATTGAATTATTGCAAATAAGTATGTAAGTATTTGGATCTTTTTTTTATATTTGGCCAATATTCCTTGGGGAAAGTTCTAGGGAAAGTTGTCAAGAGTAAAACTTAACCTAAAATATTTATACTGAATCCATGTAAAAAACAAAGTTATGTTTTATTACTTTATAGGTGAACAGTAAAATAAAATACTAAACTAAGTAATTAGTTAGCACTGGTTCTTATTTGTGATTTTTATTGAATTTATTTATATTATTATTTTATATTAATTATTTTAATATCTAAAAAATCATAAAACGATACTCACGACTTCCGCTCCGCGCGCTTTTCACAACACGTCACTGCACAAGTTTTCCACAATTTCCCGCGCGTTCCGAACAAACTTTCGAAATTCGAACTGGCGAACGCGCGCTTCCGAGATTTTACTTTTTAAATTGTTTGTTTTTAAATCGCGTCGATAAGGCACGGGCTGCGTGCATACTGCCAGCCAGTTGAGGGTCATAACCAATTTATAGAATCGCGAGACGGCGTCCTAGAGTACAATAAGCCTTGCCGCTCGCTCCCTAGGTCCTAAAATTAAGGCACTTGTAATTTAAGACGCAATTTTAGTCAATTTTTTAATCATATGGGTTCAAAAAGCGTTGTTCTGTTATAAAAAACAGGACTCCACTGTCTTTAAAAATCAATATAATATATTATACAGGGTGTAAGAGACGGTGTAAAGAAAACTTTGCAGGCCATGATCAGACCATGATTACCTGAACAACTTTTATTATGGGGGATAGTTTGGGAAACGAAAAATTTTTTTCGAGTTCCCATACAACAACTCAAGTTTATCGGGAATTTTGTATGGGGGTCGAAATAATTTCACATAGCCCTCATAGATAGTTGTTCAGTTTCATGGTCTGAGCACGCCTGCAAAGTTTTCGTTACACCGTCTCTTACACCCTGTATATATAGTAGGTAGTAACGTAGTATAAAATGAAATCGTTTTTGCTTTATTCTGTCTTGAATGGTCAGCGATAAACTCCTGATAAACAACGCGACGGATTTTGACACGGTTTTCGAAGATAGAGTGATTCAACATATAATAGGTACCTACATTATGTAAGTTTATACGACCGTTGTCGTTAATGTGGTTGGAATTGGAAGGTAGGTACATGCTTCGATGACAGCTTACTCTTACGGGAATGGGATTACCAGCAGGTGCAGCCATCGTCATCCTCCTTGCCTTATCCCGTTCTCTGTCGGGGTCGGCTACCCAACCTAGGTAGGGGATTTGACGTGGAACCAAATTTTTACACAGAGCGACTGCCATCTGACCTCTGCAACCAGAAAGCTAACCTGGCCCGAATCCTAGGTTAAGTCATATTCAAATTTTATTGAAATTGGGTTTCATTACGATGTTTTTCCTCCACCGTAAGAGCACCTGTCACTATAGTAATACACATGTTTTCTGGAACAACCTTGGAAAACAATCGTCAAAAATGTCGGACGTGGCAATAGCGACCGTATTCTTACGGCCGTTATAGCTCTGCCTACCCCGCAAGGGATAAAGGCGTGATATGTGTATGTATGTATGTATGTATGTATGTATGTAAGAGCAGTCGGTAAATGTACGTGAGTAAAAACACATTGCTACATGGCGGGGATCGAACTCGGGTCTCACGATTGTAAGTCCTAACCGCTCTAACTCTCTAGCTCGACCAAAAGTCAAAAATACAGGATGTAAAAAATTATCTGCAAATATTTTAAGGGGTGAACCAGCCCATGAAAGTAAGCAACTAGTTATATATGAAAAGAAATATTGAACCTCCCATACAAAATTACCAACGAAACCTTGTCAATTTGTATCGGAGGTCCGAAAAATTTCTCATATTTCGACTTGGGGAAAGTTCTTCAGTTTTATGAGCTGATTCATCCCTTAAATTATTTGCAGCTTATATTTTTACATCATAAAGTTTAGTTTCATAGTCTGATCATGCATGTAAAGTTTTTGACGCACCGCTCCTTACGCCGGGCACATTATAAGATAAGTTTGGATAAGTGAACGAAAACGCTGTTCGAATAAGCCATATTTGATAGCTGTCAATATCGTGTTAATGCTATGATATAAGGTCTATTTTTCTTTGTTGACATGTCTTTAGTATGGGTTTGACAGTTGTCAAATATGGCCTATTCGAACATTCGAACAGACTATCTACTCCCTTTATAATAACTCTTAGTAATTATATTAATATGAATAATATAAGCTTATAAATATATTTTGTCTTGTCTTTTCTTACTAACCTACGTGTTTCATGTGGTGTATTGTGATGTGTTGTCATTGTTCTAGATTCAGCGCATCTCATAAAGAAGTGCTGCGTCTTTGGATCTGTTCGTCGAAATCCTAATGAAAACGCCATAAAACAAGAAATTGAATTGAATTGATTCCAAGTTTGAAGTTTGGTTACAAAAAGTGATTCAAATAGGTATTTCCTGGATAAGTAAAAATAACAAAAACATGTTTGAAGTTAATGTCAAAAAAAAATAGATTAGTAATTCTCATTCAGTATCATTTAGGAGGTGCAAGTTAGATTTTTTTTTATTATTTACAAGTCAAAACACTGGGAGAATTTCTATTTTGACGACTTCTTTTATGACGTGATACACTCTACTTTAAAAAACTACTATATTTTCATACAAAATAACATTATAAAAAGTAAATTTAAGAATATAAATAAAAGTAAAGATGATAAAAAATTCCGATACATTTAAAAAGTAGCTCGTTTGACTAATAGGGAAATACCCATGGAAAATTCAGGAAAACACCGTACAGAATGTCCGAAAAGTGAGATGACATACACATATCACGCCTCTATCCCTTGCGTGGTAGACCATCTTTTTTTCCTTGAGATGACATGACACTATGCATTGACTTTATGTATACCTACTCCAAACTGGAAACCGCTATTTAAATACCAGAGAAACAGCAAATACGAATTCGAAGAACTATGACTTATGATGACGTTGCTACTAGTATGCTCACAAAACAACGTAAATCCCCTTGCCTATGCTTTTGCTTCATTCAGGGAAATCTTTACTAAAAAGCAGTGCAGAAGGTGTGCAGGAAGGTCTCTTTTCGTGTGGGACACAAAGTCATCCAACGACCCAGTGAATTTTACAACCGCCTGGTACAAGAAGCCGCCTTCTGACATGGTTGTGTAACGACCGCCGTCTAAGTAATCATAGCCAGCAACCGGGGCCTACGGCTTAACGTACCATCCGAAACACGGAACCATCTTTCTTATTAAGTACTGAATACCTATGTTGCAACCACGTTTCATCTGTAATGGCCCGGAATCTCTAATTGAATTTAAATGAGGAAGCTTCTCGTTAAAACAATCATGCTCATGACCCTCACAGCAAATCACAGCTCAAATATAACCACAGATTACACAAGACCACTCATCATCAGTGGCCTTAGAGTTGCCAGGCGTCCGGCTTTAGCTGGACAGGATCAGGCTTTTTGGTTGCCTGTCCGGCCAAAATAAGCGGCTATAGTTAGGCTTTTATATTTCGAAATTCGCGCGGATCGAGACCGAATTTTGAAGGAACAGGCACGCGCTGGACGCGAGCGCTGTCGCCCCCAAAGCTTCGTCACCAGGGTTGTTTTTTTCTTCACTTTTTAAAATTACCCCGACAATCCTCAAAAGTGTAAGGTGTCCGGTTTTTTACCCAAATGTCCGTTCAAACAAAGCTTGGCCTTATAGTTTTTTTTTACATGAAAACTGAAATTCGTAAAAAATGCAAGAACTCCGGCTTTTTTACCAATATGTTCGGCCGAACTCGCAGGTCTGTCCGGCCTTCATGTCAGAGGACCTGGCAACCCTAATCGCAGAGGGTTTATTGGAACTTGTGTATAGGACCTACTACTATACAACCTCACAATATTTGATCATCCTTTTGTTTCTCCCGCTATTTTTCCTATAATACATACATAGATATACATAAAACACGCCTCTTTGCCGTTGGGGGAGACTATTTCCTTCCACTTGCTACAATTCCGACACACCTCTTTGGCTTCGTCAACATTCATTAGCTTTTTCAGACATGCTCGTCGGTTTAGGGTACTTCTGACCTGACCTTTCTTTAAAACGTCCCCGATTTAATCCAGGTAGGTTCTTCGCGGCCTTCCCCTTCCAACATTTCCTCTAATACTCGCCTTATATATCTCTTTTGTTAATCTCCTTTCATTCATTCTCTTACCAAATACCAAACCACTTCAGCATTCCCTTTTCAATCCCTGTCACTATATCTTCTTCTACGCCACAACGTTCTCTTATTACACTATGCCGTATCCTGTCATTCAAATTCCTATAATAACTGAATTATAGTGGCAAAACTGGTAAACAGTAACGTCTTGAGATTGACAAGCGATATTATCAATAAGGCATCTCTAGTAGCGAGCGATACACATACACATATCACGCCTTTATCCCTGGCGGGGTAGGCAGAGCGTTAACGATCGTAAAATTACGGTCGTTATCGCCAAAGAACACTATTACTCCTTGGCAGGAGGTTATCGCCACGTCTGACAAGTATTGAGGGTCCTTTCAGTTGATTCGTGTATCACTGTAGTGACAGGTTGTCGCCTAAAAACGTAATACACATTAAACCCTTGAGTCCCTTACTTGCCTTTTACAACACCCGCGGGAAGAAATGGGGTAATGCTTTTTTATGCCGGCATCTCACGTAGCATTAATGCATAATGATTTGTAATATCTATGGAAAGTGTTTAAGGAACACTTTTTCTAAAAACAGTTTCAGAAAATTAATAAAATTACTTAATATTAGGGCCACATACCTACATACAATCTAGAAAACACTTCGTTACCGCGTTGCAGAAACTAACAGCGACATCTGTGATTGAGTGGCGAAAACAGAACTGTCAATAAAAGATTCTTATCAACTTGTCTCACAAAACTTTGACGAATCAACAGTACCAAGCATGGCAATAATATACAGGCTGTAAAAGTAATTGCTGCAAATATTACATACATACATACATACATACATATATCACGCCTTTATCCCTTGCGGGGTAGGCAGAGCGTTAACGGCTGTAAGAATACGGTCGCTATCGCCACGTCTGACATTTTTGAGGATTGTTGTTTTCGCTGCTTTTGTTTTTGCTGCAAATATTGTATGGAATAAACCAGCCCATGTAATTGAACAACCTTCCCCAAGGAACACAATTCGAAATATAAAAAGAAATTTGACCCTCGGTTCAAAATTACCAACCGATCAAGTCAATTCGTTCTCATACAAAAAAATTGACATACTTCGACCTGTATGTTCCTTGGGGAAAGTTGTTCAGTCTCATGGGCTGATTTACCCCTTAAAATAGTTGCAGCTTTTTTACACCTTATGGTTTTAGATGTAATCGATCGTCTAGCTAATACTAAAGCGAACCATACTATAACTTTATATCTTAGATACTATCAAGAATAGCGTTCCCCTTAGTACGCGCCCGTACGTGCGAGGCGAGTAGGCGACAGGCTGACAACCTGTCACTATAGTGATACACAAGTCATCTCAAACGGCCTTTTATATTTGTCGGACGTGGCGATAGCATCCGTATTTTTACGGCCGTTAACGCTCTGCCTACCCCGTAAGGGATAAAGGCGTGATACATGTGTATGTATGTATGTTATGTTCCTGTAGGGTGATAGTATCATCTACAAGATCCGAGGGCCTCCTCTTGATACCACCCGGAAATGTGGAATGAGATTTTAATTTATTTATTTATTATTTAATAATATAGACTTCTACCCATTAAGGGTAATTCTGCCAGTGTCAGTAGTTAGGGATTCCAGCGCAGCTGCGCCGGGTGGTGGTTCCTGTAGAGGATGATAGTGTCATCCACAGGATCCGAGGGCCTCCTCTTGATGCCATCCGGAAATGTGGAGAAAACTCTTCAACTTCATGAGATTTTAATCTGAGGAAAAGTGCGTGACATTGCCATGACAACGACAACGTCAAATCAACACGACGCGGTCACCATAGCGACCGCAAACAGCTGAAACCTGAAATACATTATCATACGTTTTTTCTACAAATATTGTTTTAGTTTTTCTTTTACTGCTTTCGAGAAGATTGGAAGATGCTCGAAGAAGAAGAGGAAGATGAGGGGGAGGGGGGTCTGGAGGATTTTATGGCCATGGGCTCGGAGACCACAGAGGCGGAGAAGGAGTTTGGAGTGGTAAGTTCACCTAAGTACCTGTGGCCTATGCAACGAAACTACAGGCTACAATTCTACAGGTGAAATTCGATGTACATTGCGTAGCCGGTGGAACATTATAAAACCTGGATTTTTGACCCGCTACGCAATGTACATCGAATTTCACCTGTAGAATTGTATGTAGCATGTAATTTTAAAAACGAGGCACTGGTTGACCGAGAATTGCTTTGCATACATACATACATACATATAGCGCGCCTTTATCCCTTGCGGGGTAGGCAGAGCATTAACGGCCGTAAGAACACGGTCACTATCGCCACGTCTGACATTTTTGAGGATTGTTTTCCAAGGTTGTTTCGGAAAACATGTGTATCACTATATTGTCAGCCTGTCGCCTATAAAATAGTAATACACCGATACTCTCGAGTCCCTTGGTCGCCTAATACGACACCCGCGGGAAGGATGTGGGGTGATAAACAGCATCACACGGCAGAGGGACACCTGTATATTAATAATATAAAAACAGTACAGTTTTTCATAGCGCTGACACTTCTTCCACCAGGTCCTGGAGCAGATCCGAGAGGCCGAGGGTATGAAGATCTTCGCTGACGTGTTCACCAAGCTCTACGACTCCTACTTCAAGATGAAGGAGGAGAGGGACGAGCGCCAGGCCACCATAGATGGCATGATGGTGAGGAGTAGGGCTTCCCGATGACGACCGATGTGCCGCAGTGGTAGTGCGACTGCCTTTGACGCAGAAGGTTCCGGGTATTCTCGGTGGGTCACTCACAAAGTTGATATTTATCACTTTGTGAATTTGTTCGCAGTCTGGTTAGGACGTTGCGGGCTGAACCACCCGATTGTCCGTAAGTAAGATGGTTCCGTGTGTCGGATGGCACGTTAAGCCGTAGGACCCGGTTGCTGTCTATAATCACTTAGCGGCGGTCGTTACACATACATGTCAGAAGCCTGCTACATGTAGAAGGCGGTTGAAAAATTCTGACACTAGGGTTCATCGGGTCGTTGGACGACTCGTTGTCCCACACGAAAAGAGAGAAGAAAGAAGAGACCGGTATCCTCGTACATTTCGGACCCATTTTCAATACCGGTATTTAAAATCTAATACCGGTATTGATGATTTTCATGTGTTTACAGTAAACATATAATATATATATATATAATAGCCGTGTGGTGCCGGCAGAGTAGAATAGCACCTCCCCATCTCCTCCCGTGGGGGTCGTAAGAAGCGACCGAGGGAGAAACCCGACCCGAGCAGACCAGGGTCCTGGAGAAGGACAACTCCATATCAAACCCGGAACGAGGTCTCCGTCAGGCGCGTGTGACAGAGGTCTATCGTGCAGCAGACTCCTGCAGCCGACCTGGCTCCGCACGTATCGACTCGTCGTTCCTGTGGAATCAGCCAGGGAGGCCGAGAGGGTGGCGCAGGTCCTGGGCAACCCTGCGTTTTCCATAACTGCGTCCCAGGCAACGCAGTGTCTGTGGAGAGGAAACTTCACCCGCGTCATGCGGATACCAACACGGGAAGTGGCAGTGACCGGTTATAAGTCTGCACATATGGGCGTAAGTGCAGGCGCCAGGAGTCGCTTCCGTCAGTGGGAGGGTCCATCGTAGACCCACTGATCAGTTACCGCCCGCTCCAAGTTGGGCAGCCCCCAACCAATAAGGTACTGTTCCGCCCCGGTGCTGGTTTGCTCTTTTAGGGTGTAGAGAGCACCAGCCTCAACTGGACAATCGGCGCCGTTAAATTGTACACCTGCGACTGAAAGGCAAAAAAATAACATAAACCCACTCCGCTTATCCATGCGATTTGAAACATGGAATGTCCGTACTATGAGGACAGGCCTCCCTGACACCTGTGGAGGCTCTTCTATTGACGCACAAGATCTGCGCAAAACTGCCGTTATCGACGCCGAACTAAACAGATTGAACATTGCTGTTTGTGCCTTACAAGAGACCAGACTCCCTGACGAGGGTTCCTTGCGTGAGTCACACTATACATTTAATTGGAAAGGCAAGGACAGCAGCGCTGTGCGCGAACATGGTGTTGGCTTTGCTATCCGCAACGACCTCTTAACATCTATAGAGGCTCCATGCGGCATCTCGGAACGCATTATGTTACTGCCTTTAAATACGTAACAATAATATCTGCTTACGCACCAACATTATCCTCAACTGATGAAGCTAAAACACAGTTCTATGACCAGCTCGACCAGACTCTACGCGGCATAAAGTCATCTGACCGCTTATACGTTCTGGGTGATTTTAACGCTAGGGTTGGACAGGACAACGTTGCTTGGCCAGATTGTATAGGTAACCATGGTATAGGGAAGTGAAACGAAAACGGACAGCGTTTATTAGAGTTATGCTCTAAACACCCTACTGTGTGTTACCAATTCCTACTTCAAAGGCAAAGCAACTCTCAAAGTGTCCTGGAAACATCCGCGTTCTGGCCACTGGCATCAACTGGACCTTATCCTGACCAAAAAGAAAAATTTTCGCGAGACCCTGCACACGCGAACCTTTCATAGCGCTAATTGTGACACAGATCACTTCTTGGTGGCTTCACATGTTGCTATAGCTCACAAAAAGATCCATTCATCCAAATTGCCCGATAAGAAGAAGCTTGATCTTCCCAAAACCAGAGACGATGAGTTGGTCCGAAAGTTAGAGGAGCTGGTGTGGGACGAAGTTGCCACCTGGGATGTAGACGCTAATATCGAGGAAGAATGGGGCAAAGTCAAAAAGCTACTAACAGAATTAGCTGGTACGGCTTTCGGTTATCAGGAAGTCAAAAACCAGGATTGGTTCGCCGAAAATTTCGAACACATTACACCCCTGCTCGAGTCCAAACGACAAGCTGCGCTAAGACATCGCCTTAACCCATCTGAAAAGTCACGTACGTATTGATCTAGCGGACGCAAAGTCAGCTTTACAACGCACATCACGGTACTTCGCTAATGCATACTGGACCGAACTTTGTAAAAGCATTCAATCGTGCGCTGATGTGGGAAACTTTGGTGGTGTCTACGCTGGCATTAAAAAGTCCCTTGGTCCTTTGCCTAAAAAAACAGCCCCCCTTAAAGAAGCGGACGGCACTGTTATAACAGATGCTCAACGCCAACTCGAACGATGGGTAGAACATTATATCGGTCTCTACTCAGAACCAGTAAATATAATGCCAGAAGCTGCAAATTGCATGCCGAAACTAGCTACCTGGTCTGAGTTAGATGATCTTCCTACCATAAGGGAATACCACAAGGCTGTTAAGCAGCTTAAGATTGGAAAATCTCCTGGAAACGACGGTACCCACGCCGAACTTATCAGGCTCAAGTCAGTGCATTTATTACCTATTCTGCACAATCTGTTATGTAAATGTTGGCAAGCGGGATATATACCACAGGATATGCGTGATGCTAACATCGTTACCCTATACAAAGGCAAAGGTGACCGCGGTGACTGTAACTGTTACCGTGGAATATCTCTTTTAAGTATAGTAGGTAAATTATTTGCTCGGTTAGTCTTGTTAAGACTCCAGAAACTTGCTGATCGTGTATATCCCGAATCGCAATGTGGGTTCCGCGCCCAACGTTCCACGACAGATATTATCTTAACACTTCGCCAACTGCAAGAAAAGTGTAGAGAGCAGAAAACACCTCTGTTTGTGGCGTTCGTAGACCTTAACAAAGCCTTCGACACCGTTAGCAGAGAGAGACTTTATACTGCACTTTTAAATATCGAGTGCCCTCCAAAACTCCTGAGTCTCATTAAATCCTTCCACAAGGACATGAAAGGTTTTGTTGTTTTTAACGGCAATACATCTGAGCCGTTCGAAATGCGTAGAGGTGTTCGCCAAGGCTGCGTGTTAGCTCCTACCCTGTTTGGTATTTTCTTTTCATTGCTTTTCAAAGTTGCTTTCGGCGATGACCAACAGGGTATCCACCTGCACACAAGGGCTGACGGGAAGCTATACAATATCTCGCTTCTAAAGTCTAAGCGTAACCGCGATGACTTATTTGTCGATAGCCTTCTGTTTGCTGACGATGCAGCCTTCGTTTCAAATTCTCAAAGTGAGCTTCAAAACATTATCGATAAGTTTTCCCACGGGTGTTCTCTGTTCTCCATGTCCATTAATGCCAAAAAAACAGTAGTTCTAACTCAAGGCGCAGAAGCTCCACATATAATGCTCGGTGGCTTTCCCTTGGACATTGTCGACAAGTTTTGCTACCTGGGGTCGACTGTGTCGAACAATCTCACACTTGATGTTGAGATCAATACGCGTGTCGGCAAAGCGGCAACCATGTTTGGTAAGCTGAGTACAAGAGTATGGAACAATAAACATCTGACCACTAAAACCAAGATTATTGTTTACCAAACTTGCGTTTTAAGCATACTCTTGTACGGAGCTGATACCTGGACATCGTATGCAAAACAAGAGCGTCGACTTAACTCGTTTCATATGCGCTGCATAAGAAACATCTTGCATATAACCTGGCAGGACAGAGTCACAAACGAGCGAGTTCTAGAAATTGCACAGCTGCCTAGCTTTACCGCCCTGCTCAAGCAGAGACGCTTGCGGCGGCTAGGGCATGTGCACCGAATGGAACCTTCGCGTCTACCGCGGCGTGTCCTGCTTGGTGCCGTAGCCAACGCCAAAAGAGTGGTTGGAAGACCCATGCTGCGTTTCAAAGATTGCGCCAAGCGGGATATGGCTGCGTTTGACATCGACCATCAAAGCTGGGAGAAGCTTGCTGAGGATAGGGACGAATGGCGAAAGCGTGTATATGATGGGCGTAAGTCTCACGACGACGCCTGGTTCTCTGGTCTCGCCAACAAAAGGCAAAAACGACACCTAAACATGCATGTTCCAGTCTATAATACCACCTTCACTTGTAGAGCGTGCGGAAAGTCATGCCGCTCCCGCATTGGCTTATATAGCCACGAAAAGTCTTGCCTCAGACACTGATTAAATCGTCTGTCACAGACGTGTGAGGCCAATGATGATGACAGTAAACATACACATATCACGCATTTATCCCTTGCAGAGTAGGCAGAGCGTTAAAGGCCGAAAGAATACGGTCGCTATCGCCACGGCTGACATTTTTAGGATTGTTTTCCAAGATTGTTTCGGAAAACATGTGTATCATATAGTGATAGGTTGTCAGCCTGTCGCCTAAAAAGTGTAATACATCAATACCCTCGTGTCCCTTAGATGTCTTATGACACCCGCGGGAAGGATGTGGGGTGATGCTATTCTAAGCTGGCATCACACTGCACAACAACGAAACAAAATAAAATGACATGAAAATTATAGAGTAAAACAACGAAATAAAATTACTAATTTTAAAATATAAACTTCGCACTCTGAGCCCTAAGTCTGCTAAATGAAAATCGTTTCAGTTGGATGTCGATTGGATCTCAGTTGGAGGATATTAGTAGTTTCTTAGTCTGCTAACAGTTTGAAGTATAGAAAATCACAGTGGCAATGGAATGACAGTTGAGTTTCGATGGCGTTACAATGACAAAAAAATAGCAGACTAGGGGTCTAGACCGATTGAACCCGACAGAAACGGGATAAAAAAATATATTTTATTTAGGTAAAGAAATCCATTTCGTTAGCAAACACACAAATTGTTAGTACATCCTAAAAGTCTAATTCAATCCTAAATATAACTTAAATTGTTTGCGATGTGACACGATACACAGAGTCAATGGCAAGCATATAACTCTGTAAACCGTGCCAACACCGCTGAGTCCATCCGCCTTAAATCACCTTCAGGATTTAATTGGTGCTCCCCCGCAGCCTACGTATAAGTGACGCGCTCTTTTTACGGATGATAGCATAAAAGTCATCTACACTATTATCCGCAAACACGCCAGAGGCACTGCAGAAACGCGGTAGCCTCAATAAAACCCTAAAAATAGTATTTTATTGTACGGCATTTATTATATTCTAAGGCAAGAAGAATGATCACTAAGTTTGTTCGCAGGACAAAATGAACAGATTCGACGACACGGTAGCTGAGTACCAGGCCGACATCTCAGACAACAACAAGGTTATAGAAGATCTACGCAAGCAAGTCTGTAAGTGAGCTTTTAGATCAGCTATAATAGAACTCTTAGATCATTGACGACCGAAGTGGCGCAATGGTAGTGAACAACGTGTACTATACAATTGGTCTTACTTTTGACTTCATTAAAATATTATTTATCATTAAAATATCGTTAATCATTTAAGAGTCATTAATCATTAAAATTATCATTAATCATTTCAATGTCATTATGCATTATGATTGGTGATTCATCATTAGGCTATAATTTATCATTAAAACATCATTAAGTAATCGATAAAATAATAACAATTACAAATAATATAGTTCATCGTTAACTTGGCATTAATCATTAATCGATGATGTCTGTGTTGTAGTCGCATTTTAAAATCTGATTTGTAATCTTTATAGTTTTAGTAACTAAAACCATGACCAAAAGTTGGTACTTATGCAACAAATGAACATATGGACATGGACATCGTTTGGACATAGTTTTAAGGCAAATAAATAAATTTTGTCTATCTTTGGGCCACAGTGGAAGCCCGCACCCTGGCTGATGCCATGCACGCTCGGGAGCTAGCCAGCGTTGAGAGTCTGGAGACGATGAAGAAGACCGTCTTCCGGCTGGAGAAAGAACTGGACGCCAGGAAACGAGCTGGTGAGGATGAAGCGTGAGTATCAACTGTCTCTTTTCGTGTGGAACACCGAGTCGTCCAACGAGCCGATGAACCCTAGTGTCAGAATTTTTCAACCTCCTTCTACATGTAGCAGGCTTCTGAGTTGGTTGTGTGAGGGCTGCCATCAAATGATCATAGACAGCAACCGGGACCTACGGCTTAACGTGCCATCCGAAACACGGAACCATCTTACTTACGGACAATCGGGTGGTTCAGCCCGCAATGTCCTAATAATCTGAGAACAAATTCACAAAGTGATAAATATCAACTTTGTGAGTGACCCGCCGTGAATCGAACCCAGAACCTTCTGCATCAAAGGCAGTCGCACTACCACTGCGCCACACCGGTCGTCAGGCAGGTACTAGAGTGAAGAGCTGCGTTGTAACCATAAAGAAGTTCGGCTTCCGGCTGGTACAACCAACTGAAGCTAACCAGAACTCTACTTTTCCCAGTGGCGCCTCCTCAGCAGCCAAAGAGAAGGAGAAGTTTGAAAAGGAGAAGGCCCGTCTGATGAACGAGCTGGAGTCGATGAAGACCAGGCTGGCCAACGCGCAGACCTACGCTGATGAGCTGGAAGCGAAGAACCTGGCTTCCGAAGAGCGGGTCGCCAAGCTGGAGGAGCATCAGGAGGTATCAATCGATACTACATACATATGTCACGCCTTTATCCCTAGGTAGGCAGAGCGTTAACGGCCGTAAGAATACGGTCGCTACCGCCACGTCTGTCACTTTTGAGGATTGTTTTCCAAGGTTGTTTCAGAAAACATGTGTATTACTATTGTGACAGGTTGTCAGCTTGTCGCCTAAAAATTGTAATACACCAATACTCTCGAGTCCCTTAGTCGCCTCTTACGACATCCGCGGGAAGGATGTGTGGTGATGACTTTCTGAAAGCATTCGTTGTGAATCTACTTGGAAATAAATGATTGAATTTTTTTTTTCATTGCAGGATATGGAAAATGACGCTGTCCGTACCAACAGACTGGTTGAACACTTGAGGACAGACGTGGTCAAGATGAAGGTGGAATTGGAAAACCGGGGCGCCACCATGGTCGCTAATACTGAGAGGGTTTGTATTTACCCTCCCTACGCATAATGTCCT
The DNA here is from genome assembly GCA_029255805.1 of Keiferia lycopersicella. Lineage (NCBI taxonomy): Eukaryota > Metazoa > Arthropoda > Insecta > Lepidoptera > Gelechiidae > Keiferia > Keiferia lycopersicella. Next base: position 1,241,954 of record JARACZ010000028.1, read on the forward strand.
CAATGCATAATGATATAAACGCATAATGACATTAACGCATAATGACATAAACGCATAATGTCCACAACGCATAATGACATAAACGCATAATTACTTAAACAAATAATGACATAAATGCATAATGACCTAAACGCAGAAAGACATAAACATACATATAACTTCCCAGTGGGGACATATTCTAGCCATTTAATTTTGTCTTTAGCGACAATAAATAAATTAAATTAAATTAAATTTGTAATTTTCATTCCCACTTGTCACCAGTGATAGATTTTGTTCAAATGGGAATAAACCTCCGTTTCCGCCAGCTGTCAAAACTGGAGAAGCTTCTAGAACGGCGCGACAAGCACCTCAAAGAGCTGACTTCCAAGCTGGACGCAGCGCAGACGGAGCAGGAGTCGGCCGTGACGAGGGCCAACCAGTTCCGGCGGTCGCTGGAGACGCAGACCGTGGACTACGAGAAGAACAAGACCGAGCTCATGAACAAGACCAAGGAACTGCTGGTGAGTGGAGAATTAGAATAGAATAGAATGGAGTGGAGAGGAGTTGAGAGAAGCTGAGTGGAGTTGAGTGAAGTTGAGTGAAGTTGAGTGGAGTGGAGTGGAGTGGAGTGGAGTGGAGTCGAGTGGAGTGGAGTGGAGTGGAGTGGAGTGGAGTGGAGTGGAGTGGAGTGGAGTGGAGTGGAGCGGAGCGGAGTGGAGCGGAGTGGAGCGGAGCGGAGTGGAGTGGAGTGGAGTGGAGTGTAGTGGAGTGGAGTGGAGTGGAGTGGAGTGGAGTCGAGTGGAGCCGAGTGAGCCGAGTGGAGTCGAGTGGAGTCGAGTGGAGTCGAGTGAAGCCGAGTGAGTCGAGTGGAGTCGAGTGGAGTCGAGTGGAGGCGAGTGGAGTGGAGTGGAGAGAAGTGGACTGGAGTGGAGTGGAATGGAATCGAATGGAATGTAATGGATGCTATTCTAAGCCGGCATCCCACGGCAAACATTACGGCATTACGGCTGATAACATTTCCACCTTCTCGCAGACCACAATCGACGAAGGCCACAAGCTTCGCCTGGACATGTCGAAGCTGAACAAGCAGCTGATTACTGCCACCAAGCGGTACTCACTCCTGGAGAACGTCAAGTCCACCTTGGAGGCTGAACGGTGAGGACCTTGCATTAAACCCAACATAGTGAGGTTTGCCGTGTGATGTCGTCTTAGAATAGCTTCACCCCATATCCTTCCCGCGGGTGTCGCGACTAAGGGACTCGAGGGTATTGGTGTATTACAATTTTTAGGCGACAGGCTGACAACCTGTCACTATAGTGATACACATGTTTTCTTAAACAACCTTGGAAAACAATCCTCAAAAATGTCAGACGTGGCGATAGCGAACGTATTCTTACGGCCGTTAACGCTCTGCATACCCCGCAAGGGATAAAGGCGTGATATTATATGTGTGTATGTATGTGTATGTAATAGTGTGGTAACAAAACCCACGCAATAATTAAGTGTTTATTATCAGAATGAGCGGCTTACAATACTCTATCGACATATTGTTTTTGATTTTCAAACAACTTATTTTTGACCGAGTTATCATCGAAAATACGAAAATATCATTGAATCGGCAAGATTCCGTCCCGTTCGCACGCGCGCAGTTTGACATTTGTCAGAAAGGGACCGGTTTTTAGCTCTACTCAGCCCCTTAACCTTTCACAACTTATTTATAAACCCTACAGTAAATATTATAATGAATAATCAATTATATTATGTCAGTTTTAATGGTTTCTATAGGTTTTTTGAGAATTTTTATGGGCTATAGGGTCATTTGGCGCGAGCCGTTATCACCAAAAGCAAATAAAATTATCATACACGTGTCAAGCATTTATCCTTGCGGGTAGAACGTTAAGGGTCGCCTTCCACCCTTAGAGCGGTTTCGCACTACGTCTGAACCGAACCCGTGAAAATGGCGCGGTAGCGGCAGGATCTTTTGCATACATTCAAATGGACCGGTTCTCGGACACAGCGGTGCATCGCACTACATATAAAAAATAAGGCGATCGCGCCGCCCCGCTGCCCGCAAAACCCGTTACCAGGGCCTCACACTTCTTGCCTCGCAGGAAGCTGACACACGCTTCAAAGTAGCACTCCTACTCACGTCTTAATGTGGCACACCTGTGACATGTGGTACCTACCCACCAAAGCCCCCTTTGGGGTAGAAGTATGTATGCTCACGATTGCGACTGCCCCACATACTTTTGTACCCGAAGGGGACTTACACTAAATGTGGCTACTTTGAGGGGACTTGCCTTGTCTATTCAGTAAGTCTGCCATACATACCTCCGCCCCCACTAGGGGGCTTATACACGTCTCGGTATGGCACTCCTGCCTCTCCCCTAACTAAGGGCCCTAAATGGGGCTTACCCACGCCTCAGAAATCTACCTTTACGACGGAGGTTACTCACGTCTTAAACTAAACCTTCGGGGGCAGAAGGGGCGTGCTCACGACTGAGCGTGTAACTCTGAGCTGTGCTCAGTATGACAGAAATACTTCAAACCCCGGAGGGGGCTTGTACACAACTCAGCGTGTAACACAAATCTATGCCGCCTTATTTGCTCTGGTTTACACACGTCTCAGTATGACACACATACCTATACTCCTTTCTCCAAGGAGGCTTGTCCACCGGTCTTCGTGCATGCAACACATACCCCTAGCTCCAAAGGAGGCCTGCACACATCTTGTAGCACTCAGATCTTTACCCTGAAGTCATCATCATCTGCCTGCCCTTATCCCAATTTGGGGTTGGCGCAACATGCGTTTCTCTTCCATTCAACTATTTCCACAGTCAAATACTCGTTTCAACCTTTTGAGTCATATCATTCCACCTTGAAGTATTGCTACATATTACTTTTCCCCCCACAGCGACCAACTCCGCAACCAGATCGGCGTGATGGAGCGCGAGATTATGCTCGGCAAACGGCAGTCAGAGAACGACCATCGAGACATCGAGAACCTCAACAGAGAGAAGGAGATCCTCAACAAGAACATGCAGAAGATACAAAGTAAGCTAAGGAGGAAAGATACAGACAGACAGACTGAGGTGCTGCTTAGTTGTGTGCTGAGAGCATTGAGTGGGAGGTAGATGGAAGATACAAAGTAGGCTAAGAAGGAGGGGGACAGATAGACTGAAGTCCTACTTAATTGTGTGCTAAGGGCTTTGAGTGGGAGATAGATAGAAGATATAAAGTAGGCTAAGAGGAAGGGGGACAGACTGATTGAAATCTTGCTTAATTATGTGCTGAGGGTTTTGAGTGGAAGGTAGATGGGAGATATAAAGTAGGCTAAGAGGGAGGGGGACAGACAGATTGAAGTCCTGCTTAGTTGTGTGCTGAGGGCTTTGAGTGGGAGGAAGATGGAAGAAATAAAGTAGATTAAGAGGGAAGGGGACAAACATATTGAAGTCTTGCTTAATTATGTGCTGAGGGCTTTGAGTGGGAAGGAGATGGAAGATATAAAGTAGGCTAAGAGGGAAGGGGACAGACAAATTGAAGTCCTGCTTAACTGTGTGCTGAGAGTTTTAAGTGGGAAGGAGATGGAAGATATAAATTAGGCCAAGAGGAAGGGGGGCAGACATATTGACTAAAAGTGCTGCTCAGTTGTGTCCTGAGGGTCTTGAGTAGGAGGTAGATGGAAGATATAGATTAGGCTAAGAGGAAGGGAACAGACATATTGAGGTGCTGCTCAGTTGTGTGCTACGGGTTTTGAGTAGCAGGTAGATACTGACAATACCCAGGTTCAATATTACTATTGAGCCCCAACTCAATCCATGGCACATTTGATAATCATATCCCCTGTTGCTCAACACCTGTAACCAGGGCCCTAAGTCTGCTATTCGTAAATGAAAATCATTTCAGTTGGATGTCGATTTGATCTCAGTTGGATGATTTTATTAGTTTCGTAGTCTGCTACCAGTTTGAAGTATTAGAAAATCACAGTGGCAATGGAATGACAGTTGAGTTTCGATGGCGTTACAATGACAAGAAATAGCAGACTTGGGGCCCAAGAGGACCTGAATGTGGCGTCAGAAAGAGCTCTGACCATTGCAAAATTCTGGCATAACATAATCTAATTCATATTCGAGCCATTGACACGATGATGAAGAAGGTAGATGAAAGATGGAAAGTAAGCTAAGAAGGAAAAAGACAGACCGACTTGGTCGGTTTGGTTGTTTGCTGAGGTGTTTTAAAATTTACATGGATTTTGTTAATATTTAGTAAGAATAAACCTAATCATATATTTACGTAACGAAGAAAAAAATGCTTGTCTAGAATTATTGCGATTTCGCTATAGTTAAACTCGGCAAATCTACTAGCTTAAGGTGATCCGTTACGTCTTGCTAAGCTACACAACGCCAATAGATGGAGCTACTGCTGCATATAACACAGTTATTTTTTTTACGCAATAAATACAATCTATAAAATTACTAAAACGTTATTTGCGACAATTATAATGTATCTTCGACAAGTCACAAAAATCTCCGTAAAAAAATTTGCTCAAATTATGGAGTATAAGTCAATTGAAAATATGTTCCGTGTCTATACACATCTCCTCTACTCACACATGTGCAAGTCATTTATACGAAAGCGTTCGCTTATTTTGACGCCTAATGCATCGTGATCCACAGATGTTACAGCCTAATTGTGGCTTTTGATAAGGTCGTACCAGGTTCTATCCTCGGTACGAAAATATTATTTTTTTGTTTATATATTGTTTTTTGCCTTTTTTATTGTATAGTAAATTTTTTTTCGAATAAAACAAGAATTGATAATTATTCGATGCATTTTTTTGTTATTGGCGTGGACGTGAAATCGGCATGGATGGAGTCCATAGGTATAGCCTAATACTAATCGAATAATACTAAATGGGAAAGTCCATAAAATAAGCAATTTTTAGCATTCTTTTAGATGAGAAATCGATATCTAAATCAGTACCTAAACATCCACTGCTAGAGCAGTTAGCTATATTATTGTGTTCTTTGACAAAGGCATTCCTATTTGTAACATGTATGTGGACTCCCCAATTTTATAAATACAGTCAGCCAGTCAGGTCATAACGAATTCAATGGTATGGATGGATAGGATAGGTAGATAAAATATATTCATACATTAGGAATAAAGTAATAAAATAAAAAGACGTGACTCGTTTGTAACATTTGTGACATTTTGTAATAAAAAAATATTACAATTATATTCTTTCCATATACAAATTATCTTTAAACCATGGAAACTTTCAGACGTGGCGGTAGCGACCGTTCTTGCGGTCGTTTACGCTGTGATAGGCTTAGGCGTGATAATGTATGTACAAATATTCTAAACGCGAAGGTAAGTCTGTTGGTTTGTCCCTCTTTCACGTGGCAATGGATGGACGCGATTGGTCATTAGGTACTCTCGGTCACAATTTCTGTATTGTCTTCTGTAGTTCCTGTACGTGTCGAACAACAAACTGTTGATGTCTAAAAAAAAACAATCATAAGTGAATAACAAAATAATATAAGTTTGTCAAAAAGCTAGAACATTTGTCTCTAACTTCACACCAAACTATAATGTTATTTGACGCGACATGTAATATAAAAAATATGGATTATTCACCAAATCTATGCACTGGGCTCCCTTATTCACACGTCTGAGGATGATCTCGGGCAAAATACAGTCGCGGAAAAAGTCCACCAGTTTTGGTATCATGTCCAGAATAAACTGATCATCTCTTAGGACTTCAAGCACAGTTATAGGCTGAGTTGGTGCAATAAAACCAATGAAGTAAAATTAATAAAAATATCTAAATATTACAAACTATAAGGTCATTTTATTACCATCAGGACTGGCTCCTAAAAATCCGTACTCTTCATCAATAAATAACCCCGCTTGTCTTACGCGTTTGTTATAATTCTCAACAAAAAAGGTTCGAGCGACAGATTCATTTTGTTGTCCATACATCATGTCATTTGTCAAAACATTACTTTTGTATAGCACAGCTTTTACGTGGTTGTGGCAAGGCGTATTTTTTCTTCTTTTGCATATCTGTAACAGAATATTAGAAAATTTCAAGGAGGGAGGAGGCTATGTCCAGCAGTGGGATACCGATGGGTCGATAAGATAAGACCCATTTTCAACGGAGAGAATGTCTTGACCTTCTTCCGGTTTGTTATGTGCTGTATAATATACTAGCGGCCCGTCCAGCAGTTTCACCCGCTGCTATCTCGTCGGTTCACCCGTTTAGAAGTTGATATATCGACAGAAGCATCATCAACAGATAGCGGGTCGATTTATATTTTTAAATGTTCCAAGGAAACATCAAGATATCCAAAATTTCAACCCAATTGGTTCACCCGTTTAGAATTTTTGAAATCAGCTCAGTAGTTTTTCAGTTTATTTGTTACAGACATACACACAAAAATACAAATCTTTCTTCTTTTTATTATTAGTGTAGATGTAGATGATGATACTTACTACTCCAAAGTGGCTTGCAGTCAATCTGTCATTTCTGTACATAGTGTACAGTTCATTTTCATGTTGGCCGATTGTAGTTTCTTCGATTGATTTTATCTCATCAAGAGACTTCTGAAATTCAGGTATTTTTTCTGAACAAAGCCTCTTGAGATCATCGTAGTCAACTGGATCAACAGTATCCTGTGCTGCAGGGCCATAATTTTTATCGGGCTTGGATTTGACCGGCTTTGGCAAAAAGATTCTCCTTCGCGTGTATGTCTTTTTTCTTGCACTACTCTTCTCTTTTTGGGCAATATAATTTTTGAAATTGCGTCCTGGTGAAACAGAAGTACATTTTTTCCAAGCAGTACTATGCCAATTTTGTCCAGCGACTTGAGATAGACCTGAAAAAGTTGGATCAAATGGCCAATTTATATCTAATGGCTTGAGTGGTCCAGCACGACCTTTGTGTTGAGTAGTTACAGGTAGTGAAGATGACTCTATGACTGGGCACTGTGGTTCATGTTCTTTGCTTGAGCCTTGTTGAGAGCAGTTTTGTTTTTTAGCTTCATAGGTCTTTATTACGCAAAAAAAAAAGTAAAGGCAAGCAATAAACAAGTTTCATCAAAGACACACAGACATACTAGACTTTGTTAGCAGTCCACACCATATGTTCAAGTAGTACCTACCTAGTACATTGACCTGATTGTTCAAAATCTTCATTCTTTTTTTTCTTTCGCCAAACATCAGCACGACTGCAAATTATTATTTAGTCATAAATTATATTCATCAATAGATAGAAAGGATAAAAATTGGTGCAAATATTTTTGAAACTAACCTTTCGTTCTCGTTATGAAAACGTTTCAATTGAGCACGCACTCTTTTTAGTTTTTTTTTCCGACCAGAATATTTGTGATCTCTATAGCTTGAAACAGACGTATCCATATTTCCGCCGAATTTTTGAGAAGAAAATCACGAATATTAGTAGGTGCCGCGGAATAGTACTCCCAATAATGGCACGCAACGCTACGACGCAACCCGCCCTACAACAACTAGAACCGAGAAAGGTCAACACAGGCTGCACCAACTATTTACTTGCACATTCAATATGATATAGAAATCAATTTCTTACCGGAAAACTATCTCTGAAATAGTAAACAATCGCACAATCACACCAGACGTACACGTGTTCTTTGATTTTGACAGTTTTGACGCTTGCGTTCCAAAATTTTCGGTATTGTTTATACGAGCATTGAATTTTATTTTATTGCGAATTTGAATGGTTTGCACGCATTAAAAATAAAGTGTGCACTTCTTTATCTTGTTTGAGCATAAAAATATAAATATTTTAATTTTATTATTTAATTTTATATTACCCCCAAACTGTTTCCACAACAAATGCGTAAAACGATATCGAGTTTCGGAATGCACTCTGGCTCCAGTGACCTTCAGCCCATGACTCGAACATTCACGCACACAGGTTAATGTTACGCACACAAATGACTGTCCTACACTATAGATAGCACGCCTACAAATGTATTATTGGGAAGAAAATTACTGATCAAAAAAGGTATTTCAGATAACTAAGTCGTATATTTCTATCATTTTGCGAAAACTTTACATTAAAATAGGACTGTAGATCAGTACTTCAACCAACATTTTTGGTTTGTGTAAGCATGTAAGTCCATTGACTTTTGTATGGAAAACGGATCACCTTAAGGGTTTTGATTGGGATTTAGATGAAGATAGGGTAGGAAAGTGAAACAGACTGTCATAAGATAAGAGGCGATATGATTTGAACCCGCGACTTTCGCCAGTAGCACTGGTGGTGACAACTGGGCTACCGCAGCTCAATCGATTCCTGCTAAATCATGCCCGTGTATTTTGGTTAATAATGCTTGTTGTGGCTCCATCATACAGGAAAATTTAGCAACTTATTCTAATTGAATATCACGTTTTAAACTTCCCGTGTTAGCTACCAAAATTTCCAAGATTTCTAATCGAAAACGGTAGTCGTACAGTCACTAGATAGAGGTTGTCAGTCATATATAAGGTGTAAAAATATTAGCTGAAACTATTTTAAGGGGTGAATCAGCCCGTGAAACTGAACAACTTTCCCAAATAAACATAAGTCGAAATATAAGAAAAAAAAATTGACTTCATAAACAAATTGACTCGGTTGGTAATTTGGTATGGCTCAAAAATTTATTTTTGTTACGACCTATGTTTCTTGGGGAAAGTTGTTCAGTTTTATAGTCTGGTTCACCCCTTAGGATATTTTCAGTTATTTTTTTTTAACACCCTGTAGTTACCTATTAAACGTTAGTATCACATACATAACAGTAATGGAGGCAGATGGGTATATCCGCGTCTCATCACAAGTTGTTTTTTTTAATATTCTTGTATTGTAAAAGAGAAGGAAACCACAATACTTATCCTTATATTCTTATTTTTTTAATAAAGAGTCGCTAAAAATAACCGCAGTTTTATTTTAAGGCTAAATAGCGCGCAAGTGGCGCTCTCAATTTGATTAGAAAAAAAACCTGGCCTGACTGAAATGTATCAGTAAACTCATGTTGTTTACAGCCCTAATGATAGCGTGTCCTACTTCACCTCATTCGAATCGATGCTTGAGCACTACAGTACCTTATACGACCACATCATTATTATGGGTGATTTAAATACATGCCTTATAAAGGATGATTACAGGGCTAAAAAACTTGTTTCTATAACCTCATCTTTAAATTTAAGTATTCTACCTCTCTCTTCAACTCACCATGTCTTCAATCGTAGGCCGTCTTTGCTTGATGTCATAATAGTGTCCAAGCCAGAGTCTGTCATTACGCATGGACAAATGACGGCGCCTTTTTCTCTTCATGACCTTATTTTCCTTGGTTATAAAGTTCGTCCTCCAAGTTCGTTCGTCAGTTCGTAAAAAGCAAAGTAATTTTTCAGCGACATTTTCGCAACATGGATCTGGATCGTTTGAGAGAAGATGCCGAGGATATCGATTGGACTCCGGTTCTTGAGGCCGATGGCGTAGATGCGAAGGTCGCGGCTTTTACAACGATTTTGACGAAGTTGTTTGATGTGCATGCGCCTATTCGACCGGTGCGCGTAAAGCATGCTCCAGCTCCCTGGCTAACCCCAACTATCAGAAGGGTGATGGCGAAGAGGGATAGAGCTAAATGCCGACTTAAAAAAGAGCCGTCGGATGAAAACTCTACTGCCTACAAAAAGCTACGTAACATCTGCAACAGAATGTGTAGGGATGCAAAACGCCGCTACATCCATTCTAAACTAGAAGATCTATCTCAAACACTGACGTGGAGGTTCTTGAAGACCATTGGATTGGGCAAAGCCATGGACACCCCTAGTGGTACCATAGATCTTAATGCTCTAAACAAACATTTCTCCACACCACCTGTCACTCTTGATAGTATTACGAAAACTTCTTCTCTTCATTATCTTTCAAGTCTTGCTTTACCAGACTGTATTCCTTTTACTTTTCAACCAGTCACGGGGGACGAAGTTAAGAAGAGCATCCTTTCCATATCCACAAAGGCAGTGGGCAGTGACGATCTGAGCCTCGATATGCTCCTTCCTATCCTGGATAACATTACTGCCGTTATCTCCCACATTGTAAATTTTTCATTGACGCATAATGTTTTTCCCTCAGCTTGGAAAAAGGCCTTTGTTATACCACTGCCTAAATGTTCCAACCCAACTTCCTTATCCCAATATCGTCCTATCTCCATACTCCCCATACTTTCGAAAGTACTCGAAAGTGTTGCCCACCGGCAACTATACTCCTATCTGACTTCCAATAACCTCCTCTGTCCTTTCCAATCCGGTTTCCGCCCTTCTCATAGTACGGTTAGTGCGTTGCTGAATGTTACTGAAGATATCCGCCATGCTATGGACAACACTGAGTTGACCATTGTTACTTTGCTAGACTTCAGCAACGCATTTAATTCGGTTGACTTTGACATCCTTCTTGGTTCCCTCCTCTCTCTTAACATTGCTCCTTCAGTGATTGGGTGGTTCCGATCATATCTTCATGGTCGCCAGCAGTGTGTGAAGACCGACGATTTAAAATCGGAGTGGTTCAACTTAACTGCTGGTGTTCCGCAAGGCGGCGTCCTCTCTCCCCTTCTTTTTTCTATATTTATAAATAATATTACTCGTGTTATCTCTTCATCCTTCCATCTGTATGCAGATGATCTTCAGATTTATAGGCATTGTCCTATATCTGATTTTACTGACGCTGTTGGTAAAATTAACGATGACCTCACTTCTATTGGAAGTTGGGCAAAAAATTTCGGTCTGTTAGTTAATCCTAGTAAATCCCAGGCCCTAATTGTGGGTAGCAGCAGACTACGCTGTAAACTGGTACTCACAGATGAACACAAACTTTTTTATAATGGTATCTGCATCCCATATGCAGTAAAGGCCAAAAATCTTGGACTTATTCTGGATTGTTATTTATCTTGGTCAGCACAGGTTAACGATGTTAGTAGGCGTATGCATTTTTCTTTCCATTCTCTCAAACGACTCCAGAACTTCCTTCCTCTTCAAACCAAAATCATGCCGGCACATGCCCTTCTTCTCCCCATCCTTGACTACGCTGACGTATGCTACCTGGATGTGACTGTGACTGAGGAGCTACTTAATAAACTCGAGCGCCTTCAAAATCTTGCGATTCGTTTTATCTTCGGACTTCGAAAATTTGATCACGTCTCTCAATTTCGCGCTCAGTTAAAATGGCTCCTTATCCGCCTTCGCCGTGATATGCACATCCTTTCTGCTCTCTACAAAATCCCAAAAGACCCCTCCTCTCCTAATTATCTCCGCTCCCGTTTCCATCTCTTACCTCCCGACACCCGGTCCAGGCGCTCATGTATCACTAAGGTACTTGAGTGCCCCAGGTCCAATACCACATTCTTCTTCAAATCCTTTACGGTTAGAGCTACTCAACTTTGGAACAAACTTCCAAAGTCAATACAAGCCTGTCCCTCCATTACGTCTTTCAAAAAAAGAGTGAAAGATCACTTATTATCACAATTATCACAAATAGATTAATATAATTATGTATGTAAATATATATAATGTATATATACATATATATATATATATATATATATATATATATATATATATATATACATATTTATAAGTATGTATATAGGTATGTTAGGTAGTTATTTGTGTAGTACGTATATAATATTTATTTGTGTATTCATATGTTATGGTATGTGTGTGCGGTCTTGTTCCCGTCTACATTCTGATATCTATTCCACTGTATAGGTTGACTGGAAGAGATCTCTTTAAAGAGATAAGTTCACCTATTGTAATCTAGTTTCTAAGTTCACATTTAATTATAATTGTACACAATAAAGAATATAATATGTTAAAAATTCTTGATAATGGCTCAAAGTGAGCATAGAAGAAATAGAAATGTAGTAATCGATAAGTAGAATGAACTGCAGCAGCTGGATATTTGTTGATAATGATAATTATGATGTACCTAAACGCAATAAAAGTTTTACGTGAGTTAAAAATATGACCATTTATGCCCGATTTTCTAAACTCGTGGAATCATATCATAATTTTTTTTTAATTTATTTATACTCAGCATTTTATGGAACTATGTGAAAGTTCAAGTTCAAAGTATTTTTTCGAATTAGAGAATTTACATTTAAGTTATTGATAGGTAATTCACAAATAATCCTTAATTCGCAAATAGTCATTGTAAGAAAAAAAATTGTAAGACACAATTTTCTCTTTTCTACAAGAGTTTTAGGGCATGAGAGGAGAGTAGCGTAGGCATGTTATACGTATTTTCATTTTGCACATTTTGATTGTTGTGCTCATTTTGTTTTTGCTCATTAGGCTCTGAAGGGATTTTTTCTAATTTCCAAAGCCTTTGTTTGCCAGGGATTTTATCCCAAATTGAGGGCACCACTACCGTATAGTGTGCACTTCTAATACTGTTTTTGGACAGTGTTTTCCTTCTCTTAAAATATTACACCATGGAAAATACTGCTAAAAGATCGTTAAACCTAGGTCAAATTTTTTAGTTTTGCCGCGGGATGGCTTGATAGCATCACCCCATTTCTTTCCCGTGGGTGTCGTAAGAGGCGACTAAGGGGCTCACTCAAGTCAGGGTTTCATATGTATTGCAATTTAAGGCGTCAGGCTGACAACTTGTCATAATAACAGTGATACAAAAATCATCTCAAAAGGCCTCCTAATACCTATTTGCTAGACATGACAGCTGTCGAACCCATACTAAAGGACACGTAACAAGAAAAACAGGCTATGTCATAATGACATTGTCATATCATTAACATGATTTTGACAGCAGTCATACATGGCCTGTTGGTGCGGCGATACTATAAGGCCGTTTGCCTATTAGTGCGGCGATTGCTTTATGGCCATTTTACCACAGGTGGTGTTGATCAGACATAAAAAAACGTATCCTGATTCGTGACAGAGATTATCATAAAAAAAAATGTATTGCTTCTTCCTGAAGTACTACTACTTCGTGTGGGACACCGAGTCGTCCAACGACCTAATGAAAGGTAGTGTCAGAATTTTTCAACCGCCTACTACAAGTAGCAGGCTTCTGACATGGTTGTGTAACGACCGCCGTCTAAGTAATCACAAGTGTCGTCCAAGTAGACAGCAACCATCCAAAACACGGAACCATCTTACTTACGGACAATCGGGTGGTTCAGCCCGCTATGTCCTAACCAGACTGGGAACAAATTCACAAAGTGAATAAAACAAATTTGTTAGTGACCCACCGAGCGAATCGAACCCGGAACCTTCTGCGTCAAAGGCAGACGCACTACCACTGCGTCAGTCAGTCTCCTACAGTACAGTCAGTATCCTATACTGAATATTACTTTTTGCACTGCGCTCGCCAATCCGCCTGACAATGCCTTGAGCGTATGGCGTGGCAGTATCTCGCATTAGGAAGCCCACGTCCAGCAGTGGACAGTTGTGACTGTTAATCTTAATTTCAATTTCAATTCAATTCATTTATTTCAGACTTAGTCCATACATTACATTGTCATTAAAAAATTACATTAAAAATTAAAAATATAAAATAAATTAAATTAAAATAAAATATAAAAAAAAAAATTAATGCTAATGTTAATTTACCACTCCAGCTTGCTGGATATCTATAAATTGTATACTCACTCAGCTTTATTACGGGGTAGGTAAAGACCGGAAATAGGGTCGAAAATATATTGGATTAAATTTTTTTTTATTTATTTCGACGTATGTTTCTACGTGCCGTGTGATGCCGGCTTAGAATAGCATCACCCCACATCCTTCCCGCGGGTGTCGTAAGAGGCGACTGAGGGACTCGAGGGTATTGGTGTATTACAATTTTTAGGCGACAGGCTGACAACCTGTCATTATAGTGATACACATGTTTTCTAGATCAACCTTGGGAAACAATCCTCAAAAATGACAGACATGGCGATGGCGACCGTATTCTTACGGCCGTTAACGCTCTGCCTACCCCGCAAGGGATAAAGGCGTGATATATGTATGTATGTATGTATGTTTCTAGGGGAAAATTCTTCAGTTTCATGGGCTGGTTCATTCCTTGAAAGGAAGTTAGTACTTTTCCTAACAGCCTGTATTTTTTACTACCTTGCCCTACCTAATGTCGCTTTTGAATATCTTAGTTTAGCAAACAGTGTAGGTACCGTCAGCAAACAGTGTAGGTACCGTCAGCAAACAGTGTAGGTACCGTCAGCAAACAGTGTAGGTACCGTCAGCAAACAGTGTAGGTACCGTCAGCAAACAGTGTAGGTACCGTCAGCAAACAGTGTAGGTACCGTCAGCAAACAGTGTAGGTACCGTCAGCAAACAGTGTAGGTACCGTCAGCAAACAGTGTAGGTACCGTCAGCAAACAGTGTAGGTACCGTCAGCAAACAGTGTAGGTACCGTCAGCAAACAGTGTAGGTACCGTCAGCAAACAGTGTAGGTACCGTCAGCAAACAGTGTAGGTACCGTCAGCAAACAGTGTAGGTACCGTCATGGCTGTTTTCGTATAAGTTTATGTATTAGTAGTTACTCGTAATTAAGTTTTTTGATTAAAGAAAATTAAATTGAATTTCGCTAGTTTCCCGGGTCATTATAAAAATATTATAAGTTGGACTTTTAAAATAACTATCCAAAAATACGACGGACATCATTCATAATTTTTCGAAATATTCAAAGTTTGAATTAATAAACAGAAAATAGTTAATATAAAAGTAAATGTTTTACGCCATCCAAATCATATATAATACCCTTTTAGATCGTTTTGAAAAGTAGTTGCCATGTGATGCCGGCATAGAATAGCAATACCCCAATTCTTTCCCCGGGTGTTGGCAACTATGGGACTCGAGGGTTTCATGTGTATTACCATGTATTACAACTTTGATGTAATATACGAATTATCTGAAGCCCTCAATACTTGTCAGACGTGGCGATAACGACCGTAATTTTACGATCGTTAACACTCTGCCTACGCCGCAAGGGAAAAAGGCGTGATTTGTGTTTGAATGTATGTGTAAAAAGTAATTTATTTGACCTGTCAGGAATCTAACCTATTGTATTGATTTCAGCGGAGGCGGTGGAGAATCTGAATATGCTTCATCTGCAAGAGGCGCATAGGAAGCAGTTGGACCATGAGATCGAGATGAATGGTCGACAGATCAACAAGCAGAGGCTGATGCTGCGCGCCTACGAGAAAGAAAAAGACAGGTTAGTGTATCCCTTTTCATGTGGGACAGCAAGTCGTCCAACGACCTGATGAACCCTGGTGTCAGAGTTTTTCAACCGCCTACTACTAATAGCAGGCCTCTGACATGGTTATGTTACGATCGCCGTCTAAGCAACTGGGACCTACGGCTTAACGTGCTATCCGATACACGGAGCCGTCTTTCTTACGGACAATCGGGTGGTTCAACCAAATTCACAAAGTGATAAATATCAATCTTGTCAGTGACCCACCGAGAATCCAACCTTTGCCTGGCAGGCAGTCACGGGTTTCAGTCCGATCTGTACTTCCCAGAACAACTCCTAAGCCCAGCTCAATCCGGTCCGTTATTCCCACAACAATTCCTCAGCCCAGCTCAATCCGATGCGTTCTTCCCACAACAATTCCTCAGCCCGGCTTAGTCCGATCCGTTCTTCCCAGAACAACTCCTAAGTTTTGCCCCAAGGGGGTCATTGGGCTGGTTGTTTGAACAACCATTCAGATATTTCCGGGTGAGCCCTTAGTGGGGACCAAGCCGACCGGCGTAGTTTTGATGGCCCCGGGTCCAAAAAAACTTCCCAGAGTTGTACCCGGCCAAAGGGGAGAAAAAAGAC
Source organism: Keiferia lycopersicella (assembly GCA_029255805.1). Lineage (NCBI taxonomy): Eukaryota > Metazoa > Arthropoda > Insecta > Lepidoptera > Gelechiidae > Keiferia > Keiferia lycopersicella. The sequence continues at coordinate 1,257,792 of JARACZ010000028.1, forward strand.
GAGTGAGTAGACCATCATCCCGCTGGTCCGATGACATCGTCAAATTGACGAGGTCTCAGAGGCCTATATCCTGCAGTAGGCGGATGTGGGCTGAGGATGATGATAATGTTGTAGCGACCTCTGGTGCCTACAACATGAAGCCAAACTCAAGTGGTTCACAAGCATACGTAATAGGGCGGGTGACAGGAGAAATCCAGGTGGTGTCGAACACTGGCCGGGTGTTGTGGGGGGGGGGGGGGGGGACCGACGGGTCCACCTCGATTGGATTATAAGTTGTATATATGCGTTGCGCGGTGAACACTTTGACACCGCGTTTCAGGCCCATTGTTCTGTCACGTGGCGCCATCTCTCCGATATGTTGAGAACTCCTGTTGCGTCTTACGTACCTATGCTTGTGAACCACTTGAGTGAACTTCATGCTGTAGCCACCAGAGGTCGCTACAATGTAACAAGTTATTTTTCCAAGCGACGAAATATAAACAATTTCAACGAATTACTTCATTTCATACTATCTATGTATTGATTTTTTCAGACTGCTGGAAGAAGCTATAGCGTTGAACGAGAAAATAGATGATGTAATGGGTAAGAAAGAGATTCCATTAAAATAAGAATGGTTAAATAATTTGTCTTTTGAAATCGGTAAACAAAACAGAAGTCCCCGAATTGAGAACCAATAAATTGTATACAATATTTCTTTCCCTCAGAGGAGGTGCGCCTCCGCCAACAAGACCTTGTAGACCTGAAGAAAGCTTTTCGTGAGGAAGTCATCAACTCCAGGAAGCTGTCGGTGGCCCTGGACGCCACCAGGACCGACAGGAACATGCTGCATAAGAACTTCACTGAGGCCACTGATGAAATAACGGATTTGAAGCAGAAACTCAAGGTGAGGCCGTGTGATGCCGGCTTAGAATAGCATCACCCCACACCCTTCCCGCGGGTGTCGTAAGAGGCGACTAAGGGACTCGAGAATATTGGTGTATTACAGTTTTTAGGCGACAGGCTGACATTATAGTGATACACATGTTTTCTGAAACAACCTTGGAAAACAATCTTCGAAATGTCAGACGTGGCGATAGCAACCGTATTCTTACGGCCGTTAACGCTTTGCCTACCCTGCAAGGGTTAAAGGCGTGATATATGTATGTATGTATGTACCTCAAGGTGTATTTGTCCCAATAGCCTTATAACTTCTTTCTTCCAAGCCAGGTTTGCCTTCGGGTTGCAGAGAACAGGTTCAGTCGCTCTGTGTAGAAACTTGGTTCCACGTCAAATCCCCTAGGTTAGGTAGCCGACCCCGACAGAGAACGGGATAAGGCGAGGAGAATTATGATGATCCTTATAATTTACATACATACATATATCACGCCTATATCCCCTGCGGGGTAGGCAGAGCATAAAAATCGTAATAAGAGACATTTACGCCACGTTTGACAAAAGTTTGAGGGTAACAGAAGACTGTGTATCACAATAGTAACAGGTTGTCAGCCTATCGCCTAAAATTGCAATACACATCAAGCCCCAAATCCCCTAGTCGCTTCTTACGACACCCATGGGAAAGATATGGATTTTGGGGTGATGCTGTTCTAAGAATTTCGCACGGAACGGCAATCATTATAATTTCTTACTCTAATTCTTTCTTATTTCGACTGACTTGCGCATGCAATTCTACAACTACCCTCCCTGCACGGCAACTGCACCCACACGGCGACACGGCCGATGTGGCGCAGTGGTAGTGCGACTGCCTGCGACGCAGAAAGTTCTGGGTTCGATTCTCGGTGGGTCACTCACAAAGTTGATATTTATCACTTCATTATGCGGGAATACGTTCAAAGCTCAAAGCTCAAGATGTAGGTCGCGGTTGCTGTCTATGATTGCTTAGACGGCTGTCTGGTAATTTTCAACATACCGATATCGTGTTTTAAAAACTATCAACGCCATCTGCTGTCAACGCGTCGTAACAACTTTCTTCTTTCACAGATGTTAGCCTACCAAATCGAGCAATTGAAAGAGGACATTACGGGCAAAGAGACGAGGTTGAAAAGTTGTGAGAGTGCTCTTAATAAGGCTTACAAGAAGAATGATATGCTGCGTGCTGAAATACAGGCCGGGATGGCCAAGCTGTCTGAAGCCAGGGCAGATATAGCCGCCCTGAGGCAGGAGGAAGCGAGGCTGAATAGGATTGTCCTGGTTAGTGGCTTGATAAGTAACAAGGTTTTTACACGCGGAGGTGAAATTGTGTAAAATAGTACCTACTGAACCCGCTGTTACACGTTCAAAGATCGTGCTGCGTTTCTACTAGGAACGTAAAATTGTTATAAAAAGGAGAAAATTGTGCCTGAAAATTTTCTCTGTTATACAATGACTAATTTATTTATATAGTGATAGCATTGTATTGTAAATTCCTGACTTTCTAAAAGCATTCGTTGTGAATCTACTTGGAAATAAACGATTGAAATCTGAAATCTTAAATCAGGAGCTCAATTTTTGATTCCAAAAATCATGCACTGAAGTACGCAACAATTGACCTTAGCACTTGTAGTAGGAAATGTAAGAAAAGTAGCTTTCTCAGAACTCCAGAAAAAAATATAAGACCCTAATAACATAGTCTAGTCCAAGCCGTCCAAAAGGGAAGGGTGTATGTATGGTTAAGTCTTCTGGCTAGAGGGCGTCCAACGATACGCCTGCCGAGGCGTGATCTCCACCATTCTTATGTCTTTTTTTAAATACAGGAAAGCGACGCAGCCCGCGCTAAGCTGATGAAAGAACTCGAGGGTCTGATGAACGAACGCGACGTGGTGGGCGCTCAGCTCGTGCGCAGGAACGATGAGATATCCCTGCTTTACGAGAAGATCAGGATCCTAGAAGTTACTCTTCACAGAGGTACTTCACAGAACATTATCACGCTTTCTTGCTTTTACAACATAACAAAATTCTTTATTGCACAAAAAAGTAACAACATGTAGAAAACACAAACAAAGGAAACAGTACAACAAGGCGGCCTTAATGCTAGGTAGCATTCTCTACCAGGCAACCTTAGGGTGGAAGAGAGAGTGCGATATAAAAAGGTATCCCGCTTTCTTCATACTAAGGCGATCGGGGAATGGTTTAAAAAATAACCCCTGTTTGTAGCAATACGGAACCGATGTAATTTTATCTTCAACCTTCTCCAGGTGAGAGACAATACGAAGCTCGAGTGGAGGACATCAGACTTCTTCGCCTGGAGATCCTCCGACTGAGAAAAGAGAAGAACCTTCTATCCAAGGGCATTGAGAACATGACGGACTTGAGACTTGAGGTGCGGAAAAATATTAGAAAATATTTTTTCAGTATCAGCATCGGTTAACAGGATGCGTCGTATGATGTCGTCGTATGATGCCGGCTTGGAATAGCATCACCCCATTTCTTTACTGTGGGTGTCGTAAAAGCCGACTAAGGGACTCGAGGGTTTCATTTGTATTGCAATTTTAGGCGATAGACTGACAACCTGTCACTATAGTGATACACGACTTATCTGAAACGACCCTCAAGCATATTTTGTCAGACGTAGCGATAACGACCGTAATTTTACGGTCGTTGAGGCTTTGCCTACCCCGCCAGGGAGAGAGGCGTAATTTGTGTGTGTGTGTGTGTATGCGTCGTAAAAGGCGACTAAGCAGAAATCACTATCAATACATAGTACCTCTATAAAGCAAAGCCGCTTTTTTCGGACCTATCTACACTACGTACATACACATACTCGTATTGCGCCTTTATCCCTTGCGGGGTAGGCAGAGCGCCAAAGACCGTAAAATACGGTCACTATCGCCGCGTCTGCCAAATATAAGGGGTCTTTCAGTGATTTGTGTACCTATCACCGTAGTGACAGGTTGTCAGCCTATCGCCTAAAATTGCAGTCTGTATGTATGTATGTATGCTTAAATCCTTATAAATACACAATGGATTTCGATGCAGTTTTTTTATTGATAAAATTATTCAAGTGGAGGGCTTATACGGGGTGTAAGGGACAGTGTCCCGAGTACTGATAGGGTGTAAGCAGACCATGAAATGAAACAACTTTCCCCTCGGAACATTATGTCAGGAAACGACAAAACTTTTTATAGGTTCCCATCGTAAATGCAGTCAACTGATCGCGATTTTGTATGGGAGGTCGAAATTTTTTTGTCGTTTCCTGGCATTATGTTCCTAGGGGAAAGTTGTTCAGTTTCACTGTCTGCTTGCACCCTATCAGTATTCGAGACGCTGTCCCTAACACCCTGCATAAATAGGCTCACATTCTGCATTCCCAGGTGTTCAACCTGGAGCGGGAGTTGGGTCGCGAGCGTCTCCGCGTGAGGGCGCTGGAGGAGGCGCTGGAGACTCCGCTGAACGTCCACCGCTGGAGGAAGCTGCAGGGCACCGACCCTGAAGCCGTCCATCTCACGCAGAAGCTCAGGCTCACTCAGAAGTAAGGACTTTCCCTGTGTTCTACCAGGGCCCTAAGTCTGCTAAATAAAAATCGTTTCAGTTGGATGTCGATTGGATCTCAGTTGTTGAACCGGGAGCGTGAAGGTCGATGTGGCGCTGTGGTAGTGCGACTGTGATGTAGAAGGTTACGGGTTCGATTCTCGCTGGTTCCCAAGTCTGGTTAGAAGGCTCATTGTGAGCTGAACCACCCAATTGTCCGTAAGAAAGATGGCTCCGTATATCGGAGCCCGGTTGCTGTTTATGAATGACAGTCGCTACACAACCATGACAGTAGTCTGACATTGCGGGCTGAAACAATAAAACTGTAAAAAGATTGTTCCGTGTTTCGAATGGCACGTTAAGCCGTAGGTCCAGGTTGCTGTCCTATTACTTAGACGGCAGTCGTTTCACAAACATGTCAGAAGCTTCCTACTAAAAGAAGGCGGTTGAAAATTTCTGAAACTAGGATTCATTGGGTCGTTGGACGGCTCGGCGTCCCACACGAAGAGAGAGACTGGCACTGACGCATTGGGCATTGACCCTGAAGCTGTGCATCTCTCGCAGAAGCTCAGGCTCACTCAGAAGTAAGACCTAACTTTATGCTGCCATAGCGCATGTCCTTTTCTCAAAATGTATTTGTGGCAAAATATTATTTCCTCAAAATTTTGCATAATAATCCTTTGGGAAACTGGAGCTCTACTTTCGAATTTTTGCATAGGTACAAAAATTTGCTATACACATTTTCTTCTTTACATATTCATTAATAAATTGAAAAAAATGGTCGGTTGGTATTTTTGTATGGGGGGTCCAAATTTTTCTATATTTCGACCTATGTTCCTTAGGGAAAGTCTTATAGGCTAATTCGTCTCTATTTGCAGCAATTTTTTTTACACCCTCTATAACATTGCCCAGGTTATTAAGTGTAGATTGCTAACATCCTAGATCGTTCATTTTATAGGCAATCTCGTTACAAAGTGTCGATTGATGAATTCCTCATAACTTACTCTTGACCTAACGCCATTACAACATCTTGGCCTAGCTACTTGACAGGGATTACCATTGTTCGGGTAAAGAAGGAACTACTTAGATTTTCATGAAAATAAGTACAATCACTATAACATTACTACATAGTATAAAATAAATAATAAAAATAAAAAAATAAAATATTTTTATTTTCACGCAATAATCCCATAGTTTACAAAAACACAAAGGTACATAAATATAGTCAGATTAAATTAAATTAAATGTCAGAATAAAATAAATATAAAAAGTCAAAAAAGTCATGTAAAATAAAATAAAACAAATCAAATCAATACAAATTATAAATAATATTATAAATAGTGCTTTTCGCGTCTGTATGTATGTTTGCTTAAATCTTCAAAACTACACAACTGACTTTGTTGCAGGTTTTTTTAATAGATAGAGTGATTCAAGAGGGAGCTTCTTATGTATAATGCCGGGAAAACATCTGCTTCTTATCTGATTCCCACAAGAAAATGAGTTGGAGCGGGCGCAGCCGCTGGGCGGGCCGCTAATCATCAGATAAAGAAACGATCTATAAATGGCGGCGGCGGTTACCTAAGTGTGAGAGAGAAAGCATGAACGCCTGGTATATTTTAAAGCCTCAGTGGGAGAGAGGCAGCATGAAAATCGGCCGCCATTTATAGATCGTTTCTTTATGTGTACGGGTTTTATCACTATCTGCCTGCTTAATTATCAGTATTGACGATCGATGTGGCGCAGTGGTAGTGCGACTGCCTTTGACGCAGAACGTTCCGGGTTCGATTCGCGGTAGGTCACTCACAAAGTTGATATTTATCACTTTGTGAATTTGTTCCCAGTCTGGTTAGGACATTGCGGGCTGAACCACCAGATTGTCCGAAAGATGATTCCGTGTTTCGGATGGCACGTTAAGCCGTAGGTCCCGGTTGCTGTTTATGATCACTTTGACGGCGGTCGTTACACAACCATGTCAGAAGCCTGCTACATGTAGAAGGCGGTTGAAAAATTCTGACACTAGGGTTCATCGAGTCGTTGGACGCCTCGGTGTCTCACACGAAAAGAAAAGAGAAGAGAAGAGAGAGACCGATGGCAAAAGCGGCCGTATTTAAAGCTCTGCCTTGCGCAAGCAAAATTATTAAAAACGAAGCCTCAACTGCAATAAGTAATTTCCATGTTATCTTAGTTGAGTCACCCTGATCTAAGTAGGTACCATCAAACTTACGTCATAATGTCATTTTATTACAAAATAACGCGGTAATGTCATGTTCGTTTGAAAAAGCAATAAAACAGTAAACAATTATGGTTGGTATTGGAAAATATACAGGGTGTAAAAAAACTTGCTGCAAAAATTTTAAGGTGTCAACCAGCCCATGAAACTGAACAACTTACTCCAAAGAACATAGGTCGAAATTATGAAAAAAAATGTTGGACCTCCCATACAAAATTACCAACAGACCAAGTCAATTTCTATGGGAGGTCCAAAACAATAGACCTAAGTTTCTTGGGAAAAGTTGTTCAGTTTCATGGACTGATTCACCCCTTAAAATATTTGCAGCTAATATTTTTACACCTTATAAACAGGGTGTAAGGGACGATGCATCGAAAACCAACCATCGAACTGAATATTCTTCAGTCCCTGTTGGTAAACGACAAAAAAATACCTACACACACACACACACACCTACACAATCACGCCTTTATGCCTTGCGGGGTAGGCAGAGCGATAACGGTCGTAAAAATACGGTCGTATCGTAATCGCCGCGTCCGACAAATATTAAGGGTCCTTTCAGATGTATCATGTATACTATGGTGGCATGCCGAGCTCGAGTCCCTTAATCGCCTCTTACGACACCCGCGGGAAAGGAAATGGGCTGATGCTATATACGATTATAATATAGATAGATACACATCACGCTTTTATCCCTAACGGGGTAGGCAGAGCGTTAACGGCCGTAAAAATACGGTAGCTTTCGCCACGTCTGCCAAATATAGAGGGCCCTTTGAGATCATTTGTGTATCACTATAGTGACAGCTTGTGAGCCTGTCGAGTAAAAGTTGTAATACAACTGAAACCCTCAAGTCCCTCAGTCGCCTCTTACGACACCCACGGGTGATGCTATTCTAAGCCGGCATTACACGGCACCATCCTTGGTAAAAGTTGGCCAACTTCTGAAAAATTTCGGATAACAGCCTCTTAGACTCTTATACCCCGTCACCATCTCATAATGTAATTTCCATTGTGTAATAAATAAACAAATCCAATCTATCAATTGCTGTGAAAAATGTTTCAGGCACCTGATTTGGTTACAATGGTTAATTGCTTATTGCGCGGAAGTTAAGTTGCTATTATGCATTTTTATGTTATAATGCTATTGTGCATTTTTTTTTATGAAACGGTATTGGTTTAATCAAAGATTCAATGGCAAAAAGCGCACAATAAAAAACCTTGTTTATCAAAAATAGTACCTACTAAGGCACCGCACTCAACTCTGAGATCGATCTTGAGTACGATTTTGAGATGCTGTTAGTATTGACTGACATTATTTTAATAGTTCTTTTGTTGCATGCCGTATGTTTTGTATGCCGTGTGATGCCGGCTTAGAATAGCATCACCCCACATCCTTCACGTGGGTGTCGTAAAAGGCGACTAAGGGACTCGAGAGTATTGGTTTATTACAATTTTTAGGCGACAGGCTGACAACGTATCACTATAGTGATACACATGTTTTCTGAAACATCCTTGGAAAACAATTCTCAAAAATGTCAGACGTGGCGATAGCGGCCGTATTCTTGCGGCTGTTGACGCTCTGCCTACCTCGCAAGGGATAGGGGCGTGATGTGTGTATGTATGTATGTATGTATGTTCTTTTGTTCGATCTCAGAGTTGAGTGCGATTATAATGGTCTTCTTAATGCTGCCTGTTTAGAATGACATCACCCCATTTCTTACCCGCGGATGTTGTAAGAGGCGACTAAGGGACTCGAGATTTTGCTGTTTTAGGCGACCAACAGGTTGAGAACCTATCAGTATAGTAATGCAAAGTTTTTCTGAAACGATCCTCAAATATTTGTCAGACGTGGTAATATCTAAAGACGATAGCGACTGTATTTGCGGCAGTTAGGTATCACTCTGCCTACCCCGCAGTTGAAAAAGGAGTGATATATCTGAAGGTATGCATTCTTAGTGTGGTTGCACCCACTATTAATCAGTTCCTGTGGGAATAACTCGATTTCCAAACATTATATTGGTTATTTATAGTATAGCTTCCCCTTGAATCGTTCTATTTATAAAAATACGCATCAAAATCCGTTACGTGGTTTAATAGGTAAGCGGTTTTCTCTCTTTTCGTATGGGACACCGAGTCGTCCACCAACCGAATGAATCCTATGGTCAGAATCTTTCAACAGCCTTCTACAAGTAGCAGGCTTCTGACATGGTTGTGTAACGACCGCCGTCTAAGTAATCATAGAAAGCGACCGGGACCTACGGCTTAACGTGCCATCCGAAACACGAAACCATCTTTCTTGATTCAATAGCTGTGTCCAAAAAACAGAGAAAGAAACAAAAAGCAAAAAACGCAGAAATTTTATAACTACAATGTAAAAAATTGCGCTAAGTTTCAAAACTGTAAATACTTAATAGTTATCCTTTAATTGTTTGAATGCTAATCAATTTGCTTCGATTGTTTATTTATTGCAAGGTGTTTATCTGTTAATCTCAATTAATTTGTCATAATAGGTCATAATTGCAATTTAAAATAGTTAATTATTTCTATTACCGCATCCTTACAGGAAAAATTCACTACCGCTAATAGCTATTCTATTCTATTGTATAAGGTGTAAAAATATTAGCTGCAAATATTTTAAGGGGTGAATCGGCCCATGAGACTAAACAACTTTCCCCAAGAAACATAGGTCGAAATATGAGAATTTTTTTTGGACCAAATACAAATAGACTTGGTCGGTCGGTTTTTTCTTTTTTTTTTTTTATGTTGGACTCGGTCGGTCGGTAACTTTGTATGGGAGGCCAAATGTTTTTTTCAATTTCGAACTATGTTTCTTGGGGAAAGTTGTTCAGTTTCATGGGCTGATTGGGGGTGTCTGAGGTTTTGCGCATTTAAAGTTACACCTTGTATATGTATGTATCTATGTTTTGCATTTGATGGCTTGCGGCTGTTAATAAAGATGTTGATAAAGGGAAATAGGGTGATGCTAATCCACGCTTAACTTGCAGGAAGGTGCTGGTGCAGAGCGAGATGCTGGTGCTAAAAGACCGGGAGCTGAAGGAGACCAAAAACCTGTACGCAGCCGTCAAAGACACCCTGGCGCTGCAGCCCAGCCCTGAGATAAAGGTAGCCTATCATCTCATCATCATCAATTAGTACCTGGTTGACCGAGCCTAGCTCGGATTTATCGCTCCCAAAGCCAAAACGTATTTTGTTAAGATATCCGCATAATGCCCTGTTTTACCGGCTTCGAATAGCATCATCCCGCTTTTTTACCGCGAGTGTCGTAAGAGGCGACTAAGGGACACGAGGGTTTAATGTGAATTATAGTACAACTTTAGGCGACAGGCTGACAACCTCTCACTACAGTGATACACGAATCATCTCGAAGGGGTCCTCAATATATCTGGTCAGAAGTGGCGATGGCGGCGGTATTTTTGCGACCGTTAACGCTCTGCCTACCCCGCAAGGGATAGTGACGTGATATGTGTATGCATATCACTATATATTATATAGCAAAGTCGCTTTTCGCGTCAGTCTGTATGTATGGCTAAATCTTTAAAACTATTCAACGGATTTTAATACAGCTTTTCTAATAGATAGAGTGATTCAAGAGGAAGGTTTTATGTATAAATTGTATATTACTTGCCGGGAAAACATGTTATTTCCACGGGAAAATAAGTTGCAGCCGGCGCAGCTGCTTGTATCACACGTTCTACTGAGCTTATAATATAACCTTTAGGTTAGATAGATTGCGGACTTCCGTGCACAGATTTGAATTACGAAGTATCAAAAATATACTCCCTGTGCCCGTGACAGGGATATTTCTCTGCCTGAATATCTTTTAAGCCTTGTCTATTTGCCTTCGACCAAAATTGCGGTCTTTGGTTATCTGGAAGAGATCGGTCTTAACGATAAGACCACCTTTGTGCACTTTTAGTTTTAAGATTCTTTGTAGTTTTCTGTTATTTATGTGTAAAGAGTTTTTATTTACTTACTTAAGGACACTTTTTATTTACTTACGTAGTGAACGTTACACAGCCTTTGATTTTGATAATGGTATTATGTATAATGCAAAACCTACAATAAATACCAGCGCTGTAATACCTGCTTCGTATTATAGCATATGCTGAGTGGGATACCTTTTTCAATGTACAACCTGTGCCTAGTATTTAAGCTACTAATGTTGTACTGACTCATGTACTTTGAAATAAAGATTTATATTCTATTCTATTCAATGCTTCACAATTTTATTTCAGCAAACCTTGAGTAGGACTCAGCGGGCTCTCGCTGCGAGAACTAGCAAAATGAAGTGTCTTATCGCTGGTAAGATTAATAGAAAACGCCTACAGATTACAGGCTGTAAAAAAAATTCTGCAAATATTTTAAGCGGTGAAGAAGCCCATGAAACTAAACAACTTTCTCCAAGGAACATACGTGATGAGAAAAACTTTTGGAGCTCCCATATTTAGTTTCATGGGCTGCTTCACCCCTTAAAATATTTGCAGCCAATATTTTTACACTTTATAGATTTATTCGCCGAAGTATTGACCGTGCGCTCCTCGCTTTACAATAGCATCCCATTTCTTTCCCCCGGGTATCGTAAGTCCCTGGCCTCGGGTTTTGCGAGCAGCGGGGCGGCAGTGGCGGCGGCGCGGTCGCCTTTTTTTTCTAGGGAGTGCACCGCTCATTGCCCGCTCTTGCGCCGCTGTGCCCGAGACCGGTCCATTTGAATGTATGCAATAGATCCTGCCGCAACGCGCCGCCCCGCTGCTGCCCGCAAAATCCGAGACCGAGGCCTAATAGGCGACTAAGGGACTCGATGGTTTCATATGTACGTATGTATTACAATTTTAGGCGACCGCCTGTCACTGCACGGTTGTTTTGAAACGGCCCTCAAATATTTGTCTTGTAAACGCTCTGCCTATCCCGCAAGAGAAAAAGGCGTGATATGTATGTATGAGGGTTTCATGTGTATTGCAATTTTAGGCGACGCGACAGGCTGTCACTATAGTGATATACGACTTAACTGAAACGACCCTCAAACATTTGTCAGACGTAGCGATCGTTAACGCTCTTGTTACTGATCCTTGATATTGATCGTTGATATACAGGATGTAAAAAAAATTGCTGCAAATATTTTAAGAGGTGAACCAGCCCATGAAACTGAACAACTTTTCCCATGGAACATAGGTCGAAATATGAAAATAAATTTGGGCCCTCCCATACTAAATTAATTACCGACCGACCAAGTCAACTTGTATGGGAGCTGCAAAAAATCTTTTCATAATTCGATCTATGTTTCTTTGGGAAAGTTGTTTAGTCTCATGGGCTGATACTCTCCTTAAATATTGCAGCTAATATTTTTACACCTAATATACAGGATACAGGCATGATTTGTGTATATAGTTATGTTATTGACTTTAAAAACCAGCAGTATTTCATTTTATTTAACAGAAGTGAGCATGAGAGAGAAGCAAGTGACGGACCTGCGTCGGGAGCTAGACCGGTGCCACGGCGAACTGCACGAGTTCAAGCAGAAATACTACGAGCTGAAGCGCGCCCTGGACGCTGATGAGGCGAGAAGACTGCGCCTGCTTAAACCTGGTTAGTAGCCCCATGGGAACCCCCTCTTCTCTTCCTCTTTTCACAGTCACAGACACCAAGCCGTCCAACGACCCTGTGAACCCTAGTGTCAAAATTTTTCAACCGCCTTCTACAAGTAGCAGGCTTCTGACATGGTTGTGTAACGACCGCAGTCTAAGTGATCATAAACAGCAACCGGGACCTACGGCTTAAAGTACCATCCGAAACACGGAACCATCTTTCTTACGGACAATCGGTTGGTTCAGCCCGCAATGTCCTAACCAGACTGGGAACATATTCACAAAGTGATAAGTAGTTTGTGAGTGACCCACCGAGAATCGAACCCGGAAGCGCTAGTACAAACCGGACTACAGTACAGACAGGGGACTGTCTGTGCTGTAGTCGGGTTGGAACATTAAATTATGCTACAAAGGCGACTACAACACAGACATCATCGATGCCAAGTTAACGATTGTAATTGTTATTAAACGATTACCTAATGATGTTTTAATGATAAATTAAAGTTTAATGATATTATAATTATGAATAACCAATCATAATGAACAGTTAATGAAATGATTAATGATAATTTTAATGATTAATCACACTTAAGTGATTAATGAAATTTTAATGAGAAATGATGTTTTTAATGATTAATGAAATTTTAATTATAAATTCAAAAGCCACTTAAGCTCAAACATAGGTTTGTTAGGTACAACCTATACTAACCTGGCGTCGTCGCCAGGTTAGGTTAGGTTAGGTTAGAACTGCGTCCACAACGCACGAGCCGAGCGAGCGGAGCGAGCGTGCCCCGGCAGGGGCCGGCGATGTGCCAGAACCGACACAGGGCATTTCAAAACTAATGTAATTGCGAAGAGGCTGGTATGAGTGCTCTGTGTTGTAGTCGGGTTTGTACGTCCGAACTCTGTACCAACCAGACTACAACACAGAGTATGGATGTCTGTGTTGTAGTCGGGTTTTTATTTACGCAACCCGGAACCTTCTGCATCAAAGGCAGTGGCACTACCACTGCATCACATCGGTCGTCAACCTCAAGGTACGACAGTCGATGACAGAAGAGGATTCCCCGGTAGAGGAAGGCTCCATGTCCAACAGTAGACTTAAGTATAGATTGCTAATCTACGACTTATCTGTCCCCAGGTTCCCCGCCACCGCCACCAACATCGGCCCCTGCGGTGGTGAAGTGCACTAGGGACCCCTTCTGCCAGGAGTCCTGCCCCTTCAAGGTGACGGCCAAGGAAATAGAGCCCCCTACATCCCAGACATCTTCGGATGGTGACAAATAACTTGTTAAATTATTTTATTTATAGATTATGTAAAAGAGAGGAAAGACTTGCGATTATGTCCCAAAGTTACTTGTCGCGGAGTTATGTCCGCATTTGTAATGAATCATTTATGTAGGTGTCACAGAAAAGTTAGGTAGGTCCCCGGCCGCATAAATACAAACCCGACTACAACACAGAGCACTTATACCAGTCTCTTCGCAATTACATTAGTTTTAAAATGCCCTGTGTCGGTTCTGGCACATCGCCGGCCCCTGCCGGGGCACTCTCGCTCCGCTCGCCCGGCTCGTGCGTTGTGGACGCAGTTCTAACCTAACAAACAGACCTATGTTTGAGCTTGAGTGGCTTTTGTATTTATCATTTAAATGTCATTAATCATTAAAATTTCATTTATCATTAAAATAGCATTCATCATTTAAGTGTCATTAATCATTAAAATTATCATTAATTATTCATTATGATTGGTTATTCATCATTAAAACATCATTAGTTAATCGTTAAAATAATAACAATCACAATCGTTAACTTGGCATTGATCATTAATCGATAATGTCTGTGTTGTAGTCGCCTTTGTAGCATAATTTTATGTTCCAACCCGACTAACGGTTTGTACTAACGCTCCCCGGCCAGTTTTGTAGTTAGATACTGGATACGGTTCGGAAAAACAATTATTTTAATTGATCATCAAAATCAAAACAATTGGTCACCCCGTGGCCATCGTGAATAGTTGGCCACCGCATCCGCCGATGTTTCTTCTAGAGTTTACGCATGATGATCTCTCCGACTGATTTCGGCCATGGCGACCACTTCGACTCCTAATCAGATCGGCGCTGATGCGCCCGGAGATGGCTATTGTAGCCAATTTTGGCAGTAAACTCCCGTGCACAGTGTGACACGTGAGTTTGCCATTTACATAATTAGGCTGGTTTCAGAGCGACGCGTCTCGGCAGCGCTGCCCAGCCGCGCGCGCCTCGCATTACACTAGATTGTATGTAGCGTTTCATAGTGACGCGTCTTGGGCCGCGTCTCGGCCGCGCCGCGGTCGGATCTCCTTCGATTGCCAGTAGCGTCGACTTGCAATCTTTTTAGACGTCGTTGTTGCACTCTTTTCCATGTAACGTATATAGCTAATATAGTGATTACGTTTGCTGGCATAATGATTCTCCGCACTCGACCGTACACCACAACGAAGCGCGCGCGTCTGAATGTCGTTTCACAGCGAACGCGCTCGCTGCCCAGACGCGCGCCCGAGCAGCGCTGCTGAGACGCGCCGCTCTGAAACCAGCCTTATAGTTAATGGCGACGGGTGGACGGGCCTTGGCTGGTTTCAGAGCGACGCGTCTCGGCAGCGCTGCCCAGCCGCGCGCGCCTCGCATTACACTAGATTGTATGTAGCCTTACGCGTCTCGGCCGCGCCGCGGTCGGATCTCCTTCGATTGCCAGTAACGTCGACTTGCAATCTTTTAAGACGTCGTTGTTGCACTCTTTTCCATATAACGTATATAGCTTAATATAGTGATTACGTTTGCTGGCATAATGATTCTCTGCACTCGACCGTACACCACAACGAAGCGCGCGCGTTTGAATGTCGTTTCACAGCGAACGCGCTGCCCAGGCGCGCGCCCGAGCTGCGAGTCTGCCTAAAGCAGACCTCGATGCCAAGCGCGATGAGTTAGGTTGGTTTCAGAGCGGCGCGTCTCAGCAGCGCTGCCCAGGCGCAAACGTAATCACTATATTAGCTATATACGTTATATGGAAAAGAGTGCAACAACGACGTCTTAAAAGATTGCAAGTCGACGCTACTGGCAATTGAAGGAGATCCGACCGCGGCGCGGCCGAGACGCGGCCACGGTAATATTATCTATACAGTATTGTAACTCGGCTGTGTCCTTGAAATAAGTGCCTACAGCCGCGCGGTACGTAAGCATGTGATAGGGCTGTCACTGTCACCGAGTGTCGCCTACCTACAGCGTTTTATTTGCATATCTGCCTACCTTGAGTTTGCCAAAAACAGCACAATATGTTCTACTTGTCATGTTAAATACGAGTAACTAGTATATTTTGAGTGAAAATTCGCGCGGTTAAAAACCAGCACACCGTCCTTTCGTCACCACGGTACACACGCGACTGTTAGCATGCCGAGCGCATGCCGAGATCCGAGCGCGTAGGTATAGCTCGCACGCCGTCCGTTTGTATGGAGTTAGAATACTGTATAGATAATATTACCGTGACGCGGCCCAAGACGCGTCACTATGAAACGCTACATACAATCTAGTGTAATGCGAGTAGAGATGGGTAGTGGGTAAAAACCCATTCAACCCACCCGGGTAAAAACCGGGTTTTTACCCAAATCACCCGGTTTTAACCCATTATTACCCAAATTGATGGGTAAAAACAGCATAAGTAGAAAATAATAAAAAAATGATTTTATTCCAAGCAAATCTAAAAGAATACAATGAGTATTTCACAGCTTTCTAATTATTTCTTTCTTTATAGTAAAAATGGCTAATAACAATCATAATAAAAATCACCCGCTTGATTAAATAAGCTTTAGGCGCTGGGCATGTGCGTGAAAAAGTTATTTTGGCTACTAAAAATTATTTTCTTGCGCGCGGAATTTTGGTTTTGGCGATGTTAGTGAAATTCAAACACGGCGAGTTTATAATACGAGGTATATTGTATGTTCTCAGGGTTCAATGAATACAGTTTAGGCACAGTAAAGTTAACAAGTAGAAACATGTGAAAATACACGGTACGGTAGCGAGAGCTCTGCAGTCGGCGAGCGAACGAACGAACAGACAAACAAAACACGGACAAGATGGCGGCGGTGCCTTCCGGCGCGACGCGGGAGCGAGTCCTCCCCCCTCGCGTCCCGCTTACCCCTCTAGGCTATAATCCTGAAAACGCGCGGGAACTCGTACGCAGCGGCGGGAAGTATTTGCGACAATTTTCATTTAGAACATGTTATATTTGCAGTCATTCAAACATACATAAGTTTACTAGAGATGGGTCATTTTAGCTAAGGTACCACATAACCTAGAATCTGCTCTTTTATTATAACTTTATTTAATAGCGAGATTGCGACCATAGACCTTTCCAAAGCTCTTTGAGTGACATGTTTTATTGCTCGATTCTCAACTCCGTATGTCATGATCATGATTGGTAGGACGCACTACTCGTACAACATTGTCTTGAAACATAGTGGCAATGCTTTTAAAAGGTACCGCTTAAGTCAAAAATACAACAATACAAAAGCATATCAATTGTTAAAAGGCTTGCGCTGATGACTTTTACATGGAAAACAATTGTAGGTTCTTCTTAGCGTGTCGATGGCAGACACTACACCGTCGCAGCCCAGAACTTGGCAACAATGACAGCGCTGGCAGACGCTGTCATAAGATCGTCCTTTGTACAGGTGTTGGGGCACGCCGGACACGATATTAGGTGGTGCATCGTTTGGACCGCACCACACAAACAGCTTACATCGGCACCCTCCAAGAAGCCCCACTTGGCCATGTTTTCCTTGCTCCGGCCAGATTGGGTCCGAAGTCTATTCAGGGACTTCCAAACCGGCCATGGTAATTTATGACCAGGTGGCAAGCTTTCAGCGATAGAGACGAAAGGAGCTGGTAGGGTTACCTTTTCCTGCCAAAGTTTGCACCTCGCTTGTTTGGGGTCGGTGCAAAGAGGAGACACGCACTTTACAAAGTTATTGCGACTTTTCAACCGTTGTGGCACTGGGATATGGTCGTGTAAAGGGTGCCGTGCATCTGACTCCATCCTTGCTCTCTCAAGGGAGCTAGCCACAGTCCTGCGAACAGATGGGGGCGCCATACCAGCCAGTGGGTATAGCTGGCTAACCGGGGTCGGTTTCAGGCAACCAGTTATGATCCGGCAAGTCTCATTTAAGGCTGTATCTACTAGCTTTGCATGGGCTGAACGACTCCACACAGGGCTTGCGTACTCACCTTCAGAAAAGGATAACGCCAGCCCACTAGTTCGCAGAACATGAGGTGTTGCTCCCCATCCAGTAGAAGTAAGGCGCTGTAAAAGGTTATTCCGAGCGAACGCCTTCTTTTTTATATTTTGGCAGTTCTTACTGAAGGTAAGTGACCTATCCAGAGTAATGCCCAGATATCTCGGATGTTTATTGTGAGCTACAGGCACACCTTGCCACTCAATATTGAGCCTATGATCTGCTTGACTGTTGCGGAGATGGAAAACGCAGGACTCAGTTTTTGATGGGTTGGGTTTCAGTGAATTTTCTCTATAGTATTTGCTTAAGTCCTTCAAAGCGTCAGACAAGTTCACCTCAACCTCCTCAAAACTGGTCACCTGGGAAGTCAGTGCAAGGTCGTCGGCGTATAGAAAGCGGCACGTGTTGGGACAGCATGGTTGGTCGTTAGTGTATATGTTGAAGAGCAACGGGGCAAGAACGCTGCCTTGAGGCAGTCCGTTCTTTTGCGACCTCCAACGACTTTTGTCCTGAAGAAGATGCACCTGAAAACGGTGGTTATGGAGAAGTTCTCGAAGAATTGAGACGAATTTAAGATGGCCTGTCATCGTCTCCACTTTCCACAACAGTCGCTTAAGATTTACTGTATCGTAGGCTGCGGACAGATCTACAAATACAGCACCGGTTACCTTCCTCAGTTCAAAACCATCATCGATGTGTTGCGTGAGTTTCAGTGTCTGACTGCTGCAAGACTTGGCCGGTCTGAAACCCGCTTGTTCTGGGATCAATTTGGGGTCAATGAAGCCTGTTAAGCGGGACAACAGCAGTCTCTCAAAAAATTTATAAGTGTGGCACAAGAGTGAGATAGGCCTGAAGTTTTTGGGACTGTCTGTTGGTTTTCCGGGCTTTGGAATGGCTATGACGTTTGATTTCCTCCAGACACGGGGGATCGAAGCAATTGTAGTTAAAAAACACGTTTGTGAATCGTCAAAATCTCCAGATAAAACCAAATGCAAACAAAGCAAGTAACAAATCATCCGAACAATAAGAAATTGGACTTGTGCTAGGTACTATTTTTTATTATGTGCTTGTACATACCTATTTACGCCTTCCTTCGGTGCGTTAAAAACCTATTCTAAGAATATGTTGCATTTTAAAGAAGTATCTATAAATATTTTGATAAATATAAATGGTCAACAAGAAAGCAAAAAACAACCGATCACTTAATATTATTTTGGATACTAAGCTATTACTGACTGTAACATCACTAGGCCTTAAAGGTTCGCCGACGTACCTAACATTTGAATGTCGGTTTTATATTAATTTTTAATTATAATGGCAGATTCCAAATCAATATTTTTATATTCTTGAAAAACAATTTCGACTAAAGTGTAGCAGTGGGACAAATTCTTTCGAAGCAAACTCACCTTTTCATTTTTATTACATGTTTTATGTCATTAGGAATAATAAAAACAGGTATTGTGTTCTTATCATACTTAAACTATGATCATATTGAACATTTGCCCTTGCATCTTTTTATTTTTCATCTTATTTTGGTAATAAATCATTTAAAATTTTACATCGGTTTTCACCCATTCATCGGGTGCTTTGGGTGGATTGAAATGGGTTTAAACCGGGTTATTACCCAAGCGCGGGTTTTTACCCGGGTGGTTACCCATCTCTAAATGCGAGGCGCGCGCGGCTGGGCAGCACTGCCGAGACGCGTCGCTCTGAAACCAGCCTTACGCTGTTCCTGCGGACTTGCTGTCTTATGGAGAGTTTACGCAAAAAATACGGCTGTAAGAAAAATTAACTCAAATATTTTACGAGGTGAACCAGTCTCACTGACCAAGTTTCCCCAAAAAATATAGGTCGAAATGTGGAAAAAAATGGGATAGGGCAAACTATTCCCCATGGCCACGGGAGTGACCAACGGGATAAAGGGCAAAGGCAAATTCTGGTTTTTGTGCGACTAATTATCGACAATTATTCTACATAGGTCATGGATGGGCCGTGCTGGTTAGAGCCACACCACGTTTCATAAAAAAGACTTATCACTTTTTAAACCTAACGGTAAACCAATCTGTCAGATAGTGACAGTACAGTGCTATGTTAAGTTAGGATATGGGTTGTATTTTCGAATCGCGGCCAATACTTATTTTGTACTAAATATTTTAATACCAAGTTGAAATCATGTTATTTTTATTACGATGTATAATACCTGTGGCAAAAATAAAATGATCGACAAAACATATGATAAAACATCGCTCAATAGCTAAAATATATCAATATGTTTCGTCGACGGAATTTCATGCCAGACAGGTTTATTATTGTATTTATATATTTTTAATCATGTTATTAAAAAATATATATTTAAACTTACTATAAACGAAAATAAGAAATTTAAAAATTTACTAACAATGACCGGGAATCGAACTTAAGCATACGGGGTACCCTGGTACGGTTTCTTATTTTCATTTATCATAATAATATAGGGAGTAAAAAAATTAGCTGCAAAATATTTTAAGGGGTGAATCAGCCCATGAAACTGAACAACTTTCCCCAAGAAACATAAAATATTCACCCCTTAAAATATTTGCAGCTAACTTTTTTACACCCTGTATAGGATGTGAGTGCAATAAATAGAAATACTATTGACCGACATCGGAAACTGGAGTCAATCATTCATTAATAAAATCATAGCTGTTTCTCTGATAATATCAATGAGCTTTGGGGTTACAGTTGAGTACAAAATAAAACTACAAAAGTAATTAATCCGAAAACAATAGTTTTATTTAAGAACTTTTCACTTTCTCATAAAATATACACATTGTTTTTGTCATTAAACTAAACTGTAAGTAAATACTAATTTTAAATACCAATTCTTTTCAAACATGTAATTCTACCTCGCAGTCGAGGCAGTCCCGATTATCATGTAACTTCAAATGGGGGAAATGAGACTAGCGGGAACTTGGAGCATGGTCGACACCAGCATCTATGAACCAGCTACAACGTTGTAACTGGTTGAAAACTTTGGACTCTACATTATCAACCAGTTATAAAGTTATAGGCTTATAGCTGGTTCATAGATGCTGGTGTTGATGTCCCAAGTTACCCGCTAGTCTCATCTTACCCCATTTGACTGTATTCATATTTTCATGTACAAATCCGTCACTTAAACTCTATTTAGAAAAAAAAATGAAAGCATGATTTTGTACATTTCAAATTAAAAAAAAAACGCGAAGACCTGTTTCGTTAATAAAGTGTGATGATAAAATTCTACAGTCCTTTGATGCTTAAAAATTAACAGTTCGAAATTTCGAATGCACACACCTCAGTTTGCGGGCAAGTCACACCACCACCGCGCCATACGCGCTACAGTCAGACGACTAAACAATCTGGCGAAAATGTTAAGAATAAATTCATCATAAGTTTTGCACGAAACGCCATTTTATTGTATTGTAATTATTACTGAAATTTTATTCGGACATTGTAAAAAAACATCGTCATCCTTAAGTTCATACGAACTGAAATTCCACGACAGGACCTGGAGGACAGATTCCTGATAGGAATGAACAATTTGAAAAAAATATGTGGCAGGTGGTTTGCACTTGCCCCGGAACTGAACTTGAGCGAACCACTGCTGAAGCTGTGACCGACTGAGCCATCCATACTCAAACCAACCATGCAAAATCTGGTCATTATCTTGCTATTTTATCTAGCCTACGTCATCTCATATATTTTATTATTATTCCGTACGATTTGTTGGCTAAAACTCTACTGGGTTATTTTTTAATCAGTAAACACACGTAGGGTGTTTTTACTCATGATTCTGAACAACTTTTACTATATGGCCTCTTGCGAAATCGCAATAAAATTGGATGTTTCATACATTTTTACCGATTAGGTATAAATTTTCCTGTGGAACATCCAATTTTTTTAACGATTTTGCAAGACGCCCCATAGTGAAAGTTGTTCAGAATCACGAGTAAAAACACCGTACAAAGTACTGACTAACAAAGTTACCCTGTATTAAGGAAATTAATTAAAGGAAATTGAGTCTATTTCACCGATCATTCACTATTAGTCAAAACACCGCCCAGTCACATAACCCCAGTTCGACTTCCCCGGTTGGTCACGATGGCCAGTTGGCCACACGTCCAGCGGTGGCCCGCTAGCCCACGCACAGTGTGGTGACAACTAAACTCACAGTTAGCTATCCCGACTTAATACAAACACAGAATATTCCGCTCTCATTTTCAAGCCCGAGATTTGCACCGAAACTTTTCAATCACAATATGTAAAAAAATCTATTTATTATCGTTTCGATCTATCTATTAAGATATTATTTATATAAATCAATTTGTTGTCTATGAAATCAAATATCCTAAACACGTAAATTTTAAATTTCAATAGGTACTATCAACTAGGGTTTTATTTTAAGCCTTATTTAGGGGTGTCCCGCAGCGGTCATATTGATCAGGCGACGAATATTAAAACTGTTTCTTTTGTAAATAATACAAAACGTTGGGTCGCCTTTTTGGGTAAAGTATCAGAAATAATAAAAGCAGATTTTTTACAAAAATACCGCATTTCTTGCAACATATCTACCGTCACATACATACATATATCACGCCTTTGTCCCTTGCGGGGTCGGCAGAGCGTTAACAGCCGTAAGAATGCGGTCGCTATCGTCACGTCTGACATTTTTGAGGATTGTACCGTCACCCAGAGAACAAAATAAAATGTAGCACTGTTATTGTTAGCGTTTGGTATTGAATATGGGAATTTTCTACTTCACAGTCAATACATTTTTGAATCTGGGATATTATTTTTCAGTGTGTTATTTCGTCTAAGGTAACATCTACTTTTATTATTCCGGAAACAATCCCAAAAAATCATATTATCTTGTTTTGAAGATGCTATTCCCTATTACACTGAATTCAATATCCTAGTCATGTCGGGTGGGTCATTGAGTCCACGAACGACCCGATGAACCCTGGCGTGGGGAAACGCTCGGTGCAAACCCCGGGTACCTCACAATGTACTCATTCGCTGCTCTAGACATACGTACTTAGCAATAGTTGCGATGGAACGATACGATAAAACTATTGTTGTGCAACCATCAGACACAGCGTACAACATACAACAACTTCACTATTTAAAAATACAGGTATTTCACAGGTTTGATATAAGTATACAACTTGGTTCCACGTCAAATCCCCTAGGTTGGGTAGCCGACCCCGACAGAGAACGGGATAAGGCAACGAGAATGATGACGATAAGTATTTTATAAGTTGAATACAGGTATTACTCAAGTTAAATACAGTAATTGCACTAGTGAAATACAGGTATTTCAACAGCTAAATACAGTTCTTTTATTAGTGGAATACAGTAGTTTCAATATCACCAGTTAACAGTAATTTCGCCAGTGAAATACAGTATACTTTATCTGCTAAATAAAGTATTTTATTAGTTAATTCATTACATCACCACTTTTACACCAGAATATCACTGGCAACAAACAGTACCACATATATTCCATTAAACAGACACCTTATCTATACGTGCATGTCGTATTTTGTGAATAAAATACACGTATTTCCATTTTCTTGTATTTAACCCGAAACATACCTATATTTAGCAGATAATAACTTAAACGCCACGAGAAATTCCATAGTGCTAGTATTCAACTCAGTGAAGTTGTGTTGTACTCGATCAGATAAAGAAATGATCCCGAAATGGCAACATTGTTGTTTGTCTCTGTGTAAATACGGGGTGTAAAAAAAATTGCTGCAAATATTTTAAATGGTGAACAAGACCATGAAACTGAACAACTTTCCCTAAGGAAATAAGAAAAAAGTTTGGACCACCCATACCAAATTACTAACGGACCAAGTCAATTTGTATGGGAGGTCCAAAAAATTTTCTCATATTACGACCTATGTTTCTTGGGGAAAGTATTCAGTTTGAAGGGCTGATTCTGATTCACCCCTTCAAAAATTTGCAGCTAATATTTTTACACCTTATATGACATAAGACCGTGATGTGAACACCAATGTTGCCGCTTCGGGATCGTTTGTTTAAGTGACCAAGTGTTACCGCTGTGTGGTGGCTGCGAGGCGCTGCGGGGCTGGCAGCGATGGCGGGCGCGCGGTGCCTAGTGCACGTCGGAGCTCTCCTGCTTGTTCAGCGAGTGGTTGGCCGGGTCCGACGTGTTTATTGGCTGGAACAGAAAAATAATCAAGATAAGTCAGTGAATCGCTAAATTTTAAACTATCGCGGTTGTTTACATCATTCACCACGTGTTTATTGGCTGAAATAGAAACATGTCAAAGATAAGTATATTGAGATACAGACTAAATACATATTATGTAAACCAAAAGAGCAAACATGTATGGATTTCAAGATTTCATTCGTGTACGGGCCGCAGTTTGCATATAGTATTAGTTAGGTTGTTTGGTTAAGTGAAACAGACAAGTTGTTCCGTCACTGGTTTATTGCACACTAATTTAAATCTAAGTTAGACGCGGCGGCCACAGTCAGACCGCAGCGTCAGCTAAACTCCTATGTACGATTATTGCTCGTACAATTCGTTTACTTCCAAGTAGATTCACAACGAATGCTTTCAGAAAGTCAGGAATTTACAATACAATGCTGTCACTATACAGGGTGTAAAAAAGTTTGATGCAAATATTTTAAGAGGTGAACCAGTAGTCCATGAAACTGAACAACTTTCCCGAAGAAACATAGGTCGAAATATGAAAGAAATATTTGGACCTCCTTTGGATATAAAATGCCTGTTTAATAAATAAATAAAATAGAATAAATAAAAATAAAATGTAACAGCCGAGCAAGTCAACTGTATGGGAGGACCAAATTTTTTTTTCATATTTCGACCTATGTTCTTTGGGGAAAGTTGCTCAGTTTTATGAGCTGATTCAGCCATTAAAATATTTGCAGCTATTTTTTTTTTTGCTCACCTCTCTCTGCAGGTCGCGCGTGTTGACGAGCGTGATGGGGGGCTGCTGGGGCGGCGGGGGCGGCGCGGCGGGCAGCGCGCCCGACTCGTGCGCCGCGGTCGTCGAGTGCGCCGCCTGCGCGCCCGACCCCGACCCGTAGTACCCTCCGTTCATGCCTATAGGGGAAACAGCGTGGTTAAAAGCGTGTATAAGTTAAAAACAAGCTATCGACAGGTTTCACGACAATTATATCCGTAAGGGATAAATTCTCACAATTCCATGTGAAGCAAAATTTTTCATTGCGCTCACCAATTTAGCATCACTCCATTGCTTAGCCGTGGGTGTAGTCAAAGGCGACTAAGGGACTCGAGGGTTTTGATCGGTCTTATTAAACACAGGAAAACGATTGGCAGCGGGTGCTAGACTGGACAGGCCTCACGGCCTCTATAACATTATTATTATAATTAGCCACTGTCGTCCCACTGCTGGGCAAAGGCCTCCCTCCCTTTCTTCCATTCTTCCCTATTTTGTGCCGTCTCCATCCAATACCGGTCTTGCGCATGTATCTCGTCTTTCCATCTCTTTCGAGGTCTAACATAAAACATAAAAATAATAATATAGAAAAAGTAATAAAAAAGCTTAGATAGATACCAGTGGGGGACCGACCTTCGCTGTAGGTGCTCGGCGGCGGCTGCGGGGTGGGCAGCGGCGCGGCGGGCGGCGCCAGCACCGGCGCCGTGCTCGGCAGGAAGTAGTCCTGCAGGGAAATACAATCATTTGTTTTCACAATACGCTAGAGTCCACAGGTCAAATGAGCTACTTTTAAAAACAATCTCAAACGGTCCTGCTGCAACGAAACAACGGGAGGTCTTCATATTTTTATCATATTTCTAACATATTTCATAATTTTAGGTAGGATGATGATGACGATTGATTATATTGTATGTTAGAATGATAGCATATACTTAATTATTATAATATAGAATATTTATGTGCCGTGTGATGCCGGCTTAGAATAGCATCACCCCATATCCTTCCCGCGGGTGTCGTAAGAGGCGACTAAGGGACTCGAGGGTATTGGTGTATTACATTTTTTAGGCGACAGGCTGACAACCTGTCACTATAGTGATACACATGTTTTCTGGAACAACCTTGGAAAACAATCCTCAAAAATGTCAGACGTGGCGATAGCGACCGCATTCTTACGGCCGTTAACGCTCTGCCTACCCCGCAAGGGATAAAGGCGTGATATATGTATGTATGTATGTAGAATATTTATAAGTCTACTTTGACCGCCTTTCTATTTTTTATAATTTTATTCCTTATTCTTGTGTAGTATTAAAAAGTAGTGCAGTTTTAAAAATTTAAGCATACATATTTACAGACGTGAAGAGTGACTTTATTTATACGATGTAGTGATTGATAGCCTTAATTATTAGGACTCAGTCGGTTCTTATTTTTAATACCAAGACAAAGCTATAAAACAGTTTCATTGTGGTGAACTAAGGGCAGACCGGAGGAGTTGATGAAAGATGTTATACACCACAATAATGCAGGTTTTTTATTCCTTTTTCTAGTCCCCTCTACTACGGTACTATGTCTATATATACTTATTAACTACGTGACTAGATAGGGTGAGAGGCCTATCTAAACCTCAATATCAGTTATTATAGAGGCGTGACGGTATGTAGATTATCATATCACAGCGGGACATATTTTCCCTCCAAAATATAGCCTGTTAACGCGTGCTAATAGCGATGAGCGGCAGTCGGCAGTCGGCACATACCTTGTTGACGCAGTTGCGCAGGCAGTCGGGGATGCGGCCGACGATGGCGCGGCGGATCTCCGACGCGGCCATCTCGCGAAGCTCCTGCATTACAAATACATATATTCAAATATAAGTTATAAAATTATTAATCGATATTTAAGGCCCTAGCCCTTGACGACCGATGTGGCGCAGTGGTAGTGCGACTGATGGTCCCGGGTTCGATTCTCAGTGGGTCACTCACAAAGTTGATATCTATCACTTTGTGAATTTGTTCCCAGTCTGGTTAGGACATTGCGGGCTGAACAACCCGATTGTCCGTAAGTAATATGGTTCCGTGTTTCGGATGGCACGTTAAGCCGTAGGTCCCGGTTGCTGTCTATGATCACTTAGACGGCGGTCGTTACACAACCATGTCAGATGCCTGCTACTTGTAGAAGGCGGTTGAAAAATTCTGACACTAGGGTTCATCGGGTTGTTGGACGACTCGGTGTCCCATACGAAAAGAAGAAGCCCATGAAACTGAACAATTTCCAAAGTAACATAGGTCGAAATATGAAAAAATATTCTCTAAACAAAAAAAAAACTCCCATAGAAAATGTACAGCCGGCTGACCAAGTCAAATTGTATGGAGGGTTCCAAAAAATATTTCATATTACAAGCTATGTTCCTTGAGGAAAGTTGTTAAGTTTCATTAACTGGCTCACCATTTAAAAATCAACTGCCATTCATGGCTTGGCCTCTGTTACCGGTCACTTGTAGTAAAGAAGGGTTGAACTTGGCGTCTGATAATGCCGTCGCCAAGTACTGGCAGGATAAGATATAAGTAGTTCGGCCATTGACACGAAGAAGATACATACATACATACATATATCACGCCTTTATCCCTTGTGGGGTAGGCATGAAGAAGACGGCATGATAAATTATGATATTCCAATCAAGAATACAATCTGGACAGCACGAGAAGTATACAATTGAAAAATACATATATCACGCCTTTATCCCTCACGGGGTAGGCAGAGCGTTAACGGCCGTGGGAATACGGCCACTATCGCCAATTGAAAAATAGTTCTAAAAACCTACCTGAGCGCTCGCGTCCGAGTAGAACGCGGCGTGCGGCGTGCACAGCACGTTCGGCGCGTCCTTCAGGGGGCCCTGGAATTATAATAAGGATTATTAGTACAACTACTTCTTACGGGAATGTAGGTGGTTTATTTATTTAATCGTATGCCGTATTAATTAAGTCAGCAATGCACTAAAATTACAAACGTATCCATGTTTCGTGCATTGGTGATTCTCGGTTTTCGTGCTGTGAGATTGTGTAGAACAATAGGTACAGCAGCCGAAAGGTCGTTGCTCGTTCTGCGTTCCTCTAACTTCATCCGCCCAACGTAGGTGGTACAATAGCTGGGTCTCCATTGAACGAGCAGCCTCAGATGCTCACTGCCGCGCGCAGCATGCGGCGCATTGCGCGGTCGGTGTGGACGTGTTTCGCCTGAGCAGCGCATGTTAAAATTCTCGCGCGCGGCAGTGAGCGTCCGAGGCTGCTCGTTCAATGGAGACCCAGCTATTTAAACTCAACTGTCATTCTATTGCCATAGTGATTTTCAAACTGTTAGCAAACTACACTACTAAAATCATCCAACTGAAATATAATCGACATCCAACTGAAACGATTTAAATTTAGCAGACTTGGGGCCCAGTTATATTCCATTCGCTTGTCACCACGACCGGCGTAACTGTCAGTACGCGCCCGTATGTGTGTGTATGGAGCATTGAGGTCAAGTTACGCTTGTCGCGACACTAAGCGAATGAGCTATAAGTGTGTGATATCGTACGTCGAGCGCGGCTGCTCTTATGCGGATATATTTGTGGATTTTGGAGATCTCTGATCTTCGAAGCTGAGATGTTTTCCTCGTTCAGTATAGATATCTGAGCACATGTTACCTGGAACACGTTGAAGGGCTCGTTCTCGTGCACGTCGAGCGCGGCCGCGCGGATGCGGCCCTGCTTGAGCGCGGCGGCGAGGCCCTCGTCGTCCACCAGTATAGATATCTGAGCACATGTTACCTGGAACACGTTGAAGGGCTCGTTCTCGTGCACGTCGAGCGCGGCCGCGCGGATGCGGCCCTGCTTGAGCGCGGCGGCGAGGCCCTCGTCGTCCACCAGTATAGATATCTGAGCACATGTTACCTGGAACACGTTGAAGGGCTCGTTCTCGTGCACGTCGAGCGCGGCCGCGCGGATGCGGCCCTGCTTGAGCGCGGCGGCGAGGCCCTCGTCGTCCACCAGTATAGATATCTGAGCACATGTTACCTGGAACACGTTGAAGGGCTCGTTCTCGTGCACGTCGAGCGCGGCCGCGCGGATGCGGCCCTGCTTGAGCGCGGCGGCGAGGCCCTCGTCGTCCACCAGTATAGATATCTGAGCACATGTTACCTGGAACACGTTGAAGGGCTCGTTCTCGTGCACGTCGAGCGCGGCCGCGCGGATGCGGCCCTGCTTGAGCGCGGCGGCGAGGCCCTCGTCGTCCACCAGCCCGCCGCGCGCCGTGTTCACCAAGAACGCGCCTGCAACAACATTATACACACGTCAGACATACAGGAAGTAGAAAATTATGGAAATATTTTGGAGGCTGTTAAACGTTTGTATGAAAACGCTGAGACTAGGCATCCTCTTAAGGACCTAGGCGATGATATATGTGTCGGCGAAGACCACTGGCTGAATAGAAACTCCTTGGCAGTATGGCGGCCATACTACCTTTGTCTTTCTTGTACGGAAAACAAATGAAAGTTAGATTTGTAAGAACTGTCAAACTAGTGGCGTCTTGGTGAATTGTATCGAATCAAATATGTAAGGAATTCATGAAATAATGTGATAATAATACTGTAACAAATATGAAAAGACAATCAATACAAGAAGATTGTTGAACATTTCCGTCGTTTTCCTAACAAAATCCCCGCAAAATATGGGAATCCTGACTGAACGCCCATATATATAAAATATGTTGGTACTTTTCCGATACGGAGTAGCGGAACCGAAAGTCCTTGAGTGTTAGGAAAGTACTAAATTCCTTTCAAGGACCATACTAGTCCATGAAACTGAACATCTTTTCTTAAAAAAACGTAAGTCGAAATATGCAATAAAAATTTTGGACTTCCCTAACAAGATGTACCAACGGACTGAGTCAGTTTGTGTAATGAAGTCCAGAAAAATTTGTATATTTCAATCTACGTTCTTTGGGGAAAGTTGTTCAGGTTCATGGGCTGATGCATCCCTAAAAAGGAAGTTAGTATTTTTCCTAATATCCTGTATTTTATTTGGAAGGTATATGTCCAGGAGGGGACGGTAGCGGCGTGGTACCTGGGCGCATCTGTTTGATGGTGAACTCGTTGATGAGGTGGTGGTTGTGCTCGTTGAGGCTGCAGTGCAATGACACGCAGTCGCTCTGGAATAACAGGTCCTGCAAATGTAATACACAAAACATTAGTACATACATACATAGACAAAACACGTCTATATCCCTGGCGGGGTAGGCAATACCACAAAACAATACGTTACATTCATAACTAAATCCAAATGCCTGTAAACACGGCACATTCACTGACTGACTTTGGAAGATGATAGGTCGATGGGGTCATTTTAAGAACGATGATAACGCGCCTGATGGAAGCAACTGATGATCCGAGGGCTGGCAGCTATTTTGCCCAGTGGATTAGTTTAGCTGTACAGAGTTTTTATTAGTAAATGCTTTTATGTGTCGATTTTTAATAAGACATAACATCGGAATATGTTACCTTCATGACCAAATTCGAATCTCATAAATGAAATAAGAAATTAAAAAAATTACTTGTGTCAACCGGGAATAAAAAATGGGAACATAAGACAACATCGTCCCATTTCTAACCGTGGGTGTCGTAAAAGGCGACTAAGGGATGAATCCCGGGACGACCGATGTGGCGCAGTGGTAGTGCGACTGCCTTAGACGCAGAAGGTTCCGGGTTCGATTCTCGGTGGGTCACTCACAAAGTTGATATTTATCACTTTGTGAATATGTTCCCAGTCTGGTTAGGACATTGCGGGCTGAACCACCCGATTGTCCGTAAGTAAGATGGTTCCGTGTTTCGGATAGCACGTTAAGCCGTAGGTCCCGGTTGCTGTCTATGATCACTTAGACGGCGGTCGTTACACAACCATGTCAGAAGCCTGCTACTTGTAGAAGGCGGTTGAAAAATTCTGACACTAGGGTTCATCGGGTCGTTGGACGGCTCGGTGTCCCACACGAAAAGAGAGAGCAGTGGAATGTGGTGGCTGTAGAAGTAGAGGTCGGAAAAGTTGAGGTCGGTTTAGCAGGGGACTCATGCCCACCAGTGGACTGTGGTGGCTGTAGAAGTAGAGGTCAATAAAGATGACGTCGGTTGAGCAGGGGACTTTCGAGTCGACATTCACCCCGAGCCGATGCGGCCTGCCATACCTGCAGCGTGTAGACGCGCGTGAGGCCGAGCGACTTCTCGATGCCGTCGGGCAGGTAGGGGTCGTAGAAGATGACGTTGAAGCCGAACGCCTTGGCCCGCAGCGCGACCGCCGAGCCGATGCGGCCGAGCCCCACGATGCCGAGCGTGTCGCCGCGGATGCGCGCGCACCCCGCCGCCGCCTCGCGCACCTGCTCCGGACCTGCGTAACACGAATATACGTTAGCACACGTGTATGAATAGCTGGATCTATTGAACGAGCAGCCGAGCATGAGAATGTTTACATGCGCTGCTCACGCGAAACACGTCCACACCGACCGCGCAATGCGCCGCATGCTGCGCGCGGCAGTGAGCATCTGAGTCTGCTCGTTCAATGGAGACCCAGCTATTCATGTGACACGACAAGCCTCTTAGCAAGCCTCCCCCCTGAGGGGCAAGTCAGGGAATAAACTCTCAGAATTTTTCATAGATACAATAAATCCCCTATGTTGTATTCTCTGGAAAAGAGATATGTGTGGCGCACTCATGATGAGTGAAACAAACTGACTTTTTGAAGTTTTCTCTACACAGACACTGCGTTGCCTAGGACGCAATTATGGTTGCCGCAGGGTTGCCCAGAACCTGCGTCTCCCTCTCGGCCTGGCTGACTCCACAGGACGACGAGTCGATACGTGCGGAGCCAGGTCGGCTGCAGGAGTCTACGGTACGATAGACCTCTGTCACACGCGCCTTACGGGGACCCCAATCCGGATTTAAATGTGGGGTTGTCCTTCGCCAGGACCCTGGTCTGCTCGGGTCGGGTTACTCCCTCGGTCGCTTCTTACGACCGCCACGGGAAAAGATGGGGTGGCGCTATTTTGCTCTGCCGGCACGACACGGCTAACGCTAACGTATGTGTAATGTGTTAGACCCGTGCGACGTTAAGGTGACAAGCTATACAGGGTGTAAGGGACGGTGTAAATAAAACTTTGCAGGCGTGCTCAGATCATGAAACTGAAAAACTTTTTATATGGGGGGTTATGTTGGGAAGCGAAAAATGTTTTCGACCTTCCATACAAAATTCCCGTCAGCTGACTGACTGTGTTAACTAGAAAAAAAAATTCTTTTCCCAACAATGCCCCCATAGAAAAAGTTTGACAGTTTCAGGGTCTGATCACGCCTGTAAAGTTTTCGTTACACCGTCTCTTACACCCTGTATAATCACGCCGCTTTCCCAGAGGGGTAGGCAGAGACTACATCCTTCCACTTGCTACGATCCTGACACATCTGTGTGAGGTTAAGCTACGTATAAGCCCCATTATGAGGCAAGAGATACTTATTTTGAGTGATGACGTACCTGTGAACTTCTTCCCCTCGCGCACCATGTTGGCGAGCCAGTAGGTCCGCCGGTACAGGTTGAGGATGAGGCACATCGTAGTGTCCGCCACCTCCTCCACGCCGTAGCCCGGCACGTTACATACTGCTATGTCATGACGTACCTGTGAACTTCTTCCCCTCGCGCACCATGTTGGCGAGCCAGTAGGTCCGCCGGTACAGGTTGAGGATGAGGCACATCGTAGTGTCCGCCACCTCCTCCACGCCGTAGCCCGGCACGTTACATACCGCTATGCCTGGAAATCGACAAAACATACGAGTTAGATTGCGATTCTTATGAAATTACCCGCCAATCAGAGGGCGTCAGTTGCTTAAAGAACTGGTGACCGCGGAACTTGTATTGGTTGCTTATATTTGAATCGTCTGGCTATGGAAGGTTGTGTCTGAGACGGTGTTTGTGGTTGTGGGTAATGGTAAAACGGGCTGTTCTTCGCAATTCTGCGTCTACGCAGTGGAGGACTAAAAAAGCGATACACAACGAATTATGTTCCATGTCATGTTTTATAGTAGAATCGGGAGCTAGATCTAGCATGCTGAAACGCTAGCAAACGCGACACAGTCCTTAGCTCGTCTGGATCCTAAAGGACAAGTCTGGGACTACGTTTCAAGCGCCCTTCGTATCCAACCTTGCGTTGATATACTAAGTATGTAAACATACTATACCGAAAACGATTACGCTTGCAATGTTATTTATTTAAAATTATGGACGACATTATGGCGGGTGACAGGAGGAATCCAGGTGGTGTCGGGAAAAGGGTAGCTACCCGCCTGGCCGGGTGTTGTGGCCAGGGGACCGACGGGTCCACCTGGATTGGATTGGAAGTTGTATATATGCGTTGCGCGGTGAACACTTCGATACCGCGTTTCAGGCCCATTGTTCTGTCACGTGGCGCCATCTCTCCGATATGTCGAGAACTCCTGTTGCGTCTTGTATGCTTGTGAACCACTTGAGTGAGCTTCATGTTGTAGCCACCAGAGGTCGCTACAGTACTCCCCCTCAAGACCGGAGGTCGATACCGTACGCGAGCGTAGTGGGGCTGATGACGTCATTGTAGCGTGATGATGCAGTCTGGCTTGGCGATGCAGTGTAGGTTCCAAATGTCCACGGTGAGTCGGGATGATGATGGAAGACCAATGAAGCTGCCGTCCTGGTTCCAATGTCCACGGTGAGTCGGGATGATGAGGAAGACCAGTGAAGCCGCCGGTGCTGTGACTGTGGTAGTTGCTGATGACGTAGAAGATAGCTCCGTGCTGTAGTGGTTGATGCGTGGTTGAAGGCTGCGAAGTCCATTGTAGGGGTCACCAATATGGCGGGTGACAGGAGGAATCCAGGTGGTGTCGGGAAAAGGGTAGCTACCCGCCTGGCCGGGTGTTGTGGCCAGGGGACCGACGGGTCCACCTGGATTGAATTGGAAGTTGTATATATGCGTTGCGCGGTGAACACTTCGATACCGCGTTTCAGGCCCATTGTTCTGTCACGTGGCGCCATCTCTCCGATATGTCGAGAACTCCTGTTGCGTCTTGTATGCTTGTGAACCACTTGAGTGAGCTTCATGTTGTAGCCACCAGAGGTCGCTACAACATACTACGTCGAAAATACGTTGCATCATAGCTTACATCACTTCGCTTGATGATTCCGTAGAATGCGCAGCCAGTTTTTGGATGTGTCTAAGAAAGCATTTAAAACTCGAGGTTGGCTATGGGAAATAGATGAGGTAAGTTTTGACGTGGGCGAGTATGAAATGAGTCCAGCCAGAGAATTCCCAGTAGCGTTCCCTGTGAATACAACACATTGTACTCCTATCCGCCTACCTAAGCGTGGTGAGTATGGCAAATACGCTCAATTGGGGGATGCCCATGTCCAGCAGTGGTCTCTGGTGGCTATTGTAGTAGTTGCATTACCTTATTCCTCGATTGCTTTGACATCTATCATGTCGACGATAGTCTTTAATATATGATGGTCAGGCTTGATAATAAGAGAGGTGGTCGCCAAGCGTTGCTTAGGGTGCCCCCAAGTCAGATGGGCCGATAACTTCTTCTTCTTAGCGTGTCGATGGCAGACACTACACTGTCGTAGCCGTCGTAGGCCGATAACTTAAAGAGAGCGTCTGGTAGCGTCTGGATGGCGAAAACGCGTGATCATGGCGAACGCAGACGAAGCAGCATGAATCAGCCGTAATATCAGTTTCTATATCATGTGTAAGTATGGTTACCTAATTCGCCGGCGGCTTTGACATCTATGTTGTCGACGCCGGAGCCGATGCGCACGATGATGCGCAACGCTTTGAACTTCTCCAGGTCCTCCTTGGTCAGGATTATGGTGTGCCACATTAGCGCGCCTACCGCTTCGTTCAGCACCTGGAAGCAGCAAAAAAAAGTGTTAAACATACATACATACATACATATATCACGCCTTTATCCCTTGCGGGGTAGGCAGAGCGATAGTTGCCGTAAGAATACAGCCACTATCGCCACATCTGACATTTGGAGGATTGCTTTCCAAGGCTGTTTCAGAAAACATGTGTATTACTATAGTGACAGGTTGTCAGCCTGTCGCCTAAAAATTGTAATACACCAATTCTCCCGAGTCCCTTTGTCGCCTCTTACGACACCCGCGGGAAGGATGTGGGGTGATGCTATTCTTAGCCGGCATCACACGGCTGTTAAACTGTGTTTAAAATAACATCACCCCATTTCTGCCCGTGGGTGTCGTAAAAAGCGACTAAGGGATGAAACCAGGGAACGGGCAGCAGCGTTCCCTGTGAATTCAACATCTTGCACTGCGTTCGCCAATCTGGCTGTCAAGCGTGGTGAGTATGGCAGTACCAATTGGGGGTTGCCCATGTCCAGCAGTGGACTGTTGCCTCTGTAGCAGTAGCGTGTGTTAATACATACACAAATCACGCTTATAATGTTCTTCGCGCAGTTGACAGAGCGTTAACGTCCGACTTACATAAATCAAATAAGTCGTATATCAGTGACAGGTTGTCAGCCTGTTGCCTAAAATTGCAATTCACTTGAAATCCTTAAGTCGCAAAATTACTGCTGCGCTGTTGTTGTAAGAAGGTTTAATCTTAAGAGTAGATTAAAAACTCAACCAATTTTGATTGACGGGCAGGAATCAACGAAGAATTCATATTCAAGGGTCGATTTAGATTATCTTTAGCAAGGAAGTCACGAACCATATTTATCTGGTTCATAAATTTGGGCCTCAGGGGCATGAAATCACAAATAACACAGTAAAAACATGTCAAAAGGCTCAATATTGCA
Source organism: Keiferia lycopersicella (assembly GCA_029255805.1). Classification (NCBI taxonomy): domain Eukaryota; kingdom Metazoa; phylum Arthropoda; class Insecta; order Lepidoptera; family Gelechiidae; genus Keiferia; species Keiferia lycopersicella. Next base: position 1,293,150 of record JARACZ010000028.1, read on the forward strand.
AACCATGAAAAAATGGTGATTTAATGGTTTTTTTTCTTGGCTTTAATGCAACTAAATTGCTTGTTTACTGCCTGCCACCACTAGAAAGAATAAGAAAATAACAGGTTAAAGCGACTATTTTGCATTTTTTCTAATCTGTCATCATATCAGCCATAGGACGTCCACTGCTGAACATAGGCCTCCCCTAAAGATTTCCAACTTGTACAAAGCGGCCTTCATCCAGCATTTCCTCGCGGACTTGACCAGATCGTCTGTCCATCTCACGGGGGGCCGTCTAAACTGTGTTTTGTGGATATTGCATTTCCTTTGAAATGATAAAAACATGTTCTATGCCTCTAAGATTCAGTCCAGACAAAAAGTTTGTGAGGTTGTATGGTTTAGATACTGTAAATACTACAGTGATGATGAATTATTCCTGACTGTAGCAATACATTAATAAGATTGCATAAGGAAATGGGAATGAAATCACATTTCTTACCCGGAGGAGTAGGCAGAGACTTTATCTACTCTATCTACTGGTTACAATTCTTGCAATCAGTCTTATCTTCCATTTAAACACCGTATTTCGTAGGACATTCACAATACCTGTATACTCCGTCCACATTCACAGTACCTGTATACTCCGTCCACATTCACAGTACCTGTACATCTTAGTTGCTAAATTGCAATAATACAGGGTGTAAAAATATTAGCTGCAAATATTTTAACTGCCATGAAACTGAACAACTTTCCCCAAGAAACATACTTATCGAAAAGTGAAAAAAAAAATTAGTCTTCCCATACTATGACTAGGTCGGTTGGTAATTTCGTATGGGAGGTAGAAAATTTCTTTCATATATCGACATAATGTTTCTTGGGGAAAGTTGTTAATTATCATAGGCTGATTCACCCGTTACAATATTTGCAGCTAATACTTTTACACCTTATATAAATTACCTTTTCATGTATTTCTGAGGTTGACTGTGCGTCGCAAAACGCGACTGTGGCGACATCCTTCAGGATCGGCATTTCAACTGTACAATCTCTTCCGTCTAGTAACGCCACCAGGGGCCTGGAATATAGAAGAAAATATATAGATTAGTCATGTACATTTTATACAAAAAAATATCTATGATAACAGAAAGGATAGATAATGCCCTCGGCATTAAGTCCGCTCATATGCATTTCTCATAAAGTTAAATAAATAAAAGCCCCATTCAGTTTCATTCGCCAATTTATCCATTAAAATATTTGCAAAATGGAAATAGAAAGAGGATATATAAACCAAAAATGGAGGTCAATGTTATCATGGACTCCAGATCCCAGGATAGATAGTGCAGTTTATCAAAAGGTCCTCTAGTTTTAGCGTTTCATCTGTCACCTGGCTACATGCCGTGAATCAGGATCAGGAGTATTCCGAAGTCGTCATGAAATCGTGTGATGGAGTGAGAGTGGGAGTTAAACAAGGCGGAATATTTTTTTATTAATTGAAACTACCATGGTCGTAATGTAGGTCGTATTTTGAATATTTGCAAGTGAAATACGTTTTAGATGTGCACCGGGTCTAACTCGTAAAAATCTGTTAATAATAAACCTACGTGTCAAAAATCGAATGGGTAAATAAAATTACATATTATGTATACCTAGTTATGTTGGCGTTAACGGAGCCGACCACGTGCAAGCCAAGGTTGCGTCGATAAGCGAGCGGTTACTACGCGGCTGGTATTTCATGAATGTGTGCCAGTGATGTCGGCTTAGAATAGCATCGCCCCACATCCTTCCCGCAGGTGTCGTAAGAGGCGACTAAGTGCCTGCCGGCACGCCTTTATCCCTTGCGGGGTGGCAGATCGCTAACAGCTGGAAGAATACGGTGGTTATCGCCACGTCTGACATTTTCGAGGATTGTTTTTCAAGGTTGTTTCAGAAAACATGTGTATCACTATAGTGACAGGTTGTCAGCATGTTTGAAATACACCAATACTCTCGAGTGTCTTAGTCGCCTTACGACATCCACGGGAAGGATGTGGCGTGATGCTATTCTAAGCCGGCATCACACGGCATGTAATTATACTGTTTTTGACTTCAACAGTCGGTTGCCTTGGTTCGTCTACGAATTTCGAACTGAAAAATTACGCTATAATTAAATTACATCGAAATCCCTGTAGCTTGATTCAAACTCTCAGTAACCAACTCTAATAGGAACATATACAGTACAAATACAAAAAGAAAAAGGACACAATAGGCACTTTTCTTTTTTATACCTGTTTTTAAATAATTGGTTAAATAAGGTATCGAGTTTGAGTTTTATTCGCAGGCACAAAAAGACTCTTGAAGGTATCAAGGTGTATTTTTGAATTTTTGCATGCGGAACGCTACTTGATACATTAACACACACCTCTGACATAAAAAATCGCGTAGTAGAAATTGTCATACAGTGGTTAGACTTTAGATTGCTTTTGTTTGCAGTTAATTTGAGAAATAACGCTTTCAAAAATCGATCTTCTGCAAACTATAATTATGTTTTGTTATTTTGTTCATAGCTACCTAATAAAGAGAATCCTTTTGAGACCTATAGAGTGTCTTTGTGTTTATACTAAGCCACGACTCAAGCATAACCGCAATTTTTTTCGTCATTTACTATCAATCAGCTTTTAACATTTACACATAATTTTAGTCATTTTTTAGGCAATAAAAATCTTAAATTGCCTACATAATTTAATTTACCCATAAAAGTACAGTTTATTAATCTGTGTCTCAATTCCGACCGATGTTACAGACTTATAAGCATATTTTATTCACCAAATATGTTTATTTATTCTGACAACTAGTTTCTACTATCCTGCTGAACTGGAATAGATGAATATTTTAACGCGAACAAATCTATTCCCCGGTCGAGGTAATCAGGCGATACATCATTTAAATTGGAAACGTTCAGTAACTCAGTTGCTAGGGTAAACCAAAATCGATCAAATCGAATTTGTGGAAATACTCGGCAATGTCAAAACAAGAGCTTTTATGAACTAAGTTTTCTTCATCGCAGTATAGTAATACTGACTCGGAATATCATCTCATTTCTTCTCAAAGCCGCAGAAAAGTAGAAGTGGGAATCATTACAAAATTATGTTTGTGAATTGAAAATCCAAAATACGTCTCCTGAACGTAAGTTCACTAAAGGTCAATTACAAACATCATCTTTCCCAAATCCACGCTAGAAACTTAGCCTGTCATAGCTAGATCTAGTTATGTGTGCTCATTATATTTCTGACTCATCTCTTTTCGTGTGGGACACCGAGTCGTCCAACGACCCGATGAACCCTAGTGTCAGAATTTTTCAACCGCCTTCTACATGTAGCAGGCTTCTGACATGGTGGTGTAACGACCGCCGTCTAAGTGATCATGGACAGCAACCGGGACCTACGACTGACTGACTCGCCCCATTGATGCGGTATTGATTTTGGTTCGACCGACCGAAGCTATTACTGAAAGCTAACACAGTCGTGTCGTAAGAGGCGACTAAGGGACTCGAGGGTATTGGTGTATTACAATTTTTAGGCGACAGGCTGACAACCTGTCACTATAGTGATACACATGTTTTCTGGAACAACCTTGGAAATCAATCCTCAAAAATGTCAGACGTGGCGATAGCGACCGTATTCTTACGGCCGTTATCGCTCTGCCTAGCCCGCAAGGGATAAAGGCGTGATATATGTATGTATGTATGTATGTAACACAGTCGTAATTTTTCACTGCTGGACATGGGTCCTTCATAACGTCACATACTCAGTAAAACTATCCAATTCAAATTCCCTGAGCAATGAAAGCAGGCACCGCGATTAAACTAATAATTGAAGCTGTCCGCGGCGCGAGTTATTACTACGGAACAAAGTTCCAATGGAAAGTAATTCCCGAGTTCGTCTCGACTTCGCAGTTAAGAGTTGAGATAACTCTTACAAGGGCAGGGTTGCTACATCAACCAATACTGGTAATATAAAAGTTTATACAACCCGATTTTTTGAAAAAGGGTCTGTAAATGGTGAACGGCAAGGGTAAACGGCAGCCGTGTGATGCCGGCTTAGATTAGCATCACCCAACATTCTTCCCGCGGGTGTTGTAAGAGGCGACTAAGGGACTCGAGAGTATTGGCGTATTACAATTTTTAGGCGATAGGCTTACAACATGTCACTAATAGTTATACACATGATTTCTGAAACAACCTTGGAAAACAATCCTTAAAAAATGACAGACGTGGCGATAGTGACCGTATTCTTACGGCCGTTATCGCTCTGCCTCCGCCGCAAGGGACAAAGGCATGATATATGTATGTATGTAAACGGCGGCCGATTGAGGCTCTGATATATACCAAGCGTTCATGCATTCTCCCTCTTAGGTAACCGCCGCCATTTACAGATCCTTTTTTGAAGTAATGCCGTTATAATATCAATGGTGTAGCTATCTATAAGTAGTAATTGTTCTACGCGGGAAATCACTTATTTCTTTTTAAGAAAACTTGCAAATCTTTCTACCGCAGGCAGGATTTGAACCTGCGTCTTTTGCCATAAACGTTAGCCTCTTTCATCTACGCTATCGCGGCACAATCTTTGCCTGCGAAATAATGCATGTGCATCATAGCCAACAATAATGCGTGGCATTATGGCTCCTCCTAAGATCGGTAATCATCTTATTCCCATGATAAAAAAACTTGCGCAAGTTGCTATTAGATTTTGCATAGCTTATTAGAAGCATAATTTTCTTAATTTCGACCAATGCTCCTAGGCATAACTTGTTTGTAATCATGAGGACAGACAGTATAATTAAACAGATGCACCTTGTATTGTACGCATTTCTTGTCAAATAGACCCTTAAGCTCACTGAAAGGTAAAATAAACACATAAGCGTATGTATTCATTGTTATCCATTATTCGAAAGGGGCAACCCTAACAAAAGTGTACGAAAACGGATTTGACGGCAAACAAAGAGAACGGGTGTCGGGGAGGGGTCGGGCGGGATCGAGGCGAGTTGTGATGGAAACAAAATAGGATTAACGGAATGAATGAGCAACTTGCGTATAGGCTGTTGAGTTCTATATGACGGATATGGTTTGAGAAAGTGAAGCATTCCGTCTTGTGCGGGACACCTTATTTAATACTTCCGTTATTCCGTAAAAGACAGTTTTTATAACTGAACTACCGGCACACCCAGGGCTGTAACTCATTTTCCTAGGTGGGAATAAGTTGTTTCCCTGGCAAGTATTATAGTCTCTGCCTACCCCAGCAGGAAAGAGGCGTAATTTATGTATGTATGTATGTTTAGTTTTAAAATTCTGACACCGGGATTCATTGGGCCGTTGAACGACTCGGTGTTCCACACGAAGAAGCAGAAGAACGATGTAGTGATAGTATTAAAAATTGCTATTATTATTCTGTCGTCATCTGACTAATATCAAAGTTTCAAACACTGTGTAACCGTGTTTTCAACATCACGAACGTTTGTATAACATTGTATGTCGCTTCGCTACCCGCAATGCAGTCTGGCACCTGCCACATTCACACATAACGCATTTATACTGCTGCATTCTTACTAGTTCACCAACCTTTCATTGCTACTACGAATCGATGGAAACAATTAACGAATCCAAGAAAGATGGGAAGAAAATTTGGCACTGGATGGTTTATTTACAAAGAGATAATAATAAACATGTAACATATAAAATAAAGAACTTGAATATGATTTTATTTACTGGTGGGGGAGTAAAGTTACGTGCTGTGTGGTTAGCCTGGCCAGCCCCGAGGCAGTGTCTTTTTTTTGTCCCACCCGAGCCGCATTTATACTAGGAATATAAGTCTTGCTTCAGACACTGTCACAGACGTACGAGGCCAACGATGATGATGAAAATTGTAATAAAAACGACGACGTTGTTGTGTTTTTACAATGACGAACGAATCCATCTATCGAGTCATATTATTGTTGAGGATGAGAGTGGAAAGCCAGTAGGCTCAATGCTGCATGATGGAAAAGGGGAATTCCCTCCGAGCAAGGTGTTCAGCTCGGGGACCGCGGCCCAACTGGTAGGTCGTGGATTTTGTATTTATGCTAAGTCTTCGACAAACTTCGTAATCGCGTTTCAGGCCTTGGCTTCTGATTGGCTAATCTTCTATGACGAGTATGACGTGTCGTGTTTACATTGTACAGGCAGCGTTCTCGTCGTCGCCTCGTCAGCAGTAGATGCGTCTAGCGAAGTCAGCATTCTGTGTGCGGCGCGCGCTTCATATTTCATTGCAGTCCGCGCCGCTACATTATTATACTTGACCTTCAAATTGTATTCATTGTGAATTTACTTCGAAATTAAACTTTTGAATGTTGAATCATGAAGAAACAGAAAAGGTGCCGAGCAAAATAGGGCGCAAGATGATAAAATGGACCTATAAAAAGAACTTTGGTTTGGCCCTCGGGGCACTGGTTTATCTCTGACTTCGAGTGACAACCTCAGCTGGCGTTGTTCGGTGAGACGTTTCCTCAATAACCATTAAGAGTTGAGGCTGGCCAAGCTAGCCTTAGTACGTTGCATAGTAACAATGCCTATATGATGGGTCTACGGGTATTTTGGCTCGTCCGACGCTATCGGTTACAGTCATTGGTTATAGTGCTAATATCTCCTGTGTGGCACGGATAGTTGTACCGCTTGAGTACTGCTGGACTCAGATATTTGCTCTTGAGCAGTACTAGTACTACCATTTTGTGTACAGATGGACCGAACATAGGTTTCACCAATGCGATTATTCGGCATGAATTGATAAGCGTATGAAGTAGGAGGCTTTACTTGTTTACGCAATGCTCGGGTTTTAGCACCGAACCGAACCATTATCATCATTATAAATATCAGTCTGTATCTATCTACCCTCAGCTGAGTATAGGCCTCTTCTCTTTCGCGCCATCTGCGCCTGTCCTGTGACTCCCCAATCTACTGTCTGCCAACAATAGTCACTAGATCGTCTGCCCATCTGGCGAGTGGTCTGCCTACTGGACGCTTAGCTCTTCTCGGCCGCTACTCCGATACCGCCTTCGTCCATCGTCCGTCATCCCGTCTAGCCAAGTGTCCTGCCCACCCCTACTTCAGTCCCGTGCTAGGAAGCCGAATCATCATCATCATCATATCAGCCCACATCTACCCACTGCTGAGTATAGGCCTCTTTCGCGCCATCTACGCCTGTCCTTTGCCTTTCGCATCCACTGTCTACCAGCAACGGTGGCTAAGTCGTCCGTTCATCTAGCGGGTCTGCCAACTTGACGCTTTTTTGTTCCACCGGGAGCCGAATACCTAACATAAATATCCAGCCCATATTTCTAAATATTGTGATATGCTCACCTCGCCTGCAGGGGGCCGTTGGCGATGGGCCCCCGCATGCTGTCCATACGCGCTCTCTTTGGCAGCATCTTGCGTTTGTCCATTTAAAGCGGCAGAGCCGCTTATATCACTGCAGTGCAGCGCGTCACCTGGAACAAAACAAACAATCACACATTATAGGAAATACCTAGATTATACGTCAGTAGCTGGGTCTCCATTGAACGAGCAGCCTCAGATGCACACTGCCGTGTGCAGCATGCGGCGCAATGCGCTGTCGGTGTGGATGGTTTTTCGCCCGAGCACGAGAATTTTAACATGCGCTGCTCAGGCGAAACACGTCCACACCGACCGCGCATTGCGCCGCATGCTGCACGCGGCAGAGAGCATCTGAGGCTGTTCAATGGAGACCCAGCTATTCGCTTACATAGAGTCACGACCAGCGCAACTGTCGGTACGCGCCCGTACGTGCGTGTATGGAGCATTGAGGTCAAGTTGCGCTGGTCGCGACACGAACTAAGCGAATGAGCTATACACCAGTGTATCGTACAATGTGCAACCCGAAACGACGTCAAGGTACACATTAACAACTTTCCTCAAGGAACATACAAAATGATTCTAGTTTTAACCCATATTTTGAGCGTAACCCTAGTGATAAATTATTAGGTACTTCATAACAATGACTATTAAGGCTAACACGATAGTTATTTCTCATTACATTCTATTTGTTTCAACATTTCACTGTAAAATACTACCCAATAACAATACCAAAATTCTGATCATACAAAGTAGTCACATTTCTATAACCTTTGATGATCAAACGTTTTGGAGATGTGCTTTGAAATCCAGTATGCTATTACGAGCATGATACTAACAATTTTGGGAAGCCAAGTATAAGTATCCTGCCCGCTACACAAACAATGTTTTTCGTCAATTTGTGAAAAATTTGTAAACTAGACACACTGATTTAAACGATTAGGACATTATACGTTTAGGACATTTCAAGAATTTAGGACATTTTGCTTCGGGAGGCTTTTTTTGACCCTGATAGGTATGCATCTACTAAGTAGTAGATGCATAGTTCAAAGGTAAAACAGTCATGCTACTCACAATGCGTCTAGAGTGGACGTTGTCATAGTCCGGACCTTGTGCCGCATATTTTACCTGAGCAGAAACATAACTTCATTTAGTATTAGTTATTCGGGTTTTTCGAATTTCGAGTCGTCCAAAGGCTCGATGTACCCTGGTGTCAGAGTTTTTCAACCACCTACTACCAGTAGCATGCCTCTCGATACAGACAGTAGCCAGGCTTATCGCGCACTCCAAAACACGGCATCATCTTTCTTACGGACAAATCAACTTTGTGAGTGCCTCACTGAGAATCAAACCCGGAACCTTCGCACTGCCACTGCGTCACATTGGTCGTCGAAACCAGAGAATTTCATCAATATAGTAATAGACCGATTTGGCACTGTGGTAGTGCGACAGCCTGCGACGCAAAGGTTTCGTGTTCGATCCTTTATTGAAACGTCCCCAGTTTGGTTAGAACATTGCAGGCTGAAATATGCTAACGTTGGATGTCCATTAAGATATCAATGCACATGTTTGTACCGTATACAAACATGTTTTATACGTGTCAAGGTCGCCCACACGAATTTAGTTGGTATGCGCAAAATATTTATGATGATTTAGTATGACCAGCCCAACATTCTTAACTACGTTTTTAAAATATTGGCTTTTCGTCTTTGTATCGTGTGGGTATTAATACTAGGCCGCCTGTGACATGACTAATACATCTAAGTCAGCTACTATGACAGACGGCTTAACATACCCTTCGAAACAAAGAACAAACTTTATTCCGTGCAATCAGGTTCGTATATGACATTGCAGGCTGAATCGTTACCAAACTAGAAAGAATCTTGCAAGTGACTGTGAAGTATTTGGTCAACTTAATGTAGTCCTATGTCGCAGTCGAGAATCGAACTTACTATCTCAAGAATTCAACGCATAGACGACTGGACTTTAGAAGCGGCAATTTACTATAACGTGAAACATGTACGTGCTATGTTTCTAATCAAGTTTACGATACAGCTGTGATTCATACGTCCGATGTGTCTTGCATTGCTTACATTAACTATTTATATATGTTCTACTTTTCCAGCACATCCGTGAAATCGTACCATCGTGCTGGACTTCACCACATGGCCACGTTCACTGCTGGACATTAGGTTAGGGCGTTTAGATGAAAATAAGAAATTGAAAACTCGGTCGAAATCGGGACACATTAGACACCATCCCATTTCTCTGCATTTTTTATATTCCTTATTTTCTATGCCGTGTGATGTAGGCTTAGAACAGCATCACCTTATATCTATTCCGTGGGTGTCGTAAGAGGCGACTAAGGGACTCGAGGATTTCATGTGTATTACAACTTTAGGCAACAGTCTAACAACTTGTCACTATAGTAATACACGAATCACCTGAAAGGGCCCTCAATATTTGTCAGACGTGGCGATAGCGACCGTATTTTTTCGGGCGGTAACGGTCTGCCAACCCCGTAAGGGATAAAGGCGTGTTATATGTATGTATGTATAACCAACTTACCAGCGCCGCTGTAGTGACGTAGCTAGCCGCGATCACCGCCCCATCGACTCAGCGGCTACTGCACTCGGTCCGAACAAGACTAACGTGCCCTCCGAAGCTCCGAGGAGCGAACGCGCACACACTATCACACACACTGACACTGCACTGCACTATCCCACTGCACTGCGTATCCGTTTGCACTAACACCTGGAACAAAGGAAAGGTTTACGTTAAGTTTGGTTTAATAATAGCACAGCACAAATCACGCCTTTATCCCTTGCGGGGTAGGCAGAGTGTTAGCGATCGTAAAATTACGGTCGTTATCGCCACGTCTGACAAGTATTGAGGGCCTTTTTAGATGAATCGTGTATCACTGTAGTGACAGGTTGTCAGCCTGTCGCCTAAAATCGTAATACACATGAAACCCTCGAGTCCCTCAGTTGCCTTTTATAACACCCGCGGGAAGAAATGGGGTGATGCTATTCTAAGCCGGCATCACACGGCTAATATATAATAATAACACATGAAAATATAATCCTTCTAATCTAATTAAAGTAATACAGATAATTCATGGCATACAATCACATCACTACATAATATAAAGCAAAGTCGCTTTTCGCGTGCGTGTATGCTTAAATTTTTTAAATTACGCAACGGATGTTGATGCAGTTTTTTAATAGATAGAGTGATTCAAAAGGAAGGTTTTTATGTAAAGGTATTACTTGCCGGGAAAACATCTTATTCCCAAAGGAAAATAAGCAGTCGCCACCTATAAATATTTTATCAATAATTGTTTACTATTAGATGGTGACTTATGATAATTAACAACATTAACCACTTGAAAATATATGTTATAAATTAGTGTTAATTTCGAAATTAATAAATTAATTTATCAACTACGAAATTTGTTAGCAAATTGGAGAGAAGCCAGACGTGTCATCGTCTGCTCATTCATAAATGCACGGAAATAAGTAAAAATAAACATTGAATTCTAGACCTAGATGTTCCTTTACTTTAGGAGAATAGTTGATAGTGTTGTAGAGAGCGACGTGGTAGAGGCTGACCTGCGCGATCTTTGTGTCAGCAATTGCAAGGAGATCGCGCAGGACCAAGATCAGTGGAGAGAGCTCGTTTTGGATGCCAAGATCCTATTTGGGTCGCTGAGTCAGCGGAGTTCGTTAGTTGTTATTTGTTGTAGAATAAATTAGACAATCGGAGTTCGCAATTCCATCAGCAGGTACCTGTTTTTTGTGGAAAAATATGTGGCTCAGTGGTAACCCAGTAAGTTTCACAAGACGAAAGTAAGAATATCGATCTGGATCTGGGTCTGGGATGTCATTCAATTGCCATTGTGATTTTCTATACTTCAAACTGTCAGCAGACTACGAAACTACCAAAATCATCCAACTGAGATCCTATCGACATCCAACTGAAACGATTTTTATTTAGCAGACTTAGGGCCAGATAACAATTCCATATAACAATTTCCAAAGTACCACTTATATTTACTTGCATTAAACTAAAACAATAAAAAAGCACATAACAAGCGAATGGATTAAGTGCAGCTTGGACAAAACCGTGCCAAAGAATCCATTTAAAGTTGCAAACCAACTGGCTGGAGAGTAAAGGGAAATGGAATCGCGCCAGGAATTGTACCAAGAGGTTTTTTTTACCTTTTTAGAGGTGATGACAGAAAGGAGAAATAAAAGAAACAATGTAGGTCGAGTTGCCGTGTGAGTTCACGAGCGCAGATTTTTCTCGGCTGCCATAACATAATGTAGTGTATTAGTTTGTTAGCATCTTTAATCCATTTAGAAAGATAATGATTACGTAATATAAAAGCAGTAAATAAAATTTAGGGCGTTACTAACCAGGTAATCCTAACTATCTATCACTAACCATCACTATCGAAAATAAATGTGCTATTCCTATGCCGTCATTAAAACTCACACACTGATTTCTGTCAGTGACAAGTTGTCGTGAAAATCTGCTGGATACTCATGGCTGATCCATAGCTACCCAGAAAAATACTATCGCATACATATTTTCATCTCAAACATACCAAAAGAACAACAAACTTTTTCAAGTCCACGACTTACAGGAACTTCAGCTTCCTTGCATTCATTGAACATTCCATTTCCCTGCGGCGTGCGATAGGGCTGCCAGCTATTGATCCATCACATCGCTTTTGTATCCAAACTAAATATACTAAACCAGTTAAAGAAATAACTAGCGGACTGCCCTGCAGTGGCACCCAAGCGTTTTCCTACTGGAAATTTGTAATAAGATATTTTCCCGGTGGATTACCATTACCACTACCCCGAATTAGTAAAACGGAACCGTTCAAGCACTTGTGACCTTCCTCGTGTTACTGGTGCTAAGATGACAAAATAAATTTTATTTTTGCCTACGAATATCCCATTTTTGTTAGCTTCCTGATGAAAGACTGGATCTGATGGTCTTTGGTACACAAGGTTGACAACAGAGGGCAAGATATCAGTGCCCCGATTCTCTAATTTTTTGTCATTGTAACGCCACTGACATTCAACTGTCATTCTTCAAACTTTTAGCAGGAACTACCAAAACCATCCAATTTTCATCCAATTTTAAATTTTAACTTAAATATAGAGTAAGTATACGAAAAAGCTTGGCTCTATTTGAGATCTGATGCCTTTTTCTTTCGCTTTGGCTATATCTTGACATGAAAATGGTTTTGGTGGGATGTGTCATTGACTCCGGTACAGATCCACAGTCACAGTTCAGGCAGTTTAGCACTCGCGATTGCTTTTTATCATCATCATCATCTGCCTTATCCCAATCCATTTAGGGTCGGCGCAACATGTTTTCTTCTTCCATTCATCTCCATCAGCAGTCAAATCCTCATTTATGCCCTTTTTGTTCATGTCGTCTTTTACACAATCCATCCAAACCTTTTTGGGGCTTTTATGGAAACAAATTGCAACCATAACACACCCCTAGCACAACCGCACAAAAAGCGGCGTCCATACGTCGGCGAAGCCCTCGCTGCGATCAATGCTTGTTCCAATTAAAAGTTCCTCTCCTCTCTGTTCCGACTGCGGTCACTTTATAGATAGCTAAGTTACGCGGGGAATTTCCTAGTTAAACTGGGGAATGCGCTTTTTTAGCTGGTTCAAATGAATGAAAAATTTTACTAGACACTGATAATGAAAACTAAAGATCGACGATCGATGGTGATAAGGAAGAAGAAACTAAGATAGGTTGATTTTATGGAAAATTTTGGAATGAGTTTAAACCTAAAACACAAGAAACGATAAAGCCGGCGTTGCTAACATGTCTCATTTTTATATTACGAGGGGAGGTCAAAAAGTTCGCGGAATGGAGGGGTTGGCGGGGGTAGGGATGCTTGTCCAGGTACTCGCTAATTGAGTAACTCATTATTACTATAAATACCAAGTTTTAGCCTAATTGGGTCACTAGTCTTTGAGTTATCAACGATTAAACAAGTGAATCGGGAAGAAAGTTGGCAGTATGGAAAAAATTGAACATCGCGCCGTCATAAAGTTCCTCACCAAACAGGGAAAAACGCCGCAAACTGTTTTTCAAGATATGTTATCTGTTTACGGGGACTCTGCTCCTGGAAAAACTATGATTTACAAGTGGCATAATCTTTTCAAGCAAGGAAGGGAGTCAATTGAAGACGATCCCCGTTCTGGGCGGCCGATCGAGGCCACCACGCCGGAAATCATCGATAAAGTTGAGAAACTTGTATTGGAGGATGGCCGTTTGAAGAAGAAACAGCTTGCAGCATTAGTTGGTGTATCAGAAACTACCATTTTGAATATCCTTCATCAACATCTTGGTATGAGTAAAGTCTGCGCAAGATGGGTCCCGAGAATGCTCACGCCGTTTCAAAAGCGAGAGCGCGTCGACTGTTGCCGCGAGTTTTTGGACCGCTGTGGAGATCAAAAGGAAGAAATTATGTCCCGTATTGTGACTGGGGATGAAACTTGGGTTCATCACTATGAACCTGAGTCAAAGCAAGAGTCAATGCAATGGCAGAAAAAGGGCACTCCCCCTCCTAAGAAGTTTAAGGTGTCTCAATCGGCCGGAAAGATCATGGCGACAATATTTTGGGATTCTGAAGGCATTCTTCTGGTGGATTATAAAGATCGTGGCCTTTCCATAACGGGAGAGTACTACGCTTCCTTGTTAGATCGATTGAAGGAAGCGATTAAAGAAAAAAGGAGAGGAAAACTGACCAAAGGAGTGCTGCTTTTGCATGACAACGCGCCCGTGCACACCAGTCGTGTTGCGACCGCTGCCATTCACCGATGTGGTTTTGAACTACTGCGCCATCCACCCTACAGTCCAGACCTGGCCCCCAGCGACTATTATTTATTTCCAAAGATGAAAAAAGAGCTGCGTGGAAGAAAATTTAACGACGATGATGAGGTTAAGTCAGCGATTTCGGCTTATTTTGACGCACAAGATAAACAATTTTTTTTAGACGGTATTAATAAGTTATTTGATAGATCCCATAAATCTATTCGAGTTAAGGGAGAATATATTGAAAAGGAAAAATAATTTCATGTTTAATTTCACCCTTCTTCCTTGTCATTCCGCGAACTTTTTGACCTCCCCTCGTATGTCATAATCTCATGTTCTATTGATGTGAGGAATTGTCTGTCTGTCTCTGTCTCTCAATATTATTTATCAGTTAACTAATTTTACTACGTAAGGGTAATATATTTTTACCATATTGCTGATGTTCGTATGTATCTTGATTAGGTATATGCTTTTCACGCCTTGTTTTCACGTTTATTATTTTACACCCTGTATAAGTATGTACACAAGCCCATTTCGCACGGAGTTTTATAACTGTTATGTGACCACCGTTTGCACTGGAACGTGAACTGTACGTAGGGATTATTTTTACGGCATCGTCGTCAGGGCGTAATATTTTACGGACTATAAACGTGTGTGTCGGAAAATGCCCGCAGCAGCACTTTCAGACAGGGTTGCCGATTATATCGTCTACGTATGAAGTACTCCGCAGGGGCTAAAGGTGTGATATGTGTGTGTAAGTTGAGACGCTAATACTAGTATTAAAAGTCCAACGTTGGGTGCTTAAAGAAAGAAATTTTGCCCGTTTCAACAGTGGTACAAAAATATTTTAATCAAGAAATGTATTTTTAGGTTAATTTTAGATTTAACATTTTGTTAAAATTAATAACCAAAGAGGAAAAATATTAATACAAAAGTATTTTTAAGACATTTTACTCATTTTCATTGCCCAAAATGGTCTAAGCAAAAGTGTATTCGAAAAATTAAAGAAAGAAGACAAAATGCGAAATAGGCGACTGTAAACTGTCCCCTAATTACAAAGTGACTCTGAGAAGTGGGAAGCAAAGTCGTGTGTCGTTTGGCAGATCAATACTCGCCCGGAGGGCTTTCACCTCCATTCACCCGGCACATACAGCGAACTTAGTTGCTAGCCTTAGTAGCTGTATAGGCCTTTCCAACTTTGTAGTTTTAGAAAAAGTCAATGAAACTAGGAGAAACGGGATAGACAATTGTGTAGCATGGGGTAGTATAATACATAGTTGCTACCTTACTGCTCTAATTGGGTCACAGATCTCTTGTATTTTTCGAAATAGGCAATGAAACTAAAAAGATTGGGATGAAACTAGATTCTACCGTGGTTAAACTGCGTCTATATGGACTACTCGAATCTGCGAATCATACGTCTCGTGAGTGTCTTAAGACAACTCTGTGTAAGTTTCGTCCTGTACGATAAGCTTCTAGACTAGACTAAAACCTATATTCTAAGTCGCCCACAAATGAGAAACAAATACTGTAAATAGTAGCCTGCTAGTAGTAGGTGGTTTGAGAAGAATTCTTCGGGTCGTTCGTCAACAATTTTTTTTTAAAGCGAACTTTTCGATGTTTTGTTCTATCTGTCTTTCACCTCGTTCATAAGTCAGTTATTTATTTGCAACGCTTAATACTGAAGTGTTCGTTTTTGTTTCATGCAATAATTTGCCACTTATTATGCTTGTATCACACGTTTTGCTTATCGATTGCCACATACCCTACTAAATTCACATATACACTTGACTTTAAAAACATCGAGTAGTACATACCTACATATAATCACGCCTCTTCCCCGAAGTGGTAGGCAGTTACTACATCTTTCCACTTGCTATGGATCTTGACATACCTACCTCTTCCGCTTCTTCAATATTCATCAGCCTTTTCATACATGCACGTTGGTTTAGGGTACTTTTGGCCTGACCTTTCTTTAGAATGTCCCCGATTTGATCCAGGAACGTACGTTTAGTGGCCTATGCAACGAAACTACAGGCTACAATTCTACAGGTGAAATTGGATGTACATTGCGTAGCCGGTGGGACATTAAAAAGACCAGAATTTTTGACCCGCTACGCAATGTACATCGAATTTCACCTGTAGAATTGTAGCCTGTAGTTTCGAAAAACTAGGCACAGGTCTTCCCCTTCCAACACGCTCAAAGTTAAATAAGTGTGGTTAGAGCCGTTATTGCGGCCTTCCGTGCACGGAATTACGACGTTTTAGACATTGATCTTTTGCAGCGGTACGTCCACAATATACGCATAACGTTAGTACCCATACACAAAAGCATCCATGGGGGAGAAACACGACATAACTCGTGCAAATGAGACGACAATCCCCATTTAAAGACATCGCGGGAGCCAGCGAAGTTATAATGAAATTCACGAGCAATAAAACTTCACTTCTGTCTACACAGTGGCTTCCAAAGTGCAGGTTACTGTCTTACCGTCTGTTCTCAAATGTTTTTGTTTATCTAATTTGTATATTTATCTACACTCGTTTCAAAACTTGCATGATATTTATCAATTATGATTTAGCTTTCCCTTAATTGAGAAATGAAACGATCATATGATAATTATGATTTGTCGCCAATAATAAATTTGTTTTGTGCCAGCTATAAGCCAATAAAGAATACAAATGTTACCCGGAACGCTGTGTGAACTTTAAACACGCCTGAATAAACACAGAAAATAATTATTTTGTTTAAAAAGACTATGTCACCCACGTCGTGGTCCTATCGTCATCAGTTTCAGGATTTGACAACAAGATGTTCAACTAGAGAAATCCAAATACTTTATTAGGCACTGTTTAAGTACCTATATACCAGATTAAGTATTTAAAAAGATGTAGAGCTTGTAGAGGCAACCAGCCCTAAGCCAGCAGAAGTTATGAGCAGCGGGGGACAGTGTGCCAAACTCAGACAAAGAGACCAACTTCCATTAAATCTTTTGCAACTAAGCTGTGGCTAGGGTTGCCAGTCAAAATACAAAGGCTGATACATATATTACGCCTTTATCCCTTGCAGGGTAGGCAGAGCGTTATCGACCGAACGATATGGTCGTTATCGCCACGTCTGACAAGTGGAGGGCCGTTGTAGATAATTCGTGTTTCACTATAGTGACAAGTTGTCAGCTTGTCGCTTTAAATTGTAAAACAAACAAAACCCTTAATAGCCTTAAGAGGGAAAGAAACGCGGTGATGCTATTCTAAGCCAGCATCACACGGCATCACAAAGGCTGATCCAGAGACTAAACAATTTAGAACATCATTTAGAGCCACAACAGTCCCCAACTAGATTTTTTGTTCCATCCCGATTAAAAACTAGGAAACCAGTTACAACCGGTCTATTCGGGTCCTTTGCAACTGTGGCAGCCCTACCGCAGGATGTCGCTATCAGCCCTATCTCGCGTGCTAGCAATTTCAACTTTTCAAATTCGAATACTTTCTCAAAATGCGCTCAGTTGTAATTTTGTTTTAATTGCCAGCTTAAATTTCTAGAAAACTTTAAATGGATAGCCTTTTAGTATGCCTTTCGGGGTAGGCAGAACATAAATGGATGCAAAAAGCTTTACTTGAAGTTGGTGCACAACTAGAACTACTTTGCGACACGCCTTTTTCTCTTTACGGGGTAGGCAGAAAGTTAATGATTGTAAAATTACGGTCGTTATCGCCACGTCTGACAACTATTGAGGGCCCTTTCAGATGAATCGTGTATCGCTGTAATGACAGACGGTCACCCTGTCGCCTACAAATTGTAAATACAAACGAAACTCTCGAGTACCTTAGTTGCCTTTTACAACACCCGCTGGAAGAAAAGGATAGGAAGAAATTTTACAATAAACCGCGTGTAATCTCACAAAGAAACTTAACTTGTACAAGTTGGTGCACAACTTCTAGAACTATCTTGCGAGGCTGACGTGCGCGCCAAGTTGCTTCAACTTGCCAACTGATCCGTCAAAAACAAGCTCGGCCTTAATTAACTCCGGCTGACTGCTTAGCTTCCCTCTCTTGATTACTATAAGTTATGTTAGTGAAACTTTTGCCAACTACACCTACACCTTTGTTTTTGCCCCTAGGGTTCATTGGGTTGTTGGACGCCTGAGTGTACGAGCGAACCCTAGCGTCAGAATTTTTCAACCGCCTTCTACAAGTAGCAGGCTTCTAACATGGTTGTGTAATGACCCCCGTCTAAGTAATCATAGACAGCAACCGGGATCTACGGCTTAACGTGCCATCCGAAACACGGCACCATCTTTCTTACGGACAATCAGGTGGTTCAGCCCGCAATGTCCTAACCGGACTGGGAACTAATTCACGTGATAAATATCACCTTCGTGGGTGACTCACCGAGAATCGAACCCGGAACCTTGTATGTCGATCGTCGTTTTCCTTAACCGCAATACGATTGTTATTGTCCACCCCTTAATGTTAACCAAAAGAAAAAACTTTTTCAATGAAACTTCTACTTTGAGCGTTTTGGTATTTAGCAGTTCCCAATCTAATTCAACTTATTTCGGAAACAATTTCCTAAATATTTTGTTGCTTCAGTTTGTGGTACTTTGATCTCCTTTGTCTCTGGTAGCGGCCGAACCAAATTCATGAATTCCATTAAAATGTCCCAAATTGTTCTGCGAAATCTTTAGTAGCATTAATTTCGTGTAATATGTTTAAGTTTAATACCAGAGATGTTGCAAACCATGTGTTATGTGAATAGAAACGAGCAATAAATCTGGGCCCTAAGTCTGCTAAATGAAAATCGTTTCAGTTGAATGTCGATTGGATCTCAGGCGGGTGATTTTGGTACTTTCGTAGTCTGCTAATCTGCTACGTACATTTACAGACTTCACTGCTCTTACGGTGAAGGAAAAGCATCGTTTTTCCTATAATTCAGGCCAGGTTAGCCTACGGGTTGCAGAGGTCACATGGCAGTCGTTCTGTGTAAAACTTGGTTCCACGTCAAATCCCATAGGTTAAGTAACCGACCCCGAAAAACGGGATAAGACAAGGAGGATGATGACTGTCGAGCGACACACCGATTCAAAGACCAACTTAATAAAATTTGCTGAATTACTGCGAGTATGAGTAAAGCGTGCCACTGTTCCCCACAACACCCCTGACACTAACATTATAAACGAGCAAACTTGTAAACGCGATCAACAAAGTTACTAGCATATGAAACGTGTAGCGTATGGATTTGAATATTCATTGCTGGAGTTTGATGAGTTGAAGGCCTCTCTCACAAAATTTCCATCTTCCAATTTCCTGCTGTTGACTGAAAATTGGTCTTTTGTAAAACATAGTTCTGAAGAAAGGTCAGGTCAAAAGTACCGTATACCGACGAGCATGTATGAAAAGGCTGATGAATGTTGAGGAAGCGAAAGAGGTATGTCAGGATCGTAGCAAGTGGAAGGATGTAGTCTATGCCCACCCGTCCGGGAAAGAGGCGTGATTATATGTATGTATAAAGAACACTGGCACACGCTAGTCACTATCACTACTTACTATAAGGCAATGTTGCTTCCCGCGTCTGTTCCTATGTCTGTATTCATGTATGTACTGTACCTATGCTTAGATCTTTAAAACTGAATATAAAATCGCTGGGTAGACTTCCTGTCTTGCCGATAGCGCTTAGTTGGCAGTGGAGCAACCCCAACTCTCGAAGATGCATGGTCGTCACTTCCCGATAGTCAGCACTTCTGCTCAAGGAAGTTATTGCAAAGTTTCAGCTTGGAAACTTACAAAACTAAGATTTGATCTGGGGGATTGCGAACTGGGGAAATTAGTCAGTCACGAGTTGATGTAGTAGTGAGCGTGGATTGCAAGATCTGGTGGTCGTTAGTTCGATTCTTAGGGGAACACAAAGGTGTATTTGTCAGTTTATCAGTTAATTCCCAGTTTTTAGGGTCGGGCGTTTGTCAATTCAGTGTAATAATGTCACCAGCGCACCTGTATTAAGAATCCTTTCTCTACTTCCGCCATGTGGCACGCCGAATTTACGAACTATCCAAGGAACCTTGATATCAGAATATTTAGATAGGGAGAAGAAGAAACCCCTAACTAAGCAGGCATCGTATGTAACAGTTTTCGTTAATTCAAGTCTGTCATTTTCGCATCGTGGAGCCGGTGTTAATAAGTCGGAGAGCTCATGGCGTACTAGGAGCACGCTCTAAGATCTCTGCTTGAAATACATACATAAATAAATCACGCCTATATCCCTTGCAGGGTAGGCAGAGCATAAACGACCTTAAAACGGTCACTTAAGCCACGTTTGACATGGTAATTTCATAAAACTGTGTATTACCATAGTAGGGTGATGCTATTCTAAGCCGGCATTACCCGGCATCATCTCCTTGAAATACTTTCAGTATTGTTGTTGTGACCTTAGTTTCCGCTAATTAAGTTTCTGTCATTTTCGCATCGTGAGGCCGATATAAGTGGGGCGGGGAGTTCATAGCAAACTAGTAGCACGCTCTTTAGACTATCCTTGAAAAAAAGGTGTAAAAAAAATTCCAAGGGTTGACTCAGTCCATGAAACTAAACGGGATCCCTTTTGTTAGCATAATATTTTTTCGACTAATATGTTTTGGCATAACATGTTACGTCATAAACATTTTTTCGCATAATATTTATCTTGGCATTATCAATTTATTCGGGTCTAACAATTTTTTTATAGAGGTTAGGTTAGGTTAGGTTAGTATTTTTATAGACATTAGGTTAGGTTAGGTTATTAAATTATGCTTAACGTGTTATGCCTACTATTTTTATGCGTAAGTATCATTAGTTCAATGTATAATATGCCAACCTATGTTATGCCTAATATTTTTATGCGAATATATAGGGAACCAAACTAAACAACCTATGTTTCTTGGGTTAAGTTGTTCAGTTTCATGGACTGATTCATCCCTTAAAATATTTGCAGCAATTTTTTTTACACCCTGTATAAGTGGGGCGGGGAGCGCATGGCGAACTAGCAAGTAGCAACACGGTCGCTCGCTCGGCGGCCAGCGGGCGGCGCGGCGGTCGATCGGGCCGGGGTGAACGACCTCCGCGCGTCGCCGGACCAGCGCTGGATGCGAGATGGTGTTCGCAAGTTCGAGGTTAATCAAATTGTGCCCGTTTTTACTGCAGGCTCTCTTTGTGGGACAGAGTCGGCAAAAACTCGGTTTAAATATACTCTAGTTCTAGTTTGTAAACCGCCTATCAGGTCGCAAACTTGGTTGTGAAGTAACTAAGAGAAAATGGCATGGCTGAATTAGGGAATCATCTCGTTTACGGGGAAACTGATGCTTCAGCCATATCCTAACCAATTTAGAAACATTCTTGCTACCTATACTGTAAACGTAACAGTACTGTACATCTTCTTAACGTGTGTGTGGGTCATCAAGGCGTCCCGATGAATCAGAGTCTCACAGTACTGTACAGTTTCTTTACTGACGGTGTTTATTGTCTTTTTGCTACAGACACATAGCCTGACCTACAGGCAACTCTAGGTTTTATTTGTCAAAAGTTTAAAAGCTGTCCAGTTCCAAGTGCCCCATTATTCCCCTCACACCCTGTAGGTATACAAGCCGCGGCTTTCATTTATATTGATAATGGCTCGATTCAGAAAACAATAGCATTTTTGGAAAGTAGTCAAATTCAGAGGTAGAGCAAATAGGACTTTTTGCGAATAAGACCTTTTATGGAGACAAAATGCAAAATAGGCTTTTAAGAGTATGTTTGGTCTGGAAATGAAAACGTTTGGTAAACGCCCTGACCCTGAGCTTCTTAAACAAAATGTTATATTTTAGCTCTACAGTATTTCAGTCAAGCAATCTAACTAAGTGCAAAAGTGTATTCCTAAGCATCTGCATTCAGATCCCTCTAATAAGCCCTTAGCAGGGTCGAAGGTCAATGCAATGCACTGTGACCTTTGCATTTTCCGATACTCCCGGCGTTTGCCGACAACATGATAAGCTGAAAGGGAAAGCGCTAGTTCCAGGAAACCAGCCGAGTTCCACTTACTAAACGTAAACATAAACAACATCAGTAACATCACTATTAAATTGGCTTATGAATTGGCGAGCGCAGTGCAAGGTGTTGCATTCACAGTGAATGCTGCTGCGCTTTTACGACACCTATGGATAGAACTGTAGTGATGCTATTCTAAGCCGGCATCAAACAGCAACTTCACTACGTAGTAGAAAACAAACTCGCTTTTCGCATCTGTCTGTATTGCAGTTTAAATCTTTAAAAGTACACAACTGATTTTGATGCAGGTTTTTTTAAAGATAGAATGATTCAAGAGGAAGGTTTTTATGTATATTACTTGCTGTGAAAACACCTTATTCTCACGGAAAAATGAGTCGCAGTGGGCGCAGCCTCTCGTTACTTATAAATGTTATTTTAGGGTTCCGTACCCAAAGGGAAAAATAAGAAACCTCTATGTAAGATCTCATTTCGTACGTCTGTCACACGGTTGTAACCTGTTACTCTTACACCGTGATAAGTAGATCCGAGTTCTACTTACTAACATACACAACAACACTAATAACTCTACATCTTTATGTTTCTGTTTCCAAACTTTTGTAATCCGAACGTTTTGAAACATAAGATAAACCAAAGTATACGATTTGCGTAAAGTCGGTCACTAACTTCGACTCTGAGCTCGTTCGTTACTGTAGTCTGTGCCGAGCCGTGTGTAGCTCATTAAAGTTCTGCAGGGAACTAGGAACTAGACTTGTAAGCGATAAATAAGTAGGTTATGTAGTCAGCGCAGTAGTTCTCTTTTTCTTTTCGAGAGTTTTCTTTTCGACACCGAGTCGTCCAACGAACCGTAGCCTTAACAGCAATGTTTCGATGCCAGCTGGAGAACGGTGAATTTTGTTGAAATGTGTCTAAAACTACAGAAATGAAACTGAAAGCTCCTCAATATGCATGTTTTATTGCGAGGTCCTTTTGAGTTCAACTATAAAACCATAGAGTAGTATAAAATGTTAATAAAAACTAAACAAAGACATTATGCCTATGTATTTAATGTTAGGCTACGTCCTAACAAGCGACAACAGGCCACTGCTGCACTTGGGCCTCCCCCTATTGGGGGATATTGTCATACTCACCAGGATTGGCAGACGGATTGGCGAGCGCAGTGTAAGATGTTGCATTCGCAGGGAACGCTGCTGCCCTTTCCCTTGGTGATTATCCCTAAGTCGGTTTTTACGACACCCACGGGAAGAATTGGGTGATGCTATTCTAAGTCAGCACCACACGGCAGAACCCCAGGGTACGCTTAAAGACACGATCTCCCGTTTTCAGCATCTAGACACAGCTATATTGATAAACTAGCGGCTCTCCCAGCAGACGTTCTCCCGCGGGATTAAGACGTTTTCACGAAATGTTTTTCATTCATTCACACACATACATTCCTTCCATTTAGATGATATTTAAATGTGACTTAGCTTAGGATTCGGGCCAGGTTTGCCTTCGGGTAGGAAAGGTCAGATGGCAGTCGCTCTGTGTAAAAACATGGTTAAATCTCCTAGGTTAGGTAGCTGACCCCGAAAGAGAAAAGGAGAATGATGATTCCTTTCTCTTGAATTACACTATGTATTCATTTGATCACACGACCGTAATGAAACAGTGTTATCTCACTATCACCGACCGGTTATCTCGCTACAAAACGCAAACCTTGTTGAATTGGTATCGATTCGGCGGCGGCGGTTACAAAGAGCCTTGTATATACAATCGCGTAGGCTGTAGGCTGTAGACAATTCATTACATTGTGTTCTGTTCTGTCCCATTGTGGCGATTCAGACCTCGTAATTAGGGTTGGCAGGTGTAATAAGGACTGGGTACGGAGGGTTTAACTTACAAAAACATCAGGGTGAAGTTTTACTAGTGAGTGACCGATATTACAGTGCGTTCCTGGGTCTATTATTGTGTGGAATAAATTAATTCAGAGTGAGCTTGTAGGAAGAAGCATATATTCCTGAGAAACATGTCGACAGACAGCACTTGAAATAAATAAATACCAAGAGGCCCTATCTCCCTAAACCTAGATTTATCAGGCTATGTGACAACCCTAGTTGAGATGGGGGTATTGACTATTACGCATAATGGCCGACCTAATGACACGTCTGCGAACACCATTCTAAGCTTTGATAGTACGTATTTTCACGTTTCGTGCCAAGCCAACACGAATTTTGACGTCTTGATGAAGCAACTTAGTCATTAGGTACCCAAAGCTAGGCTTTATACGTACGTGTGGCAACCCTAGCTGACATGGGGGTATTAACTATTATCTGTGGCATTATGCGAACACCATTCTAAGCTTTGACAGTGCGTATTTTCACGTTTCGTGCCAAGCCAACACAAATATGACATCTGGATGAAAAATCTTTGCCATTGGGTACCAAAGCTAGGCTTTATACGTACGTGTGGCAAGCCTAGCTGAGATGGGGGAATTGACTATTATCTGTGGCATTATGCCGCATAATGGCCAGCCTATGACATGCCTACGAACACCTTTCTAAGCTTTGATAGTGCGTATTTTAGCGTTACGTCAACACTATTTTGACGTCTTGATGAAGCAAGTAACCGTGTGATGCCGGCTTAAAATAGCATCACACAATTTCTTCTCCGTGAGTGTCGTAAGAGGCGACTAAGGGATTTGTGGGTTTTATGTGTATTACAACTTTAGGCGACAGGCTCACAACTTGTCACTACGTAAATACACGAATCATCTCAAAAGGGCCTTTAATATTTGTCAGACGTGGCTATAACTGGGCTTTATACGTACGTGTGGCAACCCTAGCTGAGATGGGGTATTGACTATTATCTGTGGCATTATGCCGCATAATGGCCGGCCTAATGACACGCCTGCGAACACCTTTGTCTTTCAGACTTCCCACGAGTCTGGTGAGTTTTTTAGCTAACCTACAACGGTTCAGCGATCAATCAATTTTGCAGTGAGAAACGAATAAATGTTGTTGATTGAGTTTTCAATGGAAAGATACTTTAACTCACACACACACAAACAAATATCACGCCTTCCTCCCTCGCGGGGCAGGCAGAGCGTTAACAGTCATCGGTCGCTATCGCCACGTCTGACAAAAATTGCCATTGGCATTTTCAGATGAGTCGCGTATCACTGTAGTGACAATTAGTCAGCTTGGCGCTGAAAGATATAATTACAAAGTTAAGCTTACATAAATATATAAATAACGCCTTTATCTCTTGCAGGGACGGCAGAGCTTTGACGGCCGTAGCAATATGATTACTATCGTCACATCAGACAATTTTGACTGTAATTTCAGAAAACCCTCAAGTTCCTTAGTTAGTATACACAAACATTGAGCATTAATAAAAGATAGTGTGATATTTTCACGTCTTTTAAATCGGGTTTCTGCGTGGTTAATAAAGTCTGTCATTTTATTCCTTTTCCAACTGCCATGCGCGCTGTGTCAGCGAAACGTCGACCGGCACTTATTTTGCTGACGCTATTGTTCCCTTGGAGATAGCTGAGAGTGCGATCTGGGCCTTATATTATAAGTATAGGTTACAGGATCCAAGTCTGCTGTAGTCTGTGCAAGTAGTTGGTTTAAAAAGTAAATCGGCTGTGTACAACAAATTATGCCTTGTAGCCTAAAGTTTAATAATGTAGGGCCCTGTACGCGACTTACTGCTTTTATTCGAAAAATCACCAGTGTACACACCTATGTATAGGGTTGCCAGGCGTCCGTCAGGGTTGTCAGGACAGGATCATGCTTTTTGGTTGCCTGTTCGGCCAAAATTAGCGGCGGCCGGCCTGCACGGCTTTTGTTAGGCTTTTTATATTTCGAAATTCGCGCGGTTCAAGACCGAATTGTGAAGGAAGAAGCCCTTGCTGGACGCGAGCACTGTCGCCCCCAAAGCTCGTCGCCAGGGTTGGTTTTTTTCACTTCTTAACATTAACCTCGAAAATCTTCAAAAATTTAAGGCGTCCGGCTTTTATACCCCAATGTCCGGCCAAACAAAGCTTGGCCCGACAGTTTTTTTTACTATGAAAACTGAAATACGTAAAAAATGCAAGATGTCCTGTTTTTTTATCAAAATGTTCGGCCAAACTCGCAGGTCTGTCCGGCCTTCAGGTGAGAGGACCTGGCAATCCTACCCATGTATGATATTCCTTTTTCTGTCCTTAAATGGTTTTCAGCGCGGTGAACAAAGTCTCGCATTTTATTACTCTTTTGTGTGTGTCAGCGCAACGGGTGTGACACGTTTTCTGCTGACGCTACTGATAGCTGAGCGTGCGATCATCTGTACGCTGCGGCGCCCATGCCAGCACTCCGACACGACGTACACTCAGCAGATTCATACGTCGATAACTGGGCGACTTACTGGTTTTGTTCGAACGAATCACTAGTGTACATACCTATGTATGATATTCTTTTTCTGTCCTTAAATTGGTTTTCAGCGCGGTGAACAAAGTCTCGCATTTTATTACTCTTTTGTGTGTGTCAGCACAACGGGTGACACGTTCTCTGCTGACGCCACTGTTAGCTGAGCGTGCGATCTGTACGCTGCGGCGCCCATGCCACCACTCCGACACGACGCACACTCAGCAGATTCATACGTCGATAACTGGGCGACTTACTGGTTTCGTTCGAGCAATGATTTATATTTGACAGAATTCGCTAGTTTCCGGAGTTATTAAAAAAATAGTTGTACGCTTAAAACTATTGTCCAAAAATACAACGGACTTCATTCATAATTTTTCGAATTATTCAAAGTTAATAAACAGAAAAATAATATCATAATAGTAAGTGTTTTGACGCCATACAAATAATTAGGGCGTGACGTGATACTTCTAGTCCTTCAAACAAAATACCGTTTTAGATCGTTTTAAAAAGTAGCCAATTTGACCTGTCAGGAAACAAGCCTATTCATGAATGCGACCGACCCGTGACTTCCTCTGAGTACTTAATATTTAGAGGACTAATCTGAGGCAGTGGGAACAGTTTAAGACATGTAGGTATGTGTTTGTCTTCGCAAACATAACTCATAAACTACTAACTACATCGATTAAAATTAGGAGCCGCAAACAAATTTAATTAAAATGGGATATATTTAGGTTCGTCATTGTATTTGAAAGGGCCCTTAATACTTGTCAGACGTGGTGATAACGAGCATAATGTTCGATGTATGTTCGTTGTATGTAGTGTGTAGTGAAGTATTAGCGTATTAAGTAAACTATTGTGTCAGCACTTTCAGTTTAATATATACATTTTGCGCCACATGCTCGTGGCTGTTCGCGTCCGATCGTTGACCAATATAGTACAGTGTTTGTTAAGTATGTAGTGTTTAATTTCTACAACCCTTTGGAGCTACCCCTACACCAACACACCACTACACACCACCGGCGACCACAGGGCCACCGTGTATGGCAACCCTGCGTGTTTTCGACGATTCGTCGATGCAGCGAGCCTAGAAGAGACAGGAAGTTGCGCACCACGTCATCGTGTCATCGTGTCTTAGGGGTAGCGTCCACGTGAAGGAATAAGGTGAAGAATGAAGATGGAGATGGCCATGCAGTAAGGGAAAAGAAGCCAAATTTGGAGCGACACAGCGAGATTTTGGGCAAGGAACTTGTGGAACGCGTCCCGTCCCGTCCCGTCCCCCGACGTGTCATCAAGGAATACCCAAGGAAAGTGTAGGAAAAGACGGACTACGTTACGGATATTTACAGTTAAAAAGTGAAAAATAAGTGCGGAAATAATACGTTCACGCAGTGAAGAAGTGTGATATACGTAAAAGTGATGCGTCGGCATAACGTGACTTGCGCGCGACACGGCAATGAACTGGACTTTGGTACATATGGTATGAACATTGAGTATAATTTTATTTAGGTTGTCTATTTATAGAATTTATGGGTACTTTTAAAGAATATATAGAATCATTTAAGGAAAATCATAAGGATTTAAGTTATATTAAAGATAGTATACGTCAATTAGGACCGTCTAGGAGACATGGTAAAAATTTTGAATCTAAAGTAAGTGAAGCTAAGGGAATATATAATATATATTTAATTAATAAGAAAAATTTTGAAGAACACTATGAAATTGTAGGTTCAGAAGTAGATATTTGTAATTTAATTGAGAAAGTATATGAAAGGATATTACAATACGAAGAAGAATATTTATTGTCGAAGAAACTATAGACATGTCGGACAAATTTTGTTTAAAAACGGCTACAAGCCTTTTGCCTAAAACCTGTGGTGATGAGGGCACCACTGAAGATTTAATTGATGCTATTGAATTGTACGCGTCAATGCTCAATGATGATGGTAAGAAGTTGCTCATAAATTTTGTTTTAAAAACGAGATTAACTTCAAACATTAAAATGCGATTGTCTGCAACATACGCCACCGTAGACAGTCTCATTAAGGACATGCGCACCCATTTGCTTACGCGAAAGTCAGACACTGCTCTTCAGTCAAAGTTGCAAATGTCTAGGCAAGGTGATAGGTTAGTAAGAGAATTCGGCCAGGAAATTGAAAGTTTGTTTGCAGATTTGACTATTTCACAGGCGGAAGGCAGTGACGAAGCGTATAAGATCCTGCGGCCCCTGAACGAGCGGAACGCTATCAAGCGGTTCGCTGAAGGTTTGCGTAGCCAGCGGATTGGAACTATCGTTGCGGCGCGAAATTTAACTTCTCTTAAGGAAGCCATTCGCGTTGCTGAGGATGAGTCACGAGATGGAGAAAATTTTCCAATGATGAGTTTTGGCAATAGAAGTTATCATAACTCTTACAATTACAGGTCAAATGGTCGTGCCCGTGGATTTTCAGGAGCTCGTGGTCGAGGCTTTCCACGTGACAATTACCGTAATGCCCCAAGTAACAACTTTAGCTACAACAGGCATGGCGGTATTGGCGGTGCACAGAGCGTGCGCGGCGCTCGTGGCGCTGGCGCTGGTCGCGGCGGCGGCGGTGGTGGCGCCGGAGCGTCCAATAGTGCAGGTAGGCAATTTCGCGGCACTCGAACATTTTATAAGCGTGGGCATAGACATGGTTCAATGAACCACTATGAAGAACGAGATGCTCAGGAGAAAAATGACGAGCATATGCATTTAGATAAGTTTTTTCGTGATTAAAGAAAAGGAATACATATTAGCTTGTAATAGCATAAATTGGGTAAATTTAAGAGTATGTAATTTAAATATACAATGGTTAGTAGATACTGGCGCGTCATTATCAGCAATTAAGTATGAAATTTTAAGTAAAATTAGTAACGTTAAGATTTATAAGAGTAGTATTAGGATATATGGAGTAAGTGGAAGTTTAACATCGGAAGGACACGTGTACCTCAAGTTACAATACAAAGGACACATTTTTGAACACAAGTTTCACGTGTTTAAAAACTTGATATGTAGAGCATCAGGTATACTAGGTCAAGATTTTATGCAAAGACACAAGGGTATCGCGAACTACGAAAATGATACCTTAACTCTCAAAACAAGACAACATAGCTCGGTAGCTATACCGTTGCAATTTTATAATGAGTCATTCGTTATATCACCGCGATGTGAAGTATTGAAGTACGTACCTAGTAGAGTCAATTACGATTGTGTCATTTTACCGAAAGAAATACAGGATGGTGTTTTTATTGCAAGTACCGTAGTGAGCCCGAAAAATGGTAAAATACCAGTGAGGATTTTAAACACGACTAATCAAGAAGTAGAGTTGGATTTAAATAGTATTCAAGTTGATAAGTTGTCAGAATATAACTATGGCAGTTTTGACAAATCAGAACGTAATGTAGAAAGGGTAAAAGAGTTATTTAAAATACTTAAATTAGGAACTTATCTGAATGATGAGGAACAAAGTGCTATGGAACAAATTTGTGCCAAATTCCCTGATATTTTTCACTTGCCAGGGGATAAGTTGAGTATTACTAATGTTTATGAACAATCAATCAGATTAAAGGATAATGTCAACCCTGTATACAGCAAGCAGTATCGTATTCCGAAGGCACAGAAGGAAGAATTAAATAAACACATAGATGAGATGTTAAAGGATAATATTATTGAGGAAACGAGTAGTGAGTGGTCTAGTCCTTTGCTGTTGGTCCCTAAAAAACTCCTTTGTTCCCAGCAGTCCCCTCTACCCCTGTCCCCCGGGGTGACAGCTGGGATTTGTCTTCCCGGTTGTCACCGGGGTGACACTTAGTGCCAACTGTTTTCCCTTTGAAAGCTGACTAGAAGGGACAAATGGGAAGTATGTTTCTAAGTTGTCACCGGGGGGGGTGACAATTGCTGCGACTCCTTCCCAGAAAAAAAAATGTACTTACGATAGATTTCAGCTTTTTTATTTGTTGTGTTATAGAATCAAATAAAAAAAATCAACACAATGTTGGCTTACAACATAAGAAAAATATGACGTCAAAAATTTACAGAAAAAAATTGAAAATATCAACATTATGTTCCGCTTACTTATAGCTACAATTATCAACCAATCACAATTATTAACCTTATCGTTTTTTTAAATTTAATTTTCAATTACATATTGCAGAATTTATTTTGTACGGCAACACCGAATTAGAATTTGTTTTCAAAATGTAGGTAGAAACATATTATTTTTTTAACTGATGGATGATACATTTTGTTCGGGCATAAGAACTCCTCTGGGCTTTTTTTCTGGGAAGGAGTTGCAGCAATTGTCACCCCCCCGGTGACAACTTAGAAACATACTTCCCATTTGTCCCTTCTAGTCAGCTTTCAAAGGGAACAGTTGGCACGAAGTGTCACCCCGGTGACAACCGGGAAGACAAATCCCAGCTGTCACCCCAGGGGACAGGGGTAGAGGGGACTGCTGGGAACAAAGGAAAAAACTAGATCGCGACGGCAAGCGGAAGTGGCGTGTCGTCATAGACTACAGGCGGTTAAACGAAAAAATACAGGATGATAAATTCCCGTTGCCTAACATAACTGATGTGTTAGAGTCTTTAAGCGGAGCTATTTATTTCAGCCATTGCGATTTATCACAAAGTTACTATCAATGTTCACTAGCTAAAGAAAGTCGAAAATACACCGCATTCACAACCGATAAAGGACAATATCAGATGACTAGATTACCCATGGGATTGAAAATTAGTCCATCGGCATTTAGTAGGTTAATGACCGTAGCTATGTCAGGTCTCAACTATGAGAAATGTCTTGTATATTTAGACGATTTGATTATTTTTGGCAGGAATCTTCAGGAACATAATTCAAATTTGATGACAGTATTCACTCGGTTACGAAAAGTTAATTTGAAACTCAACCCAGCTAAATGTGAATTTTTGAAAAAGCAGATTTTGTACTTAGGACATGTAATTTCTTCTGAAGGAATTTTGCCCGACCCAGAGAAAATACATGCTATAGAAAAATACCCGACCCCGTCGTCAAGTGATGACGTCAAACGTTTTGTGGCTATGGCTAACTATTATAGAAAGTTTATCAAAAATTTTGCCCATATTGTTTTACCATTAAATAAATTGAGTCGAAAGGGAGTAACATTCGAATGGACAACTAAATGTCAAGCATCTTTCGAATATTTGAAAAATGCTTTGGCAAACCCACCTGTCCTAGATTACCCTAAATTTACAGATGATAATCAGTTTACACTAACAACTGATTCCTCTGGATTTGCCATTGGTAGTGTCTTGTGTAACTCAAATGGAAGACCAGTTGCTTACGCAAGCAGAAATTTAAATAAAGCTGAACTAAATTACGCGACAATAGAGAAAGAACTTTTGGCTATAGTTTGGTCAGTTAAATATTTTAGGCCCTACTTGTTCGGAAAGAAATTTATCATCAAAACAGATCATAAGCCATTGGTTTATCTATTTAGTATGAAAGACCCAAGTAGTCGTTTGACTAAATTTCGACTAAGACTTGAAGAATATAATTTTGATGTGGAGTATGTGAGAGGAAGCGAGAATGTAGTAGCAGATGCTTTGTCGAGAGTGATTATTACCTCAGATGAGTTGAAAGGGATGAATGAAAATGTGATGAATGTTATGTCTGAGAAGAATGTAAATGTGATGAAAGTGATGACTAGAGCGCAAAGAAGACGATTAAATGAAATTAGTAATAAGGAGAATAACTCAAAACCTTTTATCACTGACGGGTCTGATCAACCTAAAGTGGTAGAAATACTCAAAAAACAGGAAGATGATATAGAATTATCAGTTCTATCAGATTATAACCTGCGCAAGTTAATAAAAGAAAAGAGAAATTTAATAAAAATGTCTAATAATGGAAGAATAGTTTATATTGAAAAGAGTAAAACGTTGCTAGTTGGTCGATCTTCTTTGTCAGCAAATACGCGAGACGTTTTGTTGAAAGAACTGACTGATTTTAGTAAACAATATGATATAAAAGAAATAGTGATGATTAAAAATAAATCTATTAAAGAATTTTGTGAATGGCTAGCTAGATATGTAAGTAAATGTAAAAAATGGGAAGGTCCAAGAATATGTATAATAAAAGACGTACAGAGAATTTATGGTAAAGATGAGAAGAAAGTGGTAATGAATGATTTTCATATTTTGCCCAGTAGTGGTCATGTAGGTATTCGACGGATGGTAAATAATTTAAAACGGTATTATTATTGGCCGTCAATGGAAAAGGATGTCAAGGAATATGTGGAGAAATGCGACAAATGCCAGAAGCAGAAATACACGTCCATCACGAAGGAACCATTAGCAGTTACGACAACAGCTTCGACAGCGATGGAAAAGGTTTTTCTTGATATAGTTGGTCCACTTGATAGAGATGACGATATGAATTGTTACATTTTGACGTTACAGTGCGAATTGACTAAATACGTTGAGGCGTATCCACTGAAAGGTAAGTCTACTGCTGAAGTTGCGAGAGCCTTTGCTGAAAACTTTATTTTAAGGTATGGTATACCAAGAGAAATCGCGACTGACCGAGGAACAGAGTTTATTTCGAGTACAATGGCAGAACTTTGTAAAATTTTAAATATCAATCAAATTATGTCAACAGCTTACCACCATCAGAGTATTGGTTCTTTAGAAAATTCACACAAGGTATTAGGAGCGTACTTACGTATACAGACCGAAAATCATCCATCAAACTGGAGTTCATGGGTACAGTATTGGTGTTTCTCATACAACACTACTGTACACACGAGCACTAAGTACACACCTTTCGAACTGGTGTTCGGACAAGTCTGTAGACTTCCTAATAGCTTATGTACAAATGTAGAACCACTATATAACCATGATAACTATGCATTAGAATTTAAATTTAGATTACAGAGAGCTCAAAATGATGCCAAGAAAAATTTACTTTTGTCTAAATATACTAGGAAAATTAATTATGATAAGTCAATTAACCCTATTGTGTACAAGGCAGGCGATTTATTGTTATTAAAAAACGAAACCGGCACTAAACTTGATCAGCTGTATTTAGGTCCATACAATGTAATTAGAGACTCAGCACCTAATGTTGTAATAGATATCAATGGTAAACACGTAACAGTTCATAAAAATAGAACGAAATTGTATAAATCATAGTAAATAAATGTAATCTTGTGTAGTTTGTATGTTTAGTAAAAATTAACCTTATATTGCTTAATTTTTTATAAATTTTTAGGGGGATGATGTAGTGTGTAGTGAAGTATTAGCGTATTAAGTAAACTATTGTGTCAGCACTTTCAGTTTAATATATACATTTTGCGCCACATGCTCGTGGCTGTTCGCGTCCGATCGTTGACCAATATAGTACAGTGTTTGTTAAGTATGTAGTGTTTAATTTCTACAACCCTTTGGAGCTACCCCTACACCAACACACCACTACACACCACCGGCGACCACAGGGCCACCGTGTACGTTATTGCTCTACCCCGCAAGGGATAAAGGCGTGATTTGTATGTGTGTGTGTCATTGTATGTCCAATACATATTTAAATAAATCATTCGTGTACACATATCTACCCCGTTAGGAGAACCGAACTCGGTCCACAAAAAGGCGAAACCAACTGCGTACACGGAACACTCAGTCACTAAAAGTCAGCAGTTTCGGGAACACCGCTGACTTTGCCGACATTGTGCTTGTTTTATTTCGGAGCTGGCTTTCAGTTCCGCCGCTTCATTCCAGTTTATCAGGCAGACATATCTTTCTATTGTAATAGCTTCGGTGGTGTAGTGAACTGAGCACTGGTTCCTGCTAACATACATAAAAGTACTTACAACAAAAGCAAGTTTTTACATATCATACATAGACACATCACGACTTTATCCCTTGCAGTGTAGACAGAGCGTTAACAGCCGCAAAAGTACGGTCGATATCGCCGCGTCAGACAAGTATTGATAGATAACACAGGCCTACAAATTTCAAGTCACAACTTCCCCTTTTCGATCTGATGACTGATTCTGGATAAATTTGACACGCTGATCACGAATATGTAATTAGTTTTTCGCCATCACGTCCAGATTTTTCATAATCGACAAAGAAAGAAAATTGCAAAAAAATATACTCTTATTTACAAAAAAATATATTTATTTGAAAGTACTTAGTAAAAAAATAAATAAATATCAAAATATATTTTATAAATAAGTGCTTATTTCGAAAATATATTATTCATCTTTGTGAAATCTTGTTTTTTTTTGCGAAGCTTCTATTTCGCGATTTTCTCTTAAATTTTCGGTTTGGCTCTTCTCACTTCAGGAGCCAACAGTAGTCCGCCGACATGCTAGTATTCCATCTTCCCTGATACCTCTTTCCCATGTCCTTCAAGTTCTGATGAAATCTTTCACCATGATTTTCGCTAACGGCTCCTAAATTTTCTGGGAAGTAGTCAATGTGCGAATTCAGAAAACGAAGTTTAATGTTCATAGGACAGCCCATCAAGCCCAAATTTGTAATCATTTTGGCCACTATGTCTTTATAGTCAGGGCTTTTTCTGTTTTCTAAGAAATTGTTCACAACCTCCTTAAAAGATTTCCACCCTGCAAGCTCAATGTGTGAAACTTTTTCATCGAATTTTTCATCCTTCATTAATTTTCTTATATCAGGGCCAACAAAAATTCCTTCTTTCAGTTTAGCATCTGACAACGAAAGAAAAATCGTAAGCAGATATTTAAAACCTTCTCCTTCTTTATTTAAAGCTTTCACAAACTGTTTTATCATACCCAGCTTAATGTGTAAAGGCACTGTAATGCTTCTAACTGTAATTTGTCTAGTGCGTAAAGCAACTGTAATATTTTTAAAATGTTGTGGGTATTTATACCAAAAATCATAATAATCACCTTCATTTACCCTCTTCTAATGACTCATACAAAAAGGATACTTAACAATCTATTTATCTTGTAGTAATAGGACCACGAAACGAGCCTAAAATTACCTATTTTTAGCGTAACAAAGACATATTTCTCATACTTATCATGTAGTGATTAACACATAATGAATTGAAATTATATCAATTATACTAATAGATTAATTAATTGTAGTAACATTTAGATTTAGCTCGTTGAATTTTCTAAATTTATTTTTTACTTAACTCTCCGGGCGATTATAAGCAAAATCTAAGTCTTGGAATTTAAAAAAAAACTGACGTGATGGTTTTTTTTTACTATTTTTCCCATAATCAGTGTATCATAATCTATTGAAAACGGTATTTAGATATTAAAGGGGAAAACCATTGTAGGCCTGTGTAATTAAGTAATCATATAGCATGTTATGTCTGCCATCTAACCTGATGGTATATTTTAGGTAATATAATTTGAGCCGGTTTGACGAAGAGACGTCTAAGCTCTCAATAATGTTTCCTAAACTATAAATAAATGTTGTAGCAAACATACTCGCTCTCGCCTTTTTTCACTACCAGTCTCTTTACAGGCAGAAGATTAAAAACTAATTTAACTTGAAATTAGAGTCAAAATGTCTCATACATTGCAACTGCAGTAAAACTGCAAGACTGCATTTCTGGCGACGAAACTATGAATATCTGTGAATGCATCTTCAGCGAGCGAACTGCGACAGGTCAAAGGTTATGCGCTGTACCTTTCTACGAATAGATGCAATTACGTTTGAAATACGATTATTACTATGCTAAATCTGTGGTCTAGTGGTAGTAGTCTTGAGCTCACGGATGAGAACCCGGATACCATTTCTGATGAAGGAAGGGAAGAGAGAAGCCAAATAGGCTAAGCATCTGACATACCATAGAGCTTAAATCTGTGAGTCTTTTCGGGTCCGTCTTATGCGATTATCAAGACAGACCACCTCTAAAAAAAAAACAACCAAAGAGGTTCTAAATTCATCGCATATTTTTAAAACAACATTAGTAACTCGTTGTCCCACCCAAACGGTCTATCTAGGATGCAATTTAACCAAAGACAGTAAGTACGTAGTAACAAAGAGAACTACATGTCCATAAAAGTAAAGCACATGTAAATGGTATTATACAACTAGGACATAACCATTACAATAAATACAAACTGCATTCACTGAACTTAAAATGAGGAGAATGCTCTTCTGTTATACAAAGAGACCGGGAAACCGAAAACATTGCAGGCATGATAAGACCATGAAACTGAACAACCTTTTCTATGGAGGCTAACTAAACTAGAAAAAGTCCCGATTAGCTGACTGACTTTCATGAAACAAATAGATCAGGGTGCCTCTAAACTTGTATGTTTTGAACCTTAGTGTCAGAATTGTTCAACCGCTTTCTACAAGTAGAAGGCTTCTGACATGGTAGTGAAACCATCGTCATCATCATAGTAATGATCATGAAATCATGGACCGGGACCGAGCAATGACAGAGTATGAAAGGTTATGTGAATATATGAAATTGTTTCAGTAGATAGTGTAGATATGATCCACTTACTTGAGTCAGTTTAAATATATAATAGTATAGTACTAAGCTCGAGTGCAAAGAACGCATTTGCGACTCAAAGCGTCCGTTGTGAATGGGTCAATGCACATAACCTCGACTAATACCTAGCTAGATATTGTATCTTACTAATAGTATGGGAGACCAAGTCGCCCAACGAACTATTGGACTGACTGACGAACCCAGGTTCAGTTTTTAAACCTTGCCTCTCAACGTAGCTGTGGAGGGTGTAAAAAACTCACATACAAACTAACTTAGACGGTTGGTACATTTTGTATGGGAGTTACAAAATTTTTTTCATGTTTCGGGAAAGTTGTTCCGTTTCACGGGCTGGTTCATCCCTTGAAAGGAAGTTAGTACTTTTCCTAAAACCCAGTATAACATGTTAAACATGGTTCACGTGATTTTGTGTGATAACAAGTAAGATAAAAGTTTCCAATATAGGACATTGATGATGAACAGCCCCATAAACAATACTACCCAAATGTTCAAATGTCTAAAATGTAGTATTTCTAAAACAGAAGTAAGTAGATTTTTTATTCTTATCCTCGCAATAAATCAGTAGAAACGTAAAGTACGTAAAAAGAGAAATTTATAGCTACTGATGTTACGTATGCGTCACAAACCAGATCAAACAGAATAAATAAACGCAAGTGAAAGCAAGCTGTAGTTGCTAGGCGCGCAGCGAAACGTGTACGTAACGTTCACGTCTTATCGTACCACGTAAAACTATTCTTACACTCAGTGTTTCCATAAATAAAGATACGTAAATCGTAAAATATCGACCGCAATTGGGGACGTTCATAAAGCTGTCAATCCGACAAAATTATCAAACCTATAAAGTGGAATTGTCATGGAAATATTAGATTAAAAAGCTGAAAATTAAGTCCAAAATCAACCAGCTTTTGACAATTTGTCACCATTGTAAATGCGTTTAATAAAACTACATATCTCACTAGCATTTCATTATCATTCGTGAATAAATTACGTCTGAATATTTTTAACTATGCGTTAAGCGCTAAACTAACGCGCATAGAATACCTAATATAACTCTAAGTACATATAAAGCAGTGAAATATGAATAGTTCTAGGAAAACGATGAGTAACGGACAGGAAAACGAAGTTCGTAAACATCCTTTCAAACTGCAACGTTTAAGAATTTAAACCGGTTTAACGGTGAAATTAAGTTAATGCGGTTTTTGAACGGTCAGCAATGGGAGCGATTTGTAACCATTACTAAAATGCAAATAAATCCCAAAATATATCAGGATGTAAATTATTATACTCCATTTATAATCCAAATTTTATATTTTATAACTCTACCATACCAAAGTTAATCCGAGAATTGATGATTATAATTTTGAGATGGACAAGTTAATACTTTTTACAACACTTTGGATGAAGTTCAGAATTTAGACACAAATCTACGAGGCATCACCTCAAAACTAAGAAGGAAAGTTAAACTTGTCAGAGGCCTGCTACTAGTATTAGGCGGTTGAAAATGTCTAACATCAGGATTCATCGGGTCGTTGGAGGACTCGGTGTCCCACACGCAAAGTGAGAAAGATCGGTCTTGAGTGTATTGGCAAAAACTATTATTTCGTCCCCTACAATTAGCTACTTAAAACGGAATAGTATTTCGAAAAGAAGTTATACGTAGTCGGTCCCAAAGTTCTGTCATATATGAAAATAATGATAAAATAAAAAGTACCAATCCGTTTTTAAAAATTTATATATCAATTAAAAATACAATTATCGAAGAATCAAAATAACATAAAACTATTCGAAATGACCTCCCTTGCTTTTAATAACGGCCATCAACCGCGGCGGCCAGTCGTCTATCGCAGCACGCACCATATCCATGTCGATTTCAGCGACTGCTTTAACTATGGCTGACTTCAGGCCCTCCAAATTTTTATGGGGCTTAGCACAGACCTTGCTTTCTAAGACCTGCCAAATTTTATAGTCCAGAGGATTAAGGTCCGGACTGGAGGAAGGCCAATCTTCGTGTCTTATAAACTCAATGTTTTGACGTTCAAACCAGGCTTGAGTGGTCTTGGCTTTGTGAGCGGGCGCAGAATCCTGCTGGAATACAAAGTGATGTCCTGAAAATAGTGTGTTGGGCAGGTCTTTGACGTACCGATCCAAAACCGTCTCTTGGTACACTTTTGCGCTGGTTTTGACCCCCTTTTCGCAAAAATGAACCTCAGTTGGCCGATAGTAGGAGACTCCTAACCAGACCATGACTGAAGAGGGATGATGCCCATGTTGCACCAGCGGAACTTTGTTTCCTGCTTCTTCAGAGCTGGTAGCGTACACTCTATCGTTTTGTTTATTATACTTTTCTTCTATACCAAAAATTTTTTCGTCTGTAAAAAGTATATCGCGGTGCCGGTTTTTCGCGTACCGTTTTAACAACACCCGGGATCTTTTGAGTCTAATTTCTTTTAAACGGGCATTAAGTAAGTGCCCACTCTTTTTTTTGTATGCTCGCAGCTTAAGGTCTTCGTTTAAAACCTTTTTGACTGTTTTTCTACTAACCTTCATCTGCAAAGCCATAAGTTTCTGTTTTCGGACAGGATTTCTTCGTATGCGCTCCTTGATCGCTTTGATCACTGCTGGTGTTCTGGCGGAGCGAGGCCGGCCAGTTCTTTTCTTGTCCTCAACACTAGAGACTTCAGTGTACCTAGTTATAGTACGATACCCAAACCTAAGCGTTATTTTCAATTTTTTGAGCAACTTGAAAATGGTACTCGGCGAGTGCCCACAGCGATGCAACGCCAAAACTGCTATTCGGTTTTCTTTCAAAGTCCACTCCATCGTGAAAAATCGCGCCAAATGATTATTTATTGTTTTAAAATAATTGTTAAACATTCAAAAACGGAATGCAATAAAACTTTTCCAAATCCGTGTTCTAAATTCAAAAATAATATGCCAGTGACAGAACTTTGGGACCGACTACGTAGAACTAAATTGCCGTATACCTAATTAAAAATTTGATGGCTTAGGAGTCAAGTTGCTTTCTATGGACGTGCAAATTATGTTTTCTATTCTCCTGTGTAAACTTTTTCAGTTTCTTGACTACCTTGACATACTTTCAGGTTGTTATACCCATTTTGCTACACATAATATTATTAACATACGAATGCAGTTATAAGAACTAAACTGATTCGTATGAGTCACGTAAGTGCATCTGACTCACCTCGTTTCATTTAATACAGTAATCACAAATGACAAGTCTAGACCGTTAAGGATACAACAATAAGACCCAGGCGCGGGTATTATTTTTGTATAGAAATATTTTTAAACTTCTGTCGTGTTTCGAGGGTTTCACTTGAATTACAACTTGATAGTTGAGCGTCGGTGGTGGTTAGGACACCGTCTTTACAATCGTGAGACCCAAGTTCGATCCTCGCCATGTACCAAAGTGATTTTATCCACGCACATTTAACGACTGCTCTTACGGTGAAGAAAAACTTCTTGAAGCATTATTCGGGAAGGAAACCGCGGAATACGTTTGTATGAAAACGCCGAGACTACGAGGACTTACGCGGCCATTAACACTCTGCCAACCCCGCAAGGGATAAAGGAGTGATGTGTGTGTCTAACAATTTTGTTGTAATGCCGAGTAAAATTTGTCAGACGTGGCGATAGGAACCATATTTTTACAGCCGTTCGCACCCTGCCTACCGTGCAAGGGATAAAGGAGTCGGTGTGTGTTGAGAGTATCGCTTCAAAGTAACCAAAGAGAGCAAATCGATGACGATTACAAGTGAAATGGAGCCGGCGTGATGCAAGCGAGTTGTTGCTACGCCAGACGAGGCGTGTAAGGTTGCCTCTACGACAAATTGATACACGAACTGACTTATACAATAAATGTTTATTTGATTCTACATGAAAAAGAAATTTGGTCTCTCCATACAAATTGACTTGATTGGCGGGTACATTTTGAAGGGGAGACCAAATTTTTTTTCATATTTCGACCATGTTACTTGGAGAAAGTTGTCCAGTTTCACGGGCTGATTTACCCCTTAAAATATTTGCAGCAATTTTTTTTACACCCTGTCTGTATCTAATAGCAACCCTATGTGGTGTACTGGCTCACTGCCGTCAGTCACACGAGAAAGCCGACGAAAGCGGGGCGCTTTCGCGTTGAGACACCGGGGTCAACACACTGCCACACTGGCCGGCCACTCAATCAACGAATCGCTAGATGACTCGCTCATTAATCAAATACCAAAGTTACATACATACACAAATCACGCCTTTATCCCTTGCGGGGTAGCTACGACTGACAAGTATTGAGGGCCCTTCAGATAATACTAAAATTGTACGCTTAAAACTACTTTCCGAACTATTTAGTTTTTCGAAACATTCAAAGTTCGAATTTTAAAAAAAGAGATAAATAACATAAAAATGAGCGTTTTGACGCCATCCAAAATAGCGAAATGTGACGTCATGACGCAGTATTTTCATATAAAAATAATATAAAAGTAAGTGTTATGACGCCATCCAAAATAGCCAGATATGACGTCTCACTCAGTATTTTCATACAAAATATCGTTTTAAAAAGTTGCTCGTTTGCCCTGCCAGTCATTTATGCCTATTGGAACACTAAGATCATTTTGATTTACAACCATTACGACTCATATTGATCGTTGATGTGGCGCAGTGCGAATGCCTAATGCCCGGGGCGCAAAGGTTCCGCGTTCGATTCTCTGTGGATCACTCTCAAAGTCGTTGTCCCGCATTTCATAAACTGTTAAAAACTTCCCCGGATAGAAGAAAATAATAATAAAGGAAAAAAAAGTGCTAGTAAAGTTTATTCAGTATTGTGATAAACTTGAAGCTTCCCTAGTTTTCTTGCGCCTTTTGAAGTGACTACAACAAAATACAAAGGAAACTTACTTTTTAAGTCGGAACTGCTATTTTTCTATAACCTGAAACAAAGAACAAAGGCTTAACTTTTGAAACTTATAACAAAAATACGGGGAGAAAAAGTATGACCAAAAAGTTGTATAATAGGAAAATTTAGTAGTGAAGTCGTAGAATCTTCGAGTTTTTCGTGTTCCTTTGGCACTAAGCTGTAAAGTTTAGTTCTTTTAAGTTGTGCTCTTTATTTGAAATACCTACTAATTTCTTAGATACAGAGTTCCTTAATATAAAAGAATAAGAATCGGTGTATATCACTCTTATTATCCTTCCATTTCAACAGCCACAAGAGTCCAGTTGGACTTGGTCCTCTCCCGATTAGGGAATATTTACGATACTGGTTTGTGACTGATTGCTGAGCGTAGCGCGTATAAGATGGAGCATTAACAGGGAACGCTGCTGCTCATTCCCTTATTACATTATACGTAGTCGGTCCCAAAGTTCTGTCATATATGAAAATACTGATAAAATAAAAAGTACCAATCCGTTTTTAAAAATTTATATATCAATTAAAAATACAATTATCGAAGAATCAAAATAACATAAAACTATTCGAAATGACCTCCCTTGCTTTAAATAACGGCTTTCAACCGCGGCGGCCAGTCGTCTATCGCAGCACGCACCATATCCATATCGATTTCAGCGACTGCTTTAACTATGGCTGACTTCAGCCTCTCCAAATTTGTATGTGGATTAGCACAGACCTTGCTCTCTAAGACCTGCCAAATTTTATAGTCCAGAGGATTAAGGTCCGGACTGGAGAAAGGCCAATCTTCGTGTCTTATAAACTCAATGTTTTGACGTTCAAACCAGGCTTGAGTGGTCTTGGCTTTGTGAGCGGGCGCAGAATCCTGCTGGAATACAAAGTGATGTCCTGAAAATAGTGTGTTGGGCAGGTCTTTGACGTACCGATCCAAAACCGTCTCTTGATACACTTTTGCACTGGTTTTGACCCCCTTTTCGCAAAAATGAACCTCAGTTGGCCCATAGTAGGGGACTCCTAACCAGACCATGACTGAAGAGGGATGATGCCCATGTTGCACCAGCGGAACTTTGTTTCCTGCTTCTTCAGAGCTGGTAGCGTACACTCTATCGTTTTGTTTATTATACTTTTCTTCTATATCAAAAATTTTTTCGTCTGTAAAAAGTATATCGCGGTGCCGGTTTTTCGCGTACCGTTTTAACAACACCCGGGATCTTTTGAGTCTAATTTCTTTTAAACGGGCATTAAGTAAGTGCCCACTCTTTTTTTTGTATGCTCGCAGCTTAAGGTCTTCGTTTAAAACCTTTTTGACTGTTTTTCTACTAACCTTCATCTGCAAAGCCATAAGTTTCTGTTTTCGGACAGGATTTCTTCGTATGCGCTCCTTGATCGCTTTGATCACTGCTGGTGTTCTTGCGGAGCGAGGCCGGCCAGTTCTTTTCTTGTCCTCAACACTAGAGACTTCAGTGTACCTACTTATAGTACAATACACAAAACCTAAGCGTTATTTTCAATTTTTTGAGCAACTTGAAAATGGTACTCGGCGAGTGCCCACAGCGATGCAACGCCAAAACTGCTATTCGGTTTTCTTTCAAAGTCCACTCCATCGTGAAAAATCACGCCAAATGATCATTTATTGTTTTAAAATAATTGTCAAACATTTAAAAACGGAATGCAATAAAACTTTTCCAAATTCGTGTT
Source organism: Keiferia lycopersicella (assembly GCA_029255805.1). Classification (NCBI taxonomy): domain Eukaryota; kingdom Metazoa; phylum Arthropoda; class Insecta; order Lepidoptera; family Gelechiidae; genus Keiferia; species Keiferia lycopersicella. The sequence continues at coordinate 1,336,883 of JARACZ010000028.1, forward strand.
CTAAATTCAAAAATAATATGCCAGTGACAGAACTTTGGGACCGACTACGTACATACCCTATGCATGCCTTTTACATACCCTAGTCGCGTTTTACAACATTCACGGTTATAATTGGCATGATGTTATTCTAAGGCAGAATCACGTGGCACTCATTATTCTACTGTCACAAGACCCATGCTAATCCTACCTTCCTTCCTTTCTAATACATACATGTAAGTACAACTATGTAGACGCCAGTTATTTAATAAGGTACTTCTCTGTGGCCAAAATATTTCCTTTTTAAAGGCATACAAACTGTTACCACTTGTAACGCCTAGAGCGTTCAGAAGCCTATAGAGAGTATATCTATAGCTACGCGCTGTAGGTAATTATAAAGATGGACGGTGACACTGTGGTCCCCGCCCCCGCACCGATAGACGAGGTAGGGCTGCTATCAGGGCAATAAAAATATTATTATAAATTCATAATTAATTGCCGTGTGATGCCGGCTTAGAATAGCATCACCCCGGTTCCTACCCGTGGGTGTCGTAAGAGGCGACTGAGGGACTTGAGAGTTTCAGGTGTTTTACAACTTTTAGGCTGACAACCTGTCCCTATAGTGATACACAAATTATCTCAAACGGCCCTCTATATTTGTCAGACGTGGCGATAGCGATCGTATTTTTACGGCCGTTAAGTTTCTGCCTACCGCGTAAGGGATAAAGGCGTCTTTTATGTATGTATGCATATTAGTTTTCTGATAACTGGGTGGAGGTGGGTAAAACAAAGTCCAGTGTAGAGAGCTAGTTTGCGCAAAAAACATTTTTGGTGAAATTCTTTAAAAAAACTGTATACCTGCACGAATGACGCAACACAATAAAAGGTATATTTTTAAGGTGAGATATCAGGTAAATATTAGAGCCGGAAACGCGGAGCGCCCAGAAGTAGATACTTTTAAGAGGTTCACTGTGTGTCTTTGAATAAACCATAGAATAGTATAAATAGTCCATAAGGAAAGTTTGTCAACTCCGACAGAAACAGAAAAAGGAATCGTAGCCACTTTACGATTTCAGATTGCCCGAATCACAGCAAAAGTTGTTCATATCCAGTAAAACCATTGTGCTTAGTTTGCGTACTATCGGCATACGCATACGAATGGCAAATAACAAAGTGTAGAGTTCGATCTTGTATCGTTGCAGGCACTTCGTAAGCATTTCAACTAGTAACATGAAATTGTTTCTGACATATTTCACTTTTTTACAATGACTAATTTATTTATTCAGTGACAGTATTGTATTAGAACTATCTCACATTCTAAAAGCATACATTGTGAATCCACTTGGAAATAAACGATTGAAACTTGAAAGTTGACAGCCCTATGAGTAGGTGCGAGTTTGGTACGAGAGAACGAAATGGACAATGCGCATAAAAAATCAATAAAAGCGGGCCCGGCCTTCGCTGAGGTCGGCCGGTCGACGCTGCGGGAATAGGCTAGTTAACTTCGCCACGTGCTCGGCTCTGAAGGGGATTCAGGGGAAATAGGGCACATTTGTGGTGTCAAATTTGAATAGCACCACCCTATATTCGTTGATATAAATGGCGAATGGGATACATACATACAAGGAAAAGTAACGGCTTGCTGAGTGTGATAAGTGCGACAATAGCAAGGGAGGTATATGTTCAGCAGTGGACTATATGTGTGGATGGCACGTTAAGCCGTAAGTCCCCGTTCCGGTATATGATTAGATAGACGGCGGTCGTTACACAACCATGTCAGAAGCTACTTGTAGAAGGCGGTTGAAAAATTCTGACACTAGGGTTCAGTGAGTCGTTGAAAGACTTGGTGTCCTGCAAGAAAAGAGAGTGAGTGGGCTGTTGTAACCTTTAATTATGTGGATATACCTAATATGAAACTGGACACATACCTACCTATCTGAGACGATAGAGCAATATAGATACACACAACAAGCCTAGATTCCTCGTGATAGAGCGAGATAGCAATATATTCCACGAGAAAGTTATCCAATAAGGTCACGACACTTAGCAGCGAGGATAAGGGACGGTCTAATTCTGGATACTTAACTTTGTTAGAACTTTCGAAAGGGCCTAGAAAATTGGCCTTATTTCTTGAGAGTCTATGTTGAAGAAATAGAGCTATAGCAGCCACGCAACCTTGTGCGAAAATCTAGAGGGCAAATATTGACCACAACTGAAAAAAAAATACAACAAACTGAATACATAAGCATTAACTTTCCATAACGTGAATTTACGTAGCTCGCCTAACCTTGACAGCCACAGTAGCCCATTGCTGGGCATGTGCCTCCCACTATCGTGTATGGCCATTCTCTCCTCACTACGCTTCGCAGGTGGATTGGGGAACGTACTGCATTATGTTGATGCATGATTTACAGGGATCGCTGCTGCTTTTTATCTAAATTTATCCCTATAAAGACACCGACAGGGACACGGGTAGTCTATTTTAAGTCACTAGGTAGGTACACGGTAGGCACAGTATCAGTTTACTCCATAACCTACACTAACAGCAAGACACTAACCTACTAGAAAGGATGTTGATTGCCAACCCGACTTGAATGCATGTCGCAAACCTGATCCACGCCGGTTCATAATAGTATACCTTACCTAGACTGCTACAGCTATTGTATACATAGCCAGTGTGTATAATAGGTAGGCGAACGAGACAGTCGAGTACCGCTATACGTGCCTGTGTGGTGGCTAAATTGTGTGCTAGTAATCGAGGCAAAGTCCATTTATGTCGGTTTTACATAAGGTAAAATAAAAAGGAGAATAAAATTCATATCCACACCTAATTGTATGTAACTTTCAATAACAAATATTGTTATTTCTAATACAACAAAAATACAGAATGTAAAAAAAATTGCTAAGAATATTTTAAGGGGTGAATCAGCCGTGTGATGCCGGCTTAGAATAGCATCACCCCATATCCTACCCGCGGGTGTCGTAAGAGGCGACTAAGGGACTCGAGGGTATTGGTGTATTACAATTTTTAGGCGACAGGCTGACAACCTGTCACTAAAGTGATACACATGTTTTCTGGAACAACCTTGGAAAACAATCCTCAAAAATGTCAGACGTGGCGATAGCGACCGTATTCTTACGGCCGTTAACGCTCTGCCTACCCCTCAAGGGATAAAGGCGTGGTATATGTATGTATGTATGAATCAGCTCATGAAACTGAACAACTTTCCTAAAGAAACATAGGTCGAAATATGAAAAAAAAATTTGGACCTCCCATACAGTTGGCTCGCTCGGCTACTACATTTAGTATGGGAGGTCCAAAATTTTTTTCTTATTTCGACCTATGTTTCTTGGCGAAACTTGCTCAGTTTCGAGGGCTGATTCACCCCTTCACATATTTGCACTTAATATTTTTACACCTTATATTTAACCCTCTACCTACGCCACGAAAACTTTCATGACCCTAGCCAGGCAGAAACCACTATGCATATTATACAATCTTGTAGTTTAGTCTAGTCGCTTATACGGAGTTGAAGAGTTATGTCTATGGCTAGGGCAGACGATGTGTGGCACTTGCTACACCTATCTATAGAAATTATAGGCACTCTAGGCCATAGTACATGTAAGAATCAGCAAGTAGGTTTATAGTATAAAATACTTCAAGCTTTAAGGATAATTGGTTTTTGGTTGCCGTGTGATGCCGGCTTAGAACAGCATCACCCCACATCCTTCCCGTGGGTGTCGTAAGAGGCGACTGAGGGACTCGAGAGTGCTAGTGTATTACAATGTTTAGGCGACAGGCTGACAACCTGTCACTACAGTGATACACGAATCATCTGATAGGACCCTCAATACTTGTCAGACGCGGCAATAACGGCCGTAATTTTACGATCGTTAAACCTCTGCCTACCCCGCAAGGGATAAAGGCGTGATATATGTGTGTATGTGTGTGGTTTTTGGTTCCGTTGGTTGGAAAGTGAGTTTTTACAACCAGCGTATTCGCTTACATAGTGTCACGACCAGCGTAACTATCAGTACGAGCCCTTACATGCGTGTATGGAATGGAGCATCAAGGAGGTCAAGTTACGCTGATTAATTAGAGCATGTCGTGTGATGCAGGCTTAGAATAGCATCACCCCACATCCTTCCCGCGAATGTCGTAAGAGGCAACTAAGTGGCTCGAGAGTATTGGTGTATTACAATTTTTAGGAGACATGCTGTCACTTTAGTAATACACATGTTAGAAAACAATCCTCAAAAATGTCAGACGTGGCCACAGTGTCAGTATTCTTACCGCCGTTAACGCTCTGGCTACCCCGCAAGGGATAAAGGCGTGATATACATATATTAGAGCATGGCGAGGAACGCAAAACTAAGTGTTTTGTCTACAAAAGTACGGGAGTCAGAGAACATCAAGGGCATATTTCAATCTCTTGTATGAAGTAGATATACTGTTATTATAACTTAGACTGTATTGTCTGGTCTAGGCTGTGTCGCCGGCAGTGAGACCGGTTTAGTAACTAACGCAGGAGAGTTCGCAGAGAAATGCCAAGCCAAGCTTAGACGCTCTAGAGTAACTTATACTTTTAATTTCGGAGTTAGAGACAATACAAATTTTCAACATTTCCAAAGTCAATACAAACACTATACAAAAATTACTGTTTTGTGGACTATGTCTACAAAGAATAGTAAACATTCAATACAAATTTTTCTTACGCCTAGTGGCCACATGGCCAAATTAAACCACGTCCAAAATTGGTAACAAAAGTTTAATAATATGCGCTGTAATTTCACTCTCTTCTCTTTCTCTAAATGGGTGTAAATTTTTAAGCTTGTTAATGGCTGTAAATCACTACATAGTATAAAGCAAAGTCAAATTTCTCGTCTGTGTGTATGCATGGACGGATGTATGCTTATATCTTTAAAACTACACAACGGATTTTGATGCCGTCTTTTTAATAGATCGAATGATTCAAGAGGGAGGATTTTATGCATAATGCTTGCCGAGAAATCATCTAATTCCCACGGGAAAATGCGTAACAACGGGCGCACACGCGTTACCTTGATAAATAATATATTTTACTTAGAAACCTCCATAAAAACAAACAGTTCTATTTTCATCAAACGAACATCAAACATCGGCAATCTTTTTAGCTGATATTGAAATGATTACACAAAAGTGCACACGTACGTCATAGCCTGCATTATATATTCGATCGTGTAACATTTTCTTATCGACAAATTCACACGAACACAGCTAAAAGAATTTATCGACGCATGTTTTTGTAACACATTACTTAGAACTGCTAGTCAGCGTTACCTAAATATGCAAGTGTTTTAGATTTAATACGGTGGATTGTTTTGTGAATTGCTGATACGAGGAATTTATTGAAAATTGATGATTTGATCACCTATTATAGTGTGCACGTGATACTTTAATGACGAATGCGATGCGACACTAAAATAAATGTAAGGCAACTGCATTGTCGAATACAATCTGGATTTTTTTCTGTAACATGCAAGTAGTACACATTCAACTGAATAGTCGAAGTTTTATGTACGTGTGGTCTATGAGTTAGTATACAGGGTGTTAGGGACGGCGTCCCGAATTCTGATAGGGTGCAAGCAGATCATGAAACTGAACAACTTTCCCCTGGGAACATATGTCAGGAAACGACAAAAAATTTTCGACCTCCCATACAAAATCGCGACCAGCTGACTACATTTACTATGGAATACCAAAATTATTTTGACGTTTCCTGACATATGTTCCTAGGAGAAAGTTGTTCAGTTTCATGGTCCGCTTGCACTCTATCAGTATTCGGGACGCTGTCCTTTACACCCCGTATAAAGACATTGTCTCATTATCTTTATTACAATAGATAGATTAACAGATACGTAGTGACTTAATTAAATTGTGTCAACGCTTGTAAATGATAAAAAAGAAACAGGGTGGCCAGAAAGTAAATAAATAATTAAAACGCCGTCGGTTATAACAATCCTTCAGATACTAACAGTCAATTACCGAACAAATTTTTCTGTCTCTTTTTGCGGGAGGAAAAGAAAACACGTACACCACACAACCATAATTTTACAACAACTTGACAATCATATACAAAATGACAACTGTGTAAGGTGTAAAAATATTAGCTGCAAATACTTTAAGGGGTAAATCAGCCACATAGGTCGAAGTATGAAAAAAATTTTTGGATCTCCCAAGACTTGGTCCGGTCGGTTGGTAAATTTTGTACGAGAGGTCAATTTTTTTTTTATATGTCGACCTATGTTCCTTGGGGAAAGTTGTTCAGTTTCATGGGCTGGTTCAACCCTTATAATATTTGCAGCAAATTTCTTTACACCCTGTATAACGTGTTGGTCAAATGGGCAGTAAATTCTGGCAGAGGGGTAAGCCCAGCTTTGCCATCTCCATATGTTGAATGCTCTTAGTTCAGATCCTTCTCCTTCTTAATTAGTGTAGTGCAGTGGGATGTAGCTCATATTCAGATATATACATACACGCATATCACGCCTTTATCCCTGGCCAGGTAGATTCAGATACAAATAAGATAAAACTAGTACTTCTTGATTCGACCATTCTGTCTCTTTAGTCTGGTCGATTGATAAACGTTAAATCATTTCTCCGAACACGAAGCGTTACAGAGCCAACAAAACTCAGACAGTCAATGAGTAACTGTACATGGAAGTGGCTCGGCGTCGCAATTGTGTTCTCCCAACTGTACAAACTGTAGTTTGTATACATACACGTGTACCAAACAACAGTTGATATATCTATATATAGGGTGTAAAGGACGGTGTAACGAAAACTTTACAGGCGTGCTCTGACCATGGAACTGAGCAACTTTTACTATGGGGGCTATGTTAGGAAACTTGAAATTTTTTTTGACCTCCCATACAAAATTCCCGATCAGCTGATTGACTTTGTATGGGAATACGAAAAAAAAATTTTGTTTCCCACCATAGCCCCCATAGTAAAAGTTGTTCAGTTTCATGGTCTGATCACGCCTGCAAAATTTTCGTTAAACCGTCGCTTACAGCCTGTATGTATATATACTTAGGCAGTCTACATGTATAGACGCAAGGTCAGTGAACTATTGGGTTATTAGTCGCGAAACCTCGACGGTTAATCATGCTGTAGTTAAGTCTGAATTTGCTGTTTAGAAACTAATTCGGGATCATCCGAATGACAAATCATAATTTAGTTCAGTGACTTTACCGTCGGCTTCTTTTGTTTTCACAGTTTTCGATATTACGATTTACGTGTGTGGCACTGAGTCGTTTAACGGCCCAATGAACTCTAGTGTCAGAATTCTTTAACCGCCTTTTACAAGTAGCAGGTTTCGATACTGAGGGGAAATTGACTAATGTAATTATCTATGATCTACTTCCTAAGGTGTAATAAATAATTATTTTTTTTCTCCTACCATTTCTGCACACAAACAAAAAGAAACCTTTCTAAGTTAATACGGGACTATCTTTACTCATTTTCTAAACATACTCAAAACGAGTAAGGGATGAATCCAGGAAGCGGGCAGCAGCGTTCTCTGTGAACGAAGCTCTCAAATTACCCTCCTAATAAGTAGAAGTCTAAGTCCAGCATGGCCTGATCGTCTTAGTTCAGTGGCCATTTTCTGAAGCCTTACATTTAAACCTATCTATAGATGACGCATCTAACTCATTTTCTAAGCGAAAGAAAAGAGACAGTAAATCCAAAAAACAGCATACATCCTTCTCGTGGGAATGAGACAAAAGACACTTGGCGGTTATCTGTTCGCGACAGTCCTACTAACAATAATGAAGGTAATTATTATTATTCTTCGACGCACTTGCGGCCGCTCGTATCTGCTACATGTACATACATACGTATAGTATGGTTATACGAGTTTGGTGAGCTGCTAGGGGTGGCAGGTACTGAATTGGGTTTTCAAGTTTTTTTATTTTCTAGTCGGCCTACAGTGTATGTACCGGTAAGTAACTAGAGCATTCATTGAATCAATCATCTGATTTAATCTTATTATCCTCATTTATAGTTAAAAATGTTTATGACAACAGCGGATCCGAGTTTTTTGGTTAGTCTGTAAGAAATACCTAATCAATAGTATTTATCTGCAGCTTGGAGGATAAGGGCGGCTACCAACTATAAAATAAATTTCGCGAGTTCCCAGTATAGTAGAGACACTAGAGACCCAACACTATTAATTGTTTCATATTTGGTATTAAAGAAACAGGTCCATAGCTTGAATTGTTACAAAAACTAAGTCTCATCGAAGGCGTTAACGTCACACATATTTTGACGAAAACAGATGACGCTCAAATAAACGATAGCTGAAGCATCGGCGCCTTAAAAAGACAGGTTTAGATTTCAAATTATTACTATTTATTGAAGCATCGACAGCCCTATCAGGTGGCGTAATCGGTGAATTCCACGGAGGAGAGTAAAATTCCATTTAATCGCAACACACACACACGCGCACACACGTACGCCGGCGTTTCCACGTGTGTCGTCGGTGACGTTGGACGAATCGCAGTATTTATAAAACGCTGCGTCTGCCTACGGTCTGTTTGATGTTTCCATGTCTTTTAATAGGATCGGCTCATTTGGCGACGATTTGCGATATTTGTGAAAGAAAGACTCTCAACCTCAAAATGTTTAAATGTTCTTGAGGTATTTCAGAAGTTCTTGCTTTTCAGCTGCCTGACTACAAAACTTTAAAACAAGAGTTGGCCGATTCGATGACAAAAACAAGTACCGATTCTTCAAAAATAACACTTACAACTGTTTTTAGATAGCGTTCGTATCCGTCAGTTATCATATCAGTTATTTTTATTACAGAGGGTCAGGCGTATGTCGTTATTATTATCCATCGCGACGCCACGGTCTAAGACGAGTATACTGGGTTATTTTTTGAATTCTGAACAAGTTTTATTATCGCGTTTTGGGTTTTAGCAGGTGGCGCGATAGTTAAACAATCCGTGTTGTTCAGAATCATGAGTAAAAACACCGTACAAAGTGTATGTACTCACTAAAAAATAACGTATCGAAAACTTTCCAGACATGACAGACCATGAAACCGAACATCTTTTTCTGGCTGACTTTCTTTGATGTTTTTCCCAATATAGATTATAGACTCCATAGAAGTTATTTAGTTTCATGGTCAGATAATGCTTGCAAAGTTTTCGATACACCGTCCCTTACGCCCGGTATATATGAGTGTTGTATAAGCGAGTATGTATAGTATAGCAAGCCGCTTGGCGCGCTTGCTGCATCGATCTCGCGATAAATTAGATGCGCACGCGGTGAATGCACTGCGTGCCGCGGGCCGATGCGCTGGCGACATTTTTCCGCGTTTGGTGAATTGGTGAAGTTTAAAAATCTCTTGCTATGTGGTGCCGGCTTAGCATTTCTACACGTGGGTATCGTAAAAGGCGAATAATAGGGGACGTTTTGAAGAAAGGTCCGGTCAGAAGTACACTAAACCGACGAGCGTGCAAGAAAAGACTGATGAATGTAGAAGAAGCGAAAGAACTATGCCAGGATCGTAGCAAGTGGAAGGAAATAGTATCTGCCTACCCCAACGGGAAAGAGGTTAGATTTTTTTTTTTTTTTTTTATATATTTAATAGGCCCGCATTTGTCTGCCATCTCACCTGGTGGTAAGTGGAGATGCAGACGAAGATGGTACATGCTTGCCTAGATAATGCCTATTCACTCTTGCCTTAAAAAGGCCCAAGTTATATTGTTCCGGATTTATGTTATGTATGTAGAGTCACCGAACCCCCCCTGTGAATATCTTGCACTGCGCTAGCCAATCCGCCTGCCAAGCGTGGCGCATATGGCAATAGAACGTATGCGCACAATACTAAGAATCGCGTTGCAACGTTTGGCGCGCGTATTGATCTTACGCCACGATAAATTTGGACTTGCTGTGAACGCACTGGGCGCCTTTCACAGTGCGGCGTGGAATTTACGAGCGAGACCGGCCGCTGTCGTAAACACTGCGCTAGACTTATAGCGTAGATGCCACCGGCTAATTTGTAGATGGCCAGCAGCGGCGTAACTCAGATAGGGACCTTTCACTTGCTAAACGTAAAATAAGATTGTATTCCTATTACATGCGGCCAACTCAGCTTATAGTATTCCCACAGGAATAATTTTTCCAGTAAGTTTTTCCTCCGGTATCATTTTAGCTATTAATAAAAATCGCATCTTAATCCGTTAATTGGTTTAGATGCAATTAGCGGTGCCTTATTCCCACCTACGGGAATAACAGGCAGGCAGTACAGTAAAGTTAGGTATTTTATAACTTTGCCAGGAATGCCCGTTGTTATGAAAATTCTCCCGTTTCGATTACGTAGTTCATCTGTCATTTCACCACCGATGTGGCGTAGTGGTAGTGCGAATGCCTTTGACGCAGAAGGTCCCGGGTTCGATTCTCGGTGGGTCACTCACAAAGTTGATAATTATCAATTTGTGAATTTGTTCCCAGTCTGGTTAGGACATTACGGGCTGAACCACCCGATTGTCCGTAAGTAAGATGGTTCCGTGTTTCGGATGGCACGTTAAGCCGTAGGTCCCGGTTGCTGTCTATGATCACTTAGACGGCGGTCGTTACACAACCATGTCAGAAGCCTGCTACATGTAGTAGGCGGTTGAAAAATTCTGACACAAGGGTTCATCGGGTCGTTGGACGACTCGGTGTCCCACACGAAAAAATATCTGTCATTTAAGAGTCCCAATGCTAACTTTGATCACCTGACAACCCTGCAGCGTCGCAAATCAACGCGCGCCACGCGGCGAATTGCGCAACACTAACTGATAACGCGTGTGTATCTGCACCACAGCACATACACTACACATACACAAATCACGCCTTTATACCTTGCGGGGTAGGAAGAGCTATCGCCACGACTGACAAGTATTGACGGCCCTTTCAGAGGATTCTTGTATCACCGTAGTAACGGGTTGATACATATGAAACCCTCGAGTCCCTTAGTTGCCTTTTACAACACCCGCGGATAAAAATGGGGTAATGCTATCTAAGCTCGCAACACACACCACACGGCATCCATTGGTTTATTTTTAGTATTGTCAATTAAAGATTTAAACAGGAAAAAATCTCCCCTAATCGCCCGCGGCACGGGCAATCAAAACAAACACAAAACAAATGGAAAAAATAAGCATTTATTTCTAAGGAAGGCTGTCATTAGTACGACTAATCCTAACTCAAAATCATTGCTCACCTAGTTAAACGCCTTCAAAAAGGTTCAAGATTCATTATTTGCATAGAAAAGGTGTTATAAGGTGGAATATTTACAATAATATTAAATAGTGTTCTTTATCCTGTTAACTTACATCAATGTACAAATTTATTTTATGGTTGTCATTGTATGATGTATTTAATACATTGTATTGTAAAGTTATTTCTATTCTATGCTCTCAAATGAAATAAGACTGATAGCGGTCTATAGTGGTAGTGGTATTACAATATGTACATTAATATTTAAGTTCACTTTTTTGTTGGAAACTAAACCTGTTTTTTTTTTTTTTTTTTTTTTTTTTTTTTTTTTTTTTTTTTTTTTTTTTTGTTACATCAACAGTGTTTATACAGTAGTACACGGGAGTTTCTTACTAAAATTGGCTACATAATATAAAGCATGTTACAGAACCATGCTAGAAGCCTGTTACTTGTAAAAGATGGTTGAAAAATTGTCACACGAGGGCTCATTTGGTCGTTGGCCGACTCGGTGTCCCACACGAAAAGAAGAAGACACATATAATAAGGCATGTTTTTAACAAAATCTACAGATGTATATCTCCAGCTCCAAATAGAAGAAGGCATTATGGATTCTCGGCCGCCATTCGTGAAGTCGTTCACCCCTGTCAGACAGAGTTACACGTGTTTTGATGAATAGGCAAAAACATGGGGCTTCCTATCCATGTTTTTTGTTGCTTTTTTGGTTGTGCTAATCATCAATATCAATAATAATACATACAAAAAAGTCGCTCTTTGTGTTTTTCTTTAAACTCTATATTTTATTGCAGTTTTTTAAATACATGGAACGCCTCTCACGAGAAAACGTTAGCATAGCAATAGATGCAATCGCTGACGGGTCGCTAGTCGAAAATATTTGGCGAATCATGCCAAAAGAAGAAGAATAGAGTGGTCACAAACACACAAGCCTTTGTTATATTAGTAGAAAGTAGAATTCGTAGGATGGCAACACTGCCAACAAAGACAATTTAGGTTTTTTGTAATGTGCGCGAAATGGCGCGGCGGCGTTGGCCGGAAATCGGACTGGGCGCTCAAAAATGACAAAGCGTGTGCTTGTATCAAACCTGGCGCGCGCAAAAACGACCGCCGCGACTGATCGCTCCACCGGTACAACTATAGGGCTGCCACAGTGGCCTGTACGCAGTTACTTGTTCTCCTGAACTTATCTCGTTCTTTGTCGGGGTTGGCTGCCTAATCTAGGGGATTTGACGTGGAACCAAGTTTTTACACAGAACGCCCGCCATCTGACCTCTGCAGGCCAAACTAACTAAAGGCTAACCTGGCCCGAATCCGTTTTGGCATAAGAAATTTTCTTACTTTATCTATTAAATAAAACGCATCAAAATACGTTGCATGGTTTAAGAGAACTTAGCCCTGTCCATGACTGACAGAGAGTCGCAAAAAGCGACTTGATTTTACATTTTATACTACGCATTGAAGGGTCAGTGCCAGCCCTACACGAGCGCCGTTGTGCAAAAAGTGAATAATAGACGACCGACGACTCAACGCAGCCGCACTCAACAATCGAGCTATTTCCAGGCACGTTTTCCTCTAGCAATAATACTAGACTTAATGTCTGTAGGCATCCTGTACAGACGGTACAGCTAGGTGACTATTTTTGCAGCACTGCTGACGTGTGATGCCTGCTTGAATCAAATAGCATCACCTTATTGCTACCTAAAGGAGTTGAAATAGAAGACTGAGACTTGAATAACTATTTATCTGCAGATGAAACCCTGCCTTTCTGATAGAATCTGGCCATTGGTAAATTTTAGTGACGTACCTACCTAGTCACAGAATATAGGGCAGGCTTTGAATATCATTGAATAACTTAGGTAATCTTATCATTATCATACAAAAACAACAGCTGTGTTCAAGATAAATAAATTTTTATGGTAACTCCGTTTTTCTTCGAAACAAATAGTACATTTTCCACTTTCTTCTTACCCATTTACTTCGGTATTCATCAGTTCAGTTTAGCAGTAAAAAAGATATGTTAAGTAGCAGAAAAATTTAGTGTTGGCCACATTGCGATTCTGTACAATGTAACTTTTGCATAGTACGTAACAGAAAAGTATAATGCTGGCCACACTGCGAAATAACAAAAGTCCGAATTGTCTTTATAGAGCTTGTAGCTTCCGCATCGTGTATTTTTAGGGTCCCGTACCCATTGGTTAAAAACGGGAACCCTATTACTTGCTACTGAGACTTCGCTGTCTGTCTGTCTGCCGTCAGGCTTTATAATATACCCGTAATAGTTAAGAGGGTTGAAGATTTGAGATGCCGAACTTTTGGACGTGACAACGTCATCAGAAAATACGAATGGAATGGTTGCATTTATACCCGCTCTCCTGGGGACGCCCTTGAGCGATAAGTGACGCATCTGGGGGGCGCGCGGCGGGTGGCGGCCACTTGACTCGAGTTGCGTAACATAAACAAACATTTCTACGAAACTAGAGAGCGATAAGTGTCGGTTCATATATCGTTGAGTTCGTAATAAAGCAGACTACATCGTTGTTGAATAATATAAACACGAGCGGCTATAAGATTCTGTCAATCTTTAGCTAAAGTAGCAGGTTTTTTTTTTACCCGGGTTTTTGTGTTTGGAACCATATATCTATTGAATAAAACAATTATTTTTAGAAAAGCTTTTTTATTTCGCATGGCCAAACATAATTTTAAAGTTATTTAGTGAAAACACTCAATTAGGACGAGCATGCGTAAATATTGATATTCGCGCGGCCGCCAAGAAATATGGTGCATCTTTAGGTCTACTTTAGTGATGAATTTAAAGTAATTGTCAATGGGTGAATGCGAAATGTTGCTATTTTATCAATCCTTAATTAATTCTGAGTCCATTTCTTTCATTCATTATCAGCTAATTTCAGTGTAGAATAAATTAAAGGCGGTAAAATAAGCTGTAAGCGCCGACGCCCCGAGGGGGCGTTGTCGCAGTTGACGGTTTTTGACCGACGCCCCCAGAGGGCTTTGCCGCAGTTGACCGGTTAAAAGAAATATTGACTTGTTTGATAGTTATAAGCTGCCAAACGCGGAAGTCAATTGTGCTTCTTTGTCGTTTCGCGCTCTCACCTTAAATGGAACGCCTCAGAGCGAGGTAACGCCGCATGAACCATGTTTTTTGAGTGAGTGCAGCGTCACGTCAAAATTATACATTGTGGTATAAATACCTTTCATCTGCGAGTCCAACTCACTCTTGCCCGATTTTTTCTTTATAGCGCGTTCGCGTCGTGTCTTTTTTACGGTTGTTTCGTCGCTTTGAATTTGAATGAGGCGTTCCACTTTTCCACTTTCCATCTGTTTTAAGTAGTTTTGTTTGCGCCAGATAATCTCGGACACGGGACTTCGATGAAAGTTTCATGAGTGAGTGCTTTCAACTTTTGGAATATACTCTCACGACTTTGGTATTAGGAATTGTGCTAAACTCAGTATATTAGCTAAAATTTATCAGGTTTTCTAATAATGTAGATAGTGTTTGGTGTGATTAGTGTTGGACACCAAATCAGGACATCATCTCATTCTCTCGTGGGATACAAATGTTTTCCTGGCATGTAGATAGGTATTTTACACATAAACCTTTCTCTTGAATGATTCTATTTATTTAAAAACTGCACCGAAATCCGTTGAGTTCTAAAGATTTGAGCATACATAAATGCAGACGTAAGGACAGACGCGGGAAGCGACTTTTCTACTATGGAGTGATTAGTATATTTCTCCGAAATGAAAAACTAGTACCTACAGAACACCCTGTTAACAAATACTACTCACTTTACCACTTTTTATTTTCCTCCCCATCCACACACGTAATTTGATTGTATATTTTTCGTCCTTTATTAACGAACTTCACTATCGCGACAATCAATCTTTTTTATTGTTAAGTAAATGGCTCAAGAGACTCCCAGAATGTATGTGGTGCCCCCAATACTAAACTTGATGAAAACGTAATTCATCTAAAATCCGCTGAGTCGAGATTAAAATTCAAATACTTAACTAGATTTTGCAAATAGCTCAGTATCTGGACTTGAATCTAACAGAAGCTGATTTTCGATAAATGATTTTTTTACTTGTTCGTTTAGCTCACAGTAAGTGGCGCACGTGCGAATGATTTAAAAACTCATCAGTAATTTGCCATAGATAGGAGCAATAGTTTGTTTTATAGTGCACTGAACTTGACACACAACTCGTACATACATACATGCATACATATATCACGCCTTTATGCGGGGTAGGCAGAGCGTTAACGACGCTAAAAATACGGTCGCTATCGCCACATCTGACAAATATTGAGGGCCGTTTGAGATAATTTGTGTATCACTATAGTGACAGGTTGTCAGCCTGTCGCCTAAAAATGGTAATACACATGAAACCCTCAAGTCCCTTGGTCGCCTTTTACGACACCCACGGGAAAGAAATGGGGTGATGCTATTCTAAGCCGGCATCACACGGCACACAATTCGTCAATCTAAAAAATCGCCAACAACACCACCTAATTCGGATTAAACAAAAAATCCTCATTACGAATTTTTGAGTCTTGGGGACAGCACCTATGCCCTGGAAACTTCCTTGACTACGTATTCGAAACAAACAATAGTTGTTGTAGAAATTAGGGCAGTTCTGTCGATTAGGTAGATTAAGGCGAAGGTGCATTAGTTGAAAGGGGGCATCTTTTCATTAGTTAAATTAAAACACGAACCATTGACAGCATGCATGAGGTGATGACGTACCTGTAAAAAGTAAATTACCATTCATTAATAATAACATATAAACTGTAGGTTATATACTAGAAGAAACACAAGGCATGCGATTTTGCGAGAAATCAGTTAAACTTTATTACGAAAAAAAGGTTCAAAGAGAGATGGTATGGTTTAGGAAATATAATTTGACCCGATTCGCTTTGATCGCACTACCAATCAAAAGACTGCCAGCAGATACTCTGCGAATTCCATAAAAAAATGGCGTTACGAGTGTTACGAACTTTGTTACTATCGAGACACGTGAAACGTCAAATCAGCGACTCTATAGTGAAGGCACTTAAGTACACAACGTCACAAAAAGGCGAACCCAAAGGGCCTTACTACAAAAAAGTTAGACGCGAGTCGAACGCGTGTTCAAAATATTTTCATACAAACTCTAGACACGCGTTCAACTCATCAATATGTTTATTTAGATTGCAAAATTTCGTCAACTTCTCTTCTGGTAGTGTGAAGTAGTATTCGAAATAAGTTTTTATTTCATAATCTGAAAAAAATATTAAAGGTAAAAAAAATCTTCGAATGCACCGAATGAAAAAGTGTCCCCTATCAACTAATCGGCCTTTGACTTAACCTTCCTAAATCGACAGAACTGTCCCAATAGTTTTATTTTGGAAAAAAGTAGATTAAGTATACAAAGACGTTCTACGTATAAAGTAAGTAAAGCTAGTGAAGTCGTTCTCAAAAGTCGGCTCACATCTCGAAGAAGGGATGGGGGACTACCCCCACACAGGGATGGCAAATATTTCAATGTTATTCCAAGGTGTGGTTGTGCCAAGCATTTGGAAAATAACTGTAACTGTTTATATATTATATGATGTTTGTTTCAAATTTCAAATTTCAATCGTTTATTTTCCAAGTAGATTCACAACGAACGCTTTCAGAAAGTCAAAAATTTACAATACAATACTGTCGCTAAAAATAAATTAGTCATTGTAAAAAAGAGAAAATTGTCAGACACAATTTTATCTTTTTTATAACAATTTTATGTTCCTAGTAGAAACGCGGCACGAGTGGGATAAAAAAGGCACTGCCTCGGGGCCGGCCAGGCTGACCACACAGCATGTAACTTACTAGCATGTAGCTATTAAAGTGAATATTTAAAAAATATATATATAATTACATGTGTCATGTAAATCAGCCGGACCCCCTGAACAGGAAAACCACCCAAAAACCTGCTCAAAAGTGCTCCTATTCTCAATTAACAATTTGTACCATAGGACCTAAGCTACCCTAGCTAAGTTTTAGTAAAGTTACTAATCTTTACTCCTACTCTACTTGGCTAGAGCCGAGGCGTTCTCAAAAGTCGTCTCACATCTCAAGGGGGACCACCCCAAACAGGGGTGCCAAATATTTCGTTGTTGTGCCAAGAATTTTGGTAAAAGCAAACCAATTTCAGAGATTTAATTACGAGTTTAAAAATCGTCATTGTGAATTCATATTTTTTTTATATAGGCAGTGTCATTCGCGTTGCTGAGACAAATCTAACGATACTCGAATCCACCAATAAAAAGAAATCAAAAACTTCAAACTGCTACTTGTAGAAGACGGTTGAAAAATTCTTACATTAGTGTTCATCGGGTCGTTGGACGACTCGGTGTCCCAGACGAGAAACAACTTGAAAAGAACATCATATGTAATATGATAGAAAATATACTTCTACACCACGCTTACCATTTCGTGGCCGCGACCACAGAGCGACTGATAATGCCATAGCCGTCGCCAAGTATTGGCAGGAAAAAATACAGTTCGGCCATTGACACGAAGAAGACGAGAGCTTGTCATAGAATTTCTTCAATCTTCAACTCGCAGCCCTACCCCCGGGCAAGTTGCCCCCAGCTGGGGGGAGGCACGCGGGGAGTCCCGGACGCTCCAAGGTCACCGCCCTTGTATACGTAACCTAACTACGACCTAGCTGTGTCTCCGCCCGCCGGGTGGCCAGACGTGAGGATAAACTCGGTTTTTGACGAGACAACGTCTTATAATTCGATGGAGTCGGTTGCACGCACAAAACATAAGTTTCCTCGCGTCTTACCTCTGAGGCGTTCCATTTAAGGCTTGATTGAAAAATGCAACGATTGTCTTATGACGTTGTCACGTTGAACTATTGTCAGTAAACTGTCTTTAGTCAGTAAACGTCAGAAAAACAGACAACAGAAAAACAGAAAAAAAGAAAAACGACAAACAGTAAACGACAGAAAAAGTCAGTAGTTTTTTTAAACTTCGGTTCATCGAATTTTTTCTCGACTCGCAAGGGAAGACTGTGCTTGACGAAAAAAACATGTTGAAATGTTCATTTGTAAATGTGAAACAAGTATTATATTATAATTTGAACTCAGGTGTCTGATGAATACTGACGATACGGGTTCGGTCTTGTTCACTAAGGTATTGTGTTGAATTTTCGTGTCACACGTTCTACTTCGCAAATAGCCTAAGAAATTCACACATACCCTTGACATTAATAAAATTGTACACGTAGTCAAATTACGACTTTTCAGAAATTAAGCTTCAGACTGGTTCAAGCACCATTTGCGTGAAAACTTTGATTTCCACATGCATATGTTATGTTAAAAAGTTTCAGAGATGGCAACCCTACCTGGGGTTTGACGATTAATATTGAATAGCAGATGTATTGACGCTGAGAGACTTTTATTCTGCGTCATGTACGTTCCTCGAATGTATAAGCTACATTACATGGGGTGCGAGGGGAAAAGCAAGAAAGTACAAAAAATAAGTGTTAAATGTGGTTACTTAGGAAATAAAATGTAACGTTTTGTCATGTGATGCCGGCTTAGAATAGCATCACTCCATTTCTTACCCGTGGGTGTCGTAAAAGCTGACTGAGGGACTTAGGGTTTCAGGTGTATTACAACTTTTAGGCGACAGGCTGACAACCTATCACCATAGTGATACACGAATTATCTCAAACAGCCCTCAATATTTGTCAGACGTGGCGATAACGACCGTAATTTTAAGGTCGTTGACGCTCTGCCTACCCCACCAGGGATATAGGCGTGATATGTGTATGTACGTTTTGTCTGCTTAAAGGGTCCGTTCGTAACCCGGGGATTCTTAGCACCCCCTGCCCCACTAGGGCCGCTACCAAGGGTCAAGTCGTCATTTGAATTTTTGTGAAGTTGAGATTTTTAGATGTCTCTAAAAAGTCTGTAGCTTTTCGAGGGGCTAGTACTGTTAGTAGGTAATAGTTAAAGTAGCAGGTTTAACATCTGCCTGCTGTAGAAAATTTTGCACGTTTCCTAAAAATTGTATACTTAACACGGAAAAGAACTAACAAAATCTGGTATTCAAGACATTTGCATCTAACTGCGACGCGAAAACAACTCTAAAGGAACTGTACATTTGTTTTTATGAGCTTCACTCACAGTGCCGGCATCCCGCCAAGTTTGCTTGCATTGAGTTCCCACTTTCCGATATTTCGACACTGTCAAGCGTCACGATCACGGGTAAACTGGAGTATCTGCGGGTGGCTGCTATGGGCAGACATAACAGTCATTTCTTCATCGTTTTTGCGGAACACAATCGTCACTATTGGAACTCATTCGAAACAACCGCGATAGTTTAAAATTTTGTGTTAGAATTGTGTTTCGAGCACCTACCTATTCATCATCAGCACAAAATTAACGTTTCACTATCACAATTCACTATCACAATTCACTAACTATCAACACAATTTTGAATCGAAAGGTTCTGTGATGATGGCGTCACGTGGCAGATGTATGCTATGGTTGGTACTCAAAAATAGTAGATGATTTTTTACAACGGTATATCTCTGGAAATTAATATCACATTCTCTCTCTCTTTTCGTGTGGAACAATTTCGTTCAACGACTGCATTGATGTTGATGAAATAAAAACCACAGTAATAAAGAAACACAAAAGAATTGAATGTGATACCCAGGTACTTATTTTGTCATTTTGCTATCTATGTAGCTACTTAAGCCGTGTATTCCTGGCTTAGAATAGCATCATCCCATTTCTTCCCGCGGGTGTCGTAAGAGGAGACTAAGGGACTCGAGGGTTTCATGTGTATTACTACGTTAGACGACAGGCTGAAAACCTGTCACTACAGTAAATCATCTGAGGTGCCCACAATATTTTGTCAAATGCGGCAATAGCGACCGTATTTTAACGGCCGTTATAGCTCTGCCTACCCCGCAAGGGATAAAGGCGTGATATGTGTATGTATGTTTGCTTTCTACCATTGAAAAGCGCAGTGGTTACACAGATATCAGCAAAATTGCGCCTATGCCACAGGTCAATACTATACCCTTCCGTTGCATGCGCTGCATACGTATGCATGTTGACTCATTACCGCAATCGTTGCGTCAGCGCATTTGCACTTTAACGGCTGTTATGCAAACAAGTGCCTAATAAATTCAAATATGGCTCGATCGGAGACTAATTTGGATTATGGCAATGAGTGAGTAGTAGTGTGCCGTGTGATGCCGGCTTAGAATAGCATCACCCCACATCCTTCCCGCGGGTGTCGTAAGAGGCGACTAAGGGACTCGAGAGAATTGGTGTATTACAATTTTTAGGCTGACAACCTGTCACTATAGTAATACACATGTTTTCTGAAACAACCTTGGAAAACAATCCTCAAAAATGTCAGACGTGGCGATAGTGGCTGTATTCTTACGGCCACTATCGCTCTGCCTACCCCGCAAGGGATAAAGGCGTGATAATGTATGTACGTGAGTACACAAATAATACACTAGATAAGGTGCTGATAAAATGTGGGTTGTAAAATCAACTAAAGAATATTCAGGGAATACTCGTTGATCGAGTATCAAACGTCGAAATTCGACGTAGGACGAAAGTCGAAGATGTAGGTAAGCCAGTCACGAAATTAAGGCGGAGATGGGCAGGATACTTGGCCAGGAGACTGGAACGACGGTGGACCAAGGCAGTCACGGAGTGGTGGTCAAAGGGAGTAAAAAGATCAGTGGGTAGACCATCAGCCCGGCGGTTCGATGACATCGTCAAATCGACGATGAGATTAGCACAGGACCGTGAGGAACGGCGCTGTAGAGAAAAGGCCTAAACCCTGGAGCGGGTAGATAAGTGGGCTGATGATGATGATCATGAGGCGGCAGTAATGTGAATGCAACATCTCACGACTTTGACTTTGTCGGACGTGGTAGCGATAGCTACTGCATTTTACGGTCATTAACAGCCTGCCTATACCGCTCGGGATAAAGGCGTGATATGTGTATGTATTGAAGTAAGTCCCACGTTACGTTCTCTGAAATCGCGAGTCGCGCCTTTCTGGAACCGGTTTCTGAGCCGGTCGCTTGTTCCCCGACCACTCTTCAAGCCGTAATCGACGTGAAATTCCACCGAGCGACTTGTCGATAAGCTACATGTTGACCCCATCTCGCACACTAGCGCCAATTTTAAATAAAAAAAAGTCAAATGTAATATGTGCTTTCGTCGGCGTAATCAAGATATTGTCTTCAAGATTTTTAGCAAATTAAATTCCACTCAGCCAACAGCAGCAGTAGTTGATAGAAAAAATCATAGCGTACACTAGCGCAAGTTTAAAATATTAGAAAAAAAGCTAATTTGATAATTATGTCTTTTCGGCGGCGCCATCAACATCAAGAGTTATACTGCGTTCAGGATTTTAGCAAATAAGTAAAAGAATATGATTAACACTATTAAGTAGTACTAAGTGTCATAAATATTCCTTTATGCAATTCTCTTACGAATGTCGGCGAGGGATACAAAAAAAAAGATAAGCTGTTGTTAAAGTTGAACAACAACTCTGATCAACAACTCATGCATAAGGAAATCGATCAAAAAAGAACCCGAAGGAAATTACACCTCAGTTTCTATTTTTCTAAGGTGGCGCTAGAGTGCGGGCTAAACTCTAAATCGATTCTTTTTCACGTTCGTGTCTTTTTGCTGTACGCTTCAAAAGCGAAATCGACGCGAAACGATACGTCAGCTTGTATTTTTCTAAGGTGGCGCTAGTGTGCGGGATGACTCTAAAGTTTCGATGAATTCGTCCCAATCGATTCGTTTCCACGGCCGTGTCTTTTTGCTGTACGTTCCAAAAGCAAAATGGACGCGCAAAGCAATTTCATGGATGGATAATTGTCAAAAGAGTTTTAGAGGCGGTGAAAAAATGCTCTCTTTTGGAGCGAATAGGGTGATTGGGTGGTGCAATGCGTTTTGTTTTTGCTTTCTATTTTAAATTTTCGGTGGTTCAGTGTAGTTACTTGTTTAAAAGGACAGTCTGTAAATACTGGGTGGCCAAACGGTGAGGACACCGGTCTTACAATCGTGCGACCCGAGTTCGATCCCCGCAATGTGCCAATGTGTTTTTACTCACGTACATTTACCGACTGCTCTTACGGTGAAGGAAAAACATCCTGATGAAACCCACATTCAAATAAAATTTGAATTTAGTAGATATTTGAGTATGACTTAACCTAGGATTCGGGCCAGGTTAGCCTTCGCGTTGCAGGGGTCAGATGGCAGTCGCTCTGTATAAAAACTTGGTTCCACGTAAAATCTCCTAGGTTATGTAGCCGACTCCGACAGAGAACAGGATAAGGCAAGAATGATGATCTGTACTCCAATCTCGACAAGCGGATTTTCAATAGTTTTCATCAAGCTGCGAATTTTTAAGTGTTACCGGCAGCACATAACCTAGGGGGCCTCTTAATTGATCCCGTTGATGGCCAGCTCGTTATTTTTTTTTTCTCATAATTGGCAGTGACAAGAGTCGATTGTCCAGCGTCAAACCACCTGGCTCGGAGCGTCGGAACCAGTTTTGCGTGCACGCATCCGCTAAGTCTTGCATTGAAGTTATTTTACCGGTTTTGTCTAGAAGATACATACAAGTAAGTACAAGAATTATTAAACTCTGGTAACTTTCTTCAGCAATATGAAACGCTCAAATGTGAAACTTTTCTCTTTTTATGGTCAAAACAAACACTCTTTATCGTTTGACTTTACTCTTTACAGTAGTTTACAGTTTTTCAATCTGACCCAGACCAAAATGAAGAGCAAACCAATCTAAGCACCTTTGTGTACCAAACTAAAAGTTAAGTAAGTTAAGTTACGTGCCGAAACGTTAAGTACTCGATCCCAGTTGTTGTATTTGATTGATTTCTTAGATAGCGACCGTTACCGACCGAGCGAGCGACACAACCATGTCAAGAGACATACTTCTTGTTATTAGGCGGTTGAAGAACTCTGAACTCTTCAGCGAGTCGATGGACAACTCGAAGTCCACACAAAAAGAAGAAAATGTAAAAGTACACCGTTTTCTGCGGCCAATATGCCAGCAGCTTAGGAATAAATCGCTATGTGAGGATTCTCATAGTAACAGTAATATGCCGGCGACAAAGCGAGATAACAGCTAGTACTTGAGGCGTGACGTCAGCAGAATCAAGATTATTCAACTACACACATGGGTACCTAAACATAATATCACGCTTTTATCTCTTTCAGGGTAGGGAGAGCGTTAACAGCCGTAAAAAGACAGGCGATATCGCAACGTCTGTAAAATGACTAAGAGTCGTTTCAGAATTGCCAGCCTGTCCCCAAAAACTGTAATATAATTGAAATCCTTTAGTCGCCCGATACGACACTCACAAGAAAGAAAAGTGATGCTATTCCAAACGGGCATTGTAAGGAATCTCATCGTAGCAACTCGAAGTAACAGCTAGCCTGACGTCAGCAGAACCGCGACTATTTATCTAGCAGCGGTTATATAACCCATCGCGTAGATATAGACGATTTGTTTGTTTGTGGCAAATACTTGCTTTCACAGCAATTTTGTTTAGTTAATAGTCCGTAAGCTGGCTATGTTAGAGGGCGTACGATTTGATCTTAAATGATTTCATCATTTCGTTGGACGACTCGGTGTCCCGCACGAGAAGAGAGATCGTAAATTATACAAAGGCAGGTAGAGCAATCGAAAACCTTTATCCCTTGCGGGGTAGGCAAACAGCCGTCAAAGGTTGATATCGCCTCGTTACACAAATATATGAGAGTCGTTTAGAAAAAATCGTACATCTAGACAGGTTGTCTAAGATTGTGATACACAGGAGATCCTCAAGTTTTAGTCGCTGCTTAAGACATCCACGGGAAAGAAATGGGGTGATGAAATTCTATGCCGTCCGGCATAATATGGCAATACGACATGGTATCATTTCTGGTCAAATTAGAGGTCCTTAAACGTAGCCAACTTCCGATCTATAATTGAAATTATGTAATGTACCAGATCAAAGTTTACACGTGCCATGTCTTGTACTCATAAACTGTAAAAAAAAATTCCTGCACTCAATGACCAGGGTGACCTTCATAATAATTTGTATTGATAAGTTATCATTTTAAAAGTATACCTAATAATGAAATTAATATTATCGAGTGTTATCGAGAGTATTATTTACGTTAGTCGGCGAATGGTTACGTCATTCGAAAGATAACCCAGTGACTGTGTATTTCATTAATAACAAGGATCACTGTCCTTTTCTGAGCCAGATGTGGAACTATACTTTTGAATTATTGCATGCGAAAGTATCCTGCTAATTGTGCTCGTCTCAAACGGTCTAGTTAGTACTCAAATACGTTTACTTCTACATGTACTCGATTAAAAGAAATTATGATATGTGTGGTAGAACTCGTTGCGGACTTCCGTGTACGATTTCAGAAATTGAGGTCCAGAACAGAGAATAAAGGCCCAAGATTTGTACTCGAATTGTATTCGAAATACAAAAGTAGCAAAAGAAAAATGCTAGATCTAAGTTACTAAGAAAATAAATACATTTATCACGCCAAAAAACTTACTCTCATTCACAGAACACAATACAATAAGTACGACATAACTGAAATATGTTTAACCAAATTCGCATCCCGTGGAGGGAATCGAATCCCCGACACGACCACCGGATCAATAGTTCAAGATTCAAAACTAGACCACAACGGCAGTTAAGCTGCTGACTCATATCTGTGGGTGTGGGTGGGGGAAGGTCCGCCATCTTAGAACTATCCGCAAGGGATAGCTTATACAGTTCGGTATTGCTAGTATGGATGTGTTGTTCTTGGATAGTACAGTGACCTGCTATTGTGAGATATTCATCTCATAGATATAAGTACAACTCGGTAGTTCTGTGTATTCAAATCAATGTACGGCAGTGTTTAAAGAAACTCTATCAATAAGAATCTATTTTGTGATTCTATAGTTGCCGCGTAGCTTAGAATAGCATCATCCCATTTCTACCCGTGGGTGTCGTATAAGACGACTAAGGGATGAATCCAAGAAGTAGGCAGCAGCGTTCCCTGTGATTACAACATTTATACTGCGCTCGCCAATCTGCCTGCCAAGCGTAGTTAGTATGCAAAAACTCCTCCCAAATGGGAAGGTCCACGTCCAGCAGTGGACTGTAGTGGCTGTAGTAGTAGCAATCTGTTCAAAACCCAAAATGAGTTATTACAAAGAGCCTACTAAAAGTAAATGCTTTTCCTTTTTAACAGAGTACAAACACATTTAAGTACAAACAACAAAGTGAGGCTCGAGCAACCGGAATGGGCGATAAAAATAAAAAATTTGCTGGCTGGCAACTCCGCGAACAAATAATTGGCTTACAGTTTGTCGCGGAACTTCCCGCCGAGCGCATGGCAACACTTTTAATGTGGGAAAGACGTGGTTAATGTTGCTGTTTTGATAGCGGTTTTTCGTGATGTACATTCAAACTCATCTCTGGTTAAGACACTCGAATGTAAGTCTTATGCGCGAGGCATAAGAATGATTGATGTTCTGTTTTCGTATTGGACACCAAGTCGTCCAACGAACCAATGAACCTTAGTGTCAGAATTCAACTGTCTACTACAAGCAGGTAGCAGACTCCTGACATATTAAACAAGTTTTTAAATAGAGCGACTGCCATCTGATCTCTGCAACCCGAAGGCTAACTTGGCCTGAATCCTAGGTTAAGTCACATTCAAATATCATCTGAATTCAAATTTTATTTGAATGTGGGTTTCATCACGACGTTTTTCCTTCACCGTAAGAGCATTCGATAAATGTACGTGAGTAAAAACACATTGAAAGCAAAAATAATCTCAAATCGCAGACTGGACTGATGCTGGTTCTAGATCAGATTATCAACTCCTAACTCCTACCCAGGAGTTGAGTTGCAAGAGGCGCACTCTGGCTTCATACAAAGTTGTTCTAGTCTGAAATCTCATTTTTATCGCCCATCAAACTAAGTTACAATGTGTTCTTAAAGGATAGTTTTACTGCAGTGCCTGCCTTTCGCTGTGATGATATGTAACTACATTGTTATAGTGTCAATAGGCAATCTAAACTGCTATACCATTAAAGTAACAATATAAATAAACTTCCTTTTTTGTGTGGACACCGAGTCGTCTAACGACCCGATAAGTTATGGAGTCAGAATTTTTCAATCGTCTACTACTGGAAATAATATAAAATTAATAAAAAATAATAATATTTGCCAATGGCGATGGCGGTCGTATTTTTGCTGCCTGTGACGTTCTGTCAACCCCGCAAGGGATAAAGGCGTGATGTGTTTATGCATATATGTGTGTAAATTAATAAATTGAAAGCTGTTTTAGAAAAATAAAGTATTGGACGCTTGCAAAATCATTATGCCACGCTGAAAATTGGAAACACGAAAAAAACATCACTGACTCAGTCAGTTGTATGAGAAGTTTTTTTTACGTTTAATAATTGTAAAAGTTTCCATGTTTTAGAAAACATTGCGATCCTTGGCAATCTTTTATCTTACACGTGACTTCAACAAAAGTCTTTACACAAAAGGCAACCTACAAAGTATTTAAAAAGAAAAGAATAATACAAATTAAATCCTTTCAGAAAGTTTCCATCGAATTTCCCTCAAAAGCCGATCCCGACGTTACGCAACTCGTGAATTGAACAACTCTTCAAGTTTCCGAGTTGTGAGTTTCAAGATTCTTTCGTATTACGAACTTCTATTATGAGTATAAAACAACTAACTTCTGGCCACCGGCACGCGGCTGAAGGCACGTCCCTATAAAGTTTTATTATAAAAGTTTGTTAAAGGTGCTTGTATAATTGATTAAATATAATGGGGTAAATAAGTTGAAACGATTAGGTAGGTATTAATTTAATCATTAAAATGAACTTCTGTCTTCTAATTGCCTAGTTCCCTTTTCTTGTGTAGTGCCTGGTTTTCTGATCTCGCCAACAAAAGGTTAAAATAAACATACATGTTCCAGTTCTTGTGCGGAAAGTCATGCCGCTCCCGCATCGGCTTATATAGCCACGAAAAGTCTCGCCTCAGACACTGATTAAATCGTCTGTCACAGACGAGGCTAATGATGATGAGTCTTTTTGATATAAGTTCCTTGGAAATTTTAATCTCCACCCACCCACACTAAGCGAAGGCTACAAGAAAACGCTGAAATAACTAAACTATACGAATCTTACAAACGTACCCCTTAAGGTACCTTCGTGTATCGCGAAAACAGCTTGCACAAGACGCCATCAAATAACATTTTTAATGGCCGCTCGCCGGGTACGAACCGGCACTTTAATTGCGCTAAACGTACGATAAAAATCGTTAAGGCAGCGACGAGCTTACAGCTCGCAGCACAAGTATAAAAGAGTTGAGTTGATTGACTCGGGAACAACGTAAAACATTATCAAAAGGTTCTTTTTAGTTTTCAACTTAAGAGCGGGAGCTACAAGCGACGGACGGATTTATTTTATACTTTATTTGACATTATTTTAGTGATAGTTTGTGATATAGGATAGATAGATTAATTTATTTCAGGTTATCAAATTCATAGTTACAGTGCTGAAACTATACCATGATTTTTATCCAGATAGACTAAATTGACATTTGGTGGGTTGCCACGTTATTGTATTTAAAAGTAATAAAAAAATAGTGTTGTGCCCTGAATTATCAAGTTATATGATTCAAAGATTATGATTGAATCTTTTTGAAAATAAATTAGGTTAATTTAAATTTCCATAAATAAATTGGTCAGTTTCCGTCCGTCGATCGTCCTCTTGGTCAAGTCAAGTCAATGTCTGTCTCGTCTGCCTGTCAAGGTTCACACCAACCGGCCAGTAGAAAGAAGTCGCAGAAAAGAGTGCAACACAACGCAACAAGAAAATATAACAGAAGTTGGATTTATAAGCGCAAGGAATATTCGTACAACCACCAATGCCAATTTATTCAACATTACATTTTAAATTACTTACAATATAATTCATTGTTGATTTCGTTAAACTAAACGACAAGTTTGCGTATAAACGTAAAGTAACGTATACTATTTTACGTGACCGAAAGTCAAGTATTTATTATGCATATTTATTTAAAAATAACTACATCCAGAATTCATCTCACAACAGTTCAATGACTATAATAAATGAGTCAAACCACAACACTAGACTTATGATGACAACATTTTAAAACAAAAAGGGCATTCTTAGCTGTCAGTTTAGTCTATCTGTATAAAAATTATGGTTTAAATAAAAATGTCAGAGGATAATGCAATCGTAAAAATTTTATAAAAATAAAAGTATACAGGGTGTAAGAGACGGTGTAACGAAAACTTTGCAGGCGTGATCAGACCATGAAACTGAACAACTTTTACTATGTTGGGAAACGAAACAATTTTTTTAAATGTATGTATGTAACTGGTTCAAAGTGATCCCTCAGTTGGGTACCTCAAGGTGCAGCCGACAGTACAAGCTGTCGTTTCGCCGAAAGCCGGCGGGGATGGCCGCGGTTAATTGGCTCTCGTTTGTATCGGAAATCGCCGCGTTTCCGCCGGTGTCGTTCACCTTCGTACAACGGCTATTGATTGACGCCGCGCCGTTTTATTTCTTGTGATAATGCGCCGAAATCAAAAAGACATATTCATACATATAAGGTGTAAAAATATTAGCTGTAAATATTTTAAGGGGTAAACCAGCCCTGAAACCGAACAACCTTCCCCAAAAAACACTGTTTCACCATAGAGACAAGTTGTCAGAATGTCGTCTAAAATAGCAATACACATCAAGCCTCAAATCCCTTAGTCGCCTCATACGACACCCACGTGAAAGATATGGGGTGATGCTATTCTAAGCCGGCATCACACGGCAAAGACAACTTTAGACAGTTAGTTATACATTATACATAAGTCCTTTTCTGAACTTATTTGGTCAGCCACAGCACTAATTTTACTCGGCGATTTTACGCATGTAATCAAGTCTTTAGTCTGTTCATATAGTTATTTCTCAACATTCCTTGTTCTAAGGATTTGTGTCGCTATTATGTCCATGGCATTCGCCACACGTGTGTTTTAAATGTTATGACTTTTCTTTCCCGCCGATGTTGGCGATAGCACTAGTTTTATTTTTACTGAACAACTTTCCTCAAGAACACATACATACGTCAGGAAATGAGAAAGTGTTTCAACTGTCCATAGTCAATCAGCCCGATGATAATCAATTTTAATTATTGGAGAAAGTTGTCCAGTTGCATGGACTATTTTAGTTTTATGGACTGATTATGCTGCTAAATTTTCACGACACATCGAGAACTAAAAACACATACTCGTAAGCCCAGATGATTATACCGATAAGCCAGTTTTAGAACTACGCAAATTGAGGTAATGAGCAAAGCACTCCAAAAATACTACAAACAGCGGACAAGTACTCCTTAATCTGAGCAAAAATCGGCCCACGCTATAATTCCAACCGTGAAACGTGTCCGTATTTTTAGCTAACTTTAAGAGTTCTTATTCATTGGCTATGAGTAAGGTAAAGATGCAAGCAGAATTGATTCACTTATCGATGTATATGTCGAGTTCATGGGTGTCCGATATATCATCAATATTTTTAAAACTTAAATCAATAAATAATTTAAATTTTTTGAAGATAAATTACTCAAAATTCTGTGACAACAAACCCAGCAAACGAGTCTTTGGTAGTTGTAGCTTTTGGCAAACCACTATCAGTGTTGCCAGTGACCGAAATTTTGCCAGTGTACCCATTTTTGTGGATTCGATAGGCCACTTGCTAAGCGTGGCAATAGGAAATGGGCATGCCCATGTCCAGCAGTGGGATGTAATGTATCTGTGAACAGTTCTATCGGAATGATCGATCGAAAATACTAAGCTTGACCGCTGACGTCAAAAGGGACAGGCGTTCAGGTGTATGTTTGACAAGGAGAAATTTATGGTTATCCTAATGACGTGTGACGCGATAATGCAGTATAATCGGTCCATTATCACCGCGGCACGCCGCATGCGCCCACGCACGATTGGAGCGCACTCAAAATACTGTTCTATTTTCGAATTTATACACACACTTTCACTTTTGTGTACAGACGCGTGAAAAGTGCCAAGTTTGAACCGTGCTGGTGATGTGGAATGATTTAGTAGTGTGATACATACATATATCACGCCTTTATCCCTTGTGGGGTAGGCAGAGCGGTAACGGCCGCAAGAATACGGTCGCTATCGCCATGTCTGACATTTTTTGAGCATTATTTTCCAAGCTTGTTTCAGAAAACATGTGTATCATTATAGTGACAGGTTGTCAGCCGGTCGCCTAAAAATTGTAATACACCAATACTCTCGAGTCCCTTGGTCGCCGCTTACGATACCCGCCGGAAGGATGTGGGGTGATGCTATTCTAAGCCGGCATCACACGGCACAAGTTTTAAGTTTATTGTTTGACACAAGAGTGAATTGGTAAGAAATTACTAGGATAAAATTTCCCAATAAGTAGGAAACAACATGATCGTAGGTACATGACAAAACAACAGTATCTCAGTAAGACAAACAAACTCAGTATCTTATCTAGCCATATCGGAATCCCACAACTGGGCAAATATAAGGTGTAAAAATATTAGCTACAAATATTTTAAAGAGTGAATTTGCCCGTGTAACTGAACAGCTTTTCCCAAGAAACATAGGGACAAATAGAATAAATTTTTGGATCTCCCATACAAATTGACTTGGCCGGTAATTTTGTATGGTAGATCCAAATTTTTTTATATTTCGACCTATATTCCTTTGGGAAAGTTCTTTAGTCATGGGCTGGTTTACCCCTTAAAAAATTTGCAGCAATTTTTTTTTATACCTACTGTATTTCACTATACCTTTTATGTCTTTCCATTTATAATAGAAAACGAGCATACTTTCACTGTGACAACAGTCGTCGGTTGGAAAACAAAGAAATAAACCTTGGTAATTAAAATCGTGCATATCGTAACGGGAAGGGAGAGCAAAAGAAAGGGGTGATGGTTATCAAAAGAAAACACCTGACATGTGTCGCCATCTTTGAACTTGTACTCGCTGCTCATTGTTATAAAGAAAAGTTGAGAGTTATATGAATGTTTCAGAATTGGCTAGATGACAGGGGAAACAATAAGCAAATCCATATATTTTTGTTGTTCTTCTTCTTGTTCCGATGGCGTAGCGGATAGTATGCCTGCCTTCTACGCCGAGGGTCGTGGGTTCGATCCCCACCGGACACAAATATTTGTTAAGTAAATTTTCAAATATTTGTGTTCAGTCTGGGTGTTTTCTATTTATAATATGTATTCATATACAAAAAAAAAAGTATATATGTATTAGTATCAGCTATCTAGTCCCCATAGTACAAGCTTTGCTTAGTTTGGGGCTAGATGGCGCTGTGTGAATTGTGCAGGATATTTATTTATTATTTATTTATTTATTGTTCTCGAATTCGCTAGTTTCCTGGGTCATTAAAAAATATAACAGTTGTACGCTTAAAACTATTGTCCGAAAATACTACGGACTTCATTCATTATTTTTCAAATATTCAAAGCTTGAATTAATAAAAACAGAAAAATAATATAAAAGTTAGTGTTTTGACGCCATCCAAATACTTACGGCGTGACGTCATACTTCTAGTTCTTCAAACAAAATACCGTTTTAGTTCGTTTTAAAAAGTAGCTCATTTGATGTGTCAGGAAACAAGCCTGTTAAATTTTATCTGATCAATAATTTGTCACACTGACGGCATTTGGAGTGTCTGAAACCGCCACAACATAACAGTCTAATGCTGGACGTAGGCTTCTCGCTTTCGGGGGGTCTCACCACGCTTGTCAGACGGATTGCAGTGCAAGATATTTTATTCATTCACAAAGAACGCTTCAGCTCCTTACCCTTCATGATTAACATTCATTATCCCTTCGTCACTTTTTACGCCACGGGTAGAATTGGAGTGACGCTACTACAATATAAACTACAATAGCACAAAATAACAATCCGAGATCCCCTGTATCTATCTATACCTACCTACTTTGTGTTCAGCAATGGCGACAATAAATCCATTGTGCTTGGTGTACGGCAATAATGGAAGTTATTTCATAGGTTTCTACTGTTGTTCGGATTCATATTGTGTTGGATACTTGGCTATTACACTGAGACAGAGAA
This sequence comes from Keiferia lycopersicella, assembly GCA_029255805.1. NCBI lineage: Eukaryota > Metazoa > Arthropoda > Insecta > Lepidoptera > Gelechiidae > Keiferia > Keiferia lycopersicella. The sequence goes on from JARACZ010000028.1 coordinate 1,369,363, forward strand.
ATGTGATTTCAAAGACTATTCAAATTGTTTCGGGTTGCGTAACTCGCTTTGTGACTACAAGTGTATAAAAGTAGTCATTTAGTGAAAATTAAACTGACATAAAAATAAAGATATCTTAAATACATAATATCTTGAATTAACCTATATCATCGTGACGATACATACATACATATATCACGCCTTTATCCCTTGCGCGGTAGACAGAGCGTTAACGGCCGTAAGAATAAGGCCACTATCGCCACGTATAACATTTTTGAGGATTGTTTTCTAAGGTTGTTTTAGTAAATATGTGTATTACTATAGTGACAGGTTGTCAGCCTGTCGCCTAAAAATTGTAATACATCAACACTCTCGAGACGATGGATCAGTTCAATCAACTTGAAAACTATTTAAGCTACTTTATTCACATTAGTTTGCACTCTTCGGTCAGATAAATCCTGAACCAATATAGATTACCACCGCCGGTTGAAAGACTCCGACACTAGGGTTCATCGGGTGTCCCACTCGAAAAGAAAGAACGGCGTACAAAATATGTTAAGTAGTTTTTACAATATTTAACTAAGGGATTCGAGAGTTTCATTCATGTGTATCACAATTTTAGGCGACAGGCTGAAAACTTTTCACTATAGCGACACACAACATTGCTAAGACGGCCCTTAAATATTTGTCAGATGTGGCGAAAGCGGACGTTGATGCTCTGCCTACCCCGTGTAAAATCACACGGCAACTAGCTACTACAAAATAATATCATTCCGACAATAATACAGAGAGCTCTCTGTAATTACGATTTTAATAGGTCGGTCAGCGCGGGGGGGGGGGGGGGGTGTGGAAGGGGGACTCCCCATTCTCACCCCTGTGGGGGGAATTGGGGGGTGAAGTAGGGGACAATGGCGCTGTACGTAACTCAAATTATATCGCTTTTGATTATGTTATTGAGCGGGGAACTAAAGCGGGCTTTTCCAAACTTGCCGCCTCAGTATTTGAACACGAGAAATTAATTCTGAATAGGGATTAATTTAAACTTCTGTTAATTTTGTTGGGAATTTGTTTTACTTCTGAACAATATTCGTCAGAATATTTTTTATTTATGAAACTAAATTACTGCATATTGTATAAAATGAACTCACTTTTCGCGTTTGCCTGTCTGTTTCAACTTACTAAAGAACAGAACAGATTTTGATGCTCTTTTTTTAATAGACATGCCGGGAAACTATGTACTTACTTCCACGGGAAAACGATTAGAAGCTGGTGCAGTCTCTAGGCTGGCCGTTAGTTACTTTATATACAAAATGTTTAGGAATCAGTTTATGGCGTCATCAACTTCGATTGGTTTAGCGTAGCTGATTCGACAATAGAACTAGCTCATTTAACATCCATAAACGCATTTGAATTGTGCATTGATCAGCGACACATTCGATCGGAATGATTACTTTTTTAGGATATAATAGTCCCATGGACTCTTGGATGCACATCTGCGAGGCATCGGCCTCACGAATGTCTTGCGACTAGACTACTTTTGTCAGTTTTATCCTCTACAGTAAGCTACTTGCACAGTATATTAGGGTATTCCTTGATTACTTAGTGGTAAAAGATTTAAGTTATTTCTTCATTTCGGTTCATCAGGTACGGGAGTGGGGTAGGCCCATGTCAGGCAATAGTAGTAGGTATGGAATGGAAGTGTCCATTATTTTTTTACTGTAGCAACCCTAGCTTAGTCATCAGTTTCTAGTTCAAGGCGGCGCTTGCTAGTCGGCCGCATAAAAATAACGACGCCTCATTGTATAATATACAATGTCGGGGTCGGCTACCTAACTTTGGGGATTCTGGGGAACCAAGTTTTGACACAGAGTGACAGCCATCTGATCTCTGCAACCCAAAGGCTAACCTAGCCCGAATCCTAGATTAAGTCATTCAAATTCAACTGAACTCAAATTTTATTTGAATGCGGGTTTCATTACGATGTTTTCTTTCACCGTAAGAGCAGTCGGTAAATGTACGAGAGTAAAAACACATTGGTACATGGCGGGGATCGAACTCGGGTCTCACGACTGTAAGACCGGTGTCTTAACCACTTGGTTACCGACGCTCAACGCTCGACGCTCTTGGCGCTTCCATCGTATTTTTTATTACATTTACTATATTTTTTATCGTTCAACGAGTTTGATTACTTAGATTGCATAACATTACAATTTTTTTTTTCGATCGGCAAAAAAAAAAAACATTACAATTGATACGAACAGACCTTGGACGAAATAACCACTGGACGCGAAACGATGTCATTTCACCCTTTACCCCTCTAGCCACAAACCCTGAAATTTTGCCAAAGTTATCTAACCGCAACCGTCAGTGTCGCTTCAGTGCTACAAGAGAAAAGATCGCTTTAAAAATGGTGAAATGTGCTGTATTGCTTTGTAAAAACTATAGCTATTGTACAAGCAATATTTCTTTTCACTCGTAACTATATTTTTGTCCTGTATTTTGTGTTATTTACGTAGAAAATTAATAAAATATGCAAGACTGGATCGTATAATACGACACAATAAAAAAGGTCATATTTTATAGAACAATTCAACCAATATTTGATCGTACTCTAATTAGTCGGTTATTATCAGTCATTTTTTCATTCGTTCAACAATTACATTCAGTCTAGTGCTATTCTACTTTCGATGAAGGATATCGATAAAAATAATAGTAAAGTCTATTTTATTTAAAAGTGACATAAAATGCAAACAAACCATTTGCTATAACCTCGTCGATAGATTTTGCCTTATTTCATTGAAACCTCACGTTATAACTGTGTTGCAAGTACGTAGGTACACATTTCGCTTTCTTATGGGTGTTCATAATAAAAAATATATATATATAGCTTACCATCATCGACGCATCGTGAAATTAGGTTTTTTCAAGATAAGCAAATCCAATCGGTGCTGCTAGCGTATTTCAAAATTTATTACAATTAAAATGTGGATTTATAATGTTTTCTCGCAAATGAAACGGAACAACGACGTAGCACAGTGGTAGTGCGACTGCCTGCAACGCAGCAGGTTCCGGGTTCGATTCCCGGTAGGTCACTCACAAAGTTGATATTTGTCACTTTCTAAATTTATTCCCAGTCTGGTTAAGACATTGCGGACTGAACCACCTGATTGTCCGCAAGAAATATGGTTATGTATTTCGTATATCACGTTAGGTTAGGCCGCAGGTCCCGGTTGCTATCTATAAATGGCGGTCGTTATACAACCATGTCTGAAGCCTGCTACTTGTAAAAGGCGGTTGAAAAATTCTGACACTAAGGTTCATTGGGTCGTTGGACGACTCGGTGACCCACACGAAGAAAGAAAGAAACTTGGGAAGGCCTTGACTTCGTCTCATCCTTCCAATATTACTCGACCAGAAATTGATTCATTCTTGTCTATTGTCATAACGTACCATTTTATCCGGCATGAAAGTGTTTCTATTTTAAGCTGACATCACAGTATTAAAGGTCCATTTTTTTAACACTTAACGTTTTACATGTACTTACCTGTTATATGTTTTTTTAGGAATAAGTTGATCAAAAACTTCATTCAATCATTCATTCGTTGTCGATTATCGACTATGCTACAGCACTGTCTTTGACTTACTTCATAAACCGGAAAAAATTAAAACTGTCAGAAGTAAAGAGATGATGATGCAATACGTGTACATTTCAATTTGGAAGAATAATATTTGTCCTTTCCTCCCTCCCCCCCAATATTGGTTGAATGAGTTTTCAAACAAATTCGATACGTTTCGCGTCCAGTGGTTATTTCGTCCAAGGAACAGACTCATAGCCTTCATTATAAAATTCCTTTTATTGAGGTACAATGATGAAGTAAATTGACCGACCAGACTATTATAATAAGCTAGCGGCCTGCCCAGCGGTTGCACCCGCTGCTAATCGTTTTCGTGACGATACCGACCATGTATCCCTGTATGTATTACAGGGTTCGAAAATATCCGATATTTATAATAAATATCAAAATATCGGATATTTATGATATATATCCGATATATATCAACTTTGATATATATCCATTTTGTATGAACTTCAGGTTGTTATTTTATAGTATTATTTATGTATATTTGTTGCATATGTTTTACATAAATATAATAAATTATTAAAAAATGTATTTAAATTGTTTAACAATAAATAAATAATAATAATTTAAAAAACAACTGTTTTTAATGGTTTTTTACACAGGGTGTGTTTGATTTTATATTTGTTTACCAATTTTTCGTTACTCATTTATTTTATTGTTTATTGCGTAATACCTATTAACATATAAGTAAACAAAAATGTTTGAATTATAACTTTACTACTGTATGTACTATGTATGTACCACTAGATGGTGTAGAAGTAGAAATACACCGAAAAAGACTAAAAAATATTGATATATATCACAAAAAGTCGTTGGATATATATCGGATATATATCGGATATATATCATGATATATATCCATTGATATATATCCTTCGAACCCTGATGTATTATACATACAAACCTTCTTGATCACTCTTCTTCTATGTTTAAGAGCTTGGCACTTGTCAGTGGAGTATATGCCATTCAGTTCTATTCTCCTCTAGTGTTTTTTGTCTCTGATATTTTGATATGATACGACGCTGAAAATAGTTCCTCTTTTCCCTTCTATCTTTCCCTCTATTATGGTCTTGATCACTATCTATTAAAAAACCGCATCGAAACCTGTTGCAAGAAGGCGTTAGCAGTATCCCTGACGAACAGACAAAATACAATTACCGAATATATTTTATAATACGCATTGATACGGATATGTAATGAACGATGAGACATGACGTGGCCAGGGAAAACCAACATGTCAGTAAGGTCAACAAGCTCACACTACATAAATCAATAGCTACATGTATCTATAGGTAGTGAGTATAAATAGATCGGTCATTCATTTGCGCACTTCTTTCTGAATTGGAATTAATACATTTTATTTTCATACGTCGCAATATAATATGAAGTCGCACGGACACTGCTTAATCCTCCTAAAGCATGTAACGGATTTTGATGTATTATTTATTTGATAGTGTCTGTGCTCTTGCCTTAGACACTGATTGAATCGTCTGTCACGGGCGTATAAGGCCAGTGAATAGAGTAATTCAAGAAGTTTATAGGTATCTATAATCCACGTTAAGATAACGTTTTATTCCCACGGGAAAACGATTACCGGTGGCTGGGCGGTCCGCTAGTTCCACTATAGTTCTAAAGTTTATCAAGCAAAGAAAGCCTCCATTGATTTAAATTGACATTTTCCTTGTTGGTCAGAGATATAACTACTATACCTATCCTAAAAGCTTGTCGTACTGACACTTCTATACTTGATGATCCAAATTGAAGTTAAAACAACCTAGACCTTCCATCTTCGGTACTTCAGCACTTATCGCAAAAGTGAAGTAACGTAGCGCATAAAATGGCACAACTACAGTCCATCGCACAAAACATACCACACATTGGCAATAACAATTCTCTGTAACATCAAAATGGCGTACAGATACAAGAATGCCCTAACAAGCGCACGAAAACGAGAAATAAAACAGTTTGATTGTAGGTACGTATTTAAAAGCGAGTCAAGTCAATCGATAGCCGACCGGGTATCTCGCATGAGTGAGTAGGGTTGCCGGGGCCACGGTTTTCTGATATTTTTTTGCCCTTGCGATTCCAGTGACCCATACCATATCGAACAATTTGGTCTCATAATAAACTCAGACAGAGATTAACCCTATGAATTCTCAGGTTGTTGTACGACTCAGTGTCCCTGAATTTTCATCGGGTCGTTGTATGACTCGGTGTCCTACACGAAAAGAAAGACCCTCTGTAGGCAAATAAATAAATCTTTTTATGTTAATGAGATAGGTAACGTTCACGGTAAATAAACGGCAACTGAGACGCTTCTAATTTAGCGTTACGGCCATAAAAGCAGGAAAATAACAACATATTTTTGTTACCGAGTCGAGAGCTGAGAACTCGCAATACATACGTTAAATGATAAAAAATATAGGTAGGGAACAATAAAAATTAAAGCCTTTACCTTCTGCGTACATTTTCTAATCAAATAATTTGACTTGACTTCGAAAATGCTTCTGTCAGCCCTACGTGCGCTGACGTTGTATGATGTACAACTGTGTACGTGTGTGCGTGTATGTGTGAGAGTGTGAACGGATGTGGCTACGCTAGCCGGCCGTGGATGGGCAGGTTACGAAACTCGTTTAAGACGTGTCCAAATAAAATTACTCCGTGATGGACGGAAGTTCACGCGACAGTCGTGTTATTAAGATGTCGCTGTGGAGATAGGAAAATACGTCATGACTCCGGTGATATTTTAATGAATTAGTTACAAATTACAACGAGAAAGTTTCGTAACGTTGACATATTAGTCACCTTAATACCCCTGTATTCCACAACATATTAGATATTCCACAACATAAAAGTATTTTCACAAAAATCTTTCAAATCACTTACTAACATACCGAATTATAAAGCTATACATCACAGATTTAAACGGTCGACAAATGAATCAATCATAGTTTAAAAAGTATTCTTCTCGTGTCAACGTACGTTTCCCAACGTTAAAAAAAGTATTAAGTGGACCCGTCACGCGTATAACAACAGCTAGATCAATGTTGATGAAATTTAGCCGGAGATAATAAATAATCTAACCGTGAGAAAATATTGCGTTAATCCCACGGTAAAACGACAGGCAAGGAGGACAGCAAGGCAACTAGTAATGACTAATGACAAAGTACACTGGTTTAGGAATATTCTTACTACTTCTATTATAGAACACTGAATCGGCGAACGACCCGATAAACCTTGATGTCAGAGCTCTACTTATAATACCGCCCATGATATGTATATCATATAATTGTGCAATAAAAACAAACTACCTTATCAACATGTTACGAATGGTGAAATTGATTCTGGTTGTTGATATCGAACAACATAGTTGCACAGCTAAATGGAAATTCTCGAGATTGGTTGATATTTGCAACAACTTTTTACACAAGAGCAGAGGTGAACGATACAGAATACACCCATAAATCAAACCAGGTATACAAAATGTAAGGCTAAGTACTAATTTTCTTGAAAGGGGTCAACCTGTCCTTAAAACTGAAAAACTTTTCCCAGGGAACAAAATGGGTCTTATTTCGACCTGTTTTTATTTTCTCGGGCTGGTTCATCCCTTGAAAGGGAGTTAGTACTTTTCCTAACACCCTGTATATCTACAACTGCTTATCACTATAGAGTCAAGTCACAAGTTTGAGTCATTGTAATTTGGCCGTATACGTATAGGCCCCACTTCCACACTCTGACGGTGAATAAAACACCGGGAAACGAACTCTAAACCATCCAAGTTGTATCCTACACTAACCAATACGCTACACGGACCGCCGAGTCTCATTGCGCCGGTAAAACAAATAAAAGTTTAAATATGCGGAGAGGATTCCGAAGCGATAATTATTTTTATTTCAAGTGGGCGTCCAAAGGCAAGGTTGGACAAAAATAAACGGGAAAATAAAATTGAACTAAATCGGTAGATTGCATGATGATTATTTTCGCGAGTGACAAAGATTTTTTTAACGCGAATTCACAAACGGCTTTTAGAGCAGATATTATGAAGCAAAGTAGCTTCCAGCGTCTGTCTCTATGTCTGTATGTATGCTTAGATCTTTAAAACCACACAACGGATGTTGATGTAGTTTTTTGAATAGAGTGATTGAAGAGGCAGGTTTAAAATGTAAACATTTGTCGGAAAAATGTTTTATTTCAACGAAAAAACGATTAGCAACGAGTGCAAATGCTGGGCAGGCAGAGTTTCAAATAATGTTACTAATCGTTCGTGAAACGCTCAAGCTTTGCGGTCAATGACCTTTTGCTTGTTAGCATCATACAAAGTAGCAAACAAGAACAAGTGTATTGGTTCACCTTAACTAATATTAATAAGTAAATCCGTGTATTTCTACCTACATTAATTAGGTAATACAGACAGAGACAGACGACGTGGGAAGCGACTTTGTTTTATACCATGTAGTATACAATATTTGACAAAAAGAAATACGAAGTACTTAAATTCAAATCTCTACCGCAGCGTAGCGAGAACGTTCGCCATATAACGCCCTGCCTACCCCGAAAGAGAAAACGGTGTACGTGTGTCTGTATACTTTAAAATTTATTTTCTCAACAATGGTTAAACATAATCGCAAGACTACATAACAATTACAAACGAAATAAGTTCTTACAAATTGGCAAAAGTAGTGAGGCAGCCCTATTAGGGCTTCGCCGCGAACATGTCATAGATATATCTCTACGTACGTCTGTATAGCTACTTACTACTTAGACGTCTTGACATCGCGCGTGTATCCTATACCTATAGATACGTAAGTATAGGTCTCGGCGGCGCGATTCTTTGTTTATGACCGTTGCTATGTGTGCTCACACGTACGTATAGATAGCTACGTGTGTGTGTATAGAGTGTGCTTGCGAATGTTGCGATGAGATAGCGAATTGTGTGTGATATTTCAAGTATTATTATTGGTGGAGCGGGTTCGAAAGTTTATTGCTGAAAGAAATGATTTAGGAGTTGTTTTGTTAGTGGTATTGAACAGGATAGATGCAGAAGGAGAGGAAGGCCTAAAAAAGTTTGGATGGATTATGTAAATGAGGATATGATTGCAGATAGAGATGAATGGAAGAAGACGACATGTTGCGCCGACCCCAAATCAATTGAGTTAGTGACTTTTTCGTGTAGTTTGCTTGGATTTAAAAGTTTGGAAAGCACACATATTAACGTGTGTGACTTATTGCATAGTAACTGCAGTGCAAAGGCCTTCCATTTATTCTGCATACAATTTTTTTCTGCATTCATCATGATCATCATCATATCAGCCCACATGCATTGGCAACATATATTTTTTATTGTTTGATATCTAAATACCAATAGATAGATTCTGACCAGATAAGATATTCAGTTGGAATAATATCTAGGTTTTGAAATCAAGTCTTAGTAATTTCCATTTTGATGTTAAAACAAACTAGTTTTTGTAATAACTTGATTGTATGTTGACTCATCTTATTATTATGCACATTTTAAGTTGCTACAATTAATGAGAAATGCATCCTGTATTCTGCACCATTTTCCTCTTTATAGTAGGGGAAGTACATAGCTTCACTACATAGTATAAAACAAAATTCCTTCTTGCTTTTCGCATCTGTATATCTTTAAAACTACACAACAGATTTTGGTGCAGTTTTTTATAATAGATAGAGGTCAAAGAGGAAAGTTTATAAATGTACAATACTTGCGAAGAAAACATCTTATTACCAGAGGAAAATTAAATACAGCGGGTGCAATCTCTGGGCGGGCTGCTAGTTGATAGCTGAACTAGAATTCACAAGTTAAATTGACCAGCATTTAGACATGGAAATTGAATTTACTTAGTACTTTACATAGAACTATTCATACACTTTAGTTTTGTCGTAGTTATACTTGAGATAAAATAGTAAATGATATTCAGCAATACATGCCAAATGGGTCTCTGAATGTAGGTGTCTAAATCATACATACTAACTGTGTCCATTTTATGAAATAAGCTTATACAACTTAACTGTATATAGGCTTTAGCATTAAGTGCTAGATGGCTAAGAGGAGCAAAAAGGTCAGAGGTAAGCCGTCAACCTGGTGGTCTGATAACATCACTAATTCAATAGAATCTCTATAGTTAGCACAGGACTGTGAGGATTGGGGCAACAGAAAGAAGGTTTATTCTGCAGAGGGTGGATGAGCACCAATGCTGATGGTGACGATGAGCTGAGGCAACTCATTAACAATAAATGTGTTACTAACTACTTTTTCATATTAAAGATTTTATTCATGGACCTAAGGTGATGCTGAGAGTACACTAATGTGTTATTGCAACATAAGATTCTTGTAAGATAAAAAAACAAAAATATTTTAGCCTTTTTCATGGAGATATTGAATGTGTAATGTTTGAAACCATTTTGCTAGTGTTTGAACAATATTAGGGAATTAAATGGAAAGTATCTTAGGGATGAGAGTGAAATAATGAGTTTTGTAAGAGAAGGGAAGCTATCATGAAGTTGCAGTTTTATTACTAATCCGCTGAATTATCCTAAGTTGCATTCTTGATACTACTGAAATGTATACTCTGACTGACCCCCTGACCAGTTTATCTTGATTCTAATTTTCAGTATGAAGTTTTAGATATTTTAATGATAGGCGTAAATTTCGCTAATATAATAAATAATGTAAAAGCAGTAGATAAGATCGAAATTATATTCCAGTGGCGTTGAATAAATGACACCATCCCAATAAAAGGTACCTACTGCTTCTAATATTTTGAGGTTGCTTACCGGCAAATGCGAATATATCTCCAAAAATCCAAAATTAATTCGTCACAGAACCTCAATCACCAAAAACCACTATACATTCACTTGATCTATCACTGTACACTAGTTCACTGATGAAAATAGGTCAACATCAACATTGTAGCGTCATCGTCAGCAATCCAACGAGAAACCGACAATATAGTGCGAATTTATCATCGGATGTGTTCTAGAAAGTCGATATCTGGGAAACACGTTTGAAACGCGGCGGCCGAACCTGCCGCGTCGGCGTCCTTCTCTGAGTGCGGTCGCCTGCCGAACCAACCTAGCCACACCGCGCGCAACGGCGACGCTTACTACATCCACCAATATTAACTACTACCGCGATACCTACCCCTATAAAATCATACCTACTCATGTATCGACACTTATACTACATGTTTATGACAAGAATGCACAGAAACTTACCGTAAATATGCAGAATCCAACAACAAAGAGACAGCCGCCACGCGCTCCAGTTATAGGGCACACACAAATCACGTTTTACACAAGTTACAGCAGCAAAATTATATCACAAAGCAGTCTTTTCTGTCCACTGTTAGTGCACAAAGTCTAATTTGAACGAGTTTTTCAGTTTTTCGCGAGAAAATTCACTGGTTTGGGAAAGTAAACGCCAAACCACCGCCAGCGACGTACAAAATGGCGGATTTGCGTAACGAAAAGTGACGCGCTGACGCGCCGACAAAACGCATGGCATAAATTTTGTCTATGGCATGTCTTTATTCTGATATGATCTTACGAGTTTCGAATCGTTCGGACAGATCGAATTTGAAATTAGTGATTCTGAGTTTTACAATGGTTTTACAAGTTCAGTATGGATTCGTCATCGGTTTGTTTGCTAATAAAAAGCGCAAACGAGGACGCGTCCATAAACATAAATTCCTGTTCAAGCAAAGAGCGATATGCCTATGGGTTCGGTACCTACTTGGCCGACCGTTACCAATACCACCAATACCTATGTATCTTTATTAAAAAAAAAACTTTTATTCAGGTAAAGAAACCCATTTTGTTAGTAAACACACTTAAATAACTAAATTGTTAGTACATCCTATAAATCTAATTTAATCCTAAGTAGCATAAGTAAAATAGTTTGCGTTGTGACACGATACACAGAGTCAATGGCAAGCATTTAACTCTATGAACCGTGCCAACACCGCTGAGTCCATCCGGCTTTCAATCACCTTCAGGATTTCATTGGTGCTCCCCCGCAGCCTGCGTATAAGTGACGCACTCTGCTTGCGGATGATAGCATAAAAATCATCTACACTAGCATCCGCAAACATGCCAGAGGCACTGCAGAAACGCGGGAGCCTCAATAAAACCCTGAAAATATTATTATATTGTACGCGCAGGTCGCTGTAGGCCTTTTGGGTAAAGCAGGAACACCGTTTGACAGGAACTTTATTGGAACACCGTTGAATTTTGAACAGGGCCCTAAGTCTGCAAAATGAAAATCGTATCAATTGGACGTCGATTAGATCTCAGTTGGATGATTTTGGTGGTTTCGTAGTCTGCTAACAGATTGAAGTTATAGAAAAATCACAATGGCAATTGAATGACAGTTGAGTTTCGATGGCATTACAATGTCAAAAAATAGCATAGGTCATTAGCACAATGGATTAAAAGTTCTCGGAAAATACCTACCTTTTACATAACCCATTTTTCGTAAGACCCTTAGTCAAAGCTTTGTGTATTTTCCTATCGTCCACACACGATTTGATTTATGTTTTTTCTGATATTAGCATGTTGGCTTGGCACACTTATGTACCTAAACAATAAGCACAATGTCAGTATTCCCCTTGTACCAAGTTTATAAACCGTCGGTCAAGCCTAGAATGTGACGATGATCGCGCATTCCCGTTTAATAATAATAAAGACAATGCCTCATATCACTCATCATGTGATCGTTTATAGCAGTCAACTGCTGGACTAGACTTAGGCCTCCCCATGGGTACCCCACAAGGTATAATCTCCCGTTTACGCAATCCAGTCGCAAGGTCGCAACTAGTCCCTGGCTCTCTTTAAGTCATGTCATCGGTCCACTCGAGCGAGAACCTGCATACACCCGATTCTACGACAAATGTACTCCGTCCATTGAGCCAGCCCAGCCTATGGAGCCTGCCCAGCCGCTATAAATAAATAAATAAAAATAAATAAAATAAATTTTAGCGATTCACATTATGGAGCCAGCCCAGCCTATCATGGACCTAGCCCTACCAGAATAAGTATGCGAGTTCGTATTCAGATATTTCGAATTTTAACCATAGACAATTTTCATTTTTTAGGAATCACAGCCGTCGATGGTTGACGAGGAAACGAGACAACGCGCTATGATGAAGTATAATTTTGCTCGCTCTAACATATTGTTGACGCTAAAATGTTGTATAAAAACCGATGTAAATGCGTTCGGAAACTTTACTACGATCCAGAATAATCCAGATGCACAAACAAATGGTTATTTGTTTGTTATAAATTAAGGTTTCTTATGATAATGGGATGAGACAGCTATTTATTTCTCATAAAATGTTGTATCTCGCTGACATTTGTTACAAATTACAATAAGTACATCAGAACAGTTTTTTTTAGATATTAATTAAACATTTATTCTTAGCCGGTTTGTATATTATGAACGCATACTACGTGTTCCCTGCGAAAGGTTTGTTATATTTTGCGTATTTTTATTCAATTTTACTAATAAACGATTAATTTGCAATGTAAACAACGCCTCAATACTATAATTTCTTTGAATAAAACAATATTTTATATCCTAGACGCTCCCTAAGTCTAAGAATCGGTCACATTTTATGGTGTTTATTGTCATTTCAATCAGCTGTGTCTTGGTGTGTAGGATTTGGTCGGCCAGCTGTTGAAAAGGTTTCAGAAAGCTTGTGTCTCTCAGCAGACGAGCTCCACAGCCAACAAAATGGATCCCAACTCCAAAATGAACGAGCTAAAGTCGCTAGAGCATGCGACGTTGAAGGTAAGAAATAAAAATGGCTATTATTTTGGGTCGAAATGATTGATGACTTTGTTACATTTTGTGCTTACTTAGTATTTTACTTGAGGTCAGCTGGATTGTATATACGAAATTCGAGTGTATTCCATTTCTACTTTCTTCTTTACTAGTTTATCAATTAGAATGGCCAAAGTTTTCAAGTTACCTATAGCATCCTATAGCTACTTTTTATGTTTGTTTTGCCAAAATGAAAGAATTTGGGTCAAGGACTCACATTTAGGTGTGTCGTAGTTTTATGTTAGTGTGGACTAGACTTGCATCACAATTGAACCATTATTGTGTATTCTCTGTAATACTTTTTTCTTAAAACTTTTGGTCTAACTTTGTTTTCATTGCAAAAAGGTAAATTATAAACATTCTGATAAAACATTAACAGTAGAATATTAAATGTAAATCATTATTTACTGTGTATTTCTATTTACCCCTATATAAGGTGTAAATAAATTTGCTGCTAATATTTTAAGGGGTGAATCAGCCATGAAACTGAACAACTTTCCCCAAGAAACATAGGTAGGTTGCAATATGAAAAAATTTTTGGACCTCCCGTACAAAATTACCAGCTGACCAAGTCAATTTGTATGGGAGGTCAATTAAAATTCTCATATTTTGACCTATGTTTCATGGGGAAAGTTGTTTGTTTCATGGGCTGGTTCACCCCTTATAATAGTAGCAGCTAATATTTTTACACCCTGTCTTTAGTAGACATGCTGATATTTCAGTCAAAGTACTTAGAGACCAAATTTTTTTAATCCACTTATTTGTGACTATACAATTTCATGAAAACTTGCAATGTTTTCTGGCATAGTTTTATTATTATTATTTATAGGAAAATTTTTTCAATTTCACACTTTTTTGCATGCATGCAATGGCACCGGCAGCAATACATGCTGATAGATCCTTTCAGTATTGGTTTTATTATTTATTATGAAAAACTAGAAATTGAGGGCAGTTTTCTCTTTAGTGTGGAAAAGTATACTCGGAATCTCTCTGAATGTTAGTTAAAACTATGCTAAAGTACTATCTGTGTTTCCAATATCAATATTTGAATTCCCAGGTGCCCTACGAGGTGTTCAACAAACGCTACCGCAATGCCCAGCGCGTGCTAGACGTGGAAGCCCGGCAGGTAGCGGGTTCGACAGCCGAGGTCGACATCGCCACTCGAAAACCTCCTACGTCCATCGGGGATTTTGATATGATGCTTGGAGGCATGGTAAGTAATACTAACTTCCTTTCAAGAGGTGAACTAGCCCCTGAAGCTGAACAACTTTACCCAAGGAACATAGGAAATGTCGAAATGTCACAGGAACATTTTTTTGGGATATAAACTATCCTATGTGTTAATCTAAGTTACCCTCTATGTGTGTGCCAAATTTTACGAAAACCGATTTCGTAGTTTCAGTGTGAAGGAGTAGCAAACAAACAAACATACTAACTTTCGTGTGTATAATATTAGTATGATACTTGCTGGGAAATCTTATTCCCATGGGAAAATTAGCTACAGCCTGTGCAATGACTGTTTATTTAAACTAAAAAATATCAGCGATGTTTTTTTTAATTTGTCAGGTTGAGAAGCTTACTACAATGAAGCGTAAGGCCACAGAAGCGATCAACGAGGAGCTCCAGGCAGCGTTCACCTGCAAGAAACGACTGGACCACTTGAAGGAGCAGGCTGCAGCCCTATCTGAACCCAACAACCCTCAGACCAGGGTAATTGTTATTAACTGTTTGAGTCTTGTCTAGTCTAATTTCCCAATATGATGGGTTCTACACATTTTCCTATCAATAGCTGCCTCTACACCGGCCAAGCAGCCTCGAAGTGCCTCGGCCGAGGCATGCGACTGAGCACTCAGCTGCCTCAGGCGACGCACGTCCACACTGATGTCATATTTTTTTGCAAAATGCTAGTAAAATGATGTCTAATATGATTTTTCTTAAAGCCACTATTTATGTTTCTTTTTTTGTTATTATTATTATTATTATTGTAAGCCTTTAGTGTCCCACTGCAGGGCAAAGGCCTCCCTCCCCTTCTTCCATTGCTCCCTGTCTTGAGCTACCTCCATCCAGTTTTTCGCGTGGGCATCGAGCTCGTCTCTCCATCGCTTTCGCGGTCGTCCACGTGCCCGTTTCGCATTAGAAGGTGCCCAAGTACTTGTAATATTTGCCCATAGTATATTTGGCATTCTAGCGGTATGTCCTGCCCAGTCCCACTTCAGATATGCTGACTTTTGACCTACATCCACTATCTTCGTTTGAGCCCTCAGCGTTGCTTTTCTGACTCGGTCAATTAACTTGACTCCGAGTATGCTGCGCTCCATGTTGCGTTGGCAGACCTTGAGTTTAGACTTTTGGATGTCAGTCAAAGACCAAGTTTGAGCTCCGTAGGTAAGAATGGGGAGAATGCACATGTCCATGAGTTTTCGCTTCAGTGACAGTGGAAGGTTGCCCTTCATAAGCTCTTTCATGGACCAATAGCTCTTCCAGGCATTTTGTATCCGTCTTTCGACCTCTTTGTCCTGTCGTGCCTGGAAAGAGACTATTTGACCCAAGTAGATGTACTCATTGACATATGCGATTCCTTGCCCATTCACTTCCACCTTATGCTCAAAACGATTGGTCATAAGCTTGGTCTTTGACATATTCATCTGCAGTCCAACCTCAAGGCTTGCGCTACTCAGGTCTTCGAGCATTTCTTGTAGGCCAGAAGCAGATGAGGAAAAAAGGATAATGTCATCCGCGAAGCGAAGGTTCGTCAACTTCGCTTCGCCCAAGTCAATACCCTTATGTTCCCATTTCGGGTTGAGATTCCGAAATACTTCCTCCAATGTGGACGTAAAAAGCTTTGGAGACAATGGGGTCGCCTTGCTTCACGCCTCTCTGAATTTCAAATGAGGGACCTGGATTTTGGAGTTTTACTGATGCAGTACTATTTTTATAAATATTTTTGATAAGGTTTATGTAGGTACAGTGGATATTTTGATTCTCTAAGGCTTTTAACATAGAAATGTGGTTTAAACTGTCAAATGCTTTGGAATAATCTACGAATGCTAAATATAATGGTAACTGAAATTCTTGATGTTTTTCTATTAACTGGTTGAGGGCGTGAAGATGGTCTATTGTAGAAAGACCGGGGCGAAAGCCGGCTTGCTCCGGTGGTTGGGCTAGGTCAAGTAGGCCAGATATGCGACGTTCAATAATTTTGATAAATGCCTTATAAAGATGAGAGACTAAGCTTATAGGCCTGTAATTGCCTATATCTGACTTATCGCCCTTTTTGTGAAGAAGTATGATTTCGGAATGGCACATTCCCTTTGGAAGGTGTCCGGTTTGTAAAATAGAATTAAATAATGTTAAATTATGTTATGTGTGGAAGAAGAATCGGTTCACCTATTTTTAATATTTCAGTTGTAATGCTATCTGGACCAGGACTTTTATTATATTTTAATTTACGGAGGGCGCAATGAACTTCGTGTTCAGTTATCGGGAGGATATCGACTGGGCATTCATATAAAGTGCTAGGTTCTGGAGATTGTGTACTGGGACAAGAGTATAAATTCTTATAGAAGTCGGTACTGATATCCGCAATCTTTCTTCTATTACTATGTTTTACTCCTTCCTTGTCTTTAAGAGATGTTATCCAGGCTTTGCCTTTTGAAATTCCTTTCCGAGCAATTTTTAATGATTGATTATTTTCCAACGCTACTTTAACGAGTTTTATATTATGCTGTCTTATATCCTTTCTTATACTTCTTTTAACTTGTCTATCTAGTAATCTGTACTGTTCACTAGTGATGTTGTTTCTATGTTCCTGTCTATTGTCAATTAATTGTAATGTATAATTTGTTAACTTTTTGTGTTTTGGTTTCGTTTGTTTTATTTTATTACTAGCGAGTTTTATGCCTTTTTTTGTAAGAGATAGAAATTCAGTTTATAAGAATTAAGGATTCTGGACATGATATGAACCATTTTTTTTTGCTATCTAATTCGCCATAAAATTTGTTACACAGACTCCTTGATAGAGCTGAATAAGAAAGTTATATAACTATTTTATTTTTTATTTTAGTCTATCAATAAGTAAAATAAATTTTTTTATGTTGAATAAATATTTTGATTCATGAGTCTTTAATTCCTAGCTACTTACGTACCAAGATTTTTAACTTCCAATGTTACTTGTTATCCACAGAGCGCCCTTAGCCAATGGCGTAAGGTCCGCCTGGAGAGGATGTTGGTAGACTATTGTCTCCGCAACGGGTATTACGACTCCGCCAACAAACTGGCCGAAGCCAGGAGCCTGCAGGATCTGACTAATGTCGGTGAGTGCTATAAATCTCATTTTTTTAAAGTTAATCGGGTAAAAACTTTGTTATTTCCTTTCCTTTGTTATTTTGTTTCCTTTCCCTCCTTATCTATTCCTCCCCTGTACTTTCTTTTCCCTACCTACCTTTTCCTTTACTTTCAATTTCTTGCTTTTCCGTACCTATAATATCGTTTAGCTTTCCTTTCCATTCCATTTCCTTCTTTTCATTCCTTTCCCACCCTTTTGCTTTCCTTTCCATTCCATTCCATTCCATACCTTCCGTTCTTTTCCCACCCTTTTTCTTTCCTTTCCATTCCATTCCCCTCCTTCCGTTCCTTTCCTAACCTTTTGCTTTCCATTCCATTTCCTTCTTTCCATTCCTTTCCCACCCTTTTGCTTTCCTTTCCATTCCATTCCTTCCGTTCTTTTCCCACCCTTTTTCTTTCCCTTCCATTCTATTCCCTTCCTTCCGTTCCTTTCCTAACCTTTTGCATTCCATTCCATTCCCAATTTTTTTCAAATTTCAATCGTTTATTTCCAAGTAGATTCACAACGAATTCTTTCAGAAAGTCAAAAATTGACAATACAATACTGTCGCTAAAAATAAACTAGTCATTGTAAAAAAGAGAAAATTGTCAGACACAATTTTCTCTTTTTTATAACAATTTTATGTTCCTAGTAGAAACGCGGCACGAGTGGGATAAAAAAGGCACTGCCTCGGGGCCGGTCAGGCTGACCACACAGCATGTAACTTACTAGCATGTAGCTATTAAAGTGAATATTTCAAAAAATACATTTACATGTAAATCAGCCGGACCCCCTGAACAGGAAAACCACCCAAAAACCTGCTCAAAAGTGCTCCCTTCTTTCTATTCCTTTCCCAACCTTTTGCTTTCCATTCCATTCCTTTCCTTCTCTTTCTATTCCTTTTCTTTCCGTTCTTTTCCTTTAATTTTATATTCTTTCCGCTTATTTTCTTTTCCCTTTTCAAATACACCAATCTCACATAACCCTATTGCCCGCAGACATCTACCGCGCGTGCGCGGAGGTAGAGCGCGGGCTGGCGCTGCGCCGCACTGCGCGCGCGCTGCAGTGGTGCGCGGATAACAAGTCCAAACTGCGCAAGCTTAATTCTACTATGGAGTTCAATATTCGCATACAGGTTA
The DNA here is from genome assembly GCA_029255805.1 of Keiferia lycopersicella. Taxonomy (NCBI): domain Eukaryota; kingdom Metazoa; phylum Arthropoda; class Insecta; order Lepidoptera; family Gelechiidae; genus Keiferia; species Keiferia lycopersicella. The sequence continues at coordinate 1,388,287 of JARACZ010000028.1, forward strand.
GTTCTATCATACAAAAAATATTTTAAAAAATAACGAACCTGAACGACTTAGTCTCCTTACACGAAAAGAGAAGAGTGGTCCAAAAAGCTCCATTTTTAGGATGTCCTTTAACTAAAGGTACTTTCGTACAAATACTTAAATTAATAGTATTAACGGGATTATCAACAAAGGTCGTCAGTTTCACTTTTGATGGTATTTGATTGACTTTTTAAATATATTATTTTTTACATACATTAATCACGCCTCTTTTCCGTTGGGGTAAGCATAGACTATTTCCTTCCACTTGCTACGTGGCATACTTGTTTCGTTTCTTCTACATTCATCAGTCTTTTCATGCACGCTCGTCGGTTAAGAGTCCCTCTGACCTGACCTTTTTTCAAAACGTCCCCATTTTTGTGCAATTAATCAAGCCGATCTTAACTTCCAGGAGTTCATAGAGCTGGTTCGCGAAGACAAGCGCCTGGAGGCCGTCAAGTACGCCAAGAAACACTTCTCCTCGTATGAGGACGGGCAGCTGCAGGACATACAGCACTGCATGGGCATGCTCGCCTTCCCTAAGGACACAGGTATATTAACTTTTATTATATAAGGTGTAAACATATTAGCTGCAAATATTTTATAGGGTGAATCAGACTATGAAACTGAATAACTTTCTCCAAGGAACATAGGTGAAAATATGAGAAAATTTTTTGGACCTTCCATACAAATTGGCTTTGTCGGTTTGTATGGGAGGTCCAAAATTTTTATTCATATTTCGACCTATGTTCCTTGGAGAAAGTAGTTCAGTTTCATGGGCTGGTTCACCCCTTAAAGTATTTGCAGTTATTTTTTTTACTCCCTCTATTCTTATCTATTTTCAGTTTATTAATTCATACAAATATTGAGTTGATGAGCGACTTGATAAACACTGATTGCAGAGCTTTTAAATAGTATTCTAGGTCATGAATATCTGATATGCGGTGTGATGCCGGCTTAAAATAGCATCACCCCATATCCTTTTCGGGGGTGTCGTAAGAGGCGACTAAGGGAGTCGAGAGTATTGTGTATTACAATTTTTAGGCGACAACCTGTCATTATAGTGACACACATATTTTCTGAAACAACCTTGGAAAACAGTCCTCAAAAATTACAGACGTGGCGATAGCGACCGTATTTTTACGGCCGTTAACGCTCTGCCTAGACCGCAAGGGATAAAGGCATGATAGATGTATGTCTGTGAATATCTGATATGGTTGTGATAAAATCACGGGAACAATCTATTTTACGTATAATTAAATGGCTCAACTCTGCTCATATCCTACCGAAATTGGGAACAATTTGACAATGTCAATACATTGACATTGACAATAATATTGACTATTACCGGTCGTCAAAACTCTGACAGTCGGTCTTTGTTACACAGTCATGTCAGACGCCTGTTACTTGTGGAAGGCGGTTGCAAAGTTCTGACACTAGGGTTCATTAAGAAATAATGTTATTGTTCCAGATGTGGAGCCCTACAAAGGTCTCCTGGCCCCGTCGCGCTGGACCGCGTTGGTTCAGCAGTTCCGCTCCGAGCACGCGCGCTTGTTGCACCCGGCTCGACTCCCTGCCTTGCCAGTGGCTGCCCAACTAGGATTGAACGCGTTGAATACGCCATATCCTTTACAATATACTTTAAGACGAATTTCCCCATCTTACAATGCCATATCGAACCATAAAACTTATTTGCGACTGATGTTTTTTGCCCCACCTCACTATCTTACTAACACAAACACGTCATTACATAATAAACTTTAGAATAAAAAAGATCGGTGGCATTGCCCCACATGATAATACCGTATCGTAACAAATCGCTACGTTTGAGTAGTTTCGTTCTAACCACGCGCGCTTGTTGCACCCGGCTCGACTCCCCGCCTTGCCGGTGGCTGCCCAACTAGGATTGAACGCGTTGAATACGCCATATCCTTTACAATATACTTTAAGACGAATTTCCCCATCTTACAATGCCATATCGAACCATAAAACTTATTTGCGACTGATGTTTTTTGCCCCACCTCACTATCTTACTAACACAAACACGTCATTACATAATAAACTTTAGAATAAAAAAGATCGGTGGCATTGCCCCACATGATAATACCGTATCGTAACAAATCGCTACGTTTGAGTAGTTTCGTTCTAACCACGCGCGCTTGTTGCACCCGGCTCGACTCCCGGCCTTGCCAGTGGCTGCCCAACTAGGATTGAACGCGTTGAATACGCCATATCCTTTACAATACACTATAAGAATACATAAAAAAGATAAACTTTATAAAAAATGATGTAAGGGAGAAAATCAGCGGAATTTCCCCATATGATAATACCGTATCAAAACACTTTGTGAACAAATATTTTTTTCACCATCTCACTCGCCATCGAACACGCCATTTGATAATGAACTTTTGAAATAGATATAAAATAAAAAAGATCGGTGGAATTGCCCCATACGATAGTACCGTATCGTAGCAAACCTTTGCGTTTGAGTAGTTTTGTTCGAAGCACGTGCGTCTACTGCATCTGGCTCGAGGCCCGGAGCTGTCTTTAGCTGCCCAATTAGGATTATTAATTTCCAAGGAATCTAGGTGGGATTTCTTTTTCCTAACCAATAAAAAATTACGTAGCGAAGCGAACTCGTCGTTTTTTCGTGAAATCTGTAACATAATACGTATTGCGAACGGAACGAGCTAATTGTTATTTATTTACCACCTAACGTTACATGCTGTTTGGTTAGCTTGGCCAGCCCCGAGGCAGTGCGTTAGGGGCTAGTTAAGTTTTTAGTCCACCTGAGCCGCATTTACGCTAGGTTCATAAAATTGTTAATACTTGACCATCAAAAAACTAAATGTAAAATTTATAACTTCGAATAAATAATTTAACTTTGACTTTGTTCGTTTCACGTGAAAAACTATTAATAAAATTTCCCCTCATTGTGGTCCATTTATGTCTTAATTTGAAATACATAATTTTATCTTTCTCCAGTTTTATACTAGTTTGGTTAGATTCTTCTACCCTTTACATAATTTTATCTTTCTCATCTTTTATACTAGTTCGCTTAGATTATTGCACCCTTAACTCGGCACACTCAGTGCTCATCCTCGTGCCAAGTGTCCGCGGGGTGCCCGGCGTGCTCGTGGCCGCTGAGCGTGCTCGCGCGTCAGCTGCCGCACGCGCACGTGTCCCACTCGCGGCTGGTGTGCCGGCTGTCGGGGAAGCCGTTGGATGAGCACAACCAGCCCATGGTGCTGCCAAACGGACAGGTCTACGGGGAGAAGGTAGGCACCAAAAAATTGCAAAGAATTGATGTTTCTGAGGCGATATGATCCCTTAGGAGGCATGTCGCCCGCAAAAAATCTGGGCCGTGGGCGAGTTGACTTTTCTTGAAAAATTTGTGGTTATCTGGCCCGAATGCTTTTTTTAAATGTCAAAGTCATCGCCGAAACTTGATACTGGCGAAATCATAATGAAAACTCTGGGTCACAAATACCCGAGACCATCCTTTTACAGAAATCAATTGACCAGTATGTACGCGAACCTCCAAAATTGGGTCTGGCAGCAGCGTGCCAATTTGCGCCTTTCGCCGACCGGCGCGATTCGCCAAGTCGCACTGTGCCTACTCGCACGTTTAGCTTAGTGCAGCGATCCGCGACCTGCGCGATTGGTAAACTTCAACTATTGTGTACATTTAAGTACAAAATCTTTAAACCTTTTTATTTTTAAATCAGACTAAGTGTGACCATGATAAATATGACCTATGATTTCACCCGTATTTATCTGCATTTTGGAATATTTGAAAGAAAATGAAAATGCATTTATGTCGGAAACTATGTGCGCTACACTATCAGTTTCTTTGAGGATGTTGTTGTTTTGACAAGCTCTATATTTCGAATGACAGCTGTCAAACTAAAAATGTAATGCAATGTTGGAAATTCTTGCACAAAATATGTTAATACGACCCTTTTGAGAAATGTCAATAAGGTCGAAAATCGCGTGCATCTCTTCATTACATTTGTAAGCGATAGTAGAGTCAGAAAATATGGTGCAAGCAATTTTCGACCTTATTGACATTTGTAAAATTTTAGTACAAAGGGCCGTATTAACATATTTGTGCAAGAATTTCCAAAATCCAGGGCATTCTGAAAACTGTCAATAAGGTCGAAAATCGCGTGCACCAGTCCATTAGATTTGTAAGCGATAGTAGAGTCAGAAAATATGGTGCAGGCAATTTTCGGCTAAACGCGTAGGTGGCGAATCACTGCAGTAAGCTAAACGCGCGAGTAGGCACAGAGCGAGTTGGCGAATCGCGCCGGTTGGCAAAAGGTGCAAGTTGGCACACCGCGCATACTCCGAATTATGTAACATTTTACAATTTATTGTTAATTATTTTTTTCTTTTTAAATATACTTTGAACTTTACTACCAATGGCTGCACTATTGTAATGAAAGTTGCAATATATTTTTTTTGGACCAAATAACCACTATAAGTTTTATTTGTAGTTATCTGGCCCAATATTAAAAAAGCATTCGGGCCAGATAACCACAAAATTTTCAAGAAAAGTCAACTCGCCCACGGCCCAGATATTTTGAGGGCGACATGCCCCCTAAGCCGATATGATGCCGGGTCTAAGGTTCAATTCCCGGAAGGTACAACATGAAATATACATACATACATACATATATCACGCCTTTATCCCTTGCGGGGTAGGCAGAGCTTCATCTAGCGAGTCTTATGTTTGACGTCATGCAATTTGGGAAACCCGAATACTTGCGCAGTAAACTTAAGTTTTCACCTTTCTATGATAGGTATCTTGCTAGAAGTACACGTGCTCCCCTTGCTGGTCATTTGCATCGGACTGTCGCTTTCGAGGGTAGTTTTCGGTTTCAGGCAACCAAGTGCTGGAACGACATTCCACCGCCAATAAGAAGTATTTGCTACAAGGGTTCATTTAAAAATCACTATAAAAAACATTTGTTAAATGTTACCAAACTGCAGATTCCGGATGGTTGTCTGGAATGGCGAAAATACACTGCACTACAATAACCGTCACAGTTTAAAAAGCTAAAAGATACTTGAGTAGGCACACAACACTTACTGCAAAATGCACACACTGTTCTGGGTATTATTTCTTTTTTATTAATTCTTTTTTTTTTCTATGTATCGGGAGTTTATTTTTTACACTACCCGATTACAAACATTTATTTTCTGCTCGGTTTTGTTTCCCGCTTTAACTCGCGGGCGACGGCTGAAAACCAGTGTTGCCTCCTGGCTAAATACACTGAGCTTTAGCCCTTTCACATCACTGCAGCACACATGTTTGTGTGGGATGAACTAAAATGTATTTTAATTTTATAATTTTATATTTCCTTACAAATGTTAAATGTGTGTGATGCAGGAATATGAATAAAGCATTTATCTATCTATCTATCTATCTATCTATCTATCAGAGCGTTAACAGCCGTAAGAATACGGTCGCTATCGCCACGTCTGACATGAAATATTGTGGCAATCAAAATCGTAAACTGAGATTTCTCTATGCGAATATGTTTTTAGGTTGTATTTAAATTGCAGGAGGATGTGTCTTGAGTAACTGTCGATTTGTGATTAATCATGTATGGATTGTAAGCTCGATAAACTTTGATATTTGAATCAGGAAGGTGGGGTGTACACCTGTACAGGGCGGTAGGGAAGTCTACGGGAAGGTAGGGGGGTCTACAGGGAGGTAGGGAGGTCTACAGGGAGGTGGGGAGGTCTACAGGGAGGTGGGGAGGTCTACAGGGAGGTGGGGAGGTAGGGAGGTCTACTAGGAAGTTAGGGTCTACAGGGAGGTAGGGAGGTCTACTGGGAGGTAGGGAGGTCTACAGGAGGAGGAAAAGAGGTTTACAGGAGGAGGAAAAGAGGTCACCAGGGAGGTAGGGAGGTCTACAGGGAGGAGAGGGGCTTTTTTTTGCAAAAAACTGTTTTGTCTTGCGGGAGAAGGTATGCGGAGCGAACGATCAACCAGCCTAACGACGCTTAACGAATATCTCTTAGAATTGAACGATCTTATCTAGATTTTTATGCATTCATGTGTTTCGGATGAAAAAAACTAGTATTCACGTGAAAATAGCAAAAGATATACATATATAACGAGAAGCGAGCTTATGATTTTACGCCAAACAATAAATAATTCAACACGTATTGCGAACAAACTCTTTCACGTTGAAGGAATAATCAGAAGCTTTATTATATATTAATAACGTAACCGTTTGTTTCAGGCGCTGAAGGAGATGATGAAGGAACATGGCTCCATCATCTGCCCCAAGACGAAGGAGGTCTTCTGCATGAAGCGCGTCGAAAAGGTAACGCCATTTCTTTACTTCTCTATCGCGCTTAGGTATTTCGTTTTTTAAAAAAAAAATTCCAAACATTATTGAAACATATATATATGGTACGGGGTAGGCAGAGCGTTAACGATCTTAAAATTACGGTCGTTATCGCCTTGTCTGAGGAGTATTCAGGGCCCCTTCAGATGATTCGTGTATCACTGTAGTGACAGGTTGTCAGCCTGTCGCCTAAAGTTGTAATACGTGGTAATACACATAATACCCCCGAGTCCCTTAGTTGTCTCTTACAACACCCGCGGAAAGAATTGGGGTGATGCTATTCTATGCCGGCATCATACGGCAAAGAAAGATAAGATATTATTAAGATCGTCGCTGCAAGACGAGCATCAAGAGATCAAGAAATTGACGAAGACCAACCGGTGCGTCGATAGCTCAGTGGAAGAGCAGTGGGCCGGTCCCCACGCGGCCCAGGTTCGATTCCCGGTCAAAGCTTGTCAATTTTTCAATTTCTTATTATTAAACGACTGCCGAACCAAAAAAGGAGTGTAATGGTTTTCAAAGTTCATGTATGTATGTATGTATTTGTTATTTATAACAATTTGTTGCAGGTATATGTGATGTGAGGTCCGGCGCGCGTGCGCAGCGTGCGCTACGTGCTCTGCAAACTCAAACGCCGCGACACCAGGCCTTCTTAAACCCCATATTGTATCCAACATTTCACTATGGATGTTTACTACACACCTACATACATATAAAGTGTAAAAATATTAGCGGCAAATATTTAAAGGGGTGAACCAGCCCATGAAACTGAACAACTTTCCCCAAGAAACATAGGTCAAAATATGAAAAAGAAATTTGGCCCCCCGTACAGATTGACTTGGTCGGCCGGTACATTTTGTATGGGAGGTCCAAAATTTTTTTTATATTTCGACCTATGTTCTTTGGGGAAAGTTGTCCAGTTTCTTGGTCTGATTCACCCTTTAAAATATTTGCAGCTAATATTTTTACACCTTGTACAGTAATACTTGGTGTTTTAATCAAACACTATTGAACCAAAAATATACTTCTCATCAAAAAATCACATTGAAAAAGTCTGTTTCTTTTGGAATAAATGTCTGATATCGTGTAATAGTAAGTAAAATGAGCCTTCTAAATTTTAATGTAAGAGACTCGAATTCGAAATAGTTTTTTATAGGTTTCGTGTTTTATCAAATCATAAAAACGAATGTGTCTCGATTTATCTGATGGAAAGTATATTTTGTAGAAATTCGGTTGTGGACAGGGTCATTAATAAAATATAAAACTTGTACGCTTAAAACTATTGTTCAAAAATACTACGGACTTCATTCCCAATTTTTTAAATATTCAAGGATTGAATTAATAAAACGAAAAATTATATATAAACATTTACATATAAAGTAAGTGTTTTGACGCCATCGTGCAAAATACCGTTTTAGATCGTTTTAAAAAGCAGCTCCTTTGGCCTGCCAGTCCACAACCGTTTTTCCACAGTGTGTGCGGCGTCTAAGGTAGGCCTCCGATCTGACAGGACATTTCCTTGGCTACTCTTTTCGCAATGTAAGCAGTTCTTGCCAGTTGTAGCGACCCCTGGTAGCTACAACATGAAGCTCACTCAAGTGGGTCACAAGCATACAAGACGCAACAGGAGTTCACAACATATCGGAGAGATGGCGCCACGTGAGAGTACAATGGACCTGAAACGCGGTATCGAAGTGTTCACCGCGCAACGCATATATACAACTTCCAATCCAATCCAGGTGGACCCGTAGGTCCCCCCTCCCCCAAAACACCCGGCCAAAGAGTATACAAAATCACTTCGTTTTTAAGAGAAGGAACTCTCGAACAAGCACCCTACATACGACACACTCTCGATTTGTTTGAAGCCAGATCCACCCTATGTGCAACCTTTCAATATGAATTTTAGAGGTGCTCCATTTTGCTAATCGACAATCGAGTAGAGATGTTCTGTACCATGCGTTAGTCGATCGATTAAATAGGGTTAATCGAATGGGTCTCGCTCGATATTTGTTTTATTTTTTATTAAAATTGTAAATTAAATAAAACGATAAATTAAGTAGCAAAAATAATTTATTTACAATTCTACAATACTATTGACAATATTTTATACATAGGCAAAATATGTTGCACGAATTTGTACCCACCAAGTACGTAACACTAAAATATACTACTATCTAGGAGAAGGACACTCCGAAACCTAACCTGGGGAGATAAGCCTCGTCAGCATTTCTCTGCAACCCATCTAGGCGGCTTCCTCCTGAGACTGAGTCCTGCTTAACAAGCACAAAGTCTGTTTCATATGTAAATGGACATTGAGGACCTGGAGTACCTGATGTAGACCTCCAGAGGCCGTGCTAAACTATGAGATACAGAAATGGGTCCATAGCAAAAGTTGTTAAGCACGATGAGCATCCGCTGGCACATGAACATCGAGGGACTGGAGTAGGTACTTGATGCAGACTGCCAGAAGCCTGGCTAAACTAAAAGAGATACAGAAATGGGTCCAAGTCCGGTGGCTTTTGTGGCGATCTATCATGGTGATTGTGATGATGCACAATTAGAATATAAAGAGTCCTGACTCGAAATTATTGTTCATCAACAAGACGGCAGAGCAATGACTCGATGCTGAGATTGAAGAAAATAAAAACACAAAACTGATGCGCACACGCACATGAGTCAATACCTCACAAGAGTCTTATCTCAGAAACACGTCAGATAATTCAAACCTCGAAAATAATACGGCAGAGCAAGGGCTCAAATGCAGCGCTATTATTTGAGAAATGGGAATAACAAAAAGCATAACAAAAAGGCAAAAACACCACGTACAAAAACTCGAAAGTAAACAAAACAAAGCGACCGTCCGGCAGACATGACACTTTAGTAGTATTGCCATTATCAACTTGTAACAAAAGGCAAAACTTTAAAGAATCATCATGTTTTTACGTTTGTTAAATTTATTAACGCATATTATGACATATTATGATTATCAATAACACTGTTAGATAAAAATAGTTAGTTAAACAAATTTTAGAGCTTGTATTTAGTGCGCTACAGAAAAAACAGAAATGTACAACAATTTTTGCGATATTTCATATGGCAACGATAGCGTAGTCTCTTTTTGTTGGCGATCGAGTGGATCTGGCTTTAAGTAAAAATTATGAGGTACCGAGTTTCTAGAGGCTGCACCCGGCCAGGCGGGTAGCTACCCGCCTCCCGACACCATCTGGATTCCTCCTGTCACCCGCCATACAGTTTTCAAATAAGCAGAAGAAGAGACAGAAAATCTGTATTTGTGATATCTAAGCCGTTCTTATACAAGCAAAAAAGAGACGACTATTAATCTGCAGCTGTACGCTTCATATTCTTAATTTTATGCATTTTATCACGGGACTATAAACCAAGCTCTCTAATTACTTTATCTCTACATAGTGTAAAGCAAAGTCGTTTTTCGCGTCTATTTATTTATTATGTATGCTTAAATATTTAGGACAACACATCGGATTTTGATGCAGTTTTTTTTAAAGATAGTGTGGTTCAAGAGGAAGGTGTACATAATACTTGCCAGGAAAACATCTTACTCCTTCGGGAAAATGAGCTACAGTGGACGCAGCCGAGCGGGCCGATAGTTTAAGGAATAAAACGTCAATTTTGCATGTCAGTACACGAATTTTTGTCTCCTTAAAAAAATACAGAGAAAGAAATATTATCTATTCTTCAACCTTCTATCCCATACTGAAATTTAGCTAAGGAAACGTTCTGCCAGAATTACAATTATTCTATGTACATAGTATATAAACTATATAAACGCCATCTATTGAATAATTAAGATTATGCAATAATTACGACTAGGATATTCTTGAAGAAAAAATCATACCGGTTGTGTAAAAATTGGTCATGTGAATCTTGATTGCAAAGTCTCAAAAAAAATGTTGTAAATGTGAAAAATTGTTCATTTAGTAACCTTATCGATGTTTGTATATTATCACAAAATTGAACTGGAAATATATGAATTTGACGTTTTCGACTGGTAAAAGATGCTGTATTTTACCTTTAAATGTGTTTGTGAAACATTTAGATATTATGCCGTTTGCATTATTTATTATATGAAGTTCGTATAAAATGTTTGACCTCACTGACTTGAAATTAGCTGTGGACTGGCACTACGAAAGGAAAGCGAACGTTCCCGGAACTAAATAATTTAGTTCCGAAGTCGCCACTGTGGCGCTGGCAGCCAAAGCAAATACGATAGTACGCGGTACTCTCGTAGGTGGCGCTTCAATTAAGGCCGCAAAACTAGCTGTCATTTGTATGGGACAACCTATCCAGTGCGTAGATAACTTCATATCAATATGCCGTGTGCATTATATAATATGTCGATTTGGTATAAGATGTTTGACCTTACATTTCTTTTTAATAAGAATCTCGAAAAACTGTTTTTATTTGGTGAATCAGTATTTCAAATTATAAATCGTATTTGCTATACACAATATAGCATGTCTACATAATTATTGTATAACATACTCATTTATTTGCATTTGGTTAAAATTATACTAATAAAAATATATAAGTTGCCGACTATGATCGTTTTTGTACAATATTCGAGTTGTATAGTGTTTGCAAAGAATAGTTGTACCTAGTAGCTGTCTTTGTAAAAATCTATAAATATATTTAAAAAAATACTTTCATCTCACTCTAACTAGCGTTAGAACGAGATAGAAATATGACGTCGACTTGTGTGTTTAAAGACGTATGTATATGAAAAAAAAAACATGTATTATATTTAAGGATGTTTTAAGGATTTATTATTGTGGTCTCATTGTATTATAGTCATGTCTTTACTTTGAGAATAAATGTAAATCACAATAGCAATGCTGGGTTTTTATTGTCTTAAAATATGATTGGTTTACTTACTATTAACTAGACACATATCCCGCTTACTAAATAACTAGATATATACACACACACATATATATATATATATATATCACGCTTTCTTTGTGGGGTGGGCAGAGCGTTAGCGGCCGTAAAAACACCGTCGCTATCGCCACGTCTGACAAATGTTGAGAGCCCTTCAGATGATTCTTGTATCACTGTAGTGACAGGTTGTCAGGCTGGCGCTTAAAGTTGTAATACACCTAACCCTTGATTCCCATAGTCGCCTCTTACGGGAAAGAAAGGGAGTGATGCTATTCTAAGCAGGCATCACACGGCCGTAAGTAAAGATAGGACGAATATTCGTTTTATGAGAGGAGCCAAATAAAAAACATATATTTTGCAAAATTGTTTATTTTGTTCTAGCTCAATTTTTACAAAACGGCTTGGATGAATTTCGGAATCTAATTATTTATTTTACCTGTCCGATTAAAGTAACGACCTGTAAATGGCGACCGATTGTCATGCTTTCTCTCTCCCACTGAGGCTCTTACATATATCAGGGGTTCATGCTTTCTCCCTCACACTTAGGCAATCGTCGCCATTTACAGATCGTTTCTTCATCTGATGTGATTATAATACCTACATAATACAATTTTACATTTGAATAGTTGCTAAATATAGGTTACACGAAGACTATAAAATAGGTACAATTTTTACAATCCTTACTGCTAACAGTTTGTGTAAAAATACAGATCTTATTCTGTAGTATAAACGTTAAATGATAATTGATTAAACAGGGTGTAAGGGACAGTGTAGCGAAAACTTTGCAAGCATGATACCCACACACACATATATCACGCCTTTATCACTCCCAGGGGTAGGCAGAGCGTTAAAGTTCGTAAAAATACGGTCGTTATCGCCACGACAGATGATTTGTGTATCGCTGTGGTGACAGGTTGTAATACACATGAAACTCTCGTGTCTCTTAGCAGGAAAGAAATGGAGTGATACTATTCTAACCCGATAAGACCATGAAACTGAACAACTTTTACTCTGGAGTCTATGTTAAGAAACAAAAGAAAAAAATCGAGTTTTCGTTGAAATTTGGTTAGGGAATTTTGTATAGGAGGTCGAAAATATCTCGATTACCAACAAAAGGTTGATCAGTTTCATAGTCTGATTATGCCTGCTAAGCTAAGTTTTAGGTACACTTTCTCTTTAGGTTACATCCAGTCCCGTAATCATAGGTTAAAAAAATAAAACATTATCGATTACCACTTTTATAACTAACCATTCATTACTAATTAATTAATTTACATACATACATACATATATCACGCCTTTATCCCTTGCGGGGTAGGCAGAGCGTTAACAGCCGTAAGAATACGGTCGCTATCGCCACGTCTGACATTTTTGAGTATTGTTTTCTAAGGTTGTTTCGGAAAACATGTGTATCACTATAGTGACAGGTTGTCAGCCTGTCGCCTAAAAATGGTAATACACCAATACTCTCGAGTCCCTTAGTCGCCTCTTACGACACCCACGGGTAGGATGTGGGGTGATGCTATTCTAAGCCGGCATCACACGGCATTAATTAATTTATAAATGCCATTTTGTGCATGAAGCGGTTGTGATTTTGAGAACTACCTATTGTAGGTAATTATTTTATGGCTTTCTAGCATTATTTAAAAATTATAATAAAAATAAGCTCAAATACATATAATAATTCAATCTCACTATAGAGGGTTATTTTTAAGTCTTTAAACAAACTTTGCAGGTTTCTCCTCATGATTCTGAACAACTTTTACTATGGGGCCATTTGCGAAATCGCCAACAAAAATTCATATCTACTCGACAAAAATGTACAAGGTGTAAAAATATTAACTGCAAATATTTCAAGGGGTGAAACAGCCCATTAAACTGAACAACTTTTCCATAGGAACATAGGTCGAAATATGTGAAAATATTTGGACCTCCCATACGAACTGACTTGGTCGGTCGGTAATTTTGTATGAGATCCAAAAATTTTTTCGAATTTGGACCTATGTTCCTTAGGGAAAGTTGTTCAGTTTCATGGGCTGGTTGACTTCTTTGGACGACCGATGTGGCGCAGTGGTAGTGCGACTGCCTCTGACGCAGAAGGTTCCGGGTTCGATTCTCGGTGGGTCACTCACAAAGTTGATATTTATCACTTTGTGAATGTGTTTCCAGTCTGGTTAGGACATTGCGGGCTGAACCACCCGATTGTCCGTAAGTAAGATGGTTCCGTGTTTCGGATGACACGTTAAGCCGTAGGTCCCGGTTGCTGTCTATGATCACTTAGACGGCGGTCGTTACACAACCATGTCAGAAGCCTGCTACTTGTAGTAGGCGGTTGAAAAATTCTGACACTAGGGTTCATCGGGTCGTTGGATGACTTGGTGTCCCACACGAAAAGAAGAAGACTTCTTAAAATATTTGCAGCTAATATTTTACACCCTGTATTGAGCACCCAATTTTTTTTTGCGATTTCGCAGGTGGCCCCATAGAGAAAGTTGTTCAGAATCATGAGTAGAAACACCCTGCACTGCAAAGTTTGGGTACTGACTGAAAAATAAACCTGTATCTTCGTCAGAAACGGCAAAATTTTAAATGGTTTTAAATAAAACAAAATATGCCTTTTTCATAAGATATTCTTCTACCAGTCTACCAAATAATGGACAAATAAATAAGCGACTAGGATTTAAAATACAACTACAATACAGCTAGTTCCATATCACTATTAACGTTTTGTTTATCAATTGTAAAATAATACCTAAATCCTAAAATCAATCAGTTATAAATGTTATGATCCACATATTGTAATACCTAAATAATACATATAAAAAGATTTATTCATCATTCTCCTTGCCTTATCCCGTTCTCTGTCGGGGTCGGCTACCTAACCTACGGGATTTGACAAACAAGTTTTTACACAGAGCGACTGTCATCTGACCTCTGCAACCCGAAGGCTAACCTGACCCGAATCCTAGGTTAAGCCACATTCAAATATCTTCTGAATTCAAATTTTGTTTGAATGTGGGTTTCATCATGATGTTTCGACAACTTTCATATAAAAAGATTTTTAAATCTTTGAAAAACGTACCAAGATGACCTCACTGGTTTTATGATAATTATACAAAATTATGATTATACTGTGCGATAGTCATTCTTATTTAAAAATATGGTAATACAGGGTGTAAAAAAATAGGTAGGAATATGAAAAAAAATAGGACCTCTCATACAAAATTACCGACCCATTAAGCCAATTTGTATGGGAGGACCAAAATTGTTTTTCATATTTCGACCTATGCTCCATGGGGAAAGTTGTTCACTTTCATGGGCTGGTTCACCCCTTAAAATATTTGCAGTTTTTTTTTACACCCTGTATAGTACATTAGGAACATAAACAAACACAATCATTTGATCACTTGAAATAGAACTAAGAAATAATACTTAGAACTTTTGGAGAGGAGTTTTTTTAAATATTTCTTTTCGATTTTTATCTTTTTTCAGTTTGCTACAAAAAACAACACAGTGTACTTTTAAACGTAGGCTTTTACTAGTGAGTGGTGACAGATACTTGAAAAATTGTTTCAAACATTCGCGGTGACACTTACTGACTCACAATAATTTAAGACGGGATTCTTACCGCGATACAAAAAAACCAAAATAATAATAATAGAAACATCTGTTGTTCTGTGATCATGGCCTATGTAACTAGAAATATTGGACAATTCATCAAAATTGTATCGCGAATCCAGTGTCAATTTATTGTGAGTCACTTGAAAAATGATTCACATAAGCTATAGTTTTCCACATGCCTTGAAGAAAAAAAAACTGCGGCTAAGACCACATACATACATGTAATCACGCCTCCTTCCCGGAGGGGTAGGCAGACACTACATCCTTCCACTTGCTACGATTCTGACACTCCTCTTTCGCTTGCTCAGCATTCACCAGCCTTTTCATACATGCTCGTCGGTTTAGGGTACTTTTGACTTGACCTTTCTTTAGAACGTTCCCGATTTGATCTATAAGGTGTAAAAATATTAGCTGCAAATATTTTAAGCGGTGAATCAGCCCATGAAACTGAAGAAACATAGGTCGAAATATGAATAAGTTTTTTGGATCTCCCATACAAACTGACTTGGTCGGTCTGCAATTTTGTATGGGAGGTCCAATTTTTTTTCATATTTCGACCTATGTTCCTTGGGGAAAGTTGTTCAGTTTCATGGGCTGGTTCACCCCTTAAAATATTTGCAGCAAACTTTTTTACACCTTATATGTATTGACGTATTAATACTAAATTCCCTTTATCCGGGAACAAAATCAAGCTGGTTTCACTTTCTACTTATGAGCTAGGCCCCGCCTCCCGCGCCTCCCCCCGCGCCCGCGCGCCCCCCCTCTTTTCCCCTTTCCCCCTCGCGTGGGGGGTATCCGCACCTGTGTGAAAAACCAATGTATATGTTAGTAATTTTTTTTGTTGTGGAACACCAAGTTGTCCAACGACCCAATTCAATAAAAAACATTTCTTGAGTGAGCTGTAAGTGAGTGACTCGTAAAGCTGAACAAGTTTGTCCACGAAGCATATAATTATATAAGGTGAAAAAAAAAAAAAAAAAATTGGACAGTGAGACATTTTTTTTTCACTCTATGCTTCTTGGACTGAGTTGTTCAGGTTCACGATTGAGTATAATTCATCCTAAAATACAAAAGTTGTACGCTTAAAATTATTATAAAAAATACTACGGACTCAATCTCCTCCCAATAGTTTTAAGCGTACAATTTTTATATTTTATTAATTACCCAATCCACAACCGAATTGAACAGGCTGGTTTCCTGACACGTCAAATGAGCTACTTTTTAAAACGATCTAAAACGGTATTTTGTTTGAAGAACTAGAAGTATGACGTCACGCCGTAAGAATTTGGATGGCGTCAAAACACATAGTTTTATATTATTTTTCTGTTTATTTATTCATACTTTGAATGCTTCGAAAAATTATGAATGAAGTCCGTAGTATTTTTGGACAATAGTTTTAAGCGTACAACTGTTATATATTTTTGATGACCCAGGAAACTAGCGAATAGAGTAGATACGTACCACGGGCAGCGTGTGGGTGGTGTGGGTGGTGTGTGTGTGTGTGTGCGGGCGCTAGAACCCTCGCGCCAGGTACAGCCGCCCGCCGTCGCCGCGCCACACCTAGATACATACATACATACATACATATATCACGCCTTTATCCCTTGTGGGGTAGGCAGAGCGATAGTGGCCGTAAGAATACAGCCACTATCGCCACGTCTGACATTTTGAGGATTGTTTTCCAAGGTTGTTTCAGGAAACATGTGTATTACTATAGTGACAGGTTGTCAGCACACCTAGATAATACACAAATTATTATTTTTAAAATATAAGGTGTAAAAATGTTAGCTGCAAATATTTTAAGAGGGAACCGGCCCGTGAAACTGAACAACTTTCCCCAAGAAACATAGGCCGAAATGTGAGAAAAATATTTATAGCTCCCATAGAAATTGACGTGGTCGGTCGGTAATTTTCTATGGGAGGTATAAATATTTTTCTCACATTTCGACCTATGTTACTTGGGGAAAGTTGTTCAGTTTCATGGGCTGCTTGAGGGTGTCTGAGGTTTAGCGCATTTAACCTTTCACGTTGTATAAGGTGCCGGCATAGAATAGCATAAATATTCGCACCTACAAAATACAAAGATATTTTTTTTTAATATAAGGTGTATGTTTGATGCTCGTTGGATGTGTGGACTGTATTTATTATGGCTGGGTATGGCTCCTGTAGTGTGATTTAAAATCAAACAATAGTTTGTAGGTACGCACTGAAAACTTGTATTATTTGGAAATAATTTAAGTACAAAAATATAAAATTTACACGTCTGGCTTCGATGCCGCTTGGGTCGAGAAGAAGGATCTTTTTTAAACATCGAACAAATTAAATTTTTCACACGAAAAAAGTTTTTATGTTTTGAACAGTGTAAAGGGGAGGCCCTGTCCAGCAGTGGACTGTTGCAGCTATCAAGGTAAGGTTCAGGTGTAAAAATATATGCTGTAAATTTTTAAGGGGTTAGAATCAACTCATGAAACGTTGCAGCTTGCCCAAGGAATATAGGTGAACCAGGCCATAAAACTGAACTACTTTCCCCATGGAAAAATATGAAAAAAAAAATGATTTTAAGGTTCCGTGGTTATTATCACTAAAACTATAAGACATTATAACGGGTTTTAACTCACGGTAGGGATATATCGAGCACCCAATATTTCGGCGATGTTGCAATCGCCATGATCACGGGTAAACTATATCCCTCCCGTAAGTTAAAACCCGTTATAATGTCTTATAGTTTTAATGAAAAAAAATTCCTCCCGTTCAATATGGCACCAACCCGCCGGCTAAGACTATAATTAGTTCAATTTTTTTTTATTTCGACCTATGTTCATACAGACAGACATATACCACGCCTTCATCCCTTGCGGCATACGCAAGTGTGCGGCGTGCGTTCATACGGCCGCTATCGCCACGTTTGACATTTTTGAGGATTGTTCTCCAAGGTTATTTCGGAAAACATGTGTATCACTATAGTGACAGGTTGTCAGCCTCTCGCCTAAAAATTGTAATACACCAATACTCTCGAGTCCCTTAGTCGCCTCTTACGACACCCGCGGGAAGGATGTGGGGTGATGCTATTCTAAGCCGGCATCACACGGCTTACCTATGTTCCTTGGGGAAAATTGTTCAGATTCATGGACTGCGTTGCAGTTGATTTATCCTGTATTCAAATCAGTTGTTACCTCGACGAATCCCATCTTGGTGTAGAACTGTTGTAGATACACGTCCGTAGCGTTGATGCACACATGCACGCCCGTCGCACCTATACACAAATGTGAAATTATTATAATAAAATATTGTAAATAACAATATACTATTAAAGTTTTTAAAAATACGTAAACATTTTAAAACTTTTTTTCCAACATTTGAGCAATTGTTATTCAATTTTTTAATTAGCAACACCAACTAAAACCCTTGCTCAGTCAATCCCGATGGTCAGTAAAACAAATTACTCAGTAAAACCTCTTGCTGAGTAAAGCCCCTTACTTAATAAAACCCCTTGCTTAGTTAAGCCCCTTGCTTAGAAAACCCCCTTGCTTAGTTAAACCCCTTGCTCATGAAACCCCTTGCTTAGTTAAACTCCTTGCTCATAAAACCCCTTGCTTAGTTAAACTCCTTGTTCATAAAACCCTGCGTTTCATGCTCATAAAACCCCTTGCTCAGTTAAACTCCTTGTTCATAAAACCCTGCGTTTCATGCTCATAAAACCCCTTGCTTAGTTAAACTCCTTGCTCATAAAACCCTGCGTTTCATGCTCATAAAACCCCTTGCTTAGTTAAACTCCTTGTTCATAAAACCCTGCGTTTCATGCTCATAAAACTCTTTGCTTACTTAAACTTCTTGCTGATAAAACTCTTTGCATAGTTGAACTTCTTGCTCATAAAACTCTTTGCTTAGTTAAACTTCTTGCTCATAAAACCCCTTGCTTAGTTAAGCCCCTTGCTCATAAAACCCCTTGCTTAGTTAAACTCCTTGCTGTTAAAATCCCTTGCTTAGTTAAACTCCTTGCTCATAAAACCCCTTGCTTAGTTAAACTCCTTGCTAATAAAATCACTTGCCTAGTTAAACCCCTTGCTTAGTTAAACTCCTTGCTCATAAAACCCCTTGCTTAGTTAAACCCCTTGCTTAGTTAAACTCCTTGCTCATAAAACCCCTTGCTTAGTTAAACCCCTTGCTTAGTTAAACTCCTTGCTCATAAAACCCCTTGCTTAGTTAAACTCCTTGCTAATAAAATCACTTGCCTAGTTAAACCCCTTGCTTAGTTAAGCCCCTTGCTCATAAAACCCCTTGTAAAGTTATTTTGACTTGGCTTACCATTAGCTCTTAGCGCGGCCAGCAAACACGCGAGCAAACGTGAAGGCGCTAACGGGTCCCTGAAAAAAAAATTAATTACTTTTGCAATAACATATTATTATGCAAATAACACTTTTCGCGAATGCGAATATTCGAGGCCCATATTCGCGAATGCGAATCCGAAAACGAATGTTTAGTTAGGGCCGTATATCTGTGGCTAAAAAATGTGGTCGCTGATTGGCCGCGCGAGCTGGATGTGGTTGTTTGTTACTAAGCAATCGCATTTAATGTCGGAAATTGTCGAGATGATATGAACGAACACTTGTGAACCCGTTTTAGGAAAAAAATATACGTTATTTAAGCTTACAGGTGGTAAACAAACATCTACGAACCTGATTTTATGGACCTACACATTCGCAAAATATTCGCAAGAGTCTTGCGAATACGAATGCGAACGTTCAAAAACATGGGAATATTCGCGAATGCGAATATTCGTTACATCACTAGTTTGTTTATCTCTTACAGGGTAGGCACGGGATCACCGTTCACAAAAACAGAAGTTACATTACGTCAAATTACGAAAATGTACCAATTCGTGTCGAGTGGCGCATTATTTTGGTCGAGGCTTGTTTTGGTGCTTTTCTCACATTATATTGTAATTTTAACGTACTCAGTGATATATTCATGAATGAGAGGGGTTTCATATGCGGATTGCTGGTTACATACAGAGTGTAAGAGACGGTGTAATGAAAACTAAAAAAAAAAAACGAGAAAAAAAATTCCGTCCTTCCATACAAAATTACCGTTCAGCTGACTGACTTTGTATGAAAACTTAAAAAAATATTGTTTCCCAATATTGCCCCCATAGAAAAAGTTGTTCAGTTTCATGGTCTGAGCACGCCGCCTGCAAAATTTTCTTTACATCGTCCCTTACACCCTGTATGTACCACCATTACCATGTATAGTTTAGGACATATAATGTGAGCCGATTCGACTCTGAAACGTCAAGGAAAATTCATACAAATTATATTTCCTGAACTATGCCATATGATTCGCAATAAACACACATACATGCATATATCACGCCTTTATCCCTTACGGGGTAGTCAGAGCGTTAACGGCCGTAAGAATACGGTCGCTATCGCCACGTCTGACATTTTCGAGGATTGTTTTCCAAGGTTGTTTCAGAAAACATGTGTATCACTATAGTGACAGGCTGTCAGCCTGTCGCCTAAAAATTGTAATACACCAATACTCTCGAGTCCCTTAGTCGCCTCTTACGACACCCGTGGGAAGGATGTGGGGTGATGCTATTCTAAAACGGCATCACACGGCACTGGTTAAATATAGTTTAGGAAATATAATGTGAGCCGATTCGACTCTGAAACGTCAAGGCAAATTGGTACAAATTATATTTCCTGATTCGCAATAAAGGATTGGAAAATAATGAAAAAAAATATGTTAGTTTTACCTAGCAGGTACAGAGGGCAGCACGCAGCACGTCAACAAGGCCGGATGCGCTCGGGTGACGCTGTCGGGCGCGCGCTCCATCGACGCGAACTGGTGGAAGTGACGGATGCATTCCTAGAAAAAAATAAACACGATACAAGAAAACTTCTAAATATGGCGTGTTACAATCTCCAGGAATGCTTCAACTGAACCTTAGGTATAACAAATAATTGTCAAATTCAAATCATTCTCCTTGCCCTATCCCGTTCTCTGTCGGGGTCGGCTACCTAACCTAGGGGATTTGACGTGGAGCCAAGTTAGACACAGAGCGACTGCCATCTGACCTCTGCAATCCGAAGGCTAACTTGGCCCGAATCCTAGGTTAAGTCACATTCAAATATCATCTGAATTCAAATTTTATTTTAATGTGGGTTTCATCACGATGTTTTTCCTTCACCGTAAGAGCAGTCCGTAAATGTACGTGAGTAAAAACAGTACTAAGGTGCTAAGGTAGAAACCAGAAAGTGTTTTATTTTTTACTGTACTCTTTGAATACCGATGATTTACCTTAGCGGCGTGCGTGAGGTCGTCTCGCTCGCACAGCGCCAGCGGGTACTTCCCGCACATGTCGGGTATCCAGGCCACCTCCTGCCGCTTGTAGAACTCCTTGCTGCTCAGCGCCGCGCATGCGTAACCCACTACTTCCGGTTTTGTGCCTGCAATTGCAAATTCAATTCGCTAGTTTCCTGGGTCATTAAAAAAAATATAACAGTTGTACGCTTAAAACTATTGTCCAAAAATACTACGGACTTCATTCATCATTTTTCGAAATATCCAAAGATTTTTGAGTTTTGACGCCATCCAAATACTTACGGCGTGACATCATACTTCTAATTCTTCAAGCAAAATATCGTTTTAAAAAGTAGCTCATTTGACCTGTCAGGAACCAAGCCTACTTTCATTTTTTTTTTATTAACGTAATATTTATTTTTTGTTTTTTTTTTTTAACCTTGGACTCGGACTCATTTAAAACGAAAGTGTCAGTGCGTGCCAGACTGACAGTCAGTGTTGGATTTTTTTTTTAGTCTTTTGGCTTTGGAATCTAGGTACACTCGAATCTAGTAATATAGTCAGTTTAACGCCATCTATCGGATTCTTGGAATATTCAACAACAACACAAATCACGCCTTTATCCCTTACGGGGTAGGCAGAGCGTTAACGATCGTAAAATTACGGTCGTTGTCGCCACGTCTAACAAGTATTGAGGGCACCTTAAGATGATACGTGTATCACTATAGTGACAGGTTGTCAGCCTGTCGCCTAGAGTTGTAATGCGTGCTAACACACATGAAACCCTCGAGTCCCTTAGTTGGTTCTTACAACACCCACGGGAAGAATTGGGGTGATGCTATTCTATACCGGCATCACACGGCAAATAAGTAATAATATTAAGTTTTCTTTTAATTCTCTAAAAGAAAACCTCCTATTATAAGTTCTGTTGAGCAAACAGAAACACATATTAACTTATATCACGTCATCTCACGATTATATAATAGGAGATTTGCTTTTAGAGAATTTATAAAAAGTAATATTCCGAAAACTCTGTAGATGGCGATGTTACTAGATTCCAAACTTAAAATACTACAAAAACATGAATTGTGGAAATAAATTTGAAAAGTTATGTTTACGTTTTGTTTTATGATGATATTTTGAATAAGTAGTGCCTGTTGTGTTTTTTGTCTAAATGTGATTGTCCTGTATTTTATCTTGTGTGCAATAAACAGTTAAATATATGATCGCATACATTCAAGTGGAAAACAAACAAAAAAAAATGTTACATTCCGGTCTTTGCGGTAGCGTGCCAAACTAATCGCTTTGTATGGCACAATATTTTTTCGTGTTTCTAAAAAGTTGACGAAATGTTCACTTGGAAAGGTAAAAATCATTTTCATGGAAACGTTGACAATATGAAGTACTCTTACCATTAAACTTAGAATCACTCTCGTTGATCTGTTCGGCGTCTTCGTCTTCCAGCACCATGCAGAACTCCGGGGTCAACGTTAGGAACGGCGCCACCAGCCTGCAACACAACAACAATTTAATAGGTTTGATTCCTGACAGGTCAAATGAGATACGTTTTAAAACAATCTAAAACGGTATTTTGTATGAAGTATTAGAAGTATGACGTCACGCCGTAAGTATTTGGATGGCGTCAAAACACTTACTTTTATATTATTTTTCTGCTTATTAATTCAAACTTTGCATCTTTTGAAAAATGATGAATGAAGCCCGTAGTATTTTTGTACAATAATTTTAAGCGTACAAAAGTTTTATTTTTTAACAGAAAACTAGCGAATTGTGCCGTAAGAGGCGACTAAGGGACCCGAGAATTTCATGAGTATTACTGCAACTTTAGGCGACAGACTGACAACCTGTCACTATGGTTATACATTGATCATCTGAAAGGGTCCTCAATATCTAATCCTACTCCGCAAGGGGTATAGGCATATTACAGGGTGTAAAAAAAATTGCTGCAAATATTTTAAGGGGTGAACCAGCCCATGAAACTGAACAACTTTCCCCAAAGAACATAGGTCGAAATATGAGAAAAATTTTTGGTCCTCCCATACAAAATTACTGACCGACCAAGTCTATTTTCTTATATATATTTTCTTTTCTTTTTTATATATATTTCTTTCTTATTTATATATATTTTCTTCATATATCGACCTATGTTTCTTGGAAAAAGTTGTTTAGTTTCATGGGCTGATTCTCCCTTTCAAATATTTGCAGCTAATAAGTTTACACCTTATATGTATGAATGGAAAAAAAAGTGTCTACCTAAAAATTTATAAATTGAATTTAATGAAAAATTGACCCCATAGCATGTACATAAAACATAGCTCAAAATACGTACCTATCGGCCGGTAGCGTTTGTAGATCGCTAGGGAACAGATCGCTGCAGTCAGAACCGTCACGACACGTCTTGTGACAGATCAGGCACACCTGCAACAAAGTGACAAGGTCAACATTTGAAAGTCAAGGTCAATATTACAAGTTTAAATGAATTGCCTTGTGATGCCGGCTTAGAATAGCATCACCCTTTTCTTTCCAATGGGTGTCGTAAAAACCGACTAAGGGACTCGAGGGTTTCATGTGCAATTTTAGGCAACAGGCTGGCAACCTGTCACTATAGTGATACACGACTCATCTGAAACAACCCTCAAACATTTGTCAGACGTGGCGATAATGCCCGTAAGTTTACGGTTGTCAGCGCTCTGCCTACCCCGCCAGGGATAAAGGCGTGATTAGTGTATTTATGTGTAAATGAATTTGAGGATAGTCAGATTCATTGCAACACATTTTGAGGCAGATCATGCAAATCTGTAACAAATGGTCAAGGTCTTTTGAATTCGAATCAAGGTTAATGCCGACATTGGTTTTAAACAGTCTTTCTACATACATACATATATCACGCCTTTATCCCTTGCGGGGTAGGCAGAGCGTTAACAGCCGTGAGAATACGGTCGCTATCGCCACGTCTGACATTTTTGAGGATTGTTTTTCAAGGTTGTTTCAGAAAACATGTGTATTACTATAGTGACAGGTTGTCAGCTTGTCGCCTAAAAATTGTAATACACCAATACTCTCAAGTCCCTTAGTCGCCTCTTACGACACTCGCGGGAAGGAGGTGGGGTGATGCTATTCTAAGCCGGTATCACACGGCAGCAAGACACGGCACAGAAAAGGAAGCAAGAGGATTATAATGTTGTCACTGGGACCAGAGCCAACCGTGATGTAGCGGCAAGTCAAGACGTGGGTTCGAATCCCATCGGCGGCGTGAACTTTTCACTTGTTCCGTTTGTATTGACTTTGTAACAAAAAAGTTTATATCAAAAGGTTAAGGTCATTTCGGTTCAAGGTCAAAGTGAACATATCGGTAAAAGTCAGTCAAAATTGATTTATCTGTTTAATTCAGTCAACGAGCGACCTTTGGATCAGTTTCGTTGATTATTTAGTTAGTTTCGTTGATTATTTAGTTAGTTTCGTTGATTATTTAGTTACTTTCGTTAATTATTTAGTTAGTTTGTTTGATTATTTAGTTAGTTTCGTTGATTATTTAGTTAATTTCGTTGATTATTTAGTTAGTTTCGTTGATTATTTAGTTACTTTCGTTAATTATTTAGTTAGTTTGTTTGATTATTTAGTTAGTTTCGTTGATTATTTAGTTAATTTCGTTGATTATTTAGTTAGTTTCGTTGATTATTTAGTTACTTTCGTTAATTATTTAGTTAGTTTGTTTGATTATTTAGTTAGTTTCGTTGATTATTTAGTTAATGTAGTTGATTATTTAGTTAGTTTCGTTGATTATTTAGTTAATTTCGTTGATTATTTAGTTAGTTTCGTTGATTATTTAGTTACTTTCGTTAATTATTTAGTTAGTTTGTTTGATTATTTAGTTAGTTTCGTTGATTATTTAGTTAATTTCGTTGATTATTTAGTTAGTTTCGTTGATTATTTAGTTACTTTCGTTAATTATTTAGTTAGTTTGTTTGATTATTTAGTTAGTTTCGTTGATTATTTAGTTAATTTAGTTGATTATTTAGTTAGTTTCGTTGATTATTTAGTTACTTTCATTGATAATTTAGTTAAGTTTCGCTAAATATTTAGTTTCGTTTGGTTGGTTATTTAATTAATTTCGTTGATTATTTAGTAAGTTTCATCGATTATTTAGTTGCTTTGGTTCCACTTCTCTTACCTTGGCTTCATCTGCTGCCGCGTACGGTCTGCAAGTGAGGGGCAGGTCCAAGTCACACGCTTCAGGTGGCTGTGGGGCGACATTATTGCCTCCCCCGCACTCCACGGGCAGTAGCCTCCGGAGGTCAGCCGCGAGACCCCCTCGGAACACCCAGGGCTCCTGCGCGCCGCTCTCGAAGGCTTCCCGCCACCCTTTCGAGAACCCTGGTGAATTGAATAAGTTGAGGATGTACAAAATCTTCTAAAATATACACACATGTATACATATATCACGCCTTTATCCTTTGCGGTGTTGGCAGAGCGTTAACGGCCGTAATAATATGGTCACTGTCGCCACGTCTAACAAATTTTGAGGGCTGTTTGAGATAATTCGTGTATCACTATAGTGATAGGTTATCAGCATGTCGCCTTAAAGTTGTAATACACCTTCTTCTTCTTCTTTTTCGTGTGGGACACCGAGTCGTCCAACGACCCGATGAACCCTAGTGTCAGAATTTTTCAACCGCCTACTACAAGTAGCAGGCTTCTGACATGGTTGTGTAACGACCGCCGTCTAAGTGATCATAGACAGCAACCGGGACCTACGGCTTAACGTGTCATCCGAAACACGGAACCATCTTACTTACGGACAATCGGGTGGTTCAGCCCGCAATGTCCTAACCAGACTGGGAACAAATTCACAAAGTGATAAATATCAACTTTGTGAGTGACCCACCGAGAATCGAACCCGGAACCTTCTGCGTCAGAGGCAGTCGCACTACCACTGCGCCACATCGGTCGTGTTAATATAATTATCTTGTCATAACACGCCTAAGAAATTGAGTACAGGAAATCCATATTATATTTCAATGTTTTTTTGGAGAATGTTGTTCAGTTTTACGGGCTGGTTAACATCTTTAAAAAATCGGTTCTTTCCATTCAACTCCGTATTGATGCTGAATCAATTTGTGTAAGAAAACCCGTCATTCCGAAAAAACGTTTTTATAATATTCAAGAGCATAATTAAATTATGTACTTACAAGTATAACTTCCTTGTGTGTACGTCGTTATGTTGTTAGGGAATTTTCCGAGTTCTGAAAAAACAAATACATAATCAAATAAAATCAGTACATAGTATACAATGAAGCAGTTTTTTGCGTCTCCCTGACAATCTGTAATGTACGTTGGAAGTGACAGACGACAGAAAAACAAGAAAAGTGACTTAATTTTATGCTGCAGAGAGTACTTTTATCATTGGTTTTACCTAGCCACCGAATGAATCCATGTAGTAGAGCTAAAACAGCGCACAGATCCCAGACGTAAGGCCTCAACTCGGCATTCAACTCGCCATTCGGTGACGTGGCGAGTCGCTTGGCGAGCCGGCGAGTGCGCGCGATCCACCACGCGAAGCGCCCGCGACGGCGACGCCATTCGCTTGTCTGTGGAAGAAAAATTACATGTAACACGTATGAGATCATCATCATCAGAATAGCATCACCCTATTTCTTTCCTTTCCTAGCTCTTTCCTTTGTCGTAAGAGGCGAATAAGGGAGTTGAGGGTTTCTTGCATAGTACAATTTTAGGCGATAGGCTGACAGCCTGTCACTACAGTGATACACGATTACACTAGATAATAAATCATCTGAAAGGATCTTCAATATTTGTCAGACGTGGCAACAGGACCGTATTTTTACAGCCGTTAACGCTTTGCCTACTTACTTCACAAGGGATAAAGGCGTGATATGTATGTATGTAAGGTAGTAAATTAATGCACTGAAAAAATTATATATATTTCGTGAAGCTCTCTCTTGTTGTAGAATTGAATTTATACCTAATACTAAGCTGTGGTAATGAATTGTGTTTTAGAATTTTATGCTGTAGTAATGAATTTATACTCTGAAATTTTATGCTGCGGTAATTTTTATTATAGCCAGATTGGTATGTTGAATAAGTTTTACGCTATGAAACTCTATGTGATGGGTAATTTATGCTCTATTTTTTCTGAGTATGAATGTGGATGGACGCAGAAGGAAAGGGAGGCGTAAAAAGTTTGGACGGATTGTATAAAAACGATTGATGATGGCTCAAAAAGGTGTAAACGAAGATTTTACTGTGGATAGAGATGAATAGAAGAGGAAGACATGTTGCGCCGACCACAAATAAATTGGGATAAGGGCAGGCAGATGCATGATACATACATACACAAATCACGCCTTGATCCCTTGCAGGGTAGGCAGAGCGTTAGCAATCGTAAAATTACGGCCGTTATCGCCACGTCTGATAAGTATTAAGGGCCCCTTCAGATGATTCGTGTTGATACACGACAGGTAGTAGTGACAGGTTGTCAGCCTGTCGCCTAAAGTTGTAATACGTGGTAATACACATGCATGAGATAGATGATAATGGGTAATTTATGCTCTGAAATCCCAAGTAAGAAAAATATTAGGTGTCCACTACCTCGGGCTTGTTCCCGGCGCGCGGCAGGATGCTGGCGGCGTGCGTCATGAGCCAGTTGAAGTCGTGCAGCAGCCTCAGCCCGCGCGAGCCGTGCTCGAAGGGCAGGTAGAAGAGATCGCACAGCAGCAGTAAGTCGTCCTCGTTGAGGGTAATCGCGTTCTCTGCGGGCTCTTCTATTGGCGGTCTGAAATGTGATGAATAGGTTAAGTCACATTCAATAGGGTTGGGATTTTCAATAGTCGCTCAACCGACTCCGGGCTGGTGTAGGAAGGTGCCACGAAAACAGAGTCAAGTGGGGTTTCTCAATGGATGACAGTTGCGATTGCGGTTCTGTTCAAACTATGGGCCATTTACCATCCTGCCCTAAGTGTTCAAACTCATGCACGTTTCTAGACCTCTAGGAAGCAAACTCTAGAAGCATTTCCGTGGCCAAACACTGAAAAAAGGTTATTTAAGTTGTTACCATCGACTCGATGAAGGAGAAGGGTTTCATCACGATGTTTTTCCTTCAACGTAAGAGCGACTGCTCTTCTCTTATTCACCGACTGGTGAATGTACGTGAGTAGAGACACATTGGTACATGGCGGGGATCGAACTCGGGTCGCGCGGGTCTCATTAGACTGAGTCTTTTTTAAATAATAATATGACTCGAGCGTTCTAATGCTTAATTTTAAACTAACTGCGACCGGTTCCGAACATCGTCTTCAGGCAATTATTTAAAAATCTAGTGAAAAAGTGTTTTATTAATAAAAATAACAAAATATCAATTACTTTAATCATATTTGCAAATTCATTCATTCATTGAAAATTCAATTTTTACCGGCAATGGTCTTAAAACCATTCAACCTCCTCTTTAATTTTTTTTTCTTCTCTCTTTCATGTTTTATTCTTCTTTACTTACTCGACAACAGAGTCCGTGTGCTCAGCGCGCTCTGCGGGGTCGGCAGCGTCTGTGGGGTCGGCGGGCTCGATCACCATGTCGCCGCTCAGCGGACTGTGGGAGGCTTCCACCTGCATTGACCCGCTCTGAAATTACAATAGACTAGTTAAAAAGTAATAAAACGTAAAAAACTGAAAATGTCACAAACAAATTATTTTTAAAGAAAAAATTTTCATCATTCTCCTTATCCCGTTCCCTGTCGGGGTCGGCTACCTAACCTAGGGGATTTGACGTGGAACCAAGTTTCTACACAGAGCGACTGCCATCTGACCTCTGCAACCTGAAGGCTAACCTGGCCGGAATCCTAGGTTGGTCACATTCAAATATCATCTGGTTTCAAATTTTATTTGAATGTGGGTTTCATCACGATGTTTTTCCTTCACCCTACAAAGTGTGTGTGCTGACAAAAAATAACCGTGAATGTTCCTCACCTCGCTGATTCCATCCTGCATGACGATATCCTCGGGAACTGAAGGAGGGTCCACGTCCAGGGGCTCCACAGTCCGCGGCGGAGATAACGTTTGAGGGGTATCTGGTAGCAATTTTGTTTCCAACAGTTTAGTAGTTTTTATTTAAACACCGAATAAACACAAAAAATCAAACAAATCTTTCCTCTTCGCTCTTCCAAGATGTTTATAAAAGGTGTAAAAACATTAGCTGCAAATATTTTAAGGGGTGAATCAGCCCATGAAGCTGTACAACTTTCCCCAAAAAACATAAGTCGAAATATGAGATTTTTTTTTTGACCTCCCATACAAAATTATCAACCGACCAAGTCAATTTGTACCTATGGGATTCCAAATTTTTTTTTGTCATATTTCGACCTATGTTTTTTGAGGAAAAATGTTCAGTTTCATGGGCTGATTCACCCCTAAAATTTTTGCAGCTAATATTTTTACACCTTATATTTCAATATAACAACTACACTGTAACCTTGTTAAAAATCAAATATAATATCCTGGTTCGTATGAAAATGTACAAATCTTTTCTCTTTCTAAATTCAATAAGTATACCTGGTTGACCGAGCATTGTTCGGCTTTTTCTGCTGTTTTTCCGTTTTTGCCGTGATTTTTGGAAAATAAGACCTAGCCATAACGATTTACCGCCTCCGAATATATATATATATACGAATTTTCAAGGTATTAAATAGATAAGTTTCTTGCTCGTTTAAAAATAATAGAATTAGATTAGATAGACGACAGTGCTTACCACCGACACTCATATCCCCGTTCTGCTGCACCAATCCTTCATCATCCACGATGATGTGATCTTCCTCTTTCTCCTTCTTCATGTCCTCTATGAAACTCGCGGATTCTAATACACTGTCGTTTGATTCGTTTCCTGAAAAAAGTAATAGATTAAAGAAACAAAAATTATATGTAGATATATGTATGACACACACTTTATCCCTAGCGGGGTAGGCAGAGCGTTAACGATCGTAAAATTACAGTCGTTATCGCCACGTCTGACATGAATTGAAGGCCCTTTTAGATGCGGCGTTTTAGTATCACTGTAGTGAAAGGTTGTCAGCCTGTCGCCTAAAGTTGTAATATACATGAAATCTCGAGTCCTTTTGTTGCTTCTTACAACACCCGCACGAAGAATTGGGGTGATGCTATTCTATGCCGGCATCACACGGCAAATGTATGATGGCGTTGTAAATAACTGTTTCAGAAATCAAAATAAGAAATTGAGAAAATGTCAAGCGTCAGCCGGGTATCGAACCCGGGCACGTTACCGTTTCATTGCTCTGCCACTGTGCTACCGAAGCCTCGACTGACGGTTGTAAAATTCTCAATTCACATTTTCAATTTCGCATTGTTATTTTTTTTAAATAGCACTGTGAGTGCATTAAAATACCTACACAATTAAAAAGTACAAATACAATTTGACAATTTGAATATGGAAATGATTCACTTATAATGTCCCTGGCAAATGCGGGGTATGCAGATCGATAACGGTCGTAAAAATACTGACAAAAGTTTGAAGGCCGTTTCAGAGACATCATGTATCACTGTGGTGACAGCTTGTCGTCTAAAAATTTAATACACTTGAAACTTTCTAGTCCCTTAGTCGCCTCTTACAATAATCGGTAAAGAAATGGGGCGATGCTATTCTTAGCCTCTAAGCTCTAAATCAAATAGGTTAGATTAGACTAGTTTATTATGTATTATCAAATTCATAGTTATCGGTAAAATCATTACATAAAATAAAAATGTCAAAGGATAATACAATCGACAAAAAAAATAAAAAAAAATAAAGTTAAGATTAAAAAAAACAATTTCTAACTCACAAATCAATAACAAATGTCAAATAGATTAAAAATATGTCAATAGGTAAACAGAATAACAAATAATAACAAAATTTAAAACATACCTTCCTTATCCAAATTCATTTCCCGGCCATTCTCTTCAACAGACTTCAGACTCAATATAGGAACAGTGAGCGTCGACACTGGTATTTCGGAGGGCACGGTCACATTCGAGCTGGCTATAGGTATGATCGGGTTGGGTATGGATTTGTTTAACACCACTTTTGTGGGTGAAACTAATGAGTTCATGACGGGGTTTGATGATGGACTGAAGGTCTCGATCGATGATACCTGCAATAAAAAGTAGCTTTTAAAATAATCTTCAGAAAACACATACCTAATTTACATTATTGGCCCGCCCAGCGGCTGCGCCCGCTGCTTTTATTTTCCTGTAGGTATGAGATGTTTTCCGGGCAAGTATTCGCTAGTTCTTGGGTCATTAAATATATATAACAGTTGTACGCTTAAAACTATTAAATTCTGCCTTCATTGACTATATTTTTCATTTTTGAAAATATTCAAAGTTTGAATTGATACATACATACACACACATATCACGCCTTTATCCCTTGCGCGGTAGGCAGAGCAATAACGGCCGTCAAAATATGGTCGCTTTTGCCACGTCTGACATTTTTGAGGATTGTTTTCCAAGGTTGTTTCAGAAAACATGTGTATTATTATAGTGACAGGTTGTCAGCCTGTCGCCTAAAAATTGTAATACACCAATTCTCTCGAGTCCCTTTTTCCCTCTTACGACACCCGCGGGAAGGATGTGGGGTGATGCTATTCTAAGCCGGCATCACACGGCACATATACATAAAATAAATAAAAATAAAAACCTTCCTCTTGAATCGCTTTATCTTTAAAAAACCTGTATCAAAGTCCGTTTTGTAGTTTTTAAGCTGTAGTGGGGTGGGCTGTGATATGGCGGGCTGTGATATGACGGGCTGTGATATGGCGGGCTCTGATGTGGCCGGCTGTGATGTGGTGGACTGTGATATGGCGGGCTGTGATATGATAGACTGTGATATGGCGTGCTGAGATGGATAATAATGTCAGTATTGCGATACCCCGACGGGGTGTCACATATAATTAACATACCATCTGTTTTCCTACCCTTTTTAAGAATGTACATTATTATTTGTGACAATGCAATCAATAAATGAATTATGAATTATAAATGAGCTAGCTATGAGTTGTCCCGCGGCGTCACCTGCAGCTGGCCATGATATGATAGATAGATATATAATGAGCTATGAGTTGTCCCGCGGCGTCACCTGCAGCTGGCCACGATATGATAGATAGATAGATATATAATGAGCTATGAGTTGTCCCGCGGCGTCACCTGCAGCTGGCCATGATATGATAGATAGATATATAAAGAGCTATGAGTTGTCCCGCGGCGTCACCTGCAGCTGGCTGGTGTTGACGGTGGGGATGCGGGCTGTGATATGATAGATAGATATATAATGAGCGATGATATGATATATAGATATATAATGAGCTATGGTATGATAGATAGATATATAATGAGCGATGATATAATATATAGATATATAATGAGCTATGGTATGATAGATAGATATATAATGAGCTATGGTATGATAGATAGATATATATTGAGCTATGATATGATAGATAGATATATAATGAGCTATGATATGATATATAGATATATAATGAGCTATGGTATGATAGATAGATATATAATGAGCTATGATATGATATATAGATATATAATGAGCTATGATATGATAGATAGATATATAATGAGCTATGATATGATAGATAGATATATTATGAGCTATGATATGATAGATAGATATATAATGAGCTATGATATGATAGATAGATATATAATGAGCTATGGTATGATAGATAGATATATAATGAGCTATGATATGATATATAGATATATAATGAGCTTTGATATGATAGATAGATATATAATGAGCTATGATATGATAGATAGATATATAATGAGCTATGATATGATAGATAGATATATAATGAGCTATGATATGATAGATAGATATATAATGAGCTATGATGATATGAAAGATAAATATATAATGAGCTATGCTATAATAGATAGATATATAATGAGCTATGATATGATATATAGATATATAATGAGCTATGATATGATAGATAGATATGTAATGAGCTATGATATGATATATAGATATGTAATGAGCTATGATATGATATATAGATATGTAACTAGCTATGATATGATATATAACTAGCTATGTGTTGCCCCCCGGCTT
This sequence comes from Keiferia lycopersicella, assembly GCA_029255805.1. Classification (NCBI taxonomy): domain Eukaryota; kingdom Metazoa; phylum Arthropoda; class Insecta; order Lepidoptera; family Gelechiidae; genus Keiferia; species Keiferia lycopersicella. Next base: position 1,421,653 of record JARACZ010000028.1, read on the forward strand.
CACCTGCAGCTGGCTGGTGTTGACAGTGGGGATGCGGGCTGTGATACGCTGTGATATGGCGGGCTGTGATAAGCTGTGATATGGCGGGCTGTGATATGCTGTGATATGGCGGGCTGTGATATGCTGTGATATGGCGGGCTGTGATATGGCGGGTTGTGATATGCTGTGATATGGCGGGTTGTGATATGCTGTGATATGGCGGGCTGTGATATGATATATAACTAGCTATGTGTTGCCCCCCGGCGTCACCTGCAGTTGGCTGGTGTTGACGGTGGGGATGCGCGCGATGTCGGGCGCGGTGGTGGTGGCGGTGGCGCTGGTGGCGGTCACCAGCGACATGCAGGTGTTCACCATCGGCAGGATCGGCATCATCGGCACGGGCGGAACTGCTGGACGGGGGCAGTATGTAGATTAATATTATTGTGTACTGGATTTGCTATTAAATTAAATTAATAATCATTTATTTCAGACAATGTCCATAACAATTTTTAAATAAAAATACTAGAAATATTATCTATAAAACATACTATCATACATATTATCTATAATACAATCTATAATAAATACTATCATATATTATCTCACGAATTACAATAAGAGTGTAAAAATATTAGCTGCAAATACTTTGAGGGGTGAACCAGCCCATGAAACTAAATATTTTTACACCCTGTATTTAGGAGGAAATGCATTAAATTGTGAGATTATAAGCCTTAAGCTTAGGCCCCGGTTTCGGGTTTAGCAGGCCTTTTTTTCGCTCGTTGTCCGTTCCCGCCCAGCTGTCTCCGAAGATTAGTCCATCTGAATGTCTGATAATAACTCATAATTCATTTATGTAAAACATGACTGAACTTGCGGATGCAAATATTAAAACGAATACTCAAATTCTGAAGACACTGAAAGCTTACTTGCTGATTCAAATCTATGTAGCATGCATCAGCGTAGTCCAGAATTGGAAAAACTCATTTTTAACTATTTATATTTGTGATCAGATCTGCTACTAATACATACATACATACATACATACATATATCACGCCTTTGTCCCTTGCGGGGTAGGCAGAGCGTAACGGCTGTAAGAATACGGTCGCTATTGCCACATCTGACGTTTTTGAGGTTTGTTTTCCTAGGTTGTTTCAGAAAACATGTGTATCACTATAGTGACAGGTTGTCAGCCTGCAAATTGTAATACACCAATACTCTCGAGTCCCTTAGTCGCCTCTTACGACACCCGCGGGTAGGATATGGGGTGATGCTATTCTAAGCCGGCATCACACGGCAAAGCCTAATAAAAATAAAAACTAATAAAAACAATACGAATATAATATTTATTACAGTTGCATTTATAAACTTGTAATAAAGTTACAATGAATATCTTACCGGTGACAGGAGGCGATGGTTTGATGACGGGCCCCTGTGACGTCTTGGGGATCGCAAACTCGGGCAGCCACTCTGTGATCGCTTGCCTAAAATATACAATACAATACAATATTTTGGACAATCCACACAGCGCCATCTAGCCCCAAACTCAGCAAAGCTAGTACTATGGGAACTAAAAGAAACGAATATTAGATTATTGTTTTCAAGAATCTGTATGTATGTGGATAATATTTTCAACAACTAGGCTGGTGTTGCCATACGAGGTATCGTATATAAGTTACCCAGTGTAACTTATGTACAAAGTTACGTATGTATGTAACTTAACAGTGATATTAACATTTCAAAAATAGAAAATGGCCTTTTTTTCACAATCACAACATACATCATTGAAATTAATGCTATCGGTTTTTATCATGCTGGTTAAAAAATATTAAAATAAATGAGGTTTCCACAAATGTTTATATAACGGGACAGTGAACGAATGTAAAGCGAATTGTCATACCTATATAAAAATTATCATTTTCTTTATATCTTACCTGAGCGCCTGCCGGTGGTGATAAACGTGCTTTCCGAGCGTGAGAGGCGACTCATCTTCACAAACGCCCGTCTCGCTTTCCCTTTCCAGTTTTATATCCCACGAAACTGCTTCCACTGTAAACAAATATACATAATACATAAGTTAATGATAGTTAACAATAAAAAAATTAGCGTGTAAAAATATTAGCTACAAATACTTTAACGGGTGAATCAGCCCATGAAACTGAACAAATTTCCCCAAAGAACAAGGTCGAAATATGACAATTTTTTTTTGATCCCCCATACAAATTGACTTGCTCGGTCGTTAATTTTGTAAGGGTAAAATTTTTGACATATTTCGATCTATGTTCCTTGGGGAAAGTTATTTAGTTTCACGGGCTGATCCACCCCTTAAATTACTTACAGCTAATATTTTTGCACCTTATATTGACTTGAATGTAATACATGAAAGTCCTATGTTGTGATCCATTTGTATTGTCAAATGAAGGCTAGTCATGGTTTGACAATCGGGTGTATTAAGTCAGCCTGGTGTATTGGGTCAGTCAGGTGTATTGGGTTAGCCTAGTATATTGGGTGGGTCAGATAGGTGTATTGGGTCAGTCAGGTGTATTGGATCAGTCAGGTATATTGGGTCAGTCATGCACATTGGGTCAGTTAGTAGGGTCATACTTACTATGCTGTGGCGCGTCTAGGCTGCAAGAAGCCCAATGCGCTAAGGTCCATATCGGTATCATGTTGGCGTTGTACTCGCAGTTGGGGTTGGTGAGTACACCGCGTAACAGTGGAATTAATTCCGGGGAACGCCCGCAATACGGCCCTGAAAAAAAAATTACAATGTGCATTAATTTTCAGTGTGATGCCGGTTTAGAATAGCATCACCCGCAATATTTGCAATACCATGCACTGCGCTTGCCAACCCACCTGCCCAGCGTGGTGAATATGATAATATCCCCATGTATAATAAGGTCGAAACAGGTAAAAAATATGATCAAACATTTTATTTAGCTAAATAATCTTAAGCCTCCTCAGGGCTTGATATTTCAACCTATATTTTTTTGTACATTGTTGTTACACATTTGAAGTACATACATACATATATCACGCCCTTATCCCTTACGGGGTAAGCAGAGCGCTAACGGCCGCAAAAATACGGTCGCTGTCGCCACGTCTGACAAATATAGAGGGCCGTTTGAGATCATTTTGTGTATCACTATAGTAACAGGTTGTCAGCCTGTCACCTAAAAGTTGTAATACACCTGAAACCCTCAAGTCCCTCAGTCGCCTCTTACGACACCCAAAGGTAGGAAATGGGGTGATGCTATTCTAAGCCGGCATCACACGGCGTGAAGTATATTCAGCATTTTTTTGCTTACCAAGAAAGATACGTTTCTGGTCGTAATCGTTGGCATGCAGGTTGTCCCAAATGACAGGCGGACGACGCAGCACGGCCGTTATCTCCTCTATGCATTCCGTTGTAAGGGTCTTTGATATCACTTTTGGACCTGAAATATACATATTTTCAAAATCAATAATACCATAGATAGGTAGATTCATTTCTTTCACATTATGAAATTCATAATTACAGCGCTAAAACTAAATAAAAATGTCAGAGGATAATGCAAAATTAAAATAAAAGTATATAACAATGTCAAAGTTCTACAATAGTAGAATAAAAAGTCAAACAAATAACAAATTAAAAAACATAATAATAAAATGTCAAAGAAAATACAGGTCTAACAAATAATTTGTAAATAAAAGAAATAAATAAATTGGTAAATATGTCAAATTGCAAAAAAAAAAAATTAATAATTTACTCAAAATATGTCAAATAGTATAATATTATATTTATCATATATTTGTATTTATTTTTAAGATCTTGAAAAAACCAAGGCTGGATGCAGTTTTCTTTGAGTCAAGGACCCTTGAGGTTAATATCTATACCATGATCCATAATTGTTCCAAAATAGAATCTTAAAGAGCGTTGGTGGCTAGGACAAGCATGAGGCCCGAGTTCGATCCCCGCCATGTGCCAATGTGGAGAAATGTCTTATGGTGAAGGAAAAACATCATGATGAAACCCACATTCGAATAAAATTCTAATTCAGATGATATTTGAATGTGACTTAACCTAGGATTCGGGCCAGGTTAGCCTTCGGGTTGCAGAGGTCGGATAGCATTTGCTTTGTGTAAAAACTTGGTTCCACGTCAAATCTCCTAGGTTAGGTAGCCGACCCCAACCTTATCCCGTGCAAGCAGAATGATGAGATTCTTCAAAAGTAAGAACTCACCAGTCCACATGATGTCAATCTGCTGCGACAGCTTGGTTCCCAGCGTGTTGAGGTACTCCGAGCTGTTGACGGTGGGTACGGCGCGGGTGCTGCAGTACTGGGTCGGGCAGAGTAGGAAGCGAGGCCAGCCTAGATGCTGGTGGACCTCGTTCGTGATTGACACCTGGAAAGGAATTTGAAATAAATATCTTGGATGTTTTATACAGCGCCATCTAGCCCCAAAGTAAGCGAAGTTATACACAAACATTAACTACACAGATAGTAGTCCACACGTCACGACAATAAGTATAAAGACCTACTACCAGTACGCCTTTTTGGTACTGTCAATTTCATAAATATTACGATAAAAAAAATGCCACCTTCACTTGTAGAGTGTGAGGAAAGTCATGCATTAACTTATATAGGCACGAAAAGTCTAGCCTCAGACACTGATTAATTCGTCTGTCACAGACATATGAGGCCAATGATGATGATGATGAGTGTAGTGTCTGGCTCAACAGTGGACTGTTGCGATTAAGGTTAAGGAGTGTGTGTGTGTGTGTATGTGTGTAGTAGAAAAATGAACTTACTTGAGCATGAGCGAAACTCTGAAATATCTGTTTGTCTGATTCGCTCATTTCCGGTTCGATGTCGTCAAACAACAGCGCGAAGCACGTGCAACCAAACTGGGCCACCTGCATAGGAAAACATGCAACAAGAATAGTTAAACATTATTCTAAGATAAGACAAATCAAGGCAGATTGGTCAGAAGTTGAAGAAACTTCTTCTAATATAATGATGAAACTTAGTGTCGGAGTTTTTCAACAATCTGATATTATTAGAAGGCCTATGACATGATTAAGTGATCACTCCAGGATCGCAGCCAGGACTAACTTCTTAACGTGCTTTCTGAAGCAGAAGACTATCTTTCTTTTTGAACAATCAGATGGTTCAACCTGTAACAACCAGACTGGGAGCAAATTCACGAAGTGAGAGCTGTACCGGGAATCGAACCTGGAACTTTTGCACTGCATGCAGATCTGACATCAAGGCAGTAACTAAAGATGCATGGACCAGGTTGGCAAAAGACAGAGAGGAGTAGAAAGAGTTGGAGGAGGACTTAGCCAATAAAGGGTATTAAAACATTGGGGGATTCAATTAGCCTTTATTTCGGTCAAAATAAATATTTTCAATTATTAAAGAGATTATTGAGAAGTTAGTTTTTTATAAAAAAATTAAAGCAAGTTATAATTTTGTTGCCATCTGTTTCAAAGAAATATCCAAAATATGTAGGTCAATAATATACCTGTTCCAACTTCCGTTTCAATGTAGTAATCTCCTTCTGATTGCTGTACGTAATATCAAGTCCCGGCGACAAGGCATAGCAGAACTGGATCCCCTGGTCCCTTGCGGCGGAGATCAGGGACGTCAAGTGTTCAGCCTCCTCCACGGTGTACAGCTCTCTCCAGTACGCCCGGTGCTTGTAGTCATCTTTCGGTGCGTAGACGTACATGTCCATGCCCCATTTTTTTAGTCTGAAATGCATGAGAAATGTAATGCGACTTAAATTCATATGTAACCTTATAGTCTGTAAAATATAGGTTAAGCCCTGTGATGTTTGTGATCTTGGAGCAAATACTACAATGTAAGGTCCTTTTTTTTGGCACAATAGATCTGCAAAGGTCGCAGTGGCTGTTGGTCTTCTCAGGACCAACCCCTGTTCTATCAAATAATAATAATAAAAAGGTCCATTTTCCTAGTAAACAAAGGAAAATGCACCTTATGTCGTAGCATTAGTCCTTGCATTTTTTGTTGTAGCATATTTTATGGACTATTATAGCTGTAGCACAACCTAATACTTTTACACAAGCATGTAAGAACGAAAATAATATTATGGAACTAAGCAAATTAATTACTATTGATAGAAGCAGTGTGATTAAAGAATCTTAAAATGGTTGACAATGACATAAGGGGTCATGCTTTCTCTATCTCACTGAGGCTCCTAAGTATACCAGGTGTTGATGCTTACTCCCTCACACTTAGGTAACCACCACCATTTACAGATCCTTTCTTTAATTGCACGGTTTATAGATTAATAACTATGATCTTATAAGATTAACTCAAAAAGACAAACATTTATTGTAAAAAGCTTAGTTATTTATATCATAAAGTAGTTAAATAAATCCAGAAAATATATTATCCACAAAACTCTGCATACTTTTTTGTTCCAATTAGAGTTCTTGTAAATGAATAAACTGTATTGACAAAGCAGAACCTAAATGACCATGAAACTTACTTTTGAAACAGATCTTTCCTCTGCTCAGTAGTCCACGGGCGACCGTAGAACCCTGCAATGAGCAAACACAGGTCATTCACATCGTCTACAGCTTACATATAGGCACTAAACATGGCTATGTATAATACAACACACCACCTGTTTTATAACAAGCTTTTACAAAGAATACTAAAAAAATTACCTTCTACGACGCCGCATATGAAGTCTTTTCGCTTAGAACTTGAGTCTTCCGGCGAACTTTCAGTCATTTTCACTGGTAATTCACCTGGTTTACTCACAAAGTGTTCGATCTACACACAGTAACTTTCGACGGCAATTTCGCTGATTATCCGAACCCCGAATGGGAGTTTCAGTGTGCAATAGCACAATAAATAACAGTACTAACTATTACTGAAGTTTATTGCACCCGGAATCCGCTTCAGACATCAATTTCAACGAATTTCTGTATTAAAAACCAAGATGGAATTACGAGAAATCATGATGTGTCAAACAAACATCGGTTAGGTTCTTTCAGGTCATCACTTCATAATTTTATTTTTTAACTCCTATTTAAGAAATTATGTGAAGATGGAGAGAGCATTACAGTTCTGATTTGATCCGAAGACTAAAAAAGAAATTAATTATACTCTACCTAGTCTGAATCAATGAATGAATTATCCCTAAACAAAAAGATGCTTTTATCTAAATCAGAATCTTACATGTGACCTCTAAAATACCTTTCTTTCGTGGTGCGTTTTTAGGGAATCATTTAATGCCATGTGAGAAAAGAAAAAGAGAGAACTAACTGACTTTGTATGGAATGCTAAGAGTGTTATCTCTTTCTTTCTCACCAGTTATGCCTTAAAATTGTGGTAGAATATCTTGATTTATGATTTGGTAGGATTTGGTGCAGTTGTTTTGTTCAAATTAAAATAAAGGAGCTTGACGAAAATTGATGCCCAACAAAAGCCATCGCCTGTTGCTAAGCCTACTCCTAGATCACCAGTCAGTCTAGTTCTTCCCAAAGAGAATATAATAAAACTAGCGTTTTAAGAGTTGGGTCTTACGTATAACGTTTTTTTTTCAAGTTCACGCTAAAATCTCTAGCCAATATAAGCATTCTAACAATATTGTAACAATGCTACCAACATGACAGAAAAATAGAGATGTGGTATGCCCTGGTATGATAAATATATCGATATCGATATTAAAAAAAAAACAGCGTTGGAATATCCTAGACTGTTTTCAATGGGCGTTTTTCAAAGGAGCAGTTTCGCAATATGGCGGAGTACACCACCATCTTGCGGAATTGCTCCTTTGAAAAAGATTAGGTGTATGAGAAACAAACTCAATTTTCTTAATTTATAGGTTTATTTATTTTTCCTATACCTGGGTCGGTATGACATAGACTAGATCGTACAATGTACAAAATATCGTATCGACTAAATGTCAGTCCTTATCTCAAAACAGCCAAATCATATATTTCAATGTCTATTAAAAAACATGATAAAAGTTTATAATTTTTTTTATCAAGGAAACTTTTTTTACCTGACAGATACAATAATTGCTACTTGCTGTTATTGGTAAATGTTGATTTGTGCAATAGTCTATTTAGTTGCTGTATGTGGTCTTCTGATCAGAAATGTTGGCTACTCTGCAACTGCAAATAAGGAAGTTCATTACTCAGGCTAGTACCTCACTACACCTGCGTCGTTTTTTCGCGGTTTTCGATTAAACTCAGTTTTATTCAATTCAGCAAGTAGCAGTAGTACCTTAACCATGTAAACTGCATTTCTTGGGTTTTGCTCTCGAATAAGATTGCTTGTGTAGATCAGCCCAGATCACGTCCGCTAAACAGTTTGGTTTAGCTGAAGGTTTTAACCTAGATAACTTCCTATTGAAGTCTTTTTTGGTAAAATGATTTCCACATAAATACTTCAAAGAATGTAACTTTTCTATAGGCACATATGCCAAATCTTCTTAACCAGTCAATTTTACCCATTGTCTGCATCTGAAACAGTATAGTACATTATTAGAAAGTGTACAACACAAAAAAAAAATTGCGTTATAGTGCATAAAATACAATTAAGAACTCGAAGGGGTTCGCAAATTCGCATGAATCATTTTTTTTTATTGGACGTAAGATGAAGAAGAATGTGAGTTTTTATTTTATTCAAAAAGTTAAAACCATCAAATTTCTTCAGAAGACAACAGAACACAATTTTGAAGAAATGAGGTTTTGCAGTTGTCAAATGCATTGTTATAAAAAGGGCCTTATTGGAAAAGTATACTCTGACCCGTAAATAAACTATCGATAATTTTATCGATACAACCCTAACCCATCTCTATGGTAAATTTGCAAGGATAGCCCAGATATAAAATACGTAAAATAAATGACAGAAAGTCTTTCGAAATCACTTAGAATTGATATAATGATAACCAAAATAACTTACCGCCTTTCAAATAATGGGAACTGAGCCAAAAATACTCGCTTTTCTCCAGATTGTCGACTGGCTTTCAATCCACAAATTTTACACTTTTTATAGTGCATCTTGAGATGCAATCGTAATTAATTTATTACCACAATGTAAATTATTTGTAAATGTTAAAGTTTCGTCACCAATATTTCACGTTATTCACTGAAAACTTTTAACTAATCATGCTGCGATATCAACAAATTTGACAAGAACCGCCATATTGTTTGGTGGTGTGACAGCCTGACAGCGCTAGACAAAGAAGCAGGATAAAAGGAAAGAGACAATAAACGACGCCATAAATTTTAGCGTGAACTCTTTGAGTTTTTTTTTAATATGAAGTTTCGTCAGGCTGGTTCTTCCCAGAAGACGGATTCATAACGTAGGAAATTCAGCTTAGTTTCGGCTAAATAGGTAAGTCTGTCGAGAAGCATTGTTAAGTGCTACATTTGGACACCTTGAATATCTTGATTAAATAACTACTAGCTAGCTTGCGGAAAAATTAAATACCTACCTTCCATTTTCTACCACATGTTAGGCATGAAGGGCAAGTAATCAATATGGCGCACTTATAATTTAAAAATTAATCCACAAAAATACAACTTATCGAAAATCGGTTTAGACCTTTGGACTGGACTAAAAAGTACATGCAGATACTAAAACTAACTGTGTAGTTAAATATCAAAGTACGGTATGTCCAGTCTAAGTAAAAAATGGGAAATGACAAAAGTTTGTTTTTAAGTTAAAGGTTTATTTAATTCATGTTTTTTTATTTAAGCTACTCGAGGTAGAGGTAAATGTTGAAGAAAATACACAAAAATAACAAATAAGTATCTGCTGATGCTAGAAAATAACGATAAATTTAAGACATACCGGACTTTGTTATATACCAGCGTAACATGTCGGTTTTTGAAAAAACTTTTGATACAGTCTTTTTTCGGGCTTTGTGGATATTACTTCAAAGTAGTAATAATTGTCCATTTTGAACAAAGATATTTAATAAAAACTTCGACCGCAAAGTTAACCTCTCGCGCAAGATTGAGGAACTGGTAGCCATCTTGGATGCCATCCTTTACTCTGATTGGCCGACGTGGACCTGCTTGAGTTTGATTTATACTTGTCAATGGACGTGCCGCCGTTTGAAAAAAAACGACTATTTTAACCGTTATTTTCATGAGGATTTATGTGACTTATCTCGTTTTGGATAAAACAGTCGTATACAGTTTTAAATTTGAAATTTGGCGCCATTTGGACGCTGTTTAGCATTTGTGTACTAACCCACACAAATTGAGATTTTGGACTATGAATGCAGTTCTATGCGTCTTAAAATAAGCTTTCAGAATCTATAACTCATGTTAAAAAAATATATTTTATTAATTAGATAATCCTCTAAAATGGTTAATGCGTAATTCACGTCACCGTTATTTAATTTTGCAATAATGTCCTATACACATACACTCTTATTGCAAAAAACTATCTGGGAATTTCAATAAAGCAATAATGTACACACATCAAAAAAAGTTTGTGATCAGGAGCAAAAGCAGGTGTATTTTATGAAATATAAATTATTTATAGATAGTGTTTATATTTTATGTTTTTATAACCAAAATGCACTAAGTAAATAAAAAAAAACATTATTCATTATTTTTAAAACTAAAGTTAAGAAATGCAATTTTAGCTGAAATTTTATGTAATGAAAAAATTGAATTAAGGAAAAAATAAACAAAATTTATTACGAAAAGATTAATAGTTAGTATAAAATGACTCCTCCTCTAGCTCGCACACATGCGGAAACCTTTCTGGGCATGCTAAGAATTAAGTTATCCAGCATTTTTTTTTTTTTATAAGTAATAGGCCCGCATTTGTCTGCCATCTCACCTGGTGGTAAGTGGAGATGCAGACGAAGATGGTACATGCTTGCCTAGATAATGCCTATTCACTCTTGCCTTAAAAAGGCCCAAGTTATATTGTTCCGGAAAAAGATCCGCCGGCAGGGAATTCCACTCTTTAGCCGTGATAAAAGTTGAAGCGAAACGCTTAGTGCGGATCAGAGGTATATCTACAACATAAGGGTGGAACCCCAGTCGGCGCCTCGATCCCCGGAGATGGAATGGGGAAGGGGGTATCAGGTCGTGGAGTGATTGAGCACACTCTCCGAAATGTATCCTATAGAATACCGACATGCATGCTACTTTACGACGGTGTTCAAGGCTCTGCAACTTAGTCTCAACCAGTGCTTCGTCTGCTATGAGCTTCTTGGCGCGTTTTTCAATGGAGTCTAAGGCGGCCAGTTTGTATTTGGCAGATCCATCCCAAAGGTGGCAGCAATACTCCATGCAAGATCGAACTTGAGCTTGAAAGAGTTGTAGAAGCTGTTCTGGTGCAAAGTAGCGCCTAACCTTTGAGAGGATACCAAGCTTTTTTGCTGCAGTCGTGGCCAAAGATTCTATGTAGCGTCCAAAGTTCAGGTCTGACGTAAGAGTCATGCCAAGAAGATCAAGGTGGTCAGAAATCGGTATGGATACATCTCGGAAAGTCGGAGTAAGTGTGAAGGGACTCCGTTTAGTCGAGAATAGATAAGCCTGTGTCTTTGATGCATTAAACTTCACTAAATTGGCATCACCCCACTCGGATATTGCCTTGAGTGAAGAGTTCAGATGTTGGACTATGGACTCTCGACAAGACTGGGTGGTTTCACTGACTGGTTGTTGACTGGTTGGTGGTTTTTCAGATGGTGGTGGCATTTCTTGTGGTAACCTGTCCCACTCTTCAATAGCAGCTGCCCTGATTTCTGCCACTGTTTGAGGAGGTGGCTGACGATTCCAAACAGATCGCTTATGAGCGTCCCACGCATGCTCGATCGGGTTTAAGTCAGGTGAGCCGGCAGGCCAGTCTAACCGGGTGATGTCGTATTGCTGGAGAGCAGCATCAACACGTCCGTTTCGATGTGCGGGCGCATTATCATCTACCATTATGAATTGGCGCCCGTGGTTGATGCGGAATGGTCTGACGTATCCATCGATTGCAATAATTTTATACATAGCTTCAGTCATGGTGCCTTGATACGGAATTAAGGGCGTCCTAGCCCCAATCATTATACCGGCCCAAAAGAACACCGATTTCCCGCCCTGCTGAACGGTTCCAGTGGCAGTTCTCTGCCTTTCAGAGTCGCCTGGTCTTCTCCAGACACGGACACGTCGGTTATCTGGATGCGTACTAATCCGCGTTTCGTCAACAAAGAGGCAGTTCTGCCAAATCCTTTGGTCCTCAATTTCTTCATTTTGACGGAGCCTAGCCCATCACAATCTGCGCCGTTTCCGTTGCTGTGAGTTCAAAGGTGCTCGCCAGGATCCTTGCTCGTAATCCAGCTTGGTGTAAGCAATTTCTAATTGTTTGGGTGCTAACTTCGCGACCGGAGGCAGCTCGCAGTTCTGCTTTTATTTTAGTAGCGTTCATTGTTGGGTCACGGGCAGCCAGTAATCTGATATAGCGCTTCTGAATTGCAGTAAGCACAGTTGGGCGACCACTGCGAGGTCGGTCAGCTAAATCTTCCATGCCCCGATACCTCTGCAACGTGGTCACCACGCAGGCTTGGGATACATTAACTCTGCGTGATATTTCCCTCGTGGAATAGCCTTCTCCACTTAAAGTTAGGATTCTGGCTCGTAAAACTTCTGTTAATCTTCTCGGCATCGTTACCAACTAAACTTGTTGTGAATAAATTGAAAATATCGTAATTTGCGACTAAGTTAGATTTCTGAATGGTAGCAAGCAAGGGTTGATAGTCTTTTTATATGAAAAAAACATTTGAATTACGAAATTGTTTATATTTAAATTTCATATTTTTAAATAAGGAATCAAAAAATAAAAAGTGATTGAGTTTTATTCTTTCACAATAAAAAATATTACCCCTTTTCCAAGTGATCACAAACTTTTTTTGATGTGTGTATTATTCTTTAGAGTGTAACAGTTAATTTAAGGTAAGTAAGTGATCTCATAACTATAATAAAGCTGATATTCAAAGATTTATGGTACATTTTTCTCATCTCAAAATCCCTGTAAATTATTTAGCAATAATGTTGTAAGCCACATAGTACTTAATTGCTTTTTACAAAGTAGGATGTTGGTATTTCGCAATAACAGTTTTTCGTCTTTATTTCAATAAATATTTATTCAAAACATCAATTACATACATTACTTAAATAAGGACATTTAGACGCACCTGGTGATACTAAATAATATGAGCTTACGTTCAGGGAGACCGCAGGAAAACTAAATGTCTTTGAAAAACTTCGAAGGCTCGTAGCTTAATTTGTTCCGGGTGTGGGTTGGTACATAAATGCTAAACAGCGTCCATTTATAGTTCACTTTTGACCAGATGTGTGACTTACCGGAGTTTGTTATTTATCTACACAACTAATAGTTGTTATACATAATAAAAATGCGTCAGTGTAGGTAGTTCCGAAAAACATTTAGTACTTGCCCCTACCACTTTCATCCAATCGAAGTAGATTTTTGATAAATTTTTTAAGTGATGCTGATGACGGTGCAAATTTTAATCGGCTTAGTTTCTTAATAATTTTCTTCTAGAAATGTACCTAATAGGATTAAATAAAATACTGCTCAAACCTTTATGACAGAAATTGTAGTTTTATTGTGATTTAGATATAATTCAATACCATTGCAAATTACGTTAATAAATTCTAGTTACTATACATTTAGAGGATTTTTATAACGAATTTAAACTCCATTTGTGATCATTTCCATTCTGGTTTTTAAATGGATATAGTTAGATAAGAATATTAGGATACAAGCACGCTCAATTCAGTTTATCAAAACAGAAATAAAGAATATAAAGTCTGATTATCGATTACTTGTCTTTTCCCTGTTTGCGATTTTACAGTGATTTTGGCCTAATTACTTACACTACCTACATCTATTCTAAAATAAAATTATACAAAACGACAAGCTTTTAATGACTAGAACCACATTTTTATTGTTACTACAATAGAAGAAATATTTACATTCTAATTGCATATACTCTTTACTTTTTATTTACAAATTAGATACCTACTTTTAGTTTTTAATACACAGAAAGTATGTATCTAAAATATTAAAATGTATGAGAAATAAGAGTGATGCCGGCTTAGAATAGCATCACCCCATTTCCTACCTGTGGGTGTCGTAAGAGGCGACTGAGGGACTTGAGGCTTTAAAGTGTATTACAACTTTTAGGCGACAGGCTGACAATCTGTCACTATAGTGATACACAAAATTATCTCAAACGGCCCTCTATATTTGTCAGACGTGGCGACAGCGACCGTATTTTTGCGGCTGTCAGCGCTCTGCCTACCCCGTTAGGGATAAAGGCGTGATATATGTATGTATGTATGTAGAAATAAGAGGGTACCTAATGTAATCTGTACCTACCACATGGGGACACCTATATGTGCAAATTATTTCTTTCTTTTAGCTACATACATAATACTGGCGTGGCATTGTCGTATTTAGTCAATTTGTTATAGTCTGTAAGTTTAGGTACTTATCTTTTTGTAAACACACTTCAGAACTGTCAGTTTAATACAAAATTTGTTTACAAAAAGATATTTACCTAAATTTACAGACTATAGGTAAATACTAAGTTCGAATAGAACAGTAATGGTCTTTTTGCACTTATTTGATTCTTCATTCCAAAGTCTAGGTTTTCCACACTTTTCACTCTTTTCACAGTGATTTTAAAATGACGAGATTTAGATATACATGGTGGGCAAACCACACCGCTGCAAATGTCACCCGAGCATTCCACCAGACATGTTTCCATGTACCCTCATGTGACGATTCAGATTGCCAGACTGCGAGAACCTGAAAAAGAACATAAGTATTAAAAACACTGGCCGTGTGTATGCAGTAGTCTCTGCCTACCCCTCTGAGAAAGAGGCGTGATTATACCTGTATATCTATGTGTGCGTGCAGTGGAATTATACTGGACTGGCACTTCGCAAGTAGAATACAATAAAAGAGGTTGCTGCCTACGTATGTAGATGATGAGTTAGGTGGTGTAAGTGTACCACGATACGGTACGTGGTTAAAACAGAACATGCATCTCTTATTTTAGCTGGGTATTCATTGAACGAGCAGTCTCTGATGCTCACTGCCGCGCGCAGCATGCGGCGCAATGCGCGGTCGGTGTGGACGGCTTTTCACCCGAGCATGAGAATTTTAACATGCGCTGCTCAGGCGAAACACGTCCACACCGACCGCGCATTGCGCCGCATGCTGCGCGCGGCAGTGAGCATCTGAGGCTGCTCGTTCAATTGAGACCCAGCTAGTAACGATCTTTTTAAGTTTATACTCACCTCAATAAACATAATTTACACTGATAAGGTTTTTCACCGGAATGTATTCGAAGATGTTTTGTTAGAGTTGAGCTGTCCGAAAACGCCTTCTTACAAGATCTGCATCTGCAATTGACAACAAATTTTATGAAATTCATACAATAGCAGTTAATTATTCAATTAATATTATGTACCTAACAATTAAAAGTTTAAATAAAATCCAGATTGATTCAGTCCCATGTTGGGCGCCAAAACTCTAAAAAGCTGCAGTTTTATACTCACTGGTAAGGACGCTCTCCAGAATGCGTTCTCATGTGAGTGGTCACACTCGAGCTTTGGCTAAATCGGCGATCGCAAATTGGACACCTGAATAAGAAAAACTATTCGGTAAAACAAAATCTTATAAAATAGAAAAAAGTAAAAAGAAACTGAAACAAATTTTGAGGCATTTTTGAACTCGGTTGGAAGAGCTCTCCTAGGGTGTTAACATATATAAATCACGCCTTTATCCCTTACGGGGTAGGCATAGCGTTAACTGCTGTAAAAAAACGGTCGCTATCGCCACGTCTGGCAAAGAGTGTAAAGGCAGAGAATAAATTCGTACTAGATAGAAGACAATATTTATGAATATCAAGATTAGGTTCTTATATTCACCTAAACGGTTTCTGTCCTGTGTGCGTTCTAACATGGGCCGTCAGATTGGCAGCTTGTGAGAAGCTCTTATTACAGTCCCCGCATCTGTACGGCCGTTCCCCAGAGTGGGTGCGGAGATGTGTCTTCAAGGTGCTGGGTCGGGCGTACGTCTTGCCGCAGATTCGGCAGAGGTTGGGTTTCTGTTCGTCGTCTTCGGAGCAACCGCTCAGAGCACCAACCTAAACAGAGTAGCCACATAATATGAGAAATCGTCTTTTCTGCTAATTTCTTGCTGATACCGAAGAGGAAGGCTTTCGGTAAATGATTTGGATGGACCTACGATCAACGTATCGAAGTTGTGAATGAAGATTTAAATTGACATTTAAGTTAGTAGTATTAACGGGTTGATGACAACATTCGCCAAAACAGTCTACTCGGGACAATGGAGCGTATAACCGCTTCGAAATATCGAGGTAAAAACAAACATAATCGTGGTGATAGTCCCGTTAATACTACTAACTTAAGTATTGTAAACAACCACGAAAATCTAAAATCATAAATTGACATTGGTTAAATGATGGATCGATGAAACAAACGGACATGTTACGCCAAACTAAACACAATTCGAATGAAGTCAAGCAGTTGTTCATTGGGGCCAATCAAAAATATATAAATTACTAATACTCACCGGCACTTTTCCAGCTGATCCACACGAAGGATACCCATAATCCTGATGCATCTGTCCTTGATGGTTCAGAACGTAGCCATTGCTCTGGTCTTTCTGACCTTCCTGCAGATATAGTTTTGACGGCGATCTCTTCAACGGATTCATGGACTTTTGGGGATAGTTTGACTTTTGTTGGAAAAGGTAGTTCGAATTTTGTTTCTGATTATTCTGGAGTAAAGGTTTGAATGAGGAGGTGGCAGTTATGAGGGGATCTGATTGGTTAGGAGGTCTGAAATCTGCAGTGAAGGAATATGTGGCTGAGGGGTATGAGGATGGGTTTATGACGTTCTGTGTTTGCGGGTAAACTACGTTCACTGAAGGACTTGAGGCGTTCTGATTCCATTGTACCTTTGTAATAAACAAGCATAATTATTGACTTTTCGGCTATTGAATTCAATGGATCTTAAGCTAAGCTATTTTGACTATTCTTAGAAAATATACAACAGAAGTTGTAAGTTCGACTAAGTTGTAGGGAAAATACCAAACCAGACAAAATAAAATATTTCTGCTATATTTTTTTTTGTGGTTTATTTATGAGATAGGTAATTTATTTAGCCTTATTGACGTTCTTATAGAGGAAATAATTGGGTAACTATGTAGGATGTAAAAATATTAGCTGCAAAAATTTTAAAGGGGGAATCAGCCCGTGAAACTGAACAACTTCCCCCAAGAAACATAGGTCGAAATGTAAAGAAAATGTTTGGGCTTATGTTCCTTGGGGAAAGTTGTTTACCTAGTTTCATCGGCTGATTCACCCCTTAAAATATTTGCAGCTAAATTTTTTACATCCTGTATTAGGTTAGGCGTTGACAGTTAAACAATCGTCTATAATGTTATAGTTTATTGACCTACCTGTGAACACAGTTGGTCCGGAGGGCAGCCATGCATGGTCATGTTCATGGACACGTTGACACTCATGGTGGGAAAGAGTGGGGCTCCACCATAATGCTCGTAGTATGGGTAGCCCCCACTGCCGTTTACCATCATCTGGGTGGAACAAAGTGTTTCATATATGTTTTGCCTTTATTTCATGAACTGCTTGTTTTTTAGATGTCTTTAGGGGATTAGGTAAGGAGAACAACACACTTGACGCAGGACGGAGCACAAAAATATCGCAGCGGTCTGTTAGATCCATACTACAAATGTCAATCCCCATGCTAAAACCACTCAACCGCTGTTGACGCAGCGCTATCGCAGTGTCATCTATTGAGTGCGGTTTTTGTATGGAAAGTGACGTTTCAAGTATGGATTTGACAGACCGCTGCGATATTATTGAGGTCCGTCGTGCATCAAGTGTGTTCCTCGCCTAAGTAATGAAGACCTTTTTATCAATCAAATCTAAACATTAATTGCTTTTGAACAAGGTTATTTACATAAAATGGAGATGTACAGAAATTTCAGAAATCTAATCGCTTTTTTAGCCATTGAAAATAGCAAGCAATATTATTAACACGATCGGTGACAAAGTAGAAATGGTAAAAAAAATGTAATGTAATTTTTAACTAAATAATACATTACCTATTTATATTTTTAATTTTTTTATCCATCGATTTAATTATATATTTTTTTTCTTTTTTCATATGACTCATACGTAAGTATATTTGAACACTTTGAAAGCAATCAGACAGAAGAGCTTCTAATATCTTGTAAGTATTCTCCCACAAAAGGAAGCCAGATTGTTCTCGATACTGTCCAAATATTAATTACAACAATTTCATATCATACCACCACCCCTTACATTTTCTCAAATCTCGCTACTTTTCCGAACACACCCCTTTTGACAAACAAAGATAGCTTTATTACAAATTTCTATAAGCTAAAACGGGAACACGAAGCATTTAAAAGCTCCCAGACTTTTCCATCAGAAACAGAGTGAAATAAATCTGACCTTGTCTGGCTCACGGGAAGGGTAGGGCGAGTGAAAGAGACGGTACCTGTGGGTGAGCTTCAGAGCTGCAGTCGCCATGGACAACGGCGTGCTTCAGGGAGAGGAGGACGTCCGCGGCTTCCCCTCCCCCGCGTTCCCGGCATTCCCCCGCGTTACTCCTGCTGATAAAATCGATTTGTTAAAGTTTTTGTATGTATTGTGGATGTATGTAATGTAATGGAAGGTGGAGCGTAAGCGTTTATTCCGCAAAAATTGTTTCAAAGAAAACTTAAGTCTCATAAAGTAACTTATTGAGGCCTAAACCACATACCGTACCACAAAAATAACTAAAACCTTGATAAGAGTTTAGTACCCATTCATGAGGCCTGAATTTAAAAAATCTTTGGCGAATTGATAGCAAGCCCTTTCAAGTAAATTTTGACCAATATTCTACTTAGTGATCAGTTTTCGGGGCTCGGTGGGTATATTAATTACCATGTTTTGAGAACTAGAATCACATGTATGGGTGGAACTGTCCCAGTAGCCCCATCGTAGTAAAAGTGATTTTAAAAAATATTTGGGCTCGTCCGGGATTTGAACCCGGGACCTCTCGCACCCTAAGCGAAAATCATACCCCTAGACCAACGAGCCGAGTGACTAAAACATTGAAACAAAAGGTAACGTCTCAACTAATATCTAGGTAGGTATCTTCGATAGTAAAACACAGTTGCGTAAATATAAATAACAAAAGATAAATGGTCATAAAACACCTACTCAGTCATTATTTATTTATTGCACTTAATGTTTACCTTCTCGTACAATTATTATATTACCTGAATGATAACGATAAAATAACAGAGTTATAACGTTACTAGTGGGCCCGCTGCAACTCATTTTCCCGTGGGAATAAGATGTTTTCCCGGAAAGAATTATACATAAAATCCTTCCTCTTGAATCACTCTATCTATTAAAAAAACTTGCATCAAAATCTGTTGTGTACCTAGTTTAAAAGTTCTAAGCAAACATACAGACAGACGCGAAAAGCGACTCTGCTTTATACTATGTACCTAGTGAAGATAAGTAAGAAGCTGAACTGCTCTTATAAAAAACTGACCAGTGCAATTCGGACTCTCTCATTGAGGACTCCGTTACATACATCAAGATCTTTCATGGTTGGTTACTTGAACCAGAACCCTTAATTCTATTTTTATCGTTTTTTAGCCATTCTATAGGTACTTTAAAAAACTCGTACTACATATATTTTTTTTGTTTAATGCTAATTTTATAAAGATTTCCAATATAACCTGAATTTCTTGTGCTACTCTACCAGTTGGCAGAAAATATTGCAGCACTGTTCATACAAACATCGCTCTTACAGGTATAGCAGCGGCGGAGGTTGAATTTGTAGGACGAATTTAGACGATCACTAACTTGACTATTTATGAAGATTGACTTTATTAATGCAATGAGAACGTCGTTGTGATGCCGTGGGTGCCGTGTGATGCCAGCTTAGAATAGCAACACCCAATTTCTTTTCCGTGGGTGTCGTAGAAGCCGAAGGGACTGGAGGGGTTCATATGCAAATTTAGGCGACAGGCTGACAACCTGTTACCATAGTGATACAAGACTTATTTGAAACGACCCTCAAATATTTGTCAGACGTGGCGATAACGACCGTAATTTTACTATAGTTAAAGCTCTGCCGACCCCGCTAGGGATATAGGCGTGATCTGAGTATGTGTAGAACGCCATTGTCTTTTGTTAAAAAGTCAGAGCCCTAAGTCTGCTAAATGAAAATCGTTTCAGTTGGGCTGAGCTGTAGTTAGGGCTGAGCTGTAGGCTACTAACGGGGTCCACATGTGGCGGATAGAGGAACGGCCACCAGATATGATGGTTAGCTGCGAATATATTGAATAAGCAGTCCCCGACCAATCAGCGCCAAGATCATCAGGATGCAGTGGGAAATTCAGTGGAAGGGGCTTTCTTGAAAAAAGCTGCAATATCCGTAAACGATCTTGGGACGTGGCGAGTCGATGCCGCCACTAAATAGGCATTCCCCTGGTGTCAGGCAGTGGTGGCACTAGTACTGGCTAGAGGCCGAAGAATTGGGATCTGGAAGGGCTCATGACCATACAACATGGAGAGGGGCAACCCGCTTCATGCACTGCGGTGTGGAAGGCAAGAGGGATACCACCACACTATATTTCCCTAAAAAAGGAGTATTATGAGAATGGATGTCGATTGGATCTCAGTTGGATGATTTCGGTCATTTTGTAGTCTGCTAACGGCTAAAAGTATAGAAAAATCACAATGGCAATTTAATAACAGTTGAGTTTTGATGGAATTACAATGACAAAAAATAGAAGATTTGGGGCCCAGGTCAAATTTATCAATTTGATTTTAGTTTCTGTCTGTCTTGTCAATTCAATCGCGTCGCGTAGAAGTTGCAAATGCTCTTAAACTTACTGATATCCTGAGCACGGGGAGAAAGGGAACAGCGATGGTAAAGGATCCAGCTCTAGTGGTGGCAGGGAGAAAGAGCCCATATCTTCAGCAGGCCACTCAGCGTCGCTGGCACTCACATCGCCTTCGAGGTTCACCTCACAAGGCTCGATGGATGAGCTTAAAGCGTTTAAATCTTCGCCATTTTCTGGGCAACAGTTTTCGTTTTCTTGCTGCAAATAACAAAACACAATATACGGGTTGTAAAAAAAATTGCTGCAAATTTTTTAAGGGGTGAACCAGCCCATGAAACAGAAAAACTTTCCCCAAGGATCATAGGTCGAAAATTGAAAAAATATTCGGGCCTCCCATACAAAATTACCGACTGACCAAGTCAATTTGTATGGGAGGTCAGTCTCATACGCTGATTCACCCCTTAAAATATTTGCAGCTAATATTTTCACACCTTAAATTTAATACATAAATTCAAGTAGGTATTAATGAAATTGAACGCAATTTTTCGGGCCCTCGTTGGGCGCCACTCAGCTAAAATTTACGATCGAACCGGGTTGAGCTTTACAGGATAGAACAAGCTAATATTAGCTGTTAGTAGTCAGAACTTTACAATTCAGTAAATATATTTTACTTTTCGGTTTTCTGTTTTTGATAGAAAGATATCCTGACAAATTTCGGGTCATAATTAATGCTCTTATGAAAAATGTTTTATCTAATTAATCTATGCGTAGAAAATTTGATTTTTCTAGCGTTAAAATGTATATTTTGAAAATTTACGGTTAGGAACCAGTATTTTTAGCATTCTTTTTTCTCTCATTCAGTACAGTGGGTCCATCTAAGCTGGAGCAGACATTTGAATGTTCTGTTTTTTAGACCTCGTTGTTTTTTTTTTGAGTTTTCCACCCAAGGAGTCATAAAGTCATTGCCGTGTGATGCCGGCTTAGAATAGCATCACTCCATTTCCTACCCCTGGGTGTCGTAGGAGCCGCCTAAGAGACTCGAGGGATTCATGTGTATTGCAATTTTAGGCGACAGGCTGACAACTATCAGTGTTACACGACTTATCTGAAACGATCCTCAAAAAATTTACAGAGGTGGCGATAACGGCCGTAATTGTACGGTCGTTGATGCTCTGCCTACCCCGCCAGGGATTCAGGCGTGATATATGTATGTATGCATACATAAATCACGCCTTTATCCCTTACGGGGTAGGCAGAGCGTTAACGGCCGTAAAAATACGATCGCTATCGCCACCTTTGACAAATATAAATGGCCGTTTGAGATAATTTTGTGTATCACTATAGTGACGGGTTGTCAGCCTGTCGCCTAAAAGTTGTAATACACCTAAAACCCTCAAGTCCCTCAGTCGCCTTTTACGACACCCACGGGTAGGAAATGAGGTGATGCTATTCTAAGCCGGCATCACACGGCAATGTAGATATGTATGTATGAGTCATAAAGATCTTGAAACTCGCCTGACAGCAGTCGTGGTGCGGGAACTCCCTGAGCTGCGAGTCCAGGCAGCTGCACTGCAGGGGGTCGCAGCAGATCTGGCAGCAGACCCCGAACTGCGGGTTGTTCGGCACGTAGCAGTCCATCGCTCCGCCCCCTAGCGCCGCGCATGTTCAACGCGCAGGGGCGTCTACGTTGCTACGCTGCTATTTCCCTCGTTGTTCTAGCATTGCTGGAATATATAGTTGTAGGTCATTTGTAGGTATATAGTTAAAAAAAAGGTCACAAGTGAGTTTTTAACAACAACTGACTAGCAATAGTGCTTATAGTTATAAATCGCTATTTCCGTCGTTGTTGTCGTAGCATTGCTGGAATATATAAAGTTGTAGGTCATTTGTAGGTATATAGTTTAAAAAGGGCAAAAGTGAGTTTTTGAAAATAACTGACAAGAAAAGTGTTTTAAGTAAATCTTCTGCGAAAAATTTACTCAAATTTACTCAAATTACCTATTATAACATACATAATACTTACTAAGTTTTGAGTTCTGAGATCTAATTTCTTTTAGAAACGTTAAATAGGTAAAAAAATGAAAAAAAAAAATATTTTTGTCAAATATCACAAAATGCGAGTGAGTAAAAAATTTTTCGATAAGAAATTCGATCATGTCCTATTTGTTGCCTTACGTCAATTTTTTGCGCAATTTTTTGTTGCATCCAACGTTAAATTATTATTTTTATAACTCACAGGTAGGTAAACTGTCAACATCACAGCACACAAATTATATTATTTACTAATGGGTTTTACACATCCATAAACCCAAAGGATTGAAGGTTGCAAACACCGACGGCGACCCATCAGTGCGAATCTCAGCCAAATACTTTGGGGAAATTATTTATATCGCAATAATAGCTGATAACCGTGATATCCTTTTTAATGAAAAATATTATTTTGCACATAAATGACGCCCAACATGGGACTACCATGTTGGGCGTCAAAATTTTCTATAAGAAACCTATTAATCTACCTGGCATGGCAATGTTTAGTCCACTTCAGCCATTTTCAGGCTTATACTTTTCTCACGTCTCTACCACTTTTTAAAATTCTAGTTTTATAGCGTATGAAATTATGTGTTTGTTCTTCATGCACGCATGCAGTGCTGTAAAAGCTTGACAAATAACCTTATTGACTAATAGAAAGAACCTAGACTAAGTACCTTATAATCTACTGTGCCAAATAATATACAGCAAACTTTAAGGGGTAAAAACACCGAGGAAAAGTCTAGATACCACTTATTCCGCAACTTAACTGATGCTATTAATTTCTTTAAAGTGTTACCACTCTACCTTTTTAATAATTAATGGGAAATAATTTTGTATATTGGTTTATGACACGATTATGATTATTGATTATCATAACTTGCTTCTCACTACCAAATTATCATCAAGTAAAATTAAAATGATTGCTACTGTAAGTATGATAAAAAAAATAACCAAAACAGCCTTAAGTTGGAACTACGTGTCGAAGATTCCGTATTTATTTTATTATTTATGTCATTTTGATTGTTTATGAATAAATTTATGGTTTCAGATGTTATCCTTTGCAGCATAGAATATCATATTTACTGTAAGTTGTATTGCTTTACGGCTAACGCACAATAAACAAAACTTTGGGACGTATCTTTCCCTTTTCCTGTATAGTAATTAAAGACCTGATTTCGTGTGTGTTTGTGTAAAAAAACTAAGTACGCTCAATCAAATCATGCATCATCATTTCTTTGAACTGGATTCAATCTTGGGTACAAAGCAATAAAAAACATTTTTTATTGTATTGGCATAGTTGGCCCCAGTATAATAATTTGATAAGCTACATTTGGTACTTGCTAATAGATATAAATTTACTGCTATTAGAGTAAAAATTTACTCAAATTAGTAAATTATTACATGTCTACGTAATTACGTGTCAACCTCATAGTTTACATAAATAAAATTCAGTAAGTAATACTTATTTGTCCACTGATACTAAGTTTGGGTAGGAACTGTTTTTGGAGAAGTATACAACAAATAGGTTTTAACCCTTTATCTATGACGTATGACCAATCGAATATTCCTAATTTAATTATTTATGGTTTAATGATAACACTACACATGAATATGTACGTAAAAATTATTTCACAGTTCTTCGTAACCCATTTTGTAGCTGAATGAAGAGGACATTGACTGACCTTAAATAAATAGGAATCCAAAATCCAATCAAAATTGCGAGCACTAAATTGTGTTCTAAAAACTACAAAATCACAGTTGTACAAAACACCTTTCTTCACTAATTAAATTAAACGTATCGTCCAAAGCATGCGCGGTGGCACTTACGGCGCGGAATTTAAAAAACATAATTTATTTTTAAATTCGGAAGCGGGGTGTCTTCCCTGCCCGCTGGTGGTGACTAAACTATCTATCAAGTGTGCTAAGTGCAGTCCACCCGCCCCCATAATTGGCTGTTTGTATCCATCCATTCAACCCCTCTCGCCTGAAAAAAAAAACATGACATATTGTGCGCGGGAAAGTGCTGTCACTGCGTATCGGGTTAGCGTAGCGGCCGGCTAGCGGGCGCTGACGTTTTTGTGGTGAGAGACGTTTAGTGAGAGCCGATACTATTTTTATTATGAAATAATTGAATATACAATAGATTGTTATTTTATAACAACTTAGATTTCGTTAAAAGAGACAAATATTTTTTACACTAGAATAGAATGAAAACTTCAACACAAATTTTTGTATTCATGAAATAGATTAAAGTAACTTTTCAAAAGCTTGTGACTTAGCAGGCAATTTATGAGTTTTATTGTACTACACAGATGTAAAACAAATATTAGTTTCTCTTAGTACTTCTAATTAATCAAAAACAAATTCTGTTTAAGCACGGGCAAAAGAAGTGGGGACAAGACGTCACCCTGGGTAACACCAATTTTAATTATGTCTTCTCGATAGTTCAATATATTTATTTCGTAAATAAACACAACAACTGTATATTACTACTCATGTTTAACTAATAAAATATCTTTATCTATTGTTAACTCCACGCACAAATAAAACCAGGAACCACTTTTACAGTAATTTATTTTATTCACTATCAATCTGAATTCTAGAACCACAAGAAAACTCACAACAATTTTAGCTAAAACGAACCGATAGCTTCCGCGACCGAAGATCAACTGCCTGGGGTTGCAAAAACGCAACCCCTCGCACCCCCACCTAGGGTGCCCCGCTACTTCCACCACTTTTACCCAACAGACCACTGCTGCTGACGTATTGACCAATGAGAGTCGAACTACATTGGTCAATACAACAACTGGTGAACGGAAGCCATAATTCTATACAATAAATTCAACAGGACTTATTTAAATAATTACTTAATAACACTAAAATATATTAATTGATTTAGAAACTATTTTCAAGCTGAATTAATCATTATTCTATTTAATAAACTTAAATATCGCAACCAAGAATTTATTAACAAAAACCAGACTGCAATAGTCAATAGAACTATTACTTAAGATTAAGAGCAGACCTTATATGACAATTCTCAACAATATTAATATAAAGTTAACAATCGGCCTTCCTGTTTCTATCACGCCCTCGTGATTATTTTGGCTACATAAATACTCAGTAAATTATATTGTATTATATTTTTTTATTGTCATTTTTGTATTTGTCTCTTTAACATATTAAATGATCTCAATTAATAATTTCTCGCTCTTATACTTACTTTATAGTATAGATATATGAATTACTCAAACATGCAATATATTACATACAATTTTATCATCAAACTTTAAACAAATATCTGGCTTAATTACATTCCAAAATATACCTTTAAATTAAGACTGCGAAAAGAACTCCTTCATGTTTCTTTCGCACTATAACTACAATTGCGAAAAGAACTCCTTCTTGTTTCTTTCGCACTAACATTACAATTGCGATAAGAACTCCTCCATGTTTCTTTCGCACTAAAACTACAATTGCGAAAAGAACTCCTTCATGTTTCTTTCGCACTAAAACTACATTGGCGAAAAAAAAACTCCTTTCCTTCGCCTTAACAGATATCAAAAACTAATGTCATGAAAAGGATACAAGTATAACATTTACGTCCTCTCAATATATCTATAATTACACAAATTGTGTTTTTTTGTTCATGATCTATTAACAATACACATGTATGAGTACTATTTCTATTTTGAACTTATACAATCATCAGTAACACTAATAGTATCACTAGAAGTATCTGACTCGCTATCATTAGAGTTTCTGTTAAAAACAAGCCAAGGAGTCATTTTGTCAACTGAAACTATACTTTTAAACGGTCGATTATTTTTCCTTGACAATGGTGTATCCTGGACCTCATAGCGATCATTACTGTAGACCTGAGTTATTCGGTATGGACCCTGATATTTTGGAACTAACTTCCTACTTTGACCACAAGCTGGTATTTCACGTTCTATTCTTACTAAGTCACCGATATTAAACTTTGTACTTTTTCTACTTTTGTCAAACCTTTTTTTCTGTTTATTCTGGCTTTTAGCGACATGTTCTGAAATTTCTTTTCTTATTAATTGTAAATTTTCTCCCTCGTTTGCATAGTTTAAAACCGATTGCAAGCCTGCATCTCCTACACCAGTAAGCTGTAATCCGAATAAAGCTTGTGATGGTGTTTTACCTGTACCTTGATTGATAGTATTATTTAATCCCCATTGTACCTCTGACACAGTCTCATCCCATCTATTTTCAGGTTTTCCGTGATTAGCAGCAGTAAGTGAGCCGAGTATAGAACGATTGTATCGTTCTACCTGGCCATTAGCGCGAGGAGTTGCCACGGCATTCAAAATGTGTTTTATGCCGAGAGAAGACATGAAAGTCCTAAACTTTTTTGATGTAAAACCACTACCGCGATCTGAAATTACCCTTTTCGGAACACCGAACAAGTGAAAGTAATGTTTCAGTGCATTAATTGAAGATGACGATTTTGTATTTTTAACAGGCTGAAGAACAATGAATTTAGTAAACGCATCAATTATAACTAACAGGTAGCAATTTTTTTTAATACTACGCACAAAAGGGCCCAAATGATCAAAATGCACTGTATGAAAAGGACTTTCAACTTTAGGTATTGGGTGTAGCTCCCCTGACTTTTTACCCCCCTGGCCTTTGGAATGTGCGCATTGAAGACAGCTTTCTACATACTTTTTTATGAAACGTCGCATTTTTGGCCACCAGTACTTTGATTTTACTAAATGTAAAGTCTTATCAAAACTGAAATGACCGACTTCGTCATGGCATGTTTTCAAAATATTCCAGCGCACTCCTTTAGGTACCACCCAGCGTTCACCTTCGTCAGTTTTGCGATACAATATACCCCTTTTATTAACATAATTAGTTTTTATATCCGAAACATTATGTAATTGTTTGTCTTTTAATACGTCCATAATACGCCGTAATTCAGAATCATTGTTTTGCACCGTCGTTACCCAATCAACCGAAATGGACCTAACTTCATATTGAGGATCGACTTTATCTCCCAGTTCTTTTGATGCTTGATCTAAAAGCGGAGGTTGAATCGGATTTCTGCTAAGTGCATCAACGTGAGTCATATTGACTCCTGGCCTATATTCCATTTCAAAATCATATTCTTGCATGGCATTCCACCAACGTGCTACCCTTGGTATCATGTCTTTCTTCCCGAAGGTAGCTCGTAGTGAATTGCAATCTGTAATAATTTTAAAGTGCAATCCTAATAAATACACGCGAAAGCGTTGTAATACACACACCACCGCCAGCGTTTCAAGATCATAAGAACTGAAGTGCTGCTCTTCTGGCGAGGTTTGTCGGCTGTAATATGCCACAGGTTTAAAAGGCAAGTCCGACTTTTCCCTTTGCAACAAAATTCCTCCAAGTCCAATTTTGCTTGCATCCGTGTGAACTTGGGTTTCAAATGTGGGATTGTATAACGCTAAAACTGGTCGCTCTGCCAATGCTTGTCTCAGTTTTGTGAAGGCATTCTCTTCATCGTCAGTCCATTGCCATTTTTTATCTTTCTTTAACAAATTTGTTAAAGGTCTAGCAATCAAAGAGAAATCCTTCACAAATCGACGAAAATAACTTGCCAAGCCTAAGAATTGGCGAACTGTGTGCTGATCTGCTGGTCTAGGAAAATCTTTCACTGCTTCGATTTTTCTACTACCAGGCTTAATACCTTCCACATTTATCTGAAACCCCAAATATTCGATAGTTTCCTTAAAAAAGTTACACTTGGTTAATTTCAGTGTAAGTCCGGCTTCTCGAAAAAGGGATAAAACGTGTCGAAGACGTTTCATTCCTGTCTCAATGTCTGCGGAAGGAATTATAACGTCGTCCATATATGCATAGGCATGTTGAAACCTTGCATTCCCGAGTACTTTATTAATCATACGTTGAAATGTGGATGGTGCATTGGCTAACCCGAATGGCATTCTATTAAATTCGTAATGACCATCCGGGGTGACAAATGCAGTTAGATGTTTACATCTTTCAGCGACCGGGATCTGGTAATAACCAGACGCTAAATCAAGTGTGGTATAATACTTTTCACCAGATAAGTTGTCAATTTGATCCTCAATTCGGGGCATGGGATAATGTTCTTTTACCGTTTTTTTATTGAGAGCTCTATAATCTATACACATCCTATTCTCTCCTGTTTTCTTTTTTACGAGAACGATGGGTGAGGCATAATCTGAATGTGACTCACGAATTATGTTACAAGCTTGTAATTCGTCAACAATTTTTCTGACAGACTCTCGTTCCAGTTGAGACAATCTGTAAGGCCGATAGACAACAGGACTACAGTCACTTAACCGAATGTCCATTTCAGCTACATTAGTACAACCGATTTCGTTCGTAGAAAAAGCAAAACAATCTCTAAATTCATTTAATAGCTGTATCAAGTTTCTAGAATCCTTTGGATCAAGATTGTCATCCACAGATACATCTTCTGCTTTTATTTCAGTTTTAGTATTTTGTGACTCTTCATGTTTGACTAATTTAACATCAAGAACAGTAACACGCATAGTTCTCAGTATCAATGTATCTTTCGGCATTACAAATTGTCTGTCCGGAAATCCCCTAATCCTAATAGAACCCATACCATCCTCAACTCTACAGTGTCCTGGCAATACTTCGTATTCTTTCCGTGGCTCTTGCCTCAACTTGTGCTCTATCACCAAATCACCATCAAATTTGGGAGCAGTATACACATCTACCTCACTCAAACCATCTATTTTTGCGTCAGTTTTTATGTATACTAAAACTTTTTTTTCGTCGAAATCTCTTATATCAATAGTATACAGCGTTTTATTTGTTTTTAAGAAGTTTAAATGATCCTGTTCAGTATATGTTTGCCCAACTAACATGGGGATTTCTAATGTATCATCTGGAACTACCAATAATTCTGTTTCAGCTTCTACCGAATCAATTGACAAATTCACTATACACTTTCCTATTGCTTTCACCGTTCCTTTACCATAACCTACAAGTAATGGAAGATCCTCTTTATTCCAAGTGCATACAACATGCCTTGCATCAGACTCCCTCATCATCGTGCATTGACTTCCGAAATCAATTTGACAATATACTTCTTTACCGTTAATAACAGCATTCTTGAAGAATTTTTCTTCTTTGTTATTGCCTTCCGATACCAACTTTACAGATTTTTCATTTAGTTTAGAGACTACCGAAGTTTTGTTAGGGCAGTTTGCACTTTGATGACCAAGTTTGAAACAAAGATCGCATTTTTTTATGGGTTGTTTGCACCTGAAACTGGGATGACCCTCTTCACCGCAATTGTAGCATTTCATAACTCTAGTTTCGGTTTTTAGACGATTTTGATGTAAAAATTTTGATTTTGTATTATTTTCAGAGGCAGAGTTAGTTTTAAAATACGATCTATCCGACTTTGTAATTGATTTTACGCTCCTCAAATAAACCAATAGCTTGTCTGGATCAGTAAACTGTACTGCTTCAGCCCCTGTTCTAACTGACCTATCTTCAATCCCAAAAAGAATGCAATCCACAGCTTGTTTCCCAGAAATTTTGCATCGGTTTAACAATATAATTTTTTCATAGAAGTAATCTTCAAGTGAATCACCAAATTTTGCACGATAATTAAGCATCTCCATAAGCAATTGACCGTAATTCTCTACACTCGGAAAAGCCGTTTTCAATTTTGTTTGCCACTCTTCCCAAGAAAACATTACGCTTGGCAACCCCTGATACCATCGTTGTGCTAGCCCTACTAATTTGGGTAATGCGTAATGTATTATTTGACGCTCTGTCCAACCATAAATAGTAGCACATTCGTTAACTTTGGTGATCCACATGTCGATTGTTTGATTTTTTTTAGCTGGATCAAATTCAGGCACTGCATTGTTAATCACTGGATATCTTTCAGTTTGCGAGGAATTACTTTCGGATTTCAAAACTTTTATAAATTCGCGGAAAGTTTGTCTGATATCCAGTGATTCACAATTTTCTGGTTTAACATTAATTTGACACTTACTGTGTGACCTTTCTGTAGTATCAGCGTGGCTATGTGACCCTTTAACGGAGTCTGCACAGCTGCGCGCTATTCTTATGCAGCTGCTCGCCCTAGCAGCAGAGTCAGCACGGTAGCTTGTTGTCCTGTGCCGACTGTGGGACCTAATTCTGGCATCAGCACGGCTGCGTGACCGGCTGAGGCGACTGCGTGATCTGACCCTAGCGTCAGCGGAGCGGCGCGCAACTTCGGCAGCGCCCGCACGGCTGCGCGACGCCCTGGAGCGGCTGCGCGACCGGCCAGCGCCATCAGCAGAGCGGCGCGCACCCGCAGCAACGCCCGCGCGGCTGCGCGACAACCTGGAGCGGCTGCGCGACCGGCCAGCGTCATCAGCGGAGCGGCGCGCAACCTCGGCAGCGCCCGCACGGCTGCGCGACGCCCTGGAGCGGCTGCGCGACCGGCCAGCGCCATCAGCGGAGCGGCGCGCACCCTCGGCAGCGCGCGCAGCCTCGGCAGCGCCCGCACGGCTGCGCGACGCCCTGGAGCGGCTGCGCGACCGGCCAGCGCCATCAGCAGAGCGGCGCGCACCCTCAGCAACGCCCGCGCGGCTGCGCGACAACCTGGAGCGGCTGCGCGACCGGCCAGCGCCATCAGCGGAGCGGCGCGCACCCTT
Source organism: Keiferia lycopersicella (assembly GCA_029255805.1). Classification (NCBI taxonomy): domain Eukaryota; kingdom Metazoa; phylum Arthropoda; class Insecta; order Lepidoptera; family Gelechiidae; genus Keiferia; species Keiferia lycopersicella. Next base: position 1,453,282 of record JARACZ010000028.1, read on the forward strand.
GGCAGCGCCCGCACGGCTGCGCGCACCCTCGGCAGCGCCCGCACGGCTGCGCGACCGGCCAGCGCCATCAGCGGAGCGGCGCGCACCCTCGGCAGCGGCCGCACGGCTGCGCGACCGGCCAGCGCCATCAGCGGAGCGGCGCGCACCCTCGGCAGCGCCCGCACGGCTGCGCGACCGGCCAGCGCCATCAGCGGAGCGGCGCGCACCCTCGGCAGCGGCCGCACGGCTGCGCGACGCCCTGGAGCGGCTGCGCGATGCCCTCGAGCGGCGCGCACCCTCAGCAGCGCCTGCACGGCTGCGCGACGCCCCGGAGCGGCTGCGCACAGCATCACTAAGGCCCTTGCGCCAGCGACTGCCGAGAATAGGCGATAATATCTGCCTTTCTCCTTTTTTCTTATCCATCCCTGAAATATAAGGGAATAACTTTGGACATGACTGTTCTTTTTTTTATTGTAAAATTAAATTCATAAATTTACTTGTAGACATTTTAAGAAACAAACTAATTGCCTATACGAATCAACAAAATAATATATGCATTCTTCTTTTCATTAATTGTTTTAATTATTTATTACAAATAATATATAGTCTCAAACTTGCAACGAAAGAAAAATAACTAACTATCTAAGTTCTCTGTCTCAGTGACCCAACCAATAGAAAGAAAGAAAGAGAGAGAAGAAAAAAAAATCACAAATTTTTACAAAAACGTCTATTGAATAAAACACTGTTAAATCGTATTATAAAAAAAAAACTGACCTGTTTCGTGGGCGTTCGATAAGAATCCAACTTCTGATTTGTTAACTCCACGCACAAATAAAACCAGGAACCACTTTTACAGTAATTTATTTTATTCACTATCAATCTGAATTCTAGAACCACAAGAAAACTCACAACAATTTTAGCTAAAACGAACCGATAGCTTCCGCGACCGAAGATCAACTGCCTGGGGTTGCAAAAACGCAACCCCTCGCACCCCCACCTAGGGTGCCCCGCTACTTCCACCACTTTTACCCAACAGACCACTGCTGCTGACGTATTGACCAATGAGAGTCGAACTACATTGGTCAATACAACAACTGGTGAACGGAAGCCATAATTCTATACAATAAATTCAACAGGACTTATTTAAATAATTACTTAATAACACTAAAATATATTAATTGATTTAGAAACTATTTTCAAGCTGAATTAATCATTATTCTATTTAATAAACTTAAATATCGCAACCAAGAATTTATTAACAAAAACCAGACTGCAATAGTCAATAGAACTATTACTTAAGATTAAGAGCAGACCTTATATGACAATTCTCAACAATATTAATATAAAGTTAACACTATAATATAATAATGAGCTATGCGGTATTTTGAGTGATACGCTAGAACATGATGGGATGTGTAGTATCAGTTTTTCACTATTGATTCATCACGGATGACCGGTGGGCCACCCAGGTGTCTGAGCGGGGTTGGCGACTACCTGTCTGACCTGTCGTGTATTAGTTTACCTATATTGAAAATATTGAATTTAGTAGTTATATTTTTATCATTATTGAAATCATTGTTCGTTAATATTCTTTTGAATAAGAAGCGAAGTGCAAAATATCCTTTTTTTATTTGTTAAAAACTGTTTTGTAATTAATTTCTTGGTAATTTCTGGAAAAATAATACATACAAACATATATCACGATTTTATCCCTTGCGGGCTAGGCAGAGCGTTAACAGCCGTAAGAATACGGTCACCATCGCCACGTCTGACATGTTTGAGGATTGTTTTCCAAGGTTGCTTCAGAAAACATGTGTATGACTAAAAATTGTAATACACCAATACCCTCGTGTCTCTTATTCGCCTCATACTTCACCCGCAACAAGGATGTGAGGTGATGCTATTCTAAGCCGGCAACACACGGCATAAAAATAATGATGGTTTCAAATGTTTCATGCACCTAAGTTCATAAACAAACAAAATGTAGAAATCCTGAAGCTACTCAATTTTTACTCACTGTTCCACGACCACGCAGTTCTTGGTACACTGTAGAAGATGTCCCATTTTGCGACCCAGTTCAGACTCATTCTGACTCGTCTGATTTGCAAACATTTTCACTAGTCAATGCGCTGGTGATTGACGAATTGCTCCTAAAAATAAAAATATATAAAATTATTCCCTGGGGGAGGCCTACGTCCAGCAGTGGACTGCAATAGGCTGAAATAGAATAGAATTAAATGATTGGGAATTGGTAAGTAAAATGTAAATTCTAAGTTTCTTAAAGACCATCCATCCATTATTATCAAGGTTTTACACTATCTTGGTCGTTTTTTGCAGTGTGATACCCGGCTTAGAATAGCATCCATCACCCCATATCCTTCCTGTGGGAGTCGTATACTGAGGATCTTGAAAGCTCCCTGTGTATAACAATTTTAGGCGACAGGCTGAAAACCTGTCAGTATGTTGATATTAGAGTATATTAGTTTTTCTCTGTGATATTAGTGATAAACCATTTTTCTAAATCAGCCTTCAAAGATGTCTCAGACGTGGCGGGAGCCTTACGGTCGTTAACGCTCTGTCTACCCCGCAAGGGATAAAGGCGTGATATATGCATGTTGTTCGTTTTTTTCGAAATATTTCGCGCAGCCACGGTAACCGTGTGAACCAATGGCGTTCACAGGTGAGGTAATGGAGTGACAGGAGCCGCGCATGCTCAGTGAGCAGCAATGCCTGCGCGCTGGTGGTCCTACCTACCGCACGCAAGGGAAGCTGGGACGCGTGTTAGGTATTTGAACACACTAAATTCTGTTGCACCTGAGAGATTCACCAGGGCCCCAAGAAGCCTGCTATTTTTTGTCATTGTAACGCCATCGAAACTCAACTGTCATTGAATTGCCATTGTGATTTTCCTATATTTCAACCTGTTAGCAGACTACGCAATGACCGGAATCATCCAACTGAGATCCAATCGACATCCAACTGAAACGGTTTTCATTTAGATGACTTAGGACTCCGATTACGCCGCTAATGTTGTTGTTGCCTTCTCATTACAAAAAGCTAGGCATGGTTTAAGTCTGTTTGACAGTCTCAAATCGTAAGGAAGAATAATCCGCTACTTGACTGGCAGGTCAAAATGAACTACCTACTTTTTAAAGTGACACTTTGTACAGAAATATAGAATCATGACATCACAAGTCGTTATTTCGGATGGCGTCAAAACAATAACTTTTATATGAATTTTCTGTTTAAAAATACTAATTGTCGAAATTTTCAAAAACGATGAGTGGGGTTAGAAGTATTTTTAGACAATACTTTTTACAATATAACTTTCATATTTTATTAATTAGAATTACCTTGTTAGGTACCGAATTGAAACTCCTTTGTCAAAAAGCATGTCTAACTTTTTTATTACAACAACACGTGATTACGAAAATACGAAATCAGCTTAGTTTACTTATTTTTCTAAACGTTGGGCCTGACACGCAGGTCCGTCCTTCGTTAAAGTATGAAGAGTAAGCAGCGTTATAACAATAAAACTTATTATATCGGTTCATATTAATTTCTAGGAATACCGTCGTAAAACTAACAGGCAGGAGCTTAGTTCGCAACCCTTCCGCATATCAAATATGCCAGTATTTAAATTCTACCCGCTTAGCCAGCCCGATGAGCCCACCTGACTTTGAGCCTGTCCTGTCGAATATAGCCTGATGGAATGAAAGTCGATCGCTCGGAAACGGAAGTGTCGGGTGACAGACCGGAGCCGGATGGAATGACGAGCGGGTTCGATTTGAATTTAGGGTTTGGTTGGAAGGACTTTGTTGATGAAACGTACTTTTAGTCTAGGTTCGTAAGTTAGGTTGTGTTTCTCGTGTGTATTGAATACTACAGTACAGTGTATGAATACGTGTATATAAGTTACAGCGTGATTTCAAGTCTTTCAAAAACAAACACATTGTTCTTTGGTCGGAGAAATTTTTCGGCATTCTGGGTGAAAAATATGACTATAATGGCCAAAGTTAGAAAACAAATTTTAGCAATATACTTATTTATATACGCTGCTGAAACTTCTTTTACTCTATTCTTTCTTAAAATTTCTTAACCTGTCTAGCTCAGCCCATACAAAAATGGCGGCGCGCGCCATACTAAATAGCGGAGCGCGCGCTCCCGAAAATTCCTTTGTAGCTCTGGTTTTCGTTCACCAATTGTCAAGCGGTTTTTTTCGTCTAAAAATTCATGAACGCATCAATGCGCTTAAAAAAAATAAAATAAAGCTAAGTCGCACTGTGTGTGCGTATAAATTGAGCCAAAGTAGCTGTCAAAAAAAGGCTCGCGGACCGGTTTTCGGCGGCAGATTGCGACATCACTACAACATCCGTTGTCTATGGTTTATACGTCATTTGACAGCTTAGATCCTAAGGTCATAACTCTCAGAACATTCCAAAGCAATAGGAAGCTTAGTTTCGTCGCAATAAGGGTCAGAATAGCGGGTGCCGATCGGCACCCGCGGGACTTGAGTGGAAATTGTTTTGGTAACTGCTAAATGTCTTTTATTATTATTTATTCAAACACCTGCTTCTTTAAAAGTAACATGACATGACTAATATATTTTATCACTTTTATGTATTTTTTCAATTTTATTTTACTATAAATTATCTCTATTATTAAATTCATTACGCATCTCATCTCACCCTTTAAATAAATATTTTTACCGCATCGAAGATTAATCTCAGCGCAAACATTGTCGTGTTCATTGGACCGACAAATTATTTGAGCTTAACCGCGATCCCGACACTGTAATACATTGCTGTACTGCTTCTACATTTGTGGCATTGTAGTTGCTCAAAAACAGCAATAGAAGGCGAAAATTACGAAAGCTTCAAAAGGCGAGGTTAAGATAGGGTGTTTCAACAATAAGTTGGTCCACACTTCGTACACATCACACCTGTGTTTGCACTAAGGCTTGTGCAAGTGGTTCTATAGTAAAATGTTATGCTTCTGGTTATTTTTTTATTATGTAACAGGTATAAGAGTTGGTAGTTTATTTTACTTTCGCGTAAAAGTTACAACTACCAGAAAGCACAATTGTACTGAAATTTTCATTGTTCTTATTAAAATTGTACTGTTGAGTAGCATAGAAAGATAGAAAGAACCTTTTGAATTAGGTATAGGTACACATGTATTTTTTTTATTATTAAACAAAAGTTATATTGTCTGCAAAAATGAAACTGCATCCGTATGGAAATAAAGTTAGGTACCTAATTATAAAGGAAAAAGGCTGCTTTTAAATGTTGACCAATCCAATTTCGGTTTGTTGAGTAGTTGTACCTACTAGCAATTTATTTGTATATATTTTTCCCAGTAATAAATACTATAAGACGAAAAAAAAATATAAGCAGGCACTTATATGATTTTCAAATCTATTAGTTGGTTTTACCAACCAACTGATTCAACCCTCTTCAATTTGCAATAGCAACAATCCATTCCCAGAGAAAACAATTAACTTGCTCCCATCTATCACCGAACCGGTGTAAAGTGATACGCCTCAATCGGAAACGCAAATAAAAGATAGTTTTGTCCACGTTTTGTCTGTAATTCAATATTTTCTGCGGATTGACCGGTTATCTCAGTGCTACCGCAGTGATGCGCATTTTAATCGTGAAATGGAACGCAAGCACGTGCCGCACGCGTGCCATTGCAGATTTTCGGCCCTTTTTTGGCGGCAAATCGTGAATATTATCTGCTAAATACTGTACTCAAATATTGTAATCTATGGATTTGCCTGCGATTACTTCTGTGGCTTATATAGTAAATTAAAAGTTATAAGTAGTTAGTTTCATCGGGCTCTCCTTCCATTTATAATTGTTCAACATCAAAGCTTAAAGCTTTGGTCTCAAACACGTGATCGTAAAACTTTCGTCGCAATAGGTGATTACCTAATAAATACCTTCTAAAATTTGAAGTGGAAAGTATACCGAATCAACTGTTGAATTGTGTATTACACACATCACGCCTTAATCACTTGAGGGGTAATCAAACCGTAAACGGCCCTAAAAATACGGTTGATATGGCAACACCGCCATACAAATATTTGAAACCCGTTTAAGGAAAGCAACAAGAGTTTTAGAATAACCTCATGTTTTATTGTTAGACTAGATAAACAATTTCACACATTTTTATAGCTTAATTACCTAATAGATTCCTTCGTTTATTTAGATTCTTGTATTGTAATTTTGCTCGGTACCGCTAAATTCAACAATATTTTTACACTTACCTTCTCCTATTCTTTATATTGAAACATCATACATTTGGTTACCAAAGAAAACTTTCCAAAAAGCTTAATACACCAAACATCCCTCTAGGTACGAAATAAAGTTGGAAAAAGCGGCGTTTCGGAATCGATTTGACTTTATGCGGCTTCAAGTACGGCTTCCCGTCGTCGGGCTAAATTAAAACCATCTATACAGCCGTTTAGCTTTTGTTGGATGGAAGCTCTCTTGCTAAGAAAGCTCCAACGTTTGATATATTTGCTTATAAATGAATTATTCTGTAGTTCATGTTAAGAATTGGTACATCAAACTCAAACTCAAATCATTTATTCAAAGTAGTAAATTTTACATTTATGTTTTTGATGGTCAAATATTAGTCATTGTTAAAAGAAAATATTGGATTAGTACATTTTTCTATTTACTTACATATATACATACTTACCTACTCTAAAAATCATACTTACAATCTATTATCAGATGAATTTTAATGTGCTGCCTAAACATTTATTTTTAAACGAAAATACCTATACATTAAACTCTATTTTCTATTTTATAAATAAGTACCTAAAAACATGAATCATATGATATGACTATAGCAAAGAAGAAAATAATCTTTATAGGCCTAATCCTTAGGCTTAAAGGTTAAGCCTTGTACCATTTTTTATTTTTGCATTTATTATTTTATACACACATTTATATACACGCCGTTGTTGGGTAGTTTTTTGTTCTTTCATCTACAATCAGTGCTGAGACTATAAGTAATTTTTTTGGGAGTTTTATTAACTGAGGACCATATCAGAAAAACTGTATTTATAGTAAAAGGTTATCATAATCATAAATCTTTATTGTTTTCTATCAGCTTGTCGCCTCTCTCTCTTCTCTTTTCGTGTGGGACACCGAATCGCCCAACGACCCGATGAACCCTAGTGTCAGAATTTCTCAACCGCCTTCTACAAGTAGCAGGCTTCTAACATGGTTGTGTAACGACCGCCGTCTAAGTAATTATAGACAGCAACCGGGACCTACGGCTTAACGTGCCATCCGCAATGTCCTAACCAGACTGGGAACAAATTCACAAAGAGATAAATATCAACTTTGTGAGTGACCCACCGAGAATCGAACTCGGGACCTTCTGCGTCAAAGGCAGTCGCGCTACCACTGCGCCACATCGGTCAAATAAAATTTGTGATACACAATAATTCTTTGAGTCTCTTAGAAACCTCTTACAACGAGAGCCGCGGTAAAGAAATGAGGTAGATGAAAAGAGATGATGATGCTTTTTTAGCCGGTATTTATTCCAAAGTTAAAAGTATAAATTAAATTATGGAATATATTATATTAATCGCGTGAACTTGCGTGCAAGGTTCTATATCGATCGATTAAGAACCCATGAAAAATTGAAAAAAAAAAACAATTTACAACTTGTCTGTGGTAAATTGAATATGTTTTCCGTTAAATTTTCGTGCAATATAATAGCAGTAGCACGCAGCTGATGCGTACTTTTTGTTTTAACTCATTTAGTATTTAGATGCAGCTAGGCTAGATATCCTATCAATGGGATTTTTTAGCTTATTTCTGTTAGTCAGTTTACTTCCTAGCAGATGACGCTTGCAGCGAAAGAAAGCTTTTTTTAAAAGCTCAGGAGCGATTTCCTATAGATGAGAAGAGTCACTGAACTTGACATACAATTTCTCAATTTGCATAAATAACGACTATGGCAAAAAATAAAAACTTTATGAATATTGAATGGATTTATATACCAAATGACCTTTGTCACGTAAATAAATAAATTAAAAAATTTCGTTACTATCTTTTTACCGCGGCAAAACTTATTATTAACGGGTCCGCGGCGCGCGGTACTGTTTTGTGCGCATTGTCCTTTACACGCTTGAGCGAACAATGGTAAAAAACGTATGTCGCTTTATGGCAACATCACTCGTAAATTTTCTAAACTGCAAACACCGAAATTCCTGGTGTCAAGTCAAATTGTCAAATTTTTATTATCGCAAAAATTTCAGTCATATTTTCTTTTATCATTACGTGGTTTTTAAATCAAACAAAAATACGGAAAAGTGTATCGACGGAGCCGCCGACCGTATCCGGTCGGGTTGACAAAATCGGCGGTGACACAGTGAGCGGGGTGTTCGCATAAATGAGATCTTTGAAATGTCTTTGAGATCGAAAGCTTTGGCACTAGTGGAAGTGTTACTTCGGGTGCCTCCGCTGTTTGTTGTTGATGAGTTCCTGAAGATCAGCTTGGGGCTGCCAGTGTCGACGGGGGAAGAGGTGTCGGTGCTCAGCAATGTGACAATCGACCACGTAGATATTATTGACGCTGATGCCAACTATTACGATGCTAATTTCTATAACGCCTTCTTCTTTACGCTGCTGAAGTTCTTTATATGCTGTCTAGGTAAGGAACATGTTTCTACCCTTATAATCAAGTAGTTTAGTTGCTTAAATGGCGTTAAATCTTGTGGGAATAAACTTCCAATATACTTCCATTTTGTTTCACAATTCTTTCGAAATCTCTGCTTCGTGTTAGCATAGAAGGATGAAATGTCAACATTTATCTAAGCAGGTTTTGCACACAGCTAAATAATTTCGTTGTTTACTAATTTGCTTATGTATACCTAAATCGCAAGCCGGCCATGTTATTCAAAAGTTGCCCAAATCAAAGAGATCACTTGAAATCATACATACACATACACAAATCACGTTTTTATTCCTTGCGGGGAAAACAGAACTAACGAAAGTTACTTCCATTATCACCAGGTCTGACAAGCATTGAAGGCCCTTTCCGATGATTTGTGTATCACTGTAGGTAGTGATAATTTGTGAGCCTATCACCTTAAATTGTAGTACATGTGAAACCCTCGAGTCCCATACTTGCCTTTTACAAAATCTGTAGGAAGAAATGGGGTGATTCTATTCCTAGCCTCAGTTCGCATCACACAGCTAGTACATAATTAGTATAATTAAATTATAATTAATTCTGTTACTCATTATTTATGTTTACTTGTCTAACGTCACAATCAAAAAGTATTGAAAGTAGTATTTCTTCAATTTGAATAGAATTAGAATTTAACAATAACAGCTTGTGTAATTTCTTGTGAGCCATTGTCAGTAACAAATTGAAAATTAACTGATTATATTCTGACTACCGGCCTGTTCAGAAATGGGTGCAAACTGCTAATCATTTTCCTGTGGGAAAAAAATTACCACTACAAGACAATAGTCCACTGCTGGACATGGGCCTCCCTTAGAATAGAATAGAAATAGAAAATAAATCTTTATTTCAAAGTATATGAAGCAATACAACATTAGTAACTTAAATACTAGGCACAGGTTGTACATTGAAAAAGGCATACCACTCAGCATATGCTATAATACAAAGCAGGTATGACAGCCCTGGTATTCTGTCCCCCTTATTTGGGGGTGTATATCCTCCTAACGCCCAGGGTTCTGAGAACTTTTTTCAGATTACAACCTGGATGCCTTTTAAAAGGAAAATAAACCAAAGCAATCCGTTGTCCTGGAAACTTGCAGTTCCAAGTTATCCTGGGTCTACAGATATAAACCATTGATATGGTCGAGAGCTTTTGGGAATTTTTACTCCTATTTGTCACTAGTGACTGATTTTGATGACCGAAGTTGCGCAGTGGAAGTGCGACTGCCTTTGACGCAGAAGGTTCTCCAGGTTAGATTCTCAGTGGGTCACTCACAAAGTTGATATTTATCACTTTGTGAATTTGTTCCCAGTCTGGTTAGGACATTGCGGGCTGAACCACCGAATTGTCTGTAAGAAAGATAGTTCCATGTATCGGATACGTTAAGCCGTAGGTCCCGGTTGCTGTCCATGATTACTTAGACGGCGATTGATACACAACCAGGTCAAAAGCCTGCTACTTGTAGAAGATGGTTAAAAAATTCTGACACTAGGGTTCACTGGGTCGTTGGACGGCTCGGTGTCTCACATGAAAAAAAAAGAACTGATTTTGTGGGGACAAAATGGGAATAAAGGTAACTAGTAAAACTTAAAACAAATCCACAAGCGAGGGGAATTCCCCTGTTTGTGTTGTTGCCATGTTGCCATATCTGTGCCAATCTTTTAAAACTAGAGAGGTTCTTGACATTTAGCACTATTGGTTGTCTCCTAGCAGGCTTCAAAATTTTCAAGACTATTTGGATTAGATGTAATTATGAATATTTGATAATGATTATCAAATGTGTGTATTATCAGTGATCATCAGTGTAAGTAGTGCAAGTTGAGGTGAATGACCCCTAAAGGTGAACGCACACTTATCGGCGGCGAACTAACCGAAGTGCCGTGTGATGCCGGCTTAGAATATCATCACCCAACATCCTTCCGCGGGTGTCGTAAGAGGCGACTAAGGAACTCGAGAGTATGGGTGTATTACAATTTTTAGGCGGCAGGCTGGCATACTGTTACTATAGTGATACGCATGTTTTCTGAAACAACCTTGGGAAATAATCGTCAAAAAAAAATGTCAGACATGGCGATAGCGACCGTATTCTTACAGCTGTTAACGCTCTGCCTACCCCGCAAGGGATAAAGGCGTGATATGTGTATGTATGTTCATAAGAAATCCCGCCTCCGTTCCGCATCCACTCCCGAACCGCTAGTATGATAAAGCCCTAACTCCGAATGGTAAAGAATAAACACATATACACAAATCACGTCTTTATCCATTGCGGGGTATGTAGAGCGTTAACGATCTTAAATAACGGTCGTTATTGCCAAGTCTGACAAGTAACGAGAGCCCTTTCAGATGATACGTGTATCACTGTAGTGACAGACAGGTTGTCAGCCCGTCGCCTAAAGTAAAGAATAGCGCGCAGGAAAACTGATGTATTTCGTTGCTCTTTCTCGCATGGTTGGTATTGGTAGGTCAACGTATGTATACAGGATGTAATAAATAAGCTGCAAATATTTTAAGGGGCGAATCAGCCCATGAAACTGAACAACTTTCCCCAAGATATGGTCGAAATATGAAAAAAAAATTGTATCTCCCATACCAAATGTAGCAGCCGACCGAGTCCGAGTCAAACTGTATAGGAGGCCCAAAATTTTTTTTCACATTTCGACCTATGTTCCTTGGGGAAAGTTGTTCAGTTTCATGAACTGTTTCCCCCTAAAATATTTGCAGCTAATATTTTTACACCCTGTATTTTAAACTACAGTCCTTTTAACAACACGCGGTTTCACTCACAAGGTCGCCGCAGAGGCTAAGGGCGATCGTAATGAACCACTTCCGAACCGAACAGACAATGTTATGTGATAATATGATAACGGATACTATAATGTATTTCTGCATATCATTATACATACATACATACATAAATCACGCCTATATCCCTTGCGGGGTAGGCAGAGCGTTAACGGCCGTAAGAATACGGTCGCTATCGCCACGTCTGACATTATTGAGGATTGTTTTCCAAGGTTGTTTCAGAAAATATGTGTATCATTATAGTGACAGGTTGTCAGCCTGTCGCCTAAAAATTGTAATACACCAATACTCTCGAGTCCCTTAGTCGCCTCTTACGATACCCTTGGGAAGGATGTGGGGTGATGCTATTCTAAGCCTGCATCACACGGCACATCATTATACATTTACATACACGTAATCATAACGTTTGGCCTTTTTCGTGGCTTGGACTTTAATTAGGACTCTATTCTTTGGACGACATTTATCTTCATTTCATAATTTAAAGCAAAGCCTTCAGACGCATAAGGTCCCGTTCCGTTTTTATGAGAATAAAATCCCTTTCTCAAAAAGTTCCTATCTGAAAAAGACCCTTTGTCAAAAGGTCCCTTTCTCAAAACGTCCCCATCTCATAACGTCCCTTCGTACACCAAATGGTTTTTAAGGTTCCTTGAGTTTCGGTGGTATCGACTGGACCTCCTACAAAATGTACCAGCCGAACGAACCAATTGATATGGGGGTTAAATTTTTTTTCATGTTTCGACCTATAGATCTGCCTTAGAGCTGTTTGCATACATACATACATACATATATCAGGCATTTATCCCTTGCGGGGTAGGCAGAGCGTTAACGGCCGTAAGAATACGGTCGCTATTGCCACGTTTGACATTTTTGAGGATTGTTTCCAAGGTTGTTTCAGAAAACATGTGTCTCACTATAGTGACAGGTTGTCAGCCTGTCGCCTAAAAATTATAATACACCAATACTCTCGAGTCCCTTAGTCGCCTCATACGACACCCGCGGGAAGGATGTGGGGTGATTCTATGCCGGCATCACACGGCTGTTTGCAGCTAATATATTTATTTACACCTTATATTTGCGTCATCAACCTGCGATTTAGATACCTGCTCTACAACCTTTATTGTCATTAATTAGGTAAAATTAATAAGTAATTATAATTCATTACGTCGAAGTCTTCTTCTTAGGTAAATAAAGGTAAATGAAGTAAATAGGTAGGTAAATGCTATCAGCAGCACTACAAATTACCCATCTGTTTTTTGTAAAGAGACCAGCTTAGAATAGCATCACCACATTTCGTAAGAGCCGACTAAGGGACTAGAGGGTTTCATGTATATTACAACTTTAGGCGACAGGCTGGCAACCTGTCACTACAATGATACACGAATCATTCTAAAAGGCCCTTTTTGTCAGACGTGGCGATTGCGACCGTATTGTAATGGCCGTTAACGCTCTGCCTAGCCCATAAAGGAGAAAGGCGGGATATGTATGTATGCATTAATTGAACGGTCCCTAATAAGTCTCAAAAATACGAGATATGGGGTTTTGTTGTTCCACAATTGACAACGATAAAAGGAAGTAGTTTTTTTGTATAGAAATAAAATTGTTGATTCATAATCTTGACCACAGACGGAAAGTGGGTCTTTAGATACTTCTTGTACGAGTCAACTTTCTCTAAAAAAACACGGTTGTACGTCCTTTTGAAACTTGCAGTCGTGCGAATCTAGACTCTGAAGTTAACACTATATATGTAGACACTTCACGCCTTTTAGAGTTACAGGGTAGGTAGAACGGTAACGGCCGTAAAAATAGGGTCAGTAGTTTCAGAAGTATTGTTTGGTGCATAGTCTTGAAAATAAGCCTGAACAGCCTACAAATGAGTGACTTGAAGACGCTAAGACCACTTATGGCTACTACTACCAGTGCTAGACATGGGCATCCCCCAATTGGGGGGTATTTGACATACTCACCACGCTTGGCAGGCGGATTGGCGTAGTGCAAGGTGTGGTAGACATTCACCCCATTTCCGGCGAAAACTAAATTCCACATTCGTCAAGAAACAGTAGATTTTTTCGTCTGACGAAAACGGAATCTGACTTAAGTGTCCGAGATGTTCACAGGGAACGCTTTTCCATTCCCTAGATATATGCCTTTTACAACACCTACAGGTGAAGCAATGATATGAAGCTATTCTCAACCGGCATCACACGGCTACCTACCTACGACCATGTCAGAAGCCTGCTACTTGTAGAAGTCGCTTGAAAAATTCTGACACTAGGGTTCATTGGGTCGTTGAACGACTCGGTGTCCCATACGAAAAGAGAGACCTACCTACGACGATCTATTTATACCTCAACTGGGTACTTAATCGTAAAAAACCTGTCAAAATAGTTTTTATTTTTAACATTCAGTCGTTGATTAAGGTCGTCGCGATAGGCATCACCGTTAACTTTGGTCAAAAACACGTTTGTTTTTTTTGTTGATGTTTTCACGTCACAAGACTTCAATACACTGACCTACACGAGGTCTCAGAACGACTCGTGCCAATTTTGACTTTAAATTTTTATGTACTAGTGGCCGCGCCTGCTGCAACTCGTTTTCCCGTAGAAATAAGATGTTTTACCATTTCATTTCATTTATTTATTTCAATATCAATGATTAAATTGTGTGTGAAAATATTGTTGGTAAAATACAAAAAAATATACTAACTACAATCAAATTAAATTAATACAGGAATTAAATCTTTAAAAAGTAATCTAATCACAATAAAACATAAATTAATACAAATAAAAATTAAAATTAAATCATTATTTCATAAAATCTTGGATTGAATAGTAACATTTTTCCACAAGAAGAGCTTTAAGTTTTGTTGTAAACACTCTCACGCATTTTATAATTTTAAATTCTACAGGTAACTTGTTAAACAGTTTGACTGTCTGATATCGTACACTACTTTTGGCCAATTTAAGTTTTGGATCAAAAATAATATTCAAGTCTTTTCGTCTCGTTTTTTCTCTCTCTGTCATTTCCTCTTCTGTTTCATATATATGTCGTTGTTTCAAGAAGTTTGTTAGTAAGACTAATATATACAAACTTGGCACCGTTAAAATTCCCAACTCTATAAAGTGGGGTCGGCAGGACTCCCAAGGCGGAATTTGAACTATGGCACGCACTGCTCTTTTTTGGGCTAAAAAGGCTTTATCTAAGTTATATTTATGACTAGCACCCCAAAGCGCAATGCTGTACCGCAGTTTAGACTCTACCAAAGCATAATAAATAGTCGTCAGCTGTTTAATTGTAAGTGCATTTCTGAGACTACGTAATGCGTAACATGAAGAGCTTATTGAGGAATCAATGGCACCCAGCTCTTTTTTCCAGTTTAAGTCTTCATCAATATGAATTCCTAAAAATTTGACCTCTTTCACGCAAGCTATTAATTTGGATCCCAACTCAACATTCAACGTTTCTTTGTTTCGCGAAGTAGTTTTAAAAAGAATTATGTTACTTTTACCTATGTTCAGCTGTAAATTGTTTGTAATGAACCAACTATTGAAAGCAGTCAGGGCCGCGTTTGTAAATGTATTGAGTTGGGTGATGTTCTTTCCGTTTATAATCGCATTTGTATCGTCAGCGAACAAAACAAGGTTTATGTTTGGGATCTCATTATAAATATGGGTGATAATGTCATTAATAAAAACTAAAAATAAAATTGGACCCAGAACCGATCCTTGTGGCACACCTTTATTTACTGTAACCATTCTAGACTTATAGGCAGTCTCACATGAATTAGTTTTGTTTATGCTTTTTATCTCTACATATTGGCGTCTGTTGTTCAGATAAGATTTGAAGAGAGTAAGCTCTTTGTCCCTGATCCCGTAATGCTCCAACTTATTTATAAGAATACTGTGGTCCACGGTGTCAAAGGCTGAAGTAAGATCTAAGAAAATACCCGCAACCCTATAACGTGCATTTAATTTATCTATAACGTCATTGATTAAGGTATCAGTAGCGTTATGTGTTCCAACACCATGTTGGTACCCGAATTGTCTACTGTCAAGTATTTTATATAAATGAAGATGTGCAAGTAATCTACTTTTCAACAATTTCTCAAAAAATTTTGACATAATCGGTAGCACAGAAATCGGCCTATAGTTATTAGGATCTAGTTTTGAGTTTTTCTTATGTATGGGAACCACCTTTGCTACTTTCAATTGTTCAGGGAACGTACTTTGTTCAATACATTTATTAAAGAATAATGCTAGTGGCTCCGCTAGTATATTAATATTCTCTTTTATCACTAGAATGGTTATATCATCATATCCTGTTGATTTTTTACTAGGCATTTTATTTACTATTTTGTAGATCTCATTGGCATTCGTTTTGTGACAAATCATATTATTTGAAATTCTATTAGTATTATTTCTTAGTAATGTCATTGCGCTGTCTAGATTAACATTTGAAGTATTACAGTTGCGGTTAAAGACAATATTAAAGTTTTCTACTATTTCTTGAGGATCCTGCACTATTATATCATTAAGCTTCAATGATATCTCTTCCCTAACATTTACACGTTTTTTGTTTGTATATTTGTCAACAACTTGCCAAATACCTTTTGTATGACATTTTTGTAATTCTATCTTCGACTGCACCTCCAACTTCTGAGCATGCCTCAACACTTTTCTCAATACAATCTTATATAGTTTGACTTATAATTCAAAATAGTTTCATGAGTCTGTAAACCATTTATATTAACCAAAACTCTCTTCATTTGACTTGCTACTTTTACACCTTTCGAAATCCACTTAAGTTTTTTGTATTTCTTAAGATTTATTCTCTTTTTAACTTTTCTGAAGCACTTGTGAAATATGTCTTTGAACAACTTCAGAAAGGTATTAATACCCAGTTTCATCCAGTCTACTTCCAATAGTTTTTTAGTGTAGGTACATTTGTTTAATTTGTTAAATAAGCGGCTTTCAATAAAAGTGAATTGTTGATAAGAATTTACATTATTGACTTCATTTATTAGTTCAGAGATAATGCAAGCATGTCCATCAGACAAGCCATTATGATCTACCTCAATATTTTCTATACATTCTGAATCAATATTAGTGATCACGTTGTCGATACATGATTCAATACCATTTCTCCTAAACGTCACCTGATCCACAAGATGCCTGTAGTTATAACACTTAAGAACATTAAGAAATTCTTGTTTATGCTTACTGTCTGTTAACATATTAACATTAAAATCTCCGCATAATATACTCTTCTTTTGGAAACAATGTTGAAGTAGCAGTTCTAAACTCTCAATAAACTTTTCAAAGTTGTTACCATTCTGATAGCAACAAATAATATTAACATTTGTTTCTATGTCTCTTACACCACAAACCTCAAAATAATCTAATTTACACACTTTTTTACAATATTTTAATTCTTCTGTTTGTCTACCTTCCTCTACTAATATAAGAGTGCCCCCTCTAATTTTTTTAGATCTGGTGTAACTTGAACAAAGCCTATAATTTGCAAATTGTAAATAAGAAATTGACGTCTTGTTTAAAAAATGTTCACTTATGCATATATAATGTTGCTTTTTGCTTATGGATTGTATATATAACTCAAGTTGATCAATTACGGTATTAATTCCACATACATTCTGGTGATACACATTCAATGAAGTAGTCTTATTAATATTTTTGTTTGTGGAATTAACACTTTTATAATCATTACTATTATTACATAAAACTTTACTTAATACACTATTATTCCGATTAGTCACGAAAAAATCATGTTTAAAGGCAAGGGATAAAGGCGTGATATGTGTATGTATGTAAAATCATGTTTTTGTGTATGAGCATGAAAAACAGCATTTTTAAGGTATTTACATTGCGAATTTTTGTAATTTATTTTCATAATGTCCATGGCTAATGCTCTACAGGAATTTAATTTATCTATTCTGTTGTTCTTAAACAAACACAGCTCCGCAAACAGAAGATGGTCAACATTTAAATTTTTAACTATATCATTAAGTTTATTTTTATTAAGGTGGAATGTCTTGTATATTTTCCCCATTATAACATTCGTGTTTTTACATTTTTCTAGAAAACCCTGTAGAGATGAATTAAAGTCGATTAAATTTCTATCATGAGACCCTGCCATAATAATAACGTGGTCTTCCTTGGAAAAGCTTCTAACCAAAGACGCGCTTCCTTCCAGTACATTTTCTAAATTTCCGGTTGGTTTTAACACTGAGAGAATCTGATATTCTGGACTAAGAAACCGTACCGTGTGATGCCGGCTTAGTATAGCATCACCCCACATCCTTCCCGTGGGTGTCGTAAGAGGCGACTAAGGGACTCGAGAGTATTGGTGTATTACAATTTTTAGGCGACAGGCTGACAACCTGTCACTATAGTGATACACATGTTTTCTCAAACATCCTTGGAAAACAATTCTCAAAAATGTCAGACGTGGCGATAGCGGCCGTATTCTTACGACTGTTAACGCTCTGCCTACCCCGCAAGGGATAAAGGCGTGATATATGTATGTATGTATGTATGTATGTAATAAGATGTTTTCCCGGCAAGTGTTATACATAAAAACCTTCCTCTTGAATCACTATCTATTAAAAAACCTGCATCAAAATCCGTTGTGTAGTTTTAAAGATTAAAGCATAGATACAGACAGACGCTAAAAGCGACTTCGCTTTATACTATATAGTGATATTTCGATCAGATAAAGAAACGATCACGAATTGGCAACATTATTGTTTGTCTCTCTATCAAAAGCCCAGCATTTATTATTCCCTTGAATCACTTTATCTATTTTTTTTATTGCTTCAAAATCCGTTTCATGGTTTGAAAGAAATTGGCGACGATTCAGATTCGGGCAATTTTTACTTATTTTCCTTGCCTTATCCCGTTCTCTGTCGAGATCGGCTACCTAACCTAGGGGATTTAAAGTAGAACCAAGTTTTTACACAGAGCAACTGCCATCTGACCTCTGCAACCCGAAGACTGACCTGGCCCGCATCCTAAGCTAAGTCACATTCAAATATCGTCTGAATTCAAATTTTATTTGAATGTGGAGAATCCACGATGTTTGTCCTTCAGCGTAAGAGCAGTCCGTAAAATGGACGTGAGTAAAAACACATTGGGACATGGCAGGGATCGAACTCAGGTCTCACGATGCCATGACAACGATAGATGTCCATGGCCGACAATCAGCGAAACGTTAACGTTCTGCCTACCCTGCAAGGGATAAAGCTGTGATATATGTATTTATTCTTCATTATGAATTGACGATATTAGACTGTTCATTCATTTGTTTTGTGACGCAAGCCACATTGCCAGTCCATGTATTGGCATTCTCCTTTTACCTACATAATTACGATTGTCGAAATGGTTCTCTCAACTACAGACAAACCACCTTTTGTCCGCGGTCAACCCTTATCGGAATTTGACCTCAAATATTGTGACCTTTGTCCAAATTGATGCCAGTTGGCAACTGGTTAAGTTTGCTTCCTTTATAGGAGGCCATTGCTCTTTAACCTTGATTTTTTATACATATAATACCTATATTTAAAACAAGGAGCTAGCCTAGCGGTTCCACCCGGAGCTATTAACGGCTTCCCTGTGGAAATAAACATTTTCCTGTGGTAAAATATAGCTTATGTCATATAGTTTTGTAAAAGTCCCACTCGAAAAGAAATAAAGAAAAGGTTTTTTGAAAGACAAAGGTTTTTGCAAGCCAACCAGTAGTACCGCTGTCCGCTATACTATGTAAAAAGCCTGCTTCTTGTAGCAGGCGGTTGAAAAATGCTGACACTAGGGTTTATTGACATTTTCCTGTGGTAAAAATTTGCTAATGTTACTAAGGGTTCTTTTAGCATTCCAATGGTGTTTTTTTTTTAAATTAGTCCTCTAGTTTATCAATTACATACAAACAAAAAACAAACATTCATCTTATAGTACCTACAGATGTCGACTACGTCACAAAATAACATGTTTTTTTGCTTGAATCTACTTAGTCAATAGCTTGTTTGTTTGCATCTAAACAGTTGTAAAAACATATACCAAATCATGCCTTTGCCCTTTGCGTAGTAGGCAGAGCGTCAACTAATAGCCAAAACAGCGGCTGTTTGAGAAATTGAAAGGACCTTATCACAAGACGGGCGTTGAACTCGTGCTTATAAATATCTAAAGTGTACGAGGAATTTTGATAGCTCTTTTTAGTAGATAGAGTGATTCAACAAGAGGAAGGTTTTTATGTATAACTCACACCAGGAAAATGTCTTATACCAATAATGGGAAAGCGATTAGCAGCGGGTACAAACGCTCGGCGGGCCGCTAGTTACCTATATATTTGTATTTGTATCACTAAAAAGCAACAAGATCACTTTTTTCGCTTTCAAAGAACACGTGCAAAAGTGCGAACTCCTTTGTAGGTTAATATGCTAAAACCTTATCCTAAGTCTGACAAATACAATACTTTGCTGAAAATCGCATCAAAATCAGCTTAACCAAACCCGAGATAATTGCACATAAACAATCATTCACACAAACAGGTCAAACTGAGAACCCCCTTTTTTTGAATTTGGTTAAAAAGTAGGGTTTCATGTGTATTACAACTTCAGGCGACAGGCTGACAACCTGTCACTACTGTGATGCACGAATCATCTGAAAGGGCCCTAAATACTTGTCAGACGTGGCGATAACGAGCGTAATTTTACGATCGTTATTGCTCTGCCTACCTCGCAAGGGATAAAGGGGTGATTTATGTATGTATGTATGTTAAAAAGTAACTAATCACAACATTTTCCTTGTTTCCAGGATGCATGTCAGCACTATGCATCTTCGTGCTGTACACGAAGCACCTGATCATCGTCTACTTATACCTCATGTCAGTCGGCATCGTCTTCGTCTCCTACTGGACCAACGTCTCCGCCATCAAGCAGATCCAGGCCTTGACCCTCGCCGGTAGTTCCACCTCCAGTATCTTGGAAGACATCCTCAACTTAAACATCAAAAACCTGCTAGATTTAGACGGTCCGGGAATTCTGGTCATACAAAACTTTGCTATACAGTTTCTTCTAGCAGTCCTCTTCAGAAATGTCCATTTGGGGCCGAGACATCCGACGATACAGAAGTTTCTGCCGTTGAGTTTCATGGCGCCGTCGTTCATGGCAATGCTTCCCGTCCCAACGAACCTCCTGCACCATTCTCCCGTGTTCTCATCTCTGTTGCCGCTGTTTCTGGTTAAATACGTGCTCTGGTCTTCGGCCTACAATGTAGTCCAAGTGATTTACGCCGGATACCAACATGGGAGGCTTTTTGTGAGTAACTATGGGCTATCAGCCCTGGTTGAGACAGAATGGATGCGGCTGAACGTGCCCTGTGTTTTGAGAGTGTTCTGGGTGATGCGTGTGGCTGAACACGCCATATTGTTATTGATGGACAATTATGACGAAGACACCGAAGAGGGTTTGAAGGTTTCCACCTTACTAGCAGTCCAGTCGCTGGCCTCAATGGCCAAGTCGTTGCTAGTCACAGGATGCGAGACAATCACTGCTGTTCTCGGAATGACTTCGGTTATATCATTCTTCTGTCACTACATCGGCAACTTTTTCCAATGGATTCTACTAACAGACGAAGAAGAAGATAAAAGCATTGGAACAGTATCAGCTATATTGTTTTATATCCTAGCCTTGCAGACGGGATTGACATCGCTGAATCCGGAGAAAAGGTTCGTCAGATTATGCAGGAACTTCTGCCTGCTCTTCACAGCGCTGCTACATTTCCTACACAACATCGTCAACCCTATGCTGATGTCGCTAAGCGCGTCGCACAATCCAAGCCTGCACCGCCACGTCCGAGCGCTAGGAGTTTGCGCCTTCTTGATCATATTTCCGATCTCTCTACTGGTGTACCTGTGGTCTCAACACGCGATATCAACGTGGCTTCTTGCTGTCAGCGCGTTCAGTATAGAAGTCATCGTTAAAGTCATCGTCAGCCTGATGATCTACTCTCTCTTCCTCATAGATGCGGCACGAAGCACTTTTTGGGAGCAACTGGACGACTACGTCTACTATATTAGAGCGTTCGGAAATTCTATTGAGTTTTGCTTCGGGATATTTTTGTTCTTCAACGGAGCGTGGATCTTGCTCTTCGAATCTGGTGGCGCGATACGAGCTGTCATGATGTGCATTCACGCGTACTTCAACATCTGGTGCGAGGCGCGAGCTGGCTGGTCCGTTTTCATGAAACGCAGAACGGCTGTGAACAAGATAAACTCTTTACGAGAGGCCTCGGTGGACCAGCTGGACAGACTTGACGACGTATGCGCGATTTGCTACCAAGAAATGCACTCTGCAAAAATAACCAGATGCAACCACTATTTTCACGGCGTGTGCTTAAGGAAGTGGTTGTATGTCCAGGACCGTTGTCCGCTATGCCATGACATACTATACAAAATAGACACGGACAATAAGGACAACAATTCAGACGGTAGCAACGAGGAGAACAGCAACAATCAGAACCTCCTCCTTGAGGAAGACCAGGATCTGCTACTAGGTGACGATGTCAGATGACTGCTCGAAGAAAACCCTGACCACTTAGATTAAAAAAAAACAATCGTCAAATCACCGAGTGGTATTTTTAAAATTTTGTATAGTAAGTTATTGTTTTTTTTAACATAAATCGGTAAACCTGTGATTAAAAGATAAATTCTGTCTTGTGATGTACTACAGTGTGACGTCTTAGTCTAAGTTAGTTATTTCGAACGCTTTTTATCTCGATGTGAACGTTCTACATCTGAACTCAAAATTGCACGCAAAAAATACTTAAAATGAAAAGTGTTTAAATTCGCATTTGTATCCAAAAAATCTGTCATTAGTGACAAATGGGAACAATTTGTCCCCACCCGTATTTGATGTACATTGCTCGCGTCATCGTCGGCGCATCATAAGTACCTACGATGAAATTATTTACATTTATTATATATGATGGGAGAGGATCGGGGAGCTAAAAGAGCGTACGTCGCCGTCCGTGGACGCCGTCCTGTAGGACGACCCAGGTACCGCTGGAGACACGTGGTAGAGGCTGACCTGCACGATATTCGAGTCAGCAATTGGCAGGAGATCGCGCAGGACAGAGATCAGTGGAGACAGCTCGTTTCGGAGGCCAAGATCCTCTGTGGGTCGCTGAGTCAGTGGAGTTAGTTAGTTAGTTTTACCACTATAAAAAGACCTTTACAATCAAGAATTTAACACTCCGCTCATCGATCTATTAAATTAAAGTGGCACAGTGTTTAAATGTAAATAATTTCATTGAACGTATGTCGCTTCGACGCGAGCAATGTACATCAAATGCGAGTGGGGATACACTATTCCCATTTGTGTCTAGTAACAAATGGGAACAAAGGTTTCATTCTTCTAGAAATAATGACAAAAGAGAAAGCTATTTGTAAAAAGTTAAGGTATTTAGAAATAGCTTTTAATATTTGAAAGTAATTAAAAATATAAAAATAGTAATTTCTCTCTTAATAACACTGTAAATAAACTATTTTTAGTAGATTATTGTATGTTTGCTCTTTGCTTTGTGTAATTGTATTTTGTAATGTAAGGGTTTCAGTACTGCTGTGATGGAATGAAAGTCTATATAAAACTTTATTAAAAATGTCAACAAGTTTATTTACATTAAAAATTACAATGGCAGTACCAACAACATTTAAAACAGTGCTATTCTCCATAAAGTATACAGGGTGTAAAAAAAATCTGCAAATATCTTAAGAGGTGAATCAGCCCATGAAACTGAAACATAGGTCGAAATGTGAAAAAAAAATAGTACTTCCCATACAGATGACTTGCTCGGCTGCTACATTTTATATGGGTGGTCCAAAATTTTTGTTCATATTTCGACCTATGTTCCTTGGAGAAAATTATTCAGTTTCATAGACTGGTTCACCCCTTAAAATATTTGCAGCTAATTTTTTTACAGTACCTGGTTGACCGAACATTGCTAGGCTTTTTCTCCCGTTCAGAGTGATTTTTGGGTATTAAAACCTAGCTAGATCAATTTATCGCCCCTGAATCCCCCTATAAACGAATTTTCATGAAAATTATTGGAGCCGTTTTCGAGATATATACAATTCTTGCTTGTTTAAAGGTAGTGTTGATTCGCTAGATGACTGGGTCACTAATAAAATACAAAGTTTTAGGTTGTAAGCTTAAAACTATTGTCCAAAATTATAGTTTTTCGATATATTCAAAGTATGAATTAAAAAACAGAAAAATTATATAAAAGTGTTTTGGAACCATCGAAACTAGAGAGACATGCAAGTTTTTCATGACATTTTAATTACGATATTGAATAAATACAAGTTAAGTTAGCTTTAATTACGAGTATGAACAAAATGCGTCAAAATACATCCCAATTTTTTAACCCTTAACTAGGCTGCGGACATGGAGTAAAACGTAAATAAGTTCACCATGGATATTGCGGCCTCGATTCTGCGGAACACTTCTCACAAAAATAAAAATACCGTTCTGTCTTTTTCACGAATTGGGAGAAGAAAATCTAAAATTCGCCTACACAGGGTGTAAGAGACGGTGTAACGAACACTTTTCAGGCGTGCTCAGACAATGAAACTGAACAACTTTTTCTATGGGGGCTATGTTGGGAAACGGAAAAAAAAATTTTCTCCTTCCCATACAAAGTCAGTCAGCTCAGCTGGTCGGGAATTTTGTATGGAAGCTTGAAAAGTTTTTTTCGTTACCCAACATAGCCCCCATAGAAAAAGTTGTTCAGGTTCATAGTCTGATCACGCCTGAAAAGTTTTCGTTACACCGTCTCATACACCCAATATTATTAAAATTAGTTGAATATAAGGTCCTTGTAGTTGGACAGCAAGTAATAGTTGGAGACTCTACAGTTAGTTGAAGTCCGGACGACGGTGGTGCGGTCGGCTCGCTCGAAGTTTGCCTTCACTATCTCGTAGTAACGCCCGTCACTGTAATCAAAAGGAAAAGGATATTTTATATTTTCAAGGGAAATGTTTAATTGCGCCTCTAAAACTAATGAATGCAATCTGAATAGAATACCCTTACTAATGTACCTACTGTATATCTAAAAATAACCGTATTATAAATTAACTATATGGTTGATTAGGGGTTGGGGCTAAAAAGCCCCCGTAAAGTTCCTTTGCCTTGCTCAGCCCATGTAGAAAGTGTACATATGGTAATGTTTAGCAGCAAACGTTTGCAGGATGAATAATCAAGATCGTTTCGCCCGCGACACGTATACTTATTCCTGTTTTATACATCCATTTAATGTCTGCTCCTCGCCTGTTTGTAGCGTAAAAAAGTCGAGCTCGCTTCGCTCGTAATGCGCGTGCTAAACAACACAAAGTTATGTACTTTTTCTATTCTTATTTTTGAACCCCCAAAACCAAAACCTGCTTACGCCCGTGGTTCAGGCAGTCTATTCCGTCCATCAGCTGCGGCTATACTTAGCACAAGGCAGCGCAGCTTCAAGCACTTGACGCGCAGGATGTCCATGGCCTTCTGGCTCTTGTCGCTGAAGCGCAGGTTCCCAGGGTCCCAGCGCAGCTCTAGCCGCTCCAGGTTCACGCCACGGGCGTAGCCAGGGGGGAGGGGTTGGGGGGGGTTCAAACCCCCCCCCCCCCGAAAAGTTCTCTTGCCTTGCTCAGCCTATGTAGATAGTTTACATATCGTAATGTTCCCTCACGCGGCGTTCGGCAGATTCGAGCAGCAAACGGGCTACCTAGATACGTTACCTGAGTACAAGACAGCGCAGCTTCAAGCACTTGACGCGCAGGATGTCGATGGCCTTCTGGCTCTTGTCGCTGAAGCGCAGGTTCTCAGGGTCCCAGCGCAGCTCCAGCCGCTCCAGGTTCAGGCAGTTGTTGGCAATGCCGTCCATCAGCTGGAGATTTTACCAGAGTCAGAGTATAAGGGTCTCCATTGAAGCGGGGCTGCGCTAAGCTAAGCGCGGCATGAATGAATTGACCAATCGTAAGCCTCAAAATCTCCGACTCCCCGCCCCGCTTCACTGGAGATGCACCCTGATTGATCAATTCATGCCCCGCTCAGCTCAGCTTAGCGCAACCCCGCTTCAGTGGAGACGCACCCTTAAATTGGGTCTGTCGTAAGCGTAACCATAATTACAGGGTGTAAAAAAATTACTGCAAATATTTTAAGGGGTGAACCAGCCCATAAAATTGAACAACTTTCCCCAAGGAACATAGTTCCAAATATGAAAAAAATTTGGACTTCACATACAAAATTACCATCCGACCAAGTCAATTTCTATGGGAGGTCCAAAAACGTTTTTCATAATTCGACATATGTTTCTTGGGGAAAGATGTTTTCTTGGGCTGATTCGTCCCTTAAAATATTTGCAGCTAATATTTTTCACCGCATATATGAAAATATAGTTATAGGATATAAATATAATTTGAGCCTATTCGACTATGAAACGTCAAGGTTCTCTGCTCAAAAATTTCCTAAACATAAAATATAAAAATATAACGTCTTTACCCCTCGCGGGTAGGCAGAGCGTTAACGATTGTTAAATTACTGTCTTTACCGCCACGTCTGACAAGTAAGTACTTGAGGCTGGTGTATCACAATAGTGACAGGTTGGCAACCTGTCGCCACATGAGTCCCTCGAGCCTATAAGTCGCCTCTTACGACACACGGGAAAGAAATGGGATGATACTATTCTAAGCCAGCATCATACAGCACCACGTCATGTCAAATTCAGTGTTAACAAGGCTATCTATGGTTGCTTAAAAAAAGAATTGTAATTATTTTTATTACCTGATCAACATGGATGTTGACTCCTAGACGTTCTTGTGTTCCCATGATCAAAATTCTGAAATGAGCAAGGGAGGATTAGGGTATTTCTGAACCCTTATATGCTGTGTGGTCAGCCTGGCCGGCGCCGAGGCAGTGCCCTTATTTTTATTATTTTTTTATCCCACTCGTGCCGCGTTTCTACTAGGAACATAAAATTGTTATAAAAAAGAAAATTGACTAATTTATTAATTAGTGACAGTATTGTATTATACCTAAATTCCTGACTTTCTGAAAGCATTCGTTGTGAATCTACTTGGAAATAAACGATTGTAATTTAAATTTGGAATCGAATCACATTCCTTTTTCTGAAAGCACTCGTGAATCTACTTGGAAATAAACGATTGAAATTTGAATTTGGAATCGAATCACAACTTTTCAGGAATTCTCTTGCAACTCACTTGGCATTGCACAATAGATGCAGCACGCTCTGCCAGAGCTGGTCGGTGATGTGCGGCATGCCGGAGAGCACCAGCCCCCACAGCTGCGCGCCGTACTTGGACAGGAAGCGGTGCAGCGCCTCGTCTGACAGGTTGTCAGATGAGTCCACGTCCAGCGCCACCAGATTCCTGGGAAAGGGAGGAAACATTATTGTTTTAACGTATAAGGACAAGAAGAGAGGACGAGGTCTGCTGGAAGAGATTTCTTTTTAGAAATTAGTTGACCTGCTGTGTATTGTTTTTATGTTGTATACTTACTCTCGTCTTGTACTGTAGTTCAAATAAATGAAGACGAACTCGCTTCGCTCACGATATGGACTCGGGTAAGCGGTGTGTTCCCTGTGGCTGGGCATGTTTTTGGCAAGGTGTAGCATGGTAAGATATTGTCCTACCCTTTGTAACAGTTTGATTAACCTACCCTACCTCGCCCCACCTTGCTCGTCAAACTTTGCTAAGCGTATAAAGCAGGGTAAGGTGGCAAGGTGGGGCAAGTGGTGGCAAATAGTGAGGATGTGTCTTATCATGCCACGTGAGTGGGATAGGTTTAGCAGAGTGGGACAAGATAGGCTTGGTGAGGCAAGTTGTTACAAAGGATGGGGCAATACATACATATATCACGCCTTTTTCCCTTGCGGGGTAGCCAGAGCGTTAACGGCCGTAAGAATACGGCCACTATCGTCAGTTTTGAGGATTATTTTCTAAGGTTGTTTCAGAAAACATGTCTATCACTATAGTGACAGGTTGTCAGCCTGTCGCCTAAAAATTGTAGAACACCAATACTCTCAAGTCCCTTAGTCGCCTCTTACGACACCCGCGGGAACGATGTGGGGTGATGCTATTCTAAGCCGGCATCACACGGCACCAATGTCACATACAAAGGATGGGGTCTTACCATGCCATATCTTGCCCGACCTTGCCAAAACATGTATTGGTCTCACAGGGGACAACGGGAACATACTGGGTGTGTCGTTGCACTGGCAACACCACTGCACTTTAGTTACCACCGTCAACATGGTATTCAGATGTACGGCCGTGAACATGGTCCCTACCGGAAACCGGAAGCCCTCTGCTTCCGGTATCGTCTGTCGGCCATGTTCACTGCCCCTCTCCTAGGCTGGTTTCAGAGCGGCGCGTCTCAGCAGCGCTGCCCAGGCGCGCGCGGCTCGGGCGCGCGCCTGGGCAGCGCGTTCGCTGTGAAACGACATTCAGACGCGCGCGCTTCGTTGTGGTGTACGGTCGAATGCAGAGAATCATTATGCCAGCAAACGTAATCACTATATTAGCTATATACGTTATATGGAAAAGAGTGCAACAACGACGTCTTAAAAGAATGCAAGTCGACGCTACTGGCAATCGAAGGAGATC
Source organism: Keiferia lycopersicella (assembly GCA_029255805.1). Classification (NCBI taxonomy): domain Eukaryota; kingdom Metazoa; phylum Arthropoda; class Insecta; order Lepidoptera; family Gelechiidae; genus Keiferia; species Keiferia lycopersicella. The sequence continues at coordinate 1,481,450 of JARACZ010000028.1, forward strand.
CGACCGCGGCGCGGCCGAGACGCGGCCCAAGACGCGTCACTATGAAACGCTACATACAATCTAGTGTAATGCGAGGCGCGCGCGGCTGGGCAGCGCTGCCGAGACGCGTCGCTCTGAAACCAGCCCTAGCTCGACACGCGCGGACGCAACACGTCTCGCCTTGCTCTGTCCGAATCGAACTCATACTGTAACGCGCATTATTATTTACAAATTCAGTTGTGTTAATAACTACTGTAGAAAATAGGGAATGTATACGGCGATAATAATAAACTCTGTGAAACCTATCCAGCCTGTTTCCTTCGTCACCTCTACACACCACCCATATGGGTAAACAGGGCAAGCAGTTACCTTGCAGTGCCGGCCTCGATCCAGGCCTTGATGACTGAGTCGTTCATGCCGTTGATCTGGCCGGCGCTGAGGAAGCGCAGGTTCGGTATCCGGGTCAGCATGTCGATCAGGCATTCGGTGGACAGGTCCGTGGCCGTCACGTCCAACTCCTGGATGGAAGACTTCTCCCATTCCACTTGCATCACGTGCTCGGATTGAAGGTCTGGAAGAGAAGCAGTGAGTTTGAAAGATATTAGATTAAAGCTTGCTCATCGAAAGCTGTACGAAAAGAGACCTGTAGTGGAATGTGGCTGATTTTAAAAGAAATACAGTTCTTTTTATTACAATTATAGTATCTCATGGAAGGTCTTGTGTAGGTCAGACGTAGATATTAAGTAGGTAGTGACCCTCTACGTACAGTTACGCGACACGGGCACATTTTTAAAGGTGATTCTAGGTAGGTAGGTATCTAGTTAGTAAGTATATAAATAACTGGGCCGTCTGTGAAAAACTGCTAAAAACATAATACCTACCTACTGAAGCAGTTTTGAACACAATTTTTTTTTGTACTTTCAAGCCTAAGTGAAAATCATTATATATATAAAAGCGCACAATTAGTTGCGTGTGTTCACTGAATTACGCCGCAAACAGTAATGACGATTTTTTCTTTTGCAGAATTTGATCCTTAGGGTACCAAATATTGATTTAAGAAGAGGGTAGCCAAGTCGGTGCAGCGGATCGGCTTTTTTCGTTTTCTACATACATACATACATCACGCCTTTATCCCTTGGGGGGTAAGCAGAGCGTTAACAGCCGTAAGGATACGGTCGCTATCGCCACGTCTGACATTTTTGAGGATTGTTTTCCAAGGTTGTTCCAGAAAACATGTGTATCACTATAGTGACAGGTTGTCAGCCTGTCGCCTAAAAATTGTAGTACACCAATTCTCTCGAGTCCCTTAGTCGCCTCTTACGACACCCGCGGGAACGATGTGGGGTGATGCTATTCTAAGCCGTCATCACACGGCAACGTTTTCTACAGATGCAACTTAAGGGGCTGAGTAGAGCTAAAAACCGGTCCCTTTCTGACAAATGTCAAACTGCGCGCGTGCGAACGGAACGGAATCTTGCCGATTCAATGATATTTTCGTATTTTCGATGATAACTCGGTCAAAAATAAGTAATTTGAAAATCAAAAACAATATGTCGATAGAGTATTGTAAGACGCTCATTCTGATAATAAACACTTAATTATTGCGTGGGTTTTGTTCATACAGTTTGCGATATAATAGATTTTTAGAGGTAACTTTACGATGTTTTTCTATCAAGCTTAATTACTAATATCATGTTTTGGAAACAATAACACTACAGCAAATATCCTGAAGATTATTACCTTTTTTTTCGTCAGTTTTTCTGCATTTTATCTAGGGTAAAAATCACTTATAAAAGTAGCTTTTAGCTCTACTCAGCCCCTTAATGGTGGGCTTACGGGAAATCACATCCGGACAATATAAGCAATATTAGTAAAATATCTCACTGCATCCGTTCATGAGCAGGCAGGTGAGGCGTCGCGAGCGTTGGAACAGCGTCTTCATGGTGGAGCCGGTCACCTTGTTGCAGAAGTTCACGGCCAGGCATTCCAGCTGAAAGTAGTTCATTTCTGAATAATATCCCCATATTGCAACTGCTAAGGCGCATCGCACACTTAATGCACAACGCAACGGGCCGCTAAAATATAGCAAAGGTCTGTCAGATCCATACTAGAAAAGTCACTCTCCATACTAAAATCGCACTCGACGGATGACGCTGCGATAGCACCACTACACAGTATCACTGTAGTGACAGGTTGTCAGCCTGTCGTCTAAAACACCAATACCACCAATATGTGATACACCAATACCCTCGAGTCCCTTAGTCGCCTCTTACGACACCCGCGAAAAGGATGTGGGGTGATGCTTTTCTAAGCCGGCATCACACGGTTACAATGATACTGACCTGAATACAGTTACTGCTGAACGCGTCAATATGCGAGTCGTCTACAAAGTTGATGCCATAAAGGTTGATCACGCGCAAATTCGGAGTGGCGGACTTCAGCTTGTGTACGTTGATGACTTCGTAGATCTCCTCTTCCTCCTCCTCCACTTTCTCGTAAGTGCCTGAAATATTTGTGGTAGCAAAGTGTTTATAAGATGGTTTTGTTAAAACTAGGCGCTTTGATCTTCTATAGATTCAAAATACAAGCCGCGGGTACTCGACATAAAAATGGCCTGTACCTAGTTAGTTATATGATTGTAAAGCAAAATAACGGCTGATAAAAAGTGGCACATACACTTTTGATCATTTTAAATAGTTGTATAATTTTAAATAGATAATCATAAATAGTAAAGTAGGGATGTCGGTACGTTCTTAAAAATTGCTCTATGACATTTGATGATTAGATTAGGAAAATCGCGTGCAAATTAGTATGTTTACCAGGTAGGGAGAATTTTTTACCCATTAATCAGCATAAAAAGCATTTGACACAGATCGACAGATTCGAGAAAAAATCTCATTGAGGGAGAAGAGACTCACTGTAGTAAAATAAAAGCAGGTACGTTTTTTAGTTTAGTTTGGATTAAGTCTCCTTTTGCATATTAGCAGTGCTCCTTACCAATTAGATGGAGGATCTCCAGGCCGTTGATGAAGTTGTAGATCTTCCTCATGAAGCCCTCCATGAAGATGACTTCCGAGAGGCAGATGCAGAGGTACCGCAGCTTCGTAGGGAACGCTTGCATCTCAGAGAAGTCGTGTAGTTGCATGGCTGAAGAAGTAAAAAAGAAAAAAGTTCGCGATCAATAGAGAACTTCCTCCGTTGTTATTTCGTTGGTTGAATTTAGCAAAAATAATTATAAGGTGTAAAAAAATGTGCTTCAAATATTTTATGGGGACAAAATGAAACTGAACAGTTTTACCCAAGAAACATAGGTCAAAAGATGAAAAAAAACGACCTCCCTTACTCAAAACGATTCGCTCGGCTGCTATATTTTATATGGGAGGTCCAAAAATTTATTTCATATTTAGACCTATGTTTCCTGGAGAAAGTTGTTCAGTTTCATGGGCTCATTCATCTCTTAAAATATTTTCAGCTAATATTTTTACACCTCATATATCGCTCTGTGACTGCAGTAAATCCCAATAAATGGGGCAAAGCCAGCTAGCTACTTACCAGTACTGAAATCAAGCAACATGTGGGTAAGATTGGGGCATTTTGCTGACAGCTCGTGCAGCACAGTATGTGTGATCAGCTCTATAGGCAGCTCTATGTAACGCAGCGACGGACCGAATCTTATTGAAATTAACGCTAGGAGGGATTCCAGGGATCCTGAAAAAGAAATTACGAAACAATATTATTTGGTAAAATAAATACATCGCCAAGTAACGCCATCTATTTTATACAGATTGAACTAAGTAGATTGTTGGAAGTATCTCCACTTGTGCGCTTTCAACTTGCAACTTGGCAACAATGACTTCGGAAGAAGAAACCTGCCTGATACAGAGTGTTCTTACAAAAGTAATGTTGGACAAGTTAGTATTATTTGCACTTTTGATTTTGCTCTCTTTTTGGGTTATTTTAATGCTGAAAATTTAAGTACTAAGTAAGTACTTAATAAGTTAAGTACTAAATACAGCGAAAAACTTTTACTAAAGGCAGGCAGAAAGTTTTTTTAGCTCGTCTATGAAGGATGAGTGAACCCTTTATGTATTTTCAACATTTTTTTTATAATCTAATACGGACCAACATGTAATCCTGAAATCTCGGGCCGCAAGCTGACGTGGGTCCAAAGCTTGGTGTCGTACGCGATCATGCGCCACCTTTTGCAAACTGTGGCCATTTGACATATCTCCCGGTGTGATAAATACGAAAATATATTCAATAGCACCTTGTCTGGAAGCTTTTCTATAGTCTGAAAAAGAAAATATAAATGCATCAATATTTTCGCAAAGATAATTGAAGTATAGTACAGGCTCCTCTAGATTTTTGTTTGCAAAATATGTGTACCACATTCTGGCTTCTATTTTAATTCTAAAATGCTGCTATTTATTTAGTGCGTATATATCACATACTAAAATCGATAAAGGCGGAAAGAAAAAAATCATATCATGACTGGTTGGCTACAACGGGATAGGTACTTGATTTTGAGACTCTTATTAGGAACTCTGGGGGATGTTTACGTCCAGCAGTTTATTGCCAGAAGTATTGTGATATAATGAAATATATGTAATCTTCTGAGACTCATCTAGTTCTCACTTTCATTATCTTATCGTGCATGCAACTTACCTAGTGACCTATTTTAATAGACAGACAACAATGTTGTTATTAGTATTGTCTACCTATTAATAGGCAAGCCGTATTTATAAGGATATCTAGGGGGTAAATAAAGGCTAAAATAACAAATATATCTAGATAATTTCCACAGATTTATCAGCTAGCAGAAGTCAATGATATCTTCTTCGTAGTGACGTATACCTATTACCTACCGTATTGAAAAATCTACTCTTGACTTTGCCATCTTCAGCTAAATACACTTGGTTAGCCTCTATGGTAAGCTGGGTGAACACATCTCCGCTCAAGAAATCCATTGTTATTAGATTTTCACTACTTTTACACTAGGTTTAATATTCCAATCGTGCGTAAGTTTACTTCATACGCGCGGAAACTAACTCTCGCGGTATATAGGGGAACGCTTGGAGTTAATTTTGGAAACATCTGGGTGGGAGCGTAACAGACGAGTGTGTGGGGAAATATTTTAGGAACTATCGTTTAAATCCTTTTAAATCGAAAGTTTTGTTTTATTTAAAAATATTAAAGCCAAAAACTTTAGCCTAAGTACTCTATAAGATTATGACCATCATTACTTATTAAAAATCTCTGATACTGATTTCAATCTGTCTGTAGGTCTCATCTTGAGATTTGGCGGAAATTTTAAAACTTTGTACATAATGTATGTAGTGTTCTAAGTTTGAATTTAGCCACCGGCCGCACGCTGCTTGCCACGACATTCTCAAACGTCCGTTTTATACCATGTAGGAATGCAAATCGCCAAAAATAGAAATGTAATGTAAGTTCCATTTGCAAACACTCAGGATGGGATGACTGGTTGGACGAGTAAGATGACTGAGTCACAAGCTATGTAGGTACAGTCGAGTTCAGGGTGGGTTGAACAGTTTGGATTTTGGATTTTTATATTGGTAGTTCGAGTACCCATCCAGACGGTACCTGGACTGTAATATTAACAAAGGTACTAACTATTCAAATGTCGATTCGCTTAAATAAATCGAATGTTTAGTAAATTATTTCTTCTATCTCTAATCTATTTACTATATTATTATTATTAGTTATATTCTATTTACTATATTATTATTAATTCAAAAAAATTGTGTCTATCGGCCTGTTCTGACGTCTTTTGTCGCCGGATGTATTTTAATTTCTGACACAATTTAATTTAAATGACAAATCCCATTCCCACATTTTTTCACTTAAAAGTTTTAAAAATTGTGTAGATGTGATATTATTCCTCCTCTCCTGAGAGCTCAGGGGCAAAGCAAGTGAAAATTTCGGTACGCGTGTTAAACCCCATTCATCAAAGCTAACAAAAAGAGGAAATAAACATATCTAACTCTTGAAATACCATGTCAGCTGTCGCGCATCGTGTTTTGGCAAGAACTGAGGTATTTCCTAGACACTGACTCATCATGTGGCTGCGTCTGGCTGAAGCCCGGATTCTTCAAACCATAGTTTCAGACGAAAACATATATGTAATTATGTATGTACTTAGTACACAGGGTGTAAAAAAAAATTGTTGCATATATTTTAAGGGATGAACCATCCCATGAAACTGAACAACTTTCCCCAAGGAACATAGGTCGAAATATGGAAAAAAATTTTGGGCCACCCATACAAAATTACCGTCCGACCAAGCCAATTTGACATATCTCCCGGTGTGATAAACCCCTTTAATTATTTGCAGCTAATATTTTTACACCTTATATTATGTGATTGATCAGGCTAAAAAAACACGAAAGTTAGGTTTTTGGGTTTTGCTGCTATCTTTTGACTACCGCTACTGTTTAGGACTGCAATATTTTATACTACTTTATAGTTTTCTAGAGGAATATACATACACACGTTCTGAAAAACGCGCATTAAGACGATCATTCACAGACATGGCGCGCGCGATATGGGTTTTTCAGATTTTATGTGCTGTCTCGACTCTCGACGCCCGCACGGCAAGTACCGTAATGTGCGATAGAGAGAGGTAGCAGGATTCCTGAGAAATCGCCTCGAAAACAGAGTAAAATCGGGGTACGGGCGTTAACGTTTCCCTACCCCTAAATTTTAACCAAATTCTATAATTTTGGTCTTGATCGCTTAGGTATAAACTGAACCAGGTTTATACGTTTCGTTTTTGACCAAATTTTGTACAGTTTTGTAAAAAACCTCACATGAAGATTTTTCAGTATCAAAAAAGTGTACTCATTAAAATGCCTCATTATTTCTGAAGCTATAATATATGTATATCAAAAAAATAAAAACGCATAAACCTAGTTTTTGTGAATGTCAATAAAATACCTAAAAATGAAAACAATTGGTAACCGGTAAGTATGATAAAAACGTTAACGCTTTTTGTATGAAAATTTCCAGCTGCACGATCCTCTTAAAACGTCGTAGAAACATGTGCGTAGTTTTAATATTTCGTTGACAGTAATGTGTTGATTTATAATATGAAGTCAGCTAATGATTTTTTCAATGTAAACCAGATTTTGCACTACTACCGTTGACATTAGCTACATAGAGATAGTGCTATGAAAATACAGGGCGTAACTGACAGCCCTCCGAATGCATACTGTCACGTCAGGGTGCATGTACATCTGCATTAACCTGATCAACTATTCCCTGAAAAAATATTTCAGGGAACGTCAAAATTATAATGGCCTTTCAAGGTAACGTGGTGGCACCAGTGGTGGACACGGCACCAATAATGGACGATTTTTTTTTGAACCTTTATAATAAGAGTAGAAATGGTTTTATAGGAATGACAACACTTTAGTTATAGACAGCTAGTATCCCTCTGTCATATTGATAGAAATAAATTATTTTGGCCGTTTTGTTTAAAAATGGCGAGTTGAAGAAGTTGCGCTCAGGAAATTTTCCAGTTTTATCCCAATTTATTAAGAGAATCGTTAAGGAGATTGAGTCGTTGTTTTTGCTCATAATATGCTTTTTTTAAATGCCATACGGACATGCTCTGTTTTTATGTTTATCTTATAGTATAAGGTATAAAATTAGAGAAAGTGGTGATTCCATTCTTTAATGGAATAAAAAATTGGGGGGTGTCCATCACTGGATCTCGTGGATTTCTAAAAAACCAGTTATGGACATGTGTTCGTAGCACGGTGTCATTGTTCTAATTGTATGTTCTTTTGCACGTGTTACCTTGATTGTTAGTAGATTTGCCTGCATCTTCACACGACTTTATCTATTTTTTAGCTAAAGTTACAATTTCTTAGCTTGCTAAAATGGCAGTGAGCTGTTCACAGTGTCGGCAGTAATAGAGTGATTTCATTAATCGATTCAAAATTAAATCGATTAACACCAATCATTAGTCAGACGTCAGACGCTCTCGAGGGTGGGAGGTAGCGTGGGACGCCCTCGAGGGTGGGACGTAGCGTCTTACACCCTCGAGGGTGGGAGATGACATCGAACGCCCTGGAGAGGAACAGGGGGTACCGCCCTCGCAGGGGTAGGTAGCTTCAGACACCCTGTATGGTGGAGGGTAGCATACGACGCCCGCAAGGGAGAAAGGTAGCGTCGGACGCCCTAAACCATCGCATCCATCATCCTGATCATCCATCATTATCCGTCATCATCATCCAATCATCATCATTAATTACCATCATCAATCTACAGCAATCACCATTTATCATCTACAATCTTCATTAATCATCATCAATCATCGTCAGTCGTCATCATTCATTAGCAATCATCTTCAATCGTTATCATCAATCATCATTACATTATCAGTGCGTCCGACGCTACCTCCTACACTCCAGGGCGTCCAACGCTACCTCCTACCCTCCAGGCGTCCGACGCTACCTCCTACCCTCCAGGGCGTCCGACGCAGCCTCCTAGACTCCAGGGCGTCCGACACTACCTCCTACCCTCCAGGGCGTCCAAAGCTACCTCCTACCCTTCAGGGCGTCCGACGCTACTTCTTAACCCTCCCCCCCCCAAGATTATAACTGGTGAACTTAACAACTTTCCAATATTGAGGGTCCATCATGGGATACATGTCCATTATTGGGTGTCCATCACTGGAGAAGTGCCGTCCATAAATGGAGATTTAGCTCCTTTTTGAGTTTTTCTTAATTTTATCAGAAACTAATGCACTATAAAAAATATTTATTTGTGTATAATATGGCATATTTATTGGCCTACAGTTTGGTAAAAGTCACAGCATTGTACCATGTCAAATAATTGAATAGTGCTTAAAAATACTAAAAAAAATCCTTAACCCGTCCATAATTGGTGCCATCACGTTATTTGTTCTTTTCTTGATATTTATTACTATTTAGTGTTTTTTAGTTTAATGGTACGCATTCACTTCACACTATCAGTTTTCGGACCCAAACTACACGCACTTATTTTACGACAATATTCGACGTTTGACACAGTGATTTGTATATCGTACCTAATCGTAAGATGCTGATGAATATGCTCTCACAAGGCTTTCATTAACTGCAAATATTTTAATGGGTGAATCAGCCCATTAAATTGAACAACTTTCTCCAAGGAACATAGGTCGAAACATGAAAAAAAAATTTTGGACCTCCCATACAGTTGACACGCTCGGCTGCTAGATTTTGTATGGGAAGTCCAAAAATTTCTTTCATATTTCGATCTTTGTTTCTTGGGGAAAGTTGTTCAGTTTGATGGAATGGTTCACCTCTTAAAATATTTGCGGCTAATATTTTTACAACATATATAGCGTCAGCTGCCCCAAAAGTTTCTTGCGTCAAACTAATGGTATTGACTGAGAAACTGCTCCTTCACTGCATGTTGATGACAATCAGTGACTGTTGACATGATATCTTACGTATATTTGCTACCTTTTCCTTTCATTCTTATTCATAAACATGACGTGTTACTAATAATCCTACAGTTGCATTAGTCTGTGGTATGTAACATTTACATGTGTCACATCGTAATATTAAACACATCAAAGAAGAGCTAATTAGGTTCCCAGTAATAGCTGTGGCAATATCTAGGAATGTTTTGCATTAAACTGAGTTTCATTTCGCTGTGTAGGAAGTCTACATACCGGTTTCATAATTTATCTTCAGAATTCGTGTTGAATATTAATAATCTACAGATTTTATTTTGTATCTGTACTACAAAATCACTACAAGTATAACGCAAAGTCACTTTTCGCGTCTGACCGTATGTATGTTGGCTTAAATTTTTAAAACTACACAACTGATTTTGATGCAGGTTTTTTAATAGATAGAGTGATTCAAGAGGAAGGTTTTTATGTATAATACTTGACGGGAAAAATCCTTATTTCCACGGGAAAATGAGTTGCAGCGGGCGCAGCCGCTCGGGCAGGCCGCTAGTTTTGTATAAGATTTAAAAGTGAGATAAGCAAGTTAGTAAAAGAAAGCCAGAATATCAAAGGCTGGAGCGAAAGATTGTTATTTTCACAAATGAGGCCTTAAATTTGACATCGAAGTTTTGATGGATCATTATTATTATTCCTCATAATTGTTACGCAGCGGTCGAATTTATTTAAATAAATAGAGATACAAAACTGCAAACTTAAATAAAAATTAAAATAGAATCGACTTTTGTTTAGGTGGTACGAAAAATAAAAACATTATTTGCATCTTGACCCTGTACTATAATAAAATAACGGATACTTCATTCATAGTGTATAAATAAATAAAACCCTTTAAAAAATACTGTAATGCGCGATGAATAAAAGCAAATTCAGTGTCAAATTATTACCATCACTTTTTTCTTCCTAAAGCTAGAACCGCCATCATCTCGAGTTATGGCCATCGCGGCCGAATCCACGTTGAGGATACTCCAATCCATGGTCACTCACTACCCTTACACTCAGAAAAAAAACACAGAATAAAACACTAATCACATGAATCCACTGCAATGTTTTTGGCGCCAAACAGCAATTTCACCAACCGAAGCTCCCAGACCAGACTTCCGTCATAACCCGGCCGCGATTCATGTGTAATCGAGGCAACATGCTATGGCCGTAGTCGCACCTATATGCGCCTATACTGCTGGCTGATACATTGGCAAGCCAAAATAAGTACGACATTTCGCTTCGGCTGGGCGCTGGGTCGGCGGCCGACGACGCTGCCAAAAGTTTCTTGTTGCCCAGCATCGCCGCAGTTAACGCATCGGCGATAGCAGTAATCCGAATACATTGTTACAAAATACTTTTTAGTTTACAGATCTAGAGCAGTTGATCTATAGAACCGTGTTGAAAATCTTACAAATGGGTGAATTCAAGGAATACATACATACATACATATATCACGCCTTTATCCCTTGCGGGGTAGACAGAGCGATAACGGCCGTAAAATACGGCCACTATCGCCACGTCTGACATTTTTGAGGATAGTTTTCCAAGGTTGTTTCAGAAAACATGTGTATCACTATAGTGACAGGTTGTCAGCCTGTCGCCTAAAAATTGTAATACACCAAATACTCTCCAGTCCCTTAGTCGCCTCTTACGACACCCGCGGGAAGGATATGGGGTGATGCTATTCTAAGCCGGCATCACACGGCATTCAAGGAATGGGTAGCACAAATCCATTTATATAGATATTTTTTAGTCTTTAAGTTGTGACTTGTGACTTTAATAAAAGTATTTTCATTCTTTTCTTTCTTGAGAAAAAAAGAAAATACTCTATAGCAGTGTAGAAAATTCTACTAATGGATGAATTGAAGGAATGGGTAGCACAAATCCATGTAAGGAACATTTTGCTCTCGCCTTCCGTCTTATTCATAGAGCTAATCGTAGTTAGTGTAATTTTCTATCCTAGCAATAAGACCGCCTGGGTTGTACTTTGTCTTTTCTTTTGTATTACTATATCTGTTTCTTGTGCAATAAAGCATATTGCATATAAAGCACTGCTTTGATCTAAACCTACACAGCGTGTATCGTCTGCCTGTCTTCATCGCAACATCTATTCAAAACATTCAAATGTGTACGACGGGAAATTCACGAAGGCAGACCGTAAAAATTAATTATCATGGTGCTCATCTAGGATATAAGTACCACTTATTCTAGATTAAAATAGGTTGTATTGTAATTTTGCTGATTCCACAAAAACCTGTGACAAAAATAAAGCCAGTCACCTATGAAAATAAAGTTAAAATAAATAACTGAATTTTTCAGTAAGTTGAAAATGCGCGGGTGTTCTACGCCCATGTCAAATTGGTAGTGTGACCATATGTATGAAAATTCTGCAACTTTAGCTCATTTATCTGGGGAGACAGTTACTGTGTCGTCTGTGGCGTTAGCGAAGACAAGAGGTAGAATCAAATCATACGATACCTATAATTACCTACTTAGAGATTGATAGCAAACTGCTACCTTTTATTTTCTAATGTAGTGGATAGGCTTATTGTTTCCGTTTGTTCTCATTTGTCCCCTTTCTCATTTGATGTACGTAAACTGCTCGCGCCATATATTCATTGAAATTATTTACATTTAAATACTGTATCAATAAGAAGACCTTTACAAACTATAAATTTTAACATGTGCCGTGTGATGCCGGCTTAGAATAGCATCATCCCACATCCTTCCCACGGGTGTCGTAAGAGGCGACTAAGGGACTGGGTATTGGTGTATTAAAATTTTTAGGCGACGGGCTGACAACCTGGCACTATAGTGATACACATGTTTTCTGATTCAACCTTGGAAAACAATCCTCAAAAATGTCACACGTGGCGATAGCGGTATTCTTACGGCCGTTAACACTCTGTGATATAACACTTGTGATATATGTATGTATGTAAATTTTAACACACCGCTTATCCATTTATTAAATTATGGTGATAAAGTGTTTAAATATAAATAACAAGGCATTAAACTTATGGCGCTCTGACGATAGCGCGAGGTGAGCAATGTACATCAAATGAAAGTGAGGACCAATTGTTCCCAATTGTCTCTAGTGACAAATGGGACTTTTATTCCGAATTGTTACTAGTGAGTGACAGATTTTGTAGGAACAAAGAATAGTGTGTGTGGGGTGTGTAGTTCTTGTGTAACCTTTCAGTGCGCCTCGTTGAGGCAATTGAGTTGAAGAAATTGAGATAACGTCGTCGGACCAGAGGGCAAAATAGGATCGTTTTGTCAAATTCAAGTTTTTTTCAATTAATTTTTTTAATATGCAGAAATTCATTTTTGACTATTGTCACACTGGCACATCGTTCGTTCCGTTCATTCAGCGTGTCAATGTCATTTGTTCTATTCACATTCATTCATTCACTCAGTCTCAGTAAGTCTTTGCTTTGTTTTGGTCGTTTGTTTGAGATTTGCGCGCAGTTTGTGCTTAATTTTTCACTATTTGTTGCGTAAAATATATTTACAATCATCCTCTTCAGAGATTGTAAATGGAGTGATCAATCCGTCTGCCCATATTATCTTTCCGAAGTGGCAGTGAGATAAGGCCGGACCGCATACAGCATCAGTTTTTATCGCGGAAATGAGCTAGAATCTCCAGTGTGCTGATTAGCTGAGCCCGCCTTTGTTATTTTCATCGCATCTTCGTAGAAATGGGCCGAATCGCGACAACATAACCCTCCCAGTAGTGAAATAAATTTTTCCAGCCTGCGTCATTGGCTGAGCTCGTGCTGTTCGATTTTTAAAATCCGGAGGACTTTATTTATTTTTCTAAAATGGAGAACGCGTCCGTGTTGGCGGGTTTTATTCCGGAGTATTTTATCAATTTAGTGGACGAACTTGACGAGCACCCGTGGCTGTTTTCGTGTTTGGCTTCGATCCTCGTGGGCATGAGCGGGATTCTGCCGCTGCTCATCATCCCGATTGACGAGAGCGCCACTTTCAAAGATGGACGTAAGTTTATTTATATTTTTTTCCCTCCATAGACCATCAAACTAACCAGTAGGTATAGTTAGTATTCATAGTACCTAAGTATGGACATAATAATATACCACAATAGAATAGGTACTATACCTCATAATTATTATAATAAACACAGACAAATGTTATCTAATTATTTATTGAAAAATTTATAGATATATCGATGGGTGAAAACGAGAAGGTCGTAACCAGTAAAAAGGTCGTAACCAACTAAGGGCACGCCCCTGATCAGCTGATTTTTCTCTATCGAACGGTCCGGGTCTCGTTGCTCTACGACAACATTTTTTTTCTAATTTGGGTTGCATTATGAAAAGTTTTCAGAAAATTTTTGTCGTAAGCCGGTCAAAAACCAGTGTTTTTGAGGCTTTTTGATTTACGCCAAATCAATGTTAGGTATTACCAATCTAGGTCTAGTTACACCCTTCTGGTGGTATGAAAATTTTACCATACTTTTAGTTACGCCGTTCTTACTTTAATTACGCCGTTCATTGTTGTTAACAGTTGATTGCTTACCTGATGCTGATGAGGAAGATTAGATTAGATAGAATAGATTTAAAATATACTGACATTTGATCTCGTTTTTAGGTTAGGTAGTAGTTAGTTGAATGACTTGGCAATCGCACTGAATGTATTAATTTTAATATGTATTACACGTTAACCTTCTGTTCTACTGCGATGGCTAAGTCATTCAATTTATTGTAAACATTAAAATACATTGAAAATATCGATATGGTCACTATAAAATATTGCTTATTAACTAATTACGTAATTAATTAGGATAGATCTCTTAAGTGGGGAATGAACAAATCGATAGCCGGGTTGGTTTTAAATGGATCTCATACCTCTTTACGGTTGAACAGCTCAGTTAGTCCATTGAATAAAAAGTTCTAGAGTGCGAGAGTTAGTAACGTAAGATGTTTCTTCGGAAACATGTCAAGAGTCCCTAGGTAATAAACATACTAAAACCCCGGTCACTAGGAGGAGCCCCGGAGTGGGGGTAGGGGGGGAAAGGGTCCATTTTTTCATTTTTCGCTTAAATCTCAAAAACGGTACATGTTAGAGAAAAACGTTCAAGGAAAAGTTGAAAGGCCATAAAATTATCTACAAGTTATACCTAAAACACTTTTTCCTATATCCTACTGTTTCTGAGTTACGGAGGAATTGATTGTCAAAATTTCAAGTTCAGTAACTCAAACTACCCTTATATAATATTTTGACAATCGATTCCTCCTAAAGGCTTCCATGGAGGAATGTGTTTTTTTTACCAATTATAAACCTAATTAAGTGCAATCTATCAGTACCGGTCACAAGTTGCACTTTTGAGCTTTTTTAAAGAAGAAAAAATAAAATGGTTAAGTTGCGTAACTACCCTAATATAATATTTTGACAATCAATTCCTCCTAAAGGCCTCCATGGAGGAATGTGTTTATTTTACCAATGATAGACCTAATCAAGAGCAATCTATCAGTACCGGTCACAAGTAGCACTTTTGAGCTTCTTGGAAGAAAAAAAATAAAATGTTCAGGTATCGTAACTACCCTTATAAAATCCAATTTCCCCTAAACGCCTCCATGGTGGAATCTAGTATTTTTATCAATGATAGACCTAATTATGAGCAATCTATCGGTACCGGTCACAAGTTGCACTTTTGAGTTTTTTTGGAAGAAAAAAATAAATAGTTTAAGTTCAGTAACTAAAACTACCCTAATATGATATTTTGACAATCGATTCCTCCTAAAGGCTTCCATGGAGGAATGTGTTTATTTTACCAATGATAGACCTAATCAAGAGCAATCTATTAGTACTGGTCACTAGTTGCACATTTGAGTTTTATGGAAGAAAGAAATATTTTTTGATCGATTGATGTGATAAACATGGGTATGTAGTATGGGGAAATTGTTTGAGCCAAAATCATTTTTTAATGCGTGTAACGCAGAAACGGTAGGATATAGGAAAAAGTGATTTAGGTATAACTTGTAGATAATTTTATGGCCTTTCAACTTTTCCTTGAACGTTTTTCTCTAACATGTACCGTTTTGAGACTTAAGCGAAAAATGAAAAAATTGACCCTTTCCCCCCCTCCCCCCACTCCGGGGCTCCTCCTAGTGTTTTCGGGGTTTTAGTATGTTTATTACCTAGGGACTCTTGACATGTTTCCGAAGAAACATCTTACGTTACTAACTCACGCACTCTAGACCCCCTCTGGAGGTACTCATTCAATGGACTAAGTAGCGAGACTTGGATTTTTTTTATATATTAATGTTTTTGAGGGGATAAAAGATATTACTTTTAAATACATAAATCGTAGTTTTATTTATAATACTTAATTATGCAACCATTCCTATGCAACTATACTTAACACTTGGACGACTTTGTCTAGGTTTCGTTACTATTTAGAGATAAGCAACAATTCCATCAGTAGGTACTTATTACAGAATATTTTGGAATGGTTCTTGTTTACGACAAATGTAGGGCAAAAGTAATTATCTTTCTCACACTTACGTCCTCTAAGTCATGTATGTACTTTTCAGCCATCTTAGATACATCGTATAAAAAGTCTGTAAATGAATAGCTTATTCCGACTGCATACAAATGTGCGAACCATTTACGACCTTTTGTCGGTCAGTTAATTGAAAATCTTAGGGCGTAAGTAGTACAAAAACATACTTATCGTCACTTTAGATTAAAAATTATGTTTTCAAATAAAGGGTATTATTATAACAAAAACATGTTCTAAAAATCAGCTCTAAATTACGCATACTTTTTGAGTTATGAATTCTTTTGTGATTTTTTTTTCGTTTTTTGGCTCTGGTGTAAAGTTGGCTATTTTTGGTTACGACCTTTTCGTTTTCACCCATCGATATTACAATCATGACATGACCCATTAAAATTCTTGCTAAACTGCGAACAAAACAAACAATACAAATCATTTTCTAAAATTTGTTTTGTTCCTCCAGAAAAGCCCAAAAAATTAAGCATCTAGTTGCTGTCCAGTTAGACTTCTTTCCACATATTTTGAGTTGCAGAAGTCAAGTCATAATTGTAAATATAATTTAACCACTAAATGTTACCTCTAAACAATTTTAAAGTTTTTTTATTTTACTCATAAGGTCATAAGCCAAACTTGCTCCAATTATGTTTCCCAAACTAATTAACAAATGCTATATCTCTACCTAATTAACAAATGCTATATTTCTACCTAATTAACAAATGCTATATTTCTACCTAATTAACAAATGCTATATTTCTGTTTTTGTGGTCTAAACAGAATTCTTGTTGATGTTCTTCACTACATAGTATAAAGCAAAGTCGCTTTTCGCGTCTGTCTGTATGTATGCTTAAATCTTTAAAGCTAACCAACGGATTTTGATGCAGTTTTTTTTATAGATAGAGGATTCAAGAGGAAGGTTTTTATGTATAATACTTGCAGACTAAAATCCTTATTCCCACGAGAAAATGAGTTGCAGCGACGCAGCCACTGGGGCAGGCCGCTAGTAGATAAATAAATGTTTTCCCTCAGATTTTGTTTGTTTACCAGTTTATTTTTAGGTCTCACATGTCATGCATGATGTTGCACTGAACAGAATGCCAAACAAAGCAGGTGAATGCACAGCATTAAGGTGCATATATACATATAATGTTATATTGTTTTGGTGAAATAACACTTGTTTATAGTTGCTCTGAAAAGAGAATTTTTATTTGTAGCAAGCAAATTACTATTTATTTCTACCTTATTTACATACATACATATAAGTAGTAAGTAGTATTTCTAATTTGACTTCAGATGATATTTAAATGTGACTTATCCTAGGATTTGGGCCAGGTTAGCCTTCGGGTTGCAGAGGTCAGTGGGCAGCTGGGCAGTCTACCTGTGTAAAAACTTGGTGCATTCATTTTTTATATGTTTCTTCATGCAAATGTTTTTCCAAATCTAATTGAATGTTGTTTCTAAGTTTTAAGTACCTAAAAGTCTAATGATAGCTAACTTAAAATAAGTGGCTGATCTGGCTGGCCAACTCATTTTTTACAAGAGGTCTAAAACTTTTTTTTTTCGGTCAACCTGTAGACTGTCAGCCTTTAAAATATTTGCAGTTGATTTTTTTTTACACCATGCATCATCACTACATAGTATTACAAAGCAATCTCGCTTGTCGCGTCTGTCCGTCTGTATGTATGTTTGCTTGAATCTTTAAAACTGCATAACTGATTCTGATGCAGATTTTTTAAATAGATAGAGCGATTCAAGAGGAAGGTTTTTATGTATAATACTTGTCGGGAAAATCCTTATTCCCACGGAAAAATGAGTCCCAGGCGAAGCTGTTGGGGGCAGGCCGCATACATATATTTATTGGGTATTTGTCCAAAACACCTACCTGGTTGTACCATTCTAAATTTCCATAACATTACTATAACCCAATCCGCCAAAGCATTTGATTTAGCCCGCCACAGGCATAGCAGTCATACTGTAGTTTGAGTAGTCAGTTATGATAAAAAACTTTGGGTTTTGAGTGAATTAAAAGCCACAGGATATCTTCCATGAACCTAGAACTATGAAAGTCAATAGCTGGGTCTCCATTGAACGAGCAGCCTCAGATGCTCACTGCCGCGGGCGGCATGCAGCGCATTGTGCGGTCGGTGTGGACGTGTTTCGCCTGAACAGCACACGCTAAAGTTCTCATTCATGCTCGGGCGAACGACGTCCACACCGACCGCGTATTGCGCCGCATGCCGCGCTCGGCGGAAGTCATCTGAGGCTGCTCGGCCGGTGTGTACGCACCTAGTTATGATAAAAAATGTGTGTTTCGAGTGAATGAAAAGCCACAGGATAACTTCCATGAACCTAGAACTATAAAAGTCAATCAATTATCATTGTTTTGGGTCCTCTCTTTTCGTGTGGGACACCGAGTCCAACGACCCGATGAACCCTGGTGACAGAATTTTTCAACCGCCTTCTACATGTAGCAGGCTTCTAACATGGTTGTGTTACGGCCGTCGTCTAGGTGATCATAGACAGCAACCGGGACCTACGGCTTAACGTGCCAGAACCATCTAACTTACGGACAATCGGGTGGTTCAGCCCGCAATGTCCTAGCCAGAATAGGAACAAATTCACAAAGTGACAAATATCAACTTTGTGAGTGACCCACCGAGAATCGAACTCGAAACCTTCTGCGTCAAAAGCAGTCGCACTACCACTGCGCCACATCGGTCGTCGTACTATAGTACTATTGATAACACTTGCTGTTGATATCAACACAACATGTTTCCCTTAAACAAAGTGTAACTCGTGGGAACCTATTATTGTTGATGTTATTTACTAAAAGGTAGACATACATACATACATATATCACGCCTTTATCCCTTGCGGGGTAGGCAGAGCGTTAACGGCCGCAAGAATACGGTCGCTATCGCCACGTCTGACATTTTTGAGGATTGTTTTCCAAGGTTGTTCCAGAAAACATGTGTATCACTATAGTGACAGGTTGTCAGCCTGTCGCCTAAAAATTGTAATACACCAATACTCTCGAGTCCCTTAGTCGCCTCTTACGACACCCGCGGGAAGGATTTGGGGTGATGCTATTCTAAGCCGGCATCACACGGCACAAAAGGTAGACTTTCTTGTATTGTTCGCGGTTTATACAGGGTGTTAGGAAAAGTACAAACTTCCTTTCAAGGGATGAACCAGCGCATGTAACTAAACAACTTTCCCCAAGAAAAATAGGTTGAAATATGAAAAAAAATTTGGACCTTCGATGCAAAACCAACCGAACTGAGTGAGTCGAACGACACCGTCGTGATTTTTGTAAGACACAAAAACAACAAAAAACAAAAAATTTACAGCAGAAAAACGAGCAATGCTCGGTCAACCAGATACTATCCACTAAACTCGATATTTATCGATCTAGTTCTGCCGCGACAACACAACACAAATCACGCCTATACGCCTTGGCGGGGTAGGCAGAGCGTTAACGAGCATATCGCCACGTCTGACAAATGTTTGAGGGTCGCTTCAGATAAGTCGTGTATCACTATAGTGACAGTTTGTCAGCCTGGCGCCTAAAATTGTAATACACATGAAACCCTCGAGTCCCTTAGTCGTTTTCTACGACACCCACAGGAAAGAAATGGAGTTATGCTATTCTAAGCCGGCATCACACGGCATCTGCCGCGACATTACTGGCATATCATATGTACATACATATACACGACATATTTTGACGACCGATGTGGCGCAGTGGTACTACCACTGCCTTTGACGCAGAAGGTTCCGGGTTCGATTCTCGGTGGGTCACTCACAGAGTATTTATCAGTTTGTGAATTTGTTCCTAGTATGGGTAGGACATTGCGGGCTGAACCACCCGATATAATAGATCCCGGTTGCTGTCTATGATTATTTAGACGGCGGTCGTTACACAACCATGTCAGAAGCCTGCTACTTGTAGAAGGCGGTTGAAAAATTCCGACACTAGGGTTCATCAGGTCGTTGGACTACTTGGTGTCCCACACGAAAGAGAAAAGAGAAGAGAGCGAAAAGAGACTGGCATATCGAACTTAGGACTTCACACCGCGAGATAATAATGATCAGACCAGCGTCAGAAATACCTTCTGCTGAAACAAAGAATTAGGATGACCTTGAGGAAGATGTCAATGATCTCAAATCACACAGATGATTAATCACTGAGTCCCAACCCAACTGACATTATCAGGCGCATTGGACATAAATAATCCCCTACCAGCCTCACGTACCAGATAACTGATTAATCTGATAGATAATCTGAATCACGTCTAAGCATATGATAGTCAGTATCACAAGTGGGGATACACTCACGCCTTTATCCCTTACGGGGTAAGCAGAGGTAAATGACGTCAAAAACGATCGTTAACGCCACGTCTGAGAAATATTTGAGAACCGTTTTAGAAACCGTGCCGTGTATTGCAGGCTTACCCCATTTCTTTCCCGTGGGTGTCGTGGAAGCCGACTAAGGGACTTGTGACTATAGTGATACACGACTTATCTGAAACGACCCTCAAAAAATTGTCAGATGTGGTCATAACGATCGTAATTTTACGGTGTGAGTTTTAGAAAACGGTGTATAAGCTCATCCCCTAAAGATAAACGTGTTTTTTTTTATATTACGACCTATGCTCCTTAGGGAAAGTTGTTCAGTTTCATGGGCTGATTCGTCCCTTAAAGTATTTGCCTGTGCACCTTAAAATTTACTCGTACTTTTCTTAACAACGTGTATGTATGTATTGTACATTGTAACCATCGCAATCAGTTGCTATGTAAAGATAACTTAGCACTCAGTTGCATTGGAGCACTTGTGAAACTTTGTTGAGTAACAGTCGTCAAGTCAAGTAGACGAGATAAAAAATAGTTTCACTCGATTTCGTCGGTATTTGTAATTGAGTTTTTTTTATAATATCGTGTGATGCCCGCTTAAAATAGCATTACCCCATTTCCTACGCGTGGGTGTTGTAAGAGGCGACAGAGGGACTTGAGGGTTTCAGGTGTATTACACATTTTAGGCGACAGGTTGACAACCTGTCACTATAGAGATACACAAATTATCTCAAACGGCCGTCTATATTTGTCAGACGTGGCGATAGCGACCGTATTTTTTGGGGTCGTTAACGCTCTGCCTACCCCGTAAGGGATAAAGGCGTGATATATGTATGTATGTACGTACGTACTTGTAGCTGATTGTTTATTCAGGAATAGTGGCCCGCCCAACAGTTGTACCCGCTGTAAATTGTTTTCCCGTGGGAATAAGACAGTTTCCCGGCATGTATTATACATTTCCACAGTGTCTGTGGAAAATCGGCTTATATAGCCACCAAAGACAGGCTGACAACCTGTCACTATAGTGATACACATGTTTTCTGAAACAACCCTGGAAAACAATCCTCAAAAATGTCAGACGTGGCGATAGCGACCGTATTCTTGCGGCCGTTAATGCTCTGCCTACCCCGCAAGGGATAAAGGCGTGATATATGTATGTATGTAGCCACCAAAGGTCTTGCCTCAGACACTGATAGGATCGTCTGTCACAGACGCATCAGGCCGATGATGATGATAATGACGACCGAGTAGTGGTCGAGTGTGACGCAGTGGTAGTGCGACTGCCTTTGACGCAGAAAGTTCCGAGTTCGATTCTCGGTGGGTCACTCACAAAGTTGATATTTATGTGAATTTGTTTCCAGTCTGATTAGGACATTGCGGACTGAACCACCCGATTGTCCGTAAGTAAGATGGTTCCGTGTTTCGGATGGCACGTTAAGCCGTAGGTCCGGTTGCTGTCTATGATCGCTTAGACGGCACTCGTTACACAACCATGTCAGAAGCCTGTTACTTGTAGAAGGCGGTTGAAAAATTCTGACACTAGGGTTCATCGGGTCGTTGGACGACTTGGTGTCCTAAACGAAAAAATAAAAAGATGATGAGTAAACTATTATGGTTTTTGACAATGAACTGCATATAAAAATATTCAGTTACTCTTCCGTCTCCATTTTACATTATTTTATCATGAAGGAATAACATTTTCGGTACCAAGCCAATTTCACGGTCGAGTGAGTATTGTATTAGAAGTCTAACGGTTGTATTATTTGTAGTTGTATTGCCGTGTGATGCCGGCATAGAATAGCATCACGCCAATTCTTCCCGCGGGTGTTGTAAGAGGCAACTAAGGGACTCGAGGGTTTCATGTGTATTACCACGTATTACAACTTTAGGCGACAGGCTGACAACCTGTCACTACAGTGATACACGAATCATCTGAATCCCTCAATACTTGTTAAACATGGCAATAGCGACCGTAATTTTACGATCGTTAACGTTCTGCCTACCCCGCAAGGGATAAAGGCGTGATTTGTGTATGTATGTCTAACGGTTAGGTACCTCAAGAGAGTGGTTCAATCTGTGCTCAATATTAAAAAAGCATCATCACAACCATCATCATCATTGCCGTATGATGTCGGCTTAGAATAGCATCACTCCATTTATTTGACGTGGAACCAAGTTTTTACACAAAGCGACTGCCACCTTACCTCTACAAACCGAAGGCTAACCTGACCCGAATCCTTGTTATATAACAATACTAGCGGCCCGGCCAGCGGCTGCGCCCGCTGCAACTCACTTTCCCGTGGGAATAAGATGTTTTCCTGGCAAGTATTATACATAAAAACCTTCCTCTTGAATCACTCTATCTATTAAAAAAACCTGCATCAAAATCCGTTGTGTAGTTTTGAAGATTTATGCAAACATACATACAGACTGACGCGAAAAGCAACTTTGCTTTATACTATGTAGTGATTATCAATATCTTACAAAATCGTAAATTATCTTTCTATCTTGCTTTGATTTATACCTATTTAGAATCAAATGCTTACAACAGGCTTACACATGTAAACAATCTATAGATAACTGCAATAAAATTGATAATTACTTATCTATAATCACGACAATTCTTTCTAATCATATAAGATTGTACAATCAACAGCACCTAAACCTACCCATATAATATGTACGACCTGGTGTAACTTAAGGTGACGATTGTACTTTGCATTTCACAAGATTGATGGATGATAGATAATGCAGTATTGTAAGTAGGTACCACTCATTTTTTATGGTTAAACATATAACAACAGCAAAATATAACGTGTAAAGATATTAGCTGCGAATCTTTTAAGGAGTGAACCAGCCCATGAAACTAAACAACTTTCCCCAAGGAATCCCCAACTTTCCCCTGTATGTTAACAAGGAGCCAGTAACTTAATTTTGACCTCGCCTTAGCTTAGACAAATTGCTGTGTGGTCTTCTACCAGTAGTATGCGTACCGCGACACGGACATAGATTTGATCTAAACCTTTGTGTCTTTCTCCACTTGTTTTGATAAAAACCATGCTATTTGACACGTTTGAAGACTACTCGCGCATAACTGGATACATCATCATAAAGAGCGGAGCACACCGGCTCCGTATGCGTTGCGTATCCAGCTCTCTTTCGTAGTCCCGCGCGTGATCACGTCCGTACACCCCTGCCACACCGGGTTACGGACGTGGTTACGCATGTTACGCGCGTAGGTACGGATGCGAGCTGCAAGGGGTCTGTTGCGTATCCAGCCGACGCCATATTTCTTTTCATGTCATATCCAAAAGCTCTGTCATCAGTGTGCAATAAATATTGCGCAAATAAAAACGCGCATCGCGTTCTGTGCAGCAGAAAATTGACGACATGTCAATGTCGCGTTTTTTGACACGAATACTCGTGTTGCATTTTTCTGTTGTGGAAGAGATTTACGCGGCGCTTACTGTGCAGAGAAAAATAAGAAATCTCTAACGTTCATATAGACCAGTGCTTCAAATTGCTAGCAATAAGAACCGTGGCTGCTGCAGAAGAAAATGACGCCTCTAGTTTATTCTAACTTACTCAAACCCCTTTGTAATTAATTCCCGAAATGCTTCAAGAAAATGCTGAAATTAGTAGGCATCTATGCTGCATAATATTTGACGCTTAATATAGTGCACATTTTTTGATGCGCATTGTGGTAGCCCGTAGTCCGTACACGCGTCCGTACTACGCGCAGGACAGAGCTGTGCGTGTTTGGACGTGTTTGGTGTGACGTCTAACAGGGAATCTCATAGAATACAACGTCATCACTGCACGCCGAGTACGCAACCTGTTTGTCTTTTGGCAGCTGTATGGCGTAACTACGGCGTAACCCTACAATGCGTGCAGCACGCAACGGATACGCATCACAGGCAGTGTGCCGTATCTCATACAGTCCCATACATTAAAACGTCATAAATACATGCGTAACTACGGATGAGAGCTGGATACGCAACGGATACGGAGCCGGTGTGCCCCGCCCTTAAGCCTTCTGGTGCAGCTTGTAACGCCGGGACTCCGAAGTACAGAGCATAACTAAAAACTAGCGGGCACATCGCACGTCGCTCTATGTTCATTCATAACATCAGCCTAAAGACATAGCCACTTCTGGACATAGGCTTCCTCCAGGGTACACAAGGCACGATCTCCCGTTTTCGCCATCCAGTCGCAACCAGCCGTTCTCTTTTAAGTCCTCGGTCCAATGGCTCTATGCCTTCCGCTCGTTACAGTTCTCGGTCCGCTTACTTCGGATTCCCGGCCTAACATAATCATCATCGTCATCTGCCTGCCCTTATCCTGATTAATTTGGTGTCGGCGCAACATGTCTTCTTCCATTCATCTCTATCAGCAGTCAAATGCTCATTTATGCCCTTGTTGTTCATGTCGTCTTTTACACAATCCATCCAACTTTTATGGGCCTTCCTCTTCTCCTGCATCCAGCCACATTCATGTTCGATACTTTCTTTAGCAAATGCTACTTAAGTAAATGGCATCTAATTCAACTCATAGTAAATTTAGCATTAGTAGTATTCAAGAAATGAAATGTTTTTACATACAGTATTATAAACAGACCCACATTGTTCTTTCTTCAACGGCTAGCCACGAACTTGAACCTAAACAAAGACAAAGCAAAAGTAAATAACAGGAAGAAAAAAGTTCAAATACCTCGTTATCAGCGACGTGAGGTCACAAACAATAATCGTACTTCTATAAATGGGGCAGACATTATCACTCATCCGAGGAGACACTAAGATATGGTTCTAATCGGGTAGGGTACTATCGGCTGCACCTTGAGCTATACAAATAGATATGTAAATATGTTAGCCCAACAAAGATATTACAAAGACTCGTGACTGTGACTCATTTGAGTTTTGACACAAACATACATACACAAATCACGCCTATATCCCTGGCGGGATAGGCGGGGTAGGCAGAGCGCTGACGACCGTAAAATTACGGTCATTATCGCCACGTCTGACAAATGTTCGAAGGTCGCTTCAGATGAGTCGTGTATAACTATAGTGACAGGTTGTCACCCACATGAAACCCTCGAGTCCCTTGGTCGGTTTTTACGACACCCATGGGAGAGAAAGGGGTGATGCTATTCTGAACAGGCATCACACGACAAAGTTTCGACTATCTATTTATTTATTTATTATATACAAAAGGACATGACACAAGAAACAAAGTTACAACCGGCACTGCTTATTTCTAAAGAAGTTTCTTCCAGCTGACCTAGGAAGTGAGATTTCATGGAGGATACACGCACGATAATACATTTTTTGACGACCGATGTGGCGCAGTGGTAGTGCGATTGTCTTTGAAGCAGAAGGTCCCGGGTTCGATTCTCGGTGGGTCACTCACAGAGTTGATATCTATCACTTTGTGAATTTGTTCCCAGTTAGGACATTGCAGGCTGAACCACCCGATTGTCCGTAAGTAAGATGGTTCCGTGTTTCGGATGGCACGTTAAGCCGTAGGTCCCGGTTGCTGTCTATGATCACTTGACGGCGGTCGTTACACAACCATGTCAGAAGCCTGCTACTTGAGAAGGCAGTTGAAAAATTCTGACACTAGGGTTCATCGGGTCGTTGGACGACTCTCCCACACGAAAATAGAGAGAATACATTTTTTTATTATGTTATTACTTTAAAACACAAACTAGTGCCTAACCTACACATATCTTACTATGTATTAACAATAGCCATCATACCTACAACACGATACTATAATCGTAATATGTTATTTTTACATAGTATTTTAAAACTCATAACTGAAATATCTGTTTGTTTGTTACAGCGGGAGCAGCCACACTACAAATCCTGCTGAGTTTTGCAGTGGGCGGTCTACTTGGGGACGTGTTCCTCCATCTACTGCCGGAAGCGTGGCAGCACGACTTAGCTAGCACCAAAGGTATGTCATATGGTATTATACTATAGGGCAATGCAGCTGATACAAATAGAACATAAGTATGCTAAGTGTAGCAGACATAGTATTGACGGATCCTGATGGGCTTCGCAGTGGGCGGTCTACTTGGAGACGTGTTTCTTAATCTTCTGCCTGAAGCGTGGCAACACGACTTAGCTAGCACTAAAGGTATGTCATATGGTATACTATTATGGGCCAATTATGAGGATGCTAATAATGCTCGATACGGCAAAAACTCACCTAGAAAGGGAGTAAAAACTACTCAGTCCAGTTTTAAAGTCGAGTGACTGAATTTGTGTTTTAGAACGTGTGATATAATTTCTGCATGCGTAATATTCAAAAACAACAATCGCGTTTTGTAAATTGCAAAATAAACAGGAAGATAAGTTTGCATTAAGCATCTAACTTTACTTTTTGCGGAAACAGGAAACATCCACATACTTTATTTCGTAAACCTTGTTGAAAACATTATGTAAACACACATAATTTAATCGTTAATCATACGATTAAATTCCTTGAAGTTTAAGTTCATCTATTGTCAATGATACCAGTTTTCCTTGCACCGTACAAGATGCTCTTTACCAACTTATATTTGCTGCCGAAAATCGTCCCAACACATACTAATACTCACTTTCCAACTGTATTTTAAACTTGGCACTCGTATACGTCGACCTACAATCATGTTTTTGCGGTTGAAGTGTCACAGTTCTAGTTCGATATCGTGTTTGTCAACAGTAAATATAACTTGGTACGTTATAATTGTACTGTTTATAAATAAATTTGTCGAAGTTTTGTGTTCCAAGCGTGATTGGTCATTCCTCGTATGATATGAGTAACCCATAAGTGTTGGTTATAGAGTTGAATTTCGGTATGTAATTTTGCTATAAACTTGAATGGCGCCTGCTGTGGTATACTACATACATACACACATATATCACGCCTTTATCCTTTGCGGGTTAGGCAGAGCGTATCAAGCCGTATGAATACGGTCGCTATCGCCACGTCTGATATTTTTTTGAAGATTGTTTTCCAAGGTTGTTTCAGAAAACATGTGTATCAGTATTATTAGTGACAGGTTGTCAGCCTGTCGCCTAAAATTTGTAATACACCAATACTCTTTTAGTCACTTCTTACGACACCCGCGGGAAGGATGTGGGTTGATGCTATTCTAAGCCGGCATCACACGGCATGTGGTATACTCAATACTTCATTAGCTTACATAGTGTCACCAACGACCAGCGTAACCGTCAGTACTCGCTCGTACGCGCGTGTATGGAGCATTGAGGTCAAGTTACGCTGGTCGCGACACTATCTAAGCGAATGTACTTAGTGTAGTAAGTTTTGATTAATATAACATCTGCGAAATAGGACTTGCAGTTGAAAGAAATAACTATAAGAATGTAGGTAGTAGCTGTTTTTAACCGACCGCCTCAAAAGGAAGGTTATGTTTTTCGAGAGTATGTATGTAAGTAAATCCTTTTCACGAGCTATACTTCAAACGGCCAGGGCCTAGGCGATTGTTGACATATGAGATGTAATTAAATCTGTTTCAGCAGTGCATTAATTTTCATAAATTTAAAATCGCGGAGTTTAAATGAAAAATATTTTTAATGGGAAACTTTCTTCGCCAATCTTCAAGTGCGAATAGATGGCGCTGAGCGATACAAAAGTTTCTTTCCAAGAAAATGTATTTTATGTAGATGAGTATAAATATAATTCAAATGTCAAAATGTCAACTTAACCCAGAGTGCCATCTAGTATGAAATTTTAAAAAAGAAGCGTAAGCTAGAAAATTTCCTTTTACCGCAGTCGGGTTTCTGTTTTTTTAATTATAATTATAATATTTTTATTCGACCTTTTTCTTACGGCAGTTAACGCTCTGGCTACCTCGCACGGGATAAAGGCGTGATATATGTATGTATGTATTTCTATTCAGGCATGTTTTTATTATTAGTAACGGAAATATATATTTTTTACATTATAAACAGACATACAACTAGTACCTAATGTTTATATCTAAAGTATGTCGTGATTAATTGACGCCAGGCTTGGAACACAAAACGACGTCAACGACCATAGAAATACGATTGTATCGCCACGTCAAAGGCCTGCTACTAGTAGACGGCGGTTGACAAACTCTGACACAAGGGTTCATCGGGACGTTGGACGACTCGGTGTTCCACTCGAAAAAGAAGAAAACTACCACGTCTGATAAAATGTTTGAGAGCCGTTTCAGTAATATTATGCATCACTATAGTGACAGGTTGTCGGCAAATCGCTTAAAGTTGTTAATACACATGAAACTCACGGCTCCCTTAGTCACCCACGGGAAGAATTCTATTCTATTCTAAGCAATGCTATTCTAAGCAACTCGGCAATAATTTAAGTAATCATCACTGGCTTCATACGTCTGTGACAGACGATTTAATCAGTGTCTGAGACAAGAGCACAGACACCCTACCAGTCATCATTCCTATTATATAATAACCACGTGTTTATTGGTTATTATATTCTGTTTTTCGTTCTATACACCTGTGTAAAAACTGAACAATACAAAATTGGCCTTCAGAATATTTGTGCACATAACCATACATAATTTTTGTGTGGCTTATATTAAGTAGTAGCAGACACAATATATGCAAAACTACATTCATATAACACGCCTTTATCCCTTGCGGGGTAGGCAGGGCGTTAACGGCGGTAAGAATACGGCCACTATCGCCTCGTCTGATTTTTTTGAGGTTGTTTCAGAAAACATGTGTATCACTATAGTGACAGGTTGTCAGCCTGTCGCCTATAAATTGTAATACACCCGAGTCCCTTAGTCGCCTCTTGAGACACCCACGGAAAGAAATGGGGTGATGCTATTCTAAGCTGGCACCACGCGGCATTTGAGTATTATCTATGTAGGTATTTGAGATACTACTTTAATACTCTATTGCTACTTAGGCTTAGCGATAGTATCACGTAGGTATGTATTATAATGATTTAAAAATTTGCAATGTTGTCGTATAATGTAAAATGGAAACTACTGAATCCATTTCGATGAAATAAACCATGGTAGAAATCTATTTTAAATAATATTGGTGATGTCTAATCGCACAGACGTTTTTCTTAGCAATTTTTTTGTCGTCACTGGCACTTTTTTCTTCATAACTAAAAAACTAAAACTTATAAAAAGTAGGTATAGTTTAGGAAATATAATTTGAGCTGATTCGACTATTTAACGTCAAGGTCAATTGGGTCAAATTATATTTCCTAAACTATACCTATTACCTACCTATGTAAATTTAAAATTCCCATACAAAATGTATCAGCCAACCGAGTCAATATGGGTGTCCGATTTTTTCATAATTCGACCTATGTTCTTGACGTTTTTGAGGCTGGTTTACGCAGCAACTTATTAAGAAGATAAGCTCTTATGGCTACTAAAATAAAGTTTCAAATCCATTTATCTAGTGATCATTATCGCACTTGACTTTCGAAAAGTATTCATTGTGAATCTACTTGGAAATAAACTATTTAATTTGTTTCTTTTTTTTACAGAAGGCGAACACGTCTCACTAAAATGCGGCCTATGGTGCCTCTTCGGAATGCTAGTCTTCATAGTCGTGGAGAAACTCTTCGCAGCCAGCGATCAAGAGGAAGAAGAGGATAAGAAACCCAATGGAACCATGAAGCATATAGAGATAGAGGAGATAGAGAAGTTGTTGGAGAAGGAGAGGAAGAGTAGAGGGGGGAACGGATTGTGCGGGAACAATGGCGCCGTGTTGGCCGCAGACTTGTACAATACTTGCGTCTTCAACAATAATACTAAAGGTGAGTGAATTGTTACGCATATCTATTTATTTATCTGTCTATTACCTTTAAACGAGCCAAAGTGATCGAGATTCTAAAACGGTTCAACCGATTTTTATGAAATTTTGTGTGTAGGCGGTTTACGGGGCTCTGAATCGATTCGTTTCACCCGTTTTTTGAGTTGTCTAAACTTTTTCGGGGACGCTAAATCGATCTATAGTGCTTAAAATATAGCTCGACACCTGTGACGTTTGACGGATAAGAGAAGTAAACAACGGAAAATGGAACTTATGTCATAGCATTTGCCTAAAACTGACAGACGTCACAGGCATCAAGCTTTAGTTTAAGCACTATAGATAGGTTTGGTTTTAAAAAAAACGTTTCTTTCACACGTTTTGTGAGTTGTATAAACTAACAACGACATCTATTGAGGCGTTAAAAAACTAAGTCTGCTAGCTAGTGTTTAACCCAATGGAACCATGAAGCATATAGAGATAGAGGAGATAGAGAAGTTGTTGGAGAAGGAGAGGAAGAGTAGAGGGGGGAACGGATTGTGCGGGAACAATGGCGCCGTGTCGGCCGCAGACTTGTACAATACTTGCGTCTTCAACAATAATACTAAAGGTAAGCCATTTACATACATACTTCATATATCACGCCTTTTTCTACTTGCAGAGTAGGCAGGGAATAATATGTTTGGTTTTGTCAAGTCTCCTAAATATTTGAGAGCTGTTTCAGAACTATTGAGTATCATTCGGACGGAAATCCATCTATCTATGTGTCTCTTACCTTGAAGCGAGCAAAAATATGTGTACGATTGAGATCTCCATAACGGCTCAACTGATTTTAATGAAATTTGTTGGTGTTTTCCTGGGCTCTAAATCGATTTATAGTGCTTAAAATATAGCTTGATACCTGTGACGTTTGATCCGTACTAAAAGAGAAGTAAACAACAGAAAATTTAACTTATGTCATAGCATTTGCCTGAAAGTGACAGACGTCGCGGGTATGATGCTTTATTATAGTTTAGTTTTCCAAAAAACGTCTCTTTTACACGTTTTGTGAGTTTTATAAACTAACAGCGACATCAATTGAGACGTAATAAAACAATGACCAAATGCGCCCGGTCTGCTAGCTAGTATTTAACCCAATGGAACCATGAAGCATATAAAGATAGAGGAGATAGAGAAGTTGTTGGAGAAGGAGAGGAAGAGTAGAGGGGGGAACGGATTGTGCGGGAACAATGGCGCCGTATCGGCCGCAGACTTGTACAATACTTGCGTCTTCAACAATAATACTAAAGGTGAGTGAATTGTTACGCATATCTATTTATTTATCTGTCTATTACCTTTAAACGAGCCAAAGTGATCGAGATTCTAAAACGGTTCAACCGATTTTTATGAAATTTTGTGTGTAGGCGGTTTACGGGGCTCTGAATCGATTCGTTTCACCCGTTTTTTGAGTTGTCTAAACTTTTTCGGGGACGCTAAATCGATCTATAGTGCTTAAAATATAGCTCGACACCTGTGACGTCTGACAGATAAGATAGGTAAACAACGGAAGCATTTGCCTGAAACAGACAGACGTCACAGGTATCAAGCTATATTTTAAGCACTTATAATTATATAGATAATTCTTTTTTTCAAAATTAATTTTTTTCATTCATTTTGTAAGTTGTATAAACTAACAGCGACATCTATCGAGGCGTTAAAAAAAACAATGACCAATTGCGCCCGGTCTGCTAGCTAGTATTTAACCCAATGGAACCATGAGGCATATAGAGAGAAATAGAGGAGATGGAGAAGTTGTTGGAGAAGGAGAGGAAGAGTAAAGGGGGGAACGGATTGTGCGGGAACAATGGCGCCGGATCTAATGACGATGCAAGGTCTCGTCAACAAAAGCCAAAAACTACACCTAAACAAGCATGTTCTAGTCTTCAATTCCCCCTTCACTTGTAGTGAGTGCGGAAAGTCATGCCGCTCCCGCATCGGTTTATACAGGGTGTAAGAGACGGTGTAACGAAAACTTTGCTGGCGTGATCAGACCATGAAACTGAACAACTTTTCCTCTGTGGGCTATGTTGGGAATCGAAAAAATTTTTGAGTTCCCATACAAAGTCACTCAGCTGATCGGGCTTTGTATGGAAGGTCGAAAAATTTTTTTCGTTTCCCAACATAGCCCCCACATAAGAAGTTGTTCAGTTTCATGGCCTGAGAACCCATGCAAAGTTTTCGTTACACCGCCCCTTACACCCAGTATAGCCACGAAAAGTCTTGCCTCAGATACAAACAGAACAGAACAGGTTTAGTCGTCTGTCACTTACGTATGACGCCAATGAAGTATGTTCTTTCCAGGGGGTGGTGACGGTGGGTGCTGCGCCGACGGCATGAGCGACGCCGCGTGCGCGGAACTAGCGCGCTCTTGCAACAAGAAGACGAGGTGGATGGGCCGCTGCTTGCTTCGGGAGGCACGCGAGAAGGCGCTACAAGCCAAGAAGAGCGATAAAAAGAGCGATAAGAAGGATGTAAGTATATTTAAAGGTTCTATCTTGTGTCAGTTTATTTTAGAACTCGATGACGGATGAATGAGTGAATGATGAACACGTGAATGAACGATGAATAAATCAGCGAATGAAGATAGAATGAGTGAATGATAGACAAAGAAATGAATGATAATTTACTTAATAAATCATATACCAATATGGTACATCACGAATAAACGATAATTAAAGTGTATGTATGGTAATGGGGTCTCATTCCTTACTAAAGGAAATTAGTCCTAAAAAATCTATAGATGGCGATACGGGTAGCGAATGTAACTAAAAGAGTCTGAAATAAAGGCAAATTTACAAAAACAAAGTATTGGAAAATTATAAATATATTATTTAAGATGTCATGAGACGGAAATCACGCGAATTATTCACATATTTGCAATATTTTTCAATACAAATGACGTCAATACGAAGTATCCAATAAATAACCTAGATGTCGCTAGCAACGCACGCGCTGAGACGATATATTAAATAGCCTGCCAATAGCCGTCCTAGGGCAATCCAACTCTCTCTACGACGTTAGATATCTGTACTACTCTAGTAGTATTATATTATCTTTGGTATTGTGTGTATGAGTTGTGTTGCGCGAAAATAGCGCGCTCTGAACAACTTTCCCCAAGCAACACAGGTCGAAATACGAAAAAAATAATTTTGGTCCTTCCATACAAAAGTACCAGCGCAGCCGGCTGTGTCAGGTTGTATGTGTGGTCCAAATTTACCTTTTTTCATATTTCGACCTCATATTCCTACATACATACATATATCATGGATTTATACCTTGCGGGGTAGGAAGAGCGTTAACGGCCGTAAGAATACAGCCACTATCGCCACGTCTAACATTTTTGAGGATTGGTTTCCAAGGTTGTTTCAGAAAAAATGTGTAGGGACAAGTTGTCAGCCTCAAAAATTGTAATACACCAATACTCTCGAGTCCCTTAGTCGCCTTTTACGACACCCGCGGGAAGTATGTGGGGTGATGCCATACTAAGCCGGCATCACACGGTATCATAGGTCGTCTTCTATTCCTTTGGGGAAAATTGTTTAGTTTTATGGTCTGTTCCCTTGAAAGGAAGTCAGTACTTTCCTAACCCTCTGTGTACACTTTTTTCCAGGTGGCAGGCTATTTGAACCTGATGGCCAACTCCATAGACAACTTCACGCACGGGCTGGCTGTGGGGGGGTCGTTCCTGGTCGGGTTCAGAGTGGGGTTACTCACCACATTCGCTATATTAGGTAAGTCACGTGAGACTATGTTATGTTATTTTATTTGGTAATAATAAATTACATGTCAAATGCTTATAATAAATCTTAGCTTAGACTGAGTTAAAGTATAATATAAAGTATAATAAATAATTAAATTGACAAAAGTCCTAATGGGTTTCATGTCATTATGAGTTGTAATGTAATTTACAGTAAATAATAATAATAATAGGTTTCTAATAAATTAGAACTTCTCAACATAGTTATTTATGTTGAAGCATTTCGTCAACTGAGTAGAACGCTTGCTAGATTAACCACTAATAATGATGTTCATCGGGTCGTACGTCAACTCAATGTATTGCTACAACAGTCTACTGCTCGTTCAGTAGCCAAACGTCCAATTCGCAAAATGTCCAATTTTCAAAATGATCAATTCGCAGAATGTCTAATTCGCAAAATAGTGAATTTTCAAAATGATTAATTCGCAGAAAGTCTAATTCGCAAAATGTCCAATTCTCAAAATGATCGTTTCGCTGAAAGTCTAACTTGCAAAATGTCCAATTAACTTCTTATCCAATCTTAATTTTAATATCAATTAATCAATGTAGAAATGACAAAATATGTAGTAATATTTGTACAATTTCTTAACTTTGAAGGAACTGGGCATTTTCCGAATCGGAAATTTCACTATTCGAACATTTCGCTAATTATCATACCATTCAGTAGTAATATCTTACATTACCGGGGACCCATCCCTTTACAACACCTACGAGTACAATTAGGGTGACGTTTGTCTTAGCTGGCATCTTACGGCACATATATAAGGTGTTGTATTGTAACTGCAAATATCGTTAACGCTCTGCCTACCCCGCAAGGGATAAAGGCGTGATATATGTATGTATGTAACTGCAAATATTTTATGGGGTGACTCGGCCCATGAAACTGAACAACTTTCCCCAAGAAACATAGGTCGAAATATGAGATATTTTATTGGACCTCCCATACAAATTGACTTAGTCGGTTGGTCATTTTGTACGGGCGGTCCAAATGTTTTTCATATTTTGTCCTATGGTTCTTGGGGAAAGTTGTTCAGTTTCATGGACTGATTCACCCATTTAAATATTTGCAGAAATTTTTTTTACGTCTTGATTTTTTTTTTGTATTTGATAATTTTTTTATTATGTTTTATTATTTCAGTGCACGAGATTCCCCACGAGGTGGGCGACTTCGCGATCTTACTCAAGAGCGGGTTCTCGCGGTGGGAGGCCGCCAAGGCACAACTTGTAAGTCATCACATCATCTACTGTCCACTGCTGGACGAGAGGCTCCTTTTATTGAGGGGTTACGCAATTGTGGCCACGTTGACCATAGTCCGACCTGGGCCCAAAGTCTGCTATTTTTTTTGTCATTGTAACGCCATCGAAACTCAACTGTCATTTAATTACCATTGTGATTTTCTATACTTTAAACTGTTAGCAGACTACGTAATGACCGAAATAATCCAACTGAGAACCAATCGACATCCAATTGAAACGATTTTCATTAAGCAGACCTAGGGCTCAGAATATGGGCCAAAGTTGAATACCATTTGGGTACTTGTTTGACAGCGTCATTTTATATAAAAATCGAAACATGACGTTACAATTCACTATTTTGGATGACTTCAAAACAATAACTTTTATTTTAATTTACAGTATAAAAATTCTTAAATTTAATATTTTGAAAAACGATGAATAATGTTAGGTATTTTTGGATAATAGTTTTTGGAATATAACTTACGTATTTTAATTCCCTGTCAAATACCGAATCCTTGGCACCATATTATACAGAATGCTCAAAGTCAAATTTTTAGTAATAATTTATAATATATGTGCACGTAAAAAAATCTTTAACAGAAGAATGCGACATGTCAAAATTGTTGTTTATATTAAAAATTAAGTTCCTTCAGTAAAATTATTCTGCTTTTTAAATTATTCATGGCTTGTAAATACAGGGTGTTAGGGAGGGACAGCATCCCGAATACTGATAGGATGCAAGCTGAGCACAAAACTGAACAATTTTCCCCTAGGAACATATGTCAGGGAACGAAAAAAAAATTTACGTACTCCCATACAAAGTCGCGATCAGCCGACTGCATTTACTATGGGAGTCTAAAAATGTTTTGACGTTTCCTGACATATGTGCCTAGGGGAAAGTTGTTCAGTTTCATGGTCTGCTTGCACCCTATCAGTTTTCAGGTAAGATTTATGTTAAAGTATATTTTGTTGTTTGCAGGCGACGGCATCAGCGGGTCTGATCGGTGCAATGACAGCTGTCATATTCAGCGGAGCAAAGAACTCCATCGGTAAGTATCTTTTACTATCAATGGATAGTCTGGATGTTTTTATATAAAACGTATTCCCCTGTTTGCTTCCCGAATAATGCCTCTATTATTGTTTTTTAAATTAAAATAAGGCGTACTAAAGGCACCACTACATAGTATAAAGCAAAGTCGCTTTTCGCGTCTGTATGTATGTAATCTTGAAAACAACACGACGGATTTTGATGCAGGTTTTTTTTTTAATAGATAGAGTGATTCAAGAGGAAGGTTTTTATGTAAAATACTTGCCGGGAAAAATCGTTATTCCCATGGGAAAGTGGGTTGCAGCGGGCGCAGCCGCTGGGGCAGGCCGCTAGTACTAATATATTTTTTTCATAAATTATGTATGTATATAATATGCCGTGTGATGCCGGCTTAGAATAGCATCTCCCCACATCCTTCCCGTGGGTGTTGTAAAAGGCGACTCAGGGACTCGAGAGTATTGGTGTATTACAATTTTTAGGCGACAGGCTGACAACCTGTCACTATAGTGATACACATGTTTTCTGATGCAACCTCGGAAAACAATCCTCAAAAATGTCAGACGTGGCGATAGCGACCGTATTCTTACGGCCGTTAACGCTCTGCCTACCCCGCAAGGGATATAGGCGTGATTTGTGTGTGTGTGTGTATATATATAATATAAGAATGTATAAATTATGTAATGGATTTTTTTTTGTAAAAAGAAAATTGCCTTTGGTAAATCTTAATGCATACATACATACATAAATCACGCCTCTTTCCCGTTGGGGTAGGCAGAGACTATTTCCTTCCACTTGCTACGATCCTGGCATACTTCTTTCGCTTCTTCTACATTCATCAGTCTTTTCATGCACGCTCGTCGGTTTAGGGTACTTCTGACCTGACCTTTCTTTAAAACGTCCCCGATTTGATTCAGGTAGGTTCTTCGCGGCCTTCCCCTTCCAACATTTCCTCTAACACTCGCCTTATATATCTCTTTCGTCAATCTCCTTTCATTCATTCTCTCAACATGACCAAACCACTTTAGCATTCCCTTTTCAATCCTTGTCACTATATCTTCTTTTACGCCACAACGTTCTCTAATTACACTATTTCGTATTCTATCATTCAATTTCACGCCAATCATGCTCCTTAATGATCTCATCTCTACTGCATTTATTCTACTTTCATTCTTCTTTTGCCATACCCAACTTTCACTGCCGTACATAAGTGTTGGTACTAACACTCCTCTATGCACAGCCAGACGAGCCTTGTTAGACACCTTCTGACTGTTCATAAAGGTGTGCAACGCACCATTCACCATGTTGCCAGCATTCACTCTTCTTTCAATATCACTGTCACACTTCCCATCTGCCGTAAACATTGATCCAAGATATACAAACTCTTTCACTTGTTCCACTTTTTCCCCTTCTATCATAATATTACACTCTGTCATAATATCATCTTTCTCAAATACCATAGCTTTCGTCTTACTTACGTTCACTTTCATTCCTTTCTTTTTCAAAGCTTCATTCATAATATTTACCATCTCCTGCAACTCCTCAGCTGACGACGCAAGTATGACTTGGTCGTCTGCATAGAGAAGGCATTTGACGAGTAAACCTTCCATTTTTAATCCACGTGTACTTACTTTCAAATCTGACAGACAACTATCCATGAACAGATTAAACAGCCATGGTGACGCTACACATCCTTGTCTAACACCTTTCTCGATGTTAAACAGTTCAGTGTACGCCCCGTTTATCCTGACACAAGCACTGGAATCCTTGTATAAGGATTTCAGTGCTCGTATTAAGACACCGTTCACCCCATGCATGGATAGTGCCGACCATAATTCATTCCTCACCACTCTGTCATAGGCCTTTTCCAGATCCACGAACGCGCAATAGACTTTCTGGCTTTTAGCCAGAAATTTTTCAGCTATGCACCGCAAAGAAAAGACCTGATCCGTGCATCCCATCCCCTTGCGAAATCCTGCCTGAGCATCCCATACTTTCTCATCCGTTTCTTTAATCACTCTTTCAATCAACACCTTTGCATATAGTTTGCCGACAACACTGAGGAGGCTTATACCGC
The DNA here is from genome assembly GCA_029255805.1 of Keiferia lycopersicella. NCBI lineage: Eukaryota > Metazoa > Arthropoda > Insecta > Lepidoptera > Gelechiidae > Keiferia > Keiferia lycopersicella. Next base: position 1,519,728 of record JARACZ010000028.1, read on the forward strand.
GGTAATTTTTGCAGTCTAGCTGTGACCCTTTTCCTTTGTACAATGGCACGATAACAGCCTTGCACCAATCACTTGGCACACGACCGCTTCTCCAACAAAGGTTAAAAAGGAGGTACAGCTGACTAGCCACGACGCCCTCGCCAGCCTTCAGCATTTCGACTGACACTCTATCATACCCCGCAGCTTTACCTGATTTCATACTCTTCAATGCTTTTACGATCTCATCCATTCCAATCTCGCTTTCAATTTTCGTCGTCGTCGTCGTCGTCGTCGTCGTCGTCGTCGTCGTCGTCGTCGTCTCAGCCGATAGACGTCCACTGCAGGACATAGGCCTCCCCCAAGGATCTCCACGATGATCGGTCCAGCGCCACCCGCATCCAGCGGCTTCCCGCGACCTTCACCAGATCGTCGGTCCACCTTGTGGGAGGCCTACCTACGCTGCGTCTACCGGTCCGTGGCCGCCACTCGAGAACTTTCCGGCCCCAGCGGCCATCGGTCCTACGAGCAATATGCCCCGCCCACTGCCACTTAAGTTGCGCAATCCTTCGAGCTATGTCGGTGGCTTTGGTTCTTCTCCGGATTTCCTCATTTCTGATTCGATCGCGGAGAGAAACTCCGAGCATAGCCCTTTCCATTGCCCTTTGAGTGACCTTGAGCCTTCTTATGAGGCCCATTGTTAGCGGCCACGTCTCAACTCCGTAAGTCATCACTGGCAACACGCACTGATCCCAGACTTTTGTCTTAAGGCACTGCGGTAGTTGTTGAGAAGAGAAGATGTTACGTAGCTTCCCGAACGCTGCCCAGCCGAGTTGGATTCGACGATTGACCTCTTTCTGAAAGTTGGACCTACCCAGCTGGACTATTTGTCCCAGGTAGACATACTCGTCGACAACTTCCAGAGTAGAGCCCCCAACTGTCAGAGTAATGGGTGCAACAAGAGAGTTTGACATAACCTTGGTCTTGTCCATGTTCATTTTTAGACCCACTTGTTGGGAGGCTCTATTGAGGTCATCGAGCATTGTACCGAGGTCCTCCAGGGTTTCCGCCATGACCACGATATCGTCGGCAAAACGAAGGTGAGTCAGATACTCGCCGTTGATGTTGATGCCAAGTCCTCTCCAGTCCAAAAGCTTGAAGACGTCTTCCAGTGCTGCTGTGAACAGTTTCGGTGATATTACATCTCCCTGTCTCACTCCTCGCTGCAACTGGATAGGTTTCGAGTCCTGGTCCTGAAGTCGAACTGACATGGTGGCGCTTTCGTACAAGGACTTCAACACTTCGATATACCGATAGTCAGCTTGGCACCGCTGAAGAGACTGAAGTACGGCCCATGTTTCGATCGAATCGAAGGCTTTTTCGTAGTCCACAAACGCGAGGCAGAGTGGTTGGTTATACTCTTCAGTCTTCTGTATAACTTGCCTCAGCGTATGAATGTGATCCACGGTGCTAAAGCCTTTTCGGAAGCCGGCTTGTTCGGGAGGCTGGAAGTCGTCGAGCCTGCGTGCGAGACGATTCGTTATGACTCTTGAGAACAGCTTGTAGACATGGCTCAGAAGCGTGATGGGTCTGTAGTTCTTCAGCAAAGACTTATCGCCCTTTTTGAAGAACAGCATCACCACGCCTCTGTGCCATGCCTGTGGCGTTTTGCCCTCGAGTATGACAGAGTTAAACAATTTCTGCAGTGCTTTAAGTATCGGTTTACCACCGGCTTTCAGAAGCTCTGCCGTAACTCCATCATCACCCGGCGCCTTGCTGTTTTTTAGCTGTTTCAGAGCCATACTAATCTCGTACAAGCTGACGTCCGGGATGTCTTCTGTGTAGTGCCGGGTTAATCGAGCTCTTGGATCTGCGACCCGATTATTGACAGGTGTGCATGTTGTCGCGTATAACTGTCCGTAGAACTTCTCGACCTCTTCCAATAGCTCGGGCTTGGACGATACGATTCTGCCATCGTCGGTCTTTAACTTCGCTAGTTGGCTCTGGCCTATCGACAGATCTCTAGCAAACACCTTGGAGCCTTTGTTGCGCTCAATTGCCTCTTTAATACGGTCAGTATTAAATTGGCGTATGTCGCGGGTCAAAGACTTAGAGATCTGCCTATTGAGCTGCCGATATTGGGAAGTATCCTCCGACGACTGCAGAATCATCTCGCGTCGTTCCTCCATGAGCCTCGAAGTATGGTCTGAGATTTTTTTGGTTCTGTTCGTACGATTGGGTTTGAAGAACTTAGAGCCAACCGTAAGGACAGTTTCCACGACCCTGTCGTTATAGTCGTCCACGTCGATACACTCACCCAGGCAATCGAAGCGGTTTTGCAGGTGGAGCTGAAAGCTCTCAGGGTTTTGGATTTGGGCAGGTGCTGGTCGGAGCGTAGACTTCATCAGACGTGATCTCTCGGCTTTTACATTAAGATTCAACGTGCCTCTTACCATTCGGTGATCGCTACCCGTTTTGAACGAATTGATCACAGAGACATCGTTGAATATCCGTTTTTTGTCTGTCATGATGAAGTCTATCTCATTTTTGGTAACACCGTCGGGGCTCTTCCAGGTCCATTTTCGATGCGGCCGTTTCCTGAAGAACGAGTTCATCATAAAGAGTCCCTCCTTCTCCATGAAGTCGACCAGCATTTGACCTCGGCTGTTCCTCACCCCAATACCAAATGGCCCAACTCTCAGTTCGTCACCGCAACGATTGCCCAGCTTAGCGTTGAAATCCCCCATGACCACCGTGTAATGAGTCCTGGAGGTATGTATGGCTTTGGATATGTCCTCATACATTGCCTCCACGTCCTCGTCGGGGTACTTCGAAGTTGGGGCGTATGCCTGTATGACCTTCAGCGAATAACGTTTAGTTATTCTGAGTATAAGGAATGCCACCCTATTTGAAATACTCCCGACCTGTACTACGTTGTTCACGAGGGACTTGTGGACGATGAACCCGACACCACCTTGGGACAGATGGTCACCCTCCCGGAAGTAGAGCAGGTTACCTGACTTCAGGGCTATCGTGTCCTCCCCCTCTCTTCGGACTTCGGACAGTCCCACTATGTCCCACCGTAACCTGCTCAGTTCTTCCTCGAGTTCCACTAACTTCTCTTCCGTCCGCAGTGTGCACGCGTTATATGTTGCCAGGGCCAAGGTCGTTCGGCGAGGGATCCACGCCACCCGGGGATTCCTAGCACCCCTGGTCTCGGAGCCGGGTCGATTTTCGCCTGAATCTGCCCGGCCACCGGGGCCGCCGGGCACTTGGGGCCGATTTCTATTTGTAAAATCCATAGGGGGGTACGGGCCGTCACCCACCACGCTGGCCCAGTGCGGGTTGGTGGGGATTTGGTTGCCAGAGCCTCGTTAGTAGTCCAGCAGGGTGCACCGCGAGCAGGAGAGGTTGGCTTGGGGCCCGAGAGATGTAATTTGGGCCCCCTTACACCCCTTTCAATTTTAACTTCATTTATTTCTTCTACAATTATTTCTTGCGCTACGTCTTCTTTCTCAAATAAACTCTCAAAATACTCCTTCCATCTTTTCAACACACATTCTTCACCTTTTATTACACTACCATCTTGGCTTCGAATCCTGCACAACTCGGACGATTGGGTTTTTCCTCGAGCTGTGCTTATGGATTTCCAGAAAACTTTCAAGTTCGAGCGAAAGTTTTCCGATAACCTCCTGTCAAATTCATCCTTATGCTCATCTCTCTTTCTTTCCACTGTCTTTTTAACTACATCCTTCACACTTTTATACTCTGCTCGCGCTTTCGCTACATCCTCATCCGTCGCTTTTAGCATTCTTTGGTTAGCTTTAGTAGCTAACCAGTCCAACCATGCTTTTTTCTTCTTTTGCACAACTTCTTGCACCTCTTTAGTCATCCATGCACTCTGTTGTGGTTTTCCTTTCATCCTTTTTGAAACACCACATACTTTCATCGCAATATTCACAATACCTTTCTTAAATCCTTTCCATCCTTCTTCAATGTCAGTCATCTCATCTAGGTCACCAAATTCCTCTTTCAGTCTACTAGTATATTCCTTTTTTACCTCTTTTTCTTGCAATCTTTCCACTTTCACTCTTTGCAAAGCACTAGTACACGCAGTAGTTCTATGCCGCCACCGATTGAAGAGATCATTTATTCGGGATATCACCAGGAAATGATCTGTGTCAATGCCGGCACCACGATACGCTCTAGTATCTACAACTTTCTTCTTCAACCTTTCATCCACAATCACAAAATCAATCATAGTTTTTGATGTACCTTCCGCTCTTGTATAAGTGTGGATCTTTTTGTGTTGAAACATTGTATTCGACACAAAAAGATCCCACTGTAAACAAATCCCTAACAAATTATTTCCATTCTCATTGACTCTTTCGTCGCCAAACGTACCAAGAATTTTATCATACCCATCTCGCTTCAAACCTACCCATCCATTAAAATCTCCTAGCATGATAATTCTCTCATTCGCTTTACAGTTTTTCAAAACATCTCTCACACTATCCCAGAACTCCTCATTTTCTTTTTTAGCTTTTGTGGAACCACTCGTACCGACATCCGTCGGTGCATAATACTCCTACCACAAAGATGCGAGTGATTCCGACTTTCAGCCTTATCCTTAAATCTTAATGTAAATAACTTATAGTCTGTAAAATATATTTAAATATGTAACACTATGAACCTCTCTCGTATCCGAACGCGTCTTGTTTCGTCGGATGACGTCACGGGATACTGACGTTCCTTTGAGCGCCTCTTGTGCAAGCGCCATGTTGCGTGCGCGTCGGCTCTGCCGCCGCGCCGACCATACCATTCCCGAACACCCGTTCGTTCTTGCAGTCGGGACGCCACCACCGTACGGGATACACGCGCTTGCTCCTCCCAGATTCTGCCGCGTTTTCTTACCCTTTGCACATTCTTTTGTATTTGTGTTTACTGTGTGTTTCCGTAATTTTAATATACCACAGTGTTACATAAGACTCTCGTTTCATTTACGGCTGTCCACTCTATCACAAGTGGCGCCCACGTTGGACTATTATTCACGAACTGAGACGTTTTGTGCCTACCAAAATGGCCGCGGCGTGCCCGCATTACCACGCGTCCCGTCGCGAGTGATTCTTATTTTGCTTACGATCGCGTGTGTTTGTGTTCGTGACTTTTGTAATGCCCGCTAAAATGAGAAAAGCAGCACCAGTACGTAAAAGTGCTCGTACTCGTTCAGTAAACGATACAGTGGACTCGAGTGAAAAAACCAATATGGAGGATTTCATAAAATCGTTTGCCCAGATCCAAGCAGACTCAAACCGTCAGCTTGTCGAGTCTTTGTTGGCTTCACGATTTAATCCAGATCCTGCGTCTGCGCCGTCGCCTTCGGGGCTCACGGCGCCAAACGGTAGTTTCGCTCGGTGCACCGCACGGTTCCGCGGAGAACGAAATGACCCGGAGCTGTTGGAGGCATTTTTAGACGCCGTTGAAACATACAAAGAATGTGCTAACGTGAGTGATGCTCACGCACTCAAAGGATTGCCGATGCTACTAGAAGGAGAAGCAGCAGTGTGGTGGCGTGGGGTAAAGGCTACCATAGCGTCATGGAGCAACGCGGTCGCGCGCATGCGCGCCATGTTCGGCGTGCCGCGCCCGCCATTTACGATATTTCGACGGTTACTTCGAAGCGATCAAGGGACCGAGCGTGCTCAAGTCTTCATCGCCAGAATTCGCGCCGAAATAGCCTTGTTACCCTACGATGTTATAGAGGAGATGCAGATAGATATGATATACGGCTCGCTCAATATGAATATTCGCGAGCGCGTCACTAGAGAAAGCGTATCTACAGTGGATCAACTCATCGAGAAGGCCAGAGCAGTCGAGGAGTCATTGGCGGAGGTGGACTCATCGGTTTCGTGTGCCGGCGCGAGCGCGGAGCGCGCGCACGCGGCGGGCACGCAGGCTGCGCGCGCACCGTGCGCGTCCTTGGGCGCGCCGAGCGGCGTGGATACGAGACTGTCGTCCGCGGGTCGTGCGGAGGCGCGGGATGCGCCTTGTCGCCGCGCGCCCGCCGCCTCGCCGACCCCGACGGCGGCCGCCGAGAGATCTGCTCATCGTGTCAGCGGGGGTTCTGCCAAGCAGAACCACGCCACATCCATGGACCCATCCGTAAGCAACCCCGGACTAAGAGGTAAATTGTTTTGTGTCTATTGCAAACGTCCCGGTCACGATAAAAGTGCATGCGTCAAACTGAACAAAATTAAAAGTGACGGCGTATCGTGTTATTCGTGTGGTAAAATTGGCGTAATTAGGTCAAATTGCGATTGCAGTGGTGGTACTCGTAAAGATGTACCTAAATAAGCTTTTTATGCTTGCGATTTCAAATCCGTGAAACCTAGAGACTCTAATGTTTCGATTTCGGCGAATATTTCGATCGCGGAGGTCGATGACCGCAGGGTCAACGTCTCTCCCAGCCATACGCTTCTTTCGTCCACTCAAAATTGTAATAACGCTTTGTGTGACAACTTACCGAATGTTAACCTGTTACGTAACGATGTTTTACCTACTTACACATTGCCTACTGTTATGTCAAACACTTTGCCTGCCGATTTTGCACCGAATGATGTTTTACTTAACAAAATACCTACCAATGTTTTACGTACAGAAATACCTACGAATGTTTTACGTACGGAATTACCTACGAATGTTTTGCTTACTAACGAAACAGCTGTTGACGAATGTTTTAACTCGTTGCTTACCGATGTACCTAACGATATTTTGCCTGGGGTGAACGTCCCTGTTATGGACCGTCCATGTTCAAATGATAAAGATATGGTGTGCGCATTGCTTTCTAACCAAACGTTTGTTAACACGTCGCATGCAAGCCCGCGCATGGAATTTGATAAAAATTCAAATATTTTGTGTTTGTATTCAAACGATTTTGTTACTGATAAGAATGATAACAGTGTCGAGTGTATTTCATCGAGCGCTGCGGATCTCGGAGGACGTCCCGTGTTGGAAATCGAGATTTACGGACAACTGGGAACGGGATTTGCGGATAATGCCGCGAGACGTAGTGTTGCCGGCTCCACCCTTTACGCCCTACTCAAAAGGAACTGTCATCCTTTTCGTAGTGACGTCATGAAGGTCAAACTCGCCGACGGTTACGTGTGTGATAGGGAAATCAAACTTGCCGATGTGGATGTTAACTTGAAAGGTTTAGTAATACCTACTACTTTCGTTATATTTCCGGATGCACAAGATAACGACACTTTGTTAGGTATCGATTTTTTACGCAAAGCACGTATCACTATTAATCTCGACAATAACTCATGGTTTTCAGCTGATCGCCCTGAGGTCATTCACCCGTTGCAAACCGAGGAGACTCGCAACTATGTTGGCTACGCCGCCGCGGATATTCTGCGGGCGGATGAGGGATCGATGCTGTCACCTTCGCAGAGGAGCAGCCTGGCTGACCTGCTGCAGGAGTATGAAGACATCTTCAGAGAAGGGGGAGGAGCTACGCCGTTCGCAGAGCACTGTATCGATACAGGTAACCATCCGCCTGTCGCAGTGCCGCCCTACCGGCTTACTCCCGCCAAGAAAGCTGTGATGGAAGACCAGCTCAATAAGATGTTGGATGAGGGCATCATTGAGGAGTGCGAGTCCCCATGGGCCGCGCCCGCTCTGCTAGTGCCAAAGAAAGATGGAACGTTCAGGTTTTGCGTGGATTACCGCAAACTTAACGCTATAACGAAGAGCGACGCCTATCCCCTACCTGTTATAGATGACTTGCTACAATATACAGGTAAAAGCTGCTTCATGACCACTATCGATCTCCGATCCGGTTATTGGCAGGTAGCCGTCAAGGAAGAGGATAAGGACAAAACAGCGTTCGTGTCGCCGTTCGGGGTTCATCGTTTCAAGCGAATGCCGTTTGGGCTGAAAAATGCGCCGGCGACGTTTCAACGACTGATCGACCGTTTTAGGACTGGAGCTGCCTTGAAGGACGTTACCATCCTAGGTTACATCGATGACCTCATCGTGATCTCCCCGACATACGAACAGCATCTGCGCGACCTTCGCGCTGTTTTCGACCGTCTTCGTGTCTTCTGCCTTCGAGCCAACCGCGCCAAGTGCGTGTTCGCCAGGGACAGCGTTAAGTACCTTGGTCACGTGATCACACCACAAGGAGTGTCTCCAGATCCTGACAAGGTATCAGCCATCGCCGATATGAAGGAACCTACTAACGTGAAACATCTGAAATCCTTCCTACAGACCTGTTCATGGTTCAGGAAGTTTGTTCCCAACTTTTCTAAGATTGCCCAGCCATTGACTTTACTCACAAAGAAAGATCAGACCTGGAAATGGGAACCAGATCAAGCCAATGCTTTTAAAGAATTGAAGAGATTACTTACCTCTGCTCCAATACTTACCCAACCAGATTATAATCGTCCGTTCATTCTCAGGACCGACGCCAGCAACTATGCCCTGGGATGTGCTCTGCTCCAGGGGGAGACACCACGTGAGGAGCGTCCCATCGAGTACGCCAGCCGTCTGCTGACGCCAGCGGAACGCAACTACTCTACGACGGAGCGCGAAGCTCTGGCCGTCGTGTGGGCAGTCGAGAAGTTCCGCGGCTACATCGATGGACATGAAGTGCATGTCGCCAGCGACCATCAGCCGCTCAAGTGGTTACTCACCCTGAAGTCGCCCACCGGCAGACTGGTCAGATGGGCCATGAAGCTGCAGTCATTCAACCTGAATGTGGACTATACACCTGGAAAGGCAAATGTAATCGCTGATACGCTCAGCCGCCCGCCGTGCAATGATGAAGCTCGCGATGCGTGCGGGATGTGCACAGTCATCGTGGAGACGCCGCGCTGGGACGCTACTGCTGTGCGTGAAGATCAGCTCGCTGATCCTGAGGTTGCTAAGATAGTGAAAGAGCTGGAAGGAACAGAGGAAGTCGCTATAAAGAGATGGACAGAAAGAGGATACCATATGTCGAGGGGAGTACTATACCGTTATGCTGACGCTGAATCAGAAGAACCGCAGCTGGTCGTGCCGGAAAACCTGCGAAAGAAGGTGTTAGAAGAATGTCACGACGCTGCTACTTCAGGACATGGTGGAGTAGAGAAGACTCTGCATCGCATCTCGCAACGGTTCTACTTCCCAGGCATGTGTCGTTTTGTCGAGGACTACCTGAAGACGTGCGTCGATTGTCAGAGGTACAAACCCTCCAATCAGAAGCCGCCTGGCCTCATACAAACACCAGTCCCTGCACAACGTTTTGAGGTATTAGCCATTGATCTTTTTGGACCATTGCCCAAGGGGCCTAATGGGGAAAGATGGGTTCTCATAGTCAAAGATACCGCAAGCAATTGGGTAGAAGTCTTCGCTCTAAATGAGGCCACGGCAGAAGCTTGTGCCAAAAAACTCATTGATGAAGTGTTCCTGCGATTTGGATTACCACGGCGCCTTGTATCTGATAATGGCGTCCAGTTTGTCGCAGACGTTATGCAGCATGCTATGTATGTTCTAGGAGTGAAGCAGAACCTGGTGCCTCTCTACCATCCAGAAGCCAATCCCGTCGAGAGGAAAAATCGGGATTTGAAGACCCAGGTCGCCATCTTAGTTCAGAACGAGCATAACAAATGGCCGCAAGTATTGCCATTCATACGTTTCTCTCTGAACTCTGGCCTGACTATCAGCACAGGACAAACTCCTGCTTACCTTACGTTTGGACGAGAGCTTCGTTCACCTATCGCAGCGCAGAGCGACCTACGAGCTGTAGTAGAGTCTGAAAACTATGTGCCTCAGATCACGCCGTATTTGCTCAAGCTTGCAGACACCTTAAGTACTGCTAAAGAGAAAATAGAGCACGAGCAAGATCGTCGGAAGGCCGCGAAGGATGCGACACGTCGAGAAGGAGAGGAGTATGAGCCTGGTGACTTAGTCCTGCTCAAGACCCACGTGCTAAGCAGCACTAGTAAGGGCGTCAGCTCAAAGTTTGTACCCAAGCGGGATGGACCCTATCGCATCGTGAAGAAGGTCAGCCCTACTACATATCTGTTGGGCCACTGCGAGCCGCCCGGTGAAACAATTGGGAAATACCACACTATGGACCTCAGGCGCTATCATGCCCGCCATGAGTGTGATCGAGCTGTGCCGGTAGCACCAAAGAAGAAGCGAGACCGTCCTCGCAAGCCTACCACTTAGCTTATCTTATTTGTAAGTTAGAGTTTTTTAGTTTTGTATCTTTCGAATTTTTCATGTTGTTCTTTTTGTCATGTTTACGGAAGAGTTTGACCTATCGTGAGGGCACTAACTAGGTCAAAAGGGGGAGCATGTAACACTATGAACCTCTCTCGTATCCGAACGCGTCTTGTTTCGTCGGATGACGTCACGGGATACTGAAGTTCCTTTGAGCGCCTCTTGTGCAAGCGCCATGTTGCGTGCGCGTCGGCTCTGCCGCCGCGCCGACCATTCCCGAACACCCGTTCGTTCTTGCAGTCGGGACGCCACCACCGTACGGGATACACGCGCTTGCTCCTCCCAGATTCTGCCGCGTTTTCTTACCCTTTGCACATTCTTTTGTATTTGTGTTTACTGTGTGTTTCCGTAATTTTAATATACCACAGTGTTACATAAGACTCTCGTTTCATTTACGGCTGTCCACTCTATCACAAATATTTATTTATAATATATTTATAGTATAAATATATTTGCTCCAAGGTCACAAACGTCACAGGGATCATCCTATATTTTACAAAATATAGAGAACCAACTTCAAAGGACGTATAAAAGTGCTAACCTCCAAATTTTCGGTTAATATGCCTAAAACCTTCCCCTAAGTCTGACAAATACTTTTCTGAGATCCGTATCAAAATCGGTTTATCGAAACGCGAGATAAACGCGGACAAACATACACAGGTACATACATACAAGTCAAAACTGAGAACCTCCTTTTTTTGAAGTGGGTTAAAAATGATAGCTAGAGGAATGCTACTCGGGAAGAAAACAGGGGAATACGTTTGTATGAAAATTGCCACTAGAGACCGACAGATGTGGTGTAGCGGTAGTGTGACGGCCTCTGACGCAGAAGGTTCCGGGTTCGATTCTCGGTGGGTCACTCACAAAGTTGATATTTATCACTTTGTGAATTTGTTCCCAGTCTGGTTAGGACATTGCAGGCTGAACCACCCGATTGTTCGTAAGTAAGATGGTTCCGTGTTTCGGATGGCACGTTAAGCAGTAGGTCCCGGTTGCTGTCTATGATCACTTAGACGGCGGTCGTTACACAACCATGTCAGAAGCCTGCTACTTGTAGAAGGCTGTTGAAAAATTCTGACACTACGGTTCGTCGGGGACAACTAGTGTGACCAATGTTGAAATTTAAATATTGTTCAACAGTTTTGTAAGTTGTTTTGAGTTTTGCTGGAATAAAACATTTTTCATTTTCATTATTTTTCATTTTCATGGGGTCGTTCGACGACTCGGTGTCCCACACGAAAAGAAGAAGGAGCCACTAGGGGATCCTCTTAAAAATGTATTTTTTTTTCATATTAGAGGCGCGAACGTCCTGGATCGTGCCGTTCACAGCGGGCGGGTTCCTGCACATCGCGCTGGTGACCGTGCTGCCGGAGCTGGTGAAGGAGCCCGACCGCAAGAGGTCGCTCTGCCACCTCGCCGCGCTCGCCGCCGGCATCGGCTGCATGGCGGGCCTCACGCACCTGCACCATTGAAACTATACATACATACGTCACGCCTCTATCCCTTGCGGGGTAGAGCGTTAACAGCCATACAAATACGGTCGCTATTGCCATTGAAACTATGTTGGAAATAAATCAGTAAAAACATAACTAATTCAATGTTTTATCGTGAAGAAATGATACTCCAAATAAATTTCTACCTGTGTACCAAATTTCACCCAAATCGGTGCAGCAGTTTCACGATAATTGATGCTGTCACAAGCAGACATCGTTCAAAAACGGCCGCTCATTGCATGATTGGACATGAAAAACAATGATATATGATATAAAACAATGATATGTATAATGATACCCACACTTTTCTCCAAATAAATATCAAATTTCAATCGTTTATTTCCAAGTAGATTCACAACGAATACTTTCAGAAAGTCAAGAATTTACAATCTACCTGTATACCAAATTTCATCTGAATCGGTGCAACAGTTTCAGCGTAATGTTATCAATTTAGACAATCGGCTAATTTGTCATTTTGCGAATTGGACAATTGGTTACGTAATAAATTGAATGTTTTAACGTGATGAAATGATACTCCAAATAAATAATTATTATTGTACCTGTGTACCATATTTCACCCAAATCGGTGCAGCAGTTGTAGTTTGATGCTGTCACAAACAGACATCGATTTAGTTTAGGTACGATTGCAAAAGATCAGTAATTCCAAAAATAGACGTGAAAAATAATGTCAAATTAAAGATACTTTTCCCGTGGGAATAAAATATTTTCCCATGGTAAAAAGTTGCCTAATGCTCAAAATCAATGTTTAGCCATTGAACCCAATTCGCTAGTGGACTGGGTTGTTAAAAAAATACAAACGCTTAAAACTATTGTCCAAAAATACTACGGACTTCATAGGTTCATAATTTTAGAAATATTCAAAATTTGAATTATAAAAAAAAAGTAAGTGTTCTGACGTCATGGAAAATAGGAATCTATGACGTCAAACATTCATATTTTCATACAAAATATTGTTTAGCGTTGTCATTACATAATGCTTTGGTATTTAAATTCCTATATTTTACTACTATTTTTTTCAATATTTAGTATAAATTAGTTGCCATATAGATGCAATAATAATACTCTATTATAATATTATAGCGATAAAACTAAACTGTATATAAAACGAAAAATATATAAATTTTTAATTTAAACCAAGTTTTTAAAACAAGTCAACCATTTTCCAACATATTTAGTGTAAGGTTTGGTTGGTAAGTGTTGTTTTTACATACATTTATACGTAAAATTGTTTATAGAATAGTCCATACACCATACAACCATGGTCCAAACAATACTGTTCTTTTAGTTTATTATTTAGGACGACTCGGTGTCCCACACGAAAAGAAGTTTATTATTTTGAAAATACTGCAAAAAGGTAAAGTTATAACGTTCAAATTAGATTGGCTACTACTCAGTAAACTTACTTAATAGTGTATTTTTAAAAAGTAAGTACCTACCTACTTTATAGGGTAAATAATATATCACAAAAGTTATATTGGAAAAAAAATAATGTCCATAATTACGATTAACTCCAGTCATTGTTTTTCAAAATACTGAAGATTGATTTTAAACAGTAAATTAAAATAAAAGTTTTTGTTTTGACGCCGTCCAAATAATAGTGTCATGTGACGTCATAGTAATAGTAGCTCCTGTAATAGTTTAACCTGTCATTCAAGTAGCTTATTTTACAAGTTTGTATGGACTACTATGGATCATAGTTGCATGGTTTCATGGTAACTGCATTTTTTTTGTAATAACAGATTTCCTTGTAAAATATTTTGAGTTTATATCATATCTGGAAAAAATGGCATTTCATCTTTTCCTAATGAATTTTGTACAAAACAATAAATGCCATATTTTGTCATCAACTAAACGAAAGCAATACATGATCTCCATTTTTGACATCCAAAAACTAGATTTATATGAATTTTCATAAATCCATGCACATACAGGGTGTAAAAAAATTGCTGCAAATATTTTAAGGGGTGAAACAGCCCATGAAACTGAACAACTTTCCCCAATGAATATAGGTCGAAATATGAAAAAAAATTGGACCTCCCATACAAAGTTACCGACCGACCAGTTTGTATGGTCATAGGCTGATTCACCTCTTAAAATGTTTGCAGCTAATATTTTTACGCCTTATAGATATAATATCGAATAAACCTACTGTGTATTGAGTAGGGTGTAAATATTATCATAAACTAACTAACTTCTCTAGCTCAGACCCCAAATGGATGTTGGCCTCCGAAACGAGCTTCCTCCACTGGTCCCTGTCCTGCGCCACCTCCACCCAATTATTGAATAGTGTCATACATACATAAATCACGCCTATATCCCTTGAGGGTTAGGCAGAGCGTAAACAGTTAAAAAAACCGTCATTTACGCCACGCCTGACAAATGTTCGAGGGTAATTTTAGAAGACTGTGTACTACCATAGTGACAGGTTGTCAGACTGTCGCCTAATATTGCAATACACGTCAACCCTTAAATCCCTTAGTCGCCTCTTACGATACCCACAGGTAAGATATGGGGTGATGCTATTCTAATAGTGTCATAGTCGTATAAATTACTAGTGCTACTAAGTATGCAGGGTGTAAGGGTCCGTGTAACGATAACTTTGCAGGCGTGATCAGACCATGAGACTGAACAACTTTTTCTATGGGGGTTATGTTGGGAAAAGTGAATTTTTTTCGACCTCTAATACAAAATTCCCGATCAGCTGACTGACTTTTTATGGGAACACGAAAAAAATTTTCGTTTCCCACCATATAATAAAAGTTGTTCAGTTTCATGCTCTGATCACGCCTGCAAAGTTTTCGTTACACCGACCCTTACACCCTGTATACATTATATTATTAGTATAAATAAAAATATAATATTGTAAAAAAATATCCAAAAAATCGAATGTAATTTAATAACTGGTCAATTATTAGTTCGCTTGTTATTTTCAAGAACGGTTTAGATCCAGTGTTTATAACCAATTCTTGGTGTCGATTCGATAATTCTCTTAGTTAAAAATATACCTTATTTTATTACCCTTAAAATATTTGCACTTAATTTTTTACACCCTGTATACCATAGACTATTTTATTCATGTCATGTTTAAAAATTGAGTCGTAATTTCTGTAATCGTTATTTAATTTTGACTCGTTGTTTAATCGTAGAATTATAAATATTTTTTTATCGCAACCATCTTCTAGCCTTTTATAGCTTTATGAAACTGAAAGTGCCAGAGCTAATTTAAGCTAGGAGATATTACAGAATCGACGCCATAGTTTACATGTTGAAATGCTGTACTTAATCAATGTTGTAGCATCGAAACTAAACAACAATGAAACGACCCATGAAACTGAACAACAATCCTTGGGGACTTTTGTTCAGTTTCGCCTTGAAAAACATTTCCAGTTGTGGGCTACACATTATTATTATTGTAGAAATCAATCAAGAAAATATACAAATCACGCCTGTATCCCTGGCGGGGTAGGCAAAGCGTTAACGAGCGTAAAATTACGGTCATTATCACCGCGGCTAACAAATGTTTGAGGGTCGTTTTAGATAAATCATGCATCACTTAGTGACAGGTTGTCAGCCTGTCGCTTAAAATTGCAATACACATGAAACCCTCGAGTCCCGTAGTCGGCTTCTACGACACCCACGGGAAAGAAGTGGGGTGATGTTATTCTAAGCCGACATCACACGGTAACATCCACATGTAATAGTTATTCTCTTTGCTTTGTTTTTGACCATTTTGCATTTTATTGTTATAATTTGTAAATTTTTAATAATTCCAAAAGAAAAACTCAACATGTGTAGTAGTAAATTGTTACTTTTTTGGAATTATTATAAATAAATTGTTATTATTAGTTTTAATTAGCATAGTTGATGTGATATAAAACTATGATTAAAAAATGAGTATTCCATAACGAATTAATAAAAAACTTTAATGGAACTTTCTTTTGTTTGATTTATAAATATTTCTTACACCAAATGGGGTAAGTTTTATAAAAGGTGTAAAAATATTAGTTGCAAATATTTTAAAGGGTTAATATCAGCCCATGAAAGTGAACAAATTTCCCCAAGGAACATAGGTCGAACAAGAAAAAAAAAATGTCTGTTGGTAATAGGTGGTGCAAATTAAAAAAAAAAATACCGGTGTTCCTTGAAGAACGTTATATAGTTTCATGGGTTGTTTCACCCCTGTAAATTTTGTAGCAAATTTGCGTACACCTTTGTATTTTTGAATCAGGCATTTTAATTCGTATGCACAGCATTTCTAACATAGTCCCTTTACCCCACACACAAATCACGCCTGTATCCCTGGCAGGGTAGGCAGAGCTTTAACGACCGTAAAATTACGGCCGTTATCGCCACGTCTGACAAATTTTGAGGGTCGTTTCAGATAAGTCGTGTATCACTATAGTGACAGGTTGTTAGCCTGTCGCCTAAAATTGCAATACACATGAAGCCCTCGAGTCCCTTAGTCGGCTTCTACGACACCCACGGGAAAGAAATGGGGTGATGCTATTCTAAGCCGGCATCACACGGCAAACCCGATATTAAATAAAACACTATACTGTCTAGTTTCAAAGAACTTTTTTATTTTTGGACAACGTCAATTACAATACACATAAAATGACTAGATAGGCAGAAACAGTTAAATCCTAAAGAGTATTTTAGCAAACTAGGTATAACGGCATAGTTATAAATATGTAGTTATTTTTAAATAGTTATTTCAATATATAGGGTGTTAGGAAAGGTACTGCGTGCCTTTTAATGAGCGAAACAGGCTGTGGAACTGAACAATTTTTCCCATGGAATATAGGAAAATATAAAGAAAATTTATAGTGTCAGCTGACCAAGTCAGTGTGTAGGTATGGGATTTTTTTCATATTTGGACAAATGTTCACGGGCAACCAGAAAAAACTTAAAAGGTAAGCAATGCTTTTCCTGTCACCCTGTATAAATAATGTATCAAGGTATGCACACATCGATCGCCGTTTAGCAGAGCCATTAATCTTCTATTCGTGTGGGACACTGAGTCGTCCAACGACCCAGTGAACGACACACCAAAAACGGCTCGCGCTTAATGGCGCAGGACTTTTTACGCCCTTAGGTATATTATAAGGTATACAGGGTGTAAAGTGAAACCTTCGAATACCGATAAAGTATAGACCACGAAACTGAACGACTTTCATCTAGGAACATAATGTCAGGAAACACGAAAATCGATCTTTCGTACAAACCGTCAGCCCATTGCATCAAGCACGGGGTCTCATTCCTTACTAAAGGAAATTAGTCCAGAAAAAAATCAATAGATGGCGATACGGGTAACTGAAATAAAGGCAAATTTACAAAAACAAAGAATTGGAAAATTATAATTACATTATTTAAGATGTTTTGAGATGGAAAACACGCGAATTATTTACATTTTTGCAATATTTTTCAAAACAAATGACGTCAATACGAAGTATCCAATAAATAACTTAGATATCGCTAGCAACGCACGCGCTGAGTCGCCATATCAAACAGCCTGCCAATAGCTACCTTAGGGCAATCAAACTCCCTCTATGACGTTAGGTATCTGTACTACTCTAGTAGTATTATATTATCTGTGGCATAAAGTCATTCTTTGACGTCTCCTGAAGTACTAGGAGAATCTTGTTCAGTTTCATGGCCCGAATGCTCTCTATCATTATTCGAAAGACTTGTCCATACACCCTATATACACTTATACAGAGTTATAAAGTTATTATTTTTAAAATAGCTAAGTACGGAGCAAACAGTTATAGTCAAGAGTGAAAGAGATCTGAACATACAAACACTTGAGCAGTGAAGAATTTAATGTGAAACGACAGCTAGTGGCGCTCTCAAACAGAAAAAATGGCAGAAGCCGATTAAAGAAACGAACTGTAAATGGCGGCCGATTCTCATGCTTTCTCTCTCCCACCTCCTCTCCTATGTACCATATACATATACCATACATGTACATATACCAGGCGTTCATGCTTTCTCCTTCACACTTAGGCAACCGCCGCCATTTAACCTTTTGAACGCCAATGACCACTATAGTTGCCAAACGCTCGCGTACATAAGACGCCACTGACGACTAAAGTAGTCCAAATTTACCTATTTTTATAACTTAAATTCTGTCTTGTTTAAGACACCGGGCTGCTTGCCGATAAGTTTTTACCATCTTCACATTTTTCTATGCTTGGCGTCGGGGGTGTGCCGACGTAAAAAAACTCTGGCGTGCAAAAGGTTAAAGATTGTGTATCTGATGTGATATACGTTTATAGTCTGTAAGTTTGGGTACTTATCTTTCTGTAAACAAACTTTGTATGAAACTGACAGTTCAGAAGTGTCACTTTCATACATAGTTTGTTTACAAAAAGATGAGTACCTAAACTTATAGACTATAGTCTGTTTTTGAGTCACTAGTGTGTTCCACTATACAAGGAATAAATAACAGTAAAATCTGAAACACGTCTTGAAATTAGACTTGGAAGATAATAACAACGTTAAAAATGCTACGTAAATATGAAATAGATAAACAAGTTGATAATAAAGTCTATTATGAAAAAAAAAACTAAATTGTGTTATGAGAATACCGCCAAAAGCAAGTCGACGAAACTGAACAACTTTCCTTCAATCGTAAAAAAGATTTTAAATAAATAAATAAAATAAAAATAAAATAAAAATTGTTTATTTTCAGACAATTACAGCCCATAGAATATAATATTTTGTGTGCACTATTTTCATAACAACTTCTATAATCAATAGACACAAAATTTATACAGGGTGATTGGAAAATTGATGCATTCCTTTCAAGGGATGAACCAGCTCATGAAACTGAACAACTTTCCCCATGGAACATAGGTCGAAATATGAAAAAAAATTTTGGTCCTCCCATACAAATTGACTTAGTCAGTCGGTAATTTTGTATGGGTGGGCCAAATTATTTTTTATTTTTCGACCCATGTTCCTTGGGAAAAGTTGTTCAGTTTCATGAGCTGGTTCATCTCTTGAAAGGAATGCATCAATTTACCAATCACCCTGTATATACTGAAAAATACTAGAGATAAATATCAATTTTAGTCATATCATATCATATCATATCATTTATTTAGTATTAAACATACACCGTCACAAGAATAAAGGTAGTTACTTAAAAGTAAATTACAAATAAATAATAAATAAGATGTCAAGCTAGCATGAAACAATTTTCTTATATCATACCTACTTATAATTATCATAATAAAACAAATTCATAATCATGACTGATCCTCATCATTTAAAAACTCGTCAACTGAATAGTATGCCTTCCGGGTTAGCCACAACTTGAACTTCCGAATGAAACCAGAGTCAGTTCGACAACTTCTAATGCCCACGGGGATTTTGTTGTAAATACGGGGACCTATTCCCAGAAGCGACTTTTTGGTCTTTTCTAGACGTTTCGGTTAAGTCAAATATTATGTTTGGTTTTGGTAGGTATAACAAAATTATACCTTTAAAAATTTTATACCTTCTCACAATTAAGTTAACCAGGTACTGGATAATATAATGATGATAAATTGTGATTATATATATAATGTATTATTCATAGTATAGTATATTATTTATTTAAACGGCTCAGCTAAGTTTAAATTCTGTCCTACTATGTAAACGATACTATACAGTACATATAGATTTTATTAAATGTATATTGAGCACTATAAGCTCATTTAGATATTGTATAGGTACATATATTTCATATAAATAGGCTCTTTGAGACACATAAGCAATTTTTTACACAGTTTAGATGAGTTTAGTTATTTTCAAAAGCTCTTTAATTTGATAAAGATACATAATTCACACGAAAGGTTAGAAAAGAAAATATTTTAAAATAAATTTGCAGACAAAATTTTGATGACGTAAAAGCTATTTTCTATAGTTTTATGATTGCCTTTATGATTGCCTTTATGATTGCCCCATATGCCTCAAATAGCCTTATAATTATTTAGTAAATTGAACCAACACACAACACATCTAAAACTTTTAATATACATTGATCTAAACTTATCTATAATAGGAAGTATATCCGTAAATTGACATTATAATTTGTATATTATATAGACGCCAAATATTTTGTATATAATATTATATGGATTACCTATATAATTATATTCATATAATATTTATATATTTGATGAAAATTTATGATGACACATTTTGTTTTAAACCTATAAAATATTGTTGCTATTTTAAATTATGCATAATGAGATAAATGGCAAGAAAGTAAATAATTCTTTGGTTATTGTGACCATGATTTGGTCAATGCGATTGTGGTATAAAAATAGGTTCGTCTCCACCGGCCGAGCAGCCTCAGATGCTCACCGCCGCGCGAGGCAAGCGGCGCGTGCCCGATCATGCGCTACCTCACGCGAAACACGTCCACACCGACGCGCAGCGGTGAACATCTGAGGCTGCTCGGCCGGTGGAGACGCACCTACTTAAGAACAAAGTCATATAAAGTCCAATATATCTAAACGTCTATAAAAATATTAAAATAGCAATAATAAAAATTTATTATACCCTGTGGTTAACTCCTGGCATAATAAAAATTGTCTATCTAAAACGTGTAAAAATGGTGTAGGTATCTGGTATACTAATATTTTTTGGAAAAATATGCAAACAAGAGGAAACTATTGGAACCTTAACAATTTTGGAAGTTGCATATCTAAAATGGCACCAATTTATTTATATATTTTCTACGTATATAGATGATAAGTATATAATATTGGTGATTTAGGTTAAGTTTAACATCATAGATAACACTATACTACATGATACTAAGAAGAATATATTTTTTTAAATATATAAGGTAAGTTCAGATATATAATTAAAGATGTGTTATGTAAAAAACAAAAAAATTGTATACGCTTCTTTTTTTTTTAATATTTCAAACAAATTAAATCGAATTTATAAGTAGCATCCTATGTATGATCCCATTGACATATGTATGACATGTGATGTCAAATATATGACAGTCAAATCGTAGTAAAATAGTCCACGTGGACTACGCAAGCTGTGTACAGGTCGTTCACTTTTTTCATTTTGGTGAACATGTTTTTGGCGTTTATTTTGAAAACAAGCGTGTGTTTTCTTTTTGTTTTTACATAAAACATCTTTAATAATATTTCTGAACATGCCTTTAAAATATTTGTACTTAATAAAATGCGACGTTATATTATGATTACCAGAAGATGGTATACAGGATGTAAAAAAATTGATGCAAATATTTTAAGGGATGAACCAGTCCATGAAACTGAACAACTTTCCTCAAGGAACATAGGTCGAAATATGAAAAAAATTTTCAACCCCCCATAGAAAATAACCGCCCAAACCAGCCAATTTGTATGGGAGGTCCAAAAAATTTTCGCATATTTCGACCTATGTTTCTTGGGAAAAGTTGTTCAGTTCATGGGCTGATTCACCCCTTAAAATATTTGCAGCTAATATTTTTACACCTTATATCAATGATAATAATATTAAAGTGAATATAATTCGCGAGCATTTGAGTAGGTATGTCAGGGAATTTCCGATGAAAGAAAGGATAAGTAAACGGCCGATTGTTATGCCTTCTCTCTCCCACTGAGGCTTTTACACATACCAAAAGTTCATGCTTTCTCGCTCACGCTTAGGTAACCGCCGCCGCTTACAGATCCTTTCTTTTTCTGATGTGTTTATTTTATACGATTTTTTTTTTATTTCTATGTTGATAGTATATTTACTTGATCTGTCTTTCATCTGTTTATTACAATATTAATGTATTTAAAAAAATGTGGACAATGCTACTAAATAACAGATTGGTCAATCGTAGAATAATCAAATAGAAAAAAACATATATACGTACATGTATATATCTTTTAACATATATATATGTATATATCTTTTTGCAAAATAAAATCAATGAAAGATTTAAAGGTTAAAAATAATTATAATCTCAATGCCAAAAATATAATTTTCTAATTTTGATTATAGATATTTTTTTCATGTAGACGACTATGTCATGGGGTCTCATGTCCTAGTAAAAGAAATTAGTCCAAAAATAAATCAATAGATGGCGATACGGGTCGCGAATGTAACTTAAGAGACTGGAATAAAAGCAAATTTAAAAAAACAAAGTATTGGAAAATTATAAATACATTATTTCAGATGTTTTGTGACGGAAAACACGCGAATTATTCACATTTTTGCAATATTTTTCAATCTAATGTCGTCAATACGAATTATCTAATAAATAAGCTAGATGTCGCTAGCAACGCACGCGCTGAGTCGACATATCAAATAGCCCGCAAATAGCCGTCCTAGGGCAATCGAACTCCCTCTATGACGTTAGGTATCTGTACTACTTTAGTAGTATTATATCATCTGTGACTATGTCTAGCAGTGGACTTTTGTTGCTGTTGTAGAAGTAAGCAACTAGTTTTACAGAAGAATATCGTTCTAATTTCTAATAGTACTGATAATTTATATTTAACTAATTAATCGGGTCTCAGTCGTTCCGACGGGAAAAGACCTGACGGTCTCACATTGGTGCCTTGGCAAAAAGGAAAGTGCCTGCTGTGGGACGCTACGTGCGTCAGCACTTTCGCTGCCTCGCATCTCAGCCGCACGAAAAGAGCTGCGGGGGCCGCTGCTGAGTTTGCAGCCGACAGGAAAACTCTAAAATACTCCGCTTTGTCGGAAAATTATTATTTTGTTCCGCTTGCCTTTGAGACAACGGGTTGCTGGGGGTCAGAGGCGTTAAAGTGGGTCAAAGAGATCGGTCGCAGACTTCGAGAGCGAGGGTTTGACGCCCGCTCCGGATCCTACCTGATGCAAAGATTGTCCATCGCCATTCAACGCGGCAACGCGGCGAGTGTCATGGGCACCTTTGCGGCTGGTGTGAGCCGGGGTGGTATTTTTGACTAATTTGATTTTTATTTTTATTTTTATTATTGTGACTATTTTTATTTTTATTTATGACATTCTATAAATATGGAATTAATCATAAGAGGGTGACTAGAATATATATTAATATTATGCTTAAGACAACATTTACATTAAGAAGATAAGAACTTCCCTATCTAAGTACACATATTTAAAGTTAATAGATAAGTAAGTACATACGACTGGCAAAAAGTAAGTGATTTTTTTAAGGACATTTTGAAGATAATAAAAAAATAACTCAGTAAAAGATGAGTTATTATGTTTGACGATAGATAAGTTGAAAATAAATTTATTTTAAATTGTAATATAATTTGGAATGTCAAGTTTAATTTTGGTATGATGAATTGTAGTTACACTCCGTGGAAGAAACGACAAATTTTATCAAAATATGTTAATCAAATAGATAGTATTAAAATGCAGTTCCGTATAGTTAATTTTTTTTCCAGGAATCATAAAATGCGGTCCTATACGCAGCGAATATTTATTTTGAACCGTCCTTACATAACCAGTGGTTCGATTTCTGAAAACGTGATTTCTGTAATCCAGCACAGAAGTCAGCAACGACATGTGACTCCTATCACACTTTCTACTTAATTCAAAGTCAAGGGAATAACGGCTTTTTGTGTTGTAGAACGTGTGAAATTTCGCATTCGAAAATCAAAAAAATGGAGCTTCAGAAATTGAGTTCCTGGGCCCCAAGTCTGCTATTTTTTGTCATTGTAACGCCATCGAAACTCAACTGTCTTTCAATTGCCATTGTGATTTTTGTATATTTCAGACTGTTAGCAGACTACGAAATGACCGAAATCATCCAACTGAGATCCAATTGACATCCAACTGAAACGAGTTTCATTTAGCAGACTCAGGGCCCTGGCCGATTGCCGGCATATAAATTCAAGCTTATCAATCATTACTCATTGGTAAAAATACCTAATGTTTTCCTTCAATAATACACATGTTGGTTGACTATGGCTTTTTCTTCTTAAATATCAGTTTCTTTAAACACTGCGGTGGGCGAGTCACAGTTGAAGTGGATGTACCTGGGAGACAATATTATTTTATTATTTAAAGACATATTAGAAAGAAAAAAGAAAAAAAATGATTATTTGTTGACGACCGATGTGGCGCAGTGG
Organism: Keiferia lycopersicella; assembly: GCA_029255805.1. Lineage (NCBI taxonomy): Eukaryota > Metazoa > Arthropoda > Insecta > Lepidoptera > Gelechiidae > Keiferia > Keiferia lycopersicella. Next base: position 1,543,573 of record JARACZ010000028.1, read on the forward strand.
TAGTGCGACTACCTTTGACGCAGAAGGTTCCGGGTTCGATTCTCGGTGGGTCACTCACAAAGTTGATATTTATCATACATACGTATACATACACAAATCACGCCTTTATCCCTTGCGGGGTAGGCAGAGCGTTAACGATCGTAAAATTACGGTCGTCATCGCCACGTCTGACAAGTATTAAGGGCCCCTACAGATGATTCGTGTATCACTGTAGTGATAGGTTGTCAGCCTGCCGCCTAAAGTTGTGAATTTATTTATATTTATCACTTTGTGAATTTGTTCCCAGCCTGGTTAGGACATTGCGGACTGAACCTCCCGATTGTCCGTAAGTAAGATGGTTCCGTGTTTCGGATGGCACGTTAAGCCGTAGGTCCCGGTTGCTGTCTATGATCACTTAGACGGCGGTCGTTACACAACCATGTCAGAAGCCTGCTACTTGTAGTAGAAGGCGGTTGAAAAATTCTGACACTAGGGTTCATCGGGTCGTTGGACGATTTGTTGTCCCACACGAAAGGAAGGACCAAATACAGTGATACACCAGTCATTAAAAAATAAATAAACAAAAGGGTACCAAAAAGGTATCCGCTCAGCTAATGCTTTAAAAGTACTTGTACAGCATTCTCAAAGCGCTGGTCTTCCGCGGAACAAGTTATAAAATACAATGCCGTGTGATGCCGGCTTAGGATAGCATCACCCCATTTCTTTCCCGCGGGTGTCGTACGAGGCGACAAAGGGACTCGAGGGTTTTATGTGTAGTGCAACTTTATAGTCGACAGGCTAACAACCTGTCACTATAGTAATACACGAATCGTCTGAAACAGCCCTCAAACTGTCAGGCGTGGCGTTGGCGATCGCATTTTAATGGCAATTAGCGCTCTGCCTACCCCGCAAGGGATAAAGGCGTGATATGGGTGTGTATGTATATATATATGTATATATATATATATGTATATATATAATAATAAATCGCGATGAGAAAACTGCATTTACTATGGGAAACTAAATATTTTTTACGTTTCCAGACATTTGTTCCTAGGGGAAAGTTATTTAGTCTCATGGTCTGCTTGTGGTTAGGTCTTTCCTTTATCAAAATGGACAAACTTGATAAAAAAAAAATGTACCTGGATGTGGCTGATTCTATGACGTTCTCAGGCGGTATATCATCATCGGTCTTCGCGTATTTCGGCGACGTTTCAGAATGGAACTCCTGACGCACGTTACCTAAGAAATTTATTTGTAAGTTTATTACAATTAATATGTAAGTTTGGGTGTCAATATTATGGTAAATGGAATCATCATTCTCCTTGCCTTATCCCGTTCTATGTCGGGGTCGGCTATCTAACCTAGGGGATTTTGACGTGGAACGTGGTAAATGGAATATTATAAATGGTTTTTTTTGCTTTACATCAACGCCTTTCTGTTTCAACCCAATACCTATATATAATAGATAAGTAGTATCTACACTATTTTCTATATACTTTTTGTACACTACATTATTGTAGAGAAATAAGCAAGTTATAAGTCTGTAAAATATAGTATGTTCCCTGTGACGTTTGTGACCTTGGAGCAAATGCTATGACATAAGGTCCATTTTCCTAGTAAACAAAGGAAACTGGACCTTATGCCATAGCATTTGCTCCAAGGTCACAAACGTCACAGGGAACATACTATATTTTACAGACTATAATGTATCTTATAAGGACTTTGGAAGATCGGTGTTTATTTCTAATAATACAGTCTACTGTGCACGAAACTAAAAAGCAAATACTGAAAAAATGCAGACAAAATAATAAAAACAAAAATGTACTTACAAGCCAAGCAAACCACTTCAAACAAAAACACAAAATGCACTACGATGTTCACAAACCGAATAAAAGCAAACAATTAGAATTATGATAATATAAATACAGTGTGTAAAAATATTAGCTGCAAATATTTTAATGAGTGAATCAGCCAATGAAACTGAACAACTTTCCCCAAGAGACATATGAAATATGAAAGGTAGGTATAAAAATAGGTCAAAATATGAAAAAAAAATTAGGACCTCCCATACAAAGTATCGACCGACCAAGTCAATTTGTATGGAAGGTCGAAAAATTTTTCTCCTATTTCGACCTATGTTTTTTGGGGAAAGTTGTTCAGTTTCACGGACTCCCCTTAAAATATTTGCAGCTAATATTTTTATACCATATGAACAAAACAAGTGGATCAAAATTGCGCCGCCATGGATATAGCCGACCATGGTGAAGCGGTTCACACGTCTGACCCGACAAGTCAGAAGACGTGGGTTCGAATCCCATCGGTGGCGAGATTTTTTCCGCTTGTTTTGAAATTAAGATCTTACCGCAAAAAGTTTATATATTAATTTCATTACGAGTTAAAAACATTTTTGTGGTAAGGCCTTCAGGGCCGGTGCACACCTTGCAACTTTTTACGCATAAAACAAATCACAAATGCATTGTGTCATTATTGAACTAAATTTGATATTGGATAACATTATCCAAAGATTGTTTTACTTATATACTTGACATTATCCTTCGATGACTTGCCAGTTTTTCATTATATTCCTAAAATATTGTTTATAAAAAAAAAACCATCTTAGGCGATATTTGGTCCAAATTTAAAATAAATAATTGAAAACAGCAGAGGTCGCCACTGGTCGGTTGAATTTGGCTCGGAGAAGTGGGTAAAAAAAGTACCTGTTTTATTAATATTTCTATTAAAATAACTCTAACTATTACACGTGTATATTGAATAAAATTTTACGGATATTAAAGACAGTTGGAATTATTTAAAAAATAAACAGTTAACTTAAATTCAGTGCAAACATTTATTATATTTATTTTTACAACAATTCGTTTTACCAGCGTCACTCAACTTTATAAATTTTTCAATGATTTTCAATGAGTCACGAAAATGCTGTAACAGTATCAGTTCCAGTGCGTTGGTTCCAAAGACAGTGTAACGAAAACTTTGCAGGCGTGATCAGACCATGAAACTGAACAACTTTTTCAATGGGGGCTATGTTATTATTATTGTAACCCTTAAGTGTTCCACTGCTGGGCAATGTTGGGAGACGAAAATTTTTTTTTCGAGTTTCCATACAAAGTCAGTCAGCTGATCGGGAATTTTGTATGGAAGGTCAAAAGTTTTCGTTACACCGTCTCTTACACCCTGTATATACGTCAGTGCGCCATAGGCGTTGGAAAGATATACCCACTTTGTATATGGCGGCGTATATTGAATTTAGGTTTACCGACATTATAGTTTCTATTCTTAATAAGCGTGCCGAATTAGTATTGTAATTATTAGGCTTCTAATACATTGCGTACCAAAGTTTTACGACGTTTCCCTAGGCTCAGTGCCGCCCTCATCATTTTAAAATCAATAACTTATATAAATGTAATTTATTGACGCTGGTTGAGAAGTACAGAATTCAGATACTGAAGGTAAATTACAAAATATCGTTTTAAGAATAAACGGGTCCAACGACCTGATGAACCCCAGTATCAGAATTTTTCGACCATCTTCTACAAGTAGCAGGCTTTCTGAAATGGTTGTGTAACGACCGCCGTCTAAGTGATCATAGACAGCAACCGGGACTTTCGGCTTAACGTGCCATCCGAAACACGGAACCATCTTACTTACGGACAATCGGGTGGTTCAGCCCGCAATGTCCTAACCAGACTGGGAACAAATTCACAAAGTGACAAATATCATTTTTGTGAGAGACCCACCGAGAATCGAACCTGGCACCTCTGCGTCAAAGGCGACCGATGTGGCGCACTACCACTGCGCCACATCGGTCGTCAAGTTCGCTTAAAATGATGGGGGCAGCACTTAGCCTAGGGAGGCGAGTTAATTTTTTATTTTAAATTAAGATAAATTGCACTTGAGCTTACCTAGACTAGATCATACATACATGAATTATTGTTATATATATACGTAATGCATCTATCTAATAAAACTATTTGGTAAATTGTATTAACCATTAACCAGGATTTTTAAAAGTTTTAATTACCATTTTTCTATTAATTTATTATTACGTAGGAACTTAAAATTCCCCTATTATGTATAATACAAGAAGTAAAAAAGAGGGGTGAATCATTTCATTAAACTGAACAACTTACTTCTAGGTATAAACATAGATCGAAATATTGAAAAAAATTGACATCACATAAAAAAAGCAGAATTAATTAGTATCCGTGTGATGCCGGCTTCGAATAGCATCACCCCATTTCATTCCCGTGGGTGTCGTAAGAGGCGACTGAGGGTTTTGAGGGCTTCAGTTGTATTACAACGTTTAGGCTGACAACCTGTCACTATAGTGATACTCAAATTCTCTCAAACGGCCCTCAATATTTGTCAGACGTAACGATAGCGTATAATTACATACGATTGTTAACGCTCTGCTTACCCCGTAAGGGATAAAGGCGTGATATACATATATAGAAAATCAGGTTGACATATGAAAAAAAATGTATGGATGTATGGGAGCTCCAACATTTTTTCTTATGTCAACCTGTGTTCCCTGGGGAAAGTTGTTCATGTTTCATGGACTGGTTCACCCCGGCTCGCTTTATCCTTACACTTTGCATAGGTTCTTAAGATAGTATATTTTGCATTGTTTTACGAGTAGTCCATCATCTTTGAGATGAAATAATGTTTCGACTAGTAAAATCCACATTTAAAATGGTCTATTAGTCTTAGTTATATTTATATTACAATAATAATAACTTATTCATACAATGAGATATTCAAAACACTACATAGTATAAAGCAAACTCGCGTTTCGCGTCTGTATATATGTTTGCTTAAATCTTTACAACTACTCAACGGATTTTGATGCAAGTTCTTTTAATAGATAGAGTGATTCAAGAGGAAGGTTTTTATGTATAATACTTGCCGGGAAAACATCTTATTTCCACGGGAAAACGAGTTGTAGCGGGCGCATCCGCCGGGCGGGCCGCTAGTTAATTTAATAAAAATAAAATTATATACTTACCTACGAGAAAAAGTATGACAATAAGTATCGTGTCATGATATTATGATAAAAATTACTGAAATAAAATAAATAACTAATCATGTCAAAATAAGGTTAAAAAATGTCACGGAATAATTTATTCCGATTGTAAAAATCAAACAAACAAAATGCACGTTAAAAAAACAAACAAATAACATAAAACAAACTTAGTACACACACTTTTATTATAATTTAAAATAAGTACTAACTAGCGTTGCCGCTCGATAGTGGACTATCGATAGACAATCGATAGTCTATCGATAGTTTTTCGATAGTAAGAACTATCGATTTTTAATACTATCAATAGTATCGATACTATCGATACTATCGATTGTTCAGAATGAGGCAATACTATCGGTCAGCTTCGATAGTATCGATAGTATCGATAGTATCGAAGCTGACAATTGAAAAAACAATCGATAGTATCGATAGTATCGATAGTTTTGGTCTATCGATAGTCGGCCGATGAGCGATAGTATCGTTCAGTCAGGTATGGATTATTTTACATACATATAATTATCATGACTTTATCTCTTGTGGGGTAAACAGAGCGTTCACGGTCGTAAAATTACTCAGTAAAGCGACAGTAATCATTGCTGTCGCTTGCTATCGCCGCGTCTGAGGGCCGTTTCAGTAATTCGCGTATCACTAAAGTGACAGGTTGTCAGCCTGTCGCCTAAAATTGCAATACACATGAAACCCATGGGAAAGAAATAGGATGATGCAATTCTTAGCCGGCATCCCACGGCATAAAATCATGATAATTATATGTATGTAAAATAAATAATCCATACCTGACTGAACGATACTATCGCTCATCGGCCGACTATCGATAGACCAAAACTATCGATACTATCGATACTATCGATACTATCGATTGTTTTTTCGATTGTCAGCTTCGATACTATCGATACTATCGATTGTTTTTTCGATTGTCAGCTTCGATACTATCGATAGTATCGATACTATCGAAGCTGACCGATAGTATTGCCTCATTCTGAACAATCGATAGTATCGATAGTATCGATAGTATCGATACTATCGATTGGCCTATCGATTGTATAGGGGTTTCGATAGGAAAACTATCGATAGTTTTACTATCGATAGTTCGGCAACGCTAGTACAAACACATCAGCAAAAATAAAACGACGTCAAATTGAATAAATACAAAAGATAAAATGTCATAATTTTGACGAAATGTCATGACAAGAGCGTTCCGTGCAAAATTTGTTTGTAACATCCCATAGGTATCTAAAAAGTCATGATAATTACAAAAAAGTACGTAAAACCTACGTCAGGTCAGATATTGCTAACATTCAGTGCAAAAATGCAAAATAGACCGAAATTCATCCTTAAAATTCCATACTTATTTCTATAATTGAAATTACGAAATCGAAAAGTTAATTCATGTCTTCATACATTATGTCAAAGATTAAAGATAAAATCCGGTCAAAAATTACATAAAACTAAATACAAAATGTACGTCAAAAAGCGTAGCGTAAACAATTTACAAAAAAACTGTGTTGCGTATTAACAAAACTACACTACCAAGCTCAGTCGGTGCACTTAAAGCCCGCGCATTCGCACTTGAATTTACGCTTACAAAACCCATAGCATTTCAGCGCTAAACAACACAAACCATTCTTTTTACTAGCGTCAGATTTACAAGACTCCCTACTGTTAAGTCGTTCCAATTTTTTATCATCATTCAATAGTTCGTTCAATCTAGTTTTCAATTGAGTAGGAGATACGCTTCGATCTCTAGTAAATTTCGTCGTTTTTATCTCAATTTCTGGTCCCAAAATATCAGTAACTTCATTAGATTCGGAACCAGTGCTCGGTTCAGCGTTGGGCGTATGCGAATCTATACTCTCAGGCGTATACGGATCTAAACACGGTTTTGCACTGAGCAAACTCGCATCGATTTCGTTCACGAAAATTCCGTCGAACGACGTATAATCCGCGCTAGTGATTTCAACATACGGAACTAAGATTTTTTCGTTAAACGAATTAGTTCTTTTAAGTTTCTCGTCAAATACTTCGAGAGATATAGATATGTCTGTGTTTTTGAGGCTGTAGAGGTCTGGGTCGGTGGGGAGGCGTGAAAGGTGGGGGTGTCGGGGGGTGTGGGGGGTTTGGGGGGGTTGGGGGGAGCAGAGGGCGCAGGGGCGGTTGGGGGGGCAACACGGTACGGTACCTCGTTCGCTTTGTAGCATCACTCGGAGGTAGATCGGCTGTGGAAGAAACAGATAGTTAAAATGGCGTTCTCTTGTTACCGTTTTGAAAGTTACGGAGCGCTTATGAGTTATATCGTTTTTAATGTAAGGTGTAAGAAAGTTAAAAATTAAAAAATGCTTTGTTACACCTTACATAAAGTTAACATACACGACTTATCTGAAACGACCCTCACAAATTTGTCAGACGTGGCGTTGACGGCCGTAATTTTACGGTCGTTGAAGCTCTGCCTACCCCGCTAGGGATACAGGCGTGATTTGTGTCTGTCGGTCTCCATAACGTTCAGTCTCAGTGGCGCCGCCTGGTGGCATAAAAGACGGTTCTCATTAGTTTTCTTAACTGACCTTATGATCTCCCGTGCAAGCAGATAGACCGAGCATTCCATATTCAGCGCGTCTTCGGGCCGGAGCCTCCACCTAGAAGGACAATCACACATTATTATACAGGGTGTAAAAGACGGTGTAACGAAAGCTTTGCAGGCGTGATCAGACCATGAAACTGAACAACTTTTTCTATGGGGGCTATGTTGGGAAACGTAAAAGCAAATTCGACCTTACATACAAAATTCCCGATCAGCTGACTGACTTTGTATGGGAACTCGAAAATATTTTTTTGAGCTCTTCATATAAAAAATACAAAAAAAAACACTTCTTAATAGAGATAAAAACAGTCATCTTTTTAATACTTACCAGCCTTCTAAGTTCAGCAGAAACATCCCCGCCCCCTCCCCCGCAGACCGCCCCCGAGCCCTCTGATTGGTTGCGCACCAGCTTGCGTCTTACAGGCGAGCCCTCTGATTCGTTAGCTCTGAAAACGGGAGTGTCGTGATTGGTTGATTTAATAGTACAAAAAAATTACACAATTGTAACGTGCATTAGAATTGCGAAGTGCACATTTTATGTAACGAAGACATGCCATGGATATGAACGATGCATTTCATAAAAATTAAAAGGTTTTGTAACATAATTTATTTGATGTTACTAATGAATAATTTGTTGTGAGTAAGTAACTAAGGCTGAACGAAACTTATCCGCACTGAACGAACCGAATTTTAGTTTAGAATTATTGCACATTTGCCGGATTCAATCGATTCGGTTCGGGCAAATGTGCGAGGTTCCATGGGATTTCATATAAAGAATTCTTAAATTCGGATCGTTCAGTGCAGATAAGTGTACGTTCACCTTAAAGGGTAAACTTGCAAAAAACACTACAGAAATGACACAATTCCGGTCGTCGTCATATTAATAGTATTTTTTTTCACAAATGAGGGCGTCACATAGCATTAGGGAAATCTATATGAATATTATGTATTAAAATGCAACACAACATCAAAATGAAATAATATTTACTGTTGTTGAGCGCGAATTATTGAGCTGTTATAAAAAGAAGCAGTATGTAAGTAAAACAGTAGAAAAAGCATAAATATTACAAAGAAGCAAAAGCATTAGAAAATACTGCCAAAGCTTTAAAAGTTGACCTGATCTGATCAGGTTTGAAACGTCAGATCAGGTTTGATAAGTTTGATCAGCTTCGATTAGGTTTGATAAGTCGTTCAGATCAGACCATGTTTTATAAGTCGGTCAGATCAGATGTTTAGTCAGGTTTGATAAGTCGAGCATATTGGGTTAGTCAATTTTGATTAGTCAGTCAGGCAGTCAGGGCCCTAAGTCTGCTAAATGAAAATCGTTTCAGTTGGATGTCGATTGGATTTCAGTTGGGTGATTTCGGTCATTTTGTAGTATGCTAACAGTTTGAAGTATTGAAAAATCACAATGGCAATGGAATGACAGTTAAGTTTCGATAGCGTTACAATGAAAAAAAAAAAATAGCAGACTTGGGGACCTGATCAGATGCTTGATAAGTCGACCATATTTTAGGGTTAGTCAGTTCAATTTGTTAGATACGTAGTTCTTTTCTTTTATCTTGTCAGGATCTTACCTATTCTGTATAGCCTGATGTACGGCGGTTGGGTCAGCTATACTCTTCCTACTGACGGCTATACGGGCACTGACAATGCGTCCACTTCTGATATGCCAGATCTGATCATGGTTGTCAGATCAAATTATGTTTGGTAAGTTGACCATGTCAGGTTGGTCAGGTTTGATAAGTCGACCATATTAGTTTAGTCTGATTGATTTGTTTGATACATATGTAGTCCTTTCCTTGGTATTTGTCGTGTTTGTTGGTCTTACCTATTTTAACCAAAAGCGTACCTATTTGTAATTATTGATATTGAACTGTTCTTATAGCGGGTGTTTGCTAAGTCAATCAGTCGGGTTAGTCAGCTCTGATAAGTCGACCATATTGGGTTATTCAATTTAGATAAGTCAGTCAGATCAGATGCTTGATAAGTCGACCATATTATAGGGTTAGTCAGTTCAATTTGTTTGATACGTAGTTCTTTTCTTTTCTTTTATCTTGTCAGAATCTTACCTATTCTGTATAGCCTGATGTACGGCTGTGGGGTCAGCAATACTCTTCCTACTGACGGCTATACCGGGCACTGACAATGCGTCCACTTCTGATATACTCTGCTTCTTTTCCAATAGCTTTTGAGGGGACGACTGAAAATTAAGTAAACAATCTGTATTTTTACAGCCGTTAAGAGCTACTTAAGAGCCGTTAAGAACCATGTGATGCCGGCTTAGAATAGCGTCACCCCACATCCTTCCCGCGGGTGTCGTAAGAGGCGACTAAGGGACTCGAGAGTATTGGTGTATTACAATTTTTAGGCGACAGGCTGACAACCTGTCACTATAGTAATACACATGTTTTCTGAAACAACCTTGGAAAACAATCCTCAAAAATGTCAGACGTGGCGATAGCGACCGTATTCTTACAGCCGTTGACGCTCTGCCTACCCCGCAAGGGGTAAAGGCGTGATATATGTATGTATGTTAAGAGCTACCCCTAGTGTCGGGTTTTCATACACACGTATCCTCCTGTTTTCTTACCAAGTAATGCCTCTATACTTACAATTCTTTTTAAAACATTAAATTACTACTTAAATTTGTTGATTATACTTTTTATTAAATTATTTTAACTTATTCTTTGACACTTTTATCATTATTTGTTTTACCGTGACATTTTTTAAACTCAATTATCTATAAATTTTGTGACATTTTATACTATGGAACTTGTTTTCTAAAATAAATATATTATTATTAAGGTTATGCATTTTCCCTTTTTTTTGCATTTCATAATATATTTTTTTAGAAAGAAGCAAATAATAGGGCATCCATAGTCTTGTAACCATGTAGACCTTAAGTAATGTAATAGAAAAAATCTCTACGAGGCACTTGTCCCGAAAACAGGGAAACACGTTTATATGAAAACTCGACACTAGGGATAGCTCTTAAAGCTCTGCCCACACCGCAACGGATAAAGGCGTGATGTGTGTATGTATGTATGTTTATACCTGATGTGTCCTGGCGGTAGCGGGGGAGGCGGCGCGCGCGGGGCTGCTGTCAGAAGATGACACGCGTCCACTGCTTTCACTAGAGTCCGTCACTGATTTTCTGAAAGTAAACATTCAACTCATGCTTGAATATAAGGTGTAAAAATATTAGCTGCAAATATTTTAAAGGATCAATCTGCTGATTCATGGGCTGATGCCCCCTTAAAATATTTTTCACACCCTGTGTTTTGCATTACAACAGTGACAGGTTGTCAGCCTGTCGACTATAATTGTTAACGACATAAAATCGTTGAATCCTTGACGGAAGCTTTATACTCGTAGACTCCTTTTTAATAGTAGGTTTTTTTTTCTTGAACCCGTATTTTAATTTTTTATATTGTTGACCCATTATTTCTTACCTTGAATTAAGTGAATGTCTGTTGTCAGGCCTGTCATTCCTCTCGCTCCTGTCAGATCAACAGCCGCGCCGCTTGAGATAGCAACGTGCTCTCCGAAGCACGGAGCCAGCTTACCTAGAGTTGTGCAGGTGTCTGTTGTCAGGCCTGTCATTCCTCTTGCTCCTGTCAGATCAACAGCTGCGCCGCTTGAGATAGCAACGTGCTCTCCGAAGCACGGAGCCAGCTTACCTAGAGTTGTGCAGGTGTCTGTTGTCAGGCCTGTCATTCCTCTCGCTCCTGTCAGATCAACAGCCGCGCCGCTTGAGATAGCAACGTGCTCTCCGAAGCACGGAGCCAGCTTACCTAGAGTTGTGCAGGTGTCTGTTGTCAGGCCTGTCATTCCTCTCGCTCCTGTCAGATCAACAGCCGCGCCGCTTGAGATAGCAACGTGCTCTCCGAAGCACGGAGCCAGCTTACCTGGAGTTGTGCAGGTGTCTGTTGTCAGGCCTGTCATTCCTCTTGCTCCTGTCAGATCAACAGCTGCGCCGCTTGAGATAGCAACGTGCTCTCCGAAGCACGGAGCCAGCTTACCTGGAGTTGTGCAGGTGTCTGTTGTCAGGCCTGTCATTCCTCTCGCTCCTGTCAGATCAACAGCCGCGCCGCTTGAGATAGCAACGTGCTCTCCGAAGCACGGAGCCAGCTTACCTGGAGTTATGCAGGTGTCTGTTGTCAGGCCTGTCATTCCTCTCGCTCCTGTCAGATCAACAGCCGCGCCGCTTGAGATAGCAACGTGCTCTCCGAAGCACGGAGCCAGCTTACCTGGAGTTATGCAGGTGTCTGTTGTCAGGCCTGTCATTCCTCTCGCTCCTGTCAGATCAACAGCCGCGCCGCTTGAGATAGCAACGTGCTCTCCGAAGCACGGAGCCAGCTTACCTAGAGTTGTGCAGGTGTCTGTTGTCAGGCCTGTCATTCCTCTTGCTCCTGTCAGATCAACAGCTGCGCCGCTTGAGATAGCAACGTGCTCTCCGAAGCACGGAGCCAGCTTACCTAGAGTTGTGCAGGTGTCTGTTGTCAGGCCTGTCATTCCTCTCGCTCCTGTCAGATCAACAGCCGCGCCGCTTGAGATAGCAACGTGCTCTCCGAAGCACGGAGCCAGCTTACCTGGAGTTATGCAGGTGTCTGTTGTCAGGCCTGTCATTCCTCTCGCTCCTGTCAGATCAACAGCCGCGCCGCTTGAGATAGCAACGTGCTCTCCGAAGCACGGAGCCAGCTTACCTGGAGTTATGCAGGTGTCTGTTGTCAGGCCTGTCATTCCTCTCGCTCCTGTCAGATCAACAGCCGCGCCGCTTGAGATAGCAACGTGCTCTCCGAAGCACGGAGCCAGCTTACCTGGAGTTATGCAGGTGTCTGTTGTCAGGCCTGTCATTCCTCTCGCTCCTGTCAGATCAACAGCCGCGCCGCTTGAGATAGCAACGTGCTCTCCGAAGCACGGAGCCAGCTTACCTGGAGTTATGCAGGTGTCTGTTATCAGGCCTGTCATTCCTCTCGCTCCTGTCAGATCAACAGCCGCGCGGCTTGAGATAGCAACGTGCTCTCCGAAGCACGGAGTCAGCTTACCTGGAGTTATGCAGGTGTCTGTTATCAGGCCTGTCATTCCTCTCGCTCCTGTCAGCGCCTGCTATAAGTAGTCGCGCCGCTTGAGATAATAATACTCTGTCACACCATGATGGACATCTGAAAGAATATGTATTTTTTTTTATTGGTTATCAAAGAGAACATTTTGTGCTAGCTAGTTTAAAATATAGTTTAGATTAGATTTATTATTCACGCAGTGGAAATTACATTTAGAATCAGTCAGATAAAATATCAAATATCATAATAAAAAATACAAGCTAAATGCAGGGGGTAAAAAAATTAACTGCAAATATTTTAAGGGGTAAACCAGCCCATGGAACTGAACAACTTTTCCCAAGAAACATAGGTCGAAATATGAAAAAAAAAAAATTAAACCGCGCATAGAAATTGACTTGGTCTGTTGGTAATTTTGTATGGGAGGTCCGAATTTTTTTTTATATTTCGACTTGTTTCTTGGGTCAAGTTGTTGAGTTTCATGGGCTGATTCGCCTCATAAAATATTTGCAGCAATTTTTTTTACACACTGTAGTGTGGGACAAAGAGTCTACGTACGTCACATATACATATAGTATGTAGGCAATGCAGCGTCTTACTCAAAAGGGTATGTGGGAGGGAATTTCACCGAAAACTCAAACATATATGGCCGTAAGCATTCAAACTTGCCAATTTACTAGCCAAGATCCTAGACATGGGGCGGGTACCCGGCATGGATCCGGTATCCGGCGGATCCGGCACTTTTTTGAGGATCCGGCCGGATACCGGGTAATGCGGCTGGGTACCCGGCACTGCCGGGTAATTTCACAAGTCCAGAAAAAAGACAATTAGTATTATAATCATTTATTGGAACACTAATGGTAATCTAATTAATAAGTAATGAAAGGCTGTAATCGACAATTTTTTACGAAAAAACGATATTTTTAGTACTGGTAGTTTAATATTGGTAAATTATGATGCAAAAACGCCAACTTCTCAGCACGAGCAGCATTTAAGTGGCTTCTTTTTTTTTCATAAATTAGGCCTGCTTCCGAAAACAGCCGCTCATTGTATATAGAGCTTGCTGGTGTGGAGAGATACTTTGCCCATGGTTTTAGGTATATATCAGTTTCTAGTAAGTTATTTAGTTGAATTCACTATAAATTGATAAAAACAAAAAAAAGTTATTAATTTTCATACTAGCGTCACGCTCGGTCAACGCTAGAATAAACAAAAACAATCCCCCCCGCACCCCGCGGAATACGCAACGCGATCAGCGCGTGGCAACAGTCGGTAGCGCCCGAGCGAGCGGGCAAGCGAGACGCATGACACCCGACCTGTAAGCGCTGCCGGGTACCCGGCCGGGTACCCGGCAAAAATTGTGCCGGGTACCCGCCTGCAGGGTACCCGGCAAAACCACTACCCGCCCCATGTCTACAGTTATGATGTGTGAATTCTATGGTAATAACACGTCTCATGTCCAACGTTGGACTGTTATAGTTTGTCTTCGCGTCTCATTTGTGCATGGGACACGAAGTCAACGTACGATACATAGAGTGGGACATTAAGTCTACGAACGACACATACCTGGTCCTCATATAGTATGTAGGTAGCGCTGCGTCTTCCTCGAAAGGGTATGTGGGAGGGAATTTGACGGGGAACTCGAATAAATGCGGTCGTAGCGCCTCTAGCTCGCGGTCGAAGCGTTGCAACTAGAATATACATACATACATAAAGTCTATTTTTTTTAGAGAGTCCATAAATGTAAACAAACAACTTGCCATAACAACGTCGATAGATTTCGCCATAATATATGAGAACTGCACGTTATAACTGTCATACAAATACATATTTCACTTGTTTCACATCCCACATAACTGAAAACACTTAATTTATGACTCAATTATGTATAATTCTATTAGAAATTAATAAAATATTAAACAAACACGGACATTTTGACAGATCGTGAACATACAGCCATCTTTGAATAGTGCTGTGCCACATCATTGAGTCCAAAGTTCTGATTCAGTTCAGTGAGTCGGTCAATGAGTCGATTGATTCATTAAGGTTTCTTTTTTTTCTGTTTTAGTCATTATTATTAGGTATGATCATAAAAGTTCAATCTTATTCTTTGAGATTACGTAAGTAACATCTACAAACATTTATTAAAATGCCTTTAATCAGAAAAAATCGCGACTTACTTTCTCTTATGTAAGGATGAAAGTACCGTTAAGGTTAGGATAGGTAAAATTAATAAAATCTAACTTGATACCCGTTACATTTGTCAGATCCATACTGAATGGGAAGGAAAGAGGAAACAAAGAAAAGTTGACCTTGAGCATTTTCCCAAAGCTGACTGATGTCACAAGGTATCAAGCTATATTTAATGTCCGACTCACACACTCCATGAGTTACAGGAGGCAGCACGAGGGACGAGTTCTATATCGTTAGGGATCAAACACGGAAGAGCATTCGGAACACACGACATCGGAACGAAGCGAGGAAACGAATGACGGTCAATCGCAAGCCGTAAAACGCTATTGCTTCAGAATGACTTTCTCTTTCTAACAGTAACAATAGCGAGCGAGAGGCAAGAACTGTTTTATCATGCCGTCTCTATTATTTAGTGTTCCAAGTACAGTGCGACAAAAATAATTAGTAATGAAAAACATTATTTTCTTAAACTTAGATTCATATCAACGGGGCTTAGAAGGGACGACATTTTAATTACTACTCCTTTTTATGCACTGTATTTACGCTACTATGAACGGCAAAATTATCCAATAAAGGTTGTTTTTTATATACAGGGTGACCGGTAAATTGATGCATTCCTTTCAAGGGATGAACCAGCTCATGAAACTGAACAACTTTCCCCATGGAACTTAGGTCAAAAAATGAAAAAAAAATTTGGCCTACCCATACAAAATTACCGACAGACTAAGTCAATTTGTATGGGAGGACCAAAATTTTTTTTCATATTTCAACCTATGTTCTATGGGGAAAGTTGTTCAGTTTCATGAGCTGGTTCATCCCTTGAAAGGAATGCATCAATTTACCGGTCACCCTATATAAAAAACAATGATAATGCGAGTAAAGCCACAGGGTATTTGTTTTTAATACTGTGTTCAAACAATCAACAAGTTACGATGATCTTACTCGACTCAGTTATAAAGATTTTGAACTGACTCACTCTTGCCCAGCCCTACCAAATCTAATATTAGAGATTTTTAGTCTGTGGAGATTTGTTTGTTTACCTTTCTGGACTCTCTAAGAAAAACAGACTTTACATACATATATCACGCCTTTAACCCTTGCGGGGTAGGCAGAGCGTTAACAGCCGTAAGAATACGGTCGCTATCGCCACGTCTGACATTTTTGAGTATTGTTTTCTAAGGTTGTTTCGGAAAACATGTGTATCACTATAGTGACAGGTTGTCAGCCTGTCGCCTAAAAATTGTAATACAGCAATACTCTTGAGTCCCCCAGTCGCCTCTTACGACACCCGCGGGAAGAAATTGGGGTGATGCTATTCTAAGCCGGCATCACACGGCACAGTAGTTAAGCACTTGGTTGGTTTAGTTATACATACTCAGGGCTCTCTGAAGATGTTTTGATGTTCGAAAATCCTGGGTCATTAAAAAAATCTAACAGTTGTACGCTTAAAACTATTGTCCAAAAATACTACGGACTTCATTCATCATTTTTCGAAATATTCAAAGTTTGAATTAATAATATAAAAGTAGGTATTTTGACGCCATCCAAATACTTACGGCGTGACGTCATACTTCCAGTTCCTCCTAGAAAATGCCGTTTAGATCGTTTTAAAAAGTAGCTCTTTTGACCTGTCAGGAAAAAAGCTTATACTTTCTTTCCCACAATCAGTACGACTGTGTCATCACTTATAGCGCGATATTTCAGTTTAGACAGTGCCCTCCGAAACATGGACCCATCTTTTTAAAAATTGATTGAATTTGTAAGTTTGGTTAGCCAATTTGGCCAGTTTTCTGGTTAAATGACCTTCATCAAACGCAAAATCTAGTTAGTTGGTAAAGTTGTAGAGCCCTTGTTTGCCGTGTGATGCCGGCTTAGAATAGCATCACCCCATTTCTTCCCGCGGTTGTTGTAAAAGGCAACTAAGCGACTCAAAGGTTTCATGTGTATTACGTTTTTAGGCGACAGGCTGACAACCTGTCACTACAGTGATACACGAATCTGAAAGGACCCTCAATACTTGTCAGAAGTGGCGCTAACGACCGCAATTTTACGATCGTTCACGCTCTGCCTACCCCGCAAGGGATAAAGCAGTGATATATGTATGTATGTAAAGTTGTAGTCTTTTTTAGGAGATTAGTCGAATCAGTTTTTTTTTCCGGTTCCGGTTTTCGTTTCTCTGGTGGATTGTTAAGTAGTTACTTACCCAGGGCTCTCTGAAGATGGTCTGGTGTTCGGAATGCGAGAATTCTTTTTTCCCCACGGTGAGTACCACTCGGTCGTCGCTTTTGGCGCGATATTGCAACTTGGACGAGTCGACTTTGTCGCCATTTTGAATACGACAAGCTGTCAGTTCTTCCGTCAGTTTCTGTAAAAGAAATAAATGTTACTATCATTATTTATCTGATCTACCCGTGTGATGCCGGCTTAGAATAGCATCACCCCACATCCTTCCCGCGGGTGTCGTAAGAGGCGACTAAGGGACTCGAGAGTGTTGGTGTATCAATTTTTAGGCGACAGGCTGACAACCTGTCACTAGAGATACACATGTTTTCTGAAACAACCTTAGAAAACAATCCTCAAAAATGTCAGACGTGGCGATAGCGACCGCATTCTTATCTAATCTCATTTGAAGGAGCCATTCTTGTATAACTATAATTGAAATTTCGGAAACGGCACCCATGATTTTCATGAACTTTGTGTGCAGGGGGTTTTGCGGGGATTCAATACGTATATACCTGGGATTTGAGTTTCCAACAAAACAGTTTAAGCTATAACGAACTATATATAACGTTATATATAACGAATAAAAGTAGTTCTGACGTAATGGTTTTCACGTTCACCAATAGATGGCGCAAAAACAAAAATTTTTGAACATTGCAAGGCATTTCGTTCACACCCGGTTCTTACTTACACAAAATATAATCTCGCCTTCAGCCCTTGCAGGGAAATTGTGTTTCAAATTGCGAAAAAATCGCTATGTTACATGCTGCGAGGTTAACCTGACTAGCCAAAACTTTACCTTGACAACCCCTCCGGTGTCTGTTCGGAAGTTGAAGTCGCCGAATATGAAATAGGGCGCCGCGTTCACGTCAGAATGTATGTGGCGGAGGGTGTGTCTTAACGCCCTTCGACGGCTACGACAGTATACCTGAAATATGTTAAATATTTATATATAATAGTTTTCTCATAAAGTGTTTATAATAAGCTATGTTTTTTGGGGAAGTTGTTTAGTTTCAAGAGCTGGTTCACCCTCTTACTTGCAGCTTATTTTTTTACAGCCTATGTATGTTTACAATTATATCGTTCGACAAAGACGAGTATTTTTTTAGAATGGTCTGTTTTACCCATTTCCACAGTACTATCTTCTACGGCATATAACTATGGGGATGCGCCGCAGATATCGACAGTTTCCTTATTCAGAAAATGATTCGCTAGCCAGCAGATTTGACGCTTTGTGAAGCCTGCCCCGAAAGGCGTAGAGGCGTGACTGTGTACTTACAGAAGGGAATGGTTAGCAAGCCAGTAGGTTTGACGCATCGTGGAACAAATGTATGTTGATGAACCAGCCTCCCCCCCAAGGCGTAGAGGCGTGACTGTGTACTTACAGAAGGGAATGGTTCGCAAGCCAATAGATTTGACGCATCATGGAACAAATGTATGTTGATAAACTCGACAGCGGTCCCTCTGATCACCCAGCGCGTTCGTAGAAAGCCTTTACGAGACCATTTGCACTAGAAAAAAAACAGGTTTAATGAAAAACTGAATAACTATTACATAGCTCTTGTTACGGACACATAAGGCGGTATCGACTTTGCCCTTGCCCACCCCTTAATTCTTTTGTTTTTATTAGATAAGTAGTACTAAGTTTTGCCGCAAGCGCCTTCAGCGCCACTGCGCCGGCTCATCGGCCGCCATTTTTTATTGTTCTTCTTCGAGATCCGCCGCGAGAGTGGACGCCACTCAACCAGTGTAAAATTTAATTAAGTGACAGTTTGATACTCCGAGTCCTAATATAGTGATTTAAACGAATCCTAGACTGTTTCTCTTACATCCCACGTGTTAGTTGCGCCCCTGTACTAGTCGTGGGTAACTCATGAACGATTGGCTTAAAAGAACTAAGTCCCCTCTTACAATTCACTCGTTCAGTAGTTCATCGGACATAGCTTTAGTTCACAACTCACCGGCTCACTTCACGCGCGAGCCGTGACCTCGGCGCGAACGGCCGGCGCGGCGGCGGCGCGCGCGTTCGCGGGCGCCCGCTCGGCTCGCGGCTCGCGCCGCACGACGCACACAGCCGCACAACACACACTCGTGTAAGATAGAGACAAAGAAATCGAATTCCGTAGGAAAGAGTGGGGACGCTATGTTTTTCGAAGTCTTGGCTATCTAAATCACGCGTCTGTCCGTCGGGTATGGATACATTAAGCAAAAAGTAGCGTAAAATGTAAGACAATAGAGTACATTTTTGTTTGATAAATCGGGATAGTTTTGCACCATTTTGTTTTACAATCAAGCACATTTATTACATACATACATAACACGCCTTTATCCCTCGCGGGGCAGGCAGGGCGTTAATGGCTGTAAGAATACGGTCACTATGGCCACGTCTGTCATTTTTGTCCAAGGTTGTTTCAGAAAACATGTGTATCACTATAGTGACAGGTTGTCAGCCTGTCGCCTAAAAATTTTAATACACCAACCAATACTCTCGAGTCCCTTAGTCGCCTCTTACAATACAACACCCGCGGGAAGGATGTGGGGTGATGCTATTCTAAGCCGGCATCACACGGCAAATTAAAGATAGAAACGCATTTATTAAAGATAGAAAATAAAATAATAACGTCAAATTAGGAATCCACCCACATATTACTTCGTTAAATCCTTCCTTACATTTACGTACCTACATTAAATTGATGCACGAACTAAGTTTCCAACAAAAAGGCTATAAAGACGCGAACTACAATGTAAACAATTCAATAACACTTTAGTTCGTTTGAACTAAACTCCGTAGCCGCTCGCTCGCTTCATCGCTCGCTCATGAGCCGTAGGACGCGTAGGAGCCGTAATAAAGAAGTGAACTAACTGAACTACTGAACTAAGTGAGTGATTCAACTCCGCAGACGCAAAAGATTCAAATCGCTCTGCTCATCTAAGTGAGTGATTTTTCCCATGTCTACCCTGTACCCCACAGCTCTTTTGCACAAAAAAACTGCAAACTCTAAAGACTACCAGAAAACAACATGTTTAAAGAGGATATACGTATAAGGCGAATAAAGAAAGGAACTGTAAATGGCGGCTGATTGTCATGCTTTCTCTCTCACACTGGGGCTCTTATACCAGGCGTTCATATTTTCTCCCTCAGGTATCAGCATTACAGATTCATTCTTTATTCGCAGGTCCTTATACAGGTCACAACACCTGGTATATCTTTCTAAAAAAAGTACATTGGAAAATGGAAATTTCGAAAGTGAGTTTTGGAAAAATTAAATATATTTTGAAAAAAGGTCTTTCTGTGAAAAATATGAGGCATTTTGTAAACCGACAGCCCAGAAAGGAACATTTTGGGTAAGGAGGAAGATTTTTGGAAAAAAAATTAGCATCTTGACTGTCTTACCTCAGGAAAGAAATGCTGCGGGAATTTAGCCTTTTCCTTAGTGGATACTTTCTCGATATTCCCGCTGTGGACCTCTTTGCCAATTACCGGGACGTACTCTGATAGATCCCAGTCCCAGATCTTTAGTTCAGTTAGGGATGAGTGAGCGAAGTACATGTTGCCTAGAGCCTGAAAAAAAAGGAAAAAAGAACTAAATTAGCCCATCTATAAATAGCATGTGCATTGTGATACCGGCTTAGAATAGCATCACCCCATCGTTTGAAGCTACCAAGGGACTTGAGGGTTTTATGTGAATTACAATTTTTAGGCGACAGGTAGACAACCTGTCACTATAGTGATACACTTGGCAGGCGGATTGGTCTCTCTCTCTTTTCGTGTGGGACACCAAGTCGTACAACGACCCGATGAACCCTAGTGTCAGAATTTTTCAACAAGTAGCAGGCTTCTACAAGTAGCAGGCTTCTGACATGGATGTGTAACGACCGCCGTCTAAATAATCATAGACAGCAACCGGGAACTACGGCTTAACGTGCCATACGAAACACGGAACCATCTTACTTTCGCACAATCGGAGATACGCACTAATGGTATAGCATAGCGTCCAGTCCTTTTCCACCGTGCACTGCGCTCGCATGCCCGCCTACTCACCGTGAACTTGTCCGGGGCGCTGAAGTCCTCATCAAGGAAGATCCTGATCTTGTCATATAACCTCAGCTCTGGACACGAGCAGAGCCTTTCCACGAAGTCCTGGACGTACTGCATTGACTTCTCATACGCTTTTCCGCCGACCTCCTGTAATTATAGTATTAATTATTACCAGAAATGTTTCCAGTGGTAAAAGCAGATATTCGTACTAAAAATCATAAACTTATTAGTTTCTAAATCAAATCAATCAATCAAATACTTTATTCGAAACTATCGTATACAGAGGATCTTAAAAGTAGTTGGTATCACTACAGTTTGCCTGTTGGCGTACAAAGTTCAGGTCAAGTTTAGTTATTATAAGTACAATGGTATCTAGTTAAATAAAATAAATATTGGAAAAACAAAATAAAACATTAATACATACATACATATATCACGCCTTTATCCCTGGCGGGGTAGGCAGAGCGTAAACGGCCGTAAGAATACGGTCGCTATCGCCACGTCTGACATTTTTGAGGATTGTTTTCCACGGTTGTTTCAGAAAACATGTGTATCACTATAGTGACAGGTTATTAGCCTGTCGCCTAAAAATTGTAATACACCAATACTCTCTAGTCCCTTAGTCGCCTCTTACGACACCCGCGGGAAGGATGTGGGGTGAAGCTATTCTAAGCCGGCATCACACGGCAATGTGTTTCATGTGGTGAAATACAGAAATATTTTAAACACGCGTTCGAGTCGCGTCTAACTTTTTTGTGGTGAGACCCTAAGGGTTTATACTAACTTGTAGATGCAAAGCGATGAACTTGGGGTCCATTCTTGAGACGGCTGCGAGAAACTCCGAGGTCCATATCGGGAGCATCACTGACGGCTGGAAAAAAGAAATCATGCATTTGAACTCTAGAGCTATATAAGGTGTAAAAATATTAGCTGCAAATATTTTAAGGGGTGAATCAGTCCATGAAACTGAACAACTTTCCCCAAGGAACATAGGTCGAAATATATAAAAAAAATTGGACCTCTCCTACAAAATTTCCGGCCGACCAAGTCAATTCGTATGGGAGTACAAAAAAAAATCTCACATTTCGACCTATGTATCTTGGGGAAAGTTGTTCAGTTTTATGGGCTGATTCACTCCTTAAAATATTTGCAGCAATTTTTGCTTTACACTTTATACAGCGCGTCGCGTTCACTACGTCATCTATTCTCTGTTCTCCCTCATTCATCCCATTCTCTGTCGGGGTCGGTTACCTAACCCAACTGTGACCTAACCTATTCAAATATCATCTGAATTAAAATACGAATATTTTGTATATTAGTCATTGTAAGTTTCAATATGAATTGCGTCCAATATAGGTACCTAGTTAGTTGATAACGAAAAAGCCAAAAACAGATGTGAAATTAATTGTGTACCAAAACACATTAATTGATGAATGAATGACGCATTTGATAATAATGCTAACGTCGTTTGATCACTTCTATATTTGACGCCCTTGCTGGTTTTCAAACGACCGCGATTTAAAAATATCGGTATTAACACACACACACACACACACAAATCACGCCCATATCCCTGGCGGGGTAGGCAGAGCGTTAACGACAGTAAAATTACGGTCGCTATCGCCACGTCTGAGAAATATTTGAGGGTCGTTTCAGGTAATTCGTGTATCAGTTTGTCAGCCTGTCGCCTAAAATTGCAATACACATGAAACCCTCAAATCCCTTAGTCTTCTACGACACCCATGGGAAAGAAATGGGGTGATGCTATTCTAAGCCGGCATCACATGGCAAATTATTATTATTAATATCGGTATTAAATATACATCAATTGCCAAATAAAGTTACACACAGCACGCTCATTATAACTTTTTTTAAAGAAACGATCCCAAAAGGGCAACATTATTGTTGACATCTCGCTCATGTCATATACAGGCTGTAAAAATATTAGCTGCAAATATTTTAAGGGGTGATTCAGCCCATGAAACTGAACAACTTTCCCCAAAAAACATTGGCTCAAATATGAGAATTTTTTTTAACCTCCTATACAAATTGGGTTGTTTGGTTGGTAGTTTTGTATGGGAGGTCCAATTTATTTCATATATCGACCTATGTTTCTTGGGGAAAGTTGTTCAGTTTCATGGGCTGATTCACCCCTTGAAATATTTGCAGCTAATATTTTTACACCTTATATTTTGATAGAAAAACAATAATTTTGCCAATTTGGGATCGTTATCTGATCAAGGTATAGCAGAATTTAAGAGCGTATCACAGCCCTCCGGATTTACAGCGTTTTTTACAAACGGCGTTTTTATTTCCCTGTTTTCTTCTTGAGTAGTGCCTCTAATCTCTCTTTATTCGTGTGGGAGATCGAGTCGTCCAACGACCCGATGAACCCTAGTGTCAGAATTTTTCAACCGCCTGCTACATGTACAGGCTTCTGACATGGCTGTGCAACGCCCGCCATCTAAGTGATCATAGACAGCAACTGGGACCTACGGCTCAACGTGCCGTCCGAAACACGGAACCATCTTACTTACAGACAATCGGATGGTTCAGCCCGCAATGTCCTAACCAGACTGGAAACGAATTCAAAAACGTCAGACATGGCGATAGCGACCGTATTCTTACGGCCGTTACCTACCCTGCAAGGGATATAGGCGTGATATATGTATGTATGTATGTAAATTAATGCTTCTAAGTATATTTATATTATTTACTTTAGAATTTTAGATATCTATACTAACAGAACATCCTCATGAAATATTGACATTATTTGTTCCGTTATCGATATCCGGAATCCATATTGAGTGAAGCATTGCCATCCGTGTGCGCCACAGCGCCCTCTGGTGGTTCCGGTTGTCGGGCGCGTTACGCAAAGTGGTAGCGGGGCGATCGCGCAGCGCACACAATTTTTACGTCATTATAGCGTCGTCTTTCGTTGCGTTCAGACGTTCAAGCTTGCGCTTTTTGGAATTTGTTTAAATTTTCAAAAGTTTAAAATTTAAACGTATTTTTTCAAAATTCATTTATTCCCTTCGCCATGGAATCAAATCCCGAAAATATAGACGCGTCAGTTACGAAAAAACGTAGGCACGCGGAATCGAGTTCGGAAAATTCATCGTCGTCATCAAGTTCAAGTTCTGAGGACGAGGCTGGCAGCCCGCGGCCTGTGCCCGCGCAGGACGGCGGGCAGCCGCCGGAAGCTGTGGGCAAGGAGCCGCCGTCCGTGGACAAGCAGCCGTCGCGAGGAGAAAAGGATTCCACCGCTCGTAAGTCCAAACGAGCACGACTTGTAAGTGATCCACAATTTGAATTTTTGTCGCAACAAGTTGCCTTTCTAACTAACCTAATCGCACATTCACAAGCGTCGAGGTTACCAGCAGTGGAAAATGTCAGTGCTACGGTAGTAAATTTGCAAAATAATTCTGCGACAAGCATCCCGGCTACCAACGGTGGGCAGACCATGACATCTCAGGGTACTACGGAGCTCGGATTGCTACCTCCAAATAGCACGGACACTAACAAAGGTCAGTTAAAACTTTCCGAACCTAGTACAGTAGTGAAAGAACCGATCTATCCTAAATCTAACGATGATTATGTGAAAAAATTAACCGATTTACAAAGATTCAAATCCAGTGATTGGAATTCTATTCGTTTTGCGGAAGTTCAGAAAAAATATGTAACTACCCCCGGGTTTGTGGAATTGGGTATCAATGACGAATTAAAACGTTTTGAATCTCAATCAGCCGAAGAATATCGTTTGCATCTTCTAGAGCGTTCTTTTGCTGCTGTGACAAATGGTATTTTAATGCAAAAAGATGAGTTGTGTAAAACATTACAAGGATTGATTGACTGGGCCAGTAACAAAGATACGACGCTAACGCCCACGTCACTCTTTACAAAAATTGAGGAGGTTTTCAGTAAAAATTCGGCATATATGAAAACTACAGACGATATTTTACAAATGGCTTGCGGTAGGCGTGCTGATACAATTTATTCTCGCAGAGAACTTCTTCTTAAGCAAATTCCTGACGAGTATCATTGTGAAGCACTCAAAAAGATACCCCCGAATGCAGAGTTTCTTTTTGACGGTGAGTTACTAAATTCTTACATTCAAAAAATTGGGGGGGCAGAAAAATTAACCACAGTACCGGCAACCTCGTCATCACAACGGCCTACACCAGTTAATTTCAACAAAGACCGCAAACCTGAAGATACTTCAAAGCCTGCAAGTAAGTTTCATAACGAAAAGACTTTTCGCAACAACACTAACAAGAAAGGAAAACCTAAAAAATCAACGAGACCGTTCTCGGACAAGAAATCATCATCAAGAAATGGACCAGGCGACAAGGGCAAGAAACGTCGCTCTGATTCACCAGCCAAGTATAAGAACCGCCGCGCGTGACTCGCGGCCATTTCGGGGGGGCTGTCTTCAGCTATATCAACATGTTTGGGCAGACCTTGGTGCACCGGATCATATCTGCAAAATTTTAAAAGGTATGCGTATCCCTTTCATGTTGAAGCCTCCCCTAATTTACCCGAATCGTCTGGTCATGGACTGTTTCAAAACAAAGGAGAGCAGCCATATGACGGAACAAATCGAGAGCATGCTGCATTCTCAAGTGCTGGAGGAAGCAGAGACATCACCCAGTTACCTGTCAACATTCTTCCTTGTACCAAAACCAGACGGTTCGTTTCGACCGATTTTCAATTTAAAACAATTGAACAACTTCGTCAAGACAAAGGACTTTCAGCTATTCAGTCACTTTCGCGTACCCAGTTTTCTACAGGACAAGGACTGGATGGTCAAACTGGATCTCAGCCAGGCATACTTTCATCTGCCAATTGCCCCACAACACCGGCGGTTTTTGAGGCTGAGCTACAGAGGCAAACTCCTACAAATGACGTGTCTCCCGTTCGGACTATCGTCGGCACCGAGGACGTTCGCTTCTGTAACCAATTGGATCGCGGAGTATCTGAGATCTCGCAACATAAGGTGTGTAGTTTATCTCGACGATTTTCTATTAGCGAACAAAAATTACCAGCTTCTCTGCCACCACATCACCTTCACGATCAACCTGATGCAGAGGTTAGGCTGGAAAATCAATTTCGACAAATCTGTTTTGGCTCCGACTCGTCGCCTGGAGTTCCTGGGCATCATGTGGGACACCGAGCAAAACACCAAGTCCTTGTCAGAGCCGAAGTGCATAACGCTACGCAACGCACTACAAAAACAGATGTCGAAAGGCAGTTGGTCCCTCAAACAAGCCCAGTCACTTCTGGGGAGACTCAACTTTGCCACTTTCGTAGTTCCCAGAGGGAGGCTACACTGTCGAACAATGCAACACTACAGTCGACAGTTGTCAAAATTGCAACCGCACAAGAAAATCGCATTACCAGTTCCAGTTCTCGACGAAATGCGATGGTGGTTAGATGCTGCCTCGGGGACGATGTCAATACACAGCGATCCGATAACCCATTTGTTGACGACGGATGCTTCGGATATTGGATGGGGCGCTCAGTTAGGGGACACGATGATGAAAGGTCAGTGGACAAAACAACAACAACATTGGCAATTGGCACGTGAACCTAAAAGAGCTATATGCCGTGTATGCTGCGATTCTAGAGCAACGTCACATTCTACACAATGCTCATGTTCTAATACAAACGGACAATCGTACAGTCGTAGCGTATATCAACAAAGAAGGCGGCACGAAATCCAAGAAACTGCTGAACCTGACAAGACAGCTTCTCACTCTTCTGGATCAGCTTCAGGTATGTCTGACAGCTCATTATTTTCCCGGAAAATACAACGCCGAAGTAGACGCCTTATCTCGTCAGAAAGTTTGTCCGGAGTGGCATCTCACCGACGAAGCAACACAGAAAATATTCCTGAAGTGGGGGACACCAGAGGTGGATCTATTCGCCTCGAGTACAGCCCATGTAGTCGAGAGCTATGTATCGAGAGACACACACGACCAGCAGGCTCTGTTTCACAACGCGTTTTGTCACCAGTGGATCTTCGCTCTGGCATGGTTGTTCCCGCCACCGAACCTAATACCCCAGGTACTTGCACACCTCAACACGGCTCGCGGGAAGTATATTATGATTGTCCCGAAATGGACCAAAGCCTTTTGGACGGCAGATCTCGAACGACGAGCCCTTCACCCACCACATCGAATCGAGGACCTTCCCCATGTTTTAATAGACACGAAGACCGGGCTACATCCGCCGGAAATAAAACAGATCAATTTGAAAGCTTGGCTGATTTTGGGTGGTCTGAGGTAATTGAAGATTGGACAGATCAAGAGAAGACTTTGCTTTTGTCCAGTTGGCGAAAATCAACTATAAATACCTATACGCCTGCGTGGAAGAAATGGAAAACGTGGTGCTCTGCAAACTCGGTAAGTTTTAAAAGTCCTTCTCCTGCAGAAGTAGCCCGTTATTTAGCTCATTTACACAACGAAGAAGGTTTAGCTTACAGAACTATTCTGGTACACAAGTCTGTAATATCTACATTTACAAATGTAACTAAAAATGTAGATACGAGGGGAGGTCAAAAAGTTCGCGGAATGACAAGGAAGAAGGGTGAAATTAAACATGAAATTATTTTTCCTTTTCAATATATTCTCCCTTAACTCGAATAGATTTATGGGATCTATCAAATAACTTATTAATACCGTCTAAAAAAAATTGTTTATCTTGTGCGTCAAAATAAGCCGAAATCGCTGACTTAACCTCATCATCGTCGTTAAATTTTCTTCCACGCAGCTCTTTTTTCATCTTTGGAAATAAATAATAGTCGCTGGGGGCCAGGTCTGGACTGTAGGGTGGATGGCGCAGTAGTTCAAAACCACATCGGTGAATGGCAGCGGTCGCAACACGACTGGTGTGCACGGGCGCGTTGTCATGCAAAAGCAGCACTCCTTTGGTCAGTTTTCCTCTCCTTTTTTCTTTAATCGCTTCCTTCAATCGATCTAACAAGGAAGCGTAGTACTCTCCCGTTATGGAAAAGCCACGATCTTTATAATCCACCAGAAGAATGCCTTCAGAATCCCAAAATATTGTCGCCATGATCTTTCCGGCCGATTGAGACACCTTAAACTTCTTAGGAGGGGGAGTGCCCTTTTTCTGCCATTGCATTGACTCTTGCTTTGACTCAGGTTCATAATGATGAACCCAAGTTTCATCCCCAGTCACAATACGGGACATAATTTCTTCCTTTTGATCTCCACAGCGGTCCAAAAACTCGCGGCAACAGTCGACGCGCTCTCGCTTTTGAAACGGCGTGAGCATTCTCGGGACCCATCTTGCGCAGACTTTACTCATACCAAGATGTTGATGAAGGATATTCAAAATGGTAGTTTCTGATACACCAACTAATGCTGCAAGCTGTTTCTTCTTCAAACGGCCATCCTCCAATACAAGTTTCTCAACTTTATCGATGATTTCCGGCGTGGTGGCCTCGATCGGCCGCCCAGAACGGGGATCGTCTTCAATTGACTCCCTTCCTTGCTTGAAAAGATTATGCCACTTGTAAATCATAGTTTTTCCAGGAGCAGAGTCCCCGTAAACAGATAACATATCTTGAAAAACAGTTTGCGGCGTTTTTCCCTGTTTGGTGAGGAACTTTATGACGGCGCGATGTTCAATTTTTTCCATACTGCCAACTTTCTTCCCGATTCACTTGTTTAATCGTTGATAACTCAAAGACTAGTGACCCAATTAGGCTAAAACTTGGTATTTATAGTAATAATGAGTTACTCAATTAGCGAGTACCTGGACAAGCATCCCTACCCCCGCCAACCCCTCCATTCCGCGAACTTTTTGACCTCCCCTCGTATATCATCAAACTTCTTTATAAAACATATTTTGAAGGCTATTTCTGTTGCAAAAGAGAAGAAAAGCAAACCGCCAATTTGGGATCCTAAATTACTGCTACAGTATTTAAGTGCTCATACACCGGACCAAAACAATCTATATCAAGTTTCGAGACGCACTGCTATTCTGTTACTGCTATCATCTGGAAGGCGAGTACATGATCTTACTCTTTTAAAAATAGACTCTGAAAGCTTCATAGAAGAAGGAGAGGCGATTGTATTTTGGCCATCATTTGGATCAAAAACAGATAACGTACAACACAGGCAGTCTGGTTGGAAACTATTGAAGCATCCGGACCAAAACTTATGTTGTGTTTTTTGGGTACGTCAGCTAGTACATGTCTCCAGTCAACGCCGCAGTGAAGGTAATTGGCCTAATTTATTTATCACGGCAAGAGGCAATGCCAAGCCTGCTTCTAGAACTATTATCGGAGGCTGGATTAAGTCTGTTCTGAAAGAGGCTGGTATAGATGCAACACCTGGTTCAGTTCGTTCGGCAGTTGCTTCGCTAAATTGGGTAGAACAATTCACAATTGATGAGATTCTATCTACTGGAAATTGGAGACAAGAACATACTTTCCGAAAATTTTATCAGAAAGAAATAATAACTGATTCAGAAGGCACTAATCGAGTGTCATTGTCAAATTATTTTAATGCCATGCATTAACGTTTTTGTGCCTATTTAGTTAAGTAGTATTAAACTGTAGCTGATTATGTTTTCAATGAATGAAATAAAAAAACTTGAGACTAATCTTAATCATTCATGTTTCATCATCTCAAATTCGTGACACATTATAGCGTCATATTCATATGGGGTACCAGGAGAAATCAAACACATCACTCAATATGGATTCCGGATATCGATAACGGAACAAATAATAGAGAGTTTTACCTAACAATAAAACTTACCTATTATTTTTCCATGAGATATCCGGAATCCAGGTAATTCCTACCCGGTACATTATTGAGTTCTATAATGACGTAAAAATTGTGTGCGCTGCGCGATCGCCCCGCTACCACTTTGCGTAACGCGCCCGACAACCGGAACCACCAGAGGGCGCTGTGGCGCACACGGCGGAGGGACTAAGGCGCCAAGTTCGAACGCACGAATGGCAATGCTTCACTCAATATGGATTCCGGATATCTCATGGAAAAATAATAGGTAAGTTTTATTGTTAGGTAAAACTCTCTAATCAAAACCAAAATGTTTTTCTAATCTAAATAAATATTTTTAAACCTTTAAGCTTATCAATATTTAAAATATTGCTGAGATTTTGCCTATGTTCCTATTTGTCTTCACAAAATCTGTCACTAGTGACAAATGGGAAAATTTTTTATTCCCATTTTCCAGTTACAAATGAGACCAAAATGTCTTCACTCGCATTTGATGTACACTTTATAAAACGAAAGACAGGAAGGAAGGAAGGAAGGAAGACTTTATAAGATGTAACAGATAGAATTTCTACTGTAGTACTACTTACTTTATTTTAACGTAGCCGTCTATTGGGCTATAAATATATTTTAAATCCTAGCTAGGGCAGCTTAGGTTTATTCATTATTATTATCACTATTCAGTAATAGGCAAGCAGCCACTGCTGCTGATGTGACTATAGCTTAGATACATACATATTTCACACCTTTATCTATCGGTGTAGGCAGAGTGTTAACAGCCATAAGAATATGGTTGCTCGCCACATCAGTCATTTTTGAGGATTGTTTTCCAAGGTTGTTTCAAAAAACATGTGTAACACTATGGTGACAGGTTGTCAGCCTGTCGCCTAAAAATTGCAATACACCAACACTCTTTGAGTCCCTTGGCTGCCTCTTACGACACCCAGGGGAAGGATATGGGGTGATGCTATTCTAAGCTGGCATCACCCAGCAAGATATAGCTTGGCAAGATTATCGAATTTGTTTGTTTTTGTTAATCTAATTTGTCTGATATTTCAGCCCAGTCTCACAAGCCATTATCATGAAGCAACTAAACTGGTTGGATGTTACCAATCGAGGCGCTATGAAAAAGACATTCCTTTTCCAAAAAAAGTTATTTTCATGACATTTTGTAGGGCCCTGAAATTCCAACTCTTCTTTCCCGCTTCGAAATGCATGCTCTGGCCACCGAACCTTGTTTTAAACATTTTGAGTCATTATGTGAGACCGCAAAAGTTTTAGATTGTTTAAATAGGTACTAAAGTTGTACATATGAGCAGCACATAAAATAGAAGCCACCATACTATCTGATAAAGACTTGAAGAGTCGATTGCAGATTAAATTGAAGCAAAAAAATATATATGTGCAGCATAGGCAATTTTAGCCATTAGAACTTGTAGCTGTCTATCTGCAGATCAGTACTAAATCAGTGGTCTTTACACAACCACATCAGATGACTACTTTCTAAAAGTACCAAGGCAGTATAAAAACACTAGGGTTCATTGGGTCGTCCGTCGACCCATCGCCCCTAGCATTAAGCAAGTACATTTGAGTCACCTTGTCTGACTAATAACATGATAACATAATTAAATTAGGTGATTAGCAGAACTACACTGCCAATTTGGGACTAAAGGATAACTCGTCATAAAATCTAATTTACTTACCTCCTCGAATATGGATCCCACGTTGGCGGTAATGAGCAGCATCGGCACCTTATCCGAACCCATCTTTTTGAATTTCAACATGTTTCAAACGCTGAAAACCGACGAAAACAATTTTGCGAACAGCCGC
This sequence comes from Keiferia lycopersicella, assembly GCA_029255805.1. Taxonomy (NCBI): domain Eukaryota; kingdom Metazoa; phylum Arthropoda; class Insecta; order Lepidoptera; family Gelechiidae; genus Keiferia; species Keiferia lycopersicella. The sequence continues at coordinate 1,575,308 of JARACZ010000028.1, forward strand.
GCGACGGGCCAACGATTTCACCGACTATTTAGCCGACCAGAGGACTTGGCGCCCACAAGCCTTATCGCCACTCCGCCCTGATACCATTATTGTGTTTACATTTATCGTTTCCCCCCAGAAAACAACGATTTTGATTAAATTACTCGACTCCGCCTGGCCCTTCCCGTTTGACATTTGTGAAGTGAAAAATGACATTTACTTTTTTTTCACACTCACACTTACGGTAAACAATCATCCAGCCAAATTCAAGAGGTAACAATTTTCTGAAACTGTCTACGTGTAAAGTTAGCTTGAACGCCTTGATCGCACAATTTGGAGTGAATAGATGTGTTAGAAAAATAAACTGAACGCTATGTTTAGGACAAATAAGACAAAAACGTATATTGAATTAACATAATTGATCTCTAACACAAAAACTATTCAATAAATGGACCGAACTTTGAGTTTGTCGATGATCATTTTTTTTTAGTCGGCTTATAACCAATGACGTCCACTGCGTTTGACGTCACCGCTCTAGTTTCAGGGCCGTACTTGATTATTTTTATCAATAAGGTAGGTAAATTGGCCACTCACTACCTATAAATAAAATAAATAAGGAAGATGAAACTGGAATAACAATAAATTGTCGTGAGTTGACAATGTTTATTGCTTCTCATTCCATTCCATCGTTTCATTCTTAGCCGTGCATAAATTAAATATCAATGACTAGCTCCCTGCTTAAGATTCAATAAAAAAATTACCTAACTACTCGCTAAAGTATAAAAAAATCACACGTTTTTATTCATATTCCCTGCGGAAGAACCTAGGTATAGGTATTTTATGCCATGGCCAAGTTCACTGTAATATTTTTCAAAATTGGTACCTATACTTACGATCTTATAGCAACATGTTGGAAGAGGAACTAACACCGGTACCTAAATCTTTTAGGAAGTATAATCAAGTGACAAAATCACGCACATTTCGCACATACCTCGTAGTTCCCACCTTCCCACCCTACCCCAAACAAGGTTGTCACCTAAAATCGATTTGTGTCCCGTGGAGTATCCAGATGCGTCTCTGGAAGACCCTATTGCACATGTGCGGGCGGTATTCAGTGCACGGCGTTGTACCCTTTTGTAGCTATTGTAAATAGAAATCGATCGTGTGCTGCTATTTTAGTGAATTAGGTCGTGTTTTTCACTAAACAGCGCCATATGTAAGAAGTTGTATGAGCCGGTTACCTACATAATATCAATGTACGTGTTTTTCAGTATCTTCGCCGTTGCTGATTCGTTCATTCTATTTTCAGATAAAATGACCTCGATAGATTTTGTTGAGAGTTTTCAGATGTTTATCATGAAGTTTGTTTTCAGGGCCAGTATGGGGACGAAGATATTTTTAATTAGTTTGATTGGAGTGGTGGCGGCTAATCACGTCCATAATGCCGTTGAAACAGAAATGTTCGCCATTCCAATTAGTCCAAATATGTTTAATTGGACTTATCAAGGTATGTTTAGTAAAATGCTACTAACTTGTAAAAAAAACCAGTAGGTTTCTGTTAGGAAATGGTAAACATGTGCACTTATCTATTTAAATACCTACCTAAGTAAAATTAAATAGGTAGGTACAATACCCATGAATAAAATCGTTTTATTAAAAAAGAAATGTGATTAAAAAAAACCGGGAGCTTTTAAATGAAAGCAAACTCTTAAAGCTAGTACCTACTATTATTTATTCTGTGCCTTAAATTATTAGATAAGTTTGTAAGTATAATAACTAGTCTACTTCGAAAGTTATTATTTTTAAAACTTTGTCGTACGTAGGTACCTACTATTAGAGAAATAAATAAAAATAATATTATTTTGTGATTAAGTAACATTTTTTTATACATAATGTGTAAAACTTAATAATCATTACTTATATCTGCTTAGAATACCTAAACGTCTCAAAATTATATGCACCATCTATTACATAACCCACTAAGTACGACCCTGTGAAATTCAAATTTGCAAACTTTTAATTTTCTTTTTTTTCTGCAGAGTTTGACCACCAGTATCGGTTCCATGCATCCTTGGTGGGCAAGCCCGAGTTGCCTTCCTGGCTACGCTACATCTACAGCCGGAGACATCATTCAGGGTTCATATTTGGAACGCCGCCGAGGGGCACGAAGTCAGAAATAACGGTTTGTTTTTGATATCCTGATGTTGAATTAAAATGGCATCACCCCCTTTCGAATAGGGGTCATAACGAATATTAAAGACTGTACCTACCTGTACCTGTACCCGTTTAATGCAGAATTAAAATAGCATCACTCCACTTCCAACAGGGGTTGTCATAAATAATAATTAGAGACGGTACCTTACCTACCTGTACCTCTTTGATGTTGAATTAAAATAGCATCACTCCATTCCCAACCGGAGTTGTCAGAAATAATATTAAAGATATATACACGATTTTTCTGATTTTTAGAGACATTATACGCTTCAAATGGTAGAGTAGGTATTTGTCGAACGTGGCGATAGTGACCGAATCTTTACGTTACGATACCGTTAATGCTCGGGATACCTTGTTAGAATCACATCACCCCACCCCGTTTCTACCCGTGGGTATCATAAAAGGCGACTAAGGAATGAATCCAGGGAATTGACAGCAGCGTTCCCTGTGAATATCTGCAACATCTTGCATTTCGCACGCCAATCCGCCTGCCAAGCGTGGTTTGTAAGGAAAATACCCGCATTTGTGGGAGGCCTATGTCCAGCAGTGGACTGTTGTGGATGTTGTAGTAGTTAACGCTCTGCCTACCATGCAACGAAAAAAATATTGCCAGCATTTTCTCTAAAATACCTTCCTTTCCTCCTTGCGGGGTAGGCTGAGCGAAGAGCCGTAAAAATGCGGTCGCTATCGCCACTGACGATCATGATGATATTTTCAGCTGGAAGTGATAGGTGTGAACCACGCTGACTATGAAACCAGGAGGAACCTTGTCACACTCCACGTGCGCCCGAAGGAGGCGATGGCCAGGCACGAGGTCGAGCTGAAGGTGGACAACTTGAACGTGGAAGACCTGCTGGATCAGCATAAGTGAGTCAGAACTGCTTGAGGCCAGGCTTAGTTTCGTGGAGATTAGTTTTTATGCTTCTTCTTATATTTAAGAGCTCATTGCTCTTGTCGGTGGAGCATCCGCCAGATGTTTCTATCCTCCGCCTTCTCCTTGACCTCCCTATACGTCATGGCCATTATTCTTTCCTTCGCTTGATCTAAATAACTTCTTCTTGGCCTGCCTCTCTTTCTGCCTAACTCCTTCGATCTTTCCTTCAATAATTGTTTTGAATAGGTAGCTGATTATGTCGTATCAAGTGTCCCAGTTTTTATAAAGCTAGTTCAAATTGTCACATCACTAGTCGAGCTACGGTGAATAGAGATACTATGTATCAAATACCGTGTTTCGAGAAAATATGGTGTCATAAAAAGATCGCGCATAATCCTTTAGCATATATTAAGAAGTCATAATGTCAAAGTCATCATAGCTTTATCTCGTAGAAATATCTGAGGTAGCCTAAGGGCCGCACCTAACTTAGGCACCTAAAAAGTGCTTCCACTAGCAATGCAGTACAGATAACATTATGCGAAACAAATAGTATGGCAAAGAAATTGGCCAACCGATGTAGGTATGCCAAGGTATATTAGGAATTTCAACAATATACAAAACGACGGTATCCCAACGTGATACCATGTTTCGAGATTCCATTAATCGAGATAATGTATTTCGAGGTGCCGTATTAGATTAATTAGACTTTTATCAGGTTTGTGTAGGTATTTTCTTGTTTTAGAGCAAGAAAGAAACCAGCTTACCTTACTGCTTAGCTAATCAAAAATAGTTTTTCCACTGCTTCAAAATTAACTGCCTACAAATTTTATAACTTCGGAAATGCATGCATGTATAGCTACCTACTTAATAATTGAAAGACTGCAAATAACCCCTTGAATGATTACTAACAGCACGAAATTATGATAACAGTCATGATTTAACCAACTAATATGATGTTCCACTTCATCATCACACTTAAAACCAACCATACCTTTATTTTAAGGTCCAAAAACGGCTTTCCATTTCAGAATGACCCGTCTGAAGGACATTCTCCGTACGAAGCTGTGGCCTGAAAGCAATGATGACCTCTATGCCACGTTCTTGGCGTCTGCTATCGATTTGGGAGCCAGGTTGCCGCTCAAGCCAAGTGATGGAGAGGGGTAAGCAATTATTACTCATGATTTTAGTTCTAGTTGCCGTGTGATGCTGGCTTTGATAATAGCATCTCCCCATTTCTTTCCGTGGGTGTTGTAAGGGGCAACTAAGGGACTCGAGACATGTGAATTACAACTTTAGGCGACAGGCTGACAACCTCTCACTACAGTAATATACGAATCATCTGACGGGGCCCTCAATACTTGGCAGACGTGGCGATAACGACCGTAATTTTACGATCGTTAATGCTCTGCCTACTGTGTGCCTAATGTGATGTGTATGTGTGTGTGTGATTTTAGTTCTATGGTCGCGCGACAGTCGGACTTCTCCCTCTTTGCGACGAGAATGAAAGGCACTTCCCAATGCTGCACGCCAAAAAATCGCTTTTGCACACGTACAGTTAGCGCAATTAGAAACTGATCTACGCAAAATGCCCTCAAATGCCTTTTATCTGTCAAATTGATCAGCTGATAAAAAATTTCCACCACCCGATTGTCTATTAAAAAAAATATATTTTTGTATTTCGGAGGAGGACAGGTAAAGGCGTCGATCCTGGTTGTTTGTTACCTATCATTACGTAGTTGGTAGTCATTATACAACCAGTCAGAAGCCTGCTACTGGTAGCAGGTACTCCTGGGAGTAGGCGGTTGAAAAACTCTGATGCCAGGGTTCACCGGATCGATGGATTGCTCTGTGTCACATACGAAACACAATAAGAAGAAGATTGTGTCGCATATTTTTTCAGCCTGGTAGTGCGCTTCGGCAGCATGGCCCCATTTTCGTCAGAGCTCAAGCGTCTACGCGAAGAGGTTCGACCATTGTCCCGTCTGCCGAGCTGCCCCAGGGGCCTTAAGAAGACCACGGTGGAGAAGATTTTCAGAGAGGCCGAGCTGATGCTGGACTGGTGCCGGTTTGAATTGGTGAGATCATTTATTCGAAAATTGGTTCTTCGACACTCGTTTTACCGAAATTACTGAATGCTGACATGTTTCTCTTAGACATTACGTATTTTAATAACATTTTCAATTCCGTGCTTAAAAACGGTTAAGTTTGAATGGAGCGAAACGTTGACTTGACCTTCGTGTAGTGTAGGTGTAAATTTCTTGCTATTTTGTTTCTTTCAGGCGCTAATCAATATTTTATTTTCTCCTTTCCAGTACAACACAATCTACAAAGACCGCAGCACAGAGCATTTGGAATATTTAACTGAAATACCTAATACCAGCAAAGGAGCTAAATCAGTCAAGGTAAACAAACATTGTAGTAAAATGGGCCACGCAAATTTTATATCTTTAAATCCTAACTTAGGTAGGTAACTGATGTTTAATATCGGCAAATAGGTGCAAAATGAATACTGCTAGAATTTCTTCGAATTTTCATTTTACAGAGAGGTTTGTTTAAAAATCACTACATCACTATTTAGTATAAATAAAGCAATTTCGCTTTTCGCGCCTGTATGTATGTAATCTTTAAAATTACACAACCAATTTTAAGGCTTTAAAAAAATAGATAAAATAATTCATGAGGAAAGTTTTTATGTATATAACTTGCCGGAAAACGACTAATTCCTACGGGAAAATGGGTTACAGCGAGCAGAGACGCTGGGCGGGCCACTAGTTCATAATATTCTAGGTTTAAAATTTACATAAATAGTTACCTAATTTTTATTATTATTATTTGAAATACAGGCCCTCGACTCAAAGGACGTATGGACAGCGCCGAGTCTCCATGCCTTACCCTCGCGAAGCTACACGCAGCAACTGACAGCAACTGTTGCTGTGCCACTGCTGCTTCTATTGCTGGCCGTTGCTGCGCTTACTGCTGTGCTTTGCTTCCATTACGCTGCCATGTGAGTAAAAAAATATATGTTGACCTAAATGACATTTGACCGAATTACGGGCATCTACGCAGGACTGACCTAATGCATATTTAACTGAATTATGGTTGACCGAATCTACCTTTGACCTACAAAAACTACGACCTAATCAGGTGCCCGAAAAATTGTGATTGAAAAAGATTATATCATTATTTTTAATGCTTTCTATTTTTTTTTTGTTTTTTGATATGTTACTTAGTTTATTTTCCATATTACAGAGATCCAGTATCAGAAAGCTTCATTGAAAATATCTTCCACATTTGTAGCGATTATAAAAAGATGAGGTTTGAGAAAATTGTTGTTTGCTATTAACGAATTGATAAAAATACTAACGATAAGATTTTTTCTTCGGTGCCTTACATAATAAAATGGATAACATGTCTGCTTTTTGTTAAAAAAATACGGTCTTCCTTCAATGTTCTTTGAAATAAGTCCACTCAATTTGGATTAATGAAACGATAATTTAAAAATTGCTGAATTGACGCCATCCTTAATACAGTAAGCTTATGTATTTCCTGTGTATTTCCATACAAAATTACAGTTATTTACTTTTGGACGTAAATCTTTTTCTATTCTGTGTATTCAGGAGCTTGCTGTTTCTTTACAGAGCCCACAAGTCTGGCAATGTGGAAGTGTGTCGATACGGAACTGGCAACACTGAGCAGAGCAACGTGCAAGACAACGCTAGCAACACAAGCGTTGGAGCCAGGTAAGACCAATGTGGCGCAATGGTAGTGCGACTGCCTGCGAAGCAAAGGTTCCGGGTTCGATTCCCGGTGAGGGACTCACAAAGTTGGTATATCATTTGCTGAACCACCCGATTGCTCGTAAAAAAGATGGTTCCGTGTTTCGGACGGATGGCACCTTATGCCTTAGGTCCGTAGGGCCGGGTTGCTCTCTACGATTACTTAGACGGCGGTCGTTACACAACCATGTCAGAAGCCTAATACTAGTAGGTACGCAAAGTTGTTTTTATCCAGTTTTGTTATTATTGTTTACAGGGTAAACTGATAAACATCAGCGAAATAAAAACTGTATTATAAATTAGGTATTAATAATTTTATTATTTAACCTATTTACAAAAAAATACTGGATTTCTACGTTTCAAACGCTATAAATAATATCTACTATGTAAATTTTCTATTATTTACGGAAATTTATTACACCTAAGTACCTACTTCTTATAAGTACCTACATAAAATGTTGTACATACCTAGAACTAGTTATCTTTCCACTCAAGGTTTTTAATGAGGGCAAAATTAATATAGGTACCTCGGTATACCTAGTTTTAATGAAATTTTTTCAGGCAAACAGAATTGATTTACCTACTAGTTATAGTTAGGTATTTTTAATTAACAAAATCAGCAACAAAAATCATTTTTTTAGAACGAGATCACCAATTCTACATTGTTTATTTCACCCTGTATAATAATTATAAACTACTTCATTATACGGGGTGTAAGGGAAAATTCAGACTAAGAAACTGAACAACTTTCCCATAGGGACATAATATGTCATAAAGCGATAAAAAGCGTCTTTTTGACCTCCCATGACAACGATAGTCACCTAAACGAAATTTTGTATGGTAGGTCGAATTTCTTTTTTGTTGTTTTCTGAAATTTTGTATGATCCTAGAGGAAAGTTGTTCAATATCATTGCATTGGCTGCATGTAACCTACCAGTGCCTATTCAGAGGGCTATCCCGTACCTACACCAGTATACTACAAATACATACTTACATATAATCACGCCTCTTTCCCGGGGGGTTAGGCAGAAACTACATCCTTCCACCTGCTACGATCCTGACATACCTCTTTCGCTTCCTCAACATTCATCATAGCTTTTTCGTACATGCTCGTCGGTTACTTTTGACCTCACCCTTCTTTAGAACGTCCCCGATTTGATCTAGGAACCAACGTTCGTCTAGGTCTTCCCCTTCCAACGTTTCCATTTACATTCGCCATATATTATACTTGTTTAGTTAATGTTCTTTCATCCATCCTCTCAACGTGAACAAACCATCTTGGCATTCCTTTTTCTATACCAGTCACAACATCTTCTTTTATACCACAACATTCCCTTTTCACGCTATTCTTTATCCTCATTCACGCTATTATCCCTGATCACGCTATTTTTTAGACTCATTTTTACTCCAATCATACTCCTTAACGCTTTCATTTCTACTTTCATGCTTTTTCACATTATACAGGGTGTAAAGGATGGTGTAACGAAAACTTTGCAGGCGTGCTCAGACCATGAACATGAATGATTTTTTTATATGGGGGAAACGAATAAATTCCCTATCAGCTGAGTGAAAAAAAGTTTCCTACCATAGCCCTTCGACCAATATAAGTAGATATGGAAATGCCTTGCGCTTAAAAACAGGCTTTAAAAATGTGCCAAGACACAACTACATATAAACACGCGCGCACAGCTACACACGCTCTAATCATGTGAATATACTATCAAAGACAGAGATAGGGAGACGTCCTTGCACTGTAGTGCGAACGTGATAGTATTATGTCAGTGACTTTCGCTCTTTATGTTCGCGACCTTTTACAGCAACTCGCTTCAATCGCGCACTTCACGCCAGCTTGCGCGTTTCGTATGCAAATTCATCCAGCAGTCGCATACGAAAAACGCAACCTAGCATGAAGCGTGTGATTTAACCGCGTTGCTGTAAAACCATCCTTCGAACTCTAAAAATAAAAGTAATAATTTCATAAGATGAGTATTTGTATGTATTTCATAACTCTTTAACTAATAAGTAATTCCTGATGCTTTATTTATGTTTGTTGAAATGTTGACACACTTTAACAAAGCACAAGACGACGTTCTGATGAAAGTTTTGCGAATTGTAAACGACGTGTCGCATGTGTTTCTTGTAGCCGGCGCGAAGACCGACTGAACGAGGTGTTCAAGGTTGCACACACTTGCACTTACTTGGAGCGGATCAAACCACTTGCTCGGTACGTCCCGTCCATATCTACTTATATTGGTCGAAGCCCGACGAAGTCGATAGCCCCCATAGAAAAAGTTGTTCATGTTCATGGTCTGATCACGCCTGCAAAGTTTTCGTTACAGCGTCCCTTACACCCTGTATACTACACACTACCTACTAATTTTCTATATTCTATTCCAATTTCGGTTGTTCGAACATTGACTTCCGTACGGCTGACTGCAGGTCTCTGGCTTACACAGCAGTCTGTTCTGCCCTCTCCCAACTTCATACGGCTTCTGGGTTAAGACGTTGCCACTGAAATTATAAAGGAGATAGTTACTTGTACTGCGCTCGCCAGCCTGCCAGCTAAGCGTGGTTACTTTTTGAACATACCAGGGCCCTAAGTCTACTAAATGAAAATAGTTTCAGTTGGATGTCGATTGGATCTCAGTTGGATGATTTTAGTAGTTTCGCAGTCTGCTAACAGTTTGAAGTATAGAAAATCACAATGGCAATGGAATGACAGTTGAGTTTTGATGGCGTTACAATGGAAAAAAAATAGCAGACTTGAGGCCCAGTAATATAGGCGCAGACTTTAAGTAATAGAATACTACTACGTACAGGATCTAAATTTCTGTAACGTTCGTTTTCATTTATTGCGGAAATTTGCTACTTATTATGCTTGTATCACACATACTACTTTACTTATCGATTCCCAAATACCCTAATAAATTCACACGTAATCTAGATTTAAGAAACATTGAGTGGTAGAAATTTAATAACGTGTGGTTAGATCAACTTTTAGACGACAGGCTGACAACTTATCACTATAGTGATGTACAAATTATCTCGAACAGCCCTTTTTATTTGTCAGACGTGGCGATAGCGACCGTATTTTTACGGCCCCTAACGCTCTGCATACCCCGTAAGGGATAAAGGCGTGATATATGTATGTGTGTATGTTTGTGGTTAGACCAGTCGTTACTTCCGTGCACAAAATCGAACTACGAAGTTTCAGAAATTGACTCACTGGACTAAAAAGTCTGTACAAGACGTACATTGTTGTATCTATCTAGTTATTTTACATAAAAATAATTCGTTAAATGTAGCGTCACAGTCAATGAAAAATTATTCTAATTATTAATCATATATTTTGTGACTTTCTTTTTTTCTTTCTTTATTTGTGACTTTCTTTTTTTCTTTCTGTATTCTGACTTTCGGTATTCTGTAATTATGTAAGTAGATAATTTGAATAGTGGGTAATAATAATGCTTAAAAATCACAAGTATGAAACAAATGCCAAACTCTTCCGTGTTTTTAAATTTTAGAATTATTATTTCCGCATTGTCGTCGATTTCAAGATATTGACAGATAATGGGATAATACTATGTGGTTTTCTCGTTTTTCCAGTTCAAAATAAATATTTCACAAAATTCTCAAAATATATCACAACAAACTAATATGTATAAACAAAACATTAGTATTGGTAAGCAAACCGGTACATACATACATACACACATACACAAATCACGCCTTTATTCCTCGCGGGGTAGGCAGAGCGTTAACGATCGTAAAATTGCGGTCGTTATCGCCACGTCTGACAAGTATTGAGGGCCCTTCAGATGATTCGTGTGTCACTGCAGTGACAGATTGTCAGCCTGTCGCCTAAAGTTGTAATACGTGGTAATACACAAGAAACCCTCGAGTCCCTTAGTTGCCTCGAGTGTTGTACTCGCGGGAAGAATTGGAGTGACGCTATTCTATGCCGGCATCACACGGCAGAACCGGTACGACATCAAAATAACTTGTTTTTGATTTATTGTTATTTGATTGACAAGTAAAAGCAAAGGTAAAAGTTTTTGAGGTCAAGAATGATTCACGCCATTACTGAGAAATGGAAAGTGCAATGAAAGTAGAGATAAAACTCGATCAATAACACAATGCTTTTTGTGTATGAATTTGGACCTTTTTCATGTTTGCGAGTCATACACTTCACTAATGATGACTACTTGATCACTATTTTTAACCGACTTTAAAAAATGGAGGCTCTCAGTTTGATCTGTATGTATGTATGTTTGTCCGCGATTATCTCGCGTTTGGATGAAACAATTTTGATGCGGGTTTCAGAAAAGTATTTGTCAGACTTAAGAGAAGGTTTGGAATATGTTAACCGACAAAAAATGGAGGTTCACACTTTTTACGTCCGTTGAAGTCAGTTCTCTTTTAAAAATAATTATTTTTATGTAGAAAGTGAAAGTCTATCTATAGTTAATTAAAGAGAGACGGTGTGTAACGACATTACAGATTAAGTCTTCGGATTATCGGATTGTCCAAAACAAATATAGTTCCGTACTTTAAGGTAAATTATTGACAACTGATGTGGCGCAGTGGTAGTGCGACTGCCTTTGACGCAGAAGGTTTCGGGTTCGATTCTCGGTGGGTCACTCACTAAGTTGATATTTATCACTTCATGAATTTGTTCTTAGTCTGGATAGGAAATAGGCTGAACCACCTGATTGTCCGTAAGAAAGATGGTTCCGTGTTTCGGATGGAACGTTAAGCCGTAGGTCCCGGTTGCTGTCTTTGATTACATAGGCGGAGCCGCGGAGGTCGTTACACAACCATGTCAGAAGCCTGCTAAGTAGAAGGCGGTTGAAAAATTCTGACACTAGAGTTCACTGGGTCGTTGGACGACTCGGTGTCCAACACGAAAAGAAGAAGGTAAATTATTGATTCAAATATGTAAATCTTTTGTATTCTTTTCTGCACAAATGAATAAGAGAAGTGAGAGTTACTCACGCAGGCCCATAGTTGCATACAACGAGGAATCTGTTCCATGGTCCTTCTCTGAACTCCGACACTGCGCAGCCGACGTACATGCTGTTCGCCCATACCATCTGGAATTGATCAATTTTAAGATTTGAAAAGCCGGTAAAAGAGATATTTTTAGCATTTCCTTAACTAACCTAGTAGAGGGATAAAGGCTCGAAAATCTATACATAATTTTTTTTTATGCCTACCAACATAGCCCTCATAGAAAAGTTGTTCACTACATGGTCTGATCACGCCAGCAAAGTTTTCGTTACACCGTCTCTTACACCCTGTATGGTGATAAAACTAAAACCCACACGTACCTGAGTGTAATGCCCCACATCACTCATCGTGAAGTGGTTCCTAGACAAGGCTTCATATCGGTAGGTCTTGTGTTCCACAAACCAGGCCTCCAGAGCTTGGTCCAACTGAAACTTGTAATCCTTTTTAGTGGTTGAGAATATGTAGAGATTCTCGCCCGTCCTGAATTTGTTTGAAGCTGAAATGTACACGAAATATAAGAGTTATTTAAAAAAATCACATACGATAGTTAAACACGTTTTCGTTTAGGGATAGTTTAATGAATTTAAACACAAACAAAAAGTTTTAGCCCTACCAAACATGCCTTTGAAATTGCAACCTACTTAAATGAATACATAGGAGGTTTTCTTTTTGACAATAAAAAAAAAACTAGTACTCCAAGAAGTCGAAAGATGGCGTTGAACCGACTATGTTACAAGATTTTTGTGTCGGTTCCAAAGCCAAAAGACAAAAAAAAACATTGCTACACTGACTGACAGTCTGGCATACACTGACACTTTCGTTCCAAATGAGTCCGAGTCCAAGTTTCAAAAAACAAAAACTAAATATTACGTTCCGTTGTTTGCGGTAACATACCAGGCACAGCGCCATCTATCCAGCGACAAGAATAATAAAAAAAATCCCTATCATAATTTGTGTATTTTGCGTTTTTATCGTGAGCAATAAACGGTTTAAGTAATAATATTATCGCAGGGATGGTGCCCTATTACAACATTGAACTGTCTGTGCTTATTGGCTTTGGTCCCACATTTGCTTCAAAAAGACCGGATCCCTAAGAGTCAGAGATTGTAAAAGATTCCATAATCTATTTACTGCAAAAACACAATATCCAACGACAACGATAGAAATAAAGTTACTTTTTCATTCAATTTACCATAAATATACCATAATTTACTCAGTGTCCAACTTAATACCTTCTTTTTTTTTATGTCTTGTGGTTTCCCATCATAATCAGTATTCAAGCCGAACGCGAATGCCTACATTCTTTATCGGTTAGTAACGTTTTTTATAAACCTAAGTTATACGCATACTTAAAATATGTCACGCAAAAGTTGCACAGCGCTCTTGGGAATTCGTTCAGCTTAATTAATTGAAAGTTTTAGTTAAGTATGATTAACTTTAGGTAGGTACTTGGGTGTCAACATTATTTAATTACTCGACTGTCTGAGAAGGAGGATTGTTTTTCGAGTGAATGTATATACATATGTATGTGGACAAGTACCTACCTATAGTCTGTAAAATATAGATGATCCCTGTGAAGTTTGTGACCTCGGAGCAAATATATAATATGTCATAGGATTTGCTCCAAGGTCACAAACGTCACAGGGATCATCAGGGAATACAGACTACATATAAATACTTTTTCACGGGCTACAGCCAAAACGGTGGCTGGGCGAATGCTGCCTGTACTTATAATCTTCAGAATGGCTGACTGATTTTAAATGTAAAATATTATTTTGACGCGTTTTCGTCAATGAGGCTTATTTGCTAGTTGCTACCACGGAGCAAAAAGGCTCCGTGGTTGCTACTAAAAAGGCATGCATTAAAATTATATGTAAGTATAGGTACACTTACGTAAATTTCTATTGGGGTTGTGATGGAATTTGTTATGAGCTGCCCACTTCGCTGCCTTTGTTGCTAACTCATCATCCCATACCTGAAATAAACATAAAAATTACTCATCTGATTAAATATTTATTCTTCATCATCACGTCTTTATTTAAATTTTTGGAAAACATACATACATACCTACATATATCACGCCTTTATCCCTTGCGGGGAAGGCAGAGCGTTAACGGCCGTAAGAATACGGTCGCTATCGCCACGTCTGACATTTGTGAGGATTGTTTTCCAAGGTTGTTTCAGAAAACATGTGTATCACTATAGTGACAGGTTGTCAGCCTGTCGCCTAAAAATTTTAATACACCAATACCCTCGAGTCCCTTAGTCGCCTCTTACGACACCCGCGGGTAGGATATGGGGTGATGCTATTCTAAGCCGGCATCACACGGCACGAAAAAAAAAAAACGAAAACTCGACTGAGAAACGAAAACTTTTGGAAAACGTCCAATATTATCGTAATAAATAGGACACGTATTTACTTTTTCTAACATCATCATCATCACATCAATGGCCTTATATGACTGTGACAGATGATTTAATCAGTATCTGAGGCAAGACTACAGACACTGTGTTGCCTATGCTATGACGCAATTTTGTAAAACTCAGTACCTGCGCCACCCTCTCGGCGTCCCTGGCTGACTCCAAAGGAACAACGAGTCGATTCGTGCGGAGCCAGGTCGGATGTAGGAGTCCGCCGCACGATAGACCTCTGTCACACGCGCCTGACGGAAAACCTGTTCCAGGTTTCATGTCGTTTTGTCACTTCACCAGGACCGATCTTAGGTCTAGGGAGTCTCTCGGTCGACTCTTTCGGCCCCCAGGGGAAGAGAGGGGGTTGTGTTATTCTACTCTGCCGTCACTGTAGTATTAGTATATACAACTTTGACTGCGTTCCAGATATCCACATGATAGTGCGTGCCATTATATCTATACTTAATCGTCTTATGTTCTAAGCCTCCTAATACCACCTGCTTTTCGGTTTCCTTGGTGACGTAGTCGCACAACTGAAAGTACTTACCACGGAGTACATTTTTTCAGCAGGGGGCTGGTTGGGCACCCGACCCTGGGCCACCAGTAGTCGCCTAGAGTTGTGGCCATCGATAAACTGCCTAATCTGATTGCAGTTCAGATGCCATACTGGAAACGAATGCAATATTATAACGCACACACGTGCTAAAAGGCTAAAATATCCCTTAAAAATCCTTTCTCAAAAACGTCTATTCCCAAAGAAAATGGTACAATGTTTGTGGATGAAAAAATGTACCAGGGACATTCTAGGAATGAAAATTTTCAATATTTTCGTACTTTTGCATAATTTGGTCTGAGAAAAAATCCCCCTAGAGTATTTAAATGAATTTAGGTAAAATGACCTCATACAAGGGACGGTGCATTCCGTTGCGATCTAAAATAGAAAAGTATAAGTAAATCTTCCAAAGCCGTAAAATTGATTTTCCACTTGAAATATAAAAATAATCAATAGCATATTTGTATTCGCAACTGCTGCTATTTATACTCATTCTCCTTGCCTTATCCCGTTCTCTGTCGGGGTCGGCTACCGAACCTAGGGGATTATTTTATTTATTAGTATATTCAAGAAGGCTTCAACGGTTTGTCACACGAAAAGGGAGACCATGGTTTAGGAAAGCTGAAACTTAGCTTTTTTTTCAAACACCAAAAATAAGATATAACCGTTTTTTAAAAGGTACCATGTTGGGAAATAAGACAAACAAAAATTTTGAAATATCTGAAATGTTACAGAAAATCTTTGACTTGACTGGCATTTTAGCCACTGCAAAATAACAAGTAGATTATGTAGATATATCTAGTTTCGTGGAATCTATACAAGAATTTAGCGTAGATATTTACTTGAACAATTTTTAAGTTGAATACTGTAATATGATTGTTTTTTATACATTATTAAGTTTAAACATAGTTAGAAATCGGCTCTACCTTACCTCACTGAATAGAAAATCACAAAAAATACAAACTCACATTTTGCCTGAACAAACGTGAAACAAAACACAATAAATAAGCCTCCGCGTGCGATCATTTTATGTCGGTTTTTTACACGAGTTACCGCCGTGGATTCTACAATAGTACTGGCAGCTTATGAACGAGCCACCGCGATATCAACCAACTTATCAATCAGACAATACAGGGTGTAAGAGGCGGTGTAACGATAACTTTGCAGGCGTGATCAGACCATGAAACTGAACAACTTTTTTCTATAGGGGCTATTTTAATATACGTGAAAATTTTTTCGACCTTCCATACAAAATTCCTGATCTGCTGAGTGACTTTGTATAGGAACTCGAAAATTTTTTTTCATATACCAACATAGCCCCCTTAGAAAAAATTGTTCAGTTTCATGGTCTGAGCACGCCTGCAAAGTTTTCGTTACACCGTCTCTTACACCCTGTATAGATAGGTATGTAAGTTAGTACATTCTTTTAGCGCTACTTTTGCTGCTGATTCTACTAATACAGCCACAATGAGGAATTTTTGAGCTGATAGCAACACTTGTCTGAACTAGGTGACGCCTTTGTAATTCTTTCAGATTGAGGAATTATCTGTCAAGTTCAGTGCACAATGAAAAAAAAACCATTACTCTTATCCATGAGAAAACACTGTTGAGCTTTTACATCATTCGCTCGAGCGCCACCTACTAGGAACTAAAGAAACGGAATATAAATTTAGATATGGGCCTCTCCCAGTTTTGCCATACTCATACATACATATTTTTTGGGACGAACCTTTGGTTTGAAAAGTTTTTTGCATCGTTCTTCACAAAAAAATCCTTTCCGTACTAAAATAAAATTAAATTTTGCACTCTTTTAAACGTACCTAAGCTACCTAATAAAAAACACAAACCTTAATTTACAAATGCTACCTCAAAAGCCTTAATTCTTATGAGAATCAAATTTAGCATCTTCAATGTTTAGGAACAACGTTAGGACATTGGGGCTAATTCAGAGTGGCCGCTAAATATAATTAGCTTTAGTTGACAGCTCCTAAACACCTTTGTTATTCTGAAATATCTGTCAAAATCAAATGACAGGACTAAATTGAATATGACGTTTCTAATTTTTAATTTTAAACTCAATTTAGACTTAGCGGCTCAAAAGCTATTCTAGGATGGCGTTAGGATGGCCATTTTAGGAAGAAATAAGAACTGTCATCGCTAGTTTTAGTCATAGAGGCCCCCTTTTTTTTTTTTTTTGTTCTTTCGTTCATTCTGGACAGGCAAAGGTGCATACAGCCTCGTCTTCAGTGAGTACTTCATCCTTGAATATTTATCGAAGGATGGCCACTTTAGGATGAAAAGAACTGTCATCGCTAATTTTAGTCGGGACCTCCAGACGTGCCGCTTAAAATTAAACTAGTACCTACGTCGAAATAAAAAAAAAAAGCCGCGCGCGTTTTCTTTACCGTGGTCATTCCTCTATTGCGCTTGCGTATCTGGAATGTGCTCCGCTGTCTTTTGTTTGTGTTCTATTGTATTCTTGTGCCCGCTTAACATCAACGACCTACGCTATTTGTACCTGGACCAGAGTCTGCTTCCCCTGACGACCCGGATTGCGATTAATTGGAATTTGAAGGGATGCTGTAGTTACCTACCGTTCCAAACATGGACCATTATGTAGTAGCTGCAGTCTTAGAAGAAGAACGGTATGTAGCATTTTCATGTAAAGCCAGATCAGATAGATATACTTTCATTGTAAATACTTGTAGAGGTAAAACCTGATTCTATTTATTGAGCAGCAGCTTTTATATTTCCAGACATGAAAGAATCTATCTGAAACAATTGAGAGATGCCTCAAATCCTTTTGAAAGAACAGAAAGGAAATTCCGAAAGTTGTTCAGATTCAGCCGCAGCCAAGGCAGGCACATTGTGGATTTATTGAGCGCTGGGGAAAATAATCCACTTAATAGTGGAACAATTCCGGCTCACCTTAAGGTACATTTATTTATTTTAAATTTCATGTTAATAATTACAAAATTAGTACCTAGTAAAACTAATTGCTTTTGGTTACATAATTATAAATATCTACATTTTGTGTTATAAACAATTTCAGATCTTATGTGCAATAAATTTTATGGCTCATGGGAGCTATCAAACTGCAGTGGGCGAAATTAATATAATAGCTCAAAGCCAACCTTCTGTGAGCAGAAGCCTCACTGCAGTTTGCAACTTGGTCGTGGAGCGGTTGTTGCCAAACACAATTAAGTTTCCAATTACGGTGGAAGAGAAAAACAAAGTCATGCGAGAGTGAGTATCTTTAAATCAAATGTAGCTTTAACTACTAAAGATTTTGGACTTCTACTACTATAGTACTGACTACGAAAGTCTTACTAAAGTCTATGTGACATTTATTATTTTCCAGATTTCAAGAAAACTTTGGTATGCCATATACCCTAGGAGCAGTTGATGGCACCCATATAGGCATTCATAAGCCTCCACTGAATCACCCATCTGCTCCTGGAAGCCTTTTCTATAACAGGAAAGGGTTTTATAGTATCAACTGTCAAGTGGTAAGTTATTATTATTAAAAATTGCATGAATTTACATAAATTATTGTAGTGAACTGCATTACAAGTACTAGAATGTAGCCTTATTGATGATACAACTTTTATCTATTTCTAGATTTGTGATGCAAATGGAAGAATCATGAGCGTCAACCCTAATTTCCCAGGGTCCACGCATGATGCCGCAATTTGGCGTCAGTCTAATATAAATCAACACCTGGAGCGGGAATATGTTAACGGAATTGGGCAACAGTGGTTGCTTGGTAAGAGTATTACTAGAAAAAAGTAAATAAAGTTATATGTCTTGCCGTTCCACAGTTAGGATCTAATTAATCTTGGCTAGACTGATAAATAAGTTACATTCTAATCATTACAATCTAGTTTGACATATTACTTTTTGACATTGAAATTGACATTAAATATAACTGCAGTAACACATAGACTGTAATAGTAAATAATTAAAATAAAATATGAATTTTTAACTGATTTAAGACACCAGATTTTACTACAAGAACGGACATTCTTCTATCAAATCTAAAAGTACTAAAACTATTTCGTAAAAGTTAAACTTGGAAGATTTTATTATAATTATGATTCAGACAAATCAATTTAACAATAAATGTTATGAACTATGTTTTCAACAAAAAGTGTGAATTAACTTGCTTGCAGTTAATAAATGGAAGTTTACTTTGTTGCAGGAGATAAAGGTTATCCATTGTTGCCATGGCTGATGATACCTGTAACAGGCGCAGAAGCAGATAGTCCCGAGGAGGCGTACAACAAATGCCATGCACAGGCACGATGCGTGATAGAAATGTGTTTTGGGGTGATAAAAAACAAGTTCCGATGCCTACATAAACACAGAATTTTGCATTATAAACCAGAGAACGCCGCCAAAATCATTCTGGCCTGTTGCACCTTCTATAACCTACTACACTGGGATGGTGAGCATTTTACCTAATGCATTTTATACTCCTCGCATTAATGAAACTCATTTATCCGCCAACAACCTCACGTAGTTTGACCCATGGATTTGTAGAAATGACACTTAACATTTCCTTTCCATTTATAAATAAAATGTATGTGTAATATATTCATTTTATTATTAAACAACCCCATTTAAATAGGCTAATCATTTTTTTCGTCTTCATAGGAAGGCAAATTATTTATATGTACATCTTTGTTTACTATATGTATTATTTTCTTTAGTGGAGGATGGGGCCAGCAGCAGCGGCAGCAGCAGAAGCAGTGACGAAAGCGAAACAGGCGACAGCAGTAGCTCCTCAGATTCAGACGATGATCATGATGATGATTCAGATGAGCCTGATTCTGACGATGAAACTCCCGATGAGCCTGCGGGCGATAATGAGGGGCAAAGCTTCTTAATAGCCGCACGCGATAGACGAGCTGCATTAATAAATAGTTATTTTGCATAAAGTATTTTAATAAAGAATTTGGATACAAACATTTCTTTGTTTTCACTCACACATCACATTGCAACGCATCTCATCATCACATTTAGGTGTCTTTCTCGACATGTTCTCTTCTCTAAAGGTTCCTTTCTTAAAATGTTCATATCTTATAATCCTCCTCCAATGATATAATCATTAACCATGATGTAGGTATTGCAATAACTCTTCCAAATTAAAATAAACTCTGAACCCTTTTTCAATATATTTTTAACGGCAAAACTTGCTAAGTCGTGATGTATACGTTATTTATTAACTTTGTAAAGTAGTATGTTTTATATGTAAAGTAAGTAGTTATTTAATAAAAAATCTATCTGATAAGTAGGTACACAATTTCAATTCCTCTTCTAACGAGTAGGTTTTAAGTTGATATTCGCGACCCGACAGCTCTGGTGTCAGTTTTTAAGATCGCCTAGTAGGCCTCTTGACATGGTGTGTGTAACGAACGACCATGACTGAGAATGTGCCCTCCGAAGCACGGAATTATCTCTCTTTTCGGACAATCCGATGATTCAGCCTGCAACGTCCTAATTAAACCTATAATTAAAATAAATTACATACAGGTAATATTTTAAATTACTTTTATTTTACTAAGCAAAAAATATTGAGATCACTTAGGAACCATTTTTTTTTTACTATAAGACTTAAAACAAAATCAACATCTAGTAATATAATAACAACGGAGTAATCTACATATAAAACATCAACATGCTGCATGATAATCTAGTATTCAGACAGAATAAATAATCAACAAGTAATAATCAAGTATGTCAAGCCATAAAGTATCTTGATTAGATACAAAAATTAACAAATAATCAACATGTTATAATCTAATAATCAACATAAAAAATAAACAAGTAACCTAAATATTAGATGCAAATATTTAAAGGGGTCAATCAGTCTATGAAACTGAACAACTTTTCCCAAGGAACATAGGTCGAAATATGCAAAAAAAAATTGGACTCCGCATACAAATTGACTTCGTCGGTGGGTACATTTTGTATGGGAGGCCCAAATTTTTTTTCATAATTCGACTTATGTTCCTTGGAGAAAATTGTTCAGCTTCATGACCTAATTCACCCCTTAAAATATTGGCAGCGAATGTTTTTACACCCTGTTTTGGTTATTACACACATTTTAAATGAATATAGCAACTTAATCTAAATTGTCCTCCTCCAGATACTCCTCAATATTCACCCCAGTCGTTGTCATTATTGCTGACGCAATGCTTTGACCCGCATCCCGAATGGCAGCGGCCAAGACGTCAGCAGCTTGTGCCATCGTCGACCGGAACAATGCATTGTTCCGGTCTATTGCTTCAGCTAACACGTCAGCTGGCCTGACTCGCTGACGTCTTGTCCGGTGTCTTCGAGGTGGGTTATGGTGCAAATGTGACCTCGATTGTTGAGTAGCAATATTACGTCTCGTATAATTGGTACCTAACAATCCTGAAGGACCTGGGTTGGAATACTGAGGAGCATCTGGCTCCGGAACCGGTGTATGGCGAATTGGGCCCTGCGTGGGTACAGAAAGAGGTGGGGCCAGTACAGGAAGTCCATTTGCAGCTGCATCTTCTGCGATAGGTGCAGAAGGAACCTAGAATTGAACAAATATATCTTAGTCACTTCTGTAATACATAATATTTCTTACATAAATGCATTAATTAACAAAAAAAATTTAGACTTAATACAGTATGAGACCTTTATCTTAGCGAGTGGATAGTAAAGTTGGTCAACCTCACAAGTCGTGGGGACAGTTTCGAAACTGCCTTAAAGCCTCCGATGTGATTATTCATTAACCACTACCCGAAGGCAACCGGGATTGACAGCTTATGTGCAGCACGGTACCATCTTTATTTTTGTACAATAAGGTTATTCAGCCTGCAATGTCCTAACCAAACTGGGAAACACTCACAAAGTGAAAAATCACTATGTTGTCTCATCGGGATTTGAACCCGGGACCTCGGTAATTTGAACAAACTGCTGCGCCCCTGCGCTACAGAGGCCGAAACATTATAAGATAATTGAATACCTACAAGATTGTAAGCTTACCAAAGGGGTTTCTAAGTTAGCAAAGCCATCAACTGATGCTCTGCCGGCCACCTCCAACACTTTTAGCTCTATATCAGATAATGGCTTCACATTAGCCGGACCCCCTCCAGTTCCTTGGCACTGGTCTCTGTACTTCCTGTACTTCGCCTTCACTTTTTGTACCCACTGTGACCAAATCTGGAATTTGAAAAAGATAAATATGAAAAGCCATGGACAAATTTATTAATGTCTTGTTGTATGCTAAGATCTTAAAACTAACTATGACTATAGTTTACCGTGGGACCTGGGTGAAACTGCGGGGCAGTCAGCTAGTATATAACAAGTATTATTGATATAATAGAAACTTACGCCTTGCCACTCCACAACTGTCCTTCGACACCCTGAACAATTTAAATTAGTTGCCACACCCGCCTAAAAAGCCGCAACTTCTGGGCTAGCGGTGTTTCCTGAAAGAACAGAAGAATTATATGTATAACATATAACCATGTTACAAATTAGGTAAAATTCAATTATATTACTACTATAATTATAGTTTCAGTACGCAATCATACTTACCACGGGCTAATCCCATGTTGGCATGCATGTACTCAGCAAGCATCGCCTGCTGCGCTTTGCTGCACCTCTTTCGAGGCGGTGCAGGTGCGTCCATTGCGGTGCAAATTTACTTCTTCTACCACACAAACAAAAACAATACACAAACTAGGTATGGTCAAGGAATACTATACTCCCCTAGGTATGGTGGACTCTAGCTGGAGTTCACGCCGCGAGAGAAGTCATGTCATGACAGCAATTTCCTGACCACTTTAAAAAAAATATAGCACAGATAGCAGTAAATTGTCAAATGCCGCGAAAATTATGTAAAATATGGAGGGAAACTTGATAATTACAATAAAATAAATATAAAAACGAGAGTAAGATCATCAAAAAGTATTATTTAATCATAAAAATTAATAAACTATGAAATTAAAATCGATATCATTTATTTATTCGGAAACCTGATTTTTAAAATGGTAACACATAATATATAACTTAGCACTTAGCCAACCATAGACAACTTAGCGAGTGTTAAAACGCTTTCTAAATTTAGTTTGATGAGTGTTTTGGAATAGCAAATGGTTTAGCTAAGATTAAAATCCGCGTAAAATTTAGGAATTAGTTTTAGCTTTAGCTTTAGACGGTGCGCGCCAGAATTGGCCCCGTTGGGATATTAGTTAATCAAATACTTGGCCATTTAAAAAATATTAAGTCTGACCCACAATACTAGGATAATAAAAATATTAGGACAATTGAATTTTAGGACAAACGACTTTAGGGCTGTAGACATTAGGTCAAACAAAAGGGACCCATCGAAAAGCACCTCAAAGTCCCGGTATTTCATGTGTTTGTTTGTTAATTATGTTGTTTTGCAAAGTCGGTTAAAATTCCATAATATTCTAAAAGGAGTTTAATCTGTCCAAGGAGAGAAAACTTCTAATAAAGAGATTAACACACTTAATAATTATTGTTATTGTAAAATTCCATTTAAATCGAAACTTCCGGATATTAATTAAGAATCTAGGTTGTAAATGTTTTAGAACAAGATTTTTATTCAGAAGTAATTCGTAATTTACCAAAATGAAGCCGTTCATGGTACGCCGGTTGCTGTCTATATACGGCGCGGCGGTCGTTACACAACCATCCTCACCACATACAGGCAGGAGTACCTCAGGGCTCCGTCCTGTCCCCGCTTCTTTTCACGCTGTACACCAGCGATATCCCAAAATCACCTGGATCTCAGCTTGCAATGTTCGCTGATGATACCGCCATTTACGCATCCAACCGTAACCATGTCAAGTTAGTCGACACTCTCCAGAGCGCGCTAGACTCCCTCGGGAGCTGGTTCCGCAAATGGAGAATCGAGGTCAACCCTGAAAAAAGCGCAGCAGTGCACTTTCGTAGGGGCTCTAACCGGCTGGACGTCCCCGCTGTAAAGCTCTTCGGCCGACCCATCCCCTGGGTAAAAGAGACAAAATACCTAGGAGTCACCCTCGACTCCAGGTTAAACTTCCGTAGTCACATAAAGACGGTCCGCAACCGCGCGGCGTTCGTTTTGGGCAGATTACATCCGATGTTGAACAAACGGAGCCGACTCTCCCTTAGGAATAAGGTGAGAATCTACACTACCTGCGTAAGGCCAATCATGACCTACGCTAGCGTAGTCTTTGCTCACACATTTAAGTCGCATCTCAATATGCTGCAGGTCATCCAAAACCGATTTATGCGCAGGGCAACAGGGGCTCCCCTGTACCTGCGGAACGCCAACCTCCACATCGACTTAGGTCTCCCCACCATTAAAGATTACATGAAACAAGCGTCCCGTCGCTTCTTCGACAACGCTCCCCATCATAAAAATCCCCTAATAGTTGCCGCGTCCAACTACTACCCCTATCCAACCTCGCGTTTCAAACGCCGTCCCAGACACGTCCTTTCGGATGATGATGACAAAATCACCCAAGCCGCCACTGCAGCCATTACGAGTAGATCACACTCCACAAGCTCTTCAAGCAACCGACGTCCCCGCCGGCGGGGTCGCGGAGGTCCCTCATTTACGCCTCACTTTGGCAATTACCGGCATGTACCGGGTAGATTCAGTCCGATCAGTTCTTCCCAGAACAACTCCTAAGCCCAGTCTCGCCCCAAGGGCGTGATTGGGCTGGTTGTTTGAACAACCAATAAAATATTTCCGGGTGAGCACGTGCTCCCCACCAAGCCGA
Source organism: Keiferia lycopersicella (assembly GCA_029255805.1). Lineage (NCBI taxonomy): Eukaryota > Metazoa > Arthropoda > Insecta > Lepidoptera > Gelechiidae > Keiferia > Keiferia lycopersicella. The sequence goes on from JARACZ010000028.1 coordinate 1,599,902, forward strand.
CAGGCGTAGTTTTGATGGCCCCGGGGCCGTAAACGTATAGTCCAACACCAAAAAAAAAAAAAAAAAAAAAAAAAAAAAACACAACCATGTCAGAAGCCTGCTACTTGTTATAGGCGGTTAAAAATTCTGACACAAGTTTCGTTGGGTCGTTGGACGACTCGGTGTCCCACACGAAAAGAAGAAGATCAGAGTCGTGAAACTTTTATTTTCTAAAATTTGGCGCGCACTGAAATACAGGATGTAAAAAAATTTGCTGCACATATTTTAAGGGGCGAATCAGCCCATGATACTGAACAACTTTCCCTAAGGAACGTAGGCTGGAATATGAACATAATTCTGGACCTTCCATACAAAATTACCGACCGACCAAGTCAATTTTGTATATCAGGGAAGGGAAGTCCAAAAAATTTTCTCGTAACTATTTCGAAAGAGATATTTCTTAGAGAAAGTTGTTCAGTTTCGTGGGTTGATTAACCGCTTACAATATTTGCATCTATACAGAATGTAAGAGACCTTCCATACAAAATTACTGATCAGTTGATTGACTTTGTATGAAAACTCGAAAAATTTTTTTGTTTCCCATCATGGCCCCCATAGAAAAAATTGTTTAGTTTCATGGTCTGATCACGCCTGCAGAGTTTTCGTTACACCGTCTCTTACACCCTGTATAAGTACATACATACATACATACATATATCACGCCTTTATCCCTTGCGGGGTAGGCAGAGCGTTAACGGCCATAAGAATACGGTCGCTATCGCCACGGCTGACATTTTTAGGATTGTTTTCCAAGGTTGTTTCAGAAAACATGTGTATAACTATAGTGACAGGTTGTCAGCCTGTCGCCTAAAAATTGTAATACACCAATACCCTCGAGTCCCTTAGTCGCCTCTTACGACACCCGTGGGAAGGATGTGGGGTGATGCTATTCTAAGCCGGCATCAGACGGTAAAATAAAAAAAAATAAGTAATAATATTTTTACACCGTATTATAATGATTTTTCCGTTTTGGCGTTGTTGCAGCCCTAACAACAGCCTGGTGCGGCCTTACAGCCCGAAGTCTTCCACCAACCTCGCCGGCAGCTACAACCGCCCCCAACCGCCTCCATACAACACCACCACTTTACTGCACCGCAGGTACCTAGACGTCTGGCTAACGAATCTTTGGACGTCAAATAATTTAAATATTTGAAATGGCAACATTACAAGTAAATACAGCCAAAACATGTTGATACGTATTATGGCCTTTGAGTACATATGCTTAGGCTCTTCTTGATCAGTTCTCATGATTTGTATAGATACATCATAAATGCAAGGCAAACAAAAACTGAAGAAGAGAAAGCAAATAAAAGAAGTATTAAAATAGTTTTATTGTAGTTTTTCAGTTTTGGCATGTAAAAGGCTTTTAAAATTGGCGTCATTTCCGTGGCCAAAGACTCGTTAGCCAGACTCTACCCATTCACATTTTCTTCTTTTCGTGTGGGACACCGAGTCGTCCAACGACCCCGTGAACCCTAGTGTCAGAATTTTTCAACCGCCTTCTACAAGTAGCAGGCTTTTGACATGGTTGTGTAAAGACCGCCGTTTAAGTGATCACAGACAGCAACCGGGACCTACGGTTTAACGTGCCATCCGAAACACGAAACCATCTTACTTACGAACAATCGGGTGTTTCAGCCCGCAATGTCACAGCGCCATCTATCCAGCGATTATAATAATAATTAAATAAAAATAAAGTAAATTCACTATTCGCATTGGTTAAGTATTTCTTATTCAAATCTTGAAACTAAAAAACCTTCTTTTATTTTTCACCCAGATCGACAGCTGAAAAAACGCCCTCAACTCGCAGCCACACCCCAGAACACCGCGGCCATCTGGCCTTGGAAGAATCCTTGAAACTCCTCAACGAGGCGAATATCAACAAATCTGACATCAAAGACCCTATCGTGGACCTGGCAGATGGCGCTGATGACTACGTCCCTATAAAACCTGATGCAGCAGGATACGTCTCCATGAAAACTGAGTTGGATGATATTGATGTCCCTGAGTTAAGCAAGTATGGTTTGGGAGAGGTTGGGATTTGACATCAGGTTTTGGAGGACGGCAAACCGCCTGTCAAAACTTGGTTTTGTTAATTGGCAACACTGGTAGGATGATAGGTGTTTTTTAGAAAAATTATCTGCGAGATGGCGCTATATTTTTTATTTATTTCTTCAGCACAGAGCGCCATCTTTCGAATTAGTTTCTCCAAGAAACACCTGTTAAGAGTGTCGTTGCCAATTTTATGAAACTATGCATTTATAACCATTTTATAAGTAGTATTTATCTATACCTATGGGTACTTAAAATTTACCCAACTATTAATAATATCGGGTGTAATGGACAGCTCTCCGAATACTGGGCCCCAAGTCTGCTATTTTTTGTCATTGTAACGCCATCGAAACTCAACTATCATTCAATTGCCATTGTGATTTTTCTATACTTCAAACTGTTAGCAGACTACGAAATGACCGAAATCATTCAACTGAGATCCAATCGATATCCAACTGAAACGATTTTCATTTACCAGACTTGGGGCCCTGATAAGGTGCATGCAGACCATGAAACTGAACAACTTTCATCTGGGATCATACGTAATAGAACGACAAAAAATTACCTCCCATACAAAATCGCGATCGATTTAAGAGTAAGACTCTTGTCGGTGTAATGATCTCCATTCGTCTCTCTATGACAACATCCTTAAGATCTCTGTAGGTTGTCATTGTCACACCTGCTTTCTCTTCTCAGCTGATAATCGCGATCAGCTGACTGCATTTACTATGGGAAACCAAAATTTTTTGACGTTTCCTGACATACATATGTTCCCAGGGGAAAGATGTGCAGTATCATGAGCTGAATGCACCCCATCAGTATTCGGAGGGCTGTCCCAAACACCATGTATGTAGGTGCGTATGTTGGCAGCTAACTTGTAAGTATAGGCAATCATATCAATGTAACAACGCACAGTTTTAATATCATTCGTAGCTAATGTAATGAGTAGGCTACCTCTGTAATTCTGACTAGGTATGTACAATCTACTAATTTATATTGTTAAAATAGACCTAGGTGTTAATTAAGTCATGTTTATCTAGTCAACTAATTATACCTTTTGAATATTACAATATAATGTTGTTTAATTTTATTATCTACCTACAGTTAGTATTAAATAAAGAACTAAAATAGATAGGTATCTACATAATATAATATTCTATCCAAAAGCGTCTGCCGAGAAATTTATGACATACCTATTAAGTAAAAAATAATCGAGGACACTTTGCTTGCGCGTTTTAGGTAGTTCGTGCTGATACAATTTCTCTTAGGGCGCCATCTAGCGGGGATGTGAATTTGTGATTTCTATTCGTGGCACGTGAAGTACTATACATTTTGAAACACGAAGCATAACACAAAACGGAACGTTGAACAGGATTCTTTTGTTACGATTCGTAATTTTTACTGCTTTGTTTCAGGATAATGTGATCGCCAAAGTTTGAATCATCACTTTTCTTTTTGAAATATCTTAATCTGATTCATAGAGACGGATTACTGAAAATTTTAGCATAATTTTAAATACTTACACAATAAGGAAATTGGTAGTTAGGTATGTATTTGCTGTTATCTTTCTGACAGTTTAATAATTTCAACTCGCCTTTTTATAATTTTATACCAGGGCCCCAAGTCTGCTATTTTTTGTCATTGTAAAACCATCGAAACTCAACTTTCATTCCATTACCATTGTGATTTTCTATACTTCAAACTGTTAGCAGACTACGAAATGACCGAAATCATCCAACTGAGATCCAATCGACATCCTACTGAAACGATTTTCATTTAGCTAACTTAGGGCCCTGATTGATATTTGAGTTATCGAAATTTACTTCACTAAATAGATTAAACTGTCTCAGTTTAGCTCAGCGCCATCTATGTCCGCTTCACTTGAGAATTGGCTAGAAAGTTTCGTCTCTAAGTTTTTTCTCAGACGGTTTAAATGTAGAGACAAAACGGTTTTTTCAGTCAATCAGTCAGTGAAAAAATAAAACTTCAGTGTTATATTTTTCTACATCTTAAATCGTTTAATCCAAATATAAGTATTCAATTGCTTCTCAAATATAAATTTCGTCAATTTTATTGACATAATTTTTAAGCACCAGCCTTAATATAATTCAAGCATTTTAATTATGTTTAACTGTATCTGTACAAACATCATTAAATATAAAGACTTATAACATGCGTGATTATAAAAATCTTAAAAAATATAATGTAATTCCAAAAATACATACCTTAAATTAGGCGAATTTGTAAAAATCAAATTAATTACATCAAAGTTTTGTAAAAAATATAATGTGTATATAAAAAAAAAATTCTTAACATTTCTAATCTTAAAAGCATTAAAGAGTATAAAAGTACTTATCATTCAAAGACAAAATGAATTATAACAGAATATAAAACACTAAGTACCTACCTAAAAAAATATATTTACCTCTGTTTATTGATTAATCAAAACTTAATTTATGTGGACAACAACAATTTGCATTGTATTGACTAGGATCCTTATTCAACGTGAAAGGTTCTGTACGTAAGCTGCGTGTTATTTTAATTCGGTAGAATTTGACATCGCTCATTTATTAATCAGTCGTCACACCCCCCACCACAATCCCCACCTCCACTGTCACAGCCCCCTCCCCCATCATCACATCCTCCTCCCCCATCATCACATCCTCCTCCTCCATCATCACATCCTCCTCCTCCATCGTCACAGCAGCCTCCACTATCCGCTCCCCCATTGTCACCACAGCCATCCCTATCCCCTCCCCCATCATCACACCTGCCATCATTACCCCCTCCCCCATCCACACCTCCAACAGAACCCCGTCGGTGACTACCCCCGCCGAAAAAACCATCATCACCATCCCTATCGCCACGTCCAAAACTCCCGTCACCCACTCCATAATAATCGTTACCACTACCCCCAAAACTAAAACAGTCCCCTGCATTACTTCCCGCGATGTATTCATCATTGTTATACATATTATTTTGTTCTGTATAACGATTTTGGACGTATCTACTCCTAACAATACGGCTTGGCCTCCTTGGTTCAGGTTCTGAACAGGATTCAATACAGTGATTACACCAAAATGCAAGGCAACGTAGACATAATGTCACAGGGCAACAGAATAAAGTGCATAAACAGAATGCAAAAAAATTGTTATTAGCTGGATCGTAATAAGGTTCGCAACAGAATTGATTTTTGTTACTTTCTGGGTTAACTGCGTATATGCTCGCTGTTGGTTGATTTCTGATTGGTTGATTTGTATTTGATACGTTTGTCAAAGGCAGGTATGCAGTTGACTGGTCTGAGATTGGACCGGTTGTCGTGTGTGGCTCCGTGATTGGAAAGTTTGAATTTGATTGGTTCAAGGTAGGAAGATTTGTATTTAACGGACTTGTGGTTGGTCGCCGTCCAAAAACTACAACTTCGTCGTAAGAGGGTGGTGGTGTCAATCCCGCGGCAGTCGCCATTGGCGGTGGTGTGAGTGGTGGAGCCGATGGGGCTGTTGAGGCTTTAGGCTCCGCCATTTTTTGTTACATTGAGTAAAGTATCTGTTACTTTTGTCGGTGGAGTATACACCATTCAGTTCTATTCTTCACAGGTCTGTGTCTTCACAAGCTTTTAAAGATTTGCTTAGCACGTCTAGAAGGGCCAAAGTTACAGGCGTTCCTACAATGACTGCCTATCATTTGGATATGTTATAACTAAATAACTTACAAGCCTGAAGGTTTCAGACAGGGCAATCTGAAAAGAAATATTTCATGTTTAATTATCTACCTGGTTTTACAACAAATGGTCAATTTGAAACACAGAAATTTAATAAAAGTTTTATCCACATGCAAAGTCTATAAGTAGTAGTAGGTATTACGGTAAACAGCTTGTAAACATTTTCTAGTAGTCAAGATATAGTATATAACGCTCTGCCTACCCCGCAAGGGATAAAGGCGTGATATATGTATATATGTATGTAAGATATAGTAGGTATTTAAAAAGAACTTGTATACTTTAAACAGTCGTCCAAAAATATTGTGGATACATTACACTGATACAAATATTTTACAAATAGATATTGCGAAGAAACATTTTTCTAAGTTTATTAGATAAAGAATTATCTAATTTAAAAAAGAATATAGGAAACATCTCCATTTGTGGAAATATGCTTCATAAGGCAATACAGGGTGTAAAAAAAATTGCTGCAAATATTTAAAGGGGTGAACCAGCCCATGAAACTGAACAACTTCCCCTCGGAACATAGGTCGAAATACGAAAAAAATATTTGGACCACAGACATTACCAACCAACCAAGTCAATCTGTATGAGAGGTCAAAAAAATATTCACATATTTCGACCTATGTTCCTTGGGGAAAGTTGTTCAGTTTTATGCTAACATTTTTACACCTTATATGTATAATACCGTCACTACGGCGCGAAGCAGTCAGGTCGTTTGGTCACGATGTTTTAAGGAGAGGCAGAAACAAATTGTTCAAATGGATTGAAAATACAATTTTTTTACAAACATTTCATGCTTTCTTTCAAAATTCGGGATAAATGCCCAGGGCACCAATTCTGCTATTCTAATATTATTATAATGCCATCGAAACTCAACTGTCATTCCATTGCTATTGTGATTTTCTATACTTCGAACTGTCAGCAGACTATGAAATGATTGAAATCATCCAACTGAGATCCAATCTACATCCAACTGAAACGATTTTCTTTTAGTAGCCTAAGGGCCCTGGCCGCCTTCGCGCCGTAGTATCTATGCTTCGACCCAGAATACAAATTAATTTGTTTTTACATAATAACATATCTACATTAGGTACCTACGCTAATTAAAATTAATAATAATTGAAGCGCATCAAGCACCATTACAGCTAGTTATAATTTTATAAATTATTGTATTACTGACGACTGGTGTGGCGCAATGGTATTGCGACGGTCTGCCACGCAAAGGTACCGGGTTCGATTCTCGGTGGGGTAGGTGGGCTTTCCGTTAATTTGTGGGTTTTTAATAAAATGTAGAAAGAAGCAAGTATAAAACAAATATCCATTACTCACTTACTAACTAACTAACTCACCTAACTATAAACTGTAAAGTTTCAGTTTCAGTATAAAATAATCATTTTTAAAAACATTCTTAGTTAATTTTATAAATGCCTTCTTACTAAATGCTAGCCAAGTATAATTTTATTTAAATACAATGTTTAAATGTAATAATTATTGTCATTATAAGTGAACTTTTAATTAGTAATAGTAATTAATTACCATTAAAGTCAAATCAGTCAATAAGTGGATTTTTGTGGCTGCAAATAATTTATCCTATTTGCTCTTACACAAATTGTTACAAAATGTACTTTAATTTTACCTGAGTATTTTCATAATTTTGTACATAATCTTAATTCATAAGTAAGTTTTTGTGCTTCAAACAAAGTACTTGTGTAAAGTAATATAAAATCTGTAATTCTTATACATATAATGGTTCTATTCTTATCATTATCACTCATATTCAATTGACTAATAGCATTAATTAGTAATCTTTATTGTTGATTGCTGATTAGCTAGTTTTATCATCATTCTAGTAGCATTTCTTTTGCTCATATTCAAGATAGTGATAGGAATTGCTTAAAATAAGCTAAAAAAAACATTTCAAAATTGAGGTCACTATTTTCTGTAAATTACTCATTTGATTGTATAAGTTTTAATCTATTATAGCACCTCTAAAATAATATAATCTCTTAAAACAATAACTATAATTATTGCACTAGCAGCAAGGCAAGAAAGTTAATATAAACATTTCTGGGTAATATTTCCCTTACCTAAACTAGTATAATACCGAAATAATACAGGATCTTGGTTATACATTACAAATATTTCTATACAATACAAGTACAATATAAGTACATTACTTTTAAGGAGCTTTAAAAATTGTGTCTATTACATACTTGATTGAGCTCAAATACAATTTTGACAAAAATTCCAACATTCTTAGTCACTACAACAAAAACAATCTCCTACATCACAGTCACCGCAATCGCATCCCCCATCGTCTCCACAGCATCCCCCATCATCTCCACAACAATCTTCATCCCCATCCCCACAACATCCTCCATCCCTACAACATCCTCCGTCCCCACTATTTCCATCGTGACCATCAGAAGTCTCACAACAATTGTGCAAGCAGTCACTACACCCGTTACAGCAATCATCGGTGCATTCACCACAGGCACGGCCACACATCCGGCACGGCTGACAGAAAAATCTGCATATTAAATACCAACAGTATATATCATCTTCCGCATTGTAGACCGGGTCGTCACAGCAGCAATCTTCCTGCTGCCGTCTTTTTTTCTGTTCCTCAAGTTCTTCCGCTTGCAATTCTTGTAGAGGTGGTACGGTAGGTTGCGGTTGTAAAGTTACAACATTTTCATCTAGACCCTCGTTGATTGGTTGTGACACAACAGGAATTGCAGTCATTTTTCACTTATTTGTCTTCAATAAAATATATCTTTGAAAGTAGGTATCTAATTTATAATTTCCTTGTATTGGCACTTGTTTGCTTAATATGGTAAATACTTCAATTTCCTTATGATCCAAAGTTCCACACTTCCATACTTCAAATAATTACATGGGCATAGTTGCAAAACTGCAAAACTCACCTAAATATTAATTAAAGTTCCTTCCTTTTTTCTAAATTCAAAATCCTTGGCACTTCTTTTACAGCCAGCCAGTTACATCACCCTCAGGTCGTAGGGGTCAGACAGGGTTCTGCATGTCTTAGAGGTTATAAAGGCGATAGATACATCCAAGGATATAATCCCTCACAGCGTATCAGATCGTAAGCTACTATCTACTGACGGACTAAAATGTGAGGAACACTAGATCACAATTGTCATTTTAGGCAATTAAATTGACATTAATTTGATCAGCACCATTATTATTATCACAAATACTCTCTACTATTTATACTAATAAAACAAAATGCAATCAACACTGATTCATATTTATCACCGTTTAATGATTCATAATAAAGAACTACTCATGTGGTTGATGAATAAACATCTATTAGTGGATTATACAAACAAAAAAACAACAACAATACCACACACAAACACAGAGAACATTTTATTCTGAGATTTTATTTGAAAATTGTGAGATCGAGATAGCAAATAGCATGCATAGCAACAAAACATGAGCTACACAAATGTTTTTTTTACGTTTGCAACATTAAATTAAATGTCATCGATAAAAATAAACAAAAAGTTAGTTCTACTTCTACCAAGTCCGAAACCACCCAAAATCTATTGCCGAAAAATATTAGTGCGTTTATAAGGAAAAAAGCCCAATGAACAGTAATGAATAATAATATAACAAGAGAAATATAGCTAAAAATTGAATTTGTGAGACGTGTGAGACTACAAAAACGCAGAGGAAACACTAATGTAATGAAGAAGTTTTGCTACTTTATTAAATAGATAGTACCATTTACTATAATGATTCATTATAAATAATAATGACTTGATGACTTTAGCAAAGATCAACAATGGCCATTTCGGAAGAAAAAGTAAAACTCGGAGAGTATTTAAAAAACGAAGACGAAAATGTTATTTCCAGCCAGCCTCTGAAGCAACAGGTTGAGGAAAAAGATAAAGGCGATGACATCATTCAGCCCAACGAAAAAAATAATGGGGCACCACAGGAATGTGTTTCGTGTTTAACTTTGTGTTGTAGTTTTATAGAACAATGGTGGATATGTTGTTGCCCTTGCGTCGTTGGGGATTGCTGTGATGATTGTTTAAATGCAGCATGTGATGTGTGCGCAGCTTGTGGTCAAGGATGTACCGAATGTTGTGCTCAATGTTAGGAAAATAAAGGCTAGCACGATTGGATGTGTACGCCTGTCGCCTCTTCGCGCATAAAATCTGTGCTAAGAATAATGGACGGGACGACAAGGACAATGCACAACATAATATTACCCGATACTACAAATAATGTACGGTAGACAAGGTACGTCGATATACATATTCAAAGGTTGGCTGCGCTGCAGCACAACTAAAAATGTGCTACAATTTTTAGTAGTTATGTATTAAGTATACTCGTCTATGTTAAATTAACGATGCTCTCAAATTTTTATCTAATATATTTTTTATTTTCTCCCTATATTTGTTTTTTACTCATCCAAACTATTAAATACATATTTTACTGATTGTGTGTGGTACACGCGCACGCCATTATCCCTTACGGGATAGGCAGAACGTTAACGCTCGTAAAAATACGGTCGCTATCGCCATGTCTGACAAATATTGAGAGCCGTTTCAAATAAACCGTTGTGTGTCATAGATAAACCACGAATTTGAAATAATCATTATACCTACTAAACACCGTTAGTGGTGATAATGAAAAACAAATATCCTGACTGACCGCGTCAACAAAGAAAGTGCGCATTACATTGTTGCCAATTGTTTTTTGCTTGAATAAAGGCCCTTATTCGTTAGCAAGAAAAAAAACACTAACCATAGACAAGCAAACTGGCATTTTGACATTTGGTTGTGCATGTTACTGCGGCGTTGCACGTGTTTATTTTCGTTTTATTATAAACTTTTCAACTAAAACTAACAAAATGGGCAAAGTTAAGCAAGAGCCAGTCGACCAAGAAGATAGTGGAGATGTTTCTATAAAGACGGAGCCCCAGGGTTACGAGGACAAGGTGCAACACTGCAGCGTGATCGCCAAGCCGATGGCGCCGAAAAAACTAAGTAAAAAGATTTACAAACTGATCAAAAAGTCTAGCAGTCATAAGAACTATATCAGGAACGGGTTGAAGATCGTCCAGAAGCAGCTGCGGTTAGGGGAGAAGGGGTAAGTTCAGTAATGTTGTTTGAGGTTATGTTAGCATGTTGGTCCTTATTTTTCTTACGGAACTTGCAAGGGCCTGGGCCAGAATGACTACAGAGCGATATACCTTTTAAAACGTATCTGGGTGTTACGAAGCTGTCTGTTAGTTTTCAAACATTATCCTAGCTGCCTTAGGGCTCCCATAGACAAGCAAAACTTTGCTAGGAACTGCAATATTAAAAACTAAATATCTTTCCAGAATCGTAGTATTCGCCGGAGACATATCGCCGATCGAAATAATGTGCCATCTCCCGGCCGTCTGCGAAGAGAAAGACGTACCGTACTGCTACACACCGAGCCGGAAAGACATTGGATCAGCCATGGGCACCATGAGAGGCTGCATCATGGTGCTGGTGAAAGAACACGAGGAATACAAAGACTTGTATGAAGAAGTTAAAAGCGAGATCAAAACGCTCGGACACCCATTATAAGTTTTAGGTTATTTGATAGTCTGACAACATTTGATTTATAATTTTTTGTCTGGTAAATTCATTCCAATTTAAATATTGTTTTGAGTAAATAAGTGGGTCTCCATAGAACGAGCAGCCTCAGATGCTCAACGCAGCATGCGGCGCATTGACCACGCAAGGTGTAGATGTGTTTTGCCTGAGCAGCGCATGTTCAAATTCTCATGCTCGGGCGAAAAACCGTCCACACCGACCGCGCATTGCGCAGCGTGTTGCGCGCGGCAGTGAGCATCTGAGGCTACTCGTTCAATGGAGACCCACCTAGTTAGGAATAATTGCCTACTAAGACTAATAATAACACATAACCTTTACATATACATATGGTGTGTTCCTGTTTTCCCCAAAAAAAGTGGTGCAAGGTTTGACAAGGTGGGGTTGATAGAGCAGATGTGGTAAGTTGTGGCAGAGTTTGGCAATGACTTACCATGCTAAACCTTGCCCCACTTCTTTTGGGGACACTGAACTTGGAGACAGACCTTTATTTTATTTTTCATCCCACTTGTGCAGTGATTCTACTACGAACATAGAATTGTTATTGTTTACAATGATTAATTCATTTATTCAGTGACAGTATTGTAATGTAACTCTCTGACATTCTAAAAGCATTCATTGTGAATCTACTTGGAAATAAAAGATTGAATATTGAATCAATGGGAACACATTACAAATTCTACCTAGATTTTTATATAAACTATGAACACAATTTATATGAATATGGAAAAATCGGGAATTACAGATCAAAAGTTGCTAGACTTTAGTTTAGTTAGGTTAAGTATAGGTATATTGTAATAATTGGACAGTTATGTTACTGCGGGTATTTTTTTGTTTACTGACCAGTACAAATCTTAAGACCAAGAAAAATGTTTTATTGCATTCTTATATACAAGGTGTAAAAAAAATAACAAAATTACCAACCGACCAAGCCAATTTGTATGCTTACAAATTTGGTACAAAAAACTTTCTCTGTATGTAGATTATATTGCCGTGTGATGCTGGCTTAGAATAGCATCACCCCACGTCCTTCCCGCGGGTGTCGTAAGAGGCGACTAAGGGACTCGAGAGTATTGGTGTATTACAATTTTTAGGCGACAGGCTGACAACCTGTCACTATAGTAATACACATGTTTTCTAAAACAACCTTTGAAAGCAATCCTCAAAAATGTCAGACGTGGCGATAGTGACCGTATTCTTACGGCCGTTAACGCTCTGCCTACCCCGCAAGGGATAAAGGCGTGATATATGTATGTATGTATGTATGTAGATTATAATTTTTAAAGAAACATGTTTTTTTGTACATTTGGGGAACCCACTAATTAGGTTTAGGTTTGCAGGAAAATAATTCAACAGTATATTACACATACATTTAATTTTATTACACTTATTAAAAACTATGGGTACGTAAAAAATGGCAGATTGTCAATTATCGACAGTGAAGATTGGCAAAATACAATTAGTTTAATATGCATTTTAGTGGCAAAAGACATTTAAAATAACTAGTGCATAAAAAACGTTCACACTCTGCCTACCCCGCTTGATATGTAACAGAAAAGAAAGGAACGTAGTATTTATTATTTATTTTTTTGAAACTTGGACTCAATGACTCATTTGGAATGAAAGTGCCAGTGCGTGCCAGACTGTCAGTCAGTGTTGCAATGTTGTTTTAAAATCTTTTGGCTTTGGGAATCTACACTGGAATCTAGTAACATAGTCAGTTCAATGCCATCTATTGAGTTCTTGGAATACTAGACTTTTTTTTTCTCATAAAGAAAACCAATTTTTGACGTCAATTTACAAGGAAACATAAAATTATAACCAAGAGATTATAATCTTGAGCCACTAAAATACATTTTGTACGCACTAGACCACTAAAATGCCTAAGCTAAGTCTAGAATTGCTTCAAGGTAACAGATTTCAGTAAACTAAGTAAGATGAGCTTGAATATAAGATTATTTGTTGTACTCAATTTGTTTTATTTTTTAATAACGCTATGGCGGGTGACAGGAGGTAACCGGGTGGTGTCGGGAAAAGGGTTGCTACCCGCCTGGCCGGGTGTTGTGGGCAGGGGACCGATGGACCCCCTGGAAGTTGTACCTATATAAGCGTTGCGCGGGGAACACCGATACCGCGTTTCAGGCCCATTGTCCTGTCACGTGGCGCCATCTTTCGTATATGTTGAGAACTCCAGTTGCGTCTTGCTTGCTAGTGAACCACTTCAATGAGCCTCGTGTTGTAGCCACCAGAGGTCGCTACAACACCTTAAGTTATCTTTGTTATGTTACGAAGTTATGATGATCAATTTTATTTTAGTCATTTGTAGGAATTGAATCCAAGACAATTGAATATTGCGTCCCAAGATCATGTGGGTTACAAGTTGCAATTCAATCTAGGCTAGAATGGTATCAATTCTACAATACACATTGCATAACCAATTAGGTATTTTCTTTTAATTCAATAGTAGTAAGAATAAATTGGCAGTCCTATAAAGTTAGCTGTTGATTGTATCTCTTCAATGCTATACGCAAGAATTTGCTAATTAAATGTTCCGCAGAATCAAGGCCACTATTAATGTGTTTTTTAAGAGATATCAAATTGACATGCTAAATTGTGATGTGGCAAGCATCTGTCAAGTTCAGTGCATAATAAAAAATAACTATTACGCCGATCTATGGATAATGACTGTTGAGCTTTTACATCATTCGCACGAGCGCCATCTACTAGGAACTCAAAGAAACAGATTAAAAAATCAAATTTCAATAACAACAGTTATCGCACTGACACATTAATTACTATTTAAAATTTGCAAAAAAATGGCAACCCATAATATCAATTTATCTCTTTCAATAAAAAGCAGAGTTTATAGTCTGTAATATATAAGACGATCCCTGTGACGTTTGTGACCTTAAAGCAAATGCTTTGACATAAGGTCCATTTTCCTAGTAAACAAAGGATCACGGAGTTCATCCTATATTTTACAGACTATAAAAAAAATCATAATTACAATAATAAATAACTAGTTTTTTGTCAAAAATGAACTGAAATCTGTTTCCCGACATTACATACTAATAATTGAAGCAGATTTACATTTATGACAAGATAACCCTGCTTTTAGAAGTGCGCTCAATGAGATCATAGTTTAAAATTTCATTAAAATATATGCAGTCAAAATACAGAAATAGGTACAGATAAGGTAATAAACAATGCTTGGAATAGGCGGGTTGTACATGGCAATTTTTAAGCCAGCACACACATTATGTAGGGTTTTTCTATTCTGTGGAAACTTCGCAAAAATAAATGGGTGTTCCATACATCTTTTGCCGAGTAGTTAGACGCATCACACACTTAACGCACGACGGACCGGTAAAATATCGCAGCGATCGGTCAGATCCATACCAGAAACGACTACTACTACGACTAGACCCATACTAAAACCGCACTCGACGGGTTGAGCGGGTTTAGTATGGGGATTGACATTTCTAGTATGGACCTGACAGAACGCTGCGATAATTTAGCGGTCGGTCGTGCGTTATGTGTGCGATCCACCTTAGGTATGAATTTACTATGTAACATCCAATACTGTTTTTTGCGATTTTGCAGGTGGTGGTTATATTATTAAAAGTTGTTCAGAATTATTAGTAGAAGAGTGATTCTCGCATTTGGTCCGGATTTGGCCGTCTTAAAAAAAAAAATATTTTCTCGCTAATAGGGCTACAATTTTTATAAATGTGATACGTATTTGCCTTTTTAACAATATTTTTCGAAAGGCACTCATGTGGGATAATTATCAATAACGTTATGTAAAGGATGGTAATGAAGCCAAGGATGGAAATGAAAAGTACATGGATGATAATGAAATATGACCTCACTGACTGCACTACTGAGGAGATGTCCAGTTCCTACGGTCAGGCTAATGCTTCCTACCATGTCTTACGCCTCCACTGCAGCCCCTGGACATCATCGCTGCGCCTCTGGCATATATCTGCTTGGTTATTCATAACAATGTCTGCTTGGTTATCTATAACTTTTCTAGGTATAAAAGTTGAAACTAAATCATTTTTCGTAAGAAATATGGGTAGAAATATAAAAATGATACTTAAAAAAGCATTTTTCTTCATATTTGCTCATTACCATCCGTCAAAATTGGGCCGAAATGGACGGAAATGAATAGGATGGAAATGAAGTTTCGACAGTTTTTTTTCAAATTCTCACGATACCTAGATGTTTCAAAGTTATGATACGAAATGGATAAAAGTATAACGAAATGCTATTGTTATGTATAGAAAGAAAACATTAAAAGAGAACAGTTAATATAATAATCACTGGATGGTAATGACCTCTCACCTGTGACAAAACCAAAATTTAAGTGCGAGAATCAAAATTTAACTTTCTACGAACGTTTTCACGGAGTCACCTCCAGTCAGATGGTTTGGCTGACTTGCAAGGAAGGGGCTTGTGGAGAAAGCAACGTCTTTAGCAGGCTTATTTAAGGATAAAACTTGATGTCAACTCTCGCGGACGGAAATGAAGGATTTCGTGTGACAAAAATATAATGTTGATTCTCTCTAGGTTTCATTCAGTATTATTGCTTGAACTATTTACTGTGCAAAAGTTATCTTCACTGATGATCGGAAAACAGGAAAACATTGTGAAGTTTATCGTATAATGACTTGATATGATTATTTTAGTGTAAGATGAACTGAAAATCACACGGATGGAAATGAGATTTTACCTATCTAAAGTTCGATAACTAATTTTTGAAAACACTTGTACCAAATATCGATCCTGCCACATTTTTTTATTTTTATTAGAGATCTTTTCGGATATAAATAACTTTCGATTTATTTGTTTTCATACCAATTTGATGTCTGCACACGAAATCCGGACCAAATGCGAGAATCACCCAGAAACACCCTGCAAAAAATTTGTATACAGACTAAAAAATACCCTCTACACACTTGTGTAGAGGGTATTTTTTAGTCTGTATACAAGAAACGTAACGCGAAACGTCGGGAACTGGTATTTAGTTTCTATTAAATCCAAAAACGTACAGGTTGTAAGAGACGGTGTAACGAAAACTTTGCAGGCGTGATCAGACCATGAAACTGAACAAGTTTTTATATAGGTGCTATGTTATGAAACAAAAAAAAATTTTTCGACCTTCATACAAAATTCCCGTTCAGCTGAGTGACTTTGTATGGGAATTTGAAAAAAGTTTTTCGTCCATACATAGCATAACAGCCCCACAGAAAAAGTCGTTCAGTTTCATTGTCTGATCACGCCTGCAAAGTTTTCGTTACCTACACCACCGTCCCTTACACCCTGTAGAATTTTTAGCAATGCATTCTCTTTTTACAGCATAAGATTAACACACACTCACGTTTTACAATACGTAACTTCTGCAGTGAAGACAATAGGTTCGTTTTTGTACTGAATATTTCTTAAAAAATATCTATAAATAGCTTAGGATAGGTGTTAGAGGTAAGATAGGAATTTAACTAAAACTAAAAGTAAGGTAATGGTGGTAGCTGGATTTTCTGAAAGCGTGATTTTTGAAATCGTGCACGGATGTCTGCAACGACACTAACTACTGATTGGAATCCCACTTTCTACGGTTCGAATTTGGGTATGTTTGAATGGATTTGTTTAGTAGAACCTGTGATTCAAGCACAGTAGGTAGCAGTTTCGCATGAGATAATGCAAAGATAGAGCTCAGAAGCTCAATTTCTGAATTGTACGCTTTCGATTCCGTGCACGAAAGTCTAAAACGACTGGTCTAACCACACGTTTTTAAACTTCTTTTACTTGATTTTTATTTTTCTGTTTCATGCGGAAATCTGCCACTTGTTATGCTTGTATCTCACGTTCTACTTTACTTATTGATTCCCGCATACCCTCAAAAATTCACAAGTCGTTTTAGACTTTCGTACACGGAACCGAAAACGTACAATTCAGAAATTGAGCTCCTGAACTGAACCGCTGCTGTTTCGTATGGTCAGCTACCAACTCACACCTCTTAAGACTTAAGTAAATAAGTATTGAAATTCCTCACTTATAATAAGAAGACTATTATGAAAATGAGTAATAGGAATCATAGGATGTGAAAATTCGATTTTATACGAAAATAACGCATGCACGACAATATTCAATTGTTCCAAGCTTTATAAGCTTTATCGGCTGGGCAGCGTTCGGGAAGCTACGTAACATCTTCTCTTCTCAACAACTACCGCAGTGCCTCAAGACAAAAGTCTGGGATCAGTGCGTGTTGCCAGTGATGACTTACGGAGTTGAGACGTGGCCGCTAACAATGGGCCTCATAAGAAGGCTCAAGGTCACTCAAAGGGCAATGGAAAGGGCTATGCTCGGAGTTTCTCTCCGCGATCGAATCAGAAATGAGGAAATCCGGAGAAGAACCAAAGCCACCGACATAGCTCGAAGGATTGCGCAACTTAAGTGGCAGTGGGCGGGGCATATTGCTCGTAGGACCGATGGCCGCTGGGGCCGGAAAGTTCTCGAGTGGCGGCCACGGACCGGTAGACGCAGCGTAGGTAGGCCTCCCACAAGGTGGACCGACGATCTGGTGAAGGTCGCGGGAAGCCGCTGGATGCGGGTGGCGCTGGACCGATCATCGTGGAGATCCTTGGGGGAGGCCTATGTCCTGCAGTGGACGTCTATCGGCTGAGACGACGACGACGAAGCTTTATAAGTATTTTATTACAGTCAAATGGGGGAAAATGAGACTAGCGGGTAATTTGGGACATGGTTGACACCAGCATCTATGATCCACTATAAGCCTAACGTTATATCTGGTTGATAAATGTAGAGTCCAAAGTTTTCAACCAGTTACAACGTTATAGCTGGTTCATAGATTCTGGTGTCGACCATGTCCCAAGTTACCCGCTAGTCTCATTTTTTCCCATTTGACAGTAAGTAGGTAGGTATGCTTCTTGTTTATAACATTTCATGTTCTCTTAAAGGGCAGATCACACCGCCTGCGTATGCACCATGTGATCAAAGAAACGCAAGCGGTGTATCGTCTTCCATACAGTCCTATACATTACAACCTGTCCCTCGTTTTTCGAAACTACTAGGCTACAATTCTACAGGTGAAATTCGATGTACATTGCGTAGCGGGTCAAAATCCTGGTTTTATAATGTCCCACCGGCTACGCAATGTATATCGAATTCCACCTGTAGAATTGTAGCCTGTAGTTTCGTTGCATAGGCCACTGGTTTAACTTGATTTTTTAAAGAAATGATCCCGAAAGGGCAACAATATTATTGATATTCCGCTCATATGTCATATATTTTGATAGAGAGACAGACAATAATGTTGATTGTTTCTTTTAAAACCAAGATATACGCGCGTGTAGGTATACTTAGGTAATTCCTTTACGATATTCCTAGCAAATAATTAAAACTTATTCGTAGGGAACTAAGAATTACACTTAATATAAATATACTGAAAAGGCAAAGCGAAAAACTAACTTTTAGTGCGACTTTATCACATCTAAGGTGGATCACACACTTGACGCACGACGGAGCGCATAAATATCGCAGCGGTCTGTCAGATCCATACTAGAAACGTCACTCCACATACTAAAACCGCACTCGACGGATGCACTACGATAGCGCTGCGTCTACAGCGGTTGAGCGGTTTTAGTATGAGGATTGACATTTCTAGTATGGATCTGACAGACTGCTGCGATATTTTAGCGCTCCGTCGCGCGTCAAGTGTGCGATGCGTCTAACGATTACATTCATATCTTAACCAGCTGCTAGTCGAAGACTTAGTTTGACTGATCAAATCACAGTTTCGTTTGATTATCCTATCACAGACTACGCACCTACTTAGGCTCAAATTATACGGGGTGTAAGGGACAGCGTCCCGAATACTGATAGAGTTCAAGCAGACCATGAAACTGAACAGCTTTCCCATAGGAACATATAGGAACATACTTATACATTAACATATAGGTCAGGAAACGTCAAAAAATTTTTGGTTTCCCATAGTAAATGCAGTCAGCTGATCGCGATTTTGTATGGGAGGTCGAATTTATTTCGATACCTGACTTAAGTTTCTAGGAGAAAGTTGTTCAGTTTCATGGTCTGCTTGCACCCTATCAGTATTCGGGACGCTGTCCCTTACGCCCTGTATATGCCGCCGCTGGCCGACGCGGTTGTGCCGCTCCGTCGCAAGTTTATAAGAAAATGTATGCAACGGATTCCGTTGGTCGTAGGTGGCTTTTTATATCAAACCAAATCAAAATATACTTTATTGCACAACAAAACAAACAAAACAAATATAGGGTGTAAAAAAAAGTTAAATCGACTTAGGTATTTTTTTTTTCATATTTCGTCCTATGTTTCGTGGGGAAAGTTGTTCAGTTTCATAGGCTGATGCACCCCTTAAAATATTTGCAGTTAATATTTTTACTAATAACTGTAACTGTGAGTGACCCACCACTTGAGATTGAGCTATCTGTAGCTCAGAGTTTTTATTTCTTGACTGCAATCTAAAATTATCTATTTCGCATCCGGACTCATTTTCAGTTTTGCTTTGATGATCTTTTGAAGATAAGAAAGACTCCTCAGAGCAGTGGGGAGTGTCAACAATTCTTCCTTCTTTCGGGATCGGTTTGGTGGGGCATTTTCATTAGGTGTAGATGTTATCTTATTAGTTTTTTGTGCCTGAGGACTATTAATTTTTAAGCATTTTTGTTGCCTCGGTATATTTTTTATCCAGAAAGGTGGTGTAACAGACCTCTTTTTTAGTAATTGCTTACACGGAAAACAGTTCCAGTTTTCCTTTCCATCTTGGTTCATTAAGAAAAATATTTTGTCTGGAATCTTAGCACAGTTTACATTTGCACAATATATACTTTGCCTACCGTATATTTTTGTTTTACATTTACTGCATGTGATCATAATAATTATGTTAGAAACATAAGTATGTACTTCTTGACGACATTTTTAACATGTATGTTTCTCGGCTATTCGCGGCATAAATTGAAAATTGGCACAAGTGGAGCCCTCTCTATTCAGTGTTGGTAACTAAAGTAGTTCCGTTTTCGGGTAATAGATGACGCAGCATGATCGTTAGATTAGAGCTCTCTATGGTTTCTGACTATAACTAAAATAGTTCTTCAATATTTTGATAGATGGCGCTATAATACCGTATTTTCTGTAACCGGATATTTATTTAGTTTCTTCAAAATGTTTTTATACATCGTTTAGTTTTCGTATTATGCAGTAATTTACGCACTTAATATTGTTTAACTGTTTATAGAGCACACTAGAGTCAATTTCACTTCAAAAATACAGCGAGTATTTCGCGCCCTTTGGATTGTTTTTGAATGTTGTGTAACGGTATTTGGTTGGTAGAGCAGATATTTTTACAGCTTTTGTGTGTTTTTATTAGTGTGGATATATTGACGATGCACTGATAAATGATTAAATATAGTCTAATTTCACATAAACAATATCCAAACGACGTAAATCACACTGAAAACAACTTCGAACATATGAAACGTATTTTGGTCTATAATTTTACAACCACTGTTCAGATTTTCAAGATAACATTAATACTTTCATATTAGAATTAACTTCATGTATTTATAACACTGGTTTTTGAAAGTTATCTATTAAAATATTTATTCTGAAATTTAAAATACGGAGTGATACTACTAGGGCAAGTGTTGCCATCTAGTTGCCAAGAAGTACAACAAAAGAACAGATTGCTATACAATAGCAATATATTTGTAATGGCGGCGAATTAACCGCGGTCGGCAGGCGGATCCATATAATTCGAGCTTGACTTACATAACAAGCGCTACAACAATTCTGTCGATTGCATCATCACGCAGGATCACAGCGAATATCAGCTTATGCTGGTGGTAAAGGAAATATCTTAGCGACCAGCGTTACTAGAGCCGAACGCCATTTTTGTAAAAACCGCTAAGCCCCTAACTAAACGTTGTGATCATATGTGTCGATGCGGGTTTCATTGAATACTACTTCTAATTATATAAAATATGAAACATAAAAGGTACGGTCTTTTTTTTACGTCATGTAAACCGATAGTCCTTTTTCCATACTTAAAAATAACTTCCAATTCTAACTTATATTTTAGTAGCGGAATTTAAAAACTATTTTTTGGACTCTAAGCAAAATTGAGTTCCTAAGTCGAGAGACTTAGAATGTGCGTAGATTTTTACTTGACTTCTTAGCTTTACATTTCATATTTTTTCAAGAATAACCCGATATTTCGATTCAGTTCCAAATGAATATTATTATTTTTTGAAGGTTTTTGCAGCAAATGGGTTTTAATTCCATCGTAAATACTTTTGTTCGTTTGTGAAAAATATCATAATGGTACATTTCGGGAGAGGTGGTGTTTCTTGAATGAAGGATAGTGTATATTACAGTATTGATTCTTAAAAATATACATAAAAAGGTTCCTAAGTATGTTATATGAGACGCGGCGAAAGTTTTTATCTAATTCTAAGAATGTTGTAAGAAAATTAATCATTATTTTTTATTTAGTTAAACCTTGTAGAAAGTCACTAATACAAGACAGCATTAGTTCAAGAAAAATGCATTTTCTTACAAGATCATTCATAAAAGATATTGCTAAGCACTTAGTCCAGCTAAGATTAGATTTATTTTAATAAATTACACAAAAATAGGACTTACGATTTAAATTACATTTAATTAATACCGACAAGATTGTAGCAGTCATGTGTATTACTATTAATTTAGTTTTTTAATTCGAGAGTGCTGTCATTTTAGAGCCGTGAACGCACTACCAACGTGACGCAACGTCTGTATGTGTTTAGTCTTAACAAAAAATATGGTAAATAAACAAAAAAAATGCATTAAAAATTTAAAAAATGCAGTGGAATGTGGCAGCTATAAAGGAGGAAAATTCTTGGTTACTATAAAGTGTATTCAAAATCGACAGGCATTTAGTTTGGAATTTATATTCATCCGTCGGCGACCAAATCACCCTGTCGTCGCTGCTAGTTTACAAAAAAATATAAATCGGCAAAATAATGTTACTTATATAATTTATATCTCACACAAATCAGATGATATTTGAATATTTTGAACGTGACTTAACCTAGGATTCGGGCCAGATTAGCTTTCACTTGGTTCCACGTCAAATCTTCTAGGTTAGGTAGTCGACCCCGACAGAGAACGGAATAAGGCGAGGAGAATGATATTTGTATCTCACACAAAAAAAACTACAGACAGAGAAGCGTCGCGTTGCTGTAGCGCGATCACACCTTACTTTAATTCATTACTGTATTGACTTTAAACTTATGATTTAAGTGTAAATGTGGAAAAGTATAAGAATAGTCAGTATGGTGCTCATGAAGCACATTGAAACAGGCAGGAGCACCGCGAAACGAAGAGACCTGGATGGAAAACAAACATAGTAAATACAAAAAAGACCTAGACTTAACGACAAATCCACTTAATTTTAATCTAAGAAGTGATATTTTGATATAATTCGATTATTCTGTGTAAGTTTTATATTTGACTAGGATTGGAAATATTTGTTATTAAATAAAAAGTTTTAATGAGCTAAGTTATGTCGTGTACATGTTTTTTAGAATTGGAATGAACTTTATTTGGCCTATTTTATTGTAATTTAATTAAAGTAATACGTAATTTTCTCCTGCACTGCACGTTGCAACGCTTTTAGCAAGGCTATTGTACGATACTTATATATTACATATTTAACACCTATTTTAGACATGTGTACAATAATGCAATAAAGAAATTAAAATTGAAATTATTTTACTATAAGTTGGCCAAATATTGTGACACATGCTTATGATGAGTACCGCGAAAAACTTTCTCTACATCTTTGTGTCAAAATTCTTCACTCGTTTTGATAAAACATATATGATTTGACACGTCTGAAATCTATTAGCCTGTGAGATAAGTCTCTATATGAGGTGCATCATAAGGGATTACCGTACAAGAAGTAAAAGGGTGGCTGACTCTAAGGCAAGGAACATACTTGACGCACGACGGAGCGCAAAAATATCGCAGCAGTCTGTCAGATCCATACTAGAAACGTCAATCCTCATAATAAAACCGATCAACCGCTGTTGACGCAGCGCTATCGCAGTGTCATCCATCGAGTGCGGTTTTAGTATGGGAGTGAAGTTTCTAGTATGGATCTGACAGACCGCTGCGATATTTTAGCGGTCCGTCGTGCGTCAAGTGTGTTCCTCGCCTAACTCTTATTAGTAGTAGTCCATTGAATAAAAAGTTCTAGAGTGCGAGAGTTAGTAACGTAAGATGTTTCTTCGGAAACATGTCGAGAGTCCCTAGGTAATAAACATACTAAAACCCCGGGACACTAGGTGGAGCCCCGGAGTGGGGGGAGGGGGGGAAAGGGTCCATTTTTTCATTTTTCGCTTAAATCTCAAAAACGGTACATGTTAGAGAAAAACGTTGAAGGAAAAGTTGAAAGGCCATAAAATTATCTACAAGTTATACCTAAATCACTTTTTCCTATATCCTACCGTTTCTGAGTTACACGCATTAAAAAATGATTTTGGCTCAAACAACTTTCCCATACTACATACCCATGTTTATCACATCAATCGATCAAAAAATATTTCTTTCTTCCATAAAACTCAAATGTGCAACTTGTGACTGGTACTGATAGATTGCTCTTGATTAGGTCTATGATTGGTAAAATAAACACATTCCTCCATGGAAGCCTTTAGGAGGAATCGATTGTCAAAATATTATATTAGGGTAGTTTTAGTTACTGAACTTGAACTATTTGTTTTTTTCTTCCAAAAAAACTCAAAAGTGCAACTTGTGACCGGTACCTATAGATTGCTCATAATTAGGTCTATCACTGATAAAAAAACCAGATTCCACCATGGAGGCGTTTAGGGGGAATTGAATTTTATTAGGGTAGTTATGATACTTTATTTTGACAATCGATTCCTCCTAAAGGCTTCCATGGAGGAATGTGTTTTTTTTACCAATGATAGACCTAACTAAGAGCAATCTATCAGTACCAGTCACAAGTTGCACTTTTGAGCTTTTTGGAAGAAAAAAATAAAATGTGCAGGTACCGTAACTACCCTTATAAAATTAAATTTCCCCTAAACGCCTCCATGGTGGAATCTAGTCTTTTTATCAATGATAGACCTAATTATGAGCAATCTATCGGTACCGGTCACAAGTTGCACTTTTGAGTTTTTTTGGAAGAAAAAAATAAATAGTTCAAGTTCAGTAACTAAAACTACCCTAATATAATATTTTGACAATCGATTTCTCCTAAAGGCTTCCATGGAGGAATGTGTTTATTTTACCAATGATAGACCTAATCAAGAGCAATCTATCAGTACCAGTCACAAGTTGCACATTTGAGTTTTATGGAAGAAAGAAATATTTTTTGATCGATTGATGTGATAAACATGGGTATGTAGTATGGGAAAGTTGTTTGAGCCAAAATCATTTTTTAATGCGTGTAACTCAGAAACGGTAGGATATAGGAAAAAGTGATCTAGGTATAACTTGTAGATAATTTTATGGCCTTTCAACTTTTCCTTCAATGTTTTTCTCTTACATGTACCGTTTTTGAGATTTAAGCGAAAAATGAAAAAATAGACCCTTTCCCCCCCTCCCCCCACTCCGGGGCTCCTCCTAGTGTCCCGGGGTTTTAGTATGTTTATTACCTAGGGACTCTTGACATGTTTCCGAAGAAACATCTTACGTTACTAACTCACGCACTCTAGACCCCCTTTGGAGGTACTCATTCAATGGACTATAGGTAAACGAACGGTTACACGACTGCTATAGGCTGATGTGATGAATGTACCCACTAGTTTAATTTTGGTCTAGTTAATTCTGGTTCACAACTGTCGTAGAACCGACTGACGGTGAAGGGCGCAGGTTCAAGAGTAGAGCAAGCCGCGGTAAGCATACCGTTGGACGCCCTCCGGCCAGATGGACTGATGGCTTAAAGAGAGCGGCTGCTAGCGACTGGATGGCGAAAGCGGGGGATTGTGCGGGAGCTGTACAGCTTTGGAATAATCTCCCTATGTTTATACAGGAAAGTCCCTCCATTTCTATATTCAAAAATCGTGTAGGCTATGAGATGATGATGATCAATTCTAGTTGGTGGCTTACCTCCAATAAGGTAGGTGTCAGAGAGGCGGGTGTTGTTGAACCACGTCAGCGTTGCGGCACAGAGCGGTACTAACATCTGGTGTCTCGCTCTCTCTTCGGTTTTTACCTACGAACAACAATGGGCGTTCAAAAACTTATACGTCTTCAAAATTCGTGATGTCATTAACGAAATAGACCCATCCACATTGCACAAAAAGTGATTATAAATTTTGATGAAAGAATCAACATCTGTCAGCGTGGTCGTGGTGGACATTTGTCAGATATCTTTTTCATTCATAATTGCCGAACTTTTCTTTTTGTAATACATTGTTTTCTTTTTTATTCATTTTCCTCTAGATTCTTTATTTTGTTTTGAAAAACAAAGTTCTTCTTGAAAAACCCGTTAAATCTATCGGCCATAGATAATAAAATGTGTACCACTTACTGGTAAAACAGAGACAACCGGTGTGTTGCGTCGTCTGTACAGAGGTCGTCGGTCTCAACTCTTTGTTCTCTTTACTCTGCTCTGAGAGGCACTTCTGGTAATAATCCGACTCCTTCAGGTACCTGTGAAAATATAATCAGTAATCAAATAACTTGGTGACGCGTGGGCATTAATATGTGATGCGTAGACGTTACTACGAGATGCGTAGACGTTGCTATGTGATGCGTAGACACTGCTAAGTGATGCGTAGACGTTGCTACGTCATGTGTACACACTGCTAAATGACGCGTAGATGATGCCACGTGATGTGTAGATGTCAAAACATGATGCGTAGACTTTGTTACGTGATGCATAACATGTGATGCGTAGATGTTATTATATGATGCGTACACGCTGCTACGTGATGCGTAGACGTTGTTAGATGATGCATAAACGTTATTAAGCCAATAAAAATTTCTATAATCAAAAAACCTGATTCTTACCAAACCGGAGGCCACCGATTGTCGGACAAGTAGTCTCTGGAGGCTTGGCTGAGGTGCTTGGCGCGACACACCCGGTCGTAAGCGCCGCACAGACGCCACATGCACCAGTCCGCTAGGTTGTGTGCGTTGTGTAACTGGGAAACAAAGCAAAGGTTTTATGACGTCTGAAAGATCATAGCTAAAATGTTAGATTGTTATTCTTTATATCATATCGGCAAAAACGCGTATCGATCCATCCCTAATTTCGACCTATGTTCCTTGGGGAAAGTTGTTCAGTTTCATGGGCTGGTTCACACCTTAAAATATTTGCAGCTAATATTTTTACACTTTAAAAGTATGTATGTAAAAAAGGATTGAAAGGCACAATTTTCTCTATTTTATAACAATTTTAAGTTCCTGGTAACTAGTTATAAACAAAACAATTAAACACGAATCAGTTGAAAATAAAGGCAAGATAATGTTTTATCACGTCTAAAAGTTAAAAGCACATAACTAAAATTGTTGAGTCTAAGATAAGATATCTTTAGTTTTGCACTTTCGTGTACAAAAACTTATACCACTTAATGTTCGTCTCGAATTATATTCATACGCGGCATTGTCGCCTGCCTTAGGTTTGCAAGAATATAGTCGGCCGCAGTCTACGAAAGAAAAATACACACACACACATCACGCCTTTATCCTTTGCGGGGTAGGTAACGCGTCAACGGCCATAAAATACAGCCGCTATCGCCACATTCTGAAAAATATTGAGGGCCCTTTCAGATAATTCGTGCATCACCGTAGTGACAGGTTGTCAGTCTGTCGCCTAAAGTTGTAATACAAATGAAGCCCTCGAGTCCCTTAGTCGCCTTGTACGACACCCGTGGGAAGAAATAGGGTGATGCTATTCTAAGTCGGCATCACACGGAAAATATAGTTCGTTGCATTATTATGTTCACGCAAATAATTCAAGTAAACTGTCAAGGTCACCGGAGGCTGACGGACGCATATAATTTATATCTCTATTATAAAATAATTTACCTTGACAAGTTCTAATAACGATAACGCTATTTCCACAACTTGGTCCTCTTCACCGCAAACTCTGAAAAAATTTAAAAAGGTAATCAATGATATAAAAAATCTGCCAAAATACGCAAGAACAAGTAAGGGCTCAGTCGCAAAACGTACTATCGCAAGGTGCTATGCGTTAGGTGCATTTTGAGAAAGGTGCATTATGCGACGATTTTCGCATGCGGTACATTTTGCGAATGGTACGTTTTGCGACTACATACAGGTAGTACATTTTACATTTTGAAATAATTATTGTTCTTGTTTCAAATTACGCAAATACTTTTAACACAAATAAAAAACTGTCTACTTTTATCTGGTTCGTCGAATCAACCATAGATTTGAATTTTAAAAAATCTTCCATAATACATTGGCTACAAAAAGCTTTACAATTCACAAATTGGAAGACAGAGGCTCAAACTACGTTTCTCTGTGTCTTCAG
This sequence comes from Keiferia lycopersicella, assembly GCA_029255805.1. Lineage (NCBI taxonomy): Eukaryota > Metazoa > Arthropoda > Insecta > Lepidoptera > Gelechiidae > Keiferia > Keiferia lycopersicella. The sequence continues at coordinate 1,627,905 of JARACZ010000028.1, forward strand.
TGAAAGAAACTTTCACTGTGACTCCTCACCTGTCCTGATGCTGCAGCTGATCAATGACCCTGGCCTCCACAAGGGTGACCAGCCTCGTCATGCACAGCCTGTTCGCCAGCTCCAGCAGTTCTATGCATCTCCTGGGATCCACAGGCGGGATCTTGTCCGAGTAGATGTAGCATAGGAGGATGTGGAACGCGTACATTTTTACGCCTGGGAATGAGATCTGGAAGAAACAATCAGCTGGAGTAAGGATACGTCTCCATTAAAGCGGGGCTGCGCTAAGCTAAGCTAAGCGCGGCATGAACTGACCAATCATGAGCCTCAATTGCCTCATTGCCTCAGTGAAGACGCACCCTAAAATAGTGGAAAAGAAAGTCAAAAATACGGGTACGGGCTTTTCTGGAAACGTCAAAATGACAATTAGATTATATTACAAACTAATATAAAAAAAATGCAAATCATATAATTTTGATAGAGTCTAGAATATATCTGTTTCGATGCTTTTGGAAAACTTGCAAAATTTTACACCGCAGACTGGATTTCAACCAGCCACTTTAATTTAACATAACATAACAAAATTCTTTTTTGCACAAAATTATACTACTACTACATACTACATAAATAATAATATAATACATAAACAAACACTTTCGGAAGATAGGTTGACTTTACAAGTGAGACAGATATAACAGCTATTTCAAGAATTTGCTGCTATGGTCATGTCTGTTTGACTATGCCTGAATTTTTCTCTGGATCGCATATCTATACTTTACTTACCACTCTAGAGATGCTTTCCCGGAAGTGCCCCTGGAACATGGCCTTCATGGGGTCACACCTGGCCATCAGAATGGCTCGGTGTGCCAGGTGGATGCCGTCGTCCAGGTCAAACGTCACGTCGGCAAACAGGCTCCTTTCCACGTACATCTCACGAAGTCTTTGTGGTAGAGGCTGTGGAGATATTAGATAGGTTAAAGTATTAATTATATTTTTGGTAATATTACTGCGACTATCGAAACTTAAATGTTTCGTTTTATGTCGACACATCTGTATTTTCTATGAATCGTCATTTCATTCATTCGTCATTCTGTTTCTTCTATAAAGAGGAAACAGCATGATTCGTAAAATCGGCGATTGATAGAGTCGAAAGGAAAGGTTTAGAAGTTGTGGTCACGCATCGGAAACCCTAGGATGGGACAGCCAAGTAGACTGACATTGTCAGACATTGGATGCAGTCTATGGAGGCTCTTGTGTTTGGTAGTATAGTACTTCGCTTTCAAGCAACACTGTTGTTCGTCGATCGCTCAAAGTAATCCCATAGCAAGCATTTACTTACTTCGAACTTATCTACGACGTTGTCGTGGCAAATAAAAAATAGATTTAGGTACATGTAATAGTAGATTACGCACCTAGGAATGTAACCTATCAATTGCAACAGTGGTTTTTCAACGCCTGAGCGGAGCAAGGGCGGTAACTTTACGAGGTTGCAATAAGAGGTTTTCTTTTTGAGAATTAAAAAAGAAACTTGTATCCCAAGAACTCTTGTGTTACTGTTGAACTATGTTACTGGCTTTTTGGTCAGTATTGACCTATTTTCAGAGCATGAGATATGTAAAAAACTTACACTATGAAACTGCTGCATAAATCCTTTATCGAAGAGCAGATGCTGGTCGAGAATGAACTGACTGAGCTTCGTCAGCTCGTGGAAACCCAGCATTTCGGCTGCTTGTCTGATCTCCTGGAAAATTCATGACCTGGTCATATCAAATCTATGAGCATGATGGTATAGTTTGGAAAATATAATTTGAGCCGATACGACTATGAAACGTCAAGGCGAATTGGCTCAAAATATTTCCGAAACTATAATAATATGATATTATTCCCACTGTGGCATTCTTTATAGTTATGATGGAAAAGTGAAAATTTTTCAAGGGTAATCCAGCCCATGACAATGAAGATTTTTTCCTAAGAAATATGGGTCCAAATGTGAAAAATGGTGTCATTTTTCCGAGCATAGTGAGAATAGTGGCATAACGCAACAAATAGAAATTAAAAATAGTCGTATCTATGACAGCGATGCGAGCACATAAATGCATCAAACATAAATTGAGTGAATAAATCTTGTAATATTTTAATGCTATTTTTTATTATATTGAAACGCGAGCGGTCATAGATAATATAGAACAAGTTTTTAAGGTAAAATTTTACAAGCCTTCTACGATTGTTTTTCAGGGTGTAAATAAATTAGCTGCAAGTATTTTAAGGGGTGAATCAGGCCATCAAACTGAACAACTTTTCCCAAGAAACATAGGTCGAAATATGAAAAAAAATTTGGACCTCCTATACAGTTGGCTCGCTCGGCTGCTACATTTTGTATAGGAGGTCCAAAAATTTATTTCATATTGCGACCTATGTTTCTTGAGGAAAGTTGTTTGCAGCTAGTTGTTTGTTTTTTACACCTTATATATAAAATTTTACCTTTCAGAAATACTGATGGCCAGCGAAAGATAATACGTAAAAAATATGGTAAATTTAGTTAGCAGTATATAATCATATATTGAAAAGCTTAGAGGTATATAAAATTATGAATAAATTTATAATAAAAAATAATAAAAACTACATAGCAGACGTGATTGCGATAAAAATATGAATAAAATAATATGATTTTATATGACGCAATTATTATTTTAGAATTTACCAGTAGAAGTCCAATAGCAGCTGACTGCAGAAGATATTTTGATATTTTATTATTTATTACATTTTATTATTAACTCGCTTTTTATAATTTTTATTTACTTAATTATTTAATAAATCCTATTAAAATATAACAAGTAGGTACTAAAGCAAATAAATTGTGTGTATTTAATTAACAAAAGTTAGAAGAGGAAGAATTATTTCAATATATTGGTATAGTAGGCAATATTACCTACAATACCTAAGCAATATGACAACTGACTTGAGGACCTTAATGTTCAAATTATATTTGTCCGCCAACCGCCAGCGGACGACCGCCCGTCGTAGCGGATTTAAAAACTTACTTAGTTAAAGTATGCCGCTGGCGGATTAATACAGGGTGTAAAAAAAATTGCTGCAAATATTTTAAGAGGTGAACGCCCATGAAACGGAACCACTTTCCCTAAGGAACATAGGTCGAAATATGAAAAAAAATTTGGAGCTCCCATACAAAATGTACCGGCCGACCAAGTCAATTTGTATGGGGGCAATTTTTTCTTTCATATTTCGACCTATCTTCCTTGGGGAAAATTGTTCAGTTTCACCCCTTAAAATTATATTATACCCCTTAATATTATATTTGCAACTAATATTTTTACAGCCTGTATTCTTAAAAGCGACTTCAAGTTGTCATATTTCTTAAGTTTCAACAAAAGCATTTACTTGTAAGGAATAAAGATAGTTTAAAAAGCAAAAGCCGTCAAAAGATATTAAAAATTACTTAGGTTATCAAAGTGGGTACATTAAGCGTAATATTTGAGATATAAAAACGTTTTTTTGTAAATAATACCATGGACAACTAAGGCCCATAATTATAAACCGCACTCAACTCTGAGATCGATCTTGAGTGCGGCTTTGAAATGCTTTTTCAAAATCGCTCTTGAGATCGATCTCAGAGTTGATTGCGATTTATAAATTCGGACATAAGATTCACTGCTCTTGACTTAAGAGTAACGTGAACAGAAAACTCGTCAAGTACAACCCAAGGTGGGTATGTACCTAGGTCGAATAATAAAATGTAAGCGAAGTCATGTATGCTTATGATGCGTACCACGACATAGATCCTCTCTACACCTTTGTGTCAAAAAAGATCAAATGTATTTAAAAAACCTATACGATTTGACATGTCTGAAGTCTACTCGCAAGTGAGATAAGTCTCTTTACGGGACGCATCATAAGCCTATTGGTATTTATACAACAACGTTATAGGCGAGGAACACACTTGACGCACCACAAAGCTGAAAAATATCGCAGCGGTCTGTCAGTAGAAACGTCACTCCCTATTCTAAAACCGCACTCGACGGATGACACTGCGATAGCTCTGCGTCAACAGCGGTTGAGCGGTTTTAGTATGGGGATTAACATTTTCTTGTAAGGATCTGACAGACCGCTGCGACATTTTGGCGCTCCGTCGTGCGTCAAGTGTGTTCCTCGACTTAGTAAGTGGACTTCTTCGTTCTTCTATCGGTTCACTGTACTCTTAAGAATGGCTTTACGTGGTCTCATAAAAAAAAACAATCAATAACATTTTCGTGAACGCACCTGCTGCTTGAATGCATTCGCATCAATCGTGCCCGTGTAGATGTATGATACTATTTCTTGCATCACAGCAGATGATATCAGCTTGCTCATCGTCACTATGGTTTGTGTGGACGACTGGCCGTGCTGTACCTTGTCACACTAGACATAAAATGTAAGTTTTAGATTTAGTAAACAAATACATTGAAAAGGGAGACACAAAAAAGTTTATGGTGGGTTCGGCGTATGTTGCCCACGCTCTAGATAACCCAACTCTAGATGATGGGCGGGCGTGTGTCATCTGTCGACCTCTGGAAGAAGGCTGTCGTAAACAGCCGAAGCGTAGAGGCCCAACTCCCTACCAAAGCTAAAGCAACGTGAGTCGTCTAAACTTCTCTAAATCAACTGAAAATAAGCTTTATAATTTTTTGTCCAATCTTTTTCAGTACCGGTATCTTCTTCTAAGGTAGTGGACTAGGCCCGAAATTCCATGCTCACCAGGATTGGTAGGCAGATCAGTAAGTGGGGTAAGGTGTTGCATTTGCAGAGACTACTATTACCACACCTATGGGTTGAAAAGGGCGATGCTATTCTAAACAAGCATCTCGTGGCGATAAAGAATATCTTCTTTCTTCTTTATCTTCTTTGCTACCATTTCATATTGATAAGATCTTACCTTAACTTGGCGAATAGAGTTGATAGCGGGGTGATTAACTTCCCGGTAGAGATCTGGCGGCTTTTTGCAGTTGTCAGTCAGCGGCAGGATCTGACAAGAAGACCGCCGCTTTATCTGGTCCCAGACTCTGGAAATTACAAGCATGGTTAATCTGTGATCCTATCCTAGACACGTCGCCAAGATGACAGACTTTCAGTAGACGAGGGGGTTTAATCTATTAGATTTGGCCGGAAATACTAGAAGACTCTCACGTCGCAAGATCGTTGCAAGCAGAAAATATTTCAGATCGCATAAGGCAAGTTCAGACGGATAACAGAATATCATCATTATCTCTGCAATCTAGGTACTAGAGAGAAAGGGGTTAGTTCAATGTGACCTTGGGGTAGCAGATAAGACAATATCAACCCGAAAAAAGTATTCTTGAAATGGCACCAAAACTGTATCATAAGCTTCCGGAAAACATGAAAACCATAGAAACACCATCTAAATTTAAATCAGCTTTGACCCGCATATTACAGAAAAAATGTTACTACAGTATACAAGAATATTTAAATGATGATAGTCTGTTTTGAACTTGGCGTTTTTGTAATGTACCTAATACCTACTTTTTAATACTTTGTCACTGTCTTCGATATTTTAGTTTTTTTATTCTTTTAGAGTTTATTTTTTGTTACTGTGTTTAATAAATATATTAGTTTGTTAAATTATAATTAGATACCTAAATAACATTGTACTCACAGTACGTGAACTTCGTACGCCAGCAGGCAAACTGTCGTGGTACCACCTAATTTTATAAGATCTTTTGTAAAATAACCTACAGTTACGAATTAACTATTTGATTGATTGATTGATAATCTGATCGACCACTCCAGGTGTCATTAACCCAAAAAAAGTTAAGAACACTTCTGGCCAAGACAAGAGTCGCAAGCAAACACAATGCAACCATTACTAACCTCATCTGTTTGGCCTGTTCTTTGCTGATCAAGTACTCCGTATCTTCGTTGAAGTCACCAGCCGTTGCTTCACCCATACTGCTTACCTAAAAACACATAAAATTATGAAAAAGGTCGACAGTTCGACAGAGTACGAGGTTCTAAATTTTCCAACAACCTAGCAGCCAAATGCTGGATTGACATTCTATGTTCTGCGAAGTATTATTACCAGCAGACAGGATGACGTTGTTTTTTTTGGCCTGTTGTTCCAAATTGCACCGGACTCACTTGTGTATGCGGGAAGCTGGTTTTAAACTTTGGGCGTAACGTGAAGGATTCGAACCTGCAGAAGGAGGCTCGTTACGCTCCGCAGAGAGGACGAAAGCACAAGGAATCTCAACAGAGCAGGGCCCTAAGTCTGATAAATAAAAATCGTTTCAGTTGGATGTCGATTGGATATCAATTGGATGATTTCGGTCATTTCGTAGTCTGCTAACAGTCTGAAGTATAGAAAAATCACAATGGCAATTGAACGACAGTTGAGTTTCGATGGCGTTATAATGACAAAAGATAGCAGACTTGGGGTTCAGGATGGAGCAAATGGGGAGCTGTCCTGCACTTCAATCGCATCCAGATTCCGTTGCTGCTGATACCGCAGCGGTGTACGTTGCCAGTCTCAGGTTTTCCAAAGGGATGCATAGTAAAATGTTTTTGTATTCATACCATACTGCTTTCACTGGAGCTCCTTGCAAGTTCGGTGGATAAATGGGCAGAGTCTGTGGTCATGAGGCGGTGGAAAGCCTCACAGGCTGCAGCCAGCATAAACCGGTGAACTGGGAAGCCTTTTGCGCCACAGATTATCACCATGTCTGTGAAGAACTGTCGACAAAATTATCACGATTAATTGTTGAGGTATTGCTTATATGAAATGTCTTGTGACCATCATCACTGTTTGCCCTTATTCCAACTTATTTGGTGTCGGCGCAACATGTCTTCCTCGTCCATTCATCTCCATCTGCAGCCAAATCTTCGTTAATACCTTTCCATCCAAACAATTTTTTTAGGCCGTCCTATATTTTTTAGTCCATACATACATACATATATATATCACGCCTTTATCCCTTGCGGGGTAGGCAGAGCGTTAACGGCCGTAAGAATACATATAAAATACTTAAAATAAGAATACTTTATAAGAATACTTTTTTCGAATTATCGTGTGGCCAGATACCACACAAACCCCAAAAATAAACACAATACGGTATTTAACTGTTTACCTGTTGCCGTAACAAAGTAGTCATGTTTTCCAAGTACACGCTGCTGACGACTTGCACCTCGGGCTCCATCGGTCTTGGTGGTCTGAAGGGTGCCTGTAGGGGACAAATGAGTAGAGTTATTACTTTGGCAAAAAAGGCCTTTGGCATTAGATAGGCGCAGTATGATGTCAGCTTAAAATAGCCATTTCTCTCAGTGCTGGAAAGTGGCTGGGATATAAATCCATACAGAAAAGGGGCAGCAGGCAGCAGCGATTACTGTGGACGCGATACCTGGCACTGCGCTTTCCAATCCACCTGCGAAGTGTGCCAAATGCATGCCTCATAGAGGAGGCCAGCCATGTTCAGCAGTGAACTGCTGATGGTAAATAAGTACCTGCAGCAAAGGTCGTTGAACTCTCTTCAAGTTCGTCATCCAGAACCTCTGCTGCCGTCTCGCGATCAAGGCAGCTCTGATGGCGTTCTCGAAGACCTCGTTGACCCCGTAGTACGTGAAGACAGAGGTCTCGTAGTAGTAGATGCCCAGTTCGTGGGCCAACGCTCGTCCCTGGTCCGGCATAACTAGGTCGCTTTTTCTTGGCGCCCTGTGAATAAAAAACTTTTTAGGATTTGATAACTTCAGCGTTAAATGACGACCGATGTGGCGCAGTGGTAGTGCGACTGCCTTTGACGCAGAAGGTCCCGGGTTCGATTCTCAATGGGTCACTCACAAAGTTGATATTTATCACTTTGTGAATTTGTTCCCAGTCTGGTTAGGACATTGCGGGCTGAACCACCCGATTGTCCGTAAGTAAGATGGTTCCGTGTTTCGGATGGCACGTTAAGCCGTAGGGCCCGGTTGCTGTCTATGATAACTTAGACGGCGGTCGTTACACAACCATATCAGAAGCCTACCAACTTGTAGAAGGCCGTTAAAAAATTCTGACACTAGGGTTCATCGGGTCGTTGGACGACTCGGTGTCCCACACGAAAAGAAGAAGCGTCAAATACACGTGCCATGAATGACACAATGGTCTAAGATCTGTATAAAATAAATCGCTCTCAACTCTGAGGTCGATCTCAAGAGCGATCTTTGTAAATATCAGTCAATACTTTTCAAGATCGATCCTAGAGTTGAGTGCGGTTTATTGATACAGGCCTAAGTTGCTAGGTAAGTATAAGATTGGTAATCAAGCGTCGTGATTTTACATTAATATACAGGGACAAAAATAAACAGGACAAAATATACAGGACAAAAAGACTAATAAAGCTGAAAGAGTGTTGACGGGTCCATTGTAAAGAGTCTATTTATAAACTAATAAAAGCCGTAATGTCGTGTTTGAAAATTCATAAAGAATATTAATTTTAATAAATTTGGCTTGATTCTAAGACTTGCGTCGCAGCCACTATTGTTACAATGTCAAGTTCATTACTCTTACCAGGAGATATTTTTCGCCACTTCCTAAACCCCAACCATTCTTAAAATAAACAATGTCAAAGAAATTCATTTTTATTGTTCATTCTGTAACACCTTGTATAATTAAAAAACAAAAAATTTACATTATAATAGATTAATGCATTTCTTTCCCGTGGGTGTCGTAGAAATCGACTAAGGGATTAGAGGGGTTCATGTGTATTGCAATTTTAGGCGACAGGCTGACAACCTGTCACTATAGTAATGCACGGCTTATCTGAAACGACCCTCAAACATTTGTCAGCTGTGGCGATAACGACCGTAATTTTACGGTTGTTGACGCTCTGCCTACCCCGCCAGGGATATAGGCGTGATTTGTGTGTGTGTGTATAATAGATTTCGCAAGTAATTTAAGTTAGTAGACGTATGTAGGTAGTTAAATTGTAAAATATATTGGACGCTTTTTGCTATGGGCCAATTTATATAAAATTTATATTTGTACAGCAGCTTGCGGACAAATATAATTCGAACCTTTACTTTCTTAAATTTTTCTTTAATAAATTTTCTTTATTTTATTGTTAATCTATAATAAAATATTTATGGCTATTTATTATTTAGAATATGTTAACAGATATATAAAATACTAAGCTAAACTATATCTAACTATAATATACATTAAATTGATAAGAAGTAGTTCTATTTTATATCTGATCGTGATGCACTTTATTTGGCAGAACTGAATCCGCTATACCTACAGTAAATTTTGATTGCATGTATCTGATAAAACTAATTTAAGTTCCAAGTTCGTGACTGAATGCAATTATTTGTTTTTTATTACCAAACTGCATTTTGTAATGAAGTCTATATACGTTTTACAGCGATTTTACATTTATATGGCATGTTATAAGACCGGATCAAATGCAGAGACATGTTTCGCATGCATTTTTATGTAAATATGTAGGTATTTGTATATTTAGGTATAGTATGAGCAACCTGTCACTATAGTGATACACATGTTTTCTGAAACAACCTTAGAAAACAATACTCAAAGGTGATAGTGGCCGTATTTTTGCGGCCGTTAGCGCTCTGCCTACCCCGCAAGGGATAAAGGCGTGATATATGTATGTATGTATGAGAATAGGGTTTGGGAATTGACATACACACACAAATCACGCCTTTATACCTCGCGAAATAGGCAAAGCGTTAACGATCGAAAATTTATTTTTGAAATTATCAAAAATTTGGAATTAAATTTTCCAAATTTCCAGGAAAACTCGCCTCATATCGTCAAGTTCTGTCTAACTTCTTTACACAGAAAACCAAAACCATTAAAAGTAAAAGAAATCGTCACTTATTTTTAGCGCGTTCTATTAACTAACAGCGACATCTGCCGGTGACGGGCGTTACTAACCTGATGAAAGGGCTGCGGTCCTTGCAGTAGTTGAGATAAGTTTCATCCCTGTACATGTAGCGGAGGTCGTTTTTACACCCCACGAGTAATATTGGGGTGTTTGGACAAAAACGCCTGGAAAAAATATTTGATATTAATATACATGATCCTTCTTCTATTCTTCAACAGCCACAACAGTCCACTGCTGGACATAGGCCTTCCCCAAATTGGGGCGTATTCCCAGCTTATCACGCTTGGCAGGTGGATCGGCGAGCGCAGTACAAGATATTGTAGATATCCGCAAGGAACGCTGCTGCCCGTTCAATGGATTCATCCCTTAGTCGCCTTTTACGACACCCACGGGCAGAAATGGGGTGATGTTATTTTAAACTGGCACCACATGGTGGATTTTAGGTGATCGTCGGGTTTTTGGACCAGTCGGTGTCCTACATGAAAAGAAGAAGAGAGTATCATTATAATCAAGTACCTGGTTCACCGAGCCTAGCTCGGGTTTATTGCCCCTAAAAACGTATTTTGTTTCTTAGGAGCCGTTTTCGAGATCCCGAAAATATAAATAAATAATACAACTCTTGCTCGTTTAAAGGTATTAGATAGATAGATTTAAATATGATAAATATGATATGCCTATCCAAGAGATATGTAAGAGGATAGGATAGGTAGGCATGAGGTATGAGGAGCATTTGCTAAAAAATGTAATGAACATGAATGTGGATGGATGCAGAAGGAGAGAAAGGCCCAAAAAGGTTTGGATGGATTGTGTAAAAGACGACATGAACAAAAAGGACACAAATGAGGATTTGACTGCTGATAGAGATGAATGGAAGAAGAAAACATGTTGCGCTGACCCCAAGTGAATTGGGACAAGGGCTGGCAGAGGTTGGCATATTTACCTGATCTCAGGATACCACATAGCTCCACAATTCCTCAAAGATATCGGGTTGGTTATTGAGAAACATAACAACACCACGTCGGACCTGAAAAACATATCAAATTGGTTGAGATTTTCCATGTTTAAAAATCTAGAATGGCTAAAGCTCTGAATTTGGTAATGTGAAATTAATGAATCTATCTAATCTATCTATCTTTCCACGTCTTACCTTCCGTATGCGAATCTCCTGTCCTTCTCATGGTCTCCGAAGGTGTCCCATAGACGGAGAGACACGTTCACCCCGTCTACCACTTCCCAGGATCTTTCCAACACCTGTGGTGATAAAAAATCATGATTTCTCTGTAGAATCAGTCCATGCTGGAGTACTTATTACTCGATGTCCTTTCTTCGTAGCAAGATTGCTGCAAAACTTACGTCTTTATAAATTCGGTACTGATCGATGGCCCAGACGGTGGGCACGTGGGTGGTCATAAGCTGCGCTAAGGAGACATGCTTGTTGCATGCTCTTGCGCATATGAGCCTGGTCTTCCCGACTGCAGTGTCGCCCACCACCACGCACTTCACCAGCTCCTGATGGGGCTGCTCCTGGTCCATGGTCTGGAGACAAGGGTCTAAGTTGAGAAAATGAGAGTCAAATATCACTTCAATCTTGGCGACCGATGTGGCGCAGTGGTAGTGCGACTGCTTCTGACGCAGAAGGTTCCGGGTTCGATTCTCGGTGGGTCACTCACAAAGTTGATATTTATCACTTTGTGAATTTGTTCCCAGTCTGGTTAGAACATTCTGGGCTGAACCACCCGATAGTCCGTAAGTAAGATGGTTTCGTGTTTCGGATGGCACGTTAAGCCGTAGGTCCCGGTTGCTGTCTATGATCAATTAGACGGCGGTCGTTACACAACCATGTTAGAAGCCTGCTACTTGTAGAAGGCGGTTGAAATATTCTGACACTAGGGTTCATCGGGTCACTGGACGACTCGGTGTCCCACACGTAAAGAAGAAGAAGACTACGAAACTACCCACGCAAGAGACTAGGCTGGAGCATAAAAATAAGAAGTTGCACATAAATTAGACGTAAAGGATAATGTAGGTGTTACAGTAAAAATCGGTTTTTAGTTAAAACGCATTTTCACGAGTTAAAACTAGTTTTTACTAACTGCCTTTGTAAAAACTAGAATCTCCTAGTAAAAACTAGAATTTACTGATTTATACGGTTGAGTTTTAGGTAAAACTAGTTTTAACTTTGAACGATAGACAAAACTAGTTTAGTAGAAAATTTTGTTTGTAATTTGCCTTGACTAAAAATGAAACATTAAAATATATTTTTTATTACAATATTTATTGAGAATATTTGTGAATTGTAACATTTCAATAATTCAGTAACATTCATATTTATTATCAATATAAAAATTATAAAAAAAAATTCTTCTTAGGAAGATCAAATAACTAAATTGGCAATTTTACTTAAAGTTTCAATCAAGTCTTACACATTTAACAAAAGTATTTTTTAAATCTTCATACAGGACAAAAACTAGTATTTCACTATCGTTCTAACACGTCACGCCACTTCTGCAGTTTGTGGAATTAGTTTTAACTGTTTGGTTTCGTTAAAACGCGTTTTGACTAGTTAAAGCTAGTTTTAACTCGTGAAAACGCGCTTTAACTAAAAACGGGTTTTTACTGTAACATAGGCACCATGAATAATAAATATGCAGATTTGTAACAATTACATAGAGTCCCGTGAATTCACTTAGCAGCTCAGAAATAATCATTTTTTCAAATTGCTTACGTACAACGTACATACATACGCATGTCAAACTTGGCGGATCGCACACTTGACGCACGACGGAGCGCAAAAATATCGCAGCCTAGAAACGTTACTCCCCATGCTTAAACCGCACTCGACCGACGACACTGCGATAGCGCTGCGTGGACGACGGTTGAGCGATTTTATTGAGAGGATTGACATTTATAGTATGCATCTGACAGACCGCTGCGATGTTTTAGCGTTCCGTCGTGCGTCATATGTGCGATCCGCCTTTGTTTGAGTGTCGTTTAAAAAAATTCATGTATCACTACAGAAATAAGTTGTCAGCCTGTAGCCTATATTTGCAATAGACATGAAGCCTCAAATCCCTTAGTCGCGTCTTACGACACTCACGGGAATTATATAGGGTGATGCTATACTAAGCTGGCATCACACGTCTCCTGCCAAGGAGTAATGGTGTTCTGTGATCACGTGGAATTAAGTAACGTTTTATTATTAGCTATAATTTTTATCTAAATATTAGTGGGCGGGCGTGGGAAGTCGGTTTTAAGCCCGTAGCATCCCACAGGAACCATTTTTCGGGATAGCAACTGTCCTATGTGTTAATACAGGTTAAGCTCTATCTGTGAACCAAGTATCAGGAAAATCGGTTCTGTAGTTTTAGCGTGAAGGAGTAAGAAACAAACAAACATACAAACTTTCACATTTTTAATATTAGTAGGACTACGGGCTGTTGCTACGAAAAGCCTACGGCTATATTTGGCTACAGACTTCGCCTGCTACGAGGGAATCTCGTAGCAACATAGGCACTTTGTTTTAGTACATCATAAAATTGGACCGACATGATACGAATCTAATATTATTACCGTAATTTCACTATCTCTATGGTTAACTGCGATTGGTCTAACTTATAGATTGTTATTTAGGATAAGGAGAATCGAACTATGAACCTGTGGTTGGATTTTGAGACCGAAATTGATTGCAAATATTTTACTTACATATTAACAACTATTGGTACAATATGATTGGATTTTTAAGAAATGTTTTCATATCTAAGGTAGGAGCGGAATTTTCGAAGTCTGTTAATTTTTTCCCAAATGTTTCTCGCTAATTTTTATATTAAAGTATTTTTGTTTTATAGCATTTAATAAATTAGCATAATTTTTTGTGAACACCACAGAAAAATGCTAACTTGAGCGACATAGCCAACGAAATTATTAAAATCACAAAAAAATCGACCAATCAGAAGTTTCCTTGGGTCATAAAAAAAAACAAAAGCTATCTTTTTTGCAAGTCACCCTACGCTAACTTTCTAAGAATTTAAGAAATTGTCAATAACATTTTTTGTTCTCGTATTACTTTGACTTTTCCGTAGCAGAGTGCTACGAAAAATCAAAATTAACTCAAAAACACATAAGAGAATTGAGAGAAATAAAAAACTTACGTTTTCTTTTCCACAAACACTTCAATATCTCAACACTATTTCTGAACGATCACCTATTCATTATTTCACTTGTTCTCAACCGACTCTTCAAAAATATCAACACTTTTTCTGCATTATGTTTGAAAATGGAATAAATGTGAATTTATTTCGAGACGGCCAGTGCTGTTGTATGAAGTTGCCGCGGTCCGGCGTTGCAGTGCGCATGCGCCTTCAGAGCTGCGCAGTCCAAGCGATCGAGACGGAGTTCAGATTAAAAACTCTTTGTATGGACAGCTACAGTAAGAAAAAGTTGCGGTAAAGTCAGTCTGCTAAATCAAAATCGTTTCAGATGGATGTCGATTGAATCTCAGTTGGATGATTTTAGTAGTTTCATAATCTGCTGACAGTTTGAAGTACCTATAGAAAATCACAATGCAATGGAATGACAGTTGAGTTTCGATGGCGTTACAATGACAAATAAATAACAGACTTGGGGCCCTGGAGCTCGATTTGTGTTTCACACAAACCCAAATCACACACGTTCTATTCTATTCAAACTCATTCATTCATACCCCACCTACCGCTGCTGGCATTAAAAAATGGACTGGTAGAGATTGTGATACGAGTGGTTAGATCAGTCGTTGCAGACTCCGTGTATGATTTTGGGAGTCTGGATTTCAAGAATTGAGCTCCACGTCAGTACGACTGCCCGCCTGACCATGTCGTATCTAGATAGTGTCAATTAGACGGTTTAGGTCGATAATTATTTTGTTTGTGAGTGAGTTTCAATCGTAGCCATATGTCATTTCATTGCGTGTTTCTGTCTCATGAATTCGCAATAGCCTAAATTAAGAAACTCACGTCCTCGGTCTCGCTCGCTTAATATTTTTACAGGACATTGTTTTCGTCTATTACTCTTAACTACTGGTCCTTACGTCTACTGCGGCACTATGACGCAGACGTGTTTTTAGGGTACCGACCCGAAAGTCAGCGCGAGGAATGGTAGTTGTCCGTTTGTCCGTCTGTCTGTCTGTCCATTAATCATAGAGAATTTTATAATAATCTTGGAATCACTCTATGATAAATTCTTCTCTTTTCGAGTGGGACACCGAGTCGTCCAACGACCCGATGAACCCTAGTGTCAGAATTTTTCAGCCGCCTTCTACAAGTAGCAGGCTTCTGAGTATTTGATTGAGATTGTTCCGAGTTTAGTTTGGGGTTCGGGTGTGTCCTTAAAATGTAGTCGGGTTCATCAGTT
Organism: Keiferia lycopersicella; assembly: GCA_029255805.1. Lineage (NCBI taxonomy): Eukaryota > Metazoa > Arthropoda > Insecta > Lepidoptera > Gelechiidae > Keiferia > Keiferia lycopersicella. The sequence continues at coordinate 1,643,165 of JARACZ010000028.1, forward strand.
TCGATTTAAAATCACCGCTTTTAAACGCGAAGTCGAAGGTAGGTCGTTGGCAGACTATTGTCAATAGAAAACGAATTGGCTAAGCGACGACCGATGTGGCGCAGTGGTAGTGCGACTGCCTCTGACGCAGAAGGTTCCGGGTTCGGTTCTCGGTGGGTCACTTACAAATATGATATTTATCACTTTGTGAATTTGTTCCCAGTCTGGTTAGGACATCGGGAACCACCCGATTGTCCGTAAGCAAAATGGTTACGTGTTTCGGATGGCACGTTAAGCCGTAGGTCCCGGTTGCTGTCTACGATCACTTAGACGACAGTCGTTACACAACCATATCAGAAGCCTGCTATATGTAGTAGGCGGTTAAAAAATTCTGGCACTAGGGTTCATCAGGTCGTTGGACGACTCGGTGTCCCATACGAAAAGAGAGAGATAGGGTGAATGCTCTAAGGTTGAAAAGCATTACCCTCCTCATCTTTATCAAAACGAGCAATTGGTGGCATTACCCTGGCGAATTTAGATGACAAAATGGCTCACATCCTGATTAAGTCGCTTGAGAAGATCATCGACGTAGGTACGAAAATATCTTCCATGTTTGTGATGGAGGCGATGCACTGACCTCTATGCATACAGGGTGTCTGGTGTTAGGGACCCCAAAATATTATGGGCTGTCAGACAATGAAACTGAACTTTATTACAAAGGAACATTTTTTTGTTAAAAGACGACCTTTCTTTAACCTCCCATAATTTGTTTTTTATGAAAAGTCGCAAAGTTTTAATTACTTCCTTGTTAAGTGTACTTAAGTTTTAGTTACTAGGACACAATAAATTATTCCTAATATTTATAATTTGAATAAAAAATATTATGCGTGCAATATTTTTTATTCAAAACACCGTCCCTTATATGCAAGTAAAAAACTAGACTTTCATGATTTCTAATTCTGTTACCCTAGTTTAAAAAAAAAACAGCAACAAAAGAATTTTTAAATGTAGCTATAATCTGTAAGTTTAGGTACTTATCTTTTTGTAAACAAACTTTGTATGAAACTGACAGTTCAGAAGTGTCACTTTCGTACAAAGTTTGTAAACAAAAATATAAGTACCTAAACTTACAGACTAAAGAGCAGGTGGATTAGATATTATTTGCAAATTAAAAACCGATGACGCCTTACCATCATACTTGATCTTAGAACCTCCATGATGCGATGAAAATGTGTGAAGTCGGTCGGCTAAAGAAAATCTTCTGTCAAACCTCTTAGTGAAAATGTGTCAAATTCTGTCACCCTTTGTGTCATCTGTTGAGTCAAGTTGTTCGCCCGTTATGTTTTATTTACGTCTACTATCTTTTCCGTGTGTTTTTCGTTTTTCACATACGAAAAACAAAGCGAAATAATGAGACTACCGCTAAAAACCATTCGACAAAAAAAACATTGTTCCAACATCTAGCTCCAAAAAGTATGGCCCATTTCACATTACTATGGAAAGCCAGAATTATAGAGAAATACAGATTGAAATACGAGAAGGAGAAACTAAATTCTATGAAAATAAACGCACAAAATGCTCACAACGAAAAGAAAACTCTATACCAAAGATTCTGCAATATGAACTATAGTAACACAAGAAAAAGAATTTCCAAAACATTTCTCAGGCGCTACCCTAAAGATTCAACTGTTTACAAGTTTTTTTATCTGTTGAAAACGGACCAGACGTTCCCTAACTTTTTGATGAAAAGCGTGATCGGGTTCGTGGGGGGTATCGTACTTACGTACCTTTGTTTTATGTTTTTCGTGTTCCAGCTTTCTATATCTCTGATTCATGCAACTATAATGAGCTCGATTATTGGTGTTTTACTTACACTTGGATTGGCTTTTAGCTATCGAATCAGGTAAGAGTTTTCTAAAATGGTTATGAAGAGAACTGCCGTGTGATGCCGGCTGTGCCGAGTGATACCGGCTTAGAATAGCATCGCCCTATTTCTTCCCGCGGGTGTTGTAAAAGGCAACTAAGGGACTCGGAGGGTTTCATGTGTATTACCACGTTTAGGCGACAGGCTGACAACATGTCACTAAAGTAATACACGAATCATCTGAAAGGGGCCTCAATACTTGTCAGACGTGGCGATAACGATCGCAATTTTATGATCGTTAACGCTCTGCCTACCCCGCAAGGGATAAAGGCGTGATTTGTGTATGTATGTTGCAATGCAGAGAAAGACTATCTTATTCAATCTCTCAAACAAAACAACATGTGAAATTTATGTAATTCATCATCCTGATTTCCGATACAGCAATAACAAATGAAGCGACTCATATAATAGTGATCGAACTTCACTTTTCATGTTCGCTTAATCATCTATTTATATTTCGTCAGTGTTGATCGGGTTTGTACGAGAAAGAATAAATTTCCAGGTGCTTGGTATTCCTCCTGATACCCCAGTTCTTCTCCCGCGTGGGTCGCTACACCCTCACCTGCTACGCCCTGGTGCTGATCTTGACGGGGCCCGCAACCAACACTTTGAAAAACTCTGAAATACTGTCGGAGTCTTTAGCTTGTGCCCAGGTAAAAAACATCTTAGCTGGATCTACATTGGTCGAGCAGCCTCAGACGCTCACTGCCGCAATGCGCGGTCGGTGTGGACGTGTTTCGCGTGAGCAGCGCATGTTAAAATTCTCATGCTCGGGCGAAAAACCGTCCACACCGACCGCGCATTGCGCCGCATGCTGCGCGCGGCAGTGAGCATCTGAGGCTGCTCGTTCAGCTATTGACTGACAGGAAAGAAAGAAAAAATGGAGGGTAGGTTCTGGAGGGGAAGCCGAGTATAAATGACTTTTTTCGTATTTCTGTCATGGACAGTGCCTACCTATCTGCTCCCAATCATGCCACTAATTATGATGAAGTTATTTTTTATGTAGAAAGATTGAAAAGAGAGGTATATATATGTACAATACATGCTGAGAAAACTTCTTATTCATACAGGAAAACGATTAGCAGCGGCTGCAACTGCAACTGCTTATCATAAACATTAGAACATCGTTTACAATGTTTACAACTATAAATTGTTGTAGGAAATTAGTTTTGTCCGACTGTTACTCAACCCTCTGCCGTGTGATGCCGGCTTGGATGCCGGCTTAGAATAGTATCACCTCACATCCTTCCCGCGGGTGTCGTAAGAGGCGACTAAGGGACTCGAGTGTATTGGTGTATTACAATTTTTAGGCGACAGGCTGACAACCAGTCACTATAGTGATACACATGAGTAGATACTATTCGCCGGTTCTAGACCACCCGAAAACCCCCTTTACGGTGGTTCTGTCGGTGTCTGCAAAAAGCTCGTCACATATGCTTTTAATTCGCGGTTTTATATCAACTTAATCCGCGTATGTAATTAAATTAATCCGCGGTCGCTATCAAATTAATCCGCGGTCGATATCAAATTAATCGGCGGTTGGTATCAAATTAATTCGCGGTTCCGCGGTTTGATTTCTAATTATTTCGTGCTTCATATAAAATTAAGTCGCGGTCAATTTGCGTTCTTGTTGGTTTGTCATATTAGAATTCTTGTTGGAATTCATGGTTCGTTGTATGAAATCCCTTTTTACTTCTCCAATTTTGGAGTTCATTATATCAATGATACTTTAATTCGTGGCTGAATTTGATATACGTCGCGGCTCATATAATCTTTTCATTTCATACATGCATTTTGTCAATTCATGGTACCAATAGATACTTCTTAGGCAGTAAAGCGTAAGTAAATCAATACGTATGATTATTCATAATATTTTTATATCACCATCAATTTAACTTATACCTACCATTTATAAAGTTCATACCTACCACTGTTGTGTTTCTGTACACCAGCGAGCAAGTTTCGACACGTTGAGCCTACTGTATTGTGAACAATGGTTCAGCCGTAAATACAAATCTTTGCCTTGCCGACTTTTTCAATATTTGTATTGTTCGCTAATAGTAAAACCCACCATGTAATACAATTAAGTTGTAAAGACCCTTGTTTCCTTTTGACGATGCCGCCTGCTGTGTATTTATAATATTTAGAGATAAATTTTGAAATGTGCTTATTGTCTTGTGATTGTAAAGACTAACTTTTTTATAACGGTGTCTTCCGCCCCAACATTTATCTAACAAAGCGAACTTTCTCAAAAATTAAACTCGTCGAGACAAGTATCCACGGTGGGTGGTGGTTAACGATATTGAAAAAAAATACCCCTGTTTGTCGTGGTTTCGTTATAAAAGCGGAACAAGCTTGTCTGTACTCCACAACTTGATTTGGAGTGCGTGATATAGTATTAAAAATCAAATCTAGTGTTCGTGTTCGTTGTGAAAGTTTAACCTAACCTAACCTAACATCATGTCTCGGTCTACAGCTAGCTGCATAGGAAAAATGGAGGTAAGAATCGTTATATTTATTTCTCTCATTTTTGTTCAACACTGTTTGTATTTATCTGACATGTATGTTACGAAAATTACGAGGCCTACGTTCGTCAAAGGACTGGTACATGTGTATGTTATACTTACTTACATTCTCTCGGGAGAAATACTTTGTATTTATGCCGTATAAATTGCATTGTGTGTATTGATAAGTAATATATTCGATTGAGGACTAGTACATGTTGATGTGATGTGTATGAAGCAATATTTTTGATTGTTATTTAAGTAAATTTTATTACAGCATAGTTCCCGTTAATAACGCATAATATATATGTCTGTTTTGTTTTAGGGTTCGGGAATAAACGTTGATGACCTACCAAACACATTCAAGAATTATTATTTCGCTGCATCAAGTGATGATGAAACTGCATTTACTATTGTCGAACCCGATCAAAAATCACTAAAACGGGCGGGCAGCGATAATGCTATCGATCAATTTTTCGACACACCCAAAATCAAAAAGCAAAAGAAAACGCAATCTTCAACAGTTGGGATGGCTCGAAACGGCGGTGTATCCTACATATCGTCGAATACCGATGACGCAGCAAACGCCACACATCTAATTAAAGTAGAAGTCTACGATCTCAAGAAATTAGCCAAGGTGTCGTCAAACAACCAGTGGAAAATAGCCGATTTTCGTGCTAAATACTACACAAAGGTCACGGACAATATTTACGACCGCAGCAAGGAATTAATATACGATATCACGAAGAACGTCTCGCAATCACAAGACTGTAAAAAATACTTTTTCGATAACTAATTTCATAATTCTCAGTCATCTAAAACAGAAAAAACAGTACCTAAATACCACGCCACTCAACAACACAGCAACTTCCCTTTCTACCTCAAAAACATCCTAACAATGAAAATCTATGGATGGACAGGACAATAGGGGCGACTTCACTATTCAAGCGAGTGATGTTAAGTTTCGTAAATCAGTCAGCACCAAGCTTGCATTCGTGCCACAAGCTCGTTATTCATTAAAAATGTATCTTTCTAAAAAAGTTATCGCGACCATCTCAAAACAAACTATCCTTACAGAATATTCAAGATATATTCGATTCTGGTATATTAATAACGAATTACCTGAGTGTTTAATTCAAGATGACGACGTAAAGCCATTTTTCACCCCCTGCGAGGGGCACTACTCTTCTTCAAAAGACTGTGAATCACTGGATACAGTTGATGGTGTATTGCCAATGAAGGCATATTGTGCGAATTGTCAAGACCCTCCCAAGACTCAAGAACCTCATTCGGACCCTCTGACGCAGTCTATAGAGATTGTCAATCCACTATCAGTTGATTGGAGTCGAGAAGAAGACGAAGAAGTCGAAGAAATTATAAATTCCATACAGGATAACTATATTTTATCCTCCACAGCATACTCGCCTACTCTTTAATTGGATAAATATGATTGATTTGTTTACTAATTATTTCTGTGTTTTTCTGTTTTAGTTGGCTTTGTTATTTTTAACATTGTAATGTCTATGTCGGTTTAAATTCAATGTAAAATAATAAAATAACATTAAAATAACGTTTGTTTCTTTTTTCCTTTTAATAACAGTACCTTATTCTTGTAATGGAAATAAAATTAAAACACCTGTATTAAAATGTATACACCATTTATTTCATAAAACACATATGACATAACCGTTCTTTAAATCTAAACACATTTTAATCATTTTAGCTTAAGTATAAGGGTAACTTCTTATATACACATTCAAATATTACTTAAAGAAAGTTATAAAGAAATCATTTAATAAGAAATCATTGTTCAATGAATCCTTAGTAAATAGGTTATTGAAATCTTCAAGACTTAGACCTCTGTACTTTAAATACAAATACACTAAACAATATTCTCCACACAGAGACGAAAAAATGTTTTGAATAGCTTTATGGTTGTATTTCCATGTTCGTGAATTCCTTTTTAAATAATTTAAATGATGACCTTCAGGTTTACGACCAAAACTGTCAAAATATTCACCAACACCATTTGAATGAATAACAATTGCTACCCAGTGAGACCTGGTTTTGTGTCTGAGTCTAAATTACTTATCAAATACACAGGTGCTGTCATAAAAATTGGTAGACGATTAGCGGGAAATACATTATCAGCTAAGGAGTTATGAATTGATCTCAAATATTTTTTTATCTCGAAAGTGTTCATACTTATTAAGGTCTAATTTACACAAAAATAAAAATGCATCTGAGAGATAATCAAAGTCCGTTATCTTATATAATTATTACTTAACTACTAAAGTCGACGTTTACATTTCTATTCTTATCTATTTCAATTAAATTATCAAATTCAGCATAAACAATACAATTAATTGTTTCAGTTAGGGCATTTTCAAACCGTGCTTCCAATCTAACACTGCCATGTTTAATCAAGTTCCAGTGTGAAGTTGAATTTGCACATAAATCAGGAGTTAAGTCAAAAGCCATCAAACAGTAACCTTTCGGATATCTACTCAGATTTATACCATTTCCTTCATTTAAAAAATGAATACCAGTTCCGGAAAAAAGCGTATGATACATAATAGTATGCAACCCACTGCTGAATTGTGGCTGTAATGCTTTAGAAGGAATTTGAATCCCATCAATATACAAACTAAACGTATTTAAACCATAGTTATCGAAATCATACGGATTTTTGGTAAAACTTCCGTTAAAAGCTGTATTATTCACAAATCCTATAATACAACGTTTTGGTATCTGACCTAGAAAAACATTATCTAGTGTTTTACCTTGAATACCGGATGGAATGGTCAAAACTTTTACTTCAGCTCGCGTGATTGGATATTTCGCAGTTGTAGTAGCTAATACTTTTTGATGAGCGAGTAGTACACTTGGATTTATTCGAGCTTTACGCACCATTAATGTTGCTTCAGTGATAGCCACTTTGACTTTGATATCATTTGATGAAGACATCAAGTTAAATGATTCCCTTGAACGTATAAGTTTGATGCACATGTCAACTCCATTAATTAAAAACTTTTCTTGGTTAAATATATCTCCATGTAAGTGTCCTATCATTTCGACCTCTTTGCTGTCTTTTGTATATTTTAGTCTTGAAGTGTATCCTTTATTTGAATCATCTGTGTTATTCATTTTTCCTGCAGTGTCTTCATACCACATTGAGCATGTAAGATGGGACTCTTTTGCTGCAGGTGCATAATTAAATAATGTTTCAATGTATGCACGATATCCATATGTGTTATTTGGTGGAGAAACAAGCTTTTGATTTAAGTATACATCTAATTGACTGAATAGCGAATGAAGCCAGTTATTTACTGGAGCTACTGATGTTTTTTCAGAGTCAATATTAGACAAATCTTGGTTCAATATTTTGGCTTTCACATGAAGCAATGTGTGTGTTAAATCAATATAATCATCCCCGGAACCGGGTATTTGAAATTCTATAGGACCATCGTCACTAAGAGATGAAATAGGTTTGTAATAAATCCATTGTCCGCTTTCTATACTTGTTTGCGTCGATGGTAAAGCAAATATATCTAATTCTGACTTTGCACATTCACAAGAATGATTATGTAAAAATGACATTTTAAATTATTTTAAGAGAAGATATCATTAATTGTTGAAAATTTACTTTTCCTCGCCTTTTTCACTGTTCTTGCTTTCAAATTCTCCGAGTGAATGAGGGCTTTATGGTTTCGTTTTCTATTTTTATACCCCGACCCACTCATAGCTCTTATAATTTTGTCATCAGCTTTTCTTTTTAAATTAGAAGTAGCTTCTTTAAAACGATTTGTGACAGATTCTTCTAAAGGCCTAGCACTTACTATATCTGATAAAAGACCTACCCCCGCACTCAGAGCTTCTTTACCAATAACTTTAGCTCCATTTGATAAAAGTGGTAGAACAGACCTAAACAAACCCCCTAAAAAGCTTCCTATACCATGACCGCGTTGATGTGACACTCCTTTATAGACTACTCCGATTCCAGTTCCTGCTTGATGAGAATAATAATGATGATATGGACAGATTAAATTATTGTCTCTTGTGTACATTTTGTTTTTATCTTTTTATAAAATGTAGTTTAACACAGCTCGTTCCAAATTGGAATGGAACTTTTCCTCCTGTGTTCGATCTTATATCTATTTCAATTGTATCAAACTCTCTACGCATGACTGGTACATAATGTGGCGGTGAAAAAATATGCATTTTGTTTGATCCATACACATATTTAACTGGATCTAATGATGTTATTCTTAATAAAGGACACATGACGTCTCCAACCATCTGAGGTTCTACAATATCACAATATATGTATAACTGTGATGGTAATCCGAGGTATAAATTAGCTGGAAACTTTCCAGTTGTTTTTGTAGCAATGTTTGTATTAGGGTCAAATCCAAGCTGAAGACTTAAGATAGGGGAAAACCTTAAAGCTATAAGGTTATTCATATCACCTGTGAGTGAAACCAATTTTGTTAATTTATCATGTCTTAATTTGAAGCTTTCTCTCGAATTTAGTGCTGTTATAACATCGTTAATGTTTTCATAACTAGACGTAGGTATGTGACTCTTGTATGTTACTGTACTGAGTTCTTCTTGGTCGGGAACTTTCATGCGTTTGGTGATATACATTATATTATTATTATCCTGAACAGTAAACATAGTGCAAGGATACTGAAATTCAACTAATCCTACCGATCATTCTCCATCCAACTTTATTGATTTTGGTAATTTTGTGGAGAAGTTGGTGGTTTTGTTATTTGGAAAATATGAGAACGAGCTATTACTGGGTAAAGTTAAGTAAAAGTTTTCGCCTTTCATGATTTTTCTAAATCTGATACTAAAACCCAACTATTGAATTTATCAGGATAACCTTTCCACTTCACTAATAGTTCTTTTCTGCGACCTGAATAGCGGGCGCGCAGTATTTTATCTATTTTATACAAAGCAGTGGGGTCGTATGTCACTTTCTGTAGTTCTTTTTCATAAAAAGTCCCAGTAACAATTTCTCCCTGTAAATCTTTTATTGTGTAAACAACAAAGGGTGATCTGTCTATAATCGATGTTATTAAAAATATTTCATCACTCCAATTGGTTTCATAACCTTTTTGAAAAATATGTTTGTACTTAGTTATTCTTACATGATCTCCAACTTTAAACTTAGGTTTGGCTTTAATTTTCGTAGCATCTTCATTGTTTCTCTCATACAAGTTGCGCCAAACTGTCATAATGTTATCAAAGTTTACGTCGCAAGGGCGCATTTTAATACTTCTGTGAAAGCTATTATTGTAGGAATTAAGTAAATCTTGCAAAATATCTATATATCGATACGTATTATTATGAGTAAAATATTTCCACATTTTCATTTTAAGTGTACGTTGGAATCTTTCAACTATGCTTGCTTTGATATCAGGATTATTGGTGGTGTAATAGTTTATACCGTTACATTTAAGAAAAGATTGGACGTCTTTTGCTATAAATTCAGTACCTTTATCGGATTGTAAATGTCTCGGAGTGGCTTTAGCTTCCGAGAATATATCTTTAAAATTTTCTTTTATAGTGGCAGAGTCTTTCTTTTTTATAGGTCTAGCAAAAGCATACTTACTAAAAACATCAATTACGCATAAAATATACTTGAAACCATCGTTATATTCACTGTAACTCCGCATATCACTTAAATCGGCTTGCCAAAGTTCATTAAAATTTGATAGAATGTACTTGTTTCTCGGGAACCGACGACGAACTGGTTTATGTAGGGTGTACGTTTCTTGAGATTCCAACCATTTCTTTGTTTCTTCTTTAGTCATTTTATTTTTCATAGCTGCAGTCAATTTACTGAGACTGCTGTATCCAGCTGGGTGGGATACATCGTAGTAAATATTACGAATTTCTAGTAAGGGGTCCATTTTTCCCAATTAATTCTTTTAGCGGGTTGTGCTTTATTTTGACTGCGACTACTGCCAGCTAATGTTGGTGTGCTGAAATTATCAGGAGTACTGTTTGCTTTCTCTCTTGTTGTTCCAGCACTAGCTGGACTCTGGGACAAAACTCTTATGTATGTGGCTCTTTTAGGATTGCCAATATAAGTTAAGGGGACTGATAGATCTTTGAGTACATAAGCAAAATCTGGCCAACCGCTCGGTGAACTGTTTTTTAGAGGTCTTAAGATATCATTCAATAAGTCGACGATATTACTTCTATGCACTTCTTTATTGCGAACGAACACAGTGCCTTTTTCATTCCAGAAAATTTTATCTTTGTTCTTCAAAAGTATATCTATCAAAAGTTCACCTTTCAATTTGTATGTCTTTGGAATAAAAGCAAGCAACTCTGATTTTGTATAACCATTATAGGTTGCTTCAGTAGATGTCTCTTTGTCATCTGGAGCTTTTTCTGACTTAACTGTTTCTTTTATTTCATTTTCCTTTTCATCAAAAGGTATTATAGGTATTTGTAATGGTTTTCGGTCTTCTCCAATGAAATGTAGATATCTCTGCAATGTTTGCAAATATAGTGCCCACTTTTCCCTGTCATCTATTTTAGTTTTTATTACTTTATGCATTTCCTCATCTAAACGTGACAAATTTTTAGTGCCTGCATTATCTAATTTTAGTCTATCTATGACCTCAGGCTCAATAAGTATCATTTTTTTTGTGTTTTCCATCTTTATTTTATAATTGAACCTAGCAATGCGCTAAGAACAGACCCTAGAATAATAGGTAAAAACGCTCCACCTCTTTGTACTAAAATTTGTTTCCTTGTTTTGTTTGTCCCTTTCGAAACAATTTTCCTCAAAAGATCTTTATGTTTTCTTAATTTACGTGTAGATTTTTTATCCAAGCGCACTTTTCCTTTTAACACATTGAAAATACACTCGGTTATACAGTGGATTTCATCATCTCCACAATTTTTTAACAATGCTTCTCTATACTTTGGTTTTAATGTCAATAATGCTTTTAATAAATCTTTATGAGACGTTATTCTTTTAATCATTTTTTAAACACTAAAACTTCACTTTATATTCTATTTATAATATTAACTAAACAGCATCAGTAGAAACAAAGCAGTTGAATTTGCATATGTTAAATACAGATTCGCTATTTTCTTTTATGGGAATCTTTCCTTTAAAAACGTTTATTATACACTCGCATATTTGCCTTATTTCATCATCATTACAACATTCTAACAAGGCTTCACGATATTGTTCTTTTAATATACTTAAAGCTCTTAAAATATTATTCGTATTAGACGTTTCTACTTCAGACATTATTTGAAACTGACAGAAATTATTTGTTGTGCATCATATTTATACCCCTTTTTTGGTACATAAATTGTACAATGCCCATCGAATGGAAAAACTTTACTTTTAAAGCGACATATTTCATTTGTATTTTGTTTAAGATCAATGAAAAGATATCCATGAGCATTTTTTGTTGCATCCTTGTAAGCTTCTTCAACAAATTTGCTATTTTCCGGAAAAACCTGACGAGCTAAATGTCTTATCTGTGTTCTATCTCGCGGGTTTTTAAAATAAATGATGTATCTTGAATTCAAAGAAATATCTCTTTGCCCTTTCCCTTGGTGAAATATATTTTGTGTTATGTAAAATACACTGAGATTCCTGTGATGGCTTCCTTTTGTAAAAATATCAACTATTCTACCATCTGACTCTCTCATAAGATCATCAATTATGAGTAGTCTTGGAAATTTTCCATCGAACATACTCAAATCAGGAATACCTTGATTGTAATTCACATTGTTTAAATTATATAATGGTTGCATTTCATCATAGCACCATATAATTTCATAAAAATCTTCACTGCATATTTCATTACAATGATTTAAAAAACTTGTTACAAATTTTGATTTTCCGCAGCTGCTTGGACCTGCCACTATTGCAGTAAACGGGTGGATGAAATGAATCATAATGACGTGTAATTGTCGTGTGACAGTGTTAAGGAATGGAGAATAAAAAATAAGTTCATCGTTATATAGTTAGAGCATTTTATTCTTGGTAAATTAAACAGTAGATAATTAAAAATGAATATAACTTTAAACTAATGTAAACACATTAAACTTAAAAGGTACAAATTTATACACACTTAAATACAAATTATTCTTGTTTATTCTATATAATATTATTTCTTAAACTATAATGACCCCAAGCTAAAGTGTCTGTTGAATTCGCTGAAATGTACCGTTTTGTATCATTATACGACAGACTAACTTTATTTATTTTTTGTGTGAATATTACATGTTTTATCGATCGGAACCGATACATTTCAGCCAATTGTGTTTTTTTATCAAATAGACATGATCTGTAATTATCCATTTTCAACTTTTTGGTAACATTTTTATTTATTCCTTTTGCTTTTGCTATGATTGTATTTTCTACCTGCATGGCGTACATTTTTGAACGCAACCCAACAAATTCCGTAAATATTTTGCCATTGTGTTCGTCTTTGAAACACCCAATTTTCTTCTTATTTACTTGTGGAAAATAAAATCGGTTATCAACAGGATAGTCAGATGTATCAAAATATTTTTCTAGATCCGGTTTAATATCGGAATAAAAGTCTTCTGTAAAAATTTGATAAATCAAACTATCTGTGTCCGTATACAACAGTTTTATTTTATCGTTATACTTCTTTTTCATGTAATCATAATGAAAATCAAACATCAAAGTTTTTGATATATCAAGTATACACAAACCTAAATAAATAGGTTTGTTGTACAGTAATTTGGTTTTGTTTAATTGTACAGCTACTAAATTATCAGAAAAAATTGATAAGCTATGAAATTCAGGACGAGCTATCAGACTTTGAGCCCCTTGTACCTTACCATTATTTTCCCAATGAGTGACTAACTTAACGTTCACTCTTTTTTCAATGTTTTCCATAGTCTTACCAAATATTGAGTTATTCATTAGTTTGTAAAAATCCTTCTCAAAATCGGATTTAGCTTGTTTTCGTAATTGAGTATTTAAATCAATGTAGGTTGCTAACCACGGACTCTGCTGGAATTGAAGTACTCGGTGGACTTTAACGAGCTTCATCCCCTTTTCTAAACATTGAATTAGGTTTCTATAATGTAGAACATATTTTCTTTTATTATTTAAATTCGGTACTAATTTTGATGAATTGCTATTATTAGTTTTAATATTTTCTGGACAAAAGGGGAGATCGGAATGCATATCATGCAAATGATCTGGATAGTCCAAGTCTACTTCTAATATATATCCTATGTCTGAAGTAGGAGAAACATTATAATTTATGTTTTTGTCGACCCACTTAAAATCACCATATGGTAGGTACTGAGACATAGCCCAACCATATAAATTGTTAGCGTCTAAATAAAGCAAATAAGATATTTCAGTTTTGTCGTTAAAGTTTTGCATGTATTTATTGTTGGCTTTAGCATAGCGATTACTACACACTGAGACACCTCCTCTTATACCCGATTTTATAAACGCCACCATATCAAAATCGGTTAAAAGATCTAATTCAATTTTGGTACATTTTAACATTGCATCCCAACTAAGACCAGGGGCTGTATAATAATGTGCAGGATCTAAACCATACGTTTTCATGCACACATCTCGAAAGTTTTCAAAAACATCAGCTAAAAGTAATACATCAGTTTTTAAATATAAATTCGCATAATCTAACATATTTTTACATTGAAAATAGTTCCACACATCTTGAGCTCTACTATAATCTTCATCGGTAACATTGCAATCATTTAAAGAACTATAAAATTCAGACTGTTTGGGTAAGGATGTTACTTTCAGTGAATCATATGATGACATAAATTCATATGGAAATATGCCTTTTTGAATCAATCGCCCAAAGCTTTCTTCGTTAGGTACTTGTTTTCGTAACTCCCTTAGCTGTTCCTTTTTTAAATTCTTAGATAAACTATCTAAACTACATGGCATGAACTTATACGAATCCAAAAACCGTAAATGAACCTCATGTCCATTCACTTTTAACTTTTTTGTAAAAGAAATGTATTTTTCTTTATTTTGTGGTATAATATCAATATCTCCTTCTTTTATATTCAACGCATGCACTATAAAGTGAGCATCATAGTTGCTCAAGTTGTGTAGTAAAACCGGAACAAATTTAGGAGCTCTAAATTTTGAACTGCATAAGGAATGTGCCACTCCTCTAAATAAACCCGTATGCCAATCAAAATATTTTATTGAATCTGCATTTAAGTCTTTTGCACAAATGTAACAAGTTTTTGTTTGAATAATGTCTGCCTCTTGCCAATCTTTAAGCGGCAATGGTTTCTTTTGAAAACTATTTCTTTTATGAATCTCACACACGTCTTTGTACATATTATTCATTAAACTTTCAGCACAGTCAGGACCTGTATATGTCTTATATGTTGATAAACTGTCATCATAAGAACACTTGATATAATAACCATAGCTAAACATTTCATGTTCTTGCATGTTTCGTGTAAAAGACTTTGAACTGTCTGGATCGCAAGCAGCAATGGGTTTAAGAAAAGCTTCCGTATCTGCATATATTACAAATGGTACTTTCATTTGTCTTTGGTATTTGTCAAAACATATTTTATTTGTAGATTGATCTTTTCCAAACCAATTTTTTTTAGTTTGCAACGGACTAGGTAATGTTGTGCAAACATGTCTGCAGTCAAATTTTTTGTGGTTATCCAGTCTCTCTCTAGATGTAAAATGTAATAAACACCCGTCGCAAATGAAAACCGCATGAGCTTTACTCGATAACTGATTGCTAACTAAGCGAGACAAATTTTTTATGAAACAATAATGACCATTACTACCATTTGATATGTATAATAAGTTGATATGTTTTTCTTGTTTATTTTTACTAAAATAAAGTGGGCCCACTACTGAATTCCTTTTTGATATTTCATCGTACTCTAATCCAAAAACATTTATACTAATGTGATTGTTTTCCTCAACCTTGACCATGTCCTTTATCTTAACTGGAAATGGAACATTATCGAAATTGAGCTTGTTTTGATATTTGTAATACGATGAAACCCTATCTTTGTGATCCTCCACTGGGTATAAGGCCGAAAGTAAAGCCCACTTTAAACATTCATGGTCATTATTCTTTACATTAATGACTGCTTTTTTGTTTCGGATGTCTTTCGGTAATACAATATAAGTGGAACCTTGAAGAGGATTAAATTTATTCACATTCATTTCTAAATGTTTCACTAATTTAAAGGACCACCCGCTGTCTTTTTTTTCAAATTCACCCATTTTAGTAGAAATTGTTTCACACAATATTTTGAAATATGGCTCTAAATCATCACCCATGCATATGTTAAAATTTGAGGTTTGAAAATCAAACGTATTGAGCAAATTTTTTGTTTCCTGAACAAATTCAGCATGAATGATATAATTTATTTTTATGGATGTTAGTTCTTTCAGGTTTTCATTTATTAATGTGGAAATTGTATCTTTGACTGACTCGAAAAATTGAATAGGTGTTTGTAAAGTTTCATGGGTTTCATTTGGTAAAGGTGAAGTAATTTGATACGTTATTACTCTACAACCAAATGCAGTATTGATTACAGTCACATTATCATGTCTACTTAATTTTAAAACCTTACTTTTATGAGATGAGCTTCGAGTGTGGTTGGAAAAGTATCTTCGACTCACCATTACTTCACAAATGTCACATTTTATCATATGATTAGCGGAGTATTCCGTTTTTGATGATGATGGTCCAGGACCAGCTTCCATATGAGATTTGCCAATTGTGTCATCATCATCTGGTGATTTCCTCTTCTGCCCTCTTCCAGTTTGCACTGCGTTCCTACATAATAAAGAAAATTTTAGAACAACCATACGTTATTATACAAAATCATGTTTTTTTAAGATACAGTTTTAAAACAACTTACAATAGCTGCTGTTCCATGTTGGATGCAATTTCACATAACTCAGCGTCATTTTCGGATGATAAACTATTGATTGGTATGTTTAACGCGTTCTCATAATTTTTGTTCAACACATCAAATTGTTCTAACACTTCACTGTTAAAGAAATCACAAAACTCAAAGTCATGTTCACTATTTTGCGACTCCATAATGTCGTTGTAGCGAATGCCGAACCAATCGAATAACTGAACCGAGCTCAGCCCTATTGCTGACTGCCTGACGAAGCTTGACATCACTCGCTTATGTATTGAAGTCGCCACGCCACTATTGTTGTATCCATCCCTAGTTTAACCCATTGTTAGCGGTGCGTAATACAGTAATAAAAATAAAATCTAGTGTTCGTGAACGTTGTAAATATGGGTCAGGTAGAAAGGGAAGTTGCTGTGTTGTTGAGTGGCGTGGTATTTAGGTACTGTTTTTTCTGTTTTAGATGACTGAGAATTATGAAATTAGTTATCGAAAAAGTATTTTTTACAGTCTTGTGATTGCGAGACGTTCTTCGTGATATCGTATATTAATTCCTTGCTGCGGTCGTAAATATTGTCCGTGACCTTTGTGTAGTATTTAGCACGAAAATCGGCTATTTTCCACTGGTTGTTTGACGACACCTTGGCTAATTTCTTGAGATCGTAGACTTCTACTTTAATTAGATGTGTGGCGTTTGCTGCGTCATCGGTATTCGACGATATGTAGGATACACCGCCGTTTCGAGCCATCCCAACTGTTGAAGATTGCGTTTTCTTTTGCTTTTTGATTTTGGGTGTGTCGAAAAATTGATCGATAGCATTATCGCTGCCCGCCCGTTTTAGTGATTTTTGATCGGGTTCGACAATAGTAAATGCAGTTTCATCATCACTTGATGCAGCGAAATAATAATTCTTGAATGTGTTTGGTAGGTCATCAACGTTTATTCCCGAACCCTAAAACAAAACAGACATATATATTATGCGTTATTAACGGGAACTATGCTGTAATAAAATTTACTTAAATAACAATCAAAAATATTGCTTCATACACATCACATCAACATGTACTAGTCCTCAATCGAATATATTACTTATCAATACACACAATGCAATTTATACGGCATAAATACAAAGTATTTCTCCCGAGAGTATGTAAGTAAGTATAACATACACATGTACCAGTCCTTTGACGAACGTAGGCCTCGTAATTTTCGTAACATACATGTCAGATAAATACAAACAGTGTTGAACAAAAATGAGAGAAATAAATATAACGATTCTTACCTCCATTTTTCCTATGCAGCTAGCTGTAGACCGAGACATGATGTTAGGTTAGGTTAGGTTAAACTTTCACAACGAACACGAACACTAGATTTGATTTTTAATACTATATCACGCACTCCAAATCAAGTTGTGGAGTACAGACAAGCTTGTTCCGCTTTTATAACGAAACCACGACAAACAGGGGTATTTTTTTTCAATATCGTTAACCACCACCCACCGTGGATACTTGTCTCGACGAGTTTAATTTTTGAGAAAGTTCGCTTTGTTAGATAAATGTTGGGGCGGAAGACACCGTTATAAAAAAGTTAGTCTTTACAATCACAAGACAATAAGCACATTTCAAAATTTATCTCTAAATATTATAAATACACAGCAGGCGGCATCGTCAAAAGGAAACAAGGGTCTTTACAACTTAATTGTATTACATGGTGGGTTTTACTATTAGCGAACAATACAAATATTGAAAAAGTCGGCAAGGCAAAGATTTGTATTTACGGCTGAACCATTGTTCACAATACAGTAGGCTCAACGTGTCGAAACTTGCTCGCTGGTGTACAGAAACACAACAGTGGTAGGTATGAACTTTATAAATGGTAGGTATAAGTTAAATTGATGGTGATATAAAAATATTATGAATAATCATACGTATTGATTTACTTACGCTTTACTGCCTAAGAAGTATCTATTGGTACCATGAATTGACAAAATGCATGTATGAAATGAAAAGATTATATGAGCCGCGACGTATATCAAATTCAGCCACGAATTAAAGTATCATTGATATAATGAACTCCAAAATTGGAGAAGTAAAAAGGGATTTCATACAACGAACCATGAATTCCAACAAGAATTCTAATATGACAAACCAACAAGAACGCAAATTGACCGCGACTTAATTTTATATGAAGCACGAAATAATTAGAAATCAAACCGCGGAACCGCGAATTAATTTGATACCAACCGCCGATTAATTTGATATCGACCGCGGATTAATTTGATAGCGACCGCGGATTAATTTAATTACATACGCGGATTAAGTTGATATAAAACCGCGAATTAAAAGCATATGTGACGAGCTTTTTGCAGACACCGACAGAACCACCGTAAAGGGGGTTTTCGGGTGGTCTAGAACCGGCGAATAGTATCTACTCACATGTTTTCTGAAACAACCTTTGAAAACAGTCCTCAGAAATGTCGGACGTGGCGATAGCTACCGTATTCTTACGGCCATTAACGCTCTGCCTACCCCTCAAGGGATAAAGGCGTGATATATGTATTTATATGGATGTTACTCAACCAAATACAGATAAAAAATTAACTCTTACTTTGACTAAATTTTTTTATGGTGTCAGATCCAATGATCCAAGCATTATCATATGATAATGAACTTTTGTTTTTGTCGTAATAGGAACAAATAAAAACGAGCACGTACCAAATTAACCAGACTATAAAGAAACCTTACAACTCCTTGATGGACAGCATCAGGATGATGGTGGAAGGAATCCAACAGCTGGCTTCTCAAATTAAGATGATGATCACTAGCCTGCAGCGACTTACTTTGAGCATTGGTAAATACTTCTTCTACAGCCTATGTGGCGCAGTGGTAGTGCGACTGCCTTTGACGCGGAAGGTTCCGGGTTCGATTCTCGGTGGGTCACTCACAAAGTTGATATTTATCACTTTGTGAATTTGAGACTGGTTAGGCTTTGCGGGCTGAACCACCCGATTGTCTGTAAGTAAGATGGTTTCGTGTTTCGGATGGCATTAAGGTGAAGGTCCCGGTTGCTGTCTATGATCACTTAAACGGCGGTCGTTACACAACCATGTCAGAAGGCTGCTACTTGTAGCAGGCGGTTGAAAAATTCTGACACTAGGGTTGATCGGGTCGTTGGACGACTCGATGTCTCACACGAAAAGAGAGAACAGTCAATCAGTCCACTGCTGGACATGGGTCTCCCCCGAGGGTATTGCCATACTCACCACGCTTGGCAGGCAGATTGGCAAAATATACATACATACATACATATATCACTCCTTTATCCCTTGCGGGGTAGGCAGAGCGTTAACAGCCGTAAGAATACGGTCGCTATCGCCACGTCTGACATTTTTGAGTATTGTTTTCTAAGGTTGTTTCGGAAAACATGTGTATCACTATAGTGACAGGTTGTCAGCCTGTCGCCTAAAAATTGTAATACACCAATACTCTCGAGTCCCTTAGTCACCTCTTACGACACCCACGGGAAGGATGTGGGGTGATGCTATTCTAAGCCGGCATCACGCGGCATTGGCAAAATGTTGTAGATATTAACAACACTTCGCTTCTGCCCGTTCCATGGATTCATCCCTTAGTCGCCTTTTACGACACCCACGGGTAGAATTAAAGTGGTCCTATTCTAAGCCTAAATTCTAAATTTTAAAACACATGTTAGCCGTGTGATGCCGGCTTAGAATAGCATCACCCCACATCCTTCCCGCGGGTGTCGTAAGAGGCGACTAAGGGACTCGAGAGAATTGGTGTATTACAATTTTTAGGCGACAGGCTGACAACCTGTCGCTATAGTAATACACATATTTTTTTAAACAACCTTGGAAAACAATCCTCAAAAATGTCAGACGTGGCGATAGTGGCTGTATTCTTACGGCAACTATCGCTCTGCCTACCCCGCAAGGGATAAAGGCGTGATATATGTATGTATGTATGTATGTAAAACACATGGTTCTAATCCAGCACAACGCAGACAGAATCATTGGTAAAAAGAAACAGAAATTATGTAAGAAGTTACTCTATCCATTTCCCATACTCCAAACTCTTCAAATGCATCGAACACCCTTCTACACAAAAAACTATGCTAGGACTGTGAAGATGTTATTTGAGTTTTTTACTACACTATACCGAATTTCGGTTCTACTGGGGGACTTTTTACAGGCGGTCTGTTACATACAAGGTGTAACTTTAAATGCGCAAAACCTCCAACACCCTCAATCAGCCCATTAAACTGAACAACTTTCTCCAAGAAACATAGTTCGAAATATAAAAATATTTTTTTGCGTCCCGTACAAAATTACCGACCGACAATGTCAATTTGTATTTGTATTCATCTCACATTTCTATGCGTGCTTATGTATCTTCTATGTTTCTTGGGGAAAGTTGTTCAGTTTCATGAATTGGTTCACCCCTTAAAATATTTGCAGCTAATATTTTTGCACTTTATACAGGCCGTTAAGGCGTAATATATGTATGTATGTATGTAAATATTGATATTTTCTTTCAGCCGACTCCCTTCAGTCATCCTACTCTTGGCTGAACTCCGTTGTCGACTCCTGCAACGCCCACCTTGGCACTCCTTACCAATACTGTAACCAAGTGGTCCAGCAGTCAGGCCAGAATTGCCAAGCAACCTTGGGCAATTGGTCTTCCTGGCTCTGTGGCACAGCCAAGCTGATGCAGTTGGCATGTCTGCCAGTCAAACCTCTGCCAGCGTTCTGTCATATGTTGGAGTATGCTAACGGAAATATCTTGGGTGTTGTGACGAAAAGTACGTATTTGAGACATATTTTTACATATTTTTCGGCTGCTATGACTCAGATGGTAAGGTTTTGGTAGTACCGTGATATTTCGTGCTGACCAAACGAATGAATTCCTTGGCTGGAATGAAAATCTTCATCAAAGTTTTTCACCGCATCATTAAAAGCAGGACCCGGCTAGTAGTTCCCAAAATTATTTTAGATTAAGTCGCATTCTTTTCTGTTCATGAATGTGTATAACAACTTTACTTTTCTCTCTTCGTGTGGGACACTGAGTCGTCCAACGACCAAATGAACCCTTGTGTCAATGTTTCAACCACCTCTACAAGTAGCAGGCTTCTGACATGTTTGTGTAACGATCGCCGTCTAAGTAATCATAGACAGCGACCAGGACCTCGACTTAACCTCCCATCCAAAACACGGAACCTTCTTACAGACTATCAAGTTGTGCAGCCCGGAGTGTCCTAACCAGACTGGGAAGATATTCACAAAGTGATAAATATCAACTTTCTAAATTGAACCTGGAACCTTCTGCGTCACGGGCCGATGCACTACCACTGCGTGACATCAGTCACCACTTTGACCTTGAAGTGTGCACTTTGTTCATCATCTTTCTACGTGTGCCGTGTGATGCCGGCTTAGCATAGCATCACCCCACAATGCGACACACGCGGGAAGGATGTGGTGCCCACATCCTTCCCGCGGGTGTCGTAAGAGGCGACTAAGGGACTCGAGGGCATTGGTGTATTATAATTTTTAGGCGACGAGCTGACAACCTGTCACTATAGTGATACACTTGTTTTCTGGAACAACCTTGGAAAACAATCCTCAAAAATGTCAGACGTGGCGATAGCGACCGTATTCTTACGGCCGTTAACTCTCTGCCTACCCCGCAAGGGATAAAGGCGTGATATATGTATGTATGTATCTTTCTACGTTCCATTCCAGAACTAAATACCTTCATCGAACGTGTAAACTCCATGCTGTACCTGAAGGTCCACGTCCACTACTCCTACTCCTTCACCAGAAACTCCAGCCACTCCAACCAGGTGGCCGGTGGTATCGTCACCGAGATCAGGAACAGAGCTGATCTGATGCTGACATGGCTGTCCTGGAGCTCTTGCGTGACGAGTTTGTCGCTTTTGCTGATTATTTTTCGGTAAATGACTTTTGACTAAGGGACTCGAGTGTTTCATATGTATTTTAGGCGACAGGCTGGCAACCTGTCACTACAGTGATTCACGAATCATCTGAAAGGGCCCTCAATACTTGTCAGACGTGGCGATAACGACAGTGAGTTTACGATCGGTAACGCTCTGCCCACCCCGCATGGGATAAAGGCGTGGTTTATGTATGTAGGTAAATGACTTTTGACGTGACATTTTCCGGAAAATGACTTTTGACGTCACAACGTCTTATGATTCGATGGAGCCGGCTGCACACACCAAAATGTCATGCTTCGTTACCTCGCCCTTTACCTCTGAGGCGTTCCATTTAAGATTTGAAGTAAAGTGCTTAAAGTGCAAACGAGAACGCGGAACGAGCGATAAAGAAGCACAATGTTAATCGGCCTTCGCGTTCATCTATCAAACAAATAAAATTTGAATTATCTTTTGAAAACTGCAACCATTCCATCAGTATTTTCTTATGACATATTTTTTTCAGAGCTTTCTTGGTATGAGCATTTTATGAGGCCCTCCTCATGAGGAGCATTTGCTAAAGAAAGTAATGAACATGAACGTGGATGAATGCAGGAGGAGAGCAAGGCCCTAAAAGGTTTGGATGGATTGTGTAAAAGACGACATGAACAAAAAGGGCATAAATGAGGATTTGACTGCAGATAGAGATGAACGGAAGAAGAAAACATGTTGCACCTCAAGTGAATTGAGATAAGGGCAGGCAGATGATGATGATGATGATGTATTTTTTTCAGAGCGAAATACTACCAAAACATGTACGAGACCAGGTCTCGGTTCGACAATCGCTACATCACGAAAGAGCTGATAGATTTGGATTTGAAGAGACTTCGTCACGGAAAAGAAACGGTCTTGCCGTTGAACAAGAGAGAGGAAGGGAAATATATCAAGGTATGAGGTAACGTATAGGGTGTTAGGAAAAGTACTAACTTCTATTCTATTCTATTCTATTTCTTGTGTATGGCGTTTCCATTTAAGATTTCGCCAGTGTCGTAGTGAAAATAAGTAAAAGTGGCATTAAGCCGAGGGAGAGTCCACAACACAGAGATCCTAGTCTGACGACTAGGGGCTGTGATGCGCAGAATTACGTAGCAACAGAAACTTGATAGTAAAATTTTCTGCACCACGTGGTGGACAGCTCGTCACCATTACACAATGTGGAATATATGAATTAATTATAATTTTCTATTTAATGATCACTTTAAGAATCATTTGTAGCTTAAAACATTATCAGATTTATGCACCAAACACTCAAATAAACAAGAAAAATCAAATTATAACCAATTCACAACCGCCATTATGGAATGGCAACGAAAAAGTCGTACTAACTTCCTTTCATGGGATGAAACAACGTCATTTCTTTCTTTTTCATCTTGCAGACGACTTCATTCCGGCTCGTGTCTTCTGAGAAAGGGCATCTCAGTCGGTCTGTGGTGTCGATGGCGATAACGACCTTCAAGCTGCTGATCCACATGGTGGCTGACTACAGCCTCTACTGGGTTCTGATGACCATCCGCCACCATGGGATGCGGCAGACGCCGTTGACATGTAAGTTATTGGCTGATGCCGTGTGATGCCAGCTTAGAATAGCATCACCCCATTTCCTACCCGTGGGTGTCGTAAGAGGCGACTGAGGGACTTGAGGGTTTCAGGTGTATTACAACTTTTAGGCGATAGGCTGACTACCTGTCACTATAGTGATACACAAATTATCTCAAGCGACCCTCTATATTTGTCAGACGTGGCGATAGCGATCGTATTTTACGGCCGTTAACGCTCTGCCTGCCCTGTAAGGGATAAAGGCGTGATTTATGTATGTATGTATGTATGTTATTGACTGTAGGTTGCCGTCCAGAGTAGTGTTGATATCTCCGGGGCCAAAAACGCAACATAATTGGGTTGTGGACGGGCAGGTCAAATGAGATTACTTTTTTAAAAGGGAAAAAGACTTTGACATGTGTGTGTGTTGGCATATTCATAGACTGTATACAAAAATACGTTTTCCCTTATGGCGCTTTTATATTTTTATGTATTTAAAGTATGGCCGTTCGAATAAGCCACATTTGACACATGTCAAAATCATGTTAATGCTATGACATACCTTTTTTTTGTTGACATTTCCTTAAAGGTGCGTCTCCATTGAAGCGGGGCTGCGTTAAGCTAAGCTAAGCGCGGCATGAATTGACCAATCATGAGCCTCAAAATCCCCGAATCCCCGCCCGGTTTCAGTGGAGACGCACCCTGATTGGTCAATTTATGCCCCGCTCAGCTCAGCTTAGCGCAGCCCCGCTTCAGTGGAGACGCTGCGCACTCTTAGTATATGTTTGGCAGCTGTTAAATTTGGCCTATTCGAACGGATAGATTTTGCCACTTCTTTCTTTCTTTTCGTGTGGGACGCCGAGTCGTCCAACGACCCGATGAACCCTAGTGTCAGAGTTTTTCAACCGCCTTCTACTAATTTGCCACTACTTTCAGCTGGACCACCTCACGCTGGTATACATGTATCGGGCTCGACACTGCTCTCGAAGATCCTGGCGTCCCTGGTGGCGTCAATGACCGTTCCCCTGGCCACGCCGCCGCCTTCTGTCATGACCTGTTTGCCGAACCCTCGGCCTCCGGATTTCCATAGATATCTCCAGATTGGTAGGTCTGAAGATCATGTAACAAAGTTTCCTCAATTTTATTTTTGTCGGTTCATACAGGGCGTTATGGACAGCGTCCCGAATACTGATAGGGTGTAAGCAGACCATGAAACTGAACAACTTTCCCCTAGGAACATATGTCAGGAAACGTATTTGGGACGCTGTCGCTTATACCCCGTATACCTCAAACTTTCTCTGAAATCTGACGAATACTTTGCTGGAAGCCTCATCAAAATCGGTTCATCCAAATGCGACATAATCGCTGACATGCATATACAAACATACAGGTAAAACTGAGAACATTCTTTTTTTGAAGTCGGTTAAAAATATCTTTCAGGTGTTCTAATATTCTTGCTGTGGTTCTTTGCGATGTTTGAACCATATGGTCTTCGTCTCCGCCACATCATCATGGGCTTGTACCGGCCCGAGCGAGCGAAGGCCAGAGCTGAATGGTTACTCAACCATATACAGAGAACCAGAGGTAGATACAGTTTTGCGATTTTTTTCATCCTATACGGGGTGTAAGGAACTGCGTCCTGAATACTGATACGGTGCAAGCAGTGCATGGTCTGCTGAACAACTTTCCCCTAGGAACATATTATGTCAGGAAACGTAAAAATATTTTTGGTTTCCCATAGTAAATGCAGTCAGCTGATCACGATTTTCTATGGGAGGTCGAAATTTATTTGTCGATTCCTGACATATGTTCCAAAGGGAAAGTTGTTCAGTTCCATTGTCCCGAAGAGCTGTTAACCTATGTATTTTCTGATCAGGAAGCTTCCTAAAGTTTGCTAGAAGAAAGTTGCATCGTGAATTCAAATACTCGTCGGAAAGACGTCACACCTTCAGGCGTTGGCTTCAGGACCACATACCGTTAGTTTATTATGTATCCCAAATATAGTGCGATGCCGATTTAAAACAGCATCACTCCATTTCCTCCTGAGGGTGTCGTAATAGTCGACTAGGCGAGGAACACACTTGACGCAAAAGGGGTGCAAAAATATCGCAGCGCTATCGCAGTGTCATTCATCGAGTTCGGTTTTAGTACGGGGAGTGACGTTTCTAGTATGGATCTCACAGACCGCTGCGCTATTTTTATGCTCCGTCGTGCGTCAAGTGTGTTCCTTGCCTTGGAATGAATCCAGGAAATGCTGCTCCTTGTGATTATCTATAGCACTTGCACTGCGCTCACCAATCACAAACTAGAGGACCATGTCCAGCAGTAAACAGCGTCATAAGTCTTTTCCCCTCTGTAGCACTTTGCTACGCCGTAGTGGGTACTAAAATCAAGTTTTTAGGAAAAAATAACTGTTGAAAGAATTTCTCCATATACAGGTGTAAAAATATTAGCTACAAATATTTTAAGCGGTGAAACAGCCCATGAAACTAACCAACTTCAACATAACATAGGTATGTTCCTTGGGCAAGTTGGTTGGTTGGTCGAAATATAAAAAAAATTGGACTGGATTTTGGTAATTTCGTATGGGAGATCCAGATTTTTTTTTCATATTTTGACCTATGTTCCTTGGGAAAAGTTGTTCAGTTTCATGGGGTGATTCATTCCTTTAAATATTTGCAGCTAATTTTTTACGCTCTGTTTTATGAGTCTATGATCCCCTTCGTAGACGTTGGCTACGCCGTAGCGCTACAACAAGCTTTTATTTAGATGTGATCTGCTAAAATGCATCCTGGGTTTACGATCTGATGATGATCACTGCGTCCTGTGTGGTCTCATCGAAGAGTGCGACGAGTGCGGTGGAACTCTTGTGAGGTGTTTATTTTATTTAACAATTTATTGTACTTGCCGTGTGATGCCGGCTTGGAATAGCATCACCCTATTTCCTACCAGTGAGTGTCGTAAGAAGCTGACTGAGGGATTTGAGGGTTTCACGTGTATTACAACTTTTAGGGCTGACAACCTGTCACTATAGTGATATACAAATTATCTTAACCGGCCCTCAATATTTGTCAGACGTGGCGACAGCGACCGTATTTTTACGGCCGTTAGCGCTCTGCCTACCCCGAAAACGATAAAAGCGTGATATATGTATGTATGTATTATACTTACTCTTAAGGGAGTCGAGAGTATTAGTGTATTACAATTTTTAGGCGATAGGCTGACAACCTGTCACTATAGTAATACACATGTTTTCTAGAACAACCTTGGAAAACAATCCTCAAAAATGTCAGACGTGGCGATAGCGACCGTATTCTTATGACCGTTAACGCTCTGCCTACCCCGCAAGGGATAAAGGCGTGATATATGTATGTATGTATGAAATTGTGAATGTATTTGGCCCTGTTAACTAAAAACAGAATTTTTAAATTTTTGACTGTCCCGATGGCGTAGCGGATAGTATGCCTGCCTTCTACGCCGAGGGTCGTGGGTTCGATCCCCACCGGACACAAATATTTGTTAAGTCAATTTTCAAATATTTGTGTTGAGTCTGGGTGTTTTCTATGTATAATATGTATTTATTAAAAAAAAAAAAAGAAGTATATATGTATTAGTATCAGCTATTTAGTTCCCATAGTACAAGCTTCGCTTAGTTTGGGGCTAGATGGCGCTGTGTGAATTGTCCAACATATTTATTTATTTATTTATTTATTTAAATGTTTACTATTTTACTATCCACAAGGTAGTAATTTGGAATACTTAGTGTTTTAATCAAGCACTAGATATTGATATTAACTTTTTGTAAGAAAGCTAATACAAACGAAACAAGCGGAAAAAAATAACGGAAAGCGCTGATGCTACTCGTAAGTAGTCAAGTAAAGTAAAAATATATGAACGAAACAAGTGGATCACAATTTCGCCGCCTGGGTTAGAGCCGACCGTGGTGTAACGGTTAACACATCTGACCCGGCTAGTCAGAAGATGTGGGTTCGAGTCCCATCGGTGGCGTGTATTTTTTCCGCTTGTTTCGTTTGTATTAGCTTTCTAACAAAAAGTTAATAGAATTTTTAAATTTAGTCATTTCCGAAAATTTATTTTTTTCAATATCCACTATCTTGGTTTGTTAGGTGTGAAACCCCGGGGTGCCCTGGCGTGTACTGCACGAAGTGTTTCTCCGACATCAGTCAGTTGTGTACTATCTGCCTGTCACCGTTCGATTATGGAGACCTGAGCGACGTCAGTTTGGTCAAGTAAGTCCGTTAGCACACACAAAGTAAGGAAGCAAGTCTAACTGCACACTCACACACATAACCAAATTCACACCCCCTCACCCCACACACTTCCCCTCAACACTCCCCTCCCCCCCACAAACAGTTGTGTACCATCTGCTTGTCACTGGCCCATTATGGGGACCTCAGAGTTTGGTCAAGTAAGTCCAATAGCACACACACACAGTAAGTCTAACAGCACACTCACACACATAACCACAACCACACCCCCTCCCCCCACACACTCCCCCCCACCCCCCCCCCCCTCTTCCCCCCACACACTTCCCCTCACCCTTTCCTCCCCCCCACACACAGTTGTGTACCATCTGCTTGTCACTGGCCCATTATGGTGACCTCAGCGACGTCAGTTTGGTCAAGTAAGTTCAATAGCACACACACGGTAAGTAAGTCTAACAGCACACTCACACACATAACCACATCCACACCCCCTACATACATAACCACGCGTTTGGCCCTTGCGGGGTAGGCAGAGCGTTAACGTTCGTAAAATTACGGTCGTTATCGCCACGTCTGACAACTATTGAGGGCCCCTTCAGATGATTCGTGTATCACTGTAGTGACAGGTTGTCAGCCTGTCGCCTAAAGTACGTGGTGATACACATGAAACCCTCGAGTCCCCTAGTTGCCTCTTACAACACCCGCGGGAAGAATTGGGGAGCGATGTTATTCTATGCCGGCATCACACGGCAATAATAAATAGACTGTTAAATTAATAAACAAATATACTTGCAGAGACTCATCTGAGGAGAGTGACGATGAAGATTTCAATTTTGGCAAATATAATGTGAGTATGTGTAACTTTTTTTGCATTAATTTTGTTTTTGGCGTCGTACGTAGTTCTATCATCGTCATCATCAGCAGTTCTACAGACAATGCCCTTTTACGTTTCTGGATAAGCCAAGTAGTTTTTAGCTCTATCTTTTATTGTATTTTTGCCTTATGTGTTATACTACAAGAGCATAGCAATCAAAAATATATTCAGCTTATGAAAAGTGTCATGATCATGACTATCTATTTTCTGCAATGACGACCGATGCGCAGTGGTAGTGCGACTGCCTTTGACGCAGAAGGTTCCGGGTTCGATTCTCGGTGGGTCACTCAAAGTTGATATTTATCACATTGTGAATTTGTTCCCAGTCTGGTTAGGACATTGCGGGCTGAACCACCCGATTGTCCGTAAGTAAAATGGTTCCGTGTTTCGGATAGCACGTTAAGCCGTAGGTCCTGGTTGCTGTCTATGATCACTTAGACAGCGGTCGTTACACAACCATGTCAGAAGCCTGCTACTTGTAGAAGGCGGTTGAAAAATTCTGTCACTAGGGTTCATCGGGTCGTTGGACGACTCGGTGTCCCACACGAAGAAGAAGAATATTCTGCAATTTCATACGAGTTGCCTTTATTTTAGGGTCACCATAATAAAGACGATGATGACGCGCCAGGACCTTCTAAACAAAAGCAAGAAAATAGACGTTTCGCCATATTTAGGAAAAAGAATTCAAATAAACCTTATTCTAATAAACCTGAAGAATATCCCTTAATGGAACGCGAAGAAGAAAATGAAACACCAAAAACAAACGAAAGAGAACTAAGTAAAGCTATGATAGTGCGTCACAAGAGATACACAGATTTCGATCGTCAAAATAAACTGCAAAATATTATTTCTTTGGGAGAAGATACATCATGCCCTGTATGGCAAAAGCATTGTAAAGTATGTGCTATTGTTGAATCAGTCAACAATAAAATCAATAAAGTACAAATAGATGAACGACGTGCTTTCACTGATAAAACAAATCAAATTAACAAACATATAGAAATGGAATATTTAAATGCATGTAATCGATATGACGATTATGACGGAACATTTAGATATATAGAAATGAATTTAAAAAACACAATACACAGTTTAAGTATTTGTAAACCTTATTTCAAATTCGAACAACGTTTCAAACGGATGCATAAGTACAATTTCAGGAAACGACGATATTCTCATCGAATCTTAAAAACAAAAAGAAATAGAGCTCATTTCTTAAAATTACAAAGTTCTTTGACATTCAGAAGATCTATTAAACGTAAGAGACGATTACGAACTCTTTCTAAGTTAACATGCTTTATTTTTTATCTAACTATTTTATCCAAATCACAAACATTACGTTGGCACAAAACAAAACCTAGAAACCGGAGACTGAAGACAAAGCAAGGTATGAAAGCCTATAGATTGGAACATAAAATGAATAAAATATTTCGTAATTCTCAAAACATCAGCTCAACACTTATTGAATGTGAAAGTAATAGAGAATGCTCGGATATTTATTTTGCGTCTAAAAATTATGTAAATAATAAACAGTGTCGTGGTCTTTGTAATAACAAGAACGTGGTTCCAAAACAGGAACCACTGAAAAGAAAAGATGACATAGAACCTAAAAAAATCCCCATGCTCAAAGAAAACAGAACGTGTAATAGCAAAAAAGGTATATGTCGTGAATTTTTCACGGATTGCCTAAAAACTTATAAAATATGTGCATCTTGCGGAAAGTGTTTTAAACCTTTTAGACAGAATCGAAAGCCAAAATCAATTGACACTACTAATCACAAAAAGAGAAAAAAAAGATATACATGCAAAAATTGCAATAATGACACAAACAATGTTATGAAGAGAAAAGAGCTTTATTGGTCAGAAGAAATTAAACACCTAAGCGACAATGACAAAAATAAAAAAATTAAATGCTACAAATTCATTTTTTTTTAAAACATCGCAGTTCATAAAGTCGGCTCTTAATTTCAATTGTTTAAAAATATTGAAGCTAAAAATGTCGGCTGCAAATGACAACAAGGCAAAAATACCAAATTGTTCGGAAACGAATAAATATGACTGTGCAGGAAAAAATATATGTTCTGACAAAAGTAACAACAGCGACGCAAATGATTATGTAGACCAGACCACTCAAATTGATGACGCAAATTATGAGAAGAGAATAAAACGTGGTTGTACAGATAAAATTAGACACACAATCAAGGTAGTGAATGAAGCCACAAGGAAGTACAGAATTATGTCATACCTTGATGAACAAGATTGGATGAATAAAAGATGTGCGGATTTACAGGATAAGCTTTGTGCACTTCAGAATAACTGGATTGATAATTTACTTGTTGATGGTGAAAAGATGCCTCATGCTAGTGATTGTCATGAAGTGATAATTGATGCCTGTGTTTTGGATGCCGATGATGCTGATACATTCGAATCAACTGTTCTTAGAATATTTGCCAACTCAGACGTTAGTATACTTGTAATTTATGCACTCAAAGAACTGTTCGGTATTCGCTGTAGATTATTTATAAAAATAATGACAGTGATTATTAGCAAAATACTTATTTTTCAGGTAAAAGTGTATAATAATAACGAGTTTAATGTCTTGAATTACAAGCCAAGATATTCAAAAAATAATAAGAAGCAAGATATGAAAGTGAAAATGTGTGAAAACGTCAACTTACAACCCATTAAAGAACCTGAAAATGAAACTAAAAAAGAAAATGTCAAGCTGTCAAAGAAGAGGAGTAAACTTGGAAATTTTGTAAACAAAAAGGAAGTTAAACGTAATCAGAAAGTATCGGGAGATTTAGGAACAATAAATAAAAGTTAGTATAAAGATAAAAAACTTCCAATAAAATGTACACAACTGTATATTTTTTTAGAATATACAAATCGAGTTCGATTCTCGGTAAGGCACTCCCAAATTCGATGTCTGTTTTTCACTTAGTGAATTTGTTCCCAGTCTGGTTAGAACATTACAGACTGAAACACCCTGAAAAATGGTTCCATGCTGTCTGACGTTCTGGATGCCATGGTCCCGGTTGCGATTACCTACTTCTTTTTTGATGCTCTCTACGTTTTCGGCCCCGGGGCCATCAATACTACGCCTGTCGGCTTGGTGGGGAGCACGTGCTCACCTGGAAATATTTGGTTGGTTGTTCAAACAACCAGCCCAATCACGCCCTTGGGGCGAGACTGGGCTTAGGAGTACTGGGAAGAGCTGATCGGACTGAACGAAGAACTGATCGGACTGAAAGATTACCTACTTAGACTGCGGTCGTTACACAACTATGTCAGAAGCCTGCTACTAGTAGTGCTAAGTCTGGTAGCAGAGTTCATCGGGTCGTTTGACGATACGTGGCGTACATGAAAGAAGAAGACTAAATCAATAAAATTAAGATCACTGCCAAAATTATTTATGACTTGGAATCGAATTTATTTTTCAGTGGATGTCATACTTGACGTACATCCTGTCGTTATGGATAAGTAAGTTCTTACAAAGCTATTGATAACTTTCATAAAATAAAAACACATTTTACTATACTACAAGATGTAAGGAAAAAGTACAAACTTCCTTTCAAGGGAATAACTTCCCCATAAAACTAAACAACTCTCCCCTAAACAACTAAAACTAAAAAACTTTTTTCATATTCGACCTATGTTCCTTGGGGAAAGTTGTTAAGTTCCATGGGCGATCATCTCCTTAAGGCGAGGAGTTGTTGCTCAAAGCACGATTTCAGGGGGTGAGGTGTGGGGGGCCGCCCGCGCTCCCCGCGCTCAGACACATCATCTGGCGCTCGCACACTACGCACCCGTACGTCGTGTGTCTTATGGACATGACCGCAGTCCGACCACCTTTTAAATATATTTGAGCTTTATCCCGGCCATGAAACTTTTACTTCTACCGTGAATTATTATTTTTTTGTGATAATGCGACGAAACGAAATATGAATGTGGATAGATGGATGGACGCAGAAGAGAAGGAAGGCCTTAAAAGAACGTAATGGCTAGTTAAAACACACAAATTTAATTACAAAGTATGTTAGGATAAGTACTAAGCTCCTTTTATGAACCTGTCCTTGAAACTGAACAACTTTCCCCCTGGAACATAGGTCGAAATATGAAAAAAAACTAGCCGACCCAATCCAGATTCTGTAAAGTTAAAAAAAGTACGAATAGTTTGTAAAAAAAGATGATTATGAATCAAACGGTGTAAACAATTATTTCAATTTTGATAGAAAATGGTCGAAAGTCGGAAAACGTCCCAAGTCCAAAAATTTGAGTACGAAATTTCAGTTATGTTTGCTATACGATGTACTGTTCTCAAGATATATGCACTTTTAGTTTCCATTCGTTTTTAATATTCAGAAATGATATTTAACTAAAATGTTAAATGGCGTTTTGCATTGGAGTCCTCAGTCACGCCTGCTTCTTGCTATAGGTAGGTACTTCATTGTTTTCTTTTGTTTATGCCGCCGACTTAAGTGCCAACAACCGTCGACTTGGGCTGTACCCCGTGAAATACTAGAATTTACATCATGTATGTGGGATGATTTGTAAGATGAGACGAACAACTGTAAGATGAAACGAATGGACAACTGAACGATAATTTTTTAACGTAAGCCGGATGTTAGATGAATTTCTGAAGTATGATGCTAGAACGGAAAAGCAATGTAGGTGAGTAAACGAGCGTGAAAGAGAGGGTGAACAGATACTTTTTAAATAGGATCACGGGCGAAAAAACCCGGGGTAATCTGAAGAAAATTCGAAAATTAACTTATTCTTTCTTCTACATCCACAGCCACAGAGAACTTAAAACTTCGCTGTAATAACATGGGTCTATGTTATTACAGCGAAAATAAAACTAAAAAGCATACAAAAGACTTTAGTTAAGTGCCCCATCTCATATAAAACATAACCCTTTTTCCAAGCTGGTCGGATAAAAAACAAAAAGATGCAATAAAGAACAGAAAAAAGTACGCGTGACAGATAATTGCCATTCGCAAACGCCATTAAACATTTCAAAAAAAATACTTTTGCGAAAATTAAAAAGAATGCAAACTAAAAGTGAAAATACCTCAAAAACGGTGCAAAGTAGAGCAAAAATTACTCCGTTTCGGTACTCATATTTTCGGACTTGTTTGATATTATTAAAATTAAAATTAGGCCCCTATTTAGTCCACAATTGTCTTAAGCCTAGCCTCACTCACATGCGCTTTATTGAATTCCTACTTTTCTTGTTATTTATTTCACTACCTCATTTGTTCCAAATTCTCATTTGGTCTACTTTTACATTTAGTCAACTTTCTCATTTATTCTATTCCCTAAAAATATCTCGTCAAGCCCACAATTAGGGACTTTCTAGGGCCACAGACCACCTTTTTATTTTGTTCTGAAGAATATGTCAAGTGCCACGTTATTTTAAGGAAATATAGAAGTGCGCAACGGGATACTGGGTATTACTATAATGCTATCTCTTTGATGGAAGCGTCAGTATGAACATAAAAGTTCATACTCAGCTCCTAAACCGCACCATCTAATCAAACTTTTTATACTACTCTTACATAGAAAGTGCCATATTACCCTAAAAAACTTACAGTCTGGCATGCATAGTTTTCGAGATAACTCAGGTTTTAGTTTCACAGCTGTCACCTTAAATCAAGAATTCGTCAAAACATTCAACTATACCAAAGAAAGTAAAACTACTTTATTTCCGAAACTAAGGTTTTTTGTAGTTCGTGTTCGTGTAGGAGTAGTGTGTGTAGTGACATCTCGTGTTCATTCTCATAAACATTCATTCACGTGTTCAACCCACGAGTCATACGAGCGGAGTAAGCAGCAGTCAGCGATGTGTCAAAAGCGTAACAAAGAGCAGCGCAAAAATTTTGTAATTGTGAAGAAGCTGGTAAGACTGCTCTCTGATGTAGTTTTGTTTGTATGTCTGAATCCCATACCGTCCCGACCACAGAACAGCGTATGGGTATCACAGATTATATATACGTGGCTAGATCATGGCGTACGTAAGCAATATCGTCTTCAGACTTAAAAAATATCACTATTCGCTCCGTCTGAAGAGTTAACGCACAAAGAAAACAATATATTTGCGTGCGCGCACAAGACATCTCTGGTCTGTGGTTGAATGACCACCGACTGGATCTAATTTGGCACCGCTGTGTCGGTTTCTGTAATAAGTTCTTGGGGGAAAATTGTTTAGATAACCTGTCAACCAAGAGTTATCTTGAAAAGATAATAGGTATTAAAAATTACTTGGTACCTACTGTAAAAACTTTACTCACGCTCAGAATGCACCCTGTAAATATTTAAAGTGAATTACTAGTTATGTATCACTCCTTTCTTATTATAAGTAAAAAGACTTAGTTAGGCTTTTGCTTTTCATTATATTATAGATAAAATATCGTCTATCGTCAAGGCTAGCTGAAGCGACAGCTATGATAAAATTGTTGCTCGTCTCGCCAAAAGACGTAACCGACGTAATAATAAGCGCATACTTAAATTACGCCTTCTGGTGTCAGCCATAAAGTATTTTATCAAGCAATCTGTCCATGTCACTAACGTCATAAGTAAAATGACCGACGTAATAATTACGAAAAAATATTTGTCAATTTTGCGGGAAATTTTGACACAGTACCGGCGCTGGCAAGAGCCATTTGGGTACTGGCGGGGTAGCGGGCGGTGCGGGATGTCATCGGGAGGTTGGTTTGTCGGCGAGAACCGTTCTAATTTTTGGAAAAAAATGATTTGTTGAATTAAAATCTGTTCATTCACTAAAACCTAATAGTATAATTTATAGGACATTGAAATAGGAATATTCTACATCAAGAAACTATATCAAAATAGTAGTCCAAATTACGATAAAATTGGTTTGAAAATATTTTTAATGCTCTTTTTGAGATTTTTTTTATTAAAATAAGTCAAACCAATCGAGTCATACGATAGTGTTACTACTAGATAATATCTTCGAGTATGTCATATATTTTTTTGAGGTCTTGGTAGTATCAGTAACAGGCTTAAAAAATGAATCGAAAGTAACGCTTTTCGTTGGCCTTCCTTCATAACAGCGTCTTAAAGGAAGTAAGTATTATTCGAAATAGTATCTCATATGTTTTCATATTTTTGAAAGAGTATGTATGTATCATGCCAGTAAAGAGTATCTAACTTTGTTTAGCATAAACTTTACGGAAAGAATTATTTTTCTTTCTACGCAACCGGTTTCGTTGGAAGAAAAAACATTCTTTGTAGATAACTAGTTTCGTAGCAAGAAAGATGATTCTTCATATGTAACTGGTTACGTAGCATTGGTTTCGTACGCGGCCGAAGGGAGTTACACATCCACGTCAAAAGCCTGCTACTTATAGAAGGCAATTGAACAATTCTAATACTAGGGTTCATTGGGTTGCTGGACGACTCGGTGTCCCACACGAAAATAGTGAGATTATAAATACAGGGTGTAAGGGACCGCATTCCGAATACTGATAGGGTGCAAGCAGACCATGAAACTGAACAACTTTCCCCTAGGAACATATGTCAGGAAACGTCAAAAAATTTTTGGTTTCCCATAATAAACGAAGTCAGCTGATCTCGATTTTGTATGGGAGGTCGAAATTTTTTCGTCGTTTCCTGATATATGTTTCTAGGGGAAAGTTGTTTAGTTTCATGGTGTGCTTGCATCCGATCAGTATTCGGGACGCTGTCCCTAACACTCTGTATATTTGTTAAGTTGCAGTCAATCCGTGCCGATCCAAAATAGCACGCAAGTTAAGACATTCAAAGATCAATCCCAGGCTATGTCTCTACACAGCGAATGTATGGTCAAAGGTAAGTGAAATTAAAAATTCATCATCATAATCATATTTGCCGTGTGATGCCGGCTTAGAATAGCATCACCCCATTTCCTACCCGTGGGTGTCGTAAGAGGCGACTGAGGGACTTGAGGGTTTCAGGTGTATTACAACTTCTAGGCGACAGGCTGACAACCTATCACTATAGTGATACACGAATTATATCAAACAGCCCTCAATATTTGTCAGACGTGGCGATAACGGTAACGGTAACGAGCGTAATATTACGGTCGTTGACACTCTGCCTACCCCACCAGGGATATAGGCGTGATATGTGTATGTATGTATATATCAGCCATAGGACGTCCACTGCTGATCATAGGCCTCCTAGATTTCCACCTTACCTGATTAGAAGCGGCCTGCATCCAGCATTTCCCCGCGGACTTGACCAGCCTGGCGAACATGCATGCCACGATATATTTTGTCGTTTCATACGCGCACAATTTCACCACGGAAAAATGCGTAACTTATTTACAGTGAAGTAAGCCGCAGAAGACATATTGCGGTGTCAAAATTTTATCGTGGCATGTATGTTAGCCTTGCTGATCGTCTGTCCATCTCACAAGGGCGTTCTACGCTGCGCCTGCCGGTACGTGGTCTCCACTCGAGAATTCTCTTGCTCTACCGGCTATCAGTCCTTCGAGCAGTGTGGCCTGCCCTTCGCCACTTCAGCTTACTGACTCTCTTCTCTGAATAAAAAATTGCTTAATATTGTAAAGGGATATTACTGTATAAACTTTTCTCTTTAAAAAAAATGCTTAATATTATTAAGGGATATTCTATACTACCACATCTAACTTATAAGTTATTGCAGCTATATAAAAACTCTGTATCTTCGAAATATCTTTCAAATCTTCATTGGCTTAATTTTTGACAGTTGACTCCGATAGCGAAGCCATAAGGCACTGATGATTTCCAATGTAAAACGATTACTCTAAAAAAAACGATTCGCTTTTGTATCAGCTTTTAAACAATACGCCACATCACAGGTTGAAGAGGTATCAAAAAGTTCATCATTCTCCTCGCCTTATCCCGTTTCTCTGTCGGGGCCGGCTATCTAACCAAGGGGATTTGACGCGGAACCAAGTTTTTACACAAAGCGACTGCCAACTGACCTCTGCAACCCGAAGGCTAAACTTTTACGAATCCTAGGTTTAGTCACATTCAAATATCATCTGAGTTTAAATTTTATTTGAATGTGGATTTCATCACGATGCTCAAAAGGTTGTTTACTTCAATTTATTGAAAGAAAGAATGGAAAGTATGTATTCAGCTGCAGTCAATTACAAACAAAGTACGCAAAGCATGACCCAACGTAATTATTATACCTGTGTACCTACACAAATACAAATGTTTATAAGACAGAAAGATAAAGGATAAATAAATTAATAATGACGATAAACTATGCACTACATAGTACGACGTCCTAACGTCGTTGGCCAAGTGGTTGGGACACTGGTCTTACAATCGTGAGACCTGAGTTAGATCCCTACCATGTAATAATGTGTTTGTACTCACGTAGGTACATTTACTGACTCCTGTTACGGTAAAGGAAAACATCGTGATGAAACCCACATTCAAATTAAATTTGAATTCAGCTGATATTTGAATGTGACTTAACCTAGGATTTGGACTAGGTTAGTGTTCGTGTAGTTTTGGTTCGGGTTGGTTCGGGTCGGTCTTCGGGTTGATGGCAGTCGCTCTGTGTAAAAACTTGATTCCACGTCAAATCTCCTATCGTCGCCGACCCCGACAGAGAACGGCATAAGGCAAGGAGAATGATGATGTTAAAGTTTTTATACAAATAGGTGTTTCAGGTTTTCTAAAGACACTTGTTCGTCATTTCTTCGCCTTTGGACCCGAAGATTCCGAAGTCATGCATATAAAAACTCAAAACAACTCCACGCAGCACACTTACAGTGTCAGAAACGTGACAATTCATTCCAGACAACATATAATGTGGAAACTAAGGAAAGAAGCCAGTACCATACATTTTAATGCTTTGAAAGCACAGGTGGATAAGGATACGATGACTGTTCAAAATCGTATGAAAATTTGCTTTTTGCTCTCTTCTCTTTTCATGTGGGACACCGAGTCGTCCAACGACCCGATGAACCCTAGTGTCAGAATTTTTCAACCGCCTTTTACAAGTAGCAGGCTTCTGACATAATTGTGTAACGAACGCCGTCTAAGTGGTCAACCGGGACCCACGGCTTAACGTGCCATCCGAAACACGGAACTATCTTACTTACGGGCCATCGGGTGGTTCAGCCCGCAATGTCCTAACCAGACTGGGAACAAACTCACAAAGTGATAAATATCAACCTTGTGAGTGACCCACCGAGAATCGAACCCGGAACCTTCTGCGTCAAGGGCAGTCATATTACCACTGCGCCACATCGGTCCTCAACTGAAATCATTAACTCAGACTTATTTTTCAGCGACTAAGGGTACAGCTGTTCAAAGTTATTCATTTGCACGCGTATATTCCGATACAAGTATTGCTCAGGATTTTTTCCAAGACTTCAATTTAGGAGGTAAGCAGTA
Organism: Keiferia lycopersicella; assembly: GCA_029255805.1. NCBI lineage: Eukaryota > Metazoa > Arthropoda > Insecta > Lepidoptera > Gelechiidae > Keiferia > Keiferia lycopersicella. The sequence continues at coordinate 1,682,540 of JARACZ010000028.1, forward strand.
TTTGACGCATAGACTCGCCGTATGATGCCGGTATAAAATAGCATCACCCCAATTCTTCCCGCGGGTGTTGTAAGAGGCACTCAAGGGACTCGAGGATTTCATGTGTATTACCACTTATTACTCGTACAACTTTAGGCGACAGGCTAACAACCTGTCATTACAGTGATACACGAATCATCTGAAAGGGCCCTCAATACTTGTCAAACGTGGCGATTACGACCGTTATTTTACGATCGTTAATGCTCTGCCTAGATTTGTGCATGTGTTTGTGTATGTATTCGCCCTCCTAATTCCTATACAAAATTACGATCTGCTGACTGCTTTTACCATGGGAAATCAAAAATATTTTACCGTTTGCTCAAATAATATGGAATTCATTACACGGAAAAGTTGTTCAGATTTATAGTCCGAATCAGTATTCGGAGGGCTGATTATATCATTATATTTAATTTATTTTAGATCGTCTATGTGAGAAACCACCGAAATTTCTAAAACAAGACAACCAGAAGCCTGCAATAGATGAAAAGTCACTAGGTATATTGATAATTTTGTTAATCATTATTATCACTATTGTAATCATTATTATCATCATTGCTAAAATTTTATCATCATAAGTTAAAATAGGGCTGATAATATCATTATATTTAATTTATTTTAGATCGTCTATGTGAGAAGCCACCGAAATATCTAAAACAAGATAACCAGAAGCCTGCGATAGATGAAAAGTCACTAGGTATATTGTTAATTTTGTTAATCATTATTATCATCATTGCTAAAATTTTATCATCATAAGTTAAAATAGGGCTGATAATATCATTATATTTAATTTATTTTAGATCGTCTATGTGAGAAGCCACCGAAATATCTAAAACAAGATAACCAGAAGCCTGCGATAGATGAAAAGTCACTAGGTATATTGTTAATTTTGTTAATCATTATTATCACCATTGTAATCATTATTATCATCATTGCTAAAATTTTATCATCATAAGTTAAAATGGGGCTGATAATATTTAATTTATTTTAGATCTTGTATGTGAGAAGCCACCAAAATATCTAAAACAGGTCAACCAGAAGCCTGCGATAGACGAAATGTTATCAATATTCAAGCCACTAGGTATATTGATAACTTTATATAATTATTATCACCATTGCTATCATTATTATCATCATTGCTATCATTTTATCATCATTAGTTAAAATTATAACAATAATATAAAATTAGTAAAGTAGAAATAATAAGTAAAAGTAAATTAATTAAACTGCATGGGTAGGTACAGTTCCTTTTTTAAAAAAAATATTGGTCCTCCCATACAAAAATTACACAGTTGAATAATAGTATATAATGGAGGCTATTATTTTTTATAATACCAGTAAATAAATAAGGCCAGAAACACACGCACGACGGAGCGCTAAAATATCACAGCGGTCTGTCAGATCCATACTAAAAATGTCCACCTCCATACTAAAACCGCTTAACCGCTGTTGACGCAGCCCTATCGCAGTGTCATCCGTCTAGTGCGGTTTTAGTATTGGGAGTGACGTTTCTAGTAAGGATCTGACAAACCGCTGCGATATTTTTGCGCTCCGTCGTGCGTCAAGTGTGTTCCTCGCCTTTATGTTCCGGATCACTCACTGGTCATGTGTGTTTCCGCGTCGTTTCGAACCAATCGGTGGTTCTTCGTCGGGCGGAGAGTCGTGCGTGCCTATCCGTTCACGCCGTGCTTTCGACTCAAACACGAGTTTAGCGGAGACACCGAAACTTGACAAGTGAGTCATCCGGGACATTAGTTATTATATAGTTATGTTATACATACATACATATATCACGCCTTTATCCCTTACGGGGTAGGCAGAGCGTTAACGGCCGTAAAAATACGGTCGCTATCGCCTCTGACAAATATTGAGGGCCGTTTGAGATAATTTGTGTATCACTATAGTGACAGTGTCAGCCTGTCGCCTAAAAGTTTTAATACACCTCAAATCCTCAAGTCCCTCAGTCACCTCTTACAGCACCCACGGTTAGGAAATGAGGTGATGATATTCTAAGTCGGCATCACAAATACCTATAAATAATTTTGATGTGAATGTTATTTAGACTGTCCCGATAGTGTAGCGGATAGTACACCTGCCTTCTACGCCGAGGGTCGTGGGTTCGATCCCCACTGGACACAAATATTTTATTAAGTCAATTTCCAAATATTTGTGTTGAGTCTGGGTGTTTTCTATGTATAATATGTATTTATTTACAAAAAAAAGTATATATGTATTAGTATCAGCTATCTAGTTCCCATAGTACAAGCTTTGCTTAGTTTGGGGCTAGGTGGCGCTGTGTGAATTGTCCAGGATATTTATTTATTTTTGTTTATATAGAACCTGTAACAACGAAGAACCGAAAGTCATTCAAATATTTGACGCAAGTTAATCCAAAGCCGAATATTTACGAAATATTGCCAGAATTCGGTTTAGCAGGTAAATGATCTCTTTCTCTTTTCGCGTGGGACACCGAGTCGTCCAACGACTCGATAAGCCCTAGTGTCCGAACTTTTCAACCGCTTTCTACAAGTAGCAGGCATCTGGTTTCATGGGCTGGTTCTCCCCTTAAAATATTTGCAGCAATTTTTTTTACACCCCGTGTTATGATATTTTTACACCCCGTATTATCTGGCACTTAATTAGGTTTTCTATTTTTGCTACAGTACCGACTGATCCTGTACAAGCTTGGAACGAGAGACATGAGGGAATCGAACAAAAATGTCGTGCGTATAATCTTTCTTTCCGTGTCGGACACCGAGTCGCCCAACGACCCGATGAACTCTACTGGCAGAATTTTTCAACCGCCGCCGTCTACAAATACCAGGCTTCTGACATGGTTGTGTAACGACCGCCGCCGTCTAAGTGATCATAGACAGCAAACGGGACCTACGGCTTAACGTACAATCCAAAACACGGAACAATCTTACTTACGGGCCATCGGGTGGTTCAGCCCGCAATGTCCTAACCAGACTGGGAACAAATTCACAAAGTGAAAAATATCAACTGTGTGAGTTACCCACCGAGAATCGAACCCGGAACCTTCTGCGTCAAAGGCCACTACCATTGCGCCACATCGGTCGTCTGATACTTACTATTACTTACAGACCCTCAAACTCTGCCTCCAGAAACCTCATCTAGCTTGGACGTATACCAAAGTCTGTCCTCCTTGCTAGGAATAGAGTCCAGGAATCTCCTGGATTCCAGCAATCTCCTGGATTCCAGCAATCTCCTGGGTTCCTATAGCGATGGTGGTGAAGCAGAAGACGATGATGAGAAGACTACGGACACGACGGTTTATGCTGTCACGAATTTTGGATACGAAGCTCCACTTAGGTAAAACATTTACAGGGTGTAAAAAAGTTAGTAGCAAATATTTTAAGGTGCGAATCAGCCCATGAAACTGAACAACTTTCCCCAAGGAACATGGGTCGAAATTTAAAAAAAAATTGCTACCCCCCCGTTCATTTTTTTTTTCTATATGTAATAGGCCCGCATTTGTCTGCCATCTCACCTGGTGGTAAGTGGAGATGCAGACGAAGATGGTACATGCTTGCCTAGATAATGCCTATTCACTCTTGCCTTAAGAAGGCCCAAGTTATATTGTTCCGGCTAAAAGATCCGCCGGCAGGGAATTCCACTCTTTAGCCGTACGCATGATAAAAGTTGAAGCGAAACGCTTAGTGCGGATCAGAGGTATATCTACAACATAAGGGTGGAACCCCAGTCGGCGCCTCGATCCCCGGAGATGGAATGGGGAAGGGGGTATCAGGTCGTGGAGTGATTGAGCACACTCTCCGAAATGTATCCTATAGAATACCGACATGCATGCTACTTTACGACGGTGTTCAAGGCTCTGCAACTTAGTCTCAACCAGTGCTTCGTCTGCTATGAGCTTCTTGGCGCGTTTTTCAATGGAGTCTAAGGCGGCCAGTTGGTATTTGGCAGATCCATCCCAAAGGTGGCAGCAATACTCCATGCAAGATCGAACTTGAGCTTGATATAGTTGAAGCTGTTCTGGTGCAAAGTAGCGCCTAACCTTTGAGAGGATCCCAAACTTTTTCGCGGCCAAAGATTCTATGTAGCGTCCAAAGTTCAGGTCTGACGTAAGAGTCATGCCAAGAAGATCAAGGTGGTCAGAAATCGGTATGGATACATCTCGGAAAGTCGGAGTAAGTGTGAAGGGACTCCGTTTAGTCGAGAATAGACAAGCCTGTGTCTTTGTTGCATTAAACTTCACTAAATTGGCATCACCCCACTCGGATATTGCCTTGAGTGAAGAGTTCAGATGTTGGACTATGGACTCTCGACAAGACTGGGTGGTTTCACTGCTGGCCCTTGCACCGGACAGGTATCTGTCAACAACCGTGCTATCATCTGCGTACCCAAAGGTGTCGGGCGTCAGCATGTCGTTGATATGCAGCAGAAATAGTGTTGCAGACAGAACTGATCCTTGAGGGACTCCAGCATCTATGGCCTGTTGGTCCGAGGAGCGGCCCTCTAGGACCACTCGTATCGACCGTCCTCTCAGGAAGTCAGAGATCCAGTTGCAAAGATCAGCAGGTAGTCCGTAGGCGGGCAGCTTGCTAATAAGGCTTGCGTGCCAGACCCTGTCAAATGCCTCTGAGATATCTAGAGACACAGCGAGGGCTTCGCCATGTCTCTCGATAGCCTCGCTCCATAGGTGGGTGGCATGCACGAGGAGATCACCTGTGGATCGCCCAGGACGAAATCCGTATTGGTGATCGCTCAGAAGATCGTTGTCCTCGAGGTAGCCCAGGAGTCTGTTATTTAGTACACGCTCCATAGTCTTGCAGAGTATGGAGGTGACCGATATGGGCCTATAATTCGCAGGGTCAGCTCGGCTTCCTTTTTTGGGCACAGGTTGCACGTTTGCAAGCTTCCACGATTCGGGAACCACGCCAGTCTCTAGTGACAGTCGGAACAGACGTGTTAATATCGGAGACAACTCAGGCGCACAGTTTCGCAGAAAAATTGCAGGGATACCGTCAGGGCCGCTTGCTTTGTTAACATCTAGATTCCGCAGGACTTTAAGTACCTCTTTTTGGTGAATACAGACGGCCGGCATAGAGCAGTCTACTCGAGGTAAAGTTGGTGGAATAGTACCTGCGGCATCAAGACGTGAGTTTTCTGCAAAGAGGTAGGCAAAGAGATTCGCTTTTTCCTCTGCAGTGTGGGCAAGTGAACCGTCAGGTTTCTGCAGCGGCGGTAAAGTAGGCTGACAGAAGTTGGTCTCAACTGCCTTTGCAAGAGACCAGAATGCCTTACTTCCAGCTGGATATGAGGCAAGCTTAGCGCCTACGCTACTGATGTGCCTGAAGCGTGTTCTGCGTAACTCCTTCTTGCTTAATTTAGAGGCCTTGTTATAGGCTTTCTTCAGGTCTCGAGTATTCGGAGCTTTGCGCAGTCGAGCATCAGCCCAGGCTAGAAAAGCAGTCTGTTTAGACTCTTCTGCGCGGTTACAGTCTGCATTGAACCATGGGCGAGCTTTGCTACCGGTAGGAATGTCGGAGTACGGTATAAAAAATTATTGACTTGATCGGTGGGTACATTTTGTATGGGAGGTCCAATTATTCTCAAAAATGTCAGACGTGGCGATGGCGACCGTATTCTTGCGGCCGTTATCGCTCTGCCTACCCCGCAAGGGATAAAGGCGTGATATACAGGGTGTAAAATAAATTGCTGCAAATATTTTAAGGGGTGAACAAGCCAATGAAACTGAATAATTTTCCCCAAGGAATATAGGTCGATAAATAAAAGAATATGGACCGTCGATACACAAGAGCCGGCTAAGTCAACTGTATGGAAGGCCCAATTTTATTTCATGTTTCGACCTATGTTTCTTAGGGAAGGTTGTTCAGTTTCATGGGCTGGTTCACCCCTTAAAATATTTGCAGCAACATTTTTACAACCTGTGTAATTGTATTGGGTTGGTTTTTAGGCGAAAAAGGTTTGCAGAACTACGTCAGAGCCTGGTCACAAAATCCAACATAGCGGCTGAGACGGAGACCGTCAAGTCCTGCAGCGTCGGCACCGTGACTGGGGACTGGTGGAGTCCAATCCTCGAGAGGAAGAAACGTATGTTTTTTTTATGTAAAAAATAATAATTATAAACCTCTCATACAAAATTGCCGACCAATTCAAAGAAAGACAATTTGTATTGGAGGCCCAAAAAAATTTCTAATATTTCGACCTATGTTGCTTGGGGAAAGTTGTAAAGTTTCATGGGCTGATTCACTCCTTCAAATATTTGCATCTGATTTTTTACACTTTGTAAATCGTCGTCGTCGTCTCAGCCGATAGACGTCCACTGCAGGACATAGGCCTCCCCCAAGGATCTCCACGATGATCGGTCCAGCGCCACCCGCATCCAGTGGCTTCCCGCGACCTTCACCAGATCGTCGGTCCACCTTGTGGGAGGCCTACCTACGCTGCGTCTACCGGTCCGTGGCCGCCACTCGAGAACTTTCCGGCCCCAGCGGCCATCGGTCCTACGAGCAATATGCCCCGCCCACTGCCACTTAAGTTGCGCAATCCTTCGAGCTATGTCGGTGGCTTTGGTTCTTCTCCGGATTTCCTCATTTCTGATTCGATCGCGGAGAGAAACTCCGAGCATAGCCCTTTCCATTGCCCTTTGAGTGACCTTGAGCCTTCTTATGAGGCCCATTGTTAGCGGCCACGTCTCAACTCCGTAAGTCATCACTGGCAACACGCACTGATCCCAGACTTTTGTCTTGAGGCACTGCGGTAGTTGTTGAGAAGAGAAGATGTTACGTAGCTTCCCGAACGCTGCCCAGCCGAGTTGGATTCGACGATTGACCTCTTTCTGAAAGTTGGACCTACCCAGCTGGACTATTTGTCCCAGGTAGACATACTCGTCGACAACTTCCAGAGTAGAGCCCCCAACTGTCAGAGTAATGGGTGCAACAAGAGAGTTTGACATAACCTTGGTCTTGTCCATGTTCATTTTTAGACCCACTTGTTGGGAGGCTCTATTGAGGTCATCGAGCATTGTACCGAGGTCCTCCAGGGTTTCCGCCATGACCACGATATCGTCGGCAAAACGAAGGTGAGTCAGATACTCGCCGTTGATGTTGATGCCAAGTCCTCTCCAGTCCAAAAGCTTGAAGACGTCTTCCAGTGCTGCTGTGAACAGTTTCGGTGATATTACATCTCCCTGTCTCACTCCTCGCTGCAACTGGATAGGTTTCGAGTCCTGGTCCTGAAGTCGAACTGACATGGTGGCGCTTTCGTACAAGGACTTCAACACTTCGATATACCGATAGTCAGCTTGGCACCGCTGAAGAGACTGAAGTACGGCCCATGTTTCGATCGAATCGAAGGCTTTTTCGTAGTCCACAAACGCGAGGCAGAGTGGTTGGTTATACTCTTCAGTCTTCTGTATAACTTGCCTCAGCGTATGAATGTGATCCACGGTGCTAAAGCCTTTTCGGAAGCCGGCTTGTTCGGGAGGCTGGAAGTCGTCGAGCCTGCGTGCGAGACGATTCGTTATGACTCTTGAGAACAGCTTGTAGACATGACTCTGTAAATAATGTAAATAAATTGATCTACCAGGTAAGGTCAAATGGGGAAAAAATAGACTAGCGGGTAACTTGGGACATGGTCGACACCAGCATCTATGATCCAGATATAACGTTGTAACTGGTTGAAAACTTTGGACTACATTTATCAACGAGTTATAACGTTATAGGCTTATAGCTGGTTCATAAATGCTGGTGTCGAACGTGTCCCAAGTTACCTGCTAGTCTCATTTGGCTGTACTTGTTTATTTATCAGTTTTTCAACACCAAATTTTGTTTTCTAAGGCTTGACTGTGGCTAAGAAGGATGTCCAAGTGTCAGAACTTCATCAGAAGACCTGGCAGGACAGACGTGTGGGGACCAGCGCTCGGCTTGTCACGTTTGACAGCGTGGCAAGGATTGTACCTTCTCGTGAGCAATCTGGTTTATGTTTACTATTGTAGCGACCTTGTTGACGACCGATGTGGCGCGGTGGTAGTGCGACTGCCTTTGACGTAGAAGGTCCCGGGTTCGATTCTCGGTGGGTCACTCACATAGTTGATATTTTTCACTTTGTAAATTTGTTGCCAGTCTGGTTAGGACATTGCGGGCTGAACCACCCGATTGCCCGTAAGTAAGATGGTTCCGTATTTCGGATGGCACGTTAAGCCGTTGGTCCCGGTTGCTGTCTATGATCACTTAGACGGCGGTCGTTACACAACCATGTCAGAAGCCTGCCACATGTAGAAGGCGGTTGAAAAATTCTGACACTAGGGTTCATCGGGTCGTTGGACGGCTCTGTTTCCCACACGAAAACAGAGAGAGCATTTACCGATGGGTGAAAACGAAAAGGTCGTAACCAAAAATAGCCAACTTTACACCAGAGCCAAAAAACGAAAAAAAAATCACAAAAAAAATCATAACTCAAAAAGTATGCGTAATTTAGAGCTGATTTTTAGAACATGTTTTTGTTATAATAATACCTTTTATTTGAAAACATAATTTTTAATCTAAAGTGACGATAAGTATGTTTTGTACTACTTACGCCCTAAGATTTTCAATTAACTGACCGACAAAAGGTCGTAAATGGTTCGCACATTTGTATACAGTCGGAATAAGCTATCCATTTCCAGACTTTTTATACGATGTATCTAAGATGGCTGAAAAGTACATACATGACTTAGAGGACGTAAGTGTGAGAAAGATAATTACTTTTGCTATACATTTGTCGTAAACAAGAACCATTCCGAAATATTCTGTAATAAGTTCTGATGGAATTGTTGATCTCTAAATAGTAATGAAACCTAGACAAAGTCGTCCAAGTGTTAAGTATAGTTGCATAGGAATGGTTGCATAATTAAGTATTATAAATAAAACTACTATTTATGTATTTAAAAGTAATATCTTTTATCCCCTCAAAAACATTAATATAAAAAAAAATCCAAGTCTCGCTACTTAGTCCATTGAATGAGTACCTCCAAAGGGGGTCTAGAGTGCGTGAGTTAGTAACGTAAGATGTTTCTTCGGAAACATGTCAAGAGTCCCTAGGTAATAAACATACTAAAACCCCGGGACACTAGGAGGAGCCCCGGAGTGGGGGGAGTCAGGGTAAATTTTTTCATTTTTCGCTTAAGTCTCAAAAACGGTCCATGTTAGAGAAAAACGTTCAAGGAAAAGTTGAAAGGCCATAAAATTATCTACAAGTTATACCTAAATCACTTTTTCCTTTATCCTACCGTTTCTGCGTTACACGCATTAAAAAATGATTTTGGCTCAAACAATTTCCCCATACTACATACCCATGTTTATCACATCAATCGATCAAAAAATATTTCTTTCTTCCATAAAACTCAAATGTGCAACTTGTGACCGGTACTAATAGATTGCTCTTGATTAGGTCTATCATTGGTAAAATAAACACATTCCTCCATGGAAGCCTTTAGGAGGAATCGATTGTCAAAATATTATATTAGGGTAGTTTCAGTTACTGAACTTAAAGTATTTATTTTTTTCTTCCAAAAAAACTCAAAAGTGCAATTTGTGACCGGTACCGATAGATTGCTCATAATTAGGTTTATCATTGATAAAAATACTAGATTCCACCATGGAGGCGTTTAAGGGAAATTGGATTTTATAAGGGTAGTTACGATACCTGAACATTTTATTTTTTTTCTTCCAAAAAGCTCAAAAGTGCAACTTGTGACTGGTACTGATAGATTGCTCTTGATTAGGTCTATCATTGGTAAAATAAACACATTCCTCCATGGAAGCCTTTAGGAGGAATTGATTGTCAAAATATTATATTAGGGTAGTTACGCAACTTAACCATTTTATTTTATTTTCTTCCAAAAAGCTCAAAAGTGCAACTTGTGACCGGTACTGATAGATTGCTCTTAATTAGTTTTTAATTGGTAAAAAAAAACGCATTCCTCCATGGAAGCCTTTAGGAGGAATCGATTGTCAAAATATTATATTAGGGTATAAACTACCCAGTTTGAGTTTTTGAACTTGAAATTTTGACAATCAATTCCTCCTAAAGGCTTCCATGGAGGAATGTGTTTTTTTTACCAATGATAGACATAATCAAGAGCAATCTATCAGTACCGGTCACAAGTTGCACTTTTGAGCTTTTTGGAAGAAAAAAAATGAAATGTTCAGGTATCGTAACTACTAACTACCCTTATAAAATTCAATTTCCCCTAAACGCCTCCATGGTGGAATCTAGTATTTTTATCAATGATAGACCTAATTATGAACAATCTATCGGTACCGGTCACAAGTTGCACTTTTGAGTTTTTTTGGAAGAAAAAAATAAATAGTTCAAGTTCAGTAACTAAAACTACCCTAATATAATATTTTGACAATCGATTCCTCCTAAAGGCTTCCATGGAGGAATGTGTTTATTTTACCAATGATAGACCTAATCAAGAGCAATCTATTAGTACCGGTCACAAGTTGCACATTTGAGTTTTATGGAAGAAAGAAATATTTTTTGATCGATTGATGTGATAAACATGGGTATGTAGTATGGGGAAATTGTTTGAGCCAAAATCATTTTTTAATGCGTGTAACGCAGAAACGGTAGGATATAGGAAAAAGTGATTTAGGTATAACTTGTAGATAATTTTATGGCCTTTTAACTTTTCCTTGAACGTTTTTCTCTAACATGGACCGTTTTTGAGACTTAAGCGAAAAATGAAAAAATTGACCCCCACTCCGGGGCTCCTCCTAGTGTCCCGGGGTTTTAGTATGTTTATTACCTAAGGACTCTTGACATGTTTCCGAAGAAACATCTTACGTTACTAACTCACGCACTCTAGAACTTTTTATTCAATGGACTAACTGAGCTGTTCAACCGTAAAAAGGTATGAGATTCATTTGAAACCAAGTCGGCTATCGATTTGTTCATTCCCCACTTAAGAGATCTATCTTAATTAATTACGTAATTAGTTAATAAGCATTATTTTATAGTGACCATATCGATATTTTCAATGTATTTTAATGTTTACAATAAATTGAATGACTTAGCCATCGCACTAGAACAGAAGGTTAACGTGTAATACATATTAAAATTAATACATTCAGTGCGATTGCCAAGTCATTCAACTAACTACTACCTAACCTAAAAACGAGATCAAATGTCAGTATATTTTAAATCTATTCTATCTAATCTTCCTCATCAGTATCAGGTAAGCGATCAACTGTCAACAACAATGAACGGCGTAAATAAAAGTATGGTAAAATTTTCATACCACCAGAAGGGTGTAACTAGACCTAGATTGGTAATACCTAACATTGATTTGGCGTAAATCAAAAAGCCTTAAAAACACTGGTTTTTGACCGGCTTACGACAAAAAAATTCTGAAAACTTTTCATAATGCAACCCAAATTAGAAAAAAAATGTTGTCGTAGAGCAACGAGACCCGGACCGTTCGATAGAGAAAAATCAGCTGATCAGGGGCGTGCCCTTAGTTGGTTACGACCTTTTTACGGGTTACGACCTTCTCGTTTTCACCCATCGTTACATTTTTTGACAAATATCAGTTAATACTGTAGCAGAGTAGAACCTCTGCGTCCACATCCTTCATAATCATAAACCACCTGTCCTTTCACGAATCATTTCAAATTGAAAATTGGAATGTCGTCACACATTTTTCTGCCTTTTTGACCCAGTCGCCATAAAATCAGCGGGCTACGAGGATCAAAAGAAACATATAAGAATCCAGTGCTCTGTATGTGATGAGTTAGTAATTAATGATTTTAATGTAGTGCTCAGTATGTAACAAAGTGCACGTTACAGCGGACTTACGAAAGCTAGAGGAAACCCTATAAGCGTTTCTTTTCCCGTAATAAAATATTACAAGTCGCAAGATCGTTTTCAATTTGTTTGTGGTAGCACACTAGTGCCACAATACTAACAGCATCTCAAAATCGCACTCAAGATCGATCTCAGAGTTGAGTGCGTTTTATGAATACTAGCGTAAGAGATTGAAGAAGCTCATAAAAATATTTATTTTTGCAGTGCGTACCCATCTCAACCTTATATCCCCATCTCGGTATCTACTAGAGGTAAGAAAACTTATTATTTATTATTGTACACAAGTAAATACAAAAATAGGTACATGGCACAAGAAACCTGGTACAATATAATTATACAAGGTGTTACAGAATGAACAATAAAAATGAATTTCTTTGACATTGTTTATTTTACGTATGGGTGGGGTTTAGGAAGTGGCGAAAAATATCTCCTGGTAAGAGTAATGAACTTGACATTGTAACAATAGTGGCTGCGACGCAAGTATTAAAATCAAGTCAAATTTATTAAAATTAATATCTTTTATTAATTTTCAAACACGACATTACGGCTTTAATGATTTTATAAATAGACTCTTTACACTATTGTAAAGAGTATATTAGACCCGTCAACACTCTTTCAGCTTTATTGGTCTTTTTGTAACACCCTGTAAATATAAATATCCTGGACAATTCACACAACGCCATCTAGCCCCAAACTAAGCAAAGCTTGTATGCTATGGGAACTAGATAGTTGATACTAATACATAATATACTTTTTTTTGTAAATGAATACGTATTATATATAGAAAACACCCAGACTGAACACAAATATTTGAAAATTGACTTAACAAATATTTGTGTCCGGTGGGGATTGAACCCACGACCCTCGGCGTAGAAGGCAGGCATACTATCCGCTACGCCATCGGGACAGTCAAATAGGCACTGCTTTTTGCTAAAGAAATAGTCAGTGCTGTGCATTTATAATGTTCCTTCTCTTTATCTCTTTCTCTTGGTTCTTTTTTACAATGACTAACTAATTTATTTATTTATACAGGTGCAAGAGACGGTATAACGAAAACTTTGCAGGCGTGATCAAACCATGAAACTGAACAACTTTTTCTATGGGGGCTATGTTGGTAAACATAAAAAAAAATTCGACCTTCCATACTAAATTCCTGATCAGCTTTGTATGGAAACTCGAGAAATTTTTTGGTTTCCCAACATAGCGCCCAAAGAAAAAGTTGTTTAGTTTCATGGTCTGATCACGCCTGCAAAGTTTTCGTTACACCGTCTCTTACACCCTGTATAGTGACAGCATAGTATTTGTCAATTTCTGCAAAAAGCATTAGTTGTGAATCTACTTGGAAATAAATGATGGAAATCTTGAAATATATTTATTTTATTATTCAACTTTATGCACGTGTTCATGGGCGGATTTAATTCCAAAGTCATTATCTACCTTGAGTAGGGCATGTGGAAATGTACATACAAACATACATACATACACATATCACGCCTTTGTCTCTTGCGGTGTGGGCACAGCGTTAACTGCCGTAAATTGCGGACGATATGGCTGTGATTTTTTTGTAATCGTTTATTGTAGCTAAAAGCATAATTAGATAAAGAATAACGACAGCCTGTAATACTAAGAAATTTCTTCCAGCTGACCTGTATTCTATTTTTTTCAGTCCCAGAAATATTACAACGAGTTCATATTGCTCAAATCGCCATTGAAATCCAGTTATGACAAGGTAATCATGGTTTTATACAGGGTGTAAGGAAAAATACTCGTTTAGAATAACATGGAAATGTGAAAAATAAAATTGTACCTCCCATACAAATTACCAACGCACCATGTCAATTTGTATGGGAGGGAAGTCCAAAATTTTCTCATATAAACACCCTACATAGTTTGTGTACTGACACTACTGACTAAAAAATATCCCTGTATTGTATGTATGTTGATCGCAATTTTCTATGGGAGGTCCAAAATTTTCGACCTACGTTTCTTGGGGAAAGTTGTTTATTATTTATTATCTTTCTATTTCAGTACAGTCCATTCATGCCTTTTCCGCTACAAGTGCGGCCAGCAAAGACGGTACAGAGGAATCTGTTGACGACTGCAACTCGTAGGAAACAACGGTACTGATTATTCATAATTTATGATTTTAACGGGTTCTTACCGACGATTTTTTTTATTTTGAGTTTCTTTCGAGTGAGTTCCATTAGTAACGATTGTGTTTCACAAAAACTAAGAAGAATGACGGTAGACAGATATGTCTGCCCCTAGCAGTCACCCGCAGATACTTCAGTTTACCCGTGATCGTGACGCTTGAATCAGCCACAGATTAATAATAAGTTACTAACGAAACAGCGTCCAAATATAGGGAACTGAAAACAAAATAAATACGTCGGTAAGAACCCACTAAAATCATAACTATTGTACTGATTATTTCTTCTACCGCGTATGATACCGAGTCGACCAACGACTCGATCAACCCTGGCGTCATAGGCAGCAACCGGGACCAACGGCTTAACGTGAACAGAATAACGGAAACATCTTTCCGGACGGATTGTCCAGAAAGATGTTTCCGTTCTTCTGTGTCCGTTTTAGTCCTAACCAGACTGAGGACAAAACTTACACACATACACATATATCACGCCTTTATCCCTTGCAGGGTAGGCAGAGCGTTAATAGCCGTAAGAATACGGTTAATATCGCCATGTCTGACATTTTTGAGGATTGTTTTCCAAGGTTGTTTCAGAAAACATGTGTATCACTATAGTGACAAAACTTACAAATTGATAAATATTAATTTCATGAGTGGAGTGACCCACCCAGAATCGAACCGAGCCCTTTTGCGAAATGACTTTATGCGTCTAAAGGAACTTTTTAAGTGTAGTTTTTTTAAAGATCTCCAGCGACGAAAAGAAAAGCTGGATTGCGGAACAAAGGGGTGACGAAGACCAAGTATACCATGAGGCATGGCGTTGGAAAACCTGAGTTTAGGATAAAGGTACTTATACAAAAAAAAAAAGTTTCTATTTATTTCTTAGTTAATATGGCGTTTTCATTATGATTTCGCCAGTCTCTTAGTGAAGTAATGAAAAGTTTGTGGCATTACGCGTAATTAGTATTAGCATTGGTAAATAGGAGGTTTCCTTTTTGAGAATTAAAAAAAAAGCCAGTATTCCAAGAATTCGATAGATGGCGTTGAACTGACTATGTTACTAGATTCCACTGCAAATTCCAAAGCCAAAAGATTAAAAAAAATAACATTGCAACAACACTGACAATGTGGCATGCACTGACTCTTTCGTTCCAAATGAGTCTGAGTCCAAGTTTCAAAAAACAAAAACTAATTTTTACGTTCTGTTCTTTGCGGTAACATACCAAGCACAGCGCCATCTATCCAGCGATTAGAATATAAATTTTAAAGAAATAAAAGATAATTCTCTATTGCGATTAGTTTTTTGGTTGTTATTGTATGACTTGTTTCAGAGTGGAGAACTATGTCTACTTACACGGTCCTATCTATCAACTGAGAGTAAGTACCAAATCTATAAACTTTAAGTACCTATACAAGGTGTAAGAGACGGTGTAACGAAATCTTTGCAGGCGTGATCAGACCATGAAACTGAATAATGTTTACTATGGGGGCTGTGGTGAAAACGAAAAAATTTTTTCGAGTTCCCATACAAAGTCAGTCAGCTGATCGGGAATTTTGTATGGTCGAAAAAATTTACACGTTTCCCAACATAGCCCCCATAGAAAAAGTTGTTCAGTTTCATGGTCTGATCACGCCTGCAAAGTCATCGTTACACCGTCCCTTACACCCTGTATATGGCCTTACCACAAAAAGTAGACGCGAGTCGAACGCGTATAAAAAATATACATACATACAAAAATCACGCCTATATCCCTGGCGGGGTAGACAGAGCGTTGACAAAAGTAAAATTACGGTCGTTACGCCACGTCTGACAAATGTTTGAGTATCGTTACAGATAAGTCGTGTGTCACTATAGTGACAAGTTGTCAGCCTGTCGCCTAACATTGCAAATTGCAATGTTTACAATACACTACGAAACCCACGGGAAAGAAATAGGGTGATGCTATTCTAAGCCGGCAAAAAATATCTTTATACAAAAAAAACGCTAGACACGCGTTCGACTCATGTGTGACTTTTTTTTGGTAAGGACCATAAACTTTTAAAAGATCGAAATAAAATTTCTACGCTTCTTTTATTCAGTTTAAAGATGAACACTTATGATAATTGTGCCGTGTATTGCCGGCTTAGAATAGCATCACCCTATTTCTTGTGTATTTCTGGTGTATTACAATTTTTAGGCGACAGGCTGATAATCTGTCACTATAGTGATACATATGTTTTCTGGAACAACCTTGGAAAACAATCCTCAAAAATGTCAGACGTGGCGATAGCGGCTGTATTCTTACGGCCACTATCGCTCTGCCTACCCCGCAAGGGATAAAGGCGTGATATATGTATGTGTATGTATGTACTTATGATAATTTATTAAACTAACTGCGACAAAATAATTGCCCGAAGATGATGTCCGAAACCGGTCGCAGTTAGTTTAATTATCATCATTAAACAAATATACTTAGTGAACCAAGTAATAAATTAGTTACATTTATTTTGTTTTTCCGAAACGTTCTCATCTCCTTTCTTTTTCGTGTGTGACACCGAGTCGACCAACGACCCGATGAACCCTAGTGTCAGAATTTTTCAACCGCCTTCTACAAGTAGCAGGCTTCTGACATGGTTGTGTAACGACCGCCGTCTAAGTGATCATAAACAGCAACCGGGACCTACGACTTAACGTGCCATCCGAAACACGGAACCATCTTACTTACGGACAATCGGGAGGTTCAGCCACATAAATATCAACTTTATGAGTGACCCACCGAGAATCGAACCCGGAACCTTCTGCATCAAAGGCAGTCGCACTACCACTTCGCCACATCGGTCGTCAAAACGTTCCCAGCAAGATGTTATGTTCCCGGACAGCGGGATATTTATTTGGGAAGATTAGAATAGAAATCCTTATTTCAAAGTACATGAACAATACAAAATTAGTAACTTAAATACTAGGCACAGGTTGTACATTGAAAAAGGTATCCCACTCAGCATATGTTATAATACGAAGCAATACCTGCTTGGTACTGGTATTCTGTGGTACCCATTCCTACTTCGTCCTTATTTTGGACAACGGCACATCTCTATCTGTCTTGAGACTGTTTCGTCTATCGTATGCGCACAGCCTAAAGAATTTTTTTTTACTTTCAGGTATCAGTTTGAACTGTCATTCTCATTCGTTGACCGAAACCGGTAGTTTTTGAATACGAGTCTATTTCTTTGTATTTCGTGCTTTTCATTGGTAAATAAAATGTTTTTTGCTGTTATTTTTATGCTCAGATTTCATTACCTTAGACTATAGTGCTTAAAATACAGGGTGTAAAAAAATTTGCTGCAAATACTACAAGAGGCGAATCAGCCCATGAAAAACCATTTTGGACCTCCCATACAAAATGTAGCAGCTGAGCGAGTATGGGAGAATAGGAGGCCCAAATTTTTTTTTCATATTTCGACCTATGTTTCTTGGGGAAAGTTGTTCAGTTTCATGGGCTGATTCACCCCTTAAAATATTTGCAGGTAATATTTTTACTGCTGAGGTATATTATAGCTTGACACCCGTGACGTTTGTCAGCTTCGGGAAAGTGCTATGATATAATGTCCATTTTCCTTTGTTTACTTCTCTTTTAGTATGGATCTGTCAAACGGCACAGGCATCAAGCTAAATTTTACGGAGTTCAGATCATTAGACGATCTATCAGGAAGCGTATTTTTGAAGGTAATATGAATTTTTGAATTTTCAAAACGCAACTCGTACCGCTTCTCTTTTCGTGTGGGACACCAAGTCATCCAAAGACCCAGTGTCAGAATTCTTCAACCGCCTTCTACAATGACACGACCGCCGTCTAAGTGATCTTAGACAGCAACCGGTGCCTACGGCTTAACGTGCCATACGAAACACGGAACCATCTTACTTGCGGACAATCGGGTGGTTAAGTCTGCAATGTCCTAACCAGACTGGGAACAAATTCACAAAGTGATAAATATCAACTTTGTGAGTGACACACCGAAAATCGAACCCGAAACCTTCTGCGTCAAAGGCAGTGGCACTAAAACGTTCACAGGGTCGTTAGACGACTCGATGTCCCATACGAAAAAAGAGAGAGACTGAATTGGTGGGTATTGCCCACGGAGGACAATAACCAGTGGAGAACGCATGCGGGGGCGACCGCACTCACTTGATGTATGCTTTATAAGGCTGACGCATCAAAATTTTGATTAGTCGGGTTGAGACTGTGCGAAAGAACGGACGTTCCGCGCTTCGTTTTTTGGCGTATAAACGTAATCAAGAATGCCTTCCTGTGCAGTGAAATGGTGTGGAAAGCGTAGTACAACATCAAGTTCCGCAAAAGACGGGATAACATTTCATAGGTAAACATTTTTATGCTTGATTCTTTCAAAATTTCATTTTAATGAAAAATAATTCCATATTTATAATTTCTGATGCGCTCCCGTTGATGTCTTTCATTGCTATCCCTTTCTAACGCACGGGTGTGTCCATACGTAGGCTGGCTCTTTCTTCGTATTAGTGCTATACCACTGTTCTCAGAAGTATAGAATGATTTTATCGATAATTCTGGGATCGTCATAAAAGAATTATGTTAATGTACGTACTTAACAACTTACCTACAATGTATATTATATGAATGAATGCATTCGGGGTATATGGAGTGGCGCGGACGCATTCCCCCCGCGCCAAAACTTCGTGTTTCATTATTATAAATAAAAGATCTTGCGCTAGTCGAATATCAATTTGTAACATACATACATACATACATACATATATCACGCCTTTATCCCTTGCGGGGTAGGCAGAGCGTTAATGGCCAATGGTAAGAATACGGCCACTATCGCCGCGTATGACATTTTTGATGTTTGTTTTCTAAGGTTGTTTCAGAAAATATGTGTATCACATCACTATAGTGACAGGTTGTCAGCCTATCGCCTAAAAATACACCAACACTCTCGAGTCAATTTGTAACTATTTCATTTATTATGAAATCAGAACAAAATATCAATAGGTAGGTCAATATATCATCTTGTCATGTCCGTCTGTCTGTCTGCTGACCAGCATCGTCTCGCCAACCAGCCCTACCATCCAAAATGATCGTAACAGGTCGTTTCCAATTCGGTACAATTATTTCAATACATACCCTAAAATTACAATGTAAGTAGGAGCTTATTATTATTTTTTTATACATATATCGCTATATTAATATTAGCATGCACATGTTTCAATAAATTTTCTTACACATAATATGAGTAAACTTATTAAACGGTGATATAAAATATCGATATAATTTTACATATTTATTTTTCCCATCTCTACAAAATATGCGGTCATTGCGAAAGCCAATTGCGTCTAGCGATAATTACCTCTCCCCCCGCAAAAACCAGTGAGCTTGGTTTTGAACAAAATCGTACCGACGCGTTCTCCACTGGTTACTCTCCTCCGTGGTATTGCCACAGAGAAAAACTAATATACTAACGTACCCGAAACATTTCTATTTCAGCGCCATTTGTGTGCATGCTGAATAAACTTAGAACTGTGTTAGAACCCAATCAAAATGTTTCGTGTAGCAATTGCTAGATGTCAGTATAAACATTGAAAAATAATAATTAAAATACTATATTTTAACGATGTTATTGGTGAATATAACTTTAAAAGTCTTATAGAGGTACTATTTATGCAATGCAGTTAAAACAAATAAAAAAAATATGTAAATAATGTGTTCAATATTCCTAGCGATACCTGTACTGCCATCTATCGAAATTTTGTGTAAACTAATTCTGTAATGTATGGAATTAACCAGCCGTATTGCTATAGGTACTCACCACGCTTGCCAGGCGGATTGGGAACCCTGCTAACACAGGAAACGCTGCTTCCCGTATCCTGGATTCTTCCCCTAGTTGCCTTTTAAAACACTACTGAGTAGTAATGGGGTGATGCTATTCTTAACCGGCACCACAGTTAGCTAAACTTTGAACTACAACTTCTGTATATAGTATTTCTTGTGTAGTAATATAAAATAACATACAATATACAGGGTGTAAAAATATATTAGCTGCAAATATTTTAAGCTGTGAATCAGCCCATGCATAAAACTGAACAACTTTCCCCAAGGAATATAGGTCGAGTTATGAAAAAAAAATTTGGACCTCCCACACAAAATTACTTACCAACCGACAAAGTCAATTTGTATGGGAGGTCCAAAAAAAAGATCTCATATTTCGACATTATGTTTCTTGGGAAAAGTCGTTCAGTTTCATGGGCTGATTCACCTCTTAAAATATTTGCAGCTAACATTTTTACACCTTATATTTATATGTTATCTCTCTCAGCCTGCACTTAAGATAAACTAACTGTGTAAAATGTTATGATTGAGATGTTTATGTTATACACGCTGGAAAAATTTGCTGCCATTAGAAATCATCGTAAATTGTAGGAATTCGACTTCACAAAAATGAATAAGAAAGAAATTCAGCACATATAGGTACATATCACGCCTTTATTCCTTGTCGGGTAGACAGAGTATTAAAGGCCACAAAAATACAGTCGCTAACGTCACGTTTGACAAATATTGAGGGCTCTTTCAGATGATTCGTGTATAATTGTAGTAGTAAAAAAAATAGGTGCAAATATTTTAAGAAGTGAATCAGCCCAAGAAACTGAACAACTTTCCCCATAAAACATAGTTCGAAATATGAAAAAAAAATTTTGGACCTCCCATACAATTTGACTTGGTCGGTTAGTAATTTTGTATTAGTGGCCCAAATGTTTTTTTTTTTTCGTATTTAGACCTATGTTCCTTGGGGAAAGTTGTTCACTCTTACAACACCCGCGGAAGGACATGGGGTCGTGTTATGCTAGCCCGGAGCTACTATTTTAAACAAATGTAGTAGGTATTATTATGAAAACAAGAGTTGAATGATTCCAAATACGCATCGTTCCGTGTTTCGGAATGTCACTCGATACGATCTTCGATGAATCAGTCAGTGGTCTATTCTACTATGTAGGGCAATCGATAATTAACATGACTTCCATACATTGTTTTTATTAGCATTTACATTTACTTTTATGTTTTGACAAAAATACTACTCAAAAATACTAAGATTTTTATTATGTTTTGAGTTCCCTTTATTTCAACGCTGTTGCAAGCGTCATGATGACAGGTAAACTGCAATAGTGTTGGAACACATACACACAAATACACAAATCATGCCTCCATCCCTTGCCGGGTAAGCAGAGCGTTAACGACCGCAAAAATACGGTTTTTATCGCCGCGTCTGACAAATATTTGACGGTCGTTTCAGATAAACCGTGTATCACTATAAAGACAGGTTGTCAGCCTGTCGCCTAAAATTACAATACACATGAAACCCTCGAGTCCCTAAGTCGGTTCTGCTACGAATCCAACGGGAAATAAATAGGGTGATGCTATTCTAAACCAGCATTACACGGCAAATGTACTTTTTTATTACTTTATTGTTCAATACAAATAAAGAAAAACAATTTTTAGCAATAAGACACTTATCTTAAACCTAAATAGGTTTATTCGAAAAGAAGTGAATGTGTTCGAGCTCGCTACATCATTTTAGTTTTAAATATAACTTCTTTAAGTTAGTTTTACAGTCCACAAAATTCGTAGTAATACTCGACAATACTATATCTTTCATGTCATATTGAGAGTATGAATGAAAGGACATTAACGAAAGAGATAAATAGGGTGACTGGTAAATTGATGCATTCCTTTCAAGGGATGAACCAGCTCATGAAACTGAAAAACATTCCCCATGGAACATAGGTCGAAAAATGAAAAAAAAAATTACCGACCGACTAAGTCAATTCGTATGGGAGGACCAAAATTTTTTTTCATATTTCGACCTATGTTCCATGGGGAAAGTTGTTCAGTTTCATGAGCTGGTTCATTCCTTGAAAGGAATGCATCAATTTACCAGTCACTCTGTATATATAAGGCGAGTGTTAGAGGCTTAGAGGAAATGTTGGAAAGGGAAGGCCGCGAAGAACCTACCTGGATCAAATCGGGGACGTTTTAAAGAAAGGTCAGAAGTACCCTAAGCCGACGAGCGTGCATGATAAGACTGATGAATGTAGAAGAAGCGAAAGAAGTATGCTAGGATTGTAGCAAGTGGAAGGAAATAGTCTCTGCCTACCCCAAGGGGAAGGAGGCGTGATTTATGTATGTATGTAATATATCTTTCTATATTTTCTTTATATGATGAGTGCATATGAGTGTATTGATGAGCGCACTCACAATTTTTGAGTGCGTCAAGTCCTACTAGCGGTTTCGTCTGCTGCGAATTGCCCTGCTGACGCAAGAGACACGACACGCGTCGCGCAGTCATGTGATGACAGTGATCAAGATGAGTCGCCGCGTTTTACACGTCAGGTAAACGTATTTTTATATCGTATTTTTAATATACAGGGTGTAAGAGTCGGTGGTAACGAAAACTTTGCAGGCGTGCTCAGATCATGAAACTGAACAACTTTTTCTATGGGGGCTATGTTGGGAAACGAAAAAAATTTTTCGAGTTCCCATACAAAGTCGGCTGCTGATCGGGCATTTTGTATGGAAGGTAGATTTTTTTTTTTTACCAGCATAGCCCCCATAGAATAAGTTGTTTAGTGGAAAAACTGGTAAAATTTTATTATTGGTACTCACCATTATAGTATAGGTAACATTTGGGGGAAATCCATTGTAATAATGATTTAATGTATCGTACGAAACAATTTTCACAACCCAAACTAGAAATTTATGCAGTCAGCTATTTAGTATTCATTTTTTTAATCAATTACAACGGTACAAACCAATTACAGTAATGGTTATAACATGTCATATATAAAGGGTGTAAAAAAAATTCAAGTATTTCAAGGTATGGCTCGGCGAAATACCAACTTGCTGCACTGGATTCGGTGGTACGCAGAGCCAAGAGATTAATAGGCGATAAAAAACTGGTGGCGACCAAGCTTCACAGCCTGGCTCACCGCCGCATGGTTGCTTGCCTATCGGTCTTCCTTCTATAGATTGTACTTCGGAGAGTGTGCGCGTGAGCTGCATGAGCTCATACCACCGTCTCCTTTCTTCCATCGGACATCCAGACGCACGGCCGGCTACCATCCGTTCTTAGTTGAAATATCCACATTTCGCACTAAGCGCTTTAAATCATCTTTCATTATGCGCACGGCTAAAGAATGGAATTCCCTGCCTGCGTCTGTATTTCCGAGTGCATATAACCTGAATCTCTTTAAGTGAATAGGCATCTTCTGGGCAAGCTCGCTCCACCGTAGATCCCATCTCTGCTCAAGGGTGGGATTGGGGTCAAGAGTAAGCCCATCATATATATAAAAATAAAAAATAAAAGGTATGAAGCAGTATAAGGTAGGTATGAAACTGAACAACTTTCTCCTAGGTTCATAGGACGAAATGTGCAAATATTTTACGGGGTGAATAAAGAGGTAAAAAAGTGGTGAACTTTATTTTTAGTAGAAACTCGTGAATTTTGTAGATCGAAATTTTTTACTCCTTTTCCGACAAACTGAAACTCAAATCATTTATTAGTCCAGTATTAGTCGTCGTAAAAAAAAATAAATGTAGGATGAGTACATTTTCCTATTTCTTACAACAATTTTATGAACCTAGTGTAAACGCGGCTCAGGTGGACTAAAAACTTAAAACTAGCTCCTAACGCACTGCCTCGGGGCTGGCCAAGCTAACCAAACAACATGTAACGTTAGGTGGTAAATACAATAAAATAAAAACGAGTTCATGTCAAGAAATAAAAAAATGTTGTGTTAGATGCGTATGGTCAGCCGGACCCCCTGGACAGTAAACCGCCCAGAAACCTGCCCAGAAGTGCTCCTATTCTAGAACTGACATTGGTCCCTCGTCTTATAGTGACTAAACAACGTGCTCAATTTAATGAACTCCCTCCGAAACACGACGTATTTCAGGAAATGTGTTTTTTTTTACTTTTCTCAATTTTCTGATTGTTCCAGTCTGCTTTGTCTGCTGTATGCAAGCGAAATAACATGCATTAGTAAAATAAGGAAGTTCCCGTCTAAGTTTATATTCGGGGCCTCGACTGCTGCTTACCAGATCGAGGGGGGTTGGAATGAAGGGGGTAAGTAAAAGCCTGCGCACAGTACGGGGTGTAAGGGACAGCGTTTTGGTGTATTGGTGTATTGGTGTATTACAATTTTCAGGCGACAGGCTGACAACCTGTCACTAAGTGATACACATGTTGTCTGAAACAACTTTGGAAAACAATCCTCAAGAATGTCGGACGTGGCGATAGCGACCGTATTCTTACGGCCGTTAACGCTCTGCCTACCCCGCAAGGGATAAAGGCGTGATATATGTATGTGTATGTATGTTATAAGCCAAGGACAGGACTAGATGGTGAGAGAAGGGGAGGCCTTTGCCCAGCAGTGGAATGACGTAGGCTAGATGAGATGATCTTATAACATACGACATATATACGTATATCACGCCTTTATCCCTTGCGGGGTAGGCAGAGCATTAACGGCCGTAAGAGTACGGCCACTGTCACCACATCTGACATTTTTGAGGATTGCTTTCCAAGGTAGTTTCATAAAATATGTGTATCACTTTAGTGACTAGCTGTCAGCCTATCGCCTAAAAATTGCAATACACCAATACTCTCGAGTCCCTTAGTCACCTCTTACTTTACCCCACGGGAAGGATGTGGGGTGTTGCTATTCAAGATCTTATAAGCAGATTCTTTTTACCAGGAAAAGGCGAGTCGATTTGGGACGTGGCGACCCACCAGCACCCCGAGCTGATTAGGGGCGGCAGCAGCGGAGACGTGGCTGCTGACTCCTACCACCAGTACAAGCGGGATGTGCAGATGATCACCGAACTGGGCCTGCATTTCTACAGGTTCTCCATATCCTGGGCTAGGATACTTCCCACTGGATTTGCTAATAATATCAACCAGGTTTGTATTATGTCATTTTATGTTAGATGTAAATATTTCAAGGGTTGAATCAACCCGTGAAACTGATCAACTTTCCCCAAGAAGCATAGGTCGAAAATCAAAAATACAAAACATATTAGCGAACTCAGTCAGGTTGCCTATTATGTGAGGACCATTTTTTCATATTTCGACCTATGTATGTTTCTTGGAGAAAGTTGTTCAGTTTCATGTGCTGGTTCATCCTTTGAAAGGAAGTCAGTACCTACTTTTCCCGACACCCATGATGCCCAACTACCTGCACATGCGAGGACCTCTACAAAGCAACGGACAACGCTGAGCGTATAGCTGAGTATTGGTCCAAATATACTCAAACGCCAGCATCGATTCGCTAAGAAGAAGATGAAGGGAAAAGGCGAGTCGATTTGGGACGTTGCCACACACCAGCACCCCGAGCTGATGAAGAACGGCAGCAGCGGAGACGTGGCTGCTGACTCCTACCACCAGTACAAGCGGGATGTGCAGATGATCACCGAACTGGGCCTGCATTTCTACAGGTTCTCCATATCCTGGGCTAGGATACTTCCCACTGGATTTGCTAATAATATCAACCAGGTTTGTATTATGTCATTTTATGTTAGATGTAAATATTTCAAGGGTTGAATCAACCCGTGAAACTGATCAACTTTCCCCAAGAAACATAGGCCAAAAATCAAAAATACAAAACATATCAGCCAACTCAGTCAGGTTGCCTGTTATGTGAGGACCATTTTTTCATATTTTGACCTATGTTTCTTGGAGAAAGTTGTCCAGTTTCATGTGCTGGTTCATCCTTTGAAAGGAAGTTAGTACTTTTCCTGTATAGAGGTACTATTCATTCCGTGTGGAGCCGGTTTAGAATAGCATCACCCCAATTGTACCGTTTGGGAGTCGCAAAAACCGACTTTGGAATAATCATCAAGGTAAACACCTGCACACGCGAGGACCTCTACAAAGCAACGGACAACGCTGAGCGTATAGCTGAGTATTGGTCCAAATATACTTAAACGCCAGCATCGATTCGCTAAGAAGAAGATGAAGGGAAAAGGCGAGTCGATTTGGGACGTGGCGACCCACCAGCACCCCGAGCTGATGAAGAACGGCAGCAGCTGAGAC
Organism: Keiferia lycopersicella; assembly: GCA_029255805.1. Taxonomy (NCBI): domain Eukaryota; kingdom Metazoa; phylum Arthropoda; class Insecta; order Lepidoptera; family Gelechiidae; genus Keiferia; species Keiferia lycopersicella. The sequence continues at coordinate 1,708,677 of JARACZ010000028.1, forward strand.
GTGGCTGCTGACTCCTACCACCAGTACAAGCGGGATGTGCAGATGATCACCGAACTGGGCCTGCATTTCTACAGGTTCTCCATATCCTGGGCCAGGATACTTCCCACTGGATTTGCTAATAATATCAACCAGGTTTGTATATAGCCGTTGTATACAGGAGTATTAATTTCCTTTTAAGGGGTGAACCAGCCCATTTAACTGAACAACTTTCCCCCTAGGAACATAGGTCGAAATATGAGAAAAAAAATTGGATCTCACATACAAAGTGACTCGGTCAGGTCATTTTGTATGTGAGATCACAATTTTTAAAATATATTTCGCCCTATATATTTCAGCAATTTTTTTAACACCCTGTCTTTTTCTTTATTTAAGAGTCATGCTCTAGTCGGTGGAGCAACCGCCATTCGTTTCTTTTCTTTTTTTTTTTTTATATGTAATAGGCCCGCATTTCTTCAATAGTGACTTCATCTCCTGATCCGTCACAACTGTATAATATGTAAAAATCCTGTAAAAGGTGTAAAAATATTAGCTGCAAGTGTTTTAAGTGGTGAATTGTGTCATGAAACTGAACAACTTTCCCCAAGAAGCGTCTGTTGGTTATTTTGTAAAGGAGGTACATTTTTTTTTTCATATTTCCACTTAGATGTACATACATACACATATCACGCCTTTATCCCTTGCGGGGTAGGCAGAGCGTTAACGGCCGCGTGAATACGGTCGCTATCGCCACGTCTGACAAAATGTTTGAGTGTCGTTTCAGATGAGTCGTTCATCACTATAGTGACAGGTTGTCAGCCTGTCGCCTAAAATTGCAATACACACGAAACCCTCGAGTCCGTTAGTTGGTGGATGTTTTTTAAATAATTATGCTTGTTAATTCTTATTTCACAGGCCGGCGTAGACTATTACAACGATCTCATAGACGAATTAATCAAGAACAATATAAAGCCCTTCATAACGATGTACCATTGGGATCTGCCAGCTGAACTCCAAAAACTGGGTGGATGGGTCAACCCCCACATAGCTGACTGGTTCACAGATTATGCCAGGGTTTTATACGACAAGTTTGGCAGTAAGGTTCAGTACTGGATCACGATTAACGAGCCAAAGCAGATCTGCTACGAAGGTATGTCTGTAAATGAGAATAGATTTTTTTTTCGTGTGGGACACGAAGTCGTTCAACGGGATAAATAATAAAATAAATAAAATAAAGTTTATTTGAAACTTACATGATACATGACATGTTTGCCTGGCCCCCAAACTAGGTTACCCTGTGCTATGGGAAGCCAGTCTTTCATCCTGGATCTAAAATAATACAGTAGACAGTAGGTAGTTTACGTATTGTATCACCAAAGAACGCAGTCCAATAACCATTTAAGCCACTACACGTTCAACACTTCAAAAATTTTACAAACTAAATTACATTTATATTATACTAGCTGGTACCCGCGACTTCGTTTCGCTGACTTAGTATTTTAGATGATAAAAAAACCTTGTTTCCTTCACTAACGTCCTAAATTATACATGCTAATCTGGGCTCCTATTAGTGCTCCTTGTGGACTACGTCAGGAACACCAAACCTTATAAGTCTATATTCCAGCAGAAACTACCCATCAAGCAGAACAACTTTTGCTTTCGTGCCATATCTTTATCTCGTATAGTTTAGATGGGCTCCTGGTTGTGCACCTGGTGGTCTACATCAGGTACTCCAAACCTTCAAAGTCTATATGCCACCAGAAGCTACGCATCAAGTTAAACATTTTTTGCTTGGTGCCATGTCTGTATCTCCTATAGTTTAGGCGGGCTCCTGGTGGTGTACCTGGTGGTCTACTGAAGGTACTTCAGACCCTCGAGTGGTGAAAAAAAGTAGCCTATGTCCGTTCTCGGTATCTTACTAATCTCTGTGTGAAATTTCATGATGATCGGTTCAGTGGTTTGGCCGTGAAAGCGTAGCAGACAGACAGAGTTACTTTCGAATTTATAATATTAGTATGGATTAAATAGCCAACTTTGCTTAAACAAGGAGAAAAATATTGTGAGAGGGTATTAGCAACTTCACTGTCCAACCAAGATCATTGCAAGGAGCTACTTCTTTCTTTTTCGAGTGGGACACCGAGTCGTCCAACGACCCGATGAACCCTAGCGTCAGAATTTTTCAACCGCCTTCTACAAGTAGCAGGCTTCTGACATGGTTGTGTAACGATTGCCGTCTAAGTGATCATAGACAACAACCGGGACCTACGGCTTAACGTGCCATCCGAAACACGGAACCATCTTACTTGCGGACAACCGGGTGGTTCAGCCCGCAATGTCAAAACCAGGCTGGGAACAAATTCACAAAGTGATAAATATCAACTTTGTGAGTGACCCACCGAGAATCGGATCCGGAACCTTCTGCGTCAAAGGCAGTCGCACTACCACTGCGCCACATCGGTCGTCAGCTACTTCACGTCAGGAGCTAGCTACTTAGAGTGAGGAATGTGGCGCAGTATACTTTTGACATGCAGATAAAAACTGTTGTTACCTTTAACAATTACTGGATGTTAGGATTCAAATTATTTCTAGGTCGGTATTTGTTTATGTTAAAGCTAGTTTATTTGAAATTGTACATAATTTCATTGATTCATTTGTTAACTTTATATGTACATTATTTGAAAAAAGTGTTATGTACCTATATTTATTTAGTTATTAAGTTTGTAGCAGTAAAAATTTTTGTTTTATGTAGATGCATGTGGATGTTATATCCTACTACCATTATAAAGGCGAAAGTTTGTAAGTATGGATGTTTGTTACTCTTTCACGTAAAAAAAAACCCTAGTGTCAGAATTTTCCAACCGCCTTCTACAAGTAGCAGGCTTCTGACATAGTTCTGTAACGACCGCCGTCTATGTAATCATAGACAGCAACTGGGACCTACGGCTTAACGTGCCATCCGAAACACGGAACCATCTTACTTACAGATAATCGGGTGGTTCAGCCCGCAATGTCAAAACCAGGCTGGGAACAAATTCACATAGTGATAAATATCAACTTTGTGAGTGACCCACCGAGAATCGGATCCGGAACCTTCTGCGTCAAAGGCAGTCGCACTACCACTGCGCAGCTGCGCCACAACATTCTCCCTAGGGAGATGACGAAGCTGGGTTTACCCGGACCCTTCTGCCAGAACTCACTGCCCATTTGCCCAGCACGTTATATGAGACTGACAGTTGTCATTTTGTATGTGGTTGCCAAGCTATTGTAACATTATCGTTGTGTGCTGTGTAACAGTTTAAAGTACAGAAAAACCACAATGGCAATTGAATGACAGTTTGAGCTTCGATGGCGTTACAATGACAAAAATAGCAGACTTGGGGCCCAGAAGAATCCTCATTGCAAAGGCATCAGCTGCCCACATTAGACGTGTGTTGGACATAGGTTTACAACCGACCAAGAACGTTCGAAGGCTGTCCACAGCCCTTAAGCCACATTGACGGTGTCAAAGTAAGCTTGGGACGTTGTCTCTTACACCCCGTATTGTGCGCAGACTTTTACTTACCCCCCTTCATTCCAGCCCCTTCGATCTGATAAGCAGCTGTCGAGGCTCCGAATATAAACTTAGACGGGAATTTCCTTATTTTACTCTTGCATGTTATTTTTTTTGTCTACATCAGCTGTCTTTTCCAGGGTACGGCTCAGACCAAAAAGCCCCATTTCTGAATAACACCGGTTTTGCGGACTATTACTGCGCTAAAAACGTCCTCCTTGCTCACGCTAAGGCCTACAGGTAATTTTATCCAACTATCAATATAATACCGTATAGTGTCGTGTAATGCCGGCTTAGAATACCATCACCCCACATCCTTCCCGCCGGTGTCGTAAGAGGCGACTAAGGGACTCGAGAGTATTGGTGTATTACAATTTTTAGGCGACAGGCTGACAACCTGTCTCTACTATAGTAATACTCATGTTTTCTGAAACAACCTTGGAAATCAATCCTCAAAAATGTCAGACGTGGCTATAGTGGCTGTATTCTTACGGCCACTATCGCTCTGCCTACCGCTCAGGGGATAAAGGCGTTATATTTATGTATGTAATATAATATTATACATACCAAATCACGCCTTCATCCCTTTTCGTCATCGCCACGTCTGACCAGTATTGAAGGCCCTTTCAGATGATTCGCGTGTCACTGTAGTGACAGGTTGTCAGCCTGTCGCCTAATAATTACGAAACCCGCGGGATACAACACCCGCGGGAAGAAATTAGGTTATGCTGGTGTACAACTGTTATATTTTTTAATGATAATGACCCAGGAAACTAGCGAATTTTGACCTTTCTAGGCTCTACGACGAGGTGTACAGGAAGCTGTACGCTGGAAACGTGGGCATATCCGTCAGCTGCACCTGGTTCGAGCCGTCCTCTGACACCCGGGAAGACCACCAGGCCGCTCAGGATGCCAGGATGTTTGACGTAAGACTGTACTTTCCCTTTCTGCTCCGTAGGGTAACCTTCTGAGGGTTACCTTCTTCTTCTTGGTAACAGTTACAACCTCGCTGACCAATATATGGCTACTGACATGCCCCTGGGGCTCGCCTCTAGTAGGTCCTGAAGTGTCCAGGGGTTCGGGCAGTTGAGGCAGGGTTACCTATAAATGCTACAGGCTGTACGGCGAGATTTTCAAGAAAACGTACTATGGAAGCACGAGGATTTTTGTCAGATAGCCAAGAGGACCAGCAGGCTGCTAAAGATGCCAGGATATTTGATGCAAGACTTTACTTTTCCTTTCTGCCCTACTGCCTCAGATGAAGGTTATGTTACGAGGACTTATACGGATGTACTATAGAATATTGGGGGTATATCCGTCAGCTGCACTTGGTACCATCTGGCCCCCCACAGTCAGGAGGACTATCAGGCTGTTCAGTTGTAAAGTTGATATTTATCACTTTCTGAACTTGTTCACAGTCTGATTAGGATATTGCGAGCTGAACCACCCGATTGTCCGTAAGTGAGATGGTTCCGTGTTTCACATGGCACGTTAAGCCGTAGGTTCCGGTTGCTGTCTATGATCACTTAGACGGCGGTCGTTACACAACCATGTCAGAAGCCTGCTACTTGTAGTAGGCGGTTGAAAAATTCTGACACTAGGGTTCATCGGGTCGTGGACGATTTGTTGTCCATACGAAAAGAAGATTTTATCATGTAATTATTTTTACTGCAGTGGGGTCTCTACACGCATCCGGTCTTCTCCGTGGTTGGCGATTGGCCTGTGGAAGTAAAACGCAATATCGCCTTGAAGAGTGCAGAGCAAGGGTTCCCTAGGCCTCGCCTGCCGAGGCTGTCGGCTGATGAAGTCAATTTGATCAAGGGTAAGACAAAAAAGAGAGTTCAGACACATGAGGGTTCTTGAGTGGAAACCATACGTACCGGCAGGCGCAGCGTAGGACGTCCGCCTGATTCTTTCACCATTTTACAAACATCCCATCTTTTCAGGAACCTCAGACTTCTTCGGTATGAACACTTACACCACAAAGCTGGCATACCGCGACCCTTCTCTCGAGGGCATGTATGCTGTCCCCTCTTACATGGACGATATGAGCGCAGTTCTGGTGAAGGATCCCTCTTGGACGCAAGCGCAGTCTACTTGGTTGCAGGTGAGAATATAAGCAATTTTTTGTGAGGTATAAAAGTTAAGATGGTTTCCTACGAGGTGGACAGATCTTGGAAAGTTGTGTTGACACTATCAAAGTATGGTTGGATAAAGTAAACAGACTTTTGGACGCTACTTTGATCATGGCACCACTCATCAAAATGTGATTGGATGACCGTCTAAAAATGGATTAGGACCATGTCCAACTTTTATCCAATCTACTTTTACAAAGTTGCTTTGTCCAAGCATACTTTGATACCGAATAGCATCACCCCATTTCTTCCTCGTGGGTCTATTAAGAGGCAACTAAGGGACTTGAGAATTTCACGTGTATTAGATACAACTGTCACTATAGTGATACACAAACTATCTTAACCGGCCCTCAACATTTGTCAGACGTAGCGATAGCAACTGTATTTTTGCGGTCGTTAACGCTCTGCCTACCCCTCAAGGAATAAAGGCGTGATATATGTATGTATGTATGTCAATGCGGCTTGGTTGCGGACAGCCTTCGGACGTCGTCGTCGGTTGTCAGCTTATGTCTAACATTGCACGTCTAAATTGTGGACAGTAGATGACTTTGCATTAAAGGTTCTTCTGGGGCCCAAGTCTGCTATTTTTTTGTCATTGTAACGCCATCGAAACTCAACTCTCATTCCATTGCCATTGTGATTGTCCATACTTCAAACTGTTAGCTGACTACGAAACTACTAAGACCAACTGAGATCCAATCGACATCGAACTGAAACGATTTTCATTTAACAGACTTAGGGTGCGTCTCCACTGCCGAGCTGAGAGAGGCAAGAGTTGACCAATTCAGTGTCTCCACTGAAGCGGGGCGGGGAGTTTGAGACTCATGATTGGTCAATTCATGCCACGCTTAGCTTAAGGCTGGTTTCAGAACGACGCGTCTCGGCAGCGCTGCCCAGCCGCGCGCGCCTCGCATTACACTAGATTGTATGTAGCGTTTCATAGTGACGCGTCTTGGGCCGCGTCTCGGCCGCGCCGCGGTCGGATCTCCTTCGATTGCCAGTAGCGTCGACTTGCAATCTTTTAAGACGTCGTTGTTGCACTCTTTTCCATATAACGTATATAGCTAATATAGTGATTACGTTTGCTGGCATAATGATTCTCTGCACTCGACCGTACACCATAACGAAGCGCGCGCGTCTGAATGTCGTTTCAAAGCGAACGCGCTGCCCAGGCGCGCGCCCGAGCCGCGCGCGCCTGGGCAGCGCTGCTGAGACGCGCCGCTCTGAAACCAGCCTAACTCAGCGCAGCCCCGCTTCAATGGAGATGCACCCTTAGGGTCCTGGTCATTGGTCAAGTCAAGAGACCTCGATGTCTTGCTTGGAATCGGGCCACCGGCTATACCTATTTCTAAGCTCTGGCCTAAAAGCTGTTGTTTCTTTCTCTTTAAGGATGTCCCATGGGGCTTCAACAAGCTGTTGAAGGAGGTTCGGAAGCTGTACGGAAACCCTGAGGTGTACGTGACTGAGAATGGATGGTCTACCGCCGGCGGGCTGCTTGATGATGACAGGATCACTTATCTTAGGTAAGGTAAAAAAAAAATGTTACATACATACATACATACATACACAAATCACGCCTTTATCCCTTGCGGGGTAGGCAGGGCCTTAAAAACCGCAAAAATACGGTTGCTATCGCCACGTCCGACAAATATTGAGGGCCGGTTAAGATGATTTGTGTATCACTATAGTGACAGGTTGTCAGCCTGTCGCCTAAAATTGTAATACACATGAAACCCTCGAGTCCCTTAGTTGCCTTTTACAACACCCGCGGGAAGAAATAGGATGATGCTATTCTAAGCAGGCATCACACGGCGTATTCTAAGCCGGCATCACACGGCGTTAAAATAATTGTTTATTCAAAATATCCTTACAATCTTTTTGCTGGCGCTTTCCAGAAAGCAGTGTGTAGGGAAGACACTTGTGTAGGGAATGCCTCGCTCCTCCAATGGATTCTATAATTAGTCTATACTTATCCATTTTTAATTATAAACTAAATGTTAAAAGTATGCAAAAAGGTCTTTTTAAGGTTCCGTAACTGTAGCAAAAACCTAAACCCTGAACTCTGTTTTTAGAGCGTCGGTGGCCAAGTTAGGACACCGGTCTTAAAATCGTGAGACTCGAGTTCGTGGCCGGTCATGTACCAAAATTTTACCAACTGCGCTTCGGTGAAGGAAAAACATATAATTTTATACAAAATTTGAATTCTGATGTTATTTGAATGTAACTTAACCTAGGATTCGGGCCAGGTTAGCCTTCGGGTTGGTCCGATGGCAGTCAATCTGTGTAAAAACTTGATCACTTGATAACAAATACTTTAAAAAATAATGAAATCAATATTTAAGTGGGCTTTCATACAAATATAATGTGATTTTAATACAATTTTTAAACACGATAATACGGAACCCTTCAAGCGCGAGGACAATTTGCATTTCGCCGATTTATGTGTCTCTCGGTACATACACACACATATCACGCGTCTATCCCTTGCGGGGTAGGCAGAGCGGTAACGATCGCAAAATTACGGTCGTTATCGCCACGTCTGACAATATTTAAGGGGCATTGCACATACGTTGTGTATCACAATAGTGACAGGTTGTCAGCCTGTCGCCCAAAACTGCAACACACTTAAAACCCTCCAGTCACTCAGTCGCCTCTTACGACCACCACGGGAAAGAAATGGGGTGATGCTATTCCAAGCCGGCATCACACGGCACTATGCAATAAATAGATTACTTTTACTTTTACAGAAACTATCTGGGCGCCATGTTGAATGCGATAGAGGAAGGGTGTAGAGTGCGGGCTTACAGCGTCTGGAGTCTCATGGACAACTTCGAGTGGCGAAAGGGTTACACGTAATCACAGATTTAAGAATACATACATCCGAACTCAACATACTTACCTACATATATCACGCCTTTATCCCCTGCGGGGTAGACAGAGCGTTAACGACCGTAAGAATACGGCCACTATCGACACGTCTGACATTTTTGAGGATTGTTTTCCAATGTTGTTTCAGAAAACATGTGTATTAATATAGTGACACGTTGTCAGCCTGGCGCCTAAAAATTGTAATACACCAATTCTCTCAAGTCCGTTAGTCGCCTCTTACGACACCCGTGGGAAGAATGTGGGGTGATGCTATTCTAAGCCGGCATCACACGGCAAACACATATACACAAATCACGACTTTATCCCCTGCGGGGCAGAGAGTTAACGATCGCAAAATTGCGGTCGTTAGACGTCTGACAAGTATTAAGGGCCTTTTCAGATGATTCGTGTATCACTGTAGTGACAGGTTATCAGCCTGTCGCTTAAAATTGTAATACACATGAACCCTCGAGTCCCTTAGTTGCCTTTTACTACACCCGCGCGCCGCGGGAAGGATGTGGGGTGATGCTTTTCTAAGCCGGCATCACACGGCACATCACATCATCACCGGTGCTAGCACAACACTATTTAAGATTCGCAAAAATATGGCAACTCAATATGTCAATTTACTATCTCTAAAATAAACAGGATTTAGATGTTTACCTGCATATACCGGGTGTAACGGACAGCGTTCCGAATACTGATAAGGTCCAAGCAGACTATGAAACTGAACAACTTTCCCCTAAAAACATATGTCAGGAAATGTCAAAAAAAATTTGGTTTCCCATAATAAATGCAGTCAGCTGATTGCGATTTTGTATGGCAGGTCGAAAAAATTTCGTTTCCTGACATATGTTCCAAGGGAAAAGTGGTTCAGTTTCATGGTCTCCTTGCACCCTATCAGTATTCAGGACGCTGTCTCTAACACCCTGTATTTTTTGTCTTACAGGGAGAAATTTGGCTTATACGAGGTGGATTTCTCATCTCCAGAACGGACGCGCACGCCGCGTAAATCTGCGTACGTTTACAAACAGGTTGGTTTTTTTAAAGAAAGGTTCTGTAAATGACGACTGATCGTCATGCTTTCTCTATCCCACTGAGGCTCTGACATATACCGGGTGTTCATGCCTTCTCCCTCACACTTAGGTAACCGCCGCCATTTAGGTGAGCATTTCTACGGCAGGAGTAAATTTTTCTCACCTCCGTGTGCAATTTTACTCTTAACATTTTATTGACTTTATTATACTGAAAAAATAGGAAAAAAAAATAGAAATATATTTAATTTTATTTGCCATCATTTGCTTCAGTAGATTCTGAAATAATTCAATTTTAATTTCGAGTGTTCACGGAGTTGAGAGTGCACGTTTGTTTTAAGGTTTTCATGCACTCATTCAAAGTGATTTATTGTTTTTTAAATGAATAAACAAAATAAGATAAATTTCTCCCCATTTCCTCTTGCAGATTCTGAAATAATCGAATTTTAATTTTGACTGTTCACGGAGTTTAGAAATTACAAGAGTTAATCGTCGTTAATCATCTCTCGAGCTAGTTTCTTAGTCGCCTCTTACGACATCTACAGGTAGAATTGGAGTGATGCTATTCTACGCCGGTACCACACGACATCATTCTAATCACAGTTTTATAAAAAACCTCAACTCCGTGAACAAAATTCTCAACTCCGTGAACAAATGCACACGGAGTTCAGATTCCCGGAGTTGAGAAAAAGCTGGTTTCTTTGAAATTTCTCTCTCAGAGTATAACTTTGTGCAAATTCAATTTTACCTACGTATTGGTATACTATCGAGGCACAAATTACACAAAGTAACAACCTTTTAGCTCTTATAGTTTCAAAAATATTTATGATCCGGAGTTGAGAAATTACCCTGCACCAAAGACGAAGTAAAATTTCTTATCTTTGAAAATGGTAAATCCCGGCAGCATGTCACAGGTTCACTGCACTCGCCTACTCGGACGCAACTGGCAGTTTATGTGAATCGGATAAAGATGTGCAAATCGCGCGTATTTACAGATGTGCGTAAGAGTTTGTGAGTGATACCGAATTAAGTCATAAGCTCGGGACAAATATTTAAAGTGACATAAGTGGTACAAAATAAAACATTATAGCCATCTTGGTAATACATAAACCTTTGTCATACATCTATATACATGTGAACATAGGAACATTATTATAAATTCCGGAAATTTTCGAATTATGGACCAATTTAGATTCAATTCCGCCAAAGGGACAGGCCTAAATCAGGTAAATTTGGTGTTTTTTTTCATTTCGGTATTTTTTTTAGAAGAAAGTATTATTAAATTAGTCATAATAATTATGCTCTCCAAATAGAACATACATTAAGGATTATGTGTAATTTTTTTGAGATTTTAGTTTATATGTTTAACACGATTTCTGGACCAGGACAAAAAAAAACGGCGTCTCTGTAGAAATGCCCAGGTACAGATCCTTTCTCTAATTATGCCGTTATACCCAGACCCCTCTTTCCCACTGGGCACTCTGGGCAAGTGCCTCGTCCCTGCCAGATCACTAAACGATAACCGATTTTTATTGCCGAAAAACTTTTTTGATTCGAATACAACAAACCTAAATTACTGACTACAATACCAATAATCTACTCCTACCCAAAAATTAGGCTTTTTGATTTCCGCATGCTTAGATAAATTCAAATATATATAAATACAATTCAATGGTATACTAAGTACGTAAAATTCTCTAAAAGTTATATGCATCATGTCTCGATTTCTGATGTGTTGTTCTCGAGATATTTAATCTACAAAATATAAAAAAACTGACTGTCAATAAAGATGAATTTAGAAACTTGCTGATCTACTTTCTTTGTTTATTCTAACGAATTAGTGTTCTGTCAAAGTCATAGGGGCCCCGTTATCGTAATATGCCCAGAGCCTCCAATAAGTTAAAGACGGCTTTGGTTATACCTGCTGCAAACACACATATACATAACCTACCTGTATGTTCTTAAATACCTGGGTCCTAAGTCGGCTAAATGAAAATCGTTTTAGTTGGATGTCAATTGGATCTCAGTTGGATGATTTCGGTCATTTCGTAGTCTGCTAACAGTTTAAAGTATAGACAAATCTCAATGGCAATGGAATGACAGTTGAGTTTAGATGACGTTACAATGACAAAAAATAGCAGACTATAAAAATAGCCCAGGACCCAAGAAACTACCAAAATCATCCAACTAAGATCCAATCGACATCCAACTGAAACGATTTTTATTTAGCAGACTTAAGGGCCTTATTACCGGCACTTTACACACAAATCGATTCAAATATACCTGCTACTCTTTCTCTCTCTCTCTTTTCGTGACAGTATCAGAATTTTTCAACCGCCTTCTACAAGTAGCAGGCTTCTGACATAGTTGTGTAACGACCACCGTCTAAGTGATCGTAGACAGCAACCGGGACCTACGGCTTAACGTGCCATCCGAAACACAGAACCATCTTACTTACGGACAATCGGTTGGTTCAGCCCGCAATGTCCTAACCAGACTGGGAACAAATTTACAAAGTGATAAATATCAACTTTATGAGTGACCCACCGAGAATCGAACCCGGAACCTTCTGCGCCAAACGCAGTCGCACCTCCCTTGCGCCACATCGGTCGTAGACTAGGTACTCTTTGACGTTAACACATTCGAATAGTAGAAAGCCTGCTTAGCTAGCCTAATACGTGAGTAATACGATTACAGCAACCATACTTCCAGAAATTAAAGTTGAACTCGTTTCTTTTCTATTTTTCAGATAATCAAAAGCATGGAACTGGATCCTGATTTCGAACCACATTACACTGTGCCACCACCGGTAGAACGCAAGCAAGTAACAGGAGCTAACGATGTACTTTGAATACTAAAACAATGGTTTTGATAGCAAATTATTCCATAAAGATAGCAAATTATTCCATAAAACGTTTTAATTTAATATAGGTTATTTTGGAAAAGAGCTTATTTTTATTAAAATTTTACATGCAAGCAAAGTTTCTAAAATAAAACGACGAAAGTTAAAAAAAATTACATTTTTGTTTCCGAACGAAATCCTTGTTCTGAATTTATGAACGAAAATCACGTATCTAGTGTTGCCAACGTAGAAATAAGAGTTAAATTTGCTCTTTTTAATATTGTCATCTGTAGGGTGACCACGCCGCGCATGCCATAAAAGAAATCTTGAGGATTTAATATCTGACCCAAAAGTGCCTTTTAAATGTATCGTCTAGACACAACACTAGAAACGTAGGTTGATGGATTGTGTAATTGTGCCCGCGTACAGCTGATCTTCGCTGGCGACACGCGACGCTTCGAAGGGGAAATTCATTACTTACGTCACAGATTAATAATAAGTTACTAACGTAACAGATACATCACTTCCCTGCAGAATAACAAATACCTACGTTATGATTAATTAAACTTATTAGCTTTCAAGCGACACGAGGAAATATGAGCTTAACTGCTTTGCCTCAGCGGAGCGTTTCAAGTGCACAACGGGCGATGACGTCGGATCGTGTGAAAATAGGTTAGGGTTGGCCCAGTGAAATGAAACACAATAAAATATCTTATAAATGATTTAATTTTATAAAATGGTCAATTTGTTTTTTACCCTCCCTAAACTTTGCATTTGTAAAGCTTTCCCGCAAAAATTCTAAATCTTATAAAAAGTTTGATTAAATAATCATGTGGGAGGCATGGACATAAAGACTGAAGTGGTATTGACTTTGTTAAACAATGTTAAACAATTCGACATTGTTAAAATGCAATAGGTAAGCAGTGAGATTCCACGCGCGTGGCTACACAGGCGGGCATGCGGCGCCCCTTTGCCACTTGTTCGCTCGAACGAACGGCTAGCCGGCAGGCACTTATCGCGTGACCTTGAGTGAGTGACGGAGGCCTGCTTACGTAGCGTACCTATTGTTTTGATTTTCTTATTCCATTGTTTGCATCTTCTTATATCTTACCGGCAATCCGCAATGTGAGGACCCTCGCGGTGTTCACTCAATTCATCTGCCCTGATGGCAGTGAATCCGTGATTCCATTTTGCAATCAGCTTGCGTGCAAGGTGCAAGTTGCATGCCACTTGAGTAATAGTAAGGTAAACATGCATGCAAGTTGCAAGTTCCATGCGGTTAGTTTCGAACTTGTAAACAAAATGCGCTTCATACGCTTGTGTTTCCAAGTGTATGTGTGTTTATAAAAAATCACTATGACAATTGAGTTGCGATGGCGTTACAATGACGATAAAATAGCAGACGTGGGGCACCGGCTGAGAGTTTCACGTATTAACGTAACTACTGACGGTTGAAAAGTCTTACATTATAGTTTGTAAGTTTAGGTACTTATCTTTCACATTGGCAGTTCAGAACTGTCACTTTCATACAAAGTTTGTTTACAAAAGATACGTCCCTAAACTTACAGACTTCGCGTGTGACATAGGACAGGTAGAAAAAAAACGCTTACGTTTTGCAAACTATTAAGAGAATCGCGCAACTGGAAATTTTCATACAAAAAGCGTTAACGTTTTTATCATACTTACCGGTAACCAATCGTTTTGATTTGTAGGTATTTTATTTAAATTCACAAAAACTAGGTTTATACGTTGTTATTTTTTTGGTACATATTGTAGTTTCAGAAATAATGAGGCACAAAATTACACTATTTTGATACTGAAAAGTCTTCATGTTTGAGTCAGGTTACTTACAAAACTGTACAAAATTTGGTCAAAAACGAAACGTATAAACCTAGTTTAGTTTATACCTAAGCGATCAAGACCAAAATTATAGGATTTGCTTAAAATTTAGGGGTAGGGAAACATTAACGCCCGTACCCCGATTTTACTCTGTTTTCGAGGCGATTTCTCAGGAAGCCTGCTATCTGTCTCTATCGCACATTACGGTGCCTGCCGCGCGGGCGTCGAGATAGCACATACAATTTGAAAAACCCATTTCGCGCACGCCATGTCTGTGAATGATCGCCTTAAAATCTGAAGAATTTTATGGACCAAAAGATAAATTTTATGTAGGTTCTCTAATACGCGAGTGCCTGCAACGTGCGGGCAGCGTAAAAAAAAATATGAAAACAGCCCCACTTACTCTGATTGGTTTTTAGATCTCTTGATATATCTAACTACCGTACCTGAGTATTAGATCTTTTTATTTATCTAACTTGCCTAGCTTTCAGATATTTTCATTTTTGAGCGCTGGCAACACTGCATCCGTAACTTGTCCGTCAACTCAACAATCAAGGTTTTTCGGCGGGAAACGTTCGAACCGTAAAGGCGCGCTTTAAGAAAATATTTTTGAAAATTGTATAAAAATTGTAAATTATCATAGTTTCTGTAGAGTTTTTGTAAATATTTCTTGTACATAGTTAGGTGTGTACATAAAGACTGAAGATGGGGCGGAAGGATAAGCCCAAAAAAAGAAAAAAAGATCCGACTGATCCAGGAGGGAATTCCGATCCTGAGGAGGATTCCGATATGGAGCAGGAGGCAGATAAGTACCGGCCCTACAAGGTAAAAGAATATAGTAGGAAATATCCGGAAACGTCTGACCGTAAGGACTTTGTGGTTTTTTTAAAACACCAAGTCGACCAAAGGCCGTTCTCTGACAATGACAAAGTCGCCTTGTCTCAGGCACTCAGGAAGCATGCTGTGTCTGGTGTGCTACATTTGAGACCGGTCAATAGGTATAAAGTGGCCATTACATTCGACTTGTCGAACAATGCGAACATGTTTCTAAGCAGCAAAATTTTAGATGAGTTGACATTGTATGCGTCAATCCCCGCTTCAGGAACAGAAATAACCGGCGTTGTTAAGTCAGTCCCGGTTAACTTATCGAACAAAAAAATATTTTCTCTGATTGGAAGCTCACGTAATGTCGTTCAAGTGAGGCGTTTTATGCGCAGGCGAGTCGAGGGAGGTCAGGTTACGTATATTCCCACTCAAACTGTTGCAGTAACTTTTGCATCAACCCAACTTCCAGAACACGTCTTTCTCGATTCCTGGAGACATGAGGTGTCACAATATGTTCCACCTGTAAAGCAGTGCCTTAAATGCTTACAGTTTGAACATATTGCTAGCTACTGTAAAAACAATGATGTTTGTTCAATTTGTTCGGGACCACACAACTTCAAACAATGTAATGCCGACAAAAGCAAAACCCCCATTTGTGTGAACTGTAAAGGCGACCACGTGGCAATTTCGGCGGCGTGTCCAATAAAAAAGGCCAAAATTGAACAAAATAAAATTAAGTCTCACTCAGCTACATATTCGGCACTTTTTGACGAAAAATCGTTTCCGCATTTGGCGGCAAGAAACTCAAATCAATATTTACAAAACATTATCAAAAGTCAAACATTTATGAACATGATTACACAAGTTATCGTAAAATTGATCTCCAACAAAACAAATGATGATACCCCAATTAACACTGAAACCATACGAGCTGCGTTTCAGAACACGATCAGTGAGGGAGCCCATTCAACCAAATAATGGACTGTCTCAATGTCGTGCAATGGAATGCACAAAGCTTAATACATAACAAACATCAATTTACACAATTTTTATATGACAATGATATTCATATCGCAATCATATGCGAAACCTGGTTGAAGCCGCATCATAGGCTGAATATTCGAGGTTACAATATAGAGCGAAATGATTGCGGTAACAATCATAATGGTGTATGTATTTTAATTCATAATAGCATAAATTACAATAAAATAGACATTTATTTTGATAACTCTTTACAGAATATCTGCATACAAGTAACAATAAACGGCAAAAAAATTACTTTTGTAAGCTTTTATAGTCCAACGAACTGCAATCCTGCATTTGATAAAGTGAAATTTGATAATTTAGTCAAGTCTATTCCTGGTCCATTTATTCTTGCAGGTGATTTTAATGCGCATCATACTGTGTGGGGCTGTGGTTCTGTCACACCTCGTGGTAGAGCTGTCTTGGAAGTTGTTGACGATAATAGTTTAGTTATATTAAATGATGGTCAGCTCACTACAGTGGGTACTTTAACTTGGCGTCCGAATGCTTTGGATTTAACTATTGTGTCTCCTTCTTTGGCTCTCTGTTGCAGTTGGTCTGTCCATGACGATCCTCTTGGAAGTTATCATCTTCCTGTATTAACTAAAATAGTTTTAAACAATGGTTCTGATAATAATAGTAATAATAGTAACAGTGGTGTGCATATGCCCATCCAACCCAACTTTAGGGACGTGGATTGGCAAATGTACACCAAAAAAGTGGAACACTTGCTGTCTGATTTCCAGTTGGATTCATTTTCACCTTTAGAAACTTATTGTTTGTTTATTAAAGTATTGTTCTGTGCTATATCTCAATCAATTTCGAATACTAGTGGGCATGCTGTTGGCAGTCCTCGCAATCCCGATCGGTCAAGATCGGGAGTGGGTGGACGTAAACGCAGGCCTACTCTCCCTTGGTGGAATAATAAATGCTCTATAGCTGTACGGGATTCTAAGGAAGCGTACACACGTTTTAAACACAATCCTAATTTAGAAAACTATTTAGAATTTAAAAGATTACAAGCTGTGAAAAAACTTATTCTCAAAACAGAGAGAAAAAGCTCGTGGGTCGCGTTATGTTCTTCTTTTAATCGTTGTACTCCCTTATCAATAATTTGGCGCTTCATGCGTAAATATAACAAATCATATGTCCCTCAAAGTTCAGATGACAATATAGATTGGATTTTTAGTTTTCTTCACAAATTTACTCCAGATTTCGTGGAAAATAAATTTATATCCTCTGATACTACCTCAAATAACAATTCTCAAAACAGTTTTATCACTGAACCCTTCACCATGCAGGAATTAAGAGCCGCTATTTTTTCTCGGCGTGATACTTCATGTGGGCTAGATTGTATTCCATATTTAATGTTCAAAAAGCTATCGCAAAATAGTTTGTTAGTGTTCTTAGACATTTTTAACGCGTTATGGTCTAATAATGACATTCCGCCGGAATGGAAAATTGATTGTATTATACCTATCCTAAAACCTGATAAACCTAAACTTCATCCTGACTCATATCGTCCTATAACCTTAACTTCTTGTGTAGGTAAAATATTTGAGCAGCTTCTTAAGCAACGTCTTGAATATTACATAGAGCATAATAGACTGTTGCCAGTAAATCAGTTTGGTTTTCGTAGAGGCCGTTCGGCTCGTGAAAGTATGAGTTTATTACATTTAGATATTTTAAAAAGCACTGACAGTAACAACAAACTCATAAGTGTGTTTTTTGATATTGCCGGTGCTTTTAACAATGTAAATATAGATATTTTATGTACAGAGTTATTGTATATACATATTCCATTGAAACTTGTTCAGTGGATTCGAGCTTTTTTGCTTAACAGGAAAGTGTATGTCAAGTATAATGGTGGACTATTTGGTCCTCGTTTGTCTTCTGTTGGAGTATGTCAGGGTGGAATCTTATCTCCGTTGATATTTATTTTGTATATACGTCGATTAAACTTAATATTAGGACCCAATATCAAAAATTTACAGTTTGCAGATGATCTTGTAGTATATTTGTCAGGCAACAATTCAAATGATATTATAAATAACATTAATTTGGCTTTAACTAACCTTCATAAATATCTTTCATATTTAAATCTTGAAGTTAATCCACAAAAATCCAAGGTTGTTGTTTTTGGCAAACACAGCAATATCAATTTGAGTCCAGTTTATTACAATAATATTGCTTTACCAGTTTCTATGGATACAAAATTTTTGGGTGTTGTATTTTGTCGTAACTTGTCCTGGAAAAAGTATACAGATAACTTGATAGTCAAGGCTAATAAGGCTTGCAATGTCTTGAAATCACTTTGTGGTACTAGTTGGGGAGCGGACCCAAAAGTTCTGCTTATGCTATACAAATCAATTGTAAGGTCGCATTTTGAATATGGGTTCTTATGCTATGCGGGAGATTCCAAACTCGTTGATATTCTTAATAAAATACAAAACAAATGCATGCGGATAGTCACCGGAGCTTTCAGGACCACTCCAATTGTTTCTTTGCAAGTGGAGTGTAATCTGCCTCCTCTGGCTATCCGTCTCGCTTATCTGAAAGAAAGATTTATTCTTAAACTTTACTCTGAAAAAAATAACAATCTTATAGCTGAGCTAACCCATTCAAGTATTTCTACAATTCGAAAACCGTGTTACATTTTGCAGGGCTTTTCTGAATTTAATGGATGCTTACAAAACATTCCTATCTTTCAAAACAATGATTATCTACCATGTTATGATGGACCCTATAAAAGTAAATTCAGTCCAATGAATATAGTAATTGAGAATAATCTTTCTAAGAAGGAGGAAGTTTATGAAAGATTATCCCGTTGGAATGGATACAGATTTTTATACACTGATGGCGCAAAAAATGAGTCAAATGTATCTTTTGCAATATATGACCCTGCTACTAAAATAGGTATTGGTTATAAAATAGACAAAAAATCCAGTATATTTACTGCGGAAGCAGTCGCTATACTTGGTGCGCTAAAGCACATACTAATTCGTAACTGTGGTTTTCTTAGGTGGGTCATAGTTAGTGATAGCATGAGTGTTTTGAAGGCATTGCAAAATAATAAAATGAATGCAAATACGAATTATCTCATATACAATATAAAGGATCTTTGGTTTGATCTTCACGATAATCATCAAATAACAGTTGAATTCATGTGGACTCCATCTCATATAGGAGTATCCGGTAACGAAAAAGCAGACTATTTGGCTCGTTCAATTTCAAATTCTCAAAATTTTGGTAATGATTTGAATTTATTACTACCATATACTGATATAGTTGCTGTTCTGAAACAAAGAATGTATGATAAGTGGAAGGAACATTGGGATCACACAGTACAAATAGAAAACAAAGGTTCTTGGTATGCTGCTTTGAATGTTAATTTGAAATCCGTTTCTTGGTTCCGTACCGGCAATGTATACCGTTGTAAGAAGTTTTACTCCACAATAAGCCGTTTGAGGTTTGGACACTGTCGTCTTAATCATCACCTGTTTCGTATGAAAATTGTGAATAATCCGCATTGCGATCATTGTCAGTCACAAGAGGATCAAACCATTGATCATTTGTTCTTTTCATGCTCGTCTTTCGGTATTCAGCGCCTTTTGCTGATGGACGAGTTAATCCGTATTTACGGAGAACCACATCTGGTCCCGCAATCTGTACAAACATTACTACAAAATAATTCCACATACGTACCATTGTATAATTTTGTAATATCTACTGTACAGGAAATTTAGGTATAGCGAATGTATATAAATTTAATGTGAAATTATTGTATATAAAAATTAAATTTAAAAAATATGAAGAAGATGTAAACACAACAAACACATTTTATATGGACATGAAACGCTAAACGAAAGTTGAACTAAAGACGATTTTATTGTAAAAATACCCAGAATGGACAAAAATACTGAAGAAGTACGATATATAAAAATACATGGAATTGACAAAATACTGAAGACGTATAATTTATAAAAACACTCAAGAAGAATAAACTAACTGAAGACGTATAAAATAAGAAAATACAGAAGAAGAATAACACACTGAATGGACAAAATACTGAAGACGTATTATTGATGAAAATACACAAGAAAAGGACTCACTGAAGACGTACAATCTATAAATATTTAAGAATAAGTAACCACTGAAGACGAGGCTGTATGGTCTTAAGACCCTTGCCTGTCCAGAATGGACAAAAGGAAAAAAAAAAAAAAAAAAAATCAACAATCAAGCTCGCTTGCTCGACCAACAACGTCACGCTTGAAAGTTTTCGCTCGCTGTTTTCGTCGAAACACTTGTTGTATTTTCGGTAAAAGTGCATAAAATCATATTCTTTACGAAAAACACCACATTTATTATTAAATAAGTTGTGTCTGTGCGGAAATTAAGTGGTAAAGTGGTGGTTTACATTTTCTGTGTCATCGCAACAGCTTGTTGTTGGAGAGGAAATTGAAACTGGTAAGTATTAAGGATAACCACTTTTTATCTCGTAGCCGCTTTTGGATATTAATATATTTTTGTTTTTCAAATTTAGAAATTTAGGTAGGGTAGCCTGGGGCCTGACAAATTGTATATTAGGAATAGGAGCACTTCTGGGCAGGTTTCTGGGTGATTTACTGTCCAGGGATACTCTGACCCAACATTTTTTTTCTTTCTTGATATGAACTCGTTTTTATTTTATTTACCACCTAACGTTACATGCTGTTTGGTTAGCTTGGCCAGCCCCTAGGCAGTGCATTAGGGGCTAGTTTTAAATTTTTAGGGTCAGAGTATACACTAGGTTCATAAAATTGTTGTAAGAAATAGAAAAATGTACTTATTCTACATTTTTCTCTTTTTTACAATGACTAATACTTGATCATCAAAAAGATAAATGTAAAATACACTACTTTGAATAAACACTTTGAGTTTGAGTTTATATTATGGTCTTGTTATAAGCAGTAAGTTCAGCCAAAGTTTCTAGTAGTCAAATGTTGGCATAAACCCTCTACACATGGCCTAATTTGGCTTATAGCTTGAATCCTGTCTTTTAGGCATTACCTACTTAGTTGTTTTAGGATTATGAACCACTAGCGGCCCGCCGATGTAACTTATTTTCCCGTGGGAATAAGATGTTTTTCCTACGAGTATTATATATAAAAACTTTCCTTTTGAATCACCCTATCTGTTAAAAAAACTGCATCAAAATCCGATGTGTAGCTTTGAAGATTTAAAGCGACTATGCTTTATACTTTGTAGTGATTACACTGAATTTATTGATCTACCTGGTTTAATATTTATTTATTTAACTTTTTATTGTGCAAAATTAAACACAGGACTATCACATAGAATGTGATATTTGTTAAAATGTGGTATTTGTTACACACACACACACATATCACGCCTTTATCCCTTGCGGGGTAGGCAGAGCGTTAACGGCCATAAGAATACGGTCGCTATCGCCACGTCTGACTTTTTTGATGGTGTTTACCAAGGTTATTTCAGAAAACATGTGTATCACTATAGTGACAGGTTGTCAGCCTGTCACCAAAAAAATTGTAATACACCAATACCCTTGAGTCCCTTAGTCGCGTCTTACGACACCTGCGGGACGGACGTAGGGTGATGCTATTCTAAGCCGGCATCACACGGTTAACGGTAACACGGTATTTGTTAGAATGTATTAATGTAGTCTAGGTATATTATTTATATAAGTACGTTTTATTCCAATTATATGTTTTATATATTATTGTAGGTATATCATAGTATGTTGTACACATCAACTGCCTCACTTTATGCCATCTCATTACCCTAGGTCTGCTGGAAGAGATTTCTTTTTAGAAATAAGTTGACCTGTTGTGTATTGTTCTTAATGTTATGTCCTTTGTGTTCTATTGTGTACAATAAACGGTTAAATAAATAAATAAATAGAAAATACAACAGGTACTACTTATTTTTAAAAAGAAATCTCTTGCAGCAGTCCTACAGTAGAGTGATAGCATAGTTTATAATGATTTCTGCAAGTTCAGCTTTATTATTGCATTAAACAATTTAAAATACCATACAAATGGTTTAGAAAATACAATTTGAGCCCAACTGTCTTGACGTTTCACAGTCAAATTATATTTCTTAAACTATACCTGGAGCGCAGCATACTCAGAATCAGGTTAATTGACCGAGTGAGAAATACAACGCTGAGGGTTCAAACGAAAATAACAGATGTAGGTCAGAAGTAGAGGTCCGCGCCGCAGCCCAATAGGCCGGCGGCGGCGCGCTGGTGCGCGCACCCGGCGCGGCGCGGCGTCGCCGGCGTGAGCTAGTTTTTTTCAAAGATGTTAAGAGGCAGTAGAAAAATCTCTCGATAAGATCAATCAAATTTTAATTTCAGTAGCTTAACTAAATTACTGACAATGTTTGTAGTTATCGTGTATAAAAATTATTTTGTTGACTTTTGCAGGATTTAGGCGCGATCTCTTCGCAGTCAACACTAGCCCAGCTACAGAAAAAACCCTTTCACTGGGCGTGCTTGTAGCTGGGATAGCTAGAAGAGATCGCGCCAATCCTGCAAGCCAAGGAAACACATTCCTTTTGTTGGTAACATCAGATGTATATTTTAAATGGCAACACCTTTGTAATTGTTCCATTCACTCTTACTTCAACTAAAAAGACTCTCTTCAACATAACTCTGTAAAACTCATGAATAAACAAGTGCAAACCCTTACCAAAGTGTTCACCATTAAACTTCTCGTCATTACAATAACCCAGCAAACAAACATACAGTCCACTACCTACGCACAAACGCGTACATGGTCCTTCAACCCTAAGAAGATTTTCATCGGCCGGCGAGAAACGGCGGCGGTCGGTAAGCGACGCATAAAAGAAGTCAACCCAAGCTACATCAGGCTGTAAAGTACGTGAGTGCAACATCATTTTACAGTGATCGCCGAGCAACATTTCCTTGACGGTTTCTGTGAACACTTGCTACGCCAACTACGCCGGTGCGGCTTCGATTTGGTTTACACTTTGCAAGACGCCATTTTGCACGCGTTCGGCATGCAACAATTACCCCGTGCTGCAACATTCACGCATCATTTTACAGATTGAAGAGCAAATTTCCTGCGACATTTTCCAGGACAATATACTCTGCGAGCTTACGTTCATATACCTCACCGTGTGTGCATTCCATTTAGGTTTTGAGCGTCATCAAAAGCAAGCAGCAATTTTTCTGGCCGACATATTGCCAGCAAAGAATATTTCGAGTTTCGCGCGATTCCATACTTCAACTGCACAACCACGCCATCTGTCATTCGGCCGCAGAACTTCTCCGGGTCATCGTGACGCAACAGTTTGCGACAAGCAACAACAGCTTCGCAAACACGCCGCGGTATATTTCCCTCTCTTTCGCGCAACATAAGTAAAGCGAGAGAGCAACACGTTCAGCGGGCGACATCTATCCAGGCAGAGGTGCAACATAATTTTACGGTTGACAACACAGGGATCGACATTAACCGGAAATCGATAAAAAAAACGATGTAATTCATTCATTCGTTCACTTGACGACATTTTGTTTTGTTTCATGTACGACGTAAAAATTTGTGTAATTTCTTTCCAATTTTGTATATTAAATTACGTACTGTAGGAAGTTAAAATGGCAGATTCATCTGCTTTAATTAGTGCTCGTGGCTATGTAAAAGCACAATTGACGCGCTTGAATAATTTCATCGACGCACCCGATTTCAAAAAAGCGTCATGCGCTGTCCTTGAAGCTAAGAAGGAGATGCTTTTGTCCGCGTACAAAGAGTACGTAAATTACAACATAAAATTGCAATTGCTGAAGCCAGACGATAAAGAGGACATTGGACAACAGGAGGACAAGTATTGCGAGACATTAGCGCGATTAAATGATGAGATTGACGCGAAGAAAAAGGACGCTGATTCGGAAGGTTCGCGTGCGCCTACGGCACATACTAAATTGCCAAATATAGAAATTCCTACTTTTACAGGTAAACACAGTGAATATATGCAATTCATGAGCATCTATAAATCGGTAATTCATAATAACCCTAGGTTGGACAACGTCCAAAGGCTATATTATTTGCGAAACTTTGTAAAGGGCGAGCCCCTAGATTTAATAAAAAACCTACCTCTCAGTGCTGATAGCTACAAAAATGCAATTACAATTTTAGATGAAAGGTATGATAACAAAACGCTCATCATGAATGACCATATCACACAGTTAATGGACTTGCCTAATGTTAGGAACTCAGCATTGTCTATCCGTGACTTCATATCACAAATAAAACAGCATGTTGCTGCTTTAACTAATTTGGACACAAATGTTTCAGGCTGGGATCCAATTTTGTTGTGTATTTTATTAAGAAAAGTGGATTCCTACACTGCAAAAGCGTTCCAAATGGATAGGGATATGCATCAATCACCAAAATTAACTGATTTTTTAGAATTTCTACAAAAGAAAGCAATGGCTATGGAGTCTGTGGACGGTAATGGAGAGCGGCCCATGAGAGCTTCAGTGCATGTGGCGATTGCAGAATCTGCTCAGCAACGTCAATGCCCTTTCTGTAAGTACAACAAAGAATTTCATAAGTTATTTGCATGCCCCAAGTTCAAGTTAGCGCCTGTTAAACAAAGAATACAGTTTGTAACTGACAACAAATTATGTAGACTCTGCTTAGGTACACATAAAGGACGCTGTAAGTACCACTTCAGGTGTCAGACCTGCAAAAAGACTTCACACAGTACACTGCTGCATGAGGACACCCCAGCAGTGAATTTGTGCATGAAAGAGGAGTCACAAGTGGTAATGATGGCACAAAATGAAAAGAATAATCTCAGTTTGCTTCCAACAGTAAAGGTCAAATTAGTCCGAAGCGATGGAACTGAAATGATCATCAAAGCGGGTCTAGATTCATTTTCACAGGTTTCACTGGTCACTTCTGAAGTGATACAAGAGTTAGGGCTCAGACCAAAGCACTGCAACACTGAAATAGTGGGAGTAGGTAATATCACAAGCAGATCAAAGTATAGCATACCGTTAGAGGTCCACTCTATCAACTCAAATTACAAAGTGAGCGTCAACTGTAAGGTAGTGGATGAAATTACATGCAAACTGCCACAGCAAAAATTCCCTCGGTTCAATCTGCCAGCCAACATTAAACTGGCAGACAACACATACAATGAACCTAGTGACATACACATGATTTTAGCAGGCAACATATTTTTACAGAGTATCCTGAAAATCGTGCCGCAACATGAGCTGCTCGCAGGGGATGGCGCAGCACTACCGCCGTCACTGCGCATCATCAACACTCAATTCGGCGACGTCCTAGGAGGCGATTTAACTATAAGTACCCCATCACAACAACAGGTAGCTCTTTTATGTACTACTTGCGATTCGAGTATCAGCAAAACTATTAAACAATTTTGGCAATCGGAAGAGGTCCCTCAAGTATTCAATGAAAATGCCACAGAGTCTGAACTATGTGAAGACATTTTTAAAAAATCTGTGCAACTAAAAGGTCAGCGTTTTCAAGTAGATTTGCCATTAAAGGTGCCTCTAGATCAGGTGAATGAGCATCTCGGTGATTCATTTCATCTAGCTCTCAACAGGTTTGTCAATTTAGAGAAAAAGCTGCACAAAGATGAACAGCTGTTTCAGCAATACAAAAGGTTCATCGATGAAATCATTGAGTTAGGTCATGGCCGCTACATAGACATCAATCAGTATGATTTTAAAAAGGATCCCCTTTGCTTTATTGCCCATCAGGCAGTCATCAATGAAAAAAGTAAGACAACAAAATTAAGATCAGTA
The DNA here is from genome assembly GCA_029255805.1 of Keiferia lycopersicella. NCBI lineage: Eukaryota > Metazoa > Arthropoda > Insecta > Lepidoptera > Gelechiidae > Keiferia > Keiferia lycopersicella. The sequence continues at coordinate 1,734,586 of JARACZ010000028.1, forward strand.
CTAGATGCAGCTATGAAAACTAGTAATAAAATATCACTCAATGATTTGCTGCTCAATGGCGATGTGGTACAGAGAGACTTATTTGGTATACTGTTGTTGTTTCGGCTTGGTGAACACATGTTCACTACAGATATAAAAAAAATGTTTAGATGCATAAATTTAAATCCGTCGCATGCCTCGTTACAGAACATCCTGTGGAGAGAGAATCCCAACACCGAGATCAAATGCATACAGCTCACAACCGTCCAGTTTGGGCTCAAAAGTTCCAGCTTTCTCGCTACACGGTGTCTGGATGAGCTTGCTTCGATTTACAAAGAAGAACTCCCTCTAGCTTCTTTCATACTAAAAAACTGCACATTCGTAGATGACATTTTGTATGCAGAATCTGATATTGACAAAATGATAGAGGCCAAAAAACAATTAGTAGAATTGCTAAAAAGGGGTGGGTTTCAGACGCATAAATGGGCATCAAATTCTTCTCAAGTGTTACATGATATTCCTCACAATGAGCAACACTTTGATACCATTGACTTTGAGAAGCAAAATTTTAATTTGAGAGCCTTAGGTATTAACTACAATGTCAAAGAAGACTGCTTCACGGTCTCTTGTCCCGAGAAATTCGGTGACAGAGCAATTACAAAAAGGGAAATTCTCAGTTATGTCACAAAATTCTATGATCCCCTTGGTTTCATATCTCCTATTATCATAACTGCAAAAAGTTTTATCCAGACACTGTGGGCAGCTAATATAAATTGGGATTCTCCCTTGACGGGTGACCTGAAAGAAAAATGGGTGAAATTTGCAAAAAATTTAGATAACATGTCACAAATCACAATAACAAGGTCGGTACCTATTGCGCATGCGCACACAATCGAGCTTATTGGATTCGCTGACGCTTCGAGCTCAACAGCGTACGGCTGTTGCATATACCTACGGCTGATTCATGAAGGTAAGGCAAGCTTATACTTACTTTGCTCCAAGTCTCGTGTGAACCCGCTTAAAAAACCACTAACTGTGCCGCGATTGGAGTTGAATGCTGCACTGCTGCTTGCAAAACTAATGGTGAAAGTACATGAAGCTATCAGCGCTAAGATGACTGTGCACTACGTGCGCTTGTTCTGCGACTCAAAAATAGTCCTAGCTTGGATCGGGACTCAAGTGACGCAGCTGAATGCTTATGTGGCAAACAGGGTACAGGTGGTGACACAGTTGACGGCCGGGTGGACTTGGCATTACATCCCCACCAGCAACAACCCCGCAGACCTCATCACTCGTGGCGTGAGCCCGCAGGAACTTGATGACAACGCGCTCTGGTGGTCAGGACCTTCTTTCCTGCAAAACGATAAGTATAAATATGACAGCAAAGTAGACTTACCTACCAACTTACCTGAAATGAAGAAGGCACAAGCCGAAGCGGCGATTTCCAGTCATGTGGCTATACCGGCAGTGATTGCGGCGGATGATCTGTTCGAAAGGTATTCTGATATTCACAAAATGACTAGAATATTTGCATACTTATGGCGGTTTTATTACAATTGTAAAACAAAAGATAATAACAAAAGAATAAAAACTACCTTTTTAACAACCAAAGAATTAAATAATTCGTTATTGTCTATAATAAAACGCGAACAACAAAAATATTTTTCAAAAGAAATAAATTCTTTACAAAATAACACACAAATAAAAAACAGCTCGTTGAAACCTTTGTGTCCACATCTTGACAAATTTAACATGTTGAGAGTCACTGGTAGGCTGCAAAATGCTGCGATTCCGTATTCGCAAAAACACCCCATTATACTTCCAAAAGATTCACGCATTACGGATATGGTTATTCAGAGTGAACATAAAAGACTGATGCACGCAGGTCCAAAATTATTGTTATCAGTATTAAATGAAAGGTATTGGTTAATTAACGGTCCTAGACATGTAAAGAAAATAATAAACAAATGTGTAACATGTTTTAGGCTTAAGAAAGAAACGCAAAATCAGTTAATGGGTAATCTGCCAGAAGAGAGAGTAGTTCAAACTGCGGGCTGCTTTGAACGTGTAGGTATTGACTACGCCGGTCCAATAGATATTAAACAGTCCAAGATAAGACGGTCTGTTATTAGCAAAGGATATATTTGCATTTTTGTATGTTTCACGACCAAAGCAGTTCACGTTGAACTCGTGTCGGACCTTACGACCGCATCATTTCTCGCCTGTTTCAGACGCTTTACTTCGCGACGTGGTTTCCCGCATGATGTATTTTGTGATAACGCAAGTAATTTCAAAGGCGCAAAAAACCAATTAACTGATTTATACAAGCTGGTCAACTCTCAGAGTCATCAGACACAGGTGATTAATTACGCATTAAAAGATCAAATTCGTTTTCACTTCATACCGAGTTACTCGCCTGTCTTCGGAGGGCTCTGGGAGGCAGCTGTAAAAAGCACCAAATATCACCTAAAACGTGCAGTAGGAAACACGTTACTTACATTCGAGGAGATGTATACCGTTCTTACGCAAATAGAGGCAATTTTGAATTCAAGGCCCCTAGTGCCTCTGTCATCAGACAGCGACGAATTTGCATACTTAACTCCAGGACATTTTATTACTGGAAAAGCGATAGTATCATACCCTGATCGTGATCTCACCGACATCCCAATATCTAGGCTTAAACTGTGGAATGTCATAAACAAAATTGTACAATCGTTCTGGCAAACTTGGCACAAATATTACCTGAACACTTTACAGTCTAGACCTAAATGGAGGGACGAAGTGCAAAATGTAAAAGTAGGAGATCTAGTTCTGCTCCGTGATGACGGTGTACCTCCCCTCATGTGGCCTATGGGTCGCATCACAACTTTTTCCTGGAACGGATAATAAAGTGAGAGCATTCGAAGTAATGACTCCAAATAGAAAGACACATGTAAGGTCTATAACAAAAATATGTTTGTTTCCAATTAACAAAGATGAATAATTTATTAGTCTTTAAGATTAGTAAGACATGTTCGTAGGCCATCTTAGGATGTGTAATTTATTGCGATGCCAAGAACACCTCAGGTGTACTATTTAGATTTAAGTTTTGAGTCTGATTACATTTACAGCTCTACAAACACCTCAGGTATATTATTTGGATTTAAGTTTTGAGTCTGATTATAAAGGCTCTATATACAAGGTATACAGGGTGATTAAAAAATAAACTAAGTTACCTACTCATTAGTATGAGAGTTCAATACCTAATCTTTAAAAGTCTTATTTTATACCTAAGGTCAAATAAGTAAATATATATAGTATGATCTCATTGTAAGTTTAAGGGTCATTGACATGCAATGTAGTTAATGTGCTATTGTAAACATAAAGTTTATGTTGTTTTCATGCTGAAAATTTCAGTAATATTTAAATTTTAATGAGCATAAGTTTTATGTTAATTCTTTTCCCGTGGCCCCCCAATATGTTGGTAACATCAGATGTATATTTTAAATGGCAACACCTTTGTAATTGTTCCATTCACTCTTACTTCAACTAAAAAGACTCTCTTCAACATAACTCTGTAAAACTCATGAATAAACAAGTGCAAACCCTTACCAAAGTGTTCACCATTAAACTTCTCGTCATTACAATAACCCAGCAAACAAACATACAGTCCACTACCTACGCACAAACGCGTACACCTTTTTTGTTCCCAAAACTTCAGAATGTTGCCCTCAGTGCCCTCTACATCTCCTAAATCCGAAGGGTTAGCCGTGGCCAAATATCTCCAACATTCTTGAGCAACTTCGTCATCCTCATCAATAAATCTATTGGAGTGTTTTTTGGCTAGCTTTTGGAGTAGAACATCCTGTTTTTTTTTTGAAGCAGGAACAGATTCTGCTGGTTTATCAGACTCCTTTACAAATTTCTTAACAACTTCAGTCAAGAAAGTTGTTTTCGTCACTTGATGATTTTCCACGTAAGTGTCAATATCCTTCAGGCTAGCGAAACGCGGGTCAAGTAAAGAGGCTGCGACAATATTTTCAGTTACAGGGAACCTTTTGTCCAGTCTTAGAAGCATTTGGTTTCTTAGACGTTGAATTATTAACGATTCATCATCTGGCATCGCCAATAGGACGTCTTCTATTTCAGATCTGAAAATAAGTGCCAAATTAAGTGACGACACCTTTTGTGACGACAACATTTCCACGGCTTCTAGAAAGGTTCTGAGAAATTTTATTAAATCTTCTAAAATATTCTATTGTTCGGCGTTAATTTTAATGTCACTCTGACCGATCTTAGTGAGCATTTCGTTTACTGGTGCCCGGTTACAGCAATGCGCCAAGCTTTCGAGCATTATAAGTACGCTGTGCCAGCGAGTTGGTGACGCCGTTTTTATACTTGGAACGTTGTTTGGATTTCCGAATAATTCTTGCTGACCAAGATTGGAATCTTCATGTTGTTCTTCGTCTTCGACAGGAATTGGGTCAGCTTCATCACTTTCTATATTTTGAGCTGCTGACTGACACGCCATTAAAATCTCTTTCTGTTCTTTTTCGGCATTAGCTTCTAACTCAGGCAAGCGATATCTTAACAACTTTACAATTCTTTTACATTTTTCTATTAAGGCCACTATTTCTGGCACTTTTTGGAGTCCATCAACAGTGACCAAGTTGTGCAAACCGTGTCCCAAACACAGATGACCATCAAGATGTGACAACGTTACAGCTCGCTTACCATTTGATCCGGCGTCTGTTACGGTATGAATTTCTCTATCTTGTAAATTATAGTCTTCTTTTAATTTATCAATGTAATCCTTGATTTTTTCGCCAGTTTTTTTACCTTCTATTAAGTTGGTGCAGAGTGTAAAGGATTTAAGTTCAAAATCTGAAATTTGATAAATGTTATAAGACCGGAGCTGGCATTCAATATTTTAACAAAAAGACTATCAGTTAATCATACTACTCACCTGCCGCTATGTAATGTAGGGTGAAAGTTATGTAGTTCAGCCTACGATAACCGTCGGTCCATAGATCAAAAGTAAGTGCTACATGACGCGATGCATCAACAACAATTTGAGCTTTGATCTTCCGCAGCATGCTTTCGTAAACATCTGACAACGCGGTTTGACCAACAGTGTCGCTTGAAGGCAGGTCATCTTTTGATATTATAATATTATATTTCTACAAAAATAAAAACATATTTATTAAGTACTTAATTAAACAACTCCGATAAATTTAATCAAGCAACAAATAATAAAACATCATTGTACCTGAAAGAAATCTATTGTTCCTTCATCTGACACGGTGTCAAATGGCAACAAAGATTTACAAAACCACAAGGCTAAATCACGAGCTAGAAGCCATTTATCTTTTTTTTGTGGTATAGGGTTGCTTGTGCTTGCAGTGCCACAAACAGATTTACGTGGCCGGGGTGTAAAAAAATCTGTAATTGGTTTTGTTTTATCAACTGATTCATCCCTAATGTTGTGATCGTCCTTTAGATGTCTGAGTAAGTTACCGGTGCTTACAGTCTTACTGTATGATTTGATTTTCACTCTGAAAAATGAAACATGCTAAGATGCACTGATCTGATAAGCACCTTGTATAACGGTAGGTGGAGGTGTAAGGGGGCACAAACACCAGCTCAGTGCTCCAAGCCAACCTCACCTGCCCGCGGTGCATCCTGCCGAACAGCGAACGAGGCTCTGGCGACCGACAAATGGCGGTATAACCATTTCGAAATGATGGCGTAGCTAAATGCCACAGACCGGTGATGGGCAGCAGCATCACCGGTGCGAGGAGCTGCGTCCTACGATCGCCAAGACGCACGCCTGGCGGGGCGATTATCTAGGCAAACCTATGGCGGGTGACAGGGTGAATCCAGGTGGTGTCGGGAAAAGGGTAGCTACCCGCCTGGCCGGGTGTTGTGGCCAGGGGACCGACGGGTCCACCTGGATTGGATTAGAAGTTGTATATATGCGGTGCGCGGTGAACACTTCGATACCGCGTTTCAGGCACATTGTTCTGTCACGTGGCGCCATCTATCCGATATGTTAAGAACTCCTGTTGCGTCTTGTATGCTTATGAACCACTTGAGTGAGCTTCATGTAGTAGCCACCAGAGGTCGCTACAGTACTCCCCCTCAAGACCGGAGGTCGATACCGTAAGCGAGCGTAGTGGGGCTGATGACGTCATTGAAGCGTGATGATGCAGTCTGGCGTGGCGATGCAGTGTAGGTTCCAAATGTCCACGGTGAGTCGGGATGATGATGGAAGACCAATGAAGCTGCCGTCCTGGTTCCAATGTCCACGGTGAGACGGGATGATGAGGAAGACCAGTGAAGCCGCCGGTGCTGTGACTGTGGTAGTTGCTGATGACGTAGAAGATAGCTCCGTGCTGTAGTGGTTGATGCGTGGTTGAAGGCTGCGAAGTCCATTGTAGGGGTCACCAATATGGCGGGTGACAGGGTGAATCCAGGTGGTGTCGGGAAAAGGGTAGCTACCCGCCTGGCCGGGTGTTGTGGCCAGGGGACCGACGGGTCCACCTGGATTGGATTAGAAGTTGTATATATGCGGTGCGCGGTGAACACTTCGATACCGCGTTTCAGGCACATTGTTCTGTCACGTGGCGCCATCTATCCGATATGTTAAGAACTCCTGTTGCGTCTTGTATGCTTATGAACCACTTGAGTGAGCTTCATGTAGTAGCCACCAGAGGTCGCTACAAACCTTTATGAAGCAAGCCATCGGACCAAGGCCCCCAGTCCCCGGCCGCCCCGCTATTCCTGGCCAAGGCGGCGGTCATGGTAACGGCGGGTCAGGGGGTACTAAGAATCACCGGGTCACGATCGGCCGCCAACCCAAACTGACCCTGGCTACGTTCAATGGACGCACGTTACGACTGGACGAACACCTGGCGCAATTAGAAGAGGAGCTGAAGCACATAAGGTGGCACATTCTAGGGTTATGTGAAGTCCGAAGAGAGGGGGAGGACACCATAACTCTGGGATCGGGCCATCTTCTGTATTACCGAGAAGGAGATCAGCCCTCCCAAGGTGGCGTCGGATTTCTGGTTAATAAGGTTCTCTGTGCCAACGTTGTAGAGATATCAAGTGTGTCGAACAGGGTTGCGTACCTCATAATTAAGCTAACCGAGAGGTACAGCCTCAAGGTTATCCAGGTTTACGCACCGACCTCGACACACTTGGACGAGGAGGTAGAAAGCATGTATGAAGATATTTCCAGAGCCTTACATACCACCTCCAAAGCTCACTATAACGTTGTTATGGGGGACTTTAACGCTAAAGTGGGAGTACAGACTTGCGGCGAATCGAGTATGGGCAACTACGGTTTTGGAAGTAGAAATCACAGGGGGCAAATGCTCGTCAACTTCCTCGAAAAAGAAGGCCTCTTTTTGATGAATTCATTCTACAAAAAGAAGCCCAAAAGGAAGTGGACGTGGCAAAGCTCCGATACTGTGACGAAAAATGAGATAGACTTCATCATCGCGGACAAACGGCGCATATTCAGGGATGTCACAGTGGTCACCAGGTTTAATACCGGAAGCGACCACCGACTTGTTCAGGGCACTCTGGATATTAACTACAAAGCTGAAAGAGCCCGCCTGGTGAAGTCCACGCTCCGACCGAATCTACTCCAAACCGTGGTAGGGTCCGAAACTTTCCAATTAAAATTGGAAAATCGATTCGCTGCCTTGGAAACCACAGATGACGTTGACCAGAAACTCGAAGAGGTGGTGGAAATTCTCAGGGATGAAGGGACGAAGTTCTGCGAGATTAGACGTAAGAGCAAAAAGTCCAAACTTTCGACGAAAACTCTCAGCTTAATGGAAGAGAGACGTACAGACCCATTGTCAGCTTCGACGAAAAGTCAAGAGCGCAACAAAACCATCCAGAGGCTCGTGCGACGTGATCTCCGATCCGCAAACACGCTCTTGATTGAAAAATCAATTGAGCAGAATCGGGGACCAAAGGTGTTCGCACGGCCTTTGGGTAGGAGCCACCTGACGAAGCTGACAACTGAATCTGGGGAAGTCGTCGCATCCAAGCCGGAGGTTCTGTCGGAAGTGGAAGACTTCTATGGCAAGCTCTATGCCTCGCAAGCTTCAAAGTCCGTACCCGATACTGAGGATTGCAGAGCCACCCTCACACGCCACTTCACCGAGGACCTGCCCGAGATCAGCCGAGACGAGATCGAAATGGCCCTGGAACAGTTAAAAAATGGAAAAGCCCCAGGGGAGGACGGGATCACGACAGAGCTCCTAAAAGCTGGAGGAACTCCCTTATTGGATCAGCTCCAACAGCTCTTTAACTCCGTTCTCTTCCATGGGAGAACTCCGCAGGCATGGTACAGAAGCATGGTGGTACTGTTCTTCAAAAAAGGAGACAAAACCCTATTGAAGAACTACCGCCCGATTTCGCTTTTGAGCCATGTTTACAAACTGTTCTCCAGGGTCATCACGAACCGTCTTGCGCGAAGACTCGATGAGTTTCAGCCTCCCGAGCAGGCCGGGTTTCGAAGGGGTTATAGCACTATAGACCACATTCACACGGTACGGCAGATTGTACAGAAGTCTCAAGAGTACAATCGGCCCCTGTGCTTAGCGTTTGTGGACTATGAGAAAGCTTTCGACTCCATCGAAACCTGGTCTGTTCTGGAGTCTTTGCAGCGTTGCCAAGTCGACTGGCGATACATCGAAGTGATGAGATGTCTGTATGAAGCCGCCACAATGACCGTACAAGTACAGGACCAGCGGACTAAGCCTATCCATCTCCATCGAGGAGTGAGACAGGGGGACGTCATATCCCCGAAACTGTTCACTAACGCTCTGGAGGATATGTTTAAGACGCTGGACTGGAAAGGTCGTGGTATTAATATAAACGGCAAGTACATCTCTCACTTACGATTTGCAGACGACATCGTCATTATGGCAGAAAGCTGCAAGACCTACAACGAATGGTGGATGACCTAGCTGATTCTTCTCGCCGCATCGGTCTCCGGATAAATTTGGATAAAACCAAAGTCATGTTCAACGAACACGTTGATCCGGAACCGATTGCCGTAAATGGAATCCAACTCGAAGTTGTTCAACAGTATGTCTACCTAGGGCAAACGCTCCAACTAGGTAGAAACAACCTTGAGAAGGAAGTCCAGAGAAGAATACAGCTGGGTTGGGCAGCATTCGGAAAACTACGTCGAGTCTTTTCGTCGCCAATACCGCAATGCCTTAAGACGAAAGTCTTCAACCAGTGCGTCCTACCTGTCATGACATACGGAGCCGAAACGTGGACACTCACGGTACGACTGGTCCACCAACTGAAAGTCGCTCAGCGAGCTATGGAGAGAGCTATGCTCGGGGTTTCTCTAAGGGATCGTATCCGAAACGAAGTAATTCGACAGAGAACTAGAGTGACCGACATAGCTCAACGTATTAGCAAGCTGAAGTGGCAGTGGGCTGGTCATATCTGCCGAAGGACCGATAACCGCTGGGGTAAGCTGGTCCTTGAGTGGAGACCGCGTATCGGCAAACGTAGCGCAGGACGCCCTGTGGCAAGGTGGAGCGACGACATACGCAAAGCTGCGGGCAGTGACTGGAGGAGTAAAGCCGAAGACCGGGTTCAGTGGCGTGCTTTAGGAGAGGCCTATGTCCAGCAGTGGACTACAATAGGCTGTTAATGATGATGATAACGGTAGCACATTATAAGCACCGTACATTATTTAACGGTCATTATTTTAAAGCATATGTAACCAACCAAAGGCAACAGTAAATCAGGAACCACATTGTTTAGCTTGTAATTTATTTATTAAAATAATATAAATATTAGGTGATCAAAAACCGTGCGTGAAAAGCTTTAAAATGCATTACCTTAACCTTATTATAAAATCCATGAAAACCCATTTTATTTATAAGCTCTTTTAATGTCTTAAATGTCAGGTGTTTATACACACACATTATGTGCCTTATGTGATTAAAAAACGTGCGTGAAAAGCTTTAAAACGCATGATCTTATAAAATCCATGAAAACCCGTTTAATTTATACGCTATTTTAATGTCTTAAATGTCAGGTGTTTAAAGCAAAGTGCATATCAAACGCACACATATAGATGCCTTATTATAGTCTACAGACCTCGGTTCAGGTGTAAAGAGATGTTGTTCTGCAGCAGGACCAACTTGGGAAACAAAACCGGATAGGTAACTATTAATACGTAGAAAAAGAAAATTATCGTAATTATTTTATACTTGTAAATATAGACAAATACAGAAAGTACTTACAGGCCAAATGATATATCGTTATTTTCATTTTTTAAGTTATCCAAACATACTTGACAAAAAACTTGCTCTTCGCAGATTTTGCTTCTTTTATGGTTTTCCTCGTGAATCATTACACCGAAATGCTTCCAACAGAAGCTATTCTTGTTTTTCGGATCGTATAACGTAGATATTGACAACGTACTCAACTTATAGTTATTTATATTTGTCATTTTTGAAAGAATATCACCACAATATCACTATCAATTCCGTAAAAATTACTCCGAAAATCACAACGAACGAACTGAACGAACGATGAGCAAGTGATTGTCACGTCACGGGCGCGGGCGGCGTCGTCGGTCGGTGGGGTTCGGGGGGCGCACGAGTCGCACAACACGGCAACGTCGCATCGATATAGTAGACAACAACGCGTGCTTGACACATGGTTCGCGCGCAAAATTTGAACTCGGCGCCAAATTTTCTGTGACCCGGCGGCGGCGGCGGCGCGCCGGGGTCACTCGGCGGCGGCACGCCGGCGTGGCGCGGACCTCTAGTCAGAAGTCAGTATATCTGAAGTGGGAATGGGAATCTTATCATGCGCTGCTCAGGCGAAACACGTCCACACCGACCGCGCAATGCGCCGCATGCTGCGCGCGGCAGTGAGCATCTGAGGCTGCTGGGTCAATGGAGACCCAGCTATTGAAGAAATAAAACAACAAATTTTTAAGTTAAACAATAAAAAGTAACCAACCACAGCTGGGCTAGATGATTGTTAGTTCAAACAAATGGTTGCATAATATCTTTTGAAATTATTGGCTCCCATGGTTAATGTGCTAATATATTGAACCTTGTAGACTGAGTCCTCTTTTTTTTCTTTCTTCTTTCTTTTTCGTGTGGGACACCGAGTCGTCCAACGACCCGATGAACCCTAGTGTCAGAATTTTTCAACCGCCTTCTACAAGTAGCTTCTGACATGGTTGTGTAACGACCGCCGTCTAAGTGATCAGCAGCAACCGGGACCGACGGCTTAACGTGCCATCCGAAACACGGAACCATCTCACTTACGGAAAATCGGGTGTTTCAGCCCTCAATGTCCTAACCAGACTGGGAACAAATTCACAAAGTGATAAATATCAACTTTGTGAGTGAGAGTGACCCACCGAGAATCGAACCCGGAACCTTCTGCGTCAAAGGCAGTTGCACTACCACTGCGCCACATCGGTAGACTGAGTATGAAAGCCGATTATCATCAACTAGGAAACTGAATACTATACATACTTACTCTTACTAAAAAGAAATAGTTAAGAATAATAAGAATTATGCCGTGTGACGTCGGCATACAATAGCATCACCCAACGGGTGTCGTAAGAGGCGACTAATGGACTCAAGAGTATTGGTTTATTACAATTTTTAGGCGACAGGCTGACAACCTGTCACTATAGTGATACACATGTTTTCTGAAAGAACCTTGGAAGACAATCCTCGACAATGTCAGACTATCGTGCCACACGACTTTCTGAATAGGCCCTCAAATATTTGTCGAACTCGGCGATAACAACCTTACTTTTACGGCTGTTAATGCTCAGCCTACCCTGCAAAGGAATAAGACGTGATGTATGTATGTATGTTATGTACACATTGCCGTGTGATGCCGGCATAGAATAGCATCACCCTAGTTCTTCCCGCGGGTGTTCTAAGAGGCAACTAAGGGACTCGAGGGTTTCATGTGTATAACCACGTATACAACTTTAGGCGACAGGGTGACAACCTGTCACTACAGTAATACACGAATCATCTAAAGGGGCCCTCAATACTTGTCAGACGTAGCGATAACGACCGTAATTTTACGATCGCCTACCCCGCAAGGGATAAAGGTGTGATTTCTGTGTGTGTGTGTGTGTATGTACACATTAGGCGAGCGTAAACCGCGAAAGTCATACATTTCATCTCAACGGCAGCTCATTGTTTGAAGATGTAATTATCCAAGCAGTTGGAAAGCCAGTTTCCACATTGCTGGCAGTAGGGTGACCATAGCTTTGTCAACTTTATTCCCCGTGGGTGTCGTAAGGGACTCGAGGATTTCACGTGTATTACAAATTTTAGGCGACAGGCTGACAACCTGTCACTATAGTGATACACAAATTATCCTAACCGGCCCTCAATATTTATCAGACGTTGTGATAGCGACCGTATTTTTGCGGTCGTTAACTCTTTGCATACCCCGCAAGGGATAAAGGCGTGATATATGTATGTACGTAGTCGGTCCCAAAGTTCTGTCACTGGCATATTATTTTTGAATTTAGAACACGGATTTGGAAAAGTTTTATTGCATTCTGTTTTTGAATGTTTAACAATTATTTTAAAACAATAAATAATCATTTGGCGCGATTTTTCACGATGGAGTGGACTTTGAAAGAAAACCGAATAGCAGTTTTGGCGTTGCGTCGCTGTGGGCACTCGCCGAGTACCATTTTCAAGTTGCTCAAAAAATTGAAAATAACGCTTAGGTTTGGGTATCGTACTATAACTAGGTACACTGAAGTCTCTAGTGTTGAGGACAAAAAAAGAACTGGCCGGCCTCGCTCCGCCAGAACACCAGCAGTGATCAAAGCGATCAAGGAGCGCATACGAAGAAATCCTGTCCGAAAACAGAAACTTATGGCTTTGCAGATGAAGGTTAGTAGAAAAACAGTCAAAAAGGTTTTAAACGAAGACCTTAAGCTGCGAGCATACAAAAAAAAGAGTGGGCACTTACTTAATGCCCGTTAAAAAGAAATTAGACTCAAAAGATCTCGGGTGTTGTTAAAACGGTACGCGAAAAACCGGCACCGCGATATACTTTTTACAGACGAAAAAATTTTTGATATAGAAGAAAAGTATAATAAACAAAACGATAGAGTGTACGCTACCAGCTCTGAAGAAGCAGGAAACAAAGTTCCGCGGGTGCAACATGGGCATCATCCCTTTCCAGTCATGGTCTGGTTAGGAGTCTCCTACTATGGGCCAACTGAGGTTCATTTTTGCGAAAAGGGGGTCAAAACCAGCGCAAAAGTGTACCAAGAGACGGTTTTGGATCGGTACGTCAAAGACCTGCCCAACACACTATTTTCAGGACATCACTTTGTATTCCAGCAGGATTCTGCGCCCGCTCACAAAGCCAGGACCACTCAAGCCTGGTTTGAACGTCAAAACATTGAGTTTATAAGACACGAAGATTGGCCTTCCTCCAGTCCGGACCTTAATCCTCTGGACTATAAAATTTGGCAGGTCTTAGAGAGCAAGGTCTGTGCTAAGCCCCATAAAAATTTGGAGAGTCTGAAGTCAGCCATAGTTAAAGCAGTCGCTGAAATCGACATGGATATGGTGCGTGCTGCGATAGACGACTGGCCGCCGCGGTTGAAGGCCGTTGTTAAAAGCAAGGGAGGTCATTTCGAATAGTTTTATGTTATTTTGATTCTTCGATGATTGTATTTTTAATTGATATATAAATTTTTAAAAACGGATTGGTACTTTTTATTTTATCAGTATTTTCATATATGACAGAACTTTGGGACCGACTACGTATATATATATGAAAATTAAAGTTATAGATTTAACGCCATCCAAAATAGAGCAATTTGACGTATTTTCATACAAAATTACGTGTTTGTTCGACAGAAACAGTAGCTCATTTGACCTTCATTCATGTATCTAACGCGGAAAGTGTTTTAAAAGTATTCAGTGTCCAGCTTTACCTAGAACTCATGGTCACCCTATTGGCATTTATCGGTCTCTCGTTAACATTGCTAACAACATCACTGTCGAATATAAAATTCAAGCATTTCCTTACAGTTTTGCTGATTGAATGTAATTGGGAGAAATGGCGAGGAAAATATGTGACGCATAAGAAATTGAATTGATTTGAGATGTTTTTTTTATTTGGTTATCCTCAGTTGAAAATTATACCGGCTAAGAATAGTATCGCTCCATATCTTTCCCGTGGGTGTCCTAAGAAGCGAATTAGGAACTCTAGGGTTTTATGTCCATTACAATTTTTACGCGACAGGCTGACAACCTGTCATTATAGTGATACACGATATTTCTGAAACTGTCCTCAAATATTTATCAGACTGGGCGATAGTGGTCACATTAGTGGTATTTTTACGGCCGTGAACGCTATGCCTACCCCGAAAGGGAAGAAGACGTGATGTGTGCGTATACAATTTTTAATTGCCATTCACGCTCTACCTACCCGCAATAGATTTGGGCTTCATTTTGCCGTGTGATGCCGGTTTAGAATAGCATCACCCCACATCCTTCCCGCGGGTGTCGTAAGAGGCGACTAAGGGACTCGAGAGTATTGGTGTATTACAATTTTTAGGCGACTGGCTGACAACCTGTCACTATAATGATACACATGTTTTCTGAAACAACCTTGGAAAACAATACTCGACAATGTTGGACGTGGCGATAGCGACCGTATTCTTACGGCCGTTAACGCTCTGCCTACCCCGCAAGGGATAAAGGCGTGATATATATTTTGCCTCTTGCTACACACGCGTACGTAGAAAAGGCTCCATTAATGTGTTGTTAATTTTACTAATTCGATGGTCTCATTTACCTGTAAACCGACAACCACAGAAAGAGGATTATGTTTTTTTGAGAGTATGTGTGCTAGTAAATTGGTCAGATGGCAGTCGCTCTTTGAAAAAACTTCGTTCCACGTCAAATCCTTCTAGGTTATGTAGCCGACCCCGACAAAGAACGGGATAAGGCGAGGCGAATGATGAAGAATTTGTGCAAGTCAATTCTATTTCCCGATGTAATATGTGTATATCACGCCTTTATCCCTTGATGAGAAGGCAGAGCGTTAACGGCTGTGAAATACACTTGCTCTCGTAAAAATATTAGAATAAGAAAATACAATTTTGGACTAGTGACAATATGTGAAAGTTTCAAAAATCTAAACAACCTTGAACTAAAGACAAGATGCGGCAATTTAAGAAGCTTATCGTACTTGCCAACTTATAACTTACCTGCATACAAAAATGTCTATGATCAACGCACATCTGAATTCATGCTCCCCTATGTACTTAACGAATTGCCTAAAGAAATTGTTGATCAAATAGGTAGTTGCAAAAATGTGTTCCAATGTAAAAAGAAACTAAAAACTTTCTTTATTAAAAAGTACGAATATAGTAATAACGACAGTTAGATTTAGCATAATTTATGTAAAAAATTACTAATTTAATTAGGAATAGTTAAGAGGCGACTGAAGGCCACTACACATAAATCCGCAAAAGGGTTTGCAGTAGAGGTTTTAGAGTAAGACTCATGTAATTAATTTGTGTTGGAAAATAAACGATAAAAAAAAAGGACCTCCCATACAGCTGACTCGCTCGGCTGCTACATTTTGTATGGGAGGTCGAAAAACTTTACTTCTTGGGGAAATTTGGTCGGTTTCATGGGCTGGTCCACCACAAAAAATTAGAGAGGCGTTTCAGAAAATAACCAAAAGATAAAAACCTCATTACCGCAGTCGGCTTTTTCAAATAATTATTCTTGTTTAAAATTGCCGTGTGATGCCGGCTTAGAATAGCATCACCCCACATCCTTCCCGCGGGTGTCGTAAGAGGCGACTAAGGGATTTGAGGGTATTGGTGTATTACAATTTTTAGGCGATAGACCTTTCACTATAGTGATAAAAATGTTTTCTGAAACAACCTTGGAAAACAATCCTCAAAAATGTCAGGCGTGGCGATAGCGACCGTATTCTTACGGACGTTAACGCTCTGCCTACCTTGCAAGGGATAAAGGCGTGATATATGCGTGTATGTATAAAAAAAGTTAAAACTAGTGCTTATGTTAAGCTAATTAATACTTAATCTACTTATAATAAATAAGTGATTCTAATGTTTACTTTAATTTGTGTAATGTAAGTGAATGTGTGTGAGTATATATGTTTGACTGTGTGTGTGTGTGTATATATGTTTGACTGTGTATGTCTGTGTGTGTGTGTGCGTGTGTGTGTGAGTGAGTGTGTGTGTGTGTGTTTGTGGTATTTTGCTGTAGCATTACAAATACTACATGGATGGTCCATGTCCATAACCGTTGGTTAACGGGCGTCTATTAAAGTTGGACACGGCTTCACTATCCATCTAATTGTTTTATAGCTAGTTCTAACTGTTACCGTCTAATGAAAGACTTTTATGGGGTTAAGGTGCAATCGTAGTTAGTGCATCGCAACTGACTGACCTACTACCTATAGCATGGGGTCTCGTTCCTTACTAAAGGAAATTAGTACAGAAAAAAATCAATAGATGGCGATACGGGTAGCGAATGTAACTTAAAGAGTCTGAAATAAAGGCAAATTTACAAAAACAAAGTATTGGATTACAATAAATACATTATTTAAGATGTTTTGAGACGGAAAACACGCAAATCATTCACATTTTTGCAATATTTTCCAATACAAATGACGTCAATACGAAGTATCCAATAAATAACATAGATGTCGCTAGCAACGCACGCGCTGTGTCGACATATCAAATAGCCGGCCCATAGCCGTCCTAGGACAATCGAACTCCCTCTATGACGTTAGGTATCTGTACTACTCTAGTAGTATTATATTATCTGTGCCTATAGCCACAACTGTCTACTGCTATGCTGTGTGATTGCGGCTTAGAATAGCATCATCCCGTTTACTCCCGCTGGTAAAAGGCAACTAAGGGACTCGAGGGTTTCAGGTGTATTACAACTTTAGGCGACAGGCTGACAACCTGTCACTACAGTGATACGCGAATCATCTGCAAGAGCCCTCAATATTTGTCATACGTGGCGATAACGACCGTCAGTTTACGATCGTTAACGCTCTGCCTACCCCGCATGGGATAAAGGCGTGATTTATGTATGTATGTACTAGCGGTTAGTGCAACGCAACTGACTGACCTACTACCTACGGCCATAACTGTCCACTGCTCTTCTCTTTTCGTGCGGGACACCGAGTCGTCCAACGACCCTAGTGTCAGATGAACCCTAGTGTCAGAATTTTTAACCGCCTTCTACATGTAGCAGGCTTCTGACATGGTTGTGTAACGACCGCCGTCTAAGTGATCATAGACAGCAACCGGGACCTACGGCGTAACGTGTCATCCGAAACACGGAACCATCTTTCTTAAGGACAATCGGGTGGTTCAGCCCGCAATGTCCTAACCAGACTGGGAATAAATTCTCAAAGTGATAAATATTAACTTTGTGAGTGACCCACCGAGAATCGAACCCGGAACCTTCTGCGTCAAAGACAGTCGCACTACTACTGCGCCACATCGGTGGTCATGACGGACATGGGCCTATCCTAATTGGGGGTTTTGCCATGCTCACCAGTCACCACGCTTGGCAGGCGCATTGGCGAATGCAGATGTTGTAGGTATTCAGACCGATGTGGCGCAGTGGTAGTGCGACTGCCTTTGACGCAGAAGGTTCCGGGTTCGATGTTCGGTGGGTCACTCACAAAGTTGATATTTATCACTTTGTGAATTTGTTCCCAGTCCGGTTCGGACATTGCGGGCTGAACCACCCGATTGTCCGTAAGTAAGATGGGTCCGTGTTTCGCATGGCACGTTAAGCCGTAGATCCCAGTAGCTGTCTATGATCACTTAGACGGCAGTCGTTACACAACCATGTCAAAAGCCTGCTGCTTGTAGAAGGCGGTTGAAAAATTCTGGCACTAGGGTTCATCGGGTCGTTGAACGACTTGGTGTCCCACATGAAAAGAGAGAAAGAGACCAGGAATAACATACCTTGCCACCAAAAAACATGCAATTCTTAAAAAAAAAGTGTACCAGTGACCGCGGGACGGAAGTTGAATCATAAAATATAACCGCAAAGATTACTTGAGTGCGCAGGCGCCGATTTCGTCTAGATCATTAAATTCGGGTAAATGCGGTGATTGTGGACAATACTGAGTTTTCACTCGCAATTTTTACGTGAAATGTCCGTAAGAGCGGTAATTTGATATTATGTAATCCCACGAGAATTTAACTATGTCAAAAATAACCAAGTTCAATGTTCGAAGAAGTAGTAAAATGGACACGGTTGCCAACTTCAGTATAGTAGGCAATCCTTAATTTGTTACACACACACACACAAATCATGCCTATATCCCTGGCGGGGTAGGCAGAGCGTTAACGGTTAAAATTCCGGTCGTTATCGCCACGTCTTTTTCGGGAGGGACGAATCCAGGAAATGAGCTCAGCGTTCCCTGTCAAAATTAGACCTTTCATTCACTGCGCTCGCCATTTATGTTGCGTTGCGCTTGCCAGGCCTTGACCGACCAAAGCAGACCTCATTCAGATAATTCTTTTGACCTTAGTTTTTAGCATCTTTTTATAATAAAGGTCTTGATGAAACGGTCATCCAATTATCCGATTTCTTTTCACGTCTCATCTTCAAATCTGATGAGGCATACTAAATCTCGTAATAATTTTGCTACATGAATTTCCAAGTTAAACTTCTCGTAAGATGTTAAAAAATCACACACACAAATCACGCCTATATCCCTGGCGGGGTAGGCAGAGCGTTAACAAGCGTAAAATTGCGGTCTTTATCGCCACGTCTGACAAAATTTTTAGGCTCAGATAAAGTCATGTATCACTATAGGGACAGGTTGTCAGCCTGTCGCCTAAAATTGCAATACACATGAAACCCTCGAGTCCATTATTCTTACTCGAGTACTTCTACGACTCCACGGGAAAGAAATGGGGTGATGCTATTCTAAGCCGGCATCACACGGCACCAAAAAATATACTGCAAATTTTTAAGGGGTAATATGAAAAAAAAAAAATGATCTCCCTTAGAAATTGGCTCCGTCGATTGCTAATTTTGTATGTGAGGTACAACGTTTTTCATATTTCGACCTATGTTTTGTAGTTGATTTTTTTACACCTGTATTTACCTACTTAACTATACTTTAAGTATAGCCTGACCAATTACGGCGAGACTCTAGACTAGACAGGCATTCAATATCAAGCTGTGGTATAAAAAAAAGTCGCTTTTTGGGTTTCTTTGGTCGTCTGTCATGGACAACGCCAATTCTTAAACCACGCAACGGATTTTGATGCCATAGACACATTGGAGTCTGTTAATGATGCAGATAGATTTATATCAAATTTTATTCCTTACATTTACATTTTTATGCCGTGTGACGCCGGCTTAGATCCTTCCCGCGGGTGTCGTAAGAGGCGACTAAGGGACTCGAGAGAGAGAGTGTATTACAATTTCTAGGCGACAGGCTGACAACCTGTCACTATTGTGATACACATGTTTTCTTAAACAACCTTAGAAAACAATTCTCAAAAATATCAGACGTGGCGATAGCGACCGTATTGTTGCGGCCGTTAACGCTCTGCCTACCCTGCAAGGGATAAAGGCGTGATATGTGTGTGTGTGTATGTTTATTCCTTACATGTTTAACCCTATATAAAACTTACATTTCTTGTAAATCGCTCTTACTTTACTCGCTAGAAACACATGAAGTATTTTACGTGAGTGTTTAGAAACTATATTAATAAGGAAGTGGATTCCGCGTCTGTCGTTTGGATCGAGAGAAAATGACAGCTATTCCATACTTCCACTACATAAGTATGGACATTTTATGATGACTTCCTCGAAGCACTTATCTAAGTAGGTATATATGTGGACGACATAATGTAGGGTGTAAAAATATCAGCTGCAAATATTTAAAGGTGTGAACCAGCCCATGAAACTGAACCACTTTCTCTAAGGAACATAGGTTGAAATATGAAAAAAAAATTTGGACCTCCCATAGCCTCCTCTCTCCCATACAAAATTAGCAACCGACCAAATCAATTTGTATGGGAGGTCCAAAAAATTTTCTCATATTTCGACCTATGTTCTTTTGGGAAAGTTGTACAGTTTCATGGGCTGGTTCAGCTAATATTTTTACACCTTATATACATACCACGTACATGATATTATTTACATCTCTACATGTATCTACTTATCCGCATCTAAATCGATGTCATTGCAAAGTAACCAGATACATTTACTACTTTTGCAACCTAATTCGCATGTAAGTGTTATCTTGCATTGCAATGTCATTGAAGACGAGTAATATGATCAGTATAACAGAAAGTTCGATAGATATCCATGTAGCAGTTGGTATGCATGGTAGGTATCCAATTTATACAGGGAGTTAAAAAAATGTGTCGTGTAATGCCGGCTTAGAATAGCATCACCTCGTTACTGCCCGCGACTAAGGGATGAATCCAGCTAACGAGCAGCAGCGTTTCCTGTAAATACATACATACATATATCACGCCTTTATCCCTTGCGGGGTAGGCAGAGCGATAGTTGCCGTAAGAATACAGCCACTATCGCCACGTCTGACATTTTTGAGGATTGTTTTCCAAGGTTGTTTCAGAAAACATGTGTATAACTATAGTGACAGGTTGTCAGCCTGTCGCCTAAAAATTGTAATACACCAATTCTCTCGAGTCCGTTAGTCGCCTCTTACGACACCCGCGGGAAGGATGTGGGGTGATGCTATTCTAAGCCGGCATCACACGGCACCTGTGAATGTCTACAATATCTTGCACTGCTCTCGCCAATCCGTCTGCCAAGCGTGGTGAGTATGGCAAAACCCACAATTAGGATAAGCCCGTGATGCCGACTTAGAATAGCATCACCCCATATCCTACCTGCGGGTGTCGTAAGAGGCGACTAAGGGACTCGAGGGTATTGGTCTATTACAATTTTTTAGGCGACAGGCTGACAACCTGTCACTATAGTGATACACATGTTTTCTGAAACAACCTTGGAAAACAATCCTCACAAAATGTCAGACGTGGCGATAGCGACCGTATTCTTACGGCCGTTAACGCTCTGCCTACCCCGCAAGGGATAAAGGCGTGATATATGTATGTATGTATGTAGGATAAGCCCATGTCCAGCAGTGGACAGTTGTGGCTGTAGGTAGTAAGTAGGTCAGTCAGTTGCGTTGCACTAACCGCTAGTACATACATACATAAATCACGCCTTTATCCCATGCGGGGTAGGCAGAGCGTTAACGATCGTAAACTGACGGTCGTTATTATTATTATTATTATTATTTTTTATTTTAATTGACAAAGTATCGCCACGTATGACAAAGATTGAGGGCTCTTGCAGATGATTCGCGTATCACTGTAGTGACAGGTTGTCAGCCTGTTGCCATCATATCTCGAGCTAACTTTGAATGACTTTCTCCAAGTATATGTTTCATGGAATAGTTCATTCTAAAAAAGCCTAACAAAAGCCGGGCAGGCCGGACGCCGCTTATTTTGGCCGGACAGGCAACCAAAACGCCTGGCAACCCTACTCTCATGTCACAAATCTGCCCACTACATGGCCACTGTGGCCAGCCATGCTTGACCAACCGTGACCAGTGTAGGTACAATCTATAGCATCTCGACTTACCACTGTCGGGCCAAGTGATTCTGGTTTTTTATACAGTTCTTAAAAATAGCTAATTTAAGTTGATCTGTTGGACAACGTAAGGTACAGGTGGTTCTGACCGTTACGTGGTAGGAGGATGGTCAAGGTTAAAGATTTTGGGCGCTTAGTAGTCAGTATTGTTCGTTGTGGTGTTTTCTTCCTTTCTTTGACATTTGACATTTTCCTAGACTTAAAAAGTCTGAGGCTAGATGACTCTTTCTTTTCGTGTAGGACACCGAATCGTCCAACGACCCAAGATGACTGACATTACTAATTATAGTCCGACTTTTATACATACATACATAAATCACGCCTTTATCCCTTGCGGGGTAGGCAGAACCTTAACAATCGTCTTTTATGCCCGTATTTATAAATCGTACTCAACTCTGAGATCGATCTTGAGTGCGACTTTGAGATGTTGTTAGTAATGACTTCACATTTTTGTCAAAATCGCTTTTGAAGTCGATCTCAGAGTTGAGTGCGATTTATAAATATTGACCTTAAATTATAAAAAAAATATTGCGTTCTTCCGTTTTATTTTTTATTTCACTAAAACTAAACAAACTGTTTTAAATTTCCCATTGAAATGAGAACAGCATCGTTTCTTATGATCGTAACTAGTGTTCGTACCGTACTGATCTGATATCTGGCCCGATTTCTCAATTTCCAATAAGTGTAGTGACATAACTGTAAAAACTTGTGTTTTGTACAATTTAGTGCAATACTGTTGCTGTTGCATGGTAGATAGTTAATGTATGATGTAAGCTTTTAAAATGTGCGTGAAAATGTGTAAGACCTGTTTCTACAGAACCGTCACAAAAAAACGTAAGTATAATCAGTTGTGGTCGTTTATCAGTTAAGTGATAGGTTGTCAGCCAGTCGCTTAAAATTGCAGTACCTACATCCAACACGTGAATCCCTCGAGTGCCTTAGTCGCCTCTTACAACACCCACAGGAGAGACATGGCTTGATATTTACTACAGACACATAAATGACATGACATACAGCAAACATGACAATTCGTTAGTTTACCGGGTAATTAATAAAAAACAAAAGTTGTTCGCTTCAATTATTGTTCAAAGTGCTACAGACTCCATTCGCAATTTTTCGAAATATTCAAAGTTCGATCGAAGTAATAAAAAGAAAATTGACGCCATCCAGAATAGCGCAATATGGCGTCATACTTTCCGTATTTTCATGCAAAATACATACATACATACGAATATATATCACGCTTTTATCCCTTGCGGGGTAGGCAGAGCGTTAACGGCCGTAAGAATACGGTCGCTATCGCCACGTCTGACATTTTTGAGGATTGTTTCAAAGGTTGTTCAAGAAAACATGTGTATCACTATAGTGACAGGTTGTCAGCCTGTCGCCTAAAAATTGTAATACACCAATACCCTCGAGTCCCTTAGTCGCCTCTTACGACACCCGCGGGAAGGATGTGGGGTGATGCTATTCTAAGCCGGCATCACACGGCATAATGTTTCGAATGTTTCATGCAAAATAATGTTTGAAAAAGTATGTCAATTGACCTGTCAGTTATGTAGCCAAAAGGGAATTTTCTTTTATTTTTTTAAATTAATATTCTACTCCCTGGATAGATGGCGCTGTGCTTGGTGTGTTACCGCAAAGAACGGAACGTAATATTTCGTATTTTGTTTTTTTGAAACTTGGATTCGGTCTCATTTGGAACGAAAGTGTCTGCGATGTTTTCTTTAGTCTCTTGGCTTCGGAATCTACACTAAAATCTAGTAAAATAGTCGGTTCAGCGCCATCTATCGAGTTCTTGGAATACTATTTTTTTTAATTCTCTAAAAGAAAACCTCCTATTCGTATGCATATAAACATCTATGGCCAAACACTTTTCGCACAAAACAATCCCATACATAAAACCGTAGAAAGTAGCCACATACATACATTCCATGCATTGCACATACATGATTCCATGACGCAGCATGTATATTCATGGTGCTTGCGTGAGAAAGCTGCCATATACTTTTTTATTATATTTTGCCGACCGATGTGGCGCAATGGTGGTGCGACTGCCTTTGACGCAAAAGGTTCCGGGTTCGATTCTCGACGGGTCACTCACAAAGTTGATATTTGTCACTTTGTGAATGTGTTCCCAGACTGGTTAGGACATTGCGGGCTGAACCACCCGATTGTCCATAAGTAAGATGGTTCCGTGTTTCGGATGGCACGTTAAGCCGTAGGTCCCGGTTGCTGTCTATGATCGCTTAGACAGCGGTCGTTACACAACCATGTCAGAGGCTACTTGTAGAAGGCGGTTGAAAAATTCTGACACTAGGGTTCATCGGGTCGTTGGATGACTCGGTGCCCCACACCACTTTTGGAGGAGGCTGATGTCCCGCAGTGGACTTTTGTGGCTGTTGTAGTCATGTTGTAGTTGTAGTAGACGGGCCCATGATTCAAGATTCAAGATTCAATCGTTTATTTCCAAGTAGATTCACAATGAATGCTTTTAGAATGTCATAGAGTTAAATTACAATACGGTCACTGAATAAGTGAATTAGTCAAAGTAACAATAACAATTTTATGTTCCTAATAGAATCGCGGCACGAGAGGGATAAAAAAAAATGTCCAGCAGTGGACTATGTTACTGTTGTAGAAATGGAAGTGACGATATAACATGGTTGGTTATCGACTCATTTTAAACTAGTTTTCATTTTTAGACATTAGTGTGTGTTAGTCATTACAATTCACAAAAAAGCTGCCAATATATAAGGTGTAAAAATATTAGCTGCAAATATTTTAAGGGGTGAATCAGAGCATGAAACTGAACAACTAATAAACCAACTGAAAACCAAGAATCAGGTCGAAATATGAAAAATATTTCGACCTATGTTCCTTGGGGAAAGTTGTTTAGTTTCAAGGGCTAATTCCCCTTAAAATATTTGCAGCTAATATTTTTACACCCCGTATTTATATTTGACCGAGAATGTTAATATCCATTACTGTCCGCATAGAATCCACAAAATAGCTACCAATATATTAATATTACCTACGTAATCTGATGTATTATAAAAAGTGCCAATTTTCAAAATGGCATTATTGAAGGACGCGTCATTTTAGTCGTATTTGTAAGGCTAACTTATGTAAGTAATGAAATGCGAAACATTGAGAAATCTTTATTTTTTTGATTTTACATGATTTGACTATTTTAGCTGAAGATAAAAAAATGATATTTTCATGAAATCTTCCTCTTTAGCGATAATAAGGCTTCGACAGAGAAGAGCATAGAACTCGCTACAAATAGGGACCCTGAGCTCGTGTCTAAGGACTTTAAGTAATTTCATAGGGTCGAAAATGCTACTTCTCTTCTCTCTTTTCGTGTGGGACATCCAGTTGTCCAACGACCCGATGAACCCTAGTGACGGAATTTTCAGCCGCCTTCTACAAGTAGCAGGCTTTTGGCATCGTTCTGTAACTGCCGCCGTCTAACTAATCATAGACAGCAACCTGGGACCTACGGCTTAACGTGTTATCCGAAACACGGAACCATATTTCTTACGAACAATCAGGTAGTCCAGCCTGCAATGTCCTAACCAAAATGGAAACAAATTCACAAAGTATAATATCAACTCTGTGAGTAACCCACGGAGAATCGAACCCGGAACCTTCCGCGTCACACTACCACTGCGCCACACCGTCGGCGTCATTGCAACATGACATCATGAATTGAGTATCAGCTAGCAAACAGTACGCGTGCATCTTTCTGTTGCTGTACACGTTTGCGTGAGTTATCGAGTGTGTCATCGACTTTATCGATGTGAAATATCGATATCTGTACTTATTAAAATTGTGGTATAGTTAACTGTGAATTTCTGGACTGTGTTACTGGTGTAAGTTTTTATGTAAACTATTATGTTTCTTTTGAAAATCAGATATACAACGTGGTAGGAAAAGTTGTAACTGCCTTTCAAGGGACGAACCAGCTCATGAAACTGAACAACTTTCTGAAGGAACATAGGGCGAAATATGAAAAAAATTTGGACCTCCCATACAAAATGTACCAGCCGATTGGGTCAGGTTGTATGTGAGTTCCAAAAAGATTTTTCATATTTTGACCTATATTCCTTGGGGAAAGTTGTTCAGTTTGATGAGCTGGTTCATCGCTTGAAAGGAAGTTCTTTTTCCTGCCACGTTGTGTATCTGATTTTCAAATAAAAATGTCCTCCTCCTGTGCCAATTTGCATGCAGATTTGATGATGTGACTGCATTGCTTCTCCATCGGATTACTCTTTAAAAGGGATAAGTAAGGGATAAGACTCAAAATCAAGACCCTTGGCAAGGAGACCTACGTAGGTTGTAAGAAATCCACTCACAAAAAGGGATAAGCTCAAGTGACCCTAAGAAAAAAATATAAGTTAAAGGAGACTGCGATCTAGCTCAACTAATAAGCCTTGATATATTTTTTGTAAAAGAAGTACTGCTTAGTGTGAATTCCTTGAAATTGCCATGCAACTCTTCAAGTCTTTTACCAAACTACTTCAATTTCCTCAAATTACCGTATCTTACAAGAGAAAGTTCACAAAACAGATCAATTATGATCGTTACAAATCGTTCTAATTGCCTTTGAAAGTAGACCATAATTGTTTCGGATACGGTTTGAATTTGATTCAAGCAATGCGAGTGATTTAAAAATACATGCATTATATTAAGAGCTGGTTGTTCTGGTATTGTGATATACGTGTTTTACATTTTTTCTGCTTGATTTGATCGATTAATAACTATAGTCTGTAAAATAAAGACAGACATTAGTCTTGCTTCCGCGATACGGCCAAATATCTCTAGCTAAAAAAAGCACTGCCTATTTAGGTGTGGGTATTGGCTTGTTGTATGCATTTTATTTATCTGACAAAATTAAGTGCCGATTAAAACATGGCAGCTAGACATAGTGGAAAATGTGAAAAATGGTAAAAAAGAGACATTAAAAAAAATACATGTATAATGGTCTTAAACAGTTTATAGACGGAATGAAACAGTGTTATTTTAAGTTACAGACATTAGACAGTAATTTGGAATCAAGACTATTGCTGTTGGTTCTGACGGTATTGTTTTGGCTATTTCACTTAATTACCCTTTAATTGGGTCTAATCTTAATAAATATCTCCATTGACTTTTAGAAAGCTTTCGACTACATGTATGAAAGGTTACCTACTAATAACAAATTAAGTTACTCTGTTTCTAGTTAATTTTTGACCATTGTACGAACAAATGACACATTTCTCGTCGTCAAAAAACCACTTTACTCAATTATGATGCTATTGCATAATTTTACCTAATGGTGTTCTTAAGGGAAGTGTCTCTGGTCCGTTATTGTTTATTATTTACAAACAAACTTCTTCCGTTACATAAAAAAGTTACGCTGGCATAACGTAATGCACACTCATTATTTTAGAAATATTATGTGATTTTATTTATATTACTTACATAAGATTTTCTCAATCTTATTTTGTAATAAAATCAATCGATTATGGTCCTGAGCACATAAAGTTGATATTTGTCAGTTTGTCAATAAGTTGTTTCCAGCATAGTTAGGGCATTGCAAGCTTAACCAGCATCAACAAAAGTGAGCAAGGATGGTTACGTGCTTCGCAAGGCACGTTAAGACATATCTAATCAAGTTGACTATCATTATTTTAGTGACAGTCGTCACAACAAAGTCATATTAACCTAATAGATGGTTAAACAACTCTTGTCCCCACGGTTTATCGGGTCGTTCGTCAACTCTATGTCCCCACATGGTATCGTTGAAGTAACAACAACAGAGTGATTCAAAGTTAAAGTCAGTGTCATTCCTCGACCTCGCAAACCTGTCAACTTTCCTATCAATGCGACACAAATAATTACCAATTCAAATGATCAACCATTGAACCGACTTTTACGTAATCAATTGCTTATTGTTTCAGATTTTCTTCGCGAACGTGAGAAGAAATATCCAGCGACAATGGACGAGGACAGAGTGAACTAGAAAACGCGGCAAAAAGCAATCGCGGCCATTTTGAATCATGTGACGCAACGCCATCTATCAGTGACTTTGTGAACTAAGTGGCCAGTGAAAGTGTGAAGATGAAACTGAATCTTTTCAAACGGTCGATGATTTTCGCGACCTTCTTCGGGTCGTGTTTGTGTATAGCTCTAATAGTGGCATCCTTGGGGACTACACATTGGATAGATGCTAGGGCACGGAGGACTTCGAACCCTTTGGAGTCTGAAGGGAGAATCAGCTTCGGACTCTTCGAAGGACACAAAGAGCTGAACTTTGGATATGGTTGGAGGAATCATGACTTTAGTGGTAAGTTGAGAGTAGATACAAATTTTACTTTTGATTGCGCCAATGATCGGCTTATCATAGCAATCTTGGAATCTACAGTTTATTTGGAATCAGGAATAAACAGTGAATAAGTAGGTAAGTGTATCGTTGCCGGGTGATGCCGGCATAGAATAGCATCACCCAAATTCTTCCCGCGGGTGTTGTAAGAGGCAACTAAGGGACTCGAGGTTTTTATGTGTATTACCACGTAACGTAACGACGCAATATCATTCAAATCAAGTTAATCTTCAAGCAGAATTAATTACAACACAGCAACAACCACCCACTCACCCATCTAGTGAAGCAAAAGTGCAAAAGAAAAATAAATCTGACAATAGGTATTTAGGTAAAAGGCGAGTGGTAATCCTGGCTGACGAGACGGGCAGGAATGTGCGAAAAATAATGGAAAATTTGTTGGACTCTGATTATTGTGTCTCCTCTATTATAAAAAGTAACGCGGCATTGTGCAAAATTTTGACTAAGGACATCATTAAGGATTGTCAAAGCTTGACGGACCTGGACTACGTAATAATCATGGCAGGAAAACATGATCACAATGAACTTGAATTTCGTAATACGCTACATAGTTTCATTAACAGTGTTCAAAACACAAATATAATATGTGGTGATTTTTGCGTGGCCAGGCCTATAGACTATAACAAAAACAAACTCTTGTTTGAGGCAGGCTCTATGTTTTCACATGTTTATTTCTCGGAGCTCTGCCGTATCAACAATTACATATTGCACAAAGTTGATACTTGTAAAGCTATTGTTAAAGATATGATAAGGATTAATTATAATTTTAAACAGCGACAAACTAAACCTATTAAATCCATAGTAGTGGATGACGCACCTTCAAACCAGTTATTTCGTCCCTGAAGTATCTAATAAACAAGATAAAAACAACGTCAACTTATTCAAAATCTTTCACCAAAATATAAATAGTATATGTAAAAAACTTGACTTATTAGAATTAACGTTGCAGGAGTTCTCTGAATTGAGAGTAGAGTTTGACGTTTTGTGTTTTAGTGAAAGTCATGTAAAACCGGACATGGAGGGTAATATTAAACTTAATGGTTATAAGTTGGCAGCAAGTTACTGTAGAGATGGCTGTCAAAAGGGAGGGACATGTATTTTAGTCAAAAATCATATGGAATGTAGATCTTTGGATATTTCAACAGAGCTTGCAGCAAACTTTTATTTTGAGAGTTGTGGGATTGAAATATTGGGCCTTAGCCTGATCGTGGTATGCATTTACAGAACTCCAAAAAAAGTTAAGGCTCACGTTAAAATCTTCTTAAATAAATTGGATAGGTTACTTGATTATTTAACACGTAAATTTAAAAACAAGAAAATTATAATTTGCGGGGATTGGAATATAGACATTTTAAAAAAAGACTCCTTTTCTCTAAAGTTTTCTATGGAATTAATAAAGATTCTTAGCTCTTATGGTTTAGATGTTCATATTAAAAAGCCGACAAGATTAGACGCTTGTCTTGATCAAATAGCGAGCAATATCAAGCATGCAGTGGGCAATGTTCATCTCTTGGATCTTTCGGACCACGAAACGGCTCAAACATTGTATTTTCAAATTGATAAAAGAGAATCACACTGTACTTGGGTTGAAGAAAAACGTGATTACAGTTGGCCAAACATTCAGAAATTTGTTGAATGTATTTCAGCCTTATCATTCTCTGATGTTTTGAGTTCTAAGAATGCTAATGAATCATTCGATCTCTTTCATGATACTTTGACTTTATTTTATGATCTCTGTTTCCCCGTTATAAAGGTTAAGGTAAATAATAGACCGAGAAAAATGGGATGGCTCACTCGGGGTCTAAAGAACTCATGTAAACATAAAAGAGTACTCTACTTGAAATGTAAGGCTACAAGAAAAAATCGGGACAAACACAAAAGAGATTATAAAAAATATAGTTCAATGTTAAAAAAATGTATAGTAAAATCACAAAAAAATAATAACAACAAGTACATTAAAAACCATAAAAATAAATGTATAGCAACCTGGCGAACTATTGACAATACCATTAACACAAATAAATTATTGACAAATGAAATTAGTTCAATTAGACATAATAATGCAATTTTTTCTGACCCTAAAGAGATAAGCAATATTTTTAATGACCATTTCATAAACTCTACTTATACTGTACAAGATAAAAATGTTGAATATAAATTACCGAATTGTAATGGCACCATATTTTTGAAACCTGTTGACGAAATAGAAACTTATAGAATTATATTATCTTTAAATAACAGTAAAACTAGTGGTTATGATGCTATTGTAACCAAAATATTAAAACATTGCGCTATTTACATTTGCCATCCTATATCTCATATAATAAATCTTTCATTCTTAGATGGTATATTTCCCGACAGACTTAAAATATCAATAATTAAACCCCTATACAAAAAGGGTGATAAATCTGATCCGGGCAGTTATAGGCCCATTACAATAGTTCCGATCATATCAAAAGTTTTTGAAAAAGCCATGAACAATAGGTTAAATCGTTTTTTGTCGCTACATAAAATTATAACACCAAAGCAGTACGGTTTCCGTAAGGGTAAATCAACAACCCTTGCTGGTTTTGATTTGGTAAAAAGCATAACTGACGGAATAAATAAAAAGAAAACGATGTTCGCCATTTTCCTAGATATGACGAAAGCTTTTGATTACGTTTGCCACTCAAAGCTTTTATATAAATTAGAGAAATATGGGATTAGGTGAAAAGCTTTTGAATGGTTACAGAGCTATTTACAATGTAGAAAACAGTGTACAGAGATTTCAAGAATAGAAGAAAAAAAAAACAAGACATTAGTGAAGCAAAGTTTTAGATCAGACTATAGAGTCAATGAAACAGGCGTTCCTCAAGGAAGTATACTCGGTCCTTTACTGTTTCTTTTATATATCAATGACTTGCCAATGTCTCTATCGTTTGAAACTGTTTTATTCGCTGATGATATCACTCTTATAATTGAATGCAATGAAAATGCAAATGCAAGTGCACTGTTGAAAAAAGCTATAACCGAAGCAGTAACGTGGATGAAAAGTAATAACTTAAGTTTGAATATAAGTAAAACAAAAGTAATGCAAATTCATCCTCATCAAACAAAACCTCTAGAAATTAACGTCCATTTCAGTGACACTCAAATAGATTTAGTCGACAATTTTAAATTTTTGGGTCTGACTTTAGACAGTAATCTTAACTGGAAAAATCATGTCGAGTTAGTTTGTAGCAAATTATCTAGGTTTGCTTTCGCTCTTAGACGACTTTCGCAAACGGTATCTGAAGAAGCGGCTGTTACTGCATACCACGGTTACGTATCGTCTGTCATAAATTATGGACTTTTGCTGTGGGGAAACTCTGTTGAGGTAGACAAAGTATTCATATTACAAAAAAAGTGTGTTCGTGCAGTTTGTAGAGCAAAATTCTTGGACTCCTGTAAACCATTGTTTAAAAGATTAAATATATTGCCTTTGCCTTGTTGTTACATTAGAAGTGTGTGTTGTTTTGTAAAGGACAATCCTAGTTACTTTAATATGGATAGGGACATTTATGTGAGAAAAAAAAGGACTCAATATCACGATTTGTTGTTTAAGCCCGTGGGACATAGATATGTTTATAAAAAGAATGCTTTCAATATGTGTATAGAAATATATAATAAATTACCTAGTGAACTTAAACAACTTAATGGTCAGATATTTAAAAATAAACTCACAAGATGGCTAATGGAGCAGTGTTTTTATAGTCTTCAGGAGTTCACACAGCACTTGACATTAAAAAAGAATTAGAATAAGTAATTTTATTATTATAATATTTGCACGCCTGCTGGACAGACAAAATACATGTTACTTTATATTCTATGACATCTGTGAATTGCTATTTTAATGTATTTTTGCAAATAAATTATTTATCATTATCATTATCATTATCACGTATTACAACTTTAGGCGACAGGCTGTCTGCATGTCACTACAGTGATACACGAATCATTTGAGGGGTCCCTTCCGTAATTTTACGATCGTTAACGCTCTCCCCGCAAGGGATAAAGGTGTCATTTGTGTATGCATGTATGTATCGTTTACATACATACATACATATATCACGCCTTTATCCCTTGCGGGGTAAGCAGAGCGTTAACAGCCGTAAGAATACGGTCGCTATCGCCACGTCTGACATTTGTGAGGATTGTTTTCCGAGGTTGTTTCAGAAAACATGTGTATCACTATAGTGACAGGTTGTCAGCCTGTCGCCTAAAAATTGTAATACACCAATACCCTCGAGTCCCTTAGTCGCCTCTTACGACACCCGCGGGTAGGATATGGGGTAATGCTATTCTAAGCCGGCATCACACGGTATACGGTATGTATCGTTTACAGTGAATAAGTCATGTATTTTCTGTTCTATTCTATTCTAGGAATTAGTTATTATTATTCGTGTCGTTTTTTTTAAATCGACCCCATTTACTCATTTCGTCAAGCAGTAGTTAATAATTTTTTGTACATTTTTATTCATGTCGTTTTTTATAAAAATCTGTTCGTACTTTCTTCAATAGGTACTTTCTCTTTCTACATCCATCCAGTAAAATTCTGAAAACATTAATTTATAATAATCACTATACCTGAGTCGCACATCGCGTGTGGCTGGTGCAGCGGCCGAAACCGCAGCAAAGAGGAAACTTGATAAATATAAAGAACTCACCGCATACACCTTCATCCCCGTGGCGGTAGAGACGCTGGGCCCCTGGTGTTCTCAAGCCAAGAACTTCGTGCGGGAGATTGGCCGCCGTCTTAGGGAGAGGGGTGCCGACCCTCGCTCAGGTTCGTTCCTGGCGCAAAGCATTTCCTTAGCCGTACAACGCGGCAACGCGGCCAGCATATTGGGCTCCTTTGCGCCGGGAACGATCCGAGGTGGGTTTACAGATAGGTTAGATTAGGTTTCTTTTTATTGTTAAATATTTTGTTTTGTTTTTATTTTTGCTCTGGATTTTATTTTATTTTTACACATGTTTTTATTCTAAATAATAAACGTTCTCTAAATCACTACATAGTATAAAGCAAAGTCGCTTTTCGCGTTTGTCTGTTTGTATGTTTGTTTAAACCTTTAAAACTACACAACGGATTTTGATACAGGTTTTTTAAATAGATAGAGTGACTCAGAAGGAAGGTTTTTATGTGTAATACTTGCCGGGAAAAATCTTTATTTCCACGGGAATATGAGTTGCAGCGGGCGCAGCAATAATACAGTCGGAATCAATCTGACAAATCCTTGGTCTTGACAGGTCTTGACAAGTTTGACAGGCTTTTAAACTCACTATTGTACCGTCTTGTGTTGACTTAGATCTCCAAGAATAGATAAACTGAGCTGTGACAATGGCAGAAGCTTAGTCTTAGATGGTTACAACATTGGGTATCAGATATCTACTGATTTTATCAATATCAACTAAGGCACGTCTCTATTCTACGAATGTTGAAATGCTTGACACTGATCTTAATGCCGACACTCTAATCTCCCACACATCACGATATGACGAGTGCGTTCAAAATTCATCTGTTACAAAAAAGTCATCTAGACATAGGTCTCATCCAATTAAATGCTATTTGCAATACACACTAAGCTTGGTAGGCGGATTGGCGAGCGCAGTGCAAGGTGTTCTATTCACAGGAAATGCTGCTGCCCATTTCCTGGATTCATACCTCAGTACTTTTAGACCACCCGCGGGTAGAAAGAAGCGGGTAAGAAGAAGCAAACCCCACACCTCAGTCCGATCCGTTCTTCCCAGAACAACTCCTAAGCCCAGTCTCGCCCCAAGTCTCGGCGTGATTGGGTTAGTTGTTTGAACAACCAATCAACTCTTTCCGGGTGAGCCCTCGCTCCCCACCAAGCCAGGCGAAGTTTTGATGGCCCCGGGGCCGAAAAAGATTAGACCATCACTAAGATGCCGTGTGATGCCGGCTTAGAGTAGCATCCCCCCCACATCCTTCCCGTGGGTGTCGTAAGAGGCGATTAAGGGACTCGAGAGTATTAGTGTATTACAATTTTTAGGCGACAGGCTGACAACCTGTCACTATAGTGATACACATGTTTTCTGAAACAACCTTGGAAAACAATCCTCAAAAATGTCAGACGTGGCGATAGCGACCGTATTCTTATGGCCGTTAACGCTCTGCCTACCCCGAAAGGGATAAAGGCGTGATATATATGTATGTATGCATCACTAAAAAAACCCACATTGCATGATAGCAAACTGCTTGGTCATGTCTTTATTCCTTGTGGAGTTAGATTGGACGAACGTCGGCTAAAATAGACCTCGTTTTTACCGCTGCTGTCTAAGTTTGTAAACTTCGAAATGACCTATTTAACCCAGATACTCCTGAAACTTTTTGACATGATGGATTTTTTTAATTTTTTAGTTTCTTTATTTGTGGAGAGCCAGTGTCCACGGAAAAATACTTAAAAAAATCTAAGTCATCCGGAAAAGCGGGAAATGATGCGGTGTTATAACGCCTGGTCGGAGAATCCACTACTATGAGTGTAGTGTATGTAAAAGTTTTAGGAATGAGATTTTAAATAAAAAATATATATATTTGTTCATACCAATTTATTTGAAAATGAGAAAAGACTTATGCAGGCGTATGATAAGTAATAAAACATACCTTTGGATGCAAATACAACTCACACTTTTTACAAATAAAATTAGTTTTCTTCTTACAAACTTTGCACGTTAGCTGCGTATCTTTATACTCAATTAAATGGTCCAATCTGTCATATCGAGATGTTTCTCTATGAGTGCTCGGTGTGGGACAAGGTCCTCGTTTTTCACTTTTCTTGTAGGTTTCCAATAAACCTCTTGCAACCACCCTACGAAAGTTTAGGTGGTCATACTGCCCTCCATTGTGTTTATAAAGCTGCCACGCGTTGTGCAATGCCATATCCAAGCCGTGACAGAAAAGAGGAAAATACCATTTCTTACCACGGATGGAGGTGCGATAGAGCCCAATATTTTGATCAGACCTGTCCACTCCCCCCATATTTTCATTATATTTCTTTATCAAAGATGGCTGATCAATATAGACGTACTTTTTCTGTTCCTGTGAAAAACGTTTTGCTTTGTGTAATGGTTCAACACTTTCTACATTAGATGTAACAGTGACTACGCTGTTGTCATTCCATTTGCACACCAAGATGTTGTGGGGTTGACTAGATTTGAATTTGAAGGTTCCCCTTTCTGTCTTTTTGAAGGTAGCATTAGATGGCAGAGGACACTTTGACGTCCTATTTTCACGAATTGTTCCGGTTGCTTTCAGTCCCCTATTACTCAATTCATGAAGAAGAGGAACTGATGTAAAGTAGTTATCAAAGTACAGGTGAAAGTGTAGGTCTGGTTGATGTGTTTGAAGCACATCGGCAAACTGTAAAATAACACTACCTCCCAACCCAAACTGTTTGTATGGCGGTGGCAAGGTTGTCGAGTGTCCTTGGTATGGATCAAACCATAACACGTATCCAAGCCTGGTTGCACCAACCCACAGTTTATATCCCCACCGTATAGGTTTTCCACGAATGAACTGTTTGCAGCTGTGACCCCCATAATATGGCACCATAGCCTCGTCAATGCTATAATTCTCTTCCAAAGGGGCCATTTCTAAAAAGTTATTGTTTAGTAAATCAAATAGGAGTCTCAGTTTAGAAAACTTGTCATTTGAAACACGAATCTGTGTATTGTCACAAACATGCAAATGCGACATGATAAAGTTAAAGCGATCTCTTGATAGCGCATTATAAATAAGAGGATGATCAGAATCAGAAGACTTTTCCCAGTACATACATCGCCGAGGTACCACCACATAACCGCTGTACAAAAGTATGCCTATAAAGCATTTCATTTCGCTGACACTAACATTACCAGTTTTATTTCGTTGTGCAGCGTAAAGATTTGTGTAGTGCACCAGCATGTCAAAGATTTTTTCGTCAAACATAAGGTCGAAATAGTACATAGGGGGCTGCAAGTTCCGTGGTGCCTGGACGTTTCGCCAGTCTTCATATTGTTTTGGTGTATGACGATTTTGCCAAGTATATTTTTGGGTTTTTCGTACAGTAGGTTGTGTTATACTGGACCTTATTACTGACACATCCATTGCAGATGAGCTAGCTGAATTATCGTCAGTTTCGGTGCGTCTTACTTTGGCAAGTTCAGAAAGTGGGACGTTATCTTCTTCATCAGACGAATCACTGTATTGAGTTACTGCTTCAGCTCTAAGTTGTGAACCTGAAAATTACAGAGATAACGAAATTACTAAAGAAAAATAGAATTTCCAAATATAAAAAGAAAAATGTATTTTTCACACGAACCTGGGAGATTATGAAGTGTAACGTTTTCTTCTTCACCCGAGTCTTCGTCCGTGACGTCTGCATTGGCATTTTCCGGTGGTAATATTGCAATGGAATTGGGTATTGGTTCATCCTCATTACCGTTTTCCAATTCTTCTACGATTTCGTGAAGCCTCAAGGGTTTTTTGTACTGAGGTCTAAAATTTTAAAGAGTACATAAGTTAGACGTGCATTATGCGACCAGGTGTTATAACACCGGTACTATATGATTATAAATAATTAACATAAATATGTATTTTTGCCAGACCTTTACTACATAGATTTGTGCTTAATACTAATATTATTTAGAATTAGAGCAAAATACAACAAATAATAACGAAATTTTTATAATATCTTACCTTTTTGTTGACATGTTTAGGTAAATATCCAATCACTAACTTCAAACGCATAAAAAACTGATATAAATCAATAAATATCGAATAACTGTTGCACTCGGTAACAGCTTGATATGTGCACTAATATGATATAAAAAAAACTGGAACGAACTGTTTACTATTAATAATTTTATTTGAGGGTATATCAAAATCATTTTTAGCGGTGTTATAACACTTAGTAGGAGCAAGTGGGTATGAGAAAAGAAATCGAAAGAAATGTTGTCATTCTTAGCCGGCACAGGTATCGCTCTTTCTCCTGTAGCCATTAAACATTTTTAAATCAAACTTTGTGAACCACGAGCAAGAAACTACTTTGGTAAGCGAACTAGGCAGTACATTATTCCTAGAATGTATAATAGTAATCCTTCTAGTAAGAAATTCAAAAGTATATCGGCTCTTAAAGCCGCATTAAAAAAGTATTAGGAAGTGTGTAAAAAAAAAAAAAAAAAGCATGTATTAATTTTAAGTAGATAAGTGTTACATAACAGCATGTGAAGTATGAGCGCAACGCCGACAAACTACTGTCGTAGTTTGGCGTGAGTGTTTTTTTGTAATCTTTTGTAACATTTGATGTACCTTAATAAATAAAAATAAAAAAAAATCTAGATATTTTTCTGTTTCTATTGTATTCTAAATTCTATTAAAAATATGACTTATGCACGTTTGAAAATTTTTTTCTTAGATACTCTTATTTCCATACATTAAAAACAATAATGGAGCTAATGTTAAGCCTTGCGACACGCCAATTTTTTCACGTAAAGTCAATAGACTACATATACATATATATCACGCCTTTATCCCTTGCAGGGTAGGCAGAGCGATAGTTGCCGTAAGAATGTAGCCACTATCGCCACGTCTGACATTTTTGAGGATTGTTTTCCAAGGTTGTTTCAGAAAATATGTGTATTTTATTTTTTTAAGTCAATAGACTTTGTTCTCGATTTGTATCTTTCAAATTTTGTTCTCATGAACATAAAGGATTTACATACATACATACACATATCACGCCTTTATCCCTTACGGGGTAGGCAGAGCGCTAACAGCCGCAAAAATACGGTCGCCATCGCCACGTCTGACAAATATAGAGGGCCGTTTGTGATAATTTGTGAATCACTATAGTGACAGGTTGTCTGCCTGTCGCCTAAAAGTTGTAATGCACCTGAAACCCTCAAATCCCTCAGTCGCCTCTTACGACACTCACGGGCAGGAAATGGGGTGATGCTATTCTAAGCATCACACGGCACCTTAAGGATTTACCCGACCTTGAAAATAAAATATTCTGGTCTAGAGTTAAAAATTAACGGCTTCTATGATTCAAGATTCAAGATTCAAGCATTTATTGGTAAAAATAATTTTACAAGTCAAATGTTCTTATTAATAAAATTAGGAGTATTAATATTAATAAATTATAAGTACTATTATTTCATTACATATTTAAAGTTATACCTAGGGTTCAGTTGATGACCCAATCTCATCAAAGAATTCCTGGAGATTGTAACACGCCATATTTTGAAGTTTTCTTTTGAGTTGCGAAATGAATACCTTATCACTGTCCACATTTTTTAGTTTATCGGGTAACGCATTATATATTTTGATACCTAATATATCGACAGACTTTCGAGATTTAGCAAATCTTTTAGGAGGCACGTACAGCTGGAGACGGCCCCGTGTGTTTCTATTATGTCGGTGAGCGTATGTTTGTATGTTACTTAGGTTTTTTCTTATACCCTTGGCGGCCATAAGAATGTACACGCCTGTAAGTGTTAGAATTTTAGTTTGTCGGAATAGTTCTTTTGCTGGATGGTCGAAAGGTTTTTTGCATACAAGTCGCACAGCGCGCCTCTGTAACTTGTGTACCCTTTCACGGTCTGCAGCCATAGCCCATAAGACGATTCCGTAGGTAAGTACAGAGTGGAAGTAGCCATAGTATGCATTTTTCATGTTGACTTCTGACAGACTGTGTGAAAGTCTACTCAGGGCATAGCAGGCTGATGACAGCCTGTCGCAGAGCGAGTCGATGTGCGGGGTCCACGACAATCCAGCGTCAATTATGAAGCCAAGATATTTCACCTGCGTTGCCTGTGGCACGTGTACACCGTCCAGCGTGATGTTCAAGTCTACAAGGTCACAGCTACGGAGTCTGAATTGCATAATATGAGTTTTTTCAACATTTAACATCATACCGTTTGCAGTGAACCAATCGAGTATGTTTTTCATTACTAGGTTTAATCTTACCTTTAAACCTGCTATGTCTGGAGCGCTGACCAGTATACACGTGTCATCGGCAAACATGACATATTCAACATCTTTGCAAGCAGCAGTAATATCATTTACTAGGATTACAAACATGTTATTACCCATAACTGAGCCCTGGGGTACAGCACAGGATCCAATCGGTTGAAAGTCAGATTTAATATTCGATACGCAAGTACTTTGCTTACGGTTTGATAGGAAAGACTGAAGGCAGCTATAGAACCCGCCGTCCACACCGTACCGTGCAAGCTTCTCAAGCAATAGGGTATGATCAACCATCTCGAAGGCGCGCGAGAGGTCGCAAAAAATCGCTGCGACCTGTCGCCCACCCTCGAGATGACTCATCACCCTGCTTATGACGTCATGCGCTGCATCCGAAGTTGATCGCCCGCACTGGTAGGCATATTGATGTTCATTAAGTAACTTGTTTGTTGTAAAATGATCCATCAATCTTAGACTAAGCAGTTTTTCAAACACCTTTGAAACGATAGGTATCAGTGATATGGGTCGGTACGATTTGGGTTTGTCCATTTCGCCCCTTCCTTTGTAGACAGGTTGGATTTTAATAATTTTAAGAATGTCAGGATAGGTACCCATTACGACGCATTGATTAATGACGTGGAGAAGTAGAGATATAACTACAGGTGGAATGTAATCCAAAACGTAAGTAGACATGTCATTTATATCGCACGATTTCTTCCTTTTAATTGATTTTATTGTCTTAACAATTTCAGTCAAAGTAAATGGTTTACATTCGAACTGTATACCTACATCAGCTCCCAGATAATCCGATAGGTAAGTAAGTGCAATACGGAGCCTCTGCGCTGTGTAGTCGGTGGTATTGGTGTCGACGTAGTACTGGTTAAGTGTAGCAGCGGCTGCGCGGGCGCGATCCTCCGGTCGGGAACCAGCTGATTTACTCACAAGTAGGTCAAGCGCGCTGTTTACTTTGTTATTATTTTTGCAAGTTTCGGACGCAATAACACGCCATACCGTTCGACACATATCCTCCTTACTGTTTGAGATTGTTTTGTTAATGAAATTTGCACGGGTCGCCCTTAATAATGTGAAGTAGTTTAATTCCAGTTCTAGCAATTTTATTGTTTTACCTGTGTCTTCAGTGGACTGTGACAAGATATTATTCTTTAATAAACGGACTTCCTGCCTCGCGTGACGGACTGAGTCATCAACCCAACCATTTACATTAGAACTTTTAACGGGATATTTTCGCAGGGGAAAATATACGTTATAATTATGCATTATCACATTCATAATAGATTCCAATACTAAATTAGGACATGCGTATTTATTGAGTAACGTACTCCAGTCATAAATAGATAAGGAATTAGAAAAATTGACAATATTACATTTGGAAAATAATCTTTTCTGAATTGATTGTCTTTTAGTTACATATTTTTGGATGTCAATTACCGTAAATACACAAAGGTGGTCCGAGAGATGTAAATCTAATTCTGCAACATTTAATATTTTAGACTTTCTAAGATTCGTATAAATGTGGTCAATACACGTCTGAGTTGTTTTCGAAATACGTGTTGAGACCTTTACAATCGATTTGAAACCATATTTTTTTAACGTTTCTTTTAATTTCTTTGTGTTAGGACGATTAATATGTAAATTTAAATTAATGTCACCCATAATAACAACGTTATAGTTTTTAGTAGCTTGGAGATTCATTAAAGTGTGGAATTTCTGAAAAAATATAGAAATATCACCTTTAGGAGTCCGGTACAGACATACTACTATTAGATCCATACCTAAACACTCTATTGCACAGCATTCAAAGTGAGTGTCCACAGACATATCAGCAAACTCCTTGCGTTCGATCGTCGTGATCGGGAACCTGGCGTAGATGCAGGTACCACCGCCTTGCATTGTCGTCCTGCAGTACTGGGCACGAAGACTGTGGTTCATGATGTTGGTGGTAGTTATCTGGTCCGACGATAGCCAGTGTTCGCTCAAGCAAAGTACGTCAGCGTTTAGTTGTTGTAGTTGGAGTTCACTTTCAATTCTATGGGTTTTGTTTTCCAGACGGTTTATGTTTTGATGAAGAATGGTAAATGGTTTTACTGGTGATGTTGTTACTGGGGCTGGCGATGAGATAACTTTATACGTGGGATTTGCGGTCATCTGGTGGTTTAGGGGTCCTTGGTCGTAAAAAGGGCTGCCACTCTGATATAGTTACATTCAACGGCCACGCAGAAGTTTGTAGAAATTCCTCATAGACTGCTGTCGGTATTCCAATTTTGTATGAGTTGTACGAGTCTCGTTTTGCTGCTATTTGTTCAACAATGTAGTTGTAGCCATCGCGAATGCTTTTCAGGTAAGATATTATACAGTCTGGGGTAGTTTCAGTTTTAAAATAGCATCCATGAAAGAATTTATATGTTTGTATGCCTTCGATTTGGGTATTTTTTGCAGTTCCTTTTATCACGGTCGGGTTTTTTGTAGGCTTTCTTTTTCTCTGAACAACGGTTTTCCATTCATTTTCATAAGTTGCAGGTTTCATGGTTTCATTCCCAATACTGGAGAAGGAGGCGTCATGTTGCCTGGTTATGCTATCGTTTAAAGTTGATGATGAGGTTGAAATTGACGATATTGAGTGGTTCTTAGAAGTATCTGCTAAATTTATTTCATTTGTAACAGATTTCGTTTTAACGGTTACTTTTTTCTTGGGGTCATCAGCTGGACGGTCCTTTGGTTGCCCACGCAGCGGCCGCTTAGCAAGCTGAGTTTTTAATTTCTCTTTCGCACGCACGGCGGTTGCGCGCTCTCGCTTCTTCGCTAGATTAGGCGGTTGCTGAGTGCGAGCGGGATGGCAATCTCGCGGCGGAGATCGTTTAAACTCGGGCGTTGATGAAGCGCTTGCATCGCTCTTTGTCCGTTTGTGGTCGATGACCAGTTTTTTAGACCCCTCAGCCGTTAGGTCACATAACGCGGATTTTATTTGGATGATTTCGGTGTTAAATTCGATTAATTTTTCACATATTTGATTTAATTTTAACTCGATAGGTTTTATAGCACTGGTTAACAATGATTTTAGAAGTTCACTATCACTTTTAACCATTATGACGAAGTGAATTTGACAGTATGATACGAGTTCATAGTTTGCGTGCCGCGACGTGACACCGACTGATGAAATGACTACAAAATCAAATGCCTTAGTTAAATCATATTGAATTCAAAGATAAAGTGCGCGTATTTTCAATTGTAATCTAGACGACAAACTGAAAGAAAAATTTTCTTAGATGCACAAACAAAAATGTATTAAAAAAGGTATAATGATGTTTTTCAATTTCACGCCTATACAACGCTAGATATCTGTAAGCCCTACACGCTACATATCTGACCATACGTTCTATGTTTCTCTCGTTTCTTAACACCGTATGATGCCGTGCAAGGGTTAAAGGCGTGATATATGTATGTATGTTCTTAACACTACTTCAACAAACTTCAATGTATGGTTCCAGTGCGCGCGGGCACCCATCCCGCTCGTCGCTGGGCGTGGTGCGGCTGCGCGGCGCAGTTGGGTGCGGCTCTAGTGTCGGCGGGCGGCGCTTGCATACTCGCCGCGCTCGCTTCGGCTGCAAGAGCGCGCGCGTCGCCCCGGCCTCTATTAACCGCTAACTCGCTCAACGGTAAGCATAAGCATGGGGTCTCATTCCTTACTAAAGGAAATTAGTTAAAAAGAAAATCAATAGATGGCGGTACGGGTAGCGTATGTAACTTAAAAGTTTGAAATAAAGGCAAATTTACAAAAACAAATATCGAGGAAAATTCTAAATACATTATTTAAGATGTTTTGAGACGGAAAGCACGCGAAATTATTCATATTTTTGCAATATTTTTCAATACAAATGACGCCAACACGAAGTATCCAGTAAATAACCTAGATGTCGCTAGCATCGCACGCGCTGAGTAGACATATCAAATAGCCTGCCAATAGCCATCTTAAAACAATCGAATTCCCACTACGACGTTAGGTATCTGTACTAAACACTCCAGTAGTATTATATTATCTGTGGCATAAGGAAGTTTTTCGAGAGTGGGTATGTTGGTGTCGGCTTAGAATAGCATCACCGTATTTCTTCCCGTGGGTGTCGTAAAAGGCGACTAAGGGAATCCAGGGATTGGGCAGCAGCGTTCCTTGTGAATATCTAAAATGTTTTGCACTGCGCTCGCCAATCCGCCTGCCAAGCGTGGCGAGTATGGCGATACCCTCATTTGGAGGAGGCCCATGTCTAGCAGTGGATTGTTGTGGCTGTAGAAGTAGTATGTATGTATGTGGACAAGACATTCCTTTTCAAAGGTTTAAGCCCTAACAGCGGATATCGACTTCAGAGATGTCGTTAGATTTGCCTTAGTAACGCCAGTGATACTGACTTTCAGAATAGCGAACTTTTTACCCAAAATAGGCATGCAGTTTTTTTTTTTCATCTTTTATAGTAATTTTTACTAGAGCCCGCGCCGCGAAAAAAGTTTAAATGACCCTTCGACTTGGTGTCCCACACGAAAAAGAAGAAGAAGATGACCCTTATAAACGTCAGATTAAGGGTCATTGAAACGTTTTTCGCGGCTAAGGTCCGTATTTATAAACCGCTCTTAACTCTGAGATCGATCTTGAGTGCGACTTTGAGATGTTGTTAGTATTGATTGACATTTGTCAAAACCGCTCCTGAGATCGATCTCAGAGTTGAGTGCGGTTTATAAATATGAGCCTAAGTGTGCCTGACTTGGGTGTGGCGCTAGTTGTAGCGGGTGACTATTTCTGATCATTATTCATACAATTTAATATACTTCTTTCCAATATTCCAGTGCTATTCACGCTCGGCGCGGTGGCAGTGTGGCTGAGCGAGTACTTTCTCCGTCTGCAGCACAATGTGATGTCTGACGAGGATCTGGCCAACACCTGGTCTTCCGACGGCATGGCCGACCTTGGACTCTCCTTCTGGTGAGTTTCCAAACCGACCCGACCCTTTTCGTTGCGATTCGGGTTGGTTTCAGATAACTGAATCACAAATGACCGATTCGCAACTTACCAATTAACAAACGACTGAATGTACGATATTCGT
Source organism: Keiferia lycopersicella (assembly GCA_029255805.1). Taxonomy (NCBI): domain Eukaryota; kingdom Metazoa; phylum Arthropoda; class Insecta; order Lepidoptera; family Gelechiidae; genus Keiferia; species Keiferia lycopersicella. The sequence goes on from JARACZ010000028.1 coordinate 1,778,755, forward strand.
GTCGTCGATTTAATAATGATCATTTGCTATATGACCGAATCATGAATGACCGACTCACATAAAACCGAATCATTAATGACCAATCCGCAAGTGATCGTTTCTATGTAACTGAATTAAAAATTCATGTGACCAATTCACAAAAGATCGACTCGCTAATGACAGATTCGCAAGTGATAAATTACAATTGACTGATTCACTGATGGCCGATATTCAGACGACCGATGTGGCGCAGTGGTAGTGCGACTGCCTTTGACGCAGAAGGTTCCGGGCTCGGTTCTCGGTGGGTCACTCACAAAGTTGATATTTATCACTTTGTAAAGCTCCCATTCTGTGCCATGTCAGAAGCCTGCTACGTGTAGAAGGCGGTAGAAAAATTCTGACACTAGGGTTCATCGGGTCGTTGAACGACTCAGTGTCCCACACAAAGAGAGAGAGAGAGAGAATAAAACCCTTCTGTTTTTCGTTCCAGGTTGGTTGTAGGCGCGTCAGTGACAGCGTTTGTGAACATCATCTGTATCCTGATAGCCATGGCTGATGGAAGGGATGAGGATACCATCGCACCAGCTCTTGAGGAGAAGGTCAATGGAGCTATCATGCTGTACTAGGGTTCATCGAGTCGTGAGTTCATCGGGTCGATAATCGTCATGAATTTTAGCGTCAACTTTCAATTTCCAAAAAAAAAAACAGATTACGTAATAAAAGTCAACCAACAGAACGACATATGGCTATAGGGTTCATCGCGTCGTGAGTTCATCGGGTCGCGTTTGGATTGCGCAAAATAATAGCGACTTCAAAATTAACATAATAAGAAAGCCGATCAACTGAAAATGTAATAATCAAATATGGTTGAACAATCTATAATAATCTAATGTCGGTATTCTATAGGATACATTTCGGAGAGTGTGCTCAATCACTCCACGACCTGATACCCCCTTCCCCATTCCATCTCCGGGGATCGAGGCGCCGACTGGGGTTCCACCCTTATGTTGTAGATATACCTCTGATCCGCACTAAGCGTTTCGCTTCAACTTTTATCATGCGTACGGCTAAAGAGTGGAATTCCCTGCCGGCGGATCTTTTTCCGGAACAATATAACTTGGGCCTTTTTAAGGCAAGAGTGAATAGGCATTATCTAGGCAAGCATGTACCATCTTCGTCTGCATCTCCACTTACCACCAGGTGAGATGGCAGACAAATGCGGGCCTATTAACAATAATAAAAAAAAAAATCATAGATAGCCCAATCATAATCATTGTTGAAACGATTTATGATTATCTAAATGAATGAAATTAAGAAGTCCTTCAATCAACATAATGATTGATCAATCAACTAAGGTCCAACGATCTGGTTCATCTGGTCGATAGCCGTCATGAATCTTACTACAGGGTTCATCGGGTCGCGAGTTCTTCGAGTGATCTTTAAGAAATATAATGCCAAGGCATCTTTTAATTTACAAATTATTGTAAGAATTTGTCATTAAAAAATTGTTGAACAATCACAGTTGACCCAACATTGTTCATTGATAATAAATAAAAAATTGTTGAACAATCACAGTTGACCCAACATTGTTCATTGATAATAAATATGATTGACTATCTAAATATGTTAGGATGATTGATCAATCAATCAGTACTTATTTGACCAATCAATTATGGTTGATAAATTGACAATGATTAATCAATCAATGTTGAAATGGAGCAATGAATGTTTTACTAGGGTTAATCGGGTCGTGAGTTCATCGAATCAGATCGCTTTTAATCATCTTTAAAAAAAATCATCATCATCATCATTGCGGAAAATAATAAGGACTTCATTTCCAAAATAATTTTGATTGTGTGCTATTGATCAACAGAAAACTCATACATACATACATACATATATCACGCCTTTATCCCTTGCGGGGTAGGCAGAGCGTTAACGGCCGTAAGAAAACGGCCGCTTTCGCCACGTCTGACATTTTAGAGGATTGTTTTTCAAGGTTGTTCCAGAAAACATGTGTATCATTATAGTGACAGGTTGTCGGCCTGTCCCCTAAAATCGTAATACACCAATACCCTCGAGTCCCTTAGTCGCCTCTTACGACACCCAAGGGAAGGATGTAGGGTGATGCTATTCTAAGCCGGCATCACACGGCCAACACAACAGAAAACTCAGGTTGAGCAATCACAGTTGATTATGAGATGACAAATTGAAAAAAACGATGGAACAGTCATGCGTCATATTATACTAAGGTTCCTCATTGGTCATCTTTTAAGGTTTTTAGAACCTGCCCCCAATTTGAAATAATAAATTGTAAAATGCCCAAATGTTCTAAAATATAAGTCGCAAAACGTAAAAATCCCAAAATGACAGCTTTCTAAAGACAGAATAGCGCAAAATCATATCGATAGCTTGAATGATCAATAACTTTTTAAATAATCGACATGCATTATTGACTTACTAAAATGGTTGACTCAATCAATAATGATTGAAAAATGAATACATTATAAGTACATAGACAGTTTTTGTACATGAAATTATATGTTCATATTGAAATTAGATAAATACTTAATTAATATAATAAGAATCAATTCAATTATGCTAAGAGTTAAATAATGATTATGATAATAATTATGAAGGCTGAGTATTAGTATCTAAGTGTTTTAAATATTATTCATCGTGGATAAATTATTTTGATTATGGCAGACAAATTATACCAATGATATAATTACCATTCTTTTACGTCCTTATCCCTTGCGGGGTAGGCAGAGCGTTAACAGCCGTAAGAATACGGTCGCTATTGCCACGTCTGACATTTTTGAGGATTGTTTTCCAAAGTTGTTTCAGAAAACATGTGTATTAATTACTATAATGACAGGTTGTCAGCCTGTCGCCTAACAATTGTAATACACCAATACTCTCAAATCCTTAGTCGCCTCTTACGACACCCGCGGGAAGGATGTGGGGTGATGCTATTCTAAGCCGGCATCACACAGCAAAAAAATAATAATACCTACACATGAAACCCTAACGTATCTTAGTAGCCATTTACGACACCTGTGAAAAGATATGGGGTCATGCTATTCTAAGCCGGCATCACACGATAAACTCGTCTGCTATGATTATTAAGTAATATAACTCCGTCCATTTTAAGCCTCAATTGTATCTTTAAGTGCGTTTTAGATAATTTAAAATGTATGTTTACTTATTTATTTGTGTATCGTTTTTAAATTAACAGTCATGGATTGTTATAGGGTGATGCTATTACGAACCGGCATCACACGACATTTACAAGAAATATTTTGACAATAATATAACTCACTCCGTCCAAAGTGTAATAAATATTTATATGTAGGTACCATTAGCAGCATCTAGGGCGACCTTCACGACCGATGTGGCGCAGTGGTAGTGCGACTGCCTTTGACGCAGAAGGAGTCGGGTTCGATTCTCGGTGGGTCTCTGACAAAGTTGATATTTATCACTTGTTGTTGTAATTGGTCGATTAAATTATGGAGGATTTTGATATTGACATGCACTGTTTTAGGGGATTTTGATCTTGAGTCTGTATTTTGGTGGCAGATTTCTGTACGTTTTAGTGGATTTTGTAACAAAACAAACCAACCATTTGAAAGCTATTCAAAGCTTTCTAACCTAACCTAAATTTGGTCCATAAGCATTATAGCGGTTTTTGAAACTATACCCCTCATATACTTCATTCGCTTACATAGTGTCGCGACCAGCGTAAAGTGATAAATATCAAATTTGTGGGCGACCCACCGAGAATCGAACCAGGCACCTTCTGCGTCAAAGGCAGTCGCACTATCACTGCGCCACATCGGTTGTCAAACACTGAATAAAAATCAAATCGTTCATGTTTTTAGCTTTGAATCAGGCAGAGAAATTCCAGCCAACTTTGCCATTTTTTTACTATCGGCGCAACTTCAATTCTAGTTTTTGCCTTTTTGTAGCATACAGGGTGTAAAAATATTAGTGAACTGAACAACTTTCCCCAAGGAACATAGGTACATAGTTCCCGACCGACCAAGTCAATTTGTGTGGGAGGTCCAAAAATTTTCTCATATTTCGACCTATGTTCCATGGTAAAAGTTGTTCAGTTTCATGGGCTGATTCACCTCTTGAAATATTTGCAGCTAATATTTTTACACCTTGTATATCTTGAAGTTTAACGCGAAGGTTTCTGAGCTGATTTCGCCTTTAAGAGTAGCCCGAAATGCTGTTACACTAGGTATCAAATTTTTGTATGCACAGTATTTAATTGTTTATTAGTTGTGCCATTAGGTTAAGATCTTTTGATAAATTGTGTTTTTTTTGTACTTAATCTTTTGTGGACTTTTTTCTCGAATAAATATTAATATGAATCTCAAATCTTGTATTTTATTGATAACTAGTGCCCTGCCCAGCGGCTGAGCCCGCTGCAACTCATTTTCCCGGGGGAATAAGATGTTTTCCCGGTAAGTATTACACATAAAAACTTTCTTATTAAATCACTCTATCATTTAAAAAAACCTGCATCAAAATCCGTTGAGTAGTTTTTTAAGAAAACGAAAGATTTAAGTAAACATACATACAGACGGACAGACGCGAAAAGCGACTTTGCTTAATCTATGTAGTGACTAAGATGTAAAGAAAGTGAGGTGAAAAAATAGTACATTACGGCTGTAGCCAAAAATGGACCAATTTCTGATCGAGTAATATTGGTTCTCCCTCTGTTTGTTAATAATAATTCAAGTTACCCTCCTTGTGTGTGACAAATTTCATAAAAATCGGTTTAGTATTTCTTCGTAAAGGAGTAACAAACAAACCTACTTACACGCTTTCGCATTTATTATACAGATACGGGGTGTAAGGGACGGTGTAACGAAAATTTTGCAGGCGTGATCAGACCAAGAAACTGAACAACTTTTTCTATGGCGGCTATGTTGAGAAACGAAAGTTAACTCAGCAAAGTCACTCAGCTGATCGGGAATTTTGTATGGAAGATCGAAAAAAATTTTTTCGTGTCCCAACATAGCCAGCCCCCATATAAAAAGTTGTTCAATTTAATGGTCTGCAAAGTTTTCGTTACACAGTCTCTTACACCCTGTATATGCCTAAGGCCAATCGCACACTTGACGCACGACGGAGAGCACAAATTTCGCAGCGTCCGTCAGATCCATACTAGAAACGTACCCCCATAAACCCAATACTAAAACCGCACTCGACGGACGACACTGCGATAGCGCTGCGTCGACAGCGGTTGAGCGGTTTTAGTATGGGGATTGACATTAAAACATCGCATCTGTCAGACCGATGCGATGTTTTAACGCTCCGTCATGCGTCAAATGTGCGATCCGCCTAAGTACGCGGTACACAACAAATAAGAAGAATCCAGCTAAACAAAATATCGTGTCCGAGTCTAATAAGTATTTACCGCCTCCGTAAATCAGATGTTGCAGTCACGTCCAGAAACTATTTCATACAGGATGTTATTTTTCATACCTTGTCATAACAGACACAACAGTCCGCTATTAGATATGGGCCTCCTTGTAGCGACCTCTGGTGTCTACAACACGAAGCTCACTCAAGTGGTTCACTAGCAAGCAAGACGCAACTGGAGTTCTCAACATATTCGATAGATGGCGCCACGTGACAGAACAATGGGCCTGAAACGCGGTATCGAAGTGTTCACTGCGCTATGCATATATATACAATTTCTAATCCAATCCAGGTGGACCCGTCGGTCCCCTGGCCACAACGCCCGGCCAGGCGGGTAGCTACCCTTTTCCCGACACCACCTACATTCCTTCCTATTGGGGTGTATTGCCATACCCACCATGCTTGGCAGGCGAATTGGCGAGCGCAGTGCACGATATTATAGATATTCACAAGGAACGCTTCTGCCCGTTCCATGGACTCCTCTATTAGTCGCCTTTAACGACACCCACGGGTACAAATAGGGTGATGCTATTCTAAGCCGGCACCACACGGTACAAAACTACTTAGGCTGGTTTCAGAGCGACGCGTCTCGGCAGCGCTGCCCAGCCGCGCGCGCCTCGCATTACACTAGATTGTATGTAGCGTTTCATAGTGACGCGTCTTGGGCCGCGTCTCGGCCGCGCCGCGGTCGGATCTCCTTCGATTGCCAGTAGCGCCGACTTGCAATCTTTTAAGACGTCGTTGTTGCACTCTTTTCCATATAACGTATATAGCTAATATAGTGATTACGTTTGCTGGCATAATGATTCTCTGCACTCGACCGTACACCACAACGAAGCGCGCGCGTCTGAATGTCGTTTCACAGCGAACGCGCTGCCCAGGCGCGCGCCCGAGCCGCGCGCGCCTGGGCAGCGCTGCCGAGACGCGTCGCTCTGAAACCAGCCTTACTGTAGTTTTTTATTTAAAGTAGGTAACCAGCCTTACTGTAGTTTTTTATTTAAAGTAGGTACTTACGGTCAAATGGAGAAATGAGACTAGCGGGTAACTTGGGACATGGTCGACACCAGCATCTATGAACCAGCTATAACGTTGTAACTGTGGTTGAAAACTTTGGACTCTACATTTATCAACCAGTTATAACGCTATAGGCTTATAGCTGGTTCATAGATGCTGGTGTCGAACATGTCCCAAGTTACCCGCTAGTCTCATTTTCCCCCATTTGACTGTACTTTTTCTAACACCCTGTATGTATTGTTATTCTGTTCATAACCTCTCTTATTGCTGTTTTATTATCTAGCATGTCAGTTCGTTATTACTTTATTGAGCTAATATCTTACTCTGCAGGCAGAGCGTTAACGGCCATAAGAACACTGTCGCTATCGCCACGTCTGACATTTTTGAGGATTGTTTTCCAAGGTAGTTTCAGAAAACATGTGTATCACTATAGTGACAGGTTGTCAGCCTGTCGCCTAAAAATTGTAATACACCAATACTCTCGAGTCCCTTAGTCGCCTCTTACGACACCCGCGGTAAGGATGTGGGGTGATGCTATTCTAAGCCGGCATCACACGGCATAGATAGGTATAGATAGTTGGTATAATAGCGGCAAATATTTTAAGGGATGAACACGCCCATGGAACTGAACAACTTTCCCTAAGAAACACCGGTCAAAATACGAGAAATTTTTTTTGGACACCTATACAAATTGACTTGGTCGGTCTGCCATTTTGTATGGGAGGTCCAAAATTTTTTTCACATTTCGACCTATGTTTCTCGGGGAAAGTTGTTCAGTTTCATAGGCTGATTCATCCTTTAAAATATTTGCAGCGAATTTTTTTCACCTTGTATACCAATAATAAATGAAATTAAAAAAATGTAAATATTAAAATTTGTATAGTGTAACAGCTGTAAGTTTAGGTACTTATCTATTTGTAAACAAACTTTGTATGAAACTGACAGTTCAGAAGTGTCACTTTCGTACAAAGTTTGTTTACAAAACGATAAGTACCTACCTAAACTTACAGACTATAGTATTAAATTATTTAGTTCTTTTGAAATCTGTCGTTGATAAAAACCTACCAAATGTCATTCGCGACCTCGTCTTAGCACCAATCCACTCGAGTGGGACACCGAGTCGACCAATGATCCAAGATGTAAATAAAATACCGAACAAAAAGGGCCCTCCTTGAGTAGATACCTAAAAGCTTTCTCCCTTTTCAATGGCTTTGTCTTCAGCTTAATTTTCTAGCACCCGGCTTAACATGTTAACTGCCCCTCGATCAGAAATAAGTAAAGTATTAGCGTCGGTCGCCAAGTGGTGAGGACACCGATCTTACAATCGTGAGACTCGAATTCAATCCCGGCCATGTACCAAAGCATTTTGACTCACGTACATTTACCGACTGGTCTTACGATGAAGGAAAAACATCGTGATGAAACCCACATTCAATTAAAATTTTAATTCAGATGATATTTGAATGTGTCTTAACCTAAGATTCGGGCCAGGTTAACCTTCGGGCTGCAGAGGTCAGATGGCAGTCGCGCTGTGTAAAAACTTGGTTCCATGTCAAATCCCCTAGGTTAGGTAGCCGACCCCGACAGAGAACGGGATAAGGCAAGAAGTAATAATGATTTCTAAGTCAGCACTTTAGCTGGGCCCTAAGTCTGCTAAATGAAAATCGTTTCATTTGGATGTCGATTCGATCTCAGTTGGATGATTTTGGTAGTTTCGTAGTCTGCTAAAAGTTTGAAGTGTATAAAAATCACAAAGGCAATGGAATGACAGATGAGATTCGATGGCATTACAATGACAAAAAATACCAGACTTGGGCTCTGAAACGATGTGTACCGAAATACCAAAGACAAACGGTCCAGATTGTTTCACCTTCATTTCGAATCATCAGGCATGGAAGTGACCATCCATTTATGATAGAGTTCAGATAACTTCTATAATGCAAATCTGCGAGGCATCGGTCTTACAAGTGTCTAGCGACAGCTCTTGTGAGTTTTATCAGGGGCTGTGTTATAAAAATTTCAATTTATAGAATCGTTGGTAAACTCCTTGCCCCATACGAAAAAGAGCAATACAAGAACGTCACTTTGGGCCACATCAGACTAACTGGAACCCTTACAAGGTCCTTAGCCCATCTTGACTGTTCCGATGGCGTAGCGGATAGTACCCCTTCTACGCCGAGGGTCGTGGGTTCGATCCCCACCGGACACAAATACTTGTTAAGTAAAATTTTCAAATATTTGTGTTGAGTCTGGGTGTTTTCTATGTATAATATGTATTTATTTACACACAAAAAAATATAAGTAAAAATATCAGCTATTTAGTTCCCATAGTACAAGCTTGGCTTAGTTTGGGGCTAGATCGCGCTGTATAATTTTTTTTTTGTTTATTTATTGATTTATCTGGCAGTAATCTGGCAGTACCCTCGCAGTGAACGTGTTAAGCCACAAAGGAAGGCTGACCAGAGGATCAGGGAATGACGGGCTCAAACGCTCCCGACCGATAAAGGATTACCTTACAATAGGTTTCCAGTCTTGATAAGTCCAGGTCTTTCATGCAGAATAATCAGCAGCATCTGAGACGACCGATGTGGCGCAGTGGTAGTGCGGCTGCCTTTGACGCAGAAGGTTCCGGGTTCGATTCTCGGTGGGTCGCTCACAAAGTTGATATTTATCACTTTGTGAATTTGCTCCCAGTCTGGTTAGGACATTGCGGGCTGAACCACCCGATTGTCCGTAGGTAAGTAAGATGGCTCCGTGTTTCAGATGGCACGTTAAGTCGTAGGTCCCGGTTTGTGTCTTTGATCACTTAGACAGCGGTCGTTACACAACCGTGTCAGGAGCCTGCTACATGTAGAAGGCGGTTGAAAAATTCTGACACTAGGGTTGATCGGGTCGTTGGACGACTCGATGTCCCACGCGAAAAGAGAAGAGCAGCATCTGGATTTGAAATCTACAGACAAAAAAGTATTTGAAAATGTACATCATGACAGTTAGGCTGCAGTAGACTAAACGCGCGAGTAGGCACAAAGCCGAGTTGGCGAATCGCGCCGGTCGGCGAAAGGCGCAGATTGACTTACCGTGCATACTCCTTTTAAACTGAACAACTTTTTTGGAACATGACGTCAGTTGGTGCGAAAGAGAGAGATTATTGCATCTACCGTAATAAAATCAGTGTAAAACAGACATGTCTTATTAGACGCATGCGTTAAAAATGCTCATCGACGGACGTCATGTGTGGGTACAGCGTATCACACACTTGACGCACGACGGAGCGCAAAAATATCGCAGCGGTATGTCAAATCAATACTAGAAATGTCAATCCCTATACTTAAAACGTTCAACCGCTGTTGACGCAGCGCTATCGCAGCGTCGACCGTCGAGTGCGGTTTTAATATGGGGTGTGACGTTTTTAGTATGGATCTGACAGACCACTGCGATATTTTTGCGCTCCGTCGTGCGTTAAGTGTGCGATCCGCCTTCCGCCTGGCGTACCCAGATTATACACCAGGCCATCCAAGGCCGGTCATAACATTATACTTTATACCCGGGTGCGTCAGGTAAGGTAGGTTGTTCCACTTTGCCCTCCACTATTGTGCGGGTTTGAATAGCAAGAATTCGCTAGTTTCCTGGGTCATTAAAAAAATATAAAAGTTGTACGCTTAAAACTATTGTCCAAAAATACTTCGAACTTCATTCATAATTTTTCGAAATATTCAAAGTTTGAATTAATAAACAGAAAAATAATATAAAAGTAAGTGTCTTAACGCCATCCAAATACTTACGGCGTGACGTCATTCTTCTAGTTCAAACAAATTTTAAAAAGTAGCTCATTTGACCTGTCAGGAAACTAGCCTATTACTTATTTTTTTTCTTTCAGGGCCCTAAGTCTGCTAAATAAAAATTGTTTTATTTTGATGTCGATTGGATCTCAGTTGGATGATTTTGGTCATTTCGTAGTCTGCAACAGTTTGAAGTATAGAAAAATCACAATGGCAATTAAATGACAGTTGAGTTCGATGGCGTTACAATGACAAAAATAGCAGACTTTGTGCCGAGTGTCGGGTGTCATACTCAAGAGAGGCGACCAAGGCACGAGTTTAAAGATCTCATTAACTTTACCAACACCAATTATTATATTTTGATTCGTGTGTATGTGTATATTTTGAGACACACATGTCCCACTGCAGGGCAAAGGCCTCCCTCTCTTTCCTCCACTTTTCCCTAACCTGGGCCGCCTCCATCCAGTTTTGGGCGTAGGTATGTTCGTCTTTCCACCTTTTTCTTGGGCGACCATGTGCCCGTTTTGCGTTAGGATTTGTACCTATTACAAATTTCAACGCATTGTGTTTTTAAAGCATAGATCATTATATTGCATTGTTTTTCTTTCCTGGAGGCAGAATGCTTTTCCCTTCTTCTGAAAGAAATGGGGGTGGAAAGTTCAGCTACTTCAGTCATGCTACTCAGCCGGCATCACACGGAATAAGAATCTTAGGGAATTTTCTTTTCTTTTTTATTATTATTATTCTAGTCGCTGGATAGATGGCGCTGTGCTTGGTATGTTACCGCAAAGAACGGAACGTAATAACTAGGTATTTAGTTTTTGTTTTTTTGAAACTTGGACTCGGACTCATTTGGAACGAAAGTGTCAGTGTATGCCAGACTGTCAGTCAATGGTTTTTTTAGTCTTTTGGCTTTGGAATCTACACAAAAATCAAGTAACATAGTCGGTTGAACACCATCTATCGAGTTCTTGGCATACTAGTATTTTTTTAAATTCCCTTTTATTGGAACAGTGGTTTTGGAGCCAGGTGGAAACGCCAGGATACCAATTCTTTCATCGAATTACAGGATCGGCCCAGTCCGGGTCCAAATTAAGGTGCGAAAAAAATTCGGTCCCTCTTTATTATTGAGGATAAGGAGTAGGAATGCCGCGAATATTGATTTCGCCGAATACCGAAAATTCGGCGGTGAGACACACACAAATCACGCCTATATCCCTGGCGGGATAGGCAGTGCGTTAATGACCGTAAAATTACGATCTGGCTTGTTCTCTTCGAAACGCGTTCTCTTGATAATTCCGTCATCATTTTTCAAATTGATTTTTTTGGTATTTTGGGGACATGGGGTCATTCTTCAGAGGAATACAGATAAAATTATGTGAAAGGCCCACTTTTTGGACGAATAATTACAAAGTTATAGCTAGCCCACTATTTGCTGTGATGGAATCAAGAGAACTGATTTCGGTTTATGACGGAAACTTACAAATTTAATTCTAGTGGCCTTTTTTATAAGTATTGACAAGAAGTATATATACATACACATACTTCCAATAAAAAAATTGAGAAAAATATATTATCTTCAGATCAATGAGTTTTTTGGTGCCACTCACCAGTTCCCTCATCAATGAGAACATGCCATCTATATCGCCACGTCTTTAACAATATTTGAGGGTCGTGTCAGATAAGCCATGTATCACAATAGTGATAGGTCGTCAGCTTGTCGCCTAAAATTGCAATACACATGAAACCCTAGACTCCCTTAGTTGGTTTCTTCGACACTCACGGGAAAGAAATGGGGTGATGCTATTCTAAGTCGGCACACGGCAATATTCGGCGGCCGAATATTCGGTATTCGGCCTAAAACAGTTGCGTAACATAAAATTGAGACCTTGATAAATGTGTGTAATCTTTTTAAATGTCACAAATAAAGACTTTTTGCTAAAAAAAAGTGTTTTATTCGGCCTGGCCGACCAGTTGCCGAATACTCGGGGCATCTCTAATAAAGAGGCAAGTTCTTACGTATATATTTGATAAAAGAGATTTGGATTCCAATTGCTTTTCCATATGTTACCATCGTCCCTACATAATATAAAGCAAAGTCGCTTTTCACGTCTGTCTGTATCTATGCTTAAATCTTTAAAACTACACAACGGATTTTGATGCAGGTTTTTTAATAGATAGAGTGATTCAAGAGGATAGTTTTTATGTATAATACTTGCCAGGGAAAATCCTTATTCCCACGGGAAAATGAGTTACAGCGGGCGCAGCCGCTTGGGCAGGCTGCTAGTATTCAATAAGCTTCCCGGTTGCTGTCTATGATTACTTAGGCGGCGGTCGTTACACAACCATGTCTGAAGACGGTTGAAAAATTCTGACACGGTTCATTTGGTTCTTGGATGACTCGGTGTCCCACACGAAAAGGGAGAGATAGTAAATAAATATACGGGGTGTAAGGGACAGCGTCCCGAATACTGATAGAGTGCAAGCAGACCATGAAACTGAACAACTTTACCCTAGGAACATTATGTCAAGAAACGCCAAAAAAAAATTGTATTCCCATAATAAGTGCAGTCAGCTGATCGCGGCGTTGTATGGGAGGTCGAATTTTTTTTGTCGTATCCTGACATAAGTTCCCAGGGGAAAGACGTTCAGTATCAAGGTCTGCTTGCATCCTATCAGTATTCGGGACGTTGTCCCTTACACCCCGTATAAAATCCATAATTATCTACCTACTTATTTATTGAATGCTTATTAGAGATTTATTAATAGATATTAGGATATAATAGAATATATAATAGGATATAATAATGTTGTAAACAATAACTGCATAACATTTATTTATTTTTTGTAATGTATGTACACCTCTAAAGGTAGGATTTAATGAAACGACCTAACTTTATGCAACTGTAACTGATATTGTAACCCATTTTCATTGCCGTGGGATGCCGGCTTAGAATAGCATCACCCCATTTCTTCCTGCGGGTGTTGTAAAAGGCAACTAAGAGACCGAGGGTTTCATGTGTATTACAATTTTAGGCGACAGGCTGATAACCTGTCACTACAGTGATACACAAACCATCTGAAAGAGCCCTCAATTCTTGTCAGACTTGGCGATAACGACCGTAATTTTACGATTGTTAACGCTCTGCCTACCACGGAAGGGATAAAGGCGTGATTTGTCTGTTCATCGCACAATAAATAATTTCATTTCATCTCATTTAGATCGCCTTTATTTGGTGGTATACACCTACCAACCTAAACAATATGTCCCTCCGCGATTCACAAAGAAATTGATTAGCCAATTTCCTTCCAGTTAATGAACGTTGCTAAAATGTTTTACGCATTTCGTCATTTCATTACGTATTTACCTACTTTGCCGTGTGATGCTGGCTAAGGATAGCATCACCCCACATCCTTCCCGCGGGTGTCGTAAGAAGCGACTAAGGGACTCGAGAGTATTGGTGTATTACAATTTTTAGGCGACAAGCTGCCAACCTGTCACTATAGTGATCTTTGAAAATGTCAGACGTGGCGATAGCGGCCGTATTTTTACGGCCGTTAACTCTCTGCCTACCTTGCAAGGGATAAAGGCATCATATATATATGTATGTATGTTTGCCTACTTTTATTGGTGGGTAAAATTTGAATCACAGAGGAGGTATGTACCTATACAACGTGGCGAAAATGTATGGGTTCCATTTGAGGCCTAACTAGACCCTAAAACTGAACAACTATCTCGAAAGAAGATAGGTCGCATATGAAAAAAAAATCGTCGATCGTCTCATAAAAATTTAACCATATTTTCTTTCAGATATATTTTTATGGACATTTCGAGAAAGTGCAGCTTTCCTTTTGAAGGATCAAGTAGGCTGTGAAACTGAACAACTATCTCAAAGGAACATTGGTGGATACCTATAATGGAAAAATGTTTGTCCTCTCATTAAAACTGAGCCACATTTCCTTTGAGATATATATCGAACTATGTTCCTAGGGAAAGTTGCTTAGTTTCGTAGGCTGGTTTGCGCCTCGAGATATTATATACAGTACTTTTTTAACACCCTGTATAACCATTGACTGTCCCGATGGCGTAGCGGATAGTATGCCTGCCTTCTACGCCGAGGGTCGTGGGTTCGATCCCCACCGGACACAAATATTTGTTAAGTCAATTTCCAAATATTTGTGTTGAGTCTGGGTGTTTTCTATGTATAATATGTATTAATTTACAAAAAAAAGTATATATGTATTAGTATCAGCTATCTAGTTCCCATAGTACAAGCTTTGCTTAGTTTGGGGCTAGATGGCGCTGTGTGAATTGTCTAGGATATTTATTATTATTTATTATTATTAACAAGCGTGTATGTAATCGTTTGGAACGTAATGAAAAAGTAATTACATAGGTACCTACATAATTTGCGCCAAAATAAATTACACATCTTACAGATAGGAATAGGCCGTCGTTTAAAATGTGCTGTGTGAGGTGTCGGCTACGAATAGCATCACCCCATCTACCCATCATCAAGGATATCTCTCTCTTTTTGTGTGGGACACCAAGTCATCCAACGACCCGATGAGCCCTAGTGTCAGAATTGTTCAACCGCCTTCTACAAGTAGCTTCTGACATGGTTGTGTAACGACCGCCGTCTAAGTAATCATAGACAGCAACCGGGACCTACGGCTTAACGTGCCATCCGGAACCATCTTACTTACGGACAATCGGGTGGTTCAGTCCGCAATGTCCTAACCAAAAGTGGCGACAGCGACCATATTCTTACGGCCGTTAACGCTCTGCCTACTCCGCAAGGGATAGAGGCGTGATATATGTATGTATGTTAAACGGTGGCCCACGTACTAAGTGGGTAGGCCTTTAACCGAGGTGCTGTTAACGGTAGTAGGTATGTAGGTGTAAGTGCCTGGGGCATTTTAGTATAATGTGATGTGACCTTTATGTATACAGGGCGTTAGTAAAAGTACTAACTTCTTTTCAAGGGGTGAAGCAGCCCATGAAACTGAACAAGTTTCCCCAAGAAATATAGATCGAAAAATGAAAAAAAATTGAACCACTTAAACTGACCCAGTGGGATGGTACATTTTGCAAGAGCGCTCTAACTTTTTATATATTTCGACCTATGTTGAAAGTTGGGACAGTTGTCCAGTTTCATCGGCAGTTACATGCTGTATGGTCAGCCTGGCCAGCCCCGAGGCAGTGCCTTTATTTTTTTATCCCACTAGTTTCTACTAGGAACATAAAATTGTTCATAAAACTTAAAATTTTCTCTTTTACAATAACTGCTTTAATTATTTAGTGACAGTATTATGTTGTAAATTCCTGACTTTCTAAAAAAGCATTCGTTGTGAATATACATACATACATACATACATATATCACGCCTTTATCCCTTGCGGGGTAGGCAGAGCGTTAACAGCCGTAAGAATACGGTTGCTATCGCCACGTCTGACATTTTTGAGTATTGTTTTCCAAGGTGGTTGCAGAAAACATGTGTATCACTATAGTGACAGGTTGTCAGCCTGTCGCCTAAAAATTGTAATACACCAATACTCTAGAGTCCCTTAGTCGCCTCTTACGACCCCCGCGGGTAGGATATGGGGTGATGCTATTCTAAGCTGGCATCACACGGCATTATAATTGAATTGGTTGTGAATATACTAAAAAAAAACGATTGAAATCTTGAAATCCCTTGAAAGTAAGTTAGTGCTTTTCCTAACATCCTGTATATAAGAGCTATATTTTGATATTCTTTGTAATAAGGAAGTTTGCCTTAGTAGGCGAAAGTGGGTATTGCGTAGGCGTAGCATTTAAGAAGCTCGATTCTGTTTACCATTTCTTTGGCAAATTATATGTTATTCCTTTGAATTTCCAAAGGAGAGGGAGCCTAAAATAATACTGAAGTTTTCGAATAAGGAAAATTCCTGGAAAAGTATTGCAAAAGTTTACCAGGAACGTAAGTATTCCCCCAGTGGGAAAAGATAGAATATTACTCCAAGTGTGGGTGTGAGTTCTCGAAATTCGCTAAATACATACATACATATATCACGCCTTTATCCCTTGCGGGGTAGTCAGAGCGTTAACGGCCGTAAGAATACGGACACTATTGCCACGTCTGACATTTTCGAGGATTGCTTTCGAAGGTTGTTTCAGAAAACATGTGTATCACTATAGTGACAGGTGGTCAGCCTGTCGTCTAAAAATTGTAATACACCAATACCCTCGAGTCCCTTAGTCGCCTCTTATGACACCCGCGGGAAGGAAGTGGGGTGATGCAATTCTAAGCCGGCATCACACGGCAACTTCGCTAAATGACTGGGTCATTAATAAAAAACAAAAGTCGTACGCTTAAAACTATTGTCTAAAACTACTATATACTCCATTTATACTTTTTCGAAATATTAAAAATTTAAACAGAAAAATAATACCAAAGTGAGAGTTTTCACGCCAGCCAAACTAGAGAGATATGACGTCATCTCTTCGTATTTTCATACAAAATATCGTTTTAAAAGGTAGCTCATTTTGACCTGACAGTTATCTAGCCAATTGTATATTTCCTTAAAGTTATACATACATACATACATACATATATCACGCCTTTATCCCTTGCGGGGTAGGCAGAGCGTTAACAGCCGTAAGAATACGGTCGCTATCGCCACGTCTGACATTTGTGAGGATTGTTTTCCAAGGTTGTTTCAGAAAACATGTGTATCACTATAGTGACAGGTTGTCAGCCTGTCGCCTAAAATTTGTAATACACCAATACTCTCGAGTCCCTTAGTCGCCTCTTACGACACCCGCGGGTAGGATATGGGGTGATGCTATTCTAAGCCGGCATTACACGGCAAATAGCCAATTGTATATTTCCTTAAAGTTATACAGAGTGTCCGAAAACTCAACTTCAAGCCAAAACGGGGTAACAAGATTGATTGTAACCATACATACATACATAAATCACGCTTTTATCCCTTACGGGGTAGGCACAGCGTTAACGGCGGTAAAAATACGGTCGCTATCGCCACGTCTGACAAATAAAGAGGGCTTTTTGAGACAATTTGTGTATATTTGAGATAATTTGTGTATGGTGACAGGTTGTCAGACTGTCGCCTAAAAGTTGTAATACACCTGAAACCCTCAAGTCCCTCAGTCACCTCCTACGACACCCACGGGCTGGAAATGGGGTGAAGCCAATCTAAGCCGGCATCACACGGCATTGTAACCATCATGAAAAAAATAAAAAATTAATATATTTTCCCATTAAGTTTGAAAATTATGGTCATTAAACTTAGAAATTTCGTCAAACTGTAACCATTTTTCGGTTATTGTGGTTACGCTAGAATCGTTTGCCGTGTGATGCTGGCTTAGAATAGCATCACCCCATTTCTTCCCGCGGGTGTTGTAAAAGGAAACTAAGGGACTCGAGGGTTTCATGAGTATTACAATTTTAGGCGACAAGCTGACAATCTGTCACTACAGTGATACACGATTTATCTGAAAAAGCCCTCAATACTTGTCAGATGTGGCGATAACGACCGTAATTTTGCGATCGTTAACGCTCTGCCTACCCCACAAGGGATAAACGCGTGATTTGTGCTAGAATCTTTACCTGTCATAAATACGCCAAACATGCCAAGAGCAGGAATTTTTCGGGATTATATTAAGATGCTGATCAGGAATCTCAACCTTTATGGAAAATGCGTCGTATGTGCTACCTAACCTTTACCCGAGGTCAATCTCGGAAGTAAGGTTATGTGCGTACTTTCAAGTAATGTGCCTATGTATATTGGCATTTATTTACTTACTAGTGGCTTATCCCAGCGGCTGCGCCCGCTGCAACTCATTTTCCCGTGGGAATAAGGATTTTCCCGGCAAGTATTACACATAAAAACCTTCCTCTTGAATCGCGCTATCTATTTAAAAAACCTGTATCAAAATCCGTTGTGTAGTTTAAAGATTTAAGCAAACATGAACAGACAGACGCATAAAGCTACTTTGATTTATACTATGTAGTGATACGGCCATTTTTTATTATAGACATGCGTTTGGGTAAATACATTTACTTATGTAAAACTAATGGTTGCCCGCAGATCCACCCAAATGGAAGTCGGTTTTAAATATCATCTCGTGGCGTTCCACAGGAACATTTTTCGGGTATAAAAATGTGTGTACCAAATATCATGAAAATTGGTTGAGTAGTTTTAGCATGAAAGAGTAACAAACAAATATACAAACTTCTTTATTCGATTAGGACATCGAGTCGACGATCGACCTGACCTTGCATGAGAGGAGCATTTTTATTCATATTTCGACCTATATTCCTCGGGGAAAGTCGGTCAGATTCATCAGCTGGTTCATCCCTTGAAAGGGTGTCATTACTTTTTCTAACATCCTGTATAACAAAGATTATGTTTTCTGAGCAAAGTTTATTATTTTGTTCTCGAATTTTCGTAAGTTGCCATTCTCCTCCTCATCTTGTATGTAGAACGATTCCCAAGGGAATACCTGAAGAAACTGGTGCCACCACCGTTAAAAAATAATGTAAGCAAACGGTATTAAATATTCGCTGAGAAATACACAACGGAGTAAGCTATTAACCGACTTCAAAAAGAGGGTACTTAGTTTGACTTGTATATTTTATATATGAATGTTTGTGCGCGATTTATCTCGCGTTTGGCTGAACCGATTTTGATGCAATTTTCGGAAAAGTGTTTATCTGATTTGGTAGGATACAGGTATCGAAGTCGTAACGTATTAAGCCAATTATGGACTTTATGTCAATGAAATTACAGTTACAAATGTAAAAATAGTTCAGTGTGATGACCTAAAAAAGATTCAGTCCAGTCAATCTTCAAACCAGGGAATAATGATCAAAAAATTACAATTGTGTCACATTATCATTTTTTCCCTAAATCGACGAGCGTGCATGATAAGAACGTAAAAGAAGCGAAAGAAGTATTCCAGGATCGTAGCAAGTGCAAGGAAATAGTCTCTGCCTACCCCAACGGAAAAGAGGCGTGAATTACTTATGTATGTAAAAAAATTAAGTGATGGGGCGCCACTTTCCTCTGAGATTCCCTTAAAGATCAATCGTTGAGTCAGGAAACTCGGAATGAACTTTTGGGAAATTGTTGGAAAGAAAACTTTGGAATTCTCTCTGCTACGGGCGGTTAACTTATATACCCAGTTTTGCAAACAAATTATACTAAGGTAAGTTATACAGGGTGTTAGAAAAGAGTAGATTACGCACCTAGGAATGTAACATATCAATTGTAAGCCGTGTGATGCCGGCTTAGAATAGCATCACCCCATTTCCTATCCATGGGTGTCGTAAGAGGCGACTGAGGGACTTGAGGGTTTCAGGTGTATTGCAACTTTTAGGCGACAGGCTGACAACCTGTCACTATAGTGATACACAAATTGTCTCGAACGGCCCTCTATTTGTCAGACGTGGCGATAGCGACCGTATTCTTACTGCCGTTAACGCTCTGCCTACCCCGTAAGGGATAAAGGCGTGATGTATGCATGCAATTGTAAGAGAGGTTTTTTTACGCTCGAGCGAGGGCGGTAACTTTCCGAGGTTGCTATTGATGTTACATCCGCGGTGTGTATACTGCTTTACATATCGAATGAAAAGTGAGTAAAATAAAAAGCGATAAATACAAGAAAACGATCCATAAATGATGATTGTATTGTCTGGTATTCAAATTGTACCACTAAACTTTTTTTGAAAAATATTGAATTAATATCAAAGATAAGTAGGTAAAAACATAAAGTAATTTTTTTTTATCATAAAGATATTAGTAATTTTGAATTTGTTATTGTAATATTGAGTAATAATTCGACAAACTTATTTATTGAAGTTATAAAAATACAGATTAAAAATATAATTCCCGCGTTCACAACACAAATCGTAGCGGCCAGTTCGAAATTTGAAATCTCGTACAGTACAACTAATTGGATGCAACTCCTATTAAAAATAAGACGAAATTGATTTTAACTTTGAAATGTCGCTATTTCTTTTGTTTTTTCTAGTTCTATATTTAAAATTACGCTTACAGCTTAACACGTAGGACAGTTATAATCCCGAAAAAAAATCCATTTGAACCCATACAAATTGACTTTGTCGGTTGGTAACTTTGTATGGGAGGCCCAATTTTTTTTCATATTTCGACCTATGTTCTTTGGGGAAAGTTTTTCAGTTTCATGGGCTGGTTCACCCCTTGAAATATTTACAGCAATTTTTTTTACACCCTGTATATCAGGTGTGTACGACGACGGTGTAAAACTTTGCGGGCATGATTGACTCATGTGAACAGGAGGATTTCTTTTTGAGAATTAAAAAAATATTTTCCAAATTCCAGTAGGAAGTCCTATTATTTTTAAATAAAAAAAAGCAAAATTTCAATCGTTTATTTCCAAGTAGATTCACAACGAATGCTTTCAGAAAGTCAAGAATTTATAATACAATACTGTCGCTAAAAATAAATTAGTCATTGTAAATAACAATTTAATTTTTATGTTCCTAGTAGAAACGCAGCACGAGTGGGATAAAAAAGGCACTGCCTCGGGGCCGGCCAGGCTGACCACACAGCATGTAACTTACTAGCATGTAGCTATTAAAGTGAATATTTCAAAAATATATATTTACATGTGACATGTAAACCAGCCGGACCCCCTGAACAGGAAAACATTTTCATATTTCGACTTATGTTCCTTGGTAAAAGCTGTTCAGTTTCATGGGCTGGTCCACTCCTTAAAATGTTTGCAGCTAATATTATACACCTTATATAATATTTTTAAATTTGCTTACACAAAATTAAAGTTATGGCAACACTGGCTAACTTATTATGGCAGGAAGCTTTCAGCCGTCGCGTAAACCGCTCAAACTCAAATTGTGCTTAAAATTTCGTCCCCAAATACAGAGATACCTAGTGATGCTCTGTAGTAATGAATATGTTTACTACATACATACACACACACATCGCGCCTTTGTCGCTTGCGGGGTAGGCACAGCGTTAACGATCGTAAAACTACGGTCGGTATCGCCACGTCTGACAAGTATTAAGGGCCCCTTCAGATGATTCGTGTATCACTGTAGTGACAAGTTGTCAGCCTGGCGCCTAAAGTTGTAATACGTGGTAATACACACGAAACCCTCGAGTCCCTTAGTTGCCTCTTACAACACCCGCGGGAAGAATTGGGGTGATGCTATTCTATGCCAGCATTACACGGCAAATTTATGTCAACTATTATTTAAATATAAGGTGAATAAATATAAGCTGCAAATATTTTTAGAGGTTGAACCAGCCTATGAAACTGAACAACTTTCCCCAAGGAACATATGTCGAAAAATGAAAAAAAAAATTTGGACCTCCCATACAAAATTGCTGACCGACCAAGTCAAGTTGTTCAGTTTCATTTCAAGTTCAAAAAAAATTCTCATATTTCGACCTATGTTCCTTGGGGAAAGTTGTTCAGTTTCATGGGCTGGTTCAACCTCTAAGTATTTGCAGTAATTTTTTTTACACCCTGCATATGTTTACTATTTTGTAGAAATATCCACAAGATAGTAATTTCGAATACTTGGTGTTTTAATCAAACACTATATATTGATATTAACTTTTTGATAGAAAGCTAATAGAAACGAAACAACGAAACAAACTTGTTTCGTTTGTATTAACTTTCTATCATTAATATAAAAAAAGTAAAAAAAATATATAATACAGTCCAAAGCGAGGTAGATTTTTCGTTTTCCTGTCTATCCATCATATGCACCAGTAACTCTTAAGCCACGCAATGGATTTTGATGCGGTTTATTTCCACATCTCTTTCTCGCGGGTGCTGTTGGAGGCGACAGGCGACTGAGGGATTCGAGAGTTTTGTGACTACAAAATATTACACACATCCATACATATATCACGCTTTTTTCCCTTGCGGGGTAGACAGAGCGTTACCAGTCGTAAAAATACGGACGCTATCGCTGGGGTCAAATTATTGAGGGTTCTTTCAAGTGATTCATGTATCACTGTAGTGACAGGTTGTCAGCATGTCGCCTAAAGTAATACACATGAAACAATTGAGTCCTTTCCTTCTCCGACTCGTACGGGAAAGAATTGGGGTGATGCTATTCCAAGCCGGCATCACACGGCATCTACACAATATTGAAACATCAACACATTTATGCCTTCAAAACTCACAAGGCATTATTAAGTGCTTTTATTAGGGAAATATCACGTCATATGTACAAAAAGTAACTTTACCTTTTCACTCTTTTCTATTGATATTCAAATAACAGCCTTTGAGAATAAGTTATCAAATATGTTCAAGCATATTGCTCTGAAGGCTTTGTTACTTCGTATACAGGGTGTAAGGGACGGTGTAACGAAAACTTTGCAGGCGTGTTCAGACCATGAAACTGAACAACTTTTTCTATGACGGCTATGATGGGAAACGAAAAAATTTTTTTGAGTTCTCATACAAAGTCAGTGAGCTAATCGGGATTTTGTGTGGAAGGTCGAAAAAAAATCACGTTTGCCAACATAGCCGCCATAGAAAAAGTTGTTCAGTTTCATGGTCTGATCACGCCTGCAAAGTTTTCGTTACACCGTCTCTTACACCCAGTATTATGTAGCTTTTTGCACATAGATTTCAGTCCATGCGTGATTGTCACTACCTACCCAATCTATCTATAAGGTGTAATCGTTCATCGGGTCGTTGAAGGACTCGGTGTCCCACACGAAAAGAAGAAGAAGAAGGTGTAAAAATATTAGCTGCAAATATTTAAGGGGTAAATCAGCCCATGAAACTGAACAACTTTCCCCAAGGACCAAGGAACATATGTAGTTCGGAAAAAAATAATTGGACTTTCCGTACAAAATGTACCAACCGACCAAGTCAATTTGTAAGAAGGTCCAAATTTTTTTTCATATGTCGACATATGTTCCTTGGGAAAAGTTGTTCAGAACGCAGTACTTTCCCTAACATCCTGTATAAATAAACGAATCGCCAGAATACCTAAATACTAAATCAAACAAACTTCCAACAAGAAAAGTACACATTATAGTTACGACAAATCTTATGAACTCACAAAATCTTTAGGGACCTTCTGTCTTCTAAGTCTTATTTTTCTTATCAGATATTTCTTAGCTCTCTCGTGGTTTTGTTTCTTTTACGCCTCCATAGATGGCGTTGTTAGTAAAAAACCAAAACCAAATTAGAAACTAAATATATATAAAAAAACAAAAAACCGGCTGACATGACATCTTGAAAATCTGAAAAAGGTGAAGCCGTTTCCGGGATAGGTACCACATGTAAATAAATAAATATTATATACAAGGTGTAACTTTAAATGCTCTAAACCTTAAAATAGTTCGTTCAGAAGCGATTGAACAACTTTTTACTTGATTAATTTTAAAATCATTTGGGGTGTCTAAGATTTTGCGCATTTTATGACATCCTGTATATAAGATGTAACAATATTAACAAGAGCCCATGGAATTGAACAACTTGCCCCAAAAACATATATTTTGTATGGACCAAATCTTTTTTCAAATTTCGACCTATGTTTCTTAGGGAAAGTTGTTCAGTTTCATATGCTGATTCATTCCTTAAAATATTAGCAGTTGATTTTTACACCCTGTGTAGAAATAGCCCTGAGTCAATCAATCAATACAGCGGTGGTAGGGTTGTACAAAATTCATGAACTGTTTGCCTCACACAATACATGATTTCCTGGTAGGGCTGTCAAAACGTAAAACTTTAATGGAAATTGCTTGCAATAAATATCTTAGTATGTGCTTTTACTTTGATGTTATTCACTAGGGCCAGGTATACTTAAGGCGCTCTGCTGAAGTAAGGCCGATGAAAAGCGTTACTTTCGATCCAGTTTTTAAGCCTGTTATTGATGCTAACAAGACCTCAAAAAAATATATGACATACTCAAAGATATTGTCTAGTAGTAACACTATCGTATGACTCGATTGGTTAGATATATTTTAATGAAAAAAATCTCAAAAAGAGCATTAAAAATATTTTCAAACCAATTTTATCGTTACTTGGACTACTATTTTGATATAGTTTCTTGATGTAGAATATTCCTCTTTTAATGCCCTAAAAATAACACTATCAGGTTTTAGTGGATGAACAGATTTTAATCCAACAAATCAATTTTTTCCAAAAATTAGAACGGTTCTCGCCGACAAACCAACCTCCCAATGACATCCCGCACCGCCCGCTACCCCGCCAGTACCCAAATGGCTCTTGCCAGCGTCGGTACTGTGTCAAAATTTCCCACAAAATTTACAAATATTTTTTCGTAATTATTACGTCGCTCAATTTACTTACGCGTTTGTGACATGGACAGATTGATTGATAAAATACTTTATGGCTGACACCAGAAGGCGTAGTTTAAGTTTGCGCTTATTATTACGTCGGTTATGTCTTTTGGCGAGACGAGCAAAATTTTATCATAGCTGTCGCTTCAGCTAGCCTTGACGATAGACGATATTTTATCTATAAGATAATGAAAAGCAAAAGTCTAACTGAGTTTTTTTACTTACAATAAGAAAGGAGTGATACATAACTAGTAATTCACTTTAAATATTTACAGGGTGCATTCTGAACATGAGTAACGTTTTTACAGTAGGTACCAAGTAATTTTTAATAAATTTTTTTCGAGATAACTCTTTGCTTCATCTGAACAATTTTCCCCCGATAACTTATTACAGAAACCGACACAGCGGTGCGTAATTAGATCCAGTGGGTGGTCATTCTACCACAGACCAGAGATATCATGTGCGCGCACGCAAATTTATTTTTTTCCTTTGTGCGTTTAACGCATCGGACGGAGCGAGCAGTGATATTTTTTAAGTCTGAAGACGATGTTACTTACGTACGCCAAGATCATGCCACCTGAATAGTCTGTGATACCCATACGCTGTTCTGTGGTCGGGTTGGTATGGGATTTAGACGTACAAACAAATCTATGCAGAGAGCAGTCTTACCAGCTTCTACACAATTACAATTTTTTTATGTTGCTCTTTGTCACGCTTTTGACAGCTGCTCACTCCGCTCGTCTGGCTCGTGGGTTGAAATCTCGGTTTTATTTATGACCCCTGTGTTCATTTTTAAGACAATTTAAATGAAATGGAAATAGCATGAAAAAATTCATGCATATGAGTATGACCATGAAAATGAGCATGTGTATTAGAAATCATGGACAATAAAATCAACATGAACATATTACAGCATTAAAATTAGCATTGGCGTGAAAATGGGCATGAGAATAAACACGAGATGTCTTTACGCACACACTACACGAACTTTAAAAGACCTTAAAACGTTTCGGATATAAAGTAGTTTTACTTTCTTTGGTATAGTTGTATTTTTTGGCAAATTCTTGATTTAAGGTGATAGCTGTCAAACTAAAACTATAAGTTTTTAGTGTAATATGGCACTTTCTATGTAGGAGTAGTATAAAAGTGAAAATAGATGGCGTGGTTTAGGAGCTAGATATGAACTTTTATGTTCATACTGACGCTTCCATCAAAGAGATAACAATATAGTAATAGTAATACCCAGTATCCCGTTGCGCGCCATCTATATTTCCTTAATATAACGTGGTACTTGACATATTCTTCAGAACAAAATATTTAAGTGGTCTGTGGCCCTAGAAAGTCCCTAATTGTAGGGCTTGACGAGATATTTTTATACTTTCAATAAATAAATTTCAGTAAATGTAGACCAATTGGTAAATTGGAACAAAAGAGGTAGTGAAATAAATATTAAAAAGAAAAAACTAGAAAAGTAGGCCTTCAATAAAGCGCATAATTATGAGTGAGGCTACGCCTAGGGCAATTGTGGACTAGATAGGGGCCTGATTTTAATTTTAAGATATTGAAACGAATGAGTCCCGAAATTCAGTTACTTTTGCACTACTATGCACTTTTTTGAGGTAATTGCACTTATAGTTTGCATTATTTTTTAATTTTCAAAACAGTTATTTTTCTAAAATATTCAATGGCGTTTGCGTTCCAGTTACCTTTACGCGTACTTTTTTCTATTCTTTATTATTATTTTTTTATTTTTATCCGACCGGCTTGGAAAAAAGATTATGTTTTTTATGGGATGTGACACTTAATTAAAGTCATTTGTAAGCTTCTTAGTTTTATATTCGCTATAATAACAAAGACCCATGTCCTGCTCCCTGTGGCTATGGAAGTAGAAGAAGGAATAACCTAATTTTCGGATTTTAGACATAGAACCCCGGGTTTTTCGCCCACCATCGTATCGTACACTTGGTTCATAAAATTGTTATTGTTAAAATTGTTAATACTTGACCATCAAATAGCTAAATGTAAAATTTACTACTTTGAATAAATAATTTGAGTTTGAGTACTTGAAAAGTGTCTGTTCACTCTCTGTTTCACACTCATTTACTCACCTATATTGCTATTCCGTTCTAGCATCATAGTTCAGAAATTCATCTAACATCTGGCTCACGTTCAAAAATTATCGTTCAGTTGTCCATTCGTTTCATTATACAGTTGCTCGTCTCATCTTACAAATCATTCCACATACATGATGTAAATTCTAGTATTTCACGGGCTACAGCCCAAGTCTACGGATGTTGGCACTTGAGCCGGCGGCATAAACAAAAAAAAAACAATGAAGTACCTACCTATAGCAAAAAGCAAGCGTGACAGAGGGCTCCAGCGCAAAACGCCATTTAAAATTTTAGTAGAATATCATTTTTGAATATTAAAAAGGAATGCAAACTAAAAGTGCATATATCTTGAGAACGGTAAATCGTAGAGCAAATGTAACAAAATTTTCGTACTTACTCAACTTTTAGCACATTTTCCGACTTTGGACCATTTTTTATTATCATTGAAATCTTTGTTTACACCTTTATGAGTCATAATCATCTTTTGTATAATCTATTCAAACTTTTTTTAACTACATAGAATTTGAGTCGCGTCGGCTAGATTTTTAAACATATTTCAACCTACGTTCCTTGGGGAAGTTGTTCAGTTTCAAAGACAGGCTCATAGAAGGAACTTATACTTATATCCTTTGTAATTAAATTTGTGTGTTTTAACTAGCTATTAAAGTCTTTTTAGGCCTTCCTCCTCTTTTGCGTCTATCCATCTACCCACATTCATATTAATTTCGTTACATTATCACAAAAAATAATAATTCACGAGTAGAAGTAAAAGTTCCACGGCCGGGATAAAGCTAAAAAATACTTAAAAGGTGGTCGGACTGCGGTCATGTCCATAAAACACGCGAGGTGCGAGTGCGTAGTGTGCGAGCGCCAGATGATGTCTCAGAGCGCGGGGAGCGCGGGCGGCCCCCCACACCTCACCCCCTGAAATCGTGATTTGAGCACCAGATCCTGGCCTTAATTTGCTTCTTTTTTTGATGAAGTTTTTTTATAGAGACTTAGGGTATTTATAATTTGCGTAACTCACATAAAAGACTTGTTAGATATCGGTCACTGATCTATAATATGATGTTAGGAATTCGTTAGAATGCACAATACTCTAAAAGTCTGTGATTTATGTAACAAACAAATGAAAACCCATCAAACTGAACAACTTTCCCCGAGGAAGAAGGAC
This sequence comes from Keiferia lycopersicella, assembly GCA_029255805.1. Taxonomy (NCBI): domain Eukaryota; kingdom Metazoa; phylum Arthropoda; class Insecta; order Lepidoptera; family Gelechiidae; genus Keiferia; species Keiferia lycopersicella. The sequence goes on from JARACZ010000028.1 coordinate 1,806,585, forward strand.
AAAATTTTTGGACCTCCTATGCAGTTGACTCACTCGGCTGCTACATTTGTATGGGCGGTCCAACATATTTTTTCGTATTTCGACCTCTGTTCCTTGGGAAAAGATGTTCAGTTTCATGGGCTGGTTAACCTCTTAAAATATTTGCAGCAATTTTTTTCACATTTTTTTTGTGTTCTACTCGTCAAACTGAACAAATAAGTTTAAACCACGTTATCCAATATATGGACCGTATTGTAATAGTTTTTGCATTTTCCGACGTATTGCGAAAGGGGTAGTGATGTGCCGTGGGGAATATTCCTATTTCCAGTATTTTACTACCGGGAATATTCCCAGTATTTTCCCAATGTGCCCGGGAATATTCCCTTAGCGGGAACATTCAGTATGTATGATTGTTTTGTTTAAACTTTGAAAAAAGACATCATTTCTATGTCTGTAAGTACTCTATTATATTACTAGCTGTCCGCCCCGCGGTTTCACCCGCGACTTAGTGAAACTTCTAATAAATAAAGTAATACTTTATTGGTAAAAAATGAGATTCACCAAACGAATATGGTAAATAAAAGGATTTAAATAGAAACGTCGGTACGAAAAAAATCCTTGTCATTGTGGTGTTTGTTAGATTTTGACGATGGCTTGGAAAATAAAACAGGTCAAAACTTATAACACTTCCACAACAGATGAAATTTATTGGACCTTTTCTAGGATTCCTATTATTTTTATATTCCGTCGATGCTAGCTGCTGGTTTCACTTTTTCTCTGAGGGGGCCAAGCCACACTCAACCCCCGTGTCGGCACCGGGAAAGCTTCCGTAAATTCCTGTGTCGCGGGTTGCAGCTGGTGCCGATTTGCAATCAAATGTTTGCTTTCTCTTTTTCTCTGAGGAGGGCAAGCCCCCCTCAACCCCCCATGTCGACGCTGGGTAAGCTTCTTTAAACCCTCGTGTCGCAGCTAAATAAATCTGAACACGTGGGACACGCAAATTTTCAGCGGACAACGTTAGAAAAATCCGCCCATAAACCATAGAATAACCTCATTCATGTTCATAATACATTTTCGTCCAGTATTTTACTTATATTTATTTTGTGACCGGAAATGGCTCGCTGGTTGTCAAAATATTACGTGTCTCAATTTTGGATAGATCGTGTTAAAAAATCTTAACTTGCATGTCCTATTTATATGCAAAATGTTTTAATATGTTTGTAAAATGAATTAAGTTAACATATTGTTGAAACACATTTTATACGGAGTATGTATTGTGACGCTGGTTGTCAAAATATTACGTGTATAAATTTTTGATGATCTTGTTAAAACATCTTAACTGGGATATCATATTTATATGTAAAAGGTTTTAATTCAACATCTTGTTCAAACATCTTTTTTATGGATTGTGTCTTGTGGCTTAAACTTAAATTTTGGTGAAGCTACTCAATCGAGTAAGTCAAATGTCTCGAGCAACAGATGTCACTGTTAAAAAAATTGTTTCCTAAAACGCGAATTGGCTCAATGGCGCCGTCATTTCAAAAATATTGGAAAATGCGTGTTCCCGTGGGAATGAGACATTTTACCACGGTAAAGAGTAGTCTATGTATGTCCTATTCTGGGCATTTTCTCATCTTTTTATGTACAAAGTATCATTTGAATCGATTCAGCTGTTTCAGCGCCAAGTCCTAACAAATACACACACAAACATCCGCCTTTATAATACTATTAGGATTAGGATTATTATGGCTCTTTAAACAGGTAACCGTCACAAAACGAAGGGCAGAAAAGCTTAGTATTCACGTAAACAGCTTCAATTTTAATCGATTTAGTTTCAAAACGGATGGAGTTTCATAGGAACTTACCCCCCCTTTTTCACCCCCTCTAAGCGTCATTTTTAATTTCTAACCAAATAGCCAAATAGAAATTTTAATCGAATTAGCTTTAAAACTGACGGAGTTTCATACATACTTATCCCCCCCCTTAAAAAAATAGCCTATATGTTAGCGAGGACCAATACCTATCTATATAACAAAAAAGTTTCATAAAAATCAGTCCAGTAGTTTTTGCGTGAAAAGCGGACAACAAACAGACAGACAGACAAAATTTTTTTGAATCAAATTTTTGGCTTCTATTGGTTGTATGAAGATCCTCCAGCTTAGTTTTTCTTTAATATCTTTAATGTACAGACATGAGGTTGTTATAATTTTATTATACGTATAGATTATTAAACTAAAATAATTCCATTTACATTGATTTTTATTATTCTTTTAATTTTTTATTCAATACTAGGTAGATACCCATTAGAAATATTGGAATCAAAGAATTAAAAAATCATTTTAACATTACCGGTAATATTCCTGGGAAAGTAAAAGGGAATATTCCCGGTAAGTTTCCAGTAACTTTGGGAATTTATAAATCGCGTTAATTATTAACTGTGTTTATATAGTAGACTTGTTTTATAGGCAAAAGTAATAAATTTAACAAAATATCATTTCTTTTTACAAAATTTTTGAGCAACTTTCCCAAATATTTCCACTTTTGGGAATGTGCCCGAAAACGCTACTGGGAATATTCCCACGCTAGGGAAACTTACCGGGAACGGCACATCAGTAGAAAGGGGGCGATAAATTCGAGCTAGGCTCGGTAAACCTTGTACTTTCTAGGTATTTATCTTAGACATACCTATTGTTACATTGCAAACATACATACATATATCACGCCTTTATCCCTTGTGGGGTAGGCAGAGCGTTAACGACCGTAAGAATGCGGTCGCTATCGCCTAGTCTGACATTTTTGAGGGTTGTTTTCCAAGGTTGTTTCAGAAAACATGTGTATCACTATAGTAACAGGTTGTCAGCCTGTCGTCTAAAAATTGTAATACACCAATACCCTCGAGTCCCTTAGTCGCTTCTTACGACACCCGCGGGAAGGATCTGGGGTGATGCTATTCGAAGCCGGCATCACACAGCATACATAGCAAAGTAATGCTAATTTACATTACATTAATTTACAATTTACAAGTGACAATTTCTTGGAAAAACGGACGACCGTGACATACTTTTATATTTATAAACAAGAAATAACCTTCTATTCTAAATAAGTTTAAAAATAAACAAAGGTTTGTATTGAAAAACATAAAAAAACATATGTCCTTGGCCGAATTTCCCTAAGTAAACATAAGGTTTGTTTTAAGGTGTGTTTACACTGACAAGGATAAAAAAGAAATCTACTATGAAACCGGACATAAGCTTTATTCTTCTTAAACGAATGCCCAACTGGTTCCGGGTTCGATTCTCGGTGGGTCACTCACAGAGTTGATATTTATCACTTTGTGAATTTGACCCCAGTCTGGGTAGGACATTGCGGGCTGAACCACCCGATTGTCCGTAAGTAAGATGGTTCCGTGTTTCGGATGGCACGTAAAGCCGTAGGTCCCGGTGGCTGTCCATGATCACTTAGACGGCGCCCGTTATACAAACATGTCAGAAGCCTGCTACTTGTAGAAGGTGGTTGAAAAATTCTGACACTAGGGTTCATCGGGTCGTTGGACACTCGGCATCCCACAAAAAAATAAATAAATCAGGATTTGTGAATTTAAAGCATATTTAAAGTTACACATTGTATAAGAGATAGAAGCAATAGTAAACAAAACCGCTTAGCCAAATATTTTTTGGTAACTTCATGTCACAAGAACCACAATATATAGGGATTTTTAAAAAATTATCATTCTATCTAGTCGCTGGATAGATGGCGTTGTGCTTGGTTTGTTACCGCAAAGAACGTAATATTTAGTTTTTATTTTTTGAAACTTGGACTCGGACTCATTTGGAAAGAAAAAATCAGTGCATGCCAGACTGTCAGTCAGTGTAGGATGTTTTTTATTTTTTTGGCTTTGGAATCTACACTGGAATTTAGTAACATAGTTGGTTCAACGCCATCTATCGAGTTCTTGGAACACATTTTTTTTTTATTCTCAAAAAGAAAACTTCCTATTGACGTTTAAGAAAATGCGAAAATCTATGTGAAAATGTCCTTATACAAACAGACAATCAGGTTTGGTAAACATACATCAAATCTGTTGTTCCAAAGGCCTACCCTCAATACACCTGCATATGTAGTATACGGGATGTGAAACGGGCTTACATACATACATACATACATGTACATATCACGCCTTTACCCCTTACGACTGATGTGGCGCAGTGGTAGTGCGACTGCCTTTGACGCAGAAGGTTCCGGGTTCGATTCCCGGTGGGTCACTCACAAAGTTGATATTTATCACTTTGTGAATTTGTTCCCAGTCTGGTTAGGATATTGCGGGCTGAACCACCCGATTGTCCGTAAGTAAGATGGTATCGTGTTTCGGATGGCACGTTAAGCCGTAGGTCCCGGTTGCTGTGTATGATTGCTTAGACGGCGGTCGTTACACAACCATGTCAGAAGCCTGCTACTTGTAGAAGGCGGTGTAAAAATTCAGACACTAGGGTGGGTACATTGAGTCGTTGAACGATCCAGTTACTTTAGGCGACAGGCTCACAGCCTGTCACTACAGTGATACTCGAATTATCTGAAGGGTCCCTCAATACTTGTCAGACGTGGCGACAATGACCGTAATTTTACGATCGTTAACACTCTGCTTACCCCGCAAGGGATAAAGGTGAGATGGCAGACAAATTTATATGTAATAGGCCCCTACTACATATATAAAAAAAGGTGTGATTTGTGTATGTATGTATGTGTATCCCTTACGGAGTAGGCAGGGCGCCAACGGCCGTGTAAATATGATCGCCTCTTGTGACACTTACGGGATGGAAATGGGGTGATGCTATTCTAAATCGGTATCACACGGCTTAGCTTTGCCGAAAAATTTGCCTGTATAAAATCATATTTCTTGTGGGAATGCCCATTTAATATGATCATACATAGCGCTAAAAAAGTAAAGGTTACATTTAATCTAATAGGTAAAATGCAGTGGCTCGCCAATACAAACCAGCTTGGTGAGTTTTACTGTGAAGTGCGTAAGCTGATTGGTGCTTCCTACCGTGCAAAAGTACCTTTAAGGTCTTTAGACGGTATGCACCTCCTGACCATCAAGGAGGATGTACTTAAACGTTGGGCTGAGCATTTTCACAACTTGCTCAACGTAGATCGATCAGCTGATCTGCATCATATCAGTTTAATGCCTCAACTCCCGTTAGCCACGGAGCTGGACGAGCCCCTGTCATGCGACGAGGTTGTTACTGCCATCAGACAGCAGCATAATAACCGGGCGGTTGGCATTGACCTTATACCGGGTGAACTACTTAAATATGGTGGTACGGAGTTGCACACGTCGGTATGGAAACTTTTCTTTCGAATGTGGGAGGAGGAGAGGGTCCCTGAGGACTTCAAAGTGTCTCGCATTTGTGCCCTCTACAAGAACAAGGGTGACCGTTCTGACTGTAACTCTTATCGCGGTATTTCATTGCTGTCAGTCCCTGGAAAAGTCTTTGCCAGAGTTTTACTGAACCGCCTCAAAGATTTGTCGGAAAAAATTCTGCCCGAAACCCAGTTCGGCTTCCGACCTGACCGAGGTACATGTGAAGCTATTTTCTCGGTGCGTCAACTCAACTACAAGAAAAAAGTAGAGAACAAGGTCGCCAGTTGTACCTCTGCTTTGTTGATTTAGAGAAAGCATTCGACAGTGTGCCTCGCGAAGCTCTCTGGATGGTGCTAGGAAAGTTAGGGTGCACAGAAAAGTATGTGCGACTCCTAAGACTCCTGCATGACGACATGCAGTGCTGCGTCTCTGTAGACGGTGAACAGTCTGATTTCTTCCCCGTCACCTGTGGGGTGAAACAAGGGTGTGTTCTAGCGCCCACACTGTTCGCCTTGTACTTTGCAGTTGTAGTCAAAGAAGTCCTAAATACTGTTTCCCAAGGAGTCCGCATCCGTTTCCGCACAGATGGCAGTCTTTTTAACCTGGCTAGACTTAAGGCGCGCACTAAAGTCTCGTATGCATTGATTACTGAGATCATGTATGCTGATGACTTGTGCTTTCTTGCAGAATCCCCAGACGGCCTGCAAGAGCTAATGTCCGTTTTTCACCAAGCATGCTGTAAATCCGGCCTGAAGATCAGTGTCAAAAAGACGGAAGTGATGTCCTTAGACTCGCATGGTCGCGAGATACTGGCGATTATGCTTGGTGAGGATATGCTGAAACAGGTTGATAAGTTTCGTTATCTGGGGAACACTATAACATCTAAGTGTAACCTTGATGCTGAGATCAACAGCAGAATCAGTGCTGCAGCTGCAGCATTTGGGAAGTTGTGTTCCAAGGTTTTCTGCTCGCACGACCTAAAGCTAGCCACAAAAATCTCTGTATATATGGCGATTGTGCTGCCAAACCTTCTATACTCCTCCGAGACTTGGTGTGTGTATCGTCACCACATACGCACTCTGGATCGCTTCCACCTAAAATGCCTTCGCACCATCATGAAGATCAGATGGTCCGACCGAGTGCGCAATACCGAAGTTCTGAGACGAGCCAATGTTGGTGGCATTGAGGCCTATCTAATGCGTCGTCAGCTACGGTGGTGCGGTCATGTATCCCGGATGTCGGAGGAGAGAGTGGCAAAGCGCATCTTTTATTCTGAGCTAGAGGAGGGCAAGCGAAAGCATGGCGGACAACTCCTCAGATATAAAGATGTTCAGAAACGACACATGAAGAGATGCAACATTGAGCCCACTCAATGGGAGGGTCTGGCAGCACAGCGTCCCGAATGGCACGGGATGGTTAAGAGGCAAGTCCGCGAGTTTGAGGAACAGCGTAAAGCAGACCTCGACGCTAAGCGCGATGAGCTGAAGGCCCGTCCACCCGTCGTCATCCATACTAATATTATAAATTCGAAAGTAACTCTGTCTGTCTGCTACGCTTTCACGGCCAAACCACTGAACCGATCATCATGAAATTTCACACAGAGATTAGTAAGATACCGAGAACGGACATAGGCTACTTTTTTTCACCACTCGAGGGTCTGAAGTACCTTCAGTAGACCACCAGGTACACCACCAGGAGCCCGCCTAAACTATAGGAGATACAGACATGGCACCAAGCAAAAAAATGTTTAACTTGATGGTTAGCTTCTGGTGGCATATAGACTTTGAAGGTTTGGAGTACCTGATGTAGACCACCAGGTGCACAACCAGGAGCCCACCTAAACTATACGAGATAAAGATATGGCACGAAAGCAAAAGTTGTTCTGCTTGATGGGTAGTTTCTGCTGGCATATAGACTTCGAAGGTTTGGTGTTCCTGACGTAGTCCACAAGGAGCACTAATAGGAGCCTAGATTAGCATGTATAATTTAGGACGTTAGTGAAGAAAACAAGGTTATATTGTCATCTAAAATACTAAGTCAGCGAAACGAAGTCGCGGGTACCAGCTAGTTAACTATAATTATGTAAATGGCAAACTCACGTGTCCACTCTGTGCACGGGAGTTTACTGCCAAAATTGGCTACAATAGCCATCTCCGGGCGCATCAGCGCCGATCTGATTAGGAGTCAAAGTGGTCGCCATGGCCGAAATCGGTCGGAGAGATCATCAATAGGTAAAAACATTTAAAGAGTGTTTTCTGATCATAAAACTGAACAACTTTTGTCCAAAGCACTATCCTTTTTTGACGTTCCATACAAAATTCCCGATCAGCCGAGTGATTTTGTATGGTAATTTGAAAAAAATGTTTCCGTTTCCCGACATAGCCCACATAGAAAAAGTTGTTCAGTTTCATGGTCTGATCACGCCTGCAAAGTTTTCGTTACACCGTCCCCTACACTCCGTATAATACGTTTGTTAACTCTTTAAATATACTTCCTTTCTTCGATTTACCCCTTTGTCTAAAAAGCTTTTGCTTACAACATGAAGCAAATGGAATTGGGGTACTCACGAAGTAGGAGATTTTCTTTTTGAGAATCAAAAAATAAACTAGTATTCCAAGAACTCGATAGATGGCGTTAAACCGTCTATGTTACTAGATCTTTGTGTAGATTTATTTATTATGTAATATTATGGACTTCTACCCTATCGAGGGTAATTCTACCAGTGTCAGTGAAAAGAGATTCCAGCGCAGCAGCTGCACCGGACGGTGACTCCTGTAGGGTGATAGTGTCATCTACAGGATCTGAAGGGCTCCTCTTGATACCATCCGGAAATGAGGCGAAAATCTTCAACCTCAGTTCTTCATTAATTATTTGCAATACGGGCACTTTATTGATCAAATTACTATCGAGAATAAGCACTGAAGACTCAAGTAAATATAAAATAAAAATTTGTAATTGATTATATGACTTTCATTGACGGATGAAACAAAAGAAGTCTTTTGTGTAGATTCCAAAGCCAAAAGACAAAAAAACATTGCAACACTGACTGACAGTCTGGCATACAAAACAAAAACAAATTTTTTACGTCATCTATCCAGCGACGAGAATAAAAAAATAAAAATAAAAGAAAATATTCGGGTACTCACGAAATTGAACAAGATAATACGTCTCCAAGTAACGTTTTTAATCAGACTTTTATCTTTTTTATATCTTTTTGATCAGGCATATTAACCGATGGTGCTTCGCACTTTTACATTTTTCGAAGGTGGTTCCTCTTTAAAAAAAGTTATTTACCACTTACAGACCCACACTATCACCCTACAGAAACCACCACCTGTGAAAACTCTACTGACACTGGCAGAATTACGGTAGCCCATGGAGCCTATGTTATTAAAATAACAAATAAATAAATAGGGCATAGACTATAGAAATAGAGCGTCAAAGAGAAAAGTAAAATACAAGTAATGTTAGGAAAAGGTACTAACTTCCTTTCAAGGGATGAACTAGCCCACGAAACTGAACAACTTTCCCCAAGGAACATAGGTCGAAAAATTAAAAAAGAATTTTGGACCTCCCATACAAAATGTACCAACCGACTTTTCTTTCTTTTCGTGTGGGAACACCGAGTAGTCCAACGACCCAATGAACCCTAGTGACAGAAATTTTCAATCGCCTTTTACTAGCAGGCTTCTGATATGGAGTTACGCTAGTTGGCCAACTCTTAAATGGTAACCCACTCGTGGACGTGTTTGCGGATGGATGGCTTATGTTGAAAAGAGAATGTTTAAAATGTTCGGAAAATATTGTTATTTAGTTTTTATTCAAAATTGTTATTTTTGTGTAATATTTAATAATGATTGATCTCATTTCTTAAGTGTTTCTAAATGTTTAAAAGTACTAGTTTGTAAGTTTAAATATTGTTTCTTATGCAATCGCCTTGGAATTTTCTGTTATGGTTGTATAAATGTTCTTCTTAAATAAATAAATAAATAAATAAATAAATAAATAAATGATTGAGTAACCGACTGAGTCAGGTTGTATGTGAGGTCCAAATTTTTTTTTCATATTTTGACCTATGTTCTTTGGGGAAAATTGTTCAGTTTCATAGGCTGGTTATAAAAATTGTACCTTCTTTTCCTAACACCCTGTATAGGTGGGGACCGAAATAACGTAAAACAAGTTGTTTCGGCATAAATTGAAATTATAAGTACCCTGCTTATTCATGATCTTCAAAACAAAATTGAAAGATCAAGTTACTTACTTTCAAGATGATTGTTTGAAGTTTCTTACAGGGTGTAGGGTGTACACTTTTCAACATTAATTCTACATTGACATCTATAAACAATTGGCTTATTGATAATAATCTTAAAATTAATATTTCTAAAACGACATATATTCAATTTCGTAATTATAAAACTAATAAACTTGATTTAGACATACAATGTAATGGTCAAAAAGTTGAGCGAGTAGATACGACAAAGTTTTTAGGTATCACATTAGACGAGTTTCTCTCTTGGAAGCAACACGTGAAATTGGTCTGCGGAAAAATTGATAGGTTTGTGTATGCTTTAAGAAATCTTAGAAAAGTAACTGGTGAAGAAAGTGCTTTATTAGCCTACCATGGTTACGTTGCCTCAGTTTTGAGGTACGGATTAATTATATGGGGGAACTCTACTGATATTAACGATGTTTTCATAGCACAAAAGAAGTGTATTCGCGCCTTATGTGGAGTCGGTCCGGTTGAACATTGTCGTCCTTTATTTCGCCGACTACGTCTTCTTACTTTAACAGGGCTCTACATTTTGGAAATAGCTACATTTGTTAGGAATAATCCAAATTTCTTTGAAAATCTTACGCAAAACCCACGACTGAGAGATAGAGATGTAACCTTGTTGAAAATGCCAACCTGTAGGACCTCTTTATTTAGAAAAAATTGTTTTATTATGACAATAAAAATTTATAACAGCTTACCGCGACAATTTAGAGAACTCTCAAATAGGTATTTTTTGTCTCAATTAAAACGTTGGCTTGTCCAGAAATGCTACTATGACATAAATGAATTTCTGAATGATAAATACTTGCATGACATTGATTAATTTTTATTATTATTTTATTTTATTTTTTATTTACTCTGACATGAACATGAATTATGATTATATACTTTGAATTTTGAATTGAATATTGCTGTAATGATTATTGACTATTTATTTTTTGACATTGTAATTTCACCACTGCGAGTACGGTAACTCCCGAATCACCAATAATTGTTGTGTCTCTATCACTGCTGTAATTTTGCATGCCAAATACTGGCGCATCACGCATGTGCGAATTTAATGTAATGTAATGACATTTATTTTATTACCTACTTTCAAGATCTGTAATGTACCGTGTATGCTTGTGAATAAAATATCTTTATCTTTATCTTTATCTTTATCTTTATCAATGATAAGAATTTATTAATATCGAAAGGAACTGTTCAGGGCCACGGAAGTAATAATCTTCTTCTTAGCGTGTCGATGGCAGACACTACACCGTCGTAGCCCAGAACTTGGCCACATTAACAGCGCTGACAGACGCTGTCATAAGGTCGTCCTTTGTGCAGGTGGTGGGGCACGCCGGACACGATATTAGGTGGTGCATCGTTTGGACTGCACCACACAAACAGCTTACGTCGGCACCCTCCAAGAAGCCCCACTTGGCCATGTTTTCCTTGCTCCGGCCAGTTTGGGTCCGAAGTCTATTCAGGGACTTCCAAACTGGCCAAGGTAATCCATGACCTGGCGGCAAGCTTTCAGCGATAGGGACGAAAGGAGCTGGTAGGGTTACCTTTTCCTGCCAAAGTTTGCACCTCGCTATGGAAGTAATAATGTAAGTAGAGGAAACTAGTGTAATGTAAATACGACCGATGTGGGATAAATCTATCCTATGTTTTAGTCCAAGTCATACTGTATGTGTGTCAAATTTCATGAAAATTGGTGTAACATTTTTGCGTGAAGGAGGGAAAAAAACACATAAAATTTCACATTTATAATATTAGTATAGTTACACCGTGGTTACACTGCATCATTATTATACAACTATACATAAACACCCTGTATTGGAAGATTTTTGCCCTCTATCTATAGCTCAAACAAGCATAATTATTAAAAAACAGAAATCCGACTGCGGTAATTTCAAAATTACAATTATTTCCGTTTGAAATCCGCCATTGTATTTTTTAATGAATATAACGACCGAGCTGTTTTTGTCTACATTTTTTGTCTATATGTGTTTCACACAAATAGGAAAATCTCAGCCTCCCAACGTAATTCGGGAATAAATAGATTTTTAAGGTTAGGTTTTTTTTAAGAAAGAGAGATTTATTTTTAGAAATAAGTAGTACCTGTTGTGTTGTTTATCTTAATGTAATTCTCCTGCGTTTTATCTTTTTTTTTGTCGTGTCGATCGGCTTTGGCGTTATTATATTAATTCGGACCAGAACTCAGCCAGACGCACTTTTATCTTGTGTGCAATAAACAGTTAAATAAATAAAATAAATTAAAACAATATAGCCCGCCAAAATATAGGTAAGTTCTATTCAGTAAAATGTTACCGCATCTAAAAAACAAATTGCAGTAAAACGTGACAATCGCAAAAGAAAATCATAACCTTTTTCAAATAGCTCATGAGTCATGAGTTACTAAGTTGAGAGACTATACATACGAGTACATAAAAACTTTCGAAAATCATAACCCTCCTTTTGAATCAGTCGGGTAAATTAATATCATTGACCTTTAAATCGGGCAGAAAGTTTTCCATCTCAAATATCTTATTGAATATTTTAATAGTTTTGAGATAAATAAATTAAATATGAGGTGAAGTGAACCTAGGATTCGGGCAAGGGTAGCCTTCGGGTTGCAGAGGTCAGATGGCAGTCGCTCTGTGTAAAAACTTGGTTCCACGTCAAAACCCTTAGTTAGGTAGCCGACCCTGACAGAGAACGGGATAAGGCAAGGAGAATGATGATGAAGTCTTATCTTACCAACTCAATGCGCAATGTTGGGTGTTGATGAGCAGTATGAAGTACATTGGGTCGTTGGACGTCTCGGTGTCCCACACGAAAAGAAAAAAGATTAAGTACTTTCGGAATTCGCAAGTCTTTCGTTCAATTCTCGAAGGGGTAACAAAATATTATCTTTTATCTTGGTGGAAATATACACAGGTCAGACTCAAACGTATTTTTGTCTCTGTGAGAAAATAATATTATTAATGTATGTATGTATTATTAACCATATTTTTCTCCCATGAAAGTTTAGTTTGCCAAACACAAAGAGAATTCCATTTTTGCTCTCACAGACGAGCTATTCAAGCTTGCAAGATGTGGGCTATTCGTGCTGAGCGTAGGTAACCTAGCTCTAAGAATAGACCTAGGCTTAGGCGGATCGCACACTTGACGCACGACGACGGAGCGCTAAAACATCGCGGCGGTCTGTCAGATCCATACTTTTCTTTTTTCGTGGTGGACGCCGAACACCCCGATGAACCCTAGTGTAAGAATATTTCTACCGCCTTCTACAAGTAGCAGGCTTCTGGCATGGTTTTGTAACGACCGCCGTTTAAGTAATCACAGACAGCAATCAACGGGGCCTACGGCTTTACGTGCCATCCGAAACACGGAACAATCTTACTTACGAACAATCGGGTGATTCAGCCCGCAATGTCCTAACCAGACTGGGAACAAATTCAAAAAGGGATAATTTTCTTTGTGAGTGACCCACCGAGAATCGAACCCGGAACCTCTGCGTCAAAGGCAGTCGCACTACTACTGCGCCACATTGGTCGTCAAATCTAGATCCATACTAGAAATATCAATCCCCATACTAAAACCGCTCAACCGCTGTTGACGCAGCACTATCGCAGTGTCGTCCGTCGAGTGCGGTTTTAGTATAGAGAGTGACGTTTCTAGCATGGATCTGTCAGATCGCTGCGATATTTTAGCGCTCCGTCGTGCGTCAAGTGTGCGATCCACCCTAGGCGGCTGTCGAGATCTAGACCGGCCCGATATACAGGGTGTAAAAAAACGCTGCAAATATTGTACATGCACAACCAAATGTCAAAATGATAACTGAATTGACAGTTTGCTTGTCTATGGTTAGGGGGTGAACCAGCCCGTGAAATTGAAGAACTTTCCCCAAGAAACATACATTTAAATATGAAAAAAGTTTTGACCTCCCATACAAAATTACCAATCGACCACTTCAATTTGTATGGGAGGTCCAAATATTTGTCAGTGTCGTAAGAGGCGACAAAGGGACTCAAGCTCAAGAGTTTTTTAAGTATTGCAATTTTAGTTGATAGGTTTACAACCTGTCACTATAGTGATACACGAATTACTGAAATGGCTCTCAAAATTTATCAGTCGTGGTGATAGCAACCGTATTCTTTCCTACCCCGCAAGGGATAAAGGCGTAATTGTATGCATTTATGTATGTAAAAACTGCCATTCATGTCAATGGATGCGTCTGTCAAACCAAGGTAGTTCATCCGTTAGTTTTTAGTATGGCATATTTCTTTACATCTGACAGACATATGCGTTACGGATGCGCTAAAAATGCGCAGCGTCATGCGTTAGATGTGGGATTCGCCTAAGTCTGGCTGATGGCACGTTCTGAAGCCCATTTTATGCTATTTATACGGAGTGGCCTAAGGAATGACACCTAGGCCCGTATTCATAAACCACACTCATCTTTGAGATCTGTATTTAGTGCAATTTGAGGTGTCATTAAAATGTCATTCTACGTTTTGCCATTTATCATCATCATTCTCCTTGCCTCATCCCATTTCTCTGTTGGGGTCAGCTATCTAGATACACACATTAATCACGCCTTTTTCCTTTGCGGGGTAGGCAGAGCGTTAACGATCGCAAAATCGGCTATCTAACGTACAAGATTTTACGTGGAACCAAGTTTTTTACACAGAGCTACTGCCATCTGACTTCTGCAATCCGCAGGCTAACCTGGCCCGAATCCTAGGTTAAGTCACATTCAAATATCATCTGAATTAAAATTTTATTTGAATTTGGGTTTCATCACGATGTTTTCCTTTACCGTAAGACCAGTCGGTAAATGTACGTGAGTAAATAAAAACACATTGGTCCATGGCGGGGAACGAACTCGGGTCTCACGATTGTAAGACCGGTGTCCTAACCACTTGGCCACAGACGCTGTACAATTCTAAAATTCGCTAGTTTCCTGGGTCATTAAAAAAAATATAACAGTTGTACGGTCGCATGCAGAGAAAACGGACCCCCCCCAGTGACGACATCTATGGCAACATGTAGGAAACATCACAACACGAGCAGTGAGTGGTGATTGGTCGATAATGTCACAATGTCTAAGTTCAGCGACATTCTATTGGTGCTTTTAGTCAAAGTCGTGACTAGCAGCGCCATCTGCGTCAGTTTCCTTCATATTTTTATCTTCATATTGCGAAAACACTTTGAGTATTTCACACATATCATGTGACAGACAGATAGCCTAGTGGTTAAGAAATGGGTGCTCGTGAATGATGTTACTGGTTCGAATCCCTACTTCTGAGCCTTTTTTTATGTCACATATTTTTGATTTTAATTTTGTTTGCGTTTTAATAAAATTATTTTGAATATCAAGGTCACATTAAATATCATTGATAGAAAATGGTAGAAAAACAAAAAAGACTGATTAGTAACTTTATTCAAAAACAAGTTTCAGTTTACATATTTACGATAATTCTAAATTAAAATACATCGTTATTTATTATACAGATTGTAATATTTCCAATCACTTGTCTATGACTTTTTACGAGAGAACAAACATGTTATCCAAGATAACAATTTTACGTCTCAAGTAAAAATTAAAAAAACACAAAAATCCGTGGAGCCAAATGATTTTTTAAAGCACCGCATTTAGTTACGGAGGGGGTAACCGTCCATTTCAATGACGTCCTGTAATCGGCTAGGCATACTATCTAATAAATTAGAACAGATATTGCTACGCCGCATTAACTCCCATGTCCTTTTAACTTCTTGTTGCAAACTTTCAACGCTTCTTATTTCACTGGTATCCCAGTTCAAAACCATTTGGCCCCATAGATTTTCTATAGGATTTAGATCCGGACTTTTAGCAGGCCAATTTATGGTAGTTATATCATTTTGTGATGACAGCCACTCCATAACAATTCCCGAGCGATGTATCGAGCAATTATCTTGCACAAAATAAATTTGTCCTTCTGGATATATTGCACGAACTGATGGCAACATGACGTCCCTTAATATTTGTAAATACAGTTGAGCTGTCATGCGGCCCCCAACTTCAGTCAACTCTCCAGGTATAATGGACATCCAACCCCAATAACCTGGAAATAAAAATAATTAAATATAATAACTTGCCAAAATAACAAGTTCAAACCTATACTTGTGTAAGAGAACTAAAAAAAGTTTATTTTTAAATATTATGTAACTAAAATACCTTAATTACTTAAATAAATTCTGCTACTACTGAAATAATGAATTATTAAAACAAAAATTAATAAATTATGATAAATATGCTCACCTAAGGATATTCTGCCACTGGTTCTTAGCGGTAAAACATTTTGTGGATTATAACGCTGTCCTCGTCTTCTCCACAGTATCTTTCGTCCATCTTTGTCCGATTTAAAACATTTTTCGTCGGTAAATATTACTATATTATTCTTCCAATCGAAATTCAAATACTCCCTGGCGAATCTTACTCTAGCTTGACGGTGAGCCTCGGTAAGTTTAATTTTTTTAGCTGGTCTGTAATTATGGATCCCCGCAGCATGTAAATGTCTCCGCACTGTATCCAACGAAATCCCAAACAACTGTGCAGTTGATCTCGTGGTCTTGAAGGACTCATTGGTGTGGAGTCTTACAATTTCACGGTGACGATACGTTTCATCAGTGTAAGCCACTGGTCGCGGACCCTGTCTTTCACATTTTACATCACCAGTTTCCTGGTATCTTTTTATCCATCGACGAACTGTGTTTCTCTGTAAAAATAAATGCAATTTATTCCGTGAACTAATCCCAACCCTATTATCAAACGAATTAAAATATAAGTATCGCTTATAAAAATAGAAGCAAAACTTACCGCTACTCCCAGTTCTCGAGCAATACTCTTAATGCCTCGATTTTGTTCAAAAAGCACAATAATCTTGGCTTTCAAAAAAACCGATAATCGAGCCATAGTTGTTAGTTTATAATCCAAAAACTATCCGAAACAGAATGCACACGTAAGCGGTAGCGAAGCTAGCTTGTGAACAAAGCGAAACACTAGAAATTAAGTTTAACATTTTATAAATTTTGCCTACCCTCATATAATTACTAAGAGTTCGACACATCAAGAAAGATTACTGTGACGTCATGCACAATATGAAGTAGAAGGGAATTTTCGCCATTCTTAGCAAGAGCTCGGTGGCGCAGTGGTTTAGCGGTAAGACTCGAGAACGAAAGAGTCTAGGTTCAAATCTTGTGACCAAAATGTGTTTTTCATATTTTATTGTTTTTTCACCAAGTTTCTTGAATTCTATCTATTTATCCTAGCAATACCCAAGGCTTGGATGAATTCGAAAAACAAGTTTGTGACATACAAACGATACGATGGCGGCGGTGCAGTAACTTAACGCCAGATGGCGCCAGGCAACAGAGATGTTGTCTGGCTCCATTTATAAAGAGAGGGGTCCGTTTTCTCTGCTTGAGACTGTACGCTTAAAACTATTGTCCAAAAATACTACGGACTTCCTCATTTTTCGAAATATTCCAAATTTGAATTAATAATAAGAAAAATAACATAAAAGTGAGTGTTTTGACGCCATCCAAATACTTACGGCGTGATACTTCTAAATCTTCATTCAAAATACCGTTTTAGATCGTTTTAAGGCTGGTTTCAGAGCGACGCGTCTCGGCAGCGCTGCCCAGCCGCGCGCGCCTTGCATTACACTAGATTGTATGTAGCGTTTCATAGTGACGCGTCTTGGGCCGCGTCTCGGCCGCGCCGCGGTCGGATCTCCTTCGATTGCCAGTAGCGTCGACTTGCATGCAATCATTTTAGACGTCGTTGTTGCACTCTTTTCCATGTAACGTATATAGCTAATATAGTGATTACGTTTGCTGGCATAATGATTCTCTGCACTCGACCGTACACCACAACGAAGCGCGCGCGTCTGAATGTCGTTTCACAGCGAACGCGCTCGCTGCCCAGGCGCGCGCCCGAGCAGCGCGCGCCCGAGCAGCGCTGCTGAGACGCGCCGCTCTGAAACCAGCCTAAAAGTAGGTCGTTTGACCTGTCAGGAAACAAGCCTATTCATGTTATTTGAAAAAGTAATAAGGTTTCTATTTCTATACAGCCCAGTTTTCTTGACCTAGATCTTTGCTCGTGGGGATTACTAGACATAAAACCTTATTGTGCTGTGTGATGCCGGCTTAGAATAGCATCACCCCATTTCTATCTCGTCGGCGCTGTAGTAGGAGAGGACTCAAGGGTTTCATGTGTATTGCAATTTTAGGCGACAGGCTGACAACTTGCCACTAATATTGACACACGACTTGTGATGGCCGTCAAATATTTGCAGACGTAGCGATAACGGCCGTAATTTTACTTACAGGCGTTAACGCTCTGCCTACCCCGCTAGAGAAAGAGGCGAGATTTTTGTGTGTGAAAGCTTATTCAATATACTTCGCGTGCTTTTAAGTAAGTATTTAACAAGCAAATTATTAAATAACAAAAACCCGACTTCGGTAACTTCAAAGTAATCTTTAGCACTAAACTCTGCAATTTTTATGGAATTTTAATAACGCTATATTAAAATTTTTGTATCAAAATTTTTAGATGATTCGTGTATCACTGTAGTGACAGGTCGTCAGCCTGCCGCCTGAAATTGTAATACACATGAAACCCTCGAGGCCCTTAGTTGCTTTTAAAACTCCCACGGGAAGAATTGGGGTGATGCTATTCTAAGCCGGCATCACACGGCTATCTTGGTTAATAAATATTATATCTAACATATATACTACATATATTATCTTGGTTCTTTTTTCTTCTTATCCTGGTTAATACAAAAATAGCTGGCAAAATAATCAATTAAATGATTATGCATACCAAGTTTGATGGTAACAATAACAAGGGACAGAGTGGGTCGTGTCACAGCTATGGATCTTGGAAAGCGGTTGCCGGTTGGTACAAGTGGTAAAAATACACCGTTTCTTCAACTACTTACATTTAGGCGACAGGCTGACAACCTGTCACTATAGTGATACACATGTTTTCTGACACTACCTTGGAAAACAATCCTCAAAAATGTCAGACGTGGAGATAGTGGCCGTATTTTTATGGCCGTTAACGCTCTGCCTACCCCGCAAGGGATAAAGGCGTGATATATGTATGTATGTATATTCTTCAACTAAACTACTCTCTTTCTTTTCGTGTGGGACAGCGGGTCGTCCAACGACCCAGTGAACCCTAGTGTCAAAATTTTTCAACCGCCTTCTACAAGTAGCAGGCTTCTGACATGGTTGTGTAAGGCCCGCTTTCTAAGTAATTAATGATCTTACTAATCATAGGCAGCAACCGGGAACTACGACTTAACGTGCCATCCGAAACACGAAACCATCTTACTTACGGACAATCGAGTTTTTCAGCCCGCAATGTCCTAACCAGACTGTGAGCAAATTCACAAAGTGATAGATATCAACTTTGTGAGTGACCCACGGGGAATCGAATCCGAGACCTTGTGTCAAAGTCAGTCGCACTACCACTGCGCCACATCGGTCGTCGGAACTACTTACCTTCTTTTTTATATAGAATACCATGAAAGTTTTTCGCGAATGTCGTAAAATAGTCTGGATGATAGGAAGGTCAAAAAAGCTATATTTTAAAACGATATTTTGTATGAAACTACTGAGCGATGATGTCATGTCTTGCTATTTTGGATGGCATCAAAACACATGAGTTTTATTCACGGACATTTATTATATTAATTCAAACATTGAAAATTTCAGAAACTATAATTGGAGTCTTTAGTTCTTTTGAATAATAGTTTTAAGCATACAACTTTTGTACTTTATTAATGACCCTAGTGATGATGAATGATCTAGCGAATTCTACAATTGTAGAGGTATTACGAATTCATTTGTATTCGTCGGTACCTACCTAGGTTACATCTTTTTATTGTATGCTTGTAAGGAAACCACTGTAAAATCAATACAGTGTGTTAATTTTTCGCAGTTTGGTTAGGATAGGATATTGCAGTCTGAAGTACCGATTTTTCGTCGATTTACGCGGCAAGTTTTGCTTTGTGGTTTCGCCTGACCCTGTTATATCACACAACTATTGTTGATAATCTCCCAACGAGTCAGTTTGACTCAGAATTTGATTCATTTGACTGATATACATCATTAGCTTATAGCAGCCCACTGCTGGACATAGGCCAGGGTACTCCACAATGAACGATCTCTGGCTTTCGCCATGCAGTCGTTGCCAGCCGCCCTTTTCAAGTTATCGGTCCGTCTGGCCGGAGGGCGTCCAACGGTACGCTTGTTAAGGCATGGTCTCGTCTTCAGAACCCGCTTACTCCACCATCGGTTCAACTGATGTAAATAAATAAATCAATAAATATCCTGGATAATTTACACAGCGCCATCTAGCCCCAAATTAACCAAAGCTTGTGCTATGGGAACTATATAGCTAACACTAATACTTCTATACTCTTTCTTGTAGAAAAAACCCAGTCTCGACATAAATATTTGAAAATTGACTTAACAAACATTTGTGCCCGGTGGGGATCGAACCCACGACCCTCGGCGTAGAAGGCAGGGGCACTATCAGGACAGTCGGTATAAATCGGTACAAAATTTAAACATTAATCGCTCCCGCTTATACTTTGAACCGCTGTGATTAAATTGTGACCCTCTCGAACACAAGATATTAGGGCAGGTGCCACGAATTTAATATTTCACTTCGGACCCAAGAGATTGGAATATAATTTATGACAGGACAGCCGGGGGTCAAGGTCTTAAGGCTGCAAATATTTGTATCGCGAATATTGTACAAATCATTTTTTCATCATTATCCTTGCCTTATCCCGTTCTCTGCCGGGGTCGGCTACCTAACTAATAATTTGACGTGGAACCAAGTTTTTATACAGAACGACTGCCGTCTAACTTCTGCAACCCGAAGGCTAATCTGGCCCGAATCCTAGGTTAAGTCACATTCAAATATCATTTGAAATCCGATTTTATTTGAATGTGGGTTTCATCACGATGTTTTTCCTTCACCGTAAGAACAGTCGGTAAATGTACGTGTGTAAATACACATTGGTCATTGGTACATGGCGAGGATTGAACTCGGGTCTCACGATTGTAAGACAGGTGTCCTAACCACTTGGCCACCGACGCTCCTTGAACATTGTACAAATATAAGGTGTAAAAATATTAGTTGCAAATATTTTAAAGGGTGAATCAGGCCATGAAACTAAACAACTTTCCCCAAGGCACATGAATCGAAATATGAGAAAATTTTTGGACCTCCCATACAAAACGTACCGGTCTACCAAGTAACGGGGGGTCAAAATTTATTTTTCGTATTTGGACCAATGTTTCTTGGGGAAAGTTGTTCACTTTCATAAGCTGGTTCACGCCTTCAAATATCTGCAGCTAATATTTTTACACCTTATACAACGTGTAACGTTAAATGCGCAAAACCTCAGACACCCTCAAGCAGACCATAAAACTGAACAACTTTCCCCAAGAAATATAGACCGTTAACTTAATGCTCTGCCTACTCCGCCAGGGATATAGGCGTGATTTATAAATGAATGTGTACTTGTCTACAAAGAGTTATGTCTTACAAAAGTTATGTCTTTTGTAAGTATGTATGTAGACAGTCATTTCCAGTCGGGTAAAAACAGAAAACGGCATAGCTTATTCTCATTTCTCTTTTCTATCAATTAATTTCGTAAATAGAATAATTACATTCGAAGGTAACTCCAGTTTATTTTCTAATTATAGGTATTTATTCTAAGAAACTAACAATACTGACTGACTGTCCCGATGGCGTAGCGGATAGTATGCCTGCCTTCTGCGCCGCGGGTCGTGGGTTCGATCCCCACCGGACACAAATATTTGCTAAGTCAATTTTCAAATATTTGTGTTGAGTCTGGGTGTTTTCTATGTATAATATGTATTTATTTACAAAAAAAAAGTATATATGTATTAGTATCAGCTATCTAGTTCCCATAGTACAAGCTTTGCTTAGTTTGGGGCTAGATGGCGCTGTGTGAATTGTCCAGGATATTTATTTATTTTTATTTTATTTATACTTTAATTAATAAAGTGATTTACACACTTGACGTCCGTCGATACGCAAGGAAATTCCGAATTTCCCATTAAAAAAAAATACTTTGACCCATGACAAACGCATAAACTTGCGTTGTTTGTATTGAGCAACATGCATTACGTACGCGCTTAAAAGGCTATATGGCCTCTATCACACTTCAGCGCAAAAAAACCGCTGAGCTAACGCAAAAACCGCTCTCAACCTGTATCACGAGCGGTTTTTGTATGGGGATAGTGACGATTCTAGTATGAATCTGACAGGCGCACACGTAAGCGTAGCGTTTTTTTTGCGCTGAAGTGTGGGAAGGACTTTAGCTATAGTTTTCTGTATTTTTCTATGTTTTTATTGTTGTAATCAGTAAAAGTGTGATGCCGGATTAGAATAGCATCACCCCACGTCCTTCCCGCGGGTGTCGTAAGAGGCGACTAAGGGACTCGAGAGTATTGGTGTATTACTATTTTTAGGCGACAGGCTGACAACATGTCACTATAGTGAAACACATGTGGGGTACAATACAAAGAATGAGCACAGCACTTAAATAATAAATAAGTGATTTTATATACTCTCGACAAGAAGAAGATTTTTCGCAACTAAGTGACAAGACAAGTGACGCGACTTTTTATTTGTGACGTCACGTGTGGCCAGGCCATAGTGGCGGACTAAGGAGGTCGCTCCACATTATGGCCATATTTTTCGTCCGGGATTTTCGGGGATGGTGCGTATTGGTGGTGCCGGTAATCCCACTCGGGGTCACCACTTATGTGGGGTACAATACAAAGAATGAGCACAGCACTTAAATAATAAATAAGTGATTTTATATACTCTCGACAAGAAGATGATTTTTCGCAACTAAGTGACAAGACAAGTGACGCGACTTTTTATTTGTGACGTCACGTGTGGCCAGGCCATAGTGGCGGACTAAGGAGGTCGCTCCACACACATGTTTTCTGAAACTACCTTGGAAAACAATCCTCAAAAATGTCAGACGTGGCTATAGCCACCGTATTCTTATGGCCGTTAAGGCTCTTCTTACCCCGCAAGGGATAAAGGCGTGATATATGTATGTATGTAATCAGTAAAAGTGTTCATTTATCGATCTAAACGCTCGGCAACGCACGTAAGGTGTGGGAACCGCGTAAGAACAATACCAAAATAATGGCACAGGATCAAAATAAATGGAATTCCACCCCAAAGGATCTCATTAAGATTGTCGGGACGCTAAACGATCATTATTAAGGAAATTTTCGAGGCAAAATGCTTCGGATGGTTTATCTTATTTGTCGACAAATTTGGAAATACCTAAACAAGTAATTTTATGTTTCAAATTAAGTCTTCTTTTTCTCTTCGTGTGCGACACCGAGTCATCCAATGACCCAATGAGCCCTACAGCGTCAGAATTTTTTCAACCGCATTCCGCAAGTAGCAGGCTTCTGAGCAACTTCTGACTTAGCTGTTGTGTAACGACCGCCAACTAAGTTATCATAGATAGCAACCGGGACCTACGGTTTAACGTGCCATCCGAAACACGGAACCATCTTTCTTACGGACAATCTGGTGGTTCAGCCCGCAATGTCCTTACCACACTGGGAACATATTCAAAAAGTGATAAATATCAACTTTGTGAGTGACTCACCGAGAATCGAACCCGGAAACCGCAATCGACGGATGATGCTGCAATAGCGCTGCGTCGAGCGGTTTTAGTATGGGTTAGTAGGTATTGATCTGACAGACCGCTGCGATATTTTTGCGGTCCGTCATGCGTTAAGTGTGCGATCCGCCGTAACATGTAACCTTTCACGGATTATCTACACATTCTATGCGACAATTACAAATACAAATACACACCTATCTGACAAATATTAAATTACTCCATGCATACATACATACATCCCACATTATGAGGAATTTGTGGGGTCAAATGATAGGTTACAGCGATTTAAAAACCAACACACACACACACACACTCACACACAAATAACGCTTGTATCCCTGGCAGGGTAGGCAGAGCATCAAAGACCGTAAAATTACAACTTTATCGCCACGTCTGACAAATTTTTGAGGGTCGTTTCAGATAAGTCGTGTATCACTATAGTGAAAGGTTGTAAGCCTGTCGCCTAAAATTGCAATTGATACATATGAAACCCTCAAGTCCCTTAGACGGCTCCTAACACCCCCACGGGAAAGACTTGGGGTGATGCTATTCTAAGCCGGCATCACACGGCAAAAACTAAGCCATCTTAAAACTAGGTGAGCTCGGAGCCATCGATGACCGATGGCATAGTGGTAGTGCGACTGCCTTTGACGCAGAAGGTTCCGGGTTTGATTCTCGGTGGGTCACTCACATACTTGATATTTATCACTTTGTGAATTTGTTCCCAGTCTGGTTTATTTTATTTATTTTATTTATTTATTTAATCAATTACAATAATATAGCTTAACAGGTTAAACCTCATTACTATACAGGGTACTGGTTAGGACATTGCGGGCTGAACCACCCGATTGTCCGTAAGTAAGATGGTCCTGTGTTCCGGATGGCACCAAGCCGTAGGTCCCGGTTGCTGTCTATGATCACTTAGACGGCGGTCGTTACACAACCATGTCAGAAGATATTTGTAGAATGCGGTTGAAAAATTCTGACACTAGGGTTCATCATGTCGTTGGACGACTCAGTGTCCCACACGATAAGAAGAAGTACAATAGTGTGATTGACTACCTCGTTTAGCTTATGTCTTACTCCAAATGACAGGTAATCATATTACAACGGATCAGTGACGTGCCCTCAGTTTCCCAACGACCCACATAAACTAGCGTCCGTAGACTAGATGGACAAAACTTTCGGGTTAAAATAGTTTACTTGATTTTGGGTTTCGGGTTTGATTCCCGTCACGTAGACACGAAGTCATTGTTGTTAATAAACTTTTGTTATTGATTTAAGGCCTTTCCCACACTTACATACATATATCTCGCCTTTATCCCTTACGGGGTAGGCAGAGCGCTAACGGCCGTAAAAATACATGTCTAACAAATATAGAGGGCCGTTTGAAATAATTTCGTGTATCACTATAGTGACAGGTTGTCAGCCTGTCGCCTAAAATTGTAATACACCTGAAACCCTCAAGTCCCTCAGTCGCCTCTCACTACACCCACGTGTAGGAAATGGGTTGATGCTATTCTAAGCCGGCATCACACGGCGCACTATCTACCCCACCAGGAATAGAAACATGAGTTTCTGTATTTTCCCTTGGGCGCAGGTGAAGGTTTTTTAATCAGGCTCCCCAGCAAAAGGTCCGAGCAAAAGTTAAGCCGTTGCGAAAGTTAGTATAACTCTGAAAGCCCAAAACTTTATAATGGAGGGGTCAGATGAAGGTACTTAGAAGGGATCAGGAAGAAAACTCACTTGTTGATCTTGCTATAGATATCTCATACCAACTTACTTAATGCTTAGGTACTTTGAAATTGGATATCAGCCGATTTTCGATATATTAAGTTTTTGCCGTGTCATGCGGGCTTAGAATAGCATCACCCCATTTCCTCCCGTGGGTAAAAGGCAACTAAGGGACTCGAGGGTTTCATGTGTATTACAATTTTAGGCGACAGGCTGACAACCTGTCACTACAGTGATACATGTATCATCGAAAAGGGCCCTCAACACTTGTCAGACGTGGCGATAACGACCGTAATTTTACGATTGTTAACGCTCTGCCTACCCCGGAAGGGATAGAGGCGTGATTTGTGTGTGTGCGTGTGTAAGTTTTTGACGGCATAACACTTTTCTTAAATTAAACGTGAATAGGTACATGTGATACAGGGTGTTAGAGACAACCCTTTTCCAGATTCCGATTATTAAATAAAGAATATTGAATAGAACTGAATTCAGACCATCATCATTCTCCTTGCCTTGTCCCGTTCTCTGTCGAGGTCAGCTACCTAACCTAGGGGATTTGACGTGGAACCAAGTATTTACACAGAGCGACTGGCATCTGACCTCTGCAACCCGAAGGCTAACCTGGCCCGAATCCTAGGATATTGAATTCAGACCATGAAACTGAATAACTTCCAAAATATTTCAGAAAACGCAATCAACTTTTGCTTCCCTTATAAGTCAGCTGATTATGATGTCATATGGGAGGTCGAATTTTTTCGTTTATTCCTGACAATTTGTCCCTAAGGGAAAGTTGTCAAGTTTGATGATCTGATGGATCAGTATATGGAGGGCTATCCATAACATCCCACATACAGCTCTTCAAGCAACCGACGTCCCCGCCGGCGGGGTCATGGAGGTCCCTCATTTGCGCCTCATTTTGGCAATTACCGACACATACCGGGTAGATTCAGTCCGATCCATTCTTCCCAGAACAACTCCTAAGCCCAGTCTCGCCCCAAGGGCGTGATTGGGCTGGTCATTTCCCGGTGAGCCCTCGCTCCTCACCAAGCCGTCCGGCGTAGTTTAGGTGGCCCCGGGGCCGGAAACATATAGACCATCACAAAAAACCCCGCATACAAATTCGCACCTCATTTTTAATCAATCATTTCTGATAAAGCAAAATGGGACCCCATCCGGTATGGGCCTCCCACGCACCCGTACCTATTTACACATTTTTGGGCCTCAGTATTGGAATATAATGCAAAATAATTATACTCTGTCGAAATCATTAAAAACAAGATATGTATGTCATTAATATTTTTTCCACAGAGGCTATAATTTTGCCGTCTTTAAATATCATGATTAACAGAACATCAAACATACCTACATATACAGGTTGTAAGAGACGGTGTAACGAAAACTTTGCAGGCGTGATCAGACTATGAAACTGAACAACTTTTTCAATGGGTCCTATGTTGGGAAACAAAAAAATATTTTTGAGTTTTATACAAAGTCAGTCAGCTGATCGGGAATTTTGTATGGAAGGTCGAAAAAATGTTTTCGACTTCCCAACATAGCAGCCATAGAAAAAGTTGTTCAGTTTCATGGTCTGATCACGCCTGCAAAGTTTTTGTTACAATATCTCTTACACCCTGTATACATGGTTGTCACCGTTTGATTACCGTTTTGGGTACGGAACCCAAAAATGTATAAAACTTTGTGAATTCCGACTCAAATAGCAAACCGAAACTATGAAAATGGTGATTTGATTGAGGAACAACGGGTAAAGTAAACTTTTTATACAATATTCTAAAAGGTTCCCTTTTATACATACGTATATCACGCCTTTACCACTTGCGGGGTAGGCAGAGCGTTAACGGCCGTAAGAATACGGTTGCTATCGCCACGTCTGAAATTTTTGAGGATTGTTTTCAAAGGTTGTTTCAGAAAACATGTGTATCACAGGTTGTCAGCCTGTCGTCTAAAAGTTGTAATACACCTGAAACCCTCAAGTCCATCAGTCGCCTCTTACGACACCCACGGGTAAGAAATGGACTGATGCTATTCTAAGCCGGCATCACACGACATTGATGTTTTATATGGAATTAAAAACAGTTTTACGGGCTGAAGAATGTTACACTATTTACTTAACGCCCTGTAGGTCTGAATGAACTCAAAAATTATTTGGGACCAAAGCAAAATGGGACCCCATCCGGTATGGGCCTCCCACGCACCCGTACCTATTTACACATTTTTGGGCTTCAGTATTGGAATATAATGCAAAATAATTATACTCTGTCGAAATCATTAAAAACAAGACATGTCATTAATATTTTTTCCACAGAGGCTATAATTTTGTCGTCTTTAGATATCATGATTAACAGAACATCAAACATACCTACTGTACGGTCTGTACACCGCACATCAGATTGCACTCTCAGCAATTTACTCCACATGGCGAGTATTAGGTCACTACTCGCCAGTCCGCGATCAGCACTCATTACGCGTGTACTCACTATCACCATTCATTTCTCTAAAGATAATTATCACTAATAAAATCATCAATTGACTATGAGAGTTTAATTATATCAACAATATCAATGTGCGAGTAAAATCAACCCGTACATTTCTGGTCCTTCGAGCCGAGATATACAGGTTGTAAGAGACGGTGTAACGAAAACTTTGCAGGCGTGATCAGACTATGAAACTGAACAACTTTTTCAATGGGGCCTATGTTGGCCAGCAAAAAAAATATGGCAAATAAATGAGTTTTTATACAGAGTCAGCTGATCGGGAATTTTGTATGGAAGGTCGAAAAAATGTTTTCGTTTCCCAACATAACCCCCATACAAAAAGTTGTTTAGTTTCATAATCTGTGCACGCCTGCATAATTTTCGTTATACCGTCTCTTACAGTCTGTAGGTATACATACATACAGACGCGAAAAGCGACTTTTATACTATGTTGTGATTCTTAAGACACCCATAGGTAGAAGTGGGGTGATGCTATTCTACACCGGCATCACTCGGGGAGTCACTTATTATTATTTAAATGCGTATAAAGCTGAGATACACAAAATAGTAACAAAAAAGTAAAATATCTTGTATTTTTTTTATCAACTGTCGTTTTTCATCGTTTTATTTTCTCCTCTTTGGCTGTTTGTTTTTATTAACAGACCGATATGCCGATATTATTTTCGATGTTATTTGAAACAGGTATTAATATTAATAATTTTTGAGTTCATTCAGACATACAGGGCGTTAAGTAAATAGTGTAACATTCTTCAGCCCGTAAAACTGTTTTTAATTCCATATAAAACATCAATGTCGGGTGATGCCGGCTTAGAATAGCATCAGTCCATTTCTTACCCGTGGGTGTCGTAAGAGGCGACTGATGGACTTGAGGGTTTCAGGTGTATTACAACTTTTAGACGACAGGCTGACAACCTGTGATACACATGTTTTCTGAAACAACCTTTGAAAACAATCCTCAAAAATTTCAGACGTGGCGATAGCAACCGTATTCTTACGGCCGTTAACGCTCTGCCTACCCCGCAAGTGGTAAAGGCGTGATATACGTATGTATAAAAGGGAACCTTTTAGAATATTGTATAAAAAGTTTACTTTACCCGTTGTTCCTCAATCAAATCACCATTTTCATAGTTTCGGTTTGCTATTTGAGTCGGAATTCACAAAGTTTTATTCATTTTTGGGTTCCGTACCCAAAACGGTAATCAAACGGTGACAACCATGTATACAGGGTGTAAGGGACGGTGTAACAAAAACTTTGCAGGCGTGATCAGACCATGAAACTGAACAACTTTTTCTATGGCTGCTATGTTGGGAAACGAAAAAAATTTTTCGACTTCCCATACAATGTCACACAGCTGATCGGGAATTTTGTATGGAAGGTCGAAAAAATCACGTTTACCATCATAGCCCCCATAGTAAAAGCTGTTCAGTTTCATGGTCTGAGCACGACTGCAAAGTTTTCGTTACAGCGTCCCTTACACCCTTTATTAGTAATTCTATGGTGACAACACTCCGCTGTCTGTAAAAATTTGGATACACAATTACCGACTGACCAAGTCAATTTGTATGGGAGGTAAAATTATCTCATATTTCGACCTATGTTTCTTGAGGAGAGTTGTTCAGTTTTATGGGCTGGTTCACCCCTTAAAATATTTACAGCTAATATTTTTACACCTTGTATTTACTGTCAGATAACATAAAATGCAGTTTTATTAAAAGTCTGACTCGCTCTTGACCGGTTCTTTTTTTCTTTATATTTTTGACGGATTGGAAAAATCTACTAGCTGAAAAGCCGTTGTTAGTCGAGAACTTTTTGTTCCGATATGAAAGGAAAAGGCGAAGGGGTTTTTTTATTCTGTAAAAGAAGTACGAAATGGATCCTAAAATGTTACAAAAATATTTATTGAGAGGTAATAGTTACTTACGTCTGTTTTACGAAAGGCTTTAAATTTTCTTGATTATGTACGAAAGTATAGGCTTTAAATTTTCTTTATTATGTTACTTCACACATTCTCTTATCGGTTCCCACATATCTAACCCTAATACATAATCCTAGTAAATTCACACATACCTACCCTTGAGTGATATAGATGGCGCTGTGCTGGGTATGTTACTGCAAAGTAACAGATTGTAATACCTATTTATATTTTGTGTTTTTTGAGCCTTGGCCTCTGACTCGTTTGGTGCGTGCCAGGCAAGACTGTCATTAAGTGTTGCAATGTTTTTTTTAGTCTTTTGGCTTTGGAATCTAGTAACATAGTCAGTTCGACGCCATCTACAGACATCTAGGAATACTAGCTTTTTTTTTAAATCTCGAAATGATAACCTATTGGGGTGATGCTATTCGAAACCCACACCACATGGCAAACCATCAAAGGGGTCAACGTATCATAGTTTTTCTTCGTATTTGTATGCATAACCAATATAAGCTGGTCCCTTGATATTAATATAAATAATTTCTTTATTTAATGGCGTTTTCACTTTGATTTCGCCAGTGTCAGTAAATAAATTTAACAGCGCAGCTGCGCAAGGACCCAAGTTTACTATTTTTTGTCATTGTAACGCCATCGAAACTCTACTGTCATTCAATCGCCATTGTCATATTTCTATACTTCAAACTGTTAGCAGGCTACGAAATGACCAAAATCATCCAACTGAGATCCAATCGGTTTTCATTAAATTTTGCACACAGATAGAGAGTAACTTAAATTAACACATAAGGACAGTCGTTATCCCGTTAAAATGTTCCTGTGGGATGCTACGGGATTAAAACTGACATCCACGCGGGCGGAGCCGCGGGCGCCCACTAGTCGAATATAAGCTCTGAATACTTAAATATGTTAGCGGTAGGACCTCGCCTTGATGAAAAAATCACAAAGAATTATTCGCAGAAAAAAATGAAGTAAAGGACGGTGTAACGAAAACTTTGCAGGCGTGCTCAGAACATGAAACTGAACAACTTTTACTATGGGGGCTATATTTGGAAACGAAAAATTTTTCTCGATCTTCCATACAAAAATCCCGATCAGCTGAGTGACTTTGTATGGGAACTCGAAAAAAATTTTATTGTTTCCCAACATAGACCCCTTACAAAAAGTTGTTCAGTTTCATGGTCTGATCACGCTTGCAAAGTTTCGTTTACACCCTGTATATAATTGCAAGGAATTCCGCAACTTCGAAATGAAATGTCAACAATCGTGGTAAGCTTCTTAGACTGGATTAGAAATAACTAGCGGCCCGCCCTGCGGGTGCACCCGCTGCTAATCGCTTTCATACATACATATATCACGCTTTCATCCCTTGCAGGGTAGGCAGAGCATTAACAGCCGTAAGAATACGTCGTTCCGAAGAAATTCCGTCGTTTTCCTAACAAAATCCCCGCAAAACATGGCGAATCCTGACTGTGTATACAAACATAATCACAACTTTTCTCTTGGATTCACTCTATCTCTAAAAAAACTATCAAAATCCGTTGCGGGGTATATAAGGAATCAGTGGTGTCCGTGACAGACAGATTTCATTTTTATATTATGTAAGTATACTAGCGGCCTGCCCCAGCGGCTGCGCCCGCTGCAACTCATTTTCCCGTGGCAATATACATTTTTCCCGGCAAGTATTATACATAAAAACCTTTGTCTTAAATCACTCTATCTGGGTGAAAATTTGAAAACGGTTCTTCAGGTCCCTTTCCTGGCAAATTTGAAATTTTAGATTTATGGTTATTTTATCATTGCATAATAATAAAGGCCTGTTGAAAAGGTTATTTACGAAAAAACACTTAAATCGAACCACAGGTTTCGTCAAAATTCAATTTTGAAATTTGAGGTGCCAGTCAACGGGACATTTTGCGCCAGTCAAGGGACAAAGTAATTATTTTAACAAAATATATGAGTAAAAGCTGTTCATCTTTTGCTTTTAACTAAGTAGAATAGAAGTAAAAGTTGCCGCAGCCTACCAGACTAACGCCCTGAAGCCTCAGTCTGGTTAAGACACGACGTACCTAGTCACAGACAATTTGCTCGTGCTTGAAACACGACACAGCTAGCCCGACATACGAAATGAAACAGCCACAGTGTTCGACAATCACAGTTGACAGGCGGGCGTACGTGATCTGTCGACCTCCGGAAGAAGGCTGTTCGTAAACAGCCGAAACGTAGACCCAATTCTCCACCAAAACAATAGGAACGTAAGTCGTTTAAACTTAGGCCGTAATGAAACAGCTAACATGAGACAAGAAAAAGCCACCGCAAACATTATGACCTGACAATTAACTGTGTTGAGCCACTTAAGACATTTTGCGAATTGTACATTCTGCTACTGTACAGACGAAGATAACCTTAAAGATGACGCAATCAGCCTGAGACGTGCATGACTCAGATACAACCTGAGATACAACGCAGTAGGTTAAGAGACGACGCAGTCAGCTTTAGAGATGTCGAAGTCACCCTTAGTGAGACATAACGCAGCCGCCCTGAGATACAACGCAGTCTGCTTAAGAGACGTCAAAATCAGCCTGACATAGCGCAGCCACCCTGAGATACAACGAAGTTACTTAAGAGACTTTAAATTATGACCCTGAGTGAGATACAACGCAGCCAACCTGAGATACAACACAGTAAGCTGAAGAGACGTCGCAATCATTCTGAGACATGACGCAGCCACCCTGAGATACAACGCAGTCAGCTTAAGAGACGTAGCAAAGAGCCTGAGTGAGACATGACGCAACCACCCTTATATACATCGCAGTCAGCTTAAGAGACGTCGCAGTCAGTTCAAGAGACGTCGAAATCAGTCTAAACGAGACATAACGCAGCCGCTCTGATATACAACGCAGTAGCTTAAGAGACGTCGCAATCAGTCTGAGACATTACGCAACCACCCTGAGATACTACGCAGTCAGCTTAAGATCGTCGCAATTAACCTGAAACCTAACGCAGAGATCCTGAGATACAACACAGTCATCTTAAGATACGTCACAATGTGCCTAAGTGAGACGTATTGCAGCCAACCTGAGATACAACGCACTCAGCTTAAGAGACATCGCAGCTAGGGCATGAATATCGGAATCTCGGAATATCGTAATATCGGAATCCCGGAGCAAAAGTTCCGATATTACGATTCCGATACTAAGTGATCAAATATCGTAATATCGGATTGAGAAAACTTTATTTGAAAACACCTGGAATATACTTTGTAAAAGACTGTGGTCATTATTATTATTTTCTCTTGACGCCCGTTACATTCTTTTCATCTCACGAGCGCAGGTTATCCCTACTTGTGTTTGTTATCTCTTTCTGTTTTCGTTTTGGACACCGAGTCGTCATGAAAAAAAATGGGTTCTTACATCTCTGGCCACCATCAAATTATGCCTCGCCCACGGAATTCAGCTTGCTGTCATCGATACATTATACAAAACCGAGCCAACGACTACTGATGAAGCTCTACCCGAACCGTCTTTTCAGCATGATAGATGCCTTGTTGTTTTTAAGAACGCACTATCAAGAAATAATAAAGTGTATTTAAAAAATAATTTTGAGGCATTCAGCCGCTATTTTTTATATTTCTGATAATTGTTTTTTTATTATTGTTGATTTTGCTTGCCTACTTTGATATTATAAAAAGTGTATTAATGTTGATTTTAAGAAAGTTTAATAATTAGTGATAATAGTAACGAGCAATCTGTGATTTTGTGCTTCTAAGTTCCTTATTATAAACGATTCGATCTATAAACTGTCTTTTTTTTCTTTATATACCAAAATATATCCCTAGGTTATCATCCAAAGTAATAACTAATATACTTACGCGTAACTGATAAAAAACGCGTGAAACTTAATTTTATGTGCAATTCCGATATTAATACCGGAATTCCGATATTGAGATCTGATATCGGAACTCAATATCGAAATTAAAAACCTTCCGATATTGCATGCCCTAATCGCAGCCAGCCTAAGATAAAACGCAACCACCCTGAAATACACCGCAGTCAGCTTAAGATACGTCGAAATTAACCTGAGACTTAACGCAGCCTCCCTTAGATACAACGCAGCCACACCTAGAGACATAAGTGTTTTTAAACTATGTTATCTAACTTACAGTACCCATGGGGAGACATGGGGTGGTGCTATTCTACTCTGCAGGCACACCTTTACACAAAAAAAATTGCAAAAACAATCATTAAAATAACATTAGTCACTTGACTGGCATAAAATGTCCCTTGACTGGGAAAAATGCCAGTCAAATGGAGCCAGTCAAGGGACAATTTTCTATGTTTTTAGTGATTTATTGGTAAACGCTTGAATGTAATCAAAATTTTTAAACGAATCTTAAATCTCGCTTTATTATGCGACATTATTTGTTCAGAACAAACCCTCTGTAATAACTCTTTCATGAATGAAACATGCACAGGAAAGGGACCTGGCGCGGGTGCAAAAATAGGATCAAAAAATTTAACAACTCCTATTTTATTCTAGAAGTGTCAAGGAGCTATATGCTCCCTCTCCAGGGACGAAGAAGCAATCCTGGCAGAAGGCAGAAACAAGACCTAGCTCATCGTTCTATTAGTTTCAGCGATTCAGTCGTTTTAGACCACGTATTCAGAAAACACAAAAACGTGTGACCAACACAAACTGTCGTTTTTATCGGTATACGCAGTTAAATATTGTCCAATTAATAATTTTCAATGAATCTAAATGATATAAGGATTATTATGATGGGTGAAAAGTTATATGATGTCCAGCTAGATAAAACTTTATGCGTGTTTGAATTTCGCAACAGCTGAGTGTGACACGCGAAGAACGCGTGTTTTGGCCCCGATTTCAGGTTTCAGATTAAGTTTTAGTTAAACATATTTCATAATTTGTGGATGGAGTTTTAGTTTCTGAATAGTCAATTTAACATTATTTCGTGTGAAAGTTAGTAAAAACCTGTAAGTGTGTAAGTTTTGAAGAAATTAACGTGTGACCGCAATTTTTACCCTCTCCAGGAATCACCCATCTATTAAAAAACCTGCATTAAAATCAGTTACACAACATTACTGTTAAAGATTTAAGAGCGGAGCACACCGGCTCCGTATGCGTTGCGTATCCAGCTCTCTTCCGTAGTGACGCGCGTGATCACGTCCGTACACCCCTGCCACACGGGGTTACGGACGTGGTTACGCAGGTTACGCGCGTAGCTACGGATGCGAGCTGCAAGGGGTCTGTTGCGTACCAACTGTCATATCCAAAAGTTCTGTCATCAGTGTGCAATAAATATTGCGCAAATAAAAGCGCGCATCGCGTTCTGTGCAGCAAAAAGTTGACGACATATCAGTGTAAATTAGTTGCAAATATTTTAAGGGATGAACCAGCCCATGAAACTGAACAACTTCCCCTAAAAAACATAGGTCAAAATATGAAAAAAAAAATGCGGCCTCCCATACAAAGTTACTGACCGACTCAATTCAATTTGTATCAACCAATGTATTTCAACCTATGTTTCTTGGGGAAAGTTGTTCAGATTTATGGGCTGATTCACCCCTTAAAATATTTGGAGCTAATATTTTTACACCTTATATTTGACGCTTACTATAGTGCACATTTTTTGATGCGCATTGTGGTAGCCCGTAGTCCGTACACGCGTCCGCACTACGCGCAGGACAGAGCTGTGCGTGTTCGGACGTGTTTGGTGTGACGTCCAACAGGGATTCTCATAGAATACAACGTCATCACTGCACGCAGAGTACGCAACCTGTTTGACTTTTGGCAGCTGTACGGCGTAACTACGGCGTAACCCTACAATGCGTGCAGCACGCAACGGATACGCATCACAGGCAGTGTGCCGTATCTCATACAGTCCCATACATTACAACGTCATAAATACATGCGTAACTACGGATGAGAGCTGGATACGCAACGGATACGGAGCCGGTGTGCCTCGCCCTTTAAGCATAGATACAGACAGACGCGAAAAGCGCTTTATTTTATGTAGAGAATGATATAAAGTGTAAAAATATTAGCATCAAATATTTAAAGGGGTAAATCATCCCCTCACATATTTCTTTCATATTTCGACCTATGTTTCTTGGGAAAGTTGAACAACTTTCCCCAAAAAACATAGGTCGAAATATGAAAAAAAAATTTTGGACCTCCCATACAAATTGACTTGATTGGTAGGTAATATTGTATGGGAGGTCCAAATTTTAAAAAAATATTTCGACCTATGTTCCTTGGGGAAAGTTGTTCAGTTTCATGGGCTGATTCACCCCTTAAAATATTTGCAGTAATTTTTTTTACACCGTGTACATATTGTGGAAGATGTACTATGGTGCGGTCTACGCCGGTTCTCGCACGCAATTACCTCTCGCTTTACCGATCCGGATCTTTTCTAGAGGTATTTTTGACATGCCGTGTGATGCCGGCTTAGAATAGCATTACCCCACATCCTTCCCGTGGCTTTCGTAAGATGCGACTAAGGGACTCGAGAGTATTGGTGTAGAACAATTTTTAGGTGACAGGCTGACAACCTATCACTATAGTGATACACCTGTTTTCTGAAACTACCTAAGAAAACTATGCTCAAAAATGTCAGACGTGGCTATAGCAACCGTATTCTTACGGCCGGTAACGATCTGCCTACCCCGCAAGGGATAAAGGCGTGATATATGTATGTATGTATAGAGTAGAATACACGTCGTCGGCTCGTAGTGTGATAGGTATGTTTACGTAAGATGACACTTCTAATTTTAAGCGTATTCTATTTCCGTTTCTCTTTATTCTAATTAATTAGACTAATTAGTTCACCCTTAGGGTGAAATACACGACATACAATTTAATATGATTAATGTGTTACCTTACTAGGTACTTACTTTGCGTCTGAAGTGAGTGTGGGTAGCACCAAGCTAAATTTTGGAAACTGTACAAATTTACGGCGATTCCGAAAACGAAAATCCATCGTCCACGATTTCTTTTTTTGCGCATTTTTGCAATAGTAGAAAGCTGTATAGCTTAGCCAGCAAGAGTTTTTTTTTTATTGCAAAGGATGTGAATGATATGTAATATGTATTATGTATAGCTTGACAATAAAAAGTATATCAAAAATGAGGGCGCCACTTACTTCGCGATCTGTCAAATCTGAAAAACTTCATACAATTTTTTTTGTTCCATTTCATTGAATTTCTACTCTTTCTGGCCTAGCTATAGCAAGGTGCAAGAAAATTTGCTGCGAATATTTTAAAGGGTGGACCTGTCCATGAAACTGAACAACTTTCCCCAAGTAACATTAGTCGAAATATGGAAAAAAGTTTGGTCCGCCATAAAAAAATACCAACCGACCAAGTCAATTTGTATGGGAGGTCCAAAATGTTTTTCATATTTCGACATATGTTTCTTGGGGAAAGTTGTTCAGTTTCATGGGCTGATTCACCCCTTAAAATATTTGCAGCGAATATTTTTACACCTTATTTGTACGATGGACAAGCTAAGACGGATCGCACACTTGACGCGCAACAGAGCGCTAAAATATCGCAGCAGTCTGTCAGATCCATACTAGAAATGTCAAGTTTGAGCTCGTATGTACAACATACATACATATATCACGCCTTTATCCCTTGCGGGGTAGGCAGAGCGTAAACGGCCGTAAGAATACGGTCGCTATCGCTACGTCTGACATTTTTGAGGACTGTTTTCCAAGGTAGTTTCAGAAAACATGTGTATCACTATAGTGACAGGTTGTCAGCCTGTCGCCTAAAAATTGTAATACACCAATACCTCGAGTCCCTTAGTCGCCTCTTACGACACCCGCGGGAAGGATGTGGGGTGATGCTATTCTAAGCCGGCATTACACGGCAAACGGCACCTATGTACAAGGCTTGCATTTTCTTGGTAAGTAATAGTTTTACGTTCCTTTTCAACTAAACCCCGTCTGCACGGCCGTCGTTCCGTTCCACGATCGCTCTAATGAGGACCGCCTGCAGCTACTGCAGAAAACGATACGAAAATATTTACTTACTTCTTTCTAAGGGCTCAATCCTGAAGGGCTTTTTCCACGTTAAAAATATGGCTCATGAATTAGCTAGTTTCCTGGGTCATTAAAAATATAACAGTTGTACACTTAAAGCTATTGTCCAAAAATACTACAGACTTCATTCGCCATTTTTCGAAATATTTTAAGTTGGAATAAATAAACAGAAGAATAATATAAGAGTAAGTGTATTGAAGAACTACCGCCCGATTTCGCTTTTGAGCCATGTTTACAAACTGTTCTCCAGGGTCATCACGAACCGTCTTGCGCGAAGACTCGATGAGTTTCAGCCTCCCGAGCAGGCCGGGTTTCGAAGGGGTTATAGCACCATAGACCACATTCACACGGTACGGCAGATTGTACAGAAGTCTCAAGAGTACAATCGGCCCCTGTGCTTAGCGTTTGTGGACTATGAGAAAGCTTTCGACTCCATCGAAACCTGGTCTGTTCTGGAGTCTTTGCAGCGTTGCCAAGTCGACTGGCGATACATTAAAGTGATGAGATGTCTGTATGAAGCGTGACGCCATACTTCTAATTCTTCAAACAAAATACTGTTTTAGATCGTTTTAAAAAGTAGTTAATTTGACCTGTCGGGAAACAAGCCTATTGCGATATCAATGTCTCAAGACGAAAGTGTTTGAACAGTGTGTGTTGCCAGTGATGACCTACGGTGCCGAGACGTGGTCCCTAACTGTACATACATACACATATCACGCCTTTATCCCTTGCGGGGTAGGCAGAGCGTTACCAGCCGTAAGAATACGGTTGCTAACGCCACGTCTGACATTTTTGAGGATTGTTTTCCAAGGTTGTTTCAGAAAACATGTGTATCACTATAGTGACAGGTTGTCAGCCTGTCGCCTAAAAATTGTAATACACTAATACTCCCGAGTCCCTTAGTCGCCTCTTACGACACCCGCGGGAAGGATGTGGGGTGATGCTATTCTTAGCCGGCATCACACGGCATTTCTAACTGTAGGCCTCTTAAATAGGCTCAGAGTCACTCAGCGAGCTATGGAGAGAGCTATGCTCGACGTTTCTCTACGTGATCGAATCAGAAACGAAGAGATCCGTAGACGAACCAAGGTAACGAGCAAGGCAACGCGACATGGACAGACGACAGACAGTTTGTAAAATTTAGCTTGATACCTGTGACGTTTGTGACCTTGGTGCAAATGCTATGACATAAGGTACATTCTCCTAGCAAACAAAGGAAAATAGACCTTATATGCATTTGCGCCAAGGTCACAAACGCATCAAGCAAACTTTTATAAACTACAGTAAAGAACGCGGGGAAAATGCTGAATGCAGGCCGAGGATTTCGGGTTTTAATTTTTTTCGTATTGCGACCAATGTTTCTTTCGATTGCCGTGTGATGCCGGTATAGAATAGCATCACCCCAATTCTTCCCGTGGGTGTTGTAAGAACCAACTAAGGGACTCGAGGGTTTCATGTGTGTTAGCACGTATTACAGCTCTAGGCGACAGGCTGACAACCTGTCACTACAGTGTTATACGAATCATCTGAAGGTGCCCTCAATATTTGTCAGACGTGGCGATAACGACCGTAATTTTACGATCGTTAACGCTCTGCCTACCCCGCAAGGGATAAAGGCGTGATTTGTGTGTGTGTTTTTGTTTCTTAGGATTTTTTTTTTATTTCCATGGAAACAATTTTCACACTCTATAATATTCATTTTGGTATAGTTGACAGAATCGCGCCCCATATCGATGATTATATGAATATTTTCAATATGGAACTCGCTTGAAGCAGTTTCCTGGTGTCTTTCAAAGGTTTTCCAACTAAAGTTGCTGCAGTTTTAATATTTTTTTTATTATTTTGCAGGAAATATAGCTGTGCTTTTTGTATGAGTATTTTAGACTTGATATGTATTTAAAATTATTATTTTTTAAATACGTTTGCGCTTGCAAAGAGATTTTCATTTTCAAGAGAGCTTTTGAGTTAAGTAAAGAGTGCTTTGTTTGCCTTTGAAGATGTATTTTTACTAACAACGCCATCTATTGAGCAGTAAACAAAACAAACCGTCCTCCAACTGGTTTCTAAACATCTCATGATAAACAGTATAAGAAATTTCAGCCAAGGTGGTTTCCACATGCAACGCACAACGCTGCGCTCTTTTAGCACATCCGTAACGCAGGCGTTTATCAGAAGCAAGAAAATAGTTTTATTATTATTATTATTATTCTAGTCGCTGGATAGATGGCGCTGTGCTTGGTATGCTACCGCAAAGAACGGAACGTAATTTTAAGTTTTTGTTTTTCTGAAACTTGGACTCTACACGTTAGTATATTATTAGTCTTTGTTGGACTCGGACTCATTTGGAACGAAAGTGTCGGTATGCCAAACTCTCAGTCAGTTTTTTTTTTTTTTTATGGACTCTACGTTTTCGGCCCCGGGGCCATCAAAACTACGCCTGTCGGCTTGCTGGGGAGCACGTGCCCGGAAATATTTGATTGGTTGTTCAAACAACCAGCCCAATCACGCCCGTGGGGCGAGACTGGGCTTAGGAGTTGTTCTGGGAAGAACTGATCGGACTGAATCTACCCGGTACGTGCCGGTAATTGCCAAAATGAGGCGTAAATGAGGGAAGGAGGTTTTTTTAGTCTTTGGAATCTACACAAAAATCAAGTAACATGGTCGGTTCAACGCCATCTATCGAGTTCTTAGAATACTAGATTCTTTAAAATTCTCAAAAAGAAAAACTCCTATTTCCCCCTCAGATCTGAGATTTCCCCCTACTAAAAACCTGCGTTGATGAAGGAACAACGCAAAGCTTGCATCTTTCTCTGTTGAACCACAGAATAATAACTAGTGACTGGCGTTAGTTGAACTTAGTATGGTAGACGACGACGATGGACGAGGACGACCGATGTGGCGCAGTGGTAATGCGACTGCCTTTGACGCAGAAGGTTCCGGGTTCGATTCTCGGTGGGTCACTCACAAAGTTGATATTTATCACTTTGTGAATTTGTTCCCAGTCTGGTTAGAACATTGCGGACTGAACCACCCGATTGTCCGTAAGTAAAATGGTTCCGTGTTTCGGCTGGCACGGTAAGCCGTAGGTCCCGGTTGCTGTCTATGATCACTAAGACGGTGGTCGTTACACAAACATGTTAGAAGCCTGCTACTTGTAGAAGGCAGTTGAAAAATTCTGACACTAGGGTTCATCGGGTCGTTGGATGACTCGGTCTCCCACACGAAAAGGAAAAGAATTATGGTAGATGCAATATTACACCTATCTCCTTTGCACCAGCGTCCATCTAGTCTGGGATTCGTCTAAGCCCAAGTGCCTGGTACGTCGACCCTAACTTTTTCATCTATAGTTTTGAAATAGAAAAACCGTATAAGGTTTTATATATTTCTTTTTCTACGAACAATCATTAATCTCTCTTTCCCGTTTTCCCTCGGGATTGTCTGTTTAACCTACGCAATTTGATAGACAGAGCTCTTTGTATGGAGTCGTTGGAATTATTAGACCTACAGCTTATAAGACCTACTAGGTCTATTTTGTGACATAGGTACACTAGTTATTATATAAGTACATATACAGGGTGTAAGAGACGGTGTATCGAAAACTTTGCAGGCGTGATCAGACCATGAAACTGAACAACTTTTACCGTGGGGGCTTCTACTAAGTGAGCTGATCGAAAATTTTTGGTTTCCCATAGTAAATGCAGTCAGCTGATCGCGATTTTGTATCGGAGGTCGAAAGCTTTTTGTCTTTTCCTGACATGTTCCTAGGGGAAACTGTTGTTCAGTTTCATGACCTGCTTGCACCCTATCGGTATTCAGGACGCTGTCCCTAACACCCTGTATAGATGGTTCCGTGCTTCGAAGTGCACGTTATGCCGTCTATCCCGGTTTCAGTCTTTATAGACTAGATAACTTGGACGGCGATCGTTACACAACCATGTCAGAAGCCTGCTCCTCGTATTTAGTAGTCAGATAGATGAACACCTCTGACACCAGAATTAATCGGATCGTTGGACGACTTGGTATCCCACACAAAAAGAAGGAGATTGGACCCACAGGGTCTGATTGGCTGTAGGTCTATTGAATGAACGGCTTCTAACTAAGTAGTCTGTAGGGAAATATACGGATCTCTTCCGTTAAACATATTTCGTTGTGGTTAGTCATTTGTCTTGGTGTCCAAGGTCTAAACCTATGCAAAATTCAGTAAACTTCTTTGACGACCGATGTGGCGCAGTGGTAGTGCAACTGCCTCTGACGCAGAAGGTTCCGGGTTCGATTGTCGGTGGGTCACTTACAAAGTTGATATTTATCACCTTGTGAATTTGTTCCCTCCCAGTCTGGTTAGGACATTGCGGGCTAAACCACCCGATTGTCCGTACGATGGTTCCGTGTTTCGGATCGCACGTTAAGCCGTAGATCCCGGTTGCTGTCTATGATCTCCTAGACGGCGGTCGTTACACAACCATGTCAGAAGCCTGCTACTTATGGAAGGCGGTTGAAAAATTCTGACACTAGGGTTCATCAGGTCTTTGGACGACTCGCTCTCCCACACGAAAAGAGAAAAGAAGAGAAGTAAACTTCACAACTCGGTACCTATCCAGCGGCGGGCGGATCTACCTATGGACTTTATGGGCTTCAGTCCAGGGCCCCGTGGATGCAGGGGGCCCCCAGTCCTGTTAAAAATAATAA
Source organism: Keiferia lycopersicella (assembly GCA_029255805.1). NCBI lineage: Eukaryota > Metazoa > Arthropoda > Insecta > Lepidoptera > Gelechiidae > Keiferia > Keiferia lycopersicella. The sequence goes on from JARACZ010000028.1 coordinate 1,848,870, forward strand.
TATACGAATCGTAGGTAAGGTTGGCAACACAAAACGATCAACTTGTGGGCGTGACTATCAAATTTTAGCGGGCGTGTATTGTGAATGGGGTTTCACCGATTTTTTTCCAAAAATTTCTTCCATATTTCGACCTATGTCGCTTTGGGAAAGTTTATAACAAACGATATCCGGGCCCTTATAATTTAAATATAGCGACATCTGTTGACCTTAATACTATTAAGTCAATTGGTACCAAAGATGGTACCATTATACTACAGTGGCTCAACCCTAGTCTTTGATGGGAGCGGGATTGGTTCGGTAACTGGATAAGAGATGGCGCTGGGAGTCATATTTAGGTCGATTGTTTGTGAAGATGGGATTCGTGTGTGTGTGTGTGTGTGTGCATGTGTGTGTATTTATGAATGAAAATTATATAAAGTAGCGACGCCTGGTATCGAGTAGGAGGATTATTTAGAAAATTTTAGAAGTACGTGTGTGTGTGCGAAGGTTCCGGAGAATTCAAGAAAAACAATTTTCGAGAAAATGTTTCGAGATTGATCGATTTTAGGACTATATAAGCCGGTCGCACGGCCGTCGGAGGCAAGTTTAATTTTACCGAGACAACTCGCTGGATAAAGTGAGAAGGTTTCGAAGTAAAGTGAGAAAGTTGGTGAGTGTGCTGTGAGTCTGAAAGGTCTTCGTCCGCAATCAGCTGTTCGTGCCGTGTCAGCTGATTGATCCGCGGGTGAAGTTTGGTGTACCTAGTGCTGGTGTCTTGTTATGAGGAAAGAGAAGCCAGCTGTGTCGCTGGAGGGTGCTGATGCTGCCGGTCTATTCAGCGAGGGTGGAAGCTGTTTGTTTTGGATAGTTTTGTCGAGAGATACTGGTTCCTGGGACTCGCCAGATAAGTACAAGTTTTGCTATTCTAAATCTTGTCAATTGTAGCTAATGAATCATAGATTTTTAGGCAAGAAAACAGTCTAAACTAAATATCTAGGTCTAGGTTATACAGAATAGTCTAGTTCAACCTATTTTATATTTTTATAGATATTGACAAGATTTGGAAATGTTAGGCTTCTTTTTCTTAGGCTATACCTAGGTTTATTCTTGTTGAATTTTGTATTTGTTTTGTTGTCAGTTCCGTTTGAGTTCTTCATGCAAACCTTATCATTTCTGAATTCTGCAACCAACAACCATAATTTCTAAATATTTCAAAATCTTTTTTATTAATTTGCCTAAGCGATTGCTGATGTTTCAATATAGGTATATAGGTAGGCATACCCTAAATCTGATCCTATCCTAACCTCTTCTATTCTACCAGAATATATCAGGTCTGTGCCTGCACTGGACTATTTTATATCTACAGTTTTGATTTGTTCCTGTTGGGACTATCATATTAAAACTTTGCTGCTAAAGCGACTGAGGAGAAAATACTCTTTGTGTCTTGTATTTACATGGGCTTTGGTCAGTGGTATCTATTAATAACATTTACAACTAATACTTACCTATTGTTTTGCTTTATAAGCAAAATATGTTTACGAGGCTGAAAGTGGCTTTGTTCATCAGTGGATTAAAAATCTACTATATTTATCACCTACTTGTGCTTACTATTTTATAGTTAAGTACTTTCATCATACTAAAAATATGGCTGGTAGATTAGAAATCTCCCATCCTTTGTTTCCTGTCTAAGAACAGGTTTCAGATGTTAATATGCATCTTAAATTATTTTATTGTTTTATAAAATCTCTCATGGCTTGCCTGAGAATACCGGTGTGTTAACACATACCAAATTAATTGTCATTGAATGATGTATGACAACTGCTATCCAACGCTCCTGATATAATATACTTACCTATAGTATTCTATATGGCTGTAACGATATCCTGTTCCTATAATCATTTATATGACCAAAGGAGGTAATTATGGGTTTCATATTCGCACTAGCCACATCTATCTATATCTTACAATGGGATTAGCATTAGCGTCTCAACCTACTATTGGCTCGCGGAATGATCTCATTATAAAGGGACTAATTTGCTAAATGCATACCCTTAACTTCCGTATGGAAATCATATAAATGTATGGGCAAGTTTGGTACAGTCTTTATATTGAATACTGGCCTGAAAGGTCAAAATAACAACAAACTACTACTGAATGATTCCAGTTGGAATTATATTATTCAACTGATAATAATACATCTGACACATTGGTGTCTTCTGGCTGGTCATGAAGACTGGTTATATTAATACAAAATCTAATATTTGTTCTTAAAGAACATCTGAATCTGTTCAAAATCCTGATCATTTTTCCGTAGCGCTGCTTCAGCGCTACAGTGTCAGTGTTATGACACATCTTTTAGCAGGAGAATAATCTCCAAATCCAAATCCAAATCTTCAAGGGGACCTGTTGGGCAGCGTTCAGTTTTGATAATTGACTCCTTCCCTGTGGATGTTTTTACATAATGATTGTGTAAGAATATCCATGGGCAGGCATTTTGTCAAATATTGGATGTTGCTGGGTCGGAGGTCCATTCGGTTGAGCGAGGATTGGGGGCTCGAATCGGTCTCGTTTGTCCGTCCCTGTTGTCCAACCTTGTCCTGTCTAACAAATGCCTACCTAATAGTTATCATAGTACAAGAATTCCATATACCAGCTTAAAAGAACTATTGGTTTACTATATCTTATAAAACACAACGTATATAAGGGTCCTAACTATTATCTAGACGATCACAACTAATGTTTATATCACGAACCATTCATCTAGACTTCTATGTGAGGTCTAGACCTTCTATAGGTCTTCTATAGGTCCACGGGCCAAATAGCCCAGGGTTGAACTGTTACAAGTTGTTCAGTTTCATGGGCTGGTTCAGCCCTTAACATATTTGCAGTTAACATTTTTACACCTGAATATCATTCTCATAGATGAAAATACGAAAAATTAACAAACTTCGACCAGGAATCGAACCCCGGCACCTGGGGGGTACCGTCTCACTGCTCTGCCACTGACGCACTGGTCCACCTCATCAATTTCAAGCGACGATTTTAGCGACATCTAGTAGACGGAGATTTAGTACATAGTCACTTCGAGCATCAGGAGATTGAGAAATTGTCGAGGTCGACCAGTGCGTCGATAACTCAGAGGCAGAGCAGTAAAACGGTGCCCCATCTGCCCGGGTTTGATTTCCGGTCGACGCCTGTAAATTTTTTCATTTCTTATTTTTATTTAGGAGCACCTTGTTTTAACCATATCAAGAAACAAGTAGCAAATAAAATGGTCTATAAAATAGTAAGGTTTAATCTTAGTTTTATAGTTCACGTCGTTAAACACAAGACTATTATAGATTAAGAGGCAGTGAAGAAGAAGATAATTTAATTTTATAAATTCATGTACAAAAAAACTGCAATTAAATATATTTTCATTTAAAATCTTTGCATATAAAATCTTATTCTGTGACTCAAAATGGAAATTCTATCACCACAGCGCAGGTTTTTGGCCCCGGGGCCATCAAAACTACACCGGACGGCTTGGTGGGGAGAGAAGGCTCACACGGAATCATATCTGTTGTTATTGCCGTGTGATGCTGGCTAAGAAGAGCATCACTCCATTTTTCCCATGAGTGTCGTAAGAGGCGACTAAAGGACTCGAGGGTTTAATATGTATTACAACTTTAGTCGACCGGCTGACAACCTGTCACTACAGTGATACACGAAACATCTGAACAGGCCCTCAATATGAATTCAGACGTGGAGATAGCGGCCGTATTTTAATAGCAGTTAACGCTCTGCCTAGCCCGCAAGGTGATAAGTATATGTACCTTTATAGCGAATACAGCGAATTTGAAAATTTTATCCTGGTTTATGACCATTTTATGGCTTGTGCTCGTGAGGTGAGAGACAGACAGCAAACTTTAAAGAAGTTTCAGTAGTAGGGCCCCTTTTTTACCCTACGGTAAAGTAACCATCAAAGGCATCGGTTCCCAAATAAAAAGATCAAAAGGTTATCAAAAGAGATGTTTCTTTCAGTCTTTATTTTTATTTATTTATCCCACTCGTGCCGCGTTTCTACTAGGGACATACTAAGTTGTTATAGAAAGGAGAAAATTGTGACTGGCCATTTTAACTTTTTTTTACAATGACTAATTTATTTATGTAGTGACAGCATTATATTGTAAATCCCTGACATTCTAAAAGCATTCGTTGTGAATCTACTTGGAAATAAACGATTAAAATTCGAAATCTTTCCGTCGCCGCCTCTTAGACTATTCGTCCTTAACCGCTGTTCCCATCTTAAATCTAATTGTGATGTTAGTTTGGGGAACTTTAACTACTTCAAGGTGGTTCGGGGAGTTAACGAACAACCTACGAGACGACGACGACAACGAGATGAGAAAATAATTACACTTCACCACTTTTTATCTATTTATTTCGACGACCGATGTGGCGCAGTGGTAGTGCGACTGCCTTTGACGCAGAAGGTCCCGGGTTCGATTCTCGGTGGGTCACTCACAAAGTTGATATTTATCACTTTGTGAATTTGTTTCCAGTCTGTTTAAGACATTGCGGGCTGAACCATCCGATTGTCCGTAAGTAAGATGGTTCTGTGTTTCGGATGGCACGTTAAGGACCAAGTCAATTTGTAAGGGAAGTCCAAAAATCTGGCTGGTTCACCCTTTAAAATATTTGCTGCAATTTTTTTTACACCCTGTATAAATTTCTGATCCAGCTGTATGCAACGAATGCTGGGTAAGTGAAGTATGCTTCATGCAAAAATACCAATGGAAAATTGGATTCCAGCATTTCCAGCTAGGCATAACCATTCGAACAGGAGAAATGGCTTCGATTCCTATCGTGGCTTTATTTATAGGAAGTGGTTCGGAAATAAACATAAAATGCAATTATAGTTTCCCATTTCTACCCGTGGGTTTCGTAAAATAAAGTTAAGTTAGGCGGATCGCACACTTGACGCTCGACAGAGCTCAATAATATCGCAGCAGTCAGTCAGATCTATACTAGAAACACAAAATAGAGAATTTATTTTGTGCTAGAAACGTCTCTCCCCATACTAAAACAGCACTCGACGGACGACACTGCGATAGCGCTGCGATGACAGCGGTTGCGCGGTTTTAGTATGGAGATTGACATTTCTAGTATGGATCTGACACCTAAGGTAGACTGGTAGATAATGCCGCCCATATAATGAAATGAAATGAAATACATTTATTGCATTGAATAAGGTTTAGAATCCAGGTTTTAATTATAGCATACACAGTCCGCTCTATTCAGCGAATTTAAATTGTAAGTACACATTTAGTGTGTAAAGTTAAAAAATCATAAGCCTCCCTCGAAAGCGGTCGGGTAATAAAACACGGAGTTTCACATTGATACATACATACATATATCACGCCTTTATCCCTTGCGGGGTAGGCAGAGCGTTAACAGCCGTAAGAATACGGTCGCTATCGCCACGTCTGACATTTTTGAGTATTGTTTTCTAAGGTTGTTTCGGAAAACATGTGTATCACTATAGTGACAGGTTGTCAGCCTGTCGCCTAAAAATTGTAATACACCAATACTCTCGAGTCCCTTAGTCGCCTCTTACGACACCCACGGGAAGGATGTGGGGTGATGCTATTCTAAGCCGGCATCACACGGCATTGATCCCCAACATTAACCAATTTTGCCGTTTAGGAAATGGAGCCGACACCTAATAGTCAAAGTTTCGGGCAACTCCAGCCAACTTTGTGTTAAAGCCTCATCATAACTTATTGTTGTTTTGTACTACACTAGCGACCTGCCCCAGCGGCTGCGCCCGCTGCAACTCATTTTCCCGTGGGAATAAGGATTTCTCCCGGCAAGTATTATACATAAAAACCTTCCTCTTTAATCACTCTATGGCGAGGAGCATACTTGACGCACGACGGAGCGCAACAATATTGTAGCGGTCTGTCAGATCCATACTAGAAATGACAATCCCCATACTAAAACCGCACTCGATGGATGACACTGCGATAACACCGCGTCAACAGCGGTTGAGCGGTTTTAGTATGAGGATTGACATTTACGACTGCCGTCTAAGTGATCATAGACAGCAACCGGGACCTACGGCTTAACGTGCCATCCGAAACATGAAACCATCTTACTTACGGAAAATCGGGTGGTCCAGCCTGCAATGTCCTAACTAGACTGGGAACAAATTCACAAAGTGATAAACATCAACTTTGTGAGTGACCCACCGAGAATCGAACCCGGAAGCTTCTGCGTCAAAGGCAGTCGCACTACCACTGCGCCACATCGGTCACCTGAGCTACAACAAATCTGTAATTCTTCGTCGCATAGCGTGCGTAACGTAAGCATTGAATGGCTAAAAATAATAGTCCAATCTACGATTAATCACCACTTAAAATGTTAAACAGCGAAACACGGGGTAAGACGTAGTTCACATAATTTTTCGGTCGCACGCTATATAGGCCTAAAATCATTATAATGTCAAGGTGAACAATATCCAACAAATTAATTGCATAGTAGATAGGTAAAGCAGTAGCGAAACTTCATACAAATGCTCAGAAACTCACTCGGAGTCGGTGTGACTGAAGCCTTTATAATTTATTGCTCATTTTTCGTTTTGCACTTTTTGCTTCTAATGCACATTTTGAGTTTGGCACATTTTGTGTTTTGCACATTTTGATTGATGTGTTCATTTTGCTTTTTGCTCATTATGCTCTGAAGGGACAAAGGTGAGTAAGACTAACATCACCACACGGCATCTCACCAATATAGAAACGACAGAATAAATTAATACCAATTTGGCGGATCGCACACTTAACGCACGACGGAGCGCTAAAATATCGCAGTGCGCAGCGGTCTGTCAGAACCATGCTAGAAATTAGAAACCATGGGGAGTAACCCCATATTAAAACCGCACTCGACAGACGACTAGCGCTAGCGCTGCGTCGACAGCGGTTGAGCAGTTTTAGTATGGGAATTGACGATTCTAGTATGGATCTGACAGACCGCTGCCATATTTTAACGCCCCGTCGTTCCTTAATTGTGCGATCCACCTTTCTCGTAGTACAAGAAAAATTTTGCCGAATTTTTTGTATGTTTAAGAATAGAAATAGAACTGGGAATCATTTATTTGCAAGAATACTTAATAATTAAATAAGTTACGCTTCAATTGAGTTTTGCTACTGCTTTATCCTATTCTGTGTACTGTACCAACTACTTCTATACAATATGGCCTTTTCTAATAACAGTTCAAAAATAAATATAAAGTGGTCTAAAATCGTGGCCAACAATTTACGTGTATTAGGTATTTTGAGGCCACTTCACAAAATTGTGTCTAGGCAGTAAAATAATTGTATTGAAGGGGGAAAAAAAGACATAATTATCAATAATAGTCCTTGTTTTTTTATTTTCATTTGCTATATTTTTAAAATTTCTATTACAATGTCAATACATTTAGAAAGTAAACATTCTGAGAATTATATTACAAAATACCTGACAGCATTAAATTGGATAGTACTTAATATATCCAATTTATTACAGTATAACTAATAAGTTATGTCCGACATAATTATGATGTCAAATTTTTAATGATATTCTAGATACTAAATACACACACACAAATCACGCCTTTATCCCTTGCGGGGTAGGGAGAGCGTTAACGATGGTAGAACTACGGTGTTTATTGCCACGTCTGATAAGTATTAAGGGACTTTTCGGATGATTCGTGTATCACTGTAGTGACAGGTTGTCAGCCTGTCGCCTAAAATTGTAATACACATGAAACCCTCCAGTCCCTTAGTTGCCTTTTACTACACCTGCGGGAAGAAATGGGGTCATGCTATTCTAAGCCAGCATCACACGACAGATTCTAGATAACATGGTTTTGGCATTTTTCAATTGTTATTCTTGTACCCGTGCCGTGCCGTTGTTGCTGCCGTGTGATGCCGGCTTGGAATAGCATCTCCCCATTTCTTTCCCGTGGGTGTCGTAGAAGCCGACTAAGGGATTTGAGGGTTTCATGTGTATTCCAATTTCAGGTGACAGGCTGACAACCTGTCACTACAGTGATACACGAATCATCCGAAAAGTCCCTCAATACTTATCAGACGTGGCGATAACGACCGTAATTTTACTGTCGTTAACGTTCTGCTTACCCCGCCAGGGATATAGGCGTGATTTGTGTGTGTATGTTTTATTGTACAGTCAAAATAAAAACAATTTTCGATCAGCTATTACTCTATAATAAAGGTAAAAGCTATTAAATATATAATAATTATAATTAAGTTCTGTATGATATATTCTATTTTTATTTAACCGTGTCAATTCTATTTCGTTTTTTTAACAAATCTATTTTTATAGTGCATTTTCAAACCTCTAACACATATTGAAACTGTATAAATTCTCAAAATATGAATTGTTTAATAAAAAGAAATCATTATATTTACACATTTAATATACTCGTATATATAAACACTTTACCACCTTATATATCTTTGGCACATAGCAAATTGTCACTACTAATAGATATGTTTTACATAAATTCACATTTCTCCTAATACTATACACTTTTATACCATCTACAACCATTAATTTTTACAGCGTTTCTCCACTTATCCGGTCCGGCTGCCGGATGCCGGAAGTAGCCTTCCGACAATATTCGAAAACCATATGACGCTTTTCCACCTATCTGGTAAAAGACGGACAGTAGAATGACGTCATGGTAGACTTCAAAGAGTACTTTTTCAAAAAAAATCAAAATCAAAAAATATTTATTTCATTCTTACAAGTTACAATAACACATAAGTGTGGGAGTCTTCCTTTAAGCTCTGAAGAAGGACCTGTGTTGGAGAACTCCGCTCCTCCTTGAACCTATTTTTGTTAAATGTAACTAACATACTTCATATTGCGACACTTGTTACAAATAACATAATAACCTTTTATATGCATACTTTTCGTACGTCTGTCACTTCGGAACGTCAGAATCCAAATTTAGGTTTGGTAAATTCCCGGATCGATGAATTCCGGATGCCGGAAGAGTGGAAATGCATGTATAGTAGTGTAATAGATTTCTAAATCGGATCGGAAATTTACCTACCGGCAGATGACGGATGCCGGATAAGTGGAGAAAGGTCCTTAATCTAATTATATTTTAATGATGATTTATCTAAATACTTGTATTTACAATCATAAAGAAGTGTGTAACAATATAAATTATCTTTGACCTGGTGCTATTTACAAAAAATACATTTATTTATATAAATTTTTAGAACATTTTTTCAAGGATATTGTCCACTTTTGTTGTACTTACGTACGATTACTAAAAATTAAAGTACTTACAAAATGAAAAAACATACAGAATTATTCCATAAGGTTGCTCGTGTAATAAGAGCAATATTAAACTTAGAAAAGTTAATTCATTTCTATTTTTAATTAAGAATCATGCACAACTGTGTCGCGAATCAATCAAAACTAAACCAAAAGGTAGGTATGACAGGCGCGTATGTAAGTACGAACATAATAAATGTCCCGGTCTTTTTATAAATTTTGGACAATTCACACACCGCCATCTAGCCACAAACCAAGCAAAGCGTATACTATGGGAACTGGGTAGCGGATACTAAAACTCATATACTTTTTTTTGTAATTAAATACATATTATACATAGAACACACCCAGACTCGACACAAATATTTGAAAATTGAATCTGATTCGCCCCTTAAATTATTTGTAGCTAATTTATTTACACCCTGTATTCTAATATTCTTTGCCGTGTGATGCCGGCTTAGAATAGCATCACCCCACATCCTTCCCACGGGTGTCGTAAGAGGCGACTAAGGGACTCGAGGGTATTGGTGTATTACAATTTTTAGGCGACAGGCTGACAACCTGTCACTATAGTGATACACATGTTTTCTGGAACAACCTTGGAAATCAATCCTCAAAAATGTCAGACGTGGCGATAGCGACCGTATTCTTATGGTCGTTAACGCTCTGCCTACCCCGCAAGGGATAAAGGCGTGATATATGTATGTATGTATGTATATGTATGTATTCTAATACGGTTAATTTTGGGTTGAACTGTTATTTGAAACTATTAAATATAAGTCCTAAAGTTAAGTCTGATAACTTTATTTCTTCGAAGAAATATAAGTGTGTCACATATATTCTACGGGAAAAAACATTACTACGCCTTGGAGAATAACCCAAGTTATTTTTATGGACTTTGGGCGGAACTCACTGAAAGAAAACCCAAGGTTAAATATGAAAAATATATCTGTAGTTTTTGTATTCCACGCAGTTTTACAATTTTATGAATTAATCGATAGTTCGTCTTCAATATAATTAAAAAATAAATAAAGTTGCGACAAATAAAAAATCTCAATGCAACATAAATCTACCGAAGTTCACAATAAATTTTCAAAAAATATAAATAATTTATTATCGCTAAGCTTTGGGAAACCGATATATAATAATATGGTAAAGCAATAATACATACATACATCACGCCTTTATCCCTCCCGGGGTAGGCAGAGCGTTGACGACCGTAATGCAATATATAGTAATATGTAATGCTTCAAAAATTAGTGTAAGTAAAATGAATGCATAATATGTATTGAATTTTGGATCTCCGAAACAGCTCCAACAATTTTCCCGAAAATCTGATTTCTGCGATAAATACAGAGTGTTAGGAAAAATACCTACTAACTTCCTTTAAAGGGATGAACTGCACATGAAACTAAACATATTACCCGCAGGGACATAGGTACATTTTGCATGGGAGGTCCAAAGCTTTTTTCATATTTCGACCTATGTTGTTTGGGGAATGTTGTTCAGTTTCATGGGCTGGTTCATCCCTTGAAAGGAAATTAGTACTTTCCCAAACACCCTTTATAGCTAAGTTTTATTTTAAAAAGAACATAGCACAGTTTATTTGCTAAAAAGCTTTATGTATTTGATAAGTAAAACTATTTTCATACAAAAACATGCACGGCACGCTATACCCAACGGTAGTTTCGAACTGTTCTCAACTAGCATTAAAGTTTGGCTTCGAATATTAAACTCATATTTTCGAAACACCGTTAATTCAACGGGAATTCTGAAGCTGCATTACTAAAATGGATTTGATAGAAAGTATTTTCAGAGATATCAGAATTACAAACTTGCTCTTCTCTTTCTCTTTTCGTGTTGGACTACGAGTCGTCCAACGGCCCAGTGAATCCTAGTGTCAGAATTTTTTAACCGCCTTCTACAAGTAGCAGGCTGCTGACATGGTTGTGTAACGACCGCCGCCTAAGTAATCATAGACAGCAACCGGGACCTACAGGTTAACGTGCGTTCCGAAACACAACCCCATCGGAGACCCACCGAGAATCAAACCCGGGACCTTCTGCGTCAAAGGCAGTCGCACTACCACTGCGCCACATCGGCCACTTTTTAGATTGAAACTAAGTCTTCATTACCATTTTCTATTTTGAAAACAAAGGCCAAAGAATTGGAAAATTAAACTGCATTTTTAAAAAGCATGTTTAAACAACCTTCGAAAACACTCTATTATCTTTATTCTTAGGCGGGGAACACATTGACGCACGACGGAGCGCTAAAATGTCGCAGCGGTCTGTCAGATCCATACTAGAAACGTCACTCCCCATACTAAAACCGCACTTGACGAACGACACTGCGACAGCGCTGCATCGACAGCGGTTGAGCGGTTTTAGTATGGAGATTGACATTTCTAGATCTGACAGACCGCTGCGATATTTTGGCGCTCCATCGTGCGTCAAATGTGTTCCTCGCCAAAGAATTGGAAAGTTACCTTTGTATTTTTAAAAAGCATGTTAAAACAACCTTCGAAGACGCTCTATTATCATTATTCTTAACCCATCGAGAATTCTCGAATGGCTCAGTGTAGAGTTAAAAATATAAAATCGATAGAGGCGGCGGCGTGGTAAACATCCAACATGCATGATCGAGCCAATAGGCCAATCACACACTTTAGTTAGCAACTTATCTGTAGTTCGACGACCAATGTGGCGCAGTGGTAGTGCCACTGCCTTTGACGCAGAAGGTCCCGGGTTCGATTCTCGGTGGGTCACTCACAAAGTTGATATTTATCACTTTGTGAATTTGTTCCCAATCTGTTTAGGGCATTGCGGGCTGAACCACCCGATTGTCCGTTAGTTAGATGGTTCCGTGTTTCGGATGGCATGTTAAGCCGTAGGTCCCGGTTGCTATCTATGATCACTTAGACGGCAGTCGTTGCACAACCATGACAGCAACCTGCTACATGTAGAAGGCGGTTCAAAAATTCTGACACTAGGGTTCACTGGGTCGTTGGACGATTCGTTGTCCGACACTAAAAGAGAAGAGTTTGAGCAACAGATGCGTTTTTAAATATGAATTAGAAATATCTAACAGCATGATGTGCCGTGTGATGCCGGCGTAGAATAGCATCACCCCATTTCTTTCCCGTGGCTGTCGTAAGAGGCGACTGAGGGACTCGAGGGTTTTAAGTGTATTGCAATTTTAGGCGACAGGCTGACAACCTGATACACAATTAATCTGCAACGACCCTCAAATATTGTCAGACGTGGCGAAAACGATGTAATTTTGCGATCGTGGTCGCTCTCCCTACCCCGCAAGGGATATAGGCGTGATATGTGTATCTATGTATGTCTGATGTCCTTAAAACGGTATTTCCATTAAGCCGCTTGGCCAAGGCATCCATCGCCCTAGCACTGAAATATCCAGACAGACCAACTCGTAATAAATTGTACTCAATAAATGCGTTAGGCTTCAGGAATTTTTAATATCATACATACATATATCACGCCTTTATCCCTTGCGGGGTAGGCAGAGCCTTAACAGCCGTAAAAATACTGTCGCTATCGCCACGTCTGACATTTATGAGGATAGTTTTTCAAGGTTGTTTCAGACACAGAACTAGGAAGTGAAACATGTGTATCACAATAGTGACAGGTAGTCAGCCTGTCGTCAAAAATTGCAATACACATTAAACCCACAAATCCCTTAATCGGCTTTTACGACACCCTCGGGGAAGAGATGGGGGTGATACTATTCTGAGCCGGCATCACACGGAATTTTTAATATCACTCGAAGGATATCTGTTCTATCGAAACGTATTAAATATTTAGAGTAAACAAAAGTAGAGGTGGCTCGGCGAACCAGCAAAGTTATTAGAAAAAAATGACGGCGGATGTTAACACCCCGACAACGACAGATGGCGTTAGTATAATTTTAGAACGCGCTATCGTTTGGTTTCATGAAACAGTATTATAACTGAAAAGAAATAAAAGAAAGGAAATAAAAATGAGTCCAGTTGTACCAGTGAAAGTGCGTGTTATTTACAATGAGTAAAGTAACTAGAAGTAAGTTAAAGTTGTAGGTAACAATGCCAGTAGGGTTAGACCCCTAACCTGTTGAAAATTCTTGACACTTGGGGTCATCGGATCATTAGATCTCCTTTGTTTCTGATGTACGGTATAATCACAAAATAAATACTGGCAAAATTTTCTATTTTGTGGTATAATAATAATAAAGCTAAAAATATATAGGCAGCAGAGATACGAAAAAAAATCGTGTATTTGTGCAAGTGAAAAGTTTATAAATTGAGATTAGATTTTTGGCTTCTCTGTTGGCATTCCATAATATAAAAAGTTTCTTTCCAAAGAAATGTATTTTGTCTAGTAAAGTCTCAATATACTATTATATAACACAATATATAATACAAAATTAAGGCGACACAGACTATGCTAGGTATAATAATTATTATTCAAATCGAATTAGGTTATTTTTAGGTACTATAACTAAATAGGTACCAACATTTTTTATTACTTATTTTAAGCGTTTTGCTTTTCCGTATAAATATTTGGTAACTAAAGTAAAGCCAATAAAACAAGGTAAAAAATGTAAACAAACTAAAAAGAAGCAATTTATGGTTTCAATTCGATAATATTTATTAAATAAAAACTGCGCTGTCGACTTCAGTAGAATAGGCGTGAGAAAGCTGGAGTTGATCACGAATGAAATTGACAAAAAAATTACTCATTTAGGCGTTACGATTAAAGAGATGGCGACTAGACATTAAAGGAAAATATGCGAAATGGTATATAGAAGTCCTTGACATTTTTTAACATGACATGACAAAATTTGTCTATGATATGTACGTACACTCCTTTTGTATACCTAATTCACTTGAAAGTGACAGTGTTATTTTAAGCCAAAAGATTGTTATAGAATCAACACTATAATAATATATAAGGTGTGAAAATATTAGCTGCAAATATTTGAAGGGTTTGTAACCAGTCCATGAAACTGAACATCTTTCCCCTAGAAACTTAGATCGAAATATGAAAGAACTTTTTGGACCTCCCATACAAAATGTAGCAGCCGAGCGAGTCAAACTGTTTGTGAGGTCCAAATTTTTTTTACATATTTCGACCTATGTTCCTTTGGGAAAGTTATTCAGTTTCATGGGCTGATTCACCCCTTTAAATATTTGCAACTATTTTTTTACACCCTGTATATACATACACAAATGTAAATAATGTCTGCATTTAGTCTGTTTATATTATTTGTCATTTCATTGGCCTTACTTTACATAGGTACTTATTTTAAATATCAATTGTTCAGATTTTTTGAATAGTTGTGTTGTGAATTACTTACTTATAAGAAGTGATCCTATAAATTAACTAAATACAATTTGCTAGAATTATATACAGGATGTTAGAAAAAGTACTGTGTTTTTTTTACCCGGAATTATACAGGTAAATTCCAAATGGATGACTGGTGTGGCGCAGTGATAGTGCGACTGCCTTTGGCGCAGAAGGTTGCGGGTTCCAAGGTGATGCTATTCTAAGCCGAAATCACACGATATGTGTATATACGCTCTTCTTCTTTTCGTGTGGGACACCGAGTCGTCCAACGACCCGATGAACCCTAGTGTCAGAATTTTTCAACCGCCTTCTACAAGTAGCAGGCTTCTGACATGGTTGTGTAACGACCGCCGTCTAAGTGATCATAGGCAGCAACCGGGACCTACGGCTTAACGTGCCATCCGAAACACGGAACCATCTTACTTACGGACAATCGGGTGGTTCAGCCCGCAATGCCCTAACCAGATTGGGAACAAATTCACAAAGTGATAAATATCAACTTTGTGAGTGACCCACCGAGAATCGAACCCGGAACCTTCTGCGTCAGAGGCAGTCGCACTACCACTGCGCCACATCGGTCGCCAAACGATTGTACGGTGATTATAACACTATTTAAACAACAAAGAAATTTGTAATTTTTATAGCTTTTTCTAAATTGTACTTGATTGTACTGTGCGCTGTTTTGTAGGGTTAAACATTTTAAATGTAAAGTGTTTTAAAAACATTTTTTAAATAAAAAAAATAACGAGCTAGAACATACATACATATACATACACATATCACGCCTTTATCCCTTGCGGGGTAGGCAGAGCGTTAACGGCCGTAAGAATACGATTGAATACGATACGACGGATTGTTTTCCAAGGTTGTTCCAGAAAACATGTGTATTACTATAGTGACAGGTTGTCAGCCTGTCGCCTAAAAATTGTAATACACCAATACCCTCGAGTCCCTTAGTCGCCTCTTACGGCACCCGCGGGAAAGATGTGGGGTGATGCTATTCTAAGCCGGCATCGCACAGCTAGAACATGCAATTTAAAAGAACGCAGTACCTACCTTTCTTAACTTCCTCAACATCGCATAACTTCAGTATTCGTGTGTTACATTCCGACTACATGAAGAATTCTGATATACAGGGTGTTTGGAAGATTGATGCATTCCTTTCAAGGGATGAACCAGCTCATGAAACTGAACAACTTTCCCCATGGAACATAGGTCGAAATATGAAAAAAAAATTTTGGTCCTCCCATACAAATTGACTTAGTCAGTCGGTAATTTTGTATGGGTGGGCCTATTTTTTTTCATTTTTCGACCCACGTTCCTTTGGGAAAGTTGTTCAGTTTCATGAGCTGGTTCATCCCTTGAAAGGAATGCATGAATCTTTCAAACACACTGTATGATGGAGAATGATCCAGTTGGTAAAATTGTGGATTCAAAGTTCAAACATTATCTTTTGTTCAGTCTTGTGAACGTCGTATTGTTTGAATACGACACGAATGATGTTCCTTGCAAAACGTTATATTTATGTAATGTAATGTAATATTGAATGTAAATTTTAGATTCTCTCACAATACATGGGTTGGCTGGAAGAGATCTCTCAATTAGAGATAAGCTCGCCTTTTCAACAAATTTTCTTGTATTAATTTTCCATATTATTTATGCAATAAATGCCGTGTGATGCCGGTTTCGAATATGCCGTGTGATGCCGGCTTCGAATAGCATCACCCCATTTCTTTCCCGTGGGTGTCGTAAGAGGCGACTAAGGGACTCGAGGGTTTCATGTGTATTACAACTTTTAGGCGACAGGCTGACAACCTGTCACTATAGTGATACACGACTTATCAGCAACGACCCTCAAATATTGTCAGACGTGGCGATAACTACCGTAATTTTGCGATCGTTATCGCTCTGCCTACCCCGCAAGGGATAAAGGCGTGATATATGTATGTACGTATGTATAAAGAATATATATATTTATACGAGTTGAAATTTTTCCAAACCATGCCGCAAGTAAAATCTTTTTACTGAAGGGTACCGGAATCAACTATACAGGGTGTAACGAAAACTTTGCAGGCGTGGTCAGACCATGAAACTGAACAACTCTTATGGGCGGGGACTACGGTGGGAAACAAAAATTTTTTTAAGTTCTCATAAAAAGTCAGTCAAGATCGGGAGTTTTGTATGGGAGGTCGAAAAAAATTTCACGTTTCCCAACATGGGACTATGTATAGAAAAAGTTGTTTAGTTTTATGGTCTTATCACGCAATCGTTACACCGTAACTTACACCCTGTATATATTTGCATTTGGAAAAATCGAATTACAGACATTATTCTTTTTTTCTTCTGAATAAGGTTAATTTGGTTACATTTTGTATATTTTGCACACATGATTCCTGTTTTTGTAGATTTTTCAATACAAATTTAAAGTTAGAAATTAAAAGTTAAAATTTAGGTAAATTAGAAATTATGCCGTGTGATGCCGGCTTAGAATAGCATCACCCCACATCCTTCCCGCGGGTGTCGTAAGAGGTCACTAAGGGACTCGAGGGTTTAATGTGTATTACAACTTTTAGGCGTCAGGCTGACAACCTGTCACTATAGTGATACACATGTTTTCTGGAACAACTTTGGAAAACAATCCTCAAAAGTGTCAGACGTGACGATAGCGACGGTATTCTTAAGGCCGTTAACGCTCTGCCTAACCCGCAAGGGATAAAGGCGTGATATATGTATGTATGTATGTATTTTTTCTTGAGAAGTCTACTGTACCATTTTTTGTTTTCGGCTATAATAGACTTTCTGCCAATCAAATATACATGGGATTGACAATAAACAAAGCTTTTTCAATACAACAATAGATTCACAACTTTGGACCATTGAACTCAGAGTTCAATTTACAATGGCGCTGAAAAGTCAATTAGTCAAAGAAAACGTTCCCGTAAAGAATTCAAGATATACAGGATGTTTTGAAAGTTTAAATAATATTTATATTATCTTGCTATCATTGTATAATGACTGTGTGAAAAAAGTATAATATTTCATATTAATAAGTAAAAGTAAATATTTAATATAGATTTTTAATTAAAGATAAATTAATGGAAAACCTAGCTTCGTGCGTTTCAAATTACCTGTAGTGTCGGCAGATAAATACAAAAAAAGCGTTTTCAGAAAACGTACTATAATATAATCTCTCTTCGTAAGGGACACGGAGTCGTCCCACGACCCGATGTACCCTAGTGTCAGAATTTTTCAACCGCCTTCTACAAGTAGCAGGCTTCAGACATGGTTGTGTAATGACCGCCGTCTAAGTGATCATAGACAGTAACCGGGACCTACGGCTTAACGTGCCATCCGAAACACGGAACCATCTTACTTACGGACAATCGGGTGGTTTAGCCCGCAATGTCGTAACCAGACTGGGAACAAATTCACAAAGTGATAAATATCAATTTTGTGAGTGACCCACCGAGAATCGAACCCGGGACCTTCTGCGTCAATGAACCCTTCATCAGGTCGTTGGACGACTCGGTGTCCCACACGGAAAGAGAGAGAGAGATTAGAGGTGAACACCCTGTATACTCAAGAGATCAGCTCCAGTTGAAAAGGTCTCTATTCCAGTAATGAATGGCATTCAATTAGACGTCATTTTCATACCGCATCCTTGAAGCCGTCAGTATTTCCAGAATTTCATCAGAACTGCTAGACATTTTGCTAAATAGATGAGTTGGAAATTTCAATGAAAATCGATTTTCCAAAATTCTGTGCCACTTTGTGCACTTCGTACGTACAAAAATACGCCTATACAGGAGTATTTTTGTACATACGAAGTGCACGAAATGGCACAGAGGCGACTGAGGGACTTGAGGGTTTCAGGTGTATTACAACTTTTAGGCGACAGGCTGACAACCTGTCACTATAATGATACACAAATGATCTCAAACGGCCCTCTATATTTGTCAGACGTGGCGATAGTGATCGTATTTTTACGGCTGTTAACGCTCTGCCTACCTCGTAAGGGGTAAAAGCGTGATTTATGTATGTATGTATGATACTTGTTTTTGTAAATTTTTCAATACAAATTTTAAATTTCAGTAACCCAGAAATTAATAAAAAGATATTTTTTCTTGAGAAGTCTACTGTACGGGCCCTAATTGTTTGTTTTCGGCAATAATAGACTTTCTGCCAATCAAATATATATGGGACTGACAATAAACAAAGCTTTTTCAATACAACAATAGATTCACAACTTTGGACCATTGAACTAGAGTTCAATTTACAATGGCGCTGAAAAGTCAATTAGTCAAAGAAAACGTTCCCGTAAAGAACTCAAGATATACAGGATGTTTTGAAAGTTTAAATAATATTTATATTATCTTGCTATCATTGTATAATGACTGTGTGAAAAAAGTATAATATTTCATATTAATAAGTAAAAGTAAATATTTAATATAGATTTTTAATTAAAGAGAAACTAATGGAAAACCTAGCTTCGTGCGTTTCAAATTACCTGTAGTGTCGGCAGATAAATTACAAAAAAAGCGTTTTCATAAAACGTACTATAATATTATCTCTTTTCGTGTGGGACACGGAGTCGTCGCACGACTCGATGAACCCTAGTGTCAGAATTTTTCAACCGCCTTCTACAAGTAGCAGGCTTCGGACATGGTTTGTAACGACCGCCGTCTAAGTGATCATAGACAGTAACCGGGACCTACGGCTTAACGTGCCATCCGAAACACGGAACCATCTTACTTACGGACAATCGGGTGGTTCAGCCCGCAATGTCGTAACCAGACTGGGAACAAATTCACAAAGTGATAAATATCAATTTTGTGAGTGACCCACCGAGAATCGAACCCGGGACCTTCTGCGTCAATGAACCCTTCATTAGGTCGTTGGACGACTCGGTGTCCCACACGAAAAGAGAGAAAGGGAGATTAGAGGTGAACACCCTGTATATCCTCAAAAGATCAGCTCCAGTTGAAAACGTCTTTATTCCAGTAATGAATGGCATTCAATTAGACGTCATTTTCATACCGCATCCCTGAAGCCGTCAGTATTTCCAGAATTTCATCATGTAGTATGCAACTCAACTTGCATCTAGGTCAATCATGACTTAGCTGAAAGGTGGGTGCATCGACACCAAATGTGATGAAATATAATACAATAATTGAAGTGTTTAGTTAGCATTTAAGGTTTCTTTATTAATTATTAAGACCAATAAAACATTCTTACTTTACCTCTCAACAAAGACAGTTGTCTTATTTATCTCAACCCTGCAGCCCTCGCCCTCACTATACTTTATGGCGACCTGCAACAACGAACCTCTACGTGGGAGATTGAAGATTGGGAAGAAACAAAAAATGAAAAATTAGAAGATTCATCCAGTTCCAGCTAACCAATTTCGTCGTTGACTCAAAATAGAAGATTTGTCCGGTTCCTGTACACTATTTTCGTTGGAAACAATTTGGAAGATTCGCCCGGTTCCAGTAAAATAATTTCGTCGTCAAAACAACAAGAAAATTCGCCCGGTTCCAGTAATCCAAATTCGTCGTTCCGTTGCACTATCAGAAGTTACCAATTTCGACATGGGAAAAAATATTTCAAAAGAAGAAACTATCATCGCCCAAACTGCCAGCGGAGATGCCCAAGCCACTCAGAAAAATGCAACAGGCGTAACTACAACAGACATCTTACTCATCGTCATCATCGTGATATTAATCGTCGCAATATCTCACTACATCTACAAGAAGTGTCGTAGCAACACTGTGCAAGCTCTACGACGAGAATTAAACTCAGCACTTCTCGTCAAGTCTACGGCTAACACTTTCGCCGTTTAGACGCACAATCATCATCGTCGTCAACATTGTCGCAGAGAAGGAGCGGTGTCCAGGGTAAATCCCGGCCCACGGAGTCCAGGGTATAGCCCGGCCCATCACAGAACGAGCGGTGTCCAGGGTTTTCCCGGCCCACGGTGTCCAGGGTATAGCCCGGCCCACAACGTACCACGGCGCGCAGAAAAGTCAAGATTTCATCCCTACGCAGCGTCGAGGACATCGCAGCGTCCGAATCAAGCACTTCCGTCTTCAGAAGAAAGGCCACCCTGTGACGACAACAATGTACTATACTGCCTAAGTACAAAAACCAGTAAGTGCGTTTTACATAATAACTTAGGGATCAGCTGACTTCAATAATGTCCCTTTACTCTCAATTAGGAAATATTTTGTCTCGTGTAAAATCCTTGATAGAAAAATCTGAGATAGCCCCTAGAGATATAGATTCGATTAATGAAGTAGTTAAAGAAATCAAGGTAATTTACAGTGTGTTACTTTCTTACAAGCCAAAAGAAAACGAATCCGAAATGGCAACTAAACCTGATTTTGATTTAAAAACCGCTATCACGGTACTAACTCCGATGACAGGTCAGGAAGGTACGGCAAAGGCTCTTATAGATTCGATTGATCTATATAAAACCATGATATCCGAAACGACCCATACACAACTGATCGATTTTGTTTTGAAAATGAGGTTATCTGCAAGTGCGAAACTTCGTTTAAAGACCACTTATACCACAGTAGATTTGCTTTTAGCTGACATGAAGAAACACCTGATTCAAAAGAAATCAGCTGTCTCGATTCAATCGAAACTGCAAACTGCCAGACAAGGTCACAGATCGGTAGAGTCATTCGGTGCAGAGTTAGAAGAATTGTTTGTGAATCTCACTATATCTCAGTCGGACGGGGATGACACTAAGTATGCAATTCTGCGTCCCTTAAATGAAAAAGTTGCAATTAAACGCTTTGCAGACGGTTTATCTAACACGCGTTTAAGTACGATTATAGCTTCACGACAGTTTGAATCTTTACCAGAGGCTATTAGAGCTGCCATAGACGAGCAGACTCTAAGTGTCAATAATGATCAGGTCATGCGGGTAAGGCACTATAATACCCCGGCGCGCAATGTATTTCGAGGAAACGCCCGAGGTAATTATAACAATAATTATAACCGCCATTCACATTTCTCGAGCGCAAAGTTCAATGCGCCAAACAACATGACCCAGTGTCGTTTTTCTGGCCCTTCGGTCAGCGGACATCGCGGATCGCGCGGACGTAGCAATCGTGGAGGCCGACCGTCGACCTCACGCCGTACCGCCGCCGAACGTCCCGTACGTTTTCCGCGAATTCACCACGTCTTGCAAGATCAAGACAATAGTGACAATAATGAGTCACAAGCAGGTGAAATGAGTAACAAGAACGTTTTTTTTCGTTCCCTTTGATAATTATGTTTATAGTTTTAACAATACGAGTACGGTTAGGTTTAATATCAGTAATTCGGTTATTGATGTACTAGCAGATAGTGGTGCAAGCATATGCATCTTAAAGTATGATTGGGTTAGTAGAAATAATTTATTAGGACAGTTGCGCAACGATAAGATAATTATAAGAGGTATAAGCGGTAGGTTAGAATCAGTAGGTTATTTATTTTTAAATTTAGAGATTAATGGCTTATACTTTAGACAAAAGTTTTACGTGTTTAAGGAATTAATGTGCGAAGTAGATGGAATAATAGGAGAAAATTTCTTTATTCGGTTCGGAGCAATAATTGATTACAAAGATGATGTTCTACGGTTAACGTCAAATGATAAAACCGTAAATGTTCCGATAAAAAGTAAAGTCAGTTACAGTCACTTTATATCTCCACGCTGTGAGACAATTAAGCACATTCCGACTAAGTTGGACAGTGATTGTGTTGTTCTGTCAAGGGAAATAGCAGAGGGAGTTTTTGTAGCAGGGTTGATAACAAAACCAAAGAATGGTTCAGTCCCGATAAGGATACTTAATACGACAGACAAAGAAGTATCCATAGATTTTGCTGACTTTGAAATTCATAAATTAGACGAATATGAAGTCTGTAATTTTCATGAAGAAGGCATTTCGGTAGATCGCGTTAAAAAATTGTTTGAGTTGTTAAATTTATCAGAATTGAATAGCGAACAAAAACTTAGTATCGAGTCCATTTGTGCCAAGTATGCAGATGTTTTTCATCTGCCCGGCGACAAGCTAAGTACGACTAATTTAATGTCACATAAAATAACTTTAAAAGACAACGTCACTCCTGTATATACCAAGCCTTATAGAATACCGTTTTCTCAGAGACAGGAAGTTCAGAGACAGATTGACGAAATGTTAAAAAATGATATCATTGAAGAGGCCACATCCGAGTGGTCCAGTCCAGTTTTATTAGTACCCAAAAAAGTCGATAGGTCGAATGAGAAAAAGTGGCGATTAGTGATAGATTATCGAAATTTGAATAATTGTATAAAAGATGACAAGTTTCCGTTACCTAACATAACAGATATACTAGATTCACTTTCAGGAAGTATATACTTTTCCAAATTAGACCTTTCACAGAGCTATTACCAGTTGTCGCTTGACGAACAGTCGCGAAAATATACAGCTTTCAGCGTAGACAAAATGTATCAGATTTCTTTAGATGAAAGTTCACGAAAACCCACGGCTTTTACAGCAAATAATAAGATGTATCAGATGAAACGATGCCCTATGGGTCTGAAGACGTCTCCTAGTGTTTTTTCACGTTTAATGACCATTGCTATGTCAGGTATTAATTACAAGCAGGCATTTGTTTATCTAGACGATTGTATTGTTATTGGGAAAAACATAGAAAATCATAACAAAAACTTAATTAATGTTCTAGAAAGGTTTCGAAAGATCAATTTAAAATTAAATCCATTGAAGTGTGATTTCTTGCGAACAGAAATTATTTATTTAGGTCACAGAATCACATCGCAAGGTATTTTGCCTGACAATGATAAAATACAAGCAGTGCAAAATTACCCTATACCAACGAACAATGACGAAGTCAAACGTTTCGTTGCGTTTGCAAATTATTACAGACGATTTGTTCCAAATTTTGCCAGTATTGTTTATTCGTTACATAAGTTATGCAAAAAGGATGCCAAGTTTCAGTGGACATCCGAATGCCAGATAGCTTTTGAGACCTTGAGATATGCTTTAGTACATTCACCTGTATTGGTTTATCCTGAATTTTCAGATCAAAATATTTTTCGCCTTCAGACAGATGCTTCGAAAACTGGGATAGGTTCCGTTTTGTCTAATGGAAATGGTCAAGTTGTAGCATACGCTAGTCGTAATTTAAAGCCAGCCGAAACGCGGTATCCCATTATTGAATTAGAACTGTTAGCCATTGTTTGGAGTGTGAGACATTTTCGACCGTATTTATATGGGAGAAAGTTCAAAATCATAACTGACCATAAACCTTTAATTTATTTGTTTAGCCTCAAAGATCCATCAAGTAGGTTAACTAAGTTTAGACTTTACCTAGAAGAATACGATTTTGAGATAGAATATGTAGCGGGGCGAGACAATGTAGCTGCAGATGCATTAAGTCGCATTCCCATTACAAGTGACACCTTGAAAGAAATGCAAACTCAAGTAGTTTCCGTTCTGACCCGGTCACAAAGGAAAAAACTAGAAACTGACCAGCGTCAAACGTCAGAGAATAGTACGGCACACGGGTCTGATCAACCTGTAGCTGTTGAAGTTCTTAAAGTTCCTAAGGATATAACAGAGCTCATTTTTGTGGATAATATTGATAGTTACACATGTGAAAGAAGTAATATAGTATCCAATGCGGGTTGTTGTGTATATGTGACGTCACAAGCTTCGATTTATCTGAGTACCCGATCGTTATCGACCCCAGAGGTGTTAGCGAGGGACTTGGAAGCCTTATGCAAAAGACTTAATATCGAAGAAATATTAATAGTAAAAAATAAAGAGATAGATTCATGCATGAAAATATTAATAAGAGAAGCAAAGAGACTTAATATTTTGTTCCCGCGATTTTTAATTACGAAGATTATTCAAAGAGTTGTGAATAGCGATGATAAAACGTTGATATTAAACGATTTTCATATTCTGCCAACGAGTGGACACGCAGGCATCAATAGGATGTTAAATAATATCAAAAAGTATTATTATTGGCCAGGCATGAATAAAGACGTAGCGAAGTACGTTAATCGGTGTAAACAATGTCAATTCGAGAAACACTCGAATAAGCACGTTAAGGAACCATTGTCCTTGACATGCACAGCGAATTCGTCTTTTCAGAGAATAAGTTTAGATATAATGGGCCCCCTAGAAGTAGATGAATTAGGTAATAAGTATATTTTAACGCTACAATGCGATTTAAGTAAATTCGTAGAAGCCTATCCTCTA
The DNA here is from genome assembly GCA_029255805.1 of Keiferia lycopersicella. NCBI lineage: Eukaryota > Metazoa > Arthropoda > Insecta > Lepidoptera > Gelechiidae > Keiferia > Keiferia lycopersicella. The sequence continues at coordinate 1,873,783 of JARACZ010000028.1, forward strand.
CAGAGAAAGGATACGGTAACTGTAGCACAGAGTTTCGTTAACAACTTCGTACTTCGATACGGTAGCCCTCAAGAAATTCTTACTGATCAGGGAACAGAGTTCATGTCATCAGTCATGTCTGAAATTTGCTCTTTACTTAACATTAAAAAACTAAACTCAACTGCTTATCATCATCAGACGCTAGGTGCTTTAGAAAACACGCACAAATCGTTAGGTGCTTATCTCAGAATTCAGTGTCGTAATAACTCAACAAATTGGAGTACATGGTTACCTTATTGGTGTTTTTCATTTAATACAAGTGTACATACCGAGACAAAGTATACTCCTTTTGAATTAGTTTTTGGGAAAATTTGTAATCTACCTAGAAATTTAAAAGGTGAAATAGATCCATTATACAACTACGATAGTTATCCTAAAGAGTTGAAATACAGATTACAGAGAGCACAAGCAGATGCTAGACAGAATTTAATTGTAAGCAAAGAGCATAGACGAGAAATTTATAATAAAAATTGTAACTCTATTATTTACAGGGAAAATGACCTTGTATTATTACGTAATCAAACTGGAGATAAATTGGACAGCATATATATTGGTCCTTATAAAGTTATTTCTGACATGTCTCCGAATGTCAAAATTTTGAAAAATGGGAAGGAATATATAACCCATAAAAATAATACAAAGCCATTTACCCAATAGTGTTGTAAGCCAATAATAGGTTTTGTTTTGTACTACATTTTGATTTTGTGTTTATTTATTGGTATATACATAAAAATATTTTATTTAGTTTAATTTAAAAATATTTTTATTTTTTGTAAGAGGGGTGGTGTAGTATGCAACTCAACTTGCATCTAGGTCAATCATGACTTAGCTGAAAGGTGGGTGCATCGACACCAAATGTGATGAAATATAATACAATAATTGAAGTGTTTAGTTAGCATTTAAGGTTTCTTTATTAATTATTAAGACCAATAAAACATTCTTACTTTACCTCTCAACAAAGACAGTTGTCTTATTTATCTCAACCCTGCAGCCCTCGCCCTCACTATACTTTAATCACAACTGCTAGACATTTTGCTAAATATATGAGTTGGAAATTTCAATGAAAATCGATTTTCCAAAATTCTGTGCCACTTCGTGCATTTCGTATGTACAAAAATACGCCTATACAGGCGTTTGTTTGTACATACGAAGTGCACGAAATGGCACAGAGGCGACTGAGGGACTTGAGGGTTTCAGGTGTATTACAACTTTTAGGCGACAGGCTGACAACCTGTCACTATAATGATACACAAATGATCTCAAACGGCCCTCTATATTTGTCAGACGTGGCGATAGCGATCGTATTTTTACGGCTGTAAACGCTCTGCCTACCTCGTAAGGGGTAAAAGCGTGATTTATGTATGTATGTATGATACTTGTTTTTGTAGATTTTTCAATACAAATTTTAAATTTCAGTAACCCAGAAATTAATAAAAAGATATTTTTTCTTGAGAAGTCTACTCCATTTTTTGTTTTCGGCTATAATAGACTTTCTGCCAATCAAATATACATGGGATTGACAATAAACAAAGCTTTTTCAATACAACAATAGATTCACAACTTTGGACCATTGAACTAGAGTTCAATTTACAATGGCGCTGAAAAGTCAATTAGTCAAAGAAAACGTTCCCGTAAAGAATTCAAGATATACAGGATGTTTTGAAAGTTTAAATAATATTTATATTATCTTGCTATCATTGTATAATGACTGTGTGAAAAAAGTATAATATTTCATATTAATAAGTAAAAGTAAATATTTAATATAGATTTTTAATTAAAGATAAATTAATGGAAAACCTAGCTTCGTGCGTTTCAAATTACCTGTAGTGTCGGCAGATAAATACAAAAAAAGCGTTTTCAGAAAACGTACTATAATATAATCTCTCTTCGTAAGGGACACGGAGTCGTCCCACGACCCGATGTACCCTAGTGTCAGAATTTTTCAACCGCCTTCTACAAGTAGCAGGCTTCAGACATGGTTGTGTAATGACCGCCGTCTAAGTGATCATAGACAGTAACCGGGACCTACGGCTTAACGTGCCATCCGAAACACGGAACCATCTTACTTACGGACAATCGGGTGGTTCAGCCCGCAATGTCGTAACCAGACTGGGAACAAATTCACAAAGTGATAAATATCAATTTTGTGAGTGACCCACCGAGAATCGAACCCGGGACCTTCTGCGTCAATGAACCCTTCATCAGGTCGTTGGACGACTCGGTGTCCCACACGGAAAGAGAGAGAGAGATTAGAGGTGAACACCCTGTATACTCAAGAGATCAGCTCCAGTTGAAAAGGTCTCTATTCCAGTAATGAATGGCATTCAATTAGACGTCATTTTCATACCGCATCCTTGAAGCCGTCAGTATTTCCAGAATTTCATCAGAACTGCTAGACATTTTGCTAAATAGATGAGTTGGAAATTTCAATGAAAATCGATTTTCCAAAATTCTGTGCCACTTTGTGCACTTCGTACGTACAAAAATACGCCTATACAGGAGTATTTTTGTACATACGAAGTGCACGAAATGGCACAGAGGCGACTGAGGGACTTGAGGGTTTCAGGTGTATTACAACTTTTAGGCGACAGGCTGACAACCTGTCACTATAATGATACACAAATGATCTCAAACGGCCCTCTATATTTGTCAGACGTGGCGATAGTGATCGTATTTTTACGGCTGTTAACGCTCTGCCTACCTCGTAAGGGGTAAAAGCGTGATTTATGTATGTATGTATGATACTTGTTTTTGTAAATTTTTCAATACAAATTTTAAATTTCAGTAACCCAGAAATTAATAAAAAGATATTTTTTCTTGAGAAGTCTACTGTGCGGGCCCTAATTGTTTGTTTTCGGCAATAATAGACTTTCTGCCAATCAAATATATATGGGACTGACAATAAACAAAGCTTTTTCAATACAACAATAGATTCACAACTTTGGACCATTGAACTAGAGTTCAATTTACAATGGCGCTGAAAAGTCAATTAGTCAAAGAAAACGTTCCCGTAAAGAACTCAAGATATACAGGATGTTTTGAAAGTTTAAATAATATTTATATTATCTTGCTATCATTGTATAATGACTGTGTGAAAAAAGTATAATATTTCATATTAATAAGTAAAAGTAAATATTTAATATAGATTTTTAATTAAAGAGAAACTAATGGAAAACCTAGCTTCGTGCGTTTCAAATTACCTGTAGTGTCGGCAGATAAATTACAAAAAAAGCGTTTTCATAAAACGTACTATAATATTATCTCTTTTCGTGTGGGACACGGAGTCGTCGCACGACTCGATGAACCCTAGTGTCAGAATTTTTCAACCGCCTTCTACAAGTAGCAGGCTTCGGACATGGTTTGTAACGACCGCCGTCTAAGTGATCATAGACAGTAACCGGGACCTACGGCTTAACGTGCCATCCGAAACACGGAACCATCTTACTTACGGACAATCGGGTGGTTCAGCCCGCAATGTCCTAACCAGACTGGGAACAAATTCACAAAGTGATAAATATCAATTTTGTGAGTGACCCACCGAGAATCGAACCCGGGACCTTCTGCGTCAATGAACCCTTCATTAGGTCGTTGGACGACTCGGTGTCCCACACGAAAAGAGAGAAAGGGAGATTAGAGGTGAACACCCTGTATATCCTCAAAAGATCAGCTCCAGTTGAAAAGGTCTTTATTCCAGTAATGAATGGCATTCAATTAGACGTCATTTTCATACCGCATCCCTGAAGCCGTCAGTATTTCCAGAATTTCATCACAACTGCTAGACATTTTGCTAAATATATGAGTTGGAAATTTCAATGAAAATCGATTTTCCAAAATTCTGTGCCACTTCGTGCATTTCGTATGTACAAAAATACGCCTATACAGGCGTTTGTTTGTACATACGAAGTGCACGAAATGGCACAGAGGCGACTGAGGGACTTGAGGGTTTCAGGTGTATTACAACTTTTAGGCGACAGGCTGACAACCTGTCACTATAATGATACACAAATGATCTCAAACGGCCCTCTATATTTGTCAGACGTGGCGATAGCGATCGTATTTTTACGGCTGTAAACGCTCTGCCTACCTCGTAAGGGGTAAAAGCGTGATTTATGTATGTATGTATGATACTTGTTTTTGTAGATTTTTCAATACAAATTTTAAATTTCAGTAACCCAGAAATTAATAAAAAGATATTTTTTCTTGAGAAGTCTACTCCATTTTTTGTTTTCGGCTATAATAGACTTTCTGCCAATCAAATATACATGGGATTGACAATAAACAAAGCTTTTTCAATACAACAATAGATTCACAACTTTGGACCATTGAACTAGAGTTCAATTTACAATGGCGCTGAAAAGTCAATTAGTCAAAGAAAACGTTCCCGTAAAGAATTCAAGATATACAGGATGTTTTCAAATTTTAAATAATACTCGTATTTATATTATCTTGCTATCATTGTATAATGGCTGTGTGAAAAAAGTATAATATTTCATATTAATAAGTAAAAGTAAATATTTAATATAGATTTTTTTTTTTTTTTTTTTTTTTTTTCAAATGGCTTCACATCTCTTTGTTTGAGACGTATTTTGCCAATGACCGTAAGTTGACTTTAACACGTGAGGAGATTGTTCGGTAGAAAATTTTGAATTGTTTGGACTGGAACAGACAGGAAACCTAAAACAAAAAATAACAAAGTGTGTAGGGACATCACAGACAACAAAGACAGCAAAGTGTAACTATGAATAATATATGTTATTTGTTATATGGAAAGGAGGGTAGAAGTTATAACATGTAGTGAAGAGAAAGGAAGACAAAAGAAAAATATGTAAGATAGATATAATAAAATATATAATATATATGAAATACATATAATTGTAAAATTAATTGAATTATAACTTAATATCATTAAATTGAATATATTTTATTAACAGATTGATGATGGGAGAGTCCAAGCAAGAAAGCAGAGACTGTAAGTTAACAGGCCGCGGAACTTCACCGGGGAGAATATCATATAAAGAAAATTGATATTTTGAACAATTGAAAAAGATATGATCTGGAGTTCCGTCCTCAAGGCCGCATTCACAAAGAGAATGGTCCCGCACCCTAATTTTAGAAAGAAAGACAGGTGTACATGCATGTCCCAAACGAAGCCGACAAATTGTAGAAGTAGCCTGTTTACTGGCTGACCTAAATTTGAAAAACCAGGGTTTGTAGGGTAAACAAGGTTGAATATTACCATAATAACGACCTTTAGATAATTTGGAAGAATCCCATAAAGCCTGCCAAGAGTCTCTCAAATTAGTCCGGGCGAGCGGGAGTAAATCCTGGGCAAAGTAACGACAGTAGTCGGAAGAACCCGACTCAACTGCGTCTCTCGCCCAAGAATCAGCCCACTCGTTACCTTCTATCCCAGAATGACCTGGAATCCAAGCCAAAACGACTTCAAGTTGCTTCTGCTCACAAGCCAACAATAATTGTTTAATTTTTAAAATCAATGGATTACTTTTGGACTTAAATTGGTTGCTTGTGATAGCATCCAGGCAACTTTTAGAGTCAGAAAATATTATGGTTTTTGACACCTCGTGGGAGTAAATGAAAGAAATTGCTTCCACTATAGCAATAGCCTCGCCTGAAAAGACAGAAAAAAGAGGAGGACTTTTAAAGCTTAGAACAACATTGAAATTCGGGATCCAAACCGCCGAACCTACATGTCCATCGTTAGATAGCTTAGATGCATCGGTAAAGACAGGAATCCAGTCTTGCCAGTTCTCCATTAGCCGGATAAAATGAAGATTAGCAAATGGATCATTTTTTTCAATACCAAAATTCGAAATAACATGAGGGCGATGAATTAAAATATCATAATTAATATCGTAAAGGGGATAAATAGATGTCTGAAATTGGGAATTTGGGAGATCTTTCAATTTTAAAAAACTTTTAAGGATTCTGGGTGGCTCTTTGTGTGTCCAATAACGGTTGGTATTAACCTCATGGGATAATGCCTCTAATCGAGAGAGGAGAGGGTGACTGGAAATAGAACAAGCCTTAAAAATATATCTGTCAGATAGATATTGTCTACGGAGAAAAAGAGGAGGGTCTAGACATTCCACTTGCATGGCATTCTTTGGGGAAGACTTCATGGCGCCAAGAATGAGTCTTAAACATTTTGCTTGAATCAAATCAATTTGTTTTAAAGCAATTTTGCTACAAGGTTCCAAAATAATTGATCCATAATCAAACTGACTACGAATCAGAGCATTATATATAAGCTTTTGGCAATAAGGGTGGGAGCCCCACCAAACCCCAGATAGGGCTCTGAGAATGTTGATTCCCTTTTCACATTTTCCAATAACATAATTTAGATGTTGAATGCCAGAAAGTTTTTCATCAAGAATGACACCAAGAAATTTAACCGAGTTAGAGGTGGGAATAGGTTGATCTTCGTAAATTATATTAACGGACGGAATGTTTCTCCTTCTAGTAAATACAACAGCATTACTTTTAGCTGGGGAAAGGGAAAGTCCATGTTCATCTAACCAAACTTTTAAATAGCATAAGGCTTCGTTTAAATTAGATGTAGTAGTTTCAATAGAATTTGAAGAGTGGTAAAGTACTATGTCATCAGCATACTGAAGGATATCACAAAAAGGAGAAACAGACTGGTGAAGGTCGAATGTATATATGCTGTAAAGAAGAGGACTAAGGACAGACCCTTGGGGGATACCATGCCATAGAGTCCTCGGCGTTAGGAAAGAGCTACCAGAACGGATTTTAATAGTTCTACCCATAAACATGCTGCAGACGAAATGCACAATCCTTGCAGGAATACTCAGCTGGAGCATTTTAGCTCTGAGCACAGGAAGGAGAACACTATCGTAGGCTGCAGAGATGTCCAGGAAGCAACCAACGAGATAATAATTTTTGGATTGGCTAAGGCGGATATCTGATGTTAATATACTTAAGTTATCCATGGTACTCTTACCTTTACGGAAACCAAACTGGCTCTCCGCAAGGATTTTTCTGTTCTCCATAAGCCACTCTAATCTATTTTTGATAAGGTGTTCTAGAAGTTTCGCTATTGTTGCTGAAAGAGCTATAGGTCGGTATGAACTGGCATCATTTGGGTTTTTGTTTGGTTTTAAAATAGGAATTACAATTTGAGTTTTCCAAGATTCTGGAATTATACCTGAAATGAAAAAGCTGTTTAGAATTTTTAAAAGATATTCTTGGCTATATAAACTTAATTTGGTAATGAAACTATAAGGAATACCATCTTCCCCTGGAGAAGTGTTCCTAAGACCACTAAGGACATTTTGGAATTCCTCAATAGAAAAAGGTTGGTCAAATCTATCTAGGGAGGCAGAAGGGGGAGAAAGGTTAAGACAAGCCTCCTCTGGAACAAATTGCGGAGCTAGTCTATCAGCAAATTTTTCCAGCCAGGAGGAATAATTATGAGAAGATAATGGGTCAGATCTGAGGGAACCCCGAAAGCGCTTAATGTTTCTCCAAACCAATGACGGAGGAGTTTTTGGAGATAAACTTTCGCAAAATCCTCTCCAACCTTTCTTTTTTCTTTTAGAAAGGAAGTGTTTGGCACGAGCTGAAGCCTTTTGAAATGCAACAAAATCCACAGTTCTGCACGATTCATTATACAGCAACTCAGCATTGTTCCTTTCTCTAACCACAGCAGAACATTCTGGATCCCACCAAGGGGGGGAAGAAATAAGAGAGTTTGGAGATTTCTTTTTGGGAATAAACAGGTCAGCACCTTCAAACAAAACTGAGACAAAAGAAGAATATGCTTGGAGGGGATTATTTGAAATATTAAGGTCAAAGTTTTTTAGTCTAGATTCTACATAAGAAGCGAAATTTGGCCAGTCAGCCTCCTGAATCTTGTATTTCAAAAGAGGCTCAGGCCTTTGATATGGAACAACAGTTAATGGTTTCGAAATAATTATGGGATAGTGGTCACTGCCAAAAGATTGGTTTAAAACCCTCCAGGAAAGAAGAGAAGAAAGTTCGGGCGAACATGCGGTCAGGTCAACAACAGATTGAGGGTTTTGTCCAGGGTATATTTGACGTGTAGGGGAACCATCATTTACTACGCATACGTTGATGTCATCAAATAAATCCATTAATAAGGGGGAAAAACGGTCAGAGTGGTACGAACCCCAAGAAGTATTATGACAGTTAAAGTCACCTAAAATTATTAGAGGAGGAGGGACAGAAAAGAAAATTGTAGAAAGATCAGGAATAAGATTAACATGAGGCTGGGGGATATAGACTGAAATGAAATTGATGTCCATGATTTTTGCTGCAACTGCATTTATAGCAGAAGAGTGAGGAGGTAACGGAATTTCAGAGAAAGAAAAGCATCTTTTGATTAATAAAGCACATCCTGCATGTCCATCTCCACGGTCATCCCGGAGACATGAGAAGCCAGGAACCCTAAAACGGGAACCCGGTCTAAGCCAGGTCTCCGATATGGCCGCAACGGACACAGAATGGTTATTAATTAAATTGATTAAGTCAGGTTTTTTGAGACTAATACTTCTACTGTTCCATTGAAGGAACTGTGTTAGAGCCGGAGGGGCCATTAATGTGAGAACATTGTTCAGCGAGTTTTATAAGGTTAGGGGCAACGTCGTTCGGTAGCACATCACTCCATTTGGAGATGATGTTGGTTAAAAGTTTGAATAGAAGTTCAAACAAATCTTCATTAGGAGTGACTCTTAAGGCTTTTTGAGTATCCTGGAAAGTTCCAGAGATAGCAGAGCCGTTTGGAAGCTGGGATTGAGGTTCAGATATTATATTGTTGAGGGCGCGGCGATCATACCCTTCAACAATTGAGTGTCTGGCTTTAGGAGTGCTGAAAAAGGTTTTCCTGTAAGATTTTGAAGGGGTACTAACTTGTGTCAGGGGAGAAAATGGGGGAGCTGAATAATCCTGTTCCTGGGCTGAGTCCTGGTGAGATGGTGAGAACAATAACTGTTTTGTGATGTCAGCATATGACCTACGAGAAGCGGGGAAGCGGGCAGCTGCTTCGTTGTATGGGATGCTCTCTTCTGACATAACAAGCTTGATTGCCTTTTGACGGGAATATTCCGGGCATGATTTGTCAGTCGCAAAGTGACGGCCTAAACAGTACAAGCAAGTGGCAGCTTGTGGAGCCACATTACAATCTTTGCCAGGATGTTTTTTGGCACATCTGAAGCAACGAGCATCTGAACGGCATTGATTTTCGACATGACCATACCGAAGGCATTTATGACACTGAATAGTGGGAAGTTGATACACCTGAACGGTCAGAGATGTGAAAAAAGCGTAAATTCTCTCTGGTAGTCTTTGACCCTCAAAAGTCAGCACAACAGATTGTGTGGGAACCCATGATGGGGATCCATCTTCCTTGCGGACTTTCCTTTGAAGACGACGTGCCTTTAATATTTTGCCCGGACCGTCCTTTCGGTCAGTGGCGTCAACAAACTCCTCCATAGACCAATCAATTGGGACACCGCGAACAAGACCCATTCTATGAACATTGTATGACGGAATAGACGCTACCAGTTTATGCCCAGAAAGAAATGAGCAAGACAGGAACTTGTTGGCGTCATTGGCCGATTTGAATTCAATAGAAACACGGTTGCGACCAAGGGATTTAACTCCATCTTTGACAACATTTTGTACCTGATTTTTGACGAGGATGAGCCCTACTTTTATAGGACGTAGTGAAAGCCCCGCATTGGATGCGTCTTCGCGTGCAACATGAACGACAAAAGGTCCTTTGTCTTCAGCGCCGTAAAGGCGAGACAGTTCAGTCGAAGGGTGTTTATATATGTGCGAGATGGATGCCGAACCACTTTCAATGTTTTGTATTCTCTTCTTAGAGCGAGATTCTTGTTCGGATGAATTTCGACGCTTCCTTTCGTTAAGACTTTCATCTATCATCATATCATCTTCCCTTTCAATGATATCCTTGTACCATGTGCTACTGGTACCACCGGGATCCGGCGGTTTCTCTTTCTCCCCACCATCCATCACAACAAATACTATATTAACTCACCAGATGAGAGTTAAACCAACACCACTACAAAATACTAATAAATAACAAGGAAATCACTGATTATTAGGATATAACCTCAAAACACGAAACAACTCACTCAGCGTGCCAGAGAAAAGTCCAAAATACGATTTTTATAGCGAACAGATTTTACTTTTCATATAGATTTTTAATTAAAGAGAAACTAATGGAAAACCTAGCTTCGTGCGTTTCAAATTACCTGTAGTGTCGGCAGATAAATTACAAAAAAAGCGTTTTCATAAAACGTACTATAATATTATCTCTTTTCGTGTGGGACACGGAGTCGTCGCACGACCCGATGTACCCTAGTGTCAGAATTTTTCAACCGCCTTCTACAAGTAGCAGGCTTCGGACATGGTTTGTAACGACCGCCGTCTAAGTGATCATAGACAGTAACCGGGACCTACGGCTTAACGTGCCATCCGAAACACGGAACCATCTTACTTACAGACAATCGGGCGGTTCAGCCCACAATGTCCTAACCAGACTGGGAATAAATTCACACAGTGATAAAAATCAACTTTGTGAGTGACCCACCGAGAATCAAACTCGGAACCTTCTGCGTCAAAGGCAGTTGCACTACCAGTGCGCCACATTGGCCGTCGAAATAATATTATGAAAAACTGCCATTTTAAACTACTTTTGTGATTAACAGTAACAATCCGTATAATATTACAACAGTTCAATCATTCAGTAAATAATGGTGCAGCATTCATGATGATAATAATTAAATAAAACGGACCAATTGATTGTATTGTTTTTTAATGTTGTGTCCTTTGTCTTTTACGGTGTACAATAAACGATGAAATAAATGGAAAAAATAACTTCGTGTGTTATTAAAAGGTACGACTGCCTTTAACGCAGAAGGTCCCGGGTTCGATTCTCGGTGGGTCACTCACAAAGTTGATATTTATCACTTTGTGAATTTGCTCTCAGTCTGGTTAGGACATTGCGGGCTGAACTACCCGATTGTCCATAAGAAAGATGGTTCCGTGTATCGAATGGCACGTTAAGCCGTAGGTCCCGTTTGCTATCTATGATTACTTAAGCGAAGGTCGTTACACGACCATGTCAGAAGCCTGCTACTTGTAGAAGGCGGTTGCAAAATTCTGACACTAGGGTTCATCGGGTCGTTGGACGACTCGCTATCCCACACGAAAAGAGAAAAGAAGAGAAGTAAACTTCACAACTCGGTATCTAGTGAACCCTAGGTTCACTAGGTCGTTGGACGACTCGGTGTCCCACACGAAAAGAGAGAAAGAGAGATTAAAGGTGAACATCCTGTATACCCTCAAAAGATCAGCTCCAGTTGAAAAGGTCTTTATTCCAGTAATGAATGGCATTCAACTAGACGTCATTTTCATACCGCATCCCTGAAGCCGTCAGTATTTCCAGAATTTCATCACAATTGCTAGACATTTTGCTAAATAGATGAGTTGGCAATTTCAATGAAAATCGATTTTCCAAAATTCAGCACATGTGCCATTTCGTGCACTTCGTATGTACGTACGAAGTGCACGTAATGGCACAGAGGCGACTGAGGGACTTGAGGGTTTCAGGTGTATTACAACTTTTAGGCGACAGGCTGACAACCTGCCACTATAATGATACACAAATGATCTCAAACGGCCCTCTATATTTGTCAGACGTGGCGATAGCGATCGTATTTTTACGGCTGTTAACGCTCTGCCTACCTCGTAAGGGATAAAAGCGTGATTTAAGTATGTATGTATGATACTTGTTTTTGTAGATTTTTCAATACAAATTTTAAATTTCAGTAACCCAGAAATTAATAAATGATATTTTTTCTTGAGAAGTCTACTCCATTTTTTGTTTTCGGCTATAATAGACTTTCTGCCAATCAAATATATATGGGACTGACAATAAACAAAGCTTTTTCAATACAACAATAGATTCACAACTTTGGACCATTGAACTCAGAGTTCAATTTACAATGGCGCTGAAAAGTCAATTAGTCAAAGAAAACGTTCCCGTAAAGAATTCAAGATATACAGGATGTTTTCAAATTTTAAATAATATTTATATTATCTTGCTATCATTGTATAATGGCTGTGTGAAAAAAGAATAATATTTCATATTAATAAGTAAAAGTAAATATTTAATATAGATTTTTAATTAAAGAGAAACTAATGGAAAACCTAGCTTCGTGCGTTTCAAATTACCTGTAGTGTCGGCAGATAAATTACAAAAAAAGCGTTTTCATAAAACGTACTATAATATTATCTCTTTTCGTGTGGGACACGGAGTCGTCGCACGACCCGATGTACCCTAGTGTCAGAATTTTTCAACCGCCTTCTACAAGTAGCAGGCTTCGGACATGGTTTGTAACGACCGCCGTCTAAGTGATCATATATCATAGTCTGGTTAGGATATTGCGGGCTGAACCACCCGATTGGCCATAAGAAAGATGGTTCCGTGTTTCGGATGGCACGTTAAGCCGTAGGTCCCGTTCGCTGTCTATGATTACTTAGGCGAAGGTCGTTACACGACCATGTCAGAAGCCCGCTACTTGTTGAAGTAGAAGGCGGTTGAAAAATTCTGACACTAGGGTTCATCGGGTCGTTGGACGACTCGCTATCCCACACGAAAAGAGAAAAGAAGAGAAGTAAACTTCACAACTCGGTGTCTAGTGAACCCTAGGTTCACTAGGTCGTTGGACGACTCGGTGTCCCACACGAAAAGAGAGAAAGAGAGATTAAAGGTGAACATCCTGTATACCCTCAAAAGATCAGCTCCAGTTGAAAAGGTCTTTATTCCAATAATGAATGGCATTCAATTAGACGTCATTTTCATACCGCATCCCTGAAGCCGTCAGTATTTCCAGAATTTCATCACAACTGCTAGACATTTTGCTAAATAGATGAGTTGGAAATTTCAATGAAAATCGATTTTCCAAAATTCTGTGCCACTTTGTGCATTTCGTATTTGTACATACGAAGTGCACGAAATGGCACAGAGGCGACTTAGGGACTTGAGGGTTTCAGGTGTTTTACAACTTTTAGGCGACAGGCTGACAACCTGCCACTATAATGATACACAAATGATCTCAAACGGCCCTCTATATTTGTCAGACGTGGCGATAGCGATCGTATTTTTACGGCTGTTAACGCTCTGCCTACCTCGTAAGGGATAAAAGCGTGATTTATGTATGATACTTGTTTTTGTAGATTTTTCAATACAAATTTTAAATTTCAGTAACCCAGAAATTAATAAAAATATATTTTTTCTTGAGAAGTCTACTGTACGGGCCTCCATTTTTTGTTTTCGGCTATAATAGACTTTCTGCCAATCAAATAAACATGGGATTGACAATAAACAAAGCTTTTTCAATACAACAATAGATTCACAACTTTGGACCATTGACCTAGAGTTCAATTTACAATGGCGCTGAAAAGTCAATTAGTCAAAGAAAACGTTCCCGTAAAGAATTCAAGATACAGGGTGTTTTCAAATTTTAAATAATATTTATATTATCTTGCTATCATTGTTTAATGGCTGTGTGGAAAAAGTATAATATTTCATATTAATAAGTAAAAGTAAATATTTAATATAGATTTTCAATTAAAGAGAAACTAATGGAAAACCTAGCTTCGTGCGTTTCAAATTACCTGTAGTGTCGGCAGATAAATACAAAAAAAGCGTTTTCATAAAACGTACTATAATATTATCTCTTTTCGTGAGGGACACGGAGTCGTCGCACGACCCGATGTATCCTAGTGTCAGAATTTTTCAACCGCCTTCTACAAGTAGCAGGCTTCGGACATGGTTTGTAACGACCGCCGTCTAAGTGATCATAGACAGTAACCGGGACCTACGGCTTAACGTGCCATCCGAAACACGGAGCCATCTTACTTACGGACAATCGGGTGGTTCAGCCCGCAATGTCCTAACCAGACTGGGAACAAATTCACAAAGTGATAAATATCAATTTTGTGAGTGACCCACCGAGAATCGAACCCGGGACCTTCTGCGTCAATGAACCCTTCATTAGGTCGTTGGACGACTCGGTGTCCCACACGAAAAGAGAGAAAGGGAGATTAGAGGTGAACACCCTGTATATCCTCAAAAGATCAGCTCCAGTTGAAAAGGTCTTTATTCCAGTAATGAATGGCATTCAACTAGACGTCATTTTCATTGCGCATCCCAGAAGCCGTCAGTATTTCCAGAATTTCATCAAAATTGCTAGACATTTTGCTAAATAGATGAGTTGGCAATTTTAATGAAAATCGATTTTCCAAAATTCGTGCTGAATGCCTCTATATCTTCGTACGTACATACGAAGTGCACGAAATGGCACAGAGGCGACTGAGGGACTTGAGGGTTTCAGGTGTATTACAACTTTTAGGCGACAGGCTGACAACCTGCCACTATAATGATACACAAATGATCTCAAACGGCCCTCTATATTTGTCAGACGTGGCGATAGCGATCGTATTTTTACGGCTGTTAACGCTCTGCCTACCTCGTTAGGGATAAAAGCGTGATTTATGTATGTATGTATGATACTTGTTTTTGTAAATTTTTCAATACCAATTTTAAATTTCAGTAACCCAGAAATTAATAAAAAGATATTTTTTCTTGAGAAGTCTACTGTACGGGCCCTAATTTTTTGTTTTCGGCAATAATAGACTTTCTGCCAATCAAATAAACATGGGATTGACAATAAACAAAGCTTTTTCAATACAAAAATAGATTCACAACTTTGGACCATTGAACTAGAGTTCAATTTACAATGGCGCTGAAAAGTCAATTAGTCAAAGAAAACGTTCCCGTAAAGAATTCAAGATATACAGGATGTTTTGAAAGTTTAAATAATATTTATATTATCTTGCTATCATTGTATAATGGCTGTGTGAAAAAAGTATAATATTTCATATTAATAAGTAAAAGTAAATATTTAATATAGATTTTTAATTAAAGAGAAACTAATGGAAAACCTAGCTTCGTGC
Source organism: Keiferia lycopersicella (assembly GCA_029255805.1). Lineage (NCBI taxonomy): Eukaryota > Metazoa > Arthropoda > Insecta > Lepidoptera > Gelechiidae > Keiferia > Keiferia lycopersicella. Next base: position 1,888,870 of record JARACZ010000028.1, read on the forward strand.
GTTTCAAATTACCTGTAGTGTCGGCAGATAAATACAAAAAAAGCGTTTTCATAAAACGTACTATAATATTATCTCTTTTCGTGAGGGACACGGAGTCGTCGCACGACCCGATGTATCCTAGTGTCAGAATTTTTCAACCGCCTTCTACAAGTAGCAGGCTTCGGACATGGTTTGTAACGACCGCCGTCTAAGTGATCATAGACAGTAACCGGGACCTACGGCTTAACGTGCCATCCGAAACACGGAACCATCTTACTTACGGACAATCGGGTGGTTCAGCCCGCAATGTCCTAACCAGACTGGGAACAAATTCACAAAGTGATAAATATCAATTTTGTGAGTGACCCACCGAGAATCGAACCCGGGACCTTCTGCGTCAATGAACCCTTCATTAGGTCGTTGGACGACTCGGTGTCCCACACGAAAAGAGAGAAGGAGAGATTAAAGGTGAACACCCTGTATACCTTCAAAAGATCAGCTCCAGTTGAAAAGGTCTTTATTCCAGTAATGAATGGCAGTCAATTAGACGTCATTTTCATTGCGCATCCTTGAAGCCGTCAGTATTTCCAGAATTTCATCACAACTGCTAGACATTTTGCTAAATAGATGAGTTGGAAATTTCAATGAAAATCGATTTTCCAAAATTCTGCACATGCGCCATTTCGTGCACTTCGTATGTACAAAAATACGCCTATACAGGGTGTAAGAGACGGTGTAACGAAAACTTTGCAGGCGTGATCAAAACCATCAAACTGAACAATTTTTACTTTGGGGGCTATATTGATAAACGAAAAAATGTTTTCGAATTACCATACAAAGTCAGTCAACTGATCAAATATTTTGTATGGGAGGTTGAAAAAATATTTTTTTGTTTCCCAACATAGCCCCCATAGAAAAAGTTATTCAGATTCATGGTCTGATCACGCCAGCAAAGTTTTCGTTACACCGTCCTTTACACCCTGTATAGTTTTGATACCTTTTTCAATGAAATAACAATAGCACAGTAAGTCGCCAACTCTCACATTTTTCTCTGAAACTAAGAAGTCTGCTTCTTGAATTCTTTACGAGATCTCGGACTTTCTTTTCAACTGTTGTGACTTTCGCTTGGGAAAGACAAAAGAAAAACCGTTATTTTTTATTACGTCCTCTAGTTCAAGAAAAGAACTGTTGTCATTTTGATAAACAGAAATCTGGCGGTGCAACTAAGTTAATACAGAAACGTAGATCATACATACATATACATATCACGCCTTTCTACCTTGTGGGGATCGCAGAGCGTTAACAGCCGTAAAAATACGGTCGCCATCGCCACGTCTGATAAATATTGAGGCCCCTTTCAGATTATTTGTGTATCACTGTAGTGACAGGTTGTCAGCCTGTCGCCTAAAGTTGAAACCTTGGGTTGAAACCCTCGAGTTTCTTAGTTGCCTCTTACGACACCCGCGGGAAAGAAATGGGGTGATTCTATTCTAAGCCGGCATCACACGGCATCTAAAATAAAATATTTATGAATAAAATACTGCCTGCCGTGTGATGCCGGCTTAGAATAGCATCACCCCACATCCTTCCCGCGGGTGTCGTAAGAGGCGACTAAGGGACTCGAGAGTATTGGTGTATTACAATTTTTAGGCGGCAGGCTGACAACCTGTCACTATAGTGATACACATGTTTTCTGAAACAACCCTGGAAAACAATCCACAAAAATGTCAGACGTGGCGATATCGACCGTATTCTTACGGCCGTTAACGCTCTGCCTACCCCGGAAGAGATAAAGGCGTGATATATGTATGTATAAAATACTGGGATGTTGTATTTTCTTCAGAAAATTGGAGTCATTATGTGACAGTGATATTTTAAAGCTATCTGATTTTTTTATTAAACAAGAGTATTTTAAAATATCATACCATGGTTCAATAGGCTTGTTTCCTGACAAATCAAATGAGCTACTTTTTAAAACGATTTACAACGGTATTCTTTTTAAAACGATCTAAAAGCGGTAACTTTCCGAGGTTGTTATTGATGTTACATCCGTGGTACGTATACTGCTTTACATATCGAATGAAAAGTGAGTAAAATAAAGCGATAAATACAAGAAAACGACCAATAAATGATGATTGTATCGTCTGGTATTCAAATTGCACCAAAAATTTTTTTTTTCTATGATTGAAAAATATTGAATTATTATAAAAGAAAGTTATCCTAACATGAAGTAGATTTTTTTCTGATCGTAGGGATATTAGTCATTTTTACTTTTGTTATTGTAATATTGAGTAAAATTTCGACAAACTCATTTATTGAGGTTATAAAAATACATATATAAAAATATAATTCCCGCGGTCAAGCAACACCATTCTTAGCGGTCAGTTCGAAATTTAAAATCGTATACAACTAATTGATGCAACTCCTATTAAAAAGAAGAAGAAATTGATTTTAACTTTTTAATTGCCGCGATTCTATTGGTTCTTTTTCTAGTTCCATATTTAAAATTACTTACAGGCTTAGTTTTAAAACCTCGCCTGTAAGTTGAACTTACAGGTCGTGTTTTTTGTCAGTACCTACTTTCAGAGCATGAGATATGTAAAAGTACTTTTTCAAACACCCTGTATGAACTCGTTTCGTAGTGTTTGTCTACGGCGTAGCTCACGTAGCCAAGTGCTACGTGGCCGGCGCATCATGGCCATTCGGTCGTAGCGGGTAAAATATGGCCCTCCGGTCGAAGTTTCAAAGGAAAACTCTTAAAACCGTTCACACTTTGACTTTTCCAAGTTTCGGGTCATATTTTTAGCAATTTTTAGACATGAGTTAAAAATGTTAGATGACGATGTTGATATAACAATATTTTTTACGAATATCTGTGTACGTGTCGTCTTCTCAGTAGCCGCAGAGGCGGATCGCACACTTGACGTACGACGGAGCGCAAAAATATCGCAGCGGTCTGCCATATCCATACTAAAAATTCACTCCCCATACTAAAACCGCACTCGTCGGATGACACTGCTACAGCGATTGAGCGGTTTTAGTATGAGGAGTGACGTTTCTAGGTATTCTCAAGTATTACAGACCGCTGCGATATTTAAGCGCTCCGTCGTACCTCATGTGTGCGATCCGCCTAAGCGACGCAAATATCAATTTCTCTGTGTCAATAACATTACCAGTCAAAAAGTTCCTAAAACATACCTTTGCGTTTATGGACAACAAAAAGTAGGCATGCATACATTATGTCTAATACAAATGTCTTAAAAAAATTAAAACATTAAGCAAAAGAAGCAAAAATGGGACATTTGCATTCCTAGATTATATTTTTGGTAACTGGTTTATTGCCCGTTTGGGCCACAATAATACTTTTTATTCACAACCTACTTTTCCTACAACACAACATCTCAAGTATGTAACATACCTACAATTCTTTATACATTTAATTAAACGAGTTAAAATTTTATAACAGAGATTTTTGTTCGTATCGATGTGTTATGCTAATTATGATGACTCGATATCTAATTTAGGAACTAATCTTTACGTCTTAAAGACGAAAAGAAGAGACTAATTCCTAAGGTCTTATAATTCCATGGGTATTATTAACCTTTGACATCTATAAAGTGTAAAATTTTTCGCTGAAAATATTTTAAAGGGTGAACTAGCCCATGGAACTGAGCCACATTCCCTAAGGAACATAGGTCGAAATATGAAAATAAATTTGACCTCCCATACAAAAGTGCCAACCGACCAAGTCAATTTGTATGGGAAGACAAAACATACTCATGTTTCGACATATGTTTCTTGGGGAAAGTTGTTCAGTTTCATGGGATGATTCACCCCTTAATATATATGCAGCATTTTTTTACACCCTGTATTTTATCCCTTGACACCAGATAAATTACAAACCCACGTCGGCATAACCGTCACGGAAGGCATGACCTGTCAAAGACGTAAGAATTACGTCTCGAAGACGAATTCCTCTGGCCTGGAGCTGGACGCGTGATGGGCCCTCAAGACGTCTGCTGATGTAGACTTGTTGATGCAATTGTTCATATGGATGTCTGATGAGGCATTGGAGTGGTGATGCTCGCGGCGTGGTCGAGGGTAGCAGTAGCGACGCGCGTAGTCCCCGCAGAGAGACCTGGGGTGATAAAAGATAGGTTAGTGAGTGCGTCTCCCATTGAAGCGGGGCTGCGCTAAGCTGAGCTGAGCGGGGCATGAATTGATCAATCACACACACACAAATCACGCCTATATCCCTGGTAGGCAAAGCGTTAACGACCGTAAATAACGGTCTTTATTGCCACGTCTGACAATATTTGAGGGTCGTTTCAGATAAGTTATGTTTCACTATAGTGACAGGTTGTTGACCAATCATGAGCCTCAAAATCCCTGAATCCCCGCCCTGTTTCAGTGGAGCCGCACCCTGATTGGTCAATTCATGCCCCGCTCAGCTCAGCTTAGCGCAGCCCCGCTTCAGTGGAGACGCTTTACGTCTTTTTCCCAAGGGACAAAAAGGAAGAAGTTTTTGGTAGATGTAGTAACAAATGACACATATTTGAGGGTCAATATAGAATACCAATGCAATGATCAAAAGTAGGGAACGAAAACGGATAATGTTTTCTTGGGTAGATCTAAATCGGTCTCTCCGGAAATCCAAGGGTCAAGGTATGGGAATACTTTGTTTCTTTTATGAAGGAAGTCCATGATTATGTACTGCGGAGCACAACAGTATAATAACCTACCGTCGGATATTAAAAACATTGAATTGACGACACAATTGACACACGACTGTCCCGATGGCGTAGCGGATAGTATGCCTGCCTTCTACGCCGAGGGTCGTGGGTTTGATCCCCACCGGACACAAATATTTGTTAAGTCAATTTTCAAATATTTGTGTTTAGTCTGGGTGTTTTCTATGTATAATATGTATTTATTTACAAAAAAGAAAAGTGTATATGTAATAGTATCAGCTATCTAGTTCCCATAGTACAAGCTTTGCTTAGTTTGGGGCTAGATGGCGCTGTGTGAATTGTTCAAGATATTTATTATTTATTATTATTTATTAATTGAAACGAAAACTAGCCAGTATATTTTAAATAACTAAAGTTTGTTTTATGGAGAGGTAAACTAAATCCTATCAATTGATTTATGAAGGATGTTTCTTTGTGGTTTTGTAAGTACCAACATTAGAAAACGACAAATTGTAATGTCGGCGACAACAATTGTAATAACTATTTTAATTTAAGGTATTTTCTCATATAAGCGATGTAATGTCTTTTAAGACAATATATAATCTTTAAATTTAAGTCAAAAAGTCTAGGAATACGAACCTTCTAACTAGAGAGAAATAAGATATACAGGGTGTTACAAAAGACCAATAAAGCTGAAAGAGTGTTGACGGGTCCATTGTAAAGAGTCTATTTATAAAATAATTAAAGTATCCATACCAGAAACGTCACTCCCCATATTAAAACCGCACTCGACGGATGACACTGCAATAGCGCTGCGTCAACAGTGTTTGAGCGGTTTTAGTGTGGGGAGTTTCTAGTATGGATCTGACAGACCGCTGCAATATTTTTGCGCTCCGTCGTGAGTCAAGTGTGCGATTCGCCTTAATATTTTCATCATAGCTTTCCTTACGGCTTATAACAGATATTTAAATTATGCAGAATCATCAAAAGTACAGAGGAAGTAATTTCCACTCAATTATTTATCTACAAAACTTGGCGCCAAGTCAAATATTGGATGATGAAGATGTGGCGAAACCGAAATCGTTAATTGCGAACCGCCAAGTCCACCAATTAGATACAAATCTGCCACGTAAGGAGGATTTTGTAGTAAAGAAGCCTAATAGGATATTTTGAAATAAGTGAAGCGGTAGATTAACATACGATGATTCTTGCATCTAACAAGTCTACAAGTTGCCGTGTGATGCCGGCTTAGAATAGCATCACCCCACATCCTTCCCGCAGGTATCGTAAGAGGCGACTAAGGGACTCAAGAGTTTTGGTGTATTACAATTTTTAAGCGACAGGCTGACAACCTGTCACTATAGTGATACACATGTTTTCTGAAACAACCTTAGAAAACATACATACATACATATATCACGCCTTTATCCCTTGCGGGGTAGGCAGAGCGTTAACGGCCGTAAGAATACGGCCACTATCGCCACGTCTGACATTTTTGAGGATTGTTTTCTAAGGTTGTTTCAGAAAACATGTGTATCACTATAGTGACAGGTTGTCAGCCTGTCGCCTAAAAATTGTAATACACCAACACTCTCGAGTCCCTTAGTCGCCTCTTACGACACCCGCGGGAAGGATGTGGGGTGATGCTATTCTAAGCCGGCATCACACGGCAACTTAGAAAACAATCCTCAAAAATTTCTGACGTGGCGATAGCGATCGTATTTTTACGGCCGTTACCGCTCTGCCTACCCCGCAATGGATAATGGCGTGATATATGTATGTTACAAGTCTACACTACCACAGACACTACTATAACAGTCCACTGCTAGACATTACAGCAAAGTCACTTCCTGGATCTGTTCGTTAAGTCTGTATGTAGATATGCTTAGATCTTTTACACAACGGTTTTGGTGCAGTTTTTTTGTAGACAATTTTTTTTTTCATATTTAGACCTATGTTCCTTGGGAAAAGTAGTTCAGTTTCATGGGCTGGTTTACCTATTAAAATATTTGCAGCTAATATTTTTACACTTTATATGTACAATAAATGTCGAAAAGATGTCTTATTCCCACGGGAAAACGATCACACAAAATTAAAGTTCATCAATGGCCTCATTCATAGTATTCATACCTCTGTGACAGATGATTTAATCAAAGTCTGAGACAAGACTAGGGGTGCGTCTCCACTGAAGCGGGGCTGCGCTAAGCTGAGTTAAGCGGGTCATGAATTGACCATTCATGAGCCTCAAAATCCCCGCCCCGGTTCAGTGGAGACACTGAATTGGTAAATTCATGCCCCGCTCAGCTCAGCTTAGCGCAGCCCTACTTCAGTGGAGACGCACCCTTATCCGCATGACGCGGGTGAAGTTATTGGTTGATTATGACATTTCGAAATCTAATAAGTGAAACGGCGCACAAGTAATTTTAAATTTAGCCTATTACACTCCCTTACTACAAAATATGACTTTAAATTCGTTTACTTATAAAGAGCTTTGGATTCAGAATCGAAGTCGAATAATTTTGTTACTGTCAGAGGTTTTCGAATAGGAATGGATTTTAGGATCTATACAGACGGGGCGATTATGTCACAGTGAGGTAGGTAAGCTAACAACTTGGCTACGGCGCATCGCAGACATAACGCACGACGGACCGCTAAAATATCGCTGTCTGTCAGATCCATACTAGAAACGTCACTCACCATACTAAAACCGCACTCGAAAGGATAACATTGCGATAGCGCTGCGTCGACAGCGGTTGAGCGGTTTTAGTGTGGGGATTGACATTTCTAGTGTGGACCTGACAGAATGCTGCGATATTTTAGGGGTCCATCGTGCGTTAAGTGTGCGATTCACCTACGTCTTCAAGGCTAGATGACTAAAAATTTAATTAGTCTGAGTTTAATGTTATAAAAAAACATTGCATATTTATTTTTTCGTTTTTCATCTTATCTACGTCATGCCTTTGTAAATTTTTTACATAGCAGTGACGTCAGAACCACCCTCCTGCCGGAACTATGATACGACAGAGAAAAAAAACATGTAGCGACCTCTGGTGGATACAACACGAAGCAAGACGCATCTGGAGTTCTCAACATATTCGAGAGATGGCGCCACGTGACAGAACAATGGGCCTGAAACGTGGTATCGAAGTGTTCACTTGTGTGTTATATTTTTACCATGTCATCACCTCACCACAGTTTATTTAAATTTTTAAAGAACAGAATGGTCAAATGTCAGAGGGTAAGGAGGGTAAAAATCTTCAACATTATCTAAAAGGGTCACAGGTGGTCGTATGACTTACATCATGTAAAGTTTAAAGAGATACTTCCAGGTTGATCGAATTCCCTGGGCCGAGAATGCAGAAGCAACTATATCTGTCGAGGGAGAGGAAAAATGTGACTTTTCTTATTGCACGTAACGCTATCCTAAACAGGCATTTGATTCGGGAATGAAGAACACCCTCTACCTTTTCACTTTGGTTCAGCAGTACAGCTATCTACATAATATGCTGACTATATTGTAAGGGCCTTTCTCCACTTATCCGGCATCTGTCATTTGCCGGTCCGTCAAGTTTAGAAATCTATTACACTACTATACATGCTTTTCCACTCTCACGGCATCCGGCGACGCTCTCCGGCCAGATGAACTGATGACTTAAAAAGGGCTGCTAGTACAAAACTGAAGATCTTGTCTCATCGTACACCCTGTAGGACGCCTACGTCCAGCACTGGACTGCTTATAGACTAATAATGATGACTAACATACCTGCAGCATGAGTCCAGGGTCTTCAGAAAGCGATTCTGAGGTCCCTATTGGAGTAGGCTTAGACGAGCTGCTGGAGACTCAGGGCTGATTTAAAGACCCAACTAATCAATCTGATCCAACTTACCCAATAGAGCCATTGACTCTATCGACCCAAATGGCTAAATTGAGTCGATTGTATCATCCATGTATTAACTGATACAACCGACCCGACTGACCATACTGACTTAAAAGTGGTCACTTTTATTGGAGAAGAATATATACCTGCAGCAAGAGTCCAGGGTCTTCCTAAAAGCGGCCCTGAAGTCTCTATTGAAGTAGGCGTAGATGAGCGGATTCAGGGCAGAGTTGAAGTACCCCACCCAGAACACAGCGGCGACAATCGCTGGTGGGGAGTAGCATTCTTCTCCGCAAAGTGCTGTTATCACGTACCTGTGGATAAGAGAAATGGATGGCATAAGGCGTAAGGAACGGTATACCAAAAACTTTGCAGGCATGATCAGACCATAAAACTTAACAACTTTTACTATGGAGCCTATTGATGACCGATGTGGCGCAGTCGTAGTGCGACTGTTAAGCCGTAGGTCCCGGTTGTTGTCTATGACTTAGACGGCAGTCGTTACACAACCATGTCAGAAGCCTGCTACTTGTAGAAGGCAGTTCAAAATTCTGACCGACACTAGGGTTCACTGGGTCGTTGGACGACTCGGCGTCCCACACGAAAAGAGAAGAAAGAGAGAGATGGAGCGCCTACGTTGGAAAACTAAAGAATTATGAATTCCCAGAGTAGTCAGTCAGCTGCGCATAACAAAAAAGAAGTTTGTTCTTGTTCTATGGCGTTTTCACATTGCTCGCTCACTCATGACATCTCATCTGGTCTGTGTCCAGCTGATCGGGAAAGTATGGAGGGTCGAAACTAACATCCTATAGAAAAGTTGTTCTTTTTCATCGAATAGATGGCACCAGTATTAGTCATTGATCAATATTTGGCAACTGAAATGCCCCTGGGGCTTGCTTCTACTAGGTCCTGAAGTGTGCAGGGGTTCGGACAGTTGGGACAGGCCAGTAGGTGGTCCATTCATGCAATGGCGCCGCAAGTTGTTTAAAAGCAGGTTGTTTAAAGCTATAATAGAAGAAGAATAGAAGAGTAGTTTTCGCAGCACAGTCCTTACACCCCTCGAAATTATGGATACATAAATTTGGTACATTAATTTTAGTTTTATGTCATCCGTATGTGATTTTTGGTGAGACTAGTTAGGTAGTTTAATCAGGAATGCTTAGGAGATCGCATCGCTCATCTATCATAAGCAAGAGTTGTAATAAACGTGCCCTATGAAGCACAGAACCGCATTACCAACATTACAGACAATCTGACAAAGCTACAAATTGATACGGGACTCTCATAGGTATACCATGGAATATAATGAGTCTTTTTCATAACGTGACTTAAAAAGAAATTACAAATACATACCTTTATGAATGAATGTAAAAATAAATTCAAAGGAACACGTTATCAAAGAACAATTTTAATGTCTACAGAAAGAATGAAACCATCAGAAAATTAGAGATCTATAAGGCTTCATTTTCATCATTCTCCTCGATCCTGTTCTCTGTCGGGGTCGGCAACCTAACCTATGGGATTTGTCGTGGAACCAAGTTTTTATAAAGAGCGACTGCCATCAGACCTCTGCAACCCGAAGGCTAACCTGGCCCGAATCCTAGCTTAAGTCGCATTCAAATAATCATCTGATTTAAAATTTTATTCGAATATCATCACGATGTTTTTGCCCGGTAAATGTACGTGAGTTAAAAAACATTGGTAAATAGTGGGGACAAACTCGGGTCCCACGATTGTAAGACCAGTGTCCTAACCACTTGGCCACCGACGCTCTTAGAAAACTATAAGGATTCGTTAGGAGTATAATTCTTTCTGTACTCTGGGGGCTATTCAAATGGCTTTGCAAAGAAAATGAGCCAGACGGGCTCATTGCTGTAGCATTTCTATGTAATCTTCATTTTCTGTTTTGTTTTTAGATAAAAAAGCTTTTATAAATTATTTGAAGCGCCGGTGTAGTACGTTTATGTCGAAGAGTCGTCCAACGACCCAATGAACTTACCAGTATACATTTTCACTGAGTTAACGTTTTAGTAAGTACCTACCCTAGGTATTAAAACCTATACAGGATGTAAAAATAAACTGCAAACATTTCGAGTCCATGAAACTGTTCCCCGAGGAACACAGGCGGATCGCACACTTGACGCACGACGGAGCGCTAAAACACCCCAGCGGTCTGTCAGATCTATACTAGAAATGTCAATATACCCCATACTAAAACCGCCGTGCGTCAAGTGTTCGATCCGCCTTACAGACAGCGAAGCCTCAGCAATACAGTCCCGTTTTAACACTTTGGGTACGAGACCCTAAAATGCTTACCATAAAAAGAAAGGTAACCAGCATGCCAAAAAGGCCGACATTATGATGCCCAGCGTTCTGGCAGCTTTTCTTTCTCTTTTCATCTTGCTGCTGGCCATTGGCTGCATCTGTGGAAGAAATCATGAATTTGAGGATCCACTCATGACTGTAAAAAGGTATTTTAATCTGTGGTAGAAATTATGAATTTGAAGATTCACTCATTGCTATAAAAAGGCATTATAATCTGTGGTAGAAATCATGAATTTGAAGATTCACTCATTATAAGATGACTTGTCTGTCATATCCTCTGCGTTGAAAAAACAATAAGCGGGAAAATTAAAGAGCCAATTTTCTCCCTGATTCAAAACTAGTATTCCAAGAAATCGATAGATGGCGATCAACTGACTATGTTACTAAATTCCAGTGTAGATTCCAAAGCCAAAAGAAAAACATTGCAACACTGACTGACAGTCTGGCATGCACAGACACTTCCAAATGAGTCCGAGTCCAAGTTTCAAAAAAGACAATAAATAAATACTAAGTTCCGTCTTTTGCGGTAACATATACGAAGCACATCTATCCAGCGACTATATTAATAATATTTAAAAAACTCCTATTCTAAAATAATGATTAGTAATTAAATCTAAGTCTCGCAAAGAGAACTATATTCCGACTTGCCTATTACCAGGGTACCAAGATTGAAAAATTCTGACACTAGGGTTCATCGCGTCGTTGGATAACTCGGTGTCCCACACGAAAAGAGAAAGAGACCTAAACAAACTATTTAAGCTCTACTTTCTTACCTGTATGCTATGCCGTTCCCGCATGGCTTCTCCCATGGAGATGCCGTTGATTTGAAGGTGCTTGTCGAGTAGTAAGGCTGCCACTTTACTCCTGCGAACAAATAGAATTTCTGTTAAATTATTACTACAAAATATTTATTATGTTTGCCGGCGAAGACCACTGGCTGAATAGAAACTCCTCGGCAGTATAGCCATTGCCTTTCCCATACGGAAAACAAATGAAAGTAAATTTGTAAGAACTGTCAAAGTGGTGGCGTCTTGGTGAACTGTATTGAATCGAATAAGTGAGGACATCATGAAATAATGTGATAATAATACTGTAACAAATATGAAAAGACAATACAAGAAGATAGTTGAACAATTCCGTCGTTTTCTTAACAAAATCCCCGCAAAATATGGCGAATCCTGATTGAACGCCGACATATTTTATAAAGGATATTTCTACAAAATAGTCAACATTCACAAATCAGAAAAAGCTCCATCTCTCGTCAACTTGTACAGATGCAATGTAATGTTATCAGTTGAGTCAGAGATAGTCGTAGTTCTACTACAAAGTCATAGGGGGCGCTGATGCTACTCGTAAGTAGAAAAGAAACAAGTGGATCACAATTTCGCCGCCTGGGTTAGAGCCGACCGTTGTGTAACGGTTAACACACCTGACCCGGTCAGTCAGAAGATGTGGGTTCGAGTCCCATCGGTGGCGTCAATTTTTTCCGCTTGTTTCGCTTGTATTAGCTTTCTAACAAAAAGTTAATTCTGTTCAAATTAGCCGACTCAAAAGCTACGGGTGCTTCGGGTCATTGAATGACTCGGTGTCAAATGGAAGAGAAGCTGATATTGCGCTACCACATTAGGCTGACTGATCCACTTGACCTTACTGAGTCAAGTTAACCAATTTCAGTTGTACGAGGAATCTTCCAAAATTCGGCTTATAAACCTCATGGCAAATAGACTATGGGAGGTGTTGGTAGACCTTACTAACCAATTTATCAATTGATCAGGAGTCATCAGGAGGTGTCGTGTCATGCTGGCTTAGAATAGCATCACCCCCATCCTTCCCGCGGATGTCGTAAGAGGCGACTGAGGGACTCGAGGGTATTGGTGGATTACAATTTTTAGGCGACAGGCTGACAACCTGTCACACATGTTTTCTGAAACTACCTTGGAAAACAATCCTCAAAAATGTCAGACGTGGCGATAGCGACCGTATTCTTACGGCCGTTAACGCTCTGCCTACCCCGCGAGGGATAAGGGCATGATCTATGTATCTATAGGTATCAGGAGTCACAGCAAATCAGCCTATAAAAGTCCACTACTCGACGTAGGCTACTCTCAGGGTACGCTACAAGGCACGATCTCCCGCTTTCGCCATCCAGTCATTCTCTTCTAGCATGGAGCAGTTAAGCTAGAAGACTTAGAGCATGAAACCAACTTCTACTCATCGTTCCATCTGGCCGGAGGGCGTAATGATACTTTCCCAGTTATAATGCGCAACCGCGACTTCGATTCTCTCTTCACTTGTAGACAAAATTATTCACTTGTTTTGATAAAACCCATACGTTTTGACACTTGTGAAGTCTTCTCGCCCGCGAGACAAGTCTCTATACTGTGCGCATCTTAAAGGGGCTGGTGAGGTTAGCTGGGTAACTTAGAAACTCTGACGCCAGGGTTCATCGGGTCATTCGTGTCCCACACAATCGAAGAAGACATACATACACATATCACGCCTTTATCCCTTGCGGGGTAGGCAGAGCGTTAACGGCCGTAAAAATACGGCCACTATCGCCACGTCTGACACTTTTGAGGATTGTTTTCCAAGGTTGTTTCAGAAAACGTGTATCACTATAGTGACAGGTTGTCAGCCTGTCGCTTAAAAATTGTAATACACCAACACTCTCGAGTCCTTTAGTCGCCTCTTGCGACACCCGCGGGAAGGATGTGGGGTGATGCTATTCTAAGCCGGCATCACGCGGCAATCGAAGAAGAACTTAGAAAAATAAAGACCAGATTCACAATAGTACTGGTAGCTATCTTTTAACAATAGTGTTTTCCGTCGGAACAGTAGAATACTTAACAGGATGGCAAAATAAACTGTGCTCTGTCTGGAGCAACAACCACACTGCCTTATAGACGGCACAAAAAGATTATAGCTGAAATAACCAATGTGATTGCGGTGCCTCGCCTCAAACTATGGCACACCGGTTACCCTGCCATGGGTGCCCAACATCCTGCACGTTGCAAGACCTATACGACGCCAATGATACTAAATGATAATAAACGATTTGAATTGAATTTAACAAAAACACTTGGGAAATTGCCGAAAAAGGTTTCATACATAAATATATATATCACGCCTTTATCCCTTGCGTATCACTATAGTGACAGGTTGTTAGCTTGTCGCGTAAAAATTGTAATACACCAATACTCTCGAGGCCCTTAGTCGCCTCTTACGACACCCACGGGAAGGATGTTGGCTATTCTAAGCAGGCATCACACGGCATACTTACTGCGGTCTTATTGCGACTAAAGATTTTTGGTGTCTAGTAGGCTGTCTGGTCGCTGTTTTGAAGCTTCTGTTTCCAGTAGTACGTACTTACTTATAGCTTGTATAAATCTGGGACGTATTTATATTGACTCGCTTTGTTTAAACTTGTACTTTCAGCAGAAATTCGAGATCACCATTTAAATAACACAAAAACATTTTAATTTCAATTTTCATTCATTGTCCATTCATGTAAAGAAAGAAATGTCTAAAAATATTACATAAAAGTCATAGTACATGAGCCCTTGTAAGGAGGCGTTGCAAATTTTGTCAGGCTTATAAATTGTGATTCTATACAAAATAAAAACAAAATAATACTAATTTAAAATAATGTCAAAAAATTAAAAAATATATAAACTATAATTACAAGATTCGTAGTCGCATTTCTTGAAAAATTCAGATTTAGATGAAAAGCCTAGGATTTTAGTCAAACACCGGTAGATGACAAAAAACTCAGTTATATCGTAATCTGGACTAGTTTAGTTATAAAATTACTAGTAAACCTAAGAAGGATTACACACTTGACGCACGACGGAGCGCTAAATCATCGCAGCGGTCTGTCAGATCCATACAAGATATATCAAGCCCCATACTAAACCCGTTCAACCGCTGTCATCGCAGCGCTATCGCAGTGTCACCCGTCGAGTGCGGTTTTAGTATGGGGCGTGACGTTTCTAGTATGGATCTGACAGACCGCTGCGATATTTTAGCGCTCCGTCGTGCGTCAAGTGTGCGGTCCGCCTGAGTTATCCGTTTATCAACACACGCTTCCATAAGTCTTCTGGAAGAAATTTCATTAGGAATAAACAGTAGGTACCTGTTGTACCATTTTGCTAATAATCTGAAAGCATTTATATTTCTACATACATACATACATATATCACGCCTTTATCCCATGCGGGGTGGGCAGAGCGTTAACGGCCGTAAGAATACAGTCACTATCGCCACGTCTGACATTTTTGAGGATTGTTTTCCAAGATTGTTGCAGAAAATATGTGTATCACTATAGTGACAAGTTGTCAGCCTGTCGCCTAAAAATTGTAATACACCAATACTCTCGAATCCCTTAGTCGCCTCTTACAACACCTACGGGAAGGACGAGGGGCGATGCTATTCTAAGCCGGCATCACACGGCAAATAAATCGATTTCTTTAACGGTATCTACCTTGAGATTGTACTAAGAAACCTTGTGAACAGCTTATAGCAAAGTCTATTAATAGATAGAGAATTAGAACAGAGTTTCTTGGTAAATTTGTTCACAGTCCCTAGAGCAACATTAAGGGCCTTTCTCCACTTATCTGGCATCCGTCATTTGCTAGTCCGTCAATTTCCGACCCGATTTAGAAATCTGTTATACTATTATACATGCTTTTCCACTATTCCGGCATCCAGCATTTATCGATCCGGGAGTTATCCAAACCGAAGTTTAAATTCTGACGGTCAGAAGTGTCAGACGTACAAAAAGTATGTATACAAAAGGTACTCTTTGAACTCTACCATGACGTCATTCTACTGTTCGCCTTTTACAGTATAGGTGGAAAAGCATCATCCGGCATTCGAATATTGTCGGAAGGCTACATCCGGCAGCCGGACCGGATAAGTGGAGAAACACTGTAAGGGGATCCCAAACGAAAGTAGCGCCGCTATTACTTCGGTCCCAAAAAATAAATCACTTCATTTCCACTGCTTTAAATAGAAACAAAAAACATCGATTCTGTTCAGAAAATCTGCTTCACTACATAGTATACAGCAAAGTCACTTTTTCCGTCTGTCTGCATGTATGTTTGCTTAAATATTTAAAAATACACAACTGACTTTGATGCAAGTTTTTTAATAGACAGAGTGATTCAAGAGGTTTTTATGTTTAGTACTTGCCCGGAAAAATCCTTATTCCCACGGGAAAATAAGTTGAAGCAGGCGCAGCCGCTAGGGTAGGCCGCTAGTATTCAATATAAAAAATATTTGAAAATAAGATTTTATACAAACGAAGGTTTTTTTTAATAAAGGCACCACCGATTATCAGAAAGCCTCTTAAAGAGTTTGCCTCTGGTAAAAAGAAAATAAATAGGTAACTTTTTTTCCTAGTAGTTAGATAGATGGCGCAGGTATGTGACCGCAAAAAACGGAACGGAATATTTATTTTTTTGAATCTTGGACTCGGACTCATTTAGAATGAAAGTGTCAGTGCGTGCCAGACTGTCAGTCAGTTTAAATTTCTTTTTTTGTCTTTTGGCTATGGGATCTACACTGAAATCTAGTCAGTTCAACGCGTTCTTGGAATACTTACTAGTTTTTTTTTTAATTCTCAAAAAGAAAACCTTCTATTGGAATTAAAATGGACACGCTGTAACTAAACTAAACTTTACGTATCCACCTAGTTATGAAAGTTTATACTTTACAATATCTAATTAAAATTTTAAAATACCAAAGTTCTGTCGTTAAAATGTAAAGTTACTTAAAACACTGCTCTTGATACCTATTTTTACATACATACATACGTGTGACATTTTTGTTTTTTTTTCCAAGGTTGTTTCAGAAAACACGTGTATTATATTCTTAGAATTATACAGAAAACATACATACATACATATATCACGCATGTATCCCTTGTGGGGTAAGCCGATATGACAGTTACTCCGCGTAATGCCGGCTTAGAATAGCATATAATTGTTTTCCAAGGTTGTTTCAGAAAACATGTGTATCACTATAGTGACAGGTTGTCAGCCTATCGCCTAAAAATTGCAATACACCAGTACTCTCGAGTCCCTTAGTCGCCTCTTACGACAACCGCGGGTAGGATTTGGGGTGATGCTATTCTAAGCCAGCATCACACGGCATTATACAGAAAAGTCGATTAAAAACCTACCGAAGTAAAATATCCATTACGCATGCAAAGAGAAAGACTCTTAAGTAAAAGAACACGCATTATCAGAAAACGGAAATAGAACCGGAAACCATACAAGGGAGAGCGGAAGGAGCAGAGGAAACGCGACTCTCCAGGCTCAGAGCCAAGAATATTGTAGAAGGATCGTTGTCTCTTCGTTGTCGTGTGTGACACCGAGGTCCTGATGAGCCCTAGTATAAGAATTTTTCAACCGTCTTCTACAAGTAGCAGGCTGTTGACGTGGCTGTTGTGTAACGCCGTCTAAGTGATCACAGACAGCAACCGGGACCTACGGCTTAACGTGCCATTCGAAATGGAACCATCTTACTTACGGACAATCGGGCGGTTCAGCCCTCAATGTCCTAACCAGACTGGGAACGAATTCACAAAGTGATAAATATCAAATTTGTGAGTGACCTACCGAGAATCGAACCCGGGATCTTCTGCGTCAAAGGCAGTTGCCACGGGATCGTTGTGAATAAAGCGCAACCTAACTTACTTTTTAGTGCCGTGTGATGTCGGCTTTGAATAGCATCACCCCATTTCTTCCCCGTGGGTGTCGTAAGAGGCGACTAAGGGACAAGAGGGTTACACGTGTATTACAACTTTTAGGCGACAGGCTGACAACCTCTCACCGTAGTGATACACAAATTAGCTTAGCCAGTTCATGGTCTGTTTGCACCCTATCAGTATTCGGGACGCTGTCCCTAATTCGCTGTATACAGTCGGTGTGGGACTCTCAACAATTTTATATTTTCGATTTTTTTGTGATCGTAAGCAGCAAGCCCGATATAAATGATGTTGTGCTATTCAGTAAAGGTAAAAATTGTTGTAATACGTGAGAATCTGAAAAAAATGCTACCTAAAGTTTTTAAGTGTGCATGAGTTTCGTACACAGAGTATACATTGGGCTTATACATTGTGTAAGTCTACAGTTTCAAAAACATGTTTCAGACGTCATTTTAAGGAGTAGAACACAATCAGTGTTATTACAAAAAAATATTTTAGGCACTCGATTTAGACATGATTTATTTTTAAATGTTATGCCTTTGAAATGGCAACAATAATAAAACTATAAGACATTAAAACTATAAGACATTATTACGGGTTTAACTCACGGTAGGGATATATCGAGCACCCAATATTTCGGCGATGTTGCAATCGCCATGATCACGGGTAAACTAACCTTAAAATCAAGTGTAACAATAATAAAAACATTCATTCAAATTTCTGCTTGGCACAGCCTAGTTGTCAAATATACTCCGTGTTTCAGAGGACATTATGACGACCGATGTGGCGCAGTGGTGGTGCGACTGCCTGTGACGCAAAAAGATACATTCAGAACGCAAACACAAAAATGTTTACGATAAAAACGTACTAGTAGTAAGCGGTTGAAAAACTCTGGCAGTTCGTTGGGTCGTTAGACGACTCGGTTTCTCATGAAAAGAAGAACGTAACGAGTTCTTATTTTTATTTTAGAGTTCTGCTATTGGGTGATTTTGCAGTAGTTTCTTTTGTCTTCACTTATTTTAAACGGAATCCATTTACCTAAATCTTTGATCTAGGGCTCGTAAATTTTATTCTGATGCTATCTTAACAGGAAGGTTGACTCGAAGAGATGGCTATTTGCGACAAGGAGTCCTTTTTGGTTTCCTGCTACAGTTTTGGCTAAATTATCTCGCATTTAATCGTTAATTTATTTTATTTATATTTTTTTATTACAAAGTATTAGTATACTCGTATTATTAGTAGTAGTATTAGTATAAAGTATTAGTACTATGTACTAGTAGTACATACGCACTATCCCGCTTGACCCTGTGTACTTTTCCTGTTAATAAAAGGTTGCCTGGTAGAAATTGCTACAGCAGCAATAAAGCCGCCTATATTGTACCGAATTTTCTTTTATTGTACTTTTCTGTGTTGTGTGTTTTGTACAAATAAAGCATTTGTATTGTATTATATTGTGTAGCCGTGCGATGCCGGTTTAGAATAGCATCACACCATTTCTTTATATATAGTCATAACCTGTCATAACTATATGAGAATACATACAATTATATCAAAATTTTAGGCTATGGATTGACAACCCATTATTGTCATTTTATATTTATAATACACATGAAACCCTCGAGTTCCTTGGTCGCCTCTTACGACATCCACGGGAAGGATATGGGGTGATGCTATTCTAAGCCGGCATCACACGGAGTTCGTTATTAATGCAAAATAAGCAAGGGTTCTCTGGTAATATGTAAATTTTTCACCTGAAGGCGGTTCCCATATTTAACGAACGACGCTGCGTATTTTTAGCGCAGCAGCCGTGACGCGTGCGTCTGTCAGATGCAAGGAAATTTTTCCTAATGATGATTTTTTGGGCTTCTTCTTCTTTTCGTGTGAGACACCGAATCATCCAACGACCCGATGAACCCTAGTGTCAGAATTTTTCAACCGCCTACCCCGCAAGGGATAAAGGCGTGATATATGTAAATATTTATGTATGTATGTACAAGTAGCAGGCTTCTGATATGGTTGTGTAACGACCGCCGACTAAGTGATCATAGACAGCAACCGGGGCCCGTTGACACTCTGCCTACCCCGAAAGGGATAAAGGCGTTATATACGTGTGTGTATGCAATACACCTAACTCCTTTACACCAGCGTCCATCAAGTGTGGGATCCGCCTTAAGGGCCCGTAGTCTGTAATAAGGCCCAGAATTTACATGAAACCACGGCTGTAAGATATAATGAAAGAACGTTTCGTTGAAGAAAATTATACAGAAATGCGGTTTGTACGTGGATTTTGCAAAACCGTGCAAATATACCTAGGTTATCCTTTTGACGTAAGTTACATGCTATATGGTCAGCCTGGCCAGCCCTAAGGCAGTGTTTTTATTTTTATTTATTTTTTATCCCAGTTTTAGGCGACCGGCTGGCAACCTGTCGCTATAGGGATACACATATTTTCTGAAACAGCCTTGGAAAACAATACCCAATTGACGTGGCGATAGCGAACGTATTATTACGGCCGATAAAGCTCTGCCTGCCCCGCAAGAGATAAAGGCATGATGTATGTATGTAAATATATTAGCTGTAAATATTTTTAGGGGTGATTCAACCTATGAAACTGAACAACTTTCCCGAAGAAACATAGAGGTCCAAATTTGAGAAATATTTTTTGGTCCTCCCATACAAATTGACTTGGTCGGCTGGTAATTTAGTATGGGAGGACCAAATTCTTTTTTCATATTCCGACCTATGTTCCTTAGGAAAAAGTTGTTCAATTTCATGGACTAGTCTACTCCTTAAAATATTTGCAGCTATTTTTTTAACACCCTGTATAATATGGATCATATTGATTTCTAAAAACTAAAAAACGGTTTAAAACCGTGATAAATGTAGGTCAAATGCAAAAACTCGGTAGCCTTCAGCTGAGCAGATTCTCTTTCGAGGGTAGGTCTGGGCAAAGCTGATGAGAGGAGAGCAAACAGGGGTGGTCCCGGATTAGCAGGCCGTGGTCAAGATGGCAGCGGAAGCGGAAGCAGGTACCAGGAATTTTGATACAAGAAGCTCGCTAAAGAGGCAAAAAGGGGTGTAGAAATCTATAAAGGAGTACCATACATACATATAACACGTCTTTTTCCCTTTCAGGGTAGACAGAGCGTTAACGGCCGTAAGAATACGGTCGCTATCGCCACGTCTGACATTTTTGTGAATTGTTTTCCAAGGTTGTTTCGGAAAACATCATGTGTATATACACACATCAAAAAAAGTTTGTGATCACTTGGAAAAGTGGTAATATTTTTTATTGTGAAAGAAGAAAACTCAATCACTTTTTATTTTTTGATTCCTTATTTACCTTATTTAAAAATATGAAATTTAAATATAAACAATTTCGTAATTCAAATGTTTTTTTCATATAAAAAGACTATCAACCCTTGCTTGCTACCATTCAGAAATCTGACTTAGTCGCAAATTACGATATTTTCAATTTATTCACAACAAGTTTAGTTGGTAACGATGCCGAGAGGATTAACAGAAGTTTTACGAGCCAGAATCCTAACTTTAAGTGGAGAAGGCTATTCCACGAGGGAAATATCACGCAGAGTTAATGTATCCCAAGCCTGCGTGGTGACCACGTTGCAGAGGTATCGGGGCATGGAAGATTTAGCTGACCGACCTCGCAGTGGTCGCCCAACTGTGCTTACTGCAATTCAGAAGCGCTATATCAGGTTACTGGCTGCCCGTGACCCAACAATGAACGCTACTAAAATAAAAGCAGAACTGTGAGCTGCCACCGGTCGCGAAGCTAGCACCCAAACAATTAGAAATTGCTTACACCAAGCTGGATTACGAGCAAGGAGATCCTGGCAAGCACCTTTGAACTCACAGGAACGGAAACGGCGCAGATTGCGATGGGCTAGGCTCCGTTAAAATGAAGAAATTGAGGACGAAAGCATTTGGCAGAACTGCCTCTTTGTTGACGAAACGCGGATTAGTACGCATCCAGATAACCGACGTGTCCGTGTCTGGAGAAGACCAGGCGACTCCGAACGGCAGAGAACTGCCACTGGAACCGTTCAGCAGGGCGGGAAATCGGTGTCCTTTTGGGCCGGTATAATGATTGGGGCTAGGACGCCCTTAATTCCGTATCAAGGCACCATGACTGGAGCTATGTATAAAATGATTGCAATCGATGGATACGTCAGACCATTCCGCATCAACCACGGGCGCCAATTCATAATGGTAGATGATAATGCGCCCGCACATCGAAACGGACGTGTTGATGCTGCTCTCCAGCAATACGACATCACCCGGTTAGACTGGCCTGCCGGCTCACCTGACTTAAACCCGATCGAGCATGCGTGGGACGCTCTTAAGCGATCTGTTTGGAATCGTCAGCCACCTCCTCAAACAGTGGCAGAAATCAGGGCAGCTGCTATTGAAGAGTGGGACAGGCGGTTGTGGTACAAGAAATGCTGGATAACTTAATTCTAAGCATGCCCAGAAGGGTTTCCGCATGTGTGCGAGCCAGAGGAGGAGTCATTTTATACTAACTATTAATCTTTTCGTAATAAATTTTGTTTATTTTTTCCTTAATTAAATTTTTTCATTTCATCAAATTTCAGCTAAAATTGCATTTCTAAACTTTTGTTTTAAAAAAATAAATAATGAATAATGTTTTTTTTTATTTACTTAGTGCATTTTCATTATAAAAACATAAAATAAAAACACTTTCTATAAATAATTTATATTTCATAAAATACACCTGCTTTTGCTACTGATCGCAAACTTTTTTTGATGTGTGTATGTGTATTTATAGGAATCACTTGACCAAACTCTTTTTTTGTTATTTTGATAGGTTAGTTCGGAAGTGGATCATCTTTATCGACGGCATTTCCATATAAAACATGATGTTTAGGCCAGGAACACACTTGACTCACGACGATAAAAATATCGCACAGGTCTGTCAGATCCATACTAGAAACGTCACTCCCCAAGTCCCCATACTAAAAGCGCTCTCGACGGATGACACTGCGATAGCGCTGCGTTAACAGCGGTTGAGCTGTTTTAGTATGGGGATTGACATTTCTAGTATGGATCTGACAGACTGCTGCGATATTTTTGCGTTCCGTCGTGAGCGGCTAGTTGCTACTGGATGGAGAAAACAAGTCATCATGTCTTGTGGCGTCTATCTAGCACTGGACTTCTATAGACTGATGTGACTGGCAAAACACAAAAATGAGCAAGGCTACTTTTACGAAGCTACTTGAAAAAGAATTCATACTGCTGTTAGGTTAGAAATGTTAAGCATACTATTGCTTATGATGCGTACCGCGACATAGACTTTCTTTACACCTTAGTGCCAAATTTTTTTCACCTGTTTTGATAAAACCTATACGATCTGACACGTCTGAAGACTACTCGCTTTTTTCGGGACGCATCATGGGCCAGTAGGTAGTAAATAACTTATAAGTTTTGCATGCATAGTTATTTTCTTAGTTATAGTAATGTTAAGTGAGCAAAGAGTGCTGTCTTGCCAAAAAACTGCTTTCGCAGTTTCGCGAGAATGTTAATCGTTTTAAATTGTAATATCTGTAAGTTTTCAATAAATAAATAAAAAAAATATGATGTACAACTCAATCCAAACCCTTTTATCGCTTATCGCTACCGCTTGCACCATCGCCCGGCCGTTAAGGTTCTGCCGACCCTTTTGCGGGTAAAGGTTGTTGCGTGTTATTTGACAGAGATTGTGGCATGTCAAACATAAGTTTTGTATATTGGTGTTAGCGTGATGTTTGTTGTTTTCTGTGTCTATTATACGTTTTGACCCTTGACAAAATATCATCCACGTACAGTACTTGCGAATCTTAGTTCTAGTAGAAATTTTAGTTGCGAATTCGAGGTATTCTTCTAGTTGTATGTATGTATGACGACCGATGTGGCGCGGTGGTAGTGCGTCTTTGGCGTAGAAGTTTTCGGGTTTGATTCTGAGTGTTTATCATTTTGTGAAATTGTTCCTAGTCTGGTTACACATTGCGGGATGAACCACCCGATTGTCTGTAAAACCGATGGTTCCCTGTTTCGGATGGCACGTTAAGCCGTCTTGGTCTGGCTGTCTATGATTACTTCGACGGCGGTCGTTCGTTACACAACCATGTCAGAAGCTTGCTACTAGTAGAAGACGGTTGAAAAATTCTTACACTAGGGTACATTGAGTCGTTGGATGAGTCGGTGTCCGTCACAAAAATAAGAAGACCATGTGATCTCGGCTTAGAATAGCATCACCCCAGCTGGTGGGTGTCGACAAACGACAAACCGACAGGGGGCGGGCAACAGCGTTCCCTGGATATAAAATACCATTTACTGCGCTAGCCAATCCGCCTGCCAAGCATATTGAGGGTAGATTGTTTGTCAGACGTGGCGATAACGACAGTAATTTTGCAGTCGTTAATGCTCTGCCAGTATTGTTGTACGGTTGTGAATCGTGGAAGGTAGCGAAAAACTTATCAAATAAAGTCCAAATTTTCGTAAACAAATCGTTGCGTTCCATACTCAGAATCTACTGGCCAAACACAATCAGAAACGAGGAGTTGTGGGCGGTATGCCAGCAGTCCCCAGTTGCAGAGGAAAACGCACGCCGTAAATGGAGTTGGATAGGGCGCATTCTCCGGCGAAGCGACGACAATCTAGTTAAAGTCGCTTTCGAGTGGCAGCCAAGCGGCAAGCGTCGACGTGGAAGACCTGGAGGCGTACAACACAAAGCGAGCTGAACACAGTTGGAATGACCTGGGACCAAGCGAATACCATGGCGCAGGACAGGGAGGAATGGAAGAAACTCTCCAGGGCCCTTTGTACCAGCGGGGTACTAGGACTACAACAACAATGCTCTGCCTACCCCGAAAGAGATAACAGTGAATATAAGTCTGTTAAGTTAATCAAACATTATTTTCGCCAACCCATAACACAGTTTCCTTATTGGTCTGAAGATGGCGTCGCACGACAGTAATCTCGTAAAAATACATTCTTAAAATGGTCTTCATACAAATGTTACACTCATACGCGTGGTTACACGGTGTTTTTCAGGGTTTCTGTCGTAGACAGGGTCACTATTAGAGATAGAGAGAGATAGAGATAATTTATTGATAATTGAAAAATTACATGTCAAATGATTAATACACTAAATTAGGTATTATCAAATAAAAAATAAAAAAAATTACAATGAAATAATATAATATAATAGAATATCAAAGTTGTACGTACGCTTAAAACTATTGTCAAAAATAATACAGACTTCATTCATAATTTTTCAAAATATTCAAAATTTGAATTAATGAACAGAAAAATTACATAGTAATACATACATATATCACGCCTTTATCCCTTGCGGGGTAGGCAGAGCGTTAAAAACCGTAAAAATACGGTCGCTATCGCCACGTCTGACATTTTTGAGGACTGTTTTCCAAGGTTGTTTCATAAAACATGTATATCACTATAGTGACAGGTTGTCAGCCTGTCGCCTAAAAATTGTAATACACAAATACTCTCGAGGCCCTTAGATGCTATTCTAAGCCGGCATCACACGGCATAATACATAGTAAAATAGCAAATTTGCTGTGTGATGCCGGCTTAGAATAGCATCACCCTATTTCTTTCCCGCGAGTGTTGTAATAGACGACTAAGGGACTCGAGGGTTTCATGTGTGTTGCATTTTTTGGGCGACAGGCTGACAACCTGTCACTATAGTAATGAACGAATCATTTGAAACAGCCCTTCATTTGTCAGACGTGGTGTTGGCGACCGTTATTTTACGGCCGTTAGCGCTCTGCCTACCCTGCAAGGGATAAATCCGTGATATATGTAAAAATAGCAATAGGAAAGTATGACGTCATACATTCATATTTTCATACCGTTTTAGATCGTTTAAAAAAATAGCTCGTTTGACCTGCCAGTTCTCTACCCCATTCTATAAACACACACACACACACACACACATATATATCACGCCTTTATCCCTTGCGGGGTAGGCAGAGCGCTAACGGCCGCAAGAATACGGTCACTATCGCCGTCACTATAAATCTGCATAAAAATCTGGATATCTTGGACTACTTGCCGTGTGATGCCAGCATAGAATAGCGTCACCCCAATTCTTCCCGCGGGTTTTGTAAGAGGCAACTGAGGGACTCGAGGGTTTTAGTCTCGCCCCAAGGGCGTGATTGGGCTGGTTGTTTGAACAACCAATCAATTATTTCCGGGTGAGCCCTTGCTCCCCACCAAGCCGACAGGCGTAGTTTTGACGGCCAAAAACGTAGAGTCTAACACACAAAAAAAACTATTAGTTCAACTGCGATTCGCTCAATAAAGTGGATCGACACACCGTACCGTGTGATGCCTAAGAATAGCATCACCCCATATCCTTCCTGCGGGTGTCGTAAGAGGCGACTAAGGGACTCGAGAGTATTTGTGTATTACAATTTTTAGGCGACAGGCTGACAACCTGTCACTATAGTGATACACATGTTTTCTGAAACAACCTTGGAAAACAATCCTTAAAAATGTCAGGCGTGGCGATAGCGACCGTATTCTTACGGCCGTTCTGCCTACCCCGCAAGGGATAAAGGCGTGATATATGTATGTATGTATGTGACGCACCGGAAAATCGTGCGTCGTGTGTGCGATTTACCTAAAGGCGGTTCTACAAACACCGAACGTGTGCCTTGATACGCACCATTTGTTTTTATAGGGACGTTAGGGTAACAGCTTTTCATATTATTTTTATTTATTGTTATAGCTGACTTGAAATTTCGCCTGCTTTTCATATTTGTAGAACGCGAGTTAGATTTTTTAAGAATTTTTATAATAGAAGATTTAGATAATAGAACGCAAAAAGTACAAGTAAACGGCACCAAATCATAGGGATCTTGTGTTAAAATTGGTGTGCCGCAAGGCTCTACATTAGGTCCATTTTTATTTTTAATTTACATTAATGATTTGCCTTACATGGTAGAGAATTTGTCCAAAATTGTTTTATTTGCTGATGACACATCCCTTGTATTTAAGGTTGATAGACGAGCGCATAATTATGACGAAGTAAATCACACTCTTGGGCAAATTCATAGTTGGTTTACTGCAAACAATTTAGTTCTAAATGCGAAAAAAACTAAATGTATATTATTCACTTTGCCAAATGTAGTACATTCATTGAATAACTATGTTGCACTTAATAATGAAAAATTAGAGTTTACTACCAGTACAGTTTTCTTAGGGATTACTCTTGACTCAAAACTCCAATGGGGCCCTCATATTACATCTTTATCGGGAAGATTAAGCTCAGCTGCCTATGCAGTACGTAAAATTAGAGAAATTACAGATATTTCAACTGCACGACTTGTTTACTTCAGTTATTTTCACAGCATTATGTCCTATAGAATTTTGCTGTGGGGCCGCGCCGCTGATATTGAAACAATATTTATTCTTCAGAAAAGGGCCATTGAGCAATTTATAAACTAGGTAGTCGTGATTCTCTAAGAGAACTGTTTAAGGAAATTAATATTATGACGGTGCCGTGTCAATATATTTATGAAAATATCATGTATGTAAGAAAGAATATTCATACGTTCACAAGAAATCATGAAAGACATAATCGTAATATAAGAAGTAAAAATAAATTAGATCAACCCGCGTATAGACTAGCTAAAGTAAGAACTTCATTTGAAGGTTTAAGTATACGTTACTATAACAAAATACCGGAAGATATATTAAGTTTATCTGAAAGTAAATTTAAATCTATTATTAAGAAAACATTATGTTATAAAGCTTATTATAAGTTAGATGATTATGTTAATCACAAAGAGGCGTGGTCCTCTGAAATTCCAGCACAGCACAGGAAACATGCAGTCATTTTTAATACCAAATCAGGACGTGCATGGAATTTACAATTGGCATAATTAGTAAGGAAGACGAAACAGTTAGAATTATCTACTGTAATACTTTTATTTTAATTTAGCGTAGCCGTTTTTTGGGCTAATCTTCTTCTTTTCGTGTGGGACACCGAGTCGTCCAACGACCCGATGAACCCTAGTGTCAGAATTGTTCAACCGCCTACTACAAGTAGCAGGCTTCTGACGTGATTGTGTAACGACCGCCGTCTAAGTGATCATAGACAGCAACCGGGACCTACGGCTTAACGTGCCATCCGAAACACGGAACCATCTTACTTACGGACAATCGGGTGGTTCAGCCCGCAATGTCCTAACCAGACTGGGAACAAACTCACAAAGTGATAAATATCAACTTTGTGGGTGACCCACCGAGAATCGAACCCGGAACCTTCTGCGTCAAAGGCAGTCGCACTACCACTGCGCCACATCGGTCGTCGTTTGGGCTAATAATATATATATTTATAAAACTTAGCTAGGGTAGCCTAGGGCCTATTCTATAGGTACAAATTGTAAATTGAGATTAGAAGCACTTCTGAGCAGGTTTTTGGGTGGTTTTCCTGTTCAGGGGGTCCGGCTGATTAGCATGTAACATGCTTTTTTTTTTAATATTGCTTTTAATTTAATTGATTCCATAAATTGATGGTGGTGACGTAAGTTACATGCTGTGTGGTCAGCCTGACCAGCCCCGAGGCAGTGCCTTTTTCTTTTATCCCACTCGTGCCGCGATTCTATTAGGAACATAAAATTGTTATTGTTACTATGACTAATTCACTTATTCAGTGACCGTATTGTAATTTAACTCTATGACATTCTAAAAGCATTCATTGTGAATCTACTTGGAAATAAACGATTGAATCTAAATTGAATCTAAGAACTTGAACATAACCCCAAGTTTAAAATATTATGAATACAGGGTGTAAAAAATTTGAGGCATATATTTGAAGGGGTGAAACAGCCCATGAAACTAAACAATTTTCCCCAAAGCACATAGGCCGCAATTGAAAAAAAATTTGGACCTCCCATACAGAATTACCAGCCGAGCAAGTCAATTTGTATGGGAGGTCCAAAAAATTTTATTATTTTATTCCTTTGTTTCAATGAGATTGGGGCTTGATACGAACCACTTAGATCAAAGTCAGACACCTAAGAATAGTAGGGGCATAGAGTGCTAAGGGCAGAGGGAAATGAAAAATAATTTTGGAATTCTGACTATCTACCGATAATAAATAAATTACATTAGTAGGACCCGCCGTCGATTTTAATCCCGTAGCATTCCACAGGAACATTTTTTCGGATTAACAATTATCCTATGTTTTAATCCAACTTGCCCTCTATCTATGCGCCAATTTTCATGAAAATTGGTTCAGTAGTTTTATCGTGAAGGTGTAATAAACAAACGAAGAAACATACAAACTTTCGCATTTATAATATTAAGTAGGAAGTAAAATTTTAGAGGTGAATAGGCTAGTTTCCTGACATGTAAAATGAGCTTCTTTTTAAAACGATTTGAAACGGTATTTTGTTTGAAGAACTTGAAGTATGACGTCACGCCGTAAGTATTTGAATGGCGTCAAAACACATACTTTTATATTATTTTTCTGTTTATTAATTCAAACTTTGAATATTTAGAAAAATTATGAATGAAGTCCGTAGTATTTTTGGATAGTAGTTTTAAGCGTACAACTGTTTTATTTTTTTAATGACCCAGGAAACTAGCGAATTAAGACCCGGCGGTATGGTTTGATAGCGGCACGCAGCATGGCCCAAGTAACAATCATGGATTATGGTTGAATACCATTAGACTGCTGGATGTCTTCTATTTCACTTACTCATGCAAAAGAAAGAAATATGCAATATACGTATAAAAGAAAGGGACAGTTAATCATAGTTTTTGTCCCTTACTGCGTACCGCGTATTTGACGGTTACCTACTTATTAGATCAAAATCTAAACAAAGTTTGACGTTTGACGAGGAATTAAAAAAAAAAAACCTATTAGTTATTTATTTCTCTTCTCACACACACCCACACAAATCACGCCTATATCCCTGACGGGGTAAGCAGAGCGTTAGCGACCGTAAAAGTACGGTCGGTATCGCCACGTCTGACAAATGTTTGAGGGTCGTTACAGATAGGTCGTGTATCACTATAGTGATAGGTTGTCAGCCTATCGCCTAAAATTGCATTACACATGAAACCCTCGAGTCCCTTAGTCGGCTTTTACGACACCCACGGGAAAGAAATGGGGTGATGCTATTCTAAGCCGGCCCCACACGGCATTTTTTTTCTCTTCTCACTCTGAATAAATGCCTACTCAATTTGTCTCCTTGTAATGATTAATGTCTGGTTGATAAAAAACTCTAAGAAAAACTAACATCTGTGGCCCCGTTGTGATAAATAAAAGACAAGAATAAAGTTTTGATGCTGGCATAGAATAGCATCACCCTAACTCTTCCCGCGGGCATTGTAAGAGCCAACTAAGGAACTCGAAGGTTTCATGTGTGTTAACTGTTACCACGTATTATAACTTTAGGCGACAGGCTGACAACCTGTCACTACAGTGATACACGAATCATCCTCAATACTTGTCAGACGTGGCAATGGCGATAACGACCGCTATTTTACGATCGTTAACATTCTGCCTACCCCGTAAGGGATAAAGACGTGAATAGTGTATTTATGTTAGAATAAAGTAATTATTCATGCATGAGTGAGATAGATCCACAGCAAATATGAAAAATTCTGCTGTAGATTCTTCTTTATATACCTCCATAGTCTTCTCTATATCTGTTGTCTTTGAGGAAAATAATAATGAAGCAAAGAAGACATTTTGAAGTTTTCAAAAACATGTGACAAACAATGGAAAAACAGTTTTGATTGTTGCGATATTTCGGAAGGTTTTTTTATACGGTTTAATTATTTGCTAAGATTTTTTTCAAAATATGTGTAATGTTATATTTTGAACTTCGTTTACATAAAAGGTGAATTATTTATTATTGAGATATACATGATTGGTTTATAAGAAATCATATTTTAAAAAATCCTAATGTATTTTGCTTGGCTGAACGTAGCGTCGTAAGAGTGGACGGGTATTATTGTTTTCTCGTGCCATGAAATCGCACACGACTTTATTGTTCTTCTACTGCATACTCCACACTGCATATGGATCGGAACCCTATTATGAACCCGACTTCTGCTCCAGGATTGTATACATCAAGCAGAACATCATACGCCACAGAGCCAAAGACAACAACAGATTTATAAGAGATTTTCTCGTATTCGAAATTAAGTTCCCCCCGGAAGAAGCATGGCTCTACGAAGATGCCTTGATAGCAATGCTCTTTCCAATATTACCCAGAAATATAAGGTATGAGAACCTTCAATTCTTTGAGTCAACCTCGTACGCTAGAAAACCGGACACTATCATCGTATTCAGGAAAACCGTGGCGAAGAAAATAAACTATTTGGTATGGGTCCGTATAATTTGCTATGACTGTCATAGAGAGGTCAAAGAAAAGCAATTTTGGAGACCTGAGCTATACATAGCGGAGACTGGAGATGAGCGCCTTAAAAGATGTCGTTTGTGGGAGTATACATTAAATTGCAATGCTAGTAAGTATTGTAAAAAAAGATGGTACCGGCTGAAAATTGCTAGAGGGCAGGACAACAATTTATTTCCCGCTTTAAGAGCTGCTCGGATCAAAGAGTTATCTGTTGCTCAACGAGAGGAGCAGAAGAGGCAAGAATATTTGGCCAAGAACAACCCGTATCTCCAGATAATCATCATGACAGTCGTAAAGGCATTAGTACCCAAACTTACTATAGTGCTTATATGTTTATATATTTTCTGGTACAAAAAGAGGCGAAGGAATATGCGAAGAGTATAATTTCTTTTGACATTTTTTCCTTTCTTATTATATACCTATATATTTTTATTATATGCTATGTTGGTTTTATTTTATAAAAGCCCCAAATGCTAAGGGTGCGTCTCCACTGCCCTCCTGAAGCGGGGCGCGGATTCAGGGATTTTGAGGCCCATGATTGGTCAATTCATGCCGCGCTTAGCTTAGCTTAGCGCAGCCCCGCTTCAATGGAGAAACGGTACACAATGTGATCGATTTTTTGTTCTTTAGAAAGGTAGGTAAGCTGGATGAGTTTACTCTCTCTTGGGAGGGTAGAGCCCCCTTGGAGGGTAGCTGGCGGGGGGGCCAAGACACGTTAAACGCAAGGACATAGGGTAGTGCCCCCCGCCAAGACATGTTAAACGCAAGGACACAGGGTAGTGCCTCCCGCCAAGACACGTTAAACGCTAGGACACAGGGTAGTGCCCCCCGCCAAGACACGTTAAACGCAAGGACTCAGGGTAGTGCCCCCCGCCAAGACACGTTAAACGCAAGGATACAGGGTAGTGCCCCCCGCCAAAACGAGGCACGTGATACGCATGGACACCTACCTACTTTTTCTCGAAATGATTTGACGTTGTTTTGAACCTACATAACTTTAGTTCCCAATATACCAGCTAGAGTACCGTAAATTCATACAGCTATGTCCCTGTATTTTAACTATGATCCGATACAAACTATTAAAATTTTCATTTATTAAAACTATAAATACTCTTTCAAGTATAAGTATGCTGGGTAGCGTATTTAACTAGCATCTTGTGACCTTATCTTCTAGCACTATTATCAAACCAATGAACTAAAAAAATACAGGATTGTTTGAACCATAGTTGCGAAACATGGACCATAGTTATGTGGTTTTACGGTAATCAAATTCTCAGGATTTCTTGTCCATATTGATCTTAAACGACATATAAAGTTTCAATTTAATAGATGTGACACCCTACTCTCCTTTTTTAGATTTTATTGATTAATACACTTACATGAACATTTAACATTTGCTCAATATTACCTAAATTTGTTGAAACATACTAATTTTTGTCTTGTATATGATTATTAGAGTAAACAAGTAACACACCTATTACGAACGAGTGTTGCTATCAACCCAAAAAAATATCTATGAAAAAAATGTTCAGTAGTTTCTCTTCATGATAAATTATTCTGTCTCCTAGGACAAGAAGGTAAGACCTATCGTGGCTTAGTCGCTAGGTAATAAAAGCACATTTTTTAATGCCATGCACCATGGTGTATGAGTCTAAAAATCCGCAATTTTTTGGTTACACTACTTATTTATTATTTAAAATATTGACTTCTACCCATTAAGGGTAATTCTGCCAGTGTCAGTTGGTAGGGATTCCAGCGCAGCTGCGCCGGGTGGTGGTTCCTGTAGAGGATGGTAGTGTTATATATCCGAGGATCCGAGGGCCTCCACTTGATGCCATCCGGAAATGTGGAGAAAACTCTTCAACTGCATCCAGGTGCTGTTTAAAAATGCATTCAACTCCACTGACCGCGGAGCACTTTTGACCCCAGGTAAAAGTAAACACCCCATACATATTTCATTTCATGTGGCAATGATACAGTTCACCATCCAAATTAGTATAAGAGTCATCTCCTACACTCTTCGGTGGGCTACCAACAGGGACTCCTCTCGGACCTGGGCCCTGAGTCTGCTAAGTAAAAATCGTTTCAGTTGGATGTCGATTGGATCTCAGTTGGATGATTTCGGTCATTTCGTAGTCTGCTAACAGTTTTAAGTATAGAAAAATCACCATGGCAATTCAATGAAAGTTGAGTTTCGATGGCGTTAATATAACAAAAAATTAGTAGACTTGGGGCCAGGCCAAGAAGGGCCCAGCAATCTAACCCGAGGAGGGCGCGCGCAAGTAACGTCACCGTATTTCGTGTAACTATATTTCCCGTATCAGTAATGTCTGAACATAACAGGGTGGACTACTACAGTAACACCACGTACAGAGCGAGCAGCGGCGGTGATAACAATAAAGGACGGGGCACACCGGCTCCGTATCCAGCTCTCATTCGTAGTTACGCATGTATTTATGACGTTGTAATGTATGGGACTATATGAGATACGGCACACTGCCTGTGATGCGTATCCGTTGCGTGCATTGTAGGGTTACGCCGTAGTTACGCCGTACAGCTTCCAAAAGACAAACAGGTTGCGTACTCTGCGTGCAGTAATGTTGTATTGTACGTTGTATTCTATGAGATTCCCTGTTGGGCGTCACATCAAACACGCCCGAACACGCACAGCTCTGTCCTGCGCGTATTACGGACGCGTATACGGACTACGGGCTACCACAATAAATGTTATTATGAATTCTGAATTATGAATTCTGACTTTTACTAATTCGTGTAATTCTTCAAAAGAATTTTGGGACATAATATCGCGTAAGTTTTCGACGTTTTCGTAAAAAAAACAGCATGAAAAGCAATATGGCGTCGGCTGGGCACGCAACAGACCCCTTGCAGCTCGCATCCGTAGCTACGCGCGTAACTTGCGTAACCACGTCCGTAACCCGGTGTGGCAGGGGTGTACGGACGTGATCACGCGCGTGACTACGAAAGAGAGCTGGATGCGCAACGGATACGGAGCCGGTGTGCTCCGCTCTTAAAAAGGAGTAACCGTACTTGACAGGTCCTTACTTTGTGTCTGGCGCGTTTTTTTTTTGTTTGCTTTATTACGCAAACTGGATCTTTAGAATAGGAAAGGCCACCCTTAAGGGAGGGCTCGGGGTGCGTGGCCCCCCCTATGAAAAACTATATCAAGGCAAATTTGACGCGGTAGGTAGTAGCAAACGAAGTGAGCGACCGAACGGCGAAAAGAAGATATAAGACAATAAATACAAAAAATATGCCGTGTGATGCCGGCTAAGAATAGCATCACCCCACGTTCTTCCTGCGGGTGTCGTAAGAGGCGACTTAGGGACTCAAGAGTATTGGTGTATTACAACTTTTAGGCGACAGGCTGACAACCTGTCACTATAGTGATGCTGATGCACATGTTTCCGAAACAACCTTGGAAAACAATCCTCAAAAATGACAGACGTGGCGATAGCGACCGTATTTTTACGGCCGTTAACGCTCTGCTTACCCCGCAAGGGATAAAGGCGTGATATATGTATGTGTAGTATGTAATACAAAAAATAAATACCTACGAATATAGAGCTTATAAAAATTTATTCGAATTACTATAAACCTTCAAAAAAAGCGCGCCAAGTGATAAATGAAGCGAACAGTCACTGGCCTCCTTTGATTTTTTGTCAAAAATCTGACGGTTCAGGGCGTACTTTATGTCCAATTTCTTCCGTTTACATGCAAAAAGGTGCGTCGCAATATTGTGTCAGTAAGTACGGATTGTAGTAAATTATCTGGACTTCCCGAGGATATTCTAAGTCTATGATGTACCAGTCCTTTGACAGCATCAACAGCGCTGCTGCCGGGCGCACAACGCTCACTGTCAAAATGAAGCTACCCTCTCTTCTATGTCTAATCCCCAATAGAGAAAAGGTGTAAATTTAACCCGTGTGATGCCGGCTTAGAATAGCATCACCCCATATCCTTCCCGCGGGTGTCGTAAGAGGCGACTAAGGGACTCGAGAGTATTGGTGTATTACAATTTGTAGGCGACAGGCTGACAACCTGTCACTATAGTGATACACATGTTTTCTGAAACAACCTTGGAAAACAATCCTCAAAAATGTCAGACGTGGCGATAGTGGCCTTATTTTTACGGCCGTTAACGCTCTGCCTACCCCGCAAGGGATAAAGGCGTGATATATGTATGTATGTATGTATGTAATTTAATGCTACACAGGGTATTGAGATAAGTACTAAGTTCCTAAGGTATAATATAAAAGGTGAACATACCCTTGAAACTGAACAACTTTCTTTCAAGGAACATGGTCTTATTAATCGAATCATATTTGCACAACCGGAAGCAGTATGTTGAATTACTAAAGGTGAACATTAGTACAAGGCAGGAGGAACGTTACACATCCGGTCAAAAAATTGACAAGTTTGGTGTACCACAGGGTAGCGTGTTGGGACCGTTGTTATTCCTGATTTATATTAATGACCTACCAAGATGTATAAAATATCCGATGACACTTTTCGCGGATGACAGTTCAGTGGTTATAGAATGCAGAGATGCAGTCGTTTATCAGGATGAAATCAATAGTACGTTGAACAGAATAGTTTTCTTGGATGAAGAACAATAACTTAGTAGTAAATTTAAAGAAGAATAATTTCATGCAATTTAGGCAGCGAAAGCAGTGTCCCGTTTTAGATATTCATTTTGGAGGTGACAAAATAGAAGAGGTGCAGTTTACTAAGGTTTTGGGAGTAACAATTGATAAATCACTTACATGGAAAGATCACGTTGAGCAACTGTGTTCTAAATTATCCAAATCCTCTTACGCTATGTATAGACTTTCATCTATAGTTGACACCGCTACGGTTGTTTCAGCCTACCATGCTTTGTTGCATCAATATAACGTTACGGTATTGTTTTTTGGGGTAATTGTACTGAGAGAGAGAGAATATTTAAATGTCAAAAGCAATGTCTTAGGTCTATGTTTAGTTTAAAACCTACTGATAGCTGTAAGCCCTTTTTATACGTAACACAATACTAACATTTCCTTGTCTGTATATTCTTGAGATGGCTTTGTTTGTGAAACAGAATCCTACTCTATTTGATAATATTGTTGTAACAACAGCGCACAGCCTGCGCCCACGCGATACAAATAAAATACAACATCAAAAGGCTAATACGGCACTCTTGTCTAAAAGTGTATTTGGCATGACATCTTTATTGTATAATAAAATACCAAGAGAAATAAGAATGTTGAATTTAAATATGTTTAGGAATAAGTTAAGGGAATTATTACTTAGAAAATGTTATTATAATTTAAGGGAATTTTTGAATGACTCACTATAATTTTATTAATTTTAATTAAGACTTGACATTTATGTTTATTTTATTTTTAATTATAGGACATAAATTTGTAATTTGTATGCTGGAAGGCAAAACATGGGAGATCTGTGATTTGACACCAACAACTGTATTTTTATATTACTCATGTTTGACAAATAAAATATCTTTATCTTTATCTTTATCTTTATCTTTATCTTTATCTTTATCTTTATCTTTATCTTTATCTTTATCTTTATCTGTATCTTTATTATGAAAAAAAAAAATTTGGACCTCAAAATGTACCAGCCGACCGAGTCAGGTTGTATGTGAGGTCCTAAATATTTTTTCATGTTTTGACATACGTTCCTAGGGGAAAGTTAATTGTACAGTTTCATGGGCAGGTTCATCTCTTGATAGAAACGTAGTACTTTTCCTAATACCCTGTATAGTAAACCCTATATAAAAGTACTAGCGATACTGTCTGTATAGTCCATCACGTCGGGGTCTCCAATATGGCGGGTGACAGGATGAATCCAGGTGGTGGCGGGAAAAGGGTAGCTACCCGCCTGGCCGGGTGTTGTGGCCAGGGGACCGACGGGTCCACCTGGATCGGATTAGAAGTTATATATATGCGTTGTGCGGTGAACACTTCGATACCGCGTTTCAGGCCCATTGTTCTGTCACGTGGCGCCATCTCTCCGATATGTCGAGAACTCCTGTTGCGTCTTGTATGCATGTGAACCACTTGAGTGAGCTTCATGTTGTAGCCACCAGAGGTCGCTACAAAGTTGAAAATTTCCTGAGTGTCGTGTTAGGCGGATCGCACACCTGACGCACTACGGAGCGCTAAAATATCGACGCTGTCTGTCAGGGCCATACTGAAAACGTGACTCCCCATGTGAGAACCGCACTGCGATACCGCTGCGTCGACAGCGGTCAAGCGGTTTTAGTATGGGGATGAGGTTGACAACCGATGTGGCGCAATGGTAGTGCGACTGCCTTTGACGCAAAAGGTTCCGGGTTTGATTCTCGGTGGGTCACTCACATAGTTGATATTTATCATTTTGTGAATTTGTTTCCATTCTGGTTAGGACATTGCGGGCTGAACCACCCGATTGTCCGTAAGTAAGATGGTTCCGTGTTTCGGGTGGCACGTTAAGCCGTAGGTCCCCGTTGCTGTCTATGATCACTTAGACGGCGGTCGTTACACAACCATGTCAGACAGAAGCCTGCTACTTGTAGTAGGCGGTTGAAAAATTCTGACACTAGGGTTCATCGGATCGTTGGACGACTCGGTGTCCCACACGAAAAGAGAAGAGTATGGGGATTGACATTTCTAGTATGTATCTAACACATCGCTGCGAAATTTAGCGGTCCGTCGTGCGTTCAGTGGGCGGTCCGCCCTATCTCTCCAAATAGAATATCTTACTCCGTCGACTCGAGATCCCGGTACAAATTGAATTTTGGCATGACTTATGTTGACCCAAAATTGTTATACAATATTTAGATAACTGCCTTTGTTGTCTAGTTGGTTGAATCTTGGTTTCCTGGCCAAACCTATGGGTTTGATTCTTATGATGAGGTAAGCAAGAAATAACTTGTATAAACTGTGAACCGTGCGATGCCGGCATAAAATAGCATCGCCCGAAATTCTTCCCGCGGGTGTTGTAAGAGGCAACTAAGGGACTCGAGGGTTTCATGTGTGTTACCACGTATTACAAATTTAGGCGACAGGCTGCCAACCTGTTACTACAGTGATACACGAATCATCTGAAGAGGCCCTCAATACTTGTCAGACGTGGCGATAACGACCGTAATTTTACGATCCTAAACGCTCTGCCTACCCCGCAAGGGATAAAGGCGTGATTTGTGTATGTGTATGTAAACTGTGAGCCGTCTTTTTTCCGTGCAGGATACTGAGTCGTCCAGCGACTCGATGAACCGTCTGAGCCATTATTGACAGCAAGGACCATTGACATGAAGAAAAAGAAGATAGCCCAGAGAAAAAATTACTTTGCGGGGCCTTGCGCGCGCGCGCATGACATCTCTGGTCTGTGATTGATAAAATCTAGTAGTCTCTTTTTGTGTGGGTTACCGAGTCGCCCAACGACCCGATGAACCGCAGTGTTAGAATTTTTCAACCACCTTCTACAAGTAGCAGGCTTCTGACATGGTTGTCTAAGTGATCATAGACAGCAACCGGGACCTACGGCTTGACGTGCCATCCGAAACACGGAACCGTCTTACTTACGGTGAATCGGGTGGTTCAGCCCGCAATGTCCTAACCAGACTGGGAACAAATTCACAAAGTGATAGATATCAACTTGATGAGTGACCCACCGAGAATCGAACCTGGGACCTTCAGCGTCAAAGTCATCTAGTAATAATCAGATACCACTATCACGGTACCATCACCGGCAGTTCAAGAAAGGGATCTTTACATAGTGGTTTTACATATAAGCTACTAAGTAAAACAAATTCAAGATGTTCTCTTAATTAGGCAGATTTGCTGCTGATAGTTTCTCAGAATTGATAAAGCAATGAAATACTAAATGGTTGGATCATGGTTGGTTCAAAACCCGGACGGAGGCAAAATATTTCATACATACATATATCACGCCTTTATCCCTTGCGGGGTAGGCAGAGCGTTAACAGCCGTAGGAATACAGCCACTTGTTTTCCAAGGTTGTTTCAGAAAACATTTGTATCACTATAGTGACAGGTTGTCAGCCTGTCGCCTAAAAATTGTAATACACTAATGCTCTCGAATCCCTTAGTCACCTCTTACAACACCAACGGGGGAGGATGTGGGGTGATGCTATTCTAAGCCGGCATCACACGGCAATAATGTAGGTACATGGAATAATTAAAACGTAAAGATATATAAATATATTTAAATATGAAGATAAAGATATTTCGTCTGTGACCTGTATAAATTGGATTTAGTCTCCGTGTATTTGGACCAAAACGGAACCAAAGACAGTTGTTTACGGAAAAGTTAAATTTATAGTAGGTACTGGTAATATAGGATGTAAAAAAATTAGCTGCAATTATTTTAAGGGGTGAACCGGCCTATCAAACTGAACAACTTTCCCCAAGGAACCTAGGATGAACTATGAAAAAAAAATTTGGACCTCTCATACAAAATTACCGACCAACCAAGTCAATTTGTATGAGAGTTCAAAAATTTTTTTTCATATTTCGACCTATGTTCCTTGGGGATAGTTGTTCAGTTTCATGGGCTGATTCACCCATTAAACTATTTGCAGCTAATATTTTTACACCTTATATAATACGAGGCTCTATTTTAGTGTGGGACACCGAGTCGTCCAATGACTTGATGAACCCTTATAATTGTAACAAACACATGCACAAATCACGCCTTTATCCTTTGCAGGATAGGCAGAGCGTTAACGAACGTAAAATTACGGTCGTGATCGCTACGTCTGACATTTATTGAGGGCCTCTTCAGAAGATTCGTGTATCACAGGTTGTCAGCCTGACGCCTAAAGTTGTAATACGAGGTAATACACATGAAACCCTCGAGTCCCTTAGTTGCCCCTTACAAAACCCGCGGGAAGAATTGGGGTGATGCTATTCTATATCACACGGCAATTATTACTAATTAAACATACATACATACATACATATATCACGCCTTTATCCCTTGCGGGGTAGGCAGAGCGTTAACAGCCGTAAGAATACGGTCGCTATCGCCACGTCTGACATTTTTGAGTATTGTTTTCTAAGGTTGTTTCGGAAAACATGTGTATCACTATAGTGACAGGTTGTCAGCCTGTCGCCTAAAAATTGTAATACACCAATACTCTCGAGTCCCTTAGTCGCCTCTTACGACACCCACGGGAAGGATGTGGGGTGATGCTATTCTAAGCCGGCATCACACGGCATATTACTAATTAAAATAATTCCAAAATGCTAAAACTTGTACAAATATTTCATTGAAATCGAAACCTTCTCTCGTAATGAACTATCCTTGTCGCATTCATTACAACTTTGACAGATGGAGGCATCAAATATGGGACCCGTCACTATCTCCTATACTATATTTGTTAGTGAAGTTTAGCATACATTGATTGTGCCGTGTGATGCCGGCTTAGAATAGCATCACCCCATTTCTTGCCGCGGGTGTTGTAAAAGGCAACTAAGGGCTCGAGGGTTTCATGTGTATCACAATTTTAGGCGACAGGCTGACAACCTGTCACTATAGTGATACACGAATCATCTGAAAGGGCCCTCAACACTTGTCAGACGTGGCGATAACGGCCGTAAGTTTACGATCGTTAACGCTCTGCCTACCCCACGAGGGATAAAGGCGTGATTTATGTATGTATGCATACATTGACGACCGATGTGCTGCAACCACTTAATCTAGTGATATAGGTGATTATATCACTAAATTTGGACGGTTTATAACCATATTCCTAGTGAGATATAGTAATGAACTGCTTTCGTATAACTATGTTACGGCATATAATTATATCCCTAGCGATATACCTATACAGGGTGTAAGAAATTTGCTGAAAATATTTTAAGGGGTAAATCAGCCCATGAAACTGAACAACTTTCCCCAAGGAACATTACTATTACTATTATTAGCCACTGTCGTCCCACTGCAGGGCAAAGGCCTCCCTCCCTTTCTTCCGTTCTTCCCTATTTTGGGCCGTCTCCATCCAATTCCGGTCTTGCGCATGTATCTCGTCTTTCCATCTCTTTCGAGGTCTACCGCGCGCCCGCTTAGCGTTAGGTTAGGAGGGACCCAAATTGTGCATATTTTTGCCCAAAGTTCATTTGGCATCCTGGCGATGTGACCAGCCCAATCCCATTTTTAAAATGCTGCCTTCTGACCTACGTCGGCAATTTGTGTACGGGAACGCAGCGTTGTGTTTCTGACTCGGTCTAGAAGCCAGACCCCGAGTATGCTGCGCTCCATATTTCATTGGCAGACCCTGAGTGTGGACTTCTGGATGTCAGTCAGAGACCAAGTTTGAGCTCCGTAGGTAAGGATGGGAAGAATGCACATGTCCATGAGTTTGCGCTTGAGTGTCAAGGAAGGAAGGGTGCCCTTCATAAGCTCTTTCATGGACCAATAGCTCCTCCAAGCGTTTTCGATACGTCTTTCGACTTCTTTATCCTGTCTGGACTGGAAGGAGACTATTTGGCCCAAGTAGATATACTCATACAAGGAACATAGGTCGAAATATAAAAAAAATTTTGGGCCTCCCATACAGTTGACTTGCTCGGCTGCTATATTTTGTAAGGGAGGTCAAAAATTCTTTGCCCATTTAAATATTTGCAGCTAATATTTTTACACTCTATATTACGGCTATATCTATCTTACTACGTCATATACACCGCTGTCTGTGAAAGCTAAATCTCCGTCGCGCCATTTGTCTGCGCAGGCGCTCGACTTGTACACTCACTTCGCTACCCCTGCGCGAGTTATGGATGCTGCCTCAGCATCCATCGTAGACGACGTCATCTTTAGTCGTTCTAGTTAAAATATGCAATTATGCTCTTCAAACAATATCACTAAATCAAAGTCCAACTTGAAGAAACACAACTTAGCAATTATGTACGTAGAATAATTAGTATATAAGATCTTTACATAGCTTGTAAGTTGTTCAATCATCTCCGAACCTTGGACAATAAACTAGTACTCCCGTAAGACTGCCTTTGATTTCTTCACTGGCGCAGCCGGTTGAGCCGTCTCAGTAGAAGACCAGCCACGCTGATTCCTGGACCCGGACCCTTGTCGACTGGAGAGAAGACTATCGAACCAGAACGACGACGGGACCTTGGAACACCAGCCACAGCTCGACTCTACGTGTGTTTCGACGCTTTGGAGACGGACAACGAACCTACAAATTTCGTGGACGAAACATAGGCTACGCATCTGAAGGGAGCGGCAATTTCCAAGTGGAGCAGAAGAACCCGGATCGGAATGGGAATCAACATCAACACAAGCACGGTGGTTATGTGAGTAGTATCTGTTACTAATCCCTCATAGTTCCTTCCTTTCCGTTTAGCTATTTAGGAAATTTAATATTTATACGGAAATATATTTTTTTTAAGGATAATTTACCCTTATATAATTTGAAAACAAGCACATAGAGAATTATCGTCAAAGTTTGGTCATGAAAAATATATAAATCAAATTAAAACGTAGGTACGTAAGGAACCGTAACCGTGTTATAAGGTAGATAAGGACACTCCGCCTTTATACTTTATAACACATAAATTAGATCTATTTCCTTGCCGGAAGAGCTGGAACCTCCGCTTAACTGGTAATTTAATAGATATTCAAGTAACAAAACAAATAGGGACTCGTATTATACTGTAGATAAGGACACTCCGCCTTTATACCTTATAATACACACCTTAAATTTATTTCCTTGCCACAAGAGACACTCCGCTCGAATGGTAATTTAATAGATATTCGCTTAAAAGAAAATAAAATAAGAGATATTTTGAAACCATAAAACAATAAATAAAATATTATTATAGGGACTAGTATTATTCAGTTGAAAAGGACACTCCGCCTTTTGACTTTAGAATACACACAGTAACACTATTTCCTTACCACGATAGACACTCCGCTTGACTGGTAATTTAATAGTAATTCGCAAAAAAATATAATAATAAAAAAATAGGGATCCGTATTATA
Organism: Keiferia lycopersicella; assembly: GCA_029255805.1. Classification (NCBI taxonomy): domain Eukaryota; kingdom Metazoa; phylum Arthropoda; class Insecta; order Lepidoptera; family Gelechiidae; genus Keiferia; species Keiferia lycopersicella. Next base: position 1,931,896 of record JARACZ010000028.1, read on the forward strand.
CTGTAGATAAGGACACTCCGCCTTTATACCTTATAATACACACCTAACCTATTTCTTTACCACGATAAGACACTCCGCTTGACTGGTAACTTAATAGAATATTCTTTCGCGTGTTAAAATAATAATAAAAAAATAAAAATGACGGAAGATATTAAAATAGTAGACCAAACTATAATAAATATAATACCAATCTTTGATGGCGATTATAAACAATTATCTACATTTATAAATAAAGTTCAGTATGTGTTAGATACTTTTAAAGGGGGAGTAAAGCAAAATGAATATCTCTATCATATTATAACAAGCAGATTATCTAAAAATATAGCGATATTATTGGGGGAACAAAGTAATATTAAATCATGGTCTGAGTTAAAGCAATTTTTGGTAAGAAACTACGGGGACCCTCGCACTGAAGATAGTATTTTAATGGAACTAGATTCCCTAAAGATAAACAGAGGCGAAAGTTACGATCAATTTTCCCATAGAATTAAGAGTGTCCAGAGTTCTATGATTTTAAAAATTAACCAGATAACTGAAGACGATGGGGTGCGTAAAGCTAAACAAGAAATGTATGAAAAAATAGCACTGAAAGTTTTTATTTATAACTTGCCGAACCATCTGATGAAAGTCTTACGTTTAAGAAACATTATTACATTAGATGAAGCGGTAAATATTGTTAATGAAGAACAAAATTTCCTTGCAGTATATGATAAAAAGAACCCTATGAGGACCAATACATTCCAAAATCAAGCTTCTTTTTCGGGCAATAGGAATCGGTTTTATGATAACAATTCACCACAAGGCGCTTCCTATCAAAATAGATCGAATCAGAATTTAAATAATCAATTTGCCGGGTCTAGTACATTCTATAGCAATAATAATCGCCAACCTCAACGTATGCGACAGAATGCACACAACCAAGACCGTCAATTTGAGCATCATCAGCATAACACGAGTGGGCTAGGTACGAATAGCAGACAGTACGGAAACAGAGTCCACTATTTGAATCATGAAAATATACAGGGTGGTCCTTATTATCAAAACAACGAACACGAATCTCACGGAAATTTTCAGGCACGGGCCTCGGACCACTCGAACGGATAGAGCTGAATTTCAGTAACGGAAAGGCTGCCTTACCGCATATTTACATACCCGAGATAGATGCATACTTTATGATCGACACAGGGAGCATCAGATCTTTCATAAGCCCACAAAAATCATATCAATATTATGGGCAACTGATAGAGTACGAACCGTTTGAGGTAATTAGCACTCACGCCTCTAGTATTCACAACGAAGTTGTTAATCTACACATCTTCCCTACGTTCAAAACAGTAGAACACCATAAATTCTACATTTACGAAGTAGACCGAAAATATGACGGACTAATAGGTAGCGATTTACTTAAACAACTTAACGCTAAAATAGATATGGGTAGTCAGATACTTATCACAGAAAAAGCTACAGTCGAGTTGATTTATAACCCTCCTGTAGATAACGTGATCAGAATATCACCGCGAAGCGAGGTAAAAATAGAATTGCCAGTAAATATATTACAAGGCAACGCTATTTTACCTTTTCATGAATTCAGCGAAAATGTACGCATGCCTGAGGCCATAGTAAGAGTCGAAAACGGTTATGCAACTACAATTGTGCAAAATTGCCAAGATAACGAGGTAGAAATATCACTTACGAGGCGTTTTGATGTCGAGCGATACATAAATGCTGACAATGAAACAATACATGTAAACAATCTAAAAGAGAACAGTGACGGACTCAGGGACAAAACAGTCGATGAATTACTATTCGAAAATTTAAATAAAATTCGACTGGAACACATGAACGACGAAGAAAGAGATGAAATAGTTAAGCTTTGTACCGAATACAGGAATGTATTCCATTGTGAAGGAGTTCCTTTGTCCTTTACAAATGAGGTAAAGCATCAAATAAGAACAAAACACGAGGAACCTATCCATGTCAGGTCTTTCCGTTTACCACCTGCCCAATCAGAGGAGATTGAGAACCAAGTGAGCAAAATGCTCAAAGAAAATATAATCAGAGAGTCAAATTCTCCTTGGTGTGCCCCTGTACACTTAGTAAAGAAAAAGCCAGATGCATCGGGAAAGGTAAAATGGAGACTAGTAGTAGATTTTAGGCGTTTGAATGAGATCACAATAGATGATAGGTACCCGTTACCAAATATTAACGATCTTTTTGACAAATTGGGAAAAAGTACATACTTTTCAACCCTCGATTTGGCCAGCGGATATCACCAAATACAGGTCGAAGAGCAAGATAAGTCAAAAACAGCATTCAAAACTCCATCTGGATTATATGAGTTTAATAGAATGCCCTTTGGTCTTAAAACTGCCCCGGCGACCTTTCAACGCGCGATGAATAACATACTTAGAGGTCTGCAAGGCTTACACTGTCTTGTATATCTCGATGACGTTATAATCTTTTCAGACAGCCTACAGGAGCACATAGCGAAACTCAGGAATATCTTTGAAAGGTTTCGTGCTAGTAACTTAAAAATCCAGCTGGATAAGTCCGAATTTTTGAGAAAAGAAGTAGTTTATTTAGGTCACACCTTAACTAGCGAAGGCCTTAAACCCAACACGGATAAGATAGATGCAATTCTAAATTATCCATTACCAAAAACAGTAACCGAAATTAAAAGTTTTCTCGGTCTAATTGGTTACTATCGAAGGTTTATCAAGGACTTCGCAAAGGTAACAAAACCCCTATCAATATTCTTGAAAAAATTTAAAAAAATAGAAATAACAGACGAATACATTAATGCTTTCGAAAACTGTAAAAAGATTTTGATAAATGCTCCAATTCTCCAGTACCCCGACTTTAATAAACCATATATCTTGACAACTGACGCTAGCAACTTCGCTTTGGGTGCTATATTATCTCAAGGAAGTCTGGGGTCCGACAAGCCGGTGGCTTACGCTAGCCGAACCCTGAACGATACTGAAACAATGTACAGTACCATTGAAAAGGAACTGCTTGCAGTAGTATGGGCAGTCAGACATTTCCGCCCATATTTATATGGAAAGAAATTTACAATATATACTGACCATAAACCCCTACAATGGCTGTACTCGCTAGAAAAACCTAACAGCAAGCTGGTAAGATGGCGACTCGAATTAGGAGAATATGACTTCGAGGTAGTATATAAAAAGGGCAAACAGAACACAAACGCGGACGCGTTATCCAGAATTAAGATAAATACTATTACTAATTCTGACGATGACTCCAACGTCATTGAAATTTCCGATTCCGAAGTAGAATCAGAAGCTGAGGACGAGTTAAATCAAAATGAGTTAATACCTGATAACATTGGAAGGATACAGGAACCCATCGATACAAAGCCAAGACAGATTTTAGTTTACAGATGGTACAAGAGTTCTATATGCAAGAACGATAGATCCGAGGGAAAGATGCAAATAATGGAAGTATTTTTGCCACTAGGGAAAATAAAATTAATAAAATCGTTCCTGAAAGAATATGTGGACATAAGGAACAGATACTACATTTACTTTGAGGAAGACCAATTCAGAGAGGACTTCACTAAAGTAATTAAGAAGTTATACAAAGACGGCATTAAAAACTTTGTTGAATGTACTGAGAGAATAGTAACACTCGACGATGAGGACGACCAAAAAACTATGATCCAGAACTACCACAGAGGTAAAACATGCCACAGGGGTCTAAATGAAACGTATAATAAGATACGTCGACACTATTACTGGAATAACATGAGGGCAATGATAGCAGCAGAAATTAACGCTTGCGAAGAGTGCAAAAAAATGAAATATGAAAGGAAACCTATAAAACCATTCATTCAATTGACACAAACGCAGAACAGACCTTTCCAAGAAGTCTTTATGGACCTCTTATATATAGAAAATAATTACTATCTAACGATAGTAGACGCATTCAGCAAGCTCGGACAAGCTGTCCAAATCCCGAATAGGAGTACACCAGAAGTAGTGAATGCTCTCATTAAATATTTCAGTCTCTACGGGACACCCGCTAAAATCAACAGCGATCCCGGAGCTGAATTCAAGAACGAGCTAGTAACAGAACTTTTACAGCTTTATAAAATCGATCAGCATATAGGAACACCAAATAACCCAAGTTCCATGGGTATAGTCGAAAGATTTCATTCCACTATAATCGAAATTTACAGATTATCAAAGAATGAACACGGTAGCAACTTACCTGCAACCACAGTCATGACGTACGCTATCATGGCTTACAATAACGCCATTCATAGTGCTACGGATTACACACCCTTCGAAGTAGCGTTTGGCCACACTGACTTAGGTTCAGTCTTTGATGTAGATAGGGAACGGTTTTTCAAACAACAGCTAATACAAGATCACCGTAAAAGACTTAACTATCTTTATGAGCAGATAGCCGGAAAATTGGTTCAAAATAAAACTAAAGTACGCGAAAAGAAGGGCGGTGAAGAGGCTCCGAAAATAACTGTAGGCGACACTATTTTTGTAAAAGATACGCGGACTAGAAAGGCAAAGCATTTACCAAGATATGATAAGGTACAAGTCACGGGCGAAGTCCAAAGAAATGTTGTCCCCATTAAAACTAAAAATAGGGAGACAAAAGTGACACTAAAAAACCTTAAACGTCCTTCACAGATGGGTTATAATGATCCTGGAACTAGCGGCCAGGGGAAGAGGCTTAGAGTTGCAGCAAATGAAGACCAACCAAGGGTTAGTGGCAGTGAAGCTGGGAAAAGCGATGATGAAGATGGGTCATTGGGACATAATTAAAATAATAGATTTAGAGCCGGTTCAAAACCAGTTGAACAATTTAATTAATACGTATAAAAATGTTAGCGAGTTAGTTCATAAAAATAACGACTATAAGAAAGAAGCACTAGGGTTAGACAATCAGGTAGATTTTATATTAAAATTGGTGGAGGATAGATTAAGTCAAATAATTATTACAAAAAGGGTGAAGAGAGGATTACTTAATCCATTAGGATCATTAATTAAGTTAGTTAGCGGTAATCTAGACTATGAAGATGCTCAAAAATATGACTCCTTAATAAACAACGTACAATCCCAAGAAAAAGCGATAGCTAATAAAGTATCTATCCTAAACAAGGCTTTTAACAAATTGGTTAACGCAACCGATAACGTCAATTGGAATGTTCGACTTTTAGATCGTAAAACAAAAGTTTTGGAAACTCTTATTTCAGATGAGAAAAGAACAGAGAATATTATATCCATACTTAACGCTTATAATCAACTTATGAGTAACGTTCGCATCTTGTATATCATTATTTATGAAATAGAGACAGCTATTTCTTTTAGTAAATTACATACTTTACACCCATCAATAATTAACACTGCTGAACTTTTAGAAGAACTAAGATCAGTAAATGAACATTTTAGTTTAATGTTTAAAGCTACAGAAAACAATCTGCACAAAATCGAATCATCAATATCCTTAAAATCTTATATTTCCGATAAGAAAGTAGTTTTTGTATTAGAGGTTCCACTCGTAGAACCATATAACTATAATTATTATAAAATAATTCCTACCCCTATTTACCATCCAGAATCCTTAAAAACATATGCTATACTTCCTAAATACCCCTACCTAATAGTGACAGGTATGAAGTTCAGACCCATTGTACATAAGTGTCAAGATACAGAAAACCAGCTATTCCTATGTGACGATGACAACTTAGCTAAATACCCCATTGAAACCTGCATCGAACAACTCATGCTCCTGAAACCAGACCTAACACACTGTCTAACAAGAGAAATCAAGATCGAGAGTCTCCGGCTCCAGCACATCGCAGAAAGCCATTGGATGTTATACGCTGAAAAGGACACAATCATCACTGAAACCTGCAACAATGAAGTACACAAACACAAGGTACAAGGCACGTACCTACTCAGCACGGCAGAGCAATGCACTACAGAAGTCAACAACAGCGTGATAAAAGCCACGACTACTGCTTCACAAACGGTCTACAGCCTGCCACGGTTAGAGCTGCCAACAGTTCATCCATACCAAACAATGAACGTCCAGACTGACAAAGCTATCGATCTTCGGGGAGTTGACCTAAATGATATAAGAGATATCACAAGCCTGATGGATTATAACGACGGGTTCTTTAACATATCGTCTAGTTATAATATCGATATTTGGACTATAATTTTATATACTATCATTTCTCTCATTATCCTTTACCTTATATGGTCTTATTGTCATAATCATAAAAGATTTTCCCAGAAACAGAAATCTTCCTCTGGTAAAATCTCAAATAGGGATGGAGAAGTTATGGATGCTGCCTCAGCATCCATCGTAGACGACGTCATCTTTAGTCGTTCTAGTTAAAATATGCAATTATGCTCTTCAAACAATATCACTAAATCAAAGTCCAACTTGAAGAAACACAACTTAGCAATTATGTACGTAGAATAATTAGTATATAAGATCTTTACATAGCTTGTAAGTTGTTCAATCATCTCCGAACCTTGGACAATAAACCAGTACTCCCGTAAGACTGCCTTTGATTTCTTCACTCGCGCGCACCACTTTTTCGTCAATGCTTCATCTGAATCTGGAAGCTTGTCTTACAAAAGCGGATCGGTTTTGTTTGGACAAATTGCTTCTCAATGGGTTATGATAGATAGATATATGGGTTATAAATAGCTTTCGGCGTTAAATGCCAAAATGAAGCCTAATGAAAGTTACAGCATCCAGGGCCCAAAGTATGCTTTTTTCTTGTCATTGTAACGCCATCGGAACTCAACTGTCATTCTATTGCCATTGTGATTTTCTATATTTCAAACTGAGCAGAATACGAAATTACCGAAAACATTCCGACTGAGATCCAATTGACATCCAACTGAAGCGATACTAATTTAGCAGACTCAGGGCCCAGGGCTGATCGATCCACATAAGACGTCAGTGAACTTACCCAGCAATGAATTTCAAACTAGATTCACTAACGAGCCATGGCTTAGTCGTATCGAAGAGCTTTCTACGATCAGGAAAGTTAGTAAACTATGTTAATTGGAGCTGCGATAGTCGAATAGGACGAGGCTTAAGCAAATAAGGTTCGTTTCCACTTTGAATGAGATCAGCTGATTATTTAAGATACGAAACTAAAGTTTATAATGAGATGTAAGCAGAATTGGGGAGTTGGGAAGTTGCGTCATATTCTAAAGCCACCCTTGCCACAATGCCGCAAGACCAAGGTGTTCGATCAGTGCGTCCTACCAGTCATGATGTATGCAGCCGAGACGTGGAACCTGACAGTAAAACTGGCCCACAGGTCACTCAGAGACACCTGTTGGAAAGGTCTATGCTGGGGATTTCGCTGATGGATAGAGTCTGTAAAGAAACTATCCGCAAAAAGACCAAAGTAACAAATATAGTCGAAAAGTGTAGCAAACTAAAGATGGTGAAATGGATGGTGAAAGCGGGAGATCGTGCATTGAGGCAACCCTGGGAGAGGCCTATGTCCAGCAGTGGACTGCGGTAGGTAAATGTGATGACGTGAAGAAGTAGAACGATGACTTTTTGAGCCGATAACAACACTTTTCCGAACTACATAGCTCTGATGACGCTTTTTCAAAATAAAGAGATCATCTGTCAAGTTAAGTGAAAGAAAAAATTCATATTTGCTGTGAACAGCATAACCCCCATCCTAGCCGTATGGAATAAATTCATTCATGGAACGGGCAACAGGGTTCCCCTCTCTTATTTCGTGTGGGACACCAAGTCGTCCAACGACCGATGTGCTGCAACCAAATTTGAATTTTCCAACCGCCTTCTACAAGTAGCCGGCTTCTGACATGGTTGCGCAACTACCGCCGTCTAAGTGATCATAAATACCAACCGGAACCTACAGCTTAACGTGCAATCTGAAACACGGAACCATCTTTTTTACAGACAATCGGGTGGTGCAGCCCGCAATGTCCTAACCAGACATTTTCCCGTGGGAATCAGATGTGCTCCCGGCAAGTATTATACATAAAAACCTGCCTCTAGAATCACTCTATCTATAAAAAAAACCTACATCAAAATCCGTTGTGTAGTTTTGAAGATTTAAGCAAACATACATACAGACAAACGCGAAAAGCGACATTACTTTATACTATGTAGTGATATGTAGTGATAGTGATTTAAATAAAATGTCCCAAATTCAAAATGGTTTTTAATAGGTTAATGGTTGTTAATAGGTTATTTTAATAAATCATAAAAACGAAAGTGCCTTGATTTCTGTGATGAGAAGTGTATTCGGTTCTTTTTAATCATTTACATCTTTTTACTCGACAATAGCGGATCGCACACTTGACGCACGACGGAGCATTAAAATATCGCAGCGGTCTGTCAGATCCATACTAGAAACGTCACTCCCCATACTAAAACCGCCCTCGACGGACGACGCTGCTATAGCGCAGCGTCGACAGCGGTTGAGCGGTTTTAGCATGGGGATTGACATTTCTAGTATGGATCTGACAGACCGCTGCGATGTTTTAGATCTCCGTCGTCCGTTAAGTGTGCGATCCGCCGTTAACAAAGCAAAAAGTATAGTTATAATGTAAAAAAACCGTTATAAAAGATGGGGAGATCTATGTCCAGCAGTGGACATCTCCATGTTTTAAATGATTATGTTAGTAAAAGTGTTAAGACATACAGAAACCCACAAGTAATAGTTACGTTCAACATTTTAACTGCTTGAAACGCACCTCTGGCGGCCAGTCTCGCCACATCTATGAAAATAAAGAAAAAAAAACAATTAAAAATTTTAATGCCGTGTGATGCCGGCTTAGAATAGCATCACCCCATTTCCTCCCGCGGGTGTTGTAAAAGGCAACTAGAGGACTCGAGGATTTCATGTGTATTACAATTTTAGGCGACAGGCTGACAACCTGTCACTACAGTGATACACGAATTATCTGCAAAGGCCCTCAATGCTTGTCAGACGTGGCGATAACGACTGTAATTTTACGATCGTTAACGCTCTGCCTACCCCGCAGGAGATAAAGGCGTGATTTGTGTATGTAGAAACTTAAAATAAATAAATAATAGTCTCAAACGAAACTAGCGCCCTCATTAACTAAAATTCTATAAAAGGACGAAAATAAAATATAAAGGGAATCTGAATTATTATATATACATCACGCCTAAGTTTTCAAAACGTGGTAACTTCTCTTGCGGGGGTAGGCAGAGATTAAGGGCCTTTCAACACTTATCCGGCATCCGTCATTTGCCGGTCCGTCAATTTCCGATCCGATTTAGAAATCTATTACATTACTATACATGCTTTTTCACTCTTCCGGCGCCCGGCATTTATCGATCCGGGAATTTTCGAAACTGAAATTTGGATTCTGACGGTCCGTAGTGACAGACGTACAAAAAGTATGCATATAAAAGGTACTCTTTAAACTCTACCATGACGTCTTTCTACTGTCCGTCTTTTACCGGATAGGTGGAAAAGCGTCATCAGGCATTCGAATATTGCCGGAAGGCTACTTCCGACATCCGGCAGCCGGACAGGATAAGTGGAGAAACGCTGTAAAAATGATGATAAAAACCGTTGGTTATGTCACGTCTATTCTGACGGACAATTAATTACGCTCCTTTTACAAATTATATGTAATACACAATTAGTGACAGGATGTCAGTTTATCACTTCAAATCCAAATACATGTGAACTTTCAGTCGCCTTTTTACGATGTCGGCGGCATGTGGCGGATCGCACACTTGACGCACGATGGAGCGCAAAAATATCTCAACGTCAGATCCATACTAGAAACGTCACTCCATACTAAAACCGCACTCGGCGGACGGCACTGCGATAGCGCTGCGTCGAGAGTTGAGTGTGCGATCCGCCTTATTTCTGACGATTAGACCTCAAACAACGGCAATTATTTAGGCCTTTCTATATACTAATACATACATACATATATCACGCCTTTACCCCTTGCGGGGTAGGCAGAGCGTTAACGGCCGTAAGAATACGGTCGCTATCGCCACGTCTGGCATTTTTGAGCATTGTTTTCCAAGGTTGCTTCAGAAAACATGTGTATCACTATAGTGACAGGTTGTCAGCCTGTCGCCTAAAAATTGTAATACACCAATACTCTCGAGTCCCTTAGTCGCCTCCTTCGACACCCGCGGGAAGGAAGTTGGGTGATGCTATTCTAAACCGGCATCACACGGCCTATACATACGGCGGCAAAATATTTCCCAAAAACGAGCACAAGCGTATCAACTTCTATTAACAGCTTTAAAATTCTCGTTAAACCAATAAATTAGAAGTTTAAATGGGTACTTTAATGAAAGGAAATTAATCAAAACTTTGTCGATTTTAATTTTAACAACACTTAGGGGCTTCGTACGATCTGGCAATATTAATTTGATTATCGTGTTTTATCCAACTTTATTAACCGTCTTCAATAAAAAAAGAAGTTCTCAGTTTAACCTGTATGTATGTATGTCTGTCCGCGATTATTCGCGTTTGGATGAGCCGATTTCGGTGCGGTTTTCAGAAAATTGTTTGTCAGACACGGGAGAAGGTTTCAAGCATATTTACCGACAAACAGTGGAGGTTCACAATTTTATACGTCCGTGAAAGTCGGTTCTCTTTTTACAAAAGTTATTTTAGTAATAGCTTATTTCAGAGATTTTCACACTACTTCAAAACCACTTAGGACATTATGCGTTTAGGACATTTTTAGGATTTAGGACATTATGCGTCGGGAGGTACAACTCCAAGCACAAACAGCAAGCAAGCAGCGTGCTTCGGTGCGTCGTCGTCAGTTGCTATCGCGACCACAAGCGTTGTAACACGACGTGTCAAAATGTAGAGGTATGTTTACCTAGTTTTTATACATACATACATATATCACGCCTTTATCCCTTGCGGGGTAGGCAGAGCGTTAACAGCCGTAAGAATACGGTCGCTATCGCCACATATGACATTTTCGAGGATTGTTTTCCAAGGTTGTTTGAGAAAACATGTGTATCACTATAGTGACAGGTTGTCAGCCTGTCGCCCAAAAATTGTAATACATCAATACTCTCGAGTCCCTTAGTCGCCTCTTACGACACCCGCGGGAAGGATATGGGGTGATGCTATTCTTAGCCGGCTTCACCTAGTTTTTATTCCGCGCGTAAACCCGATTTAAACAGTATAATGTGTACAAAGTAATGTGCTCTGAAGAGGATCGTGTTGATGGAAATTTTCATACAAAAAGCGTTAACGTTTTTATCATACTTACACACAAAAACTATACGTTTTAATTTTTTTGCTATATATTATAGTTTCATAAATAATAAGGCACAAAAGTACACTTTTTTGATACTGAATTTTTTTTATGCTTGAGTGAGTTCACTTACAAAACTATACAAAATTTGGTTAAAAACGAAACGTATAAACCTAGTTTAGTTTATACCTAAGCGAACAAGACCAAAATTATAGAATTTGGTTGAAATTTAGGGGTAGGGAAACGTTAACGCCCGTATCCCGATTTTACTCTGTTTTCGAGGCGATTTCTCAGGAAGCCTGCTACCTGTCTCTATCGCACATTACGGTGCCTGCCGCGCGGGCGTCGAGACAGCGCATACAATTTGAAAAACGCATTTCGCGCGCGCTAATCTATTGTCTTAAACTAACTCATCTGTGAATGATAGTCTTAAACTAATGTGGGAACAAATTCACAAAGTGATAAATTTTTTTTTGACAGTAAAACTAACTATACAGCCAAGATATTTTACTATAGCACGAAAAATAGACAGAACTGGGCCACTAACTTTATGAGTGACCGAGAATCGAACCTAGAACCTTCTTCGTTGCACACTGCGTCCAAGCAACTCGTCCGAAACTGCAAGTCAAGTTGAAGTGCAAAAGCAACTTTACGCCTGGAAGTTGACAGTTTGCAGAGAACCGACTGTCACTAATTGCTTTTGTAGACCACTTGTAGTTGCGACAACTAAGCTGTAGTTGGGGTATGTAAGGCGGATCGCTCACTTGACGCACAACGCAGCGCAAAAATATCGCAGCGGTCTGTCAGATATATACTAGAAACGACACTCCCCATACTACAACCGCACACGACGGACGACACTGCAATAGCGCTGCGTCGACAGCGGTTGAGCGGTTTTAGTATGGGGATTGGCATTTCTAGTATGGATCTGACGGACCGCTGCGATATTTTTGCGCTCCGTCGTGCGTCAAGTGTGCAATCCGTCTAACTGTATATGACGAAATACAGGATGTCACTTTGAGGTACAGTGAGATAAAAAATAGGGTGTAAGGAACAACTCTCCGACCAAATACTGATAAGATGTATGTATGGTATACCATGAAACTGAACAACTTCCCCTAGGAACATATAGAAAACAACAAAAAAACGACATTCCATGCAGCATTTATTCACGTTAAGATTCCGTTTGACGGATGTCAGGAATGCGCTGCGTTGGACGTTGAGTATGAAAGAGTAATTAGTTGACAGCTGGCTGACTAAACTGTTTTGGTAAACCACTTCTAGTTGTGAGAATTATACTGTAGCAGAGAAATGGGTACAGAAAGTTGGGTCTGTGAAGAATAAAATAAAGGTTGGAAAAAAAAATACTGCAAATATTTTAAAGTTTGAATCAGTCCATGAAGTTGAACAACTTTCCCAGAGGAACTTAGGTCGAAATGTGAGATTTTTTTTTGATCTCCCATACAAATTGATTGGTTGGTTGATAAATTATGTATGGGAGGTTCATTTTTTTTTCTTATTTCGACCTATGTTCCTTGGGGAAAGTTGTTCAGTTTCATGGGCTGGTTCACCCCTTAAAATGTTTGCAGCTATTTTTTTTACACCTTTGTGACGTATATGAATTGCTATCTCATTTAATATGCAATATCTATTAAAAAAACGTTAGTCTAAGCACAACCTTTATTCGTTTCACTTGTCTCTCCCGCTACTAACCTTACACCCTGTATAACAAATAATACAAAAACGTCACAAAATAGAACATACATACATACATATGAACATACATGTGGTGAAATGTAATGTTTTAATGATATACTGTATGAATAAAATAAAATAAAAAATAAAAATACCTACATATTTCACGCCTTTATCCCTTGCGGGGTAGGCAGAGCGATAGTGGCCGTAAGAATACATCCACTATCGCCACGTCTGGTTTTTTGAGGATTGTTTTCCAAGGTTGTTTCAGAAAACATGTGTATTACTATAGTGACAGGTTGTCAGCATGTCGCCTAAAGCATTGTAACACACCAATACTCTCGAGTCCCTTAGTCGTCTCTTACGACACCCATGAGAAAGAAATAGGGTGATGCTATTCTAAGCCAGCATCACACGGCACCAAAATAGAACATATCAATAGAAAAGGCGAGACCTCCGACGTGTTCGATCCACCTAATCCAACCTTCACGTTTGCAAATTTAAACATTATTACGGATTCATTGGTTATACACGAACCAACTTCGAGAGTGCTTATTGATCTTTGCACATGACCGCAATCAGGGAATTGGGGCCCCTTGTCTTGGATCCCGATTCGTTTATTTTCAAGCGATTCGTAAAGGAAGTTATCAATCTGACCATTTTTCTGTAAATTTTTCAGAACTCTACAACATTTTGAAATAAGGTATCTTTAAATAGGTTTTTTGAGACTTCAGAGCGAGTGTAAAACTTAAAATGTGTAGGAAAAGCTGTGTGTATAGTGTGCTAGGCTTAAAATTTTCCGATCAGTTATTATGAAAAATCATAATATTTAAGACTCACAATACATACATACATAAATCACGCCTTTATCCTTTGTGGGGTAAGCAGAGCGTTAACTATCGTAAACTTACGGCCATTTTCGCCACGTCTGACAAGTATTGAGGGCCCTTTCAAATGATTCGTGTATCACTATAGTGACAGGTTGTCAGCCAGTCGCCTAAAATTGTAATGCACATGAAGCCCTCCAGTCCCTTAGTTGCCTTTTACAACACCTGCGGGAAGAAATGGGGTGATGCTATTTTAAGCCGGCATCACACGGCACAAGAGTCACAATAGGTTGCATTAAAACGGTTCTGAAGATACAACTTGCTTTAAGGGAGGCAGTGGAGGTGTAATCGTTGTAGTAATAGGCCCCTGCATGACTCTGGCCCTGGCTGATGTTTTATGTATTTCATTAACGGAGACAATGTATTTAAATTTGAACTCTTTGTTATTTAAACATTAGATGCTGGGATTGAATTTGGAATTGTCTTTGATTATATTGTAATTCTGGTTTATCTTATTTGAACACCGACGTTTTGAATAGAAAGATTTGAAAAGTTATTTTTAACCTGAAAATCGCCAGGGCCTTCAAAATGCCTTTGTTAGCTCTTGACAATTGTCAAGCGATTTTTTTTCTAAACGAGAATGCTCGTACATGGGCTAACCATGTCTCTTGCGTAACAAAACAAATGAATATCGCCATAAATATATAATATCGCCAATATCAATGAAAAATAGCAACCTTAATTGTTGCACAAAACCCGGAAAATTAATAAAAATAAAATTGAAAATCTACGTTTATCTATTTTAACAAAAAAAAATACTGAGGCGTAGACCTTTTCTACACTGCTTACCGAAAATAACGTATTAAGAACTAAATACACTAAAGGGCGCCAAACATCAGCACTTTTGTCTCTTTCGATGCCCGACTTTGACACTCAATAACTCCAGAACGAGTATGTTGCATAAAAATTCCCTATGCTAAAATAATAAGCAATATTTAATCTCTATTATTATATAACTTTGGCTTTGATGCGATTCCTGCAAGTGTGACGCAAGACTGATGAAAAACAGGACGAGCATCCAAACAAAAGTTGTCATGATCCTTTAACAAACGCATCAATGCGTTTGAAAGAAAAAAATAAATCAAAGTCGCATTAGTTTCATCGCAACAAGGGTCAGAATCGCGGGTGCCGATCGTATTTCTCTTGGCATGACTCAAACGCTAAACACACAACAATACAACTGAACAAGAGAATTAGAGCCGCGTTTGCATTGACTATAGTCTGTAAGTTTAGGTACTTATCTTTTTGTAAACAAACTTTGTATGAAACTGACAGTTCAGAAGTGTCACTTTCGTACAAAGTTTGTTTAGAAAAATATAAGTACCTAAACTTACAGACTATAGAAACTAATCTCTCTTTTCGTGTGGGACACCATAGAAACTAATATTCTAGTATGATAGCAACATCTCAATTTAGTAGTAACATAGAGTAAAGAAAATGAAAATATTTGTATAATTTGTTTCTCCATTGTGTAATTTGTGTTCTCCATTTTCCTGTTAATAAAAAGGTTGCCTGGTAGAAATTGCTACATCAGCAATAAGGCCGCCTATATTGTACCGAATTTTCTTTTATTGTACTTTTCTGTGTTATGTGTTTTGTACAAATAAAGCATTTGTATTGTATTGTATTGTATTGTATTGTATTGTATTGTATTGTATTGTGTAAGAAGGCAGGCTGTGCCTTGTGATGCCGGCATTGAATAGCATCACCCCGATTCTTCCCGCGGGTGTTGTAAGAGGCAAATAGGGGACTCGAGGGTTTTATGTGTAGTACCACGTATTACAGCTTTAGGTGACAGGCTTACAACCTGTCACTACAGTGATACACGAAACATCTGAAGGGGCCCTCAATACTTGTCAGACGTGGCGATAAAGACCGTAATTTTACGTTATTATTGAATAGAAAGAAAGCGATAGACAGAAAGAAAGAACAATGAATTCAAACACGAATTCAGTTGAGCATTTCTTGGGGTGATGCTCTTCAATGCCGGCATCACACGGCATCACACACTTACTTTTACGAGTAAGCCACTTGCCCAATGCAAACGCGGCCTGAACCCAACGGTCTGGAAACTGTGAACCGCCATATGAGTGTGAGTTTGCTTGGTGCAATAATTTGTTGAGTCCTCTTCTTCTTTACGCGTGGGACACCAAATCGTCTAACGACCCGATGAACCCTAGTGTCAGAATTTTTCAACCGGCTTCTACAAGTAGCAAGCTTCTGACATGGTTGTGTAACGACCGCCGACTATGTGATCATAAACAGCAACCGGGACCTACGGCTAACGTACCATCCGAAACGCGGAACCATCTTACTAACAAGCAATCGGGTGGTCCAGCCGGCAATGTCCTAACCAGACTGGGAACAAATTCATAAAGTGATAAATATCAACTTTGTGAGTGACCCACCGCGAATCAAACCCGGAACCTTTTGCGTCAAAGGCAGTCGCACTACCATTGCGCCACATTGGTCGCCACTTGTTGAGTTGATTGTGTAGATGGGGTGATGCTATTGTAAGCCAGCAGCATGCGGCAGGTACGCTACTATGCCAATGTGTTTTGGAGACAACCAAGAGTCTTACAAACACATAAATCACGCCTATATCCCTGGTGGGGTAGGCAGAGCGTTAACGACTCTAAAATTACGGTCATTATCGCCACGTCTGACAAATGTTTGAGGGTCATTTCAGATAAGTCGTGTATCACTATAGTGACAGGTTGTCAGCCTGTCGCCTAAAATTACAATACACATCAAGCCAAGCCTCAACTCACTTGGTCGCCTCTTACGACACCCGCGGGAAAGATATGGGGTGATGCTATTCTAAGCCGGCAACACACGGTGGATGTAAACGCGGCTTAAACCCAATGGTCTGGAAACTGAACCTAGCACCACCGCGTGAGTGCTCGGTGGTTAAACATTAGCAACTTGTTGAAGAAACTCATTCTCTCTTGCAGTTTTACCCCTTTAGGGGTTAAAATTCATAAAATACATACACACAAATCACGCCTTTATCCCTTGCAGGGTAGGCAGAGCGCTAACGATTGCAAAATTACGGTCGTTATCGCCACGTCTGACAAGTATTGGCCTTTTTAGATAATTCGTGTATTACTGTAGTGACAGGTTGTCAGCCTGTCGCCAAAAATTGTAATACACATGAAACCCTCGAGTCCCATAGTTGCCTTGTACAACACCCGCGGGAAGAAATGGGGTGATGCTATTCTAAGCCGGCATCACACGGCTGAAACTATTAATATATATTTTTTTCAATGTAATAACAAATTGTGAGACTAATCGGCAGAAAAATCACAAACTTTCATACAAACGTTACACCACTTTTTTACCCTATTAGGGGTTGCAATTTTAAAAATCCGTTCTTAGTAGATGTTTTTCGAGTAAAATGAACCTACTGCCCAAATTTCATGTTTTTAGCTGTAGTAGTTTAGGCTGTGCGTTGATGAATCAGTGAGTCAGTGAATGAATGAGCACAAACGTTTTTATAAGTATACAGAGTGTAAAAAAAAATTGAATCAGCCCATGAAACTGAACAACTTTCCTTAAGGAATATAGGTCGAAATATCAAAAACAAATTGGACTTTTGGATAGAGTTGACTCGCTCGGCAACTATATTTTGTATGGGAGGGCCAAAAATTTATTTCATAGTTCGACCTATGTTCCTTGGGGAAAGTTGTTCAGTTTCATGGGCCGATTCACCCCTTAAAATATTTGCAGCGATTTTTTTTACACCCTGTAGAATAAACGATAATATCTTTGGCCCGACGTTTCAGCTGATTACATCAGATGTGGTCGCGAGTAGGCTGACCATAAAAATGTTTGAAAACAATCTCAAGAGCTTAAAAAATTATATTTATACATACTATTAAATTACTAAGGCGGATCGCACACTTGACGCATGACGGAGAGCAAAAATATCGCAGCGGTCTGTCAGATCCATAATAGAAACGTCACTCCCCATACTAAAACCGCACTCGACGAACGACACTGCGATAGCGCTGCCTCGAGAGCGGTTTTAGTATGGGGATTGACATTTCTAGTATGGATCTGACAGACCGCTGCGATATTTTTGCGCTCCGTCTTGTGTCAAATGTGCGAGCCGCCTAAATTACTAAAACGTAACACTTACCTATACAACATCCTTTCCTGTCTGTCTGCTTCCATATAAATCCTATAGTACATATACAGCATTATCACACCAGGGATCCAGAAACTGACGCTGCTTGATATCACAGCATACCATCGATTCACTATGAATGTACACGCTTCTGGATGCCTTTCTCTCAGCTCCAAGTGTTCTTTCGTCGTGTACCAACCCATGAAGATGGGCAGAAAGGACACCAGTGCAGGACTGCACCAGACTACAGCCAACATTATACCCAGTTTCCCCGTCGTCATGATCAAAGGATAGTCTAATGGCTGGACTATCGCATAGTATCTGTCTACGGATATACAGCATAAGTGGAGGATGGACGCTGATGAGAAGTAGACGTCTAAAGAGTTCCACACGTCACACATGAAGTAGCCAAAAAGCCATTCTCCGCCGGTGATTTCTACGCTGAAGTTGAAACACATTGCTCCTATGGCCACCAGCATATCAGCGAAGGCTAGCGAAACCACGAAGTAGTTAGTGATCACTCTCAGTTTTCTATGTCTCATGACAGATACAATGACCAGTAGATTACCAAATATGGCTGCCAGTATGATAAACACCATGATAAGGCATTTAAGGACGAAGAGAAACACAATAAAGGGGTCATCTTTGAAAGGGTTCGTGAACACATATTCTTCAGAAGTTCTGTTAATCTCATAAGTCTTGTTGGATGTAAGATACATGGATGTGGAAAGGTCGGAGAGGTCGAAAGTAACGTTGTCAAAATCGCTCAAAAGGAAATCGAGGCGCATGATTCACATTTTCGCCTTCAAGTGATGTTTATGCCATTCTCCTTTGCCATTTTCTGGGGTACCCCGGCGCCGCCCATTGTCGCGCTTCGGCTTGGATACCTGTAAAGAAAGGAAATGGATTTGTAAACATATTGTGTGAAAGGGAGCCGTTTTGACGGCGCTTAGTGTTGCCAGCCAACAAAAGCTCCTTGAAACGTCATTTTTGTAAAAGGATGTCGAGTGGAGTTAAGCTCTAAGATGGGAAATGCACAAGAATGGAAAACTGGCTTAAGGAAAAAACATTTACATCAGAATTTCTTCTTGCGATATAAATATTTTGTCTGTTCAGTTTAGAAAGTGTTTTTAATAAACAGGGTGTCAGGAAAAGTACCAACTGCACTGTTCTCGACAGTTGAACGCTCCGGTCAGAGAAACCTAAAAATTCCCTTAAGAATCATTAGTAGAAATACGAAAAAAATACCCCTACACAAATTATAGTCAACTAACGGCCGTAAGAATACGGTCGCTATCGCCATGTCTGACATTTTTGAGGATTGTTTTCCAAGGTAGTTTCAGAAAACATGTGTATTACTTTAGTGACAGGTTGTCAGCCTGTCGCCTAAAAATTGTAATACACCAATACTCTCAAGTCCTTTAATCGCCTTTTACGACTCCCGCAGGAAGGATGTGGGGTGATGCTATACTAAGCCGGCATAATATAATGTGAGTACGTACTTCCTCCCCAATACCAATAACATTGAAAAACACCGTGAGATCCCATCTAATTTAGTTAAGAGGGTTTAATGCTATTACAGAATGACGCCATTTGCGGGGTTCCGTCTGAAATCTATTTTTAGCTGGATCGCACACGCGCCGCGGTGGTTTGCGGTTTTTGACAGCCGCCGTACTTTAAGGCGAGAATCATATTTATTATTTAACCGTTTATTGTACACAATAGAACACAAAGGACCCTAGGTCTGCCGGAAGAGATTTCTTTTTAGAAATAAGCTGACCTGTTGTGTATTGTTCTTAATGTTATGTCCTTTGTGTTATATTGTGTACAATAAATGGTTAAATAAGGACATAACATTGAGAACAATACAGAACAGGTCAGCTTATTTCTAAAACGAAATCTCTTCCAGCAGACCTAGGGTAGTGAGATGGCATAAAGTGAGGCAGTTGACGTGTACAACATACTACGATATACCTATCATACTTGATGTCCATCGCTGCGCAGTTTTAGCACATTCGTAACGCATGCGTCTGCCAGATGCACGGAATTTTCAAATTCCCGATACTTACGAAAGTCTGATAGATGGTGGATGTTCTAAACGGACGTGAAGTGGCGGATCACACACATAGCGCACGATGGAGTGCTAAAATATCGCAGCGGTATGTCAGATACATACTAGAAACGTCACTCGCCATACTAGACACGTCACTCACCTTACTAAAACCGCACTCGACGGACGACGCTGCAATAGCTGCGTTGACAGTGGTTGAGCGGTTTTAGTATGGGGATTGACATTTCTAGTATGGTTCTGGCAGACCGCTGCGATGTTTTAGCGCTCCGTCGTGGGTTAAGTGTGCGATCCGCCTAACCTGTGTAAACCAAAATTAGATGCAGTGACGTGTGCCATAACATTTGGAGGTATGCGTTTTCCATGGGCTTTCTTAAACTTCTTTCGTCGGAAACCGGATCCGGCAAAATGCCGCAAAACCATACAGCGTGTGTGTTGCTCGTGGCCTTAAATAAAGAAGGTAAACAATTTACTTCGTATGTGTGTGAAAAATTCTCCGAAATCTAAAGTAGAAACCGGACTTACATACATACATATATCACGCCTTTATCCCATGCGGGGTAGGCAGAGCGTTAATGATCGTAAACTTACCGTCATTATCGCCACGTCTGACAAGTACTGAGGGTCCTTTCAGATGGTTCGTGTATCACTGTAGTGACAGGTTGTCAGCCTGTCGCCTAAATTTGTAATACACATGAAACCCTCGAGTCCCTTAGTTGCCTTTTACAACACCCGCGGAATAAAATGGGGTGATGCTATTATTATAAGCCGGCATCACACAGCATGAAACCGTGCGACTAAAGAATCTGTAAATGGCGGTTACCTAAGTGTGAGGGAGAAAGCATGAATGCCTATGGTGTACGTAAGAGCCTCAGTGGGAGAGAGAAAGTATGACAATCGGCCGACATTCACAGATACTTTCTACGGATCGCACACTAGACACAACAACGGAGCGCCGCACGACGAAGCGCAAAAATATCGCAGCGGTCTGTCAGATCCATACTAGAAATGTCAATACCCATACCAAAACCGCTCAACCACCGTTGACGCAGCGCTATCGCAGTGTCATCCGTCGAGTGCGGTTTCAGCTTGGGCAGTGACGGTTCAGCGGATCGCACACTAGACACAACAACGGAGCGCAAAAATATCGCAGCGGTCTGTCAGATCCATACTAGAAATGTCAATACCCATACCAAAACCGCTCAACCACCGTTGACGCAGCGCTATCGCAGTGTCATCCGTCGAGTGCGGTTTCAGCTTGGGCAGTGACGTTTCAGCGGATCGCACACTAGACACAACAACGGAGCGCAAAAATATCGCAGCGGTCTGTCAGATCCATACTAGAAATGTCAATACCCATACTAAAACCGCTCAACCGCCGTTGAGGCAGCGCTATCGCAGTGTCATCCGTCGAGTGCGGTTTCAGCTTGGGCAGTGACGTTTCTAGTATTGATCTGACAGACCGCTGCGATATTAGAGCAGTCCGTCATGCGTTAAGTGTGTGATGCACCTAGCGTCAGAAAACAACATTCTCTTATTTTACACACTTGTCCAGAAGTGCTCACGTTGTGGCGCAGTGGTAGTGCGACTAGGTTTCAGGTTCGATTCTCGGTAGGGCATTCACAAAGTTGATTATGCCCAGTTTCAGACTCATATTCACACACACACATACATAACACGCCTATATCCCTGGCTATTTACAGGTTGTCAGCCTGTCGCCTAAAAATTGTAATACACCAATACTCTCGAGTCCTTGCTCGCCTCTTACGACACCCGCAGGAAGGATGCGGTGATGCTATTCTAAGCCGGCATCACACGGCTGTTCTAAGCCGGCATCACACGGCAGATTCACCCCTTAAAATATTTGCAACTAATATTTTTACACCTTATATAGTCAATATTGTACTTAACTGTAGTCAATATTGAGCTTAACTCAATCGAACTTGTACCAAGACAAACAGTTTAGTCAAACTTAAACTATCTTAAACTATAATGAGAATTTGCAAAGTAAATTTTAAACACGTTTACAATTGTGTGATTTGCAATTCAGTATCTAATGATAAATATTATTATAAGGGACTCAAGAGTATTGGTGTATTACAATTTTTAGACGACAGGCTGACAACCTGTCACTAAAGTGATACACATGTTTTCTGAAACTATCTTGGAAAACAATCCTCAAAAATTTCAGACGTGGCGATAGCTACCGTATTCTTCCGGCCGTTAACGCTCTGCCTACCCCGCAAGGGATAAAGGTGTGATATATGTATGTCTCTTGTCTCACGTCTTACGTCTCCCGTCCCACCCCTCACGTCTCATATCTTAACTCTCTCGTGTGGATATAGCCTCGCCTCAGGTAAAAGATATAGTGACAGGTTGTCAGCCTGTCGCCTTAAATTGCAATACACAAAAAACCTTCGAGTCCCTAAGTCGGCTTCTGCGACCCCCAGGGGAAAGAAATGTGGTGATGCTATTCTAATCCGGCATCACACAACAGCAGAATCGAATCATTAGATATTTATCCAATCAAAGACGCAATTCCGAAGTTCCCAAGCGTCTCCTACTTCTGTTTTATTGCAACTTTTCTAATCCTCTTACGGTCTCAAGCGGCTGACATGTAGGACTCGATTCCGGGAAACACTTTGGTAGTCTCTTCTCTTTTTGTATGGGACGCCGAGTCGTCCAACGACCCGTCAAACCCTAGTGTCAGAAATTTTCAACCACCTACATGTAGCAGGCTTCCGACATGTTTGTGTAGCGTCAGCAGTCTAGATGATCATAGCAACCGGGACCTACGGCTTAACCATGTACCATCCAGAACATGGAACCATCTTACTTACGGACAATCGAGTGGTTCAGCCCGCAATGTCCTAACCAGACTGGGAAAAACTTCACAAAGTGATAAATATCAACTTTGTGAGTGACCCACAGAGAATCGAACCCGGAACCTTCTGCGTCAAAGGCAGTCGCACTACACTGCGCCACATCGGTAGTAAAAAGAGTTCATCTAAGTAATAAAAAATTTAGAGTGATTTATCGGCGCGACGATCTTGGTACATACTCAGACTTTGGCACTATATATCATATTGAATGAAATTGCCTAATTTTTTTTTAA
Source organism: Keiferia lycopersicella (assembly GCA_029255805.1). Lineage (NCBI taxonomy): Eukaryota > Metazoa > Arthropoda > Insecta > Lepidoptera > Gelechiidae > Keiferia > Keiferia lycopersicella. Next base: position 1,955,063 of record JARACZ010000028.1, read on the forward strand.
ATCCGACTTATTTTTTTTGTCTAGTGGGGTTTGAACTCGAGGCCTTCGGCGTAGCAGACAAATAACTATTCGCTTTACCATCGGGGCAGTCATATGAGTACAACAGGAGTCACCGGTGCGCACTTGCTGCTTTTAATAACCTAAAAGTGATTGCTACATTTCACAAAACTTTTAAAGGCGTTTCTCCACGTATCCGGCATCTGTCATTTGCCGGTCCGTCAATTTCCGATCCGATTTACTAATCTATTACACTTTTCCCCTCTTCCCACTCGGCATTTATCGATCCGGGAATTTTTCAAACCGAAATTTGGATTCTGACGGTCCGACCGAAGTGACAGACGTACAAACAGTATGCATATAAAAGGTACTTTTTGAACTCTACCATGACGTCATTCTACTGCCCGTCTTTTACCGGATCGGTGGAAAAGCGTCATCCGGCATTCGAATATTGTCGGAAGGCTACTTCCGACATCTGACATCCGGCACCCGGACCGGATAAGTGGAGAAATGCTGTACGAGTGAGGCAACAACTAGAATTGAATCCTTAGTTAGTTCGAGCTATAAAAATGTATGAGTTGTCAACGAGCACAGCTATCGATTTTACGTAAGACACGATTTATAGTTTAACTACAAGTTCTTGAATTCGAGTATTGCAGCAACAGTTTTTTTTAAATACTGAGATTTATATTACTACATAGCATAAAGCAAAGTCGAATTCAAATTTCAAAATTTCAATCGTTTATTTTCGAGTAGATTCACGATGAATACTTTCAGAAAGTCAGGAATTTACAATACAAGTCTGTCACAAAAAAATTAATTGGTCATTGTAAAAAAGAGAAAATTGTCAGACACAATTTTCTCCCAATTTTTATTATAACAATTTTATGTTCCTAGTAGAAACGCGGCACGAGTGGGATAAAATTAAAGCACTGCCTCGGGGCCGGCCAGGCTGACCACACAGCATGTAACTTACTTAAGTCGCTTTTCGCATCTGTCTGTATGTATGTTTGCTTAAATCTTTAAAACTACACAACGGATTTTGATGCGGGTTTTTTAAATAGATAGACTGATTTAAGAGGAAGGTTTTTATGTTACTTGCCGAGAAAAATCCTCATTCCCACGGGAAAATAAGTAAAAGCGGGCGCAGCCGCTGGGGCAGCCCGCTAGTGTTAATTAAGTTCAAATATTTTAAAGATGTGTTCTGCTCGCCAAACTGAACAACCTTCACCTGAAGCATTTTTTCAAATTATGTTAAATTTTTGACCTCCCATACAAAATGTACCAACCGACTGAGTTAGTTTGTATGTGAGGTCCAAATTTCTTTTCAAATTTCGACATATGTTTCATGGGGAAAGTTGTTCAGTTTTATGGGCGGTTTCATTCCTTGGAAGGGACTTCGTACTTTTCCTAATACCCTGTATAAGTAGGTTTCTATAAGGGAAATAGCCGTGTGATGCCGGCTTAGAATGGCATCACCCCACATCCTTCCCGCGGGTGTCGTAAGAGGCGACTAAGGGACTCGAGGGTATTGGTGTATTACGGTTTTTAGGCGACAGGCTGACAACCTGTCACTATAGTGATACACAATGTTTTCTGAAACAACCTTGGAAAACAATCCTCAAAAATGTCATACGTGGCGATAGCGACCGTATTCTTACGGACGTTAACGCTCTGCCTACCCCTACTGCAAGGGATAAAGGCGTGATATGTGTATGTATGTAAGTATGTATAAGGGAAAACAACATCTATAGCGGATCCTACACCTAACCAGCGTTGGTTACAGACACAGATAAACGCCAAAAAAGTTTTTGTGTTGCTCCTGCGTCAACATCGGTTTCAGTATGGGAATCCGAAACATCCTAACATCTGACAGACGCTTGTTTACCTATCATGGTAACGGATGCGCTAACATGCGCACCAACGGACGTCAAGAGAGGGAATCGCCTAAGGTGGAACGCACACTTGACGCACGACGGAGCGCAAAAATATCGCAGCGGTCTGTCATATCCATACTAAAAACGTCACTCTCCATACTAAAACCGCACTCGACGGACGACACTGCGATAGCGCTGCGTCGACAGCGGTTGAGCGGTTTTAGAATGTGGTTTGACATTTCTAGTATGGATCTGACAGTCCGCTGCGATGTTTTAGCGCTCCGTCGTGCGTCAAGTGTGCGATCCGCCCAACGCATTATTCAGAAGCCATACAAACGGAACACAGAAAGCTGGTTCAGTTACTTTTGTTTTTTACACAATAGGTAAACTGGAATTGGTTACATTGTTCTAAAAAGAGGAGTGCAGTAATTATTCTTCTCTCTGCTCTATGCAAACAGAAAAGTAGGATGCCTCTCAAACAAAATATGCTCTTCTTTTTTTTTAGTGATGCCGTGTGATGCCGGCTTGGAATAGCATCACCCCACATATTTCCCGTGAGTGTCGTAAGAGGCGACTAAGGGTCTCGAGAGTATTAGTGTATTACAATTTTTAGGCGACAGGCTGACAACCTGACACTATAGTGATACACGTGTTTTCTGAAACAACCTTGGAAAACAATCCTCAAAAATGTCAGACGCGGCGATACCGACCATATCTTTACGGCTGTTAACGCTCTGCCTACCCCGCAATGGATAAAGGCGCGATATATGTACGTATATATGTATGGTCTAATCGTTTTTGGCCCCAGGGCCATCAAAACTACGCCTGTCGGCCTTGGGGCGAGCTGGGCTTAGGAGTTGTTCTGGGAAGAACGGATCGGACTGAATCTACCCGGTATGTGCCGGTAATTGTCAAAATGAGGCGTAAATGAGGAACCTCCGCGACACCGCCGGCGGGGACGTCGGTTGCTTAAAGAGCTTGTGGAGTGTGATCTTCTCGCAATGGCTGCAAGTACGCAATACGCTCTTCTCTTGTCGTTAGGGACACAAAGTCGTCTAACAACCCAATGTACCCTAGTGACAGAATTTTTCAACCGCCTTCTACAAGTAGCAAGCTTCTGACATGGTTGTGTAAAGACCGCCGTTTAAATAAGAATAGACAGCAACCGGGATCTACGGCTTAACGTCCCATCCGAAACACGGAACCATCTTGCTTACGGACATCGGTGGTTCAGCCCGCAATCTCCTAACTAGACTGGGAACAAATTTATGACAATCGAACCCGGGACCTTCTGCGTCAAAGGCAGACCACTACTGCGCTAAATAGAGTGCCACTTCGCAAATAGTGCAATAAAATGGAAATTTGAGCGACAATATGACGACGGATGTGGCGCCGTGGTAGTGCGACTGCCTTCGACGCAAAGGTTGAGGTGTGTAGTAGGCGCTAGATATTATGTAGACTTTTCATCGAAAAATCACCATAATGGGAAAAGAACAATCAAAGCCAGAAAAGAAAGAAGAAATTATAAAAACGGAGCTGCAAATTCAGCAGGGGCATCAGTTAGCGACCTTCACTTCAGTGTGAGCACCACCAACATACTTCTGGGGACCATACTCGTCGTGTTGGCTATCGTCATAATGGCTGCCTTGCATCGCTGGTACAAGAAGTCTCAAGCGAAATGGGTTCGACGTGAAATAAGTTTGGCCGAGATGAGGGTCTCTGCGTAGGAGGAAGGCTGAGGAAGAAGTCTAAGACTACAGGTGCTGCCGTACCAAGCGCACTGCAACAGTCTACCAAGTCGTCGTGGTCAAGGAAAATACGTAAAAAAGAATAATAAGATAGTAATAGTGCATAAAAATAATACGAAATTATATACAACATAATTAGAATGAATGTACCTGCGCAGGTCATGAAAATATTATGTTTGTTAGGAAATTATAATAATAAATAACAATATATACTTTAAAAAAAAAGTTGAATATTATGTTTGTAGTAAGAGTACTTAGTGTAATCAATTTTCTAATTGATCATTTTTATTACTTTACAGAAAAGATTCTGAGAATTACTTATAACCAATTAGTAGAAAATTAGATGCCATAAAATGTAATTGTTAATTTTTTTGGAATCAATTCATAGAGTTAATTTGCCTAACTTAAAAAAAAAAATTATATACAAGTAATCATTTTTTTTTCTCTATCGCCGAAGGTGAGGTGTGTAGTAGGCGCTAGATATTATGTAGATAGGTAGTAAGTTAGATGCTCCATTGTATTAGGACATCAATCAGTAATACATCTGACGTGATACCGAATGGTCGTTTCACTCATTAGTATTACTCATCCCTCTAAACCCGCGATATGATTAGGACATTGCGGGCTGAAGCACCCGATGTCCGTAAGAAAGGTGGTTCAGTGTTTCGTATGGCACGTTAAGCCATAGGTCCCGGTTGCTGTCTATCCTTACTTAAACGGCAGTCGTTACACAGCCACGTCAGAAGCCTGCTACTTGTAGAAGGCGGTTGAAAAATTCTTACTCTAGGTCTCATTGGGTTGTTAGACGACTGGGTGTCCCACACGACAAGAGAGGAGCGTATTTTGTTTACGAGTCAACCTATTACCCTGTTAGCATAGAGCAGCGAGAAAAATAATTACTGCACTACTCTTTTTTGAACAATGCAACCAATTCCAGTTACCTATTGTGTAAAAAACAAAAGTAACGGAACCAGCTTTTTGTGTTCCGTTGTGTGGCTTCTGAATAATGCGTTAGACGGATCGCACACTTGACGCACGATGGAGCGCTAAAACATCGCAGCGGTCTGTCAGATCCATACTAGAAATGTCACTCCCCTTACTAAAACCGCTGTGATAGCGCTGCGTCGACAGCGGCTGAGAGTGCGTGTCGCCTTAGACGGTTTCCTCTCTTGACGTCCGTTAATGCGCATTTTAGCGCGTCCATTACCATGATAGGGTAACAAGCGTCTGTCAGATTCAAGGAAGTTTCGGATTCCCATACTAAAAACCGACGTTGACGCAGGAGCAACACAAAAACTTTTTTGGCGTTTATCTGTGTCTGTTACCAACGCTGGTTAGGTGTAGGATCCGCTATTATTACCTACTTATACAGGGTATTAGGAAAAGTACAAAGTCCTTTCAAGGAATGAACCAGCCCATAAAACTGAACAACTTTCCCCAAGAAACGTAGGTCGAAATATGACAATTTTTTTGGACCGTCAGAATCCAAATTTTATTAAAACAGATTAATAATTTTGTCTACAAGTGTATAGAGATCGCAGTCACGGTTGCGCATCATAACTGGGGTATCCAACACGACAAAACAAGGAAAACAAAGTCCCACTTCGCAAATTGCGCGATGGAATGGAAATATACGAATATAATGATATTTTTTCCCACCTGGTCCCTGGAAGGGAAGGCCACGGGAAACTGCCTAACCCGTAAGGCATAGAGGCGTGATATAAGTATTAATTAACTATGTAAGGCTCACAAAATAGAAAACAAGCAAGACTCTTTAGAATTTACTTTTTGACTGATGAAAATGCTAGCTTATAAACGAAACAATTCAGAGTTATATATTTTTTTCTTTCACGATAACTTTGCCTCAGGCGATACTTGAAGTGAACGAAAACGAGTAAAATCCTAACTGAGAATAAGTCACTCTTAGACGAAACAATGCCAAGAGAATTCTGAGGCCAGAACTAGTACCTTGAAAGAAAATCCAAAAACTTATTACTAAAAAGTTTACCGTGCGTTTAGTGTTCAAATAATTCTGATGAACGCGATATGACGTTGTCAAACTATACCAATACCATCACAATATATATATATTTTTTTGTGCATTAGCACGGCCCAATTTTAAGTAGATTATTTCGGGTCATAATCGTCGCCAGAGATAGTTCATATATCATGTTACAGGTTGTCAGCCTGTCGTCTAAAATGTGTAATACACTTGACTAAAGCAGAGTCGGAAATAATTAAAAAAAATATTTTTGCCGTGTGATGCCGGCTTAGAATAGCATCACCCCATTTCCTACCCGTAGGTGACGTAAGAGGCGACGGAGGGACTTGAAGGTTACAAGTGTATCACAACTTTTAGGCGATAGGCTGACAACCTGTCACTATAGTAATACACAAATTATTTCAAACGGTCCTCTATTTTTTCAGACGTGGTGACCGTATTTTTATGACCGTTAACGCTCTGCCTACCCCGTAAGAGATAAAGGCGTGATATATGTATGTATGTAGTATTTTTTCCTACACTAGCTCGGTTCTACGAGGCTCCGTCTTCGTTTCTTCCTGGATCTGAGATTCTCGTATGACACTTGTTTTGTTGGTTACCAATTGAATAGGATCACTCACTTTATGTTATTGTAGTCGTTTTGTGCGATACAACAATTCATATTTCCTTCGTTTTTATTGTCATTTTATACATACATATATCACGCCTTTATCCCTTGCGGGGTAGGCAGAGCGTTAACAGTCGTAAGAATACGGTCGCTATCGCCACGTCTGACATTTTTGAGTATTGTTTTCTAAGGTTGTTTCAGAAAACATGTGTATGACTATAGTGACAGGTTGTCAGGCTGTCGCCTAAAAAATTGTAATACACCAATACTCTAGAGTCCCTTAGTCGCCTCTTACGACACCCACGGGAAGGATGTGGGGTGATGCTATTCTAAGCCGGCATCACACGACATTTTATTATCTTTTTTGTTTTTGCTTATTGAGAGTTTTTGTTTTTTCACATTCACCAAGCTTTGCCAATGAGCCAACCAATTTATTGACTAGTAGTTAAAAATATAGACTAAGTTTCAAAATTGGGATGTTGAAATTTCAATAGTGCCATTACAATTGCATTGATTTATTGTAAAATGTTTGCATTACTTACAATTTAACGGGCTAGTTTCAGTGACATTATAATTTCACTAGACCGATACAGTGACATTGTAAGATAGTGATATATTGACAATAGCACTGGGTTGAGAAAGCCGTTAGATTATTAGTCCGATCGCTGATTGGTCCGCTTTCTAAACTACAATTATTTTTGCTATTGTTTATTTTGCAAATGGCGACTTATTAACTCTATCGACCAATCAGATCACGCGGAGCTTCCATGACAAATTATTTATTTATTTATTAAAGTTTTAATCACGCAAAGTTTCAAATTTTTTCTTAAACTAAAGGCTGCGGAAGCCATGAAGGCTTATTTGCAGCCAGTGAGTCCGACTACTTAATACTTATTACAAATTATAAACTAAACTAAACACAAAATGTTTCATATTATAGTACATATTCAAAATTACAACATGCTAGAAAATATTTTTTCATTCTATTGTGCGGTTTCTTCGTGTGTAGGTACACATCTTGTATGTCTTTGGGTAGGCTGTTTATTATTTTAGGTAGGTAGTAACTGATAGTTCTCATGCCATATATATTAACTCATAATAAACCTAAATTTATTTTAATATCAATTTTGCGGTCCTGTGAAATTGCAATATCACGGAAATAAGCCCGTTATTGACAAAAATCAGTGTAATTAAAATTTCACTAGTTAAATTATAATATAACGTCCTTGACTACATACCTGCGACATATTATATAACTTTGACCCTGCAAAAATATAGGGTTGACTACGAAAAGAAAACGAGCAGTAGCAACACTTCAAACGAAAACCTATCTACAAAGGAAAAAATACTGTTAAAAATGTGTCAACGAGTCCAATCCGGAATCAGGGGCCCGAATCTGTTGCAGCATTTTGACATATCGTGAAAGCGATATGCCCTATAAGGCTTCGGTTACGGTTTTTACCATATTGGGAACAGTCCATTACAGTTTTTGTTACCAAAATCATACTCAATTTGCTTAGAGCCAGCAATGTAGGACCTTATCGCAAGCTATAAACCGTAAATACGCGCGTTTAAAAAGTTGTCATCTAACTGCCAAAAAAAAGAATAAGTCAAAAAACGGTATGGGCCTATTCTGGCTTGATTTTGGCGTAATCGGAACCAAATCGTATACACCGTCCTTTTCAGTATTTATGACACCGGTAGAAACAGAAAACATTTCCGCATATTGGTTCTAATACCGGTCACTCATAGTTCTTTCCATTCATTCAATTTCCTGTCCTAAATTTTCTTCTGTCAGTTTTAGCTTTGTTTACTTTGCAATAAATTGTATTTGAGTATGTGAAAATTCGAAATATTCATTATATTTTATAAGTAATTGTTATATAAGAAATACACATGGGTTTCACGGACCACGGATACATACATACGTATTATAATATGTACGTGCGACGATGTCTGTGTCGATTGTTAAAATAGGTACAATTTTTTAAAATTATTTTGCTTTAGTTTTTTACTTATATCCCCCTCATCCATTAACATGATGGAGTGTCATGCACAAATCGAACCCCGAAAAGTATACTCTGAGCGAAGGTTGGTACTATATTGAGCTAGAGCCTAATAAAGTGATAATGATAAGTCACCACGCTAGGATCGGTTCCGGAACAAAATATCAGTTACATTTTTTGATATAGTGGCAATTTGATGAAGTGACTGTCTTTCTCACTCTGTATGTATGTAATCATTGAAGCATTGCACCGATTCTTATTTTCTTTGCTTGAGAATCTTACTATGGCTTATAACCCATTATTGTCTCTACCAACTTCAGATATACCTACGCTATCAGCCTGCCTACCTTACAAGTAAAGATAGTAAAGGGAGTAAATTTTGTAAAGGAGAACTTCTCGATGAATAATTTGAAGATAAAATTTAGTAAATAAAACTAATAAAGGTAACTTAAAACTATACGATTAGAATTTCTGAGTAGGAGCACCTGGAGCTCCATTTCTGAAACGTCGTAATTCGATTCATGCTGTAATTTGTTTCCTTCTAATTATGCTTGTATCCCACATTCTACTTTACATATCAATACCCACATATCCTTATAAATTCACAGAAAGGTGAGAATTAAATCTTAGAGTAATAGAAATTATAATACATTGGACCAGTCGTTGCGGACTCCCATACACGGAATCAAAATAAGCAATTTATGAAAATCTTTAAATTCTATCACAGTACCAACTGATTTTGATACACACAACAGTCTAGCTAGCATAGTACAGTTACAGATCACAGCGGCAGATAGAAAAAAGAACAAAGTAATAATATTAATTTCTGATTCCATTTTAGTTGTCATAAAGTGGCACGTGCGTTTTACCGATGAGGAAGAAGATTGTGCCGATTTCATTACCGAGTACCAGTTTAAACACAGGTGGTATGGATGGTATTCGCATTTAATCCACCACCACTGCAGCGAACGAAAAGCAGTGCTTCTTTTCAATTTAAAGGAGAAGCGGAATGCCTACTGAAAAAGATATCTCATCTAAAGCGTTTTTCGGCTGGAATTGCTACGTGAGGATGATAAGAGAAACCAGGAAGTAATAATAGATTTCGTCGCTGTTGACCAATCGTTTCCAGTAATCATCATCGTCGCAAACCTTGATTTACTTTGAAACTGTTTGTTTCCTGACGTGGTTTAATAATTCTTCACACATAATAATGTTATTTAGCGTTTGATCTTGTATTTTTTTTCTATGATTGTTGGTAACCTGATGAAAATATTTTTTCCTATTAATTTTGTTATTCTGTGTAGTCTCCTATAGTATTCCTCGTAAAGTCCAGATGCTTTTTAAAAGGTATGTCGATCTATAGTGGTGCAAACATCACTTTATAAGCAACCTTATAGCTATAAACTTGGGCATAGTGTTTATCCTTTAATTATGTAAAATTTTAAAGTACATATCTCGTCTATTAATATTTTGTAGTTCAAACTAAGTAATTAACAAAGGGCTCTGCTGGAACTGCAAGTTTCTGGGAAAACGGTGAGCTTATAAGGTTAATTTTCCATTGTAGAATCATACCTTTTAAAAAGGCATTCGGGCCGTTATATGAAAAATTCTCACGAACTCCTGAGCTTACGAGGTTAAAGTCCTCCTATAGTAGCATCATAGATACTACAAACACTTGGGCTCCTAAAATTATGAGACTACGACAAGAACACGCATTTCGTTCTTTTCCTTTCCCTATCTATTCGTATGCTGCTGGCACAAGGACATTGTTATTTTGAAAAATAGATAACTATGAACAAATAGGCACCGAAATGAGCACTAAAAGTTTTAGAAACCCCTAAACGATATTCCTACATATTATAAAAATTCATAAAAAGCAATGAAATAACAGCATGATGTGATACATATTATGATTCAAAAGATGGCACTGTTAACATTTAAAACGCGATATCAAAATCAATCCTATTTAGAATTATGGTTTCCTTAGCCTACTACAAAGCCTATTATGCTTTAAACCATACTACCTCCTTCTAATTTTGTTTAATTTGTCTGCCTGTGTTCGAAAATGTCCGACTCCAATTCCTTCGTTAGTTTTACACCTATGTAGTTTCATAAGAATAGTATTGAAGTAATTTTAGAACCGTCAACAATAAAATAAAAAATGTTTGTTGAATCTTCCCTCATACATACAAGTGTTCAGACGACAGGAGCTACCAGTATTGTTAGTCGATAAGCAGCCTATTTTGTCACGAAGTTTTTTGTAACTTTATCATCTCGGTGAAGGTCGTTGATGGCGGAATCCCCTACTATATAGGGAGGGCAATCAAGGCAAACGCCCTTCAACTCTCCGGTAAAATTGTTGAGTAGGAAAACAGATTTTATTTCAAACAGATTTTTTATTGGATCAATAACAGACTTTAGCCCAAATTAACTTTTACCAGCAGTTCTTAAAGTAACTTCTTTCAGAGAGCAGCAGATGTTTTCTTATATAAGTTTCTTATTATTGTATTTGAAGTACTTGCAATTAAAGCAATATTTTCATGTTTTGTAATAGGAACAGTGCCAGATGTTCTAAGATTCGCATTTATATATTTTTTTGAGGACATCGTTCTGCAATAAATAATTGAAGTTTGTTAATATTTGGTCAATATTCTCACTAATAATCTACTATCCAACAATATATTCAAGCATCTAACCCAGTAGTGATATTTGCTAGCGTTGCTAGCATAATTTTATATTTTTTGTAAATAGGTATAGATACATACAAAACACCCAGACTGGATACAAATATTTTAGAATTAACTTAACAAACATTTATGTCCTGTAAGGATCGAGCCCCCACCCAGGAGGAACCCAAGAGCGTCGGTGGGCAAGAGTTCAGGACACCGGTCTTACAATGTAAGAACCGAGTTAGATCGTCGCCATGTACTAATGTGTTTTTACTAACTGCTCTTTAGTTGAAGGAATAACATCGTGATGAAACCCATATTCAAATTAAATTTGAATTTAGATGATATTTGAATGTGGCCCGACCCTCGGCGTAGAATAGAAGGCAGGGGTACTATCGACTTATCCCGATAGCATAGTGAACCACTTCGGTGCTACACCATCGGACAATCTTCACAGCCAGTCAGTCAGCCCTATCATTATAAAATTCAGCACAAATTTATGGGTTACGGTAGCTTTGCTAGCAGTAGTAGCATTTTGCCATACTAAAGATAAATTTTCACAATTTAGTTTATTTTTTTTGTTTATGTTTTGATTTTTTAGACATTATGCAAGACGACAGCTCTATCAAAGACATCAACGTCAATCTTCCTTAGATTTCGTGACACGAAGTTACCAAAAAGTATAAGGAGGAAGTGTCTATGATTTGGCAGTCGTGTAAAAAGTTCTGTGGCCACGGTGGTGGCCCCGCCAAAGCGAGAAACGTGATAGTTTCCGATATACTAGACTGATCAAATTCTCGGGATATATTGTCAATAGTAATTTCATTAAACAGGCAAAGTTTCAGTTTTATAGCTCTTATGTTTTTATTATTTTAACGATGTCTAAAATCCGCCAATCCAATTTAGTCATTGACACACTGATGATCATCAAAATTTTTGAGTACTTCCTGAAGTGCCAGAAAGCTGAAATTCATTATCGATTGTTTAATCGATGGGATGTTTATCTCATAAACCCCCCACAACCTTCCAAATTGAGGGGTTAAAGTTTTAATGAAACTTTCTAGGATTTTCATGCTAGAAGTTAGATATTTGGTATAAGGACATAATATAAAACAGTACGCGAATTAGTATTTTATAAAATCACTCTACGCTCTACCCTCTAAGAAAAGGGGGGCGGAAGTGGTTCCCCTTCACTACAAAACCAATGAAATCCGACCAAAAACATTTAAATGCCAATTTCTTTTATAAACCCTACATATTTATTAAATGTATGGTTTGCTGTTTCAGCAGAATGAAGACAATAACAATTTGACTGCGGAAATTAGACTATATGCGCCTTTATGAAGGAAGAAGTTTTTCTTCCGTTTGGCCAAGCCGTATATTTTAACTAAGATGTAGGTAAAGTTTGTAAGACAGTTGGTGTACTTAGGGCGCGTAGATTGAGAAGCTTGGCTCTTTTTTGAGGTCTGATGTCTATTTGTTGCGCTTTGACTATATCTTGACATGAAAATGTTTTTGGTGGGATTTGTTTTTCGTTATATCATAGGTTTGTTTAACGTTTAGCAACACGCCGGGACTGGAGGCCGTGTTTACCATGTATACTATATCGACGTATCTATCAAGGTTCTGGAGTACTTGATTTAGACCATAAAGAAAGTCCACTTTAACAAAAATAAAACAAAAACATATATTTTGATATCGCAAAGGGTAACTGGTAGAGATCTCTTAACGGGATAAATCCGCCTTTGCGCCTTTTATGTTGTACAATACTTAAATTAATAGTATTAACAGGATTATCACCACGATTATGTTTGTTTTTACCTCGATATTTCAAATCGGTTTCACGCTCTATGGTCACGAGTAGACTGTTTTGGCGAATATTGTCATCCTGCTAGCGGCAAACCCTCTTTCTGATACATCGACTGCGATCCGTTCGGTTGCTCGTACCACTACTATCTTATGTTTCACTTATTTTATTGCTACTGTTAACTTCTGTGGTACAATAAAGTTATTACATTCTGCTACTGCTACAGCTACATCAGTCCATTGCTGGACATGAACCATACTCACCACGCTTGACAGTCGAATTGGTGAGCGCAGTGCAAGATTTTGTAGATATTCAGCGGAAACGCTGCTACTCGTTCTTGGATTCATCCCTTAGTCGCCTTATACAACACCCACGGGCAGAAATGGATTGATGCTAATCTAAGGCGACAGCCGATGTTATTCGAACTTATTACCTCCATAATATAAAAATGGAAGCCGAAATCAGATTGTCGATCAACTAAACTATCCTACTCTTCTGCGGAGACTCAACATTCAAAGCTAAAGTTGTTCAACATAATGAGATGTTTTTGCAGATCCATAGCAAACGAACATCGTGTTGTTGAAAGTCTGAGAGCTCATCACTTCATAGTATAAAGCAAAATTCTTTTAAAGTTTATTTTAAAAGATAGAGTGATTCATGAGGAAGGTTTATATGTACAATATTGGCACTAAAACGACTACTTTCAACGGGAAAACGAGTTACAGCGGGCGGAGCGACTAGGCGGGTGGCTTGTCTTACCTAGAGATATCACTGCTGTGAATAGAATGTATGAAAATGTCTCAGTTCTTCGGAAAACGAGTAGAAGAAAACCGCCGCAAAATCCCTTACGTAGTCTTAAAGATCTCGTATAATGGAACCTTGGTAAATAAAAAGACATAGTTCCTACTAAATGGTATTCTTGACGTACAAACAGCTTTAGAAATAAATACATGTCGGGACTGAAGTTTGCACCCATTTTCAAGCAACACTATTTTTAGTTAAACATTGAACTTGGCTACCAACTTCTACATTTATGTTTGTGGTGGGACTATCTTTGTTTCAAAAAAGCCTTACTAATAACAATTCTCCTTGTTCAGTCGATCTTTTTTGTAAAAAAAATTGCCCAACACTTCGCCATATCGTTTTGGACCCCATCACTAAACGATATCGTTTTTTTGACATAAAATAGCTATTGCAGTGTATCTTATTTTGACGTAAGTTTATGCCAAAAATATGTCCTTGTTCGGGTAAATCATTCAAAATTGAGTGAATGATATGAATTTTTTGACCTACGATTTCGAACACACAGACATATGCAAAAAAAAAATTTTGTATACATAGACTGCTATTAACCATATATATTTTGTGTTTACTACAAAACTATCAATGTACTGCTAATTCAGCGCGATTTGTCGTCAATTAGCCAGAAACTACCCATATGGTTTTCCATATCGTTTTTTGACGTATCGTTTTTCACACAGATTCGACCCCCAGAGTCAGTTACAAAGTAACAATGGAGCCGCCGTTGACGACCGATGTGGCGCAGTGGTAGTGCGACTGTCTGTGACGCAGAAGGTTCCGAGCTCAATTCTCGGTGGGTCACTCACAAAGTCGATATTTATCACTTCCCAGTCTGGTTAGGACATTGTGGGCTGAACCACCTGATTGTCCGTAAGTAAGATGGTTCCGTGTTTCGGATGGCACGTTAAGTCGTGGGTCTCGGTTGCCGTCTATGATTACTTAGGCGGGGGTCGTTACACCACTATGACAGAAGCCTGCTACTTGTAGAAGGCGGTTGAAAAATTCTGACACTAGGGTTCATCGGGTCGTTGGACGACTCGGTGTCCCACACGAAAAGAGAATGGAACCGTCAAAGTAACGAGCAGGTTCGCTCACCCCGCTCGCTCCACTAATTATCACGAGCGGAAGTGCTCTCACTAATAAAACTGTGAAAACAACTCGTTAACTGAAAAAAAACCTTTTCAGAGTTCCAGTGACAGATTCAAAACTATTGCTATTAGCTAGCATCTGACAGACGCATGCGTTACGAAAGCGCTGCGTCAACAGCGGTTGAGCGGTTGTAGTATGGGGATTGACATTTTTAGTATGGATCTGACAGACCGCTGCGATATACTAAAACCGCTCAACCGCTGTTCCGCCGTCATCCGTCGAGTGCGGTTTTAGTATTGGCACTAATGGGCAGTGACGTTTCTAGTATGGATCTGACAGATCTCTGCGATATTTTAGCACTCCAGCGTGCCTCAAGTGTGTGATCCGCCTAATGCGCACAAAAAACAAAGGAAGTTAAGTGCGGCAACTACCGTACAATGTACTTCCAGTTATTTTTAATTGAGTTTATGACATACAGATACACAAGTCCCACCTTTATCCCTTGCGGGGTAGGCAGAGCGTTAACGATCGTAAAATTACGGTCGTTATCGCCTCGTCTGACAAGTATCTGACAAGGACCTACTAGATGATTCGTGTGTCACTATAGTGATAGGTTGTCAGCCTGTCGCCTAAAGTTGTCATACACATGAAACCCTCGAGTGCCTTAGTCGCCTTTTACAACACCCGTGGGAAGAAATGGGGTGATGCTATTCTAAGCCAGCATCACACAGAATTTAGCAGCATATATTTATAAAGAGTACTATGCTTTAGTATACCCTTGTCGCTTATTATAGAGTGAATAGCGTGCAGAGTAAGGGCGCGTAAACGAAATTGAGCGGAGCGGTGGCGCACCAACGAAGCCGGGGCATCCCCGAAACCATGCGGTTAGACCGCGCGACGCGGCGCTGTAAAAAAAACGCGCAATGTCACAAAATACAGGATGTGAAAAAATTCGCTGCAAATATTTTAAGGGGTGCATTAGTCCATAAAACTGAACAAGTTTCCTTAAGAAACATATTATGTCGAAATATGAAAAAAAATTTGGACCTCTCATACAAATTGACTTGGTCGGTGGGTAATTTTGTCTGAGAGAGCCAAAATTTTTTAACAGTGATAACGCTGCGTCTGCGTCTGCGTTAATGCTAGGTAGCATTTTCGATGATTTAGCGCTCCGCCGTGCGTTAAGTGTGCGATCCGCCTTAGATAATCTTCCTCATACAGGACAGGTCACTGACGCTAATGGTGTCTACTAATGACCGAAGTCGCTCCCTTTAGGACACGTACACAAAATCGAGCGAAGCCGGATTTTATGCGCATATTGTGCCAGTGGAGAGGACAATCGGCGTATGCTGGGTGTAAAAAATTTTGCTTCAAATATTTTAAGGGGTGTATTAGCCCATGAAACTGAACAACTTTCCCCAAGGATCATATGAAAAAGTATTTATAGACCTCCAATGCAAAATGTCGATCGATCGAGTGAGTCAGTTTGTATGCGAGGTCCCAAATTTTTAAAAATATAATTCAACCTAAGTTCTTTGGGGAAAACTATTAAGTTTCATGGGCTGGCTACACATACACATGCAAACACAAATCACGTCTTTGTCCCGTTCGGGATAGGCAGAGCGTTAACACTCTTAAAATTACGGTCGTTATCGCCACGTCTGACAAGTATTGAGGGTCCTTTACCATGATACATGTATCATTGTTGAGACAGTTTGTCAGCCTTTCGCCTAAAATTGTAATACACATGAAACCCTCGAGTCCCTTAGTTGCCTTTTACAACACCCGCGGGAAGAAATGGGGTTATGCTATTATATATCCTACTACTATCCTACTACAGGCGAAAGTTTGTAAGTATGGATGTATGGATGTTTGTTACTCTTTCACGTAAAAACTACTGAATGGATTTGAATGAAACTTTACCACAATATAGCTTATACGCCAGAATAACACATAGGCTATAGCTTATACATCAGAATAACACATAGGCTACAATTTTTGAGGTTTTTAATGTGAGGTCGTAAAAAAAACACATTTTTTGCGCTTACATTGCAAACGCTGACTGAATCCTACAAGATAGATCAAAACAATTTACCACAGTATTGTACAACTTAAAAAGGTCTACAAAAAAGTCCGTGATGGTATATGTTTATCTCTTAGGAATAACCCATAATAACCATTTTTTGTACGAGAAGTAATGGCTTATTAACGAAGCGATTTTAAGCAATACAGTATTAATCATTATCCAATTAAGTATTTTAAATACATTGTGCATTTAATAAAGATCAATATGGCTTTTTACAGCATGTAAATTAAATAAATATTTTCGAAGATATCACAGATTTAAAATGCAGAGTCATAGCAATTTCGGCGATAAATACCGGCAGCGGCGCCAGGCGAACGGGGCGTGGGGGGGTAGGTGCGGTGGGGAAGAATTGGCTCATCGCTGAATGCGGACTATAGGCCTATGATTAGGGCTCTGCAGTGCTTAGTTACCGTATTTCTTACTTATTACTAGAAGACGGGACGAACCTGGGGGTCGAATCTGTGTGAAAAACGATACGTCAAAAAACGATATGGAAAACCATATGGGTGGTTTCTGGCTAATTGACGACAAATCGCGCCGAATTAGCAGTACATTGATAGTTTTGTAGTAAACAAAAAAAAGATATGGTTAATAACAGTCTATGTATACAAATTTTTTTTTTGCATATGTCTGTGTGTTCGAAATCGTAGGTCAAAAAATTCATATCATTCACTCAATTTTGAATGATTTACCCGAATAAGGACATATTTTTGGCATAAACTTACGTCAAAATAAGATACACTGCAATAGCTATTTTATGTCAAAAAAACGATATCGTTTAGTGATGGGGTCCAAAACGATATGGCGAAGTGTTGGGCAATTTTTTTTACAAAAAAGATCGACTGAACAATGAGAATTGTTATTAGTAAGGCTTTATTGAAACAAAGATAGTCCCACCATAAACATAAATGTGGAAGTTGGTAGCCAAGTTCAATGTTTAACTAAAAATAGTGTTGCTTGAAAATGGGTGCAAACTTCAGTCGACAGTCCCGAAATATATTTATTTCTAAAGCTGTTTGTACGTCAAGAATACCATTGAGTAGGAACTATGTCTTTTTATTTACCAAGGTACAACAAAGTGGCTTTCTGCTCTCTGTTCCATTGTGCGAGATCTTTAAAACTATGTAAGGGTTTGCGGCGGTTTTCTTCTACTCGTTTTCCGCAGAACTGAGACATTTTTTATACATTCTATTCACAGCAATGATACCTCTAGGTATGACAAGCCACCCGCCTAGTCGCTCCGCCCGCTGTAACTCGTTTTCCTGTTGAAAGTAGTCGTTTTTGGGCCAATATTGTACATATAAACCTTCCTCATGAATCACTCTATCTTTTAAAAGAAACGGACACGTAAAGCGAATTTTGATTTATACTATGTAGTGATGAACTCTCAGACTTTAAACAACACGATCCTCGTTTGCTATGGATCTGCAAATCTCATTGTGTTGAACAACTTTAGCTTTGAATGTTGAGTCTCCGCAGAAGAGTAGGATAGTTTAGTTGATCTGATTTAGGCTTCCATTTTTGTATTATGTAGGTACGAATAGCATCGGCTGTCGCCTTAGAATAGCATCACCCCATTTCTGCCCGTGGGTGTTGTATAAGGCGACTAAGCGATGAATCCAAGAACGAGCAGTAGTGTTTCCGGTGAATATCTACAAAATCTTGCACTGCGCTCACCAATTCGACTGTCAAGCGTGGTGAGTATGGCTCTTGTCCAGCAATGGACTAATGTAGCTGTAGCAGTAGCAGAATGTAATAACTTTATTGTACCGCAGAAGTTTACAGTAGCAATAAAATAAGTAAAACATAAGATAGTAGTGGTACGAGCAACCGAACGGATCGCAATCGACGTATCAGAAAGAGGGTAGACAGATAGGTTTGCCCCTAGCAGGATGACAACCTTCGCCAAAACAGTCTACTCGTGACCATGGTGCGTGTAACCGCTTCGAAATATCGAGGTAAAAACAAACATAATCGTGGTTATAATCCCGTTAATACTATTAATTTAAGTATTGTAAAACATAAAAGGCGCAAAGGCGGATTTATCCCATTAAGAGATCTCTTCCAGATATCAAAATATATATTTTTGTTTATTTTTGTTAAAGTGGACATTTTTATGGTCTAAATCAGGTAGGTACTCCAGAATCTTGATAGATACGTCGATAGTCAACATGGTAAACACGGCCTCCAGTCCTAAAATGTCAGACGTGGCGAAAGCGGCTGTTTTCTTACGGCCGTTAACGCTCTGCCTACCCCGCAAGGGATAAAGGCGTGATATATGTATGTATGTATGTATGTAGGCAGGCTGATAGCGTAGGTATATCTGAAGTTGGTAGAGACAATAATGGGTTATAAGCCATAGTAAGATTCTCAAGCAAAGAAAATAAGAATCGGTGCAATGCTTCAATGATTACATACATACAGAGTGAGAAAGACAGTCACTTCATCAAATTGCCACTATATCAAAAAATGTAACTGATATTTTGTTCCGGAACCGATCCTAGCGTGGTGACTTATCATTATCACTTTATCAGGCTCTAGCTCAATATAGTACCAACCTTCGCTCAGAGTATACTTTTCGGGGTTCGATTTGTGCATGACACTCTATCATGTTAATGGATGAGGGGGATATAAGTAAAAAACTAAAGCAAAATACTTTAAAAAAATTGTACCTATTTTAACAATCGACACAGACATCGTCGCACGTACATATTATAATACGTATGTATGTATCCGTGGTCCGTGAAACCCATGTGTATTTCTTATATAACAATTACTTATAAAATATAATGAATATTTCGAATTTTCACATACTCAAATACAATTTATTGCAAAGTAAACAAAGCTAAAACTGACAGAAGAAAATTTAGGACAAGAAATTGAATGAATGGAAAGAACTATGAGTGACCGGTATTAGAACCAATATGCGGAAATGTTTTCTGTTTCTACCGGTGTCATAAATACTGAAAAGGACGGTGTATACAATTTGGTTCCGATTACGCCAAAATCAAGCCAGAATAGGCCCATACCGTTTGATGACTTATTCTTTTTTTTGGCAGTTAGATGACAACTTTTTAAACGCGCGTATTTACGGTTTATAGCTTGCGATAAGGTCCTACATTGCTGGCTCTAAGCAAATTGAGTATGATTTTGGTAACAAAAACTGTAATGGACTGTTCCCAATATGGTAAAAACCGTAACCGAAGCCTTATAGGGCATATCGCTTTCACGATATGTCAAAATGCTGCAACAGATTCGGGCCCCTGAAGTCCACGCGAACGAAGTCGCGGGCAAAAGCTAGAATAATTATATATAGTACGGTCAGTTTTGAGCAAAAGTGCTCTAGAAACAGATTTTCATTTGTAATTTCTCTAAATACCTACGATTGGTATCGTTGGATTCCTTGTGATGTCCACAATACGGAACTGTCGGTCGTAGAGTGAAAAAGTGGGGATAAAGGGTGGAGGGGGGAATCAAAGATGGCGGAAGAGCAGTTTGGTTTTTACGCCATAACTCGACATATACTGTACCGATTTAAAAAATAATAATTGCGTTTTAAAGCTAATAAACTGTTGTATGTTTCGTCCATAGACATATAATACTTATTCATTACAGTTTATGAGTTATCTTCTTAATTAAAGCCTTGCAGTAAATACTCTAGTTTTTAAGTACGGATTGTTCGAAAACTAGTAGTTTTTCGAAAAAAATTGTTTAGTAATAAATTATAGAGTGGACATTCAGCTATTCATAAATGTACGTATTATTGAACTGGACCCTGAAATCACTAAGATATACCTATTCGCGTGAACCGAGTGGTGTAGTTGCGTACAAATTAGATTAGATTAGATCGTTTATTTGCCATAAAACCATTCAATTTTACAATTCATTGGTATGCAAATCAATATACTAAGAAAACAAAAAAAGAAATAAAAAGAGATACAAAACGTCAATTAAACATGTCTACATATAAAATTCGTGTTAGGTTAGACAGAACATTCATACGTAATAATAAAAAATATTTATAAATTCATAGTAATGTCAAATATAAGATGTAGTCAGTATAATAAATTTCAAATAAAATAATAATAAATCATTATAAGGTAAACATTCAATTGGATGAATAAAATTAAGACAATATTTTAATTAACATATTTTCTTACAAAGTAAAAAGTATTCATTCAGATTGTATAATGGATTTTGAGACAAAATAGTTTTGACCTTTCTTGAAAATTCTGCCAAATTACTACTTTCACGTATGCTGAGTGGTAAACTGTTATAAATCTCGTACCCTACACTTGTGAAGCTTCTCTTAAAAACGCTATAATTTGAAATTGGTTGAGCCAGTTTTCCCTTATGTATATTTCGACGTTGATTTTGATTCTGTTCCATAAGTTTATCTTTATCTTTAAACATTTTCACCGATATCAAATACACGTTCAATGATATAATGGTAAGAATTTTTAGCTTTTTAAATATTGGTTTGCAGTGTGCCAAGAAAGGTGCGTTAGACACAATTCTGATAGCCTTTTTTTGCATAACCAGTATAGAAGATATCGCTGAAGCATTCCCCCACACTTCTAAACCATATCGCATCACACTTTCGAAGTAAGAATAATACATAATTTTTAGTGTGTTCATATCTACCAAATTTTTTAAAGATTTCAGAGAGTAACATGCACTGGCCAATTTCTTTTTTATAAACTCAATGTGAGGGAACCATCTTAACTGACTATCCAATTCAATGCCCAAAAAACGAACTGTCTCCTTTTTTTGTACTGGTAGACCGTATTTATAATCAGAACTATTGGTGTGACGCCTAAAACTAACGTAATAACTTTTACTGCAGTTCATTTGTAGCCCATTCGCTTCAAACCAGGAGGTTAAAACCTTCCACGTGCTGTTCACGCTTTCACTTAATATATCAAAAGAATTTTCACTTAGTATAATGCTTGTATCATCAGCATACAGATACGCAGTGCCCTTTGGCAGATTACAAGGAAGATCATTAATAAAAATTATAAATAGAAGAGGTCCCAACACTGAGCCCTGCGGAACACCATATCTGATCTCAAGATCATCAGACGTTACTGTGCATGATTCGCCTGTAGTAGGATTAGCTTCAGAGAGTTGGACATATTGTGAGCGCTTGTCTAAATAAGATTTTAACAGAGAATTGACCGGGCCCCGAACTCCATAGTATTCTAGCTTTTGAAGTAAAATGTCATGGTTTACGCTGTCGAAAGCTTTTGTAAGGTCACAGAAAATACCCATACATTTTAAATTTGAATTTAGCTTGTAAAGAACTTCACCTACTAAGTCTCGTATTGCCATTATAGTGTTTGATCCTTTTCTGAAACCATACTGCCTATTGGTAAAGAATCCATTCTCGGTAAAATATGTTTCCAATCTATGCACGATCAAACCCTCAAAAATTTTTGATATGACCGAGAGTAAAGAAATAGGTCTGTATTGTGACACCTCTTGAATATCACCCTTTTTGTGCAAAGGTATTACTTTAGCTCGTTTCAGAACTTCTGGAAACGTTTGTTGAGCAATGCAGGTGTTAAATATGTTGCATAAAGGTGGCGACAAAATTTCCACATTGGTTTTAATGAGCTTTGTGTTCAAATCATCGGGCCCACAGCTATTACTACTTTTTAGCGCTTTTATACGTTTCGATACTTCAAGTTCATAAATTGGCATGAAAAACATACTATTTCCAGCATTAATTTTATGATTTTTCAAATAAACAGCAAAATTTTTATGATTTGATATTGAAGATTTTCCAACATTAATGAAAAAATTATTGAATTCATTACTAACAATTTTTGGGTCTGAAATAACCTTTCCATTTATTTTTAACTCTATCTTTTTTTTCATGTTATTTGTAGATTTACCTGTATATTCATTTATGGTTTTCCACACTTCTCTAATCTTATTTTTAGCATTTTTAATCTTACGTCTAATGCTTAGCCTTTTGGCTGTTGTTATTGTTACTTTAAGAGTTTTTTTATATTTCCTAAAGTTATGAAATTTGTTTCTGGGTGTTTTAGAAGAGACTTTGTTAAATGCTATTAGTCTTTTTGTAGTTGCTGATATACGTATTCCCTTAGTTATCCAGCTTTTTGGATTATTATTTACTTTAACTTTTTTGACAGGAAAATGTTTTTCAATTAATTCATAGAGTATCTTATATAAACAATTAATTTTATCATTACAGTCTATTAAGTTATATAATTTATTCCAATCTACCATCTGCAAATC
The DNA here is from genome assembly GCA_029255805.1 of Keiferia lycopersicella. Taxonomy (NCBI): domain Eukaryota; kingdom Metazoa; phylum Arthropoda; class Insecta; order Lepidoptera; family Gelechiidae; genus Keiferia; species Keiferia lycopersicella. The sequence goes on from JARACZ010000028.1 coordinate 1,978,016, forward strand.
TCTATTGAACAGCAAATTAGATTTTACACTGAAACATCTTTTGGCAATGAAAGAGAACATAGTAGGTTTACTGACTTCAGTTGTCAATATTATATGTTGTGCATGATGATCCGAAAAACAAAATGGTATCACTGATGCTTCATGATAGCTCATATCGGTAGCAATGTTATCTACAGTTTTTCCGGAGCGAATGCGCTTGCTATTGACGCTGCTGTCAATGTACTTTCTACATTTATAAAATTTTTGTTTGTATATTAGCAACTTGCAAAGAACGTCATTTCTTATGAATCCAAATCCCACCAAAAAAAATTCTGTAAAAAACATGCCAAGTCTCGCTGGAACTGCTTATTTATCTTTAAATAGTCGTGCCAAGTATAACGTTCCAACTGGCTTTAAAAAGGATGTAGTGAATTGAAACTAGACTGAAATTATAATTTAAGTTAAATTGTTTAATTATTTGTATTAAAAAGTATTGAACTATATATTTTTTTAAAAATATTAATCACAATCTTGATTGAAAGACTCTTCAGAATTATATTGATTGAAACATGAAACAGAATCGATATGGCAGACGCCCTTCATACAATTTAGCCGCTTCTTAACACAAATGCACTTCGTTGTTCGGCAACCTGTCGCGCATTGGCATGATATTAATTGTATGTCTTTCATGGATAATGGAGGACGCAAACTATTCACTGTCCGTTGTCTTCCTCTCGGCGGCTGCGCAGCAGCCGGCGTGGATACGCCTTCGAGGCTACGGCCGCACTGGCGTGGGTGCTAAACGCCGCCTGCTTATACAGGCGGGGCGATGGGGGGCACTAGGTTAAGTGCGGTGGTGGTCCGGGTGCCAGGAGGACTTCACGCCGCGGCGAGGTCGTACCAGCCGGGTGATTCCCCATTGGGGGAGGCCCAGCTAGTGCCCATCAGCCAGCGGCGGCTCGTCTCCTGGTGGTCGTATCCTGGTGGCTGTCTCGCGAGGAAGTCCCGAGGCAGCGGTCATGTCCGGGTAAGCGGCGGGTGCCGAGCTATCCTGGGTTCGTCGTGCGTGCCCATGATCCTGACTACTCGACACGGAGAAGTGGATGTAGACAGGCGACGGCCACGTCAGGCTGTGCTTAGACAGCACCACCTTGAGCAGATTATCTGAGCGCTTTAGCCTCCAGGCCGCCCATGGCGGTCGTGACGTCGCCGAAGGACGACATCAGGCTCAGGAGGCTAGAGCTGATGATGGGTACCGCGTCTTCGCCTTCACGGAGCGCGGCCAGAACATCAGTGAGGGCCCTGATCGCCAGTATCAGGACCTGTCTGTCCTTTTGTAGGACGGCTACTCTTTTCATCTTTAGTCTTGGGGCCGGCTGGGGCTTCGGCTTCTCCCTCTGTGGTTCACTTAAAGAGGTGCCGGCCACTCCCAGCGGACCCGTGGGTGGCTCTTGACGTGGCTGGCCCGGCTCTTTTACGTCCTGAGGGGGCGAGGGCAATGCTCGCCTCCTCCACCTCCTCGGCTTCCGTTTCTTCGACGATGTTCCGTTGGGGGCGTTGGCGACCGCCATGAGAGAACCTGCCGCGTTGGTTTCTCTCAGCGGTGCCGCTTCCGTTCTTTTCGGCTCGACGTGCTTAGTTGTCAGAGGCGCTGTACCCGCTCTCTTGTTCCGTACTTCACGGCGCAGTACGAGGCAGTCAGTGTGGTTGGCGGGGTGTGCCCCGCCACAATTTGCGCAGTCAGCTCCTTCGCGATGTCTTCCGGTTCCGTGTTCACCGGGAGGCCTCTGATAGTGACCTTCAGCAGACGCTCTTTCGGGGGTGCATAGGCGAATCAGGAAATTCCGGTGCCGGTGCCCTCCAGCGCGGTTAGGTAGCATTGGTACACACGGAATTCCTCTTCGGTTTTTTTTCCTCTGTCGTGCCGCCAGATATGATTCAAGAGTAACAAAACTTATATTTTCGCGTGCTCAAGCATCCACGCGGCCTCGCGCTTCCAGCATCCCGGAATTTAAGATAACGTCGAATATCCTTTTTTCTTCTTAATCGTGTAGGTGATCAATTTGCCCAAATGTTGTTATTCAACTTAAACAGGCTGCCTTGAACAATTGGTCATTGCGATTTATTGCGAAAAAAAACCTCAATTAAGAACACATGATGATATAGATCATCTTAGAGCAACTATGTTCCAAAGTGTAATAATCTGGACAAGATATCTCCCACCAAAGGAGCATTAGAGCAACATCTTCGTAGGGCTAATTACCAAACATTTATTTGGAGGACAGCACACAAGCCTACAATTTACCCCCACCAAAAACAAGTGGTTGGCAAATAAAAAGCGATAAATTAGTGCCAGTGACTAGTTTGCGTCAACACGGAACCGGAAAACATCGCGAAGGAGCTGACTGCGCAAACTGTGGCGGGGCACACCCTGCCAACAACACTGACTGCCTCGTACTGCGCCGTGAAGTACGGAACAAGAGAGCGGGTACAGCGCCTCTGACAACGAAGCCGCATCACCGCAGGGAGAAACCAACGCGGCAGGTTCTCTCATGGCGGCCGCCAACGCCCCAAACGGAACATCGACGAAGAAACGGAAGCCGAGGAGGCGGAGCAGGCGAACATCGCCCTCGCCCCCTCAGGACGTGAAAGAGCCGGGCCAGCCACGTCAAGAGCCACCCACGGGTCCACTGGGAGTGGCCGGCACCTCTTTAAGTGAACCACAGAGGGAGAAGCCGAAGCCCCAGCCGGCCCCAAAACAACGAAGTGCATTTGTGTTAAGAAGCAGCTAAATTGTATGAAGGGCGTCTGCTATATCGATTCTGTTTCATGTTTCAATCAATATATAATTCTGAAGAGTCTTTCAATCAAGATTGGGATCAAACTTTTTTAAAAAATTATAGTTCAATACTTTTTAATACAAACAATTAACCAATTTAACTTAAATTATAATTTCAGTCTAGTTTCAATTCACTACATCCTTTTTAAAGCCAGTTGGAACGTTAGACTTGGAACGACTATTTAAAGATAAATAAGCAGTTCCAGCGAGACTTGGCATGTTTTTTACAGAATGTTTTTTGGTGGGATTTGGATTCATAAGAAATGACGTTCTTTGCAAGTTGCTGATATACAAACAAAAATTTTATAAATGTAGAAAGTACATTGACAGCAGCGTCAATAGCAAGCGCATTTGTACGCAACTACACCACTCGGTTCACGCGAATAGGTATATCTTAGTGATTTCAGGGTCCAGTTCAATAATACGTATATTTATGAATACCTGAATGTCCACTCTATAATTTATTACTAAACAATTTTTTTCGAAAAACTACTAGTTTTCGAACAATCCGTACTTAAAAACTAAAGTATTTCCTGCAAGGCTTTAATTAAGAAGATAACTCATAAACTGTAATGAATAAGTATTATATGTCTATGGACGAAACATACAACAGTTTATTAGCTTTAAAACGCAATTATTATTTTTTAAATCGGTACAGTATATGTCGAGTTATGGCGTAAAAACCAAACTGCTCTTCCGCCATCTTTGATTCCCCCCTCCACCCTCTATCCCCACTTTTGCACTCTACGACCGACAGTTCCGTATTGTGGATATCACAAGGAATCCAACGATACCAATCGTAGGTATTTAGAGAAATTACAAATGAAAATGTTCATAGTAGTTTGAAGACAAACCGTTCTAATATACGTAGTATGTTACAGCAAAAACCCGTTTTTAGTTAAAACGCGTTTTCACGAGTTAAAACTAGTTTTAACTGAATAGCTTTGTCAAAACTAGAATTAACTGTGGTTCAAAAAATAAAATCAGTTAAAACTAGTTTTAACTAGTCAAAACGCGTTTTAACGAAACCAATCAGTTAAAACTGATTCCACAAACTTCAGAAGTGGCGTGACGTGTTAGAATGATTCTGATTGATCTCCAAAAGAAGAAATTTTTTTTTTTTATAATTTTTATATTGATAGTAACTCACTAAGTAGAATACTAGTTTTTGTCCTGTATGAAGATTTTAAAAATACTTTTGTTAAATGTGTAAGACTTGATTTAAACTTTAAGTAAAATTGCAAATTTAGTTATTTGATCTTCCTAAGGAGATTTTTTTTTATAATTTTTATATTGATAATAAATATGAATGTTACTAAATTATTGAAATGTTACAATTCACAAATATTCTCAATAAATGTTGTAATAAAAAATATATTTTAATGTTTCATTTTTAGTCAAGGCAAATTACAAACAAAATTTTCTACTTAAAACTAGTTTTGTCTATCGTTCAAAGTTAAAACTAGTTTTACCTAAAACTCAACCGTATAAATGCGTAAATTCTAGTTTTTACTAGGAGATTCTAGTTTTTACAAAGGCAGTTAGTAAAAACTAGTTTTAACTCGTGAAAACGAGTTTTAACTAAAAACGGGTTTTTACTGTAACATATATATATGCTAAGCCGGCATCACACGGCAAATGGGCTGGTTCATCCCTTAAAAGGAAGTAAGTACTATTCCTAACACCCTTTATAAACCCTGGAGATAAAATCGCGCTGATGAAGGATCCCAGTCGTTAGTGTCGCCATCTGCGGCTCCATTAGTTTCAATAAACCCGCAATGGACTACCTCTCTGGTGTAGTGGTGTAAAACTTAGACTCTTGATCTAGAGGATATGAGTTCGATTTTCAAGAGAATACAAAATTAGTGTGCTCATCTTTTATCCAACAATCAGGGCATTTTTAAGTTCATCCTGACACCTGTCAGATCCATCCTACTCGACGGAGGCGGTTGGCACGACGCAGCGGTTGTGCGCAGGGACATCCGCCGAGAGCAGTTTTTTTGTGGAGAGTGTTGTTTTTAGTATGGATTTGACAGACGGGTCCATTAGCGCAGCGTTTTTTTTTGCGCTGCGTTGGACGTTGAGTGTGAAAGACGCCTTAGTGTGAGTACACGGGCTCTTGATGTAGAAGCTTGGGTTGGACTAATTGAATGGGTACCCCAGTCGTTAGTGTCGCCATCTGCGGCTTCATTAGTTTTATTAACCCGCAATGTACTAAACGACGACCGATGTGGCGTAGTGGTAGTGCGACTGCCTTTGACGCAGAAGGTTCCGGGTTCGATTCTCGGTGGGTCACTCACAAAGTTGATATTTATTTCTTTGTGAATTTGTTGCCAGTCTAGCTAGGACACTGCGGCGGGCTGAACCACCCGATTGTCCGTAAGTAAGATGGTTTCGTGTTGCGGATGGCACGTTAAGTCGTACGCCCCGCTTGCTGTCTATGATCACTTAGACGGCGGTCGTTACACAACCATGTCGGAAGCCTGCTACGCGTAGAAAGCGGTTGAAAAATTCTGACACTAGCGTTCATCGGGTCGTTGGATGACTCGGTGTCCCACACGAAAAGAGAAGTGGCAATGGCAGAAGGTACAATTGACCATTTCCCCCTACTGTCTCCCAGTCAACATGAGTTTCATCCTCTCATCCCTTGATCCTCCCTTTTTTCTTACACTAATGAAATTTATATGTAGAAAGACTAACTAACTAACTCTGCTGTCTCAGCGACCCAAAGAGGATCTTGGCCTCCGTAACGAGCTGTTTCCACTGATCTCTGTCCTGCGAGATCTCCTGCCAATTGCTGACTCGAAGACCGCGCAGGTCAGCCACGTCCCTCCAGCGGTACCAGGGGGTGCCCCACTGGACGCCGTCCTGTGGGATGACCCACGTAAGCTCTTTTAACTCCTCGATCCTCTCCCATCCTCGGTGGCCGAGCCAACGAAGTCGGTGAGCTCTATCTCTCCGATTATAGAAAGACACAAAATTTATCTTAACTCCTCTACCTACCCCGCAAGGAATAAAGACGTGATTTGTGTGTGTATTTGTATATTTCCCCACTTTGACACTGGCAGAATTGTCCCTGTAGACAGAAGCCTTACCCTAAAAAATCTTAAAAATTACCTTCCTCTTAAGGTATTTTTTCTTTTCTTGTGGGTCAACGAGTCGTCCAACGACCTACTTTAGGTCAATATTACTGTTTTTATATGGTACCTAACTGTTTTTATTTATTAATAAAAATTATCAATTAAAATTATCCCATGGCATTCCATAGAAAAAAAAACTGTATAAATACTATCATATATGTTATACAAGTTATCCTGTATGTGTGTCTAATTTCATGAAAATCAGTTCAGCAGTTTTTGCGTGTAAGAGTAACAAACAAACATACAAACTTTCGAATTTATAGAAGGATACCGCTGATCGTAAAATCCTCCAATTCCGATGGTCAAAAAAACAAAACAAAGAATAATCAATAAAAAAAAATACCTTTTGTTACCTTGTTCTCGCGGTGGGCGTTGAAAAAATGATCAAACATCAACATTTGGCAGATCGCACACTTGATGCATGGCGGAGCGCAAAAATATCGCAGCGGTCTGTCAGATCCATACTAGAAATGTCAATGCCCATACTAAAACCGCTCAACCGCTGTCATGGCAGCGCTATCGCAATGTCGTCCGTTGAGTGCGGTTTTAGTATGGGGAGGGACGTTTCTAGCATGGATCTGAGAGACCGCTACGATATTTTTGCGCACCGTCGTGCGTTAAGTGTGCGATCCGCCTTTGATGGAGATATTCCATTTTGTGGCGAAATAATAATAAATTCCAATCATTGGCGGGAATTTTTCCAGCTTTTGTACTTTTTACGACAGTTATTTTTTATTTTCTTCGCTATTGTATCGTTATTTGTTGGAAGTGTTTTTTCGTCATGACATTAGTAGAATTTTGCACCTTTCGGCTTATTATGCCGTGTGATGCCGGCTTAGAGTAGCATCACCCCGCTATCTTTCCCGTGGGTGTCGTAGAAGCCGACTAAGGGACAAGAGGGTTTCATATGTATTGCAATTTTAGGCGACAGGCTGACAACCTGTCACGATAGTAATACATGACTTATCTGAAGCAACCCTCAAATATTTTCAGACATGGCGATAAAGACCGTAATTTTACGGTCGTTAACGCTCTGCCTACCCCGCCAGGCGTGATTTGTGTGTATGTGTGTGTGTGTGAAGTTTTTTACATCTAAAAACAGTAATTTTCTTAAGTGTAAAAGGAAAAGGTGTCTAATATCGTTTAGTTCAACAAAAGGCCCAAAAAAAATAGTATATCAAAAGAAATTTATATTTTTGTGACCCTATCTCTTGTACATTAAAACTTTTCATGGACCCTCTAGTTAGAGATCCGCGGAGAATCTCAGGAAACCTTTTATTGAGAGGTCTTTTCGCAATCATGTGTATTGCAATTTTAGGCGACAGGCTGACAACCTGTCACTATAGTGATACAACACTTATCTTTAGCGACCCTCAAACGTTTGTCAGACGAGGCGATGACAACCCTTATTTCATGGCTGTTAACGCTCTGCCTACACTGCCAGGGAAAAAGGCGTGTTCTTTCTTCTTTTTTGTATGGGACATCGAGTCGTCAAACACCGTGATTTGTGTTTGTATATCTTTTTAAGTCTGAAACACAAAAGTGACGTCACAACAAAGAATCATGTCTACATTTTATGCCGTGTGATGCCGGCTTAGAATAGCATCACCCCACATCCTTCCCGCGGGTGTCGTAAGAGGCGACTAAGGGACTCGAGAGTATTGGTGTATTATAATTTTTAGGTGACTATAGTGATACACATGTTTTCTGAAACCACCTTGGAAAACAATCGTCAAAGATGTCAGACATGGCGATAGCGACCGTATTCTTACGGCTGTTAACGCTCTGCCTACCCCGTAAAGGATAAAGGTATGTATGTATGTATGTCTACATTTTACTCGCCAGGAGCTCAATTTCTGAAAAGTGTTTTCTGAAATCGAATTTTTCGGATGTTTTCGAATTGAATGGGGTGTAAATGGATCTGCGATACATACACATTTAGTAGCACATTTGCGAAAATCAACATCCTTCTTCAGGCGGATCGCAGACTTAACGCACGACGGAGCGCTTAAACATCGCAGCGGTCTGTAAAATCCATACTACAAATGTCAATGCCCATACTAAAGCCGCTCAATCGCTGTCGCGCTGTCGCAGTGTTGTCCGTCAGGTGCGGTTTAGTACGGGATTGACGATTCTGATGTAATTTGAGAAGTAGGTCTTTAATAAATCATTTTATTTTTATTTTTTTATTATGGATCTGACAGACCACTGCGATACTTTTGCGCTCCGTCGTGCGTCAAGTGTGCGATCCGCCTAACCTTTTTCTGTACAGAACCCTCAGATTTATATCACTCAACTCCCTTTTTTGCTTGAGTTTTACACTCATTCACCCTTGACAAATTAACGCGTAAATGAAAACAGCTTTCTACTTTTATCGTACTTATTTTACATTTTGTGGAAAAATTATGTTTTTTCTGCATTTTATTTCAAGCTATTAAACCTGTTCAGCAAAATCGTGCAACTCATAAATATTTAGTAAAAAGCTTTTGTGAAAGGTTGTCAACACATCGCTTGAAAGTGTGATACACGCATTTTGGTGGTCTATTTCCTACCTTCCCTTGGACGCCCTCCGGCCAGATGGGCAGATCGCACACTTAACGCACGACACAGCGCTAAAATATCGCATAACTGATGTGATGTGATGAACCTATTTTTGATACATACATACAAATATCACGCCTTTGTCCCTTACGGGGTAGGCAAAGCGTTAACGGCCGTATAAATAAGGTCGTTATCGCCACTTCTGACAATATAGGGGTAGAGGGCCGTTTCAGATAACTTGTGCATCACTATAGTGACAGGTTGTCAGCCTGTCGCCTAAAAGTTGTAATACACCTGAAGCCCTCATTTTTCATACCAGATGAAAATAACACCCTATATCATGAAATACAGGACGTAAAAAAATTTGCTGCAAATATTTTAAGGAGTGAACCAGCCCATGAAACTGAAAAACTTTCCCCAAAGAACATAGGTCGAAATACGAAAAAAAAATTTGACCTCCCGTACAAAATTACCAACTGACCAAGTCAATTTGTATGGGAGGACCAAAATTTTTTTTCATATTCTGTCTGACCTATGTTTCTTGGGGAAAGTTGTTCAGTTTCATGTGCTGATTCATCTCGTAAAATATTTGCAGCTAATATTTTTACACCCTGTATAGCGTCAAAAACAACTAACTGAGTGAATGTGAAGAACGTAAGTTAATGAAATCAGTGGCGTCAATTCTCGTTTTACCGTATGCCGTGTGATGCCGGCTTAAAATTGCATCACCCCAATTCTACCCGACTAAGGCGGATCGCACACTTGACGCACGTCGGAGCGCAAAAATATCTCAGCGGTCTGTCAGATCCATACTAGAAACGACGCTGCCCATGCTAAAACCGCACTCGACGTGCGACACTGCGATAGCGCTGCGATGACAGCGGTTGAGCGGTTTTAGTATGGGGACTGACATTTCTAGTATGGATCTGACAGACCGCTGCGATATTTTTGCGCTTCGTCGTGCGACAAGTGTGCGATCCGCCTAAGTAGGGCTTATAGTTTTTATTGGGCATTGAACTGACCATGACGATTCCCTCAATTTGAAATAGCGCCAGTAGCGCCACCTAGTTCAGAAAAGTGTTGCTATCAGCCCAAAAAATCCTCATTGGAGTGATGCTATTCTAAGCCATTCGCTAGTCAATTTTGAACCGCCAACCTTATTTACCTTGAAAGCTTTTGCATTAAGTACAACACGGGCGTTTTCGGTGGCCTACATTTCCGAAAACACGGCAAAATGGCGTCTAACCTTTCATAATATCACACACATTACTCGTACATCAATCTATCACATACATACATATAACACGCCTTTATCCCTTGCGGTGTAGGCAGAGCGTTAACGGCCGTAAGAATACGGCCACTATCGCCACGTCTGACATTTTAGAGGATTGTTTTCTAAGGCTGTTTCAGAAAACGTCTATCGCTATAGTGACAGGTTGTCAGCCTGTCGCCTAAAAATTGTAATACACCAACACTCTCGAGTCCCTTAGTCGCCTATTACGACACCCGCGGGAAGGATGTGGGGTGCTGCTATTCTAAGCCGGCATCACGCGGCAATCTATTAATCTATCACACTGGCTTCATACGTCAGTGACAGGCGATTCAATCAGTGTCTGAGGCAAGAGCACAGATACTGCGTTGCCTGTGACGCAATTATGGAAAACGCAAGGCTGCTCAGGACCTGCGCCACCCTCTCGGCCTCCCTGGCTGATTGCACAGGACGACGAGTCGATACGTGCGGAGCCAGGTCGGCTGCAGGAGTCTACCGCACGAGAGACCCCATTCCAGGTTTAATGTGAAGTTGTCCTTCTCCAGGACCGGTCTTGGGTCTGGTTAGTTCCTCTGTCACCTCATTGTAAGAAGAGGGGTGGTGAAAGCCGTAGGTCCCGGTTGCTGTCTACGATTTCTTAGATGGCGAACGTTACACGATCATGTCAGCAGCCTGCTACTTGTAAAAGACGGTTCAAAAATTGTGACACTAGGATTCATTGGGTCGTTGGGTAACTCGGTGTACCTCTCGAAAAGAAAGAGAACAAAGAAAGTGTCTAAATATGAAAAAAGAAATTTAGACCACCAATAAAAAAATACTAACCGACCAAGTCAAATTGTATCGAAGGTCCAAAAAGATTTTTCTCATATTTCGACCTAAGTATGTTTTGTGGGGAAAGTTGTTCAGTTTCATGGGCTGATTCACCCTTCAAAATATTTGCATCTAATATTTTTACATTCTGTATAAGGTGTAAGGTGCTTTTCCCAAGGAACATGGGTCGAAATATGAAAAAAAAATTGGACCTTCCATCTAAATTTACCGATTGACAAACTCAATTTGTCTGGAATGTCCAAAAATTTTCTCATATTTCGACCTGTTTCTTGGCGAAAGTTGTTCAGTTTCATGGGCTGATTCACCCCTTGAAATATTCGCATCTGATATTTTTACACCTTGTATTTTAAGAAAGTGTCAGCCAGAATCGGCACTAACAACCGCTACCTGCGCTTCCTAATTAAGTTACGCCGCGACTAATTAGATGTCTCAGAAGTTGGCTAACTTATGAAACTTGTAATAAGATTTGTAAGACGGTAAATAAGTCAAAAACTATTTGCCGTGTGATGCCGGCATAGAATAGCATCACCCCAATTCTTCCCGCGAGGGTGGTAAGAGGCAACTATGGGACTCGAGGGTTTTATGTATATTGCAAGTTTAGGCGACATGCTGACAACCTGTCACTATAGTAACTCACGACTTATCTGAAACGACCATCAAACATTTGTCAGACGTGGCGATAACGGCCATAATTTTACGGTCGTTAACGCTTCTGCCTACCCCACCAGGAAAATAGGCGTGATTTTTGTATGTATGTAGCACATGTGCCGAAAATAACTAACAGTTTACAAAATTAATTTAGTTACACCCACTCGTGACCCCCGGGTGTCATTTCAAACTCCCCAGTCCGGTGGGGGTGTTTCCGGGTGTTTTAAAACCGGTGTTGCCACCATTAAGCGGAATTACCGCAGAGATTGTTTAATTTTATAAATGGTGTAAGGGAAAAGCGAATGAATTACTTTATGCGCCTTTAAAAACCCAAAAACTGTGTTGTGATGAATTATATGATAAAAGTGTAGTTCCGCCGTGTGATGCCGGCTTAGACCGCCGTGTGATGCCGGCTGAAAATAGCATCACCCTACATCCCATTCCCGTGGGTGTCGTAAGAGGCGACTAAGGGATTCGAGAGTATTGGTGTATAACAATTTTTAGGCGACAGGCTGACAACCTGTCACTATATAATACATATGTTTTCTGAAACAACCTTGGAAAACAATCCTCAAAAATGTCAGACGTGGCGACGGCGACCGTATTCTTACGGCTGTTAACGCTCTGCCTACCCCGCAAAGACGTGATATATGTGTTTGTGTAGTGTTAAAATTTCCCTCGAAATGCTAATAAAATGCATGCATACAATAGTAATGTAACAAATGTTCAATTTCAAGCATTGCGAATGCGAATATCTGAGGCCCATATTCGCGAATGCGAATGCGAATACGAATGTTTATTTCTTTAATTTTGCGCCGTATATCTGTGGCTAAAATGTGTTCGCTGATTGGCTGAAGCTGCACGTTATTGTTTATTACTATGCAATTGCATTTAATTGCTGAAATGGTACGAACAAACACTTACAAACCCGTTTCAGGAAAAAAAGATCGGTTATTGACGCTTACAGGTGGTAAACAAAAGTCTACAAAGCTGATTTTATGGACTTTCACATTCGCAAGAATTTTGCGAATACGAATGCGAATGTTCAAAAACATGCGAATATTCGCGAATGCAAATGCAAATATTCGTTACAACACTGGCATACAATGGATCTGAACAACTTTCCCCTAGGAACATATGTCAGAAAACGACAATACGAGAATATCAGAAGGTAGATCAAAAGACTATCTTTACAAAAGAAGTCAAATTATGTTTTGACATTTCCACAAATATATTTTTAGGGGGAAAGTTGTTCAGTTTCATGTCCTGAATGCAGCCCATCAGTAAGTATTCAGGAAGTTTTCTTTACTCTGTTGTTCTGCACACCTAACCTTTTTATTCACTAAGATTATTAAGCCGTAGGTCCCGGTTGCTGTCTATGATCACTTAGACGGCGGTCGTTACACAACCATGTCAGAAGCCTGCTACTTGTAGAAGGCGGTTGCAAAATTCTGACACTAGGGTTCATCGGGTCGTTGGACGACTCGGTGTCCCACACGAAAAAAAAAAAAAACTAAGATTATTTTTGCCGTGTGATGCCGGCTTAGAGTAGCATCAGCCCGCATCCTTCCCGCGGCTGTCGTAAGACTAAGAGACTCGACAGTATTGGTGTGCTTAGTACAATTTTTAGGCGACAGGCTGACAACTTGTCACTATAGTAATAAACATGTTTTCTGAAACATCCTCAAAAATATTATATGTGGCGATAGCGACCGTATTCTTACGGCCGTTAACGCTCTGCCTACCCCGCAAGGGATAAAGGCGTAATATACGTATGTAGGTATGTATGTTGATATTTTTTTCAGGGTAAAGTATAGGAATTCTTTACCTTATGAGTCGTAACTAATTTGATTACGATTGGTTCACTAGTTTTCAAGATACGGACTATGAAATAGGCATTTCCCCATTTTTTGTGAAGTCGAAATATAAGATATTGTAAAAATATTGGCTGAATCAGCCCAAGAAACTGAACAACTCTCCCCAAAAGTAACTCGAGATCTGTCCACTATAGGAATGCTTAGAAAAGTCTCTATTTCGCGGCCTTATTGTTATGGTACAGGGTGTAAGGGACGGTGTAACGAAAAATTTGCAGGCTTGATCAGACTATGAAACTGAACAACTTTTTCTTTGGGGACTATGTTAGGAAACGTGAAAATTTTTTCGACCCTCCATACAAAATTCCGGATCAGCTGACTTGAAAAAGTTTTTTCGTTTCCCAACATAGCCCCCATTGAAAAAGTGCATTTTCATGGTCTGATCATGCCTGCAAAGTTTTCGTTACACCGTCTCTTACACCATGTATGTAGGTAGGTATTTCTCAACTGTGTAGGTACTTGGTTTTATTTTTGCTAAATTATTTTCATGCTTGTAGTTCACAAAGAGTCAGAAGTAGTCCGCACAAAGGAAGGGCTTACGATTGGTTCCTTTCACCTGCAAAAATCAACCAAACAAGCTGTTTGTAGTACAGTCGAGATCATAGACTTATAATGTGCTCTGTATAGACGAATCGTGCCGTATGATGCCGGCTTAGAATCGATGTGGCGCAGTGGTAGTGCGACTGCCTTTGACGCAGAAGGTTCCGGGTTCGATTCCCGGTGGGTCACTCACAAAGTTGATATTTATCTCTTTGTGAATTTGTTCCCAGTCTGGTTAGGACATTGCGGGCTGAACCACCCGATTGTCCGTAAGTAAGATGGTTCCGTGTTTCGGATGGCACGTTAAGCCGTAGGTCCCGGTTGCTGTCTATGATCACTTAGACGGCGGTCGTTACACAACCATGTCAGAAGCCTGCTACTTGTAGAAGGCGGTTGAAAAATTCTGACACTAGGGTTCATCGGGTCGTTGGACGACTCGGTGTCCCACACGAAAAGAAAGAAATAGCATCACCCCACATCCTTCCCGCGGGTGTATTAAGAGGCGACTAAGGGACTGTAGGGAATTGGTGTATTACATTATTGTGTGTTTAGGCGACAGGCTGACAATCTGTCACTATAGTGATACACATGTTTTCTGAAACAACTTTGGAAAACCATCCTCAAAAAATGTCAGACGTGGTGATAGCGACCGTATTCTTACGGCCGTTAGCGCTCTGCCTACCCCGCAAGGGATAAAGTCGTGATATATGTATGTATGTATGTATGTATAGACGAACATAGTGTGCGAGGGAGAAGAAAATCCTTTACCGAAACGTAGGAAGATAGAAAAGGATAGCGAACTTTATGAAAATGAGACCAGTTTTGTGTGCAAACGTAGCCACGCGGTTCCTACTCGAAAATTATAAGTTTTTCTCGTTAATCCTGATTTATTTTCAATAGGAATATCAATATTCAACAATGTTTATTCGTTTTGCGAGCAAATGGAGCGTTGCTTATGCTACTTTTTTCATTTCATAAGCAAAGTCTTAGGAAGTCATCACATTTATGTCGTCGTATTTACGGTTAAAATTAGAGTTTATTGATGAGAAAAACATAAAACAACACAAATCTTTACTATTATTTTAATATTTTCAATACGTAAAAGTGTATTAGCTAATATTCACAAAAATGAAAAATCAAAATCGGTCGCGCAATATTGCGCTGTCAGTTCTTCTATGCGACAGTATATAAGTAATTCTATGATCGAGACCAAGCCGGGTTGAAGTCTTTGTTCCTTGTGTCACAAAGCATAGGTATAGGGAAATTTCTTCTTTTATCATTATTCTAGTCACTGGATAGATGGCGCTGGGCTTGGTATGTTACCACAAAGAACGGCACGTAATATTTAGTTTTTGTTCTTTTTGTAACTTGTACTCGGACTCATTTGGAAGGAAAGCGTCAATTTATGCCAGACAGTCAGTAAGCATTGTTTTTTAGCCTTTTGGCTTTGTAATCTACACAAAAAACTAAGAACATAGTCGGTTCAACGCCATCTATCGAGCTCTTGGAATACAATTTTTTTTTATTCTCAAAAGGAAACCTCCTTTTCTGTTTGTCTCACAGTTATCAAAAACAACCAGTGTAAGATCTCAGAAAAGTAACTCAAGGTGTAGTCGATTGTACTTCGGAACAGCGGAATAGATTACGATTTTTATCTAATAAGCGAGAACAAGGGGATCCGATCCAAAATGGCGGAGGTCCTTATTGGGTTGGATATCAGTTCAGACACAAATAAGATATTTGGAGCTTGGAGTAAGGTTCTTATCATAAAAATTGTATTTATTTTATGAAATGCAGAGTTAGGCGGATCGCACACTTAACGCATGAAGACCGCTAAAATATCGCAGCGGTCTGTCAGATCCATTCTAGTCCAAACGTCACACTCCAAACTAAAATCGCACTCGACGGACGACACTGCGATAGCGCTGCGTCGACAACGGTTGAGCGGTTTTAGTATGAGGAGTGACGTTTCTAGTATGTACTTGACAGAGCGCTGCGATATTTTTGCGCTCCGTCGTGCGTCAAGTGTGCGATCCGCCTATCTATGCTAGTAACCGCTGCCACTCAGAAAGTAATTAGTAATTCCATACAATTTGATGCTAGGCAGCCCAACCACACCACAATATGGTTTAGACCACAGCCAAGGTAGCATACAATATAATGTTATACATACATACATATATATACCCTTGCAGGGTAGGCAGAGCGTTAACGTAAGAATACGGTTGCTATCGCCACGTCTGACATTTTTGAGAATTGTTTTCCAAGGTTGTTTCAGAAAGCATGTGTATCACTATTGTCAGCCTGTCGCCTAAAACTTGTAATAGGTACACCAATACTCTCGAGTCCATTATTCGCCTCTTAAGACACGCGCGGGAAGGATGTGGGGTGATGCTACTCTAAGCCGGCATCACACAGCACTGCAAAAATAATCGATAGAGTTAAAAATCTACTGTATTTTCACATCTCTTCCCTAATAGGAAACGCAAAACGTCAATCAAATCATGGCACAAGCTTTTATTCTATTGGTGGGAGGCATATCCGGTTCATTCCCTTTTATTTTTAGATCTCCACAACCTACACGAACACAATAAATGGGTGGCCGGATCGCACACTTGACGCACGACGGAGCGCTAAAATATCGCAGTGGCCTGTCAGATCCATACTTGAAACGTCACTCCCCATACTAAAACCGCATTCGACGGATGACGTTTGGATAGCGCTGCGTCGAGTGCGGTTGAGCGGTTTTAGTATGGAGATTGGCTTTTTTAGTATGGATCTGACAGACCGCTGCGATATTTTAGCGGTCCGTCGTGCGTCAAGTGTGCGATCCGCCGACAGTCTGTCGAAATGTTTTCGTTGGAAAACAATTTACATACATACCCACATCACGCTTGGTAGGCGGGGTAGGTAGAGAATAAATGATCGTAAAGTACGGTCGATATCGCCACGTCTTGAGGGCCGATTCAGATGACTTGTGTATCATCGTATTGACAGGTTGTCAGCACATAAAACCCTTGGGTCCCTAAGTCACTTTTCATGGCATCTGCGGCAAAGCAACAGGTTGATGCTAATCTAAACCAGCATCACGGTCAAATAGAAAATGATATTTCAAAATTCGCCAATGGTGTACCTAGTCCAAATATTTCTTCTTCCAAGCGAATTCGTCCTGATGGCAACGAAAGGATTCGCACACACAACGGTCGATCCTGCGGTTCCTGACAGCTGACAAGTAATGACAACCTGTGGCAGCTGTAATGGGAAATTCTTAATTAGTTTAGTTCCTAGTAGGCGGCGCTGGCTGCGAATGATGCTAACAACCCAAAAAATCCTCATTTTCTTTATTTTTATATGCAACTACTAGCAGGCCTCTGACGTAGTTTTTGTACAGACTGCCGTTAAGTCATCAATCATAGACAACAAACGGGTCCAATTCAAAGCACGCAACAACTCTTCTTTCCATAGCAACCAGTTCTAGGTTCCGTGTTTCGGATGGTATGTTGTTATGCCGTAGGTCCCGGTTGCTGTCTATGATTACTTAGACGGCGGTCGTTACACAACCATGTCAGAAGCCTGCAACTTGTAGAAGGCGATTGAAAAGTTTGGACACTAGGGTTCATCGGGTCGTTGGACGACATAGTGTCCCGAAAAAAGAGAGAACACACCGTATCCGGAAAACCACTTGGCGTGTGTGGGGACCGTGGAATCCTCTGATCCGATTACAAGGGACGGGACACGACGATGATTGCGAGCCCCGTTTCGGGACGGTATAAATTTTTATAACCCCATTTTCCCGTGGGATTAGCAGATACTGCAGATAATATCGATCCTTTTTACAAGATATTATTTAAGGCGAACAACTTTTTTTTGCCGTGTGATGCCGGTATAGATTAGCATCACCCCAATTCTTCCCGCGGGTGTTGTAAGAGGCAACTAAACTCAAGGGTTTCATGTGTATTACCACGTATTACAACTTTAGGCGACAGGCTGACAACCTGTCACCATAGTGATACATGAATCATCTGAAGGGGCCCTCAATACGTGTCAGACGTGGCGATAACAAAAGTAATTTTACGATCGTTAACGCCCTGCGTATCCCGCAAGGGATAAAGGCGTGATATATTTGTGTTTGTATGAATTTAAGCTTATTCATGTACTATTTACTTTTATTTATATATTCTATGTGTATTTTTCCATTTTCCATAAAGACTTTTTTTTTCGCACGAACAACGCACAATGGTTTTGGCGGGAAATTTAACAGAGCGAGAAAACCCTTCTTAAAAGGATGTGCAGTCAAACTCACGTCCGTTTAGACGAGTAGGCGGATCACACACTTAACGCATGACGGAGCGCTAAATTATCACAGCGTTCTGTCAGATCCATACTAGAAACGTCACTCCCCATACTAAAACAGCACTCGACGGACGACGCTGCGATAGCGCTGCGTCGACAACGACTGGTCGGTTTTAGTATGGGGATTGACTTTTCTAGTATGGATCTGACAATTGAACAACTTTCTCCAAGGAAATATTGATGATTACATTTAATTAAGTACACATTATGCTCAAAGGTGTTTCATAAAACTGAACAACTTCTATTTTTTTTTTAGAAATATGAATAAACATTTGGGCCTCCCATACAAATAGTTCTAACCTGTCTTTATACCCCACTCTGAGTTTGACTGTATTCACTTACGACTTACGACTACGTTTTTCTCAATGCATTTCACTGAATACATTTGCTTATAAGGTCAAATGGGGAAATGAGACTAGCGGGTAACTTGGGACATGGTCGACACCAGCATCTACGAACCAGCTATAACGTTGTAACTGATCGAAAACTTTTGACTCTACATCACCACTTATCACCCAGTTACAACTTATATTTAAATTTAAATTTTTAATTAATTTGCAGTGCCCTCAAAAGGGCGTCATATGTCATACACTATTGTAATATAAGTTCTTAAGATACCATGTGATAAGCAAATAAATGAATTATGAATTTATTATGAACTAGCTGACCCGACAGACTTCGTCCTGTCAAAAAGATTTGTAATGTGGCAGTTTTTTTGCCTACGTATTTAAAAAAAATCTCCTGAACAGAACCGTCACCCTGGGATAGGGCGTTGTGAATAAAAAATAATTAAATAAAACATATTTAAAAGTAAGTTATCGCTTTATTGTTAATCATGAGAATCATAATTATTATTATTATCATTGTAGTGCTTTGTGGTATACGATGTTTTTTGTTTGATTACCTGGCGCATAGATAAACAAATCTGATGGTTTTCCAACACGGGAACAGGCAACATACAATTGACCATGTGAGAAACATGGGTTTTCTAGATTAATACCACTGCGAATTGTTTTATTTATTTAAAATTTGGATATTAAAAACAATAAAACACTGTTGGTAACGCGATTTTTATTTGACTGATGTAATGACGTGGAAACTGATGCATTTATCTCGCGTGCCGAAACTAATACAAAAGAAATGCGAGTTTCGGACTCCTCCAACTATGTATTCTGTGCTCCAACGCACACGCGCACATTGTTTTGATAGATATGATCTTTGACGTGAGGAACACACCTACATTGCTTAAACAACAGTGAGTGCTTGTAATTTAATATGAACTTTATCATCATCATCATTATCAGCCTATTGTAGTCCACTGCTGGACATAGGCCTCTCCTAAAGCACGCCACTGAACCCGGTCTTCGGCTTTACTCCTCCAGTCACTGCCCGCAGCTTTGCGTATGTCGTCGCTCCACCTTGCCACAGGGCGTCCTGCGCTACGTTTGCCGATACGCGGTCTCCACTCAAGGACCAGCTTACCCCAGCGGTTATCGGTCCTTCGGCAGATATGACCAGCCCACTGCCACTTCAACTTGCTAATACGTTGAGCTATGTCGGTCACTCTAGTTCTCTGTCGAATTACTTCGTTTCGGATACGATCCCTTAGAGAAACCCCGAGCATAGCTCTCTCCATAGCTCGCTGAGCGACTTTCAGTTGGTGGACCAGTCGTACCGTGAGTGTCCACGTTTCGGCTCCGTATGTCATGACAGGTAGGACGCACTGGTTGAAGACTTTCGTCTTAAGGCATTGCGGTATTGGCGACGAAAAGACTCGACGGAGTTTTCCGAATGCTGCCCAACCCAGCTGTATTCTTCTCTGGACTTCCTTCTCAAGGTTGTTTCTACCTAGTTGGAGCGTTTGCCCTAGGTAGACATACTGTTGAACAACTTCGAGTTGGATTCCATTTACGGCAATCGGTTCCGGATCAACGTGTTCGTTGAACATGACTTTGGTTTTATCCAAATTCATCCGGAGACCGATGCGGCGAGAAGAATCAGCTAGGTCATCCACCATTCGTTGTAGGTCTTGCAGCGTTTCTGCCATAATGACGATGTCGTCTGCAAATCGTAAGTGAGAGATGTACTTGCCGTTGATATTAATACCACGACCTTTCCAGTCCAGCGTCTTAAACATATCCTCCAGAGCGTTAGTAAACAGTTTCGGGGATATGACGTCCCCCTGTCTCACTCCTCGATGGAGATGGATAGGCTTAGTCCGCTGGTCCTGTACTTGTACGGTCATTGTGGCGGCTTCATACAGACATCTCATCACTTCGATGTATCGCCAGTCGACTTGGCAACGCTGCAAAGACTCCAGAACAGACCAGGTTTCGATGGAGTCGAAAGCTTTCTCATAGTCCACAAACGCTAAGCACAGGGGCCGATTGTACTCTTGAGACTTCTGTACAATCTGCCGTACCGTGTGAATGTGGTCTATGGTGCTATAACCCCTTCGAAACCCGGCCTGCTCGGGATGCTGAAACTCATCGAGTCTTCGCGCAAGACGGTTCGTGATGACCCTGGAGAACAGTTTGTAAATATGGCTCAAAAGCGAAATCGGGCGGTAGTTCTTCAATAGGGTTTTGTCTCCTTTTTTGAAGAACAGTACCACCATGCTTCTGTGCCATGCCTGCGGAGTTCTCCCATGGAAGAGAACGGAGTTAAAGAGCTGTTGGAGCTGATCCAATAAGGGAGTTCCTCCAGCTTTTAGGAGCTCTGTCGTGATCCCGTCCTCCCCTGGGGCTTTTCCATTTTTTAACTGTTTCAGGGCCATTTCGATCTCGTCTCGGCTGATCTCGGGCAGGTCCTCGGTGAAGTGGCGTGTGAGGGTGGCTCTGCAATCCTCAGTATCGGGTACGGGCTTTGAAGCTTGCGAGGCGTAGAGCTTGCCATAGAAGTCTTCCACTTCCGACAGAACCTCCGGCTTGGATGCGACGTCTTCCCCAGATTCAGTTGTCAGCTTCGTCAGGTGGCTCCTACCCAAAGGCCGTGCGAACACCTTTGGTCCCCGATTCTGCTCAATTGATTTTTCAATCAAGAGCGTGTTTGCGGATCGGAGATCACGTCGCACGAGCCTCTGGATGGTTTTGTTGCGCTCTTGACTTTTCGTCGAAGCTGACAATGGGTCTGTACGTCTCTCTTCCATTAAGCTGAGAGTTTCCGTCGAAAGTTTGGACTTTTTGCTCTTACGTCTAATCTCGCAGAACTTCGTCCCTTCATCCCTGAGAATCTCCACCACCTCTTCGAGTTTCTGGTCAACGTCATCTGTGGTTTCCAAGGCAGCGAATCGATTTTCTAATTTTAATTGGAAAGTTTCGGACCCTACCACGGTTTGGAGCAGATTCGGTCGGAGCGTGGACTTCACCAGGCGGGCTCTTTCAGCTTTGTAGTTAATATCCAGAGTGCCCTGAACAAGTCGGTGGTCGCTTCCGGTATTAAACCTGGTGACCACTGTGACATCTCTGAATATGCGCCGTTTGTCCGCGATGATGAAGTCTATCTCATTTTTCGTCACAGTATCGGGGCTTTGCCACGTCCACTTCCTTTTGGGCTTCTTTTTGTAGAATGAATTCATCAAAAAGAGGCCCTCTTTTTCGAGGAAGTTGACGAGCATTTGCCCCCTGTGATTTCTACTTCCAAAACCGTAGTTGCCCATACTCGATTCGCCGCAAGTCTGTACTCCCACTTTAGCGTTAAAGTCCCCCATAACAACGTTATAGTGAGCTTTGGAGGTGGTATGTAAGGCTCTGGAAATATCTTCATACATGCTTTCCACCTCCTCGTCCAAGTGTGTCGAGGTCGGTGCGTAAACCTGGATAACCTTGAGGCTGTACCTCTCGGTTAGCTTAATTATGAGGTACGCAACCCTGTTCGACACACTTGATATCTCTACAACGTTGGCACAGAGAACCTTATTAACCAGAAATCCGACGCCACCTTGGGAGGGCTGATCTCCTTCTCGGTAATACAGAAGATGGCCCGATCCCAGAGTTATGGTGTCCTCCCCCTCTCTTCGGACTTCACATAACCCTAGAATGTGCCACCTTATGTGCTTCAGCTCCTCTTCTAATTGCGCCAGGTGTTCGTCCAGTCGTAACGTGCGTCCATTGAACGTAGCCAGGGTCAGTTTGGGTTGGCGGCCGATCGTGACCCGGTGATTCTTAGCACCCCCTGACCCGCCGTTACCATGACCGCCGCCTTGGCCAGGAATAGCGGGGCGGCCGGGGACTGGGGGGCCTTGGTCCGATGGCTTGCTTCATCAAGGTTTGCCTTTAAAAGATAATCGCCCCGCCAGGCGTGCGTCTTGGCGATCGCAGGACGCAGCTCCTCGCACCGGTGATGCTGCTGCCCATCACCGGTCTGTGGCATTTAGCTACGCCATCATTTCGAAATGGTTATACCGCCATTTGTCGGTCGCCAGAGCCTCGTTCGCTGTTCGGCAGGATGCACCGCGGGCAGGTGAGGTTGGCTTGGAGCACTGAGCTGGTGTTTGTGCCCCCTTACACCCCATGAACTTTATACCATAGCAATAAAGCTCAAATTGACTACGTTTTAGTTACAAATAATTTGTATGGGAAAAAGAAAAGGGCTATTTTTAGGGTTTTTCCAGCAATAATTCTAATTCTTCTCGCCGTAAAAACCATCCTTGAACTTCAACGAACATTTAAAAAAAAGATTTGGCCAAATTGGTCGAGGCGTTGTTGAGTTATGCGCTTACCAACACATTTTGCGATTCATTTTTATATTATAGATTATAGCTGGTTCATAGATGCTGGTGTCGACCATGTCCCAAGTTACCCGCTAGTCTCATTTTCCCCATTTGACGGAGTATTTTAAAACTAAATTACTTTTAATTTTACAAAAATTAAATCCGTGCGTAAATTCTCTGACCTTTCATTAAGTATTCTGTGCGTGACTCTCAAAAACGCAATCGGACCTTAAGTCAGATAAACTTTTCAATTTAGCCATGAGAAAGGTAAGGTCAGAATAGACCTTCGGGACTAGAGTAGCTAAAAAGAATAGACGGATTACAAGGAATATAATGTCAAACAAATTATTATATATATATATAACATATACAACGGGTCAAGTATAACATCTCAAACAGGTGCCCAACAAGGAGACCCACTGGGACCTTTAATATTTAGTATGGCCATACAAAAGGCAATCACCACACTTAAAGCGCCCCTCAATGTCTGGTACTTAGACGATGGCACCATCGGAGGCAGTCCAGACGTGGTTGAGGGTGATATTAATTCGCTTTTTCCTGCCTTGAGGGCTCTGGGTTTAGAGGTCAATACCGGGAAGTGCGAATTTTTTGCATGTTCCCCAGCGGCGGCAGCCTCCGAAGAAAGATTCAGGTCGTTGATTCCGGGTCTGAGGGTCTTGAACAGGGCTTCGTTTAGTTTACTCGGTGCGCCTATATTTACGGAGGGCGTTCAGGATTGTTTGCAGATCAAAAGGCAAGCCATGTCGTCTCTGTCTGCCCACTTGAAACACCTCCCAGCTCACGTTTCCTTGACACTTATTAAAAACTGCTTCGCCATGCCTAAGCTGACTTACGTGGTCAGAACGGCTCCAACCTGGAGGCACCCAGAGGAAGTTTTGTCTTTTGACAACTCCCTAAAAGCAATCGTCGAGGAAACGCTTAACGTCTGCCTGAGTGAGAGACAGTGGTGTCAGGCTTGCCTTCCGATCCGACATGGTGGTCTGGGCGTGCGGCGTCTGCAGGAAACTGGTCCTATTGCCTTCTTGGCCTCCTCTCATGGGGTTCTGGATCTCGTTACTCGCATCTTACCCAATAATGGTGGCGATATCCAGATTCCCTTTGCAGGGGAGGCTTTTGAGGCGTGGGCCGTAATCTGCCCTGGCGTCTCACTACTGGATAAACCGGAGAAACAGCGTAGTTGGGACGAGGTAACTTCTCGTCGCCTGTTCTCTGACCTTTTAGTGGAGTCTTCGAGTCGGGAATCAGCACGCCTTCATGCCGCCGCTAAACCTGAGTCAGGTGCCTGGTTGCACGCCTTACCCTCACCACATATGGGCACACTGCTGGACAACGACTCTTTGAGAGTGGCTGCTGCTCTAAGGCTGGGGTGCCCAATTTGTGAGCCACACACGTGTGTCTGTGGTGCAACAGTTGAGGCAGATGGGCACCATGGCCTGAGCTGTACGCGATGCGCTGGTCGTCGCCCTCGTCACCATGCCTTAAATGATATTATAAGGCGTGCCTTGATGTCGGCAGAGGTGCCTTGTGTGCTCGAGCCCCCAGGTTTGTCCAGGATAGACGGGAAGAGGCCGGATGGTCTTACACTGATTCCTTGGCAGAAAGGACGTTGCCTCATTTGGGACGCTACTTGCGTTTGCACATTTGCAGCATGCCATCTTGCCGGTACCCAGAAGTGTGCTGGTGCAGCAGCTGAGGCGGCGGCCCGAAGCAAGCATGCCAAATATTCTGCCTTGGAGTCGGTGTATGATTTTGTGCCTTTTGCTGTGGAAACCTCTGGTCCGTGGGGCTCAGAAGCCAAAAAACTGATCGCCGACATCGGACAGCGATTGAGAGATAGGGGTGGTGACCCACGATCATGTTATTTCTTGGCTCAGCGAATTTCCCTGGCAATCCAAAGGGGCAACGCGGCTAGTGTTATGGGCACGTTTGGTCAGGGGACACTGTGCGGGGGTTTATTTGACTAGGCTACCTTTCGTAGCTTCTATTTGTATTTTTATTTTATTTTAGTTTTAAGTTGACATTATGATAATTTATTGTACTTGACATTTATAAATAATAAAAAAAAACAATTTCGTACAACAAATTATTTATATTGCCGTGTGAATTAGAATAGCATCACCCCATATTCTACCCGTGGGTGTCGTAAGAGGCGACTGAGAGACTATGACTTGAGGGTTTCAGGTGTATTACGACTTTTAGCGACAGGCTGATCACTAATAGTGAAGTGATACACAAATTATCTCAAGCGGCCCTCTATATTTTTCAGACGTGGCGATAGCGACCACAATTTTCCGATCGTTAACGCTCTGCCTACCCCGAAAGGGATATAGGCGTGATTTGTGTACGTGTATGTATGATCCAATCATTATGATGCGATACGATATGGCTTGGTGCCGTGGGATGCCGGCTTAGAATAGCATCACCCCATATCCTTCCCGCGGGTGTCGTAAGGGGCGACTAAGGAACTCGAAAGTATTGGTGTATTACAAAATTTTTAGGCGACAGCCTGACAACCTGTCACTATAGTGATATACATGTTTTCTGAAACAACCTTGGAAAACAATCCTCAAAAATGTCATACGTGGCGATGGTGGCCGTATTCTTACGGCTGTTAACGCTCTGCCTATCCCGCAAGGGATAAAGGCGTGATATATGTATGTATGTACATGCACGATATGATGATGACTTCGTATGTAAGGCTCCGTCTTTTTTTCATCAAATCAAGGCAGTTGAATCTTACCCTTTTTAAATGGAGTGGCCGAGAAAGAAATTGATTTCTTATTTTCGTTTAAACCTTTTCGTTTGTGTAGACAGCCCTTAGGTTAAACCTTCTGGTTTTCGCAGGGTTAATGTTTTTGGGCCTAACATTTTTTTCCCTCTTGTGCTTTTTTGCGACCCTAGGGGTGAAATATTTGTTTACTTACACAAGTACGAGGCGACAACGTCAATCTGTAACAAAAATAAATTAATTACACATTATGTTGAAAGTGCAGTCTTATATCACTGTTTTGCTCTTCTATTTTCGTGTGGGACTCTGAGTTGTCCAACGACCCAATGAACGCTAGTGTCAGAATTTTTCAACCACCTTCTACAAGTAGCAGACTTCTGAAATATTTGTGTAACGACCGCCGTCTAAATAGTCATAGACACCAACCAGCCAGGACCTACGGCTTAACGTGCTATCCGAAATACGGGACCCTCTTACTTACGGACAATCTGATGGTTAAGCCTGCAATGTCTTAACCAGACTGAGAACAAATTCACAATGTGTGTGATAAATATCAACTTCGTGAGTGACCCACCGAGAATCGAACCAAGAACCTCCTGCGTCAAAGGCATTCTTAGTAACTGATTGTAGAACTTTTATCTGCAATTCGTTAGATGACAGGGTCATTAATAAAATACAAAAGCTTGAAACTATTGTCCAAAACTACTATAGACTCCATTTAAAGTTTTTCAAAATATTCAACAGTTGAATTAATAAACAGTAAAATAGTATAAAAGTAAGTGCTTTGACACCAGCCAAACTAGAGAGACGTGACGTCATCTCTTCGTATTTTCACACAAAACATACACACACACACAAATCACGCCTATATCCCTGGCGGGGTAGGCAGAGCGTTAACGACCATAAAATTACGGTATTATCACCACGTCTGATAAAATTTGAGGATCGTTTCAGATAAGTCATGTATCACTATAGTGATAGGTTGTCAGCCTGTCGCCTAAAATTGCAATACACATGAAACCCTCGAGTCCCTTAGTCGGCTTCTACGACACCCACGAAACAGAAATGGGGTGATGCTATTCTAAGCCGGCATCTCGCTGCACTATACAAAATATAAAATATCGTTTTAAAAAGTAGCTCATTCGTACTTGCAACACCAACCTTCGATCTAATATTTTAATCAAGTCTAAACTTTCTTAAACATTCCTACCTCCTTCTCTGATGTGGTTTTTAGCTTTGTTGAACTTAAATTTTATGGTTCACTTCATTTAATTAGATGATACTTTATCGAGTTTTCGAGTTTTGAACAACGGAGCGGGGTATAGAAACAACTTGAGAAATTCCTTCAGAAGCATCCCTTACGACGACCGATGTGGCGCAGTGGTAGTGCGACTGCCTTTTACGCAGAAGGTTCCGGGTTCGGTTTTCGGTGGGTCACTCACAAAGTTGATATTTATCACTTTGTGAATTTGTTCCCAGTCTGGTTAGAACATCGCGGGCTAAACCACCCGATTGATTGGATGACACGTTAAGCCGTAGGTCCTGGTTGCTGTATGATCACATAGACGGCGATCGTTACACAACCATGTCAGAAGCCTGCTACTTGTAGAAGGCGGTTGAAAAATTCTGATACTAGGGATCATCGAGTCGTTGGACGACTCGGTGTCCCACATGAAAAAAAGAAAAAGATCACTTGTGTAAATGCTAAAGAAAAGGAGGTAAAACACGTATGCAATTTTCAAATTAGAGAATTTTTGATTTAGAAATCTATTACACTACTATACATGCTTTTCCACTCTTCCGGCATCCGACATTTATCGATCCGGGAATTTTCTAAAGTGAAATTTGGATTTTGAAGACAGACGTTCAAAAAGTATACATATAAAAGGTACTCTTTGAACTCTACCATGACGTCATTCTACTTCTTCTTCTTTTCGTGTGGGACACCAAGTCTTCTAACAACCCGTCATTCTACTGCCCGTCTTTTACCGAATAGGAAAAGCGTCATCCGGCATTCAAATATTGTCGGATCGTAATACTTCCGACAACCGGCAGCCGGACCGGATAAGTAGAGAAACGCTGTATACTGCAAAATTGAGGGAAAAGTTTAAAAATTTGGTATTTTATCGCAATTTTCATCAGTTTGGTTGGCAACGTTAATATTTATTTGTGCCGTGTGATGCCGGCTTAGAATAGCATCACCCCACATCCTTCCCGTGGGTGTCGTAAGAGGCGACTAAGGGACTCGAGAGTATTGGTGTATTACAATTTTTAGGCGACAGGCTGACAACCTGTCACTATAGTGATACACATGTTTTCCGAAACAACCTTAGAAAACAATACTCAAAAATGTCAGACGTGGCGATAGCGACCGTATTCTTACGGCTGTTAACGGTCTGCCTACCCCGCAAGGGATAAAGGCGTGATATATGTATGTATGTATGTATGTATGAAGTTAGTCGCTGGGATTAGTTATTAAAACTATTCCGGTAGACATTTATTAAGTGAAATGGAGCCATATTACGCGTTATTGGCAAATATATGTATAATTTTGTGGCCCATATCATCACATCACAACAGTCGGGTTTTTGATATTTAATAATTAAGTACCTGGTTCACCGAGCCTATCTCGGGTTTATCGGCGCTAAAAACGTATTTTTTGTTTCTTACACTACCTATTTATTATTCCGCGCGTAAACCCGATAAAGCCATAATGCCATAATTATGTATTACGCCATGTATTTGAAAATATATAACGTGGTTGGACCTTATTTTGTTTAGTATGACGAGTAGCTAACAAAAAATAGATTATATTTACAAAAAATACTGTATAAAATAAAATATTATTGTAAAATACACGAGCAAAAATTAAAAAGATACGTTGAGGTTCAGATTCGAACTCGATTTTAAGGCAAGCAGCCTCTAACCAACTGAGCTACGTTGGCTGACAGCTGAGCGACGTAATAGCGGGTCTTTCTCCACACAAAATGTTTTTATTCGGCATATTTTGCCGTTCAGAGAGATTTCTGGAAAATAAATCGTATTTAGATCGATTTATGGCCCCCAAACAATCCTATATACGAATTTTCAATAAAATCGTTGAGCGTTTCCGAGATATATACAAATATACGATCCCAAAAATATATACATATATACGATTCTTGCTCGTTTAAAGGTATTACATTAGATTAGATGTTGTATTTCACACTAGAAATCGCCATTGATTCGAAAAGAAAAAAAAGGTAAAAACTTTCTCAAGCATTGCATTTGCAGTGCTCTATCTACCTTCATTCCTTGTCTGAATCTGAACTGGCTGAACTTTTTCCAAATACCCACAATATTTAACGAGGGCCCGTCCTTTGTAGAGATGGGTAGTGGGTAAAAACCCATTCAACCCACCCGGGTAAAAACCGGGTTTTTACCCAAATCACCCGGTTTTAACCCATTATTACCCAAATTGATGGGTGAAAACAGCATAAGTAAAAAATAATTAAAAAATGGCGTTTATTCCAAGAAAATCTAAAAGAATACAATGAGTATTTCACAACTTTCTAATTATTCCTTATTTATAGTAAAAATGGCTAATAAAAATCATACTAAAAATCACCCGCTTGATTAAATAAGCTTTAGGCGCTGGGAATGTGCATGAAAAAGTCATTTTGGCTACTAAAAAATATTTTCATTTAGAACATGTTATATTTGCAGTCATTCAAACATACATAAGTTTACTAGAGATGGGTCATTTTAGCTAAGGTACCACATAACCTAGTATCTCCTTTTTTATTATGACTTTATTTAATAGCGAGAGCGACCATAGACCTTTCCAAAGCTCTCTGGGTGACATGTTTTATTGCTCGATTCTCAATTCCGTATGTCATGATCATGATTGGTAGGATGTACTACTCGAACCACATTGTCTTGAAACATAGTGGCAATGCTTTTTAAAGATACCGCTTAAGTCAAAAATACAACAATACAAAAGCATATCAATTGTTAAAAGGCTTGCGCTGATGACTTTTACCTGGAAAACAATTGTAGGTTCTTCTTAGCGTGTCGATGGCAGACACTACACCGTCGCAGCCCAGAACTTGGCCACATTGACAGCGCTGGCAGTCGCTGTCATAAGATCGTCCTTTGTGCAGGTGTTGGGGCACGACGGACACGATATTAGGTGGTGCATCGTTTGGACCGCACCACACAAACAGCTTACGTCGGCACCCTCCAAGAAACCCCACTTGGCCATGTTTTCCTTGCTCCGGCCAGTTTGGGTCCGAAGTCTATTCAGGGACTTCCAAACCGGCCAAGGTAATTTATGACCAGGTGGCAAGCTTTCAGCGATAGGGACGAAAGGAGCTGGTAGGGTTACCTTTTCCTGCCAAAGCTTGCACCTCGCTTGTTTAGGGTCAGTGCAGAGAGAAGACACGCACTTTACAAAGACTCCATCCTTGCTCTTTCAAGGGAGCTAGCCACAGTCCTGCGAACAGCTGGGGGCGCCGTACGAGCCAGTGGGTATAGCTGACTAACCGGGGTCGGTTTCAGGCAACCAGTTGTGATCCGGCAAGTCTCATTTAAGGCTATATCCACTAGCTTTGCATTGCCAAATGACTCCACACAGGGCTTGCGTACTCACCTGCAGAAAAGGATAACGCCAGCCCAGTAGTTCGCAGAACATGAGGTGTTGCTCCCCATCCAGTAGAAGTGAGGCGCTGTAAAAGGTTATTCCGAGCGAACACCTTTTTTATATTTTGGCAGTTCTTACTGAAGATAAGTGACCTATCCAGAGTAATGCCCAGATATCTCGGATGTTTATTGTGAGCTACAGGCACACCTTGCCACTCAATATTGACCCTACGATCTGCTTGACTGTTGCGGAGATGGAAAACGCAGGACTCAGTTTTTGATGGGTTGGGTTTCAGTGAATTTTGTCTATAGTATTTGCTTAAGTCTTTCAAAGCGTCAGATAAGTTCACCTCAACCTCCTCAAAACTGGTCGCCTGGGAAGTCAGCGCAAGGTCGTCGGCGTATAGAAAGCGGCACGTGTTGGGACGGGGTGGTTGCATATGTCGAAGATCAACGGGGCAAGAACGCTGCCTTGGGGCAGTCCGTTCTTTTGCGACCTCCAACGACTTTTGTCCTGAAGAAGATGCACCTGAAAACGGCGGTTATGGAGAAGTTCTCGAAGAATTGAGACGAATTTAAGATCGCCTGTCATCGTCTCCAATTTCCATAACAGCCGCTTAAGATTTACTGTATAGTAGGCTGCGGACAAATCTACGAATACAGCACCGGTTACCTTCCTCAGTTCAAAACCATCCTCGATGTGTTGCGTCAGTTTCAGTGTCTGGCTGCTGCAAGACTTGGCCGGTCTGAAACCCGCTTGTTCTGGGATCAATTTGGGGTCAATGAAGCCTGTTAAGCGGGACAACAGCAGTCTCTCAAAAAGTTTATATGTGTGGCACAAGAGTGAGATAGGCCTGACATACCCATTTACGCCTTTCTTCGGGGCCGTTAAAAACCTATTCTAAGAATATGTTGCATTTTAAAGAAGTATCTATAAATATTTTGATAAATATAAATGGTCAACAAGAAAGCAAAAAACAACCGATCACTTAATATTATTTTGGATACTAAGCTATAACTGACTGCAACATCACTAGGCTTTAAAGGTTCACCGGCGTACCTAACATCTGAATGTCGGCTTTATATTAATTTTTAATTATAATGGCAGATTCCAAATCAATATTTTTATATTCTTAAAAATAATTTTGACTAAAATCACCTCACAAATGGACAAATTCATTCGAAGCAAACTCACCTTTTCATTTTCATTACATGTTTTATGTCATTAGGAATAATAAAAACAGGTATTGTGTTCTTATCATACTTAAACTATGATTATATTTAAAATTTGCCCTTGCATCTTTTTATTTTTAATCTTATTTTGGTAATAAATTATTTAAAATTTTACGTCGGTTTTCACCCAGTCATCGGGTGCTTTGGGTGGATTGAAATGGGTTAAAACCGGGTTATTACCCAGGCGCGGGTTTTTACCCGGGTGGTTACCCATCTCTAGTCCTTTGGAACAAGAAAACTTTTCGGTCGAACGGTCAAAATTTGGTGACGTCCCAAATTCTAATTTATTTCCATTTGGGAAGGGTCAAATATTTACATACATACATACATATATCACGCCTTTATCCCTTGCGGGGTAGGCAGAGCGTTAACGGCTGTAAGAATACCGTCGCTATCGCCACGTCTGACATTTTTGAGGATTGTTGTTTTCGAAGGTTGTTTTAAGAAAACATGTGTATCACTATAGTGACAAGTTGTCAGCCTGTCGCCTAAAAATTGTAATACACCAATACTCTTGAGTCCCTTAGTCGCCTCTTACGACACCCGCGGGAAGGATGTGGGGTAATGCAATTCTAAACCGGCATCACACGGCAAATATTTCAAGTAAGTAATAAGGTTCCCTTAGACGGTGGCGCCCTCTATTCATAATGTAATAAAGTACCTACTATCACTACATAGTAAAGCATTATGGCTTCCCGCGTCTGTCTGTGTTCATATACGCTTACCTCTTTAAAACTACTCAACGGATTTTGATGCTTTTTTGTTAATAAATAAAGTGATTCAAGAGGAAGGTTTATGAGTATAATACATGTCTGTAAAATGTCTTATTTCCTCGGGAAAACGATTACAGAACGGGAACCGATAAAAGAAGCTGTGAGTCGCTTTTTACGCATAACCATTAACGCTCTGCCTACCTCGCAAGGGTTAAGGGCGTGATATATGTAAGGTAAGTATATATATGTTTACATATTTACAACAACGGCCACTAACGCTCTGCCTACCTCTGTCTATCTAGGTAAGTATATGTAAGTAAACATATTATATAATTACCTTACATAAATCACGCCCTTAACCCTTGCG
This sequence comes from Keiferia lycopersicella, assembly GCA_029255805.1. Lineage (NCBI taxonomy): Eukaryota > Metazoa > Arthropoda > Insecta > Lepidoptera > Gelechiidae > Keiferia > Keiferia lycopersicella. The sequence continues at coordinate 2,010,424 of JARACZ010000028.1, forward strand.
AGGTAGGCAGAGCGTTAATGGCCGTTGTCGCCTTGTCTCACAAGTATTGAGGACCCTTTCTGGTGATTCGTGTACCTACCATATTGACAGGTCGTCAACCAGTCGCTTATACCATAAAACCCTCGAGCCCCTTAGTCGCGGGAAAGAAATGGATTGGTTGATGCTATTCGAAGCCAAGAAAAACGTTTGCAATAGTGTGTCGAATGTAAAACCAACTACGAAATTGCCTCTGAAATACTGTGTTGTGTAATACACACCTACATTACACGGAGCGATATTGGATCTATGCAGACGGACTGTAAATTGAAGGGAATGTGAGGTCACCCGGGTTTGCAATCTCGTCAAACATGCACGAACTATTTTAGTCCCAGTTTTGGCACACATACACAAATCACGCCTTTATCCCTCGCGGGGTAGGCAGGGCATTAACGATCGTAAAATTTAAAATCGTTATCGCCACGTCCGACAAGTATTGAGGGCAACTTCAGATGATTCGTGTATCACTGTAATGACAGGTTGTCAGCCTGTCGCCTAAAATTAGTAATACGTGGTAAAACACATAAAACCCTCGAGTCTCTTAGTCCCAGTTTTGATAAAAATAAAATATACAGTCCAAAACGTTGGGTTGCATACCAATGATAATTTACTTTACAGAGGGGTAGAGAGGGGTTTTTTTTAGTCTGTAGGTAGCTTTATTTACAATGTTCCACACATATGTGGATCGCACATTTGACGCACGATGGAACGCAAAAATATCGCAGCGGTCTGTCAGATCCATACTAGAAATGTCACTCCCCATAAACCTCTCTTCGGGCAGAATTACTGCAGTTGTCATGCAGTTGGTCTGTACAAGTGTGTAGAGCGACATCTGAACGGAACGTGCATAAAACTCCACTGCAAAATCTCTCTTCAGGCAGAATAACTGCAGTCGTCATGCAGTTGGTCTATGCAGGCGTGAAGAGCGACATCTGAATGGACCGTGGCGTGCATTAAATGGCGCTGCAAAACCTCCCTTGAGACGCTTTCGTAGTATTCGGCGGATCGCACACTTGACGCACGATGGAGCGCTAAATTATCGCAGCGGACTGCCAGATCCATACTAGAAGCATCACTCCCCACACTCGACGGACGACACTACGATAGCGCTGTTGAGCGGTTTTAGTATGGGGATTGACATTTCTAGTATGGATCTGACAGACCGCTGCGATACCTTAGCGGTCCGTCGTGCTTCAAGTGTGCGATCCGCCTTCGCGCGACTGAATAGTGGTAGAAATAGATGTTGTAAATATATACCGGGTGTAACTTCTTCTTTATAAGATAGTTTAATAGGTAGGTAGATTAGTTTTGAGATCAAACATAGTAGGACATTCTTTTATTTCTTCAAACCTAAAAGAATAAAATAGATTCGTTTTATTTCTAAATAATATAAAGTAGGCATAATTAGATTTTTTTTTATTTTTTTTTAAGTAGCCTGTTCGATGTCCCACTGCAGGGCAAAAGCCTCCCCTCTTTCGCGCCACCCGTCTCGGTCTTGGGCCTCTAAATGCCAGTTCTGGAGAAAGGCCGCAATATCGTCTCGCCATCTTCTCCTAGGCCGACCACGGCGACGACAACCATTTGAAATTATGATGCAAATTTTGAGTACAAAATGTTTTTTACCGGTAGATTTTTTTTTAAAGTATATTTTTGACCACTGGGTTTGAATCCGAACATAAAGAAAAAAGAGGCAACTTCATTGGAATCACTCAGAGTGAAAAGCATCTATAGTAATGTAATAGATTTCCAAATCGGATCGGTAAATGACAAATCCCCTCAAAAACATTAATATATAAAAAAAAAACAAGTCTCGCTACTGAGCTGTTCAACCGTAAAAAGTTATGAGATCCATTTGAAACCAAGTCGGCTATCGATTTGTTCATTCCCCACTTAAGAGATCTATCTTAATTAATTACGTAATTAGTTAATAAGCATTATTTTATAGTGACCATATCAATATTTTCAATGTATTTTAATGTTTACAATAAATTGAATGACTTAGCCATCGCACTAAAACAGAAGGTTAACGTGTAATACATATTAAAATTAATACATTCAGTGCGATTGCCAAGTCATTCAATTTATTGTAAACATTAAAATATATTGAAAATATTGATATGGTCACTATAAAATAATGCTTATTAACTAATTACGTAATTAATTAAGATAGTTCTCTTAAGTGGGGAATGAACAAATCGATAGCCGACTTGGTTTCAAATGGATCTCATACCTTTTTACGGTTGAACAGCTCAGTAGCGAGACACAAATATTTGTTAAGTTAATTTTCAAATATTTGTGTTGAGTCTGGGTGTTTTCTATGTATAATATGTATTTATTTACAAAAAAAAGTATGTATGTATTAGATAGATAGATAGATAGATAAATGCTTTATTCATATTCCTGCATCACACACATTTACATTTTTAAGGAAATATAAAATTATAAAATTAAAATACATTTTAGTTCATCCCACACAAACATGTGTGCTGCAGTGATGTGAAAGGGCTAAAGCTCAGTGTATTTAGCCAGGAGGCAACACTGGTTTTCAGCCGTCGCCCGCGAGTTAAAGCGGGAAACAAAACCGAGCAGAAAATAAATGTTTGTAATCGGGTAGTGTAAAAATAAACTCCCGATACATAGAAAAAAAAGAATTAATAAAAAAAAAAAAATACCCAGAACAGTGTGTGCATTTTACATTAAGTGTTGTGTGCCTACTCAAGTATCTTTTAGCTTTTTAAGCTGTGACGGTTATTGTAGTGCAGTGTATTTTCGCCATTCCAGACAACCATCCGGAATCTGCAGTTTGGTAACATTTAACAAATGTTTTTTATAGTGATTTTTAAATGAACCCTTGTAGCACATACTTCTTATTGGCGGTGGAATGTCGTTCCAGCACTTGGTTGCCTGAAACCGAAAACTACCCTCGAAAGCGACAGTCCGATGCAAATGACCAGCAAGGGGAGCACGTGTACTTCTAGCAAGATACCTATCATAGAAAGGTGAAAACTTAAGTTTACTGCGCAAGTATTCGGGTTTCCCAAATTGCATGACGTCAAACATAAGACTCGCTAGATGAAGCTGTCTACGGGACTTCATATTTAGCATACCAGCCTCATTCAGATATGGAGAAATATGGCTGCGTGGTGGTATTAGTATCAGCTATCTAGTTCCCATAGTACAAGCTTTGCTTAGTTTGGGGCTAGATGGCGCTGTGTGAATTGTCCAGGATATATTTATTTATATTTATTTATATTTATTTGGTTTTTTTTTATATATTAATGTTTTTGAGGGGATCTCATTTCTTTTTGTAGGTAGTCTTCCTTTTTTTCTTTTGCGGCTCTATTTCTTGAGCCTCAGCCACGGTTTTTCTCATAGCCCACTCTCTATGTGGTTTTCTCGGAATCTTTGTAGTAATGATTTTTGTCAAGTCTGGACGGTAAATGCTTCTTAGTCTATTGTATTCACAAATTGCGGATTCTTGCGCTTTAATACTTCCAAAGTCTATGTTTATAAAATGTAAGCCGCCCAGACTTGTTACTCTTGATAGTGCTACATAAGCTTGACCAGATGTAAATACAGCTGAACCTATATCCATCAGCGCTTTATTCAGACTGAGACCTTGACTTTTATGTATAGTTATAGCATAGGCTATACATATTGGAAACTGTTCGGGAAGTTTTAGAAACTAACAGCGACATCTGTGATTATTTTGCTGGACCAAAACAAAGTATTTTAGGAGCGACAGCAAAATATAACTTGGTAAACAGTACATTTCTATGGAATTACAAAGTTATTTATGCTATCGGTTTATCTAGAAAACTGCATTGAAATTGCTAGATTTTTAAGTTTTTCCTTGATTTATACACTCAACCCAAATTATTATATTCTAAATTAGAAGTCTCTATGTCTGCTAGAAGTGCCTTAGAATTTTGATGATCGGTCAGTGAGTCAGTGACAAAATTAAGAACTTTGACTAGCTATAATTCCTAAACTACTGGTTCAAAGTGAACGAAATTTGAAATATACCGTATCTACAGGGCTTTTGATTGATTCCTGAAGTTTCAAGTCTTTTGTTTTATCCACAAGAAAGTTATAAGGTGTTGAAAATGGCCTGAACCGCTTCGAGAAAAGGATGGTACGGCTGTGCCGCTTTCTAGCTCGACTTGGCGGGGGCACTGCCGTGCCCCCAGATTTGTATGGGAGGTCCAAAAATTGTTCTCGTATTTCGACCCACGTTTCTTGGGAAAAGTTGTTCAGTTTCATGGGCTGATTTACCCCTTAAAATATTTGCAGCAATTTTTTTTTACACCTTATTATTGAGGGTCATTCGTATCAGTAAACAAAAACAACAAATTAATTCATAAAAATTCAATAAACTAAAAAAAGTGAAGTGGCACAGACTTTTCGTGTAAAGAAACAATATTTCAACTAAGCTAAGCGCCTACATGACACTTGAAAATACCTAGAAAAATTCCCATTGAATATAATTGGAACTCATACATATATCACGCCTTTATCCCTTGCGGGTTAGGCAGAGCGTTAACAGCCGTAAAAATACGGCCGCTATCGCCATTTCTGACAAATATTGAAGGCTCTTTCAGATGTTCCGTGTATCATTGTAGTGACAGGTACCTACACATGAAACCTTCGAGCACCTTAGTCGCCTCTTACGACACCCGCGGGAAAGAAATTGGGTAATGCTATTCTAAGTCGGCATCACACGGTAATAATTAATTCAATTTCAAATTCAATTCAAATTCAAATTTTTTCAAATTGTGTTGCGGATATACTGTTTTACGCATTCGTTTTTTGGTACACTTTTAATTTTTTGGTATACGTTCGCGTTTTAAGGTAAACGTATTAGAAACTGATTTTGGTATACAACATATTTGTACCGGTATCGTAATATATATATATATCACGCCTTTCACCCCTTCAGAAAACATGTGTTTCAGAAAACATGTGTATCACTATAGTGACAGGTTGTCAGCCTGTCGCCTAAAAATTGTAATACACCAATACCTTCGAGTCTCTTAGTCGCCTCTTACGACACCCGCGGGAAGGATTTGGGGTGATGCTATTCTAAGCCAGCATCACACGGCAATATCGGTATCGTAACACCCTGTATAAAAGCAGAGCTTAGAGAGCCGTTTTCCAGCTGTACTGGGGGAGTTTTCATCTGGAAATAGCTTCGTAATGAGGCCCTTAATGACATGCCACTTGTCATATGCACGGTCTGTGTGACATATAAAAACTTACAGCTGCAAGAAGATTAAAGAAATGTGATGCTGCAATTATTAGGTACCTACATGGTATGCCGTGTGATGCCGGCTTAGAATAGCATCACCCCATTCTTCCCGCGGCGGGTGTTGTAAAAGGCAACTAAGGGACTCGAGGTGAAGGGAGGGGGAGGACGTCAAACCCCATACTAAAACCGCACTCGACGGATGACACTGCGATAGCGCGGTTGAGCGGTTTTAGTTTGGGGATTGACATTTCTAGTATAGATCAGACAGACCGCTGCGATATTTTTGCGCTCCGTCGAGCGTCAAGTGTATTCCTCGCCTACGTCCACGCCGCGCTTTCGACTGAGCGACGGAAACAGCGTCAACGTCAACGTGTTTTTTGGAAAAATATTAATTAACAAGACAGTCGTATGCGTTACGGATGCGTTAAAACCGCGCTCCCTTGTACTTTAACTGTGAGAACCACTTTTACGGAATTACCCCAAAACATTATTCCGTACGCGATATTTCTACCTCTTCAATCACTCCACGTAATTAGTAGGTACATATTCGGTATATCATCGATGTTTTTAAATTGATTTGGAATTTTAATTCCGATTTGGCCAGGCGAACAACAGAGGCTTATTTAATTGAGATCCAACCACGCATTTCAGATCAATCCGTTGAAGACTTGAAGTGGATTGTATGGCGGATCGCACACTTGACGCACGATAGAGCGCTAAAACATCGCAGTGGTCTGTCAGATCTATACTACAAATGACAATCCCCATACTAAAACCGCTTAACCGCTGTTGACGCAGCGCTATCGCAGTGTCACCCGTCGAGTGCGGTTTTAGTATGGGGATTGGCGTTTCTAGTATGGATCTGACGCTGCGATATTTTAGCGCTCCGTCGTGCGTCAAGTATGCGATCTGCCTATGTATGGGCATTGGGCATATTTAAGATGATAATCATACTTGTGTGCTGTGCCGTAATGCCGTGTGATGCCAGCTGAATAGCATCACCCCTTCCCATAAATTCTTCCCGAAAAAAAAAGCCCAAATTTGCAAAAACGCTGTATAAATAACATTGTATGCAATGGCATATGCAAATGCATACAATCCGATGTAATAGACTGTCTAGCTGAAGTTACTATAGCCAAAAATACGAGAGTCGATTTTAGAGGCTGTATTTTCGGGATCCCTTTCGTTAGTATAATGTTTTTTCCACTAATATGTTTTAACCGTGTGATGCCGGCTTAGAATAGCATCACCGCACATCCTTCCCGTGGGTGTCGTAAGAGGCGACTAAGGGACTCGAGGGTATTGGTGTATTACGATTTTAGGCGACAGGCTGACAACCTGTCACTATAGTGATACACATGCTTTCTGGAACAAGCTTGGAAAACAATCCTCTAAAATGTCAGACGTGGCGATACCGACCGTATTCTTACGACCGTTAACGCTCTGCCTACCCCGCAAGGGATAAAGGCGTGATATATGTATGTATGTGTGTATGTTTTAACATAACATGTTTTGCATAATATTTATGTTGACATAATACAGTTTATTTATGTCTAACTATTTTTTATAGACATTAGGTTAGGTTAGTATTTTTATAGACATTAGGTTAGGTTAGGTTAGGTTAATATATTATGCTTAACGTGTTATGCCTACTATTTTTATGCGTAAGTATCATTAGTTCAATGTACATTGTGCCAACCTATGTTATGCCTAATATTTTTATGCAAATAGATAGGGAACCATTTTCCATGTGTTTTCAGACGGCTAAAGCTTTAAAACGACTCCATTAGCATACAAGAGAGAAAAGTCTTCATTTCCGAATGCAGATTTCGACCGCAGCTTTCTACTATTTAATGCACTGACCTGTTTTTTTTTCTCATGCTTTTGTGATGCTAGAATGACTATTTCTATTCTTTCTATACTAAAAACTGTTAGCAGACTACGAAATGACCGAAATCGTTCAACTGAGATCCAATCGACATCCAACTGAAACGATTTTCATTTAGCAGACTTAGGGCCATGATGGCGGCACGCCACCGAGTCAACAAGCTTACAAAAAATACACACGCACACACACACAAATCGCGCCTTTATCCCTTGCGGGGTAGGCAGAGCGTTAACGATCGCAAAATTACGGTCGTTATTGCAACGTCTGACAAGTATTTAAGGCCCCTTCAGATGATTCGTGTATCACTGTAGTGACAGGTGATCAGCCTGTCGCCTAAAGTGGTAATACATGGTCATACACATAAAACCCTCGAGTCCCATAGTTGCCTCTTACAAAAAATAGTTACGAAAATAAGACAGTAAATCGCTTATCCATGGCATTAGTAAACCCGTAAAGGTCTGAGATAACTAATGGCATTCGCTAAACTAATAAAATGAATTATATTACCGACTTCCCTACCCATTATGAGAAGAGTGGGTATAAAAGGCAAGATAATAATGTGATTGACGAGCACAGAAGCGTAGGAATAGAAATGGCACTACTCTTTTGGATTAAAGCGTTTCATCTGATGCCGGCTTAGAATAGCGTCACCCCACAACCTTCCCGTGGGTGTCGTAAGAGGCGACTAAGGTACTCGAGAGTATTAGTGTATCATAATTCTTAGGTGACAGACTGACAACCTGTCACTATAGTAATACACATGTTTTCTGAAACAACCTTGGAAAACATTCCTGAAAAATGTTAGACGTGGTGATAGCACCCGTATTCTTGCGGCCGTTAACGCTCTGCCTACCTCGAAAGGGATAAAGGTGTGATAAATGTATGTATGGAGTAGTAATTTTTTTTTCAAACGTTAGATAACTGTGCCAAAACCTCGTGCGAGTGTAAGAAGGTAACTTGAACGAAAGTTCAAGACCCTTCTACGTCACGGTTTTGTTATCTCTGCTTTTGCTCACTTTGCTTTTTATAAAGCAAACAGACGCGTTGTCGTACCAAATTACTGCATTTATCCAAAATAATCAAAAATAAAATTGGTAGTCATTTCTACCTCACATTGTCACTATCTGTTTAAAAATGTCGTGGAAACAACTTAGGTTAGCATTCATCGTCATTCATTGCAGGTACTGGGTTATGTGAGTGTTAATAGAAAAAATCATCAAGATCTACTCACTTCTATATTACAATATTGTTATCTGTGCCAAAACCTCATGGGAAAAAGCCAATAAAAGATTTATCTCGTATAAATCACAGACGGCACACGTAATGATATTATGAATCTTATATTATCAGTTTCAAAACTCTTGGGAACGCCTCAGTCTAAGATTTAGGGTCAATCATTGTGGGCACTAATAATGTGCGTGTAAGTAGAAATCTAGACACTTCTAGCTTAGTTTTGTTATCGCTGCCAACGAAGAATCCGAAACTGTTCACTTTTATGGCGGACCGCACACTTGACGCACGACGGAGCGCACACTTGACAAAAGACGGACCGCAAAAATATCGCAGAGGTCTGTTAGATCCATACTAGAAACGTCACTTCCCATACTAAAACCGCACTCGACGGACGTGACTGCGATAGATCTGCGTCAACAGTGGTTGAACGGTTTTAGTATGGGGATTGACATTCTAGTATGGATCTGACAGACCGCTGCGATATTTATACGCTCCGTCGTGCGTCAAGTGTGTGATCCGCCTTCAAATAAGATTCCAACAGGCACAACGCGCGGCCCCCGTACCAATGTGTTTTTACCTTCTCACAACACTTCTACCCCAGAATTCTACTATCTGTGCCATAATCACCTGGGAACGACTCGGCCCAGGATTCAGCTAACATCAATCACAAGTAGTGTGTGTGTGTAAGTAAAGCAGTAATAATAACTTTAGTCACTTCTACCTCACGATTCCACTATCTGTGCTATAATCGTTTGAGAAACAAGTAGTGTGTGTATAGTAACATACATACACATACACAAATCACGCCTTTATCCCTTGCGGGGTAGGCAGAGCGTTAACGGCCGTAAGAATACGATCGCTATCGCCACGTCTGACATTTTGGAGGATTGTTTTCCAAGGTAGTTTCAGAAAACATGTGTATCACTATAGTGACAGGTTGTCAGCATGTCGCCTAAAAATTGTAATACACCAATACTCTCGAGTCCCTTAGTCGCCTTTTACGACACCCAAAGGGAAGGACGTGGCGTGATGCTATTCTAAGCCGGCATCACACGGCATTTAGCCACTTCTAACCCAGAATTTCACTTTCTGCTTGATATAATAGCTTGGGACCGAGTCGGTCCAGGATTCAGCTAACATCAATCAAAAGTGGTCACAAGTAATGTAGGTAAGTAATAACTTTGTCCACTTCTACCTCAAAATTTGACGCAGAAGGTTCCGGGTTCGATTCTCGGTGGGTCAATCACAAAGTTGATGTTTATCACTTTGTGAATTTGTTCCCAGTCTAGTTAGCACATTGCGGATTGAACCACCCGATTGTCCGTAAGTAAGATGGTTCCGTGTTTCAGATGGCACGTTATGCCGTAGGTCCCGGTTGCTGTCTATGATCACTTAAGACGGCGGTCGTTACACAACCATGTCAGAAGCCTGCTACTTGTAGAAGGCGGTTGAAAAATTCTGACACTAGGGTTCATCGGGTCGCTGGAAGACTCGGTTTCCCACACGAAAAGAGAGAGAGACCCCAAAAATTCACTATCTGTGGCATAATCCCTTGGGAACGACTTGGTCCAGGATTCAGCTAACATCAATCAAAAGTGGTCACAAGTAATGTCCGTAAGTAATCATTGTCCAAAGGGAATTGCCCTTTCAGGAATATCACCGTTAGAATATCACTCATAATAGGCGGATCGCACACTTGACGCACGACGGACCGCTAAAATATCGCAGTGGTCTGTCAGATCTATACTAGAAATGTCATACTAAAACCGCACTCGACGCCGACGTTGCGATAGCGCTGCGTCGAGTACGGTTGAGCGGTTTTAGTATTGGGATTGACATTTCTAGTATGGATGTGACAGACCACTGCGGTATTTTAGCGGTCTGTCGTGCGTCAAGTGTGTGATTATCACTCATATTAGAACACTAGTCATGATATTACGCGTGGAATTATTAGTCTGAAGAAATAACATGTATAATCTTAGTGTTGGACACAAAGTCGTCCAACGACCCAATGAATTCAAATATCTAGATGTCAATGGTTTTTAAACGATTTCAAAAAAAGGTGGTTCTCAGTTTGACCTGTATGTATGTACGAATATGCATGTATGTTTGTCCGCTATTATATCGCGTTTGGATGAACTGATTTTGATGCGGTATTCAGGAAAGTATTTGTCAGTCTTAGGAACAGATTCTAGGTATATTAACAAACAAAAATATAGGAGGTTCGCACTTTATACGTACGTTGAAGTCGGTTCTCTTTTTAAAAAAGTTACGAGAGAGTCGGCTATATAGGATGTGACAGACGGTGTAACGAAAACTTTGCAGGCGTGATCAGAAAATTATTCGTTTCCCAACATAGTCGCCATAGAAAAAGTTGTTCAGTTTCATGGTCTGATCATGCCTGCAAAGTTTTCATTATACCGTCTCTTACACCCTGTATAGGTATCTCCAGATCTGGCCCTGACCGTGCCTACCGAAGTCAAGAGCAAACACTCACTAATTAAAAAACGGGCGATATTGATTCATTAGGTTTCGTGACCATCCAAATTGCTGTCGACTCCAGCAGCACATTTCCATAAGTAATTAAGAATAAGGTGAGTCCGGCTTAGAATAGCATCACCCCATTTCTTTCCCGTGGGTGTCGTAGGAGCGACAAAGGGACTCGAGGGTTTCATGTGTATTGCAATTTTAGGCGACAGGCTGACAACCTGACACTATAGTGATACACGACTTATTTGAAACGACCCTCAAACATTTGTCAGACGTGGCGATTATGACCGTAATTTTCCGTTCGTTAACGCTCTGCCTACCCCGCCAGGGATACAGGCGTGATTTTTGTATGTATGTATGTATAAAGAATAAGACTAAGTGGACATTTAAGTATTTTCAGTTTAAAATAATAGATATGCCGTGTGATGCCAGCTTAGAATAGCATCACCATACTGTCACACCAGATGTCGTCTTAGGATAGCATTATCCAATTTCTTTCCCGCGGGTGTCGTAAGAGGCGACTTAGACGACAGGCTGACAACCTGTCACTACTGTGATACACGGTCATCTGAAAAGGCCCTCAAAATTGGTCAGACTTGAAGATAGCAACCGAAATTTTACGCTCTGCCTACCCCACAAGGGAGGCATAATAATATGTATGTAAGCGTTCAGTCAGGATTTGCTATATTTTGCGGGGATTTTGTTAGGAAAACGACGGAATTGTTCAACTATCTTCTTGTATTGTCTTTTCATATTTGTTACAGTATTACAGTAGTATTATGCCGTGTGATGTCGGCTTAGAATAGCATCACCCCGCATCCTTACCGCGGGTGTCGTAAGAGGCGACTAACGGACTCGAGAGTATTGGTGTATTACAATTTTTAGGCGACAGGCTGACAACCTGTCACTATTAGTTAATACACATGTTTTCTGAAACTACCTTGGAAAACAATCCTCAAAAATGTCAGACGTGGCGATAGTGACCGTATTCTTGCGGCCGTTAACGCTCTGCCTACCCTGCAAGGGATAAAGGCGTGATATGTATGTATGTATGTTATTATCACATTATTTCATGATTTCCTCACATATTCGATTCGATACAATTCAGACGCTATACTCGTTTTACAGTTCTTATAAATCTAACTTTCATTTGTTTTTCGAACGGGAAAGGCAAAGGTAGTATGGCCGCCATACTGCCAAGGAGTTTCTATTCAGCCTGTGGTCTTCGTCGACAAGTATATTACCCCTACCCATTGCAATGTCCCGTTTGCATCAATCATGCGTGACCTCGACTGGACTGACCCTACTGACCCCCACAATGTCCTGTTAACCTCAAGACAGTAGCTGTCCAGATCTAAACAATAGACGGATCCAACACTTGACGCACGACGGAGCGCAAAAATATTGTAGCGGTCTCTCAGATCCATACAAGCGCTATTTGCAGTGTCGTCCATCGAGTGCGGTTTTAGTATGGGAAGTGACGTTTCTAGTATGGATCTGACAGACCGCTGCGATATTTTAGCGCTCCGTCGTGCGTTAAGTGTGCGATCCGCCATAGTCTACTCGTGTCTACCAGTAAACGTTCCACGCACGAATTTCCGGTTTTTTGTAAGATATCGTTATTTGATTTTAGGAATTTTAGGAAAATTCAAATCTACCGTGTGATGCCGGCTTAGAATAGCATCACCCCACATCCTTCCCGCGGGTGTCGTAAAAGGTGACTAAGGGACTCGAGAATATTAGTATATTACAATTTTTAGGCGACAGGCTGATAACCTGTCACTATAGTGATTGAAGGGAACCTTCATAGCCATCGGCGATCTATGGCCTAAGAAATAATTGAAGGAGTTGTTGCCATAGTTACGCTGGGCTGTTATATTAGAAGAAAAAACTATTTTTGTGCTAATTATTTGATTTCATGGATTTTATTTTATATTCCTATGTTTTACAGTAATAAAACGTTATAAAATTACCTACTCTTATTAATAAGTACATAGCTGCCATAATGGTGGTTATGTACAGTGATACACATGTTTTCTGAAACAATCCTCGAAAATGTCAGACGTGGCAATAGCGACCGTATTCTTACGGCCGTTAACGCTCTGTCTACCCCGTAAGGGATAAAGGCGTGATGTATGTATGTATGCAAATCTACAAAACCCAAATGTAATTCACTCAAATAGACAAACTTCAAATCTAACAATAGTATTAGAAAATGTAAATAACATAATAAGGAAAAGTACGCTTATAAATGCAACACAATTATTAAAAAAGAGAAACCCGACTGCGATTGTTTTAAAGTTTAATATAGGTAGTTAGTAGTATTACTCATATAATAAGACGACGAATCTAACGTTTAACGTAAGACATACATACTCTCAAAAGCAAAAATCTTGGTTATCAATGTCATTTATTCATACATAATAGCACATACTTACACACACACACCTTAAAAACAGGCGGATTGAAGACCGCAGTGTAAGGTGGATCGCACACTTAACGCACGACGGACCGCTAAAATATCGCAGCGTTCTGTCAGATCCGCACTAGAAATGTCAATCCCCATACTAAAACCGCTCAACCGCTGTTGACGCAGCGTTATCGCAGCGTCGTCCGTCGAGTGCCTTTTTAGTTAGGAGTGACGTTTCTAGTATGGATCTGACAGACCGCTGCGATATTTTAGCGGTCCGTCGTGCGCTAAGAGATTTTAAATTCACAGGTAACACTGCTTCCTATACCTTGGATGGTTTATAATACTCTCTAAAACATAACCCCCCTTTTGCAGTCGGGTAAAAGATAGATAACTGAGTCACATGTATAGTACACACCACAAATGATAATTACACCTGCAATAAGTAGAGACAAGACTTGATAATGGTCCATTCATTTATCCTCCCCGCCGCAGAGCACGGATTTCAGAGAGAATCTTCCATTAATAGGGTTTTTTTTTTTACGTAGCCTGTTCGATATCCCACTGCAGGGCAAAGGCCTCCCCTCTTTCACGCCACCCGTCTCGGTCTTGGGCCTTTAAATGCCAGTTCTGGAGAAAGGCCTCAATATCGTCTCGCCATCTTCTCCTAGGCCGACCACGGCGACGATGACCATCTTGTGGTATCCATTTTGTGGTTATCAGGGCCCATCTGACGGAATTCGTGCGACATAATATATAAATACATGCGACATTATATATATATATATATATATTTTAATTATTATTCTAGTCGCTGGATAGATTGCGCTGTGCTTGGTATGTTACCGCAATGAACGGAACGTAATATTTAGTTTTTGTTTTTTGAAACTTGGGCTCGTTTGGAACGAAAGTGTCAGTGCATGCCAGACTGTTAGTCGGTGTCGCGATGTCTTTTTAAGTCTTTTTGGCTTTGAAATCAACACTAAAACGTAGTAACATAGTCGTATAAACTCTAACATAGTCGTATCAAATCAAATACTAGTTTTTCTTTTAATTCTCAAAAAGGAAACCTCCTATTACCACGAAGAAAATGGTGTCTGCAAAGTCAGTTTGCTGACGATAGTAAAATATATTGACGTAATCGTTGCATTTTTCTATCAAGCCTTATATAGAACGCCTCAGAGGTAACGCATGAGAGGTAAAAGGCGAGGTAACGCTGCATGAGTCATGTTTTTGCACGTGCAGCCCCATTATAAGAAATTATCACGTCATAAACTTATTACCAGTGTTATGTTACTATTTCGTGCCAATTATTTTATAATATCACCCCATACCTAATTTGGACGAGTTTTTCATGGCTTCGCTTTGCTTACTCGTAGTTTTCTGTGAGCCAAGGGCAAACGTATTTAATGACTTATTTCGTGCCAATTATTTATTTTAATATCACCCGTAACATAATTCGGACGAGTTTTTCATGACTTCACTTTGCCTACTCGTAGTTTCCTCTGAAAGAATCTTGCTCTGAGCCACCAAGGGCAAACATATTTCACGCGCTCAATTGCGTTGCGTGTCAATCATCATTACGAGCGAGCGAGATGTTTTTATCGTTATTTATTTATAATACGAGTATAAGGTGTAAAAATATTAGCTGCAAATATTTTAAGGGGTGATCCAGTCCATGAAACTGAACAACTATCCCCAAGAAACATAGGTCGAAATATGAAAGACATTTTTGGAACTCCCATACAAAATGTAGCAGCCAAGCGAGTCAACTCCTTAGGAGGTTCAAAAATAAAACAAATTTTTCTGTAGATGCGACTTTTGTAAATATGATATATCTCAAGAACGGTAATACTGAGAGGTGCGAAACTTCGTGACATTATTTAAAGCTTAAAAAAGAAACCATATACGTAGGTAGTCCTAGTTCAGTTACGACCTTTGTGTTAGTTAAGGCAGTTTGTGATGGGAGGGACGATATGTATGTATGTATTTGTATGTTTACAGGAAGTGCGATTTAATTAAATTAAGGGTACTCTGTTAGTATACAAACTTGTAGCTGGATAGTCATAAATCATGAGTATTGACGGTTCTGCGATGTTATCTCACATACTTCCAATATGCATACTACATACACATAGCACGTCTGTATCCCTTGCGGGGTTTGCAGAGCGTTAACCGCCGTAAGAATACGGTCGCTATCGCTACGTCTGACATTTTTGAGGATTGTGTTCTAAGGTTGTTTCAGAAAACATGTGTATCACTATAGTGACAGGTTGTCAGCCTGTCGCCTAAAAATTGTAATACACCAATACTCTCGAGACCCTTAGTCGCCTCTTACGATACCCACGGGAAGGATGTGGGGTGATGCTATTCTAACCCGGCATCACGCGGCATAAAAAATAATAACATAATAGAAATGTTAATCCCATACTATAACCGTACTCGACGGTCGACGCAACGATAGCGACCGTCGAGTGCGGTTTTAGTATGGGGAGAAACGTTTACATATACGTAGTATGGATATGACAGACTGCGTCGATCTTTTAGCGCTCCATCGTGCGTTAAATGTGCGATCCTCCTTATAAAGCGAGAAAAAATCGAATCTTGTATAAGAAGTTATAGCTATGATATACGTACGTATGAGTGCAGACCGTCGCAGCAAACATATCTGGCTGCTGGCCAAAAGCAAACTGCAATTTTAACAACGGGAATTAGACGCATACAATTTTTTAACTTTTAGGCTGTAGGTAGGTTGCTTAGAATACACACACACACACACACACACACACACACACACACACACACACACACACACACACACACACACACACACACACACACATATCACGCCTATATCCCTGGCGGGGTAGGCAGGGCGCCAACAACCATAAAATTATGGTCATTATCGCCACGTCTGAAAAATGTTTTAAGATCATTTAAGATAAGCCATGCATTACTATAGTGACAGGTTGTCAGCCTGTCGCCTAAAAATTGTAATACTCCAATACTCTCCAGTCCCTTGGGAAAAGGATGTGGGGTGATGCTATTCTAAGCCGGCATCACACGGCACTGACAGTTAGAAGACATAAACAAGTTGGTTGACCCCAAATTAGTGGATGATTCCCAGAATTGAACTGTGGAGAGGAGAACGTCCTCTTAGACCGGAAACCGTCACTCTACTATCCCAAACTTTCAAGTACCGGTTATAGCACAATTTATACACATACATATGCATATTCATATTTATTGGTAAAGTATCTTTAAAAATGCAGATCACAAATTTTAAAAAACACAGAAAACATAAGTATAATAAAAAAGAACAATAAAACAAATATAAAATCTAACAATTAACAAAATAAATGCCGTGTGATGCCGGCTTAGAATAGCATCACCCCATTTCTTACCCGTGGGTGTCGTAAGAGGCGACTGAGGGACTTGAGGGTTTCAGGTGTATTACAACTTTTAGGCGACAGGCTGACAACCTGTCACTATAGTGATACACAAATTATCTCAAACGGCCCTCTATATCTGTCAGACGTGGCGATAGCGACCGTTTTTTTAACCGTTAACGCTCTGCCTACCCCATAAGGGGTAAAGGCGTGATATATGTATGTATGTATGTATGTAACAAAATAAAATAATAATAATACATGTCCAGTTGTACAAAATAAATCGAAAAAATATTAATTGCATAATCCTATTTAATTACACATGCGGATGGCACAGTTAACGCACCACGGACCGCTAAAATATCGCAGCGGTCTATCACCATCTACACCAGAAATGTCAAACCCCATACTAAAACCGCACTCGACGGACGACGCAGCGAAAGCGCTGCGTCGAGTGCGTTTGAGCGGTTTTAGTATGGGGATTGACATATGGACCTGACAGACCGCTGCAATATTTTAGCGGTCCGTCGTGCGTAAAGTGTGCGATCCGCCATAGTAGGTAGATACACACAAAAAAAATTAGGACTGGAAGAGATCTCTTTCGTTTTTCTTGTGGGACATCGAGTCGACCAATGACCCAATGTGCCCTGGTGTCAGAGTTTTTCAACTGCCTACTACCAGCAGCAGGTCTCTGACATACCGATAGAGATCTACGGGATCAACTTAAATGTCGATTGAATATAAGCAGCGTACCTAATGATTGCCGTGTGATGCCGGCTTAGAATAACATCATCCCATGTCTTTTACGTGGGTGTCGTAGGAGCCGACTAACGGACTCGAGGGTTTCATGTGTATTGCAATTTTAGGCGATAGGCTGACAACCTGTCACTATAGTAATACACGACTTATCTGAAACGACCCTCAAAAATTTGTCAGACGTGGCGATTACGGCCGTGATTTTACGGTCCTTGATGCTCTGCCTACCCCGCCAGGGATATAGGCGTGATTTGTGTATGTGCATATGTAATGTATAGGTAGAAATATGAAAAAAAAAAAATTTCGGCTTCCATAGTCAACTTGTCTACAATGTCCGACAATGGTATGTAGGTATTCTGTCATAATTTTCGTTTCGTTAGGAAAAAATGTTCAGTTCGACAAGTTACTTCCGGATTTAACAGATTTTTCGCTTCTGATAGTATGATGGTACGTCCACCGTCTCTCTAATTTGCTGTACTACATACATACATACATACATATATCAAGCCTTTATAGTTTATCCCTTGCGGGGTAGGCAGAGCGTTAACGGCCGTAAAAATACGGTCGCTATTGCCACGTGTGACATTTTTGAGGATTGTTTTTTAAGGTTGTGTATCACTATAGTGACGGGTTGTCAGCCTGTCGCTTAAAAGTTGTAATATACCAATACTCTCGAGTCCCTTAGTCGCATCATACGACACCCGCGGGAAGGATGCGGGGTGATGCTATTCTAAACCTGCATCACATGGCAGTACTACCCACATAACTAAACACTTCATAACTATCATCTATCATTTTGTAGATCGTGGTAGAGTATATTACTCGTGAATTCTCGTGTGTCACAAACACAGAATCCGTATGTGACAGTTTGTCACCAGATTAAGGGAAGTAGTGCCTAAAAACTAGCGCCATTTCACGAAAATAAATAACAGAATGCAAACTATATCACATTGACAAAAATTCCCTTGCCCAGGTAAGTTCGTAATTACTAAAAATTTAAAAGTAAGTTAGCTACTGCAAATTTTTTAACAAATATTTGGCAAGTTCTATTCTAACGACTCAAAGGACCGTATGATGCTGGCTTATAACAGCATCACCCAATTTTTAGATTCAAGCAATAGTAAGCAGTGTTCTCTGTTAATATACCTACCAACATCTTGGACTGCGCTAGCCAATCCGCCTGCCAATTCAGTCCGACCCGTTCTTCTCAGAACAACTCCTAAGCCCAGTCTCGCCCCAAAAGGGCGTGATTGGACTGGTTGTTTGAACAACACACACAAATCACGCCTTTATCCCTTGCGGGGTAGGCAGAGCGTTGACGATCGCAAAATTACGGTCGTTATAGCCACGTCTGACAAGTATTGAGGGCCCTTTCAGATGATTCATGTATCACTGTAGTGACAGGTTGTCAGCCTGTCGCCTAAAATTGTAATACACATGAAACCCTCGAGTCCCTTAGTTGCCTTTTACAACATCCGCGGGAAGAAATGGGGTGATGCTATTCTAAGCCGGCATCACACGGTGGTTTGAACCACCAATCAATTATTTCCGGGTGAGCCCTTGCGCCCCACCAAGCCGACAGGCGTAGTTTTGATCGCCCCGGGGCCGAAGATATAGAGTCCAACAAAAAAAATCGCCTGCCAATTAATTGTGGTGAGTATGGCAATACCCCAAAATTGTGGGAGGCTCAGGTCCAGCAGTGGACTGTCGTGGTTGTAACTGTAGTAGTACAATATGTTTTAACAAGTTTGATGGTGTCAGCTGGCTGGAGATTGGAGCTTGTGCTAAAGCAAATACATTGTCTGTCCCGATGGCGTAGCGGATAATATGCCTACCTTCTACGCCGAGGGTCGTGGGTTCGATCCCCACCGGACACAAATATTTGTTAAGTCAATTTTCAA
The DNA here is from genome assembly GCA_029255805.1 of Keiferia lycopersicella. Classification (NCBI taxonomy): domain Eukaryota; kingdom Metazoa; phylum Arthropoda; class Insecta; order Lepidoptera; family Gelechiidae; genus Keiferia; species Keiferia lycopersicella. The sequence goes on from JARACZ010000028.1 coordinate 2,029,775, forward strand.
ATATTTGTGTTGAGTCTGGGTGTTTTCTATGTATAATATGTATTTATTTAAAAAAAAAAGAATATATGTATTAGTATCAGCTATCTAGTTCCCATAGTATAAGCTTTGCTTAGTTTGGGGCTAGATGGCGCTGTGTGAATTGTCCAGGATATTTGTTTATTTATTATTTATTGGCATTACAATTGTCCAAAAAAATAAGAGAAATGGATCCCTGTAAACATGAAGCCAATTTACTGGGAGTTAAGGGCGGTGTACAGAAAAATTTAAAGTTTTTTTTTTTTTTGCAGGTATAATCAGCACATTAATCTGAACAACTTTTTCTATGCAAGTTATTATTGTTAGTAAAAAAGAAAAAATGCTTACGTCCCATACACAATTCTCCGTAATCTGGCTGATTTATGGAAACATTGTTCTATAGTTTACCAACACCATAGTAAAAGTTTTTCAGCATGGTCTCATTATTATACCGTGTGATGCCGGCTTAGAATAGCATCACCCCACATCTTTCCCGCGTGTGTCGAGAGAGTATTGGTGTATTACATTTTTTAAGGCGACAGGCTGACAACCTGTCTCTATAGTAATGCACATGTTTTCTGAAACAACCTTCGAAAACAACAATCCTCAAAAATTTCAGAAATGGCGATAGCGACCGTATTCTTAGTGTGTAAACACACCATGCCGAACCTACGCCGCCGAAGTTCGGCGCAATTACGCTAGCAATGTTATTTGAATGAAGGATGACACACTGAGCCGAATTTACGTCGCGTTACAGCGTACAGCCGAACATCAGTCGGGCGTATATTCGGCGGCGATTCGGCGATACGGCAACACATTATACGCGACCGAAGTTCGGTTCGATTGGCGATGAAGCAATTGACGGGCAATTGCTATTACTGTAAAATAGTTCATTTTTCGGGTTTCGCACCTCTAAAATAATAAAAACAGTCTGTCCGACAGTGTAGGTGACACGACACGACGCCACGACAGCGCTCGAAACACTAAAATATACACCCGAAGTTGCGCAGCTGAACTTATGCCGCGTAAGTTCGGCGCTAATGGTGTGTCATATCCGCTGAATACGTCGGAACGTAAAATCAGCCGCCGAACCTCGGCCGCGTAACTTCGGCATAGTGTGTTGAGACACTTACGGCCCTCTGCCCCGCAAGGGATAAAGGCGTGATATATGTATGTATGTATGTATGTATGTATGTATGTATGTCTCATTATGGCAAAAGTTGTTCCGTTTTATAGTCTGGTCATGTCTGCAAAGTTTTCGGTTGGTACATCATCCACATAATCACTACATAGTATAAAGCAAAGAAGTTTTTCGCGTCAGTGTGTATGTTTGCTTAAATCGTTTAAACTACACAACGGATTTTGATGCAGGTTTTTTTTTAAATTGAGAGAGTGATTCAAGAGGAAGATTTTTATGTATAATACTTGCCGGGAAAAATTCTCATTCCCACGGGAAAATGAGTTGCAGCGGGCGCAGCCGCTGGGGCAGGGCGCCAATACCTGATATAAGGTAAAGGTCGTCCACATAATAACTGATTTAAGGTAAAGGTCGTCCACATAATAACTGATATAAGGTAAAGGTCGTCCACATAATAACTGATATAAAGTAAACCTCGTCCACATAATAACTGATTTAAAGTAAAGGTCGTCCACATAATAACTGATATAAGGTAAAGGTCGTCCACATAATAACTGATATAAGGTAAAGGTCGTCCACATAATAACTGATACAAGGTAAAGGTCGTCCACATAATATCTGTTATAAGGTAAAGGTCGTCCACATAATATCTGTTATAAGGTAAAGGTCGTCCACATAATATCTGTTATAAGGTAAAGGTCGTCCACATAATAACTGATATAAGGTAAAGGTCGTCCACATAATAACTGATATAAGGTAAAGGTCGTCCACATAATATCTGTTATAAGGTAAAGGTCGTCCACATAATATCTGTTATAAGGTAAAGGTCGTCCACATAATAACTGATACAAGGTAAAGGTCGTCCACATAATATCTGTTATAAGGTAAAGGTCGTCCACATAATAACTAATATAAGGTAAAGGTCATCCACATAATAACTTATATAAGGTAAAGGTCGTCCACATAATATCTGTTATAAGGTAAAGGTCGTCCACATAATAACTAATATAAGGTAAAGGTCGTCCACATAATAACTGATATAAGGTAAAGGTCGTCCACATAATAACTAATATAAGGTAAAGGTCGTCCACATAATAACTGATATAAGGTAAAGGTCGTCCACATAATAACTGATACAAGATAAAGGTCGTCCACATAATATCTGTTATAAGGTAAAGGTCGTCCACATAATAACTGATACAAGGTAAAGGTCGTCCACATAATATCTGTTATAAGGTAAAGGTCGTCCACATAATAACTAATATAAGGTAAAGGTCGTCCACATAATAACTGATATAAGGTAAAGGTCGTCCACATAATATCTGTTATAAGGTAAAGGTCGTCCACATAATATCTGTTATAAGGTAAAGGTCGTCCACATAATAACTGATACAAGGTAAAGGTCGTCCACATAATATCTGTTATAAGGTAAAGGTCGTCCACATAATAACTAATATAAGGTAAAGGTCGTCCACATAATAACTGATATAGGTAAAGAAAGGTCGTCCACACGATAACTGATATAAGGTAAAATGGCGCTAGTCTCGTCGCACAACTCGCCCCAAGCGTTGATGATTGCTAACAGGATAACCCGATTACTCTAACGAGTGACTTGTACTGAAACCGACCTGACGCGAATCAGATTACCGGAATGACAACATAGTAGTTGGGAAAAACGTACCTTTTTGTAGTATGTATGTATGTATGGGGATTGACATTTCTAGTATGGATTTGACAGACCGCTGCGATGTTTTAGCGCTCCTCCGTGCGTTAAGTGCGCGATCCGCCTTTAACATCTCGAGGTTACAATAAACCTCTTTCGCTCAGATTATGCCACGACCAGCATAACTGTCACTGCGCGCTCGTACGTGCGTGTATCGAGCATGAAGGTCTAGTTACGCTGGTCGCGACACTATCTAAGCTTACATAGTGTCACGACCAGCGTAACTATCACTGCGCGCCCGTACCTAAGTAGAGATACATGAAGGTCAAATTACGCTGGTCACTATCAAAGCGAATGAAATACCTACTTCTTTTAAAAGCCGTATCGCTCGCCCATCCATTATTTTAATGACAGAATTAATTATGCCAGTACAACAAAGCGCTAGCTGTCTCTTTCTTTCTTCAAGCATTTGCATATAGCTGTCTCATTTGCACCTGTTGCAAAAAATATGGCGATGATACGCAAATTTTCTCAACGTTTGTAATGCTGAATTTTGATTTGCATGTACTTTAATGTGTTTCATTCGCCGTGTGGTGCCGGCTTAGAATAGCATCACCCCAGATGTACCCGTGGGTGTCGTGAAAACCTACTAAGGGATTATCATCAAGGGAATGGCCAGCAGCGTTCCCTGTGAGTGCAACATCTTGCCATCCGCATGACAACCGATGTGGCGCAGTGGTAGTGCGACTGCCTTTGACGCAGAAGGTTCAGGGTTCGATTCTCGGTCATTCACAAAGTCTATATTTATCACTTTGTGAATTTGTTCCCAGTCCGGTTAGGACATTGCGGGCTGAACTACCCGATTGTCCGCAAGTAAGATGGTTCCGTGTTTCGGATAGCACGTTAAGCCGTAGGTCCAAGTTGCTGTCTATGATCACTTAGACGGCGGCCGTTTCACAATCATGTCAGAAGCCTGTTGAAAAATTCTGACACTAGGGTTCATCGGGTCGTTGGACGACTCGGTGGCCCACACGAAAAGAGAGAGAGAGCCATCCGCATGTAAAGCATTGTGAGTATGGCATTACACCCCCTAAGAGGGACGTCCATGTCCAACAGTGGACTGTTGTTTGTTCTTAAGGTACTTCCTGCCCATTTAAGATATTTTGGTAGGTATAGTTTTTACTTAAATGTTTTTTTTTCACATACACATCACTCATTTTCCTCTTGCGGGGTAGGCAGAGCGGTAAAGTTCCTATCGCCACCGTTTCCGTTTCGACAAATCATGTAAATGAGAGTGGTGCTATTCTAAGCCGGCATCATACGGCAAACTCACTATGATGATGATGTTTTTTTCACTATTATGTTTTAACAAAACAAATTATTTGTATAATTTTATTTATACGAAAAATAAAATATATTTTTGTCTTCGATCATTAAAAAAGATTGCGTAGGCTGGGTTGGCTGAACCATGAAAATAATTACGTTACATTTTGGGAATTCATAAAATTCTTTACATAATAAAATAATTGTTTGATGTTATCTGCCCACGTATTTCATTATTTAGCTTCATTTATAATATATAAAAAAATAGTATATTTTCTTTAGTTTAGTTAGTTCCTATTAGATGGCGCTCGAATCATAAATCATAAATCTTTAATAGTGTTCATGTGGTGAAATACATACATACATATATATCACGCCTTTATCCCTTTCGGGGTAGGCAGACCGTTAACGTAGAATACGGTCGCTATCGTCTCGTCTGACATTTACGAGTATAGTTTTCTAAGGTTGTTTCAGAAAACATGTGTATCACTATAGTGACAGGTTGTCAGCCTGTCGCCTAAAAATTGTAATACACCAATACCCTCGAGTCCCTTAGTCGCCTCTTACGACACCCGCGGGAAGGATGTGGGGTGATGCTATTCTAAACCGGCATCACACGGCATTATGGTGAAATACAGATGTTACTTATAAATAGAACACATCTGAAACCCTGTTAGTTAGGGCACTGCTAAGTAGAAGGTATATAATAAAATAAACTAACAGCATTTTTATATTTTGCCTATAAATTTGCATTGTACTTCGAAAAACTATTTTCTATTAGATATTTTTTAAGTTTGTTTATAAATTTTTCATCATCTTCGCGAATTATATGATATAATTTCCAAAGGTAATAAATAAAATTAAATAAAATTGCCGTGTGATGCCGACATAGAATAGCATCACGCCAATTCTTCCCGCGGGTGTTGTAAGAGGCAACTAAGGGACTCGAGGGTTTCATGTGTATTACCACGTATTACAACTTTAGGCGACAGACTGACAACCTGTCACTATAGTGATACACAAAATGATCTCAAACGGCCCTCTATATTTGTCAGACGTGGCGACATCGACCGTATTATTGCAGCCGTTAGCGCTTTGCCTACCCCGTAAGGGATAAAGGCGTGATATTTGTATGTATGTATGAATGCTGCTGGAACTAAAATTAACAGTAATCCAATATAGCAGGAAACTACCCGCATCGGAAATTGCCTCGAGGTGATAAATACGTATATATACAGGGTGTAAGAGACGGTGTAACGAAAACTTTGCAGGCGTGATCAGACCATGAAACTGAACAACTTTTTCAATGGGGGGTATGTTATAAAATATATTTTTTTTGTGTTTCCACACAAAGTCAGTCAGCTGATCGGGAATTTTGTATGGAAGGTCTATTTTTTTTTTATGTTTACCAACATAGCCCCCGTAGAAAAAGTTGTCCAGTTTCATGGTCTGATCACACATATCACGCCTTTCCAGCTTTGCTTAGTTTGGGGCTAGATGGCGCTGTGTGAATTGTCCAGGATATTATATGAATTGGTTCGATACTTCTGTGATCAATGCTTAGCCTTGACTTGACTTAACTAGTTTGGATTGGACACCTGTCAGTTTATGAAAGATTAATCCATTTGGATAACTATTGGCAAGGCTATTTGTGGCGACCGATGTGGCGCAGTGGTAGTGCGACTGCCTTTGACGCAGAAGGTTCCGGGTTCGATTCTCGGTGGGTCACTCACAAAGTTGATATTTATCACTTTGTGATTTTGTTCCCAGTCTGGTTAGGACATTGCGGGCTGAACCACCCGATTGTCCGTAAGTAAGATGGTTCCGTGTTTCGGATGACACGTTAAGCCGTAGGTCCCGGTTGCTGTCTATGATCACTTAGAGTGAACCGGAACCTACGACCTGTCTATGATCACTCTAAATGATCATAGACAGCAACCGTCTACGGCGGTCGTTACACAACCACGTCAGAAGCCTGCTACTTGTAGTAGCTGGTTGAACAATTCTGACAATAGGGTTCATCGGGTCGTTGGAAGACTCGGTGTCCCACACGAAAAAGAAAGAAGAAGAAGAGAAGAAGGCAAGGCTATTTGGATTTTGGATACATAGCTGCTAGTGTCATGAATGAATGATATTGCTAGTGTCGTAAAAATACGGTCACTATCGCCACGTCTGACATTTTTGAGGATTGTTTTCCAAGGTAGTTTCAGAAAACATGTGCATTACTATAGTGACAGGTCAGCCTGTCGCCTAAAAATTATAACACACCTATACTCTCGTGTCCCTAAGTCGCCTCTTACGACACCCGCGGGAAGGATATGGGGTGATGCTATTCTAAGACGGCATCACACGGCTCGCTTAAATATAAAATATAGGTCGAAATATGGAAAAAATTGGACCTCCCATACAAAATTACCAACCGACCAAGTCAATTCGTATGGGAGCTAGGTCCTATAAAATCTGAAATTTCGACCTATGGGATATTGTTCATTTTTATTGGCTAGATCACCCCTTTAAAATATTTGCAGCTAATATTTTTACACCTTATACATTGGTCTTATCGAATTGTTTTAAATTGGTCTTCAGTTTATCTAAATCCACGAAATTTACTGACACGAGAAAAAGGGGAAGATTTTTTCCAAAGGCGGATCGCACACTTGACGCACGACGGAGCGCTAAAACGTCGCAGCGGTCTGTCAGATCCATACTAGCAACGTCACTCCCCATAATAAAACCGCACTCGACGGACGGCACTACGCTAGCGCTGCGTCGACAGCGGTTACGCGGTTTTAGTATGGGGAGTGATGTTTCTAGTATGGATCTGACTGACCACTGCGATGTTTTAGCGCTCCGTCGTGCGTCAAGCGTGCGATCCGCCAAACAGGCAGAAGCTACAGACGTTGATGTAACGCCAACTGTTGCACGATCGATCCACCTTATACAGGATGGCACGGGAAAATATTACATAGGGGATGTGGATCACCAATGTATTTTTTTTGTGATGGATTATACTACATATCTACGTATATATACACAGGGTGACTGGAAAATTGATGCATTCCTTTCAAGGGGTGAACCAGCTCATGAAACTGAAACACTTTCCCCATGGAACATAGGTCGAAAAATGAAAAAAAAAATTGGCCCACCCATACAAATTTACCGACCGACTAAGTCAATTTGTATGGGAGGACCAAAATTATTTTACATATTTCGACCTATGTTCCATGGGGAAAGTTGTTCAGTTTCATGAGCTGGTTCATCCCTTGAAAGGAATGCATCAATTTTCCAGTCACCCTGTATACTACAAATCTACGCCTGTCGACTTGGTGGGTGTCGCGACGTTTGTCGCGATGTATCAAATAACCATGGCAACATTTAATTTCAAGTAAGTAATTTCTTGTTATCTGTGGTAATCTAATATGACAGTTGTGTTGTGTTGTTCAAAAGTATTGAATAATATAGTTTATAAAGTGAATAGTATCTTGAAGACAGCTCCTTCAAATTCGTAAGTTGTATTGAATAAAAGGGTTTAGAAATTGCAACGCTATAAGAAATGAATTGAGAGAACAGGTTGAAGTTTAATCGGATAGGCCAACTTCATATATTCGTTTTGTTGATAGACACTTAAGATGGGATATAATGCTTCAAGGACAGCCTTGTAGCATTGTGTCTTGACTGCAGATTGGTGTGGGATCACGGGATCCAAATTGAGGGCAGTCAAATCATCAAGTGGATATCTTCGGTAAACGCTGCCGTCGTTGGCTTGTTAGCTTGTGGTTAGGGAGTAGCTAAGAGAGTCCGTGGCCCAGAAAGGACGTTGGTGTCTTCCTTAGGATCCGATATGGGTTGACACAAATGTGAGCAGGTTGATACTGGAGAATATGAGTGTGTTATGCTCTCTAGTATCTCGTATGTGGGATACCAAGGAATTTGTTATTCTGTATCTGCTTGTTGTTGTTATCCTGCTCACATAGGCTTCGGTGACGTGTTAGTCCTCCCTGATGTTCATATGATATCTGTTCTCATCAGGCCGCGGTGGCGTGTAAGTCCTGACCTGTGTTTATAGATATTACAATTGATAAACATTTCTAAGCCCTTTCCTCCTATGTACGGAGACGTTGCCAGAGGCAGCGTCTCCTTGTAAATTATCATTTCAGGTGAATCCTATTACAAGATACTCAAAGTTAATGCATCAAGACAATGATGATGACGATCCCACTAAACAAAACATATTCATCCATGGCATATTGATACAATTTGGTAAGTAAGCTTGCATTAATTCATCAACCTAAGCACCAAAGGAGAATAACACACCTTAATTGGGAAATTCAATAACTGCAATAACATCCTCACGACAGTGGGGAGCACGTGCTCAAACGGAAGTATTTGGTTGGTTGTTCAAACAACCAGCCCAATCACGCCCTTAGGCCAAGGCTGGGCTCGTTTAGGAGTCGTTCTGGGAAGAACGGATCGGACTGAATCTACCCGGTATGTGCCGGTAATTGCCAAAATGAGGCGCAAATGAGGGACCTCCGCGACCCCGCCGGCGGGGACGTCGGTTGCTTGAAGAGCTTGTGGAGAGTGATCTCCTCGCAACAGCTGCAGTGGCGGCTTGGGCGATCCTATCATCATCATCCGAAAGGCCGTGTCTGGGACGGCGTTTAAAACGCGAGGTTGGTTAGGGAATATTATTATTATATTATATTAGCCTATAGTGTCCCACTGCTGGGCAAAGGCCTCCCCTCTCTCTTTCCAGGTTTTCTGGTCTGCGGCTGTTTCGGACCACTAATATATAAGTAATAGAGGAATATATAAAGCGTAAAAATATTTTAAGGGGTGAATCAGCACATGAAACAGAACAACTTTCCCCAACAAACATAGGTCGAACAATGAGAAAATGTTTTGGGGCTCCCATACTTTGATTTGGTCGGTTGGTAACTTTGGTATTAGATCAGGTCCAATTTTTTTTTCACGTTTCGACCTATGTTCCTTGGGGAAAGTTGTTCAGTTTCATGCGCTGGTTCACCCCTTAAAATATTTGCAGCTAATATTTTTACACCTTATATCGTCCCTCCCATCACAAACTGCCTTAACTAACACAAAGGTCGTAACTGAACTAGGACTACCTACGTATATGATTTTTTATGCTTTATAATGTCACGAAGTTTCGCACCTCTCAGTATTACCGTTCTTGAGATATATAAGCAGTGTTATTCGCACAACATCTGCTACGCCTTTTGTGCTGTAGCCGTGAAAGATAATTATACAAAAACATGCTTCTACATACATACGTACATATTCTTAAAACACATAAACCGCCTTTTGTGACAGTCGGGTAAAAACCCGGAAAGTAATCCCACGGCAAAACGCACCAGTGCGTTAAGGCTCAGCTTAGGCGAGGAACACACTTGACGCACGACGGAGCGCAAAAATATCGCAGCGGTCTGTCAGATCCATACTAGAAATGTAATCCCCATACTAAAACCGCTCAACAGCTGCTGCAGTGTCATCCGTCGAGTGCGATTTTAGTATGGAGAGTGACGTTTCTAGTTTCTAGTATGGATCTGACAGACCGCTGCGATATTTTTGCGGTCCGTCGTGCGTCAAGTGTGTTCCTCGCCTTATCTCTGGGGGAAAGATTTGTTTATTTGTATGTTATCGATAATCTGCAAGACCATTGGACTAATCTGGATTTTTTCTCGTTTAGGATGATAAAGTATACAGGCTGTAAAAATATTCGCTGCAAATATTTTAAGGGGTGAATCAGCCCATGAAACTGAACAAGTTTCCCCAAGGAACATAGGTCGAAGTATGAAAAAAGTTTGGATCTCCCATACAACGAACTGACTGAGTCAATTTGTGTGGGAGGTCCAAAAATATTTTTCAGACTTCGACCAATGTTCCTTGGGGAAAGTTGTTTAGTTTCATGGGCTGATTTGCCCCTAAAATCACGCGTCTTTGCCGGAGGGTTTGGCTGAGACCACTTAGAACGCGAATGCACGATCATCATCAGGTTGTCATTTATAAAATACAAAAGTTGTAAGAACGCTTAAAATTCTCAAAAAATACTAAAGATTCCATTTTCGGAATTTTCAAAGTTTAATAAACAGAAAAATAATATAAATGTAAGTCTTTTGATGCCATCAAAAATAGCGAGATATGACGTTATCAATCAGTATTACAAAATATCGTTTTAAAAAGAGATTTATTTGACCTGCCAGTCTAGCCTATTTTAAGTCAAAGTCAAAGTATTTTATTTGGCTGGATACATGGTATATAAATTAAATGGTACATAGCATCTCATATTCCACTGCATACAGAATGCAAATTTTAAAAACTCAAGTTTTATCATTTGGTTCAATTTTAATCTAATTTAAATATTCTAAAAGCCATAATATATACTAATTAATTACGTATATAACAATAAAAGTTCATTCTTATCTGTCTTTTAAAAAAAATCATAGTCTTTTAACATAAAAACTCTTTTTTCGTCGTTTGCTCGATCAAACATCAAAAACTTCTCCGTGTGTGTGTCTCTCTCTCTGTGTGTGTGTGTGTGTGTGTGTGTGTGTGTGTGTGTGTGTAGCGTATTCCTTTGCTGTTTGTACGATGTAGTCTGTACGCAGTTGGGCGTCGAAAATAAATGGCTCGGTCGGCGGTCCCACTAAAAGGGTTTTACGATGGACGGGCTCGTTGTTTTTTTAAATGGCTAAAATATTGCAATGTCCTGTGGTCTAATAAACGTATTATTTATTTTACTATTTGTATATACAAACATGCCGTGTGATGTCGGCTTAGAATGCCGTGTGATGCCGGCTTAGAATAACATCACCCCACATCCTTCCCGTGGGTGTGGTTAAGGAACTCGGGAGTATTGGTGTATTACAATTTTTAGGCGACAGGCTGACAACCTGTCACTACGTATAGTGATACACATGTTTTCTGAAACAACCTTGGAAAACAATCTTCAAAAATGTCAGACGTGGCGATAGCGACCCTATTCTTACGGCTGTTAACACTCTGCCTACCCCGCAAGGGATAAAGCCGTGGTATATGTATGTATGTTATACAAACAATAAGCGAATCCCACACTTGACAGACGCTGGTAGGTGGATAGCACACTTAACGCACGACAAAGCGCTAAATATCGCAGCGGTCTGTCAGATCCATAATAGAAACGTCACTCCCCATAGTGTCATCTACAAGCAGTGTATCACTGAAGTTGTAATACAAATGATAAGTGATTTCATGATTTCATGATGACTTGCTGACTGTGTGTGTGTGTGTGTGTGTGTGTGTGTGTGTGTGTGTGTGTGTGTGTGAGTGTGTGTGCACCAAGATCGTATATTAATTATGTTTTACAATCAACTATCTTATTGTGACATAATTAAGTCGTTTTAATCGTTGTCCAAATAATGCTTTGATAATAATTTGTCAGAAAGATTATTTTTAACGTAGTTTTCAGAAAAGTCAAAAGTCAAAAGTCAAATTATTTATTCAAAGTAGTAAATTTTACATTTCGCTTTTTGATGGTCAAATATTAACAATTTTAACAATAACAATTTTATGAACCTAGTGTAAACGCGGCTCAGGTGGACTAAAAACTTAAAACTAGCCCCTAAAGCACTGCCTCGGGGCTGGCCAAGCTAACCAAACAACATGTAACGTTAGGTGGTAAATAAAATAACATCGAGTTCATGCCAAGAGAAAATGTTGTGTTACATGCGTATGGTTAGCCGGACCCCCTGGACAGTAAACCACCCAGAAACCTGCCCAGAAGTGCTCCTATTCTTAAAATACAATTTGTCAGGCCCTAGGCTACCCTAGCTAAATTTCTAAATATGAAACAAAAATATATTAATAGCCAAAAGCGGCTACGTTAAAAAGATAAAATATATATCATATACGGTAGATAATTCTACCTGTGTCGTCATATAAAGTCTACTTTGTACATTTGTAACTACTCCCATGGAGATTTATCTTGCATATAATCTGATATTTCGTAATAGCCTTTCTTATACAATTTTTCTTTTATCACTCGCTTAAATTTATTTAGTGGTAAATCTTGGATATCTTTAGGAATCTTGTTATAAAAGCGTATACAATTGCCTTTAAAAGATTTGTTTACTTTACTAAGCCTGCTTATATGCGCAGCAAGTTTATCCTTATTTCTAGTGTTAAAATTGTGTTTATCACAATTTTTCTTAAAAGAATCTATATTTGTTTTAACGTACATAATGTTTTCATATATATATTGAGACACAAATGTTAATATTTTAATCTCTTTAAATTTTTGTCTTAAGGAGACCATTGGCCCTAATTTATAAATTGATCGAACAGCCCGTTTCTGCAAAACAAAAATGTTATTCACATCCGCAGCATGGCCCCATAATAATAAGCCATAACTCATTAGACTATGAAAGTAACTAAAGTAAACTAGTCTAGCAGTGTCCACATCAGTGAGGTATCTTATCTTTTTAACTGCGTATGCTGCTGAACTCAGTCTCTTCGACAATTTTTCAATATGTGGCCCCCATTGGAGCGTGGCGTCCAAAGTTATGCCTAAAAATGTAGTTGAGTCAGCAAGGCTCAACTTTTCATCCTTTACCTTAACAACTGTGGTACTCGGTTTAACATTTGGTAAAACAAATTTTACACATTTAGTTTTCTTTTCATTCAATAAGAGGTTATTTACAGTAAACCATTTTACTATTTCAGATATAGCGTTGTTCACGTCGTCATAATCGAGTTGTTGTCTCTTTACTTTAAAAAGTAATGAGGTATCGTCGGCGAACAAAACTATATCATGTTTTTCTTTCACAAGATATGGTAAATCATTAATATAAACAAGAAATAGGAAAGGACCAAGAATCGAGCCCTGCGGAACGCCCATGTTTATTTTAGATCCAGATGATCTTTCACCATTGACATCAACCTTTTGGATTCTGTTGTTCAGATAAGATTCCAAGAGGCTAAGAGCCTGGTCTTTTACGCCGTAATGACTTGGCTTCCTGACAAGAGTTTCGTGATGAACACAATCAACGAACTGTATGACGTTGACGCCGCCGCATAAAATTGCGGCTGTCATAATTTTGTCATTTGTAGGCTCCAGCTGTCAAGTAGTTCCCGCAGTATCGTCCGGCGTGTATGCGAGAATTTTCAGGGGTTTTCAGCTTATAAAACTAAACAACTAGATCTGCCTGAAAAAATAATCATTTTATATGCAAATACAAGGTGTAAAAAAAATAGCTGCAAATTATTTTAAGGGTTGAATCAGCCCATGTAACTGAACAACTTTCCCCAACAAACATAGGTCGAATTATGAAAGTTTTGGACCTCCCACACAAAATGTAGCAGCTGAGCAAGTCAACTGTATGGGAGGTCCAAAAATTTTTTTCACATTTCGACCCATGTTCCTTTGCGAAAGTTGTTCAGTTTCATGGGCTGATTCATCCCTTAAAATATTTGCAGCTAAATTTTTAACACCCTGTAGAAGAAATATATTTGAATTTGCATAAGCCAAAAGTGTATTTAAATAACGTATTTATATTTTCTATTGTCAAGTATAAAAAGTTGATTTATTATTCATAATCTGGTGCCCGCATCTTCGGTTCTTTATTTAATTTTAATGTATTTAGGCACATGTTCAGAAAATTCTGCCGTGTGATGCCGGCTTAGAATAGCATCACCCCACATCCTTCCCGCGGATGTCGTAAGAGGCCACTAAGGGACTCGAGAGTATTGGTGTATTACAATTTTTATCCTGTCACTATAGTCATACACATGTTTTCTGAAAGAACCTTGGAAAACATACATACACACATACACAATTCACGCCTTTATCCCTAGCGGGGTAGGCAGAGCGTTAATGATCGCAAAATTACGGTCGTTATCGCCACGTCTGACAAGTATTGAGGGCCTTTTTAGATGATTCGTGTATCACTATAGTGGCAGGTTGTCAGCCTGTCGCCTAAAATTGTGATACACATGAAACCCTCGAGTCCCTTAGTTGCCTTTTATAACACCCGCGGGAAGATATGGGGTGATGCTATTCTAAGCCGGCATCACACGGCATTGGAAAACAATCCTCTAAAATGTCAGACGTGGCGATAGCGACCGTTACCCTGCAAGGGGTAAAGGCGTGATATATGCATGTATGTATGTATGTTTATTCAGAAAATAGACGCTTTTTATATAATTATTTATTTATTACTATTATTTACCTCAGCTGGATTTGATTTCATTGATGATTTGATTATAATTTACTAGCGGTCCACTGCAACTCATTTTCTTGTGGGAATAAGACGTTTTCCGGGCAAGTATTACACAGAAAAACCTTCCTCGTGTATCACTCTTTCTATTAAAAAAACCTGTATCAAAATCCGTTGTGTAGTTTTAAAGATTTAAGCAATCATACATACAGACTGACGCGAAAAGCGACTTTGCTTTATACTATTTAGTGATAGTGACTAGCGGCCCGCTGCAACTCATTTTCTTATGAGTATAAGATATTTTTCCGGCAAGTATTATGCATTAAAACCTTCCTCTTGAATCACTCTATCTATTAAAAAATACCATCTTACATCAAAATCCGTTCAGTAGTTTGAAAGACTTTGCTTTATACTATGTAGTGATTTATCATAAGCAGGTGCCTGCAACTTCGTTTTTTTTTTTATTTACAGAAAATGGACACTTTGTTTTTTTTTTATAATATCTTGGCTGGCTTTTATTCCAAGGTTGATTTGATTAGATTAAAAATTATTATTCAAGTATTCACATATGTGAACTACAAATGTTTCCAACCATATTAATTATCCTCATAATACATATTACGATTATTATCCTTCAGCTAACTTACGATTGCCTTCTAAGATAGATAACTATGAAGCTGACGGATTAACGTGCCTTTCGAAACGTGGAACCACATTACAGCATTGTGAATGTTAAATTAGACTTGTTATTCAAATAGATAAGTATGAGTAATATTAGTCATTACAAGAAATATAGATAGGTAATTTATTGTTATTACATATTAACAAAACTTAATATGTGAAGGTACCAAAATACAGGGTGTAAAAAAATTCACTACAAGTATTTTAAGGGGTGCATCAGCCCATGAAACTGAACAACTTTACCCAAGAAGCACAGGTCGAAATATGAATAAAAATTTTGGACCTCACATACAGTGACTCGCTCCGCTGCTCTACATTCTGTATGAGGTCCAAAAAATTTCTTTCATATTTCGACCTATGTTTTTTGGGGAAAGTTGTTCAGTTTCATGACCTGAAACACCCCTTTAAATATTTGCAGCTAATATTTTTACACCTTATATTATATAGGTACTGAATTTCCTAACATTACTATACATATCCTTTACAGGTTAAATTTATTCACACCGTAAGACTACTAATAGATGTAATAAAAGATAAAGCTTTCATTTCTTACAATAAAATACCAATTTTAAATCTCCACTGAAAACTATAATTTTAATATCTAACCCACTTCGACTTTATTGTCTGTAAAGCTGATTTATTACATCTCCTTTGTAACTCTTTTAATTTTCTACAATATTGAATCTCAACAAAGAATCCTCAACAAATTTTCTTACAATCAAACTTGGTAGAAGAATTCAACTTTATTAATTACTCGCTAAATTAGCCAAACAAAAACTTACCGCGCGTGGCGCTTCAAAAACACTTAATCCTTTTCTCCCAAAAAAAATAAAAACTTTTTAACTAAACTGGCTGAAAACACTGCACTGATTAAAAGCACGATTTAATTTTTTTCACAGAACTGCCACAGGATTATTTTCTTTTCTTTATTCTGAATTCAAATTTGCGCGCGAAACGAGCGCGCGTGTGCTCGCGGCGAATCGCGATGGCGGACTGTAGGGGCGACGCTACTCGCTACGCTATGCAGTCAGGGCAAACATGTGTCCCTAAATGCGGTGTAGCCAACCCTACAAATTCAACTGTGTTGGTTTTTTCCATATCTTCTGAGTTCCCAGTTCCCAATATTGACACATTTTTAGTAGGTCATCATGTCGTATCGCATTTCTCTGCGCAGGATCCTATATAAGGTGTAAAAATATTTCGTCCTATGTTCCTTGGGGAAAGTTGTTCAGTTCATGGGCTGATTCACCCCTTAAGATATTTTCAGCAAATTTTTTTACACCCTGTATATAAATTTTTAGGTACTTTTAGTTTTTTTAGTAGATATCACAAATTCAATTGATGCTGCCATGAAGATTTCTAAATTTTAAACCAAAAATGGGATACCTATTTGGATAGTGTAAAAGGGCCTACAGCGCCACCTAGTTTGGAATAGTCGCTAACAGTCCGAAAAATGCTCATTGATCTAGCTTAAGTTGCTTTAAGGAAACGGGATAAGGCAAAAAGAATGATGATGATAAAGGTATTTAAAGTTACCATTTTATAAGTATTTCATTTATATTCAAATTGTATACTTTTGAGTTACGGCAAAAACATTTCGACCTCCGATACTAAATCGCGATCAGCTGACTGCATTTACTATGGGAAACCAAAAAATTTTTTGACATTTCCTTGCATATGTTTCTAGGGGGAAATTGTTCAGTTTCATAGTCTGCTTGCACCCTATCAGTATTCGGGACGCTGTCCCTTACACTCCGTATACTTTTGAGTTATGAAATAAGCAAAGGCATAGGCTTACAGGTTCTCTTAATAGTTTTCTGCAGTTTTTTTTTAATATCTGCAGTGTAACCTCGTTATGGTTGGCAACACCGGGCGGGGGCGCAGGTTCCGATGGCTGAATATTATTAACATTATTATGCTCGGGTTTCGCTACGGTGCAGTAATATCTAATAGCCTACTTATACCGTGTGATGCCGGCTTAGAATAGCATCACCCCATTTCCTACCCGCCGGTGTCGTAAAAGGCGACTGAGGGACTTGCGGGTTTCAGGGGTATTACAACTTTTAGGCGACAGGCTGACAACATGTCACTATAGTGATACACAAAATTATCTCAAACGGCCCCCTATATTTGTCAGACGTGGCGACATCGACCGTGTTTTTGCGGCCGTTAGCGCTCTGCCTACCCCGTAAGGGATAAAGGCGTGATATATACAGGGTGTAAAAATATTAGCTGCTAATATTTCAACGGGTGAATATACCCATGAAACTGAACAATTTTCCCTGAGAAACATAGGTCGAAATATGAAAAATATTTTTGGACCTCCCATACTAAATTTGCAACCGACCAAGTGAATTTGTATGGAAGGTTCAAAAATTTTTCTCATATTTCGACCTATGTTTCTTGGGAAAAGTTGTTCAGTTTCGTGGGCTGATTCACCCCTTAAAATAGTTGCAACAAATTTTTTTACACTCTGTATATCTACCTCCTTCTTCTTCTTCTTTTTCGTGTGGGATACCAAGTCGTTCAACGACCCGATGAACCCTAGTGTCAGAATTTTTCAACCGCCTTCTACAAGTAGCAGGCTTCTGACATGGTTGTGTAACGACCGCCGTCTAAGTGATCATAGACAGCAACCGGGACCTACGGCTTAACGTGCTATCCGAAACACGGAACCATCTTACTTACGGACAATCGGGTGGTTCAGCCCGCAATGTCCTAACCAGACTGGGAACAAATTCACAAAGTGATAAATATCAACTTTGTGAGTGACCCACCGAGAATCGAACCCGGGACCGTCTG
Organism: Keiferia lycopersicella; assembly: GCA_029255805.1. Lineage (NCBI taxonomy): Eukaryota > Metazoa > Arthropoda > Insecta > Lepidoptera > Gelechiidae > Keiferia > Keiferia lycopersicella. Next base: position 2,047,608 of record JARACZ010000028.1, read on the forward strand.
CGTCAAAGACAGTCGCACTACCACTGCGCCACATCGGTCGTCGTCTGCCTCCATGTTGTTTTTTCATCGCTTCGCACTCGAAAACACAACAATTGAAGCGTGCGAACAAATTCTTATTCGCATCCATAGACTAATTATTTGTAGACCCGGTTTGAAATTAGCTTTGGTTCAATTGCGCCTTTTGTTCTCAATAGTTCCTTTGAAAGGACTATAGTCTGTAAGTTTAGGTACTCATATTTTTGTAAACAAACTTTGTACGAAAGCGACACTTCTGAACTGTCAGTTTCATATAAAGTTTGTTTACAAATAGATAAGTACCTAAACTTACAGACTATAGTACTCTCGACTGAGTTTTTTACTGACTGCCTCAGAAGAAACAAACAAAAATAATCGTGGTGATAATCCCATTGGTACTATTAATTCAAGTGTTGTGAACAACCGCGAAAATCTCGTCGTCTCAGCCGATAGACGTCCACTGCAGGACATAGGCCTCCCCCAAGGATCTCCACGATGATCGGTCCAGCGCCACCCGCATCCAGCGGCTTCCCGCGACCTTCACCAGATCGTCGGTCCACCTTGTGGGAGGCCTACCTACGCTGCGTCTACCGGTCCGTGGCCGCCACTCGAGAACTTTCCGGCCCCAGCGGCCATCGGTCCTACGAGCAATATGCCCCGCCCACTGCCACTTGAGTTGCGCAATCCTTCGAGCTATGTCGGTGGCTTTGGTTCTTCTCCGGATTTCCTCATTTCTGATTCGATCGCGGAGAGAAACTCCGAGCATAGCCCTTTCCATTGCCCTTTGAGTGACTTTGAGCCTTCTTATGAGGCCCATTGTTAGCGGCCACGTCTCAACTCCGTAAGTCATCACTGGCAACACGCACTGATCCCAGACTTTTGTCTTGAGGCACTGCGGTAGTTGTTGAGAAGAGAAGATGTTACGTAGCTTCCCGAACGCTGCCCAGCCGAGTTGGATTCGACGATTGACCTCTTTTTGAAAGTTGGACCTACCCAGCTGGACTATTTGTCCCAGGTAGACATACTCGTCGACAACTTCCAGAGTAGAGCCCCCAACTGTCAGAGTAATGGGTGCAACAAGAGAGTTTGACATAACCTTGGTCTTGTCCATGTTCATTTTTAGACCCACTTGTTGGGAGGCTCTATTGAGGTCATCGAGCATTGTACCGAGGTCCTCCAGGGTTTCCGCCATGACCACGATATCGTCGGCAAAACGAAGGTGAGTCAGATACTCGCCGTTGATGTTGATGCCAAGTCCTCTCCAGTCCAAAAGCTTGAAGACGTCTTCCAATGCTGCTGTGAACAGTTTCGGTGATATTACATCTCCCTGTCTCACTCCTCGCTGCAACTGGATAGGTTTCGAGTCCTGGTCCTGAAGTCGAACTGACATGGTGGCGCTTTCGTACAAGGACTTCAACACTTCGATATACCGATAGTCAGCTTGGCACCGCTGAAGAGACTGAAGTACGGCCCATGTTTCGATCGAATCGAAGGCTTTTTCGTAGTCCACAAACGCGAGGCAGAGTGGTTGGTTATACTCTTCAGTCTTCTGTATAACTTGCCTCAGCGTATGAATGTGATCCACGGTGCTAAAGCCTTTTCGGAAGCCGGCTTGTTCGGGAGGCTGGAAGTCGTCGAGCCTGCGTGCGAGACGATTCGTTATGACTCTTGAGAACAGCTTGTAGACATGGCTCAGAAGCGTGATGGGTCTGTAGTTCTTCAGCAAAGACTTATCGCCCTTTTTGAAGAACAGCATCACCACGCCTCTGTGCCATGCCTGTGGCGTTTTGCCCTCGAGTATGACAGAGTTAAACAATTTCTGCAGTGCTTTAAGTATCGGTTTACCACCGGCTTTCAGAAGCTCTGCCGTAACTCCATCATCACCCGGCGCCTTGCTGTTTTTTAGCTGTTTCAGAGCCATACTAATCTCGTACAAGCTGACGTCCGGGATGTCTTCTGTGTAGTGCCGGGTTAATCGAGCTCTTGGATCTGCGACCCGATTATTGACAGGTGTGCATGTTGTCGCGTATAACTGTCCGTAGAACTTCTCGACCTCTTCCAATAGCTCGGGCTTGGACGATACGATTCTGCCATCGTCGGTCTTTAGCTTCGCTAGTTGGCTCTGGCCTATCGACAGATCTCCAGCAAACACCTTGGAGCCTTTGTTGCGCTCAATTGCCTCTTTAATACGGTCAGTATTAAATTGGCGTATGTCGCGGGTCAAAGACTTAGAGATCTGCCTATTGAGGTGCCGATATTGGGAAGTATCCTCCGACGACTGCAGAATCATCTCGCGTCGTTCCTCCATGAGCCTCGAAGTATGGTCTGAGATTTTTTTGGTTCTGTTCGTACGATTGGGTTTGAAGAACTTAGAGCCAACCGTAAGGACAGTTTCCACGACCCTGTCGTTATAGTCGTCCACGTCGATACACTCACCCAGGCAATCGAAGCGGTTTTGCAGGTGGAGCTGAAAGCTCTCAGGGTTTTGGATTTGGGCAGGTGCTGGTCGGAGCGTAGACTTCATCAGACGTGATCTCTCGGCTTTTACATTAAGATTCAACGTGCCTCTTACCATTCGGTGATCGCTACCCGTTTTGAACGAATTGATCACAGAGACATCGTTGAATATCCGTTTTTTGTCTGTCATGATGAAGTCTATCTCATTTTTGGTAACACCGTCGGGGCTCTTCCAGGTCCATTTTCGATGCGGCCGTTTCCTGAAGAACGAGTTCATCATAAAGAGTCCCTCCTTCTCCATGAAGTCGACCAGCATTTGACCTCGGCTGTTCCTCACCCCAATACCAAATGGCCCAACTCTCAGTTCGTCACCGCAACGATTGCCCAGCTTAGCGTTGAAATCCCCCATGACCACCGTGTAATGAGTCCTGGAGGTATGAATGGCTTTGGATATGTCCTCATACATTGCCTCCACGTCCTCGTCGGGGTACTTCGAAGTTGGGGCGTATGCCTGTATGACCTTCAGCGAATAACGTTTAGTTATTCTGAGTATAAGGAATGCCACCCTATTTGAAATACTCCCGACCTGTACTACGTTGTTCACGAGGGACTTGTGGACGATGAACCCGACACCACCTTGGGACAGATGGTCGCCCTCCCGGAAGTAGAGCAGGTTACCTGACTTCAGGGCTATCGTGTCCTCCCCCTCTCTTCGGACTTCGGACAGTCCCACTATGTCCCACCGTAACCTGCTCAGTTCTTCCTCGAGTTCCACTAACTTCTCTTCCGTCCGCAGTGTGCACGCGTTATATGTTGCCAGGGCCAAGGTCGTTCGGCGAGGGATCCACGCCGCCCGGGGATTCCTAGCACCCCTGGTCTCGGAGCCGGGTCGGGGGCGAAAATCTAAAAACATATATTGAAGGGATATGTTTTTCGACTGTATGTAGGTATGTGAGCAAGTAATTTGTTTTTCAGCAGGAGGATTTTTATTTTTTAAGTAAAATCTCTATTATTGTCATAGGCTGATTAGTATAAGTGTTATTATCCAGTTCTTTGTCATTGGTGTATTTCGGCTCAGTTCCGTTTTTACGACACCCACAGGCGTAAAATCAAGGTGGTACTCTCATGGTACTATTCTAAACCGGCATCACGAGGCTTTGTAACTCGCAATATTTTTTTATCAAAAATAAATTTGGAACGGTTGTAAAGAGAATCACTGTTTTCGTGCTTCGGAAAGCACTTCAGCCATCGATCCTAGTTGCTACATATCTATGGTAATTTATGCAGCAGTCGTTAAACAATCATGTCAACGACCTACATGAAATATTATGCGATTTTTCACAACTATGATACCAGGGCACGTTCACTTTATTCCTTGCGGGGTGGGCAGAACGCCACGTTCTGCCGTCCAGCCTATCACCTAAAATTTACAAATGTCCCCTTACGACACTCGCGGGAAAGAAATGGGGTGATGCTATTCTAACCCGGCATCACACGTGACAAGATATGAAAGCAGAGTATTTATCTGATATGTCTGTGGTCACATCGAAGACTTGTTCACCCGTAGAATCGAGTCGTCGTAGCGGAAACCCGCGTAGCATTGTGCTACGAGCTACGCTGCCTACGCCGTAGCAATTGACGTGTCAACTGACTATTTACAGATATTTACATACTTTTTTGAAAAGTACACGATAAATATTTTTTTTATTTTCTTTTTTTTTATTCTTTTTCTTTTATTCTTTAAAAATAATTATTCTCGCTGGATAGATGGCGCTGTGCTTGGTATGTTATCGCAAAAGACGGATCGTTATACCTATTTTTTTTAACTCGGACTTAATTGGAACGAAAGTGTCAGTCAGTGCTGCAAAAATTTAGAATCCACACTGGAGCAACATAGACAGTTCAACGCCATCTATCGAGTTCTTAGAATACTAGTATCTTTTTTAAACCTCCTATTGAGAACCTCCTGTTTTTATTCGTCGGTTGAAACAAAAGAGAGACCGAAAGCATTACTATAAAAAAAATTAGGCGCATGTCTATCGCTTCTTCTACCGTGTTAGACACTTGAGTCGATGATTGACCCGACGAATACTCAATATTCAATACTCAAAACGTTATTGCATACCATGAATTTGTTCCCAGTCTGGTTAGGACATTGTAGGCTGATCCACCCCATTGTCTGATTGAATGACACGTTAAGCCGTAGGTGCCGGTTGCTGTCTATGATCACTTAGACGGCGGTCGTTACACAACCATGTCAGAAGCCTGCTACTTGTAGAAGGCGGTTGAAAAATTCAGACACTCGGGTACATTGGGTCGTTGGACGACCCGGTGTTCCACACGAAAAGAGAGAGAGAGGTGGAAAAATACAGGGTGTTAAGAAAACCACTGACTTCCTTTCAAGGCGTGAGCCATCCCATGAAAACGAACAACTTTCCCCAAGAAACATAGGCCGGAATATGAAAAAAAAAATGTACCTCACATCGCTACGTCTGACAAAATGTTTGAGGGTCGTATCAGATAATCCGTGTATCACTATAGTGACAGGTTGTCAGCCTGTCGCCTAAAATTGCAATACACATAAAACCCTCAAATGCCTTACTACGACACCCGCGGGAAAGAAATGTGGTGATGCTATTATAAGCCGGCACCACACGGCATCTAGCTAGCTTGATAGATATAGTATAGTTGATATAAAAGATGGCGCAGATAGAAAGATGTCACCAGCACAGCTACACATGAGAGCAATCTTGACCCCCATCTTCAGTCTTAGGGCTGCCTGCAACAAAAGCTGGAAAAGGGGTGATGCTATTCTGCGCTATTTTTTGGAAAGACAATGGCGCAGTTGCCACTTTTTCAGATGGACTAAATTTTCTCTCAAGTACAGTGTTTAATGAAAAAAAAATACTTCTCTTTATGTGAGTTTTACACCCACGAAAAATAAATGGGGTGTTGCTATTCTAAGCCGGCATCACACGGCAGTTTTGATTCGTATAATCTTTTAATGGCAGCTGAGCTGCGAAACTACATACATAATATGTATGTAGCCTACCCCGGCGGGGTAGGCAGAGCGTTAACGTCGGAAATATTACGATTAATATTATTTTAGGCGACAAGCTGACAACCTGTCTCTAGCTTGGTGCACAACTTACCTGAAACGACTCTCAAACATTTGTCAGAAGTGGCGAAACTATATCATTCTCCTCATCCCGTTCTATATCGGGGTCGGCTACCTAACTTAGGGGATTTGACGTGGCAAAACTACAAACATACATACACATACACAAATCAAGCCTTGATCCCTTTCGGGGTAGGCAGAGCGTTAACGATCGTAAAATTACGGTCGTTATCGCAACGTCTGACAAGTATTTAGGGCCCCTTCAGATTATTCGTGTATCACTGTAGTAACAGGTTGTCAGCCTGTCGCCTGAAGTTGTAATAAGTTGTAATACACATGAAACCCTCGAGTCCCTTAGTTGCCTCTTACAACACTTGCGCTAAGAATTGGGGTGATGCTATTCTATGCCGGCATCACACGGCATAGACAACTATAAACTCATGAAAATATTCTTCTGCAGCGTGGCAGCCCTAAGCCTAGTTCGCTTGCATCATCCAAGAGGACCGGTTCTCTCTTTTAGCACAGACGTATAAATAGAAATCTCCCCTACTGTGTCTGCCCAAAGCAAGCAGCTAGATTTGCTAGTGATCTGGGGTAGGAATGAAAAGAAAATTTAGTTTGGCGAATTGCACACTTGACGCACGACGGAGCGCAAAAATATCGCAGCGGTCTGTCAGATCCATACCAGAAACGTCACTCTCCATACTAAAACCGCTCAACCGCTGTGGACGCAGCGCTATCGCAGTGTCATCCGTCGAGTGCGGTTTTAGTATGAGGAGTGACGTTTAGCGAGTTGAATATTACGGTTATTATTTTAGGCGTCAACCTTTCACTGTAGTGATACATAACTTACCTGAAACGACCTTCAAACATTTGTCAGACGTGGCGAAACTACAAACTCATGAATATATTCTTGTGTACCGTGGCAGCCCTAAGCCTAGTTCGCTTGCATCATCCAAGTGGACCGGTTCTCTCTTTTAGCACAGACGTATAAATAGAAATCTCCCCTACTGTGTCTGGGCTCAAAGCAAGCAGCTAGATTTGCTAGTGGTCTGGGGTAGGAATGAGAAGAAAATTAATTTTGTCTTATACCGGTAAGTATACATTACACAGGGTGATTGGAAAATTGATGCATTCCTTTCAAGGGATGAACCAGCTCATGAAACTGAACAACTTTCCCAATGGAACATAGGTCGAAAAATTAAAAAAAAATTTGGCCCACCCATACAAAATTACCGACCGACTAAGTCAATTTGTATGGGAGGACCAACATTTTTTTTAACGTCAACTACTGAATGGATTTGAATGAAACTTTACCACAATATAGCTTATACATCAGAATAACACATAAGCTATAGCTTATACGAAGACGGGACGAACCTGAAGTCCACGCGAACGAAGTCGCGGGCAAAAGCTAGTATTATATAAAAGTACAAGCACTCGGAATTGGTCATTAGGTAGATAGATAGATCCGTTTATTCAAAAAAAAATGTTACATTTGTTTCCATAATCTAAATCATCTTCATTAAATCATCTTCATCATCATTTTAGGCGAGGAACAAACTTGATGCACGACGGAGCGCTAAAATATCGCAGCGGTCTGTCAGATCCATACTAGAAACGTCACTCCCCATACTACAACCGCACTCGACGGATGACACTGCGATAGATAACGCTACATCGACAGCGGTTGAGCGGTTTTAGTATGGGGAGTGAGTGACGTTTCTATATAGATAGATAGATAGATAAATGCTTTATTCATATTCCTGCATCACACACATTTAACATTTGTAAGGACATATAAAATTATAAAATTAAAACACATTTTAGTTCATCCCACACAAACATGTGTGCTGCAGTGATGTGAAAGGGCTAAAGCTCAGTGTATTTAGCCAGGAGGCAACACTGGTTTTCAGCCGTCGCCCGCGAGTTAAAGCGGGAAACAAAACCGAGCAGAAAATAAATGTTTGTAATCGGGTAGTGTAAAAATAAACTCCCGATACATAGAAAAAAAAATTAATAAAAAAGAAATAATACCCAGAACAGTGTGTGCATTTTACAGTAAGTGTTGTGTGCCTACTCAAGTATCTTTTAGCTTTTTAAACTAGTATGGATCTGACAGACCGCTGTGATATTTTTGCGCTCCGTCGTGCGTCAAGTATGTTCCTCGCCTTTGCTGTATACTATGTAGTGATAGTGATATGATTTTTTACCATTATACATACATACATATATCACACCTTTATCCCTTGCGGGGTAGGCAGAGCGTTAACAGCCGTAAGAATACGGTCGCTATCGCCACGTCTGTAATTTTTGAGGATTTTTTTCCAAAGTTGTTTCAGAAAACATGTGTATCACTATAGTGACAGGTTGTCAGCCTGTCATCACCAGGCATTAGGATTTAACAATAACATTTAATTAAATGGATATAACTTATATGTACTGATTATTCATAGTTACTATATCAAAACTAGTAGAATTTGATCCCATAAATAGCCTCTCTTTCTCTTTTCGTATCGAGTCGTCCAACGACCCAATGAACCCTAATGTCAGAATTTGTGCCAGATCGGTCCCCTTAAATGGTAAATCGATATTACGTTCTATATTCATAAAAAGCAAGTGTCTCACTATTATATCAAAAAGTTTTATTGCAATAAAAAAATAAATTTGACGCTGGCCATTATTCGCCCAAATCTGTCGACTGGAAAATGGAATGAAAGCCGTAAAATGATATTAAAAGCAAAAGTGCAGGTATTTTTCTTTTGTTGGCAAATGGCTTAAACAAGATTTTTTTCAGTATAAATGGTCAGTAGCTACGAATAACGTCGTGCTAAAACTGTACAGTTACCTACTCAAAACTTTTAGTGGATAATTTCATGGAATTTTATTAAAATTACATGACGACCGATGTGGCGCAGTGGTAGTGCGCAGTGCGCCTTTGACGCAGAAGGTTCCGAGTTTGATTCTCGGTGGGTCACTCACAAAGTTGATTTTTATCACACACATTGATATCTATCACTTTGTGAATTTGTTCCCAGTCTGGTTAGGACATTGCGGGCTGAACCACCCGATTGTCCGTAAGTAAGATGGTTCCGTGTTTCGGATGGCACGTTAAGCCGTAGGTTCCGGTTGCTGTCTATGATTATTTAGACGGCGGTCATTACACAACCATGTCAGAAGCCTGCTACTTGTGGAAGGCGCTTGAAAAATTCTGACACTAGGGTTCATCGGGTCGCGGGACGACTCGGTGTCCCACACGAAAAGAAAGAGATTAAAATTACATAAATTCAGCCACGAGGCTACGTATTACAAAATGTCTCCAATTTCAAAAGCTTAGTCCAATTTTCGAGTCCCTTTTATGATTTGTGGAGTGGACCGTCGTATGGAATTATAAATGTAAATCTTCATAATCCTCTTCGTTTAAAAAATATCTCGAAAATTTATTCATATTTCATCACATCACATCATCATTCACGGAGTAGGGTAGGGTGATGCTATTCTAAGTCAGCGTCACACGGCGCGGGAAGATAACATTTTATCCAACCAATGTCTCTGAGTGTTTAATTATCATTCCAGGCACGATTTTAAACTCTTTTCCACGGGATTTATTCTTGACAATCCGCAGATTATACATAATTCTAAATGGTATTAAGGGTTCCGTACCTATAGGATAAAACCATAGACATGAAGTTATTTACGCACTGGATAGGTTGTCCCATACAAGTAAATGAGAGCTATAGTCTGTAAATTTAAGTACTTATCTTTTTGTAAACAAACTTTGTATGAAAGTGACACTTTAGAACTGTCAGTTTAATACAAAGTTTGTTTACAAAAAGATAAGTAGGTACCTTAACTTACAGACTATAGGTTTGCGGACCCAATCGAAGCGCCACCGTAAGGTGCCGGCTTATAGCATCACCCCATTTCTTTCCCGTGAGTGTCGTAGCAGCCGCCTAAGGGACTCAAGAGTTTGACGTGTATTGCAAGTTTAGGCGACAGACTGTCAACCTGTCACTATAGTGATACACGAGTTATCAGAAATAACCCTCAAATAAGGCGTGGTGATAACGGCTGTAATTTTACGGCTTTTAACGCTCTGCCTTCCCCGCGAGTCAGAAAGGCGTGTTTTATGTATGTATGTAAAATAATTATTTGCAATAAATGAAATGAAATTAAATGTATTTACAATTTGGTTCTTCATAAATGTTTACAATTCTGTACAAAGTTATCTTTAAAATTTACACGAGCGTGACTTCAAGTTCCGGTGGGTAGAGCGTAAATTCACGAACGAGTAGAGACGTAGTAAATAAAGAAATACTAGCTATTCAATAGCTAGTACTTCTTTAAAGTACTAACAGGATGTAAAAAAATCAACAGCAAATATTTTAAGGGGTGAATCAGTCATTAAAACAACTTTCTAGAAATAAAGATAAAAATGTTTAAAAAAATGTAGAACCCTAAGCAAAGTGTACCAGCCGACCAAGTAAATTTGTATGGCCCATTTTTTTAAGCAAAATACGGGCATATTAAATAACAGCTACCAGAATACTAGCCAAATACTAGGTCATGCACACACCATTTAGTGACCGCGAAGTTTGTAGAGTATAACATATTCACATATTATTTAGTTTATTTATATATTTTATTTTATTTATGTATTTTAGGAAAAACTTCAGCTTACAATATCTTAAATAGATCTTATAATAAATACAGAAAGCCATTTATGGTTTCTCACTAATAGAAACAAGTTATAAATTATAACATATCGGCAGTTAACAGAAACTGATAAACAATTAATTTAAAAAACAAACAAAATTTGAACCAAAACACTATTAAAATATTGCTTACCTACTCATTATTAAAGAACAGGGTACTGATAAGTATTGATATTATAGTATTATATTATATTATAACGTATAAAGTACAACATATTTGTCATAATTTTACGTAGAACTTTGTAAAAAGAACTGCGAGATATACTGCTTGACATCTGTCAAACCCATACTAAAGAACACGCCAACAAATAAAAATAGACCTTATGTACATCAACATAATTTTGACAGCCGTCAAATACGGCCTTTTCGAACGGCCATACTTGAGATAATATAAAGCCATGTGTTGCCAGCTTAGGATCGCATTTCTAATAATATAAAGCCATGTGTTGCCAGCTTAGAATAGCATTTCTATATTTTGTTCCAACGGGTGTCATAAGGGGGAGATCAAGGGACTCGAGGGTTTCATATGTGTTACAATTTTAGGTGGCTGGCTGACAATTCCATCACGTTGGATTTACACAGTACAAGAAGCCACACACACCCACCACCTTACAAGCGGCTATACACATGGCTCAAGATCGTGAAGTTTAGAGAAAGCTGGTGACGAATATAGCCCAGAAAAGTCACGTCCCTCAGCCATGAGGATACAACAAAGAAGAAGAAGGAAGGCTGACAATTTGTCACTTCAGTGATACACGGTTTATTTTAAACGGTTCGCAAATATTTGTCAAATGTTGCGATGGCGACGGTATTTTTAGCGACTGTTAGTGTTCCCGTGTAATGTCGGCTTAGAATAGCATCACCCCACATCCTTCCCGTGGGTGTCGTAAGAGGCGACTAAGGGACTCAAGAGTATTGGCGTATTACAATTTTTAGGCGACAGGCTGACAACCTGTCACTATAGTGATACACATGTTTTCTGAAACAACCTTGGAAAACAGTCCTCAAAAATGTCAGACGTGGCGATAGCGACCGCATTCTTACGGCTGTTAACGCTCTGCCAACCCCGCACGGGATAAAGGCGTGATATATGTATGTATGTATGTTAGTGTTCCGCCTACCTTGCAAGGAACAAAGGTGTGTTATGTATGTTATGTGTGTGTGTGTGTGTGCAAGATACGGTTTACAAAGTAACAGATACCAGAATACTAGCTCATGTACACACTATAAAGTAACCGCGAAGTTAATAGAGTACAACGTATTGGACATACGTTTACGTTGAGTTGAGGTCTTCCTTCCGTCGCTTAGAAAAACGACTGCGAGACGAGACCTTAGGAAATTATACATACATACATACATATATATCACGCCTTTATCCCTTGCGGGGTAGGCAGAGCGTTAGCGGCCGTAAGAATACGGTCGTTATCGCCACGTCTGACAAGTATTCAGGGCCCTTTCAGATGATTCCTTGAAAACACCTTGGAAAACAATCCTCAAAAATGTCAGACGTGGCGATAGCGACCGTATTCTTACGGCCGCTAACGCTCTGCCTACCCCGCAAGGGATAAATGCGTGATATGTGTATGTATGTATGTATTCTCTTAGAGGAAATAAGTAGAGTTGTGTCTGTGTTTAAGAAAACTTTTTACTCCCACACTGTTTAAGTAGTTAGGTCTATCAAACGAAGTTTCTAGAAGACAAGGAAAATCAATCATACAATGAAAAAGTTGCCGGATTTTTTTATTTCTGTATCAAAGAATTTCCTACCCGCGGGTGTCGTAAGGGCCGACTGAGGGACTTGAGAGTATTGGTGTATTACAATTTTTAGGCGACAGGCTGACAACCTATTACTATAGTGATACACACGTTTTCTGAAACAACCTTAGAAAACAATCCTCAAAATGTCAGACGTGGTGATAGCGACCGTATTCTTACGACCATTAACGCTCTGCCTACCCCGCAAGGGATAAAGGCGTGATACATGTATGTATGTATGAAAAGAACACTTATCTTAAGACGATATCCAAGCTGAACTGGCCTCTATCTGGCGGATCGCACACTTGACGCACGACGGGGCGCAAAAATATCGCAGCGGTCTGTCAGATCCATACTACAAATGTCAAAAAAATTTTAAATTTGCTCCCAGTCTGGTTAGGACATTGCGGACTGAACCACCTGATTTTTCCGTTAGTAAGATGGTTCCGTGTTTCGGATGGCACGCTAAGCCGTAGGTCCCGGTTGCTGTCTATGACCACTTAGACGGCGGTCGTTACACAACCATGTCAGAAGCCTGCTACTTGTAGTAGGCGGTTGAACAATTCTGACACTAGGGTTCATCGGGTCGTTGGACGACTCGGTGTTCCACACGAAAAAAAAAGAAAAATCTACAAATGTCAATCCCCATACTAAAACCGCTCAACCGCTGTCGGCGCAGCGCTATCGCAGTGTCGTCCGTCGAGTCACGAGTGCGGTTTTAATATAGTGACGTTTCTAGTATGGATCTGACAGACCGCTGCGTTATTTTTGCGCTCCGTCGTGCGTCAAGTGTGCGATCTGCCTAACTATAATTATTTTAATTAAATTATAAGGTCTACTAAAGCATTTTCCCCCGGTGTCACTAGCACCTGTCGTTAGCGCTCTGCCTACCCCGTACGGGATAAAGGCGTGATATGTGTATGTATGTATGTATGTCACATCCAATGATTAGTACAAATAATGGTACTAGTGGTACAAACTTATGTCAGTAGTACTTTGATATCTCCAAGATTCCATCACCATTTTATGCCGTGTGGTGCCGGCTTAGAATAGCATCACCCCATTTCTTTCCCGTGGGTGTCGTAAAAGCCGACTAAGGGACTCGAGGGTTTCATGTGTATTGCAATTTTAGGCGATAGGCTGACAACCCGTCGCTATAGTGATACACGACCTATCTGAAACGACCCTCAAACATTTGTCCGACGTGTCGATACCGACCGTAATTTTACGGTCGCTAACGCTCTGCCTACCCATCAAAGATATAGGCGTGATTTGTGTGTGTGTGTTCCATCATCAGATTCTGACCTGGTGTCTATGAGACCCGTAATGGGCCCACTTGGGCTTTACAAGTTTTACAACCTTCACCTTAAGAGGATCGTGCAGCTGGAAATTTTCATACAAAAAGCGTTAACGTTTTTATCATACTTACCGGTAACCAATTGTTTTGATTTTTAGGTATTTTATTTTAATTCACAAAAACTAGGTTTATACGTTTTTATTTTTTTGATATATATTATAGTTTCAGAAATAATGAGGCACAAAAGTACACTTTTTTGAAACTGAAAAGTCTTCATGTTTGAGTGAGGATACTTACAAAACTGTACAAAATTTGGTTAAAAACGAAACGTATAAACCTAGTTTAGTTCATACCTAAGCAATCAAGACCAAAATTATAGAATTTGTTTAAAATTTAGGGGTAGGGAAACGTTAACGCCCGCACCTCGATTTTACTCTGTTTTCGAGGCGATTTCTCAGGAAGCCTGCTACCTGTCCCAATCGCACATTAGGGTGCTTGCCGCGCGGGCGTCGAGAGCGCCATGTGCGTGAATGATACTCTTAACAGCCACAACAGTCACTGCTAGACTTGGGCCTCCCCCTGTCGGGAGAATTGCCGTACTCACCACGCTTGGCAGGCGGCGACAAGATGTTGCATTCACAGGGAACGCTAATGCCCATTCCCTTGATGCAGTCGCAGGGAACGCTAATGCCAATTCCAATTATCCCTCAGCTGCTTTTACGACACCCACGGGTAGTATTAGGATGATGCTATTAAGCCGGCACCACACGGCAATTAATATTTTTCCAAATCGGCCCAGCCATTTTACGTATCGTAATAAAATAAAAGTTAGTCCCCTAGGGAAACAAAACCTCCTCCCTCTTTTTAGAGTCGATTAAAAACATGTTTCGCATTTTGTTTTAAATGTTTTATGTCATATACCCCAGGAGAACGGATAAATTATGTCTCTCTATTGTAATTTTACCTTTTAAGCAAATACAAAGGTCTAAAAATAAATTCTTAATTAAATATGTGTAATCATAAGTAAAATTGGATGATTGTCTACCAAAGCTTGGCTCTTGGCTATAGTCCGGTAAATTAGAAATTTGTTACCATGCTAGCGGCCTGCCCAGCAGCTGCGCCCGCTGCAACTCATTTTCCCGTGGGAATAAGAATTTTGCATACGCGACTATAGCGACCGTATTCTTACGACCATTAACGCTCTGCCTACCCCGAAAGGGATAAAGGCGTGATATATGTATGTATGTAATAAGAATTTTCCCGGCAAGTATTATACATAAAAATCTTACTCTTGAATCACTCTATCTATTTAAAAAAACTGCATCAAAATCCGTTCTGTAGTTTTAAAGATTTAAGCAAACATACAGACAGACGCAAAAAGCGAATTTGCTTTATAGTATGAAGTGATAGTAAAGCCATAGGGCCTATCCATAGCTCTTATCCACTGAGTACGCGCTCAGCAGGGCCTTGCGAAAAATTAGGGCCTCCCAATTTGAAGCATGTGAGTAACAAGCTGTTTCACTTTTATGGACTATGTTCCTTGCTCATTCTCAATATTAAATGTGGAGATTACTCGAAGCCTTCTCTTTTGTAAAAATGGATATAAAGTCTTTTGAAAGGGTGACAGAAAAGTTTACTTCTTCTTCGTGTCAATGGCCAAACTATATCTTTTCCTGTCAGCACTTGCCGACGGGAATGGCATTATTAGACGCGGCAAATGTAAACTCACCTCTGTCATATGTGGTCCATTAGCCAAATTTTTCAATGGTGTACAAAAAAGGCTCAGTCCATTGCGCAGCATAATAGCTTTTCCCCAGATCCTTTTGGGCGACAAAGTCAAAGTCAAATTATTTATTTAAAGTAGGAAATTTTACATTTAGCTTTTTGGTGGTCAAGTACTAACAATTTTAACAATAACAATTTTATGAACCTAGTGTAAACGCGGCTCAGATGGACTAAAAACTTAAAACTAGCCCCTAAAGCAGTATCCAATGACTGCCCTCAACCCTTACATTACAAGGTCGTTGAACCTCCTGTCAAAACTGCAATTTATGGTACGAGTACCCTTCGACCAATATGAGTACCATATTCCGAAACCTTCCAACCCATCTTTGTCTTTTCGTGAAGCACACAAAGTAACTAATGAATCCGTTTAATTTTAATACTATCCTATCAGTTTTTATTTACAAACGGTACGATACAAATATTGAGAGCCGGTTAAGATAATTTGGGTATCACTATAGTGGCAGGTTGTCAGCCTGTCGCCTAAAAGTTGTAATACACGTGAAACCCCCGAGTCCCTAAGTCGCCTCTTACGACACCCACGGGGAAGAAATGGGGTGATGCTATTAGAAGCCCACACCACACGGCATAGGAAAAGTAATTGTACGAAATAGGTAGGCAAGCACCTTAGTGAACTTAAATATGTAATTATGTTTTGTTGACTGGAGTATAAATTCCTTTGGGACCGAGCCCAGCGACCGAAATCGAGTACTTACGTCTATTCAATTTAAAATAAATATATTTTGAAATTAATAATTCTAAATCGAAATGAATGTTGTTTTGACAATTTCTCATGATAATTTTGGTATGTAACTACCTATATTAATATTTTCACTAGGCACTACCATCTAGGACCTACAGGAGCTCAATTTTCCGAATCGCAGTTTTCGGTACAGAGTCGAACGCACTCTGTTCTCCCCTCCCCCCACCACATATAAAGTGTAAAAATATTAGCAGCAAATATTTCAAGAGGTGAATCAGGCCATGAAACTGAACTACTTTCCCCAAGGAACATAGGTTGAAATATGAAAAAAATTTTTGGACCTCCCATACAAAATGTAGCCGAGCGAGTCAACTGTATGGGAGTTTTTATCATATTAAATATAAAAAAAAATATATTAAATATATCACGCCTTTATCCCTTGCAGGGTAGGCAGAGCGTTAACAGCCGTAAGAATACGGTCGCTATCGCCACGTCTGACATTTTTGAGTATTGTTTTCTAAGGTTGTTTCGGAAAACATGTGTATCACTATAGTGACAGGTTGTCAGCCTGTCGCCTAAAAATTGTAATACACCAATACTCTCGAGTCCCTTAGTCGCCTCTTACGACACCCACGGGAAGGATGTGGGGTGATGCTATTCTAAGCCGGCATCACACGGCATCATATCATATTTATCATATTTATTATAATAAAGGAGTATTCATTCATTCATTCATATTCTTTATTGCAAATCATATGGTACATAAGGTGTTGGAGGTACATATTTTCCAGCATATGAAACCCTTTATACAGTAGGGCTGTAGGGTATAGCAAATAAGTGAGAGGGCTTATATACGTATAAAATTATCAACTTAGTAATAATTAAAAGTTAAAAACTAGTATTTATATAAAGCTATTACTTAATCTACTTAAAGGGTATTTTTTTATTAGCGATTTACTTTTTTTCTATGTATGTAGAATGTGTATTTTAATGTGTGTAGGTGTGTGTGTGTGTGTTTTTTTTAATAATTTTAGGCATTCTTTTTATTTAAAATGACCTAATAAACAAACAGCAAAATTAAAAACCAGTCTGTATTCTGAAAAAGTTTACCACACAACTCCATCTAGCTTTGCAGAATTGTATCTATTATGAATCACATAGCGCCATCTAGCTTTGTTTGTTTGTATTATTGAGCAAACAAAATGTGGTTAGATTGGGTAAGATTAGAGAACCGCGCCACGAAGGGAGTCCTGCCTGTCACCGCCAACCCGCCAAGGCCCACGGGAAGTAAAGAAAAATAAACCCCCCTCAGTTCAGAAAACAAGATGATATACAATACATTGCTGGATAATTTGTAATTATTTTGATACTAAATATATATAAAATACTCAATAAAACCAGCAAGCTTGTGTAATCGGTTTCGATAAAATAGAAAACTACTCTTTGTGATAATGATAACCAACAAAGCGATATGCCTATTAGAAACTCAGGACACACTCTTATCACCAACGCATACTGCCGAAAATCGCCCAGCTTTAACTCGTGTTTTATTTACGTTCGCTGTGATTGGTCAGTTTCGCCGGGCCGACGTCAGCCGAGGCCGCTCTCGGGCCATTTCGTACCGACGCCGTGTAGCATCTAGCGCGTAGGTATATTATTGTGTGGCCCGAATTCCCTTATATTCGCAAGAAATCTACTTGCTCCGTAAAAATGTCAGAAGAAATCAGCGAGGCAGAACTTAAAACCGAAATAGAAAGTAAGTAAAAGATTCACTACGGGTTTATGCGTGTTTTTGTGAAATATTTGAGGTTTTTAGTCGCGTATTGTGTATATATTTAGCCGCGATACCTTGTGCACGTAATGGCCTCCTAGTAGTGGTTCAATACAAGGTAAGTATTTCGTAAGTTTTAATGCGAAATATCTCTGATAGTAAGAACTGTTTGCTAAAATGTTTCGAGTGAAAGTTGTTCGGTAATGTTTTGCGGATTTTCTGATGTGGATGCCTTCATATTTGGGGGTTTAGTTAGACCTGCCTACTTGTGGTTTATTTTTATGCAACGCGTTATTTCCACGTAAGAAGCGCTGTAATGGCGGAAGCTACTTAGCTAAAAACGCTTAAAATAGCAGCGCTTCATCCTTACAAACAGGTTTTATTCGAAACAATTTGAGAATAAATGCGTAAATTTTGAGTAAATTCTGTTTTACCCAAAATTATTTGTTTTGTTCGGGCTATCTCTAGGCGGCCATGTTACGTTCGGGTTGACGCATTCATCGATCCGTCATTGTTCCTTAGCAACTTACATTTTGTTTATTAAGAAGTTGTCTTGCGTACACAGGAACGTTGGGTTTCTTGTCATTTCGGGTTGCGATTTTATTGCAATTCTGAGTTGCAAATAGTGAAAAGTAGTTTTTTTTAAATATTTCATTGTATGCACTTCTACCCTATCTAGGGTAATACTGCCAGTGTCAGTGAGAAAAGATTCCAGAAAAGTAGTATTATGTTCCTTGAAGAAAAGTGTACTATTTATATACCTTTTGGTTCTTTCTTTGGGGCTATTTAGCTAATAATTAGCAATCTATCGGTACCGGTCACAAGTTGCACTTTTGAGTTTTTTTGAAAAAAATAAATAATTCAAGTTCAGTAACACTAAAACTACCCTAATATAATATTTTGACAATCGATTTCTCCTAAAGGCTTCCATGGAGGAATGTGTTTATTTTACCAATGATAGACCTAATCAAGAGCAATCTATCAGTACCGGTCACAAGTTGCACATTTGAGTTTTATGGAAGAAAGAAATATTTTTTGATCGATTGATGTGATAAACATGGGTATGTAGTATGGGAAAATTGTTTGAGCCAAAATCATTTTTTAATGTGTGTAACTCAGAAACGGTAGGATATAGGAAAAAGTGATTTAGGTATAACTTGTAGATAATTTTATGGTATTATAAACCCGGAAATCCACTGAAATAGGGAGAGAGCACGCGCGTACTCACCTGACAGTACCAGACTGGCTTTTTCCACATGTACCCACATATTCGGTACATGACATGCCTTCCCCTCGAGATGGCTCACTGTTAGTCCACTTTAAACTGTCTTTATAGTCTTTCTTTAACACTAACAACACATGCACATTTATAGTATAGTCCTTATTATCCTACAACACACACACATCCTTGTTCTACTCGTTTTAATACTCATTGTCCGTATCACTAGACACAACTTCATCAGCTGCATCTTCATCTTCTGTTGTATTCAAATCAAGCCTCTTGTTGGTTGAATGTAAAGGTGACTCAGAACGAGCTCTTTTTGTTCTTTCGACTATAATGGGTGATGGTACTTCCATTTCTTGTGGTCCTGATACTCCAATAATTTCAGCCCACTTTGAGGGTGAAGGAATCACTACTTCTTCATCATCATCATCTTCATAACAACTTTTTCTTCTCCTAGGGGTCTCTTCTTCTATATTCTCCTTCTCTCCCCCAAAGCTATGAATTTGGTTGATATGTCTTTTCATAAATTTGCCATTCCATCTAACCAAATATCTGCAGATTCCAATCTTCTTTTCAATTACTCCTTTCAGCCATTGGGGCTTCCCATTATAGTTTCTGATGTAAACTGTTTGTCCAAGTTCAAAAGACCTGACCTTAACTCCTTCATTACTTTCCAGTTCTCTTAATTGTGGATTGTCCTTGGACATAAGTGGATTAAGGTAATCAAATTTTGTTCTAAAACGCCTATTATTTAACATCTCAGCTGGAGTTTTATCACTTAGACTGTTTGGTGTTGTACGCAGGCCATATAAAATTTTTTGCAGTCTATGATCCCAAGGTTCAGAGGAGTGTTTCTTAAGTTTATTTTTAATTGTCTGCACTGTTCTCTCCGCCTGACCATTAGATGCTGGATGGTACGGTGCTACTAAAATATGTCTGATGTTATTATTTTTGCAAAACATCTGAAATTCTTCAGAGACAAAACTCCTACCATTGTCACTTACAGTGGTATCTGGTAATCCCTGTTCAGTAAATATCTCTCTCAATTTTTTTATTAAAGTAGCACTGCTCATATCTGGAACTATCTTGACCTCTGCCCATTTCGAAAATGAATCAATAACGATGAGGAAAGTCTTTCCTTGAAATGGTCCTGCATAATCCATATGCAACCTCGACCAAGCTTTATCTGGTCTAATCCACTTATGTGTAGCTTTTGCAGGCATGTTTCTATTTTCTGCGCATATGTGGCATCCTTTAATCATTTCTTCTATCTGCCTATCAATACTAGGCCACCTTTCAACTTTTCCTTGAACGTTTTTCTCTAACATGTACCGTTTTTGAGATTTAAGTGAAAAATGAAAAAATGGACCCTTTCCCCCCCTCCCCCCACTCCGGGGCTCCTCCTAGTGCCCCCGGGTTTTAGTATCTTTATTACCTAGGGTCTCTTGACATGTTTCCGAAAAAACATCTTACGTTACTAACTCTCGCACTCTAGACCCCCTTTGGAGGTAATCATTCAATGGACTATATCACAGATAATATAATGCTACTAGAGTAGTACAGATACCTAACGTCATAGAGGGAGTTCGGTTGCCCTAGGACGGCTATGGGCCGGCTATTTGATATGTCGACACAGCGCGTGCGTTGCTAGCGACATCTATGTTATTTATTGGATATTTCGTATTGACGTCATTTGTATTGGAAAATATTACAAAAATGTGAATCATTCGCGTGTTTTCCGTCTCAAAACATCTTAAATAATGTATTTATGATTATCCAATACTTTCTTTTTGTAAATTTGCCTTTATTTCAGACTCTTTAAGTTACATTCGCTACCCGTATCGCCATCTAATAATATTTTTCTGTACTAATTTCCTTTAGTAAGGAATGAGACCCCATGACTATATATAGGGGAAAATTTTTAGTCAGTACACAAACTGTAGGGTGTTTCTTCTCATGATTCTGAACAACTTTTACCTGCAAATTTGCACAAAAAATTCAGGTGTTCCACACATTTTTGCCAAAGAAGTACCTACCTATGCATTTTTCTATGGAACACCCAACTTTTATTGCAAATTTGTAGGTGGCCCCATAGTAAAAGTTGTTCAGAATCATGACTATAAAAGAAACACCCTACAAAGTGACTAAAAACTGACTAACTTATGTATTTTGGAATGTTAGTTTTTCCTACCTCTACTATTTATTGAATAAAGAAAGGTATTACAACTTTAGGCGACAGGCTGGCAACCTGGGGGCTTAATACTTGTCAGACATGGCGATAACGACCGTAATTTTACGATCGTTAACGCTCCGCCTACCCCGCAACGGATGAAGGCGTAATTTGTGTATGTATGTAGAAAGATTTTAATTCCTTTTTCCTTTCTATTGCAGAGATCCTTAAAAAGGCAGACCTGTCAAAGACATACACCCGGCATGTCATTCAGAAGTTGGAGGACAAGCTGGGCGTCGAGCTCAAACACAAGAAGTCTATGATTGATAAGATGGTGATGGAATACGTCAACAGCCAGTCATCTGAGGATGATGATGAGGTAAGATTTGGGACTGGTTTGGTTAAAATCATGATTTTTTTGTTTATTTATGCTAGAAAATGGTTTTTACCTGATTCTACCAAAAATAAAGACCGTTTTAGCAATATTGTGCATCACTTTAGTGACGGGTTGTCAGCCTGTCGCCTAAAATTGTAATCTACATGTAATTTTTGAATCCCTTAGTCAGCTCATAGACCACTCACAGGAAAGAAATGGGGTGAACCTTTTTTATGCGGGCATCATACTAAGCTATGATATGATTATAACAATTATCAATTACAAGTACCTAATTTTAGATAGATAGTGAAAAGTTTAATAAAAGCATAACAATAATTAAATTAATGTAGTCAAAACTGCACTATTTTATTTAAGTCTAATATTATTTTTTTAATAAATATCAATTTTGATTTAAATCAATCAACCCTGATTGGGATTAAGATTCTATGAACAGCCTAATCTTCTTTTCGTTTCACACCCAAGTCATCCAACTCAATGAACCCTAGTGTCAGAGTTTTTCAACCGCCTACTTACTAGTAGCAGGCCACTGACATGGTTGTGTAACGACCGCCAGGACCGACAGCTTAACGTGGCCTCCGAAGCATGGAACCATTTTTCTTACAATCGCGTGGTTCAGCACCAACCTCACCTAACTCCTAACCTTACCTAACCAGACTGGGAACAAAATCACAAAATGATTATAATCAACTTAGTGAATGACTTGGAAAAAGTTCTTGAGCTATTTCCTTGTATGAAATTGCCGTGTGATGCCGGCTTAGAATAGCATCACCTCATTTCTTTCCCGTGGGGGTCGTTGAAACCGACTAAGGGACTAGAGGGTTTTATGTGTATTGCAATTTTAGGCGACAGGCTAACAACCTGTCACTATAGTAATGCACGGCTTAACTGAAACGACCCTCAAACATTTGTCAGAAGTAGCGATAACGACCGTAATTTTACGGTTGTTGACGCTCTGCTCACCCCGCCAGGGATATAGTCGTGATATGTCTGTAAAGTGCCCACCTATTCATAATATTAACTTTTTGTTACAAAGCTAATAGAAACAGTGAGTGCCACCCGTGGTGTAGCAATCTAACAGTTTTGACCCAGTTTGTCAAAAGACGTGGGTTCGAACCCCATCAGTGGCGTGAATTTTTTCCAAATCTTTCATTTGTATTAACTTTGTTACAAAAAGTTAATAATAATACCTAGTGTTTGATTAAAACACCATGTGTTCAAAAAATTACTATCTTGTGGACAATTTCTACAAAAAACGAATTATTCTTTTCAGAAAGCATCAGATAAATCGGATGACGAAGTTGAAGAGAAGAGGCCCATATCAGATGATGAAGAGGAGGAAGAAAAGCCCAAGAAACGTAAAAAGAAGGGGTCTGATGACGAATGGGGGGGCGGCAAGAAGGACTCCAAACCCAAGGCTAAGAAGGTACATACATTTACAAGATGTTAAAACCTACTTAAATCATTTGCAAATAGCTTAAGGGTCTTTAGGAGGAGTGATGGAAGTTGAGGCCAGTAGGCCGACTGATGACGGAGGAGGGAAAAAGGTAGACTGGTCCGATGACTTGTCTCGGCGGCTGGTAGCGACTGGATGGCGAAAGCGGAAGATCGTTCATTGTGGCCTACCCTGGCGTAGATTGTGGCCTACCCTGGCGTTGATTGTGGCCTACCCTGGCGTTGATTGTGGCCTACCCTGGCGTTGATTGTGGCCTACCCTGGCGTTGATTGTGGCCTACTCTGGCGTTGATTGTGGCCTACCCTGGCGTAGATTGTGGCCTACCCTGGCGTTGATTGTGGCCTACCCTGGCGTAGATTGTGGCCTACCCTGGCGTTGATTGTGGCCTACCCTGGCGTTGATTGTGGCCAGCCAGTAGAACCACACACATCAGCCAGTAGAATAGGCTCGTGTGTGTGATAATTATACAAAGTGAAAAAAATATTTTAATGGGTGAATCAGCCCATGAAAATGAACAACATTCTCCAAGGAACATAGGTCGAAATAGGAAAAAGATATTTGGACCTCCCATACAAAATTACCGACCGACCACTTGGTCGAAAAGAGGAAAAAAATTGAGTGGAAGTGGAATTATTTTTTTCATATTTAGTTCGACCTATGCTTCTCGGGGAAAGTTGTAAAGTTTCATGGGCTGACCTCTTCAAATATTTGCAGCTAATATTTTTACACCTTATATAAAACAAATGTATTTTGAACAGTGTATGCAAGTTTGATGCCGTGTGATGTCGGCTTAGAATAGCATCACCCCACATCCTTCCCGTGGGTGGTGTCGTAGAAGCCGACTAAGGGACTCGAGGGTTTCATGTGTATTGCAATTTTAGGCGACAGGCTGTCACTACAGTGATACACGAATCATCTGAAACGACCCTCAAATATTGTCAGACGTGGCTAATACCACCGTAGTCTTACGGTCGTTAACGCGCTGCCTATACCGCAAGGAATATAGGCATGATATATGTATGTATGTATGTATCATTATAGTACCTGATCGAGCCTAGCTCGCATGTATCGCCCCCAGAAACCTATTTTGTTTCTTACACTACCTACCTATCTACCTATATATATCCAAAATGTGTAATGGTTGTGTTGTTTGTCAATGCCTAGGGCGGCGGGGGCGGCGGGCGCGGCAAGGCCAGCGGCTACACGCGCGCGTACAAGCTGTCCCCTGCACTCGCCGACCTCATGGGCAAGGAGTCAATGCCGCGACACGAGGTACAACTATATATTATATACATTATTATATTATATTATATACATTATTTGACCGTCCCGATGGCGTAGCGGATAGTATACCTGCCTCCTACGCCGAGGGTCGTGGGTTCGATCCCCACCGTACACAAATATTTGTTAAGTCAATTTTCAAATATTTTTGTTGAGTCTGGGTGTTGTCTATGTATAATATGTATTTATTTACAAAAAAAAAGTATATATGTATTAGTATCAGCTATCTAGTTCCCATAGTACAAGCTTTGCTTAGTTTGGGGCTAGATGGCGCTGTGTGAATTGTCCAGGATATTTATTATAATCATACATGGTGTAAGAGACGGTGTAACGAAAACTTCTCAGGCATGATCAGATCAGATTACAATATAGGTAGTATACGGGGTGTTTGGGACGGTGTAACGAAAACTTTGCAGGCGTGACCATGAAACTGAACAATTTTGTATGGAAGGTCAAAATTTTTTTTATGCTTACCAACATAGCCCCCTTAAAAAAAGTTGTTCAGTTTTATGGTTTGATCAGGCCTGCAAAGATTCCGTTACACCGTCCCCTCACACCCTGTAGGCTGGTTTCAGAGCGGCGCGTCTCAGCAGCGCTGCCCAGGCGCGCGCGGCGCTTCGTTGTGGTGTACGGTCGAGTGCAGAGAATCATTATGCCAGCAAACGTAATCACTATATTAGCTATATACGTTATATGGAAAAGAGTGCAACAACGACGTCTTAAAAGATTGCAAGTCGACGCTACTGGCAATCGAATGAGATCCGACCGCGGCGCGGCCGAGACGCGGCCCAAGACGCGTCACTATGAAACGCTACATACAATCTAGTGTAATGCGAGGCGCGCGCGGCTGGGCAGCGCTGCCGAGACGCGTCGCTCTGAAACCAGCCGTATACATTATCACTACATATACATAGTATGAAGCAAAGTCTCTTTTCGCGTCTGTCTGTATGTTTGCTTAAATCTTTAAAACTACTCAATGGAATTTGATGCAGGAGATTCAAGAGGAAGGTTTTTACGTATAATACTTGGAAAAATCCTTATTTACTTAAAATATGCCGTGTGAGGCCGGGTTGGAATAGCATCACCCCACATCCTTTCCAAGAGTGTCGTAAGAGGCGACTAAGGGACTCGAGAGTATTGGGGTATTACAATTTTTAGACGACAGGCTGACAACCTGTCACTATAGTGATACACATGTTTTCTGAAACAACCTTGGAAAACAATCCTCAAAAATGACCCCATTTCTTCCAGTGGGTGTTGTAAAAGGCAATTTTTAGGCGACAGGGTGACAACCTGTCACTATAGCAATACACGAATCGTCTGAAACAGCCCTCAATTTATCAGAAGTGGCGTTGGCGACCGTATTTCTACGGCCGTTAACGCTCTGCCTACCCCGCAAGGGATAAAGGCGTGATACATGTATGTATGTATGTATTCAATAAATAAAAATAAAATAATAATTCCAGGTGGTAAAACGCGTATGGGAGATAATCAAGTCTAAAAACCTCTACGACCAAAATAACAAACAGTTTGCCATTTGCGACGACGCCCTATACAAGGTGATTGGTACCAAGAGATTCAGGATTTTCGGTATGATGAAGTATCTTAAGACACATTTCTTAGACGAAAGGCCGTAAACATCGCAAGGCTGTAAGAAAATCAACTGCAGATACAGGGTGTAAGAGACGGTGTAACGAAAACTTTGCAGGCGTGATCAGACCATGAAGCTGAACAACTTTCCCTAAGAAACATACGTCGAAATATGAAAAAAAGTTTGGACCGCTCATAGAAAATCTCCGATCGACCAAGTTAATTTGCATAGGAGTTCCAAAAAAAATTTCTCATATTCCGACTTATGTTTCTTGGGGAAAGTTATTCAGTTTCATGGACTGATTCACTCCAATATATTTGCAGCTAATTTTTTTACATCCTGTATTTGCACTTTTGAAAAGACCTTTCAAACTATGATTGTAGGTTGGTACACCTTCCAAAGTGGTTATTAAATCCACATTTTATGAATTCGAAAGTAAATCTATCTGATCCACTTTTACTCGTAAACCACTAAACAGAATTTGATGCAATTGAATTCAGGAAGGTGTATTAAAACAAATGTTGCTAGAACATTTTTATTTTCGTTACATTTATCTATCTTTTTGTGAAGTTTTTGGTCACCATATTGTCTGTACAAATTACCTAAACCGTAGGTAGGTATGCATTATTTTATTTTTTGTTTTATTGTTATATTATATTGCAAAAATAGGTGATCATCGGACTTTGCTTAGCTTAATATTTGATATAATCAATAAATTAATAAAATCCATAAAAAGAAATTTCAGTAATATGATTAAAAATTCATAAGTAGGTAAGGATAGGTATGCTATGCTCAATAACTACAATGTTGTCTTTAAGTCAGTACACAAACTTTGTAGGGTGTTTCTACTCATGATTCTGAACAACTTTTACCACGGGGTCACCTGCGAAATCGCAAAAAAAAGTTTTCCATACTTTTTTGCCGAGTAGGTAACTTGACTATGGAAAAGCAAATATTTTTTTTGCGATTCCGCAGGTGGCCCCATAGTAAAAGTTGTTCAGATTTAGGAGTAGTAACACCCTACAAAGTGTACCTACTGACTAAAAAAATAACCGTAATATTCGAAGTTTCATAAAAGACAGTGTCGGATTTGCTGTGATATCTTTAAATGGATAAAAGTAATAAATAAAAATAGTTCTGTATTTTTTAAGTTCTTTTATGAAATTCTAAGTAATAAAATACTTGTGTTTTAATTTTTTTTTATAAAATTCTTAGCATTGATATGCTAGTACTTGTTGTAATATGTATAAGAAAAGTAATTATTTTATGATTACTTTATTGACCTAATTTCCTATTTGTCCGCACAAAATCTGTCAAATGTCAAATATTCCTATTTGTGACTAGTGACAGATTTTGTGGGATCAAATGGGAACATAGGCTTTATTGACTAAGCAACTTGCATATATAAAAAACGCATGATTGAACCTAGTTTTATTATCATGTGACATTCAAATAATGCATTTTATGTTTGTTTAAGTCTAATTTAAGTTAAACTTGACTAAAAATACATAGGTATTGAATTCGTCTATGGGACATCTAGTCTACTATCGACCCGATGGATCCTGTCACATTTTTATATGTAAGAGAATTTTAAGTCATCTTCCAAGTTTTTGTAATTTTAAGTATGTAGTACAGTAGGTACCGAAATGTAAAAACACTTTTGAGTCAATGTATGAAATAGCCTTTGTTGCCGTTTGTCCCCAGAAAATATGTCACTAGTAACAAAAAAAACAAATGAGGACAAAATGGTAACAATGTATGAGATGTATGAATGTTTAAAGTTCTCATGTTGAATGATAGATGTGGATGAATTTGGTCAAAAATAAAGACTTTGCAGTTCAAGATATGTTTTATTTACCATGCAAATTTTATTATCAAATACTCTAAAACAGTCATCGCTGTCGGTTTAGATAACTCTTCACTGTGTGTAGAGGAAAAAGAAAAAGCACTATAAAATAAATACGGGGTGAAAAAAAATTTGCTGCAAATATTTTAAGGGATGAACCAGCCCATGAAACTGAAAACTTTCCCCAAGGAACATAGGTCGAAGTATGAAAAAAAATGTTGCACCTCCCATACAAAATTACCGCCCGACCAAGCCAATTTGTATGGGAGGTCCAAGAAATTTTCTCATCTTTCGACCTGTTTCTTGGGAAAAGTTGTTCAGTTTCATGGGCTGATTTACCCCTTTAAATATGCAGCTAATATTTTTACACCTTATATAGTTATGTACTTGTTTTGATGATGATGATGATGATTCTTGTTTTATAGCCTATGGCGTTTTCATTATGATTTCGCCGGTATACTCGTACAGGAGCGGGATGTAAGGTTTTCTAACCTGGATACTAGTCCTTTTGGCTGAGCGGGATGTCAACAATAATGTTGCCCTTTCGAGATAATTTCTTTAAAAATCAAGTTTCGTTCGACGATGATTTTGACATATTATCGGGATCACAAAAGAACGACGGGCGAAGCATAGCTCAAATCGATGCTGAGCTTTTTAAAAAAACCTCATTCGCAACCAGCGCCATCTACTAAACGAGCAGATTAGACATTTCCCATTACCGGAGTTTCGTAAAAAATAGATATTAGATACCCCGCAAGGGATGAAGGCGTGATATACGGGGTGTAAGGGACAGCGTCCCGAATACTGATAGGGTGCAAGCAGACCATGAAACAGAACAATTTTCCCCTAGGTAGGGGAGAATGGGTACGATAGTACCACGGGGCAATAGTACCATCGACCATATTTCGACACCTACAACGATCTAAGCATGTGTGGGTAAGCTAATATGTGTCTTTAACGTGTCACTACATGCTCATTAGTCGCCGTGGTGCTGCGGTGTGAGAAGGACGTCTAAAAGGGACATTTTAAGTTTTCGGCTTGCACAGTAAGTATTTCCCACAACTTTATCTGTTAATTACTTACCCAATCTTAATTCTAACATTTTACGGTTACGTTACAGTATTGTCTAGATATTTAGGCTTTAAAAGGGTAGCATTTAACACGTCCACCATGTAAAAATACGTTATATTTTTTTGATCTAATGATTTTGGTTGCTTTGGCACGATAGTAACAGAGTTTTCGGGGGCAATTATACCGGTACTATCAACCCCGTGGTACAATTGACACCCAATGAAATAGTGAATCTTTAAAATATTTTTTACTCGAACAGTTGTTTTGGGATTGTCTAAAGACACAACTAAAATTATATTAGTTATTTAATAAAAACGTTAAGTAAATATTTACAGTAAAATCTCAGTAAAATATTCTGTTTTTCGTAGTCGGTATGATTTTTTGTCATAAATACATAAAAAAACCTCTTACAGATGCTAAGAAAAAGAGAGAAGAAAGCTGATCGCGGAACAAAAGACCTATTGCTTTACGAGCAGGCCTATAAAGAAATACAGGAAGGAAGGTCTATAAGAGGTGCTGCTGATATGTTTAATTTATGCCACGTGTCTTTACTACGATACAAAGCAAAAAAAGAACGGAATCCTGATACTGTACCGACTATGGGCTATAATCCAGCAACTAATTAATAATCAACAACAGGAATTTCACTCATGATTATAATTTGTATTTTCTAACATACAGGGTCAATTGTACCAGGGGTAGATTGTAACTACATACAAATAGTTATATTCAAAAAAATTTATCTCATTCTAGTTTTTTAACATAAATATTAACAAAAAGGCTAGTGTTAGGCAGCTACTAGCTAATATTTTTAGTAATGCCTTATTATGACCATGTTAACCTTAGATTTTGTGTGTTTTACTATTAACATTATAATTATTGATTATCTTATATTCAAGAAATTTCCTACACATGAGACTAATGTAACTGATCAGACTGTTTAAATTTAAGAAATAAACGTAAAAATTTATTTGATTAATTTGGAAATGTGTATTTTATTACCCTTTAAAGTTTTGGTACAATTCACCCTTACAAAGGGTCAATTGTAACATTCGACATCGATGACAAAAATGCCGAATTAAACGATGTTCCTCTCCTAACAATCAAAAATATTGCCTAAATCTGGTAGAGTATTTAACAAACTTGCGTAACGTCATAGTCAGTTTTCGTAGAAATCAGTAGATCTTGAGCTATAAGATGATATTCAGATACTGTTACTATTGTACCCAGTCTCCCCTACATATGTCAGGAAATGGCAAAAAAAATGGGTTTTCCGTAGTAGATAAATGCAGTCAGCTAATCGCGATTTTGTATGGGAGGGCGAAAATTTTTTGTCGTTTCCTGAGATATGTTCCTAGGGGAAAGTTGTTCAGTTTCATTGTCTGTTTGCACCGTATTAGTATTCGGGACGCTGTCCCTAACACCCTGTATAAAAGGTACTTTGTGTAAAACACGCATCAGCTGGACCTAATTCTGAAATGTCGTAATTCGATTCCGTGCACGGATCTTCTCAATGACACGCATACCAAACGTCTAACCACACGCATTTAAATTTATATTAGCAGATGCATAGATAAGTGAACATGTGATACAAGCAGAAGTAGCAAATTTTCGCATATGAATCAATAACGAACGTTACAGAAATTGAGCTCCAGGCTCTTTATAAAACCGATAAAGGCGAGCGAAATGTCACGATCGCAAAATGTCATGTTACTTCATTATGATGCACTAAACCAAATGACCGGCTTAATACATGACATTTTGCACACGCGATACTTTGCTCTTGTCTTCAAAAGAGAAACAACAGTATTATAAATGCTTATCATATTTATTTAAAAGCAAAATGTATCAACTTTTTGGAAAAAAACGATGGCAGTCATATAAACATAATTAACATAAGTAGGTACAGTTGACTAAAAGATAAAACTATACAATTTGAACTGACTGGATGTGTCAAATCTAACCAAACTTACAATACAACAAAAAAATACCATATAAGACGTAAAATAATACTACAAATATTTCAAGGGAACTAGAATATAAAATTGAACTTTCTTCAAGGAAAACAGGTCCAAATATGAAAAAAAGACCTTCCTCTACCATACATAATGACGAGAGCTCCTTTATTTAGTTTCCTAGCGTCTGTTAAAAATTGTGGTCGAGTCACACATCGTGTGACATAAAAAATAAGTAATAGTAGAAAGCGTGATACTAGTGCACGAATTCAGAAATCAGCGGTTTCAGAAATAAAGCTCTGGGTCGGCTAACAATTTGTATTGTATGGGAGTTCCAATTTATTTTTTCATATTTTGACTTTTATCTAATGGGAAAAGCTTTCAGGAAAATTTTTATTAATATTTTGAGCCAGACAGGTCCCACTGCAGGGCAAAGGCCATTTCAGGTAAATAAACAAATATCCTGGACAATTCACACAGCGCCATCTAGCCCCAAACTAAGCAAAGCTTGTACTATGGGAACTAGATAGTGGATACTAATACTTACATACTTTTTTGTATACAAATACATATTATATATAGAAAACACCCAGACTCGACACAAATATTTGAAAATTCACTGAACAAATATGTGTATCCGGTGGGAATCGAACCCACAACCCTCGGCGTAGAAGGCAGGGGTACTATCCGGGACAGTCGGTTCTTGAAATATTTGTAGTATTTTTTACACCAGTTTTACACCAGCTTTAAAAATTACATATTATAGCTCATTCATTTATTAGCTTAAACAGCGTCGCGACCAGCGTAACTTGACCTCAATGCTCTATACACGCACGTACGGGCGCGCACCGACAGTTACGCTGGTCGTGACACTATGTAAGCGAAAGAAGTATATTTGGATTCTTCAGAACATGATTTTACCCCTCGCATGTCATATTGGGGCGGCCTAACTAAAGGACATTGAGTGGTTTGGGCCCGCATATAATTAAACGCGAATATATAAGGTGTTAAAATATTTGCAGCAATTTTTTTTACATCCAGTGGAATTAATATTATGCAATAACGTAAGGTCCTATTTTCCTTGTTGACGTGTTTTAGTATGGATTTTTGATCAAAATTGGATTTTAAAAGTGGCCATCCTGTGAACTCAATGCACTTTCAAAAAATTTTCAAAATAATGCTTCTAGATCATAATAATCACTTAGGTCCGTATTAATAAATCTCACTCAATTCTGAGATCGATCAAGAGCGATATTGACAAATGTCAGGCAGTACTAATGATAATGACATCCCCAAATGGCACTCAAGATTGATCTCAGAGTTGAGTGCGGTTTATTAATATGGGCCTTAATATCACCGTATCTCCATTTTTGAAAACAGTGAACTAAGTGTTGCCAGCCACTTAAACTAAAAATCCATTTCAAAATTACAAAAATACAACTTGCTTCTAAATACTATAAATTCAGTTTAAAACTGATAAATCTATATTAATGAGTTGGCAACTTTAGTATAATCACCGTTTGATATTTATACTGATTTTTTAAAGATAGTAAATTGAGTTTTTTGGTTGCCATTTTTTTTACCAAATATTAAATAGTGCCGTGGGATGCCGGCTTAGAATAGCATCACCCCACATCCTTCCCGCGGGTGTCGTAAGAGGCGACTCAGGGACTCGAGGGTATTGGTGTATTACAATTTTTAAGCGACAGGCTGACAACCTGTCACTATAGTTATACACATGTTTTCTGAAACAACCTTGGAAAACAATCCTCAAAAATGTCGGACGAGGCAATAGCGACCGTACGGCCGTTAAGGCTCTGCCAACCCCGCAAGGGATAAAGGCGTGATATATGTATGTATGTATGTATTAAATAGTAAATGATGTGCCAAACTGTTGTTATCGAAATTGTTTTTTTTATCTGTTTCTTTTAGTTCCTCAAACCGAATATACGGCCCATCTCTTTTTTTATTATACACTGAGCTTGACAGATGATTGACACATCACTTCATAACATTTGAAAATAAATTGACAACCCAAAATGTAAATTTACTATCTCTAAAAAAACATACATACATACATATATCACGCCTTTATCCCTTGCGGGGTAGGCAGAGCGTTAACGGCCGTAAGAATACGGTCGCTATCGCCACGTCTCACATTTTTGAGGATTGTTTTCCAAGGTTGTTTCAGAAAACATGTGTATCACTATAGTGACAGGTTGTCAGCCTGTCGCCTAAAAATTGTAATACACCAATACTCTCGAGTCCCGTAGTCGCCTCTTACGACACCCGCGGGAAGGATGTGGGGTTATGCTATTCTAAGCCGGCATCACACGACATCACTTTATAACATTTGAAAATATTTTGGCAACCCAAAATGTAAATTTACTATCTCTAAAAAAACACAGTTCAGAGACATTTTATGGAATTAAATTATTTACATATAAAATGGCAGTAATTTGGGAAAATGCTATCAGTCTATGTATAAGGATTTTTACACTAATAAACCAGTCTATAGTTATGATTATGACTATTACAGAATGGGCATGATTACTGTCAAATGAGGTACTTTTTAAAACGATATTTGTATGAAAATACGAAGAGATGACGTCACGTCTCTCTAGTTTGGTTGGTGTCAAAACACTTTTGCATTATTTTTCTGTTTATTAATTCAACTGTTGAAAAACTATAAATGGAGTATGTAGTATTTTTGGACAATAGTTTCAAGCTTACAACTTTTGTATTTTATTAATGACCCTGTCATCTAGCCAATTAGGATGTGTTAGGTGTAAAAAAGTTGCAAATATTTTAAGAAATGAACCGGCCCATGAAACTGAACAACTTTCTATAAGGGACATATGTCTAAATAAATAAAAAAATACGTTCCATACAAATGACTCAGCATGTTGTATGTGAGTTGGTTTTTTTCTATTTCAACCTGGCTATGGGAAAGAAAGTTATTAAAGCCCGTATCAATAAACCACACTCAACTCTGAGAGATGTCGTTAGTAGGTACTGCCTGACATTTGTCAATATATCACTCTTGAGATCAATTTCAGAGTTGAGTGCGGTTTATTAATACAGGCCTAAGTTTCATGGCCTGGTTTATCCTTAGAAATATTTGAAACAATTTTTTTATAACTAACCGTTACAAAAATACATAATTCACCGGGATTATGAATGTTACGATATACGTTCCGTCTTTCGGAGGGCACGTTAAGCCGTCCCGGTTGGTGTCTAGAATAACTTAGATGGCGATCGTTACTGAACCACGTCAGAGGTCTGCTTCTAGCAGTAAGCGGTTGAACAACCCTAACACTAGTGTTCATCAGGTCGTTAGACGACTCGGTGTCCCACACAAAAAGAAGAAGAATTTTGTTTGGAAATAGGCTAAAATTATACTCGCATGACTGGGAAGCGTATTTTTGAATAATTCATAATTATTAGAACATGATTTCATATGCCGAATTTTGCGAACATCTAACTAATATCTCCTCGTACACATGCCTAAATTCGAATAATTGGATATCTAATATTTCAAAAATACACCTCCTGAACTATTTTCGACCGGCGAACCAATACTAACTAGCCTTAAATAACACATTACAAAAACTTACAAAATCTATTTAGTTCATGTCTTCACATTTTTTTTCATCACCCACTTTAACCCTTTTAGCACAGGGACTGTTACAGCCGTTATGAAAAACTTTATCTTCCGTAGATATCACTCTTTTTCTTTTCAACGCACTGGTTTCGTTCGAGTCTTTTTTTATCACTAAGTCTTTGTCAACACTACTGAGACGCCCGCTACACTCAGAATCACTGGAAATGCCGTTTGTTGCGTTTTTTATGATCAGCAAGTCTTTCTCGATGTCCGTCAGCTCGCGCGGTTGGTCCGCGGGCTCGCGCGGCTTGGCGGGGCGGCCGACGGGGCGCTTCGGTTTGTCCGCCTTGGGGGATTCGGTGGTGTTTTTGCGTTTCTTGTACGCCCGTTTTGCTGGTTGCAGTTTCTTTGGTCTGGGGTCCTCCTGGAAAAAGATAAATATGCAGGGTGTAAAAAAATAAGATCGAGACAAAAAAAAAGTCGATGGTCAGCTGTTCCAGGGGTC
This sequence comes from Keiferia lycopersicella, assembly GCA_029255805.1. Taxonomy (NCBI): domain Eukaryota; kingdom Metazoa; phylum Arthropoda; class Insecta; order Lepidoptera; family Gelechiidae; genus Keiferia; species Keiferia lycopersicella. The sequence goes on from JARACZ010000028.1 coordinate 2,082,319, forward strand.
GCTGGTCTACTAAATGTACCACGGGACGTTGGTCTACTCAATGGTCGCATGGGTCGTTGGTCTACTCAATGTATGGCCTACCAAAGTGCATGAACCAAAGAAAAGTATAGGCTGTTAAGACGACCATTCACAGCCATGGCGCGCGCGAAATGGATTTTTCAAATTTTATGGGCAGTCTCGACGCCCGCGCGGCAGGCACCGTAATGTGCGATAGAGGCAGGTAGCAGGATTCCTGAGAAATCGTCTCGAAAGCAGAGTAAAATCGGGGTACGGGCGTTAACGTTTCCACACCCCTAAATTTTAACCAAATTCTATAATTTTGGTCTTGATCGCTTAGGTATAAACTAAACCAGGTTTATATGTATCGTTTTTGACCAAATTTTGTACAGTTTTGTAAGAAACCTCACTCAAACATGAAGATTTTTCAGTATCAAAAAAGTGTACTTTTGTGTCTCATTATTGCTGAAGCTATAATATATATCAAAAAAATAAAAACGTTAACGCTTTAAAATTTCCAGCTGCACGATCCTCTTAACCTTCCTTATGGAGTCTTTCAAGCGACCAAGCAAACATATTTCGTGGCTGTATATATACGGATCGGCGGAAAAACTTCAATAGCGCGTTTTAGGACTTGCACGTGGAGCGCACCCACCTGCTTGGGCTTGGCGCCGATGTACCCGGCGCAGCGTTTAGCGCCGCACATACATTGCTTCTTCTCTATGCCGGTGCATTCCAAGTTGTAGTTGAATGTCACCTCTGTATTCTGAAAAAAAAAAACCAAGCAATTTCTTTAAAAAAAACAAGAACGACTGCTTTAAAGTTATACATACATCATAGTGACAGGTTGTCAGCCTGTCGCCTAAAATTGCATCTCTTAGTCGCCTCTTACGACACCCACAGGAAAGATATGGGGTGAATAGAATAAGAATAGCATTCTAAGCCGGCATCACACGGCAAAAAAGTTATACTATGCGTTTAAAATCCGCCATTTTGATTTATGAAATTTTATACGATACGATAGAAGAAGAAAAAAAAGACTTACGGCTGGTATATCTCGCAATGCGAAGAGTCCGACTCTAACATCACCCAGCACCGTCCATTTCTGAGTCTCACAATTTGGTTCGCAGCAATGGTTCATAAATCTGGGAACGGAACATACATTTTACATACATACATATATCACGCCTTTATCCCTTTCGGGTTAGGCAGAGCGTTAGCGGCCGCAAAAATACGGTCACTTTCGCCACTTCTAACATTTTTGAGGATTGTTTTCCAAGGTTGTTTCAGAAAACTTGTATATCACTATAGTGACAGGTTGTCAGCCTGTCGCCTAAAAATTGTAATACACCAATACTCTCTAGTCCCTTAGTTGCCTCTTACGACACCCGCGGGAAGGACGTGGGGTGATGCTATTCTAAGCCGGCATCACACGGCACTTTTACATTTTATGTTTAAACAAACAAGTCTGGGTCCTGAGTCTTCTAAATGAAAATCGTTTCAGTTGGATGTCGATGTGATCTCAGTTGGATGATTTTGGTAGTTTCTTAGTCTGCTAACAGTTTGAAGTATAGAAAATCCCAATGGCAATAGAATGACAGTTGAGTTTAGATGGCGTTATAATTACAAGAAAATAGCAGACTTGGGGCCCTGATGTAAGAGATTTCTTTTTAGAAATAATGAAACGGTCGAAACAAGGTCTTTTTACAATAAAAATATATTTCATAAAAATCACTAATTTTATATTAGGTCACAGTCGGACATTAGATCTCAAAAATGATTTTCCCATGGGAAATAGTAGGTACATTTTTTCAGAAACATTTAAATTACCACGCCTGGGCATAAATTATTCCAAAAAACGTCCCATTCCCACGGGAAAAATTATTTTCCCATGGGAAAATTTACTAAAATTGACTCTACTGCTTACCTGGCTAAGTTTCCTTTAGGACCAGCATCGATGAGCCTTTCTTTATCCAAAGTGAGGAAGTAGAAGTTCTCATCTCTGGTTTCGTGTTTTCGTTGCATTCGACGTCTGAATTCAGCCTCGTCTATCAATTCGCCTACGTATTCTATTACGAATTGGCCTGGAATGATAATGATTAAGTTTTTACGGAACACGAAGTTAGTTAAGGTTACAATCCCTTAATGGGATAAGTCCGCCTTTGTGCATACACATTCCATTAGTTTATTTCAGTGTTTTTTTTGTAACTACTTCTTGTTTGGTACAATAAAGTTTTTACATACATACATACAGTCGTTTTCAACGTACCTTCCGAAACACTACTATTTACTGGCTTTGATAGGTTGAAATGTTTGGCCCTCAAAATAGAATGAGATATGGCATTACATTTTGGGGTAATACCACTTTCTTACTTAATTAACAATCATATTTGTTTTCCATTAATATCTGGGTCTCTGATTGCGCTTCTGACCCTTTACTCTTCAAAATTCACTTACCCTTAACTTAAGAACTGTCATTTAGTTCGTCTAACGTGTCCTCCGAAACACTGTTACTTACCAGCTGTTATAATATTTTTTGTTTTCAATATGGCATCACATTTTGGGGAAAACCCACGCAATAGGGTAATAATATATAACAATAATTTATTTATTTAATCATGTAACTGTGACACGTAATAATCATCCATCATGTTCTTTTAAAACAAGAATAACATATGTCTTTCATTGCACTTTCCGAGCCTATATTACCCTAGATTTTGAGACCCCACCCTCTATGTGGGACACCTTTACGGCACTACTTTAGGGTAGGTACAACGTCAGAACGTGCCCTCCGAAACGCTGTTACTTACCAGTTTTAATAGTTTATAATGTTTTTTTGTTCTCTATATGGCATTCCATTTTGGGGATAATCCACTTAGGAGGGTAATCCATTATGTTCCTTTACAACATGAATAAGATCACTGTCTTTCATTGCACTTTCCGAGCCTATATTACCCTAGATTTATTGGAAATCTTACCAGCTTTAATAGGTTCCAAGGTTTTGAGACCCCACCCTCTATGTGGGGTCCTGTACGGCACCATTTTGGGGTACAATCGTTTCTCAAACGCGCGGTTTTGACATCGTTCGCCCGCGCGGCAGATCGGCCCGCATTCCGTTAGCAGCATTCTGTAAGAGAAACACGGATGAAATAAAATTTATACAGGGTGTAAAAATATTCGTTGCAAATATTTAAACCTAAAATAAATATGACAACCTGTCACTATAGTGATACACATGTTTTCCGAAACAACCTTAGAAAACAATACTCAAAAATGTCAGACGTAGCGATAGCGACCGTATTCTTACGGCTGTTAACGCTCTGCCTACCCCGCAAGGGATAAAGGCGTGATATATGTATGTATATGTAAATATTTAAAGCGGTGAACCAGCCCATGAAACTGAACGACTTTCCCCAAGAAACATAGGTTGAAATATGAAAAACATTTTGGACCTCCCATACAGTTGACTCGCCCGGCTCCTAGTTTTGTATGGGAGGTCCAAAAAATATTCTCATATTTCGACCTATGTTTCTTGGGGAAAGTTGTTCAGTTTCATGAACTGGTTCACCGATTAAAATATTTGCAGCTAATATTTTTACACTTTATATACAACTATTAAGGAAAATATTTTATAAAAAAATAAAAGGGATTTAATAAATAATAATAATAATTAATGATCTTTATTTATCAACAAACAAATCTAAAACAAAGAGCAAAAATATACATAATTACATAGTTGATAAAATGGATAAACCACTCAGCATTTCTGCTGATTTTATGGGTGATCCACTATTTTTCAGTCGCTGGACCCAGCTTAAAATACAAAGTAGGTACTACATTATGAAAACAACAATGTGCACAGTAAAAATTCCTAAATTAAAAACTAAAATTACATTACACAGAGTACAAAACCCAAACTATTCCCAATACGTCTCCTGCTTTTGGGCAGCAAGAAGCCACGGTTTAATTTTATTCTTCCCGATGAACCCTAGTGTCAGAATTTTTCAACCGCCTTCTACAAATAGCAGGCTTCTGACATGGTTGTGTAACGACCGTCGTCTAAGTGATCATAGACAGCAACCGTGACCTACGATATGATTAATGTGATTTTTGAATAATTTAAAATAGCTAGATCGCCCTTTACCCTTTATCGCCCCCGAATTTCGTTATATAAGGTGTAAAAATATTAGCTGCAAATATTTTAAGGGGTTAACCAGTCCATGAAACTGAACAACTTTCCCCAAGAATCATAGGTCGAAATATATAAGAAATGTAGCAGCCGAGCAAGTCAACCTGTATGGGAGTTCCAAATTTTTTTTATATTTCGCCCTATGCTCCTTGGGGAAAGTTGTACAGTTTCATGGGCTGATTCACCCTTTAAATATTTTCAGCTATTTTTTTTACACCCTGTATACGAATTTGCATGATAATCGCTGTAGCCGTTTCCGACATCTCGATTGTATATACAATTCTTGCTCGTTATTAGACAAAAAAATAGGTACCTGTTGAGACAATGCGAGTAGGGTCTACAAGGGTCCTATACCACTACTAGAGTAGTACAGATACCTAACGTCGTCATATAGGGAGTTCGAATGCCCTAAGATGGCTATTGGCAGGCTATTTGATATGTCGACTCAGCGCGTGCGTTGCTAGCGACATCTAGGTTATTTATTGGATACTTCGTATTGACGTCATTTGTATTGAAAAATATTGCAAAAATGTGAATAATTCGCGTGTTTTCCGTCTTTGTTTTTGTAAATTTGCCTTTATTTCAGACCCTTTAAGCTACATTCGCTACCCGTATCGCCATCTATTGATTTTTTTCTGGACTAATTTCCTTTAGTAAGGAATGAGACCCCATCCATGCCTATACATACCTGTTGAGACAATGCGAGTAGGGTCCTATACATACCTGTTGAGACAATGCGAGTAGGGTCCTATACATACCTGTTGAGACAATGCGAGTAGGGTCCTATACATACCTGTTGAGGCAATGCGAGTAGGGTCCTATACATACCGGTTGAGGCAATGCGAGTAGGGTCCTATACATACCTGTTGAGGCAATGCGAGTAGGGTCCTATACATACCGGTTGAGGCAATGCGAGTAGGGTCCTATACATACCTGTTGAGGCAATGCGAGTAGGGTCCTATACATACCGGTTGAGGCAATGCGAGTAGGGTCCTATACATGCCTGTTGAGACAATGCGAGTAGGGTCCTATACATACCTGTTGAGACAATGCGAGTAGGGTCCTATACGTACCTGTTGAGACAATGCGAGTAGGGTCCTATACGTACCTGTTGAGACCCTCAGACAATGCGAGTAGGGTCCTATACATACCTGTTGAGACAATGCGAGTAGGGTCCTATACATACCTGTTGAGACCCTCAGACAATGCGAGTAGGGTCTATACATACCTGTTGAGACAATGCGAGTAGGGTCCTATACATACCGGTTGAGGCAATGCGAGTAGGGTCCTATACATACCTGTTGAGGCAATGCGAGTAGGGTCCTATACATACCGGTTGAGGCAATGCGAGTAGGGTCCTATACATACCTGTTGAGACAATGCGAGTAGGGTCCTATACATACCGGTTGAGGCAATGCGAATAGGGTCCTATACATACCTGTTGAGGCAATGCGAGTAGGGTTCTATACATACCTGTTGAGACAATGCGAGTAGGGTCCTATACATACCGGTTGAGGCAATGCGAGTAGGGTCCTATACATACCTGTTGAGACAATGCGAGTAGGGTCCTATACGTACCTGTTGAGGCAATGCGAATAGGGTCCTATACATACCTGTTGAGGCAATGCGAGTAGGGTTCTATACATACCTGTTGAGACAATGCGAGTAGGGTCCTATACATACCTGTTGAGACAATGCGAGTAGGGTCCTATACGTACCTGTTGAGACAATGCGAGTAGGGTCCTATACGTACCTGTTGAGGCAATGCGAGTAGGGTCCTATACGTACCTGTTGAGGCAATGCGAATAGGGTCCTATACATACCTGTTGAGGCAATGCGAGTAGGGTTCTATACATACCTGTTGAGACAATGCGAGTAGGGTCCTATACATACCTGTTGAGGCAATGCGAATAGGGTCCTATACATACCTGTTGAGGCAATGCGAGTAGGGTCCTATACGTACCTGTTGAGGCAATGCGAATAGGGTCCTATACATACCTGTTAAGGCAATGCGAGTAGGGTCCTATACATACCTGTTGAGGCAATGCGAGTAGGGTCCTATACATACCTGTTGAGACAATGCGAGTAGGGTCCTATACATACCTGTTAAGGCAATGCGAGTAGGGTCCTATACATACCTGTTGAGGCAATGCGAGTAGGGTCCACAAGGGTCCTCCTCGTCGGGATCGCATTCGCACTGGGTCAACGAACTCTCCTCTATGTCGACCTTCTTCCCGTACAGCGCGCCGCAGGGTTTGTTGACCTTTAGTTTGACGTAGTGCGGCGGGAGTAGAGACGATTGTATGTCTTGGTTCTCTTCGTCGTTCGGTTCTAAGTCTGTAAAGATATATAATAACAATATTTAAAAAATGCAAAATCAGCTGATTCCAATCTATGGCAAATCGCTGCTGAGCTTTGAAACCATGCTTTCACTCGTAGCCAGCGCCACCTATTAGGAACTAGGCGAACAGATAAAAAAATACCATTAACTTATTTGTGCCGTGTGATGCCGGGTTAGAATAGGATCACCCAGTCTCTTTCCCGTGGGTGTCGTACGAGGCGACTAACGGACTCAAGGGTTTCATGTGTATTAAAATTTTTAGGCGACAGGCTGACAACCTGTCACTATGGTAATACATATGTTTTCTGTAACAACTTTGGAAAACAATCCTCAAAATTGTCAGACATGGCGATACCGACCGTATTCTTACGGTCGTTAACGCTCTGCCTACCCCGCAAGGGATAAAGACGTGATGTAGAGGCGATTAAGGGACTCAAGGGTTTCATGTGTATTAAAATTTTTGGGCGACAGGCTGACAACCTGTCACTATAGTAACACACATGTTTTCTGAAACAACCTTGGAAAACAATCCTCAAAAATGTCAGACGTGGCGGATAGCGACCCTATTCTTAACGCCGTTAACGCTCTGCCTACCCCCCCCCCCCAGATATAGGCGTGATTTGTGTGTGTGTATGTGTGAACTCACTTTTGAGTATTTCGAATGCCCTCTGAGCGTGCTCCATGGCTTTCGTGAATGCTTCGTCTATTTTAGACCTTTGAGCTGATATTTTCCCGTTATCACCTGTGAAAGAAACAAAAATTGGTTTCAAGGCTAAAGAATCAACACATCATTCTCCTTGCCTTATCCCGTTCTCTGTCGGGGTCGGCTACCTAACCTAGGGGATTTGACGTGGAACCAGGTTTTTACACAGAGCGACTGCCATCTGACCTCTGCAACCCGAAGGCTAACCTGGCCCGAATCCTAGGTTAAGTCACATTCTGAATGTGGGTTTCATCACGATGTTTTACCTTCGCCGTAAGTAAATGTGATTTTACCTTCTTGGAAAGGGAAAACGCGTCCTCTATTGACCCAGTAGTGGTCGTACTGACCGAAGAATCGAACCACGAACTCGCCGGGAGAATGCTTTACGGCCATTATGTTGTCCGGGATCTCTGACGGGTGCAGCACAATGCCTGGCCACCATCTGCAATATAAAAAAAAACATGAAAAATAAAAATTTAAAAAAAGGTCATGGGGATCGAACCCAGGATACGTAGGTACCGTGCCACTGCATTACCGATACACTATGCGTTAAAAATCTCATTTAAAGAAACTACATACTGACTGTCAAAACTAGAAAGAAAAAGAAAGAATAAAAAGGACAAAAAAGAAAGGAGAAGAAAAAAAGGAAAAGAAAAGAAAGGAAACGAAACGAAAAATAAAGAAAAGAAAGGAAAGGAAAAGTAATGCAAAAACAAAAAGGAAATTGTTATCAATTTAAATTTTTCTCACTGAGTTTAGTTAGAAACTTCGGATGTTCTCAGCTTGGTTGGTAAGAAAAAGTAAAGATAGACTTACCTATAGTGTCCAAGTTTGACCCAAACCATCTCCCCATACAACGGCAGCCGTCCAGTCTCGCAATCTTCGCACATGTAGCCACCTTCAGGCGGTTCGATGTTCAAACAATCTGCATGGAATGAAGTTGGGCAATAGTCGCAGCAAATCAGATTACCGCCCAACGCACATATAAAACACCATCCTGTGTTCACGTGGTACGGGATCTTGCCAGGTCTGTGGGTGGAATTGAGTAAATAAATTATTAAATACTTCAAAATAAGAAGTCGTAGTTCGACAAAGGAGTAACGGACTTCAAAAACGAAAGGTGCGTATTCACTCAGAGACACTTGTTCCACAAGAAACGTGCCTACCAAATGTCTCAAAGACTTATCAATCGTCCACTATGGCCGTATTTATAAATGTCTTCTCAAATGTGTGATCGATCTAGCTATAGTCTGTAAGTTTAGGTACTTATCTTTTTGTAAACAAATACTGTATGAAACTGACAGTTCAGAAGTGTCACTTTCATACAAAGTTTGTTTACAAAAAGATAAGTACCTAAACTTATAGACTATAGTGTTTTTGAGATGCTTTTAGCACTGCTGACTTTTGTCTATAACGCTCTCAAGATCGATCTCAGGAGATTTTGAGACAGAAACACACCTAAAGCTGCCGCGAATTGTTGATAAACCATGTTGCAGGATAAATATACCTGAATGAATACGCTTTTTCATATCAACAGTCCACTGCTTTATATGGGTGCATTTGCGATAGGTAGTGTTCACTTCAGGCTTGTGGCATAAATGAGGATTTGACTGCTGATAGAGATGAATGGAAGAAGAAAACATGTTGCGCCAACCCCAAATGAATTGGGATAAGGGCAGGCAGATGATGTGACTCTTCAGGCTTGTCAAGCGGGTTGACGAGCAAAATAAGCAATGTGTTTAATTTTACAGGGAACGCTAAATATTATTTCCTACATTTTGCCATATCCAGCAGTGAACCGTTGTGTCTGTTGCTTATAATTAACGACTTACCTATGCTCATAATGTCGAGGGCAGACTATATGCGAAGCGGACAGGATCTGCGAGCCAGCCGGCAGACATTTCGTGAACGAATGATACGTAGCAGGGCATCTTACGCATCTAGCCAGCTTATCCCCGCTGAACCTCGTTTTGCAGCCTCTAGGGTCGTCTGACACGCAAGTATGGCAGACGTGTCTTGGGCAAGCCATTGCTTCGAAGTGCTCGTCAATTTTCTTGTTGCTGCGAGAAGGTTCACCAGCGTTGAATTGGGTTTGCGGCCAGTGTTCTAGGCATTCCAAATGGTAGTACTTATGACAGTGAGCGACTTGGCACTTCTGTCTGCGTTCGTTGTTGTTCTTTGGAGCTACAGGCGATTTACAGACGAAGCAGATTGGTACGTCGTCTTTTTGGCAGTTTTTGCATTTGAAATCGTCTGTGTTGACAGAAGGCGGACGAAGTTTTAGCTTTACGTCGACGATTTCGCATTTGCCAGCGACTGTTTCTGACCAGTCGATTCCGTCGTCGCTTGAATAAGAGTCGTATTCGATTTTGTCTACGGTTTCTATGATTTCTTTCATTTTCGCTTCCAATTGGCTTTCGAAGTTGTCAGCGTCTGGGATAACTATAGGATTGATTTCTTCTATGGACATATTTTCTTCAGACACATTAAGTTTCTCATCGCTTTGACTATCCTCATTTGAGTCCATTGAATTTTTAGGTTTTCTTCCTCTACGTTTCAGCTTTTTCTTTCTGCCTCTTCTCTTTTCTTCTATTACTTCAATCTCATCTTCTTTATTTACACATTCAATATGAAACATGCCAGAACAACCTTTGCATTTGACAAGCTTTGCGGGTTTCTCGCATATCTCGCACACCTTTTCTCGTATCAAGCCTTTGAAGACATTCGGTTTTGGACTTGTTAAAAACGATTCAAGCTCTTCGAAATATAAATCTTCTTCGTTATAATATTCGATTTCATCTTCTTCAGCTAAGTCAATGACAGTTTCTGACGTAGGTGCCAACGTTTTAACTTCGGTCTTTTCTGTTGACGTGCCTTCAGTTTCAGTTCCATTAACATTACCAGCCTCAGAAGATGTATTTGCTTTATGGTCTTCAGTTTTCGGAACTATAGGTTTCTTTTTAGTTTTAAATATTTCAAACATTTCCAGTTCTTCTTCAATATCTGAGTATTCTTCCTTGTAGAATGGCTTAGAGGCTTTACGTTTGGGCAGTTCCCTTTCTCTATTCTCGTCTTTTATAGCAATATGATCGCTCTTTGGGCTTTTGGCCAATACTTTGTCTATGTTGATCAATTTTCTATGTTTTACAACTTTCTTTTTCTTCGGAGGTTCTTGGCTGACTGGATTAACACCTTTGACTAAGTTGGACGATTCAAACTCATCGTTCTTTTTCTCGTCCGATTTTAAGCTTTCCTCGTATTGCCAAGTTTTGTACAAATAAGCGACCATCTCGTCAGGAGTTACTTCTGGGTGCTCGTCCATTAATGCGTCCTGTTTCATTTCTAAGTATTGTAGGAACTCCGGTTCTTCCATAGGTTTATGTTCGAATCTATTTTTACCTCTGCGTTTGGTAGATGCGTCACTGCTTGTTGATTTGATGGATATAGTATCAGGATCACCAATCTCTTCTTGGTCTTTTAATTTTGTGCAGGTACTTGGTTCGGGAGAAGATTTACCATCGCGGAAACCATTTACAGTAGGTTCTACAGAAAGTTTAGGTACGGAGCTACTGTTTTTTGAAGTGCTAATCTCTGAATCCGATTGAGAAATTTCAAATTCTACATCCGTTTTAGAGATGACTTCTTTCACTACTGGTAGTTTGTTACTTTTACCGTCTAGGACACAGTTAGATAAAACAAGCTTTAACTTTCTTTCTGAGGAATCACTTTTGATAGAATCCATAGAGTTTTCTAAGCTCGGTCTTAAATTACTTGATTTCACTTTACTTGATCTCGTTTTCAATTCACTCAAAGCTATGTTATCTAAGGAACTCACGGAATCATTATCCGAATCCATTAATTTCTGAAAAACGGATACTTTCTTCCTTCGGGGAGCAAAGCTAGTATCAGAAATTTCGCTGGACAAAGAGTTTAAAGATATCGCATCAGGATCAAAATCTTTATCACTGCTGTGATCCACGAAACCGTTTGTCAAATCAGAGGCAAGGGAAACATTGTCTGCCGAATTTTGTTCTAAGAGCGTTAGATCATCGTCTTCATTAATATCCATGCTCTCAACAGGTTCACTGGCAATATTAGATTCCTCATTTTGCGAAGTTTCAGGTTCTACTGAAGGTGTTTGTTTTATATTTCCTGACTCTTCTGTAACATTAGCAGGAAAATCTGTTAATTCTTGATGTTCTTTTTTAGATGTGGAATTAACTTTTCGCGAACGTAAGCTACTACGTCTCTTGGAAAGTGGAATTTCTAATTCTGCATCAGTTTCAGACGAGCAGTCTTCGATTGTGGAAGCTTGTTTATTGGTCGCATTTTCCGGTACTTTCATTTTACAACTATCTTCATTTTCAACCTGTGTTTTATCTTCTACTTTATTATCTGTTGGTAAAAATTCATTACGATCCGCAGCTACATCATTTGTCGATTCTTGTTTTGAAGAAGGCGATTGAGATCTTCGTAAACGTAATCTGGCACGTCGTTTGGAAAGAGGCATTTCTGGCACTGATAAGACGTCATCATTTACAGACGTTGCATTTTTCGAATCAGTTGCGTCGTGTGGTTTTGTGTCCACTTCGACTAATTTGCAAATTTCATTTTCAGCTGGCATTTCTTCATAGGGTTTGTCATCAAATAACTCTTGTGTGAATGTCGGAGATTCTGGTAAGCAATTTACAGAAACATTTGAAGGTTCAATGTTAATGATTGACTGTTTCTCAGTTTCTAAATGTTCTCTATTGTTTTCTATATCTTTGCAAACAATTTCTTGGTCTTTAACATCAGATGGAATGCCTTCAACCATGCTTTCATTGTCAGTATCCATTTTAGTTAGAGGCTGTGCGTCTTTTCCTATTGGATGACAATCTTGGTTGCCCTCAACTGTTGCGCTCTTAACAGAAGTCTTAGATCTTCGTCGTTTTTTCAAACAGCAAGAAGAGTTTGAGTCGTGTTGAGGTTCATTGTCTTCCAATGGTTCATGGTTCTTAGCAGCTTTTTCTGTTCTTTTTTCACATAATATATCATCGATTGCTGAAATTACATTGTCGGTCGCGACTTCGTTGTGTACTTTTGAATTAGCTTCCACCAGTTGCGGATGAATATCACCCACCGCCGAAATTTGATTATCTCGTTTATGCTCTAATGATGGATACGATTTTCGCAATCTCCTCGAAGAACGTTTTATTTCTGTTTCCGACTGAGCAGTATCTAATTCATCTATGTTTTTACCTCGTTTCTCGGTTTTTTCTTGTTCATTTTTTCTGTTATTTTGAGAAAGATGGGCTTCAATGTTGGCATCTTTGGTTATGTCGCAAATGGCTACTACTACTGGATTTTTTTCTGAGTTTGTTTCAGCACATGATTGCGTTTGTTCTAATTTAAGACTGGTATTGTTTTTATCTGCAAATACTGCTTTCTTGACTTTACTTTCATCTAATTTGGCCACACTCAACGATTTAGACCTCCGACATTTTCTAGGAGACGGTTTACTATCTACATAACAATCTTCTGAAATCAGCTCTCCATTAAATGACAAGCTGTCATACTTTTCTTTGCTTGTACTCGCTTGTGGTATTTCAGTATCCATTTTAGAAGCCACATTTAAATTATTAAAAATGTTCCTTCTTTCTAATACAACTTTTGGTTCGATTTTAGTTATACGTAAACAAAGACTACGTTTTTTAGGTGTTACTTTGTACATTTGTTTTGGATTTTCTTCATTCATTTCAATAATTTCTGAAGTAGATAAACTAATTTTAGAAGCATTAGGTGTCCTAGGAGAAGTACTGTCAATAGTATTATTTGATGCAGCATTGCTTTCTTTCCTATTTTCAAAGTTATATAATTCTGAATCTATTTTTGATTGCTTAAGATTTGGGGTTTCTATTTCCTTATTTCGTTTTTGGTCTGGAATGTTCTCAGCGACTGATGGTGATTGAGATTTCCGTAACCGTAATTTGCGCTTTTTCGCATCTTTGACTTCAGAAATTGCGTCGACATCTACATTTCTTGTGGTTTTTTTGATGTTATCCTTCTTTATTTCCGTTAATTTGGATTCTAGTTCCTTTGACTCGTGCACAGGATTGTCTGATTTTGTATGATTGTCAAAAACTTCATCCGTAAAATCTGTAGGTGAGTTCGATTTTCGAATTCCTGAGCCAAACTGCCAGGTTTTATAAAGATATTCGACAATTTCGTTATAACTCAATTCTGGATGCTCATCCATAATGGTATCTTGTTTCAATTCAACATATTGAAGAAATTCTGGCTCTTCCATAGGTAAAAACTCTTCTTTCTTAGTCTTTACTTTTCGTGAACTTCGTCTCTTCGGCTGTTCAGTTCTAGGTGATGTTATTCTAAATGACTTTATGTTGGCTTCTTTAATTAGTGTCAATGTCATCTTAGGTACCATTTTAGGACTTTTAACTTCTGCTACTTTGTCATCAAGACTTTTCGCAGATATGCCTTCAATGCTATATTCTACATTTGTGGAAGTTACTTCCACATTTTTAATATCTTTATCTTTGAAGTCTCCAGTTTTGTCATTATTTACCAATTCATCATTCAATGAAGAATTTTGTTCATTATTTTTTTCAGGATGGACCGAATTTGTTAAATTGATGTCTTTGTTGTCTTTCATTTCAGTCTCATTTTCAAGTTTTCCTTGACCGTCTTCTAAACTCTTAACATCATCATCAATCGACATATTCATACTTGTATTATTTTCCATATTGTTTTGTTGTTCCTGAGTTTGGTCAGATCGTTCTTTACTGATATTGTCTTCTGGTTCAGTATTTACTTTTTCACTACTTTCATTATATTGTATGTCGTGTTGTTCATTAATTTGGTCTGATAGTTGGTTATGTAAATCAGTTTTCTTGTTTTGGTCTGGTATAGTATTTGAGTTTATTTGGACGATCGAGTCTTCGTCAATAGACAAATCATGGACATTATTTGGCAATGAAGCAGATGTTATTTCATCTTCATTTTTCTTTGTATTATCTTCATTTTCTTTTGATTCGTTTATACTGCCAATAGCAACATTTTGTTGGTTTTCTTTTAAAACTGGTGACTTGACAAAATGAGCATTAATAGTCTTCAAAGAACACTCTGTGTTTTTGAGCGTATTAACGTCTTGTATTTGAATATTTATTTGATTTTGAAAATTAGTATCAGATCTATCATCAGTCTCGTCAGTTATTTCCATTTCTTTGTTTATCTTGTCTACATCCATTGGGGTGTTGACTACACTTGACGTATCATTTTCTTTATTCACGTCAGTAGGAAAAATTTCAGAGTGTATGTCATTCCCAATTATAGTATCTACGTGAACTTCAGAAGTAGTGACGTCATCTTGCGTCTTAGTCGCAGATTCTGAATTTTGTACTTCTTTCTGTAAGCTTTCAACTTTGTCTATTACACAAATGGAGCTATCAAATTGTATTATAGGTTCATCGAATACGGTTATTTGTGATGCATTGTCGTTAGCTTCGTTAGAACTATCTATATCACCGTTTCGACTATAGTCATGTTCATTTTGGTATGAGAGTAAGTGTTGAGATTCTGTGGACTTTCTAAATGTGTAAGGTTTTTGTGTAGGACATTCTTTTGGTGGAATTGATTTCTTTTTCCTTTTACTAGAATTATTATTGTCCCTTTCCTTGGATCTAGATTTTCTACTGTTCCTATCAATCTTTTCAACAGTTAAACTTACATTTATTTGAGGTTTTTCTGGAGTTTTAGACTTAGCCTTTTGCAGCCAGATGTCCATATGGGATTGTCGTTGAATCATAGTGAGCCCAGTTTTTGCAGCCATATTGTCTAGGCATGCCGTGACTACTTCTGAGACATCTACAGACTTTTTGCGACGAGATTCAGTTTTTCCATCATTTTCGGAGAATAAAGAGTCAAACAAGGTTTCACTTAGTGAGACATCACTGTCAGTTCTGGTAACTTTGCTACTCTTTTGGGATTTGAGAGGAGTGGTTTTAATAGGATCAATCCAACCTAGTAGCTTATTGAGTAGATCAATTCTAAGACGTTTTGGCTCACACTGCACGTAATCAGCTTCCTCTATGGCTGTGTGCCATAGAGCCAGCTTTTTGTCCGAAATGAAGAATGCTGAGTACAATCTTGGATCCTTCTTCTTTGCCTGTGGGAGAAGTAAAATGTATAAGAACTATATATATATTAAAATATAGATACATACATACATATATCACGCCTTTATCCCTTGCGGGATAGGCAGAGCGTTAACAGTCGCTATCGCCACTTCTGACATTTTCGAGGATTGTTTTCTTAGTTTGTTTCAGAAAACATGTGTATCACTATAGTGACAGGTTGTCAGTTTGTTGTCTAAAAATTTTAATACACTAGTACTCTCGAGTCCCTTAGTCGCCTCTTACGACACCCGCGGGAAGGATGTGGGGTGATGCTATTCTAAGCCGACATTACACAGCGAAAATTATATTTATTATATTAAATATAATGGTAACTATTTCATTAAAATTTGTTAAAATGTTACATTCTAGCCAATAAAGCACTAGTCAATAGTCAAGTAATTACAATAGAAAATGTATTTTTTTTTTTAACATTATAGCTTAAAAATATCTATAGTGCATTCTATGATGGTAAAATTTATTGTCAGACACAAAATCTTACTTATAAATAGAAATACTAGTAATTTAATAATTTACAAATGGATTCAAATTTCAAATGTCTGCTCAATTGCTGCAAGATTTTTAGCTTCGCACAGGGTTCAATTTCTTTTGGCAGTTATCAAAATTGTGTACCTCTGGGGTAAACTGATCTCGTGTGGCTTCAAACTCGTCCAGACCCTGGTATTTCCGCAGCATAGTGTCCACAATCCAGCTCCGACGACCGTTGTCACCGAAGAACGTGACATGGATCATGTCTCGCTCAATCTTACCGAACACTGGAAAATATTATGTTGCTTATTTAAATTTTTTTGCATGTTTCTGAATAGTTTTCATTATATTGAACATTTTTCGTATATTATTTTTGTGTTTTATATGTGTATTATATTAAGTTTTGTGTTTTTCCATACAATAAGTTTAATTTACCTGAATAATCTAAATATATAAAAATTAAAACCTTTATAATTAGCTTCCACATTAAAACAATTGCACTTTGCACTTGTATGTAAAAAAGTATAACAATTGATAAGAAAAAGCATATAATTGCAGATATATTTGAAGTGTTTTTCCTACTATGATACATACATACATACATATATCACGCCCCTATCCCTTGCGGGGCAGGCAGAGCGTCAACGCCCGTAAGAATACGGTCACTATCGCCACATCCAACATTTTTGAGGATTGTTTTCCAAGGCTGTTTCAGAAAACATGTGTATCAATCACTATAGTGACAGGCAGGTTGTCAGCCTGTCGCCTAAAAATTGTAATACACCAATACTTTCGAGTCCCATAATCGCCTCTTACGACACCCGCGGGAAGGATGTCGGGTGATGCAATTCTAAGCCGGCATCACACGGAAATATGATATGATTAGATGGATAAATACAAGTTCAATTGAATTGAATACTCACTTTTTTTCCTTACAAACAATTCGGTCCCAGGTTCTCTGGTAATGATACAGGGCCAAAACGGGAATGTTCCCATCCGGGCCCAAACGATATCTCCAACTTGGTATGTACATTTCGCTTCCATTTCAAATAATTTGTTTTTCGATGCATTAGCCTTTGTTTCTTTATTTTCAAGTGAAGGTTTGCTAATTTCTTTACTGTTTGGTTTAGTCTTACTATCCTTACTGCTTAATGTAGTATTAGTTTGTTTTCTATCATGCTTTTTCTTTTTGCTGTCGAAGTCTAATGTTTTTACGACAGACGATGTGTCCAAATAACCGTTTTGGGGTTTGCCCAGATCATATTTATCTGAAGATCTTTCTAGGATGTTGCTCAAATGACTGGATGATTTTTTAGCGCTGCGAGCGGGAGAAAATATGCTTTTAATCATTAAAAGTGGATCATCCTTTTCCTTGGTTTGGATGAGATCTTTTCTTGTGTAAACTTTAGAATTCTTTTTAGCAGAAGATTGTGTATTTCTCTCTTCAGACCCAAAACGGCTCAGTGATATATTTGTATTGTAAATATTTTCTATTTGATCGTCCAATTTGTTTTCTATTTGAGGAGAGCTTTCATGTAATGATGAATTTGACACTTGTATTTTGTGTGAAGGTGATGAGTTGTCTTTACGATTTGGGGATTGTTCAACCTTCGGTGATTTTAAGTTGGATACCAGTTTCTCAGTGTCACCGTAATCATTGTCGGTTTTGAGACGTCTGGCTCTACCATATCGGCTGGTGCTTGTTCCTTCTTCAGCGTTTAGCGGGGAAGTTACAACTGCTGTTAATGTGGTCTCTAGTTCACGTTCTACTAAAGACCGTTTCTTGGGTTTATTTTTGTCCGGAGGGTTATTATCTAATTTCGTTTTGTTGACATCCATTTTGCTTTCTGATGTGTCCATTCTTAGTAAATTTGATAATTTCGGACAGTATTACAGCCCCTGACGTAATAATACCGCCGCCGACATACTGAGATACGAAATTTATGATAAATGTAAAATTTTCATTTTTTCTGAATAAAAAAATGCGAAATACGATACCAAAGTGCTATAAATAGCATGCAATCGTCAGAAAACGGATACGGGTCATGTCTGAAACAAAAGAAACGAATTCAAGTTCAGCTTTGCAAGCATTATAGGTTATTCAAATAATTACTCGAATTTTCATTACATTCGCGGCGTGAACAGCCTTTTTCATAAACTATTGATCTACATAGCAATTCGCCATTTCGTGACGCCGATTCATCATTCGCCAAAAGCATATACTGCGCTATAGAAAGCTAGAATTATTGCAATATTGTTCTGACAGGGTCTGCTTGCACAAAATCGGAAACTTGGTTTTCTTTATTGCTTTACTATTTTTGGGTTTAGAAACGTTCGAAATGCATTTTTAGGTAGCACTTACCACATAGTTACAGGAATAATAACAATATTTTACAGCGTCCAAGTAGCTCACGAGCAAAGTCCTATTTTATCACGAGAAAGGGTCCTGGGTTACAGGCTAACACACGCCATGTTAGATCTATCGTCTAAAATATTCACAATGCCGTGTCCGATACACTTCGCACTACTGCAATAGGTGAATTTAGAGTTCTCCTCGATATTAAAATACTTAAGAAATTATAATTTCACTTAATTTCGTATAATCAAAAGAAATTAAGTTCAACGACGCCTAGTGCCGCGAAAACCGACAATCGACATTGCACGCACACTACAATACTACAACCATATGAACGAGCCAGCCAATGGCACACACGCATAGAAAAACAGTCTGAGGGTACGTTCAGTGGTGCATATCTGATTGTTTTCTTGCGGTGACAAACCTAAAGAGATGAATTTAGTAGTGATTACGGAAGAACACTGATACCCACTGATCACAAACGTAGCGGGTTAAACTATAGCGGATTGGTTAATAACTTTTAATGTTGGTTGGTATTTTTGTTAACAGAAAAATTGCATACTTTTGTTGTTGACAAGTGCAAAAAAGCTAAGACTACTTCTTACTGTACTTTAGTTCATACCTGTTTTTTATTTTTTGTCACGCGAAAGTATACGTTAAATTCACATTAGAATTATCAAATTATTAACGGTCTAACATTTTACTGTTTATTTGAACTTTTATTATCTATCTCCCTTTTTCTTTCTCTGTCTATTAATGTGAGACAACGAGTCTTTCATCTTTTACTCTGATAAAAAAAACGAAACGAAAGTGTACAGCACGTCAGTAACTATCATCTAAATGAGTGCAATGCGCTTGTAAGTTGAAAATCCTTTAGTGACAGACTTTCAGTGTAATATTTTCATATCCAGAACCATGCAAATACCAAGGAACGTGGTACACACGAAACGACGCTAAAGTTTTTGGATGCTCAGATACCTAAATCAAGTGATAGGAAGCTAGGTTCGACTTCTTAAGAGGGCTTTCAACTTAATTTTTTCGAAAATTGTCTTTATAAACACCCGTCTTTCTCTTTATCTAAAAAGTTAATTATGAAAATATTGTCGCATACTAATATTTTTTAAAATTTTCAGTTAATATAAAGCGAAATCTAAGACTTCTGACAAAACGCTCATTCTAAAAAATCTTCTCGGTTTGTCTTACCCTTGCGACGATGAACGCGCCCCACTTCCGGTTCAAAAATCGTGTCGTGAATAGCATGCTTTATATGCAATATGACAGTTTAGACGTATCCATTATAGTATTCGTATTTGGGTTGAGACAGTCTTTACAAAGCTAAAGCGCAATGTATAATGCAAAGAAGTCATAATTTCAAAAGTGCATGACGACCCGCGTTTGCTACGTTGACTTGTAAACATGGCCGCATTATTTTACAAATGAAAATATTTTATCAATTTCTTTGGAAAATACGCAACTGAAGTTTATTGAACCTTTTCAGAATAACGAGCAACACTCTAAACTCCTCTCTCTAACGTTTATTTCTGTATTATTGTAGTGATAGTTTGTGAAAAAGCACCGCGTCGCTTGGTGCAAATTTCCCGTTATTTTGTGTGATTTTCTCGTTAAAATGGTCGATATAAACGATAACCCGTTGAAACTGAGTGTGAAGTGGAACGGGAAGGAGTTTGAGATACCGGAGTTTTCTCCATCGGACTCCGTTGCTATGCTAAAAATTGCGATCGAAAACGCTACTGGTGTACGACCGGAGCGACAGAAACTGCTCAACGTAAAATTTCAGGGTAAATATCCTACTTTATTAGCTACGCTGTTTATTCTCGTGTCAGACAAGCAATGATACGATAAATTTTCATGTATGTTTGGCATTGGTAACCTAAAATACTCAAGTTTACTGTTTGTTTCTCATATTGTTATTGTACACTATTACATGCCGACATTACATTTTATTTTTTATGTCAGACGTGGCTATAGCGACCTTATTATTACGGCGGTTAACGCTCTGCCTACCCCGCAAGGGATAAAGGCGTGATATACAGGTGTAAGAGACGGTGTAACGAAAACTTTGCAGGCGTGTTCAGACCATGAAACTGAATGCAACTTTTTATATGGTGGGAAATGAGCCCCGAAATGTATACTCTGACCAAAAATTATTTTAGGAGAAGTTATTTATGACATACAGACAGACAGAAACGCAAAAGGCAACTTCCATTTTAAACTATAACTAGCGATTGCTGTTGCTCTGTCTGCATGAAAATCAGTTTTAAAATCATTCCATGGCATCCCAACAGAACATTTTTCTGGGATAAAAACTATCCTGTGTTTATGCATGTTACCCTCTAATCCCCCTATGTGTGTGTCAAATTTCATGAAAATCAGCTCAGATTTTTGCGTGAAAGAGTTACAAACATGCAAACTTTTGGATATATAATATTAGTACAATAATGTGCAGGTAACTTAGCAACGGACAACTGCACGCTAGCAGATCTGAAACTGAAGCCGAATCTCAAGATCATGATGATGGGCTCTCTGGAGCAGGCCATAGAGGGCGCCAACACCAAGCCTGATGTGGATGAAGTGGTCAACGACTTGGATATTGAAGAGGAGGAGGTTGATGTGGAAAACCAAGAGGTTAGTTTTTTGTTTTTGGGATTCGTTATGTTTCAAATGGGCAACCCGGAAATATTTGATTGGTTGTTTTTCATTAGCTGGGTCTCCTTTGAACGAGCAGCCTCAGGTGATTACTGGCGCGCGCAGCATGCGGCGCGCTGCGCGGTCGGTGCTGACGTGTATAGCCTGAACTGCAATGTTAAAATTCTCATGCTCGGGCGAAAAACCGTCCACACCGACCGCGCATTGCGCCGCATGTTGCGCGCGGCAGTGAGCATCTGAGGCTGCTCGTTCAATGGAGACCCAGCTAGTGAGGTTTTTGATGATATTCAATTCAACAAACTTAGAAGCTGTTTATTATCAATATTATCATGTCCAAATTGTCGATAGGTGCATTTTGTCGCAATTTGTGCAATATTATCATGTCCAAATTGTCGATAGGTGCACGTCCACACCTCCAATTAGTCAAATCCATTTTACAGAAAAGTTGAATCTTATTCTTTTTTTTTTGTGTTTTCAGATTTACTTAGCTAAGATTAACAAGAGAATAAAAGACTACAAGATAAACATACTCAATGAGCCGAGGGAGGGAAAGAAATTGTTGGTGCTTGATATTGATTATACACTGTTTGACCACAGATCTGTGGCTGAGACTGGTAAGAATTGACTGTGTATTTTTTCCTGCTTTTTTCATATACCTCATTCCCGAATTGGCAACATTTTATTTGTCTCTCTACCAAAATACAGGGTAAAAAAAATTTGCTGCACGGGTGGCGCGAAAGAGGGTAGGCCTTTGCCCTGCAGTGGGACATCGAACAGGCTACGTAAAAAAAAAATATTTTAAGGGGTGAACCAGCCCATGACAACTTCCCCCAAGGAACATAGGTAGAAATATGAAAAAAAAAAATTGGAAATTTATGGGATCCATACAAAATTACTAGGGATGCATCGATACGCCTTTTTGCCGATACGATACCGATACCGATACTCTTAGAATAATATTTTCGATACCAATACCGTTCGATATACAATAAGTGTATATTCAATTTAAGTAAAGGTAAAATAAATGTAATTAGATATGTTGATTGATTGCTTTTATTGCGTTTTGCGGAGAGAGCCGGTTTCGCAATTCTGTTTGCATGAGACCTGCCGTAGAAAATAGTCTCTCAGATGCGACAGAACTCATTTGGAAACTTAAGTACTTCTGCGCCATTTTTTTCAAGTTTGGGTAATAGACGTCATTACACCAGAAAACAAACGGATCTGAGTCTCGTTTGCAACGAAAATGAAAAAGCAAAAAGCGCGTTTACATTACTTTTTTAAAACATGTAATTGGAACAGTATCGTTGTATCGGGCAGAAAAATATCGCCGATACCGATATATCGGAAAACCTGCCGTATCGCCGATATATCGCTATCGGTATCGGATGCATCCCTAAAAATTACCAACCGACCAAGTCAATTTGTATGGGAAGTCCAAATTTTTTAAAATATGCTATGTTTCTTGGGGAAAGTTGTTCAGTTTCGTGGACTGGTTCACCCCGTAAAATATTTGCAGCTAATATTTTTACACCCGGTATGTATATATGTATGTTTATGAATATTCTACTTATCATTTCCAGGGTACGAGCTGATGCGGCCATACCTCCACGAGTTCCTCACGTCAGCCTACGAGGACTATGACATCGTCATCTGGTCGGCTACCGGCATGAAGTGGATTGAGGAGAAGATGAGGTAATTAAGTTTATTTAGTCATACATACACATTTTCATTATTATTATGTTGGTATCTTATAGAATATTATTATTGTAAGGCTTTATAGTCTGTAAGTTTAGGTACTTATCTTTTTGTAAACAAACTTTGTATGAAAGTGACACTTCAGAACTGCCAGTTCAATACAAAGTTTGTTTACAAAAAGATAAGTACCTAAACTTACAGACTATAGTGTCCCACTGCAGGGCATAAAATGGGATACATATACATACAGTCATACACATACAGGTTGTAAAAAAAAAAATAGCTGCAAATATTTTAAGGGGCGAACCAGCACATGAAACTGAAAATTTTCCCCAGGGAACATGGGTCGAAATATGTAAAAAAATTTGGACCTCCCATAGGCTCCCATACAAAATTAGCAACTGACCAAATTATTTATTTTACATACATACATACATACATACATATATAGGCAGAGCGTTAACGGTCGTAAGAATACGGTCACTATCGCCACGTCTGACATTTTTGAGGATTGTTTTCCAAGGTTGTTCCAGAAAACATGTATATCACTATAGTGACAGGTTGTCAGCCTGTCGCCTAAAATTGTAATAGAGGGGTCGCTCGTTGGTATTCCATCATGGCGGGTCGTGTATTGGTTATAATTTGATATTTCTTGTTCATTTGAGTGTTTGGTGAATAATTCTGATAGTGTATTAAGCAACAAACTATTCTGAAAGTGTTCATTAAATGGGAAATTGTAATTAATGCATATATTCGGCATTGTGCAATAGTGACGAGCGGTCTCCACGTGGTGCAGAAAATTTTACTATCGAGTTTTTTGTACTACATAATTTTGCGCAACACAGCCCCTAGTCGTCAGACTAGGATCACTGTGTTGTGGACTCTCCCTCGGCGTAATGCCACTTAACTTTACATCACTCTAACCTTACCGACGACCTGACTACTTTGACATTGGCAAAATACGTCTCCACCCATGAGATGTGACGCCAGAATTTAAAAAAAAAAAATGTAATACATTAATACTCTCGAGTCCCTTAGTCGCCTTTTGCGACACCCGCGGGAAGGATGTGGAGTGAAGCTATTCGAAGCCACACGGCATGATTGATTTGACTTTTAATAAGTAAAATAAATAAATCTCATCAAAAATCCGTACTGAAGACAGACGGAGAAATCACATCATTCTACTTTGAATCGATTCTTAGAAATATCGATGTTTATTTTTGTTTGCAGGCTGCTAGGGGTGTCCACGCATCAGGACTATAAGATCATGTTCTATTTGGACTACTTAGCGATGATCACCGTGCATACGGCCAAGTACGGCACTATAGATGTACGTATCAGTCATTTCATTACATTACCCACATAGAGATTGTCCCGATGGCGTAGCGGATAGTACCCCTGCCTTCTACGCCGTGGGTCGTGGGTTCGATCCCCACCGGACACAAATATTTGTTAAGTAAAATTTTTAAATACATATTTGTGTTGAGTCTGGGTGGTTTCTATGTATAATATGTATTTATTTACAAAAATAAGTATATAAGTAATAATATCAGCTATCTAGTTCCCATAGTACAAGCTTTGCTTAGTTTGGGGCTAGATGGCGCTGTGTGAATTGTCCAGGATATATTTATATTTACATTATTTATTTCATTACATTATCCACATACAGATATTTGTCTGTTTACTAGTGGGTCGTTTTCTTGTTCAGGGGGTCCGGCTGATTAGCATGTATCATGAATTTTTTGAAAAGTATTGTCTTTAATTTAATCGATTTCATAAATTTATGGTGGTGACGTAAGTTACATGCTGTGTGGTCAGCCTGGCCATCCCCGAGGCAGTGCCTTTACTTTTTTATTTTTTTATCCCACTCGTGCCGCGATTCTATTAGGAACATAAAATTGTTATTGTTTACAATGACTAATTCATTTATTCAGTTACAGTATTGTAATATAACTCTCTGACATTTTGAAAGCATTTATTGTGAATCTACTTGGAAATAAACAATTGAATCTTGAATCTAGTACTAATACTACAGTGGCTACAGCCACAATAGTCCACTGTTGGACATGGGACTCAAAACTCGAACTCAAAATTGTTTTTTACAAGTAGATTCACAATGAATACTTTTGAGTGTTAATTACAAAATTTTCACTAGATAAATCGATTAGAGATGTAAATATTTTAATTTAAAGGGCGAATCAGCCCATGGAACTGAACAACTTTCCCCAAGAAACATAGGTCGAAATATGAGATTTTTTTATCAGCCCATGAAACTGAACAACTTTCCCGAAAAAACATAGGTCGAACTATGAGAATTTTTTTGACCTCCCATTCAAATTGACTTGGTGGGTCAGCAATTTTGTATGGGAGGTCCAATTTTTTTTCATATCTCTACCTTTGTTCCTTGGGGAAAGTTATTCAGTTTAATGGGCTGTTTCACCCCTTAAAATATTAACAGCATTTTTTTTTACTAGATGGTACAGATGTAACTTCATACAAGGGATCGATTCCCTTAAGATGGCTAGTGGGCTGGCTATTTGGGTCTAAGCGTGTGCAATATTTTTGTTTTTAAATAAATTATCTTTATCTTTTTATATGATTTTCTTTTCAGGTAAAACCCCTAGGCGTAATATGGGGGAAGTACCCTCAATACAGTCCAAAAAACACAATAATGCTTGACGACATACGGAGAAACTTCATCATGAATCCCAGCAGTGGGCTTAAGATACGGCCTTTCAGACAAGCGCATCTAAATAGAGATAAAGATAGAGAATTACTGCATTTGTCGACGTATCTTAAAGATATAGCGAGATTCTGCGACGATTTCGACAGTTTAAATCATAAGGTAAGCTTTTTTGACAGTTTAAGTCATAATATTTGACATTGATAACAATGGTTTAACAATGAAATATAGGGAAAAAGATAGAGAATTACTGCATTTATCGACGAATCACAACGATATAGCGAGATTTTGCGATGATGTCGACAGTTCAAATAATAAGGTAAGCTTATTTGACAGTTTAAGTCATAATTATTTAACGGCTGTTATTGCTCTGCCTACCCCGCAAGGGATAAAGGCGTGATGTGTATGTATGTATGTAAGTCATAGTATTTGACAGTGATAATAATAGTTTGACATGTGGGCGCTCGCGGCTACGCCCGGGTGGAAGTCGGTTTTAATCCCGCAGCATCCCACAGGAACCTTTTTTCGGGATAACAACTGTCCTATGTGTTAATTCAAGTTACCCTCTATCTATGTGCCGAGTTTAATGAAAATCGGTTCAATAGTTTTAGCATGTCTTAGCCGTGTGATGTCGGCATAGAATAGCATTACCCCAATTCTTCCCGCGGGTGTTGTAAGAGGCAACTATGGGACTCGAGGGTTTCATGTGTATTACCACGTATTACAACTTTAGGCGACAGGCTGTCAACCTGTCACTACAGTGATACACGAATCATCTGAAGGGGCCCTCAACACTTGTCAGACGTGGCGATAACGACCGTAATTTTACGATCGTTAACGCTCTGCCTACCCCGCAAGGGATAAAGGCGTGATTTGTGTGTATGTATATATGTATGTAGTTTTAGCGTGAAGGAGTAACAAACATACAAACTATCACATTTATAATATTAGTATGATTTCTTATTAAACTTTTCCTTTATTCTCTACAGAAATGGGAGAAATACAAGCCTGATAAGAAAAGCCAGCACGCCGCCGGCAGCAAGCGGAAAGCGGACGACTCCGCGCCACACACACACAACGAATGACAACTATTCCGACGATTTTTTTAAAACGTTCCTGAAATACATTTCTAGAAAAAAGTTGTTCAGTTTTCGTATACTTGAATTTCGTCCAAGAGCGCAATTTCTGTTCGTCTTTGTTTCATGCGAAAATCTGCTATGACATGATTTTTTAAAGTAAGGATCCCGAATTGGTAACATTGTTGTTTGCCTCTATAAAAATATATAACATATGAGCAGGATGTCAACAGAAGCGTCGGTGGCCAAGTGGATAGGACACCGGTCTTACAATCGTGAGACCAGAGTTCGATCCCCGCCATGTACCAATGTGTTTTTACTCACGTACATTTACCGACTGCTCTTACGGTGAAGGAAAAACATCGTGATGAAACCCACATTCAAATAAAATTTGAAATCAAATGATATTTGAATGTGACTTAACCTAGGATTCGGGCCAGGTTAGCCTTCGGGTTGCAGAGGTCAGATGGCAGTCGCTCTGTGTAAAAACTTGGTTCCACGTCAAATCCCCTAGGTTAGGTAGCCGACCCCGACAGAGAACGGGATAAGGCAAGGAGAATGATGAGCAGGATGTCTACAATGTTGCCCTTTCGGGATCCTTTCTTTAAAAAGATCAAATAAAAAGTAGTAGTCTTGTTACACCTTGTATTTTCCCCGCGAATATTCACACATATTTTTGACTATAATATCAAGTAAATGAAATTTAATAACATGTGGTTAGATCGAACGTTTTCGTGCACGGAACTGACGAAAATTTCAGAAATTGAGCCCTATGACTTGAATCAATTCTACTGTACCTATAACTAATGTAATCACTTTTGTTTACTGTACTAAACTCGGAAAAATATTTACAATTTGTATATCAGTATTTATTTATGAAGAGTGAGCCAAATAAAAAGCATTTAATTATAATTACGTAGGTACCGTAATGATAATGTTCACTTTTCAATAAAACATGTTTTGCAAACTTTGCAAATGAAATTATGCGAAATAAACGTTTTGCCTCAGGGACATTTTGCAGTTAAATTTTTGCAACTAGTAATTTTCGTAAGTCCAGTTGTACCTATATTTCTTTATGTATTATTTAGGTATGGCGTGTATATTATGATTAATGATTATGAAGGACAAATAAAAGGATGTGATTATTTTTAAAACGTAATTTTATTTGCTTTCCTTATTGACAAACTACCTACATTTTGATAAAGCCTTTGATATATGATGTGTATTGTAAAGAAAGTCGGAAAGAAAGTTCTAATAAAAAGTTGTCAGTTTTTGTTCGTTTATTTCCCAGTAGATGGCGTTCGGAGTGAATTATACGGTGCAATTTCCTAGAGATCTTATTTTTATTATGAGAACAATAAAGCACTGAACGCATTAAAGTCCCATTATAGAGAGGAGTAGTAGTTTTATTGTGACAATTCCTCAATCTGAAATATTTAATTACCACCTATTTCGGACAAGTGTTGCTACCACCCCTAAATTCCTCTTTGATGTAGCAAAATGACACCAATTTTATAAGAGGGT
Organism: Keiferia lycopersicella; assembly: GCA_029255805.1. NCBI lineage: Eukaryota > Metazoa > Arthropoda > Insecta > Lepidoptera > Gelechiidae > Keiferia > Keiferia lycopersicella. The sequence goes on from JARACZ010000028.1 coordinate 2,110,210, forward strand.
AGTTGTTACATTATGCGTCGGCGTCGAGGTGAGCTCTTATAGAGAATACCTTCACAGTATGTACCGTATACATATACAGGGTGTCCGGTGGCAGAATTAGGATTTTAATTTTGAATTATTTTTGAACCGTTGTTGATCGGAGGGGCGTGCGGGGGATCACGTTCGATTCGTCATTTGCGCGGGTTTCTTTGACACAATGTCGCATTGGACAGGTGAACAACGTGCGTTCGTGATCGAAGCATATTTTAAAGCAAACGATTCCTGTGTTGTTGAGACAATGTTACAGCGATTTCGTACAGTGAACACAATCTTTTGGAGCGATGAAGCTCATTTTCATTTAAATGGAAGTGTAAATAAACAAAACTGCCGTTATTGGTCACCTAAAGGACAGAACCCAGAATTGAAACATCAAAAACCACTTCACAGTCCAAAAGTGACGACCCTATTTTTTGAAAATGACCAAGGACAACCTGTTACTGTGAGCGGCGATTCTTATCGGCGCATGCTTAACGATTTTTTTCTGCCAACATTGAGAGAACATCCTGCTTTCAGTTCACAGACATGGTTTCAGCAAGGTGGCGCCACGCCTTACACTGCTAGAGAGACCATGACGCTTCTTCGTGACCCATTCCCTAACAAATTGATTAGCCGTTTCGGTGACATCCCTTGGCCACCCAGGTCGCCGGATCTTACTCCCATGGACTTTTTTCTGTGGGGGTACCTCAAAAGTAAAGTTTATGAAACAGCCCAACGAACCATCTCAGCATTAAAAGAAAATATCGTGCGCGAGGTGAATGGTATCCCGATGTCCCTTCTTCAGCGAGTGGCGCGGAATACTGTAGCAAGATTCCAAGAGTGTGTCCGCCGTAACGGTGAACATTTGGACGACATAATTTTTAACAAATAAAACCCGCATTTCCCTGCTTTATTATAGTCATTCAAATTAAAATGTATATTTTGTAGTTTTTATATTATTTAATTTTGAAATCCTAATTCTGCCACCGGACACCCTGTAGTTTGTGACGACTACCTAACACATTACTGATTGATTACTTTTCATATTGGTGCTGCATTTTATTTGACGCCAGGATCATATTCTTTGGTGCAAATTCTTATCATCATCATCATCCATCACATCAGAGTAGTTTAGACTTGGTACAGAAGAAAAAAAAAGCAAAGAAGTATTTAAGAATTCAGAGTTTTATTTTCACCTACATTTTACATTAAAAATAAATCTTAACAGTTACTACATTTTATCATTTTCACATACATTTTATAGTCATGAATAATAAATATAACACATTCATTTAATTAGAAGAAAACAAATGCTAGCAATATTTAAGACAGGTTCTCAACCATTGCTTAAATATTAATAACATTTTCTGAGTATAAAAGTGCCCTAAAAATCAAAATTGCCGTCAAATTCTTTGAATAAAAACCTTTGGTATACAATTTGAATTCTAATGCAATCAGCAAATATGATTTTATCGGGCCACACACAATATCCAAGTACCTACAATGTGTTTACATGAATGACAATCTGTTAAAATTACAATCATCAATTCTTCCAGATACATATTTTCAGGTAACATATAAAACATCAATATTATAAACCCAGGAATCTAATTTGAAAAAAATCTTATCATCTAAATTTTCCTTTGCTTCCTGACAGTCAATTAATAAAAACTTGCAATTCATAGATAGTTCTAGAAAACATTCATTTAATTATTACCTACACTATTCTAGAGTGGGACGAAAGTCAGAAAACAATTTCACAATTAAACGACCAGCATTCACACATCAATAATAAAATAAATAATGTAGTAGAGAAAAAATGTTTGTCCCTAAGCCATTTAGAAAGGGAAACTAATTATCTAGCTATCAGAAGTTGGTTTTGCACTTATACAGGGAGTAAAAAAAATTTGCTGCAAATATTTTAAGGGGTGAACAAGCCCATGAAACTGAACAATGTTCCCTAAGGAACATAGGTCTAAATATGAAAAAATTTTGGACCTCTCATAACATAAATAAGCAACCAAGCAAGTTGAATGTACTGTATGGGAGTTTCAAAAATTCTTCTCATATTTCATATTTTCCCTGAGGAAAGTTGTTCAGTTTCATGGGCTTATTCATAGTTTAAAATATTTGTAGCTAATATTTTTACACCTTAAATAGCAGAATGCTTTCTTCCATACACAACAACCTCTAGAAGTTTCTTTATCTAGACAAGAAATAAGTAGATCTTTCTTTCAGCTTTGCTGTATAACTGACCAAATGTAAGACTTTATCACATAAAATAGCAACAATTCCAATATTTTTTTACCTCTTTCTATAATCTCACGGTTCATACACAATTTTATGTGAAAAAGGTTTTCCCATGAATAGACAATAGGGTGATCTATAGATGATTCATTTACATGGTTATAGCAGCAATTCCATTAAAAATTGTTACCATACATACATAAAAAACTTTCTGCTCGGCAGACATATCTAGAATTTGAAAAACACTCACTCTTCACATTGCATGTAAATAAGCCATCTAGAAACATCCTTAAGAAATTGGGGGAGTCTTTTATCTAAGCCTTACGCTTAATCAGAGCCTGACCCGGAGCTTCCATCTGACGAATCATCACTGCCACTGTCACTGTCGCTACCACTCCCCGAAGACTCACTCTCGGACTCATCTGAACTGTCATCGGAGCTGTCTGAAGATCCAGATGAACTGGATTTGTCGGAGCAATCATCGCAGTCCTTGCAATCGTTGCCACGTTTTTTCTTATTCGGGATTTTGCAGGAGCCCTTACTGTAAGAAAAGAATAGAGGGTAGTTAGATAATGTTAGTATTTTGAAAACACGCTGCACAGATTTTAAATCTACAAATATTTATGCAATCTTAGCATATTACGAACTAAAAATTTGTTTTGCTTGATCAGAACAAAATCAAATTTAAAACTAATACAGTATTTTTGAAGATTCTATTCCTTCCAAATATCAAATACCAAAAAAATTTGGATCACAGACACAGTACACAACAAGAATATTAAAATTTTGAAATGAAAATACAAGTTTGATAAAACTGATAATGATTTAAATAACCTAAAATAATTACACAATGTGATAAAATAAATTTGTGCTAGAATCATTTTGAGGGTAGGAAAAAAACGAACCTGCAACTTCCAGAGCTGCACTCGTCCTTCGCCTTCAGGTTCTTCTTGAGCACCTGCGTGCGGGAGGGTCGCACCAGAATCTTGCGTTTCCCTTTGCACTCGTAACTCCAGTGGCCATACTCCAGACACTTTTGGCAGCGGATTCCCTGTGGGAACGCCGCCGCTAACGCTGCTTGCCTGCGAAAAAGAAAAGACCGTTGAAAACTGAACTTGAAAAACCTAATAATCACGAAGAAAATGCCGTATTACAATAGGGATTCTTACTTCTTTCTCTGAGATGAATGTCTGTTGTAGATAGTCATGTTGGTTTTCGCAGGGTATCTTTAAATGTGAAATACCGTTGGTCTGGAGTGTTCAAATATGTGCGGTGAAGACTAGGGGTCCTGTTGATGCGGAAGTAAATTGCAAAATGCGAAGAAATGTGCAAAACAACAGATTTTCTTCCGTTTCACGAGCTTCGCCACAAGAAACAAACATGGATGATGACATTGACAGTTCAATGAACGCCAATTCACGTAACAGTCAATGAAAATTGGTTCGTGAATGGGAAGTTTTAGAAAAAATTGTCGGCAAAACGTGTCGCAATGTAAAAAAAGATAAAATGTCGCTAAGCCAATATCCAAAATTTAAAAAAGTTCGTTGCCATAGAAACGAAAAACGTCAACATTGTCAACAAATCTCGTTTGAATCACTACAAAGAAATCGAGTAATAATTTAATTATAATGCAGCAGATTCTCTTCTGAGTACCTCGAATACAACCTTCGTAAGGGCCGCTACAATTTGTGAAAGTTATGGTAATTTCTTTTTACGCTATAAGATTTTACGACAGGTTTTTCGAAAGGTCATGTTTACCGCAGTGTAAAACTTTTTCAGGGTCTTTTAAGCATACTAAAGAAGCTCAGATCGAGTCCAGATAAAGAACTGCGCCTGCTGCTGCTCGGCTTGGACAATGCGGGCAAAACTACGCTGCTTAAGCAGTTGGCTTCAGAGGATGTAAATCATGTGACTCCTACAGCAGGTTTCAATATAAAATCTGTGCTTTCCAACGGTTTCAAGCTGAATGTATGGGATATAGGCGGGCAGAGGAAGATCAGGCCCTATTGGAGGAACTATTTTGAAAATACTGACATTCTGGTGAGCATTTGAACCAATTTCTATGCGTCATCTAGTACCTACAGAAATAGAAATAATTTTATTTGCAACTACAACATGGCATTTTGATGAGATCTTATTGTAACATTCCAGAGTAGTATTCTGCTAGCTAATAGCATGCAAATTATCAAGAAAAAAATATTTATCATAGGTATTAAATTACAATTTATAACAAAACATAATCCTAACAAAATAATAAGAATTGAGATACTAATATACAGAGCAGTAATATATCTTGCTTTGGTAAATCATTGAATCCTACACTACATTTTTCTGAATCAGCCCTCAAAGATTTGTCATGGCGATAGGGACTATATTTTTACAATTGTAAACGCTCTGCCTACTCCGCAAGGGATAAAAGCGTGTTGTATGCATGTAGGTAACACTAGGCTTTTAATTCTAACAAGAACTTTTCCGTAAATGCATGAAACCAAGTGATACATAATAGAATTTCTTCTTCCAAGTCGATGCCAAATTCCTGCGGGACGTGACCATGGGGAGCCTCTGCTCCACAAAATTTCTCCAGGCTCCGCGGTGTTGTGCCATGTGCACTGACGCCTGCAGTGTGACCTTGGTTGCCTGCAGTACCGTATCTGTACACAATACAATTTAGAACACTACAAATTGTTGTCGATAACGTCATTTTAGATCTTCGTAGTGGACTGCTCCGACCACGTGCGCTTGGAGGAGACGGCTCAGGAGTTGGCCGAGCTGCTGCAGGATGACAAACTCCGCGGAGTGCCGTTGCTGGTGTATGCCAACAAACAAGACCTGTCCACCGGTAGGGCTAAGTTATAGTCTGTAAAATATAGGATGATCCCTGTGATGTTTGTAACCTTGAAGCAAATGAAATATACATGATCCCTGTGAGGTTTGTAACCTTGAAGCAAATGCTATGACATAAGGTCCATTTTTCTAGTAAACAAAGGAACATGTACCTTATGTCACAGCATTTGCTACAAGGTCACAAACGTCACAGGGATCATCCTATATTTTACAAACTATAAATCTATTTATTATTTAGTATTTCGCCTCCTATTTTTATGGGTTTTCATTGCTTTGGTTTTCATTATTTACGACACCAGGAGGATTATTCGGTTGTTGGACATCTCAATGGTATATGAATCTGTAAAGACTGATTTAGTAACAGGGAATTAGTTGCACTACTATACTGTTACATGGAGCCATGCCATGCCATGCGTTATTGTTATTAAGATATACTTAAAAATGTCTCAGGCAAAAATTGAGCTGCAATAGCCCGGATGATAGATAGCCCGTCGCTAATATAGATGGCTAAAGTAGGCTCAATAATCTTTGTGTGTGTATCACGTGTGTTTGAAAAGATAAATCAGTGCTTGCTCCCTTGTGGGCTGAATTCCCACATGGCCTGATTTCGTCAGTACACATTTAGTTTTAGTTCTTTGTTCTATTCTTTAGTTTTAAGAATGTGTTTTTATATGCATGTAAACTAAATGTGTATTTTTGAAATAAAGCGATTTATCTATCTATCTATCTAATCCGCCATTTTCCCCGCAGCACTGCCAGCCAGCGAGGTGGCCCAGCACCTAGGCCTGCACATCATCAGAGACCGCACCTGGCAGATCCAGGCATGCGTGGCTGTCGATGGCACGGGCCTCAAGGAGGGCATGGAGTGGGTCTGCAAGAATATACCCGTTAAGAAGTAGCTTTAAAGGTGGGACCTACATTATGATTATAGTTATTATATCTTCTATGTCTAGTCAATGTAATATTCCGTCCATAGAAATTACCTAGTTTAAAAGAATCTTTTGACTACTAGATCATCTTTATAGGTGCCTTACTAGCAATATTACGTGAAATTATTAATTTACTCATAATATCTAACACTAGTAAGAACTCGGAGTAGTAGTTATATAGAGTTATTTGAAATAAGCACGGTAAGGCCCGTATTTATAAACCGCACTCAACTCAGATCGATATCGAGTGCGACTGTTAATAGTATTGACTGAAATTTCTCAAAATCGCTCTTGGGATTGATCTCAAGAGTTGAGTGCGATTTATAAATACGGACCATTAAGTGTGTGAGCGATAAAAAAAGAGTACCTACCTACTACTCATTTATTTTCTTAGCTAAATATATTTTATTATTAAACCAGAATAATTTAATATTTATGATCACGTGATTTTCCAAAACACCTATGTTAATAAATTTTTTAAAGTTATTTTTCATTTTCAATTCAAAGTATATACCTTTACATGATTATCATGATACATACACATTAGTTATTATTTATTATAATAATAATTATTTATTATTAAGGCATAAAACCTATTTACGGTTTAGAATAATGAGTGATTTTTCAAAGATCATAATATGATAAACTTTAGTAAATAATAGTTTTAATTTCATTTAATGTTATCTTCCAAATGTGATTTTTATTTAATAAAAGACAATTAATTGACAGTCAAGATTTTATTTATTTAAAATTAATAAGTACATACACTTTGAATAAGTAGGTATAATTTTCATCGTCATTCATCATTCTTCTTCTTTAACCCGTTCTCTGTCGGGGTCTACTACCTAAACTAGAGGAGTTATTATATCATATCATAATAAATACTTTTCATTAGGTACATTTACATATTTCGTAGCCAAATACAAGAATAGCGCTGAAAAAGATACAACGAAAAAGAAAATAAAATTTGAAGAGAAAGAAAATTTAAATAATTAAAATACCTTCTATATGCTAATATTCCTAACTTAGCACCAAATGTCCAGCAAAATTATTATTTACACAACATAAATAGTCATACTTCTAGAATATATAATTTAAAGAAATCATAAATAGTATGTACTTACTTGAAAATCATAATAGTGCATCATCCAATAAATGATAAAAGTAATAATTAAGTTTTTATAGGTTATTATTATGAGAATTTATTTTAAGTAGAATACAATATTAAGTATCACGAATTCCCAAATTTTTGAAATAACTACTTAGCTACTAAAGTCAGACATTAAATATTGCTTTCAATTATAAAAATTATGACTCTACTTAAATAATAATGAACGTACAAGATTTGTAATCCACATAACTTTAAATTGAGCTTAAAATAATTCCTGAAAATAAAAATAAATATACCATCAAAGTAATAATAATTTACCTAATAATTCAGGTTTTCTTTTCTTAAGTAACCTAACTAAAACAAAGTTTCAAAATCTTACAAGGATCTCTTTTCTTAAGAAAAAGTTTCAATCTTACAAAAATATATTTTCTTAAGACAAGTTTCAGAATCTTACAAGAATCTCTTTTCTTAAGTACCTAACTAAAACAAAGTTTGAAAATCTTACAAAACATAAGTTTTTATTCTAAGTAACTAAGTCGCAAATAGTAATAATTGCACATTAATAGGAAGATCATACAATGGTTTGTGTATAACTCGGTTCAATAAAGAAAGTGGTTTCACCTTTCAGCTCTCAGTGACGCCACCGTCAGCATAAAAATGTTCTTGTAACTAGTATTTTTGTGACAAACTAAAGCGTTTTCGTGACAAATAATAGGTCTTTGTGACAAATAATAACATTTTTCTGTAAATTTTGTAGCCCAAACCCTTTTCTATTACCATTTCTTGCAGCTTTTGTTGGTCAAATTAGCTTATAGTGTACCAAGGCGGAAATATATAATTTTGTTGTCAAAGAAGACCGCCATTTTAAATCACTTTATTGAACTGAGTTATACTTGTAAATGCAGCTCTGTCACAACAGGGTAAGGTTTATAGTTCGCTGTGATACACCTCTGTGGTTACCCTCAATTCGTGCTCGTGGAACGCAGCGCAGTCAGATGGGTGCGCCGCCTGCAGAAAGAAATAAGTTAGAAAGAAAAAGAGCAGACGTGAAACCGCATGCAGAAAGAAAAAGAAAAGACGTGGAACAAGACCTGCATGGCTTACATGCGTGCCATGATAAAATTTTGTCACCGCAATATGTCTTCTGCAGCTAACTTCACTGCGAATAAGTTACGCATTCTGCCGGAGTTACATTGTGCGCATATAAAACGACAAAATATGTCGTGGGCTCGTGGCACGCATGTTAGCCATGCTGGACATAAACACAGGGTGTAAAAAAAATTGCTGCAGATATTTAAAGGGGAGAATCAGCCCATGAAACTGAACAACTTTCCAAAAGCTTTTTTTGTATTTCGCCCTGGGTTTCTTGGGGAAAGTTATGCAGTTGCGTGGATTGGTTTACCCCGTAAAATATATGCAGCATTTTTTTTTACACTGTTTAACTCTCAACGGATTAAGCGTGGATTGAGCAACCTTATTGTGTGCCTTTGTACTATGTTTAACCTGTTTAATAATGTGAGTGAGCGTAAAATAAAAAATAATGATACAGGTAGGTATAACAATACAGGATACATTTTTTAGTCTGTACACAAACTTTATAGGGTGTCTCTACTCATGGTTCTGACCAACTTTTACTATGGGGCCACCTGCGAAATCGCAAAAAAAAGTAGATGTTCCATAGAAAAAACAGGTGGCCCCATAGTAAAAGTTGTTCAGAATCATGAGTAAAAACACCCTATAAAGTGCAGGTACTGACTAAATTATAATCCTGTATAAACGAAACACCTTGGGCAGCCAATCACAACACCGCCCCAGTCTGGCAGGCATGGCGTTAATTTGTCATCCATCATTCACGCGGCATTAATTTCTCGCGTTATCGAACGCAACATACAGCGAGCTCGATCGTCAGGCCGGCGGTGATTCATTGCTCTGTGGTAGGTACTACAGAGCAGATACATACAAGAGATGTCGTGAGACGTTTTCTATAAAGCTTCAGCCACATCTTAGCATCAAGAACGCAGGACGCGGATTGCGAAATATGAGCGTCTACAACGTCTACTAAATCGCGGCCGCTAAGGTGTGCAATTGTGCAAGGTGCCATAGGTAAACACTGGTAGCGTCCGTCCTCTCCCCAGAACAACTCCTAAGCCCAGTCTTCAGTCCGATCAGTTCTCCCCAGAACAACTCCTAAGCCCAGTCTCGCCCCAAGGGCGTGATTGGGCTGGTTGTTTGAACAACCAACCAAATATTTCCGGGTGAGCACGTGCTCCCCACCAAGCCGACAGGCGTAGTTTTGATGGCCCCGGGGCCGAAAACGTAGAGTCCAACACAAAAAAAAACTGGTAGCGTCCGCCGCGCGTCTGACGCTCCCACTTCGCAGTCGCTTTGGTCGCTCAGGTTTAGATTAGAACCTAGGAAAAATTTTTGGACCTCCCATACAGGTTGACTCGCTTGGCTGCTACATTTTGTATGGGAGGCCCAATGTTTTTTTGCATATTTCGACCTATGTCTCTTAGGGGAAGTTGTTCAGTTCCATGGGCTGATTCACCCCTTAAAATATTTGCAGCTAATATTTTTACACCTTATATGTATTATTTTTGGACTTCCTGTATATAATAAAGGTCGACGGTGATCCGTATTGATTGATTTGCCCCGGTCTAGTGAATGTGATGAATTGCCTCACGATGAGCTGTGATTGTGTCAATAATTTTATACACACATACATACAGAAATTACGCCTTTCATCATTCTCCTTGCCTTATCCCGTTCTCTGTCGGGGTCGGCTACCTAACCTAGGGGAGTTGACATGGAACTAAGTTTTAACACAGAAGAGTGATTGTCATCTGACCTCTGCAACCAGAAGGCTTATTGGCCCGAATCCTAGGTTAAGTCACATTCAAATATCATCTGATTTAAAATTTTATTTGAATGTGGGATTCATCACGATGTTTTTCTTCACCGTAAGAGCAGTCGGTAAATGTACGTGAGTAAAAACACATTGGTACATGGCGGGGATCGAACTCGTGTCTCACGATTGTAAGACCGGTGTCCTATCAACTTGTCCACCGACGCTCCTTTATCCTTTGGGAATGATGGGTAATCCAATATTTTCCCGATTCGGGTTAAAGTTACCCCTCAAGGAATAAAGTTACCCCCCAAGGGATAAAGTTACCCGCAGTAACTAGTAGGTACTTTTCCTACCTACCTACTATACCTACCTATGTTTCATAACCATTCATCTAATAATTTACTTGGAGATTTCCTTTTATGTCCTTGCATTTTATAGAAAATTCTATAGAAAACGTTTCTTTCATTGCAAATCTCTCCTGGATACTACATTATGCCCATTCAGACGTGATTAACTATTGTGCAGAATAAAAATAAACGCTGGAAAATCTCGTAACATTTCTTAGAAAGGAAATAAAGACTACTGAAAATTGTTTTCATGCAGGATTTATTTTGGTTGGTTTATTCTGACTATACCTACCAAAATTTTTAATTTTCGCAGTTATTTACACTAAGGTCCGTCGTGAAAAACCCGCTAAATTATAACCCTGATGACCTATAAATGATTGACTTTTTGTTAAAAAGTTAACACAAACCAAACAGGCGGAAAAAATTCACGCCGCCACCGATGGGATTCGAGCCCACGTCTTCTGACTTGCCGGGTCAGACGTGTTAACCGTTACACCACGGATGGCTCTGTCCTAGGTGGTTATGTGAATCAATTGTTTCGTTCATATATTTTCATAGTTCTACTACAAAGTCATAGGCGGTGCTATAGCTACTCGAAGTAATCCATATGCAACAGCAGACTGTTGTGTTGTGGCTGTTAAGGAGGTAGTCCATGTCCAACAGTGGACTGTTCCCAGACCGGCCGAAGCAAGGAAAACATGATCAGCATGGCAAACATGCGTGCCACGATAAAATTTTGTCACCGCAATATGTCTTCTACGGCTAACTTCACTGCGAATAAGAAACGCACTCTTCCGTAGTAACATTATACGCATATGAAACGATAAAATATATCGTGGCACACATGTTAGCTAGGCAGGTGGGGCTTCGTGCAGGATTCTGACGTGAACTGTCTGTGTGGTGTAGTTCAAACGATGAACCACTTAACGTCGTGTCGCAGGACGATCAGCGACTGCCAGCGCTGTCAACGTAGCTAAGTTGTGGGCCGCGACGCGACCATACAGGGTAAAAAAAAAATGCTGCAAATATTTTAATTGGTGAATCAGCCCATGAAACTGAACAACTTTCCTTAAAGAACATAGGTCAAAATATGAAATAAATTTTTGGTCCTCCCACACAGAGTTGACTCGCTCGGCTGCTACATTCTGTATAGGAGGTCCAAAAATTTCTTTCATATTTCGACCTATGTTTCTTGGGGAAAGTTGTTCAGTTTCATAGACGTTGAGAATGGCGATTTGCACTTACCTCACAGTTGACATCACTCTGTATAGCGTTGTACAGGTCCCAGAAGCCTTTGCCCCTCTGGTAGCTCAGTGCAGCCGATGCAACCATACTGCTAAATTTCGTGAGGCCTGCTTTGATCCCTGGAAGTGCTGGAAAAGAGATATTTAAAAAGATTATCGTACGATTGTGGATTGTGTCTCCAGATGAGATTACAATATGACTTTATTCCCGTTCGTCACCTCCCTTGTCGACCACCAGGGTGGTCATTGTTCGTCACCCCTCCGTCAGTGATTCTACTAAGTCAGTTAACAGTTTTGGTTTTGAGAGGCCTCAGACTGCAATCTTTTCAGAGGCTGCATCAGGAATGTGTTGAAAGACTGCCTCTGTCACTCCGGAGAGGTTTCTTCTGCCATGTTTTACAGGCTGCCTTCACTTCACTTCGTCCGCCATTTTGAAAAAGAATCCTTGTAATCCTTGTGTGCCGTGTGATGCCGGCTTAGAATTGCTTTACCCTATTTCTTTCCCGCGGGTGTCATAAGAGGCGACTAAGGGGCTTGAGCGTTTTATGTATATTACAATTTAAGCGACAGGCTGACAACTTGTCACTATAGTGATCTACTTATTATCTGAAAAGGCCCTCAACATTTGTCAAACGTGGCGATAGTGATCGTATTTTTACGGCCGTTATTGCTCTGCCAACCCCGTACGGGATAAGGGCGTGATATATGTATGTATGTATGTATCCTTGTAATCCACTCACCACTGCCAGTCGTCGACTGCCTGTTGATCAAACACATGAGGTGTTCAGCGCATTGTGGTGCCTTGATCGAGTGCTGGTATGCTCGGTAGACCCGAAGAACAGGTTCGATTACTTCCAAGTTTAAGGTGTCTGTCACTCTGTCGGCAATGGCGTTGTAGTCGCCGCGGGTCGACATCTTTTGAGCGGCTGCTTCCGCCATTTTGAAGGTTTGCTGAAATGTAGAAAATTTGTAAATTGAAAACTAGATTAAAAATTCATGGCTATTCGAACATGAAAGGTGAAAACCCAGATTTTGCAATCATCATCATCATCATCATCAGGGGGTGGCATTGTCAAATCAAATTCGGAGGTCAGCATGTAGTAGTAACCTTTGCGGTCTTTTTTAATGTATCATTAGAATTTTATACACAGCGCGACTGGTCATCATCATTACACCAACAGTCTTCTTTTATGGACCTCCAGGTCTTTTTGTCAAAATATGTTTGTATTTTTCTCTTGTATGCATGACTGTATGTGTCCTTAATAATAAAATAAATGAACAACTAATACAACCCGATGCTGAAGATCGATTTCCGCCTACTAAGTGTTTGATAAAAACTCACAAGGCTTGGCAAGCGTTGCCATTGCATTTCAAAGGAAAAACATTCTGTCCATTTCTTTAGACGCCTTGTACAACATCCAGGATTAAAATAAACTGACGCGATGGTACACACAGTTCTTTCAGTGACGATTGGCGATCGATGTGGCGCAGTGGTAGTGCGACCGACTGCCTGCGACGCAGAATGTTCTGCGGTCGATTCTCGGTGAATGGGAATTTGTCCCCACATTGCAGGTTGAACCACTGATTGTCCGTAAGAAAGATAGAGGGGACATTAAACTGTAGGTCCCAGTTGCTGTCTATGATAACTTAGACAGCGGTCGTTACAAAACCATGTCAGACACCTACTACTTGCAGGAAGCGGTTGAAAAATTCGGACTCTTCTCTTTTCGTGTGGGACACAGAGTCCTTCAACGACCCAATAAACCCTAGCGTCAGAATCTTTCAACCGCCTTTTACAAGTAGCAGGCTTCTGACATGGTTGTGTAACGACCGCCGTCTCAGTAATCATATACAGCAACCGGGACCTACGGCTTAACGTGCCATCCGAAACAAAGAACCATCTTACTTACGGACAATCGGGTGGTTCAGCCCGCAATGTCTTAACCAAACTGGGAACAAATTCACAAAGTGATAAATATCAACTTTGGGAGTGACCCACCGAGAATTGCACTCAGAACCTTCTGCGTCAAAGGCAGTCGCACTACCACTGCACCACATCGGTCGTCACATGAAAAGTGAGGGTGTTACCTTGATGTATTCCACAGCTGGCTTCACGTAGCTCGTCACATCGGTGTCCAAATCCAGGTATTTCTTCAGCACCAAGTTGATGAGAGCTGATATGGACTTCTCTGGCTTCTTTAGGTTGAGGTGGGCAGACTTTGGCAAACCTTGGGAGTCGATCAATCCGTTGATCACGTACTGGGCTGAGGCTAGGTATCTGAAAAATTGGTAGGTGTAGATGAGTCTTCTTTTTTTCGTCTGGGACACCGTGTCGTCCAACGACCCAACCCATATACAGAATTTTGTCTAATCGTCTCTTAAGTTTGACAGATAAATAATAATATTTCCCAATTTTTTCCCGCAGGTGTAGGAAGAGATGACTAAGGGACTCGAGGGTTTCATGTGTAGACAGCTTTAGGCGACAGGCTGACAACCTGTCTCTACAGTGATACACGAGTCATCTGCAAGGATGGACCCTCAATATTTGTCATACGTGACGACCGTCTGCTTACCCCGCTAGGGATAAAGGTGTGATATGTGTAGGTTCATTTTTTATTTATTTCACATAATAGCATTTTACCACAATACATTATTAGCATTGTTTTTAACTTTCGTGCGTGCGTTTTCGACAAGCGTTTAATTTTAAATATTTCGAAAGATTATAAATGGAGTATATCGTATTTTTGGACAACACTTTTAAGCGTGCACTTTTTATGTTTTATTAATGACCCATTCATCTAGTGAATGGCTTTGATTCATGATGAGTAGAATCAGGGGTTAGCTAACCCAAGGTATCTAAGCTCAATTACTGCCAAGTGAAGGATCAGTAACAGTCAGGAAACAGTGGCGGATTTAGATACTTGCCGCCCGTAGGCTATTTAAATATTGCCACCCCCTTGTGATCTCTGCATTTCGGCACCCTACACAGTGGTTCTTAACCGTTTGGTACTGTGCCACTTGAAAAAAAAAATCATATACATATGCTGTGGACCCCCCATTTAGTTCATTGATTTTGAGGTAAACACACAGTTAAAAAATTAAGAGAATGAGTCTACTCGTGACCATGGAGCGTGTAACCGCTTCGAAATATCTAAGTAAAACAAATATAATCGTGGTGATAAGTACTATTAATTTAAGTGTTGTGAACAACCGCGAAAATCTAAAAACATATACAGTTAAAAAATGTAAGTAAATGAAGGGAGAGAGCGAAGCAAGTTTGACATTTTACGTTAAAAGGCAAGAGAGAAGCCATGCAGCGCCACATTAACACTATAAGGTGTAAAAATATTAGCTGCAAATATTTTAAGGGATGAATCAGACCAGAAAAATGGACCCACCATACAAATTGATATAGTCTCGGCTGGTACCTTTTGTATGGGAGTTTTTTTTTTCATATTTCGACCTATGTTCCTTGGGGAAAGTTGTTCAGTTGCATGGGCTGGTTCACCCCTTAAAATATTTGCAGCTATTTTTACACCCTGTATACGTATTGCGAACGACGCGAGCTCGACTTTACACGATAAAGTAAAAGAAAAAAGCGATATTTCGGGCTAGATTTGCCGCCCCCTAAAATCCGCCGCCCTAGGCTTCAGCCTACTCAGCCTGCTGGTAAATCCGCCACTGGCAGGGAGCAACAGGAAACCCTGAAAATTACTGTTCACGAGAAATACGGGAAAACAATTTGAAGGAGAATTTGCGGGTGCTCAGAAGCTCTATTTTTTACGTTTTCGCTTGCGGAAGTCTACCACTAATAGTTCGACTTCCCGACTTGTTTGAATGTCCCGGTGGCGTAGCGGAGAGTACCCTTGCTTTCTACGCCGAGGGTCGTGGGTTCGATCCCTACCGGACACAAATATTTGTTTAGTAAATTTTCAAATATTTGTGTCGAGTCTGGGTGTTTTCTATGTGTAATATGTATTTAAATACAAAAAAAGTATTAGTATCAGCTATCTAATTCCCATAGTACAATCTATGCTTAGTTTGGGGCTAGATGGCCTGTGAATTGTCCAGGATATTTATTTATTAGTTGTGCTTGCATCACACGTTTTAGGTAAGACTCAAATCCATTCTTGTTCCATTGTATTTTTAGAATAGGAGCACTTCTGGGCAGGTTTCTGGGTGGTTTACTGTCCAGGGGGTCCGGCTAACCATACGCATGTAACACAACATTTTCTCTTGGCATGAACTCGATGTTATTTTATTTACCACCTAACGTTACATGTTGTTTGGTTAGCTTGGCCAGCCCCGAGGCAGTGCTTTAGGGGCTAGTTTTAAGTTTTTAGTCCACCTGAGCCGCGTTTACACTAGGTTCATAAAATTGTTATTGTTAAAATTGTTAATTCTTGACCATCAAAAAGCGAAATGTAAAATTTACTACTTTGAATAAATAATTTGATTTGATTCTCACCCTGATCAATCTACAAATACCCTTTACATTTAAAAAACCGAGTAAAAAAAGTAGGATCGATTGTCTAAACCAAGCGTTGCGAACTTGTACACGACACGATAGTGCGCTGCGTAGGTACCTACACGGAATCGAATTACATACATACAGATATCACGCCCTTATCCCTTGTAGGGTAGGCAGAGCGTTAACGGCCGTAAAAATACGGTCGATATCGCCACGTCTGACAAATGTTTGAGGGCCGTTTCAGATAGGTCGTGTATCACTATAGTGACAGGTTGTCAGCCTGTCGCCTAAAAGTTGTAATACACCTGAAACCCTTAAGTCCCTCAGTCGCCTCTTACGACACCCACGGGCAGGAAATGGGGTGATGCTATTCTAAGCTGGCATCACACGGCAAAGCCGGCATCACATGGATTACAGGCATACATATATCACGCCCTTATCCCTTGCAGGGTAGGCAGAGCGTTAACGGCCGTAAGAATACGGTCGCCATCGCCACGTCTGTCACTTTTGAGGATTATTTTCCAAGGTTGTTTCAGAAATCATGTGTATCACTATAGTCGGATACACATGTATTTACGCCTTTTCAGAAATTTAGTTTTAGGAAAGCAATGTTGAAGTAGAAATAGCAACTACCTGCTAAAATTCAGATTTAGCTTACGGAAAGTAAACCTACTTACTTAGGTATGGTGATCCCGAATAAACTAGTGCCACGCCACGCCACGATCACCTAAAATTTTCTCCCTCAGTAAGAAAGCACTTGCTCTAAGAGAAGGAACATTAAATTCGTGTAGTCGTTTTTCTTAATAACAACAACCATAATAGTCCACTGTTCGATATTAGCCTGCCGCCTTTACTGGAGGGAGGCAATTTGGCGGTCGGGTTAGCAAGCGCAGTGCAACGCTGCTACCCATACCGTGGATTGATCTCTTAGTCACTTTTAATGGCATCTGTTTGCTGAAATGGGGCGGCAATGCTATTCTAAGCCGGCACCATACAAATATAAAACAAAAACTTACTTTTGATACACCTCAGGTCTGGCAATAGTCAGGACAGTATCAGTCAGATACGTCGCAGCTGCTTTGATCCAGTGCCTCCTAAACGACTGGTTCTCGAAGTTCTTGAACATCAGCTCAAAGCTGATCTTCCCGTCAGGTCCAGTGAACGACTTCATCACCCTCTTAAACCCTGACTTCTCCCAGATAGTCTTGCCCAGTTCAGAATTGATAAACAGGTCCCAGTATAGATGCGCCTTTTCTAAGAATGGTGGAAGGAAGTCAGCGTGGTCTTTGTGGTCTTCCGCTCGCTTCTGAGCCTCAGGAGTTGACAGAGAGCTCAAGGCATTCATTATGAGGGGCAGCACCGAAGCACCGCCATTTTGATTCTGGCCTCCCATGAAGGTAGAAGCTAGACTCATGAGTCCTTCCAAGTTTAAGTCGTTATCTGTGCTCCGCTTCTCTCGACTGGGCTGCGCCATTTGCTGGGCGAACATTGACACCACATTGGCCAGGAGGGAGGGATCAAACTGGCCGTTTTGTCCACCAAGCAAGCTGCCCAGACCTGCGATAAAACGATCTTTAGTGCTGCAATAAAAGTTTGGCCAAGATTTAAAGTCGGGTGAGAGTTGTTGTGATACTTGAAGACTTATTGATATCGTACTTTGGAGTGACATTACTTTAATTTCTTAGCCAAAATTGGGCCTACAGAATACAGAGTTCAAAACAGTAGGTACAATTCAAGCTCAAGTGAGCTGAACAACTTTTTCTAAGAAATAGTACGAAAGAAGTTTCTAGCTCTCTAACACATTCCCCGGATTCATAAATTCATCCTTTAGATCCCAGCCCACCCAGGCTGAAAAACTCTGACACTAGGGTTCATCGGGTTCATTCACTGCCGCCCACTCCCTTGATGACTATCCCAAAGTCGGTTTTTACGACACCCATGGGCACAAATGGGGCGGCTTTTCTATCGGCATGACACCTCTGGCTGATACGTATACGTATATCACACATTTATCCTTTGCGGGGTAGGCAGAGCGTTAACAGCCGTAAGAATACGGTCGCTATCGCCACGTCTGACATTTTTGAGGATTGTTTTCCAAGGTTGTTTCAGAAAACATGTGTATCACTATAACGTAGTTGCTACAGCTGGTCAGTTTGTCGCCTAAAAATTGTAATACATCTGGCTTCTTCTTCTTCTTTTCGTGTGGGACACCGAGTCTTCCAGCGACCCGATAAAACCCTGGCTGATACCTGATAAAATATCCGCTGCGCCACTCTCGCCCCTGGCGTTTCCTGCTTGTCCCAGTAGTGCACCCAGGTTCTTCATATTGTCGCCCTGCATCAGCGTGCCCAGCACCTGGCCTATCATGCCAGCTGCTGCTGCGTTACCACCGCCAGATGCACCTGGAAATATTACGAAAATGCGGTGTTAGAGGAAATTAGAGAACCTTGAGAAAACCCTTTCGGAACGCGTGTCCTAACTCCTCTAATCAGCAGTTTCCAAAATTCACACTTACCAAAATCCCTATGCATCTGTTACTCACTTTCTAAAATGACTATTGCCTATAAATACCATTTCCTAAAATTCCCACTTTTCAGTGAATAAGGAATAATATTACGTAGGTTGAGTTCAAGTACATGACAAAGCCTGAGTATGAGAATATTCTTTGCTAAGGGCCTTTTGGCTTCAGTCGTTTTCAGTGGATGTGACGAAGCAAGTCGTTTTAGACAGAAAAAGATGAAGCTACCACAGTTTAGCAACTAGATACGCAGCGCGAAACTTAAAAAGAAACCCACTTTTATAGACTCGATCACTCTAAAGAATAACTGAACCAAGCTAACCCCAATGCAATCCAAAACAACATCTTTCACAAAAATATAGGGCGCATCTAGGTTTCAGAATTAAACTGACCTATTTGTACATTCATACATAATCATACCTTTATCCCTTGCATGGTAGGCATTAAATGGGGTAAACTGGGTAATCATACGATCGCTATCGCCTCGTCTGACAATTAGGGCTCTTTCAGATGATGCGTGTATCACTGTAGTAGAGTGATTCTCGCATTTGGTCCGGATTTGGCCATTTTTCAAAAAAAAAATTTTTTTTGCTATTAGGGCTACAATTTTTATAAATGTGATACGTATTTGCCTTTTTAATAATATTTTTCGAAAGGCACTCATGTGGGATAATTATCAATAAAGTTATGTAATGGATGGTAATGAAGCCAGGGATGGAAATGAAAAGTACATGGATGATAATGAAATACGACCTCACTGACTGAACTACTGAGGAGATGTCCAGTTCCTACGGTCAGGCTAATGCTTCCTACCATGTCTTACGCCTCCACTGCAGCCCCTGGACATCATCCCTGCGCCTCTAGACTATATCTGCTTGGTTATTCATAACAATGTCTGCTTGGTTATCCATAACAATTCTAGGTATAAAAGTTGAAACTAAATCATTTTTCGTAAGAAATATGGGTAGAAATATAAAAATGATACTTAAAAAAGCATTTTTCTTCATATTTGCTCATTACCATCCGTCAAAATTGGGCCGAAATGGACGGAAATGAATAGGATGGAAATGAAGTTTCGACAGTTTTTTTTCAAATTCTCACGATACCTAGATGTTTCAAAGTTATGATACGAAATGGATAAAAGTATAACGAAATGCTATTGTTATATATAGAAAGAAAACATTAAAAGAGAACAGTTAATATAATAATCACTGGATGGTAATGACCTCTTACCTGTGACAAAACCAAAATTTAAGTGCGAGAATCAAAATTTAACTTTCTACGAACGTTTTCACGGAGCCACCTCTAGTCAGATGGTTTGGCTGACTTGCAAGGAAGGGGCTTGTGGAGAAAGCAACGTCTTTAGTAGGCTTATTTAAGGATAAAACTTGATGTCAATTCTCGCGGACGGAAATGAAGGATTTCGTGTGACAAAAATATAATGTTGATTCTCTCTAGGTTTCATTCAGTATTATTGCTTGAACTATTTACTATGCATAAGCTATCTTCATTAATGATCGGAAAACAGGAAAACATTGTGCAGTTTATCGTATAAATGGCTTGATATGATTATTTTAGTGTAGGAAGGACTGAAAATCACACGGATGGAAATGAGATTTTGCCTATCTAAAGTTCGATAACTAATTTTTGAAAAGACTTGTACCAAATATCGATCCTACCACATTTTTTTATTTTTATTAGTGACCTTTTTGGATATAAATAACTTTCGATTTATTTGTTTTCATACCAATTTTATGCCTGCACACGAAATCCGGACCAAATGCGAGAATCACTCTACCAGGTTCTCAGCCTGTCGTTTAAACTTGTAATACACATGAAATCCTTGAGTCTCTTTTTACGACACCCACGGGAAAGAATACGGCGTGAGGTTATTCTAAGCCGGCAACACACGGCCTAGTTCTAGGCTTCAAGAAACGGGTCTACTTCTTGTGTCAACAAGTTTTACAGTTAGTCATGATTGCTTGGGGACTCACAAATACTACCCACACAAGAGATATCACTGATTCTAGACTAGTAAAACTTAGCAATACACTTTACAGCTCTCTGGGGCTAGATCGTATCCAATGAGAATGTATCGCTCTTGGTTTCTATTTCAGTCTTGTAGATAGCTACTCGTACATATATCACGCATTTATCCCTTGCAGGGTAGGCAGAGCGTTAACGGAAGTAAGAATACGGTCGCTATCGCCACGACTGACATTTTTGAGGATTGTTTTCCAAGGTTGATCCAGAAAACAAGTGTATCACTATAGTGACAGGTTGTCAGCCTGTCGCCTAAAAATTGTAATACACCAATACCCTCGAGTCCCTTAGTCGCCTCTTACGACACCCGCGGGAAGGATGTGGGGTGATGCTATTCTAAGCCGGCATCACACGGCATAGCTACTCGTAATACTAGATATACATAGTATTAGCCATGTGGTGCTGGCTTAGAATAGCAACACCCCATTTCTACTATGTGGGTGTACGTGTGTACTAAGGGATAGATCTAGGGAATGGACAGCAGCGTTCCCTCAGCGTTCCCTGTGAATATCTTACAAGCGCTTGCACATCCGTCTGCCAAGCGTGGTGAGTGAGTATGGCAATACACCGACCCATGTCCAGCAGTGGACTTTTGTAACTGTAGAAGTAGTAGTAGATACACTGATACAGGGTATTAGGAAAAGTATTAACTTTTTTTCAAGGGGTGAAATGGCCCATGAAACTGAACAACTTTCCTCAAGGAACATAGGTCGAAATATGATTAAAAATATTGGACTTCACATAGAACCTGACTCAGTCGGCTGGTACATTTTGTATCGGAGGTTCAAGGTTTTTATGTTCCTTCGGGAAAGTTGTTTAGTTTCATAGGCTGGTTCACAGGAAGTTATCACTTTTCCTATATAACATCCTGTATAGGTATTGTAACGCCCGTTCAACTACTGGTGTTAATTTTAGAATATCGAGATTGTTCCTAGTCCCAAGCCCAAGATTACTCTGACAGTAGTTACTTACATACATATATCACGCCTTTATCCCTTGAGGGGTAGGCAGAGCGGTAACGGCCGTAAGAATACGGTCGCTATCGCCACGTCTGTCATTTTTTGAAGATTGTTTTCCAAGGTTATTTCAGAAAACATGTGTATCACTCACTATAGTGACAAGTTGTCAGCCTGTCGCCTAAAAATTGTAATACACCAATACTCTCGAGTCCCTTGGTCGCCTCTTACGACACCCGCGGGAAGGATGTGGGGTGATGCAATTCTAAGCCGGCATCACAAGGCACAGGACAGTAGTTGACTACGGTTAATCGGGTCATTCGTCGACAGCATGTACTTAGGTAAGCTTTACAGTCTGAAACAGAAAACACACGTACCATCCGCGAATTGGCTCATCATGGACATCAAGATGTCTTCCATACCGCCCTGACCGTGCCCTCCAAGTATCGGCAGGGTGATCACCTGGCATACCACCACGAAGAAACAGATTTTCGCCATCTTGAAGTCTCTGTAACACAATTGGTAATTATTTATTAAATAATAATTATATATTATAGACTTCTACGTATGACTTCTGTCTGCCCATTAGGGTGCTTCTGCCAGTGTCATTCAACAAAAAATAGAAATACCAGGAAACCTGAGCAGGAAACATTATACCTAGGTACCATAGATGTCATTATGACATGCGCACAGTGACGCAAATGTTATCATGACAACTTGCAACAATTTTTTTCGTGGGAATAAGGATTTTTCCCGGCAGGTATTATACATAAAAACTAAAAACCTTTCTCTTGAATCACTCTATCAATAGATAGAAAAAAAAAAGATATTTTAATTAAAAAAACCGATAACAAAATCCGTTGGTTTCTTAGCGCGCAATCGTTGGCGATCCAACGAGGAAATGCCGCCTGCTGCGTGTTGAGCACATTTCCACCAGGCACGACCCGAGAAAGCGACCTCTTCAGCGATTAATACATACATACATACATATATCACGCCTTTATCCCTTGCGGGGTAGGCAGAGCGTCAACAGCCGCAAGAATACGGGCGCTTTCGCCACGTCTGACATTTTTGAGGATTGTTTTCCAGGGTTGTTTCAGAAAACATGTGCATCACTATAGTGACAGGTGACAGCCATTACACAGGCTGACAAGCCTGTCGCCTAAAAATGGTAATACACCAATACTCTCAAGTCCCTTAGTCGCCTCTTACGACACCCACGGGAAGTGTGTGGGATGATGCTATTCTAAGCCGGCATCACACGGCGATTAATAGATATAATTATAAGTATTAGTGGTAAGAAACTTGTACTTATAGTCCATTACGTTTGCTACTTTTCATCCCAAAGAAAAGATCCCACAAAAACGCCTGATTTACATACTCATCACGCCTTATTCCCTTGCGGAGTGTGCAGATTCCCTGATTCGCGATAAAAAAGCTTTAGCTTTGAGTGAAACCGCTGTTCGGGCTTAGTACACTGAATATTATTATAACATTATGTGAAACCAAGGTTAAG
This sequence comes from Keiferia lycopersicella, assembly GCA_029255805.1. NCBI lineage: Eukaryota > Metazoa > Arthropoda > Insecta > Lepidoptera > Gelechiidae > Keiferia > Keiferia lycopersicella. The sequence continues at coordinate 2,133,299 of JARACZ010000028.1, forward strand.
TAGGTACCTCCTGAATTTATTGTTATCAACGATTTGTGTAATAATAAATCGATATATTGAACACCATAATGCGTAATATTTGTAGTAGCAAGTAGCAGGTATGTGTCATGATATTTTCGACTTCCAAGACATTTTGAACAGGCATTTCATAATGCATCACATCACAATGACATCAACCCCACCACCTCTCAAGTCTTTTCTCAGGTCTTTTCGGCATAACGGGCCGAAACCTGGGAGACGCGCAAAGACGCGACGCATGCCTGGCATGCTCCCCTACAAATTTTAAGAATTTAAATTTTCAAATTCAAATTCAAAATTTTCAAATTTCAAATTTCAATCGTTTATTTCAAAGTAGATTCACAACGAATACTTTCAGAAAGTCAAGAATTTACAATACAATACTGTCATTAAAAATAAATTAGTCATTGTAAAAAAGAGAAAATTGTCAGACACAATTTTCTCTTTTTTATAACAATTTTATGTTCCTAGTAGAAACGCGGCACGAGTGGGATAAAAAAGGCACTGCCTCGGGGCCGGCCAGGCTGACCACACAGCATGTAACTTACTAGCATGTAGCTATTAAAGTGGATATTTAAAAAAATATATATTTACATGTGTCATGTAAATCAGCCGGACCCCCTGAACAGGAAAACCACCCAAAAACCTGCTCAAAAGTGCTCCTATTTCTCAATTAACAATTTGTACCATAGGACCTAAGCTGCCCTAGCTAAGTTTTAAAATATATTAATAGCCCAAAAGACGGCTACGCTAAAATAAAATACATCCCAAAGACATCAGACTATGGTAGTCCACTACAGGACGTAGGCTTATGACTTATGACACGATCTTCCGGGTACGCCATATGACACGATCTTCCGTCTGCACGATCTTGTCAGACGTGGTGATAACTCCCGTTTCACTTTGGCTACCCAGCAAAGGATTATGATGTGATGCAAGTATTATAAAGGGTGACTGGAAAATTGATGCATTCCTTCCAAGGGATGAACCAGCTCATGAAACTGAACAACTTTCCCCATGGAACATAAATCGAAAAATGAAAAAAAAAAATTGGCCCACCCATACAAAATTACTGACCGACTAAGTCAATTTGTATGGGAGGCCCGATTTTTTTTTCCATATTTCGACCTATGTTCCATGGGGAAAGCTGTTCAGTTTCATGAGCTGGTTCATCCCTTGAAAGGAATGCATCAATTTTCCAGTCACCCTGTTTTCAAAGTTTTCTGGATGTCAATCGTCATACATACCTAGCTCCCCTAAGTATAATTATTTTGTTTACAAAGTTTGTTAGGTTTTATCACAACATGTTAGCAAACTTTTAAAAGTGATCATAATATCATATGCGCAGTTATCTTTAACTTTGAATTAAAAGACAATATTTTACTTTATACTTTTAAATACTTTATATACTTTTATAATTTTATATAATTTTACATGTAATCATACGTTTCATAAAACTAATCTACTTCGGTATAAACCTATAATAAAATTTAATTATAAATTTATACCAATAATATCATACTCAACGAAGTTACAGTGTATCATCCATCATTCATCAAGTTTATACACAATACGAGTAAAGTAGTACACAAGTCAATTGTGTTATCGTGGATTATTTTACTCATGTTATGTTCTCTCTCTTTCTCGTTTCGTGTGGGACACCGAGTCGTCGAACGACCCGATGAACCCTAGTATCAGAATTTTTCAACCGCCTTCTACAAGTAGCAGGCTTCTGACATGGTTGTGTAACGATCGCCGTCTAAGTGATTATAGACAGCATGTTATGTTTAAAAATGTCTATGGATACATAACTTTTTTCGACTCGACCGACATGGACACCGAAGGAAGATAGGTTTCCTTTGGAAAAAAGTTGTTCAGTGTACCGTGCGCCTGGCCACGAAAATTAATAAGAGATAGCTCGCTACTGAGGTTTTTCTTGAAAATGTGTATTTAAGTATCTGGCCTACCCTTAACTATTATTTGTAATATACTTACTTTTGTTTATATAATTATCATCACATCAAGAGCACGTAACATTGAAAGATCCTTAAAACCGGTTTTGAGTTTCTGATATAATTTCCGCGGAAAAATACACGTGTACCTACAAAATATGCAGGATAAAGTGTAGTATATTTTTGAATGGTTATGCCTTTATAAAAAGGTAAAAATTAGGCATAAGAAAACTACAAAAAGTACTCAACACCGTAGCTTTTCAAAAATTTTACGCTTTTGAAGTTCTCAAAAACTTAATAGAAATATCGGAAAAATTGGTCTGATGTTCCAGTTTTAGTTTTAGGTTTCCATTTCTAATCAAATAAGAATAGATCATAGCCGGAATTACATGGCAAACCAAATCTAATTAAATGTCCTATCCACATCTACAAATTATTTCCCTTCGCAATTTATGCCACCACCACCGTATAATTTTCTTTCATACCACCCGATTGTCTGTAAGAAATATGGTTCCGTGTCTCGGATGGCACGTTAAGCCGTAGGTCCCGGTTGCTGTCTATGATTACTTAGACGGTGGTTGTGGTTGTTGAAAAATTCAGACACTAGAGTTCACTGGGTCGTTGGACGACTCGGTGTCCCACACGACAAGAGAAAGAAAATTCTTTTCCTCTAGTTTTTGTAACGTCATGATGGCTACAAGAAAAATCCTATTAGCAGGAAAAAGTAGCCAGGGATTAAAATGGCTGAACATTAGTCCCTCCAACCTTAGTCCCTCTCTACACATATGCCATATCAATCGACGACGTGTAAGAATTCGTTGTTTCCTTCTTCTTTCTTCACATGGGAAACTAAGTAGACGAACGACCCAATCAACCCTGGTGTTACAGTTTTTAACCATAATTTGGACAGTGTTAACACTGAATGTAAAAAAATCGAAATGAATAGGTGGTTTTCTTTTTGAGAATTAAAGGTAAAACTGGTAAAGAACTCTGTAAGTGCCGTTCAATTTGTTACTAGATACCATAACCAAGAGATTAAAAAAAAATTGCGACACTGACTGACAGTCTGGTATGCATTGACACTTTCGTTGCAAATGAGTTTAAATCCAAGTTTAAAAATAATATGTTACGTTCCGATCTTTGCGGTAACGTGCCAAGCACAGCGCCATCTACCCAGCGACTAGAAAAAGTTATAAAAAAAAACTATTTAGAATTTTTCTCTTTAATGGTTGGCATAAATTGTTGGTTGAAAATCTGAGTTGAAAATCAACCGCATCTCCACGCCTCTTGCGGTGCCGCAAGCCTCGCGGCGTGTATGCGAACTGCCTTATCCATCCTATCACAGTTGACCTCACATTTTTCCGCGCCATTTGTACCTAATTGTGTGTTGTTAATCATCGTAAGGGCTACGTTGCGACTTGCGGTTAACTATGTGTTCTCTAATAACTACAGAGTAACTGACATTTATTGCTTGCCGATGCCAAGTATATGTGAGTCTGTGAATAGGTTTTTTATTGATTTGTTTATACTCAACGAGATATACAGGGTATAAAAAAATGCTGCAAATTTTTTAGGGGTGAACCAGTCTTGGGTGCTGTGTGTTGCCGGGTTAGAATAGCATCACTCCATTTCTTCCCCGTGGGTGTCGTAAAAGCCGACTAGGGGACTTGAGGGTTCATGTGTATTGCGATTTTAGGCGACAGGCTGACCTGTCACTATAGCGATACACGAATTATCTGAAACGACCCTCAAACATTTGTCAGACGTGGCGAACACGACCGTAATATTACGGTCGTTAACGCTGTGCCTACCCCGCCAGGGATAAAGGCGTGATCTGTGTGTGTGTGTGTGTGAACCAGTCCATGAAACTGAACAACTTTCCTAATTGAACGCAGGTCGAAATACAAAAAATAATTGGGTCTCCTGTACAAAATGTGCCAGCCGAACGACTCAATTTGTAAGGCCCAAAGCTTTTTTCATTTGTCGACATATGTTCCTTGGGGAAGGTTGTTCAGTTTCATGGGAGATGGGCTGATTAATCCCTTAAAATATTTGCAGCTAATGTATTTACACCTTATACATACATCACGACTTTATTTCCTATGGGATAAGCAGAGCGTCAATAGCCGTAAAAATATGGTCGTACCACATCTGACAAATTATTTGAGAACTATCTCAGAAAAAATAATGGTCCTATAATTGTAATATGTTTGTGGATCTATCTGGATGTCTTTGCAGTTTGCATGTAATTATCCCATTGCGTCTATAAACTCAACTTTATGCAAATTTCTTACAAAGTTGCAACTTCTGAATTTAATAGTCAGTTTGTATAAACTTCGAGTGATTGAAGAGCATCACTCCTGGGAATTTCATCACTACATTACATAGTATATAGCTCAGTATGCAGTGCTATAAACCGTTTTAAATCTGATTAAGGGCTGAAACTTGGCACAGTTGTTGCTTAGGTCATCTTGAGTAGATTAAGACCGGGAGGCATCGAGAGGCACCGCGCGGGTGGCGGGGGGAGGGGGAGGAAGTTTGAATGTGCCGCGCTCCACTTTGACACCCATATCTCTTAAACTATAGGTACTATGGCACGTGTGGTATTATTTTCGGATAACTCGAGGACGATGAATCTATTTCTGAAACCAAATTTTTAACTTTCCTAACAAAAAAACGGAGTATTTTAAAAAAATCAATAATTCGTGATTTAATTTTATTTACATAACTGTCATTTACTATTTAACCATAAAAGGTATCAGTATGAAAAAAATATATTCTGAAAGCCACATTTACTAGAATCACAAAAATATAACTTTTGTTGGAAATTTGCACTAAAAACTGTATGAAAAAAAATTATGTTCAATGCAAGGCCGAGTGGTGCAAAGCGTTCGGCACTTACCTTCTTGACTATTCGTCGTCAAATGGATATCTAAAAGATGGCAATTATGCTATTAGCTCAGATTACGGAAAAACTAGGTACTGTAGGAAATATAAGTTAACCCCTCAGGCCCCAAGCTTCACACACATAAACACAACATCTCGAGAACTAAGCGTCCAATTCCACAAGTAATAGTAATTGCACAAGCTATCAATTACGCTTTATTGTACCTACTGTACGAACATATAAGTCTATCTATTAGTAACTAAAATAATAGACCCAAACAAGAAGAATTATGTATTTGTGTATCAGGTGCCATTACATAAGCACAAATTTGAGCACTTTAACTGTCGACTCCGGCAACTGCACCTCGTACCGCACTGTTTTTTACATTTACACCTAACCATTTCAAGGCATGCATCGGCAGCAATGGGCAACTCCGTCCACTTTGCCTGCCAGTTGTCCCCTACTTTTACCCATCCCCAATTAACAGGACAGGGTAGGCTTTGGACTGGTGCCATTTGCCCCCATACGTGCACGCCTTGATATACAGCCCTTAAGAAGTACTGGTGTAAAGCGGCTTTTGTTGGTGAGAGGTGCTCAATTTGCCGGTCTTTTTTTGTAAATAGGTATTTACGACATTCGTTGACTGACGAGCATTTACTGGATCTGAAACATAATAAATTAAGTAGGTATTCCAAGTAATTAATAAATCAATTATAATTTTACGAAGGTCAAATTTTCATAATCTAAAAGGTAATGATCCAAGCAATCACTCCCTTAAGTTTGTCGCACTAGTCCTTAGACACACTGTAATAGTATATCATAGCCGCACTGCAAGAACAACACACAGGGGGCCGAAAAGGCCTCTTGCCGCAGTGAACGTGTTAAACGTAAAAGTGTTCTTCACCAGAATTATTGCATCTGGTACTATTCCATCAGCCTTTAGGTTCGCAAAGGTTATCGCCTTATTGAAACCGGGAAAATCACCTGACGAAGCATCCAGCTACAGACCCATCTCTCTTCTTTCCGTCACATATAAACTGTTGGAAAGAATTTTGTATAACAGAATATATCCCACTGTAGATGCAGCAATACCACCAGAACAGGCTGGATTCAGGGAAAATAGAAGCTGCGCAGACCAAGCTCTTGCTCTGACCTCTTACATCGAGGCTGGTTATCAACGGGGCCTAAAGACCTCAGTAGCCTCCGTTGATCTAAGCGCGGCCTACGATACAGTCTGGTTAGACGGGCTGCTGAGCAAAGTCTGTGAAGTTATCCCCTGTCGTACGACCTTACGCCTCCTCAAAGCTCTGCTTGGCCCGCGGTATATAAAAGTTCATCTTGGTGAAGACTGCAGCCGCTATCACCTCATCAAAAATGGACTTCCCTAGGGGTCGGTACTGGCCCCCCTTCTTTTCAACATCTACACTCGCGACATGCCAGACACAAGATCTTTCAAGTTCGCATATGCTGATGACCTTGCACTAGCCTATCAGTCGCGGAGTTTTGAAGAGGGAGAACAGGCACTGGCAGAAGATCTTAACACCATGGCTGACTACTACACCCAGTGGCGTCTGCACCCAAATCCTACTAAGACCGAAGTCTCATCCTTCCATCTCACGAACTGCCTTGCCAAAAGAAAACTAAATGTCATGTTCCGTGGTGTAAATCTAAAACATAACTATAATACACACCAAAATACCTTGGAGTCACACTTGACCGCTCACTTACATTCAAACAACACCGAGAGAATTTCAAACAAAAGGTGAAATCAAGGATTAACATCATTCGAAGGCTGGCAGGCACAAGCTGGGGCGCATCTACACCAGTCCTCCGTACATCTGCCTTAGCGCTTGTGTACTCAACAGCTGAGTACTGCGCGCCCGTATGGAGTCGCAGTGCACACGTACACAAGGTCGATACCCAGCTCAACGAGGCTATGCGCCTGATTACGGGAGTTATCAAATCCACTCCACTCCCATGGCTGCCCGTCCTAGCACATATACCTCCGCCAGCGCTACGCAGATGTGCGGCAACTGCAAAAGAATGGGAGAAATGCTCTCAGCTAAACCGCTCCGGCCCCATGCCCATAAGGAACACCTTAGACGACCTTCCTGTTTCCCGTCTGCCGTCAAGATCACCCAATTGGACTGACGAGCGTATTCAACAGAAGATCTCCATAAATGAGGCATGGCGATCGGAATGGAGCCTTTTCGAGAGTATAAACTCGGGTTTGGTGCCAGATCCCACGATAAAACTGCCTGGTTTTGACGCCAGCTGGAAAACCTGGACTCGGCTAAACCGGTTTAGGACCAACCACGGGAAAACAAATCACCACCTTCACAAATGGGGTTTAAAGAAGTCACCAAAATGCGACTGCGGAGCATCTGACCAGACCTTATCCCATGTTGTGAATGAATGTCCACTTCGCCGTTTTCCAGGTGGCATAGCCGAGTTACACAAGTATACTCCTGATGCAGAAAGCTGGCTAAAAACCCTTGATATTGACGTTTGATCCGAGCAGGGATGGCCATACGATATGATGATGAACGTGTTAAATTATTTTTTACGATTTAATTGAACAGGATTAAAACTATGGCAGAGGCGATAGAATTAACAACGAATACCCGATAAAAGTTAAAATATTTCGCTTCATGTACTCTACCCCAAAACACATTTATGGTCAGTTACCGCTATAGAACGTCAATGATGGTTATATTTTTGGAATCCTAGTAAAGGTGGCTTTCCAATCATATTATCTTTTATAGTGATACCTTTCAAAATTTTGTATAGAACGACACTTAAGTGAAAAAATAAAGTTCAGGTATTAGGGAATTGTCAAATAACTTCAATTTTTTATAATAAAAGGCCAAATTTTTGTTCCATAAATGGATTCTACGTCCTTAAGTTATCCGAAAATAATACCACACTTGCCCTAGTATGTATAGTTCGAGAGATATATCCCTAACAAAGGAATGCGCCGGAATCATACTTCTCCGTCCTCCCCCCGCTACCCGCGGGGTGCCTCCCGATGCCTCCCGGGCTCAATCCACTCCAGACTACCTAAGGAACAGCTATGCAAAGTTTCAGCGCTTAATCAAATTTTAAACGGTTCCCATACAAATTATTGCACTGCAACTTCCGCTATATAAAGCAAAGTCGCTTTTCGCGTCTGTCTGTATGTATGTTTGCTTAGATCTTTAAAACTACACAACGGATTTTGATGCAGGTTTTTTTAATAGATAAAGTGATTCAAGAGGAAGGTTTTTATGTCTAATACTTGCCGGGAAAAATCCTTATTCCCACGGGAAAATGAGTTGCAGCGGGCGCAACTAACCGCTAGTTGATCATATTCAAGAACTTTAAATAACTGAATGAAAATAATAGTAAAGTAGACCTCATCAATATCAGGGCCCTAAGTCTGCTATTTTTTGTCATTGTAACGCCATCGAAACTCAACTGTCATTCCATTGCCATTGTGATTTTCTATACTTCAAACTGTTAGCAGACTACACGATATGACCGAAACCATCTAACTGAGATCCAATCGACATCCAACTGAAACGATTTTAATTTAGCAAGGGCGCAGTAAGCTCCATTTGTTTGCAAAGATTAAGAATATTCTTCTTCTTATGTAGGACACCGAGTCGTTCGACGACCCGATGTACTCTGGTGTTAGAATTGAGAATATTGAGATCTCTGTTTGTGAACTCCTTTATAGACAAATATAAATTACCTTTCTTAATAATGGTTAAATATGATTGCATTTCCTCACTAAGATTTTTAAAGTATAGTCTCTCCGCGTTACTCATGAACAATCAGAAATTTAAGGTTGCAATATTTTAAGACTGCTACGTTTTTAGCAATAATTATTACTTTTCTAGGCAGTATTTACTGAACGTGAATCATTTTAACAGACTTAAAAAGAATTAGGTTCTTAGATTGACCTGTATGCATGTATGTAGGTAGGTATGTATGCCTGTCCGCGATTATCTCGCGTTTGTATGAACCGATTTTGATGTGGTTTTCAGAAAAGTAGGTATTTGTCAGACTTAGGAGAAGGTTTAGGTTTAGGTAGGCACATTAACAGACAAAGAAATGGAGGTTCCCACTTTAAACGTCCGTTAAAGTAGGTTTTCTTTTGTTATTATCCGGTTTGTTGGTAACGATCACAAGAAAATCGGAACTTTGAAAACTGTTTTTTTCTTGTATTACGATCACCAGCTACATTTTGTAAAACCAAGTATTTTTTTAATTAGTCAAAACGCCAATGGGGTTTAATTACAATGAATTTTTTAACTATAATTGTTATTCTCACCGCTAGGTTAGTATTTTGTTCCTTGGGGACAATAAATTATCTAATATATGTATCATTTTTAACTTTTTCAAAATCTTTATTTACAGATTATTAAAACTAGTTTAAACAAAATATTAACATGAAAGGATATATACATGAACAATTAAAATCTTAATAAAACAAAAAAATAAAGATATTTACAAAACTAAAATCTAAAACCTAAAGACTAAGACTATTTTTATTCTTCTAATTCTTCACTTGAATGAGCACTAAATGAACTAAATCGCGGCATTAGCATAAAAAAGCGATTATGAAACAAATATTACACAAAAACTACAAGAATTTCTAATTATTAATCTGATTCTGCTCTAATTAAAACGTTTAATATGCAAATTTTAGTATTCGTAAGCAGAAACGGTTACCTTTGCAAACATTTCGAATCATAATGGCCTATTTTCGCACACGCATTCCCATTTTCGCGCACGCATAGCATTTAAAAAAAAATTGCCAAATGAACTAAAAGTCTGTTGTCAAGTGCGAGCCCAAAATCTCGTATAAAGGCTTCTTTACGAATACTAATAAAAATTCAAAAAATGACATGTTTATTGCATAGGAACCCATTTACTATTTATTTTAAGCAATAAATTGCCGTGTGATGCTGGCTTAGAATTGCATCACCCCATTTCTTTCCCGCGGGTGTCGTAAGAGGCGACTCAGGGACTCGAGGGTTTCATTAATGTGTATTACAATTTTACGCGACAGGTTGTCAACCTGTCACTACAGTACGCGAATCATCTGAAAAGACCCTCAATACTTGTCAAACGTGGCGATAACGACCGTAATTTTACGGTCGTCTAATAGCCTGTCGCCTAAAAATTGTAACACACCTGAAACCTTCAAGTCCCTCAGTCGCCTCTTACGACACCCACGGGTAAGAAATGGGGTGATGCTATACTAAGCCGACATCACATGATATCTCAGTAGTACCTACTCAGTACATGTTTCAATGTTACAATATAATCGTAGTTAAAAAAATTACCAATATTGATTTTCATTTTGAATACGGAACCCTAAAAAAACTACACACTACAGAGACACGGACCTCTCAATGTCCAATGTCTTTGTCTCACAGATAGCAAAAAAATCGTCATGAATAAAAGATAAGTTAGCCTCGGTCCATACTGCAACTGCATTTGTGAGAAATACTGTCTCTTATTGCAAGTAAAAGCGATAATCATTGGAATTCCATCAGACTTTGTGACGGGTGAAGTGGTTTCTAAAACTGTACTATTTTCTTACGTAATGTGTGAAAATATTAGATGCAAATATTTTAAGGGGTGAATCAGCCCAACTGAACAACTTTCCCCAAGGAACATAGGTCGCAATATGAAAAAAAAAATTGGCCCCCTATACAAATTTTCTTAGTGGGCCGGTACATTTTGTATGGGAGGTCCAAAATTTTTTTCATATTTCGAGCTATGTTCCTTGGGGAAAGTTGTTCAGTTTCGTGGGCTGGTTCACCCCTTAAAATATTTGCAACAATTTTTTTTAAACCCTGTAATTTTAATATCGGCAACTCGAAATAAAAAGAGTAAGAACTAAGAACCCGTTAAAATTAACTACACAAACGAACCAATGTAAATACCATACAGTAAAGCAAAACTTGATTTTGAAATATATGTCTTATCTGGAAAACCTAAACAGGGACCTATTCACGAGAAAATGAGTATGAGCCGTAAGATTTTCAAATCAAGATTAAAATTTTGTCAAAATAACCAAGAACAAATAAAGATGGATATTTTAGCTAATCAACATAATTCAAAGCAGTTTAATAAATTTTGGAAAAGCACTAAACAATCAAATGGAAAATTAACTTTGCCAGTGGGCGTTGAGGGTGAATGCGATCATAAATCTATTGCCAACGTGTTTAAAAATTATTTTAAAACTGATTGTGTCCATCAGAATGGCGGGTGTATAATATCGAAATAACTCAATAATTAATGAGTTAAATGTACACTAAATGTACGTATTTGTACTTAAGTATTCGCGTCGTACATTCATTGGTTTCTTAGAAATATCGATTCCAAAGTGAGCAGCCATTCTGACGCCAGGATGGCGGGTGTATTTTAAACGGATGAACCAAACCTGACTATTCATGTATCAAATAAATGTACGAGAAATGTACGCATCGCCTCACATAAAAAAACGCTATTTTACTATCAAAATAAGGCCTTTAAATAGGTATCAGAAGTTAAATCAGAACTCTGATCTATAGAAATCACTCATAAATATCTCTCGTTAATTATAATAGATATAATTTGATTATCAAATTCTTTAAATGTCACAAAATTTTAAGTATTTGATTTAATTTATCATTATCACTAATAATAATAATAATATTTGAATTAATTTAATAAACCAAAGTAGGTACCATACTGTTTCTAATTTCACATACTCAGTAAGTATTTAATTCAAAGATCCATAATTTTTTATTTATACATACATACATACATACATATATCACGCCTTTATCCCTTACGGGGTAGGCAGAGCGTTAACGGCCGTAAAAATACGGTCGCTATCGCCACGTCTGACAAAATATAGAGGGCCGTTTGAGATAATTTGTGTATCACTATAGTGACAGGTTGTCAGCCTGTCGCCTAAAAGTTGTAATACACCTGAAACCCTCAAGTCCCTTAGTCGCCTCTTACGACACCCACGGGTAGGAAATGGGGTGATGCTATTCTAAGCCGGCAACACACGGCAAATTTTTTCATTTTTTATTTATCAAAGTTATAATAATAATTTAAGATAGATTATTCTACAGCTAACTTCACTGCGAATTAGTTACGCATTCTTCCGTAGTGACATTTTGCGCATATGAAACGACAAAATATGTCGTGGCACGCATGTTAGCCATGCAGATTTAACTTTTGATACCTATTTAAGGACCTTAATTTGATAGTAAAATAGTGTTTGTTATGTGAGGCGATGCGTACATTTCTCGTACATTTATGTGATACATGAATAGTCAGGTTTGGTTCATCCGTTTAAAATACACCCGCCATCCTGGCGTCAGAATGGCTGCTCACTTTGAAATCGATATTTCTAATAAACTAATAAATGTACGACGTGGATACTTAAGTACAAATACGTACATTTAGTGTACATTTAACACATTTATTATTGATTTATTTCGATATTATACACCCGCCATCCTGATGGACACAACTGATTCGCCTTTGCAGGACAAGGGAGTGTCCAATGCTGAGTCCTGTAATGTGATCGATCCTGTTCGTATAACCAGTAAAGAAGTTACAAAAGCTATCAGGGAGATGAAAAGGGGCAAGTCCCCTGGACATGACGGACTTAGCATTGAGCACTTGCAGCATGCGGGTGTACACATCAGTAGGGTTTTATCTATGTTTTATACTTTTTGCTTGAGACATTCCTATCTACCACAGGACTTGATGAAGACCATTGTTATTCCTATTGTAAAGAACCGTACCGGAGACATTACCGAGAAAACAAATTACAGGCCTATATCACTGGCAACGGTGCTTGCAAAAGTACTCGATAGGGTTCTTGATGTACATTTAAATGGTCGGTTAAAATTGCACGATGCCCAATTCGGTTTCAGGGAGGGATTATCGACGGAAAGTGCTGTTTTGACTTTAAAATATGCAGTAAATTATTATAATAAGAGAAAGACACCTGTTTATGCATGCTTTTTGGACTTATCAAAGGCGTTTGACCTCGTTTCATACGATATCTTGTGGTCCAAATTGGCAAAGGCAGGTGTTTCTCGAGATATTATTGCGATTTTTAACTACTGGTACAGTAATCAAAGCAATTTTGTAAGATGGGCTAATGCCTTGTCAGACGAATATAGATTAGGTTGCGGGGTAAGACAAGGAGGACTGACTTCCCCAAGACTGTTTAATTTGTATATGGATGAGCTAATCGGTGAGTTGAGCAGTATGCATGTCGGTTGTCATATTGACGACGTAAGCTTCAATAATATTAGTTACGCTGATGATATGGTGCTGCTCAGCCCATCGATTGGGGGACTCAGAGATATGTTAAAAGTTTGTGAGAAGTACGCTGAACGACACGGTCTTAAATATAATGTAAACAAAAGTGAGTTCATGCTGCTTAAGGGTAAAAATAAAGAACCCATTGTTGTGCCTCCACTTTTGCTAAATGACGTAGCTTTAAAACGTGTCCCTAAATTTAAGTATCTTGGTCACATTATAACTGAAGACCTGAAGGATGACGAGGACATACAGCGAGAGCGCAGGGCGCTGTCGGTTCGAGGTAATATGTTGGCCCATAGATTTAAACGATGCACAGTTCCTGTCAAAATTACCTTGTTTAAAGCATTTTGTCAGAGCTTTTACACATGTGCTTTATTTACCAGCTTTACCCAAAAGGCCTACAGCGACCTGCGCGTACAATATAATAATATTTTCAGGGTTTTATTGAGGCTCCCGCGTTTCTGCAGTGCCTCTGGTATGTTTGCGGATGCTAGTGTAGATGATTTTTATGCTATCATCCGCAAGCAGAGTGCGTCACTTATACGCAGGCTGCGGGGGAGCACCAATGAAATCCTGAAGGTGATTGAAAGCCGGATGGACTCAGCGGTGTTGGCACGGTTTGTGAAAGTTACATGCTTGCCATTGACTCTGTGTATCGTGTCACATCGCAAACTATTTTACTTATGCTACTTAGGATTAAATTAGATTTATACTAACAATTTAGTTATTTAAGTTTGTTTACTAACAAAATGGGTTTCTTTACCTGAATAAAAGAATTTTTATTTTTATTTTTTTATTTTTATTTAATGAACCCTAGTATCAGAATTTTGAACTAACTTTATTAGTGTATTAATATTATCAAATTATCATATCCTATTCGATAATGTAGGCAGTGGCGGGCAGGCCGGCGAACTAGCGGTACTTGTGACGTCACACAACTTTAACCGAGGTCGTTCACCCCGTCACCTGTTCAAGAGTTGGTCACGGCGAGACCGAGACTATGGAGGTACGGTCGGCAGACCAATCGTTACACGGATTATAATGAGAAATGCAAATGGTTAGTTTTGTTTGCTGCGTAGAATATGCGTCAGAAAGGATTTTTTAACCGACTTAAAAAGAGGGAGGTTCTCAGTTTGACCTGTATGTATGTTTTACCGCGAGTATCTCGCTTTGGATGAACCGATTTTGATGGGGTTTTCAGAAAAAATATTTGTCAGAAATAATGTAGGTTCGCACTTTTATACTTCCGTTGAAGTCGGTTCTCACTTAAAAAAGTTATTTGTACGTTTAGTCCCTAGAAGGTGGCGCTCGTGCGAAAAATATAAAAGACTCAGTAGTGATTAGGTACCCATAGATAAGAGTTATCGTTTTTCCTTTATTTTGAACTGAACTTGACAGATAATCCTTTAATCTGAAAAAATCACAGCAGCGTCACCTAGTTTAGAGACAAGTGTTTGCTATGAGCCCAAAAAATCTTTATTACAACAACCACAACTTGCATTTTAAGGAAAGGTAACCGACGATACTGCCTCATGATCTGTGGCCTATGCAACGAAACTACAGGCAAATTCAAATTCAAAATTCAAATTTCAATCGTTTATTTCCAAGTAGATTCACAACGAATGCTTTCAGAAAGTCAAGAATTTACAATACAATACTGTCGCAAAAAATAAATTACTCATTGTAAAAAAGAGAAAATTGTCAGACACAATTTTCTCTTTTTTATAACAATTTTATGTTCCTAGTAGAAACGCGGCACGAGTGGGTTAAAAAAGGCACTGCCTCGGGGCTGGCCAGGCTGACCACACAGCATGTAACTTACTAGCATGTAAAATAGGCTACAATTCTACAGGTGGAATTCGATGTACATTGCGTAGCGGGTCAAAAATCCTGGTTTTATAATGTCCCACCGGCTACGCGATGTACATCGAATTTCACCTGTAGAATTGTAGTCTGTAGTTTCGTTGCATAGGCCACTTGTTGGTCCGAGTGCCCGCCTTTTGTACAGACTGCAAATAGACACCAATTTTTTGGCGTTTCTTTGCCATGGGCACAGAATATACTTAGATGTGGTTTGTTTTCCACGTTATATTCAATGATAAAATAGTAAGTAATTACTAGCGGTACGCCTAGCGCATCGCTGGAAAATTAAGTTTTCCCGAAATGTGTCTCGTTTTCTTTATAACTTCTGTTCCAACTAGAAATTACAATTACGTTGTCGTTTTTTTTGCTGACGTTACCTGTCGACGTATAATTTTAGATCAACGGGGTGTAGGTTGGTACGGTACTTGATTGGGGATAACCGCTTCTTTTTAAATTACGTGTATTTTTTTTTTGTTTTGGTTTGTAAACTGCTATCACTTATAACTAGGTCAGTTTTGAAGATTAATATGATTTTAACTTTCGAGCATTCTTATGATGTGTACCGTGACATAGATTTTCTCTACACCTTTGTGTCAGAATAGGAGGTTTTCTTTTTGAGAAAAAAAAAAACTAGTATTCCAAGAACTCGATAGATGGCGTGGAACCGACTATGTTTTGTGTAAATTTCAAAGCCAAAAGACTAAAAAAACATTGCAACACAGTCAGTGTATGCCAGAGACTGACAGTCTGGCATACACTGACACTTCGTTCGAAATCAAGTTTCAAAAAAAAAAACTAAATTTTAAGATCCGTGCTTTGCGGTAACATACCAAGCACAGCGCCATCTATCCAGCGACTAGAATACCAATAAAGAAAAAACCTCCCTATTCTTCACTAGTTTTGATATGATAGTGATATTCAATTTAAATTTTATCAAAACTAGTGAAGAACTAGTTTTGATAAAATTTAAATTGAATATCACGAGATCTAAGGCTATAAACGAAGAAATTCCTGGTAAGTACAAAATAAGCTCATCATTCTCCTTGCCTTATCCCGTTCTCTGTCGGGGTCGGCTACCTAACCTAGGGGATTTGAAGTAGAACCAAGTTTTTTACACCAGAACGACTACCGTCTGACCTCTGCAACCCGAAAGCTAACCTGGCCCGAATCCTAGGTTCAGTCACATTAAAATAAAGCTATTTTCACTGTAGGTAGGTATGTTGAAAGTATGTGAATGTGACTCATTCTGACGACTCAATCAAAAAATGCTCAAAGTAGGTTGCAATTCACATCAGCAAAAAAATGCTGCCCGTTTTAAAATGCCAGCATTTCGCAACTTTTTCTATCTAATGATTTATTGGAATTGCTTTCTAAGGGTTTAACATACCACTGATAAGACCTTTTTGTATGTAGCTTTTGTAACCAGTAAAGTATGAGTAATTTACATGGAATCTTGGTTAAATCTTACGTGGCACAGTATCGTAAGTTTAAGTCAACAACACAAATCACGCCTTTATCCCTTGCAGGGTAGGCAGAGCGTCAACGATCGTAAAATAACGGTCGTTATCGCCACTTCTGACATGTATTGAAGGCCATTTCAGATGATTCGTGTATCATTGTGGTGACAGGTTGTCAGCCTGTCGCCTAAAATTGCAATACAGATGACACCCTCGAATCCCTTAGCTGCCTTTTACAACACCCGCGTGAAGAAATGGGGTGATGCTATTCTAAGCCGGCATCACACGGCATATGTCATCAAGTTTCATGGGCTGATACACCCCTTAAAATATTTGCAGGTATTTTTTAGATATTGTAAAATTCAAAAGTACTACATACTTTTCATGACAGCCTGTATAAAGCAAAATCGCTTTCCGCGTCTGTATCTATCTATGTACCTATGCTTAGATCTTTAAAACTACAAAACGGATTCTGATGAAGTTATTTAAATAAATAGAAATATTGTAGAGAAAGATTTATATGTTTTTAATACATGCCGGGCAAACTTATTTCCACGAGAAATAATATTTTTAATGTTTTTAGTATCGGTTACTTGTAAAATGTTACATTTCAAGGTAAAACCGATTTAAATGTTATGCTTACCATAAACATAACATAATAGAAACAGCCACATATAAAATACACATTGAAATAGTGTAAAATTTTTACCCTGTTACACAGTGTGACCAAAAAGGTTGAGTGTAATTTCTAGGGGCTTGTTCTAGCTTAAATTTGAAAAAAAAAAAAAACTTTCTGAAGCCACACGCAAAAAACAGTTTTCATGAATGAAGGCGGCGGCGGTAAAAATACTCATATTTGCTCAATTTTAAATGAACTTATCTACCACATACTTTACATACCCACCTATTTGGTGGTTTATAGTTTCAAATATCACTAATACAAATTAAATTTTGGTGAATTTTCTGGAGTTGTTTTTCGTTATAATCTTAACTATGTATAAAATTTATAACTTACCTCCAATTTTATGTAGATTGGGAAAATCCAAAAAAACAAAAAACTAACATTTATCACAGTTCTTTAGCAGTTACTTTTGGTATTGATTGAGCAAAACTATATAATCTAAATATTTAATACTTTTATCACAATCCACGATTAGAACTGAAACGATATAAAAATTTACACATCGGCAAAATCACGGAACGACACGCACGCGAAACTTATTTGAATGGAATTTCAGTGTTGCTAGCATAAAATATATCACTGTTATTTTTTACACTTGGCTATACATAAATAGTATGAATAACAAAACTATATTTTTATAAATTCGATAAGTTTAAAAGTCTTCTTAATTAAAAATAGGCGCACGAGCAACGAGCGCGCGACTGTCTCCTTTTTCGTCTAAACAGAGAATGTGTTGTTGACTTCTTCTCTCGTATAGGTCTATCTCTTTCTTCTAAGTGTGAAAAGCCGAGTGCATTCGTCCTTGACTCTGAGCTTCTTCTACAACGAATAAATAGTCAAAGAGCTGGGTACTGCCAGAGGCTGTGGCCTGTGAGTTTGACAATGTGGTGATATTTTTAAATCAGTAAAAATACGAACTTGGGCTGATGGTTAGAACGAGTCCTTTAAATAGATCACTAAGTAACTAAGGCTTCTTTTTACTGCAGAAAATAACATTTTAGCTCGAAAACAGCTCACAAAGCTGCTAAGGCAGACCACTACCTACTAATAATCATTCTCCTTGTCTTATCCCGTTTCTCTGTCGGGGTCGGCTACCTAACCTAGGGGATTTGACGTGGAACCAAGTTTTTACACAGAGCGACTGCCATCTGACCTCTGCAACCCGAAGACTGACCTGGCCCGAATCCTAGGTCAAGTCACATTCAAATATTATCTGAATTCAAACTTTATTTGAACGATGTTTTTCCTTCCCAGTAAGACCAGTCGCTAAATGTACGTGAGTAAAAACAAATTGGTAGGTACATGGCGGGATTCGAACTCGGGTCTCACGGTTGTAAGACCGGTGTCCTAATCACTTGGCCACCGACTCTCCACTACTAATTATCAATTTACTTTTATAATTAAGACATTAAAATAGGACGGACAAGCATCCGCCATCATCGTATCCAGCTCTTTGCCTATAAGAAGTACCGTTTGACTTCGTTCCTTTTTCTCTTCAAGTTCAATGCCTTCAGAAGAAAGAGATAGCAGTATCTTTAGCACCTTTTGCGTGATTTGACAGTCAACGACCTAAAGGACTAAAGTTTTTTACTTGTTTACAGTTATTATTTGGATCCTCTGACCCCGTTTTATGAGGAAATTTTTTAAGATGTTGTTTATGATTTTTTTCGTCATTTCTGTTAAATTTTGGTATCGATATCATGTGATATAGTTCGATGTCATACCTAAGTAGGAATAATATTCCGCTATGCGTCTACGGCCGCTGATGTTGCATTCATACTTGTATTATTGGTAGGTATTTTTGCTTATTATTGCTTACTTTCTCAGCGTTTAAACTTTATTTTGTTAGCAAGTCGCCATTATTATAGTAATTTTAAAGCGCATCGCACACTTAACGCTCGACGGACCGCTAAAATATCGCAGCAGTCTGTCATATCCATACTAGAAACGTCACTTCACTCCCCATACTAAAACCGCTCTACCGCTGTTGACGCAGCGCTATCGCGGTTCGTCGAGTGCGGTTTAAGTATGGGGAGTGACGTTTCTAGTATGGACCTGACAGACCGCTGCGATATTTAAGCGGTCTGTCGTGCGTTAAGTGTGCGATCCACCTAAATGGCGCAAAAATAATAAAAGAGACCGTCATAATTTTATCATCTCACCGCTGTCAATAAAATTATAAATAACAATTTGGAATACTTGTAAGCAAACTGTTAGATAAAACTACGTATTACTAAAGCTGACCTAAAATTACATGACAGTGAAAATCCGTAAATAATTGTCTGAAAATAATATTTTTATATTCTAATGACATTTCCGTGTGATGCCGGCTTAGAATAGCATCACCCCACATCCTTCCCGCGGGTGTCGTAAGAGGCGTCTAAGGGACTCGAGAGTATTGGTGTATTACAATTTTTAGGCGACAAGCTGACAACCTGTCACTATAGTGATACACATGTTTTCTGAAACTATCTTGGAAAACAATCCTCAAAAATGTCAGTCGTGGCGATAGCGACCGTATTCTTATGGCCGTTAACGCTCTGCCTAACCCGCAAGGGATGAAGGCGTGATATATGTATGTATGTACATTTCTAACTTCGTGTCGACGCGATTTATTTTCATACATGTCATGTAAATTGGCGGAAAATTGAAAAGTTACTAAGGCGGGGGCATGCATACAGTAAGACAGACGCAGAGTTAAAAGAATTATATGGGTTTATAGTCTAAAGGTTCGAAAAAGACTTAAAAATAGACAAAAATATAAAAAACTGTGAAAAAAGAATTGTGCATTTTAGGCCCAATTCAACGTACCGCTTAAAATAAGGATAATTTAATTAATTCATTATAAAAATTGCTATACATCTCTATAACATCCCTGGTCCAAGTCTTACAACTATGGTTTTTAGTTTATTATTTTGTTTATACTGTCGGAAGGTGAATATAAAAGGTGCAAGTAAAATTCCTACGCTACCCAGTGAAATTACATGACAGTATTAATCATTTGAATAGGTAAATAAAAATCTTTCAAGTTCATTATGGACCATAGCTGTAGGTATGATTTTACGGTCAAAACATTTTTAACTCCCTATATCAAAACAAATTTCATAAATTTAAAATGATGTACTCGTGTTTCTTTATAAATCAAATTATGATTAATACAAAAAAAAAAACCAATAACAATAAATTCATAAAAGAAATACTTAAAACTACAAATTTACAATCTAAAAAAAAACAATTTGTCCATATTTGACGACAACATCGAATCAAGTCTTCGATACATACTAATATTTTCCAAACAAACTTAGAACAATACCTAAGTTCGATAAGCCATTTCCTTTTCATCACTCTAGTTGATTAAAACTATTCGGCACGCTCATACGCATCACGTCGTTATCTCTTTCGGGGTAGGCAGAGCGTCAAACACTACGCTGTGATGAATTGCAATGCTGTAGTTATTATAGCGGGGTTTATTTGTATAATTAATTTTAACTACAGCCTTCAAAGCCCGGTAAGTAATTTAAATTATAATATACATACATACATATATCACGCCTTTATCCCTTGCGGGGTAGGCAGAGCGTTAACGGCTGTAAGAATACGGTCGCTATCGCCACGTCTGACATTTTTGAGGATTGTTTTCTAAGGTGGTTTCAGAAAACATGTGTATCACTATAGTGACAGGTTGTCAGCCTGTCGCCTAAAAATTGTAATACACCAACACTCTCGAGTCCCTTAGTCGCCTCTTACGACACCCGCGGGAAGGATGTGGGGTGATGCTATTCGAAGCCGGCATTACACGGCACCGGTTATTTAAATTATAATATACATTAAAAATGGCATGATAATGATTAAAATCAATTTTAGTCGTGACTAACCTAAGTATCCAAACTCAGAATAGGAAGGAATTGAAATATAATATTAAGGCATAAAAAATTATATTCCTACACCATCATGGGCCCACGTCTGTGACTGACGATTCAATCAGTGTCTGAGGCAAGCCTTTTTTTGGCTATATAAGGTGTAAAATATTAGCTGCAAATACTTTAAAATAATCCCTTAAAATATATCGCTTAAAATATTTGTAGCTAAAGCTTTTACACCCTGTATAATCCTGTACAAAGTCGAAGAGCTTAAACTCTTTTATTTTTATATTTTTTGGGCAATAATCATTCATAGAACATCTGGGCCCAAAGTCTGCTGTTTTTTTGTCATTGTAATGCCATCGAAACTCAACTGTTATTCCATTTCCATTGTGATTTTCTATACTTCAAACTGTTAGTAGACTACGAAATTACCGAAATCATCCAACTGAGATCCAATCGACATCCAACTGAAACGATGTTCATTTAGCAGACTTAGGGCCCAGGTCCTGATTTAGGATCATCCACTTGTCAGCCTGCATAATAAATAAAATAAGATAATATTTTTATTTCAGGATTTAGATGAATTGGATCCAAGCTTAGGATTTTTCAACGATGACGTAAGTTTTTGTTTAAATAAAAATCTTCTTATTCGTAACGGGCACAGACCAGAGATGTCATGCGCGCGCAACCCCCCCAGAAACCATGTAAGAATAGAGAGGACCAAAACGGAATCCGGTGATTTTTTCATCATCATCATCATCATCTGCCTGCCATTATCCCAATTCATTTGGGGTCGGCGCAACATGTTTTCTTCTTCCATTCATCTCTATCAGCAGTCAAATCCTCATTCCTCCGGTAATCCTTTCATTTCTCGAAAATTAGCATCCTTTTGGTCCATCCTGTATATTGAAAGTATCTAGTAATAAAAGAAACCTATGTAAAGGGTGTTCAGAGAAGTATTGGGTACTTTTGAACTACAAGTTCTAGGTATAACAAAGTGTGTCCAGCTCCAGCTCCAGCGTGTTTAAAAAATGTGATTTATAATATTAACACTCACAAACAACCCTTAAGAGGATTTTAATATTATTGTCACTAGTTCTTAAGGGGCGTATTTTGCTGTTATTATTGACCAATAGGAGGTTTTCTTTTTGAGGATAAAAAATATAGTATTCTATGAACTCTGTAGATGGCGTTAAACTGACTATGTTACTAGATTACAAAGCCATAAGACTAAAAAAAACACTGTCTGGCACGCACTGACACTTTCATTTCAAATGAGTCTTTTTGTCTCATTCAAAATATGTTACGTTCCGTTCTTTGCGACAACGTGCCAAGTACAGCGCCATCTATTCAGCGACTAGAAAAAATTAAAATAAAAGAGAATTCCCTATAAGTCACTGACTTGTGAGTTGTGACCAAAAGATGATAATTTGATATAACTGTATTTTCTTCAGCTAGACGTACAAAGTCGAATCACGACTACAGGCTACTTCGATTCTACAGACTTACCTTGTAAAACGATATACATAAGTAAAAAAGTAAAGAAAAAGAAGAAACCAAAAAACCCAAGAAGAATGCTTCGAACTCCACTCAAGAAATACGATAAAAATGGACATATCATTAAGCCAGTACCATATGAAGTTAAAAAAAAACTTAAGACAAAAGTAAAACGGAAAGGAAAAGATCGCAGATTATATAATATTCAAGATAGAGGAACGAGAGCGAACATTGAAATTCCTAAGACGAGAAAACCAGTTGACATTATCGTTCACATCAAAATGAAAGAATAAAATAAGAAATAGCTGCATTTTTTATAAATGTTTATAAATTGTAATTTTGTAGTTTAATTTTTGAATTGATCTTGGTTTTTTTTCTATTGAAGAATAAAAAGTGAAATAAAAACTTGCATCAAGTTTTAAACTAGAGAAAAATATATAAGGTTATAGTTAATCAAGTACAAATATTTTAAGGGCGGGTTCTATACATAAAATTGAACAACTTTTGTCTAAAACTTTTGTTTTTTTTTGGATCTCCCATGCAAAATACACCTGACCGAGTCACTTAGTATGGGAGGCCCAAATTTTTTTTCACATTTCGAACAAAAGATCCAGACAAAAGTAGTTCAGTTTTATGTCAAGAACATGCCCTTAAAATATTTGTACTTGATCAAATTTAACCTTAAATAAAAAACTTGAAAAATAATCAAGAATATTAAGTACACTGTACATCCTATTTTTAAATAGAGTACCCACAGCTAAAATTAGCAAATTAAATGTAAAATTACATACAGTGTGTAAGGGACAGTCCTCCAAATACTGATAGGGGCATTCGTATCATGAAACTGAACCCCTTTCCCTAGAAACATAATGTCAAATGAAAAAGAAACGTAGTACCGTACATATCACGATCAGCTGACTGCTTCTAATATGGGAAGTAAAAAAATTGTCGTTTCACAAAAGTTGTTCAGTTTCAGCCACGTTTGCACTAGGTTCATAAAATTGTTATAAGGAGTAGAAAAAGACATCATCATCATTTATTTAAGGGCATTGCCCTTGTCGGTGGAGTATCCGCCAGCTTTCTCTGTCCTCCGCCTTCTCCTTGACTTCTCTGTACGACGTGACCATTGTTTTCTCCTTTATCTGATCCAAATAACTCTTTCTTGGTCTTCCCTTTCCTCTTCTTTCTTCAATCTTGCCACGCTACGGCAAGATTGTTCTTTGTTCCCCTACTAGTTGGAGTACTTCCTCGTTGGTCTTAATTTCTGTCCAGCTTATCCTTTTCATTCTTCGCCAGCACCATATTTCGATTTTTCTTTTTTTTACAATGACTCATATTGACTATCAAAAAGATATATGTAAAATTTACTACCTACTTTAAAATAAAGAATTTTGAATTTGAATTTAGAATTTTAATGGTCTACGTAGATCTCTGTCAATAAAATTATCCGTTCCATATACAAGACAGTTATAGGTAACAGTAGTTTTTGAGCTCATCTATGTGAAAGATATGAGTCAATATTTCAAATAATAAATGTATGTTGATAAAAAGGAAAGATTTGTTTGTTTTCTTTTTGTTTTTAAGTAATCAATAAACTCCAACAGGTACCTTATTGGGCGGGTTTCAAATTTGTTTGATATGAAGGTACCTACCTATGTCCATGTGTGGATCACAGATCACTCGTAAGTTACATGCTGTGTGGTCAGCCTGGCCAGCCCCGAGGCAGTGCCTTTATTTTTTATTTTTTTATCCCACTCGTACCGCGATTTTATTAGGAACATAAAATTGTTATTGTTTACAATGACTAATTCACTTATTCAGTGACCGTATTGTAATTTAACTCTATGACATTCTAAAAGCATTCATTGTGAAACTACTTGGAAATAAACGATTGAATCTTGAATCTTGAATCACAGCGCAGCGTGCAGGTTATGTACGTACTTATATATATTTTCTTACCGAGGGCGAAAAATGTAGTTTGTATCACTCAAGAGTCTAAAATGGTTTATTCTTTGGCGACGTACACTAAATCCTTCTTAAGATTCTACCATAAAATTCGTTCTGCTCGTGATTCAAAATACCGTTCTCGCCCTAAGTAAGTATAGTTTCAGACCATTCATATACAAAAACTGCTATAACACATCTATTTTATATCACGATAGATGGAAATACCATTTTTTAGGCGTAGGTTCAAATTCAAAGATATCGGTGTGGTCAAACTTTTTATTACTCATTTAGGTACCTTAAAGCAGCTAAAGAAATCATCTCATGTTCATAGAGTTTTGTTAGGCGGCTTCAAGTTTTTGTCCGGTTTCAAGTTGTTAGGCGGCTTCAAGTCTTTTTCCGGCTTTGATTTGTTAGGCGGCTTTAAGTTTTGTTCCGGCTTCAAGTTTTGTTCCGGCTTCAAGTTTTGTTCCGGCTTCAAGCTTTTATCCGGCTTCAAGTTTTTTTCCGGCTTTAAGTCTTTTTCCGACTTTGAGTTGTTAGGCGGCTTCAAGTTTTTTTCTGGCTTCAAGTTTCTTTCCGCATTCAAGATTTTTTCCGGTTTCGAGTTGAAATGTTTCAAGTTTTTCTCCTGCTTCGAGTTTTTAAGCGGCTTTGAGTTGTTAAGCGCCTTCGAATTATTATGCGGTTTCGAATTATTATGCGGTTTCGAGTTATTGTGAGAATTCTTTTTCTTTGGATTAATCAGGATATATTTACTCTTTTTTTTATTTTTATTATTACGCAATGGTCTCAAAGTCGTCAATTTCAACCCTGGTTTTGCTCTGTGAAACATATTTTTCTTATGGGTCAAATGTTTTAATGGTTTAGTTAAATTGTGATCCCTTTTTGTCATCTTTGCTCGTGTTCGTATCATTTTTTGCATGAAGCTCTTAAACTTGGTCATTTTCTGGAAACAAAAGACAGGACTTTAGTATTATGTAGATAATTTTATAATATTTTATGCTGTTATTATTTCATGCGTATGTTACACCAATTATTATAATGTTTTATATCCGTCTTTTTAAAATTGTAACACGAAGCAATTCCGTTATCAATGAGTACTACTTTTCATCACTGTAGTTATCTATATAATTGACGTAGCTTTACTTAATTTAGACAAATTTTTATTTAATAGTATGGGACATGCATGGGTCACCACCATGCAATCTCATTAGCTTTTTTTCAGATTGCATGCACTTTTTCATTGCCTTGTAAATACTTGTCGTAATTTATTTGCTAGAATTGTTATCGTCCCAATTTTTTACTCGCGAATCGGCCTCTGCCATGCTAGAGTCATCTTCGTTTGTAATAGAATTTTCATCAGATTGAACTGGTTTGAAACCATTTGTTGTCCAATTACTAGCTCCTTTATCAAAACTGATATAGATTTTTTCTATTTTCCATCGCGTTTGTTTTGTTTTAATTTTATGGTGGCTCGTTTTTGCTGGTCGGGTTTTGATGTGGACCATTCTGTCGAGAATTTTGTCGTGTAACGTTTTCGTCACCTTTTGATCTTGTTGGCTTCTACGCAGTTGCTTTTTAAGATGGCTTGAAACACTGTCTGTAGCTGGTTCGATGTGTCTGCGATTCTGAAATTGAATAGGTAAATGTTCTTAATATATCGCCAAAGCATTATATACTAATGACGAGTTTAAATACTGCGTGATGTCGGCTCAGATTGGAATAGCAGCACCATATTGGTTCCCGCGAGTCTTGTTATAGGCAATGAACAGAATCCAGGATTTCTTCTGTTTTACATGTGACTTCACTACCTCTCAATTTATTTCTAGGATATTTCTGATCTTTGTCAGTTGATTTATCATTTCCTTTAATGGTATGAATGGTTTGTGGAATCAATAAATGCCTACTTACCCGATTGTTGTCGTCTTTAATGTTGGCATTATCAATCGACCATTTCACGGGATGATGCCCTTTGCTTCTTTCCAAGTAATCAAGCGTTTGTAAGTTCTGAAAATACTATTTTATCATTATCATTCACAATTGTCTAATGTTTGAATATCTATTCTAACACTTCACGCTAAGTGAAGTGTCGCAGAACTTTTCAAAAAAGGGTTTTCCTTTACTGCAAGCAATAAGTGAGTATGCATCTACATGTATGAGTATGTAGTGAGTATGTATGTTTGCCTGTGAAACGGAACAAGTTTCCCCAAGACACACAAGTGAAAACGGAATATGAAAAATGTTGGACCTCCCATCCATAATAAAAAGTAGGAGGTAAATCTAGATTTTATTAACACTGTATCTGTGTTTCTAGGGAAAAGTAATTCGGATTTGCGGGCTCTTCTCTTTTCGTGTGGGACAGCAAGTTGTCCAAAAACCCGATGATATACTGTCAGATCCATACTAGAAATATCAATCCACCGCTAAAACCGCTAAACCGCTGTTGACGCAGCGCTATCGCAGTGTCGTCCATCGAGTGCGGGTTTAGTATGGGGAGTGACGTTTCTAGTATGGATCTGACAGACCGCTGCAATATTTTAGCGCTCTGTCGTGCGTCAAGTGTGCGATTCGCCTGGTGCTGCAGAAGCAGAACTAGCAGACAATACATTTAAATATAGCATATTCACGAGATATCAGCGCGCCTCGTATCGTGTTTTAGTATGGGGATTGACATGTCTAGTATAGATCTGACAGACCGCTTTGATGTTTTAGAGCTCCGTCGTGCGTCAAGTGTGCGATCTGTCTTACATTTTGTAAAGTAAAAAATTGCTTACCTCTTTTTCAGCTATATTGTTTTCATCAAATAGATCCGAAACTGAAAGGTTAATGATTAAAGCATGAATTAAAAAATAAGTAAAACACCTATTTTGCATGATTATACGTTGGAATCTGTACTGGCAATAAGTGAAATCTTTCGAAAAAGGTGTTGAGCAAATGATTGAATTTTGAAATACTGTTGTTTGCAGTTTTGTTTTTGAAACATACGATAAACATTTCATTCTTCAAACTTTTTGTTGCTATTTCCGAAACCAAACTAAGCAGTTACTTACTTTATACTTTTTTATACTGATCTAAGATAATTGTTTTTCTCCTGTTTTCACGGAAATGGCGTTATTATAAAAAAAATGCTTGTATGGTATGCGTTTCAAATGTATAGTTCTTTGACTATATTTGGAACAATGGTGTTTACATTCCGTTACTTCCGTTTAGCAAAAAATATTAAGGAAATTGTTTATAAAAGTATTATCACTTACTAGTTTCACTTCATTTGTGTAGGAAAAAGCCAATGTGATAGAAATTGAGTCAATGAAGATGTCTTCGAAATGTTTTTTGACCGTGGCCATAGTTTTAGCAGTATCTTGTATAAGTGAATCATATCAGGTAAGACTTGGCATGTCTTATTAACAGGATCGTCGTGTGGTGCCGGCAGAGTAGAATAGCATCACACCATCTCTCCCCGTGGGTGTCGTAAGAAGCGACCGAGGGAGTAACCCGACTCAAGCAGACAAGGGATCATGGAGAAGGACAACTCCATATTGTTCTTTCTTTTTGTGTGGGACACCGAGTCGTCCAACGGCCCGATGAACCCTAGTGTCAGAATTTTTCAACCGCCTTCTACAAGTAGCATGCTTCTGACATGATTGTCGTCTAAGTGATCATAGACAGCAACCGGGACCTACGGCTTAACGTGACATCCGAAACACGGAACCATCTTACTTACGGATAATCGGATGGTTTAGCCCGTAATGTCCTAATTCCATTTTAAGACCGCTTTTTTATTGTTGGACTCTACGATTTCGGCCCTGGGGCCATCAAATCTACGCCTATCGGCATGGTGGAAACCACGAGCTCACCAGAAATTAAGACCGGAACGGGGTCCCCATCAGACGCGTGTGACATAAATCTATCATAGCCTCTTGCAGCCGACCTGGCTCCGCACGTATCGACACGTCGTTCCTGTGGAGTCAGCTAGGGAGGCGGAGAGGATGACGCAGGTCTTGGGCAACCCTGCGTTTTCCATAATCCCAGGCAACGCAGTGTCTCTCGAGAGGAAAGTACACCGGCGGCACGCGGACAAAAACTTGCATCATTCCTGGTGCAAAGCTTGTCCATCGCAATTCTATGCGGAAAAGCAGCCAGTATGATGGGCACCTTTGCGCCGGGAATTTCAAGGGGCGGGCTGTTTGATTGACAAAGTAGGTTTAATGAAATTTATGTTTTAGGTTAAGGCTTAGACACTGATTGAATCGTCTCAGAGTATGAGGCCAATGATGACGATGATGATTAGCAGGAATATTATGATCATGAGAGTCGTCGCTGTCCTCGCCGTTAAATAAGCAGTAAATGATCTAATAATATACCGAAAACTTTACAGACATGATCAGACCTTGCAATGAACAACTTTCCCCAGTAAAAATAATTTTGGCACTTTTTTATTTACAGGACTCTAACGGAAAGAAAGAAAACTTCAAATCTTATAATTCCTTAGCTACGCTAATAAAAACTGTAAGTATTATGTTTAATAAGTTTAATAATAATAACTTAATAACGAAAATACAAATACAATGCAAATATATTTATTAATGCAAATAATATTTTTATTTTTAAACATTGAATTTCTGGTTAATATTCTGCGAAATCTCGAATTAAATATCAAAACACTTTATGTACCTATTCCCAGTAGTGTGGGAAAAAAATCCACAAAATGATTGAAAGCAGTGCATAATGTCAGGCAAAATAACATCGGTTGCTACATTGAATTGTGCCATGGTATGCTTTATTTCAACGCAAACCCACGACGCAGCGCTAAAGTATCGCTAATGGATCAAAGTCTGTCAAGCAACGCAGCGGTCTTCCCAGAACAACTCCTAAGCCTAGTCTTCTTCCATGAACAACTCCTAAGCCCAGTCTTCTTCCCAGAACAACTCCTAAGCCCAGTCTTCAGTCCGATCAGTTCTTCCCAGAACAACTCCTAAGCCCAGTCTCGCCCCAAGGGCGTGATTGGGCTGGTTGTTTGAACAACCAATCAAAATATTTCCGGGTGAGCACGTGCTCCCCACCAAGCTGACAGGCGTAGTTTTGATGGCCGTAAACGTAAAGTCCATAAAAAAAAAAAAGCGGTTGTGAGTTGGACATGAGAGCTGTTTTATTATGGGGAGTGAGAAGTGACGTTTCTAGTATGGATCTGACAGACTCAAACGTTAGCGCAGCTTATTTTTCCGCTGCGTTGTGCATCAAGTGTGGGAAAGGCCTTAAATATTGAAACTTTTTTCTTTGCAGAAGAACTTATCTCGATACAATATTGCCAGTGACAAAGATGAGCGGACCTTTGTGGTTCCAAAGACTTTAAGAAAGGTCGTTGTGCCTAAACCGAGAAAAGTAAAAAAGGTTCCGATGAGAAGAACGGTACAGAGAATAATCAAGAAATCGAAAAAGACCAAAAAGTTAAACTTTCGGGTAAGAATTTGTAATTTTTTGCAATAAAACCTCCACATCCCAGTCATGTCTCAAATGAAAACCAAAAACCATGCTTAGGGAAAGGAAAAGGTTTCAGCCTAGCTCACGTCCAACGTCTTAGCGTACAGCATAGGAACGGTCCAAACTCCAACTTGCCACAATCAAAATTGTCATCATTCTCTTTGCTTTATCCCATTCTCAGTCGGGGTCGGCTACCGAACCTAGGGGATTTGACGATCGCACCCAAAACCAGTTCGACGTCCAATGCGGCCAAGACGTGTATGCATTGGCTCAGCTTACCCTTTGAAGGATATGTCATCTCATAATATACCTATCTACCCACCTTGGCAACAGATTTCATGAAAATTATTATTCATAATAGTTATGGTTTTAACGGGTTCTTCCCGAAGAGTTTATTCTGTTTTGAGTTGCCTATATTTCGACACTATTGCAAGCGTCATGATCACGGCTAATCTGGACTATCTGCGGGTAGCTGCTAGGGGCAAATACATCTGTCTGCAATTTTACCATATCTGAAGGTACTGACCAATATTAAGAACGTGTATAAATATGCCATTTCTGAACACTTGCTGGAGTTAAGTCCAAATCACTTGATCAAATTAAACAACCCAAAGGTTTTATCTGTCGAGATTTAGGCAATTCAAAACGAAATACATTCGTCGGTAAGAACCCATTAAAATCCTAACTGTAAACATTCGCGATAGAAAAAAAAATTGTAAACAATTTTTGACGGGATAAATGAGTGTACCACTATGACGGTACGTTATGTCACTAATAATCACTTTAAAACATTTATTAATTCAGGTAACAAGACCACCCACCCAACCAACGCGAAACGAAGTCAGACAGACATCGCCAACAACAAAGCCACCGCAACATAAGAAGAGCAGAAAGTTTAAATCGAAGTATATCAGATTCCCGAAGCCGTTCCAAAAACTATCTGCAAAGAAAGATTACACCGTACACCACAAATATAAAAGATCTGTTACTAGATACAGACGCCATATAGACGATACTAAAGGAGATATAAGACAAAAGGACGCAGATATAAGTGAAAGGTATGGTGATATAATTGACATGGATGAAGAAGATGTAAGTAGAAAGGATACAGATATAAACAGATACAAAAGGCATGTTGATAGAGACTTGTATATTCATCAAGATTTTGATAGGAATGACTTTTTGAGTGAAGAAAATGATGTGAACTCTATAAAAGCTCATGTTAAAAAATCTGTAATTAGTACGCACGGCTCATAAAATCTGCAAGTGTTGAAATTAAATATCTTTTATATAAATTTCTTCTTCTGTAAATATTTTTTTATATCAAATAAGTTGCTAATAAGCTTATTAATGTAATGCAAATTAAAATAATATTATACTTATTTAAGATCTTAATTCCAATAAAACTCTCCTTTATTAGTTCAACATTACACTTTAATAATAAATAGGTACAAAATGCTTACACTTACTTAATCCTAATTCTACTGATATTTGATGATATATTTTTCAGATAAAATACTGACTGACTCATAGAAGGTTATGGCTACATGTCAAACATACATTTTATCGACAATATAATTTAAATGAAAAATTTACAATGTGTTACCGGCACTATTCCTGTATTATTACGGCAACTATCGCTCTGCCTACCCCGTAAGGGATAAAGGCGTGATATATGTATGTATGTATGTATGTATGTTACCAGCACACAGACATTCTATTTAAACTGGTGATTCTAAGCATTTTTATGAGCAACTTTTACTATACAAAAAACAAACTATTATGTTTGAGTACTGACCTAAAAGTACACTAAAGAAATAGAAAATAATAAATATTTTATGTACATACGAAACAACTATTCAACTATAGGTACCTGATACCTATTGACAAACAAAATAATTTAATTATCTTCCCATCCCTTCATTTCCTCGCGAGAGAAAACTTCAGCAAATCATTCGTTTGAGTATTACAATACAAATACCTTGGAAGGCTTATGCCCATAATGGCCTTATTGATCTTGATCACATCGTCTTATAAGTCTATCGGTCCACTGCTGGAGCAGGCCTGTTAGGGCACGATCGCTCGTTTTGGCCATCCAGCTACCCTACTAGCAGCCTTCTTTGAGAGGGCGGTTTATGTGGATGATGTGTTGTTACTAAAAAGAAATTACAGTCTTATTGTTATGGTTGTTCAGCTTTGATATCTTCTCCGTTCTTCTTGTTTCTGTACTCCCAGCCCTGGTAAGCAAGGTCTTGAGCAACATGCTCATGGTCTCTGAACGCCACACCGCCGGAACCGTATTTGTGCTGGAAAAAGAAGTTTTACTCATTGCAGTTTTATGGAAAGCGGTTTTATATTTTTAAATTCAGTTACGGTTGATTGCTAGCTTAGGTTTCTAGTGTTTATTGAAATTGTATCAGCTTTAAAATAGGCTTTTACAAGACGCGGATTTGGTATGGTATGCCTGGCGACAGGTACGCTTAGAAAACCTACGACTACTATTTAAAAAAAATACTTTGAAACAACCCTTGGTGAATAAAAAACAACAAATGTAGCCGTATTGGCTTCCCTGCTAAGAGAATGATCTTTTAGGGTACCAGGCATTGACAGAAGGCTCCACCAGACAAAAGAGGCTGATAAAAGAAAAACAACTTACAGGGCAGATTTTATAATATCTACTCATACTGGATAAACTAAGAGGGAAACTTTTATACTGCCCGCCGTCCCAGGCCAATGTTTATGTATTATTTTTAAATACCGCAGTTAGTATTAAATATTATGCACGATCGTCAGCCTCACCTTATGCTATCTCTCTACCGGAGGACTGCTGGAAGAGATTTCTTTTTAGAAATAAGTAGTACCTGTTGTGTTTTTATGTAAATGTGATTTCCCTGTGTTTTATCTTGTGTGCAATAAACAGTTCAATAAATAATAAATAAATAAATAATGTTAGACAAGTCATCATCCAATAAAAGAGAAAGTTGAGAGGAAAAACTTACAGGGTAGCTCTCATAATGTCCTCCTCCATATTGCCCGCCGTATTGCCCCCCTTGCTGAGGTAGATGGTCCCTGTATGGTCCCAGGCCAATGCCTGCCGGGGTGTACTGTGGACCAGTGTAGTGACTAGAGGAGAATGGCGACGAATTCGGCTTGCAGAACTTAAAGTATCCGATCACTCCTGAAAAGGTGATTAAAATTTTTACTGTAAAATATGTGAAGGAAATGTGCTAAGTGGTGCAGAAATCAATGGATCTTTATTTCATATCGACCGGAAAGTAACAGCGCTAAGCATTTCAAGATAGCCATTTTAACCAGTAGAATCAAACATAGTTTGAAGAGAGAATAGCATTGTTTATGTCTCAATATTGCATCAAAGTAGAGGCGTATTAGAACAAACACAGACCAAAGAAGAAATCCTTTGACTTTTTTCGTGAAAGCAAAGCATAAAACTTGCCTGGAACGATGAGCGCCATGAAGCCGAGGAACTTCTTGAAGCTGGCCAGGCCCAGGATCAGGGGCAGGAACAGCAGCAGCTTCAGCTTAAACAGCTTCAGGATCAACAGCATCGGAATGATCAGCTTCTTCAGTTTGTGACGACCTATAAGGTAACCAATAATTTTACTTCGCATGATCGATAAGGTTTTGAGATTTGGACAAAGATTTATTCAGTCGTAAATTGGGCCAACTTTTCTGAATATTGGAGGTCATCATCATTGGCCTCGTACATCTGTGACAGACGATTTAATCAATGTCTGAGGCAAGACTTTTTGTGGCTATAATATAAGCCGATAGGTATAGGGTAAAAACAATGCACTTTTTTGAAAAATATCTTTTCGCTAATAGGACAGAATAGCTTACGGAAAGGCGGCGCCTTCTTGTCCTCTATGATGTCCACCTCATCAGCTATTTCATCAATGAATCTTGGAGCTACAACGCCATTGGCAGTCACCTCGTCGTCTAACTGCATCTCCAGGGCTGTCGATCTCAGAAACCTAAAATTGGATATATAATATAACAAATAACAGTAAACATTTAAAAGGTTATGTATCAAATAATCTGCTGGGATTCGAATCAAGGTCCTTGAAGTTGAAATCTACGTTTAGACAACAAGACCTGGAAGAACCAGGCAGATACCCTACAAATAGAAGAAAACGTGTATCCAGCAATCGACTGTTGTGGCTTTTGATGACAGGGTGATGCTATTCTAAGCACCACACTACAGAATACACTATAATTACCTTTCAATCTTCCTCATTCCATATTTGACGAGGGCGTCCCAGTCTGAATCCCCACTCCTGGGTTGAGAAGCCAGCTCAGTTGGTTCGTGAGCCAAGGCCCTAGCCTGCGACTCCACTTTCACTAGGACTGCATTTTCTGATAGCCTTAAAAAGATATGACAGTTCGTTAAAACAACGCAAGCCGTAAATCTGATATTTGGCCCACAAGATATGGTAAATTGTAGAAAGAACGATTCGGACCGGAGAAATCAGAAAAGTCGCAAGCAAATTCAGTCTCATGGGCTACTCAGCCTATCCATCCACAGGAGAAATACACTACTTCTGTAACTCCCAGTTTAGGTTTCATATTACGTCGCATTGTGGATTACTTATTATGAAATTTTATGTGGAACCTTATGGGATAGGTACATATACATACTATCTTTAACGCTGCGACTGAACTTTGTGCTTTACGGAGGTGTATCCTAAAGATTCAGGATATGTCGCAATCGGGATAATGCTGTTTTACAACTGTGTAATAATGCTGTTTTACCTTGAATTAATCACTCATCTACTTACTGGTAAGCCTGTTTGTCAAAGAAGTCGTCAAAAGACCGCAAAGCCTGAGCCTTGAAGCAGTCAGCCAGGTCACCATTGATGCATTGGTTGGTCGCCTGCTGGATGTACGGGTCCTGATCATCGCCCAAGCCCAGCCAGTTCAGAAGTCCTCGACCTTCAGCTTGGGGCTGGAATTGCAGAAAAAAAATTGTTAATTACAAAAAAGGCATGGAAAAAGAACAGAAGACAAGATTTCAAGGGCAGAAAAATAACGGTAGATACGAAAAATGGTGAGATCAGGGGAGAATAGTTGAGGGCAGCAGTAAAGTGCCCTTACTATTGTGCGGCATA
The DNA here is from genome assembly GCA_029255805.1 of Keiferia lycopersicella. NCBI lineage: Eukaryota > Metazoa > Arthropoda > Insecta > Lepidoptera > Gelechiidae > Keiferia > Keiferia lycopersicella. Next base: position 2,168,400 of record JARACZ010000028.1, read on the forward strand.
GAGACAAAGGCAGGGTTGGCCAATGAGATGATGTGGAGCATAGTGATTATAATCAATCAAGATAAGATTTTGTTTTCTCTAAACTTCTTGAACTCGAATCTGACGTTACTTCAATATCAGATTCGAGTTCAAGAAAATGAGCAAAAGCCGACTAGTCATTGCGGGTCGAACCATTCTATTGTTCGTAAGAAAAATGGTTCAGTGTTTCGGATAGTATGCTAGCCGCAGTTCTCGATAGCTAAAAATGATTTCTTAGATGGCAGTCGTTGCACTACCATTACAGAAGTCTGTACCTGTAGAAGGCGGTTGAAAAATTCTGACACTAGGGTTCATTGGTCGACTTGGGACACACGAAAAGCGAAGCGAACTGGTCTAGTATTTTCTTGGATGTATCCTCACCGATCGGCTCCTGTCATCATCGCCGAAGTTCAACGACCTCCCCTCGGTCTCTTCCTTGGGTGGCTGGTCTGGCAACCTGAAGCCACCATCTCCACGCGTCTGCAGCGCGAGGGTCATCAGCAGTAGCACCGGCAGCCATCTTTGTTGCAGCATTTTGTTGTTGTCTGTGGATGAAAGGTGGAAGATGTTTACGATTTCTTTTATTCCAATTTTAAAAAGAGGTGTTTGTCAGAAATTCATACTCAAAGAGACATTGTTGCATCTCTGTTTTATTTATATACTGCCTATAAATAGGTGGATCTATACATGGTTAAACTTATAGCTATAGTGTTTGATAATGGGATCCAGGGATAATTGAGTCAACTTTCTCTCGTAAGAAGTTGTAAAGGTTGGCTGATCTATTTAAAGAGAACTAGTTTCTGGAACTGTAGTTTTGTTATAATTGTTAGTCCATGTAAGTTTTGTTACAAATTAAGGTCTTTAGGATAAACTAAAAATAAATGCTGACGGAATTGAAGCTATCGCTTGCCTTATATAAGGTGTAAATAATTAGCTGCAATATTTTAAGGGGTGAATCAGCCCATGAAACTGAACAACTTTCCCTAAGAAACATAGGTCGTAAATGAAAAATAATTTGGACCTCCCATACAGGTTGACTCGCTCGGCTGTTACATTTTGTATGGGAGGTCCGAATTCTTTTTTCATATTTCGACCTTTTTTCCATATCGACTTGTGTTTCTTGGGGAAAGTTTTTCAGTTTCATAGTCTGATTCACCCCTTAAAATATTTGCAGCAAATTTTTTTACATCCTGTAGAACTATAGTAAGTGAGTAGGTACTTACAACTTGTACATAACTTCCTGCTTTTACTCAATCGAACTTGGTGCACCGCTGCACTTTCTACTAAATAATTCAAACTATTGCAAACTGCAAACCAATATAGACCGCACTTTCCTGGTTTGTTGCAAGTACTACTAAGTACTTAGTAGTACTTGCAACAAACATTTTGACTGTCCTGATGGCGTAGCAGCGGTTAGTATGCCTGCCTTCTACGCCGAGGGTCGTGGGTTCGATCCCCACCGGACACAAATATTTGTTAAATCAATTTTCAAATATTTGTGTTGAGTCTGGGTGTTTTCTATGTATAATATGCATTTATTTACAAAAAAAGTATATATATATGTATTAGTATCAGCTATCTAGTTCCCATAGTACAAGCTTTGCTTAGTTTGGGGCTAGATGGCGCTGTGTGAATTGTCCAGGATATTAATTATTATAGTACCAACTAGGTACCTACAGAAAGTATCGCAAAATAATTCTTTGAACAATCATCCAACTGCAGTTATTTGGAATTTTATTTTGCTGAACACATTAATAATATACCTTGAGGAGTGACACATTTATAATTGGTGGGGCAATTTGCAATAATTTTGCGGAGCACAATATACCTAAGGGAGCGATTTGGAAATATTTTGTGGAAAATAAAATACCTAGGGGGGCGGTTCGGAAATATTTTGTGGAAAATAATATACCTAGGGGGCGATTCGGAAACGTCTCAGTAAGTATAGTAAGTGATTTAGACGTCGGTATTTTAAAACTGTAATAAAAAACTATGTGTTTTTGGATATTTTTTTTTAAACGGCGCATCGTAATTTGATGCGGGTTGTTTAATAAATAGAGTGATTCGAGAGGGTTTGAACCATGTTCTGTCTGACATCCATCCCACAATATTACTAGTAAGTAGCAGACGATTGGAAAACTCTGACACCAGGATTCATGTAGTCATTGGACGACTTAATGGCCCATACGAAACTAGAAAAAGAGAGGGGTTTAATACATGGCGAGAAAACTTATTTATCACCACGAGAAAACTATTATCAGTAGCGAGAACTGCTGGACAGGCCGCTAGTTTATAAGTAGACGCAGTGTACTAACTTAGGAAGATAGCGCTAAAATTATTGCATAAAATGATGTATTTTAGTTACCTAAAACTTTCCAAAGCTTCAGGTTCCGGTGAGCATATCAAAACTCATTATCACATCGAAAACCAATTTCACAGATACACTTTTTTCACGCACCATTTGAACTTCGTTCTAAACTAACAACTGTACTTTTTTCTTCAAAATTCCGCACACGTAAGTAACAGTTTTACTGTTCAAACTTCATTGCTGGTTCTGTTCCTGTTATGGTGTCAAGTGTTGGTTTTAAGCAGGGAATGTATGTTGACATTTCACCGCTATTTCTAGACGGAGACAGGTGTCTTTGTGAAAGTAGAGCGAGCGGGACGCACGGCGTGTACGCGGCGACTGCGCGTGAGTTGATGTGGTTAGCGGCCTATGCAACGAAACTACAGGCTACAGTTCTACAGGTGAAATTCGATGTTCATTGCGTAGTCGGTGGGACATTATACAACCAGGATTTTTGACCGCTACGCAATGTACATCGAATTTCACCTGTAGAATTGTAGCCTGTAGTTTCGAAAAACGAGGCATTGGTGTCGGTATGGAATACTACCGACACAATCCTACTAATATTATAAACTAGTGGGCCGACCAGCGGCTGCGCCCGCTGCAACTCATTTTCCCGCGGGAATAATATGTTTTCAACAATTTCACAAAGTTATAATTAAATTCAACTTTGTGAGTGACCCACTGAGAATCGAAGCCCGAACCTTCTGCGCCAGAGGCAGTCGCACTACCACTGCGCCACATCGGTCGCAGAAACGAGACCTATTTGACGGTTCTCTTGTCTTGCGGGACACCAAGTTTACGAACGACACGATACATACAGATATCACGCCTTTATCCCTCGCGGGGTAGACAGAGCGTTAACGGCCGTAAGAAGTGTTGCCACGTCCGACATTTTTTAAGGATTGTTTACCAAGGTTGTTCCAGAAAACATGTGTATCACTATAGTGACAGGTTGTCAGCCTGTCGCCTAAAAAATTGTAATACACTAATACCCTCGAGTCCTTTAGTCGCCTCTTACGACACCCGCGGGAAGGATGTGGGGTGATGCTATTTTAAGCCGGAATCACACGGCATGAATCTTGATGGACGGACAGAAGTGACACAATGACCTTTCTGAAAATTAATATGACAGCTGAAATGAGATTTCAGACAGAAATGTCTTCTAAGATGATAAATTAACATTTGGAACGGAAAAGCGTTTCTCACACGTGTCGTGCGACTTCCGGTGTTTGCCCGATCCGGTTTTGTGAACTTACGAAACCGGATATCAAGAAATCCTTAGGCGGATCGCACACTGAACGCACGACGGAGCGCTAAAACATCGCAGCGGTCTGTCAGATCCATCTTAGAAATGTCAATCCCCATACTAAAACCGCTCAACTGCTGTTGACGCAGCGTTAGCGCAGTGTCGTCCGTCGAGTGGGGACGTTTCTAGTATGGATCTGACAGACCGCTGCGATATTTTAGCGTTCCGTCGTGCGTTAAGTGTGTGCATCCAACTGTGGCTGTCTTTGGTTGTCATTGTCATATTTTTATTTGGCTGTTACGGAACTTACGATACCTACTCAATATCGTGCGGTGCGCATCCGATTGCCTGAAGGCAGGAATCGGGCGCTCGATTTCAGAAAGAATGGTTTCTGAAACCGTGCACGGAAGTACGACTCTTTTAAACAGTCGTATCACACTGAAATGTTACATGCGTAGTTTTGATGGCCCCGGGGCCAAAAACGTAGGGTCCAATACAAAAAACTTGTATCACAATTTCTATTACTCGAATTTATCTATGTCTAGGCTGCATAGTATTATTATTCTGTGGCTGTATTACTTGGGTATTAAAGGGGTATATTAAAGGGGTACTTGCGTTTTAGGCAACACAGTGTCTGTGGTCTTTCCTCAAAAACTGAATAAATCGTCTATCACAGGCGTATGAGACCAATGATGATGCTAATGTGTGAATAGATTTATGTCATAGATTGAGTGATACAGGCACAATTAGTAGCAGGTTATTAGTTATATTAGTAGGTTTTTCGCATGCGAGAATTCAAAAATAGAGCTCTCTGGGGAAAGGAAACAAGAGTTGAAAATACCTTGGTTTTGATTAAGGGTTAACCGTTTTCATTGTGAGTGACAGGTTGATCATTTATCAAACTTGGGTTCTTTTCGTGGAAGAAAGGTAAATATCTACAATCATTCCACTAATATTATAAACGCGGATGTTTGTTTGTGCGTGTGTGTTTGTAAGTATATTGTAGATCATTCTAGATTTATATTAAATCTAAAATGATAATAGACTTAGTACTTTTTACCCCGAAAAAAGTATTATAAAAAGTATTTAAAAGGATATGGGATATTGGACCTTTTGCATTCAAAAACGAATGTCAGTCAAAAATGTCTGACCAAGATATTGGATCAATGTGCACCTATTGCATTCAAAAATGAACTGCCAAACAAATGTTTGACCAAAATAATGGATCAACAGGTGTATCACTACATAGTAGAATGCAAAGTCGCTTTTCTCGTCTGTCTATATGCTTGCTTAAATTTTCAAAACTAGGCAACGGATTTTGATGCGTTTTTTTAAAATAGATAGAGTGATTCAAGAGGAAGGTTTTTGTGTAAAACTGGCCGGGTAAACATCTTGTTCCCACGGGTAAATGAGTTGCAGCGGGCGCAGCCGCTGGGCGGGTCGCTAGTATTGCATAAAAAAATATTCGAGTTTAGAATGGTGAATCAAGAGTATGAATCATCCAATCATCAGACAGTCGCGTTCACTGTACTGTTATGTAACTGTTGTTACATATTAACACGACAATGACCTACAAAATACGTGTTTGTTTTTGGATAAAATTGTTGTGAAAGAGAACTATTGTGTGGACATAGTGCGCTTTGTCAACAGTGGATTATAGTGAATCCACTGCTGGACATTGGTGATCTTCATAAGGAAGTATTTGCCATACTTTCAAGCTTGGTAGGCAATATAATATAGGGTGTAAAATATTAGCTGCAAATATTTTAAGGGGTAAATCAGTCCATGAAACTGAACAACTTTTCCCAAGAAACATAGGTCGAAATATGAGAAGACGGTCGGTATTTTTGTATGGGAGGTCCAAATATTTTTTCATATTTCGACCTATGTTCCTTGGGGAAAGTGATTCAGTTTCATGGGCTGGTTCGCCCCCTTAAAATATTTGCAGCTATTTTTTTTACACTCTGTATAGTGAATTCTACCGGAGGTTGTAGTAACAAGCGAGGTCTAAGGGATATATAGGGTTTACAAAACTTTTCAGGCATGAACAGACCATGAACTGAACAACTTTTTCTATGGGACCTATGTTACGTATGTTGATGTTCGATCTACATACAAAATTCCCGATCGGAGCTGACTGACTAATGATAATGACTACGTATGGGAACTAGAACTTTTTCGCAGCATAGGCTTCATAGTAAAAGTTGTTAAGTTTAATGATAAAAAAATAAAACAAAGATCCTTAAGCTGCATGAGTCATAATCTCAACTGACCTATACGGAGTTTGTCACATATTTCGTCACGCACGCCGCATCAAGTGACGCATACACTTGCGGTGGTGACCCAAAACATGCTTTACTTAAGGACCTACCCTACTTTCTCTCGGCTCTACCTATTGTTATACTTAAATGCATGTTCTTGCAAGACTTCGCTCACTTTACTTTACAACAGGTACTTGGCGGCGCAGAAGGTTCCGGGTTCGATTCTCGGTGGGTCACTCACAAAGTTAATAATTATTACTTTGTGAATTGTTCCCAGTCTGGTTAGGATATTGCGGGCTGAACAACGCGGTTGTCAGTAAAAAAAATGGTTTCGTGTTTTTGATGGCACGTTAAGCCGTAGATCCCGGTTGCTGTCTATGATTACTTAGACGGCGGTTGTTACACAACCATGTCAGAAGCCTGCTACTTGTAGAAGCTACCCTTAAAAACTGACACTAGGGTTTATTGGGTCATCGGTCGACTCGGTGTCCCAAACGAAAAGAAGAAGAACAGGTATTTAAAATTTACTTTTCCGTGTGCCAAGGTACAACGCACACATAGGACTTATAAGCGCTTGCCGTGCTTAGAAGTGTATTTTTTGGTTTTGCTAATGCCAGTCAATAAACACACAAGTATTTACTTACTTTACTTTTTCGTGTGTCTAGGGTCAACGCACACCTTGCACTTTAAGACGCAAGCCGTTTTTGGAAGTGGCTTATGTCGATTGTCAGCCAATATCAACTCAATACATTAAAAATATGATTTCAATAGAATTTAAAAAAAGCTTCATTTAGATATATTTGCTTTAGTTTGCAACTTTTCTACCTTTCATCTTGTTTTCTGTATGTATAAATAACATGAAATTCTTTCCTGTAATGTATATATAATACAAACTTCATTTTGAAAATAGATTATCCAGTGATAAAATAAGTAATAAACTATTTTCTAACTAAGATTGGTTTTAAAGTGTGGAACTAGAAAAGTTGGGCGTTTAATTAAAGTTTTTAATTAAGTAGTTATTGACAATTTGCAGCGAACTACACACAGACATATCACATGTTTTTTTTTTAACTTACACACACACACACGCACACTTTCCTTGCAGGGTAGGCAGAGCAGTGGTTCTTGTATTTATCATTGCAATTTTTATCAGTCATTATTACTAACCTACTTTACTGATATTTTTTCACAGATAATGTTAGCTTTTATTACTTAGACCTTTAATAATAATGTTTGCAATGGTGTCATCCAATAAAAAATGATAATAAATACTACGATTACTTAGAGTAGCATCACCCCATTTCCTACCCGTGGGTGTCGTAAGAGGCGACTGAGCTTTGGCTGATAACCTGTCACTAAAGTGATACAGAAATTATCTCAAACGGCCCTCTATATTTGTCAGACGTGGCGATAACGCGGTGCCTACCCCGCCAGGGATAAATGTATGTATTTACGACTACTTACCAAAACAAATAAATCCTCACAAAACTAGTCCACAACTGCACTACAGTACAAGCACAAATGGACAGACAGACAGGGTTCAAACTGTCTTATATAATAACAACTTTAGAATTGCATAAACTTCGCAGATCCGTAATGTACCAACCCAAACCTTTAAACTTACCGCTACTCGAATTTCAACTCAATTTTTCAGCTAATAAGGCTTAGATTGGTTTAAATTCGCGGTTTGTTTTGGTCGACACTGCGCTCATAACAGTATTAAAATTAAAACAAGCTATTTTAGTCTCTACGATGTAAGAAATAAGTCATAAACTTATTCAAATTCACCAAAAAGTTTACTAAAGAGTTAATGCTTAGCTTTACATGTTGACAAGCTAAATTGGATCGTAAGTTATAGGTGATAAGGTTCACTTTGATTGTGGAGAAAGTGCAGTTTAGTTTGACTTTGAATGAAGCTAGTGCAATAGGGATATCCCAAGTGAATGAGTGTACGAGGCTAGATTATATGGAGTGGAACTTTATTCGCACAGAATTTGTAACTAAACCATATTAGAGTAACCGATTCAAAAACTAGTTTTTTTGTGAGTTTTGACCCGAGAATATAGATAAATTAAATTGAACTATTTATTTATTTCAAAGTAGTAAATTATACATTAAACTTTTTGAAAGTCAATATAAGTAATTGTAAAAAATTAAAAAACGTAGGATACATTGTTCTATTTCTTACAGAATTTTATGAACCTAGTGTAAACGCAGCTCAGGTAATTAAAATAAGATAATTTCTTTATTTAATAAACTTAATTACAAATAGGTACACTTCTAGATACCCACCTAGTTTATTAAGCAGGCTTTTTTTCAGAAAATTAACACAGTACCTTGGTAGCTAGTTTATTGAATTTGCTTTCTTGAATATAAAAAGAAGTAATGAATTAATTGTTTCTTATTTTTTAGTTTTCGCGTTGTTATTAACAAAAATTCTCATTTTAATTTGTGGTAAGTATATTTCTTTAAAACATGTTTTAACAAAATGTTACGTTGGTCGAACTACTACAGTCGAACATCTGCAAACTTATTGATTACAAACTTTTTATTTATTTACTTGGAAAAAACAACAACTGTATACATAGATTATTCATAATACATACGATCTAAGGAATAAATTTATACACAGTCAACTACGCTATTCACGGGTTGAGAGGTTGACAGATGAATTATTTGATTAAACATGCCCTCTCCATACTAACTTAGCTTCAAGCGGCGATCAAATCGGATCCTGGTTGTAGTTTCATAATCAGTTCATGGAGATTGTGGGGGATTCCCTACAGCCATGGTGTATCAAACTAAAGTTTGTTGAAAATATATGTAGCAATAGGTAATCGTGGTATCTACCTACATGACAAGTACGATTTGAAGACCCTTTAATGATGATGATGTCTTAATATTTACGATGAGGGGTTGCGTATTTTTAAGCATATTCGAAAAAATATATATATTACTACCTAGAACAATATTTTAGTCTCAAAAAATATCAAATAACCAGTAAGAACATATACTAAAAATATCAAATGTATAATACTATACCTAATTAATTTTACGCAAGCCCTCTCCACACTAACTTACCTACAAACGGCGATCAAGTTGGGTCCTGGTTGTAGTTTCATAATCAGATCATGGAGATTGAGAGGGATTCCCTACAGTCATGGTGTATTAAATTTCAACGACACATACATACATTACATATATCACGCCTCTATCGCCACGTCTGACAAATATACAGGGCCGTTTGAGATCATTTGTGTATCACTATAGTGACAGGTTGTCAGCCTGTCGCCCAAAAGTTGTAATACACCTGAAACCCTCAAGTCCCTTAGTCGTCTCTTACGACACCCACGGCGAAGAAATGGGGTGGTGCTATTCGAAGCCGGCATCACACGGCAACTATTGTTTCATAATAGGAAAAAGATATCTTCGTTTAATCCGTTCGTATAGTTTGCAGTAGGTAGCGCTCGTGCGAATGATGTCAAATCCCAGCAGTGATTTATATAAAGGAAGAGATAATATTATTTTTATTATGCACTGAACTTGACAGATAATTCCTAAATCGGAAAATGCACCAACATCGTTAGTATTTGAGTTCGGACTCGTCTTGGTGTCATTCCTAAAAATCTTTATTAACATGATGCTCAAGTTTTCATATCAGTTGATACTCAATCTAAATTCAGCTTAATCCAGCTCCATCGGGGATGAAATTATAAAAATGAGCGCGAACTTTACTGTCAGATGTGTACCGATCCTTAGCTTAAACAACCCCCAAGCATAAATTTATACCTTAGCCAATAAATATAATACTCACAACTTACCTACTACCAGTCATGGGTCATATACCCGTCATGAGTCATGACGTCAGAAGTTTTCATAACCATAATGAAAGCAGGAAACAGCTTCTAACAAAACACCGGCGATGTAACAAAACTTTACCACAAAGTGACCCATTCCAACTTTACCACTATATTACCTACTAGAAACGTCATTTCCCATACTAACTATTCCCCGCTTGTTGAGGCAGGTCCAACTTGCATACAGCAGCGGTTTTAGGTCTCACAACGCAGCGCTAAAATAATGCAGCGGTATGTCAGATCAATACCAAAAATGTCAATCTTCATACTAAAACCGCTCAACCATTGTTGACGCAGCTGCGTCAAAATAACGCTGCAGTGTCGATTGCGGCTGAGCGGTTTTAGCGGGGATTGACGTTTCTTATATGGATCTGACGCGTTGTGCGTTAAATGTGAGAACGGCCTTAGGTATAGAGCAAATGACAAAGTTAGAAAATGTTATACTCGTAACATAACAGTTTGAAAAGATAAATGAAAATCACAACTCTGCTATATTTTTTTAATTAAATAAGTACAGTTCTTCGAAACGTAATTATTATACAAAATGCAAATGAAACTATAATAGCATGTCCACAAAATATCATAAAAAATATGACTTTATTACCCTCTATTACTATGACTAAAATTCTTGCAAAATAAAAATTGTATTCAGAAATAATAACAAAAGATAAAAATAAGAAACTAGCAATAAAAATAAAAATTATCTACAATAGCGTTATTTTATTTATAACATAGTCAAAATTAGAAAAATAATTATTATAATAAAAATTATAACAACGATATTGTAGGTATTCGTGCGGATTGTAAATAACTTAAAATTATTAAATTATAACAATAAATATAGAATAATAATTTAAATAAATGAGTGCAAATAAATAATATTTTAACAATCATCCATAGATTCATACAATAAATTAACATTCATACAATAAATCAACATTCATACAATTACATTACATTCATATTAAATCAGTATTGAGCAGTGAAAATCAAAACCAATTTATGTAGCTTAAAAAATATATAAATTTAAACTATTGTAGGTAGATCATTAAAATCTTCTGCATCTACCTACAACCTCACCAACTTTACCCAGTTTTTAACTGGACTCCATCTTCCGCCACCTTATAAGGCATTTTTATTTATTTTTTTAAATATAGCCCTGTCACCGTTACCATCGAATTAAGTACAATCATTTGAACGTATTATTGATTATTATTATAATTCCATTTATGATAATTTTATAATATTCTTTTCTTGAAATTAGACATAAAAGCAAGTAAATGAAGCTTATAAATGAAAAGAAGGAATCGAGAAATTGACGAAGGCCAACCGGTGCGTCGATAGCTCAGTGGTAGAGCAGTGGCCCGGTATCCCACGTGGCTCGGGTTCGATTCCCGGTCGACACTTGTAAATTTTTCGATTTCTTATTTATAAAAGAAGCTTATCTTATTTTTCTCTTGTTTAAAGTTTAACCGTAATGTAGTTTCATTACTGTTGCCTAATTAGGCAGGTAGGATTGTATTTAGAAATTTAATTAAAAAAATTTACAAAAGGGTTAATTGATACCTTAATAAAAGGTATTATCGTTAAACATTGGCCTAACAACTGGTAGCATCCTTATTAAATAAAAATAATAGAATATACTATATGAAATAGTGTATAATTTAAATAATAATAATAACATATTAGTTGGATAACATTGTCCATTGTCCTTTTAAATAAAATAAATAAATATTTAAAAGCATAATCATCGTAAAAAATTACATATTCTGCCTCCACAGTTAGATATCATCATCAATAACCACAACAGTCCACTGCTGGACGTAAATGATTTTTTTTAGGTATCTAACTGTGCGGGTTGGTGAGCGCAGTACACAGAAAAAGGAATAGACCTTTCCCATTATCTACTCCTTTCCAAGTTCTAAGCAAAATTTTGCAGCCATTTAAAATAATGTTGAATAAGTACTTATAAAAGCTTTTGTGAAACAAATTCATTACGATTTCTGTTTGCTTCGTTAGGTATATTATTTACAAGTTTAAATTAAATCCTCCAAACTGCTGACTACCTACAAATGTAAATTACAAATTTGTAAAATTAGTACAAGAGTGAGCCAAAATCACCATTTGACGGTTACAGTTAAAATACAATTTACAATAAGCTGTCATTCACCGTAATTATTTTGTTGTAATTCACAGAATAACGACATAACCATAGAAACTATAGTATAAAAAATATATCAATCTTGATACCTGTAAAGTTTGACAGATCCATACTAAAATAGAAGTAAGCAAAGGAAAATGGACCTTATGTCATAGCATTAGCCCGTAACTGACAGACGTCGCAGGTATCAAGCTAAACTTTAAACAGTATATATTTTATACTTAACAGTGACAAGACAATCATAACCAAACAAGGACCTTAGACGTATTCAGAATGGTAATAAATCAATGGAATAAACAGTAATTTTGACATTTCTGGGCGTGACCTGAATGAAAATATAGAAACAGATTGAAGTTTATACATTTGAAACACTTAACAAGTCAAAAGCAGAAAGAATGATATAATTATATTATGCATGAAAAGACCAGCAGCTATGTCCTTATACTGTGGTCTAAGTTTAGAAGTAGATATGTAATTAGGTACATGATATTTCTAAGACCATTATTATTCTATGGCGCTCATTTTCTCTTCGAATGTTTCATGTCTTCATTCCCCCACGACGCTGACGCCTTGTTTCGGAAGTAAATTTTCAGCTCTCTGAAAAAAAAACTATTTAAAATAAGTTCCATGATGATTTTGATGCTTTGTAAAAACTCAGCCAGTCTCACTTCTAGTAGAAGATACGCTGGACTGTAAAAATAGAGAAATAAAAATGTGTGATGAATAACTTTTTACAGTGCAGTGACAACTTGAGGTAAAAAAAAACATAGATCAAAAAGGATGTAGGCTCCAGCCAGTTGTCGACACCTCTGTTCAATTAAGTAGTTCTATTATAGAATAGAATTAAATCGAGAAAAGGAAAAAGCCTTTTCTTTTCACCGTGACTCTTCTATTATTACATCTTATGTGGACGATTTCTTAGTACTGCGGACGGATGCCAGTAATTTTTATTATTTACTTGACCGACTCTAGAAAACTTTGTTAGCATTTATTGGATCAGAAATTGCATTTCCTCTCCCAGCACAGCGTTGTGTCAATTTACGGAGCTGTCTAGTTATATTTCCTGACAGTGATTTTCCGTTACAATAGGAAAAGATAAATTGAAGTTGCACTACTTTTGAACCACATACACATATTACGCCTTTATCCCTTGCGGGGTAGGCAGAGCGTTAACGGCCACAAGAATACGGTCGCTATCGCCACGTCTGACATTTTTGAGGATTGTTTTCCAAGATTGTTTCAGAAAACATGTGTATCACTATAGTGACAGGTTGTCAGCCTGTCGCCTAAAAATTGTAATACACCAATACTCTCGAGTCCCTTAGTCGCCTCTTACGACACCCGCGGCAAGGATATGGGGTGATGCTATTCTAAGCCGGCATCACACGGCGAACCGAATTCAAAATATGGAGGTTCTCAGTTTGACCTTTATGTATGTATATGTTTATGCGCGATTATTTCGTGTTTAAGCCTTTTTCGCACTTAACGCAAAACACAGCGCTAAAATAATGCGCAGCGGTTGAGCGGTTTTAGTTTGGAGATTTACATTTCTAGTTAGCATATGTTTTTATCTTTTTATATGTAATAGGCCCGCATTTGTCTGCCATCACTCACCTGGTGGTAAGTGGAGATGCAGACGAAGATGGTACATGCTTGCCTAGATAATGCCTATTCACTCTTGCCTTAAAAAGGCCCAAGTTATATTGTTCCGGAAAAAGATCCGCCGGCAGGGAATTCCACTCTTTAGCCGCACGCATGATAAAAGTTGAAGCGAAACGCTTAGTGCGGATTAGAGGTATATCTACAACATAAGGGTAGAACCCCAGTCGGCGCCTCGATCCCCGGAGATGGAATGGGGAAGGGGGTATCAGGTCATGGAGTGTTTGAGCACACTCTCCGAAATGCATCCTATAGAATACCGACATGCATGCAACTTTACGACGGTGTTCAAGGCTCTGCAACTTAGTCTCAACCAGTGCTTCGTCTGCTATGAGCTTCTTGGCGCGTTTTTCAATGGAGTCTAAGGCGGCCAGTTGGTATTTGGCAGATCCATCCCAAAGGTGGCAGCAATACTCCATGCAAGATCGAACTTGAGCTTGATAGAGTTGTAGAAGCTGTTCTGTTGCAAAGTAGCGCCTAACTATTGAGAGAATGCCAAGCTTTTTTGCTGCAGTCGTGGCCAGAGATTCTATGTAGGCCAGAGTGTCTGACAAACCGCTGCGTTACGGATGCCTTATTTTAGCGCTGCGTTGTGAATTATGTGTGAAAAAGGCCTTAGTTGAACCCATTTTGATGCGGTTTTCAGCAAAGAGCAACCCGCAAAAAAGGTGAATAAAAGGCCATTTCTTAATTTTTATTCTTTACGCACATCCCGCATAAATTCCCATTTCCATGTGAAAGTCAAAAAAACTACAATATATTTGTTTACCTCATTTAAGTTTCCTAGCGGTGACAAGTTTGTTGATGTCGTGGTATGCGGCGATCATGGCGTGTTGCGGCGCCGCAGTCGACACGCATGCGGGGAAAACCCGCGCGCAGTCCGCTCCCTGTTGAATATAATAAAAATATAATAATTACCACAGGTAATTATAAAAAAACAGCCGAATTCCAGTGAGGAAAACTTAGACCAAAATATAATTTGAGCTGATTCGACCATGAAATGGAATACAAGGCGAATCGGCTCAAATTATATTTCCTAAAAGTACATCATATTACAACACTATTAACTTTGAATTTGACATGAAAAAATATGGTCGCCATCAATCACTACGTCTGACTGATATTAGAGGGCTTCTTCGGAAAAACTGTGTATAGCAGTGGGTTGTCACCCTGTCGCCTAAAATTGTAATACTCATGAAACGAAATGGGGTGATGGTGATTATAAAACAAACTCTCTTCCAGAAATTTCGATAAAAAACTGCGAAAGTAAAAAAAAACTTTAGTAAAATCTTTACGAAAAGGGCGAGGTAAGTTTTCCGCAGTGTTTGCATCGTTAGTAACTTTGATATTGCCATTTACTAGTTTAGTTAGTTCAAGTTGAAAACTGCTATCGAAGATACTGCTGTCATCGTAAAACAAAAGATACTTCAAAACTCCAATTTGTTTTCCAATAGTGAAAAAGATATAAGTAGGCTGATGCGTCCCGTAGGGGGATTTATCTCGCGCGCTAGTAGATTCAGACGTGTCATATTGTCTAGGTTTTATCAAAACAAGTGAAGATTTGTGACACAAAAGTATAGAGAAAATATATGTGTCGTCGGTACGATACGCATCATACAAAAGTACAGATTTCAAGTAATATAAAGCTAAGCTTCTGAATCTATATGCTCTAGCTACACCAACCAAATGACAGAGGCGAGGAACACACTTGACGCACGACGGAGCGTTAAAATATCGCAGCGGTCTGTCAGATCCATACTAGAAACGTCACTCCTGATACTAAAACCGCACTCGACGGATGACACTACGACAGCGCTGCGCCAACAGCGGTTTAGCGGATTTAGTATGGGGATTGACATTTCTAGTATGGATCTGACAGACCGCTGCGTTATTTTTGGGCTCTGTCGCGCGTTATGTGTGTTTCTCGCCAAACTAAATATTCTGTCAAAGTAACTGTATGGTCGTTTCTGTACTTTGTTTAACAGTATGATCCAAAAATTTGTCATTATATATATATCATTCATTTTTCCAGCGGTAGCGAAATGGCCATAAATTTTGACTGAAGAATTAAGACAGTTGAGAGATCTTTCCCGCTGATGTCGTGAGAAGCTACTATGGGACCCAAAGGTTTCAATTATATTACAATTTTTAGGCGACAGGCTGACAACTTATCACTAAAGCGATACACGATTCTGTGACTGTCCTCAAATGACAGACATGGCAATAGTGACCGTGTTTTTAAGGCCGTTACGGCTCCCGGTGTTTGCGTGTATGTGTATCTTCTTTGTTTTCGTGTGGGACACCAAGTCTTCCAACGACCCTATGAAAATGTGTTAAAACCTCACCTCCTGTCCCCGCCTGGCTGCCCGCATGTATCTGAAGAAGCGGAGGATCTCAGGGTTGTCCGAAACTGGTCTTCGTAGCTCGTTCAGCTCTCTGAAACAATGGCTTTGTTACTACGGTGAAGATATTCAGTATTTCATGGGTTTTATGTTTATAAGCCGTCTGATGCCGGCTTAGAATAGCAGCAGCACCCCACATCCTTCCCGTGGGTGTCGTTAGAAGCGACTACGGGACTCGAGAGTATATTGGTGTATTACAGTTTTTAGGCGAAAGGTTGACGACCTCTCACTATACACATGTTTTCTAAAACAACCTTGGAAAACAATCATCAAAAATGACAGATATGGCGATAGCGACCGTATTCTCACGGCCGTTAACGCTCTGCCCACCCAGCAAGGGATAAAGGCGTGATATATGTATGTATGTATGTGTACTACAACTTTAGGCGACAGGCTGACAATCTGTCACTACAATGATACACAAGTCATCTGAACAGGCCCTCAATATTTGACAGACAAGGCGATAGTGATCGTCTTTCTACGGCGGTTAACGCTCTGCCTACCCCGCAAGGGATAAAGGCGTGATATACCTATGTATGTATATATGTATTCAGTATTAGACAAGTGTGTGTGTGTTGGTTTGTTTATGCATAAAGTAATGGAATTCTATTACGGAAACACAGGCGCCAATTTAATTTTTTCTCTCTGACGGAAGCTGATATTAACTCCGTCATTTGCAAGAAAGGTTAATGTTTTTCGAGAGTATATACATACGTATGTGACGTTCGTTATCATTAGCTAAATGGTTAGATAACTCTGTCTCTTTTCGTGTGGGACACCGAGTCTTCCAACGACCCTATGAACCCCGGTGTCAGAATTTTTCAACCGCCTTCTACAAGTAGCAGGCTTCTGACTTGGTTGTGTAACGACCGCCGTCTAAGTTATCATAGACAGCAACCGGGACCTACGGCTTAACGTGCCATCCGAAACACGGAACCATCTTACTTAACATATGGTACATAATATCTACATACTTTCGAAAAACATTAACCCTTCATCTGAGGCAAACAAAATGGCTGAAAAAAATATTAGCTACAGAAATCCGTATAATAATAATATTTATGGTTTTTATACCCATAATCCTATTATTTATTCTGTGGTTATATTGTACCTACTACCCAAGGGACTCGAGGGTATTGGTGTATTACAATTTTTAGGCGACAGGCTGACAACCTGTCACTATAGTGATACACATGTTTTCTGAAACAGTCTTGGAAAACAATCCTCACAAATGTCGGACGTGGCGATATCGACCGTATTCTTACGGCCGTTACTGCTCTGCCTACCCCGCAAGGGATAAAGGCGTGATATATGTATGTATGTATATACTACCCAATCTGACAGAATTATTTTTGTATATTTTGATTGATATCTTTCTCATACCCTTGTTATTTTACATCCAAAAACGTAGAGCGGTTGTTTGCCCCTGAATAAAGGACGGTTCGCGCATCGGAGAGCACGGTTGTGTAACGCGGCGTATTCTTACGGCGCTGTAGGCATTTTCGCAGATAAATTAAACACATCACTGCCAACTTACAACGCATTTACCCGATAGGCTTATGTAAAACTAGTGTGAGCCCGCGGCTGCGCCTGCTGCAACGCATTTTCCCGTGGGAATTATATTCAAGTATTATGCTTAAAAAGCTTCCTCTTTAATCATTCTATCTATTTAAAAAACTGCATCAAAATCCGTAGTGTAGTTTTAAAGATTTAATCTAACATACATACATACAGACGCAAAAGTGACTCTGCTTTATTTATATTACTAATAAGTAGTAGTTACAATAATTTTCTAGTTAACCGTAGGATATTTTTCTAATATTTTTCTATTCCAGAAACATTTTATTTTTTATCATAATCTCGGCAAAACTGCATTTCCTATTAAGATGAATCGCACATTTAACGCACGACACGGAGCGCTAAAATATCATAGCAGTCTGTCAGATCCATACTAGAAATGTCAATCCCCATACTGAAACCGCTCAACCGCTGCCTGCATCCGCCTTAGTACCTAAACTGTAAGCCACTGTTTACACCCTGTATACTTTTTGTCCTATCTGCATAAAACAGTTTATTATGATAAAAGTGCTTACACGACTGGACGCGTGCGTTTAAATTCTCGTTACATTCAGGCGAGCGAACCTTGTGGTGGTTAGCACCTACGCGCATAATATGCGCTGAATCCTTTTTATTTGTTATGCCGGCTTAGAATAGCATCACCCCATTTCTTCCCGCGGGTGTTGTAAAAGGCAACTATGGGACTCGAGGGTTTCATGTGTACTACAATTTTAGGCGGCAGGCTGACAACCTGTCACTACAGTGATACACGATTCATCTGAAAAGGCCCTCAATGCTTGTCAGACGCGGCGAAAACGACCGTAATTTTGCGATCGTTAACGCTCTGCCTACCCCGGAAGGGATAAAGGCGTGATTTGTGCATCCTTTTTACCCGACTGGTTCAAAAAAAGGATTGTTTTTCGTTAAATTTGTCTCTCAGAAGCGCGACTGACACTGGCTAAATTAAAAATTCATAAATTTAAAATGACGCAGAAAAACCTTTGAGATTAATACCGGGTTTTTGTTTCGTAATATTAAATTATACTTGCTTTCTTTATCGGTCCGATGCGGTAATACACTTGACAGTATCAGAAGATTTTTTTTTTGTTTTTTACAGCGTCATCTAGCCCCAAACTAAGCAAAGCTTGTAATATGGGAACTAGATAGCTGATACACTTATATACTTTTTTTTGTAAATATATACATATTATACATAGAAAGCACCCTGACTCGACACAAACATTTGAAAATTTACATAACAAATGTTTGTGTCCGGTGGGGATCGAACCCACGACCCTCGGCGTAGAAGGCAGGAGTACTATCAAAACCATCGGGACAGTCATGAAAAAGTTAGACATGATTTAAGTCGTTTGGCAACGTCAAATGATTTGAAAAATAATTTAAACTCTGTCCAAACACGCGTCTAACAATTTAGTTTAACTGTAACTGTCTTACCAACGTACAATTCATAAATAAATGACGTCATTTATTAAATGCACGACCACAACTCAACGCTTGATCTACCCACATCTAAGTTCAAAAACGAAACAAATATTTATAAACAACCTAAATTCCTTGTTCAAAGCATTTCTGTTGTAATAAAATGTACCGATTGAACCCTAAAGTTTAAAACAGCTTCGGGCCTTTGAGAACTTTTTGGATAACACCTCAATATTTTCCTGTGGTTTTGCCCGGGCTACATATTTTTTACCCGACTGTCCCCAGAAGGAAGAAAGAAAGAAGAAAGAAAATAAATTTATTTCGGCTAACACAACACGACAGTAAAGGAAAAATTTAAAACAATTAACAATACTAGGAACATGTTATGTACCGAAAATGGACCTCACTCAGCATATGCGGCAGACAGCTTAGCAGTAGCCATATAGAGGTACAGCGCTGGTAATCTGTGAGACCATTGTTAGGTTAGGTATTTACACTGGACGGAGAATACACATGGATTACTTCCAAAAGAACATGCATATTAATTTCAGTCTTAAAAGCCATTCAACAAAGTTATAATTTTAACTGTTGCATTTTGAATGCATTTTAAAAACTACTGGGGGTACCTACTGCTGAAAACCAGCGTTGCAGTCTTGAACTGTGACTTAGGCACATGCTGAGCAAGTTACCTTTCTCAGTAGGTACCGAATGTGATCTTATATTAGTTGTAATTGCATTTTTTATTAAGCACCTACTGAATAAATTATTTATCTATCTATCTTTTTCTAAAACTATACAACCTTGCTTTTGGCAGATAACTTTGCGCCGAAACGCAAGTTATCTACCTACCTAAGTATATGTGAGTGTGTATGTATGTTAGTAGTTTTTTTCACTATTTATAGCCCGAAAGGGTTGTCTTTTGATTCGTCTCATCAGTAAAAGTGTTACTGGCTATATAAGGTGTAAAAATATTAGCTGCAAATATTTTAAGGGATGAATCAGCCCATGAAACTGAACAACTTTCCCCAAGAAACATATGTCGAAATATGAAAAAAAAATTTTAACCTCCCATACAAATTGACTTCTTGGTCGGTCAGTAATTTTGTATGGGAGGGCCAAATTTTTTTTTCATATTTCGACCTATGTTCCTTAGGAAAAGTTGTTCAGTTTCATGGGCTAGTTCACCCCTTAAAGTATTTGCAGCTTTCTTTCACCCTGTATTAAAATTTGATAAATTCATAATGGCGGAATTTATATGCAACATATAAATTACGTTTATTATTATTATTTACTATTTATTGAAAAAAGGATTATCGTAACATAACGTTACTTACCTACTACTGTCGGGCTCTTGTTTTGTAATAATTTATTCTTCTGTAAGTACTTAGCATATTTTAGTGTATTTTAGGTACCTGCCGCTACTGGTTAAAGGTCAGCCCCCTTATGCGAGATGAAAAGTGTGAAAAAATAATAAGTACTTATTTTTTGGGTTCAGCTTGTCAACGAAAGTGGAAGTTTTTGACCGACTTGAAAAAAAAGAAAGTTCTCAGTTTGACCTGTGTATTATGTATATATGTATGTACCTGATAATAAATGACTGAGCTTGAGTTTGTCCGCGATTATCTCGCGTTTGGATGAACCGATATTAATGCGGTTTTGAGAAAAGTATTTGTCAGACTTAGCAGAATATAATTTGAACCTTTTCAATTTATCCATCAGTATCTATGGATCATAGAACATAGGACCTACCTTCTATCTACCTATCTTTTTCACATCAGCTAACCAAAAAGAAATAATAGCAGCTAACTTTGGGTGGCCAAGACGGCTACTACATATCAAAACATATTTCTTAAGGAAGGCTCTATAATATACTTACATTCCCTGTGGAATTAAGATTCAACTTGGATTCAACCCTAGAAATAACCGTGTGTCAGAAGGTAACCTACAAGAGGGATTTTATCAGAATTCAGACCTTCTCATTGTGTATTCCGTTGAGGTTCGAGACATTATGTACGGATGGTCACTCTGAGAGCTACCTTTTTGCAAAAATAAGATCAAATCACTGCTATTAAAGATGTAACTTAAAAGTATCTTACTATTTTTTTTTTTACTTTAAGCGATTATTTACATAATTGCTATGTTCGTATTAACATAACTTCCTTTATCGTTCGGAACAAACCTATCGTTACCCACTTTATTAAGCATGTTTTGTTTTTTAGGGTGACGAACCTCAAAAGAAGAACATTTTGTGATCACTTGATTTAGCGGTATATATAACTTCTTTCATAAAAATTGGCACCATACGGCATCATGCTATGGGGCAATTCCGCTGATGCCTTCTCAGTTCTGAGTTCTAACATTAAAAACTGGCAAAATTATTTATTACTCACTAGTTTTGCACAAAAAACTTATTGCTGTACGGTTTCTTGTTGTGAGGCAATTCCGCAGATGCACTACTCCTAAGTTCCAACCTTAAAATGTCACTGCTAAAATGTTACTTGTTATTATAACTATACTAACCTGCTCAGTTGTGCAGAAATAAGATTGCTGTATGGCGCATATTTGGCTGGGCTGGCGTACATGAAGCAGATCAGCTGTTCTCGGCAGGCTTCTAGTTTCACGTCGCTCAGACTTTGTCCACCGATCTGCATGCCGCTATCGTGGATGGCGTTCTCAGATGGCGCTAGTCCTGCAAGGAAAACGCAATAGGTAAGATACAAACACATACACATATCAGCCTATAGTAGTGCACTGCTGGATGTAGGCCTCCTCCAGAAAACAGACCAAGGCCCATTTTGGGTATCCAGTCGCTACTTCTTGGTTTCTTGGACACACCCACTTCTTGGCGTCAGAGTTATGCCAACCCTTTTTTTTACTGAATAACAAAATTATCTTACCAAGTCTGGCGAAGATGCCATCTAATCTGGACAGCAAGGGCGAATAGAAGGGATCGTAGTTGCTCAGGATCATAGACGAAGCTGGGATCTTTTGGAACACCTGAAAAATATATGAAGAACTGCTTTTTATATATAGTCATCACATATAAATAAAAGTGGGGCGATACTATACTGCGGCATATAGCTGGTTCTTGTTTAGACTAAATAACTAGTAGATGTAAATACATAATTATGTTAATGTTGACATGGGATACATTTTGCCAACTGATCAACAAGCGTCTCAACCGAGATTGAAAAATTTAAAATTCTTACCTTGTAATTGTTAGTAGCGGCACCTATTTGGTTCCTGTAATAATCATTCCGGGTCGGCAGGTAGGATACTTTTTGACCTCCAGCACCAAACCTGGAAAAAAATAATTGTTTTTCTCATTTCATCAAGGTATAATCAAGATTAGGTAGGGTATCAAATGTCTGGGACGGTGTACCGAAAAGATTTCGGGCAGCATGACCCAAACCCTAAACAACTTCTTCAAAGGAACACACGTCGAGAAATGACAAAACAAATTAAACCACCAATCCTAATCAATAAAAGGCCTGTTCACTCGAGGCCTATGAATAAAGGGACTAATCACTGTGGGCCTAATTAACAAAAGGCCTTTTCACTGGAGGCCTAATGAACAGGAACCCTAATCATTGTACCTTACAGCCTAAATAATTATCGTGTCAAAACAAGCCTAGGTATTTGTCATTAAACTAAGAAAAGTTTCTTATAAAATTTTACTGAAACGACTATTAGTACTACTACAGCCACAATAGCCCACTGCAGGACATAGGCCTCATCCAATGAATGGGGTACTTATAGACTTACACGCTTGGCAGACGGATTAGCGAGCGTCGGGCAAGATGTTGTATTGTATTGTAGATATTCACAGGTAGATAACGCGTTCGTTGGGTTCATATTATTTTAGTCAGCTTTTATGAGACCCACGGTTACAAATTTAATATATATATATATATATATATATATATATATATATATATATGCTATTCTAAGCCTGCATCCCACGGTACACTGAAAAACAATTGAAACAAAGCATTTGTTCGCTTTCCGAGAATTAAAATATTTCCGCTGTTATGATCGGAAACGCGAAACCAAATTTTTTTATTTGTTTTCGTTTTCGATTTGATGAATTTCCCGCGGGGGCTTAGAATATTTTACTTTTTTCCTCGAATCGAAGTTTTTAAATTTCATTTCGTCGTCGTCGTCGTCGTCTCAGCCGATAGACGTCCACTGCAGGACATAGGCCTCCCCCAAGGATCTCCACGATGATCGGTCCAGCGCCACCCGCATCCAGCGGCTTCCCGCGACCTTCACCAGATCGTCGGTCCACCTTGTGGGAGGCCTACCTACGCTGCGTCTACCGGTCCGTGGCCGCCACTCGAGAACTTTCCGGCCCCAGCGGCCATCGGTCCTACGAGCAATATGCCCCGCCCACTGCCACTTAAGTTATGAATAAATCCTTAAATCCTTCGAGCTATGTCGGTGGCTTTGGTTCTTCTCCGGATTTCCTCATTTCTGATTCGATCGCGGAGAGAAACTCCGAGCATAGCCCTTTCCATTGCCCTTTGAGTGACCTTGAGCCTTCTTATGAGGCCCATTGTTAGCGGCCACGTCTCAGCTCCGTAAGTCATCACTGGCAACACGCACTGATCCCAGACTTTTGTCTTGAGGCACTGCGGTAGTTGTTGAGAAGAGAAGATGTTACGTAGCTTCCCGAACGCTGCCCAGCCGAGTTGGATTCGACGATTGACCTCTTTCTGAAAGTTGGACCTACCCAGCTGGACTATTTGTCCCAGGTAGACATACTCGTCGACAACTTCCAGAGTAGAGCCCCCAACTGTCAGAGTAATGGGTGCAACAAGAGAGTTTGACATAACCTTGGTCTTGTCCATGTTCATTTTTAGACCCACTTGTTGGGAGGCTCTATTGAGGTCATCGAGCATTGTACCGAGGTCCTCCAGGGTTTCCGCCATGACCACGATATCGTCGGCAAAACGAAGGTGAGTCAGATACTCGCCGTTGATGTTGATGCCAAGTCCTCTCCAGTCCAAAAGCTTGAAGACGTCTTCCAGTGCTGCTGTGAACAGTTTCGGTGATATTACATCTCCCTGTCTCACTCCTCGCTGCAACTGGATAGGTTTCGAGTCCTGGTCCTGAAGTCGAACTGACATGGTGGCGCTTTCGTACAAGGACTTCAACACTTCGATATACCGATAGTCAGCTTGGCACCGCTGAAGAGACTGAAGTACGGCCCATGTTTCGATCGAATCGAAGGCTTTTTCGTAGTCCACAAACGCGAGGCAGAGTGGTTGGTTATACTCTTCAGTCTTCTGTATAACTTGCCTCAGCGTATGAATGTGATCCACGGTGCTAAAGCCTTTTCGGAAGCCGGCTTGTTCGGGAGGCTGGAAGTCGTCGAGCCTGCGTGCGAGACGATTCGTTATGACTCTTGAGAACAGCTTGTAGACATGGCTCAGAAGCGTGATGGGTCTGTAGTTCTTCAGCAAAGACTTATCGCCCTTTTTGAAGAACAGCATCACCACGCCTCTGTGCCATGCCTGTGGCGTTTTGCCCTCGAGTATGACAGAGTTAAACAATTTCTGCAGTGCTTTAAGTATCGGTTTACCACCGGCTTTCAGAAGCTCTGCCGTAACTCCATCATCACCCGGCGCCTTGCTGTTTTTTAGCTGTTTCAGAGCCATACTAATCTCGTACAAGCTGACGTCCGGGATGTCTTCTGTGTAGTGCCGGGTTAATCGAGCTCTTGGATCTGCGACCCGATTATTGACAGGTGTGCATGTTGTCGCGTATAACTGTCCGTAGAACTTCTCGACCTCTTCCAATAGCTCGGGCTTGGACGATACGATTCTGCCATCGTCGGTCTTTAGCTTCGCTAGTTGGCTCTGGCCTATCGACAGATCTCTAGCAAACACCTTGGAGCCTTTGTTGCGCTCAATTGCCTCTTTAATACGGTCAGTATTAAATTGGCGTATGTCGCGGGTCAAAGACTTAGAGATCTGCCTATTGAGGTGCCGATATTGGGAAGTATCCTCCGACGACTGCAGAATCATCTCGCGTCGTTCCTCCATGAGCCTCGAAGTATGGTCTGAGATTTTTTTGGTTCTGTTCGTACGATTGGGTTTGAAGAAATTAGAGCCAACCGTAAGGACAGTTTCCACGACCCTGTCGTTATAGTCGTCCACGTCTATACACTCACCCAGGCAATCGAAGCGGTTTTGCAGGTGGAGCTGAAAGCTCTCAGGGTTTTGGATTTGGGCAGGTGCTGGTCGGAGCGTAGACTTCATCAGACGCGATCTCTCGGCTTTTACATTAAGATTCAACGTGCCTCTTACCATTCGGTGATCGCTACCCGTTTTGAACGAATTGATCACAGAGACATCGTTGAATATCCGTTTTTTGTCTGTCATGATGAAGTCTATCTCATTTTTGGTAACACCGTCGGGGCTCTTCCAGGTCCATTTTCGATGCGGCCGTTTCCTGAAGAACGAGTTCATCATAAAGAGTCCCTCCTTCTCCATGAAGTCGACCAGCATTTGACCTCGGCTGTTCCTCACCCCAATACCAAATGGCCCAACTCTCAGTTCGTCACCGCAACGATTGCCCAGCTTAGCGTTGAAATCCCCCATGACCACCGTGTAATGAGTCCTGGAGGTATGTATGGCTTTGGATATGTCCTCATACATTGCCTCCACGTCCTCGTCGGGGTACTTCGAAGTTGGGGCGTATGCCTGTATGACCTTCAGCGAATAACGTTTAGTTATTCTGAGTATAAGGAATGCCACCCTATTTGAAATACTCCCGACCTGTACTACGTTGTTCACGAGGGACTTGTGGACGATGAACCCGACACCACCTTGGGACAGATGGTCGCCCTCCCGGAAGTAGAGCAGGTTACCTGACTTCAGGGCTATCGTGTCCTCCCCCTCTCTTCGGACTTCGGACAGTCCCACTATGTCCCACCGTAACCTGCTCAGTTCTTCCTCGAGTTCCACTAACTTCTCTTCCGTCCGCAGTGTGCACGCGTTATATGTTGCCAGGGCCAAGGTCGTTCGGCGAGGGATCCACGCCGCCCGGGGATTCCTAGCACCCCTGGTCTCGGAGCCGGGTCGATTTTCGCCTGAATCTGCCCGGCCACCGGGGCCGCCGGGCACTTGGGGCCGATTTCTATTTGTAAAATCCATAAGGGGGGTACGGGCCGTCACCCACCACGCTGGCCCAGTGCGGGTTGGTGGGGATTTGGTTGCCAGAGCCTCGTTAGTAGTCCAGCAGGGTGCACCGCGAGCAGGAGAGGTTGGCTTGGGGCCCGAGAGATGTAATTTGGGCCCCCTTACACCCCCAATTTGAAATTTCATTTCAGATGCAACCAAATTTTATTCGAAGAGGTATCGAAAAAAAAATGTTTTCTTAATTGTTTCGATAGCTTTATGGAGATTTCAGAACTGTTCTCTATACCTTTGATATGAAAATACATAAATCACGTCTCATTCCCGGAGAGGTAGGCAGAGACTACTTCATTCCACTTACTTTGATCCTTGCATATTTCTTTCGCCTTCACTACTTTCATCAATCATTTCATGCACACTTGTTTGTGCAGAGTATCTTATGCTGAACGTCCTTTACCACATTATAATGAAAGGTTTTCCCGATTAACTTGTCAAATATTTGTATATTAAAACCTCTCCTCCTCTCAACTCTGAGATCTCAAGCGCGATTTTGACAAATGTCAGTCAATACTAACAGCATCGATATCAGAGTTGAGAGTGGTTTATATATACGGGCCTTAGTTTCGGAACCAGTGATCAGCAATTCACAGTTGACGGGCGGGCGTGTGTGATCTGTCGACCTCCGGAAGAAGGCTATCATACCAGCCGAAACGTAGAGGGCTAAATTCTACCAAATAAGTAACAAGTAAGTCATTAAAACCTCCATAAAACAAATTCCTTTAAAACCTTTCCCTTCTACCTTTCAATCCCTAAATCCTTTATCCTTTTGCGACTCGATCGAGGTACGTTTTTCGAGGATTTTCTTAGTTTAAAAAGTACACTTACCTGGACATATCCACATTGGAAAGATCGTTGTCATCCATCACGTACATGCCGTCTTGGGGGTACGCGAGGGTACCAGCCGGGTTGGTCTCGTAACCCATGGGGTCCGCGCTGCTGTAGCCCTGCTCATCCATCTGAGGGTTGGCTGGAGGGTAGCTGGCCTGGCTGGAAGACGCTGATAGTTGGGATATGCCTGGAACGGGGAAATAAAGATATTTTCAAATACATTCATAATTAGGCTGTGCCTCCGCTGCCGGAGCCGACAATCGTGAATATAAACGGAACGGTTGCCGTAGATGACTAGTCAATGCGCGTCACCTGTCATGTTGACTTTTCTACAATCTATGGTTGCATAACCTCGAAATTACTTGTTTTCGAGTTTCGAGTAAACAAAACATCGCCATTTTGTTTAAATTTTTTTTGTTGTTTAAAAATGTATTTGCCGAAATTACAGAGAGTGCCTTGAAATCTCAAGATCCTAGATTTTATCGCATTATGCCGACTATATTCGTAGTATCGGGCCTAAGTCTAGGGGGTAGGTCTGCCTACGTTGGATGGAGCATATTAAGTCCCTACGATCAGCTTTGCTTTGAACTTTACGGCCCTCAGTACATTTTCCCAGAGGTCAGTTTAGGCTCAACATTGAATTGGCCGTAGTAGTCAAGTTTTTATAAATTGCCCAGTGTTTTGAAAACCGCAAAATCCCGCTAACTCAATTTTGTTTGTAATAAGAATAAGTAATGTGTGTACGACCTACCTACATTTAGCCTTAACTGACCTTAAGGAAAAGATATCTTTAGGTCGAAGGTACACAGAAGGACCTTTGATAGTGTCAGACCCTCGTCCCAAATATTTGTTTATAAAGAAAAAAAATGCATATGAAGTGGACTGTGTCAGCTGTTTACAGAAAAAGGGAGAATCCTATTTCGTTATACGACAGGGTGAGTCTTTAGGACCTAAAATAGATTTATGAAGCGCTAGGTCCCAGAATATGTGAGAGGGTAAAGTTCTGCTTAGCATTACAAAATAAATCATGTATGCTGGATTTATTTTTGAAACGTATTTCGCTTTATTTTGATGAAAAGCCTCCTTCTTAACTTTGTGAATTTTCCTAAGTTGTCATGCCGTTGATATTCAAGCATCAACGCATAAACTTGATATTTAGTAAGCATATAAAATAAGTTGATATTTGTCACTTTGTGAATCTTTGAAGGGCACGTTAAGCTGTCGGTCCTGGTTGCTGTCATTACTAAGACGGTGATCGTTATAAAAATGTCAGAGGCCTGTTACTTGTAGAAGGCGGTTGAAGAATTCTAACACCAGAGTTCATCGGGTCGTTGAGGACTTGGTTTCCCACACGAAAAGAAAAAGACCATAAAGCACTGTCCGGAGTGTTGTCTACGATACACGAAACCTTTTTATGAACTATCTATGTCGACCGGCACGGATACTGATGAAAATTTATTGCTAGTTCTAAGTTAAACAATGAAATTCGGAAGTTGGTATTGATACACCAATCAGTATTCTACTGAAACTTCTTCGTCCTTTGTGTACTTACTCCACTACGTTACTGTATTTCTTATTCGAGTACATACTTCTTCCTTTTCGATTTGACAGGTTTAATGTAAGGGCTGTAGTACAAAAAACTTTAAAGGTATGAACAAACTGACAACCTTTTTCTATGGAAGTTGGATTTTTCGACCTCCTTTACAAAATTTCCGTTCAGCTGACTCCCAAAATATTTTGGTCGTTTCCCAACATAGACTTCATAATAAAAGTTGGGTCAGATTCATGGTCTGATCATGCCTGAAAACTTTTCGGCACATCGTTCCGGAGGATGGCGCACTTAACGCACAACGGAGCGCTTAAATAACGCATTCATAACGCATCGGTGTGTAAGATTTATACAAGAAACGTCGATCCCCATACTAAAACCGCTCAAGAGCCGCGCCGTAACGTGTTTAACGTTTCTAGTATGGGTCTGACAGACCGCTGCGTTTAGGACGCGTTATTTTAGCGCACCGTTGTGCGTTAAGTGTGCGATCCGCCTTACACACTGTACCGTGTGTACCTATAAAAGACTAACACGAGGTAACGAGATACATCCAACGCTCGTCTTCCCAATCAGTGTACCCTACAAACAAGTCTGCTGTGATACAGAAACATGGAAGATAGAATTGGCATGAAATGTTACAAAAAAGTTTTAGTTTCGTTTTCTATCATCATTTTGTTTTTACTCAGTTTACGTACATTTGCCCACTGCTCTTACGGTGAAGGAAAAACATCGTGATGAAATTCAAATAAAATCTAAAATCAGATGATATTTCAATGATTCAACCTAGGATCCGGTTAGCCTTCGGGTTGCAGAAATCAGATGGCTCTGTCTAAAAACATGGTTACAAGTCAAATCCCCTAGGTTAGGTAGCCGACCCCGACAGAGAAACGGGATAAGGCAAGGAATATGATGAACAAAGAACAGAAGTGGCTAACCTCACCCGAATCCTAGGTTAAGTCACAAATATCATCTAAATTCAAATTTTATTTGAGTGTGGGTTTCATCACGAATGTTTTTCCTTGACCGTAAGAGCAGTCGGTAAATGTACCTGAGTAAAACACATTGGTATATGGCGGGGATAGAACTCGGGTCTCACGATTGTAAGACCGGTGTCCTATTCACTTGGCCACCGACGCTTTTGACGTCAAGTGACAAAAATACATGAAGGAAACAAGTGGTTGACAATTTCGCCGCCAGGGACAGAGCTTACCGTGGTGTAGCGGTCTACCACGTTTGTCAAAAGATGTCACTTGTTCGCTCTACCACTTCTGTTATCTGTTCCATAACAGCGTTACCTTTTCCAAGAATTTTCCCGAAGCTTCCCAGGATGCTTGGCAGGAACATTGCCAAAAGGATGCTTTTGAAAACTTGGGCGCCAATCAGTAGCGGGACGAAGAATTTCTTCAGACCAAACGCTGGAAATAGATTAATTAACAGGTCAATGGTGTTTCAAATTAACTTTTAAGTTTAATTTATTGGAAAGTAACAAATAGGATATGCCGTGTGATGCCGGCTTCGAATAGCATCACCCCATTTCCTACCTGAGGGTGTCATAAGAGGCGACTGAGGGATTTGAGGGTTTCAGGTGTATTAGAACTTTTAGGCGACAGGCTGACAACCTGTCACTATTGTGATACACAAATTATCTCAAACGGCCCTCTATATTTGTCAGACGTGGCGATAGCGACCGTATTTTTACGGCCGTTAATGCTCTGCCTACCCCGTAAGGGATAAAGGCGTGATTTATGTATGTATGTATGTAACAAGTCAATAGTATTTGAAATAAACTTTTAAGTTTAATTTATTGGAAAGTAAAAGGATACCTGAGCTGGGCATTTTCATTTTTGTTTTGCCCTGTCTTCTTATGTTTTATCCTCACACACACATGCCTTTTAAAAGAAATGTTGCTCTACTGGCCCTTGCAAACAATACTTTAGAAAACAAACTTATAGCTATAAACTTGGGCATAATGTTTATCCTTTAATTATGAAAACTTTTAAAGTAAATATCCTGGTCTACTAATATTTTATAGTTCAAAGTAATTAACAAAGGCATTTAATATGGTTTATGTCAGTAGATCCAAGATATCCTGGAACTGCAAGTTTCCAACGGAGTGCATAAAAGATTCATTTTCCTTTGTAGAATCATACTTTTTAAAAGGCAACTGGGTCGTTATCTGAAAAAAGCTGGGCCTTACGAGGATAAAATCAGATTTTCAAATAAATAATGTATACTCACATCTAAATGTCATAAATCGCGCTGCTTTAGAGAGGTTGATAGATAAAACGTGCGTGTCGATGAAATTCTTGACTTTTTGATACAGTCTGTATTCGTAGGAATATTTCGGAAAAAGTGCTCTGCCTTCGGTTTCATCTCTTCTCTTCGTATCATTCGTTTTCTTAATCTCTACTCCAGCAAAAATCTCGTACTTATCTTTAGTTAAAATGCCATCCACCAAACCTTCAATTTCATTTTCTAATTGTTTTTCAGTTTTATTAACTAGTATATAATCTTTAGTAAATGTACCTACAGCATCTATTACTTCTTCAACAAAACTAACATTACTAGTTTGACATCTATGGCAGGGGGTTTTTATATCTAAATTTTCTACGTTTTTGGTGTTATTTTGACTGTTTGTATGTACAGTTTGGGATTGGCTTTGTGTGGCTATGCATACTATATACAGGGTGACTATGAGGGGTTGGAGAGGGCAGTGTGTGGTCCTCCTTTTGAATTGGTTCCTTTCTGACGCCATCTTCGTGCTTCTACCTTCATTACCGCTTGAGGGAAGTTTTCTCCAGTTTGGCACTATCTTGAGAATCTGTAACAATAGAAATTAAACTTTAAGTGACTATAAAGTAGTTAAGTTCCTAATTAAAAATGGAAATGGAGGGATATTTAGAAAAATAAAAACATTGCCATATCAAAGAATACTAATTGTAGCTACTCGATTATTATTTAGGTACTCTTAGTAATTTAGAAGCTAAATTTAGTATTTTTGATCAGGTATCATATAAAGTTAATTACATTTTATTTTTAATTTATTACAATTTCAATTTTGTTCGTCGTCCTTTATACATAATTCATAAGTATTAAAAAATAAGTAGCGGGCGGATCGCACACTTGACGCTCGACGCAGCGCTAAAACAGCGGCCTGTCAGATCATTACTAGAAACGCCACTCCCTGTACTAACACTGCACTCGTCGGACGATACTGCGCTAGCGCTGCCTTTATAGCGGTTGAGCGGTAAAACAGCTCAAGCAAACCAAACCGCTTAGGGCGATTCACACTTCTAGTATGGATCTGACAGACCACTGTGACGTTTTAGCGTTCCGTCGTGCGTTATGTGTGCGATCCATCTTAACTTCTTACCTACTTAGTAATCATACCCGATCACTGCAATAGGGTTTTAGTTCGTCCTAGTATTTTAGCTTACATTATTAAAGTTAGTACTCAGCAGTCTTTAAGTAAAATGGACATTCTGAGCGGAATTCTAAAGTGAATCTGATTAAATTTCAGTCTGGAAGGCGACTTTTTTTATTCGTTCAACTGGACGCCTTTTCTCGTTTAAGTTCCCTTTGACAAGGACGAAGATCGTTTCAAAAGATTTCTTTCGGTTAGTGCTTAAGGAATACTAAATAACTTTAAATTAATTTATCTCACACATCGACTTTTCTAGAGAACAAATTTAACTGGTTATTCTAAGCAACTGTATGAAACACCAATATAAAATGGCTGAAATAAATTCGCTAAAGGTGTTCGTATATTTATAGAATAGTATCTACTACTCTGACGAAAGTAAAATTCGAAGAACCCAGGAACTTGAAATAACGTTAACGTGTAGTAAGCCAACAGATGGCGCTGTTAGTTCCTGAAACGTGATATTAGGACTATGTCGGTGGCGTAAGGAAAGTCATGAGAGATCTCAGAGCACTGCAAATTATTAGAGGACTTATTAATGCGTAAGCGAATTGCACTGCGCTCACCAGCCCGCCTTTCAAGCGTGATTTCAAGCGTGAAGCGGGACGCTGTCCCTTACACCCCGTATACAAATACGGGGTGTAAGGGACAGCGTCCCGAATACTGATAGAGTGCAAGCAGACCATGAAACTTAACAACTTTCTCCTAGGAATGTATGCCAGGAAACATCAAAAAGTTTTTGGTGTCCCATAGTAAATGCAGTGGGCTGATCGCAATTTTGTATGGGAGGTCGAAATTTGTTTTCATTTCCTGACATTATGTTCCTAGGGGAAAGTTTTTCAGTTTCATGGTCTGCTTGCACCCTATCAGTATTCGGGACGCTGTCTCTAACACCTTGTATAAGGTTTTGGAGCGACCTCCTTAGTCCGCCACTATGGCCTGGCCACACGTGACGTCACAAATAAAAAGTCGCGTCACTTGTCTTGTCACTTAGTTGCGAAAAATCATCTTCTTGTCGAGAGTATATAAAATCATTTATTTATTATTTAAGTGCTGTGCTCATTCTTTGTATTGTACCCCACAAGGTGTAAAAATATTAGCTGCAAATATTTTAAGTGGTGAATCAGCCCATGAAACTGAACAATTTGCTCCAAGGAGCATAGGTCGAAATATGTAAAAAAAATTGGACCTCCCATAGTTAATTGGTCGGTTGGTATTTTTTTTACACTCTGTATAAAGCACTCTCCAATCGGAAAAGGCTAATGTCCAGCAGTGGACTGTTGTACTTCTTGATGTTTGAATGCAAATTAATTTATCTAAACCTCGTAAATACTGGTGGGCATATAGTTAGTACCCGCTCGGCCCGAAACTTTTGTGTAAACATATGAGGCACTCTAGTTAAATAGTGTGTCTGTACTAGTTAGCTGACCAACACTCTGTTAACCTCGAAACAAAGACATAATAACAGGAAAAGACTTTGCTTCAACCATTGTTATCTGTTTGTCTTTTTTCCAAATAAATACATACATACATACACATATCACGCCTTTATCCCTTGCGGGGTAGGCAGAGCGATAACGATCGCAAAATTACGGTCGTTATCGCCACGTCGGACAACATTTGAGGGTCGTTGCAGATAAGTCGTGTATCACTATAGTGACAGGTTGTCAGCCTGTCGCCTAAAATTGCAATACACTTAAAACCCTCGAGTCCGTCAGTCACCTCTTACGACACCCACGGGAAAGAAATGGGGTGATGCTATTCTAAGCCGGCATCACACGGCACATAAAATAAATAAATTAGCCTGCAAAACTAAGGTTATAGTTCCACCCTGTTCTTTTAGAGATAGTAAATTAACAATATGAGTTGCCAATTTTGTGTAAATCTTAAATAGTGATGTGCCAGTACCGGTAACTGTTGTTATCGAAATAAGATTTTTTTATTCTGCTTGTTTCAGTTTTCTGTAGAAGGCGCTCGTGTTCCAAGTTCAGTGCGTAATAAAATAAAAAATAACAATGCCCATCTATGGAAAATCACTGCTGCGCTTTTAAAAAAGCTTTCCTTCTCAGAAAGCGCCACCTACTAGGAACTAAACGTACAGATTAAAAAAATCTCTCACGAGAAGCATATTACGAGGGGTGTTCAATAAAAAGTGATAATGGCATATAATCTTCTTGATAAACAAAAAAGAAAATAGTGGCAGGTAAAGCCCAGACATTAGGTAAAATAATAAAATAAAAGTGATTGATTTTCTTTTTTTATTTTAAAAATGAATGTCATTTGTTTTCGTCGTGTCGGAGCGTGCTGCGAAAAATGGATAAAATTGAAATTCGAGGCGTGATAAAATATCTCTGCCTGAAAATTTTTACTACTGAGCAAGTAAGTCTTGATTTGAAAAATACATTAATAGTAAATGCTCCTCTATATTCTACGGTTGCACGGTGGTGTGCCGAATTTAAGAGAGGAAGAACTTCAACCAAAGACGACCCGCGCCCGGTTCGCCCTACGACGGCAGTTACCGAACAAATGATAAAAAAGTTGAAAAAATTGTTTTGGCAGATCGTCGTGTTACAGTTCGTTTTATAGCTGAAGAACTAAAGATTTCGATAGGAAGTATCCATACTATTATACATTATTATTTGGACATGAAAAAAGTCTCAGCGCGCTGGGTGCCTAGAATGCTTACAGACGAGCAGAAGCAAACGAGAGTGAGGATTTCTCAAAACAATTTGGAATTGTTACAAAGAGATCCTGATCAATTTTTGGCTCGCTTTGTAACAATGGACGAAACATGGTTCCATCATTACGATCCTGAGACAAAACAACAGTCCATGACTTGGAAGAGGCCATCATCTCCAACACCTAAGAAGTTTAAGGCAATTCCATCCGCCGGTAAGATCATGGGCTCTTTTTTCTGGGATAGCCAGTGGGTAATAATGATTGAATATCTCAGTCATGTAGCCACTATTACTGGGGCCTTATACGCAGAACAAAAAAAAATTGATTCAAGAAATACGCGAAAATCGCCGCGGCAAACTCGCTAAAGTTGTCTTATTTTTACCAAGATAACGCGCCCGCACACAAGTCCCGAGTTGCGATGACTGCTATCCAAGATTCTGGATTTGAATTGATGGAACATCCTCCATGCTCGCCAGACCTTGCACCCAGTGACTTCTACCTGTTTCCTCGGTTAAAAGAACACCTGAGAGGTCACAGATATGCCAATGATGAGGAAGTGATCGCCGCCGTACATGATTTTTTAAGGGATCAAGATGAAGACTTTTTTAAGAAAGGAATCTTAGCTTTAGAAAAACGATACATCAAGTGAATAAACCTCAAAGGTGACCAAGTCGAAAAATAAAATAATAAGAAATAAAATATTACTGCTTCATACTCATTCTCACTTTTTATTGAACACCCCTCGTATATCTAGCAGTGAACTGTTTGTCGTAGGCGGGTGTCGCAAGAGGCGACTACGGGACTCGAGAGTATTGGTGTATTACAATTTTTAGGCGACAAGCTGACAACCTGTCACTATAGTGATACACATGTTTTCTGAAACAACCTTGGAAAACTACCCTCAAAAATGTCAGACGTGGCGATAGTGACCGTATTCTTACAGCGGTTATCGCTCTGCCTACCCCGCAAGGGATAAAGGCGTGATATATGTATGTATGTATGTGAACTGTTTGTTTGTCGCTGTAGATAATATCATTATTGCGCAGTCTTCGCGCTGTCTAGTCTTTGTTATATGCCATTGGAACTGCCACGAGCCGAAACAGTGGACTAAAACCAATAAGTGTTAGTCGAATTCTTAGTACAATGGTTCCGTACTACAGCGACTACTTACTTATTCTACTTCTTCTCCTTTCGTGTGGAACACTGGGTCGTCCAACGACCCAATGTACCAT
This sequence comes from Keiferia lycopersicella, assembly GCA_029255805.1. Taxonomy (NCBI): domain Eukaryota; kingdom Metazoa; phylum Arthropoda; class Insecta; order Lepidoptera; family Gelechiidae; genus Keiferia; species Keiferia lycopersicella. The sequence continues at coordinate 2,204,262 of JARACZ010000028.1, forward strand.
GGTGTCTGAATTTTTCAACCGCCTTCCACAAGTAGTAGGCTGCTGACATGGTTGTGTAACGACCGCCGTCTAAGTAATCATAGACAGCAACCGCAGGACCTACGGCTTAACGTGTCATCCGAAACACGGAACCATCTTAACCAGACTGGGAACAAATTCACAAAGTGATAAATATCAACTTTGTGAGTGACCTACTACTATAACAGCCACAACAGTCCACTGCTGGACATGGGCCTCTCCCATATGGGAGTATAATACCATAACCACACGCTTGGCAGCCGGATTGGCGAGCGCAGTAAAAGGTGTTGTATTCACAGGGAACTCTGAATCCCACTCCAGGGATTCACCCCTTAGTCGCTTTTTACTACACCCACGGGTAAAAATCGGGTGATGCTATTCTAAGACGGCATCACACGGCAACTAAATTAGGTGGAAAATTCTATGGAACATACTCGTAGGTCGAAAACTGAATAAATGAATAACTGATAACTGGAAAAAAAATGTCTAACTTTGGCTGAATTTTAACATAAAGTTTTAAATCATTCGCGCTGACGACCGATGTGGCGCAGGGGTAGTGCGACTGCCTTAGACGCAGAAGGTTCCGAGTTCGATTCTCGGTGGGTCACTCACAAAGTATTTAACACTTTGTGAATTTGTTCCCAGTCTGGTTAGGACATTGCGGGCTGAACCACCCGATTGTCCGTAAGTAAGATGGTTCCGTGTTTCGGATGGCACGTTAAGCCGTAGGTCCCGGTTGCTGTCTATCACTTAGACGGCGGTCGTTACACAACCATGTCAGAAGCCTGCTACTTGTAGAAGGCGGTTGAAAAATTCTGACACTAGGGTTCATTAGGTCATTGGACGACTTGGTGTCCCACACGAAAAGAGAGATTCGCGCTTATGAACTAGAAAACGCCAGTAATAAGCAACCTTTTTCGTTACGTTCACGTCTTTAAACTCTGCGTTTAGATTTTGAAAACGAAAGTAAATACCACCTAGTTCAATGCTCTTTTGTCGTGAAAAATAAAAGATTCTAACAAAATAAACAAACTTTGGTGAATTGCACACGCGCCGGATCAAATTACGATTCGTGAGAACCACCATAAAATGACAACCTGTCTTCTTCTTTTTATTGTTTGGGACAACGAGTCTTCCAACGTCTCGATTAACCATGTGTCAGAAATTTTTAACCGGCTACTAACTAGGCCTCTGATATACATAGTTGAGGAAGGATCGCAACCGGGACCAACGGCACAACGTGCCCTCTGAAACACAAAACCAGCTTTCTTACGGACAATCATGTGGTTCACCCTACAATGTCCTAACAAAGAGATGGTTTCCCACCGAGAATCGAACCCGGCACCTTTGCGTGGCAGAGAATCGCACTAGCACTGCGCCACATCGGTCGTCGCGCCAGCTTGTGATATCCACAATTGAATTCCGATCGTATCTTTTGATCCGCAAAGAAATGCGGTGACGCGTGCCATCAGAAATCTTGTTTGTTTTGAGACACGATCTTACGCTCCGTAACAAGGATTTTGTATGGGATTTTGTAAACAAACGCCGGAAAATCAAACGGTGTGTGTGAGAACCGCCTTTCTTATTTAAAAGTTACGAGAAGTATACTTTTTATTAACTTGTTTCTTGTGCTCTCTCTCACATCACGAGCGAATTGCATTATTTAGAGTTTCGTACCAATGTACGAAAACGAATACAAAACAAATGAATAAAAAAAAAAATTAAGAGTTACAGGGTATAAAAAAATTAGCTGCAAATATTTTAAGGGGTGAATCAACCCACGAAGCTGAACAACTTTCCCCAAAGAACATAGGTCGAAATATAAAAAAAAAATTTGGACCTCAAATTTGGATACAGTTCACTCGCTCGGTTGCTACATTTTGTATGGGAGGTCCAAAATTTTTCGTCATATTTCGGCGTATGTTTCTTGGGGAAAGTTGTTCAGTTTCATAGACTGGTTCACCCCTTAAAATATTAAATGGCAGCTAATATTTTTACACTTTATTTAAGTAACTAGCGGTCCGTCCAGCGGCTGCGCCAGCCATAACATTTTTTTCCGTAGGAATTAGTGGTTTTCCCGGCAAATATGATATATCTAAACCTTCCTCTTGAACCTCTCTATCTATTAAAAACACTGCATCAAAATCCGTTGTGTAGTTTTAAAGATTTAAGCAAACATACATACCGACGCGAAAAGCAACTTAGATGTAGGAAATAGAAAAATGTACTTATCCTACATTTTTCTCGTTTTTACAATGACTAATGAAAGACTAGTACTTGGCCATCAAAAAGATGAATGTAAAATTTACTACTTTGAATAAATGATTTGAGTTTGACAGGCTGACAACCTGTCACTATGGTGATACACATGTTTTCTCGAATAGCCTTGGAAGACAATCCTTAAAAGTGTCAGACGTGGCAATAGCGACCGTATTCTTGCGGCCGTTGGCGCTCTGCCTACCTATCTAGTATGTATGTATAACTGAATTTCCGAGTCGTTCATCGACTCGAAACAGAAGACAGTCAACTGTAAATGCAGACCAATTTCGTTCTTATAATTAGGTTCGTTAGACTTTCAGAAGTTGCATTAAAGAAATTACAAATTATTCTATTCAAATGTTTGTTGCCAAAGTTATAAAAGTTGAACGAGGCAGGTGTTTCAAACATTTTCCTATGCTTCGCTTACTTTTATAAGAGGTTAAATTTTCATTTTAGAAAATATTAGTTAATACGAAGAGTTACTTGGTATGATGTTTTTTCAGACTATCACGTATGACAGCAATCATTATTACTTTTCTTTAAGCAGTTATCTTTACTGAATAACAACACATTTTTTTTTTCGGGCTTGTCGCTTAGGTTGTTTGCACACTTGATGCACAACGGAGAACAAAAATGTCGCAGTGGTCTGTCAGATCCATACTAGAAACGTCACTTCCCGTAATAAAACCGCACTCGACGGACCACACTGCGATAACGCTGCATCGACAGCGGTTTGAGTAGGGGATTGACATTTCTAGTATGGATCTAACAGACCGCTGCGATAATTTTGCACTATTTTTGTGTGCGATCCGCTTAACGAAATCTTAAAAGTTGAATTCGTCATAAAAGTCTGAAACCGACTGTACCATTCCATTTAATATTTTTCAAAGCAGCCATAACGGAAATAATAACCTACCCAGGGAACCCTAAATTTTCCAGGGGTCAGCCATCTAGGGAGCTTTAACGTTTGAGGGTAGTATTAAAAAGTCCATCGGGGACCATCACTTTTTAAAATGTCGTTTCGGTGGCTTTTACAGGTTTATGTTGTTTTTTTATCGGTACGTCTGGGAAGTTTACAACTAACATTATGCCAGTGTGTATTGTAAGGAATACGTTTAGAATTAATTCTATGGTTAGGAATACTCTGTTGCGTTTGTCACTTTACAAAATGATGTTAATGAATATGTGATATGGGCCGTGTGATGTCATCTAAGAATAGCATCACCCCATTTCTTACCCGTGGGTGCCGTGAGAGGCGACTGAGAGACTTGAGGGTTTCAGGTGTATTTCAACTTTTAGGCGACACGCTGAAAACCTGTCACTATAGTGATACACGAATTATCTCAAAAGGCCCTCAATATTTGTCAGAAGTGGCGATAGCGACCATATTGTTGCGGCCCTTAACACTCTGCCTGCTCCACAAGGGATAGAGGCGTGATGCGTGTGTGTGTGTGATAGGGCCTGGTTCGAAACCTATTCCGAACCTCTACGTCTGACGTTTGTCAGAAAGGGACTGGTTATTAGCTCGTGTCAGCTTCTTAACCAGGAGGGTAAATAAATCTTCTCCCACGACACCCACGGGAAAGAAATGGGGTGATGCTATTCTAAACCGGCATCACACGGCTGTGATGGTGGTTCTTAAACATGCAAGAGTCTTATCGCACATTTGACGCACGACGGAGCTCAAAAATATCGCAGCCGTCTGTCAGTTCCATACTAGAAACGCCACTTCCCATACTAAAACCGCACTCGACGGACGACACTGGGATAGCGCTGCGTCAACAGCGCTTGAGCGGTTTTAGTATTGATTGACATTTGCAGTACAGAGCTGACAGACCGCTGCGATATTTTTGCGCTCCGTCGTACGTCAAGTGAGCGATCCGCCATACCTGCTTTGCCTCGGAAACGGTTGTAAGACGAAAGAAATTTACGAAATCCTGTAAAAATGCCGTGTGATGCCGGCTTAGAATAGCATCACCCCACCTCCTTCCCGCGGGTGTCGTATGAGGCGACTAAGGGACTCGAGAGTATTGGTGTATTACAATTTTTAGACGACAGGCTGACAACCTGTCACTATAGTGATACACATGTTTTCTGAAACAACCTTGGAAAACAATCCTCAAAAATGTCAGACGTGGCAATAGCGACCGTATTTTAACGGCCGTTATTGCTCTGCCTACCCCGCAAGGGATAAAGGCGTGATATGTGTATGTATGGATGTATGTGTACAAATCCGGGTTTTTCTCACAGCACATGTTGCCTTACTAAATTAGGAAAAGGAATTTCCAACGTTTCACTGTTTTTCGTTTAATATTTTACGTTTTTAATTAAAAGCTAACTAAAATAAGTGAAGTACAGATTCGACGTAATGAAAATTTTGCTTGAGTACTTAATTAATTATGAATTCAATATTAATTAAGTAATAATAGGATTTCCCTACCTTTAACCGGGTTATATATTTTATAGCCGTAAATGCTGGCTTAGAATATCATCCCACTCTTTCCCGTGGGTGTCGTAAGAGGCGACTAAGGGACTCGAGGGTTTCATGTGTATTACAACTTTAGGCGAGAGGCTGACAACCGTCACTATAGTGATCCTATGTGCTAATTCAAGTTACCTTCTACGTGTGTGTCAAATTTTATGAAAAGCGGTTCAGTAGTTTTTGCGTGAAGGAGTTACAAACAAATAAACAAACATACAAACTTTCGTATTAATAATATTATCACGATTATAATTATAATAAAGCATTCACTCACTTACCTATACAGGGTGTAAGAGACTGTAACGAAAACTTTGCAGGCGTGATCAGCCCATGAAATTGAACAACTTTTTTTATGGGGGCTATGTTGGTAAACGTAAAAAAAATTCTCCCTTCCATACAAAATTCCCGATCGGCTGACTGACTTTGTATGGAAGCGCGAAAAAATTTTTTCGCCCCATAGAAAAAGTTGTTCAGTTTCATGGTCTGATCACGCCTGAAAGTTTTCGTTACACCGTCTCTTACACCCTGTATTAACTAGAAAATTGGTCTTTCTAAATCGTTGCACTGAAGCACGGCAACATTATAAAACTTCGGAACCTGTTTTCTGAAAATGTTGCCAACTTCCCGGAAATGAGAAAAAAGTTTCGTTGCCAACGTAGAAGTCGCGCTTCAGTAAATACTTATAATCAAAACTCGTGTTTAATATGAATAAGTTGGAACACTGAGAAAACGGCTTGTTAAAAACTAAATAATTTATTGTTGTAAGTAACAAAGCGACACTGTTATTATAGTGCTTGCAAAGCTTACTGCTAAAAACAAATAAGCGAAAATGGCTAAAATACTTCCATAAAACCAACCACCTAATTTTGTTAAATTTTTGACCAATATCTAACCCTTTTTGTTTGTTTATAGGTAGAATCCTATGTTTGTAGTAACTAAACAAGTAACCGAGTTAAGTTTAAGGAAGTCCATATATAACCTCATTCATTTATAGCCAAATGGCATAGTTAACTATAGCAGGTCTTCTCATCAGACTTTACTACCTTTAATAGTTAAATATAACCTATATGATAGGTATCCCCACTTAATTAACTTTATTGTCATAGCCGATTTACATTGCAGCTGTGACTGATTTACTACGTCTCTTTAAATAATTAATGTTGTTAGCAACAATCAATTAAACCAGTGTATTTTGCATACATCGCTGCTAATAGACAATTTACTCAGTATCATCAACAAATTCAGCAGGGTAGCCACTGCCGTCTTCACTTGGTTGTAGTTAACTAACCTACTTGATTCTATTAAACGGTAACAACAGCAAATTTACGTTGCTGGGACAACCAAACAAAAGCACGGTACACCGCCGCACTGTGGGCTGAAAATCGGCTTTCATAGACATTTTCATTTGATTTCTTTAGGTGTGATTTTTTTGCTTGGATGTGCTTCGGGAGACTAAGTTTTTCACTTCTATTCAGCAATTTTCATGTTTTAATCATAAACTTAGTCTCCCAAAGAACATCCAAGCAAAATAAACACACTTAAAAAATCAAATGTAAATGTCAATGAAAGCCAATTTTCAGCCCACATTGTACCGTGCTTTTGTTTGGTTGTATGACACTAAAATAAAATGTAAGGAAATGAAATTACTTTAATATTGTTATTATTGTATTTATTTAAAATAATTATAAAACACTCCTTAAAACTATATATTGTCTTCCATCCGATAAGATCCATCCGATGTGATCGCATTATCTGTAATGAAAAAATAAGTTCTTTGATTCATGTATTGTATGTAAAGAAATATACAAGGTATAAAAATATTATTCAGACATACTTCAAGGGGTGAACCAGTCCATGAAACTGAATAACTTTCCCCAAGGAACATAGGTCAAAATATTTGAAAAAAAATTGGTCCTCCCATACAAGATGACTTGGTCAGCGTGGTCAGCTGACACTTTTTGTATCGGAGGTCTATTTTTTTCATATTTCGACCTATGTTCCTTGGGGAAAGTTGTTCAGTTTCATGGGCTGGTTCACCCCTTAAAGTATGTCCGACTAATATTTTTACACCCTGTACCTATGTCCTACCTACTAGACGACCTGCTTATTTCTAGATCTTTCTGAATGCCACATATAACTAAAGCAAATAGAGTTAGCACTGGCGGCTTAGAATACTAGCACCCAACAATCTCTTCCTGGAAAGTCGTAAAAGGCGACTAAGGGACTAAACTGCAGCGTTTAAAGGGCTATCCACACATGTCCGGGTCAGGGCCTTCAGGGCTCCGGGCCGTCCGGGCTAAGGGCACCAGGACACTGGCTATCCGGATCGCCCTGACACGGACATGTGTGAGCAAGTTCGTACGAATTGTATGCAACCGATTATTTCCCCGTCCCTGCCGGGTCCCGTCAGGGACGGGAAATCGGAAATGTGTGGATAGCCCTTTATATGAATTTTACAGATCATTGCGCTCGCCAACCCGCCTGCCAAGCGTGGCGAGTATGCAATCTACCCCTGAAAGCCTCATCCAACGTGCATGCATCCAACAGGGAGGAGGAAATAGAATTTAAAAAATCACTTACCTTTGAACTTTTCAATGTACTCCTCCAACTTCCACGCAGTGAGGAGGTTTTGCACCTCTTCGTCCATAAATATTGCTGAATAATTCCACAGCAAAATGCACACGTTATACACACTGCACTCTTTAGAACTCGGTCCCAACTGCGGAAAACGAACTGACCGACTGACTGTCCGACCGAGCGGCGAGTGCGAAGCTCGCGGGTGACAAGTCTCAACATGTTCCTACAACACGATTAAACGTAACCGAGTTACTTTGCTAATTTGCCGAGGCTTAGTTAGAAATTGATAATTTAAATAGACACTTAGTTAAAATTTAAAATGTATGTTTGCTATTGGTAGTTAACTTTTTTTATTTGAACATAAACAAACTTCACATCATGTATTAAATAAACATGATATGTTAAAAACTACAAACAATTTGGTTTGGTTTAAAAAATTACACTTATCTATTAGTTATCAAGTAATTTAGTTGCATTTATCGATTGATCGGTCAATTTTAATTACACTACATATCTACAATTAAACTATAGTGAGAAACAGAAGTATGCTACATTTTAAATGACAATTTAGTTTATTTGTGACAAATTAACTTATTCATTTTTAAATATTATGCATATTTGTCTTCAATCTTTCATACACTTATTTCAGATCACAGTAATAGCTTGCTAAAACTACTGAATAAGGTATTTGAATATATCAAGTCAAATTTGGTTGCGAATATTAACTATTTTATTAAAAAACGAATAAATACAGTGCTGTATCTGACTAACACAATTTAACAAAGTTGACGTGTTCGTTTTTAATCATACACCCTTGTGAGTTTTCAGCTAAGACGTGACTGATGCTAAATAAAATTCCGTTAAACAAGCCAAAAAGGTCCTCGGTTAACTTCAGATTTTCTCAGTGAACAGTTGATTATTTGAAGGTTATTTGCCTGTTGTCTTTTTGGTTGCATGAAGTCCATAGAAAACACGGCCTTGGCCACAATTTTGCGGTATTTTCATCGGTCTAAAGTAGTTTATCTAGCCGTGTGATGCCGGTTTCGAATAGCATCAACCCATTTCTTCCCCGTGGGTGTCGTAAAAGGCGACTAAGGGACTCGAGGGTTTCATGTGTATTACAAGTTTTAGGCGACAGGCTGACAACCTGTCACTGTAGTGATACACAAATTATCTCAACCGGCCCTCAATATTTGTCAGACGTGGCGATAGAGACCGTATTTTTCCGGTCGTTAACGCTCTGCCTACCTCGCAAGGGATAAAGGCGTGATATATGTATGTATGTATGTATGTATGTAAAGTTGTTTACTCGAGATAGAGATACCAAGGTTGCATACTGTCTCGTAGGTCTCGGTTGCTGTCTATAATTACCTAGACATTACACAACCATGTCAGAAGCCTATTACTTATGTATGATACTAGAAAAATTCTGACACTAGGGACCATCGGGTCGTTGGAAGACTCTATGCCTCACACGAAAGAGAACAATGTTGTATAATATAACGTGGTGACTTCTTTGGCCTTACACATACACATACACAAGTCACGCCTTTATCCCTTGCGGGGTAGGCAGAGCGTTAACGATCGCAAAACTACGGTCGTTATCGCCACGTCTGACAAGTATTGAGGGCACCTTCAGATGATTCGTGTATCACTGTAGTGACAGGTTGTCAGCCTGTCGCCTAAAATTGTAATACACATGAAACCCTAAAGTCCCTTAGTTGACTTTTACAACTCCCGCGGGAAGAAATGGGGTGATGCTATTCTAAGCCGGCACCACACGGCGTAACCTCCTTGGTCTTAACCTTTCCATTAAGATTTGATAGGTACTTAATGTGAGCAGTATAGTTTGACCATCCTATATCTACATCGGCAACACTTAAGAGCTACCCGGAAGTGGAATACGATCGCTTTTCCAGGATGCATCACTATAAACCCCCGTGCCTTCCCCAACTTCTGCTTGAAAGGACGGGGCTCCGAAGTACAGCAGAGCGGTGTCGCGTATCCCAAGGGGCAGCGCACATTAGTACTAATCATTTTAATCATTTCCCTTGCCTTATCCCGTTCCCTGTCGGGGTCGGCTACCTAACCTAGAGGATTTGATTTTTTTTGCATGTTTCAACTTGGTTCACTACAACATCCGCCAAAGTCCACTGTTGAATTAGGCATTCCCTCATCATTCTCCTTGCCTCATCCCGTTCTCTGTCAGGGCCGGCTACCTAGCCTAGGGGATTTGACGTGGAACCAAGTTTTTACACAGAGAGACTGCCATCTGACCTCTGCAACCCGAAGGCTAACCTGGCCCGAATCCTAGGTTAAGTCATATTCAAGTATTATTTGAATTCAAATTTTATTTGAAAGTGGGTTTCATCACGATGTTTTTCCTTCACCGCAAGAGCAGTCGGTAAATGTACTTGAGTAAAACCCATTGGTACAAAGCCGGGATCGAACTCGAGTCTCATGATTGTAAGATCGGTATCCTAGCCACTTGGCCACCGACGCTCGTACCATTTGACGCACATTGTTTTTCGTTTACAATAGCGTATTGAAATAAGCGTTAATATCGACTTTTTTTAAAGCATTTTGGAGTACTTTTGTCAAAAATCTGAATTTGGCATGACTGACAGCCAACCATCGTTAGATAGAGCCGAACGATTCGCGTTGGATATTCAGAAGGTGTGGCACGACCAAGGCGGTCTGGACTACAAACCAATTAATACAAATAAAGCAATTAGGTCTTGAGACAATCAGTGAGGTTATGACGTCACAGATTCTAGTTCAATTACTACTCGCTATTGGTTGCCGTGTGACGCCGGCTTAGAATAGCATCACCCCACATCCTTCCCGCGGGTGTCGTGAGACTAAGGGACTCGAGCGTATGGGTGTATTACAATTTTTAGGCGACAGGCTGACAACCTGTCACTATAGTCATACACATGTTTTCTGAAACAACCTTTGAAAACAATCCTCAAAAATGTCAGAAGTGGCGATAGCGACCGTATTCTTACGGCCGTTAACGCTCTGCCTACTGGGATATAGGCGTGATATACGTATGTATGCTATAGATTGCCGTGTGTCGTGTGGTGTCGGCAGAGTAGAAATAGCACTATCAATTTTCTTCCCGTGGGGGTCATAAGAGCCAACCGAAGAATTGACTCGACCCAAGACTTGAGAAGGACAACACCACACTAAAACCCTGAACGGGGTCTCCGTCAGGCGCGTGTTGCAGAGGTCTATCGTGCGGCAGACTCCTGCAGCCAACCTGGCTCCGCACATATCGACTCGTCATTCCTGTGGAGCCAGGGGGGCCGAGAGGGTGGCGCAGGTCCTGGGTAACCCTGCGTTTTCCATGATTGCGTCCCATGCAACACAGTGTCTGTGGTCTTGCCTCAGGCACTGATTAAATCGTCTATCACAGACTCATGAGGCCAATGATTGGTTGCCGGTACTGCCGGCCGATGCTCACGTCCCATGCCCCCCTTACGCTCCCCTCACGCTAGCTTCACCAAATTTTTTATGTCGTACGCCATCTCTTCTACTCTGTGGTTTGGACTACAATCTGGACCGTCCATTATGCTCAAATAAACGTCTTTCAAATGTCAAATTTAACACTTACGAATAGGCTTTCTCTCGGCGACATTCAAAATGGCACCTCCATTAATTTAAGACGACACTAAGTATGAAGTGAGAAAGACTTACTTTTCATGATACGACGTTGAGGAGCAGATTTTTCAGCTTTTAGGTAGGTGGTAGATTGCGTGGTTCTCACATTTAACGCACAACGGAGCGCTATTTTAGCGCATTCGTAACGCATGCGTCTGTCAGATGCAAGGAAATTTCACCCATACTAAAAACAAAAGCCAAAGTTGACGTAGGTCTAACGCGTGAACTTCGGCTTCTCGATGCGTCTGTCAAACAACACAAGTTCATCCGTTGGTGCTGCGCCTTAGATTTAGGCACGTATTTATAAACCGCACTCAACTCTGAGAACTTTAGAGTGCGACTTTGAGATGCTGTTAGTATTGACTGTCATTTGTCTAAATCGCTCAGTTGAGATCGGCCTAATAGTTAAGTGCGATTTATAAATACGGACCTTAGTATGCTCTGTGACGCGTGTTGCGACCCAGCCGTTTGGGCTGTAGTTCGTAAAAAATAATATATTTACTTGTCCACATACAATCTTACATACATTCTCAATTATACATACATACTCTCAGATTGACAGGTTGTCAGATAAAAACTAAAGGGTTTAAAAAATCTGCAAATATTTTAGGTGTGAACCAGCCCTTGAAACTGAACAACTTTCCCCAATGAATTTAGGTCGAAATATGAAAAAATATTTGGACCTCCAAAATTACCAACCGATCTAGTCAATTTCTATGGAAGATCAAAAACTATTCCTCAAATTTCGACCTACGAAAGTTGTTCAGTTTCATGGGCTGATTCAACCCTTAAAATATTTCCAGCAATTTATTTACCTACACTCTCTATAGAAGATGCTTCCAGTCACCTTCTAGCATCTAGGTCCTAGATAAAATTACGATCATGTTAATTAGTCTGACCTAGCATCAAGTAATTTGTCCTGGAATGACGACAAGTTACTTTGTAGTAGGAATGCTGTTCAGAAGAGTCTCTAAGGCGCATCGCACACACACTTAATGCACAGCGGAGCGCTAAAATATCGCAGCGGTCTGTCAGATCCCTACTACAAACATCACTCCCCATACTAATACCGCACTCGACGGCTGCGTTAGCGCTGCGTCGACAACAGTTGAGCGGTTTTAGTATGGGGATTGACATTTCTAGTATGATCTGACAGAACGCTGCGACTATTTTAGCTGTCCGACGTGTATTAAGTGTGCGTCCCATCTAACCTGATCAGACAGGGTGTACGTACAGTCAAGCTTAGGTATGTTTGACATTCGCTGGATAGATGGCAATGTGCTTGGCACGTAACCGCAAAGAACGGAACGTAACATATTTAATTGTTTTTTTCACTTGGATGTATGCAATTATAATACGAAACGTAAAATAACATTCACATGCAACATTCCACTGATTCTCACATGAGGTATTGTTTTTTTCAGTCTTCTGGCTTCTTTCAGTTCAACGCCATCTATAGAGTTCTTTTTAGCTTTTTTTATTCTTAAAAAGAAAACCTCCTATTACTGTTCTTATGCCGCGCGCATAACATTTACTTACATTGACGATTCAAATGTCCACCGAGTGAACTTGACTGCACATCTGCACATCTTCTTAATGTGCATCATTCTTTTATCAACATACATGTTTTACATGCAACATTATGTAAGTAGGTATATTGTTGTTTGGTGGTTGGTCACATTGGTTTTTATCGACGTTTTCTCTATAAGGTTTTCCAAGATTAAACCCAATATTTTCTATTTGATTTCAATGCATAAATTAAATTGAAATAGCATTCACAGAATGATCAATTTTAGCATTTCGCTACTATAAAATGTCACGTAGTACAAATAAATCATTCCTGTTTCGCCATCAAATATTGTCCGGACAATCGCGGATCCTATGATGGCCTAATTTGCGGTTTCTACTGCTGTATAGACTAGACATCGGATTATATGCACTATCAAAATGCCGCAATATGCATGCAAATATGCATTCTAAAGCGGCTAAATATTCACAATTAAAAACAGTTATTACAGGAATCAACGTAAATTTTTACCTGACATTTATTGAAATTCAGGTTTTTGTACTACTGATATAATATTTTGATAAATTTACCAAATTTTTTTGTATATTTTTTTCGAGAGTAAACAATTAGGTATTTTTCAGGTTTTCTACTGTAAATTTAAGACGTTTGTCACCTAATATTACTACCGAAATATGCACTTTCAATGAAAAAATGCCGAAATATGCAAAAACGCTGTAGAAATAGCATTATTATTATTATTTATGCATGTTTGCATATGCAAATGCATATAATCCGATGTCTAGTCATAACAAACCTCATGTCATAAAATGATTTTTGTATTATTGTAATTTTAAACACAATAAAATAATTTCATGGCGTGTTCTACTACATGTTATGAGTTTCAGATAGTAGATTTAACTTTGAAAATCAATCAGTCGAAAAACTTTCTTTAATCGTGTTTATCCGCGAACTAACTTACTTACTTCTCTGGCTCAGTGACCCGAAATGGATCTTGGCTTCCGAAACGAGCTCCACGAACTATGATCAAAAGATCTAAGTAAATATGATCAAAAGATCTATGTACGTATATTGCTTGTAACTTACAACGAAGTTGTGTGCACACAAAAATAAAAAAAATTCTCACCTTTAAAATATCAAATTAGTCCAACTTTCAAAATATAAAAAGTGCATAAGTATTTTTATTTTTTTTATACAAAAAAAATATTTCGAAGCTTTAGACAGTTCACTTCACGCCTATGTACGATTTTACATAGCAGTGACGTCAGGACCTCCCACTCCTGAACTTTGATACTTATTATCTTTGTTATTATTTAAATACATACATAAATTATGCCTCTTTCCCGTTGGGGTAGGCAGAGACTATTTCCTTCCACTTGCTACGATCCTGGCGTACTTCTTTCGCTTCTTCTACATTCATCAGTCTTTTCATGCACGCTCGTCGGTCTAGGGTACTTCTGACCTAACCTTTCTTTAAAACGTCCCCGATTTGATCCAGGTTGGTTCTTCGCGGCCTTCCCCTTCCAAAATTTCCTCTAATACTCGCCTTTTATATATCTTTTTATTCATTCTCTCAACATGACCAAACCACTTTAGCATTCCCTTTTCAATCCCTGATCTTCTTTTACGCCTTAAAATATGGATTTCCTTATTTTTTTCCCTGTTATCTACTCACTTATATTCTATTGACTATTGATGATGGCCCAATGAACGTGTTTAAATTAAATTCAATATCAACTTGATTTGTATGAAATATTGTAAATTGGAAACGTGATGTGAATCCAAAACTTGCAAATGACCAACGGAAAGTGCAGTAAATACAGGATGCCCTGCTTCGAATGATCTCATTTGAATAAAATATGCATTTGCCATTCTCTACAACGTAAAGGGTTAAGCTTTATTATAATCCGTATTTATTTTATTTATATTCAATCGACTCAGGATAACTTTATCACTTTTAGTAAAGCACAACTATGATTTTAGACCTGTTACCGCTACGATGTACTATTCATATTCATATTCGCTTATTTGCTTTAAATAGGGTTTGCAAAAAGATGTTACAAAACATTACATAGTAGGTAAGTATTAAGCTATAGTCTATAGCATGCAAAAAATTATCACAATATCAATTTTATCTATTTAGTCATGCATCGATTTATGTAAATGTATGTACTATGAGTCTATGACCCATACTTTAACCAGAAAACCACTGTTACGTTTTTCAAATACCTAGTGGTATTCTGACCCTCTCCAGGAGCTCAATTTCAGAAATTCTCAAAAACGTTTATTCCGTGAACGAAAATCCGTCGTACACAATTACATTTACGCCAAAAGCCATTTTATTGAAATATCGTATTTTTTCTGTTTTTCGCAGAAATTTTGACTGATTTTTATTGAATATATATAAATATTGACAGAAATATTGACTGCACTATATTTTTACAACTCTTGTTGCAGGAGGATTGGCGATCGCAGTGCAAGACGCTGTATTACATAACGCTGCTGGACATTCCCCTATTACGACCAGAAATGGAGTGATGCTGTTCTAAACCAGTACCCTAACTGCCACAACAGTCCACTGCTGGACATGGGCCTTCCCCTACGCGCCATAAATTGCCATACTCACCGCTCTTGGCAAGTGGATTGGCGAGAGCAGTGTAAGATGTTGCATTCGCAGGGAACTTTGGTGCCCATTCCCTTGGCGAGTTTGAGGAACAGCGTAAAGCAGACCTCGACGCTAAGCGCGATGAGTTAAAGGCCCGTCCACCCGTCGCCACTAACTATACTCGTAATTATGTAAATGGCAACCTTATGTGTCCGCACTGTGAACGGGAGTTTACTGCCCAAAATGGGTTACAATAGCCATCTCCGGGGGCATTAGTGCCGATCTGACTAGGAGTCGAAGTGGTCGCCATGGCCGAAATCGGTCGAAGAGATCATCACCATCATCCCTAGGTCGGTTTTTACGACACCCACGGGTAGAATTGGATTGATGCTATTATGAGCCAGCACCTAACTCTGGTTTTGATGTCAAGGACACTGTCTTCAAGTGCCTAGTGAAGTAGAAAGCGGGGATTGGCGTTTTGGCGAGTTGACAAACAATTTGCATTCATCGTATTCACGCAGATGTATAACTACATTAACTACACATACGTCGTTATTGCATTTGGTCCAAGGCTTAAGCTTAAAAGCGGTTTTCTTTTTTTAGCAAGTGACCTATATAAAGTGTAAAAATATTTGCTAAATATTTAAAGGGGTGAACCAGATTATGAAACTGAACAACTTTCTCCAAGGAACATAGACCGAAATATAAGAAAATTTTTTGGACATCTTATACAAATTGGCTTGGCCGGTTGGTAATTTTGTATGGGAGGTCCAAATTTATTTTCATATTTCGACTTATGTTCCTTGGGGAAAGTTGTTCAGTTTCATGGGCTGATTCATCCCAAATATTTGCAGCTAATTTTTTACAATTTATAGAGTTTTTCTTCTTTAAAAAGAGTCAAATTCTTGTCCGTGGAGTAACTTTCAATCTTCCCTCTTCTCTGCTAATCTTCCCTCTTCTTTGTCGAGTTCTAGAAGTTTCTTTTGAATTTTTTATCTACACTAGTTCCTTAATGTTCCGATTGTAAATTAAAAACAGTTTTATAAAGACATGCTTTATGTAGACATGCTCCTTCTCTGATCTTTCTGCGGTAAATAAAGTAGATTTTTGCATTTCTCATTCTGCCTATGACGGAGACTTCCAACTTCTCATACACTATGCAAAGGATTTTGACGCGGTTTTTACACAAGGGAAAACGTCTTACACATCTATCTCACGACACTGCACATTTTTAGCGCATAACGCATACAAACCACACACGCAGAAATAACGCATAAATTTGCGTTGAGGGACGAACGAGTCTATCAAATAACGCAAGCTTGTACGTTACTCCTGCGTCAAGGGAAATTCAAAATTTCCCTACAACTGACAGATTGACAGAGAGACAGACAGGCATGAGTAAGATGTGGAATTTGCTTTACATACATACATACATATGTCACGCCTTTATCCCTTGCGTAGGCAGAGCGTTAACGGCCGTACTAATGCGGTCGCTATCGCCACGTCTGACATTTTTGAGGATTGTTTTCCAAGGTTGTTTCAGAAAACATGTGTATCACTATAGTGACAGGTTGTCAGCCTTGTAAAATTGTAATACACCAATATCCTCGAGTCCCTTAGTCGCCTCTTACGACACCCGCGGGAAGGATATGGGGTGATGCTATTCTAAGCCGGCATCACACGGCAGAATTTGCTTTAGGATATGAAATATGAAAATGATAATCGCAGGTTCTTATGACTCATCCTCTACTCCAACTCCTGAGCGAAAGTAGCGGTGAGTAGGTCACATAAGGAATCCGAACTTCATTCATTAAAGTAGTTATTTGTAATTCGCGCATAAGCGGATGTGACAGCGTCATAACTTATGCGACGTTTATATCTCAGAATAAGGACATAGCTGTGGAAGTACCTAGTCTTATTGCAAATATTATCCAAGATATAAAGGATGTTAGGCGAAGTACTAACCTTCTTTTCATGAACTACTTTCTTTTTTTTTTTATATGTAATAGGCCCGCATTTGTCTGCCATCTCACCTGGTGGTAAGTGGAGATGCAGACGAAGATGGTACATGCTTGCCTAGATAATGCCTATTCACTCTTGCCTTAAAAAGGCCCAAGTTATATTGTTCCGGAAAAAGATGCGCCGGCAGGGAATTCCACTCTTTAGCCGTACGCATGATAAAAGTTGAAGCGAAACGCTTAGTGCGGATCAGAGGTATATCTACAACATAAGGGTGGAACCCCAGTCGGCGCCTCGATCCCCGAAGATGGAATGGGGAAGGGGGTATCAGGTCGTGGAGTGATTGAGCACACTCTCCGAAATGTACTTCTTTTAACATTCTTTTTTTCTCTTCTTCTTTTAACCTTTTTATTTTTATTTTTTTTCTTCTGTGTCCCACACAAAAAGAGAAAATGAATGAACCAGTCTATGACAAGACCAAGGTTATGTCAAACTCTCTTGCTGCACCCATTACTCTGACAGTTGGGGGCTCTACTCTGGAAGTTGTCGACGAGTATGTCTACCTGGGACAAATAGTCCAGCTGGGTAGGTCCAACTTTCAGAAAGAGGTCAATCGTCGAATCCAACTCGGCTGGGCAGCGTTCGGGAAGCTACGTAACATCTTCTCTTCTCAACAACTACCGCAGTGCCTCAAGACAAAAGTCTGGGATCAGTGCGTGTTGCCAGTGATGACTTACGGAGTTGAGACGTGGCCGCTAACAATGGGCCTCATAAGAAGGCTCAAGGTCACTCAAAGGGCAATGGAAAGGGCTATGCTCGGAGTTTCTCTCCGCGATCGAATCAGAAATGAGGAAATCCGGAGAAGAACCAAAGTCACCGACATAGCTCGAAGGATTGCGCAACTTAAGTGGCAGTGGGCGGGGCATATTGCTCGTAGGACCGATGGCCGCTGGGGCCGGAAAGTTCTCGAGTGGCGGCCACGGACCGGTAGACGCAGCGTAGGTAGGCCTCCCACAAGGTGGACCGACGATCTGGTGAAGGTCGCGGGAAGCCGCTGGATGCGGGTGGCGCTGGACCGATCATCGTGGAGATCCTTGGGGGAGGCCTATGTCCTGCAGTGGACGTCTATCGGCTGAGACGACGACGAGTCTATGAAACTGAACCACTTTCTCCAAGGAACGGTCGAAATATGAATAAAATTTTTAGACCTCCCATACAAAATGTAGGTACTAGCCGACCGTCATCACTCTTCTTGCCTTATCCCGTTCTCTGTCGGGGTTACCTATCTTAGGGGATTTGACGTGGAACAAAGTTTTTACACAGAGCGACTGCCATCTGACCTTTGCAACATGAAGCCAACCTGGCCCGAATACTATACGTAGATTAAGTCACATTCAGATATCATCGGAATTCAAATTTTCTTTGAATGTAGATTTCATCACGATGTTTTTCCCTCACCGTCAGAGCAGTCGGTAAATGTCCCTGAGTGCAAACACATTGGCACATGGCGGGGATCGAACTCGGGTCTCACGATTATAAGACCCGTGTCCTAACCACTTGGCCATCGACGATTAGCAACATGACTGTGTGCTGTGGTATAATATTAATCAATGCAAAATAAGATAATAAACAGTCTGTCCTAAACAAACAACAATTTATTGATGTTCTTGTTTTGACAGCCACCATATCCGGACCCTTAAACCCTAGGATCGGAAATACAAAGTTGGATGTACATAACTTACATAGATTACGTAGTAATCATCAATCATCATCATCATTAAAAGCCATCAGGCTGGGGCTCCAAATTACAGCAGGATGGGATTTTGTGCATATAATGTTTAAATGTGATGCGAGCTTCGAATAGCATCACCCCATTCTTTCCCGTAGATGTCGTAGAAACCGACAAAGGGACTCGAGGGTTTCATGTGTATCGCAATTTTAGGCGACAGGCTGAGAACCTGTCACTATAGTGATACACGACTTATCTGAAATTATCCTTAAACATTTTCCGGACGTGGCGATAACGAACGACCGTAATTTTGCGGTCGTCGACGCTCTGCCTACCCCGCCAGGGATATAGGCGTGATTTGTGTATGTGTATGTATGCTTACCGTGGATCCGATAATATGTAAAACATTTTTTTCATACATAGAATTTAATATATTCCCAGAATGACTTTAAGCGCATAAGATCTCATCACGACCCATCTCATACAATAAGAATTATTGCTCGCTCCCACAATAATTCTCAGACTTAGGTCATAAATTCATACCGAGCATATCTGCAAAACATTTTAGCCCGAAGCGAATGCGAAAAATATTTGCTCAGTAAAAGAAAATTATCTGAAGTGTCTTGGTTATGAGAAAAGTACAGTTAGCGTCAAAAGTGTTATTTAGTTTATAAATTTATTTAACAATTTATTGGAAATACAAAAGGACATGACACAAGAAACACAGGTGCATCTTCTTCTTCTTTTTCGTGTGGGACACCGAGTCGTCCAACGACCCGATGAACCCTAGTGTCAGAATTGTTCAACCGCCTACTATAAGTAGCAGGCTTCTGACGTGCTTGTGTAACGACCGCCGTCTAAGTGATCATAGACAGCAACCGGGACCTACGGCTTAACGTGCCATCCGAAACACGGAACCATCTTACTTACGGACAATCGGGTGGTTCAGCCCGCAATGTCCTAACCAGACTGGGAACAAACTCACAAAGTGATAAATATCAACTTTGTGGGTGACCCACCGAGAATCGAACCCGGAACCTTCTGCGTCAAAGGCAGTCGCACTACCACTGCGCCACATCGGTCGTCAGGCACTGCATATTTCTAAAAAAAAAAAACTTTCAGCAGACCTAAGGAAGTGTTATGTTAGTAAGACGACTGAGGTCTTATTTTTTCGTTTGGGACACCGAGTCGTCCAACAAGCCGATGAACCCCAATGTGGCTCAGTGGTAGAGCAATTGCTTGTGACGTAAAGATGATATTTGCCACTTTCTGAATCTGTTCTGTCTGGTTAGGACATTGCAGGCTGGACCACCTCATTTACCGAAATGAAAGAGGTTTACGTGTTCCGGAGTGCACGTTTCGGTCTTGGTTACTCTTTATTACCTACTTAGAGGGTGGTTGTTATAGGACCTGCGTCTTGTAGTTGTGTTGGTAGTTGAAAAATTCTGTGATCAGACTTCATTGAATCGAGACCACTCGAAATCTGCCTACAGGAGGAATTTCAAATTTGTTTTTTATAAAAGATTTTTTTTCAAGTTCTAAGTCAACTCTACTATTTTTAAAATATTGATAGAACTATTAGATCCGTGTTAATACTAGAGCGAGCCAGGTAGTATTGATTTTTATTAAAACATATTATTTGCATGTTCATTTTAGCACTGAATATGACAGAAGATTTGAGCCTGTTTTACCTTAGGGCCACCGCAGACCTACCTTGTTCGACTAGACATGTAGGTGTATGACTTGTTTTATATGTCTCTCTTTTTGTGTGGGACATCGAGTCGTCCAACGACCCGATGAACCTAGTGTCAGAATTATTCAACCACCAATAACAAACAGTATTTGAAATATTTATGATAAATTTATAAACCTCACTTTTGTCGGTGGTTGTACTTACATTGATAATAAATGAAAATTTAATTCTGGTGGTAATAAATTGACTTACAACAGAGTTGCGTTCTTCTCCATTAAGTAGACGAGTTTAAAACTTCAACTTACCTGCAAAATAAAAAATAAATCTTGAAATATAAATGCATAGGTACGTACAACTACAAAAAAAAAGACGGCCATAAGGGACTCGAGGCGATATTAAAAGATGATGGTGTGACAATCTGTCACTATTCTTTCTTTTCGTGTGGATCATCAAGTCGTCCTGCGACCCAATGATACCTAATGTCAGATTTTTTCACAGTGTCACTATTGAAAATTTCTATTAATGTTTAATAGTGTTTAACAAGGAAAAATGATGACAAATTTTTGACGAGGTCGTTTATTCCTGCGTACCCCACAAGAAATAAAGGCGTGATGTGTCTGATATAATGTAAGTATATAGGTACTTATATACACAGACCTAGGTATTTCCAGTATCGATTTTACCTATTATCTACAACTAAAACAAACTAGTCCAAAACTCGATTAAGTTCGAAAGTTAGTTGAGGTGTAGATAGGTGTAAGGTACCGCTTTCAAGTGTCTAAAGTTGCTTAGATACTTGGAATAGTTTTGGCCTGATGATACTCTGTTATCTTATCGCAGTAATGTAATAAAGTTTTAGGTACTTCAGTCCTTTCTTCTAATTGAAGCTGATATCTAGTACATACATACACACATTCATACATACATACATACATATATCACGCCTTTATCCCTTGCGGGGTAGGCAGAGCGTTAACGGCCGTAAGAATACGGCCACTATCGCCACGTCTGTCATTTTTGAGGATTGTTTTCTAAGGTTGTTTCAGAAAACATGTGTATCACTATAGTGACAGGTTGTCAGCCTGTCGCCTAAAAATTGTAATACACCAACACTCTCGAGTCCCTTAGTCGCCTCTTTCGATACCCGCGGGAAGGATGTGGGGTGATGCTATTCTAAGCCGGCATCACACGGCACATTCATACAAATACACAAATCACAGATACAAAAATCAGAGGACCCTTTCAGATGATTCGTGTATCAATTTAGTGAAAGGTCAGCCTGTCGTCTAAAATTGTAATACACATGAAGCACCCGCGGGAAGAATTGGGGTGATGCTATTCTTAGCCGGCATCACACGGCACGAAAAAAAAACAGTTGAATTTGTATTTTTTTTATACGTAACGCATGTCCGATCCGGTATTCTGGCACAGTAGTTTTGGGAACCCGGATACCATGGTACATCAAATTACGGCTGACGCTGTTTGTCATATATGACGTCTAAGACATATCGTACGTTGATATTTTCCGCCCGTTCCCATCTGTGCCACTGAACAACTCAATAGAATAGATCGGAACGCTCAAGAAATTCAATCTGAATTCCACTCGACATAAATTACCTACTCCTGAAATTTGGTGGAATTAATCGCGCACAAAAATGGATCGTAAGTGGCTTTGACATGCTAATTATCAATGCCTTGAGCTCAATTCCTTTGAATAAAGATGGTTTCAGGCCTAGAGAAAAGAAAATGTTAAAGGAACCCCTACGTAGCAAAGTGAAGCCACGAAGATCTCAATTGTTTCGTTTGAAATTAATATACAATTTGTTTGTATGTGTTGTCATGTTTTGTGTATTTATCTAAATGTATATATGTCTTTAGAAGTATATAAGTATTCTTCTTTATCAAGTAGACGAGTTTGAAACTTCAACTTACCTGCAAAATAAAAAATAAATTTTGAAATATAAATGCATAGGTACAACTACAAAATAAGTAAGGGACTCGAGGCTATATTAAAATGTGATGGTGTGACAACCTGTCACAGTATTAGTATCGCTATCTAGT
The DNA here is from genome assembly GCA_029255805.1 of Keiferia lycopersicella. NCBI lineage: Eukaryota > Metazoa > Arthropoda > Insecta > Lepidoptera > Gelechiidae > Keiferia > Keiferia lycopersicella. Next base: position 2,226,833 of record JARACZ010000028.1, read on the forward strand.
TCCCATAGTACAAGCTATGCTTTGTTTGGGCCTAGGTGGTGCTGTGTAAGTTCAAGAATATTTATTTATTTATATTTCACTCTATTTGCCAATGCCTTCATGGCGTAGGCTAACTTATGGCTCGACATTATTCTCATTGCATTATACGGTTCTCTGTCGGGGTCGGCTACCTAACCTAAGGGATTATACGTACTTGGAACCAAGTTTTTACGCAGAGCGACTGCTATCTGAGCTCTGCAACCCTAAGGCTAACCTGCCCCGAAATATAGGTTAAGTCACATTCAAATATCATCTGTTTCAAATTATATTTGAATGTGGGTTAACCGTTGGAGCAGTCGGAAAATGTACGTGAGTAAAAACATACTGGTACGGTCAGGGACAGAAGTGGAGTCAGTTCTCATAAAACTAGTTGCTTGCGCATCCCACAATACACTCACACATTTACAAAATATTACGTAGGTAACTGACCAATGTGCAAACCGAGTAACATCCATAATTTCACCAAGTTGACTATAGGCGCAGTTGGCCTAGTGGATAGCAAGTAAAGGTAGATAACAGGAACTTCGTCAAAGCAGTGGTTCGAATCTCGGTCGTGTTTTTCCTTAAATTATTTGGTTTTTATTATTATTTTGCATTAGATTGTTTTACCCGATTAGATTGCATTCGGAAGGAGTTCGTATTTTGTCGGTGTTAGCTCGCTATCGTGGGTGCCCGTGTTTTCTGTTACATTCTTTCTTCGCTTCATTTACTTTCATTACATTTTTCAAAATGAGTAATAATTTAAGTAATGAGGATAAGCAGCGTATTGTTGCGTTGCATAACGTTGGACATAAATAATCGGAAATTGTTGCTGAGACCGGGTATGCCGTAAGTATCTATAATATTTCAAATTACTACTTTATTTAGTATTATTTACATTTTCCTGTTATAACATAGTTTTAGTTGCATAGTTTATTAAAGTATTAATTTTACCAATTATGCTCGTTTGTTTTGTTTTAGTGGAGAACAGCGAAGCGTTGGGTGACTCGTTTTGAAGAAGAGGGTAGTGTCGTTGCTCGAATAAATGTTATAAACTGGCCAGCTAAAGACCTGGGGTCTAAAGAAAATCTATGGGGCTTAATGGTTGCACCACCATAAAGAAAATCTATGGGGTTTAATGGTGCAAAGATGGGATATGCGTAATGAAAGACGAAAGGAAGAATTGGAGTCTCACTGCCATGAAGTGTGGAAGGATGTGAAGGTGCGGAACCAACATTTGCTCCGAAATGGTTTCTTCAATGCCACGGCGTTTGCAAAATGTAATCAAGTTATTTACTTATAAATATTAAAGAAGAAGTATTAATGTTTCATTTTTTTGGTAAACTATATCAGTCAGACAATGTTTTGTTTTGTATTACGTAGGTAATCTAAACAAAGTTACTTACGAAATTTGTAAATTTTCTTTGTTTTCTTGAGATTTAGCTTCAATATCTTTTCTTCTTGAAAACGAATACTTTAAGCTAAACCTTGAGACGTCATTTAACCTCATTATTTATTAGATCTGCGTAGTAGAAGTCAACAGTTCATTATTAAAATATTGTTTAAAAAGGCTTGTTAAATGTTATTTTACAGTAAAGGTTAAGTATTTGATAATAAAAATATTTAATTGGTTAATAATTGTTTTCATTTCATTTTAGTGTTGATTGTCTTAGTCCACAACAGACTCAACAGCAACAATAAAACAAAAAAAAAATGGGATAAGTAAATGAAACGATCCTAAAAAAAACTAAAACATGTCATAGAGATCCGAACCTGATGTTATTCTAATCTTTGACGTAACCTGGACGTAGCAACCATTAGACCATTTACGCTGGTGACATTACCGTTGAAATAGAAGTATGGATCTAATTAAACCAACGCAGCAGTTTAATTGGTTAGAGTTACGACGTGGTGAGTCAGACCTTAACGTTCAAACAGGCACTGTTCTTAATAGTTCTTCTCATAAATTCATAGAGGTCGCTGAGCAATGTTTATATGAGTTTTGACTTAAGTTAGCTTGATTTAAGGTTTACTTTTTAAAAACATATTCGAGTATGTGTATGTGTGAGTAAGTTAAAATGATTGTGTATGCGATAATACACTCTTTTGACTGACCCCAATTCTGTCCATGACTGTACATGGCGGGGATCAAACCTCCTCCCTAACCACTTGGCCACCGACGCTCATTTGCTTATGGCTTGACATTTTTTCAAATTACAACGCATTGATACAAAATCAAACGACTTGTGTGTGTGTCAAATTGCGCCTTCTACCAACACGTTAACGCTTACTCGCGCGTTTAGCCTGCTGCAGCGATTCGCCACCTACGCGTTTAGTAAACTGTCATAATGTACAGTGAACATCCCAGCATCCCTACCATGGCGCAAAAGCATTTCATTCTTGAGCAGAATTAGAATTTTTGTGACACATCCTTTTAGCGCGTGATCAAAGAGTTACCTCAGCGAAAAGTCCTTCAGTCTTTAGTATTATTTGAAATCCAAAACCTGTCTTCAAAGGATTTTAGGAGCAATTATAATCGTGATTAAAGCTTGGCTTTTGTTTGTTGTTTATTCAAACGACAACGTTTTCTACAGCCTCAAGGCTTGTGATGCCCGAATGGACTCAATGGAATTTGATGTCAGAGTTTTTTAGGCGCCTACTAGAATACAAGTAAGCATGGATAAGTAAAAGTAAAGTAAGTAAAAACAATAAGAAATAGGAACAAGAAAAAAGGACCTGTCCTGACCAGACTGGGAAGAAATAAACAAAGTCAAAAATATTTACTTTGGACCCAATAAGGTGAACAGCCGTTTTGGGTTAATGTTTTCAGGTCTGGGTGATTTTTGTGCATATTTCTGGGAATTTTAGTTAGGGTACTTTGGTCGTTCGTGTTAGTGATGTTTTGGCGATGGCGTTTTTTTGCATGAAGATATTTTTAAATACGCATTCGACTCGCGTCAATATTTTTATGTTAAGGCCGTACGTGTCTTACATAAGTGGGGTCCGGTACTCTGTAGGAGACTGTACCAATGAGGTATCAATTTTAAGGTCTGACCTTTTAGCGTTTTTCCACGATTGGTTCTAGGACTATGTTATTACAAAGTAACAGAAACTTGTGTTATTTTAGTCAGCAAATATACCATCTGCTCGTTCACAGTATCTTCTTTTCATGTAAATTCAACGATTTCGTCTGTTTAGGCCTTCTTCACACTTTAACGCACAACGCAGCGCTAAAATAACGCATTTATAACTCAGCTGTCTGTCAGATCCATACTAGATACGTCAATCACCAGACTAAACCGGCTCAACCGCTGTCAGCGCAGTTGCGTTATTTTGACGCCGAAGCTGCGTCTAAAGCGCTTGAGTGGTTTGATTGACCGTTTTTTTTAGCGCTGCGTTGTGCGTTAAGTGTGAGAAAGGCCTTAGACGTAATGAAAATATTGATTTAATTATCTTTGTAAGGTTTTCGAATTGGCTAATGTATTTTTAGAGTCCACTTAGGACATTTTTATTTGAATCTGAAAGTTTGATAGATTATTCAAAATGTCTACCGGAACAAAAAGTCGTTAAATAACTTAAAAAAAAAGAACCGACTTCAACGGACGTAAAAAGTACAAGCCTCTTTTTTTTGTCGGTTAATATGCCTAAAATCATTTCCTTAGTCTGAAAAATACTTTTCTGAAAACCGCATCAAAATCGGTTCATCCACACGCGAGATAAACGCGGACAAATAGGTCGTACGGAGAACATCCTTTTTTTGAAGTTGGTTGAAGTATAAAGCAAAGTCGCTTTTCGCCTGTATGTATGCTTAAATCTTTAAAACTACACAACGGATTTTGATGCAGTTTTTTCGATGCAGATGCAGATTCAACAAAGGTTTACATGTATAATACTTGCCGGGAAAACAGCTTTTCCCACGGGAAAATGAGTTACAGCTCGCGCAGCCTTATTTGTTTGACTTTTTATTCTACTATTGTAGAACTTTGACATTGTTATATATTTTTAACTTTTATTTTTTGACGATCGCGTTATCCTCTGACATATTTATTTAGTTTTAGCCCTGTAACTATGAACTTGATAATGTAAAACGAATGAATCTAATATAATCTAATCTACTTTAAGCCCTTGTTAAAAAAACTTCTATTTCCCAACTTAAATCAATAGTTAGTTCGAAGATCGTTTACCGGACCGGGAAAAAGGGATATTCGATTGTTTAAGTTGGATAGAGTTTACTGAGAAAACGGACATTGAATAGAATGGGACTGTGTTGGTTGACAGTGACACGTTGTCAGACCTGCATCAAGCTAGACCATTAATATTCCCTCTTTTATACTTTATTCGGATAGGGTTATATTTACTAACATCAAAAAAGAGGTAGTCTATTTGACCTCAATAATATAAGCTAAGAAGGCCTTATCGCTCTAAGAGATCTCTTCCAGGCAACTCAATATACTAACATACGTATTTACTACATAAAAGAAGATATAGTGACAAGGATTGAAAAGGAAATGCTAAAGTGGTGTGGTCATGTTAAGGAATGAATGAAAGGAGATTAACGAAAGAGATGTATAAGGCGAGTGTTAGAGGAAATGTTGGAAGGGGAAGGCCGCGTAGAACTTACCTGGATCAAATCGGGGACGTTTTAAAGAAAGGTCAGGTCAGAAGTACCCTAAACCGATGTGCGTGCATGAAAAGACTGATGAATGTAGAAGAAGCGAAAGAAGTACGCCAGGATCGTAGCAAGTGGAAGGAAATAGTCTCTGCCTACTCCAGCGGGAAAGAGGCGTGATTTATGTATGTATGTAAAAGATCCCTCAATACTTTATCAGACGTGGTGATAACGATCATTTACGACTGTTAACGCTCTGCCTACCACACAAAGGATAAGGGCGTGATATGCGTATGTATGTATGTTTAATATGCTGAACAATGAAGTCTGCATGTGTGAGAAGTTTTGTACCTATGGCATTTTTAGGGTTCCGTAGCCAAATATAATCTGTTGTTGTAATTTTTTAAAGTAGCTTATAATTATTGCCAGCACCATACAAATAAATTCTCTTGTTCGGTCATTGCGGATTTTCGTGCACGGATTCGAATTACGACGTTTCAGAAATTGGCTCCCTGTGGTCCTTGTACAAACTGCGAGTATGAGTGCTATTGAAAAGGTCGATTGTCATCAAGTGAGGACGCTGGGCACCTGCAGCCAAATGGAGGTCAGACCGTCATAAAACCCATTGTTTTTGGTTCCGGCATTTCTTGGCACTTCCTGTATACAAGATGTAAGGGACGGTGTAACGAAAACTTCGCAGGCGTGATCAGACCATGTAACTGAACAACTTTTTCTATGGGGGCTATGTTGGGAAACGTGAAAAGTTTGATGGGACTGACTTTGTATGGGAACTAGAAAATTTTTTTTCGTTTCCCACCAAAGCCCCCATAGTAAAAGTTGTTCAGTTTCATGGTCTGATCACGCCTGCAAAGTTTTCGTTACACCGTCTCTTACACCCTGTATAGTGGGTGAGGAAAACTACCGGAAACTATTTTACTCTACTTAGGAGTTCTATATTTGAATTTCCACTATTGTTTTTAAAACGAGTTACAATTACAAAATTTTTGATAAAAAGTTACGAAACTATAAGCTGACTTCCGCATGCGAATTTTCAAAAATATGGCAGTAGAACGAGATAAATAATAGTAGGTAGCAAAATACGATACAATATTATGGTTCATTTCTTCTTTTTCGTGTGGGACACTGAGTCGTCCAACGACCCAATATCATGCTTACTATCGAAGAAATAATATAGAAATCTGTAATTAAAGCCTTTATGTTTTAATTTTATGCCGTGTGATGCCGGCTTAGAATAGCATCACCCCACATCCTTCCCGTGGGTGTCGTAAGAGGCGACTAAGGGACTCGAGAGTATTAGTGTATTACAATTTTTAGGCGACAGGCTGACAACCTGTCACTATAGTGATACACATGTTTTCTGAAACAACCTTGGAAAACAATCCTCAAAAATGTCAGACGTGGCGATAGCGATCGTATTCTTACGGTTGTTAACGCTCTGCCTACCCCGCAAGGGATAAAAGCGTGATATATGTATGTATGTATGTATGTGTATGTTTTAATGATAAACCGATCTTGTGGTGATAAAGTTTTATATGAAAGCGGTAGTTAGATTTTAGTGGTCTTTATTAAATTCCGCAGCTTTGTTTGATATTTGCACATTAAAGGATTATATTTTATGTTGTTTTGGAGGAAATTCTTCAAATAGTTTAGGGCGTTGTACTGAACAATTTGGACATACATATACATACATATATCACGCCTTTATCCCTTGCGGCAGAGCTTTAACAACCGCAAAAATACGGTCGCTATCGCCACGTCTGACAAATATTGAGGGCCGGTTAAGATAACTTGTGTATCACTATAGTGACAGGTAGTCAGACTGTCGCCTAAAAGTTGTAATACACGTAAAATCCTCGAGTCCCTTAGTCGCCTCTTACGACACCCACGGGGAAGAAATGGGGTGATGCTATTCCAAGCCGGCATCACACGGCACTATCGGACTTTGAACTATGGGATCAAAGCTGGAAGATCTTCCATAATATGTCAGCCAGCCGATCGTGATTTTTGTATGGGAAGTCGAAACTTTTTCTCTTTTTCCGGCATTGGTCGTGATAAATGAGAGAACTTTGTACTTTGACAATTTAATACAAAATATTAAAATGCGGGTAATGAATCTACTTTGACGATAGGTATACAATTGTAAAACTGACTAGACAAAAATATTAATGAATAGGAGCACTTTTGAGCAGGTTTTTGGGTGGTTTTCCTGTTCAGGGGGTCCGACTGATTTACATGTCACATGTAAATATATATTTTTTTTAAATATTCACTTTAATTGGTTGACTTCGTACATTGACGGTGGTGGCGTAAGTTACATGCTGTGTGGTCAGCCTGGCCGGCCCCGAGGCAGTGCCTTTTTTATCCCACTCGTGCCGCGTTTCTACTAGGAACATAAAATTGTTATAAAAAGGAGAAGATTGTGTCTGACAATTTTCTATTTTTTACAATGACTAATTTATTTTTTAGTGACAGTATTGTATTGTAAATTTTTGACTTTCTGAAAGTATTCGTTGTGAATCTACTTGGAAATAAACGATTGAAATTTGAAATTTGAAAATTTGAAATATTAATTACAGTCTTCATTATTATAATAAGGAATATTCTAATTAGGTATTTAATTAAAAATACTGTCTGTTTGAAAAATTTACTAATTGCTAAACTTCTGCAAAGACGTTTTCCGAGCCAGTTGTTGAAAAACTTTTGGACAAAATTAATTAATGACTGCAGCCAGAGCAAGGAAAAATCTTTCAACTGATTAATTTTTTAAAGTTTATATACACTCAGAAGTTTCACTTCTGCTTAGGGTCGGCGCCCATCTGGCGCCATATGGCGCAAGTCGGATTCAGCAACAAAAAGAACGAAAATTGATATAAAGGACGGTGTACCAAACTCCCGATCATCTCAACTAAATTCGTTTATTCATATAAGTTTACAATATAACAGTTAAGGGTACCAAAGTGTTATTATATTAAACAATACCTACATACGTACGTACATATATCACGCCTTTATCCCTTGCGGGGTAGGCAGAACGTTAGCAGCCGAAAGAATACGGTCGCTATCGCCACGCCTGTCATTTTTTAAGTATTGTTTACCAAGGTTGTTTCAGAAAACATGTGTATCACTATAGCGACAGGTTGTCAGCCTGTCGCCTAAAAATTGTAATTGGTAGGTACACCAATACTCTCGAGTCCCATAGTTGCCTCTTGCGACACCCGCGGAAAGGATGAGGGGTGATGCTATTCTACGGAAAATTATTAAACAGTCATCATTTAAAATAATATTATTTTTTAAATTACAAATAACTCTTACAATTCAATAGAAAAATAGTTACAAATAAGTTATTGTACCTACATTGGATCATTCAGTTGACTGTCCTTGTTCCTGTAGAAAGACGATTGTTTTTGTTTGCTAACGTTATATTTCCTTTGGAAGGTTGTTCAATTGTTGTTTCCTGCAATGCACCCGTATCTAATCAATGACTTAGTTTTTTTTTATTTACTCGCCATTTTCGCATTGAACAACCCTATCAAGCACTTTACACTTGAAACGTATATAGAAGTAAATGTCTTTCATGTTTATTGTATTGTATTGTATTTTATTTTCTTTAAACAGATACAAAAGAAACCGCCATAGACGCTTAACAAAGGCAGGTACTAGGGTCAGTTCACACTAAGACGCGACAAGGCGCGACATAAAGATACAAATGAAATGTTACTGTCTTAAATGAGTGATTGTTTTAAAACCATTCAATCATTCATGTCAGGTTGCTTTCTATATTTCAATCAGAATGAGTAGTTACCTAGCTATTATGTTGTTAGGTCATTTTTCAATATGTCTGGGAACAAATTTACAAAGTGATAAATATCAACTTTGTGAGTGGTCTACTGAGAATCGAACCTGTACCTTCTGCGTCACAGGCAATCGCACTGCCACTGCGCCACATCGGTCGTCAAATGTCAAATGTCGCGTCGCGTCGCGTATCAGTGGGAGCTGACCCTTATTTGCTGACCAACAGGAAAACTGTCAGTAAGTTTTCTGAAAGAAACACAGAGACAAAAGATTGCCAGTGGTGCAAGTTGTAACTACTAGCATCACGTCGAGATGGCGTTGATAGTCGAATGTCTATCGATAAGAGATATTATCTACACTATATCTACATTGTAGGTACTCGTAGGCGAATCCCACACCTCGCGTCCGCTAGTGCAAAATAAATTAAATAATCTGTCCGAGCCGATTTCGGCTACAGCGACTGCTGGACAGACTCAGCAGCTGGCGTCTCGTTGGTCCGCGCGATCGTGTGCTCGCATGTGGCTGCAGTAGCCTATTTTGGTCTTAAAGGTCCTTGAGCACTTCGGACAAGTGAGCACGCCGCCACTACAACCAGCCCATGAAAGTGTACAACTTTTCCCAAGAAACATACGTCAAAATATGAAAAAAAATTAGGACTTCCCATACAAAAATACCAGCCGACCAAGACCTATGTTTCTTGGGGAAAGTAGTACAGTTTCATGGCCTGATTCGTCCCTTAAAATATTTGCAGCTAATATTTGAACACCTTATATACTTATGTATAGTGGTATGTTACAGCCGTTGGTGGTCTGGCTTTTAACTCGTCTCTTTTAGAATCGAGTTTATCTTGGTGCAGTTTTTCAAAGGCTGGTTGGTTGGCTGGTTTGTCTGTTGGTGCAAAATAGATACGTATTTGCCTACCTATATGGCATCTACTTTAATACGTGTAACAGATAAACATACGCAAGCTTTTGATTTTTTTTTGCTTTTAACAGACGCATGCGTTACAGAATATGCGCTTAAAACGTGCAGCAACGGACGTCAAGTGAGGGAACCGTCGTATGTACAGTATCTTTTTCTATTTCTCACAAGCCACAAACAGATAGTATGACTATTGGTATTCGGTTACACGCAGCGAAAGTGCGCGCGCGTTCCGTTCCGCGTAACCACGCATCTGTGTGCGTCACGTTCCGTTACGACTACTTGGGAATCAAATAGTTTTTTCTTCCGTTTGCTCGTAAATGACGTCATAATTAAAAAAAAAACGCATTTGTAAATAAACTATTTCATGGCATCAGGAAGACAGATACGACAATAATGAAGTTTTGTACATACATATCGCCATATCGGTCCGTCTCCCGAAAATAAAAGGTTTTTAAACTTCACACGTCGTGAATAGGTGTTTTTTGGTACACTATTTTAATTGAAGTTTAGAGGCCGGCCTGGGATTTTGCCGCGCATTTTTATTTATTTTTAATGTAACATCGTAAGCAAATTCAGCCCAAGCTGCTTACGTATATCAAAATTTATCACGATTAAAATGTGGATTTATGATGTTTTCTCGCAAATGGAAGAAAATCATTAAGTATACTTGTCTCAGCCAAAATGCCAATTTCCGGGCTCATTCACTTGGGAAGGCCTCGACTTCGTCTCGTCCTTCCAATATTACTCGACCAGGAATTGGTCCATTTTTGGCTACTGCCATAATGTACTATTACAGCACAGAAAGTTGGCAATAGTTTAGGTATATTAATGCACACTATAGGGTGTCGATTCGAACTAAGGGACCAATTCCAAAAGTACTTTCAGCAATATAAAGCTACAACATCTCTGAGTAACATAATGTAATTTTTACCACGGAAAAACGTTTTATCACCACGGAAAAACCGGTAAAAGTTAGGTAGAGAATAAAAATAAATAAGAAAAACATTTTCAGCTATTACATACGTTTAAGGTATTATCTAAATTACTTACGTAAAAGAAATACAACAGAATTACGCGTCACATAAGTGACATTAAAATAGCACAAATAAAAAAATTTAATGTACTTCAGCAACAGACATACAAGAAACAGGAAACATTAAAAAGAATACATTTTTATAATGATAACACTTAAAGATACGGTACAAGTAAAATCTGAGAAGATTAAAGAAGCAAAAGCGATGATGCGAAAACTTCAGCCACTAGAGGTTTAAAAGATTAAGTTTTAAGATTTTATTTCTTCCTGAAGTAGTTTTAGATGCTATCTTATTTAACAGGAAACCTTGCAGTATTCTTTCGAAGTTTTTACCCGAAGAAGAAGCGTCAGTGGCCAAGTCGTTAGTGCACCGATCTTACAATCATGAGACCCGAGTTCGATCCCCGCCATGTATGAATGAGTTTTTACTCACGAACATTTACCGACTGCTCTTACAGTGAAGGGAAAGCAACCCATATTCGAATAAAATTTGTACACACATACATACATATATATCACGCCTTTATCCCTTGCGGGGTAGGCAGAGCGTTAACGGCCGTAAGAATACGGTCGCTATCGCCACGTCTGGCATTTTTGAGGATTGTTTTCCAGGGTTGTTCCAGAAAACATGTGTATCACTATAGTGATAGGTTGTCAGCCTGTCGCCTAAAATTGTAATACACCAATACCCTCGAGTCCCTTAGTCAGCTCTTACGACACCCGCGGGAAGGAAATGGGGTGATGCTATTCTAAGCCGCCATCACACGGCATGATAAAATTTGTATTCAGATGATATTGGAATGTGACTTAACCTAGGATTCAGGCCAGGTTAGGCTTGGGGTTGCAGAGGTCAGATGGCAGTCGCTCTGTGTAAACACTTGTTTCCACGTCAAATCCCCTAGGTTAGGTAGCCGACCCCGACAGAGAACGGGATAAGGCAAGGAGTAGGGCTCAAAAGGAGGGTTATATTATTACTTAACATTTTTTTTAAACCGGTATCTACGAAAAAAGAACACCAAATACTTTGTCAGCATTCTTTCGCTCGCGCTCATCAGAGGAACCTGTTTTTAGCTCATGTCAGCCTTTTCTTTCCGACGACTGATGTGGCGCAGTGGTAGTGCGACTGCCTTTGACACAGAAGGTTCCGGGTTCGATTCTCGGTGGGTCACTCACAAAGTTGATATTTATCACTTTGTGAATTTGTTCCCAGTCTGGTTAGGACATTGCGGGCTGAACCACCCGATTGTCCGTAAGTAAGATGGTTCCGTGTTCCGGATGGCACGTTAAGCCGTAGGTCCCGGTTGCTGTCTATGATCACTTAGACGGCGGTCGTTACACAACCATGTCAGAAGCCTGCTACATGTAGAGGGTGGTTGAAAAATTCTGACACTAGGGCTAAGCACTAGGGTATATCGGATCGTTGGACGACTTGGTGTTCCACACGAAAAGAGAAGCCTTACCTTTCAGATGTAAATTATTTAATAATATTGACTTCCACCCATCTAGGGTAATTCTGCCAGTGTCAGTAAGTAGAATTTCCAGCGCTGATGCGCCAGGTGGTGGCTACAAGCTACAAATAGACTTTTTGAAAACGTAAAATAGGTTTAAGTCCATAACGCGTTTACAAACTTCTAAACCGATTATCCTTTTGTAAGTCAGTGTAAAAATTCTTTACATAAATAGTACCAATTACTTTGCTTTGGACAAACCAAAAATAAGTTGAAGGGGACCTTTGATTAACAAAACGAAGCCAGAAGAATTAAACATGACATGGCGGCTAGCATACATGTTACAAAAGAAAATAAATTTTACATATCTCATGCTCTGAAAGTAGGTCATTATCATTACTGACAAAAAACACGACCTGTAAGTTCAACTTACAGGCGAGATTTTAAAACCAAGCCTGTAAGTAATTTTAAATATGGAACTAGAAAAAGAACCAATAGAATCGCGACAATAAAAAAGTTACAATCAATTTCTTCTTATTTTTAATAGGAGTTGCATCAATTAGTTGTATACGATTTTAAATTTCGAACTGGCCGCTACGAATTGTGTTGTTTGAACGCAGGAATTATATTTTTGATCTGTATTTTTATAACCTCAATAAATCAGTTTGTCGAATTATTACTCAATATTACAAAAACAAAAGTAAAAATTACGAATATCCCTACGATAAAAAAATTGCTACTTTATGTTAAGATACTTTTTTTCATATTAATTCAATATTTATCAATCATAGAAAAAAAAGTTTCGTGGTGCAATTTGAATACCAGACGATACAATCATCGTTTATGGATCGTTCAATTGTATTTATCGCTTTATTTTACTCACTTTTCATTCGATATGTAAAGCAGTATACGTACCACGGATGTAACATCAATAACAACCTCAAAAAGGTTAAAAACCTTGGTTGTTATGGATAGGTTACACGCCTAAGTACGTAATCTACTATTATTAATTAATGACTTTTTACTTAGGTCATTGAAAAAGGGTTTTTTGGTATTTAGCAGTGGTATTTAGGCACTTATTATAACAAAGAAAGAACGTAGATAGAGTAAATTATAATATTGAAATAGAAATGACATTCTCTTGTTTTACTTTGGATGCTATTGATTGTTTTTCGAAGGGCTCTTAAAAGTTGGTGTCGAATTTTATATGGGTATCATTTGCCTTAAATAGATTTTTTTTCATTCATCATTTAAAAAAAAGTATTTTTGGTAAGTTTCCATTACCTTTTCTCAAAAATTCACTCTATATCATATTATTTTCTCTTAAACCACCTACTGGGTATGTAGCAGTGTTTATCTAAGCCAAGATTTATCAGGCTAAATCCAGATATTAGTGGATATGAATTTAGATGAGGTTGAGCTGAGGCGAAACGCTAGGTTCTTTTCACATGTGCCCCATGACTTTGCGATATTTTTCCTGTCCGGTGTCACTGGCGAACGGCGTTTTAATAAAACCGAAACAGAATAAAGCAGTGTCGTGCGGCAGCCACAGATTCTCATTATCTTATATTAAGCCATCTGGCTTTTAAATACTGCAATATAGAAGATGTTTGCAAAAGTACTAACTTCCTTTGAACCAGGCTGTAAAACTGAACAACTTTCATACATACGTAAAAAAAACCTTCCATTCAAAATGTACCAGCCGGCTGAGTCACGTATTTTTTTTCATATTTCGACCTATGCTCTTTGGGGAAAGTTGTTCAGTTTCATGGACTGGTTCACCTCTTTGTTAATATATTTCGTAACACAGTGTAAAATTAAAGAACTTTTTACACCACAGTTCGCAAGAAACGAACCTCTGACTTGCGCGGTCAGTACCAATAAGCTGTCGGGGCTCATATGCTTTGGGCGAAATTAAGTAAGCAAGCTTACTATAGCAGATGTCATGCGCGCGGAAGCGCGACGCAAATGTAATTTTTTCTCAATAAAGCTAGCACAACAAACTGTTTTCAAAATACCGCAATATTTAGCGCCACGTGTGGGAATGGTCTTATTATGACAAGATTAGAGAAGATTAAGTTAGTATTGGGTTCAAACTTCGTCTGCACCACAGACGCGGTTTAATACTGGAATATTGTTATTTATGCAGAATACACAATGTAATATTATATGCACTGGATCTGTTGTTTCGTCTATGTTGTGCTTGATAAAGTATTGTAGTCTAGACACTCTTCATAAATTGTGGCTGTACATTTCTTTTGCTTATTATAATCACATCTGTCTTCTTCTTGTGCCGTGTATTGTTAGCAGAGTAGAATATCAGCACCCCCTTCCTTCCCGCGGGTGTCGTAAGAGGCGACCGAGGGTTTACCCAGGCCCAAGATCTGTCCTAGGGAAGGACAACTCCACATTAAACCCGGAACGGGGTCTTCATCAGGCGCGTGTGACAGAGGTCTATTGTGCAGCAGACCCCTGCAGCCGACCTGGCTCCGCACGTATCGACTCGTTGTTTCTGTTCCTGAGGAGTTAACCAGGGAGGCCGAGTTCGATCCCAACCATGTACCAATGTATTTTTACTGACGTACATTTACCGACTGCTCTTACGGTGAAGGGAAAATATCGTGATGAAACCAACATAAAAAAAAAAAACTGAATTCAGATTATATTTGAATGTGACTTAGCCAGGTTAGCTTTTGGGTTGCAGAGGTCAGATGGCAGTCGTTCTATGTAAAAACTTGGTTCCACGTCAAATCCACTAGCTTAGGTAGCCGACCCCTACAGAGAACGGGATAAGGCAAGGAGAATGATGAGGGGAGGCCTTTCAACAGTGGATTTTGGCGGATGTTGTAGTGTACCACGTTGAAACATGCAAAAAAAAATCGATAGGTTTCTCTCTCGTAAGCATAAAGCAGAGATCATTAACCTAACTTTTTTATCATTTTTCATTTCCATTCTAGAAAGTGAAATTTTACGGTAAAAACTAATGGACATTTAATGTTACAGAAAATGGTTCGGGTCCAGATATAGAAGGCTATAACTGAAAAATATTGCCTTTTCAGGTTTCTTTGGAATCATGAAAAATGTAAACCACTTAGGAATCGGTTGTTATGTGGTGATTTTTATATGTAATACGATTTGTTCAAATAAGTATTTTACTTTTATGATTCTATATTTAGCTTTTACTTGCTTTCAGAGCTTCGTTCTTTGATATGAAAAGTCTACTTACACGGTCTAGCAGTTTATATTTCGTCCTCTTATAAAAAAATCTACTCTAGATCTTTTGTATTTGGAATAATGATGTTAGTCAAAGTTGTTCAGTTTTACTTGTACAACTCCAGAAATATAACAATGAATTCAAAAACACCAACACTTAGTTTCTAGTTTTATACGGGGTGTAAATAAATTAGCTGCAAATATTTTAAGGGGTGAATCAGCCCATGAAACTGAACAACTTTCCCCAAGAAACACACGTCGAAATCTGAGAAAAATTTGTTTGGACCTCCCTTACAAAATCACTTGGTCGGTCGGTAATTTTGTATAGGAGGTTTTTTTCACATTTTGAGCTATGTTCCTTGAGGAAAGCTGTTCAGTTTTGTGGGCTGGTTCACCCCTTAAATATTTACACCTTATACAACATTGAATTCAAAAAGCGATAATATAACATATCGTTTAGTTTACTACGAAGTTTCTATGTATCGTCAAATAATATATGTGTACTCTACTTTAAAGTATCTACCCATAGCTACAATATGACATTCATTCCATTCATATGACAGCAATCTGCGATAGTCTGCGGTTGAGGCTTGTGGCATATTTGTGGTTGAGCCGCAGTCGTCTTTCCGGTCTTAAGAGCTAAGCAGCCATGACTTTGGATCGGCTAACAGACTGGAAAATAAATAAAGAAACGTGACTGTTAGCGGAGCAGACTAAACGCACGACGGAGCGCTAAAATACCGCAGCAGTTTGTCAGATACTAGAACCGCACTCGCCGGACGACGCTGCGATAGCGGTGCGTCGACAGCGGTTGAGCGGTTTTAGTATGGGCATTGACATTTCTACTATGGATCTGACAGACCGCTGCGATGTTTAGCGCTCCGTCGTGCGTTAAGTGTGCGATCCGCCTTACGGAATGGAAAATAAATGAAGAAACGTGACTGTTTTAAGCAAAATGATGTGGGTACTTACCCGTAATTATCTTAGTAAGTTTTAAACAGCTCTTTTAGAATTTTGACATTCATAAGGTTTCTTTTTAGAAGAAGCGAAAGAAGTATGCCAGGATCGTAGCAAGTGGAAGGGAATAGTCTCGGTACCCCAGCGGGAAAGAGGCGTGATTTATGTGGTGATGATGATGACCTCTCAGACCGATTTCGGCCATAGCCACCACTTGGACTCCTAATCAGATCGGAGCTGATGCGCCCGGAGATGGCTATTGTAGCCAATTTTGGCAGTAAACTCCCGTGCACAGTGTGGACACATGAGTTCACCATTTACATAATTATAGTTAATGGCGACGGGTGGACGGGCCTTTAACTCATGTATTGTGGGATTGATGTATGGATGTATGCAATAGTGATTCTGGGATCATTATAATTTATCTATTGTTTTGGCTTTAGATATGATAGGTGCATAACTACTGTGACGGTGATTTGAAATTACTGATTGTAGGTACCCAAATTTAGGACAAAAATGACACATACTCTAATTTATACAATTACCTTTCGTATTAACTACAACCACTATCTGGTTACAATGAAACGCTATTACGACAGAACAAAAGCCTTACTTATCTTTCAAACATGGGAAACAACAAAACACGTAATTATGACTTCTCTTATGTTTCGTCTAGACGACAGACATTACTTTAGAGTACTTACACAATGAGCAAGCAATATACTCTTAATTTATTACATTAATTATGCAATATTACGAGATGGATGAAAGATAATCATTCGCCTTGCCTTATCCGGTTTCTCTGTCCGGGTCGGCTACCTAACTTAGAGGAGAACACAGAGTCACTGCCATCTCACCTCTGCAACCCGACGGCTAAGCTGGCCCGAATTCTAGGTTAAGTCACACTAAAATATCATCTTACAAATTTTATTTGAAACACGGGATAAGGCAAGGAGAATGATGAGATAGATGAAAGATATCAATAATAATGCCATTATGTAGATACATGGATTTGAAAGCTTTCAAAGAACACACAACCATCTGATCATAGATTTCTTCATACATTTTTGCCGAGTAGGTATGAGCTTTTCTATGGAACACCCATTTTTTTTTTTGCGATTTCGCAGGTAGCCTCATAATAAAAGTTGTTCAGAATCGTGAGTAGAAACACCCTACAAAGTTTGTGTACATATTGACTAAAAAATAACCCTATATTTACCTAAATATCATGGCGATAGACCCGGTTTAATATTGAAAACGAATAACGTCATATCATATACTTTAATACCAATCATCAATTTAATGATATTGTATCACAATCCTCCAATTTAAAATCATTATATTCTCCTTGCCTTATTCCGTTTTCTGTCGGGATAAATAGTTGAATAAATAATTTTTTGACTGAAAACATTTATACGCATAAGTTTTATTGAATGTCAAACACAACAAATTATTACAGCGGTACTATGATTACACATTTCAACAGTAAAATTAAACAAAATATAAATTGGAGCAACATTCTAGGAAGTAGTCTAGGCTAGTCAAATAACTCTACTTAAAATGAACCCTGGCCTAACCTGTGCCTGAAATTGTAGTGTTTCAATAAATAAATCAAAAATATGTACAAAAGATAGTAAACAAAACAAAATTGCAAACATTCACGTATGCAAGTCGAAGCACCGCGCTATTCAAATCGGAAGTGAGTTACGCAAATTTTTCTTTGATCTATTTCCTACTTTTTGCCAAACGTGTACCTCGCTTCAGTAGTTACGAAATCGGAACCGTTCAGTTATATCTCCTTGGTTTTAGATGTTCAGATCAAACGCAATAAACTTGGAGGGGCTTTCAATGAATAATCTAACACTCAATAAACTATCCGCATCTGTTATTCAGTTTATACCTGTTCCAGGGTGCGGTGGGAGGCGGTCGGTTGAATTCAAACTATCTAAGAGGCAAAACTTTGTTCTTGTACCTACTTGCCATCTTACCTAGGTAAACTTATGTCTGTAGTAAAACTCATTTAAGATGATTCCGTTAATATGATTTCCTAGAGTCAATAGATACATTTTTCTGCTTCATAAATTCGCAATTTTGCTTCAAGCTCTACATATTGAGATATGTTTCCTCTCTGGCAATTTTGGCTGTATTAATCTTAGTATATTAATAAACTATTATCCCGGTTTATACGATATTAAACTTCGGTGTAGAGATTATTATTAGACGCGGCGAAGGAACTCGAGGGTTTCAGGGGCTTCCTATGTATTACATAGACCTTAAGGTGATGGGGTGACAACCTGTCACTAAAAGAGATAAACTGTTTTCTAAAATGATCTTAAAATATTCTTCTGATGTGGAGATAACGACCGTATTTTGCAGACATTCACCCATCCGTAAGGAATACAGGCGTGATGTAGTTATGTATGTATTTATATTATATTGTGACTATATTGCAAAAAAGCACTAATATAGATAGTTAGATATATACTGAATAACATATAGACATATTGTTTTCCACAAGCTCAACAACCCTTGCGTATAGTGCTTACGATCGACCATAAAATTTGCATGTATCGCATCGAAACACGGCATCACTAACCTTTTCTATTTTATACCAGTCCTTTATTCTACTAATTTCCTTGATATTTTAGAGACTGTGTAAGGCATCATAATCTTAGTCTATCGGGTCTTGTCTCATTGTTGGAGGAGTGTCCTTCAGCCTTTCGCCGTGTTCTGCTTTTCCTTGCACAATAGGTCGTGAAAATAAAACGTTTTTCCGGTATGTTTTATAAAATATTTTCCCTAGAATCACTCTACAAAAAAAATGCATCGGTTACGTGGTTTAGAAGAGTGTGCGTCCATCAGAGACGGAAAGCGAAACGCAGAATGCAACTTTATAAATTTTGTACTACGGACCCAACGCGTCTAATTGTATAAATGTAAGTACATACGCAATTTTTAGGAAGTTTTATCAGAATGATAAACATTATGTTGATAAGGAAGCCTTTGATCTTTGGAAAGCGTATCGCGAACAGGAAAAAGTTGAAATTTATGCGAAAAGGAAGTTTTTCCCTAAAAAAGATTCATATGAAGCACTCAAAATTTTGTTTGAAGATAGAGTAGTATATACACACATCACTGTCTTTGTACTATAGACATATTTGTTGTGACGTTCAATAAATGCGAAATCTAAACTGAGGATAAAATGATTAAACTCCGGTAGCATAAAACCTATACCTACCAGAAAGGGCCGCAGAAGGTAGTACATTTTTTGACGATTGATGTTACCACACTAGTGATCTTATAGAAAAGATTGTAAAGAGCTCAAGAGTCATAGATGACCAGCTCTAAATTTCAAATGTGTATCAGAAGCGTGAACTTTTTGGATTAGCAAGCGTTTTGTGTTTGTATACAATTTTACCACAGTTATTTAACAATTTGCAATGCTGTGCCAATAACAAAGCCGTATGATTCCGGCTTAGAATAGCATCACCCCAATTCTACTCGTGGGTGTCGTAAAAAGCAACTATGAGAAAAGTATTCTTGCCTACTGTACCTACAATTTTTCATTATCATGGGATCTGTCTACAAAATTAAAACATGCTTTCACGTTAGTAGAATACCATCTGATAGAGTTAAACGGTTAAAACGAGCACCCGGGTAGAATTTTATCGCCCTCACTTTCAGAACACTCTCGGCTCTACCACAAAAAACATTAGCACGCGTTGAATGCTTGTTTAGCGTATTTTTTGCATGAACATACATACATACATAAATCACGCCTCTTTCCCGTTTGGGTAGGCAGAGACTATTTCCTTCCACTTGCTGCGATCCTGACATACTTCTTTTGCTTCTTCTACATTCATCAATCTTTTCATGCACGCTCGTCGGTTTAGGGTACTTCTAACCTGACCTTTCTTTAAAACGTCCCGATTTGATCCAGGTAGGTTCTTCGCGGCCTTTCCCTTCCAACATTTCCTCTAACACTCGCCTTATATATCTCTTTCGTTAATCTCCTTTCATTCATTCTCAACATTTGCATGAAGATACTTTTAAACTCACGTTCGACGGGCGAGACTTGTGATGCCGGTTTGGAATAGCATCACCTCATTTCTCACACATTTCGTGTGTCGTAAAAAGCGACAAAGGGATTCCAGGATTTATATGTATTACAAATTTAGGTGACAGGCTTACAGCCAAATAAACTACACAAATCGTCTGAAAGAACCCTCTATGTTGGTTAGACGTAACATTAACGACATATTATTACAGCTGTTAAAGCTTTGCCTACCCGGTTAGGGTTAAAGGCGTGATAATATGTGTATGTGTGTATTCAACGCGCGTTCGTAGGGTTCTCTCGAGAATGGTGATGCTCGGATTTTATGTGGATGATCTTTTTATCGTGTCTGGGAAGTTAAACATAAACCAGTGGTCAGAGAAGCAGTAGTTACTGCTAGATATTGGTTTCACACGACTTAGAAACGATTCAATACATACAGATACACATATGACGCCTTTATCCATTGCGGGTTAGGTAGAGCGTTAACAGCCGTAAATAACGATTGCTATCACCACGTCTGACAAACATCCAGGGCCCTTTTAGATGATTCGTGTATCAAGTGACAGCAATCCTTGAGTCCCTTAGTCGCTCTTTACGACACCCACTGCAAAGAAAGGGAGTGATGCTATTCTAAGCCGGCATCACAAAATGCACAATACACGCGGAACGGAACGAAAAATGAAAAAATAGTTTTTAGTTAGATTCTTTTTAAAGTATAGCGAGTAAAACATCATAATTATTTTTGATTTTTATCAAAAAATATGTCATGCGACGGGACTATTATATTGTAATTACTGTAATTTAATTACACGTAAAAAGCCCGTAAATATGACTTACAAAGCAAATAAACATATTCCAATATTAAAACAAGTACATCGGCTATGGTTTACATACGTACGTATAATATGACCTGAAAATTGTATGTGTAGAATGTTTAATGAGTGTTTCATAGTTCTTTGGAAATGACGGTAGACATGGGAGCTAAAAACAATTCAGAAGGAACTGTCTGAACTACTGCGGATAGCACACGAAAAAATATCGCAGCGTTTTGTTAAATCCATACTAGAAACGTCACCCCCCACACTAAAACCGCACTCGACGGACGACACTGCAAAAGCGCTGCGTCAACAGCGGTTGAGTGGTTTTAGTATGGAGATTGACATTTCTAGTATGGATCTGACAGACCGCTACGATGTTTTAGCGCTCCGTCGTGCATCAAGTGTGCGATCCGCCTATGAGGCGCGGGGTGGGACAGGGCATCACGGTCGTGCGACCACAATTTTCCTAAACGGTTGTTTCGATCGTTTTGGTTGGTGAGCATGTATGGTCCCTTTGTAAGCGGATTAGATATTGATTTGATTTTTAAATTATTAACACACGAGCGGCCTGCCCCAGTGGCTGCGCCTGCTGCAACTCATTTTCCCGTGGGAATAAGGATTTTTCTCGGTAAGTATTATACTTAAAAACCTTCCTCTTGAATCACTCTATCTATAAAAAAACCCGTGTAAGTAGTTACACAGCGTAGAAATACATTGTGCCGTGGCTTAGAATAGAATCCATTTCTTCCCAAGGGTGTTGTAAGAGGCACCTAAGGGCCTTGAGGGTTTCATGTGTATTACAACTTTAGGCGAAAGGCTGACATTGCCACTACAGTGATACATGAATCATTTGAAAGGGCCCTCAATATTTTTGTCAGACTAAGCGATAGCGACCGTATTTTGCCGTGAACTCTCTGCTTACCCCGCAAGGGATAAAGGCCTGATACGTGTATGTAAATTACATTTTAATGTTACATCCCATATATGAATTCGCATAGTGCTTGATATGAATGTTTTTTTGTTTTCATATAAACCTAGCTATCATTGAATAAAAAGTATGGCATATTAATAATTATTATTAGCTCGCACATAAAAGTTACAACAAGTTTGCATTGAATTTATGCAAAATAACAGTACGTAATGTAAATCTTACCATTAAAAATTGACTTAGACGCATCGCACACTTATCGTATCGCTATCGCAGTGTCGTCCGTCGACTGCGGTTTTAGTATGGGGAGTGACGTTTCTAGTATGGATATGACAGACTGTTGCGATATTTAAGCAGTCCGTCGTGCGATTACACACTTACCTAAAGTGTGCGATTCACTTTCTGTGTATCTGCTCAATTTACTTACCTGAAAGAAAACAAAATAAACATAAATTCCTAAAATTATCGTTTCTTTACCATAATAATGGAGCACAAAAAAAAACTATCGGCTCGCCCAGCGGTTGCACTCGACTAAAAGGAAAAATATTTTTTCCGGGCATGTATTATACAAGAATCACTTAATCAATAAAAAAGCGCATCAAAATCTGATGCGTGTTTAAGGAGGAGTAAGCGGTTTCCATGATAGGCAGAAAAGTGAAGACAGAGAATTTTATACATATAAATTTTTATTAACAAGTTCTAATTATTTTTATTTATCGCTGTAACTGGGACCACACGGTACATAAAACAGCTGAAAGTCAATTAAACGCAGACCGTCGTTTTAGTGGACACAACTACCGCCATTTCTATGAACTTGATATTGACCTACAATTCCAAGTGAAAAGGAAAGGTCTAGGTACCACACGCTAACACACACACACACACACACACACACACACACACGCACACACACACACACAATACACACATACACATATCACACCCTAATCCCTTGCGGGGTAGGCAGAGCATTTACGACCGTAAAGTGATGTCGTTATGGCCATGTCTGACAAATATTTGTTGACAGGTTGTCAGTCCTTCACCTAAAATTGCAATTCACTGAACTTTTGAGTCCTACGTACCCACGGGAAAGTAATCGGGTGATGTTCTACAACACATTGACACACAAGAAGTTTGCCAGGATCGTAGCAAGTGGGAGGAAACTGGTCTCTGCCTACCCCTCCGAGAAAGAACCGTGATTTATTTATGTATGTATGAAAGAATACACATAAACAAACACCCAATAAACATAATCCTCCTTCTGAAATGGTCGCATTAAAAAGAATATTAAAATCAATTATTCATTGAGCGTAAAGAATGAACCAAGCTAAACTAATATATCACCATGTTATAGTAATTTAATTCATGTTTTCTATGTCAACGCAGCTCAGAATTGGAAATATGGTAAAATAGAATTAGATGTCTGTCACGTAGAAAAAAGAGGCTAGAAAAATACATAAATAACAAGCAATATGTCACCAAAAATAGCAATAACTGTAGGTTACCCGAAGTCTACGAGAAATAAAGCTCTCTCCACACCCATTGCGTCAAAACGCGCGGCAACGCCTTCAGCGAAATAACACGGTGGACCCAGCTAGTAAATAATATGTCAGGCAATTGCATACGAGTATTTTGATATAAGAATCAATGATACAGGAGTCGAAGTGGTCGTCATGACCGAAATCGGTTGGAAAGATCATCATCATCATCATCATCACCATCATCATCATAATCATCATCATTGATACACATGACTAAATAGGTAAAAAATATATCTCAATAAAAAAAAGTATTTTTTTTTGTTTTTTTACTTTTTTGTGTAAAAAGTGCTTTGTGTTATTTACGACAATTGAGGCTCGAGGATTTATTGGGTTGTTAGACGACTCGCACGAAAGAGAGAGAGAGAGAGAGAGGCTCGAGGTGTCGAATTTCGATGGAGGAAATTATGATTTAAAATGAATTCCGGTAATTATTTTAAGCAATCATTTAGACAATTTAACGTTTTCTGTCTTAACGTTTTCGTTTTAACGCTTTTTAAATATTATTCTTAAATAAAATCAGAGGGTTTATTCGCAAATTATGTACGTGTCAGTCCAATTATTGCCTTGCATACAAAAATGTATTTACGTTACTTCAACAGGGGATAAGCTGAAGAATTAAACTTAGAACTCAGAACTCTTAAAAGCTTAGGTACCTTTACCAACGTCTTAATCATGCTGGCATTCAGCATAGGATGCAGTTTGCGCGTCGTAACAACAGCAAGCGGTGTGGAGCAACCTTAACGCAGAAAAAAGCCGCAAGAAATGTAGTAATTTATCTCTTAGTCGTAGTCACGTGCTAAGGAACGTGTTCTGCCCTTAAATCGCTCTGTTCTTAGAACAAAACGGATTAGTGAAATGGAATGACTTCGGTCTTGGTTGTCTGGAAGAGATCGCTTTTGACGTTAAGGCTGCCTTTGAGTTAGCGTGTGTTTACTTAATCTAAGACCAAAGTAAATCATTTCGGATTTTTAGGTTTGATTGCCGTGTGATGCCGGCTTAGAATAGCATCAACCCATATCTTTCCGCAAGTGTTGTAAAAGGCAACTAAGGGACTCGAGGCTTTCATGTGTATTACAATTTTAGGCTGACAACCTGTCACGACAGTGATACACGAATCATCTGAAAGGGCTCTCAATACTTGTCAGACGTGGCGATAACGACCGTAATTTTGAGACCGTTAACGCTCTGCCTACCCTGGGATAAAGGCGTGATTTGTGAATGTATGTAGGTATGATATTAGGCAGACGGTTCTTAGACAAACTGCATGTTTTCCGGTTGTCAGACGAAAGGAAAATACAGAACCCCGTACGAAAATTGCATTCCACGACAGACGTTGCCGCATCAAAACTGCGGTTGTCACAGTATGTCGTTGGTACAGAACCACAACAGAGCGCTATTTTAGCGCAGTCGTAACGCCTGCGTCTGTCAGATATAAGATTTTTCTCCCATACTTAAAACCGACGTAGACGCAGTTCTAACGCATTAACCTGCGTCGACGGATACGTCTGTCAAACAACGCAAGTTCATCATGGTGCTGTGTTGACAACCGCGTTAGGGATGCGCTAAAAATGCGCAGCGTCGTGCGTTGGATGTGGGATTCGCCTACATTTGTATAAAAAAGCTTCTTGATACTCTTAACTCAGATGATGGTTCGTTAAATACAATGACCTGAAGAATGGCTACCTAAAAACCCTATTTGACAAAATTAAGGAGGAAAGCGTCTTAATAAATATCCTCCAGACCTTTTTTCGTAACCATTGTTGGGTCGGGTAATTCTACTTTGCTCTACAAATATTTTCTACTGCGCTACCATAAAAACGATGTGGCGCAGTGGTAGTGTGACTGCCTGTCACGGAAAAGTTCCGGGTTCGATTCACAACTATGTCAGTAGCTTGTAGAAAGCGATTGAAAATTCTAACACTAGTGTTTATTGGGCCGTTGGACGACTCGGTGTCCACACGAAAAGAGAGAGAACTACTACAACAGCCACAAAAGTCCACTGTTGAACATGGGCCTCCCCCAATCGGGAGTACTTGCCATACTCACCACGCTTGCCAGGCGGAATGGTGAAGTAGTGCAGGGAGTTGTAGATACTCACAGGGGACGCTGCTGCCGATTTACTGAGAGTTTATCTGTCAAGTTCAATACTTCTTTTCTATGGAAAATCGCTGCAGAGCTTTATAAAAATTTTTTTTGCAGCCAGCGCCACCTACTATAAAATAACGAACAGTTTAAAATGGTAACACATAATATTCAGAACTGTAGCATTATATCTCAATAGTGTTAATGTGAAGTGTCACCGACAGCGGACTTACAAAAGTTAGCAGAAACCCTCAAGGAGGGTTTCTTTTCCTGCAATACAATATTTTCAAGTCGCAAGAACCTCTTTTATTTGTTTGTAGCGGCACACAAGTGCCACAGAACGACCCTCGATTGATGTTTGTCAGACGTGGTACACAGTTACGTTAATTTTGTTACGGACGTTTACACTCTGCCTATTCCATGTGGTATACAGGCGAGCGTAATATGCGTATGTATGTACCTACTCCCTCTTTCGTGTCGGTCACGTGTGTAGTAAGATAAGGGCACGGTGGAAGGAACCCTTAGGTTACGAACAATTGATCACAAAACAGTAATACCCTCTTTAGGTTGACTGACTGTGAAGGGTGGGCACAGTCCATTAAATCTAGCTAAGTTGACAGATGACCAATTTGCATGACAGTTTTGTTACTTTATTATCTGTGGTTTATTTGGAGAAAAATGTGGGTAGTTTTTATTTGATTCTTATGAATTTTCTGGTTTTCACACTTGATATGCTTTGCTGCGTATTTTTAGCTGATCGGCGACGCATGGGCTTGCGCTGCTCGATGCATCTGTCAAACAATGCAAGCTTACGCGCTTAAGCGTCAACTTTTTTTTGGGAATTCGAAATTTTGATGCATCTTTCAGGTCAAACAGCGCATGCGTTATGTTAGGCAAGGAACACACTTGATTTACGACGCGCAAAATTATCGCAGCGGTCTGTCAGATCCATACTACAAACGTCACTTCCCGCACTCGACGGATGACACTGCGATAGCACTGCGTCAACAGCCGTTGAGCGTTTTTTGTATGGGGATTGACATTTTTAAAATGGATCTGACAGACCGCTGCGATATTTTTGCGCACCGTCGTGCATCAAGTGTGTTCCTCGCCTGAGCTCTAAAAAGTCGCAGTAATAGACGTCAAGTGCGGGCACCGCCAAAACTTAAAACAAGAAAGTTATTATTTTTTATTACGTACCAACAGTATTTGATTTAATTTTCACTGCAGTTTCGATGCAGTCCCGATGCAGTGCAGTCACCGCGCGGTTTCACCTTTAAACGGCTCTAACATACCAAAGAATACTAACTATAGCTTGATCATAGGCGGATCGCACACTTAACGCACGACGGAGCGCTAAAATATCGCATCGGTCTGTCAGATTCATACTAGAAGTAGAAACGTTAGTACATATACTAAAACCGCACTCGACGGATGACGCCGCACTAGCGGTCCGTCGTGCGTTAAGTGTGCGATCCGCCATGCTAACCTACCGGTAAATATAATTTCATGCCCTATTACGCACATCGGCTATGGAAATAATAACATCTTTTTCGTGAATTGTACGCATCGTATTGTGAGAAATGAAAGGTTATTTTTATTATGAAGGTTTATTATTAAGGTGAAGTCTTCATTTTATATGGACGCATTTCTACCCACCTTCCTACGATTTTATCGATAACTACCGGAACTCACTCGGAAGTCACGACACTTAACGCACAACGCAGTGCTAAAATAACACATCGGTATCGCAGTATAACTAACGCAATTGACGCAGCTGCGTCAATAGCGGTTTTGCGTTGCTTCTGCGTCGAGACCAGTTTTGTATGGGGATCACAGAGCAGACAGGACGACGACCGATGTAGCGTAGTAGTAGTGCGACTGCCTCTGACGCAGAAGGTTCCGAGTTCGATTCTCGGTGGGTCACTCGCAAAGTTGATATTTATCTTGAACCACCCGATTGTCCGTAAGTAAGATGGTCCTGGTCGCTGTCTGTTTTTAAAAGCTAGACGGCGGCCGTTGCACAACCATGTCAGAAGCTTGCTACTTGTAGAAGGCGGTTGAGAAATTCTGACACTAGGGTTCATCGGGTCGTTGGACGACTCGGTGTCCCACACGAAGAGAGAAGAAGAGCAGATAGGTACATAATGGGGGTTGATGTTTCTAGTGTGGATCTGATAGACCGCTGCGTTATGGATGCGTTATTTTAGCAGGCGAACTTATCAAAGCGCGTTTTATGTCACGTGAGCTTGCGTTGTCATGATTTTCCTGTGAGTTCTGGTGGTAATCGACAGAATCTTAGAAAAAGGGTATACAGAACGCCGTACATATAAAACACAGACTCTATCTTCTTTCCATCAAAATACTGGGTGTAAGAGACGGTGTAACGAAAACTTTGCAGGCGTGATCAGACCATGAAACTGAAAAACTTTTTGTATGAGGGCTATGCTGGTAAACATAAAAAAAATCCCGATCAGCTGACTGCCGACTGACTTTGTATGGAAGCTCGAAAAAATGTTTTCGTGTCCCAACATAGCCCCCATAGAAAAAGTGGTTCAGGAGGAACGAAGGAGTTTCATGGTCTGATCACGCCTGCAAAGTTTTCGTTACACCGTCTCTTACACCCTGTATAAGCCGTGTGATGCTAGCTTAGAATAGCATCACACCATTTTTCCCCCGTGGGTGTCGTAAGAGTTGACTAAGGGACTGGAGGATTTCATGTGTATTATAACTTTACAGGCCGACAACATGTCAATATATTTTAGTATTTTTAGTATCGTGTCGTGTACGACACGTCTAAAAAAACGACCCTCGAACATTGATCAGACATAGACATAAAGACCATAGTTTTGCGGTCGTTTTCGCTCTGCCTAGCCCGCAAGCGATAAAGGCGTGAAATATGAATGCATTTGATTTTATAATATGAATATTTTATTCCATTGCTATGCACTGAAAAAGTTTTAATTAAAGTATGAATATGAATTTAAGTAAAATATGCAGAAAGTGTAAAAATAAACGTAGCTTTTTCTTAGAATAGTGGAGAATGTAATACTCTTTCGTATAATTCAGAGTTTATTACAAGTTATGATGATACAGCCACCAAACAGTAAACAAGATAACAGGAGAAGACTCTACATACACGAAAAGTACCTCAACAGTCCTCTGCTTGACATGGGCTTCCCCCAATCGGGGGGTATTTATTTAATTCGGAGCTTTCATGTGTATTACAACTTTAGGAGACAGGCTGACAACTTGTAACAATAGTAATACACATGTTTTCTGAAACAACCTCGGAAAACAATTTTTAAAAATGTCAGACGTGGCGATAGCGACCATATTCTTACGGCCGTTAACGCTCTGCCTACCCCGCAAGGGGTAAAGGCGTGATATTTGTGTATGTATTGATATTTCTATTATGATCTGACAGAACTCTGCGATATTTTAGCTTTTAGTTCTTTACATGTGCGATTCGCCAAAGCGGTCCGTCGTTCATTAATAACAACGAAAAACTAATGCAAAATAAACGGAAACATAGTCTTATTATTTGCGATCTATGACTACTGTTGTCATGCTATAAGAATATGATAAATATGGTAACCATATTGTGTATATTAATAAAAAGGAAAACAAAATGCAAATACGTGAAACACGCCAGAACCACAGATAATCAAATGCATGATATGAGCAAAGGAACTTCCCTCTCTCAGCTTCGCTACGTTAAGGTGAGTTACACACGCGCCGGGGGACATTACGGTTTTTCATTTTATTTTATTTATTTAACAAGAAACAAACAGTCATATATATCTACATGTAATACAGTTTAGTCTTATCAGCTTGTACATACATACATACATACATCACACCTTTATCCCTTGCGGGGTAGGCAGAGCGTTAACGATCAGCTTGTAGACCTACAGTTTCCTTAAATAATTATACATGACATTCTTACACTAAAAAGGAACTACCGTTAATAGTTTTAATTAGGTAGGTACCTAATGTACCTTTGAAACTAATAAACTAAAAAAGCTTTAAATGAAAAGTATGCAAAAAGATTAAATTTGTTTTAAACTTTTTTGGAGATATGCTGCAAAGTTAGTTTTTTGAAAACATTTAATGATTTGCTAAATAGATCGATATTTTCATGTCATCATCATATCAGACATAGGATCTGCCTAGTTAAAGCTTGACCATAAAGAGTAGATAAAGAATGTGGGCGCCACTTTCTTCGTGATTTGCCAAATCTGACAGTTAACTATGGCAACAATTTTTCATACAAAAAATTTAGTTCCATTTTATTTAATTTCTACACTTTCTGGTCAAGCTACATGATGAGCAAACGTGACTTCGATTTTCTCTACACTTGTAGAAAAATGTTTTTTTTTTTATATAATGTTTTGATTAAATCCATACGATTCGACACTTGTGAAGTCTTCTCGCCCGCGAGATAAGTCTCTATACTATGCGCACACATAGGACTCCCCTAAAAACATACATCTTGCCCGATCAGAAACGGCCCGCTACTCGGTAACTGCTGAAGTCTTGGTTACCACGTCCTCCCCCCTCCACCGTACGTAGGGGGTATATATTTATCTCCCCAGCCTGTCACGCAAGAAGTTACTGGACTATACCTTCTCAGTTTGCTCATTGACAGCTTGTGATAGCCGTAAATTATGGCGTCTGGTACCGCGACGTGCGGCGTTTTGACGTCGTATTTAATCAATGAAACCGGATCGGCAAAATACGTGTGAAAACCACCCTTACCATGGTGTTATGGTAAAAGCAGAAAGTATTATTCTCGTCAAAATTTCGTCTTTTATAGAAATTTACGTTAATGTTCTTTAAGCAGAAAGAAAATTCGTGTCGGGGGCCCAAAGTTGTAAAATTTGCTTTGTGTGTAAGTACTTTTTTTCTTGAAATATGTTTGTCTTTTATGGGATCAAGTTACGGAGTTGACAACTTCCCTTACGGAAAAGAGGGATGAAACATGTACCGTTCTCACAGTTTGACAAAAAGATAGAAAAACAAAAAGATTTGACAAGAAGAAAAATAAATATCAGAAACAGAAAAAAAAACTAGAGTAAGGTACCGAAATTAATTTATGTTTGAAATTGTATTACCAATACAATACACAATACACAAATCACGCCTTTATTCCTTGCGGGGTAGGCAGAGCGTTAACGATCGTAAAATCACGGTCGTTATTGCCGCGTCTGACACGTATTGAGGGCCCTTTCAGTTGTTTCATGCAAGTTGTCAGCCTGTCGCCTAATATTGTAATACACATGAAACCTTCGAGTCCCTTAGTTGCCTTTTACAACACCCGCGGGAAGAAATGGGGTGACGCTATTCTAAGCCGGCATCACACGGCATTTGTATTTACTAACTTAATATTTCTTCGAAACCAAAAGATCGATTTTTTACATACACAAATCACGCCTGTATCCCTTCCGGTGTTAATAGTCGTCAATGGATTATTTAAAACGAATATTATACACCTCTTACTTGTACCCAAGTCAAGGCTGCCGCTTTTTATGAAATAGGGTGATGCTATTTTAAGCCGGCACCGCAAATCATCGCAAGTTTATCTCAAGCTAACTGCGAATAGCGAAACTGCAATACTTTATTGATTCAGTGCCAATTCAACCAGTGAAAACTCAGAGAGATCTTGGTGTTACAATATCACATAACCCGAAGTGGGATGTGCATATAACTGGCATAACCAAAAAAGCCAACTCTATTTTGTACATGATCAGGAAGGCATTTTACCTGATAACGAAAGAGCTATTTGTGAAAATATACAAATCATATGTGCGTCCACTCCTGGAATATGCCTTTCAGATATGGAGCTAATTCTTTAAGAAAGATATAATAATGCTTGAAAAGGTGCAAAGAAGAGCAACAAAGATGGTATTTTCATTAAAAATAAATCATATGAAGAGCGGCTGGAGGCATTCAACCTGACAACATTGGAAGAAAGGCGGCAAAGGGGTGACCTTATTAAAACCTACAAAATTTTAAATGGCTATTATAATGTACCTAACATCCAGGACATGTATACTCTACACACTAATACAAATTTAAGAGGGCACTCTATGAAACTACGGAAGACCAGAAGTGCTACCAACTCAAGAAAACACTTCTTGCCTAACCGTGTTGTGGACCTCTGGAACACTCTCCCAGAGACAGTGATCAGTGCACCCAGTGTAAACAGTTTTAAAAACAGACTAGATCAACATTTTAAAAATAAACTTTCAAAACATTAGGACACAAGTGCAGTGATATACACGCATCTGCTCGAAGGAGCTGCTAGTGTATTAATATATAATAATAATAATAACGCTAACGGACTTTTGCATGACTTTTATCGTCCGTCTCTCAGCCGAAAATCTTATTCATATTTCAATCGCTTCCATAGTGTCACGACCAGTTTAACTGTGGTACGCGCCCGTACGTGCGTGTTTCAAGCTTTGAGATCAAGTTACGCTGGTTGATCCTCTATTTCCATATCTCTATTCGCTTTTGTTTGGCTTATCCTAAGGGCTCCTTAGTCTCAAGTTTTCTATTGTTCTGCATATCTAGATGAACTTCTTAGGGGAATGACATTATTTCGCACATTTGACGCACGACGGAGCGCTAAAACATCGCAGCGGTCTGTCAGATCCATACTAGAAATTTCAATCCCCATACTAAAACCGCTCAACCGCTGTCGACGCAGCGCTATCGCAGTGTCTTCCGTCGAATACGGTTTCAGTATGGGGAGTGGCGATTCTAGTATGGATCTGACAGACCACTGCGATATTTTTGGGCTCCGACGAAGTGTGCGATCAACCAAAGTAGTAGAATAAAATAGAATAATAAAAAAAGAAAAAAATTATTTAGTCTTATGGGCTGGTTAACCTCTTAAACAATGATATTACAAAATTTAATATTTAAAATGGGAGATGAGTCTACTCTAATGATATAAAATTAAAACACGACGTTTAAAACCGCAGCCATTTTCACTTTGCAACCACCAAGTTTAATTTATTTAAATTAATTTTCTCCTTAGACCACTCGAAAGTGAAACTTATAAAACTCATCAAATTATGTTACTGTAAATCGACAGCTTTAAGGTTAAGTGTTTTTATAATGCATAATTTTGGATCATGTGCCGTGTGATGCCGGCTTAGAATAGCATCACCCCGTTTCTTCCCGTGGGTGTTGTAAAAGGCAACTAAGGGATTCGAGGGTTTCATGTGTATTACAATTTTAGGCGACAGGATGACCTTTCACTACAGTGATTCACGAAACATCTGAAAGTGCCCTCAATACTTTTTCACACGTGGCGATAATGACCGTAATTTTACGATCGTTAACGCTCTGCCTGCCCCGCAAGGCATACAGGCGTGAGACGTTGTCTCATTGCATTCACTTGCGCTTTTAGCCCTATAGAAAACAGACTGAACGTTTTGTTTACCTACTGCCTATACATACGTATGTATGTATGTACCTATGTATACTGTAATAAATACACCGGTTTTCGAGGTCGTACGAAAGTACTTTCTCTGCGAGTGACGCTTCTCAACGTATAGATAATTTTGTACTGCTACTTAAGTTGAGGTTACATTATCTTGTGTCCAGTTCGTCTTAAACTTACTTTCGATGGGTATTGCAGTTTACCTTGTTTTTATTCAAAAGAGGATAAAACATTCAAAAGTTTGTTCCGTAATATTTTTATATCCATAAGATGCCGGCTTAGAATTAGCATCGCCCCAATTGGTTCCAGAGAATTATTAAATAAGACCAGGATTCCAAGTGGCTTTTTTGTAAAAGTTGTCTTCACACTTTGGTTTTCTAAATTTTCTTAAAGAATTTCGTCTTTATCTCTAAAATCCTATTATAATCTTGACTTTGATAAGTTGATTAGCACCTATTGTGTTCGTGTATTTGAATTTCCAGATAAATCCAGAAATAGTGGAAAAAATTTCGTATACTTAAAAACAAAGGTCCAACAATAGAGATGTGGACTTGCAGGTCAAAGGAGCCACTTTTACGGTATTTTGTATGAAAATAGCAATGTAAGACGTCATTAATTGCTATTTTAGATGGCGTCAGAACAATTACTTATAAGTATTTTTTCTGTTCATAAATTCAAACTTTGAATATTTTGGAAAATTATGAATGTAGTCCGTAGTATTTTTGAACAATAGTTTTAAGCGTACAACTCTTATATTTTATTAATGACCTAGTCGAAAACCGAACACGAAAACTTTGTTTTTCGACGACGAAAGTGATCGTGACCGAATCCGCCCCTCGGTTATCGTGTTCATTATCACGGAACTTTCACTGTTTCTGCCGGCACTATAATACGTCATTATGCATGCAGATTGCAACCGGCTATTTAGTTGTGAGTTTCCGTGGTTCCCACCACGAAACAGAAATTAAATGTACGATAAAATAGGTTTTACTGGCTCGATAGCGTTGTATTTAAAATTAGGGTTCTTACCGCGATACATTTTTTGTTGAAAAGTCCGATATTTCGGCCCAGCTTCATGGGCCATGATCACTCTGATGTATTCTGGGTAGCTGGAGTCTTTATTTTACGAGTGTAGGTACGTATGTCTACATAGGTACCCTTGTCGACCCGATATACCAACCCGAATAATACCAGTTCTGTGATCATGTCCCATAAAATTGAGGCGAAATATCAGGCAATTAAATAAAAGTTATTATTGCGGTCAGAACTCCCTTTACAAATAGGTATTTTGAGAATGTATGAGCACGATGAACTAGAAAGTTTATTTTAAGAAAAGATCTCATTATAACTTGATATTAAAAGAAACGACCCCGAAAGGGCAAAATTATTGTTGACATACCGCTCAGATGTCATATATTTTGATAGAGAGACAATAATGTGGCCAATTCGGGATCGCTTCTCTACTTGTACGAGTATACAAGTTTTCTTTATTTAGGTATCGCCATTTGTAAAAGCCTATGTTACATTATGGAATATTGTAGGACTGAATGTCGTCATACAATTCGAGTACGTTTATGGTAATATATATTTCAGGTTCATAAACGGCGAATTGTTCTAATAAAAGTCAGGAAGTGATAAAAGAAATTGGAAGGTAGCTGTCATAATAAACTTACACATCAACCTTGTCAGAAAATAAAGCAATAATCATCATAAAATGCGGTTTTATGATAAACGTGTATTGAAATATATTACAACAAAAAAATTCCGCTCATATTGTCATACAAATTTTATCTTATACAAGCTATAACAACGCATTGGTAATGCAGCGGTCTGTCAGATCCATACTAGAAACGTCAATCTCCATACTAAAACCGCTCTCGACGCAGGTTCCAACGCACAAACGCTATTGACACAAGATCTAACAAACCGCTGTTATTTTAGCGCTGCGTTGTGCGTTAAGCGTGAGGAAGGTCTTCGTTTTCTAGAAAAAAGTTTTATGTCATATTTTGCTTGATGTGATCCTACCTTGCCGTGTGATGCCTACCTTGGCTTAGAATAGCATCACTCCACATCCTTTCTGCGGGTGTTGTAAGAGGCGACTAAGGGACCTGAGGGTATTGGTGTATTACAATTTTTAAGCGACAGGCTGACAACCTAAGGCTGATACACATGTTTTCTGAAACAACCTTGGAACACAATCCTCAGAGATGTCAGACGACGTGGCGATAGCGACCGTATTCTTACGGCCGTTAACGCTCTGTCTACCCCACAAGGGATAAAGGCATGATATATGTATGATCCTACCTTAAGAAGAGATTCGCTCGCGTGATAGACCCCAGGCCTTGCTTTAATCATCTTACTGGGAAAGTAGAGGTCAAGTTCCATCAAGACTTGTTTTCAATTCAAGCCCACGGCAACGGAAAATGTTTTTCTAAACCAGGATTTGGCGGATTAAATGGCGCTTCTCTTCTTGAGGCTACTTGGACCGAAATCGGGATGATCATATACAGGATGTAAAAAAATTGCTGCAAATACTTCAAGGTGTACATCAGCCCATGAAACTGAACAACTTTCCCTAAGGAACATAGGTCGAAATATGAAAAAAAATTGGACCTTCCTTACAAAATTACCAACCGACCAAGTCAATTTGTATGGGAAGTAAAAAAAAAAATTTATTTTTGGACCTTTGTTTCTTGGGGAAAGTTGTTCAGTTTCATGTGCTGAGTCACCCCTTAAAATATTTTCAGCTTAAAATTTTTTACATAGAGCACTGTATTTAAACACTGAAATGTGAACGTAGACGTACTTAACTTTCTCACAAGATATTTTTCTACAATAAATATGGAAAATAGTATCATTCATAATAATAATGATTGTTAATTTTTAGTAGGTATTGTGTAAGTCATATCCGCGTTTCGTTGAATACAACTCCCATGTGAGAAATTTCTTTTTAGAAAATTTCTAGAAAGAAACAAATAAGCAGAACGGAAAAACGGGCACTGATTATTTAACATACATGCGTATATCACGCCTTGCTCTCTAGCGGGGTAGGCAGAGCTTAACAGCCGCAAAAAAAAATCCGGTCGCTATTGCCACGTGTATCACTATATTGACAGGTTTCTGTCGCCACTTACGACACCTGCGGGAAGGATGTGGGTGATGCTATTCTAAACCGGCATCGCACGGCTGATTATTTACCACTATTATTTAAGAGGTAAACATTAGTTTTACTAAGTTTTCACCGGTAAACTGGTACGCAAGGGCTTATTATTTTTATTTTTGAGATAGTATTTTTTTCCTTCAGGGTTTATTTTAATGACGCGGGGTGTTATACCTAAGTATTATTCTTGATTTTATTCTTGTTCTGTGTCAAGTCTGTTATTGTATAGTTAAATAAAATTAAGGAATTTTGATCACTGAAACCAGTTCTAACGAGGAAATTAGGTAAGCGTATTCACACGACCGTGTGAATGCCCATTCGTTCAAAAAATTTACCGTTTCAAAAATTGCAACCATATAGCCTTATACTAGAATCTGCCTGGCGTTTGACTAGTTATTCGTAAGTCGCTAGTTTAGAATAGCATCGCCCCATTTCCTCCCCGTGGGTGTCGTAAGAGGCGACTAAGGGACTCGAGGGTTTCACGTGTATTACAACTTTTAGGCGACAGGCTGACAACCTGTCACTATAGTGATAGACGACCGATGTGGCGCAGTGGTAGTGCGACTGCCTTTGACGCAGACGGTCCCGGGTTCGATTCTCGGTGGGTCACTCACAAAGTTGATATTTATCACTTTATGAATTTGTTCCCAGTCTGGTTAGGACATTGCGGGCTGAACCACCCGATTGTCCGTAAGTAAGATGGTTCCGTGTTTCGGATAGCACGTTAAGCCGTAGGTCCCGGTTGCTGTCTATGATCACTTAGACGGCGGTCGTTACACAACCATGTCAGAAGCCTGCTACTTGTAGAAGGCGGTTGAAAAATTCTGACACGAGGGTTCATCGGGTCGTTGAACGACTTGGTATCCCACACGAAAAGAAAGAAGAACTATAGTGATACACAAATTATCCTAACCGGCCCTCAATATTTTGTCAGACGTGGCGATAGCGACCGTATTTTTTGCGGTTTTCAACGCTCTGCCTACCCCGCAAGGGATAAAGGCGTGATATATGTATGTATGTATGTATGGGTTATTTTTTAGTCAGTACACAAACTTTGCAAAAAAAATTAAACGATAAATGTACGTCAGTTCTCTTTTCATGTGGGACACCGAGTCGTCCGGCGACGCGATGAACCTCAGTGTCAGAATTTTTCAATCGCATTCTACAAGTAGCAGGCTTCTGACATGGCTGTGTAACGACCGCCGTATAAGTAATCATA
Organism: Keiferia lycopersicella; assembly: GCA_029255805.1. Classification (NCBI taxonomy): domain Eukaryota; kingdom Metazoa; phylum Arthropoda; class Insecta; order Lepidoptera; family Gelechiidae; genus Keiferia; species Keiferia lycopersicella. The sequence continues at coordinate 2,264,109 of JARACZ010000028.1, forward strand.
GACAGCAACCGGGACCTACGACTTACACGGAACCATCTTACTTACGGACAATCGGGTGGTTCAGACCGCAATGTCCTAACCAGACTGGAAACAAATTCACAAAGTGATAAATATCTACTTTGTGAGGGGCCCACCGAGAATCGAACCCGGAACCTTCTGCGTCAAAGGCAGTCGCACTACCACTGCGCCACATCGGTCCTCAGTAAAAACACATTGTAAGACCGGTGTCCTAACCACTTGGCCACCGACGCTTTTTGTACTTACAATGTAACATTATTTGAATTTGGTATCTAGAACTTTTGCAAGTCTTTGGCTGGAGTAAATTTGGGTCTATCTATTTGTCAAAGGAAATAGGTATCTTCCAAATTGATGTAACATTGCTTATCTGCGAAGTATCGGCAAAACCTTCGCTCAAAGGGAATTTAGTGGCCTTTTCCTAAGTAACCCTCCTTTTAGAATTGTCGGGTAATAACCTGTCTCTACGGCTTTATTCTTGGAGTGACGGATCCTCGAACTACCGATCCATTGATCCAACTATACCTACTTTGACGATATTCTATTTACTACTATGCTGGTTTATCGTATAAATTGTATGAGAAGAGAAACCATTTTAAGTTGATCCCTTAAAGGAATACCATTGAATTGACAGTTTGGACTTTAGATCGTTCTTATGCTCCGCACATACAGGGTGTAAGGGACGGTGTAACGAAAACTTTGCAGGCGTGATCAGACCATAAAACTGAACAACTTTTTTTATGGAGGCTATATTGGGAAACGAATTTTTTTATAAGTTCCTGTACAAAATCACTGAGCTGATCGGAAATTTAGTATGTAAGGTTGAAAAAAAATTCACGTTTCCCAACATAGCCCCCATACAAAAATTTGTTTAGTTTCATGGTCTGATCACGCCTGCAAAGTTTCCGGTACACCGTCCTTTAGACCCTGTGTAACTTTCATACGTTTTAGACCTACCTGCTCATTGTGAATCCACTAGGAAAAATAACTTGTGAAGTCCATAGTTTGATGTGCTGCTAATAGTATAATTTAGAATCAAAGAATTACTATGGTAGTAAATACATAAAATAATATAACTTCAGACGAAACGCTTCGCATAATTACGATAGAACTTCGCTTAGGTAAGTTCGTTTAATCACTAATTATTTTCAGAAAGGATCTCGGAATTGGAATTCTGTACAAAACTGGCTCAAATTTATATTTCTAAATTGGCTCCTTAGTAGGAGGCTCCTACTAATATTTTGTTTATTTCTAAATTGAATTTCAAAATACATTTCCAGGTAACAAAAGCAGTCACGCGTGAGTTCTCGAAGTTTACTACTCGGATTATTAATATCAAACCAATTTGCCGTGTGATGCCGGCTTAGAATAGCATCACCCCACATCCTTCCCGTGGGTGTCGTAAGAGGCGACTAAGGGACTCGAGGTATTAGTGTATTACAATTTTTAGGCGACAGGCTGACAACCTGTCACTATAGTGATACACATGTTTTCCGAAACAACCTTAGAAAACAATACTCAAAAATGTCAGACGTGGCGATAGCGACCGCATTCTTACGGGTGTTAACGCTCTGCCTACCCCGCAAAGGATAAAGGCGTGATATATGTATGTATGTGTTACGTAAGTAACGACCGCCGCCGTCTAATTAATCATAGAGAGCAACCGGGACCTAGGGCTTAACGTGCCATCCGAAACACGGAACCATCTTTCTTACGGACAATCGGGTGGTTCAGCCCGCAATGTCTTAACCAGAGTGGGAACAAATTCACACAGTGATAAATATCAACTTTGTAAGTGACTCACCGAGAATCGACCCCGGAACCTACTGCGTCAGAGGCAGTCGCACTACTGCGCCACATCGGTCGTCAAGATAGTACCTAACACCACGTGTCAATACGGAGTAAAATCCAAAATCCGGTAAACAAAGGTAGCTATTTCAGTGTTGTTACAAGTGTACATTTCTCATATATAAAATAAAATAAATAAATAAAATATGCCGTGTGATGCCGGCTTAGAATAGCATCACCCCACATCCTTCCCACGGGTGTCGTAAGAGGCGACTAAGGGACTCGAGGGTATTGGTGTATTACAATTTTTAGGCGACAGGCTGACAACCTGTCACTATAGTGATACACATGTTTTCTGGAACAACCTTGGAAATCAATCCTCAAAAATGTCAGACGTGGCGATAGCGACCGTTTTCTTATGGTCGTTAACGCTCTGCCTACCCCGCAAGGGATAAAGGCGTGATATATGTATGTATGTATGTATAAATAAAAAATAAAATATAAAATAAAATAAATAAAATATTTGACGTAACCTTTCAGGCACTCATTCACCACGCGTGTTTCGTAACACTTTTTAAATACATACATACATACATATAACACGCCTTTATCCCTTGCGGGGTAGGCAGAGCGTTAACGGCCGTAAGAATACGGCCACTATCGCCACGTCTGACATTTTAGAGGATTATTTTCTAAGGTTGTTTCAGAAAACGTGTATCACTATAGTAACAGGTTGTCAGCCTGTCGCCTAAAAGTTGTAATACACCAATACTCTCGAGTCCCTTAGTCGCCTCTTACGACACCCGCGGGAAGGATGTGGGGTGATGCTATTCTAAGCCGGCATCACACGGCAATTATTGTTACAAGTATTGTTACAAGTGTACATTTCTCATATTTGACTTAACCTTTCAGGCACTCATTCACCACGCGTGTTTCGTAACACGTTTTAAATGCGTCACTGAAAGCGGCACGCGCGGGGCTTTGTTCGGTAAAGTTCAAAACGGAATGTTATTTGGTTAGTCGAAGTGTCTTGTGTGGAGATAGGGAATGAACTGAGTTATGTAAGAACACAAAAAATATTTATTTGCACTGATTTTTTTGCCATGCCGTGTGATTCCGGCTTAGAATAGCATCACCCCACATCCTTGGACGAGCGTGCATGAAAAGACTGATGAATGTAGAAGAAGCGGAAGAAGTACCTATGAGTATGCCAGGAGCTAGGTAGCAAGTGGAACGAAATAGCCTCTGCCTACCCAAACGGGAAAGAGGCGTGATTTATGTATGTATGTATCAAAATAGTTTATATCTACAATGTTTTCTACTTAGCAATCAAGTTACTTACGAGCATTTGCATAAAAGGTCTTTAGTTACGTTTCAAAAGAGATAAAATAACTATGAAAAGTGAAATTGCCAGCGTGATTTTTTAAACTATTTTTCTTAGGCATATTCGAGACTCACAATGTCCACAAATTGGCCACAAAAACAACAAAATAAAAAGTTACTTCGGCAAATGTACAAAGAAAATGAATAGAATGTAAAGAAAATAAAAGAAATCAAACGTTGTAAAGAGACAATTTGTATATAGTAATGACACGCTTGCAAGTAAAATTTTATGATTATTGTTCAATAGTTAACATACATACACAAATCACGCCTTTATCCCTACCTGGGTAGGCAGAGCGTTAACGAACGTAAAATTACGGATGTTATCGCCACGTCTGACAAATGTTTGGGGGTCGCATGAGATCAGTCGTGTATCACTATAGTGACAGGCTGTGAGCCTGTCGCCTAATATTACAATACATTATATGAAACCCTCTAGTCCCTTAGTCGGCTTCTACGACACCCATGGGAAATAAATGGGGTAATGCTATTCTAAGCCGGCATCACACGGCATAATATTGTCAATATTCAAAGGTTAATATTGTCGTAATGACGGTGCAAATATAATATAAAATTAAAGTTAAAAATTTAAAAACACCCCCGACAATCGCTTAAAAAGTAAAAATAGATTTTGTATACGATATATTTTAAGTAAACGTATACTACTACATACGTCGGCGACAAGATGAGTAAGAAGTTTCAATGAATTCTTGACGATGGGATAGGATGAGACATTTCAAAATGTAGTAGGTGATAATGACAATCGTAATATTATTACTTGTTTATTTGGCTACATTTTTTAAAATCAGATTTAGTTGTTTCATTAGTAGAATGTTTTTGTAGACTACAGAATCTAACATTCGGGTGTGCCCGTCATTCTCTTGACCAATCCATTTATTTCAAGATGGGTGCGCTTGCGCAGACACCTAGTTTTTTTCTACTTTTACTTTTATTGTGTGATCGGTTCTTCTTATTGGCTGAGGTCAAAACTTTCTTTAACTCTTAGACGGAGCGGAAATGCTAATTGAGATGTGGGTTTGTTGATAGTTTTTTTTTATCGTGAATCATAATTTCCCATAGAAAGGAAAGATGGACATTCTGCCGAAAAAGTGTACAATAGTTAGCCAAATTTGTCAAAGATTGTGCCCAACTGATTAAAAATAGTTTTTTGACTCAAAAATGAAGCAAATTTTTGAATCAGTGGTAATTTCTCTTCAGGAAAACTAATCTTAACTCTTATAAAATGTTGTGCTACAGAATTCATTTCCAAATATAAATATTGAATAAATAAACAGAAAAAGTGACATAAAAGTAAGTGTTTCGACGCCATCCAGATGATGACGCAATTAATGACGTCATAAATTGCTATGTTTATACAAAATACCGTATTAGATGATTTTAAAAAGTAGCTCTTATGACCTGCCAGTCCACAACTCTACTATAGTCTGTAAGTTTAGGTACTTATCTCTTTGTAAGCAAAGTTTGTATGAAACTGACAGTTCGGAAGTATCACTTTCATACAAAGTTTGTTTACAAAAAGATAAGTACCTAAACTTACAGACTATAGGCATCAAAACATACCATACATACATATAACACGCCCTTGCGGGGTAGGCAGAGCGTTAACGGCCGTAAGAATACGGTCACTATCGCCACGTCTGACATTTTTGAGGATTGTTTTCCAAGGTTGTTTCAGAAAACATGTGTATCACTATAGTGACAGATTGTCAGCCTGTCGCCTAAAAATTTTAATACACCCGTACTCTCGAGTCCCTTAGTCGCCTCTTACGACTCCCGCGGGAAGAATTTGGGGTACGTGATGCTATTCTAAGCCGGTATCACACGGCAAAATAATAATAAATATATGGCATAATGCATCAAACATGTGAAGGATTCTGTCAAAAGGTAAAATGTTTACACACGTGTCATTGTCAAACAAGCTAATCAGGCCAGCAGTGGACATAAATGTGAATGTGTATTTAACAATGACTTGACCGTGAAATTGTGAGTGTTGGTGCAATTCTCACACTTGACGACCGTTAGTGCAAAAAAGATAGGTAAATTGCACCTACCATAGTAAGTGTGACAGAAAACGTGCTGATGCCGGTTTAGAATGGCATCACCCTATTTCTTTCCCGCGGGTGTCGTAAGAGGCGAATGAGGGACTAGAGGGTTACATGTGTATTACTGCTTGAGTCAATAGGCTGACGACCTGTTACTCTACGGTGATACACAAATCATCTGAAAGGGCCCTCAATATTTGTCAGACGTGGGAATAGCGACTAAAATTTTACGGCGATTTACGCTCTGCTTACCCCGCAAGGGATAAAGGCGTGATATGTATGAAAACGTGCTGCGTCAAACTCGGCTTTAGTATGAAGACTTCGAAATTTCCTTTTGACAGACGCGTGCGCTGCTGACGGATGCTATAAAAATGACAGCAACGGATGCTAGATGTGTTTGCCGTACGTATGTTTGTCTGTGCACCTCATAAACCTAGTTTTACTTAAGGCACGTTCGCAGTGAGACCACAAGAGTGTTTAGGGAAAGTGAGTAGGCATGGAGAAGGCAGATGATGTAGGTTTGTTTACTTTTTGAAATATGTGTATTTTTGTACATTGTTTCTGTTATCTTAGACTAACTCATCACTCTCCTTGCCTTATACCGTTCGAGCGTTCTATGCCGGGGTCAGCTGCCTGGGGATAAGACGAATGTAGAAAAAATTAGGGCGTGAGTAGGCGACTTTCATTAAGATTCTTAATTATTAAAAGCGCAACAAACCTTCTGTAATATAAATTAATAAGAGATAAATTTTCAGCAAAATTACTTATGTGTTTGACAAAAATACTTCACTGTTGGCAAGCGCAGTGCACAACATTGCCTTTTCCAACATACACAGGTAGAAATAAATAAATGGGGTGATGCTATACCAAGCCGGCATCACACGAAGTCGTACACCGACGGCCTTGGAGAAAGGGCTTTCTACATTTAACATACAACTGCTAATAGACTGACTGTTTGTTTGACCGTCACCTCGGTTTCTAAGAAAAATGCTAATCAACCACCAGTAAGGCGGATTTCACCCACTTTCCAGCGACCCGAAGAACTCTGATGTCAGAGGAGACGTTGTCTAGGCCGTGCTTACACTTAACACACAACGCACCGCTAAAATATCGCTGTGTAACGCATGCGTCAGTCAGATTCATAGGTTATAGTAACGTCATTCCCCACAAATCGCTGTTGAAGTACGTTGCGCTAGCGCTGCGTCAACAGCGGCTGTGCATTGAACCCGCGTCGAAAACAACAGTACGGTGAATGACGTTTCTGCTATGGATCTGACAGACGCATGCGTTACGCAGCAGTATTTTAGCACTGCGTTTTGTGCGTTGTGCGTTAAGTGTGGGAACGTGGCATCGTACTGAAAAATATTCCCACAATACATACATACATACATATATCACGCCTATATCCCTTGCGGGGTAGGCAAAGCGTTGACGGCCGTAAGATTTGAGTTGAACACATTCCCACAATGGGACCAAGTTATGGGCTACTAATACTTCTACAGCCGCAACAGTCCACTGCTGGACTTGGGCCTCACCCAATTTGGGGGTATTGCCATACCCACGCTGGACTAGCGGATTGGCGAGCGCAGTGCAAGATATTATCGATATTTACAGTGCTGTTCCATGTTTCCTGTTTCCTGGATTCCTCCCGTAGTCGCCTTTTACGACTTCCACGTTTCGGGGTGAAAAGAGAGATGAAATGTGGTGTGGTGATGCTGTTCTAAGCTGGCAACACAAGCGAGGCTACACGAGAAACCAATTATGTTAGAAAAAGCTTGCCAATAGTAAATTGTGGCCACCGATTTGGAACAGGAAGGAATATTAAGTACGAGGAAAATCGCTCACATTGGCAAATCGCCAAAGGCATTAGTCGCTCATAAAAGTTGCTTTAGCTGCATTTCTATGAATATCATTCGGTTTGAGAGCCAAAATGCCTGCTCTATTGAACATTCTTGATATTAAAATCGTTTTTGGCACTTAAAATGCTATTTCAAGTAAGCACCTACTGGAAAATTCACTAGTTTCCTGAGTCATTAATAAAAAGTTGTTCGCTTAAAACTGTTGTCAAAAAATACTACGGTCTTCATTCAGATATTTCGTAATATTCAAAGTATGAATCCGCCATCCATATACTTAAGGTGTGACGTCATACTGTCAATTGTTCATACAAAATATCGTTTTAGATCGATTTCAAAAGTAGCTCATTTGACCTGCGAGTAAATCGTAGCCTAGTTCGACTTGCTTGTGTAAAATTTTCTGTTTTTTACAATTCTTCATTTCTTGCGTGTGCCTGATCTAATATCCAATTACATACATACATATATCACGCCTTTATCCCTTGCGGGGTAGGCAGAGCGTTAACAGCCGTAAGAATACGGTCGCTATCGCCACGTCTGACATTTTTGAGTATTGTTTTCTAAGGTTGTTTCGGAAAACATGTGTATCACTATAGTGACAGGTTGTCAGCGTGTCGCCTAAAAATTGTAATACACCAATACTCTCGAGTCCCTTAGTCTCCTCTTACGACACCCACGGGAAGGATGTGGGGTGATGCTATTCTAAGCCGGCATCACACGGCATATAATATCCAATTAACATTATATTTACAAAAGGAAGTATTTTAATTAACTTAAATTCGAATAAATGATGCATTTTCTTCTCTTTTACATTTTCTGTTTTGTTTATAATGTCGTCTAATAAAAAAAGAGATGTTTTGTTTCTTTCGTCAATGAGGGGTTTATGAATTTACTTTTTATTTATTTGAGTTTTCATTTTCGATAGTTTTTTAATCGATGAACTACTCTCATTTCGACCTCATAGCTACCATTGAATAAAGAATATAAGTTGAAGAGTTTCCGAATCCCGGCGTAGCCGCGCTTGAATCTCTACTTATGGACACTAGCAGAATTGCCCTAGATGTGTTGAAGTCCATATTATTAAAAAATAAAATATTGTTAATCAGTCAATACTATGCAGAAATAAGCATGGCTTGCTGGTGTTCAAAGAACTCTCTTGTCTGTATATAGTATTCAGGCATTTGCATCTGCGATGAGCTTTCCGATTTAAATGTTTGAATATTCATCTGGACGAACATTCAAAAAGGTTGTTGTGTGGACACTGCCATGCCTGATGAACAAAAAACAACAGACTCTAGTGAACGACTGGTGACTCGGAAGGCGGAATCACCTATACTAACGGAACAATCTGAATCGAAAGCTGGAATTATACATATAACATATAACACGCCTTTGTCTCTTGCCGGGTAGGCAGAGCGTTAACAGCCGTAAGAATACGGCCACTATCGCCACGTCTGACATTTTTGAGGATTTTTTTCTAAGGTTGTTTCAGAAAACATTTGTATCACTATTAGTGAAAGGTTGTCAGCCTGTCGTCTAAAAATTGTAATAGGTACACCAATACTCTCGAGTCCCTTAGTCGCCTCTTATGACACCCGCGGGAAGGATGTGGGGTGATGCTATTCTAAGCCGGCATCACACGGTACAGCCGACATCACACGGCACATGCTTGAATTGTCTTCCATTTTATCCAAGTTAAACACTTAGCTAGTGGACCGGACTCGTACGGTCTTTGTTTTTTTTCGCCTCAATAGATGGCGTTGGTAGTTATATAACACCTCGCCATAAATGGGTGCATGTGTTTTTGAAAATTAAACCTCATCGAATTTTTGCCCCATATGTGAGTAGGTACATGGTAAAATCGTTGGTTGTAATTGTAAATCCCGATTATACCTAGTTGTATTGTAATTATGAAAACGATAATTTTGTTTTCCATAATATAAAGATAATCTTCTTATTATTCTTTTTAACTTTAGTACGTCGTCGGCTATCACCAGTTCAGCTAGAAGCTAACTACCTATTTTATTTAAATATTCGAATCTCGGACTAAATGATCTGTGTTAAGTGTAAGTAGTAGGGCGTGATATGCGTTTGCTTTTTTATCTATAAAATTAATAGAAATCGTATTGTATAACACTTTTTTGCCTATGAACTTGATTTCTGGTAATGTTGTTTATAATAGATAAACAACCATCCATCCATCTTTCTATAACTTTCCAAAGTGGATGCATAGCGATAAACTGGTTATCATTAACGAATTAAATTAAGATCATCAAAATATTAACTAATTTATTTATATTTATATTTATTTATTCATACAATTTTACAACGTGTGTTACAAAAACTTGGCATCATTAAACCGAGTTCGGTTTGTCTTGATAGGTCTGTTTAATAAATTTAAAATAAAATATCTTGGCTTAAAAACTTCAGAAAGTGGTATGGAATGAGTACCAGGTCGTTATCTCGAAAGGCTTTTGATAAAGTGAAAATTGCTGCGATGATTGCCAACCCAGAAGGAAATAGTACCCAAAGAAGATTCCTGTTTACTACTATTACTAACCTAAGGCGGAAAATAAATCTAACGTTCGTTTGCTGCATATTTTCATCGCATTCGTAACGCATGCGTCTACCTGATGCAAGGACGAATTCACATACTAAAAACCGACGTGAACGTAGGAGCAACGTATGACTTGATTTGATTTGATTTATTTATCACACAATGGAAATTAATATACATATTGTTACAAAATGTCCGATATAAGAATTCGCATAGTGCTCGTCAAAAATAAGAACTTGCATTTAACATCTGTCTCTATACAATTATAACATAATGGTAGATGCAATATACATACATACATATATCACGCCTTTATCCCTTGCGGGGTAGGCAGAGCGTTAACGGCCGTAAGAATACTGTCGCTATCGCCACGGCTGACATTTGTGAGGATTGTTTTCCAAGGTTGTTTCAGAAAACATGTGTATCACTATAGTGACAGGTTGTCAGCCTGTCGCCTAAAAATTGTAATACACCAATACCCTCAAGTCCCTTAGTCGCCTCTTACGACACCCGCGGGTAGGATATGGGGTGATGCTATTCTAAGCCGGCATCACACGGCTAAGATAGCATAGCACGGATAGATGCAATATACCTATACCTTTTGTACCAGAAGAATACAGATATGAGATTCGACCCACCCTAAATAGGGTTGTGGACTGCCAGGTCAAACGAGCCAACTTTTTTCGATCTAAAACGGTATTTTGTTTGAAAATAGGAATGTATGACGCCATACATTGCCATTTTCGATGGCGTTAGAACACTTACTTTTATAATTTTATCAATTCAAACTTGAAATATTTTGAAAAATTATGAATGAAGTCCGTAGTATTTTTGGACAATAGTTTTAAAAATACAACTTTTATATTTTATTAATGACTCGGTCCACAACTAAAATTGTACCCACACGTATCGATCAGTGCTAAAATTGTCATAACCATGGATATGCTAGAAAACTATGAGAATCTGATGAGAATGTTAAAACAAAGGCGGATAGTGTTATCAAGACACACAGCTTCACTCTTTCACTATTGAATGAAATCATGCAACTATCAGTGTTACAACAACAATATGCGCACGCGCAGCCGATGGGAAAGCCGACGGCAATTAATACAAAATCGAACTTGCTCACGAGAAAGGAATGAAAGTAATCACTCCCTGAGATATTGCTCGTTTTATACAAGGTGTGAAACTGTTTTCCAATCATTATACTGAGCGTTAATCACAATAAGTTCAAAAGTTTGCAAGGCGAGATCACCCACGAAACTGAATAAATTTTCTCAAGAAACGCAGGTCGTAATTTCGGAATATTAAAAAATTATGGACCTTCTTCCAAACTGGTTCAATCTGGTGCATTTTGTTTCGGAGATCCATAAAATTTAATATTGTTCCTTGGGTGAAGTTGTTCACTTTTATGGGTAAAACCACACAGTAAAATATTATCACTTTCAATCTGTCCCTGGTTTAGGCACTTGTTAGCTACACATTGTAGAAGATTTTTGAAATATCAGAATGTTATCCATTTAAAATGTCTTGAATACGAATTTGACAGTAAATGCACCAATACTGCGTGTTGGAATGCGGAATCTGTTGTTTGGCTTGTTGTCAACATGCGATGTGGGAGAGGATTGATCTGCTATATGTGCATTTATTAGTCTCACAAAACAATTAGGTACTTATTTATAAAACGACAATGAAATACTTTAAGTAGAAAATCTCCTCCGGTGCGTCTCCGAGAGGCACGGTATCCAGCATGCTGGCAGCATTCCCTCTTTGAGTAGTCAAGCTCATGCGTTGAGCCAGGAAGGTGCCTGATCTTGGATGCCTCTATGAGACGTACTGACCTCAGAAGCCCAGGGTCTCAAACTCCGGGATGGGAAACATGAAGCACCCTAGTTTGATACAACAAGACAATAATATATTCGTGAAGAATACAAAATCACGAATAATTAGCTACCAAGTAACAATGAAGCCTGGATTTTTGATACACTTGTTTTGAGTAACATAAATAAAAAGTTTAAATCTGTTCGTACCCAGTATAAAAGACAATCATGAACAGAAAATTGCGCAAAAGATTGATGAACAACTTGTGCCGACAATAGCGAATATAAAGAATCATTACTTTAACGATCACTTGACATTATTATCTAGGTTATGACTATACATACGCCGCACAATGACCCTCTCCTACCGCAATGTCGGAACTTGATGTGATATATAGAATCAAGGTCTGAAATTCCATAAGTATTTCATAATGTAGAGACTGAAATTTTACAATTGACCCACAAGGACAACTTAAGAAGGGTTGTTGATTAGGAACAACCTTTTTCTAAAGAACAAATATCTTAATATAAGAAACGAATATTTTGATCTCATCCTTAACAGTTGAAACCAGCTAATCGGTAGTTCGGAAGGTCAAAATATTCCTTGGCGATAGCTTTGGACTGCCTGTCCAAAGTTAGCAGTATCGGCCACGCGAAATTTCGCCTTGGGTACCTATTGAATGGTAAAAGACTAGGATTCATTAGCATAATAATTGCTAGCAATGTTAAAGTAATCCTTTAATTGACCTTTTCAGAATGTTTCCGACGTCACCGACATGCAATTTGACAGCTATCACCCATAGTTTGAAAGATGACAAAAATGTTATCTACTTTTAGCAACATGCAAGAAACATCTATCATTGATCTATCAGGTAAAAAACCATCAAAAAGAAATACCGGAAATCAGATTAGAAATCTTATTAAAAAGAGGCTAATAAACTATGAACCGGTTTTCTACTCAGCTGATATAAACTAGACGACCTACAACAAGCAGCGAAGGAGAAACTTAAAAATATACTACATAATTATATAATTAAGGAACATTCATACTTACATGGTAAATAAACGAGGAAAATCCATACTGCAACTGTCACCAAAAATCCAAATGCGGAGCCAAAGAAAGAGAAATCAGCAAACCTAGTTTTTTAGCACCTTTTGCGACGGTCAGCGCACCATAGTAACATGTCGTGACACTTACAGAAACACTGCCAAACCTTATTATTTCTTCAATCACTGAGTTAATCACACGTTAGGAAAAGAAAATGGTATTATTGTTTGAAGTAACACATACACGGATTCAGTCCATCGCGAGGTTTCTTCGCCACTGTCACGGTCGCGCGGAAACACACACTGCGCCCCACCAGTTGACTTTTACTCGCGCGAAATGTCTTAAGTGCATGAAAGCTGGACAAATCCGACCGTAATGTCAGAAACAACCTTGATTTTTTTTCGTCTTTTCGGAATTTTGCGACGTGTCTTGCCCTATGTGTCCGTGGACCTCTGCAACCTTCCGCGGACTATCAAGTTTTGCTCGGAGATTGCAATGGTTAATATTGGTGAATGTGGCACGATTAAAAGACTAGTTTCGTCTCGTTCTTTCACCGCCGCATGCGCAGGTGCGGTACCACCTGCTTTTTTCTAGATCCATACTTTCGCTTTGCATTCGAGATCTCATTAAGCAAAAAAGAGCATCTCTTTCAATATAATTGTCATAATATTGGTCTACAAAACACACTGAAAAGTTCCAGATTGTTCCAAAACGCTCTATTTTATTAGTTTTGCAAGTTTTATTTAATACATATTATCAATTTTACAGATATATTTATTAAAATATAAATAAAATTTATGATCTCTGAGTTATAATTTTTTTATTTTACTTTTTTTGGAAAACCAACGGGATAAGGGTATTGTTCTTTCACTTGTTTAGATCACATGACGAAAAAATGCAGAACTTTGGGAAATCTTATTTTATTCCATAACAGAGAGAAACTTCTTTTTGTTGTGAAATAACAATCTTAGTTCGGTACGAGTTTTCGAGTTTGAATGAAAAATAAAACCTTTAATTAATTTATTGTACGTTTAAAATGTTTTCCGAATTACGAAAACTGTTTTTTGTGAATAGAACAACATTTTTGTAGCCTACACTTTTGTAACAACTTTTGTAATAGAGCCAATGATAGAAAACGAGTATTCTTTTATATGTTCATAGAAAATCAAATGGACGGTTGTATCGAAATATTTTCTCTTTTACCAACGTAGCTTCCATAGAATACATTGTTCAGTTTGCTCCCATACACCCAGTATTTTAAATTCAAAAATAATCCGGGCTATTTATTTCTGATATTTGCAAAAGTGAGTTTTGCTAGTACCACCGCTATGTAAGTACTTGACCGATGATTGTCGAATGACCGCGGGAGTAGTGTAAAATCACGGCAGCGATGATCAGCGCATTGACCGCTTGCATTGGAGGCTAAATCGTTTCTTATTATGTTGTTATTATCAACGTCCTCTTTCTAACCGACTTTAGAAAATGAAACAGGTTCTCTATTTTACTAGGAACATGGTATTTTCATAATTATCTTATAAAAAATTTAACTAACTTAAGCTAGGAAAAGTCATCCAGGGAGTCCCCATGAGACATCGTACCCAAAACGCTGGCAGCGTTTCCCCTTTGAATGGCCAAACTTAAGCGTTGGCCGAGGAAGCTACCAGCTCTTCGGTCACCGGTGGTCTCATTGAGATTAGTTTTTTGGCGGAAGGGCCCCAAGAGCCCATCGTCTCAAAACCCTTTTTTTTTGTCTCCATTTTTGCATTTGCAATCTTCGCTTATCATATATATGCAAAAGTAAGAATTGGAACGTGCCTTGCATGATCTTGGAAAGTATTTTTATTTCAAAGGGCGTTTTTATGCCTTCAATTATTTCTAATTACCTCCGAAATGGTTTTAATGTCATCAGATATAAATAAAAGCGAAGAAATTGAGGGGCTCTTAAAATTCACTCTTTGACTTGATTAAGTTGAAGTCGGTATAAGAGGGTTTAGCATTATCACTTTCTATATTATTCGTCTTGTTTCTCAGTTCTCTTTTGATGGATGAGTTTTGAATGAGTTTAAGATTTACGCGACGATAATGAGATTTGTAGCTATTGCTGCTTTCTCAGCAGATATTTCGTTACAGGTACTTGAATTAATGATTACAAATCACTTTATTCGTATTCATTTATACCATTACCATTTGTCTGTTTCGGCTAAGATGGATTGATATCAACGACTCTAAGTCAAGTAGGCATTCAACCGCCTCCATGGTGTAGCTGCCTTTGTTTGGTAGGATCAGATAGGATTTGGAGATCCCTGGTTCGATTCTCGAAGGTAGATACACAATGATAGAACTATGCCAGGTATTACGTATGCCATTATGGTCAGGCATGCGTAATGGAAAGGAAATGTTGACATTGTATATATTGATGGTTGGAGTCCAGGTTCTTAATCTATGGTTAGCACTCCAGAGCGGCCGTCGCTGAAGTCTGCCATGCTCGACGTAGGTTGATGATCAGTAGCGGAGCGATATTATAATATTATTAATATAATAGCGATAGGAAATTTTGCAAGATTTTTAAATACACAATGACAATTAACTTTATAAATTCTATGTATCTTTTTATTCTTTCCCGTTTCGAACTTAACTTCTGGATGACTCTCTTGATAATGTGTTAGAATGACGGTCCCGTGCTTCAGAAGGTATAATATAAGGCTCATCCTGGGTGCAGTCTGTTTGAACTTCCATACATACATATATCACGCCCTTATCCCCTGCGGGATAGGCAGAGCGTTGACGGCCGTAAGAATACGGTCGCTGTCGCCACGTCTGATATTTTTGAGGATTGTTTTCCAAGGTTGTTTCAGAAAACATGTGTATAACTATGGTGACAAGTTGTCAGCCTGTCGCCCAAAAATTGTAATACACCAATACCTTCGAGTCCCTTAGTTGCCTCTTACGACACCCGCGGGAAGGATGTGGAGTGATGCTATTCTAAACCGGCATCATACGGCAACTTAGTATATCAATGAGTATAATGGGGTCGTTTGTTAACTCGGCGTTTCATACAAAAATCATCTCTACGTGAAGATATTTAGTCTAATATACGAAAGTGAGACCAAGTGTTTTTTTATTCGTTTAGATGCCAATGGAAAGCTTTTAACAGTAGGTCAGCAAGACAATGCGCAATATTTTATTCTATTACCTACTCGAATTGACATACATTTCATTCAAATTTTTTGTTAGATAAGGTCAATCAAAAGAACGAAATTATACAACTTGGCCAATGAAAACATTATTTTTATCTGATTGTATTGTGAATGAAATAAATTATAAGTAAGTAAATTAACTCAATAAAATAAAAAGGCAGAGGAAAACGTTAGGATTATTTTGTGTATGAAGATTGAACTAGGTATATTATATTATAACTAAAATGATAAAGACAGAAAAATTTCGGACAATCACTAAAAAATAACACTTCTTAGCGGCTTTTTCTGGATGTTTTCCATTCATAGCATACCTACTACCCAGAGGTATAAATTGTCAATAAATTGTCGACTGAGCGAATGAAACTGTAAATAAACTCACAATATGGTGCCGTGTGATGCCGGCTTAGAATAGCATCACCCCATTTCCTACCCGTGGGTGTCGTAAGAGGCGAGTGAGAGGCTTGAGGGTTTCAGGTGTATTGCAACTTTTAGGCGACAGGCTGACAACCTGTCACTGTAGCGATACACAAAATTATCTCAAACGGCCCTCTATATTGGTCAGACGTGGTTACATCGACCGTATTTTGGCGGCCGTTGGCGCTCTGGCTACCCCGTAAAGGATAAAGACGTGATATATATATGTATGTATATGGTCACAATAAAAAACATAAAAAGCCGATATAAAAGAATATTACTCCTATAAAATATACAATAACAATGTATGCTGCACTTTTCTTCCTAGCCCATTTTACATGTGGTAAATCACGGTTTATGCTATGAGCTGTAAAATCTTAGTGCGTTCTGTATAGAGCAATCTGTAGCATCTCAAATTACTTTCAATGGACCACTGTATGCTGGTGTTCTATACCATCATCGACACAAACAAAGATATGCTGGTCTTTCAATGGTAACTCGGGTTTGTAAAGGTAGTCCCGCAAGGAAGCATACTAGGCCCGTTACTGTTCATTCTGTACACTGATGGCTCTAAGGTATAAATAAAATTTATACTTTATGCTGGTATCACTTTTTTATTTATCAAATAAACAAAAGTGACAAGTATTAAACCATTTGCGATATTATAGCTCATTCTCTCACAAACTGGAGATGATTGGTACTAGAGGAACTCCTCTGGCACTGCTAAAAGACTACTTAACAAATCGAAAGCAAAAAGTCAAACTTGAAAAATATGTCAGTGAGAGTGAAGAAGTATCCTATGGCGTACCACAGGGTAGCGTATTAGGTCCCACCTTGTTTCTCGTTTACATAAACGATCTTTGCGACATGCAAATAGATAATGCTAAAATTCTTTCGTATGCTGACGATACAGCGATCATTTTCAAAGGTCAGTCTTGGGATGCTGTAAAACAGTACTCTGAATATGGTATGGCTAAAGTTGCTCACTGGTTGCAATATAATTTACTTACACTTAACACGTCCAAGACAAATTATATATGTTTCAGCATATATAACAACTCCCAACCAATCTATGATCTACAGATCAAGATACATAAATGTAATACTCGGAATCTAAACTGTAACTGTCGTCTTATTGAAAAGGTGTCTAGAATTAAATATCTAGGTATTCTCGTTGATCAAAGACTTTCATGGTATCCACACCTGGATCATGTCATGGGACGATTAAGAAAATTATTTTATATTTTCAAAACGCTCAGATACATTGTTCCTAGACCTAGTATTAAAAAATAAAAATGAAAATAAAGATCTCACAGATAAAAAAGACCTTTTAAAAGATATATATGTCTCTCTTGCTCAATCAGTTTTACTGTACTGCATTCCTGTTTAGGGTGGGGCATGTAAAACTGAATTTTTAAATCTAGAACGAGCACAACGAGCCCTAATTAAAATAATGTATTTTAAGAAAAAGACATATCCCACAGAGAGTCTATATCGCCTTTGCGGACTTCTCTCTGTGAGAAAGCTTTATATTTTACAAACCACATTGAAAGTTCACATCTCAATGCCTTTTGACCCTGAAATTTTGAAAAAAAGGAAGAAATATCAAATTTTTCAAACTAAGGCAACAAGAACAAGAACAGTTTTCGCACAAAATCAATATATAGCACGCTCAAGTGCACTTTATAATAAAATAAACAAAGAAATATATGTATATGATAAGATATATATAGAGAATGTAAGAAAATGTTGACTAAATGGCTCCAACAAAAATCTTATGTTGACACTGAGCTTTTACTACAATGCATAATATAATCGAGACAAACACACACACACACACACACAAATACATACACACACACACACACACACACACACACACACACGCAAACACACACACACACACACACACACATACACACACACGCTCGTACAACACAACACATAAACCATTTATTTATTGTTTTTGTCCCTTTATAATTTTAGTTAAGTTTACTACCTATTAGTTAAACGTTATAAATTAACTCCTAAACTCAAACTGTAAGGGTAATTTTTATTATTGAAGGAAGAGTGGAACCTTCTGACACAGGCAATAATAAGCTTACAAGGAGGTTCCAGTCGACTTAGTTTCATGTTTTTTGTTTGAGGAAAATAAAGATTTTTGTATTTTGTATTTTGTATTTTGTATTTTTGTATTCGATTAACTAGTGTCGCGACCAAATTAACTTGACCTCAATGCTCCATACACGCACGTAAGGACGCGTTTTGACAGTTACGCTGGTCTAGTATATATTTTTGTCATGAAATCCAAAAACAAATGCAAACTGACACATTTCACGGTCGGTTGTTTGTTGAAAAAAAATATAATGTTACCTATCAATAATATTTAGCTTTAACAGCCAAAACCTGCCACAACCTTTCCACTTCTTCTTCTTCTTTTCGTGTGGGACACCGAATCGTCCAACGACCCGATGAACCCTAGTGTCAGAATTTTTCAACCGCCTTCTACAAGTGGCTACTGACATGGTTGTGTAACGACCGCCGTCTAAGTGATCATAGACAGCAACCGGGACCTACGGCTTAACGTGCCATCCGAAACACGGAACCATCTTACTTACGGACAATCGGGTGGTTCAGCCCGCAATGTCCTAACCAGACTGGGAACAAATTCACAAAGAGACAAATATCAACTTTGTGAGTGACCCACCGAGAATCGAACCCGGGACCTTCGGCGTCAAAGGCAGTCGCACTACCACTGCGCCACATCGGTCGTCCTTTCCACTGAGTGCAGCGTAAGATGTTTCATCCCCAAGGAACGCTGCTGTCCGTTCCTTGTGTGAATTTATCCGTAAGTCGTTATTTAAGACACTCATCGTAGAATTAGAATTATGCTTTTTCAGCTGGTATCAATATTACATTATTTAACTGTGCCGATCGCTAGGTTACCCACCACAGGCTAAGGTACCTTGTGCTACGGAAGTGTACATTTTTAACTTTATGATGCGCACAGTATGGCTGGTTTCAGAGCGACGCGTCTCGGCAGCGCTGCCCAGCCGCGCGCGCCTCGCATTACACTAGATTGTATGTAGCGTTTCATAGTGACGCGTCTTGGGCCACGTCTCGGCCGCGCCGCGGTCGGATCTCCTTCGATTGCCAGTAGCGTCGACTTGCAATCTTTTAAGACGTCGTTGTTGCACTCTTTTCCATATAACGTATATAGCTAATATAGTGATTACGTTTGCTGGTATAATGATTTTCTGCACTCGACCGTACACCACAACGAAGCGCGCGCGTCTCAATGTCGTTTCACAGCGAACGCGCTGAAACCAGCCTATAGAATTATCTCGCGGGCGAGAAGACTTCATGTGTCAAATCGTATGGATTTTATCATCAAATGAATGATTTTGTCTACAAGTGTAGAAAATAATCGAAGTCGCGGTTGCGCATCATAACAGGGCCCCAAGTCTGCTATTTTTTTGTCATTGTAACGCCCGAAACTCAACTGTCATTCCATTGCCATTGTGATTTCTTTACTTTATACTGTAAGCAGACTACGAAACCACTAAAATCATCCAACTGAGATCCTATCGACATCCAACTGAAACGATTTTCATTTAGCAGACTTGGGGACCTGGGCCTGTATATAGTGGTACCGATGTATGTATGTAATCACTTTATTATACCACAGAAGTTAAAAACATCGTAATATTGTAATTGTGTAGGAGTCATGCGTGGTATGAAGTAGGTTTATTGCTATTAACAGTTGTTACGAGGTAGTCAAAGAAATATGGAGGAAATTGGCATACAAAACATGGGAATTATGTTATAGTGGGTAGCGGGTGCCGTGTGATTCCGGCTTAGAATAGCATCACCCCATATCCTTCCCGCGGGTGTCGTAAAAGGCGACTAAGGGACTCGAGAGTATTGGTGTATTACAATTTTTAGGCGACAGGCTGACAACCTGTCACTATAGTGATACACATGTTTTCTGAAACAACCTTGGAAAACAATCCTCAAAAATGTCAGACGTGGCGATAGTGGCCTTATTTTTACGGCCGTTAACGCTCTGCCTACCCCGCAAGGGATAAAGGCGTGATATATGTATGTATGTATGTATGGAATTATGTTATATAGCGGGTAATTTGCTATTGTATGTGAATTACAAATGTTACCATTTATTATCATAATTAAATACTGTAATAAAACTGTGTCATTTCACAGTTAAATCATCTGTTTGTACAGTTACTTGTTTTTTAATACTGTTTTCTATTTTTTTAATGATTTATCGTAATAAATAACAATTCCATGATGCCGGCTTAGCATAGTATCACCCCATTTCCTACCCGTGGGTGTCGTAAGTAGAGATGGGTAGTGGGTAAAAACCCATTCAACCCACCCGGGTAAAAACCGGGTTTTTACCCAAATCACCCGGTTTTAACCCATTATTACCCAAATTGATGGGTGAAAACAGAATAAGTAAAAAATAATTAAAAAATGGTTTTTATTCCAAGCAAATCTGAATCAGAATAGAATGAATATTTCACAGCTTTCTAATTATTTTCTTTCTTTATAGTAAAAATGGCTAATAACAATCATAATAAAAATCATCCCCTTGATTAAATAAGCTTTAGGCGCTGGGCATGTGCGTGAATAAGTCATTTTGGCTACTAAAAATTATTTTCATTTAGAACATGTTATATTTGCAGTCATTCAAACATACATAAGTTTACTAGAGATGGGTCATTTTAGCTAAGGTACCACATAACCTAGTATCGACGACCGATGTGGCGCAGTGGTAGTGCGACTGCCTTTGACGCAGAAGGTCCCGGGTTCGATTCTCGGTGGGTCACTCACAAAGTTGATATCTATCACTTTGTGAATTTGTTCCCAGTCTGGTTAGGACATTGCGGGCTGAACCACCCGATTGTCCGTAAGTAAGATGGTTCCGTGTTTCGGATGGCACGTTAAGCCGTAGGTCCCGGTTGCTGTCTCTGATCACTTAGACGGCGGTCGTTACACAACCATGTCAGAAGCCTACTACTTGTAGAAGGCGGTTGAAAAATTCTGACACTAGGGTTCATCGGGTCGTAGGACGACTCGGTGTCCCACACGAAAAGAAGAAGAAGACCTAGTATCTGTTTTTTTATTATGAATTTATTTAATAGCGAGATTGCGACCATAGACCTTTCCGAAGCTCTCTGAGTGACATGTTTTATTGCTCGATTCTCAACTCCGTATGCCATGATCATGATTGGTAGGACATACTACTCGAACAACATTGTCGTGAAACATAGTGGCAATGCTTTTCAAAGGTACCGCTTAAGCCAAAAATACAACAATACAAAAGCATATCAATTGTTAAAAGGCTTGCGGTGATGACTTTTACCTGGAAAACAATTGTAGGTTCTCCTTAGCGTGTCGATGGCAGACACTACACCTTCGCAGCCCAGAACTTAGCCACATTGACAGCGCTGGCAGACGCTGTCATAAGATCATCCTTTGTGCAGGTGTTGGGGCAAGCTGGACACGATATTAGGTGGTGCATCGTTTGGACCGCACCACACAAACAGCTTACGTCGACACCCTCCAAGAAGCCCCACTTGGCCATGTTTTCCTTGCTCCGGCCAGTTTGGGTCCGAAGTCTATTCAGGGACTTCCAAACCGGCCAAGGTAATTTATGACCAGGCGGCAAGCTTTCAGCGATAGGGACGAAAGGAGCTGGTAGGGTTACCTTTTCCTGCCAAAGTTTGCACCTCACTTGTTTGGAGTCGGTGCAAAGAGGAGACACGCGCTTTACAAAGTTATTGCGACTTTTCAACCGTTGTGGCACTGGAATGTGGTCGTGCAAGGGGTGCCGTGCATCTAACTCCATCCTTGCTCTTTTAAAGGAGCTAGCCACAGTCCTGCGGGCGCAACAACAACAGCTGGGGGCGCCAGACCAGCCAGTGGGTATAGCTGGCTAACCGGGGTCGGTTTGGGCAGTTGACAGGCAACCAGTTATGATCCAGCAAGTCTCATTTAAGGCTGTATCCACTAGCTTTGCATGGGCTGAACGACTCCACACAGGGCTTGCGTACTCTCCTGCAGAAAAGGATAACGCCAGCCCAGTAGTTCGCAGAACATGAGGTATTGCTCCCCATCCAGTAGAAGTAAGGCGCTGTAAAAGGTTATTCCGAGCGAACACCTTCTTTTTTATATTTTGGCAGTTCTTACTGAAGGTAAGTGACCTATCCAGAGTAATGCCCAGATATCTCGGATGTTTATTGTGAGCTACAGGCACACCTTGCCACTCAATATTGAGCCTACGATCTGCTTGACTGTTGCGGAGATGGAAAACGCAGGACTCAATTTTTGATGGGTTGGGTTTCAGTGAATCTTCTCTATAGTATTTGCTTAAGTCTTTCAAAGCGTCAGATAAGTTCACCTTAACCTCCTCAAAACTGGTCGCCTGGGAAATCAGCGCAAGGTCGTCGGCGCATAGAAAGCGGCACGTGTTGGGACAGGATGGTTGGTCGTTAGAGTATATGATGAAGAGCAACGGGGCAAGAACGCTGCCTTGAGGCAGTCCGTTTTTTTGCGACCTCCAACGACTTTTGTCCTGAAGAAGATGCACCTGAAAGCGGCGGTTATGGAGAAGTTCTCGAAGAATTGAGACGAATTTAAGATCGCCTGTCATTGTCTCCACTTTCCATAACAGCCGCTTAATATTTACTGTATCGTAGGCTGCGGACAGATCTACGAATACAGAACCGAATACTTTCCTCAGTTCAAAACCATCCTCGGTGTGTTGCGTCAGTTTCAGTGTCTGGCTGCTGCAAGACTTGGCCGGTCTGGAACCCGCTTGTTCTGGGATTAATTTGGGGTCAATGAAGCCTGTTAAGCGGGACAACAGCAGTCTCAAAAAGTTTATATGTGTGGCACAAGAGTGAGATAGGCCTGAAGTTTTTGGGACTGTCTGTTGGTTTTCCAGGCTTTGGAATGGCTATGACCTTTGATTTCCTCCAGACACGGGGGATCGAAGCAATTGTAGGTAAAAAACACGTTTGCGAATCGTCAAAATCTCTAGGTAAAACTAAATGCAAGCAAAGCAAGTAATAAATCATCCGAACAATAAGAAATTGGACTTGCGCTAGGTACTATTTATTATTATGTGCTTGTACATACCTATTTACGCCTTTCTTCGGGGCGTTAAAAACCTATTCTAAGAATATGTTGCATTTTAAAGAAGTATCTATAAATATTTTGATAAATATAAATGGTCAACAAGAAAGCAAAAAACAACCGATCACTTAATATTATTTTACATACTAAGCTATTACTGACTGTAACATCACTAGGCCTTAAAGGTTCACCGACGTACCTAACATTTGAATGTCGGTTTTATATTAATTTTTAATTATAATGGCAGATTCCAAATTAATATTTTTATATTCTTGAAAAATAATTTCGACTAAAGTGTAGCAGTGGGACAAATTCATTCGTAGCAAACTCACCTTTTCATTTTTATTACATGTTTTATGTCATTAGGAATAATAAAAACAGGTATTGTGTTCTTATCATACTTAAACTATGTATGATTATATTTAACATTTGCCCTTGCATCTTTTTATTTTTCATCTTATTTTGGTAATAAACCATTTAAAGTTTTACGTCGGTTTTCACCCAGTCATCGGGTGCTTTGGGTGGATTGAAATGGGTTAAAACCGGGTTATTACCCAAGGGCGGGTTTTTACCCGGGTGGTTACCCATCTCTAGTCGTAAGAGGCGATTAAGGGACTTTAGGGTTTCAGGTGTATTACAACTTTTAGGCGACAGGCTGACAAACTGTCTCTATAGTGATACACAAAATTACCTCAAATGGCCCTCTATATTTGTCAGACGTGGCGACATCGACCGTATTTTTGCGGCCGTTAACGCTCTGCCTACCCCGTAAGGGATAAAGGCGTGATATACGTATGTATGTAATAACAATAAAAAACCTAGTTGAAAACGCTGAATGAAATAAGAAAAAGTTATCCGATAAAAAGCACTCTGAAATTTTCTTTTTTTAATAGCTTCATTAATTAAATATTTGAATTTACGTCTCATGTGATCACTATAAATAAATTAAACTATTAAAAAATTTGCCTAAGTATTTTACTGCCCAAATATACGAAAGTATACTTAATTTTAAAAACTAGGTATCGAAAACTGGACAGAGAGAAAGTTCAAAATATAAATCTATTTACTATATTAAATTTTTGAGAAGTTTCATATATAGGTATTTTAAAACACTTTTCAAAATCAATTTTAAAGTGTTACTAAAAATATAGAGGACTTGAAATTAGTAGGTATATATAAAATATCTCCCGTAAATTACTTGCAAAACTTGCTCTAAATTGCATTTTAACTGAATCGAGTGCCGCTAGGTTAGTATTATGTTCCTTGATCGAGTGTCTAGTCATACTTGATTGACCTAGTTTTTTAGTTTTAAGGCCAAAAAAATTTACATGACACTGGCGCAAATGGTAGTCTGTAAAAGCCATAATTACAAAACAAAAAGACTCCTATGGTTTTCATTTTCACACTCTTTTATGTCTATTTATAAATAGCACTTAACTCTGAGATTGATCTCAAGAGCGATTTTGACAAATGTCAGTCAATACTATAAGTCAAAGTCGAACTCAATATCGATTTCAGGGTTCAGTGCGGTTTATGAATACAGGCCTTAGGCTGATTCCTTCTTCCTTTTTGAACATTTCGAAGTCCCAGACAATATCACAATCAGCTATAAGCTATAGAAAATTATATGGTCTGAATTCGTGGTCTGAATGCCCTATCAGTATTCGGAAACCTGTCCTTACAACCTGCATAAATTAACATAATAAGTGATAAGATTTTGTACAACTACTTACTTGAATGAAAACGATAATCGATAAATACATTTTATATACCAATATTATGAATAATCTAGACATAATTTCTACATTTTCCAAAGTTGCGCTTATGAAAATGTTACCCTCACTAAGAACCTCCATACATTTGAGGCAAGGTAGCTATTTCGGCAGTCAAACGCAAGATATGTCACCGAAAAACTAGTTGAATTCAGAAATATGACGCCATTAATCCCTAGGAGAAAGACCATTTCGATTGCCAAATTAAATTCTATCAAGTTATGAGTATATCTTGTATATAGGGTGAAAAAAAATTTGCTGCAAATATTTCAAAGTCCATGTCATTGAATCAGTCCATGAAACTAAACAACTTTCCCCAAGGAATATAGGTCGAAATATGAAAAAAGTTTTGGACCTTCCATACAGCTGACTCGCTCGGCTGTTACATTTTGTATGGGAGGTCCGAATTCTTTTTTCATATTTCGACCTATGTTTCTTGGGAAAAGTTGTTCAGTTTCATGGGCTGGTTCACCCCTTAAAATGTTTGCAGCTAATTGCTTTACACTCTGAATGGTGTCAAATAAGTTCATTAAAGACATTTGTGTATCAATTAATATGAAAAATAAGAAAAATAAAATGATTCAATGATAACCGATGACCCTCATAACGACGATCATTTAGGAATACACGATACTCACAGAATCACACATATCAATAATAAATAATCACGTCACTTTCACTGTCCCATAATTTGGCCGGCCGGTTCTCGAAGTAAACTGGTTGACGATATTTCGGCTTTCTCGTCAAAAATGCCGCGATGCAAATGTATGGGAGACGATGATTCGAGTTTCCAAAAACGCTTGAAAAAACATGTTTCATTGATATCGGGTAGGGCACACAATTGACGAATGACCTGGCGTAAAGTAATCGAGAGTTTTTAAAGTGGTCCAAGGTCTTCTCTTTCTATTTTCGTGTGGGTCACCGAGTCGTCCAATGACCAATTGAACCCTGGTGTCCGAGTTTTTCAACCGCCTACTACTACTAGCAGGCCTCTGATGTGGTTGAGTAACGACCGCCGTCTAAGTTATAGAACCCTGCCTGGTGTCAGAATTTTTCAACCGCCTTCTATGAGTAGGCAGGATTCTGACATGGTTGTGTAACGACCGCCATCTATAGACTGGAACCGGGACCTACGGCTTTGCGTGCCATCCGAAACACGGAACTATCTTTCTTACGGACAATCGGGTGGTTGAGCTCGCGCCTAACCAGACCGTCGTAACAACAGTCAAAAAATAAAAACATACTCATACACCCATTACACAAATAAGTAAAAAAAAATAGTCAAAAATTTACAACTTTTGTCGCGGAAAAAACATATCATTCCTAGGGGAAAACCGATAAACACGAGGCGTAAATCTAGTATCTAATCGGGGCGAAAGATGGCGAAAGTGACTTAGCATTTCTTTTCTATTTCCCAAAAACGCACGATAGAACATAGATAAACATTGACCAATACGCTGTTGGTCAAGCAATACATCAAACCCACTCACAAAATAATAGAAGATGAAATCTGGGTCAGATCTCAGAGTAAGGAATGGGAAGAGGGAACTACAGGAACAATAACAGTGAAGGCATAGAACACAAATGCTCTGGAACACGCTTAAAAAAGAAACACTACTAAATACTCAGTCAAGTATTATATAGACACCAAATTACACCAGTTACACCTTTATCTCAACTTAAGTGGGGCAGGTAAAGCGACAATGGCGAAAAAAAATATAGTTTTCACCAAGTTTGACAAATAGTTATACGAACTCAAATATATTAGAAATGGTTACACATTCATTACATAAACTGTACGTATATATAACTATAGTGGCACTCGTACGCTTTTCATACTAAGAACCGATGAAATTATTAAAATTTCTGCTGGAACGAAAAATTTGTGTGAGAATTCTCCTTGCCGGCAAAGCTCATAAGTTTAACATGTTATCTTTTTTCAAAACAATGCATTATTTATGGTCTATTTATACCAGTCTTGAATCATCTCATTTAATTCATGCGGGAAGGTGACAACTTGATTTAAAGTATATTACTATTTACTATTGGCTGAAAACCTGTCACTATGGAAATTAACGGTTCTACTGAAACGACGAACTCTGTCTTTCCTTGGATTCACACTGGCAGTCTATGACTTCCCTTTGAAATATCTCCTCACTCTGATTCGAGGTCAGATTTGGTCAGAGTTCTTACGGAAGTTAGTTACAATACGAGTATATTTTATTTATTTGGTCTTGATCTCTTCCACGATAGGAGCTCTTATTTATTACTTTTGTAGTTTGTCTTGTGTGAAACGATTTTTGTTTCACCTGTGAATGTTTTTTTCTTATTTACTTCTTTATGTAGGTTAAATCAATGAATTCTACAGCAATTGGAATACTAAGAGATAGATGTATATCCTTCTTGAAGATGTAAAAAATCCGATACATTCCTTGAAGAGGCTATTTCCAACATATTCTTCATTAGAACTTCTTTTTACCTTTTTTATAAAAAAAAATACGAACGAACTACATACATTGCTTCTCTGTTTCATAAAGTAAGCTCCGTTGTGCAATAAAAACAAACAAAGGTAAAAAAATGCTAATAGTTCTATAGAAGAATACGTTTAAACTTGCCCCCTTCCCCGGAATATATCGAATTGTCTTTACTTGTCGGAATAACCGCAAGTTTTCTCTATGATGACAATGATGATGATCTTCTACTTATTTGAGTCAATGGGGTCCTCTTTACATCATTAAAACCCGAATTTTATTTTCCAAATGATAACTAGAAAGCCGATATTACGAAAGACAAAATCAGAACAATAAAAAACTTTTCCTTTCATAAATTATATCGGGAAGTCCCGTCACGCACTTTTGAGACATATAAGTATTACAAAATTTCTTTCTGTAGTGAAAGTTATCACAAGTACCTACACCTTTTATTTTTCGGCTGATGTAGCAAACAAATCACGATCGTAGCGTAGGAAGCAATCTCAACTTTTATATTTGGTGGATATTCATCTAACTTTATATAGGCCAAGTATTTTCAGTGTTGGGTAATTTCGGTCAACATGTCGGTACCAAATTATATTACATTTTTGTGGAATCGGTGCCCAACACCAAAAGAAAAAATCCAGATTACAGATAAGTACCTATGTATGAGACAACTTGTGCGGAAAATCTTTAAAAATATTAGAATTTTAGACAAATTAAGACCTTCCTAAGAGTTTATATCATTTATGACAGCAGAACGCCACATATGTAAAGGAAACAATAATAAAAACCAACTGACAGCTCTGTTATCAAATTTAAACTTGGAAGAAATGTAGTTGAAAAACCTAACCAATAGGGCACAAAAAGACACAAAGTATCTTTTTTTAAGGGGGTAATGCAAAGAATACTTACTATAGTAACGTATGGGGGTTTTCCAACACTGAATACCATTTGATTTTACTATTCTGTTTCCAAGTACGAGTAAAATAATCAAATTAAAACGTGAGCATGCAAGGGTAAACCTGATGAATCCTCAAAATTTATTACAAATAGTATAGTGAAATTTGTAACGATACTAAACGGATATTGTAACGATACTAAACGGTGCCGTGTGATGACGGCTTAGAATAGCATCACCCCATATCCTTCCCGCGGGTGTCGTAAGAAGCGACTAAGGGACTCGAGAGTGTTGGTGTATTACAATTTTTAGGCGACAGGCTGACAACCTGTCACTATAGTGATACACATGTTTTCTGAAGCAACCTTGGAAAACAATCCTCAAAAACGTCAGACGTGGCGATAGTGGCTGTATTTTTACGGCCGTTAACGCTCTGCCTACCCCGCAGGGGATAAAGGCGTGATATATGTATGTATGTATGTACTAAACGGAATCACAAGAACCCAATATACGATTCTATACCTACGAATCGTCAATACGGTCTGTCGCCTCTTAATTTCGTTAATTGGCGGCAATTTACACACGTAGGTACTGCGGTATTTCAAAGTAACTTTTACGCAATACAATATCAAAACAGAATATCATAATATAGCATAATGTACATCAGTCACATCAACGATGACTATTGTAGGGCAGTGGTAGTGCTACTGTCTGCGACGCACAAGGTTCCGGGTTCGATTCTTGATGGGTCACTCTTCTTCTTTATTTAAGAGCCATGCTCTTGTCGGTAAAGTAACCGCCATTCATTTCTTTTTTCCGCCAGTGACTTCACCTCCTGATACGACACAACATTCACATACTCTTTCAGCTGTTGAAAGTAGTTTCTCATAGGTCGTCCTCTTCCTCTTTTTCCTTCTACTTTTTCTTCTATAATCGTCTTCAGGAAACTGTCGTGTCGTATCAAGTGGCTTATCGTCTTTCCCCTTCTGTTCTCTATGGTTCTCAACAATGTTCTTTTTTCCTTGACCAGTTGTAGCACCTCTTCATTTGTTTTCATTTCTGTCCAGCTAATTCCCTCCATTCTCCACTAACACCACATTTCAGACTCTCAACTTCTAAGTCACTCACAAAGTTAATATTTAACACGATTTGAATAATAATATGTTCCCAGTCTGGTTAGAACATAGCAGGCTGAACCACCGGATTGTCCGTAAGAAAGATGGTTCCGTGTTTAGTCTGGTTGCTGTCTTTGATAACTTAGACGGCAACGATCGTTCAGAACCATGTCAGAAGACTGAAGCCTGCTAGTTGTAGTAGACGGTTTAATATTTTATCGCACACTTAACTCACGACGGACCGCTTAAATATCGCAGCGTTCTGTCAGATTTATACTAGAAATGTGAATCCCCATACTAAAACCGCTCAACCGCTGTTGACGCAGCGATATCGCAGCGTCGTCCGTCGAGTGCGGTTATAGTATGTGAGGTTTCTAGTATGGATTTGACAGACCGCTGCGATATTTTAGCGGTCCGTCGTGCGTTAAGTATGCGATGCGCCGTGTTTCACAAAACAAAAAAAGCAAGCTGCGGCTGTCATCGTTGGTCATTTGTATAGTAGCTGTCACAAACTGTAGGTAACTCATCCGTTGTGTGTGAGATTCATCTTAATTTTGACGCCTAAATCAATAAACTTTGACAGTTTTCCCTGAAGGTTAA
Source organism: Keiferia lycopersicella (assembly GCA_029255805.1). Lineage (NCBI taxonomy): Eukaryota > Metazoa > Arthropoda > Insecta > Lepidoptera > Gelechiidae > Keiferia > Keiferia lycopersicella. Next base: position 2,294,270 of record JARACZ010000028.1, read on the forward strand.
ATTAAGGTTCAATATAATTTGACAAGACATATTGTATTGGATAGTTTAGCTCATTCGCTCAGATAATGTCACGACCAGCGTAACTATCGGTGCTCGCCCTTACGCGCGTGTATCGAGCTGGAAGGTCAAGTTACGCTGGTCGCGACACTGTCTCAGTGAATGAAGTATACCAGCTTCCCAAATCCATTTAAGGCCCTTCGACACACCCGAGGGAAATTATTTAAGCGTAAGCGAATTATTGACGAGTAATAAAGGCCATTCGCACTTGTAGTGGTGAACGAACATACGATCCACATACAAGTCCTGAAACGCGGTATCGAGATGTTTCCGAAGGTTTCCGATCGCTATGGCCAAATTACTTACTCATGAACCTGAATAGTTTTGCCCAAAAAAATACCTAGGCCAAAACATTTAAATGAGATGCCGGCTTTAAAATATATCATTTATTTATTTAACAATCCATTGACAGTTGTTATTCCCAAAAAAAATTCCCTGTAAGATGCTACGAGATTAAAACAAACTTTCACGCGGGTGGAGCCGCGGGCGCACACTAGTGACTACATAGTATAAAGCAGTCGCTTTTCGCGTCTGTCTGTATGTATGTTTGCTTAAATCTTTAAAACTACACAACTGATTTTGATGCAGTTTTTTTCAATAGATAGAGCAATTCAAGAGTAAGGTTTTTATGTAAATAATTGCCGAGAAAAATCCTTATTCCCACGGGAAAATGAGTTGCAGCGGGCGCAACCGCTGGGGCAGGCTGCTATAGTCTGTAAGTTTAGGTACTTATCTTTTTGTAAACAAACTTTGTATTAAACTGACAGTTCTGAAGTGTCACTTTCATACAAAGTGTGTTTACAAAAAGATAAGTACCTAAACTTACATACAAAAAAAAATAAAATAAAATGAAATTATTATTATAAGTGTTATGTAAAATGAAACAATCACAAGTAATGTATTTATCCTTGTCAGATCATGCTGCAGTACTATACAGTCGCCATAATTTTACCACTTTTATTCATAGCTCGTGCCTTTTCCATGCTATACGTGACCGGATTATTATGTAATATTTTATTTGATACCAGCTGCTCGGATAAGAGAATGTTTTATATTTTGACGTGTTGAATAATAAATTTTACATAAACTAGTGGCTTCTGTTTTTCATAAAAAATTTCACCGTATACTGGCGTGCATATATTTATTTTGTAATTTCATTAACAGTGCCTTTTAAATAAATTAAATACGCCACCTCAATGTGACTGATATGAAAAACTAATCTTTTAGTTTAATAATATTTCAGTTACAGCATTCTTATAGATATTGAAAATGCCAAATGATTTTTTTTTATTAATGTTTTTCTAAGCCGGCATCACACAGCAATCTAAGCCGGCATCAGTCGGCAAATCCATCCTCTTGATGCCATCCAAAAAATCCAAATTTCCCTTTCCTTAGTAATTAAAAAGAATAATGTCGACCTACTTAATATACCTAGATACTTTCGCCGTCATTTTCATTATTCATAAAATAAAACTTCAACTTTAAAAGATGGGAGATTGGCAAAGATTATCTTATTTGATTTGAAAAATTTTCGATGGATTCACATTTGTCAAATGGTAACTACCTAGATACAAATGTGATTAATTTTAAGCCTACTGACCCGTAAGTTATTAATATATTGCATTAATTAAATAATCATTCAATTTAATTATCGAAATTACATTTTCACCACGTTCTACTTTATTTAAGTGAAAACTAAAATTAAGTTTATCCAACTAACACGGAATGTCAATTTTTAAAATGGGGAGTGAAACCGCGGGTGGACAGCTAGTTTATACATATATTAAAACCTTACGATGAAAAAACATCGTGATGAAACCTACATTCAAATAAAAATTCAATTAAGATGAAAAATGTGACTTAACCTAGGATTCGCGGCCAGGTAAGCCTTAGGGTTGCAGAGGTCAGATGGGTAAAAACTTGGTTCCACGTCAAATCGTGTTAGGTAGCCAACCCCGACAGAGAACGGGATAAAGCAACGAGAAAGATGACATATACTTAAACACTTGTTAATGTTAAAAAAGTAGATCTATTACATATACGGCATAATAAATACATACATACACATCACGCCGTTATCCCTTGCGGGGTAGGCAGAGCAATAACGGCCGTTAAAATACGGTCGCTATTGCCACGTCTGTCATTTTTGAGGATTGTTTTCCAAGGTTGTTTCAGAAACCGTGTTTATGACTATAGTGACAGATTGTCAGCCTGCCGCCTAAAAATTGTAATACACCAATACTCTCGAGCCCCTAAGTCGCCTCTTACGACACCCGCGGGAAGGAGGTGGGGTGATGCTATTCTAAGCCGGCATCACACGGCATAATAAATAATTATATATATATAAATAATTATATATATATATTTATTATAAACAAACAAATCTCAAATCGCAAACAAATCTCTACTATATATATATATATAATAAAATATATAATATAATATATAATATATAATATAATATATATATACTATATATATATATATATTATAGTAGAGATTTGTTTGCGTTTGGCACATCCTCCCTTCACATATTGTTGTAATCAATTTAATTAAACGATTTTTATCATTTTTTGTACATATGCTTTGTAAAATTGTAGCTTTCAATGAATCGGGATGAATTCCGTGAATTCTTTGTAAAATTTATGTTATCTGAGTGATTTTAGGAGATGTATTTTTGATTCAGTGGATGCACGATTCCCAGCAACAGACGTCAAGTGCGAGAACCGCAAATTATATTTATTTCTAAGGGTTTTTTTTCTAAGGCTTAATGCACAACACAGCGCTAAAATAACGCATCCGTAACGCAGCCGTCTGTCAGATCCACACTAGAAACGTCCATCCATTTCATGAAAATTACATTTATAGTATAGACCTGACAGATCGCTGCGTTATTTTAGCGCTGCGTTGCGCGTTAAATATGGAAAAGGCCTAAGGCGGATCGCACACTGAACGCACGACGTAGCGCTAATATATCGAGAAATTTCCCCATACTAAAATCGCTTAACCGCTGTTGACGCAGCACTATCGCAGCGTCGTCCGTCGAGGTTTTAGTTTGAGGAGTGACGTTTCTAGTATGAATCTAACAGACCGCTGCGTTATTTTAGCGCTGCGTTCTGCGTGAAGTGTGACAAAGACCTAGGCAACACGAGCCTCGCTTCACTGGACTGAATAAACAGCGTAAGTGGTTTAAGTGATTCAGAGTAATTTTCACATAAAGTATAATTTTACCGGAGTGCTCATTCATTGAGTTGTCAGAAATACGCATTTTCAATCGAATTGACAACTCGATGTTGTCAACTCACCTACTTTACTATACCGGGTGTAAAAAAAAATTGCGGCGAATATTTTAAGGGGTGAACCAGCCCATGAGACTAAACAACTTTACCCAAGGAACATAGGTCGAAATAAATATTATCTAGAATGACATCATAAACACTTTATTAACATTTGAGTTACATTGATACTCTACGAGACCAAATAAATTTCCTTGGAAATATTTTTTTTTAGTTTAGCTCAGCGCCATCTATCTACATTTGAAAATTGGCTAGTATACGCAGTTATATTTGAACCCAAAAGGGACGTACTATTGTTTTGTATTTGTAGATATGGGTCTAGACAGACATACCTATTTTCTTCAAAATAACGGGACCGTTCAGGATAATCTAAATAATCGGTATATTGGAATCGTACGTAACACTGGTACATAAATAAGGTTTATAGGCTTAGGGCATTGATATGAAGTTATCTACGCACTGGATAGGTTGTCCCATACAAATGACAGCTAGTTTTGTGGCCCTTATTAAAGCCCACCTACGAGAGTACCGCGTACTTTCGTATTTGCATTTCTTGACTGCCAGCACCACAATGGCGACTTCGGAACTAAATTATTTAGTTTCGGGTACTTTCGTATTTGCTTTCCTTGACTGCTAGCGCCAAAATGGCGATTTTCAATGAGCGCCACCAATATTTTTGCAACAACCAGTCCACAGATAATTTCAGATCAGTGGCTTAGGGTGTATATAGCTTAGGCGGATCGCATACTTGATGCATGACGGAGCGCAAAAATATCGCAGCGGTCTGTCAGATCCTTAATAGAGTTGTCAACCGCCAGAATAAAACCGCTCAATCGCTGTCAACGCAGCGCTATCGCAGTGTCGTCCGTCGAGTACGGTTTTAGTATGGGGAGTAAGGTTTCTAGTATGGATCTGACAAACCGCTGCGATATTTTTGCGCTCCGTCATGCGTCAAGTGTGCAATCCGCCTTGGAATAGATAATCTAGAATATTACGCTTCATCGCAGACTAGTAAACAAGTCTAGAATACCTACGAAGTTATAACGGTAATTGTTTTATTGTTATTATTGACGTTTTTTATCAGTTTTGACCTAAAATTTGTTACAAACTATAGGTACTTATTTTTATCGAGAAATTTACGATAATTTACTGTATACATAGTAACACTAGGGGTGTTTTATGTATGCACATAAAGATCATTCAGTGTGTAAATAAACTATGCCGAAGTTCGGCGTAATTACGCTTGGAATGGAAGGCGGATCGCACACTTCATTGCACGACAAAGCGCTAAAATATCGCAGCGAGCGAGATCCGAGTCTTTATACAAAATTAATAATTGTTACTTTTACATACCAGTGTGTCAGCACGACTGCGGCTTGTCACCTTAGTCGCACATCACGAGTGGCTGGTGCAGCGGCCGAAACCGCGGCAAAGAAAAAGCACGAGAAGTACAGGGAACTCGCCGCGTACACCTTCATCCCCGTAGCGGTGGAGACGCTGGGCCCCTGGGGTTCTGAAGCTAAGAACTTTGTGCGGGAGATTGGCCGCCGTCTTAGAGAGAGGGGCGCAGACCCCCGCTCAGGTTCGCTCCTGGCGCAAAGCATTTCTCTAGCCGTACAACGGGGCAACGCGGCCAGTATATTAGGCTCCTTTGCGCCGGGAACGATCCGGGGTGGGTTTATAGTAGACAGGGTAGGTTAAGTTTTTGTTTAGTTTTATTTTATATTTTGTTTTGTTGTTATGTTTTATGCTGTGGATTTTATTTTGTTTTTACACTTGTTTTTTTACACTGAATAAAATATTTTTCCTATTACAAAAAAGAAAGAAATATTACCTCATTTACTTACAAGGCGACAATGATTTCGTCCACAACCATTTGCCCTTGTAAACAACAGTATTTGTTTCTCCCTATAAGATAAGCTTTCCCGTATAGCTCATTAGCTTAAACAGTGTCGCGACCAGCGTAACTTGACCTCAATGCTCCATACGCGCACGTACGGGCGCGTACTGACAGTTACGCTGGTCGTGACACTATGTAAGCAAATGTAGTAAGTATAGTACATACACTCACGGGATACAAAACAAACTCCCACGTCGCATAAGTGGGTCTTTTAGTTGATTGGATTACGTTACGTAAAAGCGTGTGTTGGTGTCTCTAGCTTTATAGAAAAAATAAGCACCTAAATCTTGTGTAGTCCAGACATTGACCCTGTGTTTTTTTCCCTCCTATAATAGGTCTTTTCTGAAAGATCCAAAATTATCAACACTTTCCTGACGCAGAAGGATCCGGCTTCGATTCTCGGTAAGTCACTTACAAAGTTGATATTTATCACTTTGTGAATTTGTTCCGTGTTTCGGATGGCACGTTAAGCCGTAGGTCCCGGTTGCAGTCTATGATCACTTAGACGGCGGTCGTTACACAATATACAACCATGTCAGAAACCTGCTACTTGTAGTAGGCGGTGGAAAAATTCTGACACTAGGGTTCATCGGGTCGTTGGACGACTCGGTGTCCCACATGAAAAGAGAAGGAGAACAGTTTCCTAGTTTGGTTCGGTTCAAATGTACGCGGGCTCAAGTTACGCGTAATATGTTAGTGTAGACATTTCATTCCGATCCATTCTTCTCAGAACAACTCCTAAGCCCAATCTCGCCTCTAGGCTGGATATAATGTTTCAAGAGGAAGGTTTTTATTTACATACATAAATCATGCCTTTATGCGGGGTAGGCAGAGCGTTAAAGATCGTAAACTTACGGTCGTTATTGCCACGTCTGACAAGTATTGAGGGCCCTTTCAGATGATTCGTGTATCACTATAGTGGCAGGTTGTCAGCCTGTCGCCTAAAATGGTTATACACATGAAACCCTCGAGTCCCTTAGTCGCCTCTTACGACACCCGCGGAAAGTAATGGGGTGATGCTATTCTAAGCCGGCATCACACGGCAAAGACAGATTATTTAATATTATTTTATTTACGGACATATCGGAAAGAGGTTTAGCGGGTTCAACTCATGGGCGGGTCTTTAGTTTAAACTACGAAATCAGTTATACAGGGTGTAAAAAAAATTGCTGCAAATATTTAAACGGGTGAACCAGCCCATGAAACTGAACAACTTTCCCCAAGGAACAGAGGTGAACATATGAGAAAATTTTTTGGACCTCCTATATAAAAGTAGATCGACTTGGTCAGTTGATAATTTTGTATGGAGGACCAAAATATATTTTCATATTTCGTCCTATATTCCTTGGGGAAAGTTGTTCAGTTTCATGGGCTGGTCCCCACCTTAAAATATTTGCAGCAATTTTTTTTCATCCTGTATTTTTACCACAGTCAGTTATATTTTTTCTGAAGCTTCATGAAATTCCTGTGGGAGGGATAGTTTGATATTCTTGTAACGATATCAATTTCAGTAAAAAGAAAGTCGTCTATGCTATGATATTTTTCGAATGCCGAATGAAAATGACGTGTGATGCCGGCTTAGAATAGCATCACCCCACATCCTTCCCGCGGGTGTCGTAAGAGGCGATTTAGGGACTCGAGAGTATTGGTGTATTAATTTTTTTAGGTGACAGGCTGACAACCTGTCACTATAGTGATACACATGTTTTCCGCAACAACCTTGGAAAATAATCCTCAAAAATATCAGACGTGGCGATAGCGACCGTTTTCTTGCCGTTAACGTTCTGCCTACCCCGCAAGGGATAAAGGCGTGATATATGTATGTATGTATGTATATTTTTCGAATATCTAACGTATTTGAAGACGTTGGTCAAAACGAGGTTAATGAACAATATAGCTTAGGCAAATCCCGCATCTAACGCAAGACGCTGCGCATACTAGCGCATCCGTAACGCATGCGTCTGTCAGATGTAAAACAAATCCCCATCCTAAAAACTGACGTTGAGTGTTGACGCAGCACCATCGGATGAACTTGCGTTGTTTGACAGTCGCATCCGTTGTCGCAGGTTCATTCATTTTGCGTAAAGTATAAGAACCATATAAATGACAACCTGTGACAACCGTAATTTAATGCTGAGATGGTGACGTGCGCTATGATATTCGGTTTTTAATCTCCTTTTGTCAAATAGTAGAATCCAATCATGGGAAAATGACATTTTGCTATAATACAGTTTATGTATGTGCCGTGTGATGTCGGCTTCGAATAGCATCACCCAACATCCTTCCTGCGAGTGTCGTAAGAGGCGACTAAGGGACTCGAGGGTGTATTATAACTTTTAGGCGACAGGCTAACAACCTGTCACTATAGTGGAAAACAATCCTCAAAATGTCAGACGTGGCGACAGCGACCGTATTCTTAACGCTCTGCCTACCTCGCAAGGGATAAAGACGTGATATACGTATGTATGTATGTATAAATGTACCCAATACCTATCCACCGGTACGACACGTCTCGATGTCGATATGTATAGCAATAAAAAGTGTCGTTTGTGCGACTGTATGTCGAGTGAATGTATCGATACGGTTCGATGGCTCCGATGAGTCGTCTACGAAACTCGAGTCGAGTACCCTCCCTAATCATTGCGTGCAATGTGCTCGCTAGTGATGTGACACGTACGAATAATGATAATGAGATATCGAGAAATATCTAAGAAAAAAACTACTTTTAAAGCGGCTACTATCCTGGTTTTGTATGGTCATTATGACGATACAATCTAGACAACTAGCAATGTTTTTGAGCCCTGTTGGTAGGGTCTCTCTTTTCGTATGGGACACCGAGTTGTGCAACAACCCAATGAACCCTAGTGTCAGAATTTTTCAATCGCCTGTTGGTAGAGTAAGGACCGTATTTTTTCCGCACTCGACTCGAAGATCGATCTTGCTTGCAATATTGTGATGCTATTAGTATTGACTGAATTTGTCAAAATCGCTCTTGAGATCGATTTTAGAGTTGAGTGCGATTTATAACTACGGACCTTAATGCAATAGCTGTTTAAAGAAAGCATCCGAAGATTAATAAGACATTCAATATTTTAGCTGTTACTTGAACACGGGTGATGTTGTAAACATGCAGCGGAACCTTATAATTTTAACATATTATAGTACCTAAACAGGCTAAATCTACTCGGTTGGGACTTCATTGAGAGATAAAACGGTAATGCGTTTCAAAGTTCTGGGTGCAAGCCAACGCTGGTGACAAATTTTGCCATTTCTGTTAAGAAATACGAGTATGTTAGTTACAATAATTTGGTTAAAAAAACTAGTTTGTCCATGTTTTACTTGTAGGTAAATGTTTTTTTTATTAATTTGGATACCGTTTTGAAACACAAATAAAGGGTTAAAATAGAGCCAAAATTTTGCATTATACAAGTAGAATATAAAATTTAATCGATAGCGATACTTCACATCGTCACATCACTCACTTCACGCCGATACAAAATTACCTGCATTCGTACATCATTTAGAAAGCAATAATGATGGTTCCGTACAATCATACAAAACTGAAACATGTCAAATTTCTCTTCTTCATCATACAATTTGTTAAAAAATACGTGTTCATCATGATCATTAGTGATTGAACTGGACCTTATCAAAAATTTTGTTTGTCTTATTACTTTATTACATTTTATTATTTGAAAAGTAATTTTGCTATAAGATCTCTATTACACTCCTGCGAAAAAAATGTCACTTCCGATACAAAAACCGCTCTCGAAGAATGTCCAACGCACGACGCTGCGCTAGCACTGCCTTAGCGCTGGGTCGTGCGCCTAAGCGGTTTTAGTATGGGGATTGACGTTTCTAGTATAGATCTGACAGGCTCATACGTTAGCGCAGCGTTATTTTTGCGCTGAAATGTGAGAAAACTACAGGCAGTCCTATTACTACTACAGTCACAACAGTCCACTGCTGGGCATGGGTCTCCCCAAATTGGGAGTTTTGCTACACTCACCACGCTTGGCAGGCGGATTGGCGAGCATATGAGTTGCATTCACATGGTGCTATGCTGCCCGTTCCGGATTCATAGATGAATCCGGAACGGGCAGTAAAAGGCGACAAAGAGATCTCTTTGTCGCCTTTTACGACGCCCACGGGTAGATATAGGGTGATGCTATTTTAAACCATTATCAAGCATTATTATAATTTACTACCTATTGCGAATGGTTTGCATGTAATGGTTCAAGATTCCCACTCAAGTTTCTTATGGTAATCACGTTGCTAATGGTGGAGCTAACATCTGTAATACCTTTTTAAGTTATTTTCTTTCTGTTTATGACAAAAGTAATAGACCTCATAACAACACTCGCATGGATCCAGCTACTTCACGAAATACAAGTGACAGTATTGGAACAGTCGAGCTTACAGAGAATATGATATATAAATATATTTTGAAATTAGATCGTTCTAAAGGTGCAGGGAGCGATGGAATCCCATCAATATTTGTGAAGAGTTGCGCTGCTGAGCTTGCTTCTCCGTTATTAATTATTTTTCAGAGGTCGATGTGCGAGGGCATATATCCAACAAAATGGAAGGAGGCTCTTGTAACCCCAATACACAAAAGTGGTTCTAAACAGAGCGTAGAAAACTACCGGCCAGTGTCGATAAGGTAAGGTTTTTCGGTAAGGTTTTTGAATCGATAGTCTTTGACCAGATGTACCCGGTCGTCGTCTCCAGTATCCCAGCATCGCAGCATGGTTTCATGCGTCAGCGCTCGACTGTAACAAATCTCGCTGTCTTTACAGATTTTGTCACTCACGGGATGGATCAGGGTTGCCAGGTTGACGCCGTGTACACCGACTATTCAAAGTGTTTTGACCGAATCGATCATGATATTTTAATTTCTAAACTCCTTTGTGTTGGTGTGCACGGCGATCTCCTTAGGTGGCTTGATTCGTATCTGCGGAACCGACTGCAGGCGGTGAGAATCGGTGCTTTTAAATCGAACTTTGAAAGTATCCCCTCAGGGGTACCCCAAGGATCCCATTTGGGACCATTATTGTTTAACGTATATATTTATGACATTGCTTCGTGTTTTGTGTTTTCAAATGTTTTGACGTATGCGGACGACAAGAAGATCTTCATGACTATTCGTTGTGAGGAGGATTGTTTGAAATTGCAAGATGATCTCAACAGGCTCACTGAGTACTGCAAACATAATAAACTGGATTTAAATGTCAAGAAGTGTCAGATCATCACCTTTACTCGAAAAAACAAGAAAATGTATTTCAATTATTCGCTTAATGGTATTGCAATACCCAGAGTTACACTCGTGAAGGATTTAGGAATTTGGTTGGACCAAAAAATGCTATTCACAGCACATTACGACTGCATTACTCAGAGAGCTCGTAAAATGTTGGGCTTTGTTTACAGGACCACCAAACCTTTCAAAAACCCAAATTCCATGAAAATCTTGTTTTTCGCATACGTCAGAAGCTAGTTGGAATATGCATCCGCGATATGGTCACCGGTGTATACAACGCACCAGTACCAAATCGAATCAGTGCAACGGCAGTTCATTAGACAGCTAAACTTTAGGACCTGGAGAAATAGGGAAGAATATCACGCAAGCCTCATACACTTTCGGATGCACTCTCTCGAGAATAGAAGAACTGTTGCCGACATGAAGTTTTTGTTTGATGTTATCACCGCACGCTTTGACTGTCCCGATCTCACTGCTCGGATTGGTATCAGCGCCTGCAGCACTCGGAATTACGCTCGTCATTCCATCATCAATAGGGTTGTTCACACTTACGAGTCGAATTTCCGCGATGCAGACCTTTTCTTTCTAAATCGTAATCAGTTCATCACGTCTATTTTAAAAAAGCTCCCTTCATTTGATAAAAAGTAGAACCCATCTTGCGAAGCATCACCCTTTACACACTCACACACACTCATCACATCACACACACACACAACACGCAATAAGCAACAATGTAAGTTTCGTCACCTGCTTACACATAGTAATATGTTATTTAATATGTTAAACTCTGTTATTGGCTATTGAAGTTTTTAAGCTAAACTTGTAATAACCGAATATGTGCTGTTGAGTTTACGAAATAAACAAATTAAAATTAAAAATTAAAATTAAATTAAATGTACGTACTTTAGCATTAGCAGTTTTTCTTTCATACAAAAATACTGATAGCACAGAGCAGAGATGTCATGCGCGCACAGCTATGACGCGAATGTAATGTTTTCTCTATGACTGATAGCTATAAAAACGTTAAATCAATTATTTAGTAAGTATACACAAAGACACACACACACACACATCACGCCTCTATCCCCTGCGGGGTAGGCAGAGCGATAACGATCGCAAAGCCATCCGACAATATTTTAGGGTTGTTGCAGATAAGTCGTGTATCATATATATATAGTGATTGGTTGTCGGTTTGTCGCCCAAAATTGCAGTACACTTAAAACCCTCGAGTCCCTCAGTCGCCTCTCACGAGACCGACGGGTAGGAAATGGGGTGATGCTACTCTAAGCCGGCATCACACGGCATAAGTAAGTAGTAAGTATTATAGTACCTATTAATAACAAAATGACAGAAGTAATTATTATTGAAAATGTTTCCTAGGCTTAATCGGTTTTTAATTTGGTAAAAGGTTACTAAGATCCGTTATAATCAGGTATTAGTTAATGACAGACTGATAAGATCATAATTAGAAAACATTAGGTTTCTTCTTGAAAAATGAAATGAAAAAATGAAAAATAAGTTTATTTGATACAAAAACCTTTTACAATTTTCTATATAACTCTGCCAAACTTTAAAAAAGCAATTATTATTTTTTTTTTTTTTTAGTACAGGTGTAAAAAAATTAGCTGCAAAAATATTAAGGGGTGAACTAGCCCATGAAATTGAACAGCTTTCGCCAAGTATATAATATTATATATAGGTATAATTGCCTAAGTACCTAAGTATATACTTATTTATAAGTATATAGGTCGAAACATGAAAAAAAAAATTTTGGACCTCCCATACAAAATTAACAACCGACCAAGCTAATTTGTATGGGAGGTCCAAAAAAAATTCTCATAGGTATTTCGACCTATGTCCCTTGAAGAAAGTTGTTCAGTTTCATTGGCTAAATCAGCTTTTGAAATATTTGCAGCTAATATTTTTACACCTTATAATGTAGGTAGTATCTATCAGTAGCACCTTGAGTTATTTTATCATTTAAGGGAACAATTTTCCCACTTGATATAGTGGCACACTTGACGACCGACGTGGCACAGTGGTAGCGCGACTGCCTTTGATGCAAAGGCCCCGGGTTCGATTCTCGATGGGGTCACTCACAAAGTTGATATTTATCACTTTGTGAATTTGTTCCCAGTCTGGTTAGGACATTGCGGGCTGAATTACCCGATTGTCCGTAAGTAAGATGGTTCCGTGTTTCGGATGGCACGTTAAGCCGTAGGTCCCGGTTGCTGTCTATGATCACTTAGACGGCGGTCGTTACACAACCATGTCAGAAGCCTGCTACTTGTAGAAGGCGGTTGAAAAATTCTGACATCAGGGTTCATCGGGTCATCGGGTTCAAGAAAACCAGTACAAGCTGTGTGTGTGTGTTAAAAAAAAGAAAATATTTATTACTCTCCTCTTTATTATAAAACACCGTAAAGGATAATTTAGTACAAACATCATTGATTTCATGAGCATGATTTAAAAGCTCCAAAACTCCGCTGCAGAACTCTCTTTTTTCTCTTTCCATCTCTTTCACTCCTCATCAGGACAGGTCAGCATGTCAGGATTCTTCTCGCAGATGAAGGCGGTTCTTCTGTCGCACCAGATGTCATCTAAGAGACCAGTTCGGTATACGCCGCCGCAGTATTGGATTGTGAAGTTATTGGGTTCACCAGGGGCGAATTTGTTGTAGCCAGCTTCGAATAGGGTTTGGCCTGGAAGGAAATTGTGATGTTAGAAAAGGACATCCATACATATATACATATATCAGTAGGTAGAGATAGGCAAAGCGTAAACGGTCATTTACGCCACGTTTGAGAAAAGTCTGAGGGTAATTTCAGGAGATTGTGTATTGCTCTTAGTGACTGGTCGCCTCAAATTCCAATACACATCAAGCCTCAAATCTTTTAGTCTTATGGTGTGATGCTATAAAGAGGTTGTAAAAAGAGTTTTACTCTATTTCCGTTTATCTATCAGCCAGGCGATACAGCAGATCTAGACATAGAGTTTTATTATGCTTGCTCGTTTAAAGTACTCGTTGTACTTGACTGTCCAGATAGCATAGCGGACAGTACCTTTGCTCTCTATGCTGAGGGTCGTGGGTTCGATCCCCACAGGACAATATATCAACTTTTGTAAATAATAATAAGTATCTCATGGTTTCTGCCATTCTCTTAGATAGAAAATCGCTTCTTTAGCTATCAGGCCGTCAATACAATACTGCCTGTGTTTGTAATTTTTTGGTCTTTAGTGCAATATATCATATTTTATCTTTATCCTCGAAACAACTCTGATTCCGGACTTACCATGAACGGTCCTCCACTCGCCATGCTCATTCCAGTCGTGGAAACCGATAGAGGCCACATCCCTGACGTAGTCACCAACGCCAGCAAGGTTCGGGTTCTTGGCGAAGAGTTCCCTGATGAGCTGGGCTTCGGTTTCGCTGTTGATGATGGCCAGGTAACCGCCTTTGAAGAAAAGAAAAGAAAAATCTAGCATTAAAACAAAGACGACAAACACATTACATAAAGTTGTCTTCAATATTTTGACGAAGAAGAAAGAAATCTAAATCTGGACTGACAAAGACTGGTTGGCGCATAAAGTAGATCGTTCCTTGTGGCGTATCCTGGGTGAGGTTTAAGAGCAGCACTGCAGTGGACTGTATATACTGATGTGATGTAAGTATATACGATATTTGACACAGAATGGGTTTCTTGCTCAACAAAATCTGTTTTCAAATCCGCATACTTCCTGCCTTATCACCCTCTGTTGGCAAGTAGAGAATCCCACAGAGCATGAAAAATGAAGGTGTTGTACAGAAAATGGACATACCTTCAGCAGCGCAGGTCATATACGCTCTTGACCAGGTACGGGGATACTGGTGGAACTTGTAGCAGCTATTGGTCCTTTTGTCCAGTACGTAGGCTGTGGAAAATGTTAGGAAGTTAGAAAACTAAAGAAGGGGAAAGAGAAATTATCACAAAAAGACTTAGAACTGGTCAACAGCAAACTGAGCATCAGCCTGTAGTGACGGTGCAACAAAAACCTTCTTAAACTTTTTTAAGAAGGCTAAATTTCATTTCCTAAAATACCTAGGCTCCATAATATTTAATAAAGTTGTTCAGCCGCGTGGGCTGATCATGCCTGCAAAGTTTTTCGCACACTGTCCCTTACACCAGGTTTATCAGCAAAAATAATAATTTACGATAAAATAAAATAGAAATATATAAAACGCTCACCTTCATCGGTAGTTCCACAAGCATTCATCATCATGCCAGGAGTGGCCTTCTTATAGCACATGTACGGCAATGTATCGAAGCAGCTGAAATCGGCAAAGGAGCCATCTTTCAACATGGCGATACAGCCTTCCTGGTCCTTGTCGTTGTCAGGTTCACCTGCTGCCCAGGTGTGCGGTATGATGGAGAGAGGGACTCCTGGAATGAAAACATTGTCCATGTAAGTCAGTTTGTCATCCATATTAGTCTTGTCCAGTTTTGGTTTGATAAGGATTTTGACGCAGTGGTAGTGTGTCACAGTACCACATACAGGTATTTTTTTTTTTAAGATTGGACTGCATTTGTCTACTATTATTTCAGATGTTTCATTTGTTTCACATTTCAAAATTCAGATGTTTAAATGGCGAGTGCTTATGACGTCATTACACCACCATGAACCAGATCATTAAGTTGGGACATGCATATAATAATATCATATTTTTATTTTACGAAAAAACTCCTCATTATATGAAACTACTGTTCAAATAAATAGCAAACAAACGACAAAATACCAACTTGTACAAGTAAATGAATAAACAAGCACTTAGTGATATTTGATATTTACTTTACGTCACAGCCACGTCACAACAAGGATGTTAAAGGCTTCAAAGGAAACGTAAATTTTATTCAAGAACAGTGCTATTTATTTTGAAGAATACGCGGTAGAAACAATATTAAAAGAAACAAAAATAACCCTAAACAGTTTTTGGAAAACTTTCGAAATTTTTACCACATGCTGGATTTGAACCAGTGACTTTGGCCATCTCTACTGGCGACACCACTACCATGGCGAGTGGCGGGCGAGTGACGTTTCTAGTATGGACCTAACAGACCGCTGCGATATATTAGCGCTCGGTCGGGTGTTAAGTTTGTGATCTGCCGGACTACCGCTGCTCACTCACAGACCGCGAAATACAGAGTATAAACAAATTAGCTGCAAATATTTTAAGGAATGAACCAGCCCATGAAACTGAACAACTTTCCCCAAGGAACATAGGTCGAAATATGAAAAATTTTGGAAAACTGCCATACAAAATTTCCAACCGACCCCAAGTCAATTTGTATGGGAGGTCCAAAAAATTTACTCATGTTTCGACCCGTGTTCCTTGGGCATAGTTGTTCAGTTTTATGGGCTGGTTCACCCCTTAAAATATTTGCAGATAATATTTTTACACCTTATATACCGATTTCCTTTTAAAGAAACTCACCTTCAACGGAGAACATGTCTCCCCGTGAGAATCTCGAGTGTATCCCGGTGAAGACACCGCATACGTTGCTGTGATTGGACAAAGCAGTCATTGCCGCCCGCAGCGGCTTGCTGATTGGAGAGGCTAGCACCGATCCTAGAAAAACACATTTGTTTATTAATCTAACAGTTTACACATACATAGATCAATCTTCAAAAATGTCAGACGTGGCGATAGTGGCCGTATTTTTACGGCCGTTAACGCTCTGCCTACCCCGCAAGGGATAAAGGCGTGATATATGTATGTATGTATGTAGATCAATCTTTAATCCCTTGCGCGATAGGTAGGGCATAAACGGTCGTTGAAAATCTAAAAAACTTACCAGCTGGTAACCAGAGCTCCACCAAGTATTTAATACATACATTCGTTCATAAATCACTTCGTCCCTTGTGAGGTAGGCAGAGCATTAATGATCGTAAACTAACGGCCGTTATCGCCACGTCTGACAAGTATTGAGGGCCCTTTCAGATGATTCGTGTATCATTATAGTGATAGGCTGTCAGCCTGTCGCCTAAAATTGTAAACACATGAAACCCTCGAGTCCCTTAGTTGCCTTTTACAACACCCGCGGGAAGAAGTGGGCTGATGCTATTCTAAACCAGCACCACACGGCACCAATGAAGCTGTACGCGTGGCTACACACTGGTCTAAGCATATTTGAACTCAAGACGCCTAAGACCACACAGTACAAATGACAATGGAGGGTAATCTTTTACCTTCCATGTGACACCTCAGCTGTGCTTCATGCCAGTCTGCAGGAATCTCATGGTATTTGAGGTACCCGTCGGCTTCTTTGAAGTAAGTGTAGTCACATCGAAACTGCTGTTTACGGGCGGCATCTGATAAAACGATGAAAAAAAAAATAATTTTCAAGATTACAGAAAAGATAACATAAGAAAAAATCAATTTATTACCAAATAGCACGGAGGAGGTAACTGCTCGTTAAAATCAGGAAGTCAATTTCTGGACCAGTGATTTCTAAAAACGTGTACGGAAGTCTGCAACGAGTTGTCTTATTGCTCAGCTCACAATTTATAACACAATGCTTTTATTGTTAGGGGTGAACAGATGAATTTACTGGTATGGATTTGTTTAGTAGAATGTGCAAGCATAAATAGTAGCTGACTTTCGCAAGCAAAATATCAAAAATAGAGCTCTTGGTTTAACCACTTGTATCACACTATCTAGTACTCGAGTTTGTTAATTTTAAGAGCAGGTATGTGCAAATATATATTCTGTAAAAATTAAATTATAATAATCATTGTACTTACAAATAAATGCTACAAAGCCCGCCAGAAGAACACAACACAATACCGACTTCATTCTTAATACTTTTCACTTTACACAATTTTTTACCCGACTACTAAAAGATGGTTGTGTTTTTTCACTATACACTGGTCAAATGTGCTCTCGAAACTAAAAACTAAATGTAAAATTTGACCTTTTTATTTCAAAATACAAAACCAATTACTAAATGAACCTTTTTAGAAAAATACTAATCGGCCTGCGGTTTTAATTGTTCAGCTAATTACTTTAATGATCTGTCATTAGAAAATAAAGCAAATAAATGATTTAACGGAACAGGAAATTATGAATTATTAAGAAATAGGTCGTTAAGTGGTTAGTTTGTTGTGTGATGCCTAACGGTGCACATCTTTTAAATTAAGAAATTTTAGTTTTACTTTGAAATATTTTCTGTATATCGACCAATCATTGATTTCAACCGCTAAGCCTTATTTATATTATACCAAAGAATACAAACTAGGTATAGTTATTATACTTAAATTATAAATTTTGCTCTTGAATCACTCTATTTGCGGATTTATACATACATACATACATATATCATGCTTTTATCCCTTACGGGGTAGGCAGAGCGTTAACGTCCGTAAGAAAACGGTCGCTATCGTTTTGACGATCGTTTTATTCTATATACAGTCAAATGGGGGAAAATAAGACTAGCGGGTAACTTGGGACATGGTCGACACCAGCATCTATGAATCAGCTATAAGCCTATAACGTTATAACTGGTTGATAAATGTGGAGTCCAAAGTTTTCAACCACTTACATTGTTATAGCTGGTTCACAGATGCTGGTGTCGACCATGTCCCAAGTTACCTGCTAGTCTCATTTCCCCCCAGTTGACGTATAATTTTTTTTTTTGCTCAAGGCGGCGAAACTCCTGTGCAACACTGCGTTTTCCATAATTCCGAAGCTCAACACAGTGTCTGTGGAGTCTATAGCCACGAAAAATCTACTTCAGGTACTGATTAAACTGTCTGTGACAAACGTATGAGGCTAATGATGATTATTGTGTTTAAGAAATAAAATTGCATTCTGTAAAAACATAAATTGTGTGTATATTAAAACATCTCTAGATTATTTATAGAATTTTGAAAAGCGCCTGCTAACATTTTCCGTGTTTTATTAAGCTCCACTCTGAAAACAGAAAAGTTACATTAAAACTACTAGGCATTAGTATGTGTATCGAAGTGTTTCCGCCGATCGCTATATACAGGGTGTAAGAGATTGTGTAACGAAAACTTTGCAAGCGTAATCAGGCCATGAAACTGAACAACTTTTTGTATGAGGGCTATGCTGGGAAAAGAGTTTTCAAGTTTCGAGTTTCCATACTAAGTCAGTCAGCTGATCGGGAATTCTGTATGGGAGGTCGAAAAAATTTTCACGTTTCCCACCATAGAAAAAGTTGTTCGGTTTCATGATACAAACAGTCGGTCCACTGGTCACAACACCCGACCAGGCGGCTAGCTACCCTCCCTTTCCCATTCCCTCCTCTGTCGTGACTCGGCCTACTGACCTCATCATCTATTTCTCGTCCTAAGAGTATGGCAGACGCACACTTGACGCACGACGCACCGCTAAAATATTGCAGGGGACTGTCAGATCAGATCCATACTAGAAATGACAATCCCCATACAAAAACCGCTCAACCGCTGTTAACGCAGCGCTATCGCAGTGTCATCCGCCGAGTGCGGTTTTAATTTGGGGAGTGACGTTTCTAGTATGAATCTGACAGACCGCTGCGATATTTTAGCGGTCCGTCTTGCGTCTGGTGTGCCATCCGCCTAAATCTCTTCTTTCATCATATTAGCCTCAATCTAGCATTCCTCTGATGAACGGTACGTCTTCCTCCTCTAACGTCGATTTTGTGTATCTTTTACTTTTACTGCCAGAAAAGTCTACTGCTGGACATGGGCCTCCCCCAATTGGGTATTGCCATACTCGCCACGCTTGGCAGGCAAATTGCCGAATGCAGTGCAAGATATCCTACATTTTTACAGGGAACGCTGCAGTCCTTTCCCTGGATTCATCCCTTAGTTGGCTTTTACGACACCTAAAGTTTGTGAAACACACTAACTGAAGATCACGGAGGACAATAACCACTCCACCACTGGTTACTCTCCTCCGTGCTGAAGATAGTGAAGCTTACAAAAGTCCCCATTCGGAATTTGCTTGCATTTTGTTTTTGTTTTGATGTACTATACCATTTCGGCCCCGGGGCCATCAAATCTACGCCTGTCGGCTTGGTAGGGAGCACGTGCTCACCCGGAAATAACTAATTGGTTGTTCAAACAACCAGCCCAATCACGCCCTTGGGGCGAGGCTGGGCTTAGGAATTGTTTTGGGAAGAACGGATCGGACTGGAACAACGGACGTCGAGTGTGGGAGCCGCCGAAGTCTCTTGCATACGTACACATGTCACGCCTTTATCCCTTGCGAGGTAGGCAGAGTCTTACTTACGCCTCCAACTATTGCAATTTTCGTATTCCATGTCACAATACGTGTCAAATGTTCTGTACATCCCATCGTAGTGTCTTGCGCAAGCCATATTTATCCTAAAAGAATATTTTTTATAACATACATTCATAAATAAATCACGCTTATATCCCTTGCAGAGCGTTAACAGCCGTAAAAACGATTATTTACGCCACTTCTGACAAAAATTTGACAGGTTGTCAAGATGTCAAGCCAAATCGGCTGCGCCCGCTGCAACTCATTTTCTTGTGGGAATAAGGATTTTCCTGGCAAGTCTTATACATTAAAACCTTCCTCTTGATCCATCTCTCTATCTATTAAAAAAACCTGCATCAAAATCAGTTGTGTAGTTTTTAAGATTTAAGCAAACATACATACAGACAGACAGACGCGAAAAGCGACTTTGCTTTATACTATGTAGTGATAGTGATAATCAGGATCTGGGAAACGGCTCTAACGATTTTCATAAAAATTCGTTTATAGGGGAATTCGGGGGCGACAAATCTATCTAGCTAGGTTTTCCATATTAAAGAATCTAAAAAGCTGAGCAATGCTCGGTCAATCAAAGTCAGGGGACTGATTTAGCCATAAAATTATTTGTACTTGATTTTATTTCTAATAAGTAACATACATACATACATACATACATAAATCACGCCTTTCTCCCCAGCGGGGAGAAAGAGGTAGGCAGTGCTTTAACGGCCGCAAAGAAAAAATACGGCAGCTATTGCCACGGCTGACATTTTAAGGATTGTTTTCTAAGGTTGTTTCAGAAAACACGTGAATCACTATAGTGACAGGTTGTCAGCCTGTTGCCTTAAATTTGTAATACACCAATACTCTCGAATCCCTTAGGCTGCCCCCACATTGGGCGTTGGCCGAGCGTACGCGTTTCCTGAGCGTACTGCCGGCGTCGGCGCGGCGCGAACGTCGCGTTAGCGCACCGTCTGCGGGGCGTAGGCTTCGCGTTAGGCTGCCCCCACATTGGGCGTTGGCCGAGCGTACGCGTTTCCTGAGCGTACTGCCGGCGTCGGCGCGGCGCGGACGTCGCGTCAGCGCACCGTCTGCGGGGCGCGGGCTTCGCGTTGTCCAGCGCCGCGCGGGCGCCGCGCAGACGCCGCGCAGACGCCGGGCTTACGTCGCGTTCCACAGGCGTTCGGCCGCCCGTGTCCCCCGCGCACATTCCCCCCCGCGCCCGCTAGCATCTCAGTTGCGGCCGAACGCCCGTGGAACGCGACGTTAGCGCGGCGTCTGTGCGGCGTTCACGCAGCGCCCGCGCGGCGCTGAACAACGCTGAGCCTGCGCCCCGCAGACGGTGCGCTGACGCGACGTTCGCGCCGCGCCGACGCCGGCAGTACGCTCAGGAAACGCGTACGCTCGGCCAACGCCCAATGTGGGGGCAGCCCACTCACAGTGCTATATTATTCTCATAAATGATAATATGAAATTGGAAAATTTACAAGCGCTGACCAGGAATCAAACCCGGGCACATGTGTTACCGCTCCACTGCTCTGCCACTAAGCTATCGACTGGTTGATCTTCGTCAATTTCTCAATCTCTTAATGCTCGTCTCGAAGCGACGGCCTTACAGCGTTTCTCCACTTATACGGTCCGGCTGCCGGATGTCGGAAGCAGCCTTCCGACAATATTCGAATGCCCGATGACGCCTTTCCACCTATCCCGTAAAAGACGGACAATAAAATGACGTCATGGTAGAGTTCAAAGAGTATGTTTTCTTTGCATACTTTTTGTATGTCTGTCAATTCGAAATTTTGAGCGTCTGAATCCAAATTTCGGTTTGGTAAATTCCCGGATCGATAAATTCCGGATGCAGGAAGAGTAGAAAAACATGTATAGTAGTGTAATAGATTTCTAAATCGGATCGGAAATTGATGGACCGGCAAATGACGGATGCCGGATAAGAGGAGAAAGGCCCTTATAGGTACTCTAGGGCCCTTAGTCTGCTAAATAAAAATCGTTTCAGTTGGATGTCGATTGGATCTCAGTTGGATGATTTCCGTCATTTCGTAGTCTACTAACAGTTTGAAGTAAGTATAAATCACAATGGCAATGGAATGACAGTTGAGTTTCGATGGTGTCACAATGACAAAAAAATAGCAGACTTGGGACCTGAATACTTACTGACAACTGATGTGGCGCAGTGATAGTGCGACTTCCTTTGACGCAGAAGGTCCTCGGTGGATCACTCACAAAAACTCACAGATCTATCACTTTGTGAATTTGTTCCCAGTCTGGTTAGGACATTGCGGGCTGAACCATCAGATTGTCCGAAAGTAAGATGGTTCCGTGTTTCGGATGGCACGTTAAGCCGTAGGTCCCAGTTGCTGTCTATGATTACTTAGACGGCGGTCGTTACACAACCATGTCAGAAGCCTGCTACTTGTAGAAGGCGGTTGAAAAACTCTTGACACAGGGTTCATTGGGTTGTTAGACGACTCGGTGTACTACACGAAAAGAAAGAAAGGGATTGTAACAAAGAATTTGTGAGTATATTTTTTCTTAGGATTGTGAAAAAGAATCTGCGAGTATACTTTTTCATAGGAAACAGTTGATTTGTTTGTCTTCCCTTCCTTTCACCAAGGCAGTTCCTTTATTTTTTTTATTATTTATCCCACCATCGTGTGGAACACCCACACGGAAAAAGAGAGAGAATACTTACTTGTAAACTGACGGGCATTCTTTTAAGAAAACCTTACATCCTTTATCGATGAAATCTTTCTTTTTGAACAAAGAGTTTTTCGGGTAGAATCTCACACTCCACGGTCTTGGATGTGATTTGTTAGTATAAGCCTCAGCTGTCCAAATAAACACTGAAAAAATATTACATCGTAATGCCCAGATGCCTTTTAAAAGGTAAGTCGCCTTATGCTATTAACTTCCACATACATACATATATCACGCCTTTATCCCTTGTGGGGTAGGCAGAGTATTAACGGCCGTATGAATATGGTTGCTATCGCCACGTCTGACATTTTTTGAGGATTGTTTTCCAAAGTTGTTTCGGAAAACTGCGTATCACTGTAGTGACAGGTTGTCAGCCTGTCGCCTAAAAATTGGGTATAGGGTGATGCTATTCTAAGCCGGCATCACACGGCAGCTTCAAAAGACCCAGGATATCTGGAATCTAGAACTGCAAGTTTCTAGGACAATGAGGAGCTCATCAGGTTAATTTTCCTTTGTAAACAACACCTTCTAAAAGGTATTTGGGCCGTTATCTTAAAGTTCACGGACCCTTGGGCCTTACGAGGGTAATTTAAATATTTTCTCAAAAACATTTTTTTATGTAAAAATGACCAACACGAGCATTGACACGAGAAAAAAAGACTCAGAAATCTCAAGCAGAGCCAAGCTTCTTAATCTACACTCCTTAAATTCTCCCACTCTCATAAACTCTACCTACACCTTAGTTAAAATACATACATACGTACATACATACACATCACGCCGTTATCCCGTGCGGGGTAGGCAGAGCAATAACGGCCGCTAAAAATCGCTATTGCCACGTCTGACATTTTTGAGGATTGTTTTCCAAGGTTGTTTCAGAAACCATGTGTATCACTATAGTGACAGGTTGTCAGCCTGTCGCCTAAAAATTGTAATACACCAATACTCTAGAGTCCCTAAGTCGCCTCTTACGACAGCCGCGGGAAGGAGGTGGGGTGATGCTATTCTAAGCCGGCATCACACGGCACGAAAATATACGTACATACGTAGGTACATACATACACACACATAACACGCCTTAATCCCTTGCAGGTTATGCAGAGTGTTGACGGCCGGAAAAATACGGACGCTATCGCTGAATCAAGCAAATATTGAAAGCCCTTCCAGATGGTTCGTGTGGCACTGTAGTGACAGGTTATCACCCTGTCGCAGATGTAATACAGATGAAACCCTCGAGTCCCTTAGTCGCCTTTAACGACATCTGTGTAGAACAGTTGCAAGAACGCCTGTTTTTCGTAGTAAAGCAATTCCTCTTCTTTGTAAGTTTGCTGGTGCAGTGTGATGCTGGCTTAGAATAGCACCTACTTGTAAGTGTTGTAAAAAGCGAATAAGGGATAATTATCAATGTAATGAGCATCAGGGTGTGGGACACCGAGTCGTCCTACGACCCGATGGACCCTAGTGTCAGAATTTTTCAACCGCCTTCTGCAAGTAGTAGGCTTCTGACATGGTTGTGTAACGACCGCCGTCTAGGTGATCATAGACAGCAACCGGGACCTACGGCTTAACGTGCCATCCGAAACACGGAACCATCTTACTTACGGACAATCGGGTGGTTCAGCCCGCAATGTCCTAACCAGACTGGGAACAAATTCACAAAGTGATAGATATCAACTTTGCGAGTGACCCACCGAGAATCGAACCCGGGACCTTCTGCGTTAATGGCAGTCGCACTACCACTGCGCCACATCGGTCGGTCACCGGTCAGGGTTCCCTGTGAAAGCGAACGCTGCGCTCGCCAATCCTCTTGCCAAGTGTTGCGGTGAGTATGGCAATACGGGTAGTAATATGGTAATCTTTTCCCTTTTGGGGGAAAAGGGAAAAGATTAAAATCCGAAACTAAACAAAAAAAAAACGCGATCCCAAAAAAGATTAAATACCTAGGTACCATCAGTAACACTGCACATCAACGTAAACTAGTTTTTCATTTACTGACTTGGAACAACCACAATAAAATGGGTAGGTTGTTCTAAGGTGTATGGATGAGCACCTGATGTTTTTCTACAAACCCTCTTACCTAATGACCTAAATGATTTGTTATGACGTTGTGTTATTATTGTGTAAACCGAAAAATAGGTCAGATAGAGAAGTAAGTACTATAATTGAAAACGAAGAATAATATTTACGGCGTTCATAACAAGAATTGCCGTGTGATGCCGGCTTAGAATAGCATCACCCCACATCCGTCCCGCGGGTGTCGTAAGAGGCAACTAAGGGACTTGAGGGCATCCGTGTATTACAATTTTTAGGCGACAGGCTGACCACCTGTCACTATAGTAATACACATGTTTTCTTAAACAACCTTGGAAAACGTGGCGATAGTGGCTGTATTCTTACGGCAACTATCGCTCTGCCTACCCCGCAAGGGATAAAGGCGTGATATATGTATGTATGTATGTATGTATAACAAGAATTTATTTATTAACATTAGTGAAGGAGGTAAATTAAAAGCTTAGATAGATAAGTAAACTCTTAATTGCTTACAACAAACAATATTAAAACACAAAACGGCACAATATACTAGAACTAAAAGTAAGCAAAGGCGGCCTTATCGCTCGTTAGTATACTTACATATTTCGAAATTAAATCCATGTTAAAAGTTATTGCATATACATACATACATATATCACGCCTTTATCCCTTGCGGGGTAGGCAGAGCGTTAACAGCCGTAAGAATACGGTCGCTATCGCCACGTCTGACATTTTTGAGTATTGTTTTCTAAGGTTGTTTCGGAAAACATGTGTATCACTATAGTGACAGGTTGTCAGCCTGTCGCCTAAAAATTGTAATACACCAATACTCTCGAGTCCCTTAGTCGCCTCTTACGACACCCACGGGAAGGATGTGGGGTGATGCTATTCTAAGCCGGCATCACACGGCATTAAAAGTTATTGAGCCAATTAAAAGTTGTTATTTGCCGTGTGATGCCGGTATAGAATAGCATCACCCCAATTCTTTCCGCGGGTGTTGTACGAGGCAACTAAGGGACTCGAGGGTTTCATGTGTATTACAACTTTAGGCGACAGGCTGACAACCTGTCACTACAGTGATGCACGAATCATCCGAAATCCTCAATACGTGTCAGATGTGGCGATAACGACCGTAATTCTGCGATCATTAACGCTCTGCCTACCCCGCAAGTGATAAAGGCGTGATTTGTGTGTGTAAATATTATTATACTGCGATTAAAATGCTATATTTCTTAGTTCACTTTCAGGTGAAGGTGAATCTACAGACCAGAAATGTACAATTGAATGAAGAAAAGAAGTTGAAGAGCTGACACCACATTTTCTGATTGTATCAAGAGCAGGTCTTCGGATCCTGTAGATGACACTATCACCCTACAGAAAACCTTACTTACTGACACTGGCGTAATAATATTGGAATTGGACATACACATACCTATATCACGCCTTTATCCCTTGCGCGGTAGGCAGAGCGTTAACGGCCATAAGATATTTTTGAGTATTGTTTTCCAAGGTTGTTTCAGTAAACATGTGTATCACTATAGTGACAGGTTTTTAGCCTGTCGCCAAAAAATTGTAATACACCTGTACTCTCGAATCCCTTAGTCGCCTCTTACGACACCCGCGGGAAGGATGTGGGATGATGCTATTCTAAGCCGGCATCACACGGCAAATTGGAATTGGAAACGCCATTAAATAAAGAAATTGAATTGACCAGAGATGTCATGCGCGCGCAGGCGCTCCCAAATGTCATTATTTCTCTGTGGGTGAAAGTGGGGTGAATCCCAAATCACAACGCAGCGTATGTTTAGCGCGTCTGTAACGCATGCATCTGTCAGATGCAAGAAAACTTCAAATACACCGTACTAAAAACTGACGATGCAGCACGAGCGGATGAACTTGCGTTGTATGACAGACGCATCCGTTGACGCAAGTCCATCGCCAACGTCGGTTTTTAAAATGGGGAAGGAAATGTCTTTGCATCTGGGAGACGCATGCGATAGGTACGGATGCTCTGAAATAGCGCTACGTTGAGCGTCAAGTGTGAGAACCACCACAGCCATTTTAACTTCAGTGCAAATATTTTTAGAAGGTACTTACGCAAGCAAACCAACAAGACGTAAAATTGTTTCAACATCCTGTAAGGTTCAAAACTTGAACAATACTTCCCACTCGTCAAATATTTGTCGTAATATTCATAACTTTGATATGTACAAGTCACAAAACAAAAGTTAATGCAAACAACACAAGTAAAAACAAACATTACATTCTGTACGCCATAAAATCATTGGAGTTCTCGTCAATAAAATCTGAAATTAATTGAAAACTCATTGAAATGACAAAATGTGGAGAACTTTTCTTTAGTACGACTATTTCTTTATATTTATTTTAATTTATTCCTTGGAGTAAGATATACTGAACAACGTTCCCCAAGACACACAGGTCGAAATATGAGAATTATTTTTAACCTTACATTCTTCCTTCCAGTAATTTTGTATAGGTTTGGGAGGTCCACATTTTTTTACATATTTTTTTACCCGGTATACCTGATGTCTCCTACAAATTGTTTCACATGTATAAATTTTGTATGAAAGGTGTAATTTTTAATATTTGGACTTATTTTTCTTGCAAAATGTGATTCCGTAACACGACTATTATTTATACATTCATAATAAAAAAAAAATTGGAACTATTTTTTTCATTACCTTCTTACTACATCATCAAGGTAAAGTCCGGAGTCCCGAACGCAAAAAACAAAAGTTGTGATTCTACAAAGACTGATGCGTCTCAATTTACAAACACCGTTATCAGAAACAGGGGGATCCCTAGACATCACCCAGACATTATAAAACGTTATACTCCCTTGTTATTAATGCTGTGTTTGAACCTTCTGGGTATTGTGATAAAGACGAAAATTGTTTGTTTATGACTTTATCATCTGCATGAACTATACAATAATAAAATGCGAGTAGCTGGTTTGAACTTCCAGCTTTTATAACTCTTATCGTGCAAGACATAAGAGCGGTTTTTATTGCATTGTTATTTTTTGAACGGTAAAAGAAAAATTGTAATAAAAACAGTATTTAAGCCATGGACTTCGTATGAATATCATTATCACTTCATTCAACCCCAGTGACTAGTAGCTCTATAGCTGTGTGGGACACCAAGTCGTCGAACGACCCGAGTAAAAAATTGAAAATGAACTTCACAAAGGTCTTGTTCTTCGTATTTTCCTGCCTTTTGGCACTCAGTGTTGTATCGGGTAGCCCGCGATGGAATCCTTTCAAGAAATTGGTAAGAATTTAATTAAATTTAACTAACTAACTAAAACTAACTTCTCTATCTCAAAACCCCGAAAAGGATCTTGGCTTCCGAAAGCTTCCTCCATTGAACCCTAAATTAATTTTACGGTCTGAAAGTTTTTTGACCTCTCATAGTAAAGGCGGTCAGCTGAACGTGATTTTGTATGTAGAGATTGAATGTTTTTTGTCATAATGTTCCTAGGGGAAAGTTTAGAATCATGGTTTCTAAGTCCTATCAGTATTCAAAGGGCTGGCAACATTACCTACGTATTTTTCTCATCTCTGTCGAAATATGACGTTTAGGTATACTTCTCATCAAAAATTCGAGGACACCTTGACGGAACCATCTTTCATTTGTTATATGAGCGGATTGTTAAAATTAATTAGCCATTTTTGAATCGTTTCTTTATCTGCGTGAGATATATTAATTGTTATGGCTGATTAAATTATAGCTACTGTTGGTAAAAAAATTGTGTTTTTTTCCAGGAGAAGGCTGGTCGGAACATTCGAGATGGGATCATCAAAGCTGGTCCTGCAGTGGCGGTCGTCGGGCAAGCCTCAAGCATCTACAAGCAAGGATAGAGACATAGTTCATCTAATAAAGTGTAGCGACCAGCCTAACTTGACCTCAATGGCCGATACAAGCACGGACAGACGCCTACTGACAGTTACGCTGGTCGTGACGCAATACAGGCTGTTAAGAATAGTACTAAGTTCCTTTCAATAGATGAACCACCCCATGAAACTGAACAACTTTCCCGAGGGAACCAAGAAATATGGAAAACAATTTTAGATCTCCCATACAAAATGTACGAATCGACCGAGTCAGTTTTTGTGTGAGGTCCAATATTTTTTCCATATTTCAACCTATGTTCCTTTGGGAAAGTTTTTCAGTTTAATGGGCTGGTTCATCCCTTAAAAATAACTCAGTACTTTTCCTAACAATCTGTAAAGCGCATGAAGTTTAGATCTTTGGACGAGATACACAGCGCCATCTAGCCTCAAACTTAAACATAACTGTATTATTATAAGGTGTTTAATATTTTTTACATTAAATTAGGTTAATATTTTGTTTATAATAAGTATGATCTAAGTTTATACTTAGGTACTTGATTTAAATAAAAAGTTATAAAATATACGTTTTTATAATTATACTATACAAACCAAAACTTGTACGTAGCGACGCCTCTATCATTTGGGCCACTGCGGCTCAACTGTTGCCTGCGAAATTTTACAAGTGTGTCTTACCCAATATCTCGTAGCACTAGAATAGTTTGCAACGTATTCCCAGCTACTTCTTCTTTTTAAATGGGACACCGAGTCGTGCGACGACCCGATGAGCTCTGGTGTCAGAGTTTTTCAACAGGCTGCTAAGTAGTAGCAGGCCTCTGACATGGTTGTGTAACGAACTACTAATTAATATCTTACAGTTTGAACAAAGGTAACCAAAGCGCTGAACATATATACCTGCATTATAATTATGCCTTTATCTCTTGCGGAGTAGGCAGAGCTCTAAGAGCCGCAAATATACAGTTGTTTTCGTCACGTCTGACAAATATAGGATGCCTCTCAGATTATCCGTGTATCACTGTGGTGACAGGTTGTCAGCCTGTCACCTAAAGTTGTAATACACTTGAAATCCCTTTTTTTTTTTTAAATAAATCGTTTTTTTCAAGCATAATTGCCTTTTACAAAAATAAACGACTTAGGTATGTAAATAAGACACCCGCGGAAAAGAAATGAGGCGATGCTATTTCAAGCCCGCATCTAAACAATTCTAAATTAAAAGAATTCTAAATTATCTCGGTGGGTGAAAATCCATAAATCATTTTGAAGCTACTATTATTTCTGAAGATAAATACAAACAGGAAATAATTTTATGAATTTCGTTCTCATTAACATTTCCATAGCCCGTTGATTAACATGGCTTATCCGAGCGGATAAATAGAAAGTCATTAAAATTCTGTCCCCGGTATAAACATTAGATAGGTAATTATTAGGAGCGCCTCAGCTACCTCAGCTGACGACTGATGTGGCGCAGTGGTAGTGCGGCTGCCTTTGACGCTGAAGGCCCCGGGTTCGATTCTCGGTGGGCCACTCATAGAGTTGATATTTATCACTATGTGAATTTGTTCCCAGTCTGGTTAGGACATTGCGGGCTGAACCACCCGATTGTCCGTAAGTAAGATGGTTCCGTGTTTCGGATAACACGTTAAGCCGTAGGTTCCGGTTGCTGTCTATGATCACTTAGACGGCGGTCGTTACACAACCACGTCAGAATCCTGCTACTAGTAGGAGGCGGTTAAAAATTCTGACACTAGGGTTTATCGGGTCGTTGGACGACTTAGTGTCCCACATGAAAAGAGAGAGATAGGTAATTATTAGGAGCACCTCAGCTACCAATTTAGCCGTTCCCACACCTGACGTACGTTGATGCGCATTTTTAACGCACCCGGAATGGATTTGTCTGTCATGTAGGTATGTAAAATTCAATTTTCCATAGTAAAATCTTTGGTTGACGCAGCGCCAACTGATGACCTAGCGTTGATTGACTGTCGCGTCTGGGGACCTGCGTCATCATCGGTTTTTAGTATGGGAAATATATCTGTACCTGACAGACGCATGCGTCCCAGATGCGCTAAAATAGCGCTCCGCTGTACGTTAAACGTGAAAACCATCTATACTAAAGAACCACCGCACCGCTCGAATAGGTCATATTTGACAGCTGTCAGACCCATTCTAAAGGATATGTCGACTAAGAAAAATAGAGCTTAATATTCACGCTCTTATCCCGTATGGGGTAGGTAGAGCGTTAACGACCGTTAAATTACAGTCGTATCGCCACGTCTGACTAAAATTTGAATGTCTATTCAGAAAAAGTGTGTATCACTTTAGAGACAGGTTGACAGCCTGTCACCTAAAATGCAATACACATAAAACCCTCCCTAAGTTGCCTCTTACGACACCCGCGAGAAAGAATTGGGGTGATGCTATTCTAAGCCGGCATCACACGGCATTCTCCCTGATACCTAATAAATTAACAAGACTACTTGAGAGAGTACTACTCTCTACGTAAGTACCTACGAGTATCTAGACGGTATCTCCTTGACATTCTCATCAAATCCGCTTACCAAGCGAGAAAAAATTACTTGCTCATTCGATAGGCAATCTACATCGTCGGGATGAACAAAGAATAGGCCCTAAAAAGGCTGAAATTCGTCATTTCACGGTTGTTAACTCAAATACGGGTTGAAAATGTGGATCGAACGTAGGTCACATAAAATAGGAAAGATCCTCAAAACCGGTTTTGGGTTTCCGATCCGGTTCAGTTCCGGAATTCCGGTTCTAATTTCGGTTTTGGTAGGTTATAAGAAATCAAATCAAATCTAATCACAATTGATTAGATCACTTTTGTGATTAGACTACGCAATCGTGGTAGTATTAACAAAAGTTCTTGTAAAAGAAAAGTCCGTCCGATATGATTTACCTTCATAAAGTGTATGCACAATACATAGTTAGCGTTACACATTTAAATCACAAACAGAATAATTATACAATTTCTCTGCCAGGTAATAAAATCACACGTTTATTCTTGAAACAGCCTGAACTCACGTGACGTCTGGGTGCTGCGCATTTTTAACGCATGCGTCTGTCAAACTAGTTCAAACAATTTCAAAGAAGTTCATGTGTCAACGGCCGTTTTTAACCCTCCGGTGCATAATTGATTATTCTCAAAATGTTTCATAACGGTAAGACCTAATCTCGCAATGACTGAAACCAATAAGACTTACTCTTGAAATAAATTAGATATAGGCGCTTCGAATTTTCTTGCATCTTACAGACATTCATTAAAAATGCGCAACAACAGACGTTAAGTATGATTCCCGCCTACGACTTTTGCATCACATTTCTCTTTCATTTGGACAATTCACGTGAGGGTCGTGATTTACTGATGTGTTCACTTTAAGAATTTCGAAAAACGACAGTAAATTGTAATGTCCTGGAAACCGGATAAAATCTCTTTAAAGAACATCGTAGTTTTTCAAAAGTTTCATGACATTTTAAAGATTGTTGTTTCTAAAATAAATTGTAATAGGTATCAAAAACTCAATTTTCCGGTATTTTACTCCGGTTTTTGAATACCGGTTTATTTTCTGTAACCGAACGATGGACATAAATTTCGTTAATAACGGGACATGGGTCTAGTTCAATTAGGAAAGTGCTTTCGATCACTTTTCGGGAAATCGTTCTGGGAGAAAATCCAAAATGCGGGTCTTTATACGTAACAAATCATTTCGGGGATCCATGTCAGAAACTTTGAAATAACTTTGAATCCCTAATATTAGGATTTACCAGGCGTGTTTAAGTTTGGCCGCAACGATGGTCTAATCTTTAGCTATGCCGAGCCAAGGTCCAGTTTTAAGCAAAGGTGGCCATTCCGAATAAATTTTGCCGTGTGATGCCGGCTTAGAATAGCATCACCCCATTTCTTTCCTGTGGGTTTCGTAGAAGCCGGCTAAGGGACTCGCGGGTTTCATGTGTATTGCAATTTTAGGCGACAGGCGGACAACCTGTCACTATCGTGATACACGACTTATCTGAAACGACCCTCAAACATTTTGTTAGACGTGGCGATAACGGCCGTAATTTTAAGGTCGTTGACGCTCTGCCTACCCCGCCAGGGATACAGGCGTGATTTGTGTATGTGTGTGTATGTATGTGTTAAACGAGCAAGAATTGTTTATGTTCTCATAGGTAAATAAATTAATTGGGATCTCGAAAACGGTTCCAACGAATTGTTATGGGAATTCGTATAAAAGAGGATTCGGGTGCAATAAATCGATTTACCTAGATTTTATTGTCCAAAAATTCTAAATGGCATGAATGGCCGAAGCTCGGTATTAATAAATTAATTTGGAATTCGTTATAACAAGGTAAGGGAAGCTTTTCTTAGAAATCTCTAGCTTACTGGTCCTTAGATTCGTTTCTCTACGTAAGTATTCCGTAAGACCTTATAATACCAGAATTGATTGAAAAATTAGGTAGGGAGTTAGTGACATCCTCTTCCTCCTTGAGTTGTAATTCCTCATTACTGAGGGTGCGACCAAATGTGGCGCAGTGGAAGTGCGACTGCCGTTGACGCAGAAGGTCCCGGGTTCGATTCTTGGTGGGTCACTCACAAAGTTAATATTTATCACTTTGTGAATTTGTTCCCAGTCTGGTTAGGACATTGCGGGCTGAACCACCCGATTGTCCGTAAGTAAGATGGTTCCGTGTTTCGGATGGCACGTTAAGCCGTAGGTCCCGGTTGCTGTGTATGATCACTTAGACGGCGGTCGTTACACAACCATGTCAGAAGCCTGCTACTTGTAGAAGGCGGTTGAAAAATTCTGACACTAGGGTTCATCGGGTCGTTGAACGACTCGGTGTCCCACACGAAAAGAGAGAGAAAGAGAGATTACTGAGGGTCGTGATTTCCCTTTGAAAATCATCTTCTGTATGATTATACAGAGTGTTCGGCAGAGCGTGTGACATACGAAAATGATGAATAGGTGGGTCCATCTGCTACTCACTCAGCCCAAAATACTTGACCGTGGTCCCATGCTTTTTTTTTTAATTTTTATAGTTTTTTCAATGATTTCATCATATCAGATGCTGGCTGCCCATTAAATTATTGCTTTATGCCGAAGATGCCTAAGAAAAAAAATACGAGTCCTAAACAGTATTCTGATTCTGGAAATATTACATACATACATATATCACGCCTTTATCCCTTGCGGGGTAGGCAAAGCATTAACAGCCATAAAAAATAAGGCCACTATCGCCACGTCTGACATTTTTGAGGATTGTTTTCCAAGGTTGTTTCAGAAAACATGTGTATCACTATAGTGACAGGTTGTCAGCCTGTCGCCTAAAAATTGTAGTACACCAATACTCTCGAATCCCTTAGTCGCCTCTTACGACACCCGCGGGAAGGATATGGGGTGATGCTATTCTAAGCCGGCATCACACGGCATAAATATTATTCACTATAAATATTTTTTTGTAAGAATAAGATGTGTTCCCGGCATGTACTATAGTTTATAATCCTCTTGAATTATGCAATATATAAAAAAAAACGTATCCAAATTCGCAATGAATGAAGTTAGCCGGGTCCATGACAGAGAAACTAAAATGGCGACTTAATTTTCTACTAGTTTTTTGTACTTACTATTCTACTGATTTTCTTTATAGCTCATTCGCTAAGATAGTGTCGTGATCAGCGTAACTTAACCTCAATGCTCCACACATGCACGTACGGGTGCGTACTGACAGTTACGCTGGTCGTGACACTATGTAATTGTAAGCGAATGAAGTATACATACAACCTAAATTATTTTCCAAACTTTGACGCATAACGGCCGCTTGTACCTCCTAGTTAGCACTGTGGCACTTGCATGCCACAACATACAAATAAAAGACGTTCTTGCGACTTGAAGTATTGTAATACAGGAAAAAAAACCCTTATAGGGTTTTCTGCTAACTATCGTAAGTCCGCTGTAACTTCACATGTGCTATTCTGAGCACTACATTAAAATCATTAATTACTAACTAATCACATAAAAATCACTGGATTCGTTAACTGTTATATATTTTGAGCCTTGTTGCTAGCTGATTTGATGGCGACTGGGTCAAAAAGTCAGAAAAATGTGTGACGACATTCCAATTTCCAATTTGAAATGATTCGTGAAAGGACAAGTGGTTTATGACGGATGTGGACGCAGAGGTTCTACTCTGCTACAGTACCTACCTTCTTCTTAGATTTAAGAGCCCAGCTCTTGTCGGTGGAGTACCTACCTTACCCAACTAAATTCATTATCAATTTCGATCTTCAAGTACACGAATAGACATGGTCTAATTAATAGAAGGGATGCCTTTTGTACCAATTTGAATTGTAATTCAGGGACGATCCAGAGCGGGTCAGAGTTGGTACGGAACGATACATCATGTCAGGCTTTTGATAGGTTACATTGGAATTGGACCCTTGAAATTCTACATGTCTAATGATACCTATTCAACAGTAATACATTTTATGTATATTACTAGTGGGTCCCTGCGGCTCCGTCCGCTTTGTTTTTCGGGATACCAACTGTCTTACGTGTTAATCTAAGGTATCTTCTGCCTGTGTGCCAAATTTAATGCAAATCGGCTTTGTAGTTTTTGCGTGAAGAAGTAACAAATAAAAAAAACATATCAACTTTCGCATTTATATTATCAATAGGATTATAAAATGTAATTGACACAACTTTTGCTTACTGGATCCGCTGAATTTCAAATCCACCTTTCGCCCAAAGCTAAGATAGTTTTCACACTTAACGTTCCAATGTTTTAGCGCGTGCTTAACGCATTCCTAACCCAAAATTTTGCGCATGCTTAACGCATTCGACTGTCATATACATACTAAAAAAACTTCATTCCTCATATAAACGAATGCCCGACGAAAGTCTTACGCAGACACTTGCGTAACGTATTCGTCTGTCAAACCTACAGGCATCAAATGTGACTGACTTGCAAAATGTTTTCATACAGAAGATTAAATTGGCATTATCCGTCAAACTTATTGAACGCTTTTGAATAAGGACTAAAGGGACTATTCACGGCTCTACGGATTAAATAGATTGTCCTAACAAAATTTCTAAAGATGTTGTGAGTTTGCAGGTTCTTTGGTGGAGATTTGATCACGGATTTGATTGATTAGGCGGATCGCACACTTAACCCCCGACGGAGAGCTAAAATATCGCAGCGGTCTGTCAGATCCATACTAGAAACGTCACTCTCCATATTAAAACCGCACTCCACGGACAGCGGTTGTTTGTTTTAGTATGGTGATTGACATTTCTAGTATGGATCTGACAGACCGCTGCGATATCATATTGCTTCGTCGTGCGTTAAGTGTGCGACCCGCCTTAGGCGAACATCACACTGGATCGGGACATCGCTCCGATGTCAGGAGCAACGTGACTCCTGCAGCCAACCTGGCTCCGCACGTATCGACTTGTCGTTCCTGTGGAGTCAGCCAGGGAGGCCGAGAGGGTGGCGCAGGCAACCCTGCGTTTTCCATAATTGCGTCCCAGGGAACGCAGTGATAGTGCTCTTGCCTCAGACACTGATTAAATCGTCTATCACAGACGTATGAGGCCAATGATGATGTGTGTCACTGCACTGCGTTTCTATTTTACCGTGCATGCAAGCTTATAAGATATTTACGACCGATAATGTGGCGATATGATAGTGCGACTCTCTGTCACGCAAAGCTTCCGGGTTTGATTCTCGTTGGTTCACTCACAAAGTTGTATTATCACTTGTTATTTATCTCATTTGGTCATTGCAGGCTGAACTGTCTGATTTCGGAGGGCACGTAGGTCTCGGTTGCTGTCTCTTATTACCTAGACGGCGGTCGTTACACAGCCATTTCAGAAGCCTGCTACTTGTAGTAGACCGTTGAAAAATTCAGACACCAAGATTTATTGGTTCGTTGGACGGCTTAATGTCCCACACGAAAATTTTGAAAATATAAAGTATTTACATTATACTTAATTTATTAAAATATAAAATAACATTTACACGAATACTGTTTCACACAAAGAATATAATACCGACATGCAGAGTGTAAAAAAATTGCCGCAGATATTTTAAAGGGTGAACCTGCTCATGTAACTAAACAACTTTCCCAAGAAACATAGGTCGAAATATGAAAAAACATTTTGAATCTCCCATACAAAAATACCAACCGACTAAGTCAATTAGTATGGAAGGCCCAAAAAAATGTTTCTTAGGGACAGTTGTTCAGTTTCATAGGCCGATTCAGCCTTTAAAATATTTGCAGCTAATATTTTTACACCTAGGTTAGGTAGCCGACCCTGACAGAGAAACTGGATAAAGCAAGGAGAACGAACGATACCTAGTACAAACTAAATTAAAAGTTATCATACCAATATTGGGCCAAGAAGCAAAGTTTACTGAAGGAAATTGGAAACTGCTCGTTTTTATGGCTTCACAGTTTTTATGCCAAAATTTTCTGAAATGAATTTGTTGAGGTGGAAATTCAAACGCTAACATTAACACAACTAATTTCAAAGAAATATTTTCAAGGAGCATGTTAGAAATAGGTCTGAATGATATGAAAGAAAAAAAAATTAGACGGATATCTTGTAGAAACTTAAATTCAGTTTTTTACTGAGAGAGAATAAATTGACATTTACGATTGTCACTTTTTTGCAAATCTTAAATAGTGATGTGCCAGTTGTCAGTACCGGTAACTGTGTTTATCACAATATAAATTAATTTAATTTGTTTCTTTTAGTTCCTAGTAGACGGCGCTCGTGCGAATGGTGTAAAACCTCAGCAGTGATTTCCATAGATCGGGGTAATAGTTTTTTTATTATGCTCTGACTTGAAATTTGATTTACACGTCACTATTAGAAGTAGTAAAAAAATTGGCAACCGAAAATGTCAGTTTACACTAAAAAAACAGTCAAGCTCTAGCTGGGTTAGACAGTTTGGTCTAACTTATCTTAGCTCCGATCTTATGCCGTGTGCGTACGACTTACATTGGCAGTACAAATATTGTTTATCTGAACTTTAACTTGACTATATTCTAGCCGATGGACCGATGACTTAAAGAAGGCGGCTGGTAGCGAGTGGATGGCGAAAGCGGGAGATCGTTCATTGTGGAGTACCCTGGGGGAGGCCTATGTCCAGCAGAGGACTGCTATAGGCTGAAGTATAGTAGTAGAGTATTTTCTTTCTATGGCTGATATTTTCTTTGGATGACAGCTCTGTAGGTCTTCGTGGCATGGGCTTTTGGTTCTATCCTTGCTTGTAGATGCTTGAAGCTTGACCTACGACGGCTACAGCGGGTCCTGCTTTGATGATGCCGTCGCGAATATTCTGCCCCACTCTCTCCTGAAAATGAAGACATAAGATTCATAATTATCATCTTCAAAATAGATTAAAATACAATCAATGCCAGTAAGTACCATTACGAAGTGCAAAGATGGTTCCGTGTTTCGGAGAGCACGTTAAGCCGTAGGTCTCGGCTGTTGTCTATGAATACTAAGACGGCGGTCGTTACAAAACCATGTCAGAGGCCTGCTTCTAGTTGTAGGTGGTTGAAAATTCTGATCGGGTCGTTGGATTACTCGCTGTCTGATGCTCAAAAGAAACCTCGCGGGTGAACAAAAAACGAGTAACGTTCCCTGTTAATGCAACATCTTGGACTGCGCTCGCCAATCCGCTCGACAAGTGAGTATCGCAATTAGGTACCGCCAATCGCAAAAGGCCCATGTCCAGCAGTGGACTGTTGTGGCTATAGTAGTAGATACTACTATACTACCTAGATACCTAGATAGGTATCATGTAAAAGAGAAAAACTTACCAATTTCTTAAAAGGTTTCCATCTTGGTGCAGCAGAGACGACACTCAAAGCCAAAAGGCAGGAGAAGAAGATGAAGAATATTTTGGAGAAATTCATGTTTTTTTCACAAACTATAGGTAGTTTAGGTTAACCGTTTTAGCAGCTGTTGAGCTGAACTAGTGAATGACACTAAGTTTAGAATTACATCCGTTTAAATACTATACATTTAACAAATTTATTTCTACACTTGAAGTTACAAAGATAAATACCAAATTCGCTCTTACGCTGTAGCCAATAAGAGCTATTAAAGATGATAAAACGTAGTGATGACATACATTTAGCGTTGTCTTTAGAGAATTCGCGACAACTATAAAATGCAGTTGCTATAAAGAGATTTGAACTATTAACAACTGTATGTTCTTAGAAATAAGAGTCAAGTTGTAATATGCTGTTGATGACGTAGTTTGTTCTCACGAGGTAATCCCCGAGCTTACAAAATGTAGTATGGTTTACATTTATTCTAGCACGTGCTGTGCTTTTTTTGTAAATTTTCACACTTTACACTGTTTAAATAGAATGTAGAAAATATTATTTATACCGAATACCGGGTGTAAAAAAATTTGTTGCAAATATTTTAAGGGGTGAACCAGTCCATGAAACTGAATAAATTTCCCCAAGGAACATAGGACGAAATATGATAAAAAAATTAGACCTCCAATACAAAAATTACCAACCGACCAAGTCGATTTGTGTGAGAGATCCTAAATGTTTTTCGACCTATGTTTCTTGGGGAAAGTTGTTCAGTTTCATGTGCTGGTTCACCCCATAAAATATTTGCAGCTAATATTTTTACGCCTTATGTCAAAATAAACAAGGCCAATTCTTTTTGAGGAACAAAGAACTTAATGCAATAATTGCGAGTCAGCCATACTTTTGTGTGTAATCTCTCTTTCTCTTTTCGTGTCTTTTAGCATCCAAAACATACAATATTTTATGAATATGATAGGTATCTAGATTCATTAATCTTAACCACATGAATTTTTAGACGAAAAAAACCGCTTGACAATTGGTGAACGAAAACCAGAGCTACAAAGGAATTTTCGGGAGCGCGCGCTCCGCTATTTAGTATGGCGCGCGCCGCCATTTTTGTATGGGCTGAGCTAGACGGGTTAATACGTGTAAGGCGGATCGCACACTTGATGCACGACACGACGGAGCGCAAAATATACCTGTCTTTGCTGTCTGTCAGATCCATACTAGAAACATCACTCCCCATACCTAAAACCGCACTTGACGGATGACACTGCGTCAACAGCGGTTCAAGTGTGCGCTCCGCCTAAGTGACAGCCCATCCACGTCTTACGTCTCACATGTGTAGATAGCGTTCATGGTGCTTCTTACATTTCTGGCGCAGCATGCGTAACGCATGCGTCTTTTAAACGCAAAGAAAATACTAATAATAGACGTTGACGTAGGAACAACGCACTAACTTGCGTTGATATAAGTCTCCGGTACACTTGTTATGGTAGATGCAATATATCAGTTTTGCACTAGCGTCCGTCAAGTGTGGAATTCACCTTAGTCTGATACTCTTCTCTTGTCGTGTGAGACACCGAGTCGTCCAACGACTCGTTGAACCCTAGTGTCAGAATTTTTCAACCGTTTTCTACAAGTAGCAGGTTATAGCTGACATGGTTATCTAAGTTCCATCTAAGTGATCATAGACAGCAACCGGAACCTACGGCTTAACGTGCCATCCGAAACACGGAACTATCTTTTTTACGACAATCGGGTGGTTCAGCCCGCAATGTCCTAACCAGACTAGGAACAAATTCACAAAGTGATAAATATCAACAAAAGTGACCCACCGAGAATCGAACCCGGAACCTTCTGCGTCAAAGGCAGTCGCACTACCACTGCGCCACATCGGTTGTCGTCTGATACTAATAACAATTATTCCCCTAATAATTCAAAGAATTTTGCCGTGTGATGCCGGCTTAGAATAGCATCACTCCACATCCTACCCGTGGGTGTCGTAACAGGCGACTAAGGGACTCGAGAGTATTGGTGTATTACAATTTTTAGGCGACAGGCTGACAACCTGTCACTATAGTGATACACATGTTTTCTGAAACAACCTTGGAAAACAATCCTTAAAACTGTCAGACGTGGCAATAGCGACCGTATTCTTACGGCTGTTAACGCTCTGCCTACCCCGCAAGGGATAAAGGCGTGATATATGTATGTATGTATGTATGTATTCAAAGAAGCTGTTTGCGGAAGACTTAAAGGATTTCATCTCATCTTTGGTCGCGGGACTGTACCTGCAAATTATCTGTGTACATAAAGTTAATTCGCCGAATTTATATGATTGTTTAATATGACACCAGCTGGTAGACCGAGCTCACTCGGTTGTAGTTTTTTTTCGCCTTAATAGAAGGAATGTCTTTCTAGAACTTAGCAGTGCCTGTTTCGGCCATTTTTGTTCGTGTTGTATCTGTCCTGTATTTGTTTTTGTGTGCAATAAGTGGTTAAAATAATACATGGCAGTTTGACAAGTGTCAGTTTTATTAATGATCTAGAATTATATAGATCGCTTATTGCTCCCGAATACTTCATACCTACAAAACTTTGTAAAAATACTTCGTGCCGTTTCTGATATACGGGTGTGAAAAAAGTACTGCAAACATTTTACGAAGTTTTTGTACCTCCCATACAAATGGACTTACTTGGCTGGTACATCAGTATGGGAGATCCATTTTTTTCATATTTCAACCTAACTATGTTCCTAGGGAAAAGTTTAGTTTTATGGGCTGTTTGCTGCTTTAATTTTTACTTATAAATTATAACATACCATTCGAGATATGTTTTCGAGACAACTTGTGATGAACGGGGTTATCTTTCATGTAAATAAAGTGCAGGGAAGCCCCTTATCTTTCGTTGACTCATCTCATCATCTTATCAAGTTCTTAAGGTCAAATTGTTTATTTACTGATAATAATAAAATATTTTTACCTATCAAAAAGTATCAAATTTTATTAAATAAATCGTTTCCAGCGGTACATGGTAGCCTTCAATTTATCGCACACATAACGACGACGGTCCGCTATAACATCGCTACAGTCTGTCAGATCCATACTAGAAATGTCAATCCCCATACTAATACCGCTCAACCGCTGTCGATGCAGCACTATCGTAGTATCATCCGTCTAGTGCGGGGAGTAGTTCTAGTATGGCGAGTGACGTTTCTAGTATGGATCTGACAGAACGCTGCGATATTTAAGCGGTCCGTCGTGCGTTAAGTGTGCGATGCGCCTTAATCAGAAAGTACGTTAGCTTTTTATAGGAAAATCATTTGGAAGTTATTGATTAGATAGACAATAAAGAAATAGTCAAGTACAGTGAGAAAAATACTAAGAACATAACGCATACGCATGCGCTTGTAGCATAAAAAGTCCCTGAGAGGGGAACCACCTATCAATACAAGAACGGTATGAGTCATTGAACCACAAAGCAGTTTCTTTGAAAACTTCCTCAAAAATAGTACCCCCAAGACTCGGGCCTCCCCCTAACAATTGTGGGACACGAAGTCTACGAACGACCGTGTCTAACTTGCCAGTTTCCAATTTTAAAAATATTTTGCGCCCCGTTTCTTTTGATGTCACATTTAAATTAACGTTTTTCTGAAATAATTTGCCGTTTAAATAGGTAAATTTTTTTTATGCCGTGTGATGCCGGCTTAGAATAGCATCACCCCATTTCTTCCCGTGGGTGTTGTAAAAGGTAACTGAGGGACTCGAGGGTTTCATGTGTATTACAATTTTAGACGACAGGCTGACTACCTGTCACTACAGTGATACATGTATCATCGAAAAGGGTCCTCAATACTTGTCAGACGTGGTAATAACGACCGTATCAAAATGTAAATAACATATCTTTAACAGATCCAGTCCATTGCAAAATTAAATACACACTCATATAATTATTATCTTATCCCAAGATTCGTTTACTTAACTTTCTTTCTTGTTTGATGTATTTGTTTACTATGTAAGCAAACTATTTTCCTGCTAATATGTCCGTGTGTAGACTATAATAATATAATATAATAATTATTGTCTTTGTAATAGTGCCGTGTGATGCCGGCTTAGAATAGCATCACCCCACATCCTTCACGCGGGTGTCGTAAGAGGCGACTTAGGGACCCGAGGGTGTTGTGGCATTACAATTTTTAGGCGACAGGGTGACAACCTGTCACTATAGTGATACACATGTTTTCTGAAACAACCTTAGAAAACAATCCTCAAAAAATGTCAGACGTGGCGATAGCGACCGTATTCTTACGGCCGTTAACGCTCTGCCTACCCCGCAAGGGATAAAGTCGTGATATATGTATGTATGTAATTATGGAAGACGCGCCCTGTAGTTTTTGAACCATATTGTTATGGCAATCGCTCTGTGTAAAAACTTGGTTACACGTCAAATCCCCTAGGTAAGGTAACGGAGCCCGACACAGAATAAGGAAAGGAGAATGATTTACCGTTACAATAACGTTTATTGTACACAATAGAACACAAAGGAATTAACACAATACACATCAGGACAGCTTATTTTCCAAGAGGAGAGCGAAGGTTTAGGCGTGTCGCACACTTGACGCACGACGGAGCGCTAAAACATCGCAGCGGTCTGTCAGATCCATCCTAGGAATGTCAATCCCCATAATTAAACCGCTCAACCGCTGTCGATGCAGCGCTATAGCATTGTCATCCGTCGAGTGCGATTTTAGTATGGCGAGTGACTTTTGTAGTATGGATCGGACAGAACGCTTCGATATTTTTGCGCTCTGTCATGTGTCAAGTGTGCGTTCCGCCTTTGTTTCATGTTGTATATTTTATTTTTAAATTGAGTAAATATTTTCTGTATCTTTCGAAACACCCTATATGAAATCTACTCTTTCTTTATTAGGTCACTGAGTCAAGTAAGTACCTAGGTACTTGTGATAATCATTATCATCATAATTCATAACGTATAAAAGATGCTGCACCTTTCAGTATTCATCAGACTTTCCTAGCTACTACTTCTTTAGGTAAAAAAAATTGCCAACAAAAAATGAATTTCAAAAAGATTTTTTTGTTTGTGCTCATGTGTGTTCTGTTAATAAGTTCTACAGAAGCAAAATGGAAGGTGTTCAAGAAAATTGTAAGTTATTGTTTTGTTATTATTTCAGGTTCCGGGTTCGAATCTCGGTGGGTCACTTAAAAAGTTAACATTTATCACTTTGTGAATTTGTTTGCAGTCTGGTTTGGACATTTCGGGCTGAACCACCCGATTGTCAGTAAGTAAGATGGTTCCGTGTTTCGGATGGCACGTTAAGCCGTAGGTCCCGGTTGCTGTCTAGACGGCGGTCGTTACACAACCATGTAGCCTGCTACTTATACCCATACAAAAAGAGAAAGTGTAGCAAAAATTTTTTCAAAAATTCAATTCAAAATTCAAATTATTTATTCAAAGTAGTAAATTTTACATTTAGCTTTTTAATGGTCAAAAATTAACAATTTTAACAATAACAAGTTTATGAATCTAGTGTAAACGCGGCCCAGAAAGAACAAAACAAAAGATTAAGGAGATCAATTATACTGGTTAATCATACAGTTATTAAGAATTCCGTGTTATGCCGTGTGATGCCGGCTTAGAATAGCATCAC
Organism: Keiferia lycopersicella; assembly: GCA_029255805.1. Classification (NCBI taxonomy): domain Eukaryota; kingdom Metazoa; phylum Arthropoda; class Insecta; order Lepidoptera; family Gelechiidae; genus Keiferia; species Keiferia lycopersicella. The sequence goes on from JARACZ010000028.1 coordinate 2,338,178, forward strand.
CCCATTTCCTACCTGTGGGTGTCGTAAGAGGCGACTGAGGGACTTGAGGGTTTAAAGTGTATTACAACTTTTAGGCGACAGGCTGACAATCTGTCACTATAGTGATACACAAAATTATCTCAAACGGCCCTCTATATTTGTCAGACGTGGCGACAGCGACCGTATTTTTGCGGCCGTCAGCGCTCTGCCTACCCCGTTAGGGATAAAGGCGTGATATATGTATGTATGTTTGTATTAAGAATTCCAGTATAGATTGAAATATTATTATTATGGGGTACATCTCAAAAGATTTTATTTGTGTAGAAACGCGAAAAATCTTTGAATATTTCAGTGTTGTCCAAACTATCTTACATGTTAGTCTACCTATTTAGGACTAACAAACGTTTTCTAAAAATAAATATTCTGTCCTTTACGCACGGTATAAATTTTCAAGAAATTTGTTTGAGCTCTTTTCGTGGAATACAATAAATTTACGAGATTTTTATTTTATTTTTATTTGTTTTATTAGTTTACCAACAGAGTAAACATCAGCACATACATAATAAATTCTATGAGCTAACTTAATGCTAGTCTACAATGCTACTCCAATTATAGGTAACAACGGCAAGCATTACAAAGAAATGAGACTATCAGTTAAAGTGAAACATACATACACATACACATATCACGCCTCCCATACAAAATGTAGCGGCCAAGAGAGTGAACTGTATGGAAAGTCCAATATTTTTTTTTCATCCTATGTTTCTTGGGGAAAGTTGTTCAGTTTCATGGGCTGATTCAAACCTTAAAATATTGGCATCTAATATTTCATACACATACATACACATATCACGCCTTTATCCCTTACGGGGTAGGCAGAGCGTTAACGGCCGCAAGAATACAGTTGCTATCGCCACGTCTGACATTTTTGAGGATTGTTTTCCAAGGTTGTTTCAGAAAACATATGTATCACTATAGTGACAGGTTGTCAGCCTGTCGCCTAAAAATTGTAATACACTAATACTCTCGAGTCCCTTAGTCGCCTCTTACGACACCCGCGGGAAGGATTTGCGGTGATGTTATTCTATGCCGGCATCACACGGCATAAAGTGAAACAGTTGGGTTAAAAAGATCGTTCAAACTACTTAGTCTAGTGTTAGTGAAGACATACAAGCTTACATTGACACATTTTTTATAGAAAATTATGAAATAAACAAATTACAAAATACCGCGTTCAAAGACATAGCTTATGCCGAATTTGGACTAATATAAGTTAATTTTATTTAAGCCGTGTGATGCCGGCTTAGAATAGCATCACCCCACATCCTTCCCGCGGGTGTCGTAAGAGGCGACTAAGGGACTCGAGGGTATTGGTGTATTACAAATTTTAGGCGACAGGCTGACAACCTGTCACTATAGTGATACACATGTTTTCTAGACCAACCTTGGGAAACAATCCTCAAAAATGTCAGACGTGGCGATAGCGACCGTATTCTTACGGCCGTTAACGCTCTGCCTACCCCGCAAGGGATAAAGGTGTGATATATGTATGTATGTATGTTTATCCAGAAACTGCAAAACTAATTATATAAGGTGTAAAAATATTACCTGCAAATATTTTAAGGGGTGAACGAACATAGGTCGACATATGAGAATTTTTTTTTGTACCTCCCATACAAATTGACTTGGTCGGTTGGTAATTTGGTATGGGAGGTCCAACATTTTTTTTCATATACCTATGTTTCTTGGGGAAAGTTGTTCAGTTTCATGAGCTGGTTCACCCCTTTAAGTACTTGCAGCAAATTTTTTACACTATGTATATTTCTTTACAGGAGAGAGTGGGCCAGCACATTCGAGACGGGATCATAAAAGCTGGGCCAGCAGTGGCCGTGGTCGGCGAAGCATCTTCCATAGGCCGATAAATCTTTATAAATCGTGTCGCCGAACTGCCTAAACCTAACCTAGACATTGCTGTTATAACCTGATTTTTCAAAGAAAGGAATCTGAAATGTCAACATTATTATTGACATCAAGCTCATATAACGTATACAGGGTGTAAAAAAATTACCTGCGAGTATTTTAAGGGGTGAATCAGCCCATGAAACTGAACAATTTTCCCCAAAAGACATAGGTCAAAATATAAAAAAAATTAAGAGATACAGGTTGACTCGCTCGGCTGCAATATTTTTTATATTAGGTCCAAATTGTTTTTTTCATATTTCGATCTATGTTTCTTGGGGAAATTATTGATTACATTATGAAATTATTTACAGCTAATATTTTTACACCTTAATTTGGTTACAGAGACAAAGAATAATGTTGCCAGTTCTGGATCCTTTCTTTAAAAAAGCAGGTTCATCGAATAAGTATTATTGTACAAAGTTTTTTTTTTTGCCATATACATTTAAAAGTTTTACGTAAATAAATTTCTTTTTATTTCTTTATTAAAACTTCTTTTATTACACGACTAAGTTCCCAAATCTGATGTTGCTCAAAGAAAACGAGATTACAGAAAGGTTAAAGGTGAATAGGCAGTTAAGGGCCAGTTACGCCAAAATGTAGCTAAAACAATGGTTAAGCTTTTTTTTACATTAAGCATAGAGTTATGCTTATTTCTTTCATAGAAATGCGCGAAGTTGAGACAGAAAAGTTGTATCGAAACTCTTTGCTGGTCCATTGAAATAAATTCATTACACACTAAATCCACATATTTATTGAGATTTAATGCACTCACAGTTCTGTATTATTTCCATAAATGAAAATAAGAAATTGAATAATTGACAAGCGTCGACTAGGAATCAAACCTGGGCATACGGAGTACCGTCCAGCTGTTCTGTTCTGCCACTGAGCTGTCGACGCACCGGTCGACCTTCGTCAATTCTCAATCTCTTGATGCTCGTCTCGAAGCTACGATCTCAGCAAAATCTTGTAGTAGCACTTATTACCTGGTTAGTCTAGTACTTATTACCTAACGGGGTGTCAACAGCCGTAACAAATATTATCGTTGTTGATACGTCTACGTCTGACAAATATATGGGGACCTTATCAGAAATAGCTGACGACCAGTTTGACGAATAGTTTGTGAAATGTGCCCTTGCGTGTCATCAAACAATTTCAGTGAATATTACGATATGAAATCAGAAGTTTAACTTTAATTTAGTACTATTAGGTAAGCTTTAATTTTCTTTTTATTAATGTCGAGACCTTGAGATTATTAATGCACAATTTTTCGTTCAGTTTTCCAGTTGTTTCTACCCGCCTCCTTCAGAACAGAAGGCACTAGTCATCATCAATCTCCTTGCCATATCCCGTTCTCTGTCGGGGTCGGCTACCTAACCTAGGGGATTTGACGTGGAACCAAGTTTTTACACATAGCGACTGCCATCTGAGCTCTGCAAGGTACTAAGTACCTATGTAAATGAAATCAAGTCAAATTACTTTAAGAGAATTAGTCTACAAAACTGATCAACTTCCCCCAAAGAACACTGGACGAAATATGAGAAAAAATTTTGGACCTTCCATATAAAATGTACCAGCCGTCTAAGTCAATTTGTACACAGGCGTAGATTTGATGGCCCCGGGGCCGAAATTTTAGTACAACTCAAAAGAAGTCAAATTGTATGACGAGTCTAATTTTTTTTTCATGTCTCTACCTAGTACCTATGTTTTTTCGGCTGCTAGTAGAAGTATAAAATTCATCTCGCATATTCTGGTAGCTAAAGTAGTGCCTACAAAAAGTTACTCTTTTCAAAAATAATAGCCCCATTCTGGAAACAAAGTGGCTGAAACGTGGCAGGAATATGGAAAAGTGGTATAAGCCGAACGCTAGATAATGCCTCAGACTGAGTAATAGTAGACTAAGCCTAAACATTTTAACATTTAATGTAGAAGAAAATTTATATACTTGGCTCTTTACGTGCGATTATTAAAAAAGATATACCATAAACTATTAACTGATATTATCTACATCCGCTAAATAGATTTATGGTTTTCAGGGTTGTAATATTTTTACACACAACACACACACACACACACAAATCACGCTTTTATCCCTTGGGGGGTAGGCAGAGCGTTAACGATCGTTAAATTACGGTCGCTATCGCCACGTTTGACAAGGTATTGAGGGCCCTTTCAGATGTTTCGTGTATCATTGTAGTGATAGGTTGTCAGCCTGTTGCCTAAAATCGTAATACACATGAAACCCTCGAGTCCCTTAGTTGCCTTTTACAACACCCGCGGGAAGAAATGGGGTGATGCTATTCTAAACCGGCATCACACGGCAATCACATCACAACACACTAGTAGTTTATTGCTTGCTTCAAATTAGGAACTTTTCTTTCAGATTTTACATACTTGTCCTCGATTCTGAATAAATAATTATACAGGGTGCTAGACGGTCGAATTTTAAGAGTATCATTCACAGACATGGCGCGAGCGAAATGCGTTTATCAAATTGTATGTGCTGTCTTGACGGCCGCGCGGCAAGCACCCTAATGTGCGATAGGGACAGGTAGCAGGCTTCCTGAGAAATCGCCTCTAAAACAGAGTAAAACCGAGGTGCGGGCGTTAACGTTTCCCTACCCCTAAATTTTAACAAAATTCTATAATTTTGGTCTTGATCGCTTAGGTATGAACTAAACTAGGTTTATACGTTTCGTTTTTGACCAAATTTTGTACAGTTTTGTAAGTAACCTCACTCAAACATGAAGATTTTTCAGTATCAAAAAAGTGTACTTTTGTGCCTCATTATTTCTGAAACTATAATATATATATCAAAAAAATAAAAACGTATAAACGTAGTTTTTGTGAATTTAAATAAAATACCTAAAAATTAAAACAATTGGTTGCCGGTAAGTATGATAAAAACGTTAACGCTTTTTGTATGAAAATTTCCAGCTGCACGATCCCCTTAATACAAAACGTTTTTTCATACGAGTATTTTCACCTGCATTCCTTAGGGATAGTTTAGTTGAGTGGTTAACTCTTTAATTTTTTTACCCAACCCCAGAAGTTGAGCGCGAAATATAACTTTATAATTACCGCAGTCAAATTTGTATTATTTGTGTTGTTAATAATAATTTAACTTGTTAATAAAAACCAATCGTCTGTAAAAAATATTCATACTGATGAAAATTATTTTCACTTTTCTGAGCCACACCGGAAACACCCTAACTTTAACCGGGAAATGGGTCTTCTTCTTATCGTGCGGGACACCGAGTTGTCCAACGACCCGATGAACCTAGTGTCAGTATTTGTCAATCGCCTACTACAAGTAGCAGGCTTGTATAACAACCGCCGTCTAAGTGATCATAGACAGCAACCGGGACCTACGGCTTAACGTGTCATCCGAAACATGGAACCATCTTACTTACGGACAATCGGGTGGTTCAGCCCGCAATGTCCTAACCAGGCTGGGAACAAATTCACAAAGTGATAAATATCAACTTTGTAAGTGACCCACCGAGAATCGAACCCGGAACCTTCTGCGTCAGAGGCAGTCGCACTACTACTGCGCCACATCAGTCTTCAATAGAAATGTCGGAAATGGGTGGCAGAGGTGGATACCACAGGATGGACGTACAAATGATTTATTTAACGAATGCGAAATTCGGAAATCCACTGAAATGATTTCAAGCCACGTACTTTTACAATTCGTATATTTATCATGATAAAAAGTACCCCTTTCCAACAGGCATGATAAGATAATGGCATAATTTATGCAATTTTGAATTTTTATTCAACTTAAAGTGGCTTCCACAAAATAGTCGTCCAAAGGATTGGTCAAAAAGAAATGGTGAGATGACCTCGACGAAACTGGTAAATATCTCTCTAAAATAAGAAAATATGCTTTTGCCCAAAATTTTTTTTTGTTGGACTCTACTTTTACGACCCCGGGGCCATCAAAACTATGCCTGTCGGCTTGGTGGGGAGCACGAGCTCACCCGGAAATAATTGATTCCAGCCCAATCACGCACTTGGGGCGAAACTGGGCTTAGGAGTTGTTCTGGGAAGAACGGATCGGACTGATTTTCCCAACAGTGGGACACTCTTAGCTGAAAAATAATAATATTGTATGATTCTGCCATCGTTCAGAGAGTAATCCTTGGTACAAAAATGTGGAAATCAGGCAAAAAAGTAAAGATACTCTGAATAATTATTTGATGACGATGTAACAAAGGTGTTAATGATAAAATTAAATCAAGCAATTACTTAAACTGCCTTACATTACAGAGATAAAGAAACTTCTCTTAATAGCCAAAAATATTGTATTATTATAATGTACATTAACTAAAAATGTATTAGGTTTATCAGTAGAAGATTCATAACACCATTAGAACTGATAAGGTCGTTAATTGTCATATAAATACATATCATATCATATCATATCATAAATACATTTAAAAGAAATGAGACTCAGGTTTTGGTTTCATTTCTCGTGTCAAGATGAAGTTACTCTACTGTTTGTTGCTCACACTTTTTGTGAAAAACCTTGGTAAGTTTTTATCCGCCTGCCCCCTAGGTCCATATTTATAAATTCAACTCTAAGATCGAGAAATCAAATTCGCACCAAAGATCGATCTCAGAGTTGAGTACTGCAACTTGGTAATTTTCTATGGGTGGTCTAAAAGTCTAAATATTTTTTTCATATTTTGACCTATGTTTCTTGGGGAAAGTTCGTGGGCTGATTCACCCTTTAAAATATTTGCTGCTAATATCTTTTCACCTTATACACATGTCCTTATTTGAATCTGATAAAGAAGAAAATAATGGTCACGTCGTACATAGAAGTCAAGGAGAAGGCGGGGGACAGAGAAAGCTGGCGGATACTCCACCGACAAGGGCAATGCCCTTAAATAAATGATGATACATGTCTGTACATATCTGTCTGCGATACCTACACAATACAGGGTGTAAAAAAAATTGCTGCAAATATTTCAAGGGGTGAATCAGCCCATGAAACTGAACAACTATCTCCAAGGAACATAGGTCGAAATACGAAAAAGAAATGTTGGACCTCCCATACAGTTGACTCGCTCGGCTGCTACATTTTGTATGGGAGCCTGCAAATTTTTTTCTCATATTTCCTCCTATGTTCCTTGGCGAAAGTTGTTCAGTTTCATCAGCTGATTCACACTTTAAAATATTTGCAGCTAATATTTTTACACCTTATATTAACAAAAGCTTGCATATTTTATCCCCACAGATGCGAGCAGATTCAGATGCGACTACACGTATTCAAAGGAGGCGGGCGGGTATCTGAAATACATGGAAATACCAGCCAACTGGATTGACGCCAGAGCAAAATGCTCGTTGGAAGGTAGGTGCAAAGAATAAGCAAGTTTTCAGAAGGTTCATTCCTGTTATTTTACTAGTGACCACTTAAATACATGGAAATACCAGCCAACTGGATTGACGCCAGAGCAAAATGCTCGTTGGAAGGTAGGTGGAAAGAATATGCAAGTTTTCAGAAGGTTAATTCCTGTTGTTTTACTAATGACCACTTAAGTAAGTACTATACATTAGCAGCCAACTGGATGGACGCTAGAGCGAAATGCTCTTTGGAAGGTAGGTGCAAAGAATAAACAATTTTTCAGACGGTTCATTTCTGATTTTTACTAATGACCACTGAAATACGTAGAAAGACCAGCCAACTGGGTTGAAGCTACAGCGAAATGATCTTTGGAAGGTACCTACCAAAAAATAAGCAAGTTTTAAGAAGGTTCACTCCTGTTCTTTTCTAATAACCATTTAAATACATGGAAATACCAGCCAACTGGATTGACGCCAGAGCAAAATGCTCGCTGGAAGGTGCAAAGAATAAACAAATACAGAAGGCTCATGATCGAAATTACCTACTTACAAAAACGGATCCTATTTTTTCAAATAACCACTTAAAAACATGAAATTGGGTGTTGGTGACAAGCAACAACTGCAGTCATTGACACCTGTCGTAGACTACCGGTAACTTGGTGCCGTCAGTCCGTAAGCAGGCAACGCCTCTTACGGACTGACGGTGACTGACTTTGAGACTGAAAACCACAAAAAACCAGAAAAAAGAGCTTGCAAGCCATTTTAAACCACCATGCTCAACTACACCGTAGTAGGTGCCGTGTGATGCCAAGAATAAATAAAGTCAATCTTTATAGATTAGTGAAGCTTTATAGCCGGTATAAAGCCGTGAGTGGCATAAAAGGTGGCTGAGAAAAATAAATTAAGAGAATGTGAAAAAAGAGAGCGCTGCTTGTTCTCTTTGAATTAAACATCTTGCACTATACTCGCCAATCCGCTTGCCAAGCACGGTGAATATGGCAAATACCCTAGTAAAGTAAACATAATTGGAGGAAGTACATGTCCAGCAGTGGACTTTTGTGGCTGTTGTAGTTGTAGGCGCCACTTAGGTTTATGTGTTTGCAAAATGGCCGCCAAGTATTACCTAAGTGGACCATCTGTACTGGCGCACCGAGCACCGCACGTAATATTTTCTGGTAGGTAGTACAATAACAATAGTCGTAAACATTGAAGTAAAACCCAACTTTGCATGAAATTGTAATACAGCCAGCTAGATTCGCATTGTTATTTCGTTTGCGATGAAAGTAACTTTTGAACGTATTATTTTGTAAACAATAAGGAAAACAAGGTATAGTGGACGGCCTTCTGAATACTGAGCTCTGAATATTTTGGAACATTAAACCTTTTTCCCCTAAAGTAAGGATATGTTTCAGGGAACGTAAAAAAAGGTTCCCATTATAAAGGCAGTCCGATCGTGTTTTTTTATGGGAGGTCGAAATTTGACATGATGTTTCTAGTGGAAAGTAGTTCAGTATCATGTTCTTCATACATCACCATCATCATGACGTCATCACTATACCCTGATTTGATTATCTTAACAGCTACCATAGTCCACTACTAGACATGGGCCTCCCCCTATCAGGGGGTATTGCCATATTAACCACGCTTGCCAGGCCGATTAGCAAATGAGGCTGCTACATTATTCCTTTAATGGTTATTCCTTAGTCTAGCCTAATACTTTCTCGCTTTTTACGACTCCCAGGTGTAGAATTAGGGTGATGCTATTCTAAGCCGGCACCATGCGGTAATACAGGGTGTAAAAAAATAGCTGCAAATATTTCAAGGGGTGAACCAGCCCAGGAAACTGAACAACTTTCCCCAAGGGACATAGATCGAAATATTTTAAAAAAATTGACCTCCCATACATAATGTACCGTCCGATCAAGTCAATTTGTATGGTGCGGCAAATTTTTTGTCATATTTCGACCTATTGTTCCTTGGGGAAAGTTGTACAGTTTCGTGGGCTGATTCACCCCTTAAAGTATTTGCAGCTAATATTTTTACACCTTATGTATAATGTATGCAAACCTTTTTCTCAACAGGAGCTACGCTAGCGTCCCCTTTAACACCAGAATTGAGCAAGTTGATGAACAAGGTTGCCAACTCGACCTGCGACCATGGAATGTGGACCGGCCTACACAAGCGGTTCCCTAATGCTGATTATGTGTCTATTGAAGGTAAGTTGTCCACAACCCAACGATAGATGTCGCTAGTGTATAATTTGAAACCCGCTATCGTTGTGTTATTGTCAAAACATGTATTTATTAATACAACGGGCGCGCCGTCTCCTTAATTTCTGATATACTTACGGTTCCATTCCATCCATTATGTCTCTATTGAAGGCTGATATTGCTCCATAGCTTTTAGTAGGCGCTTTTGATAATCTTTATAAACTGTGGTAAATCTTTTATGTGGATGATTTTTTGTACCTATTTGGATGATTCTTAGTATTGGTTTCGGAATTGTTATTATCTTTGGATTTTATCGAAGTCAGTTCAATACTATTCAACATACACTAGACTAATTTATCATCATTGAGTCTCCTCTGTACAATCATTGCAAAAAAAACCTTACAGGCGTCCCACTGAGAGACATACCACACTCCTGGATGAATTGTGAGCCCGACAACGACCAAAACGAAGAGTTCTGCCTGGTCATGGATTCTAAAGGAGACCTAGCCGATGCAAGATGCAACGAGACACTGCCCTATGTTTGCTACAAGAAAACTGTACCCGGCATGGCTATGAGCAATTGTGGGACACCTGACAAAGGTAAGAACTGCTTCTTCTGCTACTTTTTTTTTCGTGTGCGACACTGAGTCATCCAACGACCTGATGAACCCTGATCTAAAAGCATTTCAACCGCCTACTACTAGTAGCAGGCCTCTGACATGATTGAGTTAATACCGGCGAAGTTAACATAGACAGCAATCGACACCTACTACTTAACGTGCCCTCCCAAACACGGAACCATCTTTCTAATGGCCAATCTGGTGGTACAGCCTGCAATACCGTAACTAGGCTCACACGTAACTGGAAAAAAATCACAAAGTGATAAATATTAAATTTTTAAGAATCGAACCCGTCTGCGTCACAGGCAGTTGCACTATCACTGCGTCTTATCTTGTGAATATATGTAACTAATACAACAGCTTCTGAAAAAATATAGCATAAAAAAATAAAGGTTTCTGTCTAAGGGTATATACTCGTTTTTCCATTTACATTTTATATTTTCTTGACCACAAACACCAATTGATCATTTTCATACAATTTTCAGCATACAACCTCGAGAAGCAAACAGGCAAATGTTACAAGTTCCACAAAGAGCCGACCTTCTGGTTCAACGGTTACGTCACATGTATGGCCGAAGGTGAGTCTTCAAACCACATTCAAAGAAGACTAGCTGCAATGTTGCCCAGTTACCATCAATGTAGTCCTGACGTCATAGATTCAGTTCAAGTTACTGCTCGCTACACAGATAATATAATACTACTAGGAGTAATTCAGATACCTAACGTCATAGTGTGAGTTATTATTATTTTTTATTTTTTTTAATTCTGGCGTCACATCTCATGGGTGGAGACGTATTTTGCCAATGTCAAAGTAGTCAGGTCGTCGGTAAGGTTAGAGTGATGTAAAGTTAAGTGGCATTACGCCGAGGGAGAGTCCACAACACAGTGATCCTAGTCTGACGACTAGGGGCTGTGTTGCGCAAAATTATGTAGTACAAAAAACTCGATAGTAAAATTTTCTGCACCACGTGGAGACCGCTCGTCACTATTGCACAATGCCGAATATATGCATTAATTACAATTTCCTATTTAATGAACACTTTCAGAATAGTTTGTTGCTTAATACACTATCAGAATTATTCACCAAACACTCAAATGAACAAGAAATATCAAATTATAACCAACACACGACCCGCCATGATGGAATACCAACGAGCGACCTCTAGTGTGAGTTAGATTGCCCTAAGATGGCTATCGGCAGGCTATTTGATATGTTGACACAGTGAGTGCGTTGCTAGCGACATCTAGGTTATTTATTTGATACTTCGTATTGACGTCATTTGTATTGAAAGATATTTCAAAAATGTGAATAATTCACGTGTTATCCGTCTCAAAACATCTTAAATAATGTATTTATAATTTTCCAATACTTTGTTTTTGTAAAGCCTTTATTTCAGACTGTTTATGTTACATTCGCTACCCGTATCGCCATCTATTGATTTTTTTCTGGACTAATTTTCTTTAGTAAGGAATGAGACCCCATGCTCGCTATTGGTTGGCGGCACTGCCGATCCCTCATGCTCCCCTCACTCCTGCGCAAATATTTTTACGCCTTATATTCGGAGGAAATTAAAGAGATTGAATCAGTTGGCGTTGTTCAAGGTTCATTGTTCAAAATAGTTCATTTCCAAGTAGATTCACAATTAGAATGTCAATAACAGGAATGTTCACAATATAAATGAATTAGTCATTGTGAAAATTTTGTTCCTTGTTTGCATGCGGCTCGGGTGGGATAAATAATAAAAAAAATAAAGGAACTGCCTTGGTGAAAGGAAGGGAAGACAAACAAATCAACTGTTTCCTATGAAAAAGTATACTCGCAGATTCTTTTTCACAATCCTAAGAAAAAATATACTCACAAATTCTTTGTTACAATCCCTTTCTTTCTTTTCGTGTAGTACACCGAGTCGTCCAACGACCCGATGAACACTAGTGTCAGAATTTTTCAACCGCCTTCTACAAATAGCAGGCTTCTGACATGGTTGTGTAACGACCACCGTCTAAGTGATCATAGACAGCAACCGGGACCTACGGCTTAACGTGCCATCCGAAACACGGAACCATCTTACTTACAGACAATCGGGTAGTTCAGCCCGAAATGTCCTAACCAGACTGGGAACCAATTCACAAAGTGGTAAATATCAACTTTGTGGGTGACTCACCGAGAATCGAACCTGGAACCTTCTGCGTCAAAGGCAGTTTCACTACCACTGTCGCCACATCGGTCGTCAAATTACAATCCCTAGAAAAAGTGTACCTAAAAATTCTTTTTTACAATCCAAAGAAAAAGCATACTTACAAATTCTTCGTCACAGGTGGTCATCTCGTTATAATCAACAACGAAGTGGAGAAAAACGTTGTGTCTGCTTTGTTTGTCAAGAATCTGACACCTGATCAGAAGAAAAACAAAAACATCGAGATTTTCGTCGGAATGCAGCGGTGGAATGAAACTGGGGAGTGGAGAACCCTGCATGGTAAGGATTTGTGATGTATATGTTACAGTCAAAACTCATTGGCGGTCAAAACCACTTTTGACTGCAAAAATCAGTCAATATTGGTTTTGACCGATGTCGTCAGTCAAAACCAGTTTTGACTGATTTTGGCAGTCAAAAGTGGTTTTGACCAACGCTCTTGGTCAAAAGTAGTTTTGACTGACTTAAAGTTCAGACTATCGGTCAAAACTCATAAATAGTGTTGTTTGTTCGGTATTTCCTCTAGAAATACGGTTGAGGGGGCGTCGGGTCTACTCAAGGGTCTTGCGTCCCGAGGACGCGGGGATTAGGCTTTAGCACAGCTACGTCAGTGATGCCGCTAATAGGCCGTCAGCACGCTCGCGCGCCGCGAACACGGATGTTCGTCCGTTCGAACCCCGCCGCCGCCCTTGAGCCGAAGAGGACCGTGTCACCTTTGGCTCCACCTACGTTGGGATCCCAACCGGACCTGGGCCCCAAGCCTCCATCACCCGTCGCAGCAGCGATAACCGCTGCTTTCGCCGGTGCTCCCCACTACCGACGCTGCCTTCGCTCTCGCCGTCTCCACAACCACAGCGTGAGCCGAGTAAGAGGCAGCATGCACCGCCACACGGCACACAGCCCTGGACGCACTCAGGGAGAGTGTTGCAGCCGTGCAGGCGGGAGCGCTGACGCCCCAGCGCGCGAAAAAGCGCGTGAATGGATATGGGGGGGATCTTCCTTCTCCACCTCACCAACCCTGCGGAGGACCCGCACGGTTCCGGCTACGAGGGTCACGCCGCCGCTGTCCATGCCATTGCTGGACAGCCGGTCGCCGTCGACGTCGAGCTTCGCTGCACCATCAGTATTACCGCGCTCCTACGCGTCTGCGCTGACGACGCCTCCGTCGCCAAAACCGCGCGTCACCCGCCCGATACCGTCCTTGCCCATTCAGGACGTGGGCAAGAAGACGACACCTCCGCCCACGCCTACGCCTATGAAGCTGACGGGGTGCATAAAAAGGCCGCCACCGATAGTGGTCGATCTGCTTTCTGAATGGGGCCACCACTTTGGCAAGCTGAGACAAGAACTCGGCCATACGCCAAACGTGCGGCCCTATGGGCCCACAGGGTTTCGATTCCTGGCGAAAAGCGATCAGGAATTCTGTGTGTACCAGCGCTACCTAACCGCGCTGGAGGGCTCCGGACCCGAAATATCCTGGTTCGCTTTCGCACCCCTGAAGGAGCGGCCATTGAAGGTCGCTATTAGAGGCCTGCCCGTGAACAGTGACACGGAGGACATCAAGAAAAAGCTGACCCTAGGCTACGAGGTGGACTACGTGCGCTCCATCAAGGCTCGCAGAGGACGCCCAGGGTGCATCCACTTCGCACAGCTCATCCGCACGCCAAACCTCACCCCAGGCATCTACAACATCACAAAGCTGATGAAAATGCCGGCGTGAAGATCGAGGGATGGCGTGGCAAGAGAGACACTCCACAATGCTACCGCTGCCAGCAGTTCAGGCACAGCAGTAGGCACTCCCACCGCAAGCTGACATGTGTCGCCTGCGGCGGTATTCACGTCGCCTGGGACTGCAAGCACCCCCGTAAGTAGCCGGCCACCCGCGCAAACTGTGGAGGAGCGCACCCGGCCATCTACCTCGACTGCCCCGTACTGCGCCGTGAAGTACGGAACAGAAGAGCCGGCACAGCGCCCCTAACGAAGCCCGTCGAACCGAAGAGGACGGAAGCGGCACCACAGGGAGAGACCAACGCGGCAGGATCTCTCATGGTGGCCCCCAACGCCCCCGACGGAATGACAAAGAAGCGGAAGCCGAGGAGGCGGAGGAGGTGAGCATCGCCTCCGCCCCCTCTGGACGTGGAAGAGCCGGGCCAGCCACGTCATGAGCCACCCACGTGTCTGTTGGGAGTGGTCGGCGCCCCTTCGGGTGAACCTCAGGGGGAGAAGCCGAAGCCCCAACTGGCCCCGAGACAACAGACGAGACTATTTATGAGTTTTAACCGATAGTCGGAACTTTAAGTCAGTTAAAACTACTTTTGACCGAGAGCGTTGGTCAAAACCACTTTTGACTGCCAAAATCAGTCAAAACTGGTTTTGACTAACGACATCGGTCAAAACCAATATTGACTGATTTGAGCAGTCAAAAGTGGTTTTGACCGCCAATGAGTTTTGACTGTAACATATACACGTACATCCATACATATATCACGCCTTTATCCCTTGCGGGGTAGGCAGTGCCACGTCTGACATTTTTAGGATTGTTTTCCAATGTTGTTTCAGAAAACATGTGTATTTCTATAGTGACATGTTGTCAGCCTGTCGCCTAAAAATTGTAATACACCAATACTCTCGAGTCCCTTAGTCGCCTCTTACGACACCCAAGGGAAGGATGTGGGGTGATGCTATTCTAAGCCGGCATCACACGGCATGAATAAACAGGATTCCTTATATACGTATAGTAATGTTATATGGTTAAGGTAATATGTATTATGCTTACGCAAAGAAGATAAGCTATTGTAATAAGTGATCACGATGATGATAAATATGGTGGTAGTAATGATATTGATGATGATGTTAATAATAAACTTAACGACGATAAAAAAATATTCCACAGGAGAGACACTAGAAGAAGCAGGATATGCTGGATGGCGGAGAGGAGAACCGAATAATCCAAATGAACAATTCTGCGGCGGAATGTTCCAGAACGGGGAGTTTGATGACACCACGTGTACACATAAGTCAAGTTTTGTATGTGAAAAAGACCCTGAGACTTTGATGTGTGATCATGAGCGAAAACGAAAATAAATAATAACAAAAAATAAAATGTTTCAAACTGTTTCATTGTTTAACCAAAATATGAATCAAACACAGAATTCTTTTTATTCCTATTCCTAATTCCCCTCTCTCCTAGGTCCAAGACAAACAGTTTCCAAATAAAAAGTCGGCGAGAATGGCAACCCAATGCAGAAATGCACAAGGGCATGGCGGACTCGGCGACTCAGCAAGGCAAGGTGGATGGCCTAGGGCGACGGTAGAGAGCGCGTGAAGTTACCGCTGGCCAGACACTGTGTCTGACCTCTCTTTCAGTCGTAGCGGTTTTCCGTTCCACTGAATCAAGTAGGGGGAGGAACAAGGCCTATATTTATAAACCGCACTCATCTCTCAGATCGATCTTGAGTGAGACTTTAAGATGCTGAAGTGTTGACTGACATTGGTCCAAATCGCTCTTGAGATCGATCTCAGAGCTAAGAGCAATTTAATAAATACGGGCCTAAGTGCGTGCGCCTGCGTTTGCGCGAACGTCTACGTACATATATGTATACTTTAGCTTTAAAACTAAGATGATTATTCCTGTAGTCCTTTACCTGCTTCATAACACATTTTTGAGAATGAAATCGTAGATAACGTATTTAACATTGTATAATTTCAAAGGTAAGGTAAAAGGACTATTTATCTTTTTTTTTCTGAAGAATTTGATCTGAAGGGATTGTATGAGAGTGAGGCACAAAAATAAATATATTTCTAAAGTCTTATTAATTTATTGGAAATAAAAGAAACACTTGGTAGTGTGCAACATTGGCATCATTTATGTCAACATAATGTTGGATTACATGAAGAAATGTAAAAATCTATGATGTGAAATTCAAACAACCTTAAATCGCCTTGCAGAAAATAAAACATACATAATGTCACAGAGAAAAACTAATATACATAATGTGTAAAAATACTTAGTATAATATCTGTTGAACTTTCATAAGCAAGCCCGTCAGCTCCTTTTTCTTTTCGTTAGATATATTTATTTGGGTGGGAGACCCAGAAAATTGAGAATACTTATTTATTTTTGCATTAATATTTCTCAGCAGCAAGCAAGGGACTTCCTGCGGGTATTGATTTGCATTTTGGTCTTGGTTTGGGTCACAGTTTTGGTTTGGGTCGTAGTTTTGGTTTGTATTCTGGTTTTGATTTAGATTGTGATCTTGATTTGAATTCTGCGTTTGATTTGAATTCTGCGTTTGATTTGGATTCTGCTCTTGATTTGGATTCTGCTCTTGATTTGGATTCTGATCTTGATTTGGATGCTGTGTTTGATTTAGATTTACTTGATTTGGATTCTGATCTTGATTAGGATTTTGATCTTGATTTGGATTCTGATCTTGATTTGGATTCTGGTCTTGATTTGGATGCTGCTCTTGATTTGGATTCTGGTCTTGATTTGGATTCTGCTCTTGATTTGGATTCTGGTCTTGATTTGGATTCTGATTTTGATTTGGATTTTGGTCTTGATTTGGATTCTGATTTAGATTTGGATGCTGCTCTTGATTTATGTTTACTTGATTTGGATTCTGATCTTGATTTGGATGCTGAACTTGATTTGGATATTGATTTTGATTTGGATTCTGGTTTTGATTGAGATGCTGATTTTGATTTTGGTTTACTTGATTTGGATTCTGCTCTTGATTTGGATTCTGGTCTTGACTTGGATTCTGATCTTGATTTGAATGCTGCTCTTGATTTATGTTTACTTGATTTGGATTCTGGTTTTGATTTAGATGCTGCTCTTGATTTGGATTCCGATTTTGATTTGGATGCTGCTCTTGATTTATGTTTACTTGATTTGGATTCTGGTCTTGATTTGGATGCTGCTTTTGATTTGGATTGTGGTCCTGATTTGGACTGTGATATTGATTTTGGTTATCATTCGGCTCTTGTCCTGTTTGGTGGCCTTTATCATAAAAGTTTGATTGTTCTGGTTCTGCTATTGGTTCGACACCACTGCATGCGCTGTTGGGTACTGCAGTCCAGGACTCTGTAAATGTGGTTCAGTTTGTAATATAAACCTTTTCAGTGTTTTTACGGTTTTTTTTACCTCGAATTTGAATTTCCCAATTATTCCACTATGTCAAGTATCTGATAACGGAACATAACGGACGCAACAGCTTTGAGAATAACAATAAGAAGAAAAATAACTTTATTTGACAGAATACAGTAATGAATTAAAGATGTTACCGTATACATAATGTCAGTGTACTCTACCTGCATGCAGTAGGTACGCAAATTTTAAATTATAAAGTAAAATATGTAACGTCATAATATAAGAATTTATCATAAAGTCAATCAAACTTAAATTCTAAGTACTCCTTTTACACTATAAATATATATATATATATATTAACCAGTTCGTCACATATTTTTTTGAACAAATTGTTTTAATATTTTGAATTTGTCAGTGGCTTGTAAAATATAGTGATTGACATATTATATACATTAATTTTGTACATATACGAGTGGCTAGGAGGCTGATAAAGCTTATGAGATGCATATACATAGATCTAACTTAACTTCTGTGAGTTTTTTGAAATATTCCGGGTGTAGTTTAACAAAACAGCATATGTCTTGAATGTACAAACAAGGAAGGGATAGAATTCTGAGTTTTATATATACGTATAAGGGTTTGCAACTATCCAAGTTTCCGGCCCTACAGATAGCACGCACGCATTTTAGGAGGTTTCAGAATCACAACTTAACAAAATAGTATAAAGTTTATTTGAAACTAACATGACATATTAAACTAGATTACCCTGTGCAGACAGTCTTTCATTAGGAAACAACCAGCATTATTATATAACATTGCAATATTATGCATATGTATTATACAACGACAGACAACGTGTGTGGAATTGCTTTGATCTCACATTCAAACGATTTGAAATTTAAACAAATGTCAAATTTTTGCCGTAGAATACAAATTGATAGATAAAACATGACATTTATTTGCGTGAAATCTCTTAATTTCATCCAAAAGGAAAGTTTAAAATGGGGTTGAAGTATGAAACTGAACAGTTTATTCCTTTCTACCTTTTTGTAAATTCCTAAAAAGCATGTTTTACCAATGAACAATCAAGCGCAGTGAAGTTTTTCGTCCAAACTGATTTCTCTCGGTTTTCACACAGTATCAATCAGTACAGTTTTTGTGATGCGCATTTGTGTAGAAATAAAATCCGAAGCATTGAACTGGAGAGCCATGGCTTTTAAAAACCAAGCAATCTGTCGCTTTGCCGTGTGGTGCCGGCTTTGAATAGAATCACCCCAATAACCGCGGGTGTCGTAAAAATCGACTAAGGGATAAACAATTAATCCAAGAAATGGGCAGCAGCGTTCCTTGTGAATGTAAAATCTTACACTGCGCTCGCCGATCCGCCTGCAAAGCGTGGTGAGTATGGCAACAACCCCCGATAGAAGCACATGTCTAGTGGACTGTCGTGTCGTGGTCTTAAAGTTCAGTAAGCTTATTAGCTTAGATAATGTCGTGACCAGCGCAACTTGACCTCAATGCTCAATACACGCATGTACGGGCGCGTACTCGCTGTTACGCTGGTCGTGGCACTATGTAAGCGAATAAAGTTTAATATACTTACCCTCTCCATCTACACACGCTCTGTACGTATATTCACATATATTTTTAAACCATCTCGTTTCGTTTTTAGCTGTTTTCGTTTTTTCACTGGCTAGTTGTAAACCGCAAAGCGGATCTGTTCTGAAATTTCAGTTTTAAATTTTATAGCCTCTGAACTGCCTAAAAGCCAAGATTTGGCCAACTTCATTTGAGGAATGTTTAAGCCAGTGACGTTATACGAATTAACATGTTAAGAAGTAGCTCATTTGACGAGTGCTTTTAAAGAAAGGATCCTGAGATGGCAACATTATTGTTGATAACCTGCTCTTATTGTAATATTTTGATTAAAAGACGAACAACAACAATGTTTAACAATGACGGGATCCTCTTTGTTATTTTTTTTTTAATTTTTAACACAATGTACAGTGAACAGGGGGTCGAATATGTGTGAAAAACGATACGTCAAAAAACGATATGGGTAGTTTCTGGCTAACTGACGACAAATCGCGCTGAATTAGCAGTACATTGATAGTTTTGTAGTAAACATATCGCTTTCACGATATGTCAAAATGCTGCAACAGATTCGGGCCCCAGGTTAAACCGAAAAATACTGAGCAAGGGACAAAATATAAACATCGAAAGAATAAAAAAAAAAAAACATAAAAATCGAATACAACGAATTCAATTGGAAAGAGTATGACTAGCCTTCAAAAAACGTACTTTTTGACGGCGGCCGTACATGAAGAGAAGTCAGTCATGCATTCCTCTACGTCGTCGTCCGTTTCCTTGTTGTTTTCGGAACCCATTTCTGCTAGTTCTTTTGGTATGGGCCGGCCTGCGTACCTTGGGAAATCGTCTTCCAGTTTCTGGACGAAAGCATCGAATTTTCGACGAGTTTCGTCCTTACATTGTATTGCAGCTATTGCTTTAGAATTAAAATGTTGTAGAAATAATAGAATTAATAAGGTGTAAAAATATGCCGTGTGATGCCGTCTTAGAATAGCATCACCCCACATCCTTTCCGCGGGTGTCGTAAGAGGCGACTAAGGGACTCGAGAGTATTCGTGTGTTACAATTTTTAGGCGACATGCTGACAACCTGTGACTATAGTGATACCCATATTTTCTGAAACTACCTCCCTCAAAAATATCAGACGTGGCTATAGCGACCGTATTGTTACGGCCCTTAACGCTCTGCCTACCTTGCAAGGGATAAAGGCGTGATATATGTATGTAAAAATATTAGCTGCAAATATTTTAAGGAGTGAAACGGCCCGTGAAACTGAACAACTTTCCCCGAGAAACATGGGTCGAAATATGAGGATTTTTTTACCAATTAAACAACTGACCAACAGTTGGTGGTAATTCAGTATGGGAGGTCCAATTTTTTTTTCATATTTCGACCTATGTTCCTTGGGGAAAGTTGTTCAGTTTCATGGGCTGATTCACCCCGTAAAATATGCATATAGCTAGCATAGCAAATTTTTTTACACCCGGTATTGACGAATCAAAGTCAAAGTCTTTAGCAAACTTTGTAAATATTTTAAAAGTAGTGTATGTTGAAGACTGATATTCATTGTGAACGTAGATTGTGTAATTTTTTTAGAAAATATATATTTTTTTGTAAAGTAAATTGCAGACCTTTTCTAATTGATTTTTAACTTATTATTATTATTATTTGCCATGACATAAACATAAGCTGTATTTCAGAAAAAAATCCAATACTACCTCGCATCGCCTGCTTATTCCAGGGATCAAGTTATTTTGGCTTTTCTTAGTATTTATATGAAAAACCAGCAAAAATTGGTCCATTAAATGGGCAAAAATGTCTGGTTTGGGAGGAGTATACTATTAATTTTATCGGTTTTTGATGTTTATTGACAAAAAATTCAAAGACATACCTGCGAAAAAAAATATTAACTTCTGCATTACACTAGCAATGTGAAGTTGTGTAGTACAATGTAACTTTTTATCGGAAAGGTCATATTTTTTATCAGAGCTCTTACCACTAATTTGGAAAACAATAAAGGGCTAATGGAAACCATAAATCTACTATTAATTTAATCGACTGCTTAAAATTGAGAGAGTAAACGTATACCTACCTATATAATAGGTGGATCGCACACTTAATGCACGATGGACCGCTAAAATATGGATGTGTGGATCTGACAGATCGCTGCGATATTTTAGCGGTCCGTCGTGCGTTAAGTGTGCAATGCGCCATATTATTATCCTGCCGTGTGATGACAAATTCGTGTTACTCTAATTACAAGAATTACGCCTATTTGAACCTATTTTTGGTGTCTATTTTATTAGGTTATTTAAAGAAAAAAAAAGGTTTAACCCTCCGCATACTAGGTGAAAAATATATACGTCCCGTTCAAGGTGGGGTCTCACAGACCCCATAGAATAACTTTTTTCAATATTTTTTAAATCACTGATTCGGAGGGATAATGGAATTTTGAACATTGTTTCTCATTTGTCATGAACAAGCTGGCCATATCATGACAGAACATATTTTGCTATCTATACCGTCCCATAAACCCGGAAAAGTTTCTTATCAAAAAAGGTGGATACCTATTTATTTTGGAACAATGGAAAATAATGAGTATACGTATAATTTCGTAACTTGATTTATTTTCAAACATTAAGTTTAAATACTTACTACTTATAAAATCCTAAATTATATTACCTGCATCATCATTATTTGCTTCGTATTAAACCAGCACTTTGCGTTTTGGGCTCAAAAAAACGCAAAGTACGCTTTAACAAAATAATAGTTTTATTCTATCTAAGTATATTATTAGACTAGTT
The DNA here is from genome assembly GCA_029255805.1 of Keiferia lycopersicella. Lineage (NCBI taxonomy): Eukaryota > Metazoa > Arthropoda > Insecta > Lepidoptera > Gelechiidae > Keiferia > Keiferia lycopersicella. The sequence continues at coordinate 2,359,976 of JARACZ010000028.1, forward strand.
TTACTTTATATTTACAAATTGATCATATTATTTAAGACGTTTTTAAGAATATAATAACACTTCTTTATTGTTTTACAAGCTTAGATTTATAATGAATTAACCTCCTAAGTTTGGCTATGCCTGAAAAAAAATCACAAAAATTTCCCTAGAAGCAAGCATCTATTTTTAAAATGATTCAAAGTGTATTTGTCCTTAACATCTCCGTCATACAATGTAAAATAAGCGCAAAATATCATTCATTATTTGGACCAAATGACAATTTAACTTTATCTTTGACATACGATTCTCTGGTCCACTATATTTGAATAATTTATATACATTTTCGCTAAAATAAAGTATGAAGATTTTGAAAAAATATATTAATGATTATTGGATACTAAATAAGCAATTTCCATTAGATTTTTTTATACAAAACTATTCAGAAGGAAAGTTCATCACTATTTGTAACCACGTTCAATAATCACCTTATTACCAAAATCACTTTACGTCATTTTAAACCAAATGAACACCACAAAAAGTCATATATTTTAAAATTGACATGTTCAAATGCTTTGCATTTCCACACTAAGTGTCTCTGGCTATTTAAAACACGATTTTAGTCAGAAAATTTGGGAGCAATGCGACGTTTTCGTATTCGCCGTAACCGTGTGTTCCAACTGAGCTAACGCTGTGAGTTCTGTATCCATTTTTCTACTTTTGGTCCTCGTCGTTTTTTTTAACTGTCCTTTTTTTCCACAGCACAAGATCTCTTCGAACTCTTTTCTGAAATTGTCGTTCAGCCATCCGTATAGAAGGGGGTTCGAGACGGCACTCGACATTCCGAACATATGGCACACTGCGTACACTATTGTCATGGAATCTTCATCGAACAATGGTTCGACACTTAAATCCGCTGCTAAATTGAACACATTCAGGGGCAGCCAGCTTATAATGTACGTTATAACTATAGCTATTAATATCGCTGGAGTCTTCCTAGTTGTCCTTCTTCGTCCACGCAGTCTTCTATGAATTTGAATATGCGCTACTAGGACCACAAGAACTGGTAGAAGATATTGAAAGATGAGGCTTAATATGGAGTAGATAGCGCGGCCGTTTGCAATAGGCCAGTCTTCTATACAAAAGCTGAGGGACTCCATGCCTTCCAGACCTAGCTGGTGGGTCTTTAAACTCCTGCAGAGGTAGAGAGGAGAGGCGAGGGTGAAGGCAGTCATCCAGATGAAGAACATGGTGACAAGAGCACCCATAGTCTGAAGACCTCGCCTTGTTGGGTACACGATCAACTGTGAACAAAGAGATGAATTAAGAAAGTAAGTCAGTGTCATCTTTTAAAATCGTATTAGATTAGAAATATCATGACAACTTTTGTGCAAACTATTTGAAGTCCCCCAATGAAACAATTCGCTGCTATAATCATAATTAGGTAGCAAAAGTTACTCTTGAGTTGCCCCATCTATTAAAACGCATCAAAATCAATTTTTCTCTTTAGAAGAAGTTACCTGTGGTTAGGAGAGATAAACCAAAAATGGTACCTACGCAAAAGGCGATTTTATTTTTATTTTTATTCGACACATGTTATGTTGGAATTTACCAAATATTTTGTAAAATTCTATTAGATTATACTGTACATAATATTGATTTTACACCAACTCCATTATTTATCAGTTTATCATTCAAGTGCTTGTAATGAATTGAACGATGCTTGAAACCACGAAGTGATAACATCAAATAATATACGAGATACGTTAAGAGGTTTTTATTGTTTAACAGAAAATAATAAAATATTTATTCGGTCATCCTACAGTGACGATGATACCACAAATGACGTGAATTTTAAATTGTCTGAATACAACGTTAAATATATCTTGAGCGCAATTTCTCATAGTTTATACTCGTACGATCTTAAGTATTAGATTTCATGTGATGCAAAACGAAGGTAGGTAAGACATTGAACTAGGTATGATAAAAAATAAAAATACTTATTAACATAGAACGCCTCATGGACAACGCCAACGGGGTAGACCTCGCAAAAGATGGCGAGACGATCTGGATGCTTACGATAGAAACTGGTGGGAGGTTGTTAGGGATCGAGATGAGTGGAAGAAGTGTGGAGAGGCCTTTGCCCAGCAATGGGACAGTGTAGGCTGACAGAAAAAAAACAGAAAATAAACATAAGTATTGAATTTAAATTTCCGACCCAAAGGGCTTGTCATATTCCAACTCAACAAAAACCCCGCGAAAGCACCCGGAAATAGTTTTCTTGGCCAAATAACACACTCCACAAAATTGAACGAGTTGATTAGATGGAAACCTTTGAAGTTTTACAAATTGTTTTGATGTGAAGGGTTGCGGTCTGTTATTTAATGTTTTTTCTTATACGTAGACGACATGTTGTCGACATATCGTCAAGATATAATCATCTTTGCCGGTTTCGTAACAAAAAAAAAACAAATAAAACGAAGGAAAATTTTTACCCGATAAGGAGTAAGGGATTTTTTCATAGGGCGTCTTTCAATAAAAAAAAAGAGGTCGGTGCTTTCCCTAAATTTATGAGAGTTAAAGTACCTACTAAACTGGTTCACAGCGGAATTTTATGGGTCTGTATCTGATACCTGTCCAAAGCAATGGCAGTAATAGATCGTAGACACAAAAATTGAGATGGCTTGAATGGTTGCGCAGGCTTTGCGTAAACTTGGCCAGTCAGGAAAGGGCCAATCTTTTCTCAGCAATCCCTTTATATTCAAAAGTATCTAACAAGCTGAAGCTTCTTTTACTACTTCTACAGCTACAACAGTCCACTGCTGGACATGGGCTTTCCCCAATTGGGGGGTATTGCCATACTCACCACGATTGGCGGGCGGATTAGCGAGCGCAGTGCAAGATATTAAATATTCACAGGAAACGCTGCTGCCCGTTGCCTGGATTCATCCCTTAGTCGCCTTTTACGACACTCACAGGCGGAAATGGGGTGATGCTATTCACCCGGCACCACACGGTAAGCTGAAGCTTAGCGGAGTATAAACGACCTTACCTGATACCTATCCAAGGCAATAGCAGTTATGGAGATCGTAGACACAAAGATTGAGATGGCTTGGATGGCTCCACAGGCCTTACACAGGCTTGGCCAGTCAGGAAGGGGCCAATGCTTCGTCAGCAGTTCCATGAGGGTCAATGGTGTTCCTACGCAGCAGACCAGCGCATCGGAGACAGCCAAGTTTACGATGAACATGTTCCGGGCTGTCCGCATCACTGGCTTTCTTACTACCTGTGGAAGAAAGAAAACTTTGTTACATTCTGGGATTTTTTTATGAGATCAGAATGAGAATAGACGATCAGTGCGTAAAAATGAGTTCCTTTATCGCTTTCAAAAATCAAAGAGACAAAATCACAGTTGTAAAGAGGTAAACTTTTTTGTAAGGGTGTTATTTTTGACCGTAGGTTAGCTAAACTTAACCGACTAACCTACATACATACATACACATATCACGCCTTTATCCCTCACGGGGTAGGCAGAGCGATAACCACCGCAAAATTACGGTCGTTATCGCCACGTCTGACAATATTTGAGGGTCGTTGCAGATAAGTCATGTCATGTATCACTAGTGACAGGTAAGCCTGTCGCCTAAAATTGCAATACACTTAAAACCCTCGAGTCCCTCAGTCGCCTCTTACGACACCTATGGGAAAGAAATGGGGTGATGCTATTCTGAGCCGGAATCACACGGCAAACACATCAAATAGGTTGAGTAGGCGTACCTATCCCTGCCATTGCAAACCTTATAGTAAAATTTTATTCAGAAAATCAAATAATATATGAATTGAGAATTTAAAATATTGATTCATTGCATAGAATACCTCTTACCAATTTTCTGTATTAATAAGGCTTTGAATTTGTGTCATACTTGGTAATAAATAATTATATTGGATCACATGTCAAAATAAAACAAAATTGAAAAGCATTACCACAAAAAATTGGACTTCAATCGTACACTTGCCTAGCGTTTTTTTTTAATGAAGATATTTTTTAAACACTCGTTATACTCGCATCAAATTTTTGTGGTATAGTTCTAAATTTAATCTATCATCTTTTTGCTTATTGGTCTAGTTTAGTGGTTTGAGCATTAGTCTTGCAACCATGGTTAGGTACAATATATTATAGTATAATCCATAGAAAAGGGCAAAGAGCGGTTCGCCTTCTCTATGTCAATAAAATTTGTCCATTATTCCCTTTATCAGATTAATCCCCATCTTACAGGCAGGCGAAACACCTCCACGACATCAAAGGCCTTACGTAGTAAGTGGTTCAAAACTTTGCAGGCACCAATATATTGTGATGAGTAGATGGATTTATTTATCAGTTATTTTACAAAGTTATTTAAAATTCATACCTAAATATATACATAAATAGGTAAATTATATATAAATTGGTAAATTAAAACTTATTACTTCAACCAAATTACGGTCTCGATCGGTCGGTCAAAATAATTTCTAGGTATTGGTTAACCATTGCTTTAAGACGAGCATCAAAATGTAGAAAATTTTATGGCAGAAGGTATTCCATATTAACAAACTCAAGAGATATATAGTAACATATTATCAAACTAGATATTTTGTATAAGACAAATGCGTTCGTTTTGCTTTCTTGGCGACAGCAAAACAGCTAAGCCGTGCATTTAAGCTAAGACAATATAGTGCTTGTAGTTTGGTGAAGCTTGACAAACTGGACTATTTTTGAGATTTTCTTACAGATTAAGCCATATGCATGACTTGAAAATATTTATCAGTAGCGACTGCGCCCGCTGCAACTCACTTTCCCGTATGAATAAGGAGTTTTCCCGGTAAGTATTTAACATAAGAACCTTCCTTTTGAATTAATCTATCTATTAAAAAACAACCTGCAACAAATCAGTTGTTTACAGATTTAAGCAAACATAAATACAGGCAGACGCAAAAAGCGACTTTGCTTTATACTATGTAGTGATGATGCAAACTTTCTTGTTTGTATGTAAAAAAACGATTTACAAAAATAATTATTTATTGAACAAAAATACAAGACTGCAAAGTCAAAAGAGTGGGTAAAGATAACCTGTTAAAAACAAACTTTGGCTTCAGTATTTGTTATTTTCAATTGATGTTAGATTGTGTATTTGCGTTAGTGTCAGTGACCTCTAAGGTTTCCTGAATTCCCTGGCTCTGCTGGTTCTCCATAATCACCTGGACTAGCTGGTCTCCCTGGTTTTCCTTCTCCATGATTTCTTGACTTTCTTCGTACCTTTGGCCCACCTGGTTTACCTTCCACAATATCATCCTCAAGAATAGATGTTAGTGATTGGAGTAGACTGTCTGACGCATCACGCAGCACCTCAACTGGTTGCTTTCTTGGGCGTCCTGGTCTTCCTGGCTCTGCTGGTTCTCCGGGATATCCTGGCGTCCCTTGTATTGCGTCCTCCTCTGCATGTGCTGGTTTTCCAAGGTATCCTAGTCTACCTGGTTTCGCTCGTATTCCAGGCTCCTCTGATTCTTCATAATGCCTTGACTTCCCGGACTTTGCTGGTCTTTTAAGTCCGGTTTCCCTTGGATTACCTGGTCTTCCTGGCTCTGCTGATTCTCCGGAATATCCTGGCTTCCTATGTCTTTCTTTCTCCTCTACATGTGCTGGCTTTTTGTCTTCATAATGCCCTGACTTATCGGACCTTGCTGGTTTTTCAAGTCCGGTTTCCCTTGGGTTTCCTGGTTTTCCTGGCTCCGCGGGTTCTCCATAATCACCTGGCTCAGCTGGTCTCCCTGGTTTTCTTTCTCCATAATATCTTGACTTTCTTCGTGCCTTTGGCCCACCTGGTTTACCTTCCACAATATCATCTTCAGGAATAGATGTTAGTGGTTGGACTAGACTGTCTGACGCATCACGCAACACCTCTGGTCCACCTGGTTGCACATCATCTGCCACATCTTTGCCAAGAACAGCTGTCAATGGCTGAATTAGACTTTCTGATGCATCACGCAATATCCCTTGTTCATCTGGTTTCAGATTATCTTTCCCATCTTTGCCAAGAACAGAGGTCAATGGATCTATGGAAGTATAAATTATTAACTTATTAATATTTCTATTCTGTTCTATATATAAATATTATGAAGACAAGTAGATGAAAAAAGACATTATTGCGGTAGGTATATATTTTCTCGAAAAATATATAATTTTGTAGCGACACAGTGGCTCAATATGGTTTACATGAAATATTTAAAATTAACATAATTGCAAAATGACGCAACGTGACAGAAATGCTAAATGCAATCGAGCTTGAAGCGCTATATACAATGGTATTTAAAAAATAAATTGATTGATGCTGTCTCTAAAAACCAAAGATTTTCACTAGTCGGTTTTAGAATTTGAATTATTTACTTAAGTCCTTATTCAAACGTTTTTCGCAAGTCCAAAACATTTTATTTTTGTGTCGCTGGTTCGCACCAATGCAACGATTAAATCACATCTATGTAGTATAGAATAAATTAGTGGGCTGTTGAACATCTCTTAAACCAGGGTTTATTGGTTTATCAGTGGACCCTTGTGTTCTAAACAAAAAGAAAAATAAATATTATAAACTTACTCGTGTCAAGTAAATCGTCGGAAACCGTTGCTTGTGCAATTTGCGCCTAAAAATTTAAAAATAATAATATATTGTATAAAATTATTTAAGAAAATAAAGGCCCTGCCTTGGGGCTGACAAAGCTGACCACACAGCATGTAAATTAGAACATTATTTCAGGATAATAACAGTCCTATTCAAGTGCCCAAATTAATTAAAATTGGTCCAGAAGTTTGAGTGTGAAGAAGTAACAAAGAAACAAACATACAAACTGTCGCATTATTAATATTAGTAGGATTTTAAAATATCTCAACAGCTGTAAGTTTCAAGTATACATATAATAAAATAAACAGCAATTTCAAATTTAAACAGCAATGTACCTATCATGTGGAGCAGTAAGTAAGTAAAAACACTTAATTGCACGTAAAGTACAAGTATAACAGAAACAAGAACATTTAAATTTAGTATGTGCAAGGCAGCCTTACCGCCAAAAGCAATACTTATAAGAGCAAAAAATAATACGCAATGAGTAGCCTTCATTTTGCAAAACCTTTAGCCCGATTGTACTATCATAAGACTATTTTATTATAGGAAAAATAAAGACACTTATGGAATTGATTTTCTAAACAAAAAAAGTGTTAATAAAACGCCGGCCTAGAGCGTATCGGACACACAAAATATAGAATTTTGTTGTCAATATACATAAAATTTTGATTGGGAGGAGAAAAACTAAAATTTCCCTCTTCTCCTTTATTTTAGATGATATTTAAAGGTGGGTAAATTTAGAGTTCGAGCCAGGTTAACATTCGGGTTGCAGAGGTCAGATTGCAATCGCTGTGTGTAAAAACTTGGTTCCACGTCAAATCCCCTGGTTTAGGTAGCCGACCCCGACAGAGAACGGGATAACAAGGAGAATGATGATGAGAGAGTCAAAAATTTATTGACATTTATTCTAAACAACACAGTATTTTTTTCTATTTAACTACTTAAAGCTAACGAAGTTATTGAGCCGCGGCTTACTGACCGACAGACAGACACAGACAGAGAATGATAAGGGTTTTTAGTAGACTAAGAAACCCTAAAATTTAAAACACCATTTATTGAGCCTTTATGGGTTGCATACTTTTATTAAAAACAGTTGAACAAATAAACAAGACAGGGCTGGATTAAGAAATTATTAATAATATTAAATCAGCCTACTTAGGCGGATCGCACTCGTAACGCACGACGGAGCGCTATAATATCGCATTGGTCTGTCGGATCCATACTAGAAATGTCACTCCCCATACTGAAACCGCACTAGAAGGACCCTGCGCTAGCGCTACGTCGACAGTAGTTGAGCGGTTTTAGTATGGGGATTGTCATTTTTAGTATGGATCTGATGAACCGCTGCGATGTTTTAGCGCTTCGTCGTGCGTTAAGTGTGCGATAATATTCAATTCGTTTAAACCAGATAAATTAATTCGTTTTATTTCTGACTACGTAACTGTTTCTTTAGTTTAGTTATCATATTGGCATAATAACTTATTGACGTAATCAGCTTATTTTCCAAAAGATATTTTTATTGATTAAATATTGTTGCAGCAATATAATAGCTGTCATTGACTCTTAATTAATAAATAGAATTTGTATTTTTTTGTTAATACCCTGACTGCCTCAGAAAGAAGGTTATTCTTTTCGAGGGTATGCAGTATGGTACGTGGACAACTTATTTACTTTTTACAAGCTACACAGCTGTTACATAGTGCATAAGGTATAGTTAGATTCGTCTCAGCAACCAAAGTGACAATGGTTTTTTTTTTTTTTTATATGTGATAGGCCCGCATTTGTCTGCCATCGATCATTAATAAAAAAAGATTTTTAAAAAGCTGATTTTACGTATAAGTAACTTTAAAAATACCACAGTCGGGCAAGATTGCGTGAAACCAGCATCATTAAGTATAGATATACATATAATTTGTCAATTTTCTTAATACACATCTACTTATTTGATATTGAAATGTATTTAGGAGATAAAGTTTTATGGCAGAAGTAGCAATAAAATAAACGATAAACGACATTTTGACACTATTTCTTCCTTTCTTGCGTTACTTTGTAACGAATTTTATATTAGTCTCTTCTCTCTCTTTTCGTGTGGGATACCGAGTCGTCCAACGACCCGATGAACCCTAAAGTCACAATTTTTCAACCGCCTTCTACAAGTAGCAGGCTTCTGACATGGTTGTGTAACGACCGCCGTCTAAGTGATCATCGACAGCAACCGGAACCTACGGCTTAACGTGCTATCCGAAACACGGAACCATTTTTCTTGTGCACAATCGGGTGGTACAACCCAAAATATCGTAACCAGACTGGCAACAAATTCACAAAGTGATAAATATCAATTTTGTGAGTGGCCCTCCGAGACTTGAACCCGGAACCTTCTTAAATGAGTTTCACCACAATTTTTTTTTCAGAAAATAATTTCATAATGCACATTTACCTTAACTGCAGAAAATCATAAATTCTTATACTTGCCAAGTGGCAAAAGGCCAGGATGGACAAATATTACTTAATATAAAAATGTTTTACAACAGTTTTGCGCTGTCTGTGTTCCAAATTTGATTTTAACATACAAATATATGCTTGCCTTGCCTTCCCAACCAGGGATACAATCCAAGGACAGGTAGAAAAAAAAAATTGGGACTTTCCATAAAAAATTACAGATCCAAAAATTTTTATAATTTTTCGACCTATGTTTCTTGGGGAAAGTTGTCCAGTTTCATGGGCTGACTCACCTTTCAAAATTTGCAGAGAATATTTTTACACCTTTTACGCCTTAAAAACAAAATAAAATAATATGAATTTGTGAGTGCCACCAAGAATCGAACCCGGAACCTTTGCGCCACAGGCAGTTAGCCGCGTACTTACTTACGTTCCAAGACATTTTATTTCAACGCTGTTGTCAAAATCTAAAATGTATAGTCCGCAAATTCTGGCAGGATAACCGAAAAGAGCAACAAGGTTACCTGCCAAATGGCAAAATGCCAGATACGTGATTTTGTAACGACACTATCAGGTTGGTTTCTGGTAGCCATTTTTGGTCTCTAAACTTGTAGGTTTTTAAAAACAAGTATAATATAAAGGTTACACTTAATTTAAAACATAGATTATAAGTGTGTGTTCTACTTATAAACTTCTTCTTTGTTATAGAACAACCTTCAATTTCACTTTAGTCATAAAACCTGTAAATATGTCTATCGTATCACCTCTGAAAAGGGCGATTAAAATTCCAAGCAACTAATAATTACTGACACACCAAACACACAGACAATCACACAACCTGACACACAAAACACACAGACAATCATGAGAGCTGACACACTAGATAAACATAATTTAAATCCTGATATGCACTTGGCTTAGGCCCGTGCATACCAGTTTACCGGTGAAGACCGAGAAAAACTAAAGTTTACCAAGAATAATATGAATAAGGCTAAGGCCCGTGGGTTGGGAAATACCTCCAAAACGAGATAAAAAATACTACAAATAATAATATATACCTAATAATAATCATAACCTTGCAAGGTGTTCCGTATGTTTTGATGAGAAATATATTTCTATTTCCAGCAGTATTCTTTGCTAGTACCGAGAAAAGCATTTTTCAGAGTCGCTTTTCCATCTTCTTAGAACACAAAATTGCTCATTTTTCAGAACTTCACTAAGAATAACTTCTAAGTAGAGTGACAAGTGCCACTTTATAACCAGCTGTGCTGAAAACTTTATTTTTTTCTCAGAAAAACGGTGAATAAATCATTAATGAACCGCCAAGAGTGAGTCGGACAATTTGAAATCTAAGGTTCCATACACACACACATACACACGGACACACATAAACACACACAAATCACGCCTTTATCCCTGGCGGGGTAGGCAGAGCGTTGACGACCATAATATTACTGTCGTGATCGCCATGTCTGACAAATGTTTGAGAGTCGTTTCAGATAAGTCGTGTATCAGTATAGTGACAGGTTGTCAGTCTGTCGCCTAAAATTGCAATACACATGAAACCTTCGAGTTCCTTATTCGGTTTTTACGACACCCACGGGTTAGAAATGGGGTGATGCCATCCTAAGCCGGCATCACACAGCAAAGGTTCTAAGGTTCCGTTAATTTATTTGTGAAGTACTTATACAGGGTACAAGGGACAGTTAAGGAGAAAGTTTACCGAAAACTTTGCAAACATGATCAAACCATGAAACTGAACAACTTCTTCTATGGGCGCTATATTGGTAAACGAGATTTTTTTTACCTACCATACAAAATTCCTGATCAGCTGACTGACTATGACGTAGGTGTGGAAAGTAGTTTTATTTTCTTTTCCCACGACATAGGCTCTATAGTAAAAGTTGTTCAGTTTGGTTATCTGGTAACACCTTTCCTTACACCCCGTATGCAAACACACTATATTTTCACAAATGTTATTAATACTTACATATTATATGTGGAAGCTTGCAATTGGCATTTGTTTATACATTACGTTAATAATGTTTTTAAGGCTGTAACCTACACTAATAAAATAAAAATAAAAAAATAAAATAAAATAACTGAAACGTTTGAAAATAATTAGCACAGAAAAAATAATAATAATAGACCACAACTCCAACTGAGCTCGTCAAAAAACTTGTTCCACTAACCATGCAGTTTGAATGGCCAATCATTTATTTTGAATGTCCAGTCATATATTTTGAATGTCCAATCAGACGAAAACGCAGTGACGCGGAAAAGGGAGATTTGAATTGCAAGCAAATAGTATACACACGCTTAAATCACGATTTTATTCCTTGCGGGGTAATCAGATAGTAAACGTATGGATGTATGAACCCACTGAGGCAGTACAATGTGCTCTATATATGAAAACAAGGTAAATAATCTTTTTTTTCTTCAACAGGCTGATGAAAGTCCACTGCCGGACATGTGCCTCTCCCTATTGTGGGGCTATTTGCCATACTCACCACGCTTGACAGGCAGATTAGCATGGAGTTATACATATTTACAGGGAACGATATTCCATTGATCGCCATTTGCAACAAGTAGAAAATGGAGTGATGCTTTTTTGAACCGGCAGTATAATGTGCCGAGAGTATCTGCTATAACAGGTATTTGGAAGAGTGATAACTTTCTTTCAAGGGATGAACCAGCCCGTCAACTTTCCCCAAGGAACATGGGTTGAAATACGAAAATAGTTTTTGGATCTCCCATACAAAATGTATCAGCCGACTGAGTCAGGTCATTTTTTATATTTCGAACTATGTTTTATGGGGAAAGTAGTTCAGTTCCATGTGCTAGTTTATCCCTTAAAAGGAATCACTCTTACAAACGCCCTTAATAACACAGTATTACTAAAAGAGATATTTTTCACCATCGCCTTTCATTCTGTGGCCGTCATTAGTAATAAGCCCTAGTACCTTTTACCTGGAATCTCGAGATCAATTATTATTTACGTCACAAAAGGGTTGGCAATCAAAATAGAAGTTTATATGTTGGAATTAAAAAAAAAAAAAAATTAAAATTTAAATCTGTTTATTTCAATGAAAAATTAATAAATTATACATTTCACAGACGCTTAATCTAAATAATAATAATAAGATTATGTGCGCTCAGTCAGTTCCGCTCACAGCGCGACAAGTGCAAGTTTAAACTGTAGGTAAGTAATTTAAACTGTAGGTACATCACTCCCGTTCCAACGACAAAGATGCCGTTTTAATATGGACTGCGCTTGCTTGGCAGTTTTACATGAAATAATTTTAATTGCTATGTCCTTTGGCAAATTGTTAATTACAATGGGAAGGATGCACCTCCAGTGTCTTTGTCCATACACATTGTTGTACTTCGGAATGGTATATAATGGTAAGTGGGATAGCTGCCGTAAATTACTAGGCCTATTGTATTTATTTAGACATTCAATTTTTTCCTTATATTCAGACACAATTGCGACTTTAACTTTATCGTAGACATTTAGGACTTTACAGTAGCTAAATAGGTTTTCATAGTTGTCTTTATACTTAAGTTTAATTTTCAAGGGGACAATAGTTTTTAATATTCTTAATTGTATTTTATAAATGCTATTTAGATAGGTTTTGTAAGTTCTGCCATAACTTGATATACCATAATTAATGATAGAATCAGCTAAGGCCAGGTACAGCAATCTCAATGTATTATATGGTAGTTTACATTTAAGAATAGTTAGTTTAGCTAATATTGCTCTGAGTTTATTACACACATGATCGACGTGATCTGCCCAGTTAAATTTATTGTCAATTTTCAGTCCTAGGTAGGTATGACATCGTACAACCTCGAGAGGCTTACATATACAGGTAGTGTTGATGTGTGAGTGCATACAGCTATGTTCATGGGCGATGACTAGCGGTGGTTGCTCATCAGCACACTTTAGGTAAGGTGAATGAATATGCATTACTTTCGTTTTCTGATAGTTAAGAGATAACCCGACGTCATGTGCCCATTTACATAGCTGGTTAAAATCAGATTGGATCATTCTTTGTGCAATTTCAAGATCTTTGTTGGCAGCAATAAGACAAGTATCGTCAGCAAATTGATACACAGAACAGTGCTGGAATATGTTACACATATCATTGACATATAATAAATACTCAGTCGGTCCCAAAATTGAACCTTGTGCCGTTCCGTGTAGGGTTAGCAATGGGTCACTATACTCCTTATTTATATTTACCATATTGTACCTATTGGTGTGATAGTTTTTAAACCAACTCAACACTGGACCCTGTATTCCACTTTGCTGAAGTTTATTGTATAATATATTATAATTCAAAGTATCGAATGCTTTGCTGAAGTCTATCTTGAATTGAAATTGCGGGTTGCCACTAATACTACTTTAGTAGTATTATTTATTATCTGTGCCACTAATAAAACACCTAGGTACCGGATATATAAAATTCTGACTCAATTTTATTTGCTAATAGGCAACTTATCAACTTACACTGATTTTTTTTAAAGAAATCTGCAGCTCTAATTTGTTTGTAAAAAAATCTAGTTAAATTTGAGCTCTAAAAGGGTCACATTGATGTGGTATTAATAGTTTCTTTTTAGAAACACTGATACTAGGATTTGATAGATCGTTGGACGACTTATTGTCCCACACGGAGGGAGAGAAGTAGAAAGAAATCTAGTTAAATTTGAGCCTTAAAAGGATTACAATGATGTGGTATTAATGATTTCTTTCTAGAAACATTGATACTAGGGTTCGTTAGATCGTTGGACGACTCATTGTCCCACACGAAGGGAGAGAAGTAGAGAGCTGCCTAACCGTGCCTGTTGTGTCCTTTTTCTTCTTGTATAGGCCCTGTAGGTATCTGTTTTTGTGTGAAATAAATGGTAAAATAAATAAATATTACTATCAGTAACATGTCAACTCTATTTCCCGCGGGGGTACCGTATGATGTCGGCTTACAATAGTATCGCTTTCGTTGGACAATCCAGTTTTCTCTTTGTTGGAGTTCAAATTCATTGTTCTAAACCGTTCGAAAGAATGGTTGCCTAAATTGTCAACGTTAAAAATGGACATTCGTAACAAAATGGACACCTACGTATCAATTTGAAAAAAAAAACGGTTGTTTGTAAACTCAGGTTACTGAAGTCGAACGTGATAACGCCTTTTGAAAATGCTGATCGAATGGTTGCATTTTTCAAAGGAGAATTTTAAAGTTATTTGTTTGCTAACGCTGCCGAACGCGAAGGTCGATTGTGTCTCTTTGTCGGTCGTTCCACGCTCTCGCTTGCACTTCAAGGTAACGCCTCAGAGCTAACGCCGCAGCATAACGGCCCGCAAGAATCATGTTTTTTGGTGCGTGCAGCCGGCTCCATCGAATTATAGGACGTTGTCATGTCAAAACTGTAGAGAAACTTACCGATAAAACAATTTCAATTTTCAATTTTCATTTATTAAGCCTTAAATTGTAAGTGTGTACAAGTACAAGATGGTAAGTATATAATAAATTAGCGCTATACAATTTTACCCCATTTGTTAGGGTGTAGCTCATAAGTACCTATTGAAGTTACAATGATGCAAATTATATTTATTTTAAATTTACGTCTTCAATTTAAATTAAAAAAAAAAAAATGAATATTAATAATTTCATGCATGCTACATAATGTAATTAACATTAGGCAATATTTATATTGTTACAATTTACTGAAACATTTATTTTATTTATCAAAATCTATTCCTAGAAACTCAGTCATATCATAAGGGCAATTAGCAATAAGTAATGATTTTACTTTATAAAAGAATTTGTTATCTGGAAGAGACTTAACACGATCAGGAAGTTTGTTATAGACTATGACCGCATTGTACATAGCTGAACGCTTATAAGAAGCAGTTCTACAGAGAGGCTTTGCCAATTCCCTGCCATGTAAAGTATTCAGCCTGCTGCTATAGTAACGCTTTCTATACGGGATTTTTTCCGGGTAGCGTCTAACAAGTTTACAAAGTTCGTATATGTACAGGCTAGTTAGAGTCATCAAATTGAGGTCCACAAATTTTTTGCGACAAGAAGCTCTGCTTGATCTTACGTTTCCGAGAATTCTAACGCATCGTTTTTGAACCAGAAACACCCTCTCGGCATCAACAGAACCACCCCACACCACAAGTCCATAAAGAATCCTGGATTGGAAGAAGGCATAGTACGCCTGCATTGCTGCTTTTCTCGTTGAAATTCCCATCAGGTTTTTTAAAGCAAAGCAGAAGCTACTCAGCTTACCTTCGAGGCTTTCAATATGCTTCTTCCAGCTCAGGTATTCATCCATCCACAATCCAAGGAGCTTTGCGTGCTGCACAAGCTCAATGTTTTCATTGTTAAATTGAACACATATGTCAGCTTTCGGCGTGTTGTAGTTTCTAAAGTGTACTAATTTGGTCTTAGTTGTATTCACCTTTAAGTTTAAAGATCGAAGCCAATTACTTATAGAAGATAAGGTACCCTGAAGATGTTCCTTAAGGGAGTCCGGATATTTTCTGGGAAATTTGAACAAAACTGAGATATCATCAGCAAACATGACTGTTTTCCCAGTAACAATCGACGGTAAATAATTGATGTAAAGAAGGAAGAGCAAAGGTCCCAATATCCTTCCTTGTGGAACACCATGTGGAATACAGAATGCCTCCGATTGGTGATCCTCTAGAGTTGAAGTCTTTGCATTTAGGGCCGAAATAACTACACTTTGTTTTCTATCCAGAAGATAACAACCAGGACATACCCAACAGTGCCAATGACTACCAGGATGCCGTAGAACGTCAGAAGCAGCGCTCTCATCGGGTCATCCTTTTTATTCTGCGAGAATTTCTCCAGCAGGATATGGGGATTCTGATGCTTTGTATTATTAAATGGAAAAAAGGGTTCCTTCACAAAGCGACATTTGTAACAAAATAGTTTTAGATTCAGTCTGATACGTTCTTCCCAGAACAACTCCTGACTCCAGTCTCGCCCCAAGGATGTGATTGAGCTGGTTGTTTGAAGTTCCAATCAATTTATATCCGGCTGAGCTCTACGTCCCTAGCAAGCTGACCGGTGAAGATTTGACGGCCCCGTGCCCAAAATCGTAGGTTCCAACAAAAAAAATTAACTAAATGGACAGTCGTAACAAAATGGACTTTTATACCAAATATGTGGTCGTAACGAAATGGACATTTGTAACATGATGGGAATTCGTAACAAAATGGACACTTATTTGGTGACAAAATATACTTACCGATAAAACAACCAGGACATTCCCAACAGTGCCGATGACTACCAGGATGCCATAGAACGTCAGAAGCAGCGCTCTCGTCGGGTCATCGACCTTTCTGTTCTGCGAGAATTTCTCCAGCAGGATGTGGGGATTCTGTATGCCTTGGGACGCCTCGATTAGCCATTTTGCTGACGCGTTAAGGGTCAGATTGGTCATGCCGGATTCTGTTCTCTGCAACAATGAAAATATTTTGTTTATTGTAGTTATTTGTGTTCGGAATACGAAATAGAAGACGTGTAAAACTTTTATAGTAGTTTACAAAATAATAGCTAAAAAAACCTCTCGTCCAGTTAGACACTTGAACCGATAACGTTAGTCTTAGGGCTTGTACACAAAACTGCGATGCGACGCGATGCAATTTCGCAACGCTGAATGTTGCGATGCGAATCTCTGCGATGCGATTTCGTACAGCAAGGCCCGCATTTATAAACCGACTTTGAGATGCTGTTGTATTGATTGACATTTGTCAAAATCGCTCTATCGAGATTGATCTCAGAGGTGAGTGCGGTTTATTAATATGGGCCCTAGTGTGAACTGGCGTCTTCCTAGAAATACGCGATGCGAATCAATTCGCAAGATCTTGCGATGCGAATCATTGTCAAGTTCTTGCGATGCATCGTTCGTGTGAGATTTTGCAGAGCGACGTCGCATCGCAGTTTTGTGTAAAAGCTCTTATGCGGTCGACAAACAGAACAACTCTAATACTTTATTATTTAACCCAGCAGCTTTTCTGATCTATTCTACTTTTACTTTTCTGATATTTTTAAGCTCTTAATTTTTCATCCATAATTAATATGATGCTTAAGAACATCAGTGTCAGGGACTAAAAATGCAACCGATAACACAAATTCAAATGCTTTGTTCGATAAAACTTGAGGATAAAACTAATACCACTTCTTACTTAAAAATATTGTTATCTACAAGAAGTGTCACAATAGAGTTTATCGTACAAGTTATCTAGAATGTCGATAACTTATTTTCTCTTCACACTTTTATTAAAACTTTACATTCCGACTTATTAATCTCTTTTCGTGTGGGACACCGAGTCGTCCAACGACCCAGTGAACCCTAGGGACGAAAATGCCTCCTAAAGTTTCGTTTTGTTTAATTGATGTGACATATCTCTGTAAAGTAATGATGACTTGTTTAATGTGTCTTGCAATAAAACGAACTGAACTGTTTATAGAACAAATAGTATTTGTTCTATGTATGGCATGTTTTGTTTACCTATCGACCATTCATATTTCGATATTTTTACACCCTGTATACTTAGTCTTAGTCATATTATGAAATATGAAAGGTCGAATTATGAAAAACTTTGGACCTCCTTTACAAAATTACCAACTGACCATGTCAATTTGTATGGGAGGCTCAATTTTTTTTTTCATATTTCGACCTATTCGCTTCTTGGAGGACGTTGTTTTGTTTCATGGGCTGGTTAACCCCTTAAAATTTTTGCAGCAATTTTTTTTATACCCTGTATAGTATGCCGTGTGGTGCCGACTTCGAATAGCATCACCCCATTTCTTTCCCGGGGGTGTAGTAAAAGCCGACTAAGGGATTCAGGGGTTTCATGTGTATTGCAATTTTAGAAGACAGGCTGACAACCTGTCACTAGAGTGATACACGAATTATCTCACACAAACCTCAATATTTGTCAAACGTGGCGATAACAACCGTAATTTTACGGTCGCTAACGCTCTGCCTACCCTGTCAGGGATATAGGCGTGATTTATGTGTGTGTGTATGTGTACAGTATGGCTGAGTATCGCTTCCAAGCGTAGCGTTTGTGTAATTTATCATGTCAATCCAATTTCATTTAATAATGGGGCTTATTTTAGGAATTTCGTGGTTTGTACGTGAGAAAACCGCTTTTGTTGGTAAAATAATTTGACACCCTCCCTGTCGGAGCAAAGTTAGTTGCCTGAAAGGCTTTGATGTCGAAAATGTTGGTTTTGTGTAAAGTAGGCTTATATCAACGGCATAATTTTCAGGTATGATATTAGAATAATAAGGATTTTGCTTCATATTAACTAGCGGCCCTCCCAGCGGTTGTTGGAAAAGATTATACGGGGTGTAAAGGACAGCGTCACGAATACTGATAGGGTGCAAGCAGACCATGAAACTGAACAAGTTTTCCCTAGGAACATATTATGTCAGGAAAATGTAAAAAAAAATTTTGGTTTCCTATAGGAGTAAATGTAGTCAGCTGATCGCAATTTTGTATGGGAGGTCAAAAAAAATTGTCGTTTCCTGACATATGTTCCTAGTGGAAAGTTGTTTAGTTTCATGGTCTGCTTGCAACCTATCAGTATTTGGGACGCTGTCCCTAACATCCTGTATACTTTAAGAAATAAAAATTATATCAATCATCAACTGGAAATCGAACTCTATCATATCGTTGACTCTTGTGTTTTTTTTGGACGTCTTGACATAAAACCATTTTAAAATTCATATGGAATAGGTAATATTTTTGGCTAGTTTCTTAGATTTTTGTACTCACAGGTTCAATATAAGTAAGGCATTAAAGTCGAAAAGTTTAAGTTCTTTTACAGGACCACTATATCAAAACTGCTTTTTAAATCACAAGTAAGTATTAGTGAACTATAAAATGTTGCTTAAGTAACTATCGGCATAACATTTATCAATCTGATCCGTTCTTCCCAGAACAACTCTTAGGCCCAGTCTCGCCCTAAGGGCGTGATTGGGCTGGTTGTTTGAACAACCATTCAATTATTTACGGGTGAGCTCTCGCACCCCACCAAGTTCGGTGTAGTTTTGATGGCCCCGGGACCAAAAACAATGCTACCAAAAAAAAAAACATGCCTATAGCATAACTTTAAAACAATTTCGCATTCGATCATCTATATCGAGTGACTTTACCACTAGTTTTCCAATTTCTACTTCCTACTTGATTAGAAATACGACTGCGTATTTCTTACACCGTACTTTACAAAATTGATAGTGTATGCTTGCGGTTGTGCCAAGATTGAATATGTAATAAAACCCCGATTTATTTCCAAAAAGGGTTCGGCAGTTCTCACTCACTCTGCATGCTTTTCCGGATTTTTCCGGTTTTTTGAGTTAAGGCCGTGTGATGCCGGCTTAGAATAGCATCACCCCACATCCTTCCCGCGGGTGTCGTAAGAGGCGACTAAGGGACTCGAGAGTATTGGTGTATTACAATTTTTAGGCGACAGGCTGACAACCTGTCACTATAGTGATACACATGTTTTCTGAAACAACCTTAGAAAACAATCCTCAAAAATGTCAGACGTGGCGATAGTGGCCGTATTCTTACGGCCGTTAACGCTCTGCCTACCCCGCAAGGGATAAAGGCGTGATATATGTATGTATGTATGTATGTATTGAGTTAAGGAAGTTCCTACAATGTGTTCCAATATCATTATGCGGCTAGCAAAAGTTGTCACTTGAATAAATTATTGAATTTTACGAATCACAGTAAGAACATGTAGGCCTATATGATAATGATCCGAACGTTAATCCTCTTTCTCTTTTCGTGTGGGACACCAAGTCGTCCAACGACCCGATTAACCCTAGTGTCAGAATTTTTCAACCGCCTTTTACAAGTAGCAGGCTTCTGACATGGTTGTGTAACGATTGCCGTCTAAGTGATCATAGACCAACGACCATAGACAAACGACGATAGATCATAGAGCAACTGGGACCTACGGCTTAACGTGCCATCCGAAACACGAAACCTTCTTACTTACTTACGGACAATCGGGTGGTTCAGCCCGCATTGTCCTAACCAGACTGGGAACTAATTCACATAGTGATAAATATATCAACTTTGTGAGTGACCCACCGACAATCGAACCCGGAACCCTCTGCGTCAAAGGCAGTCGCACTACCACTGCGCCACATCGGTCGTCTTCACCCTGAAAGTGTGGGAACCTCCCTATCCTATAACCCTCTATTTATTCCTTTATAGGATTTGAAATGCCGAAGTCGAATCGAAGAAATAAAATTGATAGGAAATGTTATATCAAAGCCACCCACGTTTAGAATAGCCCATTGATGAAAATAAGCTGGGACCTGATATATTTTTTATTGGTTTTTGATACATACATATATCACGCCTTCATCCCTTGCGGGGCAGGCAGAGTGTTAACGGCCGTAAAAATAAGGCCACTATCGCCAGGTCTGTCATTTTTGAGGATTGTTTAATAAGGTTGTTTTAGAAAACATGTGTATCACTATAGTGACAGGTTGTCAGCCTGTCGCCTAAAAATTGTAATACACCAATGGTTTTTAATACTTGGTGTACTGAATGTTTTATAGGCATGATCAGACCATGAAACTTGACAACTTTTTACATGTAATACTTATAGCTAAGTCGCTCCCCCATCGGCTTATATAGCCACGAAAAGTCTTGCCTCAGACACAGATTAAATCGTCTGTCACAGACATAATATGAGACCAACGACGATATTAAAAAACTACATACATACATAAATCACGCCTTTATCCCTTACGGGGTAGGCAGAGCGTTAACGGCCGTAAAAATACAATCACTAACGCCACGTCTGACAAATATAGAGGGCCGTTTGAGATAATTTGTGTATCACTATAGTGACAGGTTGTCAGCCTGTCGCCTAAAAGTTGTAATACACCTGAAACCCTCAAGTCCCTCAGTCGCCTCTAACAACACCCACGGGTAGGAAATGGGGTGATGCTTTTCTAAGCCGGCATCACACGGCATTAAAAAACTACCTACCTACAAAATACATATCATAGGTAAATACATATCGCGCCTTTATCTCTTGCGGGATCTACTTTTAACCTTTCTTATATTACGTTTTGTGACCAAAATTCAATAGTCAATTTGTTTATTTTCTTTCGTTCTTCATCCTTTCTTTCTATTATTGCAACTTTTTCGGTACTTTGCTATGGGTGTAAGGGACAGTTTTATAACATTAATATTCATAGCAAAAAATCAGCTGCACGATATTATTACAATTTATTACGAAGATTAGTCAAAATTAAGCGTGATAATCTTGAGTAAGGGAAACCCTTCCATTTTGAGCAGTATTTTAAAAAACCCTTATAAAAAACTAAATTTACGACTAAACCCAGCTATATGAAAATATAATACGTAAAAAGGTTCTCATAAAAATACTGGGTGTTAGGGGCAGCGTCCCGAATACTGATAGGGTGCAAACAGACCATGAAACTGAACAACTTTCCCCTAGGAACATATGTCAGGAAACAACAAAAAAATTTTGACCTCCCATACAAAATCGCGATCAGCTGACTGAATTTACTATGGGAAACCAAAACTTTTTTGACGTTTCCTGACATATTTTCCTAGGGGAAAGTTGTTCAGTTTCATGGTCTGCTTGCACCTTCTCAGTATTCGGGAAGCTGTCCCTTACACCCCGTATAGAAGCGCGTGGACCGATATGGAATGCCTGAAAAACGATGCGGCTGTAATTTATATCATAACAGTCCACTGCTGGACACGGATGTTCTCACAATGTAGATTTTTTGAACTGACAGCATTCGAGTTGCAGAGGTCAGGTGGCAGTAACTCTGTGTAAAATTTGGTTCCATGTCAAATCCCCTAGGTTACGTAGCCGACACCGACAGAGAACGGGATAAGGCAAGGAGAATGATGATCAACACTATTATCCATAAGAAAGATGGTTCCGCTTTTCGGTTGGCACGTTAAGCTGTAGGTCCCGGTTGCTGTCTATGATCACTTAGTTGGCGGTCGCTACACAACCATGTGAGAAGCCTGCTACTTGTTGAAAAATTCTGTCACTATGGTTCATTGGGTGGTCGTTGAACGACTCGGTGTCCCACACGAAAAATAAAAAAGAAGAAGCCAAAGTTTGCCTCGCAAGGCATAAAAGCGTGATGCCTGTACGTATGTTTGTATAATTTTCATCCATAAACATTCAACAAATTGTTTTCAGCGTCTGTGAAATTTTTACAATAAAAATAAACAGCCAGGTAAGAAAACGATTTTCCAAACATACCTAGTCAAAACATTGTACTAAGTTTAGAACCGGCGATCTGTTTTCTATCACATTTTTATTTATACTAACAAGGAATTTTGTAAACAACTATATCGTGCCAATTATTCGATCAAGAAAATCTACAAAATGAAAGGTTAAGGCCTTGAAAAACAAAAGTTCGGTATCTATCTTGTGATATTGATTCAGATTCAGTTCCATGGGCTGGTTTACCCTTTTAAATCATCATTCTCCTGGCCTTATCCCGTTTCTCTGTCGGGGTCGGCTACCTAACCTAAGCGATTTGACGTGGGACCAAGTTTTTACACAGAGCGACTGCCATCTGACCTCTGCAACCCGAAGGCTAACCTGGCCCGCATTCTAGGGTAAGTCACATCATCTGAATTGAAATTTTATTTGAATGTGGGTTTCATCATAACGTTTTTCCTTCACCGTAAGAGCAGTCGGTAAATATATTGCTAGACCCCAGTGTCCCAACTATTTGGCCACCGACGGTTTACCTCTTTAAATATTTGCAACGCCGTGTGATGCCGGCTTAGAATAGCATCACCCCATATCCTACCCGCGGGTGTCGTAAGAGGCGATTAAGGGACTCGAGGGTATTGGTGTATTGCAATTTTTAGGCGACAGGCTGACAACCTGTCACTATAGTGATACACATGTTTTCTGAAACAACCTTGGAAAACAATCCTCACAAATGTCAGACGTGGCGATAGCGACCGTATTCTTACGGCCGTTACCGCTCTGCTTACCCCGCAAGGGATAAAGGCGTGATATATGTATGTATGTATGTATGTAATATTTGCAATTATCTTTTTACGTCCTGTACCTATACAGGGTGTAAAAAAAGCACCTACTAACTACCGACCAACGCATGTACCCACCCATTAAACAGAACAAGTTTCCCCAAGGAACATACATAGGTCGCCGAATGACTAAAAAAAATTGGACATGTCATACAAAATACACCCATGTAAAATGTACACCGACTGAGTCAGTTTGTATGTAACGTCCAAATTTTTTTTTTCATATTTCCACCTATGTTTCTTGTTCAGTTTCAGGGGCTGGTTCATCCCTAGGAAGGAAGTTACTACTTTGCCTAACAATCTGTATATCAATTTAAATTGTACAGAATATATTAGCCTTCAAACTCGAGGTAGTTATCTTACTTTAACCAAACAATGCGATTTCAAGAGCTACAAGATCTTCACTGTTCGAATAAGCACAAACAACTTAGGCGAATCGCACAATTAACGCACAACGCTCCGCTGAAATAACGCATTCGTAACGCAGCGGTCTACCAGGTCCATACCTACGCATGACCGTTGACGCATCCGTATCGCATCCGTCGACAGCGATTGAGCGGTTTTAGTATGGGGTTTGAAGTTTCTAGTATGGATCTGACAGACTGCTGCGTTACGCATGCGTTATTTTAGCGCTCCGTCGTGCGTTAAGTGTGCGATCCGCAAGTAGAACTTGGTAGAACTGAAGTGCTGTTGACAATTTGAACACTTGGTTGAAATACAATTTTGTCGCGAAGATTCAGATTGTATATTTCTATGTGATGAATTACGTGTCAAATCGTTGATGTCATATTTATCTCAGGGATAGCAAAATGGAGGAAACAGAAGAAATATGGCAAGTTGAAAGACATAAAAATCGACTTCTTTTGTTTCGTCCGTCAATGATAGACATCTTTTTGAACTTTGACTGACTGCCTTTGACACAGAAAGTTCCGGGTTCGATTCTCAGTGGGTCACTCACAAAGTTGGTATTTATCACTTTGTGAATTTGTTCCCAGTCTGGTTGGGACATAGCGAGCTGAACCACCCGATTGTCCGTTAGAAAGATGGTTCCGTGTTTCGGATGGCACGTTAAGCCGTAGGTCCCGGTTGCTGTCTATGTTTACGTAGACGGCGGTCGTTACACAACCATGCCAGAAGACAGCTACTTGTAGAAGGCGGTTGAAAAATTCTGACAGGGTTCACTGGGTCGTTGGACGACTTGGTGTCCCATACGTAAAGAAGAAAATCTTTTTAAATTTTTATCAAAGAAGAAGTTTTTAGAACACCAAGGATGTTAGGAACGTCCCGTGTAGTACCTATCAGATCAGCTAACCATTAGGTTAAAATGTAGAAGTCTGGCGCAAGAAACTCTGACCGGTCTTGTAGATAATAAAACCAATTCCGTGAACCGGAAATCAGAAGTTCGTTTGAAGAAAACATCTGAAAATGTCTATAAACCTTTGATTCACAGAAACTCTAGTTATTTCAGTTAATTTTGATCCAACGCGTTGAAAAACTAATGCCGGAAATTCGTTGGGTCGTCAACTCAGTGTCCTACACAAAATGGGAAAACATTTCCCGTATCAGGTACGGTCTATACATTTTTTTTCTATTGTACGCAGGATTGAACCTGCGATTTTTGCTATATCCACAAAATCTCATACTGGCTAAATGTGTGGTATGGTTTTGTTTGTGCAATTTAATGAATTTGATATCAATTCAGATCAAAGCTTTGAAAAACAGTGCCTTGCCGTGCAAAACTTATGCCGTGTGATGCTGGCTTAGAGTAGCATCACCCACATTCCCTCCCGCGGATGTCGTAAGACCACTAAGGGACTCGAGATTATTGGTGTATTACAATTTTTAGGCGACAACCTCTCACTATAGTGATACACACGTTTTCTGAAACAACCTTGGAAAACAATCCTCAAAAATGACAGACGTGGCGATAGTGGCTGTCTTCTTACGGCCGTTAACGCTCTGCATACCCCGCAAGGGATAAAGGCGTGTTATATGCATGTATGTATGTACGATTTTGCAGTGGTAGTGCGACTGCCTTTGACGCAGAAGGTTCCGGGTGGGTCACTCACAAAGTTGATATATTTATCACTTTGTGTATAAGTTCCCAGCCTGGTTAGGACATTGCGAACCACCCGATTGTCCGTAAGTAAGAAGCTTTCGTGTTTCGGATAGCACGTTAAGCCGTAGGTCCCGGTTGCTGTCTGTGATCACTTA
Source organism: Keiferia lycopersicella (assembly GCA_029255805.1). Lineage (NCBI taxonomy): Eukaryota > Metazoa > Arthropoda > Insecta > Lepidoptera > Gelechiidae > Keiferia > Keiferia lycopersicella. The sequence continues at coordinate 2,385,383 of JARACZ010000028.1, forward strand.
GACGGCGGTCGTTACACAACCATGTCAGAAGCCTGCTACTAGTAGATGGCGGTTAAAAAATTCTGACACTAGGGTTCATCGGGTCGTTGAATGACTCGGTGTCCCACGTGACACATGACACGTGTTGAATGACACGAAAAAAAAAAAAAAAAACTTGCAAAACCCTCGAAACACTTAGTTGCCTTTTTACAACACCCGCGGGAAGAATTGTTGAAAAAGTGATGTTATTCTAAGCCGGCATCACAAGGCAGGCATATAATAATCAAATCAAAAAACATATATTATGAGCACTTCGGATTCAGTAATATGTCGTTGGGCGATTCGGCGTCTTACTCGAAAAGAAAGAGAGACGACTCGCACTTAGCCAACTTTCGAAATCAAATTAGTTCGCAATCATTTCTATAGAATTGAGGCCAATATTCTAGTGGTTTGATTCCCTTTGTCTATGTTAGACAATACATCCCGACATTTCAAACAATTATTTAATTCGCTTCGACAAATACTAAGAGTCGATATGCTTTTGTGAAAAGCCAAACGAGAATTTAATTTCACCTTTACGTTTTTAGAACAATCTGTAATATTGCGAAAAGTAATTAGGTTGTTCCAGTGTTTCCCCACAAAATCTAGTTATGAATTTTTATATAAATTTTAAAAATTATAGCTGTAAATACGGGCCGAATCAGCCCATAAAGGCGCATCGCACACTTAACGCACGACGGACCGCTAAAAAAAGCAGCGATCAGTCAGATCCACAATAGCTAAACATTACTGCCCATACTAAACCGCACTTGACGGACGACGCTGCGATAGCGCTGTGTCAACAGAGGTTCTACGGTTTTAGTACGGATCTGCGATCCACGAAAGCTGGGAACATAGGTCGACCGACCTATGTTGGTCGAAATGAGAAAATTGTAGAGAATGCACCAGCCTGCGTATGCAGCACGTGTACACGAGCGTACCCAGCGCGTGCCGGCTGTAATGTATCAGAGACGGCCTTTGCAACGCACTACGCAACGCAAGCGGTGTACCGTCTGCCATACACTCTCATACATTACAACCGGTACGCGCGTGTATACGTGCACGCATACGAGCTGCAAACGAAGGCGATGTACTTTGCCCTTCAATCGTGTACAAAACAGCTTTGTCGGGACTTTATTTGTCTTTGCAAGAAAATATTCTTTCATATACATACATATATCACGCCTTTATCCCTTGCAGGGTAAGCAGAGCGTTAACAACCGTAAGAACACGGTCGCTTTTGCCACGCCTGACATTTTTGAGGATTATTTTCCAAGGTTGTTTCAGAAAACATGTGTATCGCTATAGAGACAGGTTGTCAGCCTGTCGCCTAAATTGTAATACACTAATACTTTCGACTCCCTTACGACACCCACGGGAAGGATGTGGGATGATGCTATTCTAAGCCGGCATCACACGGAAGAATATTCTTTCACGTCGAAGAAAACACCACAACATATCTGTAGTTTACTAAAATCGAATCTATAAACGAACGAAGAACGCCGAATCCGGGATCTTGTATAAATACGTTACAATTTACGAGCTACCTTCAAAAGCTTCGTGTTTTGCACCGACGATTCACATGTGCTTTTTAGGGTTGCGTAGCTCTATTACAGACCCTTATGATTTCATAAACTACGTCTGTCGGTACGTTTGATGCCCCGGCCTATGATTTTGTTAGTTTTGCAATGCCGTGTGATGCCGGCTAAGAATAGCTCACCCCATTTCTTCCCGTGGGTGTTGTAAAAGGCAACTAAGGGACTCGAGAGTATTGGTGTATTACAATTTTTAGGCGACAACCTCTCACTATAGTGATACACACGTTTTCTGAAACAACCTTGGAAAACAATCCTCAAAAGGCTCAAGGCTTAATGTGTATTACAATTTTTAGGCGACAGGCTGACAACCTGTCACTACAGTAATACATGTATCATCGAAAAAGGCCCTGAATACTTGTCAGACGTGGCGATAGCGACCGTAATATTGCCGTTAACGCTCTGCCTACCCCTCGCAAGGGATAGAGGCGTGATGTGTGTGTGTGTGTGTGTGTGTGTGTGTGTGTGTGTGTGTGTGTGTGTGTGTGTGTGTGTGTATTACAGACCCTTATCATTTCATCAACAACGTCTGTCAGTCCGTTTGATGAATCACTGCATGATTTCGTTAGATTTGCACCCGGTGATTTGAAATTATGTAGGAAGTTTGATCATATTGACGCAATTTGAGAATTGTAACGAATACTGACAACTCGGCGTCGAAAAGTCCCGAACTTCTGCCATTAAAGCACCAAGTTTTGTGTAAAATATAGATTTAAGAAATGAAATATATAAAAAACAATAAGAATAATGATACGTCTTTCTATATAAGTGAAAGGGGGAGGGGGACCGTTGTTAACCTTATAAACGTAAGACCGATTCAACATTTGAAAAAAAAAGGCAAGTGTCGTGAGATAAGTATGTATAATTTGCTTTCATAAAGAGTTCTGAAATTTATTCCAGCTGTAACAAAGTGTAAGGTACCTAAAAATACAAATACTAGATAACAATTGGTATGGAACATAATATTTAACTAGGTATCTGAAGTTTTTACGAAAACTATTATTATTACACATATCGTAACACTAGTAATTTTCTAATTACTGTAAAAAACTGTTTTCCATAGCTATACAAGTTATAATTCTGACATAAAAATATGGTTAAATTTTCATTTATAAGTACCTACTGAACTCTATACTTGGGCGTATCCAAGACATTCATGGCCGGTTATTTATTTTGTATCCCTATTTTCTACCTTGGAGTATTTTAGTATCATTCAAGGTTTTATTTATTGTAAAGTACTTTTATTTCTGAAGAGGCTATCGATATCATTCTTTTTATAGTAGATAGTTAGGTACCTAGTACTACTTCACAGACAGAAAACATTCACCCTTTCCGTGAAGTAGTCCTAGATAAAATTATGTACCTAAATGGCAAACTCACGTGTTCATACTGTACGTACAGTCTACTGCCAAAACTGGCTACAATAGCCATCTCCGGGCGCATCAGCGCCGATCTGATTAGGAGTCGAAGTGGTCGCCATGGCCGAAATCAGTCGGAGAGATCATCATCATCACTAGGTACCAAGTGCAATACCTATATTAGGTATGTTTAGCAGTGCCGTGTGATGTCAGCTTAGGATAGCATCACCCCACATCCTTCCCGCGGGTGTCGTAAGAGGCGACTAAGGGATTCGAGGGTATTGGTGTATTACAATTTAAGGCTTTAGGCTGGCAACCTGTCACTATAGTGATACACGTGTTTTCTGAAACAACCTTAGAAAACAATCCATATAAATGTATGCCGTGTGATGCCGGCTTAGAATATGCCGTGTGATGCCGGCTTAGAATAGCATCACCCCACATCCTTCCCGTGGGTGTCGTAAGAGGCGACTAAGGGACTCTAGAGTATTGGTGTATTACAATTTTTAGGCGACAGGCTGACAACCTGTCACTATAGTCATACACATGTTTTCTGAAACAACCTTAGAAAACAATACTCAAAAATGTCAGACGTGGCGATAGCGACCGTATTCTTACGGCTGTTAACGCTCTGCCTACCCCGCAAGGGATAAAGGCGTGATATATGTATGTATGCATATAAATGTCAGACGTGGCAATAGCGACCGTATTCTTACGGCCGTTAATGCTCTTCCCACCCCGCAAGGGATAAAGGCGTGATATATGTATGTATGTATGTTTAGCAGAATACAGTCAGCGATGCCTACACCATGGTGTATCCGATTTTGTACAGAGTGAGACAGCCTATTGTACGCTATTATATATTATTGACGAACTAACAGACAGCGATGTCTTAATAAGAGGATCCCGTTTTGACGTGTGGTGCCGTCTGAATAGCATCACCTCAGTTCTACCAGTGGGTGTCGTAAAAACCAGGGAATGGGCAGCAGCGTTCCCTGTGAATGCAATAATGAAACATCTTGCACTGCGCTCGCCAATGCGCCTGCCAAGCGTGATGAGTATGGCAATACCCCCCAAAAGGGGAGGCCTATGTACAGCAGTGAACTGTTGTAATTCGATTCTCGATGGGTCATTAGTTCTCAGTCTGGTTAGGAAATTGCGAGCTGTAACACCCGATTGTCCTTCAGAAAGATAATTCCGTGTTTCGGATGGCACGTTAAGCCGTAGGTACCGGTTGCTGTCTATGATTACTTAGACGGCGGTCGTTACACAACCATGTCTGAAGCTTGTTACTTGTAGAAAGCGGTTGAAAAATTTTGACACTAGGGTTGACTGGGTTATTGGTTTGGTCTTTCACGTACGAAACTCAAAAAATCAAATCGTTCTATTCTATACCCTCAGTTAAAATAACACTTACGTAAAAAATACATAAGATCAAGTTGCGACAAAGACTGAGAAGATACTTACTTTGATACTAAAATGTAATGTATACCCAGTATACCTAACGACTTTGCCTTAACGATGTTACAAGGAGTAAAAAAGATACGTTTGTTGTGTGACAATGTAAAAAGGAAATTGAACCCACTTCCACAGAGGGAATCGATCAGATAAGATAAGATTATAATGTCTTCAATAGAATGTTGTATCCTAATGGAAACACTGCTGGCAATACCCTTCGAAAAAATATTGCATAGGTTCGTATTTTTACGACAAATCAATATTAGAGCTCTTAAAGAAAAAATGTTGATTCGAAATTGGAACATTCTAAAGCAACAGCATTTGCATTATCCTGTAACGTTCATGTTCCGTTCTCATCTATTAGCAAAATTTCAAAAATAGAGGTCTAAAAAATGAGGATTTGAAAATGATACATTCCAAAGCAACAGTACCTATCTGCATTATCCTCTAACGGCTATGTTCCGATCTCATTTATTGGCAAAAATCCAAAAATTAAAAAAAAGAGTTGTAAAGAAAAAATGAGGATTCCAAATTGGAACATTCCAAAGCAACAGTATCTGCATTATCCTGTAACGGTTATGTTCCGATCTCATCTATTGGAGCCGTGACAACCGTTATCAGTTGATGTTGCGCCATGCCGCCACGCTGATCAAAACAGCGATTCGTACTACGTATTATTGATAATCAGGCTTCTACAATCACAACAGTCCACTGCTAGACCATGACCGTTCCCCGAATTAGGGGTATTGTAGATTGTAGATTTACCGTGTGATGCCGGCTTAGATTACCGTGTGATGCCGGCTTAGAATAGCATCACCCCACATCCTTCCCGCGGGTGTCGTAAGAGGCGACTAAGGGGCTCGATAGTATAATAATTTTTAGGCGACAGGCTGACAACCTGTCACTATAGTGATACACATGTTTTCTGAAACTACCTTGGAAAACAATCCTCAAAAATGTCAGACGTGGCGATAGCGACCGTATTCTTACGGCCGTTAGCGCTCTGCCTACCCCGCAAGGGATAAAGGCGTGATATATGTATGTATGTATGTATGTATGTAGATTGTGTACCTTCTTAGATTATTCACAGGAAGCGCTGCTACCCGTTCCATGGATTTATCCCTTAGTCGCCTATTAGGACACCCACGTGTATAAAAGGGGTGATGGTGATGCTATTGAGTCGGCATCACACGGCTAATAATCAGGCTACTTATAATAAAAAAAAAAACATCCCCACAGACACATTTTTCTTTCTTTTCGAGTGAGACACTGAATCGTGGCTCAAAAAACTAGCATATGAATGATTACGATGAATTTTATTGGGTTAGGAATCATAATATCATTTTTGATTCCAATTCCAATATATCCCTATGTGGTTTCGCCAATTCGGTTTCCTATACAGAATGCTTTTTTAATTAAATTTCAGATTGTAACTTTTTGTGTCTGAAATACAAACAAGTCATACTTATAAAAGTATAAACAATAAAATACCATTTAACTTTCAAAAAGCTGCGTAAATTTTCAAAACTTCGTGCAACAGTTTCCCCATACAAAACGTGCTCCTACTTTTTGATTATACGGAACACATTAAGAACATTAAAGCAACAACCGTAGTACAATAAGAATGAATGTGGCTTTACCTTCCGCATTTAAAGCAAGTTGTGCCACAAAACTAGCGCCACTAGTAAAACACAATATAATGACTGTCCGGATGGCGTAGCGGATACCCTGCCTTCTACGCCGAGGGTCGTGGGTTCGATTCCAACCGGGCACAAATTTTTGTTAAGAATAATTTGTGTCCGGTTGGGATCGAACCCACAACCCTCGGCGTATCCGCTACGCCATCGGCCGGGACAGTCATATTAAATATTTGTTAAGTAAATTTTAAAATAGTTTTGTCGAGCCTAGGTGTTTTGTAAATAAATACATATTAAACATAGAAAACACCCAGGCTCTACACAAATATTTTAAAATTAACTTAACAAATATTTGTGCACGGTTAGGATCGAACCCACGACCCTCGGCGTAGAAGGGTACTATCCGCTACGCCATCGGGGCAATCAATTATATTGACTAGAATATTTTGTATTGTATTGTAAACATTTACCGTGTGATGCCGGCTTAGAATAGCATTAACCCATTTCTTCCCGTGGGTGTCGTACGAGGCGACTAAGGGACTCGAGGCTTTCATGTGTATTACAACGTTAGGCGACAGGCTGACAATCTGTCACTTTAGTGATACACGAATCATCTGAAAGAGCCCGCGATGTCAGACGTGGTGGTGGTATGTATGAATGTAAATAAATTGAAATTGAAATGTATGTATTTTATTTTTATTTTCTTTGAAGTGGCTCTAGTTTCCCGGCACCGCCTCTCGGCTCAGCTGTTTCCTGCGCAGTCAACATTTATGCTCTGTGCGCCCTCCAGCGAGCCCACTTCAGGCTGAGCAGCGATTGACCTAGTTTTCCCGCACCAAACTGACAGACGCGTACACTTGCTTAGTATGGTGTTTGATTAATTTTGTTTTAGTCAGCACCTATGTTAACCGTGTGGAGCTTTGAATAGCATTACCCCATTTCTGAACCGCGTTTACATACATACATATCTCACGCCTTTATCCCTTGCGGGGTAGGCAGAGCGTTAACGGCTGTAAGAATACGGTCGCTATCGCCACGTCTGACATTTTTGAGGATTGTTTTTCAAGGTTGTTTCGGAAAACATGTGTATCACTATATACGTAGTAAAAGGTTGTCAGCCTGTCGCCTAAAAATTGTAATACACCAATACTCTCGAGTCCCTTAGTCACCTCTAAAGACACCCGCGGGAAGGACGTGGGGTGATGCTATTCTAAGCCGGCATCATTCGGCATTTACACTAGGTTCATAAAATTGTTAAAAAAAATTGAAAAATGTACTCATCCTACATATTTCTCTTTTTTACAATGACTAATACTTGACCATCAAAAGGATAAATGTAAAATTTACTACTTTGAATAAATGATTTGAGTTTGAGTTTCTACTCGTGTGTCAAGACCCATACTCTCAGGATTCATCTGTTCGGGTTCGACTGTCCCAATGGCGTAATGGATAGTGCCCCTGCCTTCTACGCCGAGGGCCGTGGGTTCGATCCCCACTGAACACAAATGTTTGTTAAGTCAGTTTCCAAATATTTGTGTCTATTCTGGGTGTTTTCTATGTATAATATGTATTTATTTACTAGAAAAAGTATATAAGTATTAGTATCAGCTATAATAGTTCCCTTAGGACAAGCTTTGCTTAGTTTGGGGCTAGATGGCGCTGTGTAAATTGTCCAGAATATTTATGGTTGTTATTCTTTTGCGCCTATTACAACTAAGGCGGGTCGCACATTTTACGCACGACGGAGCGCAAAAATATCGCAGCGGTCTGTTAGATCCATACTCGACGGACGACACTGCGATAGCGCTGCGCTGACAGCGGTTCAGCGGTTTTAGCATGGGGATTCACATTTCTAGCATGGATCTAATAGACCGCTGCGACGTTCTAGCGCAACGTCGTGCGCTAAGTGGGCGATCCGCGGAACTAAACTTTTTTGAGCCTTGTAGTGCCGGCAGAAGAGAATGGCATCACCCTCTCTCTTCCCGTGGGGGTGTAAGAAATGACCAGACAGATAGGGTCGAAACATTTATTTTCAGATTATTTTTCTGTTTAGGTATTAATTCACACACACACACAAATCAGGCGGGGTAGGCAAAGCGTTAACGACCGTAAAATTACGGTCGTTACGCCCCGTCTGACAAATATATGAGGGTCGTTTCAGATAAGTTGTGTATCACTATATAGTGACAGGTTGTCAGCCTGTCGCCTAAAATTGCAATACACATGAAACCTTCAAATCCCTTAGTCGGCTTCTATGACATCCGCGGGAAAGAAATGGGGTGATGCTATTCTAAGCCGGCATCACACGGCACGGTATTAAATTCAAACTTTGAATATTTCGACAGACAATGAAGGAAGTCTGCAGTTTGGACAATAAATTTTAACGTACAACTTTTGAATTTTGATATTGACCTAGTCTAGACTAGCGAATTGGCGATAATAATAAAAATTCCCAACAGACTATCTAAGAGCACCTATAACGAAATTTAGTACCACTGGGGTTCGGTACCTAACCTAATTCAATAATAATGATTGCGAAATAGATTGACCACGGTCCCACGCGATTTTGAACGAATTTCTCGTAAGAGAATTGAGTTTACTTTGATAAGATACAAAATGATGGATATTTTTTTTCGCTCAACGGCTCCACGCCTAGGCAAGATAGCCACAAAAACCAAGATGTAAGTATGTTTGCCCTTAGCAGCCATCCACAGATAGTTTACCCGTGATTATGACGCTTGTAGAAATATGGGGGCTCATTAAAAATAATCGAAGACGGGATGATGTTTGAATGTGACTTAACCAATGGTTCGGTTTGGGCCAAGTTGAAGGCTAACTTGGCCCAAACCGAACCATTGGTTGCAGAGGTCAGATGACATTCGCTCTGTATAAAACTTGGTTCTGTGTCAAGTCCCCTAGGTTAGGTAGCCGACCCCGACAGAGAATGGGATAAAAAGGAAAATTAAGATTAAAAAGAATCGAAGACCGATGTGGCGCAGTGGTAGTGCGACTGCCTGCCACGCAAAGATTCCGGGTTCGATGTGTCCCACTCACGATGTTGATATTTATCTCTTTGTTAATTTGTTCCTAGTCTGGTTACGACATTGCAGGCTGAGCCACCTGATTGTCTTTTGATTGTCTAAGATGGTTCCGTGTTTCGGAGGGCACGTTAAGCCGTAGGTATCGCTTGCTGTCTATGATAACTTAGACGGCGCTCAACCATGTCAGAAGCCTATTAGTAGGCGGTTAAAAAAGTCTGACACCAGTTCATGGGGTCGTTTGACGACTAGGTGTCCCACTGAAAAAAGAAAGATTGAAAATAATTTTTTGGTAAGAACCCGTTTAATTATAACTAAGTATGAATAAGTATCAATTTCCAAGAAATTTTGTACGTAGGAGGTTTCGGGGGCGATAAGTCGGTCAAGCTACTTCAACAAACATTTTAATCAACACAAAATGGACTGAAACTACCTTCATTTAGTGGATTATGCTACCATTCTTATAATAAAACTCTTATTACAACCCTTATTTTTGATAGACCATATTTCTTATTGAGATCTTACTTTTTTATCGGACATATCCCGTACTTTTATCACACCGATAAAATTCATAAGTACGTCATAAATATTTAGTATCTACCTGTTAGCTAGATCAACTGAAAGCCTTAAAAATGGAGTAAAGCTTACCTTGGCAGCCAAAACAAACCACTACTGGACATAAGCATCCCCCTTTAGGGAGTATTGCCATACTAACCTCGTTTGCCAGGCGAATTGGTGAGCGCAGTGCTAGATGTTGCTATCATAGGGAACGCTTTCTTTGTGTCGGACTCTACAATTTCAGTGACGCCCGATGGCTTAGTGGGGAACTCAAGTTCACCCGGAAATAATTGATTGGTTGTTCAAACAACCAGCCCGATCACGCCCTTGGGGCGAGACTGGGCTTACTTCTGAGAAGAGTTGTTCTGGGAAGAACGGAACGATGCTGCCCATACCCTTAATAGTTATTCCTTAGTCGCTTTTAACGACACCCACGAGTAGAACTGGGATGATGCTATCCGAAGCCAGCATCACACGGAATTTTGTTTCGTACGACATAGGCGGATCGCACCTTAACACACGACGGAGTGCTAAAACATCGCAGCGGTCTATCAGATCCATACTAAAAATGTCAATCCCAATACTATATAAAACCTAAATAAAACCGCTCAATCGCTGTCGACGCAGCGCTTTCACAGCGATGTCCGTCGACTGCAGTTTTAGTATGAGGAGTGACGTTTCTAGTATGGATCAGATAGACCGCTGCTGATATTTTAGCACTCCGTCGTGCGTTAAGTGTGCGATCCTCCGGTATAAGAGCTAAACAAACGCTCGTGGAGATTGAAACATACTATTAATCACAGATAAACACTTCTCACCAAATTTCCATAAAACAAAATAATTAATGAATCCCTTTGTCATCAAATACACACTAGATATCCACTATACGAGAAATTAATGGTGTTTTAGAAATAATCGCTTACATTGCTCACGTAGAAAGGAAGGAACGAGGGTGTAGTTTGGGGCCCTATGTAGGAGTAGCATAAAATATTGTTTCTGTTAATATATACTTGTACAAGAGCGTCGGTGGCCAAATGGTTACACAAGGACACCAGTCTTACAATCGTGAGACCCGAGTTCGATCCCCACCATGTACCAATGTGTTTTAACCTACTCATGTACATTTACCGACTGCTCTTACGATGAAGGAAAAACATCGTGATGAAACCCACATTCTAATACAATTTGATTTCATAGGATATTTGAATGGGACTTAAGCTATGATTTGGATCAGGTAAGCCTTTGGGTTGCAGAGGTCAGATGGCAGTCGCTCTGTGTAAATACTTGGTTCCATGTCAAATCCCCTAGGTTAGGTAGCCGACCCCGACAGAGAACGGCATAAGGCAAGGAATGATATGCTTGAATTATTTTTATTCTGTGCCGTGAGTGTCCTAAAAAGAGGGATAAATATTCAGGCAATCGTGAGACATGTGTCCTAAACACTAGGCCACTGACGCTCGAAGGCTTCGTGTACATTGCAATTTAAGGCATCAGGCAGAGGACCTGTCACTATAGTGATACACGACTGATCTGAAACTATCCTCATATATGTATGTATATGTATGCATATTAACTTTATTGTACCTTCTAACATTCGTAAACGCCCTGCCTTCCCTACCAGGGATATAGCCGTGATTTGTGTTTGTGTTACTTCGTGACATGACAAAGAGATTTTCACTTCCCATATGATTCCCGATTCCCTTTGTAAAGGCAGTCAGCTGATTCCTTTTGTAGAGCCAGTCAGTTAATTCCCTTTGCCGTGTGATGCCGGCTTAAAATAGCATCACCCCATTTCTTTCCCGTATGTATCGTAGGACTAAGGGACTCGAGGGTTTCATGTGTATTCCAATTTTAGGCGACAGGCTAGCAATCTGTATAGTGTATCACTATACACGACTTATCTGAAACGACCCTCAAACGTTTGTCAGACGTGGCGATATTGACCGTGATTTTACGGTCGTTGATGCTCTACCTACCCCGGCGGGGATACAGGCGTGACTTGTCTTTGTGTGTTTTGTGATTGTTTTGTGAATAGTAGGTGCCGTAAAGGTGACATTAGTCTGTAAAATATAGGATGATCCTTGTGACGTTTGTCCTTAGCTTACTAGGAAAATGGACCTTATGTTGTAGCATTTTCTCCAAGGTCGCAAACGTCACAGGGGTCATCCTATATTTTACAAACTATAAGGTATAATTCAATGAAGAAGTATTTCCCTGTAAATACAACCTTGCACTGTGCTCGCCAATCTTGTACTGAAATGGCTGTTTATAGATGTACAGAACTCCAAAAATGGACCGATATCGAAGGACCCAGATTATATTGGGTTCTTAATCCATAAAGCAGTCTAGTAAACTTTTATTTATCTCCAAAAACTTTGTTAAAGGGTCTTAAAATTGAGCCCTTTTAAATTGCTAATCCGTGTTATGTACTAACTTTTTATTAGAAAAAATAAAACTCTTACAATTTTAATAAACAACCTAAATTAAGTACACTTTTCGGATCGCACACTTCACGCACGACGGAGCACTAAAATATCGCAGCGGTCTATCAGATCCATACTAAAAACGTGACTTCCCGTACTACTAAAACCACACTGGACCGACGACGCTGCGTCGACTGCGGTTGAGTGGTTTTAGTATGGGAATTGACATTTCTAGTTTGTCTTTGACAGACCGCTGCGGTATTTTAGCGCTTCGTCGTGCGTTAAGTGTGTGCTAAGGAGTTCTAGAATAAGGAGTTCATGTCAAAGATCTTTATTTATCTTAGATGGACTGGCCTACTAAAGGAGATAAAAATAATGTCTCGTATCGTATATAGTTCCACTATCTAATATTACATTTAATATGATAGGTACAACCAAAATAAAGTTCTTTTTTCGCAATTTATAGGTGAGTCTCATATTTTGTATCAAATATTACAGATCTTTCCGCGAATTTTCTTGCCGTCTCCCGGATACTTTCTATTAGATTAAATATAAGTAATACAGGATTCCGAAAAAAACTCACGTGAAATGTTTATTGTGCGTACAGGGCCAAAAAGCAATCAAATATATAGTTCTTTTTTCAATATTGTATAAAAAATATGAACAGAGGATGATAGTGTCATCTACAGGATCCGAGGGCCTCCTCTTGATGTTGAGATGTATTGAGGTTGATTAGTTGTTGATTGTGACAGATCGTCAGCCTGTCACCTAAAATTCCAACACACATCAAGTCTCGAAGTCCCTTGACAATTGTGGTTACAAGCTTATTCAAAAATACTTATCTATTACCATTGAGATATGACTATTAACTGGAAATAAGAAAATATTATTCTAATGTTTCTATTGCATGCTCAAAACACTTAACTTTTTTATTCAGTCTAATGCTATAAAGCAAGTTTATCGAATTTTTCGGGCTACCGACCACGCATTACTAAAATCGTAAAGTTATCTTATGTCTTGTGGCATATTTATGACCCTACCTTAAGGGACCTTATTGTAATATATGTAATTCTAGACACGCGGTAGTGCGTAAACGTATCCCGCCAAGTTCAAGCATAGAACTGCCGTGTGTAATAGGTATCATTTGAGACCACTTTTTACCCCTTCGTTTCGTTATTCAGGATTTATTAAACATGTACAGCGATTTTATTAGATGGTGCCAATTATTAGGTGATGCCTGCCGAGAATAGCATCATCCTAATTCTACCCGCGAGAGTCGTGAAAACCGACTAAGGTGTAATCAAGCCAACGGGCAGCATCGTTCTCTATGAATGCAATATCTTGCACTGCACTCGTCAATGTGCTTGCCAAGCGTGGTGATCATGGCTATACTCCTCAAAAGGGGGAGGCCAATGTCCAGCAGTGGACTGTTGTGGCTGTGAAGGGGATTTTCGAAAGACGGGTAGCTCCACACAAGTAACAAAAATTAAATAGAAGACAATTCCAATAAACTTCATATTTTAGGTGAATAAATTTTCTGGGAACCGTAAAACCAAAATTATTCAATACAAGTACAAATCTCAACAGTTTTTTATTTCTTTCGTAGATTTACCTGGAGAATGTTTAACGACCTTATAAATAATTAAGTTTCAGAGCTGTCAGTCGACTGAACTTGGCATTTATTTACATATCAATATTTTTATCGGTTGAACACTGAACTTAGTTATTGATGGCTATGTTTTTGGTGGTATTTTATTACTGTTCTATGTTTCTTTACTGATATACTGCGGTTCTAGCACAGGTAGATAATAAATTTGCTCTCCTTTCTATTTGGAATAGCGACTTTACCGGCTCAAAATATTTTTGACTTTTTAAAATGGCAGCTTTCGAAAATGGCTTTATTTTTGTTTACGTAGAATTCCTAAACATTGAGCTATTGATTATGTCTAATTAATACTTTTAAGGAGATGTTTCTAAAAAGGCGGATCGCATACTTGACGCACGATGGAGCGCAAAAATATCGCAATGGTCTGTCAGATCTATACTAGAAACGTCAATCCCCATACTAAAATCGCACTCGACGGACGACAATGCGATAGCGCTGCGATGACAGCGGTTGAGCGGTTTTAGTGCGGGGATTGACATTTCTAGTATGGATCTGACAGCCCACTGCGATATTTTTGCGTTCCGTCTTCCGTCAAGCTTGCCTAACGGCAGTCCAAACAGGAAATTAAAAAAAATTAAACTCCGTGTGCTCACGGTCCTTTACAAAGAACATTTTGTCAAAAAGTGTGTTTGACCCATGCTTTGCTAACAATTCATGGAAAAACGGACCGTAGGTAAGCGTCCAGAGTTTTAAATTTTGTTCAACTTTCTGAGTTCGGCCTTTGTAAGCTGGAAAATTCTGCTGTATTTTTTTACCGTATTTAAATTTATAAAAAAGGTGAACTTTTTTAAGAAGGTACTTCATAAAACGCCGGGTAATCTTGATCACGGAATCTAATCGCTGGCGTCAGAAATGTTTGCGTGTAGAACTTTTGAAAATAACAATGTTTGACGTTTTATTATTATTCGTCTAGTGAAGGGGATACACGACCCTCAAATATTGTCAGACGTGGCGATGAAGACCGTAATTTTACGGTCTTTTAACGCTTGCTTTGCCTACCCCGCCAAGATTTGTGTGAATGTGAAGGGGATACGGTTTTGTGAAAGTGCCAGATATATCTAAAATTATAAATCTATATGTTACTAGTGGGCGCCCGTGGCTTAAGTCGGTTGTAATCCCGTAGATTTTTTCGGAATAACAACTGTCTTATGTATTAATCCAAGTAATCCTTCTATCTGTGTGCCAAATTTCATGAAAATCGGCTCAGTTGTTTTAGCGAGAATGAATAACAAACAAACAAACATACAAACTTTCACATTTATAATATTAGTAGGATATATAGCCGTGTGATGCCGGCTTAGAATAGCATCACCCCACATCCTTCCCGCGGGTGTCGTAAGAGGCGACTAAGGGACTCGAGAGTATTGGTGTATTACATTTTTTAGGCGACAGGCTGACAACCTGTCACTATATACGTAGCTATACACATGTTTTCTGAAACAACCTTGGAAAATAATCCTCAAAAATGTCAGACGTGGTGATAGCGGCCGTATTCTTATGGCCCTTAACGCTCTGCCTTCCCCGCAAGGGATAAAGGCGTGATATATGTATGTGTGTATATAAAAATCAACTACAAATACTTTTAGAGGTGAACCACTCCATGAATAAGTTAATAACTTTTCGCCCTCATTATTTAGATTAGTAAATTTTGTATCTGCCATTCAAAAAATGTTGGTCGACCAAATCAGTTTTTATGGGAGGGACAATTTTTTTTCATATTTTAACCTAGGACGTAGGACACGTTAGTCGTATGCACCCGGAGCGATGGGCACACCTTGTCACCCAATGGGTCCCCCCTCATGGACAACGCCGACGGGGTAGACCTCGCAAAAGATGGCGAGACGATCTGGATGCTTACGACAAAAACTGGTGGGAGGTTGGTAGGGATCGAGATAAGTGGAAGAAGTGTGGGGAGGCCTTTGCCCAGCAGTGGGACAGTGTAGGCTGATAAAAAAAAAAAAAACCTAGTACGAGTAGTTTAGCTTCACGAGTAGACAAGTCCAAAGTCTTCTAATAGCTCTTGAGATTTACGTCTATCTACTGTGTACATTTTAGTTCAGCAGACGGTCCACTCTACATTACTTAACTACTCCTTTAATAAATAAGAATTCGAAATTTAATAATGAAAATAAAAAAATAAAATAATGTTATCGTTGGCCGAGAGTTAAACACGAGACCGTGAGTAACTGTCCCATTGCGCTTAAAACTGTGCTTCCGGCGGTTCAACCGACATGCCAATTATTCAACCTTTTGATAATCGTCGCAGTCGGTCCGTCTCCTGAAGAATCTCTCTTTCTCTTTTCGTGTGAGTCCTCGAACGGCCCAGTGAACTTTTCAATTATAAAAATAATAAAACACTGTGTGTACCTACATAACAATACCAACGGTTCTTTTTATTACAAAGCTTTTACTTGACGTTGTAGTGTTGGTTAGTTTGGGCGCTAATCAATTCTGAAAGAAAAAGTAACTATTTTTAGTCCACTACGCAAAATTCTAAATTTCTTTTGGTGCTTTAAATAGAAAAATTATTTTCATTGTAGTGCTCTCAAATAAATAAGAGCTTATTTTAAAAAGCTTTATTATAGTTTTATCTATACTGTGGCTCAGGATTGGATTGAACCATAAATTAAGTCCTAGACCTGTTTTAACGATATCTTAGAGTTTTTAATTAAAACTTAATTTATAATACCCATCTGAGAAAGTTTTTAATATGATAGCTTCCTTTCTTTTGAAATTTAATATAAACTCATTAAGTTCGTGAGACTGTTTCGGTTAATTTTTTTAAAATCATAAAGCAAAATGTATATTTTTACCAAAAATAAGTGTTTTGGGGATGGTTAGGGCATCTGAATCAATAACAGATCAAAAACGATATTCGTGGCTCTTGACTTTTCTGGTCTGTGGGACCAATGCTGAAAAATTTGAAAAGATCATGACACTATGGTCAAAATAATAGCTTTGGTGGAAAATTTCAGTCAGCTGATTGCGAATTATGCACGGAAGGTGGCAACAAATTTTTCGTTTTTCGAACTACATACAAAAAGATGCCTTAAAAACGTGCTAGTTTTTTTGAAAGATCATAATTTCGGAACTATGTAAAGTGTCAAAGTTCGGTAGCAGTACGTATGAATCCTAGGGAAAATTACGAAATAAGACATAAAAAAAATACCAATACAACCTTATACTTTGAAGATTATATTTGCATTCAATTTAGAAAGAATCTACATTTAAAAATCAAACCTACATCTTCACGACTAGAGCCCAATGCTCCTACCACTAATCTACAGGTGAAATTTGTAATTAAGCTCTTTTTACGACCACCCTTAACCCTAAAGGTTTTATGACAAAAATCTGTTGACGTAGTTTATGCCTGCGGTGCCAAATTTTTCTTTTAGACCCATAGGCGGATCGCACACTTGACGCACGATGGAGCGCAAAAATATCGCAGCGGTCTGTCAGATCCATACTAGAAACGTCACTCCCCATACTAAAACCGCACTCGACGGATGACACTGCAATAGCGCTGCGTCAACAGCGGCTGAGCGGCTTTAGTTTGGGGAGTGACGTTTCTAGTTCGGATCTGACAGATCGCTGCGATGTTTTTGCGCTCCGTCGTGCGTCAAGTGTGCAATCGTGGGTGGATTATAACAAAATCTGTTGACGTAGTTTATGCCTGTGTTGCCTAATTAGTCTTTTAGACCCTTTTTTACAGGTTAAGGGCTAATAAAGTTAAATTCTGCCGTATGCTAAGTCAGGACATAAAAGTGAAAACTGACGGGAACAGGGGCTTTTCTCCTCTCCTCCGCAATCCGTCATTTGCCGATCCATCAATTTCCGATCCGATTTAGAAACCTATTACACTATTATATACATGCTAATACTTTCACTGAATAAATGAATTAGTCATTGTAAACAATAAACAACCTGTCACTATAGTGATACACATGTTTTCTGAAGCAACCTTGGAAAACAATCCTAAAAAATGACAAACGTGGCAATAGCGACCGTATTTTAACGGCCGTTATTGCTCTGTCTACCCCGCAAGGGATAAAGACTTGATCTGTGCATGTGTATCCAAACAACAACAATTTTATTTTCCTAATATAACCGCGGCACGAGTGGGATAAAATAAAATAAAAAATAAAGGCACTGCCTCGGGGCTGGCCAGGCTGACCACACAGCATGTAACTTACGTCACCACCATCAATTTATAAAATCATTTTAATTAAAGTCAAGATTTTAAAAAAAATTGCCATGTTACATGGTAATCAGCCGGATCCCTGAACAGGAAAACCACCCAAAAACCTGCTCAAAAGTGCTCCTAATCTCAATTTACCTTTTTCTGTGCTCGTTAATTCTCATAGCAAAGAGTCATAATTGTCCTCATAATTATGTAAGAGTAGTCGATAAATTTACGTGAGTAAAAACAAATTGATATATGAATATCCCTATTGTAAGACCGGTGTCCTAATCCTAACCACTTGGCCACCGACGCTACAGCAAAGAAAAAGCAATAACAATAATTAAAAGCAGACGAAAAATGCTGGCTGTAATAAATACAGCAAAACAAAAGAAACATTTCTAAAGAAAAGGCAAGCCTAAGTGTTTTCGGCAAAACGATTAAAACAATAATTTCAGGCTCAAATTATCCAACTCTTGTCACGAAAAGACGCAATTACGCTTAAGAAAAGAACGAAATATAAATAAATAAGGTCACTGAACTTAAAGCTTCAGCTTAAAAATCGATGAATAAATATCTAGCACCGCTTGGCACGAGAATTTTCAGTAGTTAGGTAAAGCTTCTTTCACATTTAACGCATTATGCAGCGCTAAAATAACGCAGTGGTTTGGCAGATTCATACTAGAAATGTCAATTCCCATATATTTTAGGTTTAGTATGTCTTATGTAGTTTTGGTTTTAGTATTGGGGATTGATGTTTCTAGTATGGATCTGATAGACCGCTGCGTTACTGTTGTGTTATTTTAGCGCTGCGTTGTGCGTTAAATGTGAAAAAAGCTTATTTTTGTCAAATGAAGAAATTCCATTCCAATTTTGCAAAAAAAGGTGAAAAGACAATCTATGTCTCCTGATTATTATTCTTATGTGAAGTTGTTCGGTTTTATTGTCTGAATTCACCCTTTTAGTATTCGGGACGATGTCCTTTACTCCCTATAGTTTTTATCATTCGTACTTCGGTCCCTTTTTACTAATTTATCGTAAAAACTCATCTAAAATACGCTAGGCATCATTCTCTTTGCCTAATCCCGTTCTCTGTCGGGGCCGGCTACCTAACCTAGGGGATTTAACGTGGAACCATGTTTTTACACAAAGCGACTGCCATCTGACCTCTGCAACCCGAAGGCTAACCTGGCCCGAATCCTAGGTTAAGTAACATTCAAAAATCATCTGATTTCAAATTTTATTTGAATTCGGATTCATCACGAAGTTTTTCCTTCACCGTGAGAGTACTCGGTAAATGTATGTGAGTTAAAATACATTGGTAAATGGCGGGGTTTTAACTCGGGTCTCACGATTGTAAGACCGGTGTCCTAACCAGTTAGCCACCGCCGCTCTCCACCAACTAAAATACGCTATACTATTATTAATTTTGTGACTAAACTAATGTTTTTTCTGTTAGACAAGATAACAAAACCCAAACAAATAGCTGCCTACTTTCAAAATTTCTTCTTTATTTGGGGATCATAAATATGAAAGTTGAATGTGGCTAACTTTTATCAGATCTTGACACGATGTAACTGAGATTTACAGTTTTTGTTTGTGAACTGTACTAAAAAAGAGCGTCGGTGGCCAAGTGGTTAGGACACCGGTCTTACAATCGTGAGACCTCGAGTTCGATCCCTGCCATGTACTATTCTATTCTATTTCTATTTCAGCCTATTGCAGTCCACTGCTGGACGTAGGCCTCCCCCAAGGAACGCCATAGGGCACGATCTCCCGTTTTTGCCATCCAGTCTCTACCAGCCGCCTTTTTCAAGTCATCGGTCCATCTGGCCGGAGGGCGTCCAACGCTACGCTTGCCGAGGCGTGGTCTCCACTCGAGAACCCGCTTACTCCACCGTCCGTCGGTTCTACGACAAATGTGGCCAGCCCACTGCCACTTCAGCTTGCTACACTTCCAGACTATGTCCGTCACTTTGGTCTTTTTTCGGATGGCCTCATTCCGGACTTTATCCATTATAGAGATACCAAGCATAGACCTTTCCATAGCTCTCTGAGTGACATGTAGCCGGTGGGCCAGTTTTACTGTCAAGTTCCACGTCTCAGCTCCGTAGGTCATGACTGGTAGGACGCATTGATCGAACACCTTGGTCTTGAGGCATTGTGGCAAAGATGATTCGAGGATGTGACGCAGCTTTCCAAATGCTACCCAGCCAAGCTGCACTCTTCTGGTGATTTCAGCCTCAAAGTTGTCTCTTCCCATCTGCAAGGTCTGCCCAAGGTACACGTATTTCTGGACAACTTCAAGGACTACACCTTCGACGGAGACCGGCTCGGGGATTATGTGTTGATTGAACATGACCTTCGTCTTATCCAAGTTCATCCCAAGTCCAACACGTCTCGAGGCCGAGTTAAGACTAGATAGCATTTTTTGCAGGTCCTGCAGCGATTCGGCCATTATGACTATGTCGTCGGCAAAGCGGAGATGCGTGAGAGTTTCGCCGTTGACGTTGATGCCCAGTTCATCCCACTGTAGAGTTTTGAAGACATCCTCCAATGCGTTAGTGAATAGTTTCGGGGATATAACGTCACCCTGTCTTACACCACGGAGCAGTTGGATGGGTCTTGTATAATGGTTTTGTACTTGAACGGACATCGTAGCCATTTGATAGAGGCTTCTCAGCACCTCCACATACCGCCAGTCGACTTGACAGCGCTGCAAGGACTCCAAAACAGCCCAGGTTTCGATAGAGTCGAAGGCTTTTTCGTAGTCCACAAAAGCCATACACAGTGGTTGGTTGTACTCCTCTGTCTTCTGTATAACCTGCCTTACAGTATGGATGTGGTCCACGGTACTGAAGCCCTTGCGAAACCCGGCCTCTTCCGGTGGCTGAAAGGCGTCAAATCTTGATGCCAGACGATTCGTGACGACTCTCGAGAACAGCTCATAGACGTGGCTCAGAAGTGTGATCGGCCTATAGTTTTTGAGAAGCGTTTTGTCTCCTTTTTTGAAAAACAATGCCACTACACCTCTGCTCCACGCCTTAGGGGTTGTCCCATTGGCTATTACAGAGTTAAAAAGCCTTTTCAGCTCCTCAAGGACAGGTTTTCCACCGGCCTTAAGTAGCTCAGAGGCCACTCCGTCTTCCCCAGGAGCCTTCCCATTCTTAAGCTGTCTGAGAGCCGCCGCGATTTCGTCTATATCTACGTCCGGGAGATCTTCTGTAAAGTGGCGGGAGAGAGGAGCTCTTGGGTCTGGGGTCGCATCAGGTGGAGGCTTTTTCGCATGCGAGGCATACAGATTTCCATAGAAGTCCTCAATTTCAGCGAGAATCTCTGGAACCGATGTGACAGTTACACCATTCGAGGTAGTTAGCTTTGCCAGATGACTCCTTCCCAGTGTCTTGGTAAAAACTTTCGACCCTCGGTTTTTCTTAATCGCCTCCTTTACGAGTCGAGTGTTGTAGCTTCGGAGGTCGCGTCTTACCATACTTCGGATCTTTTTGTTAATTAACTGGGGATCTGGCAATGCATCCTCTGGTGTTTCCCGTCTAATTCGCATCAGTTCCAGGGCCTCGCTTGAAAGTTTGGACTTCTTGTCTGTTCGCCTTTTACGAAAATGCTTCGTCCCCACTTCGCGAATAGCTCCGACTATGCTCTCTAGGTCCTCGTCAACGTTTGCCGGGGTCTCCAGGGCAGCGAATCGATTTTTAGTTCAAGTTGGAACTCCTCATGTCCGGCTTGGGGCAGATTGGGACGGAGAACTTGCTTCACCATGCGGTTTCTTTCTAGCTTGAAGTTGATATTTAGGGTGCCTCTTACTAGTCGGTGATCACTTCCGGTATTGAACCTATTGATCACTGAGACATCCCTAAATATATGCCGTTTATCCGTCATGATGAAGTCGATCTCGTTCTTCGCCCTGCCGTCAGGGCTCTTCCAGGTCCACTTCCGTTGGGGCTTTTTCTGATAAAAGGTGTTCATACAGAACAGCCCTTGCCTGCTAAGGAAGTTGACTAGCATTTGGCCCCTCTGGTTTCTGCTCCCGTAGCCATGTGGTCCCAAGCTTGATTCACCGCGCTCCTGTCCCACTTTAGCGTTGAAGTCCCCCATGACAACAATGAAGTGGGTCTTAGTGGTTTGGTGTATGGCTTTCGACACGTCGTCGTATAGGGCCTCCACCTCTTCATCTGAGCTGCTCGAAGTCGGCGCATATACCTGTACGACCTTGAGAGAGTACCTCTCGGTCAGCTTCAGTACGAGGTACGCTACCCTGTACGAGACGCTGCTGATCTCCATCACGTTGTCACAGAGAGCCTTATTGACAAGGAACCCTACGCCACCCTGGGATTGTGCGCTCCCTTCCCTGAAGTAGAATAGGTGACCTGATTCTAGGGTTATCGTGTCCTCCCCCTCTCTTCGGACTTCTGACAATCCCAGAACATGCCACCGTATCTTATCTAATTCTACCTCAAGGATTTGGAGACTTTCGTCCAGCCGCAGACTGCGTCCGTTGTACGTCGCCAGGGTCAGTCTATGGCAGCCGTAGTCCGTAGCCCGGGGATTCTTCGCACCCCCTGCCCTACCATTACCCGGACCGCTGCCGTAGCCCGGGGTAGTAAGGCGGCCGGGAACTAGGGGCCGGTTTCTTCTTGTCCTGTCCATGGGGGGTTTTGCCCATAGTCACCACGCTGGGCAGGCGGGTTGGTGACCGCAGTGTGCGTTTGTGGACTATGTTGTCAACACGGGAGGCGCTGCTGCCCACCTCCCGGAAGCCCTTTATCGCCTCTTACGATACCCACGGGCAGATTTGGGGTGGTGAGATTCTACTCTGCCGACACCACACGGCCATGTACTAATGTGTTTTTACTCACGTACATTTACTGACTGCTCTTACGGTGAAGAAAAGACATCGTGATGAAACCCGCATTCAAATAAAATATGAATTCAGATGATATTTGTATGTGACTTAACCTGGGATTTGGGCCAGGTTAGCTTTCGGGTTGTACTTATTTGTATGCGGCAGAAAAAATTTACAATAAATATTTATAGGGGTAAATCATCCCGTGAAACTAAAAAACATTCCCCAAAGAACATAGTTCGGAATATGTAAAAAATATGGATATGTCATACAAATTGACTCTGTTGGCTTGCTTTTTTATTTATTTGGGCTTTAAGATCGTTTGAAAATTAAATATTTCCACTGTTGAAATAGATCGTACACAAGACACGGTAGGTATGTTGTAAGCATAGATTAGAGTATTTTTTTACCTATTAGTCTAGACTTTACAAGTATTTTTGTAGTATTATGAATTATGAGACATTGATATAAATAAAAAGCATAAAAACAGTAAGGTAAGTATTTCCCAATTGAGTTCATGGAAAATTATCTATTTTGAGAGAGAATTCTTTTTATCTGTAAAACAATGTGTATTGATGTTCACGTCTTTCAGATTGTACAAGATAAATAAATCCATTGATCTCTTTTATCTTAAAACAATAGACAAAGAGGCGATGAGGTATCTCTACTATTTATATGCAATACAAAAACATATACACGTAACACGCTTTTTTCCTTTAGGCAGAGCGCTAACACCATTCTCCTTATTTTATCCCGTTTCTCTGTCGGTGTCGGCCACCTAACCTACGGGATATCACGTGGAACTAAGTTTTTACACAGAGTGACTGTCAACTGACTACTGGCAATCTATTGCGTATGCCATTATGGTCAAAAACTATGACGCAAATCACATAGGGTATAGGAACAAAGTCCTCTACGTGCAAATATGCTATTTGTTGCGTCCGCAACACAATCCAAAGGCTAACCTGGCCCAAATAGGCAGAGCTCCTTTAAGGGGTGAATCAGCCCATGAAACCGAACAACTTTCCCCAAGAAACATAGATCGAAATACGAAAAAAAATTTTTGAACTCCCATACAAATTGACTTGGTCGGTCGGTGATTTTCTTTGGGATGGGTCCTCATTTATTTTTCATATTTCGACCTATGTTTCTTGGGGATAGTTGTTCTGTTTAATGGGCTGGTTTACAGTTTAACGTATTTGTAGTAATTTTTTTTACACACTGTATTGCCGTGTGATGCCAGTTTAAATTGCCGTGTGATGCTGGTTCAGAATAGCATCACCCCATTTTTTTCCGTGATACACGAATCATCTGAAAAAGCCCGAAGAGCGAAATATTTGTCAGACGGGGTGATAGCGAACGTATTTTTCACGGCCGGTATCGCTCTGCCTACCCCGCAAGGGAAAAAGGTGCAATATTTGTGTATGTATCTATAAATTGAAAGCCTTTGCAAGGAGCGTTTAAAGTATCATTAGCAACCCATCATATTAGGTTATGTATGTATGTTGATGTATTCAGCACTGTCTATATAGACATAAAGACATCGTCAAACTGTCATTAGTGACATAATAGCTCGGGGTCTTAGTTTAATAACTTTAAACTATCATTTTGTCATCATAATCACTACATAGTATAGCAAAGTCGCTTTTCGCGTCTGTATGTATGCTTAAATCTTTAAAAATACATAACGGATTTTGATGCAAGTTTTCTTTATAGATAAAGACAAAGGTTTTTATGTTTAATACTTGCAGCTGGTTTTTTTATATAATTTATAATATATACAAGGTAATTTTTGGTTCAACAAACACATTTTCGGTTGATTTTGCACAGCAAATGTTATTCCAATATTACCATGTGATGCCGGCTTAGAATAGCATCACCCCATTTCTTTTCCGCGGATATCGTAAAAGGAATTACAATTTTTAGGCGAAAGTATGAAAGTCTGTCACTCCATTGGCGGGGGGGTAAGTTCTAAAACGACCCTCAATATTCGTCAGACATGGCGATAGAGACCGCATTTTGACGGTCGTAGCGGCTCTGCCTACCCTGGAAAGGTTAAAAACGTGACATGTGTGTGTGTTTGTATAATTTTTACACAACTGTCAACAAACTCATTTTCTCTTAATAATATTAGTGTTGATTTAGTACGAAAAAAGTGGCAAAAACTCGTGTCGGAGGCCAAGACTCACTTTGGGTCGTCGAGCCGGCGAAGTAAGCAAGTAGTACATAATATATTAAGGCGATCATCATTCTCCTAGCCTTGTCCCGTTCTCTGTCGGGGTTGGCTACCTAACCTAGGGGATTTGATGTGGAACCAAGTTTTTACACAGAGCGACTGCCATCCGAACTCGGCAACCCAATGGCTAACCTTGCATGAATCCTAGATTAAGTCACATTCAAATGTCATCTGAATTCAAATTTTATTAGAATGTGGGTTTCATCACGATGTTTTTCCTTCATCGTAAGAGCAGTCGGTAAATGTACATGAGTAGGTTAAAACACATTGGTGCATGGCGGAGATCGAACTCGGGTCTCAAGAATTTGTAAGACCAGTTTCCTAACCACTAGGCCACCGACGCTCGAATATATTAAAGCGATATTGTCTGGTTTTTATAGTTCTGTTTTATACTGTTATTACCTACTTACTTACGATCACCCACACAAGCTAATTTTGGGTTAATTTGCGAATGACTGTAACTAAAGCACTAGTGATGTAGCGTTCAGTATTTTTGGAACATATACCAATGCAAGTATTTTCTATTTGCGCCCCGTGGTTGCACCCGTTGCTTGTCGTTTTCCCGGGGGCATAAGACATTTTCCCGGCATGTATTATACATAATAAACCCCCCTCTTGAATTGAAAAAATAGGTAGAGACCTATAGAAAAATAACATCAAAATCCGTTAAGTAATTTCAAAATGTATGTTCTGATAATGTTTTTTTTTTATTCATATCGGAAAGTCGATAAAAGACCCGAAAAACCCTACGGGCTGGTTCAGAAATGTTATCTTGTCCCGAAATAGAATCAATGGGTCGTTATCTACAGTAAGTATCTATGCTACATAGGAATGTAATCCAACTATCGATATCGATATAAATATTCCCCAGACTCTGATGTAGTAATATGTAATCGATATAATTTAAAACTGAAGTAAATAAGTATTAAAATAATTTATGAAAAACATTTTTTTTTTATTTAGATTAGTTTTTGTTAAAGCTCTGCCTAGTGATATATGTAGTATCAGTTTAATATTTGATTTGTAGGACAGGCAGACAAAAACACCGATATTGTGTACCTTTGTGTTCATAATTGCATCCCCGGCAACCGTGTTTCTCAGACAAATCGTATGTCACAGACTTACGAGGCCAATAATGATGATTTGTTCATGGGTCTCCCTAAAGGAGCAACCGATATCGATATTATTGATATCGATTTTTTTTGTCGATATTGTCGCATCCCTAGTTCTCCTTAAGGGCCGGAATGCCACAGATATTAGCTCGGTCTTTCCCGAAGATTAAACTCGCCACAAAGATCAAAATGATGACGTCCAATTTTAGCAAGTGACAGGCGATTTGAGAGGAAAGATTAGCTATTAACAATGTTCTTGGAATCATTTTATAAATTAAGTGATAAGTTGACAACCTGTCACTACAGTGATACAAAACGATGAAAGCTGGCTGAGTAGAATCTACATGGCAGTACAGCCTACCTTTGCCTTTGCCTTATGGAAAACAAATGAAAAGCTAGATCTGGAAAACTGTCAATCAAATAGCGTTTTAGTAAATTATACGCACACACAAATCACGCCATTATCCCTTGCGGAGTAGGCAGAGCGTTAAGGACTGTAAAAATACAGTCGCCCTTTTAGATGATTCGTAAATTCCTGTAGTGACAGGTTGTCAGGCTGTCGCCTAAAATTGTAACACACATGAAACCCTCGAGTCCCTTAGTTGCCTTTTACAAAATCCGCGGGAAGAAATGGGGTGATGCTATTTTATGCCGGCATCACACAGCAAATTGTATCAAATCAAATATACGAAGAAATCATAAAATATTGTAATAATAACGTAACAAATGTGATATAAAAGTAATACAAGAGCACAGCTTAACAATAACGTCTCGTTTTTCTAAGAAAAGCCCCGCGCAATATGCCAAATCCTGACAATATAAAATCATCTGTAAGGCGAATCGCACACCTGACGCACGACGGAGCGCAAAAATATCACAGAGGTCTTTAATACTATCTTCACCTGTAGTGTGTGCGGAATGTCATGCATATACATACAGGGTGTAAAGGACGGTGTAACGAAAACTTTGCAGGCGTGCGCATACTATGAAACTGATATTTTTTTTATATGGGGGCTATGTTGGGTAGCGTAAAAAATGTTTCCACCTTCCATACAAAATTCCCGATCAGCTGAGTGACTAGCCCCCATAGGAAAAGTTGTTCAGTTCTATATCCTGATCACGCCTGCAAAGTTTTCGTTACACCGTCCCTTACACCCTGTATAGACACGAAAAGTCTTGCCTCAGACACTGACAATCGTCTGTCACAGACGTACGTCGTTGACGACCGATGTAGCGCAGTGGTAGTGCAACTGTCTTTGACGCAGAAGGTTCCGGGTTCAATTCTCGGTGGGTCACTCACAAAATTGATATTTATCACTTTGTGAATCATTTCCCAGTCTGGTTAGGACATTGCGGGCTGAACCACCCGATTATCCGTTAGTAAGATGGTTCCGTGTTTCGCGTGCCACGTTAAGCCGTAGGTCCTGGTTGCTGTCTATGATCACTTAGACGGCATTCGTTACGCAACCATGTCAGAAGCCTGCTACATGTAGAAGGCGGTTGCAAAATTCTGACTCTAGGGTTCATTGGGTCGTTGGATGACTCGGTGTCCCACACAAAAAGAAAAAAAGACTGACATACGAGGCAAATAATGACCCCGCAAGGGAAAAAGACGTAGTAATAAAGATGATGTCGTCCAATTTCGGCAAGTGACAGGCATTTTATGTGACGAGATCAGTTACTAAGAGGCTTCCAATGAAACGAGCCCCATCATCACGTAAAATTACTCGATGACAGCATAAATTAATGGATTAGAATGTAATACCTGACCTGGATAGGTACAGACAAGCTTAGGCTGGGTTAGACAGTTTGGACGCGCCAGACACGAAGTACGGACCGGTCTCTCTTTTCGTGTGGGACACCGAGTCGTCCAACGACCCGGTGAACCCTAGTGTCAGAAATTTTCAACCGTTTTCTACATGTAGCAGGCTTCTGACATGGTTGTGTAACGACCGCCGTCTAAGAGATCATAGACAGCAACCGGGACCTACGGCTTAACGTGCCATCCGAAACACGGAACCATCTTACTTCCGGACAATCGGGTGGTTCAGCCCGCAATGTCCCAACCAGGCTGGAAGCAAATTCACAAAGTGATAAATATCAACTTTTGTGAGCGACCCACCGAGAATCGAACCCGGAACCTTCTGCGTCAAAGGCAGTCGCACTACCATTGCGCCACATCGGTCGTCGGACCGGTCAAGTACGATTACTCCCATTTGTTGTTGTCACCGCCGTTGCTCGCTCTGTATTTCGTGTTACTGTAGTAGCCCACTCTGTAATGTTTGACATTACTGATACCGGAAATATAGTTACACGAAATGCGGTGGCGTTACTTGCGCGCGCCCCTTTGGACCGTTCTTATACCGCGCACATGACATGTAAGGTGACACATGACATTACATTGTAAGGTGTAAAAATATTATTTTCCAATATTTTAAGGATTGAATCAGCTCATGACACTGAACAACTTTTCCCAAGAAACATAGGTCAAAATATGAAAATATTTGGCTATCCCATACAAACTGCCCCGGCCGGCTAAGACATTTTGTATAGGTGGTCCAAATAATTTTCTTATATTTCGACCTTAGTTTAATGGGGAAAGGTGTTCAGTTTAAAATATTTTACGGGGTTAATCAGCCCATGAAACTGAACAAATTTCCCCAAGAAACAGGTCAAAATATGATAATTTTGGACCTCCCATACAAATTCACTTGGTCTGTTGGTAATTTTGTACGGAGGGTCCTAAATTTTTATTTATAATATCTCGGCCTATGTTCCTTGGGGAAAGTTGTTTAGTTTCATGAGTTGGTTCACCCCTTAAAATGTTTCCAGCAATTTTTTTATTCTCTGTATGTATTTTGGTGTCTTGTAAACCCTCAAATATTTTGACAGACGTGGCGACATGACTTGTGTGTATGTGTGTGTATATGCTTGTGTGTGGGTGCTGTTTTTGGATAACTGAAATAAGTTATTATTAATGATATTTTTGTACAAAGAAAACCTAGGAATACAATAAAATTGTTATATTTTGTAGGAAAAAACCCTAAATAATTTCTAGCTTGATTGTATTTCTAGGTATCTCGTATTCTCGTCTTTGATCGTACATACATACATACATACATACATATATCACGCCTTTATCCCTTGCGGGGTAGGCAGGGCGTTAACAGCCGTAAGAATACGGTCGCTATCGCCACGTCTGACATTTGTGAGGATTGTTTTCCAAGGATGTTTAAGAAAACACGTGTATCACTATAGTGACAGGTTGTCAGCCTGTCGCCTAAAAATTGTAATACACCAATACCCTCGAGTCCCTTAGTCGCCTCTTACGACACCCGCGGGTAGGATATGGGGTGATGCTATTCAAAGCCGGCATCACACGGCACGGTCACGGTCTTTGATCGTAACATGATAAAAAGTGTGACTACATAGTATAAAGTCCATTTCCGCGTCTCTTTCTATGTCTGTATGTATGTATTCTTAGATTTTTAAAACTACACTACTTTTGATGCAGTTTTTTTAATGGGTGTCGTAGAAGCCGACTAAGGGTTTCGAGGGTTTCATGTGTATTGCCATTTTAGGCGGCAGACTAACAATCTGTCACTATAGTGATACAAGACTTATCTGAAACGGCCCTCAAACATTTGTCAGACGAGATTTTACGGTCGTTAACGCTCTGCCTACCCCGCCTGGGATATAGGCGTTATTTGCGTGTGTGTTTTTTAAATAGATATAATGATATATTTATTAAACATGGCAGGAAATTAGTTTTATTCCCAAGGGAAAACAATAAGCGACGGGTGAGACCGCTGGGCGGACCGCTAGTATTTTAATAAAACGCGTTTTAGTACCTACTTTTATTTAAGTACGCAGAAAGATGGCTTGGATATTATTATTAAAAATTTAGGTCAGAACGAGAAAATACTGAGTGAGCTGACTTTTTTTCCAAGTGGGACACAGAGTCGTCCAACGACCCAAGGAACCTTACTTTCAGAATTTTTCAACCGCCTTATACAAGTAGCAGGCTTCTGACATGGTTGTGTAACGACCGCCGTCTAAGTCACCGTAGGCAGCGACGACGTTCCTCCCAAAACATGGTTCAGGCCGCAATGTCCTAACCAAACTGGGAACAAATTCACAAAGTGGTTAATATCCACTCTGTGACCAATGACCAATCCAGAATCAAACCCGGAGTTTCTGCGTCACAGGTACTCGCACTTCCACGGCGCCACATCAATCGTCGATCAGAAGCCCTTTAAGATGTCCATTATAGTCATACATACGTCCAACGTGGCAACCGTAATTAGATGCGGTAAAAATCTGAAATGGGGAAGCACAAGAAAATCTAAACAATACATTTTAGATTTAGTGGGTGTTCCCTAAAACTAAACCATTATTCTAACAGTTGTGTACACATCTGAATAGGTCAGACATCGAGATGAAACCCACATTCAAATAAAATTTGAATCTTTTGAATTCAGATTATATTTGAATGTGACTTAACCTAGGACTCGGGCCAGGTTAGCCTTCAGGTTGCAGAGGTCAGACGGCAATCGCTCTGTGTAAAAACTTGGTTCCACGTCAAATCCCCTAGGTAAGGTAGCCGACTACGACAGAGAAACGGAAGGAGAATGATGATAATGAGGTCAGAAACTATTTTTCTTCTCATAAAAAACTTCTCTCCATATAAATGTACCCTTCAACCCTTATGCATACAATTTTCAACGGGTCCTTAAATCGTAGCACTTTGCTACAAAATATATTGCTACAATTTACTACGGCGTAGAAGGAAATAAACGTAGCTATGGGAATGTTATACCGCACCACCTGCTTAAGAGTTATGGGGGCGAATTTGAAACCTTGTCAAAGTAAAACCTTGAATTTAAGAGATCTACATACACTGGTTTTCTATAGAGATGATTCAAAATTCAAAATTCAAAATTCAAAATCATTTATTGCATTATAAGTCTTACAGCTAGGCCAATTCACTTATATGCTAGTCAACAGCAATTGTAATGCTACTTTTGATCCTTATATAAACACTAAGAAACAAAATAGCAAATTTATAAAATACATTAACACTGTCACAATATATGTCGGCATGCGACTGATGGCTGAGCATCTGGTTCAACAAACGAATAGTCCGATTAGTTGGAGCGTTTGCTGCGCTGCAGGTGCGCGCGCGTGGCGTCGCGAACAACGGCCGCGCGCGCCTCTGCAGAGCCGCGCCGCCGCCGCGCAGCGCCCGCGTCGGCACGAACAGACCTATCTGTGACACCACACACGAGTTGTCTACCCTCCCGCTGAGGATACCATGATAGTGCATTATGCCTAAAAGTCCGCGTCTCAGCTCAAGGCTTTCCAAGCCAACCATTCCATATACAAAGATTGATGGATATAAATACGGATATACACCATACACTTTTTTGTAGAGGAATCTAGCAAACCTTTTTTGTATTTTCTCTAACATATTTTTGTATTTCGATTCTCTTGGATCCCACACCACCGACCCAAACTCTAGAAGACTACGCACATATGCATTGAATAAAGTCATTGCTACATTGACATTCTGAAATGGATACACAGTCCTAATTATAAAACCGAGCATTCTAGTAGCTTTGCTGCATACTTTTAAAATATGGTTGTTAAAATCAAATTTTGAATTTATA
Organism: Keiferia lycopersicella; assembly: GCA_029255805.1. Lineage (NCBI taxonomy): Eukaryota > Metazoa > Arthropoda > Insecta > Lepidoptera > Gelechiidae > Keiferia > Keiferia lycopersicella. The sequence continues at coordinate 2,417,192 of JARACZ010000028.1, forward strand.
ATCAGTCCTAGGTCCTTGACTTCCGAAACGCGCTCAATTGGTGACTCGTCCAAACAGTAAGTGAAATGCATTGGAATTGCTCTTGTAAAAGTTATCACCTGACACTTTGATTTATTAAACTCCAGACGATTAGCGCTCGCCCAATTCTCAACAGCAAGAATATCAGCCTGCAACCTAACATGATCTCTTGGCTCCTGAATACGCATATACAATTTAAGATCATCGGCAAAAAGCAAGCATCTGGAGTTAGTGATTACACTTGGCAGATCATTAATCATTATAAGAAACTGCGTAGGCCCCAGAGTACTGCCCTGACTAACTCCTGATCTAGTGTAGAATCCCCCCGACCGACAGCCATCAAGTTGAACAAACTGACTTCTGTTCCCGAGGTAGCTGGCAAAAAAAGTCAAAAGCTTAGGATCAAAACCAATCTGGGCAAATTTCCTGAGCAACACATCATTATCCACCAGGTCAAAGGCTTTCCGATAGTCGAAATAAATCGCATCCACCTGGTGCGAACCATCCATCTCAGCTAGTACACTGTCTGCATAGTTAACCTGACAGGTGGTAGTCGATCTCGACGCCCGGAAACCATGCTGGCAGTCACTAAGAACCGTGTTGATCTGTCGTCTAAGTTGAAAGTCAATAATGCCCTCAAAAACCTTTCCGAACACAGACAGGACAGCTATCGGTCTAAAAGATGCCACATCTACGTTGCCCTTTTCCTTCGGTATAGGCGTAACCCTAGAGATCTTCCAAACTTTCGGATATTGTGAAAATTTCAACGCAAGGTTGTACAAGTGCAATAATGGGACCTCAAAGACAGAAGCGCAATCCTTTATTAAATAAGGTGGAAGTAAGTCAGGACCTGCAGCTGAACGTGCCTTGAGTTTGCCAATCGCTCTGCGGATATCAGAGAGGGACACACTGTGTACACTCACATTCGGCATTTCTGGATCTGCACTCACCAAAGCTTTACCTGGATCCAGTTCTGGTATAGTATCAAGAAAAACCGATCCAAAATATTCCCCGAAAGCATTGGCGGCCTCCTGTCCAGATACAGAAATACCATTATGCGTATAATTTTTTTGGTGACTTCTGCCTCGCTTGCGTTCATTAGCATACGAAAATATTTTTTTAGGGTCACTAATAATGTTATCTTGCACTTTGGCCATATATATTTTGTAAGCCTCATCGATCAATTCCTTGACGAGTGCGCGATAGTATTTGTATAGTTCTTGATTAAATAGTTTGCCTTGTTCTTTAAACCTTATGAAATTGAAGTATTTTAATTTTATATATTTTATGATTTCAGGCGTATACCACTTTGGGTAGATATATCGACTTGAGTTTACTTTAATAGTTTTCAAAGGAACATGAAGGGAAATGACTGCATAAATTTTACTGTAAAAGACGTCGGTCGCTTTATTAATATCCGATGCTGTTAATACGTCATCCCAATCGATACTTTCCAATGCATGATACAAAGCATTTAGATCAGCCTTATTAAAATCGAATTCAGAAATTGATTCACCTCCGTCCGACGACCCACCATGATATCCATAATGCGTTCGTGGCACCTCCAGATCAATTCGTAAGGCAGGGTGTGGTTTATCTAATTTAATAAACGGGTCGGATTCTTCACTAACGTTAATAGTAATAGGTTTCATATTACTCAGCACCAGGTCCAACATGCCGCCATATGAATTGTGTATGGAATTATGTTGTTTCATATTACAAAAATCAACAAACAAATTATAAGCAACCAATACTTTAGCACTGGCTGAGTTCAGATTAAAATCTCCTAATATTAAAAATTCTAAAGAAGAATATTGTATAATGCCATTTTCAATACATTCGAATACTTTTGAGTATTGTACATCACTAGTACCTGGAGGTAAATAAACAACACAACACATAAATTTTTGGTCTTTCCAAGTCACAATACAGAATAATAGTTCTTTGTCCTCAGTGAGGTCGTCAATATCAGTTACTTGTTGGAGCGAACAACAGCCACGGGCTGCAAGAAGTACACCCCCATATCCTACGTCATGCGCACGGTCTTTGCGAACCACACAATATTCGGGAGGAAATAATTCTCCGTCAAATACAGATCCGTTCAGAAACGTTTCATTAAGTGCTATAATATCAAACGGGTGATCTTGAAGTATATTCTTCATGAACAGCGAAGATTTTTTTGCTGATCGTATACCGCGTACGTTTTGAAAATAGACACTAATTCTTTGTACTTTTTTTGGCTTGCCAGTTTTGCCTTTGGCCACGAAAATTCTGCCATGGTCGTATGCAAATATCAGCAGGCCAGTTCACAGGCATGAGAACTGTTTCAGCTAGCCTAGCTGGTATTCCAAGTTTAAACGATGCATAATTACCGCGTGCACGGAGGGTTTGCACAGTACATACATCAGAGCTACAAATTTTTCTTAGATGGGTGCCTACAACTTCCTCTGTTGTTCCTACCTTAACATAATACAAATGTAGATAGTTTACTTTTTCAGATGCTTGAAGAGTAGAGAAGTCAGGATTTCCAGTACCATGTAGGACTTCTTCAGTCTTTTTCTTCGAGATCCTAGATCGACGATGAACTACTTTTCTCCATCCACAGTTCTCACTATCATCCACGACTGCATCTTCGTCGACATCTTTGGTTACTATTAACGGAGGAAAATCGGTACCAGCAGTTCCTTGGATCAAATATTGCGAAGTTTCTGGATTCTCATTAATTTTTATAGATGTTTGCTGATTTTTTTTTGGAGTTTTATTATTCCTTTTAGTATTTTGTCTCTTTTTGCTTAGGATATCCTTCTTCGAAGACTCTTTCTTGTCTACGTTCTCTAAACATATTACGTCATCGGTCGGAACCTCTATAGCTACCAGCTTATCCTCGCCATTATCTATTTTCTTGTGTAAACCCTCTAATTTTTCTAGTATGTCACTGTTAACCACGCTCAACTGTTTTTCTTTTTGCTCAGCAATTTTATCGGAACTGTGAATCAGCCCTTCCAATTTTGCTAGTCTTTGGTTCAATAGTTCGAATTTATCTAGTAAAGATTTCTTCAAGAGATCCATATTTTTAGTAAAGATGCATTGTAACTCTTCACGCATACAATCTATTATCCTATCTTGCTGATTAGGGATCGTTGCTGTTATTTTTTTGGCATTGATTGCATTACTACCCCTGGTTATGGTAACATTTTCAAAACTGAACGAATTTTCTAGGTTATTTCCAACGTCAGTTTGAGAGGTGTTGATTGTAGAATCATTTAAATATGAGTTGTTTAAGGAGCAGTTATTATTGGCGGTTAGTTTGCCTTGCTCTTTAGTAGCAGTAGGTGATTCCATAGGATTCGGAAGAATCGGAAAAATCGGGGGTATCGTTCGGTTAATAGCCGAAAGCATCAATTGAACTCGTAAATCTGAAGTCACCCAGATTGAGTAGACGCAGTCGTGCGCAGGATACTTTTGTAAGTTGGCAGGTTTTGACAACTTTACGTTGCGTTGATAGTACTATACTGCTTGCGCGGTCCTTGCACTCAACGGTCTGTGGTCCTTCTCGGCCGGACAGTGGACTCAAGGTCAACTAGTTTCGTCAGGCTCGCTGCTTCTGTTCGCTTATTGAGGTAGGTCAGGTATTGTCAGCCACTATTCACAATTTAATTTTGAATTGATTATGTTATAACTTTAATATGATCACGTTGAATTTAACACAATTTCACAGTTAGTTTACGTTTTTTACACTTAATACGGTGATATAAATTTCAAGATAAGAACTCAAACATTTACTAAATTTTTATAAGATATTGCGGAGAGAACAAAATAATGATATGTAGAACTACTTTAGGTTGATCCACTTAGTGTGCTGGTTGAGGTAATTTTGGTAAAATATTTTGACAAAAGAAGCTTACTGACTTAGCAAGAATAATAAAAAAAAAAACTCTGGGTGGAATTAAAATTTTCAACAAGTAGTGTGTTGCCAAATCAAAAACGCTGGGGCAGAACAGAACTACCCCATTTTTTTCATGCGGGTATCATAAAAGGCGACTAAGGGACTCGAGATTTTCATGTGCACCTATTACATTTTTAAGCGATAAACTGAACTTAATATTTCCAAGAGCGTCTATGGCCAAGTAGTTAGGACACCGGTCATACAATCTTGAGACCCGAGTTTGATCCCCGTCATGTACTAACGTACATGAAGGAAAAGCATCATGATGAAACCCACATTCCAATAAAATTTGAATTCAGATTCGGGCTAGGTTAGCCTTTGGGTTGCGGAGGTCAGATGGCAGCCGCTCTGTGTAAAAACTTGGTTCCTCGTCAAATCCCCTAAGTTAGGTAGCCGACCCCGACAGAGAACGGGATAAGGCAAGGAGAATGATGAGTAAACACGATATTTCCAAAAGTGTCCCCAAACATTTTGTTAGACCTAGCGACAGTGGCCATTAACGGACTGTCTACCCCGCTGTAAACAAACACGTGATTTATATTAGTTTTACTTGCTATGGTGTGTAGGCAGATAGCAGGATTTGTGAAGTAATAATAAAACGTACGTACTAAGGCGGTTCGCACACTTAACGCACGACGGACCGCTAAAACATTGCAGCGGTCTGTCAGATCTATACTAGAAACGTTACTCCCTATACTAATACCTCACTTGACGGACGACACTGCGATAGCACTGCGTCGACAGCGGTTGAGCGGTTTTAGTATGGGGATCGACATTTTTAGTATAGATCTGATCTATTAGTTTATTTAAGTGTTTTTGTAACTATTTCTTGTTTGGTACAATTAAGTTTTTACATACATACATACATACCGCTGCGATGTTTTAGCACTGCGTCGTGCGTCAAGTGTGCGATCCGCCTAATCCTCACATTAACTGAGATTTGAATAGTTTTATGGTTAATTTTGCCCAGCGATACCCTAAAGTTTACGACCGTCATTTATTTAACTTTCCCTGGAATGGGTTAGATTAGAACCAGCTGTTATTTTAAAATATATTTTTTCTTCCTACTTTTTATCTCACTTTTGGTGTGGGACACTGAGTCGTCCAACGACCCAATGAAACCCTGGTGTCAGAATTTGTCAATCGCGTACTAATAGTAGCAGGCTTTTAACATGGTTGTGTGCAACCGCCGTCTAAGTAATCATAGACATCAACCGCGACCTAGAACCTTATGTCAAAATTCATCACTACTACGTATAGTTTCAGTCTCTCTACTGTGCATATCATAAGCAAGCTGCTTTATGTAGGGAGTTCGGTAGTTAAGTACTGATTTAAAAACCCTGTATAAAAATACCGTGTGATGCCGGCTTAGCTACCGTGTGATGCCGGCTTAGAATAGCATCACCCCACATCCTTACCGTAGGTGTCGTAAGAGGCGACTAAAGGACTCAAGAGTATTGGTGTATTACAATTTTTAGGCGACAGGCTGACAACCTGTCACTATGAAAATACACAAGAATTACTATTCTTAGTTTAGGATATAATTTAGCCTCATAATTGTTTTGTATAGTCTATTAGTAATAATGTTTATTTATAATAAAGAATTTGATTTTGTTTATTTTTTGACATGTTTTCTGAAACAACCTTAGAAAACAATCCTCAAAAATGTCAGACGTGGCGATAGCGAACGTATTATTGCGGCCGTTAACGCTACCCCGCAAGGAATAAAGGCGTGATATATGTATGTATGTATAAAAATACAATTACAACTTTTAAACTGCATATTTATTTAAATGGAAATTGATACATGTCATGTTAAAAAACAATAGGTATTGTAGTTTCGTCAACGCTGATAAATAGTGGGCGGATGAGCAGATGGTTGTTTTTATGATAAGGTCAATGTCAGTATAAGAGTGTATTAGCTATCACTGGTATATCACGTTTTTACAAACATAATAATCACGCTTGTTTCCCGGAGATGTAGGCAGAGACTATGTTTTCCGGACATGCAGAACATTTCTGGGCAGGCTTCTGGGTGGTTTACTGTCCAGGGGGTCCGGCTAACCATACGCATGTACCTAACACATTTTTTTTTTTTCTTTTTTGACATGAACTCGTTTTTATTTTATTTTATTTACCACCTAACGTTATATGCTATTTGGTTAGCTTGGCCAGCCAGATACTGTGCGTTAGGGGCTAGTTTTAAGTTTTTAGTCCACCTGAGCCGCGTTTACACTAGGTTCATAAAATTGTTGTAAGAAATAGAAAAATGTACTCATCCTACCTTTTTCTCTTTTTTACAATGACTTAAACATGACGATCAAAAGGATAAATGTAAAATTTACTACTTTGAATAAATTATTTGAGTTTGAGTTTTATGGCATGTGATGCCGGTTTAAAATAGTTACGGGTACTCAGTTGGTTAAGCCTACAATATTATTTTTCCAGCCTGTAGCCTTAAATTGTGATACACAGGAAGTCTCTAATGACACTCGCGGAAAAAGCCGGCATTACTCGGTAAAGAATCATCATCATCATCACATCAACCTATAGCAGTCCACTGCTGAAAATATGCGTCGCCCAGGGTACGCCACAATGAGCAATCTCCCGCACTCGCCATCCAGTCGCTATCAGCCGCTCTCTTTAAGTCATCGGTCCATCTGGCCGGAGAGCGTCCAACGGTACGCTTGCCGAGGTGTGGTCTCCACTCGAGAACCCGCTTACTCTATAGCATCCATCGGTAAAGAATACTTAGTAATTTTTAAAATCAATGTTACCTCCATTTTGTGAGCATGCCTTATTTCTCAAAATAAGTAATGTTATTATTAATAAAATGAAATTAAGATAACATTTCAAGTTGTTTTATTTTTTCTCTTGCTCATCTTAACAGCAAATAAATTGCTTTTGGAGGAAACTTTCATGAGATCTTTAAATTCTTACAAAAGTATCCCACGCGTAAGATATTATATGTCTGTAATAAATATCTTATATTGAAATACGATATTATTTGGCTTTGTTACCTAGAAAAATAAATTTGAAACCATAGCTCTTACTTCCGTGTTACGTCTTGGGTACAATAATTTTTCGGTTCCCTATTTCTTTTACTAGTGGGGGAACAAAGAACGCTACTCAATACAATGGAGAATCATCATTCTCCTTGCCTTATCCCGTTCTCTGTCGGGGTCGGCTACCTAACCTAGAGGTTTTGACGTGGAACCAAGTTTTTACACAGAGCGACTGCCATCTGATCTCTGCAACCCGAAGGCTAACCTGGCCCGAATCCTAGGATAAGTCACATCAATACAATAGAGAATAGGAGGTGGAAAATGATAGGACACCTGATACGGCATGACCAGTTACTGTTGTAGGCAAGATTGAAGGAAGAAGAGGAAGGGAAAGACCAAGAAGGAATTATGGATCAGATAAAGGAGAAAATCATGTTCACGTCGTACAGAGAACCTGGGGAACTGAATATTTATTTTATTTAACCTAATATGTAATTTAGGAGAAGACATCTCTCTAGCGAGTTGTAGTATACTACAGCGCCATCTATTATAAAAGTGTCCTCAACAATACAACTTACGTTACGCATAACAGTAGTAGGCATAAGGAGTTAACTTAAAACTTTATTACTGCACAGCAAATATTGCCATGATAATATTAATCCAAAAATAATTTAAAGCTTAATTTAAAACAGGCAAAAACATCTCATGCGGAATAAAGACAAATAACGAGACTAAAAATAAATTCACAAAGTGATGACTATCAACTTTATCAGTGCCTCACAGGAAATCATACCCGGAACGTTTGCGCCGCAGGCAGTCGCACTACCACTGCGCCAAATCGGACGTCGTAAGAAAATCAACAAATTGTTGAACTTATACATGTTACAGTCAAAACTCATTGGCGGTCAAAACCACTTTTGACTGCAAAAATCAGTCAATATTGGTTTTGACCGATGTCGTCAGTCAAAACCAGTTTTGACTGATTTTGGCAGTCAAAAGTGGTTTTGACCAACGCTCTTGGTCAAAAGTAGTTTTGACTGACTTAAAGTTCAGACTATCGGTCAAAACTCATAAATAGTGTTGTTTGTTCGGTATTTCCTTTAGAAATACGGTTGAGGGGGCGTCGGGTCTACTCAAGGGTCTTGCGACCCGAGGACGCGGGGATTAGGCTTTAGCACAGCTACGTCAGTGATGCCGCTAATAGGCCGTCAGCACGCTCGCGCGCCGCGAACACGGATGTTCGTCCGTTCGAACCCCGCCGCCGCCCTTGAGCCGAAGAGGACCGTGTCACCTTTGGCTCCACCTACGTTGGGATCCCAACCGGACCTGGGCCCCAAGCCTCCATCACCCGTCGCAGCAGCGATAACCGCTGCTTTCGCCGGTGCTCCCCACTACCGACGCTGCCTTCGCTCTCGCCGTCTCCACAACCACAGCGTGAGCCGAGTAAGAGGCAGCAGGCACCGCCACACGGCACACAGCCCTGGACGCACTCAGGGAGAGTGTTGCAGCCGTGCAGGCGGGAGCGCTGACGCCCCAGCGCGCGAAAAAGCGCGTGAATGGATATGGGGGGGATCTTCCTTCTCCACCTCACCAACCCTGCGGAGGACCCGCACGGTTCCGGCTACGAGGGTCACGCCGCCGCTGTCCATGCCATTGCTGGACAGCCGGTCGCCGTCGACGTCGAGCTTCGCTGCACCATCAGTATTACCGCGCTCCTACGCGTCTGCGCTGACGACGCCTCCGTCGCCAAAACCGCGCGTCACCCGCCCGATACCGTCCTTGCCCATTCAGGACGTGGGCAAGAAGACGACACCTCCGCCCACGCCTACGCCTATGAAGCTGACGGGGTGCATGAAAAGGCCGCCACCGATAGTGGTCGATCTGCTTTCTGAATGGGGCCACCACTTTGGCAAGCTGAGACAAGAACTCGGCCATACGCCAAACGTGCGGCCCTATGGGCCCACAGGGTTTCGATTCCTGGCGAAAAGCGATCAGGAATTCTGTGTGTACCAGCGCTACCTAACCGCGCTGGAGGGCTCCGGACCCGAAATATCCTGGTTCGATTTCGCACCCCTGAAGGAGCGGCCATTGAAGGTCGCTATTAGAGGCCTGCCCGTGAACAGTGACACGGAGGACATCAAGAAAAAGCTGACCACCCTAGGCTACGAGGTGGACTACGAGCGCTCCATCAAGGCTCGCAGAGGACGCCCAGGGTGCATCCACTTTGCACAGCTCATCCGCACGCCAAACCTCACCCCAGGCATCTACAACATCACAAAGCTGATGAAAATCCCGGCGTGAAGATCGAGGGATCGCGTGGCAAGAAAGACACTCCACAATGCTACCGCTGCCAGCAGTTCAGGCACAGCAGTAGGCACTCCCACCGCAAGCTGACATGTGTCGCCTGCGGCGGTAATCACGTCGCCTGGGACTGCAAGCATCCCCGTAAGTAGCCGGCCACCCGCGCAAACTGTGGAGGAGCGCACCCGGCCATCTACCTCGACTGCCCCGTACTGCGCCGTGAAGTACGGAACAAAAGAGCCGGCACAGCGCCCCTAACGAAGCCCGTCGAACCGAAGAGGACGGAAGCGGCACCACAGGGAGAGACCAACGCGGCAGGATCTCTCATGGTGGCCCCCAACGCCCCCGACGGAACGACGAAGAAGCGGAAGCCGAGGAGGCGGAGGAGGTGAGCATCGCCTCCGCCCCCTCTGGACGTGGAAGAGCCGGGCCAGCCACGTCATGAGCCACCCACGTGTCTGTTGGGAGTGGTCGGCGCCCCTTCGGGTGAACCTCAGGGGGAGAAGCCGAAGCCCCAACTGGCCCCGAGACAACAGACGAGACTATTTATGAGTTTTAACCGATAGTCGGAACTTTAAGTCAGTTAAAACTACTTTTGACCGAGAGCGTTGGTCAAAACCACTTTTGACTGCCAAAATCAGTCAAAACTGGTTTTGACTAACGACATCGGTCAAAACCAATATTGACTGATTTGAGCAGTCAAAAGTGGTTTTGACCGGCTGTGAGTTTTGACTGTAACATACACACTTATGCAATCCGGTCATTTTATTCTTTTTTATACCTACCCGAGGTACTTACACAAAAACACAAAATTAAAAAAAAACCCACAAATACAACTCCATTTATTTCCACCGTATTTGCCGTGTGATGCCGGCTTAGAATAGCATCACCCCAGTTCTTCCCGCGGGTGTTGTAAAAGGCAATCAAGGGAATCGAAATTTTTAGCTGTATTACAATTTTAGGTGACAAGCTGACAACCTGCCACTACAGTGATACACGAATCATGTGAAAGTACCCTTAATACATGTCAGACGTGGCGATAACAACCATAATTTTACGAACGATAACGCTCTGCCTCCGCAAGGGGTAAAGGCGTGAGTTGTGTGTGTGTGTCTCTGTAAGTGTATGTGTGTGTGTGTGTATGTGTGTGTTTATTTCCACAAACCAAAACTTGGAACTTTGCTAACAGTGCTGCGTTGAAAGGCCCTAATGGGAAGTGAGTATTATGTAATTTTTAATGCAAAGAGAAATGTTATATTATATGAGACACTTTCCTCCCTAATAACCTCTCTCGGGAACGAAATATTCATAGCATGTGACAAAGTGGCGGCCATTTTGTCCGCATTTTTCGCAGCTGGCTCATCGCACACTTAACGCACGACGGACCGCTAAAATATCGCAGGGGTTTGTCAGATCCATACTAGAAACGTCACTCCCCACACTTAAACCGCACTCGACGGACGACGCCGCGATAGCGCTGCGGTATCAGCGGTAGAGCGGTTTTAGTATGGGGATTGACATTTCTAGTATGGATATGACAGAACGCTGCGATATTTAAGCGGTCCGTCGTGCGTTAAGTGTGCGATGCGCCCGAGAAGACATAGGATTTTCGCGGTTAGTTATTGTTTGTTATTGTTGGTTACTTTAACAACGACCGATGTGGTGCAGTGGTAGTGCGACTGCCTTTGACGCAGAAGGTTCCGGGTTCGATTCTCAGTGAGAATTACGTAGGACATGGCGGGCTGAACCACTCGAGGGTCCTTAAGAAAGATGGTCACTTTTTTACTTGTTAAGATGTTTTAATATTGACCATATCATTGTGTTTATCTTATCCCGTTTTCTGTCCGGGTCGGGTAACAAACCGGGTATATCATCGGAATTCAAATTTTATTTGGGTTTCACTAGGTTTTTTTTTTAAATATTTTAATGTAGGTTTCATTAAGATCAATAAGAGCTGTGAGTAAATGTACGTGAGTAAAACACATTGGTACATGCCGGGGATCGAACTCGGGTCTCATGATTGTAAGACCGGTCCTCTATATGTTTAAATATTTACCAATTTCAAAAGTCTTAGAAGTAGTTTAAATATTTGATCTCCGAACCTTGTATTTACTAAGTACTTGAGAATCAATTTGATATGGAATTCTATCATTAATGATGTCACAATCAACGTCACAATAATAATTATAATCATTATACTGTGTACTTCCGTGTAATGTCATGCATAATAAATTACTGTTGACATTCGACGCACATTTGGTGATGTTTGGGTCGTAAAAATAATATGTTGTCGTTCTTGACAGCTATCAAAGACAAAGTGAAGTTTCGGAGGAAATGCATTAAATTGGTTGGAAATACAATGTTTGAATTGTTTATACATACATTCATACATATATCACGCCTTTATCACTTGTGAGGTAGGCAGAGCGCTAACAGCCGTAAGAATACGGTCGCTATCGCCGTCTGACATTTTTGAGTATTGTTTTCTAAGGTTGTTTCGGAAAACATGTAAACAAAAAAATTGAAATAATTTAAGGGGTGAACCAGACCATGAAACTGAACCACTTTCCCTAAGGAATATAGGTCGAAATATGAAAAAAAAAAATTTTGAACCTCCCATACACAAAATTAGCAACCGATCAAATCAATTTGTATGGGAGGTCCAAGTAATTTTCTCATATTTCGACCTATGTTCCTTTCGGAAAGTTGTTTAGTTTCATGGGCTGGTTCAGCCCTTAAAATATTTGCAGCTAACAGTTTTACACCTTATACAGGGTGTTAGTGACAGCGTCCCAAATACTGATAAGGTGCACGCAGATCATGAAACTGAATAACTTTCCCCTAGGAACATATGTCAGGAAACGACAAAAAAAATTCGACCTCCCATACAAAATCGCGATCAGCCGACTGCATTTACTATGGGAATCCAAAACTTTTTTGACGTTTCCTCACATATGTTCCTAGGGGAAAGTTGTTCAGTTTCATGGTCAGCTTGCACACTATCAGTATTCGGGACGCTGTTCATTACACCCCGTGTAGCGCTGCGTTGTGCGTTCATGAGATTGCACAAACTAATACTTTTAGATAAAGTTTATTTTTTTCAAAGAATCATGAACGAACATACGTCACAATAAAAAAAATCAAATTCGCGGCAAGAGTTAAAACATATAATAGTTATTGGTTCTGACGACCGATGTGGCGCAGTGGTAGTGCGACTGCCTTTAACGCAGAAGGTTCCGGGTTCGATTCTCGGTGGGTCACTCACAAAGTTGATATTTATCTCTTTGTGAATTTGTTCCCAGTCTGGTTAGGACGTTTCGGGCTGAACCACCCGATTGTCCGTAAGTAAGATGGTTCCGTGTTTCGGATGGCACGTTAAGCCGTAGGTCCCGGTTGCTGTCTATGATCACGTAGCGGCGGTCGTTACACAACCATGTCAGAAGCCTGCTACTTGTAGAAGGCGGTTGAAAAATTCTGACACTAGGGTTCATCGAGTCGTTAAACGACTCGGTGTCCCACACGTTCTGACGTCATAGGTATTCCAAGCTTCATACAAAAATGGCCGATAGGTACTATTTGATTTAGATTTGATTGAGTTTCTCGCATTCAGTCAGTCAGTCATATTTTTCAGCATTTTCTAGTTTTTTTATTTGCACATCACAGATTGAAATGTCAGTCTGTCAGTCTGTCAGCAATCAATTTATAAACAGGCAGATAGCCTGTTTGATGTTTTTAGAGCTTTAGAAGAACTGACATATTAATTTTTTATTACTCGTCTCGTGGGAACTGATAGGTCAATAATAAAAAAATGGTGCCAATTCGGTAATACTAAAAAAAATCGGTACTTAAAAATAGCACCGTCACTTTCAGTTGAGTAGGATAAGAAAAGAGTAGGATGATAATGATGTGTCGGTTTAGAATAGCATCACCCCATTTCTATCTGTAAGTGTCGTAAAAAAACCAAGGGATGCAGGGAATGGGCTGCAGCGTTCCCTGTGAATATCTACCACACCTTCAACTGCGCTCGCCAGTCCGCCTGCCAAGCGTGGTGAATATGGAATAGGGGGGGCCCGTGTCCAGCAGTGGACTTCTGTGGTTGTTGTAGTTGTAGAAAAAGATGATCTCAAATAACATTATCCATAATCTTATGCATTTTACAATTTATCTATCAAATTATTGAGGAAATGACCAAGAAATCTTTGAATTTTTAAATATGACATTACTTAGATAGTAGGTATTTTTAAACATATTTTTCAAAAAGTGACAGTCCTCGGTGGGTCACTCACAAGGTTGATATTTATCACTTTGTGAATTTGTTCCCAGTCTGGGTAGGACATTGCAGGCTGAACTACCCAATTGTCCGTAAAGAAGATAGTTCCGTGTTTCGGATGACACGTTAAGACGACGTAGCTTCCAGTTCCTATCTACGATTTCTTAGACGGCGGTCGACCATGTGAGAAGCCTGCTACTTCTCGAAGGCGGTTGATAAATTCTGACACTAGGGTTCATTGGGTCTTTGGACGACGCGGTGTCACAAAAAAAAAAAAAAGTCGAAGTTTACTAAGATTAGCTGTCTTCGAGAAACGAATAATAAAAATACTTTTCATAATAAAATTGCCAATAATCCTCAGCAATAACTTGTCTTCAGTTAGCCCTACTTCAATTATTCTTCTAATCTTATTTCGTCGATAAATAAGCAATAAGTACATAAAAGAGTAAGAGTTTCATTTCAAGAAACAAAGTTTTTTTAAAGAAACGATGTATTTTCAGAATTACTTTGGAGATTACAACAATTCAGACTAAAAATTTACTATAAAAATGCAATCCGAAAGTATCTACTTTTTTTTTGTAAACAGTATTTCTTAGGTGATATTTAGGGTTAATTAGATTAAAACATATTGTAATTCTTGTATATTTAAAAAAGTGTATGTAATATAGTAGACAATGCCTAGGCATTCAAATGTTTTAATACAAAAAAAAGTTTCTGTATGTTGTAATATTACCAACTTACTCAAAATAAAACGTAAATCTCTTTACTTAACAATGACCATTTTCATTTGATCTTAGAGCATTCAACCTATGGAGATGGCAATGCTGGTTTACCCCTCTCTGCTAGAATTCACTGCCCATTCGCCCAGAACCTTATACTGTATTGACAGGTTGTCAGCCTGTCGCCTAAAATTCTAATACACATGAAACCCTCGAATGATGAAACTGACAGTTGCCATTTTGTATGTGGTTGTCAAGTTGTTGTAAAATTATAGTTGTGTGCTGTACGTAATTACCTCGTCTCCCGCAAAAAGTAGCAGAATAATATTAAAGAATTTTGACAATGGAAGTGAAACTTTTGTTACTTTTTTCTCTTTATATTATTCGTAAGTTAGTAGATATGTAAAATTTCCTGAAGATGTTGCTTAATTTAAAAAACTTTTTAAAATGTCGAATCGCAAAGTGGAAAAAATTCACCGATGGAATCCATACATACACATACATACATATATCACGCCTTTATCCCTTGCGGGGTAGGCAGAGCGTTAACAGCCGTAAGAATACGATCGCTATCGCCACGTCTGACATTTGTGAGGATTGTTTTCCAAGGTTGTTTCAGAAAACATGTGTATCACTATAGTGACAGGTTGTCAGCCTGTCGCCTAAAAATTGTAATACACCAATACCCTCGAGTCCCTTAGTCGCCTCTTACGACACCCGCGGGTAGGATATGGGGTAATGCTATTCTAAGCCGGCATCACACGGCATGGAATCCAAACCTACATATTTTGACTTGCCGGGTCAAACGTAATAACCGCTACACCAAGGTTGACTTTGTTACAAAAAGTATCAATATCTAGTGTTTGATTAACACTAAGTGTCCAAAAAAATACTATCTCAAGGACAATTCCTTTCTACAAGAAATAGTAAAAATTCACAAAAAAATCACTTACCATTTCATCTTCATAATAAGGCATGAGGATGGTCAATACGCTTCTCATGTAGTAGAAGCATAACGTCCAATTCACATAGGGCCCGGTGCAGTAGCGACTTTTAGAAGAAAGCCGGCCCACATTGTAAAATGCCAATGTGTTTGAACCACCTATTTTGACTACCAATCACTTCAGACGACATAAAAACACCACACAATCACATCCACGTCGAAATGTTTGAAAAACAGTTGAATTTGAATAAGGTGTTCGAATTTCAAATCCAAAACTCGCGGCTTGAATTTCTTTTACAGTTTGGACGAAATTAATAATCCTGGCTTTTTATTTTTTAAATGCCAGCGCACACGAAAGTCAAAAACGATACTGGCCGTCTTTTTTTTAATTTTTAAACAGACACTCGCAGAAGTTTGTTGAAGTTACGAAGTTGGAATCGTAATGTTTTGGCGCGAAGCAACGCGACTGCTCTCGAAGGCGACTGAAAACGGACTGAGGGCTGGTATCACTGGAACCCACTATGTTTCAGGAGTACAGTCGCTTACTAAAACGAGTTTAAAAGGAAAGTAGACTACAGTCAGTTAAGGCTGGGTGAGACAATTTGGACTTTTGACCGTATTAATGCCGCGCATATAAGACTTATTTTGGCAGTTCGATTGTCTAACAAGATGTGAGCTTCACTGTACACTAAGCGGTTTTGCACTTGACTAAGTATTAATTTCCCGAAACTTTAAGGCGTTTGTTTGATGTACAAGAAAAATTTTCAAATTAGGTTTAGGAAATCATTGATAAAAAAATATATATTCTTCTTATATGCTACACGTATTTTAAAACTAGTATTCGTATGTTTTTACCCGCAACTAACTATACTTGCTACTTATTTGTTCGAGCGTGTTACTTACTTTTATAATTAGTAACTCTACTAATTAGTTACTCTACTGTTTACTCTATATAACGTCGTGTAGCAAAAAGAGTACACTTAATAACCTAGAAACAGATTTAAGAAATGTATGAAACTGTACAGATTTAAATCAGATCTATATAAAAAAAATTGTCCTCGCATAGACTATCATTTCATAGCTAAATAGTCCATATTCATCAGCTGTCTAAAAGCTCATAGACCTTATGAAAATAGACCTTATGTCGTAGAATTAACCACAGGCATTAATATGATTTTGAATTCGAACGGCCATACTTTAGAACGATTACTTACATACATACACATATCACGCCTATATCCCTGGCAGGGTAGGCAGAGCGTCAACAACCGTAAAATTGCGGTCGTTATCGCCACGTCTGACAAATGTTTGAGGGTCGTTTCAGATAAACCGTGCATTACTATAGTGACAGGTTGTCAGCCGAACGATTACTTTGCGAGGAGTATTTACATACGACCATCCGTATAAATAAAAACCGTAACATTGCACATAGATCCAACGAAAAGAAAGTAATAAAAAAGTAAAAAGAGTAAGTAGGTAAGAACATAAACGGAAACTAAGATTCCAAGGTTTGATTACGATAACATAAAAAAACCGAGAAAAAGATGTAGCCGCTTGCACAACAAGTATCGAATACTAATGTTGAAACTAGTCAAATTTACTGTTTTCTGATAATCTAAGATCCTACTACTATTATAAAGGCGAAAGTTTGTAAGTATGGATGTATGGATGTTTGTTACTCTTTCACGTAAAAACTACTGAATGGATTTGAATGAAACTTTACCACAATATAGCTTATACATCAGAATAACACATAGGCTATAGCTTATACGAAGACGGGACGAACCTGAAGTCCACGCGAACGAAGTCGCGGGCAAAAGCTAGTTAGATATACAGGGTGTTAGGGAAAGCACTGACTTCCTTTTAAGGGGTAAACCAGCCCATGAAACTTCTTGGGTTGTATGTTAGGGTCGAAAATTATTTTCATATTTTGACCTATGGTTCCTTGAGGATAGTTGTTCAGTTTTACTAAGCTGGTTCATCCCTTGAAAGGAAGTTAGTACCTACATTTTCTAACACCCTGTAAAAGACCAATGTTGAAACTGATCAAATTTACTGTTTTCTGATAATCTAACATTAGATATATAGGTATGTGCCAGCCGGCATCTGTTTTAGCGAAAACAGGAGAAAAATTCTATGTACATACTTTAGCCTCTGAGAAAGGAAATTTTAGAGAGAATGCTACCATCAATTATAATGAAGCCCTAAAAACTCGTCGCAATTTCTGAATGACACAAAACTGACATAATATATACCGTTAAATAAGTATTTTGCTATGCGATATCTGTAGTTTTTTATGTTTGTGATAGAGTTACTATAGTTTAAAAACTTACCAAACATGAAACGTGTTCAAATTAGAAATCATGGCTGGTTAAGATAAGTGAAAGAAGAAGTACAAAAGCATTTCTGAGCGGCGCAGCGCTTATGGAAAAGCCTACCCTTACTAAGCCCGGCAGCTACACGCTAGCGAACTATGTCAACGGAAATTTGACGTCATCATGAACTCGTTATAGCAAATCGCTAAGACAAAAAAAAATTCAAGAAAAATGGAATTTCACTCTCAACATACGACCGATGTGGCGCAGTGGTAGTGCGACTGCCTTTGACGCAGAAGGTTCCGGGTTCGATTCTCGGTGGGTCACTCACAAAGTTTATTATTAATTTATTATTTTATATTCTTTGACATCTGAGTGATTTTGACATTGTAATCAAATCATTATACTTAAATTATTCTGACATTTTATTTTGTGATTTTGTATTATTTTGAGTATTTTGTGTTGCTAAAATTGTATTTTTAAAATTCCCACACAGATTGTTCTGTTTATGAATAAATGAATTGAATTGAAATGAATTTATCACTTTGTGAATTTGTTCCCAGTCTGGTTAGGACATTGCGGGCTGAACCACCCGATTGTCCGTAAGAAAGATGGTTCCGTGTTTCGGATGGCACGTTAAGCCGTAGGTCCCGGTTGCTGTCTATGATCACTTAGACGGCGGTCGTTACACAACCATGTCAGAAGCCTGCTACATGTAGAAGGCGGTTGAAAAATTCTGATACTAGGGTTCATCGGGTCGTTGTACGACTCGGTGTCCCACACGAAAAGAAGAAGAAGAAGACTCTCAACATAAAGTAACTATGAGTATATCTTGTAAATAGTTGCAGGAAGTAAAATAATAGCTAATATTACCTAAGCAGCTACATTATAAATGTATGTATTACTATGTATGTATCTACTATTCGATGCATTGCAAATAGTCTCGTTGCATTCGTTGCTCGCTCTTTAGGGCTCCCTCTGTTGAATTTTTTAACTCTGAGAACTCAGTTTGTTCGGGATTTATAAATTGTTTACGATTAAGAGTAAATATTGATATAAGGTAGTGCGTCCGGCATCGAAATTCTTGATACTGATCTGACTATAGTGGCTCTAGTTATACTGGTCTAAACTAAGACTAAACTTAGGGTTTAACAGAACAACCAGTGAAATTTGAACCACTGCTGTGTGGTGCCCTTTTACATATAGAATAATATCATCCTATTCTAACCATGGACGTCTTTGCCGGCTGAACCACCTAATTTTCCATAAGAAAGATGGTTCCATGTATTGAAGGGCCCGTCGTATTCCTGTCTATGATCACTATCAAAATATACCTACGACATATGCGCGGGATGCCAACAATAATGTTGCCCTTTCGGGATCGTTTCTATAAGAAATCAAGTTATAATTTGGTGCATGCAGCCGGCTCCATCGAATAACAAGAAGTTGCCACGTAAAAAAAAAGAGGAAGTGAGTACATAATGATTCTTTATTTCTGAACGTCGTCCCCGATTTGGTCCAGGTAGGTTCTTCAAGGCCTTTCCCTTCCAACGTTGCATTTTTCAATCCAGCCTTGCACGTAACGTCTCAGAGGCCTAACGCCTGTAAGGTAAGAAGCACGAGTCATGTATATCTCTTACAGTTAAAGAAACGATCCCGAATTGGCAACACTATTGTTTGTCTCTCTATCAAAAAATAAGACATATGAGCGGGATGTCAACAATAATGTTCCGAGATCGTTTCTATTAGAAATCAAGTTATAATTTGGTCCATGCAGCCGGCTCCATCGAATAACAAGAAATTGCCACGTAAAAAAAAAGAGGAAGTGAGTACATAATGATTCTTTATGATGCTTACCTACCATTGCTTGGTCGTAAATAGTAATTGAGCAAAACTAGTTAAATGGCGTCTACCTTGAAAATTTAAAATCCTGTTTTGATAAAATTCGAGAAAGAATCATTTGATATAGGTTAACTGAATAATTATGGTTTTTAAACATATTTAAATTTTAACATATATAATGTATATCAATGTAAGTACGTATATAGAGTTTTCAAGCACAGATCTTTTTAAAAATTCTTACGTAAATTAAATCCCAAATCTATAAAAAATAATAAATAAATAAATATCCTGGACAATTCACACAGCGCCATCAAGCCCCAAACTAAGCAAAGCTTGTACTATGGGAACTTGATGGCTGATACTAATACACAAATACCTTTTTTTTTTTCAACACTATCTACTTCACAACACTGCGCATTTTTGGAGTATACAAAACGCATGCGTATGTCAGATGTAAATTTAAAATTACCCATACTAAAAACTACGAAGTATTATTTTAAGTTCAAAAACATGCTAAAAACCGACTTTAATGCGGCACCAACGCAACGGATGAACTTGACGCAGGTTCATTACAACTTTAGGCGACAGGCTGACAACCTGTCACTACAGTTATACACTAATCATCTAAAAGGGCCTTCAATACTTGTCAAACGTGGCGATATCGAACGTATTTTTACGGCCGTTAACGCTCTGCCTACCCCGAAAAGGATAAAGGCGAGCCTTTAGACATACATCATACATACATCTCGATGTATGTATGCATGTGTGTAGTTATCGAACAATATTCAAAAAAGATTTACCAGGACTTCATATCACGATTTCCTAATTTCTTTTTCCTGTTTCGGCAAAACATTCTCGTTGATTCAATAATAAATAATGCAATATTCTGTAGCCCCTTGTTGCATGTGTCACTGAAACTAGTTCTGATGTAATAAGTAAAGAAGAAGTGTGTTTTTGTCAATAGAAAATACAGCACTACATAATATAAAGCAAAGTCGCTTTTCGCGTCTGTCTGTATGTATGCTTAAATCTTTAAAACTACACAACAGATTTTGATGCAATTCTTTTTATAGATAGAGTGATTCAAGAGGGAGGTTTTTATGTATAATACTTGCCGGGGAAATCCTTGTTTCTACAGGAAAATGAATTGCAGCGGGCGCAGCCGCTGGAGCAAGCTCCTAGTTTTCCCACTAAAGACGGGGCAAAGCCCAATGAAATATTTGCTTCTATTGTAAAGCGGTAATTAGACTCTTTAATTATATAACGATCATATTCTTACGTTTGGCCATTATCGGTCTGCCTAACTCGCAAAGGATAAAGACGTGATATATGTGAGTAATTATATAGTATAACATTGGTTTAATGCGAGGCCTACAATTGGCGACGCAATACAGATGAAAAACTGAACGAGCATCCGTATAGATGTAGACACGATCCTTTACAGCAGTCGTTCTTGCAAAATTGATTGCAAAATCAAACCCAAAATTCATATCCCTAGATTAATACTAAACTTTTATTTTACATAAAAAAAAGTGAGCGGAGCCTCGAATATTAGAACCGCAATTTCCCAACAGATGAAAATAGCCACGCGTATTTTCATAAAGCTAAGTGTGGTGTTCTGCAGAACAATTTACTTAGGAATTCACTAATACAACCTCGAAATACCCGTACCCAGCGAACCCATATAAGCGAGCTAACTTTTGCGGGATATTTTTATACTGCCAGACCTCAATTTTTAATACAGGGTTATTTTTTAGTCAATACGCAAACTTTGCAGGGTGTTTCAACTTATGATTCTGAACAACTTTCACTATGGGGCCACCTGAGAAATCGTAAAAAAATATTGGGTGCTCCATATATTTTTGCCGAGTAGGTTTGAATTTTTCTATGGAACACCCAATTTTTTTTTGTCATTTCGCATGTGGCCCCATAATAAAAGTTGTTCAGAATCATGAGTAGACTCATCCTACAAAGTTTGCGTGCTGACTAAAGAATAAAGAGCGGAGCGCACCGGCTCCGTATGCGTTGCGTATCCAGCTCTCTTCCGTAGTGACGCGCGTGATCACGTCCGTACACCCCTGCCACACCGGGTTACGGACGTGGTTACGCAGGTTACGCGCGTAGCTACGGATGCGAGCTGTAAGGGGTCTGTTGCGGACCAACTGTCATATCCAAAAGTTCTGTCATCAGTGTGCAATAAATATTGCGCAAATAAAAGCGCGCATCGCGTTCTGTGCAGCAAAAAGTTGACGACATATCAGTGTAAATTAGTTGCAAATATTTTGAGGGATCCAGCCCATGAAACTGAACAACTTTCCCTAAAAAACATAGGTCAAAATATGAAAAAAAAATGCGGCCTCCCATACAAAGTTACTGACCCACTCAATTCAATTTGTATCAACCAATGTATTTCAACCTATGTTTCTTGGGGAAAGTTGTTCAGATTTATGGGCTGATTCACCCCTTAAAATATTTGGAGCTAATATTTTTTCACCTTATATTTGACGCTTACTATAGTGCACATTTTTTGATGCGCATTGTGGTAGCCCGTAGTCCGTACACGCGTCCGCACTACGCGCAGGACAGAGCTGTGCGTGTTCGGACGTGTTTGGTGTGACGTCCAACAGGGAATCTCATAGAATACAACGTCATCACTGCACGCAGAGTACGCAACCTGTTTGTCTTTTGGCATCTGTACGGCGTAACTACGGCGTAACCCTACAATGCGTGCAGCACGCAACGGATACGCATCACAGGCAGTGTGCCGTATCTCATACAGTCCTATACATTACAACGTCATAAATACATGCGTAACTACAGACGAGAGCTGGATACGCAACGAATACGGAGCCGGTGTGCCTCGCCCTTTACCCTGTATAAGGTTTAAAAATATTAGCTGCAGTTATTTTAAGAGGTGAATCAGCCCATGAAACTAAATAACTTTCTCCAAGAAACATAGGTCGAAATATGAGAAAATTTTTTGGACCTCCCATACGAAATGACTTGTTCGGTCGGTAATTTTGTATAGGTGGTCAAATTTTTTTTCATATTTCGACCTATGTTTCTTCTGAAAAGTTGTTCAGTTTCATGGGCTGGTTCATCCCTTAAAATATTTGCAGCTAGTATTTTTACACCCTGTAGGTATAAATATTTAGAATAAAGATTTTTAATAACTGCGCGGGTTGTGTAAGGGTGGAATATTTTCGTACCTAAATCTTCGCTAGCTTTCTGGGTCTTTAATAAAATAAAAAAGTTGTATGGTTGTATGCCGTGTGATGCTGGCTTAGAATGGCATCACCCCACCTCCTTCCCGCGGGTGTCGTAAGAAGCGTCTAAGGGACTCGAGAGTATTGGTGTATTAAAATTTTTAGGCGGCAGGCTGACAATCTGTCACTATATGTAGTAATACTCACGTTTTCTAAAACAATCCTCAAAAATGTCAGACGTGGCAAAAGCGACCGGATTTTAACCGCCGTAATTGCTCTGCCTACCCCGCGAGGGATACAGGCCTGATATATGTATGTATGTACGTATGTATGTATGGTTAAAGTTATCAGAAAATAAAAGAATTCATTCATAGTTTAAGAAATAGTTGAAAGCTCAAATTGATGAAAAGAAAAATTATAATAAAGTGTGTAATTTGACGTCATGCAAATAAACACAGTATGACGTAATACTTTAAGTATTTTCATACAAGATATCGTTAACAGGTCCTACATCAACGTTTAGGACAATATTTTTAAAATCTACAGCCACAACTAATCATATCGTGCGGGACACTCGGTCTACGTACGACCGTACTAGGGTTATTTGCCATGCTCACCACGCTTAACAGGTGGATTGGCGAGAGCAGTGTAATTTTCTAGCTTCATAACATAGTCGCCTTTTGCGACACTTGCAGGAAGAAATGAGGTGATGCTAATTTTAAGTCGGAACCACGACGACCGATATGGCGCAGTGGTAGTGCGACTGCCTTTGACGCAGAAGGTCCCGGATTCGATTCTCGGTGGGTCACTCACAAAGTTGATATTTATCACTTTGTGAGTTTGTTCCCAGTCTGGATATTGCGGGCTGTACCACCCGATTGTCCGTAAGTAAGATGGTTCCGTGTTTCGGATGGCACGTTAAGCCGTAGGTCCCGGTTGCTGTCTATGATCACTTAGACGGCGGTCGTTACACAACCATGTCAGAAGCCTGCTACTTGTAGAAGGCGGTTGAAAAATTCTGACACTAGGGTTCATCGGGTCGTTGGACGACTCGGTGTCCCACACAAAAAGAAGAAGTCGGAACCACAAAGAAATTTCTTGAAATGTGTTCAAATATTTGTGAGTCGAGGCGATATTGCTCTGTTTTCTTGACAGTGTTTGCCGTGTGATGCCGGCTTAGAATAGCATCACCCCTTTCTTTCCCATGGGTGTGGTAAAAACCGACTAAGGGACTCGAGGGTTTCATATGTATTGCAATTTAAGGCGACAGGCTGACAACCTGTCACTGTAGTGATACACGACTCATCTGAAACGACCCTCAAGCATTCGTCAGACGTGGCGATAATGACCGTAATTTTACGGTCGTCAGCGCTCTGCTACCCCGCTAGGGATATAAGCGTGATTTGTGTATGTGTATATATGTTTCTCCGCAATAGTTCATAGCGCGAGGAGAAATCACATTCGACGTATTTTTCGTGTCGACGAAGCTAGTCAAAGTCTAAAAGTTTATAAGAACTCGCATAACTTTTTATTCATGAGCATCGGTGGAGCTATTTATTTTCGGTTCTAAAAGTCTATTTACTCGCAATATTGATGCTTGTTTTATAAACAAAAGTGCCCTATCGCTGGACTGAGAAAAAAGAAACTAAAATTGCGAATTACAAGTTTAAAAGACCGCTTTTTACCTAACTTGCTTCAAAAGGCGATGGTTATGGTTTTCAAGAGTATAATATACAAGGTGTTAGGGACAGTGTCCCGAATACTGATAGGATGCAAGCAGACCATGAAACTGAACAACTTTCCCCTAGGAACATAATGTCAGGAAACGTCAAAAAAATTATGGATTCCCGTAGTAAATGCAGTCAGCTGATCGCGATTTTGTATGGGTCGTCCAACGACTTGATAAACCCTAATGTCAGAATTTTTCAACCGCCTTCTACAAGTAGCTAAGCAACAATATGGTAGGATTTAAACAAAGTAACCTTTCTTAGGTTGAAATAGGAAAAAATATAGGGCATTTTGTCGGTTCATTCAAGGTTTGTCTTGCACTAAAGACTTCTCTTTTCATGTGGGACACCAAGTCGTCCAACGACCCGATGAACCTTAGTGTCAGAATTTTTCAACCGCCTTCACAAGTAGCATGCTTCTGACATGGTTGTGTAACGACTGCTGCCGTCGAAGTGATCATAGACAGCAACCGGGACCTACGGCTTAACGTGCTATCCGAAACACGGAACCATCTTTCTGACGGACAATCGAGTGCTTCAGCCCGCAATGTCATAACCAGACAGGGAACAAATTCACAAAGTGATAAATATCAACTTTGTGAGTGACCCACCGAGAATCGAACCCGGAAGCTTCTGCGTCAGAGGCACTACCACGACCACGCACTACCACTGCGCCACATCGGTCGTCAGGTTTTTTGGAGATCGAAAAATACCTATAGAGCGTCATGAAGTGGTCATTATCATCTTTTTGTCGTTTCATTCAAGCTTTGTCCCGCTGTAAGGAAAGGACTAAGGATTGTTGAAAAGACAAAAGAATAAAAAAATTGCACACGCACCGGAATATTATTGCGGTTTGTGACAGCCACCGCACAAATGACAACCGCGCCTTTAATGTGGCAAGTGACGTATGCATGCGTCTTTCAGATCCATACAAGAAACGTCACTCCTATTCAAAAACACGTAACGCACAACGCTGTGTTAGCGATGCGCTATCCTGGATTTGACATGCGCATACGTTAGCGCAGCGTTATTTTAACGCTGAAGTGTGATACGAGACCAAGGTGTGTTTACCTATCCGGTTTTAATACGGAATTCCAAAATATTTTCTTTCGTATTTGCCGTGTGATGCCGGCTTAAAATAGCATTACTGTGTGATACCAGCTTAGAATAGAATCACCCCATTTCTTCCCACGGGTGTCGTAAGAGGCTACTAAGGGACTCGAGGGCTTTATGTGTATCACAAATTTAGGCGACAGACCGACAAACTGTCACTACAGTGATACACGAGTCACCTGAAAGGGCTATCAATATTTGTCAGAAGTGGCGGTAGTGGCTGTATTTTTATGGCCGTTTTATGCTATGTTAACGCTCTGCTTACCCCGCAAGGGATAAATATGTGTGTCTTTGTATTTGGAAAAAATAAAACTTGGTAAAACCGTGTGGTTGTGTGTGAACCACATCGTTGAGAATACAAAAGGATAGGAATAATCGTTGGTCGAGGTATAGAAAAGATTTTGCATTATTCTTTCAAAGTTTATTGGAGCGAATATTCTATACTTAATGCTCTATTCTCCGGGAGAACAATTTGTTAGTATAAGAAGAATACGAATCGGACAGAAATATTTTATTGTTCACATTCAAATATAAAATTAGTACGTAGTGTACAAAAATACACACTTAATTCATGCCTCTATTCCTCGCGAGGCGGGCAGAGCGTTAACGATCGTAAAATTACGGTCGTTATCGCCACGTCTGACAAGAATTGTGAGGCCCTTTCATAGGGTTCGTGTATCACTGTAGGGACAGGTTGTCAGCCTGTTGCCTAAACTTGTAATACCGTATGATTTACGTGTATAAACGATGAGTCTTTTATTGCGTACACAAAAAAAAAGTTTTAAATTTAGTCTGGGACACTTAAGTCGTTGGACACCAATAGAGGGTAACATAGGACAGTTGTTACCCCGGAAAGGAAATACCAATAAAGAATTAGGACTTAACCTTCCATTTGTGATTTCCAATTGAGTGGATTCAGAAGACCTCAAATTGTTTCACTGACCTATGTTTCATAACCTTTGAAAATATTTTCTTTGGTACTTCACACCCACGCGTATAAAACGAAAATCATACTAAATAGAGTAACCACAGAGACAAAATGACATTTGCGTCGCTCCTCTAAGCGCGCCCACTACATCTCTGATCTGTGACAGCTACTCGGTACTTAGCAATAGCCTACTACTTATACTACTATAGCGACAAAAGTCCACTGCTGGACACAGGACTCCCCTTATTGGGGGTATTTGCCATACTCACCACGCTTGGCAGGCGGACTGGCGAGCGCAGTGCAAGGTGTAGTAAACATCACATGGAATGCTGTTGTCCATTCTCATGAATCATCACTTAGGTCCGTATTTATAAATCGCTCTCAACTCTGAGATCGATCTCAAGAGCGACTTTGACAAATGTCAGTCAATACTAACAGCACCTCAAAGTCGCACTCAAGATCGATCTCAGAGTTGAGTGCGGTTTATAAATAAGAGCCTAAGTCGCCTTTTACAACACCCACGGGTTGAAATGGAGTGATGCTATTCCAAACCAGCATCACACGATAGCCTGTTTGTATGCAAACCGAGCGACGCAATTTTTTTTTCTGTGTGATGCAAACGTACTAGGATGCTGAACTAGGGAAAAATACTAGAGTCAATACATTTTTTATAAGACTATTCTGAGAAATAAATTGGAATATGAAGTTTGCTCGGCGTTTGCGCGTAGGCGCATAAGCAAGAGTCTTAGCTTAGGGAAAAAATAAGTAGGTAGGTAATTTATAAGGTGTAAAAATATTAAATTGCTAATATTTTAAGAGGCGAATTGCCTATGAAACTGACCAATTTTCTCCAAGGATCATAGGTTGAAATATAAAAAAAAAAAACTTTGACCCCCTATATATATATGACTTAGTCGATTGGTAAACTTAGTATGGGAGAACCACAAGCTTTTTTCATATTTCGACCCATGTTTTTTTGTTATGTACTCTGAGGGAGGCCTACGTCCAGCAGTGGACTGTTGTGATGTTAAAAAAAGTCTGATTCTTTGAATGACAGCGTCGTGTTGGCGAAATTTCTTTCGTGGCACACACACTATATGCTTAACGACCGATCGGCTCTCAAGACAAGAATCACTTGACCTTTCAACCTCGTCGATTCGCTCGCTGAGACTATAATTTTGACCTGTATGTATGTAAGATTTATATTGTTATTGTATCAGCCTAGTAGTCCGACTCCTGGGCAAAGGTCTGGCCAAAGGTCACAAAGAATCTTACAGTATATGCGTTCTAATACTACGTTGTTCACAACAAATACATTAAATTGGACACGTCGTTTAGGACATCGTACTGAACAATTTTCCATTTGGGGCCATTGCTAAAAAACAATAAAAAAACAACTTTCCATAGAAACCTTTGATCACCTGAATGCCTTTCTATGGGTGGTGTCACTGGATTCAGTGAGGCGCGTTGATATGATATTTTTTTCCTCGGGACCCTAAGGACCCATCGTCTTCATTCCATACATACATATATCACGCCTTTATCCCTTGCAGGGTAGGCAAAGCGTTAACGGCCTTAAGAATACGGTCGCTATCGCCACGTCTGACATTTTTGAGGATTGTTTCCGAAGGTTGTTTCAGAAAACATGTATATCACTATAGTGACAGGTTGTCGTCCTGTCGCCTTAAAATTGTAATACACCAATACTCTCGAAAGACACCCGCGGGAAGGAAATCCCGAACGGCACAAATATATAAGAACCCCCTAGCTCTGTATACTTTTGTCTCATAGACATTTGACTATTTAAGTATCCTGGTAAATATCTAGCATTTGCGATCAATCACCGCTTGTTTAAGCTCATGAATATAAAATATTTGTTTAGAAAACACCGAGACGTCGCTGTAATAGATTCCATTAACTAAACGTGATGTGTAGAAACAAAACAATATAAGCATTATCTAAAGAAATTCGAAAAAATAGCATTCCCGTGAAGTAAAGCTGAACTGTAGTACAGGATATAAAATATCTATTAAATGTTTTAAGGGATGAAATACTCTATGAAACTGAACAACTTTCCCAAGACACATACCTAAATCTAAAAAACAATTCCGGCCTATTATAAAAATGTACCAGCCGACCAAGTCTATTAGTATGAGGCGTTCCTTAATTCCAACAGTCGTTCAGTTTAATAAGAATATTTGCAGCTAATATTTTTACTACCTGTCTGATCTATACTAGAAACGTCAATCCCCATACTAAAACCGCTCAACCGCTGTCAACGGATGCGTTACGGCTGCGTTATTTTGACGGATGCATTACAAATGCATTAACAGCGTTTGACCGATTTTAGTATGCTGCGTTACCGATACGTTATTTTAGCGGAACGTTGTTTGTTAAGTGTGCGATCTGCCATATAACTTTGTGTTTATGGAAAAGTAAATTTTAATAAAGTAAAGTAAAAATTTCCATTAATACTATATACTTCATTACAGCATTGAAGATTTTATAACACTAAAATTCATCTTTCCAGCTAACATAGTAACATTATTGCCAATAACATGGAAGGAACGCCAACTATTCCATTTTATTGTCCTACATTTTACATTCCCTACTTCGCGAGATCACATTTCGAATGAGAACTATAAATTATAGTTTTATTATCAGTACGGAGACTTTTATTTATTACTGAGAGCCTTTGGAAAACAAGCAAGCAAATACCGCCACTCACAAATGAAAGTATAATAATAATTGTAAAAATGCAATAGAAGTATGACCTTCTTGCAATTCATCATCATCATCACATCAGCCTATAGCAGTCCACTGCTGGACATAGGCCTCCCCCAGGGTACGCCAGAATGAATGATCTCCCGCTTTTGCCATCCAGTCGCTCTCAGCCCGTCACTCTCCTTAAGCCATCCATATAACGATGGGTGAAAACGAGAAGGTCGTAACCAGTAAAAAGGTCGTAACCAACTAAGGGCACGCCCCTGATCAGCTGATTTTTCTCTATCGAACGGTCCGGGTCTCGTTGCTCTACGACAACATTTTTTTTCTAATTTGGGTTGCATTATGAAAAGTTTTCAGAAATTTTTTGTCGTAAGCCGGTCAAAAACCAGTGTTTTTGAGGCTTTTTGATTTACGCCAAATCAATGTTAGGTATTACCAATCTAGGTCTAGTTACACCCTTCTGGTGGTATGAAAATTTTACCATACTTTTATTTACGCCGTTCTTACTTTTATTTACGCCGTTCATTGTTGTTGACAGTTTATTGCTTACCTGATACTGATGAGGAAGATTAGATTAGATAGAATAGATTTAAAATATACTGACATTTGATCTCGTTTTTAGGTTAGGTAGTAGTTAGTTGAATGACTTGGCAATCGCACTGAGTGTATTAATTTTAATATGTATTACACGTTAACCTTGTGTTCTAGTGCGATGGCTAAGTCATTCAATTTATTGTAAACATTAAAATACATTGAAAATATCGATCACGTGGTCGCTATAAAATAATGGTTATTAACTAATTACGTAATTAATTAAGATAGATCTCTTAAGTGGGGAAAGAACAAATCGATAGCCGTTTTGGTTTCAAATGGATCTCATACCTTTTTACGGTTGAACAGCTCAGTTAGTCCATTGAATAAAAAGTTCTAGAGTGCGAGAGTTAGTAACGTAAGATGTTTCTTCGGAAACATGTCAAGAGTCCCTAGGTAATAAACATACTAAAACCCCGGGACACTAGGAGGAGCCCCGGAGTGGGGGGAGGGGGGGAAAGGGTCCTTTTTTTTTCGCTTAAATCTCAAAAACGGTACATGTTAGAGAAAAACGTTCAAGAAAAAGTTGAAAGGCCATAAAATTATCTACAAGTTATACCTAAATCACTTTTTCCTATATCCTACCGTTTCTGAGTTACACGCATTAAAAAATGATTTTGGCTCAAACAATTTTCCCATACTACATACTCATGTTTATCACATCAATTGATCAAAAAATATTTCTTTCTTCCATAAAACTCAAATGTGCAACTTGTGACCGGTACTGATAGATTGCTCTTGATTAGGTCTATCATTGGTAAAATAAACACATTCCTCCATGGAAGCCTTTAGGAGGAATCGATTGTCAAAATATTATATTAGGGTAGTTTTAGTTACTGAACTTGAACTATTTATTTTTTTCTTCCAAAAAAACTCAAAAGTGCAACTTGTGACCGGTACCAATAGATTGCTCATAATTAGGTCTATCATTGATAAAAATACTAGATTCCACCATGGAGGCGTTTAGGGGAAATTGAATTTTATTAGGGTAGTTACAATACCTGAACATTTTATTTTTTTTCTTCCAAAAAGCTCAAAAGTGCAACTTGTGACCGGTACTGATAGATTGTTCTTGATTAGGTCTATCATTGGTAAAATAAACACATTCCTCCATGGAAGCCTTTAGGAGGAATTGATTGTCAAAATTTCAAGTTCAGTAACTCAAACTACCCTAATATAATATTTTGACAATCAATTCCTCCTAAAGGCTTCCATGGAGGAATGTGTTTATTTTACCAATGATAGACTTAATCAAGAGCAATCTATTAGTACCGGTCACAAGTTGCACTTTTGAGCTTTTTGGAAGAAAAAAAATAAAATGTTCAGGTATCGTAACTACCCTTATAAAATCCAATTTCCCCTAAACGCCTCCATGGTGGAATCTAGTATTTTTATCAATGATAGACCTAATTATGAGCAATCTATTGGTACCGGTCACAAGTTGCACTTTTGAGTTTTTTTGGAAGAAAAAAATAAATAGTTTAAGTTCAGTAACTAAAACTACCCTAATATAATATATTGACAATCGATTCCTCCTAAAAGCTTCCATGGAGGAATGTGTTAATTTTACCAATGATAGACCTAATCAAGAGCAATCTATTAGTACCGGTCACAAGTTGCACATTTGAGTTTTATGGAAGAAAGAAATATTTTTTGATCGATTGATGTGATAAACATGGGTATGTAGTATGTGGAAATTGTTTGAGCCAAATTCATTTTTTAATGCGTGTAACGCAGAAACGGTAGGATATAGGAAAAAGTGATTTAGGTATAACTTGTAGATAATTTTATGGCCTTTCAACTTTTTCTTGAACGTTTTTCTCTAACATGTACCGCTATTGAGACTTAAGCGAAAAATGAAAAAATGGACCCTTTCCCCCCTCCCCCCACTCCGGGGCTCCTCTCCTAGTGTCCCGGGGTTTTAGTATGTTTATTACCTAGGGACTCTTGACATGTTTCCGAAGAAACATCTTACGTTACTAACTCACGCACTCTAGACCCCCTTCGGAGGTACTCATTCAATGGACTAAGTAGCGAGACTTGGTTTTTTTTATATATTAATGTTTTTGAGGGGATAAAAGATAATACTTTTAAATACATAAATCGTAGTTTTATTTATAATACTTAATTATGCAACCATTCCTATGCAACTATACTTAACACTTGGACGACTTTGTCTAGGTTTCATTACTATTTAGAGATAAGCAACAATTCCATCAGAAATTATTACAGAATATTTTGGAATGGTTCTTGTTTACGACAAATGAATAGCAAAAGTAATTATCTTTCTCACACTTACGTCCTCTAAGTCATGTATGTACTTTTCAGCCATCTTAGATACATCGTATAAAAAGTCTGTAAATGGATAGCTTATTCCGACTGCATATAAA
Organism: Keiferia lycopersicella; assembly: GCA_029255805.1. Taxonomy (NCBI): domain Eukaryota; kingdom Metazoa; phylum Arthropoda; class Insecta; order Lepidoptera; family Gelechiidae; genus Keiferia; species Keiferia lycopersicella. The sequence continues at coordinate 2,449,233 of JARACZ010000028.1, forward strand.
TGTGCGAACCATTTACGACCTTTTGTCGGTCAGTTAATTGAAAATCTTAGGGCGTAAGTAGTACAAAAACATACTTATCGTCACTTTAGATTAAAAATTATGTTTTCAAATAAAGGGTATTATTATAACAAAAATATGTTCTAAAAATCAGCTCTAAATTACGCATACTTTTTGAGTTATGAATTCTTTTGTGATTTTTTTTTCGTTTTTTGGCTCTGGTGTAAAGTTGGCTATTTTTGGTTACGACCTTTTCGTTTTCACCCATCGATAATATAAGCCATCGAGGGCGTCCAACGGTACGCTTGCCGAGGTTGCGTTTGCTTGTTCTTGTATTTTATTATAAATAAATTGTGTTTTACTAAAATCCGCTCTGCCTACCCCGTGAAGGATAAAGACGTGATATATGTAAGTATGTAGGTATGTGTGTTGACTAAAATCATAAGAGAGCCACAAAGACCAATACGTTGAAAATAGTACATTATGGCAAGGGCCAAAAAGAGACCAATACATGCCGAAAATATTGAGAGGACGAGAAGAAGTCGAGGTTTTTACAAATAAACGCGACTAGAAATTGACATTTTGCCTGAGGCTAGTATAATGCTTTCCTTCAACTTGCAAGGAAACATCATAAATCCACATTTCGATTGTGATAAATTTTAAAATGCGCCAGCAGCGTGCGTTAGATTTGCTTTCGTTTAATTTTATTTTAAAAATGCATATTAAAATTGTATACCTACCATAAAATATCTGATTCATTAAGTGTAAAGTTTAAGAAACTTTTTATTTAGAAAAGGACCTAAAAATTATAAGGAATTTCATTATTATCGTGTTTGCGTCCCTATGCCAAACTGACGAACCAAAGGAGCTCATTTCAGTATTCTATTTTTTAAATAGTTTTTTTTTTTTTTCCGCTGAAGGTTAACCCCACCTTCAGGGGGAATTTATTGTGTAAAAATATCTTAAATTTATTACACAGGTAAGTCTTAGGTTAAATATGGTCCAACCAAGTCCTCGCTATTTGATACGGGCGGCTTGGTTGGACCTGCGAATAGAGCATTGTTTAATCGTTTGTTAAAACTATTATAGATGATATTTTATACGATAATGTAGTCTTAGGTAATATACTTAGCTTAAATGTAGGTATAATTTATTATATTATAATTAAGTGAGTAGGAACAATTGTAAGACAAATAGTAATATATATATGGTTGATTGTTTTAGTTGAGTTGAGTTATTGGTTTAAGTTGAGTTGTATTCTTTTAATGTATTTATTACGTGCTTAACAAAAGAATTGAATGAAGCGATGGTGGATTCTTTCCTTAGGAGTTCTTTTAGTGCGTAAGGGTTTATCTTTAACATGTGGCAGAGTAATTCATGATTTGAACGAGCGGCTGAATATCGCGGACAATCTCGTAGAAGGTGGTCTATTGTTTGTATTATTGTGTTGTTGCAGGGGCATTTATCTGTGTCAGTTATTTTGAATCTGTATAGATATTCTCGGTGGTATCCGTGTCCTGTTAATATTTGGGTCAAAAGAAATCCTGTTTTAGTAGCTGTCAAGAACTCTTTGATACAGGCTAAGTTTGGGAACCATTTACGAGTGTGATCTCCGTTAGGTGACGCCAAATAATCTTGCTCGTGTATAGCCTGGTTGTGTTCTTTAGTTAGTCGTCTGACATGGCTAATGGGAAAGAGTGAAAAATCTGGTGCTTTCTGCATTGAGGCGGCCAGCTTAGCTGCCTGATCGGCTTCTTCGTTACCTCGGACTCCAACGTGAGCTTTTGTCCAGATAAACGTGAGTGGTCTAGGAAAAGTGATTATATATTTATGTATTGAATTGACTATGCTGTTTGAGGAGTCGCGATTGCTAATTTCATGAAGTGCTGACAAACTATCAGTTAAAATGGCCGCGCCATTAACCATTGAGTCGTGGGCCCATATTATCGCTTTTTCAATGGCCAGCAGTTCGGCTTGAAATACTGAACAACTAGGATGGAGCTTTAGTTTTGCTTTAAAGGTCTCGCCGTGAGGTTTGTGAACTACAAATGCAGCGCCAACCATATCTCCGCTGTGCCTACTACCATCTGTGTAAATTTTTACAAAGTTGGGATTGCAGATTTCCTGAATATCTTTTTCGTTACTAATGCTTTCAAAGCTAATAGATTTTCTTACGGCAGGATGTAACATTTTTGAGGGTGGAGTTGGTCGATGCAGCTGTACGTTATTTGGTAGGTACTGAGTAAGCCCTTGCAATTTTGCCAATTCTACAGTAGCAACCTCATTTACCTTTAAGTGCAAAGGTGTAAAGCCAGAAAGTGCAATTGCGGCATTAGCTGAGATTGTCCTAAAGCCTCTTATGGCTTTAATAGAGAAGCCTCTCTGGAATGAAGTCAGCTTCTTTTTAACTCCCTTGTACCTTGTAGCCGCTCCCCATATGCCGGCTGCATACGTGACTATAGGTTCTATAACGTGTTGGTAAATTATTTTCACATTTTCACTATCGATGCCCCAAGTTGGTCTTATAAATTTGCACAAGCTTTTATATATTTTGAGCCCCTTGTTGATAGTGTGTTCGACATGTCTAATGAACCTAAGTCGGTTGTCAATAATTACGCCTAGAACCTTAATTTAATTAACGAATGAAAGATCTGTGGAATCTATTTTGATAGAAGCTAGTTTAGCTTTTGGAGTAAAAGCAATGAGTTGGATTTTTAAAGGCCCAAATGTTAACTTTGATTGTGTTCCCCAATCTATGATAGTTTTTAGTATACGATTTGTTGAACTTTGTAGAGAAGCTACGTCCTTGCTATGAACTACTAGTAAAACATCGTCAGCAAATGCTTGTAAATGACAGTTGTTAGGAAGCTTAGTTTGCAGAAGTTCGTCAAGTATTAAATTCCAAAATGTTGGTCCACATACTGACCCCTGTATACACCCCCTACTCATTGATTTGCTAGCGGTAGCGTCTGCGTAGTTGAGACAGACTGTTCTGTCTTCAGTATAGTTTCTGATAATGTTGAAGATGTTTGCAGGGCATTGTATTCGATGTAGTCTCGCAAACAATGCTGGCCACCACGCATTGTCAAAAGCTGCTTTAATATCCAGCGAGACAGCCATTACCAGCTCATTCCTATTGCGAGCAGCTTTGATCTTTTCCAAAGCTGTGTTTAGCGCGTCAATTGTAGATGTTTGTTCTTTAAAGCCAAACTGGTAAATACTTGTGTAGTGGTTAACATTGAGATGATGATTTAATCGTTTTATTATTAATTTTTATAATACTTTGCCAAATATATTTAAGAGTCCGATAGGGCGATACGACGACACGTCTGAACTATTTTCCTTGCTATGTTTGCGTACAGTAATTACATGGGCAATCTTCCAGTACTTGGGAAAATAAGAGGTGGTTAGACATCTGTTTAGAATCTTGGTCCATAGAGAAGAAATTTTTTAAAGAATTCATTTCATTAACCCTAATAAAGCTCCTGGCCCTGATCACTTCACTTCCGATATTTGTTTGCAAATCAAATCAATGGATTTGAAGCATGCCAGGATTTCATCTTCTGTAAATGGAACTTCGTCTGCAGTGTTTGGAATTTTAGAAGCTTCTAATCTGATTTTCTTATGTATTTCTAATGTGTCTGGCGTATCATCTGGGTAGAACCTTTTTAGTAATAATTCCGCGGTTTCCTGTGTAGAAGAAGTGAAAGTATTATTATCGATTGCTAGTGTTTTGGGGGGTGACGGTTGAGGCGCTCCTTTTAGTAAGCGGTTAGTAAGCGACCAAACGTTTTCTTTGCCTTGCCTGCAGCAAAATTCTCTGAAGTTTTTTGTGGAGGCTTCTCTTATTGCGTTGGAGTAACGTTCCTTTATTGCATTACGTTCAGCAATAATATTATCAAGCGGGCGTTTGCTCCGAGCCAGGTCTTGGATACGATGGTGTAAATGTATGACTTTCATTTTAAGTTCCTCCAGCTCATCGTTCCACCAAGGGATGTAAGTACTGCCCACACCTTTTCTGGGTAGAGTCCTGTCACATGTTTTCTGAAGACACCATTTACGAGCAAATAGATGAAAAATTATATTAGTATCCTTATATAAACACTTACCTGTACCATTAATAGGCAAGTACTGAAAATCTTCAATACCAACTTGTTTTCATAGACTTCATAACAATGTGCCTAAGTAATTAAATTTCCAAAGAAACGACCTCAGAAAGTTTCAAAGTCTTTGTAAGATGTGGTCGTACTTGATTTAGATCTGAAGCCACAAAATTTTGTATTTAATGTACCTACACCAAACAGTTTCAATTAAAAGTTAGCTCCTGTGCTATCAAAGTGGTAAACAACTTGGGTTTCTATTTTAAATCAATATTTTATTTATCATTCTGGCGTAGAATATCATCTTTTTATTATATTTTTCTGCCAAGGGGTTAAATAAGGGGTTAATCTTTGGTTTGCAAACAAAAGGCAAAAACGACCCCTAAATATGCATGTTCCTGGTTCCAGTCTCTGACTATCCTGAATATTTTTAGTATCTTCAAAAACGGCAGAGATTTTATTTTATTTTTCACACACACATATCACGCCTACATCCCTGATGGGGTAGGCAGATCGTCAACGACCGTAAAATTACGGTCGTTATCGCCTTGTACGACAAATATTGAGGACTGTTTGAGATAATTCATGTATCACTAGTGATAGGTTGTCAGCCTGTCGCCTAAAAGTTGTAATACACCTGAAGCCCCTCAGTCGGCTTTTACGACACCCACGGGTAAGAAATGGAGTGATGCTATTCTAAGCCGGCATCACATCTATTTTTCCTTAACATTTTTGGAGCTTTGGAGGAACATATTAATTTGAATAAGAAAGACTTGGTCCCCGTCGCCATTATCTCAAATTCACAATGTTTTAAAAAAGGCAGTAAACTAGGACCCAGCTGGGGTCCAGTTTAAGTGCATTTTATATCATTAAAGCTTCTTTATTGAACGCAGTAGTGAAAAGAGCTCAAGTCTTTTTGTAGCTCAATCTAAAAGTCAGAATTTTATAACGTCACTAAAAAGTGAAAAGTAACACATATAAACCTTCCTTTTAAACAACTCTATCTATTAAAAAAACTTGCATTAAAATCCGTTGTGTAGTTTTGAAGATATAAGCAAACATACATACAGACAGACACGGAAAGCGACTTTGCTATGTAGTGATACAGAATTTCAATTTTGAAATTGAATAGGCGGTTCAGGTGTCTAACTGAATGTAAACTTGAATCTACCAGAATGGTCACAAGATAATTAAAAAAAAGTATCAATTAATAATTAGCAAAGTTTTCATCGAACATCGAAATCACGTGTTCATCGAGTTTTGAAGTTTCATACGTTGGGGCAGTTCTTTATGCTCTGGGATCATCTTAACTTTATGTGCCTACGTTGTATGTAACTGACTTCGGGTATAATTTTGCAAGACGTGACTACAATTGTCCAAGATACCCTCTAAGATTTTCTTAACCATTTTACCAAAAAAACACGGCGTTATTTTTAGTTAAAGTATATATTATTGTCAAACCGAAACCATTATTCTGAATATATGACAACAAACTTTTCATTTTTTGTACTTTGAGTATAAATGACTCGAGTCTTTTCCAACTCTATATCAAGGGAAACGGCTGCCTGGAATAAACATCTTTCAGTCGTACTTGAGTCCTGTTGGAATTTTAATTTCATTGCGCTCACCATTCTAGTCGTCTTATATCGTTCAGGACAAGAATGCTTAATTCATTTCATAGTCTCTCTCTCTCTCTCTTCATGTCGGACATTGAGTCGTCTAACGACCCAATGAACCCTAGTGTTAGAATTTTTAAACCGCCTTTACAAGTAGCTGGCTTCTGACAAGGTTGTGTAACGACCGCTGTCTAAGTGATCATAGAGAGCAACCGGGACCTACAGTATAACGTGCCATCCAAAACACTGAATCGTCTTACTTACGGACAATCGGGTGGTTCAGCCCGCAATACCCTAACTAGACTGGGAACAAATTCACAAAGTGATAGTTGTCAACTTTGTGAGTGACCCACTGAGAATCGAACCCGGAACCTTCTACGTCACAGGCAGTCTCACTACCACTGCGCCACATCGGTTGTTATAATTTTTTTTTTAAGTTTAATTTTTGAGATATGGGTTCTTCTTCTTATGTGGCACGACCGATGAAACCTGATGTTAGAGTTTTGTAACAGCCAAGTACTACTTTTAGGCCTCTGACATGATTTTTGTAACAACTGACGTTTTGATTATGATTTTAAGTTTACATCCCAAAATTTTTGTTGAAAATATCTCAAGAGGAAATAAATAAATTGAATAGCAGAAATTCCTAATAGTAAGGAAACATTTAATTATTACTCAATACAAAGAAATATTTATTTGAAAAATTTCACAAGTATCTAATATCGCAACGAATAAATAAATAATACAATGTAACTTTGTTTGTTATTAAATTATCTCTTGTAATAGTGCATAACAACATATATTATTTTAAGTAAATATAAATTCATAAATGTGAGAGTATGCATACCTACTGCCTAAAAACTATGCTGTAGTTTGACAGAGTAAAATCGTATTGTACAAGTGTGCTTAAATTGAATAAACGCTTTTTTATTAATGTAGATATAAAATGAATAAAAAGGCATAGCTATCCGGCTACCTTTGGTGAGGAACACACTTGACGCACGACGGAGCGCAAAAATATCGCAGCGGTCTGTCAGATCCATACTAGAAGCGTCACTCCCCATACTAAAACCGCTCAACCGCTGTTGACGCAGCGCTATCGCAGTGTCGAGTGCGGTTTTAGTATGGGGAGTGACATTTTTAGTTTGGATCTGACAGACCGCTGCGATATTTTTGCGCTCCGTCGTGCGTCAAGTGTGTTCCTCGCAGGTACATAAATTAGAAAACTGAAGTTTTGAGTAAGTATTCTATTTTTTTTCAGCACCACTCCCGTTTGAACACTTGCCAATCTGAAAAAAGAAATATAGAACTTTTTAAAAACAAGTGATACAAGTAAAATGCGAAAAGGAAAATTCAAATAGGGAATGTCAACAGTTCATGCACAAGCCAAATCTACATGGAACGAAAAAATGCACATACACACACAATCACGACTTTATCACCACCAAACCACTTTTACCAAATTTTGCCGTACATAACGAAATATTTATTTTTAGAAATATTTATAGTATATATTTTGTGTTTTATACAAATAAAGCATTTGTATTGTATGGCCAAATTTTAAAAAGTTTAGTCGATCATCTTAACTTTGATTACTTTTCTGATACTTTTAGTTATTGTAGTCGTTTTATAGTACAACTGCGATCGAATTACAAACATTATGAAACGTGTGTAGATGAAATCATAACTATCCTAACTTTTCATCAAAAAAAGTTAGCATGGCACCATTTTATAAAGTTTTGCTCAAGCAGGTTATAAAGGCTGTCCCAGAAATCAACGTCAAGCCGAAATGAGGTGACAGGATTGATTGTAACCATCACGATAAAATGAAAATACTTATTAAAAAAAACTATCTAATTTAAAAAAAAACTCTGTATTACTTAGAGTAAACTCAATCTTAGGGTAGGGTATCTTTAAAAAAAAAACGAATTTAAAAATCTGAAATCATCAAAAAAGAAAAATATTTTATCCATTATTACAGTTCAAAAGAATAGTTGAACAAAAATAATAAAAGGTAATCACGAAAACCATAAAATTGTGTCAGTTTGATCAAATTTCTAGGTTTTTCTTAAATGCCCATAACTTTCACGGGAAAACATATTTTTTTATATTTTTCTCATGATGGTTACAATCAATCCTGTCACTTTGGAAAGGATCTTGACGTTGAGTACTCGGACATCCTGTATAAACATTGGGACAGCCTGTATAAGCAGTGGATGCATTTTCTAGTCTAGACACAGCACAGTGGTGCCTGCCATAGGCCAAAAATCGAAAATCTGAGGGTAAGTTTAATAAGCTATGATGCACTGCCTGGTTAGTTTATAAACTGAAGTACCCTCTAAAAACAAATATTTTATTGTTGTATGCGTATTTCACTTATTTATCTGCTTTAGAACTGAGCACTTAGGTGAACTATCTTTGGCTACAAAGTACGCGAGTGTAAATCATATCATTAATTATAAACTAATTAATAGTTTGTGCTGTTGTTTTCGTTATGGAAGTGATTAAGGAAGGTATGAAGATTATTTTAGTAAATAATTTATTCCGATTACGACACTAGAATAATGTTTTATTTGTCGGTTAAAATTGTATCGCCTATGTCTGTTTTCTACATATTTAATTTAGACTTTTAACTTATTTGGACACGTCTTGCCGCCAAGTCCTGTATATCAAATAATAGTTGAACATGTATATTTTATGAATTTAAAAACATCTCATCCACATCCGTCCACATTTTTGAGCAATATGTCTCTAAAAATCGTTCGTTTCAGGTGATAATTACAAATGTGAGTTTCCTCGCAAGCTTATATTCAATATATGGATATCTAAAGATAAAAATTACCGAAAAGTGGATATTATTGCTCAAGATATATTTAATACGACGGACATGGACTTTGAAGAAGACACAAATTTTGAGCAATTACATAAGAAGATTAAAAATATTTGCAAAAAAAATAATGAACTTTGGCGTCGTGAACATTACATACGAGAAAGATTTTTGAGTAAACATCAAGAATGGTTACAAGTCCGTGAAAGTATATTCATTCCCGTAGTTCAAAAAACAATTGCACCAAGTTTGATTAATACCGACCAAGAAGTAAACAAGAAACGTGGGCGTCCACGATTAAATTTTTCTGAATGTTCTGTACGTTCTAAACGAAGAAAACTAGCAGAAATATCACAAAACGTGACAGATCAATCAATATCGAAAGCTCTAAAAGAATCTTTGCACAGTACTACACCACAACCACAACACATACCAAAGTTTTCCCCTGAATCTGTTTTAAGCATTTTCACAGAAGCAAATCTCACTAAACATCAGTACATCTTAATAAAAGATTTTGTAAATTTGAAATTGAAAAGTAATGTATTTCCAAGTTACAAAAATATAATAAATGAAAAGAAAAAGTGCTACCCAAATCCTTCAAGCTTAAAGGTCACAGAATCTAGTGCAGAAATAGAGTTACAAGAACTGTTGGACCATACAGCTTCGCGGATTATTCAATCACAAAAACCCGTTATAGATGCAATAATGCCCAGTGAGTCTGTAAAAGAATTAATTTTATATGGAAAATGGGGCTTCGATGGGAGTACAGGGCACAGTGAATACAAACAAGCATTCAAGGATGAAAAAAAGTAATTTTGATGACGGTAAGCTTTTTGTCACTTCGTATGTGCCGTTACGCCTTGAAGTACAAAATGATGATGGCAAAAGAACAGTAATTTGGAAAAACCCACGCCCTGGATCTACCAGATTTTGTCGTCCAATCCGTTTTCAATTCATTAAAGAAACGACTGAAATAACTGTAGCTGAAAAACTATATTTTAAAGGAAAAATTGATAGGCTGCAAAATTCAAAAATTGAAGTAGGAAATAATAAAGTTCAAGTTAAACACAAACTGCATTTAACTATAGTGGACGGCAAGGTTTGTAGCGCTTTGATGGGTACTTCATCTACAAAGTGTTACATTTGTGAGGCGACTCCTAAGAAAATGAATGACATAGATGAATGTTTACAAAGACCTGTAAATGAAGAAGCATATTCGTTTGGATTGTCACCTTTGCATGCTTGGATCAGGTTCTTTGAATATTTTTTGCATTTGTCTTATAGATTAGACTTTCAAAAATGGCAAGCTAGATCAGAAGAGGAGAAAAAAGCACTTACGAAAAAGAAATCTTACGTCCAAAAGAAGTTTCGGATCAAACTAGGTATTATTGTTGATAAACCAAAATCTGGAGGAAGTGGCACGTCAAATGACGGAAACACGGCCCGAACATTTTTCAAGCATATTGAAACTTCCTCGGAACATACAGGACTAGAACCGGAATTGATAAAAAGATGTTTTGTTATCTTACAAGCACTTTCTTCGGGATTTCAAATCAACGGTAATCATTTTAGGGATTATGCACTAGAAACAGCTCGAAAACTGGTAGAAAAATATCCTTGGTATTATTTACCGGCTTCAGTACACAAAATCCTGATCCATGGGTCATATGTTATCGAAAATAGTATTTTATCAATTGGCGAACTGACCGAGGAGGCATCTGAAGCTAAAAATAAAGATATCAAAACATTCAGGCTACGACACACACGTAAAATGTCACGATTGGTAACGAATACAGATCTTATAAACAGATTATTGCTTAGTTCTGATCCGTTTCTGTCCTTACTACGGAAAAAACCAAAGAAAAAAAAAACCGTACTAGGAAAAGACGTTTTGAACTTGCTTCAAGTATGATTATTTAAATATTTTATAGTTTTCTTTACACAAAATAAATCATTAATTATATTTAAAGGTATTTTTAATCAATCAAGCCATTAATATTAAAATCGTAATTTTGTCACGGCTTTGTACGGGCGGGGAACCACTGTGCACAGATAGTGCGGGATCTTATCCTAGATCAGGTTTATAGAGATTGACATACGTCTCGTCCCTTAGCAGACTGTCTGCCGACCTCACATAAATCTGTCTTATGTTGTTGTTACGAGTATTTTTCTATACTCTCATAATAATATGCAATGCTTCATACATACATACTTCACGCCTTTATCCCTTGCGGGGTAGGCAGAGCGTTAACGGCTGTAAGAATACGGCCACTATCGCCACGTCTGAGATTTTTTAGGCCTGTTTTCCAAGGATGTTTCAGAAAACATGTGTATCACTATAGTGACAGGTTGTCAGCATATCGCCTAAAAATTGTGATACACCAATACTCTCGAGTCCCTTAGTCGCCTATTACGACACCCGCGGGAAGGATGTGGGGTGATGCTATTCTAAGCCGGAATCACACGGCAAAATAATACCTTGTATTTAGACCTCGTAGATTACAACTTGTACCTTTAAGTACTCATGTTTGCGTTTTATAACGCCATCAAAACGTTTGAAACATTGTGTATGAGATATACTCACTTCTCCAAGTGTTACAGTTCTCATACTGCATTTCACAATAGTTGGCGAAATCTCTGAAGTCCCCGTTATAGTTCTTTGCGCATATATGTTGTACTCTGAAATGTTAAAATATATCATACATATACGTATCACGCCTCTATCCCTTGCGGGGTAGGCAGAGCGTTAAAGCGGAGGTAAAACACGGCCGCCATCCTCACTTATGACAAAATATTCGGAGCCCTTTCAGATGATCCTTGTATCACTGTAATGAGAGTTTGTCAGCCTGTCGCGTAAATTGTAATACGCATGATACCTTCGAATCCTTTAGTCGTCTTTTACGACACCCGCGGATAAGAATTGGTGTGATGCAAGTTTAAGACGTGGCAATGCTAAAATATACACTCGAGAGCGATGAATTAGGGTCATGGGAAAAATAGCAAATATCTCGGAAACTAAGAATGCTAGCTTAATGAAATAAATTGTATTAAATAGAAAATTTAATGTTCCTTAAATGCCGATAATAAAATTTCTTAGTTAATATAAGGATATGCCATAAAACAATAAAAACTGAAAAAGGGAGACATTCGGAGACGTTACTACGAGACCACTTCATTCGTTTATGCTTTTATTTCTAATCTGTTGTTCAAGCGAGTATGCAAAACATGTTGATAATGTTGAATACTTCCTATTCAAGCAGTATGAATGTCATTTACACCTGGATATTGCACCAGAATACTCACAATGCTGGAAACCGGCTGTGGGCAGGTTAATACTACCAGGACTGTCGGTATACCGTTTCCAACAGTCCAAAATGTTCTCGGATGTTATGAGGAAACCGGCTGTTATCTATACAGACCAAGAACAGACAGAACCAGGTGGACCACAATAAGAAAATATCGATACTTGTAGAAAATTATGCTACGTAGTCGCTTTCTTAGTGGATTTGAACCCATTTATCAGTGAGAACGGCTTGGAGGAAGTAAGCCAAATTCATGGAAAAGGAAGACGATAACTTGTTGAAGGTTTCTCAAAACCACTTAGACTTGCAAACATCCCACCTGGAGCCAGGCTGGAACTTCAAAGCATTTTGATAATATGCCCGAAAGCACTTCAATTGGAGAACACCGTTTTGGCACTATTCATATCATCTAACAATAAAAATTTGTGCTCTACAAACACAATAAAAGACCCAAAGTGTATTTGTACAGGTTTTAATTCGCTTAAGAATTTTAAATGTGACTAAGCGGTGTACTCCAATTTAAGTGGTTTTGAGCATATTATCCAAATGCCTTGAAATTCCAGCTTGGCTCCAGTTGTGGTGTTTGCAGGTCCGAGTGATTTCAGGTTACCTTCAACAAGTTGTCGTCTTCCTTTTCCATGAATTTGGCTTACTTCCTCCAAGCCGTCCTAACTGATAAATGAGTTCAAATCCTTTAAGAAAGTTACTACGACGCATAGTTTTCTACAAGTATCGATATTGTCTTATTGTGGTCCACCTGGTTCTGCTTGTTCTTGGTCTGCATAGGTAACAGCCGGTTTCCTCATAACACCCGAGAACATTTTGGACTGTTGGAAACGGTATACCGACAGTCCTGGTAGTATTAACCTGCCCCCAGCCGGTCTCCAGCATTGTGGGTATTCTGGTGCAATATCAAGGTGTAAATGACATTCATACTGCTTGAATAGGAAGTATTCAACATTATTAACATGTTTTGCATACTCGCTTGAACAACAGATTAGAAATAAAAGCATAAACGAATGAAGTGGTCTCGTAGTAACATCTCCGAATGTCTCCCTTTTTCAGTTTTTATTGTTTTATGGCATATCCTTACATTAACTAAGAAATTTTATTATTGGCATTTAAAGAGCATTAAATTGTCTATTTAATGCAATTTATTTCATTAAGCTAGCACTCTTAGTTTCCGAGATATTTGCTATTTTTCCCATGACCCTAATTTATCGCTCTCGAGTGTAGACTGAAATAAGAAATAAAGCAGTAATATTTTGTGAACTGCTTAGGGCTTTTTGACGTGACAACGTCTTATAATTGCGAGCCGGCTGCACGCATCACAGAACATGACTCATGCGTCGTTACCTCGCTCTGGGGCGTTTCATTTATGGCTTAAGTGCAAGCGAGAGCGCGGAACGAGCGACAAAGACGCACAATAATCCTCCGCGTACTATCGGTATTTTCTTATGACTTTGCCACGTTCAAATATAGTCAGTAACCGAGTTTACAGGCAACCAATAAAAAAAATGGTAACTTACAGGATGTATGGGACATCCCACAGAACACATATTTTAATTTATCACGAATGAAATGAGGATTTAAGATGGTTTACTTTAAAATGAAAAAAAAAGTAAGTACCTATTATATCAACCACGTACAAAATGTCAATTTCTGATCGCATCTACATCTGAAGGTCTCGACTTCGTCACGTCTTTCATTAGAAAGACCTTTCCCTTTTATTACCCTTCTTCGTCTTATCGTGTCGATGTGTTGAACGCAAATTTAGAATTTATTTATGTACCCAAAATTCAGCCACCCGGACAGCATATTCTGTGGCCTTCATGAGGTAATAAAATATTTCTCATTATACACACACAAATCACGTCTGTATCCCTGGCGCGGTACACACAGCATCAACGACCGTCAAATTACGACCGTTATTGCTACGTCTGACAAATTTTTTAAGGGTTGTTTCATATAAGTCGTGTATCACTATAATGACAGGTTGTCAGCCTGTCGCTTAAAATCCCAATAGTGGAGTCCCTTAGTCGGCTTTTACGACACCCTCGGCAAGCAATGAGGTGATGCTATTTTAAGCCGGCAACACACGGCGAATTACTCCTTATAACTTATTTATTTTGCCTCTTGTACCATTATCACAAAAAAAAAAGAAAAAGCCATAGAAAAATAACAAAAAAAGACTCCTTATAACTTATTTATTTTGCCTCTTGTACCATTATCACCAAAAAAAAAAAGAAAAAGCCATAGAAAAATAACAAAAAAAGACTGTTAAATAAAAAAATATGCATACTTGTAAGGCCCTGGGCATCTTTCTATGAACGTCTTGCAGCCTCTTACAAAAAAGTCCGTGGCCCAAAACAGTGAATTTTTTGGATAGTGTGGCGAGGCTTTTCTGAACTTATTCTTTTTTGCATCACTTGTGAAGAAAAGTAACGTCAGCAAGACGAATGCTAAACAAAAAATAATTGGTTAAAAAAGGAAAAAAAATATTTTCACTTGTGGGACACTGTGTCGCCCAACGACCCGATGAACCCTGGAATCAGAGTGTTTCAACCGCCTATTATTAGTGGCAGACCACTAACATGTATTGACCCTTAAGTAATCACAGATCTTCTTCTTCTTCTCTTCGTGTGGGATACCAAGTCGTTCAACGACCCGATGAACCCTAGTGTCAGAATTTTTCAACCGCCTTCTACAAGTAGCAGGCTTCTGACATGGTTGTGTAACGACCGCCGTCTAAGTGATCATAGACAGCAACCGGGACCTACGGCTTAACGTGCTATCCGAAACACGGAACCATCTTACTTACGGACAATCGGGTGGTTCAGCCCGCAATGTCCTAACCAGACTGGGAACAAATTCACAAAGTGATAAATATCAACTTTGTGAGTGACCCACCGAGAATCGAACCCGGGACCGTCTGCGTCAAAGGCAGTCGCACTACCACTGCGCCACATTGGTCGTCACAGATAGTAACCGGAAACGATGTGCCCTCCAAAGCACGAAACCTCCTTTTTATGCGAAAATCAAGTAGTTCAGCCTTCAATTTCCCGACCACACTTATTTTGCTTTCGTTAGCCAATTAGTTTACCGGGGCGTTGGACGACTCGGTGTCCCACATGAAAAGAGAGAGAAGAGCCAATTTGGGAGTATTTGCCATACTCACCACGCTTGGCGGGCGGATTGGCGAGCGCAAGGTTTTGTATCCACAGAGAACGCTGCTGCCTGCTGATTTATACGACACCCACGGGTACAAATATGGGGTGATGCTATTCTAAGCTGGCATAATTTTATTCTCTTACGAATAGCAGATAATGATGTAAAAGTAATCGATATCATTTAATTTTCTTTGTAGATTTGCGGTTAGAAAGTTGTACTGACTAGATAATATTTAGGCGGATCGCACACTCGACGCACGACGGAGCGCCAAAACATCGCAGCGGTCTGTCAGATCCATTCTAGAAATGTCAATCTATGCTATCACAGTGTCGCCCGTTGAGTGCGGTTTTAGTATGGATCTGATAGACCGCTGCGATATTTTAGCGCTCCGTCGTGCGTCAAGTGTGCAATCCGCCTTACATAGTTATAGAAATTATATCGAAAGTGACTTTGGTTTAAATTTCCTATTGATAACAATAAACGTGATTTCGCAGTATTTAGTTCATATTGCTTACAAAATCTGTGAATTGTATGTCAAAAACATATGACAGAAAAACCTTATCACGTTGTTCTATTTAAAATTTGCTTTCATGTACAAAATATAATAAGAAAGAAGAATGCCTATGCATGGGCTAACCATGTGTCTTGCGTAACAAAACAAATGAATGCAATATAATAATATCGCCAATTTCAATGAAAAATAGCAACGTTAATTGTTGCACAAAACCCGGAAAATTTATAAAAATAAAATTGAAAATCTACATTTACCTATTTTAACAAAAAAAACCTTTTCTACACTGCTTACCGAAAATAACGTATTTAGAACTAAATACACTAAAGAGCGCCAAACATCAGCACTTTTGTCTCTTTCGATGCCCGAATTTGACACTCAATAACTCCAGAACTAGTATGTTGCATAAAAATTCCCTATGCTAAAATGATAAGCAATATTTAATCTCTATTATTATATAACTTTGGCTTTGATGCGATTCCTGCAAGTGTGACGCAAGACTGATGATAAACAGGACGAGCCCTAACAAAAGTTGTCATGATCCTTTTTTTTTATTTTTATAATTCTAGTCGCTGAATAGATGGCGCTGTGCTTGTTATGTTACTGCAAAGAGCGGAACGTAATATTAAGTTTTTGTTTTTTGAAACTTGGACTCGGACTCATTTGGATCGAAAGTGTCCGTGCATGCCAGACAGTGAGTCAGCTGCGGATTTTTTAAGTCTTTTGTTTTTGGAATCTACAATAAAATCTAGTAACATAGTCGGTTCAACGCCATCTATCGAGTTCTTGGAATACAAGTTTTTTTTTTAATTCTTTAAAGATAGAAGATAAGCTTTTACTGGTTTTTATTAGCATTTAGGGTGGTGAAGTTTGGCAGGCGGATTGGCGAGCGCAACGCAATATTCACGGGGAACGATGCGGCCTATTGCCTGGATGATTTATGCCTTGTACTTAAAACTACACACCCACGGATAAAATTCAAGTGGGTATTTTTTAGATGATTGATTTTTAGATGATGATGATGATTATCCTTTTCACAACACCCGTGAGTAGAAATGTGATCTCTCTCTTTTCGTGTGGGACAACGAGTCGTCCAACGACCCTTTGAACCCTAGTGTCAGAATTTTTCAACCGAATTCTTCTACAAGTAGCAGGTTTTGGCATGGTTGTGTAACGACCACCGTCGTGATCATAGACATCAACCAGACCTACAGCTTAACGTGCCATCCGAAACACGAAACCATCTAACTTACGGACAATGGTGTGGTTCAGCCCGCAATGTCCTAACCAGACTGGGAACAAAGTGATAAATATCAACTTTGCGAGTGACCCACCGAGAATCGAAACCGGAACCTTCTGCGTCAAAGGCAGTCGCACTACCACTGCGCCTCATCGGTCGTAGAAAGGGGATGATGCTATATTAAAAAGGCACTGAGCGACGATACGACATGGACATAAAAAAATAACTAAAATTGAATGAAATACCAATATGTTTTGTAATACTTTACCAAAAAGCCGTCTCCACATATTGAATTTTTTCTTGTAACTATAAAAGTATATCACAATTCAATTTTATTTGAACTATAAAATATTTTGATTCAGGGGTGATCAACCTGTTTCAAAAAACGTTATAATGTTTTATTTCTGTATCAATAAGAGGAAATAATATTTTCTTTAGTCTATTTTTAAAAACTGCCGAGTGATGCTGGCTTAAAATAGAATCACCCCATTTCTTTTCTGAGGGTGTCGTAGAAGCCAACTAAGGGACTCGAGGGTATTTATTGCAAGTATAGTGCAACACGAGTTATCTGAAACGACCCTCAAACATTTGTCTAACGTGGCGATAACGTCCGTGATTTAACGGTTGTTGACGCTCTGCCTACCCCACTGGGGATACAAGCATGATTTGTGTATAATTGTATGTAGAAAGTACGCTCCTAAATGTACATAATTTTTTTTTCTAATAAACTGCGGATCTTTTTAATTTTATTTATACAATTTACCTACTTTAATATTTATGATGTTTTACTAAATACCGACCTAAATAAAAATTAATAATAATTAAAATCATCGATTATTTCGATAATAAAAGTTATATTTTCCGATCTCTGGTAGCTACATACATTTTATTGGATCACATAATATAAAGGGAAACCCAGAAGGGATCAATGAAAAGAAAATAGACCCTTGTTCCCTGTAAGTTGGGATTGCTTAATCCCTTCACTCTACCATAATAATAATGGAAACCTTCATTTTCTGACAGAAGAAAAGTAAATATAATCGCAGAGAATCAAGCTAAGTTAACCTACAACATTTTTTTATAAACTCTTCCTCTTTCTCCTTTCGTGTTGGACACTGATTCGTACAGCGACCTGATGAACCCTAGTGTCAGTTTTCAACCGCCTTCTACAAGTAGCAGGCGTTGGACATGGTTGTGGAACGACCGCCGTCTAAGTTATCATAGACAGCGAAGGGATTTATGGATAATTGAACACTCCGAGTCACGGAGCCATCTTTCTTACGGACAATCGCAAGCTAAAAGCAGTATTGTAATAAGGTTATATTTAATCCCCTCAAAAACATTAATATATAAAAAATTCCAAGTCTCGCTACTGAGCTGTTCAACCGTAAAAAGGTATGAGATCCAATTGAAACCAAGTCGGCTATCGATTTGTTCATTACCCACTTAAGAGATCTATCTTAATTAATTTCGTAATTAGTTAATAAGCATTATTTCATAGTGACCATATCAATATTTTCAATATATTTTAATGTTTACAATAAATTGAATGACTTAGCCATTGCACTAGAACAGACGGTTAACGTGTAATACATATTAAAATTAATACATTCAGTGCGATTGCCAAGTCATTAAATTTCTTGTAAACATTAAAATATATTGAAAATATTGATATGGTCACTATAAAATAATGCTTATTAACTAATTACGTAATTAATTAAGATAGATCTCTTAAGTGGGGAATGAACAAATCGATAGCCGACTTGGTTTCAAATGGGTCCGGAATCGAAGTTCGAATCACAAACATTCGAAATGCTACATTGCGAAGGTATATTATTTCGAAAAATTCTCAAGCGATTATAAGTTGTATCGATGTTGTTGCGCTGCGAAACATTATGCATCGACGGTACGTTCCTCCGAATTTACTTTTTTGCGAACTGAGAATATTCGAACGTTCTTATAATCGATGAAAATTACCAGATGCCTACTAAATTGTAAATAATAAAGTGTTTTTGTTTGTCATTCCTTCACGACGCGATGGAGTGATTTTATTAAAAATAATGTGTAGAGTTGAAGGTTGGAAAGTGAAGAACAACATTTTTTACTGCCGGAATATATCTCATGTTCTATTTTTTTAAATTATTTTTTTAATATAAGGTAGTGAAAAATGGATAAATTGCAATGTAATTTTATTGCAATATAAAGTTAATTCATTGAATGATAATCATTAAAAATAAATTATGTGCTTTTTAGATTACTCACTAAGTATAATTTATCAAATAAAAACATATAAACGCAATTGCAACGTAAACTATTTTTTTTAAAGGAAATAAGAATAATCTCACTTTTAGTTAAATATCTGGCCTTCGCGTAATAACTGATCTTAACAAACAACAAAAGCAAAAGTCGCATAAATGATGCGGGTAATGTAAAATCTGTTTTTTTCTTGTTGTCATTTCGGAATGCCGTCTTCTTTTTCGTGTGGGACACCGAGTCGTCCAACGACCCGATGAACCCTAGTGTCAGAATTTTTCAACCGCCTTATGCTTCTGACATGGTTGTGTAACGACCGCCGTCTAAGTGATCATAGACAGCAACCGGGACCTACGGCTTAACGTGCCATCCGAAACACGGAACCATCTTACTTACGGACAATCGGGTGGTTCAGCCCGCAATGTCCTAACCAGACTGGGAACAAATTCACAAAGTGATAAATATCAACTATGTGAGTGACCCACCGAGAATCGAACCCGGAACCTTCTGCGTCAAAGGCAGTCGCACTACCACTGCGCCACATCGGTCGTCAGGTCGGAATGCCGTGTGATGTCGGCTTAGAATAGCATCACCCCACATCCTTCCCGCGGGTATCGTAAGAGGCGACTACAGGACTTGAGAGTATTGGTGTTTTACAATTTTTAGGCGACAGGCTGACAACCTGTCACTATAGTGATACACATGTTTTCTGAAACAACCTTGGAAAACAATCCTCAAAAATGTGAGATGTGGCGATAGCGACCTTATTCTTACGGCCGTTAACGCTCTGCCTACCTCGCAAGGGATAAAGGCGTGATATATGTATGTATGTATGTATGTATGTATGTATGTACATCATTTCGGAAAGGCAAGATTCTAAAATGATACCTGTCTTGTTTTTAGTTTATGTTTTTCATTATTATTGAAAGATCTGCTAAACACATATTCACTTCATACAATATTAGGAAAAATACTAGTAAAAATAAAACTGCCATGAGAATTTTAAACTTAATAATGATATTTTTCTAATTTTAGCGAGTATAACTCAACTTGCGTTTCATAGTACAGTTTGTTCAATTAAAAGGATATTCGGCTAGTTTCATTTCGTTTAAAAACAAATTCGGAGGAACGTACTGTCGACGTATAACGGCTTCGTAGTTAAAATAAATCGAGAAAACTCACGTTCGGCTGGACAATGATCGAAAATAAATGTTTCGCACTAAATCCTTTCGAATGTGTGTAATTCGAACTTCGATTCCGGACCCGTTTCAAATGGATCTCATACGTTTTTACGGTTGAACAGCTCAGTAGCGAGACTTGGAATTTTTTATATATTAATGTTTTTGAGGGGATCTCATTACTTTTTGTAGGTAGTCTTCCTTTTTTTCTTTTGCGGCTCTATTTCTTGAGCCTCAGCCACGGTTTTTCTCATAGCCCTCTCTCTATCTTTATGTGGTTTTCTCGGAATCGTTGTAGTAATGATTTTTGTCAAGTCTGGACGGTAAATGCTTCTTAGTCTATTTTATTTACAAATTGCAGATTCTTGCGCTTTAATATTTCCAAAGTCTATGTTTATAAAATGTAAGCCGCCCAGACTTGTTACTCTTGATAGTGCTACATAAGCTTGACCAGATGTAAATACAGCTGAACCTATATCCATCAGCGCATTATTCAGACTGAGGCCTTGACTTTTATGTATAGTTATAGCATAGGCTATACATATTGGAAACTGTTCGCGATGGACATTAAAATAGCGATAGCGTGTTTTAGAAACTAACAGCGACATCTGTGATTATTTTGCTGGACCAAAACAAAGTATTTTAGGAGCGACAACAAAATATAACTTGGTAAACAGTACATTTCTATGGAATTACAAAGTTATTTATGCTATCGGTTTATCTATAAAACTGCATTGAAATTGCTAGATTTTTAAGTTTTTCCTTGATTCATACACTAAACCCAAATTATATTCCAAATTAGAAGTCTCTATGTCTGCTAGAAGTGCCTTAGAATTTTGATGATCGGTCAGTGAGTGAGTCAGTGACAAAATTAAGAACTTTGACTAGCTATAATTCCTAAACCACTGGTTCAAAGTGAACGAAATTTGAAATATACCGTATCTACAGGGCTTTTGATTGATTCCTGAAGTTTCAAGTCTTTTGTTTTATCCACAAGAAAGTTATAAGGTGTTGAAAATGGCCTGAACCGCTTCGAGAAAAGGATGGTACGGCTGTGCCGCTTTCTAGCTCGACTTGGCGGGGGCACTGCCGTGCCCCCAGATTATGCACAATTATTTTAAGGGTGCGTTTTACTTATAAAACTAAGCAACTTTCGTTAGAAACATTTGATTTGGATCCTCTAAAATGTACCAATCAACCGAATCACATTGTATGGGTGAGTTTCCTTTTCATATACACACAGACACACATGAATCACGCCTTTATCTTTTCACGAATCACGTAGAAAGGAAAACTTTATAAGACGAAACAGACAGAATTATCTACTGTAGTACTTGTATTTTATTTCAGCGTAGCCGTCTTTTGGGCTATTAATATATTTTAAAACTTAGCTAGGGTAGCTTAGGTCCTAAGGTACAAATTGTTAATTGAGAATAGGAGCACTTTTGAGCAGGTTTTTGGGTGGTTTTCCTGTTCAGAGGGTCCGGCTGATTTACATGACACATGTAAATATATATATATTTTTTTATATTCACTTTAATAGCTACATGCTAGTAAGTTACATGCTGTGTGGTCAGCCTAGCCGGCCCCGAGGCAGTGCCTTTTTTATCCCACTCGTGCCACGTTTCTACTAGGAACATAAAATTGTTACATAAAATTGTGTCTGACAATTTTCTCTTTTTTACAATGACTAATTTATTTTTTTGTGACAGTATTGTATTGTAAATTCTTGACTTTCTGAAAGCATTCGTTGTGAATCTACTTGGAAATAAACGATTGAAATTTGAAATTTGAAATTTATCCCTTACCGGGTACGCAGAGCGTTAACGGCCGTAAAAATACGGTCGCTATAGCCAAGTCTGACAAATATAGAGGGCCGATTGAGATAATTTGTGTATCACTATAGTGACAGGTTGTCAGCCTGTCGCCTCTTACGACCTCTTTCTTTCTTGTGGAAAGTTGTTCAGTTTTATGGGCCGAATCACCCTTTAAAATATTTGCAGCTAATGTTTTTACACCTCATATAGATAATAATGAAAGTCTGTGCAGATCCTCAGAGCAGGCTCACTCTCAATAATTTCTTGTTGTAGAAAGTAAGATTGCGTGAAACCAGTATCATTAGGCATAGATATACATATAATTTGTCAATTTTCTTAATACATATCTACTTATTTGATATAGAAATGTAACGTAACTACGGGATAAAATTTTATGGCCGAAGTAGCAATAAAATAAACGATAAACTACATTTTGACACTATTTCTTCCTTTCTTGCGTTACCTTGTAATGGATTTTATATAAGTAAAGATGAGGTTTGCAATAAAATTCGCCGTTTGTTTTTTTTTTGTGTTTGCGATGTAAATATTTATCTACTGCAACATGATAGTAGGGTTGTGTAGTGGCGGTTGAATGAACCACATTTTAAAACTATCTAATACACACACACACACACACACACACACACAAATGACTATATCACGGTAGGCAGAGCGTTAAGTACCGTAAAATTTCGGTCGTTATCGCCACGTCTGACAAATGTTTGAGGGTCGTTTCAGATAAATCGTGTACCACTTTAGTGACAGGTTGTCAGCCTGTCGCCTAGAATTGCAATACACATGACACCCTCGAGTCCCTTAGTCGGCTTCTACGATACCCACGGGAAAGAAATGGGGTGATGTTATTCTAAACCAGCACATAAGCCAGCATCACACGGCATCTAATCAAATCAAATCAAATCAAATCAAAATATTTATTCAAAGTAGTAAATTTTACATTTCGCTTTTTGATGGTCAAGAATTAACAATTTTAACAATAACAATTTTATGAACCTAGTGTAAACGCGGCTCAGGTGGACTAAAAACTTAAAACTAGCCCCTAAAGCACTGCCTCGGGGCTGGCCAAGCTAACCAAACAACATGTAACGTTAGGTGCTAAATAAAATAACATCGAGTTCATGCCAAGAGAAAATGTTGTGTTACATGCGTATGGTTAGCCGGACCCCCTGGACAGTAAACCACCCAGAAACCTGCCCAGAATATTAACAGATACATTACATTATTATATTAGAAACCTGCCCAGAAGTGCTCCTATTCTTAAAATACAATTTGTCAGGCCCTAGGCTACCCTAGCTAAATTTCTAAATATGAAACAAAAATATATTAATAGCCAAAAGCGGCTACGTTAATAATATAAAATATATATCATATACAGTAGATAATTCTACCTGTGTCGTCATATAAAGTCTACTTTGTACATTTGTAACTACTCCCATGGAGATTTATCTTGCATATAATCTGATATAAGCCAGCATTACACGGCATAAAACGATCTAAAATCGTATTTTGTATGAAAATAGCAATGTATGATCATACGTTGCAATTTTTAATGGTTTCAGAACACTTACTTTTTTTTAATTTTTATTTTTAATAATTAAAATTTTTCATAATTTGGAAAGTATATGAAAAAAGCCCGTAGTAAGTTTGGACAATACTTTCAAGGGTGCAACATTTATATCTAATTAATGACCCAGCCAACAATCGAATATTTAACCAACCAAACCAAAAATATAACCAACTGTTGACGACCGTTTTTAACTTGCAGTGCATATGGATTTCTTTACGTCACTTATATAAAATATTTATACTAAAAAACGCTGCATGACGCATGCTTCTGTCAGATCCTTAGAGCTGCAAGAACGACCATAATGGGGTCTTTTCTATCTATTCATATCTGACAGATCTCGAGCTAAACTATAATTTTTATCCAGATAGACTAAATTGACATTTGGTGGGTTGTCACGTTATTGTATTTAAAAATAATAAAAAAGTAGGGTTGTACCCCGAATGATCAAGCTATATGATTCAAAGACAGTCATTGAATCTTTTTGAAAATAATTTAGTTAATTTCAATTTGCGTTAATAAATTGGCCTATCAGACAAACATACTACTTAGTTTGTAACAAACTAACTTCACATTTATTTCCTGTCTGACCTGACAACAATACGTTTTTGTTGTTATCGTCAGAGGATTACAATTTATTTACCAGCTTCACCACAGCAGCGAAGTAAGTTGTAAAGTTTGTTTACCATATGGGTTAATGTTAGTCTTCTATTTGACCTTCCTACCCATTTTCAAAAATCTGGCGGAGAAGAGAATGTACTTATTACGCATATTTGTTTACAAAAATAACTACATCGAGGAATCATCTCCCAACAGTTTAATAAATAAAGTGAATGAGTGAAACCACAACACTAGAATAATGCTTGCAACATTTTGAAAAAATAAGGCCATTCTTGGCTGTCAGTTTAGTCTATCTGGATAAAAATTATAGTATAGTTTATGATGACATATTTGATGGCAATGCGTTAGTTTGACATTTTGAGGTTTGAGTTATATAATATTGTCTTATTGACTCCACTGGACAAAATACATTTCCTTGGACATAAACTTTTCACACTAAGGCGCATCGCACACTTAACACACGACAAACCGCTAAAATATCCATACTAGAAATGTCACTCCCCAATACTCCCCATACTAAAACCGCACTCGACGGACGACGCTGCGATAGCGCTGCGTCGACAGCAGTTGAGCGGTTTTAGTATGTGGATTGACATTTCTTTGATTTCTTCGATGCCTAAAACATACTATTAGTAGCACTAATAATATTATTAAACTTTTCAGACGAATGTCCTACGCATCTCCAAAAGTAGACTGTTATATCTAGAGTTTTCTTTTTGATGACATCAAAACCTCGTTTTCCTACCCTCATATACGTTACCAATTTCGTGTTCCAGATATAAAAACAAATGTTTTCCTAATGTCATTAACCGACAGGGCAATAACATTGTAGAAAACAGTATGAGACTCTAAGAAAATGTAAGTGAAATCCTATACAAGGGAAACTTAGGATTATTATATTACACTACTAATACGAAAGCAATCTCGTCTGGCCTGTCTGTCTGTCAATACGATATATCAACGAAAAACATATTAAGAGCGTTTTCTTGTTTATATACGAAAAAGAAATTGTTAGTAATCAATAGTTGATAGGTAGGTTTCGGACAATAATTATTTTTAACCTACATACATATATCACGCCTTTATCCCTTGCGTGGAAGCAGAGCGTTAACGGTCATAAAAATACGTTCGCTATCGTTCGATGGCTGACAAATATTGAGGTCCCTTTTAGATGATAAGTATATCACTGTAGTGACAGGTTGTTAGCCTGTCCACAGAAACACACGTGAAACCCTCGAGTTTTTTAGTCGCCTTTTACGACACCCACGGGAAGGAAATTAGGTGATGGTAGTCTAAGCCAGCATCACACGCAAAACTTCACATCACGGCAAACAAAGTATATGCCAAATTTCGGTTAATAAATAAGTAAAAGTATGTAGGGCATGCCTTATACCTAGTAGAAAATTGAAAATAAACATTACCGTAATTGATAAAAGTATATTTTTAATGATTGAAATGAGAAAAAACTGTGTCTTGCGTCGTAAATTGATATTGACTTTCCTTCAACTAGATAACTAATTATAAACAAAAAATCGGCTTGTGGTTTTAAAAGTGTAAAAAATGTTATCACGTTCATAAATAATAATAAATGATCAAAGATTTGCCAATGATGATGACGATGATGATGAAATGTACAAACTTATTTTCAAAATTTTAGGTGACTTACAATTTTTGGCAACAGGCTGACAACCTGTCACTACAATGATACATGACTCATCTGAAAAGGCCCTCAATAATTGTCAGACGTGGCGATAATGACCGTAACTTTACGATCGTGAACGCTCTGCCTACCCCGTAAGAGATAAAGTCATGATTTGTGTATGCATGTGTTTGTATATTTGTAAGAAGTGCATAATAAATGAATAACAACTTGAAAATTAAATCCCAAGCAAACCCGCGAGGAAACCACAGTCGTAACGATTTCGAAAACATTGAGATCACATTATCAATGTTCCAATTGAGTGACAGAATAATTCTAGATCATTTAAATAGCGAATCAGGAGCGTGCGCTTGACATTGATCCGTCGTTGACGGTTGCGCGCGCGTCGCCTTCGTTATTTTGTGGTGAAATGGACAGTGACTTTTTGTGCTAAAAATTGTTTTGTGCCATTAAGAAATTGTGTAAGTTTTTAAATTTTATTTTTCATTCAAAGTTTAAAAGGTTTCTACTTGTTAAATTTTAAAAGGTTATACAGGGTGTAAGGGACAGCTTCCCGAATATGAGGGTGCATGAAGACCATGGAAATGAAAAACTTTCTCATAGAAACATTGTCGACAATAATTGGAAATTGAATTGGAAACAACAAAAAAAATTAGGACATTCCATACAAAATTACGATCAGCTGACAGCATTTACTACGGGAAATCAAAAATTTTTTGACGCATCCTGATTTTTGTCTTTTGGGAAGTTTTTCATTTTCATGGACTGAATGCAACCCATCAGTATTTGGAGGGCCTAACACCCTGTATAGAATCCATCAATATTTATATAGTAGGTACAGTCCATCTATGTAAAGAATCTACGAAAGAACTGAAAGTTTTTAGTCCACATTTTTAACAGCTGACAAAATAGAACTTAGGCGCATCGCACACTTAACGCACGACGGAGCGCTAAAATATCGCAGCGGTCTGTCAGATCCATACTTGAAACGTCACTCCCCATACTAAAACCGCACGGACGACTTGAGCGCTTTTAGTATAGGGATTGACATTTCTAGTTAGGATCTGACAGAACGCTGCGATATCTTAGCGGTCCGTTGTGCGTTAAATGTGTGATCCACGTTAGATAATTTTAAGTCTTAGATTAGTAGGTACTTTTTATTATAACAGCCCACTGATAGAAAATATAGGCCTCCCTCAGGGTATGCTACATGTAGAAGGCGGTTGAAAAATTCTGACACTAGGGTTCATCGAGTCGTTGGACGACTCGGTGTCCCACAAGAAAAGAGAAGAGGGTACGCCACTAGGCACAATCTCTTCTTTTCGCCATCCAGTCGCTACCAGCCTTTTTAAGTCATCGGTCCATCTGTGCCTCGTTTTTCGAAACTACATGTTACAATTCTACAGGTGAAATTCGATGTACATTGCGTAGCGGGTCAAAAATCCTGGTTTTATAATGTCCCACCGGCTACGTAATGTACATCGAGTTTCACCTGTAGAATTGTAGCCTATAGTTTCGTTGCATAGGTCACAGCTGGCCAGAGCAACTTGCTGTAAATTTAAATTACGTTTAATCAGTCGTCCATGAAATCATTAACTTTTGCACCTGTTTTACGCATTTTTGTAAGGGCAAGGGCCATTGCCGATAGGTTTGACAGACCACGCGCCCGCTTATTCACAATAGGGAATATGCATAAAATTTGAAATGGCCTAAAATATTTTTTTCTCGAATACTTATTATCGTAATATTATAATGAAAAGGATTTTATTTTATTTTATGTAAATAAAAAAAATCCCTTATATAATTATTTAAACCCCTTAAATAATATTCAAAAAGTTCAAAATAAGGGAGCGAAATTCAAACTTCCAAAACGCGCCGCTATCGGTCGAACGAAATGTGACGTCATCTGAAACGACATTGTATTCAAAGTCCACAAAAACACTAAGGTAAACACCCACTGGACGTGTCATGTGACGTCACGCAAAGCGCGCGCAAAATGGCGGCGTTTGAACTGCTTAAATTTTTTAAAAGTTTTAAATTTCATTTTTAGTAATATCTAGAGTATTTTGAAGCCCATTAATATTTTTTTCTACGTTAAAAAGTAATAAACTATAAATTTAAGACAAAAAGAAAAAAACATTCATATTCCCTATTTAGGCGGATCACACTCTTGACGCACGACGGAGCGCAAAAATATCGCAGCGGTCTGTTAGATCCATACTAGAAATGTCAATCCCCATACTAAAACCGCTCAACCGCTATAATCGCAGCACTGTCACAGTGTCGTCCGTCGAGTGCGGTTTTAGTACAGGGAGTAACGTTTCTAGAATGGACACGACAGACCGCTGCGATATTTTTGCGCTCCGTCGCGCGTCAAGTGTGCGATCCACCCTATAAATCAAGAACTTTTTTTGTTTGCAAGAACTTTTTATTTGCATGTTTTCGATTTCGATGCTTTGTGAAAACTGTGATTTCTGTTAGTGATATGAAAATAATAAGTTAAAATAGAAAATAAATTGATCAATCTGCAAGATAATAAAAATAAAAATTATATTTTTGCGTTTAGTTTGAGTAACCTTTGAAAAGTGTTTTTTGTGTATTTCTTTGTAGTGTTGTCAAAACTGTTGTAAAATAAAAATTTTAATTTTCAAGAAAAATCAATTCACTAGCAGTATTTTTTTTTTTTTATAAGTAATAGGCCCGCATTTGTCTGCCATCTCACCTGGTGGTAAGTGGAGATGCAGACGAAGATGGTACATGCTTGCCTAGATAATGCCTATTCACTCTTGCCCTAAAAAGCAAAGCATAGTATCAAAGCGCATCATTTATCATTATCACAATCACAACCTTATTATCAAAGCTTAAAAACACATAATGCCGGCTTATTAACATTACCCCATTTCTCACCCCTGGGTGTCGTAAGAGGCGACTGAGGGACTTAGGGTTTCAGGTGTATTACAACTTTAGGTGACAGGCCGACAACCTGTCACTAGAGTGATACACGAATAATCTCAAACAGACCAATATTTGTTACACGTAGCGATAACTACCGTAATTTTGCGTTCGTTGACGCTCTGTCTACACCACCAGGGATTTAGGCGTGATATGTGTGTGTGTGTAAAAACACATAACAGCTTAGCACCTACACCCTACATAAAGTAGGTATTATATACGAGATATAGGAGAAAAGCGGGAACCTTTGTGATATATCCCATAAGACCCCATAATCGCCTCCTACTGGGTTCAAAATGAGTTTCTCATATGGGGTATAAGGAAAAAAAGTTCGAAAGAAAAAAATTGTCTTCATTTGTTTTGAGATTACCATCACAATGCCTGAGAGACTGCCTCTCTTTAAAAATGGTTGTTTATTATCTTGGTTACGAAATGGGTGCCGTGTGATGCCGGCTTAGAATGTGCCGTGTGATGCCGACTTAGAATAGCATCACCCCATTTCTTTCCCGTGGGTGACATAGAAACAGACTAAGAGACTAGAGGGTTTCATTTGTATTGCAATTTTAGGCGACAGGCTGACGACCTGTAAGTATGTATGAAATGAAAAAACCATAATATACATATACACATATCACGCTTATATCCCTGGCCGAGTAGGCAGAGCGTCAACAAGCGTAAAATTACGGTCGTTATCGCCACGTCTGACAAATGTTTGAGGGTCGTTTCAGAGAAACCGTGCATTCCTATAGTGGCAGGTTGTCAGCCTGTCGTCTAAAATTGCAATACACATGAAACCCTCAAGTCCCTTAGTCGCCTCTCACAAAACCCGCGGGAAAGAAATGGAGTGATGCAATTCTAAGCCAGCATCACACGGCAAGAGATGGAGATTATCATGCAAGCAGTAGGTATTTTGTGAAACATCGTCACTAACACCCGGTATAGAAGTATTGGTGACCTGAAAAAAGGTTTTTCGATGGATTCTTTCTTCGCCTTATTACATTATTGATGAGTTTATTATTGTCCCTCATATAATGATAGACAGAAAAGATATACACAGTGTTTAGGAAATGCATTGAATTAGAGACGTTATTTAGGGCATTATACTGAACAACTATCCCTACGGAACCAGTGCTAGATAACGAGAAAAATATTTCGACCTCCAATATATAGTTAGTCCGGTGATCATAAATTCTGTATGAGAAATCGAAATTTTTTGTTTCCCAGCATTGGTCCCATAGGGAAAGTTGTTCAGTACAATGTCCTTAATATCATATCTGTTGCAGGGATATTAAAAAAGCCGTGATATTGAAATTTGACTAGTGCCATTATAATTGCACAGATTTTTTGTAAATCGTTTGCATTACTTACAATTTAACGGGCTAGTTTCAGTGACATTATAATTTCACTAGACCGATACAGTAAAATTGTAAGGCAGTGATATATTGACAATAGCACTGGTTTGGGAAAGCCGTTAGATTATCAGACCAATCGCTGATTGGGCCGCTTTCATTATCAACTGAGCAACAAGTATTAAGCATAGAATGAAGAAATAAAAGACTTTTAATATTATTTCTTTTTAAAATTTAATTATTTCCATTTAAATGTGATGAATCTGATTCTAACACTTTCGAATGCTCACGATCACTCCTTTAAAGATATTGGCTAAAAAAAATAAAGTAAAAACCTTAAAAATGTCAAAAATATTTAATAAACTTATATCAAAAAAAGCAAGCTCCAATGTTTACTACAATTTTTGCTATTGTTTATTTTGCAAATGGCGACTGATTAACTTACCTTAACCAATCAGATCACGCGGGGCTCCCACCACAAACATAACTTATAATAAATCTAAATTTATTATAATATCACTTTTGCGGTCCAGTGAAATTACAATATTACTGAAATAAACCCGTGAAATTATTCGAATCTGTCGCTATTGACAATAATCAGTGTAATTAAATTTTCACTAGTGAAATTATAATATAACGTCTTTGACTAAATCACTGCGACATATCCAATTTAATTAATTTTCTCTTAAACACAAGGTATGTGGATTTTTGTTCGATTCTTGATAACTGGTTTTTACTTACCTACGACTACTAATTACTACAGCCATAAAAGTACACTGCTGGACATGTGTCTCCCGAATAAGGGTATTACCATACACACCACGGTTGGTAGGCGGATTGGGGAGCGCAGTGCAAGGTGTTGTAGATATTCACAGTGAACCCTGGTGCTCATTCCCTGGATTTGACTTTTAATGCCGGCATCACAACAATACCAATCTAAAGAACCCGATTTTTTAAGGAAAGTGTTGTAAATGGCGGCCGATCGTCATGCTTTCTCTTTCCCTCTGATGCTCTGACATATACCAGGCGTTCATGCTTCCTCCCTTACACTTAGGTAACCACCGCCGTATACAGTTCCTTTCTTTAAACAATGGCTTAATACCAATACCAATACTAGACCTGCGTGGCTAACATGCATGCCACGATAAAGTTTTGTTACCGCAACATGTCTTCTGCGGCTAACTTCAGTGCGAATAAGTTACGCATTCTTCCATAGTGACATTGTGCGCATATGAAACGACAAAATATGTCGTGGCACGCATGTTAGCCATCCAGATCAGTACCTGCACATTTATAAAACTAACTTCATCATCATCATCAAATTTAAGAGCAGCTGAGCTCTTGTCGGTGGAGCAATTTCCACTCTTCTCTCTTTCCTGATAGTGTTTTCATCTCTTGGTACGACACGACTCGAGCCTTTTCTTTAATTTGTGTGAAGAATGTGCGCCTTGGTCTTCCCCTTCCTCTTTTCCCTTCGACCTTTCCTTCAGCAATGTTCTTTATGAACTCGTCATGTCTTAGCAAATGTCCAACCATCTTCCATCTTCGGTTCTCGATGTTCTCCAAAACTAACTTATATTGTAGGAAATCAGATAGAACTAAACAAGCTTTTTACGTAGTCATTGGCTCTTCAATAACTGTTTCTCTCTTCACTACATAGTATAAAGCAAAGTCGCTTCCTGCGTCTGTCCCTATGTCTATAGTTATGCTTGGATATTTGAAACTGCGCAAAGTATTTTAATGCAGTTACTTTTAGTAATAGATAGAATGATTCAAGAGGAAGGTAAAAATTGTAAAAAAAGTGTAAAAATATTAACAGCAAATATTTTAAGAGGTGAAACACGCCACGAAACTGCACAACTTTCCCCAAGGAACTTGAAAATTACCAAACGACCAAATTGTATGGGAAATAATTTTTTTTTTGATGTTTTTTTGACCTATGCTTCTTGGGGAAAATTGTTCAATTTCGTGAGCTGATTCACGCCTTAAAATATTTACAACTAATATTTTTAAACCTTATACAGGATGCCTAGAAACTGTTTTAATCCCACAGTAGAATTATTAGCAGCGGGTGCAACCGCGGGGCGCGCGGTTAACTACTAATAATACGGTTTTTCCTCTACGTGGGCGAATGCAGACCAATTTTCTTGCAATTGCATTGCGTTGAATAGCAGCGTTTCTAATCATGGCCGTAGTTTGCAAACAGGCACATAAAAGCAAATTAAAGAATCCATTTGTGGCACGTGACATCCTTGATAAATTGTATACGCACCGAATAATACAGGATGTAAAAATATTAGCTGCAAATATTGAAGGAGTAAACCAGCCCATACACCTGAACAACTTTTCCCAAGGAACATGAGTCGAAATATCAAAAAAAATTGGACCTTCCATACAAAATTACAGATTGACAAACTATCAATTTGTGTGGGAGGTCCAAAAAATTTTCTTATATTTTGACCTATGTTTCTTAGGGAAAGTTGTTCAGTTGAAGGGCTGATACAACCCTAAATAAAATTAGCAAATATTGCTAATATTTTTACACTTTATATTACGGTTCGTGATGAGTAATATAATATTCACGTTCAATTACCGACTGCTCTTACGGTGAAGTAAAAACATCATGATGAAACCCATATTCAAGTAAAATTTGAATTTAGAAGATATTTGAATGTCATTTAACCTAGAATTCGGGCCAGGTTAGCCTTCGGGTTGTAGACGTCAGATGGCAGTCGCTTTGTGTAAAAACTTGGATCCAAGTCAAATCCCCTAGGTTAGGTAGCCGACCCCGACAGGGAAACGGGATAGGTAAGGCTCAAAGTTTATCTAAATGTAGGTTTCATCATGATGATTACCTTCACCGTAAGAAAAGCCGGTAAATGTACGTGAGTAAAAACACAATAGTACATGGTGGGGGTCGAACTCGGGTCTCACAATTGTAAGACCGGCGTCCTAACCACTTGGCCACCGACGTTTTTCCTAACCTCACTTACATTAGAAAACCTGACATACGGACGTGAATCTATATTTAATACGTTCGGCTAATATATTCAATAATTGAATTCAATGCCGTGTGATGCCGGCTTAGAATAGCATCACCCCATATCCTACTCGCGGGTGTCGTAAGAGGCGACTAAGGGACTCGAGGGTATTGGTGTATTACAATGTTTAGGCGACAGGCTGACAACCTGTCACTATAGTGATACACATGTTTTCTGAAACAACCTTGGAAAACAATCCTCACAAATGTCAGACGTGGCGATAGCGACCGTATTCTTACGGCCGTTAACGCTCTGCCTACCCCGCAAGGGATAAAGGCGTGATATATGTATGTATGTATGTATGTATGAATTCAATGCATGACAGTATTTACCACAAACAAATTAATTATAAGACCTAATTATTATATGTAATTTCGTATTCATTTCTACACACACATATATTTTATAATTAAATTGGTATTTACATAAATAGCAATCAATATTGAATTTTGACAACAAAATAGTTGGATTATTGTGACTAATTAATTAGTAAATTGAGAGTTTATCACTTACACTATAGCACTAGTGTTGTCCTAAAACTATTTAGCTAATCATTTTAATGCGGTATAAGATGAAAAAAAATTGTAAACTAGGAACATTTGTTATGGCATCGTTCTGAACAACTTTCATAATGAGACTAGTGCTGGAAAACTAATTTTTTTTAGACCTCTTATAAAAAATTTACGATCACCGGACTAAATTTGTTTGGGTTGAATTTTTTTTTACGTTTCCCAGCACTGGTCACATATGGAAAATTGTTCAGTATGATACCCTAAACAACGCCTCTAATTTAATAATAATAATAAAATAAATAAATATCCAGGACAATTCACACAGCGCCATCTAGCCCCAAACTAAGCAAAGCTTGTGCTATGGGAACTAGGTAGCTGATACTAATACATATATAATTTTTTTTTTTGGTAAATAAATACATATTATACACAGAAAACACCCAGACTCAACACAAATATTTGAAAATTGACTTAACAAATATTTGTGTCCGGTGGGGATCGAACCCACGACCCTCGGCGTAGAAGGCAGGCATACTATCCGCTACGCCATCGGGACAGCATTTAATGCATTTCTTCGGAAAAACGGTGTATAAAACAGACAAATATTTTTGCAAGGATTTGCTTCAGTTCAGTTCACAATGAGCCAATCAAATGACGCAACGAAATTTAACCTCAAATTAGAAGGAACTCAAAGTTTTGATTAAGACATATAAGAGCCTTATCATACATTCCGCATTATTTTCCAGTGCTTTCCCGGATCTGGTTTTTGACGAAAATCTTTATGAAATACCAAACAAAAATAGTACATTGTAGTACATGTCATCATATCTTTCCGCAGACATAGGTTGACAACTTTGTGATATATATAGCCAATATTGCCCAGAAATACGTTTCATGGTAAAATAATACATAGTCATTTTTTACGTTGCGATGAAATATTGTGTCGTGTTCTTTATTAGAACAGCACTCAAAACTCTATAAAGCGCCATATATGTTTTAATTATCTAAGCAAGATACATTGCAATGACGTAGGAAACTGAAGAAATAATTTGAACCTTTTTTTTTTGGGATTGGTCAAAAATGAGTCATTGTCAAAGTTCAGTTAGTTCTTATCGCGTCTGCAATACTATCGCTTTCAGTTTTTCTCCCTATTTCTCCAAAAAAAAAAAAAATATTCTCTCTCAACACATGGGTTGGCTGGAAGACACCTCTCATTAAGAGATAAGCTCACCTTTGCGACAAAATTTTTGTATAAATTTTTCTGTACTATTTATGCAATAAAGAATATATATACGTCACGTCTTAACAGATGCCGTGTGATGCCGGCTTAGAATAGCATCACCCCATTTCCTACCCGTGGGTGTCGTAAGAGGCGACTGAGGGACTTGAGGGTTTCAGGTGTATTACAACTTTTAGGCGACAGGCTGACAACCTGTCACTATAGTGATACACAAATTATCTCAAACAGCCCTCTATATTTGTCAGACGTGGCGATAGCGATCGTATTTTTGCGGCGGTTTACGCTCTGCCTACCCCGTAAGGGATTAAGGCGTGATTTATGTATGTATGTATGTATGTCTTAACAGATAGCGTTCCGATGTGAATTGATCCTTACATTAATAAAGTTCTGTGTGATATTAGATAGGAGAAGTTATCTTAGAATAATTATTACGGCAAAACCGCCATATTGCTGGTAAAACTTTTAAATTAATTCTCAACGCAAACTATTCAAAGATATTAATTCTCATTGAATCTTAAATTGAAATGAACTTCGGTTTTTAGTTAAACCAGTTTATTTATGGAATTAGGATTTGTGGAAGAAAATTCAGAAACTTCTTGCGTCAAAAACTCTGACCGGTAAAATACCGCAAATTCTTGCGGTGCGTTTATTTTCGCCTAACTTATGGAACACTTTTCTGCTATTTACTAAATAACATATCGCTTGCCGGCAGACGTTTGTATAAAATGCATACACAATTTAAAACAATTTTATTGCTCTCATTACATCATAAATAATTTATTTATAAAAGAAAAAGGATATAACATAAAAGTAAATATCAAAAGAAAAAGGATATAACATAAAAAATAAACAACATTTCAACTTATTTCTCAAAAGAAATCTTTTTCAGCAAACCATGTCAAGGGTAGCAAGATGATATAGCTAGTACAAAATAAATAATACCATAACATAATTCTTAGTTGCACAAAAAAAGAAAAGCAGTTGCAGCACCGAGTCGTTCAACGAAAAACATAATAATACAACACAACATATATTTTTCTGATTTTTACTTTAATTTTTAAATTTATTTTCTATTACAGAGCCCCACACAACAATGCCATCAAAAACAACATCATCATTAGCATTCCTCTTTCTTCTGTCAATTCAGCAGATAGCATCATCTGAAGATGGTTACATGAGATTTGTCAAAGATGGCTGCTTCCTAAGGGGAGAGGCTTTTGCTTGTGTGAAGTACAAAGCCCTGAAAATAGCTAAGAAAACCATTTTTGGTGACAATATGAACGCCAATGAAACGATTAGAGCGAATCAGATGATAAGCTTTGTGCCTCTAGATGAAGATATTATTAAAGAGTTGGCTGTGAAAGAAGAAGCTCAGGTAAGATAAAAAAAAATTATGAGACTTTCTAACCTAAAGCCCTTTATTGTGTAAGTGCCTTCTCTTTCTATTATTATAATATTTGCTAATGTTTTGGGATATGGACTAGTTCATAAAACAACTTGCAAGGAACGTTGGTAGACCTATGACCACAGAATAAACAATAGTAATAAAATATTATTTGACCTCTCAGAGTTTACAAGATTGGCTATTACATTTTGTATGCAAGGCAGAAAATATTTTTTCATAAGAATTAATTTGTTTATTCGACCTATGTTATTGTGGAAAAGTTTTTTAATTTTATGTACTGCTTCACCGCTCAACGTAACTGCAGTTGTTTTTATTACTTACATAATATTTATCTCTTATTATTATCAATCGAGTAAAATTCGAAATTGAATTGGTTAATAAACGCACGAGAGTTGCAGGCAGATGTTGTCACGGCTCATAGTAACGATTTATAGCGATGAAAACAAAGAAATCGAATACCAAATATTTAAATCACTTTGGTTGATTTTAAAATTAAGAAAAATTGCAAATAGTGAAACCCTTAGGGCAAATCCTGTCTGTAAAGAAATCGAATTTAAGAAAAGTCTTATTTCAGGTATTAGCTTCAGAACCGAGAAGCATCTTATCCGAGTGGACTGAGTTGGCGAAATACTTCCTGAAGTTAATGAAGGATTTCTTCAAGATGAAAGGTCTGAAGGTGGATCTGCCTGATGGGGCCAGGACTATTGAAGAAAAGGAGGATCTTGATGATGGTGAGAACTTGCATGATTTAAAACCGATTTTAGATATATTTTTCCACAAAAAGAAGTACTTATTGATTCATTTACTGCCAATGAAGTAGACTTTCCGACATAAGGATCATTCAACATCAATTATTGTCGGTGCCATTTCAAATCGTGCCGTAAAAGTTGTATAGAAATTCTTTGCTGGTGTTAGAACGAATAAACTCTTTTTCGTACCAACATACGATAGGTATATCTTAGCCTACCGATTAAACACGATTGTATTCAAAACATTCAAGGTCAAATTCTTTAATTTCTTTTTTCAATTTCTTACTCCATTTTCCATAATTAGGTTAAAATATGCTTCCGTGAAGTCGATCGGAGTCAATTTTGTGTCAACGTTGATTGATTTGCTCTGTTTTAGAGTTGATTGATTCGTGATGGCCAAGTTTCATTGTTAAGCTATTTATTATCATTAACAAAGAAAGTTTTTTTGTTAAGGTACGTGTTTCAGGTTAACAACAAACGTGATAAATAGGCGGATCGCACACTTATCGCACGGCGAAGCGCTAAAATATCGCAGGGCTTTGTCAGATCCATACTAGTAACGTCACTCCCCATACTAAAACCACACTCGACGGACGACGCTGCGACAGCGGTTAAGCGGTTTTAGTATGGAGATTGACATTTCTAGTATGGATTTGACAGACCACTGCGATGTTTTAAAGCTACGTCGTGCGTTAAGTGTGCCATCCGCCATAGATAGCTGTAGCACCTAAATTCAGCACTTTGAGTTACGAACTTGATGAATAAAAATGTACTGATCTTCAGTAAATATTTAACAATAGATATCATTTACTAAGATTTTTCTTTACTTTTTATGTTAATACTGACATTCTGATTTTGAATTAATTGTTATTCTTACTCTTTGGTTGTTATATGTACTTTTGTAATCTTTTGATTATAAATGGTTATCACACGAAATTTCAAAATTTTATGTAGTTTTTAAACGCTTGAAAAATTGGTATTGTTTCGTAATATAAATGTTTTTAGTCCTAGTTCACAAAGTCTATAAACCTTTGATTTATCTGACTGAAAGATTTGTCCGAAAAATAACCAACACTTGGTACAATTAAAAGTCGATTTTGCATACAATTTTGTCGCTTGGCTTGAAATGCTACTTTTAGTAAAGATTTGTTTATGTTTATTATTATTTTTCTGTAGTTTGTTCTACTTATCTCGACATTACGAGCATGTCGGTATTTACAGAACCAAGTACGGGCTATGCCAAGTGACTTGGTTCTGATGCTACATTGTCTTCGGTATGGAATATAGTTGCGTTAGAGAGGAATCGCCGAACTATGGAACATGTGTCAAGTATTACTGATTTTTGTATATTAACGTACGTCGATTTTGGGAGCTTTAATTCACCTATTGCCTTGTGTAATGTTTTTGGGATTATGCCGGTTGAAGAGATTATAACGGGAACTATGCGGACTTGATGTTGATGCCACATGGCCTGTATTTCTTCTGCTAGTGGTATATATTTCTGGATTTTCTCTATATGTTTTTTTTGTAGGTTGTCTGTGTTGGGTACGGAAATGTCTATAAGGTAGGTTGTTTTGGTTGCTTTTATAGTAAGAATTATATCTGGTCTATTGTTTTGTGTAGTTCTGTCTGTGATAATGTCCCGGTCCCAGTAAAGTTTAGCTGATTGACTTTCAAGGACATTTTGAGGCTTATATTTGTAGTAAGGTTCTATGTTTTCAATTAAATTGTATTTTTTGGCTAATCGGGCGTGGATCTGTTTTGCAACATTGTTGTGTCTGTCTGCGTATTGTTTGTTGGCTAGGTAATTACAGCCTCCGGTAATATGGTCTATTGTTTCTAACTGCTGGTTACATAGCCTGCACTTGTCTGATATTACGGTAGGATCTTTTATTATTCGTTTT
Source organism: Keiferia lycopersicella (assembly GCA_029255805.1). NCBI lineage: Eukaryota > Metazoa > Arthropoda > Insecta > Lepidoptera > Gelechiidae > Keiferia > Keiferia lycopersicella. The sequence continues at coordinate 2,488,260 of JARACZ010000028.1, forward strand.
TGATATGTTTTCGTCTTTATGATCTGATCTTGGATGGCTATCATGAATCCTTCTGTTTCTGCGTAAATGTTGCCTTTTTTTAACCATGTATTCGATGCCGTATAATCTATGTGATCTTTCTGTAAATTTGCTATATGTTTTCCATGTAACGCTTTTGACTTCCACTTTTCTATTTTTGTTTCCTCTGTATTGATCTTATCTTTAGGTTTAAAATTTGTGTCGTTCAATTCTAGTGTGCCGTGTGTAGAGGTAGGTCTTGAGCAGATAGCATTATGCAGATGACTTGTATCAGATTTTTTCAGAAAGTAGGTGCGCATGTTATCAATTTGTTGGTAGTGTAAATTTTTAATATCTATGATCCCCCTGCCCCCTTTCTCCCTTTTTAATGTGAATCTTTCGACTGCTGAGTGAATGTGGTGTATAAGGTGTGTGTTGCATGTAGTTCGTGTGAGTGTGTTAAGTGCTTCTAATTCTGTGTCTGTCCATTTTATTATTCCAAACGAGTAGGTTAAAATAGTGATTGCGTAGGTGTTGATAGCCTTTATTTTATTTCGGCCCGATAGTTGTGTATTTAGTATTTTGGTGAGTCGTTGCTTGTTTTTAATTTTAAGTTCGTCTTTAATTTTTTTGTGGTCTAGTTTATGGCTTTGATGAAATCCGAGATATTTGTATGTTTCATTTAGGGATAGACTATCTATTGTTTCAGGTCGTTCTGTAAGATTAAATGGTTCTTGTGGTTGGTGCTTTCCTTTAATTATGCTGTTAACTTTACATTTATCTACTCCGAACTTCATGTTTATGTCATTACTAATTGATTCTGTTATATTAAGTAGTCGGTTCAGTTGTTTTCGAGTGGCTGCGTATAACTTTATGTCGTCCATATATAGGAGATGGGTTATTTTTACATTATTTATTCTGTCAAAAAGATATCCTTCACTGCAGTTATTCAGTAATTGTGAAAGAGGGTTAAGGGCTAGGCAAAACCAAAGTGGGCTCAGGGAGTCCCCTTGGAATATGCCTCTATTAATGTTGATTTTTTCGGATGCTAAGTTTTCTTTATGGGTTTTGATATTGAGTGTGGTGGTCCATTGGGTCATTATAATTTTAAGGAAGTTTATTGTTTTATTATCTATTTTATACAACTCGAGACATTTTAAGAGCCATGAATGTGGAACACTGTCGAAAGCTTTTTGATAATCTATGTAACTATAGTATAGGTTTCTATGTCTATCTATTGCCTGAGTATGAATTTCACTGTCAATAACTAATTGTTCCTTACAACCTCTGCTACCTTTACTGCACCCTTTCTGTTCTTCCGCTATCAGGTTATTTTGAGTTATGTGTAGGTTAATTTTGTGTGATATGATGGATGTAAGAAGTTTGTATAATGTGGGCAAACATGTAATTGGTCTGTATTTTGCTGGATTTTTAGTATCATTATCTTTCGATTTTAAGTAGGTTATGCCTTGAGTTAAAAATTGAGGAACTTGCTGCGGGTTTTCGATAAAGTTGTTAAATATATCTGCTATAGGTTTATGAAACACTTTTAGTTTTTTTAGCCAAAAGTTTTGGATTTTGTCTGGCCCTGGGGCTTTCCAGTTAAGCATTGAACTTGTGGCATTTTTTATATCATCTTCTTCTATTGTTATTCCTTCCATTGTTTCTACTTCTGTGTTTGTAGACTCCACTTCTTCTATCCAGGACGCATCTATATTGTAATCTATTGGGTTAGACCATATGTCACTCCAGTATTTTTTTGTATCATCAATACTTGGTGGGTCAGTTATTGGGTTACTGTTTTCATTATTTAACATCCTGTAAAACAATTTTTGATTATTTGAGAAGTTTCTGTTATCCAATTTTCTTCGTTTAGATTTTAAGTACCGTTTTAGTCGTTTTGCTGAAGCTTGGAGGGTTTGTGTTTTTTTGTCTTTTTCTTCTCTTAGTTGTTCTGTATTAAGATTGTTTGGGTTAATTTTTCTTTGTTTGTTTAATGATAACTTTTCTGCCAAATATTGTGTTAATTGTCCTATTTCCTTTCTTAATATTTTTATCTTCTTCTCTAAACGTCGTTCCCATCCAGGTTTGTTCTCAGTTCTGTTTTTGTTTAGGTTACTGTTATTATTAGTTGTGTTTGATTTTTTAGGGTTTATGTATGTTGTTAGGGCCGTCGCTGCACAGTATATCAGTACATGTATGTCGTCAATATGGAGTTTTTGTTTATCTTTAATTATTTTATGTATTATAAGGTTCATAGTATCTATTGTGATGTTTAGGTTGCGTGTAAAAGCCAACTTTGGTATTCCTGGTCTAGACGTAGGATCTGTACCTGTGTATTTATCTAGCGCTTCATGTAATAGGCTTGTGAGTATGGTTTCCTCCGTGTTTGAGGTTAGTTCGTCTGATGATGTTTGTGATTGTGTATTACTTTGCGATGTTGTGCTTTCAATTAAATCTGGTGTTGTGTGGGATCTTGAAAATTGCATGAATCTGAAAGAGTGATAGATGTTGGTTGTGTGATTAATGGTAGTGTTTGGGTTACTTGTGTGTGTTCATTTTCGTTAAGTAGATCTGTGTCAGGGTTCCTTTCTTCTTCTTCTTCTACTATACTTGTTAATGTGTTATTGTTGTATAGTGTTCCAAGTTCTGCTTTTATTTTATCTCTTTCAGATGGTATTATTCGATTGTGTTTATGTATTACACGTATTTGATCGGCAAGTCTTTGTTCGGTGATGAAATTTAGTTCGGGGAATATTTCAATGAATTTTTGATGCATGCGTGGGCGATATAAAGTTAAATCGGTTCCTAAATTTGTGACTTGGTAGTAGCAACGAAGCAGTTGTCGATTAATGTTATCTGTCCAAGACATCCGTTGTCTACTTCGGCCAGCTAGGGTGGTTGCAGGACGTATTTCCTGCAAAACACTTCTAGGCTGTTCGGTTGGTATTGGTGTGGTAAGCTGGCGCCTGTTACGCAAATCTATGTTGCCTGTGGCGGACGCAGTGTGGGTTGCGGTTTCCTCCTGCGTAACGTCAACAGACGGCGATCTGGTGGTCGATCGCGTTATTCTTCGCGGTACGTTGCCCCCCCCCAGAATACGTGGGGCAGCCCGAATCGGGACGGGATTCTCCAGCGCGGCTGGTACCCGCCTGGGGTACACTACTTCTATTTCGTGCCGCTTTCATGCTGTTTGGTGATCCCGAGTGTTGGACTTCGTCAGAATGATCCACCCGGGTGAAATCAGACTGGTATGATTTATTCGGTACGCGTGGTAACAAAGGAGCGCAGTGCCTCATTTCTTCCAATTGAGAGGGCTTTTTGCGCTAGGGACTTAGTAACCTATGAATACGAAGGCCCTAATTCGGGCCCAAAAGTATACAATATTATATATATACAATATACAATATTATATATATATATAATATTACAATATTATTACAATATTATTATAAAAGTATACAATATTATTATTATTATTATTTAACTGTTTATTGCACACAAGATAAACCACAGGACAATCACATTTAGACAAAAAACACAACAGGCACTACTTATTTCTAAAAAGAAATCTCTTCCAGCAGTCCTACGGTAGAGAGATAGCATAAGGTGAGGCTGATGACCGTGCTCAATATTATATCAATAGCATCATATCCAGTGCGTAAATAATGTAAGATCAGTGGTGTAAGAACTAGTCCAAATACTCAGACTGATCTTGAGTCTACATAATTGTTTTATAATACTAAACATCTTGTATATTTAAAAAGTCCGTTACTAAACCAATAAGGCCGTGTCATGAGAACCCCTGGCAGATGACGCTCCGTTTTACGCTTATAATAACCTTGTAATTGTATCTCGAATCGTCTAATTTGTGGTCCGTGCGTAAAATGAAACGTAAAGTTAAATATTAAGGGCGGATGCCGCGGAAATGAGAATCTAGGTCCAAGTTCAATATATCAAGTTCTACAGTTCTAGTTCTATTTATCAACAGTAAAAAAAAATGTGAATACTTGCGGTGTCAGTGTGTGAAACTATGCAGTTTTTATACAGAGTTTTAGGAAAAGTACTGAGTTCCTTTCAGAGGATGAACCATTCTATGAAACTGAACAACTTTATTGAAGAAACATAGGTCGAAAAGTAACAAAAATTTTTGGCTCTCATACACAAAATGTACCAGCCAAACAAGTCTATGCGAGGTCCAAACCTTAAAACGGGATCACTGCATGCCGGGACAACGTCTCGGGTTCGGTGTAATGTCATTTGCCAAAGCCATTCAGGTTTCAGACTACGAAACTGAACCTGCAAGGAAACCTATTTCAAGTTACGTAATTTTTAAAATCTTGTTATAGTAAAAGCAGGCGGTTGAGTGTGATTCTGTCTTGAATTTTATTTATCACTTCTGGACATAATTTATGTTGTTAAAGAAAAGATTTTTAGTTTCATGGTCTGCATGCACTACACTTAACTATACAGAAAAATCTACAAGCTAGGTCAGGCGTAAACTAAAAATAAAATCAGTAATTAATTATTTTCTAGCATTCCTTCTAATGAAAATTCATGAAAATGGTCCTTTTGAATAATCTCTTATTGAAATGGAATTTAATATCCTAGCTCGAATATCTTCTTCACTGGAAGATTTGAAATAAGGTACCTAATTAAAAATCCATACTAATATTATAAATTAAAAAGTAACTCTGTCTGTGTGTCGGTTGGTTTGTCAACCAATGTTTTGACCATTTTGAAATTGACAAAGGGGATCAGTAAAATAACGAGAACTTTTTGTCTATAAACGAGGGTCTTGTCTTGAGTACCAGGTGTAGACCATCAGGTGTGCCAGTAGGAGCCCGCCTAAACTATACGAGATCTTTCGTGTGGGACATCGAGTCGTCCAACGATCCAATGAACACTAGTGTCATCAGACACTAGTATTTATCGGGTATGAAGATGTAACTTATTCACAGTAACTTTGCCACTGCTATCTTTTGTTTTGTGTAGTAACCTTTTTTTACAAGTTGCTTAAAGTATTGTCTTTTGTTGCAGGTCGAGGAAGAAGAAAGAGGCTAGCATTGATAGTGCCTCTAGTAACTCTTCTAGCAGCCGTCAAAACCAAACTGATGCTGATACCGATTCTTCTAGCAGTTCTCTTCATAAAGAAGCTGCTTCTGATTGCAGCTCTGTTCCTGCCAAGTCTTCTGAACACGCTCAAACACTGCAAGGTAGGACATTAGGTAGTAGAAGTTTTGAGTTTCTTCCTTGTGCACCCGTATCTGCACGAATGAAGTTTGCACTTAGCACAAAGCATGATTGATAATTCTACGCAACATATCATATCAGCTTCCATCACAAACAGTCCGATGCTCCCCAGGATAAGCCACAAGATGCTCTCCATATAAATAAATAAATATCTTGGACAAACTAAGCAAAGCTTGTACTATGGGAACTAAATAGCTGATATGATTACTTATTAACTTTTTTGTGTAAATAAATAGGTACATACTATACATAGAAAACACTCAGACTCAACACAAATATTTGAAAAGTTTACTTAACAAATATTTGTGTCTGGTGGGGATCGAACCCACGACCCTCGGCGTAGAAGGCAGGGCTACTATCAGCTACGCCATCGAGACAGTCAGATCTCGCCTTCCAGCCGCTGTCACAGCCATTCTCTTTAAGTCATCGATCACGTTAGTCCAATCTGATACTCTAGGATGGACGGACACGTTTGGCCAGTATACCTACAGTTTCCATTCCGGGGTATCATATTGGCCTAACTCTAAGCTCTATGCAACGTCTGCCGAGGCGCAGCCTCCACTCGAGAATCCACTTACTCCACCACCACGGTTCTACTCTACGACAAACTTCCCGAAACCTGATACTCTCTGGCATACAAGTTCCCTGGCTGTCCTGCCATTAGCGATACCTAATCGGAGTTTGGCGAGGAGCGCTAAAATATCGCAGCGGTCTGTCAGATATATATTAGAAATGTCAATCTCCATACTAAAGCCGCTCAACCGCTGTCGACGCAGCGTTATCGCAGCATCATCCGTGAAGTGCGGTTTCAGTATGGGGAGTGACGTTTCTAGTATGGATCTGACAGACCGCTGCGATATCTTTGCGCTCCGTCGTGCGTCAAGTGTGTTTTTCGCCTGATTTGTACAATATTTCTTTTTCATACCGGAAATGGGGATCCTAAAGGTACAGCTAAAATGAATTTAAATTTTCAAAATATAATTTAAATACGCTCCATTTTAAACTGTTCAAAAACGTTTTACCCAAAGGGTAACAAACCTTTTCCCGTGTATAAAATTTTCAAAAGGTTTTAAAATGTTTTCTTTTTAGCAGCTTTCATTCTGTTACATTGTTTTACACTTTAACATTGTAATTATTTTCATTTTGTACTGTTATACATATAAAAAAGTTGGTTTCTATACTATATGTCTCTAGGCCATACCTTTTGTTCCACAAAGTCGTTATATAATATTGTTCTAAATACAAGTACCCTTGCCTGTATTGGCTCATAACTAATTTATTACAATGGTACCAATTAGATACGCTACCTACATGTGAGAAAATTAATGAAAATTTCCAAGTAGTAAATATTTTATGAAAACCTTTTTTCGACAAAGCGTCGCGCCTAATGTTTGTTAATATTTAATGATGAATTTCAATTCCACGTTAAAATAATATGGTAGATGAAGCACAGCACTCCCACACATACATACATACATAAATCACGCCTTTATCCCTTGCGGGGTAGGCAGAGCGTTAACGGCTATGATAATACGGTCGCTATCGCCCCGTCTGACAAATATTGAGGGCCCTTTCAATTATTCGTGTATCACTGTAGTGACAGGTTGTCAGCCTGTCGCCTAAAGTTGTAATACACAATAAACCCTCGAGTCCCTCAGTTGCCTTTTACAACACCCGCGGGAAGAAATGGGGTGATGCTATTCTAAACCGGCATCACACGGCACCACTCCCACACATAAAGTTTTTATTAAAAACCATGATAATTCGTATCATAATAAGAAGTGACTATAAAAGTTAACTAACTAACTAACTCATTTCTGAATCAGTGACCAAGGCCTCGGAAACGAGCTCTCTCCACTGATCTCTGTCCTGCGCAGTCCCCTACTAATCGCTGTTTTGATGATCACGCAGGACAGCCTAAAATAAAATTTTTAAGAGTGTGTCATACTTGTCACACTTGTTCAGCTGAAATCACAAGACAAAAAATATATATTTTTTTACTTAAAAGTTCAAAAATTGTTCCAATGTAGCACATCTACAACAAATTGCCAACGATTTTGATATGTTACAAACAAAATTATTCGCAGCGCTATATCTCTGTTATTTTTAGCTCTGTTTTCAATATAAAGAGCTCATGATGAGGTATATGGTTAAGCAGATTAAAATTCCTTTGGGTCTGTGATGTATTTTTAAAAGGACTTTTTGACCCTCATTATTTTAAGATGGGCAAGAGAGGATTATTATTATGGCAATTGTAATTTCAGGGTCTTATTATTGGTTAGCATCAGAGATGTGACTTTACCATGACTTAATCTAATTTTCAATAATCGATTATTTTTAGGCAGATAAAAACTGATTAGAAATGTTATAAAAAAATTATCTTTCTTTAAGTATAATCTTTTATTTAATAGTGTTTTACTTTTTTCAAACATTTTTTTTTATGGCGTAATTCATTACAAAAAATTTAAAGGTAAAATACGCGTTGGGCCGCCGAAACAAAACATCAAGAGACATTAAAAATAAGATTTTTCGTATTTTAATTGATATAGCGTGAAATTCGAAACATTCCGTTTGTGTAAGTAGGTACGTGGCTACAAAAAATCACATTATTGTATTCAAATTGGATACTGATCACTTGTCAAAAATCGATTTTTCTAATGATAATTATTTATTTGCCGTGTGATGCTGGATTAGAATACCATCACCCCACATCCTTCCCGTGGGTGTCGTAAGAGGCGACTAAATGACTCCAGAGTATTGGTGTATTACAGGCTGACAACTTGTCACTATACATGTTTTCTGAAACAACCTTGGAAAACAATCCTCAAAAATGTCACACGTGGCGATAGCGACCATACTTTTTACGGCTGTTGACGCTCTACCTCCTACCCCGCAAGGGATTAAGGTGTAATATATGTATGTATGTATCATTTATTTAAAAATCTTGTTTGTCACATCCCTGCCCTGGTTAGAATCCTCTTTGCGTGGTTTTTGTGGGATCATGAGCGGTCGGATGAGGGTAGCATGGTTACCGTAGCTATCAGTTCTAAGCTCTAAAGGTAGAATTAAGAACCTTGACTTAAAAACGGGTATAGGTAATTTAGCGTTCCTTTACGATGGCCGTGTAAGTGTGATAGATTGCGAAATTCAAATCCATTTATGTGAAAATATTGCGCTTGACATTCTAAAAGTGTTAATTATGAATGTATCTACTGGGAAACAAAGCTTTACAAAAAAAAATAGTTCCACTGATAAGAGCTTTTAAATATGGCAGTCTCTGTGGAGGAGTAATATAAAAGAAAATATAGATGGCAAGGTTCGGTGGCTAGGTATGAACTTTTTAGTGCATACTGACGGGAACCAAAGAGATAACGTTATAGTATAATACCCAGTAACTCATTGCGCGCCATTTATATATTTTTTAAATAACGGGACCCTTGACATATACTCCGGAACAAATATATAAGTGATCTGTGGCTCCAAAAAGTCCCTAATTGATCTCAAACACTTTTCCAGAAACACCACGGCGGTTACTCCTACTTTGGCGCCAGCGATGCCTCTGACTTCAGCTCTGACTACGGTAGCAGTTACTCCTATGGCACTGGCGGTGGTTACTCCAAAGATTGGGCTCTAAACAGGGCTTACCAGTTGTCTAAGAACCGGGCTACGCCACCGCCACCTATGTATATGACAGCTCCTGGTGCTGCGTCTTAAAAAAAAGAACATCAATGCATGATAAAATTACAATAAATACAATGTCAACATTAGAAAATACTTCTAAGGCTGGTGGTTGTGCCAAAGGCTGGACTCTGAACATGGCTTACCAACTGTTTTAGAAAAGGGACGCCACCGCAAGTTATGTATATGACAGTTTGTAGTGCTGCGTTTTAAAAACCATGGTTAATTAGTGTCAAAAGTTGCAGTTTCATTATTACGAGTTACTTTTCAGGCACCGGCGGTGATTTTGCCAAAGATTGGGCTCAAACCGGGTACCTAAGGGTATTTTTTTATGAACTAGGCTACGCCACCACCATCAGTGTATATGACAGCTCCTGCCACTGTGTCTTAGGATTTTTTTTATTTCCAAACAAGACATCTATCGTACGATTTCAAACATACAAGTGACTCGTTCCTACGGTACTTAGTGAGGTTGCTCCAAAAACTTGGTTCTGAACAGGGTTGAATTAGCGCCAAAAAACGGGTATACACTAGCACGGCAAAAACAAGGCAACGCCAGCGCCACCTATGTATATGAGTTCACCTTGTTGTAGAAACTTTTGAGCAGGTATTTTATTTTTGACCCTTGTCTATGCAGACGCCCCGGGAACTTTTTTAGAACTCGATCTAACTACAAAACTTTCCAAAGTTTTAATTAACAATTCTTTATTTCTTTTGTGTACAAACCAGATAGATAATAAGACTGAATTACAATTAAAATGTCGCGTGAGCTGAATACGAGTAATTGGGAAATAAGTGCCTACTCTAAAATTTTATTTATTCATTTAATTCAAAACACATACATACTTACATATCTATATACAAAAACAGAATCAAAACTTTTTAAACAAAACATTTCTTTTTAATACGTATGGTTATTTTTATTAGTCTTAATATGTAATTTAAACTTGCATTGCATTTATTAATATGTTTGTTTGGAGAAATCTATGTATTTTTTACTAACTTGTCTTATTGATTTAGAAAATTTAAGACTTATTTATTTTTATTTATAAAGCTTAGATTGTAATAATTTATTCTAGTGTAAGAATTAAAGTTATAAGTTACAGCTGGATTTTGTTTTATTGGTATAACAAAAGTCGGTAAATATTAGGTGTCATATAAATCATAAGGTTAAAAACGATCTTGGTTGGAAAACATGAAAAACATTATTTTATCGAAAATATCGATTTTTAATCGTCGATTATGCAATTTACGTTATTAAAAATCGATTATTTTATTTCTAAGGTAGCATCCCTGGTTGGTAGTATCATAGCATACCATCATCAACAACATAAATTCCTATTAGGTACATAGTACATACATATATCACGCCTTTATCCCTTGCGGGGTAGGCAGAGCTTTAACAGCCGTAAGAATACGGTCGGTATTGCCACATCTGACAATTTTGAGGATTGTTTTCCAAGGTGGTTTCAGAAAACATGTGTAACACTATAGTGACAGGTTGTCAGCCTGTCGCCTAAAAATTGTAATACACCAATACTCCCGAGTTCCTTAGTCGCTTATTACGACGCCCACGGGAAGGATGTGGGGTGATGCTATTCTAAGCCGGCATCACACGGCATTATATTAGGTACAAGGACTGCATTTATGTGTTCGTAAAGGAGTACATATACATACATACATACATCATCAAAAACGTACATACATAATCAAAACACACATAGAGAATCATATACATACATATAAGTACATTAAAAAAGAATTCTTGTGGCCGTTAAGGTTCTGCCTACCCCGCAAAAAAGCCGATACGGTATTTAAATGATTAAAATTCTAGCGGCCTGCCCCAGCGGCTGCGCCCGCTGCAACTCATTTTCCCGTCTGTATAAGGATTTTTCCCGGTAAGTATTGTACTTAAAAAACCTTCCTCTTGAATTACTCTATCTATTAAAAAAACCTGCATCAATATCCGTTGTGTACTTTTAAAGATTTAAGCAAACATACATAGAGACAGACGCGAAAAGCGACTTTGCTTTATACCATGTAGTGAAGTTGTATTTTTTGTAGTTGACAAAATGTTTTAGATTCGCTATTCAATTCGAATCGCAAAGCGGATTTGAGCAAATATTAAAATTTTATTGAGTCGTAAAAATAGCAAAATTTTATTAGGAATCAAATGGGAATAAAAGCGGTTTTATTGCTTCACATCGACACTCGTGGATATTGAATTGGGGGGATTTTAAAATATACAGAGTGGGGGTGTAAGATAGTCCTCCGATTATTTATAGGGTGCATTCAGTCAATGAAACTGTACAATGTTCTTAATGATATTGACATCGTTTTCCATGTTAACAAAGGTACAATAGTACATTGTACACGCGGTAAGAAAATTAGGTGTCGTTACAACCATTTTTGCATTGCTAGTTCTAGCTAAAAATAGTACATTGGACATGCGGGAAGGACAGAGCTGATTGATAACAAGGGTGTAACAAACGAGTTTGCAATTGGATTTTCTTTCGAGTGGTTCATAGTGCTTTATACTACACCTGCAAGAAAAATAAAGAGAAATACTAATAAAAAAACAGTATAATAAACCTAAAATAGTACATGAAAAATCCAATGCGAATTCGCTCGGTATCGTACTTTTAATATAAGTTCATTCAAACAAGTCTTCCATTTTGCCTGTAAATAATATTAGATTTACGTTCCGTTTAACATAACTTTGACAATGCCATCTTTTTTCTCTGGGGATGAAAGTGATTTGTATGGATTTTTCCCTCCCGCTAATGTGAAACGTGAACAATGACTCACGTTCCTTTCAATGTTTCATTAGGCTATATGGCATTGTCTATGCAGGTGTAGTATAAAATACCGTTTAATTGGTATTAAATTACAAATTCAAATTTCCGTCGGTTATTTCCAAGTAGTAGATAGATAGAACAACGAATTCTACCAGAAAGTTAGGAATTAACAATACAATACTGTCACTAAAAAATAAATTAATCATTGTAATAAAGAAAAATAAATTAAAAATTGTCAGACACAATTTTATCTTTTTTATAACAATTTTATGTTCCTAGTAGAAACGCGGCACGAATGGGATAAAGGCACTGCACCAAAAGGGGCCGACCAGGCGGACCACACAGCATGTAACTTATCTACTCAGGAGTATACATAATCCGGTTTAAATATTGACAGGCCCGTGTCCGGTTGAGGACTGTTCTAGATGTTAAGGTAAAGGTCATATTAACATAGCAAGCCACACTACAAACTAAGAACTTCCATGCAAGGATTAGGTACTAAGTAAACAAACCGTAGTTCTCAGCCAACAAACAACACAGAAGGGTAGGAACCTACGTAATAGCAAGTAAGTAGCATAAAGAAAATAATATCTGAATAATCTGTAACATCTAGCTAGAATATCAGTCTATGTCTAGGCTATTAAGTGGGCCGATGGCACGTTAAGCCGTAAGTCCCGGTTGCTGTATATGATTACTATACGGCGGTCAATACACAACCATGTCAGAAGCCTGCTACTTGTAGAAGGCTGTGGAAAAATTCTGACACTAGGGTTCATTGCGTCTTTAAAGGACTTGGTGTCCCACACGAAAAGAGACAGAGAGTGCGGGCTAAAAGTTAGGAACTAAAAGGAATTTCTTAAGTTTTACACACCACTCAAGTTTTGTCTACCAAAATGCAGCTTTTATGATAAAAATATAAACTTTGCTGTTAGCTCAATAAAAAAATTCAGGCGTTATGTTGAGAGCTTAGGTAAGTTGGTTGTTAGTTTAGTTTTATTGCATATTTCGACGACTGATGTGGCGCAGTGGTAGTGCGACTGCCTGTGACGTAGAACGGTCCGGGTTCAATTCTCGGTGGGTCACTCACAAAGTTGATATTTACCACTTTGTGAATTTGTTCCCAGTCTGGTTAGGACATTGCGGGCTAAATCACCCGATTGTCGAAAAATAATTTCGTGTTTCAGATAGTATGTTCAGCCGAAGGTCCCGGCTGCTATCAGCGGTCGTTACACAATCATGTCAGAAGCCTGCTACTTTTAAAGGGCTGTTGAAAAATTCTGACACTAGGGTTCATTGCGTCTGTAAACGACTAGGTGTCCCATTCTAAAAGAGAGAAAGTTTTTACATTCCACCACTCAAGTTTTATTACCTACTAAAATGTTGCCTGTACGATTAAAATATAATGAACTTTGCAGTTAGCTGAGTAAAAAATTTCAGGCGTTATGTGAGTAAAAAATTTCAGGCGTTATGTTGAGCGCTTCGTTAGCTGGTTGATTTTAGTTTCATTGCATATAGCTTTGATAAATTTTATTCTACTTGCTTGGTTTTCGTATACTGTTAGAAGCAGACTGAGAATAGCATCACTCCATTTGTATCTAGCGACCATTGCTAGCAGATATTTCAGAAGGAACAAGGCACAGTATTGGTACAGTTGGCAAGAAAAGCCTGTATCCAGCAGTGGGTACATGTGGGCTGATATGATGATGATGATGATCTGTATATCTCCGTGGATAATGCACAGATACCTAGCAATCCGTATAATCCTCATTGGATTGTTAGACGACTTATTTTCCCACACGAAAAGAGAAGAGAATCCGCCTGCCTTGAAGATATGGCTAGCAAAATCCCTAAGGGCCTTTCTCCACTTCTTCGGCTTCCGTCATTTGCCTTTTTGATGTGGTGTTTAATAGATTTTTAAATATAGTATACATGTATGCTTTTCCACTCTTCCAGCGTCCGGCATTTGTCGATCCGAGAAATTTCCAAACCGAATGGGATCGCAACGTTCCAAAGTGACAGATGTACAAAAAGTACTATTTGAACTCTGAATGACGTCATGGCGTCATTCTACTGTCTGTCTTTTGCCGAAAAGGTGGTAAAGCATCATCCGGCGTTCGAATATTTTCGAATAATGTCGAATGTTGTCTAATTTCGACATCCGGCAGCCGGACCGGATATGTGGAGAAACACTGTAGCTAAATTAACCTTAAAAAAGCCGCTAGGTAAATGGTAAGCATATAAATATATAATTTTAAGGGTATAAAAATTTCACAAGAAGATAGGAACACATTCTTATTCATAAATAAAATACAGAGAGAAAAACTCATAATTCTCTCTGCAACAAACGGGGCTATATTCAAGAAGCCAACTTATTTTGTACCAACTCAGACATTCGTGCTTAGACTAAGGCCCGTATTAATAAACCGAACTTAACTCTTGAGATCGACCTTGAGTGCGACTTTGAGATGAGAAGCTATTAATATTGGCTGTTTGTCAAAATCACTCTTGCTTGAGATCGATCTCACAGTTGAGTTCGATTTATAAATACGGAGCTTAGTAACTTACTGTATGTAAAAAACAAACAAAAGTTGAAAAATATTTGAAAGTAAAATTTTTTTGGTACTGGCTGACTTCATTTATGTAAATGGTATTTGAGGATTATTACTTTGTCTCGCATCATGGGCCATGAGATGTCGGCTTAGAATAGCATCACCCCATTTCTTACAAATATTGAGGGCCTTTTGAGATTCGTGTATAACTATAGTGACAGGTTGTGAGCCCGTCGCCTGAAATTGCAATTGACATGAAACCCTCGAGTCCCTTAGTAGACTTCTACGACAACCACGGGAAAGAAATGGGGTGATGCTATTCTAAGCCAGCATCACACGGCAAAAATGCGACATTCTATATGTATTTCTTTATGATGTTTTCACGCAACTATCGTCAGTAAACTGGCTTCCCAGACAACCGTTTTTTTCAGTCGGTTGAAACAATAGAAATACTTAGTGCAAGCCTGTTAAGTTTGACAATTTGTTACGTAGATACTTTATTTATATTTCATTAGAATTAATAAAGAACAGCATGCATAGACTAATTCTTTATTAACTAATTCTTTAATAATTAGAAAACGACTAGCATTTTAACTTGTTAAATGATTACAAAAAACAGCGAAGCATTTCTCATTTTTAATTACCTCAGGACTTGAAACTTAAAACGCCTGCGAAAAAATGTTGGCAAAAACTTGCTTAAACTAATTGCTTATTTCATTACGCCAGGCGCCAACACGGCTTGTCGCAAGAAATTACTTGCTGTTTCCTAAATTAAAATTTGTAAGTAAATTTGGAGTTTTGCCCAAAAGTTTCTTTTTTACACCTTATTCAGATCTGCAATCCTATGATACTTTATATCCTCCTTAGGCCCAGAGCGATATAAGCTAAGTAGTTATATTGGCCCACGGTCCTACCAGTAGGACTTAATATTTTATAGTAGTTCAGACCCAAGCGTTTGTTTTAACGATAAGTTCACTTATGGGTTCCAATACAATTTCTGCCAGAGTGACTTCCTTTTTTGAGCCGTCGATTTACGGGCGACCGTAACCGATGTAGACGTGACCGACGTAGTCTGTTTTATAAGTTCGGATACACTATTTTAAGTTGGCGCAAGTAGGACCGTGGGCCTTAGGAGGATATATATTCTTTATTGCATAAATAGAATAGAAAATTAATACAAAAATTTTTGTCGCAAAGGCGAGCTTAACTCTTAATGAGAGATCTCTTCCAGCCAACCCATGAGGCAATAAGGCAATAAAAGAAACTTAGTTACATACTATGGGAATTAATATTGAAAGCTTTTGGCCTTTTGTTTGCACAAGAAATAAAAAGGCGTTTGTTTTACTTCTCCATTTTTTCAAAGGCAAAATGAAAATTAATTTAAAACACAGACTTTATGATTCAAATCAAGTAAAGCAGATTTTATATAAGTAGATGCTTTTGACTATGCAATAAAAACTTGTATTTTTTATTGTTGAACGAAAAAAGATAGAATTTGATTATTAATTATTAATTCCAATGCGCGTAGGACGAGATTAGGTGCTTAATTAATTTAAATTTCACAATGGAGCTATTTTAGTTAAGCTTGTCTGACATTATTATAATAACTAGCTTAGGCCCGCGAACTTCGTTTCGCCATAATATATCTTCCATCATTTATCAGCTATATATAGGACGACCACTGCTAAACATAGGCCTCTAAGAACCATAAAATAATTTTAGCCAATATTAAATTGTTGGTAGGTAGGTACCAGAAAACTTGGTTTCTCAGACTATATGTAAGTAATTTAAAAAACTGTTAAATCGTAAAATTTCAATTTCCACATGCAAGAAAGAGTAAGAAAACGGTGGTTGGTTTATAGTGTTTAGTCTTTTAGAATCCCTAAAGGTTCAGTTTCTTGAAGTCGTCTTTCCCTGCTACGATTTTTTAGCTTTCCAGTTCTCTTCCCTATATCTTCAACTTTCCGCCTCTTATGCCATTTTAGCAGATTTTTTAAAACCGTGCAATATTTACTTCCAAGAGTATTCATTCCGTGAAGTAGACTGATGCCACATTTCTTGACATTGTGATGGAAGACTGAAGACCGAGTTCATGAGTGTGAATAAATAAAAACAAAAGCAAGTAATCATACTACTAATCCTATCCTATCCTACTTCCTACTAATAATATAAATAAAAGAGTTTATATGTTTGTTTGTTACTCCTTCACGCAAAAACTGTTTAACTGATATTCATGAAATTGAACACAGACATAAAGGAGGTAACTTGGATTAACGCATAGGAAAGTTTTCTTCGCGAAAAAATGTTCCTGTGTGATGCCATGACCGATTTCCACACGGGCGGAGCCGCGGCTAGGGTTACGTTTAATTAAGTACCTAAGGCTATTTAATTAAGGTCGTTTGCTGCCGGCAAAGTAGAATAGCACCTCTCTTCCCGTGGGAGTCGTAAGAATCAACCGAGGGAGAAACCTGACCAAGACCGGCGGCCCTGGAGAAGGACAACAGAATCTACATTTAAACCCGGAACGGAGTCTTTGTTAGACGCGTGTGACAGAGGTCTATCCTGCAGTCAATTTGGCTCCGCACGTATCGACTCGCAGTTCCTGTGGTGTCAGTCAGGGAGCCCGAGAGAGCGGCGCAGGTCTTGAGCAACCCTGCGTTTTCCAAAAAACGTTGTCTGTGGAAAATCGGCTTATACCTATAGCCACGAAAAGTCTTATTTCAGATACTGATTTGATCGTCTGGCACAAACGTATAAAATATAACTTTCGTCAGGAAAATTTTACAGAAATATGGAAAAATGTATCTTCTATATAAAATGTACCAGCCGATTGAGTCATTTTGTGTGGGAAGTCCAATTTTTATTAGTATTTCCAAAGAATATTTCAGAAAAAAGTTGTCGCTCCCTGAAAATAATGTAGCTGTATTGTCGGCAAAACCTATAACATACTGCATGTACCAGACAAACATTGGCTAAATAGCCTTAACCAAATTAGCGAGGAAATTTAAAAACAAAAAAGATATTGCAATTTTCCCGCGTAGATTACGCACAAAGAAAACGATTCCTATAATATGAAGTTTGTATCGTCTGGCCACGCAACTTGCACGTCTTGCACCACGGAACTTTTGTTTTCGAGGGTAATAATTATTGAATTATTAAAAGTGAAAATTATTCCAATATTAAAGAGATATTTTTGTAGTCGTCGACATATTCATAGATTTTAGTTTCCTTGTCGTAATCATGAGCAATAATTCGACAAACTCATTTGTTGAGGTTATAAAAATACAGATTAAAAATATAAATACGGCCTCATGTTTTTTTTCCTTCCTGTGCGCTTATTCAAAGCGACACAATACGTGCTGGCCAGTTCGAAATTTGAAATAATCTCAGGTCCAATTAGCCCATACACATCCTTTTACTACGCGCCACTTTGAAATTCTCATGACCTACAAACTTATTTTATGTGTAGCAGCCAACCCCCCTTTTAGGGGTATGTTTTTTTTAGCCTATAACCTGGTCGGTGAATTACTTGACATTTTGGTACAATTTGATTCAAAATCCGTTCGGTCGTTTTCGCGTGATGCTTCCGCATATACACAAACAAACACAAACATCGTACAAAACTCATTCATAGATGTCGCCACACGTCTTTTAAAACGCGCTATCGTTGTGTTTTCTCAAAACTATATAGGATCACTGAACACTGACTTGTTACTGTCTTATTATATGTATAGATATATGTATAGATAGATGTATAGATAAGGTGAAGTAATATTGTAATATTAGAGCATTGACTAGCTTACAAAACTTGAAACTATCCCAAGTAAACATAATTTATTAAAAAAAAATATGAAAATAAACCCTCCATTTATACAAAATGACATTTACAAAAAAACATTAGCTTATTGATTTTTTGTCATTTTTTCTTACGTCCTGTACGAATGATTTAAGAACATCTAAACGTTTTCAAAAATTCTAACCCAAAAACGTAATAATTGTAAATTTTGTAGTTTTTATGTTTTGTTTTTAATGTATTATTCCTGTTTCTTTTTTGTATTAAAAATGGACTTTTAGAAAAATTCTTTTATTATATAAATATAATAATAGTTTAACCAATTTTTGTTCTTCATTCTACGGGACCTATCTTAGCTATAATAGCTACAGAAAAATTTAAAATAAACTGTTGAAAAAAGAGAATTGTATTCCGCCATTACGAAGTTGCTAAAGTGTTTGTTCATTTTGCGTTTATCAGGCAACGACTACGCTCCATAAAACTATACACCAGTCCTGACATTGTCAGATGACAGCGCCAGAAATGTTTCAAAAGTCCATTTAGATAGATAACTGTCAAATCTTTGCTCAAATGCCTATAATATTCGCTAGATGACTAGGTCAATAATACAAAAAGTGTTACGCTATTGTCTATTGTCTATTAAAACTATTGTCCAAAAACTTCTTAAAACTATTGTACATACTTCTTTATAGATTTCCAAATATGAAGAGTTTGGAAAAATAATATAAAAGTAAGTGTTTTGACGCCAGCCAAACTAGAGAGACATGACGTCATCTCTTCGTATTTTCTTACAAAATGTGGTTTTAAAAAGTAGCCATCGTCATACCCATTATTAGCTTCTGACAATTTTTTAAATGTAGTCTATGTGAAAAGAGAACCGTCACAGGAAAAGTGAACTATTTATTTTTACATATAAACAAATATCAAAGTCATAATAAAGTCCACACAGTCTATACTTTTTTACAATTTTAACAATGACATAAAGTTCAAATTATAGATATTTCTTTTAGTTTTGTTCTGTAATGAGCGATTAAGAAATAAACTTCATCCAGAGACTGAACTGCAGCAACCCCTGTAAATGCAACATCTGGCATTGCGCTCGCCTATTCGCCTGCCAAACGTGATGCATATGGAAATACCTCAGAAATAAGAAGAAAAAACAACGGTTTTTAATATAAAAAAGGAGATCCCCATGTCCAGCAATAGTCAGTAGTGGTTGACAAAGTTAAAAGCATGTCCATTCACAAATTCTATTCGTGTGTCAGTGAAAGGGTGTCCATAAAGCTCTCTCCATTGGGACATTGTTCGTCCGGCATTATACGCTTCATTCCAGTTGTAAAATGTTTCAGAGACGAGTACAGACTAAGTGGTTAAGACCGAACGTAACGTGAAAATAACGTCGATAGTCTAATTGTTAACATCAATGAATCTGATCAACCTAAGTAAAAACAAAAATATATACGGACTTTTTCTTCAAAGATTGCCGTGTGATGCAGGCTTAGAGTAGCATCACACCATTTTCCCCGCGAGTGCCGTAAGAGGCGGCTAAACTTTTCAAGGTTTTATGTTTATTACAGTTTTAGGCCACAGAATGACAGCATGTCAAAATAAAGGTGCAATATTTACAAGTACTAAAGTATTTCTGGAATGGGTCTCAAGTATTTCATCAGACGTTGTGATAGACTAGGTAGACAATGAATATATTTTTACGGCTGATTACTCTCTGCCTACCCTGTGAGGAATAAGGCGTGTTACGTGTGTGCGTACATGAGAACTCTTATATTTTCTACTTATCTAAAAAGGACAGCACCATCTTGAAGCTCTTGTTCTGTCTTCTAAATACATCTTTACCACAAGGTAAGATGTGAAAAAAATTTCGTTATTTATTTATCGTATAACATTTACTACATACTTTAATTCATAATTTTACGGTTTTTAAGTACGCCACCGTCTCTTCGGATAGATCGTGAAAGTTCTCGATTATTAATTTAAAAGTGCCCCAATACCTGCACGCTTGATGACCTCATGAAGGCCACAGAAAATGTTGTCCTAAATTTTGGCAGGGATAGAACGAAAAACAAGGCAGGAATAGTGCCC
This sequence comes from Keiferia lycopersicella, assembly GCA_029255805.1. Classification (NCBI taxonomy): domain Eukaryota; kingdom Metazoa; phylum Arthropoda; class Insecta; order Lepidoptera; family Gelechiidae; genus Keiferia; species Keiferia lycopersicella. Next base: position 2,508,425 of record JARACZ010000028.1, read on the forward strand.
AAAATTTATGTTGCTAAATTTTAAAAATTGATAAACGTTATAAAACTTTATCAGAAGAAGAATTGAAAAACGTTAAAAAACTGTTTTTCGTACTGTTCCCGCCAAAAGGTCTGTACACAGCATCGAGCAATACTATTTTCTGCTTTATGCTGCTTGTAGTGCAGAGTTTGTTATTAATGGACCTGCATTGTCTGAACCTAAAAGCACTGAACACGAAACAATAGATAAAATTTAACGTTTCGATGAAATCTTTAGTTATTTCAAGGGTTTTGTAGGAAGTGTATTCTTTTTCTTCTTCTTCTGTCGTGTCGATGGCAAACCCATTCTCACAGAAAATTTTAATTCTGTTGTTTTGCTGTTGTGTACAATAGTCGGTTAATAATAATAATAATAAATAATAAACTAAGTTAGAAAATTAATATTTTATCAAATACTAGAAAATATTCAATTTGAAAAAAAAATGTAAAATGTAAAATTAATATAAAATAAAATTAAAATTTTATTTATATAAAATTTTACTTCTCCTCATATTAATTTTACGTTACATGGTATTTATTAATATTACCATGAATGTAAATTTATTTCATTACAATCACAGAATAAAAAAGAAAATAGAGGCAGCTTTTTTCACTCTACCTTTATGTTTAATTTACATTTTTAGCTCTAGATAAATTAAATTTGATTTTTAAATAAACAAAAAAATATTGTTAGGATGTAATCAGAGGCTCATTTTCAAAAGTGGTTGTTGGGACTTTTGTTGGTTACTCTACACTTTAATATATTTTTTTTAATGGTCTCAACTATCCTAGGCCAATAGTATCATTTCTTACGATCTTTCCCATTCTTTCTTTTCTTCACCGTTTTTTGTGATGCTGAGTCGATGAATGACCCGATGACCCCTTTTCTTCTGAAAACCTGGCACCTTTCTGCTGACTGGAATACCTTTTTAGGACTATTTTTATTATTTTTGTTATTGTTGTTATCGCCGTTTTTATTTAGTTATTTCACATAGTATACCATAAGATTAGTCAATGCCTTCGTTAAACCTCGTAAAGGTTTGTCTCGACGACATAATGTCACATGTCTCGAATTTTCTTACATGTTAATCAGAGTCTTAAGAAAATGGTTCAGATATTATTTCTGGCTGAAGTGCCTCGGCATCATCTAATAATGGCCATTTGTCAACAGGTGATAATATATTGTTTTGGAAGAGGCTGAAAGCAAATATTTGACTTTAGTAACAAAAAAAACAACCTATAATAATCAATTATTACTAGTGATGAAAAAATTTACAAATAAGTGATGCAGGTTGATAAACATACCATCGAAGCCAACTGTTCAAAAGAAGGTCTCGTTTATTTATATGTATTTAATACAAGACCCAAAAATATTCGTTAAAGAGTTAACTGCATCATTGAATATTAAAAATTCATCATTTTATAAAGCATCGATTTTCGAAATTATGGATTATTTAGTCACATCCATACCTGAAAGTTCTATTCCAAACCGAATTTGGGTTATACTTCTTGATCAAATCATCGCATTTTAATTTAGTCAGATCCCAAACTCTTGGAATGACGCTGTGAGAACAGGCGAACTTTTCACAAATGGTATGAAAGGCGTAGATGGTAGCAAATTGGCAGACGTTCCTCAGGTATCTTTTGTCGCATATTTGGTATCGAAACGTTCTGTCTCCGTTGATAGCGTCGTTAATTCTGGTAAAGCCACGTCTCATATTTCGCATGGTAGAGAAACTGCTAGGTTTAGATGGGTTTGTGACTGCGTCATCATTATTAAGGGTTAAGTCTAGTTTACTGTCATGTCTTATAGACGGGGCATTGAAGTTCATCGTGAAAAGATCAATCATATTGCCCATTCCTTCTTGGAGTTCTGGGTCGTTTGACTGGAAGAAGTATTTATTTTATTTGTTTAGATTTTTTGTGAAGTCATAACTGTTTTAGTAATCGTGTTATTATTTTTTCACCAAAACTGCTTTACAAGCCTAGCTCAGGTCTTTTTCATGTTTCTACAGATGGCGTTGTTAGATTTTTTATATTCCCAAAAACAGGTAAGAAAACACTTTTTAGACAAAACAAAACTTTTCAAACCAAAGATCATGAATACCTCAAAACCAAATTTCGTGAATACTTTTGAAGCCGTTGCCAAGGCCCCGATTTCGTAGAACTCTACCTATGTATTACTATTTAAGACCAATGAAAATGGAAATATAAATTTACTTACATCCATGCTAGCTCTGAGGATATCTTTGGTACTCTCGGGCTTAGAGTGTAGTTGATTTAGTTCTTTGGGCTTAATTTTTGAAATATTATTTTTATTAATAGATGAACTCTTTTTCTGTTTCATAGTTGAATTTTGAAGCTTTTTTGGTCTAAGATCTTTTTTTATTATATTAGTAACTTTCGTATGTAACGTTAGTTTTGGTCTTTGTTTGGTTAAAACTTTAATTTTGGCTGTTACTGGAGCTTCATGCCGAAATGGTTGTAGAGTACGAGATTTCTCTACTTGGCTTTGTGAATTTTTCGTCGTATTATTCTGTAAGACTTTCTCTGGCCATTCTGGTGGTTGAAGTGTCACCGGTAATATAACCTTCCGTGCATTCTGTTTTCTCAATAGGTATTGAGGATATTGTTGTTCGGGCCATTTTGGTAACTGTCTGTAACTTATTAAGTATTGAGGATAAAATTGTTCGGGCCATTTTGGCACCCGTCTGTTATTCTGTGATTGGTTTGGCCATCCAGTTTCTTGTTTCAAATTAATTGATTCCTGTGATTCTACCGACTGGCAGATAATGATACACTGTTGAAATAATTATAAAATAAAATATCCCAGTTTCTCAGAAAATTTCGTGTCAAATACATACGTACTTCACGCCTATATTCCTTGCGGGGTAGGCAGAATATTAGCGGCTGTTAAAACACAGCCACTGTTGCTACGTCTGACAAATATTGAGAGCCGTTTAGATTATTCATGTATCACTGCAGTGACAGGTCAGCCTGTCGCCTAAAGTTGTGATAGGTACAGGCAAAACCCTGGAGTCCCTTAGTCGCTTTTTACGACACCAGCGGCTAAGAAATGGGGTGATTCTATTCTAAGCCGGCACCACACGGCACAAATATGTGGTCAAAATAGCAGTAGAAGAACCTTACCGGCAAAATTACTAAAACTAAATTCCAATGGCTCATGCCTTCTTATTTTCTACACCATAAACGTTATCTGTAGTTGTAAAATGTTCTGCTATGAGAATGAGAAAATTGATGAAGTGGAAATTTTTAGATTATTATTTTTGGTGTAAGTTGGAGCTATTTCAGGTCTTTGCAACAGAGACGCTGAGTCGACAAATAATTCGACAAGGGTTTCAGAATTTTCTGTTTTTTTTAAATAGGTATAATGGTATGATCCAGCTAATGAAATAGGGATCTGACGTTATCGTGAGTGAGGACCGCCGCAGCATTAAAAAAAAAATCAAATAAAAGATGTAAATATGTTAGCTGCAAATATTTTAAGGGGTAAATCAGCCCATTAAACTGAACAACTTTCCCCAAAACACATATGTCGAAATATGAGAATTTTTTTTTAACGTCCAATACAAAATGACTTGGTCATTCAGTAATTTTGTATGGGAAGCCCAAATTTTTTTTTCATATTTCCACCTATGTTTCTTGCAGAAAATTGTTCAATGGGCTGGTTTACCCCTTAAAATATTTGCAGCAATTTTTTTTACACCTTGTATTAAACTAATTTATTATAATTAAGTAGGTAATAATTATGACAATATTACTATACTTTTTCCATTTCGTGAGTCTATTTTAGATAAATATAATATTCTTCTGTCCCACCCCTGAAAAGTAATTTTTCTCGACGCCCCCAACCCTACCGGCCATACATAATTCACCTTTACATTACAGTGGGGAAAACTGAACGAAAAAAATTACTTTCGAGTCGCGTAGACCGCATGCGGTTGGAAAGTGCAGTGTATGGTCACGCGATAGAATGCCTGACGTCTAATTATCACTGTATTATGTATTAGAGATACTTGGCGGATAACTCAGCCAAAATGCATGCGCAAAAACTGTGAGCGCAAGCGTAAAAGTCTTGCCAAGTCTGGAAAATTTGTGGTAGCTTGCTTGAGTTTTGTTAATGTTTAAAATTTACAAGTAGGTAGGAAGTGATGATTTGTATACTAAAACATGTATTCATTCTTAAGGAAATGACGTTATAATTCATTAGACTTGGATTTTCAATTTGGATGTCAAAACAAACTCTGACACTAGGGTTTATTGGGTCGTTTGACTTAGTATCCAATACGAAAAAAGAAATATAAACCAAAAAAGAACTAGAGAGTAAATTTTGATTGAAGTGATAGCCTATAAAAACTTTTTTGAATACCAATAGCTAGGCAAAAGATGTTCAGATCTAAGTAAATAAATATTTGAGTTACGTACTTCGATCTTAACTTCACAAGAAATAACACTGTTAGTATCAACTGGAAAGTTCCTTCAACTTAGTTAATAAATTAAGTTAGTTTGCGCCAATTCATTATTTATCTACAAATCGAAAATTGAATTGCCTAGTAGTTTGAGGTGTTCATTTGCCTTTGAAATGGCGAAAGGGACTTCTATGTTATGTACTACAGTACTATATATATACAGAGGAATTTACTGTTCCTGTACGCAATTGGTAACTAGAAACTAATTCCTTCAACCAATCAAGACAGTATCTCGAGGGAAATTCAAGTATCAAATAACTTGAATAGCATACAAGACAGTTTAATCATAATTTTTAACCTTTTATGTGTTTTATTGCAAGTCATATGAGTATCGTAGAAGTATGTAAAAATTAAATTCAGAAACATAACAAAGTCTTTTCTTGGTTTTTCATGTCATATTTACTTAAGAAGAACCTTGAAGAAAGAGCTGTGTTCGTATTTTTAAAATGTTTTATGTGATTTTTGAAAAATTTTACGTTGCTAGATCGATTTAAACTTGCTCGTACAAAAGTACAACATAGATAAGAAAAAGTTGCTTACAGAGCAGAACTAAAATTACATTCTCAAAAACTGTGTTTTATTTATAATATTATAAAGTGAACTTGGCGCGATTTCACCCATGCGCTTGTGTTTATTATGTATACAGTGAGACTACACGAGTCCACTAGCCGAAGTGCGAGGAAAAAATTGAAACTCCGCTGACAGCACGCGTGTCCGACGAAATGAAATTTTATTGACTTTTTCTCATCAGGCTTATCATTTTTTGATGACGCACAGTGATGTGAAGCGATTTTGTATACTTTGGACTAAGGCCATTTTCAAACTTCACGCACAACGGAGAGCAAAAATATCGCAGCGGTCTGTCAGATCTATACTAGAAATGTCAATCCCTATACTAAAACCGCGCAACCGCTGTTGACGCAGCGCTATCGCAGTGTCATCCGACGAGTGCGGTTTTAATATGGGAAGTGACGTTTCTAGTATGGATCTGACACACCGCTGCGATACTTTTGCGCTCCGTCGTACGGCAAGTGTTGTTCCTCGCCTCAGGCCTTTTTCAAACGTAAGCATCCGTATCAACAGCGAACGGGAAGCAGCTGCGTCGACAGCGGTTGAGTGGTTTTAGTATGAAGATTGACATTTATAGTATGGATCTGACAGACCGCTGCGTTCTTTTACCGCTGCGATGTACATTCAATTTAAAAAAGACCTAATGATTTGTGGAATAGAACGATGATCTCTTGAATAGTAAAGCATGGACTATCTCTACTACATACCACGCACTATAGTGATACACGTATCATTTGAAAAGGCCCACAATATCTGTCAGATGTGGCGATATTTTTTATCGGCCGACTGTATTTCTATGGGCGTTAACGCTCTGCATACCCCGCAAAGGATAAAGGCATGATTTATGTGTCTATGTGACTGTGTATACATCTAACGGCTGTATTCACCTTGTCATGGTATTCAGTCTTCGACTTAAAGTTGGTTAAAGATGATTTTCACATTGAACTCTCCGTTGTGCGCTATTTTGACGCATGCGTCTGTCTGAAAATATTGTAATAAGATAAGATGTCACCTTACATTATATTGGACGGCGTCAATACAGTCACTTTTATTTTAATTTACTGTTAAAAAAATTGTGTTTTGAAAAATTAGGAATTTTAGGTAGTATTTTTGGACAATAATTAAATTTGTCATTAATTAATTACCTTGTCAAATACTGTATCGTTTTCCGGAATCGCGACCGTTGATTTGGAAAATTAAACGTCAAATTCATACAATAACGTATCGAATTGCAAACTCTAACATAAATCAGAAAATCATCATGCAGAAAATTACAAACTGTAAAATAACTTTATCGACTATAATATATATGTAACTACTATTATATACGTATATAACAGTCCGCTACTCGGTCCCTCATTTTGGCAATTACCGCCATGTACCGGGTAGATCCAGTCCGATCCGTTCTTCCCAGAACAACTGCTGTCAGTCTCGCCCCACAGGCGTGACTGGTTGTTTGAACAACCATTTAATTTATTTCCGGGTGAGCCACTAACCTTACACTAGGTTCATAAAATTGTTATTGTTAAAATTGTTAATATTTGACCATCAAAAAGCGAAATGTAAAATTTACTACTTTGAATAAATAATTTGACTTGACTTTGACTTTATACCCTGACATGTGAAGCTTCTGTGCCTGGAGCTGCAGCATGAATAGCTTTTCCCCGCTGTCTTTGCAGCACTGCTCCAAGTTGTCCATCTCCTCCCGCATCTGGCTGAGCTTGGACCGCCCCTTCTCGTTCAACTCATTCAGTGTCTCCATTGAGTCCCGGCATTCTAGAATATCCTGCAATTTAAGGCAATAATAACACAAAATAATAAATAATTTAAATCAATTATTGTAGTGTAAAAAGATACAGTAGAATTAGACACAGTATTTGATACAAATATGCTGAGAACCGTGTTCGATCCCTGTTATGTACCTATGTGTTTTTGCTCACATACATTTACCTAACGCTCTTACAGTGAAGCAAAAACATTGTGACAAAACCCACATTCAAATAAAATTTAATTCAGATGATACTTGAATGTGACTTAACCTAAGACTTGGGCCAGGTCAGCCTTCGATTTGAAGAGGCCAGACGGCAATGGCAATGACATCAAACCCCTTAGTTTAGGTAGCTGACAGAGAAAGGGATAAGGCAAGGAGAATGATGATGCTGAGAGCAAGAAAAATGATGATGCTGAGAGCATTTTAAAAACCATAATAGTTAATATGTTGGTATATTTTCAAACCTATAGACACCTGATTCTTTGAGGCATGAGTGGGGCCGAAGCAACAGCACAGATGCCAAAAACAAAACAAATAATGAGAGGATCATGTAGGCAATTGTTATTATTAGGTACTAGTGTGTAATGTCCCAGTCCCACTGCAAGGCAAAGACAACTTGAAAATTATCTTTTAGTTGAAAATTACTAAATTAGTGACACATCATCTACTTCATTGAAAGGGACCAAATTATCGTCACTTTAAAGAAATGTATGAATGAAATATACTTGTATTTTATAAAAGAAATATCTAGTTTCTATTTTGGTATGAAATATTACGAAAAATACTGGTTTTACCTGAATAATAGCTTTCACATGCAGGTGGTACTTTGCCAACCTGTTTACGAAGCTTTGGTAGGTTGCATCCGAGCTTTCTAGCTTTGAAAACTTATTCTGTAGAGCTTCGTAACTTGGCATAGGTATTTTCTTATTCATTTTCGTTGAATAACTTATAATTTACGCTGATGAATAGCTTTTCCCTTGCTCCCTAGGCGACAGACGTACGAGTAGTTTTGATGGCCCCGGAGCCAAAAATATGAAAAAAAGTCCACTGCTGACATAAATTCCCCTTTTGTGGGGTATTGCCGTACTCAACACGCTCGGCAGGCGGATTGGCGAGCGCAGTACTTGAGGTTCAATTGTCTATTATTATTCCTTTGTCAGTTTAGAAGTAGTTTTTACGACACTTACGAGTAGAATTGGGGTGATGCTATCCTAAGCTGGCATCACACGGCAGATAGATCAAGCATCAAACTTTAACTTTTTTAATAAGTAGGTACATCAAGTAGAAGCAGAACCGTGTGTTGCCGGCTTAGAATAGCATCACCCCATTTCTATCCCGTGTATGTCGTAAAAGCTGACTAAGGGACTCGAGGGTTTCATGTGTATTGTTAGGCTATGAGCTGACAACCTGTCACTATAGTGATACACGACTTATCTAAAACGACCCTCCAACGTTTGGTAGACGTGGCGATGACGACCCTAATGTTACGGTCGTTAACGCTCTGCCTACCCCGCCAGGGATAAAGGCGTGATTTGTGTGTGTGTGTCAAGCAGAAACTTAATCTTCAGTAGGTAATTAATGGACCATTTACATTTGACGCTTGACTAGATATTGTGGTGGCAATTAGTGATATTATTAAGGAATTTCTCACTGTCATAAATGGCAAGCCATTTGCACATTAGTGTTGAATACTAAACAATGCCGTATGCCGTGTGATGCCGGCTTAGAATAGCACCACCCCTTTTCTATGCCATGTGATGCTGGCTTAGAATAGCATCACCCCTTTTCTTCCCGCGGGTGTTGTAAAAGGCAGCTATGGGACTCGGGGGTTTCATGTGTGTTACAATTTTAGGCGACAGGCTGACAACCTGTCACTACAGTGATACATGAATCATCTAAAAGGGCCCTCAATACTTGTCAGACGTGTCGATGAAGACCGTAATTTTACGATCGTTAACGCTCTGTCTACCCCGTAAGGGACAAAGGCGTGATTTATGTATGTATGTATGTACTTAACAATAATAGATCTGTTTGCCACCTAGCTGGTTGTCACATCACACACGACGTTTCGCTTATTTAACGCATTCGCAACGCATGCGTCTGTCAGATGCAAGGAAATTTCAAATTCCCCAAACAAGTAACCTTCGAGCCCTTAGTTGCCTTTTACGATACCAGTGAGTTGAATGGGGTGATGCTATTCTAAGCCGGCATCATAAGGCAAAGGTTAGATGCAGCGAGTCATAAATCGTTCACTTTCAGCCGTGAATATCAAATGGATATCAAGCAGTGGTTAGAATCTTGGATCTATGTAATTGATTTATGAGCACAAAGTGTCTATAGTAGGTACTATATTATAGGTATAACATGTTACCCAGCAGTTACGCCCCTTCAACTCATTTACCCGTGGGAATAAGATGTTTTCCCAGCAAGTACCATACATAAAAACCTTTCTCTTGAATCACTCTATCTAATAAGAAAACCTGTTGTGTAGTTTTAAAGATTTGAGCAAACATTCATACAAAAGCGATTTTGCTTTAAACTATGTAGCGATTTTGATTTAAACCTTGAGATGTCAACTACTTTCTGGTCTTAAGGATCTTGAGCTAGGATCAAATTCCACAAGGAACATAAATTGGACTGTCCCGATTGCGTACCGGATAGTACTCCTGCCTTCTACGCCGAGGGTCGTGGGTTCGATCCCCACAGGACACAAAATATTTGTTAAGTCTTTTCAAATATTTGTGTTTAGTCTGGGTGTTGTATGTATTCATTTACAAAAAAGTATACAAGTATTAGTTATCAGCTATCTAGTTCCCATAGTACAAGCTATGCTTAGTTTGGGCCTAGATGGTGCTGTGTGAATTGTCCAAGAAATTTATTTATTTATTTATAAATCAAAATACGGATAAAAATTTTGAATCTCCGGTACTTTGCCTTCTTCCTATGCTGACATTTTGTTTGTATATTTTATTTGAAGCCTTTATCATTTTCCTTTTAAAAATATTATTTTAAAAAATGAAAATGAACATTTTATGTAATCTAATTTAGCAGTATACAAAAATAATGACACTAGCATCACCCCATATTCTTCCCGCGGGTGTCGTAAGAGCCGACTGAGGGACTCGAAGGTATTGGTGTATTACAACTTTTAGGCGACAGGCTGACAACCTGTCACTATAGTGATACACATTTTTCTGAAACAACCTTGGAAAACAATCCTCAAAAATGTCAGACGTGGCGATAGCGACCGTATTCTTACGGTCGTTAACGCTCTGCCTACCCCGCAAGGGATAAAGGCGTGATGTGTGTATGTATGTATGTACTTACAACTGCAAATACCCAAGCCTTACTAAATCGTCTCCTATGAACCGAATCAGAGGCTGAAATGAACAGAACAAAATTATCGTTTTTACTTTTAAAGCATCAACCACCAATCGCTTTTCACCTGACGGGCCGTCAACCTCGTCAGCAATTAACGGTCTATAAAAGATTAAAAGGCTCCCTTTAGCTAAGTGGTGCCAGGGAAAACTTGTCATTGTGAAGAAGTAACACAATAAATTTATCAGTCGATCAGAAAGAAGGGCATCTGAAATTTGTGAAGTGGATTTAATTTTAGTTGGCTGATTTTTGGGGAAGCAGATTATAGTAAACATACAATTTTGAATCAGACGCTCTTTCCTTTCCATGGTCATGTTTAGGGAACGCATGCGTTATTTTAGAGCTGCTGCGTTGTGCGTTAAATGTGGGAACGGCCTAACATTACTTATTTAATTGCCTGCTTAAAAGAGACATTCTGCCTCATTCTATAAAAAAATGTGTAAATTTAGTTCGCCACTTTCATTGAAATTAAAAATTGCCTTTTTACATTTTATTTGAATGCTGTAAAAAAAAGTTTCTATTTTTTTCGCCAATTCGAGCTGATACAAACATTGTCATGTCTTTTGAGTCCTACGTCATACCAGTTTTGTTTATTCATTCCTTTTATGTCTCTCTCAGTCCACTGGCCAGCATCAACACGCCAAACAGCGTGTTTTAAGGTAATATTAGTCGAAGCTGTTTTTACATTATTTTATTGGAAAACAGCGGATCAAAAAAAATATAGCGCCACTTTGCCATAGGTATCCTCTTAAAAAACCGTTAATAAACACGCAATCTACGTTACAACTGGGTAGCTACTGCTCGATTACATAATTAATTCTTGAACATAAAAATGTATTAATAATTAATAAATGTAGCAAAATTTCGTGTAACGATGCGAAGTTTTTAACTGAAATTATTTTTGTTCCATGTTTACCAGAAATTGTGTTGTATTTAATGAATCTGTTATGAGTACGGAAAGAAATATCATCAAGAATTAGGGAAGTGTGTTTGTTAATCGAATTTTCATAATAAAAAGTAATCGAAACGTATAATTTTATTATGAAGAAGATTATAAATTAATACATACATAGTACATCACGCCTTTATCCCTTGCGGGGTTGGCAGAGCATTAGCGGCCGTAAGAATACGGTCGCTATCGCCACGTCTGTCATTTTTGAGGATATTTTTCCAAGGTTATATCAGAAAACATGTGTATCACTATAGTGACAGGTTGTGAGCCTGTCGCCTAAAAATTGTAATACAGCTATACTCTCGAGTCCCTAAGTCGCCTCATACGACACCCGCGGGAAGGATGTGGGGTGATGCTATTCTAAGCCGACAACACACGGCTAATAAATTAATGTTATATAAAATTACCGTGTGATAGCGCCTTAGAAGAGCATGATCTCATTTCTCCTGTGGGTGTCGTAAGAGGTGACTTAGGGTGAAATCCAAGAAATTAGAACACCTAGTACTGCGCTCGCCAATCCGCCTAGATAATTAGACAGCCATGTCCAGCACTGGACTGTTGTGGCTGTAGTAGTAAGTAATATACCATTATACTAGACATTACATTATATTGTTATCATTTTACATTATTTGCCGTGTGATGCCGGCTTAGAATAGCATCACCCCATTTCTTTCCCGTAAGTGTCGTAGAAGCCAACTAAGGTATTCGCAATTTCAAGCGGCAGGCTGACCACTTGTCACTATAGATATGCATGATTTTTCTGAAACGACCCTCAAATATTGTCAGACGTGGCGATAGAGACCGTTATTTTTAGCTATTTTTTTTACACCCTGTACACCCATGACAGAGGCGTTTGTCGAAAAAATAACAAAAATAACAAAAAACGAGCGAGCTCGGTCCACCAGCTGACAATATTATGACTACAGCTAAACTATCTTCTATTTTTAGCTTCCCTCGAAACAGAAAATCATTGTCAGATGTACATCGAATCTACTTATGACGTTAAGTAATAAATGCCCATTTGTCAATGACTTGCAACTTAACATGATTTGACAAGTAGATATACCTATCAATATTACGATCAAAAAACTGCGACATGAACTCAAGTATAAAATAAAGATCCTTTTACACTAGTACTAGCGGCTCGTCTAGCAGTTGCACCCACTGCTAAACATTTTCTTATGAGAATAAACCATAATATGATACATACACCCTATCTAAAAAAATGCATCAAAATCCGTGGTGAAGTTACAAAGATCGTTTTTGCAAGTATCATTGGCCAAACCGTCAAACGCAAAGCGTTGAACGATATCATTCATTTCAATCATTTATGGCTTACATGTACAAATAAAAAAGATCTTAATTTAAGTATGTTTACATGGTACGCGTACATGCACCCGGATAGGGCATTGCAATTATTGAGGCATGCATGCGATTGCCATTACAAAATAATTATAAAAATCGAAAATGTCACTTAATATCACTTGTATTGGGTGGCCAGATCATGATCTGCCGGCGTATCACGATTCGCCTAGGCATATGACGTATCACATAAGTATCCTTGCTATGTATCAATTTGTACATAATATAACATGAAACCGTTTTCTGCGTTTTTCTGTGTGTCTGTCATGGATACCGCTAACTCTTTTTAAATTAAGCACTTTGATTCAGTTTTTTTAGATTAAACTATTTAAGATTAAGGATCACTTCTATAAAACATGCCAAAAAAATACTTCTTTTTTCTGAGGGAAAATTATAAGCAGCCGGCTTTTTTAGGAATTCTAAACAAATAAAAATACATACATTTTATAATGTTAATAACATAACCTTTTATTTGTCAATATTTTAAGAGGTAAATTTAAATAGCACATACTGCTAACGAATTTTAACGATTTATTTCATTTAATAAACAAACAGATGAGATCGTGCTTTTAAATTTAGAATTTTCACTCTCCACTAATGGCGTTTTTAAAAAGATAATCAACATCAGCGGTCGTATAAAAGTGCGATCCTCCATTTTTTTGTCGGTTAATATGTCTAAAATCTTCTTCTAAGCCTGAAAACACTTTTCTGAAAACCACATAAAAATCGGTTTCTCCAAACGTGAGATAATAACGGACAAACATACATACATAAATTCATACAGATCAAACTGAGAACTCGTTTTTTTAAGTCAGTTAAAAAAGCCAAACTGGCAGCTATACAATCATCGTATTTTTTTGTTTCTATATCGATTTTTTTCTAAGGGAAAAATCTGTCAATCATTAAATGTGATCGTTTCGTTCAAACGAGTGTAAAGGCTCCTTTAGATCTGCGCTGCACACACATGCAACACTTATAAGTACCCCTCTTCAGGTGCATTGAAGCATTGACATATAAAACTGTATTCCCACATTTTCTCCTACATTTGCTCCCCACAACCTTAGTCCGGTGGTTGTCAGTGCCCAGGGAGGAGTGCTAAGTGTCAGTGTCAGTGAAGGACTTAGAAAAAAATTTAAACAAAATGAAGAACGCATTTTTGTTAGCGGTCCTCCTTTTTGGAATCGCCACCGGAGAACACAGTGACGTGAGTACTTTAGATATATCCGAATTTGTTAAAAAAGTGTGATGAGGTTATGTGTATCCGAATTTGTAAGGTCAAAATGATCACAAAAAGTTGCAAAGTGACAAAAAACACAAAAACTAATGAAAAATTCGCCAGACTGACTTTTTGTGGGCGATGGAATTTTTTGTTCATGATTTCCAGTATAACACTGGGTAACTTATTAAAAGTGTTTTAACACTTAAATGGAACCGTTGAAGAACCCGCCTCATTTTAAGTGTTACTCTGTAAACAAATATTGTGTTTTTCAGCATTCCCATAATGGAAATTGTTTAGTGCGATTTTTTAACAACTTGCCTATGCAATATATTAAAAGTATTTACTGGCATACACGGTGTATACAAAATGGAATAATTAATTGCAAATTTCATAAAAATAAGAGAAATGGTAAACTACTGTAAAAAATTGCATAACCTTGCAGTTGAATATCTAAGTGAATTTACATGCAATTGTAATAAAATAATGTGTTAAATAGCTAATGTGTTTTTGGAGCTTAACCGTAAATAGTAGATAGGTAATAATGAATTAAAGCTTGTAAATTTTTCAATTTCTTATTTTCATTTATGAGAATAATATAGCACTGTGAGTGCAGTAAATCCTAATAAATTAATTAGGTACATAATGAACTCTATAATTGCAACCTGACATATTCAAAAAGCAGAGCAATGTTAAACGATTTTCAGAATTTTGACCAAAAACCGAAATGTTCCGAAAGCGTGACTTAATTCTAAATTGGCAGGATTATGGTCGAATTCCTAAAATTATTCACGCAAAACGAGGTTCAAGAGTAAATTCCGGAATATGGCTGAATATCCAAGAGTTTAGTCAAATTCCGATTTTACCATATTCCTGTGTCTGATGTGATATTATACAAGACAAGATAAGGTATCACTATCACTAAACAGCTAAGTCGCTTTTCGCGTCTGTCTGTATGTGTTTGCTTTAATTTTCAAACTACACAACGGACTTTGATGTAGGTTTTCAAGAGTTTTTGTAGGTTTTGGAGTGATTCAAGAGGAAGATTTTTATGTATAATACTTACCGAGGAAACATCTTATTCCTACGGGAAAAAAAGTTACAGCAGGACGCTGGGTTGGCCGCTAGTCTATTATAAAATGTTTAGAGTCACTAAGTGATATATGATCAGGAGCTAAATACCTACATAAGTAAATTTCATGAAAAATAGCACAAAAATCTTTAAGTACCATCATTCTTCTTGCCTTATCCCGTTACTCTGTCGACTCACCTACCTAACCTAGGAGATGACGGAGAACCAAGTTTTTATTCAGAACGATATCATTTTGAATTTCTGAAATTCTACGATAAAACTAGGTTCGGTTAGGCCATTTTCCAACATTTTGACCTTGCGACTAAAACCCTACAAAAAGTGTCTTATCTTTTCCCAAAGTTTTAACAAATTGATTGATTGATATTGAAACACCTTTCAGGGATTGGATTTTTTGTCGCCAAATCTCTGATGATTGTTCTAGAAACTTTTAAGGTAGAAAAAGTTTATTAAGTAACTTTATTGACGAATAATTTTGCAAATTGTCCAGCTTAGTTTCCAAAATGTTTGCAGAACTTTTTGAATTATAATGAGGTGGGCCTTTTTTTATAAAAGTAAAAAAATCTAATGATATTTTAGACAAAGATGTTGCTTATCGTTTCGAAGTCTAAGTAAAAAAAAAAAACTAGTTCAAAGACATTGGTCACCAACACTCCTGGCTTTGATCAGTAAGACAAACGATTTTACATCAAGTTATATCAGAAGAAGAAGAAGAGTTTATCTAAGCAACCCTAAAGTAAAAGTGACATCTATTGGTAAAATTTACTGTTAAGTATCTTTGAAAACATCATTTAATTTCCTACCTAGTTAAGTGTGATAAAAACATGCACTTATATAGGGCCTTTGATTAAGCGTGGTGTAGTTAGATATTGAAATAGAATAAAACAGGCAAACTGTAAGGTAGATATTAACATTTTTTTTTTCATTTGAATGGCCTATGTCTGTCAGTCAGCGTGAAATATGACATTATTCCACCGCGGCTTCTTACGGTGGCACAGACACGTTTGGAAGAGGGTTACTGAGACAATGGGATGGGTCGAAATGGGGTGATGCTGTTCTGAATTGACGCCACAAGGTCTATACAATCAACTCCGATTAATTCTGCGATATCAAACTTAATCAATATCAGGGACATTGCTGGTCTAGATTCGAACAAAATTAATGAATCTTAGGAGAGTTAATGGGTCTGAGGGAATGACGAAGATATTTCAATCGTATTCCTAAGCCACGGAGTATATTTTTGACTGATAAGCTAAAAATCTAAAAAGTTAAAAAAAGGGGAGGCCTTTGCCCTGCAGTAGGACGCTGAGCAGGCTATTTAAAAAAAAAGCTCTAAATCAGATTATAGGTGGACCAGAACCAGTAGGTCTTCCAGCTAGGTGAACCCATGACCAAAACAGAGCGACTGGTAACGACAGGATGCCGAAAACGGGAGATTATGCCTTGGAGACTACTTCTATAGCCGTATAGGCGGCGGTCGTAACATAACCATGTCATAAGCCTGCTACTTGTAGAAGGCAGTTGGAAAATTCTGACACTAGGGTTCACTGGGTCGTTGGACGACTCTGTGTCCCACTCGAAAAGAATACTTCTATAGCCAGTAGTATGCCATACGCTGATGTATTGAGTCATGTTATAAGTTTACCTACTTTGCACTTAAATATGCAATTTCGTCTCTTTATATTACTTTATTCTAAATGAAAAAGCTATTTGAAAAAAGTCATTGCAGAGCCAGGTGACGCCATGATTACAATATTCTTTCTCACATGATATACAAGCTTAGAAAAAAGGACGGGAGTAAAGAGAACCTGCTTATAAATAAAATGAAGCCAGGAAAATGAGCTACATATAGGGGTTTCTAGTTGTATGCTTTCGATGCAGCTGACTGAGGTCAAACAGTTACCACATCAGTAGATATCCGCACAAACCCAGTATCGTTTGTCTGATTGACTGATTCTCTGTACTAAAACACCACAAACCAACTCTGGTAAAACCTAGAACACTTGTTATTAAGTATGCTTATAGATCCCGGGAAAAGAAATCATAGTAACAGCCGTAACTAAGGAGTAATGGAAGGGCGCTAAACAGATGGCGCTAGCTGTTTTTTAAAACGTGGTATCGTTGTGTTTACTACGCATATTGACTACCTGACAACCCGGCTGCGATGCACGTAGACTTTACTTTTTTTTTCATTTTTTGTGTACTTTGATGTCTTCGATGTCTTCTTGCTATTGAACGCCTTGTTACAGAAAGTTTAAAAGTAAATCCCATTATGGGGCTGCACCCGCAATTTTTTTACCTTTCTTCATCACTGCTCTCTCTTTCTCAACATTTTCAGCTCTTACCATAAAAATTGCAATAAAGGAACTCGCATGCGTCGCTAGGCGATTTTCGAAATTGGAATGTTAATATTTTGTAAAGAGTTCTTGTGCGATTATGAGATGTCTTTCTTACATAAATACATACATACACATATCACGCCTTTATCCCTTGCGGGGTAGGCAGAGCGATAACGATCGCAAAATTACGGTCGTTATCGCCACGTTTGACAACATTTGAGGGTTGCAGATAAGTCGTGTATCACTATAGTGGCAGGTTGTCAGCCTGTCGCCTAAAATTGCAATACACTTAAAACCCTCAAGTCCCTCAGTCGCCCCTTACGACACCCACGGGATAGAAATGGGGCGATGCTATTCTAAGCCGGCATCACAAGGCAATGTCTTTCTTCACTTTTAATAAACAGCTGATTTAAGAATATCATAGAACATTATAGATGCGTGACTTTTTTATATCATAGAACAAAACAAAATATTGCGCTATAGTCCTATCATAAAATAAAGAACTGCCATATATAATAGGTACCCTGTATCTTTTATTCTACGTGTAATGCCGGCTTAGAATAGCATCACCCCATTTTTTTCTCTGGGGTGAAGTAGGAGGCGGGCGACAGGGTTTCATGATTATTGCCTTTAGTTGTCACCTGTCATTACAGTGATACGTGAATTATCAAAAACGGTCACCAATATTTGTCTGACCGTGGCGACAGCAACCGTATTTTACAGACGTTAGCGCTCTGCCTACCCTGCAATAGAGAAAGGTGTTATACAGACAGGTGTTGTAAAAAATTGCTGCAAGTATTTGAAGAGGTGAACCATCCCATGAAACCGAACAACTTTCCCCACGGAACATAGTTCAAAATATAAAAAAAATTAGACCTCCCATACAAAATTACCAACCAACCAAGTCAGTTTGTATACCCATACAAATTTACACACTACCGGTACAATTTATTTTTCATTTTTCTACATATGTTTCTTTGGAAAAGTTGTTAAGTTTCATGGGCTGATTCATCCCTTAAAATATTAGCAGCTAATATTTTTACACCCTATGTAATTATTGTATGTAGGTAGGTATCATGTATCGCCGTAGCGACAAAGTAAAATGAAATGCCATGCCAATCACTTAAATAGGGTAGCCTTCTCTGAAAACCTTTACCACAGAGACGGATCGCACACTTAACGCACAACGCTCCGCTAAAATAACGCATCCGTATCGCAGCCGTCTGTCAGATCCATACTAGAAACGTCAATCCCCATTATTAAAACCGCTCAAACGCTATCGTCGGATACGTTTCATACAGATGCATTATTTTGACGGATGCGTCAACAGCGGTTGAACGGTTTTAGTAAGGGAATTGACGTTTCTAACATGGATCTGACAAAGCGCTGCGATACGGATGCGTTATTTTAGCGGAGCGTTGTGCGTTGAGTGTGAGATCCGCAAGACCTTTACAGATGGCCAGCCATTCACTGAAATGAGGTACATCGAAACCCTCTACAGGCTTACGCTAAGCCTATAAAGGAGCAAATTTGGTCTGTATTACCTACTGCACAGTCAGTATTGTTTTGTGTGAAAGACCAGAAAGACATACAATATAAACTTTTATATTTCTTTTTAAGACGTCGCCCTATTCTAAGAACCTGTTCTTACATACATACATAAATCATGTCTTTATCCTTTGCGGGGTAGGCAGAGCGCTAACGGCCGTTAGAATACGGTCGCTATCGCCACGTCTGACATTTTTGAGAATTGTTTTCCAAGGTTTTTTCAGAAAACATGTGTGTCACTATAGTGACAGGTAAATAATTTCTTTTTCTTCAAGAGGCTTAGACGCACTTAAGTACTTCACCCAAATAAGGGAAAAAAGTCAATGTCGTGTCGTATCAAGAGGTAAAATCTCTGACGGAGAGAAGAGAAGAATGAAAATTACTCCACCGACAAGAGTCCAAGTCTTAAGTTTTAAAAATCTCCAGTTACTCGATTATTATGAAAATAAAATTCTGTATGTCGATCAAAGAAAACACTTTTTTTCCCTACAAGCTTGCTGAAAATCCTTTGTCATCATGAATGAATATGCCATAGTCTTCTTCTTTTTGAGCGGAACATCGAGTCGTTCAACAACCCGATGAACCTTGGTATCAGAGATTTTTATATCTTTGTTTTTTTTTACGCTCAAACCAGTGAATCGGTTTTGATGAAATTTGGAAATAAGTATGTTTCAAAGGTAAGAAAGATTATAAAACTATTTGCGAGTTAAAAAAAAAATAGTGTTTTGGGTTCCTAGAAAAATGAAAATCAACCCAATGCACATGCTAAATTATGATATGCTATCAACATAAGTATTTTGAAGATAATAAATTGAACCATCGGTCATTGTTTATGGATTCCAGCCTAGATTCCTCTCTCAATAAACAGTTAAGCTCATGCATGGCTTGATACAAGCTATATTTAGCCTATGATGTGCTCAAGCTACTTAAGCTATGCATCTTGGGTTGGCACTCAAGCGAATCCAGGTTACCCCGCTAGTCTTATTTGCAAAATGTGAGATGATGGAAATTGCTCAACCAATTTTAATGCAGTTTTTCTTAGATCATGAAACTAGCTGATACCGGTCAATTTGGATTTTTATTACACCTAGATATTTCTTGTACAAAACATATCTAAAAAGAGCAGTTTTCGTCGTATCTGTGCATTTAGTTCCTAGTATCTATAAAAGCAGCTTTTTGCCGAGCTGCCCATAGACAGAAGTAAATAGGTTTTTTATTGACGACCGATGTGGCGCAGTGGTAGTGCGACTGCCTTTGACGCAGAAGGTCCCGGGTTCGATTCTCGGTGGGTCACTCACAAAGTTGATATTTGTCTCTTTGTGAATTTGTTCCCAGTCTGGTTAGGACATTGCGGGCTGAACCACCCGATTGTCCGTAAGTAAGATGGTTCCGTGCTTCGGATGGCACGTTAAGCCGTAGGTCCCGGTTGCTGTCTATGATCACTTACGACGGCGGTCGTTACTCAACCATGTCAGAAGCCTGCTACTTGTAGAAGGCGGTTGAAAAATTCTGACACTAGGGTTCATCGGGTCGTTGGACGATTCGGTGTCCCACACGAAAAGAAGAAGAAGAAGAAGAAGATTAACTGAACTTGACAGGTGATCCCTCAATTTACAAAAATAACAACAGTTTCACATACCTAGACAAGTTCATGGTCTTTGGCGAATCACGCATCTAACACAAACCGCTGCGCATTTTTAGCGTATGCGTTTGTCTGAGCAAAATCCCTTCCCCCCTGGGTCACTGGTACTATCAACTTATACCATTGATGGTACTAGTGGCACAAACTTATTTCGCTAGTACCATTAAAAGCAAGCCAACAACTGACTTTGACGCAGCACCGTCAAATTAACTTGCATTGTTTGACAGATGCATCTGTGACGCAGATTGCGTTGAACCTGCCGTGCGTCAACGCCGGTTTTTAGTTTGGAAAATTCGGAATTCCATTGACAGACGCATGCGTTACGGTTTCGCTAAAATAAAGTGTGAGAACCACCTATCGTAGAACGGTTTACAATGAAAGTAATGCAACGTAATTGCCAAGAAGTGAGGTGGAAAATAGGGGCAAGTTTTTTCAAACTGTAGCTCTGATTAGCGTTTTAATAACTAGATACAACATCCGTTTGTTGTAAGTTGAGAGAAATCTATGGAAAAGTATACACACACACACACACACACACACACACACACGTACAAATCACGCCTATATCCCTGGTGGGATAGGCAGGGCGTTAACGACCATAAAATTACGTCTGACAAATGTTTGAGGGTCGTTTCAGATACGCCGCGTATCACTATAGTGACAGGTTGTCAGTCTGTCGCCTAAAATTGCAATACACATGAATCCCCAAGTCTTCACGCCCACAGGAAAGAAATAGGGTACTATGAAAAGTATGGTAAATCATAATAAAGTAGTCTTCTTTCTTGTGGGACACCGAGTTGTCCGACAACCACATGAACCCTGGTGTTAGTTTTTTCAACAGCCTACAGCAAATAGCCGGCTTTGGACATGAGGACTAATTGTCTAATTTGGATGACGACCGATTTTGTATAGAGAAAAATAGCATAGTGGACTTTCAGGTCAACTGAACTACTTTTTGAAACGATCTCAAACGATATTTTGTATGAAAATACGAACGTATGATGTCATACGTTGCTATTTTGGATGGCGCCAGAACACTTATTTTATAATCATTTTTCATTTCTTTATTAAAACTTTGAATATTTTTAAAAACTATGAATGAAGTCCGTAGTTAGTATTTTCGGACAATAGTTTTAAGTGTAAAAGATTTATATTTGATTAATCACCTAGTCCACTAGCGAATTGCGTCAGAATGGTTTTGAAGTGTCAAAATAGCGTTCGTCTGTCGGCTTCAATAGAATTGTCAAAATGATGCAGTACCTGTACTGTACGTTTAAGTAAGTAGGTACCTTTTTTTCAGTCCGAAATAATTCAGTATGTTTACAGTAATTTCTTACAATATCTACCGTTTCTTCGAAGTCACAGTAACACAATTCATATCCAAAGTATCAATTAAACATGAAAGTGGAAAACTAGCGTACACCTTACATTCTCAACGTCTAGGTGATACCCTCATATTAATCGCTAATTCGTGACGATCGATGTGGCGCAGTAGTAGTGCTGCCTTTGACACAGAAGGTTCCGGGTTCGATTCTCGGTGGGTCACTCACAAAGTTGATATTTATCACTTTGTGAATTTCTTCCCAGTCTGGTTAGGACATTGCGGGCTGAACCACCCGATTGTCCGTAAGTAAGATGGTTCCGTGTTTCGGATGGCACGTTAAGCCGTAGGTCCCGGCTGCTGTCTATGATCACTTAGTTGGCGGTCGTTACACAACCATGTCAGAAGCCTGCTACTCGTAGAAGATGGTTGAAAAATTCTGACACTAGGTTCATCGGGTTGTTAGACGACTTGGTGTCCCACACGAAAAGAGAAAAGAGAGAAATCGCTAATTTATACCTATATGTCAACTCATGTATGATTTTCTCAGGTGGTATTGTAGTAAAGAAAGTGATTGAACCATGTCACATAATTGTTCACAATAATTGTGAGCTATTAGAATTTTAATGGCATCAGAAAGTTTATTCATTGCTGAACATTCGCTTTGTCGATAGGCATGCATTGTGAATACACTACATATATTATTAGAACGAAATGCATTCACATTGCTATATTACTCATATTAATTAAAATTTGAAATTGAAGAATTGACAAGCGTCGACCGGGAATCGAACCCGGGCATATCGGGTTTTCATTAACATTATATTATGCAAATAAACCGTGAATAATCAACTGCAAATGTTATAACTATAAGTGATGAAACAGGAAATGAAACTAGGGTCCGTGTTTATAAATTGCACTCAACTCTGAGATCAATCTCAAGTGCGATTTTGACAAATGTCAGTCAATACTAACAGCATCTCAAAGTCGCACTCAATACTTATTTCTGAGTTAAATGCGGTTTATAAATGCGGGCCTAGAAAAGTTTTTACAAGGGACCTAGGTATATTATTGTTTTTTTTTTATTTGACCTATGGTCATTGACGAAAATTTAAAATTTTAGAAATACGTTTATTCATTAAAATATAATATTTTTACTCATTGTAGGGTTCAAGTGAAAGGAAATAGTTTCTGCCTACCCCAACGGGAAAGAGACGTGATTTATGTATGTATGTTGTATAGTTCAGTCGTGGAATTCCCGTCTTATTCTTGGTTGACATGCTTCAATTTCGCTGATTGCGTTTGGACTGTTAGCCATACAGTTCAATTAATGAATCGAAATTAATTGAATTGAATTTTACAATATTGAATTCTGCTTATTAAAGGAAGTAGTCTACATAACTTTGTCGGTCCAGATTGAGGGAATTTGCCATGATAAGAGTCTGATGCCGGCATAGAATAGCATTATCCCAATTCTTCCCGTGGGCAACTAATGAGCTCGATAGTTTCATGTGTATTACCACGTATTACATCTTTAGGCGATAGGCTGACAACCTGTCACTAAAGTGACACACGAATCATCTGAATCAATACCTGTCAGACGTGGCGATAACGAACATAATTTTACGATCGTTAATGGTCTGCCTATCCCCCAAGGGTTAAAGGCGTGATTTGTGTGTCTATGTATGTATGTAAGAGTCAGAAAAAAATTATCTTCGTATGGGAGACGAAAGAATTGTCTGCCATTCAAAAGCTAATTTTATAAAAATCTGATTTTGTAAGCACAAGCAATCACCTAAGTATTCTGATAATAGCAAAGAAATAGGTATACGAGAAGAAAAATTAAAAAAAAATGCGTCAAATGGATGCAACAGGCCTTTTGCATACTTTACACACACATAACGCCTTTATCCCTTGTGGAGTAGCCAGAGCGTAAGTGGCTATTAAAATACGGTCGCTTCCGAATCATCTAACCAATATTTAGGGCACTTTTAGATGGTCGTGTATCATTGTAATGACAGGTTGTAAGCCTGTCACCTGAAGTTGTAATACACATTAATACACATGAAACTCTCGAGGCCTTTAGTTGTCTCTTACGTACGACACCGCAAGTAAAAACTGGGATGATGCTATTCTAAATCAGCATCACACGACATAGATCAAGGTATCGCCAGGTACATGCATAGGTATTGAACAAAATGGTATTCTAGAAACTAATCAAATAAATTGGAGTTGGAACTCAATATTATTTGAACTGTCCAACTAACTTTAGACCTTCGGTTTGTTTAACGACTGTCTAATAAATTAATGGCTGAGCCAGGTGGGCTCTTAATGGTCCAATTTATCATATTAATCGTGAAATTCCGTATCACATTACATCTTTCATGGCTTAAAAGATTATTTCCTGTTACCTTAATTGGTGGTTGTTAACGTCGACTGAGAGAAAATGAGCTATGTTTAGAACTCGGGGACTGTTGTTAGAAAATTTGTACATACATACATACATAAATCACGCCTATATTCCAGGCGGGTTAAGCAGAACGCTAACGACAGTAATATTACGGTCGTTATTGTCACGTCTGACAAATGTTTGAGGATCGTTTCACATAAGTCGTGTATCACCATAAAGACAGGTTGTCATCTTGTCGCCTAATATTGCAATATACATGAAACCCTCGAGTCCCTTAGTCGGCTTCTACGACACCCACGAGAAAGAAATGGGGTGATGCTATTCTAAACCGACATCGCACGGCAGACACAGATAGAATTTGTGGCACTGGGAGGTGCCACAAAACAACAAAAAGATCTTCAAAAGTTTACTAAGATGTAGGAAAAAAAAACCCTAAAACAATAAAACTAGGTTAGCACTGATGATGGATGAGTAAGGAATGAAGATGAATAAGCTAGGACAGATAAGAAAGTACCTCCGTGAGGGTTTCCTTAAAATATTATTATGGCCGAAGTCGGTGGTCATTTGATTTCACTTCACTATTTATACGATTTACACTTGTGATCTTATTCCACAATCTAATTTACTAGTATTATATTGCGAATTATTAGAATTTATTGTACTATAATTCCTGCTGGAGGATTTTGTATACACTGAGTCAAAAAAAGATACGTCTGACGACATTCCAATTTCGTAGTTTGAAATGATTCGTGAAAGGAGGGATGACTTGGAAAGGATGCCGACGCAGAGTTTTTACTCTGCTACAAAATATATCCGACATCACACAGATAGAAAATTTGTGTTTACTATTAATAAGGATACTTAAAAATGTATCGATGACTCTCTAGATAATTATACAGGATTGTTTGTTAGTAATGGATTAATTATTAACTGCGGGACGAGCTGGTGATGAGCAAAAATATTTATTTCTTAGTAAAATTTCTTTTAATACGAGTATGAAAATTTTATTTTTTTGGATCGGCCATACAAATTCACTTTGTCAGTAATACATTCTCAATACGCAGCCCAAGTACTTTTATTTTATTTCCAGAAAAAATCTTAGAAAAGTTGTTTGTTAGGAAACAGTCCTAGAAAAATCATAGAATTTTTTTTTGTTAGGAAAGAGTTAAAGTATAAAAAAGCTTAAAATTAAATAAATTATTTTGGTCGGTAAGTTTTTCTTTAGTATAAATAATAAAATAGCTATGAAACTCAGTTGCTTCATGAAAAATATGATCTCTTTGATGTCATCACTCTCCTTGCCTTATCCCGTTCTCTGTCGGGGTCGGCTACCTAACCTAGGGGATTTGATGTGGAACCAAGTTTTTTACACAGAGCGACTTTTTACCATCTGACCTCTGCAACCCGAAGGCCCTGGCCCGAATCCTAGGTTAACTCACATTAAAATATCATCCGGATGCAAATTTAATTTGAATATGGGTTTCATCAAGATGTTTTCCTTCACCATAAGAGCAGTCGGTAAATGTACGTGAGTAAAAACACATTGGTACATAGCTGGGATTGAACTCGGGTCTCCCGATTGTAAGACCAATGTCCTAACCACTTGGTCACCGACGCTCTTTATATGATCACTTGGGTGGAAAAATACAAATACACACTTCCTGTACTAACTTCCCGCATGTGTTTTTCGATAGTGTTATTCACTCTTACAAATAATTTTCTTGACACAATCAGTTTTTACAAACACTACACTCTACCAAGCTAATCGTATAATCTATTGTTTGTTGAAAGGTTAACAGCCGTAAAAACATAGTCACCTACTTTTTCCAAGTAAACACAACTTAACTCATTGTCAATATATGGATTAATAATTCTATTGTCTCACTATATCCGATTAACACATTTCACATGGATAGAGACATTATACCGGAATAGCTGAAAAAAAGCCCTAAGTCAATGAAACAGAGCATTCTTTAGTATGGCGACAAAACTATGTTCGTAGAGTGATAGGAAAATGTATGGAATGCGGCAAACGGGGTCACATTTCCGGAAGTGTAAGCAGATCGCACACTCAACGTACGACGGAGTGCTGAAATATCGCAGCGGTCTGTCAGATCCATACTAGAAACGTCAACACCCATACTAAAACCACTCTGCGCTAGCGCAGCGTCGTCTGTCGAGTGCGGTTTTAGTATGGATCTGGCAGACCGCTGCGCGATATTTTTGCACTCCGTCAAGTCAAGTGCGTCAAGCGTGAGTTCCGCTTTAGTTATTGCGAACACAATTCTATGATTTTATTGATTAATTGTCAGTAGAAATATCATGATTATTATATTTTATTATTTGCTAAGAGGTAGCGGTAACGGTATAATTTTTCTACTTGTGTTTAAAGCAACATTTATTTTAACACTGGATGTGTTTAGTGATGATCTGACAGAAGGCTGCGATATTCTAGCGCTCCGTAGTGCGTTAAGTGTGCGATTCGACTAACATATTTTTGCTTTACAATGGGGAAGAAAGAATTTGAGAATGTTATGTTCTGCGAGCTGTGAAAAAATGCTTTCAGGCTATGTGATACTTTCAGAATAGAAAAATAAAATGGATGCAAGCTAAGCATGGATTATGCCGTGTCAGTGACCTGCAAAGAAACAGGTATATAATCCAGAAACCTTCTAGCATTTTAGGTATAAAATATACGTATATAGCAGACCTATGAAATTTAGCTTTCTTGTCATGTCAAGTCTGATAAAGATTCATTAAAGTTTATTTGCCATAGTGTAGTCAAAAAGTCAATCTTTAAATATGAGCAAATAGCAAATGTCCAGTGTTGTAAACATTTGTTAATAATTTTGATAAAATATGATCTCATCAGCCTTTGACAGTCCACTGCTGGACGTGGTCCTTCCTTAGGGTACGGCACAAGATGCGCGATCTCTCTTTTCACACTCCAGTCGCTACCAGCCGCTCTCTTTAAGCCATCGGTCGACTTAAGTATGATCTTATGTGGAAACCATTGCTTCAGTTCTTACTTACACTTACTAAAAATACCATTCTCTTCTATTCCAGAGCACAGAAGAAACGCTCAAACGGGGCCTGAGCAATAAGTGCGCAGCGCGAGAGACTTCCTCATGTATAGCCTACGAGCTGGTCGGCTACGTGGACAGAATGCTGAGGACTGCCTCGTTCCAGCTGAGCGATGACGTCATGGTCGTCGATGACAGGTGAGCTTGTTTCGGAGAGTACGTTTAACAAGGAGAGAATCGCATTTTGAAGATTTTTTGAAAACTTATGGAAAGTTGCCAAAAGATTGGCCGAAGAAGAAGCGTCTGATGGCAAGGGAACATAGAAACCAACCAAAAAACAAAGCGTAATATTCCCCGTACTAAGATGCTATAATAGGAAAACACAGCCATTTATCATTCAAATACCTGCCTGTTTTTTCATCTCGCAACCTTCTGCGTAGAAGGAGGATTAACTGTTTTACGCAAGACTGAAAAGGGATGCTGTAAATGGCGCGAGAAAGTTGATAACCGAAAACAAAATTGTTTTCCCTGTATCTTAAGGAAAGTATTGTAAAAATCTGTTTAGAAAAATACCACTTTTGCTATCAAGTAAGCGTGACTTTCGGGTTTCAGTCTGTTGTTTATATTAAAGGCGGATATTACCCAATTCATCAAAATTTTCTACGTTGATGGGCAATAAGGAAAAAGGGTTTTCTGGAGAAAAGTGGTAAGTTATAAGCAAAAATATGCACAATACAACAAATGAAACTGTTAAAATTTTATGTGTAATGATGACTGGATTATCACAATATACCTAAGTGTGATAAATAGGATTGTAAACAAATGTTTATGATATTTTATCATTTATTTTTGTGAGAATCGCTACTTTGTAATTTAACTATATACGGGGTGTTTATTGTAAAGTACCTACAACTTATAACTCGAAAGTCAATCAGTATGATGCTTGATTTTATGTTACGCAACAACCTAAAAAAAATTGAGAAGAGTGATTCTAAAATCTCAAAATAGTTTTTTGTTAGTAATTTTATACAAACGAAACAAGTGGAAAGAAATGGTTTGTTTCGTTCGTATTACCTTTCTAACAAAAACTTATCAATATCTAGTGTTTGATTAAAACACCAAGTATTCGAATTTGCTATCTTGTGAAAATTTCTACAAAAAAAACCTTCTTAAATCTTAAAATAGTTTTTGGCAATGCTTTTGATACTCATGACACTCAAAAGGCTTGATGGACTGTGACCCTTTCATCTTGGTTTTATTCTCAAATGAAACTGGGTCACCCGAATCTATCCTGGGAATCAGATTTCACCAGCTCCATCACACATTTGGATTGAAGAACTCACTTGAGGGTTGAGAGTGCAAATCCGCTATCGTTTTCTTTAGGCGAGGAACACACTTGATGCACGACGGAGCGCAAAAATATCGCAGCGGTCTGTCAGATCCATACTCGAAACTCACACCATACTAAAACCGCACTCGACGGATGACACTGCGACAGCGTTGCGTCGGTTTTAGTATGGGGATTGACATTTCAAGTATGGATCTGACAGACCGCTGCGATGTTTTTGCGCTCCGTCGTGCGTCAAGTGTGTTCCTGGGTCGCTCGTTGGTATTCCATCATGGCGGGTCGTGTATTGGTTATAATTTGATATTTCTTGTTCATTTGAGTGTTTGGTGAATAATTCTGATAGTGTTTTAAGCAACAAACTATTCTGAAAGTGTTCATTAAATAGGAAATTGTAATTAATGCATATATTCGGCATTGTGCAATAGTGACGAGCGGTCTCCACGTGGTGCAGAAAATTTTACTATCGAGTTTTTTGTACTACATAATTTTGCGCAACACAGCCCCTAGTCGTCAGACTAGGATCACTGTGTTGTGGACTCTCCCTCGGCGTAATGCCACTTAACTTTACATCACTCTAACCTTACCGACGACCTGACTACTTTGACATTGGCAAAATACGTCTCCACCAATGAGATGTGACGCCAGAATTAAAAAAAAAAAAAAAAAAAAAGTGTGTTTCTCGGCTTAGGTATGTACTACTGGATGGATAGGAATTGTAAATGGTGGTATTGAGAGAAATTTTTGTAATATTTCGGTAATGCAATTTTAATTCCACTACTATGTGGCCTAAAGAATTTAGGGTTTGAATTTGCAAGGGTAGTTTTCTAATAAATTTCCACGGAGAACATTCACAAATTCACTTTATTGCCATGTGATATTTTGTAATGTGATATTGAGTTCAACAAGTTCGTTAATCCTAAAACTATTGTCTCCGGATAAATAGGATAAGTATTTTTGTAGGATGCTGTTATTTGACTGAGCAAATTTTGAGAATTTTGATTTTGCCGTGTGATGCCGGCTTAGAATAGCATCACCCCACATCCTTCCCGGTGTCGTAAGAGGCGACTAAGGGACTCGAGAGTGTTGGTGTATTACAATTTTTAGGCGACAGGCTGACAACCTGTCACTATAGTGATACACGTTTTCTGAAACAACCTTAGAAAACAATCCTCTAAAATGTCAGACGTGGCGATAGTGGCCGTATTCTTACGGCCGTTAACGCTCTGCCTACCCCGCAAGGGATAAAGGCGTGTTATATGTATGTATGTAAATTTTGAGAAATGACGATTACAAACATAAAGAACATTCAACTCCATAGTAATAAATTCGCCATTCATATATTTCGGCCGGCCGGGAATCACATCCGGATGCCAAAACTCTTGATTTAAGGGAACTTTGTGTAAATAAAAACACGAAAGAAAGGGTTGTGTGAGGCCATCTTCTAAAATTGTTTACACGGGAAGGTTAAGTCAAGTTTCATGACACCCACAGGAAGGAAACCCGGTTGTCAAACAAGTTGTTGCTTGACCCACTAATGCAAGTTTCCTGTTTTTCCTCAAACCTATTTTGTACTTGGCTCTTGTAAGTAGTAAATGATATGAGTATTTAGTTACTCTATTACAAAAAGTGAAATGACGAATTTGGAACAACGACGAAACGGACAAATTTTATTTACTCTGGTAATTTGCTACCAAGATTGCGACCAAGATCGACAAACAATTAAAAATAAATAATGTATCTTTATTATATTATGTTCAAAAATTATTTTGAGTATGAGCAAGCAATGATTTTAAAAATCCGGGTTGATTGTGTACCACACAAAGGTAAAAATCATTCATCGCATTGTAAAAAGTATTATTATATAATAAAAAAACGCTGGGTTGGTAGGAATATACCCAGAATGATTGTCAAAAAACTTTGCTAGATTTAATTTCAGCAAAATAAGCAGGAACAAATCTGATCAAAAAATAAATCTTTCCAGCAACGGAGCAGCAGCAGAAATCCCCGTCAAGGCAGAAAGCCTGGCGAGATCAGGAACCTCCCTGGAAGACCAGGCGCAGCAGGTCATCCAAGAGAAACTGTTCAACTTCGCCACCACCAGGTCTTTGCGGTACAGGCTTCTGGACAACGCTGACCTGGTCATCTCTGGCCAGCAAGAGCAAGACGGCAGTCTTGGAGTTGGTGAGTTGATTTTGTTTATATAGGTTAAATAGGCTTGGGTTGCTCATGTTTGTTGTAAGCCAGATGATCTGAAGACAAAGCCAGCAACTCTGTGGAAACCATCTGTATCAAGACGACGCCGCGATAGATCCCGTCGCAGGTAGCGCGACGAGCTAGATGCATTTAGTAAGCACTGGCCTCTGGAGGCCCAAAGGAGAACAGGATGGAGAGAGATGAAAGAGGTCTTTGCCCAGTGGGGCACCATTGCGAAGTGGGGTAATTAAGATAAGGCCGATTTTAGTGCCTTGGAAAGTAGAAGTAAAAAGTACAAGAACTTTCAAGCGCGTAATTCCAAAATTATGTGCTTTATATAAACGCCTTATTGACTGATCAAAATTATTCAAACCAACAGAATTGTAACCAACATTTTAGAGACCATGCTTCTTTGAAAGCTTTTGTAGGAATAATTTTATTTATAGTTAAATTTAGCCTGTAACTTAAATGATGTCTTTCAAAGTAATGAAAGAAACAAGCGGATAAAAGGGTAGCTTTTCAGAAGGTTACTTAAAACACAAAATTACATGTGTGTTTATAATACTTATAATGTGTTGATTCAATATTGTGTTTCCAAGATGACTCGGGTTTCACAAAAAAACAGGTTTGTCAAAAAAACAACGTAAAAAAAAGCTATGGTAAAACAATATTTTTTGCAATTTTATCTGTCACAATATTGTATACCATCTATCTTCACTAGAAAACTTCTTTTTATTGTTTACATTTAAACGTGTTTCAAAGGAAATACTACAAAAAATCTAAAACTTGTTTGATATATTGCACGCGGCCCTATGCAATTTTTTTTCTAACTGAACGAATATACAAAAGAAATGACAAAAACAACATAACAATTTCCCACCTAACATATTATAACATTTTTGGGCTTTTCATGGTAGCTATTACGACGACTACAGCTGCAACAGTCAATTTCATTTTAGTCTATTCTTTATGTATGGTATTTGATTTTTGAAAATAAATTCTTTACAGTCAAGATTCCCTTATCTATAACAAGTTAATATTTAATTTATAATTATCAAATCATGGCGTTCATCAGGGGTGTTTATTATCGCCGTTACTTATAACATGGCGTTACATTGTTTATTATCTTCCTAATCATAACATGACTATGTGAGCACGAGAAATGTAATTCTAAATGCCGTTCCTGGTCACCCATCCATGCCTTTGCGTGTCTTAATTTCTGTAATTGCCAAGCTCAGTGCTTGATTCAGTTACCGCTAGACCATTAGTGCTTCTAACTACCAAAGCGCTAGTTAATTGGAAATACCGCATTTTGGCTTCTGAACGTTCGATAGTAACTAGCACCTGATTGGAAATTAATTTAATTAAGGTTCGTTAAGTCTGCAGCTGGACTGCAATGGCAGTCGCTTGACATAAGTAGTTAGTGTCTTTGCTCATTGGTATAGTAATCAAAAGAATGTAGTAAAATGGGCAAGTGCCCAATCTGATGAATATGTTCTCAACTGTGGTGTAAGACAGGGCGGCTTAACCTCACCTAGATTGTTTAACTTATATGTAAACAGCCTGATAGAGGAGCTGAGCAGCATGCACATAGGATGTCGCATTGACAATGTAAGTTTCAATAATATCAGTTATGCTGATGATATGGTGTTGCTCAGCCCCTCTATTGGTGGCTTAAGGAAACTTTTAGAACACTGTGAATATTATGCTGTGCAGCACGGGTTAAGGTATAATGAAAAGAAAAGTGAATTCATGTTATTTAAAGGTAAAATTGAACCAATGAATGTGCCACCTATTTTTCTGAATAAAGTTCCATTGACACGTGTTACACATTTTAAGTATCTTGGTCACATTGTTAGAGATGATTTAAAAGATGTTGAGGACATTGAAAGGGAGCGTAGGGCACTGGCAGTCCGAGGTAATATGTTGGCCCGCAGATTCATGCGTTGCACAGCTGAGGTTAAACTTACTTTATTTAGAGCATTCTGTCAAAGTTTTTACACGTGTGCTCTGTGGACTGACTATACGCTGAGGGCTTATAGTGCTATACGCGTGCAATATAATAATGCCTTCAGGGCCTTGCTGAAGCTACCCCGATACTGTAGCGCTTCAGCTATGTTTGCAGATGCATATATGGATGACTTCTATGCAATTATGAGGAAAAAGTCAACCTCCTTAGTGCGAAGAGTGAGGGGTAGCAGCAACAAGATCCTGAAACTGATTGCTGATAGGATGGATGCAGCTGTGTTTCATAGATTTGCTCTTTTACATGTGCATTGATTAATATTTTTATGTTCATTACATTGCATTAGTTAGACTAACATAGTTTATAAGTAATATTTTGCTTGGTGTACTACTAATATTCTATGGGCTGTAATTGTCTGAAAATAAACAATTTTTATTTTATTTTTATTTTTTTTAATTTATAAGTGTATAAAAAAAATGTGCATCAAAACAAGAAAATATATCCTACTAATATTATAAATGTGAAATTTTGTATGTTTGTTTGTTACTCCTTCACGCAAAAACCACTGAGCCGGCACACTGATAGAGGATAACTTGGTTAAAACACATAAGATTATCAAACGGGATTAAAACCGACTTCTACGTGGGCGAAGCCTGCTGTATTGTGTAGATCAGCACTAAGGTTATTTTTAAATTCATTCTCTGAGTGATTATAAGTAAAAGGCGTAAAGTTTGAGTTCCGTAGTGATTCAGAACAAGTAACCATAACCATTGTCC
Source organism: Keiferia lycopersicella (assembly GCA_029255805.1). NCBI lineage: Eukaryota > Metazoa > Arthropoda > Insecta > Lepidoptera > Gelechiidae > Keiferia > Keiferia lycopersicella. Next base: position 2,541,837 of record JARACZ010000028.1, read on the forward strand.
CTTTAAAAAAGCCCTCAACGTTAAATCGACCTCTAGCAATAAGCCTGGACACAGATCAACGAGGTTTCATAAGTGCAATTTTCGTAATATTCTTTTATAATTTTTTTTAGCTCTTTGAACTTTATCAAACTTCCAATAAATACATTGATTGAAAAAAAACCGTCTTAAGTTTTTGCCTTTAGGGCCTAACTTAATTGCCAATTATTAAGAACTTCAAAGATGAAACAATGAATAATACTAAAAAGAAACCTAAATAACTTTTTGTGTTATTTTCTACATTGTTTGTTTTAAGTTTGTTTATTGATCATATTTGCTCATTAAATAGACAAAGTTTGAAGCCATTTTCACACTTACCGCGCAACACGGCGCTAAAATAACGCTAACGCATGCGTTTATGTTCAGTTCGATCCGTTATTCCCAGAACAACTCCTAAGCCCAGCCTCGCCCCGAGGGAGAGATTGGGCTGGTTGTTTGAACAACCAATCAATTAGTATTTCCGGGTGATCTCGAGCTCCCCACCAAGCCGATAGGCGTAGTTTTGATAGCCCATGGGTCGAAAAACAAAGTCAAACACAAAAAAATGCGTTTGTGTGATGCATACTTGAAACGTAATTCCGACGCCGGTCCAACGTACGACACTGCGCTAGCACTGCGTTAACAGCGGTTTGTTTTAGTATGGGGACTGACATTTCTAATTATAGATCTGACAAACGCATGCGTTACGCAGCATTATTTTAGTTGTGCGTTAAGTGTGAGAACGGCGTAAGAGCTATGAACTGAGCATAACTTTAATCAATCGCCTTATTTGAGGCAGTTCATTATTTTTTTTTTCACGCAACAAAATTAATTCCTACTTTGGCACAAACAATAAACAGTTTAAAATAAAAGTTTGAAAGTTAAAACAAAGTTTGGCATCGATCACTTCACGCTTATTTTCACAAAAATTGTCTTTTCCAAAATTCCAGGCGTTTCCCTCAAAGCGCCCAGACAGATGGAAAGCGGCAGAGGTCGCCAGAAGAACGTAGGCCCCATCCTGGCCGCTGCAGCCATGAAGTTCGGTCTCCTAGGAGCCCTGACATTCAAGGGCCTGACCCTCATGGTCGGGAAGGCCCTTCTCATCTCCAAGATTGCCCTGCTCCTCGCGACGATCATCGGACTGAAGAAGCTGTTCTCTCATCAGGTGGATTATTGATGATGATTATTTTAATTTGCTTTTTTTGCATGGTATAAACTAACAAAATATGGTACTGGTCATTAAAATCTTCTCTTTTCGTATGGGACACCGAGTCGGCCAACGACCCGATGAACCCTAGACTAGATTTTTTTAGCCGCCTTCTACAAGTAGCCGGCTTCTGACATGATTGTGTAACGACTGCCGTCTAAGTGATCATCGACAGCAACCGGGACCTACGCCTTAAAGTGCCATTCAAAACACGGAACCATCTTACTTACGGACAATCGGGTGGTTCAGCCCACAGTGTCCTAATCAGACTGGGAACAAATTCACAAAATATCAACTTTGTGAGTGAACCACCGAGAATCGAACCCGGAACCTTCTGCTTCAAAGACAGTTGCACTACTACTGCGCCACATCGATCGTCATATCACTAAAGAATACTAACTATAGGTATTGCTATATGATGATCACGATCTCATTATGGAGAGAACCATGTCAGAAGCCTGCTACTTGTAGAAGGAGGTTAAAAATTCTGACACCAGGGTTCACTGCGTCTTTGGATGACTAGCTGTCCCAAAGAAAGAAAGAAGGTGAGAACCACATAAGACTGAACTACTTCCCAAATAAAGAACATACTCTATCCAAATCATCATTTATATTAAACTTTTTACACATATATGTTATTTTAAATTATTTTTTCGGGATTATTGTCCAGTTTCATGAGTTGACCCTTAACAGGATCGTGACGCATTATTAGATACCTTTAATATCACGAAACGGGTTAACAAATAGAAATAACATTAATTTTGTTTAGCATATTTTGTTTATTTTTTGTTTGCATCTAAAATAGTGAAACGGAACAACATATTTAAATATTTTCATACTTATATGTATAGTTTTTGGCCATTTGAAAAAAAGAGATAATTTAATTTTGAGCCGTTCTGTTTCCAGTTGATTATGAGGTGGCTCGTATTTTAAATAAAATAATAATAAAAGATTCACATTTTTTAAGTTGCTAAGTCGTATCGGAATCAGTTGTAATGCATGATTTTTACATATATTGGAAACCAAAAAATTACTAATTAAACTAATATTTCTTGGTATTTTACTAACAATTTCTAAAGTGTTAATAACCGCATGCCATTTAGTCGCATCAAAAAGAATAAATTAACTCTAAGAACAGAAAATAATTTAGCATATAATTATATTGTGGACACTTTCAGATAGTCTTAGTAGGTACTTCACGAAGTTTGAAAGCTTGTCAAACTTTCCTGTGATTGCATAAAGGGTTTTTCACAATGTCTTCGTAAGTCACCTTCATTTGCAGAGAATCTGAATATTCTTCGCAGATTCAATAAGAGTAAGGCGGATCACACACTTGACGCACGACGGAGCGCTAAAATATCGCAGCGGTCTGTCAGATCCATACTAGAAACGTCACTCCCTATACAAAAACCGCACTCGACGGATGATACTGGGTTTTACTATGGGAATTGAAATTTCTAATTATCATAGATTTCTAAATATCACGACAAGGACAGGAAGCCCGCGCCCCTAAAATTCCTGATTATAGACTACGTGTCACACCTCGGCCGTTACATATGTGCAATGGGTGGGGAGGCGGGGTGGCTTTCTACATTAAGCGAGATATTCGAGTTCGCTACGAAAAGTATCCTCTTGCGGATATTGAACAAATGTGGCTATCAACAAAGGTAAATGGACAACGGATTGTTGTTGGTACAGCTTATAGGCCTAGTTGGATCGGTGTGGATGCATTTCTTGATGCACTTACGTTGTCCGTAACTCATTTTTCTCATTTTGATCACCTAGTCTTGCTTGGTGATTTTAATATAAATTTATTGAAACAGTCAGATCCTTCGACGATAAAATTTAAGCAGTTTCTAACGTACATGGGCCTTGAACAACATGTTGACAAACCGACGCACTTTACAGCCGAGACAGAGTCACTGATTGATGTTGTTTGCACAAACTCTCGAGTTCGCGAAGTCACGGTATCGAATATTAAAGGTTCCACTGGACACGCAATGATAAATGTAACTTTGATGATAAAAAAAAAGAAAATTCCACCTAGATTTGTGACATTTAGACCCATAAAAGATATGGACTTGACTAGTTTTAACAGTGATTTGGAGTCTCTGGATTGGGAATCAGTTTTGAACCTCCCTACTGTAGATGATATGGTGCACAGTTATAATAGTCACTTGTTAACACTTTTTGATAAATATGCGGCCGTAAAAACTATTAGAATTAAACACAATCATACCCTGCCCTGGATTACAGAAAATATAAAGCACATCACTGAGCTCAGAAACGAGGCTCACGAAAAATATCGAGGTACAAAATCGGATGAGGACAAAAAGACGTGGAAAGATTTGAGTAATTTTTTAGAGACTAGCATTTTTAACGAAAAACGAGCATTTTTCGACCATTTTGTTAATTCGAGGACTTGTGATGGTAAAGCATTTTGGAAGAATATTAAGGACAAGGTTTTGGTTGATCCCAAGCGTAACGAAAAACTACCCGATCAATTTAGTAACCCATGTGAAATAAATGAACACTTTTTATCGATTCCTATAAGCAATGATTTATCCCAAGAAAATTTTTCCTTTTTTAATTCAAGTTATTTTTGCAATAATTGTTTTACATTTAAACGAGTGACAGAAAAGGATATTTATAATTTTATCGTTGCTATTAAGTCAAATGCTATCGGTAGTGATCTCGTGAGTAGGGATATGGTTATTTTAAGTCTACCTCGTACGCTAAAAGTCATTACTGAAATAATAAACCACTCTTTATTCACGGGTACTGTCCCCTCACAGTGGAAAGCTGCACTGGTGACACCGCTTCCTAAAGTGGATGACCCAACAGAGCTGAAAGACCTTAGACCGATAAGCATCTTGCCTTATCTATCTAAGATATTGGAAAAGGCTGTCTATGTCCAATTGTCAAAATATGTCGAAGATAATAATATCTTGCCCAGTCGTCAGTCGGGATTTCGAAAGGGTCGGGGAACTGGCACAGCTTTGTCGGATGTTGTTGATAATATACTCGCTGCACAAGATGTTGGTCATGGTACAATACTCACTCTATTAGATTTCTCTAGGGCCTTTGATAGTATAAACATCTCTCTTCTCTTGGCAAAGTTAAAATACTACGGTCTGGATGATTTATCTATCAAATGGTTCGGAAGTTACTTTGATCAGCGTTTCCAATCAGTACGTCTTGCAAAGGAGGACGGAAAAGACATGGTATCCGGCGCTAGGCTTCTTTCTCGCGGTGTACCTCAGGGTTCAATTCTGGGTCCGCTTTTGTTTATTTTATACAGTGCGGACCTTGTTACAGTCATCAAACACTGTAAGTATCACTGTTACGCTGACGATCTCCAACTGTACATATCTGAAGACCCACGCAATATAAAATCTGCAATAGACAAAATGAACCAGGATCTAGAAAGAATAGGAGAGTGGTCTATCAAAAATAATCTGATGCTTAACCCAGTCAAATCCAAATTCATGGTGATCGGTTCAAAAATGCAAATTAGCAAAATTTTACACCAGAATCCACTAGTGATTGTACAAAATCAGAGTATTGAAAGAGTGGATGAGGCAAGGAACTTGGGAATTACCTTTGATAGTCTCCTGCGATTTGAAACACATGTAGTAAACCTAGTCAGAAGTTGCATGTACCGCCTCAAGGTCTTGTATCAAATCCGAAATCTACTAAGCGAAAATTCCCGTATCATTTTATGCGAGTCTCTGGTTCTGTCTAGATTAACTTACGGTGATGTCGTATACGGTCCTAGACTGCTATCTAGGACGAAACGGCTTTTACAACGAGTCCAAAATGCGTGCTGCAGGTTTTGTTTCCCTGTCCCACCGCGAAGCCATATAACTCCTTTTTTAAATAATGCAGGCATGCTTAGCATGGAGCACCGCAGAATTATGCACCTGGCTAGCTTAATGTTTGATGTTATGAAATTTGAACAGCCCGAATACTTGCGTGAAAAATTGAAATTGTCACAATTGCACGGTAGGTATGGAATCAGGAGTAATCGTGCTCCTCTTGAAGGCCATGTTCATCGGTCAGTGGCGTTTAGAGGCAGCTTCCGCTTCCTAGCAACAAAATGCTGGAACTCTTTACCTCCCCCTATCAGAAATGTATCCACCAAATACACATTTAAAATAAAATTAAAAGCTTACTTACTGGATTGTCAAAAAACAGGTAACCCCTCGCAACTTTTAGGTTAGCGGTTGCTGCCAAAAAATGTTACTCAGTAACTTTGTTCATTTCAAAATTTTATATCTATTTAGTATTTATTTTTACACTCGATTTGCGAATAATTTACTTTTAACTTGATTTTACATATTATTCACACACACACACACACACACACACAACACGATTTTATTTTACATAAAACTACATTACTTTCTCACACATGTTTTAGCAAACACTCGTAACGTTCACTCTGGGGTAATGGCTGAAAACCAGTGCTGCCCTCTTTTGGGCATTCTTTGCACTGAGCCTTGGCCCTTTGCATCGCTGCAGCACACATGTGCGTTCTATTACCGTGTTAGATTTTTCAATATTCTTTGTTTGTGCGTCTTTCCACTTTGAATGTATATGTGTGTTGTTGATTATGCAATAAACGTTTAATCTATCTATCTATCTATCTATCATATTTTAACCGTGTGATGCCGGCTAAGAATAGCATCACCCCACATCCTTCCCGTGGGTGTCGTAAGAGGCGACTAAGGGACTCGAGAGTATTAGTATATTACAATTTTTAGGCGACAGGCTAACAACCTGTCACTATAGTGATACACATGTTTTCTGAAACAACCTTGGAAAGCAATCCTCAAAGATGTCAGACGTAGCGATAGCGACCGAATTCTTACGGCTGTTAACGCTCTGCCTACCCCGCAAGGGATGAAGGCGTGATATGTGTGTGTATTGACATTTCTAATATGGATTTAAAAGACCGCTACGATGGGCGTCAACTGTGCAATGCGCCATAGATTGATCCTTTCAAGAAAATTTGTATATTGTTCAGCCTCATTTTCTTTTTCGTGCATGTTGGATAAGTAATTGCACTTAGGTTTGTTATTTCTCAGTAATCGTGTTTAAATTGAATACGCTTGAGATTATTTTATTATTGGATTCGTGGATTCAGTGACTGAACGTAATTTTAAAATTCTCTTTTGACTTGCTTCTTTCTAAAAAAGTTTGTCATAGATTTATTACATTACAAATCTACTTACATGGGAATCCTTTGGGATTTTATTATCATTCATTTCTTTAATAATTACATTGCATGCATTCGTATAAGTTCAGTTAAGTGCCGTGTGATGCCGGCTTAGAATAGCATCACCCCACATCCTTCCCGCGGGTGTCGTAAGAGGCGACTAAGGGACTAAAGAGTGTTGGTGTATTACAATTTTTAGGCGACAGGCTGACAACCTGTCACTATAGTGATACATGTTTTCTGAAACAACCTCAAAAAAGTCAGACGTGGCGATTGTGGCCCTATTCTTACGGCCGTTAACGCTCTGCCTACCCCGCAAGGGATAAAAGCGTGTTGTACGTATGTATATATAAGTTCATAAGAGGGTCCAAGAGCATATAATTAATGAAGTAAAGATAATTTGAGATAATTTATTTCAAAATATAATAGTATAGTGCTTACAAATGTGCGGCCCTTAAAACTGCATAACTTAAAAATTCATAATTCAATAATAGCATTATTTATCGAGCATCTGCAGCTAGAGTACTCATTTATTTATAGGATATCTCTTATCTATATATTATATCTTATCTTATTTAATAAACAGGTCACTTTACCTACACTACGCACATTAACTGTCTGTTAATACACTGAACCATTTTCTACCAAAACACAATCCTGTATAAAACTTTAGTATCTGTACATCATTTTCAATTATAGGATTTTAGAAAAAACTACTTTTTCATGTAATTTCATCATCATATCATTTTAATTTTCCCGCAAGAGATAATGGCGTGATATGTGTATGTACACTTCATTGACTTATGGTTTTTTATTTGAGGGAAGAGGTGTCATTTGTAATTTTTTATTAAAGAAAAAACCTTTGTTGCGGATTGTCAATCAAATACATATTTTATTCTATATGAATATGACATTAAATATTTTTATCAAGTTGACATGTCTCATTTTCATTATAAAAGTTTACGAACTATACATACCTACTTTACCAACTTTACAATAAAAGAAAATCATTTTCTTTATAACATTTGAAAAAAAAAACTAGTTATTATAATTTTTATACATATACAAATAATACTAAAAATGTATTCATTTACTTACATAACATTTATTTATCAACTAGGGATCTACTGCGGGAAGAAATTGGTAGACCATGGTAATCATATACCGATTAAGGATGTTTCATAAGTGAGTATGTATATAGAAAACTGTAGTTGTTGAGGATATGTGCTATATAAGGTCCCATTAATTTAAAGGCATGTTCAGAAATATTATTAAAGATGTTTTATATAAAAACAAAAAGAAAATACACGCTAGTTTTCAAAATAAACGCCAAAAACATGTTCACCAAAATAAAAAAAGTGAACGGCCTGTACACAGCTTGCGTAGTCCACGCGGACTATCTATGATTTGACTGTCATATACTTGACATCACATGTCATACATATGACAATGGGATCATGCATAGGATGCTACTTATCAATTCGATTTAATTTATTTGAAAAATGAAAAAAAAAAACTAGCGTATACATTTTTGTTATTTACATAAAATATCTTTAATTATATTTCTGAACTTACTCTTAAAATATTTGTACTTAAATAAATAAGACCTTATATAGTAATCTTTCTTTAAGGGTAGTAAGTAGTCTTAGTAGTAGAGCGTAGTTGATGATTTGATTGATTTATTTGTAAAAAGAAAAAGCATGATTATTATGTTTCATTCTTTGCTAAGAGGTAGCGGGTACTGTATAGTTTTTCTACTTGTGTTAAAAGCAAGAATTATTTTAAAAAACTGTATGGTAAAATCTGGTCAGGTCAACATACTTTATTTAGAAATTCGTATTTCGAGCTTAGGAAGAACAGATAATGAAATATGGGTTTTCTCACAAAGTTGCCTTTTTTCATCTGTTCTCATATATGTTTCAAAGCGTTGGATGCTAGAGAACAATCGTCAAAAAACATTAAGGCTGTGTTACCGTTTCTATTCCTCCTCATTTTTTTTTCAGCGAACAGCCTAAAATTCTATAAATTTGATGCTAGTGTAATTTTACCATACTTATTCAATCCCTGACATTTTTGATACTTTTATAAAGAGATTTTTAAATATTATAGCGAGACATTTGTTATCAATCAATTGTAACGCTAGTTTATTAAGTTGTGATATTTTTTCCTCTTCTACTAATGCACTAGTAGAAGAGGAAAAAATATCACCATTACCGTAACTAGCCTTAGTTAATTTGATGTTTTGAATATGTTTCGTTTGGTGGCGTAGAGCTTAGTAAGTTCTCAATTAAAGAAAAAGATATTACGACTGGTTAATAATATACGTACATTGTAACTTTTCTTTTATGTGATATAATTAGCATTTACATACAAAATGAATCTGTAGCCGATGTGATACTAACGTTAAAAGCCATGTTGCCTAGAGCTTTAATCGTAATATTTGATATTGCAATTGCAATATTTGTTTAAAACTTATAAATGGCATGTTATCAAAATTGAATTTTATGCAAAAAAAGTTTACTGCTTTTCTAATTATGTGAAAGCAACATTTACAAAATACTTTCATTGATTTGATGTTTCAGTCACGTCATACTTGCCTGCTTATATTAAGGTCCCATTTTATTAAGTACAAATATTTTAAAGGCATGTTCAGAAACATTATTAAACATGTTTTAGGGCTCCCACACATAAACACGATACGACGTCGCGTCGTACAACGATGCGTCGTCGTTTTACGATACGACGTCGCGACGTGGAAATCTACGATGAGCATCGTAAAAAAACACGATATCGTTACCGCACGATACACGGCACGATGCCGTCGATACAGTGAGGTGACGACCGATGTGGCGCAGTGGTAGCGCGGCTGCCTTTGACGCAGAAGGTCCCGAGTTCGATTCTCGGTGGGTCACTCACAAAGTTGATATTTATCTCTTTGTGAATTTGTTCCCAGTCTGGTTAGGACATTGCGGGCTGAACCACCCGATTGTCCGTAAGTAAGATGGTTCCGTGTTTCGGATGGCACGTTAAGCCGTAGGTCCCGGTTGCTATCTATAATTACTTAGACGGCGGTCGTTACACAACCATGTCAGAAGCCTGCTACTTGTAGAAGGCGGTTGAAAAATTCTGACACTAGGGTTCATCGGGTCGTTGGAAGATTCGGTGTCCCACACGAAAAAGAAAGAAAGAAGTGAGGTGATGTTCAGTTAATTCCAAAAAATAGACCGCACTGTCCCATGTTTTGTCCCATAGTACGGGACGCTGCTCGACTAGGGTAATAAGATGATCGACTTCTATATCATCCGTCATCTTTGAATTTTGAAAAACAACTGCGCAGGATTGCATCGCGAGTTTCTAACGTCACGACGTCGTAGCGTGCATCGACACGTTACGGCGTCGTGTCGTAGATATCCACGACGCCGCGTCGCATCGTGAAACGTTGTCGTGTCGTAGCACGATGCGATATCGTACCGTGTTTATGTGTTTGAGCCCTTATGTAAAAAGAAAAAGAAAATACACGCTAGTTTTTAAAATGAACGATCCACAGCTTGCGTAGTCCACGTGGATTATTTTACTACGATTTTACTGTCATATATTTGACATCAAATTTTATGAATGGAATAGATTGTAGGAGGTGGGGCGATGTACCGCCGCCATGATGAAAATTTTATCAATGGGATCATACATAGGATGCTACTTATGAATTCGATTTAATTTGTTTGAAAAATGAAAAAAAAAACTAGCCTATACATATTTTTGTTTTTAACATAAAACATCTTTAATTATTTTTCTGAACTTACCCCTAAAATATTTGTACTTAATAAAATAAGACCTTATATAGTAGTAATTTCAATTTTTATTTTTAAGCGTTGAAAATAGTAAATCTTGAATGGAAATGTCAATTTAGATTCAGAATTTTATGATTCGATCAACATTTGAAGCCCGCCATAAATATGTAGAAAGCAAATTCGTTTTACTGTAATGGCGAAATTGTGTACTAATGTTGAGTGTAGTATATGAAAGTGGCGAGTACCTGTATGAATAATTTAAATTCTAAATTATATAAGTTGATTTAGTATTCAATGTCAATATGAGTAGAGTTGACGGTATTAAATATTTAAAAAATTTACTAGAAAAATATGGTTCAGTGAATCCCTTAAAGTTAAATGGAGGTTGTTCTGAATTATTGCCTAAGAGGTATTACAATTGAAAACATGTAAATTTTTCAGCAAGTGTTTTTTGGAACTAGTCATAGGAATATTAATGACATCAAGTTTTGTAAAGTTTTGCCGTGTAATGCCGGTTTAGCCATATCCTTCCAGCGGGTGTCGTATTAGACGACTGAGGGATTCGAATGCGTAATTAAATTATACTACGTGTTGTATTTACAAAAATTTGCTGTGGTAGAACAAGTTAGTGTGTAAATTTTACAAAAAATATTTGTCGCTGTATAATTTTAATAGGTGTACTTCATTAGAGATTTCTTTCATTTCTTCCTTTATTTATTTTATTATTTATTTATTTATTTTACCATTTATTGTACACAAGAAATTTTACAGGAAAAAAAACATAAATAAAATGGACACAACAGGCACTGCTTATCTCTAAACAAGAAATTATTAGAGATTCTCTTTTTAGAGATGTTCTTCTGCACCAACCAAGCACCAACAAGAAATTTGCACAAATACGGCAACTTCACGACCGGGCACCGACAAATAATTTAAAAAAAGATTGAATGTTCGAATACTTTCCAGGCTATCGTCAAAAAGGAGTAGATCTTAGCTGTGTCAGAAACATTGTGACGCAGGCGATCAGCTGACTGATACACGGACTACAGTACACCGACTTACAAGAATACCCCCCCGAGGCCAACGGAATATAAAATAATAAATTTTAATGTAAAATGGAGCATTTGAAAGTTTACTAACCAAACACGAAATGAAGTATTCGATTCTATGAATGTCGAGAAAAAGAAATATAAAAATTTGAAACTTGATGCACATGACCGCGAATGTGGCTCTCTCGATAGACACGTTGACAGTATAAAAATATTTACGTGAAAAAGGTAAAACGGATATATTTTATTAAAGCCTAAGATGATGGAAATCCGAAGCAGGGGCCTAGAATGTTTTTTTATCTGTCGACGTCTCTAAAGAGATTTTGTATCCCAAAGATTTTTTAAGTCACGAAGCAATTTATGTAAATAACACAATATTTATTTATTTATTGTTTAACCTAAGTTGTAACACTGGCGTACTAACTCGTACAATATAATGTTGATTTCGCATTTAGACAAATTAACTGAGCATTTGCCTTTAATAAAATAAATTATATATTTTTATTGTTAATAATTTATTAATTATGCTAATGGTTATTTATTGTCGAATAAACGATTTTGATCGCTGATATGCTTGTCATTCTAACAACCTAACCTGCCTCAGACATAATAAAATCTAAGCTTACAATTAACACTTTTAATAACAAAATAATATTTAAAATTGTAAGATTGATACAATAACTTCATGTTTATAATAATATAATTTTAAAATTGTAAAGAAACTAATGCTTCTGCTATTAACGAATTAATAAATTATATCTGGGATTCAAAAAGCTCTAATGAATGGAATAAAGAACAAAGAAACTCCTAGGATATTATTATATTAAAAAGATCAACATAATACAAATTTTACATACGATATAATTTTTAATTGTGAGGTAGCAATGACTACTATAAAATCACGATCGAGTGATTCTTAATTCTCAGTAAACTACGTACAAAAGTAAGAGATTCGAAATCACGAGTAGAAAATGATTTTGCTCTTGTTTGGTAAACACAACTTTTCACTTTTACCAAAGAGAAAATGATGAGGAAAAGTGCGTGATCAAAAAAGCTTTTAAAAATAAATAAATAATAAACTCCCAGCACGCTGCTAAATATGTTTTTTATCATTCCACTTATAATGAGATATTCGAAATTCAAATAACATTGCTCCATTCAGTGGATAAAAAATATTTTCGCCTTTTAATTGTAATCTGTTATTTCAGAAGTAAGAGAGGTGAAAAGGAAAAAAAATAGAAGCGTTTTACCTTACAATAAAACGCATATTAAATACTTACCTTATTCAAAACCTATACATAATTAAATGAGAGCAGCGACTTCCGTTTCCCCTTTTGTATCGCGAACTACGTACGGTTTCCCGATTGGCTGAGGCTTCCCTCCACCGACACGGCAGGCGAACCGGTCCGATCTTGCTCGGCTCGGCTCGCTTTGAATTCATTACGGCTGAAGTCTGCCAGGCAGGACTGATTGTATAGGTTTTGAATAAGGTAAGTATTTAATATGCGTTTTATTGTAAGGTAAAACGCTTCTATTAAATCCTTGACCGTTATTCAAAACCTATACATAATTAAATGAGATGTGTCTGATATCGCCTGGCGGTGGAGAATCAAGACGCTAATGTGATATTCTTAAGTAGTTATATATTAGTTTGTTTTATAATACTAAAAGAAAAATGAAATGTAAATCACAAAACTACTTATTTATTTAGAAAACTAAAATACATTCTTGTAACAATTAATTACATGTTATTTATCAGTTCAACAACAGATTATTTAGGGAACCTCATTGTTCAAGAATAGGTACTCGTATATTACAATTGAGGTATCCAATTACCTGAATATACATAAACATACTTTAGGTAAATTTAGTAAGTAAAACACAAAAACAATCAGTCATCAAAGAACATAAACATCTTAGTTTTACATTATAGGTGTATGTAAACCTATATACTGTACTAATAGATTACATATATTTAATTCGAGTAATTTTCTCACAGGAAAAGTTGATTATTTATTTTTATATAGGTTGAAAATAATTACTCATACTATTAGTATTAGCAGACGCAGGCTGTTGCACAGCTCTACGATAAAATTTCCTAAAAGTGTTCCCAGAACGCCAGTTACCTTGACTGAGGATCTGATCTAAAGGAAAATTATCTATCCAATTTTTGGAGGCTACAGCTGCTCTAACACTACCAGGTGTAGCCTTTATCCCGGCCTCGCGTAATAAGGATTTTATCCAACCCGCTAAAATGGTTCGTGAAGCAGGCCGGGGCTCTCCTCTTGCAGTTACAAAGAGCTTTGAGGTCTTGCAAGCGTCTCTACGTTGGTTACCCGTAGAAATGAGCTGTTTCACCCAGTACACTGGATTTGTAGCTAAAGGATGTCCCGAATCTAACAATTTCCATCCTGACTGCCTATAATCTGCGGAATCCGTTTTGGACCCAAAAGTGGGCCATAAAGTAATACTGTTTTCGGATTCACACATGTGTTGTGCATCGACGCACAGAAGAGTCAAATCATGAATCCTTCTGCCGGAGCAGAGGAGAAGCAAGATAGCAGTATGCCTCGAAACTTCGAATAAGCTATTTTCGGATATTTGTCTAGATGTAAGGAAAGATTTTAATACTGAAACATCCCAGATAGGAGGTTTCGAATCTTTTGGACGCTGCAACGAAATGGCCTTTAATACATGGTGAACCAATTTATGGCTCGACAATGACTTTTCGTCAGGTTTGGAAAGAGTCGCAACCACAGACTTATGCAACAGGATAGTACTGTACGAAAGGCCTTCTTTTTGGTGAAGGTCTGATAAATACCTGGCTAGATCAGAGCCGTTCGGACAGTCAATGTTAACATTTTGCAATCTTGCCCATTTACACCATCTGGTCCATGCGGCTTTATAGGTTCTTAGCGTTGAAGCACGCCAACCCGATAACAACAAAGTCTTTTGGTCAGGAGACCAATTTGTCAAGTCCTTGTCCCACCCCCACATTTCCAAATTTCGAGAGTCATCTCCTGCACATTCGGGGGAGGCATTTGCGTTGTCGCATCTATCAGGACTTTGTCTAAGTTCCATATTGTGTGTGGAGGAGCTATGGCCCTCGCCTTCAGATCTGCGCGCCAGAAAACCTTCTCCCACCGCGGGGCGACTATTAGGTAAATCCCTTGCGCGTGATTTAAGTGATGTAGGACTTTCGGAATTAAGCAAGGCGGTGGGAATATCCACGCCATTTTGAATGACCAGTTCCTGCTCAGTGCATCGTGAAAGATGGCTTGCTGGTCGTTCTGGTCTAGACTCACATAAGTTGGTACCACGTGGGCTATTTGAGAGGCAAATAGATCTATTACGGGTACTCCCCACTTCGAAAAGATCATCTCTGTTGCCTCCGACAATAGGTGCCACTCCGGTGGTTGTTTCAGTCTCGATAGATGATCTGCTTCGCAGTTGAATATTCCGGGTAAATGGTATACTCTCAGATATATTTGGTAATGGTCCAGTAAGGTGAAGGCTCTGTATGTCAAATTCATTAAAGTGTCCGAATGAGTGCCTCCTTCGCTCCTTAAGTATGCTACTACAGTGCGACTGTCGCTTTGTAGCAAAATAGATGCTTTGTAAAGAGCTAACACATGGGCTTGCTCTAGGACCTTGATTACAGCTAACAATTCCTTCTGATTGCAATGCAGGGACTCTTCCGCTTTGCTTCAAGAACCCGACAAGCTCATGTTGTTGAGCCTCGCTCCCCACGCCAAGTCCGACGCGTCGGTCGTAAGAAAATGGGTCGGAGCCTGAATTTGTAAGGGTGACGGAGTTTGGCAATTCTGTTTCCACCAAAGAAGTTCGTGGAGCGCTACTGGTGGCAAGGGCCAGCGCTTCTTCTTCGAATGGAACTTGAGAATCGCGTTTTGAAAACGCTGTAGCTGTCGGCAATGTAAGCGTCCCCGAGGAACAACATAACTTGCAAAGTTCAGTACTCCCAACAGTGTTTGGACTTCTTCGAGGTTCAATTTCAATTGCGTTTCCGCCTTTTGAACCAGAAGACCCACTTTGTCGATTTTCTTCTTGGGAAGAAGTTTTTTGTTGTTCCACGGATCCCATAAGATACCCAGGTACTCGATACGAGTCTGAGGCTCGAAAATTGACTTTTGACAATTGACTTGCCAGCCCATTCGAAATAGTGTTTCGGTGACTAGTTTCGTGTGATTTACCAAAACTTCGCGAATTTGGTGGGCAATCAAGAAATCGTCTAGATAAACTAGGATTCTTATCCCTTGGTCGCGAAAGTATTGCGCTACCCAATTCGTGACAGCGGCGAAAACTCTTGGTGCCGAACTTAAGCCAAATGGTAGACAAGTCATTTGTAGTAGTTCGTTGTCGTACATGAGCCTTAGGAATCGTCTGTGAGATTTCGCAATCGGCAAGTGAAAATATGCCTGTGAAAGGTCTATCTTTGTGAGCCAGTCGTTGGCCTGTAGAAAGTCTGGAACCTTGTGAACATTTATTAAGTGAAATTTGTCTGTGTGAACAAATTTGTTTAGAGCCTTGAGGTTGAATATTGGCCGTAACGAACCGTCGGTCTTTGCAATGAGAAAAAAGTTTGACAAAAACTGGCGCTCCTTGGAACTCGTTCTAGAACACTTTGATCTTTCATAGTCTTGATGACTTTCGTCATTTCGGGCGAAATTGGCACAGCAAACTTTGCACCGGGTCTTACAAGCGGTGGTTTCTTTACAAAAGGTATTCGATACGACTGAATTATTTTTAAGAGGAATTGTGGCGCTTTCATCTCTTTCCACACATGTACAAAATTTTGTAACTGCCCCGCCCGAAATGTTCGCGAGTCAATACTTGCGACGTTTATTGGATTTAAATTTATTACTGGGAGAAGAGGGTCGCTTGACGGCGCCTCTTGCCTCCTGATAGGAGGATGTCGGCCTTGCACGAAAAGGGCCCCCACTACGAGCAGGGACCTTTTTGTTGTACCCACTATTGTTTGGTCCTTGCGCAGGACAGCATTGACGGCTTTGATAATAATAATTACCCTGCGCGGGTAGATTGTGCTGATTACAAGAGTTACCTTGCGCAGGTACTCGTCGGTTTATATTGCCTTGCGCAGGCAAATTACATGAGTTAAGAAACCCTTGCGCAGGGCGTTGAGGGTGGCGTGGTGCACTGGGGCCCGCTTGCGCAGCCGGCATGTTGGAACTTGATTTGGCTAGCGGCCAAAAGTTTTTTCGAACACCTCCTGCTTTCTCTAATGCTGCAGTAAAAAGGCCAGGTGCAAACAAGTGTGAACAGGAAGGTGGAATTTTCCTGAGTGTAGTCTTGACCAGTGGATCCTTAACTTGCTTCAGAATAACCTCCCTTCTTTGTTGGATAAGATCCGCTCTGTGCCCGCACACTAATTGCAAAACGTCTACCGACACTTTAAGAAAATCACCCTTGACAAAAATTTCTTCGATTTTACTTTTAATATCAATGGGCGTGATGCTGTCTGATTCTTGAGTCCATTTTAAGAAGTTAGACAATCCATTTTCTAGTACCTCCTTTTGTTTTAATAACGCAAATGTAGCCGCCGCGAATGACCTTTCTGCATAGAGCATGCTTTTAGAAAACTCAAACTGATTCACCTCATCGTTTGCCTCTAACTCGACAAAACCAGGCGCGTGACAATAAGATTTTTGTACATCTGCATATCGAATATCACACCAAGATGATTCTTCGAATCGCTGAATACTTTTTAACGTTAGCAAGTAAGACTCTGGCGTGACCGGAACTGAAGGTTCCTTGACGGTAGTACCAAAATTAATTTTGAAACCAGTATTTATAGGATTTGAACTCGCCGGTGAATCTTGCATTGGAACATTGGGCACAAAGTCATCATTATTAGCACACTCGTGATCTCGGTACAATGAACCGCTTACATTAGCATCGATAAAATCAGGCACTTGATTATTACACTCGTGCTCGGGGGTACTAGAATTTGGTACTCGAAATTGATTACGAAAATCAGAAAATTCTTTAGTAAGTTTTTTCAACATACTGTTTTGCTGGCGACGATACCTCCTTGCAGATCCGTCCGAGCCGCTGGAACTTGACCTCGAACTGGAAGAACTCGTGCTCGACGAGCTGGAGCTGGAACTGGAGCTCGAGCTGGAACTCCTGCGTCGCGGCGGTCGCGACTTCGACGAGTTCGTCACTTTTCCCGGCTCGGGATCACTCCTTTTATCTGCCTCACGCTTCTTTTTATTCGGATCACCCATTTTACTGCAAATTTAAACCGAATTTAGCACGGGAAAATCAAATCGGACCTCGAGAAAAATAAAAATTTTTGAGGGTAAAGGAAAAAATCGAACGACATAAATCGTTAAATTTTAATTTTTTTAAAGGTAAAATTAATGAGTACTTACCAGATTAATTAACACTTTTAGTTCGATGTTAGAAAACTAACTTACTGCGATACTAATTCGGTCGTCGACTTTGAAATTGTGACTGACAGGTACAGATTTCTGCGCACGACCGTCTGTGACGGGGACACAGACGCTAATGAATTCAAAGCGAGCCGAGCCGAGCAAGATCGGACCGGTTCGCCTGCCGTGTCGGTGGAGGGAAGCCTCAGCCAATCGGGAAACCGTACGTAGTTCGCGATACAAAAGGGGAAACGGAAGTCGCTGCTCTCATTTAATTATGTATAGGTTTTGAATAACGGTCAAGGATTTAATATATATATTTTTATAGCGGCGGGAGCCAAATAAATGAAGAAAAGAAATTAAAAACAATATATATATACCAAAACAGATTTCAGTTGCTTGCGTTTCCCATTTGACATTACTCTTACAGTATTTATAACTCATTTTCAATTCTTAAAATCCATTAGGGAGAGATTTTACTGATAAATTCAATCTACGCAAGTGATTGACGTAATCAAAATTAATCAAGATAATAATATAACTGCAAAGCTTTTATAAGTTGGAAAAAGATTATGTCGCTTTTAGGTTGAGAAGCAGTCACTTAAAATTTATAAGTCAATAGAAGAGTTTTAAGTATTTTATCAATAATTTAATAAACATTTTATTCAAATTAATTTGAACATTTGTAACGCCTAAAGTATACTGAAGTGATACGTCAATATGCAATTGTCTATTTTGCCATAAACAATTCAGCAGGCGTTGAGATGAAGATAAAAGAAACTATAATTGTACGTCACGTCATATACGTACAATTAAAGTGGGTAACGTATTAGCCTTTTTTGTGGAATGCACCACACCCGTTCCGCTAATTCGATTAATTTCCCTTATCAATGTATTCTTCTTTCTTTTCGTGTGGGACACCGAATCGTGCAACGACCCTTTTCAACCGCCTTCTTCAAGTAGCAGGCTTCTGACATGGTTGTGTAACGACCGCCGTCTAAGTGATCATAGACAGCAACCGGGACCTACGGCTTAACGTGCCATCCGAAACACGGAACCATCTTACTTGCGGTATTTAGTTGTCTTTATATCCTGTTAAAATTCTATCCAATAGTATAACCTATGATTTAAATCAATGCGTTTTTTACAAATTACTTATATCTGCTTCTAAACTTTTTCAACTTTTCCTAAGAAGCCATCTCAATAATATATGAAAATATTATTCTAAAGAAATTGAAATATCGACCTACCTAATTTAACCCACTTTCCTGACTCAGAAATTCAGAATCTATGGAACAGTTGTTTTCTTGATTTCAAAGTTGTCCTCTTAGGAAAAGTTTTTCATTTACCAATTTTATGATTAATAAAAAGATTTGAAACGTTTAAAAAATTAAAATTAAAAAGAGAAACACCACCCTCTCCTTCTTTTCCGCGTCTAAAAATTCTCTGTATAATTTTTACTTTGTGTGTATTTTTGTTTAGGTATCAAAATTTTACTTGATAACACAATCATAGGAAGAACAAGGCTATAGGACCCGTATTCAACTCTGAGATCGATCTTGAGTGCGACTTTGAGATGCTGTTAGTATTGACTGACATTTGTCAAAATCGCTCTTGAGATCGATTTCAGAGTTAAGAGCGATTTAAAAGTACGGACCTAGAAATAATTTTTTAAGTAACGCATTTACGAGTTTGCAAAACTGTACTCTCTCTCTCTCTCTCTTCGTGTGGGACACTGAATTCTACTTAAAGCATGTATAAAATTTGCAGCCAAAGAACGTAACGTACGAGATCTTCACTGGCTTTCATCCTCACGATCATCACCATTGGAGAAGTCTTCAAGATAATACCGTCAAGAAATGAAAACGAAATAAATACTGAAACAAAAATTGCTTCTTCTTTTACTATCCTTAGCTTCTTATCTTAGGCCTACATACGGTGTAAAAATATTAGCTGCAAATACTTTAACGAGTGAATGAGCCCATGAAACTGAACAACTTCCCCAAGAAACATAGGTCGAAATATGAAAAAAATTTTTGGACCTCCTTTACAAATTGACTTGGTCGGTCGGTAGTTTTGTGTGGGAGGTCCAATATTTATTTTTTATATTTCAACCTATGTTCGTTGTGGAAAGTTGTTCAGTTTCATGGGCTGATTCACTTCTTAAAATATTTGCAGCTAATATTTTTACACCCTGTAATTATAAACCGCTCTCAATTCAGAGATTGATCTTGATATGCTGTTAGTATTGACTGAAATTTCTCAAAATTAGTCTTGAGATCGATATCAGAGTTGAGTTCAATTTATAATCACGGACCTTACAGTTTTTCCCTTGTAGGTCTCCCTAAAATGTTAGTACCCTTCAAAGCAAATTATTAGAATTACTTCACAACAAGATGTTTGTTCGGAATCCAAAGTAAAATATTGGACTTGCAGAACAATTAGGTACTTAGTCCTTTCCACAGTTAACGCACAACGTACCGATAAAATAGCACAACCGTAACATCCATACTAAAAACGTCAATTCCCATTATAAAACATAACCCCTTAAACAATCCCCGTAGTATGGGAATCGATATTTTCTAGTATGTATCTGACAAAGCACAGCGTTATTTAGGGCTGCGTTGTGCATTGGGAGTTGAAAAAAGGCTAATTTCTACAAATAATAAATTTAGAGCTACAGTAGAATACCTCTCACGGAAAATTATTTTCTAAATAAGTAGTCTCTTTTTCGGCTAATTAATTGCTAGATCATATTTTCAAAAATCTGATGTGGCTCGATCGATTGATTGCTCAGACTAGGTGATATCAGCAGCACATTCAATCACCCATTTTGAAAATCACGTTATACTTAGGTACTGATATGTGTAGGTAGTAACTAATTAAATTAATAATAATTTATTATGAATAGCTATTAATTACTACCAATTCCAAATAGAAATTATGATTTAATGAAAACGTGGAAGCCCATGTTTATTGCGAAAATAGGAATGATTTCGGGAAAACAATTGAATGTTTCCACGTAAAACATACGAACCCGTATTGTTTGCTCTGATCATTATAATTTTGAATGCGATTAGTCCCCAATTAATTTCGTTAAGCAGAGCAATTTTTTTTTTCATAGGTATTCAAAAATATTTATTGTGAGGCGCTTAAAAAAGTATTGGATTTAAGAAATAAAAACAATGTATATTAGATTGATATTTTACTAGGAGTTAACTTTTTCGATTTAAAAAAAGGGATTTTTGAAGATAATTAGTATATATGTATCAATCTTACCTTATTGGTTATGTTCTTCTGTAAAAGCTTTTAATTAGTAGTTAGTTAGGATTTTTGACGTATACATGACGTATATGACGTATAGGGAGGTCAAGGAGAAGGCGGAGGATAGAAACAGCTGGCGGATGCTCCACCGACAAGAGCAATGAGCTCTTAAATATAAGAAGAAAAGAGGATTTTTGAGTATTTTGGCATTATGACTACCTATTTATGCCATGAATTTGTTGTCTTTGTAACATTTATTACCCGACGGGGTAGTTAATAGTTGTTTTACGTAGGTACTCTTCATAATTTGGGCTGGTCATTTGTTCAAATGTTTTTTTTTTTATTACTGTTTGTATCAAAGTTATCAAGTGATAATTTATGGTTGCGATAGTCTACTCAGAGCCAATAAATAGCCTTTAGCAAAGCCAGCCTTTTAAACCAACATACGATAAATTTTATATTTTAGCAACCTATCGGGCTCTGTAGTCAACTGAGCCATCTTGTATTCAACATAGTGTTTAATGTCTGGAAACGTACAAAGTTTCAAATTCTTTAGGTCAAAATTTTTGAATTCTAGTATAAAATACACTTCAACAAAATGTTCATGTACGGAGCTTACACTCTAAAAATGAATGTTTGATTTATAAAGCGCTTGTTTTAATACGAGCGCATCAAGTAATTTGTTTGATGCAGTTAAGTACCTATCTTAGTTAAAGAAAACAATCACTTGACGGATCTTATTAAGCACTTGATAGATCTTAATTAGATTCTTGGTAAATAAAAACAAATCACTTGATGCGCTCGTACTAAAACAAAGGCTTGATTGAATCTTATATATTATATTTTGCTGTGTAGTAGGGAGAAATTCATCCCATAGACACAGTTTAAATAGGACAGTAGTACAATAAAACAACATCACGCGTTTGTCATCGCATTTAATTTTACAAACTGCTGAATAAATAATCCTTATTACAACACTTAACTTTAGAATAAATTAATATAATTTAAATAAATAAAGTCGACGGGCTCGCGCTAGGGAATCTGACTTTAGAATAGAATCAGTCTTAAAATAAGCCTTTAGAGGCGGGCAGAATTACAACAGCGTCTTAAATCTTCTGGACAAGCCAAAAATTTGTATACATCTAAGTTCGTCAATGTATATAGAGAGCAGAACAATTTAAAGTCCAGCAAATTTAAGACACTGCAGTCGAATTAATAAGCTAAATGCCAGATCACCACGTTACTTAAAGAATTAACAAGACAGATCAAGCAACGTGGTGATCTGACATTTAGCTTGTGTAACACTAAATGACGCCACTTGATCCATTATTTATCGTTCGAGTGTCCAATTTTGTTACATTTGCTGCATTTGTTGCATGGGCAGAGCCACCTGTTGGCCAATTTGCGTAGCTTGGCCAACCTGACCCATTTGGCCGTACATCTGAGGCATTACGTACATGGGCATGGTCATAGATCCAGCACTCAGTGGTGATATGGGCGGTAGGCCAAATAGGATTCTGAAGTAGCGCGCGAGGTTCCATAATGCCTCCGGTATCCTGTACAACATATTAAAATACAGATTGAAAATATCAATTTAAATATGAATAGGTATGTTCTTGGAAGTAGTGACGCCAAAGTGCCAACTTGCAGCATACTAAATTAGTACACTACCTAATCATCTTGCTCCTTACAAAGATTTTTCTAAACTTCAGTTTAGTACAGCAGTACTTATAGCAAAGATCTAAAATAATTTAGACGCTATATAAGTATGCGTTTTAATCCAGTAAGAAATGTAACATTTTATTATTGTAATTATTATTTTTGATGGCACTTTAGTGTCAAAACTTCTTCAAAGAACATGAACAGAAATTAATACGCTATTTTGGTGAATAACTATTTTAACTTTCAAGCAGATGTATATTTATTTGTCATTAATCAAAAGTAACGATTTTGATTTGGAATTGATATGCTTAATAAAAACACCAAATTAGCTTGAAGTTTAACTCAACGCAATCATTTTGTATTCGCAGATGTAAATTTGAAATATATTGGTCAAATAAATTTGATTAATCAGAATTTATACTTCGTGAATTGAGTTAAACCTATACAAACAATAACATATTCTGATTGATATTTACAAAAAAAGAATACCCATAATATTACAAAACTATAACAATAACTACTATGCTTCTATTTCATATGAGAAAAAGAATACCATCACCAAAATGTTATGTGTAAAATTTTAATAAAATGCTAAATTAATAAATGCACATTTTACAAACGCATCTCTAAAAGACTCCGTAAGGCTAATGATATTAACATTATACAATGCATGGATGATAATGGTGTTACATTGAATACTATTATTACATTAAAATGCATCATCATTTAGGCCAAGATCCATGACAATAACTTCTTATTTCCTCTAAATATGCATGTCTATAAATGTATTTCTGATTATGTTATGGCAATCGGCCTAAATGACAAGTGGTAAATAGGTGGTTCGCGCTATAAGCTTAAACAAATTTTATACATTTTCTACTTCTCTGCTATAATTAATTGTGGGCGTGTATTTCTCTGATATTCCGGTGAACGATGCTCTTAATATTTGACTGCGGTAACAACGATATGTATTTTGATTTATGTTACATTTTCTTGTCTCGGATTTTTGAATCTAAAAAGTATTCGTCGTCTTCTCCTTGATTTTGATGATTGGGCCTCTGATTTTGGTTATGCGGTCTCTTATTTGGTCTTTGACTAAATTGCTGGTTTTCATGCTGACTCAAATTGGACTGTTCGTTGTGACCAGGTCGTTTGTTAGGTTTCTTCCTTCTCTTCTTTTTGTTTTTATTTCCCTGTGTACCGTGATTATGTAAGTTTGCATGAGGTTTTTTCTTCTTGCCAAAATCTGACAAGAAATAGTCACTCATCGCCTCGTGTACTTGTACTAACCCATCAATGACATCAAGAGTCATCATCACTAGTTCGTAAGTAATCGTGTAGTATTTCGGTGGTGCGCTATGTTTCAAGGAATGTTTGATTGCTGATTTTGTGTACGTTGTAGCATAATTCATCATACCTGTAATAGGATCTGCATCGATTAACGTTTGTATGAAATCGACGAATCCTCTGCCAGATATGCTTAGTACCAATCCGGTTTGATCTGCTTTGCTTGAGTTGTGTGTGTTGAAATTTGATTGAGTTGATACAGAAAATGCATCTAGACTTCTTTTTACTCTATGTTTGCGAATTTGAATACCGGATTTAATTTTTGGAATGAGTTTTGTAACATTTGCAACACTGGAAAAATTTTGCATGTAATAATATGATGACATTTTGGGTAATCTATTCAAAACAGTCGAAAAACTTGAAGCGTTTGAAGCAAATACTGCATGTTTTTGAATCCAATTTTTTGTAATATTTGAGTAATTTGTAGCATTAACTACCAGATGTGGAAAAGGCTTTGGAGGACCATATGTTCCATTTACAATGTTTGAAGTATTACCAATGTTAGAATTCTTTTGAAGCAGACTTGAAACATTTGCTTTGTTTGTTAAATTATGAGCTAGCACTGGTACCATGACTATAGGTTTCCAGTCTGTCAAAGGAATTATTGTTGCATTAAAGGCTCTATTAGGAACTGCAGCTGGCACGTGATAAATGTTTTCTTTTTTGTAAGGTACAAGTCTATTCATTGGCCTGTTTATAAATGTATTTGGATTAACGAAATATTTAACACGAGGGTAGTAATAGGTATTTTGGTAGTTATATTTATATTTTTTCGTTTTGATATAATCGTACAAATCCTTGTTCTTCTTCAGTTTATCTAAATCAACTTTAAGTTCTGTGTATTTTTTTGGTCTGGATCGAAACGGCAATTTTCTGTAAGTAGTTTTTCTTTGAGCTATATATCTTGGTTGCGGCATAAGTATTTCCCTTGGCTTCTTAACTTCATCTTCATGTTCCAAAGTTTTCATTGTAGTGACATCCGACGAAAGGCCTCTAAAAGTCGCAGGCATGGAGTAGAATATATTAGTTATCGGATCGATGTACCTCTTGATCCCTTCGACTATCGGCTCTAGAAGTTTTTGTAGTGTAGACTTACCGTCCCATCGTTCTGTCGCTCTGGTAGAGTTGAGCAGTTGTACGCTGGGCGCCTCTTGCGACTGCTGAGCCGATGCATCGTTGTGTGGAAGCAACTCATTCTGTTGATGTGTTCCCATTGCGGTAGGATTGTACATCTCCGGAAATTGCGGGCTCATTCCGCTTACGGAATATGCGTGCGAAGAGGCGCTCGGAAAATCGATCGGGTATTGGGAGTAAAGGTATGGGTGGTTTTGTAAACCAACACTGCAATGTAAATAAAACCGCTTTTAGTGTCGCAACCAGCTTTTCACTAGCTTAAATACATTTGTCGGTCAGCCGGTCAAGTTTGTGTCTTCGTCGATTGTCACCTCCTGTAAAGTCTTGTTAGTAGATAGGTAGGTACGATTTGTGAAAAAAAAAATCACTACATATTTTGTCATTCTCACGTAATATAAATACTTACACAAACTATTTATATTAGTATATTGAACTTTTTATGTAATGTTGTACTGAACTTTATCTAGGGTAAAATAGAAAAAAGTTTTGTTAGGTTCTGTTTTCAACAATGTACTCTGAAGCTTTTGATTGAATGTTCTTAGTAAATGTTTTTACGCTCTTTAGAAACTGAAAATAATCAGTCCTGCCTGGATTGCGAATACATATAAATCCATGAAATTTCCAAAAGAAAAAGTTCTACATCGTAAAACACACTGTATGCAAATTTTGTAATAGTTGGCAGTTAAGTACGTATATTATCTACTAGCAATTTGTATGTTTTATCTGCACGTAGAATTGCATCATCAAGATACGACTTTATTACAAAGAATGTTCAATCTTCATGCGACTTTCATTTGCTCTGAGGTATTAACACTTTCCTTTCAATTATCTTTTAAGAAATCATGATCGTCACGGTATTATGATTCGAAGTTTCTGAGTGTAGTGTAATTATTTTTTCGCTGTTTTTTATCCGTTGTCAAGCGTTGCGATCACGATACTGCTAAGTAGAAAATAATAGTTGAAGATCGGTTCACGTTCGAAGCAATTCTTGGTATGAGTTTGTTTTTTGTAGCTGTTAATGTATATGGAAAAAGATGATTAGAGTTCTCATGATTAAACATACTTTTTGCAGCGTATTTTTCAGGCCGTATTAAGTAAAGTGAAAAAAGTGGTGTTGTAAAGTCAGTTATTAAAATCATTTGTGTCTTTGTAAGTCTCAGTCATGCTAACTAAAAGTTAGCACCAAAAGTCGATGAAAATATTTTCAGTCATAAGGGAATAAAGCTAGCAATAATTGTGTATATTGTGTTGGTGCAATCAGAAATTTATTTTAAAAAGTGTAAAGAATTATCTACAGAATATTTTAGAAAATGTTCATCAACTTTTGATGTCAACTGTACACATGGAATTTTCCAAAATTGGTGTTAACTATTTAAAAATATAAAAGGGATGAATTGGACAAGTGTTTTGGGCTAAAATTATGATAATATGGTTTCCTTGCCATCAAAAAATCTAAAAAAAATGACAAGTAACCAACATTTTTTCCCCATATTTTTTATAACTTGAGCCTTTATTTCATTATTTCAAAATTACACCAATTTTAGAAGAAATGAATTTTACACTATGAAAATGTCTAGAAAAGTTGCTTCAGAGTAGTGAGACTCTTATGAAAATTCAACAATTCTAAACAATTTTCAAAAATTAATTGTAGAATATGAAGAAGATCACGAAACTGCAATAGACTGGTGAAACCTAGAAACATGAAAGAAAGAAAATAATTTAAAACTTAAAATAATGATTTTATCATAAAAATTGCTATAAAATCTTGTTAAATTGTGACACTGAAAAAAAATTTGATTCTAAAACTTGCTAAATATCTAAATCTGCATTTAAAATTTTGAGAATCTAAAAAGCATAAGAAATGTAACTAGATGCATCACATAAAATAATCTCAATGATAGCATCACATTTCTCTTTGATGACTAAGATGAAAAAGTAATTGATAGTTTATAGTTTGTGCACGTGTGCTAGTAATTTTTTGTTGTTTTTAGTATCGTCTGTACAAAAAAGTGACAAAGTTTGTGATTTTTGTACACAGTTGTACAACTTGCGCCGTGCTTTTTGAATGACTAGGAGTTGTTGAAAATATCTCCTATACATTTACAGTGAAAGAATACATTTTGTGACACTAAACTACTTTGAGAAAAATTTGGTTCTCTTGAACTCACCCCCCAGTCAGTCCTAGGCCACTGAAAAATCACGGTGCGTTTGTTAATAAAAAAAAAAAACAAAAAAACATTAAGCAATTACTTCACTAAGTCCCTAAGACACATGCCCCGGACTATTTAGGAAGTCGATGTTTTTTGTTGAAGTAAATGATAGCTGAACAATTAAATTCAGACAGATTAATTTGACTTGTTAGTCTAGTAGACTTGGTGAAGTATAAGTAGGATTAAGCGGATGTGATTGTTGAGCTCGCTTTATCGTATTTGAATTTATTTTTATACTTATAGATAAAAAATTCAAAACGAATATTTTTTATTGTTGAAAGTTTTAAAAAGCGTTTTAACTGTTTATTTCCAAGAAAAACCCACATAAAATATCAAAAACACCTGCGTATAATTTTATCGTGGAAATGTTGTTGGAATTTCATACCAAATATCCACACAATTTTGTGTAATCCCTTACAATCTGATATTCTACGAACAGAGAATCAAATTCTGAAACGTTCGCTTGTGATTCATTCGAATCTCTAACCACACGTTTTTAAATTTGTATTACTTTATACCAAGGGTATGTGTGGGTTTACTAGGGTATGTGTAACGTGTGTTACAAGCATAATGAGCGGCAGATTTTCACATGAAACAAAAACAAACGTTCCAGAAATTGAGCTCCATAACTATACCCAGGTAAGTTCCGCATTGCCCATTTCTATTTTATTTATCTTAAAGTCACTTGAGGTAAAAATGTCATATCTCTTACCCCATACTGTAGGACTCGTACAGCCTCTTGATGGCCATGCCCACTGTCACCATCAGAGCCAGTTTGCTGGCAACAAATGCCTTCATCGTCAGTACGCTGACCACGCCCATGGCGAAGATAACTGCTGCCGATGACTTCATTCCGAATAGCATAGGTATGACCGCTTGCATGATCTTCTTCTTTGCTCTGCGTCGGCCTGGAAGGTGAGGAAGACATTTTTTTATATATGAGGCGCAAATATAATAGAAACACATAATGTGCAAGAGACAAAACACACAAAAAAAGGCTAAAAATCCTCAAAACAAAAAAAAAATAAAAAAAATCCCAAAAAATATATATCAAAGAAATTGTTTTGTTTTGTTTACTAAAATCTGTTCTTTTGTTGTACTTCTTTATATTTGCTTTGTTGTGCAATAAAGTATATTTGATAAAAAAAGGCTATGAAAGGAACAAATTCCCCTGAAAAATGTAGATCGGGACACGTAACAAACGTAAACATAAAAATGTTTGAAGGTCGCAATAAAAATTATTTATGTTATAAACGGCACGTTTTCACTTCACTTTGTTATTTTTTTTAAATATTAGATACACAAAGATAAAAAAAACACATAATTTTTTTATACATTGTTGGTATTGTT
Organism: Keiferia lycopersicella; assembly: GCA_029255805.1. Taxonomy (NCBI): domain Eukaryota; kingdom Metazoa; phylum Arthropoda; class Insecta; order Lepidoptera; family Gelechiidae; genus Keiferia; species Keiferia lycopersicella. The sequence continues at coordinate 2,570,497 of JARACZ010000028.1, forward strand.
ACCTATTTGCCCACTTTTTGTACGTATGTACTGTGACAATTTGATTTCGAATTATTATGTATGACGCATAAAAAATATGACACTAATGTAACACCTTTGCTTTGTATTAACATCTGCTGTTCATTATCAGAATGTCAAAATATTAAAGAAAATGTTGTTTTTTTATTTCACAACTAAGATTTTTCCACGATTTTTCTTAAACAAGTACGATTGTCAGCTCAAACAGAAACCAACTAAGCATCTGAATCGCAGAGAAATCTGATTATTCTATAATTTGCATTGTAAAAGCGAAAACCACAGGCCAACAACATTCAATGGTTTTCATAATTGGATGAAATACGAATAAGCAGCCTACGCTAAAGTTACGGAAACCGCAAATTTTCGAAGTGGTACTAAATTCTAAAACCATAGCGAGAATGTAGTTTAATGTGTAAATCCGAATTGATTAGCTTGTATGTTTCGCAGTAGCACTAATGATACAAGTTTGGGTCGTTTGTACTACCAGTAGTACAAATTGTAGTACTACTGAGAAGGAGGGGTATTGTTTTTTAATTAAAGTGCTTAGGCAGATCGCACTCTTGACGCACGACGGAGCGCTAGAACATCGCAGTGGTCTGTCAGATCCATTCCAGATAAGCGAATCCCTATACTGAAATCGCTCAACCGCTGTCGACGCAGCGCTATCGCGTCGTCCGTCGAGTGCAGTTTTAGTATGAAGAGTGACGTTTTTAGTATGGATCTGACAGACTGCTGCAATATTTCAGCACTCCGTCATGCGTCAAGTGTGCGATCCGCCTAAGGATTATCGTGGTACTGAAAATCGGGGTTGATTTTAAAAAAAAAACGGTTGTCTGTAAAGTCGGTTTACTGACGATTGTTGAACGTGACAACGTCATAAGAAAGTATTGATGTAAAAAGAAAAATGTTATTCAAAGGATTTTTTTTATTATATTTGTGTGATAGATGCTTATGTATTGTATTGTGTGTGTATTGTATGATAGATCGGCCGTGTGACTTAGAAGATCATCACCCCATTTCTACCTGTGGGTGTCGTAAAAGGCGACTAAGAGTCACGACATGACTCATGTTTTTAGTGCGTGCAGCCGGCTCCATCGAATTATAAAAACCCAGTTTTATACTTCATTGTTTTGATTTCTGCCAAAAAAAAGTTTTTTAGTCAACAAATATTGGTTCAACTTCCTTAGCAAAAAAAAACAAATAAACATTTATTCTTGCACATTCACATGCCAATAATAAAAAACTTGTTTTAAAAACTCGTATCGCTTGAACTAATAACCGTTTTTTTGCTCGCCACGAAAGCAGTTAGTTACGGTCCAATACGATTATGTCCGGTATCGAAGAAAGTCTACAGTCAATAAAAAAAGGCGAAGAAAAATAACTGAAGATGTTGGCCTCAATTCTGCGGGATATTTACTTAGTTAATTCTAAGCTGTACCATTCAAGATAAAAAAGAATGACACAGATTATGCATATCTGTCATTTTAACGTTTAAAATGTAAAACAAGTTTAAGAAACCGCAAACCACCTACAAATTGCAAATTTGTTGTATGAACACGCAGTAAAGATATAACTGGACAGGGGTGTTCCAAGCGAAACCAAATATGTATTATGGTTCCAAATGAAAATATAAAAATTATGGAAATCAGTTCTCGTAAAAGAAGTGATAATGATTTTGTACACGAATTTATTTTTAAAATATCCATAATATTTTACTTAGAAATAAAAACATTTCATTTCACTTGGAGCACCCCTGTGTAGCTTATTCAAAATCTGACTGTACATAAAGTTAGTCGTATCTCTATCACAGGTAGTTACCTACATGATATTATAAATACACAAAAATATGTGTATGCATAAGTCTTTCTCCAGTGGTAATTAAAACTTAAAGTGAGTTAAAATGAATTTATCATTGTTTTATTTTAAAGTCAATCAAATATTACATGAAACGTAACGTCGTCATTTCCTGTTATTATTATTTTTTGTCATGCTCGCGAGAATTAAGTTCATTGTTTTCCGGTAGAATAAAAAGACGGATCGGTAGCGTTTTCTCAATTGGAATGTAGTTTAAAGACGAAATATGTACTTTTAAAGGTTGTAATTTAGGTTTAAAATTTTATCTTTACCTCAACTTACCATCAAGAGAAAGACTTATACATTTTTTTGTTACCTAAAGTTGAAGCTGCCGTGTGGTGCCGGCTTAGAATAGCATCACCCCATATCCTTCCCGCGGGTGTCGTAAGAGGCGACTAAGGGACTCGAGGGTATTGGTGTATTAAAATTTTTAGGCGACAGGCTGACAACCTGTCACTATAGCGATACACATGTTTTCTGAAGCAGCCGTGGAAAACGATCCTCAAAAATGTCAGACGTGGCGATAGCGACCGTATTCTTACGGCCGTTAACGCTCTGCCTACCCCGCAAGGGATAAAGGCGTGATATATGTATGTATGTATGTAAAGTTGAATAGGTTTTATGAAACGTATCCCCATTTGTCTGGACAAAATGTCCATAAATTTATCAATTTAAATACTCGTACTGATCCGAAAAAAATATATCACATAAAATTGGTATCTAATCTATCTTTCCCTATCGATTCTACGAACAGAAATTAACCCATAAATTAATCGCGACACCAAATTGTACACCAATAAAATTCGTTTATTTCATTGGAATGAATTCATTGGGGCTATCTTTGAAAAACACCAAAGTTAATAAATCAACTCCAGACCCTAAATTATTAGATTTTTATCTCATTTCTCGAATATTATTCAGTTTGGGACAAACCTAGATTTTTTGTCGGTAAAATAATAAATCTAACATGAAGTTAATAAAATTTCTCTCGACAAAATATTACAGACAGTTCAAACAGTTCCAAATTTGGTACCTCAGTCTTTGAAATTATAATTTTACATACAAATACGCCTTTATCCCTTGCGGGGTAAGCAGAGCGTTAACGGCCGTAAGAATACGAACGCTATCGCCACAGCTGACATTTCTGAGGATAGTTTTCCAAGGTTGCTTCAGCAAACATGTGTGTCACTATAGTGACAAGTCGTGAGCCTGTCGCCTAAAAGTTGTAATACACCAATACTCTCGAGTCCGTTAGTCGCCTTTTACGACACCTGCGGGAAGGATGTGGGGTGATGCTATTCTAAGTCGGCATCACACGGTCGAGAGATAGAGATAAGTTAAACGGAAAAAAACGTCGGACATTGAAGATCAGATAACCAACACGCTATTTCTGAGAGTCAAAGTGAAAACCGCATCAATTAATGTAAATGACTTGTCGCGTTTTTACCCGACACCGCCAAGCGAGGAGGGTGACGTTTTTATGCATTCTTCCGAGAAAATAGAAATCGTGCTGTAATTCTAATTGCAAGATTTGCTTTCGTTCAGGAATGTCATTTTTTTTACTTGGATTCCAACAAAGAAACCCAATCAGTTGTCTGAAAGAGTTAACTATTTGGTGAAAGTAAAAGTATGTATGATAATTACTTTGTTGTTCATGTGTATGACAGATAAATTTTTCACTGTAGTCAATATGTCACTTGTAGTTGCACACACACACAAATCACGCCTTTATCCCTTCCGGGGTAGGCTGAGCGTTAACAATCGTAAAATTACGATCGTTATCGCCACGTCTGACAAGTATTGAGAGCCCTTTTCGATGATACATGTATCACTGTAGTGGCAGGTTGTCAGCCTGTCGACTAAAATTGTAATACACATGAAGCCCTCGAGTCCCTTAGTTGCCTTTTACAACACCCACGGGAAGAAATGGGGTGATGCTATTCTAATCCGGCATCACACGGCATACTGGTAGTTAACATAGAATATAAAATGAATTTGTAGGTAAGATGGTTCGCATCGCAAATTAGTCTTAGGTGTACACTACACCGGGGATCAAACCCCGGTCGACGCTTGTCAATTTTTCAATTTCCTATTTTCATTTAACAGATGCTACTCTTAGTATCACACGGAAATTATATTATTCATTAGCAATGGATTATTACTAACGAGAAACATGCCAGGATTCAGTTAACAGTACTTGATTAATAATGGATAAACCATTTTCGCTAAGTACATCTTCCATATTTATAATTGTCAACATTACATAAAAATTAATACCCACAACTGTCAACAGTGAAGTAATTGAACTGTTGCCCATTAAAAATATGAAGATTTTCAAGATTTAAAATTTCAATCGATTATGTTCAAGTATAATTCACAACAAATATTTTTTGGTCGTCTATTATTTTTAATACTATCACTGAATAAATGAATTAGTCACTGTAAATATATGTCGTGTAATGCCGGCTTAAAATAGCATCTTTCCACATCCTTCCCGCGGGTGTTGTAAGAGGCGACTAAGAGACTCGAGAGTATTGGTGTATTACAATTTATAGGCAACAGGCTGACAACCTGTCACTATAGTGATACATAATGTTTTCTGAAACAACCATGGGAAACAATCCTCAAAAATGTCAGACGTGGCGATAGTGATCGTATTCTTGCGGCTGTTAACGCTCTGCCTACCCCGCAAGGGATAAAGGCGTGATATATGTATGTATGTATGTATGTAAAAAATAGAAAACTGTCAGACACAATTTTCTCTTTATTATAACAATTTTATGTTCCTAGTAAAAACGCGGCATTAGTGGGATAAAATTAAAGGCACTGCCTCGGGGCTGGCCAGGCTGACCACACAGCATGTAACTTACGCCACCATCACCAATGTATGAAATCAAATTAAAGTCGAGATTAATAAGTTGTATATTTAAAAATACACAAAAAAATACATACAATCTAGGCAGCCTCATTGGGTAGTATTTTCAACCAAACATCCTTTTGATGCTTGTTCTATATAGGTGAACTTATCCTACGCTTTTTATGACACCCACGGTCGTCCACACGCGTAGAATTGGATAGATTTTATTCTATCATAATATTATGACAGTTTTATCAAAGTTCAAATATATTTCGAATAAAATTTCTGAGTTTGATCAACATTGGAACGCAAAATGAAGACTGAAACTTCTTCAAGAAAGTTTTCTTCACGAAGTCTGATAAAAAATGAAACCTATATTTATGAATCTACCTAAGGAGTAGAGAGGCAAATCTAGACAGAAACATGACAACCCTTTTTAGGCCACTGGGTTTATGCAGATACTGAGCACAATTCTTATAGGACAGTTTGTTTACAAATTCTTGACTGAAATTTAATTTCACATACTGGAGGTAGCGGCGTGCGTTACATCCTGTGTGGTCAGCCTGGCTGGCCAGCCCCAAGGCAGTGCCTTTATTTTATGTTTTTATTCCAACCGTACCGCGTTTTTCTACTAGAACTTTAAATTGTTATAAATTAGACAAATGTGGGGACATAAATGGAAGAGAGTGATGTTTGAAATAAATAATATTGTAGAAATTACATTAATGTTTTCTCTTTCTAGTCCAACAAATTAGGTAAAGAAATGTACTGTTAGGATTGAAATCAGTATCCCTTGTTTTGTTTACTTATTTCACCTAGCCAAGATATTGTGCGATTTGAATAAGGTATTTTTGTGGATTTTGTTCACCTTTGCCTAGAATCTAGATTTAAAAATAAAAATGAAGCCTTGGGGTGGATCACACGCTTAACGCACGACGGACCGCTAAAATATCGCAGCGTTCTGTCAGATCCATACTAGAAATGTCAATTGTCATACTAAAACCGCTCAACCGCTGTTGACGCAGCGCTATCGCAGTGTCATCCGTCGAGTGCGGTTTTAGTATGAAGAGTGACGTTTCTAGTATGGATCTGACAGACCGCTGCGATACTTTAGCGGTCCGTCGTGCGTTAAGTGTGCGATGCGCCTAACAAAACACAAAGGCCCCACAAATTCTACAGTATTAGACATTGATACCAATGTCCAAGCGTAGCTCACCCGCGTTTAGTTAAGACGCCGAATTTAAGATTATTGAAATACGATATTTATTTAATATTTATAAAAAAAAAACTTTAATTTTTTTTTTTTTTACTTATATTCTTAGGCGTTTCCCACACCTTACACACAACAGAACGCTAAAATATTGCAGCTATCTGTCAGATCCATACCTACTAAAAATGTTAATCCTCATTCTTAAACCGCTCTCGAAGGACGACGCTACGCAACGCTGCGATATTTTAGCGCTTCGTTGTGCGTTAAGTGCGCTATCCACGTTATTTAATTAAGTCTTTACTTACGAACCTCTTTTTCTTCTTAACCCTAAGTTCTAAACGTGTTAAGTAATTAATTTTAGGAAGCGCGGGATCTTTTGGCACAGTCAATTCACGTTTAAAATGAGGCTCTGGCCACGAGATTGTATTTTTACGTACATTGTATAAGGTATTTTTGTGAATTTTGTTTACCTTTGCCTAGAATCTAGATTTAAAATAAAACATTATATTTATTTACTACCCATTTTATTATATTATCCCAATTGGGATTGTACTTATTAGTTCCAACATAGAATTTTCCAATGCAACTAGAGAGAACAATCCCCAAATTGAACAGACTATTTTAGATTGGTTATTTTTAATTTTAATATTCAAGCCAAGTCGTGTTCCTAGCACAATTTAGCACAAAGACTACTTTTTACTGAATGATACGCACTTTCATTCTCATTCATAGCAAACGACTCTTACTCATTTAAAATAACAATAGTTAGGCGCATCGTACACTTAACGCACGACGGACCGCTAAAATATCGCAGAGCGGTCTGTCAGATGATATCAAATCAAATACTAAAAATGTCAATCCCCATACTAAAATCGCTGTCCACGCAGCGCTATCGCAGGGTCGTCCGTCGAGTGTGTTTTTAGTATGGGGAGTGACGTCTCTAGTATGTATCTGACAGAACTCTGCGATATTTTAGCGGTCCGTAGTGCGTTAAGTGTGCGATCCGCCTTACGCATTTAAATTAACAATAGCTGTCAAACATTTAGAGCATATTTTTACTCTCTTTAATGTTGGTACTTATCTACGAGCGGCTGATATATAGATATAGATATATATATATATATATATATATATATATATTTATGATTATGAAAAAAGCCACATCTCCAATTTGGGTGAAGTTGAAATATGATCTTTCACAAAGCCTTCAAATTACTGAGATTTTTATAAATTTAGATTTAACAAACCAATTATTATAATTTCCAACTTGAAGAGTTTTTAGTATTTAAAAAATCTGTATTTATTAAAACCACTAGGTATTTTTAATTGTAATACATAGTTAATTATATTGTATAGGTAAGTATCAATAGATTATTATTATACATGCAAAACAAATGTTTAATAAAAATTAAAATAAATTTGTCTACTAATATAAGAAACCAGCAACGCACCAATGTGTTCTTTATAAGGATTTGTCAGAAAAAGCTATAAACAAAATCATTTCTTATATTTCAATAGGTAGCTGATCTCTTCTTTAAGGTACCTGCTGCTGTCAGATTAAGTATCTACGTCAGATCGCACACTTAATGCACGACGCAACGCTAAAATATCGGAGCGATCTGTTAGATTAATACTAGAAATGTTAATCCTTATTATCAAAACCGCTCAACCGTCCGTCGAAAGTAACTTCAGTATGGGCAATGACGTTTTTAGTATCGATCTGACAGACTGCTGCGATATTTTAGCGCACCGTTGTGCGTAAAGTGTGGGAAAGGCCGTAATCATGACTTTTTGAGTAAGCCGTCCCTCCCAGACTTTGGACCCTTTTCAACCCTCGCAACATTTTGCGGTTTTGTGTACTGTACTTTACTTAATGTACAAAATGGATTCCATGTGCGAAAAACTTCAGTTATGGGTTTTCCGATTGGGGTAACAACTTTCGACACTTAGTACGGCACATGAACGCTATCCAGTTTAAAACCAATTTTTACTGGTTTTTATTTCATTTAATAGATTTTCGGAGTAAAGTTGTACACTCACGAACATTACGCAACTGAACAGTACGGAGGTGATATCAAATTCATATTTTGGTACATTTCATTTCATTTATCTATTTCAAAACAATATGACATTGTTTATAATATGACAAGCATGCTTTAATAAGGGGCAGGCAGAGCATTAACGGCTGCATAAATACGGTCGATGTTACCATGTCTGTCAAATATCGAGAGGCCTTTCAGATGATTTGTGTATAGTGACAAGTTATCAGCCTGTCGCAAAAAAAAAATATCCATACATGAAATGCTGTGTCGCCCAAGAATGTTTTCCACACATGAAATCCTGTGTCGCCCAAAAATGTAACCACACATGAAATCCTGTGTCGCCCAAAAATGGAACCACACATGAAATCCTGTGTCGCCCAAAAATGTAACCACACATGAAATCCTGTGTCACCCAAAAATGTTACCACACATGAAATCCTGTGCCACCCAAAAATGTAACCACACATGAAATCCTGTGTCACCCAAAAATGTAATACACACATGAAATTCTGGAGTTCCTTATGAAGACCGTTGGAACAAATGTGGGATTGATATTTATTCTACCGGCGGCATCACGAGGCTTATTTTAATGAATAAAAAAACACTTACGAAATGGTCCCTTAGCATTAGGTTTCGGTTTTGGCGTTTGTTTTGTGACATCTTCTTCTTCTTCCTCTTCTTCAACCTTGCTCTTTGATTTCTTCGGAAGTTCCTCCGAAACATCTGGAAAATACAAATGATGGTTTGAAAATAAATAATATATTACTTACTATACGACTTCGATGGCGGTAAACAAATCGACCAGAAAAACATTTCCAAAGACAGACAATTTGTAGTAAACCTATGTGAAACAAAGACTTATTCTAGCGACAACATTTTTAAGAACAAAAATGTAGGTAGAAGACAATCATATCTTAAAAGTTTATCATAAATAAACACTTCCATATCTAATGATCGGAAAGCGAAACAACCAGAATCTTCCGTTTTTAGTACTATGGTTCTTATAGCTTGAGCTTAAACGCTAAGTAAATTATATCGAATCATCTTTTTTACCCACAAATATTGGATTTAGCCTTTAGTTTTCCAACCTTATTCAAATAAACATTTTTTTTTAATTGTGTAAGTATATGGCAAGGAGCACATTTTACAAATCTAATTTAGTTCATTTTCAATTTCTCATCTGTATCACCTTATTTAAATTTGTTAAAGACCGGCATTACATGCCTTTCCTTTCATTTACCTTGATTCCTGATCAGAAACATTTTGGGCTTTACCACAAAAACCTAGTCGTGAGTTGAATACGTGTCTAGCATTTCTTTTTGTATGATGATATTATTTAAGCACGTGTTTTACTTGCATCTAACCTGTTTTGTGGTAAGGCCCTTACGTTTACTTCACCTTAATTGCACACCATATTTTTACACAATCCATTATTTTTTCATCTGCACTCATTCCAATATTATTCATTACTTTAAACGTCTCATGAATTTCATCTCTCCTCATAACTCTTATTTTGTTCCTCGGATAACATTTTCCTGAATATTTTTCTAGAAAATTGTACATCAACATTACACGTCTGTCAATAAATCGATCCGCATTTTTCTCAGAAACGGTACAAAAATCTACCGCTAAGCCGGATCTTTCCAACAATTACTCGTAATATAATTTCTCTCCGTTGCAACAACTAATTTTTATGTTCTACTTACTTCAGTTGCGTGTTCAGATACTATATTGAATAATTCATCTTATACTGTCTTCACTAGGGATATGATATTAGACTTGGAAATAAAAGTCAATAGAATACTGCTAAGTCTTAATATGAAGCGGGAAAAATTACAACACCAAGTTCTCGATATAATATATTAATATTTTCTTTAGGTATAGAAAACTGATGATAAATGCAAACCTTAACAGCCACAATAGTCCACTGCATTTCCTTATCGGGGCCCATAATCATCACACTTGGCAAGTGGTTTCTAACACCAAGCTCACGATTTTGTTTTGTTCCAGAAAGTTGTTACTAAATACAAAGGATAACATAAAAAGCAGAAGTGTTGACAATAATTTTTACAAATTTACGCTTTTTGGGACATTTATTTTAGCTATTTAACCGTTTATTGTACACAATAGGACAGAAAGGACATTACATTGAGAACAATACACAAGAGGTCGGCTTATTGTGCAAAAGACTTATCTCAAGAAATGTTTTTAAAAATTTCGACAATAAAAACCTCAATTAAATCATGTACATGCCATGTTATATGTATTATAATATAACTTTGGAAATAATACTACATAATAAAATATAATTTATTAAGAATGTTCTTCCACATTACTGAGTAAAGAAATCTGCTATTTCTCGCCACCAGTAAAATACAGGAATCGGCTTCACTCTTTATATCCACAAAGATCAATCTTCCTTTTATATTTTATAGCAAGATATTCTAACCGGATTGGAGATGTGAATGTGGTGTAGCTTAGCGTAAAATATGATACTAGCGGAATAGCTTGCGGTGATCGTTCTGTTTGCTGATGATTGAATTCCTTATCTGCTTAAATAGAAGATTAAGATTTAGACGTATTATTAATATATTAAATAGACAGCCAGAATAATTAGATCTAAATACGCGGTAGCGTGTCAAGCCAAGTTCCAGCAAAGAACTGGCGGGTCGCACCGTGTGTTATTGAGATAATTATGATGATGATGATGATCTCTTCGACCGATTCCGGCCATGGCGATCACTTCGACTTCTAATCAGATCGGCGCTGATGCGCCCGGCGATGGCTATTGTAGCCAATTTTGGCAGTAAACTCCCGTGCACAGTGTGGACACGTGAGTTTGCCACTTACATAATTATAGTTAATGGCGATGGTGTTATTATATTAGGTACTTTTCTTCCTCTTATAAACTCTGGATGTATTTAAGTTGGACACACCAAATTTGGCTCATTTAACTTATTAACACAAACATACATATAAATATCACGCGTTCATCTTTTGCGGAGTAGGCAGAGCGTAACCGGCTGTGAAAATTCGGTCGCTATCGCCACGTTTAGCAAATACTAAGGGCTGATTCTGATATTTGGCGTGTCACTATTAGTGACAGGTTGTCAGTCAGTCTTAAACTTGTTATGCACTTCACCCTCGACTCCCTTACGTAACCGGTATAAAAGAAACGGGATGATGCTAATCTAAATGATGATGTTAGACAACACACATACATACGCAAATCACGCCTTTATTCTTCGTGGGGTAGGCAGAGCGTTAGCCTCCGTAATATAGACAACAGCGAAGATTTATTTGTTATTAGTAAGTCATGATTGTAAATAACTAATATTCCGGATCACTCACTTGTCATATTTGTGTGTTTCCGCGACGTTTCGAACCAATCGGTGGTTCTTCGTCGGGCGGAGAGTCGTGCGTGCCTATGCGTCCACGCCGCGCTTTCGACAGCTTTTAGTTCGAAAAATCACGGAAACACAGAAACATGACAATTGAGCGATCCAGAACATTAGTTTTTTACAAAGTGAAGATAATACTGACATTATAAATTTAAACGATTTGCGATTGCCGTGTGATGCCGGCTTAGAATAGTATCACCCCATTTCCTACCCGTGGGTGTCGTAAGAGGCAACTGAGGGACTTGAGGGTTTCAGGTGTATTACAACTTTTTGGCGACAGGCTGACAACCTATCACTATAGTGATACACAAATTATCTCAAACGGCCCTCTTTATTTGTTAGACGTGGCAATAGCGATCTTATTTTTACGGCCGTTAACGCTCTGCCCACCTCGAAAGGGATAAAGGCGTGATTTATGTATATATGAATAAATTTCAACGTATTAAATATTTGCTTTCAACCCACCTAGATTTGCTTTTGGCTTGGATACGACCTATGTTAGTATTAATGATCTAATTAAACGAAAACAAGAGAATATACGTACCTTTGAACACGAGGGCTCTAAAGTTTCAAACAATGTCGTGTTACAAGACCCTTGTCCTAATTTCATATTCTATTGGTACAGAGTCAAAATAGAACTTCTTTTTCTTTATTCAAATTCGGTTTTTTTTTACTTTGCGATTGTTAATATTAAACAAAAAATTATTAGACAATTGTATAAAGAAATTGTGCCGTGTGATGCCGGCTTAGAATAGCATCACCCCATATCCTACCCGCGGGTGTCGTAAGAGGCGACTAAGGGACTCGAGGGTATTGGTGTATTACAATTTTTAGGCGACAGGCTGACAACCTGTCACTATAGTGATACACATGTTTTCTGCAACCACCTAGGAAAACAATACTCAAAAATGTCAGACGTGGCGATAGCGGCCGTATTCTTACGGCCGTTAACGCTCTGCCTACCCCGCAAGGGATAAAGGCGTGATATATGTATGTATGTATGTATAAAGAAACAATGTAGGACACAATTTTCTCTTCACAAAATGACTAATCCAATGTTATGAAAAAGTTCAAACTGTGTCGTCGGGGTGTGAACTAGCAGGTCAAACGAGATACTTTTTAAAACGACCTAAGACGGTATCTTGTATGAAAATAGCAATACTATGACGTCATACATTGTCATTTTGGATGACGTCGAAACAGTTACTTTTATGTTTATTTACGTACCTATATATATTTATAATTCAAACATTGAATATTTTGAAAAATTGTGAATGAGTTGCGCAGTATTTTTGGATAATAGTTTTAAGCGTATTTTTTTTGTATTTTATTAATGATTATTGTTATTTTTAGTTATTATATATATAGTTATTATTATTTTTATTTATTATTAATGACCCAGTCCACAACTGAATCGCCAAAGTAAGTATTAATCTGGAAAATACTCAAAAATATATATTGGTACATATACTTTAAAAATATACCTTGTAAATAGATGTACTTGCAAACTTTTGGATCTTACAAGATGTCAGAATTTGTTCAATATATCTTTGATTTCATATTATAAAATCAACATCATTCAAAGTATCTCATTTACTTACATATATCACGCCTTATCTCTTGAGGGGTAGAGAGCAGAGCGTTAACACTCAGCGTCTGACATTTTTGAGGATTGTTTTCCAAGGTTGTTTCAGAAAACATGTGTATCATTATAGTGACAGGTTATCAGCCTGTGGCCTAAAAATTGTAATACACTAATACTTTCGAGTCCTTTAGTCGCCTCTTACGATATCCACATGAAGGATGTGGGGTGATGATATTCTAAACCGGCATCACACAGCATAAGTACCTCATTTAGTTGGAGAATTTTGGTATTTTTATGTACGAGTACTTACTTATTAAGCCTAAATGCATTTAGGATTTCAAAGTTTTTTTTTTTACTTCTATGTACCAAAGAAAATATAATAGATTTTTAAGAAGAAATAAAAGCTACCAGGTTCAAAAGAAAGCCCTAATCCAATACAATATCATTTGACGCAAGTAAGTGTATGGTACGAAAATCCTCCTACACTCCCGAATGTTACCTAAGATTCCGGTGAAGTAAGGATCTTGGAACATAAATAGCGACATTTACTGAAAATAGTCATTAGCTTAGGCGGATTGCACACTTAACGCACGACGGAGCGCTAAAATATCATCACTCCCCATACTAAAACTGTACTCCCCATACTAACGCTCCTATAGCGCTGCCACGACAGCGGTTGAGCGATTTAAGTATGGGGATTGACATTTCTAGTATGGATCTGACAGGCAGCTGCGATGTTTTAGCACTCCGTCGTGCGTGAAGTGTGCGATCCGCTTTACTGAAATACAAAAGTGTGTTGTAATGTGTGCGAGAAGCGAGGTTAAGCTTTTCTGACTGATTTTGTTGTGGTTTGTCTGTTGGCAAGTATAGGGTTAAAACCGGAAGAGTTTAGTAATAGGAAATCCTCAGATTATTGAGAGATTATTTTTAGTTGGTACACATGTAGTAGGTACACATGTTTTACAAAATACCTACTTAATTTTAAGTTTTCTGCACCAAATGCTATTTTTCGCTAAAAACATTAAGCTATTTCTCATATGTTTATTCCCCTCCGAACGACTTTGACACTTTCTCCATTCTATTAAAATCTCTTCTGATGCGTATTGTGTCAAAATTCTTCGCATGTTCTAATAACACTAATGCGATTTGATATATCTGAAGTCTACACGCGTGCGAGATAAGTTTGTTTACGGAATGCATCACAATGATATTCAAGGGTCGTTTGTTAATATTCCATCATGTGGAGCGCGTGTATTGGTTATAATTTAATTTTTCTTGTTTATTTGAGTGTTTGGTGCATGAATTCTGATAGTGTTTTAAGCAACAAACTATTCTGAAAGTAATCATTAAATAGGAAACTGTAATGAATGCATACTCGACATAGTCTAATAGTGACGAGCGGCTACCACGTCGTGATGAAAAGTTTACTATCAAGTTTCTGTTGCTAGATAATTTTGCACAACAAAGCCCCTAGTCATCAGACTAGGATGACGACCTATGTGGCGCAGCTGTAGTGCGACAACCTTTGACGCAGAAGGTTCCGGGTTCGATTCTCGGTGGGTCACTCACAAAGTTGATATTTATCGATTTGTGAATTTGTTCCCAGTTTGGACTGAACCACCTGATCGTCCGTAAGTAAGATGATTCCGTGTTTCGGATGGCACGTTAAGCCGTAGGTCCCGGTTGCTGTCTATGATCACTTAGACGGCGGTCGTTACACAACCATGTCAGAAGCCTACTACATGTAGAAGGCAGTTGAAAAATTCTGACACAAGGGTTTATGGGGTCGTTGGACGACTCGGAGTCCCACACGAAAAAAAAAACAGACTAGGATCACTGTGTTGTGGACTCTCCTTTGGCGCAATATGTCACAAACTTTACTCTCCTTGCCGACCACTTAACTTTGACATGTGCAAAATACGTCTCGACACATCCTTATAAATGTCGCCACAACTTAAAAAAATGATATTATATACTGGCGTAAATGCATCACAAGCCTATTATCATTCTCATTCATCATTCAAGTAAAAAAAAAAAAAAATAGATATAAATTCAGCGGCGGCCGGAGCTAGAACCCGGGACTCGTGAGGTACTTAATATTTGTGTCTCATGGGGATCGAACCTTTAACCCTCAACGTAAAAGGTATGGGTACTACCTATCTGCTGGGTACATCTTTGGGACAGTTATATCTTTTACAGTTACATCCTCTACAAAATGTAAACTTTTAGATACACATCGTTGTTGGGGCAGTAGTTGTATGATTGATGGACATTTGATTGAAAGCCATTAGCCGTGTGTACTAGTTAGTAGATAATAGTTGATATAGAAATCCCCTCAAAAACATTAATATATAAAAAATTACAAGTCTCGCTAGTTCAACCGTAAAAAGGTATGAGATCCATTTGAAACCAAGTCGGCTATCGATTTGTTCATTCGCCACTTAAGAGATCTATCTTAATTAATTACGTAATTAGTTAATCATATTCATACCAATATCAATATTTTCAATATATTTTAATGTTTACAATAAATTGAATGACTAGGCCATCGCACTAGAACAGAAGGTTAACGTGTAATACATATTAAAATTAATACATTCAGTGCGATTGCCAAGTCATTCAATTTATTGTAAACATTAAAATATATTGAAAATATTGATATGGTCACTATAAAATAATGCTTATTAACTAATTACGTAATTAATTAAGATAGATCTCTTAAGTGGGGAATGAACAAATCGATAGCCGACTTGGTTTCAAATGGATCTCATACCTTTTTACGATTGAACAGCTCAGTAGCGAGACTTGGAATTTTTTATATATTAATGTTTTTGAGGGGATCTCATTACTTTTGTAGGTAGTCTTCCTTTTTTTCTTTTGCGGCTCTATTTCTTGAGCCTCAGCCACGGTTTTTCTCATAGCCCACTCTCTATCTTTATGTGGTTTTCTCGGAATCTTTGTAGTAATGATTTTTGTCAAGTTTGGACGGTAAATACTTCTTAGTCTATTGTATTCACAAATTGCAGATTCTTGCGCTTTAATATTTCCAAAGTCTATGTTTATAAAATGTAAGCCGCCCAGACTTGTTACTCTTGATAGTGCTACATAAGCTTGACCAGATGTAAATACAGCTGAACCTATATCCATCAGCGCATTATTCAGACTGAGGCCTTGACTTTTATGTATAGTTATAGCATAGGCTATACATATTGGAAACTGTTCGCGATGGACATTAAAATAGCGATAGCGTGTTTTAGAAACTAACAGCGACATCTGTGATTATTTTGCTGGACCAAAACAAAGTATTTTACGAGCGACAGCAAAATATAACTTGGTAAACAGTACATTTCTATGGAATAACAAAGTTATTTATGCTATCGGTTTATCTAGAAAACTGCATTGAAATTGCTAGATTATTAAGTTTTTCCTTGATTTATACACTAAACCCAAATTATATTACAAATTAGAAGTCTATTTATTTTGCTGGACCAAAACAAAGTATTTTAGGAGCGACAGCAAAATATAACTTGGTAAACAGTACATTTCTATGGAATTACAAAGTTATTTATGCTATCGGTTTATCTAGAAAACTGCATTGAAATTGCTAGATTTTTAAGTTTTTCCTTGATTTATACACTAAACCCAAATTGTTTTCCAAATTAGAAGTCTCTATGTCTGCTAGAAGTGCCTTAGAATTTTGATGATCGGTCAGTGAGTGAGTCAGTGACAAAATTAAGAACTTTGACTAGCTATAATTCCTAAACCACTGGTTCAAAGTGAACGAAATTTAAAATATACCATATCTACAGGGCTTTTGATTGATTCCTGCAGTTTCAAGTCTTTTGTTTTATCCACAAGAAAGTTATAAGGTGTTGAAAATGGCCCGAACCGCTTCGAGAAAAGGATGGTACGGCTGTGCCGCTTTCTAGCTCGACTTGGCGGGGGTACTGCCGTGCCCCCAGATGTATGTGTATTGTATGCAAATGTATTTACATTGCAATTATTTGGAACGAAAGCTAATCGGAAGTGATATAGCGTGTCTGTGTTTCGGAAAGTCATGATTAATATCACGATATACACGATAAGACTGAAAGAAAAACTATTATTCTTTACTTTAAATAAAAACCGTGTGATGCCGGTTTAGAATAGCATCATCCTTCCCGCGGTTGTCGTAAGAGGCGACTGAGGGACTCGAGAGTATTGGTGTATTACAATTTTTAGGCGACTGGCTGACAACCTGTCACTATAGTGATACACATGTTTTCTGAAACAACCTTGGAAAACAATACTCGACAATGTCAGACGTGGCGATAGCGACCGTATTCTTACGGCCGTTAACGCTCTGCCTACCCCGCAAGGGATAAAGGCGTGATATATGTATGTATGTATGTATGTTATATAAAAACGTACACACTTTCCGGAAGGATAGATCAATTCGCTAATTTCCTGGGCCATTAATAAAATATTAAAGTTGGGCGCTTAAAACTATTGTCCAAAAATACTACGGACTACGTTCATAATTTTGCGAAATTTACAAAGTTTGAATTAAGTAATAGACAGGAAAATAATATAAATTAATTGTTTTGACGCTATCCACATACTTATGGAATGACGTCATACTTTAGCCGTGTGATGCCGGCTTAGAATAGCATCACCCCATTTCTTCCCGCGGATGTTGTAAAAGGCAACTTAGGGACTCGAGGGTTTCATGTGTATTACACCTTTAGGCGACAGGCTGACAAACTGTCACTATAGTGATACACGAAACATCTGAAAGGGCTCTCAATACTTGTCAGACGCGGCGATAACGACCGTAATTTTACGATCGTTAACGCTCTGCCTACCCCAAAAGGAATAAAGGCGTGATTTGTGTATGTTCTTTTCTTTTTCGTGTGGGACACCGAGTCGTCAAACGACCCGATGAACCCTAGTGTCAGAATTGTTCAACCGCCTACTACAAGTAGCAGGCTTCTGACATGGTTGTGTAACGACCGCCGTCTAAGTGATCATAGACAGCAACCGGGACCTACGGCTTAACGTGCTATCCGAAACACGGAACCATCTTACTTACGGACAATCGGGTGGTTCAGCCCGCAATGTCCTAACAAGACTGGGAACAAATTCACAAAGTGATAAATATCAACTTTGTGAGTGACCCACCGAGAATCGAACCCGGAACCTTCTGCGTCAAAGGCAGTCGCACTACCACTGCGCCACATCGGTCGTCAATTTGTGTATGTGTATGTATGACATACTTTCAGTTTTTTATACAAAATACCGTTTTAGATCGTTTTAAAAAGTAGCTCATTTGACCTGTTTAGAATATAGTCTACTCCATACGCACTGCACGATATCGCAGTTCATAGCACTCTGCAAATGACAACTTGTGACAACCGCAAAATTATACGGCAAAACACCAGATGCGGAAAAATACCGAAAAATCGTGCGGTGTTTGCGTGAGAACCGTGTTTTCAGTCCACCGCATACTGACATGGTGCCGTGTGGTACTGGCTTAGAATAGCATCACCCCCAATTCTAAGCGTGGGTGTCGTAAAACGCGAATATAGAAAAAAATATCAAGGGTGTGGGCAGCAGTTGTAAATGATACATTTTACACTGCACTCGCCAATCCGCCTGCCAAATGGCATTTTCACGAAGCGAAAAGAAACTATCCGCACCACGCAATTTTCTACACGAAAGTCGGAATATTAATTTCATAGTTGGTTGTGTTAATTACCAACATGCCGACATGACATCCTCGTTAGGCTTGGTGCACATTTACACATAATTTTAATTAATCATTTTTTTATTAATCTCTTTTTTAAACATAAAGACGGCAGTGATTGACATTGACCCAAAATTTTAATTAATATTAGGAGCTTATTAATCTAGTGATGAACTTATTAGGCGAGGAACACACTTGACGCACGACGGAGGCCAAAAATAGCGGTTGAGCGGTTTTAGTATGGGGATTGACATTTCGCTGGATCTGACAGAACGCTGCGATATTTTAGCGGTCCGTCGTGCGTTAAGTGTGCGATCCACCATTATAGTCTCGATAGAAAAAGTTGTTCGGTTTCATGATCTCAGCATACCTGCAAAGCTTTTTGTACGCCATCCCTTACAATTCGTATAATAAATGAATAAAACTTTATTAGAATCTCATTATTCAATATCACTAAATACTACAAAGCAAAGTAGCTTCCCGTGTCTGTCCATATGTATGCTTAAACTTCACCACTCAATTAATTTTAATTCTTTAAAAGATAGTGTGATTCAAGAGGAAGGCTTATATGTATAATACATGCCGGCAAAACGTTTAATTCCCATGGAAAAACGATTATCAAGTACAACCACTAGGCAGGCCGCTAGTTCTGTTAATAAGGCAAATATAGGGCAGATTACTCGTGCGTACAAATCAAACACACATTTTCACATTTTGTGACTGTGACGTCAAACATTTACCGAGAATAATTTGATATTTCTACTGGAAGCTCTCGAGCGATAAATTACATCGGAATCTTATACCTTTACAAGAATTGTATGTATTATAATATATGTTTATGTGTGATGCCGGCTTAGAATAGCATCACCCCACATCCTTCCCGCGGGTGTCGTAAGAGGCGACTGAGGGACTCGAGAGTATTAGTGTATTACAATTTTTAGGCGACAGGCTGACAACCTGTCACTATAGTGATACACATGTTTTCTGAAACAACCTTGGAAAACAATCCTCAAAAATGTCTTACGTGGCGATAGCGACCGTATTCTTGCGGCCGTTAACGCTCTGCCTACCCCGCAAGGGATAAAGGCGTGATATGTGTATGTGTGTGTTTATGTATAATGAAGTTCCCGGAAAAAGCCCAACGATTTTCATGAAAATTGGTACATGGAGAATTCGGGGGTGATAAGTCGATTTAGCTAGGTTTAATTTTTCAAAAATCACTGAAAAAAAACAAACAATGCTCGGTCGTCCAGGTATTGTATATTTTAAGAAGAAGAAATAACTCATTATTCTTACAAAGGTCTAAGTTTACGTGACTTGGGTTTATAACCAATGCCTAAAAAAAATTATCCCATTAAACATATTTTCGTGTTATATGTTGCCATGACAAAAGTATAATACCTTAATAGCCACGACAGTCCACAGCTGGTCGTGGGCCTACTCCTATTACAAAGTTACCATCAGATCTCAAGCGGCTCTTTCACACTCAACGTCCAACGCAGCGCTAAAATAACGGTGTGCTAACGGATTCCTCTGTCTAATACATACTATAAACGTCACTCTCCATACGAAAACCGCTCTCGACGGATGTCCAACGCACAACCGCTGCGTTGCTTGACGACGCATCCGTTAGCGCAGCGCTAGCGCTAGCTGCGTCGTGCCAAACGTCGTCATTTTGCCTGACATTTTGATCGTGCGTCGTCGCTGTCACTGCGTTGGTTCAGTTTTATTTAAGCGTCCTTTTGACGGACGTCAGAAATGCGCTGCGTTGGACGTTGAGTGTGAAAGAGGCCTAAACTACGCCCTCCCTCCCTAACCCCCCAAATCTCACGAACTCTGAAGCTCAGTCAAAATATTATATGGCGTAGCTAATCCTCTACCGTCAAAAAACCAAATTAATCGTTTTTTCTATCATATTACTAGTCTCTGAAATTATGTGTTATACACGACGAAGCAATACGGGAAAACTAGGTATTGCCTTTCGCGCTTCGTTTGCCTTGTAATTTTTCCTTGCATCAAGATATTTTTAACCTCGTACTTATGTTACCGACAACTCCGCGATTTTATCGTGGGAAGTTTTGCGTCATCAATGTTCTGTATAATATTATTGCAATAGGTATACTTGAAGAAAATCCACAATTTACCGGAAACAAGAAGAGTAAAAATAGAGTCCAGAATAAAAACAGAGGCTCCTTAAACTATCAGTACTAAGAGATCAAGTTATACTGGTCAATTTTGTTCATCGTATCGAAACCAATTTTAATGATACGATAGGTATATGAACTTTTCCAAAATTTGGTTTTTGTCCTGCTGTTTTAGTTTGCAGCTCCAAGAATTACTATTTATAATTTATTTTGTTGTATTTATAAAATTAAAGAAACAATTCCCAAAATTCTAGTCTAGGACCTTAAAAATGCTGATCATGCCTAAAGAGAAAAAAGTTAATTAATCTTATTTCTACTATGTTCATGCCAATACAATATAGCAAACCTTTAATTATTAGTATTGACGGGATTATCACCACGATTATGTTTGTTTTTATCTCGATATGTTTGCCCTTAGCAAGATGACAACATTCGCCAAAACAGTCTACTTGTGACCATGGAGCGTGTAACCGCTTCGAAATATCGAGGTAAAAACAAACATAATCGTGGTGGTAATCCCGTTAATACTAATAATTTAAATGCTGTGAACAACCGCAAAAATCTCAATACATATATGACAAACCTTTAGCAGTTCTGCTCTCCCAAACTTCCAAATCCAATGCTCCGTCGTTCCTGTTCTGGTCTTTCCATATTCTGAAGGTGTACGGGCTCCAGTCGAAGCTGAACGCGTTGTTGTTGAAGATCCTCTCAAGCAGGCCTTCGTTGGACCTCGCCTGCCGCGTGTTCAACGGTTCCACCAATAACGTGTCGAAGAGACGCACTGTCTTCTGTTGTCTGACACTCCTGACAAAGTCGTTTGCTAAGTTCTCAAAGCACGTAGCATTGTCACTACAACTTAGTTCTACAACGGCCGCTCGAGCAGGCCCTAACAAAGCCGCTGCGATCAGAAAAGCTGTGGCGGCCATTTTTAACACCAGGTCTTTTCACAGCACCAGCACTTCACCAATCCATTTGTAGGTCACACCTTCTGATTCCGTACCACCTGCATCGGTGGATGTTTCGTAAATGAGTCCCTCGTATGCGGCGCTGATGATTTTTATCCAGCGTCACGCTGCACTGCCCCCAGTGGCTTGTGTGCGCGATTTTTTTCATCGATTCTGCATGTGTGTTCTATTTTATGTGCAGTACCACTTTTCTTTCTGACGGCACGCTACCGTTCGACAATTTTCCGTGCAAATATTGTTTGTTAAGGTGCAATCTCGTGAAGCACGGTATGAAAATGCATGCTCAGAAAAAAGTCGTTTGCTTTGAAACGCACTTTACGGTTTCGTTAATAGGTCTGGTGAAATGATATTTTACTTTCAAGTGTGAGTAGTGTTAGCATAAGCGACAAGTGAAAATAAGAGTAAAAATACGAGATGCAAAAAAACTGGAGCATGGGAATGAGGTTTTATTTTTGTCGCTATTCATCATCATCCTCCTTGCCTTATTCCGTTCTCTGTCGGGGTCGGCTACCTAACCTAGGAGCTTTGACGTGGAATCAACTTTTTACACAGAGCGACTGCCATCTGACTACAACCCGAAGGCTAACCTGGCACGAATCCTAGGTTATTTTTGTCGCTATTATTAAATTTAAAAAACTACTACTTGTGTTTGTAACTTAATGTGCCGTAGCAGGCGAGCAAGGAATGCAGTCACGGAGTAGGCAGTATTCACTGTGAATGTAATTCTTTACATTGCACTCGCCGACCCGAGTGCCAAGCGTAAATAAGAATCTTCCAACAGGAGATTTTGAATCAAAATCTAAACATTTATTGTTACGTGTAGAAAACAATATTTTGTATAAAAAGAATATACTTTGACAAATACACAACACACACACACACACACACACACAAATCACGCCTGTATCCCTGGCGAGGTAGGCAGAGCTTCAACGACCGTAAGATTACGGCCGTTATCGCCACGGCTGACAAATTTGTGAGGGTCATTTCAGATAAGTCGTGTATCACTACAGTGACAGGTTGTCAGCTTGTCGCCTAAAACTGCAATACACATAAAACAAATTGCAATACACTTTGACAAATACAAATGGTATTTATGTTGAATAGGAAAACAAAAGAATAAAAATTCGTATCATATCCGGCAAAAGCAGGTCACCCAAATCTCAGCAAAAGTAATCTATTTACAAAACTGACAATGTTTTTGGTGCGTGCTCTCAGAGGAACGGAGCTGATTAATATTACTTAGGGTAATCTTTCTTTGGCCAAAGCTGTAATGAAACATGGATGGCTTTGTTTTTCACGAATCACATTGTTTACTCTAGATACGGCAGTCGTTACACAACCACGTCAGAAGCCTGCTAGTTGTAGAAGGCGGTCGAAAAATTCTGTCACTAGGCTTCATCAAGTCGTTGGACGACTTAGTTTCCCACATGAAAAGAAAGAAGAAAAATGACTGGTACATGTGAAACACAAATAAGCTTAAAATTTACTTAAATGTATGATAGATAAGTTATAGAAAATAAGTTAATTGTTAAAACAGACGGAATGCTAATGAAAAATTGCATATTAAGCAAAGAAAAATAATCTTAGGAAATAATACGACGACTGTATTTTTCATTTTCTGTTGATTTACCTATGTATATGTTTTCGTTACGTGAGGATAAAATACAGCGACGGTGTCGTAAGAGGCGACTAAGGGACTCGGGGGTATTGGTGTATTACAATTTTTAGGCGACAGGCTGACAACCTGTCACTATAGTGATACTCATGTTTTCTGAAACAAACTTGGAAAACAAACCTCAAAAATGTCAGACGTGGCGATAGCGACCGTATTCTTACGGCCGTTAACGCTCTGCCTACCCTGCAAGAGACAAAGGCATGATATATGTATGTATGTTTGATAAATTATAGCTTCTTACAGTTTTAGACTAGGTGGGTTTGGCTTTAGACAGAAACGCATTAAATCTATATTAATATGTTAAGTTTTTCTGTTGTCCGTACAAGTTGGAAACAAACGAAACTTAGTTCGTCCGTTTGTCTCGCTAGCACGCTATAAAGACAACAGTAAGAAAAACGACTTTTTACTACATTCGTATCGGTAAACAACATTCGAGAATAAATAAATAAAATTGCTTAAAAGTTTCAGTTCGAATGCTTTTCATTCATTAATACTGTCTTTGTTATATCCTCTAAAAGTATGCCTTATTGATCTACCGAAATTTTCAATGTACTTCACCGTCGATAGCCGGAAACTTCCATATTGCGATAATGACAGACTGTGAACAATAGACAAATTGAGGTCGAGTTTTATTTTGGTCTCTGACTCTGCAAGATACTGTTTCTATAAAAAAAAAGGAAAGAAGGAAGAAAAAAGCATTTTTGGAATTCATTAACTCACTCCAGTTTGACTAGTTAACTACAGGGTGTAAAAAAAATTGCTGCAAATATTTTAAGGGATGAACCAGCCCATGAAACTGAACAACTTGATTCAACAAAAAATTTGATTCTCCCAAACAAAATGCACCCACCGACCAAGTCAAAGAGTATGGGTGGCTCGAACATTTTTTCCATGTTTCTACCTATGTTTCTTGGGGAAAGTTGTTCAGTTTCATGGGCTGAATCACTCCTTAAAATATTTGCAATTAATATATTTACACCCTGTAAAGGCTAATAGAGAACCTTCTTCTTCCTTTCGTATGGGTCTCCAAGTCGTTAAATGACCCGATAAACTCTAGTGTCAGAGTTCTTCAATCGCCTACTACAAGAAACAGCCTCTGATATGGTCTGCAGGTACAGTTTGAGTGATCATCATCATTCTCCTTGCCTTATCCCGTTCTCTGTCGGGGTCGGCTACCTTACCTAGGAGATTTGACATGGACCAAGTTTTTAAACAGAGCGACTGCTATCTGACCTCTGCAACACGAAGGCCCTGGCCCGAAGCCTAATTTCGAATGATCATGCTGTGTAGTGTCATAAATTACGAAGTGTAATTATCAGGATTGAAAAAATCAATATAAGTCCGTATTATGCACAAGTAAAGTAAAGAAAAACAACCACAAAGAAAATAAATTAATTGAAAATTAAAAAAAAAAACTAGTATTCGAAGAACTCGATAGATGTCGTTGAACTGACTATGTTATTAGATTCCAGTGTAGATTCCAAAGCCAAAATTAAAAAAAAAAATTGATAAACTGACTGACAGTCTGGCGTGCACTGACACTTTCGTTCCAAGTGGTAACGTACCAAACGCAGCGCCATCTATCCAGCGACTAGAAAAATATTTTAAAAAATAAAAGAAAATTCTCTATTGGGACAAAACTGGCTTTTTCCTCCAAGTAACCATAATTTTCCACTAAAATATACTAAAGTCATAAAGTAACATCTGTCATAACGCGGTTTATGCAAACCTTTTAGTAAATGAGTAGGTAACTCAGTAGTTTGCCAACATTATAACAACCTACATTTACCAACTTAATCTATTTTACACATATTATTATGTACGGAGATGACGTACGGCTACGAACTTGAATACATTATGAATAAGGGTGCATGTATTATCTCAAGACATATTTGCATATCATATTGCAAGGCCTTACAAGAGCGTCGGTGGCCAAGTGGTTAGGACATTTGTCTTACAATCGTGGGACCCGAGTTTGATCCATAATATACCAATAATTTTTACTCACGTACATTTACCGGCTGCTCTTACGGTGAAGAAAAAACATCGTGATGAAAACAACATTCAAATGAAATTTGAATGCAGATGATATCGGAATGTAATTGAACCTGGGCCTAGGGCCAGGTTAGCGTTCGGGTTGCAGATGTCAGATGGCAGTCGCTCCAAAAAACTTTTCGCTACATCAAAGAGAGAAACACAATGTTACATCAAAGATCTTATTCCGGACTTTTTTTTTTTTGTTAGTGTGTAGCTGATTTTGTACTTTTATTTCTTATATTGCTTTTAATTTATTGTAATATGCACGCAGGCAATACGGTTGAGCGTAAATTGTGACCGTTAGTTGTGTAGTTTTGAATAATTAAGTGCGGCAGTTGAATTGGTTAAGCTTTTGATATAACTTCTATAAAGCTTTATTAAAATATATACCTACCTATCTCTTCATCTTCATCAAGTCAGCGGGAACATTTTAAACAATCTTTTACCAGTGTTAAGCAGCAGAAATACCTCCTGGGTTTGCTTTCTGCAGGTCTTGAAGCGTGCAAGAGTCTGGGCAGTTGGGGCAGGATAGTAAGTGTCCACGAAGTTTGGACAGCACCGCAACCACAGCTGTCATCTACCGAGAAAGCCCACTTGACTCTGTTTTCGTGGCACCTTTCTACACCAGCCCGGAGTCTGTTGAGCGACTTCCAGACTGCTTAGGGAAGGTCGCTACCAGGCGAAAGTTTCTCAGCAGGTGGTAAACGAGACAAATGAAGAATAACCTACCTACATTAGAACATTAGAACCTTATTCACTTGAAATATTTCCACTCAATGTTTTGTTCTCGATACTCGAGGGTCTCGTGTGTATTGCAATTTTGGGCGACAGGCTGACAACCTGTCACTATAATGATACACGACTTATTCGACACGATCCTTATAATTATATTTGTCAGACGTGACGATAACGATCGTAATTTTACGATGGAGAACGCTCTGCCTACTCCACGAGGGATAAAAGCGTAATTTGTGTACGTGTATGTATGTTTTGTAAAAAGCTCAAGTTCAGGGTGTTTTGTAAAGGCAACGATACTTCATTCGCTTACATAGTGTCACGACCAGCTCAAGTCAGAACGTGCTTATATGTGCTTGTATGGAGCATTGAGGTCAAGTTACGTTGGTCGCGACACTCTCTCAGCTAAGGAGCTATAGAGTTCCTGGCCTTGGCTACAAATCTGCTTAACTGTCAACCGCAAGGCGTTATCCATCTACTATAGAATTCTCGAAGAGGGTTGACATTCAGCCATTAAGTTAAGCCAGACCCTTCCACAACTTCATTTTGTGTACAAACATGTTGTGCTGACCAAATTTTAGGGATAAGGGTAGGGATTATCAGGCGGATCGCACAATTAACGCACGACGGAGCGCTAAAACATCGCAACGGTCTGTCAGATCCATACTAGAAATGTCAATCCGCATACTAAAAAAGCTCAATCGCTGTCAACACTGCGCTAGTGTACGTCGAGAGCGGTTTTAGTATAGGGAGTGACGTTTCTGGAATGGATCTGACAGATCGCTGCGATATTTTAGTGCTCCCTCGTGTGTTAAGTGTGCGATCCGCCTTAGACTTGTTTGCTGAACTTTTGGACATGAGCCTTCCGTCAAGAGTAGTTGTCTGTCACGCTTGGAAAGTGGATTAGCGAGCGCAGTGTAAGATATTGGATTCACTAGGAATCCTGCTATTTATTCCCTAAATTACTCCTATTCACTTTTATTACACCATCGGTAAGACTTTATGCTATTCTAACTGGGCATAACACACCATTTTTTTTTCTTTAATAACTTGCGTAGTCGTAATCATACATACATACATATATAACGCCTTTATCCCTTGCGGGGTAGACAGAGCGTTAACGCCCGTAAGAATACGGTCGCTAT
The DNA here is from genome assembly GCA_029255805.1 of Keiferia lycopersicella. NCBI lineage: Eukaryota > Metazoa > Arthropoda > Insecta > Lepidoptera > Gelechiidae > Keiferia > Keiferia lycopersicella. Next base: position 2,597,893 of record JARACZ010000028.1, read on the forward strand.
AGGTAATCATGCTATTTAAAAATGAACACTATTTGACTGTTACTTTCTACCATAAATTCATTATTATTAAGTTAACAAAAGTTGGATAAGAACTCAATATTTTATCACCTTGCGTTTTACTATTCTATAAACACATACATACATACATACATACATATATCACGCCTTTATCCCTAGCAGGGTAGGCAGAGCGTTAACGGCCGTAAGAAAAACGGTCACGCCACGTCTGACATTTTTGAGGATTGTTTTCCAAGGTTGTTTCAGAAAACACGTGTATCACTATAGTGACAGGTTGTCAGCCTGTCGCCTAAACATTGTAATACACCAACACTCTCGAGTCCCTTAGTCGCCTCTTACGACACCCGCGGGAAGGATGTGGGGTGATGCTATTCTAAGCCGGCATCACACGGCACTGTTACTTTCTACCATAAATTCGCTATTATTAATTTATCAAAAGTTGGATAAGAACTCAATGTTTATAACCTTGCGTTTTACTATTCTGTAAACACATTACTTTACTTATAAATTAGAAAAAAAATGTGTGTAAGAGACTGTGAAAAATAAACATTTAGCCGTCGCATGCGTACACGAATTGCAAATTAGGAAGCGGCGAAAAGATAGGAACAATATTACAGCACGCAACATGTGGCCTGCCTGCATAATAATCAATTTCCTATAGGCAAGAAAGGTGTACGCAGAATGGTCACGTAGGTGTTTAAATACCTTGTGGAGCAATTTCTTTAGTGCATCCACTATGGGCCGACGCACAGTCAAGCGCGAGACTCTGTCTCTCTTTTCGTGTGGGACACCAAATCATCCAACAACCCGACGAACCCTAGTGACAGAATTTTTCAACCCCCTTCTACATGTACCAGGCTTCTGATATGGTTGCGTAACAACCGCCGTCTAAGTGGTCATAAACAGTAACCGGGACCTACGGCTTCACGTGCCATCCGAAACTTGGCACCATCTGACTTACGGTATATCGGGTGATTCAGCCTACAATGTCCTAACCAGACTGGGAACAAATTCACAAAGTGATAAATATCAATCTTCTGCGGTAAAGGCAGTCGCACTACCACTGCGCCACATCGGTCGTGCAAACGACTGGCGACAAATGGTATTCGACAGCCTTAAATATCGAGACTTGAAGATGTCTAAAGTCTATTTGCTTCAATTTTGACAGTCTTTTAGAAAACAGCTGGCAGTAAATTAACCCTATTGTAGGTACGTTCGATGTTATCAAACAAAATGTCTCTTCTGTGGTTAGTTATTCTTTGCCGTGTACGGTTGAAGTGTTCATATGGTCGAGCAGGCTCATAATCATACCCCTGACATTGTGTTTCCTTGCGTTGACTTTGCGGAAATTATGTACCATCTCGAAAAAACTCGTTAGAATAGAGTGTGTGCCAATCAAAATCAAACTACATATACGAACGGTTGTACATGGTGTGAGGGAGAGTGTACCCATAATTTAACAGGCATGATTTGACCGTGAAGCTGAAAAGTTTACTAACGAATAAAGAGCTTCTGTAGGAAAACCAAAAAAATATATATATGGTGAAAAAATATTAGTTCAAATATTTTAAGGAGTGAATGAGCCCATGATACTGAACAACTATCCCCAAGAAACATATGTCGAAACATGAATAAAATTTTGGACCTCCCATACTTGTTGTTCAATTTCATGGGCTGGTTCACCCCTTAAAATATTTGCAACATTTTTTTTACACTGTGTACATGGAGTGAGTATACCAAAATCTTTGCAGGCATGATTTGACCATGAAGCAGAAAAGTTTACTAACGAATAAAGAGACCTTCTGTAGGAAAACAAAAAAAATATATATTTTGTGTTTCCAAAAAAGTCAGGTAGAGAAATCAGAATTTTATAAGAAAAGTTGAAAAAAAAATCTCTTTAATCTATTTAGTGTATTAAAAAAAGTAGCAACTTCCTTTCAAGGGCTGAGTCAGCCCATAAAACTGAACATCTTTTCCCCAAGGAACGTAAACAACGTGAAAAAAAATTTGGCCTGACTTAGTCGGGTTGTTCATTTTGTATGCAAGGTCCAAATTGTATTTTTCATATTTCAACCGATGTTTCTTGGGTAAAGTTTTTAAGTTTCTTGGACTAGTTGATTTTTTGACGGAAGTTAACACTTTTTCTAAAATCCTGTACTTTTCGTAAGTTTTTTCAGTTTCACGATGCTTGCAAAATTTCGCTACACCGTCCCTAAAAAAAATGTTTACAACGTGCTGCTAATAAATTAATAGCTTGACTTAAAAAAACAATACAACCAAATCAAATTAGTGCCTGTAAAGTTACTAGGACGATTCACTGTCTTCATTATAGGTATTAGGACCAGCATGATTTATGTACTAAATTATACCTATTTAACCAAATGGAATATCACGTTCCATTGAACTATAATATCGTAACCTGCAAGATCAAACCATTTACATCAGAACTGTAATAAATTACTTTCAATTTCTGTCACGCAAAAGAATGGTACGAATCGATACGTTCGAGCTATTGTTAACATAGAATAAGAAAAAAGATGAAAAAGAAAAGAAATGTAGCAATTCTGGCTTTCTATCGCCTTTGGTTAGGTACAACTTTCACTATTATCGATGAAATAAGAAAAAGAATGTGTTTTGTTGGTTACAGAACAGTGGAATAAGTATGCCGTGTAATGCCGGCTTAGAATAGCATCACCCCACATCCTTCCCGCGGGTGTCGTAAGAGGCGACTAAGGGACTCGAAGGTATTGGTGTATTACAATTTTTAGGCGACAAGCTGTCACTATAGTGATCCACATGTTTTCTGGAACAACCTTGGAAAACAATCCTCAAAAATGTCAGACGTGGCGATAGCGAACGTATTCTTACGGCCGTTAACGCTCTGCCTACCCCGCAAGGGATAAAGGCGTGATATATGTATGTATGTATGGAATAAGTATATCGGTTACTGCGGGTTACTTTACTCCTAAAGGGGTAAGTTTGGCCCCAATCGGAAAAAAGATTCGAGCTGCTACTTGTAGAGGGCGGTTAAAAAATTCTGCCACATAGGATTTATCGGGTCGTTGGACGACTCGGTGTCCCACACGAAAAAATAAAAAGAACTACGATAAATTTAAATTATGAAACATTAGTAAACATGTTTGCATTCATTCTACTAGCTATGCAAACTCGTGGAAACAATGTAATTTATGAGGTAGATTATAAAAAGTTAAGTATGTTGTTTAAGTCCTTTGTAAATTTATGTGATTAGTTTAAATGGAATTGTAAGCATATTATATTATATTATTTTATTCTCTGAAAGTAGGTTTTTGAACATGCATTTTTAAATCTACGTTATCCAGTTTTTATGAAAGGCATCAAACTTTGATGCTAAATGTATCATTTTATTGATTGTCCTGTGTGCCAAATCGGAGAAGGTTTACAAACATACATACATGCACATATCACGCCTTTATTCCTTGCGGGTTAGGCAGAGCGTTAGCGGCCGTAAAAATACGATCACTATCGCCACGTCTGACAAAAATTGAGGGCCGTTTCAGATAATTCGGGTATCATTATAGTGACAGGTTGTCAACATGTCGCCTAAAAGTTGTAATACACCCGAAACCCTCAACTCCCTCAGTCGCCTCTTACGACACCCACGGGTAAGAAATGGGGTGATGCTATTCTAAGCCGGCATCACACGGCATAGGGGAGGTTCACAACTAGATAAAAACCAATTACAAACCAAATTGAACTGTCTTCTACATACATATATTACAATTAATCACGATAAAGGCTTAGATCCACATCAGGACAAGATTAATATCATCTATTACGTTGAACATCAAAAACAGTTCAGTGAAATTAATCACCACATAATGAACAATATGAGAGGGTAGTTTCGGTCATTTGTATTGTGAAAAGGTTAATAAATTGCTGTAATATTTTAAATAAGGTCAATTTTCTTTTTGTTTGTGGAAAAAGTTCTAAAATGGTATAATTCGCTTTAAAAAAATTGAGAAGGTTTCTTTTTCAAACGTAAAACAGAAAAACAATATTTTTGTAAGACAGCTAATAAACTTACAATAACATACCGAACACAAAAAAGTTTCTTTTTTCTTTTTTTTGTTAAATACACTTTCATCTTTAATTTAGGTAAGTCGGATTAGGTATAGGGTTTTTTTTACCTTTGAAACTATCATCAGTTTTTTTATCAGTACAGTATTGCGTTATTTTGGTACAAAAATTACTCATAGCAAGGAAAAACAATTTATAGCTTTCGTAGAAAAAACATGCTTGCAATTATTAATGCCGGGGAAGGAAGAAAGAAGTTAATGAGACTTGGCTAATAACAACAAAAAAGGAAATAAGCTTTATTTGATGCAATAAAAAAGTGACAGCATGATGTTGCATTATTTTTGTTTTCCAAAACCTTTGTGATTTAGGTATTTAGATAGATGTACATATTTTATTTTAAGATGCGTAATTTGTTTAGACAATTTAGGCGGATTGCGTACTTGACGCACGACGGAGCGCAAAAATATCGCAGCGGTCTGTCAAATAGTCAGATCCATACTAGAAACGTCACTCCTCATATATTTGAAGAAAAGAAAATTTGCTTCATGAAATGATCGATGCTCCTTCTTGATAAGTAGCTATCGAAGTAACATTTATGTCTGTGACTATAATGTGAACTCTTAAGTGATATTCATGAACTTTGTTACACACACCAGCCAAGATATTGGCATATCAGCCAGTGGCTGCTCGCCCATTACTGTACTTCTGAATTAAACAGAAATTTTCTAATTAAAAGGAACAGTCGTAAGTATGGTTTGAATTTCAATGTCATTAAGAATTTAATCTGTTACTACCCAAAAAATGTCTTTAATCAATTTTGTTTATTTATTCCAAGTTGAGGTTCGCGAGAGAAAATGAGAATATTTCTCCGTTCATCAATCAAAGAGCTGAATTTCTTTTTATTGCCAAACCAAACTTCCTCATTTATCAGCATCACCCCAACAAAACTTTTGGGTCAACGGCATTAAATAAGGGCGAATTTCTTTAGTACCTACTCCGATCCTTTCCGACTTTTGTGAATATGACGTCAAAGATTTCTTCCAAGTTATTACTTATTATTTAACTTTTTTAGTTAGAATGTTAATACAAGCGAAAAAAATCACGCCACCACCGATGGGATTTGAACCCACGTCTACTTTTATGAAACCCCATCCGCTTGAAACTAATTTTGCAGATGAGTATTGTTTACAAGAATACCTAACCGCTCTAAAAACCTTATAGCTAAATCATCAATATTGGCCTCATACGGCTGTAATAGATGATAATATCAGTGTGTGAGCACAGACACTGCGTTGCCTGGGACGCAATTATGGAAAACGCAGGGTTGCCCAGGACCTACGCCACCCTCTCGGCCTTCCTAGCTGACTTCACAAGAACGACGAGTCGATACGTGCGGAGCCAGGTTGCTACAGGAGTTAGCCGCACGTTTGTTTAAACTCTTGTTACACGTGCCTGATGCAGACCCCGTTCCGGGTTTAATGTGGAGTTGTCCTTTTTCAGGACCGGTCTTGGCTCTGGTTGTGCCCTCGGTCGCCTCTTATGACCCCCACGGGAAGATAGAAGGTGGCGCTATTCTAATCTGCCGACACCATACGGCATTAACCTGATTAAAAGGTACATTACAAACAAGCAAGTTCGTATGGGCATTGAATGCCTCAAAATGAGTTTTAATTTGCAACTTCATGAAAGTATACTTTTGTTTGCTTTTAAATGCAAATCATGCTAAGCTTCGCAATTCGTCTATAACAGCAAAAAAAAAGGTTAGAAGTAGTTCTGATAATGACTTCCAGACTAATCCAAACTTTGATAAAATCTTTTCTCAAGAAATAGCAAGGATTTCGTTTAATGGCATACTTATTCAAAAGATTTCTAGATAGCAAAAAGTATTGTGGTTACAAGTCTGGAAAAGTTTTATGACTTTTGTCTTGTTCACAATTGGACGACTCGAGAGAATGCTGGAATTCGTTGCTATCTACAGAATACATCTATCTCGTCGATGAGACTGAAATATTGGTATTTTGTAGAATCGGCGGATCGCACACTAAGCGCAGGACGGAGCGCTAAAATATCGAAGCGGTCTGTCAGATCCATACTAGAAACGTCCCTTCCCATACTAAAACCGCACTTGACAGACGACGCTGCGATAGCGCTGCGTCGACAGCGGTTAAGAGTTTTGGTATGGTATTGATATTTCTAGTATGGATCTGACAGACCGCTGCGATGTCTTAGCGCTCCGTCGTGCGTTAAATGTGCGATCCGCCTAGATACATACACGCTATTCTTTGTTATATACAATTGAGTTGACACGAAACGTTCAACAAAAGTAAGAAAACTATTTCAACAATTATAACAAAATCATTTGAGCAATTTATAGTTCAGAAAATTTACTAATAGTCCACCAATTACAGAATTGGTAGTTGAAGAACTTTTGTAGAATTCACTGCATGCACTTTCAAGCAAGGTGAACGACCTTATAAAGAAATGGCATGTTTACTCTGCATTTCCTCAATATATCATCCACATATGGTCATGAATGTCTTGTATACTGATTGTATCATAAATACGTTTTACGCATATGTTTTTATAGATGACACTTGCCGTGTGATGCCGGCTTAGATTAGCATCACCCCACATCCTTCCTGCGGGTGTCGTATGAGGCGACTAAGGGACTCGAGAGTATTGGTGTATTACAATTTTAGGCGACAGGCTGACAACCTGTCACTATAGTGATACACATATTGTTTTCTGAAACAACCTTGAAAAACAATCCTCAAAAAAGTCAGACGTGGCGATAGCGACTGTATTCTTACGGCCGTTAACGCTCTGCCTACCCCGCAAGGGATAAAGGCGTGATATATGTATGTTATATAGATGGCGTTGCCTCATTATTTTCCTTTCCGCATAATGTATGCAAACTTTTATGGATTCTTTACAAATAACTTTAGCAACGAAAAGTCAAAACGATGACAATACTTCTATAATTCTAACATAAAGTAAACTGATTTCGAATGATTTGTGCGATGAGTTTCATTATCATTATCAGGTGTACATTTAAGAAAAATATATTTTTTTTTGTAGCACATTTTACATTAAGATAGTTTCAGATGTTCTCAAGATGTTAGAAACTCATGTTCACTGCTAGTTACGTCGTTAGACCTACATCTATATATGAGTAATTTCTCAGTTCTCAATAGGTACGATTAGCAAGTGTCCCACACGAAAAAAAAAAAAGAAGAAGCAAGTTGCAGAGCAAGATAGACACTATACAGGGTGTAATGGACAGCCCTTCAAGTACTGCTATGGTGCATGTAGACTACGAAACTGAACAACTTTCCCCTAGGAACATAATTTGTCGGAAACGACAAATAAAATTCTACCTCCCATACAAAATAGCCATCAGCTGACTGAATTTACTGACACCAAACAATTTTTGATGGTTCCTGATTTTGTTGGACGACTCGGTGTCCCACACGAAAAGACCATGACCAGACACAACTATGTCAGAAGCCTGCTACATGTAGAAAGCGGTTGAAAATTCTGACACTAGGGTTCATCGGGTCGTTGGACGACTCGGTGTCCCACACGAAAATACCATGACCAGGCAACCGTGTCAGAAGCCTGTAGCCATGTAGAAGGCGTTTGAAAAATTCTGACACTAGGGTTCATCGGGTCGTTGGACGACTCGGTGTCCCACATGAAAAGAGAAAGAATTTTCCATTACGTAAACACGTTAGTGACCATTTTCGAAGCGGCATACCATAACCGGTGAGAAATTGATTTGCTTTTATTCTATCAGCGGTTTCAATGTCGAGCTACTATTGAGTTGGGTTATTCTGAAAAACCAGACTGCGATGGAGTATGTAATGGAAACACATCTAATCTTAAATTGATCTTCACCGAAGTTACAATAGAATAAAACTTACATACATACATAAATCACGCCTCTTTCCCGTTGGAGTAGGCAGAGAATAAAACTTAATTTATAATAATTTGTTTTCATTCTCTAAAAATGGGTTTCCTAAAAAAAGTCAAGATTCTTCTTGTATTTACTAATAGAGTTCTTCAATTATTAAAAAAATACAGACATATTATAGTCAAATTAATTAAAAAAAAAAATTCAAGCTTGCATACAACAATGAAATTTAACCTAATTAAATTTTTCCTATAATGTTTACTTAAATAAATGTGTCGGATCTGATAGCAAATTTATTATACTTTCCACTTTTGTAACACTCAAAGTTTATTTCAAAACAGACTCTGAAGCATCAGATTTTACAACAGAAAATTTTGTATATTTTTATCAAGCGTCCTAACTTATTAGGCTCATTCATCAACACTCAATCTCGTTGCAGAATGACCATCGCCATTTTTTTTCTTTTATCCGACACCGAAGCAATTGGTCTTTCGAGGTTCTCATTTTTTTGAAAGCTATCACTATAAAAGAGTTTCTATCTCCCTTTCTTACTTATTGCTGGTTTGGACTCCGATCAACATGAACCGGGACCTTATACGTTTGTTCCACGTTTTGACCCTTAGCGGGATCGCTTTGGGGTCTTTTTTGGACGGTGACATAGACTTGGCTGACGGTGTGAAGTTAGTTAGTATACCAGTGTCGAATAGTATCGAGGGTGGTGGAAGATCGTTTGGGAATTCGGTTGTGTCTCGGATGGCGAGGTTTCTTCAAGGACATGAGCTGCATGTCAGTCTGCCGAACCTGATCGAGAAGGAGAAGGTGACTCAGGCTTTCGCGGAGGGTCTGAAGGCAGTGGATGAGCAGTATAAAGAAAGTGCTGCAGGTAAGTTCTTTTAAACATTTTAAATTTTAATAGGCTCAACAGCGAGTGAATAATATATAAGGTGTAAAAATATAAGCTGCAAATATTTTAAGCGGTGAATTAGTCCATGAAACTGAACAACTTTTCCCAAGAAACAAAGGTCGAAATATGAGAAATTTTTTTGGACCTCCCATACAAAATGCAGCAGCCGAGTGAGTCAACTGTATGGGAGGTCCAAAAATTTTCTTTATATTTCTACCTATATTTCTTGGGGAAAGTTGTTCAGTTTCATGGGCTAATTCACCCCTAACAATATTTGCACATAATATTTTTACACCTTATATACGTATACCTAGGTACTTTTACCAATAAAATTGTATAGAAGGACACCTTGTGCATTCATTTAGTTGTGTGTTTTCATTGGGAGTTGTTTCAATAATTGTGTCGCTGACAGTTGTAATATAACCAAGTTTAGGCTAACTAGTAAACAACTGAAATGAACTTATTTTAAGAGGCTTACTGGCTACTTATTGCATTAAAAAGATAATGATAAATTTATTATTTCTATTTAAACATCTTTTGTTCAAAATCTACAAAAGATGCACCTACAAAAGGACCAACAATACAATACAAATCCATTTATTTCCACATAATTATTACAATCATATGATAGGCATGCAATTAGGCAGGTTCACAAAAATTACATTTAGGTAGGTATTAAAGCAAGTAACTATAGTTAGTATTATTTGTTATTAGATACGTTAGTTGAATAAAGGTGTGGACACAGCATGGCTGATTTTTAAGTCCACACTAGGTCAAAAGAGTGAAGATCATATCAGTAAAAATGTAAAATTAATTAACATGTTGTATTTAACGCCGTGTGATGCCGGCTTAGAATAGCATCACCCCATTTCTTCCCGCGGGTGTTGTAAAAGGCAATTAAGGGACTCGAGGGTTTCATGTGTATTACAATTTTAGGCGGCAGGCTGACAACCTGTCACTACAGTGATACACGAATCATCTGAAAGGGCCCTCAATACTTGTCAGACGTGGCAATAACGACCGTAATTTTACGATCGTTAACGCTCTGCCTACCCTTCAAGGGATAAAGGCGTGATTTGTGATTTGTGTGTTGAATTTAATGTTGAACCAAATTAAATTAACTGACCATTGTAAGCAATATTTTAAAAACAAATACTTATTCAATACTCTAACATTATCAAATATATTTTTAAATAACTACAATGTTCTTTTCAAATAATTTTAAAAATAAATTCTTTTACGTTGTAGTAAAATATTAAAAAGGATATCGGTGTTTTTGATTTAATAAAATATACAGTTACAAAATAGCTTGTTTATTAAATTTCCTTTGGACAAGGCAAACATAATAAAAATGCTTTTAAAAAGTATCAACAAAAATAAAGTTAATAAGAAGTATACTGCGGTTTCATGACAGCAATTAAAAACTTTGAGACCGTAAACTAAAAAAAAAAAATACAGGGTGTAAAAAAATTTGCTGCCAATATTTTAAGGGGTGAACCAGCCCATGAAACTGAACAACTTTCCTCAAGAAATATGGAAAAAATTTTGGACTTCCCATACAAAATGCACCGGCCGACCAAGTCAATTTGTATGGGGGAACAAATTTTTTTTTCGTATTTCGAGCTATGTTCCTTGGGGAAAGTTGTTCAGTTTTATGTGCTAATTCACCTTTTTAAATATTTGCAGCAAATTCCCTCCTAAATATGTACCTAAATTTAGGAGGGACCTATGTTTCTTGGGGAAAGTTGTTGAGTTTCATGGGCTGATTCACCTCTTAAAATATTTGCAGCCTTATATATCGCAAGAGCGTTTTCGAACATTTTCGACACTTTTGCAAAGCTCTATGCTGGACGTTCATATATACACAACAGATACACAACAGATACACAACAGATGCACAACAGATACACAACAGATACACAACAGATACACAACAGATACACAACAGATGCACAACAGATACACAACAGATACACAACAGATAAACCGTGTATACGAAAGTGACTAGATGTTAAGCTGTCGTTTACTGTTGTAATACACATGAAACTCTCGAGTCCTTTCATCGCTCTTACGACATGCACAGGAAAGAATGAAGACTTTTATATTCAACTAAACTTATACATATTAACCAAACTTCTATATAAATAGCATCACACCAATTCTTCCCGCGGGTGTTGCAAGAAGCAACTAAGGGTTCATGTGTATTACCGCATATTACAACTTTAGGCGACAGGCTGACAACCTGTCACTACAGTGATACACGAATCATCTGAAGGGGCCCTCGATACTTGTCAAACGTGGCGATAACGACCGTAATTTTACGATCGTTAACGCTCTGCCTACCCCACAAGGGATAAAGGCATGATCTGTATTATGTAACATGAATTGTCTTGAATATGAAAAAAATTAAAAAACACCAATCTAAAATAGTCTACACTATTAGAGCATTGTTCTCGCTAGTTGCGTTGAAAAGTTCCGTGTTGGAACTAATAATAAGAATAACAGTAGTAATTGGGTAAATATAATATAAAAAGGTAATAAATAAATACACTAACTACGCTAAGGCGACTAAGGGACTCGAGAGTATTGGTGTACCACAATTTTTAGGCGACAGGCTGACAACCTGTGACTATACAGATACTCATGTTTTCTGTAACTACTTTGGAAAACAATCCTCAAAAATGTCAGACGTGGCGATAACGACCGCAATTTTACGGTTGTTAACGCTCTGCCTATCCTGCAAGGGAAAGAGGCGTGATGTATGTATGTATGTAACTTCTATTATATTCAACTAAACTTCTATTTCAGGAACCGGGCGAGGAAGAGGCGATGGCGGGGCCAGTGGAATTGCCATGCTTGGTCTGATGATGGCCAAAGCTCTTGGGGCTGCTGGTCTCGGTGGAGTCGGTCTCCTTACTGCAAAGGTGATGTCCAATATTAATCTGTTACATTACCTATAAACTCCTATGATTTTCAAGTTGCGCTTCGATTAGGTATGCTAATTTGGGGAAATTCTACAGATGTCGAATTAGGATTTATGTTTAAAGGTCTCAGTGTTTGTAGGTACTCGTTTTCATCATAGGTTCAATATTTAAAGTATAATTCGTATAAGGCAGCTAATTTCATAAGTTTTTCACTTTGCTCTTTTAACTACTAGCAGAAGTTGATATATGTTATGTGTGACTCGAGGTGTGGTTAATATTAAGTTTTTCAGTCTTTCCTTCTTTATTCATCCGGTTAAAAGTACTATTTACACGCTCCAAGCTAGCAGAACGCATTAACGATTCCACGGCTATGGAATTATAGCGGAAATACTGAGTTATGCACGCAGAAAACTACATATATCGAATAATAAAAGTGCGTTGCGGAAAGTGGGTGACACGGAGGTAGGAGTGTTAATTGGAAAATAAGTTGTTAGTAAAATTGTCTAGTCAGGCCTGGAAATTGGAAAAAAGGCAATTCTTTATGTTATTTTTATAACAAATTCTCTCTTTTCAGACTTGGTCTTACAATTTTATGTACATACTTGATATTATAATAGATAACGCACAATGTGTGCGTATGCCATCATTGGCCTCATACGTCTGTGACAGAGGTTTGAATTAGTGTCTGAGGCAAGAGCACAGAAATTGCGTTGCCCGGAATGCAATCATGGAAAACGCAGGGTTATCTATGGGCATCTGGGTGCCCTGCGCCACACTCTCGGCCTCCCTGGCTGACTCCACATGAACGACGAGTCGATACGTGCGGAGCCAGGTTGGCAGCAGTCTGCCGCACGATAGACGTCACACGCGTCTGACGGAGTACCCGTTCCGGGTTTAATGTAGAGTGGTCCTTCTCCAGGACCGATCTTGGGTCAAAATAATATCTCGGTCACCTCTTACGACCCCCACGGGAAGAGGGAGGGCAGTGTTATTCTACTCTGCCAACACCACACGGCAAAAGTGTATAGATGATGTATGTGAATTTAAGTATCATCATAATTCATTCCGTACAATCATGTTACTCCTTCTACATCTTTCACGAAAGCAACATGTTTGACAAGACATGATTGTTGTTTACGCCGAGCTGTCACAATATACACGTGCAGTTCATTGTTTGTTACACTTGTGACAAAAACATGATGTGACTGCTTGATGATATCTCTTGTAATAGTAACCTGTCTACGGAGCTGGTAACAAATTATAGCTGACGACAATTTTCATGAACAATTATAACAACAATTTTGTATAAATTTACGATCTGTGCTTAGGTATATGATTGAGTTGGTTGCATATGAAGCAGAATGAAATGTGACAGGCGTAGTAATTTAGTAGTGACGACCGATGTGGCGCAGTGGTAGTGCAACTGCCTCTGACGCAAAAGGTTCCGGGTTCGATTCTCGGTGGGTCACTCACAAAGTTGATAATTATCACTTTATGAATTTGTTCCTTTGGTTAGGACATTGCGGGCTGAACCACCCGATTGTCCGTACGATGGTTCCGTGTTTCAGATGGCACGTTAGTCACCGTACGCCGTAGGTTCCAGTTGTTGCCTATGATCACTTAGACGGCGGTCGTTACACAACCATGTCAAAAGTCTCCTACTTGTAGAAGGCGGTTGAAAAATTCTGATACTACGGTTCATCGGGTCGTTGGACGATTCGGTGTCACACACGAAAAAAAAGTAGTATCCAGTGTGGAAATCTGTTTGATCTTGTGTACTTGTTGTTAAAAGTTTAGCAACCACGAGTTTGATTTTATAGGTATATCAAAACATTCTGGTTGAAACAAATATGAATGATTTTGATATGTTTTCTTGTGTTCGCAAAACTTTTTCTCGTCACAGTAATACAATCTAGTTTTCTTCATAAGGACATTAACTTTAATCACAATATCAAAAAATAAAATCTACTATTTACTTTCAGACGTAAGTAATGAAATCTACATTATAAATATTATTGTGATTATTAATAAATTTAAAAGAATGGTCAAAACACATACAAAATTTTATCTTAAACCAGGTTTCTGTTGACGTTTACCTTTAAATCTTTTGTAAATAATACCAACAAACTTGTGTTTCTTTCGTTTATATGAATCATAATAATCAAACGAATAAATCACTTTCAATCAAGTTCTGCAATTATGTGTGACTATATTTCCTGCGTGTCGAACTCACTTCCTTGTATAGAATACCTTCCTTTTGTTTTGCCCAAGTAGGTTAATGAACAGGGAACGTCGTATTCATACACATACATACATAAATATAATATCACGCCTATATCCTTGGTGGGGTAGGCAGAGCGTGAACGACCGCAAAGTTACGGTCGCTATCGCCACGTCTGACAAATATTGAGAGCTAGATAATTCGTGTATCACTATAGTGACAGGTTGTCAGCCTGTCGCCTAAAAGTTGTAATACACCTGAAACCCTAAGTCCCTCAGTCGCCTCTTACGACACCCACGGGTAAGAAATGGGTTGATGCTATTCTTAGCCGGCATCACGCGGCATATACGTCGTATTCAAACATGGAATAATAAGACAATTGATTTACTTACACTACTTTTTGTTTTTTTATGCCTCAATAGATGGGGTTTTTGGGTTTTAAGAAAATTAACAAACACTGGTTGACACAATTTCGCCAGCTGGGATAGAGCCGACCGTAGTGTAGTGGTTAACACGTCTGACCCGGCTAGTCAGAAGACGTGGGTTCGAGTCCCATCGGGGACGTGATTTGTTTCGATTGTATTAACTTTCTAATAAACAGTTAATATCAATATCTAGTGTTTGATCAAAACACCAAGTATTCGAAATTATGAATATTTTTACAAAAATAGTACACATTCACTGGGTGATAGATAGAACGCTTTTTTGCAAAATGAAAGTTATCTACATCTACGTATCGCCCCCAAAATCGCTACATACGAAAATTCGTGTAAATAGTTTGGACCATTTCCTAAAAATAGTTTTTAATCGTCGAACTTGCCCGTGAAACACAAAAAGTATTTTACATACATCCTGTTAAAGTGATAAACCAATCATTTTGTATTGGAGATATTTTCTTTTTTTCATTTTTTATAGCTTTTATCCTGTGCCAGCCTTAATATACCTAGAATTTGCAGATTTACAATTTGCAATTTTGTTTAAAGTTTTTTGCCTTGACATTATGATGCTATTTTAGAAAAAAAATGCTTTAACCTATCAAAGGACACGTTTGAAGTCAGTATCAAAAAGCGTTTAAAAAATACAAAGTTTTATTTTTTATTGAAAGAGATGTCGAGACAGCAATCAAACGTTTGCAATAACTTTTGAACTTTTTAAAATACTCTCAAAACAAATCTACTTCGATAGCCTTTTAAGGCCTCAAATATGTTGAGAGCCTACTTCAACTTCAAAAGCCATGACAATATTTTCCATATTCACGTTGCGGGCTGATAGGCGGGCGCAGTGCAAGGTGTTTTAGAGCATTTCATGATTTTTCTAGCAGCATATCACGAAATTTATAGAAAAAACATACATACATATTTCACGGCTTTATCCCTTGCGGGGTAGTCAGAGCGTTAACGGCTGTAAAAAATACGGTCGCTATCGCCGCGTCTGACAAATTAGATGGCCGTTTGAGATAATTTATGTATCACTCTCTTCTCTTCTCTTTTCGTGTGGGACACCGAGTCGTCTAACGACCCGATGAACGAGTGTTTACCACTATAGTGATAGATTGTCAGCCTGTCACCTAAAAGTTGTAATACACCTGAAACCCTCATGTCCCTCAGTCGCCTCTTACGACACCCACGGGTAGGAAATGGGGTGATGCTATTCTAAACCGGCATCACACGGCAAGGAAAAAGCCGGAATTTTGTGTATTTTCATAGATAAAGTAAGTAAACGACCAATGTAGTTTCGTTCTTATTCGGGTGGCGGATGTCGATCGGATGCCAATACTTAATTGTTCCGAGCAGTTTAGAGTTCTGTGGTTCAAATAATTAGGTGAATGATACTCTAGATGCTCTATCTGTCGTGAAATGCTGGCTTAGAATAGCATCACACCATTTCTTTCCGCGGGTGTTATAAAAGGCAACTACAGGACTCGAGGGTTCCATGTGTATTAAAATTTTAGGCGACAACATGTCACTACAGTGATACACGAATCATCTGAAAGAGCCCTCAATACTTGTCAGACGTGGCGATAAAGGCCATAATTTTGCAATCGTTAACGTTCTGCTTACCCCGCAAGGGACGAAGGCGTGATTTATGTATGTATGTTATGTACCTGGAGAGCGTTAACTGGTCTTATGTAACATCTTTATGACTAACTAATGCTTTCAGCTTTTTTGGCAGGGTGTGAGTACTGTGTAGTTGTACATTTAGTAGTTCGTATTCTTTGCTTATTCAAACATCCGTGTTTCTTGTTGATGTTGCCTGTCTACGTACACACACACAATCTGACCTGGCCGTGTACACAACAGTTGATAATGTAGTTTCTTCTTTCTGTCTTTCTTTTTTCTAAGAACAGGGGAAAACTCCTCTGTCCTCTAGTTGCAACTTATGATATACTATTATTTCCGCATCAAGGACCAGATTAATATACACACACAAATCACGCCTATATCTCTGGCCAGGTAGGCAGAGCGTTAGCGATCGTAAAATTACGGTCGGTATCGCCACGTCTGACAAATGTTTGAGGGTCGTTTCAGATAGGTCGTGTATCACTATAGTGACAGGTTGTCAGCCTGTCGTCTAAATTGCAATACACTTGAAACCCTCGAGTCCATCACACGGCGTCACGCGGTCAGATTAATATGGCTTGAAATAAATAAAACTAATTATCAACCGTCAGAAAATAAACTGCGGAACTCTTCTTCCTTCATCTAACTCACAATTTCTCCATATATAATTGGTAAAAGTGAATAATTGGTGTTCACGAGTGTACTTCTTGCTTACACCGTAACGAAACGCACCACTGATGTTTGGACCAGATATTGTTATTCTTATATCGGTTTTATTATTTTTTCAAATGCCATCTCTCTGTTAGTTCTGAGACCTGACAGCCTATTTAACAGTTTTCTTCGATTAAGACGGTTTTAACATGCATGTTTTGCCGTGTGATGGCGGCTTGGAGTAGCATCATCCCACATCCTTCCCGCGGGTGTCGTAAGAGGCGACTAAGGGACTCGAGAGTATTGGTGTATTACAATTTTTAGGCGACAGGCTGACAACCTGTCACTATGGTGATACACATGTTTTCTGAAACAACCATGGAAGACAATTCTCAGAAATGTCGGACGTGGCAATAGCAACCGTATCGTTACGGCCGTTAGCGCTCTGCCTAACCCGCAAGGGATAAAGGCGTGATGTATATATGTTAAAATGCACCATACGGTTCACCTGTGTTTTTTCGGACCAGTTACGAATAGAAATATAGCGTCAAATAGCGGCTGTCTTTTGGTTAATACTAGGAAATTATGTAGCCAATTTTCAAGTGTACATAGATGGGGCTGAGCTATTCTAAGTAAAGCGTTTCCCAGGGCCCCATATCTGCTATTTTTTGTCATAGTAACACTATTGAAACTCAACTGTCGCTCCATGTCTATTGTGATTATCTATACTTCAAACTATTAGCAGAGTACTAAACTACTAAAATCATCTATAGATTTAATCGACATCTAATTGAAACGATTTTCAAGGGAATGTATTTTATATTTAAGCCGTGCGATGCCGGCTTAGAATAGCATCACCCCTCATCCTTCCCACGGGTGTCGTAAGAGGCGACTGAGGGACTCGAGGGTATTGGTGTATTACAATTTTTAGGCGACAGGCTGACAACCTTTCACTATAGTGATAAACATGTTTTGAACAACCTTGGAAATCAATCCTCAAAAATGTCAGACATGGCGATAGCGACCGTATTCTTATGGTCGTTAACGCACTGCCTACCCCGCAAGGGATAAAGGCGTGATATATGTATATGTATGTATGTATTTTATATAGATAACTGTCATATATATTTTCCATTATAAGGTGTCTGTCATAAACAGCAATATCGCATGCTATTCACATAGGCGGATAAGGTATCAATTTATTGTGTTTATTTCCTTAAAATTTCAATCTGTGATGCAATTTTAACTTGAAAAATGTTTACAAAATGTGATGAACAGGAATCGCAGAAGGAATTCAAAATAAAACATTTTTAAACGAATTTGAGTTTTAATCTCATAAGAATAGTAAGATCCAATTAAAAATTAAAATAGTTTCATGGTAACTGTGAAAACTCAAAATATTTTAACAGGTGGAATTCTGTTATGAATTCTATAAATATAAAGAGATACCTTAATTTTCAGAAATGAATGCATGAATCAGATTTTTTTCCGGAAACTGTCAATATTACTAAATTTGTTTGCAGTAGATTTTCTTACATCCTGTATCGCGTGGCTGCTGTTTCCTTGTAATCATAGTCTATGTCATTAATATCTAGAATATCTGACACAAGATCCCAGTCACTAACTACTAGACTAGAGAGTTATTAGTGTAGATCATCAATCATCTCTGGTTTTCCATATTATTAGCTTAGACATTAGATAGCTTGCTATGCAGATAGCATCTTCTAAACATAGTATTAAAGATTTGAGGTCTTATCTAGCTATATTGGATGCCATTAGATAAATTAATTAATCACAGACTAGTTTCTATACGAGGTGTAAGGGACACCGTCCCGAAAACTGATAGGGTGCAAGCAGACCATGAAACTGAAAAACTTTCCCCTAGAAACATATGTCTTATGGAAGCGTCAAAAAATTTTTGGCTTCCCATAGTAAATGCAGCTCGCGATTTTGTATGGCAGGTTGAAATTTTTTTGTCCTTTCCTGACATATGTTCTTAGGGGAAAGTAGTTCAGTTTCATGGTTTGCTTGCACCCTATCAGTATTCGGGGCGCTGTCCCTAACACCCTGTATACCTACTATACGGGTTCTTTTTCATTTTGTGTGGGACACTGTATCTTCATATAGGATGTTTCAAAAAATTCCTGGCTGCTTTGCTTGATTAACCTATTCGATATCTAGGTAGTCAGTCTCTCCGTCAGTTTTTAAGCTGTATCTTATTACATGTGATTTTTTATTTTTTTGCCGTGGCTTTACAAAATACAAAACAAAGGTGTTACATACATACATACATAAATTACGCCTTTATCCCATGCGGGGTAGGCAGAGCGTCGTAATCGCCACGTCTGACAAGTATTGAAGGCCCTTTCAGATGATTTGTGTAACCCTGTAGTGAGATGTTGTCAGCCTGTCGCCTACGGGAATAACACACATGAAACCCTCGAGTCCCTTAGTTGCCTTTTACAATGCCCGCGGGAAGAAATGGGGTGATGCTATTCTAAGTTGGCATCACACGGCACGGCACGGCAATTTGCTGTGGCTTTACAAAATATAAAACACAGGGCTTACTTTCAAAACATAATATTTTACCTCTATTTCAGCTGTAGTGTCTCGGTAGCTGTATCTCATGGCCGTTAATATTCCAATTTAAATCTTTCCAGGCTCTATCACTCTCAGCACTTGCCCTGGTCCTGTCAGCGATAGTCGGAGTGAAGAAGATGACGCAACACGAAGACCACGATGATCACCAGGTCATCTATGCTGATTCTCATCACGGACACCATCACAGGAGACGAAGAGAGCTGAACACTCCACTGCCTTATCAAGGGTGGAGAGAGTATCAGAAGAACAGTAGACTTTAAAATCAGTTCATGTAGATTAAAGCGATTATTATGCTATGATAGAGATATCAAACGAAAACATCAACTTTTTGCCGTTTATGTGACACTATAGCACCGAATCAAACGTATGATACAAAGTTTCAAGATTTTGTAAAACCTAAGGGCCTTTCTTCACTTATCTGGCATCCATCATTTGCCGGTCCGTCAATTTCCGATCCGATTTAGAAATCTTTTACACTACCTATACATTCTTTTCCCCTCTTCCGGCATCCGGCATGTATCGATCCATTTATGGATTCTGATGGTCCGATGTGACAGACGTACAAAAAGTCCGTCTTTTACCGGATAGGTGGAAAAGCGTCATCCGGCATTCGAATATTGTCGGAAGGCTGCTTCCGATATCCGGCAGCCGGACCGGATAAGCGAAGAAAGGCTGTAAAGATTTTATCAATTCGGAATTTAGGATATCTTTTTATCGTAGACGGAAATATTAGAAACGTCACGTAGGTATTTATGCGACATTTCCATGGAATGCTCAAATGTATGAACGATTGAAACATGAATGTATCGCGATAAAAAATGAGGTATGCACTATGTCGTAATTTATTTGTAAATACAAACTAATGAAGAAATGTTATTTATTGCTCGTTAATTTATTATTTTGGTTATTAAATTATTTTATTATATTTGTAATTTTCTTTATTTATGCTCCTTTCGCTTCTTTATCCAGCTACTGATGCCTATCAACAAGGCAGGAATGTAAATAATAATAAAATTTTATAATAATCGATTAATTATTTAATTTAAAGGACTCGTTATTGAAAAGAAAATGTATGATTGTATGACTCATTGATTTTATTCATTGAATTGTTGGGAAATGATTCCTCGATGTAGTTATTTTTGTAAATAAATATGCATAATAAGTACATTCTCTTCTCCGCCAGATTTTTGAAAATAAGACTTAACATTAACCCATATGGTAAACAAACTTTACAACTTACTTCGCTGCTGTGATGAGCCTGGTAAATAAATTGTAATCCTCTGACAATAACAACAAAAACGTATTGTTGTCAGGTCAGACAGGAAATAAATGTGAAGTTATTTTGTTATAAACAAAGTGGTATGTTTGTCTTTTAGGCCAATTTATTAACGCAAATCGAAATTAACTAAATTATTTGCAAAAAGATTCAATGACTATTTTTGTATCATAGAGCTTGATCATTCGGGGTACAAGTACAACACAATTTTTTTATTATTTTTAAATACAATAACGTGACAACCCACCAAATGTCAATTTAGTCTATCTGGATAAAAAATATAGTTTAGTTAATATTATTCAACTGTCACCAAATCAAAGACCCGAGTTCTTTTTTAACACTTTCCAACCCAGATGTAATAAAGTGGACAGTTGATGGACACTAAGGTGTTTCAAGGATTCCAAGGAAACAGGAAATTTCGGAAAAGCTTTACTTAAGGCGGTTCACACTTGACGTCCGTTGCTGTGCATTTCTGCACATCCGTAACCGTAACATTTGCAACAAGTAGTGATAGTGACATGACAATGATGATAATGGAAATGATAATAATTTTAAAGTAGTTTTATTGATCTGCGGGACCTTTGCCAACTTACACAGTTTGCCTACCATCCGAATAACTGATTTATTTATTCCCGTTTTGGATATTTTTTATACTTTTTATACTATTGTTACGAGGCTGCTAACTTTTTCAGGTAATGATGTTGGTAGTCTTTGTTTCATGTGTATTAGAATATTAGGCGACAGGCTGACAACCTGTCACTACAGTGATACACGAATCATCTGGACAGGCCCTCAATACTTGTCAGACGTGGCGATAATGACCGTAATTTTGCGATCGTTAACGCCTTCCCCGCAAGGGATAAAGGCGTGATTTGTGTATGTAAGTATGTAGGTAGTCTTTGTTGGTGTTAGCAATAGTGAAAAAAAACTGTCACCGAATCAAACTCCCAAGTCCTTGTTCATAGCTTTCTGGACCGGACGTAACAAGGTGGACCAGTTGATGGACACTAACGAGGTTCAAGGGTTCCAAGCAAACAGCTAACAACTGAAACCTCTGTAGGTCTACTATCCTATAGCGCAAGTATTGAATACATTGCTACTCGTACATCTCAAGACAAACCGATGATAATAATACATACATACATACACATATCATGCCTTTATCCCTTGCGGGGTAGGTAGAGCGTTAACCGCCGTAAGAATACGGACGCTATCGCCACGTCTGACATTTTTGAGGATTGTTGTTTTCGAAGGTTGTTTCAGAAAACCAGTGTGAAGTAGAAGAAGAAGAAGACTATATAGTGACAGGTTGTCAGCCTGTCGCCTAAAAATTAAAATACACCAATACCCTCGAGTCCCTTAGTCGCCTCTTACGACACCCGCGGGAAGGATGTGGGATGATTCTAATCTAAGCCGGCATTACACGGCAGTAAAACAACATACATGGTGTTAAAAAAATTGTTGCAAATATTTTAAGGGGTGAACCAGCCCATGGAACTGAACAGCTTTCCGCAAGGAACATAGGTCGAAAAAAATAAAAAAGAATTTGAATTCTCATACAAAACGTACCAGCCGACTGAGTCAGTGTGTATGGAATGGAGGGTCTATTTTTTTTTTCATTTTACGACCTTTTTTCCGTGGGTACCTAAATTGTTTAGTCTCATAGGCTTAATGAAAAAAAAAACTCCTTAAAATATTTGCAGCTAATATTTTTACACTTTCTTTATGTATGAACCTGCCGTAAGATAAAGCTTGGTCGGCTGGTAAATTTTGTATGAGCAGCCCATATTTTTCTTCTCTACTTATATCTCTTAGGGAAAGCTGTTCCTTATCACCAGCCCGTCACTAAGTAAAATTTACTTTAAATACAAAGGATCCAGGAAAAACGAGACTGATGTCACAAAGAAGTACCTACGTGACAAGAATTATTGGTAAAAAACTCAATGGACATCAATATACGCAATCAAACTCCAAGAACTACAAAAGAGAACGTGACTAAAATTGGTAATAATCTCTCTTTCTTTTGGAGTGGGACACCGAGTCGTCAACGACCCGGTGAACCTTAGTGTCTAAATTTTTCTACCGCCTTCTACAAGTAGCAGGCTTTTGACATGGTTGTGTAACGACCGCCGATGTAGACAGCAACCGGTAATAATGGAAATCATGTACTTCAATATACCTGTACACCACGGAATACCAACACAATAACAAGGATCTTAGATAACCATTAACCATCATATAACCCACAAGAAACAAAACTGTGATACAAAGGCGAACGTGAAACCCTACCCACGTCGACCCTGGAACTTAGTTGAACTGTTATTGAACTTTGAACTTTGGTTGGTGATAAGATAACAATCAATACATACACACACAAATCAAGCTTGTATCCTTGGTGGGGTAGGCAGAGCGTCAAAGACCGTAAAATTACGTCTGACAAAGTTTGAACGCGTATCAGATAAGTCGTGTATTACTATAGTGACAGATTGTCAGCCTGTCGTCGCCTAATATTGCAATACATATGAAACCCTCGAGTCCTTCAGTCGGCTTCGACACCCACGGGAAAGACATGGGTTGATGCTTTTCTACGCCGGCATCACACGGCAATCAATGTACATCTAAATACACCAAAACATCATTAGATAAGATAGTACAAGAGCTGTTACAAAGGAGAACGTGACATGAATTGGGACCTTTACCCTAATCACCTCAAAAGGTGTTACATTTCGTTAATTATCTTCATTAGTGTCATTATTTGTATGTTGAGTATCTTATGGGTAGGAGTTAGTAGAGACGTGACTGAATTCACTGAATGTATTGTTTGTGAATTATGTAATTTTTCTGTCAACAGCGCCATCTTTCATATTTATAAAGAACTTGTAATGACGAAAGCAGACACAAACTCTGTAAATGGGAGAAAAGTACTAACTTTCTCCAAACATGTTTACTACAATTCTGTGAAGATGGCGCGACGTACGTAAAATTTGCTAGCATGTTACTCAGAAATAACTGATTTTTAGAGCAGAATCATTAAAAATTAACTTGTGTGTTGCTGTCTGGCACGTCCGACAGCAACATTAAAACATTCTTATTAAACTGACATCTACATGTCTACCCCTGTACTAAAGCTAATTGAGCCAGTCTTTCAACCGAGTGAAAGGTAAAAGGGGAAACCACCTTTCACCGGTTTTCTTTGTTCGACTTAGTTCTGAATTAAATTTATAGATGGCGTATCTGAGACACAAATAAAGTCTGTAGTTATTTAAACGCACGTTTACGGCTATGCTTACAACCACTATCACAGAATACTTAAAGGTTGGCAAAAAATTCAATCGATCTTTAAGTGAGACCATTTATGCTATACAAAATTTACTGGTATCATGGATATACTTTGATACACTTAATTAAAAAAGATGAAAATAAGAAATTGATATCTCTTACACCTTACACCCCGTATTCAATTGTTTCCATTTTTGTATTAAGTTGTATAATCTTAAACTGATCTTGTGTAGAAAATGAGAAATTTTACTTATCTCTAACCAAGCAATCGATAGCTATTTTTGAAATAAAATTTAAGATTACTATCAATAGTGCCATGAAACTGTACCTAGGACTTACCGACTTATTAAAAAAATATATACAACTCGTACCTACTTACTTACTGACTTATTAAAAAAAATATACAACTCAGTTCCATAAATGCTTCATCAACATTCCATGGTTTTATAGCTGTGGGTATAAAAAGTTATTAATTTTCAGTACATCCGCTGTGATGATGAGTCTCTGACATTTATCTCACACCAGGCTTTGTGAAGCAGGTTGTAGGGATGGGCTCCCGTTTATCGATATTGTTAAAGAAAGGCAAAACGTAGACCTAACGCGGATTGCACACTTCACGCACGACGAAGCGCAAAAATATCGCAGTGGTCTGTCAGATCCATACCAGAAATGTCAATCACTATACTAAAACCGCTCAACCGCTGTCATCGCATCGCTATCGCAGTGTCGTCCGTCAAGTGCGGTTTTAGTATGGGGAGTGACGTTTCTAGTATGGATCTGACAGACCGCTGCGATATTTTTGCGCTCCGTCGTGCCTCAAGTGTGCGATCCGCCTTGACTTAAAAAATGAAGGAAGACCTTTTTCCTGCATTACAACAACACGGCATTTTAAAGAAAATTTATAGAATACCTACATAACAAAAATTTAATACCATACTAGTTAAAATTATATTTGTACATTATCTTCATAAACGCTCACCAACCCAATTTCACCTTAGTTAGGGAAGCGTAGACATTTGTCTGTTAATTTATAACTAGTAGTGCTACGATTGTGGTCAATTTTCTTGACGGTCTTTTCGCTCAATAGGCTAGGTTAACAAAATACTTGTGACACTTTTTGAACATTTTGTTGCTAAGAGCGATAATACCATGTAGGTGCGTCAAAGTCAACTTCAATATCCGTCTTGAATAACGACTGTATCTTGTTTTCATATCACAGCATACATATACAAATCACGCTTTTATCCCTTCCGGGGTAGGCGTTAACAATCGTAAAATAATGGTCGTTATCGCCACGTCTGACAAGTATTAAGGGCTCTTTTTGATGGTACATGTATCACTGTAACGATGAGTAGCAAGGTCTGCCTGTCGCCTAAAATTGTAATACACATGAAACCCTCGAGTCCCTTAGTTGTCTTTTACAGCACCCACGGGCAGAAATGGGGTGATGATGTCCTAAGTCGGCACACGGCAATATCACAACATCGACATCGATAAACTAATCAAGACGTCACTATAACACCATGGGAGTCACTTGCGATGCGACTAGGTTAGGAGGTGACTCAACAAAGCTAATTCTGTGTTTATGGAGCTTGGTCGTGAACTTCCAAGAATAGTTTTTTTTTCCATGTCTTTGATTGGTATTTTCATCTTTGAAAGATTAATGAAGCTTCTTTATTGGCGATTCCCACACTTGACGGACGCTGGTGCGAGAGAGGATTGCAGCGTAACAGAAACACATACCAATGCAAGTTTTTGCGTCGTTCTTGCACAACTATCGCCACGACTGCCATTATTGAGGATTGTTTCCAAGGTTGTTCCAGAAAACATGTGTAGTGACAGGTTGTCAGCCTGTCGCCTAAAAATTGTAATACACCAATACTCTCGAGTCCCTCCCTTAGTCCCCTCTTGCGACACCCGCTGCGGGAAGGATGTGGGGTGATACTATTCTAAGCCGGCATCACACGGTATCTGTATTACAGATGCCCTAAAAATGCGCAGCGTCGTGCGTTAGAGGTGAAAACCGCTATTCGTATTGCTATAATCTGGAACACTGACTCGTGTTGTATCTTCTGATACGAGAAGTTATTGGTAGTCTTGTGTACGCGGATATGTGATGAAAGTTGTACCACGATTAGAACTTGATTTGCAGATTTCTACGTACACACATATACCACGCCTTTATCCCTTGCGGGGTAGGCAGAGCGTTAACGGCCGTAAGAATACGGTCGCTATCGCCACAGTCACAGTCTGTTGCCTAAAAATTGTAATACACCAATACTCTCGAGTCCCTTAGTTGCCTCTTACGACAGCGGAAAGGATGTGGGGTGATGCTAATCTAAGCCGGCATCACACGGCAATTTCTACGTGATGGAACACAATAGGCAGTTTGCGAATATGCTGGCATAGTGGATAGTAGCTCTGCCTTCTACGTCGAGGTCTGTGGGTTCGATCCCCACCGGACACAAATTTTGTTAAGTAAATTTTCAAATATTTGTATCTAGTCTGGGTGATTTCTACGTATAATATATATTTATTTACAAAAAGTAAATAAGTATTAATATCAGCTATCTAGTTCCCATAATACAAGCTTTGCTTAGTTTGGGGCTAGATGACGCTGTGTGAATTGTCCGGGATATATGTATATGCTGCTGTTGAATTATTAAAAGACAGTCATGCAACGTTTTTTATATAGTGAAGTAATAACATTTCTAATTTTTAATGCAAAGACACTTGTGAGACCGATGCCTGGTAGGATTTGCATCTATTAAGAACGTATTTAAGTATATTATTATTTTGTTCATAGACATTTTTTTTTTCTTATATTTCTTTTCTTCTATGCCCACAAAAGTGGGCACTCCAAGCTTTAGGATAGTTAAGTAGCTATTCAACGATGTATAAAACATACAACTTCACTACATAGTATAAAGCAAAGTCGCTTTTCGCGTCTGTATGTATGTAGGTATATTGGCTTAAATCTTGAAAACTACACAACGGATTTTAATATCAATTTTTTCAATAGATAGAGTGATTCAAGAGGAAGGTTGTTATGTATAATACTTGCCGGGAAAACATCTTATTCCCACGGAAAAATGAGCTGCAGCGGGCGCAGCAAAAGTCATAGCTATTTCCGAAGCAGCTATCACGCTAAGCGCGATTAGCTGAAGGCCCGTGCACCCGTCGCCAATAACTATAATTATGTAAATGGCAAACTCACGTGTCCACTCTGTGCACGTGAGTTTACTACCAAAATCGGCTACAAGAGCCATCTCCGGGCGCATCAGCGCCGATCTGATTAGGAGTCAAGGTGCTCGCCATGGCCGAAGTTGGTCGGAGAGAGATCATCATCATCATCATCATCATCGCTCTAACGCTCAGCACTGCACTAGCGCAAACTGAACTCAAAACTGTGAAGAATTCTGTGTAAAAATTTTTTATTATCATTTTACCAAATTTTGGATACATTATAAAAATAGTTACTCACTACTTACAAATAAAAAATACCCTCCAAAACGTCCACGCAAGCAAGGTACCCAAAAAGCAGGCATCATTCTTCTGTTTACTTTATTCCTTTGTTTACTAGGAAAATGAACCTTATGTCATAGCATTCTATCTTATTCTATTTCTCAGTTATGGCGTATGATCATTATGATTTCGCCAGTCTCTAAGTGAAGTAATGTAAAGTGCGTGGCATTACGCCGAAGGAGAGTCCACAACACAGAGATCCTAGTCTGACGACTAGGGGCTGTGATGCGCAAAATTGTGTAGTAACAGAAACTGACGACCGAAGTGGCGCAGTGGTAGTGCGACTGCCTTTGACGCAGAAGGTTCCGGGTTCGATTCTCGGTGGGTCACTCACAAAGTTGATATTTATCACTTTGTGAATTTGTTCCCAATCTGGTTAGGACATTGCGGGCTGAAACACCCGGTTGTCCGTAAGTAAGATAGTTCAGTGTTTCGGATGGCACGTTAAGCCGTAGGTCCCGGTTGTTGTCTATGATCACTTAGACGGCAGTCGTTACATAACCATGTCAGAAGCCTGCTACATGTAGAAGGCGGTTGAAAAATTCTGACACTGGGGTTCATCGGGTCGTTGGACGACTGGGTGTCTCACACGAAAAGAAAGAAAGACACAGAAACTTGATAGTTAAATTTCTGCACCACGCAGCGACCGCTCGTCCCTATTACACAGTGTCGAATATATGCATTGATTACAATTTCCTATTTAATCATCAGTTTAAGAATAGTTTGTTGCCTAAAACACTATCAGAATTATGCACTAAACACTCAAATGAACAGGAAAAAAATAATATAACCAAAACACGCCCGCCATCATGGAATAGTCAACGAAAGATGCTGTCCACAAAGTACTTTAATATATATAGGGGTATAGAGACCTATCTCAGCTGCCAAAACTGGCAATGCGTAAGTAGCGCCCTCTCAAGCACTTAGTAGGAACTAACTACATAATATATATATAAATACATCTATAGCTATTAGTAAAAAAGTTGAATTTTAAAGTTTATTATATATTAAAATAAAAGTAGCCCTTTGGTACACATTAATGCATATTATTGATAAATTGGCAACATAGAATTTGTAAACTGCCGCGCCATCTGTGAGATATAGTAAGAACGTGATATAATCCCCCCAAATAGAAAATAGGATGGGCGCTAGCAATTGCAGTAATGTATCTGTGCTTCGTAATTTCGCATCGTATTCCGAAAGTGTTCCCCAAATCACAGTACTATGATTGAGCGCCCTGATGCTGTCATTGCATTTGCCCCAAGGTCATAAACGTCACAGGGATCATCCTATATTTCACAGACTATTATATGAATGTGGATGAATGACATGAATGTGGATGGATGCAGGAGGAGCGGACGGCCCAAAAAGGTTTGGATGGATTGTGTAAAAGACGACATAAACAAAAAGGGCATAAATGAGGATTTGACTGTTGATAGAGATGAATGGAAGAAGAAAACATTTTGCGCCAATCCCAAATTAATTGGGATAAGGGCAGGCAGATGATGATGATGATATAGTCATTGGTTTGGCCTCAACTATAAACATAGTTATTTTTTGGGATTATCGTTTTGTTTCGTGAAATTTACTTAACATTTTGTTGAAATTTGTGTTAAAACTTATGACAATACTATCTGAATACTATCTATATAAATATTATCTGAAGACTGTTTGCAATTATATTCAAACAATATCTGAGAAATAAGATAGTGATTTACTAGAAAAAAATATACGCGATAAATTTTGTTCACATTCACTAGTGATGGGATACGTTTTGTCGATAAGCAAAGTATTTATTAGTTCTCTGAATGTCGATACTGCTCAGATTCATTATTTTATTTGATTACTCGAGTTATTTTATTTTAGATTTTACCGTGTGATGCCGGCTTAGATAGCATCACCCCACATCCTTCCCGCGGGTGTCGTAAGAGCCGACTAAGGGACTCGAGGGTATGGGTGTATTACAATTTTTAGGCGACAGGCTGACAACCTGTCACTATAGTGATACACAATGTTTTCTGAAACAACCTTGGAAAACAATCCTCAAAAATGTCAGACGTGGCGATAGCGACCGTATTCTTACGGACGTTAACGCTCTGCCTACCCCGCAAGGGATAAAGGCGTGATATGTGTATGTATGTATGTATTTTAGAATATGTAGAGTGTACTTCAAAGCGCTGCCTAGAAATGAAGAAAATCTTTGTTGGGACTCAAAAAAACTTTGAACACTGAGTTGTCATAAGAGCGTACATACGTAGAAAGATGGTAACCGGCACCGACAACCAGCGTTTTACGTGTATATACAGTTAAGGCCTTTAATTTTTTTCGTTTTTTTTTTCTACCCACTCCCGCGTAGCCACTGTGCCCGAGAACCGGTCAATTTTAATGTATGCAAAAGATCCTGCCGCTGTCGCTGCCACCTAACTGGCCGCAAAATCCGAGGCCGGAACTTAAAGAGAAGGCTTGATAACCTATTATACAGGTTTTCTATACTTGGTTGTCACGTTTAGTACCTATGTTATTGCCGTGTGATGCCGGCTTAGAATAGCATCACCCCAAATCCTTCCCGCGGGTGTCGTAAGAGGCGACTAAGGGACTCGAGAGTATTGGTGTATTACAATTTTTAGGCGACAGGCTGACAACCTGTCACTATAGTGATACACATGTTTTCTGGAACAACCTTGGAAAACAATCCTCAAAAATGTCAGACGTGGCGATAGCGACCGTATTCTTGCGGCCGTTAACGCTCTGCCTACCCCGCAAGGGATAAAGGCGTGATATATGACTATGTACGTATGTATGTTATTGCAGAAATATGCCAATGAACTTCAAAACGACGACGCCAAATTGATTAATGATTTTGGGGAAAAATAATTATTTAAATTAATATTATTTGTTTTTTTGTCAGTCTCAATATTACTTGACGTAGTTGTACATTAAAAAAAATTGTTCGTGACATGAACTGCATTTATTACTATAAGAAGAAATTCTGAAAAGCAGAATGAAATTGTTATTGAAGAGGGTTCTTATCCAAACAACGAGATTTTAATGCCATTTTAAAACATTATAGTACGAAACCTATCGTGCGCGAGTCAGACTTATGCTTGGTCGGTTTATTATTGTCAACCTACATATTCCACTCCCATTTTTAGGTCTTATAAATATTTTAAAAAATATACCCGCATAGGTTTATGCAATATTTACTTCACATCATCGATATACGACACACTCATTCGATTTAGGACATCCCTAATTTTAGTTTCGCGGTACTACGTTTCTGCCTTCAGCGACAAGATGGCGATTTTCAATTAGTATCCAAAGTGGTACAGCCCCCGGTCCAGTGCGACCATACGGAGTTTATTGAGGTCAGTGGAATGTATGTTTCAGTTCAGCTATTGGGAAAGTAGACAAACTGAGAAAGTTGACAAAGGTACCGCAGATATATATTATATTATGTTATGATGTATATTTTGCAATAACCAAACTCTGAAAAAAATTACATTCATGTCGTCGTGCGAAAACGTACTGGCTGGCTGGCCTAATTCCTTTATGTTCTTTTCGTCATATTTTGACAACTCTTTGACATCGTCTTTGACACCTGTTAGACTCTGCGACTGCGACTGCGACACACATGGCGGAATAAAGGAAAGCCATTTATCAATAAATTGAATTGAATTGAACCATATAAATGAGTTTTTGGAAAGATTTATAGTTATCGAATGTTTTACACCGGTTTAGACAAAATGGGTTCTTATAGGATCCCATTGTTTATATTTGGAGTGCTGTTATACTTATTATGTATTACGCCAGAGGGATTAGGAGCCAAATATAAATATCCTCCGGAGTATTGCGCACATCTAGCGACAGTGGACATGACCATTATAAATTACTGGAAACAGAGAGTACGTATAGTATTCAAAACTTTTCTAACCTACGCCATCCGGTTCAACGAATCAGACTATGAATTGACTGAAAACTGTTCGTTCACATTGATGCAATTGTTCCCCACCGGATTAGAGGCCGCTAAAGGTCAGTTCCAAGGAGAACATATGTTAAGAGCTACCAGACAACTACCGAACGCTATATACATTTTCTTCAAGAAAGTAACGCCCAAGAAACGTAATTATTTCACATGGGTACGTATTATATGTAGATCAAGATGCGACCACTCATTGAAAATTGCTCTTCCTGAAATTTTCTTGGGCAACTGTCCCGACTGGCGTTGTGAGAGGTGTAACTTGTATCAACATTTTTTGGACTGTGATCCGCGTTTGAGAAAGGAGTGCGGATATTATTGGTTTACGGTCCCTGTCCATAGGCCAGACAGGATTAAATACAGAAACATCAAAATGCGACCAGTAGTGTTTCATAAAGAGCTGAAGATACCAACTGATAAGCAAAGAGAGAAATATATGTTTTTTTTAATTCTGCCAAAAGTTGTTCCCTTAAAACTACTCATTTTGGGTATAATAATTCTCTGGGCAGTTAAGAAGAGGCATTATTTTAATTAAATAAATATCGCTTATGTATTTATTTAAGTTAGCTTATTTTGTTTTATAATTTTCTATTATCTCTTGCGGGTGAATTAATAGGTAATATTTTATTAATAAGATGTTTTGTACAATAAATCACTCTTTTTTTTTCTTTTTTGACCTTCAGACGCATAATGGTCGTTCGCATAAAGTCCCTATCTCAAAAAGTTCAATCATGTGACGGAGCCGATACATTTTGTCCAGGAAAAAAGTAATTAAAATTATAAATCATACAAAATGGTGTCATTCCGCACATTCCCCCCTTTTTTGATTAAGAAGGGTCTATTGCCAGAGTAATCTATAAGGGAGGGAGTAATCTATTACCGTAATCTATTGACAACCAATGTGGCGCAGTGGTACTGCCTCTGATGCAGAAGGTTCTGCGTTCGATTCTCGGTGGGCCACTCACAAAGTTGATATTTATCACTTTGTCTGATTAGGACATTACGGGCTGAACCACCCTATCCGTAAGTAAGATGGTTCCGTGTTAAGCCGTAGGTCCCGGTTGCTGTTTATGATTACTTCGACGGCGGTCGTTACACAACCATGTCAGAAGCCTGCTATTTGTAGAAGGCGGTTGAAAAATTCTGACACTAGGGTCAATCGGGTCGTTGGACGACTCGGTGTCCCACACGAAAAGAAGAAGAAGAAGAAGAACCTTCAGCCCCTCTGGCAACCCTATCTGCTCCGGTATAGCCGGCGCATGCGTCCCCTTGGCCAGCCCCGAGGCAGTGCCTTTATTTATTTTATTTTTTTTATCCCACTCGTGCCGCGATTCAATTAGGAACATAAATTGTTATTGTTTACAATGACTAATTCATTTATTCAGTGACAGTATTGTAATTTAACTCTATGACATTCTAAAAGCATTCATTGTGAAACTACTTGGAAATAAACGATTGAATCTGAAAATCTGAATCTGCCTACAACCCCATCTTCACCAGAGGATATCACCAGCAACAGGACATACACACATCAAAAAAAGTTTGAGATCAGTAGCAAAAGCAGGTGTATTTTATGAAATATAAATTATTTATAGAAAGTGTTTATATTTTATGTTTTTATAATGAAAATGCACTAAGTAAATAAAAAAAAAAATTAGTCATTATTTACTTTTTTAAAACAAAAGTTAAGAAATGCAATTTTAGCTGAAATTTGATGTAATGAAAAAATTGAATTAAGGAAAAAATTAACAAAATTTATTACGAAAAATTTATTATCTATCTATACATACACTAAAGCTCAAGAGGACCGAAAGTCTGTACATACAAGATATAAAAAAAAAATTGTTTCGCGTTACTACACGTTTCTGCAATTTTTTTAATTTTTGTCTGTTTGGATGTTTAGTTGTTTAGATGTTTAGATGTTTGTATGTTTATTTGTGGATATGCGGAAGCATCACGCGAAAACGACCGAACGGATTTTGATGCAATTTGTACCAAAATGTCAAGTAAATCACCGACCAGGTTATAGGCTAAAAAAAACATACCCCTAAAAGGGGGGTTGGCTGCTACTCATAAAATAAGTCTGTAAATCACGTAAATTTCATAGTGCCGCGTAGTAAAAGGATGTGTATGGGCTTATTGGACCCGAGATTGATTTCAAATTTCGAACTGGCCAGCACGAATTGTGTCACTTGAAATAAGCGCGCAGAAAGAAAAATAACATGAGGCCGTATTTATATTTTTAATCTATATTTTTATAACCTCAATAAATGAGTTTGTCGAATTATTACTCAATGTTACGACAGCAAAAGTAAAATCTACGAATATCTCTACGACTACAAAAATATCTCTTTAATATTGGAATAATTTTAACTTTTAATAATTCAATATTTTTTACACTCGAAAACAAAAGTTCCGTGGTACAAGACGTGTAAGTTGCATACCAGACGATACAATCTTTATTTATGGATCATTTTCTTGGTGCGTAATCTACTATTTACCGCAGGAAAATTGCAATATCTTCAAAGCAAAAGTTTGTGTGAAGAGATATCCTTATTTTTGCCGCTCCAACCATGGTTAAAATGGCTCAGCGGGAGTGGATCTGCTTATGTAAGTCGACCAGCGAAGTTCCACAATTTTTTGTTTTTAATTTTTCTTGCTAATTTTGTTAAGGCTATTCTTTATATCTACGTTACTAGCCAATGTTGGTCTGTTACATACTGTTATTATATGTTTAGCCGACAATACCAACATTATTTTCAGGGTGCGCAAACTTTTTTCTGAAACATTAATTCGAAATATGAATAAAAATTGGACTACTCATACAAATTGACTCGATCGGCTGGTACATTTTCTATGGAAGATATTTTTTTTCCATGTGTTCTGTAAAGTTTTCCTTACGAAAGTTGTTCAGTTTTATGAGTCATTATCAGCGGTCTCAAAGCCTCATACGTCTGTGCCAGACGATCCAATCAGTGTCTCAGATAAGACTTTTCGTGGCTATAGGTCTTCTATAGGTATAAATCGATTTCGAAAACGGCGGATTGTCAAAAACAAGGCCACTCTCTCGGTCTCCTTGGCTGACTCCACAGGAACGACGAGTCGATACATGCGGAGGCAAGTTGGCTGCAGGATAGGCCTCTGTCACACGCGCCTGACAGAGACTCCGTTCCGGGTCTGAATGTAGACTCTGTTGTCCTTCTCCAGGACCGGTCTTGGGTCGGGTTTCTCCCTCGGTTGATTCTTACGACGCGACCCCCACGGGAAAAGAGGAGTTATTCTACTCTGCCGGCAGCATACGGTCTTAATTAAATAACCTTAGGTACTTAATTAAATGTAACTCTAGCCGCGGCTCCGCCCGTATGGAAATCGGTCATCCCGTGGCATCGCACAGGAACTTTTTTTACGATTAAAACTTTCCTATGTGTTAGTACAAGTTACCCCTTTTATGTCTGTGCCCATACATACATAAATCACGCCTTTATCCCTTGCGGGGTAGGCAGAGCGTTAACGACCGTAAGAACACGGTTGCTATCGCCACGTCTGACATTTTTGAGGATTGTTTGCCAAGGTTGTTCAAGAAAACATGTGTATCACTATAGTGACAGGTTGTCAGCCTGTCGCCTAAAAATTGTAATATACCAATACCCTCGAGTCCCTTAGTCGCCTCTTATGACACCCGCGGGAAGGATGTGGGGTGATGCTATTCTAAAGCCGGCATCACACATCATCTGTGCCCAATTTCATGAAAATCAGTTCAGCAATTCTAGCGTGAAGGAGTAACAAACAAATCTTTTGTATTAATATATTAGTAGGAAGTAGGATAGGATAGGATTTGTAGTAGGATTACTTGGTTTTTAATAAGCTTATGTTTTATTTATTCACACTCATGAACTCGGTCTTTATTCATCCATCACAGTGTTAAGAAATGTGGCATCAGTCTACTTCACGGAATTGATACCTTTGGAAGTAAACGCACGGTTTTAAAAAATCTGCTAAAATGAACTGGAAAGCTAGGATTTGGAACAGGGACTGACTAATCTGTAACCTGATTCAGCAAATTCAACCTACAAGATTCAAAAAGACCAAACATATATAAAAGAACCACCGTTTTCTTACTCTTTTTTGCATGTGGAAATTGTAAATTTAGGATTTAACAGTTTTTTTAAATTACATATAAAGTGTAAAAAAAATTCGCTGCAAATATTTTAAGGGGTGAATCAGCCCATGAATCTGAACAACTTTTCCCAAGGAATACATAGGTCAAAATATGAAAAAAGCATTTGGGCCTCCCATACAGTTGACTTGCTCGGCCTATGGGAGGTCCAAAATTTTTTTCCATATTTCGACCTATGTTGCTTGGGGAAAGTTGTTCAGTTTCATAGACTGATTCATCAATTTAAATATTTGCAGCTAATATTTTTACACACTGTATAGTCGGCGAAACCAAGTTTTTGGGTCTATCTACCAACAATCTAATATAAGCTTATAATATATTATTTTATGGTTCTTAGAGTCTATAGGGGAGGCCTATGTTTATCAGTGAGCTTCCTTTATATAGCTGATATGATGGATGATATATGGCGAAACGAAGTTCGCGGGCACCAGCTAGTAGTTAGTATAAAATGACTCCTCCTCTGGCTCGCACACATGCGGAAACCCTTCTGGGCATGCTAAGAATTAAGTTATCCAGCATTTCTTGTGGTAACCTGTCCCACTCTTCAATAGCAGCTGCCCTGATTTCTGCCACTGTTTGAGGAGGTGGCTGACGATTCCAAACAGATCGCTTAAGAGCGTCCCACGCATGCTCGATCGGGTTTAAGTCAGGTGAGCCGGCAGGCCAGTCTAACCGGGTGATGTCGTATTGCTGGAAAGCAGCATCAACATGTCCGTTTCGATGTGTGGGAGCATTATCATCTACCATTATGAATTGGCGCCCGTGGTTGATGCGGAATGGTCTGACGTATCCATCGATTGCAATGATTTTATACATAGCTCCAGTCATGGTGCCTTGATACGGAATTAAGGGCGTCCTAGCCCCAATCATTATACCGGCCCAAAAAGACACCGATTTCCTGCCCTGCTGAACGGTTCCAGTGGCAGTTCTCTGCCTTTCAGAGTCGCCTGGTCTTCTCCAGACACGGACACGTCGGTTATCTGGATGCGTACTAATCCGCGTTTTGTCAACAAAGAGGCAGTTCTGCCAAATGCTTTCGTCCTCAATTTCTTCATTTTGACGGAGCCTAGCCCATCGCAATCTGCGCCGTTTCCGTTGTTGTGAGTTCAAAGGTGCTCGCCAGGATCTCCTTGCTCGTAATCCAGCTTGATGTAAGCAATTTCTAATTGTTTGGGTGCTAACTTCGCGACCGGTGGCAGCTCGCAGTTCTGCTTTTATTTTAGTAGCGTTCATTGTTGGGTCACGGGCAGCCAGTAATCTGATATAGCGCTTCTGAATTGCAGTAAGCACAGTTGGGCGACCACTGCGAGGTCGGTCAGCTAAATCTTCCATGCCCCGATACCTCTGCAACGTGGTCACCACGCAGGCTTGGGATACATTAACTCTGCGTAATATTTCCCTCGTGGAATAGCCTTCTCCACTTAAAATTAGGATTCTGTTAGTCCTCTCGGCATCGTTACCAATTAAACTTGTTGTGAATAAATTGAAAATATCGTAATTCGCGACTAAGTCAGATTTCTGAATGGTAGCAAGCAAGGGTTGATAGTCTTTTTATATGAAAAAAACATTTGAATTACGAAATTGTTTATATTTAAATTTCATATTTTTAAATAAGGAATCAAAAAACAAAAAGTGATTGAGTTTTATTCTTTCACAATAAAAAATATTACCACTTTTCCAAGTGATCACAAACTTTTTTTGATGTGTGTAAGTAATAGCCGTACACAGAGAAAACCAGTTACTATACAGGGTGTTAGGGACAGCGTCTCGGATACCGAAAGGGTGCAAGCAGACCATGAAACTGAACAACTTTCCCCTAGGAACATATGTCAGGAAAAGACAACCCTTGAACATTTTTTTTTTCATATTCCGACCTATGTTCCTTGGGGAAAGTGGTTCAGTTTAATGGGCTGGTTCACCCTGTATACTACCTTCTTTCTATTTCAAACTCAGCTGGTAAAAAGTACGAATCGTGCGTGTTACCTTACGTCTAAACGTTAATTTCCATATAACATTCTAAGTGAAAGTAAGTTTTTTTACAATTTATACTTTAATGACAGGTCATTGGTAGTAATTAAAACTCAACTCGCAGTTCCATAGAGCATGGCCTTTGGATCATATTCCCAGACTTATTATGAACTTTCTTTTGCTCAGGGGTCATTGGCTTGGTTACTATAATCTTATAGTAGTAGTATTCTGAGTTACGATTTGAATGGTTGGTTCGTGAGTTGATCCATCAAAAAAAGTTTAGTAATTCGTTTATTGACTATCCGACTGACGAGGATGTGGCGCAGTGGTAGTGCAACTGCCTTTGACGCAGAAGGTTCCGGGTTTGATTCTCGGTGGGTCACTCTCGAAGTTGATATTTATCACTTTGTAAATTTGTTTCCAGTCTGGTAAGAACTCTACGGGCTTAACCACCCGATTGTGCATTTGGGATGGCACGTTAAGCCGTAGGTCCCGGTTGCTGTCTACGATAACTTAGACAGCGGTCTTTACACAACCGTGTCAGTAGTCTGCTACTTGTAGAAGGCGATTACAAAACACTTCACTAGGGTACATTGGGTCGTTCGACGACTCGATGTCCGACACGAAAAGATTATTATATTGATTATCCAAAATAATTGTAAAAATACAATCAGTTGACCTTTTTACTGGGATGACGTAGTGATGAGGCTTGATACTACAAAATACTCAAAAACGTTCAATTACGATCTGCGAATAAAATCTTTAATATTTTGATGGATTACAAATTAGCGAGATACATTTAAAGGTGGATATAGAATTTCGGTTTATGAGATAGGTAAATAAAAGATAAATTTATTTTCAACTTAAAAGTTATTCAGCCAAAAAGAAATACGAAAATCAGATTGAAAAGAAAAAGTAAATCTTTTTTGTAAAAACAGTTTTCACTGACATACGGAAAACGAGATAGAAAAGATACACATTAATTATGTAAATTGTAGGAAAGCAAGATCACAGAAAGTTTATATTACAATGGAACTTTATATGCAAATAACTAATGATTAATTAGAAAACAAGTACCAAGTTATCATCTAGTGGTATACAATATTGTACAGTCTACTACATAAAAAAGTCGTTACATATATACAAAAAAAATATTCAAGCTAAAACAACAAATCAGTATCAAATAAATGAATCTAAAGTTATAAAAAGTTTAAAACTTTAGGCGCGTGTAAAAGAAAAATTCGTATTGACAAAAAATTATACATACATATTTCACGCCTTTATCCCTTGCGGGGTAGGCAGAGCGTTAACGGCCGTAACAATACGGTCACTATCGCCACGTCTGACATTTTTGAAGATAGTTTTCCAAGGTTGTTTCAGAAAACATGTGTCAGCCTGTCGCCTAAAAAATGTAATACACCAATACCCTCGAGTCCCCTCGTCGCCTCTTACGACACCCGCGGGAAGAATGTGGGGTGATGCTATTCTAAGCTGGCATCACACGTGATTAACATTGAATTATTGAATAAATAAAACAAGTATATTTATCAACACTTACTAAGTTTTTGAGGCGCCAATATTCGCAGAACTACCATACATTTGCTTAAGAAGCGTCAAATTCGCAGCTTCTCCTGATTTTACTCGAACTATAACGCTCTGCCTACCCCGCAAGGGATGGAAGCGTGATGTGTGTGTGTATAATGCCGTTGACTGTATTTCCTATACATCACAACCCGCTCATTACAGTTTTGTATCTCAACAAAGTTCAGTAAAGCGTGGAAAAGTTTTTTTTCCCCATCCAAGCATGGGGTTAAGTAACGGGGCTATTGTTTGCCACTGATCAGCTTATGGTGTTTATGTGTCAATGGGAAAAAACTCTGTAACCGAGTTTCAATGCGATCATGACATGCATATGGGAATAAAGTTAAAATACTTCATAGTTCCCAATCAGCTGAGTTTTTTTGTATGGGAAATCGAAAAAAATTTTCGTTTCCCAACATATCCCCCATAGAAAAGGTTGTTCTGTTTCATGGTCTGATTACGCCTGCAAAGTTTTCGTTATACCGTCTCTTACACTCCGTATAAATGTTTTTGAGAATTTTAAGTTTGTTATAAAACCTCCACTCCACCAGAGCTAAGTTCCTAAATGTACTTCCCACTTTAAACAAACTAGTTCCCGCCCTACACCACGACAAAATCCACATAAAAATAAAATTTGATCAACGTGACGAAAGTTTAAAACTTGATACAAGTAACAAATGGTGTGAAAGATGATACAAGATTACGGATTATAAAAATGATACGAGATAAGTCTCTATACTGTGCGCATCATAAAGGGGCAACTATATTTTTGTGTAAAAATTAACAAAATACATACCTAATTATTTATTTAACATACTCACAATCGTAGCTCACAATATTATTTTTGTTGTCACTAAAAAGGTCACGAACATTTATTATAGCAGCTTTATATAAGCACAAAAACCGATGTAAGACCTAATAAAATTTCGCTAACGCCTGTCGCGAAAACATCTGCCAGCTAACCAAAGGCGTTTAAAACTTATACATACACACGCCTTTATCCCTTTCGAGGTAGGCAGAGCATTAACGACTGCAAAAATACGGTCGCTATCGCCACGTCTGACAAATATAGAGGGCCGTTAGAGATAATTTGTGTATCACTGTAGTGATAGGTTGTCAGCCTGTCGCCTAAAGTTGTAATACATGGTAATACACATGAAACCCCCAATTCCCTTAGTCACCTAACAACACCCGCGGGAAGGATTAGAGTGATGCTATTCTGTGACGGCATTCATAGATATAAGCACTAAAATCGTGATATACAGCAAGTAAGGTCTAGGTCTCACCAAACAGAACATTCTTCATCAAATTGCGAGTGAAAGTAAGCAAAGGCGAAAGCCCTTACAAGTTGTATTGTACCAAAAAGGGTCGGTTACATTGTCCTTCATTTTGGAGTTAATAAAAAAGTCTACCATGACTTATTAGTAACCACATTTTTTTTTGGTATACATTTTCAACTCCAAACTACATTTTCTTACTGTAAAGGAACCTAGTCTTTATTGAGTTATTTATAGCTTTATTATTAATTTTACTGAATCTTACGCTTTTTTTAAAAGGTTGATGATATTGATTCGATGTTTGTTAAACATTGGCATTGCAACAATGATTGATTTAAGATGGTTGAATATCTTTAAAATGGTCACTTTAATATTGGATATATGGTTTGTTTCATCTTGTTTGAAAATGATAATAATTTTATTTAATCTATAAACCTAATCATATATTAATTTACATATATTTCCAATTTCTCAATAAATCATTCTAAAAAAATACTGTCAGATAATAATAGACATATTTTTAGAAACGATTATTTTGCGACATCCCTAAAGTATGATTTTTAATTCGATGCAGTAAACTGACAGCTGCAATGTAAATAATGTTGCCTACTCGAAAACCAAAGTGACGTACTCCAGTTGAATGAGTTGATTCATAAAGCCTTTTCACACTGACTCGCCGATATCGAGCCGCCATTTTTTGATGTATGAAGTTATTGTCTAGTAAGTTTATTTCTTGAGGATAGAGATAGATATATTACAAAATTAATTCATATAATATTGAACACATTTTAGCTTGTTTTTATTTTGGCCTGATGTTAAAATACGTTAACGCCAAAGTGTCCAAAATGTCGAAATTGCTTAATTTTTGCAGCTTTAACTTCTCATACATTAATTTTGTAGCGTCACAACCACTCCATATTACATCAACAAAACATCAATAAACAACATTTCTAAGTTGCCACAAATGATCGTTAAAAACTGAAGCTGTGTCATCAGGTACACCAGATCTTCCAAGATCCTAGTTTTGATACTTTTCCCTATGTATGGGCACTAAACCCTATCTCTGTGCCAAATTTCAGCTCTCTAGGTTTTTGGGAAGCACTATTTTCTTATTGGTGATCAGTTTGCGCTCGACTTGCTCAGATTGAGCCATGTTATTCTTCGAGTATTTACGTAATTTAATAAGCTTAAAATGATCACTTTGATATTATATGAACATGTCGCTAGATGAGTTATTGAGTTATATCTTTTTAGCACATCACTATTTATTTTTCCCAAAAAAGCGGCAACCCCCCAAACGTCAGTTTACTGCATCGAATTAAAAATCATACTTTAGCCCATTCGCTACTTTTTGGTTTCTAAGATCTTTCGATTTTCGAACATGCGTGAGATAAAAAACAATCTGACAGTAATTGGAAAGATTGTTAAATTACAAGAAACAAAAGATGACAGAGGTGTGAAAGTATACCTATCTATCAATTTAAGCAAAATAAAATACCGTTATTATATAAATAACCACTACAGAAATAGTTACTTACTGGTATTATTGTGATGTAAGATGATAGTATTTTGGAAGTTGAACTTTGGACTTTGAGTGAATCATTTTGTCCAACTCTTTCAACAAACGTAAACAGTTTTTGTAAAGGCTTGAACTGTTGAGGCTAAGATTAATCGACACATAGTTGGCGATTTGGAGATTTCATCTATAAGAATATTTCTACTTCGATATAAAGATATTTTTGATAAGCTTCTTTAACCTTTTCTTTTATTGCCATTTTCAGAGCAAAACTGTACTGTGTATAGTTTTTTAGCAAATTTTGAAGATAAGCATAACTGTTTTTTTTTTCAATTTCATGCATATACGGGGTGTAAGAGACGGTTCGACCTCCCATACAAAATTCCCGATCAGCTGACAGACTTTGTTTAGGAACTTGAAAAAATCTTTTCGTTTCCCACCATAGCCCCCATAGTAAAAGTTGTTCAGTTTCATGGTCTAATCACGCCTGCAAAGTTTTCTTTACACCGTCTTTTACACCCTGTATATGTAATTTGAGTTATTTTTAAATAAACCTTGATTAACTTCTAGCTTTTCTATTTTAGTTTCTGTATAGACTTGATGATGTTGTCCGTGCCTGACCTTTCCCAATCATTTTCATTTATCGCATCTGTTCGTCAAATATCTAATCACACCACATAATTTTCACGGGATCCCTTTCGTTAGCATAATGTTTTTTCCTCTAATATGTTTTAGCATAACATGTTTCGCATAATTCTTTTTCCTCTTTTATATCTTTGTCATAAACATATTTTCGCATAATATTTATCTTGGCATAATACAGTTTATTTATGCCTAACAATTTTTTATAGACACTAGGTTAGGTTAGGTTAGGTTAGGTTAGTATTTTTATAGACATTAGGTTAGGTTAGCTTAAGTTAGGTGAGGTTAGGTTAATAAATTATGCTTAGCGTGCTATGCCTACTATTTTTATGCGTAAGTATAATTAGTTTAATGTACATTGTGCCAACCTATTTTATGCCTAATATTTTTATGCAAATAGATAGGGAACCATAATTTTCACATACACAGTTTCACAGAATCTGACAGCTGCTCATTTGCAGTAATTATTGTGGCGTTTATAGTAACCTCTTTACTTTCTCCATCGAAATGCTTAAGTACTCATATTGCGATGGGACTTGTGTGTGCCACATTGTTGTTTTGTCTTTTCGAGTTGTACAGTCAGCTGCATTATTAGAAGCCCATGCAGTTACAATTTCCTGACGAACTTTTCAGTTGTTCAT
Organism: Keiferia lycopersicella; assembly: GCA_029255805.1. Taxonomy (NCBI): domain Eukaryota; kingdom Metazoa; phylum Arthropoda; class Insecta; order Lepidoptera; family Gelechiidae; genus Keiferia; species Keiferia lycopersicella. The sequence continues at coordinate 2,641,102 of JARACZ010000028.1, forward strand.
TGATGGTTGACGTCTATTACAGATAGACTTCTTGGTAGCAAAAATGGCCAGGAGTCTGTCTATGATGTTTGGAAGTCTCTGTTTTGAAAAAAAAAAATTGTTTTACCTCACATTTTTTTTTATAATTATTGAACTGCTGTTGATATACTTACTGCTAATTCTCGCCTTTTTTATCACTTACGCCGTTTACAACGTCAGTATCGAAATTTAATAAACTATACATATAATAAGACAGTAGAAAGCAGGTTTCCAGTAACCTTTTATAGTTTCAAGAAAACCAACAGATAGCGTGTTTTAAAAAACTAACAGCGACATCTATAACTATAATGTATAAGTCTCATCTCAAATCATCAGTTGAATGCAATGCTGATTTCCGTTGGTAAAATAAACGCGTGAAATTCCAGTTTAGGACTAGTCATCACAAGTAAAAATATGATAATATTGACATTTGATGACATTTTACGTTTCAAATGTCAATGAAAGGCATTCCAGGGCTGACAGTTTGCTGGTCTTTGTGACAATACTTAATATACCGGGTGATAGCAATTTGCCGTATGATTAAAAGGGTTTTCGGTAATGCTTCCGCGCCTGTACATTGACAAAAAATATAATATTATGATTCATGTTTACAAAATGTTTTTGACCATCTGTGTCGAGTACAAAAAAACACTCTGACACAGGTTGTCAAAACATTTCCAGATCCGCTTTAGGCCAAGTCATCACATCGAGCAGAGGATATTATGATTCAAATCAGAGAAGCGCAATCCTAAGGACGCGTTTATGAAATGCAGCGGCGGCGTGCAACGAGCGTTCTGTTATAACGAGCCTCGAGATCGGTTTAAAAAATATATATATTTAGGCTAGAAGATTTATTGAATTAGAAAATGAATTTTATTATTTTGGAAACTGGCGGCTGACCCGACCGAAGTTGAACGTGATTGAGACTGACGTGGAAGTGCGATGCGCCGGACACGGCGGCTCTGATGCTGATGCTGCATTACTAGGGTTTCTGTGCTTAGTCAGCAAAGTCCCATAGAAATTAAGGGTATAACAGTTCGCTCGAAAAGTCATGACAATGTGCTCGCGCGTCTGCTTATGTATATGCGCCATATTTTTAGGAGTGCCGTTTTTCTAGAGTGCCTTTTTTAGAGCGCCATTTTTACTAGAGTGCCATTTCTTAGAGTGCTGCGCCGTCGGGCTCAATATCGTATACGCGGTCTAAGGCCCCGGTATCGGGTTTCGCAGGCAGCGGAGCGGCAACGGCAGCGGTGCGGTAGGATCTTTTGCATTCATTGGACAGGTTCTCGGCCTCATCGGCACGGGAGCGGGCAAAGAGCGCCGCACTACGTAGAAAAGAATGCAAGCGCGCTGCCGCCGCTGTCGCCCCGCTGCCCGCAAAATCCGAGACCGGGGCTTTACAAGTGATCACGGATTAGAAGAAGCCATTGAACTCAACTTGAAAAGTGAAAGGGTAAGACCTGGGTTCTAGATACGTCCGGTCATGCGCGAACCTACGTTGCATTACTTGGTTCAGTTAAAGTTCAAATGATTGTACACTTTCATGAAAATCGCTTGTTTTCCTTTTGCAAAGAAAATTTTCGTTTAACAACTCTATAAGTAAAAAAAAAATTCTAGAAAATATTAATATCATTTAACTAAATCTGTTGTATAATATCTCTTATTCTATTCCTTTTAGACTGTTATCTATTTCTTCCCATCCCTCTTTAATTATGTATCCATAGTATAATGTTGGTATATATACATATATGTATTAGTTTATCGTTAAATTGTTACGTATTTAGTATATATCATATTGCTTATGTGCATATCTATGTATTAAGGTGTATTATAGTATAAGTAGTATATGTAGGTTTTTCCTTTCGGTCACTTAGGTCCAGTTCCTGATACGTCCAGTGGTCTTTTCACGTCCATTTCCGCGAACGTCCATTACCGCGAACGTCCATTTTATTATTTTAGATATTTTAGATGTCCCATACAAAATTACTTACCGTTCCCTTTGTATGAGAGGTCCAAATTTTTTTCATATTTCGACCTATGTTCCTTGGGGAAATTGGTTCAGTTTTATGGGCTGATTCACCCCTAAAAATATCCACAGCTAATATTTTTACACTTTATATAATCACATACTTATTTACCTATTTCAAAATCTTCATAATACTTTTTTTATATTAACGGAACCCTAAGCTAATCTAAAAACTTGGTCAAGTGCGGCAAACATTGTGTCTTCTGTGAATAAGCACACTTTGTCCATGACGCAGGTGCAATAGTACCTACGCCTCATTCCTAATGGCTATGACAGCGTTTCTCCACTTCTGACAATATTCGAATGCCCGATGATGCTTTTCCGCCTATCCTGTAAAAGACGGCCGTGTGATGCAGGCTTAGAATAGCATCACCTCACATCCTTCCCGCGGGTGTCGTAAGAGGCGAATAAGGGACTCGAGAGTATTGGTGTTCTTAGAATAGGCTGACAACCTGTTACTATAATTTTTTACATTCCAATTTCGTATTTTTGAATAAAACAAATATTTTCCATCAATGTTTTCATATTTTATACACAAAAAATTATGAACTAAAATGGACAAACATCCTACATCATGATCATGACTATCCACCCTAACTTTGATCTTCTGGCACGGATACAATATCAAACTTTTACATGCCAGTCAAATCCCCTAGGTTAGGTAGCCAACCCCGACAGAGAACGGGATAAGGCAAGGAGAGTGATGATGACCCCTACTTGTCGAAATTCAATGTTCATACCCTACTTGTTAAAAAGTGAAACTGAAGCAAAAGTCAAGGCCACAAGACCATTGCCCCGGACTGAAACCGGAGACAATTATATCAACATTACGAGATATTATGAAACGAAACGGCCTGTTCTGGTTTTCAGTGCAAAAAGTAAAAGAGAAAGAAAAAATGAGGCTATTTTGTTCTTTTTTTTTGGTGAGTGAGCAAAGTGCGCTTTAAAACGTTCTTTTTATCTCATTGGAACATGAGCTTGTTTTGAATTTTTATGACATAAGAACAAAAAGTCATATAGGTATGCTAGGTAAATTATAACAATAACTTTGATCGTATATAGGGTGACCGGTAAATTGATGCATTCCTTTCAAGGGATGAACCAGCTCATGAAACTGAATAGTTTTCCCCATGGAACATAGGTCGAAATATAAAAAAAAAATTTTGATCCTCCCATACAAATTGACTTAGTCGGTCAGTAATTTTGTATGGGTGGGCAAAATTTTTTTCTTCATTTTTCGACCTATGTTCCATGTAGAAAGTTGTTCAGTTTCATGAGCTGGTTCATCCCTTGAAAGGAATGTATCAATTTACCGGTCACCCTGATTATAAAGTAGAATGCTTTTGGCCTGTGTTAATATATACTGGACTAAGCTCTTAGGTCGATCTTGAGTGAGATTTAAGATGTCATTAGTACGCCTGACCTTTGTCAATATCGCTTTTAAGATTTATCTCAAACTTCAGTGCAGTTTGTTAATACGGGCCTTAGGGAACTTGGAAAATTTTACAACGCAGCTCATAGGAATTTCAAGTCTAACCCATAGAACATGCAAAAGATTAGATTCGAACCTAAGATGAAGAGTTTGTAAATAAATAAGTACTTCTTTTAAGAGAAGGTGTAAGTAAAAGTGATTTGGGAGAAAACCATGCTTTCCTTCTACCATTATTTTTATGTGACTGCGCTTGCTATGGTCTAGTTAATAACCATGACAAAAACATTAAAAAATGGTAATTTTGGGATGGTATAATTTTCAATTGTGTTTGCTTAGGTAAATAACCATGACACTCAAATTATGACAACCATAATATTTTAAGTAGGTAATGAGTGTCTTAGAACACGTGTAGATACGAGTAGTATCGGGTATATGCGGATATTTGATAGCGCCAACTAATTTATATCTACATACATACATACATATATCACGCCTTTATCCCTTGCGGGGTAGACAATGCGTTAACATTAACAGCCGTAAGAATACGGTCTCTATCGCCACGTCTGACATTTTTGAGGATTGTTTTCCAAGGTTGTTTCAGATAACATGTGTATCACTATAGTAACAGGTTGTCAGCCTGTCGCCTAAAAATTTAATACACTAATACTCTCGAGTCCCTTAGTCGCCTCTTACGACACCCACGGGAAGGATGTGGGATGATGCTATTCTAAGCCGGCATCACACGGCAGTTTATATCTATGGGTGATAAAAAACTAAATCATCTGATTGGAAGGCGCCTTCAATAAAAAAATTAAGGGTCCAGCGCGATAAATAATATTGACTTTTTAATAAAGGCAAAATCGGTACTCGTAGGAATTTGTATTTAAAAGAAATATATCACTACGTCCGGTCCGTACAAGTCCTCCCTCCATTTTCTGCTCTATGGAATCAATCAATTTTATATCTAATCCCTAAAATAATATGGGTGGGATTGCTGACAGAACAATACATTTTTTTTAAAAGTGTTTAAAAATAAGTCTGCGGTTTGAAATATAGCAATGTTTTTTTTATGCTTAAGTATAGAACTTTATTTATTGACCAACTATAACCAATGTATTCTTCCGGAAATCATCTCAGAGCATTCAAAATTTGTAACACACGTAGACCACAACCGCATAGATGCGCGATTATTTATTACACAATAATCAAGTTCGTGAACTTAGCGATGACCATGCGGGCTTTCACGCAATATTATGAAACCTGGATTTACTTTTACTTCCAGACTGAGAAAGTCTCAAAGCCCATTATTTCGGTGCGTTTTTCAAACTCGAGGGGTGCGGAGAGGTATATAAAGATGAATCCATTGCGGCGGGCACAGTTTATATCCACCGTTGAGATGTGGCGGACGCTCGCCATAGTCGCGCTTCTAGCGCTGTGCAAAGCGCATCCGGCGCAAGATACAGGCCATTCAGAAAACGACTTGGAAGGCATCAATGACTGCCTACGGAAAGACTCGACGTCATGCCTCAAATACAAATTCTTCTCTTTCGTCGACAAAATGATTGGACAAAAGGACTCCTTCGCGTTGACCGACGGTGTAACAGTTGTGCGAGCTACGGATGTTCCCGCGGAAACAGGTGCACCCAGGAGTTTAGATCCTTTGCAGCGACTAAAGAGATACTTGGAAACTCACTCGGTGAGGGTTGAACTGAAAGGATCAGATGTCGTCGATACAGTGTCAAATGTAGGCAGAGCATTGGAAGATACAGTGTCATCGTTCACAGAAGATGATGTCGGCGAAGGGAGGGGGAAGAAAAAGAAAGCTCAAAAAGTTTTGGGGCCGATCATGATGATGATAACAATGAAGTTGATGGCGTTGATGCCGATAGCGATAATGGCAATTGCAGTGATTGCTGGAAAGGCTTTGCTTATTGGAAAGATCGCGCTAGTATTGTCAGCGATCATAGGTTTGAAGAAATTGCTGTCTCAGCAGAAACACGTGACGTATGAAGTGGTAGCGCAAGCTCCAAGTCATAGTTCTGGCCATTCATCCGGGCACGACTATGGCGGATCAAGTGGATACGGTGGTGATTCAGGTGGCTACAGCAGCGGCGGCGGCGGTGGCGGCGGGCACGGCGGTGGATGGGGTCGTTCCATTGATGCTCAAAGCTTAGCTTACTCAGCGCAAAAACCTTCGTGAAGCTGCACATTGGCCTACATTGACGACCTCTTTGCAGTGCGATTTCTCCGACACCCATCGTTCAATTGTTTTTACTTTATTCTCGTGTGATAGTGAGATGAAAGATTGTATTTATTGAATGTTTTCTGGATTGATGTGTATTTATTGAATGTTTTCTGGATTGATGTTAATGTCTTTGCCATTCGCTCAATTTATAGTCATTATTTATTTTATTTACTTTCCTTCTCTTTGACCTTATAGGTCGTTTTGGGAACTATTATTATAGTACTTTGATATGAACGACTGTTATAAATTATATGTGATATACGTATGTTTATGGTATATTTATAAGTTATGTATTTACAAAGTTATGTATGTATTGTGGTTTATTGACCACTACCCGGCTTTAATATTGTTTAAGATTTGTGTAAGATATTATATAAAAATATGTAAACTAATAGATATTATATTTTAATATTACCCTGATAAAGATATCTCGCATTTAAATATTATAATGATATGTATTATAAAACAAAAGTATCTATTTTTATAATGGTTCATAGCAAAATGGTTAAGTACAAAAATGTTATTGTTATACTATTGTGGTTTTTATTAAATAATAAAGATTTGGTATGTGTTTTCTTTCCCATTTCTATATTTGCTATTTCTTAAATGGCTTATATATGTAAAATCTGTAATGAATCGCTGTCAAATAGCCATTTTAGATGATAGTTGTAATATTATGTGTATAATCAAAAAACTTTCAATTAAGTATGTAAAACTTCTTAAAACCAAAGTAAACAAAGCCAACAAAGTGAGCTTTCAACAGTACATACATTGTATCAAAGAGACGTTTTCTAAAGCATTTTCTCATAAGACACATCACAATCGTCTACACGCTGCATTATAAAGACCCATTAAATCTCTTTTTACTCACGAATGACCATCACCAGTGAACCAAGACACTTGGCTGTATACATTGTTGCAAAAGACAGAGGTCTATGGAACATTACTAGAGCTACAGGTGGTAAAAGTTACATGAGAAAAGCGGACATGTAATAGCCATAATGACGACAGTAAATTACAGCCCGAGGTTTCTTACGGATACAGATGATAAGGCATTACCGGTTTGTGAAACCTGGTAACTGATGTCTTTCCTTATATCGCATGTATGGGATTTCAACCAACATGGGAACATTAGCACTAGTTGTAGTTGGAAACTTACCTAGATAAGTATGCTTGCAAACGCGCTCTGTGGGGCAATATTTTTTTTATAATATATATTTGAATAGGTATGACGTTTTCCTTCTAAACATGTTTTTATAGAACTTCGAAATATTATATATAGTTATTTGTATAGATATTAGTTGTCTTTTTTCTTAAAATGATAATCTTTTTGGAAATATCATTTCTATCAATGTTTATTAAATTTTAGAAAATGATATTAAAATTTTTAATTTGAAAGCTAAAACATTTATTTTTATATGTATTTTTCTCTCTTATGTTTTTTTAAATGATTTCTTTTAAAATTCATCTTTATATATTTAAGTAATCAAATAAGGACCTCGACAAAGCAACGGACAACGCTGTGTAGCTGAGTATTGGTCCAAATATATTTCAGTGCCAGAATCGATTCGCTAAGAAGAAGAAGTAGTTAAATGCCGTTTCATTTGACAATATAGTAACTTGTTGGCTTAAAACTATACTCGTTCATCATTCCGATTTCAAATATAATCACTTTTATGATCTCGTTTTTCGTGGCTTGCACCACCAGCAGCTTTCCTTCAATCCAGGTCGGATTGTTGGCCTCTAACACTAGAGAAAGGTACACTCGTCAACACTGCAGCTTCCGACGTGACTGTTGTTATAATTCCCACAAGTTTGAGTGAAATGTTGCCATTAACCACACGAGTACTCACACTTCACTCGAATGTGGAAACATGCGTGCGCATCATAGTGCAGGTTGGAATTTTTCGTATTTTGAATAAGTATAACGTCATAGATTTTTTGCCCTCCGGATCAGTAGTACTGCCAATTTGTACTACCAGTAGTACAAACAACCCAAACTTTTTGACACAAGTCACAGACAGTGACAGCGTCACAGACACCTGTCACTATAGTGATACACGAATCATCTGAAAGAGCCCTAAATATTTGTCAGACGTGACGTGACGGATAGCGATCGTATACTTACGGCTGTTAGCGCTCTACCTACCCCACAAGAAATTTAGGCGTGATATTATGTATGTTTGTATTTTAGATGTTTACATTTTATTTGTCACAACGCCTCGTACAGACAAGTAAGACAATCCATGCTCAGTCTACGGAAGTTTGGATAAAATACACACACACACACACTAATCACGCCTATATCCCTGGCGGGGTAGGCAGAGCAATAACGACAGTAAAATTACGGTCGTTACTTACGCCACGTCTGACAAATGTTTGAGGGTCGTTTCAGATAAGTCATAGTGACAGGTTGTAAGCCTGTCGCCTTAAATTGCAATACAAATGAAACCCTCGAGTCCTTTAGTCGGCTTTTACGACACCTACAAGAAAGAAATGGGGTGATGCTATACTAAGCCAGCATCACACGGCAATTCTAAGCCGGCATCACACGGCAAGATTGCATAAAATAGGTTATTGATATTTGATGATTGAATGGTATCGATGATGATAGTGATGAAGAAAAAAACAATGTAAACAACTAAAAAATACAGCGGAAATTTATCTAACAAACTTATCTGTACACTACAACGGACAATTTGTTTATGTGGTAGTAACAAGTAAGCAAACGCTGTCAAACATTGCATGCAAACAACCACTTTGCTCATCTAACAATGTAATGCTAATTTGTACATAACTTTTATTTGTCCAACAAACAGTCAAACATAAGTCAACGAAATTGCAAGCGAAGGCGCAAAAGAAACAAAAAGAACACACTTACGCCATCTCTTTTTACACAATAAAACTACTGCGGTAGAGTAACCTTGACAGTTGCAGACAGGTTCCATTCACTGGTTATAAACCAGTGAGTCAACGCCGAGCTTCATTCATAGAGGCGAGGGAAAAACAAGCAAAGCAACCTGTGACGCCATCTTGTGGGCGTGTTGTATTGAAAATAGTAGACTGCAACAGGTGAATAAGTATTTTATGTGTTGTTTGGGATAGGACTGTGGGATTTATGTGTTTTATTCAGATTTGTGTGTGCTTCAGTCTTTATTTACTTTATGACATTGATATTTATGTCATTGCGATGACAGATTACAAGTATCTAAGAAAACACATCTTGTTTTAAAAAAGAAATAACTCTGTTTGAAATATTTTGTCACACAAACACACATCAAAGATAAAAACTACATTGACCTCAAAAAAGTGCAATTGTTATAAAAAAACAACACAAAAAACTAAACTAAATCAATAAAACAAAACCATACTTACGCCATCTCTTCCGCACAAAACGAAACAAAAAGAAAGTTCTAAGTGTAAACTTGAATGAACCGCTTCGTCTTTTTTTCACAACATAAATTACATCAAAGCTGTAAAAGGTAAAAAGCAAAAAACTGCAGTAGTACAACTGGCAAATTAAATGAAAATAACAAAAAAAGCAAAGTTGAGTCACGAAGTTCAACGACTTGAAGTCGACTAAACAGCGCTTGCGCACGTGGTGGTAAGCCTTGAGCGAAGGCTAGACTTGTTTGTAAACAAACATGGCCGTGATATTAGTTCCACGAGATAGACATAGATGGCGTTGCTTGGAGCCTTATGGGCAACTCAATGTTTTAAGCTTACTTTGCCAACAAAATGTACTTTTGATTAGGTTATATTATAAGGTGTAAAAATATTAGTTACAAATATTTTAAGGGCTGAATCAGCCCATGAAACTGAACATTTTTCCACTAGAAACATAGGTCGAAATATGAGAGAATTTTTTGATCTCCCATATAAATTGACTTGGTCAGTTGGTAATTTTCTATAGGATATCCCAAATTTGTTTCATATTTCGATCTATATTCCTTGGGGAAAGTAGTTCAGTTTCGTGGGCTGGCTCAGCCCTTAAAATATTTAAGTACCCATACTAAAGAAGTTGTCAAAAAGGCCAGGTTAGCCTTCGGGTTGCAGAGGTCAGATGGCAGTCGCTCTGTTTAAAATCTGGTTCCATGTCAACTCCCTTGCTAGGTAGCCGACCCCGATAGAGAACGGGATAAGGCAAAGAGAACGATGACTAAAAAATGTCAAGAAATAAAAACAGTTGCTCAGGTAGCATTGATTTGACTTTCATGTGGTGGTATTTCGAAAGGGTGTTATTTTAAAACTCAGTTTAGCTGTTCTAGTTCCCACAACTGAAATATCAAATGTAAAAAAAGTAAAAAGTACAATCTAAGCCTTCAAGACAGTGAAGAAAGAGCATCCTAGATGACGGTAAACGGAAACGGTAGTCGTAAAAAAGTTGGCAGTTAATCAACAAAAAGTATCCGATCTTTGAATCGTGAAAACCCTAGATTATAAAGGCAAAGGCAGTAGGTAGAGCGGATTAACTGAATGATTGTCACCGATCAGCTGATCTATATGTATCAAGGACGTAGGTAGTTCTGTATGCAATGATTCAAGGCGCGCCTACCAACAAGTTCCTTAGTATGCAGGTTACCGTGTTTTCGCTGTGGTCAGTGGTTTAGATTTAATACTATGAAATTCTTCGGATAGTTCAATGTTACACGTCAATAAGTAAGGGTTTATCATTTAATTTTACGATAGTTAACGCTCTGCCTACCCCGCAAGGGACAAAGCCGTGATTTATGTATGTTGTATACCTACTTGCTGGTTAATTATGCTGTTGACTACTGCTGACCACATCTCATGGGCTAAACTCCATGTGGGACGTAATTAATGTGAAATTTGATTTCTCTTCCTAAGAAACTTACCCACCGTAATAAGTTTTAGTTACCGTGTTCAACTTAGTTCCGATGATACACTATGATACACAAATTATCTCAAACGGTCCTCTATATTTGTCAGACGTGGCGATGGCGACCGTATTTTTTCGGCCAATAACGCTCTGCCTACCTCAAATGGGAAAAAGGCGTGATATATGTATGTATGTAAATTATTGATTTTTTTTATGGTCAGAAGTATCTTTGACGGGCGTGCATGAAAAGACTGACCATTGAATATAAAAGAAGCAAAAGAAATATGCCAGGATCGTAGCAAATTGAACGAAATAGTCTCTGCCTATCCCAACGGGAAACCGATGCGGCGCAGTGGTAGTGCGGCTGCCTTAGACGCAGAAGGTTCCGAGTTCGATTCTCGGAAGGTCACTCACAAAGTTGATATTTATCACTTTGTGAATTTGTTCCCAGTCTGGTTAGGACATTGCGGGCTGAACCACCCGATTGTCCGTAAGTAAGATGGTTCCGTGTTTCGGATAGCACGCTAAGCCGTAGGTCCAGGTTGCTGTCTATGATCACTTATACGGCGGCGGTCGTTACACAACCATGTCAGAAGCCTGCTACTTGTAGAAGGCGGTTGAAAAATTCTGACACTAGGGTTCATCAGGTCGTTGGACGACTCGGTGTCACACACGAAAAGAGAGAGAACGGGAAAGTGATCTATGTATATATGTTATTTTGTTAAAAAATTTAGGCAAACTATTTTTGAAGCACTATGCTTAAGTTTCTAAGGTAGGTACCTAGACCTAACATAAATATTGCAACATTGACAGTCTGGCACGCACTGACACTCTCGTTTCGTTCCAAATGAGTCCGAGTCCAAGTTTAAAAAAAAAATGAAAAAAAAATATTCCGTTCCGTTCTTTGCGATAACATACCAAGCACACCGCCATCTATTCAGCGACTAGAATAAAAAAAAAAACCTATTCTGATTTATGATTTTGGGCAGCATATAAACTGTAAGAAGCTTCCGCTAAACTAGTCAATAAATACCAATAATACACGGAACATATTTACTACATAATCATAAATTTTATGGTGTATTCGTAGTTACTTTCTCATTTTATAGTTTCATCGTCGTATGAACTTGGACCTCAGAGATAGATACCGCTTTTCTATCGTTTGCAAAACGTAGATGTAAAAAATGAGCCAAGCTCTGTTTCTACAATAATTGGATGGCATCAATGGAAGTACTTACTTAGTCATAATTCATGAAATGGAAATATTTATTTTGTCTGCCATAATTTTATGGCATACTTTCCAATCTAGTGTGTTTTAATGTTTCCAGATCCCACAAAATATATCTTATAAAAATCTAGTTACTAGAAAGTTCCAGAATAGCTGACAATGCTTTTGGGAAACATAAATATATTTTATGAAAAAATATATTTTTTGAATTTATAAACTTGTGAGCATTATAGTTTTGTGTCGATATAGATAATCCGGAAAATAACGATGAATTTTCAACTTTCAATAAAAATTCTGCAGGTGATTTTGAGACGACTGATGTGGCGTAGGTGATGCGACTGCGTTCGACGCAGAAGGTTCCGGGTTCGATTCTTGGTGGGTCACTCACAAAGTTGATATTTATCACTTTGTGAATTTGTTCGCAGTCTGATTAGGACATTGCGTGCTGAACCACCCGACTGTCCGTAAGGAAGATGGTTCCGAGTTTCGAATAGCACGTTAACCCGTAGGTCCCGGTTGATGTCTATGATCACTTAGACGGCAGTCATTACACAACCATGTCAGAAGCCTGCTACTTGTAGAAGGCGGTTGAAAAATTCTGACACTAGTGTTCATCGGGTCACCGAGTCGTCCAACGACCACGAAAATAGAGAGAGAGGTGATTTTGTTTGGACCTATTCTGTCTATAAACTTCCATATTCTTTGTAAGAACTTGTCTAGTACACTGCCGTGCCGCTTTATCTGACTAGGCTAGACTTCAGGTAATACATTATAGTCAAGCCTTGAATATCCACTTTCTATCCGTATGCCTTGCTAAGGCAGCGGCATTTAGGCTTTAAACCCTACCGTGGGTATATTATTGACCTCAGGGCCATAAGGTAAATAGTTGTTTTGAATAAAATGCATAGTTAAACCTGCAATGAAAGATAATGAAGAAATCGAATTGTGCGGAATCGCACCTTTTTGTATGATTTAGATAGTATTTTTTATTACTTTTTTTGGGAGAAGATGTTGTTTTTTGACTGAGTGTCAATATATAGGGTGTAAAAATATTAGCTGCAAACATTTCAAGGGGTGAAACAGCCCATGAAACTGAATAACTTTCCCCAAGAAACATAGGTCGAAATATGAGATTTTTTTTGGATCTCCCATACAAATTGGTAATTTTGTATGGGAGGTCCAAAAATCTTTATCCATTCTTTGAAAATATTTCAATGCTATTCTTCTTAGCGGTCCAAAATATATAGGTAAAATGTATAGGTATATTTGGGGAAAGGTGTTCAGTTTCCCGCGCTGGTTATTTTTCATAATTTTTTTGTACAAAGAAGAATGGCGAAACGTACTGTCGGACGCCAAGATCCACTTTGGGTCGTTGAGTCATCGATGTAAGTTAGTAAGCCGAAAAAAGGAATAAAAAGGATAAGACAGTAGGGATAGGTGGAACAGCGCATTTATTATTGTTAATTTTTAATTTTTTTTTCAATGCCAAGACTTTAAATTCGAAACATTTCTTTTAAGTTTGAATTTATACAACCATGTCAGAAGCCTGCTACTTGTAGAAGGCGGTTGAAAAATTCTGACACTCATCGGGTCGTTGAACGTCTTGGTGTCCCACACGAAAAGAGAGAGTTTGAATTTAGCATGAAAAAAAAAAAGTTCCTAAAAAAAATTAAAAGATCTTCCAATGTTTTTAGATTCGCAGAAAATTATTTTAGAACCAAGAAAAAAGATATCAATTGTCAATTATTATTTACAATGTATTTTAACTATAAAAATATATTCGTAAATATAAAACAGGTGATGATGTGGATGAGTTTCAAGCTCGTTCGCATCAAATGAAAGGGAAAGTGAGTTTACGATGCATTGTTAATACCTACACACTTCTGCTTTCCGCTGCTCGAGTTAAAAAAGAAACTAGATACGAAAGACATACTTTGGAATCATAATTAAAAAAACTACATGTAATGCCTTTTTCAGTCAACACACAACGCAGCGCTAAAATAACGCATCAGTAACGCAGCGGTTTGTCAGATCCCCACACTAAAACCGCTGTCGACGCAGCGCGTTCTGCATTATGTGTGAAAGAAGTCTCAATGTACTGTTGAACATCATCGGTCTCCCCCAGGGGCCCTTAAAATACTAATTTGATGTATTATAAAAGCATGGTCAGGTGAAGAGTACCCTAAACCGACGACCATGTATGAAAAGGCAGATTGATGAATGTTGAGGAAGCGAAAGAGGTGTTTCAGGATCGTAGTAGGATGTAGTCTCTGCCTATCTCTCCGGGAAAGAGGCGTGATTATATGTATGTGTGTATAAAAGCAAAGGTATGACTCTACTTGCCGAAATTGCTGATTGCCAGACTGGCCGCGTCTCTAGCGCTGATAGATAAGATCGCAGTTCCGAATCCTGCCCACCACGGCAATAAAATGTTTTTTTTAATGATATTTTCATTACAGCACAGCACAATAAGATACCTAGAGTCTTTTGTTTCATGGTCTTCTTCCTTATTTATTCTGGTAAAGTCCGCGGGGAAATGCTGGATGCAGGCCGCTTCTAATCGGACAAGGTGGAAATCTTTAGGTGAGCCCTATGTACAGCAGTGGGGTCTTATGGCTGAAATTATGATGATGATGATGATGAAGCTCTGGTTCAGCTGTGAGTATGATTTGGTATTGTTTTTGTGACATTAAATATTGTATTTGCAAGTTGTATTGATATAAAGTAAGTACTGCAACTGAACTATTCACTTTACTAACGGTTTGGAGTTTGAATTTATATTTATATTTATTTATATTTATATTTATTTATATTTCTTTGCAAGTAAAATACCGATTATAATATTCGCTAAAAAATATGAGTGTTTAGTAATATCTTTGATTATTTAAATTACTTCATCGATGTAGGTATTTTATTTATTTTATGTAAAAAAATCATATTAATGATTCCAATTTAGAACAATCAAACAACTCAAATAAAATTCATTGATATATTTTTTTATATTTTTCTCGTGGTTTATAAAAGTTTGTCTACAAGATTTAAAAGATTTGTACATTTCAAAGATGCATCACCTAATAAAAACATAATAATTATAACATAAGTCATAGATATCACATAAATAGAATAAAATAAATATAGGTACTAATATACATATAAAAGTAATAGAATAAAAAAGAAAGTGTTGTATATTGTATAAATATTTGATATAGATAAATAAATATATACGAATAATAAACTTCAAACAACAAGTGCAAAAAACAATATTTTACGTAAATACTTTCATATGAAGCATATTTACAAAAGCTTATAAAGAAAAAAGACAATAAATAAATAGATAAATTGACTAAAAAATCAATACTAAAATAATAGTAATGAACACAAACAAAACTTAAATATTAAATAACAAAAAATTATAACATATTAAAGCTTTAAAACTTAACAAAATAACAGTTCGTACTGAAGATGTACTTAAGAATATAAATAAACAGGTACATTCAAGTAAATAAAATAAAAAAAAATAACAATAATAATAACATAAAATGGCGATGCTTTGGATAATGGAGACAAGATTCACTCGTACTACAATAAATTATTTTTAAACATGTGTTTAAATAATTTAAATAAATTATTAAATAAATTAGATTAATAAATTAAAATCTCGGTCTGAGGTCCGTACTAGACTAAGATAGACTAAATCCTGCGCAAGGATCGCAGAGTATTCTTAGGTCTGAGTTCAGTTTGAGTACGCGCTGTAGGCCAGGTTCTGGGCGTCCACTTGGGAGGACCTGCCCCAGCCTCCGTGGTGCTCTTCATGGTGAGGGTGAGCTACGACTTCGTAGCTCTCATGGTGCTCATGTTTGGACAGAAGCTTCTTCAAAAGAACCAGGGCAGAGGCCAAGAGAGCGGCCTTCGCGATCAGGAGACCCTTGACAGCAGCAAAGGCGATGATAGCCAAGAACAGAGGGATGAGGGATTGGATCTTCAGCTGGAGGAGGGCGAAGATGGGGATCAGCTGCTTCAACTTCTTCTTCTTGCCACGGCCTGAAATGGAAAGCAAGGTTGAGTAATCTGGTCAAGCGTAAGTACTACTATTTCTTGAGAAATTTCTCGCAGCTTCTAAATCCGTTTAGAAACTGTAGAAATGTGTCTCACTTACGGCGACAAGTAACAATTCAAACTAATGAATCTATTTGAAACGAAGTGAGTAGACAAGTGGCAAGAGTAGCCATTTGTAATAGCTACTAACTATAACGAACGACCATAAGAAAGTTACGGATGTATTACAAGTAGGCTCTGCAGTACACAAGATCATTAAACCACATTACGATAAAGAAAACTGGTAGTACTTGAGAAAATTTATTAGACTTGCGCAGTCAACGTCCTAGTGCAGTAGGTCATTATAAACTCGAAGTAGACTAAAACGCGTTTGCATTTGAGGGCACGTTTAAATTCCCTTTCCGGTACTGCGATGAATGAACAAGTAAGATCGAACGATTCGAAAACTGATTTGGATTCTCCTTGCGGAAAGGCGGTTGCGTGCAAAACCATTCTGAAATTTAAAACTGGTGTCGCTTTCATTGAAATTCACAGTGTTACGTCCAGTTTGCATAACAAGCCCGTTCATCTAGAAAGTGCATCGATTACCGGACGTTATTCGAAAGCTCTGAGCCTACTTCCATATTTCGTTAACTAGAACCCGCCTGGAGCGCGACTTTTACTCGATTCTCAATCGAGATTTCGATCACGCCAACCGGTGGTAACGGAACACTTAAAACTAGTTACCTACATAGTCCCACATACTTGAGCAAGTGTACTATGGAAATCTAGCAAAAACTAGACTTGCCCGCTTTCCACTATCAACCTTGTTAATGGGTTAGAGAAACTCCTGTTAAAACCCGTTTCTTGTACGATTTCTAGCATCTTCTTTTTATGGTGTCTCCTCTATCCGGATGTCCGTTTTGAAGATTCTAGGACTTGCGACAAAATTTCTTAGTTTCTCTTGTAATTTTCTTCGCCAACTCTTTTAAATTTTATGTAACTTAATTGGCGTTAATGTCTATCAAGGCATGACTTTCTATTTTGAAATTCTCATATGTGATTTTCGAGTTGAACCGGTTGCAAAAAGTTTTTAATTTTTAATTTGGCGAGAGTGATAGTCAGAATTATTCATTAGCTCAAGGGCCTTACGCAACATCAAACTGGCTTTTTCTTCACTCTATATCTCGCGGATAATTTACACGTGACAAATATGAGCACTATATTACGTGAGCATAAAAAATCTTTATCTATTATCTGAATAGTCTTTTTCTTTTTTTCGTGTAGGACACTTATATTGTATTACTCAATTTTACCATTATCACCACGCATGATCTGATTTCCATAAAAATTGAGCATCTACCATTGCCATCTGATTTTTTCCGCCGTTCAATAAAGCTCGTGCCAAACCAGTTATACAAATAACGTCGTTAAAAGCGTCGTTTTTTCATCGGTTACCTAACAATGCGCGCGTGTCATAATGATCTGCAACTAAACGATGGTCGATAATATTACGTAAGACCGGAAAGAATAGCATCGTTATGAATAAGATTTTCTTTGGCGGTGTCTTTAACTTTGCAATTATCCTTTTTAAGTTAGTCATCAGCAGTATGTTTCGTGCTTTAAATACAATTATCACCATTATCAACTCCATCGTGGTCATGAATGAAATCTTTGAAAAGAGAGTTTTTCCTTATCTTGTTAAAATCTTTAAACATAATTACGGTATACGTTTCGTGATAAATGGTTAACTAGAGCATAATCTCAACTTTCTTTGACCGTTCGAAACATCCGCCTATATTTTCAAACGCAACGAGTTCTATACTTATAATAAGTGGGCATGTTTAAACTGTGCTTAAGAAAATCAAAATTTTAGAGCAGGTTGCTTTTTGACTTTCACTCATGGTGTATGATTTTACCGAACTGCCTTTAGGCGGCGCAGGTGTTTAAATACAAACAACGTATTATACTACCGAGATGAAATTGGAGCAGTTGAAACGCGATACTCAATAGTATCTTGATCATCGCTAGCGGAGATACTTTCGATAACATCTTTAAGAATGACACAGATGCTATCGCTTTTATAAAAAGTTACGTTCTTTTGTTAATTTTTATCTTGATGATTAACTGAATTATAGTTTTCTAACTAAGTTGAGATATTATCCCCTGTGTGGTTAAGTTAATTGTTACACAGTAAAGTGATAAAAATATTACTTGTTTATGTTCTAGCGGAAATAATTGAGATCATATTCTCTTTTTATGCGTTTAGAGCTATTATTAGCATCAAACATGTATTATGGTAATTTACACTGAATTAATTTATACTTGACCATTTAAGACAAATTGTTAAAGTAGTTTTTTAGAATTAGTTTAGTGCGTTTTTTTTTCAGACTCTTTTATATTTTTATTAATATATTTTTTAGCATAGTGTTTATTTCTACGAAATTAGCAAACGGAGATCTACTAGAAAGATTTTTTATATTTTTTAAGAGATTGATTGTCAAAAACTCTATGATTACAAAACTTTTGAACAAGATCCTACTATTCTCCTTTCGTAAGGAACGCTCAGTCATCAAACTTTGGGACGTTTGATGAACTCTATATGAAGTAAGAACATTTATCTGATCATGAACAAAAAAATACGTCAAAATGGACAATTATCAGCGTAAATAACAAAACAGTACTAACCTTCCTCAAGAGACCTCTTCACGTCTTCGACAGTGCTTTTAGGCACTCGCAGTTGGATGACATGGTTTTCTAGGAAGTCAGCAGCGGCGTCCAGGAGTCTGCCTTCGACTTGGTTCTCCCTGGCTTTGGGCTCTTCAGCGAGGGGTTCGAAGGACCGAGCTGATCTGGGGCTGCCGTTGCCGATCAAACTGATTCCGTCAGTAATGCTGACTTCCCGGGCTGAGTTGAGGTTTTCCACGTATTTTAATGCTCTTTCCTGTGAATAAATTGATTTCGTTAGATTTTTTCTAGTTCGGTTGAGACTTTCTTGTGAAAAAAGTAGGGACAAGATGATGTTAGTGAATCTTATTGATCACAGAAGATTTTCTTTGAGACTTTTCAAAATTACTATTCTTATAATTAAAAGGATTCACTGTTTTAATGATTTTGATTGAAATCTTGAAACAATTATAGGAACTGTTGATCGAAACATCAATTTCACAAAAGACTTTAACTTCTTTGTCACTAAGAAAAAAGAAACACTGAAGATCACTGTATCACACACAACACACCTTTAGGCACAAGGAGACATCTTCTTCGGCACAACTCTTAACCACGCTGACCACAGACGAGACGACGTCTGAATCTTCACCGCCGGCGGGCTTGGCCACAGCCGCTGCTATGCACAAGGAAAACACAAGGAATGCCTTCATCTTTGAGTCCTGTGCTCCTTGGTGCTTGTTAGTGAAGTGTAGTGATGGTTCAAGGCCTAAGCGGTTTTATTCCGCGTCCCCCCACTGTGTCGCTCCGTTTCCGCCAAAATGTAGCTAGCGCTGTACAGGCTAAGCCTTTGGAATGTTGTAGAGGAGGCAGCCAATTAGTTATGCGAAACTATGAATCGATTTTGATTTCTAGATATTAGTTTTTAGGGTTTATTGATAAAAATTACGATCAGCTGTGATCTAGTTTAGCTAGGTTTTTGATCGCGTAACTATTAAATAGAAAGCCATTACTTTGAAATTAATTTGTCTACAGAGTATCAATATCTAAAACGATATGAACACTATTTATTGTTAAAATATTAGGTATATACATTTTGTTTATTGTGATCTTGTTTCATGAGTAATTTCATTACATACCTTCGCGTAGTTGATTTAGTGATTTCAAATCCATGGTTTGAATTGAAATATATAAATTAAAAACCATTCAATAAAATTATTTTAAACGTAAAGTGTTGATTTAACGTGCCTTTTTGATATTTATTTTACTTAAAATAGGTCTGATAGATGTGATTTTTATACTGTGTCACTTTTTTATGTGATGTACATTTTTTAC
Source organism: Keiferia lycopersicella (assembly GCA_029255805.1). NCBI lineage: Eukaryota > Metazoa > Arthropoda > Insecta > Lepidoptera > Gelechiidae > Keiferia > Keiferia lycopersicella. The sequence goes on from JARACZ010000028.1 coordinate 2,660,928, forward strand.
TTAAGGTATAATTATAATAAATTTGAAAAGTTGTGGCATCTAAGTTGTATGTTGTATTTAAAAATGGAGCCGTTTTATAGAGTTTTGTTTAGACTATGGTCCATGTTTGATTTTGAGATTTTTTACGGATGGTTAGGGATGATCCAGAATTATATGTAGTAAAATTTTGAAAAACGTAGTTGAGTAACTTGTATCTTACTTAATCATTTGCTGATTTGTAAATTTAATAATTTACTAATTTAGCACTCTGTTGTGGACGGATATTATTCGTAAGTATTGTTAAACCGTGGTGGTATATAGAATTTTCTACTATTTTTTTCGTACTTATCTATAGTCGTTAAACGAAATATGCGTTTCTGTATGTTTTATGCACTTTTAATTATTATTTTTCATCTTTTTATTTTTCTGCTATGGGGTAGGATAACAAAAACCGATTTACAAGAAATATCTTCATACAGCATAAAGAGACGCGTTCAAAACTCATTTCTTTTTTATTAAGGGCCATATGTCGTTTTACAATCCCATGAATCAGGGTAATATTATTTATTTGTCATTCATTATTATCAATTCATTTTGTTTCGTTGTTATGTTTTTTGCCGTGTTTTATAAATTTATCAATTCTGGCATATCTAAGACTTCTTAAGGCTTCCATGCACAGGTTTACGCGGTATAAGTACTATGGGACTGCCATTGGTCGCTTCTCTTGTGAATGATCCATCTCAATGGCCATTTACTACTCAAATTAATGTGTAGTTTCTAAAATTACATAATACACTGAAACTCAAAATCAAAACTTAGCCGAGCGAATATTATAATTTTTGAATTTATTATATTGTATAATTTTATATATAACCTGATCGTTTATTCTAATGATGGAGTCTGATGTAATACTACTCTCTAGTTGACTGTGCTATATGAATCGCCAATCATTATGATATGCATGTCATAAATATTAACTAACGCGGTCATTTATTACACATCGATATTAAAACTGTGAAATGATATGTAATGAAACAAATTATAAAACATGGACTGATTTATTACATACATTTTTTAATATTATGATGCGGTCGTGTGATGTCAGCTTAGGATAGCATCACCCCGATTCTTTCCCGCGGGTGTCGTAAGAGGCGAAAAAGAGACTCGAGGGTTTGATGTTTATACAACCAGTACTTTTGAATCCCTCGCTCCATGTCTTTAATAACAAAATGTAGTGCAGTTTTCAGTATTTATTATAATAAATACCTTTTTAAGAAATTTCATTGAAATGAATCTTTGACCACTGAAAGAAATAACGTAAAATGTATGAAGTAATTTTATTACACTTCCACTTACCCATTTTGTTTTAGCAAATATTTTTCATTTATTTTATGCTCTACATAATGAACTTTTACTTTTTGTAATTAAATCCATGTTAAAAGTATTTGAGCCTGTTATAAGGTGAAGTTTCATTTATAACTACTGACATAACTTAACACCACACATTAGTTTTAGCTAAACTACACATACACATATCACGCCTTTGTCCCTCGCAGGGTATCCGTGTGATGCCGGCTTAGAATAGCATCACCCCACATCCTTCCCGCGGGTGTCGTAAGAGGCGACTAAGGGACTCGAGAGTGTTGGTGTATTACAATTTTTAGGCGACAGGCTGACAACCTGACACTATAGTGATACATGTTTTCTAAAACTACATTGGAAAACAATCCTCTAAAATGTCAGACGTGGCGATAGTGGCCGTATTCTTACGGCCGTTAACGCTCTGCCTTCCCCGCAAGGGATAAAGGCGTGTTATATGCATGTCCCTCGCAGGGTAGGCAGTGTGTAAATGGCTATTAAAATATGGTCGGATTCGTCATGTGTAATAGCTATTGAAGGCCCTTCCTTATAAATGATTTGTGTATCACTGTAGTAACAGGTTGTCAGCCTGTCGCCTAAACTTGAAACATGAAATTCTCGTTTGATGCCGGTTTAGAATAGCATCATCCCATTTCTTCCCACGGGTATTGTAAAAGGCAACTAAGGGACACAAGGGTTTCATGTGTGTTACGTTCTTAGGTGACAGGCTGACAAGCTGTCACTACAATGATACACGAATCATCTGAAAGGACCCTCAATTCAATACTTTTCAGACGTGGCGATAACGACCGCAATTTTACGATCGTTAACGCTCTGCCTACCCGCAAGGGATAAAGGCGTGATATGTGTATGTATGTATGAAATGCTCGAGTCCCTTACTTAGTGAGCATCGCGAGAAAGATATGGGGTGATGCTATTCTAAGCCCAGCTTACGGCATCACTTGAACTAGTTAGCTTATTTACTCAGCTGGAAGGTATAAAATTATTATGATAAGGCGCATCGCACACTTAACGCAAGACGGAGCGCAAAAATATCGTAGCGGTCTGTCAGATCCATGCTAGAAATGTCAATCGCCATACTAAAATCGCTCAACCGCTGTTGGCGCAGGCAGCGCTATCGCAGTGTCGTCCGTCGAGTGCGGTTTTAGTATGGCGATTGACATTTATAGTATGGATCTGACAGAAAGCTGCAATATTTTAGCGGTCCGTCGTGCGTTAATTGTGCGATCCACCTAAGTTTATTACGATTTTATGCACTCCCAGTACTATATTAACAAAGGAGTGGAACGGTACCTACTCCACGCGACCCGGGTTCAATTCCCAGTCGACACTTGTTAATTTTTAAATTCCTTATTTTTAATTTATGTCAAGTGCCTATTGATGCGGTTCTTCAGATTTTTACTTTAGAAAACCCACAAGAATCTTTGCTTTACTTTTTGTTTACTACCACATACATACATACATCACGCCTTTATCCCTTGCGGGGTAGGCAGAGGGTTAACGGCCGTAAGAATGCGGTAGCTTTCGCCACGTCTGACATTTTTGAAGATTGTTTTCCAAGGTTATTTGAGAAAACTTGTGTATCACTATATAGTCAGCCTGTCACCTTAAAATTGTAATACACCAAGTATCGAGTCCCTTAGTCGCCTCTTACGACACCCGCGGGAAGGATGTCGGGTGCTGCTATTATAAGCCGGCATCACACGGCATCAAAGAGCAACAAAACCATCCAGAGGCTCGTGCGACGTGATCTCCGATCCGCAAACACGCTCTTGATTGAAAAATCAATTGAGCAGAATCGGGGACCAAAGGTGTTCGCACGGCCTTTGGGTAGGAGCCACCTAACGAAGCTGACAACTGAATCTGGGGAAGTCGTCGCATCCAAGCCGGAGGTTCTGTCGGAAGTGGAAGACTTCTATGGCAAGCTCTACGCCTCGCAAGCTTCAAAGCCCGTACCCGATACTGAGGATTGCAGAGCCACCCTCACACGCCACTTCACCGAGGACCTGCCCGAGATCAGCCGAGACGAGATCGAAATGGCCCTGAAACAGTTAAAAAATGGAAAAGCCCCAGGGGAGGACGGGATCACGACAGAGCTCCTAAAAGCTGGAGGAACTCCCTTATTGGATCAGCTCCAACAGCTCTTTAACTCCGTTCTCTTCCATGGGAGAACTCCGCAGGCATGGCACAGAAGCATGGTGGTACCGTTCTTCAAAAAAGGAGACTAAACCCTATTGAAGAACTACCGCCCGATTTCGCTTTTGAGCCATGTTTACAAACTGTTCTCCAGGGTCATCACGAACCGTCTTGCGCGAAGACTCGATGAGTTTCAGCCTCCCGAGCAGGCCGGGTTTCGAAGGGGTTATAGCACCATAGACCACATTCACACGGTACGGCAGATTGTACAGAAGTCTCAAGAGTACAATCGGCCCCTGTGCTTAGCGTTTGTGGACTATGAGAAAGCTTTCGACTCCATCGAAACCTGGTCTGTTCTGGAGTCTTTGCAGCGTTGCCAAGTCGACTGGCGATACATCGAAGTGATGAGATGTCTGTATGAAGCCGCCACAATGACCGTACAAGTACAGGACCAGCGGACTAAACCTATCCATCTCCATCGAGGAGTGAGACAGTGGGACGTCATATCCCCGAAACTGTTCACTAACGCTCTGGAGGATATGTTTAAGACGCTGGACTGGAAAGGTCGTGGTATTAATATAAACGGCAAGTACATCTCTCACTTACGATTTGCAGACGACATCGTCATTATGGCAGAAACGCTGCAAGACCTACAACGAATGGTGGATGACCTAGCTGATTCTTCTCGCCGTATCGGTCTCCGGATGAATTTGGATAAAACCAAAGTCATGTTCAACGAACACGTTGATCCGGAACCGATTGCCGTAAATGGAATCCAACTCGAAGTTGTTCAACAGTATGTCTACCTAGGGCAAACGCTCCAACTAGGTAGAAACAACCTTGAGAAGGAAGTCCAGAGAAGAATACAGCTGGGTTGGGCAGCATTCGGAAAACTCCGTCGAGTCTTTTCGTCGCCAATACCGCAATGCCTTAAGACGAAAGTCTTCAATCAGTGCGTCCTACCTGTCATGACATACGGAGCCGAAACGTGGACACTCACGGTACGACTGGTCCACCAACTGAAAGTCGCTCAGCGAGCTATGGAGAGAGCTATGCTCAGGGTTTCTCTAAGGGATCGTATCCGAAACGAAGTAATTCGACAGAGAACTAGAGTGACCGACATAGCTCAACGTATTAGCAAGCTGAAGTGGCAGTGGGCTGGTCATATCTGCCGAAGGACCGATAACCGCTGGGGTAAGCTGGTCCTTGAGTGGAGACCGCGTATCGGCAAACGTAGCGCAGGACGCCCTGTGGCAAGGTGGAGCGATGACATACGCAAAGCTGCGGGCAGTGACTGGAGGAGTAAAGCCGAAGACCGAGTTCAGTGGCGTGCTTTAGGAGAGGCCTATGTCCAGCAGTGGACTACAATAGGCTGTTAATGATGATGATGATCACACGGCATACTGCTTAGACGTTATATAAATATTATCATTCATTGGTATAACTACATTTCTTTCTTATAAACATGTAAAATCAAGTAATGATATGACGTGATATTTAATTTTTTGACACGAAAATTCAATACAGTTATTAAATTAAAATTAGAACAGCCCCATGATCAATTCCGATAATCTATTCTTGCTTTGTATGGGACGCCTAGTCGTCTAATGACCCGATAAAACGTGTCAGAGTTTTCCTACCGCCTACTACTAGTAGCAGGCCTCTGACATAGTTGTTTAACGGCTTAGGTGTCCTCCGAAACACGGAACCATCTTTCTTTCCGGACAAACTCATAAAATGTGTGTAAAAATAGAACATCGAAAGTGAGTTTTATCGATTAAGCAAATAAATCGAAAGCAAGAAGTATCGTAACATTTTCCCTCACGTTTAGTTCAGTTTGCCGAATACATATCGCCGAATTAAAAAATTGCCCGCTTTGACGCGTGATTGACAAGTGTATTGCCTTATTAGTGGCAAGTTGTATGGCAAGTGATGTGTGTACAAAAGATCAGCTGGAAGGCTGCCTCAGTAGATGACATACATACATGCATAAATCACGACTTTGTTCCTTGCGGGGTAGGCAAAACGCTAACAGCCGTAAGAATACGGTCGCTATTGCCACGTCTGGCATTTTTGAGAATTGTTTTCCAAGGTTGTTCCAGAAAACATTTGTATCGCTATAGTGACAGGTTGTCAGCCTGTAGTCTAAAAATTTTAATACACCAATACTCTCAAGTCCCTTTGTCGCCTCTTACGATACCCACGGGAAAGATGTGGGGTGATGCTATTCTAAGCCGGCAGTTTTAGTAAAAAACTTATTCCAAAACCGGGTTCAAGACTGTTTGAAAAATGAAACATATCTTTATCGTCTCATCGCCCCAAAAAACCAAATTAAAATTTATAAAATTTTGTTAAAATAGGTAAAGATTTCAAATCGTCTAAAGGAAAATTTTCATTATATCATTTCATAGTAGATTCCGTTATGTTCACTTGAATTTTTTACATGTGCGTTACATAAAAGATAAAATATATATAATAGTTATTGCACGAACAGTTAATACCTATATTGATTGATCGATACTCAACAAGATGAAATATATTTCCTTGCAAAGAAACTTTTTCAACTCAACTTAACGCCATCTATGCTCACAAAAAAGAAAATATTTCATTAAATAATTGCCGGCTTTGATGCGTGATTGACAAGTGTATTGCCTTATTAGTGGTAAGTTGTATGGCAAGTGATGTGTTTACAATAGTTAAAGTGGCAAGCTACAAAATGTTTGTAGACGTGGTGTGATGTTTAACTTCATAATGGGAGGTGTAAATGTCAAAACATAGGAGTATTTTATTCATGATTCTTTTCCTTTGCTGATAATTTAACGAGGAAATGAGACGTTTACGTGGCAAATATTATGTAAACTTCTTCGGTTTCTTATTAATATTATTATATCAAGAAAAGACCGAATCGAAATCCGGAGGAAGCAGCAATGATATGATGCAGTGGTAGTGCGACTGCCTTTGACGCAGAAGGTTCCGGATATTATTTTCGGTGGGTCACTCACAAAGTTAATATTTATCACTGTGTTAATTTGTTCCCAGTCTGGTTAGGACATTGCTTGCTGAACCACCCGATAATACGTTTATGGGAATCAATTTTCATTGCACAGTATGGACAGTGCTGGACATGTTTGTGAACGATATAAAAATAGGGTTGACTCCCTAAGAAAACATTTCCATACAAAGTATTTACACGGATGAAACTTCTCATCATCAGACTTTCAACTCCACATCCCGGAAGCATTTCCAATTCTGCAGGTTGGATACGTTATTTGATTTCTCTCTGATTGAGAGCTAAAGTCATAAAAACTAAGAACCTGAATAGATCTATTGCCGTTGTTAATCTAGATAAATTTGTAGGTAGTTACAGTTAATCTATGGCCATGTAGCTAGGATGTATCACAAAATGATCAAACTACACGTCAAAGAGGGGACAATCTTAAGTCCATTGTCTTTTATGTATTAACCCATTTTACCTTAACCTTAACAGTTACAACAGTCCACTGCTAGACATGGGCATCCTCCTTTCGGTGGTTATTGCCATGCTCACCACGATTGGCAAGTCGATTGGCGAGCTCAGTGCAAGATACAATAATCAGTTTTTACGACACCCACGAGTAAAATTTGGGTGATGCTATTTTAAGCCGACAAGACACAGCTGAATTACCAATTTTCCGAAAAAAAAGTGTGTCCGTACTTTGGCGGGCTCGTTTTCAGATTACTCTTCCCGATAGCTGCGCAACCACGTCAGATGCCTGCTACTTGCAGGAGACAGTTGAATAACTCTGTCACCCGAGGTTATAGATATTGTACGAATCAGTGTCCCAGATATTAGAGCCAATTTCTTTTTATGTCTTGAGTCCGGTGAATCGCACGCTTAACACACGACGGAGAGCTAAAACATCGGTCTGTCAGATCCATACTAGAAATGTCAATCCCCATGCTAAAACCGCTCCACCGCTGTCGACGCAGCGCTATCGCAGCACCGTCCGTCGAGTGCGGTTTTAGTATGGGGAGTGACATTTCTAGTATGTATCTGACAGACCGCTGCGATATTTTAGCTGCGATATTTTAGTGTTATCCGCCAGACCATCGCTTAGTTTATTAACTGTAAAAACAATTCAAAGTTGTACACCGTTTACGGCGTTAACAGGCGTGACTTTACGCATGCTATTATTACTCAATGATTATTATTCACATAACCATCGGATACGGACGTGTTCTAATTCTAGTCAAGCCTATAAAGTGCGATGCGCACGCGTCTACCACGAGACCACGTAAACACGAGAAGAACAGTTTTCCGCATACAAATATTTTCATAGTGTGTGGTAAATAATATCTTCTCTTAAAATTGGGCTTGTTTGGAATATTCTTCTAAAACATGAAAATATGAAGAGTGGGCTTTGCCCTGTAGTGGGACACAACAGGCTCTTAAATAGAACGAAAAAAAGGCCTCCCATACAAAGTGACTCTGTCGGCTGGCACATTTTATATACTATGTCGAGATGGACGGATAGATTAAACCAATTTCAACCACTTATATGGAGCGTATGGGACAGCGATCTCTCTTACAAAAATTCTCTATCTACTGACTATGGCAACTCGCTGCCAGAAGAAAAACGACTGATGAAAAACCGTTTTCATGAATTTTCACCCATCAAAGATCGATTTACCACCCACAAAAATCCCACCATACGAAACTTGAAGCAGTTTCCAACTCCCCATTATAATATAGGTACTTAGCTCTTCTTCCAAAGACTTATTTAAAACTAGTTCACTAATCAAAACTAAGCCACATAAAAAAACGTCGTCCGGCCATTCATAATAATTTCATCACATAACAAAAAAGAAACTTTTATTTTAAAAAACTAGACACAACACTTACATAATAATACTATTATACATACTATACAATGACTCAGTTACTTATTAAAGCTCTACTGCGTTCCAAAAAAATTAAACCTTACCACAAAAAAGTAGGATGCGAGTTCAATGCGTATCTATCGTTTTTTTGTACGGATAAGGTCAAAGGCAATTTCGTTTATATTATTATTACAATATAATATATCGCGAGTTTTAAGTGGTAAGCACCTTGCTGTTTTTTTTAATAAGCAATCTGTAAGTTGGCGCCTTTCATGATTTTGACTTTTTCTGTGATTGGTCAAAAATCCATCAATAATGATATAAATCAAATATGATAATGATCCGATTAGGCACAAACGCTCCTGCTGCCATAAAAAATGACGTTATTTTGGTAGGTACAGAAGAACAGAATTTCTCGGGATAAAAAAAATAAAAAGCCTTTAATATACCTATTTAGTAGAAAAATACCTAAATTAAAAATAGAAATATATTTAAGTTAATCATTAGTAATTATGAATTTTTTACTGTTACCCCTGAATAAAGTCATTTTCATACCATGGTAAAAAAATGATCCTTTAAAATATTCGAATATAGCCGTTTCGAAATGAAGATGTTTATTTCATTTATTTCAGTACTTAAAATTTATTTAGAGCGAAGTGGAATCACCCATGATCGTGAACTAGGTAGATCTAATTATGGTTTGTTTTTTCTTTCTTCTTTCTTTTTGTGGTTGCGTTTTTGCCAGTAGTTAAGATGACTTTTCTAGAAGGTAAGTACGTTGTTATATTAGCGAGATTATTACCTATAACAATATTGTAAAAAAACGAGTAGAGAAGGAGGTGAGTTATTTAATTTCAGAAGACTAAATGAAAAAAAAGATTTACATAAATTGTTTATTGATACATTTTTTTCTCATCTTAATAAAATTTCATTGAAGTTAAGAGAAGATTTTGTTTTTGTTATGGTTCGGATCGGATTTTGTACAGTTTTGGAACTTTGCATTGTTTGAATGTAACATCATAGATTTCCCGCATCAAACTGTCATATTATTAAATTTAGTGTATGTGTTACTTAGCAGTCGTTACACAACCATTCAGAAGTCCACAAATTCTGACACTAGGGTTCATCGGTTCTGGAAAAGTACCTAGAATATTTTTCACTGGTTATAATCCAAACCTCTAGGCATTTAATGAAATTTGGTTAGATTTGATGGTATGATTAGATTTATCCACTGGATAAAATAAAATTTCATAAATTGAAAATGGTGGAATTTGACAACAAAATAAATCTTAGTTCATGATTTCTAATAATTTTATTTGCTTAATAGAAATGTTACATATACAAGTGCAAGTACATACATTGCTTAAACTTGACCGGTCTTGTCGGCTACTCAAAAAACAAGGTGATATATTTTATATCATTCATCATGTAAACACACGGAAGACTCTTATGTCAAGCCGTTCTCTATCTATACAAATGCAAATATGGTCGTTATCGCCTCGTCAGACATATTTCATATCATATAGCTATACAAATGCAAATATGGTCGCTATCGCTATCGCCTCGTCAGACTAATATTGAGGCCCTTTTTGATGATTTGTGCATCACTGTAGTGACAAGTTGTCAGCATGTTGCCTAAATTGTACACACTTACTTACAAAATAAATCGTTGTGTCCCTAATATCTCTATTTGATACTGATGCTATAAATAAAACTTTTTAGACTATTGAAGCAGACTGTTTGAAACGGGATCCCTTTCGTTAGCATATTTTTTTTTCCACTAATATGTTTTAGCATAACATGTTTCACATAATTCTTTTTCCCCTTTTATATCTTTGTCATAAACATTTTTTCGCATAATATTTATCTTGGCATAATACAGTTTATTTATGTCTAACAATTTTTTAAAGACATTAGGTTAGGTTAGGTTAAGTTAGGTTAGGTTAAGTTAGGTTAGGTTAAGTTAGGTTAGGTTAAGTTAGGTTAGGTTAATAAATTATGCTTAACGTGTTATGCCTACTATTTTTATGCGTAAGTATCTTTAGTTCAATGTACATTGTGCCAACCTATATTATGCCTAATATTTTTATGCATATATATAGGGAACCGTTTGAAACACACACATAATATATTAAATCACGCCCGAATCCGATTGTATATGTCATTACAACTTGCTCGACGTAATGAAGCCCCGTATGTATCCACACAGGTGCGCGTGCCTCGCACGACCACTTTCACGGATCCGCGTCAGGTACAGGTCAACTTGTAACCAGAATGCCGGACCAGTGGCCTATGCAACGAAACTACAGGCTACAATTCTACAGATGAAATTCGATGTACATTGCGTAGCCGGTGGGACATTATAAAACTAGGGTTTTTGACCCGCTACGCAATGTACATCGAATTTCACCTGTAGATTTGTAGCCTGTAGTTTCGTTGCATAGGCCACTGGTCGCACGGCCCGCCCGGTAGACTATTGAAGTAGACTGTTTGACGCTGTTGCTACAATAACTTTTATAATATATTTTATTGTGACAGACTACCGATGCTGATGGACGACTGACGACAAGGCGTTCATCTTACATACACAAATAACTCCTTTATCCCTTGCGGGGTAGGCAAAGCGTTAACGATCGTAAAATTACGGTCTAACAAGTATTTAGGGCCCCTTCAGATGATTCGTGTATCACTGTATTGACAGGTTGTCAGCCTGTCGCCTAAAGTTGTAATACTTGGTAATACACATGAAACCTTCGAGTCCCATAGTTGCCTCTTACAACACCCGCGGGAAGAGTTGGGGTGATGCTATTCTATGCCGGCATCACACGTCGTTCATCTTGATGCTACATAACACTAAATTGACGTACGAATATTGAACCATAGCGTAATATTTAAAACAAAAGCGTTAGTTTCTTTTGCGCTTCAACGCTCAATCTGTACCACATATGAAATTATTGTTTCTTATTTCATTTCATTTCATTTCATTTCATTTATTTATTGCAAGTCACATTAAGTAAAAGTTGTTACAAATAAATGTCTAGATAAATGTGACACCCTGCAAGGGCGCAGCAATGTAGGAGAGACAAACGGCACACACAATTATTATATAAATTAAATATTCCTTCAATAGTTGTTTTAATACAATAAAAAAATAAAATATATTGCAATTTAGGAGAGGCAGATGGCACACATTACTGTTATATTAATTAATTAAATAAATTATTCATCGAAGTTAAGACTAAACACAATTCAAATAAAATAAATAAATAAATATTATAGTCAATTTTTGATGAAAACATACAAAATAGAAACTTATTATAATTACAATTTATCATTAAAATATTCTGTGGTACTATAATAGCATTTATGTATCAAAAACTCTTTTATTTTTATCCGGAACAATGACAAGCTCTCAATATCTTTTATAAAATTTGGCAAATGGTTATAAATTTTTATAACCATGGTATGAGGACCCGAGGAAACATATTGCAATTTTGAAAATGGGACTTTTAATTTGTTGTGGTTGCGATTATTACGCTTATTATTTTTGAGTGGCGTGTATAAATTTAAGTTTTTTTTAACAAACATAGAAGATTCGAATATATATATCGAGGTAACTGTTAATATCTTATGTTGCATAAATATGGGTCTGCATGATTCCATTTTGCCTATATTAGTCATTATTCGTATACATTTTTTTTGAAGAATAAATATATCTTCTACATCTGTACCGTTACCCCAGAAAAGTATACCATAAGATAACCTTGTGTGGGCGTAGGCATAGTATGCTGTGAGTGTTGTCTGAAAATCTGTTACTTTTTTTAGGTGTTGAAGACCGTATATAAAAGATGACAGTTTGTTTGTTAATTTCTGAATGTGTGGCTTCCAGTTCATACCTGAGTCAAGTTCGACACCTAATAACGTGGCGGATTCTACTGCGGTTATGATTTTACCTTTATAGTCTATATTTATTTGTAATGCTCTTTTCTGATACGGCTTGAATTGGATTATTTTGGTTTTATTTAGGTTCAACTGAAGGTTGTGGTGTTCTAGCCAATGTTCTATGTTATACAAACTCTCTTTTATTTTGTATTCCAGTTCGTTTATGCTTACACACGGAGTTAGTAGAGAGACATCGTCGGCAAAAAGTATGCAACTATCTAGGATATTAGGAAAATCATTGATATATACCAAAAATAAGATGCAGCCAAGGACACTCCCCTGTGGGATAGAGCCCTTTATTGGTATTTGATCTGACTCTACTTGTTGAATCACACCGGTATCAAAATTGGTGTGCTCGATTTGAATGTATTGGACACGATTTTCGAGGTACGATTGAAACCATTTATATGCTACTCCTCTAATACCGGATTGATATAGTTTTTGTAGAAGTATTTTGTGGCAAACTCTGTCATACGCTTTACTCATGTCGAGTAAGACGCCAATAGCGTATTTCTTATCATTGACGGCCTCCAAGATCTTTTGAACGTATTTATAAACAGCCAGTATAGTAGAGCGATTTTTCCTGAACCCATACTGGTTCTCATTAAATATTTCAAACTTTTCGTAAAAAGAGTAGAGCCGTTTCGCGATAACATTTTCAAATATTTTTGATGACGTCGGTAATAATGCAATAGGTCGAAAATTGTCTGGATTTGTAGTTGGTCCCTTTTTGTGAATAGGTTTAATTTTTGATATCTTGAGAGCGTCAGGAAAAGTTCCTTCTAAAAGCGATTGGTTTACTAGTTTATTGTATGGAAGAGTTAACTCGTTTATGCAATATTTTATCAATTTTGTTGGTATTTCGTCTATACCACAAGAATTCGGAGTTTACTCTCACAAAACCTTTTTTTAACACTATGTCAAAATAAACCTTTCGTTGTACAACAAACTTGTAGGTACTTGGCCATGTAATGCCCTGTAAAAGACATCCACGTCGTCGTTTTACGTTTCAAGTACCTATACACACAATCGTTACTATTATCGTGCCTTTATCCCTTGCGGGGTAGGCAGAGTGTTAACGTGACGGCTCTCTAATTGATTTTCAAAGGCACTTAAGGTACCGTAGCTCACACCATGTCTGACAAATGTTTGAGGGACAGGATGTTAGTATGTCGCCTAAAACTTTTAATACTAGATGCTCTTAATTGAGTCCCTTAGTTGCCTTTTACGACATCCACGGAAAGAAATATGGTGATGCTACTCTAAGCTGGCATCACATGACAATATGTATTACTTGGCGTTAAATAACCGTTTTGATTACTCTTAATTGACAGTGTCGCTGTCGGAAAATAATGTACTACAGCTTTAAGTTCGACAACGTAAGAACTACTACTAACTATTTTGAATTTTGTATAACTTATTTACCATTGAACCATCATAAAAATTAAAATGTAAAAAAATACAAACTAAATAATTCAAGGTCGATTATTGTTGTTGATTATATGTTCAGCGCCATCTAGCACTCTCCAACGGTACTCTCAAGGCCTTGGACATTGAAAGTTAGTCAAGGACGCGAGCTGCGTGCGCGCATCGTAGAGCTTTTTGTAGGCATCTCAAGGTCATGTTGTTTTACCCTTTTTTCCGCTAGAGAGTGCTCATTGTCGTTTTGTTTTAGTTTGTTTCATGCTTGAACTTAGTTTCTTTTTAAGACGACGATAGCTTTTATGATAACCACATAGTTTTTATGATAACCACATAGTTTTTATTAATGATTGAAGTGTTTAAACAACTTGTAAGTATTGAAAATAACACAAAATGACTCTATAGTCTTAATTGGGGTAGGCAGAAGATTGATGGCTTTTCAGAAAACAAAATTTAAGGAATTTACAACTGTTTTACTAACCGTTTTATAAATATAAACTCGTTACCGCACTTTTAGAGCAGGTGGTAGAGTTTTTTGCAAAAGATTGTTAAGCTTGCTATTATAATCTATGTCATATTCTTATATCGCAATGGATCGCACACATTTCACACCACGGAGCGCTAAAACATCGCAGCGGTCTACCATATCAATCCCCATACTAAAACCGTTCGTCCGTCAAGTGCGATTTTAGTATGGGGGATGACGTTTCTGTTATGGATCTGACAGACCGCTGCAATATTTTAGCGCGTTATACTATTCCTAGTTCGTGACATTCAACGTAAGAAATTTAGGTACATGGTGTACATACTACATCTACTTGCATTGGAAAATGTATCAAAACGCAGGAAAAGCCGCAGGGTAAACAGTAATTACACTTGTGGTTTGCTTACACTTAGTTTTCACTCCATTTAAGTGTTTACCATTCCGGATTTGGACTCAATACGATTCATCAACATTAACACTCAGAATAGTATACTACTACTATTACTACTATTCTACAACAGTCACCACGCAGTCCACCGCTGGACATGGGCCTCTCCTATTTAGGGGGTATAAGCTTGGCTGGCGGATTGGCGAGCGCAGTACAAGGTGTTGTATCCACGGGGAACGATGCTGTCTACTCCCTACATTCATCCCTTAGTCACCTTTTTGTGTAGGAATGGGGTGATGCTAAGTACTACAATACAATGAATTTGGCCTTAACAAAAAAGACAGCCCATCATGGCTGCATGATGACAAAAAAACTGAACAACCTTCCCTTACGAACAAAATTATATAAAGAAACTACTTACAAAATCATGATCAGCATACTGCATCGACTATAAGAAGGTTTATTGGGTCGTTAGCCTGCTACTTGTAGAAGAAAAATTCTGACACTAGGGTTCATTGGATCTTTGGGCGACTCGAAGAGAAGATATCGAGTCATTGGATGACTCGGTGTACTACACGAAAACGAAAAAAGAACAAGAAAGTTGTTCAGTTTTATAGTCTAAGTGCATCTAATTAGTATTCGGCTTTCCTACCATACACCTTGTAATTTCTCACAGAACAAAACAACCATTTTTATTTTTCCCACCGTGGGTACCCACCTATTATTCACCTATTACCTACTAGGTATGCTATTACCAAATTTACCTCACCAGTAATAACTGTCTTCGCAAACACGTAATTTTCTCAGTGTATGACCACACCTACGGAATTTTGGTCGCGGTTGATAACATTGTCAAAGTATCGCAGGGTTCGATCACAACACAGCACAAGTAATTTCTTTTAACCAAAGTCTATTTTCTAATATCTGCGTTTGGATTGGGTGTTTTCAATTTATTATAAATATCCCGGACAATTCATACAGCACCATCTAGGCTCAAACTAAGCAAAACTTGTACTGTGGGAACTAAATAGCTGATAGTTAATACTTATATTCTTTTTTTTTGTAAATAAATACATATACACATAGAGAACACCCAGACTCGACACAAATATGTGAAAATTTACTTAACAAACGTTTGTGTCCGGTGGGGATCGAACCCACAACCCTCGGCGTAGAAGGCAGACGCACTATCCACTACGCCATCGGGTCAGTCGATTGTATACATTCATTCACAAAAAAGTATCTGAGTATTGATATTAGTTATCAAGTTCCCCTAGAATAAGGTTGCTTTGCTTCTGGCTAGATGGCGCAGTCTGAACAGTCCGGGATATTATTTGTTTGAGAGAAAAATTGTAGATACTGTCTTTAACTAACGTCACAACATTTTCTAACCGTGGGTACCGTAAAAGGCGAGTTAAGGTTGAGTCTAGGTACATACATGTAGCATGCTTCTGACATGACAGCAACCGGGACCTTAACGTGTTATCCGAAACACGGAACCATCTTACTAACGGACAACCCTCCTACTGTGGGGTTCACATGTCCACCAGTGAATTATTGGCCGAAAATTTCGGCGTAGTATGCCACAGGTGTGTCTTAACTAGCACTAACCTAGTAGAAAACAGTGAAACAGATGCGCACTGAGAATCGCGGTTTAAGCTTCCATTGTTGGACATACTCGTAAGAACATATCATTTGTAAATAAATACTAGAGGGGCGATTTCTTGAATAATAATATGATTATCGATAAATTTGAGTTGGTGTCCTACAGTATAGAAGAAAAAGATAAGTAAATTTTAAAAAGTCGCTTAGCGTGTGAGTGGTGTTCAAATTGTTGTCTGTCATAAAAATGCGACTGCTCGGACGTTGGTCAACTCAGCTTCCTACACGAATTAGAGAGAAAATGCTACTGCTTGTTTCTTAGGTCATTACATTTAAGAGCCATGTCTTAGATTTAATAGAAAATAAATTCATATTCTAAGAACAATTTCAATATATCTATTATGACCGTACCATAACATGTCTTTATTTATCACAAAGAAAATAGCAGGCCTTCTTGTATAGCAAATAAATGAAAAGAAGCAAAGAAAGTAAAACAAAATGTTGACTCTCATTGATTAACTTTGTTGCATCATCAACTTTTTGTTGCTCTACAAAATCAGTTAAAATAAAACCAAATACAAACAAAACGACTCGAAAGTAGATTGCGGTTAAAGATCTACTTACCTACTTTTTATTACGATTATTGAATCAAAAACTATAACATCATTTTTATTTGACGGACTATTTTAAAAAAAGTGACTGGACTATAATATTTTTTCTCGAATTGTCTATTAATGGTGATGCTCTCTCTCTTTCTAAGTAATTCTTCTTTGACTCTATATTTTATCTCATCTTCTCTTTACAGAATGACCAATGAAATTGTAGTTGCTTGTAATATTTCCAAGTTGCATCACACATACGGTATCGATAGTAGACTAGGAGCTCATCTCTTTCAAAGAAGGTGCTAATTTCTATATAAGTCACACTATTGTTCAAGACCATGGGAACCAGTCACTTTCCTTTCAATTAAGAGTGATAGTGGTATATTATCCCACATGATAGTAAAGAAAAACTTAATCCCACCGCAAAGATAATAGTCATTAGTTTTTTATTGGCCATCGTCTTAGTTATCGTATTGAAACATCGCAACAGTGTAATTTGAGGTATCTTGAAGCAAGACTTTTAAGTTCTTCAGACAGTTATAAAGTTATACTTTTGAAACTAACTAGCTCATCGACCCAAAGAGGATGTTGGTCTCTAGAACGATCTCTCTCTACTGATCCCTGTCGTGCGCGATCTCCTGCCAATTGCTAGCACAGAGAGAAATTGCTCGGTTCGTCTACCACAACTCTCCAGCAGTACCTGGGACGCCCCATCTTGGGTCCAATCAGACGGCCTGACGCAGAAATTTAAGAACTAGTGCCCCCACCTGACCTAATTGGAGAGAAAAGAGTTCACCGACTTCGTTGGCTAGGCCACGTAGAGACGATAGGAGAGGATTCGGGAGCAAGAAGAAGACAAAAATTATGGTTAGTTCAATTCAACAAAACTTCAAGAGCAGAATCTGGTGCAGGACTATAGCCCTCCCCCAATTGGGAGGTATTTACTATACTCACCACGCTTGGCATACGGGTTGGAAAGCGCTGTCTTTGGTGTTGTATTTACAAGGAATACAACTACCCATTCCTTGGATGCATTCCTTAGTTTTCTTTTAAGATACCCTCGAATAAAAATAGGAAGAATCTTAATATGTTTTGCATTTGGAGTGTCAAAAAACTTTACGAATCTCCCACAACTTGTTTGTAATTAAGACATTGTCAAATAGCGGTGACTCTTAAGCAGTTTGAGCATATCCCAATTAGTGTTGCTAAGTATCTATTTGAGATGATAAGAAACGTTCACGCATTTTTTCCGCAGGCAACACAATGCCATGAGCACATTATGCCGTGATAGCCACTACTTCCAAGTGGTTAGAACACCGGTCTTACAATTTGTGAAACCCGAGTTCGATCCCTGCCATGTACCAATATGTGTTTACTTACGTCCTTTACCGACAGCTCTGACGTTGAATGAAAAACGTCGTAATGAACGTATCTAAATAAAAATTTAATTCAGATAATTTTTTAATGTGACTTAACTTAGGATTCGGGCCAGGTTAGTTTTTGGGTTGCAGAGGTCAGATGGTAGTCGCTATGAGTAAAAACTTGGTTCTACGTCAAATCTCCTAGGTAAGGTAGCCGATCCCGACAATAGGTTTGCATCGAAAATACGTACGTATTATAAAGCAACTGCAGTCAAAACCTGATTAGGTAACTTACAGTGGAAATCTATTTCTATATATGAAGTGCCAAAACGCTCTCAAAAATATAAATGACCAAAAACATCAATCAAATCCAGTTTGTACGAAACTCCTCCAAACGTTATAAAAAGTTTATCGACCTCAAATCCGCTTCCGGTCTGCAAAATTACGTGACGTAACATCAAAGACATAGAAGCATCCGTCCAATGATTTGTATACTATATACTTCCTTCGCTTTCATAGTGACACTACCAGCGTAACTGTCGGTACGCGCCCGTACGTGCGTGTATGGAGCATTGAGGTCAAGTTACGCTGGTCGCGACACTATCTAAGCTAATGAGCTATGAGTTCAAATATGAATATGATAATCATTATATTACGTGAAAAAAAAAGTTATCTCACGGTTTCTTTAAGTGTGCGATTTAATGTGACATAATCAATAAAATCCGAATTCGCACTAATGTTATTAATTTCATTATTTAGCAATATACTTAACTGTTTATAAAATGTATTGCTATTCCATAAGTTTTGCATATATATATAAATTTTTAAAAGTATTTAAAGTTTTCCGCTTAGGATAGATAGTTTGCAGACAATCCCAATATATCCCAATATCCCAAACCCTACATTGCATTAGCCCTACCACTGCACCACATAGAGAATTTTGACCGTTTCGAATTTGCGCACAAACAAGCGCTTAAAAGAGCTCCACATGGCTAGCTATCAAAGAAAATATTCAAGTAATTTGAATTGAAGCGTTGAGTTGTATAGAAGTGACGAATATGACAACCTTTTAAGGTAGAATAGACGGATCGAACACTTAACGCACAACGGTTCTCTAAAATAACGCATCCGTAACGCAGTGGTCTGTCAGATCCATACTTGAAACGTCAATCCTCATACTTAAACCGCTCAACCACTGTTGACGCAACCGTAACTCATCCGTCGACAGCGGTTGAGCGGTTTTATTATAAGGATTGACGTTTCAAGTATGGATCTGACAGACCGCTACGTTACGAATGCGTTATTTTAGCGCTCCGTTCTGCGTTAATTGTGCAATTCGCCTGGAGACCAATATGCTTATGATCCGTATACCGCGACATAGATTTTCTACACATTTGTGTCCAAATTCTTCACTTGTTTTGATAAAAAAATTGCGATTTGACGCCTCTGAAGTCTACTGCCGTGCAAGATTATTCTATCTACGGCGCGCTATCATCTCTAAGGGACGCCTAGAAAAGTATCGAAATCACACAAACAACTATCAAAACTACTAACCAAAAAAACCTACGTATTATTTTGTTCGTTTTATTGATATAAATTATAGCAATCGGAAGCCAAACCAATAAAATGTTCACAAAATTGTAGGGTAGGTACTAGAATGCACGGAATGTCCGTGTGTTCTAGTTTTGAAGGTAAATAAGGCTTTGGAGGCGTATTTTTGAATACGTGGACATTCATCTCACGCACACCAAACTGCGACGAATGGTCTTGCCCTTATTTAACACATTAAAGCCTTATACATCAGCCTATTAGCAGTCCACTGCTGGACGTAGGCCTCACCCAGGGTACACCACAAGGTACGATCTCAAGCTTTCGCCTTCCAGTTAAAGTAGACTATTTTTACATTTCGATCCTAATTATAATTACTAGAATTATAAATGGGATCGAAATAGTCAGGGGTACTCATCTCAGCCTTTGGATCGAGGACTGTGATGTGGTATACGGGTATGCGACCCCGGCTTCCCGAGCAAGCAGTTCCCTCCTGCTTAACAAATAAAAAGTCTGTTTCGGCGAGAATGGCAACCCAATGCAGATATGCACAAGGGCTTGGCGGACTCGGCGACTCAACAAGGCAATGTGGATGGCCTAGGGCGACGGTAGAGCTCGCGGGTAGTACTGTCGGCCAGACACTGCATCTGACCTCTCCTTCAGTCGTAGCGGTTTTCCATTCCACTGAATTAAGGAGGGCGCGAACGTCTGCGCACCGAAATATATCCTGCGCACCTGACCGCTTCCGAATAATGGACTCCGATGACGCAAAGTCCTGTGGCGATGGGTTGAAGTAGAGAGGTCTGGCGTGATGCAAGCTGGGCTTTGTCTGATTCCTGCACATAGGCTAGGCGGTTCTAGGAGCGTGAGTATATGCCGTGGTCGCTTTTGCATCAATCACTCAATTACTAGACACAGTAATACAGGAATCATTCGAAAGAGCCCTCAATATTTGTCAGAAGTAGCGATAGCGCCCGTATTTTTGCGGCCGTTAACGCTCTGCCTACCCCGAAGGGGATAAAGGCGTGATGTGTGTATGTATGTATTAACAAGCTGTCATTCTATTGCTAAAAATTCCAAAGCAGACAGAACCTCTTAGTCACAAAACCAACCCCTTTATGATGAGCACAGTATAGACTTATCTCGCGGGCACAAGTGTCAAATCGTATGGATTTTATACATACATACATACATATGTCACGCCTTTATCCCTTGCGGGGCAGGCCGAGCGTTAACGGTCGTAAGAATACGACCACTATCGCCAAGTCTGACATGTTTGAGGATTGTTTTCCAAGGTTGTCTCAGAAAACATGTGTATCACTACAGTGACAGGTTGTCAGCCCGTCGCAAAAAATTTTTAAAACACCAATACTGTCGAGTCCCCTAGTCGTCTCTTACGACACCCACGGGAAGGATGTGGGGTGATACTATTCTAAGCCGGCATCACACGGACATCATGGAAACAAATAACTAACTTTGTCTACAAGTGTAGAGAAAATCGAAGTCACAATTGCGCATCATAACTGGGCAAGTATTTTTTGATTCAAAAATACATCCTCTGAGTCATTGAAAGTAAAATTAGATAAGAAACGAAAAGAAAACGAAAGTTCCGAGTGCTTTGCGATCTCGGAGAGCACGGATCGTGTTAACGAGCACCGGTAACCGCCATAATGCTCAACTAACGCTCTTTATACTCAACGATGCGGATAGTGGCCCCAAAATGCCGGGTGATATCAGCTTAGAAGAGCGTCACCTCACATCCTTCCCTCGGGTGTCGTAAGAGGCGACTAAGGGACTCGAGAGTATTGGTGTATTACAATTTTTAGACGACAGGCTGACAACCTATCACTATAGTGACACTCATGTTTTCTGAAACTTCCTTGGAAAACAATTCTCAAAAATGTCAGACGTGGCGATAGCGAACCTATTCTTACGGCCGTTAACGCTCTGCCTACCCTGCAAGGGATAAAGGCGTGATATATGTATGTTTGTATGCATGTGGATGGTAGTGCGACTGCCTATACCACAGAAGGTTCCCGGTTCGATTCTCGGTGGGTCACTCACAAAGTTGATATTTATCACTATGTATATTTGCTCTCAGTCTGGTACATTGCGGGCTGAATCACCCGATTGTCCGTATGAAAATAATTACTCAGACGGTGGTCGTTTCATAGCCATGTCAGATACCTGCTACTTGTAGAAGGTGGTTGAAAAATTCTGACATTATTGGTTCATTGGGCTGTTGAACGACTTAGTGTCCCACACCAAAAGAGAGAGCATAAACGATTATAGCAGTATGATCGCTGATCACATATTTTATGGTACTTGTAAGCTTATATATTTTTTTAGCTAACGGCCCGCCTAGTAAAAGTAGATAATTTTCGTCGTGATTTTTTTTCGTGTCACATCGTAGGACTTCAAGTCGTCCAACGAACTAATGGACATTAGTGTCAGTAATTTTCAATTGTCTTCTACAAGTAGCAGGCTTCTGACATGGTCACCTATCTTTCTCTTGAATCAATATACTTATGGCTGGATACTGTACAAAAATTTTGAAGGCGTGATCAGAAACAGGAAAATACCTTTGTTGCGCCTATTTCGGTAAACGAGAAAAAAATCCCTACAAAATTGTCAATCAAGTCACTGACTTTCTAATTAAACTCAAAAATTCTGTCATACACAAACACAAATCACGCCTATATCCCTGGTGGGGTAGGCAGAGCGCTGACGACCTTAAAATTACGGTCATTATCGCCACGTCTGACAAATGTTTGAGGGTCGTTTTAGATGAGTCGTGTATCACTCTAGTGATAGGTTGTCAGACTTTCGCCTAAAATTGCAATACACGTGAAACCCTCGAGTCCCTAAGTCGGTATTTACGACACCCATGGGAAAGAAAGGGGTGATGCTATTCTAAGCCGGCATCACACGGCAAAGGGGATTCTGTCTTATGCCATAGAAAAAAAATGGCAATTCATGCCTTTTTATCGTTCAGTTGGAGTTTGTCAAATCGCATCGTGTAAAATACATTTAATCTAACGTTCAACCTGTCAATGAAAGCTTTCGTTATATATCGATTGTTGATCGGAACTCTATCTTTGTCTATCTCATTCCAACTTTCCTATCTTTTATCTCTTTTTATCTAACGCCTCCGGTCAGGTACTTACATATGTAGCTAGCAGCCTGTCCAGGGTTTTCACTTGCTGCTAATTGATTTTCTGTGGAAATAAGTCATTTTTCCGGCAGGTGTTATATCTATATATAAACTTTTCTTTTGAATAATAATAAAAATAAAATTCATTATTGCACACAGTCATCGACAGTTTCATACGTCCGTGACAGATGATTCAACCAGTGTCTGAGGCGAGAGCAAAGACTCTGCGTTTCTTGGGACATAATTATGGAAAACGCAGGGTTGCCAAGGACCTGCGCCACTCGCGGCTTCCCTTGGTTGACTCCACAGGAAAAAACGAGTCAATACGTAAGGAGCCAGGTCGTTTGCACTCAGTAATCAAATATATACAGACTAAGCTATTATATAGCTAAAACAATGCACTGAAGTGCTTTGTCTCGATCAGTGCAAAAGCACGTATGTGTACCACAGAATACCAGCGCTGTAATACCTGCTTCGTATTATAGAATAATATGCTGAGTCGGATACCTTTTTCAATGTATAACCTGTGCCTAGTATTTAAGTTACTAATGTTTTATTGCTTCATGTACTTTGAAATAAAGATTTATATTCTATTCTATTCTACAACAAGGCAGCCTTTTTGCTAGGGTAGCAAGTTTTACTAAGCAACCTATTGAAATCACTCTAAATATAAAAAAACTGCATCAAAATTCTTTGTTTAGTTTTATAGATCTAGGCATATATACAGACAGACGCATGGAACGAGTTTGCTTCATACTATGCGGTGATTATCTTAATTAATGTTACTTTCTTCGCGATACGGATCAAAATAAGAGATCTAAAAATAGCTGCCGGCATCTTAAAGAGTAACTGAGCAGCCTAATAGCAAAGGTTACAGTTTTCTTTTTTTGTTAGCGTACTGTACTGAATTGTCTTTTTTTAATCTGGTGTCCGTCGCCTACTTAATATAGAAGTTTATTTTTTTTACACTGATGCTTAAGTAAGCTAGAAGTGTGACAGATATAAATTAAAAATCTTCTTAATTTATTATATTATTATAAAATTTAGAAGATATATCTTTCTGGAGTTGGTTGCTTGAAGTCCAAATAGGCAAAATGCCAATTCCTAGGCTATCGAGGAATATAAAATATTTAATTTTATCAAGCTATTGAAAATCAGCACAAAATAACAATTTCAGCGTACCACACTTGATATTTTCGGGCATTTAGGCACACTTTTTACTTCTCATGTTTTAGAGTTTATATTATTACTGTCCATCAGCTACTAAATAAGTAATCAAAACAAAATGTCGTCATTTAGGCTGCGTAGCGTGAAATTATAGTACCTTACATTCAAGTTACATTAAGTGGCAAGTGCTTACTACGTAAACATTGTAGTAAGAGAAGATGAAAGAGTAAGATAAAGTGCATTTTACTCACTTGAGACAAAAGGTGAAATGCCTCATTTGCTGGTAACTTCACCAGCTCTCATGCCCTTCACATACTTACTTAGTGGCTTAGAAAGGATGCGAAAGAAAATTTTTCCATATAAAGAACCGAAGTTGACGTTCCAACCAATGAACCTGCATCAAAGGATGCGTCTGTCGAACAACGCAAGTTCATCCGTCGGTGCTGCAACGTCAGCATTTAGTATTATTTGGAATGTCCTTACATCTAAGAGATTACCTATTAAGGATGCGCTAAAAAAAAAAAATATTTATGCAGATACCTACTAAAAAAGAAGCGCGTGCTATACCATCGTTATGATATAATACCGAATTTATAATACTACATCGATATGCTTCAACTTCCGGTTAACACGCTGTAAGGCCATGACTGATGTGGCTTTATTGTTATCGAAAAAAGTAATGGATACGCAAACCACGAGATACAATCCATGGAACGGGCGGCAGCGTTCCTTGTGAATATCTGCAATATCTTGCTCTGCGCTCGCCAATCTGCTTGCCAAGTGTGGTGAGTATGGCAATACCCCCCAATTTGGGAAAGACCCATGTCCAGCAAGGGCCTATTGTAGCTGTAGAAGTAGAAGTAAAATTAGTAGCTAAAACACGGAACCATCTTTCTTAAAAACAGCTTAAAAAGCGGATTGGTATAATACAACTTCTTATAATCTTTTTCTTTTAAACTATAAATTTAATTTGGTACGGTCAATTTGAAAAAATCACTTAGGAGCGTAATGTCGAGAAGACAGACTGTACTTGGCAATTTTAAGGCCTTTTTTACACTTAACGCACAACGCAGCGCTAAAAAAACGCAGCTGTAACGGAGTCTGTCAGATCCGTACTAGAAACATTATTGCCCATACTAAAACCGATCAACCGCTATCGACACAGCTGCGTGTTTTTGACGAGTCTGCGTTATTTTGACGTATATGCCTTATTTTGATGCATTTGCGTTATTTAGACTCAGTTGTAACGACAGCGGTTGAACGGTTTAAGTATTCTAGCGCTGCGTTCTGCGTTAAGTGTGAAAAAAGCCTAAGCGGAACTGCGCGTAATGCACCGTTTAATTTTATGGGAGTTAGTTAGTTTGACATGCAACGATATTGCGCTGGTTTTTTTATAACTGAAAATGACAAATAATTCAAATCGAATTGGTAAAAAATTTGGGCAAAAACACCAATACTGTATTATATCGGCTTTAATAGCTTACCAAACTGGTGACTAAAGAAATCGAAGGTTTCAATATTAGAGGATTTTTTTAAAGCTGTCCTCAATTATCTGTCAAAGGTGACCACATCGACCATATGTCTGCCTACCCTGCAAGGGATGAAGGCGTAATAAATGTATGTCTGAAAAGCTCTACATCTAGCCTATCCTTCAGTCGTTCTCCCACCCGCTGCGGATATTCGGTAACAAAATTTCAGGGTGTAAAAAAAATTGCGTCAAATATTTTAAGGTGTTGTTCAGTTTCATGGTCTGATTTACCCCTTAAAATATTTGCAGCTAATATTTTTACACCTTGTATATAGCCAACCAAAGCGGCAACCGCATAATAAATAAAAATAACGGCACAAAATTAATGATGACACAAATTATGATTCTATAATGAAAACTCAATACGACATGTAGGATGGTATGAAAATGATCTCAAACATTTCTTTGTCATATTGCACGCAGCAGATTACCGTATTAAGACTCAGTATAATCTCAGTAAAATATACACAACGTACATCATAGAATTTGAGGGCTACAACACTCTAACTAATTTCAATTAAATCTCTCAAGTATCTGACCCTTACCGCAGCTACCGCTGTTAACCTGTATAAGAAACTCATTAGGGAATCAAGTCTATAGCCTCAATTCTGCTAGACATTTCCGGTCCCAACTCTAAGGTACTCATGCCGCACAAGTAACATTGATGTGACAAGTAATCTGTTGGTTTTCTCTAGCAGTATAACCTGTTCTAATTTTCTGCTATGCGGAAGTTAGGCCATTCTCACACTCAACGCACAACGGAGCGCTACACGCATCCGTAAAGGAGCGGTCTGTCAGATCGATACTAGAAACTTCAATGCCCATACTAAAGGAGCTGTTGATTTAGCGCAATCGGAGACGTTTCTAGTATGGATCTGACAGAATGCTGCATTATGGATACGTTATTTTAGCGCTGCATTGTGCGTTAAATGTGAGAAAGGCCTTACTACGGAAGGCAGACTGTCTAAATAATCTGGAAAATATTTATGAGAATAGGGCTTCTGTCAGGTGTTGTTGAGAAAACAGAGCAAGGTAAGGTTTTTCTAATAGTAGTCTGTGGAATTACGATGCAAAGATTCAAAGATTCAAAGATTTTATTGCTAAGCTATAAGTATTATATGATGGAAAACTTATTAATAAGTGCCATTACAGCTACCTAATTAGGTGTACAATATTTTACATTCAGCTTGTTATTACTAATAAATAATAGTGCATTTCATTACATCGCTGCATAGTTTGCACTGATGTGTGCAAACTATGCATCACCTTCATTCCTGCCTCAGCATTTGCACTTTGCAAAACCGATGGAAGGTAACAACGAAATAAACTTCATGAACGAAAAGGAATTTTAGTTCATCGATTTGATGGTGAAAAAGGGGAAAGATTTTCCTCCATTTTTTTACTCTCTAAAAGGCAATGAATGAAGGAAGCCTTTACTCTGCAGTGAAACATGTCTAAAATCTGGATTTAAAAAAAAGGTAATGATAAATGCACGTCAGAATTGGCACCAATGTCACTAGCTGGTGTAGTTTTACCACAAGCTCGTCTAACCACATGGTATGTTTATCTTACGATCTAGTTCTTTACAAATGGCTGGTTTTCAAACTCTGTCAGCCTGTTTGCTTGTTTGCTCAACTGCCCCTGTGGTCCAAGATCTTAATTAATTGTTATTAGTGTAATTTAGAAATTGTTCCCAATTCCGTTTCCGTTTGGTTTTTTGTACCAGTTGCAGTGACTACGAAGTTCGAACTATGTAATCGGAATTTCGAAAACGACTCCTAAGATTTTTTTGAAATTTTGTACATAAGGGCTACCAAAAATGATGTTTTATCAGTTTTTGTTATAATTTTACTTACAATGCCAATGCTATGTAAAGAAAAAGACAGAGAAAGCTCGAAAAAACCAGGTACTATTTTGTTTAGTATCACAATGATGTTTGCTTTTATAACATCCGAAACTAATTAACTATATAGCAAATCATAAAGTCCTAATAGAAAGAAATCCACATAAAAAAAAATAAGAGTAGATCCAAAATCTAAACGGATTCATTTCTTCTTCTCTTTCCTTGAAATCCTTTTGCTTCCAAAATATTTTTGATGTAAAAAGATTTACTCTAACAATGACGTGAAAAGAATTCAAAAATATGTGTAAAAAGTTTATTCACAGAAGCATCTGTTGTCATATATACATTTTAACTATAAAATATTTATATTTAGTTAGAAAATATGTATATATTTTTTGTTTATTTAAGAAAAGAGCAAAAGGAATAAAGATGAGCATTGAATCTGATTATATGAACAACGGTAGTTACTTCACTTTCGTACACATATTTTTATTTAATCCTTTAAGTTCATGAATATTGTTGACATACTTATTTGAATTAACTTAAAAAATCTATTTACATAAAAGCTCTGGCTAAAAGCGAAAGTGAAAAATTCCACAAAATCATTCTAGTTTTTGATGATAAAGCCTACATTCTTTTAAAAAACCGGTCTCAAAATAGTTTTAGCGCTAGACAGAAATGAAGTGACATTAGATAATGACTACACGTAACTAAAAAAGAAAATTACATGATATGCAAAATTGCAAAGATAAGTGCACTTTGGCATTAAAATATGATTAAATTGATGACTTTCAATAAGTTAGGTACCTTCTACAGTCTAAAAAACAGACTGAGTTTCGGAAGGTGAAAACTATGCAGACTTTCAATCAAAGAATTATTTAAAAAAAATGTTAGTAAAAATTACAGAATCATCAGTGAGCTTTTAAAAAAGTATCAATTAAAAGCTGCATAGCTAACTTTGAAACAAAATAAAAGTTACTCTTGATTATTGTTGCTGTTTTACGGAGTATTTTCTATTTGAGAGACAAAAAATGTCCAGTACTCTACAAGTTCTACATTAATAATGATAATAGAAATCTATGCACAATATTCAAATATTGATTTTTTAGGTAAACTACGGTCACACCCAAACGTGACCCTAACGACCAAAAATTCGAACATCGAACACGTGTTAAAATCACCTCTTTGCATATGGATTAGGGTTCAAACTGAATCAAATTTCATCTTAACCCAGATGGGAGCTCAGCGTGAGTATAGAGACAACACCACGGTGGGGGGGATCTGATAAAACTGTATAGCGCCGCTGCCTCAACGCCAAACATTGCTTGACATCCCTCGATGTCAGAAAATAAAACTCGGCCATAGAGGAATAATCGAAAAACCAAAAATGAAATACACTTTCGCCCTCGTTTTGGCCCTGGCGGCGTTCGCCAGTGCAGAAGACAGTGATAACACCATGGAAACGGCGATAAATTTCATCAAGGACTGCAAAGATGACTACATTTCATGTGTTAAGGTCAATAAATTTTCATTATTCTCCAAGTGAAAGTGCGCCAGTG
The DNA here is from genome assembly GCA_029255805.1 of Keiferia lycopersicella. NCBI lineage: Eukaryota > Metazoa > Arthropoda > Insecta > Lepidoptera > Gelechiidae > Keiferia > Keiferia lycopersicella. Next base: position 2,689,883 of record JARACZ010000028.1, read on the forward strand.
TTATTGGAACGTGTTACAGTGCAAGTGGTTAACTAGAGGACTGATTTCATGTAATTTCACCCGATGCAAACCTGTTTACCACCGGATCTGTGGATAACCTAGCAATTTGCCGCAAGGCAACCTGTTTTTATCTGTCTCGTCAATCCATTTTCTTTTCATAAAGTCCGCATGGCGTTGTGTTTCGTAAACAGTAATTCAACTTGATTTTTCATTACAGGAAAAAATGCTGAGAATTGTAGACAACCTTAGGGCATCACGAAGCATTGCAATTGCTGAAGGTGTCGTCTTCAAGGGGGAACCCGATGTAAGGACTGGCAAGAAATTGGACTCCCTGCCTGTTGACCCTACCGCCAGGGAAGCGGAGGTCAACTACAGACTTCTGGACGGTATCGTCAGCCTGTTCCAGACCCACGCCCTTGAGATCAAAATGAACAAACAAGACAAAGAAACCATTGCCCGGTCCCTTGAAGAAGGTAACAAGCCTAACTTATCCTAAAAAATAAAAATTAAATTTTTCATTAAAAAAAAATATAAATAATAACAAAACAATTTCTCTAAATGACGCACACAATAACAGTTATAAAGCTTAATCTCACTGAACCAGTTAGCAATCAAATACTCTTGGGAATCCACTCCATTCAAAACAACTTAATAGATAAATTGACATGCGTGGGAAACGAGTTCATGACCTACACTACGCACTTTTTCTTGATCAGTGGTATTGTCAACAGGTTTTTATGTCTAACGATGTGTATTGTTCTTTCAGGTCGTAAGAAGCAGAAAGGAGGCGGTATGGGAGCCCTCATCGGTCTTCTCGGAGCTAAGGTGCTGTTCGGCAAGCTTTTCATTGTCAAGCTCATCGCGCTGAAGGCTTTGGCCACCGCCAAGATCGCCTTAGTCCTTGCCGTGATCCTCTTCGTCGCCTGGTGCTTGAAACACGACCACACAAAGACCACCTACGAAGTTGTTCCTCATGCCCACCATCACGAAACCCACCACCCTGTTCATGTAGAGCACGTGTCTCATGACCACGGTCACGGTGGTGGTTATGGCGGCGGCTACGGTGGCTCTGACTGGAGCAAGAACCTTGATGAAGCCCAAAATCTGGCGTACAGCGGTTACGCGCATAGCCGCAAGTGAAACGCTAGAATAGATAGATGAATACCAATGACTTCTCTAAGCTCTGAACCCCTCTGTTGTACAAAGACTTATTTATTTTATTTATATTAATTTATTGTTATTAATTTATTTAATGAAATATTGAATAAACCGTTGTGTTGAAAATGTTGTTTCGTTTTGCATGACCAAAAACTACTATTACACCCCTATTAAATAATTCACAACCAAACTTTTCTTTTTATTGCCAAAATTACTACATTATCATAGTAGTATTAGACCCGATAGCACATCAATAAACAAAATTATAGTTGATTCGAGACATTAAAAGAAAGGAAAAAAGCGAAAGTTTCATAACCAAGTCATCGACATAAGTACGTACCTGATAAGTATCATTGGTGGGTATTGTAATCGAATTGAAAGGAAATCAAAACTAAAAGTGGTAGATCAAAACCAAAGCTCACTAAATGTAGATAAATTGATAGATAATATTTTGAATGACCGGACAAACAAGACCGTTAGATTTTTTTTTGTTTTTGACTGTCGAATTTCTTTTCTTTATCTCTCGGCGCACCCATCCTCTAGTTCCGGTCACTCATTCATTATGTATTACTTCACTAATTTGAATATTAAGTCTGGTTTCGACTCTCTCTAATATTATTATGCATAATTTATGTATGTTCCACATTTTTGTATCAACATTATTAGGCTGGAGAGATTTCTCGCCACATACTGGGTCGGTTAACGAAGTAACTTGTTTGTACCGAGTGAACAGGTTTCGAAGCTGATATAGAAGGAACTTTCTATAAATGGAGTTTCACGTGTTTCTGAGCAATTTTATCTTCAGACGTCCAAGTTTAAACGATACTAGAACGTTATATAATAAACGCGTTAAGACCCGTCTCTAGTTCTCAACCGTTTAATGTTTTCTGGAGAAACTCACGAAAATGTAAATTTATTATTTTTTTAAATAATTGAAAGTTGTTTTCTCTTTATAAGTTTTGCCGTTTTCACCTTCGTCTCGGGTGTCTTGAGATATATTATATGTGTTGTATTAACTCATGCGTTGTAAACAAAATGCGAATGAAGGCTGCCATTTTAGTGAGAGTGATAAATCGATTTTTTATTGACCATAACATCAGTAACTGCACAGTTGTATTATTGCCTTTCAAGCTCTTTGTTAAGGAGTTGTAGAAACGCACGTTATTGTTTCCATTTAGAAAATTGTTTTTCTTTATTATTGCTACTGTTAGAAGCAGAAAAAGGTCGGTAATATATATACCTTTTCATCCTGTCCAAATTTATAAATATTTTCTGAGGCACAACTTAGTATGACATCAAAAGTTTTGTAGATATATCAAAAAATCACGATTAAACTTTTCACAACTGAGTACAGATTTTAAAACATTGTTGTTTTTCTATCTTATAAATCAACAATAGTAATAATATTATACAAGGATGCAGACAGTTTACAGTGCTAAAGTTATATATTTACATTGTGTCTACATAAAGAGTCTATTCAACACTCTCTTGACACTCTTTGAACAAGCCTTTAGACACATTGAAAAATTTCTAACAACAATGTATGTGACAATAAGCTTTCAACAGCAAATTTATCAAAGACCATAGCCAAAGTCTTATAAGTAGTAAGTAATCAAAGTCATATAATACAGGGTGTAAGGGACGGTATAACAAAAATTTTGCAGGCATGCTTAGACCATGAAACTGAACAACTTTTTATATGGAGGCTATGTTGGGAAACGAAAAAAATTGTTCGACCTTCCATACTAAATTCCCGATCAACTGAATGACTTTGCGTGGGAGCTCGAAAAAATTTTTCGTTTACCAACATAGTCTCTATGAAAAAAGTTCAGTTTCATGGTCTGATCGCGCCTTAAGGTTTTCGTTACACCGTCCTTTACACCCCGTATCTCGAACAATACTCCGTCATCATTTTGCATACAGACTGTAGTGACACTGTGTCAGGCATAACCGGTAACAATCAATACTTCATTGTTAGATGTGACATCACCGATTTATTCTGTCACATCAATGACAGCATTGACATCATAGTTAGAGGCTTCACTCACGTCTTTTCATTGTATACATCTTACACCATAATTTGCATGGTGGTTTGCTTGAACGTGTATATTGCCATGCAAATGTTTGAGTTATATTTTACACGGTTTGTTACTTACACTTTTAACTTAGATAGCGTGTTGTGTATTCTGAATTGTAGACTTTGTTTATAATTGGTTACATTTATACCGACTCAACAGGTTAAATCTTGCATGATTTTAATACATTTTGTGTTTAGTTTAGAGTTAACCAACTGTCATCCAAATTTTCTCTTATTTTAGCCTACTCGTATTTACAACTTAGCAATTAGTAATAAGCCACGATACTCTTATGATATAAAATTATAGTTATTAATCGTTTATGGAGTAAAAGGTCTTCTTAATGCGTATAATACGACATATCTTGTGAAAGCAAGCGTAAGTAGATGAAATAGAAATTCTATAATGCTCTATAATGAGCGGATAGCCATAAAGTAGGTGAGACAATTCCTGAGGATATCTCATGGTTGTAGAATTTATGGTTAACGTTTCTAGTGGAACCCGATCAGATCTTGAGGTGCTGGAAGCTATTATAAATTTGAAACATCGCACTATAGGAAGGTATTGTAGAAAGTACGATAGGATTAAAAAGGAATTTAAAGAATTTTAAGGAGTAATCGGGTCGCAGATCCAAGAGCTCGATTAACCCGGCACTACACAGAAGACATCCCGGACGTCAGCTTGTACGAGATTAGTATGGCTCTGAAACAGCTAAAAAACAGCAAGGCGCCGGGTGATGATGGAGTTACGGCAGAGCTTCTGAAAGCCGGTGGTAAACCGATACTTAAAGCACTGCAGAAATTGTTTAACTCTGTCATACTCGAGGGCAAAACGCCACAGGCATGGCACAGAGGCGTGGTGATGCTGTTCTTCAAAAAGGGCGATAAGTCTTTGCTGAAGAACTACAGACCCATCACGCTTCTGAGCCATGTTTACAAGCTGTTCTCAAGAGTCATAACGAATCGTCTCGCACGCAGGCTCGACGACTTCCAGCCTCCCGAACAAGCCGGCTTCCGAAAAGGCTTTAGCACCGTGGATCACATTCATACGCTGAGGCAAGTTATACAGAAGACTGAAGAGTATAACCAACCACTCTGCCTCGCGTTTGTGGACTACGAAAAAGCCTTCGATTCGATCGAAACATGGGCCGTACTTCAGTCTCTTCAGCGGTGCCAAGCTGACTATCGGTATATCGAAGTGTTGAAGTCCTTGTACGAAAGCGCCACCATGTCAGTTCGACTTCAGGACCAGGACTCGAAACCTATCCAGTTGCAGCGAGGAGTGAGACAGGGAGATGTAATATCACCGAAACTGTTCACAGCAGCACTGGAAGACGTCTTCAAGCTTTTGGACTGGAGAGGACTTGGCATCAACATCAACGGCGAGTATCTGACTCACCTTCGTTTTGCCGACGATATCGTGGTCATGGCGGAAACCCTGGAGGACCTCGGTACAATGCTCGATGACCTCAATAGAGCCTCCCAACAAGTGGGTCTAAAAATGAACAAGGACAAGACCAAGGTTATGTCAAACTCTCTTGTTGCACCCATTACTCTGACAGTTGGGGGCTCTACTCTGGAAGTTGTCGACGAGTATGTCTACCTGGGACAAATAGTCCAGCTGGGTAGGTCCAACTTTCAGAAAGAGGTCAATCGTCGAATCCAACTCGGCTGGGCAGCGTTCGGGAAGCTACGTAACATCTTCTCTTCTCAACAACTACCGCAGTGCCTCAAGACAAAAGTCTGGGATCAGTGCGTGTTGCCAGTGATGACTTACGGAGTTGAGACGTGGCCGCTAACAATGGGCCTCATAAGAAGGCTCAAGGTCACTCAAAGGGCAATGGAAAGGGCTATGCTCGGAGTTTCTCTCCGCGATCGAATCAGAAATGAGGAAATCCGGAGAAGAACCAAAGCCACCGACATAGCTCGAAGGATTGCGCAACTTAAGTGGCAGTGGGCGGGGCATATTGCTCGTAGGACCGATGGCCGCTGGGGCCGGAAAGTTCTCGAGTGGCGGCCACGGACCGGTAGACGCAGCGTAGGTAGGCCTCCCACAAGGTGGACCGACGATCTGGTGAAGGTCGCGGGAAGCCGCTGGATGCGGGTGGCGCTGGACCGATCATCGTGGAGATCCTTGGGGGAGGCCTATGTCCTGCAGTGGACGTCTATCGGCTGAGACGACGACGACGACGACGACGACGACGACGACGACGACGACGAAGGAGTCATTGTCCATACAGCTTTTAAAAGCCAACATTTTTCAAAGACCTTGGGGTTAAAATGGGAAAAAAATGTAACCCTCACACACAATGTCTTACTCAGAGTATTTTAAAAGGAAATTCCAGTTTTTTACACTAATTATCTAAGAATTTCTCTTCATTTTACTATAAGGTAATGGCTCTATTTTTCATCATAACGCACAAAATACGACTGTCTTCGATTGATTGATTTTTACTTAAGATTGTTCCGTCTTAGTAATGGTAAACAAAAAACGTAAACAATACTACACATTCAACTATTATATCAATAACCAAAAGTAGAACTATAAAAAAACAATTCTCCATTGAGTATTATTTTATAACAAGTCGAAATTGCACGCAACGGATATCGTGCTCTCAAAAAAGATGAAAATGAAAGTGCCTTACGAGTAAAAGTTGTTATTAAACATGTGCCAGTGAATTCGTATAACATCATCGAAATATCGACCGGCAATGGCCTGGTTATTCAGTTGGCTTTAGAAGAGATAGAATCATGTGAGAAGATTCGAGAGTTTTGTTGTAAATTCTTTGTGAATGGATGTCAAAAAAAACTTAGCATTAACACACTGTCAGGAAAATAAGCAAAAGCGTTTTCTATGCAATATCTTGCACTGCCAAGCGTGGTGTGAATGGCAAATGCTCTCTTAATTGTGGGAGGTCCATATTCAGCAGTGAACTATTTTGGCTGTTCAAGTTAAGCCGTGGTGATAATGGGTAATATTACATGTAAGGGGCACATGTTCATATATTCTGCAATGGCTATTGACGAGTCAAATAATGATAACAATTGTATATGTTTACGAATATACGTTTTTGACTTTCCACAATGAAAAGCGTTTAGAAAACAATATTGACAGTGGTGTATCTAGTGATTGCTTTCGAGTTTATAATCTTGTTTTCTTACTTTCACAGACTCGTATAAGATTTAGCTAATTCACATTAGAAAGGTTAAATCTTGTAGTAGTACTGCCAGCACTTTCAGTAGCACCTGCGTCATAAAATAACCATAAGTCTGTTTTGAAACGCGTACCAAGATCTTATCTTCCAAAAGAGAAGATTAAAGATTCAATTTATAAAGTCATAAAGTATTTATTATTTTGCACTATGATTTTTGCTTTAAAATTTTCTATACCAAAGTACTGTTTACTAATTTTAGAAGATGATAGCATATTCAATATTGGAAATCGTAAGTTCAGTGACTAACAAAAACTTAGCTATAATACTGAATGAACAGACAGACGGTAGACTCTTCCTTTCAACGGTACCTTCTCTCAAATCCATACACAAAATTGTATGAGAACAGCATGATGCAAGAATAATTGTTCACTGATCATTCAATTTTGAACCGGAAATACAATAAATATTAAGGCGAATCGTTGCAGCTTTGATCTTTGACATTATCATTGGCATGAATGGTCTGTGTATTGTTCACCATTTATTGTATTACTCTTCTTTTCACATATTCTAAAGTCATCAAGATACAGGTACCTAGGTACTGTTCTATCTGAGTGGATAAGATTAGAAGGAAAAACGTCTACAAATTATACTTGTTCGTTTAGTAATAAAATAGGATTTGACATTACAACGTGTGTAGCAATTGTTTGATGCATGTACTTGTAATAAGATTCCGGTATGCCACGATTTTACTAAATTTAAGTATAATTTGACATAAGTTTTGAGGATTCATTGGGTGTTATAACTTGTTTTTTTTTAAATCGGGCGAAGTTATGAGAATCGACTTTAAACTATTCAAATTTGATTATTTGAAATTAACAAAGTTTGTAGACACTGTAGTGTGTGTAGATTAAACTCTGTAAAAAATGGCTTTTATTTATTTTAATCCTTTTGGGATTTATAGACCGAGTAGGTACATAGATCTTTTGGTCAGATCTTTCCAATTTTCCATGATATACGATGCTTCTGCAATCAAAATAGTAAAGTAACTTTAGTGAAACTTTTACTAAGGCATAATTAATGTAAACTACATGTGAAAAGTAAATTATGCGCCTACTAAGATAAGGTCATTGTTTTGAAAGATAATGAACAGGGCCGACACGCTTTTGGTTTCATTGCACTGTTGATTTTGTTTTTGAACTACCATTTACAAATCGTTTTCTTTTCGAAAACTGTTATGTACCTACTACCTATACAGTAGATGCCCAGTAAATATATATTTTTTTATTTTGTTAAAATTGGTAGGTTGATTATTTTTATTTTCAAAGATTTTCATCATCATTGTAAATCTACTCGTTGTTTGATTCCATAGGAATTGGTTTACTTTTTCAATGCCACTTGCCTGACGTCAACCTATACAGGCTGTAAAAAAGTAAGCTGCAAATATTTTAAGGGGTGAATCAGCCCATGAAACTGAACAACTTTCCCCAAGAAACATAGGTCGCAATATGAAAAAAAAAATGGACCTCCCATCCAAAGTTACCGACCGACCTAGTCAATTTGTATGGGATGTCCAAAAAATTTTCTCCTGTTTCGACCTATGTTTCTTGGGGAAATTTGTTTAGTATTTTTACACCATATACCTATTAGGAATGTTTAAATACGTCCACTGCACTTTGCGTAAATTTGTGTCACGTGGACTATAATATTATAATTCTGCAAACCTAAGACCCTGCGATGTTATATTTTTAGATTTATATCTTTTTAAAAATCAAAATCTTGCTAACAATAGCGCCTGCAACAAAATCTTTGGCAAACTGCTTCAGCCAAAGAGATAGGATCTACTAATTTGGAGAAAGGTGAAAGACGTAGTCAAAGATTTTATTTAACTTTAGCTATTATTGTTGAACTAGGCGCTTTTTTTCGATTATGACGATATTGATGACATAATTTATCGTATTTGGGTGATCTCAAATGCTTATTTTTTTGTCTCTGAATAGTCCTGTCTTTTATGAAAAGTGAATAATTCGCATTAACATGGCAGAATCAGTCATTCGGCCAATATCCTCTGAATTTGATGTTTTTTTCAAAACCCTATAAATCTTAGTAATACTACATACACATACACAAATCACGCCTGAATCCCTGGCAGGGTGGGCACGTTTGACAAATGTTTGAGGGTCGTTTCAGATAAGTCGTGTATCACTATAGTGACAGGTTGTCAGCTTGTTGTCTAAAAATGCAATACATTTGAAACCCTCAAGTCCCTTTGTCGGTTGCTACGACAGCCACGGGAAGGAAATGGGGTGATTTTATGCTTAGTAATACTAATAAGTATAAAAATAAATGTTAAGATAAAATATTCATGCATGAGTCATAACTAAACTTTACTTTCGTAAAAATGTACAATAACTTCGTTTTGACGTGTTATTAAGCAGATCCAGTAATTTGGCCAAAATCATATTACTTACTAAAAAGATATTCATACCCTTGAGTAAGTTTAAACCTTGACCTAGAGATGACGCTCTTCAAGAGAAAGATGAGGTTCAAGATGTCGTATAATCTTGCGCAGTTGGTAATGAAGAAAGCTTTTTTGCCTTTAAATAAGTTCAAACTATAGCCGATAGATGTCGCTTAGTGAATGAAGAGAAAGTTTTGTCTCGAGATGTCGCAACCGTCTATAGATCATAACTAGGTCAGCACAGCGTGCTCTAACGGTTATGCCGTGAACTTTCACGAAGGTACTAAGAAGGCGTGATGTTATTGCGACATCGGAAAAGAAAGTTTGGCCTTGAAAAAGTTCGTAGTATAGCCGTTAGGTGGAGCTTTTACAGAAGCAGAGACAGGGGAAAGTATTTGCAACTTGCTAGTTGCCTTGAATAGGGAAGAAAGTTCTCGTAAACTATAGAAATTTCGTTAAAGTAGTGTAAGATGGCGCTGTTTTGACTAATGTTTTCTATTTTACGGTTCACAACCTATATTTGTACCTAGACAAATACAATTAAGCTAAAACAGTATTTTTGGATCTCCGGGCAGTTTAAATATAGAAACGAAAACATCGTTTAAAATTTTAATGCTCTGAAAATAAACATCAGTCTTGCATTTTATCAATAAAATTACGTAAAATAATTAATATTGCTATGAATCCTTTTATGTCTGTGAGAATTAATTTTTGACCTTTCATGAACTAATTTAGGATTGAAACTCAACACAAATATAAGTACCCATCTGACTAACAAGTCATATGACTTTGACGTGCGCTAATTGAGAAAATTTTGGATTTTTAATTTTTCGTGAATAAACTTTACAAGGTAATTATTTTTAGAAGGCTAATGAGGGCAAAGTTAGTATCGTTTTTATACAAACAGTGGCACTATTTTTTTGCTGTCTCTGTTGCCAAACCTAAAACTTATCATTGCAACAATAATAAGAAATGGAATTAGTGAAAAACTGTTTCATGAAATGCAGTTTGGTTTATTTTTCAACGTCTATATAATTTTATTAGCATCTATACAGAATGATTACAAGTCAATAAATACACAAATCCTCACACGTTTGAACAGAAAAATATGTAAATAACTAATACTTATATTACATCGTCGTGATACACGATACGAAAACAAAAACAAAAAATAAACAATTCACAGAGATCCAGTAATAAATAAGTACCTATTTACAAAAATATTAATGAAAATAAATATAAGTAATATAAAAAATCATAATACAATATTTACGAAACATACATACAAATACTGATATAAAAACCTTAATAAAAGCAGTCAATTGATAATTCTAATATACTAACAAATATACATACATTCAAAATTATAAAATAGATAGATAATAAGATTAATATATACAAACAAAACATACACAACAAAAATAATTCCTTTTCGATCAAATTAACAATCAAATTACTGAATTAAATAATTAATGTAAAGTGATCGAAAAGAAGAAAATAGAACCATACTCTTAAGTAAATAATAATAGACTCAGAATAAATACACAGGCACGCATAAATAATTACTAACTAAAAACAATTTTATCGTTTATCTGTCGCGATATTTTTGGTATAAAAGTTTACTGAGCGTAGGCGGAGTAAGCAAGGTTGTTTGCCTCGTTCCTAGAACGGGACCAGCCGCCCTCCCAGCCACCGTGACCGTGCTCTTCGTGGTGGGGAATCCAGCCGTGCTCCTCTTCAGCGTGCTTCTTGTGGAGGAGGTGCTTGAGGATGGCGATAACTTTGGCAATGAAAGCCAGCTTGGCGAGGAAGGCGATCTTGGCGAGAGACGCGGCGATGACCAAGAGGGCAATTACGACTAAAGCGATAGCCTTGGCTTTAGCTAAGATTACAAGGGGCAGCAACATCTTGATCTTCTTCTTCATTTCCTTTTTCTTGCCACGGCCTTCTCCAACTGTAAAAATGATATTAATATTTTGTTAAAATGTATGGAGAAAAAAATTTTACCAGTATTACACAATTTAAATACTCATGTATCAGGTATGGTTTAGATATAAAGACCAAATTTTATCTATCTTAAAATCTTTGATATTTTTATAAGTGTCATCACTATAATAGCCGTAATACTAACAATCGTTGACAGCTCTGGCGCCTTCAGCCTCAGGAGTCTCATCTGCAGAAGCATCGAAGCTGACTTCCAGTTCACTGTTGTTGAGCAGATCAGTTGCACTTTCCCACAGCTTCGCGGTGACTTGACGCTTCCTGAGTTCAGGTTCGGTAGCCAGCTCCAAGCTCTTAGCCTCCTTTGGCCCATGGTTCAGGATGGTAAGGCCGTCAGTCAGTTTCAGTGACCGGATCGATCGTAGCCTCTCAGTGGATTTCAATGCTTGTTCCTGCGGGGAAATTTATTGGTTGATTAGTATGAAGATATTTAAAATTAACAAAGTGAGTCTATCAGAATCAATTTTAGCTTTAGCTATTTTGATTATTAACAGAGCAAAAATTACTTGACTGATGTTTCAAATCAATGTAATTGCTTGGAATTTAAAATGCAGCTGATGACAAATATCTTATTACGAAAAAGTCTTAACTATTTTGTTTCTACTTAAAACTGTTATGACTAAAATTACTTCAGATTCCTATTTTCTCATGTATACTTTTGTGAAGTTTATCAGTCTTTATCTGTCGATCGATAAACAAATTTCCATGAATTAATAAAGAATACCAAAACTGAACTTTCATTCACTAATTCAAAGTAATAATTATTAAATTATAAAAAGAATATTATGCTTTCTCAAATTGTTTTGGAAAAAACACACTGATGTCACTTTTCGTTCACCGCTTAAATCCATTCATGATATCACTTTTGAATTTTCACTTGCGTCCTTGAAGTCCTTTATGACGGTAGTCACTTCACGTACCTTCAAACACAATCCAAGATCTTGATTCACGCAATTCACTATGTTTCCAAGAAATAGCCGAACCACTGAGTCTTCCTGAGGCACTGGGGTGGCAGAGGCAACAGCCAACACACTAAGGACGATTAAGAACTTCATGTTGTTGTCTTTTGTTTTAATTTTGGAGCTGTGCTCTACCGGAACCAAGTGAACTGTGATGCTTGTTTGCAAGGTCAACAGTTTTTTATCTAAACTCTCCCCACTCGATAGTTTGTCTTAATTTGCATTTTTTTGTAATATAATTCCGTTCGGAACTGAGATGGCACTATGCGGTAGAGTGACACACATATTATTTAAATTTATTGTCACTGGTTATTATAATCCAAACGAAAGGCTTTTTCTTTCTTTGGTATGTGGATGTCGATTATGTCAATAGAAAAGAACCAAGATCGTTAACAAAATCATTTAACCACAAAGATGAATTGATTACCATCTCGCCTCGTAGTTTCTCTCTCTTGTCTTCGCTCCTCACCCTTATTTTTCAGCATTTCTAATCTTTATACGACAAACAATAAATTATCAAAAAACTATTTAATATTGTTTTCTAAATAACTGTATAGGGTGCTACTGACTGTAATCATATGTAGGTACTCTGAATTGGCAAATTTTCAACTACATAGGTTTTTATTGAATTTTTGAGTTATGATTTTATTGGTTAAGATTCCACAGTTTTAAGACTATCTAAGGTCTTTTATCTCAGGTAGAAATTAACAATTACAAAATAAAAACAAAATACTTTATTCACACATAAATAAGAACAAAAATAAATAAATAAAAACTGAGGTACTCTTATGGCATCAGGCAGATATACATTAAACATAAAACCAACACATAAAAACAACATACATAAAATAAATATGACTCACACATCACGCAAATAAATAACATACATACACATTTGTACAATTGAAACATCCTATATCTTGTTCAGTCTAGTTCAGGTGACCAGAATACGCAAGGGACGCAGCGTCGTTGGCTTGACGGCCCCAACCTTGGCTGGCTGGCTCATAGTTGTACCCAGGGTGTTCCTGGTGAGGGGCGCCGTAGCTGGTGCTAGGAGCAGAGTGGCCGCCGAAAGAGCCTCCTTTGGCAGCGAGAAGTTTCCTGATCAGGTTGATAGCGTTCATGGCGAAGGCGATCTTGCCCAAGAAGACGGCCTTGACGGCGACGAAAGCGATGATTCCGAGGAACAGAGGGATGAGGGCAGCGAGCTTCAGTTTCAGGAGGAGGAGGATGGGGAGGAGCTGCTTGATCTTCTTCTTCTTCTTGCCACGGGCTGGGGAAGAAAAAATTTGAATCTATTATTGCGTAATAAAAGTTTTTTAGATAAAAATTTTTCTTTTTGTAAAAAGTTCTCAATATGACTATTTTGATGAATGTGAACAGCCATACCTATGATTGGACTATAAAACTTGTGGTCAGTGATTTCAAGCTAGAACCATAAAAGCTATGTTTGACAATGCCTCCTTTTAGCACGTTGTTGCTATTTGAATGGCCCTTTAGACCATTGTCTGAGTGAAGTCTGTTTTATGTATGTAAATTTGTTTAGGAGAGAAAGCATGCGGTTTGAAAATACGTGACACTAGAGCACCTCTAAGATTTAGAGATTTGTGGACTTTGTCGCGTTATTTAATCTGGTCTTGCCTTTGTTTGGTGAAATTTCTTGTAATGTTTGCTAAGTAAACGACATTTGCTGTTTATTTTTAGATGTCTCTAGAATTTTTTACAAATTTCACCACAATTTTTCATAAAAACTGGATTCATTTTCATTCAAAAACAAACAAAAAGTGTTCATTTTTAAAACGCGCGTGCGCTGTGATCTGATGAGAAAAGAATATTGATTGTTCACGCACTTCTCTTACAATGACGAGTGATACAAGATAAGCATAATGGAAAGATAGTATTGTAATAAATGTTCCTCAACACAGGTCACATTTTTCGCCTATTGTCAAATATGTTTTAGAAAGTTGGAGTCAAATATTGACGTTTGAAAATTTCTTTTTATGGGCGTTATTTGTCGTTATTGTTATTGTAAATGTCAATGAAATAAATCTTTTGGATAAGAAATTATTGGAAACAAGTTCTTATTGGTTCCTCTGGGGGCCAGGTATAACCTACGGTTATCTTATCACTAATTACTTTTGATATTGAGATGGCCTTGTGACATTCTATTCATCATATTTTTTGTCAAGATTTCCAGACATTAATTACTCACCTTCCTCATCAAGGCCCCTGGATTCATTGCTGGGCTCCGAAAGACGCAACTGTAGTACGTGGTTCTCCAAGAAGTCTCCAACATTGTCAGCGATTCTTTCTTCAAGCTGGGCTTCCCTGGCTTTGGGCTCTTCAGCCAGAGGCTCATAGCTTCGGGCAGACCTAGCTGAGCCAGTGTTGATCAGGGTGACGCCGTCGTAGATGTCCAGGCTCTTCGCCACTGCCAAGCGGTCGGTGAATTTCAATGCTTTTTCCTGCAACAGAAATATTAATTTACAATTATGAATTTTTTTATCTTTATCATTTAATTGAATATTGTTAATCTGCATCATTTGTTTCTTTTGTGCTTAAAATGAGTGTGCTCTTGACGCGAATACAAGTCAAATATGAACCAAACACTTCTTGTTTGATAATATTTTAAATCAGATTTAATGACAAAAAAAAAGAACTAGAAAAGTCGTTCAAGTGTGAATGTGAACTTATTGTAAGTGCCACGATCACGTCACTGATAATGGAGGCTTTTGATAATAATGGTTGTACTATTAAAACTCTGATTGTTCTATATACGTAGTGAGTCTTATTTCTTTGAATGCACTCCACAAGCTTAGAACACTTAAACGATCACTGCCAACGTAATGATCCGCAACCAATTTCAATTTCACTGCTGACAATTGCTAAACAATGGACCAAAGCTTCTCCCAACGCTTTCGTTTTCATTGCAGTATTTTCCACACATCACTTTACACTTATAAACACTGTTTCACTATTGTTCACCTTAAGACATAATGATGTATCGTTCTCTATGCACTCCGATACGACACCAACTAGGTTCTCCGCAACACCACTTTCCTGCACTGGGCTGCAAGTCGCCGAAGCCAAAAAGGCCAAAACCACTATTTTCTTCCACATTTTTGCAAATTTATTCACAGAAGAAGTGGTTGTTCCTCGCCGACGCTTGGCAAGTTATGATATGTTCCCAAAAAAACTCTTGGATTTTATCCTTTGACCCCCCACTACGGGTTTGTCAAAGTGATGTAAATGCGTATGTGTTGTTTGACGCCCGCTAACTGATAGGCCGTGCGAGTTCAGTCGTAAGGCGTAGGGATAAGTAGAAAAACAAATATTTGGTCTTAGAAAGCGAAGCAAAGTTTGCATTACGAGAACCCGATACTCGCTTATGGCGTTTGTGATGCTAGTGCAAATGAAACGAAAGAAAAAGTGTGATTGTTTGATTTTTCTTACGAGACAAAGTGAAATCTAATATAACTCCATTAGCGTTTCGAAATTTTTGACTTTTTGAGAAAATTTACCAAATTTTGAATTGATCAAATACATTTGTCTATTATTGCATGATATCGTCCCATCTAATATGAAATGTAGCTATTTTCCGATTCTACAATTCGAGGCCAAGATCGCATATGGTTAAAAAACCGGTAAAGCATCAGATGACCCTAAAAAGTGACTTTCTGTCGCATAGCCGTACACTTTTCCCAATATTATTGACCTCAGCTTTTTCCGTGGTTCATCTTTGGAATTTTAGGTAGGTGTGAGGTTACTTTCGTTTTCAGACTGGATTAGTTTCCTCAAATGGTATGATAGGCTTAGGAAGTATGTTAATAAAGTTTTGGCTGTATGTTGGGTTAATGTTACTGCATAATCTAAAGTTTTATGTTTATGAACACACGCACACAAATCGCGCCTATATCCCTGGCGGGGTAGGCAGAGCGCTGATGACCGTAAAATTACGGTCATTGTCGCCACGTCTGACAAATGCCCGAGTGCCGCTTCAGACGAGTCGTGCATCACTATAGTGACAAGTTGTCAGCTTGTCGCCTAAAATTGCAATACACATGAAACCCTCGAGTCCCTTAGTCGGTTTTTACGACACCCATGGGAAAGAAAGGGGTGATGCTATTCTAAGCCGGCATCACACGGATTTATGAACGTGTAAAAAAATATTTGTCACGTACTTTTTACGGTATTTGATTTATGATAAAATTGTCATTTTTAAAGTTGAGGTCAACATGAATAAAGCAAACCGCTAGTATATTTGTAACAACTTTTAATACACTATTTCGGTGCTATATGCCATATTATTGCTTTAACTATTCGGAGGTTGTAGTCTTGCCGAGTAGTGCCAGTTTAAAATAGCATCACCCCATTTATTTTCTGCAGATGTCTTAATAGATGACTAAGGAACTCCAGTTAAAGCTAAAGTGATACACAAAATTTCGGAAACGACCGTCAAATATTTATCAAACATGGCGATATAAACTGTATTTTCACGGCTGTTGATGTTCTGCGTACTCCGCAAGTGCTTGTAACGTGATAAGGGTACGTAAGTAATGAACGAATGAATATAATGTACATGGTAATTCCAGTAAACATGAATAAGCCTTTACGAATATCAGCTTATACTTTAATAGTCTTCATGTCACTTCAAGTCTTCATTGATCCTATTTTCCATACAACTACTCATACAGCTACAACAGGCCACCGCTGGACATGGGCCTCCCTCAAATTGGAGGGTATTGCTATATTCACTACGCTTGGCATTGGATTAGCGAGTGCAGTGTAATATATTGCAGATATTCACATGAAACGCTGCCTCTCATTTCATGGATTTATCCCTTAGTCGCTTTTTATGACACCCCCGATTTTTACCCGTGCAGAAATCGGGTGATGCTATTCTATTCACCATACTGCATTTTTTTTTCATAACCTACAAAAAACGAGATCACAAGCTATCATAAAGCGCAGATTACGAAACGACTGCATGTTTCAAGTTTAAGTGTACTATTACTGATACACACTTGTCATCGTTGATGTAATTTCGTTACTGCATTTCTTGTAACAGACTTTCACTACGGCGTGAGCAAATTTTTTTAACCGACTCCGTTGGTAAAAAGGAGGGTAGACTTTTAGGTAGATACGTTATATTTTACAAAGAACTTGTTGTAAAAGAGATGAAACTTGGGTGTAAGTTCAGACTTCAGACGTCCAATATCTAATTGAATAAAAATGACATCAAAGGTTATTCTATGCGTGATTAAAAGAAGATCATATTTCAAGACCATTATCTGAAATTCTGCGTCCAAACTATTCGTAATAAGAGAAATACGACTTATCACGGTGGGTTTTGTACTTTTTTATTTTTTATGTAAAGAGCCAGTTTGGCAAACAGGTCAGGTGCTTTTTGAGGATCTGCCGCCAAAGATATTATTATATTGTGACCTTTTCGAGGTAAAAACAGTTAGTACCTAACTTTTAAAGACTTTTTTACCGTGAACTGAGATTGACTAATTAGCCTCATTAATTTTTGTACTCGACTATAAATAACAAGTAATCAAATAAATTCAATTAAATCTGAAGGCGGATCGCACACTTAACGCACGTTGGAGCGCTAAAACATCGCAGCAGTCTGTCATATCCATACTAGAAATGTCAATCTCCATACTAGAACCGATCAACCACTGCTGCCTGTCGAGTGCGGTTTTAGTATGAGGAGTGACGTTTCTAGTATGAATCTGACAGACCGCTGTGATGTTTTATGACTTATTTTCAGTTTCTTATTTTGATTAGTGAGAATAATTAATACTGTGAGTGCAGTAAATCTCAATAAATTTTATTTTACCATGAAGATGGCCACACTGGTAACCGACGACCGATGTGGCGCAGTGGTAGTGCCTTTGACGCAGAAGGTCCCGGGTTTGATTCTCGGTGGGTCACTAACAAAGTTGATATTTATCTCTTTGTGAATTTGTTCCCAGTCTGGTTAGGACATTGCGGGCTGAACCCCCCGATTGTCTGTAAGTAACATGGTTCCGTGTTTCGGATGGCACGTTAAGCCGTAGGTCCCGGTTCCTGTCTATGATCACTTAGACGGCGGTCGTTACACAACCATGTCAGAAGCCTGCTGCTTGTAGAAGGCGGTTGAAAAATTCTGACACTAGGGTTCATCGAGTCGTTGGACGATTCGGTGTCCAACACGAAAATAAAGACTGATAATTTTTTTGATTTAGTAAACTTGGATGGATGCCTGGAATAGATGTCAGGAGGTCACCGATGATGATTTTCTGGAAACCTGTCTCGTTGGGTTGAGTAAATGTGTACTTAAATATATTTCGTCTCTCCGTCTGCTTTCACTGTGGCATATTTATTCCTTAAGAAAATCAGCAAACCCTAAATTATCAGATGTATGCATACACACATACAGATAACGCCTTTATGCGTCGCGGAGTATACAGAGCGCTAACAACTGTAAAACGCAGTCGTTATCGCCACATCTGACTTGTTTGAGGGTCATTTTAGATAAAGTAGTATATCACTATAACACCTACAACAACCGCGGGAAAGAAATGGGGTGATGCTATTCTGTGTCGGCATCATCACAAATTATCAAATTAGATTCGGTAATTGTTATCCAAAGTGTGCTTGTAGATTATTATTATTATTATTTACCATTTATTGTACACAAGAAATTTTACAGGACAAAACATAAATAAAATGGACACAACAGGCACTGCTTATCTCTAAAAAAGAAATTTCTTACAGCAGACCTACAGGAGAGAAATGGCATTTGGCGAAAGGCGGATGAGACGTGCACAATAACTATGAATACGAGATGATTTATATTTATAGATAATAACAAAATGATAATTATAAAACCTAATCTTAAATTAATGAGATGTTATAATTATTTTTTTTTCTTGATATTGTGCCGTATTGGTGATGTTTCATAAAATAATTTTCATATTTTACAATCATCTACACTACGTTCGGACCGTCTAATTGATGAATGACGACCGATGTGGCGCAATGGTAGTGCGACTGTCTTTCACGCAGATGGTTCCGGGTTAGATTTTCCGTGGGTCACTCGCAAAGTTGATATTTATCACTTTGTGAATTTGTTCCCAGTCTGGGTAATGCATTGCGGACTGAACCAACTGATAGTCCATAAGTAAGATGGTTTCGTGTTCTGAATGACACGTTATACCGTCGGTCCTGGTAGCTGACTATGATCACTTAGACGGCAGTCTTTACGCAACCATGTCAGAAGCCTGCTACTTGTAGAAGGCGATTGTAAAATTCTGACACTAGGGTGCATTGGTTTCCCAAGGAGAACTACTACTACTCTACGTTTTCACCGTCTAATTTTTTGCCTTCTATACAAATACTTTGTAAGGAATTTGTAATGTACAATAAGGTTTTCTGTAGAAATATTGACCTTAAGTGACCATGCCCTTGAAGCCGTGCCGTGCCGTGTGATGCCGGCTTAGAATAGCATCACCCCACATCTTTCCCGCGAGTGTCGTAAGAGGCGACTAAGGGACTGGGGGGTATTGGCGTATTACAATTTTTAGGCGACAGGCAGACAACCTGTCACTATAGTAATACACATATTTTCTGGAACAACCTTGGAAAACAATCCTCAAAAATGTCGGACATGGCAATAGCGACCGTATTCTTACGGCCGTTAACGCTCTGCCTACCCTGCAAGGGATAAAGGCGTGATATATGTATGTATGTATGCCCTTGACCAGTTCTTGGCCTTTCGGAATGCATGTATCTGTATTGATGTCAAGTGTCATTTATGTTAGCTGTTATCAGTGTCCGTTAGCTACCTTTCAACACCAACTTGCTTGTCATGATACGAGGAGTAAGTGAGCAAGTTACTGCTTTAGAAATTATACCAAGCGTTAGTATTTTCTGGCCTAGAATTCACAAGAGTATTTTTTAATTAAAGCTAAAATTTTGAAAAAAGAAATTGTTGATGTCATGTTTAAATGAATCGTGTCTTGTGATTTATTGTAATACAATGGCAACCTAGGAGTGTAAAAAGTTTAATTGGTAAACCTCCTGTCCACACATACACATATCACGCCTTTATCCCTCGCGGGGTAGGCAGAGCGTTAACGGCCGCAAGAATACGGTCGCCATCGCTACGTCTGACATTTTAGATGCCAGATGGTTAATATTGGCTAATAGTAATGGGACAGTACTGGATGAGGGCGGCAAAAGACCGTGAAAACGGGCGTGAGTAAGAAAAGGCCTATGCCCAGCAGTGAGCTGACGGGGGCTGTTGATGATGATGATGATATTTAAATAATTCAGATCGGATTCAAATTGTACGAAAGAACTTTTCGCAGACGTATCCTGAAAGGTTTGTGGGGCATACTCTGCACCTCTCACTGTCTTTATCTGTAAAATTGAAAATTTTTGTCAAAATTCATGATATTTTGTACATTCGAAAAGTCTTTTATAAGTGGTACGCTTATGGTGGTAATTCTTTTCATTTTCACTGTCATTATCACCTGGATCGCACACTTAACGCAGTTAAAACCTTACTGTCAAATCCTTACTAGTAATGACAATTCTACTAAAACCGCTCAACCGCTTTTAACGCAGCGCTATCGCAGCGTCGTCCGTCGAGTGCGGTTTTAGACTTTTAGTATGGGGAGTGACGTTTCTAGTATGGATCTGACATACCGCTGCGATAATTTTTGTGTTAAGTGTGCGATGCGCGTACCACACATCACGAATATTCGCATCATTCAGAAGAAAGTGCCTTGAGTAACGTACGACCTTGAGTAGCGATACTTAACGGGTACACACTGGTTGGTTTACTTGGTTAATCTAAAATTGGTTAACCGAAATTTGGTTTTCCTAGCCACATTAGAGTCCATTGCAGTAAAGGCCCAATTTAAAAGACTGACAGGAGTCGCCGTCGCCCAATAAGGTGTGGATGACTTAAATAAATGAATAATTGAATAGTATAAAAATAACATAAGCATAAATATCAAATTATTATCTTTTCAGGGGTAGGAAAAGCGTTAACAGCCGTAAAAAACAAGGTCGCTATCGTGCCTGAAAAATATATTTTCAAGGTTTTTTAAAGTAAAAGTATGGAGTGAGGCTAGGTTGTCAGCCTGTAACATAAAACTCTAATATACATGAAACCCTGGATTCTCTTAGTTGCCTCATACAACAACCGTAGGTTCTATCTTGGGATCACTTTAAACGAAAGTAATGCTATTTTGATCCGGTAAGACAGACTAATGAATTTCAAAAATCAAAAACAAACATATCGGTAAGAAATTTAACCCAGTGTGTGTCATATGGGCGCGGTTTGTAGCCGCAGCCACCTTACGGAACTTTCGCGGAAGTAGGTGCATACCGCACCTTAGGCGGATCGCACACTTAACGCACGACGGAGCGCAAAAACATCGCAGCGGTCTGTCAGATCCTAACTAGAAACGTCACTCCCCATACTTAAACCGCACTCGACGGATGACGCTGCGATAACGCTACGTCAACAGGTTGTTTGAACGGCTTTAGTATGGGGATTGACACTTCTAGTACAGACCTGACAGTCCGCTGCGATGTTTTAGCGCTCCGTCGTGCGTCAAGTGTGCGATCCACCTTAAGGCCTACAGAAGAATGGGGCACTTAACAATGGCACGCGCTAAGGGAGGGTCAAATAGGCCAGTGTGATAAAAACAAGTATGAAAGATAAAAATACCCATGTGATGCCGGATTCGAATAGCATCTCCCTATCTCTTTCCACGGGTGCGTAAGAGTCGCCTTATGTACTCGAGAGTTTCAAGTGCATTACAACCTTTAGGCGATATTTAGGAGAGGCTGACGATCTGACACACATTTTTCTGAGATAAAGGCGTGATATGTGTAAGAGATAAAGACTTGGGCCATGTGATATCTGTTTCTTTCTTCGTATTGCATATTATCCTATCATCCATAGCTTAGATATGTATTAGTTTATTTTAATGTATTTATTAGTATATTAAGTTTTTTAAGTATTGCTATGTAAAATTGTTTATGTATTATATTGTTATTTATTTAGTATCTACTATTAGGTAATATTTGCACTATCCCGCTTCCATAATCGCACTCTCTCTTTTACCCTAAGGTTGCCTGGTAGAGAATGCTACCTAGCATTAAGGCCGCCTTATTGTACTGTTTCTGTTGTGTTTTCTACATGTTGTTACTTTTTTGTGCAATAAAGAATTTTGTTATGTTATGTTATGTTATGATGTCTGCGTAGTCGTAATAGGCGACTGAGGGACTTGAGGGTTTCAGGTGAATTCAGGTAATTATCTCAAAAAGCTCTCTATATTTGTCAGACGTGGCGATAGCGACCGTAATATTGCGGCCGTTAACGCTCTGCCTACCCGGCAAGGGATAGAGGCGTGATGTGTGTGGGTGTGTGTGTGTGTGTGTGTGTGTGTGTGTGTGTGTGATAAAGACTTGGGTTCTGCGGATCGTTTTGTCTTGACCTGCTGCCATGCGTCTCATTAAGATGTCATATTTATGACGTAGGTTACTTCTGGATCGTCTCACGGGATATTTGATTGAAGAAGGTTAAAAAAATATATTCGAACTCTTGCGATTATTTTCTTTGTGCCAATCTCAGAAGAAAAGATACGTCAAAGATTTGGTCTGTGTTTGAACAAGTTGCAGTTCTAAAATACAATCTAGATTTGGCCGATTTCTTTGTCCAATCACAGTCAGCTCTTAATTTATCTGTTTGATACCATCGATGTTTGAAAATGCTATCGTTTTGTGAACAATTTTAGTTGTGTCGCGTCGTCATCATAGATCATTCTGACCCTAGGGTTCATCGGATCATAGATTAGATTGTTGTTCTCTACGATATGAATAGATGAGTCACAAAAAGAAAACGCCCACCCACGATTCTAATGAACAACTCAACTTTGTCACACCTGACAGGTTGACCTAAAACACACCTTACAACTCTTCCGTTCTCAGCAAATCTGTTATATTAAGCATATTTACGATAATTTCAGAAACCTTGAATGAAACGCGGTAATTTCTGACCACAGGGGGTCGACAAATAGTGGTTTACACATGCACCAAAAAATTATCCGGATAAGTTTATTGGATAAAAGTATTAACCAAATCCCATACCTACAGAAATCTAAAATCATACTATGGCAATATTGCTGCCTCCAATTGTTGCTGTCAGAGTATGGTGTCGTACATTACACTAATAGCCACAACAGGCCACTGCTGGTCATGGGCCGCCGGGGAGTTTTCGCCTTATTCACTACACTTGACGACGGATTGGCGAGCGCAGTGCAATATTTGCATTTACAGCAGATTTTCTGCCCATTCCCTGGACATAGCCTATTTTTGTAACACCTAGAGGTAGAATTGGAGTGATATTTTAAGCCGCTCCCACTCGGCAAACAAAAATAGTTTGCGAATATCAAAAACCGCAATCTCCAGCAATGTGTGTGCGATCCACAAATAAA
This sequence comes from Keiferia lycopersicella, assembly GCA_029255805.1. Classification (NCBI taxonomy): domain Eukaryota; kingdom Metazoa; phylum Arthropoda; class Insecta; order Lepidoptera; family Gelechiidae; genus Keiferia; species Keiferia lycopersicella. The sequence continues at coordinate 2,713,192 of JARACZ010000028.1, forward strand.
CCGACAAGTCAAGTAATCACTCCTTTTGACCTACAAGCTGCAACAAGCTTGGAATGCTGCTCATCCACTTTTATGTCGATGACTTGTTCAGTCGATTAGGTCTTGTAGTTCCGTTTAACTCATTCCATGATGTAGTACAGTCAAACTCACATCTAGATAGCCAATACCTAGTAGCTAAGTCTCATCATGGAACCCCGACGGCGACCCATGTGGCGCAGCGGAAATGCGACTCTTCTTTCTTCTTTTCGTGTCGGACACCGAGTCGTCCAACGACCCGATGAACCTTAGTGTCAGATTTTTCAACCGCCTTCTACAAGTAGCAGGCTTCTGACATGGTTGTGTAACAACCGCCGTCTGAGTGATCATAGACAGCAACCGGGACCTACGGCTTAAAGTGCCATCCGAATCACGGAACCATCTTACTAACGGACAATCGGGTGGTTCAGCCCGCAATGTCCTAACCAGACTGGAAACAAATTCATAAAGTGATCATAATTTTACAGTGCATAGGCTAAGCTGTAATACTGTGTATTTCAAATAAATAAATAAATCATTAGATTAGTATTACGCTGGTTCTAGGTCCAATTGGTGTGTCACAAAGCTGATATTTATCACTTAGGGAATTAACCCTAATCTGATTAGGACATAGCAGGCTGAACCACTTGATTGTCCGAATGATGGTTGCGTGTTTCGGATGGAACGACCGTAGGTCCCGGCTGCTGTTTATGATTTCTTAATTATGATCAGCTGACTGCTTCTATTATGGGAGGTTAAAAAGTGGCGTCTCTTTTTTAGTATCAATGTTTGAATGGACTTTTTCAGTTCTTAGAGGGCTGCTCCTTACACCCTGTATATTTAAATCTGATTTCTATCAGATACTGATTTGATCATTATGCAGGGTGTAAAAGACGGTGTAACGAAAACTTTGCAAGCGTACTCAGACCATGAAACTGAACAACTTTTTCTTTTTCAAGGGGCTATGTTGGTAAACGTTAATTTTTTTTCGACCTTCTATACAAATGTCCCGATCAGCTGAGTGATTTTGTATGGGAACTCGAAATATTGTTTTCGTTTCCCAACATAGCCGCCATAGAAAAAGTTTTTCAAAAGATTACGCCTGCAAAGTTTTCGTTACACCATCTCTATTTAATAATTCAATATCTCGATTTACATACCTATTTTTTAAAATATCTGTTACAAAAATGACATAACCAACTCTTTAAGACACCAAATCGTAAAGTAGGTATCTTAAATTCGATTCACAACTCTTTCAACTCATCACACCTTATGTGTTAAGAGCTGTTAAGATTTCTATTCCATATGCACAGATCCGTGAGTTGTACTATCGCTGGCTTTCAACGCAAACATAGTATTTTGCGTACCTATTCTGTTTCTTAATACACATTTGGGATGTTTTACGCTGAATACTCATCCTTCGTTTACAAGAAGATAAATAAGAATAAATTGCGTTATATCACTAAATATAAACCTAAACACGTAAAAGTCTAGTCTATACCAAATATCTCCGTACAGAACATACCTATACGATACATTAGTATCATAATATAATATGCGTCAGCTACAAGAAAAAAGTAGAGAACAAGGTCGCCAGTTGTACCTCTGCTTTGTTGATTTAGAGAAAGCATTCGACAGTGTGCCTCGCGAAGCTCTCTGGATGGTGCTAGGAAAGTTAGGGTGCACAGAAAAGTATGTGCGACTCCTAAGACTCCTGCATGACGACATGCAGTGCCGCGTCTCTGTAGACGGTGAACAGTCTGATTTCTTCCCCGTCACCTGTGGGGTGAAACAAGGGTGTGTTCTAGCGCCCACACTGTTCGCCTTGTACTTTGCAGTTGTAGTCAAAGAAGTCCTAAATACTGTTTCCCAAGGAGTCCGCATCCGTTTCCGCACAGATGGCAGTCTTTTTAACCTGGCTAGACTTAAGGCGCGCACTAAAGTCTCGTATGCATTGATTACTGAGATCATGTATGCTGATGACTTGTGCTTTCTTGCAGAATCCCCAGACGGCCTGCAACAGCTAATGTCCGTTTTTCACCAAGCATGCTGTAAATTCGGCCTGAAGATCAGTGTCAAAAAGACGGAAGTGATGTCCTTAGACTCGCATGGTCGCGAGACACTGGCGATTATGCTTGGTGAGGATATGCTGAAACAGGTTGATAAGTTTCGTTATCTGGGGAACACTATAACATCTAAGTGTAACCTTGATGCTGAGATCAACAGCAGAATCAGTGCTGCAGCTGCAGCATTTGGGAAGTTGTGTTCCCAAATTTCCATTCTAGTGGTTTTCTGCTCGCACGACCTAAAGCTAGCCACAAAAATCTCTGTATATATGGCGATTGTGCTGCCAAACCTTCTATACTCCTCCGAGACTTGGTGTGTGTATCGTCACCACATACGCACTCTGGATCGCTTCCACCTAAAATGCCTTCGCACCATCATGAAGATCAGATGGTCCGACCGAGTGCGCAATACCGAAGTTCTGAGACGAGCCAATGTTGGTGGCATTGAGGCCTATCTAATGCGTCGTCAGCTACGGTGGTGCGGTCATGTATCCCGGATGTCGGAGGAGAGAGTGGCGAAGCGCATCTTTTATTCTGAGCTAGAGGAGGGCAAGCGAAAGCATGGCGGACAACTCCTCAGATATAAAGATGTTCAGAAACGACACATGAAAAGATGCAACATTGAGCCCACTCAATGGGAGGGTCTGGCAGCACAGCGTCCCGAATGGCGCGGGATGGTTAAGAGGCAAGTCCGCGAGTTTGAGGAACAGCGTAAAGCAGACCTCGACGCTAAGCGCGATGAGCTGAAGGCCCGTCCACCCGTCGCCATTAACTATAATTATGTAAATGGCAAACTCACGTGTCCACGGGAGTTTACTGCCAAAATTGGCTACAATAGCCATCTCCGGGCGCATCAGCGCCGATCTGATTAGGAGTCAAAGTGGTCGCCATGGCCGAAATCGGTCGGAGAGATCATCATCATCATAATATCTTGTTTCAAGCGTTTTATATATCTTTCGTGTCATTATTTGTCATATCTCTCTAAGAAGCGAAGGAGAAAATGTAAAAAATCACTACTAAGAATGATCGTGGCAACCTGCTCTGACTGAATTGAAATATATCGGGCATAAAGATTTTCATAAAAAAATCAGCATAGGATCATCCCATTTCTTTCCCGCGGGTGTCGTAGGAGGACACTAATTAAATCGAGGGTTTCACGTATACGTAATACTATTTTAGGTGACAGGCTGACCAGATCACTAGGTAAAATCGTACACATTATTCTGAAACGGTTACTTATCATTTAGACCTGAAGATAACAACCGTGTTTTTACAGCCGTTACTAAAAAAAACGGTTAAATAAATAAATATAGTTGATAATTGATTGAGCCGTGTGATGCCGGCTTTGCATCACCCTATTTCCTACCCGTGGGTGTCGTAAGAGGCGACTGAAGGATTTGAGGGTTTCGGGTGTATTACAAATTTTAGGCTACAGGCTGACAACCTGTCACTATAGTGATATACAAACTATCTCAAACGGCCCTCTATATTTGTCAGACGTGTCGATAGCGACCGTATTTTTATGGCCGTTAACGGTCTGCCTACCCCGTAAGGAGTAAGGGCGTGATATGTGGATGTATGTATGTATAATTGATAGGAGGTAATGTTTACTTTTAGGAGTATATACACAATTTCCGAATAAGGTTTCTTAAAGTAGGTAGGTATGTTGCATTTGCATCCACGTCTGCTATTTCCATTCTAGTGAGAGTTGGCCCATTGTTAGTTGGCCGCTAACAATGGGCCTCATAAGAAGGCTCAAGGTCACTCAAAGGGCAATGGAAAGGGCTATGCTCGGAGTTTCTCTCCGCGATCGAATCAGAAATGAGGAAATCCGGAGAAGAACCAAAGCCACCGACATAGCTCGAAGGATTGCGCAACTCAAGTGGCAGTGGGCGGGGCATATTGCTCGTAGGACCGATGGCCGCTGGGGCCGGAAAGTTCTCGAGTGGCGGCCACGGACCGGTAGACGCAGCGTAGGTAGGCCTCCCACAAGGTGGACCGACGATCTGGTGAAGGTCGCGGGAAGCCGCTGGATGCGGGTGGCGCTGGACCGATCATCGTGGAGATCCTTGGGGGAGGCCTATGTCCTGCAGTGGACGTCTATCGGCTGAGACGACGAGAGTTGGCAAAGCAAAGCAAACGCACAATTATGCGTGTACTATCTGCAGTATCTTGCGTTTCTCTCCTAAGGGATACATTCTACATACATACATACATATATCACGCCTTTATCCCTTGCGGGGTAGGCAGAGCGTTAACGGCCGTAAGAATACGGTCGCTAAGGCCACGTCTGACATTTTTCAGGATTGTTTTCCGAGGTTGTTTCAGAAAACGTGTGCATCACTATAGTGCCAGGTTGTCGCCTAAAAATTGTAATAAACCAATATCCTCGAGTCGCTTAGTCGCCTCTTACGACACCTCCGGAAAGGATGTGGGGTGATGCTATTCTAAGCCGGCATCAGACGTTGTATACAAACTATTGTATATATTATAATATGCAATTGTATTTTAGAGAGCTAACATTGTAGTTTCTATTGACAATCGAAAGAAAAGTCAAAGGCCTTAGTTACTACCTGATTAATCACGCATTCAATGAAAAGCATTTTTTCATTTCTAACTCTATGTCATGTGCATTTCGCTTATTAGGGCAAGTGGCAGCACCAAGGGAACATTTTTTGTAATAACAAGGCTATTAATCTTACAAATACTTATTGTAGTTAGGTGTGTTTGATATCAGTCCTGAAGTTTATTTATCAATACTAGTAGTATGCGAGCAAAAAAACAAATTTTAACTTTGACGGATTGACCTTACTTCACAGGTAAGATTCGAAATTTCGATTATGTTAGTTCTCAAGAATATGTTCAGGTTAAGTACCTTTTTAAATTCAAGCACCAATGAACATCAAATTGCATTGAAAGCTGTATTGTATAGTCAGAATAGAGCCAGAAAGCTTAGCATTGTCAAGGTATTGTTATAAATAAAATGCTATGTCATCCTCAAATGACAAATCAGATATTAACAAGTGCGGTTTGATGTTCATTGCGCAGGCAGTTCACAAATGAAATATCAAAACGACTATAGGCTACGCAATGTATATTGAATTTTACTTTGAACTTAGTTTTGTGAAAAGGTCTCCTGCCGCCTGACTAGGCGTTATGATTTGTTGTTTGAAACTGCATATCATTGTAACTGATTTCACTTGCTTTTGTCACTAGCTTGTTAAGATGATCGAAGAGAAAAGGTACGTTATTATTTGTACGGATTTATCATTTATATATATTTCTTTAAATGACAGACCTTTTTATCTTTTAAGAACGTATCAATTAGATACTATTTAATGGAAAAGACGCAATATTTTGTTGTTGAAAATAATCTACTACGATGCGTTCACTAAAGAGTTCGTTGATTCCGTACAATAGAAAAAAACTACATTTACATCGGGTCCTGAAACTGGGTAATCTTTGTTTTTGATTCTAGTCTAAGTTTGATAAAACTACAATAAAAACTCACAAAAATACTTACCTGAAAAAGTAAATCAAAATGCATATTTTCATTTGAATAATTTAATGATATAACAAGTTCGTCGTAAGAATCCTTTTGTATGTACATCGTTCGTATTATAAATAAATTCGCTGGTTATTATTAAAATTATTATCACTCACACTCATCTCATCTAAAAATATATACGTATACAAAAAATAATAACACAAAACTATACAGAAGTCTTTGGAACTAAAACTTAAATATAAATTGTGGTAAAATATATAGGTAACTATAAAACAATACAAAAAACGCATTATTAACAATCAAATACGTAGTCATATTACATACACATACATAAAATACATACTAATAAGTCAAATCAGTCGTCATAAACTTAAAAATATAATTAAAATACTGGTAATATAGAATACTGTTAAGTAAAAATAAAAAATGTAGATCACACAAACACTCATACCAATAAAATATATAGGGTATTAATATATAAAAATGATAAAGATAACGGTAATAGCGGTGGTTATCATGATATAGACATATACTTGGATATATAAATGTGATAAATGAAATATCATGTAGTGAATATAGGAAACTAAAGCTAAACCTTGGCATAATCAGGAAAAATATAAACACTGACCTTTGACTGGGTAAAATAAATTATTATACTTAACTATCCTGTCACATGTTCTACATGGCAACTAGAATAAGAGAGTATTAAGTACATTTCATTCAAAAAGAAAAAACAATTCTGTACGAAACATATCAATCCGACATTTTGCTCATTCCTCACACATTTGCTTGGCTAGAATAAACTCAAAGTCACAATAACTAAGGTAGGTAATAAATTAAATAAATAATAATTTATCTAAATCTACGCCTGTTTAATGTGAGCACCGTACGCTAAGTTTTGGGCATCCTGTGATCTGCCCCAACCACCAGAGCTTTCCCATCCGGAACCACCTGAGCTGCCGGAATCAGACCATCCACCGCTGCTGCCGCCTCCTTTCTTGTCAAGGAGTTTCTTGAGGGCGCCGAAAGCAGCGGCTATGAAAGCGATCTTGCCGAGGAGGTAGGCCTTGAAGACGGCGAAAGCAATGATACCAAGGAACAGGGGGACGAGAGCGGCAAGCTTCAACTTGATAAGGGCAAGGATTGGCAGGAGCTTCTTCAGCTTCTTCTTCTTCTTGCCACGGCCTGGAAAGTATTTTAAAGATCTTATAAGTTATCAGATTTGCATGATCAAACATTTTTTTTCTCAAAATCAAACGCCAAGACAATGAATCTTAAAGTAAAGTCACAAAAATGACAGTTTTCTTTCTTATGAACAAAATTAATGATTCAAGCGTGTCACTATGACTATCATACAAATCAATGGATAGAAAGCAGAAAGTTGATAAACTTAACACAATGCCTCCAGTCACATTGCTTGAGGCATGATGTGACTTATGACTTACAGAATGACCAGCGTGACGAAAAAGCTGATGATTTATCTCCAATTCTATTTTAAGCAATCAAAGTTGGAAAGATAACAGTATTATAAGATTGACAGATGCATCGATAATCATTCTTAAATGCCAAAAAGAAAGAGGAGAGTCACTTACATACACTTGAACAAACTGTAAACAATAAAGTGAAATGTTCTTCGGACGCTTATTCTCAACCAGCTTATAACGGATACTTGGTTTCCAAGATTTACCTTTGACAACGAGATCTCCAATACTAGTCACAACATGGAAATGATTTACCATGACATGCAAATAAGTTTATTGACACAGCATGATATTGTACTTGCTTGAGAAACTTCGAAGGAATACTCGACGGCGCCTATTAATATTACATGGTTATTAAAAATTATTTCTGGTCAATGATTTACTGACCGTTATAATCTTTAACGATAAAAGTTCAGTAAGACTATTTACTGACATTGTTAAGAAAATTCATCCAACAATGTTTTTCTGTCATTTAACATTTGCAACTTTCTTTTGCTATTTTCAGCGCAAATATTTTTGGGATGAAGTCTGCTCGATTGACATACTTAAAGTTTTGTATGTAAAACCCAATATTTGTTTTAAAAATTTTGGCCAATAATCCTCAGAGATTTTAGGAGTAGAACTCATTCTTTTAATATTGCATGGATTTTTGTCCTTCAATGTTTTACCTACATTTCGCGTGAGCTCAAGTCTATTTGTTTTGTCTCTTTATGCAAAATTGTTGTCCTACAACTTGACCAAGCTATAAATCAAAACAACTTATAGGTTATTAAATTTTACTCCGATGGCTTGACCGCGGGTGGAGAGAACCTATAAAACATTACGCTATTTACTTGCATTACCAAGAAAATATATATATTTTCTAATGTGAGATGCAAATTTGAAGAACGTCTCGATTGATCCTGGTGTCAGAATTACTTTCTTAAATATCATAATTTTCATAAAAGCTTTTCTTACCTTCTTCTTCTACAGAGTTGTCTTCTGTGAAGGACTTGGGCATTCTCAGCTGCATGACATGATTGTCGAGGAAGTCAACCACATTATCGAGAATCCTGTCTTCTACCATAGCTTCCCTGGCCTTGGGGTCATCGGGAAGTGGTTCATAGCTGCGAGCTGAACGAGGGCTGCCAGTACCAGCGAAGGTGATACCATCCACGATATTCAGTTCCTTTGCGCTGGCTAGGTTTTCTGTGTATTTCATTGCTTTTTCCTGTGTAAATATAAAAGTAAATTTTTAACTGTTGATAAGAAAACAGGGAAACAGAGGTAACAAAAAACCAGATTGCTTTGTTAGGCTTAAATCGTGACTATGAAGTATCTTACATCTTAACCTTTTCTTATTAAATGTAATGGCTCTAGACATGGAGTTTCCCAGAGGTTTTAAAATAGAGACATTATCTTTTCTTTTTGTGTAGCTATGGTGACCATTAAAAAAAACATAGCTAATCCTATCTAGGAGAATAATGCTCAAAAGTAAATTCAAATGATAAATATACTGTAGTACACTATACTTTTTCAATGGCTTCAAAAAACAAAAAATAAAAACAAAAATTGTTACAGACCAATACAACAAAATTTCATTCAAACACTGAAGCTGAGAGAATTAAGTATCTAATGAGATAAGATCCGAAGGACGACCTTATATAATTAAAAATTTGAAAATTGAATTAAGTGTTATTTGCAAAATTAATCAATTATCATTTTATTGCAGATAACAAAGCAATTTTGTTCACTTTTCTAAATGGGTCAAACTTATCAATCGTGAAAATATTCTGACCTGAAGGGTCATAAATAATGAATTATGCAAAAACTGTTATTTAATCTTCCGGGACAAATTTCACAAATTATATCAGAGTTCCAGAAATAATTGAAAAGCTCTGATATTAGGATTTATTAAGCCGTTCGATGATTTCGTTAACCGCACGAGCAATTAGCACAACCCTTAACAAGCACAACACTGTCACAAAAAAATCCTTGTTTGTCACTTCACTGCACACACCTTCAAACACAGCATGGTGTCTGTCTCCAGACAATCCCGTAAACTTGAAGCAAACCGCTCCATCACTCCTTCCTCCTTCGACATGGGCTTAGCCCGGGCCAGAGCCACGAGGCACAGAATTGCGAACGCTTTCATCTTGGGATATTCTGAACAATTGTCAATGGTGCCTGTAAAGCAGACAGTTTTATTTTGAGCCTCCCCTCTCAAATTTCCATATGTCACGTACCCGAGGCCTCTGTGTGCGCGCATGACGAAATGCTAAGACTGTAGGACGGTGAGTTTTGGAGAAAGCTTTTGTGACTTAGCGTTTTTGCTTGGAGACAAATTTTGATTCAAACTCTTCCGATAACTGATCATGATCGGTTCTATCATCGGCCTAGTACAGATCTTTTGTTGTACTTTGGATTTGATATTGTGTTTGAATAATGTTATTACTAAAATTTTGTGTAGTGGTTTGAGCAAATATTCTCAGTGATTGTTGGTATATCGGTAATGAAAAATATTTAGTTTGACATTAAAATTGTATGTACTACCTATGCTAGATTTTTTCTAAAATGTATCTATAAAATTATTGAGATTTGCAAAATCAAAATAACGGTTGAACTCCTTTATATACCGCTGGCTTCTAATGTCTCTTTCGTAGTTTAGTCCAAAAACGATAGTTATATTTCTTTCTTCCATAGTAAACAAACGAAGCCTAGGCAAACATTAAAGCATATTAACACGACTTTGCGAGATTTAATGGAATTTTAAAAGTGTGTTATTATGGTATGTTTTAGGGTCAGTTAATTCTTTCTTTAGTACTGTAGTGGGCACTCCTATCACTTTCAAACTTTTTCTATTTCTTATAAGATTACAAGTCTATTGTTAAATAGAAGTCGGTACATTTGTCTTTTGTATTGTACGTAATCAGTAGTAAGATAAAACTATTCATCAATCATAAGTTTTCTTAACTGTTCAAGCTAATCAGACGGAACTTTGAGTATAGGTTCATGAAGTTTCTTGATTATTTTTAATTGCTTTTACCAACCGTTGTCAAATTGAAGACATTGGTATAGATTCATGGTTCCCTAGAAACTCCCCCATGATTATAATATTCACACCCAATAGAAATAAAATTATAATCACCTACCTTATTAAAAATATTATTAAAAAAAAATAGTTTTACTAACATAACAATGTGTTCATTACAAACGATGATACTAGCAAATACTTTCTATTGCTACAAAAGTAGGTATTGCTTTTTGATCACATAACCGATTTTCTATATATTACATACCATTTGTATTCGAAGGACTCTAATATTACCCATTTAGAGGCAAAACGCGAGTTAAAGCGAAAGTCAAGTGTTACATTTATACTCCCAGGAACAGGACCATTGGGTGATTAAGTGTGTAATGGTATGTGAGGTATGTAGAAAACTTCCAAGTATATTTAAAATATCCTTTTTAAAATTGGTTTTCCTATTCCTTCGAACAACTATGTTATTTTAATTACTAGATACATATTGTATTGTTTTTATTTTTGGTTTTTTGTTTAGCGTTCATTTATTTTAATAAACTTTTCCTATCCTACCTGAATGATTATTCTTTCGTTCCTATCAAAATGTTGGTAACCAAATTTGAAGTAATTTTGTTATGTTTTTATATTCAAATCGTTGCATTGTGATTTTATCAAAGAATTACCGGTAGGTACATGTGTTACCTAAAGTTTGTGTGACGGTATGCCGGTGGATTTTTCTCATCATAAAAACACGTGCGGCACGCATACAACCTTAACCTTACATTCTGTTGATGGTTTAGTTTAAGTATATGATTTTCAGAGGTAGATAATTAATGACTCTGGAATCTAACCCTTATGTATTTTAAGTCCTCTGTAATCAAATATATAGTCATGTACCAAAAAGTTAATAAAATTTACTTAACGGTAAATACATTAATCAAATACCATTTGATGAAAAACTAATTTGAATTATGCTTCATAATGGATTCTCTTTACAAAAGACCTCCCAACACGTGATTATTTCTTCTTCAGCCATTGAGGTCAAAGTGACGCACTTAAATTCCTTTTCCTCCAAAATTGCGTAACTTATTTAACTTTCTTTGATGATGTTGTCATACCGGAAAGCGAAGACGGACATCAGGCATTTTGTAAGTTGGAAAAGAGGACATAGCATGGTGACGCTCCCATACTGCAGGTTACAAACCTTACTTAAAATTTTTAAATACTTGAGAGACACCCAGAATTTCAATTCTTACAACGATTCGATGAACCCTGGTATCAGATTTTCAAACCGTCTACTAACTATAGGTAGATTTCAATTGGAATGCTGCGATCGAATTACACGCCGACACTTGCAGTATTTTTGAGTGATTAAATATGACATCAATGAATGTTACACTTGTTTTCATACTCAATTTATAATCTACGACTGGACGAAACGCCCTGCGTGCTTGCGTCTTCCCAATTTCTGTTTGAACCATGTATTGGTGAGATTTGACCTTAATCATCAAAAGAAAATTTTTATAGCTAGTCTTCTGCTTGACATGGACCTCCTCCATCGGGGAGTTTGGGCATACTTACTACACTCGACAAGTGGATTGGTGAGCGCAGTGCAATTCACAGGGAACGCTGTCAATTCCCTAGATTAATTTTATCCCCTAGTTGATTTTCACTTCACATGATTTTTGCTGATTGAATGGAGAGGCTATAGCCGGTATCCCTTCGCTCGTAATACAATTACCATCCTATTATTAATCTCTACATTTTAAACATCTTATTTAGAAGTGAAATGTTTTTTTCTTAGACATACATCAAATGCGTCATCAGCATTAGCGTCAGAACTTCAGGTTCATTGTATTGTTTTTTAGAATATAAATAAAAGTCGTTAGTGACAAGCACGTCAAATCAAATACGATGACATTTGCGCCTATCGTCAATCTTTGTTTCATCCCATTTCAAATCAAAAGGTACATGTACTCTCCTCCTCATTACCATGTATTCAACTATTGAAATTGTTCATACAAAGAAATAATGTATGGGCATGCAAAAGATTTGTATTGCGTCTGAACTTGTTCGTCCTTCTGTTTTTATGGGAAGAGGTAGATAGCTGGCTGAAAAATGTCTAAGTCTATGGCACATTGTACACTTAACGCACAACATTAAGCTTAAATAACGCACCTGACAACGGTCATGCTCTCACTGACACCGCATTCAGACTGACTTGATTGCAGATGTTTGAGAACAGGGCAAAGGGCGCCTGACACCATAAATGAACCATATCGCCAGTCTTTGACGTCTCAACGTGCCTTCGTGACAAAATTCCAAGGTTCGATGTTATGAAAAATCTCTTTACTGCAAATGGTAAGAAATAAAGAGAGAGTGTCCATACAAAGATGCCGCTCAATATATTCACACAAAACCTGTCGATGGAGGCGGTACCAAAAGACGAAATGAATGAGTTACCTGGGCCCATTATGTCACGCTTACGTCCGTAATGATCCATCGATCGATGTGCGAGTACGTTAATATAATCAACGCTCATACGAGAATGACCCACTTTTTCGTCTACCAACTGCAGGTTGTAGGAAAACAAGTTTTTTTATGAAAGGTCATAGATGGCTTGGAGAAATATTCAGGTGCACAGCGCATACTAATACTAGTATATATATATATATATATATATATATATAAAAATACTTGAATTGCTCGTTTTAATATTTAGTACCTGGTTGACCGAGCATTGCACGAACTTTTCTGCCGTTTAGTTTAGTGATTTTTGAAAATAAAAACTTAAATAGATCGATTTATAGCCCAAACTGTACAAGTGAATTGTTTCAAAAATAAACCCCCAATATTTTTATGACAATTCGAGATCCCAATCATAAATAACATTCTTGTTCTTATTGCTTGCTTGTATTCGATAGTATATTTAATATATATTCATTTTCCAAACAATGGTTTTAAACTTTGTTGGTGTTCCTGCAATCCATTTCGGTGGACAATAAAAGCGTATCGTATTTAAAGTTTCTGACCTTGAACGCCTTACAAAACGAATAAAGCAGTGATACAAAATAAGCTTGATTCGTCGGCATGCACTCCAATTTAAAGCCAGCGACGTCTATCGGAAGTAAAAGTTCTTGGAGCATTTCTTTGACGCCTGAGAGATTTTGTATTGCAATATAAATAACTACCACTACAGTCAGTCCACTACTGGGCATCAGCTACATCCAATCGGGTCACATAATTTGGGTCAAAGTTAAAAGGGGGTAAGGGGATGCAAACTGGGGTACGACGAGGTTCTAACATTTACATAAAGCATAAAGTATTTAAGGAATAATGTTGCAAAAATATGCTTGATAGACTTTCTTTGATGCAAACATAAAAATAATAAAAAGAAAAATAAAAAACGTTTCTTTTTCCTCAGGACCTATGTAACATAAAACTTATGAGTTACTTATAGCAAAGCTATATATAACATACTAATAAAATAATTCATATTTCTTTATTGTACACACATCCTTCTATTATTTTTATACCCATCTGGTTACTTTACACATAAATTATGTTTATAAAACTTTATATTTACAATTATTCCACTTTATCAAATACGAATTTTTTGTTATTGTTATAATTAATTCAATGTAAGACTGTTTCTCAATTAAGTTCAGTGACATGTAATTTTTTAAGCTTTGGGATACATTTCCTGAAATAAAAGCATTTAATTTTTATTTTTGTAATTTTTACAATACAAAACAAATTTTATAATTTTTACTATACAGTAAGAACATGTACAAAGAAGAGCTTAACTCAAAAGAAACATAGAGCTATCTTCCAGTTGATCAGCTGATAGAACAATTTAAATTGATAACAAAGGAATCTAGAAAATTTTATTATTTAAACCCAATCATAAAATATGAATTCTCAATAATATTTTTCATTTCACTTTTCGATTCAGTCACTGTTAAGTAGAAGCTTGCTTAAAGAAGACGTATGGCCTATAGCTTCTGTTATGCATGAATAGTACCTATGTAATAGCTTCTTCGGAAGCTGAATTCTTGAGACTTTCACCGGTCACGTCTTCGCCAGAAGGCTATTTGCGAGTCTACTGTAAAGTGGTTTCAAGGACAAATTTTTCATGCTAAGGTTGAAACTTTTTATTTTTATGCACTGACAAAAATACTTCTTTGAATAGTTGATTTGTTTGCTCTAGCTAAGAACTTTGTAGAAGAACACAATCTCTAGACAGGTTATAGAAACCTTGTAATTTTTAAATTATGTATGGTTCAATAAAATACTAGCCTAGATACCTAACTTATCTAACCATTTACATACATGTTTATTCTAAGTAGAATAAAAAAAATTTACACCTTTTTATAAATTTGGATTAATAGATAGATAGTAATATTTCAGCCAACAAGTTGTATTCATCATCATCATAGCGTATGGCAATCCCTGCTTGGATCATATCTCTATATCGAGGTTTTTTAGCCAGTTTTCTGCATCTGCGGTGAACCTGTGCAGCTCCGCCATACCACCGGGAAAGCAGCGTAATGGGCACTCGTTCACAACATGGGACAGGGTCTGGTCAGGTGCTCCACAGTCGCAATTTGGTGACTCCCTTAGGCCCCATTTGTGAAGGTGATGGTTAGTTCTCCCGTGGTTGGTTCTAAATCGGTTTAGCCGGTTCCAGGTCCTCCTGCTGGCATCAAAACCTGGCTGTTTTTTAGTAGGGTCTGTCACTAGTCCCGCATTCATACCCTCGAATGAGCTCCATTCCGATCGCCATCCCTCATTTATGGGAATCTGGTCTTTGATACTTTCATCTGCCCATATAGGTGACCTTGACGGTAGACGAGGAGATGGAAGGTCATCCAATGATCGGTTTAACTGAGAGCATTTTTTCCACTCCTTAGCAGACGCTGTATTTAAACGTGTACTTGATTGAATCACATAGGTATTTAATTTTATTTTTGTGAGTAAGACACATGTTTAGTTTTTTACACCATATTTAAAAGATAGCCGTGTGATGCCGGCTTAGAATAGCATCACCCCACATCCTTCCCGTGGGTGTCGTAAGAGGCGACTAAGGGACTCGAGAGTATTGGTGTATTACAATTTTTAGGCGATAGGCTGACAACCTGTCACTATAGTGATACACATGTTTTCTGAAACAACCTTGGAAAAGAATCCTCAAAACTGTCAGACGTGGCGATAGCGACCGTATTCTTACGGCTGTTAACGCTCTCCCTACCCCGCAATGGATAAAGGCGTGATATATGTATGTATGTATCCCTTGCAGGGTAGAGAGACATTTGGTTGTTGTGGTAACCTCTGACAAATATTTGAAGGCAGTTTCAGAAAAAAACCTCTATTAATTTAGTGACAGGCTGTTGGTTACACAGTCATCTCCTACAAGACCCGCGGTATGTAGATTTAAAAAAAAATCTAAATCAAGGTTCATTTCGTCAAATGCGTATCACTAATGACAAAAGAAGACTTAATAGGAGTGGGTTTTCTTAATATGTTAATCATTGTTAGTAAGGGTTGTCACTTTCACGTAAGGCTACACTTTGTTAAAATTTATGAAGTGCGTAAGACTTAAATGTACGCAAATAGTTTAGTTTACGCTAATCCATGTATTTTGTATGCAGACGATTCTGGCTTTTCCTTCCTTATATGTGTTTGTTTTCTTTAAGTACTAATTAATTGTTTACACGATCTTGTCGGTTTTGATTACACTCAGTTCAGTCTAACTGAGGATCTGGAGGGCCCTAGTTGTAATCAATCGCACACAAAGTTGGTATTCTTGAAAATTTAACATTTTTTGAATGTTCCTTTGTCTATCAAATACCTACTTGAATGCGCGGTTTAAGTATGGGTATTGAAGATTCTAGTATGGATCCCAGCGTTGCGGATACGTTAGTTTAGAGCTGTGTTGTGCGTTAAGTGTGAAAAAGCCTTAGTAGACAATCAGTTTTCGTGAGTTAATGGTTTCGTGAGTATATTTTTTGTTGTTAAATCTATTTTCTATATGAGAGCAAATTCAAACCTACGCACTTATCTGACTTACTTACTTGTTCTAAAAAGGTCTTCACTTGAGTAAACAAACATGTCTAAATCATCAACGGTTTTAAGTAGAAAATCTTGTCAGATCCGGTATGAAATATATCCTACTTGTCTAGCTAGAGTCGAGACCTGTTAAGCCCACACCTTATGGGCCACTTTCATCTTTGTCGTTGACCCCATACGCTATGTTGAGACAGCGCCACTATTTTCAAGTCTATTTCTATTTAATTTTTATTATTTATTTATTTCATTTTATTATTTTTATTATTTCTGCTAGTTCATACTTCCAAAGCTTTCATAGGTTTAGTAATCAAATTTTTTTTATTACTATTGTATTTCCGCTGCTTTCAAAAACTAAAAATACCAATACCAAGGACCCACAGAAACGGAAGTCTGTGAAAATTAATGAAATCGATTTTGCAAGGAAATCTACTCAAATATATATGTAACTAATGAAATAAAATGAACGACATAAATTCAATAAAAAAAAGTATCTACTTTGTGCACGAGAATTTATAAATTGGCTATAGGTAGTAGCCATTTTCGACCGCATTAACGCCGCTTTGATTATAAATATAAATGGTTACACTGGCTGAAATTCGCGGAAAGGTCATCATTACTACACCATACAAATTTCCGCAACTAAGCTAGCATATGCAAAGGTGTAATTCAAAATGCAATGCTTATACAGAAGAAGCACAAGTGTATTCAACTTTGGGTTTTACCGCTGATAAAGTCAATACTTTATGCTCACTTTCTTCATGACGTAAGCTATAGTAAGCTCACTTGTTGTTCACTGATAATGAGCTATTGTTTCTGCAGAAAGTGGCTCAGTGAAAACCAAAGTTTGGTATTAAGGTGCATTTATATTGATGGGCACATTAAAACAAACCAAAAGTGGGTAGGTACATTGAGGCAAGTCAAAAAAAGGTGTGCAAAATAATAATAAAAATGAAGACTATAATCATCCTGAGCAATATTTTCTTCAAAAACTAGTTTTTTTTCTAAGTATCATTAACCTTGCAACCTATACATCTGAAAATAAGTTATAATTATGATCTTTTTGAAAAGCTTTCAAATTATCGTGCCATAAACTTATCATAGTAATATAAAACCATACAACTGAACATTTACGCCGGTGACGTACAAATCTTTGAGCTTACTCATAGTAATGTAAGTTTACATAATAGCTAAAAAATAACAAGTGAATAAAAAAAACTAGACCACGCTGACTCATGCGCACGTTTGGAATGGTAACTGTTATGCAAATCGCATACACGTTATGATCGAGCTTGAACTACTATCCTACTATTACTCGTGATAGGTTCTTCGTAGTAAATAAGTCGAAAGTGGAATGCTGACGTCCGCATTCTTGACAACCTGACATGTGTGCACAGGTCATAAGCACCCGAGATCCGGTTTCAATGTTGAACAGGATGACACATACAGATGTTCAATGTTAGATGGTACTCAATATCAGAAGATAGAATGGAATGTTTTTGCAACTGATGATGAATGTCAACAGTATTTGTCTTGTTTTAATAGATCATTTGATCGCAATACTCCCAAGACATATACAACAAGTATTTGAATAGATAATGGCTATGTTGATTTGTACTTGGGATAAAATTTTACAAATTATAACGACTGAAATAGAAAATGTTTGACATTCATACAATAACTAAGTAAAAAGAGTAGTCTCGCAAACAACGCTCAACATGATGAGTATTTGAAGAAATGTCACTTCTGTGAAATAAATACAAAAATAACAATATTTTCAGTTCTTTATTTGTACGAATCATTGTTTGAGCAATAAATATACTAAAATTGTTTTATAACAAATATTATGAAGGGAAAAATATCATACAAAAAGTGTATAACTATACACAAAATATAAAGCTCGTGACCAATTATAAACATTGATATTATAGCACATAGATAATAAAATAAATATACTTACGTATGTGTATGTACAAAAATGACAATAAAAAGATAAAATAAGATATACAACTAAATAATTAAATATCACAGAAATAGACGAAGTATAAATTTAAATACATAATTAAGATAATAAATACGTATTTTATAGTTAAATAAACTGAGTGGGGAGAACTTAAAAACTAACTAAAAATAATAAGGCTTAGTAAAAGGACTAGATTATCATAAAATAATAATAATAAGAGCGATGAGTATTAAAGTACTTGAACATAATTTGTATAAAACAATATACACAAATACGGATACCGTATAAGGTGTGATAAATATACTAATATAGTACAACAAAGAAGGTCATACAAACTCAGAACAAGGTTTATGAAAACAAAAACAACAATAACAGGAAACAGTACGAAACCCTCACAAAGGGATTTCAAATAAATAGTCGAATAAATAATCTTAACTACAATAAATAGATAGTTGTACGTTTTTGACTCCTATAAATAGAAGTGGTCCTAACACGCTGCCTTGCGGTAGTCTTAGTCTGATTTGGCGTGGGCGCCATACGCTAAGTTTTGGGCATCTTCAATTGACCTGCCCCAACCGTGACCGCTGCTAGCGTAGTGTTCCTCATGATGGGGATGTGCCACCACCTCGTAGCTGGTTTCGTGGTGCTTGTGGTGTGCAAGGAGTTTCTTGAGAGCAATGATACCAGCGACAAGGAGAGAGATTTTGGCGAGGAAGACAGCCTTGGCAGCGGCGAAAGCGATGATACCAAGGAACAGAGGAATGAGGGCAGTGATCTTCAGCTTGAGGAAGGCCAGGATAGGAATCAGCTGCTTCAGCTTCTTCTTCTTGCCACGAGCTGAAATAAAAAAAGACAAATTTCAATAAGGTCATTGAGAATGCCACTATTATTACGAAAAAATTATAAGTGAAATAATAGGAGCTGTAGAATTGATATGAAAAACATTAAAAGATAAAAACGAAAGTGACTTTATGCTATTTAGTTATGATAATGTTTTTTTTATATTTTAGATAATAATCAGTCTTGTTTATTTTTGTTAAAATTTGCTATTATTTTGAAAAAAACTTCTACGATTGAGAATTTATTTTACTACAGTATTTGTTCGGCTTAAACGTTATAATATTTCTTGAGCATCTTCGTACTATGACGTAGAGTTTTGCAGCTTTCAAACAAAAAAACCCTCACTTGTATTATTGTTTAGATTTAATACCGTACGTATCATGGCCTAGTTTCCATCACATCTTTGGGAAAGTCCTCCGTGATGTATATGTCTTTAGGGTACTGCTTTTTGTTTCTCAATAGCAATGTTTTTCTCCATTCTATCACAAGAGTTATTAGAATGGGTCTTGCTTTCCCTTCTTGTTTTTTCCCAATTCTCCGGGCACTGCTTATTTCCCACCTATCCCATTCATCCTGTTCTTTCCCACCAATTTTGTCGAATGTCTGTATTATGATATTCAGAAGTTCAGGGAAACTCTTCTCTGTTTCCTTAATTCCATGTAGTATGACATTGTTTCTTCTTGTATCTTTTTAAAGTTTTTTATTTTGCTTTTAAGAGTATTAATTTCTTTCTTTAGTTGCTGATTTTCTTCTATTAGTGGGCTTAGTTTTTCTTCAATTGTTTCTGTCCTTGTTTGGGTAACACTTTCGGTGACCGTTTTCGTGAGAGTAATTGTTTGTTTTGCAAATTGCTCATCCAATTTTTTAAGCACTTTTTCCATAATTTGCTCCATGAGTTTCGATTTTCTGCAAATTGGTAGAAAATTATTTTCGGCTGGCAATATCGCAGCGCTTGCATCCAACTAGTTGTGTATAGTGTACAACTAATTGCCTTGTGTAGAAGTCGATCTGCCGGAAGTGAGTGACTATTCCAACTGTCAATCGAGCTGTCGGTGAGTGGCGCCTATATATAGTTATATTTATGTTGTATAGACGTTCGCCGTATTTGGCCGTTTTTCTCACGAATAACCACAGTTTATCTTCTGAATATTCACTAAAATGCCGATCGGAGTCCGTTTAACGTTTTTATGATGGTTATTTGTTTCACTGCACTGTTTATTCGCACTATAATTTGTAAATTGTTGGGAGCTCACAAAAGTACGTTATGCTTGTTCAGGGTTGCCAACCCAAAAACGTGATGGAAACTAGGAAAATTTTAAGAATCCAGCAAATAAAATTCCCAAAGATGTGATGGAAACTAGGAAAATTTTAAGAATCCAGCAACAACAAGAAATTAAAAATGGCAAATTAGCCTACATTCGGTATGATAAATTGATAATTAAAGAAAAGCCAGTTGAGAAAAGGAAAAGATCTCCCACAACTTCGCCAGACAAAACACTACAAAGTGAGAGTGAAAACTCACACTCACTAAAAGACGCTCACCCCAGCAAAATAAACAAGACTGATGCATTCAAATATATGAAGAACAAAACGAAAGTACCAATTGACAACACAGTACAATAACAACCACCATCGCTTGCCTCACCAAAGAGCACCAAACTTGAAAACAAAACAACAAAGAACAACAAACCTCTCCCAAGCCGGGTGGTCGCCGTGGGAGTAGAAGACCAACACCCTCCACAATCGCAAGGAAGAGAAAAAAGAGAAAAAACAGAAAAAACAAAACAACACAAAGATAACAAAATATATATAGCCACACTAAACTGCAGAACACTACTGAGCCAAGAACGAGAAATAGAGTTAGAGAATGCTATTAAGGAAATAAAATGGGATGTAATTGGATTAAGTGAGGTACGAAGAGCGGGCGAAGAAATAAAAGAGGTTGGAAATAAATATATCCTTTATCAAAAAGGAAAGAACCAGGGCAGCAACGGTGTCGGTTTCATAATTAAAACAGATTTGAAGGAACACATTATAAGCTTCAATGGAATATCTGATAGAATAGCTGTCTTAAAGATACAACTTCCTGGATATGTCAAGACATGGACTATTATTCAGGTATATGCCCCCCATGAACATAAAGACAAAGATGAGAAGGATAGATTTTACGAAGACCTCACAAGTACTCTACAGGAGAACTGCAATAGTAACGAAAACCTGATAATAATGGGAGACCTCAACAGTCAGATTGGTGATAGACTGCAAGGGGAAAACAACATCTTAGGAAAGTTCAGCACTGGAAAAAGAAATGACAATGGTGAAAGACTAATCAATTTCGCATTGGAAAACAATCTTGCCATTATGAACACTTTTTTCAAAAAACGTTTCAACAAGAAATGGACATGGGCATCACCTGATGGAAAAACATACAATGAAATTGATTTTGTTCTCTCAAACAGACCAAAGCACTTTATTGATGTTGATACCTTAAACAACTTCAACTTCCAATCAGACCATAGACTATTGAGATGTGCTTTGAAGTGCACAGAACCAAAAAAGAGTAGGAAATTCGCCTCAACAAAAAAAGCTAACAATGTACCATCGCCAATCCCTGAAACCATGATCAATGAACTAAAGTCAACATTACTCCAAACACAACTGAATAAAACAACAAACCTGCAGAATAAATACAACCAAATCGAAAAAGAACTTAAGAACTTTGCAAAAAAAATAAAACCAACACAATCAAGAAAAGATAACATAGGTGAAGAAGCTCGTAAATTACTGGAATTAAGAAGACAGCTGATGACAAACAGGTCCAAGAATAAGAAAGAAATAGCAAACATCAGCAAATCAATAAACGAAAGTATCAGAAAACACAGAAAACAGGCAAGAACAAAGACTATCTCGAAACACATAGAAAGAACTGGAGGAATTAAAAAAGCACAAAAGGAACTCAGACAGGATAAAAATTGGATCCCAAACATTGTCGACAAAACAGGAAAGCCGAGCACAAACAGAACAACAATCCTTAATACAGCTACAGACTACTATAGAGACCTATACAATGAGAAGGATACTACGACATGCTCAACCTACCTGATAGAACCAGAAAATGAAGAAATTCCACCAATCATATCTAGTGAGGTGCGAAGAGCTATAATGACACAAAAAAATGACAAGTCACCAGGCGAGGACAATATCTCCAATGAACTCCTAAAAGAAGCAGTGGACGTTATTGTACCAACTCTTACCACTATGTACGAAGAAATCCTAACAAAAGAAGAAATTCCTAAGCAGTGGACACAGTCAACAATTATACTGTTACATAAGAAAGGAGATAAGAACCAAATAGGAAATTACCGCCCAATCAGCCTTATGTCTAATCTCTATAAGGTGTTCTCTAAAGTCATTCTCAACAGAATAACACAGCAACTCGACCAAAATCAGCCAATAGAACAGGCAGGCTTTAGAAGACATTTCTCTACCATAGATCACATCCATGTAATCAAACAACTTTTAGAAAAATGCAATGAATATAACAAGAACTATTACATTGGATTTGTCGACTACAACAAAGCTTTTGATTCAATCAAACATGCTTGTTTATGGGAAGCACTCCAAAAGCAAGGCATAAGTAACAAATACATAAGAATAATAAAGGAGATCTATGAAAATAGCACCGCAAAAATAAGGTTAGAAAGGGATGGTGAAACATTTCGCATTAAGAAAGGGGTACGCCAAGGTGATCCACTCTCTCCAAAACTGTTTTCAGCCCTCTTGGAAAATATCTTTAGAAAACTTAATTGGGATGAGTACGGAATAAACATAAATGGTCAGAAAATCAATCACCTAAGATTTGCAGACGATCTAATATCAATATCTGAGACTCCCGAAAACTTACAAGAAATGCTGCAGCAACTAGCTACACAGAGCAGAATTACAGGCCTAACCATGAATACGAGCAAAACAAAAATAATGACAAACAGAAACAAAATACCAATCTTGGTGGATAACAGCAAAATCGACTATGTTGATGAGTATACCTACCTGGGACAAACAATCTCCCCTAAAGACCAAATGAATAAAGAGGTACAGCAGAGAATATCATCCAGCTGGAGAAGGTACTGGTCGCTTAGGGAAGTTATGAAAGACAAATGCTTTCCTGTCTCAGCCAAATGTAAGTTGTTTAATTCATGCATTCTGCCGTGTCTAACATATGGCTGCCAGACATGGTCACTAACAAAAAACAACATAGAAAAAATTAGAGTCTGCCAAAATAGTATGGAAAGGAGCATCCTGAATATAAAACTGAAAGATAAAGCAAGATTAACTACCATCAGGAAAAGAACCAAGGTCAAAGACGTGTCAAAACACATCAGAACAATGAAGTGGCGATGGACAGGGCACATGATGAGGGAGAAAATAGAAAAATGGACCAAAGACGTGACAGAGTGGTACCCGCGAAATGGAGCGAGAAAGAGAGGAAGACCAATAAAAAGATGGGAAGATGAACTTAAAGAGACAGCTGGAAACCTTTGGAGAAGGAAAGCAAAGGACAGAAATTTATGGAAAGAAATGGAGGAGGCCTTTGTCATGAGACAAGCGAACAAAGGAAAAGAGACTGATTAAATTAGGAAATTTATAATGAAATTAATTGCATGTTGAATTTATTTATTATTATTTATTGATAATTTGAATAATGAATTTTATGAATGCATGTTAAAATGAAATGTCTAAATGAATCAAATTTTATAACTAGAAATACTATTTTGTTCGAAATAAAGGCTAATTGAATTGAATTGAATTGTATCATGGCCATTCATTAATGTCTTGTTTGATGGACCGTTATTGAACAGTGGTTAGAAATATAAACCACACACTTGAAGTAGGCGCTTGAGTAAGTACTTAAGCTTTCTCACCTATTATAATAGCGCAATAAAATGTTCGTACTACAACTTCATGCTATTTCCTTTTTTGCCACAACGAATTGTGTTTTATACCGTAAACATTATAACGAGTAATAAACCTGACATCTTATGAGAACTCTTTAGTAAAGCATGCCCATAATTATTGGGAATTGGAAAGGCAATTATATACAACTTTCTTAAGCGAAGTTCTGGCTTGGGAGTGGCCAGTTATGGATCGATTTCACGATGACTTGCTTCGTATATAGTAAACTGGTTTGGTCATGAAAGTTCAAGAAGAGCATCAGGGTTGGCGAGTTTGAGTTGTTGACTTTAGGCAAGAGGCCGACAACCTGTCACTACGGTGATACACAAATCATCTGAAAGGGCCCTCAATATTTGTCAGGCGTGGCGATAGCGGCTGTATTTTTACGGCTGTTAACGCTCTGCCTACCCCGCAAGGGACAGAAGTATGATGTGTGTATGTATGTATGCTGACATTAAAAACATGACTGATGTTGATAAAGCGCTCCTCATTCTAATGGAAGATTAATTGCACACTAATAAATGATTGATCGGATCAATGAGTCTCCCAAGTTTTATAATTCATATAAAACTATTACCAATACGTTTATACCAACATTTTAAGTTATTTTTAAAGGTAACATAAAAATTTTGCGCCGCAAATATATCTGCATTAAGATCTTTATTGAAGTTCAACATTATTTTCCAAAGCAACCCTATTGAAAAACTGAGCTTTGAAAACCCTAACCGGACCAGATGCAGGTTCTCTAACGACCATACCTGGTCCAGTACTACTTTCTTGACCTGGTGACTGTCAAGTGCATTCATTTACAAGATCACGTACATATACATGGTGTGAATGCAAAAACAAAAAAGGATTAATTATAAGAGCAAACTGATGATATGACGATAATGCTAAGTAATGAATACTCGAATAAGAGTTGTAGTAAAAAAATACATGACGCAAGCTCTGAAAAATTGTGCAAGTGACCATGCTTCAAAATTTCTAGAAAGAAATGAAAAAGATGTGCAGAAGTGCATTTAAGATAAAGTAAATATGGACTGTTGTGGCTA
Source organism: Keiferia lycopersicella (assembly GCA_029255805.1). Classification (NCBI taxonomy): domain Eukaryota; kingdom Metazoa; phylum Arthropoda; class Insecta; order Lepidoptera; family Gelechiidae; genus Keiferia; species Keiferia lycopersicella. Next base: position 2,738,137 of record JARACZ010000028.1, read on the forward strand.
TTAAGGTAAGACTAGGCATCCCATATGACAAGGAAAAAATGAAAAAGTAAGCAAGAGTTGCGCCTGAATGCAATCTACACGTTCCAGATCCGAGTGAACGATACAAGTTTAAATGTGGGAAACTCTAATTAACATGCATATAAAATGAGCCAATAAAATTATGGAGAGAGCTACCGTGTCAAGTACAGAAATGATTAATCTGATAGAGTAAAATTGATGTGCTTAGGATGAGAAATTAGATGAAGTGTACAATGATTTTCTGCGTTTATTCAACGGAATTAGAAAAATTACTTTATATGACCAGGAATTATAGTCACAAAGTTATGGAGAAGTTTTTACTTTATCAACTAGGATACTGCTATAGACTAGAAACCAAGCAGGAAACCCGTATCTAATCCAGTAGTACAGGTCAGTACTGTTTTAGAAAACAACTTGCTGTTACGACCTAACTTGCAAGTGGTCAACAGCTTTTATACTACTTTCGAAAATGCCATTACCTGGCTTGGTTAAATGTAGGTAGGAATCGACATCCTTAATGTAAATGAGGAACACGAACAAGAGAAAGCTTACAAAGCAAGCATGGCGTTCGAATAACATTATATAAGTTGAATATAGAAAATATATTATACATATAAATAGGTTTATAAAATACAATATTAAAAAGTGATGGATGGGTGACTGATAAAGAAATAAATTTGATGTTTTTCTTCTAATCGTAGTGACGACAAAAATTAAGATTATAGCTACGGAATTAAATTAAGTAACAGAGTTATTGTGTTTTTTTTTCAGAGAAAACAAAAAAAATGACATTTTTCCCAACTTTCTGAATATATCAAAAAGAAAAAAAATCGCCCAATTAAGTGATTAACATAATTGAAATGACTACAAACAAAAAGTCGTGAAATATTAAAACCTCATAACCCAATAAATTACTGTTACCTTTTTTCAAACATCTTGAGCCTGAGCCAAACATTTCTACTCTTCTACTTACATAGAAAACAAAAAGTACCAAACATGCTATTATCAAATCATCGCCTACGTTTCTTACTAGGTCAATGTTCCGCAGAGCCATATTCGTTTATTTTTTTAAACAAGCCGGTCTTTTTTGTTTCACAGCTCGTTTGTCTAATATGATTAAATAGATGAATGAAAGATTTCTTTTTATTTTCTTTTGATTGCGTGACTTGGTTTTGAATAACTTTAGCATAATAGTGACGTCAATTTGGTAACAGAATTTTTATGCAATGAACCTTACTAGGTAGGTATAATTTAGCTCGATCATCTCGACTTGATATTGCATTAATTTATATTAAGTAGAGTCACTGTCAATCTTATGACTAGGACCTTGTCTATTGAAGTATTTCTATATCAGTGATGCGTAAAATAATAACGAGAAAGTAAAAACGACTAGTCATTTTATAAAGTGATCTATAAAACCATGTTGTTATGTCAACTTCTTCACTAGAATGATAGAGATTTATCGTAACGATGAAAGTCGATACCATTCAAAGCTCATTGTCAAGAATGAAAACATTGTTTTCTCTAGTTTCTAGGCGATTAAAGTTTGTTAGGTTTTTACATCACACTACCTTTTTAAGATGTATAACTTTTCACAAATTGTCAATTTCGAATACAATTTTTAAAGTAGGGATATTTATTACAAAAAATAATAATAATTATTAATTTGATTACATACCTTCCTCAAGAGACCTCTTCATGCCCTCAACGGTGGAAGATGGAAGTCTGAACTGGATGACGTGATTCTCCAAGAGATCAGCAGCAGAGTCTAAGAGCCGAGCCTCGACCTGAGCTTCCCTGGCCTTGGGCTCTTCAGCAAGAGGCTCCAAAGCCCTGGCGGACCTGGGTGATCCAGTTCCAATCAAACTAATGCCGTCGGTCAACGACATCTCCCTTGCGGAAGACAACGTCTCCACATATTTCAATGCCTTCTCCTGCAACCAAAAGATACAATTAAACTCTGAAACACTTAGCACTTTTCACTTCACATCACAGTTCTTCGCGAACCTTTAGGCACAAGGACACATCTCCTTCAGAACACTCCTTGACGACTCCGATAACGCTCCCGACTAATCCAGGGTCGTTGGCTTCCTTCTCCACGGGCAAGGCCCGAGCCGTCGCAACCAAAAGTAGGGCAAGAACACACGCCTTCATCGTAGCTTTCCTATCCAACCCCTACGTGTACAAGATCAGCACAAAGTGTGACGGCGTGGTATAAGCCTGACTGTTTTAAGGCTCTCACCCCACTACTTGATACTTGCCCGGCAAGAAAAGTGAACCCAAAGGCGGCCGATTAAACTGGAGCCTACGAAATTGTTTTATGTTAATAATGCAGTGCGTGTACGCAACCGATCGTGGTTCATTCACACGATGGACGCCGCACCTGCGGTTGCATGCTGATCAAATTTTTGGAGGTATCGAAGCAAAAAAAATTACAATATTGAAAAAGTAGCACTTATCATTCTATATTTTGGTAGAATGAAGAAATATTTCTAATAGACATTGACGCTTAAAATTTTTTCAAACAAATCCTTTAATATGGTATCTTGTTTTGTCTATCGACTAGAGCACTTTATTTTTCAGCATCATAAAAAAGGCCTTATTTGATTATTTGAAGTCATATATTATTCCTGTAGAATTTAGTCTCAATAAATTTACGAGATGTTTTCCTGAACAAGCTCAATTTATCTAACACAAGACAGGGCAACGAAGTGACCCACTAAGGCATTTGAATTGGCCCGCCAGACTCAACCTTCAGTCATTATTTTAGTTTGACTAGTCAGAATAATAAAATGCGGGTTTCGACCCCTCTCAATAGCATAAAAAGTCATAGAATTCCATGATTTTAGAACTACGAAATTTGTAAGTTAGTACTGTTTTCAGTTACAAGACCAAAAAAATCTTAAAAAGGTGTCCAAGAAACCTTTGAAATGTGGACCGCCTGGTAAATTCGTTGGCTGGCCTTGATCTAACATATTAAATATTTTATCTTTTTTACTTTAAGCGCACTATTATTGACAACAATGTGTGTTGTTCTCATGCAGTACTACCATATCTTACCATCAATCTCACAACAACTAGAGATGCTATCTTCCTCTACTATAGAATTAATCACATTTTCACACACAAACAATAAACAAGCAATACTTACAAAAAATTGCCTATTTTCACTTTCCTTTACACAAACCAGTACTTAAATGATCTCATTATAGTTATAATTTGTTTTTTTCCGCGACTTTTCGTGTGTGAAGAGAAAGTGAGAGTTGATATTTCGTCAGAATTTATATGAATTACGAGGAATATCATTAATTTGTAAATCTGTGTCTTTGACGAACACCGATAGCCATAAATTATTAAACCAAATGAAGCTACTTTTAAACATAATGTTGTAATCTGTTACCTAAAAACAGTATTTTTGTTTAGTTAATAATATAATTTTTTGGCGAATGTAGTTGTACCATATAAAAAAAATGTCTTTTAGAATTATTAGACAACAAAAACATGCAGAATTGCACACAAAGAATTAACACTACTACTGCTACAGCCACAACAGTCCACTGCTGGATATGGGCCTCCCCATTTGGCAGGAATTGCCATACGCACCACGCTTGGCAAGCGGATTGGGGAGCGCAGTGCAAGATTTTGTAGATATTCACAGGAAACGCTGCTGCCCGTTTTCTGTATTCATTCTTTAGTCGCCTTTTACGACACTCACGGGCAGAAATGGGGTTATGTTATTCTAAGCTTCACAAAGAATTATCAGTGATATATTTTTATTATCAGTGAATAAGCTTTAACAATAATTCTCTTCCTAAGAAATAGTCCGCTAAACAAATCAACTGTCTCGTTTTCCAACCGAGCTTTTTCATTTACTGTTTTATCAGTGTCATTCACAACATTGTAAACACTATCAACTCAACTTAACATTTTACAAGAATTTTGTATAAAAACTTGATGTCTTATCTTGTTTTTAGGTCCAGGATCTCCGACATAGGTCCAAGAGAGGCCTACTTTCATCCAACCGGTATTACAAGGGGTTTGTGTGAAGAATGCGAGTCATCTACATATAAAGTTGTCTGTACAGTGTACTTGAAAGTGATTTCAAAAATATTTCCTCGTTTTTATAAACTCATCAGAATTTCATTTTATAGTTTTTGTCTCCATTTACCCTATAAAAAGGTAGCGTTAAATTTGAAGAATCGTCAAATACCATACTTAACAATCTTTTTTCTATATTTCTTGAGAAGAAAAGTAGAGTTTGCCGTGTGATGCCGGCTTAGAATAGCATCTACCCATTTCTTCCCGCGGGTGTTGTAAAAGGCAACTACGGGACTCGAGGGTTTCATGTGTATTACAATTTAAAGCCACAGGCTGACAATCTGTCACTACAGTGATACACGAATCATCTGAAAGAGCCCTCAACATTTGTCAGACATGACGATAAAGACCGTAATATTACGATCGTACTGTGCGTACCCCGCAAGGGACAAAGGCGTGATTTATGTATGTAAAAGAATAGTTTCATAAATTGCTTTTCCTTTGTAATGTTTTCCTCGTTTTCTAATGTTTTTATGTTTTTAAATATGAGTATTATTATTTTCAATTCAATGTTACCTATTTCTATGCTGTTTAAAAAGAGCACAAGGTTTCAAAATTCTGTCCAGATCCGTGACACTTACTTTTGTTATGTCACTATGTTGACGGCGTCATTTCGTTAACAATGCTTCACTGAACCACATACAATATCTGTTATACATTATACGATTTGAGGTTTTGCTTGTTTTGTTTGCCCTATATATTACGTAATAGGGTTTTTGGTGGTCAAACTGTTTTTTAATCTAATATTGTAGTTTCAGTTCTCCGTTCAACAATTTTAATGATGTTAATCTTAAAAAGCCAAAAAAAAGTATTAATGTTTTGTTACATTCTTGTCTTTAACATTCTTCTAATTACGATACTGCTACAACAAATGCCAACAATCTTCTTCTTTATTTTACTTGTGGAACACTGAGTCGTCCAACGACCTAACGGACCCTAGTTTTAGAGTTTATCAATCGCCTACTATTATTAAATAGGCGTATCAACAGGTATTGTTCTAAATATCGAGTGATATTTTCTTCTTATTCCTCAGTTTATTCATTTTTACTAACCCACTTACATTAGTGCCGTGTGATGCCGGCTTAGATTAGCATCGCCCCACATCCTTCCCGCGGGTGTCGTAAGAGGCGACTATGGGACACGAGAGTATTGGTGTATTACAATTTTTAGGCGACAGGCTGACAACCTGTCACTATAGTGATACACATGTTTTCTGAAACAACCTTCGAAAACAATCCTCAAAAATGTCAGACGTGGCGATGGCGACCGTTTTCTTACGGCCGGTAACGCTCTGCCTACCCCGCAAGGGATAAAGGCGTGATATATGTATGTATGTGTATGCACTTACATTAGATTTTTATTGTACTCCAGCCAATATAAAGTCGTTGGTCCTTAAGCAACGTACTTACGTACTTATCTAAAAACTTTCATTACGAACTTAAATAATAAAAAAAACTAACAATTTCTCGTAGCCCCTGCCTCAATCGAAATTGATGTTACGTTTTTTATTTCATGAATCAACAATAGAAATTGGATCCAAATTCCTTAGCGTCCTATAGAACGCACACTCATGGTTTGAGCAAAGGAATTTCCTTACATAGAAACTCGAAACACCACTTTCTACGACGGTCAAGGACTTCTTCATTTTATCAAGATGTTGGGCATTTTGTATTTATTGTTCATATAGGATAATCTATGCAGCGCAACACAGCTTATCACTGTACTTTTATTCGATATTCAGCTGTAGCAGATGTTTGAATTATTAATTTAAATATTATTAATATTAGCCACTGTCGTCTCACTGCACGGAAAAAGCCTCTATTGCACGAAGGCACCCAAAAATAGGGAAGAATGGAAGAAATTTAAATATCATTCAACAATTATATTGGATTTTAAAGGCACTTAACTTTGAATATTTCTGTATGTGTCAATAATAAAGTAGAGGTTATGAGCGTAACTGTGTATGTTAATGTTTTTCTTTTTGAAACAGTTCTATAATTGAGTTATATGTGAAAACTCACAAAGCAAAAGACAAGCTTATGCAATTTTATTGGTAGTGTTGTTAGATGAAAAAGTACTTCGTAAATTTATTGAAGCAACAATATATTTTTGTGGATGTAGGTCGTAGGTAAACTATGTCATAACATTTTACAAAACAAAAGTACCTACTCGCAGCTTTGAAATAGAAAAAGTATGTGAAATAAGTAGGCCACTGTCACATTGCAATTTCATCGTTACACGTACAAAGCCATATTTCGCGTTTGTTTTGGCAGCGACTCTTATTACGCCTATTACATTATTCATTACTGTTTCATTCTTTTTGGTTTGTCTTCAGTCTGGCGCCAAGTTGATGTAAGTTGCTATGTGGGTATGTATGCCGGAACTTGGTTGAGTAACTGTTTGACGTTATATCAATATTGGTATGGAGGAACTATTGCTAAGTTATATTTGGGTACAAGTACAATCGATTAGTTCTGCAGAGTTTGATAAAATTGTGTGACTTCCACTGAATTCTACAATCAGATGTTATAGTATAGAGGTCAATGGTGACTGCAGATTATAATTTCAAATTTGACATCAAAAATTATTGCTCAAGTTGTCATATTCATCAAATAATGTTCTCCATATTTGAACTTATTTATATCAAAGAAATGTTACTCCAATTTGACAGGTTAATTAGGTTTTTAAAAGTAACCATAACAATAGTTTGCGGAATATTGTCGACAAACTTATCGATTTTTAAATGAAGGTAAATAAGGATTTGGTAAGTGTTATTAGAGTATTCATACAAAACATGACAAGAAAACAACTAAAGTTCGAGTATTCAACAGTTTATTGATAACATTTGATTATGAATAAGTTAAGTTAAATAAATTAACAAACTGACTTGGAACACATACAATTACGGAGATATAAATAATGATATTTATTACATTTAATATTATAATTAATATTTACATAGTTGTCATCGTTCACCGTAAAGATTATTTAAGTAAATAAATATGAGATCGACGGAAACAAAACCAAGAAAAAATATTTGGAATAAATCAATACATAAATAAACGTAGGTCTCTATAAAAATACATTAACACAAATAAATAGATGGTAATATAATATAGATAAAATAAATGCATATTTTATTTACATATGTACAAATAAAATATACTTACAATACTTACTAAATATACATAAGCAAAATATTTGTATTTTATTTTAATATGATATAATATTTATGATTAAAATATGTACTTGATGTATATTTAAAATTATATTTGTATTTCAATAAAACTAAAACATATTTCAATAAAATGAACATATAAACAATAATAATTTGTATAAAAAAACGTATAAAATAAAATATATAGTGTGATAAATATGAAAATAAATAAAATAAAAATGTATAATAAAACACACAACCGGGACATATCGATGATTATATAAATATTAAAGCAAATTCCAAAGACTCACGTAATAAATACACTCATTGCACATACATACACTTATATAATATCGTTGGGACCTATATATTTGTAGAAAATACTAAGATTTTTGGTACCATACATAATTATCTAATATACACGTCATGCAACGATTCAGTCTTAGTCTTTTTCAATTTCTAATTTTAACAGTTTCCAGTACTTTAAGCCAAATTATAATACTGACCTTTCTAGTACATTCTCTAAAGCAGATAAGCTTATTCAAACAAACGTTTCAATACTGTCTTCTCAATGAACTGAAATATTTTCCTAGCAACCCTAAGCAGCCGAAATTATTATAATAAATAATATTAACAAGGCATGCACTTAATATCTGTATACTATACATAATAATAAAGTCAACTAGCTCTGACAATTAGTAGATGAGACTTTTAACGGCTTTTTCCTTATCATTTGCATTTAAAAATAATTTACTTGGTGGCGGTTTGGCTATTGCGGCGTGTATGCGTTGTATGCTAAGTCTTGTGCCTTCTCCATCGACCTGTAATAACGCAGTTGTAAATATTTTTATTTATTTTTATAAAAAAAAAATACTTTTCATTGTGATCTTTTAATCATAATGCAATCAGTTTCCTAAGAAGATGTGTTTAATTATGATTGTATCATTATTAATTTAGGAAAATAATAATATGTAGATAGTCTACGGCGTTATTTATTTTTGGACATCTTAAAATGTTAATCCTCTATTGTCTTTCGAAGCTCTAATTTGAACTGCGTCAATAATATTAGCTGCTCATAACTTTAATTTAACTTCACTTATATCCAAAGCCTATCTCTACAATATACAATGTATTTTATAATGTTCATACATGAAATAATTTAAACAAAGATACATACATATATCACGCCTTTATCCCTTGCGGGGTAGGCAAAGCGTTAGCAGCCGTTAGAATACAGTCGCTATCGCCACGTCTGAAATTTTTGAGGATTGTTTTCCAATGTTGTTTCAGAAAACATGTGTATCACTATAGTGACAGGTTGTCAGCCTGTCGCCTAAAAATTGTATTACACCAATACTCTTCGAGTCCCTTAGTCGCCTTTTACACTACCCTCGGGAAGGATATGGGGTGATGCTATGCTAAGCCGGCATCACACGGTAAATTACTTAAATGTACCACTCACCTGCTCCAGCCAGATCCTCCATGACCAGCAGAAACGACGACCTCATGCGCTTCATGACCACCTCCTGAAGGAGACAGCAGTTTCTTCAGGCCAATGATACCAGCCAGGACTAGGGCCAGCTTGGAAACGATCAGGGCCTTGCCGGCGAGCAGAGCAAGGGCTCCGAAGGCCAGAGGAACCATCATTCCTCCGATGAGGAGGGGGATGGCGAGAAGAGGTGCGAGCTTCTTCCTCCTGCTGCGGCCTTCTTCCATGGAGCGTTCAGAGGCAGTGGGGAATTTGACCTGGAAATAATGAAATTATTTTTAATTGACTTCATTTCAGTCATGAACCTTCAGCGACAAAAACCCAACCTAACCTAACCTAACTATGTCAGAAGCCTGCTACTTGTAGAAGGCGGTTGAAAAATTCTGACACTAGGGTTCATCGGGTCGTTGGATGACTCGATATCCCACACGAAAAGAAGAAGAAGAAGAAGTGGCAAAATAAAAAATCTTTTTTTTGCGTAGTCAACTGGCAACTGGCAATATAAAGGGTGCAACTCTATAGGAAAGAGTTTGATATCATACATACATTAATCACGCCCATATCCCTAGCGGGGTAGGCAGAGCGTTAACGACGCCGTTATCGCCACGTCTAACAAATGTTTGAGGGTTGTTTCAGATAAGACTATAGTGACAGGTTGTCAGCCTGTCGTCTAAAAGTGCAATACACATGAAACCCTTGAGTCCCTTAGTCGGCTTCTACGACACCCACAGGAAAGAAATGGGGTGATGCTATTCTAAGCCGGCATCACACGGCATAACTAAAATTAATACAAAATTACCCAATGAAGTCTATAATTTCCGTTCATTACAAGAAAATTTACCCATCTTTATGTAAATACACAAAACCTGAAGTCCGTATTGACCGGAAACAAACCCATCACGAACTTGTTTTGGTTCATTGGACCAGACCATTTAAACCACTATGTTTTAATTTGTACCTCTATGTAAGTATTACATTAATTTACATACTCATTGTAGGTATAATATCACGTATAAGTATAATCCAACGCTATTCAAACACGAAATTATATTCTGTCAAAAACATAATCTAGTTTATTATTCTTTCCATAGTTTCTTGGACTGCAGTCATACTAAATTATGTCATGAAAACAGGGATAAGATTATTACGTGATTATCGTTGCATAAACTGATCAAAATAGTTTTGAACTAGAAATTCCAAATATACTAATCCGTCAATAATTTGAGATTTAAGTTCTATGCGTATAGCTTAATAAAAACTAAAAAGAAAGTCACTAAAACATGAAATGATTAATGAGTAAAATCCAATCTGTCCTTATCTTATGATAATTCCTAAGTAAGCCCAGTTTTTTTCTTCTTCAGATAAAACCTAACAACTAGCCAAGGAAACAATATTTAAGTATCTATGTTTTAAATCTTCGGCCTTAACTAGTGGGTGCCCCACACGAAAAGAGAAAGACTAGAATAGCAGAAAATGAAATATTCATGTCCGGAAACGAAAATTCAATCATGAATAAATAGATCTATAACTTGACCGAGCATGTAACTTCTTTTGGATTCCGTGTGATTTCGTAATCATTAGCTAGACTGTTGCTGTGCACCACGCAAAGTTTTTTAGCCACCGGAAACATGTTTTCTATAATAATTGAGTTATGTCAGGAAATGACTGTCCCTGTGGCGTAGCGGATAGTATGCCTGCCTTCTACGCCGAGGGTCGTGGGTTCGATCCCCACCGAACACAAATATTTGTTACGACAATTTTCAAATATTTGTGTTGAGTCTGGGTGTATTCTATGTATAATATGTATTTATTTACAAAAAAAAAAGTATATATGTGTTAGTATCAGCTATCTAGTTCCCATAGTACAAGCTATGCTTAGTTTGGGGCTAGATAGCGCTGTGTGAATTGTCCAGGATATTTATATTTATTTATATTTATATTTATTATCTATACGCTATATGTAAATTATGGCAATTTGAAAAAAAATGTGCTGAAAACGAAATTGTACATGTTACCAAAACATGACTATGTTACAAAAATGAAAGTATTGTTTTAAAAAGGATTGTTTATAAACTTGAAAAAAAAATCAACATACCTAATTATGTCTAAGACTTGAAAATGTATTCAAAATCAACTAATATCGATAAAGTTAGCAGTCGTACGTTGAAGTTTCAAAGCTTGAGATAACCTTTGACCTAGTTATCAAATACATTATATTCAATGATTGTTTTATTATTTATCAATAACCTATATCATTGCTTTCTATTAGATTTATTAAAATAAAAGATACGGGTTTTCAATCAAATATGATACTACAATTTGTAACTTCTTGTTCATAAAAGACTTCAATGTTAAAAATTACATGTTTTTCAAGAGAATGGTACAAAATTGTTGTGTTAATACATTATTACTTGATCAAGTCTATGTAAAAAAAAGAAACAAGCGATAATTGATACAAAGTACTTTACAATACTACAAAGTAAGTAAGCACGCATCAATGGTTCGTGATTAAGATACTTATTAGACCACCATCACGCATTTGCTGACCAATTAGCAAAAGAAACCGCTATAAGTGGGTCGAAACAAGAAAACTGCTTAATAGAGTGTGGCGAGCGAAAAAAAGTGAAGATACATTAATTGCATGCAATTATAGAGATGCACTGAGAAAGCGGTCACGCTGCGTCGCCGTACGGTATGTGCAGTTTTTTCAATGCTCTAAAAAAAGATGAAGATAAAAATTCATGAGGAGCAGTCGCTGCATACATTGATCAAAAACGTAAAATCATTCGAAACTGCTAATTTGACGATGATGTTGTAAATGTAAATGATAACAATATTGATGCTAATGGTACCAACTAGATTTAATAATGTGTGCATATAGATAATCTAAATTGGAGCGCGTTATACCAAGAAGAACTGTTGCTCTTCACGCGTCGTGTAATAAGAAAATTGCGGTAGGAAACAGATACTATCATACATAGATGACATAAAAATATACCATAATCAGGGCAATGCAACGACGTGCGTTAACAATTTCACATAACAACTTTGTAGTTTTATTTTAGCAGGAAAATCCGAGTTTGTCTATTTGATCGCAATGATAAAAGCACATTTCTGTGAACAGTCGAAAAATTTTAGTTTAATGTGAGAAATGAATAATTTCCTTAAATATCTAATGATATGATATGACCATTCATATTTCAAAAATTCGGAAGCTAAGAAACTATCTGATTAAAATATTGATCATAATTTATTTAGAAAAAATATCTTACTAACATTCGAAAGTATGAGCATCGCCAATATGCGAGAATTGTCATGATTAGTCAAAACTGAGTCTGAAATAATTAGGTTCTTTTAATAATGAAGTACTGATAGGGCTTATTTACTCGAATTACAGAAAGATTTTTTTTTTACCGCTTATTGTAATATCGTCAGCATTATGATGTCAAGAACTGACCCTTCTAAAACAACTTCCTAAGGTGTTTAAAAGCAATATAAGTATCTCGATGAATCTTTTACAGGTCAATGTCATGACTTAACGGCACGTGCAAATGTTGATGCACCATTATTATTATATAACGGTCACTATGCTGTCTTAATATAGAGCGTCTATATTACTTTCCGTTTTGAACTGTAATCAAATTAAGTCCAGTCTGCCGTTACCCCCATTATCTTACTTTGGTTAAGTCTGGTAATAGTTCAATGGTTGAGTCATACCATGTCACTTATGGGATAGAACACGTGGTTGATAGAGTTTTTAGATATGAATCAATTGTTCAACCACAGATGTTCCAAAAAAGATGTATTTGTAATTTACATGCGAATTGGAGACCAAATCAGTAGTCGTTTCGGTAAAGTAGTCTGTTTTGTGAAAAGAAGAAGCTTGTAGTATTTTTGGTGAAGTAGACTTTATGTGCCTATGCTTTAAGAAAAATTCAGTCTAGAAAATTATATTGTGGTAGTACTTTATTTTCTTTTTCATGGCTCAAATTGGTAATCATTCAAACTCATATGTATTCTTAAGAATGTTTAAAGAGCATGGAATATGACAATTTATGGTAGGTAAGCAACCATTGTCAGATTAAAAAGTCCAAAATCTGATTAATATGCAGATGAGCTTTGACCCTAAGCCATAAGTCTGGACTGGAGTCACTTTTTCTTTCTGTTCATCCAGTCATAATCTCTTTGTTTCAAGATAGAAGATATTTTCGAAAATACGGCTTAACATTCGAGCATAAAGAGTTAATATCAACAAGAATTCCGTATTATCAAATATACAAAACCTGTGAACCATTCGTAATGGAGAACGAAACCAACTCCATAGGTTATCATTTTACTTTTCTGATATTATAAAGTTATCAAACCTATTATTTTCACGTTCAACTGCTGCAATTTAGATGATCGATTTAGCAGAAAATTGCTTTGGACAATATGAAACGAAAGTAAGCAATATAGCTGTCAAGCATAAAATTATATGATGGAATGTCAACAAGATGCTATATATCTTCTTTAACTTAAGTCCTTTCTCCGCTAAAATGCTAATGATTAAATCTTGTATCTTTATTGAAAGGAATTTATCTACATTTTGTTTACAGGCTAACTGCAATAATTTGATGAACAATATTTTTGAACGTAAAAAGGATTAGATCCTTGGAAAAGTAAGTGTTCTTCTATTTATTTTAAGTTTATGTCCCACATTATCCACCAATCATTGGTTCTTTCAACATTTTAGCAATTCACTTTTCATACTGCTCATAATTTTGATCATTATCTTATCTTAAAGCTTACCTGGATGGTGTGACTCTGCATGAATCCAACAATTTTGTCCAAGATAAGGTTGTCCAAGGAGCTCTCATCAAGACCTCTTGGGATAGCCTCTTCAATTTCGTTTTCGATCTTTGCATCCTTGTCCTTTACAATGGTAACTCCACTAAGCAATGACACTTCATCGCTCTGTGATATTCTGTTCAAAGCCTTGGCCAGTTTGACCTTCAGGCAGTTGGTCATCTCTCCCGCACTGCATTCTTTGTAAGTGTCGTATGCTACTTTCAAGTCCCCAAATAAGGTGTCTTCTGAACTTCTGCCTTCATCTACTGTGTTCTGGTTGGTGGCCGCCGTTCTGGCATTGACCGCAACTGCTAAGGTCAGAATGAGGAGGTAGTGTGGTACCATTTTGACGTAGTGTGCGCGTCGTTTCTGCAGGCACTGTGTTTTAAAATAGAACACGTTTAGCGTTTATATGCGCTTAGTTTCACGGTAGACTGGCGTCGGTTGAGAGGAATGTACCGATGCATTTATGCAGTCCAATATATGGTTGCAACTGAGTTCGCAGCGTGGTCTATGCTCATTGTAACGAGGCGTCTAAGGTCCGCGAGTGATAGTTCCGGAAGAAATTAGAATTCCTCAACCCTCTTATGCATTGGCATCAATCGGAAGATCTGGTCTGGTAACGGATCTCTAAAGAGCCATGCCATACTTTGAATAGCTCTCATATTTTGTTTACTGTAATGCTAATGATTCCCAGATAACTTGTTGGATACCGTATAGTTTGGTACTGTATTGATATATAGGATCCTGCGCAGAGAAATGCCATACGACATGATGATGACCGTATAGTTTTAAAGTTTCCTTAGTATCCTTTCACGTACTTATATTTTTCTATTGCATTGCGTGACTCGTATGTCTCGTTTGTTCCAGTATATAAAATGTGTTGGACATATTTTGGCAGACAGCTAATTTCCTTTTATCAGACAAAGTTTTGGAATGAATTTAATAAATTCATTAATCTCAATTACCATGAGGATTATTTTGTCAATTATTTTTTGAGGATCAATCACGCTCAGAGTGAACCATTGAATATAGAAAGTGGACTTCTAATAATGTTGCCTGTCTAACAATGTATTTGATGTTTATTGATTCACTTTCTACGATACTTATAAAAATTGTTATGTTATGAAATGTAAGGAAATAAGCAGTTACCATTCGAGGGGTGAAAGGCTATTTGGTTTAAGCGACATTTTGAAAACTTTACAGGAGAGCGATTTAAAGTTTTAAATTTCAGAAAAAAAATCATTTCTCTTTTGGTTTTCAATTAATTTTAATATTAAATATGCCATTGTGTTCAGATTTACATTCTTAACAAGATATATTTTTTTCAGTTTGATTAAATGTATATCTGCAGAAATAAATGTCGGTTCATACAAAAAATCCCAATCATGTATTTTTTTTTGGGTAAGGATAAATGATTCAAGTGACAACCCCCTTCCTTTTTTGAGTAAAGCTAAATAGCTGAAGTAGCAGTGTTGGGAATTTTAGCGCAAGGCTAAAAGACTCAAGTGAGGTGGTTAAGATTTTCAGAACAAAGCTACTTGATTGAACTCCCTATGACGACTACATTAGATCAAGGTTAAAACGTTCAAAGACCAACTGACACATAATTCGAAAATAGGCTAAGTAGCTTAAGTGCTAACCGATCTGATCAATCTCGTTGTTTCAAATCCAAGATATTTTAATTTTTTTACAAAGGTGGATGTTAAAACATCAGTAAATATTGTCATCGTTTAAATATTTTTTTAAATATTATAGGAGTTTTTTAAGAATTATTGAAACGAAAGAAGGTAAGCATAAAGCATTTATTATTGAAAAAGTAATACAACTGTATCTTAGTTCGTATAATAACCAGTCTCATAATCACAAAGTTTTCTATATTAAAGTAACTAATTTTAATTAAAAATTCACAACTTGACCTAACTATTTAGTCAGTTTCATTTAAAGATCTCTGTCTCATTTAACAAACTGAAATGTTGTAATTTTTTAATAACAATAATATTAAAAAAGTAACAAATTTTAATCAAAATTAGGAACTTGACCTAACTAGTCACTAAGTCACAATTATACGCTGCATTTTTATATTCTCTTCATTCTTGTTTCTAATTTCTTCGTAAAGTCAACTTCACACAACTTGTAACAGACATCAACTTCACACTCTCCTGTATCCTTTTCCTGGCAAAATAAATATTTAATTTAATTAAACGTTATTTGTGACCCTAGCGTGTCGCACTACGGAGCAAGGGAAATTATTCTACAAACAAATTGCTTTCTTTTTTATTTAACACTTCTTACCTCCAAATCGAATGATTTTCCGATTTCGTTTTCAATTAAGGTAGGTGTTTTTTTTCTTTTGATTAGGTTAAGAATGGGCCATCCTTGTTTAACACATCTGTTGCGGATCTCTTTAGAACAAAATAGTTCGAAGATGATTTACTTTTCAGCGATGTCAAGCTGACCACGTCAGCGACCCTGTCGTTGAAAAACAGTTGAGATTATAACATGTGGAAATTCTCGAAATACTTTGTATTATTTATTTACGTGTTGTAAGATCCTAATTCAGGTAGAGGCTCACGCCGGAGCCTTCAAAAAGTGGCGACCGTGAAAATCAAAGAACAGATCAAAGATCAACACGGGGGAAATTTATTTCGAGCTCCATGTGCGACGAACGCTTTTTGAGAAGGCACACAACAAATTGCAAAACATTATGCAAAATCCGCAAAGGGCGGTGAGTAAAAAAGCCCTACTATTGTTTAGAGTATTTGCATATGAGGGCTGAGCTTATGTCTGCTCGTGAGAAACGGCTCCATGAAGCCTATTTGAACGCAAGCATTGACGAAGACTTGTAATGGAAGAAGCTTCTAAAAGTTTCGACTATTCCCTGAAGTAGGAGATGTTAAAGGTACGTTTCGAGAAAACCTACCCTAAAACTCATGTAAAGGAGATTGACCAATCTTGCCTTAACAGTGAACCAAGCTGAACAGGTATAATAACGCCGTCAAATGGTAAAGAAAAACCTGTAGAATCAACATCGTTAGTGTACGATTCCTGCCACGTGCCGGAAAGAATGATAAGATCGAGAAGAACAAGAACATTCTTGAAAAACAAATAAGAATTAAACGCAGTGCATTAGACTCAGATGAAACCGATTGTGACATAAAATTGCCGTCTACAATCCATCTGGCTTCCAGAAATTCCGTAGGAGAAGAACAGAGTAATAGCATGACTGCATATTATAATATAGAAGACGACATCAAAAGGCCAAGCAAAAATATTATCGACTTTGAGGGACAAGATCCCCAATCGAGCTTAGTGAAGATAGCGCCAGATAGTTGCATTAATAATCCGACGTGTTAGGAGGAGAGATCTACAAAGAAGAAAAGAAGATAAGCAAAGCACTCTGCAAAGTTTTCGTCTTCACTTTTTCGAGCCTAATGAATAGCGTCATTACACTAAACAGTCACGAGCGTCATCAGACTTCAAGAAAACTTCAATATTGGTAGAAGAACTCCAAGGCTCCAGAAAACTGACCACCTGCACTGGAAGTTCAAGACACTAAACTCACCCCGGTGGGGAGGATGTTGGGACCGAGGAAAGTCCAGAGGGAACTTTACTACCTATTAGAGATCCGTTTGAAGATCATTCAGCACACATCTTCGAAAGCAGTGCTTCCTCAGGTCTGCGGGCCGGAGCGTGTTGCGGATCTCTTTAGAACAAAATAGTTCGAAGATGATTTACTTTTCAGCAATGTCAAGCTGACCACGTCAGCGACCCTGACTTTGAAAAACAGTTGAGATTTTAACATGTGAAAATTCCCGAAATACTTTGGATTATTTATTTAGGTGTTGTAAGACTCTTAATTCAGCTGGCGGCTCACGCCGGAGACTTCACAACATCATTTGTCAAAGCTTTGCTTGCCACTTCAATATACTTAGATGTATTGTTATCCATTTTTTGTGCGGTTTGGAATGTAGCCATTTGTTTTTCATCTGACGAAACTGAAGGATTATTTTCCGCCTGAAACAAGAAAGTGACTTATTAAATGATACTCTGATACACTTAAGAAAACAAAAACAAGCATTGATTTTGTAGTCTATAGTGTAGGTACTTATTAACTCTTTCAAAATCATCAGCTTTTCTAATAATTTAGTAAGAATTAAATAGCACCGAGAAATATTGGAGTGTTATAAAATCTCAAATTATCAATTTGTTCATCAAAGACAAACCTGTTGAAATATGAAAAATAGTCGAAAAGCTTACTTACCTACGAAAGATTTGCGTGAAATCTAGTCACAGCACGGTAGCACATAAGTAGTATGGTTTAAATTAACCGTACTTTGTCGGGAAAACGGTTTTATTAACAAAAATCTTAACAAAACTTACGAGCGCAGCCAAAGAAAACGGCGCACATGTTGTCTATTCCACGATCGGCGGACGACTTAAGCGCCCGGCGCGCGCGCGTGCATATACTACATGCGTTTGTTTTGGTACAAAGTAAACAAATTCGTACTGTTTCAAACGACTTCTGCATTGAGTGCCATAGAAAAATATTATTGTTGAACTTACAAAGCTCTTATATCGCATGTAAGGAAAAATGATTTATGTACCAAAATTAACTCTTAATTTTTGTATGATACGACAGCATCTTTTCCAACGATGTAAGGAAAAAATGCTTAAGAGACAAGCACATATAATACAGGAGGAAGATAATTGATTTAAGTGACGACGTCAGGCAAGCCCGCTGCCGGCCAAATGATTCAAGCGACGTACTTACGTATTTCTGGTGGAGGCTAATTGTTACAAGCGACATAGTGTATAATTTTTATGCGAGGCTAATTGTTTTAAGCAACGTGGTCTTTGTAGTTCGCGGGAAGCTAAATGATTCAACTTACAACCTGTTATAAAATAAGAACTGGAAGAAAGCCTTAACAACCATTTCAGTTTAAATGTGAAAAAGGCTAAATAGCTGAAGTTACGTCTAATATTATTTTGGTATAGCTTAAGTGCTTCGTCTTTGAAAAAGTGTCAATTTTGATGTCACTTCAATCAATAGCCCTCTTGAAAACAGCGTCCAAATCTAATTGTTTGAAGCGACAAAAAAATGCTCTGATTTGAACGAAACCCGGCTCAAACGATGCAGAAAAATTCGCTGATTCCGAATATATATATAACTCAATATCGCCCATGGTGTCGCTTAAACCAAATAGCCTTTCACCCCTCGATATAACTGTTACTTTCATGCTTATTGCTGTACTGTCTGTACCTACCTGTTATAATACTCGTATGTTGTGCTTAGACTTTTTGATTAAAAAGTTAAAACTATCACTATTACTACTTTTTTTTCTGTAGTATGAAACACCAGGTCCATCAACAAACTATTGCTTCTAGCGCAGCAGAAACTGGTGATTTACGGCTGATATGGCACAGTGGTAGTGCGACTGTCTGCGATGCAAAGGTTTCGGGTTTGATTTCCGGTGAAGCGCTCACAAAGAAGATTCTTAATACATTTTAAATTTGTTCCCAGGGAATACACTACAGGCAACATACATACATAAATCACGCCTTTATCCCTCGCGGGTTAGGCAGAGCGTTGATGACTGTAAAATTACGGTCGTTATCGCCACGTTTGACAATATTTGAGGGTCGTTTCAGAAAAGTCGTGTATCACTAAAGTGACAGGTTGTCAGCCTGTCGCCTAATATTGCGATTCACTTAAAACCCTCGAGTCCCTCAGTCGCCTCTTACGACACCCATGGGTAAGAAATGGGGTGATGCTATTCTAAGCCGGCATCACATGGAAAACCACCTGAATATCCAAAAATAAAGATAGCTTCATGCTTCAGAGGGATACAGCGTCAGTCCTGGTTATGGTTTGTGATTACCTAGACGACGGTTATTATACAGCCATGTCAGCGGTCTACTAGCAGTAGTTAGAGTTAGAAAAGCAAAAAAATGACACCAGAAAAACTCTGACACTAGGGTTCATCGGACCGTTCATCAATTCGGTGAAACACCAGCGATAGAAGAAGCAGAAAAAAAAGAAACTTATAATATTTTGACCGAAATAAGAAACAACTAAAGCGGTCATCAATCATCCATGATACGAGGTATATTAATTTAAATTTCGAATCACTCTACACGTAGAAAAAGTGATTATAATTAATCAAAGTGATATTAATGACGAAAACTTACACGAAATTGGCACGACATCTCTATTATGCTAATGGCAACTTTTTAATCGGTTCGTTTTGCTCCTAATAGGTGGTTCTAGTTGCGATTAAGGCTCAGACTCAACCCAGTTTCGATTCATAAAACTTTTTTTAAACCTATGCAGCGGTGTCTCAATGATAAGAGTCATTGAACTTAACAGATAATCTCCCTCCGGACGACTTTGACACTTTCTTAAGCTTGGCCCTTTTTAAACTTGGCACTTTAACTCGCCATTTTTCTTACTCAGATTCGCCATTTTCTTAACTTGGTACTTTCCTAACTCGTCTCTTTTTCAACTCGGCATTTCTAATTGTCTAATTCTTTAAGTTACTGGCGAAATTTTTAACATCCGCAACAATATTGTACTTTGGGTTACAGGTATGCAGCGACTCCTTTAAAGTTTCAGTTTGAGTTTCGTTTAGCGTAACAGAGGCGGAACAATCTTGCCGTTCCGTGCACCTCCATCTAGATGATCCATTCATTTTTTTTTAAATAAAAGTATACGTGCTTTTCTTGTAAAGAAGCAAATCTTTATTTCTTTGCGTTTTTATGAAAATGTAGTCCGACATTTCTCCCAGAATTAATTTACAACCATTAATTTTCACTATCAATAACTGCAATAATGAGGAATGACAATGTCACCGTCTCTGTTTGAAAGTCTGTAAAAATGTCAACACCCTCACATATTTCAGCAAAAATGTCAACAGCCTCACATATTTTAGCAAAATGTCAACAGCTTCACGTTTATTTCAGCAAAAATTTGAACAGCTTCACATATTTTAGTAAAGTGTCAACAGCCTCAAATTGATTTCAGCGAAACTGTCAACAGACTCACATTTATTTCAACAAAAACTCAACAGGTTCACATATTTTAGACAACTGTTGCTATCGGCCAAAAACTCTTCATTTCAAAGAAGTCACTGACTACTTTCTTTGGCATAAATCAAACTATTAATGATTCATAACATAACATGTTGATAGACGTGTTACTAACTAATTTGGTTTGGCAGGCCCAATTATGCACCACACCTTTGGCGTTCTAAAAGTGGAGGCCTGCGGTTAATAGGGTGATCGTAACAAACGCATGCCAGACGTCTGAAAAGATATATTTTGACGTAAGTAAATATAATATTTGGTAGCAGATACTACATAGTATGAAGTATCTGACCCTAGATAAGCCGTTCTTGAAGTGCTTTGTCGTTTTTTTGAATAATTCATTTTCCAGTTCTGTTGCTCCTGATCATTCTGAGCATTTGAAATTGAGTTTTTTTTTAATTATAAGTCTTTTAGAGTACTTTTTTATTCTACAGTATTCAAAAAGATTGTGAAAAATAATCATGAAAAATTCATAAATTGGTCCAGACTTACTTTTGTTAGAAAAATTTTCATTATCATAGAACTAAATAATGTTAACCACTTCAGAAAACAAAAACTATTCCAAGTGTGGCATCGTTCACAAGAAGTTTGTTTCCAGACCAATCGTCAAATCTATACCAATACAGAAGACGGTTCAAGAATTATAATTTCATCCCGAACTAGCTCTCAAAGACGTTGCCTCGTCACAATAATACATTTTATGTGCGTATAGTAATAATAAAATAATACATAAACCATATACGATTTCTAAGATTTAGTGTATAAGAAAAAAAGAGTGGCTTCTGACTCGATCATTCACCTTATTTGTCTTACAAGTTGTCTAGACGAGCATACTTTGTAGTACGATCGTGAATAAGCCATTCATAAAAGTGATAGACAAAATGTATGTAGGTACAGTTAAATCATCGAGAAGTTAGTTGGTATGAGTGTTCTCAGTTGCTTAACCTAATTTCAGGATGTAGTATAACTTTGTGTAGGTTACGCACATTAGTTGGATAAGAATATTTTAAATAAATTGAAAGGAACAGGAGTCTTAAATGGTGGCATAAGGGAATAAAAGGCCAAATCTGGCGGTCTGATGCCATCAACAAATTGACAGGATCACATGTCCAATTCCGGCGCATATGCGCAACAAACTGTATATTATAGCACCATATTAAAGTAGGGTCTCTTTTGCGTCTTTTGGCCAAAATATAACTATTTTCTTTTTTCTTTCTTCACTGTATCTGTTACATTTTGGGGTAGACACTACGGCGGATCGCGCACTTGACGCACAACGGAGCGCAAAAATATCGCAAAGGTCTGTCAGATCCAAACTAAAAACGTCACTCCCCATACTAAAACCGCACTCGACGGATGATACTGCGATAGCACTGCGTCGACAGCGGTTGAGGGGTTTTAGTATGGGGATTGACATTTTTAGTATAGATCTGACAGACCGCTGCGATATTGCCATTAACAAGTTAACAGGATCACATGTCTACTTTCGGCGCATATGCGCAACAAACTGTATATTATAGTACCATATTAAAGTAGGGTCTCTTTTGCGTCTTTTGGCCAAAATATAACTATTTTCTTTTTTTCTTTCTTCACTGTATCTGTTACATTTTGGGGTAGACACTACGGCGGATCGCGCACTTGACGCACAACGGAGCGCAAAAATATCGCAAAGGTCTGTCAGATCCAAACTAAAAACGTCACTCCCCATACTAAAACCGCACTCGACGGATGATACTGCGATAGCACTGCGTCGACAGCGGTTGAGGGGTTTTAGTATGGGGATTGACATTTTTAGTATAGATCTGACAGACCGCTGCGATATTTTTGCGCTCTGTCGTGCGTCAAGTGTGCAATCCGCCTACTACATGGACGATGTCTCGTCTCTATCTAGATTTAAGATTTCATAGATAACGGTGTAGTGTTTAACATCAAACTTGTATAGTATTAGTGAAAAAGAGTGTTTACTTGCTACAAGTATAAAGCGCATGCGGTATTGTGAGTGGCGATTAAGATCAAGAGTTGTATGCCGTGTGATGCCGGCTTAGAATAGCATCACCCCACATCCTTCCCGTGGGTGTCGTAAGAGGCGACTAAGGGACTCGAGAGTATTGGTGTATTACAATTTTTAGGCGACAGGCTGACAACCTGTCACTATAGTGAAACACATGTTTTCCGAAACAACCTTAGAAAACAATACTCAAAAATGTCAGACGTGGCGATAGCGACCGTATTCTTACGGCTGTTAACGCTCTGCCTACCCCGCAAGGGATAAAGGCGTGATATATGTATGTATGTATGTTGTCTGCAAGACTTAATCAAGCCTCGTAAATGAAAAAAATATTTTAATCAAGTGTAGGCCAGGGCTCAAAGTGTAGGCCGGGATACATGGAATATCATCTCACTGCAGCTACCTATTGACACCTTGACCAAATTTTCAGTCTCTTGTTTAATCGTCATCATTATCATCTGTCCACACCCTGTGCAGGGTATAGGCTTCTTCTCTTTTGCGCCACTCCTCACGGTCCTGTGCCAATCTCATCCATTGAGATCGGAAAAATGTTTTATTCCCTTAAGGGAATAATTAGCAGCGGGTGGAACCGCTGGGCAAGTCACTTGTAATAAAAAATAACAATAGGTATAGCCAGAGTGATGCACATATGTAACTGAGTAGATACCGTTCGCTAAATGTAGGACAATCACGCTAATGAAGCCGCGTTTTGTATTATCAAGTTAGATGAGGTGAAAAAACTGGTCAAGGGCGAGTTGGACTCGCGCAGGAGGAGTTCCGTACAAAAAACTAAAAATTATAAAAGTATGACGTTTCAAAACAGGAAAAAACACAAATTATCATTTTTCAGAGAAATAGTATTACAATGTTGAAAATAAAAAAAAATAATTTAATAAAATATTAGTATTATACAAAGTCTGAATACTAAAAATTTTCAATCACAATAGTGCCTAACAGAAATAATCACTAAAATTTCACCTTTCTCACTATCACGGTTTATAGTACGGTCAGTTTTGAGCAAAAGTGCTCTAGAAACAGGTTTTTATTTGTAATTTCTCTAAATACCTACGATTGGTGTCGTTGGATTCCTTGTGATGTCCACAATACGGAACTGTCGGTCGTAGAGTGCAAAAGTGGGGATAGAGGGTGGGGGGGGGAACCAAAGATGGCGGAAGAGCAGTTTGGTTTTTACGCTATAACTCGACATATACTGTACCGATTTAAAAAATTATAATTGCGTTTTAAAGCTAATAAACTGGTGTATGTTTCGTCCATAGACATATAATACTTATTTATTATAGTTTATGAGTTATCTTTTAAATTAAAGTCTTGCAGTAAATACTCTAGTTTTTAAGTACGGATTGTTCGAAAACTAGTAGCTTCTCGAAAAAAATAGTTCAGTAATAAATTATAGAGCGGACATTCAGCTATTCAAAAATGTAAGTATAATTAGGAAATATCTGTCAAAAAGAGAAAAAATATTTTATTCAGTGTAAAAAAACAAGTGTAAAAACAAAATAAAATCCACAGCATAAAACATAACAACAAAACAAAATATAAAATAAAACTAAACAAAAACTTAACCTACCCTGTCTACTATAAACTCACCCCGGATCGTTCCCGGCGCAAAGGAGCCTAATATACTGGCCGCGTTGCCCCGTTGTACGGCTAGAGAAATGCTTTGTGCCAGGAACGAACCTGAGCGGGGGTCTGCGCCCCTCTCTCTAAGACGGCGGCCAATCTCCCGCACAAAGTTCTTAGTATAATTGAACTGGACCCTGAAATCACTAAGATATACCTATTCGCGTGAACCGAGTGGCGTAGTCGCGTACAGATGCGCTTGCTATTGACGCTGCTGTCAATGTACTTTCTACGTATATATTTATAAAATTTTTGTTTGTATGAAAGGAACTTGCAAGGAACGTATGAATCCATATATCTTATTAATCCAAATCTCACCAAAAACATTCTGTAAAAAACATGCCAAGTCTCGCTGGAACTGCTTATTTATTTTTAAAAAATGTCGTGCCAAGTATAACGTTCCAACTGGCTTTAAAAAGGATCTAGTGAATTGAAACTAGACTGAAATTATAATTTAAGTTAAATTGGTTTATTATTTACGTTAAAAAGTATTGAACTATGATTTTGATAATAAGTTTAATCACAATCTTGATTGAAAGACTCTTCAGAAATATATTGATTGAAACATGAAACAGAATCGATATGGCAGACACCCTTCATACAATTTAGCCGCTTCATAACACAAATGCACTTCGTTGTTCGGCAACCTGTCGCGCATTGGCATTATATTAATTGTATGTCTTTAATGGATAATGGAGGACGCAAACTAGTCACTGTCCGTCGTCTTCTTCTCGGCGGTTGCTCAGCAGCCGGCGGGGAGACGCCTCCGAGGCTACGGCCTCACTGACGTGGGTGCTAAACGCCGCCTGCTAATACAGGCGGGGCGATAGGGGCACTAGGGTAAGTGCGGTGGTGGTCCGGGTGCCAGGAGGACTTCACGCCGCGGCGAGGTCGTACTATAACAAACGATATCCGGGCCCTTATAATTTAAATATAGCGACATCTGTTGACCTTAATACTATTAAGTCAATTGGTACCAAAGATGGTACCAGTGTACTACAGTGGCTCAACCCTAGTCTTTGATGGGAGCGGGATTGGTTCGGTAACTGGATAAGAGATGGCGCTGGGAGTCATATTTAGGTCGATTGTTTGTGAAGGTGGGATTTGTGTGTGTGTGTGTGTGTGTGCATATGTGTGTATTTATGAATGAAAATTATATAAAGTAGCGACGCCTGGTGTCGAGTAGGAGAATTATTTAGAAAATTCTATAAGTATGTGTGTGTGTGCGAAGGTTCCGGAGAATTCAAGAAAAACAATTTTCGAGAAAATGTTTCGAGATTGATCGATTTTAGGACTATATAAGCCGGTCGCACGGCCGTCGGAAGGCAAGTTTAATTTTACCGAGACAACTCGCTGGATAAAGTGAGAAGGTTTCGAAGTAAAGTGAGAAAGTTAGTGAGTGTGCTGTGAGTCTGAAAGGTCTTCGTCCGCAATCAGCTGTTCGTGCCGTGTCAGCTGATTGATCCGCGGGTGAAGTTTGGTGTACCTAGTGCTGGTGTCTTGTTATGAGGAAAGAGGAGCAGCTGTGTCGCTGGAGGGTGCTGATGCTGCCGGTCTATTCAGCGAGGGTGGAAGCTGTTTGTTCTGGATAGTTTTGTCGAGAGATACTGTTTCCTGGGACTCGCCAGATAAGTACAAGTTTTGCTATTCTAAATCTTGTCAATTGTAGCTAATGAATCATAGATTTTTAGGCAAGAAAACAGTTTAGACTAAATATCTAGGTCTAGGTTATACAGAATAGACTAGTTCAACCTATTTTATATTTTTATAGAAATTGACAAGATTTGGAAATGTTAGGCTTCTTTTTCTTAGGCTATACCTAGATTTATTCTTGTTGAACTTTGTCTTTTGTTTTGTTGTCGGTTCCGTTTGAGTTTTTCATGCAAACCTTATCATTTCTTAATTCTGCAACCAACAACCATAATTTCTAAATATTTCAAAATCTTTTTTATTAATCTGCCTAAGCAATTGCTGATGTTTCAATATAGGTATATAGGTAGGCATACCCTAAATCTGATCCTATCCTAACCTCTTCTATTCTACCAGAATATATCAGGTCTGTGCCTGCACTGGACTATTTTATATCTACAGTTTTGATTTGTTCCTGTTGGGACTATCATATTAAAACTTTGCTGCTAAGGTGACTGAGGAGAAAATACTCTTTGTGTCTTTTACTTACATGGGCTTTGCTCAGTGGTATCTATTAATAATATTTACAACTAATACTTACCTATTGTTTTATTTTATAAGCAAAATATGTTCATAAGGAAAGTGGCTTTGTTCATCAGTGGATTAAAAATCTACTATATTTATCACCTACTTGTGCTTACTATTTTATAGTCAAGTACTTTCATCATACTAAAAATATGGCTGGTAGATTAGAAATCTCCCATCCTTTGTTTCCTGTCTAAGAACAGGTTTCAGATGTTAATATGCATCTTAAATTATGTTATTGTTTTATAAAATCTCTCATGGCTTGCCTGAGAATACCGGTGTGTTAATACATACCAAATTAATTGTCATTGAATGATGTATGACAACTGCTATCCAACGCTCCTGATATAATATACTTACGTATAGTATTCTATATAGCTGTAACGATATCCTGTTCCTATAATCATTTATATGACCAAAGGAGGTAATTATGGGTTTCATATCCGCACTAGCCACATCTATCTATATCTTACAATGGGATTAGCATTAGCGTCTCAACCTACTATTGGCTCGCGGAATGATCTCATTTTAGAGGGACTAATTTGCTAAATGCATACCCTTAACTTCCGTATGGAAATCATATAAATTGTATGGGGGAGTTCAGTACAGTCTTTATATTGAATACTGGCCTGTAAGGTCAAAATAACAACAAACTACTACTGAATGATTCCAGTTGGAATTATATTATTCAACTGATAATAATACATCTGACACATTGGTGTCTTCTGGCTGGTCATGAAGACTGGTTATACTAATACAAAATCTAATATTTGTTCTTAAAGAACATCTGAATCTGTTCAAAACTCTTGATCATTTTCCGTAGCGCTGCTTCAGCGCTACAGTGTCAGTGTTATGACACATCTTTTAGCAGGGGAATAATCTCCAAATCCAAATCCAAATCTTCAAGGGGACCTGTTGGGCAGCGTTCAGTTTTGATAATTGACTCCTTCCTTGTGGATGTTTTTGCATAATTCATGATTGTGTAAGAATATCCATGGGCAGGCATTTTGTCAAATATTGGATGTTGCTGGGTCGGAGGTCCATTCGGTTGAGCGAGGATTGGGGGCTCTAATCGGTCTCGTTTGTCCGTCCCTGTTGTCCAACCTTATCCAACTAGTTATGCTTATGCCTACCTAATAGCTATTATAGCCCAAGAATTCCATATACCAGCTTAAAAGAACTATTGGTTTACTATGTCTTATAAAACACAACGTATATAAGGGTCCTAACTATTATCTAGACGATCACAACTAATGTTTATATCACGAGCCATTCATCTAGACTTCTATGTGAGGTTTAGACCTTCTATAGGTCTTCTTTAGGTCTCCCGGGCCACAATAGCCCAGGGGCTGAACTGTTACAGTACCAGCCGGGTGATTCCCCATTGGGGGAGGTCCAGCTAGTGCCCGTCAGCCAGCGGCCGCTCGTCCCCTGGTGGCTGCCTTGCGAGGAGGTCCCGAGGCAGCGGTCATATCCGGGTAAGCGGCGGATGCCGAACTTTCCTGGGCTCGTTGTGCTTGCCCACGATCCTGACTACTCGACACGGAGTAGTGGATGTGGACAGGCGACTGCCACATTAGGCTGTGCTTAGACAGCACCACCCTGAGCAGATTATCTGAGCGCTTTAGCCTCCAGGCCACCCATGGCGGTCGTGACGTCGCCGAAGGACGACATCAGGCGCTGGAGGCTAGAGCTGATGATCCTTCATCCCCCCCCCGGCCCTCTGGCCGCGTCTTCGCCTTCACGGAGTTCGGCCAGAACATCAGTGAGGGTCCTGATCGCCAGGATCAGGACCTGTCTGTCCTCTTGTAGGACGGCTGCTCTTTTCGTCTTTACTCTTAGGGCCGGTTGGGGCTTCGGCTTCTCTCTCTGAGGTTCAGCCAAAGAGGTGCCGACCACTCCCAGCGAAGCAGCGAACTCTTGACGTGGCTGGCCCGGCTCTTCCACGTCCTGAGGGGGCGGGGGCGATGGTCGCCTCCTCCGCCTCCTCGGCTTCCGTTTCTTCGTCGATGTTCTGTTGGGGGCGTTGGCGGCCGCCACGAGAGAAGCTGCCGGTTGGTTTCTCCTTGCGGTGCCGCTTCCGTCCTCTTCGGCTCGACGGGCTTCGTTGTCAGAGGCGCTGTACTCGCTCTCTTGTTCCGTACCTCACGGCGCAGTACGAGGCAGTCAGTGTGGTTAGCAGGGTGTGCCCCGCCACAGTTTGCGCAGTCAGCTTCTTCGCGATGTCTTCCGGTTCCGTGTTCACCGGGAGGCCTCTGATAGCGACCTTCGGCGGACGTTCTTTCGGGGGTGCATAGGCGAACCGGGAAATTCCGGGGCCGGCGCCCTCCAGCGCGACGGAATTCCTCTTCGGTTTATTTTTCCTCTGTCGTGTCGCGTGAGATAAGATTCAAGTGCAACAAAACTTTTATTTTCGCGCGCTTAAGCATCCACGCCGCCTCGCGCTTCCAGCATCCTGGAATTTATGATAACGTCGAAAAGTCTTTCTTCTTCTTAATCGTATAGGTGATCAATTTGCACAAATGTTGTTATTCAACATAAACAGGCTGCCTTGAATAATTGATCATTGAGATTTATTGCGAAAAAAACCTCAATTAAGAACACATGATGATATAGATCATCTTAGAGCAGCTATGTTCCAAAGTGTTAATAAATCTGGACAAACTACGTCCCACCAAAGGAGCATTAGAGCAACATCTTCGTAGGGCTACTTACCAAACATTTATTTGGAGGACAGCACACAAGCCTATACACAATTTACCCGCACCATGAACATGTGGTTGGTAAATAAAAAGCGACAAATTAGTGCCAGTGACTAATTTGCGTCCTCCATTATCCATTAAGGACATACAATTAATATCATGCCAATGCGCGACAGGTTGCCGAACAACGAAGTGCATTTGTGTTATGAAGCGGCTAAATTGTATGAAGGGCGTCTGCCATATCGATTCTGTTTCATGTTTCAATCAATATATTTCTGAAGAGTCTTTTAATCAAGATTGTGATTAAACTTATTATCAAAATCATAGTTCAATACTTTTTAATATAAATAATAAACCAATTTAACTTAAATTGTAATTTCAGTCTAGTTTCAATTCACTAGATCCTTTTTAAAGCCAGTTGGAACGATATACTTGGTACGAGTTCCAGCGAGACTTGGCATGTTTTTTACAGAATGTTTTTGGTGAGATTTGGATTCATAAGATATATGTATTCATACGTTCCTTGCAAGTTCCTGTCATACAAACAAAAATTTTATAAATATATACGTAGAAAGTACATTGACAGCAGCGTCAATAGCAAGCGCATCTGTACGCGACTACACCACTCTGTTCACGCGAATAGGTATATCTTAGTGATTTCAAGGTCCAGTTCAATTATACTTACATTTTTGAATAGCTGAATGTCCGCTCTATAATTTATTACTGAACTATTTTTTTCGAAAAGCTACTGGTTTTCGAACAATCCGTACTTAAAAACTAGAATTTATACTGCAAGACTTTAATTTAGAAGATAGCTCATAAACTATAATAAATAAGTATTATATGTCTATGGACGAAACATACAACAGTTTATTAGCTTTAAAACGCAATTATAATTTTTTAAATCGGTACAGTATATGTCGAGTTAGAGCGTAAAAACCAAACTGCTCTTCCGCCATCTTTGATTCCCCCCCCCCACCCTCTATCCCCACCTTTGCACTCTACGACCGACAGTTCCGTATTGTGGACATGACAAGGAATCCAACGGTACCAATCGTAGGTATTTACAGAAATTACAAATAAAAATCTTCATAGTAGCTTGAAGGCAAACCGTACTATTATGACACATGAAAATTACATAGATTTAGTGCCACAGATTTAGTGGCTCGCCTAGCGGCCTTTGTACCCGCTGCTGACAGTTTTTTTTTTCGTGTCAATTAATGTTTTTCTGGCATAAACTATACTAACCTTCCTCTTTAATCACTCTACTAGAGGAAACTGCATATATATATTTTTTTTTTTTATAGGAAATAGCGGTGCTCATGATCATGACCGAAAAACCCAAAAACTTAGTACTGAGGTGTGGTACAATCTGTTGGCAGGTAGAAGCGGATGTTGAGATTCTTGGTTACGGAACTCTAAAGCAAGGAAAAAAATCTATAGTAGCAGACCATGGAAACCACTACTTGTTAAGATCTACATACTCTCACGCCGAGTGAATAAATAAAATGACTGTCCCGATGGCGTAGCGGATAGTATGACTGCCTTCTACGCCGAGGGGCGTGGGTTCGATCCCCACCGGACACAAATATTTGTTAAGTCAATTTTCAAATATTTGTGTTGAGTCTGGGTGTTTTCTATGTATAATATGTATTTATTTACAAAAAAAAAAAAGTATATATGTATTAGTATCAGCTATCTAGTTCCCATAGTACAAGCTCTGCTTAGTTTGGGGCTAGATGGCGCTGTGTGAACTGTCCAGGATATTTATTTATTTTATTTATTTATTTAAAAATCCTGAGTGATAATTGCTACTGATTGAGACCAGGGTTGTGAATTTAGTAACAAAAACACACTTTCTCACGCAGGAAAAAATATCTAATAAAGTATATTTTGCAACTAAGTCTTCTGCTAGACGTGGGTCTCCCCCAAATTGGGAGGTAGTGTCATACTCATCACGCTTGGCAGGAGGATTGGCGACCGATGTGGCGCAGTGGTAGTGCGACTGCCTTTGACGCAGAAGGTTCCGGGTTCGATTCCCGGTGGGTCACTCACAAAGTTGATATTTATCTCTTTGTGAATTTGTTCCCAGTCTGGTTAGGACATTGCGGGCTGAACCACCCGATTGTCCGTAAGTAAGATGGTTCCGTGTTTCGGATGGCACGTTAAGCCGTAGGTCCCGGTTGCTGTCTATGATCACTTAGACGGCGGTCGTTACACAACCATGTCAGAAGCCTGCTACTTGTAGAAGGCGGTTGAAAAATTCTGACACTAGGGTTCATCGGGTCGTTGGACGACTCGGTGTCCCACACGAAAAGAAAGGAGGATTGGCAAGCCTAGTGCTAGATAATATCTGATACTACCTACAAAATAATCACAGGCAACGCAACTGCTGTGATTTTGCAATTAGAAAACTTTATTTATCCATACTATTGAGACTGCATTGACTTTACTTTTCCTAAAAGTAGACGTGTGATGCCGGCTTGAACGTGTGATGCTGGTTTAGAATAACATCTTCTTGAATACTTACTTCGCTAACTCAACGATCCTAAGTAGATCTTACGACACTAAGGTATGTATTTATAAATCGCACCCAACTCTGAGATCGATCTCAAGAGCGATTTTGACAAATGTCAGTCTATACTAACAGCATCTCAAAGTCGCACTCAAGATCGATCTCAGAGCTGAGTGCGGTTTATTAATACGGGCCTAGGTTTCGCCATTCTTACCTGTTCTGAGCAGCTTGTCTCCATTCGGCTATGTGATGCGCTCCCAGATCTTTTTAGACTACTTGAATGTCCAAATAAAATATGCTTCCATGCTCAGAAGAACACTTTAAGCTGTCGGTCCCGGTTGCTGCCTATCATTATCTACTTAGACGGCGATCGTTACACAACTGGGTATATTAGAGACCTGCTACTGCTTAGATGGTTGAAAAACTGTGACTCCAGGGTTCGTTACAGACCCATCTTCAGCAGTGGTTGTAGCTTTAGTAGTAGAAACTATCATAATTATTATTCCCACTAATAAACAGGGTATCTTTAAATTTTTTAGAAGAACTTCTTAACAAGTTGCAGACAATTCATACAAGATAAATGTTTATTCTACGGCAGTATATTAACTCGTCGACTTGGTTTTAAATTTAAACAGACGGAGTGGCGACTGTTATAAAATTATCAAAACTAGTTACTGTATGTTGCTATGGAAGCACTTAGAATATAAAAACCTATTTGTAACAGTAGTTACTTTATTAATGCCGTGTTGTGCCGGCTTAGAATAGGATCACCCTATTCCTACCAGTACATACATACATACATATATCACGCCTTTATCCCTTGCGGGGTAGGCAGAGCGTTAACGGCCGCAAGAATACGGTCGCTATCGCCACGTCTGACATTTTTGAGGATTGTTTTCCAAGGTTGTTCCAGAAAACATGTGTATCACTATAGTGACAGGTTGTCAGCCTGTCGCCTAAAAATTGTAATACACCAATACTCTCGAGTCCCTTAGTCGCCTCTTACGACACCCGCGGGAAGGATTTCTACCAGTAGGTGTCCTAAATTAGTGTCCTAAACTAAAAATCACCGATAAAATAGATCGCATTGTTTGCGTTGATCAATTTTGGATTGATTGTAACAATTTAGGTATATTCTGAGACTGAAATATATCAACTTCATTATTCATTCGTACGTCTGTGACAGACACTTTAATCAGTATCTGAGGCAAGACTTTTTGAGGCTATATAAGCCGATACGGGAGCAGCACACACTACAGGTGAAGGTGGAATTAGAGGCAAGAACATGCATTTAGATTTCGTTCTGTCTTTTGTTAGCGAGATCAGAAAACCAGGCATTATCATGAGTCCTACGCCCATCATATACACGCTTTTGCCATTCGTCCCTATCTTTAGCAAGTTTTTCCCAGCTTTGATGGTCAATGTCAAACGCAACCATATCCCGTTTGGCGCAATCTTTGAAACGCGGCATGAGTCTTCCAACCCCTCTTTTGGCGTTAGCTACGGCACCAAGCAGGACACGCTAAGGTAGACACGAAGGTCCAAAGTGATGAACATGCCCTAGCCACCGTAAGCGTCTCTGCTTGAGCAGAGCGGTAAAACTAGGCGACTGTGCAATTTTTAGAACTCGCTCTTTTGTGACTTTGTCCTGCCCAAGTTTATCACCAAGATGCTTCTTACGCAGCAGATATGAAATAAATCGAAGTTCTTGTTTTGCATACGATGTCCAGGTCTCAGCTCCGTACAAGAGTATGCTTAAAACGCAAGTTTGACTTATGTAATTCAAAAATGAGTAGAAATCTGCGTTCCCACCTTACGTCACATTGGAAATATGTGTGTCAGGCCAGGCACCCACGACATCCTTTTTAGAGGAGAAAAAAAAAAGAAATTTCTCTTCTCACACTCAAACGTCCGGCTTACATCCGACAATTTTCCTTTAAAGTACATAACCATCTTAATTTGCAACGTTCATTAAACGTTCCACTCCTAATATAAACCTTAAGAGGTTGAAATAAGAGCTAAAAGCCAGAGAAAGTAAGAATCCAGCGGCATAACTTTCATTGCCAAGGGCGTCTGTCTCGTAAGGTCCACCTGTCATAACATTTTTGAACTTACGGAATAGTTTTAAGACTTCTTTTTCTATAAACGCGTTTTCATCAAGCTGTGCATTGATTTCATTCGACAATCTTAGATTTGCGTCATGAAAAAAGAAACCAAAGTGATTCTCGACTTTGCCTGTAAGACATAAGGACCTAGTTGGGAATTTGGTGAGGTTTTTTAAGAATATGGTTAGGTAACGTGTGTAAGATTGGAAAGAGGGGGGTTACATAAAACACGTGTGTCCCTTGGGGCGACGATAGCGAAAGCTTGGACTGACTAATGTCATGCGATGTCATGGACCCCTTATGAATCGCGGTCATGAATTCAAGTACTTGGCTATTTAAAAAAAAACTTTTTCGGTTTGAAGATACCTAAACAGCAGTAGACGAATCTATTTCTGATTATCACAATATTCCTCCCAACACAAGCATTTTAAAATTGCTTACTAGGAGGACTTTATCTCCCATATGTGTATAAAAATTGCGCTATAAAAAACTTTATTATTATATTATTATTATTATGTATAGAAATTACTTATTTAATTTTAAACTGAAAAATAAATTACAGTGTATTGGATTCTGTACTTCAAAATATTTACAATTCCGTTTAAAATAGTTATCAAAACAATTAAAAAAGGGTCCAAGTTTCCGAATCTCTTTACTAAAATAATTGCTTCTTAGAAACTAATTCTTAATTCTAGTTAAGTAATCTTTTCAGTATGTGTCAGCCAGCTTTTTGATATACTTTTCTATGGAGGTGCGATATCGAAAAGCTATGAAAAATTTGATTATAACAACTGCGAAACTACGAAAATGATACACCGCATTTGTCGAATATAGGCATCTGATTTCGTATGGAACACTTGTTTTTTTTGTGATATGTGATGACCCTGTAACATAGGTTAAAAAGTTTAACATTATGTTATCTGAAAAGTTTGCTTACTGAAAAGATAGCTCAGTATACCTATTTTACATAAGATACTCATTACACGTACCAATGACAACCTTGCATGATACTATCTTTAATCATGTTTTCAATAAAATATTTAAATTCTGTTTTTCTACGACGTTGTTCGTCTATAAAATAGTAAGGTTTGAAACATTATTTTATCGTCTTTTTATGATGCAAAGCAATGCTAAATTGAGCTTTTCTATGTTTAACAAAAACAATTTTATTTTAATACACTCGTTCATAAAAGTAAAAATAAATATTAGCCAGGAAACTTGTCAAAATTAACAAGCATTTTAACAAGTTAGAAAAAAGTTGTTGAACGTAAACAATAATCATTTCCGCTATAATATAACTCATACTTACAACGCAATAAAATACGAAATGTGAAAACGGTATACACTTTGCCATTGTGAACTCGTGTAACTGTGCGTTACGGTAAAACTCAGAACTCCGGTAAAAATCAAAAGTGTCAACAAATATCATAATCTTCATCGTCCACAACAGTAAAGTACTAAGCCTCCTGCCATATTTTGGCATGCCGATTGGAAGATCCAACTGCAATCTTACTGGCAGTACTTTATGTTAACATTTACATTACATAGACCACACTAGATGTTATATTTTGACATGCTTTTAATTTATAAGTAATGTAATTTTCAGAGTTCAATAAATAAAA
Organism: Keiferia lycopersicella; assembly: GCA_029255805.1. NCBI lineage: Eukaryota > Metazoa > Arthropoda > Insecta > Lepidoptera > Gelechiidae > Keiferia > Keiferia lycopersicella. The sequence continues at coordinate 2,773,619 of JARACZ010000028.1, forward strand.
CTAAAAACTAAAACAATACATTTGCTTACATTTAATCATGTAAGCCTAGAAAAAACATTATTATGTAAGTATATACAATATTTTGATCAACCTTGCTTGACAGCTTCCTGACGCTAGTATCATAGATCACCCAAAATGAAGCGCATTTTTTAACGTACTTGAAAAAAAGGAGGTCTTTAGTTTGACGTGTATGTTTGTGTGTATGTACGTATATATATGTTTGGTCGCCACTTTCTGCCATTTGGCTGAATCAATTTTGACGTGGGTTTCGGCAAAGTATTTTGAAAAATCAGGCTTTTGAAAATATTTTAGGCATTAGAACTGACAAAAAAAAACGGAGGTTTTCACTTTGAAACGTTCTTTGAAGGCGGTTCCCTTTTTTGTAATCAACAACCTGTACTAAATTTTATTTTAACCATGCATACCTTACTTTGCACTATGGTTGAACAAGGGTATACATGTGTTAATGAATAAGGATTATTATGACAATATGTGAATAGATTTGCGTAGTTAGAAAGTGTAATATGCGCATAAATTATTAGCAGACTTTAACATGCAATGATTAAAAATATTCTATATAATATATTAAAGAAGCTTCCGTGAGTTAAAAAAATATATATTTTCAGCACGTCTTTGGCATCAATTGTGTATTTTACGATGTACCGTATTTCAGAATTTCACGGCAACATACGTATTGCGTCATACAAACAAAACTTTTACTCAACCAGGCAAGGCCCAACCGGACGTATAAGAAAAAAAATAACTTTCTCCTTTACACACACTCTCTGAAGAACGTTGTAACTGTTCGGTGTTAAGAGATGCTATTTTGTTCCTTTGGGCTATAGTAGAGATAAAGGTGTGTTTTCTATTGAGTTTGGAGAAGTGTTTGACTGTTGTTAGATGGTAGAAGGATAGGTTTCAAGACAATAGAGAGGTCAAGAGTCTCGAGAAGAATCTTTGGGAATCGATTTCGATTGGTTACATAGGTAGAATAAAAAGCTACTGACGCTACCAAGGTACGAGGGAAAGTATCAACAAAAAAATTTGCTTGCTGGGATATGATTAATAATCAAAAGTCCCTTGAACTACTGCTTAAAAAAAGCTTCATTGGTTATTCTGATCAATTATTATACTAATTTCATTCTCCATTTGGCATTTCTCGACTTATCTGAAACAATCCTCAAACATTGTAGGACGTTGCGATAAAGACCGTAATTTTACGGTCGTTGACGCTCTGCCTACCCTGCCTGGGATATAGGCGTGATTTTTGTATGTGTATGTATGTTATTCTCCTTTCAAGTCGATGGCACTCAAACTGGTAAAGGATTTACCCTAATGGTTTACTCAAAGAGCCGAAAATACAACTTCAGTATTAAAATCAGAACCATCATCAAAACTGCTGCTAAACTAATATAATTTCGTCTCATACCAACTCTTCTTCTTCTTTTTCTCTCTACTAAGATACAAACACGATGAACGGCCTTCTAGAATCAAAAATGTCGTATGTAGTATAATTGTGAAATGACTGCCTTTTAAAATATCTATCACACACGGCAACAGGATGGTGTGAAGGCAACTTATGACCTAAGTGTACCCTAGTATGGCAAAGCAATTTTTGATTGTACCTTAGATGTCATAATCAAACAACTCGAAGTTGAGTAATTTTGTACTACTTATTTGACAGATTATCGCAAAATGTGGTACACATTTTCTAAAAATACGAAGATATACATACACAATGAAATGATTTTACAAACAGTCATTGTTGTGAAACAAAAAGTCGTCCAAATAACAAGTGAACAGAGAAGACCTATGACCGAACGAAACCAAGTCACTGCTGACTCAATTACACTGACAATACTGCTATTACCGCGCCCGACTTCCAACATTACGTTACATGATGTAACAGACGAATTGCAGATCACTCACAAAGATAGTTTGCAAATTATCTACATCGAATTTTCACCCCATTGTAGTTCCGACGTGGGAACAGCCCGTGACGAGCTCCTTCGCGAAACAATGGCAAAGTTCATCGAGACATAACAAGGAAAGTCTATATAGAGAACGACCTGCTACAATTTTGTTTATACGTTATTTTGTATTCATTGAAAAAGGTGGTGTTTGTGCTATTTCTGAAGAAAAACAACCCGTGTTACTCCGACGATGTGTTAAAAAAGTGCTCCAAATCTACCAAAATGTTTTCGCCAAAGCCTTCGAAATTTGTTTGCATTTTTATTTTATTGTCAGTTATAGAAGTAATACCTATACAACTTCAACAGGGAGAAGAGATAAAAGAAAACAACGTAGAGGATTCTCAATTGAATCAATGTATAAACGTTAGAAGAAATGCAGAGGTTGGAGTATGTTTTGCAAAAGAACTTCTGCACAAATTGAATCAGTATGAGGAAGCAGATGAGTTCAGTTTGGCGAATGGTATATCGTTTGTAAGGGATGAAAAGACTCCAAGAGATATTGCCAGTTTTCTGGATAAAGACCCTATGGATTTTCGGTAAGGGTTGGAAAGGAATGCTCCTACTATATCAAGTTAGAATTAAAAAAAATGAATGCTATCTTGAGAAATAAATTGATGCAAATTTACCTAAAGGTTTACATGTTAATGTAATAAATGCACACCCAAACGCTATTCAAATTACTATCCAGCAGAGTAAAAGACATCAACGCATAAGCTTGCCTTTATGAATTTTTTTCTTTAATGTGTTTGTTGTTTGATAAGAGCATGGGGTTTTTGTATTTTATTTATGTTAAAAAAGACAATATATTAAAGAAAATGATAAGTAACATCAATGTACATGATAACTTTTTTATTATGTACTATTTCTTCAAATAATTGTTCGTCTAATTGATCTTTTTGGCGTATCAAATATTTTCCAAGAACTCTTACAAAGAAAATCAAATAAGACATTTTCTAACTTACAGATCAATAATGGAAGATACCAGTAACCTTATCTCCAAGAGATCTCTCCATTGGGATCTGAGCGGGGTCTATCCAGGGTTGGTCATGAGGATTGGCCCAACCTTAGCCAATGGAGTCCTAGAATTTGTCATGGACCCTAGAATCAAAGATAGATCTTCGGCGTACCATCAGCAACCACAGGGTGAATTGTCTACAGGTACCTTATACATTAATATTTTCTAAGATAAAATAATATGATAATCTGAATTTGTTTCAAGGGATATTCCCGCCCTTGACTTATTTGAAACCCAAGCCCAACTTATTGAAATATGTCGGAGACAGGAAAAAATCGTAAGACTTCTTGTGTTTCAGTTTCATAGGCACTTTTATCTTTTCAAATATTTTTGGCGATATTGACTAACCTTACAAACAGTCTTATTCTACTGACAATACGAACCTTTAATGCAAAACGTAAAAAAACTGAATGCAACGCCATCTACACATACGCACTGAAACTAAGAGAAAGTATAATCAACTCTTGCGCAAAAGAAAGTACGACGGTTCATACCCGTCTTGAACTAGGCAGCTCAGTGGCACCATCTCTGTGAACTACGCAAAAGCTTGTTCTCAAGTAGATAGATGAAAACGTTTCATTTTCTAATGAAATGGTGGTATCTGAATCTCCAGAGTTTCAAGCTAAAGTGTTCTGCTTGAGATTAGAACTATTCTTTCAACAGTTTTTATGAACTGATTGCCTACTATAGGAGTACTCTGTGTTGAAATAGGTATTTAGTACATTTTTAGTCGTATATAAAATCTTTGAAAGGGTATGCATGCCCAGGTTGTCACAAATTCTAAAACCAAACTGTCGAGTGAACCTACATTAATGATATTCTTAAAGAAATGTAATATTTTTTCACTTTATTGAACATTTTTAATATTACCCAAGTATATAAAATACAAGTTTTATTCATGAAAAAGGAATTGTAGGAAATATTTTCCTTGGTGAGTTGCTAAATGTGGCGTATAGCTAAAAAATAATAAAAAAAAAAAACAGTCTTTTGCCCTAGATAAGGTCGAACAATTGATCCAAAATCTTTTTTTAATAGACCACATTTAAAATGATTGTTTTTTTTTCATTTCAGGTCGCCTTCTTGCAAGAAATCTTCTAGTACCATTTCTCCTGGGCTTCAAATTTCAACTTTCCACCCTATTACCCTTACTCTTGGGTTTAGTTCTTCTGGCCAGTAAAAAGGCTTTCTTACTAGCTAAGGTCGCCCTTTTGGCAGTAACTGTCTTCAGTGGGGGGGCTGGGCTTGGTGCGTTTGGGGGAGGTGGGAGCTCCTGGGGTGGGAATGCTGGGTCATGGGTTGGGTTTGGAGGGGGTCCATCGCTGCAGTCGTACACGGCGTATGATCATCATCACGGACACCATGGGTCTGGAGCGGGTTAGTATATAACCAGAAATATCTAATTTCTACTTTCATAATTTTCTCAAAAGCGTTAAATTAATTTGAAGAACAACTTTAGATCTAATTTTTGTCTCGTTTGACTCCAAAGTTTAATACACTTTCTGTCCTTGTTAGACCAATTACCTTTTCTACATCGTTGAGTAATTCATGCCCTATTTACTTGTTTATATGATTTTATCATTTTTAAACTATAAAAATATTAATCTTTAAAGATCAACAATATTTAGGGATCTACTACTTTGTAAAAAAAACGGTCACTGTTCAAAATTCGGAAATTTCTATCACAGGTAGATACCCTTCGTGTGAATGTAACATAAAACCTATCAAGCATTTCCATAACCATGAATTTGACACACCAGGGTATAGAAACCGTAAGTTGGTGGGGTTCAGATGTAACTAACTTTAAAGCATAATATTATACGAGGCTTTATAAAAACAGAAGCTTTTATAACGAAATAATCCAACTAAGAATTAAAAATAAAGAAACTTGTGTGAATTGCTTTGGGAAATGGGGGCATAAGCGGATAACCAAAAATCAAAATTTTGAGGTTCTAAAAACCTTTTTTTAATGCAATGATGCAGAAATTCCTCAAATCTACTAAATACACTAGTGCCTAAATAAGAAAAAATACTTTCAGACAAAATTATTCCTCACAGATATTTTTATTTTCAGGCTTCTTCAATAGAAACCCTTACCATGGAGAATACTTCTACAAATCAGCTGATGAAATGTCAACAGCGACACCTATAACTCCTGATGAACTAAGAGATAGACTTGAAAGACTGTTTGTTACCAAAAAAGATATTAATGCTGAAGAAGAACTGAAGAGACAAGATGCTAAGATAAGGAATGCTAGGAATTTTGTCTGGACTCCTATTAATACTGGTTAGGTTGTCCAAATTATTTAGACTCAACAATAAGATACTTATAATAATAAATTATTATGTCGGAACATTCCTGCATGTAGTTGAAAGAATAAATGTAACATCAAAGAATTTTCACGTAAATTGGCATATCTCATACTACAATCTATGTTCCACGACTGAGCTTAGAGATGTGTACCAAATATTAAATTATACAATTTATTTTTCCGCTCCCAAATTACTTTTCTACACGTACCCGCAAATTTTCTAGTCACTGTCAAATACGTTATTTTACAATAATGCACTTTCTTACATACTTATCTTTCATCTTGTCTTTTTAATCACACTTTCTTATAATATAAGTATAAAAGGTACAATTTTAATGTTATGTTTGTTAATAAAATTTTTAGTCTCTTGTATATATTTTTTTAAATAGGTACCTCTTTTTTTATTTATCTAATTATCTTCTCTTGGTAACGTAATAATATCTGCCTACCCCAACGGGAAAGAGGCGTGTATTGTATGTATGGTATGGTAACGTAAAAATTAATGTTTAAACACGATTTTGCTTATAGTACTGTCAAAACAGAATGAATGTCCAGTTTTGGTTCCTACTTATTTCATCATGAAATAGCCATTCCCTGAATTATAACAAAAAAAGTTATAAATATTTAAAGTCATTTGACAAAGTTATATAAAAAAGTATGCGAAAAATAATAATTAAATACTGTTTAACTATTTTGTAATCACACCGTCCTTCATCAGAAAAATTGCACACCTATCACAACAATATCGTCCACATAAAGAATGACAAAGACTGCTCCATTGACGTTACAGATATGCACTTTCGTCGGAAACACATCCTGTTAGACGCATTCGCGTGGAGTTTTCACAGTATGTAGAGCATGTAATCGCATACTATTCTCTATAGTATGGGTGCTACGGTATTGTGGCGCAATGGCGCGTGCGAATGCTAGAATGGGGCTGAGTAACGTTGAATCGCATGGCATGGCTGAGGTTTAAGGGAAGTTTGGAAGAGTTCCCGAAATAGACGCCTGACAAATTTCATTTTGTACTTAAAATTATAAAAGATTTGCTTGAACGTTTACATTGAATTGGCTTATGTAGGTATTCCAAAAAAAATTGAAAGTGCCAAATAATCACAAGTGATCAATTGTCCACTCTTAAATGGCTAATAAATTCACTTATATAACTATGCTGATAATTAGAATATAAATGAAGAACAATTTAATTGTACGAAAGTTATAGGCAATCCTACTGTCTACTGTATTATTTTACATCCAGGATGAAAGACTGGTTTCCCATAGCACAGTGTAACCTAGGTAGGGGGCCAGGCACACATGTCATGTATCATGTAAGGCTGGTTTCAGAGCGACGCGTCTCGGCAGCGCTGCCCAGCCGCGCGCGCCTCGCATTACACTAGATTGTATGTAGCGTTTCATAGTGACGCGTCTTGGGCCGCGTCTCGGCCGCGCCGCGGTCGGATCTCCTTCGATTGCCAGTAGCGTCGACTTGCAATCTTTTAAGACGTCGTTGTTGCACTCTTTTCCATATAACGTATATAGCTAATATAGTGATTACGTTTGCTGGCATAATGATTCTCTGCACTCGACCGTACACCACCACGAAGCGCGCGCGTCTGAATGTCGTTTCACAGCGAACGCGCTCGCTGCCCAGACGCGCGCCCGAGCAGCGCTGCTGAGACGCGCCGCTCTGAAACCAGCCTGAGTTTCAAATAAACTTTATTTTATTTTTTATTGATTTATAATCCAATTTGACTTTTCTAATAAAAAACTAGAATAGCGTTACACCAAAGCACCACAGATATTGTGGCATAAAACGCATAAAACATTATCATCAAGAAGTATTCAAACAGCAGATATCATAATCCCGCAATTGGTCTACTTTAAGTCTACTTTAGTTTTACATTACCTCCGTTGCTTTCTTCTTTTTCAAACGCATGCCGGGCTCAATAGGTGTAGGTAACTTCTTACATGCTTGTATCGTCGTAAGCTACTACTGTACTGCGTGATTAAAGTATTTCGTATTTTGGACCTTACTGAACTTGGGAAATTATTGAAGAAAAGGTTTTAAAATTGACTAGCCCATAGCATGCTGCTGATACCCATAAGAATGATAGTACCTGCGGCCTCCTACATTGAATGTAGTAGGTTAGCTCATACTCACACCAAAGTAAAATATAAGGTGAAGTCTTTTTTAGATATTCTCAAAAAATAAATAAGAGTGATGATATTAAGGTTTAAATTTTTTATAAAATTAAAAAGACGCTTACTCCAATAAGTACAACAGCCACAATTGTCTATTCTTAGACGTTTTTTATGCAAAACCGAGTAACTAGGGAGAATAGAACCAAAATTATTCTGAAATCAAAAACCTTAGATTTTCTTTGACGTTTCGATACTAAAACTACTATCACTTTTGAAGTTTCATCTCTTCTTATCACAACTTATCCCAACCTATTAAAGATATTCTGTGCGTGTCTACTACAAAAATGCATTCAGTTTGTAGTATGTGCAACCGTTACTGAAGTCAGTAATTAGATCTGCAGTCTGTTTGTTAGAATAGAATACAGTTATTTATCTTAGTAAGAAATTATACCGATGATGTGGTATTATGCAGATAGCTGGTTTCTATTTTTCTTATATTCTATTTATTCTCATTTTGTTTTAGAGAAATGTCTCAGATCTTTTATTAGGGTTGTACCGTTGGACTCAAAAGTGTAACCTAATAAATTCATTCTATTACCAATTTGATACTCATAATAGCCTAAAAAAGTAACAAGAATGTAAATTAAAAACGCGTAATTTTAATATTTATTCAGCTTTTAAATTCACGTAAGTTTCAGAAGCCAACGTTAATATACACAATTAATGTTAAAACTTTATACAAAACGAATATCACATCTTCTTAGAGTGTAAAGTCCAGAATTAAGAAGCCAGATTAAGAAAGAAGTCTAGTACAAGATTTGTTTTAAAATATAAATATTTTAAAATGTTCTAGTGTTCAGAAAGGTACCATGCAGTAAAAATAAATGCAAAAGCTGACAACAGCTAGTATAAACAAACAAGTATTTTTTTTGACAGTAAAATTTTTACAATAAAATACAGTAAAAAAAATTCTCGCCAAAGTATAACAAGCTGACAAATTGACCAAAGAGCATTAATGTTCCACAACACTTAAATGAAGACCTTTAGGAACCGCAGCCTCATTGAGTCGTTAAATTTTTTATCTTAAGAGAAAAAAAAAGTAGGTTAAAGAATTGCATTATTACACTTCAGTGGCCAAAGATTACTCATCTTTTTCACCCAGTAAATCGTTACTATGCGTATCGACGCATGCCTGCCTTGAATGAGCCAAGAATTCTAAACGATCGAGGGGAATGTGAAAAATTAGATCTTTCCAATCTTTCCATCAAACCAAATATGGTCATGTCCGACTCTGTTGCAACAATGTTACGACAAAAATTTAGTTCCTGATTGCATCTAAAATCAAGTTACTATGTTAAGTTGATGCGAGAACTAAAGTATAATTATCATTTGAAACTGACATCAGGAATTAGTTCCTATCGGAAACATTTAGTATAACAGTTTCCTACAAATCAAGCTGTCAAATCTACCCAGTATTTTAGAATACATTGAAATCTTCTTCAAACATTTAATACCTAATTTTTTTGTAATGAAATGAAACATTACATTTATAACATTTTTATTTTGTATTTTTTTTTTGTTTTGGAAATGTAATTTTTGTAAAGTTTATAATATTACATATAATTAATAATCTTCTTGTTACAAAATAATCTGTAACTGGTTATGTTACTTTCATAATTCATAAGGTATAAGCTTTTTGCAATGTATAGGGTTAGTTTTTAATTTTTATCTGGTTTGAATAAAACATTTATAAACGTCAAAAATATTTATTTTTACTGACCATTGTTTTTAATTTTTTACGCCGAATTAAATTAAGAAATAAAACCACCACACAGTCTCCAAAACGTTTATATTTTTTTGTATTCCCATTGTTTTTTTTTTCATACATCTTTCCTCGTCGTAATTATATAACTAATTTGAAAATTACACTTATAAAAGTGTTACATTTCATATATTTTATATTTAGATTATACAATATAATTAGATTAATAAATATTTATATAAAAGGTACTCGCGTAACCACCTCGTCGATTAACGACAATTTTTATAAAAGTGTATACACGAAGGAAATGTAGTTTTAAACAATTTAACTACTTAAACTATTTAGCACCATACAACACACAAAATTATAATATAATATAAATATTGCATAGTTATATCAACTTAAATTATTTATACAAAACCGGACATTCGAGCGATCAGATATATTTTTAATAAATTAGAAATGCACAGTACCCGTCGACTAGCCTATTTTTAAAACTAGTTATTGATGTAAATTACTTAATTAATTATATCTTCTAATACAACATAGGTTATCTACTACAATAGTTATTTGGTGTAAAATATTATGTCTCATTCGCTTAAATGTATCGCATACACGTTAATGCATTGAAATACATATTTACATATAACTAGATTACAAAATTATTTTCAATAATAAAATGCCTTTGATAATAATTAAGCAGCTAAACACAGTAAAGATAAATATATCTCTATTGAATATCGAGTACACAATTTAGTCTACTACTTGATGATAATAAAATATGTAACTGTTTTTGAAACAATTTATATCGTTGCCACGAAATTAATAATACCTACGTACTTTGTAAGCCGTGTCGCCGTTGTATACTTTTGTAATGAGTCGTGTTATAAATCTATTGTTTTTGGGCGTATGCTCTGTAAGCCCTGTCCTGAGCCGCTGCTTCATCTTCTACGCTCCTTCTGTAGTGACCTCCTGGGGCAGTAGCATCGAAGTCACTTCCGTAGTGGGACGAAGAGTAAGTATGGCTCTGAGACACTTGAGGATGCTTAACGATTTCGTAAGTGGTCTTTTCGTGAGCTTCACCACCGGAGACCAGTTTCTTCAGCCCAATGATAGCAGATAACAACAAAGCAATCTTACCGATCAGCAAAGCCTTGCCCGCGATGAGAGCAATGGCTTGGAACGCCATAGCCAAGAAACCACCTTTAAGAAGTACTCCAGCTATGATAGGGCCCACCATTTTCTTCAACTTACTCCTGGCTTCATTGAGAGATCGTCCGACATCGTTTCCTAGGCTTGTTGGTGAAATGACGACTCGATGAGTTTGGATCAGCTTTGAGGTTGCAAGGTTCAACAGTTTGTCGACTTGATCCGCTGGTAGCGAGTTGAGATCTCCTTCTGGCAGCGAAGAAGGGAATGCTCTTGCAGAGTCTTGCCTTTTCACCAAAGAAATACCGTCAACGAGTGGCAGCTTTTCCAGCCTCGCTGCCCCATCAGCCAGCTTAGCAGCTTGGATCTTGAAGCACTTGACAATCTCCTGTGACCTTTCGCAATTGTCGTACATCCTTCCTAAAAGCTTGAGACCAGCTCCGAAGGTGTCGCCTGACGCTGCTGCGAGGCAGACACACAAAAACAGGACGAATATCCCGCGGCAATCCATTTTGAGAAAAACCCGCGGTCTTGAAACCTGGACACGGTCCAGTCTGTTCGCCTGCGTCTATTGTAATGTGAAGAAAATACATGAGCACTGGCATTTATCTATTTTCACCGGGAACTGCACTTATCTATAAATCTTTTAGAGCGTGCAATCGTTGCATAGTATCGTCGTTCACTGAGGCGTGCATGTATATGGTGGTGTTGTGTTTGTGTGGGTGTCGGCAAGGATGTAGGGGTGATCAGCTCTCGTGGTCAGTGCCAAGGTCATTGTTGCGGTTTACGGTTTTTTTCGTAATAGCCATTGTTGTGTTCTTAATGGTTCCTGTAGTTTTTGTTAAATGCGTTCGTTGCATAAATGTTGCTAGGTAGACGTTTGCAGAGCTTTTTGGTTGTAAATTGACTGGTTATTCGACTCTAACATAGTATGTTAATAAAGTTATCAAAATACTAGCTACAAATGTTTGAAAATTCTGTCATTAAGATTAAATCACTTTTATTTTCTAATTTATTCTTCTTCATAAATTTTTGGTGCACATGATTATTTACAATTTAACTGAATTTTCTAAAAAATCATTGGTAAGTACTTTCAAATTCATTGTATATTTTTATGATTTTACTTGTTTTGTAGTACGTACATACAAATTAGAAGCGAAAAGTAATTCAGAACATCGTTTATTTTTCATATTTAGTTCCATAATTATGGAACTCATAAAATCATGATTTTATATTTTTGTCATAATAATAAATACATACTTACAAAATCAATTTCATAATAAAATATATTTTATGCTGATTCGATGATGACTCATTTCAATCAAAAAAATATAAGAAAGAAAAAGTAAATATATAGGATATTTACATTTATATCCATTTTTGAAAAAGTTTTAAATTGTTTTGAGGACCTACTTTTTTATCAATGACAGAAGTGTTTTCTTGTAATTCTTGCATTTAGCCAATTTAGCTGATTTTTCGCACTAACTGCAGCACAGCGGAGATGCGTAATCTGTTCACAATTATGCTTCGTAAGTAAATTATAATAGTGCTGTAATTTGCTACTCATTTCCTGTGCTAATAGTCTAATTAGACAGTAAAATTGTCGCTAATAAATTAATTGTTTTGTTTATGACCTTGGTGTTTTATACACCATCCGACAGGATCGACTTCCAGTAGGTCACAATCGTATACTAATGAATGAAACTAAGAAATTAAAAAACGGCAACGTCGACCGGGTATCAAACCCGGGACACGTAGGGTAACATCCTACCGTTTTTACCGAGCTGCCAACGGAACGACTCATTCAAAGGAACGCACAGACAAATTCGCTAGTTAATCCACATTCAAATCCAGATTTTTAACCCCCGACGAAAAACCGGAGGCAATCCTTTGAGGCAACGTATCTCCTAAACGGCTGAACCGATTCCAATGCGTTTTCTTCTATATAAAAGCCTATGTAGTGAAGATGTTTTTTAGCCATATTTTATTAAAATCTGATGATGGAGACGGAAGACAAGCAATCGCACTAAGTACTTGACTCGAACTTGTCATATCATTCTAGACACAAAATTTTACGTACACTGGATGGTGGTCCCACATATTAAAATACGAGTACGAGTATAACTTGGATGACAGAACTCGAATTAATTATATTGGAAATTTGAAAAAAATTGAGAAATACCTACATATAAGATCTATTACTTGAAATTCATGCGTAAAACTAAATTTTATTTAGCAAGCAATACATAAAAGTAACATCAGGTGCAAAGCACGGTGTGGCACTTGCGTGCTACCACAAACAAATAAAAGAAGTTCTTGCGACTTGAAATATTATATTGTAGAAAAGAAACCCTCCACGAGGGTTTTTTGCTAACTTTTGTTAGTCCGCTGTAAGTTCACATTAACACTATAGAGAATATAGAACTTTATTCACATGTGCTATACTGAGCACTACATTAAAATTCACTGGATTCGTTAGATGTTATATATTTTGAGCCTCGTTGCTCGCTGATTTGATCGCGACTGGGTCAAAAAGTCAGAAAAATGTGCGACGACATTCCAATTTCCAATTTGAAATGATTCGCGAAAGGACAGGTGGTTTATAAAGGGTGTGGACGCAGAGGTTCTACTCTGCTACGGTGTGCTGAAAACTCAAATACAAATGAAGCTGGATAAGTTTTTCTATGGAAACTATATATTTTTTAAATTAAGTAAATATCCTATACTCAAATAACCCTTTGGATTCGCTTACACAATATGACTTTCATGTTAGCGTGCTTGTATTATGTAATTATTAGACGATTTAAATCTAATACTAGACTCCTCTCTCATCTTACTCTCATATCTATTAAAGATTATTAAACTTGTTTGATTAAGTCACGGTATATCACTATTAAACCACCATGTCCATGAATACTATTATTAGTACACGAACATTAATAGTTTTAACTTCCAATATAAGTAAGAAATGTTTCTTTTTAGTATTGGGCACTACGTTTACGGCTCCGGGGCCATCAAAACTACGCCGGACGGCTTGGTGGGGAGCGAGGTTGTTCGCCCTTGGGGCGAGGCTGGGCTTAGGAGTTGTTCTGGGAAGAACGGATCGGACTGAATTTACCCGGTATGTGCCGGTAAATTAATTAAGTTAACTTACTAACTTAGTAAGAAATGTATTAGCAGACGTATGGTGCTAGTTGCAACAACTAACGTGGCGATAAACATATATAAAAAATGAAATACCTATTTTATTGTTTCTTTACAAAGAACCTTAAATTAAGCATTGTAGATATGAAACCAGGGAATGGGCAGGAGCGTTCCCAGTGAATACAACATTTTGCTGTGCTCTCGCCACTCCACCTGCCAAGCGTGGTGAGTTTGGCAAATGTCTTCAATTGTGGTGGGCTAATGTAGCTGTGGACTGCGGAGTAACAAGAAATATTCCGATATGGGAAATGACAAATATATGAGAAATATACATGGGTTTACGGGTAAATATGAAATCAAATATTCTTGCACCAGTTGTCAAATCTCATACAAGCTAAAATTCCTCAACTAAAGTTCTACCTGTAAAATAAAATTTTAAAAACGAAGGTGTATCGCACACTTAACGCACGACGGACCCCTACAATATCGCAGCGGTCTGTCAAATCCATACTAGAAACGTCACTCCCCATACTAAAACCGCACTCGACGTACGACACTGCGAAAGCGCTGCGTTGACAGCTTTTGATCGGTTTTAGTATCGGGGTTGACATTTCTAGTATGGAGCTGCGATATTTTAGCGGTCCGTCGTGCGTTAAGTGTGCGATGCGCCGGACGTTCTCTCGTTGATGTCTTTTATATCAAAGCTCTACTTTCTGTAGATTTAAGAGTTTTCCATTAATAGGTCAAATAGTTTTCCAGTTATAAGTCATCAAATTATTACATTACCTACCTATCACATCACCTTTTTTATCTTTATCAATAAGTATACGAGATAATACATGGAATTGTTAAATTCTCCTATGCCTTACGGCCGTTAACGCTCTGCCTACCCCGCAAGAGTTAAATAAATAGATAAAGGCGTGATATATGGTATGTATTAGATTATTGTACGAAAGTCTCATTATAGGTACTGTCATTTTGTATTAACAAATTTTTACCTGAGACATCAAAAATTCCATTACCTACGTAATTTGACAAAAAATATACGCTTTGGTGTGGTTCTCCCCAGCACGGCCCATGTGGAATTCCATGACCTTGAGTATTCAGAATAATTGTCGATAATTAGTCGAAATTTGTCGCACAAAAACCAGAATTTGTCGGGACACCGTTTAAAAGATATAATGAAAAGAAGGTGGCGTGCTGGAGAGAGGCTCTCTGCAGCACGGCCCATCGTGAATCTCGAGAACCGCACCACTTTGCGGAGAGCTGAATATATGAAAAAAATGTCGTGAATTTGTCGACCCGACATGCAAAAAATCAGAAAGATCCGGTGAGCCGTTTAAAAGATATAACGAAAACAAGGTGGCGTGCTGGAGAGAGCCTCTCTGCAGCACGGCCCATCGATGGATCTCGAGAACCACGGCACGTAGCGAGGAACTGATTTCGGGGAAAAATTGTCGGGAATTTGTCGAACACGTATGCAAAAGCACAGAATTTGTCGACCTTTAGTTTAGAAGATAATCGCATGTATTTATTGTGTGCCTATAGTATAGGAGCTGACCAACAACAATATTTGCTTCAAAGAGTAAAGTATAGGGAGGGAGATCTGCTTATACTTAAAATAAAATATTTTCTTTTTTTTTGTTTTTTTTTTGTTTAATAAAGAATAATAAAAAAAGGTTACATTTTAAAATGACAGTGGGGTCATCGAAACAATAATACAATATTTTTTTAATGACTGATGTCCCCAAAACGAAGTGGAGTAATCAAGACTGAAAAATCCTTGTGGCCCCACTGGTGGAGATTGCTGGTGGGGCCATGAGTCCGGAGGGCAAATATATTGACTTCATGATCCCAGTTTCACTCGTAGTGAATTATGCGGTGCAATTTCCCATGAATAGGGGTATAACTTGTTAAATTGTATGTAGAAAATCATATTCTTATAAATATAATTATGAGAATAATAAAGCACTGAACGTATAACAATCCCATTAAATAGAGATAATAAATTATTTTAGTCCCGACAAATTCTGGTTTTTGTGCGACAAATTTCGACTAATTATCGACAATTATTCTGAATACTCAAGGTCATGGAATTCCACATGGGCCGTGCTGGGGAGAACCACACTACGCTTTGACTTTTTACATTAACAACCTAGGTAATGCGTAATTTTTGCTTCAAGATTCAATCGTTTATATCTAAGTAGATTCACAATGAATGCTTTTAGAATGTCAGAGTGTTACATTACAATACTATCACTGAATAAATGAATTAGTCATTGTAAACAATAAATGTCGTGTGATGCCGGCTTAGAATAGCATCACCCCTTTTCTTCCCGCGGGTGTTGTAAAAGGCAACTATGGGACTCGAGAGTTTCGTGTGTGTTACAATTTTAGGCGACAGGCTTACAACCTGTCACTACAGTGATACACGAATCATTTAAAAGGGCCCTCAATACTGAACTTTAACTACCCGCAATAGATTTCAAAACGAATTTAAAAAATTTACATGCTCTGCCCGTTAAAGGGTTAACGCTCTGCCTACCCCGTAAGGGACAAAGGCGTGATTTATGAATGTGTAAACAATAAATGAATAGATGTAAAATTTATGCATCGCCCACTTCTTTATTGCACTTATCTGGCGAAACGGAAGACCAGCGTTACATGCAGCTCACCACTGCTTGTAACTTATGCTGAGTGGTGACCCTTTTTAGTTACATAAGTAGGCACATGTAAACTATGTATTTTAGTTTTAGATTTCTTAAAATGTAACTAAAATAAACATACTTTCTTTCTTTGTTTCTTTCAATAACAATGTTATGTTCTTAATAGAATCGAGGCACGCTTCATCAGCCTAGCCAAAACTAGATGCGTTCCGAACCGCACGCGGTGACATGCAGTACCTTATTCTCATGCGGTAGCAATATTGTCTTTTAATCACACTTTTTGTTGCAATAATTATCGTATTGACGGTAACATATCGAAGATTTGTGCCTGTTTCCAAGAATACAATGAACGTCTATAATGTCATTATAGGGCGCAGATAGTAAAACGATTGGACTGCGTTTAGGAAAAAAAATAAGGTATTTTAATTTTAAGGCTTAATCAAACTTATGTGATATCCTATGGCATTTTGTTGAAGTTTTCAGTGTACATTGCACACTACTTTTTAAAACGATCTAAAACGGTATATTGTATGAAGAATTAGAAGTATGACGTCACGCCCTAAGTATTTGGATGGCGTCAAAACACTTACTTTATTATATTATATTTACTATATTATATTTCTGTATAATAATTCAAACTTTAAATATTTCGAAAAATGATGAATGAAGTCCGTAGTATTTTTGGACAATAGTTTTAAGCGTACAACTGTTATATTTTTTTAATGACCCAGGAAACTAGCGAATTATTGCGATTTCGCCATAGAAAGACTTCTCATTTTTCTAGGCTTATCGAAATATTATCGTTTCAAATGAAAATATAAAGAGTATGGAAATAAATTCTCGTAAAGGAAGTCATTTTGTACTAGAATTTATTTTAAGAATATAAATTTTACTATTTTTTCAATTCGTTTGGAGTGGAGGTTAATAGCAACAACATCTTATTATCTAACCTATCAATTGCAACCGAGATTTGTTTAATACCCGAACAGACCGAGGGCAGTGACTTTCCGAGGTTGCAATTGATGTTACCTCTGTGTTACATATACTGCTTTACATCTCGAATGGAAAGTGAGATATGTAAAATTATAATATACGTACGTACTATCCAAATAAACAAATAAACTTCACATATCTCATGCTCTGAAAGTAGGTCATTACTGACAAAAAACACGACCTGTAAGTTCAACTTACAGGCGAGATTTTAAAACTAAGCCTGTAAGTAATTTTAAATATGGAACTAGAAAAAGAACCAATAGAATCGAGGCAATTAAAAAGTTAAAATCAATTTCTTCTAAAAGGCATCCAATTAGTTGTATACGATTTTAAATTTCGAACTGGCCGCTACGAATTGTGTTGCTTGAACGCAGGAATTATATTTTTAATCTGTATTTTTATAACCTCAATAAATGAGTTTGTGGAATTATTACTCAATATTACAATGACAAAAGTAAAAATTACTAATATCCCTATGATCAGAAAAATGTCAACTTTATGTTAGGATACTTTTCTTTCATATTAATTCAATATTTTTCAATCATAGAAAAAAAAGTTTAGTGGTGCAATTTGAATAGCAGACGATACAATCATCATTTATGGATCGTTTTCTTGTATTTATCGCTTTATTTTACTCTTTTTTCATTCGATATGTAAAGCAGTATACGTACCACGGATGTAACATCAATAACAACCTCGGAAAGGTACCGCCCTCGCTCCGCTCGGGCGTTAAAAAACCTCGGTTGTTATTGATAGCTTACATACCTCAGTACGTAATCTACTATTTACTTATCTAACATATTTTTTTATCAATCTAATAATCTCTTCTAAAGTTACGTCGTGTTTCCATCCATACGAACATAATTTAAAATGAAATTCACATGGCTACGCTTTTTCCGGGTCACTGCCATTATAATTTCCAATCTGCCTGAATGATAATGTTTGTATTCCGGCCGACCGATTGACAACTGATTAGAATATATATTGCTTTTGTCGAGGGTCAATGAAATTAAACAGGGTATTATGAAGAGGTTTAATTTGTTTTTAATTACTATATTACAACAATGAAGGATGCACAGCACTCATGATAATGAAAATAAACAACTTTTCCCCGCCTTATTTTTAGCGAGCTTTGCGAGTTTGTTGTAACTTGATTTATGTAAAATATGGATTTGTGTAGAAATCCTACCTAATATTAGGCCACATGCATTCTAATAATATCTAATAAATAATAGTATCAAAAGCTACTGATAAATAAGTAGATTATGGTTAATGTTGAATAAACGAAAAAGCGAGTTGAAATTGTATTGCGCTTGGCTTCAAAGCGCATCAAAATGTGTAACGCTCGGTGTGCGTCATATCCGCTAGATAACATTAACCGAACTATTTATGAACTTGTACAAATATCTGCAGTCAGAAGGAGTCAGTATACAAGGTGTAAATAAATTACTGCAAATATTTTGAGGGGTAATCAACCCATGAAACTGAACGATTTTTCACAAGGAACATAGGTCGAAATATGTTTTTTTTTATCTCCCATACAAAATTTCCAACCGACCAAGTAAATTTTTATGGGACGTCCAAAATTTTTCTCAATTTTCGACCGTTTGTTGGGGAAGTTGTTCAGTTTCATGGGCTGATTGATAAATATCATATTCAGGTGATAGCACACTGCACTCGCCCATCCGCCTGCCAAGTGTAGTAAACAGGGCTATTACTGGCTAATATTGTAGTTGTTGATGTAGAAATATCCACATCTGATTTTCCTAAAAGTTCAAACAAAGTTTATGCTAAACATACCCACTTATACCGATTAGCTGGCAGAATTTGCGGAGCCGTCTCAATCATAGTAGTATCGTAATGCGAGGTGTGTAAAGAGTACGTACACCGGTCTGAGTCAACGCTATCATTTTAACTGAACTCTCAGATCGTACTGTGAGGTAGAGAAAGCCTGATAACAAAGGGTGAAGTGAGAAAAACTAGTCTCTCAAGTTATGACTGGACTGGCCCACTTGATTTTACAACGTTGACTTGAAATGTGTCGATAGCTGAGTGACATCTTGTTTTGTAATAGTGTGTTTTTTTATTAGTTGTCATCAGTTTTAGGAACTATTGATACGAGATTAATATCGAGTGACCCGATTCCAAAAACTGGCCTAATAATCCCAGGGGCCGAAGTCTGTTAAATAAAAATCGTTTCATTTGCGTTTCGAATGCATACCAGTCATGGTTTTCATAGTTTAGTGGTTGCTAACAGTTTGAAGTATGGGAAATCGCTGTGGCAATGGAATGACAGTAAGTTGAGTTTCGATGGCGTTACAATGACAAAATAATTGCATACTTGGAGGAAATTGACCAAATGTTAAACCTATATTTGAGCAATCTGGTCAAATTTCGTCAATCTGGTCTGTTCTCCCATTACGTGTATATCACAATATCACAGGTATGTTGATGTATTTCTGAGTCTTTTGGAGCATTCCATGAAAATGTCCCTTATGTGACGCCCTGATTTCTATTATTTCCGTGTATAGTAGTACTAAGACCTCATAAAAATAAAACTGACATGAACTTGAAAGCTTTAGATTCTACTGATATTGGAACTTTTTATCATAAGCATTAGGGACACATACATACACAAATCACGCCTATATCCTTGGCAGCTAAAGTAGTTTTCGAAGGTTGTCTCAGAAAACATGATATCACTATGTCGCCTGAAATTGTAATACGCAAAAAACCCTCAAGTTCCTTACGACATCCTCGGGAAGCAATGGGGTGATGCTATTCTGAACCGGCATCACACGGCAAGTGCACAGTCTAAGGTTTAATAGTTTGTGTCTTGTAATTGCGTGGTATCGATCAAAGCATTGTGCTTTATGAATACCAATCAAATTGCTGGATTGTCTCGAATTCCCAGAGCTTTCTCGGGAAATTATAACAATTTGCATCGTCGTCGTCGTCGTCTCAGCCGATAGACGTCCACTGCAGGACATAGGCCTCCCCCAAGGATCTCCACGATGATCGGTCCAGCGCCACCCGCATCCAGCGGCTTCCCGCGACCTTCACCAGATCGTCGGTCCACCTTGTGGGAGGCCTACCTACGCTGCGTCTACCGGTCCGTGGCCGCCACTCGAGAACTTTCCGGCCCCAGCGGCCATCGGTCCTACGAGCAATATGCCCCGCCCACTGCCACTTAAGTTGCGCAATCCTTCGAGCTATGTCGGTGACTTTGGTTCTTCTCCGGATTTCCTCATTCCTGATTCGATCGCGGAGAGAAACTCCGAGCATAGCCCTTTCCATTGCCCTTTGAGTGACCTTGTGCCTTCTTATGAGGCCCATTGTTAGCGGCCACGTCTCAACTCCGTAAGTCATCACTGGCAACACGCACTGATCCCAGACAAACAATTTGCATACATCATTGTATTGGCCGTGTGATGCCGGCTTAGAATAGCATCACCCGACATCCTTCCCGTGGGTGTCATAAGAGGCGACTAAGGGACTCGAGGGTATTGGTGTATTACAATTTTTAGGCGACAGGCGACAACCTGTCACTATAGTGATACACATGTTTTTTCAAACAACCTTGGAAAACAATCCTCAAATGTCAGACGTGGCGATAACGACCATATTCTTACGGCCGTTAATGCTCTGTCTACCCCGCAAGGGATAAAGGCGTGGTATATATGTATGTATGCATACATCATTGTATTGGGCCATTTCTCCCTTTGCAAACTAAGGTGCTACTATAGAAAGAAGAACCGGAAGAAAATGAATCAAAGAAGGTATACCTTTGGCGGATCGCGTACTTAACGCACAATGGAGAGCTAAAATATCGCAGTAGTCTGTCAGATCCATACTAGTAATGTCACTCCCCATACCAAAACCGCACTCGACGGACGACACTGCGATAGCGCTATGTCAACGGAGATTGAGCGGTTTTAGTATGGGGATTGATATTCCTAGTATGGATCTGATAGACCGCTGCGATGTTTTAGCGCTCCATCGTGCGTTTTGTGTGGGATCCGACTAAACCTTTTCCGATGCGGATCCAATTTTAGTCTTAGAATAATAATTAGAAATACCAGAGCCAAACAGGATGGAAATATAAGAAGGAGGTCTTTGCCGAGTATTAGGACGATGAATTGTAGACTAATTTATATCAGATAAGATAAAATATTCTGCATTTTGCTAGGTAATTATATCTTAAGCCAATGTTAAAAATAATAATTTAAAAAAAATCTCAGATTTATTAGAGCTTTGGCAAATAATACCAAATTTTCCAGTAAAAAACCGATAAGAAAAGTCAAAAGACCTTAAAGAGCAGTATCATAAACTGACTTTTATTCATGTCAAAGAATAGCATTATCCCATTTCTTTCCCGTGGGTGTCGTAGGAGCCGAATAAGGGACTCGAGGGTTAGATGTGTATCGCAAATTTAGGCAACAGACTGACAACCTGTCACTATAGTGATACACGACTTACCTGAAACGACCCTCAAAAATTTGTCAGACGCGGCGATAACGACGGTGATTTTACGGTCTTTGACGCTCTGCCTACCCCGCTAGGGATACAGGCGTAATTTGTGTGTGTATGTATTCTATTCATGGGTTTTTGAAATGTACAAAATAAAATTGGAAATGACACGGTGTAAAAGTTTCGATCCATAACATAGTATAATTTTTTCACACCATGTTTTGTTTGACTGTCTTTCCTTTTTTTAAGATAAAAAACCATTGTAGGCTCCAAAAGTTCACTTTCAGTATTGGTTTAGAGTCGATTCAGGCAAGCATATTCTGATTAGATATTTTTTCATTATGTTTGAGTCCTACTTATTTATGTCCCCTTTTTGTTGGACTAT
Source organism: Keiferia lycopersicella (assembly GCA_029255805.1). NCBI lineage: Eukaryota > Metazoa > Arthropoda > Insecta > Lepidoptera > Gelechiidae > Keiferia > Keiferia lycopersicella. The sequence continues at coordinate 2,795,627 of JARACZ010000028.1, forward strand.
CTTAAAATTGTGTTCTTCTTTTTTCTTTTTCGTGTGGGACACCGAGTCGTCCAACGACCCAGTGAACCCTTGTGTCAGAATTTTTCAACCAATTTTTTTACAAAAAATTGTGTTTATATAATAAAATAGTAATTGAAGTAAAATTGTGTAAAAAAACGAATGTTTTTTTTTTATTTAAACCAACACGAGTATCAAGCAAGGATAGTATAGGATTTTCAAAATTTAAATTATTCGAAAACATTAATACGTAATACACTGATGCAAAACATTAACGGTATTAAACGACACGTTACATTGATGAATTGCTTAAAATAAACAACGTTTGTCAGAATCGCGGCAATTTTCTAAACACCCTCTAACGACCTGACGAAAATCTTGACACGGCGACGTGTGGCAACCATTAGTATTGACATTTCACATCTCACGACATTGAGCCTAAGAGGCAACTAAATTACACCGATAAAGGTCATAAAGGTTCGGTGAAAGCCTCTCCGGGGTAATAAACGTATTGTTTATTCTACAGCGCTCCATGGACACGGTTCCAACCACAACTGTTGAACAATTTTTTTTTATTAATTTAGATTTGTTAGATTTGGTAGATTTGGTAGAGGATGGAGGATCGCACAATTAACGCACAACGCTTCGATAAAATAACGCATCCGTAACGCAACGGTCTGTCAGATCCATACTATAAACGTCCATCCCGCATCCGTAACATATTCGTCAAAATAACGTAGCCGTAACGCATCGGTCGACAACGGTTGAGCGGTTTTAGTATAGGGATTGAAGTTTCTAGTATGCATCTGACAGACCACTGCGTTACGGATGCGTTATTTTAGCGCTTCGTTGTGCGTTTAGTGTGTGATTGTGCGTTTTGTGAGGAAACAGGTGGATATCATTGCAAATATTGTGGAATACTGCAAAATCATGTAAAGTTTTTGGGAAGTCTAGAATTTTGAACAAAAAGCAATACCTCTAATACAAAAAGTTTTTTTTTTTTGTAATAAAACGTTTTGTGCTAAATTGTGAAATATAACGAAAAATTACAATGTTTTTCTCAGTAAAAACATTACAAAATTCAAAATTCAAATTATTTATTCAAAGCAGTAAATTTTACATTTAGCTTTTTGATGGTTAAAAATTAACAATTTTAACAATAACAATTTTATGAACCTAGTGTAAACGCGGCTCAGGTGGACTAAAAACTTAAAACTAGCCCCTAAGGCACTGCCTCGGGGCTGGCCAAGCTAACCAAACAACTTGTAACGTTAGGTGGTAAATAAAATAACATCGAGTTCATGCCAAGAGAAAATGTTGTGTTACATGCGTATGGTTAGCCAGACCCCCTGGACAGTAAACCACCCAGAAACCTGCCCAGAAGTGCTCCTATTCTAAATATACAATTTGTCAGGCCCTAGGCTACCCTAGCTACAAATTCTTAATTTACTTAACAATGTGTTTTTTATTCACCCACAAATGTTAAAAAATAGAACAAATTGCATCGATTTCTTTTGCATTGCAATCATCCTATCTTAGGTTTTCTTTTAGTTTCGTAGGGCACGTTCGTCGTAGATCCCGAATCGAGTTGCTGTGTATGATTACTTAGACGGCAGTCCTTACACAACCAAATCAGGGGTCTGCTAGTGGTAGTTGCCGGTTGAAAAACTCTGATACCAGGGTTCATCGGGACGTTGGACAACTTGTTGTACCACACGAATAAAAAAAAGAATAACCATAAAAAGACCCTTTTATTACGAGAGGCAGTGGATTTTAACTCCGGATCAGTATAGAACAACCCATATTTGTATGGTCGTTGTTCCCATGACTAAGTCGATAGCACAAAACGCAGGTGAAATTTCGCGGAATCGTAATTGCTTATCGTATAGGCAATTTTGCCGCCTAATTCAAATTGTTTTATGAATACACTGATATAATCTTTGGGCTACTGAAATCAAAAATCGTTTTATCGTTTAGAAATCAGTTCCTCTAGTATCCTCATCCTCTTTTACTTCTAGCAATGGCGGCTGTCAGACTCAACCTTTTAAGAAGCCGGTACTTGTAGAAGGCGGTTGCAATATTCTGACACTATGGTTCATTACATTAGGTCGTTGGACAACTCGGTATCCCACACGAAAAGAGAGTGAGAGTGGCGGTTCCTAAATTTGACTCTAGTATAAGTTGGTTTTAGGTGCTGAAATTCTAGTGTCGATACACAAGTTATTGAATTCCCAATTTTTATTGTAAATTTTAAGGGTTAAGTTTGACCAGTCCATGAAATGGAACCACTTTCAGCAACAGAATATAAGCCAATATTTTGATCATAATTATCATCATTATGTTGTCAGTTTATAAATTTTTGAACTTTTATTATTTAAGCAACAGATGGGCTAAATTAACCATAGAGTCGGTGCCGCAGGATGGTCACCATCGTAGAGGTTGGGCTTGCAGAAGATGGAGAGATGGCTTGGTTACTTTTCTTCAAAACTGGCAGTCAGAGGCCCAAGATCGTGACAAGACGGGACGGGCGAAAATAGGGGAGGCCTTTGCCTTGCAATGGGACGCTGAACAGGCTAATAAAATGTTTTAGCGCGCCCTTTGGTTATTTGACCTGATCTATAACCGAAAGTTTATGAACAAAAAACATACTTAACTTTATTTTCGTACCTTTAGGCAATGCAAAACATCTTCAGACGATACTTGAAAGTGAAAGGCGTAAATCCATCACTCACAGACAATCAAGAATACACTTGATGTTGGAAACACTTTAAGAACATTTTCTATGAGGTCAATGATCGCACCAAAAACTAGCCATTGAAGAAATCAGCTTATACTAGTTTTGCCAGACTTATTCTTAATAGTACATACATACAAACATACATATATCACGCCCACATCTCTTACAGGGTAAGAAGAGCGTAAAAAGCCCAAAAGGTACGGCCGCTATGACTACATATGAAAAATCGGCTTCGAGAGTTTCGGTATTAACATTTTTGGTGACAGGCTGACAAATTGATAACAAAACAGCCCTCAAATACTTGTCAATTATGGAAAAAGGACACATAATAAAAAAAACACATTATAAATCATGCCTGGTGGGGTACGTAGAGTGAAAATGGCTGAAAAAACGATAATTTATTTAAGCGACATTCGATAATGCTACCCAAATTAATTCTTGACTCTGCTATACATACAAATATCATGCCTTTATCCCTTGCGGGGTAGGCAGAGCGTTAACGGCCGTAAGAATACGGCCACTATCGCCACGTCTGATATTTTTGAGGATTGTTTTCTAAGGTTGTTTCAGAAAACATGTGTATTACTATAGTGACAGGTTGTCAGCCTGTCGCCTAAAAATTGTAATACACCAATACTCTCGAGTCCCTTAGTCGCCTCCCACGACACCCGCGGGAAGGATGTGGGGTGATGCTATTTTAAGCCGGCATCACACGGCACATCTCACACAGCACATTTTGCTATTATGCTTATTAATTTTGATTCAAGTAGTTACCGAGTCGATCATTTTAGTGAGCAGCAATAAATTTTTATTTACAGTATAGGTTGTTCCAAGAAGATAATTCTAACTGCTGTAGATAGCACATACAAGCTGGGTCATGTCATGGGTAATTTGATTAGAAGGGCAGCAATTTAAATACCTAATAATAAAGAATAGTAAGCTATTAATTAGCTACTTTCTTCAAATTAAGCTTCTAAAGAAAGGCATTTCATACTCTGTTGATATGGGATGTAAGGGGCAGTCTCTAAGGAGGTGTGTGACTTACCTAAGATTCGGGCCAGGTTCGGGTTGCAGAGGTCAGATGCAGTCGCTCTGAATTGGGTTCCACGTCAAATCCCTTATGTTAGGTAGCCAACCTCGACAGAGAACGGGATAAGGGGAGGAGAATGATGAATGATGAATGATGATGATTTAAGGGGTAGTCCTGCGATTACTGCAGAACATAGAGCTAAACATCTCACCCCTGAATATAGTTATTACAGGTAACGATAAATCAAATTTGACTTTCAACACAAAATCTCGAGCAGCTTTGCTATCGAAAGTAAAAAAAAACGATTGTCTAGTAAAGTCGGTTCACTGACGATGGTTGAACGTGACCACGTCATAAGAAAAAAACTAATAAAATGTTTGCATTTTTGAAAAGAAAATTTTAATTTTACGTACATATACATAAATCACGCCTTTATCCTTCGCGGGGTAGGCAGAGCGTTTCATTTTGTTTGATAGATGTATTATGCTGCTGAACGCAGAGGCCGATTGTGCCTTATTGTTGCTTGTTGCGAGCTTTTGTTTGCACTTTCAGCCTTAATCGGAACGCCTCAGAGCGAGGTAACGCCGCATGAGTATTGTTTTTTATCAGTTTTTTTAGAGTCTTCTCATTCGACGTGTATGGCAGATTAAATATTGAGTTAGTACCAATTACTAAAGCTTTGAGCTTAAAGTGATTTATTATGATCCCTTACATCTTACTTGCTGAGTTTCTAATTGAGGATCAGTTTGGTAGGTGAAATTTTGGGTATACAAGGTACTCATCAGCGTTGCCAGATTGTCATAATACGGACGATTTTCCGTCAGATGGATTGTCCATTTTTAGTTCGTTTGTAACATCCGTCACTTTTCAGGCCGGTCGAAGCCTGTAATACACTATATTTGTAGCAGAAAAAATAATGTGATTTAGCAATCGCTCCTGTTTTTTAATAAAATATTAATGACAGTTAGAAATCAATATTTGATACATTCGAGCCAGTATCAATTCAACCTACTTGTAAAGCTTTTCTAACGTACCTAAGGATGTTGTCTGAAATCAGTGATGCAGTCTGGCAACACTGGTATTCATAGGGGATAACTGTCAATCTTTTCTTGAAAGTCACGAATTCAGAATTTGTTAGGCATCTTTTTGTGCGTGCTAATGACGCTATCATTAATACTTACTTGATTTATCGGCAAAAAAATTACTTTTGCAGCGGTTAAAATAAAACAAAGACCTCGAAAGGTTTTTGTCAACAACTATAACAGCAACAACAGTCTTATCTACTATTGGATATGAATAGGGTTTGGAAAAGTAGGTAGTAAGTAGTAATTGATTTAGTCGCTGTATGCCGACTTTCTGCACTTGGACGACGACGATCCCCAAATAGTTGCATACATCTTACCGCACCAAGCCGACTTTTTTGAATCTAGGAACACCAAGCCGACAATTTATCAGTCAGACTGACCTAATCGCATAGATGTCTTGACCGTCATACTACTAGAAGCAAAGCTATAGTGAAAAAAAGTGACAATGAACAAAAAATTCATTGAGAAAATATGCGTATCTATGTAGGTTTATGGGTTTAATTAAACGAAACTAGAATATAATTTTGTGAACTTTCGTTTTTAAGACAATACTGAAAACTTCAAGTGAGATACTTGTGAGAAACTAGGCTTTTTGTATTTTGCAATTTTCGAAAAAGCCGTATTGTGAATGCTGTGCCATATGCCGTATGGTGCCTGCTTAGAATAGCATTATCCCAATTCTGCCCGTGGGTGTTGTAAAAACCAACTTAGGGGTTATCATAAAGGGAATAGGCAACAGCGTTGCCTGCGAATGCCCCATCTTACTCTGCGCTCGCCAATCCGCCTGCCAAGCGTGGTGAGTATGGCAATACCCTTTCATAGCAGAAAGCCTACGTCCAGCAGTGGACTGTCATCCCATTTTTACCCGTGGGTGTTATAAGAGGTGACTCGTAGGTGAATTCAGAAAATGTACACCGTATTTTGCGAATACAATACCCTGAATAGCTCTCAAGCGTCCGATGTGGCGCAGTGGTAGTGTGACTGCCTTTGACGCAGAAGGTTCCAGGTTCGAATCTCGGTGGGTCACTCACAAAATTGATATTTATCACTTTGTGAATTTGTTCACAGTCTGGTTAGAACATTGCGGGCTCAACCACCCCACTGTCTGTAAGTAAGATGGTTCCGTGTTTCGGAGGGTACGTTAATCCGTAGGTCCTGGGTGCTGTCTATGATCACTTAAGCGGCGGTCGTTACACAACCATGTCAGAAGCCTGTCTACTTGTAGAAGGCGGTTGAAATATTCTGATACTAGGGTTCATCGGGTGGATCACTTGGTGTCCCACACGAAAAAGAAAAGAAGCTCTCTAGCCATCGGTTTATACTGCCTTATTCATCAATCCTAGCAGGCGGAATGGCGAGCACAGTGCAAGATTTTGCAACCACAAGGAGTGCTGCTGCCCATTCCTTTGATGATTAAACCTTAGTCACTCTTTTACGCAGAATGATTGGAGCTATTCTAAGCCGGCGCCACACATATCTCTCTTTAATAATTAATTATCCAGTAAATATTTTTTACTTACTAAAAAATTTATTCCAAGTGAAAGGAGTCATCTTCATTCCTCGTATGCTACCAGAGGTCACAATTTGACCCCAAGTCAGTATGCCAATCAGTACAGTCATTAAACTAGTTATAAAGTAGTTTGCAATGATTTCTGTTTCTTCTGGAGATTGGTCGTAAGATTAGTGAACTGGTAAATCGAAAATTGCAATTATTTCTTCGTACTCATGTTAAAAGTATGAGATGATTGATTTACGAAAAATATACGTTTTCTTTTGATATTTACGAATACAGCTATATTTTCAAATGTAATTTTATTGAACGTTTTTGTTTGATGTTTGCGAATTGAAATATTTTTTTAAATGTTATTTAAAGACTCAAATTTATAGAAACCGTCAAGGCGTTGATGGTCTTAACATCTCTGTGAGTTTAATCAGCTCATAAAACTACTAAACTTAATATTTTTATGTTTATTGAAAAACTCAACAAAACTAAATATTGTATCCTCTTTTCTTTACAGAGTTTTGAATAGCGGGACATTGAAATTTCAGTTTTAAGCAACAAATAAATAAACTCTCAAGAATTTTTGTGCGATTTTTTTTACATTCATTACAGAAACTAACTTAAAAACGCAAGTGCCGACGTCCATATAAACATAAAATAATTCATGGTCATATTAATTATAATTGCATGAATATTCTGTCAATTAAGTAAAAGAAATGTTACAATGAAATTCATGAATTCTATGTACGCACTTTTTTTGGGTTCAAAGTATCCAATTTGCATGATGGCCAGTTATACTTTTTTCTTGCGGTTTTGCTCGAGGGATTAAATATTAATCAAGTATCTAAACACATTTATGTATTATGTACATAAATGTGTGAACATTCGCCGTGTGGTGCCGGCTTAGAATAGCATCACCCCACATCCTTCCCGCGGGTGTCGTAAGAGACGACTAAAGGACTCGAGAGTATTGGTGTATTACAATTTTTAGGCGAGAGGCTGACAACCTGTCAGTATAATGATACACATGTTTTCCGAAACAACCTTGGAAAACAATCCTCAAAAATGTCAGACGTGGCGATAGCGACCGTATTCTTACTGCCGTTAACGCTCTGCCTACCCCGCAAGGGATAAAGGCGTGATGTATGTATGTATGTATAATAATAATAACATAATAATAATAATTTATTTATATCAGACAATAAAAATCCATTCTTGTTAGTAGTACTTAATCCTATGTTAGTTATCAATTGAATAAAATTAAATTATGCACATTCACAATGTCAAAATTCAAAATATCGTCATGTAATTAGGAGCCCCACCCAGTGTCTTAGTATGGGACTGTCTATCTTCTGTGCAATGACCGTCAGAACACTGTTGGAGCTAGCCCGCACCCTGTATAGTAATGACGCCACCCTTTTGCGCCTGATAGCAAAGAAGTCATCAGTTCGCTCTTGCGCGAACATAAGCGATGCGCTACAAAAGCGGGGCAGCCCCAACAGCATTCTGAAGGCATTGTTGTACTGCACACGGAGAGCATTGTATGCTTTTTTAGTATAGCTGACCCACAGGCTGCTGGCGTAGAAAACCTGACAAAAAGCCTTGAACAAGGATAACTTTACCTGCTTTGTACACCGAGCAAACCTGCGGGCCAACATGTTACTTCTCACAGCCAACGCTCTCCGTTCTCTTTCAATATCTAGGTCATCTTTCAGGTCGCAAGTAAGAATGTGACCAAGATATTTGAATTGCGTCACTGTCTTCAGAAGATTTCCAGCAAGCGAGACAGGAGGCACATCGTTACAATGTGTTTTGCCACTCGCAGAGAACACCACGATTTCGCTTTTCCGCGCATTGTACCTCAACCCGTGTTCTACTGCGTAGGCTTCACATACTGCTACCATTTTTCTAAGTGCACTGATTGAGGGGCTGAGCAGCACCATATCATCCGCATAACTGATGTTATTCACGCTATTGCCGTCAACATAACATCCGGCATGCATGCTGCTCAACCTTTCAATCAATCCATTCACGTACAAGCTGAAAAGGTTGGGCGACGTCAGTCCTCTTTGCCTCACACCACATTCCAGCCTGTATGCTTCAGAGAGCACATTGTTCCATCTGACATGATTCATTTGATTGCTGTACCAATATTCAAGAATCCCCGTCAGCTCAACCGGCAGTGTCGTGCTAGCTAACTTACTCCACAGAAGCTCATACGACACCATATCAAAGGCCTTGCTGAGGTCTAGAAAGCAGGCGTACACTGGCGTAGATCGTTCAGTGTAATACTTGACGGTATGCTTGAGACACAATATGGCAGACTCAGTAGATAATCCAGACAGGTTTAGACCAGACAGGTTTTTTTTACACTTTGGCACAGAATAAATATTAGATAGCATGAGAAATTTGCCTCAGACGGCAGTCTACTTATCAAAACTACTAAATCCATTGCAATTTATTAAGGCGTTTCTTTCAAATGTCTTCTTGCAATTTTTTTTATTTTGTTGACTTCTTGATGATGATGGTGATGAAGTCCTTTTATCCCTCATCAGGGACATAAGAACATTGTTGACTTCTTAAATTGACTAAAAAGGTATCTAAAGACAAACATACATAAGCACTGCATAATTATATTTCTTAGATATGTAAGCTTACTTGCTTTCTCTGGTAGGCTGACGAAAGTAAAAATGACCATTATTTTCATATCAGTTGCATCAAATTTTGAAGTTTTAGGGCCTTTCATTGTGAACTTAATTATTGTTCTCTTTCTAATTTGTAATTATTTTTCTACGCTTTTAAGACGTGCTTTGAAGATTTGAGTAGTAATACCAGATGTATCGTTAAAATTAATACCGTTAAAAGTAGTATTAGTAGTAAATTTGTACCATTTCCAAAAACAATAACTATAGCATCCTGCTTTTTAGATCATCTTCCTAGCACTTAGTCCTAATAAATAGACAGTTACTTGGACTAATGGCTTAAAAATATGATACACTGCCGTATGGTGCCGCGTTACAATAGCATCACCCCATGTCTACCCTCGGGTGTCGTAAAAATCAATAAATGGAAAGAAGCGATCTATGTGAACACAACAGTTTGCTCTGCGCTCGCCAATCTGCCTGCCAAGTGAGTATGGTAAATACCCTCCTAATCCTAATAAGGGAAACATGTCCTTTTGTGGCTGCTAAAGGAGTAGGTAGTAGATAAAACTATGACCACTATTTAACTTTCAGCCACAACAGTCCACAGCTGATCACGGGCATCCCTCTAATTGGGGGGTATTGTCATACTCATCAGGCTTGGCAGGGGGATTGACAACGTTGCATTCACAGGAAACGTTGTTGCCCATTCCCTTGATGAATCCCTTAATCACTTTTTAAGACACCCACGGTTGGAATTAAGATGATGTTATTCATGCTATACTAATCCAGCAGATCACGGGGAAAGCTGAACTCCCTTTATGACTATTCCTTAGTCGCTATTTAAGACACCTACTGGTAAAATTGGGGTGATGCTATTCATGCTATACTAATCCAGCAGACATGACCCTGTAAGATGTTGCGTTCACGGGGAAAGCTGAACTCCCTTGGTGATGACTTTTCCTTAGTCGCTATTTAAGACACCCACAAGAAGAATTGGGAAGATGCTATTCATGCAATTCTAATCCAGCAGACATGACCTCTCACACACAGCAAAGTCACGGCCGCGGATCTCACGCGCATAGCTCTGTACTCTCTATGGCAGTTCGCATCATTATCTCCGAGTATCATACACCAGAGTAAAGTGGATCATAGCCAAACAAACAATGCTTTGATCAACGTGTAGTTGTGAACTTGAACTTGTATGCTTTGCTATTCGGTAATTATTTTCAATAGAGTCGGATTTCAATTTGACTTAAAATACTTATGTGTCGTAAAAGACGACTAAGGGACTCGAGAATATCGGTGTATTACAACTTTTAGGAGACAGGCTGACAACCTGTCACCACAACTTCACACTAGTAATACACATGTTTTTTCAAACAACCTTGGAAAACAATCCTCAAAAATGTCAGACGTGGCGATAGTGGCTGTATTCTTACGGCCACTATCGCTTTGCCTACCCCGCAAGGGATAAAGGCGTGATATATGTATGTATGTTAAAATAACTATTTGTTTTAAGTTTGTCTTTTACAACTTTTTTATTCCAAATATTGTCAGATCTTCACCTAATATTAGTTAATTAATATTAGGTATATTAAAATACAAGTTAAAAATAAACAAAAAAATCTATTTCTATTCGACATTACCCGGTATTTACGTCCCATAGCAATTTAGATGTTCTTCCGGCTAAACCTCAAATTGAACTTTTCATATCAAGGGGAACAAAAAGTTGATCCATTAGTTACTACATCACAATAAAGCGCTTTTTTTCTGGTAAAAAAGAAAGCACTCTTTTTAATATTACGAAATCATAATCTTATGTCAATTCAAAATGTGAATAGACGATGGAATAATGTGATGGTCACATTTTTTGTAGTCTTTAGTTACCTAAACATTTCCTAAGTTATGTATATCTTTACATTTTGAAATAAATGTGTAAGTATTTGGCATTCAAAAGGACAGCTTGCCTCGAAGCTAGTACTAGTTTTTTAAGTTTTTAGTCCACCTGAGCCGCGTTTACACTAGGTTCATAAAATTGCTATTGTTAAAATTGAATAATATTTGACCATCAAAAAGCTAAATGTAAAATTAACTGCTTTGAATAAATAATTTGAATTTGAATTTGACAGCAATAATAGTCGTGGTGGACGTGGGTTTTCCTCAATTTGAGAGGTATTACCATACTCATCAAACTTTGCAGGCGAATTAGCGAGCGCAGTGCAAGATACAGTAAAACTTAGAGCAAAGAATGCTGCTTCCATTCCCATGATACTACGCAAACATAAAACAATCATTGAAATTCAAAATTGCTGGAGACCTTAGGAGGGAATTGAACTCAGAACTTTCTGCCTCGAAGGCTTCAACGATGTACCTTTGGATTTCACGCCACCTTATAGAGTAAGACTTACTTGGTTGCTACTTCTGTGTATGGTTTTGCTTTATATTCAAATTTTCGTTTTGCCAACCTAATAACATTCAAATGTGACCCTATTTCTTATGCCAGTAGTGATTTGGATATCCCTTTCCCTATGGGTTTCATAAAAGTTGACTAAGAAAATATTTCAGGGAGTCTCTCTCTCTTTGCTTGTCGGACACCGAGTCGTCCAACGAACCAATGAACCCGTGTGTCCGACTTTTCAACCGCCTTCTTAAAGTAGCTACTCAGGGAATGAAATTCTGCAGTATTTGAAAATATTATTTTCTGTTATATTCATAAACTTAAGCGTGAAACCTATGATAAGCAATAGACATAAGAAAAAGGAAGATTTGAATATATTTCCATAGGAAAATTATTGGTCAGCGGGTAGAACCGCTAAGCAGGCTGTTAGTCTACTATAAAATTTTGACGTGCTAAGCCAATTTAATTGTTATTTTTTAAGTTTACAAAAAAGTTTGGATTGAAAGGGAAAGTACTACTATTAAGTGATTGTTATACTAATATGCTAGAAAATTTACGTAAGACAATAATTACAATACAATTGACAGAATGCAAATTATACATACAATGCATCAAAAATGCCGTGTGATGCCGGCTTCGAATTGCATCACCCCATTTCTTTCCCGCGGGTGTCGTAAGAGGCGACTAAGGGACTCCAGGGTTTCATGTGTATTACAACTTTTAGGCGACAGGCTGACAACCTGTCACTATAGTGATACACAAATTATCTCTACCGACCCTCAACATTTGTCGGTTGTGTCAACCGTATTTTTGCGGTCGTTAACGCTCTGCCTACCCCGAAAGGGGTAAAGACGTGATATATGTATGTATGTATGATGCCGGCATAGAATAGCATCATCCCAATTCTACCTGCGGGTGTTGTAAGAAGCAACTAAGGGACGGGAGGGTTTCATGTGTATTACCACGTATTACAACTTTAGGCGACAGGCTGACAACCTGTCACTACAGTGATACACAAATCATCTTAAGGGGCCCTCAATACTTGTCAGACGTGGCGAAAACGAGCGTAATTTTACGATCGTTAACGCTCTGCCTACCTCGCAAGGGATAAAGACGTGATTTGTGTACGTGTATGTATAATGTAAGCATCAAAAATAAACTACACAACGATAAAAAAAAAAACTGAAAATGTATCGATGACTGAATGAAGATGTTATTGATGGCTCGTCAGATAATATTTGCCATTTTGAAATACTTTGGTTAACCCTTAAAATAAAATACCTTCTAGGTATTTCAAAGGTTGACTAGAAGAGATCCATTAATGAGATAAGTCCACCTTTGCGCCTCTTATTTTCCATTTCTTTTTCTGCGTTTTAATTCGTTTTGAAATTGAAAGTGACAAAAAGATAAAATGACGTTTGTTTACGACACTTTTTTACATTTAATCACGCGAAAGTCACTGAGTTAGAAAAAAACGTCAAGAAAAGACATTAAAGTGACATGTGTTCTGTTTACTCGCATTAGCACCGATACGCTCTAAACTACCAAAAAAAAGTTGTCTCATCCCTAAATGTATGACACCCTTTCATCACGACCTTACACACACCAAGACAATAACTCCACATCATGACACGCTCACACAATAAACATTTTTGAAGCTCAGTACCCACCGGCGGCAAACGCTGCCATTCACCTATTAGACGTAGAGGAAATTCGCTACGAACGTACACGATTCCCCGGTGTAACACTGCCCTAACGACCGTACCCCCGATCTGTACCGCGGTTCTTTTTGTAGTGTCTACATAGCCTATAAATACAGCGCGTACGTAGCACCGGCAACAGTCTTTTTTTTCTAACCATCCGCGTCGCATCTGTCAAAGTTCAAGATGTTCAAAGTGGTGGTTTTACTAGTGGCCCTGACGATAGTACAGGGCGGGAGCACAAGGGAGGATATGGGAGTGAAGTACTTAATGAGGATTTATGAAGACTGCCAACGAGCGGAAGGAGTGATGCCGTGCTTGAAGAAGAAGGCGATTTTGTTCTTTGATAGAGCGGCAAGGATGGATTCTCTTCCTTTGGTTGATGGAGTCGAAGTAGTCAAGTCTGCTGAAGTAGATTTGAAGCCGATAAGTGAGAACGAGATAGATGCAACGTTACCAAGGAATATGGAGGATAAGGATCAGGCTTTAAGTAGCATGCTTTGGGATAGAGTGGCAGCTTTTGCCAACTCCAGGACAATCCAGCTTTCACTGCCGAAGATCACAGGTCAAGAGCTCAACCAAGGCGTTGAAGAAGGTACGTGTTAAGTTAAACTAAAACTTAGAATATTTATGTATGTATAAATGAAAGAGGCGCAACAGAAGCTTTGTATTTTTAGCACTAACCAAAATTGTAATGAAAGGAGTCATCACTATTATAAGTATTATTTTGTTCATCAAAGTCATCAAACCTCACAAAGAAACGCTTCCTTGTTATAAGTACAAGAACAATTATAGCATTTATGTATCTACTTCACATACATCATATGAAAATGTAAGTATAAGAGCTTAATAATTAGGAGAAATTTATATGTCATTATACTAACCTAAGTATTTTAAGTTCCGTCAGTCATTCAAGCTACAGCACAGCTTGAGTTTTAAGTACTAACTTTATTTAGAGATTATAAATCTTTACAATCTAATTCAGGAATAATTACATTTATATAGCAGCATACTTAAAAAACATCGCAATTAACCTATGAAAGTGACCTCAAGTAATCAAATTGAAAAGCATGACACATTAATACCCAAGAACTAAAATACTTACCTACTCAATTTGATCTTAGTAAGTCCTAAAAAACTAAGTATCAAATGAGATGACTTATGCTTATCTATTCATTATAAAAAATGCAAAGCACTTTTTAAATCCTACAAGCGTCGATCTAGAACTCATCAAATAATATGCTACACGATTTTGCAATATCACTATGACATGAATTTAATAAGAATCACGCCGCTATCCTTGAAGAGTAGGCAGAGCATTAACAGCCATAAAATAACGGTCGATCATGTCTGACAAATATTTGAGGCTCGTTTGTGATAAGTCGTGTATCACTATAGTGACAGCCTAAAATTGCACTACACATAAAACCCTTCAGTTTTTAGTCGCCTCTTACGATACCTACCAGAAGGAAATGGAGTGATGCTAAGCCGGTTTTACACGGTATCAACATATCGACATCGGCAAGAACTTGAAAGTATTTTGAATTAGGACCAAGTTCGTAAACTTCTGGTGAATCGTAGATGCACCGAACAATATTATTGAGGTCCGTGATAGCGACCATAAATATTAAATTTTTGACCGTAATTTAATGATGTGACGTATGCTGCTTCAAGCATGATCATGCTTCTGTCACTCTCTTTTTTTTTTCATGACGGACACCGAGTCGTCTAATGACCCGATGAACCCTGGTGTTAACCGCCTTATATCAACCGTCACTTACACCCCGTATTTCTGATTTTATTAGCTCGTCTACGTAAACACAAAAAAACGGATCCGGAAAAACGGTGCCTGTGAGATCCGCTTATAATGTACTACCTAATTAGAATAGGCGCTATTAATGTCTAATAGCTAGGTACGAACATAAATATACAATTTCAAGAAAACTCAGTGAATCATAAAATTTGCATACACACGTTACCGACTGTAACAAATCACCGCATGTACACTTATACGGGTTTTACTAATGTAATTACTTTAATGATAGTTGCCAAAATGCAAATTGATAGTAAAAGTTTGACTTCAAATTTCTAATTGAATGCTAGATATTGCCAAAGTTGTTTTAAGAAACTACGAAAAAGTGCTGTGTTTGAAACTTCAAAAAGGTTATCGAGATCAAGAACCCTACAGTGATTATACCTACTTGCCGAACTGCTTATAACCCCGTCTACAGGTTAGAGACAATTTTGTTAAGTAAATTTTAGTGAATGTTTCTTTATCTGTTGTCTTTATACTATATTCTTCTTGAAGTACAACTGTTCTCCACTAATTACCTTAAATTCTAAAAAAAAAAATATTTTCTGGGGATCAAATTTTAAACATTCAACCGAATTATCATTTACATCTTTATCATCATCTTTCTTCCTATAATCGAAAATAACTTTCAGTTTTAACATATTTAACTTGATTCTTTCCTCATCTTCTTTGCTTAGCTCGTATCTTCTTTCTGATGATAAGATAGTATGGTCACATTTTAGTTTATGCTCTTTACATTAGCATTTAAAATATTGAAAAAAAAACTAAACTAATCGCAATTATGACGGCAAAAATATTTTGTCATTCAAAAAGTTTATACATTTTGATTCATAGATCTAACACTATAATAAACATCTGCTGTTACATTGTAAAGGAATCTGTGACCGTACCACGAGACATTATAGGTGTAAAAAGTAAGAAAATTGCTACTCCGCACCTAACAGTAAAAATCTGTGAAGAATTTATAGCTAACTTTATTGTTTGAGGTTTCTCTAACATTATTACGGTGAAGGCTTCTACGTATAACATGAATCGCTTCGATTTATATTTATATGGGTTTTGCTTTTACTTATATCGCTTGTAACATAAACTTTTAAATCAGATTCCTTGTTTTCACGTTTCTTTTTTGTTGAAGCATGCTTTTTACTCATGATAACATAAATAATACTGTGGTGAACTAAACATGTTTTGAGCTTTTCTCATTATTACTTTTATCCCTAGACATTTAACCCCTTGAAATGTTTGTAAAAAATCTGCAATTTGGGACATAAAAATCAGAATTAACTTTATATCATAAAGAAAAGTATGTTATCATGGGTAGCTTACGCTGCATACCTAGTTACTCGTTCTCAGCAGATTATAGATCGTTACTGGCTTACTGCACTGCTACGTCATATTTTTTTATAAATCAATCAAAATTATAAAATTTGGCAAACGAATTGGCAAAATTTTTGTTTTTGTCACCCACAGCGATGCGAAAACTGGACGGTGGTGGTTCCGGAGGTGATAAAGCTGGTAATGACAAAAATCAAAATTCTTCTCTTTGTACTTAGCAGTGCAGTAAGAAGTCGGCATAAAACTTGGATTGCAGTCGACTGAAGATCGGGTAATACATGATATTTTTCTTCAATGGGATGGTTGTAGTGCTTGTAAAATGGGCACTAAATTTGTATTTTTCCAAAATATCTACTTTTGTTTTCATGTCGGTGAAAACTTCGATGATCTTGTGTCAGTCTGGTACCTAAAATTAGCTTGGCAAATTGCAATTCAAACCCATGTAAACAATTGTAAAAAATTTTTGAGGCAAAAACCTAGCAAAAACTCCATGCGGCTTTAAGTTTTTCTCAATGAAAACCTTATTTTTATTGAACAATATTTTATTCAATCGTAGTTTAACTTTTACTTTCAACAAGCATTTGAAATCTGAAGTGTATGTGCGTGCGGTTCACATAACAAACAATCAAACTATTTATTTATAACAACATTCTCACAACTTTTTATCCGCCTAAACGATATTACAGTGAAAGTTTTGCTCTTAGGCGTGATATATGAAGAATGCTATTAGTGGGCATCACACGTTCAATCTGATGATTAACGTGTACTTGACAGAAATGATAGGCAGATAAAACCCTGCATTAAAATGTCTGAAACTAAGTATTTTTGTCGTGAATTTGATTGAGGTTTCTTCTTCTTTCTTTCTTTCCTGCCATGCGTTTTACCATTTGATACGATTCTCTGTCTGTAACGAAAAAAAAGGGAAAACTAAGGCAGGGGTGGAACAGAAACCTTGTTCTTCTGAAACCTGTCGTGCGTGATTTTGAAAAAAATTAAGAGTCACCGAGATGACTCAAAATGAATTAATATGCTTCTTTCTTACTTAAACTTCTTCAATTTAAAGTACGAGAAAATGATTTTTATATTTAAAGAACTGCTGCTGGTTTTACAAAACACTAAAGTCATGCTAATGTTTTTCGTATATTCTTCTATAATATTTCACGTTTTTTTCAGCATTTTTCTGTAAAGTATATCTTATTTTATTTCTTGTCAAGAAAAAGTGTTGCAAAAGTACTAAATTACTTTAGCTGTAGACTGTGCTGTAGATAATTACAGGCTATCCGTTTCATGCCCAATTTGCTTTTCGTTAAGGAAATGTGCTATTTTACTTTCGTTTCCTTCAAAGACATTGAAGCATGAGTAAAAATTATATTTGTTACGTTTCCTATAATTAAATTTGTACTCATGTACAGTATATCTGATTACGAAATAAGAAGTAGGAATTCGTTTGCGTGTGTATGTAGAAATATAAAATAAATGGAGCATACTTTTAAAAAATATCAGCACTTTTCCAATTTTTCGTAATATTAAATAAATAACGCTATGCAGGAAGGAAAATTGTACGCTGAAAAAAACAATGAGGAAAAATGAATTTCTTTATTACCGTAGTAGGTAATAAAATTATGCAAACGACAAAACTTAAAAGGCATTCCTCGTACTTTCTATATAGGATATATACTTATTTCATTCATAGTCGGAAGAATATGTTTATTTTTAAAATCACTTTTTTTAGATATGTTTATCAGGTGGCAATTAAAATATTTCTAGACATTATTAACTTAGATATAAGTAGGAATTGAAAATAAATCATATGGAAGTTACGTACATTAACCACACTCTCATACATCAATACTAAATCCAACAACCTTGTGAATTCCAGGTAGAGGAAAGATGAAGAAAATGATGGGAATGATGATGATGGGAGCAGCAATGAAGATGGCTGCCATGATCCCGCTGGCCATCGCTGGTCTATTCGTGCTTGCTGGCAAGGCGCTCATCACTGCCAAGGTATTTAGTGCATATAAAAAAAACCGTGAGATGCCGCTTAGTATGCCGTGTGATGCCGGCTTAGAATAGCATCACCCCATTTCCTACCTGTGGGTGTCGTCAGAGGCGACTGAGTGACTTGAGGGTTCAGGTGTATTTCAACTTTTAGGCGACAGGCTGACAACCTATCACTATAGAGATTACACGAAATCATCTCAAACGGCCCTCTAATATTTGTCAGATGTGGCGACGGCGACCGTATTTTTGCGGCCGTTAGCGCTCTGCCTACCCCGTAAGGGATAAATACGTGATATATTTATGTATGTATTTATGCATAATTAAAAGGAAACAAATACTTAAATGATGCAAACACTTACTTGTGACTTTGGAACGAATTTAATACTTCAGGATTTCGCAAGTGGTCTCATAGTAAAATTTTTGTTTGTGTGTTTTTTTGCTAAATCAAAATTTGCTTAGCAAAAAAAGACATTGTGATAAAGCTCAGAGTGGGAAGAAACAAAAACTCATAAAAATATGTTGTACCAAGTTGATATAAATCATAATCCTACAATCAATATATCTTATGCATTCACTAACAACAAAGGAAACTTCATTACAAGAGAAATTCTAATTAACTAACCATTCAGTGGTTAATTTTATTGGTACTCTTTCCTATAAAACACTTATATTGTTTCCTTTAGTTCTAGTTTAAGTAAAATTCACACTTGATGAGAATGAATGAGATCTTGTGAGAACGGACTATTTACCTCAAATTGTTCTATGACAAATAGACAATGCGAAGAGAAATCTGTTTTTGATTTTGAGGTAAGATTACTACGTAAGAATGTAAACGCAGCCCTTGGCATAGTTTTTGATCTAGATGAAAGTAATGGTGAAGACGATTCTAGCATTCGAAATGAAGACGATATTTGTTGTCACGTAGATAATGGAGAAATTTTGAGAATTTAATAAAATGCAATATTTAAGTTTGCATACAAAATAACAACGACAATTTGCTAAACAAAATAACAGTTAGGGGAATACTGATAGGGTGAATTCAGACTACGAAACATATTAGTTTTTTCCTAGCAATAAATATCATGAAGCATTGACCTTCGATACAAACCAAGATCAGCTGACTGCATTTGCTATGGGAAGTCGAAATTTTTTTGTCGTGTCCTGAAATTAATTTTCATGGTCTAAATATTATATAAGTATTTTGTGCTTTAAACGTTGTACCTTATACTCTGAATAAATTGCTCACAAGAAATTTGCCAGTAAAAAAGGTGAATCATCTACGTAAATCTAAACGTCACTTTTAATTTAAGACTATTTGACAAACACTTATAATCTACGATGATTGAGTATCGTAGAATACTTGTATTAAATCTATTGTATCTTAAAAACCGCGTGGGTTGTTCTATTTGAACAACTCTTGAGTGACAGTGTGTGTCTTCAAAGAGAAGAAATTTATTTTTTTAATCTTGTCTGCGCACAATACCGACGTGACCTACGCATACACAATAACCACAATAACAAACGAATGTTTTGATAAAAACAGACTTTCTATGAAGATAGGTTGTATGCCTCCGGAGAAAATTTTGACATTTGAAAAATGATTTGATTTTGATGTAAGGTCAATAGGTGAAGTGCAAGTATGGTGTCAAACCTTTGATGACATCAATTTATAACTACGGCCTAATTAAGTGACCTTCTTATATGCGTATGTCAAGTACCGCATGACAAACATTATTGGTAAAAGTTATAATTTTATATTTTTTACTGAAGGTAAACACACTTACCTAATCAACTTAAAACTTATATGAAGGGATACTCAAGATAATTGATGGTGATAAATTTAATGGATGATTGTTTAAGGCAGTATTATTACACTTCCACATTAGTATTAAAACCACTCAGTATTAAAACAAATAATGACTCCAGGTAATAATGACTCTTCTTTTACTTATTTTAATTTTATTATCAACCAAATTTCAAATTTTCAATTCATTGAAAACTATACCCACCACACTTGACCCTTATTTCGCGATCATCAAAAATACTCAGAACTTCACCTAACCTTAATCCTAACTAGGTAAACCTAGAGAATGCTTCATAAGATCAGAGGTACAAAAAGAGAATTGCGAATAATTTTCTATCCATAACTGTGCATGTATGCAAAGTTAAAAAGGAATAGGAAGAGAAGAGTAATGTAATACAAAGTCTTAGTTACAAGTCCATAGCATAAGAGCCCGCGAGATAGTTGGAAAATCATACTTAAAGTGATGCCGTAGGATGATGCTCCGTACAGGGTCTAGGTAGAAATTATGGTTGACTTTGTAAGGTTTGCAAATTCAGTTCTTGATTTTCAACACGTAGTAATGTTACTCTTTTGGCAATAACGTAGTAATGTTACTCTTTTGTCGAAATGTTAGACGTGCACTAAAATAGTACACACAAACACAAATCACGCCTTTATCACTTGCAGAGTAGACAGAGAGTTAACGATCGTAAAATCATGGTCGTAAAAAAATGGTGTTTCAATAATATTTTCATACAGTTAAAAAACGCTAGATACGTGTGTTACGCGTATATATATAATTAGTTTATTTAATTTTAATGTGCTCTTCATTTCTATTTATATTTTTTGAAGTATTATTATAGTTTTATAGTTTTTCTATTTATAGCTTTTAGGAAAATATTCTCAAGTACTTACTGTGTTAAATGTCAATATTTGTTTTTTCGTCCGTATAACTTGAGCTTATGTAGGCAGTTGATTTGTTGAAGTTATTAAAGCTAAAAACACTTAATTTCCTAACCATACATAACCTCCAAGATTGCTTGCAAGAGTTTCATTTAAATCTGGTACGCCATCGTCACGACCGCCATGAGAAGAACTCTCAGAAAGCTTGCAAAAACAATGTAGGTATCATTGACAGCAGTTTATCCAGAAAATTTTGGTGTCTATCAAAAACAAGATTTATTAACTTTGGTTGTCCAGTAAAGCCAAGATGACGGCTGTACGATTCATTCAGTATAGCCAAGATTATGGATATAAGTTGATTTCCTTTCCTTGGTTATTTAGGTATTATTAATATTATGTAATCCTAGACTATCCCACTACTAGGCCTCCCCTTTTTTTTGTCAGACTTTTTGTCCAAGTGACCCAGCCACCTTTTCCTCAATCTCCCTCTGCGTTAGCGTTTGTGTGGAACAAAAACCAAAAACAAAACATCATTGTGTTTGCCTATACCCCGTTCTCTATCGGGGTCGCCTTCCTAATCTAGGAGGAATTTAACGTGGAACTAAGTTTTTACACAGAGACTGCCATCTGACCTCTGCAACCCGAAGGCTAATCTGGCCTATATCCTCGGTTAAGTCAAATTTAAATATCATCTGAATTCAAACTTTATTTGAATGAGAGTTTCATCACGATATTTTTCCTTCACCGTAATAGCAGTATGTAAATGTATGTAAGTAAAAAGTCGAACTCGGTTCTCACGATTGTAAGACCGGTGTCCTAACCACATGGCCACTGACACTCTAAAATCCGAAAACAAAACCAAAAACAGAAAACAAATCATGTAAGATCAAAATAATAATATACAATAGGCCAGCAGGGTTTAGAACATGAAAAAAGAATAAATAAAACTAAATAATTTATTTTTCTTGCAATAAAAGTTTAGAAAATCATATCAAGATGAGCAGCGACTCAATTTTCAAACTCAAAACTAGGTCTCGATGCGACAATATCATCATGACCCAGCACGGAAATACAGCAAAAACAAATGATCACAACATATAATCACCACATGCATGCAATACATTGTAACCTGAATTCGCACAAATGCCTAAGAAAGCTAAGATATAACTAATGGTGCAGACATGAACTTGCATAGAAACCTATAATACAAACCTAGATTGAGGAAGTGACAGATGCAAATTATCATAATGTTCCTCATGATGAGACTTATGATACAGTGTATGTAGATGATGCCCCTATAATTTTACATAAATGTTAATTCTGTATACAACATACAAGAAATCTTGAGAGATTTCCAAACGAACGATTTTAATTTTTTTTAAAAATCTTATGTCAGTGACACATATCACAAAAAAAAAATTTTTGCGGTTAAAGTTTGCATTACATAATATGTAAGAACTCATGATTATACTAATATTAATCTAAATATTCATAAAAGTTTTTTTTTTTCGAGTCGCAGAGTGCAGTTTTGCTAAATAGAGCTTATTTTCGGATAGGTCATAACTCAATGACAGTAAATTATCGGATATTGAAATACATACAAACACACTTTAAATGTTTAATCTCTTACGGATAAGGCAAATTGGAAAAGATCATGAAAACGGTCTTTGACGACATGTGAAAATTACTTGAGTCTTTACATAAAATATTTTGTACCGCTCCGAAGGTGGCCGCTTGTCAGCGAATCGTCAAAAACATAATACTAAATGTGTACTTGTGATATGCTCTTAACAAACTTTGACATCTTTTTAAAAACTAGCAGCCACAAAAAACACTGGTAGACATGGCGTCTCACTATTTGCAGGTGCTTTTCATAATCTTTGCAAACCCATGTCATGGTTTACTTTAATTCTTTATTTGCTTTTGTTTATTATTACGACAACCACAGGTAGTATTGGGATAGTGCTATTCTTTATATTTACTTAATTTTGCACACTGTTTTACTTACTGTTTTAAGAAATATAGATATAATGATGTTCTAAGCTGGCATCACACGGCCTAATATCTTACCTGATACTCAATCTAACATTAACCATTGACTTAGTGCACCAGTTTACATGACAAAGAAAACGAACAATCTATGAGAATATTGAATTACAGGTCACTGTACCAGGTCTTGAGAATCTCATAATCTATTGTTTTTAATTTTCTTTCATTTAGAAACTCGTGTTCTTTGAAAACGGTCTTGCTGTGACAATGATAGTAGATTATTTTAATTGTCAGCTAGAGTTGTAAGTGATACGACAAGCTATTTATTAAGCAGGTATAGCGTGTGATGCTGGCTTCGAATGCCGTGGAATAATGGATTAGAATAGCATCAACCCATTTAATGTACGTGGTCAGCACTAAATGAGCCAAGAATCACAAGTATGTCGTCAATTTTAGGCGATGGGTTGACAACCTGTTATTACATTAACATAAAGGTAATTAAAATAATAATTAGGTGCATAGTTTGTCAGACATTTTACGCTCTGCCAACCAAAAAAGACATAAATGCGTGATTTGTTTATGCGTATCATCTGTAGATTTTTTGTCATTATTGCCCTTAACTTTCTTAGGAAATGTCATTTAGTTTTACTAACAGACACCTACACCTACACCTACACCTACACCTAGGTTCCGGGTTCGATTCTCGGTGGGTCACTGACAAACTTGATAATATTTATCACTTTGTGAATTTGTTCCCAGTCTGGTTAGGACATTGCGGGCTGAACCACCCGATTGTCCGTAAGTAAAATGGTTCCGTGTTTCGGATGGCACGTTAAGCCGTAGGTCCCGGTTGCTGTATATGATCACTTAGACGGCGGTCGTTACACAACCATGTCAGAAGCCTGCTACTTGTAGAACGCGGTTGAAAAATTCTGACACTAGGTTTCTTCGGGTCGTTAGACGACTTGGTGTCCCACACGAAAGAAGAAGAAGACCTACACCTCCCAAAATGTATACAAAATAAATAGGTACAGACAGACTGATACTATCGGATGTAATCAGAAAACGTAATAACACTAGTGAAATTTAAGTTCATCCAAATTACATAATAAAAGTTGTTTCACTACAACTTACTCCGTGACCTGTAGGTGAAAGTTCATTAGAAAACGGTCATCATCAGAATAATTCACCAATTACTGAATTTGACGACCATCGTGCACGATTTTTTTATTGTTCTTCCGATCCATCTTGTTCTCCAACTATGGAATTTATTTATCCAATTCATTGACAGTAACTAATTGTCTACTTGGTTACTGATTTATTGCGATCCATTGCTGATTTGGTGTAAACAATACGTCATGTGGTTTAGTGATCAACTGTTTGTCATCATAGACAACAAATTATCAATTTCGCTTTAGTGAAATTTCGCAAATTGAAAGTTTACACTAAAAAATGATATTAGATTTTATTTTAGTTTAGGGTTATTTATATAATTTTAATCGGGTCCATCTTTGGTAATGTTTCTTTTCAACGAAATGGAGCAACTGCTATAAGTTTGACGTAAGTATAATATAGACAAAGAAGGCGACTGTTGACTGCAATAAAGTAGCAATATGTTTTTATACATACATACATATATCACGCCTTTATCCCTTGCGGAGTAGGCAGAGCGTTAATAGTCGTAAGAATACGGTCGCTATCGCCACGTCTGACATTTTTGAGTATTGTTTTCTAAGGTTGTTTCGGAAAACATGTGTATCACTATAGTGACAGGTTGTCAGCCTGTCGCCTAAAAATTGTAATACACCAATACTCTCGAGTCCCTTAGTCGCCTCTTACGACACCCATGGGAAGGATGTGGGGTGATGCTATTCTAAGCCGGCATCACACGGCATGTTTTTATAATAACGTCGATTAGATACTTATAAGTAAAAACTTTTATAAAACTATTAAAAATATTTGTTTATAGTCCTTTTGTAAATTAAGTTAGTCATTGTTATTACAATTGATTGTAAAAAGTAAAAACAAATTTAATAGAAACCGCTTTTAGATCCTCAGTTAGTGGCAATATAGTACAGACATTGCTTTTTCATATTTTGATATCCATAATATACGAAACCTGCTTATCTTGAGCTTTCTGTTCCCCACGGCTCTTTTTTATAACAATTAAATAGTCATCCAATTAAACTATTGACCTCTTGTTTTTAAGAAGTTTTTAAATGTACTTTCTTTTCTCAAGCTATTTTGACTTTCACTGTCATTCACGTAGGTAGTTGAAAAATGATAAAAATAATTAGAGTTGTAATATTCAAGTTAGCATTATTAAACATGCTTACTGACCTCTATGGTACCATAGCGTACTTAATAGAGCCATCATAAAATAAATTTTATTATAATATCAGTCATAAAGTGAGTAATGAAGATATTAAAATTACAATAGTTTGAATAATGAATATTTTTATATTAATTTATGTATACTTTTGAAAGTACCGTCTACTTAACTGAGTACTTAGCTACGTTTTAACTTTATAATAATCTTTGCACCAGGATCGTCAAGAGGCAGTCTGCTTGAATAGGTTAATTTTAAGTAGTTATTAGGTAGTTTTTATGTTGACCATTTTGTATTTTAAAAAATCTTTATGATTAATTATAGGTATTTGTATACCAGTACCAACGCACTATTGAGTATTTTCAATAAAACACGTGAAACGCGGTGTACCGAAAACTTCTTAAACTGGCATAATCACACCATAAAACTAAACAAATTTTTATATTTCATTTGTGTGGGGTCACAAACAAATTTCTGAATTGTTTATCTTATCATACAAAATTCCCAAAACGGAGTACGGAATTTCGTTTGGAAGCCGTAACATTTTCTTGTTTACCAACATTGTCAACATATAAAAAGTTTTTCAATATCTTATAGTCTAATCATGTTGAGTTATAGATACCCTGTCCCTTACAGAACTAAGCCCAGATTCTGAAAATGGAAGTGAAGAATTATTATACTATACTGTTCTCTTTCTCTACTATTTCTTTCCTTCTCCATGTTATCTCATCATTCTCAAACACTTTTTCTTACCTACTCTATTTTTTCAATAGTTTAAAAACTCTGTATCCTTTTTCTTCATGAAGTGCAACCGATAATAAAGTCTACTTCTCTTCTATTCCAGATCGCGTTGCTCCTAGCTGGAATCATGGTCCTCAAGAAGCTGATGTCCCAGAAGGGAGGCGGCGGCGGTGGTCATGAGAGCCATGGCTGGTCTTCTGGAGGCGGTGGTGGTTCAGGTAAGAAAGATCTGGATATTGAAAATTGGCAAGAGTCGATCCGTGCGTGGTGACCTCAGTGGCAATACGAGTCGCTACGCACCGGTGTGACAATAAGTGTCCCGAGTTCGAGCCTTCGATACTTGCTTTTTTTTTCAAATCTGAGGGTAATCTGGCTGGCCGTAAGACAGTGGCTTTTTATCCTACCGTTTTCCTTGAGGATACTAAATAATTTTGAAAAGTAATGAACTGGAAATAATTTATGCAACTAAACAATGATAATTCAAATATAAATGAGGTAACTAACTTACTTAAGTAAAATATTTAAATAATTTATTACTTAAATGGAGTTTTAACTAATAATAACAATGTTTTATTTAATAATGATTTATTTTTAATTTATAATGAAAATGATCACTATAATTATTATATGTTACATATTTTTATCGATATTATTGTTTTTTTCAATGATGCATCAGGTTTTGTTGTCAATATATAATTTATCAATTGTCAATAATTGACTTTTTTTAATTTCAGGTGGCTGGGACAGACGGTCTTACTACAACGACGTATCCGACATCGCTTACTCTGCTTACAAGCCACAGTAGAACTAAGCGAGCCTCGGCCTTTGCCTGAAGCGATGGATAACATCTATAAAAGTATCACTAATATGATAATAAGTGATCGTGGATCAAAATTTGTCGCTGTAGGTAAAGGGTATTAAGATTTTTTGACGGATTGCCTAAGTAAACATTTAAAATAAATAAATATACATGAGGGGTTTCTGCTGAGTTTTGGCTAGTAGACAAAATGGCTAAGACTCAGGTAAAATAAAATAAAAATTTCATAATTTCATAATTTACTCATTACTAATAATGAAAATTGGCTACGCACATAGTATATGCCTACGCTGTAACCATATGTAGCGATGCGTGTCGTAGCTCGTAGCAAAACATAATTTTCCAATTAATCATTTTAGGCAATCTGTTAAAATCAGCTGTTTATGACAAATCGAGCTCACATTACGGTTTTTGATTTGTTCCCACCTTCATAAGAACGTTTCGATTCGAATTCTCATTATTTATAATAATTTATTATAATTTGTATAAAAAAATATAATAAAACTTTCGAGATTATGATAAAACGTTTTCTTGCAATGGTGCTTAGGTACATAAGCTATCACTTGTTTGAGTGAAACCTAGGTCCTATTTAGGTCTAAGAGAAAGGCACGACCTAAGCTCTAGGCTATATGATCTTCAAAACAATTTTACTGCGAAATTGCTGCATAGCCCTTTCTTTGTCACAATTTCTTGGAATGATGTAAGTGATCCTACATTATAATGTATGTACGTCTCTGTTTGAAGTAATTGCGTTTTTTCATCTATGTTTTTATTTTATTTGTTGAGGTATGCTTATTGCTTGTCAAAAATCTTTAGTTATTTTATTATTATTTATGTTATTATTTTATTTTACGTTTGTTCCTTTTTTATATTTTTTTAGTGTTCCTAATACAGGTTTAAAAGTTTTATTTGTTATCAAAAGAATATTAAAATTATCTTCACAGTTTTCCTCTTTTACCTATCAGTTTGCAAAAATACTAACATCAGCAGCTTAAAAAATACTTTCTTCCATCTAATCGATACCTGTTTTGAAATAATAGAAAACTTCACGTTGCAATTCTAGAGGCTAGAAAATTTACTTTCACTACGCCATCTAACAATTGTAGTTTGTACTCTTTGTTGGTCTTGGATACTATGCTAGTTGTGTACGTTGTGACTTGTTATGGTTCTAAGTTGTACTTACCTAAGCGCCATCTTGCAACGATAAAATGTAGATTTAGTTACACTTTAGTTTCATGCTAGTTTTTTTTATCTTCATAGTATTTTATTTTTGTTCTGTTAAATTTTGATTTTGTTTGTTCTTTTGTTAATTTTGTGTCATATTGTTTTATTTCTTTATGCTTTTTTGTTTCAGTAATTTGTAGGTAACCTTAAGTAATTTATTTAACTTATAGTTATTGCCTTGTAAAGGCAATAGTAAAGTACTTTTTTATAAAAGATCCTATTTTTATTAGAAATAGGAATCTATTTATTTGAATAATTAACTTATTTTAATTTTTAAATGTTGGTGCCCACATACTCATTTCTTTCTTTCTGTGATTTTATTTTATTGTTTTTATTTTGTGTTTTATTTTGTGCGTCGTTTAACTTATGACCTTTGCATTTATTATTGTCTTTAAGATGACTTTTCCTAAATGAGAGCAGATTGTATAATTAAGTATTTTTAACTGTATTATTTATTAATTTTGCAAAGAATAAAGAAAAGTTTTTAAATGTGTGTTTTATTTTAATAGAGAGGGTGGATCTTTGATAGGTTAGGTTAGAAACAAATGAAACTCAATTGTTGAGTAACGACCATATCAAGCACATAGACAGGCAGAAACACTTTAGAACATAACACTATACAGGAGCAAAAACAAACAAGCAAAGGCGGCCTTATCGCTGTAAGAGATCTCTTCCAGGCAACCCAGTACAATGAAAGCAGAAGTGCAAAAGCCCACACTGTAAGTACCGACTTATAGTGGGCTTTTGAAGAACTCTGACACAAAAGTTTATGGGGTCGCTGGATGACTCTATTTCCCACATGAAGAGAAGAAGTGTTAATGTAATGTGTAATTATGCGATAATTAGTTGGGACCCATTCAATCATCATCACTTCATATTTCTGTGCACTTGTCTACAGTTGTGAAGCCGATTCCGTATATCTTAAAACCGGTATGCTCAAGAAAAACGCGTTTGATGTTGAATACAAATTTTTCTCTTAATAATAGGTTTGACAAAATTGTAAATTTTTATATTGAGTTACAAAATATTTGTGAAAATATAAAATTTACAAACAGTAACAGCCATTTCAGATTTTGAAAACCTGAAAATCCCATTCAAATCTTAGTTACACGCAGTCCTCGCGACAAGTTCAAATATTAAGCTCCTGCCTGTTGGCAGTATCTGCAACTTACACGAAAGTGACTTGACGACCGATGTGGCGCAGTGGTAGTGCGACTGCCTTTGACGCAGAAGGTTCCGGGTTCGATTCTCGGTGGGTCACTCACAAAGTTGATATTTATCACTTTGTGAATTTTTGTTCCCAGTCTGGTTAGAACATTACGGGCTGAACCACCCGATTGTCCGTAAGATGGTTCCGTGTTTCGGATTGCACGTTAAGCCGGTGGTCCCGGTTGTTGTCTATGATCACTTAGACGACGATCGTTACACAACCATGTCAGAAGCCTGATACTTGTAGAAGGCGGTTTAAAAATACTGATACTAGGGTTCATCGGGTCGTTGGACGACTAGGTGTCCCACACGAAAATAGAGACACGAAAGTAGGTAACTAAAAATATTTCTATGTGACGTAGTGTAATGTGCGAGATCTATTTTTAAACTAATTAATGTTATCAATCCAATCAAATCACCCCATTTCTTCGTGTGATGCCGGCTTAGAATAGCATCACCCCACATCCTTCCCGCGGGTGTCGTAAGAGGCGACTAAGGGACTCGAGAGTATTAGTGTATTACAATTTTTAGGCGACAGGCTGACAACCTGTCACTCACTATAGTGATACACATGTTTTCTGAAACAACCTTGGAAAACAATCCTCAAAAATGTCAGACGTGGCGATAGCGACCGTATTCTTGCGGCCGTTAACGCTCTGCCTACCCCGCAACCCCTGTGTGTGTGTGGTGTTGTAAAAGGCAACTAAGGGACTCGTGGGCTTAATGTGTATTACAATTTTAGACGACAGGCTGACAACCTGTCACTACAGTAATACATGTATCATGGAAAAGGGCCCTCAATACTTGCCCTTGTCATACGTAGCGATAACGATCGTAATTTTGCGATTGTCATGCTCTGCCTAGCACGGAAGGGATAAAGGCGTGATTTGTGTATGTGTATGTATGTATGTATCAAATCAAACGCCTGATAAGTTTGCGAGGCTTTGTTTTGCCAATATCGTGTAACTCAAGTAGCCCAAACCTGGCTCGCACAGATTGCGCTCCCGATTATCATCAAATCGTGTAAGTGTAAGTTACACGCACGGTGCGGGATAACATTTGGAAAAAAATAACTGTTATTTGTGTAAGTGTAAGTTACACGGACGTTGCGAGATAAAATACAAACATTTTGATAGGCTTCATATTGTTACTTTGATTTTTGCAACAGTACGTATAAAGCAATGTGAGGCATTGTAACAATATGAAGCCGATCCAAATTTCTGTAACTCGATTTTTGCAGCAGGTTATCTCGCAGCGTTCGTGTAACTTACACTTACATAGGTAACAGTTATTTTTTTCCAAATGCGCCTTATAGATTATACACAAAAAAAAGACTAAGACATGTTATACACAATTCGTGTAATCCGAGTTACACGAGTTCCGACTGCAGCTCTGCCACTGAGCTATCGACGCCCCGGTTGACTTTCGCCAATTTCTCAATCTCTTGATGCCTGTCTTCGCCTTAGCAACATCTAGAAGTAGTACTTAGTACTTATTTTCTGGTACGTCTTCATTTCAGTATGAATTCCAACCATATGTTGAAGTTAATGCTTATATCAATATATGAGAATAATAAAGTATTATAAGTGCATTCAATCCTAATAAATAAAATATGTGAAACGTAATACCTGTTAGGTATACAGTTACACGGCACACGGCAGAATTTAGAAGTATACCCTAAAATATAAAATTAAATTATGTACTGAAAGCCGTAGTAGGGTGGGCTGACCGGTTATAAACCAGGCCCTAGTTATTGATACATTTTTCTGTTCTCAAAGTACATAGGATGTAAAAAAAATACTGCAAATGTTTTAAACGATGAATCAGTCCATTAAACTGAACAACTTTTAGCTTGGAACATAGGTCAAAATGTGTCAGATATTTTGTACACCCTATACAAATTATAGCAAGCGACCGAGTTGATTTTTATGGAAGGGAGATTTTTTTTCATGTTTTGCCCTATGTTCCTTGAGGCAAAATTATTATCACTTTCATGGACAGGTTAACTCCACAAAAATATTATTTGTCGTATATTATATTTAAGTTTGAAAGACATCTAGACATCGACTTCATGATTCAACAAGGTAGCTTACCTTCAGTTGAAACGAGTGTCATCGATGATGCGGAAAAAGAAGGAGCAAATGATGCCCGAATGGAGACGTATAGGAGGCGCTGTTTATAGAACGCAGATCGCACGAACGGTGATCGCAGAGGCCCTTCCCGTCATTCAAAATTTACGTTATGGTAGGTATCTTTTTCCGTGATCGGACACACCCACCAACCACCCATGGTCCTACCAACCTCTCGGTCATCAGGACCGCGTCGGACCGAAACATGCTGGGACTTCACAGGGGACTTGAGCTCATCCTGCGAAAATGCCATCTGTCCCATACAAATTATGCGCTTGTGTCCCTTTGAGGCATTCTCCCATTTCTGGGGCTGCACAACCACATGACGGACTGTTGTTCCCTCTACTCCGAATCGCTCACTCCTTCTTCCTTTCCGAGTTCCTCTAACTCCTCTGTTTCCACCGTGAGTTCTTCTAACCCCTCTCTCCTTTTCGCCGCGAGTTCTTCTAACTCCTCTTTTCTCCTCTTCCGGTGCCATCCATGGCAGAATTGCTTGAAGCGCGCAAAGTTCACCTCCGAAGACACCAGGTCCGTGAAGAACACTGGCCCCGCTTCCCCTAAGCTCAACCCCGACAGCATCGCCTCCCTTTCCCCGCTGTAGTTTCCACAGTACCAAAGTACGTGGTCCCTATACTCGTCATCTTCTTCACAGGTGCAAAACCCGTGATCCCGCAGACCCAGATCACGCAAGCGCCCCCTGAAGTGACCGTGACCGGTCAACATCTGGGAGACCACGTAATCTGGTTCCACCCACCTATGCTTTACCCGCTCCCTGACGCTGGGGAAGAAGCGATAAAGAGCTCTCCCTTTCTCCGACTGGTCCCATCGCTCCTGCCACCGGTCCAGAGCCTCGTCCCACGCCGCCTTCTTGCGAATTCGCCCCTCTTTAGTGCCACAGGGTTCGGACACGCGGAGCTCGTCCAGTTTGCCCGCCCTTGCCGCCTCCAAATCCGCCGGCAGCACTCCGGCCAATACCGACAAGCCATCGGTGCTTGTCGTGCGGTAGGCCTTAGTCAGAAGGACTAAGGCTCTCCGCTGCGCACGCAAAAGCTTCGTGCGCACCACATATAAACCCACCCGATGATGCCAAACCGCTGCAGCGTAGATGATCGTCGCGACAAAAGTACCCTGATAAATTAACCGTAACGCCCTGTATTTGACGCCCCACGCAGACGTAGAAACTCGCGACATCTTCCCGAAACAATTGGCGACACGTTCGCCGATGTCGGTAGCGTGCTGGACGAATGACTGGGTCTCGTCAATGGTGACCCCCAAGAGCTTCACGGCCGTGGCGGACCTGATCGAGCTTCCTCCCATACGAATAGTAGGCGACATTTTGAACTTCCCTTTGAGGGTGATCATCTCCGTCTTAGCTCCGGAGAACTAAAGTCGGTTCCGATCCCCCCACTCCAGCGCCATTGCTAGGGTAGTTTGTGCCTTACTCTCGATCTCCGCCCTTGAGTCCGCCTCTATCAGGACCGTCACGTCGTCGGCATACGCAACAAAACTAACTCCGCTCGGAACCGGCAATCTGAGTAAGTCGTCCAATAATACGTTCCATAGCGTGGGACCCAAGACCGAGCCCTGCGGACACCCCATGGTTAACGTCTTCCACTCTTGGTGGCCCCCCGCGAACATCCCCACCCTCCTTCCGACGAAGTAGGACGAGAGCAGCCTATACACGTTTGGAGGTTTCAAATTATAAATGGAATACGCCTAATATAAATTCAATAGTCGCTGAATGATATACATACATACATATATAACGCCTTTAACCATTGCGGGGTAGGCAGAGGGATAACGATCGCAAAATAACGGTCATTATCGCCACGTCTTACAATATTTGAGGGTCGTTGCTGTTTAATTTGTATTAACCATTTTCTATGTAAAATTTTGTAACGACGTCCAAACAATCTGGTTTGGAACTGCAACGTCGACCTTACCTACAAATTGATACGCGACTAATTGGCTAATAAAGTAAAATGAGTAATAATAAGTACTGTTGGACTCATTCGATCATCACATTTCCGTGCGCGGGCGGTGTTGCGTGTACACACGTGAGTCTATGAAAATTTTCAATATACATGTGGTCAAGTTCCTGGATCTACACACGGTGCGAAGAAATCGCACATTCTTACAAAAAATAAACATTACTTCTCAAAACAATTATACGGAAATAGTCTTCAAAATGATTTGAATACTGTTGTAAACGGGGGTACACAATGTGTGCTGGTGGGCTGATAATATAGATGTAGGTACTGGAATAAACTAGTGTCTTTACAGCTATTTCGTTGTTTGGTTGTTTACTCGGAAGGAGAAGGCTGCGAAGAAACCTGGACCAAATCAGGGACGTTTTGAAGAAAGGTTAGATCAGACGTACCCTAAACCGACAAGCGTGCATGAAAAAACTGATGAATGTAGAAAAAGCGAAACAAGTATTCTAGGATCGTAGCAAGTGGAAGGGAATAGTATCGGTGATTCATATATACGTAAGTACTAGAAATAAAAATAACATTTTTAGGTTGTGGTCGTTACATTCCGTGAATAGAATAAATAAGTAAATACAAATACAACTTAGTGTCAAAGGTGGTATGTAAAATAAGTGTAGCGAAAAGCCTAAATTAGGTCAAGTTCAGCAACGAACTGATAGCCTTTGGTAAGTCGGGAAAGGCCATTAATTGATTCCACAAACAAACAAACACATACCAAGCCTATATCCCTCTCGGGGTAGGCAGAGCGTTAACGGCCGTAAAGATACGGTCGCTATCGCCACGTCTGACAAATAACTATAGAGGGCTGTTTAAGATGATTTGAGTATCACTATAGTGACAGGTTGTCAGCCTGTCGCCTAAAATTTGTAATACACCTGAAACCCTCAAGTCCCTCAGTTGCTTCTCACGACATCCACGGGTAGGAAATGGCGTGATGATATTCTAAGCCGGCATCATACGGCAAATCAATTGGTTCTTTTACGTTTTCTTTAGTTTTTTAGGCACAGTCGCTTGGCTAAGAGTTTTTCTCACCACTCAACTATCTATTTTAGTCAGACTGACTAGATCAGATCGTAATCAGCTCAACATCTACCGTAACCAAATCAAGAGTGATCGACGCCCTCTTCCGGTCTTGTTTACATATCTTACGTT
Organism: Keiferia lycopersicella; assembly: GCA_029255805.1. Classification (NCBI taxonomy): domain Eukaryota; kingdom Metazoa; phylum Arthropoda; class Insecta; order Lepidoptera; family Gelechiidae; genus Keiferia; species Keiferia lycopersicella. Next base: position 2,830,139 of record JARACZ010000028.1, read on the forward strand.
TGTGTTTAACCAACTAATTGATTACAATTTTCACTTACTTGAATAATACTGTTTATTCAAATGCTTACGTTCTTATAAGCTCTCGTTTTTTTTTATAGTTCAGCAGATTATGAATGTTTTCAACTTCCTTCCTAGTGGATCTACAGGACAAGGTGGTGTTCCAAATAATATTTTGCAGCCATGGTCATTCTTATGAATCTGGATGAACGTAATTTGGGGAAACAGTCTACTTATTTCAAGGGCTCGCTTTAACATTATTTAAGGTTTTTTTTTGAGCTACGTGTTCGATGAGTTCACTCATTGGCCTTATATGTCCATGACAGACGATTCAACCAGTATTTTAGGCAAGAGCTAGACACTGCGTTGCCTCGGACGCAATTATGGAACGCAGGCTTGCCCAGGACCTGCGCCACCCTCTCGGCCTCCCTGGCTGACTCCACAGGAACGACGAGTCGATACGTGCGGAGCTAGGTCGGCTGCAGGAGTCTGCTGCACGATACACCTCTGTCACACGCGCCTGACGGAGACTCCGTTCTTGGTTTAAATGTAGAGTTGTCCTTCTCCAGGACCCTACTCTCCTGCTCGGGTCGGGTTACTCCCTAGGTTGCTTCTTACAACCCCCACGGGAAAAGATGAGGTGATAATGCTACTCTGCTAACACACGATGCGTTAGATACGCGGTAAATCGCGCAGAGTGCGTTTCGACTTTGTATTGTAGTCATCTTAAAAAAAGTATGAGCCGTAAAGATTGAACGATATCTAGGTATAGATGTAATATTGTTCCAGTACCTAGGTGGCTAGAATGCTGACTTTTACCGCCATAATTGAAGCATCAGATTACTTTTCGCTCTGTCACTGTGTAAGAAGTGTGAAATTGCTTTGGTTTAAATAATTTTTAACTGATACTTAAGATCCGGTATAAATAATAGTTTTTGTTCTTAATGGTTTATTTTTCATTTTATTCATATCCTGGTAATAGTTTTTGTTCTTAATGGTTTAGTTTTTCATTTTAATCATATCCTGGTCCTTATTTCCATTTGTATGTGGTTAACACAGCATGTTATTTATTCAAAATCCAAGTTGATTTTGGGACTAATCATTACATATCATTGGAAAAGTTTTACTGTCAGTTGCCTCATCATCAAAAGTTATGACATTCTACTTTTATTTGAGTTCTCCGGGCCTTCAATTGGGGGCAGGTAAGCCCTTCGAAGAATACCGATGTCTAGTAGATTCACCATCTCTATGCGGCATTTTCAGTCATCTGCTCATGTGGGACCACGAGTCGTCCAACGACCCTGGTATCAAAGTTTATCAACCGCCCACCTCTAGTAGTAGATATCAACCGGGACCTACGGCTTAACGTGCCCTCTGAAATATGAGCTTTCTTTCTTACAAACAATCAGGTAGTTCAGCCTGCAACGTCTTAACCAGACTAGGAACACATTACTAAATATCAACTTTGTGAGTACCCCACTGTTCATTCAGTAAGTGATATATAACAGACACAATATAATAGAAATTCAATTCTAAAGTAACCAATTTATAGAATCATCAGAACAGTAAAAAAAGGCTCTCATAAGTGATGCCGATTTAGAGTCAATCACCCTAGTTCTAACAGTAGGCATAGTGAGAAGCGAAGAGAGAAAGACGAGCTGTCGCTGATAGTACAGTACCGTCTATCATTATCATCATAATCAACCTAGACACAATGTAGACGTATATAAAACTCTTATCATGACAGTAATCATTCATGCTACATATGCGGCAATTCATTATCTTGAAATCGAGAGTGTTAAGTTAACACTTTACATGCCTTAGTCAGTTCTATTCAAGTCTTATTAAAGATTATGAGAGAGAAAATAGTAAGTAGTTGTTTCCAGTAGTCAATAGCGATAAAATATTTTGACTTCAGAAAATGAATAATATTAAGTACGAGTTATAGGGTCGACCGTGGATATTTTTTTTTCATTGAAGCTGACGGTCAATAATTCCTACTTAAACTATGAAATTTCAAGCTAAAACAACATTCAGTTTCCAATCGCAAGTTTAGCAAAAGAATTTCTAAGTTTTAGGAGAAAATAAAAATCACTTTCACTCACTATAACAATGAAATGAAAATCTTCAAAATTACCCCAAATTACTTGTCTACATGTCAGGCAATGTGATCTTTTTAGATTTGATTTGGAGAGTACGAAAATTATCTCAATATATCTCAACTAACGACGAAATGACAACACCGTGAGCAAGCGGGTCTTACAAATAACTTTTATTTATTTATTACCGAGGCACCTAATAGGGCTATCCGTTCTAGCATAGGTAAAAAAAGGAGCAACCTATACATGAATGGTGATGACCATGATAATGACGATGATGCTAATGATGATGATCCTTCCGGCCAAATTTGGCCATGGCAAAATAAATGTAAAATACATGTACGGAATTTGTGCACTCTTTCCCTTCCAGTGAACTGTCCAGTGTATTCCTTGGTCTTTATAATGTTGAACATACTCAATAAAAAATATTAGCTCATAAATTTCTGGTTATTTTTATTTATTTATACTAATATTTATTTATTTAACCGTTTATTGTACACAATAGAACACAAAGGACATAACATTGAGAACAAAACACAACAGGTCTGCTTATTTCCAAAAATAAATCTCTTCCAGGGTACCTAGGGTAGTGAGATGGCATAAAGCCATACTATTTACTATTTTTTATATTAAAATGATACCTTATTTTTTCGTAAGATTGCAAAAGTATTATATTTTAAGACCTTGTATGTATCAAATTAGCCTATCATACAAAATTGGTCGTTGGATGTTCGAACTAATATCAACGAGACAGCGCGTGTAGTTGGAGACACGCTTACTTTTTTTCATTTTAAGCACTTTTATTTCGACGATATCGGCATTGTGATTCACTTGAAGAAGGTTCCGCAACTCTAGCCGACCGTGAATACTCCAGAACGCAACTTTAAAACACATGTATAAATATAACGTCAACCAACGATAGTGATTCAGTTTTGCGCGATCGCTTGCAACAAAATGTTGGTAAGAAGGGGGTGGATATAACATAGTAAACAAAGAAAGTGAATGACTGTTGTGCAATAATAACATACTTTAGACTAACAAATAAAATGAAGGTCCCAACGAAATGGAGGTGTCAGATCGTGCTTGTGTTAAGTTTGATAGGATTTACGAAAGCTGAGGACGATTATGAAAACAAATTAACCAAGTTATGGTCGTTATCGAGTGCTTCTAATAGTGATGGATCGGCAGTTGTGAATGTAACTAGTGCATCAATAATCATCCAGCCAAACAGTTACAATGAACCTTCACCAAGGACATCAAGGGATTCAAAGATGCCTTACGCGTACAAAAAATACGCTTTCCGCCCTAGAGCTATTCCTTTACGAGACTTGGACACACAGGAGACGAAATACTATTCCCAGGACAACGTGAACCAGTACAAAACTGAAGTCCTTTTCCCTGGTAATTACATGCCAATTGCCAAAGAGAAAAGTGATGAAAATTTTGGAAACAATTCAAATGACAAGAAGGTTTTCCACCCCAAGGCGATACCATTGATTAGGAGTCAGGAATCTCAAGCAAAGTCTTTGGATGATTACGAGGAGCCTATCATTGAGAAGCCAGAAGGATTCACGGAGGCTGTGGCGTCTAGGAGGTCTATTTCGGGTAAGTGATATAATAATTAAAGGTTTTAAGTATACAACACGTCCTATAGTTTGAGGACATATAAATAAAATGGTAAACTGCCGCAATCTGATCACCATTTAAAAATTCAAATGCACAAATAAAGTTTTCTTGAACTAATTTTCTCACCAACAGTATCAATAGGTTAAGAGCCCACAATTGATTAGGTACACATTAAACTCATCAACATTTCAAGTCGTTAAAATCACCTAGTAAAAAACATAGCTGACCCACAAAGCTGACCCCAAATAATTTGGAATAAGAACAGCGGGGAGATGGACGACGATGATAATGATGACAAACATAAGATAATGACAGATGACATTTGAGTTATTCGCTGTCTAAATGCAACAGATGTGAGCTTAAAAGCACCTCCGCATGATTCCAACACATGATTTTACATACAAACATGCTGATTGTTACATTTTATTTCAAATTAGTTTTCACACCCCGAAGGTTACTTTTGCTATGATTTCCCTTTTTAGAATTATATTTTCCATGGCAATCTTTATGTCCCAGCTAACTATAAATTGAATCCAACTATGAAATCTATAATAAGTCCCTCATCATAATCGTAGTAACCGAAGCGTACAATTCTGTTAAGGAAAGTTGTTCTCAAAATTTGAAAACTTCGTAATAAGTACATGTTTTCTACTTACCATTAAACCGCCCATCTGTCAACGTTGGATCGGATACCCTAATTTTGAAGAGTATCAATCTTTTCCGCCTGAGTCTTATAAATATAAATACCTATTATAACTGCATCGCGTGGTTGACTTGCTTTGATAATAATAAAAGCATGGGCCGGATTGGTATGATCTTTACTATAGAAAACGATATTGACAATGAGACGTAATAAAAGAACGTTTCAAAACTTTCGTTTTCAGGGATAATATTTCAAGGCAAAAATGTACGCTCAAAGTTTTGATGATTACATTAAAATCTCAGATAAGGGTATCATAAACGTGATACGGTATAGACAACATCGAAAACAAAACCAACAAAAATTTACAGGAATGCGTACTCTGACCAAGAAAAGTACTTGACATCTAATTCTTCATCAAATCTATTGCTGGTCAATTGTTGTTAGTTAGCTTTTGTTCTTCTAAAGGTCCGAACAAGTGCAAAATATTGGACAGAAAATCTTTTTTCAGACGCGCTGTTCAGCGGAAAAGCCCTTTCTAAAGTCGTATATTAATTTTACGAAACCCACGCGTAAGAACTAGATGATAATATTCTATGCTGATGCTATGCTATTCTAGCACAACACAGGCAAGTCTCGAACTGAAATCTAACCTAAGTTCACCTAATGTTCTTGTTGTCTGTACTTGTTACTTTTGTGCAATAAAGTGTTTTTACCTGTCATTAAAGTAATACATGTGTTTTCTGAATCAACAATCCTCAAAAAATGTCAGACGTGGCAATAGCAGCCGTAATTTTTTTTTGCGGACGTTAAAGCTCTGCCTACCCCACAAGGGAGAAAGGCGTGATATATGTATGTAAGAGTTTTTACTTACTTTACTTACTAAGTTCGCCTCTGCATGCTACTATAATCGAACTCGACCGTCATGCTAGAGTGCAATAGCCTGTTAGCTCTATTATCAAATACTTCCATTTTTTAATTGCTAAGCGGTGTTTTTTGTCATACAAAGCTGCAGTTTTTGTCATGCGTGATTAAATATTGTCTTCCTTCATAAATAGTAACATGCGAACGTTTATTGGTTCCACGCGATGAGTTTTTTCAGTGACACGTTAATTTTCTGACAAATTACACAGTTTGCTGCAAATGTTTTGGAAGCATTTTCTTTCCGGTTTCAGTTTGTCTTTCGACACAATTGGAATATTACTTTCGATTAATCACTGGTTTGAGTATAGTAACTTTTTCCCGTTGACCTTTGAAACGCTAGCTACGAGTCAGATGCATTGACTGAAGGTCACGAAAGGGGGGATTAGCAACTCGCTACAAATCTTCTGCTCATAGGCTATCCGTCGCCATTCAATATTATAGTGCTGCAAGTACTTTAAGCATCTTTGCAAGAGGTACAAGTATAGGTTATCAATATAAACAGCGTGGTCATTGTATGGCCTTAGATGTTTTTTTGTAATTATGTAGAGGCTAAAGATCTTCAGAGTAACTGACAAAATTTTTTCAAGATATCTTTAGTTGGTTATTATTTTTTAGGTTTTGTAATTTTGACTAAGCTTTCTTTATATGAAGCTTTTAAAACGTTACGTGACCTACATTTTATTCATTTCCAAATATTATAATTTAGGACTAATTGTGTTGTCATAATTTAATATTTTTATTTTTATTAGCCTTGTTTTTATCATTTCTTTTAAAGGCTCTTATGTTTCAATCGTCATCCACTTCACCAATTTCAATATTTTAAACAACGGTTTTTCGAGAAAACTTTTTTTCATCTAACTAAGCATTCGTTCAGAATTTGAAACTATTTAGTCACGCGCAAAAAAACATTGTGATTAAAGAATACATCTTTTATCAGTAGCGACTCGTGCTGTTGTCTAATCCAGTGGTTACACATTGCGTGTTGAGATAATAGTGTAATACAGTCACTACGCAGTATAAAGTAAAATATAATTGTCTAGCTCATTTTGTATTTCACTTTTTAATTGTCCGTTTTTCTTGTTACTGCCTACGTGGCCATATTTAGCTAATTACCAGTAGAATTGTAATTTATAATAATTATATTTAGTGCCACAGCAAAGATACGCTTCTTTAATCATAAAATTGGTATTGAAGATGAAGTAAATGCCTGTAAAACTTGCAGTTTCTCATAAACTAGGAAATTATAGTTTTAGTAATTATAATTATAGTTTTTATAAATCTTTTTTTTATTCGGCTAAAATTACATGCAAAGCATTGTAGTATCATTAGTACTTAGTTACATACATATGTACTCATATCACGCCTTAATCCCTTGCAGGGTAGGCAGAGCGTTAAAGATTGTAAAATTACGGTCGTATGTACTTAGCATTCTTTAATAGTATACTTATCTCATGTGGTTGCGTGTTTATTATAATTTTAATAACGATAAACAAAGAAGATAACAAACATTTCACAGGACCTTTCCTTTTGTTCCAGATATCTTAGGCGTCGAAGAAGACGAGGATTATCAGACCGATGTGGAAGAGGAAGACGAAGACGATGAGACAAAGGAGCCCAAGGGTCACGGCGTTCACATCAAGAGGAAACGATTGAAGAAAGGAGCAAAGAAACTAACGAAATACATGCTGCCACTACTGATGGCCTACAAACTGAAATACTTTGCATTAGTCCCTCTATTGATCGGAGGTCTAGTATTACTGGTTGGTGCGACGGGAATGGCAGGATTTTTCTTTGCATTGTTCGCAGCAACCATGGGATTACAGAAAGGAGGTTATTGAAGTAGAAAATGAAGTCGATAGTGCTCGCAGTTGCCATGGAATCTAATTAAGAGATCTTTTTCACTCAATTTTACTACTAGTCTGTGAACAGACGAGTCCTATGTCACAAACGCTTCAACGTAATAAATTAGAAGGCTTCAAATGGCTGAATGTGATATACTTTGATGTCTCAAAAGCTGATAGTATTGATTGCACTGAATGAAAAATATTATGATCGGAATATTAATTTTTTTTGCGTTAGTGACAAGGATACTTTACCACCGATCAAATAGAGGGCAGAATTTTCCACACCTTTTTTTATTGTGATCTACCAATCTTTATAATTGTAAGCTCGCGTTTTTGTAAATATTTTATTTGTTAATTCCATTATACCGTTTAAGGTAATTTGTAAGTTATTTATTGAATAATTTATTTACAATTTAAGAATAAGATCGAAGTATAGAAGAATACGTAGTTACCATTAAATGACGTACACAAAACACAATGAAATGAAACGATAAAATATAAACGACATAATAAAATACATGCTTTGAGTGGTTACGTTTTTCAATATTACCCACGATATCTACCCTTTCTAAATGAATAATTATATTAATATTAATAAAATAATCCATATTCTTGTGTACTAAAGTTAGAGAATCAGTTCCAATTAATATTGTTGACATACTAAAACAGTAAACTGTTGCTGCCAAACTTGTGACTCCCTTTATTGGAAGGATAAAAGAAAAGATAATTATTATAAATTATTGTTCTTTGAACTCAATTGAAAAAAAATATCATAGATGATTTTTAATAATTAAAATGAAAATTTAATGATTAGTCTGTGCGCAAAGCACTTCAGTAGGCAAAAATAATTATTGAGTGCCTAATGAGCTTTGTAGTCAGAAAACAAGGAAACTAAGTACACTATTGTAGGTACAATGATAGATACCATTATTACTATTACATAAAAAAGAAAATGGTCGAAACCCCCCTTTTCATTTTTCAGTTACAAAAGCCACATGCAGATAAATTTAAGAAAATACCTATTGATTATTTATCTGAATTCATTTCTCAAAAATATTCTTATGCATCATATAATTAAAATTAGAATGCAGTCCCCAGAAGTAAAATATATAAACTACCTGTTTCCAAAGAAAAACTCGTACTAGCGCTAAAAGTCACCGATATCATTAATAGGGCTTCGATTAATACCTAATTGCGTAATATCTGAGCTGCTTAAAGCCCAGCTGATACTATTATGATTTTTTTGGTCAATAGATGGCGCATTTACTTCCATGGTTTCAACCAGCTCGTAAACCGTTATGTCCACTCAACTATCATGAGCCTATTAGCTTTCTACCCCGTTAATTACTAATGAAATGTCTAATGCTTCATTACTGCTACGCTTGTTGAAGTTGAACTCATTTTTTGCCATTTATAAGGAAATTAGACCTCTGTTTGACCACATACACGTAAAGACATCCAGTAAAACAGTTGTTTGCGTTTAAGTTCAAAATGTGATCGTGATAGCAGTGGAAAAAAAGGTGAAAAAATGTTGCCGTATTCAAGAGGACTCATTCCAGAAAACAGTCCTAATTTTGGAATTATGAAAACTGAAACACTATTTGGATTTACACCTCAGCATAAGTCAATATTTGAAAAGGAAATTCTAAATACATCAGATCCTTTGCGATGGATGTTTCCAAACAGCAATGCAGAAAAAAGATCTTTTACGGGTTTGTAATTTTTTTTTGACGTATAATATTTCGTTTTTTATTCTCAATATTTCCTTGGTTAATGTACCTAAACCTTACTATGACAATATATAGAGTGTAAAAACAATAGCTGCGAATATTTTAAGTAGTGAACCAGCCCATGAAACTGAACAACTTTCCTCAAGGAACATAGGTCGAAATATGAAAAAAAATTTTGGACCTCTCATAGAAAATTACCGATCAACCAAATCAACTTGTATGGGAGGTCCAAAAAAATTTCTCATTGTTAGACCTATGTTTCTTGGGGAAAGTTGTTCAATTTCATGGGTTGATTCATCCCTTAAAGTATTTGCAGCTAATACTTTTACACTTTATATATATAATAGAACCCATAATGGGCTATTCTTATTAAATCAGTTGATAAATAATAATTTACAGATACAAAACCAACAATAACAGTTCCAATAAGAACCAGCATAAAGAAACCAAAAAATAAAAAAGTGAAATCTACGAAAGTTTTAACAAAATCAAACCAACATGAGAAGAAGAAAAAGAAAAAAAGGACAAGCAAGAAAGTGAACAAATGCATAATAAAGTTCGAAAAAGGAGGAGAAGAAGGTGGTGAAGAATTTATGGGAAAGAAAAGAAAAAGAAGACGAGGTGGTGGCGGTGGTAAATACAAGAACATGAAAAAGAAATATCTATTACCCCTGATCATTGGAATAGCAGTCGCTAAAACTATTCTACTGAAAATTGCCCTAAAATTTTTGGCTTTTATATCAGCTAAAGGTAAATTGAAGTTTATTTAAAAAATACATAATATTGTGAGATAAATGAACCTTCAGCCGTCTGGCCAAAGCTTATACAGCAATTAAATTTATGAAACAGAAAAACACTCTCTTGCACATATTTCAGATAAGAACTTGAAACTTTTTAAAATAAACTTATGTAAAATGTGTAAATAAGTAGTTGTGTATATACTGGATTCAAAATCTATAATTATTTTTGAGAGTTCACAGTTTACCATTTCATAATGGTATTTTGCAGTTAAGTTTCTGTACTGACTAAATAATAACCATGTGTTTTTTTTTGTCAGGTCTAATGATGGGATTCTTCTCCACCGTCCTTGCATCTCTAGTTGGCCTTAAGGGAATGTGGTACCACCCTCACGAATCATCTAAGAGGAATGACGATTCTAAGACTCAAGTCGAAATCATCCAAGTGCCCACTAAGTCTGAAGATCAGCATATTTACTACGACGAGCATTATAATAAGAGAGGTGACACGGGCGGTTACATACCAGTCTTTCCAGCAAACGATATTTTAGTGTACGACAATTTTAACAACGTACTGCAGAAAAAGGCATTTGTAGTACAGCAAAACGAAATTCCTAGATATGAAAATATCAATATAAGGAAAAGAAACTTGACCACATCTTCGCAGACCACGGCCAAACCTTAAAATTATTTAATTCAAACTACTTACATATTATTATATAAAACTGCTTAACAGTTTTAGCCAGAAATAATATAGGTTTTCCTGGTTCTCGCATCCTTATGAGGTGTTCATGTCATGACAGACCTTGCTCAATAATCTTCTTGAATCCAGCACTTTCTGTTTTACCAGATCATCAGTCCAGCAATACTTCGTGCGTGACTACAAAAAGTCCTTGTTAGTAAAATATGTTTAGATTTATTAAGTATAGTTGGTTTATTAGCTTTTTTAAATGTTGATACAGATGCATGAGATGAATAAAATTAAAAATATTAATCATGTTTCTTTTAGTTCAAGTGTCAATGTGATTTTGGTTTTGGTCAGACTACAAAACTTGTACTTAATTAATTAAATTTATTGGAAAAGTTAGAAATCATAGTTTTTTTCTTGTCTTTTTGAGTTTGTTTAGAAAATTTTGAAATAAATTGTTCTTTCTTGGCCTTTGATTTGAGTTTTCCTGTTGTGTGCTTGTTTTTTTAATGTGCAATAAAGTGTTTTTACTTACTTACTCGAAGACGAAAAATGAAGGTTATGTTCATAATGTTTGAAGGGACACTGAGAAGATTACTTATCGTAAGTGTATAATATTGATGATAATTATACTTCTTCATTTTTCGTGTGGGACACCGAGTCGACAAGTATTGAGTTTTTCTCAATTTACCTACACTTATTCGTATTATTATTGGGTAAGCATGTATTTGTAAAACAGTTTTATAAAATTATAAAAATAATATGCTATATAAATTGTGTGTTATACCAATAAAAATAACATGAATTATTTGATTTTGTTTTTATTGTAAATGTAAGTTACTAGATAGGTACATTAAAAAAAACAATCGCTTGGTACATTTACCACTAGTTTCAATACACTTTTTTAATGTACCAGCAGTAATTTAAACGATTTAAGTCCACTGTTTTTGTATGAAAATATCGGGCTTCCAGGGTTTGTATGATTGAATGAAAAAGTACTTCTTCGTCACAGTAACATAGGGGCAATTTAATCGATTCTCCGGAATTTGACTAAAATGTAAAAAGTGTAGATTACTTTTAAATACAACCGCCATTCATGTGTTTTTTTTTATTTATATTTCAATGCTATCAAGCTCTGTTTCTACTATTTCTTCTGTTAGTAATAAATTGTACTACTAGGTATCATTTATGTCGTTACAAACGTAATAAGAATACAGAGCGCCTGATGAAAAAGTGGTAAAATATACCATCTTACATAGTTATTTTAATCTTGTAACAGTAGTCATGCATATACATTTATAATTATATTATAGAAAAGATGTAGCCTTCAACATTCGTACCTACAGTTAAAAACAATCTCATAAAGTGAAATTATTAATGTCTCCGAAGGGATGAAAATGAAAGTCATAGATCCAGAGTACAGTGTCAAAAACTTTGAATGAAAACTTGGGAAATCCTTCCCAAATAACATACATTTTTAGGTTATGTTTTCATACCCAGTGTCGATTTTGGCACCTCGCCGGCTTCTGTCGGGTCTAGCTCGTTCCGCTCACTCGGCTCGTGCGTTGTCGTTAAAGTTCTTAGATAACCTAACAGACCTACTAGCTAACTAGACCTATAAATGTCGGTCCCTTCCTTCAATCATGAAAAACCATGGCACCAGCTCAGTTGGTGAGTTTAAAGCCTCTGTTTCGATGCCAGCTGGAGAACGGTGGACTGTAGGTTGAATTGTATAGCCGCTGTGATCGAAATATTGCCAAAAACTACAAAAATGAAACTAAAAGCTCCCAATACGCTTGTTTTATTGCGAAGTCCAAATTGAGTACAAACTAACCATAGATTAGTATAAAATATGTTATAAAACTTAACAAAGACAAAAGAGATTTTGCCTAAGCAGTATTTAATGTTAGGCTACATCCTAACAGCCTCTGACACCAGGATTCTATCGAACATTCGTCGATGTCCCACATAAGTTCGTTGACGTCCCACACAAGTTCGTCAATGTCTCGTACGACAAGATATAAGCAGACTTACTTATTGTAAAGCACAGCGGTCTTAGTAAAAATTAAGACTCAATGGATTAGACTAAGGTTAACGTACTTTCAGCTATCTGGTCCCAAACTTTGTCAGCCATGTATATCAGGCCGACCATTCTTTGTATGATCCTCTCAATTTTCGGTCTTAGATGTTTCTCGATGAATACTTTCATCTTCCTCTGTTTTAGCATCATCTTTCTTCTCATCGGGTGTGGTCTGCTGAATATTGACTTCTTCTTTTTCTTGAAGAATCCCCTCTTCTTGGAAAATCCCATGGTGGAAAGTTTGGATGTTTTTTTTTTGTTGGAAAGCTACCTGTTACCGAGACTGGCTTTCATTTTATTTGGTTGCACCTTTATTTTGATATATTGTTGTTATTTCATTATGTTATTTATTATTTGATAATATAGACTTCTGCCCTATCTAGGGTTATTCTGCCAGTTTCAGTGCAAAATGATTTCAAACATCTTGAAAATACTAAACATCTTGACTGTCCCGATGGCGTAGCGGATAGTAAACCTGCCTTCTACGCCGAGGGTCGAGGGTTCGATCCCCACTGGACACAAATATTTGTTAAGTCAATTTTCAAATATTTGTGTCGAGTCCGGGTGTTTTCTATGTATAATATGTATTTATTTACAAAAAAAAAAGTATATAAGTATTAGTATCAACTATCCAGTTCCCATAGTACAAGCTTTGCTTAGTTTGGGGCTAGATGGCGCTGTGTGAATTGTCCAGGATATTTATTATTTATTATTTTTAATTTATATTGTGTGAATTTGTGTGTTAGACTACGACAGATGTCACAAGCTAAGGTCACAAGTTTTGAAAATCAAAAATTTGTTTCACTTGTGGTTTCATTGTCTTTCACTAGAGAGAAATCGTTTTTATTTTTTAAAGAAAATATCATACAGCCGTAAATAAAGCTCTTTGATAGAGTCTGTGGATAGAGCTAAATCTTATCAGTTTCATCAATAAGGTGCCTACATGTTAGTGTGAGTAAACCACGAGCAAACCTGTCTTTATAATGCGTAATATCATAATACTTATTATTACAATGCTCACCTTCTAATCCCAGTATAAGAAGAATTCAGATAAAACAGATAAATTTAAAAATAATTTTAAACTGCGCAGGTGACGGTAAAAGTAGCCTTTGTGTTTTTTCAAATATTTGTATCTACCTATAAAGTTGTAAACATAGTTGTTGACCTTAGTCGCCTCTTACGATACCCGCTAGAAAGAAATGGAGTGATGTTATTCAAAAGTGCATCAAATGGCTTTTATAATTTAAATGTGTTTCTGGCTACTCCAGCCATCCTTATGATCTCATAATTTATCATTTATTTATTTCTCAACTTACACTAACAGTGAAGCCGCTCGTGTTAATCTTAATCTAAAATCACAATTTGTTAATAAACTGAATCTATTAGACTAACTATTTCTAGTAAGACGAATTTTAGGTACTGTCCTAAGATGCTAGAAATCTATTTTCTGATGATGCAAATATATCGATTTTATCATAAATACATACTTCATTTATAATTGTTTGGTGTGATTTTTTAACGTGAAATATTACAATAGTACAGAGTCATTACGCAACAAAATGAGAATTATGATTTATCTATCGCTCCTGCGTATACTACTAGAAGAGGTGCCCAAAGTTTAAATAGAAAGTAAGGCATCAAGTTCAATGGTTCGGCCTTGAGCTTGAATATACACGGGGGCAGAGCTATTGAACCCTCGGTGAAAGTTCCTCAGCTGTCCTGTGGGAAAACGGACTAAAATAACGTTTAAAAAAGAGAACCTACTTTAACAGACGTAAAAAGTGCGAACCTTAATTTTTTGTCGGTTAATATGCCTAAAACCTTGTCTTAAATCTGACAAATTCTTTTCTGAAAACCGCATCAAAATCGGTTCATCCAAACGCGAGCTAACCGCGGTCAAACATACATACAGGTCAAACTGATAACCTTTTTTAAGTCGGTTAAAAACTAAAGTACCGGAGTAACAAAGTCCTAAAAACTCATACATACTCACGCCTTTATCCCTTGCGGGGCAGGCAGAGCGTTAACAGTCGTAAGAATACAGCCGCTATCGCCACGTCTGACATTTTTGAGAATTGTTTTCCAAGGATGTTTGAGAAAACATGTGTATCACTATAGTGACAGGTTGTCAGCCTGTCACCTAAAAATTGTAATGCACCAATACCCTCGAGCCCCTTAGTCGCCTCTTACGACACCCGCGGGACGGATGTGAGGTGATGCTGTTCTAAGCCGGCATCACACGGCAAATTTTATATAATATAATATAATTAGCGGCCCGCCCAACTGCTGAGCTTGCTGCAACTCATTTTCCCATAGGAACAAGATGTTTTCCTGGCAAGTATTAAACATAAAAAAAACCTTCCTCGGAAACTAACTTTTTGTAAAATATAACCTAAAAACGCATTAAAAAAGCAAGCGGTTTTTAAGAGGTTCTATTAATTAAGTACATACTTCTTATTATGTTTTAATCCGTACTCACTAACGAAGATGAATGAAAATTAATATCATTACTCTTACGTAAAAACATAGAAACGTTTTGATACTTTATCAAAAAAATCGTTCAATAATCTTGCGTATACAAAAGACAGGTTTTTTAAATAACTGATTTCTTTGAACCAATGTTTTTGAGGTTATGAATTTCCAATAAAAGAGAGATATTCACGCTATAATATTTCTATATTTACATCTTTATTTTAGATTCCTTCGTTAGCAGGATAAGCAATATTAACTTCAGTGTGAAAACTGTCCAAGTAGATAATCGAAGATAGTAGATAACAAGCGAGTGAACAATTTTGGAAAACTTAAAAAAATCTCTTAGTATAAAATATATTAAGAAATTGGGACATCAATACAAAAAAGATCTTTCATGTTTTGATCTATGTTCTTTAGGGACAATTAATAAGTTTCACAAGTAAAACTCATTCTCAAAATATGTGCACTGAATTGAAAATTACAAACATACACTCAGACAAATCACGCCTATATCCCTGGCGGAGTAGGCAGAACGTTAAAGACAGTAAAATTATGGTCCTTATCGCCACGTCTGACAAACGTTTGAAGGTCGTTTCAGATAAGTAGTGTATCACTGTTGTGACAGGTTGTCAGCCAGTCACCTAAAATTGCAATACACAACCTCGAGTTCTTTAGTCGACTTCTACGACACCCACAGAAAACAAATGGGGCGATGCTATTCCTAACCGGCATGACACGGATAATTGAAAATTTGCTAAAGTTTATTCAAGTATCAAGACTACACCTACCTGCTACAATAATTTCGTCTAAGCTTCCTAAGCCTAAACAGCACAATCCGATCCCGGACATATAAAAGAACTCGTTCCAGCCGAATTTCACTCCGACCTCAAACTCCATACTGGGAGGACCTCTATCAAAAAGTCCCGGATTCGACCTATTTTCGAAATTTAAAGTTTTGGTAGAAATGGATAGCAAAATGAAAGTGTTGTGCTTAGTAGTAATTTTAGCAGCGTTTTGTACCGCAGCGCCGGGAGCGGCAAGTGATGAGAAGATTGAGCTGTTTTCAGGGGTGGCTATTGAAAAGTAAGTGCCTTAATCGTAACGTTTTTTTTTTCGTGTTGGACACCGAATCGTCCAACGACCTGATGAACCCGAGTGTCAGAATTTTCGCCATGTTTGACAAATATCGAGGGCCGTTAGATATCATTCGTGTATCACTATAGTGACAGGTTGTCAGCCTGTCGCCTCAAAGTTGTAATACACCTGAAACCCTCAAGTCCCTCAGTCACCTCTTACGACACCAATGGGTAAGAAATGGGGTGATGCTATTCTAAGCCGGCATCACACGGCATAATCTCAAATCTTCTCATTACCTGGATGATTAAAGTCGCATTTTATGACAACCTACACAAATCTCGCCTGTGTCCCTGGCGGGGTTGGCAGAGCGTTAGCGACCCGAAAATTACGGTGGTTATCGCCACGTCTGACAAATGTTTGTTTAAGGGTTGTTTCAGAAAAGTCGTGTTACACTATAGTTTTTGACACTCACGGGTAGCAATGGGGTGATGCTTCTAAACCAGCATCTCACGGTAGATACCCCTACCATATTATGATAGCTATAGGTATTCAAATGGCAGTCTGTTCTTAATCCTAATACAAAACTGACTGTAATTACTTTTGGTTGAAAGTTTATCCTAAATAACAATACACTTGATTAATAGTAGAGAAGCTTTGGTTTTACTTCTTACGTTATCTTTTTACTTCTTAAAATTTTGCTATAAAAGGTCATTTAGGATACTATGAGTCCTACTGGAAAAACTGAACAGCTTTCCAAAAAAAGATTATGAAATGTGACAAACTTAATCAATACGTTGAACTATGAATTAAAACTTTTCATACATACCAAACCAATGGCACATTGGTAATTTTAGAATAAAAGGTTCAAAATTTATTCACCCTAAAAAAATTACCTTAAGGTAATTAATAGAGAGAAGAAAAATACTTGCTAAATGTCGTAGATTGGTACAATATTAACTAATTTAGCAGACGACGACTACGTCAACCTGATTAACCTTTAGATTTATAAAAACACAGGATATTTTAGCCAAATATTTATTTTTATATTACATAAAGCTCGTTTATGAGTAAATTTATTTTTTTTATTATTTTTTATAGAGATGCGACTGGTGCTGATACAATAAACGTGAAATTTGAGCCTGGAGAGTTAAAAGAAGCAGCCCGGACGTTTGAAGAAGGTAAGAAGACGTTTATTACTAACTTTTGTACTCCTTAACTAAACAAAATCAATTAGACACTGTGTGACAAAGTCACAATGAAAACGCCAGTAATTAGGAAATTGAGATTAATAATACTAACTCCTTATCGCTACATCAAAGGCGCTTCCCGCGTCGGTCCCTATGTCTGCTTTGATCTTTAAAATTACACAACGGATTTTAATGTAGTTTTTATATGATAAAAGAGAAAGGTTTATTTATGTATTATACACGCTGAAAAAATTTCTTATTCCCACGGGAAAAGAATCGCAGCGGGTGCAATCTCTGGGCAGCAAATAGTAAAAAAAAAATTCTATGTTAGGGTTGTGCATGATTTTTAAATTTTCTGAAAATATGACAACTTTTATGTCACACTTATGCATGATATTATCTCAATTTGACAAATTATTAAAGTGTGCATTACAACATGAGAAAATATTCTGCGGCGAGAAATTCCCCTTAAATCTGAAATGATTTTTTGAAAAACAGACAGGTCAAAGTGTTAAAAATTTGTACCTTCTACACACAATGAACGAACGGATTGAATAAGTTTGAATGGGAGATCGAGCTTTTTAAATATTTCAATAACTATGATGGTCAACGAAAAACATTGTTCAGTTTCATAGGTTGGTTCAGCTCATCATCATCATCACATCAGCCTACAGCAGTCCACTGCTGGACATAAGCCTCACCCAGGGTACGCCAAAACGAACGATCTCCCGCTTTCACCATCCAGTCGCTACCAGCCGCCTTCTTTAAGTCATCGGGCATGGTTCAGGTCCCTGGAAAATACTTTGCACTTGTTGTGGGCCACACATTCTATAGACATTTTTATACAAAAAAAGTCTAAACCTCAAACTGGAGATACGCAAGGTCATCGCCCTCTTGTCGCAACCTTGACCGCGATGTTGCGTCGACTCGCGTAACAGGTCGTTGAACTTGCGCGCGCGCACTTTCCTTTCGTACGAGAGCAGTATGCTTATACGATGCGTAGTAGGGTTATTGTATAGTAATAAAAATAGAAAAATTTACATGAAGTTTAAAATTAACTGTTTTTTGTCTCAAAGACAATTAAAGTACTTAGTTATTTTGTCAGTTTTTACACTTTTAATAAATAAAAATGGCGGTTTAATCGCTTTCGGTGTCGTCGTTCGGTAATTAATTTTATAATTTTCTAACTTGTAATTTTTTTATCGTGTTATACATTATATTTTTAGGAAACAATGCAAAATATTTGTAAGTACGGTGATGACTTTTACGTCTTTTTTATTCTGTTTGTCGGGCATGGGACACAAGCTTGACGAATACAACAACCTTTTAAAATTTTTATTCAACTTACTTACCTACTTATTAAAATTCGACTTTTTTTTTTTTTTTTTTACTAGCCCGAGGCAAAATCAAGAAATACACTCCACTCCTGGCTGGCATCGGAGCGAAGGTCGTAGCAGTGCTCGCCATCCTGTTCGGAGGACTCACTCTGCTAGTGACTAAAGCCCTCGTGATGGCAAAGTTGGCGTTCATTGCTGCGTCTGCTTTGGGCATCCAGAAGCTTCTCAGCAGTGGAAGCTTGAATGGGATCAGTGGAAAGGTTAGTGGAAAGTTTTGAATTTATTATGTTTAAAGATGTGATTCTGCTGACTACAAAGTATTAAAGAGTAAAATCTTAGCGATGTCAAAATTGGCATTTACTATCACGTCCGCACTGGGTATTTAAAAGTTTTACAGCAGTGGGAGATGGAAAACTTAGAAACGTTATTTTTTTTCACGTAAAAATTTAATTCTGAAAGTAGCTAAAACTCATGTAATTCCAACATTTTCATTAATTGCTGTTATCAATTATCCAAATCAAGCCAAGCAGAAGGTACGTAACAGCAATAACTTAAAAGGTCATCCATAAAATAAAAACTGCGCCTGACTGGGACCGTAGAAGACTATTTTTCTGAATTTTAAATATCTTATTTAAACTTAGTATTATAAGAGCGAAAATCCCTAATAGCATTTTAAAGGTCGTACATACAAAAAACACATCTTTATCTTAAGAAACCATACAGTATTAATTTCTCGGTACAATTTAAAAAGTTTATTACTACATATTCTTAATTTTTTTCACAGATCGCGGGCTTTCAGTCCTCTCCTCAGCAATGGTCTTCACCGACTGCAGCCGGAGCCGGGACCTACCCCTACGCAAGATCATCAAATCTATCACAAGATGCGGATGAACTTGCTTACAAAGGGCAGATACCCTCATAGACATACATACATAGATAGAGATTTATTTGATAAAAACAAAGACGGAGATTTTTATAAAGACTTACCTTATACAGATTATTATTATAGAGACGATGAAGATAAATTTGCTGATTTAAATTTAGAAGATAACAAAGAAGATCGGGCTGACTTATTTAATAAAAATGAACGTGAACTTTTTCAGAAAGACGCAATGTTTAGGGATGTTACTGATCTAGTAAAAATTGATTCTATAACAGATAATTTCCAAGTAAATCATAAAAATCTTATAAAAAAGATAGATTACTTCAGCGATGTAAATCATAGAAAAGCGCGAACTATAAAAACTTATTTTATCACAGTTCTTGTGTTTTTGAAAATTATAAGATATTGTTTGATACTGAAATCTCATCTGGCTAATCAATTGTAATAAAAAAATTGTGTGTCATTTAAATATGACACTTTTCCAATGATCTTGATATAGTTTAAGAAAAATATTAAAATGTAACTCTATTTTAGTATGTCAAGCAATAATAAAAATTAGGTAATAAATGACAGAAAAGAGCATGCAATTGCATTAGTTATAACTTACAAGAAACGTGTATAAGGCTTTAAATGTAAATAGTACATAATGGTGCTGAACTGAATGGTGCATAATAATTAAGCAGTTTTATATATTTTATTTACTTAGATGTAAAAATGCTGAAAATATTTTAACGGTTGGAACAATCATAAATATGAAACTTTTTTCTGGGAACATGAATAAAAATAGGTGAAAAATGGGCTTATAATTCAAGAAAGATTTTCAATTCCAAGGTCTGTTCCAACTGTGGAATATTTTCAGAACCCTTTTCAAACATTTTTTTGTATTTTTATTGCTAAGACAAAATGTATAAATAAAACATTTGGACTAAACAGGGTAAAAATGTAGGATACACAACAGTTTTTATTTCAATTTAAGATTTTTTTACGAAATGACTATTTTACAAGATAATATTTTTGGGTATCGTGGTAGTGATTAAGAAAACTTTTTTAATGTTACATTATGATAGTTTTATTTTATATCAAAAAGACTGGTTATTATCGCATAATTGTAAACTTTATGAAATAAAGTTATAAAGGTAATATATTTTTTTCATTTGTTGTATACTACCATCTAACCTCTCTACACTCAGACTCACTTCATTGTTTATTTATTTTATTTATTTATTAAACTTTATGCACTAAATGTGTACATGGGCGGACTTAATGCCAATGGCATTATCTACCAGTCTCCCTTGGGGCATGTGAAAATGTACGGCAGGTGCAAAAATCAAAATTACTTAATTTAATTCATGAAATAATAATATATAAATCCTATAAACACTTAAATAATACATAAATATTACTTATACTAAATATAATATACTTATACTATATATATATATATATATATATATATATATATATATATATATATATATATTAATGTGTAAAGTATGGTTCAAAGATACACGTAGTGCCATCTAGCGCTGGTGCGAAGTAGTAAGAGCAAATAAGTTTTTCTCATAGGTTTATGTTGCCACCTACAATAGCTTTTATCTTAGTTTAGTAACTTGATATTATTCTATATAAATGCATTTCAAATGTATAAAATAAATACAAACAACACCTCTATTCCTTTATAATTATTTTTTTAAACATAGAGCGTCTATTTCAAAATATTACGAATCATCGCTTTAAAGTACATTATTACATTTAAGAGACATCCATCATTATCACAGGCATATTACACTTGTAATAGTAATATATTAATAATTTTTTCCCTTTTTCTCAATATATTATATAATTTACTCAATAATTTTCAAAAAAATACGACTGATTTTGTACAATTAAGGAGTGAGAGGAGAATACACACTCACACAGTACTACTCATCTGTGGTAGCTTGTAATTGGCATGTTCTTTTACAATTATTTAATTAATGTGTAAAAATAGCTTTAAGCACCCCAAATTAAATAAAAATATATTTATATTAGACGTATTTTTTTACTTTTCATTTTTAAAGAGTTAGTATTTTATTGTTAAACAATGGTGAGTTTATTTATAAAAAGTAGATTTTCTTCTGTCGTGTAGGCCAACATCTCAACTGAACTATCACATAAACAGGCTGATGAGGAATAAGAAATTTGGAATAATGTAAATACAACCAATCTACATATTACCTTCATCACGAACTTCTACGGTCATTATTTTTTTTTAATAATCTCTATATATTTCCCCCTGAAAATCATAAAACGTGGCACATAGCATCTAAGCTAGGTGTGAAACTAAGCATTCTAAAGAGAAATCCCATCTTATATACCTTCTTCACGATATTAGAGAAACGTCGTAAAAAAAAAACTACATACCAAAGCTACACGCACAGCCATGAAACCGTAATGTGTATATTTGTGTCTGTATACGACTTTCTCTTACACACACAGACACGAAACGCATTGGAATAAGGAAAACGAAGAGATGTCATTTCTATAAAATTATTTGATACTAGAGCAACGGTCTTGTGCAGTGTTGGATACACATTATTATATCCCTTTCTGTTTTTTTTATATATTTTATAGTTTTATTCACTTAAGCTTTCTTTTCTTTTAGCAAATTTTGAATGAAAACAGCCCTAATGTCTTTTCCGCATAAGCATAATTTGTTATAACTTTCATTATCATGTTCGTTATATTGCTTCAGTGATAAAAAGTATCCAAAAAACCTAACTAGCTGTTTCAAACTCATGCTATTGCTACGTATGCTTGTCATTGTTAATTATGTGCTTCAAATAGAAATTATAGGAACCATTCTGCTTTTATTTTAGGCTAAAAACTAGAAATTAACTGACTTGGGGATGCTTATGTAGTTATGCAGAAGTTCGATATAGTTTTCCTGTACTGTTTGTTAAAAAAACCGAGTCGAAGACCGACCCGATGAATACAAATATAGAGACTATATTCTTTTAATAGATGACAAAACAATGAAAATCGCGAAACTCATATTTTGAGTATTTTATCTCACAAAGTTTATTTATAAGTAAATGAAGTATTTAAAAAAATGTTAATAAACCACTGTTCCTGCTTTATCTTAATATCATTATTGTCTATTCACATGTCTAGTAAAGTACAAATTTATAAATAGTTCAAAAATGTGATGAAAAATAACGTCTCCAATAGTTCTCTGTTCAGAGATGTGAAGACGGCAAACTTTCTCTACCACTACATATACAAAAGTGTCGTAGTGTGCGTGCCACTTTCACTCCTTAATTTTTTTCTTATTTTGTGTACGTTTTCACGGATTTCAAATAAATATTTGGTTAGTACAATTATTATGACAGCTACGTAACATAGTTTTTAGTCCTGTTAAATTATTTTGAATTCTGTTTGTATTTCGCTTAGGATTGATAAGCATTCTCATTTTAAACAAATTAATAATCATTCAATAGAAATAAAAACTCTGTGCTTTTAATCTTTGAAACCACTACTTTTAATCTTAAAACAATGTTACCTTACCCATATTTTATTACTCACGTTATGCATTAAATAAATACCTTGTATCTAGGTACATTATACATTACACATGGTATCCGTTCAATGATCATAATTCATAGGAATATGAAGTAAAAAGTATAAAAGATGGAATCGTACAAGGAAAAAAATATTCTAGTTTTTGATCATGAGGATGATCTCATTCTTGATCCATACCAGATTCTGCAGGATAATACAGGACTGTTCTTTAAAGAGCTAATTTTGACGGTCCTGTGCCAGAATTGTTCAGTAGAACCTGTAAACTTGACGATAATAATGGTTTTTCAATTTCGAATAAAAAATGCTCAGACTTAAGTTAAGCTAACATTTTGATTGAGAAAGTCTTACCTTAGCTATTTTTAGCTCTTATGTTAATTCTCAAATTATTTTTTAAGTCTTTAATATCTTTATCAAAGTTTTGTTATTATTTTACTAAACAATAGCTTTGAATGGACATAGGTTTGTATTAATTATATTATTAATCCTTATGGAAGTAAACCGCTCAAGTCACTTTTATTAAAAGTCTGAAAAATAGATTATCAAGGCAATATCAAATAGGTAAAAGAGTTATGTTTTAGAATAATACTATATCTATTTGAGATGTTATATTTTTAAAAAAATTTTACAATAATTAGAGATAAATTTTATGATTTAATAAAATAAACCTATCCAATCTAGTCCAGATTTCAAACAAGTCGTCTTTTCACAAATTTTGTTGATAGGGTCTGTATGATCATTTTTATAAATACATCAGAATGTCTCTAATTTTTGTCAATTTGTCAAGTATGTGTCAAGTAAATGTAATAATGATAATGTAGTCAACGTAAATTTGGACCGTCATTCATTTTAAATAACCATTTGATAACTAAACACATACTGATAAAACTAGCAGTTATCAAGTCTTTTCTTCCTTGGTAAATAAAAATTAAATATGCATCAAAAATTCATTAGCTTAGAAGAAGATTTTTTTCTTAATAGGACCACTAACGCAAGATCAAAATTTTCATGACAAGATCATGACATTCATCTCTCTCTCTCGTTTCGTGTAGGACACCGAGTCGTCTAACGACCCAACCCGTCGTCAATGAACCCTAATGTCAGAATTTTTCAACCGCCTTCTACAAGTAGTAAGCTTCTGACATGGTAGGTAACGTAACGGCCACCGTCTAAGTTATCATAGACAGCAACCTACGGCTTAACGTGCCATCCGAAACACGGAACCATCTTTCTTACGGATAATCGTGTCGTTCCGCCCGCAATGTCCTAACCAGACTAGAAACACATGAAACTTGAAATAACCCTATTTCTGAAAAGTTCAGGATAAAAAATCGTATAACTGTTTTTACGCCAGTGAAATCTGATCTCACACATTCGTACTCTTTGGGCAGTGCCATCATTACATCACGCCACCTACAGTTTCGACACGTCGGAAACCGGACGGTTACCTCAAACTCTTTCACTGGCATTCGAGGTCGTGTCCGCTTACATACACCTTTCCCTCGCTTTCTACTGACGGCAAACATCTTGGCCCCAATGGGTAAATCATCTTACAAATCGTCATATACGCCAGAAACAGCCAGAGAAAATTCAATTGTATGTCTAAGAGACTATTGATTGAAATGGTTTGGTGTGATCTTGTGGTTTATTCGAGATGCTGAGGTAGTTGAAACAGGTGCGAGAGGTTTTTTTGAGTTATTTGTAGTTTTATGTACATTAGTATGGGAAGTTAGATCATCTGATATATGAGAGGATCTATGTAAAAGTTTTACAAATTACCTTTTGCTATTCTTAATTCAAAATTGGTTGTGTTGTGTCCTCTTCTTTCATCTATCTGTAAAATTAATCAAAAAGTTATATGTAAATTTATAAAGTACATAATTTTTTTTGTCAAAAATATAACATTCATTTTAGTGTATCGTAGCAGAAAACACAGAAAAATACATCCGCAAAATACTTAGTGCGAAAAAAGAATAAATGTAAAAACATTTTTATAAGCCTACTAAATAAGCCTACTAAATGTTTTAAAATTAGAAGCAGATTTTTATGCTGTTGCTATACCTAGTTATTAACTGTAAAGTAGCTGAAATATGAAAATTTGACCGGAAATTTTACTAGATAATTACTAATAAAGCTAAACTCGAAGTAATGAAAGTGATTTTTAATTCTAAGCAGGTATCATTAAATTAGGATTGAAACAGCGCGAAAGATATACATATGTTCGATATCTTATCGAAATATTCAGAACTAGCCTGTTGGAAAACTGACATTAATTTTTGGTGATTTGTATTTGTATTAATTTATGCTTCTAATTTGATAAAGAAACGTCCAATTTACGTTACATGCATATTTCAACAGCTACCTTCAAAACTGAGTCACTTTGTACATTATAATTTAACTTCCTCTACATTATCATCAACATCCACATGAGTTCATTGCAGGACAGGGAATTCCTACCTAGGCCTATGGGGTCTAACTTAAAATATACCATACCTAATCACCATTTTTGGCGGGCAGGTTGGCGATACCTACATTATATTTTCTTTTTTTTCAATCCGTTTTATGTATTATGTGTAAAAATATTAGCTGAGAATATTTAAAAGGGATGAATCAGCCCATGAAACTAAACATCTTTCCTCATACAACATAGGTCGAAATAAGAAAAAAATATTTGGCCCTCCCATACAAACTCACCCGGCCCAGCGAACACATTTTGTAGGGAGGTCCGATTTTTATTTTCCTATTTCATCCTATGTTTCTTGAGGAAAGTTGTTCTGTTGATTCACCCTTTAAAATATTTGCAGCTAATATTTTTACACCTTATATAAAGCCGCTACCTAATAACCCCAATTAGGTATTTAGCACCTGAAAAAGATTCATACTCATTCAAAACGACCAAATACGTACACACACAATTTTTTTACTCATACACGCTCACAGGAAGTTGAATAACTACCACAGCTGGTATTACACCCAATCGGCAGTGTTTCGCAATGCAGCCGGATGGTTTTTTTTAACCTCGCCGAAGGTGAAAGTCAGGAAAGTTGAAGACTCGAAAGTCGCTGTTGGAAAGTTAGCCGTCGCCGCATCCGTGTGTGGAAGTACGAACCGCTTCATATCCACTTAAGAATTTGAGAGACCAGTTTATAATGAATTTCAATAAAGATAAAAGGAATGACCAATATAAATAAGTCTTTGTAATGGTCAACTTTGAAATGCTGGGTGGTGGTACTTATTTATGTTTTTTTTTGTGTTCGCCTCGCCTTAGAGCACTGGCCACATACGCGGTCGGTTGGAAAAAAATATTGCTTAAAATGTTTATGTATAAATAAAATGTTTCTTCATAATGTATAGTACTAGGCCTCCTACATTACATAGGTAGTAAGTCAGATGTACATACACATATCATGCCTTTACCCTTTACAGGCTTTTTAATTTTACCCGTCAATTTATTGCTGTTAAAATGAACTGTATTATTATTATGACAACTTGCGGTGAAAATCTTTGATGTCATATTCAACAACTCTGAAATTGCATTCCACCTTCGCATTGCTCAGTTTTTCTTATTATATGATCATAATTTTTTTGGAAATCGAACCTTTGCAATATCGATATATTTACACAAACTAGCCTCACAAAAAATTTAAACTAATCTATGTATAATTTCAATCCTAGGATAACTTTTCGATAAATAAATATGACATCAATACCTATTTTCTCCGTGTTTTGTCAAATCCCATGCGATCAAAAAAACTACAACGAAATGATATCCTAGGTAATTTTTTGCTGGTTAATTTAGGAAAAGCTTGCAAATCCACCTATCTGATATATTTTAAAGAGCGTTTATTGTTCATAATATAATATGGTTGTTGCAAGAGAAGGAAAGATTCCTTGTATGTTATTTGTTTTCAAAAATTGTTTATTTTTCATCCTTTTTGTGTAATTTTTTTACGATTAACGTCAAGAGTAAAAAAGAAAAACAATATTAAACAGAGTGGCCTAGGTCCACCAGCTGGTTAAAGATTAAATCACTGAATCAAATACAATTACTTTCGAAGCATCTTCAGTGAGAAAAAGTTATGGCATAGAACGTGACTTAGGTCACGCCTTAGATCACAAAAAGTGGTGAAGTAACACTGCACCGACACATTGCCTGGCGGGTCACTCACTTTTACTACTTTCATTTTTCTAACCGCCTTTGCTTCAAAAAGAAGGTTCTCGATGCGACTGGAACCTTCTAGAAAATTCTTTCTAAACTGTAGGTCATTTCTACAGTTCTGGCAAAAGTTTTCAGGGATTTAACGAATTTTCTGCAAGTTGATAAAGATGTGGAGGTATGAATAAGACATGGAAGACTTTGCCGAGTGATGCTGGCTTAGAATAGCACCAACCTAGTTCGAACGGTAGGTGTCATAAAAAGCGACTAAGGAATAAATATCCAGGAAATGAGCAGTGTTCCTTATGACTAAAATATTTTACACTGCGCTCGCCCTTTTGCCTGCCAAACGTGGTGAGTATGGCAATAACACCCGACTGGGGGATACCCATGTCTAGCAGTGAACATAAGTTAGGCTAGGAAGACTTTGAACTGAACGGTCACGAATAATTCGCCCCTTTGTACGGGAAAATTCATAATTGAAAAAACGATGTCTTTGTCTTATTTAGGAGAATCGATGAGTGATGCTGGCTAACATAGCATCAACCTATTTTCAACTGCGGGTTTCGTAAAATGGGAATAAGGTGCTCGAGGGACAGGCTGAAAAGCTGCTACTATTACAGTGGTAATTTTATTTCTGATATGGTCTACAAATATATGTCAGACGTAGCGATGGCAACCATATCCTAGCGGCCGTTAAAGCTCTAGCCTACCCCGCAAGAGATAAAGACGTGATATGTGTAACTATGTAGGTATCGTTTTAATCACGCTTATAAACAGCCCTTGCGAGCTAACCAGGGCAACATTGGCTGAAAAAACTATGATTATAGCCACGTTCAATAAATATTTAAGGATTATTTTGAAAATTTGTGTATTTCTGTCTCAATTATTTGGTTTTTAGAAAAAATGACAGGAAAAG
The DNA here is from genome assembly GCA_029255805.1 of Keiferia lycopersicella. Lineage (NCBI taxonomy): Eukaryota > Metazoa > Arthropoda > Insecta > Lepidoptera > Gelechiidae > Keiferia > Keiferia lycopersicella. The sequence continues at coordinate 2,858,093 of JARACZ010000028.1, forward strand.
GTAGTAAAACAAAAAATTGTTCAACAGAATCAAGAGTATTCATTTGGCATGCAATTTGTCTGAATTTTTTTGTCGTTTTGTTCTGAAGTATTTTACTAAGACAAGGTAATTTATCTGACACATACACATACATATATCACACCTTTATCCCTTGCGGGGTAGGCAGAGCGTTAACGACCATAAGAATACGGTCGCTATCGCCACGTCTGACATTTTTGAGGATTGATTTCCAAGGTTGTTCCAGAAAACATGTGTATCACTATAGTGACAGGTTGTCAGCCTGTCGCCTAAAAATTGTAATACACCAATACCCTCGAGTCCCTTAGTCGCCTCTTACGACACCCGTGGGAAGGATGTGGGGTGATGCTATTCTAAGCCGGCATCACACGGCAAATTCTAAGCCGGCATCACACGGCAACTTACACCCCGGTTAATTTAAAAGTTTATATGATATAATGGTCTTTACTTTAAATAATGTAAGCTATGAGTAGGTAGGCTAACCAGCTTAGATAACTAGGGTAAAATAAAATCTGATATAACTTCTCTGTGGTGAAGGCGCTATCGACCCCCCGTGCAACGCGTGTCGCTGCTGACGCCGTCGTCGTCGGCTAAAGTGCCTACCTTATAATTTTAGTGTATTTATAGTAGTTATCTTAGTTACATTTATATTGTATAATTTTATTACTATGATATTTTTAGCGTATTTAAGTTTATTTTAACTGTATAGTATTATTCTTATTGTTATATTTATTTAGAACAATTATGTTGGTTGAGTGTTTACCTAAGACACAAGAATTACTATTCTTAGTTTAGGAAATAATTTAGCCTCATAATTGTTTTGTATAGTTTTACCTATTAGTAATTATGTTTATTTATAATAAAGAATTTGAAAAGAATTTTGAAAAGAAGGCTAGCCGTGTGGAGCCGGCTTAGAATAGCATCGCATATAGCAATAGCATAGGTAACCTTATTCCTACCCGTGGGTGTTGTAAAAGGCGACTAAGGGATAAATCCATAGAACGGGTAGCAGCGTTCCCTGTGAGTATCTGCAATATTTTCACTGCGCTCGCCATTCCGCCAGCCAAGCGTGGTGAGTATGGCAATACCCTTATTTTGGAGGAGGCCCATGTCCAGCTGTGGACTGTTGTGGCTGTAGAAGTGAAAGTAGAAAGAAGTAATATTTCTATAAAAAAGAGGATCAAAAGACAATATTTAGGTTTTGGGTCCCAGGTCAACTTTTTGTCTCCTTTTAATAACTATATCAGTAATCGGTCTACAAAAAAAAAACGATCAAATTTGGTCACTGTAAAAAAAACTAAGTAAATGGTATGCGGCCTTTAGCCATATACTAAAGAAATTCAAAAACGAGTAATTTTGGTGCAAGCATAAATTACAAGTTGAAAAAAGTAATGCTCTGAAAAAGTTACACCTAACAAAACCTATGAATACACCTAGCAACCAACTCTACAAAAAGAGCAAAAAAACATTCACCGTGCAGCCATCTATTGAAAGAAAACCAAAAGAAAGTCCGTAACAGCGCCATCTAGCGAAGTTGCTTTTCAACTCATGTCGTAGTGTAGTAAGTCAGTGACTCGATCGATGTACGGTGAAAGAAAAAGAAAAAGTTTGAGCGATGTGCCGCTAGATAGAGCTTTTTTTTTCTTTTTGTAGAACGATAAGTGTGTAGCAAAAAAACGCTAGGTGTGGAGGCGGGGCTGATGAAGATATTAGCGAGTAGATATACAGGGTGTAAAAAAAATTGCTGCAAATATTTTAAGGGGTGAACCAGCCCATGAAACTGAACAACAACAAGGAACATAGATCGAAATGTTTAAAAGAAATATGGACCTCCCATAGAGGTTGACTCGCTCGGCTGTTACATTTTGTATAGGAGGTCCAAAAACTTTTTTCATATTTCCTTCGACCTATGTTTCTTGGGGAAAGTTGTTCAGTTTCATGAGATGATTCACCCCTTAAAATATTTTCAGCAATTTTTGTACACCCTGTAGTTACTATTTTTTTGGTTCTAGCTTGCTACTCGTAGCACACGCTTTGTATGAAGGTGAAATCGAAAGTAGTTTTAAGAACCCGGCCTCCAGGGTTCATTACGTCGTTGGTCGACTTGGTGTCCCACAAGAAAATTGTTTTTTAGTTTTTTTTTCGAAACATTTTTTTTCCATTTATAAAGCTTTTTGAAACTACGTTATGATGTTTTAATTTATGAACCTTTAAAATAAATATAAGTTTATTTAGTAATGATTGTCAGGTTTTTTTGTACTTTTTAGTATTTAAGGACGTAAATACGAAACTATAGGCAGTAAAGTCATTTTCACACATAACGCATAAGGCAGCGCTAAAATAACGCATTCGTAACAACGCAGCGGTTGAGCGGTTTTAGTATGGGGATTCGAGTATGGATTTGACAGACCACTGCGTTATTTATGCGCTGCATCGTGCGTATGTGTGAGAAAGGCCATAGTATTTATCACTCAATTGAAATACAATTTACTAAAATATCATTCATTACTGCAGTCCTCCGAGAGATGCATTTTTTCTCGGGATATGGCCAGTTGAATGACCTCGTTTTTTTTATCCAGCCACTACTCTCGCTACCTCCAGATCGTAGGTACTAGATTACTCTTGACTAAACGTGATTGCCATTCAAGAAATGATCTACTCTACTTGCAGCGGCAGTGAGTCGAGCGGCACGACGTCACTGATGAGTTTTACCGATGTGATTTAAAAATACACCAGCGATTTACAGGGCGTGTAAGGGACGGTGTAACGAAAACTTTGCAGGCGTGCTCAGACCACGAAACTGAACAACTTTTCCTATTGGGGCTATGTTGGGAAACGTTAAATATTTTTGAGTTTTCATACAAAGCTGATCGGAAGTTTCGTATGGAAGGTCGAAATAATTTTTCGTTTCCTAACATACCCCCATAAAAAAGTTTTTCAGTTTCCGATCACGCGTGCAAAGTTTTCGTTACACCGTTCCTTACACCCCGTATAATACTTCATTCGCTTAGATAGTGTCGCTACCAGCGTAACTTGACCTCCATACTCGTACACACGGACGGGCGTGTGCTGATAGTTACGCTGGTCGTGACATTATTTGAGCGTATGAGCTATGTAAATGGTGCTGACTAAGGTTACAAATGGCTTAACTTAGAGGACGAAACCACAACGAAACTCAGAAGAATTGTCGCACTCAAGTCGTAAAATAAAGCCGTTGCTTTTCCTTACATAGTCAATTTGGACCATACTTATACTCAATAAAAAACATTTAAAAAAAATACACAAATATCTATTTGACGAGTAGCATGAGTGAAATCTAAAGAAAGCCTATTATTTTATCAAAGTACAAAAAAAATGTACGCTTCACAGAGCAAGGTGTCACAACAGTTGTTTGATCCACACAATTTACCACTTTCTGGCTTTGTCCAAATTAAAAAAGTACAGTCAGGCGACACTGGACCTAATAAGTATATTTATTTAACTACATCTAAGTCTTATTCTTCGCTAAACTAAGATCGTTGTAATAAAATGGTCTTTTATTGGCCAGTACTGTGTCACACTGCTGAAAAAAAGTATATAAAATTATTGTTCATTAAAAAATATCGATTTCCTTGTATAGGCTGTCATGTTTTTTTCGCTTTTTCTGTCAATCCTCTGAAATAAGAACCCCTCGTCAGCTTCTTTCACTCATCATAACTCTATAATTTAATTTGTCTATGTTGCATCATCAGAAATTTTAATTTTGACGATTCATCACGCCTCTGTCACTTACGGGGTAGGTAAGGGAATGATCCAATCAATAAGCATATATACCCCGCAAGGAATAAAGGCGTGATTTGTGTAAGTATATGTATGTATTAAAAAAATAACTTTTAGTTACTAAACTTACCAACATTGTAAAAGTCATTTTTGTTCAGCACATTACTATTATTTCAGCCCAGTTAGTATCAAATTCGTCGAGATCATATTTTTTTAGGTTTGCTCATCGCAAGACACTCCTGTGCTGTGGCATCCGTTCGGCAGCTATTCTGGCTCATCGTTCGAGCATGCGCCAAACATGACCATTCCAGTCCTATTTCGGCCGAAATCTTATAATTTAATATAGCTGTTATTGATGGCAACTGTACTTTCCTCAGAACGTGACACATCAATCTTTACGTCACGTCAAATAGTACAGTTCCAGTGAGTAGACAAATAGTGGAACACCAAATTTTGTAACAAAGAGAAAGTATTTGGGCATACAGGTGTGACTGAAAATAGCATAATTATCTACCATAGACGTTATTATTATGGTAATAATTTCTACTGTAGTGAACTAACATATCGCTAATAAAAGGCAAAAATGACACCTAAACATGCATGCCGGCCTCGATTTTCACCTTCACCTGTAGAGCGTACGGAAAGTCATGCCGCTCCCGCATCGGCTTATACAGGGTGTAAATAAAATAGCTGCAAATAATTTATAGAGTGAACCAGCCCATGAAACTGAACAACTTTCTCCAAGGAACATAGGTTGAAATATGAAAAAAAAATTGACTTGACTTGGTTGGTAATTTTGTATGGAAGGTCCAAATTTTTTTTTAATTTTCGACCTATGTTCCTTAGGGAAAGTTTTTCAATTTCACGGACTGGTGCAGCACTTAAAATATTTGCAGCTAATATTTTTACACCCTGAAAAGTCTTGCCTCAGACACTTATTAAATCGTCTATCACAGACGTATGAGGCCAATGATGAACTAAGAACAATAACTTATTCATTCATGTATTATACAGGGTGTAAAGGACGGTGTAACGAAAACTTTGCAGACGTGCTCAGACCATGAAACTGAACAACTTTTTATGGGGACTATGTTGGAAAACGAATAAATTTTTGGACCTTCCACACAACATTCCCGATCAGCTGAATGACTTTGTATGGGAACACAAAAAAAAAATGTTTTCAAACATAGTCCCTGTACAAAAAGTTGTTTAGTTTTATGGTCTGATCACGCCTGCAGTTTTCGTTACACCGTCCCTTACACCCTGTATGATATAATATCGTCTGATACCTGAGTATTCAATTCATTTAACAGTATTTGAATTTTATTTTGATAACTTAATACTGCAACTTTGTTGACGATATGTAATACAGCCACGTACGATATCATTTAGAGTTTCTACGAACGAAGAAATCAGATGTAATAAGATATATTGCTTCATAAACGAACACAGGTAAAAGTTACAAGCAGCTCATTTATTCTAAAATCTATATTTTGTTTAGGCTCATTTCTTAATAAAGTTTTACATTATTATTCAATGATGACTGCACTATGCTGATAACAGTATTGTTTTTCCGGCATAAGCACTATTAGCTGCAAATATTTTAAAGGGTGAATCAGACCATGATACTGAACAACTTTCCCCAAGGAACATAGGTCGAAATATGCAAAAAAATTTTGGGCTTCCTATATTTGTATAGGGAGCCCAAACTGAATTGACTTGGTCGGCGGGTACATTTTGTATGGGAGGTCCAAAATTTTTTTTCATATTTCGTTATGTTCCTTGGAGAAAGTTGTTCATCATCATGGGCTGGTTCACCCCTTAAAATATTTCCAGCTGATTTTTTTACACCTTGTATTCTTCATAACCCTATGCTAGGTTTACGAGGAGCTAGCGGTGTCTATGACGTAGAAACGCAAAACTACACATATATTTTATTTTTTTATTGGTGTTTGATTGTCCTTAATCCGTTTCTGTCTTTCAATGTGTACAAATGGCATCAAAGATTTTTCCTACTTCCTACATTTGTCAAAACACATAACTATTTTGGCGCCGAGAATTCTGCGGCTTTACAAAGAGCACGCAAGGCTCAAAGGCAAAAGGCGTTCCTAAGTCAAACATTTGTAGCGCAGCGTCGTACGTTCGACCTGCGTCGAGAGCGGTTTTAATATGGGGAGTGACGTTCCTAGTATGAATCTGGCAGACGCAAATAGCACCCTAATGTAAAATACTTTATAGCAAAGTTAATAAAAAGGCAGTATGCAAACACTCGTGCCGTTACACGCCTATAAACCACCCCCAAAAGCCCCAAAAGTTTAACACAAAATACTATCCTTAGCTAGACAAGAGCTCTGCTAATGATCCTAGAAATACCCTCCTTATAACCCACTCAAGTCCATTGCAGAAAGTTGTGTCTGGTACATGACCTTTGCTCGTTCATTCGGAAGGCGTTGAACAAACCCAGTAGATGTCAGTAAGTGCAATGAACTCGGAAAGAGGGGGGCTTTACTGTCAATGAAATGGTTTAACGTGCGGTAACGTAAAGCGGATCGCACACTTAACGCACAATGGAGTGCTTAAATATCGCAGCGGTGTGTCAGATTCATACTAGAAATCAATCTTGTCAATCCCCATACTAAAACCGCACTCGATAGACGACACTGCGGTTTTGGTATGAGGATTGACATTTCAAGTATGGATCTGACAGACCGCTGCGATGTTTTAGCGCTCCGTCGTGCGTTTAGTGTGGAATCCATAAAAAGTCCATGTTGCACTTATTATTGCGACGCATTATCACTTCACCTGCACCCTGGATGACTTTTTCAGCGTGAAACAAAGAGCCATCGATGTAGCCAGGTTTAAAGCTGACAAAATTTAAAATGGCTTTGTCATTGACACTACAAGATGAAAGGTTCGATAACCTTAAGCCTTTCTCACACTTAACGCACAACGGAGCGCAGAACGCATATCGCATTGGTCTGTCAGATCCATATTAGAAACATCACTCCCCATACTAAAAACGCTCTCGACGGACGACGTTGCGCTGTGCAATCCGCCTTAGTTATCAGTATCAATTGGTAGACAAATTTTAATTCATGTTTCAAGTGTAGCACTGCGACTGCGGAGCCCCATCCCAAACCATGGCACATTTACTGGCTTGTCCTCTGTTACCGGTCACATGTAGTAAAGAAGAGCTGAACTTGGCGTCTGATAATGCCATAGCCGTCGCCAAGTACTGGCAGGATAAGATAAAGTTCAGCCATTGACACGAGGAAGAAGAAGCGTAGTTTAAGTTGAAATGTTTATAACCTTGTAAGAGTAGGTGAATCGAAACAGAATTTTCTGCGTAGTAAAATACATTAACATACTACAAAGCAGTGAACAATAAGTGCATCCGGTGTTATGAAAAGCTATAAAACACAATTTTCTAAAGAAACGTTTCTATCCACGTGGCAAATTATCTTAATATTCATCCTAACGAGAATTTAAGTGTACCTACACATTTACTGACCGAGACTCGGATATAAATTTTATTTTAGATATGAACAAGTAGTTACACAACTAATATTCACGTAACTAGGTAATAAGCATAAAGGACAGAAGATGAACTTTTAAAGAAAATAAAATAAAGTATTCTTTGACCACAAGTGACAAATATAAAAGGGACATTATATCTCGATAACAACATAGTGTTCATGAATGAACCACAGCGCACGTAAGACGATTAGAAAAAGAAAATGCGTATAATAATACTAGTTGTCTATTTTATAGAAATATCCGGAGTCCTAAGTCAAGAAAGACAAAATTATTCTCCTCTAAAGTCTGATAAAGTCTGTTTTAATGATATATTAAACATTATCTGCTTAAAATTCGGAGCTTTGAGACTACTCGAAAAGCTCAACAAAAAGAAAGAATTAGATTTGACACCTGGAGAAAGATTTATCAAAGATCATAAGGATTCTGAAACTGAATTGGCTTCTTTAGTGAATACTGGTAATGAGAGATCTTTGTCTGTAGATAACATCGATGAGTTTCTAACATTTTATTTTGAAACATTCCTAAAAACATCAGTCAACAATGTAATGAGTTTTGTAGAAGGAAGAGGAACTAAGAAGAAGAAGAATCGATGGGGATGGGTTATGGCTATGGCTGTTTTGATGAAAGGTACGTAGCTATTTTTTTATATATAAAAAGTCTCATTTTTGATATTAAGTCTTAAAATCTAAATGATTAAGAGGCCAACTTAGGTGGATCGCACACATAACGCACGACGGACCGCTAAAATATCGCACCTTGCTGTCAGATCAATACTAGAAATGTCGATCCCCATACTAAATCCGCTCAACCGCTGTCGACGCAGCGCTATCGCAGCGTCGTCCGTCGAGTGCGGTTTAAGTATGGCAAATGACGTTTCTATTATGGATCTGACAGACCGCTGCGACATTTTAGCGCTCCGTCGTGCGTTAAGTGAGCGATGCGCCCTGTCTTGAGTCCATTTTCTATAATAGTAAAATATTTGAATCAAATGTCATTCATTGTCAAAACCGCAATATCATATTATTAATCTTTGATATTTTTGACTGTGGTCAAAGCCTAAATACTAGACCAAGAACCACCAGAAAGCAAATGACCATATTCAGAGAAATCAAATAAAAATAAGTATAAGTATACCAGTCGGAAACTTTCTTTCGGTTTTGAAATGTAAAATTAATGATGACGATTAAGAGTGTATGGTATGAAACAGAACTTTATCTAACTGTATTGAAAGACGCCTTAATTACACGAAACATTATGTTAGACCTAAGTTCTTACCTTTGAAATGATATACCTATTATTAAAAAGAAGTTGAAATTCGAGTAACCAAAGGACAATTCTTGAAATATTGGTACCGATTATGTATATTTTTTATCATCTTATCAGTGTTCTTTACATTCTTCCATTTAATTTTCTTTTTCAGATATCACGATGGGTTTATATAAAAGACTCAAACACAAGTTTGGGATCTATTTTATAAACCGAAAAGAATTACAATCGTTTTTGCGCAAACAGTTTAAACGTATCAGGAAATTACCTCACCAACTATCTACTTTGTTGTTACATTAAATGTATTTTAATGAAAACGAATCAATCTTAATCTTCAAAGATGAGTCAATGAGTCACGAATAACAAATTACGCCATTTAAATTACCACGACAAAATTGGTATATTACCTATGTAAATACTGAATGTCAATTAATAAAACAAAAGCCTGCAGTAATCGTGCGAAAATGGCGAAACTAAAGCAATGGAACAAATGTTCAGATTAGAGAGAAAGATGTAATGGACCAAAAATAAGGCAAAACTATGAGAATGTATCTTCATTCACTATAGCCAATTTTGTTTCTATCACATACATGTACAGTGACTGCCCGCGATAATGAAGCAGAACCTCACACTTAGAAACGAGTAGCAGGCAATACTGTGAGTTATGGTCATCACACAGGGCACATTTTCAGATCAAGTGTGTTTGTCATTCTACAATCAGCGTTCTATGAAAATATAGTGGATGCAAAAGTACAGCGTATTAGTAAACCTACTATGTTGAAGATATAAAAAGCTGAACGAAAGAATTGTCTTATCAAACTGTAACCACATTTGAACCAGGACAGACGCGTGGTTTTGAATAATGAATCGGATAGTTTTGTTACAATTTGTGGTAGTGACCGTTTTGGCAAACCCTGTCGCTCAAAATGAAGTACCTTCAGTTGAAACGGCGGCTCGGGCAATAAGAAAAGGATGCTCTAATGGGATTTTCAGTGCGCAATGTTTGAAGATCGAAGCTCTATCTTTACTTGAGAAACTCAATTCTAAGGATGAAGTGCAGCTACTTCCAGGAGTTTCTTTGACAAAGGAACCAAGCAGAGATAATGGAAGCAAAGCTGAAGAATTTGCAGCTGAGCTAGCTCGTGCTTTTCCTTCCAAACCTGATGAACGATTGGACAAATACCTGCTTTACAGACTTGGAACATACTTGGATACTCACTCGGTGAAGTTGAAACTGATAGATGACAGTGTATCAGAAGAAGCCAGAGCTTTAATTGGAGAAGCTCGAAAGGGTGGTGATGGATATGGATTGGGCGGAGGTGGAAAGAAGGGTGGCATGGGCGGCCTTATGGCCATGGGACTTATGATGAAAGGTAAGTGAAATATAGTGATGAAAAATTTGTGTTTTCTCATGTTTCAGATCGCGTGTGACCAAATGAGACAAAATTAACCATTTTCTATATAATTTTTAAATTTTTACAAAATGTGACAATATTTACAATCATAACAATACTTTAAACTCCGCAACTAAATTTTTATAGAGTTTGTATCTAAACTTATAAATATCCTATTAACACCCATAGCTTTCAATGTAATTATAAAACGAATTCAGAAACTCAAATAAATAACTAAGCAATGCAAGACAAGTCGCCAATTTAATTTGAACTCTAGGCAGTAAACATCTTCTTTAGCAACTAGAGTTCAACTTGTAATTGTCTCTTACAGTGTGTAAGAGCGTAACTCTAAACTCTAAACGGTCCCCTACTGTAACGTTGTATTGACTTTTCATTTATGAACTATTAACATGCTCAAAATCTGTAAATATTTCTATGACAGAACTAGCTCATGTAACTGAACAACATTCCCCAAGAACTATCATAGATCAATAAAATCCAATTAAAGTTACGATGTGATACACAAGGCTTTATTATATTCGGACCCTTCACTGTGATAAACAACTTTTTCAGTTTCATAAAATAATTCAATTGCATTTTAATATTCTTGTTTATTATAATTTTTATTATCATTGTCGACGTGCAGAGTTGAACTTGAAACTGACGAACAATTAATACATTTCGTTCATTCTTCCTTAGTAGCATTTGCAAGTTTCTAGTTTTTTTCTGCTCTAGTTCTTCATTTTGATTACAATTTCATTTTAAATGCCTATATTGCTTAATGCGTGGTGAATAAGCACCTACATCCTATAATAAAACTTTCTTAGGTGCTATCTCTTTATCCTAAGCACAATGTTAATTTTAATTGAAACATTTACGATTTGCTCATATAAAGATTAGCAATCCTACCATTGCTGTTTATATTAGACATTATTTTATTAGTTTTTTTTGTACAAAATAATGTTCTTTTTTTCGTCATATTTTTACATAATTACTTACCAATTTTTATTTAAAATATGCTGACAGCCTGTCACTATAGTGATACACCATTTTACTGGATCAACCCTTACAAATTTATCAGACACAGCGATAGCGACCGTATTTTTACGGCCGTTAACGCTCTGTCTACGCCACAAGGGATAGACGCGCAATACATGTATGCAATATTTTTCTAAATCAACACAATTCCATTAATAAACTGAATTAATAATTGTGTGATAACTATATGACAACTAGGGCGGCACTGTTTGATAAAAAAATATATGAAATTTTTTATTAATTATTTCAACCTTTTTTCAGGTACTCTTATGTCAGTTGGAATGGGCGGACTCGCAATGCTCGCCGGAAAAGCTCTGATGACAGCTATGATGTCACTTCTTCTATCAGCTATCATCGGAATCAAGTCTTTGTCTTCAGGAAAAGGATCGACTACGTATGAAATAGTATCTAAGCCAATATACAGTCATTCTCATACTCATTCCACGGCACACGAGGATGTGGGTGGAGGCTATGGGCATTCAGGATACGGCAGGAATTTGAGTTAATACGAGAATATTTATCATACTGATAATCAATTTAGACTGATCATCTGATTTTCGTAACAAAAGACTCATTATTTTTTATTGTTATTGTTTTTACCTTTATTTTATGTTAATTATGAGATTGGTAAGTCTTATAATTAATCTAAAATATGTTTTCTAATGTTATGGGATAAAAAAAATGGACTATGGGTAAACTTAAAATAAGGAACTTAATTTATTTGATATAGGATTAAGATATTTATTCTACATCTAGCCTAAGTCAAAAACTAAAACTAGACAAAAATATACTATTACTCAGTATTTTTTAGGTAAACATTGCATTGTGGGATCGACCCTTAGTAAATAAGTGGTTCGTATTATATTTTTTATATTATTTATCAAGATTATTTTGTTGTTATCTAATGATACATAAGTTTTTTGGTCAGTTTGCTATAGAGATTATTCAGTATTTTTATGCCATTGATATAATTTATGTTTTTGTTATAATTAAGTAATTGTATTTAATTAATATTGTATGATATTTACTTTGTATACATTTTATTGTTTTATTTTGTGTTGATGTGTAGTAATATTTGTCATATTATTAGTTCTAAACTTATTTTTATTTACGTATTTTACGTATTGATTTAGATTTTTGATCTTAATTTTGTAATTGGTTTCTTTTTTTCGATTTATTTTACTGTTTGCCCTTATAATAAGTTTTTTTTTGTAAATAATTAGGTACTTTGTTTCTATAATCATATGTTTTTATATATTTTTTATGATTTTATTTAAGTACTTAATTGTGATGTTTTTTCAGAATTATTAGTTCCGTTTATGAATATACGAAACTTAATAATCCCTATATTGAGAGTATATATTTTTTGGTTTGTATCTTATATCGATTTCTGTATATCTTTTTAAATTTGTATTACCTAACATTGTGATGTATTTTACTTTGATATTTTTTTTATATTTCTTCATTTACCGGCGTGTACTTATAATTCATTTTTTATGAAAATAGTCAATTACATAGACTGACCAAAATTATTGTTAGTCTTCTTTCTTCTTTCTTCTTTTTCGTGTGGGACACCGAGTCGTCCAACGACCCGATGAACCCTAGTGTCAGAATTTTTCAACCGCCTTCTACAAGTAGCAGGCTTCTGACATGGTTGTGTAACGATTGCCGTCTAAGTGATCATAGACAGCAACCGGGACCTACGGCTTAACGTGCCATCCGAAACACGGAACCATCTTACTTACAGACAATCGGGTGGTTCAGCCCGCAATGTCCTAACCAGACTGGGAACAAATTCACAAAGTGATAAATATCAACTTTGTGAGTGACCCACCGAGAATCGAACCCGGAACCTTCTGCGTCAAAGGCAGTCGCACTACCATTGCGCCACATCGGTCGTCAAGTTATTATAAGTCATTGTTAGTACAAAATGTGAATTAATAAATATTCATGCATTTAACATGTTCTTATTTTACTTATATCCACACACACACACATATCACGCCTTTATCCCTTGCGGGGTAGGCAGAGCAATAACGGCCGTTAAAATACGGTCGCTATCGCCACGTCTGACATTTTTGAGGTTTGTTTTCCAAGGTTGTTTCAGAAAACATGCGTATTACTATAATGACAGGTTGTCAGCCTGTTGCCTAAAAATTGTAATACACCAATACTCTCGAGTCCCTTAGTCGCCTCTTACGACACCCACGGGAAGGATGTGGGGTGATGCTATTCTAAACCGGCATCACATATTTATATCCGAATGAAAATAAACAGAGTTTATTCGTCATGTCTTTTATTAAACTTTATTTTATTAAAATTCTGCTTTAAGCGTTTATGCCTATTCGCCTTGTCAGTATTTTTACGATGGGATTTTCTTTGGGCTAGTAGGGGAAAACGAACAAAAATACCCCTTTTTAACCCTGCCATAATTTTTGTTGCCTGGTTATATCGTGCAAACGATGCGTTGCACGAAATTTTATTTTACTAAAAAATAAAAGCTTCTGAAGTTTTGTTATATTTCAAACCAAAATTTGGGACTTTCTTCGTGTTTTCTCCTTCGCGACCGAGTCTCGAGTTTAGTACCTATGTTTGTCCTTACTAGCCCCAACAAAGTAAGATCCTAAAAAATAATCAATGAACCAAAAAATTTACTATTTCATAATAAAAAAGTAGGTACAAGTACTTTGCAAATTGATTTATGCATAATTTTAAAAACCATCGGTAAGTTTTAAAAGCAGATTGAATATACGCAAGCGTACATAAGGTAGACGACGTACCTAGTTAGCCTGCTGCGATGACAGTTAAATAAATAAAATAAAATAAAGTAGTTTTTTGCATTTCTCTGTATTTTTTATAACAGATAGAGTAACTCAATGTAATGGTTATTATGAATTTTAAATTTGACTAAAAATTGTCATTATTTCCGCGGAAAAACAGTTAGCAGTACATGCCACCGCTAGGCGCAGCGCTTGTTAATATTACCCTTGTATTTTTTCAAATCATAATTCCCTGAGAGGAACACTAATATCAATGAAATTATAAAAAGGTGTACAATACTATTCTTTATCGTTGTCATCATTACCAATAGTAACAACAGTCCACTAATAGACAGAAACCACCCCTAACGCATTGTGATACTCACCATGCGTGGATGGTGTATAGACAATCGCTATGCGATATGCTGCATTTACCTAGAAATTTTGCTACACATTCCCTAAATAAAATTCAAACCAATTTCAAATACAAAAGATGTCTTATGAGGAAACGGAAAATCTATTGCTCATTATAAAATAAGTTTTTTAATACTTTATGTTATAGTTTTAAGGATGTTTTTTAATCTTCCTATTTATAAAAATTAATAATAAGACGAATAAGTTAAAATAAGTTTTATGTATCTATTTTAAAAGTAATTATTACCAACTCTCTTATTTAAGTCTTTTTAGCCTGAGATACAGGTTTATCCTAGTTCAGGCACATGATACACTTAGTCTTAATAATGTTCTAATTTAGTACACATGTAATTTGTGAAGTAAGTCTTTAATAAATCATTTTATTTATTTATTTATTTATTTATTAAGTAATAAGTAGAAATCAGGTAATTCTTTCTTATCCCGGCTCGACACCACTCAGTCGTGCGTCACCAGCGACAAAAACCTATGTATATCAGGTGAAGGTATCTCAAACATCGTCATTCGCATTTCCTAAAAATATGAAAATTTATGTGGGTTAGTAGTGTAAGTATCGGTGAGCGTCGGTGGCCGAGTGGTTAGGACACCGGTCTTACAATCGTGAGACCCGGGTTCGATCCCCGCCATGTACCAATGTGTTTTCACTCACGTACATTTACCGACTGCTCTTACGGTGAAGGAAAAACATCGTGATGAAACCCACATTCAAATAAAATTTGAAATCAGATGATATTTGAATGTGACTTAACCTAGGATTCGGGCCAGGTTAGCCTTCGGGTTGCAGAGGTCAGATGGCAGTCGCTCTGTGTAAAAACTTGGTTCCACGTCAAATCCCCTAGGTTAGGTAGCCGACCCCGACAGAGAACGGGATAAGGCAAGGAGGATGATGAGTAGTGTAAGTATCGTCTTACAGTCATACTTCAAAAGCCTTTCTGCAGTTATTTAATCGTCTTATCTCAAGTACGAGGGTCATTGGAACCTCAATACTAATTTAAGAGATCAAATTGTAGATAGTGTTATTAGTGACAGCCGAGTGATGCCGGCTTAGAATAGCATCACCCCATTCCTTCCTGCGGGTGGTGTTGTAAAAGTCAACTAAGGAAGTCGAGGGTTTCATGTGTATTACAATTTTAGGCGACGACAGGCTGACAACTTGTCACTATAGTGATACACGAATCATTTGGAATGGCCCGCAATACTCATCAGACGTGGCGATAACGGCCGTAAGTTTGCAATCGTTAACGCTCTGCCTACCCTACAAGGGATAAAGGCGTGATTTATGTATGTATGTTATTGGTGACTCATCATAACATCTGATTATCCCAGTGTGAGGATCAGTATGCCTTATAATATGCTGCTGTAAACCTAAGTAAAACAATTAAAAAGTATAATGATTTGTGCCTTAAGTAAAAGACTTACAGCAAAAGCTATAGTTAGTATTTTCACTACCTATACCCACGACATAGGATTGCCTAGTGTGGGTTGTAAAATAACCTCAAGTTGTTGCCATATAAGCTAGGTGTTTTAATTTGTTATATCTTTTTGTGCTTTGAAATTGATTAACAAATTGGTTGATTGATTGTATTCTTTTCCCCTATTTAATGTGGGTATGAATGTAGATGGTTAAAAAGTCTATAAGCACGTTTGAGAAAATGAAACGAATGAAGGACTTTTCTTTAAGAAAGGGAGGTTCATTTATCTAAATCTAAGCTGTAGCAAAAAATACATACATACATACATACATACATATATCACGCCTTTATCCCTTGCGGGGTAGGCAAAGCTATAACGGCCGTAAGAATACGGTCGCTATTGCCACGTCCGACATTTTTGAGGATTGTTTTCCAAGGTTGTTCCAGAAAACATGTGTATTACTATAGTGACAGGTTGTCAGCCTGTCGCCTAAAAACTGTAATACGCCAATACCCTCGAGTCCCTTAGTCGCCTCTTACGACACCCGCGGGAAGGATGTGGGGTGATGCTGTTCTAAGCCGGCATCACACGGCACCTATTCTAAGCCGGCATCACACGGCACGAAATACTGTTGATTTATTACATCAATCTTCTGATCGAATTATTACGTGGTACAAATATGAAAATGAATACAACTTTCCTACTAAAAGCATGTCCATTGTTTTCGCATGGTTCGCATTTTCCCATGGACCGCAAATATTTTGCCATGGTAACAAATGGCTTTAATTTATTCGGATATTAGGCTTTCTAACAGTGATAATAATTTTTAAATATTTTGGGTTTGAGATTACGGTTAACATTAATAAACCAAGAAATGAAATTTATTCTTTTAAATATATAACAAAAAAAATGGTATTTAAATTATTGCCTGGACCTAATTCTATCAGAAATTTTGAGGAATCAGAAAATTAATTATGTTTATATTTAATTATAGTGTAGACAGTAAAAAGCATATTTATAAAAAAAAACGCAAACACGACTGCAATAATGTTAAAAGTTTGTATTGCGTTTGAAAACCTTAATTTTATTTATTTATTTACTCTTACTTAACCTAATGTCCATTTTAACACCCACTGGGAGAAAAACACTCAATGTATTTTCATGTATTAGGGTGTTTCCCGTCGAATAGCAGCCCAAAAAGCATAAAGCCTGAGCTAGGACTAACTATTTAAATCGAAAGGAAGAAAAGTGACAATTTTGAATTTGAGTTTTGAATATAGCCAGTATAACTGACTGCGGCAACAAGCCTATCAACAATGCTTGTGCCAACATCCTTTCAGAGCATCGGTAGATTGCAGCCCGTAAAAATGAATTTACTTGTCCACATAATCTTGAAAAATATAACCCTCTTTCGGAGATAGTCATATCGCACATGTCCGTACTGTAGCTGCCCGCAATAAAAACAAACTCATGCAAAGTAAATTAAAGCTACTTGCAAGCACTCAAGGTGGCCTTTCAAATTAACCAAAATGTTAGCTTTGTAATCTTCTCTATGGAAATAAACATAATAATTTACACAAAAGAATATTATGTACAAATTATCTGACTATGTGAAGCATATAAAAGCTGCATGAAAGAATTGTCTTATTAGATAGTAACCGCATTCGAAACGGGAAAGACGCGTGCTTTTTGTATAATGTACCGAATCATTTTGTTACATTTTGTGGTGGTCACCGTTTTGGCTAGCCCCGTCGTTCAAAATGAATTACCGAAAGTAGAAACCGCTGCTCGAGCGATGGGAAAGGATTGTGCGAATGGAATCTTCAGCGCGACTTGTTTGAAGATCGAAGCTTTATCAATGCTTGAGAAGCTTAACTCAAAGGAAGAAGTGCAACTGCTGCCTGGATTGACGCTGTCTAAGGAACCAAACAAAGACAATGAGAGTAAAGCTGATGAGTTTGCAGCTGAACTTGCTCGATCTCTACCATCAAATCCTGATGAGAGATTAGACAAGTACCTGCTTTACAGTCTGGGATCGTATTTGGACAGTCACTCGGTGAAGTTCAAGCTGATTGATAACCAGGTCACTGAGCAAGCCAGGGCTATGATTGGTGAAGCCAGAGACAAGGGTGGAATGGGAGGTGGCGGCAAAAAGGGTGGCATGGGAGGATTGATGATGATGGCTGCAATGATGAAAGGTTAGTATATTTAAGGTTAAGAAAGATAAAGTTTTATTGATTTTAAAACTTAAAAATATGTACAAGGTGCACTGGATGGTATAAAAATGTCTTTTTCATACATTACAGCTGTGAAAAATTTGGGTATTTGTGTGTAAAAGTCCTGCAAAGTTATAAAATCATCTTTTTCCCTCTGTATCTAATTGAACCCAATTTTAAAAGGATTATGTAAGTAATTTTCTAATCAATTATTTACAGAAATAATAGTTCATTAGGTTCGTTAATTCACTTTTTTAAAATAAGAACAGTTGGATTACCTATAATTTATTCAAATCTGATCTTTAATTTAAAATTACTGAACTTATCATAGTCCTTTAATAACAAATGGAAAAACTATTTCATGTTAGCCACATTACTCCATTGCTAGACAATGAAAGGTGTTAAACACATTTGACATGATTAGTAAGTGGATTTACAATAACGTTTTACATACAAAGGGAAGGAGGTTCATCTAAATAACAGCCATTAACGTTCTTTTCAATGAAATATCTTGAACTGCAATCGCCTAAAATAATTTAAAAACAATAATAAATAGGCCAAAATTCACAAAGCCAACCTTTAGGTTTATAGAAAAATATATGAAATTTAGGTATTTCATCACATCATTGTAAAAAAACTAAGTCACAGATGGTCTTCAAATCTTGTTATCTGTTTGATTTGTTGTCAACAAACAAATCAAAGATCCATATCGGAAGAAAAACAAAGTATTGAGGTAATCTACACCATCAGATAAGTATAAACCATATAGACATTTACAACCCAAGCGTCCACACTCAGTGCTCGCAATAATGAACCGAAACACGTACAGAGGAAATTGAAACTTCTAATCACCACCCAGGGTGGACTTTCTACGAACACGTCTCAATTTTTGAAATCAGCCTTCTATGAAAACATAAATGATGCTAAATTACCCCATATAATCCCAGTATGCGAACGATATAAAAGCTGAACGACAGAATTGTCTTATCAAATTCAAAGTGCTTGTGAATCAGGATAGACGCGCTGGTGTCTAGTCTAGATATGTTTCGAATAGTTTTGTTACTTTTTGTGGTAGTTGGGGTGATAGCGGGTCCTGTCGAACAAAATGAAGTACCAGTAGTGGAAACAGTCGCAAGGGTGATGGGGAAAGATTGCGCAAACGGTATATTTAGTGCAACGTGCCTGAAAATTGAAGCTCTCTCAATACTCGAGAAGCTAAATGCGAAGGATGAAGTGCAACTTCTTCCTGGAGTAACCTTGACAAAAGAACCGAGCAAAGACAATGACTCCAAAGCTGATGAGTTGGCAGCAGAGCTGGCCAGGTCTTTACCAACGAAACCTGATGAAAGGCTTGATAAATACTTGCTGTACAGATTGGGATCTTACTTGGATTCCCATTCTATCAAGTTGAAGTTACTTGACGAAGATACTTCAGAAGAAGCAAGGGCTTTGATTGGGGAAGGTAGAGGAAAGGGTGGTTATGGTGGATTTGGGGGAGGGAAGAAAGGTGGCATGGGAGGACTTGTAATGATGGCTGCTATGATGAAAGGTACGCAGTAACTTGTGCAATCCATCTCATATAAATTAATTTATAGGCTTTTAAATCAAAATTTTATATTAACTACGGCATAATATTAGATTACTACTTTTTCTTCTACTGATTTAAATTAGTTCAATAGGCTGGATAACACGATAGGTGTTATTTATATTTTGGGAAAAGATTATTTTGACAAATATTTAATAAGGGTGGCGATAAGATTCGACTATATCGACCTATCTCATAATTTATGAAATATTGAAACTCGCTAGATGACTGGGTAAGTAATAAAATACAAAAGTTGTACGCCCAAAAGTATTTTCCAAAACTACTACATACTATATTCATTGTTTTTCGAAATACTCAAAATTTTAATTAATAAACAGAAAAATAATATAAAACTAAGTGTTTTGACGCTAGCCAAACTACAGATACAAGACTTCATATCTTCGGATTTTCATACAAAATATCGTTTGAAAAAGTAGCTCATTTGTTAGTCATTATGCGCATTATGCATGTCACAATTTCTTAGTATAACTCGAATTACGTTATTAAGATATATTTTATATTACCTTCATGGAAACAATTTTACACAATTGTTACTAACGTACTTTTTAGACTTTTTTCCTACTGGAACTTCAAAATCTTCCACATTGCTTTGCTTGTTCTGTTCTAGTTACTTTGATAAAAATTTCTCCTTGAAAACTCCAGGATCCATAGTTATTAGGACTTACATTGTAGCGTAATAAAAACTTTCTTGGCAATAACCATCCGCATTATCTTGCTCATAACTAGCGCCTTTAAGCGTAATTATTATTCTGCCATCTGAAGTTTCATTCTTTGAGTGTACTCGTAAGCTTTAAAATGTAAATTATGAACACGCAATGTCTGTCTGACTATTTTAGCTTCATTCAAGGTAAATATTTGAAATAATGAATGGGGGATCCTCTTCTTTTCACTTAATTTTTGTTTTGTCTTACACGTATTTAGTTAAATATTTTCGTATACATTTGTTACACCCCTCATATCAATGTCATGAAAGCTTACCAAAAAATAAAATTAGTATAATCAACAATCTACCTTACTAAAGCGTAATTTTACGACCGCTCAAACGATATATATGACAAGTTAATTTGTTTTTGATTCTGTATATTTTATTAAATAACCACTGAAAACTGTCTATCTGAAACAAGACCTTCGCCACGGTGCAACGAGTAAGGCGGATTCCATACTTAACGCACGACTGAGCGCTAAAACATCGCAGCGGTCTGTCAGATCCACACTAGAGACGTCAATCCCCATACTAAAACCGTTCAACTGCTGTCGCCGCAGCGCTAGCGCAGAGTCGTCCGTCGAGTGCAGCGTTAGTATGGGGAGTGACGTTTATTAGTTGCGATAATTTAGCGCTCCGTCGTGCGTTGAGTGTGCAATCCGCCTTAATAATAAAATTACAAGAATTTCGCAAACTTTATCAGCCATTTTGTTTCTTGATAAAATTATATGATTTTGACACACCTAAAAGCAAAAAATGCCTTAACCAACTTCTTTCAGAGAATTAACAAAATATTTGCTCCTTTTTTCCCAGGTACTCTCATGGCTATAGGAATGGGCGGGCTTGCAATGCTCGCCGGAAAAGCTATGATGACAGCTATGATGTCTCTGGTCCTTTCAGCAGTCATCGGACTCAAATCTCTGTCTTCTGGAAAAGGATCCACCACCTACGAAGTGATCCAAGCCAAGCCTCATGACGAAGGGTATGGGCATGGATATAGAAGGAATCTCAACGTGCGAAGGCGCTGACTGATCTGACCTGACCTATTAAAGATAGTTGAGACAAAAGGGGTGTAAAAATTCGGAAT
The DNA here is from genome assembly GCA_029255805.1 of Keiferia lycopersicella. Classification (NCBI taxonomy): domain Eukaryota; kingdom Metazoa; phylum Arthropoda; class Insecta; order Lepidoptera; family Gelechiidae; genus Keiferia; species Keiferia lycopersicella. Next base: position 2,879,321 of record JARACZ010000028.1, read on the forward strand.
TATAAAAACAGTTTAAGAATTTTTGCACGTTACGTAATTTATTTCACTTAAGTTAAGTAATTTATTTTGTTATGTTATTGAATTATGCTGATGATTTTGCATTTATTATGAATGAAAAAACTAAAAGGATTTTAAGACTCAACTTTTGCGAGAAATTTTTTGTATGTATTTAATTATGTTATTACATAATATTTGCATATATTTTAATGTATATTATATATAGTATTTTATATATATATTTGTATTTTTCTACTTTATTTATTTTATTAACCATGTGTTTTTCAATGACAATGTTAATATGAGGTATCTAAGAGTACGTATAATAATGTTTATATCTAAGTGTATCAAATTTATTTGTGTATAATTATTTCTATTTGCTATTTCATACTACTTTGTCACTCTTATTTATGTATTATTGTTGCTAGTATACATTATCAAATAATAATATTAAGCTTAACTTCTAATATAAAATACCGAAGAAATATTGAGGTGAAATTTCAGATTCTGCCACAAAATATTTATGATATAATGTTATAAAATATAATGCAATATATTTCAAATAAGTATGAAAGTATTTATTTAATCATTATTTTATATACTTATATTTAATTTATCAACATACCAAATGTTAGGTTTGTTTTGTGTAATTAACAAAGTTTTTTTGAGCAATTTTATATTTTTATTTGTTTTTAATATCTTCATTATGTTACTATTTATTCTATGTATACGTTTCGTATTTTTTTGTTTGTTACAAATTGAATGTCATCAAAATTGAGTTATTAAATCCTTCATATATTAAAGGAAGTTTTATTTTATACTCCCGAGAAACAGTCCTATATTAAGCATTTTATAAACGGTTTTAAAAACTACTTGGAATTAACCCTACAAGGTAGTTTAATGTGCTACTGACGTATCTTGGACTCTTAGCAAAATCATTGGGTCGTTGAACGACTGGCTGACCCATACAAAAAGAGAGAGAGAGAAAAATCAATTTATGTGGAAAAATTTTAACCATCTTATAATCCAATCAGAGTAAGAAAGCAATTAAAGTAATTCCACTATGATCACAATTAAAGCTTTAACTCCCGAAAAAAAAAAACTTTAATACAAGATAGTAATATAATAAGATTATCTATTAAAATAATATCAATTCACTAAAATGCTTTATGGATTTCACTTTGCTTATGTAACATAGCACTGTAGATTTTTTACTACCGGTCAAAATTACTTCCATTATATCTGATTGACTGTCAATCTATTTAATAACTTAATCATACATAACAAAATTAAAAAGTGCTTAAATAAAAACGAATCTGAATAGGCAATACACACAAATACAAACGTATTCATTTTTTGAACAGCAAAAATGGTTATAATCTTTTTTATTGAGATGAAGCATAAATAATGAATTAGGTAAGACAACGATTTATTATAAAATAAATAAATTTCATTGTACGTAGTTCACTGTTGTGTGGACAAAATATGTGAACACATTTTTGATTTTATTTCAGTGTTACGTTTTTAATAAGCCTGTAACTAAAAATTACTTTTAATTTGTCATCAATATATATTTTTTTAGCATCTAGCACACGTTTAGAATGGTAGAAACATAAGGAAGAAATGTTGTCTCTCTACAGTGAGTGCTCGCGATAATGAACCAAAATTTCAAGTTAAGTTGCGTACAGACGAAATTGTAACTTCTAATCAGCGCATAGGGCAGACTTTCAAATTGGACATAATTATGATCTTTTTGCAGTCACCGTTCTATGAAAATATAATGAATGCAAAAGTACACTAATCTCACCAGTGTTTTTAAGTAGGTACATACATGATTACTGATACTTTTTTTATTTGAACGATATAAAAGGCTGTGCGTAGATCTGGTTTTAGCAAACCGTAACCGCTATTGGAACAAAGTAGACGGAGTGAAATTTTAAAATATGTATCGGATAGTGTTAATACATTTTGTGGTGGTAGCAGTGTCGGCTAACCCAGTAGTTCAAAATGACATACCTAGCGTTGAGACAGCGGCTCGTGCGATGGGAAAAAGTTGTGAAAACGGGATCTTTAGTGCTACGTGTTTAAAAATTGAAGCGCTGTCTATGCTGGAAAAGCTCAACGCCAAGGATGAAGTGCAATTGCTTCCCGGAGTGTCTTTGACAAAGGATGCGGGCAAGGATAATGAAGGCAAAGCTGATGAGTTTGCAGCTGAATTGGCTCGCTCGCTGCCTTCCAACCCTGATGAAAGACTAGACAAGTACTTGCTGTACCGTATTGGATCATACCTGAGTTCTCATTCAGTGACATTGAAGCTGCTTGATGACAATGCTGCTGAAGGAGCCAGGGCTTTGATTGGGGAGGCTAGAGGGAAGGGAGATATGCTTGGAGGAGGCAAAAAGGGAGGCATGGGAGGCCTCTTAGCTCTGGCTGCTCTTTACAAAGGTATGTGATATTTTTCTATTACTATACTCAAGCCCTGCCGTGTGCCGTGTGATGCAGGCTTAGAATAGCATCACCCCATTTCTTTCCCGCGGGTGTCGTAAGGGGCAACTAAGGGACTGGAGGATTTCATGTGTGTTGCATTTTTAGGCGACAGGCTGGCAACCTGTGACTATAGTGATGCACGAATCATCTAAAACAACCCTTAATTTGTCAGACGTGGTGTTGGCGACCGTTTTTTACGGCCGTTAGCGCTTTGCCTACCCCGCAAGGGATAAAGGCGTGTTATATGTATGTATGCATGTATGTATACTCAAGCTCATATGACTAAAAGTATTGTTAGCTTAATATGTGACATTTGAAATAGCAGGAATGATATCTTCTGTTTAGTAACCAATTAACGGAATCATATTGCGATACTCTTCAAATGAAAAAGAAAAAAAATTACAAATGTATTTATTCGAAACTTCATTATTGCAAATGCTTTAATTGATATAAAAAATGGTACTTATAGAGCCCAAATGACATGTTTTTTTTTAAATAAAAGCAAAAGAAACATAATAATAACAAAACTATGTCGAATCGGTTACAAAGCTCGTGAGTGTAGCAAGCCACATAGTAGTATTGTGCTACCTGCAATTCTATTTCTGTCGTTATGAAATGGGAACAATAGTACTATATTTTTTTATTTTCTTTCAGGTTCTCTCCTAACTATGGGTATGGGCGCAGTAGCACTTCTAGCTGGAAAAGCCCTGACTGCAGCTTTGATGTCCCTCGTCCTATCAGCTGTCATTGGACTCAAGTCCTTGACTTCACATAAGGGATCCTCTACAGTGGAAGTGTACGCTAAACCACACGATGAAGGATGGAGTAGCCATTCTGCATACAGAAGGCAAATCAATGTTAGGAGACGATGAATAAACGAGATAAGGCACGAAAAAGGATACGAAATAGTACAAAATACTTAAAGTCGTTTTGGTCTTGTTTTTTTCTGTGATTTTTAATTATTGTTTTCTGTTTTTTTTTTGTTACTAGTCTTCCTTTTAATTTTTTAATTTCTTAAAAATGATTCTTAGAAATGATTCTTGAGGGCTTAACTTAATGATTGAAATGACACGTTAATTTATTACAGCACGAACTTTATTTATTTTACACAAATTGTTAGTCAAATAGGTAATTTATTTACTTAGTATGTAGTTAAAATAAACAAAGATGATTTGGGTTTTTCGATAGTTTTAAGTATGTCTTTATTTTTATAGTTTGTCATATTTACTACTATTTCTTTTGTTAGACTTTACACTTATTTTTAATTGTTGTATAATTGATGATTATCTATATGTAATATTCTTAATTATTCATATATATTTAAATTAAACTAACTATATTTTTCTCTCTTGAGCCACTAAGTCAATATATTTGATGACATATTGTGTATTTTATTTGTATGTATGTATTGAAATGAATGTGTATGTATTCTTATGTATTTTTTGTAATAGTATTTTTTTCTTTTTGTGTTTTTGTTTATTTTTATTACTAATAGGTATGTATTTTGTAAACTTCAAAATATCTTCTATATTTTTTCCTAATACTATATTTATGTACGACATAGTAAAAATAATCGTTATTCTCAAATCAATGCACAAATAAGATAAAGATTTAATTAAATTATTTTGCAAATAAATTTTCAAGTTTTTTTTTATTTTAAACCCGAAGCACACATTATTATAATAAATATTTATGAAGCTAATGTAACAAAGGGTAATGATTACCTAAATAGCAGTTTTGTATTTTGAAGTAGTTTAAAAAAAGAGTTTACAACTTATTTATAGAATCTAGAGTTTGAACGTGCTTTTGCGGCTTACCATACAGGCATACAATATCGTTTTCTGAAACTATTTTGGCACTCTTTTACACCAAAATAACTTGTATTTTATTTAATACGGATACTACTTTACCCATTGCTATCAAATTGTGGCAGTATGAAGTTGTCACTAGTATGTTCCCTGTTACAATTCGATATATGTATGTATCGTATGTATTATATAATATATATGTGAATATACGGAGTTAAAAGTTAGATCCAACAGGTAAATAAATCAATATAAAAAGCCTGGATTACTTTAAAAGTAACCCTATCACAATCTCTTACAATATTTTAGCAAAACGCATGTAATGTATAGTGTAAGTGTCATGATCTCATCCCTCAGGAATGAGGCTGAGTTTGGTGTACCTGCATATCCTGCAACAATTGTATGAGACCCTCTTGAGCTGAGACTGAAAATGAGACACACTCATTGTTTTCAACTCAAGATTAATCAAGCCGTTTGTCGACACCTTTTCAGTACAATGAAATACAGAGTACAGAATGGAAAATAATGTTTAAAATAAGAAAATGCACGCTAAAGGACCTTACGTAAAACTTTTCTGACGACGCAGTGCGTAAGGCGATGGTCTGGTCTGAACTAAATTCAAAAATACGAAAATAGTTCAAAATGATTGAAAAGAAAATGACAACTGTGAAATTTATTGGTAACGTAATGACATTAGTTTGTAACAAATTTAGTATTAGTACTAGTTTCGGAGGATCGTTGTCTTCTCAAGACCTTTGAGATTTGAAGAGAGAAGATGATTGGCCGTTTGCTACGACACAAAAACTTTATAAAGAATATTATTGAAGGAAGGTAGAAGGAAGGAGAGGAAGAGGCCGATCTAGATGCACTTTTTCACCCAAATAAGGTAAAAGTCAATATCGAGTCGTATCAAGAGGACAAAATAACTGGCGGAGAGAAGGTAAGAATAGAAATGACTCCAACGACAAGAGTCCAACTCGTAAGCTTGAAGAGGAGAAAATTATAAAAAGATTAAGAAGAAATAAGTGGTAGGTATAATAAATATACTGTAGTTGATCCATAGCATTAAATACCTACAATCATTTAAAGTTTGTATGGACAGTGTTTTCAACACGAATATCAGAAACGACAGATAATCTAATCATCAAACTGAACAGCTTCTCCTTTGGAAAAATAGTTAGGAAACGACAAAAATCTGAGCAAACGAACCCTTCCCACTTAAATTCAGTAGCGGATCGCATACTTGATACATGACTGAGCGCAAAAATATCGCAGCGGTCTGTCAGATCCATACTAGAAACGTCACTCCCCATACTAAAACCGCACTAGACGAACGACACTGCGATAGCGCTGCGTCGACAGCGGTTGAGCGGTTTTAGTATGGGGATTTACATTTCTAGTATGAATTTGACAGACCGTTGCGATATTTTTGCGCTCCGTCGTGCGTTAATGATATGCTCCAGTATATTGTAAAAAGGCCTAATGTTTTTAATAAATAACGAGTATAATAATTAGCTATGTTCTTTAGAAGTTTACATGGTATATTGTCCACTCTTTTTAATATACATATATCACGCCTTTATCCCCTGCAGGATAGACAGAGCGTTAACGGCCGTGAGAATACGGTCGCTATCGCCAAGTCTGACATTCTTGAGGATTGTTTTCCTAGCTAGTAAACATGTGTATCACTATAGTGACAGGTTGTTAGCCTGTCGCCTAAAAATTGTAATACACCAATACTCTCGAGTCCCTTAGTCGCCTCTTACGACACCCGCGGGAAGGATGTGGGATGATGCTATTCTAAGCCGGCATCACACGGCAATTTTTTATATATATTTTTTATTTTTTTATGCCGTGTGATGCCGGCTTAGAATAGCATCACCCCATTTCTTCCCGCGGGAGTTGTAAAAGGCAACTAAGGGAGTCGAGGGTTTCATGTGTATTACAATTTCAGGCGACAGGCTGACAACCTGTCACTACAGTGATACACGAACATCTGAAAGAGCCCTCAATACTTGTCAGACGTGGCGAAAAGACCGTAAGTTTACGATTGTTAACGCTCTGCCTACCCCGCATGGAATAAAGGCGTGATTTATGTATGTATTTTTTTTATCAATTTCGTATATACACGTGACAGGACATGGAACGACAGTACCACCAGTAGCTTCGTAAAACTGAATGATCATTATTCTCGGAAGTGTTTTATCCACTTCGAGAGGTCTGTATTATATACACTTGCAGCCCGCTCAGCAAATGCATCCACTGCTAAACGTTTTCCCGTTGGTTTAAGCCATTCTCCAGGCATGTATAGTATACATGTAAACCTTCCTCTTGAATCATTCTATATATAATGTCAATAATCTCACACCACACAAAGCAGCGCTAAAATACGTAACGCATGTTTCTGACAAATCCATACTAAAAACGTCATTCCCCATATAAAAACATATTTTGACCTACGTCATGTAAAAGATTGGATTAGATTTCTGCGATACTAAAAAATAAAATTTACAAAAAACTATCTATAGGTATTTAGGTACTGGATTCTTCTATAGCCACTGTTGGACATGGGCCTACCCAGAGGGGGTATTTTCATACTCATCACGCTTGGCAGGCGGATTGGCGAGCGCAGTGCAAGATATTGTAGATATTTACAGGGAACGCTCCTGCATGTATCCTGGATTCATCCCTTTGTCGCCTTTTTGACGACACCCACGGGTGGCAATGGGATGGTGCTATTATAAGCTAACACGAATTAGGTACTGAATAATTGTATAAAATCAAAATAAACTGAAAAAAATATTAAAATGTACTTCAAAAGTCGAATAATAACCTCAAAAGCAGAGAAAATAAATTTCAATAAACTATGCAACAAAAATACCTAATTGAAAAAAATTTAACCAACACGGTATTTGAGTAAAAATATTACTAATTTGATTTTGAGATCTTTTGGATACAAACCTCGTTTTTTTATAAAAGCAATGCTTACTCGCTTACTTAATCTATCCTTATAAGGAAACTTCAGTCAAAAACGCTGTAGTAGAAATTGTCTTTCATGCATCTGTGACTGCTTCGTATAATGAGTCCAAATCTCATACTTACTTAAAATTTAGAAACCTGCAGAGCAACTTGTAACTTCTAATCACCACACAGGGTGCACTTTCATTTCCGCTGAGATTGTCTTTTTGCAATCAGCCTCCTATGAAAAAATAATAGATGCAAAAATACACCTTACTAATAAGCCCACTTAAGTCGGCACCAACACGATTACTCATTTGCTTTTTTTTTCATTTGATACATATAAAAAGCTGTTCTTAACTTTTGTCTTATCAAAGTGTGACCGCGTTTGAATCCGAACAGACGCGTGATTTTATTTTAAATATGTATCGGATAGTGTTGTTACATTTTGTGTTAGTCGGAGTGTTGGGAAATACTGTTGTTCATAATGAAATACCGTCAGTCGAATCGGCTGCGAGAGCGATGGGGAAAAATTGCGACAGTGGAATTTTCAGCGCGCAGTGTTTAAAATTAGAAGCTCTTTCGTTGCTAGAGAAGATGAACGCGAAGGATGAAGTGCAGTTGCTACCAGGATTGTCTTTGACGAAGGATCCTAGCGCAGACAGTGGAAAGAAGGCTGATGAGTTTGCGGCTGAGCTGGCTCGTTCCATGCCTTCACAGCCTGACGAAAGGCTGGATAAATACTTGCTGTATCGTCTGGGGTCGTACTTGGAGACTCACTCTGTGAAGCTCAGGTTGCTGGACGACAATGTTTCTGAGGAAGCCAGGTCGTTGCTTGGAGAGGCCAGGGCGAAGGGAGGCATCGGAGGAGGGAAGAAGGGAGGCATGGGAGGACTTATAATGATGGCTGGGCTTATGAAAGGTACGGTATAAAATATTTGGTAAAAATCTCTTGGCGAAAAACACTTAAGTACATAGGTTATAGGGAACCAAATTATTACTAAAACTTTGTTGCCTGTCAGTCTGTCTGTCAACAGGCTGTATCTTATAAACCGCAAAAAACAGATTAAAATTAATATTTTAGATGTTTTCCACATAAGAAACGTTTTTTTTGTTACCACTAATGATCTTTGATAATTCATTTATGTCTTGGAGACTATCTAAGGAATGGTAATAGTCGATTAAAAGGAACTTTTATACAACAAACACCATTTTTTTTATATTTATTTCGAACGTGAGTCCGACCCGCACTCAGCTCACATCAACTATTTCCTGTGCATGATGTAGCCATTATATCTGACTCTTCTTCTTGTTTCGACCCGATGAACCCGCAGTTTTTGATGACTCAATTGTTGACATTTCCGCAACCGAAATAAATACCTTTTCTTTTCGTGTGAGACACCGAGTGATCCAACTGCAATTTGACATTATTATGATATAACTGGTAACTGATTAACTAAACTGTTAATTTTTGTACATGACTTTTCATATTTCATACTGCTTAAAACCCCAAGATAAATTTTAAGTACGTAAATTCTAAACTGTTTTGTGACAAAGTTTTAACTAACTAAAATCGAATTTAGTTTTGACTTAATAGCACCTATAGTAGCTAACAAAACAAAAATCTCTAAAGCCAACAAACTTGTTACTGATCATAAATAATTCCAGAGTTACAAACGATTTGCTAAAGAAAAATCAAATAAAATCTCTAAGAATTATCTATCTTTTTTTTTGTTCAAACAAAGATTCAAATTTTCTCTATTTTACTAAAGTAGTTTAAATTTTAAATGTCAGTTAATTAATTAAACAATAGAATGATCGTCCAATCGCCCTACTTATATAAAAGATAGCTACTTCCAACACTATTTAGGTTCATTTACCTAAAAAAACAAGTAAAACAAACACCGATACCACTTATTGTGGTTTAAACAATCGCGATGGAATGTTCTAATTAAAAAAATCTGACAATATTATTTTTGTTACAAACCCATGACAAGCGACTGGTTTTTGCCTGTCATAGATCGAGAGGATTTTGTTTTTATATTATGACCATTAAATACATGTGAAAGAAAACATTAATCACTCTTGGAAAACAGTGATTGTTCTACGCAGCACATGTTCCAATTTTGTTACGCTTTCCAGTTATTTCTTCAAATACGATAGTTATGCCTTTGTAAAATCGTATGAATAAATAAATATAAATAAATAAAAATAAATAAATATACGGGCTTTTACTACTGACAAACTTGTATGAGCGGCAAGCTCTGCTTGGCATAAGCACCTTAGGGAATTTTTCTTCTTCATCAAATCGATGATGGTAACCTGGTTTATAAAATTTTGGACGAATGTTTGGCCACGGTGATGGCTGTTGTCCCTTCAGAGACTTCAGAGATTAATAATTTATGATTGTATATATAGCTCTGAGTGCATTCAAGTCCTATGATATCTAAGTGACTTTTCTTCAACAGTAGCCTTCTCCTGAACCATAATGAACCATTTTAGTGATGATGCTATTCCATTTCTTTTCCAGGCATGATGTTCTCCATGGGCTTAGGCGGTCTGGCGCTCCTCGCCGGCAAAGCGCTGACCACTGCCTTGATGTCTCTGCTTCTCTCCGCCATTATTGGACTGAAGTCTTTAACTGGAGGCAAGGAGTCAACCACATATGAGATTATTTCCAAACCAGTGTACAGCCATTCCCATAGTCACTCCACGGCTCATGAGGAGATTGGTGGTTACGGAGGAGGCGGTGAACATCACCATTCTGGATACGGAAGAAAACTGAATGTTAGAAGACGTCGTTGATTGTTTGAAAGACTGGATGAGATCGGATCGTTCCTGTACTAATTTATTTTGATAATATGATTTGAAGAATTGAAAGCTATCTTTTTCTATGTATTTATTTATTTATTATTCAGAACTACAAATCTTGTAGACTTATTGAATATCACACTTGAAGCACAAGACTTAACTTATTTCACTTAGGCTAAGTAATTTATATCTTTTGTAAAAAAATGAGGTGAGAATAAGTACCGAAAAGGGTATATTTAGATCAAATTGTTAGTATTTTTCCAGTTCATTTACAATATTTTTTATGTATGTAATATTTATTATATTCAGTAAATCTTTATGTCAATATATAAGTATATGTATTGTATATTTTTATCACTCAGGATTTTAATAGCTATTCTACATGATTATGTTGCAAATTGCGCATATAAAATTATCGGTTATTTATTATTTTTTTATTGTATAAATATAAATTTATATATTTTTAAGCTATTTACTAGTTCATACTTATTTTGTTTATATTACTTGTATCCTTTATTTATCTTCACATATTTTTTGCCATTTATATCGTATATGTATGCATATATCTATAATGTGTTTGTAAATATATCTTTCCTCTTTTGTTTAATTTACTAATTAAGGTATGTAACAAATTGCTTTTATTATATCTATAGTATGATAATAGTATTGCTTATGTTTGTTTTACTATTTACTTGTATTTTGTGTTTTTTTTTATGACTGAGCTTTTTATTTATTTTTGTTATTAGTTGAAAAAACATGTGATGAACTGTGAAATATAAAAAATAAAATCACCTTTTTACCAAACATTTTTTTTAAATATCTAATACCCTACTACCAACCAAAAGCAAAGAAAATACAAGACATAGATAAGGTACAAACAAGTTCGTTGATCATTAAAATATTTCACCAATTTTTTTGTGAAATGCCAAGAAGCAGGCATTTATTTAAGAGATATTGGATGTCTTATGTAATCAAAGACAGGACGAATATTAGTATACATACATACACACACCACACCTTTATCCCTAGCGGGGTATACAGAGCGTTGACGATCGTAAAATTACGGTCGTTATCGCCACGTCTGATAATAGAGGCTCCTTTCAGATCATTCGTGTATCACTGTTGTGATAGGTTGTCAGCCTGTCGCCAACATGAAACCCTCGAGTCCCTTAGTTGCCATTTACAACACCCTCGGGAAGAAATGGGGTGATGCTATTCTAAGCCAGCATCATACGGTAATATTAGTATACCACCCAAAAACCTAATAATATTCATTCATAAGATTATATACGCCTGGGATTTTTCATAACGCAAACTATAATCTGTGACAGAACCTCAATATGATTTTGATCGACGGAGTAGTAATAAGAAAGAAAGGCGTACCTCCTGCACAAGGTTTTTTTTTAAAACAAAACATAATGTAGCGAAATAAACACACTGTTACTATGCAACGACCATTCAAATTTCTTTGAATGACGCCGCAATGTACAATATTTTATCTTTCGTTTGGAAGCAAAGCGCAGTAGACTGTCACAAATAAAATATACAAAGTGGCATGTTTTGCTAAGTTGATTACCAGTTGCTTACTGATATTACTACCATAAAACCAATTATTCAATACCTTATATTTTTGCATAAGAGTATTCTTCTTCTATCGTGAAGATCACCGAGTTAACAAATGACCTAATGAACCCTTTTTAAATTGATGAAGTAGAAAATAAGGAAAACCTTAAAGGTAACATTCTCGTACATGAATTATAAGTACCGTATCGATAACGACCATCCCGTTTTTTTTGCCTGATTCTAGTTACAAGTTATTAAACTTTCATAGAGAAAAGCCTCAATCAATACTAAAACGAAAAGGAGCAATGGCACTAACATTATCATTCTCCTTGCCTTATCTCTTTTCTCTGTAGGGGTCGGCTACCTAACCTATGGGATTAGACGTGGAACCAAGTTTTTACACAGAGCGACTGACATCTGACCGCTGCAACCCGAAAGCTTACCAGGCCCGAATCCTAAGTTAAGTAGTTAACAATGGCACTAACAAATGTCACAAATTCTATGTAGACTCACGCAAGTACGACTCAACAGTAGAAACACACGTACAATTTATGATCACATAAATGTGACAAAATATAATTTTTGTGTGTACTTACTATCATACAATTTACATTATTTTCCAATCTAAATTATTTTATATGTAAGTATGTGAGTACCTATATAATATCAATCATGGCCCGATCTAGGTTCTTGAATGAAAAAATACTTAGTTCTAGATAGTATTTGAGCGATAAGTGGTAAGAAAAAGTGATTACTATTATTCTTTAGAACTTGATTTTTGGTTTAGCTTGTAATATAATATAGTAATAGTAAAAGTAACATTACCTTTATATTTATATGTAGATTGTCTAGCGTAACTAACACACACTCGTTATTCATTTATGTAAAGAAGAAAATTGGCAAGGTTTTGAAGATTCACCTTGTTTGATTAAGTGATTAATAAAGTATTTTAAGAATGGTGGATGTTTGAAGAGAGCAGAACTTAATATCTGTTACAGTTATAGGTGATTTTAATTGCAGTTTTGAATATCTTTTTTCTAATTTATTCGAGTTGATTAAAACGGCATAGCAATTTTAGACCATTTTGTTTTCTTTTCAATCGAAAGTGACTTGATTTCTCCGTTAACAATAGTTGCCCCAAAGCAATCGTCACTTTGCTGTTTTTTATTACTTTTCCATCACAGTTTTTTTTGACTTCGTTTTACGGTATAAAATAAATTGTGATCGCTATGGCAGTATCAGTTCTCGTCGAACTATTAACGAAATGAGTTCGACTTGCTAAACCAAACAATTTTAGTGAAAAAAGTGTCAAAATGTTGCATAAAAAGTTTGTGGTTGTGGCTGTGCTAGTGGTTTGTTGCGTGCGTGCTTCTTGCGGAGCCATCGAAGGATCCCAGCCAAATGCTATCAAGGAGGATAGCAAAAACGAAACCGCCAAAGGAGAACGAGGCGGAAGAAGCCTTCACAAAGAATGCAGTGGAAGCTTCAGCACCAAGTGCATGAAGCTTCACGTGCTATCTTACCTTGAAGACCTCAACTCTCGCGACGAAGTGTCCTTACCGCTTCCTGGATTGAGCATTGTAAAGGAAAACACATCAAACTCTCGAAGTCCTGAAGAGTTAGCCGCAGAACTAGCCAGAAAGTTCCCTGGAAAGCCAGAAGAGAAACTAAACGGGTACATACTGCAGCGTTTGCAAGACTTCATGGATGGTCATTCGCTGAAGTATAAGTTGTTGGATTCCCAGACTACGAAGAGGGCTCTGGACATTGCTCAAGACTTCGGGATTGTAACGGGACGTGGTGGCGGCGGCGGTGGTGGTGGTGGCGGCTTTGGAGGCAAAGGGGGTGGTGCTGCATTACTTGCAGCCGCTTTGGCGGGAAAAGGTAAGTGATACCACAGAGTCAATAGTTTACCAGGTTTTGCTTATCAGTAGAATGAATTTCGCACAATTAAAAGGATTGTTTTACATGTGTATGAAAATCTTCTAAACGTCAAGTTAACAAGTAGGTCGAAATAAGTTAAAAAATATTTTACAACTTTGTTGGACATGATTCAAATATTTCCTTATAGTCACAGCCAAAAATATAGTTTGTTTTAAAAACCATCAAATAATCTTTTTCTTTTTTTCGAGTGGGACATCGAATCAATGAACGACCCGATAAATAATAAATTGTTTAATAATGAATTGTTATTTTACTGCTTCCCTATACCAATGGTCAAAGCATTCATCTCACGATTTCGAGGTCTGTGCTTCATTCCAGAGAGAAACAGTAAAATCACCTAATCGATAATTTCTAATTTAGTACTCGGCTGAACCACCTTATCAAAATTTTGGTTTCGTGCTTCGGAAGACACGCAAAACTATTGGCTCACTAGCTGTCTATAATTTCAAAGACGGTGGTCGTTACGCCTACTAGTTACCTAGAAGTCTATTGAAAAACTTTGACACCCACTCGGTTACTGACTTGGTTACCCACACAAAACGAGGAGAATGTGATTTACCACAAAATAATTTGATGTTAAAAGTGTCGTTCTTTTGCAATTAAAAAAAAAACTGTCGTAACATAGGTTTAGCTATCATCTGTTTTCAAGTAGTGTCAAGCATAGTATTAAAAAACATATGGTTTAAGATACTTTATTTCTCAAAAGAATACATATTGATTCACTTACTGAGAAACATAATATTTAAGGTTAGGTATAGACTAAATATCTTAACAACGGAATATGAACGCACGTTTTTAAATAAGTGAACAAACTAAACTTTATAGAAAATCAATAAAAATGTTTGAATGTGTAATCTTTAAGTGCCTTTTTAAAAGTGTGTAATGTTTTCAAGTTTTTGATATCTGTGGGTAGACGATTATAAAGCTGCACTCCCTCGTATAATACACACCTTTTGCCTACATTTGTTCTTGGCGGTCTAACACACAGCCAGCTAGCTCGCCTCAACACACGCTTTTGCACTGTTACTTTTTTCGTAAAAGTGAGCTGTGAATGCAGATCCTTGTTTATAATTTTCCGAATAAGTAACATCTTTTGTGCAATGAAATATGAACCATAATAATGTGTAAATTTTCGCAGGTGCTTTGGCTGCGGCAGCGTTGGGCGCGCTAGCACTGCTTGCTGGCAAGGCTCTCGCGGCTGCCTTAGCTGCGATGCTGCTCGCAGCCCTTGCAGGAATGAAGGGTGGCGGCGGTGGACACAAGACCACATACGAAATCATCACGCAACCGCACGAGTCTCATAGTCATTCGAACAGTCATGAGGAACATCACGAACATGAACACCACGGTCACGGACACTACAGAAGAGCGTACGACATGGCCTACAATAGTTACATGCCTTACGATTCTAGCGGTAGCGCTGGCATGAAATATGAATAGTAGAAATCAGGGGCTTTATGAAAATATTTTTTTTTATTTACGAAAAAGATATTGTTACTTGGACCGTTGGACGTCATTACTATTTATTATAGTTGAATAAGTTATTTATTTCTTAATTTATTAAATGGTTAGAACTGAGTTTTAATTTAAAACTTTCAGGCTAAGTTGTATTTTTATTGCTGTTTGTTAATAGATTTTTTAAATTATTGCAGTGAGCTGATGATTTGTTAAAGTTTTTTATACTATTTAATATATATAATTATTATTTTTTATATTGTAAACCCGCCGCAACTTTGTTTTTTGTTATTGTATTTGCTTTCTATAACGTATATTACGTGCATTTATGTATTTAATACTATTGTATATATTATTGTTCAGAGTTATTTTCATTTTAGATATTTTTTATAAATATTGCCTTATCTATCTAAGTCTTAGTACATATTTATTTTAAGAAAATTATTTTTATTTAATAACTTCTACGAAATTTGTATTTATATTTGTAAGTAATTAAGAATATGCCAAATATTTCATACTTTTTAATTTTTATTGATATTTTATTTTTATGTATGTGTTTTTTACCTATTTTTATATACTTTTAGTTGTATGTTATTCAAGCAGTGCTAACTGTGATATTATATTATTATCTAGAACATGTTTTAAGTGTATTTTTGAAGTTTACAATTTTATTTATTCTTTATATTATACTATCTATGCCTCTATAACCGTTTTATAAAGAGATATCATAAATGAAATGAAAAAACACGCTGCGTTTTATTCCACCTCCAAGTGTGAACAAAAAAAAGTAAAGCGAGAGTAGAAACCTCGCTTACCGCATTTAGTTTTTGTCTATTTTTAGTGTCTTGTTTCGCTGCTCAAGATAATAGATTAGAAATGCAAAAAGTAAAACTGACTCACACCTGTTCCGTTTCTATCTTTGAATTAATCAAAACTGTGCAACAGGCCAATTTAAATGGTAATTGAAATAATTCTCTAGATATAAGTAAAAAGCATTAAAAAAAGTCTAATTTGAGCATGGTTATTAAACTGTGCTTAATTATTTTTACCTATGTACAAAGATTTAAAAGAATACCTACTTAATTATACAAGGTGTAAGAAAATTTGCTGCAAATATTTTAAGGGGTAAACCAGCCCATTAAACTGAACAAATTTCCCCAAGAATCATAGGCCGAAAAGGAAAAAAAAATGGTAATTTTTTTTTCCATATGTCGGCCTATGTTCCTTGGGGAAAGTTGTTCAGTTCCATAGACTGATTCACCCCCAGACATACTTGCAGCTATATTTTTACACCTTATATAACTTTCAAATATTTTCTATTGTATATTCTATTTATCCTAACTTACAAGAGTTTCATTCACAGTTTGTGGTTCCATAGACCTATGCATCACACAGATACAATAAAATCTTAATGGATAATTATATCTAATGAAATATTAGCGATGTAACTATGATATAAAGTATTTAGTCATAACAATAAAGACATGATTTTTCTTACTAAATCTCGCCGGATTTCCAGTTTTAACCAGTTATAACTAAAGTTACTTCTATTATTTGAAAACTCTATCAATACAACCTTTACCTTAGAACTCATCTGAGTAACCACAATCACATTAACCGCTTAGTTAACCAACACAATGATAGATTTTCACTCAACAATCTTACCTCATGACCTAAAGTCCTATAAACAAGAAAATGATAAATACAACAATGACTTACTACCGCTTTTCATTCCAACAAGAATCATACAGGAAAAATGACATTCAAAATAATATTGGCTTTACTCCTTTTTGCAAGTTTTGCGGAAGCATTCCTCATTGTAGATAAAACGAACATTAATAATACAATCGGTGTTGATAATGGAAGTGAAGAAGATGTTGAATTTAATGAGACAAATCCAACGAGAGCTTTCGATGGTGTTTATTCAGAATGTTTTTTACATTTGTCATATTCTTGTATTCAAGAGAAGACGCTTGTGTACCTAAAGGAGCTAAATAAACTTAGTGAGGTATCTGTCATTGGTGATTATGTCAAATTTGGTAAGTATTTTGTTTTTACATATTTCAAATAAATATTGTTTTAGCTCAAGTAAATGTCGTTTTTAAATCTATAGTTATATGTACTAAATGTTTCAGTTAAAATAAACACCACGGATAAAACTTTCAATCAAGGGGAAACAGAAGTTTTTGCAGATATAAACTCTGAAGAATTGTCACTTTCCATTGATCAAGCTGTTGACGATTTCTTTAATAATCACGTCTTGAAATTCAAAGCCCTAGGAAGGGATGTCTCTGTTCCTAATTCAGGTAAGGAAATTTCGAATTTTTGTTTTGGTATACAGGATGTTAAAAAAAATTGCTGCAAATATTTTAAGCGGTGAACAAGTCCATGATACTGAACAACTTTTCCCAAGGAACATAGGTCGAAATATGAAAAAAAAAATAGGCTGAGTCACCCCTTAAAATATTTGCAGCTAATACACCTTATGTAAACTGTATGTGACAAATTTGGATTAAATGTTTGGTATGTATTTAAATTTGAAGTGTATAAGCTAATATAAACTGTAATTTCTTTAAATTATTTAATGCGTAGTAGAAGAATTCGTGGGTAGAAAGCGGAAAGGCGGCGGCGGAGGAGGCGGCGGCGGAGGTGGTCACGGACATGACGATGGTGGCAAAAAGAAGATGATGATGATGGCCATGATGTGCATGAAGATGAAGCTGATGATGGTAAATGTTAATTCCTATAAGATTGAAACAGAGTCAATAATTGGGTGGAGCTGGCGCGGAATCAGTGGAGGAAGCTCGTTTCGGAGGCCAAGATCCATTTCGGGTCACTGACCAAAGAAGTCAAGTCAGTCAAGTCATAAGATTGAAACGAAGCAACACGCAATTTAAGTCACGAGTACGCTGGTTAAGAATAACCAGTATAAAATTGATCTCTAAATGAGTAGTTTGACATGGCGTTGACATATTTTTTTATAAGTTGTTGGACTACTTGTATTTGAAATGGTTTTTTTAAATGTCATTATAGGTACATTAGATGAAAGTTCAACCTGGTCACAAAATGAATTAGATGTCAAATAAATGATTGACTCACAAATCCACTTATTTATTGCCTCTATATAAGACATACAAACGCGTATGTACTACATATTTAATGACCCACTTATTTCAGATGGTACCAGCTATGATGGGCATGATGGGAATGATGTCGTTCAAAGGAATGATGTTCAGTATGATGTCGTTCATGGTGTCAAAGGTAATAATAATGTTGAAAATTTGCATTTAAAAATATATTGTATGGTAAATCATGTACGTCCATTACTACTGCGGTGTTTGAGAAGAAAAATCATCATTTTTTAATTGTATTTCAGATGATGTTGCTGATGAAGATCCTTGAAAAGAAAGGAGGAGGCGCTGGAGGTGCCGGTGGCGGCGATGGGGTAAAACTTTTGCAGTGTCATGCGACTTATAATATATAAAAGGATGTGTTTATTCAAATTAATTGAAGACTGATGTGGCGCAGTGGTAGTGCGACTGCCTTAGACGCAAAAGGTTCCGGGTTCGATTCTCGATGGGTCATTCACAAAGTTGATATTTATCACTTTGTGAATTTGTTCCCAGTCTGATTAGGACATTGAGGGGCTGAACCACCCGATTTTCCGTAAGTAAGATGGTTCCGTGTTTCGGATGGCACGTTAAGCCGTAGGTCCCGGTTGCTGTCTATGATCACTTAGACGGCGGTCGTTACACAATCATGTCAGAAGCCTGCTACTTGTAGAAGGCGGTTGAAAAATAATGACACTAGGGTTCATCGGGTCGTTGGAAGACTCGGCGTCCCACACGAAAAGAAAGAAGAGAGAGAGATTGAATCTCTCAAACCCTTCAAAATCGTTATTGTAGGAGTTTCTTACCAAATTTTAAATTTTACTAAACTCTTTCAGGGTTGGGCAGCCGGTGGCGGCGGCGGGGGTGGGGCTTGGATGCCAGCAGGTATAATCCCCATATAAACATAAGTAACCTAACTTACCAAACATAATATCAAAAATTCCTTTCACCATCCAGGTGGACAAGATTACGGCGGCGGCGGCGGGGGAGGTGGCTATGATGCCAATGGCCAATGGCAAAGCCGGTCGATCGTTGACGTCACAGGAGAACTCGATGCTACACCTATCGGGGAGCACCGTTTCGTCCCAATAAAAGAACGGGAACCAATCATTTCTTACGTCACTCCACAAATAAGATATGGCAATGTAGTTAAAGAGAAAAAAACGTTTACAATAGCAAAGAAAGTTAACGATGAAGTCATTAAAGAAAATCAGGGTACAATCAAATCAAGGAAAAAAAGAGGCCTGTTGGATTTGCTGCAAACATCATACTTATATCTAACAAACCAACTGCTAGGAATCAGAAGGAACACAAGAGTGTATCCAAAATATCCAAACTACAGAATCATAAATGGTATAAGGTATGTTTACTTCCCATTGAATCAGATTAAAAAAACACCAAGAGAATTAAAACCACAACCTATCGCACCACTCACAGAGGTCACAGAAGAAACGCCTATAATAACAGCAGAAGACTTCAACAAAGGTGAAATACTTGAAGGTGAAGTGGAAAACAGAAGTATAAAAATGAAGAAGTTAAAGAAAATGGCAAATGACGCAAATGAAGTTGTGGAGGAAGACCCATGGGAATGACTATATTACTGGATGAAGCTGGATATTTTGGACAGCCTCGTTATGCCGGACTTTAAATCTTTTTTGTTTATGTAAGTGTCAATGCCAATTGTAACTTAAGTTTTTTACGATTTTGTATGTTTCTAAATCATCATTGTAAGATAGAATTCAACTTAAAATACGGTTATTACTTACGCTTTAAGTATTACATTAAATATTTTTATTATTTTGAGTCAATACAAAATTGTCTTGCTTTATTTGTGTTTTCATGGAAATACCCTCCCCCTACCAGTGGAAGGCCATTGTCCAGCAGTGGACTGTTGTGGCTATAGAAGAAGAGATATTTGTTTTTAACAAGTAAAAATAATTATTATTTCTACTTCTATTACTAATTAACAATTTGTAATCTAGGTTCAGAATAAGGTAGGTACATACATATACTATCAATAACTTAACAAGGGTGAAAATCATAATAAATAATATTTATTAAATAACCAACAAACAACATAATAATTTTAATAGAACCTAAACATAAAGAATATTGTCCTAGTGACTGGGTGTTTCTAAAATCTATATTATTAATAGTTGTCTTTGACAAAAGACTTTTCTCATAGGCACTAAATAAATTATTATTCTTTATATAAATTAACAATCGTAACATAATTTACAGTCACCCAAATAAATAAAAAACGCAACCAAATTTCCATTCAACCATAATAATTTACCAACCATGCATTGCCTAATACTAAGTTCTTATTGCCTAACCCGCAAGGAATAAAGGCGTGATATAATATGTTTGTGTTAAATTATGTTTAAGGTAAAACAATGACGCTCTTGATAAAGCAATGAAATATCTAGATCAAAAACTACTTATAGTTCTTTGACAGACGGGTCTGTTACGCATGTGTCTGCGTTTTACTTGCGTCGGGAATCCGTTTTTAGTGTGGGGAATGACATTTTTAGTATGCATCTGACAGGCGGATACGTTACGAGTGCGCTAAAATAGCGCACAACGTAGAGTTAACTGTGAAAAACACCTACCTAACGCAAAAATGTATAATATGACCTTTTCTGTCAACATTGCTATCTTATTTTGAGAACACTTGAAATCATTTAAATAATTTTCTTTCCAACATAATTTTTTCAGGTCCATGGGTTTTGATTGCATCTTTCTGGCTCAATATTTCTTTTTCATAAAACGGGTCATCGGTTACATTACAATTACCTTACCTTGAAAAATAACTTTTATTTTTACTAGTAAATGCTAATTACATAGGAATATTGCATATATTTTATTTTAAATTTAAGTTTTCATTCATAGCATCTTGTAGCATTTTTAGATTTTTTTGATAAATATTACGAAATCAGATATAGTTATATATTAAAATTATATTATAAGTTTAAAACAAAAACATTATAAAAATTACTTTAATTATTTCAACTAAATAACCAAAATTTTAACAATTAGTCATAAAATACGTATAACCTAATTTTGACCAAACCTTATTCAGAAAGCTTTTTAAAATTAACAAACATAGTTTGTATTTACATAAAAATTCACCCATTATTTTGGTTCTTCATTTGAATACAAATTGCTATCTAAACTACCTAGTATTTTACAAAATGATCTAAGCCCTTCAAAAAATATAAACCCTTATTAACAATGAAAGAATTTTTACGTTTGTTAATAACAATAAAAGATAATTAAGTATAATTATTGTCAGATATAAATTGAATGGAGCCACTAGTATTTATTTTATATCTGTCATCATTTTTACTACATTGACAAAAGTACGTATAATATTATTATATTACGTATAATAAGTATTGTCATAAAATGTTATCGACCGTTAATAATTATTATACTGCAACAATCTTTAATTTTTTTGCATTCGAAGTGCTGTTTATAAAAACTAATATCGCTCTCAAAAACTACGAAAAAAATTACACTATGGCCAGGATAAGTTCAATCAAAAATATTAGTTGAACATTAAAATGCTATTCCTTGGTTTTGGATTCAAATCCCTACCGGAAAACTTTTTTATCTTTCTGAAAGACTAGTTTACTTTATATATTGAATGTTACATTTCGGGTAGATATTCAAGCAATCTTTCCCCTCTTGGCCATCTCTGGCTGCCTGAACGTAGTCGAAGTATCGCTGAGCATTCTTGCTGTCACCTGCTGGGACCAGCTCTTTGGAATCCCTGTAATGAAGAATGAAATAATAATTATTATAAATAAATATAAACTAAATTTCTGAGGGTAAGGCGCATCGCACACTTAACGCATGACGAAATTCTAAATTCTAAATTATCGCAGCAGTCTGTCAGACCCATACTAGAAACGTTACTCCCAAGCTAAAACCGCACTCGACGGACGACGCCGCAATGCGCTGCGTCAACAGCGGTTGAGTTTATTTATTTTGACATCTTTGATGCGTAATTTACGTAATGCCAATAGCTCCTTATGACTGAAGCCTAATAAGAATAGCACTGCAATGGTAGTGCGACTGCCTTTGACGTAGAAGGTTCCGGGTTCGATTCTCGGTGGGTCACTCACTAAGTTGATATTTATCACTTTGTGACTTTGTGCCCAGTCTGGTTAGGGCATTGCAGGCTGAACCACCCGATTGTCCGTAAGTAAGATGGTTCCGTGTTTCGGATGGCACGTTAAGCCGTAGGTCCCGGTTGCTGTCTATGATCACTTAGACGGCAGTCGTTACACAACCATGTCATAAGCCTGCTACTTGTAGAAGGCGGTTGAAAAATTCTGATACTAGGGTTCATCGGGTCGTTGGACGACTCGGTGTCCCACACGAAAAGAAAAGAAGAAGAGATAGCACTTACTTGCTCAATTCATTGGATACTAAGTTGCTATACGGTGCGTGTTTGAAGGGATCGTTGTATAGCAAGCAGACGGCTCTTTCTCTGCACTCTGGGTCCTTTGCACCCATCGCCTGTAGAATCTTGTCGACTTTGTCTAGGAGTGCTCCGTAGAACTTCTCAGCAGCTATCGTTTCCTGAAACAAAATAGAAATATAATAGTACAGTAGAGGTCGTAAGAGGCGACTGAGGGACTTGAGAGTATTGGTGTATTACAATTTTTAGGCGACAGGCTGACAACCTGTCACTATGGTGATACACATGTTTTCTGAAACAACCTTGGAAAACAATCCTCAAAATGTCAGACGTGGCGATAGTGACCGTATTCTTACGGCCGTTAACGCTCTGCCTACCTCGCAAGGGAAAAAGGCGTGATATATGTATGTATGTATGTATGCAGTAGACAAAAGTTGAAAAATTTATGGTCGATGAATATTGGAAGGATGAGACAAAATCCAGGCCTTCCCAAGTGAGTCAGACCAGAAGTTGGCATTTTGACTGGGGCCAGTATAGTGCTTTTCTTCCATTTGCAAGGAAACATAATACGCAAGCAGCATGCGTTTGCCAGGACATAAAAGTTGTATGGAATTTCATTATTGTTGTGTTTGCGTCCTCTACAAACCTATTGAGGTGAAAGATTCCTTTTACGTAATTTTTTTTTTAAATAATGACGCCATTTAAATAAAAACAAAAGAGAAATATCTTAATGGTTTAACAGAGGTTAGACTTTAGATTTGGAGGTGTTCTCAAAAGGACACTATTCATGAGTTAGTTTCCATTTGGATCTAAATATTTCAAGCTTAATTGGATTTATTGTAATAAGATCGATATAAGGATAGTCGGTTCTCTTCGTCACTGCATCTGTCAAAGAATGTTCATTTGTTCTCCTCGCCTTATGTCAATCAAACCACTTTTTTATTTATAGTGTTTATTTCTCACTTTTTACTTTGTGACGCTATGATTTGCTGGTGTCCCTATAGTTAAATTTCTGTGTTTATAATTTTTTTTTAAGTTCTGTTTTAATACTCACCGGATCGTGTGACGCTATAATCTGCTGCTGTTGTCGTACTAGCTCTGTTTCTGCCTTTATTCGATTGGTCTCCTGCAGCTTCGCGGCAGACACGCGGAGTATCTCGTCTCGTATTGGAGAGGGCGGTGCCTTCGCCGCTAGGGACGCTGCTCGAATCTGTAACCAACATAAGCCTCTGTTTTACATACGTACATATACCACGCCTTTATCCTTTTCAGGGTAGGCAGAGCACATAGCGACCGTAAAAATACGGCCGTTATCGCCACGTCTGACAAATATTGAAGGCTGTTTGAGATAATTTGTCATTATAGTGACAGGTTGTCAGCCTGTCGCCCAAAAATGGTAATCTACATGAAACCTTCAAGACCCTTAGTCGCCTCTTACGACACCCACGGGTAAGAAATGTAGTGATGCTATTCTAAGCCGGCATCATACGAAATTCATCTGTTTATGCATGTAAAATACATCATGTATCCGAATTAAATTGCAGCAAGTTCAATCACGCTGATAAGAATGGTACGAGATATATGACAATTAATTTGAATAAAAGCAGTAAGACAGTGATTTTTCAGTGGTACCAAAGTTAATTTGGTTTCAAAAAAATCTTTCATCCTAAACCATTTCAATACAATTTGTAAAAAATATTGACGAAGGAATATTAAATATTTTTCTTTTCAAAACATGGAATCTTTTTATGTGACTTACCAATGCTTCTTTTTCATCTTGATTTGGATCCATGGGAGTTTTCTTTTTCGTCCGATGCGGATTTATTGGTCCGTGTGGCCTGAAATTGGTACGACACCATTTTAAATTAAATGTTACACATATTTCTATCTAAATAATATAATTTTGAATATACAATCATAATATTATTGAAACGCTTGAACAAACTACACTTGCGCTGGGTTAATCTTAGTCGGGAATGAATAATTATCATGCATGAGATATGACAACTTCTCGGAAAAGATTTTATTTCATATTCAAACAGTAAAAAATTGAGTCAAATTGTATGGATTTTATCAAAACATGTGAAGAATTTTGTATACAAGTGTAAAGAAAATGGAAGTCGTGGTTGCGCATCATAACTGAGATGGACGTCGATAATTATTATTCTTGGCGCTTCTGAATGGCCAAAGCGCTTGTTTTCTTAAAACTTTTTCCTTCTAGTAACACCTCATTTAATTCACCAATTTATTCTACTTACCTCGTATTTCCAGCTATCTTTTGGCCCAAAGATTGTACGCCATTTGGGACTATATTACTACTGCTTACTTCTCCAACTGGTGCTGAAAATCCTAGAAAATACAGCAAAACATAAATATGTCTATAGCAATAGTCTGGATGGATTTTACTATATTCACAAATCAGCAAATAGCTCCGTCTTACGTCAACTTGTACATACGTAATTTTGTCAGTTGAGTGACTATGTAGTTCTACTACAAAGTCTTAGGTGGCGTTACACGCTACTTGTAAGTAGTCAAGTAAGCAAAAAATATATGAGCAAAACAAGTGGATCACAATTCCGCCGCCTGGGATAGAGCCAACCGTGGTGTAGTGGCTAACACGTCTGACCCGGCTAGTCAGAAGACTTAGGTTCGATCCCGTCGTGCATTTTTTCCACTTGTTTCATTTGTATTATTTTTCTAACAAAAAGTTAATATTAAGATTACGTTCACACGTCTATCCTTCAAATAAAAAAATATTTATAAGATTATAATTTTCAAAGAATAGCATACAAAACAAAGAATATAATTTTCTCCCCGAGGCCATCAAATCTACGCCTGTCGGCGTGGTGGGAGCTCAAGCTCACCCGAAATTAATTGATTTGCTGGTCAAACAACCAGTCCAATCACGCCCTTGGGGCGAGACTGGGCTTAGTAGTTGTTATATAAAGAACGAATCGGACTGAACAGATACCTGGTGGTAATCCTAGTCCCCATGCGTTAATATCATTGACGTCTTTCGGATCAGGTTTGAAGTTGGCGATGGCATTCCTGTGGATTCCTGAAGCTACATACCTGAAAAATATTAAAAAAATAACAACATAAGAAAAAATGGAAACACCAATTTTTTATTTACCCAGTTACTGTTGCGAGCAAATAGTATTTATTTGTAAACAACATGCAACAGTAAAAAATAATATTTTAATGTTTGTCAATGTCAATAAGTAATTTTGTAAAAGGTCTTCTGTTTTTACCCTTGGTTGAGCATGACGCTATAATTGTGTATGGAGTGAGAAAATAAATGATTTTATTATCAAGAACCATTGGTTTGAACCTTACAACGAGCCCTACAGTCCGCTTGCGTCAGTTTCAAACATAAATGCTATATTATTATTATATCTTTCACGTTTAAAACCCTTAATACAATATGATCATACCCTGTATACAATATGATTTGCATCAGCAAATCATAGCTAGAAAGATAAATTAGTATACTTAATCCATATTCTAAGTTCAAAACGGACAATATATGTTTACAAAGTTTATAAATAAATAAATTTGATGTCTGGAACTAAACTGAGTTCTTTAGACAAAGTCAGACTATTTTTAGACTTCATATAATGTTTTTGCTTGATCCCATTAATTATTTCTGTTCATTCTACCATGATTGTCCGTTAGTATATCTCGTGCACTTTTTCCTTTTATAACGCCAATTAAAAACTGATTTAGGAATAAAAAATAAGAAATAGATGGCGAGCTAGCTAGCTGCTATCCTCAAAAATGCATCACAATTATTATTTTTTAGATGCAGAAGAAATAAGTTTACCAAGAGCGAAAAGAAGCTGGTAAAATATTTTATAGTAATTACTTACTTACTACGTAACGGTACCTGCGTGATATTTGGACATAAAAATGCAAAATTCTCGCTAGAAAGAGGTTTTGTTTGAGTTATTTATTTATGTAAAGATAGATAAGTATTACGTCTAACTAAGCATGTTAAACAAGGAAAACAATTTCTGAGTATGATATCAAACTTAAAATTAAGTTGGATAAAACATCCGAAATTTTAGTGTATATTTAAAAACACTTTTTAATCCGTAGATTTTACGTATCATCAAATTCGACTGCCACAGAAATGACCAAACATGTCGTTTGCATCCAAGAAGTTTTATTACCTTACAACTTTTTCCGGATAAACAATTCGACCACTTTTACTTACCTTTCCAAGTAAGTAGGTACCAGCATTGTAAGTATCGATATCACGTAGGTACCATTAATTCATCGTGAGTAACTTGTTTCTCGGTCTCTGTTTGGGAGTAAGTAGGACTTTCATTTTCGACATCCGAAAGTAAATGTAATACTCAGTCTACTTACGTTTCACACGCTCTAACAAAATTATGTTGACTTGCTTGTAAAGGCAATTTTAGAATTGACAAAGGTACTATTAATAATGACTTGTATTATAAGAATGACTTGTATTTTTATTTACGTCTTTATCTTTAAGCCCATGGTTTAATGTCATAGATGGAGTTCGAATAAAGAGTCATGGAACTTTCCATGATTAGTTTAGAATAGAATAACATGCCTATCATTTTCAAATTAGAAGTCATTACTTTACACCAATGAGGCAATAAAAGCTTGTAAAAGCCTTTAACGTTAGACAGCGCAGTTCGGAATCTTTTGAACTAAGTATTTTATTTTCATAATAATAAAACAGTATTTCTGACTCATTAATAGTCTCTCACAGAAATGAAACAGAACATGAGGTGGAGAATGAAGAACTGACGATTGATACTCGCAATTGTCGGCACTTGAAGGAACTCCGTAGGGCCTTAGCCCTGATGATGCTCAGTGAGCGAAACTAGTTGGGTGTTACCTAAATAGTATAAGTGAATCGAGTAAAGTTTAATTTCTATAATGAAGAACTTACTCATTCCCAAGTCCAGGTCCAGAAAGCTCCCAATCCTGAGGATAGTGCTCAAACGGTGGCGATGAATGATGATGATGGTCCAGGGGTGGTGGTGGGCCTGCTGCATGCGGTCGAACCACCACAGTGCTGTGACCGTGACCGTGTGGAGGACCGTACACTGGATGAGGCTGATGGTGTGGCTAGAATTGAGAAAAAAACTCTTGAAAATGACACTTAAAGACATAAAGCGTTAGAAAACTAATATGAGAATATGGGTTAGTTTATACCGAGAGTGCTAATATTCTAGGTGTGAATGCTTCAGCGTTGTCCGCATGAATTTTCCACAAGGTTAGAGGATTGACAAATTTTTCTTGTAATTTTCAATTAAAAAATAGCAATTATTAGACGACAGGCTGATAACCGGTCACTATAGTAATACACATGTTTTCTAAAACAAGCTTGAAAAACAATCCTCAAAAATGACAGACGTGACGATAGCGACCGTATTCTTGCGGCCGTTAACGCTCTGCCTACCCCGCAAGGGATAAAGGTGTGATATTTATGTATGTATGATAAATAGAGAGTGTTTATTTTCTAGCCCCTTTATGATACGCACAATATAGAGACTAATCTTGCGGGTGAGAAGACTTCACAAGTATCACATCTTATGGGTTTTATCAAAACAAGTAAATAATTTTGTCTACAAGACGTGTAGAGAAAATAGAAGTCGCGGTTGCGTATCATAACTGGGAATGCTACATCGTTGTCCACGTGACTTTACCATTAGGTAAGAGGGTTGACAAATGTTTGCTTGTACCAACATTACTATTTAAAAAATAGCAGTTTAGTTTAATTAAGAGCAAGTTTAATCACACTGTTCTATTTTTTTATAACAACAATGTTTTTGGCTTCAATCTAGGTTAGATAAGACTGAGAAAAAATTACAATAGAGCAAGTTAATCCAAATACTCAAAATAGATTTGAAATTTTCACACGAATAGTGTAAGACAAATTTATGATTTTGTGATAAATATTAAAAAGTACCTAAAAGAATATTAATACGATTAAAATAAAATCTTTTGAATACACAAAAGTTAAAAATAAAATGTAATTTGATTGAAGCTACCATTCAATGAAATATTTTACCTTATGGTGAATCAGATGATGGTGATGGTGATGTTTGGTATTCGTGTGGTGGTAGTTCTGGTGGTACCACGAACACAGTTTGAAGATATGGCTGAGGGCTGGGAAAACGAATAGCAAAAGCTTCAGGAACATTTTCTTTGCGGTCGTCACACCCATGATGAGCGGTAGCACGAAGAACAGTTTTAGTGCTATGAGTTTTACTACCAGCACTATTCCTATGAATGCTGTTAGTAGCTTCTTTTTGATGTATTTTTCTGAAATTTAAAAAAATAATCTTGGTAAACATTGTGTCACATACTTAACAAGAAACTTATTACCTAACATACTTTTCTAAACAATAACGACTTAACTCCGCTGACTCAGCGACCCAAACAATAACCCGACCTCCGAAAACAATAAAAAAAAATATATACTCAATTTATCACCTTCGATATCCTTAAATCATCATATTAGGCAGCCCCGATAGAAAACTACATTTTTCTTTTATAAATCTTATAGCTATTCTACAGTGGACTAAATGTAAATAGGTATATTTTTGATAAGACCATTTTTTAACCAAGACAAAATGACGCCGATGCATATCAAGAAAACTGCAGTTACAGTTACTTACTGATTTTATTGAAGAACAGCCTCCCCTGCCCATTATCCTGGCTCGGCTCGATGTCGATGTGCACCAAAGCCCCAGTCTTCGTCAAAGCTCGAGGCGATATCCTCAAGATTGACCCGTGGAACATCGTCTGCGGTAGCTGCAGCTTCAGATCATGGGACACCATGAACTTCACACCTTTTTCGTATAAAGCGTCCGTCACTTCTTCTAAAGGTGATTCTGTAAAACACATTCTCATATCACTCTTTTATCCCATGAGAGGTAGCAAAGACAAAATACGGCTAATTATGCTACAAAAACCCGCAGAAACAGTTGCATATCAAATTGTAATAATAATTATTCTTAAACACTTTACTCGCATTTTGAAAAAAAAAAAAAACAAATTTACAACATAGTCATATGAAATGTGACTAAGCTAGAAAATATAGCAAGTTTGTAAGTGAGATATGGGAGATTTCAGAAAAAATGTGACACCATAATGACAGGATGTCATCTTACCGCCTAATATTGTAAAACATATCGGCCCCTCCATATATAAGACAAAAACGAAACAGCTAAAATCAAGTCATACATTCGAAACAAGGTGCCCAAAACTTTTCTAACTAATGGTTATGTAATTATTATCATAAGATTAAAAACTTGCATCTAGTTTATGTTTCCGAAGAAAGCAGTCAGTCAAGTTCAAATGTGATCTCTTTCCAAATTTGCGTAATCATGTGCTAATTTTAGCTTATCTATAACTATTTTTAACATATCGTATATTGGTTTCTCCATTACGACGCATTTTTTAAATTTCGCCGATGTTGTATTAAGACCGGTTTTTTCAATGTCAGCTTTCTTATAAGCATCTTCACACGAATACATTTTACCAAGAAATAAATTTCAACGGCAATGAAAATTTCCCCTTCTTGATTGTCCCATACATTATGCAGTACTTTCCTTGTCTTTGAGACACCCACGATCCAGATTCAGTCCAGCTTAATCAGACCTAGATTTTCTTTTCTAATAAACTTTGTATAGTGTATTGTCTACGATTAGTTCAGGAAAAGTTATCAGCAAGATTTTCTATCTAGTTTACATTTACTCTCACTACACATTGGGAAAAATATTTATTGACAGGGTTTTGGGTGGCAAATCTTTTTTCACACCGCCTAGACAAATTTCTAGGACGTCAGTCATACCTACTAATGGAAACTTTTTGGAACACCGGTAAAGAGGTAGATATGCGTACATCAATAAAAATAAAAAATTTGAAGAATATGGGTTTGAATTTAGGAACCGTGGAAACGACAGTAAATTAATAATCAAATGCATTTTTTATAACAGTAATGTAAAACTGCTTAAATAAAAAGCCATGTCAATTGTTGCGTTCCCGGTCAATCATCAAAATTAGCATAAAAATACAAAAATAAAATTGCGAGAACCATATGGCATACAAGTAAAATGACAAAGCAAAACTAAACAATTCTTTCAAAAATAGGAGTTGCAGATACCATATTAAAAAAAAATAGCTTTCTAGATGTCGTGTTAGACAACCATTAAAATAAAAAAATATAAAATTGAATAACTTAGTATGAAAACTTGCTTTCCTCACTTCTCAGTGTCTTTAGTAACTAGGAAAAAAATTGCTTTATTGCACATTGTAAACAGTATTATTAAGCTTTCTGTCTATCTGTCACCCACAATTTCCGCATCATTGATATTTTCCCTTACATTGTCAGGCACTTTCCTTAAATACCCACGTCCTAGATACAGCATCATTGATCAGTTTTCTCCTTTCTATTACGTTGCGATATACTATTATCGTTTCTATTACAAAATCTTGCATTGTTGTCTTTTTTGTGTGTAAGTTGTTTGTTGCTATACGGAAAGTGCTGTTATTCGCTAGTATTTATTTAGTTACTTCTACTGCGTGTACTTTCTAAGAGTTTTTATCTTGGTGCGTAATGGCACTCTTGTTGTTTTTATAGAAGACAATATTGAAAAATCTAAATTGAAAAAGGAATAGGACTTTTAAATAATATTGCCATATATTCTATAAATAATATTTGAATAACATTCATTTGTATTTCTATAGTAATAAGGGATTTCGTGGGAAATATTATCATAATTTCTAGTACTCAAATAATACTAATAATTATTATTAAAAGTACTAGTAATTGGAAAAACAAAAACGCATTTTATTTGTTACATCTTAAAATTTAAAAGCGACTTGTGAATTTTCTCAGCATTTCTTCATGCGTTTTAAAATTAAAGCATTTAACATGAAAAACTAATCTAAAAAAATAAAAATATGTATATCTCACCTGGCTCATCTTCTTCCTCAATCTCGTTTTCTTCATCCAGTGCTCGTTGTTCATTACTGCTTCCATCACGGTAAATGATATTTGCTTCTTTACTATACTTATTGATATCAACATTGTTCTTCTTAAAACACACACCGGGCACAACGTCCAAATCGCCTTTGACGGCAAGTCTATCGTCCAAATAGGTATACACATTTTTTTGCACACAACTCACTGATGGTTTCGCCATACACTTGTTCAAAATACCGTCCCAAAGATTGTTTCCAGTCCGGAATGTACCATTTTGATAAACGTCACTAAAAAAAGATTTGCCGGCTATGGCCTCGATCACTCTCATCTGTTTTGATATATCTGGTTTGGTATCATGTTCTTCAAGTAACGTTTCGTTTTTATCATTTGTTTCACTAGGATTGACTAAAGTTATGTTTAATGCTAATATTAGGACTAATATAAACTTTGATTGTGCTATCCACTGTCCACGCTTTCTTAATCGATAATGTCCTTTTTCGTTTAGATAGTGATATTCGAATGCCATTTTGCATAGCATCACTGTTCATCGATGCAATCAAGGCGTTCATAAAACCATTTATTCACAAATAAGTTTTGCTCGTTTTGTTGTCCTCGTTAGTCCCATTTTTCTACAAAATCTTCAGGACATTTTTGTATGATTGTGAAATCAGGCGCGACGCTGGATTACTAGAGATTTTGTCATCACATCTGAAACAAAACAAAACGATGTATAAATATAGGGAAACGGAACAATGCACTGATGTTTTAATGCAATCACTGTGCTTTATTATTCTCTAAAATGAATTTTAAAAACTCTGTAGAACAATTTCATAGTAATATGTTATTCCAAAACAAAATGATCAAAATTCATAAAGGTGGATGCGACCTACGTATACTACTACCTACACTGTAACGCAAGGTAGGTATACTACAGAATGCGGAAATATTTCTATAATCTATAGTCAGTACGTGGAATATGATCAGTATCACATGCTCAGTCATGAGCAATGTAGCCTGATCAAACTACTAGTAATCCTGGGAGGCGGTACAGGTTTGGATCTAAGTAGAACCTGTCCTCAAAACAAGATTCTAATGAGGACGACGTGATTGTAACAACCTTCTTAAGAAAATCATTTCGATGTCAAGAGTCATCTTTTTCCATGCTCGACCAAGAATTTGATGATAATTTCCACACTAACTTTATACGTACGAAGCCTAAAGAGGTAATTAAATCAATTTCAATTGAAATACCTTTTATAAATCCGACTGAAAACAAGATAAGATAAGAAGCACACAAAAGAAAAAGTTCACATAAATAACTGAGACTTGAAGCACTGTGAGCACCAAAATGGTAGAATTAATCCCGTCAATATCAAGAATTCCCAAAAAGTCACAATTTTTGTCTACGTGTTTATTCCTGCGAGTTCAGAGCACGACTAAACAAAATTTCAGAGTCACTTCGCATTTCGTTTACGACCCTGCACCATCAATTACTATTAGCCCCGTTAAGAGGATATGTTTAATAATATTAAATTCATACTAAAATGATGATTTTTTAAAGTTGCATATTAAGTGGTCAATTTTCAAAAATTTTAATCGCTAGCAATTTTTCGTCTTGACTCTAGTCGTTGAACCAAGTATCCACGATGTTTATTGCCGTCACATAGTTTTTTTTAACTCATTTATTTAAATGTGAGAATCTTGAACTTAATAGTGTATATCATAAATAGTCAGAGACCTACTTTTATCAAGTATTTGATATGAATATAAAAAAAAACTTTTCAAATATTCACTCACGTACGTAAATACGCTGATTCTAATCTGAAAGATAAAATTACATTAAAAACACTTTGTCTACAGTTGTGCAGAATTGTACGTAAAAGCCGATTTCAACATTTCTCCCTTATTTTTCTTTTTCGTGTGGGACACCGAGTCGTCCAACGACCCGACGAACCCTTATGATTTCAACATTATTGACAAAAATAATTCACGCATACGCACATACTTTTATACTATAAAAAAGTAAAAAACTTTGAAAAATTACGAAAAAAAACAGTTTTCCCTTTCGTTATAATCTTAAAAAACGGGTGAAATATTTGCAATATAAGTGCCTACTTTCGAACGAGGGTTTTTAAAAAAGCGCGCGAGCGCCCACTCGCCGTTTACATAAACAGAAAATAAAATAAAAGGATTAACTTTTTTCATAATCGCTACAGGCAAGCTAAAACAAACTTTTTTCATAATCGCTACTCAACCTAAACATAAACAACGACTTCTCTGCCTAATGCAGTTTAGACAATTACATACATTTGGAGCGTTCTAGTTGACCTTATAATGACCAGAAAGAGGAGTGTAAATGGACAGCATTCTTGCAAAGAAAGCATACGATTACTCATTCACCCGGCTTCGTGTGCGCTTGCGCTGGTGCAGTGTTGCCAATTACGAGATTTAAAAGGAGCAAGTTTCGAATGCTAAGATGGTTTGGTCACGTTGAAGGAAGAATGAAAGAAGATTAACAAAACAAGTAAACATAGCGCGTGTGAATGGAAACGTTGGAAGGGGAAGACCTAGACGAAGGTACATAGAGCAACTCGGGAACGTTCTAAAGAAAGGTCAGGTGATGAGAACCCTTTACTGATGAGCATGTTCGAAAAGGCTGATGAATGTTAAGAAATAGATGTTATTAAGAGGTGTGTCAGGATCATAGCAAATGGAAGGATGTTGTCTCTGCCTACCCCTCTGGGAAAGAGGCGTGATTATGTGCAGGTATGTACGTATTTAAGTTTGAGAAAAAAAATCTTATAGGTTTCATAAAAATACCTGCTCCTTTGGATGTTCCGATGATATTTGAATGTGATGTGACCAGCATTTGGGCCAGGTTAGCTTTCGGGTTGCAGAGGTCAGATGGCAGTCTGTGTAAAAACTTGGTTCCACATCAAACCCCGTAAGTTAGGTAGCCGACCCCGACAGAGAACGAGATAATGCAAGGAGAATGATGATAACTTAGCCGTATACCGTTGAAGTGGGTATCACAGGCGATCGTACAAGCGTGACACTTTTTTGAATGAAGATCGCAAACGTGCTCACGCGCAGTACAGTTTGATAGCTTGCTTGATAGTCACTCACTACTTAACAGCCGGGTAGGTTTATCTTCCGTAAAGACTAGTAGGACCATTAAGACTATACTCTGACTTTTAGAATACGAACGCAGTAGGTAGATGCGTATTAAAGCTGTGGTATCTAACCTTTACTTTCATGTTAGCGAAAATTATAAAAATCACTTAAAATCAGAGAGCCCAGCTTATTAGTGGTTGTAAGATTACCAACCACAGACTAATTGAAAAATTTCTCCTTAAAAGTTTGACTTTTTCACACACTCCAGAAATCACTTACCGCATCGTATCTCTAGCTGTGTCTGTACTGTTTCAATGGTAATCTTTTTTTGTTCGTTTAGTTCCTAGAAGATGGGATTTGGAGTGAATTATACGGTGCAATTTCTTATAGATAGGAGTAATAAATTAAATTATGAAGTTATATAAAATTTTGATAGGCTGACAATGACAACCTGTCACTACAGTGATACATGAATTATCCGAAGGCGCCCTCAATTCTAGTCAGACGTGGCGATAACAACCGTAATTTTACGATCGTTAACGCTCGACCTACACCGCAAGGGATAAAGGCGTGATTTGTGTATAAAATCTTATTTTAATTTATGAGAATAATAAAGAACTGAACGCATTAAAATCCCATTAAATAGGGGTAATAGTTTTAATTGGGCACTGAACTGAACTTGACAGATTCTTCAATCTGAAATAGTACCACTTAGTTCGGACAAATGTTGCAATCGGTCCAAAAAATCCTCATTATTTTGTGTAGAGTTGCTTAGTTCTGGAAGATTTAGTATTTATTGCGTTCTGTACAGACTTCACGTCATGTTCTAATCTATATTTGCTCGTTTAAAGGTCGTAGCAGATAGTAGATAAAGAACCTACCTCTTCAATCATTGTAAAAATCTTATCAGTAAAAGGCACGCACACAAAAATCACGCCTATATCAGTGAAAGAGATTTTATTAAAAGTTATTAGCGTGCAGAAATCTTTTCATACTTGAGTAGCCAATCGAGGTGGTGTCAATTTTATTGTTAATAAAAAAAAGTGAAATACTTAGTGGACACACGAGAGACACACTGAGCTAGTTAATTAATATTAAAAAAAATCTCATGTTGCTATGCTAATACGCATATTGATAATTTAATTACAGCTTATATTTTTTCCACATAGTTATTTAAAAAAAAGATGCATTTCTGCAGAAAAGTTTTTAATTTGTGAAATGCAATTGCGCAGAAAGTTTTCTAGCAACACTTATTATAAAATATTTATAGTTGCTTAGTCTACATGCAAATCACGCGTTCTTCGTTATTGTGTACAATTTTAGTAATACTGTGATACAGTTGCCGTGTGGTGCCGGCTTAGAATTGCATCTGAGGCCCGTAATATTAATTAATTACATTAAACTCTAAGATCGATCTTGTGACCGATATTGACCAGACAAACGTCAACTGTATTACCCACATCTCAAAACCGCTCTCAAGGTCGGTCTCGCAATTGAGAGCGATTTATTCATACGGACCTAATTGTCGACTGCATATTGCAAATATGTTAATTTATCTTCAACTACAATACTACTGCAAATAAATTCAACTTTAAAGAGAAAACTGCGAAAACGCACAAAAACAGCAAGAGGCTTTCCCTCAGACAAAAGAACATAAATATCTGCATTTTCTACCACAAAAGAACTAATATAGTTCTATTGTTTTCCTCCAATACGCTAAGAATCCTATTTTCTAAAAGCAATTCTTGTGTATTGTCAAGTTCAAACAGAATATGTTGGCATCGTTGGCATTATATAAATACAACATTTTATGTATGTGAATTTGACACAAGATGTATTCTTCCATTTTCTCGTAAAACATCACTGTCGAAATTTATTCAAAAAATATGATGATGATGATCTCTCCGACCGATTTTGGCCATGGCGACCACTTTGACTCCTAATCAGATCGGCGCTGATGCGCCCGCAGATGGCTATTGTAGCCAATTTTGGCAGTAAACTCCCGTGCACAGAGTGGACACGTGAGTTTGCCATTTACATAATTATAGTTAATGGCGACGGGTGGACGGGCCTTCAGCTCTTCGCGCTTAGCGTCGAGGTCTGCTTTACGCTGTTCCTCAAACTCGCGGACTTGCCTCTTAACCATCCCGCGCCATTCGGGACGCTGTGCTGCCAGACCCTCCCATTGAGTGGGCTCAATGTTGCATCTTTTCATGTGTCGTTTCTGAACATCTTTATATCTGAGGAGTTGTCCGCCATGCTTTCGCTTGCCCTCCTCTAGCTCAGAATAAAAGATGCGCTTCGCCACTCTCTCCTCCGACATCCGGGATACATGACCGCACCACCGTAGCTGACGGCGCATTAGATAGGCCTCAATGCCACCAACATTGGCTCGTCTCAGAACTTCGGTATTGCGCACTCGGTCGGACCATCTGATCTTCATGATGGTGCGAAGGCATTTTAGGTGGAAGCGATCCAGAGTGCGTATGTGGTGACGATACACACACCAAGTCTCGGAGGAGTATAGAAGGTTTGGCAGCACAATCGCCATATATACAGAGATTTTTGTGGCTAGCTTTAGGTCGTGCGAGCAGAAAACTTTGGAACACAACTTCCCAAATGCTGCAGCTGCAGCACTGATTCTGCTGTTGATCTCAGCATCAAGGTTACACTTAGATGTTATAGTGTTCCCCAGATAACGAAACTTATCAACCTGTTTCAGCATATCCTCACCAAGCATAATCGCCAGTGTCTCGCGACCATGCGAGTCTAAGGACATCACTTCCGTCTTTTTGACACTGATCTTCAGGCCGAATTTACAGCATGCTTGGTGAAAAACGGACATTAGCTGTTGCAGGCCGTCTGAGGATTCTGCAAGAAAGCACAAGTCATCAGCATACATGATCTCAGTAATCAATGCATACGAGACTTTAGTGCGCGCCTTAAGTCTAGCCAGGTTAAAAAGACTGCCATCTGTGCGGAAACGGATGCGGACTCCTTGGGAAACAGTATTTAGGACTTCTTTGACTACAACTGCAAAGTACAAGGCGAACAGTGTGGGCG
The DNA here is from genome assembly GCA_029255805.1 of Keiferia lycopersicella. Classification (NCBI taxonomy): domain Eukaryota; kingdom Metazoa; phylum Arthropoda; class Insecta; order Lepidoptera; family Gelechiidae; genus Keiferia; species Keiferia lycopersicella. Next base: position 2,917,031 of record JARACZ010000028.1, read on the forward strand.
CTAGAACACACCCTTGTTTCACCCCACAGGTGACGGGGAAGAAATCAGACTGTTCACCGTCTACAGAGACGCAGCACTGCATGTCGTCATGCAGGAGTCTTAGGAGTCGCACATACTTTTCTGTGCACCCTAACTTTCCTAGCACCATCCAGAGAGCTTCGCGAGGCACACTGTCGAATGCTTTCTCTAAATCAACAAAGCAGAGGTACAACTGGCGACCTTGTTCTCTACTTTTTTCTTGTAGTTGACGCACCGAGAAAATAGCTTCACATGTACCTCGGTCAGGTCGGAAGCCGAACTGGGTTTCGGGCAGAATTTTTTCCGACAAATCTTTGAGGCGGTTCAGTAAAACTCTGGCAAAGACTTTTCCAGGGACTGACAGCAATGATATACCGCGATAAGAGTTACAGTCAGAACGGTCACCCTTGTTCTTGTAGAGGGCACAAATGCGAGACACTTTGAAGTCCTCAGGGACCCTCTCCTCCTCCCACATTCGAACGAAAAGTTTCCATACCGACGTGTGCAACTCCGTACCACCATATTTAAGTAGTTCACCCGGTATAAGGTCAATGCCAACCGCCCGGTTATTATGCTGCTGTCTGATGGCAGTAACAACCTCGTCGCATGACAGGGGCTCGTCCAGCTCCGTGGCTAACGGGAGTTGAGGCATTAAACTGATATGATGCAGATCAGCTGATCGATCTACGTTGAGCAAGTTGTGAAAATGCTCAGCCCAACGTTTAAGTACATCCTCCTTGCTGGTCAGGAGGTGCATACCGTCTAAAGACCTTAAAGGTACTTTTGCACGGTAGGAAGCACCAATCAGCTTACGCACTTCACAGTAAAACTCACCAAGCTGGTTTGTATCGGCGAGCCACTGCATTTGACAAGCCTTGTCCTGCCACCACTTGTCTTTTATTTGTCGAGACAGCCTGCGTAATTCTTGGTCACTTTCTTTGACCACCGCAACACTTCCACCTCTTCGATTATGCTGTCGCAGGAGCTGTCGATGTTTGTCGAATGCTGCTTTAAGAGCCTCGCTATTGTCATCGAACCAGTCTTCACTACGTCGGTCTTTCGTACCCAAAGTAGCAGAAGCGGCTTCTATGAGATGACATGACAAAGCTCCCCAAGCAGCACTGACATCACCGGTCTCAGTTATTGGCGACGGCTTTTCAGATAAGGCTTCAGCATATTTCACCCTAACCTCGCGATCTTTCAGCCTATCCACGTTTAAAAACGCAGGCTTCTTCACTGTAGATCTGCGAGGTCGACGGAGGCGGAGTCGTAGCTTAGTGACAATTAGTCGATGGTCAGTCCAACAGTGAGCACCACGCATGACGCGGGTGACTTGAACTTGACCGATGTCTCGTTGCCGAATAATAGCAAAGTCGATCAAATGCCAGTGTTTGGAACGCGGGTGCATCCACGTTGTCTTGTGCTTAGCGGCAAGTCTGAACATAGTGTCCGATATCGCTAGATCGTACTGAGCACAAAGACCGAGCAGCAACAGACCATTGCTGTTCATGTTGCCAACTCCATGTCGTCCCAGAACTCCAGGCCAAGCCTCGTAGTCCCGTCCAACCCTGGCATTGAAATCGCCTAGCAACAAGATCTGCTCTCTGGCGTTTATGCTATCAAGGCATTGAGTTAGCTCCTCGTAAAACTTGTCCTTAATGTCATCAGACTTGTCTAACGTTGGAGCATAGACACTGATAACATTAAGGTAATTGTCTGTATCCAGGTGAAGGCGCAGTGTGGTAACGCGGTCCGAGATGTGAACAGGACACTCTTGAAGTCGCTTTACTAGATGATTTTTGATGGCAAATCCTACCCCTGAACGTCGAGGCTCGGATGCAGAGGTACCCTTCCAGAAGAAAGTGTAACCACCTCCATCTTCCACCAGTTCTCCTTCATCAGCAAGGTGTGTTTCGCTGAGCGCAGCCACATCCACGTTATAGCGATGAAGTTCTCGAGCTACGATGGCGGTTTTGCGTTCAGGACAGGAGTTGCCATCTCGATCAATTAGAGTTCTCACGTTCCACGCGCCAAATGTCATGATAGATGGTTTCATGCTGTTTTTATTTTTTCTGTTTCGTCGACCACGAGTTAAGTGATGCGGTGGCAGCCGTGGTTACTACCATCTTCCGGGTAGGGACGAGCACTTTTTTAGGGCACATTTTCTAGCCCCCTCCTCGGCTGGGCGAGGAAAGCAGTGCCTCCCTTAAAAGGGCTGCTTTGTCATCCCAGGTGCTGCCGAATTTGCATTGTCGTCCCGATTTGCAATGCAAAAGCGACCACGGCATGTACTCACGCCCCTAGAACCGCCTATGTGCAGGAATCAGACAAAGCCCAGCTTGCACCACGCCAGACCTCTCTACCTCAACCCATCGCCACAGGACTTTGCGTCATCGGAGTCCATTATTCGGAAGCGGTCAGTTGCGCAGGATATATTTCGGTGCGCAAACGTTCGCGCAAACGCAGGCGCACGCACTTAGTCCTCACCCTCCTTGATTCAGTGGAACGGAAAACCGCTACGACTGAAGGAGAGGTCAGACGCAGTGTCTGGCCGACAGTAACTACCCGCGCCCTCTACCGTCGCCCTAGGCCATCCACATTGCCTTGCTGAGTCGCCGAGTCCGCCAAGCCCTTGTGCATATCTGCATTGGGTTGCCATTCTCGCCGAAACAGACTTTTTATTTGTTAAGCAGGAGGGAACTGCTTGCTCGGGAAGCCGGGGTCGCATACCCGTATACCACATCACAGTCCTCGATCAAAGGCTGAGATGAGTACCCCTGACTGAATTCAAAAAATAATACATAAAAGGAATCATTTAAGTCGGCAGATTTGTAGAGGCAAACACGATTATAATTAAATTCCATACAACTTTTCGGTCCTACTTCTGGCCCTAAAAAAAGGTTCTTCACATTTCGTGAAATCAGGTATTTTAGGGTGCTTTTCCAGTGTGTGTTTCTTTTTAATAAATATAAATTAATTACTTTTAACACAAGCTGTATGCGTATAACAAAATCTATCTCGATTATACCGTGTATTTGTGATTTTCCTCGCAAATGGAAGGAAAGCATTAATTTACTAGCCTCAGCCAAAATGCCAATTTCTGATCTCGTTCACTTGAGAATTCCAATATTACTTGACCAGAAATTTGCCTATTTTTGGCTACTGCCGTAATGTACTATATAAGTTACATACATACATACATATATCATGCCTTTATCCCTTGCGGGGTAGGCAGAGCGTTAACAGCCGTAAGAATACGGTCGCTATCGCCACGTCTGACATTTTTGAGTATTGTTTTCTAAGGTTGTTTCGGAAAACATGTGTATCACTATAGTGACAGGTTGTCAGCCTGTCGCCTAAAAATTGTAATACACCAATACTCTCGAGTCCCTTAGTCGCCTCTTACGACACCCACGGGAAGGATGTGGGGTGATGCTATTCTAAGCCGGTATCACACGGCATATAAGGTAAGCCTAATAAATGCCAAAAGCTATATAAGTTAAGCCTAATAAATGCCATTGACTTATATAAAATAGGTAGGCGAAAAAGCTTTCTCTAAGTTACTTTAAGTAAGTGGAATAAGGTAGCAATATATAGTTTTATTGCCTCTATGCATAAAAGCATGGCATTCAAGCATCATTCAACTTAATGTAAAGTAAAAGCCCTTTCTATACAGAACATAGTCATAGAATCTACTTCTTAATCAATACTACTAATTCATTTATTACTCTTCATTTAGTAACTCTGACATTCTAAAAGCATTTATTGTAAATCTACTTGGAAATAAACGATTGAATCTTGAATCAATTTTTATGTTATTGCATGCATCATGTAGCTATGATTTTTAAATCAAATTTTTCATCTGGGCCGATGAAGAGCGTGTTTCATGTATCATAACATCTCTACACACAGATACCTCACGCCTCTATCGCCTACGGGCAGAGAAGACTGGACATAAACGGCTGTAAGAAATAGCCGCTAAAAGCGAAAATGCGCGTGAACGCATCAACACAGTTGAATGCGCGAAATAGGCAGAGAATCCCGTCACGCTTTCCGGCGACTCGTGCGCAGAAGAATGCGCACCGCAGACGTATGGTTATAGTAATGCAATAGATGTAGTTATTATATTGCGTCACATAAATGTACATGTTTATAGATACAAGCTGTTTAAGAACATTTAAACGACTTTACTATTACATACATACATATTACATATATACATATAGGAAAACGCTTAGCCTGAAAACGATTATCGATCGATTAATTTGGAAACAATTCTTCGACCAGTCTAAACTCTTACAGGCCAGGGTTGCTTTAGTCAAACGATCTATTTTTCTTCAGACATCAACTTCTGTGGACTTTGACTTCCGTATAATTGGTAAACTTAAAGCTTCAAAATTGTTAAGTACGCACTTGACTACTTAAGTTATATGTACTCGTACGCACTGCACATCCGTTTTCCTGTTTCTGCATGTTCCAACCATGTCAGGGTCAAAAACTCACCTGCTTTCTCTTGTGGGTGCAACGACGCAGACATCCTTAAAAGCGTTCGACATGAATCTTAAAAGGTTTATCTCACAAAGGAAAACTACGTAGGTGGACTATAATCTTGCAAAAGAGACTACGTAGGTGCTTTTCAGATATTTTTACTTCAAAAACTCGTCATTAGACGGAGTCTCTGTTTTTTTGTGTTTACCATACGTAGCTAATTAGGATTTTCTTTTACTTTAAAAAGGTTCAGGCGGTTTATCAGTAGTTCTATAGTCAATGTCAGGGTTTGAGAACGGGGTGAGATAGAAATCAAGAAACTCAATTTCACAGTTCAAAGTCGGCCATAGTTAATAAGTTATCAACATAAGTTATGCATAATATTTTAATGACATCGCTTAGTCTTATTTTTAGGTCTTACCTACTTAAAACAGTTAAAGGATAAATGAGTATCATGAAAAATCTCCATCATTGAGAGAATACTTCATCTTAAGTGAATTATAAGAAGAATCTTGTCTACCAACTTTCGTTGTGAAAGTTTTATTTACACATTTACACACGGCGACGATCGATGCCTCAGAGTACGCGTTTTTTGGAAAAACACTCGGTATTCGGCACAAGCCCACGTATTGACAAATAGTTCAAATTTATCAAGTTTGAGCTAATAAGGGGAAAAGTTGTTTGAGTTCCGTATGATGTTGTTTTAATAGCAAAGTACCATTTCTTTCCAGTGACTTAAGAGGCACGTAACGGACTTTTAGTCAAAGGATAGTTTCTCTAGGTACCTACATTATATTACTGACAGGCTTGCTCTATTGCGACCGTTTTTAAAAGTGCTCAAAGCTTTGCTTGGGCTTAGGGATAAAGGCGTGACATCTGTGGCTGTTTTTCTTCGAATTCATGTTGATGAATAAATAACCTACTACACCATACCGGTAGTTTATCAAGTTATTTTATGTTCAAAAGATATGAACCGCAGATTTTCCTATTGAAAAACAGCTCATGTCTTTGGTGAACTTTTACTAGTGTCACTTATGTGACTTCATACTTATTCAAATAGCATTCACACAGTCATCAATCACTTTTCAAATTACTGTTCACTACATGACAAGTAGTAGGTAATGGCTCCTCAAAGTGGTACAAGCCAATAAATTATACATTTTAAATAGCTAACAAAGACATAACTTTAAAGACGCTTCTCTGTCGAACATGTGAACATTTATTTCTACAAAGTATATATGTTATAGAAAAGTTTGACGAACATTCCTTAAAATGCATTTTGCTAACATTGAAGCAGTATAAAAAGTAGGTTGGTAGATAATTTGGTGATTTAGATAATGTTACTGAAAATATATTCAGTGATGAACAAGCACCTAAAGTCATGAATATTTTTTTTTAAAGAATACACAAGGCTGAAGCTGAAATTAAAATAAATTAATAATGAAACCGCTAGTAAGAGTATTTAGACATTTTAGATATGGCATGTCAGGTGAAAATATTGAAGGAACATAAAAAATATTTTATTTTGATCACAAAAAATATTATAATACTCACTATGTAAGCAAAATGCTCGTGATAGATAACTTTTCTCATAACCTAACCTAATCGACTACCATTCTTTTAATATTATGTTCAAACAATCGATCAGTTTAATCTCGTGACTCACAATTTATGATCTAACAGAATGACAAATTGATCATCTATCTATACCACCAGCAAAGCAACAAGGTAACTGACACCATCGAAAGAAAGTGACTCAATTTCATCATCGGCAATTTCTACGGTTCACAGGTTTCAATCATTATTCAATATTACTCAGAATAGTTGATCACGTCTTGTTCCGGATATTTTAGTTTTAAGAACAAAATTGTTGTCAAAAAAAATTAAAGCTTTGCCGTAGTTTTGCAGACAAAAGTGTGATAAAATTATGTGGAAAGGTTTTATACATTCTAGATTTTTGACAATTACTGCTGAGCAATTGTAGATTAATATAAAATCTTTTATATCATTTTCAAACAATCCTGATAATTAACTGTATGTTTTGATACAAAATATCAACAGAAAATGTTTTCTTACTTCAAGTCCACTAATTTTGAGCATTGCTCTTCTCAAGACCCTCTCTATTGCACTCTCTCTCTCTTTTCGTGTGAGACATTGAGTCGTCTAACGACGTCAGAATTTTTCAACCGCTTTATATCATTTACTAAAGGACCATAGGCTGAAATTAAATTGATTAATAATAATCATACAAGTTAGATATACGACAGCAATAATGAACTTTACGATCAAGACAAACTATATTCTGAGAACATTGTGCAAGGCAATATCAATACGAAAGTCCAGTGAGAGAAAGTGATTCAAGCGGCGAGTCAGAATGAAAATAAAAGTCTAATAATCAACCTTTGAGTCCGAGGAGCGAATAGCAATTTTTAAGAATGCGATGTGAATTGACTTACGATTGAGCATTAGGTGTTGTATGCGATGCGTGAACTTTCTCATAAAAAAGTAAAGAAATAGGTACCTCTACAGGAATGACTACTACTTCTTGTTGACCTCTAAGGTGTTTGGTGTCAAGGTAGTTTTGTTACAATACTAATCCAAGGTATTCTATGACTGAAAATAAACAATTCATAAAATATAGTTTTAAATTTACAAAAAGATTATCACTACATAGTATAAAGCAAAGTCGCTTTTTGAGACTATCTGTATGTATGTTTGCTCAAATTTTTAAAACTACCCAATCGATTTTGATGCAAGTTCTTTAATAGATAGAGTGATTCAAGAGGAAGGTTTTTAAAAAATTTGTGCCGGGACAAAACCTTATTCTCATGGGAAAATGAGTTGCAGCGGGCGCAGCCGCTGGGGCAGACTGCTAGTAAGTAATATTTTAATGTATAGTGTCCCACACGAAGAGAGAGGTAGCGGCTAAAACTCTTTTTTCATCATAATTTATATCATTTTGAAAAAAGTATGAACTCGAGATACGTTTTGTTCAATTTGTATATTCTGGTATCCAATATAATAAATATAACTTTTCATTACAAAAAAATTACTCATAAAATATCATGATCAATATCGTAATTGTTACTATTCTTAGCATCTCGACACACAAAATAAAGGTCATGCCTTCTATTCTCTTAAATTTTTTATGACCATAGCTAAAAAAATGTGTTATCATGATAGAGTGAATGTGTTTTATGATAGTCAATATTGTAATGACCAGAGGGTATTCTACCTACATAGACAATTTCTTCTCAATGACCATGTCAATCTATGCTATGGAATATTTTTAAACGACTCAAGAGTATTTCGGATACAACCCAGTTCCATATTTTAGACTCGTAGTATTTGATGTGCGTGGTTTGGTTATGGAAATTAATTCTTTAAGTTGTTCATGGAAGTTTACCCAATATAACATCTTTTGAGTAAGTGTTACAATTTCTTTCTTAACCATGTTCAAATTTACAATTCTTTATACCATTTGATGTAGCAGTAGGTTGAAGTAGCTCCAAATATTAATAACTATGACATGTTTCAAACTGACAGGAGTAAATTCGACATGCAAAAAAATGGAAGTTTTTACGTCAATTTCAATAAATACAGCCTCATCAAACCATTTGACCTTACGTCTATTGTACTAGATTTTTCAAAAACGATTTATATACTTACTTCATTTCTCATTTTCTGCTGACTCATTCACAATAGGTATTGTGTCTAGTCGGCCACTGGGTGATGAAGATACTTGTTTCAGATTTGATCTTTTTCCGTCACATATTTGTCAGCTATTTCAGAAAATTGATCACCTTCCAAAATCATCATTTTATTCAAAATATTTTGATGTTTTTTGTTTAACTGATTTTTCATATGTCAAATTGAATACCAAGTAAAATTTGAAAGTTTCCAAAATATATCTTATTGCGGAAAAGAAATAAATACACGACCTTATTGAACATTGTTAAGAATTGGCGACCTTATTGCTACAATAAATTATTATTCTTGAAATGATGAATGAATGCATAGATGCAAATAAAGGTATATAGGAACATTAGCAAGATATCTTCAATTACAGCTAAGTCTTACTTCACCGATGCGAAATTCTAGCTTTCTTGCGGTATTGAGAACGAAAGTGTTTGCTTGTATTCACTAGATGAGATGAGAGGTATTATACTAACATTTTACTGTCTTGGTCTGACGATTTTCAAAAGTGCAAGTCTACAATCAAAAGACTGTAAGAGGTTAATTCAAATCTTTGAAAGCTCTTTCTAAATTCTCATTAACGTTTTATTTTGTATAGAAAAACTTCTTGTACTTATTTAACCTTTTAAAAATTAAACTAAAATTGGAGAAAATATTTCTTTTAGAGGTCAGTAGGGTGGGTTATTATTATACACTATAACCTATATCGATTTGTTTGAGACGTCTGATAACTTTTTCAATTTTAATGCGATTTTTATTTAATTTTTGACTTTAAAATTTGCAATTCAAATCAAATCAAATTAATGCCATCTACAAAATATTTATTTTTAACCTAAATACCAATTTGACAAATTATAAATCTACCTCATAATCTACATATTCTTTTTCATGAGTAACGATCAATACAGCTTTCAACTCAACCACTACAAATTAATCTTGGAAATAAAAATTTTGTAAATATCTTCGTGTCATTTTGGATCTTCCACATTTTCTAATTGTTTTTTTTTTATGTCATACATGATGGCAACAACTGACAGGAGATCGCGCAGGACACGGATCAGGGGTGAGTGCTCGTTTCGGAGACCAAGATTTTGGGTTGCTGAGCCAAGGGAGTTAGATACATAGACATGATGAATCAAAAGTGTTGAAAACATTATCAGATTTGACACACTAATCCATCCTTCATATAAAAAGTAAGCAACCGTTTCCAATACATTTAAATATTTTTTAATACCGTACATTACCTTGCATGCATGCATGCATCATGTTAAAATATTGAAAAAACAGAAAATGACAGTGAAATATTTTAATAAACAGCTGCTGTGCGGCTTAGTTTTACTTTTGTTTTAATGGATAATACTCCACTTGTTGTTGTTAATGATGTTATCTTTCGTGTATTACGTGAAGATGGCGTGAGTGTAATTAGTTGAAATTTACCAATTTTCTGCATCGCATGTCTCATTTATTTAGTGCGTTCATGTCAATGACTCCTTTTACTGAATCATTTGAATCGTTTACGACAATTCTGTGAAATAAAACATCAGAACTTGTTATGTAATAAAAAATTATATCTTTTTCATCATTACTGTAAAAAAATCTAATGAATAAACACAAGGAATTGGTAGATGTAAAAATAAAGAAATGTTTCAATGGTGACTAATATATATATATGAGCCGTGTGATGCCGGCTTAGAATAGCATCACCCCATTTTCTACCTGTGGGTGTCGTAAGAGGCAACTGAGGGACTTGAGGGTTTCAGGTGTATTACAACTTTTAGGCGACAGGCTGACAACCTGTCACTATAATGATACACAAATTATCTCAAACGGCCCTCTATATTTGTCAGATGTGGCGATTGCGACCGTATTTTTACGGCCGTTTACGCTCTGCCTGCCCCGTAAGGGATAGAGGCGTGATATGTGTATGTGTAATATATATAATAATAAGGTTCAATAATCAAAGACACTATTCTAAGATGATTGTTCCTTTATTCTTCCTTTAACCAATAAAACTGTATATCACCGACTGATTTTAGATATAAAATTAAAGAGTTAACCATGAATCGGTATTACGAGTACAATAGCAATTTCACAAAAGTGAATTTTTATCGAAAAATCTTTTATGGACCATACCTATAATGAATATGAAATTAGAAATCTCGCGAACTACAAGCACATCCGTAATTCCTTCTGCCTTTTGTTGAACACTCTAAAGTACCTTTTCAACAAGATTTTAGGTCACATTAACATGAGCAAGCTAATTGAAAACACCTGTTTTGAACAACTAGACAAACAGAAAAGCAGGCTTTTATCCATTAAAGGGCGTGTATAGAAAGATTATTTAGCTACTAATCAATTTCTACACTTGAGGAAAATAGACTGGATTCAGAAACAATAACCAAATGATCATAAGAATATTAACATTAACCTAAATCAGTACATGACAAATCCAACTACTTTTGAAAGATACCAATAGCTTATATCGATTAAATAAATTACCTACATGTTTAAAAATTAAAGCAATCATTTGTGATACAAACTTGTGGAAAAACACCTGTAGATCCGAGAGAAAGGTGAAAGATTAAAATCTTCGCAGATTAAGATACATTGTAGCAATTTTCAGATAAGGGCAACAATAAGGTTATTACGATCATTGCCGGTTGAAGTAACAGACTACCAAGCATGATTGTGAAGATGTTTTCTTGGCTGAACTTGCTTAAACATTTAAAAGAGACAAGCAAATCAAATTTGAGGTATAAAAATATACGTTAAAATAATTCAAAAAACAAACAAAAACAACATGAAACTGGTAAATTTTTAGTGAGGAACATATTATATTCAATATGTTTTTCCTAATAGATACTGCGACTGTTTTGCCTTAATTTTCAGCAACAACCCTCCTCCCTCCTTAATAAAAGACATCGACTCTTCGTAGTAATTGACCTCAGAAGCTAAGCTAAGTGCACAAGGCCACCGTGAAACCAGTTTAGAGAAAACTATGGTCAGCTTGCGTCCAGTAGGTCCTACAAGTAGATCAACATACGGAAATTTACCCGACCGGTTGAGAGCAGACTCAACGAAAGTAAATCTTGTTTGATTAGCACGATTCTCATAAGTAGGCACTTTGCTTCCTTTTATTTTACCAATTTCCTGTGTACCTACTACTTTGAAAACCATAAGTTCCCACTGAAGAGTGTCGTAACAGATGGTAATGAATGCGAAAAACTGCAAACATTGGTTGAGTTAGTTTCACTCACAAGATTAGTATAAGCTGACTTCGGTGTGATGGCCTAAAGTATTTTTAAAATCTGGAACATCTTGAACCTTTAAAAGAATTACGGTCTGCAATTTGAATCAGAAGTTTAGAAGGCTATACAAAAAATTTTCATAACATATTCCATGCAATGCAACATTAAAACCACATTCAAATAAAATTTGAATGCAGAAGATATTTGAAAGTGACTTAACCTGGGATTCGGATCAGGTTAGCCTTCGGACTGCAAAAGTCAGATGGCAGTTGCTCTGTGTGAAAACTTGGTTCCACATCAAATCCTCTAGTAGGTTAGGTTGTCAACCCCGACAGGGAACGGGATAACGCAAAGAAGATAATGATTCCATGCATCATACGCTGATATTATGAAGGCGAAACAACCTAGACGATTAATACGTAGGAAATATGCAACATTGAAGTCTTACCAATAAGATGACGAAATGATAGATATGCTGTTTTATGGCGTTTGACTTTCCTGATCCATCATTTACGGTAACTTTCCGTGACAGGTTCAATAAACCATAAAAAAACCGGACGTGCCTATGACGTTATCGCACCTAAAGTTTCGCCGCATACGCTAACTAATCTGACGTTTTGGAGAAAGTTGTCAGTAGTAACATGATTAGAATATTATGCCGATAGAATCCTAACGAATGTTAATTCATGTGATCGTGTTGACAAATTAAACTTCCACGTTCTTAAAATATTTCAATATATGGTAGATCGCTATACTAAAACCGCTCAACCGCTTTTCACGCAGTGCTATCGCAGCGTCATCCGTCGAGTGCGGTTTTAGTTTCGGGAGTGACTTTTCTAGTATGGATCTGACAGACCGCTGCGATATTTTAGCAGTCCGTCGTGCGTTAAGTGTGCGATGCGCCTTATTAAACTAAACTAAACTCCAAAAAAATTATTCATACTACATGAACAAAAAACTTTATTTTACTTTACAAAATGAATAAATACCACGGTAAAAAATATCCACGACCACGCTGCATCGAGGCAATGTTCCCAAGATGCTGGCAGCGTTACCGCGTTGTATGGCTAAGCTTACTCTGTGTGCAAAGTAGCTGCCAGCTCTAGGGACCCCAGTTGCTGCGATGAGTCCCTAGGCCTGAGCCTAACCTAAATCTGGGAGCAACCTACTTGTTTCTGCCTTTTGTGGTAAAAATAATAGGTCCTTTTCAGCCCCCACAGCTCAATCAAAAAGATAGGTCATCATCACCGCATGATCAAATATTTTTTGCTCAATGGTTTGATAGTTTGAATGTAGTTGACGAACCTAAATCTGGGAGCAACCTACTTGTTTCTGCCTTTTATGGTCCTTTGGGGGCTGAAATGGACCTATTGTTTCTACCACAAAGTTTCTGCCCTTTGTGGTAGAAACATTAGATCCTATGGAGGCCGAAAAGGACCTATTTGTTTCTATCACAAAGGGCAGAAACAAGTAGGTTGCTCCCAGATTTAGGTACTTATACTACATTCAAACTATCAAACCATTGAGCAAATAAATATTTGAGCATGCGATGATGACCTATCTTTTTGAATCGGAATATTTTAATCAGAATTCTTAGTAACAAGTAGTCTTCGACTTATAACTCATGAAATTTAACAGTAGCTAAGATGACAATGGAAACGCATACGAATTCTAGGCCAAGCATTCGAGAACATGCATAAATTAAGTAGGAAAGAAAGACCTGTCAACGTTGTGATGATTTGCATTCATATTTGCGGTTCGGCACGTGCATATGGTATCGTATTTATGGAAGCTGAAGAAGGTCATCGCTGTTGGAGCTTACTTACATATAAGGACTTTTGTAAAAGGGTCATGTTCCACTTGCTTTGTATATTGGGGATATTTTTGCTGTTTACAATATGGTGTGGTCAGCCCGTCTACAAGAGCTGGTGAATAAATATCAAAATATCCCCCAACTCTAGCGCGGCCCATTTTAAGCATTAGACTCTTGTAGATGGTGGTTGTAAAATTCGGACGACGGGGTTCATTTGGTCGTTGGACGACTCGGTATTCCACATCAAAAAAATAAATCGACAGGACTTCGGGAAGTCGTCCAATGAAGTCATATCAAAATAGTGGTGATCGGAAGTTTTTTGGGCACAAAAGGGATGTATATATCTTAGGATTTTAAGTGGAAAACCAAAAGGGTGCCAATTGAAGAATACCCAGTTATCCCTTTGTCAAATTGATAAACGATTCGTATGAAGATGAAGAAGAAGTAAAACGCAGACATCTTAGCTGATAAGGATATTATCCTTCTTCCTATTACAAAAATTTGGTCCGCTGTTGTTACCAGTTTATATGATAGTCAGTCAACACGAAATTTCCTTACAGATAAAGGGTTACCAAACATGTCCGGTTGGTTTAGTTTCACAAATTATGAATCATTTAAGGCACGTGTGAAACTTTCGTTTCTGTAAGAGTTTCGGACCATATCCTTCTGAGAGAAATTCTCTTGCCAAACCATAATATACTCATACGACCTTCATTTACATTAACATAAAACATTTCAAATTATAAATATTCATAACTGAAGCGCAATCTTCTTTCCACTTTCGTTCATACTCCGGAAACCTACAGATTCATAAACCTAGGCACTTTTTAATAACATTAAAAACCACCGTTACCAAAATTTTTAGCTAGCTTAGCAGCCTAAGTTTACCACAATTCCGCGATTAGGCAAAATAAAACAATAAGCCGAAACCGGTTAAACTTAACGAAGAAAATAAAAGCAACAATGGGGTTACCTTTGACGAAGTTTCCAAAAAAGATCACGGCACACTTATATACGTGGATGATGTTTTTGTTTACGTTCCGATATAGGTTGCCGAAAGAGGTCAAGGGTGTGACGCGACCGGTACCACGCATCCACCGCGGCTGTGGTCGGGTATCTTACTAAGTTTATAACGTGGACGAGTTTCTCGAGTCGACAGAGAGGAAAGGCGGAGTCTCTTTCGCGCGTGTAGAGCTGGGACGTCGTTCCGTCGATGAAAAGTTCATCGAGTTTGCAAACTGAATGTAGCTGGAGTTTCTTTGTATGTATAACAAGATTTTTTAAAGAAAGAATCCTGAAAAGGCAACATTATTGTTGACATCCCGCTCATATGTCATATATTTTGATAGAGAGAAAAACAATAATGATGCCAATTCGGGATCCTTTCTTAAATAATCGTATAAAAGCTTTTTTTTTATTTACTTTAACATTACTTCAACTATTTTGATTTTAGATACCCAATTATTGACCTTGAAGTATTGATACTGCTTTCGACTGGAAAGCTGGCACACTGTCACATTTCCATTAGACTATTAAAATTGTTAAATGCAATAAGGTAACTTATAAGCTATAAAATCCACGGATAAAAAAGGTAAGGTTTTTTTTTGGTAACATCTACCAGGTTTAACGAATTTCTCCCATCTTTTTCTTTAGGCAAGTGTGAAAATAATAATTCTCCCAACTTTTTCTTTAGGCAAATAAAAAAGTGTCAGAAATAAATAATATTAGCTAGCATACCTTCTCGTTAGAATATAATAAAGATCTTAAAAACAAATATTTCAATCACATTATTTTAGTGTTAGGTACAAATGATATTCAGTAATATCGACAAACAAAACCGTCCCCTCACTAGACTCACTACGGTCAGTAAGAACTCAAGAGCAAGGTGACGATCTGGGTCGTTGACCTACACGCTCGAAACAGCCACTTCACCACTTTCCCATACATCACCAGCCTTACTCTTCTAGCATTCTACATGTTTCAAAAAGATCGTCAATGTATGATGAAATACTTTGATAGTTCTGCAGTCGTCATGACATGAGGGTTTGTTTTCAAAGACCTTGTGTGCTTTGCAAAATTGTAAAGAAAGCTTAGCATGAATGGTCATCATAATGATGATTGGTATTGGATGACGTTGCTTGACATTTGTCTGGCTTTTGATTATCATCGCTATCGATTTTTTTTTCAAAAGCTGTTTTATGTAGAGGCTTCCGTCTACGGATAGACTTTTGGCAAATGGTCAGTTGTTAAAATTGTTGTCTAAGTACAAGAAAAAGTTATCATGAATAAAAGTGTGATAATTTTCTCTTCATTGTACAAAAATTATGACAATGTAAATTTTTGAAGTTTTTTTAATCATCACGCCATAATTTTTAAAAATCCTATTTATTTAAGAATATAAAAAGATTTTAGAAAAACTAATTTGGATTTTGATATTTTTTGTGATTGAATGGATTTTTTTTTATAGTGCCACATCATTCAAAATATCATAAATTTTAAAACTACGAAATTATTTTAAAAATTCAAAACGCCATCTGTGCAACAACATTATGAACTAAAACTATCTCAATCCCGCCGCGGCAGTAAGCTACCTACAGTGAAAGTACATTGAGCACGAACCGTGGTAAAAAGTACAAAGCAAAACTGATAGATGGCTCTGTATTCTACAGCATTTATTCACAAAGTATCGACTTTTGTACATTTTGACACTAAGAATATTTTTCCCAAAACCTTTTTATCTTTGTAATATTTATTACCCGGCGGGGAAAAGTTCAGGTAAAAAAACAAACAAACAGTGACTGAAAATATTTAAGAGGGCATGGCACGAAAAGTATGTTTTGAAGTACTTTGTAGGCACCATTTTCTGGTTAAAAAACTTTAAGGTGAGCGGTTTTTTGGAAAACTAAATTGTTTTAACCTAATGTAAAAAAAGAAACCATTATTCTAAAAATGAACCATTTCACGAACAAGATGGCAACTTATCGTTGCCGTTAATGATTTCTTGAATTAAAAGTTTCTATAGGCTGTGAAGTTTCTTTCAAAGATCTTTTATTGGTGAAATTAAATT
The DNA here is from genome assembly GCA_029255805.1 of Keiferia lycopersicella. Lineage (NCBI taxonomy): Eukaryota > Metazoa > Arthropoda > Insecta > Lepidoptera > Gelechiidae > Keiferia > Keiferia lycopersicella. The sequence continues at coordinate 2,933,361 of JARACZ010000028.1, forward strand.
TCATTTTTCTATTAGGTAATCCTAAAAAAAACTCTGTCACCAGCACCTCTTAGAAATTGAGGAAGTAAGAAGTTTTCAGCGCTAATGGATCGGTGGGTGACTCGTCAGATGTATGTAATACAGCAGGAGTGCTCAGCATTTGGATTTTTTATATAAAGATATTTTTTTTTTCGTGTGGGACACCGAGACGTCCTACGACACGATGAACCCTAGTGTCAGAATTTTTCAACCGCCTACTACAAGTAGCAGGCTCTGACATGGTTGTGTAACGACCGCTGTCTAAGTGATCATAAACAGCAACCGGGACCTACGGCTTAACGTGCCATCCGAAACACGGAACCATCTTACTTTCGGACAATCGGGTGGTTTAGCCCGCAACGTCCTAACCAGATGGGAACAAATACACAAAGTAATAAATATCAACTTTGTGAGTGACCCACCGAGAATCGAACCCGGAATCTTCTGCGTCAAAGGCAGTCGCACTACCACTGTGCCACCTCGATCGTCAAAAGTCAAAAGATAAGAAAAATATTGATTGTATATAATGATTGTATAAAATTTGTGATTTGTGATGCCGCCTTAGAAAAGCACTGTTTCTTTTTGTGTGTAAGAAAGCAAATAAGGGAAAACCCTAGGAATGGAATGCAACCTTTTATGTGAATATCTACAATATCTTGCACTGTGCTTGTCAATGCCGGCCGTGTGATGCCGGCTTAGAATAGCATCACCCCACATCCTTCCCGCGGGTGTCGTAAGAGGCGACTAAGGGACTCAAGGGTATTGGTGTATTACAATTTTTAGGCGACAGGCTGACAACCTGTCACTATAGTGATACTTGTACGTTAGTATATTAGTTTTTCTCTGTGGTGATACACACGTTTTCTGGAACAACCTCTGAAAACAATCCTCAAAAATGTCAGACGTGGCGATAGCGACCGTATTCTTGCGGCCGTTAACGCTCTGCCTACCCCGCAAGGGATAAAGGCGTGATTTATGTATGTATGTATGCTTGTCAATCCAGCTGCCTAGCGCGGTGAGTATGCCAATATCGAACTTTTTTTTCTAACTTTGACCTAAAGCTACGACGTTGTCAAATCTTAACTATTTCTCTTTGCAGCCCTTGCCAGGCTATGATACTACTAAAACAGCAACAAAAGTCTACTGCTGGACATGGGCCTCCCTGTTTGGGGTAGTTGTCATAGGTACTCTTGGCAGGCGGACAGGCGAGCGAAGTGCAAGGTGCATACATAATCACAGGCAACGCCTCTGCTCAATCTCTGGATTCATTCCTTAGTCGTCTTTTACGACACCCAAGTGTAGAAATGGGGTGATGCTATTCTAAACCGGCATCACACGTCTAGCTGTTATGCTTCCAGAATAATCTGAAGAATTTCAGTAGCGCAGTAGCTGTTGGAGTAGCTTGGAGATTGAATAACATAACTTGGACGCAGGAATGTGTTATGGGTATTTCAATATGGAGAGAAAATTTTATCTTCGGTCCAGACGTGAGGCTGCTCATCCACCTGATTATAGATAGAAACACATGTAATTTTGGTCGTAATAGCTACTTACGACAAAGTTTAGAAATATAAATTAGTTACAAATACAAAGTGTAGCAATTTTGTAAATTTGCCACGAAAGTATGGAGATAATGTGATGATATCTTATATTAGTATCAGGGATGGGAAAATTATTCAACGTCTCTCTTTTCGTGTGGGACACCGAGTCGCCCAACGATCCGATGAACCCTAGTATCAGAATTTTTTAATCGCCTTCTCCAAGTAGCAGGCTTCTGACATGGTTGTGTAACGACTGCCGTCTAAGTGATCATAGACAGCAACCGGGACCTACAGCTTAACGTGCCATCCGAATCATGGAACCATCTTACTTACGGACAATCGGGTGGTTCAGCCCGCAATGTCCTAACCAGACTGGGAACAAATTCACAAAGTGATAAATAATATCAACTTTGTGAGTGGCCCACCGAGAATCGAACCCGGAACCTTCTGCGTCAGAGACAGTCGCACTACCACTGCGCCACATCGGTCGTCTGCATCACACGGTTATATTTATAGTGTAGGAAGGAGTGGATCGTATACATATACTATCTGTGCTCTATTAAGTATGGTAGACAGACACCTTAAAGATTTATCATTCTTCGTCACATTTTACTATGGATATAAAATGAAACCGTTATAACATTGTATGGAAACTGCAGTAAAATAGTTATTTTAAGTTAAAATGGCACTCAAACTATAAAATTAGTTTATGAGCCGTTTTAGATATCGTTGAATCAGATTTGATATTATCCAGAGTTGAATTATTTAGTAGCAACATTATATGTGATGCCGGCTTAGAATAGCATCACCCCACATCTTTCCCGCGGGTGTCGTAAGAAGCGACTAAGGGACTCGAGAGTATTGGTGTATTACAATTTTTAGGCGGCAGGCTGACAACCTGTCACTATAGTGATACACATGTTTTCTGAAACAACCTTGGAAAACAATCCTCAAAAATGTCAGACGTGGTGATAGTGGCCGTATTCTTACGGCCGTTAACGCTCTGCCTACCCCGTGAGGGATAAAGGCGTGATATATGTATGTATGTATGCAACATTATAATTCTAATTTCCGAGTAACAGCTCTGGGTAGGGTAATCAAATTTTAACAATCCCCTAGGAGAATTAGTTTTAACTGTTACTCTGGAGTTAAATAATATATAAGGTGTAAAAATATTAGCTGCAAATACTTTAACGGGTGAATCAACCCTTGAAACTGAAGAACTTTCCCCAAGGAATATAGGTCGAAATATGAGTTTTTTTTTTGTATGGGAACAAATTGACTTGGTCGGTCGGTAGTTTTATATGGGAGCTCCAAATTTGTTTGTCATATTTCGACCTATGTTCCTTGGGGAAAGTTCTTCAGTCTCATGGGCTGATTTACCACATAATATATTTGTAGCTCATATTTTTACACCCTGTATATTTTACTTGAGCAGTGCGTAATATACTATTATTTTTGAAACTTCACGCATTTATCTCGTTGTATACCTAGAAACCTGTAGGTAGGAACTTCATTCAATTAAAATCATAACTTTTTTTTCAGGGTTTATGCTTGTGCTTTAAAATCCCAGTAAAATTAGATTATTAGATTTACAGTCATTTTTTCTCAGCCCATTCTTTACTTATTATTTTGAAATTCGCATCATTCAATAATACGAGCCAAACTTTGGCACCTCTGCACCTGTAATATACACCAAAGTGATGTTCCGAGCAACATCTGACGTTTTCCTCTGATATTGGTTTCTCTGAGTCCATTAATATCACTCCTCTGTCTTTGAACTCGTTCGTCATATCTTCTATCAAGTATTGCTCAAGTTCTACCTAAACTATTTTCAAATATAACAAGTTTTGGATTTGAGAAAACCTTGATATAATTTTCATTTTTGAGGTTAGGTATGGTCTACCTCCACGTTAAATTGTACAAATGGGAAAAATTACAAGAAAACTACGAGTTCTAGTTGTGTTTGTGAATAAAAAATTGTGCAAGTTTAAGAAAACGTTATGGGAAACGTATGTTTAATACTTAGTTTGTTTTTTGTTTGTTTTAGAAGTAGTTTTGTTTCTTAAGTTTTTGAGTATACTTAGATGAAAATTAAGAAAATGATCTATTCTACCACAATTTTTAGTTTAAGCTCAAGTTCAACCCGGAAAATCATTTGAATGTGACATGTGTGTCCCAATTCATTTTCTGATCATACTCTCATCTACGTTTATTCTGTAAAGTCATGCAGTTTCCTGAGCTGGTTCACTTGTTCGAATATTTCCCTTTTTTCACATCCTGTATTACACTGGACGACAGCTGATGCTATTTTTAGAATACGCTTCTAGACGCGCCAACGCAATTCAGAATAGATCTTCTGTAAATTGAATCATACAAACCATACCAGTTTTCAGCTCTATGGAGGCCCCTGGGTTTGCTTGCTCTATGCCAATATTAAATCTAGCTCTAATCTAATTATTTTGAAAAACATCCTAGCCGCAAAAAACCAATGGTACAAAATTATCAAACACACCTAACCAAAGTTAACACACCAAAACAAAAACCAAGTTTATTTCGTTGAAAACTTGCTAAAAAATAATTTAACGGAAAGTGCTCAAAATCAGACAATAGTCGCAATGGTAAACAAACGCATAAATTAGATACCTAAAAATTAAAATTTATGAAAAATGATACAGTCATTATTGCTACAGTTAAAAAAATAATACAATAAAACAATCGATATCTTTGAAAAATACTAAGAAAATACATTTTGATAGTAAAATTTACCAACAAAACTTCATTTTCTTGATAATCAAGAATATGTATGGGAATCTACCCCGTAAGGGATAATGGCGTGATATGTGTATGTATGTATTGGAGTAACAGACAGACAAACAGATAGAATTTGTTTCGCATTTCAGACAGTCGTCGTAATAGATATGACGGCAAAAGTAAACAAAGTCGGACGCCTCGCCACCGACCCACGTCAAAACATACAGGATGTTTTCATATATATAGGACAAAAATATCCCGTGTGATGCCGGCTTAGAATAGCATCACCATTTCTTTCATGCGGGAAAACGCGACTAAGAAGGGACTCGAAGTTTTTATGTGTATTGCAATTTACAAGGTGTAAGAAAAGCTAAAGCTCTGCCTACCTCACACACACACACACATATCACGCTCTGCTTACCCCACCACGCCACGTTATCGCCACGTTTGACAAATATTGAGGGCTGTTTGAGATAATTCGTGTATCACTATAGTGATAGGTTGTCAGCCTATCGCCTAAAAGTTGTAATACATCTGAAACCCTAAGTCCCTCAGTCGGCTTTTACGACATCCACGGGTAAGAAATGGAGTGATGCTATTCTAAGCCGGCATCACACGGCAATTCTAAGCCGGCATCACACGGCAACAAAGGGGTAAAGGCATGGTTTATGTGTATGTTTGCTTGTGTGTGTTTATTTTAACTTATCAAATTGATAAACTACTCTTGCCAGAACTCTGATACATAACGGATGTCAGTTTTAATCCATGGTTTATTATGAAACAGTTTATACATTATGGTTGAGTTTTATCACCTGTTCAGAAACCTTTGATATTCAAAAGCACTTTACCACATAATTTAATCAGTGGATGTGCAATTGGGAATCTGGTGCAGACGTAGATATATTTATAATATAATAACATTACGGCTATTAATAGTATGTTCTAGGCATCAAAGAAATCAAAGAAATGTCTAACCCCATACTAAAACCGTTCAACCGCTGTCGACGCAGCGCTAGCGCAGCGTCGTCTATCGAGTGCGGTTTTAGTATGGGGAGTGACGTTTGTAGTATCAATCTGACAGACCGCTGCGATGTTTTAGCGCTCCGTCGTGAGTTAAGTGTGCGATCGGTCACAGAGTGATTCAAGAAGCTTTAAATAGAGTGTTAGGAAAAGTACTAACTTGCTTTCAAAAGATTAACCAGTCCAAGAAACTGAAGTACTTTCCCGACGGAACATAGGTCGAAGTACGAAAAAAAATATTAATCTTCCCATAGAAAATGTACCAACCGTCTGAGTCAGCTTGTGAGGTCCAATTTTTTTTTCATATTTCGCCCTATGTTTCTTGAGGAAAGTTGTTCAGTTTCGTGGGCTGGGTCAAAAAAAGCCCTTGAAAAAAAGTTAGTACCTACTTTTCTTAACACCCTATATATGCTTAATACAGACCGGGAAGATATTGTATTTTCTTATCTTATTTCTCACTGGAAAACGATTACCGGAGGCAAAGCAACTGAGGTCGCTGCCTTTCATCTTACCAACTGCCTAGCGAACAGGAAGCTTAACGTATCCTTCTGCGGAGTACCCGTTAAACATAACTTCACTCCTAAGTACCTAGGTGTGACACTGGATCGCTCCCTAACTTTCAAGGATCACCTAAACAATGTGGCGCAAAAACTTAAAACCAGACTAAGCATCCTAAAAAATCTATCAGGAACTACCTGGGGTGCTTCCGCCTCAGTCTTACGGACATCTGCTCTAGCTCTGGTTTATTCAACCGCGGAGTACTGTGCGCCTGTATGGTACCGAAGTGCGCACACAAACAAAGTCGACACCAAACTCAACGAGGCCATGCGGATTATCACCGGGCTTATAAAATCCACCCCTCTCCCATGGCTCCCAGTTCTGGCCCACATCCCTCCACCGGATCTGCGAAGGTGTAATGCGGCAGCTACTGAGTGGCGTAAGTGTTCGAGAGACTTCATGCCGATCCGAGAAACTCTCAACCGTACACCGTCTCACCGATTACCATCACGACACCCGATTTGGACAGACAAACGTCTGGAGACCAAGTATGATGTTAAAACGGAATGGCGGTCATCATGGGAACTTTATGCCCATCCACAAAAGGATTTGATCTCAGACCCAAACAAAAGGCCCCCTGGATTCGATGCCCCGCGCTCAATTTGGGTGAGGCTGAATAGGTTTAGAACCGGACACGGGCGATCAAACCACCACCTCCACAAATGGGGACTCAGGGAGTCGCCATCCTGTGAGTGCGGAGAGCCTGACCAAACCCTAGCCCACATTGTGAATGATTGCCCACTGTATCGCCTACCTGGCGGCATGACCGAGCTGCACCGTCTAACACCAGCGGCCGAAGACTGGCTCAAAAACCTAAAAATTGACATATAGGATCCTGCGCAGAGAGATGCCATACGACATGATGATGAGCAGCGAGTACAACTAGTTCATAATTATGTATATTTGACAGTGAACCTCTGCCCACCCTGCAAGAAATCAGAGCATTATTATTTAAACGTTTTTTTTATCTGCACCTACACCGAAAAATATGGTTTACCGATTCAAAAACAGTTGGAATTTAAAAAATTTCGAATGCGCTTTTGAAATTCGAAGATCGGCCGATATGCAAAACAAAAGAGACAATGGCTTTGATTCTAACAGGACACTTCTTGAACTGATTCTTAGCCGTAGTTTTTGCTGTTTGAAGTGTCTCTGAAGTACTCAGCAGCTTTATATGGCTTTTGAAATTATTATTTATTGATATTTATTGCACACAAAAAATACATCACAACAGAAAACATAATAACAGGAAGTGGTGTGAATTTTTTTCCGCTTGTTTCGTTCGTAAAAATTAATTAGCTGAAGAAAGCATACGCTAGAATTGCGTCCAAAGTAGAATCACAAAAAAGAGGGTTAATGTTCTTTATGAACCGATCTTCACAAAGGAAAAAAGTTTTATGTGCTTTAAAAAACTCTGACACCAGGGTTGCGTATTGCGTATTTCGGTGAATCAATAACCCAAAAAATATGTAACGTGGCAAGTAGATAGTTGCTCAGGCTGAACTACCTGATTGAAGGGAAAGAAATATGATTTCGTGCTTCGAAGGGCACGTTAAGCATCGATACTAGTTAAGACTTATGATCACTGAGTTCCAATCAAGTCAGAGGCCTGCTGCACATTAAGCAGTTTGATTAAGAATAGACGTGAAATTCGGTTATATTGCGTATTTTTTTTATCATTGTAGTCGATTTATTGTCCCATAATTTGCAAATAGAGATTATACTATAAGCAGTACGTCAACCTATTCTATGAAGATATTTACTTATACTGGTTTTTAATACAGTTACTAAGAATAACTATTATGCTTTGATCTCTTAAAAAGTTAGGTTGAACTTAAGAGAATCGTGTTGCTAGATTTTTTAATACAAAAAGCATTAACGTTTTTATCATACTTTGGCAAATCGCACACTTAACGCACAACGGAGCGCTAAAACATCGCAGCGGTCTGTCAGATCCATACTAGAAACGTCAATCTCCATACAAAAACCGCTAAACCGCTGTCGACGCAGCGCTATCGCAGCGTCGTCCTTCGAGTGCGGTTTTGGTATGGGAGTGACGTTTCTAGTATGGATCTGATAAATCGCTGCGATGTTTTAACGCTCTGTCGTGCGTTAAGTGTGCAATCCGCCTTACCGGTAATCAATTGTTTTGACACTGATATTGCGAGGTAAAGATACTAAGCGAGTTAAGTTTTTTCGTACGGCCTACTTTCACGCCTACTTTCTACGCAAAATTATTATAACTGATGATAAAATTTTTGGTATAATAATTCATTTCGACTACCTACAGCTTTTGTACGTAATAGTTAGTAAGCATCAGTGATCATCATCATCATAATTTCAGCCGGAAGACGTCCACTGCTGAACATAGGAACATACGTCCCCCAAAGATTTCCAAAGTGAACGATCCTCCGCAACTTGCATCCACTGGCGTCCAGCGATGTTCACCAGATCATCTGTCCACCTTGTGGGAGGCCGTCCCTCACTACGTCTTCCGACCCATCAGTAGCTAGATTTAATACTTTTACAATTTTCCATGTATTTTTTCTTTATTTAAAATGATAACTACCTAAATTTAGTAAAATTTCTACACGCAAAAGCAATAAAGTTATCAACTTATGTTCAAAAGTTCACACCTCTATACATGAGAATGAGTCAAATTCAAAATCAGAATGCGATTTGTAAACGGCTTGCGTATAGTTAGTCCAGTCAAAGAAGATAAATACCCTACAATAAAAGTATTTTTAAAAAAACGTTAAATGCCAGCCTCTTACTTAGAAGGTAATTAACTAAGCTTTGTGTAATGTCTACAATACATACATCTACAAAGTGTATTAAGGTAATACTAACCTTTATTTATATCACTTTTAAGAAACGTAAACTGTGCTGCCCATGCTGTGAGTGAATCGATTCCGTTAAGTAACTTTATCTCGAGTGTAATTTTTATGACGCTTATTTTTTATAGCATAGTAGAAAAAATTGCAATGTAGTGCCGGCTTTGTAGCCTAGTGGTGCCGCCTTAGAATAGCATCACCACAATTCTACCCGTGGATGTTGTGGAAATCGACTAAAGGATACTCATCAAGAGAATAGGCAGCAGCGTTCCCTGTAAGTAAAACGAAATATCTTACACTGCACTCGCCAATCTGCCTGACGAGCGTGGTGAGTATGGCAATGCCCCGCAATAGGAGCCCGTATGTCGAACAGTGGACTGTTTTGGCTGCTAAGGTTACGGTCTTAGTTGACTGGACTAAAGCATGTTTTTCGTATCTTCGCTGATTGAATAATGCTAATACAAAATGAACGAAATAAATGCGGGACATAATTTTATTTTACGTATCGTTGGTTGGGATAAATTTAGATGTCAGTAAGATATTGTTGCGGTTATATTTTGATTTTAGGGAACTATTTAAAATACTTTCCAAAACACCCGAATTTATAGCAATATTATCAAAATTGGCACCAAATTTTTGCTCAAAAAATATAAAAGGTCAAAATTTGAAAAATAATTTATTTAACTCATCCTACCTACATCAGTTGGCCAAACAAGTCATTTTGTATGGAAAGTCAAAACTGTTATTTTATATATTTTTACTTATTTTGTTCAGTTTGGTAGGGTTTGAGCAACTAGTAACAATTTCTTTATATAAATACATACATACATACATATATCACGCCTCCATCGCCTGCGGGGTAGGAGGAGTGTTAACGGCCGCAAGAATACGGTCGCCATCGCCACGTCTGATATCTTTGAAAATTGCTTTCCAAGGCTGTTTCAGAAAACATGTGTATCACTATAGTGACAGATTGTTTTATAGTGTTACACATGTTACCCGTCGCCTAAAAATTGTAATACACCAATACTCTCGAGTCCCTTAGTCGCCTCTTACGACACCCGCGGGAAGGATGTGGGGTGATGCTATTCCAAGCCGGCATCACACGGCAGTTTCTTATTATTTTCTTTATATTACAGAAAAAAATCGATAAAATTTGACGTTAACTTTCACTTTTTTCTGCTTTTCCTAAACATCTTTTCTGAATCTTACCGCAGCACGTCGTGTATGAATAAAATTTTCCTGTTTCTCAGCACTTCGTCTTAAACCTCTAAATTATTAACCACAATTGCTAGAACTGCAAAACAATTTAGTTTTGATTCGTCGAATAAATGTTTGTCATACTATTCATCATAGGTGGCCGAGATCTCGTGATATACTTTCGACTTTATGACGTCATAAAAGTATTTTCAGAGACATACGTGAATGGATCTGAGAAATGCTGAATGAACAATTGAACAGGAAAGATGAGAAAAATACATCGACTCTTAACCTCTAGACCCGTATATTTAATAACTTTTTAAAAAAGAGAAGGGACTTAATAAGTGCAAACCTCAAATATACCTAAAACTTTCTCCTAAGTCTGACCAATACTTATTTGAAAACCGCATCAAAATCGGTTTATCCAAACCCGAGATAAACGCGGACAAACTTACGTAAACACAGGTCAAACTGCGAACCTCCTTTTTTGAAGTCGATTAAAAATAATTTATGGGACTTTAAAATCAAATTTGGCTGCCCCGCAGAGCCTGGTTATATGATATTAGTGTTCCTTGGGTCTTTAAACGACTCGGAATGCCATACGTAAAGAAGAAGAAGATCGTAGATATTTTCAGTCTTTTTTCAGATATTTAAATTGCCGTGTGATGCCGGCTTAGAATAGCATCACCCCACATCCTTCCCGCAGATGTCGTAAGAGGCGACTAAGGGACTCGAGGGTATTGGCGTATTACAATTTTTAGGCGACAGGCTGACAACCTGTCACTACACATGTTTTCTGGAACAACCTTGGAAAACAATCCTCAAAAATGTCGGACGTGGCAATAGCGACAGTATCCTTACGGCCGTTAACGCTCTGCCTACCCCGCAAGGGATAAAGGCGTGATATATGTATGTGCATGTATGTTAAATTTCCGAATTTAATTTCCTACACAATTACTTAGTGGGTCCGTATTGGGGAAAAAAATGTGTTCAAAAGTTATTAAAACAATTAAGAAACAGAAATTATACATACACATACATACATACATCACGCCTTCATCCCCTACGGGGTAGGCAGAGCGTTAACGGCCGCATAAATACGATCGCTATCGCCACGTCTGACAAATATAGAGGGCCGTTTGAGATATTTTGTGTATCACTATAGTGACAGGTTGTCAGCCTGTCGCCTAAAAAAAAAATGCAATACACATAAAACCCTCGAATCCCTTAGTCGCCTCCTACGACACCCGCGGGAAAGAAATGAAATGGGGTGATGCTATTCTAAGCCGGAATCACACGGACGAAATTATATTTATGCAAAAGAACAAAACTAGCTCTATCAAGAACTTACAATTCGCAGGCAATTTCAATAAACTACATCTAGAAGTTTACGAAATTGAATTCTCTTCAGAAAACTAATTAAAAACTATTTAAACTAAGGGAAGGCTATATACCTACTTTTTTTTTTACTCATGTTATTTAATTTTTTTATAAAAATCAAGTAACATTCATGCTAATTTAGCACTTAGACGAGGAACACACTGGAGGCACGGGAGCGCAAAAATATCGCAGCCGTCTGTCAGATCCATACTAAAAACGTCACTCGATCTCCATACTAAAACCGCACTCGACGGATGACACTGCGATAGCGCTGCGTCAATAGCGGTTGAGCCGTTGATTAGTTTGGGGATTGACATTTCTAGTATGTATATGACAGACCGCCGAAATATTTTTCGCTCCGTTGTGTGTCAAGTGTGTTCCTAGTCTATGGTGGTCGTATTATTTTTTCCAATTTAACTTAACATTCTAAGAAAAGCACGTAAATATGAAAAAAATGCTTCGTATCATTATTGGACATTTCCGAGCTAGCTCTTTTCTTCACAAAGCAAACAGCTTGTTAAAAAAGGCTTATAACATTCACAACTATCAAAGAAGGCGGACTGAAACACTTATATTTCCGCCGCAAAGCCAAACATAAATCATAGACCGCGAGAATAATAAAAAAATCTCAATGAAAATTTTCGGCGTCATAAATACCGCGCATATTTCTATCGTGTTTGCGATTGTGCGAAATTCTCTGATCTAGAGTTTTTTCAAAGGGAATACTACAAAAAAGCGGCTTGAAGCCTTGAAAAACGCGGTAGGTAATCGTTATGGATTGGCTCAAACACTAAACCAACCTATCTACGAAACCCACCCACGCACGAGTAGGATTACAAAATCAGTGTTTTTCTTTGAATTTTGTTGTGCCAAGGCCAAGTGTGATGCATTAACATTAAGAGTCACTTATCTTTAGGCCACTGTTTCATAAATGCATCTCTCTTTTTGAGAAGTAGCTATCTGCATAAAATCATGAATTTTAGTGCACAGGAAACGCCATTCTCTTATCCTTATTTGCTGTTTACGGCACCCATATCATAACGCTCAGGTTAGGTTATACAGTTTGGAATTTGAACCGTTCTTGTGCCAGGCACATAAAACCTACATTGCCGGTTCGATTGTCTAACCTGACTGTTCATAATGTGTATTCTGATGACATACTAAGCCAGCATACTACAATGCAAGTCGCAAGTTTTATTCACTTCATACAGGTTTCTGTCCATAGGGTTCTCTGCAAACATTTCCTTGCTCTAAGCCGAAATGATACGTCGGAAAAAGTTCTTAGGAGATTCAGTAGCCGTATGATTCTCGCAGAGCACGGACGCTCATGAAACTACGACCCACTTTCGTGACATCGCAAAACGATATTTTCGTATCCCCCGATTGGCTGAAAAAACTTTTTATCATCTACAACTAGTGCTGTTTTTGTGTGCTAAATCGTTAATATGCCGTGAGTGTGAAAACTGGCGTAAGTAGTTTTTTTTATTCTTTGAACTTTTATTTTTGGCGCGTTAATTAAATTTTTGGCAACTAGGTTAGTGGGGCTAATGTAATGTCCCTATGGGTTTGTGTTTTTTTTTTATTACAGATTTAAAGATCACGTTTTTGCAATGTTTATGTATGTGAAGCCAAAAAAAACTTACGGTGGTATTGAGTTAGAATAGTTTTTACCGGCGTTTTCATTGTTTGTACCTTTTATATATATTTTTTTATGAAGTTATTAACGAATCTTGAAAAATAAATACTTATCTAGGGATTTCTACTAGTTGTAATATTACAGCATTATTTAGGTTTTTATTATATACTATAGGTATTAAAAGTTGCCTGCCGATTGCACCCAATGTTTATTGCTAAGCTTGGTTGCCTTTAAGAATACGACCATTTTTTTTTATTACACATAACCTTTCTCCTGAATGAATTCATCTATTTAAAAAACCGCAGCCAAATTATTGCCTGGTTTAGAAAAAACAAGTTTTATCTACAGCAAACAGACAGAGAAACGCAAAATGTGACATAAATTTATAAAGTCATTGTTTTGATTTGATGCAATATATGTTGTCAATGTCTGGTAAACCAAAACAGTTTCAAAAACAAACATTCACTTTTCCAAACTTTAAACAATTTAAAATTAATGTTTACCAAAGAAACACTTTGATGTTACGACTTTTAAAACTCATTTGAATCGTTTGTTCAATAAGCTGACGGCAATAAAAACTTATTTGGAAATAATGAGCCATCGCAAACGGTATTTGATTAACATCTGGCTTTAACTTCTTTTATAAAATTTGCATAAGTCGACATGAAGGTTTTTGACTTTTGAAAAATAAGGATGAGTGTGACTAATCAATGAGATAAAACTTTCGATAATCCAAAATGATGTCATGTTAAATCCAACACAATATGAATGCACACGTATTTCGAATATTAAGCTCTGCCGCAAGCCTGACTTTTCACTGATCAAAACGTCATATATTGTTGACACCTCTACTAAGTAGTATGTTTAAAATAACCTCTGTGTTCTTTATTTTAAAATACATTTCACAACATTTCGTTTCAAATACTATTTGACAATGCAACAGCACTGCATTTTCCATAAAAATATATTTATAGCTTCAAGAGATTATCTAGGCTTTAATGTGCCTTCCGTTTATAACACTTTATATCATCATTGTCCTTGCCTTATCCCGTTCTCTGTCGGGGTCGGCTAGCTAACCTAGGGGATTTGACGGGGAACCATGTTTTTACACAGAGCGATTGCCATCTGACCTCTGCAAACCGAAAGCTAACCTGGCCCGAATCCTAGGTTAAGTCACAGGCTTCTGACACTTTATATAAATCCTTTTATTAATATTATTATAATCAGGGCCGCCCTTTGTACTTATAAAGTTAAAATAATAAAAGTTAAAATAATAACTTATATTATAAGTCTCCCTACTAAGCTACTTCACAGTTTAAGCCAACGTTTTGGCTTACTGAAACGGTTTTATAACGTGTGGCAAAAACAAGAGCTTATAAAGGGTAAAAATGATAAATTAAGTAAAGATACAGTAAAAAATTGCGGCTTCGAATAGCTCTATACTTATTTTTTTTAACGTAGATATCGTAAAGAGCGACTAAGAAATTCGAAAGCTTTTTGTGTATTACAATTTTAGGCGACAAGTTGACAACCTGTCACCAAGCGATGCACAATTTTTCTAAAACGGTCTTCAAATATTTGTCAGACGAGGCGCTATCGCCTCACGCCTTTACCCCTTGTGGTGTAGGCACAGCGTTAACGACCGTAAAACGCAGTCACTATTGACAATTTGTGTATGTGTGTGTATGATAAAGTAAAACTGTCATTCAGGGACAAAATATTTATAGTGCTATTATTTAGAATAAGGTTAATTAATTGGTAACACTTTTTCATGTTCAGCGAAGAGTTTCGGCTTAAAAACAATAAAGTTTTATAAATAAGCTTTTTATGACTTTGATAAAACTGTATGTAAACATTACACTCAAGCAAATTGATGTGATTAACATTTTATGCATGTAATTGTTGTGTTTTTTTGTGCAAAGTGTTATTTTCGTAATCTAATTAACACTGTATTTGTTGAATTTGCAACCTGTGTGCAAATCTCTTAAAAACAAGTTTCCCCAAAAATGTTCTGGTCGAAATAAGGCAAAAACTGCCATAAAAATAACAGAACTTTTCATCTAAATCATTACCTATTCCTGCTCATAACTAATTCGTACGCATACTCTCTACAATCTAGTTAAATCTTATCATCATTATTATTTATATTTATGTTTATTATCGACATTAATCTAAAGATAGATAGATTTATAACTCAAAAGTTATGTTTATCGAATGCGACAAATCCGTTGTGTAGTTTTTAAGATTTATGCAAACATACGTATGTATGTATTGTATATTCAGACGCAAAACGCTGCTTTGCTTCATACTTTGTAGCGATTTTTATGTAAAAATGTCTCATTGGTCCGATACTAATACTACCAACACCATTTAAATCTGAAAACTTAGGTTCATCCTAGTTTGAGCTTTAAATAAAAACAAGCTTTTTTATAGAATCTTCTCTAAGTAAGTGAAGTCTTTTGTCCTTTACAAAGTACATAAGGCATTACCATATAACGATTTGAACGGCACTTAGCAAAAGACGTACGATTCGTTGCGGGCCACAAGGAAAATAACATTACGTATTGTATGGTAGAAAAAAAAAGCTTTAGAGGCATGATGTAATAAAAAAATTGACAAAAGATGTGACATGTAAGTAATTTGTAAGTACATCTATTTTTGTATGTAGCTAATGATATATGTTAGGAGATGAATTTTAAAAAACAAAATGCGGTTAAGATTTTTAAAATGTCTTTTCGGTGTACGATTTCTCTTCAATGCAACTTTTTATAATTACAATGACGTTAAAAAATAATACATTGATCACTTGGTAAGAAAGGAACCGCTTACTAACGAGGGTGGGCACTTTATATGTAGGTTTAGAATAAAATTAAAAAAATTCTAGAAGACATTTTTTTTTTATTTTTTGCCTATTTTCTAAAACTCCTTTGAACGACTGTCGATCGCCTATGTTTTACTTATGAAAACTAGTTCATTGAACTTCAAACTTCTTTTCAAAGATGGCATCCCATGATGATGATGTCATTGACTTCCGTTTGGAAAAAAAGTCAAAGACACAAAAGGGTTACATAATAACAATGCCAAATATCACAAAACAGAAACAAGAAATGCCGAGTGATGCCGGCTTAGAATAGCATCACCCCACATCCTTCCCGCGGGTGTCGTAAGAGGCGACTAAGGGACTCGAGAGTATTGGTTTATTACATTTTTTAGGCGACAGGCTGACAACCTGTCACTATCACTATAGTATACACATGTTTTCTGTAACAACCTTCGAAAACAACAATCCTCAAAAATGACAGACGTGGCGATGGCGATCGTATTCTTGCGGCCGCTGGCGCTCTGCAAGGGATAAAGGCGTGATATATGTATGTATGTAGAAACAAGAAATGATACAATGAAAACGCAAATATTTTTTATCGACAATTTATGGTTGCCAAAGTTTATCTTTTGCGGCGTAGTAGATACGCCATTATTGTTTTATAACGCCTCCACAGTGACAATTTGTTTCAGAGATCAGAGATTTATTTCCTCAAGGTCATTGACCTGTAATATAGGAGTTTGTAAAGAGACTTTCCATCTGCACTCAATATCATTAGACTTGATTATACCTATTTAGATAACGGTGTAGCTATTGCCGTGTGATGCCGGCCAAGAATAGCATCACCCTATTTCTTTCCCGTGGGTGTCGTAAGAGGAAACTGAAGGACTCGAGGGTTTTAAGTGTATTGCAATTTTAGGCGACAGGCTGACAACCTGTCACTATAGTGATACACGACTTAGCTGCAACGGCCCTCAAATATTGTCAGACGTGGCGATAACAACCGTAATTTTGCGATCGTTATCGCTCTGCCTACCCCGCAAGGGATGAAGGCGTGATATGTATATGTGTAGCTATTTTTTCATATCTTAAGACGATATACAAATAAATAAAATAATGATTACTTCTTCTTTTCGTAAAGGACACCCAGTCATCCAATGACCCATCATAATGATTAGTAGAAAAAACAATAAAACATAATACGCACAACCCAGTTATTCTCACTCTCTTTTCGTATGGGTCACCAAGTCGTCCAACGACCCAATGAACCCTAGTGTCAGAATACTTCAACTGTCTTCTACAAGCAGGCTTCTGACATGGTAAGGAAACTACCGCCGTCTAAGTAATCATAAACAGCAACCAGGACCTACGGCTTAACGTGCTATCCGAAAAACGGAACCATTTTTCTTACGGACCATCGTGTAGTTCAGCCCGCAATGTCCTAACCAGACTGGGAAAAAATCACAAAGTGATAAATTCATTTTTTTGAGTGACCCACCGAGAATCGAACCCGGAATCTTCTGCGTCAAAGGTAGTCGCACTACCACTGCGCCACATCGGTCGTCACCCAGCTATTTAAGCGTTTTCTTCTTTAGTCATCTAATCAATGAATAGTATAGTTTGAATTGTCTCATCTTAAGTACCGATGATCCGTTATCAAGGACATTAAAAGCTAGCCTTGCAATAAATATTAACTGTTTTTTTACGACTGAATTGTTAGAGGGTGAAGTTCGCAGCTGAGACGGATTACACACATGCCGCGGGTTGTTGCGTTTTTTTTAGCTAGCATAGCAAGCAAATAGTCTAGTGCAGTTGGCATCATTTGTACGATTGTTTTATTTAGCACATATAACATTTCGGTAATTTTTTATTCTTTTTAAATATGCGATTCAATGACCATAATTGCTCAGTTTTTTTTTTTGGGTGTCTATAATTAAATCAATATAACAAATAATAAGTACCAGTATTATCTAATTATTTAAGTAGTGTAACGATCCAGTTAGGGTAATTTTCTATCCATTGCAAACAAAACAAAATGTAAGTCGGTTGGCCGTGTGATGCCGGCATAGAATAGCTTTACCCCATTTTCTTCCCGTGGGTATCGTCAGATGTGACTAAGGGACTCGAGTGTTTCATGTGTATTGCAATTATAGGCGACATTCTTACAGAGTGTCACTACAATGATATACGAATCATCTAAAAGGGCCCTCAATACTTGTCAGACGTTGCGATATCCGCCAATGGTCAAGAAATTTTAGGCACACATAAACGAATACAATATTTGTGATACATGAAATACTGAGCTACAACAAAAGACAATGAAACCTACTGAATATACCAACTCGAACAAGATGATCAAAAGTTATAAATGCCAAGAATGCATTCTTTTCAATCATGTCACGAGCAACTAGAGAATAAGTCTATCTTCACATTTTTCGGTCGTAAACAAAACCGTTGTTCAAATTCCTGGGGTTTTTAAATAGATAATCGGTCTATTCTAGAACGGGGAAAAATAATCAATTTAGAAAATAATCGATGATTTGAATAAATCCATTATGCAAGTTTAAGTTAACCTATTACTTACCTATCATACCTCCATATCTTTTTTGCAAATTTTCTAGTATAAAACTTAGATTTTTTTGGCCAAAATATTTTGGACATAATATCAGATGTCGCGTAACAACAGTTAAAATACGCAACACCTCATTTAATATTCGGACATGCGTGCGTTAAGTGTATTTTACTTCTGTCGGTAAATATGATAACAAATATTACTAAAAAAAATGACATAAAAAAAGACAACTTATTGAATCGATAATTTTTAGGATAAAATTGTTTTATTTTAAGAAATAATCGATTATTGTAAAACCGATTTTTGTAACTGAAGTCGCATCCTTGGTCTATACTACAACCCACTGTCATTGTAAATTATTTTTATCTGTATCGTAAAAAAATGCGGGTGATGGTGGACGTTTCTAAATTGACATGACGGAATTTTGGCACCTCCAGAGTTGCTAGTTTAAGAGATCGAAGTATACTGGTTTTCCATTCAGTTATCAAGAATGACAGGTATATTTTGGTCTCTTAAAAGGAAAGCTTCAGTATTGTAAAGAAATGTAATTACAGAAAACTAAATACCAATGTTTGTTTAGGGGCGAATGTACATTGTACTAGTTCATAATATGAGGACTTTCTAATAAATTTTTATCTTATTAAGAATCATAACAGACTTTTTTAATTGTGTAGAAGGCTAGTTCATGGTAACCAAAAATATTTCTCAAAACAATATCTGACTATTTTGATGATAGATTAAATAGATGCAATTTATTTTAGCTCTTGGTATATAAATCTACACACAACCACTTACCTAACGCAAAACAGAGCGCATCTATAATGCGTACGTCGGTCAGATGCAAGCAAATTTTAAACACTAAAAATCGACGTTGATGCATTTCCAACGCATGAACCTGCTTCAAGGGATGCGTCAGTCAAACATCACAAGTTGATTTTTGATGCTGCTTTTATGTCAGTGTTTAGTATGATGCATTTGATAGACACATGCGCTAATAATGCGCAGCGTCATGCATTTTTAAGTAAAATTTAAGTCCATCTACACATACACATTCATACACAAATCACGCCTTTATCCCGTCCGGGGTAGGCAGAGTCGTAAAATTACGATCGTTATCGCCACGTCTGAAAAGTATTGAGGGCCCTTTTCGATGATACATGTATCACTGTAGTGACAGGTTGTCGTCCCGTCGCCAAAATTGTAATACACGTGAAACCCTCGTCCCTTAGTTGCCTTTAAGAACACCCACGGAATGAAATGGGGTGATGCTATTCTAAGCCAAGTGTCCATCTCCATCGTAATATTCTTCGCTTTTATCCCAAGTATAGAAATTCCGTTTCAAATTAAAGTCACTGAACAAGACAGCAGTTGGTGGATTCGTGAGTACACAACTAAACTAGTTTCCAACTTCCAGCCTTCCGAACATCTAGAACTATGATCGACATTGTTGCCTATAGCTTGAAGCACGTGCCGAGATCAGTCTTAGGATGTACTAATAGAATTCAGTTTCATAGTGAGGCGAATCGCACACTTAACGTACAACGGAGCGCTAAAATAACGCATCCGTAACGCAGCGGGTTGTTAGATCCATACTAGAAATGTCAATCCCCATGCTGTCAAGGGATGCTTTACGCACAGTGGTTGACCGGTTTATGTATGGGGATTGACGTTTCTAATACGGATCTGACAGCCCGCTGCGATTTTTAAGCGCTCCGTGGTGCGCTAAGTGTGCGATCCGCCTAAAAATGCGCAGCAACATGCGTCACATTTACGATTTGTCAAATATATATCACATTTTAAGTGTAATCAAGTCCATCTCCATCGTAATATTCTTCGCATTTATCCTAAGTATCAAAATTCCGTTTCAAATTAAAGCCACCAAACAAGACAGCAGTTGGTAGATTCGTGAGTACACAACTAAACTAGTTTCCAACTTCCAGCCCTCCGAACATCTAGAAATAAGATCGACATTGTTGCCTGTAGCCTGAAGCACGTGCCGAGATCAGTCTTAGGATGTTTATTTGTAACTATGGAAAACAATGAGAATTTTGTTTGATAGTAATTGTATTTACCCCGCAAGGAATAAAGGCATGATATATGTGTATTTATGTGTAGTTTGGAATACGATCCGGGCCTTTTTCACGCGTTTTCATACACACGTCGTATTCACTTGTTTTTTTCCGAGTTTTCAGATATAATTAATTACCCTCTCCAACCTCGCGTCTTATACGCCGTCCCAGACACGTCCTTTCGGATGATAAAATCACCCCAGCCGCCACTGCAGCCACTGCGAGGTAGATCACACTCCACAAGCTCCTCAAGCAACCGACTTCCCCGCCGGCGGGGTCGCAGGGGCCCTCATTTGCGCCTAATATTGGCAATGACCGGCATGTGCCGGGTAGATTCAGTCCAATCCGTTGTTCTCAGAACAACTTCTAAGCCATTTAATTATTTCTGGGTGAGCTCTAGCTCCCCACCGAGCCGACATAATAAGGATATTTAAAAAAAACATGAAACTAAAGAAAAGCACTTCGGACCGCTCTTATGTCAAGGGAATAAGACTTACATTGGCAATTCGAATATCTAACCGGATGTGAGCTTAAACTTTTACTGGTTTTTGATTTTGTCTTACAAACTGTATAAATGCGCTAAAGCAGCTTAACTCCTTTTTAAGTTACTTATCTAGCTCATTTTGAAATCTACCGCTTCGACTTTGACCTGCTATTTTTGGACTAAGATGGTTCTAAAGATAGCTTAATCTGAATTGAAGTACACAGATTCATGCATAATTCATTTATTTTTATTTGTAGGTCAACTAATTGTAATCTAGAATTCATTCACAAATACAAAAAAATAGTTACAAAAGTCGATAAAATAATGAATGACGTAGGCTGTTCTATGTTCTTTTTTTAGGACATTGGGCGTTTAGGGAGTTCTATTGATGCTCGCATTTATCCCAATCGGCCTGGCCTGGCAATTTAGTCTCTAAATGGTTACATTTACAACTACTCTTGTAGATTTATCAACATAAATGGTGACATTACCTTACTTTTTTTGTCGTAATTGGTAAAAAAGTTCTCTATCTATTTACCTCACAAGGGACTTAGGGGTATATTTTAGGGTTCCGTTTAAAAAGGTTAGTCTCGCATATTCATTTGTATTACAACTGTCGACGCTGAGATTTAAAAGTCAAATTTCAACCTTTGTCGAGCATTTTTAATGGAATTATTCAGTTTTACTCCTCTATGGTTGGTATGGTTCTGTTCTACAAAAGTATAATAGAAAAAAGGTACATTTAAAAGCATAATATTTTATTCCATTAGATTCTTTGTAACTATAGAAATAGGATTCTGCGATAAGACCTACTGTCCTTTTGGAAAGACAAAATAATTATTGAAATAAAAAAGAACCATTTACCACATGTAACTAGCTGACAGAAGTACATTTTTCATTATTTTAAAAGTTTTATTATATAATGACGTCATAAGTCTGTATAAAAATAACATTATAATGAAACCTTTAAATTGTTAATACTACCTGTATATTCCAAATCGGGCAACTTTTGAATGACATTGAATAAGAATTGTAACATTATACATACATACATACATACATATATCACGCCTTTATCCCTTGCGGGGTAGGCAGAACGATAGTGGCCGTAAGAATACAGCCACTATCGCCACGTCTGACATTTTTGAGGATTGTTTTCCAAGGTTGTTTCAGAAAACATGTTTATTACTTTAGTGACAGGTTGTCAGCCTGTCGCCTAAAAATTGTAATACACCAATTCTCTCGAGTCCCTTTGTCGCCTCTTACGACACCCGCGGGAAGGATGTGGGGTGATGCTATTCTAAGCCGGCATCACACGGCACATGTAATATTATAAGGTGTAAAAAAATACTTCAAATATTTCAAGGGGTGAAATAATCCATGAAACTGAACAACTTTCCCTTAGAAAGGTAACTAAAATGTAAAAAAAAATCTACTCATACAAACTGACCCGGCTTGCCAACATTATGTTGTATGGGAGGCCAAAATTTTTATTCATAATTTCGACCTATGTTTCTTGGGGAAAGTTGTTCAGTTTTATAAACTGTTTCACTCCTTGAAATATTTGCAGTTAATTTTTTTACACCATGTATTTGGACAATAATTAGGAAAAAACATATCTTTTGTAAACTACCTAGTAAGATACTCTATTGCAGTTTGTAATTCGTTTTGTAATCATAAATATCTCTTTGCTGTTATTTGTTTTGTTGCAACAACAAAAATATGCCAGGATAGTCTCTCTCTGCCTACTCTTTCAGAAAAAAAGCGTGATTTATGTATGTTAGCTTAAACAGCACTTAAAAATTTTCGTAATGTAAGTAATAAACTTACTCCATTAACCTCTAGAACGCCCATCTAACGCTCTCTTACCCAATTCTAAGACATGTCTCCACTCATGGGGACGGACGTAATATAAATCTCGGCTCTATATAAAGAGACTGACCCCACATGCGTCTTCATTAAGATACATCGAACCAAATGCCCCGGCCACACCGATTCCTGTAGGGTGACCATCGTTTATGACTATTATGAAACTGTGTCACTGTTCTGCCAATAGATTTTGTAAAACATAATTTTATTAGTAGCTACAGCATCATCATCACCAACGACCAGATGAACGCGTCTTTTTAAGCAGTTGATCATTCAAAATGATTTAATTAAATTATAAAGATGCAAAAGGTTTCTAATTCTGGCTTTGTGCCCAAATACTTATAAATTGCATAAACAAAATATATTTTTTTTGTTTTATTGTTCGTTTAGTTCAATTAATTGTTTCTTTTAATAATGTTTGGTTTTCATAATAATACATTTCTTAGTAAGGTATGTGATAAAATACAATTAAATTTGATTTTTCTCTCTATAATGGTGTAAGTAATAGAAAAAGTTAAGAGTGCGGTTAAAAGATTATTAGAAAATATGATAAAACATTCAAAGTAATAAATTATTTTAAAAATAGAATAATGGCTGAATATTAGAGTTATATTACAGCAGTTAACCTGTCATCATTTAGGTTAAAACAACTTTTATGTCATTATGTTTTCGCAATGGTTACAAATTAATATTGTTTTACATTCTTACAAATAAATAAATAAAATTATGATCTATTATGATATGAACTATTATGTAAGAGATTAAACATTTTTATTGATGGAACATTGTTTTTTTTTTGTTATTTAAACGTTTTTATGGATTAAAAACAAATATAAAAATAGTTTTTAGCACAATTTTAAGAATATTTCACAGATATAACATTTTTTTTGAACCTCGCAGGACTATGTATTGTTAAATTGTAAACATTGATTTAGATAAGTAAGCCACAACAACTGTCCACTACTAGACATTGGTAAACATAAATAATGTAAAAATATGAACTGCAAATATTTCTAGAGGCGGATCAGTAACTGAACAACTTTCCTCAAGAAACATACGTAGGAAAAAAATTTAACTTTCACATCAGTCCACTTGGAAGGTATATTTTGTATTAATATGGAGGTCCAAATTTGTTTTATAAAATTTCGACCAACGTTGCTTATTTTAATTATTTACACCTTTTATATCTTTCAAGTTATTTTATAACTGTTATAGGTAACTTAGTCTTAACTCCATACATACATACACATATCACGCCTTTATCCCTTGCGGGGTAGGCAGAGCGTTAACGGCCGTAAGAATACGGCCACTATCGCCACGTCTGACATTTTTGAGGATTGTTTTCCAAGGTTGATTCAGAAAACATGTATATCACTATAGTGACAGGTTGTCAGCCTGTCGCCTAAAAATTGTAATACACCAATTCTTTCAAGTCCCTTAGTCGCCTCTTACGACACCCGTGGGAAGGATGTGGGGTGATGCTATTCTAAGCCGGCATCACACGGCAGCTTAACTACACTTTGCTATAAATCGTATTCAACCATGGAATGGCTACCCTCAGTCCCTCTACTACTAAGTCTTACTATCCAAAGATGCATTGCGACATAAAAGACGGCGAAAATGCGTTACACGCATTAGACAATAGAGTAGATACATTATGGGCTACATTTCCTTTTAGTAACTTGCGTATCTGCTAAATATTTACGCCTTGTGTAAGGCTTATTAGGTGAACAGGTAAATATTCTATTCTTTTTGCAAGTAGAGCTTTAAAATGGGACATCGGTTATTGATCAAACCCGAAAACTAAACCTGCATGCCTAACATGCGTGCTACGACATATTTTGTCGTTTCATATGCGCACAATGTCACTATGGAAGAATGCGTAATTTATTCGCAGTGAAGTTAGCCGCAAAAGACATATTGCGGTGATAAAATTTTATTGTGGCACGCATGTTAGCCATGCTGGTCAACGCTATTCCGACATTACTTAAGTCCGAAATCGATATACTCCGATATCATTTAACTCCGATGTTGTTCTATTTCGACGACACTCCCCTTCGAAATCACTATTCTCTGATTAACTATAGTTATGTTATAAGCTGGCATCAGTTAAGAGATTTAAAAGACATACATTCATACATACATCACGCCTCCATCCCCCGTGGGGTAGGCAGAGCGTTAACGGCCGCAAGAAAACGGTCACTATCGCCACGTCTGACATTTTTGAAGATTGTTTTCCAAGGTTGTTTCAGAAAACATGTGTATCACTATAGTAACAGGTCGCCTAACAATTGTAATACAATTTCTACTAAAAATATCATTTTGTAGTAGGAAACGAGACAATAATGAACATCACATAGTTTAGGAGATGGTTAATGGTATTATTCCTTACAAGGTCAAAGAAACCTGAGCTTAACCCTATGTCCAGCAGTGAGCAAGGTAAGGACATTAGGCCACTTAATTCTAATCCGTCGTGGGTGTGGGACGGCTGTCAGCATATCATAAATAATACAAATGTGTCACCAACGCACCTATTGTTTCGTCCATAGTATAGTTTTGTGACGGCCAATGTGGCGCAGTGGTACTGCGAATACGGCGCAAATATCCCAGGTTCGATTCTCGGTGGGGCTAAAAAAAAAGTTCCTTGTCTGATAAGCATATTGCAAGTCGGCTGAACCACCTAATTGTCCGTAAGGAAGGTTGTTCCTAGTTTCGGCAGGCACGATAAGCCGTCGTCGGTCTCGGTTGCTGTCGATTATAACTTTACACAACTATGTCAGATACCAGTAACATTTTGCAATTTGACATATTCACCAATTTATTTATTTCTTTTATTTATAAATTATTTGTTAGATCTGTATTTTATTTGACATTTTATTATTATGTTTTTTAATTTTAATTGTTATTTGTTTGACTTTTTATTCTACTATTGTAGAACTTTGACATTGTTATATACTTTTATTAATATTTTTTGACGATCGCATTATCCTCTGACATTTTTATTTAGTTTTAGCACTGTAACTATGAATTTGATAATGTGATATCTAATCTAATCTAATCTACCTACCAATAGGAGACACCAGGGTTTATCGGGTCGATGGACGACTGGGCGTCCCACACCGGTTTAAGAGTTTGAGAACATTATAACAGGTAAAAACACAATAACTTTTATTCATTGGACTTGACCCTAATATATTCTAATTTGAATATTGTTTGCAGATCCGCGGAGGTTTTTCATGCTAAATTTATGGAAATGAACAATTCTCAATTTGACGCGAATGTCACGGACTGTTTGCTCATTTTCGGTTAAATCTTTTTAGGGGTCCGTACCTAAAAATGGAACCCTAATACAAGAATGAGGATTTTTAGAATCATAGCAACTCAAGTCCAAACTAGGTAGCGCCTTTGCCCTATGTCTTTATGTAGGTACTTTCTTCAATAACTGGCAGGAGATCGCGCAGGACAGGGATCAGTGGCGAGTGCTCGTTTCGGAGTCCAAGATCCATTTTGGGGCGCTGAGCCAAGGGAGTTAGTTAGTTACTTTAAAGCCCCAATAATTTATTGTTGTATGATGCCGGCTTAGAGTAGCATCACCCCACATCCTTCCTGCGGATGTCATAAGAGGCGACTAAGGAACTCGAGAGTATTGGTGTATTACAATTTTTAGGCGACAGGCTGACAACCTGTCACTATAGTGTCACATGTTTTCTGAAACAAACTTGGAAAACAATCCTCAAAAATGTCAGACGTGGCGATAGCGACCGTATTCTTACGGCTGTTAACGCTGTGTCTACCCCGCAAGGGGTGAAGGCGTGATATATGTATGTATAATTTACTTTTTGGTATTGGGTTCAGTTACAAATGTTTCAGTTCACAGGATAAGTAAGTACTGGTCCTAAACCTTCATACTATGTCAAAACAAATAATAAACCACATGATTGAAAACTATTAAAAAGTCGTATATTGAGTCCATGGTTTGTTTATCTAAACCCAAACTCAAGGCTTCAAAACATCGATGTTTATGGAACATTTGATTCACCTTTGTGTGTTAATGTATTTCGGTCTGATTCATGTGTTGAAGATGCGAAACTATCGTCGGATAGGATTAGAGGCAATAAACTTGTATCAGAAATACCCAAGCAAGTACGTTACACAGTATTATAGATACTAAACAACTTTCCCCATGGAACATAGGTAGAAAAATGAAAAAAAAAATTTGCCCACCCATACAAAATTACCGACCGACTAAGTCAATTTGCATGGGAAGACCAAAATTTTTTTTCATATTTCGACCTATGTTCCATGGGGAAAGTTGTTCATTTTCATGAGCTGGTTCATCTCTTGAAAGGAATGCATCAATTTACCGGTCACCCTATATAGACGCACTGTCAGGATACGCCATATAATTCGGGGATTTGTAAGGAAAATTACTAAATTGTTCGTCGTCGTCGTCGTCGTCGTCGTCGTCGTCGTCGTCTCAGCCGATAGACGTCCACTGCAGGACATAGGCCTCCCCCAAGGATCTCCACGATGATCGGTCCAGCGCCACCCGCATCCAGCGGCTTCCCGCGACCTTCACCAGATCGTCGGTCCACCTTGTGGGAGGCCTACCTACGCTGCGTCTACCGGTCCGTGGCCGCCACTCGAGAACTTTCCGGCCCCAGCGGCCATCGGTCCTACGAGCAATATGCCCCGCCCACTGCCACTTAAGTTGCGCAATCCTTCGAGCTATGTCGGTGGCTTTGGTTCTTCTCCGGATTTCCTCATTTCTGATTCGATCGCGGAGAGAAACTCCGAGCATAGCCCTTTCCATTGCCCTTTGAGTGACCTTGAGCCTTCTTATGAGGCCCATTGTTAGCGGCCACGTCTCAACTCCGTAAGTCATCACTGGCAACACGCACTGATCCCAGACTTTTGTCTTGAGGCACTGCGGTAGTTGTTGAGAAGAGAAGATGTTACGTAGCTTCCCGAACGCTGCCCAGCCGAGTTGGATTCGACGATTGACCTCTTTCTGAAAGTTGGACCTACCCAGCTGGACTATTTGTCCCAGGTAGACATACTCGTCGACAACTTCCAGAGTAGAGCCCCCAACTGTCAGAGTAATGGGTGCAACAAGAGAGTTTGACATAACCTTGGTCTTGTCCATGTTCATTTTTAGACCCACTTGTTGGGAGGCTCTATTGAGGTCATCGAGCATTGTACCGAGGTCCTCCAGGGTTTCCGCCATGACCACGATATCGTCGGCAAAACGAAGGTGAGTCAGATACTCGCCGTTGATGTTGATGCCAAGTCCTCTCCAGTCCAAAAGCTTGAAGACGTCTTCCAGTGCTGCTGTGAACAGTTTCGGTGATATTACATCTCCCTGTCTCACTCCTCGCTGCAACTGGATAGGTTTCGAGTCCTGGTCCTGAAGTCGAACTGACATGGTGGCGCTTTCGTACAAGGACTTCAACACTTCGATATACCGATAGTCAGCTTGGCACCGCTGAAGAGACTGAAGTACGGCCCATGTTTCGATCGAATCGAAGGCTTTTTCGTAGTCCACAAACGCGAGGCAGAGTGGTTGGTTATACTCTTCAGTCTTCTGTATAACTTGCCTCAGCGTATGAATGTGATCCACGGTGCTAAAGCCTTTTCGGAAGCCGGCTTGTTCGGGAGGCTGGAAGTCGTCGAGCCTGCGTGCGAGACGATTCGTTATGACTCTTGAGAACAGCTTGTAGATATGGCTCAGAAGCGTGATGGGTCTGTAGTTCTTCAGCAAAGACTTATCGCCCTTTTTGAAGAACAGCATCACCACGCCTCTGTGCCATGCCTGTGGCGTTTTGCCCTCGAGTATGACAGAGTTAAACAATTTCTGCAGTGCTTTAAGTATCGGTTTACCACCGGCTTTCAGAAGCTCTGCCGTAACTCCATCATCACCCGGCGCCTTGCTGTTTTTTAGCTGTTTCAGAGCCATACTAATCTCGTACAAGCTGACGTCCGGGATGTCTTCTGTGTAGTGCCGGGTTAATCGAGCTCTGGGATCTGCGACCCGATTATTGACAGGTGTGCATGTTGTCGCGTATAACTGTCCGTAGAACTTCTCGACCTCTTCCAATAGCTCGGGCTTGGACGATACGATTCTGCCATCGTCGGTCTTTAGCTTCGCTAGTTGGCTCTGGCCTATCGACAGATCTCTAGCAAACACCTTGGAGCCTTTGTTGCGCTCAATTGCCTCTTTAATACGATCAGTATTAAATTGGCGTATGTCGCGGGTCAAAGACTTAGAGATCTGCCTATTGAGCTGCCGATATTGGGAAGTATCCTCCGACGACTGCAGAATCATCTCGCGTCGTTCCTCCATGAGCCTCGAAGTATGGTCTGAGATTTTTTTGGTTCTGTTCGTACGATTGGGTTTGAAGAACTTAGAGCCAACCGTAAGGACAGTTTCCACGACCCTGTCGTTATAGTCGTCCACGTCGATACACTCACCCAGGCAATCGAAGCGGTTTTGCAGGTGGAGCTGAAAGCTCTCAGGGTTTTGGATTTGGGCAGGTGCTGGTAGGAGCGTAGACTTCATCAGACGTGATCTCTCGGCTTTTACATTAAGATTCAACGTGCCTCTTACCATTCGGTGATCGCTACCCGTTTTGAACGAATTGATCACAGAGACATCGTTGAATATCCGTTTTTTGTCTGTCATGATGAAGTCTATCTCATTTTTGGTAACACCGTCGGGGCTCTTCCAGGTCCATTTTCGATGCGGCCGTTTCCTGAAGAACGAGTTCATCATAAAGAGTCCCTCCTTCTCCATGAAGTCGACCAGCATTTGACCTCGGCTGTTCCTCACCCCAATACCAAATGGCCCAACTCTCAGTTCGTCACCGCAACGATTGCCCAGCTTAGCGTTGAAATCCCCCATGACCACCGTGTAATGAGTCCTGGAGGTATGTATGGCTTTGGATATGTCCTCATACATTGCCTCCACGTCCTCGTCGGGGTACTTCGAAGTTGGGGCGTATGCCTGTATGACCTTCAGCGAATAACGTTTAGTTATTCTGAGTATAAGGAATGCCACCCTATTTGAAATACTCCCGACCTGTACTACGTTGTTCACGAGGGACTTGTGGACGATGAACCCGACACCACCTTGGGACAGATGGTCGCCCTCCCGGAAGTAGAGCAGGTTACCTGACTTCAGGGCTATCGTGTCCTCCCCCTCTCTTCGGACTTCGGACAGTCCCACTATGTCCCACCGTAACCTGCTCAGTTCTTCCTCGAGTTCCACTAACTTCTCTTCCGTCCGCAGTGTGCACGCGTTATATGTTGCCAGGGCCAAGGTCGTTCGGCGAGGGATCCACGCCGCCCGGGGATTCCTAGCACCCCTGGTCTCGGAGCCGGGTCGATTTTCGCCTGAATCTGCCCGGCCACCGGGGCCGCCGGGCACTTGGGGCCGATTTCTATTTGTAGAATCCATAAGGGGGTACGGGCCGTCACCCACCACGCTGTGCCCAGTGCGGGTTGGTGGGGATTTGGTTGCCAGAGCCTCGTTAGTAGTCCAGCAGGGTGCACCGCGAGCAGGAGAGGTTGGCTTGGGCATTGTTCAATTTATGATAATTATATTGCCTCCTTCTGAAAATTTGTTAGAATATCACATTGTTTCACGATAACTGACTCAATACAATTTCACCAAGCGGCTACCCATTTGACAGTTCTCCCAGATCTGACTTTTATTTGCTTTTATACGGTAAAGGCAAAGGACTATGGCTGGCTATACTGTCAATGAGTTCATCGGGTCGTAGGACGACTCGGTGTCCCACACGAAAAGAAGACTGTCAAGTAGTTTCTGTTCAGCCAGCTTTCTTCACCGACAGATATATTAATACCTCACCATACAAAGATATGCGACAAGGTGTAAAGACAACCTTGCTTATTCTATAGGGTGCATGCAGACTATAAAACTGATGACCTTTTCACAATAAAAAATATTTCGGGAAACGTCATTTCTTTTTACTTATCATTGTAATGGTCTAAGATCCAGCCATACTGCGGCTTCACCGAACTGCTTAATGAACGGATAATTGAAATATACTTTTGATACAATAAAATATGTCATTGGATATATTGCATATGGTGCCTAAAAATTCCAATCCAGTTTTTTTTTTTTTTTTTTGCAAAGTGTAAATTTTTAGATGAAAATATTTGAAGGGGTGAATCAGCCCATGAAACTGAACAACTTTCCCCTAGGAACATATGTTAAAATATCAAAACAGAAAACCTACAAATGTCTAAAACTTTTTAACGGCATACAAAACAAACGGAACTACACGTAGAATGAAAACCCGTAAATTTTCGTTAACCACGTGAAGGCTGGATGCGGGTGGCGCTGGACCGATCATCGTGGAGATCCTTGGGGGAGGCCTATGTCCTGCAGTGGACGTCTATCGGCTGAGACGACGACGTGAAGGCTGCCAGTCGACGATCAACACTTTGTTTGAAAGTGGGTCTTTCAGCGCCTGCTTTTATGAACTGTCTGTCTGTTACAGATGTACTAAAGAAAGAGTTACTGGATAACAAATCCATCATTTTGACGTAAATGATATGTACTCAATTTGTTGAGTTCAAACACCTTGAGCTGACTATTGAAGAGATCAAATCGTACTGGCTTTTTATTATGCCGTGTGCTGCTGGATTAGAATAGCATTACCCCATGTTTTTCTCTGGGGTGTCGTAAGAGGGGACGAGGCTCGAGGATTTCATTCGTATTACAACTTTAGGCGAAAGGCTGACCTGTTACTACATTGAGACACGAATCATCTGAAAGTCCTCTCAATATTTATCAGACGTGGCCATAGCTACCGTGGATCTACGGTCGTTAACGCTCTGCCTACCCCGTAGGAGATAAAGGCGTGATATGTGGATGTATGGTTTTTTATTCAAATTGTATGGAAGACTATTATACTTTGATCTCTTAATAGGTCACCTATCCTAGTATTCGTGGTTGGTTATTAAGAAGTATCCATTAGGGGTCCTTTTTTACTCGGTGTCCTGTAGGATAGAAGAAGAAACAGAATATGCCTTGGAACCTTTTGGAACCGAATAGTCTATCCACTGTTTTGTGAAGCGAAAAATAGGTCCTAAATGTGGGCAAGACAGGCAATTTTCTGTGCATAACGTACGAAATAAATTCGTAGAATTTGCTGCAGTATCTTAAACTGTAGTTACGTAAATCAGTATTTTTGAAAAAGACCGTTAAATACCAACCGTCTAAGGGACTCGAGGGTATTGGTGTATTACAATTTTTAGGCGACAGGCTGACAACCTGTCACTATAGTGATACACATGTTTTCTGGAACAACCTTGGAAAACAATCCTCAAAATGTCAGACGTGGCGATAGCGACCGTATTATTACGGCCGTTAACGCTCTGCCTACCCCGCAAGGGATAAATGCGTGATATATGTATGTATGTATGACCGTCAAATTATTCTGCTCAATTGCTTTCCAATACTAGCCACCGTTTTTGAACACGTCTGAACATACATACATACATATATCACGCATTTATCCCTTGCGGGGTAGGCAGAACACGTCTAAACATAGAATCAACAATTTTGTTCATTTTGCGGTCATAATCGAGTCACAAGAAGTAATGTTATTTTACCCAATACACACTGCTTCCGACGTAATACAAAATGCATAAAGATTATATTTACAAAAATATTTTACTACCGAAGTGGGTTTCTTCGTGGAATCGCACATGCACTGCACGATATTGCGATTTGTGACAGAATGACAACCTTTCAAGTTGTCACACCCGCTGACGTTTAGAAAATATGATTTGAGCCGATTCGGCAATCAGACGCTAAGCCGAATTGGCTAAAATTATATTTCAAAACTATACCATGAAATTCAGTTTCTCGATTCTAAAGATCAGCGGGCCGATTGTCAAATTTTTATCGGGGTTGTCATCGGTTTTCTTTTGTGTTAGACTCTACGTATTTGGCCCCGGGGCCATCAAAACTACGCCTGTGGCTTGGTGGGGAGCACGTGCTCACTCGGAAAATTGTCATCGGCTTTATGCCGATACTGACAAAAGCCAATCGCTTTGTTCAGAAGACTTTTTAGAGGAACCGTCTTAAAATGGACATCAACTGTCAAAAGCGCATCGTTATCGGCTTCAACTGTCAAAATGAAGCCGCCCATGAAAGTTAGAAATTCAGTCCTTCACATCCAGAAAAGGTGGAACGCACACTTGATGCACGACGGCGCGCAAAAATATCGTCAGATTCATACTAAAAATGCCCCTACAGTGTCGTCCGTCGAGTGCGGTTTTAGTATGAGGGAGGAGTGACGTTTTTAGTATGGATGGATCTGACAGACCGCTGCGATATTTTTGCGCTTTGTTGTGCGTCAAGCGATAGATCTGCAAAATCACCGCAAAATTATGCGGAGCGTGTGGTAGCTCCCAAAGTAATACAAAATCCATAAAGGTTATATCAGCAAACATATTTTGACGGGCGTCGCCGGCTGCTTAATCAACTTTGGTAAAACGCAGCGGGATGCCAAAATGTATGCAAAAATGTATGTACTGCTTTTAGTATGATGCATCTTAAGTTCTTTTTAATGCACTTATATGCTACTTTGGGTATTTCTTGATTTAGAAACCAAAATGTTTTTTATAGTCCACGTGATAAGACAATAACTTTTTTAAATGAGAACTGACTTAAAGGGACGTATAAAAGTGCGACACTCAACTTTTGTCGGTTAATATGCCTAAAATCTTCTCCTCTGACAAATACTTTTCTGAAAACCGCATCAGAATCGGTTCATCCAAACGCGAGATAATCGCGGACAACAGGACATACAGGTCAAAATGAGAACCTTCTTTTTTTGAAGTCGGTTAAAAAAGCTCTATGATAGAGCGACAACGCAAAATACGCCTATTCACTCTTACGATGAAAAAAGCTCTTATAAAAGCTCTATTTAAAGGTTGCTTCGCACTATGAATGTGACCTTAACTACTTGTACCTACTTGTAGTGAATAGGCATTATCTAGGCAAGCATGTACCATCTTCGTCTGCATCTCCACTTACCACCAGGTGAGATGGCAGACAAATGCGGGCCTATTACATTAAAAAAAAAAGAAAAAAAAAACCTTTTAGGTGGGAAGTAGTTTTATGGTTGTCTACATCTCGTAAAATTGACAACCTAATGGGTCTTTCTTTCATTTCATGTGAGATCGCAAATCGTTCAACGATCTGTTTTTCACTTGTGGGGTGTCCTGGTTCTGGAGAGATAGCTTTCTCAACCTTGTTAAGCTGTTTGTGAAGATCTCAAATACAGCTACAATATCTATTGAATTAGATGCTAGGTTACCTAGCACCATGAACAACAATAAAACTACTTTAGATTTCGCGTATCTATCCATTTATACCTCTCAGTTGAGATCCATTTAATCTGCTGCAAATGCGTTTCAGTCATTGATATGAAGTTATCTACGCACTGGATAGGTTGTCCCATACAAATGACAGCTAATTTTGCAGACCCAATTGAAGCGCCACCTACGAGAGTACCGCGTAGGTATTTGCTTATCTTGACTGCTAGCGTTACCATGGCGATTTCAATTTAGTTCCAGGTTCTTTCGTATTTTCTTTCCTCGACTGCCAGCGCCAAAATAGCGATTTTTAATGTGTTCCACCAATATTGTAAAAACCACCAGTCCAGAGCTAGATTGTCAATGAGTGCCACCAATATTGTAGCAACAACCAGTCCAGAGCTAATTTCAGGTCAGTGGTCTCAGTACATTGAAATTCCTTAACAGCTTATTTATAGGCAGTGCCTGTCTCAATTGCGTACTCAATCAAAATGGAAATGAATTTGTGAATCTCTTTCCTTGTTACGGTTCTCCTTACGAACCTATTTTTTTTTGTAACTTACTAACTTGTACAGCCACAACAGTCTACTGCTGGAAATGGGCCTCCCCCAAATTGGGGGATATTGCCATAGGTACTCACCACGCTTGGCAGGCGGATTGGTGAGCGCAGTGCAAGATATTGTATTCGTTCCATGGATTCATCATTTAGTCGCCTTTTACGGCACCCACAGGTAAAAATTGGGTGTTGCTATTCTAATCCGGCACCACACGGCCAATTTTTTTAACTAAAATCTATTAATTTTAGCTGCTAGAAACTAAAAATGTAATTAAGACTTCAAACGTAACTATTATCTCCAAGCAGGTTCACAATGAATACTTTTAGAATGACAATTAGGAAAACGGTCACAAGATAAATGGATCAGTCATTGTAAAAATGAGAAAATTGTAAGAAACATTTTTTGTTAATAATCAGTATTTATATGTTCCTAACTAGTTTACACGCGACTCGGGTGGTATTGAAAAATAAAAATAAAGGCGATGCCTCGGGGCTGGCCAGGCTAACCACATACCTAGCATGTAAATTTACGCGAGCCACCAGCAATATATTCAAGTCAAGATAAAAAAAAAACTTACTAAACTTACTAAAATATAACATTAATTTCTGCCGAAATGCTTCTACATTTCATTTAAATTTAATTACGTAAAGACTTACGAAATAATTCGTTTTATATTACTCACTTTGGTTTGAGCTGAGGTTTTTGCGGCTCTCAATTTTATATTACGAATACGATCGCTCGAATTCAAATGTCGAAATGGAGATTGAATCCCCATTTCCATGTAACATCACAAATACTCGGGGGACTCAAAAGAAGCCACAGTATACAAAAATGGACAGTACAATGACAAGGTATTAATAAGGGCCTTTCACACACTTAACGCACAACAGAGGGTTAATATAAGGCATCCGTAACGCAGCGGTATATAAGATCCATACAAGAAACGTCAGTCCCTATACTGAAACCGCTCATTCGAAGACGCAAGTGCGTTATTTTAGAGCTACGTTGTGCGTTAAATGTGAGAAGGACCTAAGGTGACACTTTTCAACAATATACGCAAATACGGATCATTAGCAAAGATTATAGAAAATATAATTTTCGACACCTCTGCAAAATAATCATATCGTATCTATTTAATGGCCATTTTAGTTTTATGACATTCATCTGTTTTCTTTTTAAACAAAATAAAATTCATGATAAAACGAAGGTCAACTTCAAAAAAATCACTTACACTAAACACTATAGAACTAAATTAAAGATTAAAGCTAGGATAGATGTAGAAAATGTTCGTTATATTACCAACCAACATGTCTCAATTAACTTTGTGGAATAAAAAAGACCTACTGTTTTCTATTCCTCATTACTGTGAAGTGACAAGCTATGCTTCACACGTTGTCGTTTGATTTGAAATTGAATCAAATTTCCATTATTGGTCTTCCAGCTTTCTATAATATGCTTGCAAAATATAATACATACATACATACATATATCACGCCATTATCCCTTGCGGGGTAGGCAGAGCCTTAACGGCCGCAAGAATGCGGTCGCTATCGCCACGTCTGACATTTTTGAGGATTGTTTTCCAAGGTTGTATCAGAAAAAATGTATATTACTTTAGTGACAGGTTGTCAGCCTGCCGCCTAAAAATTGTAATACACCAATACTCTCGGGTCCCTTAGTCGCCTCATACGACACCCGCGGGAAGGATGTGGGGTGATGCTATTCTAAGCCGACATCACACGGCAGAATAAAATACTAAAATTAAATTTAATTAAATTAAATTGGCAAAATATAATACTAAAATTAAATCAGTAATTGAATGGTAAAAAAAACAACTGGGCGGTAACGAGTCCATGAAACTGAACAACTTTACCCAATCGTGAAATCAAATTTGAATTCAGATGATATTTGAATGTGACTAATTTATCTAGGATTCGGGCCACGTGAGC
Source organism: Keiferia lycopersicella (assembly GCA_029255805.1). Taxonomy (NCBI): domain Eukaryota; kingdom Metazoa; phylum Arthropoda; class Insecta; order Lepidoptera; family Gelechiidae; genus Keiferia; species Keiferia lycopersicella. The sequence goes on from JARACZ010000028.1 coordinate 2,969,978, forward strand.
CTTTGGGTTGCAGAAGTCAGATGCCAGTCGCTCTGTGTAAAAACTTGATTCAACGTCAAATCCCCTAGGTTAGGTAGCCGACAGAGAAACGGGCTAAGGCGAGGAGAATGAAGATTGTAAAATAACACAAATTCACGATCGTTAATTTAAAAAAACAACTGTCCTCTTAAATTAGACGGAACGCGATCACTAAATACCTCATTTCAAATTTCGAATTCACACCTTGTCACCAGATGTCAACAATTCTCATTTACAGGATGTCCCGAAAGTGTCACTGCCGTGACATCTAACTAAACGTGTTTTCTCAAAACTAAAAACACGAAATACATTTTTCTCCGGTTTCCCTATAAATATGTAGCTGGCTTCTGATCAGATTGTCGACTACGAAAATACGATATGTCTTGGTCTGCGTCTGCTCGTGAATGGAATGCCAAAAATGAATCTTTTGTTTGGCTGCCCGCTGCTTGCCAGAACGGAAACAGAGGAATAAAAGCATTTAAAGCTGACATAGAGTAAAAATAAAGGTAGACTGTACCTGAAACCCCAGTTATGATGAGCAACCGCGACTTCAATTTTAGCGTTAATCTTTTGGGATTTGGAAGTGATCCTGTTAATGGAGTATGAAGACAAAGGTGTTTTTGTAGCCGGAAAATACTATAGATTATTTTTAGGGTTATTTAAGAAATCAATTAAAGACATAGGTAAGATAAACTTGACGAACGGTATCCAGCTTTTGCACGGCGGCGCGCTTGCTCACACAAGCCGCGTTGCGCTGGCCTTCATGGACAAGCTCGGCTTTGATCTTTTGAAGCAACCACACTATTTTACCAGGGCGAAAGTTCAGCGTTTTTTTTTTCGGGACAAAGACAAAACATTTTATTACTAGGTTTACATAAGCTAATTGAAAGATTGAAAAAAAAATATAGGGTTCTATTGAACTGATTTAAATATAGAAATAATTTGGTATTTTTATTCACACTCCTTATCTTCCATTTCGCGAATTTAAAAACGTTCCCTCGTAGTACTTCCGTCATTGGTTAACATTGCTTTACTTTTTGATTTATCTCTTTATCGTTTGAGGATGAAATTCTTGTATCGTCGTGCGACAAAATTTTACTAGGTTCACGTTTTTTTTTGTTTCTAGGACTCTCTCTATTAATGGTTTCTCTAAAAACGGGAGACAGGAAAATAATAGCATTTGAAAGGTTTTAGTCGGGTTATTATTCGTTTTTCGCGCCAGACCGGTCGGCACCTTATTGTGAAAGTTTTGCTACGATTGGCAGCTAAGATTTAATAAATTTGATGTATTGAAAATGATTGTTATTTAGCACAGATTTAATAATTATATACGTATTCTTTTTATCTTGTATTCTGTGGAAATTATATGATTTGTATATTCTATAATTTAAATTGTAATAACGTCTAGTTTTTCAAGTCTCGTGGTCTTTTGAAAAATAATAATTTCAAATCTTTGAAAGCTTATTTACAAATTTAAATTTTCTAGAAAAAGCTATTTTGGTTTCAAAGTTTTCTAAAGATTCCGATATTAACACAAAATGTCTTTGATATTTTTTAAATTTTTTTTTTTCATCGAAGATTTTTATTAACAGAAACAATATTTCACAAGTGTATGTAAAAATTGGAATTTACAGGTACTTTTAGATACGCTTACTGATAGTTTTTATTTATTATAGCTGTCGACACGAACTGATTTCAAGACTACAGGATCAGTTATAGCCGAATCACGTATTCAAGTTTTTATCCAACAGCATACATTGCTGGATATACTTAAAAATATTTTTTTGACATAGCCCAGACGGCCAGTATTGTACGCCAAATATTAAGCAAGCTAGAACCATCAATCAAACGAGTCAGTGAAAATGATTTGCGTTTATGTCCCGTCATTTCGGCACCTCCTCAGTAGTCGAGCACAATAAACAAAATAAACACATCGTAAATTCCGCTAAATAGTTTTATTTCGCTCGTAAAAAACATTAGTAAACTACTTTATCAATTCTTGGCCAGCCGTCTCCCTCACAAAAGTTGTTTTTGTAACATTCGTTTCTTAGTTTTCTAACACGTAGTTTTCTTTGGGACATGCTGTACTAGGAATATGAATACGTAGGTAATTCGAAAAATATCAGGAAGTACTTGTAACAAATAATAAAGAAATCTAAAAGTATGTTGATTGCTGTATAGAAGTATAGAATAATATGACATGAAAGATCTATACAAAAAGTTTATTTCTTCAGTAAAACGAAAACTTTGCGGTCATGATCTGACCATCGTACTGAACAACTTTTTGTATGGGGTATTTTTATATGTTGGTAAACGAGAAATTTTCTAGTACCTACTATACTATAAGTAGTTTTCTTTTTCTCCTCCCATACCATGCAGCTGATTTTCTTTATGGTGATGGTTTTTTTTCGTTTGCCTTAGACAGATTCCATTGAAACAATTGTTCAGTTTCATATCAGTTTAGTGCTTGCAAAGTTTTCGGTATGTCCTATCTCATACAAGCCAAAATTTCGTAACTTTACTAATAATATGAACGAACTAAAGACTACAACGAGTAGGGTTACTAGTGGTGGTACCTGCAAGTAAGACATTTAGAACTCAAATAATTTAAGGTTCTATCTTACGTCATCCAAATACACAAGAAAAAGGAAACTACGATCAAACGGATATCCCTATAGGATATCCTCATTGATTGCTGAATTTGCTATATTTTTCCCTTTTATTCAGTACCGGTACGCCACGGTCCCGATTCGCGAACGCCGGGCAAACGCATAGGGCTCACCAGTAGACTTGTACCAACAACGCTCAACGAGAGCTGCCCACGCGTTCTGGCTAGATGCTGTAGGTACGTACGTATACACAGCAAAGGAATAAGCCCCACAAGGATGCTTTAAACGAATCAAAGTTTTAGAGTTAGTTCCAGATAAAGATATAAAGATTATGGAAATCAGTTCTCGTAAAAAATGTATTAGAACTTATTTTAAGAATGTTATAAATATTTCATTGAAAGTATGCTAGCTAGGTTTATTTTCAAAAGTTTTGAAACTATTGCCGGCCATTCATAGACTTAGAGATTTAAAAAAAAATAACAAGTTCGTGACGTAATATTTGTAACGGTGCCGTGGCTAGCCGGGTCTAAACTTCTTTACTTCTTTTTACGTCTTTATTCTGTTTGTTTACTCAAAAATCAAGGTAAAATTTCCCTACTTAAATAGGGACTGTCAAAAGCTGCCCACGCAAATTGTTAGGTAGAATGATTTCAGGAAAAGTTTTTTTAACTAATGGTTCAATGTCTATCGCTTCGTTTCTGGAGAATGAAGATTGATTTATCTTTACGACAACTTTCTGTTTTTTTATTAATTTCTAGTTTTTATGTGTGTGCAAAAATTTTTCACAAATTTTTTATTTTTATGTCATTGCAATTTCTGTATAAAGCCACCTTTTAGAGAAATACGAAACGACTAAAAGCGCCCAACTGACACTCCGCCGAAACACAACTGACCCTTGATAGAGTACGGGCTTGGTTTGTGTGACCTTGAGTACATGAAGAAGGTGGTGGTTCTGCCCAAAAAGACATCTTTATCGCATCAGCTTATAGCAGTCCACTTCTGGATAAAGGCCTTCCCGAGGGTACGCCACAAGGCACGATCTCTCGCTTTCGCCATCCAGCCGCTACCAGCCATTCTCTTGATGTCTTTAAAAGCACATTTCACAGCAAAAAATTACAACTTTAATTATTTTCTCTACAAGAATCAAATCCTGAACCTCAGGCGCATGATATTCAGTCAAACCTGTGTACCAGGAAAACAGATAATCTCGCCAATCCATCTGCCAAGTGCTGTTAGTCTGAAAATACCCCTAATAAGGGGTGGCCCATGTCCAGCAGTGGACTGATAACACAAAAACGCAGTTAAAAATTTACAAATTGGTATCAACTATTTCAAATTCAAATTAATCAAACCATGAACCAGGCACATGAAATCGAAGTCAAATCTGTGTACCAGGAAAACAGATCTGGAGATTTTATTTTGAGGGTGAAGTTCAAAGCTTCCAGCATCCGTCCCAAGGTCAGTAGCACCTTTAATCTACTCCTGGGGTCCGGATCCGGACTTTGATTATCGGGTAAACACTGTGATTGCTTTGCTTAGGTCGACACTTGAGTAATTTAGCGACCCGATAAGTTTTAGGCGTTCGGAACGGCGGCCATCTTACTGATTACTCAGTACGTTTTATTATTGTGAATATTGCTTCTCATCTACATTATCATCTTTCTACCTAAGTTTCAATTTATTTGATGTTGAATGAACTATTGATTAATTATTGGTTTACCCACCTATTTTGTACTTCAAATCGCGTTGCAACAGGATTAGGCTTTGTTCTACGACAAGCTGTCTGCAAGACGTCAAACTTTTTTGGGGCTGAATGCCAGTATTTTTAGTTTTGTGTGAAACGCCGAGTCGTCCAACGACCCAACGAATTCTATTTCACTGCGCTACTGACCATGGTTTGCATTTAACTACATTAATTCTACGAAAAACTTTACTTCGCAGTAATTTTAGCTAATAATACGCGGTAAGAGATGTTTATGATAAAATTATGTATCATCTCGCACTTTGCATACATACATACATATATCACTCCTTTATCCCTTGCGGGGTATGCAGAGCGTTAACGGCCGTAAAAATACGGCGACTATCGCCACGTCTGACATTTTTGAGAAATTGTTTTCCAAGGTTGTTTCAGAAAACAGGTGTATCACTATAGTGACAGGTTGTCAGCCTGTCGCCTAAAATTGTAATACACCACATGGTATAAATATTTGCATACATGGTATAAATATATACGAATAAAAGAAATATTTATAGAATTTTAAACAAAATACAATCATGAACTAAAAATTACGTACCTACTTAATTTACTTGCAAGTTTAAGATGACTAATATTTTATCTTAAGTAGGTAAGATGGAAATTTTATTGCTAAACGTAGCCCTTAAAATCTGATTAGCCCTCAAGGGAATCCTTCGTTACTTTCAATCCCAAAAGACTAAGTACTATTATCGTACTCAAACTACCCTCATATCAGATTATGTTAAAAAAATATTTAGGATAAGATGAATCTAATTAAAATTAAAACTCTGTTGGACGATAGATAATAAAAATATATTTTTTTAGAATAATAATTGCCTTTTGCTCTTGAACACTAAATTGAAGTTAAACAGGGTGTTACAAAAAAGGTTGCAAGCATATAAAATTTCTAAAGAAAGGAGGAAAAAGGAAGAATAGATGTTTTAATAAGCTGTAGCAGAGTAGAACCTCTGCATCCACATCCTTCATAAACCACCTGTCCTTTCACGAATCATTTCAAATTGGAAATTGGAATGCCGTCACACATTTTTCTGACTTTTTGACCCAGTCGCCATAAAATCAGCGAGCAACGAGGATCCAAAGATATAACATCAGTGATTTGTATGTGGTTAGTTAGTAATTAGTGCTCAGTATAGCACATGTGAAGTTACAGCGGACTTACGAAAGTTTGCAGAAAACCCTATAAGGATTTCTTTTCCCGTAATAAAATATTTCAAGTCGCAAGATCACCTTTTATTGGTTTGTGGTGGCACGCACGTGCCACAAAGCTAATCACGATCACTACTACTGCATTAGAATTTAAAATGTTTTTGGTGTGCCCAACTTTAAAACTTCAAAGAAGAAGAGGTGGCTAGTGGAAAAGGAAGAATAGATTTTTTTCACCAAACTGGTTCTTTTTACAATTTGTATAAGAAGACGTAGCTGTACAATTTGTATAAGAAGACGTAGCTGTAACTAAACATAGATCTCATCGATGCTTCAAACAGAGCTGAAGGACTTAGTGACAGACTCCATCCAACTTTGATTAATTTCTATTGGACAGCATCAGACAAATCTCTGCAGACTAGACTTAATCCTAGTTTGAGAGAACATCCCATTTCAGGTCAAGGGATTAAAAGAAACTGTGTAAGTACCTCTTTACCGTCTGGACCCACCCAAGAATCTATTTAAAATCTATATCGGAAACGGCTGTAATGATTCTCACGAAATTGGGTATAAAGAAGGTTTCAAGGGCGAAAAATCAATCTACTTAGACTCATTGTATTACACTTATTTGAGTTTTTTATCTAAAAACGCCATCTATTGAGGCGTAAAAACAAAAAACGAGTGAGCTAGTGCCACAAGCTAGTAATTATGGGATGAGATATTTAAAAAAAATGACAAGAATTTGCCTAATTGTTTTCATTGTTGGGTATGCAGATATGAAAACTTATACGAAAATCTTTCATACACAGTCTTTCAATCTGTGAAGGTACCTAGATGTTTTTCAGTTTTTGTTTTGCTAAAACACAACAAAAATCCGGAAAAATCATAAAGAAAAAATAATGTCTTTCCGGTAGGTAAGAGAGATAAATAAATATATCGTTGTCATTACCGCAAAGGAAAAAACAAATACGTAAAATGTTTGTAAGGTAAGGTTAACTTCATTCGCTTACATAGTGTCACGACCAGCATAACTATCAGTACGCGCCCGTATGAGCGTGTATGGAGCATTGAGGTCAAGTTACGCTGGTCGCTACACTATCTAAGCGAAATAGCATTACCATCAGCGTCACCTGAATGTGCCCTATTAAGGGGCCAACCTATATTGGTTATTTAAGGTAAATGTATGGAAAACCAAAATAACTTGATCCGTTAATTGGGTAACTGGAAGTAAAAGTTTTTTGTCAAAAAAGTTTTTTTAATGTTTGAACGGCTTTTAATTAAAGGGCTAGTTAAATAATCAAAGCAGGAACAAAAGAAGTTTAAATAGTAATAAAAGGACCTCGATCAAATAACCTGTCTGTGTAGTAATAAATCCTTTCGAGTTTTGTTACCAAAAAAATAGCATCATCCCTTTTTCCTAACAGCCAATTTTAGATCTTTTACCTACAATAGCTACATCTATGACAGCTTGCTGGTAAAATTCCTTCAATCTGTCAATATAATTACATCTTTGATTTATTGGATAGAACTTTATCTAATACCTTTAAACGAGCAAGAATTTGCATTAATATACAGGGTGTAAAAAATTTGCTGCAAATATTTTAAGGAGAGAACCAGCCTATCAACTGAACAAAACAAATTTCCGCAAGGAACATAAGTCGAAATATGAAAAAAAAATTTGGCCCTCCCATGCAAAATTACCAACCGACCAAGTCAATTTGTATGGGAGGTCCAAAAAAGTTCTTATATTTCGACCTATATTTATTGGGGAAATTTGTTCAGTTTCATGGGCCGATTCACCCCTTAAAGTATTTGCAGCTAATATTTTGACCCCTTATATAATGACTTACAAAATTTCGGTCGCCAAGTCGTTAGGACTTACAAGACCGGTCTTACAATCGTGAGATCCGAGTTCGATCCCCGCCATGTACCAATATGTTTTTACTCACGTACATTTATCGACTGCTCTTTTAGAGAAGAAAAAACATCGTGGTGAAACCCACATTCAGGTAAAATTTTAATTCAGATGATGAATGTGACTTAACCAGGAATTCAGGCCAGGTATCGGGTTGCAAAAGTCATATAGCAGTCGCTCTGTGTAAAAAGGTGGTTCCACGTCAAATCCAGAAGTTACAAGACAAGTAGAGAGTTGAAAAAAAATTACAAAATCTTCGAATTGAACTAGGGACTCGGATCCTGAGACTTAAACTGCTAGACCATGGACGCTCTTACAAAGGGTAATAAAATGAGTTATTTCCTTAACACCTCGAATAACGGAGTTTCTAATTCAGAAAAGAGACAATTCAACACATTCACGAGTAAATGAAGTAAATTACTAAATTCCTGAGCGTATTGCACTAGGTAAGGTGATTCTCACACTTTACGCACAACGGAGCGCTATTTTAGCGCACATGTAACGCATGCATCTTTCATTTCAAATCTATACATTAAACTGCGTCAACCGATGCGTCTATTAAACAACGCAAGTTCATCCGTGGGTGGTGCGTCATCATCAGTTTTTAGTAAAGAGAAATTTAAAGTCTCTTACGTCTGTTAGATGCATGCGTAATGGTGGCGCTAAAGTGCGCAGCGTCGTGCGTCAGATGTAGGATTTACCTATGGCTGCATTTTCACTTACGTATTCGCCATTTAGATAAGGTGCAAAGTTATAATTAGAATTTTCCTGCACATAGTTTCGTACGTTTCCTTTCAACAAACAGTTTTTTGTAAAGATAATTCTGGTCGTAAGTAGCCTTATATACACTAATCTTCAGTACACACTACACACGTACAAAAAAAATGGTTGGTGTAAAAAAAATATCTGCAAATGTTTTAAGAGGTGAATCAGCCCATGAAACTGAACAACTTTACCTAAGGAACATAGGTTGAAATATGAAAAGAATTTGGACTTCCCATACAAAATATTACCCACCAACCAAGTCAATTTGCATGGGAGGTCCAAAAATTGTTCTTATATTTCGACCTATGTTTCTTGGGGAAAGTTGTTCAGTTTCATGGGCTGATTGACCCCTTTAAATATTTGCAGCTAATATTTTTATACCTTAATATACGTAGTCGGTCCCAAAGTTCTGTCATATATGAAAATACTGATAAAATAAAAAGTACCAATCCGTTTTTAAAAATTTATATATCAATTAAAAATACAATCATCGAAGAATCAAAATAACATAAAACTATTCGAAATGACCTCCCTTGCTTTTAACAACGGCCTTCAACCGCGGCGGCCAGTCGTCTATCGCAGCACGCACCATATCCATGTCGATTTCAGCGACTGCTTTAACTATGGCTGACTTCAGACTCTCCAAATTTTTATGGGGCTTAGCACAGACCTTGCTCTCTAAGACCTGCCAAATTTTATAGTCCAGAGGATTAAGGTCCGGACTGGAGGAAGGCCAATCTTCGTGTCTTATAAACTCAATGTTTTGACGTTCAAACCAGGCTTGAGTGGTCTTGGCTTTGTGAGCGGGCGCAGAATCCTGCTGGAATACAAAGTGATGTCCTGAAAATAGTGTGTTGGGCAGGTCTTTGACGTACCGATCCAAAACCGTCTCTTGGTATACTTTTGCGCTGGTTTTGACCCCCTTTTCGCAAAAATGAACCTCAGTTGGCCCATAGTAGGAGACTCCTAACCAGACCATGACTGAAGAGGGATGATGCCCATGTTGCACCTGCGGAACTTTGTTTCCTGCTTCTTCAGAGCTGGTAGCGTACACTCTATCGTTTTGTTTATTATACTTTTCTTCTATATCAAAAATTTTTTCGTCTGTAAAAAGTATATCGCGGTGCCGGTTTTTCGCGTACCGTTTTAACAACACCCGAGATCTTTTGAGTCTAATTTCTTTTTAACGGGCATTAAGTAAGTGCCCACTCTTTTTTTTGTATGCTCGCAGCTTAAGGTCTTCGTTTAAAACCTTTTTGACTGTTTTTCTACTAACCTTCATCTGCAAAGCCATAAGTTTCTGTTTTCGGACAGGATTTCTTCGTATGCGCTCCTTGATCGCTTTGATCACTGCTGGTGTTCTGGCGGAGCGAGGCCGGCCAGTTCTTTTCTTGTCCTCAACACTAGAGACTTCAGTGTACCTAGTTATAGTACGATACCCAAACCTAAGCGTTATTTTCAATTTTTTGAGCAACTTGAAAATGGTACTCGGCGAGTGCCCACAGCGACGCAACGCCAAAACTGCTATTCGGTTTTCTTTCAAAGTCCACTCCATCGTGAAAAATCGCGCCAAATGATTATTTATTGTTTTAAAATAATTGTTAAACATTCAAAAACGGAATGCAATAAAACTTTTCCAAATCCGTGTTCTAAATTCAAAAATAATATGCCAGTGACAGAACTTTGGGACCGACTACGTACTAATATCCAACGTGGGATAGGTAGAGTATTCAAATTCATATAAATCAAAATCCGACACAAAAATAGTACTTACCTAAATAAAATACATACATACATACATCACGCCTTTATCCCTTGCGGGGTAGGCAGAGCTTAAACAGCCGTAAGGATACGGTCGCCATCGCCACGTCTGACATTTTTGAGGACTGCTTTCCAAGGTTGTTCCAGAAAACATGTGTATCACTATAGTGACAGGTTGTCAGCTAATCTTCATTATCTTCAATCAGTTTATCTTCTTAATTTTAATAAATCAGCCTATCGCCTAAAAATTGTAATACACCAATACCCTCGAGTACCTTAGTCGCCTCTTACGACACCCGCGGGAGCGATGTGGGGTGATGCTATTCTAAATAATATAGTAATGGCATATCATAAGGGGTCCGTTCTGCATAAAAAGCGTTTGTATTAAACGATTATTTTTCTTGTTTGTACACGCCACTACACAAACTTTAAGGCGTATCGCACACTTGACGCACGACGAAACGCTAAAATATCTCAGCGGTCTGTCAGATTCATAATAGAAACGTTACTCCCCATACCAAAAACGCACTCGACAGGCTACACTGGGATAGCCCTGCGTTGATAGCGGTTGAGCGGTTTTAGTATGGACATTGACATTTCTAGTATGGATATCTGACAGACAGCTGCAATATTTTAGAGCTCCGTCCGGCGTCAAGTGTGCGATCCGCCTAACCTTCCTTTCGCTCCCCTAAAGCAATTCATATGCAACCCTGCTAGTTGACATTTAGGTAACCGTAGATAAGTTACATTCAGATGTTCCACCTCCCACGTGGTAGGTAGCAGTCCTTGACAATATCGCGACCTTTGAACTTAGCCAGTAATTTTGTCCTAGATCAAAGAATAGTGATGTGGAGGTAGCTACAAAGAAAGTTTCGCATCACATCAGCCTTTAGAAGTTCACTACCGGACTCCCCCAGGACACGAAAAGGAAAAAAGGCCAAGGCAATAGTTTTAATATCTTCATGTTTTGTGTACCAATTAAATTTCTGACGTCTGAGAAATCGTAACTTTGGACGTACTCCGGCCAGAGAGTGGATTTCAAATATATTATGTTTTTAGATTTTCGCGGTTGTTCGAGGTAAAAACAAACATAATCGTGGTGATAATCCCGTTAATACTATTAATTTCTTAAAGGTTATAATGCGATACATGAATGCGAATCTGTGCAACTAAATTATAGGTACATGTATAACACGTTTTCTTTTACTGGACGATTCACACATACCCTGAAAATTCACACTCACACACAATATATAATAGGGTTATACTAGTCGTTGTGGAATCGAATTATGACGTTTCAGAAATTGATCTCCAGATGGACCAATGACTTGTCGAGAGCGGCTGGTAGCGACTGGATGGCAAAATCGGGAGATTGTGCCTTCTAGCGTACCTTGGGGGAGGCTTACGTCCAGCAGTGGACTGCAATAGGCTGAAGTGCTAATGAATGTTATACCGGGTATAGGGGGCAGTTTTCCGAATAGTGATTATGTATGCGGACCATTAAACTGAACAACTTTCCCCGAATAACTTATGTCTGGTGTATGGACGGTTCTAATATTATTTAGGTCTAACCTACTCACCTGCACTCGTAAAGAACTTCTGTGGCGCTTCTGAGGGCTTCGTCTTGAATAAAAAGTGAGCGCTCTAGTTTCTGCTCTGTGTTTGAGATGACGATTCTTAAATAGCCAAATATATAAAAAAAAGTTTTACCGGATCAGATTGCTTAATTAATAACGTGGCGATAACGAACGAATTTTGCGGTCCTTAACGCTCTGCCTACCCTGCGAAGGATAAAGGCATGATTTGTGTCTGGGTACGTTTATGTAGAATCCTCTTTAAAATGTCACAAAATCATGGTTTTTTTTTCGTTTATGTTTCAATACGTACCTACACAGTTTTCTAAGTAAAAATATGAAAAATGTTGTTATACAGCTATTTATTTTAAAATACTCGGATTCTACGCCGATTTTTAGGTGGCGAGGTACTTGTTTTGTATTTTTAGAATTCTTAGTTACCTAGTAGGGTTAGTGATTCAAAGATAGGTCCCCGAAACACGAATATAAGTGTCCAGGGTTGTTGAAAGACCTAATTTAACTTTTGGTCGTTTGTAATCGTCAAACTTACGTATGTATAAAATACGGCGAAGGCGAAACTCTGAAACGACTTATAGCATAAAAAGTCCAATTTGTTTTAAAATTTATAACTATTAAACAACAGATGATTGTCGTGTGATGCCGGCTTAGAATAGCATCACCCAATTTCTTCCCGCGGTTGTTGTAAAAAGCAACCAAGGGACTCGAGGGTTTCATGTGTATTACCACGTATTACAACTTTAGGCGACAGGCTAACAACCTGTCACTACAGTGATACACGAATCACTTACAACACTTGAAGAGGAATTGGGGTGATGTTATTCTATGCCGGCATCACACGGCAACAACAAAGATATGTGTTTTTATTCAGATTCTGATCTGTACAGTTGGCAGATTGAATAGATGACCACAAACCGACAGTACAGTTGGCACATCACACATAGACAACACTTGTGCGAAATGTCTTTTGCTATAAATTCACACTAACGCGATCTAAATCGGCGAATGCTTGGTGGATTTCACATAAGCCAACAAAGATTGCGGCATTGGTCAGTACACACACACATACACAAATCACGCCTTTATCCCTTGCGGGGTAGGCAGAACTTTAACGATCGCAAAATTATGGTCGATATCGCCTCGTCTGACAAGAATTGAGGGCCCTTTCAGATGATTCGTGTATCACTGTAGTGACAGGTTATCAGCCTGTCGCCTAAAATTGCAATACACATGAAACCCTCGAGTCCCTTAGTTGCCTTTTACAACACCCACGGGATGAAATGGGGTGATGCTATTCTATGCCGGCATCACACGGCAGTACACACACACATGCAACAAATACCTGACTACACTTGGGCAATGCCTTTATTTTTATTACTCGTACTATATCTCAATTCATTTTTTTTAGGTATTAAATGACATAAAGAACTTAATAGGTACTAAAGTGTTTTCAAAATGACTGATCTAATTTTTACAATATAAGGTGTAAAAATATTAGCTGCAAATATTTTAAGGGGTGAATCAGCCCAAAATCTGAACAACTTTCCCCAAGAGACATAGGGCAAAATATGCAAATTTTTTTAGACCTACCATACAAGTTGAGTTTGTCAGTGGGTAATTTTGTGTGGGAGGTCGCAATTTCTTTTTCATATTTCGTCCTATGTTCCTTGGGGAAAGTTATTCAGTTTCATGGGCTGGTTCACCCCGTTAAATATATGCAGGTAATATTTTTACACTCTGTATAATGATTTTGCAGCGTCATAGTGCTATTGTAAATCTCATTCATTCTTATCGTCATGGGATTCCGCAAAACTCCTTTCGTCTGTAACTGCGAATGTCCAAATTACCGCAAAACCGTGTGGTATGTGTGAAAACCACACTTATCGTTGAGTGACGTAACAGCTTCAGATGTTTTTACACCTTGGTTAGTCATCGGCTCGTTTCATGTGTGACATTTATAACTGCTTTGTATAATGTAATGTATAATGCATGACTAAGGGACTCGAGAGTATTGGTGTATTACAATTTTTAGGCGACAGGCTGACAACCAGTCACTATAGTGATACACGTTTTCTGAAACAACCTTAGAAAACAATACTCAAAAATGTCAGACGTGGCAATAGCTATTATTAATATTAATATTTTAACGGCCGTTATTGCTCTGCCTTCCCCGCAAGGAATAAAGGTGTGATATGTGTGTATGTATAATGCATGATTTGTTAACTGGTATGATAGAAACAGAACACGACATGAATCTTTTAAAAAACTGTAACCCAGTTATACCTATCTAATACTTATAAACTTGTTGATATACTCTTAACCGAAATCTCTGAAACGACCTCAACGTATTCTAATACTTTTTTTAATAATCTTATTAAATAATTAATCTATCTGCGTGTCATTTCTCAAAAATCGTTGCTTCATTCGTTTTTTGTTAGTCGCTATCTTACTAAAAACGGTGGATTGCACATTTAATTCACGACGGAGCGCTAAAACATCGCAGCGGAGTGCGGTTTTTGTGTGGGGAGTGTCGTTTTTAGAATGGAGCTGACAGACCGCTACGATATTTTAGCGCCCCGTCGTGCGTTAACTGTGCGATCCGCCTATCGTGACATAAAATTAAACAAAAAATCGAGTGAACTTTGTAAACCATTTGATTAATATTAAGTTGCTACGTTTCCTCTCGAAAAGCAAGGAAATTAATATAACTGGCAACCTCTATCACCGTTTATTTGAATTTCGAACTCTTCAACCAAATTTAAAGTCGCAAGCGCAGTCAGGATATTCGCACACAAAATGCGCATTTACAATTTACAAAACCTGTTCGGAAGATTATTGCCATCCTAATGTAGTTGCACTGCTCGTCGATAACAGTTACTATTCCGTTGATAACAGTTATCAACGACATAACTGTTGCAGTTATGCTTATGCGCGAACATACACGCACTTTTATAGGCCAAGGTGCGAAAAAATGTAGTTTTTATAACTGCAACTAAGATATGAACAGTTTTTCTGTCTTTTGAGTCGGATACCGAGTCATTGAACGACCCAATGGACTCTGGTGTTGTGACTTTTGAGTTTTTTAAGATCCCAAAAATATGCAACAATCCTAAACAATAAAAAGTAAAAAAACATACTTGTATGTATATAGGTTTATCCAAAATTTATCCACGTCAAATCCCCCAGGAGGTAGCCGACCCCGACAGAGAACGGAATAAGGCAAGGCGAATGATGAGGTTTATCCAAAAAAGTACTATTTTGAAAGAGGCAATTTTGTATTATAAAAAAAAAATACGGTTATATTTTTCTAAAAGTTACTACTTTCAAGAATTACGAGTATTGCCAAACGCAAAAATATCAATTTCTCGAATGGCTGGCTAATAACTTTAAAACCACTTACAACGCCTTCAAACTGTGGTCGTTTGTCCGAAAACAATTTGCAATATTTTTTATAGACACACAATAAATCCGTTGAATCGTTGTTTTCCAAGGGAAACGCTTTTTTAGGTGGATGTTGTTGACCCGAGAAATGTTATAACTCTGTTAATACCAAGAAAAAAATTCAAAGGGAGCCTTACTTGTAACCATAGTGACGCTATGGAAAACTCGACGCAATCACATTTAGCGCGTGTTCAGTTGAACAAAATTCAAAGAACATGAACATCAAAAGTCACAATCTTCTTCTACTTCGAGTCGATATCAAAAATTATAATTTTATTTGACCAATATCTGACTATTAGCTTTCAGCAGGGTCTACAGTCATAATGGAGGAGTATTTGCCATATTCATGAAACTAGACAGGTGGATTTGCGAGCGCAGTGTAAGGAATTGTATCTACAGACTACCTTGCCACCTATTCCATGAATTACCCGCAGCTGATTTCAGAGGCGACATAGGGATAAATACAAGGAATGAGCAGCAGCAGCAGCAGGGTATCATCATAAATGAGTGAAAGCAAGAAATTGAAAAAAATTACTAGCGTCGACCGGCAATCAAATCCGGACACGTTGGGGTTCCGTCCCACGTTGCTGCTCTGCCACTGAGCTATCGACGCATCGATCGATCTCGTTAATTTCACCATTAGGATAGGGTTTTTTCAGCGTATCACCCGTAATTTGTAGCGACACATATCATATCTGATTGCGATGCTTTTAACTCAAATTCCTAGATTTCTTTCATGCCTATATTCCAGTTGTTTAAAAGGTTCTCTCCCAGAAAATTTTTCGCTCTAAGCAACTTGGTTGCTCACTTTTCTCAACACGACAGTTTATGATATATCGTCAAAGTTAAGGATTCCAGTGGCGTAAGGAAAAAGCTGTTATTAAAATTGACTGCGTAAACATTTTAGTTGTTTGAGTACATTGTCTGAAGTATTAGATTAATGCATTGTCTTTCTTTACGACCTGCGTTCACAAAAAGAAGGTAGGTATTTTATGAGTTAGCTTGCATATAAAGATAGATATGATTTACCGTGTGATGCCGGCTTAGAATAGCGTCAACCCATTCCTTTCCCGTGGGTGTCGTAGAAGCCGACTAAGGGATTCGAGGGTTTCATGTGCATTGTAATTTTAGGCGACAGGTTGACAACCTATCACAATACTGATATACAAACATTTTGTGAAAGACCATTCAGGGCGTCTCATCGAGGCAACGGGAGATCCAAAAGCTGGCAGCTACTTTGGCCAAAGGATTAGCCTGGCCATTCAAAGAGGCAATGCTGCCAGTCTTTTGGGAACCTTGCCACGGTGTGCCGCCTTGGGGGAAATATTTTATTTGTAAATTGTAAACATAGGTAGATTTTAAATAAATAAACACAAATAACATTTGTTAGGCGTGGTGATTTGATAACGACTGAAATTTAACGGTCTTTAACGCTCTGCCTACCCCGCCAGGGATATAGGATTAACTTGTGTATGTATGTATGTAATAAACTAGGTACTTCTTCTTAAAGATTCTGCCCCGTGAAAATGTAGGCCATTCTAATGAATGAACATTTTACTATAAATACGATTCATGGTAAAACCGCATCACGAACTGTCTAATGCGTTTCGTTGAAGAACAAATTTGCTTAGCTACCAAGAACCAGAGGATCAATCATTTAAAGTAGACAATACACTTGATTAATGGCACTGAAATAGATCATCTGTGTACTATAAGGTATCAAGATTACAATTATAAATGTGAAAGTTTGTATGTTTGTATGTTACTCCTTCACGCAAAAACTGCTGAACCGATTTTCATGAAATTTGGGTCACATATTAACACGTAGGAGTTTTTATCCTGAAAAATGTTCCTTTAGTACGCCATGCCACCACCTTGTAATTATATAATATGTAATATAGGTCTTTAAATTACCCAAAAAAATCTAGATTCTGAACACACTTAGCTCTACTAATCTGCAATATTGTTTTTTAATATTTGAAGAATTTGGACACTCCATACAAAATGCTCTATCTATCTCTATGGGAGGCTTATTAGTTTTTTTTTTAACTTCTAGTATTAAAAACAATGTGATTGGTCGCTAATGTAATAAATCGTGTAAAAGAGCGCTTTATTTCCCAACAACCGTGATACGTTTATGTATTTGTATGGTATGTACTTAAGTATTGGTATTTTATTTATGAGGATTATGTAGGTATATTTAATTATGTAGGTATGTATGTTATATATTCTTTTATAGCATTAGTTATTTATTTAGTTTTCATGTAGTTTCTTTTATTGCCTAATTGCCCCAAAATTTTAGATTATTTTACAACACATGGGTTGGCTGGAACAGATCTCTCATTTAGAGATAAGCTCGCCTTTGCAACATTTTTTTTTGTATTGTGATATGCTAAGAAGCATACTAGCACGCCAATGATTAGATGATTAGATAGGCCTCTCTCTCCCAAATAAAGCACGTATTAGTAAGTATCTCTGAATAGTATATAAGGTGATGTATGTGAGTAATAAAGGATTCAGTGTAATCAACGTACTCCTGTGTATCACTTCAGCAACCCCAGCGTAGTTATCGCATGGCGACCGGGGTCATCTACCCGAACCTGCGTGGAAGGCTGTGAGTTTTTTTTGTTTTGTTTTTTCCTAAGGGCATATGTAAGGTTGAAGAACTGTTTTGAGCCCGGAAATTCAATGTGATATGCTAAGAAGCATACTAGCACGCCAATGATTAGATGATTAGATAGGCCTCTCTCTCCCAAATAAAGCACGTATTAGTAAGTATCTCTGAATAGTATATAAGGTGATGTATGTGAGTAATAAAGGATTCAGTGTAATCAACGTACTCCTGTGTATCACTTCAGCAACCCCAGCGTAGTTATCGCATGGCGACCGGGGTCATCTACCCGAACCTGCGTGGAAGGCTGTGAGTTTTTTTTGTTTTGTTTTTTCCTAAGGGCATATGTAAGGTTGAAGAACTGTTTTGAGCCCGGAAATTCAATGTATATGGCATATTGAGAGTCTATGCCTGCTGCAGATGTGTGTTCCGCGAAGAGGAAGCACAGTCATCAACTGATTTTACCCATATGCTATTGTGTTTGGTGGCATTTGATTTTATAATGGGGACGCAGCAGTCGAAAGATAATGTTATTGTCAGTCAGACACCAAACGTGGCGGCTACAGCAGCAACAGTTGGGATGGAGCTATCGGAGATATTGTTGCTGACGATAGTAGTGGCGATAGCTGTTTTTGTGTTGCTCAAAGCGTTGAGGTTTTTTAATGAGCACCTACTGGAGGAGTTAGACCGGCGAGCGGCACGGCGCGCTATTCGCTCTCAGTCAGAGAGTGTATAAGTTGAGTGGTTCCACGTCTATCCGATCAGATTGTGAATATATGTGTGCATGTAACTAATAATGAATTCGCGAGTGTTTTGCGGCAGTTCAGTGTAGTTTTAAGGTGTTACTTATAGTGTTTATTTACGAATGGCTAGTTTGCAAAGACTTCTAGAAGAGTTAAAGGAAGTTCGCGATAGCGTAGTGAAATTAGCAAAAGATAAACGGCTAACTGCGCAAGGGCAAACTAAGTTATTAAAAGCGAGATTGATTAAGGAAGAGTTTGATAATTTGATTAAAACTTTAAATAAAGTAGAGGTGGTAGCTGAGGATTTAAGATTAATTGTTCAAATTTCGGAGCAATTTAATTCGCTGTTCCGGGAAATAGAGTCTTTAGTCAGCACAATGGCCTCTTTTGATTTAAAAACAGCGCTTACGCTGCTTCCGGTAGTTGATAATAATAGTGAAACCCAGTTGGGACAACTTATAGACGGACTAGAATTTTATAAAAGTACCTTGAAGCCAGAGGAACACAAAATGTTAGCTGATTTCGTGCTTAGGACTCGGCTATCGAGTAGGGCTAAAGTTAGACTAAGCAAAACATATATGAATGTTGATAGTCTGATTGGAGATATCAAAAAGTTTTTATTGCCAAAAAAATCGTATACTGCAATTTTATCGCAATTACAGCGGTGTAGGCAGGGCAGCAGGAGTATAGCGTCGTTTGGCGATGAGATCGAGAAGCTGATGACTGACCTTACGTTGGCCCAGGCTGATGGGGATGAAGGAGTCCAGAAGATCCTGAGTCCACTAAACGAGAAAACAGCTGTAAAGCGTTTTGCCGATGGGTTAAATAGCCAGCGGATTGGGACGATTGTCTCAGCGAGAGGCTTGAGTTCTCTTAGGGAGGCAATTTTGGTCGCATTGGAGGAGGACGTGGTCCCAAATACATCAGAGGGTTGTATGAGTTTTGTGGCTGGACCGAGGCGCTGGTCTCAAAATAGTTACCAACGTGGTAATAATCATATTTGGAATAATGGTAGAGGTGGAGGTGTGAAGCTATCTAATGCGCGCTATGTAGCGAGTCAGCAAGGTCGGGGCCGCGTGAATCATACGAACAGAGGTCGTAGTCACGGTAGTCAGCAAAATAATCATAGCCGATCTTATCGGCCATTCGCGCGAAATAGAGTAGTGAACTGTGTAGAGTCGCAAGACACGTGCCCGAATGAAGATGAGTCTCAGAGCACGTTTTTTCGAGACCACGAACAGTGACATAGAAATATTTAGTTATGGAAAGGGGAATCACGTAGTCTTCGATAGTTATAATAAGCGGTTATCTTTGTTAGTGGACACGGGTGCCAATATTTCGATTTTAAAGTTAGGATGGTTACAAGGGCTGTTAGATAAGTTTAAAGTAGTGCCAGATAGGCTTAGAATAAAAGGGGTATGTGGAGATCTAGTTTCTGTAGGTTATATTTATATTGATTTATGTTTGGATGGATATAGTTTTTCGCATAAGTTTTATGTTTTTGACGATTTGCAGTGTAAGAAAGATGGCATTTTGGGTGAAGAGTTTCTGTTGAAGTACAAAAGTTCTGTGGATTATGAGAAAAGGGTAGTTAGTTTTCAACATAATTCAGGTGTAAAATTATGTACGGAATTGTTTTTAGGTCAAGAGCAGACAGTGACTGTTCCGAGTAGGTGTGAAATTATTAAGTACGTGCCAACAGCGTTAAAGGGTGTTTATGTTATTCAGTCAGAGGAGGTGTCGCCAGGGGTGTTCGTAGCAGCTTCAGTTGTAGAATGTGACGGCGGTAGGGTTCCGGTGAGATTTTTAAATACGCGGGAGGAGGATGTGTCGTTAGGAAATTTTAGTCCAAAAGTGAAGAATTATACGGACTATGATGTTTGTTATTTTGAGTCGGGGAATAGTTTGTCTGTGGATAGAGTTAAAAAGTTATTTGAGTCGCTTAAGTTGGGAACTTATTTGAAGGAGGAAGAGCGAGAGTCCATTGAGAAAATATGTGCTAAGTATGCGGATGTGTTTCACATGCCGGGAGATAAATTGTCTGTGACGAATTTATTCGAATATGACATAAAGTTGCAAAATGATGCCACTCCTGTTTATGTCAAGCCGTATAGAATACCACGAGCACAAAAGGAGGAGTTATCGAAGCAGGTTGGCAAGCTGTTGGATGATGGCATAATTGAGGAATGTTCTAGTGAGTGGTCTTCTCCTTTGTTGCTTTTAACGAAGAAGTTGGATAGTAGTAATGAAAGGAAGTGGAGGATTGTGATTGATTATAGGCTTTTGAATAAGAAAATAGTTGACGAAAAATTTCCATTGCCAAATATACAGGAGATAATTGATTCTTTATCTGGGTGTTTGTATTATTCACATTTGGATTTAAGTTCAGGTTATTATCAGTTAGCGTTGTCTCCAGATTGTAGGAAGTACACAGCTTTTACAGCAGATAAACAGTACCAGCTGAAGAGACTACCAATGGGGTTGAAGACAAGTCCGAGTGTGTTTTCTAAGCTCATGTCCATGGCTTTGTCAGGGTTAAATTACGAAGTTTGTTTTTTGTATCTTGATGACGTAATAGTTTTTGGGAAAAGTTTACATCAGCATAATGTTAATCTGGTAAAGGTGTTAGATAGGTTCAGGAAAGTCAATTTGAAGTTAAATCCATGTAAATGTGAGTTTTTGAAGAAAGAGATTAATTATTTGGGACACGTGATAACACCGAGCGGAGTATTGCCTGACAGTAGCAGGATTGAGGTGTTGCGTAATTATCCTGTTCCTAAAAACGTAGACGAAGTTCGGCGTTTTGTAGCTTTTGCTAATTTTTATAGGAAGTTTGTAAAGGATTTTGCGCGAGTAGTTTTTCCGTTGCATCGATTATGTAAGAAAAATGTCGAGTTCCAGTGGTCAGAGGAATGTGTAAAAGCGTTTGAAACCCTAAAGTTGGCGCTTTGTTCGCCACCAGTTCTGGAGTATCCAGATTTTTCGGAAGAGAATGTGTTCAGGTTGCAGACAGATGCGAGTGGTGTAAGCTTAGGCGCTGTTTTGTCAAATAGTAATAATAAACCTGTAGCTTATGCTAGTAGACAGCTAAATAAATCAGAAATGAACTATCCAACAATACATAAGGAGTTATTAGCTGTAGTGTGGGCTGTTAAACATTTTCGTCCTTACTTGTTTGGTAGGAAGTTTAGAGTTTTGACAGACCATAGACCATTAGTGCACTTATTTAGTATGACGGACCCTAATAGTCGGTTGACAAAGTTTAGGCTTGCTTTAGAGGAGTTTGATTTTGAGATAGAGTATGTGAAGGGGTCGGAAAATGTAACGGCAGATGCTTTGTCACGTATTATTATGACGTCGGAGGAGTTGAAAGGTTTAAATACAAACTTTGTAGGAGTTTTAACGCGTTCTATGAAACGGCGTTTGGAAGACACCGGATATGACAGAGGAGTTTGTGAGGGGAATGATAGTTCGCTCTTAGGTTCCGGCCGGCCTAAAGTAGTGGATATTATCAAAAAAACTTCAAATGACGTGGAATTGGTAGTTTGTTCGAACAAATATTTAAAGACTATTCAAGGTATAGAAGGTAATCAACCCTTAAGGGATATTATTTTTAGTAACTCTACATTTTACATAAGTCAGGACTCTTTACTAACGGAGGTGCGCCGAGACGCAACGATGGGAGAGCTGATAAAATTATGTAAAAGTAATGGTATAGTAGAGTTAGTATTGGTTAAAAATGAGCTCAATAAGAATTGTATTAAAATATTGACACAAGAAGCTTCTAAAAATAATTTGTTTCCTCGTTTATGCATTGTAAGTGATGTAGAGAGGATAAGCGACAAGGAAATGATAAGAGTGATTTTGAACGATTATCACTTATTGCCGTCTAGTGGGCATGTTGGGATCACTAAAATGGTAAAGAATATAAGGAAGAAATACTACTGGAATAATATGTACAAAGACGTTGCGAATTATGTAAAACATTGTGCTGAATGTCAAAAACAGAAATTCATAAATAGGAATATTAAGGAGGAAATGTGTATAACTTCCACAGCTACCTCTTCTTTTGAGAAAATATTTTTAGATACTGTTGGACCGTTGGAGGCTGATCATAGTGGGAATAACTATATACTTACCTTACAGTGCGAACTGACGAAGTTTGTCGAAGCATATCCTATTCCAGACAAATCAGCGGATACGGTGGCCAGGACTTTGGTTGAAAATTTCATCATGAGATATGGTGTTCCGAATATAATTGCAACTGATTGTGGAACGGAATTTATGAATTCCATAATAGAAAATGTTTGTAAATTGCTATCTATTGAGAAAATTAATTCGACACCATATCACCATGAGAGTATAGGATCCTTAGAAAATTGGCATAAACATTTGGGTTGTTATTTAAGAATTCAAGCCAAGCAATCATCAAATTGGAGTTCTTGGATACCGTATTGGTGTTTCGCTTATAATACGTCAGTTCACACGAGTACGAAGTATTCCCCCTATGAGTTAGTTTTTGGGAAAAATTGTAATATACCAAATAATTTGTTACGTAGAGTAGAACCATTATATATACATGATAATTATCCATTGGAATTAAAATATAGGTTACAGAAGGCACAATTGGATGCGAGAAATAACTTATTGAAATCAAAAGAAATTAGAAAAGTTAGTTTCGATAAGAAGTTAAATAAAATTAGTTATAAGGAAGGAGATTTAATTTTAATAAAAAATGAAAATTACAACAACAACAACAACAACATAAATCACGCCTTTATCCCTTACGGGGTAGGCAGAGCGTTAACGATCGTAAAATTACGGTCGTTGTCGCCACGTCTAACAAGTATTGAGGGCACCTTAAGATGATACGTGTATCACTATAGTGACAGGTTGTCAGCCTGTCGCCTAGAGTTGTTATTGCGTGCTAACACACATGAAACCCTCGAGTCCCTTAGTTGGTTCTTACAACACCCACGGGAAGAATTGGGGTGATGCTATTCTATACCGGCATCACACGGCAAAATTAAAATTACAATAAGTTAAATGATTTGTATTTAGGTCCATATGTTGTAATAAGAGATTTAGGCGAAAATGTGAAGGTAATTAAGAATAATAAAGATTATTTAGTGCATAAGAATAGAACTAAGAAATTTAATGAGTGAAAATATTATCTTTTAGTGTATTAATATTTTAAATTTATC
Source organism: Keiferia lycopersicella (assembly GCA_029255805.1). Classification (NCBI taxonomy): domain Eukaryota; kingdom Metazoa; phylum Arthropoda; class Insecta; order Lepidoptera; family Gelechiidae; genus Keiferia; species Keiferia lycopersicella. Next base: position 2,993,539 of record JARACZ010000028.1, read on the forward strand.
ATTTTTTTTTTCCTATTTTAAGGAGGCTCGTTTCAGGGGAGGGACGCCTATCCTTTTCAGGGGAGGTGTGATATGCTAAGAAGCATACTAGCACGCCAATGATTAGATGATTAGATAGGCCTCTCTCTCCCAAATAAAGCACGTATTAGTAAGTATCTCTGAATAGTATATAAGGTGATGTATGTGAGTAATAAAGGATTCAGTGTAATCAACGTACTCCTGTGTATCACTTCAGCAACCCCAGCGTAGTTATCGCAGTATTAATTTTCCATACTATTTATGCAATAAAGAATATACATATCGAGGGGTTCCGGGCTATTTGTATTAACCGCCATTTTTGAAACTTTACACCAGAGCAGTTTAAAGTTTAAAGTTTCAGAAAAAAAATCATAACTATAACAAATCGCATTATTTTATCACAACAAAGAAAATTTCTGTTCCTGTTACTCATTATCTATAATTTGATTAATATTTTTTTCTGATATTTCTCTTTTTAACGAAAATATATGGCGCTTAATACAAAGTGACCCAAAATTTTCATTTTTTTGTTCCAGGCTAAATGACTTAACCGCCTGAGATAATGGGTTTTTGTTCCAGGCTAAATGATTTTACCGCCTGAGGTTATGGTTTTTTGTTCCAGGCTAAATGACTCAACCGCCTAGATTTATTAATACATGTTCCAAGCTAGTACCTAGAATTGAAAATACTAGCTCTAAGTACTTGCTTTTACCAAAAAGTTATTCATATTTTAATCCTAAGCGAATAAATTTAAATACCACATCTTAAACTGCTAAATATGGCTAAAAATATGACTACATTTGTTTATTCGACTTATTGTATTAAGCGACATTTGACATGAATTTTACTAAGAGGCTAACTGTTTTAAGCGACATTTCTATATATTTATAAGGTCAGGCTAAATGGTTGAACGTATGCACCCTGTAAATTATTGTTCCAGGCAAAAAGGTTTAAACGACTGTGTGGTCATTTGGTAGTGAGCTTAAGTACACAAGCCTTAAATTTGTCAATATTTTGTGCCGGTTCATACATTGCACTTCGAAATAGGCCCAAAAAATACGGTTGTATTAAGCGACATTTTTTTGCTCCGATCATCACCAAACCGAGCTCAAACGACGCAGAAAAATTCGCTGATTCCAAATATGTATAAAAGTCTATATCGCAAAAATTGTCGGTTAATACAAATAGCCCGGAACCCGTCGATATAATGGTGTCCAGAATCTAGTTTTTTTCTTTGGACGACCTTAAAAAGGATGCCTTGTGATAAATTACATACAAATATTACTCTACATACAAAATTTCTTGTCGCTTCAGATACGTTTTTGAGATGCTGGTAATGTATAACCAGGATACCGGTTCTGGTTGTATAATTATATGTCTATGCATGAGATAGATTACTGATACTGCACCCCAATCAAATTACTTTTTCATCACAGTACTTAATCCCTGAAGCCATATCCCCAATAATGGCACAATTAATCTTCTGCACCGGCTCAAACCAGTTTCATCCGGTTTTCCTATGGGACCAATGCGTGTTTTATTGGTTGCAATCTGCCCCTATCGCGGTAATATCACCCCATAAGGGTCCATAGGGGACTTGACCCGGTTATGGGCCGCCACGTGGCTTTTATGGGGAGTTATTGACCTCTGTGCGTCCTCTTTTAAATGGTCCTCGAAATTTGATGTAGCGAAAAGGGGGAATAATAGGCTGTTAACAGTGAGCCTTCTCTGTAAGGGTTTAAGCGGTATCTTTTCCTGACTGCCGTAGAAGGTTTGTGTTTGGAGAGTTTGTATGTAATTACGCATTTAAGTTTGTTCAAGTAAATTCTATTTCACGGCCTACAGCGTATGTTGACAAATGAGGTGTAGTTAAGTGGTTTGTACACTTACCGTTCAACGCAGCGCTGTTTTAACGCTTTCATTTCATTCGTTTGTCAGATGAAAGAAGATTTCCAATTCCGTATACCTATTAAAGATTGACGTTGATGCAGCACCAACAGATGCACTGGCGTTTTTGACAGACGCATTTGTTGACGCAGGTTTATGCGTTGGACCTGCATCAACGTCAGTTTTTAGTATGGGAAATTTGAAATTTCCGTATTTTATTATTATTATTATTTATTTAACCATTTATTGTACACAATATAACACAAAGGACATAAGATTAAGAACAATACACAACAGGTCAGCAAATCCTTACGTCCTTAGTCCTTACGTCTTACAGACACATGCGTTACAGAAGAGCTAAAGATGCGCTGCGTCGTGAGATAGATTTAAGATTCGCTTTACCACAGGAGGTTAATGACACTGTCAGCACAAAAATATATACATTCAAAACGGTGGATTTTACCCTAAAAATGTATTTATAAAATTATGATAGGTTTTAGATCTAAGTTATTTCACCTACATTCCGTATTATCAGATATTAGGTCGAAGACCAAAAAGACATCGAAAAAGGCATTCATAATTTACCAGCCTCTTCAAATAGAACAGGATGTACCTGCATAAAAACTATACTGAATTTTAAGTAGACTTTCGCAATATGCTTTCGTAAGCGCCATTACTTTAAACTAACTATTATTTTAGGCTAAAGTGCTTGGGATCGTCATTATAACTCAATGCGTTTGACGTTAATGATCCATTAGGCCTGTAAAGAGATTTATCTAGAAGAGGAAGATTGCACACATACACATACACATATCACGCCTATATCCCTGATGGGGTAGGCATAGCGTCAACGACCGCAAAATTACTGTCGTTATCGCCACGTCTGACAAAAATTGAGGGCTGTTTGAGATAATTCGTGTATCACTATAGTGATAGGTTGTCAGCCTGTCGCCTAAAAGTTGTAATACTCCTGATACCCTAAGTCCCTCAGTCAGCTTTGACGACACCCACGGGTAAGAAATGGAGTGATGCTATTCTAAGCCGACATCACACGGCAACACATATGCCCCTCGATATTACACCGGGAAGAAAATTACTGCTCGTGACGGCGATACGGCGTGGCATCGTGTGCCGAGATATGCGGCGTTTCTTCTTGATAAAACCGGATGCGGTAAAATATCGTAATATCTTATGCCGCGTGTGTGAACCACTTTAGAGATTGATCTAGCTTTTTACGTGGGGTGGAAATATTTCGCAATTTGAATAATGTTATGGGCTTCACATATGCATGGAATTTCAACATTGTTTTATGGGTGGAGAAATAAACGGTCGCCATTAAAATTACAATCGTTGGCAAATGTGTTTAGAATATAAGCTTCGGTTTAATAATGCGAGTTTTTATGACACTTATATTAATTTTCTTCAATAACTACGTAGTATAGAATTAAGTCTCTTTTTGCGTTTCTCTGTCATGGACACCGCTACGCAACCAATTTTTATGCAGTTTTCATGATAGACATAGTGATTTAAATGTATTACCTGTAATTTTGCAGGCGCTTCACAATCAATGTTTGCTGATAATCCGCCGAATACTGGTTGGGTGCATTTGTACCATCAGTGAAACTGAACAACTTTCCCCTAGGAATATATTTCAGAAGACGTCAAATAAATTTGACTTCCCGTAATACAAGCCGCCAGCTGTGTTTTTGTACGGGAGGTCGAATGTTTTTTGTCGTTTCCAGACATAAATTCTTCGCGGAAAGTTGTTCAGTTTTATTGTCGGCATGCATATCACTATTCAAAAAACTGCCTCCTATACCCCGTATAACTTTCATCAGTACTTCAGCATATTGCAGTCCACTGCTGGACGTAGGCCTCCCCCACAGGGTACACCACAAGGCACGATCTCCCGCTTTCGCCATCGAGTCGCTACCAGCCGCTCTCTTTAAGTCATCGGTCCATCTGACCGGAAGGCGTCCTACGGTACGCTTGCTGAGTACGTTAGATACTCCTCATACCATCTACTTACCTATTTTTAGACGTTTGAGCTAAGTACCAATATGAACGAAATAAGTGGTTGACAATTACGCCGCCTGGAACAGGGCCTACAGTGGTGTAGGCTGACGAGTTTGACCCGGCTAGTCAAAAAACTCGAGTTCAAATCCCATCGGTGGCGTGATTTTTTTCTATTTCTTTGTATTTTTTTAACAAAAGGTTATTAAGTACCAATAGTAATACTAATACACTTCGTCGTCGTCGTCGTCTCAGCCGATAGACGTCCACTGCAGGACATAGGCCTCCCCCAAGGATCTCCACGATGATCGGTCCAGCGCCACCCGCATCCAGCGGCTTCCCGCGACCTTCACCAGATCGTCGGTCCACCTTGTGGGAGGCCTACCTACGCTGCGTCTACCGGTCCGTGGCCGCCACTCGAGAACTTTCCGGCCCCAGCGGCCATCGGTCCTACGAGCAATATGCCCCGCCCACTGCCACTTGAGTTGCGCAATCCTTCGAGCTATGTCGGTGGCTTTGGTTCTTCTCCGGATTTCCTCATTTCTGATTCGATCGCGGAGAGAAACTCCGAGCATAGCCCTTTCCATTGCCCTTTGAGTGACCTTGAGCCTTCTTATGAGGCCCATTGTTAGCGGCCTGCAGTGACTAATACACTTGGATAGCTATTAACTAAACTATACTAAAGCAAACCAATTACTGTTCTGTGGTCGCTTTGTAATCACCTGTTATTAACACTCACCGCACACCTGTCAAACTCATAGAGCCTCTAGTTAATTTGACGTGTGGTGCCTAAAACCTCGCCTACAACCTAAAACAACCTATAATGGCCGATAGTTAATTTTACTGAATAACGTCTCCTAGATTCAGCTAAAAGTGTAGACGGAGTGCAAAGTCGAATTTATTGAAGCTTTTAAATTCTCTAGGCTATGTAGCGCTGGCTAAGAATAGCAACACTATATTATAATAACCATGGGTATCGTGAAATGCTACTAAGCTTTATAAAGCCAGGGAATGAGGAGCACTGCAGCGCAGTGCCCGTGAAAGGCGGATCGCGCACTTAACGCACGATGGAGCGCTTATACATCGCAGCAATCTGTCAGATCCATACTAGAAATGTCAATTACCATACTAAAACCGCTCGCTGTCGACGCAGCGCTATCGCAGTATCGTCCGTCGCGTGCGGTTTTAGTAAGGACAGTGACGTTTCTAGTATGGATCTGCTAGACCGCGATATTTTAGCGCTCCGTCATGCGATTAAAGTGGCTTCACTTTGTTCTCTGCTTGCTACGTCTACACTTCGCCCAGTCCAAGCGAACCATTTTGACAGATCACTAATTGCTCTGACCGAGTTGCCATCGAATTGTTTACGACAATAACAAATGACGACATTAATAAGTTAATGTCGCCGTTAACGAAAGCTCCTCGTTAACGAAACATGTTATATCCGCAGTTAACTTAATGGCCGCCAAAAAGCTGAACTACCCACATTTATACCTATTATACATACATACATACATACATATATCACGCCTTTATTCCTTGCGGGGTAGGCAGAGCGTTAACGGCCGTAAGAATACGGCCGCTATCGCCACGTCTGACATTTTTGAGTATTGTTTTCCAAGGTTGTTCCAGAAAACATGTGTATCATTATAGTGACAGGTTGTCAGCCTGTCGCTTAAAAATTTTAATACACCAATACTCTCGAGTCCCTTGGTCGCCTCTTACGACACCCGCGGGAAGGATGTGGGGTGATGCTATTCTAAGCCGGCATCATACGGCACCTATTATGATGAAAGGGAAAAAAATTGCATTATCTATTTTTGAGAGATGAAATCGTATTTGAAACTTAGCTAGGAATATACCTAACATTTTTCTATTTTTTAAAACTTAATTTCATTTTGCTTAAGAGTAACTAAACTTATTTTAGTTTGAAACTAAAATGGCACCTAGAGCCCAAAAACTAAGTAAGCCTTTCTAGAAATTATCTAGACACGTTTGCACTCCTAAATAGCTGCCTATTTTATTGTTGAGTGGAAACACAATGTTTGTTTAACTCTAAAATGCCCTTAAAGTTTTTAGCAAAACATAAACTTCATTTGACTTTTCAGTAAAATTTTCACAGTATCAAACGGTTTTGTTGAACTCTCTGAACTTGGACCACAAAATTACAAATTTGTCTACCAAACATGCCTACAAAATTATTTACTTTATTTGGTAGTATATTACGGAGTATATGGGACAGCTCTCCCAATGTTGTAAATGAAATGTATTTCTAAGAACATACATACATACATACATACATATATCACGCCTTTATCCCTTGCGGGGTAGGCAGAGCGTTAACGGCCGTAAGAATACGGTCGCTATCGCCACGTCTGACATTTTTGAGGATTGTTTTCCAAGGTTGTTTCAGAAAACATGTGTATCACTATAGTGACAGGTTGTCAGCCTGTCGCCTAAAAATTGTAATACACCAATACCCTCGAGTTCCTTAGTTCCATATATACATACATACATATATTAGGCATTTATCCCTTGCGGGGTAGATAGAGCGTTATCGACCGTAAGAATACGGTCACTATCGCCACGTCTGACATTTTGAGGACTGTTTTCCAAGGTTGTTTCAGAAAACATGTGTATCACTATAGTAATACACCAATACTCTCGAGTTTCGTAGTCGCCTCTTACGACACCCGCGGGAAGGATGAAGGGTGATGCTATTCTAAGCCGGCATCACACGGCATCAAATTTTTATTAACTTCTTGTAAAGGTAGTTCCATTCTTTCTCTTCCTTGCCATAATGTATTTAGGGAAAAGTTGTTCAGATTCATGCCGTGTATACACCCTTGACGTACCTACTCGTAGATCTGTCCAATAAACCTAGTATTCATCTCTAACTTTATTCCATTTGTTTCAGATGCGACCCCGGCGCCAGGCGCACCGCAAAACGACGATGTGAAATGCCCCCATTCACATGATTTCAACAGCCAAATTCGCCGAGCACAACAACACATACGAAAATGCCCCTCATATCTTCAACGACTACATTTACGACAGCCCAAACACGACCTTCCATCCCCCATTTAACAGCGACAATGTCACCGAGTACGCGGAGATCCCGTATTACATCAAAGCTACGTCGATGACGTTTTGTATAGCGATTATGTGTTTGGGCGTGATAGGGAACGTGATGGTGCCAATAGTGATTCTGAAGACGAAGGATATGAGAAACTCGACGAATATCTTTCTGGTGAACTTGAGTATAGCGGATTTGATGGTGCTGTTGGTGTGTACGCCGACTGTGCTGGTTGAGGTCAACTCGAAGCCGGAGACATGGGTGCTGGGAAAGGAATTGTGTAAGTATTGTTATTCTGTACTATTGGTTTTCTAAAAGTTCTGACACTAGGGTTCACTGCGTAGTTTGACCACTCGGTGTCCCACACGAAAAGAGAAAGAGTTTGAATATTTAGAATATTTTTTTAATAAAATAAGACACATTTTTATGAAGCGCTGAGGCTGTATGTATATTATAGAATGAACCAATACGCAATTGGTCATGTAGAGTATACTCAATTGAATTAAGAATAAGAATAAGAATAATTTTATTAATATGCTTAATGCTAGTATTTACATATAAAGTTTAATTACATAACAGTACTTACATATTACAATTTAGCCTGAACTAGGATTACCCTGTATCTCAGGCAAACAAGGTCATGATTAATTGTTACATTATACATCTATTTTTATAAACTATATAAAATATTCGCATGATTAAATTATTAATATTTACATTTTCATTATCTATGCAAACAAATTACAAAATTATTAACTAAGAGTTCACTTTTATAATTAATATTACACATCTATCGTTATACATCTAAAATATATTAGGTGAGAACCGTTAATAATTCCTCTGTTTCCTCATAGGACAACAACTGCAAAGCTCCTTGCAGTACCCTTTTACATTCATTGTAACATAAAGGGTATATCGACAAAGTTGCATTTAGTCGATTGTAGAGCCGGGGTCCCAAAAACACAAAAAATCTCGATGAGAAAGCGAAGTTTGTTTGTGTTTTATGTGTGCAGACAATATCTTTTCGTCTTTTGTTAGTTACATCCGTGCTATATGATAGAGCCGCGTGTTGTTTTAGTACAGTGCTCAAAATAAATAATTGTCGAATTGTTAGCACTTTGCAGGACTTATACAATAGGTTAGTAGGGTACAAAAATGGACGAAAACTTGATACCTTCAGAACTGCTCTTTGTGCTCTTTCAAGTGTCAGAAGGACAGTTTTACATGAACCCCCCCATGATGAAATACAATATGTAAGAAGTGATTGACAAAGCGCAAGGTATATTTGTGTAATCAGCTTAGAGTCCGCAAATGAACGTAATTTTTTGAAAACAAAAATCAACTTACGGATTCTACTGCTTAAGGCTTCAATATGTGGTCTAAATGAAAGCAAGTCATCTATGATGATGCCTAAATATTTAATTTGGTGTGCGGCTGAAATCACAGGACAGTCACAAATAGTGTCCATTGGGGAATGACAGTGATGAGCATAAATACTGGGAATGGGATTTGCTGAAGGATAGCTCCTCTTTGAAAACTTTACATAACTTGTTTTATCGGCATTCAGGGTGAGTTGATGGTATCGCAGCCAATTGCTTACGATATTAAATCCACGCTGTGCATATTCGAAAACCTGTTTTTCAGTTTTGGCAGAAAAGATTAGGGCTGTATCATCAGCATAAGAAATAATCCTGCCGCAGTCCAATTCAAGGCTACAAAGTTCATTAATATAAATCAAAAATAGGGTTGGACCTAAAATACTACCCTGTGGGACCCCAAAGGATGTATTTCATCGAAAAGAGCTTATAACATTACCTATTTTGACGCATTGGCACCTGTTAGATAAATAACTTTCGAATAGTTTTAGTTGCGTACCTCTTATACCTATATTTTCAAGCTTACGTAAGAGGATTGGGGTGGAAACAGTGTCAAAAGCTTTAGCAAGATCAAGAAATATACCTATAGTTTTATTCCCTGTATCAAGTTCCCTCGTAATATGATCGGTTAGTTGATGGACTGCATCAGAGGTTGAAAGTTTGGCTCTAAATCCAAATTGCATAGCCGATAGAATAGAATTCTTTTCTAAATATTGTGTAAGTCTAGTATTTATAATTTTCTCCAAAACTTTAGATATTGATGTCAATAGGGATATAGGCCTGTAATTAGTAACAAGATTTTTAGGACCTGATTTGTGAATGGGTACTACGACTGCTTTTTTTAGACAATCAGGAAAAAGACCATCAGCTAGACATTTTTGAAAGATGTGTGTTAGTGGTTGGACCAATAAGTGTTTAAATTTTTTCAATATTTTGGTAGAGATATTATCCCAACCTACTGCACAATCCTCTTTCAATCCTGTTATAATTCTATCAACCTCTTGTTCATCCGTGTCTAGCAATACAAAGGACTTTGACAACGTTTGTGTGTTAGTATATGGGAGGTGAGTGGTGGTGCTCTGAAGATTTTCGGCCAGTTTTTTGCCAACATTAACAAAGAAGTCGTTGGCATAATTAACAGATTCTGTTTCGGATCGATGCGAATTTAATAATTTTGATGAAGTTTCTTGTTGTTTTGACGTGTAAGTTAAGTTCTTAACATGCTTCCAGACTTCCCTATTATTCTTGCCAGCCTTAGCAAGTTCACTCCTATCATAACTGCTTTTTACTTTTTTTAATAAGTCGTTACAAAAATTGCGGTATCTTTTATAGGTGACTTGAAGAATTACATTTTCAGAGTTCTTTTTAGCCTTATTATGCAGTTTATCCCTGTTTTTCATACAACGAATCAGTCCCGGAGTGATCCATGGCTTAATATTAAATAATTTCCTACTTATTTTCACAGTCATAGTATTATCTAATATACCTTGTTGCACAGTTTTTATTAAGTGCAATAATGCAGTGTTAGCATCAGCAAAATTGTAGACTCGACTAAAGTCAGTCGTGCACAAATATTCTTCAAGTTTCTTTATATTCAATTTATTGACAAATCGAGTTTGCCGTGACCTCATTTTCTTCAGACTAAGTGTTAGTAAAACAGCATTATGATCGGTTATAGATGAGTTAGCAACCAGCGTAAGTGATGGTAGGCACGTTTTAAGCATGACGTGATCTAAACAGGAACCAGTCTTAAACGTTGGAAGAGTGTGCGCAGGAAGAAGCCCGTGAGATAAACATAGATTGAGATATTCCTGACCAGGAACATTATCGCTTCCTACTGTGCCAATATTTATATTGATATCGCCAATTAGAATTATATTTCTAAACTGAGCTAAACTTATAAGAAGTGTATCTAACGATTTCAAAAAGTCGTCAATTTTCACAGTAGAAGGAGATCTATATATCGCAATAATTGCCGTATCCATGCCAATCTTTATCAAAAGTCGGTTACATTCTGCTAAAAAAGGCTCCTCAACAAGTATGTCTAAGCTGCTTTTAGCATATAACACTACTCCATCATTTTGGTAGTAATTATATTTACTATGAAATGAACTGTAGCCATCCATAGAAGGCAGGTTAAGATTACTACGGTTCGTCAGCCAGCATTCCGTTAAAATAATTAAGTCACAGTTGAAATTTAACCGCTGTTGGAGTGTACTGAAATTGTCAATATTTTTATAAATACTGCGAATATTTTGTGTTAGTATTGTCAGCGCATTTTGGTAACGTGAAAAATATTGTTTGCAGTTTTCAACTTCACAGGATTTGGATTCGTAAACAGAGAAATCATCTAGATCATCCATTAAAATATTAGTCATGATGACTAATTGAATAAATGAAACTAAAACTGGTTATTAAAAATATAGATCTAGACTACTTACTAAAAGACGGCGCTCTTAGGCGCCTTCATAGTCAATGGAATTAATGTACCTTTGCACGGCAATTTTTTTAGCGGGGCATTCATCATCACCTGTATTGTGATTACTCGGCTTTTTAAATAGTCGGCAGGTTGCACATTTTGGAGTTTCCGCTTTTTTCACGCAGTCCTTGGCCGAGTGACCGACATCACCACAATGAGCACATGTTTCTGCTGGATTTCTGCAGGTTTTAGCAGCATGACCATATTGCTGACATTTGAAACACCTCGTGACTATGGTAAAGTCACGTACAGGGCAGGCCGACCAGTTAACAAAAACTCTGTTCTGATTAATGAGGGCTTTTCGTATGATTGCTGGTACTTCTATGATGTAGTTGCAGGTTTCAGCGTCTTTTTTGCCCGATTTATGACTCAGTTTAATTGAGGACAGGAATTTTTCCCATGACCAATCTTGGAGTTTGTCAGCTAGATTCTGCTCATAAATGCATTTATAGACGTCTTTTTCAGGCATTGTCGATGGTAATCCAATAACTATGATTCTGGGCTTGCGTTTGTGGGGCTCGTCGATAGTGACATCACAGGAATTTAATTGTACTGACCGTTTTAGCTTCTCGATGTCTTCTTTTGAGTCTGTGCTGATAATAACGCCACCATTTTTCACCCTGCGTAATCCTCTGACGTGTAATTTCATCTCGTCTGGTTTGATGACCTTCTGGACTAAAGTTTTTGTCTCCTCGCTGGTCTTCAGTTTATCATTTGGATAGATTGCAACAGAGCTTATATTTGAAGGGCGAACTACACTTTTAGTACCTGTTTTGATGGCATCGGCGAAGGTCTTACTTGTTTGTGGTTGGGTCTGGGCAGTCTCTTTGATACATTCCTTTAATTTTTGGATTTCCACAATTATTTCTGCATTTTCTACAGTGGCCTGATTGTTTTGGTAGTTGATTAAAGCATATTGCTTAGCAGATTGATATGCCACTGCAACTTGGGCTGAATTGTTTGAGATTTGACGGCAGAGATTTTGAATTCTAAGCTTCTGCTCCGTGTTCAGTTTGATGAATATTTTTTTAAAGAGAACATAATTTGACAACTTGCAGGCTAAACAAGTTGTTAGGGACAGCCCTCCGAATACTGGTGCAGGTTCCCTACATAATGCAGGCAGCTGATCGCGAATTTGTATGGGAGGTCGCATTTTTTTGTCTTTCCCAGTCATTTTCAGACGGAAAAGTAGTTCAATTTCATGGTCTGCTCTGCTATTAAGGATCCAGTATAACTGTCCCTTACACCCGGTAGATTTGATGTTATATTCTAACAATTAGTTTCGTATTTATTTTATGGATTTCAAAATATTCTTTCAATGATACAATCTTCAATTCGGTTATTTTTCTTATATTTTTTTTTTATTTCAACAAGCGTGAAACGTTGTTTAGTTACTTTCATACCGCTTCCGTTGTGCCCTGTAAAGTGGAATCTACCTCAAAGCGCACTAGGTTAGTACTAAGAAAGAGGATACGCGGTCATTTCTAAAGTTCAGCTATTCCCTGCACGTGTTGCTGTTTTGAACGACTATAATGAAAGAATGGCAAAAATATTTCAAGTATAAACGCTTTTAGTATATGTTCCGACGTTTTGTAGCGTCTTAATCTGTATTTGAAAGTGCTGCTAGGACGCCATACGCTTCGCAGGTCAGTTTTTTTTTTATTTTGTACAAAGATCTACAAGACAACATTTAGATAAATCTGGGTATTTTTTACCGCGAGAAGATTCATTTTTATTATATGGTGAATGTTGAATTGCACACTAACGCACGACGAAGCGCTAAAACATGGCAGCGGTCTGTCAGATCCGTAGTAGAAATGTCAATTCCCATACTAAAACCGCTCAACCGCTGTTGACGAAGCACTATCGCAGTGTCATCCGTCGAGTGGGGTTTTAGTACGGGAAGTGACGTTTCTATTATGGATCTGACAGACCACTGCGATATTTAGCGCTCTGTAGAGCGTTAAGTGTGCGATCCGCCTAGCCTGGCGTAAAGTTGCGTTATGTAGCTAATTTTGAATAAAAATATTTTTCTCTATAATAATATTTTAGTCAGGCATCTCATTCTACTTAAGATATTCAACAGAATAAATTTGACTATGAAATATTTTTATGGAAACATAAAAATCGTAGTTCTATCATCTGAAAACAATAATTCCAATTCTTGAAAAATAAATTCGAGAAATCAAATGCAAATTGGCGAAAATTCAATGAAGCATTTGAATCAATGGACGGTATCTTTTTCAATATTTTTAAAGAAATAACCTTTGAACTTAGGGTTCCGTTCAAAGCAAAACAATACTTTTTTATTATTATATTAATGACAATGAACGATTATAATGTTATAATATTTTTTTTTGGAAATGGGATGTACGCAATGCTCAAAAATAAATAAAAAATGTTTGATGACAAGTTACACGTAAAATATTTGATATCACATACGTATATTATATGCCAGGTATAGTTCAGTCACAGAAAAAGAAATTGTATTTAATATGACATTCACTATTTTAATGTTAGTCGTCAGGGACTATCTTATTAAACAAATAAAGATGCTTTCCAACATAGAATATAATTGCTAGTGATTTTTAATTTTTACTCTACAGAACTTTTTATATTAAGTGCTTTACTCTTTTTGCTTACCTATTTCCGACCTCTACAATCTTCTCATAGATACTAAAAAGGAAAATTTTCCACGCTTAGCACTTTGAATAAGAATTTCACTTCGCCCGTACTCTATACGAAATTGATAATAAAGATACCGCAATTTTTATCTGTGTTCCGTTTTCGGGAGAGTCGGCTGTTTAGATAAAATAATTTGGCTTTTAGCTAGACATGCGGGCTGCTATCTTCATATTGATTTTCGGATGGCGACATAGTTATCCTACATTGTAAAATTGGAGTAGCACTTACTAATAGAAATTATATTTATTTGTATATGCCGTGTGATGCCGGCTTAGAATAGCATCACCCCACATCCTTCCCGCGGGTGTCGTAAGAGACGACTATGGGACCCGAGAGTATTGGTGTATTACAATTTTTAGGCGACGGGCTGACAACCTGTCTCTACAGTGATACACAGGTTTTCTGAAACAACCTTGGAAAACAATCCTCAAAAATGTCAGACGTGGCGATAGTGACCGTATTCTTCCGGCTGTTAAAGCTCTGCCTACCCCGCAAGGGATAAAGGCGTAATAACTGTGTATATGTATGTTTATTTGGCTAAAAAGATTGTAGACTGGTGGTTACTTTTAATTTATCATTAATATTGTCTCAAATTTATTATTATATAATTCATAATAATGAAACAAGCACTGCCTTGGCATACATCGTATTTTTGACCGTTATGCAAAAAAAATTTTTTTTTACATACATACATACATACATATATCACGCCTTTATCCCTTGCGGGGTAGGCAGAGCGTTAACAGCCGTAAGAATACGGTCGCTATCGCCACGTCTGACATTTTTGAGTATTGTTTTCTAAGGTTGTTTCGGAAAACATGTGTATCACTATAGTGACAGGTTGTCAGCTTGTCGCCTAAAAATTGTAATACACCAATACTCTCGAGTCCCTTAGTCGCCTTTTACGACACCCGCGGGAAGGATGTGGGGTGATGCTATTCTAAGCCGGCATCACACGGCATATTTTTTTTTCAACACAGTATAAAGAATAAATTGTAAAATGTATATTTTATTCTTCGTTATATTGGATATTATATTATATAACCGTTAAACATGATTAATGTGATTTCCTCATCTGTGGTCTTAATGAAGACAAGTTTTGGTCACGACAAGTTTTGGTTTTAACAGGAAATAATCGCATAGACCCTTAAGAAGCTTACCAAAATATCTAGACGCAATACGATATTTCATACAAAAGTTTAACCTTTTAAATCCCTCAAAGCCGTTTCCACAGATAGGCGGATTGCACACTTGACGCACTACGGAGCGCAAAAATATCGCAGCGGTCTGTCAGATCCATACTAGAAACGTCACTATAGTCTGTAAGTTTAGGTACTTATCTTTTTGTAAACAAACTTTGTATTAAACTGACAGTTCTGAAGTGTCACTTTCATACAAAGTTTGTCTACAAAAATATATAAGTACCTAAACTGACAGACTATAGCCCTACTAAAGCCCGCTCAACCGCTGTCGACGCAGCGCTATCGCAGTGTCATCCGTCGAGTGCGGTTTTAGTATTGGGAGTGATGTTTCTAATATGGATCTGACAAACCGCTGCGATATTTTTGCGCTCCGTCGTGCGTCAAGTGTGCGATCCGCCATAGCAATAAACGATTCTATTTCTGCAGCACTTTTTAACTTGAATTTCAGACCATTAAATTTATCATGTCTTCTATAACCGATTAAAAAAATTGAGTTAGAAAGTTTTCCAGTTTGTAGGTTTCTGCTTATCAACTTCTTTTTAGCTGTCATATATCGAAATAAAATGCCTTAAGTTTAATTTATTTCTTGTAAGGTAGATCGCACACTTAACGCACAACGGAGCGCAAAAATATCGCAGCGGTCTGTCAGATCCATACTAGAAATATCAATCCCCATACTAAAACCATAGTTGACGGACAACGCTGCGATAGCGCTGCGTCGACAGCGGTTGAGCGGTTTTAGTATTGGGATTTACATTTCTTTTATGGATCTGACAGACCGCTGCGATATTTTTGCGCTCCGTTGTGCGTCAAGTGTGCAATCCGCCTAAGCAATTAGTGTCACACTACTGGACAACAGCTTTCTATTTGTTAACTTGTTCTTCTTTTCAAATCAACGGCAAATATTCCAGGACTAGGAGTTCTTTTTTATAGCACCTCTCATCCCCAATTTTTGGCATATACAGAGTGTAAGGTGTAACGGTGTAACGAAAACTTTGCAGACGTGCTCAGACCATGAAACTGAACAACTTTTTACATGGGGGCCATGTTCGTTTATGAAAATAATCCCCAGAAAAATTTTAAGAAAAAAAAAACTTTATATCAATATTTAAATTAGTATAAACCTACCCACTTAAAATACCAACTTATACAAGATATTCTTTTTAACAGTATGAAAGTCCAGTAGGAGTTGGTCTTTTGAATGGATAGGTTCATGTGCTTCAGATACTTAGTACAGGTTATAAAACTTTCCCCATATAATACACCCTAAAACAGTGTAAATTCTATGATAATTTATTAGAATACTCACTTCAGATTTTATATACGTAGTAAAGTTGAGTGCCAATTCAGTAAAATAGGTGGACTTATATCAAATGTCTCTAGACTAGATAAATCTTTATTTTTATAACCTTTTGTACCAACCTTGTAGTAACTGAGGCGAAGGAGTTGATTTTTATTTTGTGCCAAATAAGATCTGTCCAAAGTAGACCTTGGTGTCGATTTGATATATCTCATTTCTAAAAATAGCGCTGTCACTCCCAGTTGGATAGGCTTAGTATGGCCGTTCTCACACTTAACGCACAACGCAGCGCTAAAAAACGCACGCGGCTGAGAAAAACGTCATTTCCCATACTAAAATCGCTGTTGACGTAAGGCAAACGCACGACGCACTGCAAGCATAAAAAAGTTCCCGTCTTTTTGAAGCTTTATACCTAAATGCAATTAACTATTTTGTATACATAGTGGGTTGAATCAGCCCATAAAACTGAACAACTTTCTCCAAGGAACATAGGTCGAAATATGAAAGAAACTTTGGACATCCCATACAAAGTTACCGACCGACCAAGTCAATTCGTATGGGAGGCCCAAAAATTTTATTCAAAATATTTGCAGCTAATATATTTACACCTTATAAATCTAAAGCTAAACAAAGCTATAGCTCGTTTCCTCACACAAGCCATATATCCACAGTTGTCTAAATTGTCGGATGCAGAAAGTGAGTAGAGTCGTTAATTTTACCCACCGCTGCGAAACTGCATGGAGCCGGGCGACAGAACACATTTTTGGCGCACAAACATTTTTTGATATAAATGGATAAAAGGCAGTTTGGTTTGACTTGGAGAGTTATGACAGTGTGGAGAAATAGATTGATATTATGATTTATCAACACAGATCTTCTACTAAGCTCCCACGTCATAAAAAAGAAAACCGGGTTTTAAAATCGTAAACAAATCTCCTTTTT
This sequence comes from Keiferia lycopersicella, assembly GCA_029255805.1. Lineage (NCBI taxonomy): Eukaryota > Metazoa > Arthropoda > Insecta > Lepidoptera > Gelechiidae > Keiferia > Keiferia lycopersicella. The sequence goes on from JARACZ010000028.1 coordinate 3,010,517, forward strand.
TTTGTGAAGTCCCCTCTTGATGTGCCATATGATACTCTATACTACATTTCCTCTTCATATGGTATAAGTAAAATTTTTGGAACTAAAATTATCTAAGGAATAATCCTACTGTTTCCGGTTAAACTGTCGCATTTTATTAATTGACGTCAAACTTTATCCAAGCTTCCGAACATCCACATATAAACCAGCACTCTGGGATTACATATTAAAAAAATATATATTGATTTATTTAACCGATTTAACGCACACAAAAACAGATACAGGACAAATACAAAAAGAAAAAGAACACAACAGGCACCGCTTATTTCTAGAAATAAATTTCTTAGCAGACCTATGATTAGTGAGAACTGCATTTAACGATACGCGAATATGACGTGCATAATATCTACATAGGTACTTAGAAAATGTTACAAAGACTTCTACGTTTTTATATAATAAAGTAATGTTAATATTTTAAAATTGTTCATAGGATATGAACTTTAGCAGTCATGTGATAGCCACTGCCAGTAAATGGTCACAATAATCATAGCTTAAGTACAATTTTGGACCAATTTTGTCCAACGGCTGGCAGTAACCTTAGTAACAATATCTTTGGTCTAAAAGTGAAGGTCCTTTACTGTGGTTTCCTAAGGGTGGTCACTCTTGTACCCTCCAACTCCATCGGACATTGGGTAAACGAGCTATAAAATGTATATTGATAGTAAAATAGTTTAGCGTCAATGGACAAGTGGTTAGGACACCGGTCTTACAATAAATAGTGAGACCCGAGTTCGATCCCCACCACATGGTAAATATACGTGTGTAAAACCACATTGGTAGGTATCTACATGTATACCAATGTGCTTTTACTCACGTACATTTACCGACTGCTCTTACGGTGAAAGAAAAACATCTTGATGAAACCCACTTTCAAATTAAGTTTGAATTCAGATGATATTTGATTGCGACTAAACCTAAGATTCGGGTTTTAGAGGACAGATTGCAGTCGCTCTGTGTAAGTAAAAACTTGGTTCCACGTCAAATCGTCTAGGTTAGGTAGCCGACCCCGACCGAGAACGGGATAAGGCAAAAAGAATGATGATTGATACTAAAATAGGTTAGCGTTGCCTGAAGAGCAAAACAGTTGTAGTTTCAAAGTTTCAAAAGCTTGAAAGGTCGTTATTGATATCCAAATGTAGCTCAAGCCTTTACCAATAGGTTAAGGGCTCGGGCTCTTGATTTGAGAGCAGTGAGTTCGATTCCACGGCAAATAGTTTAAAAGCGATTGTTTACATACGCTAAGTAATGCTTTTTATGTTTTGTCATACTGTACATACATACACACACACATATCACGTCTTTATCCCTTGCGGGGAAGGCAGATCGTTAACGGCCGTAAAATATTGAGGGCGCTTTCAGATGATTCGTGTACTGTAGTGACAGGTTGTCAGCTTGTCGCCTAAAGATATAATACACATGAAACCCTTGAGTCCCTTAAGCTCATGCTGCCCCACCCGCAAGAAATATGTTGAGGGAAAATTCCACGTCTAACGCACGCCACTGCGCATTTTTAGCACATCCGTAATGCATGCCTCTGTCAGACGTAAGAAAATTTCATTAATCATATTATAAACTCGCGTTGATGCAATGCTAAAAGATAATCTTGCGTTGTTTGATAAGCTTTTCTACTGGCGTTGGTTCATGCGTTAGGCCTATGGCAACGAACTTTGAAGTTTTCTTGCATCTAACACACGCATGCGTTACGGATGCGCTTAAATGCGCTCCGTTGTGCTTTAAATTTAAGACCGAACCGTAAGAAAAAAAGTTAAGTGAATAATGTGTTTTGTTTATCTTTTTAATCACATATTATTACTTTTAAATGTTACTATTACGACTAAGCAAACAACTTATACAACTAATATTCTCTTGTTTTTTGACATCAAAAGTTTTTTCAATAGAGTTGCAATTTTTTGTATATTTTTGATTCCGCGACATTTACCTCCCGCGTTTGTGTTCCGACTTTCAAGTCACTACCTTTTGTTTTATATTACAAGAATAACAAGCGATTTATCATAAAAAGTGACACTCCTGTACCCAATGTAACCTGGTACGGGAATCAACCAAACAAAGTCAAGTTTAGCGTGTTAGTTGGTTGGGATTTGATTTATTATTACGCTTTTGTCTTTTATAGCTTAGATTTTAGATAATTTTGAATGTCTGGTTTGGCCTAGATAAGTCTCATTTTTCTAAGTCATTCGTGCAATATGCATTTTAGCTTCTTTTTGGATCAACCACCGTTTTATTTTTTATTTTACGAGTATTGTCAATTGCTGGCAAAAAATATTTTCAGATACATGTATACCTTAGAGATCGAAATATCATTTTATTTATACAGATACTGTGACATATGTCTAAGGCCCGTAATAATAAACCAAACTCAACTCTGAGATCGAACTCAAAAGCGATATTGACAAATATAGGGCAGTATTAATGAAATCTCAAGATCGAAGTTGAGTCCGGGTTGCGTAGATGTACCTATTTTATTCTTAGCAATTTTTGATCATGTACGCCTATATAAAATGTTTAATTTGCGTTAATATACGGGCCTAACTAATAACCTCCTTTTCTAGAGTCGTTGGAGAACCCAGATGGGATATTTTAATTACCCTTTAGAGTATGAAATAAACCCAGGTGCTTGTCTGCGGTTGCCTCATTAATTTCACTTTGTTTACTTCCTCTGTACCTCTAAGGCGGATCGCACACTTGACGCACGACGGACCACTAAAACATTGCAGCGGTCTGTGAGATCCATACTAGAAATGTCAATTCCCATACTAATACCGCTCAACCGCTGTCTATCGCAGAGTCATCCGTCAAGTGAGGTTTTAGTATGGGGAGTGACGTTTCTAGTATGGATTTGACAAACCGCTGCGATATGTTAGCGCTCCGTCGTGCATCAAGTGTGCGATCCGCCTAACAGCACGACTGCAATAATAAATGTACAGTTTAGTTTCAGTTTTCATTATTACCTGAAGCTTTTAAAGACAATAAAATTTTGTGATCAAATCCAAAGCTTTGACTTTATACTATCGAAGTCCCTAGTTTTTTTGATTTGCATTATGAGTTGCGACTAGATAATATTAGTTGTTATTTGAAAAACGTTTATATTAGGTTAGCGATATATATATTTAGCGATATCCTGTTTTTTTATAGAATGAACAGTTGAGAAGCCATTAAAATTTGTTCATACCCAAAATGACTTATTGATGCTTGAATACAGAAAATAGTATGAGTCTGGTATAAAAAATGCAATTCATGATGCAATGACATCCGCATGTCAGACAGAGCTTCGACCAATAAAAGTTGATAATTATGGACATTCCTTGCGCATTAAACAGGTCTTTAAAAATGTGCCAAGAAACAACTACATATAAACACGCGCACACAGCTACACACGCTCTAATCATGTGAATATACGATCAAAGACAGAGATAGGGAGACGTACTTGAACTGTAGTGCGAACGTGATAGCATTATGTCAGTGACTTTCGCTCTTTATGTTCGCGCCCTTTTACAGCAACTCGCTTCAAGCGCGCACTTCACGCCAGCTTGCACGTTTCGTATGCAAATCTATCCAGCGGTCGCATACGAAAACCGCAACCTAGCATGAAGCGCGCGCCTGAATCGCGTTGCTGTAAAACCATCCTTCGAACGCTAGTTAGAAAAAATATAAGTAGCAATTTCATAAGATAAGTATTTATATTTTATAACTCTAATAAGTAATTCTTGATGCTTTATTTATGTTTGTTGAATTGTTGACACACTTTAACAAAGCGCAAGACGGCGTTCTGATGAAAGTTTTTTCAAATTGTAAACGACGTGTCGCACGTGTTTCTTGTAGCCGGCGCGAAGACCGACTGATCGAGGGCGAGGTGCGTACACACACTTGCACTCAGTTGGAGCGGATCAAAATACTTGTTCGGTACGGCCTGTCCATACCTACTTATATTGGTCGAAGAGACAGAGGTCTATCATGCGGTAGACTTCTGCAGCCGACCTGGCTCCGCACGTATCGACTCGTTGTTCCTGTGGAGTCAGCCAGGGAGGCCGAGAGGGTGGTTCAGGACCTGGGCAGCCCTGCGAGTTCCAAAATTGCGTTCTAAGCGACGCAATGTCTGTGTAGAGGTTAAGTCTTGTCTCAACATACATACATATATCACGCCTTTATCCCTTGCGGGGTAGGCAGAGCGTTAACGGCCGCAAGAATACAGTCGCTATTGCCACGTCCGACATTTTTGAGGAATGTTTTCCAAGGTTGTTCCAGAAAACATGTGTATTACTATAGTGACAGGTTGTCAGCCTGTCGCAAACACTTGTCTTGTCTCAAACACTGATTAAATCGTGCATTACAGACTTATGAGGCCAATGGTGACGCAATGAGTCTGATTGTCTGTTAAGATTAACCATTCATGCTATTCATGCGTTTTAGCTGTAATGAATCTCAACTTAACACTCTTTCCAGGTCTAGCTGTACCGTTCATCGAGTTGACAGTCGCCCACGCCTCAGTGCTGACCATCTTGGCAATCAGCTTCGAGCGCTACTACGCCATCTGTGAACCACTTCGCGCAGGTAAAAACTCCTTAATTTTTCCACACATTTTACATTTGATTCCAGTTTAAGGTAATCAGATAAGACTGAACCGGAGATAGACTACGACGCTGTCTTCAAACATGAAACCAAGACGAGAGATGTGAGGTGTAATACAAGTAATCAGTTATGTATGAGACGCGATGAGAGGTGCAGATAGCGCCAAAAGTAGCGCAAGGTCACATAAAGTCTAAAAGATATTAATGGCATTTGGAACAAAACAAATATTCGTAATGAAAACTAAGATTTTTTTTACAAATTTTACATTGCATTTGTGCATGACGTGTTGGATTTTTATCAAGCTTACTATTTGTACCAGCTAAATTTACAAATCATAAGTACTAGTTCAGAGCGACATTCCGTAACAAAGTTTTCCAATGATTATTTTCTTATACAAATTATTTTATTTTTAAAATGTTAAAAAGCATTGTTTTCCACAGGATACGTCTGCACGAAGACGCGGGCGACACTCATCTGCGCACTTGCGTGGTTCTTTGCAGCGCTGTTCACGAGGTACGTGATTGGTTGTTTGATAGCCAATGAGGGTTGAGGGTTTGCGCGGGAAAGGAGATAGGACGTTTTGACTTTCAGTGCCACGAAAGTCTGCTAATGTGTAGAGTTTGATATATAGAGCAGTATATTTCAGTGACGTACACAAAAGTAGAGTACTGCAAATTAACACGAGATTTTTGTAATTTTCTTTTGATTCAGGTAATTTTCTTGTTAACCGCCCTGTATAGAAATAGTAGTAAGTAAGTATTGACCAAAAAGGACTAAAACAACGGAGACACTTAAAGTCGTAAACTCTAGGACAATGTTTGTGGGCCAGACTAGTTTATTAGGACTATTTCGCCTGTGAGAACTGTGTTACGTTTTTTCCCTCCTTAGGCATAAAATGAAACTGAATTATTTGCTAGTCACAACGTCCCATCTCCTTGTTTGCCTAGTTTAATAATAATCTAAATGTAAGAAAAACTCGCACTATTTCCGAGCTTTCACCCGACTTCCGGAACTAAGAGGGTGATGTTTTTGGTGCTTGAAAAATGGACTGTGGTGTAAAGTTTTACTAGACAAACAGAGAGTTGAATTTCTGCCTTAAGGTCTACTACTTTCTATGATGATCTTTTTAAATGTAAAACTTTCTATAATTTTGTCCAGGGCCCGTATTTATAAAATGTGTCTCTTAAATCTGAGATCGATCTTGAGAGCGATTTTGAAATATCGTTCTCAAGGTCGATCTCAAAGTTGAGAACAATTTACAAATGCGGGCCTAGACTACTTACAATTAATTTCGTCCTAGAAAGATTAGACCTTGAATAAAAATTTGCTTTGTACAGAAAAACACCTAGAATGGACAAGAGGTGCGGTTTTTAGCTTGACACGGTGGATTGTCTGATTTTAGACCCATGAGCTTCCGTGTAAAAAACAACTAACCTTAGTGCTACGGAGTAGAAAAGTAATTTTTGTTATAAATACTGTGTAAAAAAATACACCAATACTTGCAAATTTCCTTAATTTACATCGTGGTTTCGGTATTTTGTATTCAAAAACGTTCTTACCTAAAACAAATATTCTTGAAACTCTTACAGCGTTTCTCCATTTATCCGGTCCGGCTGCCGGATGTCGGAAGTAGCCTTGCGACAATATTCGAATGCCGGATGACGTTTTTCTACTTATCCAGTAAAAAACGGACAGTAGAATGACGTCATGGTACAGTTCAAACAGTACTTTTTATATGCATAATTTTTGTACATCTGTCACTTCGGACCGTCAGAATCCAAATTTCTGTTTGAAAATTTCCCGGATCGATAAATGCCGGATGCCGGGTAGTGTAAAAGATTTCTAAATCAGATCGGAAATTGACGGACCGGCAAATGACGGATGCCGGATAAGTGGAGAAAGGCCCTTAACCTTAACCTGTTTAATATTGTTACCCCTATTCTGAGCTACAAACTTATTTGCTGATTTTAAGAATGACTAGTAACAGTTGATCCCTTGCACTCTCTCTTTTTTCTTTACGTGTGGGACACCGATCGTCCAACGATCCAGTGAACCCTAGTGTCAGAATTTTTCAACCGCCTTCTACAAGTAGCAGGCTTCTGACATGGTTGTGTAACGACCGCCGTCTAAGTGATCATAGACAGCAACCGGGACCTACGGCTTAACGTGCTATCCGAAACACGGAACCATCTTACTTACGGACAATCGGGTGGTTCAGCCCGCAATGTCCTAACCAGACTGGGAACAAATTCACAAAGTGATAAATATTAACTTTGTGTCTGACCCACCGAGAATCGAACCCGGAACCTTCGGCGTGTAAGGCAGTCGCACTACCACTGCGCCACGTCGGTCGTTACCACATTAAGTTGTAGACAGCTTAGTATAGATCCTAAACTTTAAACTAATAAAATCATATTTCGCTACATCATAATATTCCTCCCGTGCCGTGTGATGCCGGCTTAGAATAGCATCACCCCACATCCTTCCCGTGGGTGTCGTAAGAGGCGACTAAGGGACTCGAGAGTATTGGTGTATTACAATTTTTAGGCGACAGGCTGACAACCTGTCACTATAGTAATACACATGTTTCCTGAAACAACCTTGGAAAACAATCCTCAAAAAAAAAAATGTCAGACGTGGCGATAGTGGCTGTATTCTTACGGCCACTATCGCTCTGCCTACCCCACAAGGGATAAAGGCGTGATATATGTATGTATGTATGTATAATATTCCTCAAGTCACTCATAAAATAGTTCACTTTCTGGCAAATTATATAAGGTGTAAAAATATTATTATATATTTTAAGGGTGCATCAGCTCATGTAACTGAACAACTTTCCTCAAGGAACATAGGTCGAAATATGACAAAGAAATTTGGACCTCCTATACAGATGACTCACTCGGCTGCTACATTTTGTATGGGAGGTCCAAAATGTTCCCTGGGGAAAGTTGTTCAGTTTCATGGGCTGATTCACCTCTTAAAATATTTGCAGCTAATTTATTTGTACCCTGTATGTATGTCTTTTTATGCCCACTTCAACGTAACATTATCATATTACGAGATGGCGAACTTCGTGCAAGTTTGTAGAAGATAATCTTCATTTCGTGTGTCTGAATTGATTCATGCTATTTTCATGTGCAAATAATGTTCCCTTGGATTCTTCATTTAAATGATACATGGAATTTCTATATCATACATACATACATACATATATCACGCCTTTATCCCTTACGGGGTAGGCAGAGCGTTAACAGCCGTAAAAATACGGTCGCCATCGCCACGTCTGACAAATATAGAGGGCCGTTTGAGATAATTTGTGAATCACTATAGTGACAGGTTGTCAGCCTGTCGCCTAAAAGTTGTAATGCACCTGAAACCCTCAAATCCCTCAGTCGCCTCTTACGACACCCACGGGCAGCAAATGGGGTGATGCTATTCTAAGCCGGCATCACACGGCACTATATCACATGACATAAAACAGATTTACTTAGGTACCACTCGACAAAGTACACAGATAGATAGATAAACTCTTTATTGCTTACAAGAAACTACGTATTTTTTTTTTAATTGATATATAAATTTTTAAAAACGGATTGGTACTTTTTATTTTATCAGTATTTTCATATATGACAGAACTTTGGGACCGACTACGTATATTAAAACACAAAACGGCAAAATAAACTAAAACTAAAAGTAAGCAAAGGCGTCCTTGTCGCTTAAACATATATCACGCTTTTATCCCTTGCGGGGTAAGCAAAGCGTTAACGGTCTTAAAATGCTGTCGCTATCGCCACGTCTGACAAATATTCAGGGCCCTGTCAGATATATCGTGTATCACTGTAGTGACAGGCAGTGTTGGGCGTAATTAAATAATTCTTTATTTCAAATAATAATTCAAATAAATTTATTTCAAATAACGTAATTTGTAATTGATTTATTTCAGAATTAATTTATTTCAAATAGTCAATTATTATTATTATTTCAAATACTTTATTTTTTATTTGTAATTGATCAAATACGTTACGAGTTAAGTTACGATACAGAGTGTAATCGTATCAAAACCCTTTAAATTGATATTGAAAGTACTTAACCTAATGAATACCTACAATTATTAACTTTATTAAATGAAATGAAAAATATCCAAAATAATACGTTAAACACTCCCAAACATTGTGTTTTTAAGATTGTGAATTGTTAGGAATATTATCTTTCTTAAATAATTAAAAATACCGTACTGAAACTTATCAACAAAAAATGATTATTTGAAAAGCGTTAAATCGTTTGTTTTTATTACGGAAGAGGTCATGCAAAATACAATATCTCCAACAAAAGTAAATACAAATAAAAAATACTTAATTAATACTATTAATAACTTTACGAATATCAATTACACGTCCTAAATTTATTTCAATTACAAAATACGAAATAATTATTTGAAATAAATGTATTTGAAATAAAATAATTACAATTGAATGTATTTCAAAATACAGTTATTTGAAATAAATTATTTCAAATAATTATTTCTTTATTTGTATTTCAAATAAATTTTGTCCAACACTGGTGACAGGTTATCAGCCTGTCGCTTGTAATACACATGAAACCGTCGAGTCCCTTATTCGATTCTTATGACGCCTACGGGATAAAATGGGGTGATGCTATACGAAGCCGGCATCACACGGCAGGTCACCCGCAATATTGTCAGGTGCTTGTACTTCTACTTCTACTTCCACAACAGCCCACTGCTGGACATGGGCCTCTCCCAAGATTTTCATTTTAACTTCAATCGTTTATTTCTAAGTAGATTCGCAACGAATATGACAGTAAGTTGCAATACAATACTATCACTGAATAAATGAATTGTCAGACACAATTTTCTCTTTTTATAACAATTTTATATTCTTAGTAGAAAAACGACACGAGTGGGATAAAAAATAATAGCACTGCCTCGGGGCTGGCAAGGCTGACCACACAGCATGTAACGCGCAGTGCAAGGAACGCACTCACACAGTTCACAGGGAACGCTGCTTCTCGTTCCATGGATTCATCATGTCGCCATTTACGACACCCACGGGTCGAAATGGGGTGATGCTATTCTAAGCCAGCACCACACGGGTGCCTGTGTGAATTCCCTTAATGAACTTTTGTTTTCTAGAACAGAATTTTCTCATAAAATCCCTGCATTCTAGAGCAGGCGCTAGTTTAAAATTTACGGAATTCTGTTCTCACTGCCGGAGATTCATTTGAAATGTTTTCAAACTGCAGTTTTGTCAGATTTTATTTTATAAGCTTACATAGAAACTCGGGTTGGAAAAGAATTAATCTAAAGTTCTATTTTTGAATTTGCGCATGCGAAAGTCTGCCTCTAATTTGTTCTAGTATCATACGTTCTCCACCATACATACGTACACAAATCACGCCTTTATCCCTTGCGGGGTAGGCAGAGCGTTGAAGATCGTAAAATTACGGTCGTTATCGCCTCGTCTGAGAAGTTTTGAGGGCCCCTTCAGTTGATTCGTGTATCACTGTAGTGACAGGTTGTCAGCCAGTCAGCCAGTTGTTCTCCACATACCTTAATCAATTCCATCACTTACTAGACATTAACCAATTGGCTTAATAGAAATTGTGGAACGAGTTGGCGTTGGGAAGTTCCGTACACGATGTCAAAAACCACACTTTTAGAGTTTGCGTTCCTGGTTTTGCGCCTCAAAAGATAACATAACATAACATAACATAACAAAATTCTTTATTGCACAAAAATGTAACAGCCTGTAGAAAACACAAACAAAGGAAACAGTACAATAAGGCGGCCTTAATGCTAGGTAGCATTTTCTACCAGGCAACCTTAGGGTGAAAGAGAGAGTGCGACTATGGAAGCGGGATAGTGCAAATATTACCTAATAGTACATACTAAATAAATAACAATATAATACATAAACAATTTTACATAGCAATACACAAATAATTCAGTAAACAAAAACTTAATCCTACTACTATTATAAAGGCGAAAGTTTGTAAGTATGGACGTATGGATGTTTGTTACTCTTTCACGTAAAAACTACTGAATGGATTTGAATGAAACTTTACCACAATATAGCTTATACATCAGAATAACACATAGGCTATATATAGCTTATACGAAGACGGGACGAACCTGAAGTCCACGCGAACGAAGTCGCGGGCAAAAGCTAGTATACTAATAAATACATTAAAATAAACTAATACATATCTAAGCTATGGATAATAGGATAATGTGCAATATGAATAAGATAACAAAATAACACTTCCCTAAAATACAATTTCTAAGACTAAATACAATCTTAGTTGTTAGACAAAGAGCTTTTCCAAAAATTTAATAGCATCCAAAAGTAATCGAATCCATATCATCCAAATTGAGAGCCCGAAAAACCTCACAATGAGAACCAATCACGCGGTAACCTAAACCCCAACAATAATAAAAGAAATCAATCCGTTCCATCAACATTATAGTATTGTATTGCAACCCCCATCTCTTTTGTATTTTCCTCCTAGAACAAGGAACTTTTCCAAAGGGAACTCTGTGAGGTATTAAAGCTGTGAAAAAACTCAACGCCTTAAATACAACACTGTATTTATTTCATAACCAAAATGGAATACCTCTTCCAACGCACCACATTGAGGAAACGTACCCAATAGGCTGGCAGCCTTAATAATTATCCTCAATAGCCAAAAAAAATGCATTCTTGAACATGAGCCTTCTCGTATTAGAAGTTTTAGTCATATTCACCATACTGGGCCAGATGAATACAAAGAGCACCGCTGCCCAATCGTATTCCTTTGAACTCATCCCTTAAACATTTTACAAGATACGTGTACTAAGTCCTGCTTAAGTCTAGTACAATACATATAGTGCTTATTGATTTTATATGCAGAGTTTTGCGCAATTAGTTGCAATCCAACATGTTACAATTTTATTCTCACTGCGACTAAGCATAGCTTCAACTAAGTCTGACGACTTTTTAATGCCTCATTAAGGTTGTTCGTAGGGTTCACTCAGCAACGTTTCATCACTCCGTAGTTCTTCCTTATTTGACCTTAACCTTTGACCTCTAATCTGAGAAGCGTTACTTAGCGTATTGGCAGTGAATCGGTGGAGAAAAAAAATTGCTACCCTCTTTTGTTAACACTTTCGGAACCAGTTAATACGATTGGGTAACAGTTGTTCGTTTTTTCCTCGCATTTATATACATAAACATATCACGCCTATATCCCTGGTGGGGTTGGCAGAGCGTCAACGACCATAAAATTAAGGCCGTTTTCGCCACGTCTGACAAATATTGAGGGCTGTTTGAGATAATTCGTGTATCACAATAGTGATAGGTTGTCAGACTGTCGCCTAAAAGTTGTAATACACCTGAAACCCTGAGTCCCTCAGCCGGCTTTTACGACACCCACGGGTAGGGAATGGAGTGATGCTATTCTAAGCCGGCATCACGGCATCCTCGCATTTAGTTTTAGTATTATCATACACACATCTTCACGTCTTAGGCAGAGCATCAACGGCCGTAAATGCCATGTCTGACAAACATTTGCTATAATTATTGTGTATTTTCAAAGTGACAGATTGTCAGTCTGTCGCCTTAAATTGTAACACTGGTAGGTAATACTCATAAATACGTTGAGTTTTTTCTCTTAGACACTCGAGGACAAGAAATAAGGCGATGCTATTCTAGGCCAGCATCACACAGCATCTTTTTTAAATCACGGCAATCATGAACACACATGAATCATAAAGCTTTTTTTCATAATTGAATCTGTAATATTTCGCGAATAATATATGTTCGATTTCAAAATTGCGTCCATATTTTTTTCTACTCATAAATCAGTAGCCAACATATTAACACCACCACAGAAGGTATTCGAAATACAAATTGAACTCTCGATCATCAATAGAGGAAGATATGACATCGTAAAACTCGCTCCCTGCGTATAGGAGAATATTCTACTAATTCAAAAATTAATACCTACATCTGAGTCCAAAATCTAGTTTTAGCGGTTTGATTTTGGTGTCAAGATAAATTTTCCTAGATATATGGTAGATTTTTTAAATTGTTCCTAAGTTAATTACAAACAAATTTTCTGTATGGACGGTGGTTTTGCGTGCTTTGGATCACGGTTTCTGTCTCTCAATCAATGTGACTAACAATAATATAATAACTACCCTGTGTTGAATTCAGCACATTTTGCAAGACACAAAATATTACTCAAAATAGGCTCTATACTGCATAAAATATTCGTAGAGAACGTTCGATAGGTCAAAAATGTGAATTTTTGTTAAATAACAAAAAGAGCATTAATAAAATACTAAAGTTGTACCTACGCTGAAAACTGTTGTCCAAAAATACTACAGCCAAAAGTACGTGTTTTGACCGCATCGAAACTAAAGAGACATGGCGTCATCTATTTGTATTTACTTGCAAAAAAACTAGCTCATTTGATCTGCCAAACATCATGCCTATTCTTTTTACACGCGACAACTCACCATAAAGGAGCGTTATTCTTTTGTTTTAGTTGAATTCCTCCCAGCTTATGGCGTTGCCTGTTTTCCTACCGGTCAAATAACACGCTTCGCGCGCGCCAAGAGAACCAATCACGCTTTAAGTATAAACGAAATGGAAAAGCTATATTGTTCAGCCATACACACATCACGCCTTTATCCTTTATGGGGTAGACAGAGTGTAAATTATATCCCTGATTATTGCGTTAGAAAAATAAAATTGCGATCACTCGATTGTCAACTCGTCAGACGAAAACTGTATAACTCTCGAGTTACTTAGTTGTCCGTACATTCGTAGGAAAAATGGGTTGACGCTAATCTATACCAGCTTCACCACGAACGGGGAAGAACTAATCGTTTCAAGAACCAACTTCGTCATTTTGTTGAAAAGTCGATAGGGTAAAGGCTAACTAAACAAAGATAAATCAAGGGTTATAAAAAGTGGCATTCTTTAGTAGATTTCTTTTTTCGTTGGACGATTTGGTGCCGAAAAGAGAGAGAAAGATGGGACATGCAATTATTAATAACCAATCAGTAAGAGTTACCACAAGGTACTGTTGATATAACGTAAGTACCTATGTCCCTTTACCAGTAACAGGGACTCCCTGTATCTACTTATACTTACCATTTTACAGAATGACACAATTTTCTATCTAACATGCGATAGGTTAATGGGAAAGTTTCACGCAAAACTAAAGTGGTCCCAACATATAAGCTTTCTTATAACAGACGTATACAGAGTTGATTTTTAAGTCAGTACACAAACTTTGAAGGGTTCCATAAATTTGGGTGTTCCGTAGAAAACTCATACCTACTCGGCAAAAATGTATGGAGCACCTAATTTTTATTAAAATAGTAAAAGTTGTTCAGAATCATGAGTAGAAACACCCTGGAAAGTTTGGATACTGATTAAAAAATAACCCTGTATTATTGTGGGATAATGCGTTGATGAACGACATAAAAGGAATTGATTATTTAGTCAGTCAACGACCCGATGAACTCTTGTGTTAGAGTTCTACAACCGCCCATTATAAATAGCAGGACTCTATCTAACATGGTTGTACAACTGACGTCGGAGTTATCATAGGATTGACGAATAATTACGTGCCCTCCAAAGCACGAAACGATCTTACTTTTTTATTAATCAGGTGATTCAGCCTGCATGACCAAACCGTGTGCCGTGTGATGCCGGCTTAGAATAGCGTCACCCCACATCCTTCCCGCGGGTGTCGTAAGAGGCGACCAAGGGACTCGAGGGTATTTGCGTATTACAACTTTTAGGCGATAGGCTGACAACCTGTCACTATAGGAATACACATGTTTTCTGGAACAACCTTGGAAAACAATCCTCAAAAATGTCGGACGTGGCAATAGCGACCGTATTCTTACGACCGTTAACGCTCTGCCTACCCCGCAAGGGACAAAGGCGTGATATATGTATGTATGTATGTATGTATGATCTAACCAGACTGGGAACGAATTCATAAAATGATTAATTAATCAATTTTATGAGTGCCCTACCGAGAATCGAGCCCGCAACGTTTGCATTGCAGGCAGTCTCACTACCATTGCACATCATCATCAGGGGCATCGCACACTTAACGCACGACAGACCGCTAAAATATCGCGGCGGTCTGTCAGTCCATATTAGAAACGTCACTCCCCATACTAAAACCGCACTTGACGGACGACGCTGCGATAGCGCTGCGTCGACAGCGGTTGAGCTGTGCGATCCGCCGAGGTATGTACTAGTTTTTTTATTGGGCATTGAACTTGACAGATGATTCCTTAATCCGAAAAAATGCCAAAAGCGTCATCTAGTTCTAAATAATGTTGCTCTCATCCCAAAAGAAAGAAAAAGAAATAATATAAAAAGGACCCGTTTGTAGATATACTTAGATAAGATTTATCTTATCTTATCTTATCTTATCTTATAAAATGGTTATGGCAGTTTTTCTGTTATTAAAAAAAGCTAGAAAGCTAGCTTAATATAACTCTTTTTCTTTTTTCTTTGGCTGTTGTATTTCTTACTTTATTTAGGTACTTAGCCACGTATTGTAGGCGGTAACCAGTGTTTATGTTATGGGCTGGCCAAAACGGCTTAGAAACTAGAACCTTACTGCTATATCAATAAAATTAAAGGGAATAGGAGCCTTTTCAACAAATAAGAAAACATGAACGAGCTCATTTTGAAGTGCCTGCTTTAGGTTGTAAAACAAATTGCTATTTTACATTTGTAGTCTCTTTTTTCTTTTCGTGTGGGACACCGAGTCATCCAACGGCCCGATGAACCCTAGTGTCAGAATTTTTCAACCGCCTTCTACATGTAGCAGGCTTCTGACATGGTTGTGAAACGACCGCCGTCTAAGTGATCATAGACAGCAACCGGGACCTACGGCTTAACGTGCCATCCGATACACGGAACCATCTTACTTACGGAAAATCGGGTTGTTCAGCCCGCAATGTCCTAACCAGACTGGGAACAAATTCACAAAGTGATAAATATCAACTTTCTGAGTGACATTTGTAGTGAAATGGCGACTACCGATACGGTGGATCGTACACTTAACGCACGACGGACCGCTAAAATATCGCAGCGTTCTGTCAGATCTATACAAGAAATGTTAATCCCCATACTAAAACCGCTCAACCACTGTCGACTCAGCGCTATCGCGGTTTCAGTATGGGGGGTGACGTTTCTAGTATGTATCTGACAGACTGCTGCGATGTTTTAGCGGTGCGTCGTGCGTTAAGTGTGCGATCCGCCTAACTACTAAATCGTATTTCTTCAAACAGCTTGATTTAGATGAGTATGTATGTATTCGGACTTCCTCTTTCAAAAATAACAAAAAGTTTCCAAAGTGGTATCACTTTGGTATCCCTGACTTTTTCGCTCCATTTTACTTAAATTGGGGTCAGTACAATAACTCGCATGGAATTCTACGCTAGCTTCAGCTAGAAGTCAGTAGTTCTCAAACTTTGCTTTTATCCGACGCTTAAGCCAGTTTATTGTAACTACGTTTAAGCTATTAGTTTAGTAGCAATTTATTACAGGAAAGTACTACTAAAGCGTTGTTGCAAAATAATATGAATCAAATAATACAAATCGAGAGTATTGGTGTATTACAATTTTTAGGCGACCGGTTGACAACCTGTCACTATAGTGATACACATGTTTTCTGAAGCAACCTTGGAAAAAAATCCTCGAAAATTTCAGACGTGGCGATAGCGACCGTATTCTTACGGCTATTAACGCTCTGCCTACCGCGCAAGGGATAAAAGCGTGATATATGTATGTATACGTATGTACAACAGAACAAAAACAAAAAACAGATTTGTAGGATATTAAGTAAGTGACACAAACAAAAGTCGCAAATTTTATCGTTCGAGTTAGAACACAATAGTTCTGTGGTTTGAGCGTCAGCTTACCTTACTTTACCGTATCTTACGCCGAAAATCTTGGGACTGAACCCCAAAAGTGTGATTAATTTCTATAACTTCCTCTTTCTTGTTTCACTTAAAAGTACTATCAAACTTTACAAAATAAGTTAAATAGGCGAAATCAACAGCCTTCGCTGTACCTAAGCATTGGTCAAACGTCTTATGAACTAAGTTACCATCATCGAGTCGATGAAGAATACTCTTTTACAGAGCCGGCTAAAACAGCATCACCCCATGTTTTTCTAAGCAAAGTTTGAGAGTTTGGCAGAATAACAACCTGTCACTAGAGCCATATACATGTTTTCTGAAACTACCTTGAAAAAGAATCCTCAAAAATGTCAGACGTGGAGATAGCGACCGTATTATTACGTCCATTAACGCTCTGCCTACCCCGCAAGGGATAAAGGCGTGGTATATGTAGTGCCTTCGTTTGTTGGAACGATATAGCTCTCCGCCAAACTCTCTCTCTTGACTCAAAACAGCATCACCGCATGTTTTCCTATGAAAATATATAGTGTCACACAAAGATGGCTCATTTACACTATTTCCATACCAACTTAAACAGCATTACCCCATGTTTTTCTATGAAAATATATAGCATCACACAAAGATGGCTCATTGACACAATTTTTGTGCCAACTTAAACAGCATCACCCCACGTTTTCCTAAGCAAAGTTTGAAAGCCGCTAGCTGTAACTTGTGTGTTTTACTCCCTGCTCTCCACCAAGACGGCTCATATACATTTCGACACCCGCGTAAAAGAGCATCACCCCACGTTTTTCTAAGAAAAGTTTGAGAGCCGCTAGCTGTAACTTGTGTGTTTTACTGCCGGCAGCGAAGTGCCTACGTTTGTCGGAACGATATAGCTCTCCACCAAGACGACTCATTTACACTATTTGGGTGAACGTATTCACGTATTACGTTTGTGAGAACCGTAGTAAGAAAAATACGGTGCCTACTGTTTTTTGTGTCATTACTTTTTGTAAGTATTTGTGTAGATACACTTAATTTTTGTACAGTAGTGGTTTGGGAACTTGAAATTTTGTCGCAAAAATCCACCATTTTGGACATCATTTTACACATATAGTATTTCTTTCTTATTATTTTGATCTAGCGGAGGAAGATAAGCGCTAATAGTGCAAGACGATAACCGATGTGGCGCAGTAGTAGTACGACTGCCTTTGACGCAGAAGGTTCCGGGTTCGATTCTCGGTGGGTCACTCACAAAGTTGATATTTATCACTTTGTGAATTTGTTCCCAGTCAGGTTAGGACATTGCGGGCTGAACCACCCAATTGTCCGTAAGTAAGATGGTTCCGTGTTTCGGAGGGCACGTTAAGCCGTAGGTCCCGGTTGCTGTCTATGATCGCTTAGATGCCGGTCGTTACACAACCATGTCAGAAGCCTGCTACTTGTAGAAGGCGGTTGAAAAATTCTGACACTAGGGTTCACTGGATCGTTGGACGATCGGTGTCCCACACGTAAAGAAAAAAGAGAGAGTGCAAGGGATCAACTGTTACTAGTCATTCTTAAAATCACTTTAAAAAAACAGTGCAAATTGATCCTATAAATAGAAAGGTAAAGGTGCTACTGATACGTTGACTAGTTTTCGCGTAGCTAAACTCTACGACGTAGCCGTCGTAACTTCATAGTTTAGCGAGTAGCTATAGTTAGTATTCGTTGATCGTAGGTGTACTGACTTTTGATTTATGTATCAAACAGATTACTATGAAATGTCAACGCTGCCAACCTTTCCCTTAGGGGTCTTAAAGCTATAGGAAGACGTCTCAAAAAACTAGAATTTACAGTGCTAAATTCCCAGATGCAATGTTTGTTCCGTCAAACTAAGGTTGGATTGGACAATTTGGATTATGGACCGATCTTATGCCGTGCGCATGAGACATTATACTTCGATCGCTTACATAGTGTCACGACCAGCGTAACTGTCAGTACGCACCCGTACGTGCGTGTATGTAGCATTGAGGCCAAATTATGCTGGTCGCGACAAATAAATATCCTGGACAATCCACACAGCGCCATCTAGCCCCAAACTAAGCAAAGCTTGTACTATGGGAACTAGATAGCTGATACTAATACATATATACTTTTTCTTTTTTGTAAATAAATACATATTATAGTACATAGAAAACACCCAGACTCAACACAAATATTTGAAAATTGACTTAACAAATATTTGTGTCCGGTGGGGATCGAACCCACGACCCTCGGCGCAGAAGGCAGGCATACTATCCGCTACGCCATCGGGACAGTCAAAATGAACTATTCATTAGCGGTTCAGGTGTCTAACCAGACAGAATTTTACCTAACCCCACCTCCTAGTACAACTACTTTCTAAATAACTGTCAAATGATTGCTAAACATGGCATTAATGTCTGTTTGATACTGTCATTTCCACTCTGCTTACCCATAAAAGAATAAATGCATGATGCCTGTACGTTGTACATTTATGTGTTTCCACACCACAAGTCATTATCATTAGTAATTCTATCACTCAATTGAACTATTGGTATCTATCATAGATTCCTGACATGTGATCAATCAAATGGAAACGAGTTTCAATACAATGTGTATGTGACGTCCACTGTGTCACAGGGGTAAGTCTGAGAGTGAAACAACACTAATATATTGGAATAGGCTGTGAGCGCACGTCCGGCTCGCTTGACTGTCAGATGACAAGTGTCATACCCTCCGGCCGTGCGCCCACAGATTAAACATTTTATTTGCATACCGTCACACCTTTCCCCTTTTAACAAATTTAGACCTTGTACAACTCCATATCAATAAACAGGTAATAATCATCTATACACAAAATTCATTAACTAGATTAATCACGACTAGGGAATGCAATTCCACAAGTGCATCTCCGTCCCAATATTTGCATTCCCTAATCAGGGCGTAAAGTAAATTTTGAACTTATTTGGATTTTAAAAATTAAATATTTTCATCTTAACAGCATTTAATAATCATAGTCATTATAATACCACTTTAAACACTCTAAGCTTAAGCATGTTTAATGTCTACAGTTCTATAGAAAATATTAATGTCAGCAATTTATACTGGACTGCACAAACTTAATCTGTCTACCAAAATGATTAATGTCATCACAATAACTTTCACTTTACATTAAAGTTTTTAAATCTCATTCAAATTTCCTGTTCCTTTCCTTTCCTTTTCTAACAAATAAGTTTTCAATATCCGAAAACATATAAAATCTTGTAACAGTAATATTTAATTATCGATAACCTTTGTTCCGCAGTCCACATTGAATTTTAAATATTTCTTTAGGTCTTTGACGTGATCTTTAAATTTAATACAAATTTGATTAAAAATCTTCTCTTATTACATTAACAATACAACACTTTGTTATCACTTACAAGTAAAAATACTTTAAAGAAGTCCTATACATGAGAGACTAGTAGTAAGTTTATCTCGTTACTTGTATCACTAATTCTTTTAATTTTATTACTGTTCCAATAAAATAATTACTGCAGCTATACATCTTATTTTTAAATATAAATTCATAGTAATTAAGTTTATTATTAAATAAAGATAGCAGTACCATAGTCACCTTAGCTAACTTATTATCGAGTATCGGAAATTTTGCCATGGGTAGAAACGAAGGACATTGAATCTATTTTGTATTTTCATCATCCTGTCCTGTACAACAACTTTTACCTGAAGTTCTGACTATAAAATATTTTATCGGAATTATTTAACATATTAAAAATAACCTGTTAGTAATAACATAACAGTTTTGTACGATGTACATGATATTTATTATTTCATAATTTAAGTTTTGCTTAGTCTAGATCATGCACAACATTGGACTTTGATGTTGGCCTAGATTGTTAGATGCATCGACATACGGCCATGCGTAACCTCTTACATTTTAAGTAGTTTTTAAACTAGTGTTCAATAATACGTGGAACCAAATCGGACCATTACATTTTCATTTATCCCGGTTGATCCCGTGATCACTCTTGCATCTTTTACATATTTTTGCATCTATGTTGAACGTGTAGCTGCATTTACACTCAACAAGTTTCTTGTTCAAATGTAATCAATAGTTGATTACGCACCCAGGCATGCAACCCATCAACAACAACCGAGGCCCAACGCCCAAGCGGAGCGAGGGCGGTACCTTTCCGAAGTTGTTAACGATGTTACATCCGCGGCACGTGCACCGCCTTACATATCGAATGAAAAGCGATAAATACAAGAAAACGATCCATAAATGATGATTGTATCGTCTGGTACTCAAAATGCACCACAAAACTTTCATTTTTATGATTGAAAAACATTGAATTAATGTGAAAGAAAAGTATCCCAACATAAAACAGAAATTTCCCTGACCGTAGGGATATTAGTAATTTTTACCTTTGCCACTGTAATACTGAGCAACAATTTGACAAACTCATCTATTGAGGTCACAAAAATACAGATAAAAATATAATATCTGGCGTCAAGCAACGCAATTCGCAGCGGCCAGTTCGAAACTTAAAATCGCACACAACCAATTGGATGCAATGCAACTCCTATTAAAAATAAGAAGAAATTTACTTTAACTCTTTAACTGTCGCGATTCCACCGGCTCCCCCTCCAGTTCCATATTCAAAATTACTAACAGGCCCAGTTTTAAAACATCGCCTGCAAGCCGAACCCACAGGTCGGGTTCCCCGTCAGCAACGACCCACTTTCACAGCATGAGATATGTAAAGATATTTTATTACATTGGCTACTTAGTAATATTTTGAGATTCCCAATTTTTGTTTTATTCTTTGCTAAATCAGAGCAAAATTTTTAGTAAAAATCCCTTGATTAATAGTTTTTTTTTTTTTTTTTTTTTTATGTTGCTTTGAAACATGTAACCACTTTTGACCTGTAATATAATTATTACCAATAAAAATGTCTTACGTCTTTCCCCCGGAAAGGTGTACCTATTAGGTTTCTTTTTTATACAAGGTTTGTCTAACAGACTGTAACAAAAGCTTCTTTCGCCATTGAAATGAATTTTACATGAAACTCAAAACAAAGCTTTGTCATATGAATCCTTTTTTTTTTCATGCTAGACTTTTATTATTCTTGATTGATATTTTAACATAAAGTGCATTTAACTTTAAAGTTCGTGCTATTTGAATTGTCTTTTTCCTTGGTCTGTTGATACACGGAAATTTCTGATCCATACCCAATCAGTATCTATCATTTCATAGCTCTTTATTATTTTCAGTAGATACCCATTAAATTGTAAGAACTGACAATACTACTTTGGCTAGGGATCTTTAGTTTACACTTGGTTGTATAATGAGGTATTGTATAATTCTCCTCTTATATTGTTTTGATTTTCTCAACTTTTTTTTTTTTTTCTGGAGCGATTACGAATGGCAGTTGTCAACAAAGCCCGTCGTTCGATAACTACCAAACCCACATGAGTTATTTTTCAGAACAATATGACTCACAGCAATAACTCTTTGTTAGTACCAACTGACACATATTACGTCAGTTTACTACTCTTTAGTACCAACTGATTTCGCTATACAGTTTACTACTTATCGATTTTTCAGAGCAATATGCCTCACAGCAATAACTCTTTGTTAGCACCAACTGACACATTGGTCAGTTTACTACTTTTTAGTACCAACTGATTTCGCTATACAGTTTACTACTTATCGATTTTTCAGAGCAATATGCCTCACAGCAATAACTCTTTGTTAGCACCAACTGACACATTGGTCAGTTTACTACTTTTTAGTACCAACTGATTTCGCTATACAGTTTACTACTTATCGATTTTTCAGAGCAATATGCCTCACAGCAATAACTCTTTGTTAGTACCAACTGACACATTGGTCAGTTTACTACTCTTTAGTACCAACTGATTTCGCTATACAGTTTACTACTTATCGATTTTTCAGAGCAATATGCCTCACAGCAATAACTCTTTGTTAGCACCAACTGACACATTGGTCAGTTTACTACTCTTTAGTACCAACTGATTTCGCTATACAGTTTACTACTTATCGATTTTTCAGAGCAATATGCCTCACAGCAATAACTCTTTGTTAGCACCAACTGACACATTGGTCAGTTTACTACTTTTTGATTCCGTAAACATCAGACATACATCTGTACGATTACAGATTTTAATGTGTTTTTTAAATTACTATTATTGTGTTTGTATTCTTTTCGAATCATAGGCCCACAGAGACTTGGTCCTTTGAGGCATGTGTGGGGCCGAAGCCAACAGCACAGAGGCTTTTTTTTTTTTTTTACCATATTTATTACTTTTTCTTTTTAGTACTAACCGACATTGTCGGTTTACTACTTGTCATGATGTTTACTACTTATTAGCACCAACCAACAAAGTGTCAGTTTGCTACTGTACTCTTTTTAATTCCGATAAATTCTGTTATACATACGTGACTGCTTAAATTTGAATAAGATGATCAGAATCACTTTTGCTACGGAAGCATAATGTTTGTATGACCTCCCAGTTGGCACGTAATACAATTAAATTAACCCCCATAAATAATAGAACAGCAAAATATTATCAACCCGATGAGAAAACTCCATGTTGTCAATGCTCCTTTATTTATTTAAAGTCATTGTAACAAAATAGGAACAATTTTACCCAAAAACTACAAAAAAATCGCTAATGGTTCTCGCTATAAACTTAGTAGCTACATACGTACAAAGTACTATATGGGTACCTATGTACTTAGCTTTCGTTAATATATACCATTAATTTATTTACTTGCACGATTTTTTGTTTATAATTTTGTATTTACGGAAACTATTTCAAACCTCGTTAACTATGTAGGTACCAAAATATCAAAGTTATAGCTCCTATTTTAATTAGGTATAACACGCACGTACAAAATTTATCGGAATGACAAAACCGTGGCAAAATAAGGCAAGGCATTATTTTATTAGACCCAATGTCTACTTATTCATTGCTATTACCAGCTAGTACATAGATAAGTAGGTAGATTACTTTACCTTTATACTGGCTTAATACTGAGATTTATTAACTTCTTTAATCCTCTAATCATAGCGCTGGCACGGGTTTTTCAAGAACCTTTTTCCGATTCTTCTTCTTCATTTTTTTTTTTTTTTTCTGCCGGATGGTACCTCAAATGTCCTAACAAGACTGGAAGCAAATTCAGAAAGTGATATATCACCCCGTGACTGCCTCATTGTTAATCGGACCCGCAACTTTTGCTATGCAAGCAGCTCCAGCGCTACTGCTGCGCTATATCGACCGTCTATAGAAAGAAAATATAGAAACGGGTTATGTTTAAAAAGTTACTTTCACGAGCTTTAGCCCAACGGCTAACGGGTGTTTGTATTTAAATGAGTTGTACGATTTGACTGATTCTGATTCAACCACCAACTTTATAAGTTGCCGCGTGGTGCACGCGATTCATCTGGAATGGCCCCCAATAGGTATTCGTCAGACGTGTCGATAGCGACCGTATCTTCACGGTCGTTGACGCTCTGCCCACTCTTTAAGGGACAAAGGCGCGATATAATGTGTGTATGTATGTATAAGTTAAAAATATAACTTTTGGATTACAACAGTTGGATTTCTGTTTTTAATAATTATTTTCAAATACCTATAGTTTCAAATACCTATAATAATAATATAGGTTGTTATCTAGCAAACCTTTTTGCCGATTATTTAAAGACAGAATTATTTTCAAATACCGGTTATCCACCAACCTATTTCTCAAATTAGTTTGGTTGTTATCTGGCAACCCTTTCTGCCGATTATTTATAGACAGGTACCAAAGGTGTCCATCAGAATGGCGGGTGTATAATATCGAAATAAATTAATAATAAATGTGTTAAATGTACACTAAATGTACGTATTTGTACTTAAGTATCCGTGTCGTACATTCATTGGTTTCTTAGAAATAACGATTTCAAAGTGAGCAGCCATTCTGACGCCAGGATGGCGGGTGTATTTTAAACAGATGAACCAAACCTGACTATTCATGTATCAAATAAATGTACGAGAAATGTACGCATCGCCTCATATAACAAACACTATTTTACTATCAAAATAAGGCCCTTAAATAGGTATCAAAAGTTAAATCTGCATAGCTAACATGCGTGCCACGACACATTTTGTCGTTTCATATGCGCTCAATGTCACTACGGAAGAATGCGTAACTAATTCGCAGTGAATTTAGCTGCAGAAGAATCTACCTAAAAATATTAATATAACTTTGATGTATAAAAAAATATGGAACCCGTGTAACTGATCTTTGAATTAAATACTTACTAAGTATGTGAAATTAGAAACTGTATGGTACCTACTTTTGGTTTATTAAAATATTTCAAATTATTAGTGATAATGATCAAATACTTAGAATTTCGTGACTTTTAATGAGTTTGATAATCAAATTATATCTACTACAATTTACGCGAGATACTGATTGTTCTGACTTAACTTTCGATACCTATTTAAAGGCCTTATTTTGATAGTAAAATAGTGTTTGTTATATGAGGCGATGCGTACATTTCTCGTACATTTATTTGATACATGAATAGTCAGGTTTGGTTCATCTGTTTAAAATACACCCGCCATCCTGGCGTCAGAATGGCTGCTCACTTTGAAATCGTTATTTCTAAGAAACCAATGAATGTACGACACGGATACTTAAGTACAAATACGTACATTTAGTGTACATTTAACACATTAATTATTGATTTATTTCGATATTATACACCCGCCATTCTGATGGACACGTACCAAAGTTCACGCCACCGATGGGACTCGAACCCACATCTTCTGACTAACCGGGTCAGATGTGTTAACCGTTACACCACGGTCGCTCTAACCCAGGCGGCGAAATTGTGATCCACTTGTTTCGTTCATATATTTTTCCTTACTTGACCACTTAAGAGTGGCATCAGCGCCGCCTACGACTTTGCAGTAGGACTACATAGTCACACAACTGACAACATTACGTCTGTACAAGTTGACGAGAGGTGGAGCTTTTTCCGATTTGTGAACCGCTTGTTTCGTTTGTATTAGCTTTTTAACAAAAATTTAATATCGATATCTAGTATTTGATTAAAACACTAAGTATTCGAAATTACTATTTCGTGGATATTTCTACAAATAGTAAACATTCAGGTACCAAAGTGCTCTGTGATAGATATTATGCGGATCTGTAATTTTACGGTAATTTTTTATGTAGGTTCACAATTTTTCAGTTTCGACACCGATTTCGTTACGTTTGGGTCAAATTTGCTTTATCTATTTAAAGTCTCACTCTTGTCAATTTCAGAAAGAAGTAGATAAAGAATAGTGAGGTATTAGGTAAAACTACAACCGTTCTTGTTGAATAGTTCGCCAGAACCAAACAAAATAATGTTTTATGTGTCGGGTGCATTACAATTCACATATCTACATTACGGGTAGCTGTCCGTCACTTTTTATGTTATTATATGCCTAAAGTTATCATGATACGAACAAATCAATGTTTAGGCGTGGATTGATTTCTAGGCAAGACAGATAACAAGAAGCAGAGTACCTGATACACGTCACCGCATCAAGTTGCGGCTGCCGCAGGTTGCCCTGGATGGCATTTGTCGGAAACCACAACATCGACTGGCTCTTAGGTACTTATCGCATAACGGCGCGGCGCCACACTGTTTAGGCTATGCAACTGGATGATGATATAATCACAAACATTGTATACCTACTTGTTGCTGAAGCTCATTTAATTACTAACAGACTTCTTTGGCTTTGGGTGGCCTACGTAGCCATAATAAACGTGTAGCTGACACTTGATATTCAGGTACTTACTTGTCGATACTTGGTTGATTCTTGCTACCTTTTAGGTAAAACTAAATTATTTTTAGAGAACGAATATATGACCGCTTTTTATTTAATAAGTTTTTTTATTAACGCGCGGATTCTGTATTTATTAGATATTTATAGCTAGTATAATTGTTATGCACCAAAACACACCACTGAGAAATATTTTCAACGCATTTGTTTACTTTTTCCAACCTCCTTTCCCTTCTTTCAATTGACAAAGGACTTATCCATAGCTCGTCGCCATGTGTGACGTCCACTGTGTCACAGGGGTAAGTCTGAGAGTGAAACAACACTAATATATTGGAATAGGCTGTGAGCGCACGTCCGGCTCGCTTGACTGTCAGATGACAAGTGTCATACCCTCCGGCCGTGCGCCCACAGATTAAACATTTTATTTGCATACCGTCACAGTGTACATACATATATACAGAGATCTTTCACGCCTATATCCCTTGTGGGGTAAGAAGGACCTGTAATTCAAGTAGCCAATCAAACTAGGAACAATCTTGCAATTTTGTTCTTATATATTTTTAAGAAATTGTGAGATCTTATTCGTCAGCTGGCGCAAATAATAAAGCTCCGCTGGGAAAAGTGTGTAACCACGATTTATTACTTTAGCAGCTGCTGCGATTTTAAAACTGAAATATTGCATTTCTTGGGATATGTGTGTTTCGCGCTGTTGCTCGTATTAACTTTTTTATTACTTCCGATAATGGTTCCGTGCTTTGGAAGTCACGTCGTCGGTCCCGGTTGCCGTCTATGATTGAACACAACCACGACAGAGCTACTAGGAGCTACTAAATTGCTACTAACTAGCTAGTTAGGTTAGGTTAGGCTAAGTGCATCCGAAACGCATGCGTCTGTCAGATGCAAGAAAACTTCAGTTTTTTTCTACTACTGAAAACCTATGCGTCTGTTAAACAACGCAAAAACAAAGTCAGTTTTTAGTATGGGGAATTTAGAATTTGAAATTTCCTGACATCTGACAGACGCATGCGTTACGGATGCGCAAAAAACGCGTAGTGTTGCGTGTTAAATGTGGCTTGTCACACAACCAAGACAAAGATACGAATAGCCTATATAACAGACGGTTAATAAACTCTGACGTCAGGGTCAGTCTACTTGATGTGAATGAATGGATAGCAATAAACATATCATTCAGTTTTCCAGTCTCAAGCTATTTCCAACCAGCTGTCAATGCTGCACATTACAGCTCATTCGCTTAGATAGTGTCGCGACCAGCGTAACTTGACCTCAATGCTCCATACACGCACGTACGGCGCGTTCTGTCAGTTGCGCTGGTCGTGACACTATGTAAGCGAATTAAGTATATTTGAACCCGGAACCAATATCTTTCAATATGTCTTGTGTATTGGACATTTTCCACTTAGTGCATTCCTGCCTTTATTTGTAGCGATCTCTCGTCGCCCTAAGCAAATTGAGTGGACCTGTTTTCTGAACTATACAGGATGTAAGAACACCAACTGTCAATATTTTAACGTGTAACTATAGTCGCCTACTATATTTTGTAGGAGAGGTCCAAATTTTTTCTATATTTGGCCTTGGAAAAAGTTGTACAGATCTGATTTACGGCTCAAATAATACATTTTTTTTTTGCGCCTAGAAAGGATTTAAAAAATATTTAGATGGCCCCAATTTTTTTGGCTTTAGATTTTTTGTTTCTTTTTTTGATTTTCTCAAGAAAGAGACAAGAAATCTGTAGGAACTTGCGTATATCTCAAAAATAATATTATGATATATCACTATTTTCTTTTATTTTATTATATTTTTAGTGAGTAGCGTATCTTTGAAAAAACTACTAGACCAAACTCTATAATTTCTTATTATTTTAATATTCAACAATTTGACATAAATTCTGCATCTTTCATCAAATTTATGCCTTTTTACGAAGTTGTTGGGTATTTATTTACTAAATTACACAGTGTCGCAAATTTCACTTCGAGTTCTTGTACTCTCCTTTATTTGCAGTCTTTTGTTGCTTCAAGTAAAATAGTTTAAGTGAAACTCTATTGTACTGAAGTGGCGAAGAAAATTTCCAGATATTTTCCCAATGGCCGGCTATCTGATACTTAAGTGCTTTAAGTTAAACGCCTTAAGTTACTAGTTACATTTGTTTAAGGAGAGTGTAGTAATTTGTTGTCTTGGAAAAGCTTTTATATAAAAGAGGCATAAATTCGTTGAGGCATAAAAAAATAAGAGGTATTCTAACCAATCCAAAATGAGCGGCAAATGCAATGGTCAATCATAGTTGATTTGATAGTCAATCTGATTTGTAAGCAATTTCAGGACATAACAGCAGTAATTGCTCGGTAATACGAAAATGAAGCCGTAAAAAATAGGTTACAATCAAACTTTGCGTACGATGATATACATACCATTGTTGATGTACGTACCATCGTTGACATAGAATCACTTGGGTGAAGTTTGTGAAAAAATATATTCACAAAAACACAAGAAAAGATGAGAAATTCTTAGCGAAAAATCGTTGCCCATTTATTTATTTTTTTATTAAAGGAAAAAACGACATCTAAACATGCATTTTCCAGTCTTTGGAGTGTCTGTGGAAAGTCATGCCGCTCCCGCATCGGCTTATATAGCCACGAAAGTTCTTGCCTCAGACACTGATTAAATCGTTTGTCACAGACGTACGAAGCTAATGATGATATAATAATTATTACTTTTTTACTATTGCTTGTAGGGATGCATTAACCCACATAATTTATAGTTGGGGCAAGTTTTTGTTACTTCAACCTAACTATTTCATAGTTTCCTTCTAAAATTTTCCCTAATCCTGAGACCATTGAAACAGTTTACTCGTTGAATGAACGGAAAATACCAAAAGATTGATTGACTGTTTATCTTAGTTTCTCGGTCACTTTCATCTGCACAATAACATGTTTTTGCGTTGTGTTGTTTGATTGAACGCCCTAGGGCGGGATCGAGATGATGTGCATCTACTCTATTACAATCAATTACGAGTTTAACTTATAGGGTGTTTTGAAAATGTTTTCGAAGTTCTTATTGTGTAGCTGACTTCTTACTCCAGGAATAAAAGTGTTATTCAGTTATATTGGAATATTCGTAGTGTACATACCAGCACATACAACATGTTAGAAAATCTCCTGCAAATGTATTGCAGCGTTAATAATCAATATTGCAGATCTTCATTTTACGTATCTATTCAATGTATACATCCTACAATACCCTTGTTATAGTATTTTCGCAAAATGAAACATACATGGACGATATTGTTACGAGCATAGGCAACAAGTGTGTGTAACGGTTTAGGCTGTGTTGATCGTATTCACACTTCGTTGGCAGAAAAAGGAATGTTGATTTAGGTTTCATCGAAACAGAAGACAGCAGTTGATAAAACATAAATCTATAAAAGCAGTACATGATGCAAAAAAAAAAATATTTCAAAAAGTTGATCCAGGTCATGAAACTGAACAATTATAGTATAAAAAAAAATAGACCAAAGGAATCTCACACAAAAATTCACAGAGTAGGTGACTTTTGTATGGAAGGTCATTATTTTTCTTATTTCTGCATTAGCCCTGGTGAAACTTGTTCAGTTTCATAGACGGCCTCACTTCCAAAAATCTTTTTATCATTAAAAATAACAAAACTTTGCCGGCGAGGATGCTTTGCAGGTTTTTATCCCATTCCAAAGCATGATGCGTAGATTTGTTTTTGCACTTTTTTCTCACTGTAGTGACTTTTTTGTGTGGTGTTTTGCTTTAGTGTACATACAGGCATTTTGTTTTTGAGCACGCTTGTTACAGTATTTATTACGATTACCTACTTTATTTAAGTGTACCTTCTTCATTATTTTTCTAGTTATTGAGAATGTTACAAATCATGTTTGGTTATAATTTTTAATGTTAAAAGTTTCTATCCCTGTTTATACTATCACTTGGTCAATGTTGTCCTTTAATTTTTTGTTTGCATTCTTTCATCTACACATACTTTTATTTTCTCTTTTACAGCCCAATCTTGACCATCGCCGAATACCAGCCAGTCACTAGAAACGATGGAACGATCACCTTCCAATGTGTCACTCAGGCCGCCACCTTTTGGCAGATCAGTTTCTTCGCCATGATCATCATACTTCTTTACGTCATACCTCTCATCATCCTCATCACTCTCTACACGGTCATTGCCAAAAACCTCATCACAGCTGCGTCCAAAGTCGTCATGAATAAGACTGTTGATCCGTACAACGCTAGAGCTAGAAGACAAGTTATTTTGATGCTTGGAACAGTTGTTTTATGCTTCTTCTTATGCCTAATGCCTTATAGAGTACTAGCCCTATGGATCATAGTAACGCCGCAAGAATACACTGAAAATATAAGTCCGGAGACGTGGTATAATTTGCTTTATTTCTCAAGAATAATGTTGTACATAAATTCAGCAATCAACCCTATTTTATACAATTTGATGTCGTCGAAATTTCGCATTGGTTTTTGTAAGATATGTGTGTGCTACGAGAGGACGTCTATTAGAATTCAAAAGCGAGCTCAAAGGACTAATACAAATGGATCGACGACAAGTACAAGTCTAACAAGGACCACAAATAGTCTGAAAAAGCTCTTCACACACAGAAGTAGTTTGGATAAGAGCGACTCGGAACTCGAGTGCAATGAAAACAGGGACGATAAAAGGAACGGATTCTTCGACAGAATATTTACAAACAAACGTTTTGTACGGCAACAGTCTTCCCCGATTTGCTCCAACGTAAAACCTAAGCTCAACAGAGTAAGAAGTGAAGGAAATCTGTACGAAATTGTCGATGTTGATAAAAATATCGATAACGATATACAAGAGTTGAATCATTCCAATAGTAATAGAATCGATATTGAAATAGATCGAGCTCGAGGCTCTTTAAGACGTAGTGCGTTGATGAATGCCCAAACAAAAAGTATAGAGAGTGATCGGAAGAAAATGTGCTATCAAAAGCTTAATGTAGAACCAAATATTATGAAATCAAAAAGTGACTTTGACTTTCCAGAAAGTTTTGTGTGAATGAAATTTGTGAATTGTGCATTTATTATAAAGTATTATTGTGTAAGGGTGACTGAAGTATTATAATTTATCTTTGATGGAAAGTTGTGCCAAAATAAATACGTATTTAAACTGCTTACTTTAAATAATTTTGATTAAAACATCAACATTTGGTGGGATTTATGCAAATCGTAATTATATAAGAAGATGAAAATGAAAAATTTTAGAAAACGCCTAAGGTGGATCGCATACTTAACGCATAACGGAGCTCTTAAATAACGTATCCGTAACGCAGCAATCTGTCAGATCGATACTAGAAACGTCAATACCTATACTAAAACCGCTCAACCGCTGTCGACAGATGCATTACGGCTGCGATATTTTGACGACCGCTTCTTGGCGATCAGTCTAATCGTAAAAATATTCTATGAAAAAACGTACAGAATAGAAACCTGTGTCACCTGTCAAATTCATACTCTTTACATGACTTTTATTAATATTGATACTCGTCATGACACAAATAATATAAAAACTAACGTTCAGACTTCGATGAGAAGCACAGAACTGGAAAAATGTCAATCCCATCAAATATACGTATTAGATAAGTAGGGCAAAGAAAATGACAAGTGACAGGAACAATCCTCGCTCATATCTTCGAATCGCATCAATTCGTATCCTATATGATCTTGAAGTATGTCATGAGAATACATTACACCCACACATTAACATTAGTTCGACCTGGATCTGAAAGAACGATTGCAAATTTTCTATAGCGGGCAGAATATTACTGTCTGCAAAATAGGCTTGTTTCCTGACAGGTCAATTGAGCTACTTTTTAAAACGATCTAAAACGGTATTTTGTTTGAAGAATTAGAAGTATGACGTCATGCCGTAAGTATTTGGATGGTGTCAAAACACTTACTTTTATATTATTTTTCTGTTTTTTAATTCAAACTTTGAATGTTTCGAAAAATTATAAATGAAGTCCGTAGTATTTTTGGACAATAGTTTTAAGCGTATAACTATTATATTTTTTTAATTAACCAGAAAATAGGCAGTAAACATCAGCGTATAGGCAGCAAACATTGCATAATTTCTCAGGCAATGAATAAGCCGCAGTATCCCAGATTTAATTATATTTTGTGTTGGCTATGTGTTTTTGGCATCGGGGCCATCAAAACGACGCCTGGCGGCTTGGTGGGGAGCACGGGTTCACCCGAAATAATTGATTGGTTGTACCCGGTATGTGCAGGTAATTGCCAAAATGAGGGACCTATGTAGCTCAGATTACAGCGTTGACAGTACTAAATTAATAGCGAAATTCTTGCATGCGGCACAAAAAGTTCATCACGGACACTGTTCCTGGTTTTCAAATGTATGCCTCTTCTCGTAACTGTATGATTTTAAGTTGAAATTACTTTTTCTGTTATTACATGGTTTAAAAAGGAGAAACTACTAAAGGTGAGAAATCGAAGTCGACAGCTCGTTTTTAAAAATAAAAATAAATTTGGAATTGAACTGTAGCGTCCATCATTTTAGAACGATGTAGTTACGAGACGAGTTAAAAATAGTATTCGAAAGATTAGTAGCAGTTAAAACTTTACTTTTGTAAAAAAAAAAAAACTTAGAATATGCAACGCTTACTTTTAGTACTTGTCATTTTAAGTCTGAAATTAATGGTAAAATATATAGAAACCATAAAATTTATATCTAATTCAGTTATATTCCTACTCTATCGTATCTTTAAGCGATATTCCGTAGCCTCAACTTTTTGATTACACAAAAATACCCTTGTTCCTCGGTCGGGTTGAGCCAAAATTCACTTAATTCAGAAACCGGATTGGACCGTTTTTATGGAAATATCTTTCCTTGTCACGTATTCTGCATGACAATGACGTACGCGTGATTTGCAAGTGACAAGTTCCCTATCTTCCTACAGCTATTAAAGTTTGGTTGTTGGACGACTCGGTGTCCCACACGAAAAGAGAAGAGTTTACTAAGCTCAGCCTTAGCATGCCTTGCCTCTAAGGCCCGTATTTATAAACCGCACTCAACTCTGATATCGATCTCAAGAGCGATTTTACCAATGTCAGAAAGTCGCACTCACAATCGATCTTAGATTTGAGTGCGGTTCATAAATATGGGCCTAAAAACAGTGAATTCCCATTAGTAGGCTTTTATCGGTAACATAATATTTAATAGGGTAATGATGGCCATTGACTTTCAAAAGTAAACAAGATTACAAGATAGATTGTAGAAACATTTCAGAAACTGAAACTGAAAATTGAGTTGCTAAAACTGTACTTTCTAATCTTTCTACTTTTCCCAAAATCGAAATATGACAAAAATATTTGGACCTCCCATACGCAATTACCTACGAAGTCAATTTATATGGGAGGTCCAAAAAAATTTATTATATTTCGACCTATGTTTCTTGGGGAAAGTTGTTGAGTTTCATGGGCTGATTCACTCCTTTAAATATTAGCAGCTAATATTTTTACACCTTGTAGCTTATTTTTAGAAAATTTGCCTCATTCGTAATCATTTTCAAGTTTGAACACAGTGACAAACTTTTAAAAACTTGTCCAGTTAGTTGGCTTAATATATCTAACTTTTTGCAAACTTTTGTCGGAGTTTTTAAAACTTACAGATTTACAACTTTTTAACGACTTTCCTACGAGGATAAAGATCATGATTTGGATGTAAACTTAAGAATAATAATATTAGAATAAAATCAATTGAAAATTATGTTTAAAAAAATTCAATTTGAGTCGTAAGTTTTACTTTAGTTACACGTTTACTCTGCCTATTTTATATTAACTTTGAAAATTAATATTTTATTTCAAAGCTATACTCTTACTACAAAGATGGCCTACCACACAACGAGATCTCTAAAAAATCGGAAAATTATTTTGAAAAACCTTTTAAATTTAAATAATTGATTGAAAATTTTCCGAAATGCCTGTCAGTAACATGATTCTTGCAATTAGTAGTTATGAAACCGAGAATACTAGTAAGTACTTTAATATTATCATTATCACAAACGGTTCATAAAGGCATGGCATTAATTAATTTTCCTTTTTCTCAACCATTGACCCTAAAAGCCAACGCCCGATTACCCTTGGGTGCTCTTAAACTCATTAGGGAAATTTATTTTCCGCATTAAGTTATGATAGATCTTTGTTTTTCTTCAGAATTTGGATAAATGTTACTTTACTGATATGAACGATAATGTACTGTGTCATGGATCTTATTTTGTAGGTTATATTTATCTAATTCAAACTGGGTAGGTCTGAGTGTAGAACCAGTCAACACCAGTCTAAATTATGTTCATCTAATTTCTAACTACGCGAACCTGAAGTACAGACAAAGGCAAAAGTGTCTGAAATAATAACAAATGTGACTTAAATAGTTTCAATACGCCACAGTCCAACCGTGCAATTAATCACAGTTTAAGATTATTTTTAAGATTAAAAATTGAACACTAGTATAATGCTAAACTAGAAACATCATTGTTCTTCAGAGTTTTCCATATATAAGGTATGTTTTTAATTCAAATCAAGGCTGCTAATTTGTTGTAAATATTGCAAGGTATAAATCAACCTGTGATGCGAAAAACTTTTTTATTTCTACAGTCCAATCCTCGCCGTGGCCACCTTCTCCTATGAGGAGTACGACGACGGTACCCTGCAGCCGGTCTGCCTCACTCAAGCCGACACCTTCTGGTCTGCTCTGTTCTTCATTCTCACCATCGCCATCTTCTTCATCATTCCTCTTGGTGTTCTTCTAGTCTTATATAGTGTCATCGCCAAAAACCTCATGGAAAACCCTATCATAGTCTCGCATAATAGTAAATACTCTAATAATCCGAATAATGTTATGAGATATAGGAAACAAGTCATTCTTATGTTGGGGACAGTTGTTTTGTCCTTTTTTATATGTTTGTTGCCTTTCAAAGCATTAACGCTTTGGATAATTGTATTCCCGCCAGAGACAATAATGTCATTAGGTTTAGATGGTTATTATATACTTTTGTATTTTTGTAGAGTAATGTTGTATTTAAATTCGGCAATTAATCCAATACTGTACAATTTAATGTCATCTAAGTTTAGAGATGGTTTTATGAAGTTGCTAAGGATAAATAAACTAATAAAATATAGTAGAAATTTTAAAGAATCAATGCATAGAAGAGATACCTTCAATACCACGACTTCCACAGGCTTCTCAAGTAGTCATACAACAGATTCCTTTTGGAAAAGATATAGCAATAGAGCGTCGTCTCAAAAGAATGTCATTCAAAAAGAAACCAAAAAGGTAAAAGAAGTAAACGATATCGATAGTGGAAGCAATAAAAAAAATGACATATCCTCAAGTTTACCTCGCCGAAATAGTATGAAAATTATAGCAGAAATGAATGAAGCCAAAAAAGTTAATATTTTAGACGACAATGATTTACAACTAGTCAATGCAGGAGAAAAGGATGTTTTAGTAGAAGTGCATAATAATAAAGAAAACGACCAACTTCTGGAAAATGACGAAACTTCTGAAAATAAACAAATACAAATACTAAATTTAGATGCCAAAACAAACAATGTATATTCAATAACATTAGAAGTAAACGATGAAGGCAAGAATAGGTTTGTATGTGTACCTATACAAGAAAAAGAAAATGGTAGTATATTTGTATACGATTTTGTAGGTAAAGAGAGCTTTGTATGAAATCCATAAATTACAAAAATAGCTTCATACAAGAAATGTTTAAAATCAGATGAAACTCAATAAAAAATAAAATTATAATATTTAATATCTGAGCGAAGTATTTATGCACAATAATTGTAAATTAAGGATGAATGTACTAAACCAAATAAATTACCTGGATGAAGTTGTATTATGATATGTAGATATTTATGTTTATTTTAAGATAATAAATACCCAATTAAAGAACTAAAAACGTAACCGAATGCATTTACTATTTTTATGACTAAGATTAATAAACGAAAGTTTTTAAAGTAACTATATGTTGTTTTATTTATACCAGTATTGTCGTAAATTAAGTACTGTAGGTAAGTACTAGCATCCCTTGTTCTTAAATATCCTACACACAATAGATCCGATTTTGAATCTGAACGTATAGATTAGTTAAATTATGACATCAAAAATGAAAGCACTAGTTGTCATATTTCATACAACTTAAAATTTCGCACTTTAGAAGTCACACTTCGATTAACGAAAGTCAAAAATAATACTGTGGTTTGTCATTGGAATGGTATCAGCTAGACTTATAGTTTTGATCTGCCATCATGTCAAGTACCCATGTCCCATAGAATCGTAACTTTTCTGGAAAAATGTCAAGAATACAAATGATAGATACATTTGATTAGATGTTGATCAAATAATTGTCTTTGAAAAATATAGTCTTTGTAGTAAGTTTTTAAAAATACTTCAGGTTCTCTGTTTTGGGCTTATCATTTATTCTAAATTACCTTATTAAGACCACAGAGAAAGTTGTTCAACTTTCAATTAGCAAATTTCAGAGATCCTCAAGATTTGTTTAGATAAATAAATGTAAAAACTACAAAAGGTAAACTATCTTATAAGACTAAAGATATTTTATAAGCATAAAGTTGTACATAGGCAGTTATGGCGGATCGCACATTTAAGGCACAACGGAGCGCTAAAATATATACATCCGTAACGCAGTGGTCTGTCAGGTCCACACTAGAAACGACAATCCCCATACTAAAACCGCTCAAACGCTGTCGACGGATGCGTTACGGATTTAGTTATTTTGACGGATGCATCAACAGCGGTTCAGCGGTTTTTGTATGATGATTGACGTTTCTAGGATGCATCTGACAGACCGCTGCGATACGGATGCGTTAGTTTAGCGGAGCGTTGTGCGTTTAGTGTGCCATCTGCGTGAGAGTAATTATTTTAATAGTGACACTACAAGAAACACTATGTAATACGGAGCCCTTCAGACTCACACAAAAAACAAAAAAGCAGGGGTACCACTAAAAAACTTGTCCATCCGCAATGTAAGAATGTTGTAAGTATGATAAAAATAACCATAAAGTCACAACTTTATACGCCACCCAACCGAACTTTTTCCGTCAATATCGAATAAAAATCATCCAAATGAGGATTTAATTTTGGTTAATGTATCTGGAGAGATAATGGCCTCAATTCAGACAGAGAGATTCCTTAGTTTTTCCTGTCAGTTTCTTAAATAAGCAAAAGAGTTTGGATTTATTATTTAAATTTTATTTTCTATAGACTTAACCATTCGTACATAGTTAAATTTTCTTTCATTGTAAGTAATATGAAACAACCGATGTACATAAGCATTTTATTGTACAAAATTAGATTTTCTAAATTGTTTTTATTATAACGAGTCGGCATACTAAATGATTAAATCATTACATAGTATAAAGCAATGTCGCTTTTTGCGTCTGTCTGTATGTATGCTTGCTTAAATCTTTAAAACTACATAACAGATTTTGATGCAGTTTTTTAAATAGATTGAGTGATTCAAGAGGGAAGTTTTTGTGTGTTAATACTTGCCAAGAAAACATCTTATTCTCATGGGAAAATGAGTTGCAGCAAGCGCAGTCGCTGGGCGGCCCACTAGTAAGATGTCCTGTCTCATTTCAAGAAGATAGCAATAACTAAAATAAGTTCGCTAAAGGTGTTGTGAGAATCAACGAAATCTGACGTACCGTTATTTTAATGCAACGAGGACTGCCACCAAGGAATTGATACAAAAAAATGTGGATAACAAGTAAGCGTATCGCAAACTTAACGCACGATGGAGCGCTAAAATATCGCAGCGGTCTGTCAGATCCATATTAGAAACGTGTTGGTCTTCTCAGGACCAACGCCTGCTCTATCAAATAGTAATACTCCCCATACTAAAACCGCACTCGACAGACGACATTGCGATAGCGCTTCGTCGTCGACAGTGGTTGAGCGGTTTTAGTATGGGTATTGACATTTCTAGTATGGATTTGACAGACCGCTGCGATATTTTAGCGGTCAGTCGTGCATTAAGTGTGTGATCCACCGTAGACACTATGAAGCATATATAAAAGCTCACGTTTCCAAAATTAAAAGTTAAAATTTAAAGTTTTCTATTTATAGTCGCACATATATGATCATGATCAAAGAGTATGTCATTCCCTGTTTGGATCAATATACATAGAGTGACTATATCTATGTCTTCTTCTTCTTCTGTCGTTTACTGGTTCAATTCAGATACTGTGCTTTGACCAGTACTCAGCCACGGCGATAGTGTTGTCTGTGGCGTTGCAAAGGTCAGATGAGGTGCAGATGTTAGGACACTGGCTGCAATCAGTAAATGTAGCATGGTCTTAACGGCTCCACAGTCACAAAGAAAACTATCTATGTCTGTATACCATGTTATGAACGATTGCCCATTGCGCTGCTTTCCCGGTGGTATGGTGGAAGTACAAAAAAACACACCGAATGTGGAAATCTGGGTTCAAAACCATATCACTGAAACCAAAATACGCTGAATAATAAATAACACTTGAAACGCTCTCACGCAAACGTTATATACGTAGATACCTAAGTTTTACAATATTCCAAAGGTTGTATTGCATCATGCAATAACTATAAGTAAGACTTCACTAGCATCCAATCTGCAAGGAATTTCTTTTCTAAAAACACAATATAATACAAAACATGATGCAATAAAACCCTTAAGACTTGATAAGACTGGCGTCGGAATTCTCACAGCAAATAAAATGAAAAGGAAAACACTATGAATAGCTTCCTAGACTAAGAATTTTCATAACAACTAGGCACTATATTGAATTCCTAGAAGTAGTACGTAGGAACTATTCAGACGTATACAATATCGGTTAAGGCGCATCGTACACTTAACGCACGACGGACCGCTAAAATATCGCAGCGGTCTGTCAGATCCGTAATAGAAATGTCACTCCCCATACTAAAACCGCACTCGACGGACCACAATGCGATAGCGGTGCGACGACAGCGGTTGAGCGGTTTTTGCATGGCGATTGACATTTCTAGTATGGATCTGACAGACCGCTGCGATATTTTAGCGCTCCGTCGTGCGTCAAGTGTGCGATCCGCCTACGTAGAAACTATTCGGCCGTTTACAATATCGGTATCCTGATTGTTCGAAACTATTTTACTAGATCGTTACACGGCCTAGTGGGTCTCAAACTTAGTAATCTTAATTTAAACTTGAATTAGTGTTTGTCAACGCTGCCAACAACTTTGTGCCTATGTGTCATTCATTCTGATAATGGTATCAGAGGACCCTGAGGTTCGTTGGGTCGTCTGACGACTAAGTGTTCCACACGAAAAAAGAAAAAGTAAGTAACTTATTCAATTTGATTTAAATTCGAATCGTCAATACTGGAGAATAGTCATCTAGGCCCGTATTTATAAACCTTGAGTGGGACTTTGAGGTTCTGTTAGTATTGACTGACATTTGTCAAAACGCTCTTAGGTTCGATCTCAGAGTTTAGTGCGAATAATAAATACGTACCATAAAGTCACTTAGTTAAGGATCCAAATGAACTAGTTAGTTGATTTTTAATATCCTTTTATGTAATGAACAAAATACTATCTAAGCTGTATTTCATTCTCGTTTGATACGCATATAAAAAAAATACTGTATATTGGGTTAATTTTATCATTCAAGATATTTTCTTTATTAACTTTATAAAGCTATTTGTATCGGATGATTCTGGAAACATCATTTTACGCGTTCAGAAGTTTTGGTGGAATAAAGAATCAGACCGTCCCTGAGTCATAAACCTTAAGGCCAAATCAGCTCAGAGACCTCGCCGAAATAATTTTTAGTACTATTTCAAGGTATATGCTACAAAACACGATTTGATAAAGTTGCCTCGATAGAAAAAAATCGCCAGGTTAGATCTAATTTCGGGATTTTCGGCTAAAACCTGAACGATTTGATTGTTTTCAATGTTTTACATTTTTTTTGTACGCTCTTCTTCTTCATTAGAACAGAATGAATCTATAGGCTTACTTTTTTCATATGTTATCATTCAATAGGTATATCTTATGTTGTGGAAATGTTCGGGTTTCATGAACTGAACCGTCATCGTCTGTTTCTCTCTAACGCACTAGAAAGGAAAGAGACTTACTTTTTGGAGCTGGTGTCACCTTAATACGACCCTTTTTTGGGACAATCATCAAACAAAAGCAACTCCCAATCGGTCTAGTACGGTCTACAAATTCCACAAACTTTAGACGTTGACAAATTGGCAACAAAACTTCCTGATTGGCTTTTAAAGGCGGATCTCAGACTGTGGACTCACCGGATGCTTTTCCGAATTTGTGAAATGCTTTGTAGAATCCCGTTTACAGATGAAAGAAAATTTTGAAACATCATATATACCGAGGTAGCTTTTCTGATAGTCAAACTCGTGTTACGTTAATATAGTAAATACTACCTAATCTACGAAAAAATTGTCTTTTTTGAAATTGACATGTCAAATACCTATGACAAAGAAAATTCGAATTCAGGATCGTTAGTTTTACCTCATGTGTTGTTCATAGTTGCAAGGTGTAAAATAAGTATTTAGAACAGATTTGAAGATAATAGTAGATTACGTACTTAGGTATGTAACCTATCAATAACAACAGAGGTTTTTTAACGCCGGAGCGGAGCGAGGGCGGTAACTTTCCGAGGTTGTTATTGATGTTACATCCGTGGTACGTATAGTGCTTTACATATCGAATGAAAAGTGAGTAAAATAAAGCGATAAATACAAAAAAACGATCCACAAATGATGATTGTATCGTCTGGTATTCAAGTTGCACCACGAAACTTTTTTTCTATGAAAGAAAAATATTGAATTAATATGAAAAAAGTGCCCTCACATAAAGTAGACATTTTTTTGATCGTGGGGATATTAGTCATTTTTACTTTTGTTATTGTAATATTGAGTAATAATTCGACAAACTCATTTGTTGAGGTTATAAAAATACAGATTAGAAATATAATTCCTGCGTTCAAGCAGCACAATTCGTAGCGGCCAGTTCGAAATTTAAAATCGTATACAACTAATTGATGCAACTCCTAATAAAAATAAGAAGAAATTGATTTTAACTTTTTAATTGCCGCGATTCTATTGGTTCTTTTTCTAGTTCCATATTTAAAATTACTTACAGGCTTAGTTCTAAAACCTCGCCTGTAAGTTGAACTTACAGGTGGTGTTTTTTGTCAGCAATGACCTACTTTCAGAGCATGAGATATGTAAAATCCATACTAATATTATAAATTCGAAAGTAACTCTGTCTGTCTGCTACGCTTTCACGGCCAAACCACTGAACCGATCATCATGAAATTTCACACAGAGATTAGTAATATACCGAGAACGGACATAGGCTACTTTTTTTCACCACTCGAGGGTCTGAAGTACCTTCAGTAGACCACCAGGTACACCACCAGGAGCCCGCCTAAACTATAGGAGATACAGACATGGCACCAAGCAAAAAATGTTTAACTTGATGGGTAGCTTCTAGTGGCATATAGACTTTGAAGGTTTGGAGTACCTGATGTAAACCACCAGGTGCACAACCAGGAGCCCACCTAAACTATACGAGATAAAGATATGGCACGAAAGCAACAGTTGTTCTGCTTGATGGGTAGTTTCTGCTGGCATATAGACTTCGAAGGTTTGGTGTTCCTGACGTAGTCCACAAGGAGCACTAATAGGGGCCCAGATTAGCATGTATAATTTAGGACGTTAGTGAAGGAAACAAGGTTATTTTATCATCTAAAATACTAAGTCAGCGAAACGAAGTCGCGGGTACCAGCTAGTATGTTATAAAATCTCTTTCATGTTAACAGGCAGCAGCGATATATTCTTAGTTTCTACGGCAACAAAAATGCAAATTGCTATGTGATGCCGGCTTAGAATAGGATCACCCCATTTCTTCTTGAAAGGCAACTAAGGGACTCGAGGGTTTCATGTGTATTACAATTTTTGGCAACAGGCTGACAACTTGTCACTACAGTGATACACGAGTCTTCTGAAAGGGCCCATATTTACCGGACCGTAAGTTTACGATCGTTAACGCTCTGCCTTCCCCGCATGGGATAAAGGTGTGATTTATGTACTGTATAGGTAAAAATGCAAATTTCACAGCTTCATTGGACGGTGGCTGTCACATATCCGTAGTATTCTCCGGTGTGTGTGTAAACTTCGAAAACCGTTAGAGAGCAAATTTTATTTATAGTTTGAATCGACTTCGTAACTCCCATCGAAGTTAATGCTATATCCCATAAAAGTGAGTACTAGAGTGGATCTACTTTAGTTGTAATGTTTAGTTGTTACAGTTTATGAAAATGCGAACGGTGATGGCGTTTGTATTTTTAAAGTTAACATGGACTGGTAAAAAAGATAACAATTTAAATTTACCAAAAAAAGCGTCATCTAGGCCCGTATTTATAAACCGCACAATTTTACAATAAAAAAAGTTAAAAAGTACTACCCAAAAATACAAACTCTACTCTCTCTTTTCGCGTGGAACACCGGGTCGTCCAACGACTCATTGAACAACAACTTACAAATTCTTCTAGATTTCACTTCAAGAAGAGCATCAAGAGATTGAAAATTTGCTAAGAGCCGGTCGAGGCGGTTGTAGTTCAGTGGCAGCGAAGGTATCACATGTGTCCTAAGTCTATCCCTGCTAAGTCAAAGTCAAATTATTTATTGAAATTCAAAAATATACATTTTATTCTTTGATTGTAAGTTATTAGCAAATACTCATCAAAAAATCGCCAAG
The DNA here is from genome assembly GCA_029255805.1 of Keiferia lycopersicella. Taxonomy (NCBI): domain Eukaryota; kingdom Metazoa; phylum Arthropoda; class Insecta; order Lepidoptera; family Gelechiidae; genus Keiferia; species Keiferia lycopersicella. Next base: position 3,053,809 of record JARACZ010000028.1, read on the forward strand.
ACGCTAAAGCATTTTTCAGTTTTTACTTTTCATTTGTTAAAAATATATAACTTAGGTAAGTACTGTAACTAAACAAAATATGACCGAAAATTAAACGTATCGAGTAGTTAAGTAAGTTTTACAAAGTGTCGTACCCAAAGGCGGATCGCACACTTAACGCGCAACGGAGCGCCTAGCGCTGCGTCGAGAGCGGCTGAGCGGTTTTTTTAGTCAGTATCTGACAGACTGCTGCGATATTTTAGCGCTCCGTCTTGCGTTAAGTGTGCGATCCGCCCCGGCTGGTATGCGCGTCCCAATACATAAATTATCTATTCATCCGAAGTACATTGCCCCGACAAAATTGATCACAAAAATAGATCTGAATGATTTTTATTTCTGGACTGTTATTTTTGGCTAGCTCTATCTTTATATTATCAAAAAACCATCGGGTTCTTAGGTGATTTGATGCCCCATACGAAGAAGAATCTTCAACTCAAAAGTTTTCTCCGATGATAGAACATTATTACAGTCAAGGTCAAAACTTCTTTCTATTCTTTGACTAAACACCCTGTGGCGGTATTCTTAGCCGCGTTCTGAACGGTGATCGTATCTCAAAGAGATTGATATGAGGAGAAAGTCATCCACATAAAATCGCGAAAAGGTCAAGATCTGAATTTTCTAAATCGCATTTCGAAGACGATATTTACAACAATTTAAAATCTTTTTGCTTAAAACTACGTTTTAAAATCTTCTTATAATTTATTGAATTTCTCTGCGTTTCGGAGACAATTTCTGAACGCGGATTATACGAAACTAGATTATTAAATTAATTTTGTTTGAGACAAAGTTTTGATTTTCTGTGTGGCGTTTAAATAAACATCTTGACAGATAAATAGACATGTAAATTAGACGAGTATGCAGGGTATAACAAGATTTATACGTGAATTAGTCTAGTAGCTATTAAAAATAAGTAAATTTTAACAAGAAAAGAAGATCTGCCACTGGAAGAGATATCTGTTTACAAATCTATTGACCTGTTTTGTGTTTTGTTTTTATTACAACTTTGTTTTTGACTTGCCGTGTTCATTCGTTGGTTGGTAAGTTTGTTCGGCCTAAATGTTGGAAGCAAATTGTCTAAATTTCACTGTTTACCTCGGTACAAAAGAAACAACATGCTCCCTACAAAATTAATTAGACAATTTTATTTGAGGAACAAAAAAGTCAGAAGTAACCTAAAACACAATTTTAATATTTGTATATACCTATAAGGAACAGCATTACCCCATTTCCTTCTCGTAGGTGTCGTAAGAGGTGCCTTAGGGACTCGAGAGTTTCATGTGTATTAAAATTTTGGCGACAGGCTGACAAACTGTCACTACAGTGATACACGAATCAACTAAAAGGGCCCTCAACACTTGTCAAATATCTGGGTGCTTCTTCGGAGCGTAAATTTTCATTGTCCGGGGCCAAAACACCATAGTTATTTAAAAACAAAGACACGATATATTTTTTATTGGATAGTTCATACTTGATTCTAACTGGGACATTATGAAACTTAAGTATAGGGTCATGCCAAGATAGTAAAAAAAAAATTCAAACTGCCGAAATCTGATTCCCGGAACGTGTCCGCGCCGCAAAAATCGATACAATAATGCCTATATCTTTTTTTCTGTATAACTTATCTATTCAAACTATTTCTACATAATAAAACAGAGGTACAATAGTCAAGGAAAAAAATAGTTCATTTCTGTGAAAATATTAGATTTTGTTCTATAAGCTAATTTAAAAATGTCCGGCAACAAGTTCTGATTCCCGTGGAACGTCACTAAAGTCCGCGTACATCCCTAATTAAACGCCCCGAAAGTGAGTTCTATCCCCCATCGTTATCTCCCAGTAGTGCTTTGTGCACCATGGGAAGCAGGGGTGCCGCTTGTGCAGCATTCCCGAACTACGAAGGTTCGAAACTGATTCCCGTGTGTTTGTTTTGGTTGAAAACTGATTCCCGTTTATTGGTTTAAAATTAAAGTAAAAATAACAAGGTGACTACTTCATACCTAATTTAAAGACCCTAAGGTTTACTAACTTAAATATTTTAATTATAGCATAAGACTGCGTCAATTCGCAACAATGGCGATTATTCGATTTTTTCTGATTCCCGTCACATTGATTCCCGTGTATAAAAGACAACGGAAATCAGCTTTTCACTAAATTTTACATGAAACTTATCATTGTATGTGCCTAAATCGTGGAGAAGCATTGTCCTCTTGCGTAAAACGTATATTTTGTAAAAACATCTTAAATGCAAAATTTCACTTTTGCAAATATATTTTTTCGCAATATTTTTCCCTGTCGTTGTCCCTATTATGTTATATCGATACGTAGCTATGTTGTTAGGGTATTATATAAGTACCTAATTAGATAGGTAACTAGATAAATAGCTTCACATCTATACTAGTTAAGTGCCTACTTGTCTAGTTAATTATCTACCTAACATGACATACTTGCCTAGTTGCTTATTTACCTAACATGCCTAGTACTCTTGTCACCTACTTCGATATACCTAGTTAATTAGTTACCTAAGTACTTATAATTTGTTTCATTACTTTTTTATATTATTTTCTAACCAATAGTTTCACACAATTATTAACAGAAATATCCTACTTCTGATTCCCGTGCCACAGAATCTGATTCCCGTGAGCGGATAATTTTTAAATGCCCATATCTCGAAAAATATTATTCTTGGATGAGTGCCTATTTAAAGTAAACCTTTGTTTTATACTAGAATTTGACCTGGAGTATCACATTAAGTCATATCATGAGAAATGAAAACGACTACGGGAATCAGCCGAAGAACGCGATTTCGAATAACCACCCATCTATCGTATTTTTACGATCCTGTTTATTTAAGAAATGAGAAATGCAATACAAAACGTTGGACGTTTTCTTGTGTTTCGCAACAGTTCCAACGTCACGTAATAACACGTTAAATTGGACGTATATCAAACGTCCACGAACGTCGCGGGGAAATATTGTGTTATAATCAGCGTGGCGACCCAAATAATGATCTTTTGATGGAACTAGGGCCGGTTCGTCACGGTCCTGGTTCGTCACACATGGAAACGTGTTCCGTTTCGAGAGGTAGGTATTATTTTAATTGTTTAAATTCCGTTTTGTCATGTTTATATTAAAGGCAGACGACTTATTAAAAACACCGCTGTAAATAAGTGGAACTTTAAAATAAAATTAAATTGCTAGAGTCCATGCCAGAGGTAAGCACGTCTTGATAACTGTTTTTAATTTTCCCGTTGTTAAGAGAAGCCTATGTCAGTTAAAAGTTGTAAAATTAAGTAATAAGTCGGCTATGTAAGTTGTAAAATTATGTATTTTTTAAATCAATCTCATAATACATACGCCTTTATCCCTTACGGGGTAGGCAGAGCGTTAACGGCCGTAAAAATACGGTTGCTATCGCCACGTCTAACAAATATAGAGCACCGTTTGAGATAATTTGTGTATCACTATAGTGACGAGTTGTCAGCCTGTCGCCTAAAAGTTGTAATACACCTGAAATCCTCAAGTCCATCAGTCGCCTCTTACGACACCCACGGGTAGGAAATGGGGTGATGTCATTCTAAGCCGGCATCACGCGGCATCTTGCATGCATCATGCAATCTCATAAACAAAAAAAAAAAATATGGTCTTTAAAAAAGTAAATCTTTAATAGCTAGTTAATGGAGTCTCCTTTTAAGCATGAAGAATGCCTGTATCAGGAGGCTCCGCTCTTCTATGCTAGACAATAGACTTAATTACTATATAACATTTATTTAAACAAAACATTTAAGAAATGTAAAAAAAAATTAAGAAGAAAATAAGGAAAGGAATGTGCATGTAAGGTATTTCTATAGATATATAAATAAATGTGTATATATATATTTATATGAGTGTGTGTGTGTGTGTGTGTGTGTGTGTGTGTGTGTGTGTGTGTGTGTGAATGAGTGTATGTGTGTGTGTGTGTGTGTGTGTGTGTGTGTGTGTGTGTGTGTGTGTGTGTGTGTGTGTGTGTGTGTGTGTGTGTGTGTGTGTGTGTGTGTGTGTGTGACTTCTAAGTGTTAAGTAGTTGCTCACATGTGTCGTAACTTAGGTGCTTTAGCCAGGAGACAAGAGTAGATTTACACTCATGGTAAGATTTAAAGTATATTTTGTAGTTCTTTATTTATTTTGTTATAAAGGTATATTGATCTATGTTTAGTTTGATTTCTTGCAAAAGTAGTTCTGGTTTTGTACGTAGCTATTACACGATCTTTTCTTCTTTTTTTTACCATATTCGGGTCGCACGGTGTCGTCTTGTGTGTTCTTAGGATTGTTTGAAGCAGGTAAAGTTTTCTTACTGATAGTAGATTACACATCCTATATAGATCTTCCGTTGGATAGCGCATTTTTTTGAAGTACATAACCTTTAAGAGAGCTCTTTGTGCACGCTTGATAGTCAAGAAATTCGTTTTTTAAGTTCCACCCCAAATAGAGATGCAATATATTAGCACAGACTGTACAAGAGCAATGTAGATGTAATTTAAGAGGGAATTTTGTGTATTCTTGCTTTCAGATGGTTTGTTTGGAATTATTTGTCTTAGTGTCTTAAACATCCAAATAAACTTCCTTATTCTCCCACTTAAGTGTTCAATTTGAGGGTACCATGTCAGTCTATAGTCTATTAAGACAGCAAGGTATTTGGTGTTTTTGACCTTGTTTATGCTTGGACAGATACAATTTGTGACTAGGTTTTTATTACTGCAACTATGTATTTTTATTTCAAAATTGTTGTTAAGTTGGGAGGTGTTATGCTAAAACAAATGTACATGGTTTTATTTGTGTTTAACGTTAAGGTATTATATTTGAGCCAATTTGATATCTGAATAAGTCCCAATTCTGCATTTATCTTTACGTTTTCCCAAGTATTCCCTGAGAAGACTATGGCTGTGTCGTCGGCGTACGAGAATATATTTGCGTTTTTTATTTGCATATTAGACAGATCATTTAAATATATGAGAAACAAAGTTGGACCCAGAATACTCCCTTGGGGTACACCGTATGTCACACCCACATCTTCACTTGCGTGTTCTTCTATTGTCACCCTCTGTGTCCTTCCATTTAGGTAATCTTTAAAGATGTTAAGTTGACTATCTCTTATTCTGATCTTTTCGAGTTTCTGTATAAGGATGGAGACAGAGACAGTATCGAAGGCCTTTTTTAGGTCTAGAAAGACGCAGAGACTCTTTTTCCTCCTATCAAGTTGCTCTGTGATCAGAGTAGTCAGAGATGTTACTGCGTCTTCTGTGGAGATGCCCTGCTGAAAGCCGTACTGGGAGCGAGAAATTATATTGTAAGTTTTTAAGTAGCTTATCAGTCTTTTATTCAGTAGTTTTTCCAGGATTTTCGACAGTAATGAGTCACCTTTTACGATACATGTGGAAAAGAAATGGACAATTGCAGTTCTATGTGTAGCCGGCAATCACATTAGATTATTATTAATTAGTCCTGTATAAATAAATTGGATTCAATTCTGCGATAGAGCATATGAGCATGATGTTGACAAATGTTAGCAGTATTCATGACATCTCAAAATTGCACCAAAGATAGATTCAAAATTCAGAGCGTTTAATTTTTTTCTGTTTTAAATCGGTGCCGTTATTTGAATGGATATTTTTCGTGACGAATTGGTACTGTGGCAATCCGGACCTGACTCTTTTGATGGCCATCGTAACCAGTAAATTCCTGGGATTCTGCTTTTGACAAGAAGAATATCAACGTGTATCGGATGTGACTTATTGGTCAAACTTCAAAGTGTTTAGGTTAAGGGATTATAGTGAGTGCCAACATTAAGTGGTTAGATTGAATTTATTATATCTTGCATTAGACTCAATTTACAGTGAAATAAAGCAAGTTATTATATTAACTTTTTTTAAATAAACGTCTTTAAATATCGTGTAATATTTCGAACCTAAATTTTTGTCGATTGATATATCTAAAAATTCTATCTGCTTGTCTGAAAACCACATCAAAATTGGATCCATCCAACGCGAGATATTCGTGCTCAAACTTACATACCTACATACAGGTAAAACTGAGAACCTCCTTTTTTTAAAGTTGGCTATAAAATGATTGTCATAACAGAAGCTCGATTCTTGATTTTATCGCATAGGCTTATGTTCTACTAAACTTATTCAGTCCCATATTTAATCTAAGTTTTTCATAATTTTCTTAAAAAGAGTCAATGTAAGCTGAACTCTTCGGCAAATCACGTGAAGTGTTTATTGTTCATTTCCGATTACAGCAAAAAAATTGTTAACGAACAGATACATAAAATAAGAGCCCAAAAAATACTAGTTACTCATTATCATCTTTATAAAGCACCAGCACAACTTGACCCCTTGTAACTAAGGGTTCAACCAAATAGTAAATTTTCGGGCAGAAAGGAAAAACAAACAAAGATTCCCTAATCCCATGAAAGTGCTGTAACATGCACATGTCCAGTACTGCATTAGCCCGCCAGGGGGCGCTTTATTTCATAAGGGCACTCCTGCCTTAGATATGTTTCGCTTCCCAGTGAGGTACTAAGGGAAATTTTTTGGAGGCCGCTTTATCTAGATAATAATTCAAAAATTACAATCGTGTATTTCTAACTAGATTTACAATGAATGCTTTTAGAATGTCATAAAGTTACATTACTATACAATACTGAATAATGAATTAGTCATTGTAAAAAAATTATACTGTTGGTAGTCCATTTTAACAGTAAAATTTGAAAGCTACCTATTATAAACACGTGAAGTTACTCATAAAATTTTACCTCAATTTAATGAACTAAAAATAGAGTGAGTGCTTGAAACTAGTTTCAGTCCTGGTGAAAAACGCCTACTAAGCCAAAACTTTTACTTTTGCCTGCTCTTGATAAAATAATCAACAATATCAAACAACATAAGTATCGAAAATAATCTTTCAAAAATACTAACTGTTAATTTTTACTGTGTCACGTCTTACTTATATGTCACTTTACTTCGTTTTTTTCACAAACCGCAAAGCAATAAAATGTCTCAGTTAACACATGAAGTAACAAAAGAGGCACCAAACACCCTTAATCCGTCACTGTACGAGATGTTTTTATATGAAACAAGTTCGCATTCCTTATTATTCTGCCTGCGTGCGCTCCACGACAAATTCGTACGAGTTACAACACATTTTAGTTGTTTGGTACTTAAAACCCGTAATACATCGTCTTTTATTTAAGGTATTTTATTGTGTATTTCAACTTTAGGCAAATTTTTTTTTTAGTTCCCATATAATCACTCAGCTGATCGGAATTTTGTATCAAAGGTCGAAAATTTTTTTTACTTTCCCAACATAGCCCCCATAGCAAAAGTTGTTCAGTTTCATGATCTGATCCCGCCTGCAAAATTTTCGTTACACCATCCCTTACACCCTGTATAGATACTTACAAGAAATGTTAATCTTAAGACGACCATTAAGGGCACAGCAAAATTCTGCCGCAAAATGTCTTTAATTAGCTACGTCTAATGACTCCACTCACACATTTTCAGAAATTACGTGCTTTTCTCCAAAATTACCTTAGTAAGTACTTATTTATATGTAAATTCTAGCCTAACTAGCTAGTGTCAAGACAAAACCTCAACTTCAATAAATACAGAATATGTAACCTACCCAAAAAAAAGACAAATGACAATAGCAAATTACAAATAACAAAATTACAAGTACTTAAATGCTACTTGGGTGTTCTTGGTTTCAGTAACAAAATAATGTGGTGATTTAACCCACTTCTCCGAGTTTGATGCAGACAGATGCCGTGTGATGCCGGCTTAGAATAGCATCACCCCACATCCTTCCCGCGGGTGTCGTAAGAGGCGACTAAGGGACTCGAGGGCATCGGTGTATTACAATTTTTAGGCGACAGGCTGACAAGCTGTCACTATGGTGATACACATGTTTTCTGGAACAGCCTTGGAAATCAATCCTCAAAAGTGTCAGACGTGGCAATAGCGACCGTATTCTTGCGGCCGTTGGCACTCTGCCTACCCCGCAAGGGATAAAGGCGTGATATATGTGTGTATGTACAGATATCACATAAATCAAGAATACATCTCGTTTTCCGTAGATTTGTATCCAAAAGTGTGAGAAAAACTCAAAGGAATGAAATAATAATGCAAAATTTTGATCGAATTTTTATTTGCCAATCAATCTTTTATATTAAGTCATACTTAAAAATATTTTCAGGTGAGTTGTAATTGAAAAATGGGTCTTTAAGGTGTTATGTTTACTTGAAGATCCTGGTGAAATAATGGTATTATTTATATATATTTTGAACAGCTATAAACAATTATTTTAAATTTCTACCACACTTTATTAGTTTATCTATTCTAAGTATCTTCACAAAACCGTTTCTGAATTTCGTCGAGATCAAGTTGTACAATATTGGATTAATTGCTGAATGCAAATACAACATAATTCTACAGAAATACACAATTATATAGTAACCATGTAGACCTAAAGACATTAATGTCTCTGGCGGGAATACTATTATCCAGAAAAACAACGCCTTCAAAGGCAACAAACATATAAAAAAATTCAAAACCACAAAACCCAACATGATAATAACTTGTTTTCTATATCTATTCTTGCTACTTTTAGAGACTACGATAGACTTTTCCATGAGGTTTTTGGCGATTATTCTGTAGAGGTTAAGAAGAATTACGAGAGGAATGAGGAAGAAGATGATGATGGTGATGAGAAAGAAGAACAAGGCAGACCAGAAGGGGTCGACCGAAGTGTAGCAGACCTGCTCGAAGGTGCCGTCACCGTTTTCAACGTAGAAGAAGTTGGTCATTGCAAGGATTGGACTGTAGAAAGAAAAGTACAACACAATACAGAAAAAACAAGATCAATGTAAGAATTTATAAAAATAATAAGCACCGTGAATCAAATCTTAGACGAAAATTCTCATGATTGTAAAAAATATAATAATCGAGTAACCAAATGTAATAAATAATTGTACCTTGTAATTAGCGCAGCAAAAAACCATGAGAGAACGCAAATGAGCGTAGCCCGTGCGTTTGTGCATACGTAACCTGCAACAAATAATTTGTTAGTAAAAAAATATATTGAGCCTAAAGATATAACCATCAATTTGAAAAAAGGCATAGTAACGATTCCAGCATATTTGAGAGGCATAACAGAATAGGACCCATCAGTGGTTCATTTTACTTCAGTTTTATTAAAATGTTTGTCCTTTACGGTAATGTCTAAATAAATAAATGACCTGCGCGTAGTGGTTGACAGATGGCGTAGTAGCGCTCGAAACTAATGGCTAAGATGGTCACAACTTCGGCGTTGGTAACTGTTTGCTGAATGAAGGGTATGGCTATACCTAAAAGAAGGAGAAAACAAATTATATTGATAAACTGAATGGCATGCTTTTGCAGAATCATACATTTCATTATACCCATCTATAACAATTCACTGCTAGACGTAATCCTCCCTCAGGATACGCCATGAAACTCTTCTATTTCCACCATCCATTTGCTACCAGCCGCCCTTTTCAGTCATTGGTCCATCTGGCCAGAGGGCGTTCAAATCTTGTTGAGGTGTGGCCCAGGTAGGTACTCTACCTTTAATTTGGGTTTTAAAGAATTGAAATGGCACCACATTCACGATATTAGACAAACTAAAGACTAAAATCGTGAAAGTGAATCACCTTTCGTTTGATTCACCAAGTCGACAAATGGCCTGATGAACTCTGCACATTTAACTTCTTCATCTACTGTGCGGGATATAAAACCGCTATCATGGTATATAGTTGTCTGTTTTGTGTTTTGGTCTCTGGCTTTGGAGAAACTTGTTATAATATATAAGGAAAAGACACAAAATTGTGAGTGCCGGCTAAACCACCTAAATTTTATTTAAAAAAATGGTTATGTACGCACTAGACGACATTATTTTATGATTTTTCAGATTTCGATATAATAATAAAAATTATCACGAAAGATATAATCACATATTATTATGAAAAATCCAAAGCTTAATCGGTTTCATGTGGGTTTAATAGCACTATTAACGATTTATGACAATATTAATTGCAATTAAAAATGAATGTTAAGGCCAAGGTTATAGGTCAAAATAGCCTGGCTGAAGATAACATTGATTAGAACATTGATGACTATTACAATAATGCTATTAAATCGACAAAATCCGGTAAAGTAGTATAAAATAAAGAGATCAATAATGGGAGTGGCGCTAAAAAACTATCATCAGCTACGAAAAAGCCTTTTTTTTATGCAAGCAATACACAAGTAGGATGAAATATTTTCTGCAATAACGTTACTATAAGAGAAAAATACTACCATAGGAGATAATGCTGCATAGTATTAATTTTCCGGGGTTGTGACACAAAAAGTTTTTAAAAAATTCGATATTACAGGATACTTTGTATCCATTTGTATGAAAAACCGGAATAAATTAGTCTATTGAATGTATTAATTATAGTGCTGATTAACGATTGTATATAACAGCTTAATTTGGTTTTAAAAAGTTTATATATATATATATATATATATATATATATATATATATATATATAGAAATGAGTAGGTAAGTTAATCTTTAGGTCTCACGGTAGACCATCGCTAAAAACTTTAATTCTATAAAATCTAAGCGTTCTTATCATCTTAGTTTCAAAATTTGGAACTGTACCTTACTTGTTTGCTAGCAAATTATATTTTATCTGTTCTATTTTTATGGGAAGGTTTATATGCTGGCGATAGTGCCTTTGGAGTACTTACACAATTCTTTTCCAAGCACCCAAGTGTTTGGTTCCGAGTTGAGCTCAATTACCGTATCCGGCAAACATATCAGCAATACCATCAAATCAGCTATGCTTAAATTCACCAGAAAAATATTCGTCGAGTTTCTCATGTCCTTCGTCTTTAGTATCACTATTGGCACCAAGACATTTCCGATTACGCCCAGAATCATGATTGTTATACAAAGCGTCAATGTCGTTGCTTTGATGTAATAGGGTAACTCATACACAGTATATTCATCATCGTTATCATAATTTTCGGTTATGTTGTGAGATACATTTTTGTATGAACTGTTCTCGTTTGTTGAAAATGTTGAAATGTAAATAGAGGCGTTTGGCATCATCCTTTACATCAACAAAGCTGTCTTGAACTTAGAAATTGGGCTGAAATAGAAAATCATTTTTCTCATTGGATTTTAGTAAAACAACCACTTTTAGCTGTGCTGCTACTTCTCCAGCTTGAAAAATTCAGAATTATCACGTAAAATCAGTTAGCAAAATTCATTTTTATTTGTCTTGAAATCCAGTGGGAGCTATTAGTATATCTTCGGATGGAATCATTAACAATTGCTTCTAGTAATTCTACTAGGCAAAGCGGCATAAACTCTGTCGGTAATTAAGTTTTTGGCTCAAAACTGACCGCAATCCCATAAGCTATAAAGAACGTTCACATGAAGATAAGCACCTAATCCACTTTTTTTTACACGGGAGGTCCAGGTAAATTTTGGATTATATAACTTTGATCCTTGGAAAAATAGACCAGTTTTTGAAATATTCCATTTTTTACTGCGTTTTTTATATAATCTTTAATTTTGTACTTAAACCTTATGCCCGTTGGAAATAAAAAGTTAAAATAGATTACTTACGTCAGTTTTTGAAAATCGTTTCTAAATTGTACTCTGTTTCATGTTTCAACGTTCGTACTAGGCAAGTATTGATCAGCTACTGGATCAGGATATTGGCAACTATGGTTTGATTGGACTATAATTTTATCAATCACCTAATTAATACATAAAATACATTAATTTTTGTTTTAAAAGGATCATGCGCAGATGGTATGGTATGGATGTTTGTCCTGTTTATTTGTCACTCGCGTCACGAATTACAGGCGTCGTATCAAAGCCAAGAAAGTAATGTAATTTGAAAACAGAAGATTACTCATTTAATAAGAACAGAAGTTCAGGAATTACTGAATGTAAAAGTAGGGCAATGAGAGAGATAAGTGCTGAACTTTGAGTCATTTTAGTTAAGTATTTTGTTCTTAATTCAAGCGGTGTAAAAAAGGTTCGCACCTCAGTAAAATCTTTGGTTGAAATGGATTACGGTAGATTTTTTTTATTACGATATCAAAATATTGCATAAAAGGGTCACCTGTCGTCATAGCTATCACGAATGCTAAATGTTTCAAAAGCTTTTACTTCTTCTTCTACTTCTTCTTCTTCTTAGCGTGTCGAGCTTTCACTAACAATAATAAATAAAAACTATAAATCATAACAACATGTTACACTCATTTTTAGTTCCAAATCAAATATCGCCAAATAGTAAAGCTTCAATGTCGTGTGATGTCGGCAGAAAATAGCATCACCCCATTTCTATCGCGTCGGTGTCGTAAAAGCTGACTAACGGACTCGAGGGTTGCATGTATATTGCAATTTTAGGCGACAGGCTGACAATCTGTCACTAAAGTGATACACGACTTATCTGAAACGATCCTCAAACATTTGTCAGACGTGGCGATTACGTAATTTTACGGTCGTAAACGCTCTGCCTACCCCGCCAGGGATATAGGTGTAATGTGTGAGTGTGTGTGTGTGTGTGTGTGTGTAAAGCTTCAAAGCAAAACATTCGACACAAACAATATTTTATCGTCAAACAAACTGTTGTTGTTATTTATTTTCTACACAATTTCACGCATTCAGTCATGCTCTATATCACAGCTGGTAAGAGAAAAGAGCGCGAAAATAAAAAACAGACTTCTCTAATTAGCCCCTGACAAAAAACAGGGACCAATTTGTATGCGTCACAGGCTCGTGACCAATTATAACAGAAATGGCCGCCAAATTGCCCGCCGTGACATTTCTAAGTGTTTTCCAGAACATTCTCTATTCATTCATTCACATTGTGAGGGTCGATGAACGACCCGATGGACTTTGGTGGCAGTTTTTGTATTACCTTATAGTAATAATCACAAGAGTCCAACGCTAAGCTGTTTTTTTCTATTTCATTGACAATCAATATAGGATGAAGTCGGGCGCATTGCACACTTAACGTACGACGCAGTGCTAAAATATCGCAGCAGCTGTCTGTCAGATCCATACTAGAAACGTCACTCCCCAGACTAAAATCGCACTCGTTTACAATTTTAGGCAAAAGATACTCAAATATTTGCGTTTTTGCGTCCTTTAACTCTCTGCTTACTCCGCAAGGGGTAAAGGCATAATATGTGTGTGTGTGTGAGTGAATTGTGTCTGTAACGAAATTAAGTAATCTTAGACAGCAACCTGATCATTCCCTGTAGGTCTTTAGGCACAGGTTTATAACCATGTACGAGAGAAATCTACGAAATCTAGTTAAAAATTACTTACACCATAATCCTAATTGTAGCACACCATTAAAAAAGAAAGTGATCAGAAACACATAAAACCGTGCTACTAAGCATTCCTTATGTAACCCAAAGTGCGTTTAGAGCAAGCTATAAGGAAGACGTAACATTGCAAATAGAGAAATGAAACTGAAAACTCGTCTACTAAAAGTTGTTAAGTAGGCACATACTTAAATATTTTTTCTTTACAGTGTTAAACTTAGGGGTTAAAGGATGATATTTATACCTATTTACTAAAATAACTTCGTCTTCATTTAAAAGAACTTGCAAAACAGCCTACGGTTCCACGTAGGCTGTATTTCAAACCGTCAACTTCGCTATCCTATAGTAAAAACTTACTTTCCTATTTTAACCCAACCTAGGTCTTAGTCGAGTCGAAGATGCCGAAGTACCGAAGTCGTAAGTTCCCGGTTGTTTCACCTTCATCAACTTTTATGAGTTGTTGCAAGACACACTTATGACCGACTCGCAGATTTGCATTCATAATATCCATCTTACTATACTCATCCTAGATAACTACTCGTAACACGTCGTTTAATGCTGCTGTTCTATCTATTCCACAGGGAATAAAAGCGTGATTTTTCTTACGTCCTTGTTTTCAAAAATGCAAATTATAACATTACAATTAAGACAATAGAATTCCAATCTTGGGCGACAAAGTAAAATTTAAAAGTAGTGGTATTTTTGTATTGCAGGACGAGAATAATAGTGGACTATGTGTGTCCTAAAAGTTATCAGTACCTACCTAACTATTCCCTTGGCTCCGTCTTCCTCATCCATTGATCTGAGCGAGAATGTTGATTGGTTTGATTAATTCCAGTCACAAATGAAGTGAAAGATATCCCCGGAACGTATGCGCGTGCGTCGATTGCTAATGAACCTCCTGTTTCCTATGACAACAAGCGTTCTTTATTCAAAATCGAGACTTGCGCCGATCGTGAATGGAATGTGCTCTGTCTCTATCTGTTTCTACTAGTGTAAAGAGAGCAGTGAATTTGGAATTTTATTTTTGAGCTTTATCATAATTTGAAAACCGAAATCCCATACAAAATGTACAAATGAACTAAGTCAATTTGTATGTGAGGTTAAAATTTTTATTTCTAAACGACCTTTGGTTCGTGGGGAAAGTTGTTCAGTATCATGGGCTGGTTCATCCCTTCAAAGAAAGTTAGTACTTTTCCTAGCACTCTGTATAAAAGTTAGGTAGGTAGGTACTTAAAGCTAGTTATAAGAATTTAATGCACTTGAGAATGTTCGCCGTGTGATGCCGGCTTAGAATAGCATCACCCCACATCCTTCCCGCGGGTGTCGTAAGAGGCGACTAAGGGACTCGAGAGAATTGGTGTATTACAATTTTTAGGCGACAGGCTGACAACCTGTCACTATAGTAATACACATGTTTTCTGAAACAACCTTGGAAAGCAATCCTCAAAAGTGTCAGACGTGGCGATAGTGGCTGTATTCTTACGGCAACTATCGCTCTGCCTACCCCGCAAGGGATAAAGGCGTGATATATGTATGTATGTATGTATGTATGTTCTCCAATCAAGTAACAAACTATAAGAATAACTATTTGTAGGCACTTCCTTAGAAATTAGCATTTTGTCTAGCACCCTGTATAAAAGTTGGGTAGGTAGTTACTTACTTGTAAAAAGAACAGTTACTTATAATATCCTAATACACTTATGAAATTATGAAAATGTTCTCCAATCAAGCAACAAATTAAAGATAAAGTAAGTACTTTCCTAAAAAAATGTATTTTATTTCAGTAGGAAAAGCCTGTAAACTATATCAAACAAAGAATATTGAATCACCACAAAATATCTCCAAGAACTTACTTTAATAGTAGGAACAGCTTAGGCAAAAAATTGCGCGTAAAATTGGATAAGTAGCAAACAACGACACTTGAGTATGATTTATGTATCAAATGATTTATCACATGTACACTATGAAGAAACGGCCTCCAAGTTGTCATTTGCCGAATATCGCATTACCCGGGGGACCAAACTTCTGGCACGCCTCGGCCGGAATCTGGGGAACTTGAGTAACTAGATTTGGCAAATAGCTGGTGGAAAATTGGAGAAAATTTTCGAGCAATACGGCTTTCCGAAAACGGGATGGAAGAACTACATATAAAAAGTACTCTGTGCGGAAGACGGTATCGGCCTGGATTGTGGTGTTGCCTGTGTTGCTTAAAGCAGAAAATATACCAAACAACTCATCAAATTATTTAACAAATGGCCGTATAAATTTGTTAGGCTCATCGATATGTACCTAGCCACTTGGCTAGACATTATACGCCAGCAGAGCTGATGCACTTTCTACGGTGCCTCATCACAAATTGGGATTTGCCGTGTGATGCCGGCTTAGAACAGCAGCACCCCATTTCTTCTCGAGGATGTCGTAAGAGACGACAAAAGGTCATGTTTATTGCAACTTTGAGCAACAGGCTGACAACCTGTCACTACCTTCGAGCAACGCGGCCTCCCATCCCGGAACGAGAAGGAAGATCGTACTACAGTGATACATGAATTATCAGAAAAGACCATCAATATTTGACAATCTTAGCTATAGCGACCGTTTTTTATGGCTTTTTACGCTCTGCCTACCTCGCAAGGGATAAAGGCATGATATGTGTAAGTACAAATTAGAAAAAATCTCATTTTTCTAGACTAGACCTGCGTGGTCCAGATGATTCCTGGTTAACAAGTTTGATCGTTGGACGACCCGGTGTCCCAATCGAAAAAAAAAAAATGATCCGGTTGCTATTAGCGGTTGTACGTAACACAACCATGTCAGAGGACTTCCTACAAGATTTCTCGAAATGAGAGGTATAAAAACTTGAAAATATCTAGGTATCAATTTCTTGTTTATTGGCGTTTTTATTGCGATTTCGCAAGTGTTGAGCTGGTTTTCCTAGTTTCAGTCATATATTTTATGTCGTTTCATCACGCTTGTGAATTCGTTGTCGGTTTACTTAGTTATTTTGACTCGGTGAAACAAAGCCGGGGTGCATAGAGTTTTGTTTTCCACTAATTTTTTACTTCTCGGTGTCCCATTCAACCTGAGCATTCAACCCATTCAACCTGTTTCAGCACAGTTCCGCAGTTCCGCACATTGTAAAGATGACGTTTTCGTGTTGGCCAGTATCTTAGCAACTAATAGCAAGTTTGATCGATGGACATTGACAATGACAAAAAACCAAATGTTAGCTCGCAAAATACGTGCACGTGCGGTAAATCTCCGACAAAAGTACGAATCGTCTTTGTTTTATTTCTTATTATTGTTTTGTTTGTTAGCTGGTACTCAAGCCATGACAGACGTCCAGAGTTTATTCAAAGAGCATTCCATAGTTCCTGACGTCATCAACATTCCACCTTCCGACCTGATCACAGTGGAATACCCCTCCGGAGTCAAATTGGAAACCGGTAAGGAGCTCACTCCGACCCAAGTCAAAGACAAACCAAAAGTCCAATGGTCTGCCAAAGAAGGGGAATACTATCTGCTGGCAATGGTGGACCCTGATGCGCCAAGTCGGGAGAATCCGAAGTTTCGTGAGTGGCATCACTGGCTGGTTGGCAACATTCTAAACGGAGACTTAAATAAAAGCGAAGTGCTGACTGACTACGTCGGATCTGGCCCTCCAAAAGGCTCTGGTCTCCACCGCTACGTCTTCCTCGTATACAAACAGCCAGAGAAACTCGACTTCAAAAAAGAGGCGAAGATTCCAAACACTTCCGGCAGTACGAGAGGCAAGTTCTCCATTGCGAAGTTTACTGCAAAGTACAACATGGGTTCCCCGGTCGCTGGAAATTTCTATGTCGCCAAGTATGATGATTATGTGCCCAAGTTGTATGCCCAGTTGAAAGGTTAGCCTTGGATCTAGGCAATGGGTTTATATATAGAAAATAGTAACGACCCAAGATGAAAAAATGGTTTCATGCTTACGAACTGGTGCGTAGGATACAGGGTGTATAGCTTATTCGCTTAGATAGTGTAGCGACCAGCGTAACTAGACTTCAATGCTCTATACACTCATGTAGGTACGCCCGCCTGACAGTTACGCAGGCCGTGACACTATGTAAGCAAAATGGTTTTGTGATCTGCATCTTTGCAAATTCAAAATATTGGTGTAAACTACTTACCTCTATGTTTTCATTAGTTTGGATAGTAGAGATGTAATAATTTACTCATGTGATTGATTAAATTCAAATTGTTTTTTTTTTCTTTTTTGTACTGCATTAGTTACGTAATTATGTGAAGTGGCATCAAGGTAGCCAGTTAGCAGTTCAGTAGTTAGTACTTTTTTCCCGTAGACACTACATCTTCTTTGGTGGACTCACCAGAAAATGGGTTAACGTTCCCTCCGAATCACAGAATCATCTCCCTTCGTGAACTCGATACACGATCAATGAAAGACATTTCCATAGGCTTGAACTGAGCCAAGTTCATCCCTTTTTTATCGCTCAGCCTTTCTCAAATTCTTGAATAATCCGGATATATCGGAGGCATATTTTTGAAACTTGTGTTTGCATGCGAAAGTCGGCCACGGACTGCCTTAAAACTTTTAGTTTTAAGGCCATTTCAGACGTGTATGAGTGCTGTGAGCGTATTGGGCGCATGTTACAATAATTGCTGCGAAGCCTATGCGTTCCTCACGTGTTGCCTCCGTGCTCATACCATCGCGCGCGTTGATTTTGTACTAAGTGACGTTGTTCGTATGTCTGAATCTAGTAGGTAATATGAATGAATTAACCACTTGTCGCAAATTCTCGCAGGCGATACCGGTTCAAAAGTATCCAGGAACTCAATTTCTGAAAGGTTGTTCTCACACGTTCTACTTTACTTATCGATTCCCACAAACCCTCAAAATTAACACATCTTTTTAATATTAACATATCAAGTAAAATATATTAAAAACGTGTGGTTAGACCAGTCGTTTTGGACTTTCGTGCACGGAACCGAAAACGAACAGTTCAGAAATTGAGCTCCTGGTAAAAACCGGACGAGGACGTTAAAAGGTTCACCAACCCTGTCACCAGTTGATTTATTATCTATTACTACGTAATATCTCGGCCTTATACGCATGAAAATTGGAACATACAGGGTGTAAAAAAAATGTAATGAAAGTGAACAACTTTCTCCAAGGAACACAGGTCGAATAAGGAAAAAAATTTAAGGGCTTCCCATAGATACAAAACTTCCAACCGATCAAGTATTAGAGCACCAAAATTTTTTTTTTTTATATTTTCTTTGGGAAGTTTTCATTCAGTTTCGTGAGCTAGTTCACCCCTTACAATACTTGCAGCAAATTAATTTACACCCTGTATATCGCTTCTATGTGGCTATCTTATTTGTAAGTGTGTTTTGAAATTATTCAGGCTGTAATACGGATGCCATTAGGAATGAATTTATGTTTTTTGTTCTTGTTATTTATGTGGTTAAATTTTCTATCGAACAGTTCTCGTTCCTTTTTATAATTTCTTACCAAATAGCGTTGTCAGAATTCAAAGGCATTAATGTTGATAGGCGACTTATATTGGAAAGAAACTTTTTCAGTATAGCTCAGCGCCATCTATGTACACTTGAACTAAAAAGTTTACCATTCTCAATTGTAAACATCACAGATTTTCTAAATCTAAAAGTCCCAAGAACGTCCAGGCTCAACCAGGTAAAACACAAATAATGTCATAGGAGCAAAAATTAAAAAATTAAATTATGACAAGTTTTACTGTATTTGATGTAGTTTTTCTAAAGTCAACGTCCTTAAAACGGTCATCGCACAGCAGATGATGTGCTATCTTTCGAAGGCTATCTTGCCCTGTTTATTTTTGTAGCGAGAGGTATATTACTATTATAGCTACGAAAATTATTACAAGCAATATCGAATACAGGAAAATTGGAGCGGGGATTATGGGGGTAAAGGTTAGTTTATGGGAAACCTCGACTTGGAGTTACGATGGCCTCCATTCGGAGCTAAAAGGATATAAAATAAAACTTAGGGTACGCTTGAAATTCACATTATCATTGTTATATGATTTGGGTTCATTTATTAACATTTCAGAGATCAACCTACGCTGGTCATTCTTAAAATCTTAATTTAAAACTTAAATAAGTTGACCCCTTACATGGAGATTCGTTATACCTACTTATTTCACATTGCAATAGAGAATTTACTTTTATTTATTTTTATTATTATTATAGTCGCTGTATAGATTGCGCTGTGCTTGGTATGTTACCGCAAAAAAGGAAACGTAATATTTTTATTTATTTTTTATACTTGGACGGACGCGGACTCATTTGGAACGAAAGTTTAGTGCATGCTAGTCAGCCAATGTTGCAATGTTTTTTTTTAAATCTTTTGTTACACTGCAATCTAGAAACATAGTCAATTCAACGCCATCTATCGAGTTCTTGGGATACAAGTGTTTTTTTTAATTCTCACAAAGAAAACCTCCTATTACTAAAGGCTGTCTCTGATAGGTACATAAAATTGGTACCTATTCTACTTATGAGGTGTCCATTGAAAATAGCTTAGCCAGTGCTTCTAAAGAATTTTATTACATATTCGAAGAGCCGTAAAGACCGAGATTGTATTTGACGACGAAGAATAAACGCTGTCCTGAAAAGAATGTAAAAGTCTTAGTAAAAGTGGATTTTTAAAAGCAGTTTATATTTTATGGAGGTCTTCCTGATATTGGATAAACATAGCTTATACTTCATTCGCTTAGATAGTGTCGCGACCAGCGTAACTTGACCTTCACGATCGATACACGCGCGTACGGGCACGCACGGATTGTTACGCTGGTCGTGACATTTTCTGAGCGAATGAGCTATTTTTATGAATGATTATTAAACTTTTAGGGTGAGTTGACGCTTCTTCTTCTTTTCCTGTGGGACACTGAGTCGTCAAATGACTCGATGAACTCTGGCGTCAGTTTTTCAACCGCCTACTATCTAGGATAAGAGAAATAGAACCCTTATTTAATAATTATATTACGTGGCAGTGGGGTTGTGCCGTGTGGATGCCAGCTGAGAATAGCATCAGCAGCATTACCCCATATATGAGTGGGCAGCAGCGATCCCGGTGAATGCAGCATCTTACACTTCGCTCGCCAATTCGCTGTCCAACCGTTGAATTACAATAACCTCAATATGGGTAGGAATGAACTGAGATTAGACGACTTGGTGTCCCTCTCGAAAGAAAAGAAGGAAGGCATCTATGTTTTTATACTAAATGAGATTTTAAATTTTTAAACTGCTTGAGGGACTATTAGCAGCACAGCAATCTACCCTAAGGGATCAAGTTTTAATGGTTTTTCTTATAAACTATATTAGAAGCCAGTTTAAGTAGACCTCTTAAAGAGTTAGGTGGCTCTGTCACAGATAGTACCTAAAGATAATGAATTTCATTCCCTGGACAAGCATCTTGTTGAAAGACTGAGACTTTCAAGATAAGGAAGTTAAAATTGAATTTATAATGAAAAACTGACAAACTCTTTAAGCATAAGTCAGGTGGCTCTTTACTAGCATTTAGTCAGATTAATCTTTTAAAAGGTCATTAAGAAAGGATAAGAATTTCATGCCGTGTGATGCCGGCTTAGAGTAGCATCACCCCACATCCTTCCCGCGGGTGTCGTAAGAGGCGAGAAAGGGACTCGAGAGAATTGGTGTATTACAATTTTTAGGCGACAGGCTGACAACCTCACTATAGTAATACACATATTTTCTGAAACAACCTTGGAAAACAATCCTCAAAAACGTCAGACGTGGCGTTAGTGGCTGTATTCTTACGGCCACTCTCGCTCTGCCTACCCCGCAAGGGATAAAGGCGTGATATATGTATGTATGTATGTAAGAATTTAAAATATATAATCTATTCTCTTAAGTGGCGAGTATACTTTGCTTGTACTGTTACAAGTTTGGCCATAAGGACATAACAAGGACAGGACAAGTAACTACGCTAGTTGAAAATACAGGGTGTAAAAAAATTAGCTCCAAATATTTAAAGGGGTGAATCAGTCCATGAAACTGAACAACGTTCCCCAAGTAACATAGGTCGAAATATGAGGATTTTTTTGGACCTCCCATACAAATTGTCTTGATTGGTTGGTAGTTTTGTATGGGATATTTTTTTACACCTTATATAGAAGTTGTATTTATTACAATTGTCAAAAATGTCGTTGTCACGTCAAAAATGCATTTTTCTGGCGTGGATCAGTAATACACCTTCAGTAATTTAGTGAGACCTTCAATAATCTAAGTAAACGTTGTATAAAACATAATTTCAGTACAAAACAATGAGTATTAAATTTCATTCATGGTATGACGCAAGTAATTTTAGAAACATTTTAATAAATTTATGTTATGATTATGACTGACTGGTACTAACGTAATTTGTTACGTTACCTTTATAACACTTTTCAATACAGTTCGTGAAACTAACACAAATTTGTAATAAATAAAAAGGGACTTTTTAAAGCCACATGTCACTTATTTATTTTGTTCTGAAGTGTACGTCAAGTGCCACGTTATTTTAAGAAAGTTAATATGGCGCGCAACGAGTTACTGGGTCTTACTACTATAACGTTATTTCTTTGGTCGTGCACTAAAAAAGCTCATACCTAGCCACCGAACAGCGCCATCTATATTTTCTTTTATATTAGTCCCACATAGAAAATGACATATACTTTTAGGAAAAAAATAATTAACTGAACTGAGTAGGTACTAAATAAGTATCTCTACATAGATCTTTTTTTATTAGTGGACTTCCCAAACAAAATGAGTATTATATGAAGTCATAAATATGAGATAACGATGACTTTTCTAGCCAGTATTCAAGTGTATAGAGTGCGCCCAGCTAAATTAACAAAAGTTTTCTTTCAAAGATATGTATTTCATCTACCTGAGTACCTGTCAAAATGTAACTCAAATGTCACAGATTTAAAAATATTTGTTATGTTATGAGGGAGGAATAGAGACATAATGACTAACAGGTCAAATGTGCTACTTTTTGAAACAATATTTTGTATGAAAATACGATTAAATGACTCACGTATCTCTAATTTCGAGGGTATCAAAACATTTACTTATATAATATTTTCCTTTTTATCATTCCAAATTTTGATATTTCGACAAACTTAAAATAGAATATGTAGTATTTTTGGACAAAAGTTTTGCGTCTACAACTTTTTTATTTATGTATTAAATTATAGGGGCAAGAATATCAAATTCCCCGTTTTAGACAGTTCTGCGGAAAGAAGTCTTATCTATCTAACCTAAGGCCTTTCAGACTAGCATATAACAATGCTAATCCGTTCAATATCGTGATGATCCCGGATATCATCTTCTCCAGACTGGGATCACGAGAAATGGGATCATGGATCAGTGTCGACCTGTGTCACTTTTGGTTCACTACACTTGTTACATTGAGCTTGGCAAGACTAACTACAATGAACCGGGGATGTGAGTTCAGCTATAAAAATTGCTTTTAAATTAATCAATAATTTTTAATGAAAAGATTCTATTCATAAATAATAAAAAATGTAGTAAAAGGATATTTATTCCATAAGAAAGTATGACACAATATTAGATAAAATATTATTACATAAAATACAGGATTGCTAGTAAATGGTATATTCGTATATTCTAAGTCTATGACAAAATGGCACCGAAAAGGCCATGACGTCAGCTATGCTGCTTTTCAGCCATCTCCCGACCGATTAAATATATTTGTTTTTCATAAGTATCTTTTACTAAATTTTACGCAATGATTATTATGTTTTGGCAAATAATTACTGACAGAGGAAAAATAAACTTCATTTCATACCCCAAGCGATAAATAAACCCAAAACTCCTCGAAAATTTGAAAATTGATTTGTTGAATTATTCAAATAATTCAAAATTAAGAAATAATTGATTGTTTAAAAATATGATGAATAAGGCAATAGAAAACAAGAGGCTATAGAAATGATACATAAAAAATGTCTCATTGCGGGCTGAACCACCCGATTGTCCGTAAGTAAGATGGTTCCGTGTTTCGGATGGCACGCCGTAGGTCCCGGTTGCTGTCTATGATCACTTAGACGGCGGTCGTTACACAACCATTTCAGAAGCCTGCTACTTGTAGAAGGCGGTTAAAAAGTTCTGACACTAGGTGTCGTGTCCCCACACGAAAAAAAGAAAGACATGTCTCAAAAGAAGTAAAGTTTATGTTTGGAATTAAAGTATTTAGGAGAAAAAAATAAAATTAGTAAATCCCAAAGAAGGTCTGGCTTGAAAGTTAGGAAACAAATTCTGCTAAACTCGTCAAATAAAGCTGCAGGTTAGCAGTTAGGCAACTACAGACAGCTTCCTGTCCAGCGAGTACAGCTGAAACAGGTCGTCTATTTCCTGTGACGCAGAAGGTTTCGAGTTCGATTCTCGGTGGGTCACTCACAAAGTGATAAATATCAACTTTGTGAATTTGTTCCCAGTCTGGAAAGTACAATACGGGCTAAACCACCCAATTGTCCGTAAGAAAGATGGTTCCGTGTTTCGGATGGCACGTTACGCCGTAGGCCCCGGTTGCTGTCTATGATTACTTAGACGGCGGTTGTTACACAACCATGTCAGAAGCCTGCTACATGTAGAAGGCGGTTGAAAAATTCAGACACTAGGGTACATTGGGTCATTGGACGACCCGGTGTTCCCCTCGAAAAAAGAAGAGAGCAGAAACAGGGCGCGCATCCCTTGCCCTACGAAGTCAACGCAGCTACCGCGGTGGCCTATCAGCGACACCCACCAACCCCGCCGCCGCCGTCGGGACCAGCGCCCCACTCGCTACTATGAATGTACCCTTTCTTTCTTCTTCTTAATCAGCATGGTTTTGCCCACTGTTAGGCATGCCTCTCCTAATCTTCTCCATTCTTCGCGGAGTTCTGTCTTCTGCATCCTCCGGGTCGATTCTTGATGTCGTCGGTCCATCTGGCGGGTGGTCTGTCTACGCTGCGCTTTCCAAGACTTGGTCTCTAGTCCAAAACGCACCTACTCCATCTTTGATCTTGAATGACACGTGGACTATATTGTGCATTCCTTACATTAAATGTAAGTTTCATTTTGTAGAGGGGATATTCTTCCCTTCCGGTATGAAAGACCATATTGTTGGGAGGTTCTGGCGGACAGTGAAGCGAAGTACGATGGGAGTCTTAATACTATGGTCTGTAAAATATTGAATGATCCTTGCTTGTAGCGTTTGTGACCTTGGAGGAAATGCTATGAAATAAGGTATATTTTTCTAGTTAACAAAATAAAACAGACCTTATGTCATAGCATTTGCTCCAAGATCACAAATGTCACAGGGATCACCAATAATATAATCGACCATAATATTATTTATTTTATTTCTTTTCAATTGATCTACAAATTCTTGTGATGATACATACATACATAAATCACGCCTTTATCCCTTGCGGGGTAGGCAGAGCGTTAACAGCCGTAAGAATACGGCCGCCATCGCCACGTCTGACATTTTGAGAATTGTTTTCCAAGGATGTTTCAGAAAACATGTGTATCACTATAGTGACAGGTTGTCAGCCTGTAGCCTAAAAATTGTAATACACTAATACTCTCGAGTCCTTTAATCGCCTCTTACGACACCCACGGGAAGGATGTGGGGTAATGCTATTCTAAGTCGGCATCACACGGCATTATGATGATGCAATACGATAAAACACGTACTTCATGGTTTATTGAATTTCTATGGATGCAGCAACCTTATCAATATGGATGAAGTTCACTTATGAGAGTTTAATTGACCATAACATATTAGGTACTTTACGTCATTCGTCATACACTTAAATATACGTACAATTTAAGGCGAACCTTTTTGCATAGCTAAATAGAATCGAATTGAAATATTTTTCACTCAACATTTATTGACAACTGACGCTAATTTTGATATATTCAAAATGAATTTGTTGATACCTTTTTGTTTCGTGGTTTTTGCTTCACTTTTCACTTCTTCGGAGAGCAAAACTTTGGTGAAACCGGACTACGATATAAAAGATGCCAAAAAGCTTTTTGAAAAATTTATAAAGGACTACAACAAGGTTTACAAAGATGCTTGGGATAGAGAGGTAACATTGTACAACATTAATACAGGGTGTAAGGGACGGTGTAACGAAAACTTTTCAGTCATGATGAGACCATGAAACTGAACAACTTTTTCTATGGAGGTATGTTGGGAAACGAATAAAATTTTTGACGTACCATACAATGTCACTCAGCTGATCAGGTTTGTATGGAAGGTCGAAAAAAAATCACGTTTTCCAACATAGCCCCCATAGAAAAAGTTGTGCAGTTTCACGGTCTGAGCACGCCTGCGAAATTTACGTTAGACCGTTTCTTACACCCTCTATAGGTAGGTACACTTAGTTTTTTTTTACCCAAATGTTCTAGACTAGTATAGACTGATGGGAAAGAAACGTAATTTTGAGAAGTAATATAATAGGCTACATTCCTGACTTGATTGATTGACTGATTTTGCCGTGTGATGCCGGCTTAGAATAGCATCACCCCACATCCTTCCCGTGGGTGTCGTAAGAGGCGACTAAGGGACTCGAGAGTATTGGTGTATTACAATTTTCAGGCGACAGGCTGACAACCTGTCACTATAGTGATACACATGTTTTCTCAAACATCCTTGGAAAACAATTCTCAAAAATGTCAGACGTGGCGATAGCGGCCGTATTCTTATGACTGTTAACGCTCTGCCTACCCCGCAAGGGATAAAGGCGTGATATATGTATGTATGTATGTACATTCCTGACTCCTGACTGAACAGCTTTGCAAAGCAGACATTTTGTGAAATAGTCTACGTAATTATTAACTTTTTGTTAGTAATTATTAATATCAAGTTAATTCAAAACGAAACAAGTGGGGAAAATTCACGCCACGGAATTCGAGCCCAAAGTCACGTTTGACAAGCAAAGTCAAACGGGTTTTCTTCGGCTTGTTTTCCACATGTTTCTTTTGTATTAACTTTGTTACAAAAAGTTTAACAATATTTCGTGTTTGATTAATTCGAAATTACCTATTATCTTTTGTATTCTTTTTATTAAATAATAAACATTAAATAAGGATATAATTACTTGTTACATTTTCTTAGAATTCATCGTAGTGATGGTGATTATCTTTTTTTACCTTTTTATTTATTTTTAACACTTGATTTTAAGGTTCCGTGGTTATTATCACTAAAACTATAAGACATTATAACGGGTTTTAACTCACGGTAGGGATATATCGAGCACCCAATATTTCGGCGATGTTGCAATCGCCATGATCACGGGTAAACTGAATTTACCCGTTTTCAGTTCTGAGTCCAGTTTACCCGTGATCATGGCGATTGCAACATCGCCGAAATATTGG
This sequence comes from Keiferia lycopersicella, assembly GCA_029255805.1. Lineage (NCBI taxonomy): Eukaryota > Metazoa > Arthropoda > Insecta > Lepidoptera > Gelechiidae > Keiferia > Keiferia lycopersicella. The sequence continues at coordinate 3,080,664 of JARACZ010000028.1, forward strand.
GTGCTCGATATATCCCTACCGTGAGTTAAAACCCGTTATAATGTCTTACAGTTTTATTTATTTTTGTTTCGAGCCCTTGCACCATTTATAATACTTACTAAATAAGATAAATGATACACATGTTTTCCGAAATAACCTTGGAAAACAATCCTCAAAAATGTCAGACGCGGCGATAGCGACCGTATTCTTGCGGCCGTGTGCGCTTTGCCTACCCCGCAAGGGATAAAGGCGTGATATGTATGTATGTATGTATGTGCTAACTAAGTCCAATAGATAGGTACAGCTATGTGACGCTACTTTAATCACAATACACTTTCTTTTCGATAAAGTAATAGGTTAAATGTTTTTTTAAACTACAATTTTTCAGATTCTATATTAATAGTAGTTTTTCTTTTCATTGAAATAGATTCATTTTCGAGAGTTCAAGAAAACTTTAGAGTTAATTATCAAAGCAAACAAAGAACAGTCAATAACCGTGTTTGGTATCACTGAGTTCGCTGATAATACACCTGAAGAAATGAAAGCACATTATGGAGTTTTACCACCGTAAGTTCTATTTCTACAAAATTTTAAACTATCGCGGTTGTTTACACTATTCATAGTTATAATTATAACAGAGCTCTAGGACACCATTACCTATAATTATGTAAATAAAAAACTCCCGTGCCCATACTGTACAGTACCATAGTTTACTGCCAAAATTGGCGCAATAGCCATCTCCGGGTTCATCAGCGCCGATCTGACTAGGAGTCGAAGTAGTGCCATGGCCGAAATCGGTCGGAGAGATCATCATCATCAGTTCTAGAGTCTGTCGAAAGAAGTTTCACAAAACAAATTAAAAGGAGGTTAGACAGATATATTTGCCACCCGCAAATACTGCAAAGAAAGAGCATACTAATAAGTATAGAGCAGAAAGAATCAACGGCAATTTAGAATATAACAGGTTTAGTTTCTGTTTGTCAATATTTTATGGTGTAATGTGTAGCTATTAACAGTATTTTTTATTACAGAAGGAAACCGTAGTGCATCCATACATTCTCTTCAAGTTCATCGATGTTTATCTATGTTTGAGAATTTGCATGGAATGTTTGACAAGAAATATCAAATATATGAAACATCAAAACAAAGTGTTTTTTTTTTCTATTTCATTGACAACCAATACAGGGTGTTAGAAAAAGTACTGACTTCCTTTCAAGGGGTGAACCAGCCCATGAAACTGAACAACTTTCCCTAAGGAACATAGGCAAAAAAAAAAAACCTCTCATACAAACTGACTCAGTCGGTTGGTAGATTAGTAGGCGAGTAGCGCATACTCGCCACGTTTGGTAGGTAGATTGACAAGCGCAGTTTAAGACTGTGCTTTCAAAGGGAACGCTGTTGCTGCAGCCCATTTGCCTGATACATAAATACATACATATATCACGCCTTTATCCCTTGCGGGGTAGGCAGAGCGTTAACGATCGTAAAATAACGGTCGATATCGCCACTTTTGACAAGTATTGAGGGCCCCTTCAGATGATTCGTGTATCACTGTAGTGAAAGGTTGTCAGCCTGTCGCCTAAAGTCGTAATACATGGTAATACACATGAAACCCTTGAGTCCCTTAGTTGCATCCTACAACACCCGGAATTCGGGTGATGTTATTCTATGGCGGCATTACACGGTAAATTTCATCGTCATCATTTTCATGATGATTATCCCTTAATCGCTTCTTAAGACACCCGCGGGTAGAATTGGAGTAATGGTATTATAATTCTAAAATCACCACACGACAAAGTTCTGAGTTTTATTGAAATTGCAATGCGGGTTGCAAAAAGCAGTTTAAAATAACTCATTTCGAGCAATATATCATTTTGTTTGATAATAAGAATAGTAATTTAATCATCTTGAGTTTATACGAACCAGTCAGTAAATCAAAAATACCTATACATACAAATAAAATAAATAAATAATATATACTATATAAATTCGATTTATTTTTATGTTTGTTTGTTTGTTATTCCTTCCCGAAAAAACTGTTGAACCGATTTAATGAAATTTGGCACATATTTAAAGGGTAACTTGGATTAACACAAAGGATAGTTTTTATTCCGAAAAATGTACCTGTGGAAAGTCATTGTGATGATGATTTTTAGAACCGAATTGTATGCGGGCGTAGCCGCGGGCACCCGCTAGTACATAAAACCATAAATAACTGTCATGGTCATTTACTTAAATCATATTATTTACGGTCCATTGTTATTGTGCACATAAATAGAGTCGTTCTGAAATATTTTGCACTCCTCGGTCAACCTTTATTCATACATAACTGAAAATATTTTCAAAAACCTAAAATGAATTTCTTCATACCGTTTTGCTTTGTGGTTTTTACTGCACTTTTTACTTCGTCGAATGGCAAACCTTTGGACAAACCGCATCACGACATGAAAGATGCCAGTGAACTCTTCGAGAAATTCATAAAGGACTATCACAGGGTTTACAAAGATGCCAATGATAGAGAGGTAATACAATACGCAATTAACATTTTGTTCACCTAAAGTAGATTATGCTGATCGTAAAAGTAGATGGTACGGCCCGGAGGGATCCAAACATAGTAAATAGAACGGTCCGGAGGGATGCAAGCGTTATTGTGTAAAAATAGTATTTTGCAAGTTTTTTTTACATAACTAAAGACGAGCTAAAGACGGTAGTGAATTGACCGGTATTTGCAAGATTTTTATGAAAAAATTTGATTCAATTTATGTGTTTTTTAATTTTATAATTCTGGCGGTTTTCTCAACTCTGAAGATTTGTATAATTTTTGAGTTTTCTCTTCGTTGAAACAGATTCATTTTGAAGCATTCAAGAACAATTTAAAAGGAATCATCGAATCAAACGCAGAGCAGCCCCTTGCTTCATTTGATATAAACGAGTTCGCAGATAATACACCTGAGGAAAAGCGGCAACATTTGGGACTATTAATACCACCGTAAGTTCGATTTCAACTGATTTCATTTTATCTCAAATTAGCTGACACTTTTGAAATATTAAGTCCTTTAAAAAAATGCAGGGTGTAAGGGACGGTGTAACAAAAAGTTTGTAGGCGTGAGGAGACCATGAAACAGAACAACTTTTTTTATGGGGGCTATATTGGGAAGTCAAAGTCATTCAGATCGGGAATTTTGTATCGAAGGTCGAAATTTTTTTCATATGGGGTACAAACTGTATGCTCGAACTCGGAGCCTAAAACATGACTAACTATTTTGATCTTTAACTGTGACATCAACATAAACAATATTAATATTAATTGGTAGAATTTGACAAGCTATATCATATAATAATCGCAACCATAGGGAGTTTATTAAGGTCAGTGAATAATCCCTTTTTTGTCTTTTTTACTCTCGATAGCGTGAAGTACTGTTCCAATATTTTCCAACTGAGCACAAAGTTTTTGACCGTTCAATACACTTAAACTATTTGCAATTCTTCTACTCCGTTTTCATTTACATCTTACATTTTGTCATTTTGTTATTTACTTACTTACTCATTAAACAGTTTGTTTTTTTTACAGGCAAGCTTAAAAATGTATACAGGGTCTACTTTCGCTTGAAGATCATCGATGTTTACATCATGATTACATTATAATAATAATAAATCATAATAAATGAAATGGTTAATAAAAACAAGTGATTTTTCATTGAATTGTCAAAAGACAGAATTTGCTGCAAAGTTAGAAACACCTTATGTTTTCGTTTTCATAACCGAAAAGATTCAGCCTTTCAGAGAATTAATACAGTAACGGTTACACCGCTGCTAATCGTTTTCCCGTGGGAATTACACGGTGTAAAAATATTATCTGCAAATATTTTAAGGGGTGAACCAGGCTATGCAACAAAAAAACTTTCCCCAAGGAACATAGCTCGAAAATGGAAAAAAAATTTAGACCACCCATACTAAATCAGCGGCCGACCAAGACAATTTGTGTGGGAGGTTCAATAAATTTTTCTCCAATAATAGTACTGTTAGTTCATTTTTAAATTTACTTATGTTAGTCAAAGTTTTTAAATTAGTTGGCAGTCTATTAAACAAAACCACAGCCTGGTAATGATTGTCATATCTGGCAAGTCGTATAAATACATGTTTATAATAAAATATTTTACCTAATTGTCATTTTTAGCAAGTCTTTTAATTAATAAGATTTAAAAATATATTTCAATATAATCTTTTAACAGCAGCTAAGAAAATATGTTTTAATAAAATCTTGTACTAAAAAGACTTCCAAGATAAGATAAATTAATCGGTGTTCTTCCAAATTACTTTTCTGTTCCATTAATTGTGCCAGTGTATAAATAATTGATTACAATAGCTAATAAACAATTTCATAATAGCATACCTACAGAACAAAAATGATAACATACAATGCATATTTTTGGTATTTTATAGTTATGTACCTATCTACATAAAGTGATTTCATATTAGGGTTCTGTAGTCCGTATATAACAACATATTTATTTTGTTCGGCAAATGTCATTACTAATGTACTTTTCTCTAGGAAAATTGCTTTGCTTTCCCAAGGGTGTCGTAGAAGCTGACTAAGGAACTCGAGGGTGTCATGTGTATTGCAGTTTTAGGCGACAGGCTGACAGTCTGTCACTATAGTGATACACGACTTATCTGAAACGACCCTCAAACATTTGTCAGACGTTGCAATCACGACCGACCTACTCCGCCAGGGATACAGGCGTGATTTGTGTGTGTGTCTAGGAAAGTTTAAAGTCATGTTTCTTGAGAAGTTATTTCGTTCATGTATTGGTTCGCCTCTACCAATATTTGCAGAATATTATGTCACTTCCTAATATAGGAACCTACTTCGAGCAATAAAATGGCCATGATGACTGGCAGGTCAAATAAGCTACTTTTTAAAATGATATTTTTTATGAAAATACGAAGAAATGACGTCGTATATCTCTAGTTTGGCTGGCGTCAAAACACTTACTTTTACACTATTATTCGGTTTATTAATTCAAATTTTGAATATTTCACAAAACTATAAATGGGTAATGTAGTATTTTTAGACAATAGCTTTAAGCAAACTACTTTTGTATTTTATTAATGATTCAGTTATCTAGCGAATTGAAGCTGATTAGCAACTATGAATGTTAATTTCAAATTATTTTATCAAAGTAATTCATACATACCAATTGACCATTGTTGAGCTAAGATACTTAAAAACTCCAAAATCTAAAAACAATGCACCTTTATACTTGTTGTTAACATAGTATAGTGGTCCGTTTCGAACAAAAAATTAAAGTTTTTTATCGGTTTGGCTGCACTAACTACTTCAGCTACTGTGCAAAATAAACCTTATTACGACCTTAGAGGTGCTGAAATGCTTTTTGCGAAATTCCAAATTGACTACCTAAAGAATTACAAGAAACAGATAGAATGCGATTTTTTTTATATTTGTTTGTTTTTAATTCCTTCTCGCAAAAACTGATAAACCAGTTTTCATAAAATTTGGCACATATATAGATGGTAACATGGATTAACTCAAAGTATAGTTCTTATTCCAAAAAAATGTACCTGTGGAATGTCGTGTGATGGTTTTTAGAACCGACTTGGACGCGGGCGTAACTGCGGGCACCCGCTAGTATATAAACATACATACATACATATATCACGCATTTATCCCTTGCGGGGTAGGCAGAGCGCTAACAGCCGTAAGAATACGGCCGCTATCGCCACGTCTGACATTTGTGAGGATTGTTTTCCAAGGTTGTTTCAGAAAACATGTGTATCACTATAGTGACAGGTTGTCAGCCTGTCGCCTAAAAATTGTAATACACCAATACCCTCGAGTCCCTTAGTCGCCTCTTACGACACCCGCGGGAAGGATGTGGGGTGATGCTATTCTAAGCCGGCATCACACGGCTAGTATATAAAACCATAAATAATTGTCATACTCATACACTTCAGTCATATTTTATTATTTACGTCCCATTGTTATTGTGCACATAAATAGAGTCATTCTGAAATATTTTGCACTCCTCGGTCAACCTTTATTCATATATAACTGAAGTTAGTTTCTAAAATCTAAAATGAATTTCTTGATACCTTTTTGTTTCGTGGTTTTTACTGCACTTTTTACTTCGTCGAATGGCAAACCTTTGGACAAACCGCATTACGACATGAAAGATGCCAGTGAACTCTTCGAGAAATTTATAAAGGACTATCACAGGGTTTACAAAGACGCCAATGATAGAGAGGTAATACAATACGCAATTAACTTGTTGTTCATCCAAAGTAGATTAGACTGATCGTAAAAGCAGATGGTACGGCCCGGAGGGATCCAAACATAGTAAATAGAACGGTCCGGAGGGAGGTAAGCGTTATTGTATAAAAATAGTATTTTGCAAGTTTTTTTTTACAAAACTAAGGACGAGCTAATGCTTAAAGGTAGTAAGTGGTGTGTTGTCCGGTATTTGCGAGATTTTTACGAAAAAATTTGATTCAATTTTTGTGTTTTTTAATACTATAATTCTGGAGGTTCTCTCAACGTTGAAGATCTGTATAATTTTAAAGTTTTCTCTTCGTTGAAACAGATTCATTTTGAAGCATTCAAGAACAATTTAAAAAGAGTCATCGAATTAAACGTTGAGCAGCCCCTTGCTTCATTTGGTATAAACGAGTTCTCAGATAATACACCTGAAGAAATGAAGCAGCATACGGGATTCATACCACCGTAAGTTCCATACCAACTGATTTCATGTTATCTCAAATTAGCTGACCCTTGAAAACATTGGTCCTTTAAAAATATATATATTAAAAATATATATATTTATGTAAGTTTTATATCCTTTGCGGTAAGACATAACACAGTAAAAGTTACACGTGGACAAATTATTACTCCATTTGTTAAACAACTTAAACTTTCGAGCACTTCTGGGCAGGTTTCTGTGTGGTTTACTGTCCAGGAGGTCCGGCTAACTATAAGCATGTAGCACATTGTTTTTATTTTTGACATGAACTCGATTTTATTTATCACTTTACGTTACATGCTGTTTGGTTAGTTTGGCCAGCCCCGAGGGAGTGCGTTAGGGGCTAATTTTCATTTTTTTAGTCCATCTGTCCCGCGTTTACACTATAAAATTATTATAAGAAAGGGAAAATGTGTCATACATTTTTCTTTTTTTTACAATTTGACTAATTTCGAGTTATAAAATATTAGATGTAAAATAAAATAAACCATAAACATTACCGGGTGAAAAAAAATTGCTGCAAACATTTTAAGGGGTGAACCAGCCAATGGGCTGAACAACTTTCCTCGAGGAACATAGGTCGAAATATGAAAAAATATTTGTTCCTCCCATACAAAATCACCGGCCGACCAAGTCAATTTGTATGAGAGGTTCAAAATATTTTCTCCACTTTGACGTATGTTCCTTACGAAAACTTGTTAAGTTTCATGAGTTGGTTCAGCCCTTAAAATATATGCAAATATTTTTTTCCTCCCTGTTTGCTAAAACTCGAAGACTAAAACCATGACTAACTTTTTTATTGATGTCAAATTAGCTCAATTTTTAAAGGTGTCATCAAGACATAAATAATTTGAATTTGGTAGAATTTGACAAACTATGTCACATCATATTTCCGTTTCTATCTTTTTCACTTTCTGTAGAAAGAAGTACAGTACAGGGCCCTAAGTCTGCTAAATGAAAACCGTTTCAGTTGGATGTCAATTGGATCTCAGTTGTATCATTTTGGTCATTTCGTATTCTGCTAACAGTTTATAGTATAGAAAAATCACAATGGCAGTTCAATGACAGTTGAGTTTCGATGGCGTTACAATGACAAAAAATAGCAGACTTGGGGCCCTGTTCCACTGTTCCGTTGTTTTCCAACTGAGCTACCGATTCTCGAACTGCTGCCACAAAATTTTCGACCAGCTTTTTGCAATTCTTCTATTCCGTTTACAATTATTAGTATTTAAATGCCTAGTTTTTATTTTGTTATTTACTTATATTAATACTTCATTGGGACACTTCAGGCTCACAATAACAGCCTTACAACATTAGATAATATGGTATTATAAAGGCCTTTGTGCTGTTGGCTTTGGCCCCATGCATGCCTCAAAAGGACCGGGTCCCTGTGGGCCCGAGATTCTATAATAAATAATAAAATAAATATTCTGGACAAATCACACAGCGCCATCTAGCCCCAAACTAAGCAAAGCTTGAACTATGGGAACTAGATAGCTGATACTAATGCATATATACTTTTTTTTGTTGTAAATAAATACATATTATACATATAAAACACCCAGACTCAACACAAATATTTGAAAATTGACTTAACAAATATTTGTGTCCGGTGGGGATCGAACCCACGACCCTCGGCGTAGAAGGCAGGCATACTATCCGCTACGCCATCGGGACAGTCATTGAAATAATTTACGAAGGACACTTTGAAATAAGATACCAACATAATGATAAAAATATTTTACTAATCTGTTTCTTTTTTACAGGAAAGCTTGAAGATATGATCAGTGCCTACTTTCGATCGTCGCTTCAAGACCGTCCATATTTACATCATGATAACAATAAAATATAGTAATAAATGAAATGGTTAAAGAAAACAAGTGATTTTTAATTTAATTGTCAAAACACACAGGATTTGCTGCAAAGTTAGAAACACCTTATGTCAAGACCTGTCTTTATATTTTGGTATTCAATACCGAAAAGCTTCAGCCTTTCAGAGAATTAATAAAGTATCGGTTACCCCACTGCTGTTTTACCGTAGTAATTACAGGGTGTAAAAATACTATCTACAACATATATCACGCCTGTATCCCTCGCGGGGTAGGCAGAGCAATAACGGCCGTTAAAATACGGTCGCTTTTGCCACGTCTGACATTTTTGAGGATTGTTTTCCTTCCAAGGTTGTTTTAGAAAACATGTGTACTACTATAGTGACAGGTTGTCAGCCTGCCGCCTAAAAATTGTAATACACCAATACTCTCGAGTCCCTTAGTCGCCTCTTACGACACCCGCGGGAAGGAGGTGGGGTGATGCTATTCTAAGCCGGCATCACACGGCGGAAAAAATATTATCTGGAGCTATGAAACAACAACTTTCCCCGAGGAACATAAATCGAACTTTGAAAAAATTATTGGATCTCCTTTACAAAATAACCAATCGACCAAGTAAATTTTGTTTGGGTGCTCCAAAAATGTTTTCATAGTTCGACCTTTGTTTCTTGTGGAATGTTATCAGTTTTATGGGCTGATACACCTCTTAAAATATTTGCAGCTTACATTTCTACACCTTATTTATTTTTCTAATCGGAATCACAATTTAACAAACCATCTTCCTCTTTAATATAATATATTTCTTATTTGGAAAAAAAAAAACAAATTAAAAGAAAAAGTGACCGTCATCTCATCATAATCATTTAGATAACTACTTTTATCCGAGTCCCTCAAAAAGAGGATTTACTTTTCTAAAGTATATATTAAAGTCGTATAAGTGAATGTATTGAGGTGTTGTTAGATTATCTGTCAACAAATAGTCACTAGATAGATCAAAGTTTAACAAAATAGCGTATGGTCTTATGGCGTATTTTGTTAAAGATAATCAATTGATAGTCATAATATCCGGCAAGAAATGTACCTTTTTCACAAATAAAACATGTCAAAATACAATTTAAGCCAAAATAGACAAAATGGCTAAAACAAACAAATGAAGGAGTATCGCACACTTGACGCTCGACGGAGCGCTAAAATATCGCAGCGGTCTGTCAGATCCATACTAGAAACGTCACTCTCCATATTAAAACCGCACTCGACGAACGACACCGCGTTAACAGCGGTTGAGCGGTTTTAGTATGGGGTTCGACATTTCTCGTAGATATGTCAAGTGTGATCCGCTTTAGCCTCGTTTTTAATTTCTAGCAAGTTTTAAAAGTTATATTATGATTTAAGTATATTATACAATAATAAGAAAATATATTTTAATAAAATCTTGTAGGTTAAAAGACTTGCAAGATAAATAATAATTCCATTAATTGTGCCGGTGTGTATGTAATTGATTACAATAGCTAAAAAACAAATCATAATAGCATACAGAAGTAACATTTGATAACATACAAAGCATTTCGGTATTTTATTGTTATGTACCTAACTACATAAAGTGGTTTCATGTTTGGGTTCCGTAGTCCGACTATGAACTCCAATATCCAATAACATATTTCTTTTTGTTCGGGAAATGTCAACAATGTACGATTCTTAAGGAAACTTGCCGTGCCATGCCGGCTTAGAATAGCATCATCCCATTTCTTTCTCGTGGGTGTCGTAGAAGCCGACTAAGGGACTCGAGGGTTTCATGTGTATTGCAATTTTAGGCGACTGACTGACAACCTGTCATTATAGTGATACACGACTTATCTGAAACGACCCTCAAACATCTGTTAGATATGGCGATCACGACCGTAATGTTACGGTCGTCAACGCTCTGCCTACCCCGCCAGGGATAAAGGCAAGATTTGTGTGTGTGTGTCTTTAGGAAAGTCTAAAGTCAAATTTATCTTTCTTGAGAACTTGTTTCGTTCGTGTACTGATTCACATACTACATACATATATCACTAGGAAAATTAGGAAAGTTAGGGTGCACAGAAAAGTATGTGCGACTCCTAAGACTCCTGCATGACGACATGCAGTGCTGCGTCTCTGTAGACGGTGAACAGTCTGATTTCTTCCCCGTCACCTGTGGGGTGAAACAAGGGTGTGTTCTAGCGCCCACACTGTTCGCCTTGTACTTTGCAGTTGTAGTCAAAGAAGTCCTAAATACTGTTTCCCAAGGAGTCCGCATCCGTTTCCGCACAGATGGCAGTCTTTTTAACCTGGCTAGACTTAAGGCGCGCACTAAAGTCTCGTATGCATTGATTACTGAGATCATGTATGCTGATGACTTGTGCTTTCTTGCAGAATCCCCAGACGGCCTGCAACAGCTAATGTCCGTTTTTCACCAAGCGTGCTGTAAATTCGGCCTGAAGATCAGTGTCAAAAAGACGGAAGTGATGTCCTTAGACTCGCATGGTCGCGAGACACTGGCGATTATGCTTGGTGAGGATATGCTGAAACAGGTTGATAAGTTTCGTTATCTGGGGAACACTATAACATCTAAGTGTAACCTTGATGCTGAGATCAACAGCAGAATCAGTGCTGCAGCTGCAGCATTTGGGAAGTTGTGTTCCAAGGTTTTCTGCTCGCACGACCTAAAGCTAGCCACAAAAATCTCTGTATATATGGCGATTGTGCTGCCAAACCTTCTATACTCCTCCGAGACTTGGTGTGTGTATCGTCACCACATACGCACTCTGGATCGCTTCCACCTAAAATGCCTTCGCACCATCATGAAGATCAGATGGTCCGACCGAGTGCGCAATACCGAAGTTCTGAGACGAGCCAATGTTGGTGGCATTGAGGCCTATCTAATGCGTCGTCAGCTACGGTGGTGCGGTCATGTATCGCGGATGTCGGAGGAGAGAGTGGCGAAGCGCATCTTTTATTCTGAGCTAGAGGAGGGCAAGCGAAAGCATGGCGGACAACTCCTCCGATATAAAGATGTTCAGAAACGACACATGAAAAGATGCAACATTGAGCCCACTCAATGGGAGGGTCTGGCAGCACAGCGTCCCGAATGGCGCGGGATGGTTAAGAGGCAAGTCCGCGAGTTTGAGGAACAGCGTAAAGCAGACCTCGACGCTAAGCGCGATGAGCTGAAGGCCCGTCCACCCGTCGCCATTAACTATAATTATGTAAATGGCAAACTCACGTGTCCACTCTGTGCACGGGAGTTTACTGCCAAAATTGGCTACAATAGCCATCTCCGGGCGCATCAGCGCCGATCTGATTAGGAGTCAAAGTGGTCGCCATGGCCGAAATCGGTCGGAGAGATCATCATCACATATATCACGCCTTTATCCCTTGCGGGGTAGGCAGAGCGTTAACAGCCGTAAGAATACGGTCGCTATCGCCACGTCTGACATTTTTGAGTATTGTTTTCTAAGGTTGTTTCGGAAAACATGTGTATCACTATAGTGACAGGTTGTCAGCCTGTCGCCTAAAAATTGTAATACACCAATACTCTCGAGTCCCTTAGTCGCCTCTTACGACACCCACGGGAAGGATGTGGGGTGATGCTATTCTAAGCCGGCATCACACGGCACCTTGATTCACCTGTACTAATATTTGCAGCAATTTATTTCACTTCTTAATATTTCCTATATTATTGCAATAAAATAGGCATTATGACTGGCTGGTCAAATGAGCTAATTTTTAAAGGGATATTTTGTATGAAAATACGAAGAGATGACGTCATACGAAGAGATCTCTCTAGTTTGGCTGACGTCAACACAATTTACATTATTTTTCTTTTTATTAATTCAAATTTTAAATATTTCGAGAAACTATAAATGGGGTATTTTTGGACAATTGGTTTAAGCAAACTACGTTTGTATTTTATTAATGACCCATCTATCGAATTGAAGTTGATTAGCAACTATCAAAGTTGGTTTCAAATTATTTTATCAAAGTAATTCATACATGTCCATTGACCATTGTTGAGCTAAAATACTTAAATACTCCAATATCTGAAAACAATGCACCTTTATACTTTGTTATTGGGTATAGTATAGTGGTCCGTTTCGAACAAAAATGAAAATTATCTTATTCTTGTGTTTTATCGGTTTAGCTGCACTAACTAGTACAGCTACAGTGCAAAATAAACCTTATTACGACCTTAGAGATGCTGAAATGCTTTTTGAAAAATTCCAAATTGACTACCAAAAGAATTACAAGGATGAGATAGAAAGACAGGTATATATGACTCTTTTTTTTACTTTTCTCGCATTTCTCTACTATCTCACCTGATGGTAAGTAACGATGCAGACGATGATGGAACATGCTTACCTAGATAATGCCTATTCACTCTTGCCATTTTTTTTGCTCAAGACCATTTTTTACATTTTTGGAAGACAGAAGTCTTTGCCGGCAATTCAAAGTAAAAAACTATGGGTGCCCGTAATTTTTTCAGGACAAATTACATAAATTGCAGTAAAGCCAGAGATAAATCATTAAAGACTAATTTATAAACAGTTAAGTTTCATCATCATTATTCTCCTTGCCTTATCTCGTTCTCTGTCGGGGTCATAAAATATTAAAAATTACCAGCACTGAAAATGTTTCAATGTTAAGCATTCTTTCTTTTTGTGTGTGACACCGAGTCATCCAATAAACCTACGACCCAATGGATCTTATTGTCAGAAGTTAAACCGCCTACTGACAAAACAAGAAGACAGTAAGCCGGTTTCTGACATGGTTGTATAACGACCGCCGAGTTATGTTGGTTGAGTGTTTACCTAAGACACAAGAATTACTATTCTTAGTTTAGGAAAAAATTTGCCTCATAATTGTTTTATATAATTTTACCTATTGGTAATTATGTTTATTTATAATAAAGAATTTGAAATTTAATTTGAATTTGCCGTCTGTCATCCATCATAGACAGCAACAGAGACCTACGACTTTATAGCGTTAAACATAAAACCGAATACTTTTGGTAAATGGTAAAGTTTCTCTTCAATAAAAAAATTTACATTTCATTTAAAATCTTTGGTAAAAGTAATTTTTAATTTTGACTTAAAGTTCCCCGTTTTATATAAATTCGTGATATTGATTTTGGTTTAATTTGTATTGTGATGCGCGATGTATTTTAAATAAACGGTCTTTTCTTCTTCTTCTTCTTCTACAGCCACAACTTCTCTTCTTCTCTATTGAAACTATATTTTCTTTAACAAATTTTGTGACAACGGTTTTGTTTTTTTTTGCAGTATCGTTTCAATGTTTTCAAACAATCATTGGAAGACATCGATGAATTAAATTCAGATCCAGCTCAAGGAGAAGCTGTGGTTGATATTAATGAATTGTCAGATCTCTCACAAGATGAGCTTAAGGAACTTTTGCAGCAGTAAGTTCAATAACACTTACTTTACTACATCAGCACTTTAGCTGCAACGATGAGTACCGAAATAACCGAAGACAAAAGGTCCTAAGTAATTGTTTCATGTTTATTTCAAACTAGCGGCCTGCCCAGCCGCTGCGCCCACTTTAAGTCATTTTCCCGTGGGAATAAGATGTTTTCCTGGCATGTGTTATACATAAAAACCTTTCTCTTAAACCACTCTATCTAGTAAAAAAAACTGCATTAAAATCCGTTGTATAGTTTTAAAGATTTAAGCAAACATATGTACAGACTTTGGTCTATACTACGAGTATGTAGTGATCATCAGGCATGAACCTAAACATACTAAAACCATTGATTATACACTCGGCTTCAAAAAAAAGCTTGTCAAAAAAAAGGATTACCAGTGCTTGAAGCCTATTTTTACGGACGTGCGATTTTTTATCTGCGAGGCATTGGTCTGACGACAACTCTTGTGATACATAATATCCTTCAATACAACATTTTTTTTTTCGTGTGGGACACCGAGTCGTCCAACAACCCGATGAACCCCAGTGTCAGAATTTTTCAACCGCCTTCTACAAGTAGCAGGCTTCTGACATGGTTGTGTAACGACCGCCGTCTAAGTAATCATAGACAGCAACCGGGACCTACGGCTTCACGTGCCATCCGAAACACGGAACCATCTTACTTACGAACAATCGGGTGGTTCAGCCCGCAATGTCCTAACCAGACTGGGAACAAATTCACAAAGTGATAAATATCAACTTTGTGAGTGACCCATCGAGAATCGAACCCGGAACCTTCTGCGTTAAAGGCAGTCGCACTACCACTACCAATACAACATAAAAAAAAACTGTCTTTTTAAAAATAACTTTTTTTCTTGTGGAAACGGCCCTTAATATTTGTCAGACGCCGTCGTGTATTTTTACGGCTGTTAAAGCTCTGCCTACCCCGCAAGGGATAAAGACGTGATATCTCTATGCGTTCATCATTAAAAAATAAAAAGAGTATTTTTTCTTTATTTTTCAGGCAAAATGCAAACCCAGAAGTCATTGCGTGAAGATCACCAATTTTTAAAACCTATTATGTGATTTATTGCAACATTTTTTATATCATACAAGAAGCTTGTACATGTGTTTTAATAATAAACAATGATATTAAAACAGTGAAACTTGTTTTTTTTTTATTTCTTTAGTAAATATCAAATTTATATTATTCGGTTCCAATATAGTATACCTTATTGTCATAAACTGTGCGGTTTCATTAAAAATACATTTTAGTAGTCGTCGTCTTATTTTGTCAGATAAAGCGCTTAATAAGAAAAAAATCTTACAGCCAGAATGAGGTGGCTTATAAAAGTCTTCGTACAATCTAATACAAAGTATTTAATGCAGTAAAGTGATAAAATACTATTATATAATGGAAATGAAGCATGACTTTAGATTGAATGAACGATATTAGTCATGCACTGATTTTCCTTTTATTGGACCACCTTTTTCAAAGGCAGTTAAAACAAGTTGTATCCTAAGATAACGACGAAGTTAAAAGGAACCCTGCGTCCAACAGTGGGCTATCAAATCAACTATCAAATTCGTTTATTAATCAATTTATAACATTACAGTGTTAACCAAAGCGTTACAATCTGATCTGAGCTGCTATAATCTGATGTGATGTTTGTGTTGATGATAAAATGTTATGGTCTTATTAGATTAAAATACTTAGGGATGTGCACAGACGCTAAGAAAGAAAAGAAGAAAGAAAGAAAATAAAAATAAAAAAATAAGGCAAGATTTCTCTCAGCAGTGCATCCCCACAATATTACACCATATTGTAGCATAGATTAGAATTACCCAAGTAAAAACACATCTGCACTCTACTTATCTTGGTTCATTACTTTTACAAGATTCGTTACAGACATTTTATTTGCTTCGATATATTAAAATAATGAAAACCGTAGCAAACCTATTTCTTCACTTTAATACTTAGTAGTCTCGCAATCAAAATCAAAATGAAATTCTTCATACTCGTTTTTTTAGTAGGTGTTGCTGTTTTGCAGAAGGTTGAAAAAAGCTATTACGATTTAGCAGATGCAGAAAAACATTTTGCAAAATTCCAAAGGGATTTCAACAAGCAATACAAAGATATTGCCGATAGGGAGGTAAGTATTAGTTTTTTAACTATACCACGCACAAAAACAAACGATCATACACGTATCATGCCTTTATCCCATGCGGGGTAAGCAGAGCGTAAACGGCCGTCAAATACGGTCGCAATCACTGACTTAGTGGTCGCAATCGCCATGTCTAACAAAATAGTGCGATTCTTGTAGTGCATTACTCTAGAGACAGCTAGGTTGTCAGCCTGCCGCCTGATGAAACCCTCGAGTCCCTTAGTCGCCTCGGTACGACACACGCGGGAAAGAAATGTCGTGATGCAATATTATAAGCCGCCAGCACATGGCATAGCATGTTAGCTCATCGCCTTTTAGTAATTTCATATCTCAAATTCAATTTAATTCATATGATTTTGACATTTTTGGTTTTTAATTTAATGACATCTTCTAATTCAATTTAATTCAATTCAATTTAATTTATTAGATTTTGACATTTTTGGCTTTTAATTTTATTTTATTTTTAATGTTTTTTTACTCATGAATTGTTATGGACATTGTCTGAAATAAATGATTTTTAATTTTAATTTATTTTTTTTAATAGCATCAGACAGAGGATATTTTCCTCGTCTTCTTATACGTACAGGAAGGGGGGCACCGAAAGACCATCTTTTCTGAAAACAGAACCTAGCCTAAATAACACAGGTCAAAACAAAAAATTTCCTTCGGTCAACAATTTTTCTTCGTATTAGAGATCCAACTCTTTGCTTTTTTTTGTCGTGTCCTTTAGCGATTGAGAAATGTTGTTCAGATTGCTAACGTTTACAGAAAAGTCGGTGGGCTCGGCCTTGTCGCTGGGAGTGACTGAAATTTTGTGTCATCTTTTTGACCAAGTTTGACATCACCGTGTGCAACTTATTTGAATGATAGGTTTCGATACGCTCCAAGTTTTTATCAAAGCTGTGCAGTCTGTGCATGATACGGAAAATTATCTTCCTTACGCATAATATCCTACATCCTAAAAATTACCTAAACACACGATGACGTAAACGCATAATAACCTTAATCTTATCATAATAGTAGTAATAATAATCTAATTTATTTGTCAGAATAAGGTACATTACAACATGTATTAATTATATAAGTGGAGACCATCTTATTCTATCGTTACATAAAACGACGTACAAATACTATCAATTTAGTTCAAATTTTTTTACAAAATGTCATATTAATATTATAAAATCACTGAAACATGCGACAAGAAAATACTTCTGTTTTTCAGATTCATTTCGAAGCTTTCAAGAAATCTCTGGAAGATATAAATAGATTGAATGAGCAAGAACGTACCGTTACTTTTGATGTTAATTCATTCGCAGACGAAACCGCAAATGAATTCAAAAAGCATTTGGAAGATATGGACCGTGATTGTAAGTTTTCATTGTATATACAGCAACTAAAAAAGCCCGGAATATGCATGCATGAAAAATGCTTGGAAAACGTAAGAAAACCGCCAAAAATATGCAAGATAATATGCAAAAATAAGGTACGATTATTACAGATGATTTTATTCATAAGTAAATGTTTTATTTTTATTTTTGCAGAACACATAACACACAAATCTAATCGTGGAATAATTTAATTTACCTATAGAGAAATAATTTAATTCAATTTATGGACAACTTCAATTTATTTATTTGACATTTATAATTATTTAATATTTAATGCTGACATTTTATAAGTTTTCACTGCATGTAATTTTTTTTCCATATTAATTCTGTAATTTGATATTTAATGTTAATGTAAATGCATGTAAAATATTTGATTTTGAAAATTTTAGTTTTTTTTTTTACATTATTGTACGCCCATGTTGGGTGGATTATGTGAACCGAAATGTTATCCTAAGAACTTGTACTACCATAATCTGACAATAAACGACTTTGAATTTGTGTTTGAGGCAACACTTAAGACCTTTAGTATTCATCGAGGTGTAATTATTTATTTAATTCTGAGATGCACCGATTTAAGTCATTTGGAAGCTGTCCATACTACCTGGCTTGTACGATACAACGAGACCTATCAATAATCTAAGCCTGTATACCTACAAATAATAAAGATATCTTTCAAAAATATGTTTTACAATTATTTATCTTGCATAAGTGTTCATCGTCAGTACTTACAAAATACCTACATCCTCTACCAAAAAACATTTAGTAAGTCGCGTAAGGTTGCCTGGTAGAGATTGCTACCATAGCAATAAGGCCGCCTTATTGTACTTTGTTTTACTTTATTTTTCTTGTTCTTACTGTTTTTTTTAAATGTGCAATAAAGAATTTATTATTATTATTATTATTACTTAATGACATTTAAAAAAGTATTTGAACTGAACAACTCTTTCCTCGCACATATAGATACGCAGTTTTAAAAGGATACATCCGTACAGTGTTTTTTAACTGTTGTTATAGATGAGAGCTAAATAAGTTCTTTCTCAATATACTGATACGGGGTGTAAGGGTACAGAGTCCCGAATACTGATACATGAAACTGAACAACTTTTCCCGACGAAAAAATTTCCACCTCTCATACAAAATTGCAATCAGCTGACTGGATTTACTATGAGAAGCAAAAATTTTTTTGACTTTTCCTGACATATGTTCCTAGGGGAAAGTTGTTCAGTTTCGTGGTCTGTTTGCACCCTATCAGTATTCGGGACGCTGTCCCTAACATCCTGTGTAGTAGCTATAGTTAGAATGTTTGGTAATATGGTACTTATGGTATTCTTGTTCAGTTTCAAGCTTAGAAAAGTTTTCTGTAACACGTTCCTTACACGCCGTATACCAACAGTGTACATATAAGTATGCGACGTATCGCAACTTATATCACCTCGAGACCAAACGGTTTCGGCTGATATTGATTCCATTTTCGCCCACAATGGACCCAATCAGGAGTATTTATGTCCTTGGCCGTGTGAACCCTGAAGACACTTTTATTAGGGAAATAAATATCCAGTGTGTTTCGTAAAATATATTAATCAGGTTGCCGTGTGATGCCGGCTTAGAATAGCATCACCCCACATCCTTCCTGCGGGTGTCGTAAGAGGCGACTACGGGACTCGAGAGTATTGGTGTATTTCAATTTTTAGGCGACCGGCTGACAACCTGTCACTTTAGTGATACATGAATTATCTGAAAGGGCCCTCAATAGTTGTCAGACGTGGCGATAACGGCCGTAAGTTTACGATCCTATTTGCCTACCCCACAAGGGGTAAAGGCGTGATTTATGTGTGTATGTATTTTAAGAGCATAAGAACTTGATTATTTTGTGGAGCGGTAGGATTGTTCTTAAAATGTTTGTCTGATCTACGAAAGAAGGCCGAGAAAAAACTAAACGTAGACAGAATACAAGTACCTACCAAATAAGTACTTCTTTCTTCTTTTTCGTGTAGGACACTGAGTCGTTCAACGACCCGATGAACCCTAGCGTCAGAATTTTTCAACCGCCTTCTACAAGTAGCAGGCTTCTGACATGGTTGTGTAACGACCGCCCTCTAAGTGATCATAGACAGCAACCGGGACCTACGGCTTAACGTGCCATCCGAAACACGAAACCATCTTACTTACGAACAATCGGGTGGTTCAGCCCGCAATGTCCTAACCAGACTGGGAACAAATTCACAAAGTGATAAATATGAACATTGTGAGTGACCCACCGAGAATCGAACCCGGGACAGTCTGCGTCAAAGGCAGTCGCACTACCACTGCGCCACATCGGTCGTCAAATAAGTACTTACCTACATAGATTTGCATCATTTGATTATACAGGATGTAAAAAATTTTGGGCCTCCCATACAAATTCACGTTCAATTCGAACTATGTTTCTTGGGGAAAGTTGTTCAGTTTCATGACCTGATTCACCCCTTAAAATATTTGCAGCTAATATTTTTACACCTTATTATTATCTGTTGCGTTCGTTCCCTTTAGACCTTTTTCTGGTACAGACTGGTCTGCAAAAGAATCAAGACATCATTTTGTCACAACAAAACTGAAATATATAATGTAGATTTGCTGATGTTTACGGGATACAAAAAGCCACTGAAAATATAAAAACAACTTAGAATGTTTACAGACAGGTAGTTAGGTATTTTGTTAAATTTAAAGCGTCAACCGAAACTAATAGCTTTTCTACCACGATTTTTTCACGGCAAAAGTTATACACGCATTCCATTCCATTTTTATTAGTACTTGCCGAACATTCCGCAAAACCTTGCCTAATTAGAGACTCGTCCACGTCTTCGTTGAGGCAACAATGTGACACTTTTCAATACACTATCACCTCTCACAAACACAATTAGAATGTATGGCAGGCGCAGGAACGCATACGAACAGCTGAGGATAGCGCCTGCACATTTAAACCACGCTCACGTATTAATGCTTGTATATAAACCAAGCCCAGCCAGGATGGGGCACACATTTTTACCACAACCTTGACGGCAGACAGTCCTTTAGCCGTCAAAATGAAAAGACAGACGTGCAGCATGTACAAAATTGTGATCCTCTCTATCCTTAGTATCGCAAGTGCCGAATTTACCGCGTCGCGACTAGTACAGAACATTTACAACGAATGTTTAAGTCAGTATTCCGTGGAGTGTGTCAAACCTAGAGCGTTGCAGTGGATTTCTCAAGTGGCCAACGATGAGGAGATCAAAATTACCGACAACCTTTCAATAGTGAAGACTGCAGTTCTTGAGGATGAAGCAGCTGATCCGAGATTCGCGAAGGACCCGGCTTACGCTATCGTCGATAGCGTGGACAGATTCCTGCAGACGCATTCAGTTAAAGTGAAAGTTCCTCAAGAATTGGTGCAAGGTGGTGCTGCGGAATATGTACCAAGGTCGCTACTGGCTGACTTGCCTTCAGAGCTGGACATGCCTCTGGATGGAGAGGAAGACGTCGAGGTTGTTGAAGGCAGGAAGAAGAAGATCAGGCTACCTAAACCCTTGAGAATTAAGAGCAGTGAGTGAAATATTAGCAGTGATACTGTCTATTTGAGATAGTTTTATTCTGGTAAAGATTGTTTGTTAGGGTTTGCAATGTGCAACATAGCTGTAATAAATCTTGTCACGACTTAGGAATCCTTTCCCGTTGTAAGAAGATGAGTTCTAAAAGTCAAATGTGTGCTTTTTTCCAGAACATGGTCTGATCAAGAAAGTCCTTCTGCCTTTCCTGCTGGGTCTTAAGTTCAAGACTGCTGTTCTTGTGCCTTTGGCGCTGGCCCTCATCGCATTAAAGACCTGGAAGGCTCTCACTCTTGGTCTCATCTCGCTGGTTCTCTCTGGTAAATATCTCTTCAACCTGAAACACACTTCAGGTTTTGTTTTCCGTAAGGATCACAGAAGATTTAAGATCTAAGAAGGATGGACCAAGAAATTAAATTGGCTACCTATCTACTCCAAGGTTTGGAGAACATCTTAAGCTCTCGATAAAGCATAGAGATTTACGTATTTAGATCTAGTTATATCCCTAATTCAAAAATACTGAACACTTTCTCCAATAAACCTAGGTCAAAATATGATCAAAAACTTTGGTTCCTCTTTACAATTGATTCTGTTAGTTAGATCCATTTTTTGATATACTACGACCTATGTTCTTTGGCGAAAGTTGTTTAGTATTATGGATTAGTCCTTCAAATATTAGCAATCTTCATTTGTCCACAGGTGCCATGGTCATTTTCAAGTTCACCAAGCCCAAGGTCGTGAACTACGAAGTGATCCACTACCCTCAGCACCACGTGGAGCACCATGTAGACCACCACGCCCCAGCCTGGGACGCCCACGGTCCTTACCAAGCCAGATCACACGAAGATTCCCACCAACTGGCCTACAGCGCGCAACTCTGAAACGAATCCAAAGGTTATTTTTAAGACCCCGACAGTGACTGTAATTTATTAATTTATTTATTTGTTATTTATTTTATTTTGTAAATTAAATCGTTATGTGAAGCTTTATTGTGTGAGCGTTATTTCCCTATGGTAGGATATAGTAAGTGTTGAGAAAAGAGACGATGAAAAGTTGCGCCTTACAAAGACTAACGCAGAATCAATTTTCTAACAAAATAGTAAAGTAGAATCTAAGGTATATTTTCCCTTGGTCCATAAATTAGTGACATAACCTACAATTACAGCCATAGGTAAAGCCATGAATTTTCGCATTCATTAACAATCTAAATTAGTTGGTTTACAGCTTAAAACCTTTAAGGTTGTTTGTCTTTATCTTGCCCACGGATAACCAATTTTTGATGAAGAATATCTGATAAGTAGCTATCAATGTTGCTTAGATTGAGGTATGCAGTATGTCCGAAGCGAAGGACCAAGTCAAATTTCACTTTTTAACAATGCACTTTCTTCAATCACTTATCAAATACAAATGAAGTGAAATTCACTAGGATGCTTTGGAAACCAAAGTTAGTATTCTTTGCTATGGGTGATACCGTAATATTATGAGGTCACGAATGCACTATTGGGTCCTATATAACTTGAATATTGATGCATAAATAAAGTATTTTTGTCTGTACGCAAATGCTAAAGAAGGTAGCGATGCTTTGTTCATATTTATAATTGTGTAGGTGTACCAAGCTTAACATAATTTGGACCATGACCATGATTTTTTAAGCCAGACAGTTTTGGATGTCCAATGAAATTTCTAAAGCCACATTATTGGCACAGATAACCCGGCCTGGTTTCGTTCATGATAATTGTATTCTATGCCCGTTCAGTCGGCTTCCTTTTCGACAAACTATGCAGGATGTTGAAGTGGCCACTTCCGCATCACTGACTTTCCCTTTTATTTATACGGTCTTGGGATCCTTGTATGGAAATTGATCAGCTGGGCGTTACCCAGCCTATGAGACGGATGCAGGATACCTACATGTTTTCTTGGCATAGTTTGGTCTTCACGGGTAGAAACAAAACAAAATAAAAATACATTTTCGTCAAGTTTGTGAAAATGTGGAGGTAGATCACTTGATAGAAGGCGGCCGGTGGTCCGCCGCTATTTCATCATGGCGGTTGGGTATTAGTTATAATTTATATTTCTTGTTTATTTGAGTGTTTGGTGCATAATTCTGATAGTGTTTTAAGCAATAAACTATTCTGAATGTAATCAGTAAATCGGAAATTGTAATTAATGCATATATTGTGTAATAGTGACGAGCGGCCACCACGTGGTGCAGAAAATTATACTATCAAGTTTCTGTTACTACACATTTTTGCGCATCACAGCCCTTAGTCGTAAGACTAGGGTCTCCTGTGTTGTCCCTCGGCGTAATGCCACATTTTCATTACTTCACTTCGAGACTGGCGAAATCATAATGAAAACGCCATAACCAAGAAATAGAATAGAAGGAGGCCAATGTGTGTGAGGAAGGAAGACCCATTTCTTACAGTGGTCCGAAGGGTATGTAAGGGTCCGAATGTAAAAAAAAATAGTTTAACCTCGAGCTAAGAACCTCAAACTGAAACATAAAAAATGACTGTCATCAGGACATCTTGACTTGTCAAATTGGCAAAAAATTTGTAAAATATTGTGCGTGTTTTGTAGAATTTTGTTTTGTAGTTTTGTAGCCATGTCTGTTGGGTGCTAGATTCTTTGTAACTCGTTGTGATGGGTGACCAGCTACCGGCAGCTATAGCATCAGGATTCCTCGCTTGTGTAGCGGGTGGGGCCCTAGGTACCTCGGACCAATACGGATGGACCCATCCGTTTATGCACGTCAATCTAACTGCTCATGGAATTATTGGGCTGATTCATTATCTGAGTTAGTATTTTTACTTACAATGTCTACAGCCGAAGTTGAAGCGTTCGATGCTCACTGGCCAGATAGACCTGTGACATAAAATTATTGCTAGTAGCTTACCAGCTACCGCTAGTGAATGGAGAAACCGGGTTATCATGCCAGCGGCGTCCCCTGGGGCAAGCCTACGTCCACTGTAGGCTGATATGATGCTAAGTGATACCTTAGACCTAGAGTTTAGGCTGAGGTATCCAAAGAAAACTTTCAATCGGCTGAATTAAAAGTAAATAATTTGCTTACGAAATTCTCATATTAGTAAAGCAGGGTGTAATTTTTTTTTTCCATAACTTACACTTCCAGTCTAGCTACATTGTAAGCCTAAATCTAGATAAAACAATATAATAACTAGTAAGATTTATGTCTATTGAGCTACTCTTTGTGAAATTAATTTGTAAGTAATATCCTGCGGATGCTAGCAAAAAATGTTTTCTGAACTAGCAAAAATGTCAACATTAGTGTGGATCATGACTTGGTTCAGAAGTGATAGGGCGTAGACAGAGAAAACTAGTATATTCTAAGTCTATGAGATAGGTGTGGTAGTAAGCGACTTTGTGCGCCAGTATGGGACTTTGGTGGAATGTCGCCATTCGATAAACGGTGAAAATGATTAGGAACTTATGTATTATAGTGATACTTCCGTTAACGCTTTGCCTACCCCGCTAGGGATAAGGGCGTGATATATGTATGTATGATACTTCGACCCTAAGGGTGCGTCTCCATTGAAGCGGGGGTGCGCTAAGCTAAGCGCGGCATGAATTGACCAATCATGAGCCTCAAAATCCCCGAATCCCCACCCCGCTTCAGTGGAGACGCACCCTGGTTGGTCAATTCATGCCTCGCTCAGCTTAGCGCAACCCCGCTTCAGTAGAGACACAACCTAACACTAGCATCTATCTTCTTTTCTAGATATCGACACTGGCGGCGTCTTCCCAATAAGTTTGGCGGCGGCCAAATATCTGACGCTTCCTGGCCTGAACTCCGATATTTACCGAAGGCAGTATTCAAACGATGCACTCCCTATTGCTTTCTTGCTGTCGGGCGTGGTGCCTCTAGCGATGGAGGTTATGGGAAACAAGAATGAGGATATAGGTAGGTGGAACAGATCTTTATCTTACGAGTGCGCGTTTGCCAAACTTGTGTGTGTTATCTCTCTCTTTTCGTTTTGGACACCGAGTCGTCAGGTATTTCGATGCCACTAGCAACCCAGAATCTGCCCTACCTAATGTACTTAATACCTGCACTTGAATTTAAAAAACTCAATCGTAGTTGTCATTTTGTAATACAATGTTGGCGCGGGTACTTAGTTCGTGCGTCATTTAGTTTTTTAGTAAGTACCTACCTATGCTATAGTAAGTTTACAGATGGAAGTCAGCTTTGCGTGTTAACTTTCTACAGTTACTTATATTATACAATACAGGAAAGATTTGTTTTTTTTTTGTTATTTGTATTGTTTTTTAC
Source organism: Keiferia lycopersicella (assembly GCA_029255805.1). Classification (NCBI taxonomy): domain Eukaryota; kingdom Metazoa; phylum Arthropoda; class Insecta; order Lepidoptera; family Gelechiidae; genus Keiferia; species Keiferia lycopersicella. The sequence goes on from JARACZ010000028.1 coordinate 3,106,076, forward strand.
CAACCCGTTTGCTGTCTATAATTACTTACACAACTGTCAGAACAAGCCGAGTAGTAGGCTGAAAAACTCTTACACTATGTTTCATCTTTTATCGACTTGGTGTCTAACACGATATAAGAAGTTTTCTTTTCGTGTGGGAGACCGAGTGACCCAACGAACCAATGAAACCATGGTCAGAATTTTTCAATCGCCTACTACAAGTAGCAGGCTTCTGACATGGTTGTGTAACGACTGCCATATACTCGTAAGTAATCAATTATGGGTCGTTGGACGATTCGGTGTCCCACACGAAAAGAAGAAGAAGAATTATGGACAGCAACCGGAACGGCTTAACGTGCTATCCTAAATACGGAACTATCTTTCTTACGGACAATTGGGTGGTTCAGCCCGTATTGTCCTTACCAGACTGGGAACAAATTCACAAAGTGATAAATATCAAGTTTGTGATTGATCGAGAATCGAACCCAGAACCTTCTGCGTCAAAGGCAGTCGCACTACAACTGCGCCACATCGGTCGGGCTGAACCACCTGATTGTCCGTAAGAAAGATGGTTCCGTGTTTCGGAGGGCACATTAATCCATATGTCCCGGTTGCTGTCTATGATAACTTAGACGGCGATCGTTACCCAACCGTAGGTGGTTGAAGAACTCTGACACCAGGATTCATCGGGTCATTGGACGACTCGGTGTCCCCACTCGAAAAAGAAGAAGACCGGTACCGGTACCAGAGTTGTTTAACGCCCTAAGTGATTCTGTTCGTTACAGGTCGCGCCGCAATCGCCGTCAACATTATCGCCCTTGGTTACCACGCGTTCAAACATGAGAGTGAATGGTCCTGGTATACAGTTGGATGCGCTGTCTTTGCTTTACTGGTTGCTCCCGTCGCCGCTGCTGACGTGAAGGTAGGTCTACATACATACAAACATATATCACGCCTTTATCCCTTGCAGGATAGGCAGAGCAGTAACGGCCGTGAGAATACGGTCGCTATCGCCACGTGTGACATTTTTGAGGATTGTTTTCCAAGGTTGTTTCAGAAAACATGTGTATCACTATAGTGAAAGGTTGTCAGCCTTTCGCCTAAAAATTGTAATACACCAATACTCTCGAGTCCCTTAGTCGCCTCGTACGACACCCGTGGGAAGGATGTGGGGTGCTGCTATTCTAAGCCGGCATCACACGGATCCTGCGCAGAGAAATGCCATACGACATGATGATGATGATGACCGTAACATCACCCCTTCTCCTTTACCCCCTCTTTTTAGGTAGCCGCTCGGGGTTAGAGAATGTGTGTTTGTCTATATCATAGTCAAATTATGACGTTTTAACGGACATCATCATTCGCCTTGCCTTATCCCGTTCTCTGTAGGGGCTACCTAACCTAGGGGATTTGACGGGAACCAAGTTTTTACACAGAGCGACTGCTATCTGACCTCTGCAACCCGAAGGCTAATCTGGCCCGAATTCTAGGTTAAGTCACATTCAAATGTCAGCAGAATTCAAATCTTATTTGAATGTGGGTTTCATCACTATGTTTTTCAACGTAAGAGCAGTCGGTAAATGTACCTACATGAGTAGGTAAACACATTGGTACATGGAGGGGATCGAACTCTGGTCTCACGAATTGTAAGACCGGTGTCCTAGGCCATCGACTGACATGGGTTATTAAAAAAAATAGTGTTTTTGAAATTTTAATAGCGTCCGTTGCCACGTGGTTAGGACAAGGGTCTTACAATCATGAGACGCGCGTTCGATCCCCGCCATGTACCTACTAATGTGTTTTTACTCACGTACATTTACCGACTGCTTACGTTGAAGAAAAAACATAAGTAGTACTAAAACCTACATTCAAATAAAGTTAGAATTCAGATGATATTAGAATGTGACTTAACCTAGGATTCAGACCAGGTTAGGTTAGAAAGGCCAATGGACAAGGAGAATACAGACATACATACATTATATCACGCCTTTATCCCTTGCGGGATAGGCAGAGCGTTAACGACCGTAAGAATACGGTCGGTATCGCCACATCTGACAAACATTGAGGTCCGTTTGAGATAATTTGTGTATCACTATTGTCAGCCTGTCGCCTAAAATACACATGAAACCCTCAAGTCCCTTGGTCGCCTCTTACGACACCCACGGGAAAAAAATGAGGTGATGCTATTCTTAGGAGAATGATATATGTTTTGAGATTTTTGCGGTTGTTTGCAATACATAAATTATTAGTATTAACGGAATTATCACCACGTTAATTAGTACTAATAATTTAAGGAGAATGATGATGTTTTCTGATGTTTCAGATTGTTTTTCCACTGGCTTGCGCTGGTATGGACTACTGTGCTCACAGAGTCTTCGGGTACGGCGGTGGTGGCTCCGCGCCGCCGCCACCGCGTCGTCGTTAGATTTGTATCACCCTCAAGATTTTGTTATTTATTTTAAAATAGTGTTTGGCTAATATACTTGCTGGATTTTCGAATTCGGTTTGTTTTATTTAAAGAAAAAAACAGTAAAGCGAAAAGAAGCAATTTAGAGTGAGGGTGACGTTATATAAGGTGTAAAAATATTAGCTGCAAATATTTCAAGGGTTGATTCAGCCAATGAAACTGAACAACTTTCCCCAAGGAACATAAGTCGAAATACCTATGAGAAAATTGTTTGGACCTCCCATATAAATTAGCTTGGTCGGTTATATGTTATTTGGAGAAACTTGTTCAGTTTCATGGGCCGGTTCACCCCTTAAAATATTCCTTGCAGCATTTTTTTTTTTAATCATGTACTCGGTGTCCCTCTATTCTCGACACCCTTACCTACCGATCAGGAATATTGTTTTTAAGGCGTGCAAATAAAGGATCAGTAAATGGCGGCTGATTGTCATGCTTTCTCCCTCCCACTTATTCTCTTACAATAATATGCCCGGTGTGCTTTCTCCCTCACACTTAGTTAACTTCCGCCATTTACAGACCCGACCCGTTCTTTATTTGCACGCCTAACCTTACAATCATTAGACAGGGAGTCGGTGGACAAGTGGTTAGGATACCGATCTTACAATCGTGAAATCCGAGTTCCTTCCGCGCCATGTACCAATGTGTTTTTAATCACGTACATTTACCGGCTGCTCTTACGGTGAAAGAAAAACATCGTGATGAAACCCACATTCAAATTAAGTTTGAATTCAGAATATATTTGAATGTGATTCGGGCCAGGTTAGCCTTCGGGTAGGTCAGATGGCAGTCGCTCAGTGTAAAAACTTGGTTCCACGTCAAATCCCCTAGGTTAGGTAAACCCCGACAGAGAAACAGGATAAGGCAAGGAGAATGATGACATTAGACGCAACAATAAAACAACTCAATAGGGGAGCATAAGGGGAACCCCCGTTGTGTAGATAAGTACCTACATTAGGTTACGTACAGACGCCACGCTTAGTTACGTCGAAACAAAGGGGACAAAGAAATGGGCCTGTAACAAACCTTATCGTTTTCATTCTATAGCAATATGAAGGGCTGGTGTGCTACATCAGACGGGTGAGGCTACTCAAGAAACAAAAAAAAAACATCTGGATGTAAAACAATCAATTACATTTTTATTTATTTATTTATTTATTTGTATTTGGAAGATTTACAGACAAATTTCTACTGTAAAACAATAAGGATAGAATATTACAATGCTACTAACAAATCTCCGCAGATAGAATGTAACGATAACACAACATGGAAAAAAAAAAAAAAAAAAGAAGAACTAAAGTGAAAAACAAAAGGAGAACAGTTACATACATACATATATTACGCCTTTACAGAATGGCCAATTTCATAAATTTGAAAAATAACGGAGCAAAGTATCTTTTGGCCTCTTGATACAATACTATATACTTAACTGAGAAGTATGAAATTTGATTATTACTTAGGGGGCGTCCCAATTTTAATGTTGTTAATACAAGTTAAGTTTATAATAATACAGAAAAGGTGATAGAAATAGTTTGGACTTTGGTTTATATTATTAAAATATTATTTTATCAATCAATGACCCCATTTTATAGTATTTGGCCTTTGAACAGACCTGTTTAAGATTGATACGAAAACCTTATTTCAGACTTTTCATTGGACTTTCATTTTTAGGAATGATAGCAACACTTCGCCGAACTAGGTGGCGCTACTTGAGATAGAGGGTTTATCAAGTTCAGTTCAGTGCGAAATCAAAAACTATTATCCCTATTTAATGGAATTTCAATGCGTTTAGTGCTCTATTATTTACATAAATGAAAATAAGTTTTTTTCATCTACTCCTATCTACGGGAATTGCAGCATATAATTTGATCCAAGCGCCATCTACTAGAAACCAAACGAATCCCAAAAATCCCCATTATCATCATTATTTTTCTTTTTAATTTAATTCACGTACGTGCTTATAATAAAAATCTGTTTTAATTTAATATTTTTTTATTAATAATTTAATAAGCACAAGTGACTAATTAGCTTTACATGGAACACTTAATTATTATTTGTGATTAAATTAATTAACTAAAACATTTTTAAATTTATTGTAACATTTCATAACATTGGTTTTTATTCTGTCGACAAATTAACATCATATATTAAAGGCACGATTAATAAATGTTTCGACAAAGTTAATCTATAAAAATAATCTTCCACAACATTCACAATACTTCTTAATTTGTTAATTTATTTTAACTCGATTGGTTTATTAAATCAACCTGTATAATTTTCGGGAATACGATTAATTTTAAAAGCTATTCTTAATTTCTTATCATTTGAAATCTACATTTGACTTTGCTAATAAATTCTCTATTATATAACGGCCTGGTTCAACTTTGATAAGTGCGAGTTCAGGTGATTATTAAAGTGTATGAGTTGCTACTCGCAGTTTATACACACACATACATACACATAAGGTGTAAAAATATTAGCTGCAAATATTTTAAGGGGTGAATCAGCCCATGCCGTGTGATGCCGGCTTAGAATAGCATCACCCCTTTTCTTCCCGCGGGTGTTGTAAGAGGCAACTATGGGACTCGAGGGTTTCGTGTGTGTTACAATTTTAGGCGACAGGCTGACAACCTGTCACTACAGTGATACATGAATCATCTAAAATGGCCCTCAATACTTGTCAGACGTGGCGATGAAGACCGTAATTTTACGATCGTTAACGCTCTGCCTACCCCGTAAGGGACAAAGGCGTGATTTATGTATGTATGTATGTATCAGCCCATGAAACTGGACAACTTTCCCTAAGAAACATAGATCGAAATATGAAAAAATATTTCGGACCTCCCATAAGAAATGTAGCAGTCGAGCGAGTCAACTGTTTGGGAGGTCCGAAATATTTTTTCATATTTCGATCTATGTTTCTTGGGGAAAGTTGTTCAGTATCATGGGCTGATTCACACCATAAAATATTTGCAGCTATTATATTTACACCCTTTATATCACGCCTCTATCCCTTGCGGGATAGGCAGAGCGTTAAAGGCCGTAAAAATACGATCGTTGTCGCCAAGTCTGACAAATATTGAGGGCCGCTAGAGATAATTCGTGTATCACTTATAGTAACAGGTTGTCAGCCTGTTGCCTAAATGTAGTAATACACCTGAAACCCTCAAGTCATAGATAATAGAACTCGCTTCTATTTTTCTTACTTAGCCTGCTAAACACGTGTATTAATCACCTGCACCAGCAATAATCAAAGTGAATACAGGCCTTATGGTGTAAAAATAAATATGTTCGTCCTACAACACTTTCAGCTAACTTTATTTACATTAGAGTCTAAGTTACCGTTCCATATACAGGGTGACTGGAAACTTGATGCATTCCTTTCAAGGGATGAACCAGCTCATTAAACTGAACAACTTTCCCCATGGAACATAAGTCGAAATATGAAAAAAAATTTTGGTCCTCCCATACAAATTGACTTAGTCGGTCGGTAATTTTGTATGGGTGGCCAATTTTTTTTTTTCATTTTTCGACCTATGTTCCATGGGGAAAGTTGTTCAGTTTCATGAGCTGGTTCATCCCTTGAAAGGAATGCATCAATTTTCCAGTCTCCCTGTATATAACTAGTAATAGTGCTATCACTTTCCCTTAAATAGGTTAAGAAAAGGATAGTAGATAACATAGCACATTTGTTTGTGTAATGTTTCTTCATTTTGTATATTAACTTCGAAGTCTATTCGCCATTTTTTTAATCGCCAAGTAATTTTGATACATAACGCGTTGATTGAATTGAAAGTGATAGTCAAATTTTTTGTTAGATATATTAGACGATAGTGTGGAATCGAGACTATCAGTCTTTTTATCTCACGAGCGCAGGTTAGCCATACTTTTGTGTGTTATCTCTCTCTCTCTCTCTATCTTTTAGTTGGACGACTCGGTATCCAAAATTAAAAAGAGACAGAGTTAACAAACACAAGTAAGGCTCACCCACGCTCGTGAGATAAAAGGTCTGTAAATGTATAAGTATAACATTTAAACAGTAAGACAAGCAAGCAAATCTTTGAGACACTCATTCTCTTTACACAGCTCTTTTAGCCTTTCTATTTGAGATCCAGTGAAGCTAGAATGTAGTCCTACTATACACAATAATCTCCTATCAGAAAACTTCATGCAAACATCTTGTTGAACTAACTCAGCAAATTCGTATAGATCCGTTTTCTCTTTACATTTGTCGAAGCCTACTTTCAAGTTATGAAGACACAATGGAAACAGTGTTCTAATATACTGGTTAGAACTAGCTGAAACCAGTAATACTAGGAGGCAATAAGGTAGAAGGCAGTTGGATATTTTGCCGTGTAATAGATGACATATAGCTTCGAATAGCCAACCGCTTAGCACTGGCAGTTGATCTTGACTGACGGATGCTTCGAATACCTATAAAGAAAAATGTGGCTTTATTTTTTCCTTTGTTGTACCTGACAATAACGCCCAAAAGGATAAGTTAAATTTTGATTTCAATTTGCCCCCACACGCAAAAGAAGAAAATTCTCATTTCTCAAAAATAGCGTCCCACTGTCAACAACAACAACATTCCACAGGTGGACATAATCACATTTATTAAAAGGTGTTTGTCATACTCACCAAGCTTGGTAAGCGGGTTGGCGAGCACAGTGCAACGTCTTATATTCCCATAGAACACATTTCTTTATTTTCAGAAATGTAGAATTCAAGGGTAGAAATGTGGTGATGGTAATTGGTCAAATATAATTTTAAGTTTCGACCACGCAAAGAAGAATTATCCTATAATTTCACCGACCGATGTGGCGCAGTGGTAGTGCGACTGCCTTTGACGCAGAAGGTTCCGGGTTCGATTCCCGGTGGGTCACTCACAAAGTTGATATTTATCTCTTTGTGAATTTGTTCCCAGTCTGGTTAGGACATTGCGGGCTGAACCACCCGATTGTCCGTAAGTAAGATGGTTCCGTGTTTCGGATGGCACGTTAAGCCGTAGGTCCCGGTTTCTGTCTATGATCACTTAGACGGCGGTCGTTACACAACCATGTCAAAAGCCTGCTACTTGTAGAAGGCGGTTGAAAAATTCTGACACTAGGGTTCATCGGGTCGTTGGACGACTCGGTGTCCCACACGAAAAGAAAGAACCGATCAAGTTAGGAACGGGATAGCTCAGTGGTAAATTAAAAATACATCGGTACAGTACGCCAACAATCGTAGGTTCGAATGCTGGTCGTTTGAAATATGTTCTTGTAAAGAAATATAAATGTCACTTATAGTTATTTAAAAAGTATTTTATGATTGTTATTCTTACCTCAAATACGATTTCAGCGTTGAACACAGAACCCTGTAGCCATCTCTCTCTGTCACTTGACGTCCTTTTCTCGCACTCCTTACAGCTTTCGAGGAATTCTATGACAACCCTGCTTAGAGTCGCCGCCGGCGGTAGCGTTTCACGAAGGAAGTATTTTAGGGCGGATGCTATTATCTGTTACAAAGAAATCGAATAATTTTTTTAAACATTTTGACAAAGTTACAAATATTTAAAAAATGCAGTTTGCAAACTTAATGTTAATGTTACTACAACTACAACAGGCATAAAAGTTCAATGCTAGATATGGGTCTCCACCTATTGGGGGGAATAGCCATACTCACGCTTGGCAGGCGGATTGGCGAGCGCAGTTCAAGGTATATACTAACAAGGAAATCATTAAATTATGGCGATAATGATTGTTTTCATCGGTGGCTCACGCTCTGTCTAACACGCTGCGCACAAAGGCGTGACGTGTGTCCACTTACCCGCTTATTCTCCTCAGACTTGCATTGCCTCAGTAGTTTGTACAGCAATGTGATTCGTTCCATAGAATTCATGAGTACGTCTGGATCCATGTTTGAGACGTCTGAAGGCAGTTTTGGACTAAGGAGTTTGTTGTCAGCTGAAAATAAAGGTAAGCACATAAATCGTAATGCAAACGGATTTTTGATAACATAACAGACGTGGAACAAAAGATTTATGGAAAATTACAAAATCTAAGATATAATCTCCCACACTTTGCACAAAAAGATCCAGCCTAATGTTTTTTGTTGTATGTTTTTTATGAATATTGATAACGCTTACATAAGAGGTCCTCAAGCCTTTGAAAAGCAGTCAAATAACTAACTAACTCCGCAGATTAAGCGACTCATAGAGGAACTTGGTCTCCGAAACGAGTTCTCTGCACTGATTTCTGTCCTGTGCGATCTCCTGCCAATTGCTGACTCGAATATCACAATACAACTTTTATATTTTGTTAACAACCCAGTTATCTTGCGAATTGTTACCTGAGAATAGATGCACCATAACTATTTGTACAGCATGGTCCTCGTTGTAATTTGTCACATTGTGTAATAATTTCACTATAATCGTCTTTTTCAGTTCCTTAGGTAATACTTGCTGGCGAATCGTTGATATTATACCCTGTAAATAAATTAGCCATCATCAAAATAATATAATCACGTCACGTCTATATTTAGTTCGTTTTTTAAATCTATAAAAAATAAATATTACCTTTCGGCAGGCGATTTTGTAATCTAGTGATTTTGCCTGGCGCCTAAATTTAATTTGTAAATCCAGTTAAACTATTATATTTCTTTTTATAGTACTCACATAGTACAGTTTTTCCTTACCTTGACGACAAGCTCTGTACAATAATGCCTCGGATTCATCAAAACAAACTCCACAGCAATATTTATGAGGTCCGGATGACCGAGTTCTATCAATGCGTACAACACCGTCCAGTAGAGACTTTGTTCGTACAGCGATATCCTAGAAAGAATAGAAAAATAATCTAATCAAAGCAAAAAATAAAAAAAAATCAAATCAAATAATCAAATCTCTAAATCTACCTATCTACAACTACATTTAATATTTTATTAATATTTTAATTTTATATTCAATTACATACAATTTTATTCAAATAAACATAACATTACGGAAAGAACCCAAGCGTTACATTTAACAATATTTATATAAGCTATTAATTATTATTCATAATAACAATAATGATCTTGCTACAACAATTGTTATAACTAAATTAAAGTTATATTAATGTAAGTGATTTCGAATTTCGAAGTTGATCTTCTTCTTCGTTCTGTTAGGACATTGCAGGCTCCTACACTAGGTTTTTCGTGCTTTGAAGGTGGGTGCGTTAAGTTGTCAGTGGCTCGATATTTAGTCCACAGTCAGTGTCTCTAAACATTACAGTGCATTATTCCGGTGGTTGACTCTGTTACATATGTCTCACACACGACGATGAACTCCGCAAGTTTTTTTTAGCAAATCTAAGTAAATTTAGATGATAAAACAAACCTGGCATTAGGAGCTAAATACTGCCTCACAGCCACATTCAACTGCGTCACCAGCTGCTGGTACGGATTCGGCGCGGACTGCGTGGCCATGTGCTGCGCTTTCCCACCCAGCTGCAACAGGCAGCCTTGCAGCGCCGCCTGTCGGAGCGGCGCGTAGCTTGATGAAAGAGATTTTAACAGTTTCTGGTGGACTGTTGATAGTTCCTGTGAACAAGGAGTATAAATCGATGAGGGGTGATGCTATTCTAAGCCGGCATCACACGGCATCAAACTAAATAATACACTGCAGTGTATTACGCGTCTAGTACTACGTACCAATGCCCAGTATACACTGTAACGCGCAGAGTATATTTTGGCTTATGTGACATTTTTTTATATTACCTATTGAATATTTTTGGAATTCTTGGCTTGAATAAGAATGTTTATGTGTATAATTGTTTTTAAGAAGGCTACATTTGATTTTATTGAGTCTTGGGGGTTATATTTGGCGAAAGACTCACTTTTACCCGTTCAAATCCGTCCGGCACTGTCAAACATCTAGACAACGCGTGTATCAGCACCCTCCCAGCCGCGTTGTATTGCGACTACAGACTACATACATACATACATATATCACGCCTTTATCCCTTGCGGGGTAGGCAGAGCGTTAACAGCCGTAAGAATACGGTCGCCATCGCCACGTCTGACATTTTTGAGTATTGTTTTCTAAGGTTGTTTCGGAAAACATGTGTATCACTATAGTGACAGGTTGTCAGCCTGTCGCCTAAAAATTGTAATACACCAATACTCTAGAGTCCCTTAGTCGCCTCTTACGACACCCACGGGAAGGATGTGGGGTGATGCTATTCTAAGCCGGCATCACACGGCATAGCCGGCATCACACGGCATACAGACTACAGACTGATGACTATAATTGATTTTAGAGACTATTTTTTATGATTTAGTTGGTTTCAAGTAACTCTATATGGTTTATAGTAACTTTATTTGGTTTTTAGTGACTTTATTTAGTTTTAAGTGACTTTATTTAGTTTTAAGTGACTTTATTTGGTTTTTAGTGACTCTGCTTGGTTTTTAGTGACCCTATTTGTATTTAGTGACTCTAATTGATTTTTAGTGTGTCTCTACTTGGTTTTTAGTGACTATATTTTGATTTCTAGGGACTTTATTTTGGGTTTGAGTATTCTGATTTGGTTGTAGTGACTAGTATCTATTTTAGTGACATTTTTACTCACTTGCAAACCTTTAAATCCGTCCAGCACTGACAAACACCTGGACAACGCGTGCAGCAGCGCCCTCCCAGCCGCGTTTGTATTGCGTCAGGTGTGCGTGCGCGGGACCAGTCACACTTATCTACGTTTGTGCTACTAAACCTAGCCATTGAAGCTATTTAGCTACAGATTGATTACTATAATTGATTGAATGACAATTTTTGTGACTGTATTTGGTTATAAGTGACTCTATTTGGTTTTTAGTTACTCTACTTGTTTTTAGTGATTCTATTGGTTTTTAAGTAACTTTATTTGGTTTTTAGTGACCCTATTATGTTTTTAGTGACTCTTCTGTTTTTAGTGACTATATTTTGATTTTTAATGACTTTTTTGTTTTGAGTGAGTATGATTGATTTTTAGTGACATTCGATGGCAATAAGTGGGCTCACATACCTGTAGCCCTTCAAATCCGTCCAGCACTGACAGACACCTGGACAACGCGTGTAGCAGCGCCCTCCCAGCCGCGTTGTATTGCGTCAGGTGTGCGTGCGCGGGCCCAGTCACACCTATCAGCGTCTGCGCGGCGTAGCACCACTGCCCGGTCTGCGTGAACTGTTCGGAGGAGTGCGTGATGCAGTTCAGCAGGGCCACGCTGCAGGCTAGGCCGGTTGGTGCCTGGAAGAAGTTAAAAGGTTAGAAATATACATACATACATATATCACGCCTTTATCCCTTGCGGGGTAGGCAGAGCGTCAACAGCCGTAAGAATACGGTCGCTATCGCCACGTCTAACATTTTTGAGAATTGTTTTCCAAGGATGTTTGAGAAAACATGTGTATCACTATAGTGACAGGTTGTCAAACTGTCGCCTAAAAATTGTAATACACCAATACTCTCGAGTCCCTTAGTCGCCTCTTACGACACCCACGGTAAGGATGTGGGGTGACGCTACTCTAAGCCGGCATCACACGGCATTAGAAATATTGATATGTATATTGTGCACTTTTCGTCCGCCTTTCCCTAATGCCCTGATCACACGTGACGAGTGTTTGGCAAGTCATTCTCTATGTTTGATTGTAAATGTTTAATACCGTTAACGCTCTGCCTACCCCGCCAGGGTCATATGCGTGATTTGTCTGTGTATGTATGTTTTGTTCAATACCTTTGGTTCCAGCATCTGAGCAGCTACATCCATGAGAAGTTGTAAACAGCTGTTCACATCCACTTCCTTAGTCTTTTTCATTCGTTTCACTTCTTGGCGCACTTTGTATGGGGCTTCATCTATTATGTCTGTAATAAAGAGGTTTGTTTGTTTGATTTTTATATAACTGAGAAATAAACTTGACCTAAAATGGCTTATTTAATGACATCACATAGAGAAAGGATCTGTAAATGGCAGCTGTTTGTCATGCTTTCCCTCTCCCACTAAGTCTATTACTTTACATATACCAAGAGTTCATGCTTTCGATGTTAATGAAATTTTCGGTTTATTACGCTGAACATTTAAAGGTCTATGATTGAGATAAATTGTGCCTCGGAAAGCACGTTAAGACTGTATTCTAAAGTCTGTCTGTGAAGAGTTAGATTGTCAGTTTCGGCTGTTGTTTATGATTTATAAGTTACAGAGAAAAACCTTACCTGCATTGAGTTGTGTATAATGCTAGCCGTCAAAATTGACACTTCTAAGCGGTATTCTTTCCAGGTTAATATTATCGAGTAGGTATATACCTATCGGGTCATTCAACTCAGCATCTCACGTGAAAAGTAAAAAACTTACCAGATGCAAGTTTGAGGTAGTCTGCATTCAACTGCGCATAATGGTAGCCATCGTAATTGTCACTTAGAAGTGGTATCCTTTCTAAATTGATGTTTTCAAACATTTTGTAGGCATTTGTGCCGACTAGGATGTTTCTGAGGCGATGCATTCTGAAGGGAAAGAGAAATATTGTGTAAAGCACTTAGAAAGCTAAGGAAATGATTTTGGCAATTTATTTGATCATTCAATAACTGCGGTAAACCATAATAATGACGGATAACGCACGAGCCCTTACGACCTTACCTTATACTACACGGATGTAAAAAAAATTGCTGTAATTTCATCCATGAAACTGAAAAATTTTCCTCAAGTAAATTGAAAAATATTATACCTCCAAATACTGAATGACGCCGTACTAGTCAAATTGTATGGGAGGTTCAAAATTTATTTGACATACTTCGACCTGTTTCATGAGGGTTTCATATTTCTGTTACATGTTGTTCAGTTTCATGGACTGGTTCACTTTTCCTATTACTTATGATTACTCGGATCGTTCGTCAACTCACTTACCCATTAGTACAAAGTAGTCTGCCTCGGCACATGCAATCGTTTCGTCCTTCTAGCTTTAGGCCCACACTGCCTAGTAACTGTGTTATACCACAAATGAATAATATAGGGTTCATTGGGTCATTCATAGACTCAAGAACACAACCGGTAGAACACTCATTTACGCAGTCGCAATGTGACATAGAATCCTCTATAATAGCCATCCGGGTCGTTGGTCGACTCACTTACCCATTAGTACAAAGTAACGTCTGCCTAGGCACATGCAATCGTTTTGTCCTTCTAGCTTTAGGCCCCGCACTGCCTAGTAACTGAGTTATACCACGTACGGCGCAATGGGGGCCATTGCCACCTAGGGCCCCTAATAGGGCCACCCACATCTCTTCGAAACGCTTCTTTGATGACCAACCTATCAGGTTTACCCTGAAAATAAAAACACAAATTTTCTAGATTAAAGAGATTTTTTTGTAATGAACTCTATAGTTTTGGCCCTGGGCCATAAAAACTACGCCGGCCTTCGGTCTGGCTTAGTAGAGAGCGCAGGCTCACCCAGAAATGCAGGGAGTAATCAAATTAGCTGCAAAAATTTAAAGGGGTGAACCAGCCCATGAAACGTAGGAAATATGAAATATGAAAAAAATATTTGGACCTCCCATACAAAATTACCAACCAACCAAGTCAATTTGTATGGGAAGTCCAAAAAACTTTCTCATATTTCGACCTATGTTCCTTGGGGAAAGTTTTTCAGTTTCATGGGCTGATTCATCCCTTAAAATATTTGCAGCAAATTTTTTTACAGCCTGTATTTGTATGATTGTTCAAACAACTAGCCCAATCACGCCCTTGGGGCTTGGGGACTGAGAGAGAAGATATTTACCTGAACAAGAAAGGTTCTAAAACATCCAAATCTTGTAAGGCTTGTAGCGGCAGGTCTATTTTGTCGTTTTTAGATGTTACATCGACGGAAGACCACGCTATAGGCGGTATTAGGGCTATGTTGCTTACTAGGTCCAATCTGAAAGGTAAATACAAAAACATTACATAAAATCGGGTACCGGTTACTGCGGGTTACTTAGTCCCGTGGCCAATTGGCTTTATTTTGGCCAAAGTTGCCCAGTTGGATAAAGATTCGATTACCCGCCATTCCCGAAACAGTCATTCATTCGCTAGCTTATACTACAATCTAACATTTCCAGGTGCAACTAACAACCTATGTTTTTGGAGGGTTTGTATATCGCGAAATCCAATCTCGTGCGAAATTACCACAGGAAAACGATTAGTAGCGAGAGCAAGCGCTAGGCCTGCCGCCATTCTTAAGTTTAAATGTATTAACAGCTAAATGTATTAAAATACATAATAATATTCTTATATCCTAACTTACCTTGACAAATCAACAATCAAACTCTCCAGCGGCACCCTATAACATTTGGGTAGGAAGTCCGCTCCGTGCACATAGAAGTTTTGTTCCCAATACTCAATCAAAGTGATGAGTTTGTATGAGTATGATATTCTTGTATCGTAACTTACCTAGACAAATCAACAATCAAACTCTCCAGCGGCACCCTATAACATTTGGGTAGGAAGTCCGCTCCTTGCACGTAGAAGTTTTGTTCCCAATACTCAATCAGAGTGATGAGTTTGTCACCAATGAGTATGATGTCGGATTTTGGTCCGCAGTCTATGGTACGCATGTAGTGTTGAAGTACTAGTGGTTTTGTGTCCTGGAAAACAAACAGTCGTTCATGACTTCTATTACAACTGTATAACAAAATAAGTACGCATAAAAATACATATAGTTAGACATTTTTATGGCATCAATTCTGGCGAGACGTTTTCTTGGAAATCCATCTTACAAAAACCGTTTTTATTGAGATGTTATTATATAATGCTTGAATATGACCAAAAAAATACATAAGTAGAAATGATTTCTAATAATTTCTTTAGATACAGAAATAATAGGTATAACTATTTGTTAAGTAAATGTACTGACAGAGCCAAAAAGCTATTCTGTCTATACTGCTTATATTGATTAACAGACAAAAGTAACACCAAAGGATTATGTGTTTCGGAAGGCACGTTTAAAACATTAAAACAAATGCTTACCTTGACCAAATACTTGACGATCGCATACATACAACTAATAGCCGATTGTGTCCTATTCACATTATTGTCTGTGTTTAATTCATTCCAGATCTCTTCGAACGTCAACGCTTTTGACACGTTGTCAATTGTGACAGCTATCACGTTGTCAACTGTCACAGATTCTGTCACTACACTCGCTCGGAAGGATACGTCTGTGTGTATTGGACTTTCGACTATTTTTTTGTTTTTGATCAAAAACTGTACGTATTGTAAAGAGATTACTGAAAACACGGCTATGTTTTTGGCTAAAGTGGTTGGTAGTATGTTTTCTATGCATTTTTCTAGTAAATCGCAGTCGGTTTCGTCTATAAGTGCTGTCATTCTGCCTAAAGCGTCCATGAACCCAGACAAAATTGTATGAACTTTAATAAATTCTCTATAGAATAGTTTATCTTGGAATACTTGGTGACATCTTCTAGAATAACGGTCTATAGTTTCGGCGCTTAGATCGAAGTTTTCTGATTGACTCAACGGGCGATTTTGCTTCGGAAATAGCCTTAAGACGTCTGTCAAACACCTGTCAAAAGTTGTCAAAGACACGGAGTAAAGATGAGGTATTTCTGGTGGCACAAATTCTATTTCTTCATCGGTTATTTTTAAGTTGCCAAAGTTTTTTAAGCTTTCTTCTGTGATTGGTATGAAGAATTGAGATTTCGATTCTTTGTTGTCACTTTTTTTGAAAACATGTAGCGTGTTGACAACATTTAGTTTGTTACTGTCAATTGATGACGTCATTTCTTCTTTCATTTTAGCAATCTGTTGCTCTCTCGCATTTTCTTTCTCCGTCTCTTTCATTTCTATAACTGAAAGGACGTCTAAGAATTTTCTCGAGTAATCATCGCAGGCGACTTTGAAACACGTGTGCAGGAGTCGCCTGTCAAATTCTGGGCACGACATGACAGTTGTCAAGTCTTCTTGAGATAGATTTGACAGAATGTTAGCAAGTTCGTTTTGTTTTGGTATTTTGGGATCTGTGCAATCTGCTCGACAACATCTGAAATTGACAAAAGCTTATGAGTAAAAAATTTTTTTCATGGAAAAATCTGACACCAGAAAAATGGAAAAATGTATCCGCCTCACTTTCTCTCTAATATTTTATTTATTGAGCTTATTAGATCTTCATACGTCATGTTTAGTAAAACAGAGAACTGTTATGATTTTCACCACTCTATTATCTTCGTGCTTCAGAGGGCTCGTTACGCCATGTTGTTTTATAAGGAAACGCCGCAGCCCATTCCCTAGATTCCTTAGACATTATTATATCATTCGTACTACAAAGGACACGTTAATCATTCGTGTCGTGCTTGCTACAGTGAGTATTTTATGCCATGTATGTTGTATTCACAGGGAACACTACTGCCCATTCATCCTTGTGACTTACCTGCTTTTAATCTGATTCAACAGCCAGTTCCCGTCAACATTCGTCGTGACTATGTACTGAGGGTTTATAGTTCGATCCTGAGATAGATCTAAAGGAGACAAGTCAAACACGCTGGACGCTAGGAGATTCAGTTCCATTACTAGAGTTGCGTATCTGTAAAATGAATCAAAAATAAAAAATATCCTGGATTTTTTCATTTTGATTTAGACACACAGCGCCAGTTAGACACAAACTGAGAAAAAGCTTGTACTATGGCTGCTAGATAGCTAGCTGATACTCATATCTATATACTTTTTTATTACATAGAAAACACCCAGAGTTAACACAAATATATATAAATTGACTTTAACTAATATTTGTGTCCTGTGGGGATCGAAAATTTAGGATAAATATTTATAAGTGGTGTTTCTATTTTGTGAGGTGTCCCAGAATCCAATTTCTATACAGGTTTTTAAAGGTAATTGAAGCTCTGCCTACAACGTCAAGAGACTGTTTGTGAATTTGCGAAAGTGTATCTGTTTTCGTGTGTGTGTGTATTATTTGTAAGAGTGTATGCGTGTGTGTAGCTTAAAATAGTAAAAATCATAGATAGAACAATTAGTAATTTACCTAACATACAGTTTGTCCCTCTGTAACAATTCCAAGGCGACTTGTACGTCTTCTTTAGTCAGCTGTACGTGAATATCATCAACGGGAAGTTCTTTCAGCACCTTACACCGATCGATGGCTAGTTTTGCAAACCTAAAAGGAAAAACGATAAAAATTATAGTACTTGAATATGTTTTTACTTTTTTTTGTATTGGACTGTACGTTTTTGGCCCCGGGGTCATCAAAACTGCGCCTGTCGGGTTGGTGGGGGGCGAAGGCTCACCCAGAAATAATTGAATGGTTCTTCAAAAAACCAGCCTTGGGGCGAGACTGGGCTTAAGAATTGTACTGGGAAGAATGGATCGGACTGATTGAATATGATTATATACTGGTGGTGGCGGCTATGTTACATGCTGTGTGGTCTGGTCTGCCTGGCCAGCCCCGAGGCGGTGCCTACATTTTCATTTGTTTTATCCCACCCGTGCCGTGTTTATACTAGAATATTAGAAATTTGAATTTTACAATTTGAAGAAATTTTCAATTTTCAAGAAATTTGAAAATTATACTAGAAAATTGTGTCTTACAATTTTCTCTTCTTTACAATGACTGAACCATTTATTTAGTGATATTGTACTTGACATGACTATCTATTCATAGCGAACATTATATTTTTGACTTCTTTATACTGTTTTGATATGAACAACAGTCTCAAACTCTAAACATACTGAAAAATCAACACGGATGAAACAAACTAAAGCTTACCGAAAAGCGACCGCTGGTTCCAATTTCCCGATAATTCTGCAGATCAGGAACACTAAAGCGCCTGATTGCGTTTCGTGGCATCTTGATAGAATGTGGTACGTGTTGAGAGCGAATTCATCCTACAGATAAAAAGGATAAAGTAAAAATGTGAATAGCTGGGTCTCGCCTGAGCAGCGCATGTTAAAATTCTCATGCTCGGGCGAAAAACCTTCCACACCGACCGCGCATTGTGCCGAGGCTGAGGCCGATTTGAGGCTGCTCGTTCAATGTAGACCCAGCTAATGGCTGCGTCTACACCGGGCGAAGAAAGAGGTGAGGCTTCTCCGTGAATAGATACTTGCACACCGCCCGATCAGCCTCAGGTACTGACCGTTGCACGCGGCATTCGGTGCATACTCGGGTGAGGCAATTTCATATATGGACGCGTTTTTGCCGCGCCTTTGAGCCGCCATATTGCCGACGCCGATTGGCTCGGTCCGCGCGTGCTCGCCCGAGCATGAGCATGCGCTGTATCAGGCGACACACGTCCACATCGACCGGTATATAAATTGACTTGTTCGGTTGGTAATTTTGTATGGCATGTCCAAATTTTTTTTCGGCATATGTGAGACACGAGTTCGATCCCTGCCATGTACCAATGTGTTTTTAGTCACGTACATTTACTGACTGCTCTTACGGTGAAGGAAAAACATCGTGATGAAACCCACATTCAAATAAAGTTTGCAATCAGATGATATTTGAATGTGACTTGCCTTCTGGTTGCAGAGGTCAGATGGCAGTCGCTCTGTGTAAAATTTGGTTCCATGTCAACTCCCCTAGGTTAGGTAGCCGACCCCGACAGAGAACGGGATAAGGCAAGGAGAATGATGATGTTCCTTGGGGAAAATTGTTCAGTTTCATGGGCTTCTAAGTTACATAGTTCACGCCTTAAAAAAATTGCAGCTAATACTTTTACACCCTGTATGTTCCTACCTTCAATGAAGTTTGACACCTCGCAGCAATAGCCTGCAGTAGTAACGCAGACGCGCTACCAATTTGTTGCACTTTATCTATAAGAGATTTCACTATCTGTTCCTTGTATTGGGTGACTAGAATGTGTACTCGGTTCACTAGGAGCCAGGTTAGGTGGACCACTTCAGTTAGGCCGTTTTCTACCTGCAAAAATAATGGATATTTTTAGAATACGTAACGTAATAAAATTTTGGTGTATGAAAGGTAAATGAATAAGTTTAGAATAGTTTATGATGACAAATAAAATAAAACTAGAAACACGCCTATAATTTGACCAAACTGTGTGTTTTTAGAGATATTAAATTGACATTTTGTGTTGCCATTTTATTTGCAAATGTTAAATCGTGGGTTGGGGGCATTGCTTGAGAGCGCAGTGCAAGAGACTGTTGATATTCAAAGGGAACGCTGCTGCCCGTTCCATGGATTCATCCCTGTTACGACGCCTACGGGTAGAAGTGGGGTGATGCTATTCTAAACCGACACCATATGGTAATAAAATTTGTACCACTTACAAAGTATTCGCAGTAAGCCAAGACACAAGCAGTCTGCAATGTATCTCCTTTTAACAAATGTGTGTCATTCGCCGCACTAAGCGGTAGATTTCTCGCGAAGCCAACGAGTTTCTGCCAGTATTTGTGAGACAGGAAATTTAATCTGAAATGAAGAAATATATCATCACATAAGATATCAATACTTCTGATGCTCTCGAATTATTTATCTGGCAGGTTTTTATGTATTCCAGACACTTTTTGAAATTATGTAAAATTTAAAATCTGTATTTCTTATGTGAAGAACCATTTATATGAGCGTACTTCACGAACTGAAGTAGAATACAAAGTCTTCTTCAATTTCGGCCGTTTTGTTAAAAGTGTTCTATGCTCTTATTGTTTAACTTTTTTAATAAAGGCAAAGAATGTTTACCTGATTAGAAGATCAGCCAGTGGACAGTAACACGTGCAAAATATGATCTTTTAACATAAGAGATTCAACAGATCCAAAGGTATGTTAATTTCAAAGACCGCTTTTTTATACTACCTTACTTACCTGATCAGAAGATGAGACCAATGTATAGTAAGCAAGGGTAGACTATGAGCAAATCTCAGGCATATCAGATTCAAGAGGTCCAGAGGTATGTTTTCTTCGGGGCTATAAAGGCCGGTGTTGAGGCCGCTCTGCTCGTTGTGTAGAATGTTTTGAGCTGTTTTTGCTGTTAGTGGAAACAGGCATTCGTCTGGAACAAAATAAAACATGGATTAAAACGTTTCAAGATTCAATTCGGGTCATTGAACGACTCGGTGTCCCACACGAAAAAGAAAGAATTTATACTAAGAATGGTCTGTCCCAAAAAAAGCTGTAAGTAATATACGTAGCATGTCAACCTATTCACTTATGAAGTCAACGTATACTGGTTTTTCTTATTATTTGAACGAAAAACCAATATAATTTGGTCCGAAGTGCTGGCTATTTTACAAAGAGTCAATCTTTAGTTTCTTAAACTTATTTAAGAAAGTTGGGAGTAGTAGAATTAGTTCTCAGAATCGAGACTATTTTTACATAGGCATACACATATCACGTCTTTATCCCTTGCGAGGTAGGCTGACTGTTAACGTCGTTAAAATACGGTAGCTATCGCCACGTCTGACAAATATTGCGTGTATCACTATAGTCACAGGTTGTCAGCCTGTCGCCTAAAGTTGTAATACACATGAAAGCCTCGATCGACACCTGTGGGAAGAAATGGGGTGATGCTATTCTAAGCCGACACGGCAAATATTATTATTATTATGTTAAATAAATTTTACATATCTCATGCTCTGAAAGTAGGTCATTACTGACAAAAAACACGACCTCTAAGTTCAACTTACAGGCGAGGTTTTAAAACTAAGCCTGTAAGTAATTTTAAATATGGAACTAGAAAAAGAACCAATAGAATCGCGACAATTAAAAAGTTAAAATCAATTTCTTCTTATTTTTAATAGGAGCTGCATCAAAATTTTTAAATTTCGAACTGGCCGCTATGAATTGTGTTGCTTGAACGCAGGAATTATATTTTTAATCTGTATTTTTATAACCTCAACAAATGAGTTTGTCGAATTATTACTCAATATTACAATAACAAAAGTAAATATGACTAATATCCCTGCGATCAGAAAAATGTCTACTTTATGTTAGGATACTTTTTTTTCATATTAATTCAATATTTTTCAATCATAGAAAAAAAAGTTTAGTAGTGCAATTTGAATACCAGTCAATACAATCATCTTTTATGGATCGTTTTCTTGTATTTATCGCTTTATTTTACTCACTTTTCATTCGATATGTAAAGCAGTATACGTACCACGGATGTAACATCAATAACAACCTCGGAAAGGTACCGCCCTCGCACCGCTCGGGCGTTAAAAAACCTCGGTTGTTATTGATGGCTTACATGCCTAAGTACGTAATCTACTATTTACTTACTTGTCAAATGCAGCATATGCTTCACATGCACTATGATGTTCACACACACGGAGTATAATAGTTGGTGGTACTGGTCCTCTTCACCAACCTCGTCTAAATTCAAACAGTTGTCTAACTCTGTTATGGCGAAAGTCAGGGTTTTGAACAGGAACCTGCGAAATATAATGTTAATTTTGATTATGATCTGATGAATTTCACGGGTTAGTCTAGGATGTCCATTCCCTGTGGTGGTAGATCAGACTATCAACCCAAATAATCCATTTACTCACGCCAGGGTCTACATTTCTAAATGATAAATATTTGCATGACATTGATTATTTTTTTATTTATTTTGACATGAACATGAATTATTATTATATACTTTGAATTTTGGATTAAATATTGCCGTAGTGATTAATGACTATTTATTTTTGGACATTGTAATTTCACTACTTTGAGTGCGGTTTATCCTAATAAATTGTTATTACATATCTCATGCTCTGAAAGTAGGTCATTACTGACAAAAAACACGACCTGTAAGTTCAACTTACAGGCGAGTTTAAAACTAAGCCTGTAAGTAATTTTAAATATGGAACTAGAAAAAGAACCAATAGAATCGCGGCTATTAAAAAGTTAAAATCAATTTCTTATACGATTTTAAATTTCGAACTGGCCACTACGAATTGTCTTGCTTGAACGCAGGAATTATATTTTTAATCTGTATTTTTATAACCTCAATAAATGAGTTTGTCGAATTATTACAATGACAAAAGTAAAAATTACTAATATCCCTAAGATCAAAAAAATGTCTACTTTACTATGTTAGGATACTTTTCTTTCATATTAATTCAATATTTTTCAATCATAGAAAAAAAAGTTTAGTGGTGCAATTTCAATAGCAGACGATACAATCATCATATTTTATGGATCGTTTTCTTGTATTTATCGCTTTATTTTACTCATTTTTCATTCGATATGTAAAGCAGTATACGTACCACGGATGTAACATCAATAACAACCTCGGAAAGGTACCGCCCTCGCTCCGCTCGGGCGTTAAAAAACCTCGGTTGTTATTGATAGCTTACATACCTCAGTACGTAATCTACTATTATCTTTACAATCTGCGGTGCAAGATTGGACTTATCCAATTTCTTTTCTCATTTACTACTGCTAAAGTCTACGATAGGTTTACAAACATAATTTGAAATTACTGGCAACAAGGCCAAAAGGAATGAAATGACAATAAGTAGATGATGTTGAACGCGGCTGTACATTCCCACAAAGTGCAGTGCAAAATATTGTAGATATTCACAGGGAACGCTGCTGCCCGTTCCCTGGATTCATCCCTTAGTCGCTTTTTACGGGTAGAAGTGGGGTGATGCTATTTTAAGCCGGCATACACTTACCTGACTAAAATAACATCAGGCGACAAATTAGCACAGTTTTCGTTGACATTCTGCACATTCAGCGGATCAATATCAGTCTTTACGTTGAAGAAAATCGACTGTGGCGATATGAATGTAGCTTTTAGGTAATTTATAGTGAGAAGTATCTCGCTCTCTGGTATAAGAACGATGACTTTTCGTAGTAGTACCATTAGGATTGATAAGTAGCGGAGTTTTAGGTTGTTTGGTGTTGTTGCCTGGAAAAAAAAAGGTATTGGTAGTGAAACTTCTGGAGTGTTCCCATTGTCCCGGGTAGCCGTGTCCCCGTTAAAAGTGGGGCGAAAATTGACAGGGTGGGCCGAAGTGTGACAAGGCGGGGATGGTGGAGCTGATGGGGTAAGTTGTGGCAGAGGGTTGGGCAATATCTTACCATGCTACACCCTGCCCCACTAAACTTTCCATTAATACATACATACATATATCACGCCTTTATCCCTTGCGGGGTAGGCAGAGCGATAGTGGCCGTAAGAATACAGCCACTATCGCCACATCTGTCATTTTTGAGGATTGTTTTCCAAGGTTGTTTCAGAAAACATGTGTATTACTATAGTGACAGGTTGTCAGCCTGTCGCCTAAAAATTGTAATACACTAATACTCCCGAGTCCCTTAGTCGCCTCTTACGACACCCACGGGAAGGATGTGGGGTGATGCTATTCGAAGCCGGCATCACACGGCATTAATATAGACCATGTTCTACTTTTTTGTCGATACAGATAAGATCATGAAACATAGATATAACTTGGGTTAGTAAGACGCCATACGTATATAATATCGTAAGTTATACATTTTCTTAGAATGCTTTAATTCGATAAGTTTCAAGCTAAAGCAGAACGTTATGAACCACTTATGTATAACATCACTTTTATTTCCTGACTTTGAATAAGGTTTTTTACCAGCCCAGCCCAGATGGAAGAGGCGTCGCCAGTATTAATGGCGAAGGTCAAGTTCAAATCCTGCCAGTGGTAAAAAAAATCCTAGATTTATAAAATTTGCTTACACAAATACTATACAAGATGTAACTTTCAATGCGCAAAACGTCAGACTCCGTCAATCAGCCCATGAAACTGAACAACTTTCCCCAAGGAACATAGTTTGAAATATGAAAAAATATTTTGGACCTCCCATACAAAATTACCGACCGACCAAATCAATTTGTATGGGAGGTAGAAATATTTTTCTCACATTTCGACCTATGTTTCTTGGGTAAAGTTGTTCAGTTTCATGGGCTGATAGATGGTGTCTGAGGTTTTGCGCATTTAAAGTTACACCTTGTATATCATTCAGATACAGTAGAGTATCTCATTTTATTTTTACCTGATCAGGTGGCGCTTTGAAGAGTATTTTTAATAGCATTTCCACTCTACTTTGCTCCAATAAAACATCCTTGTAGACAGAATCTAGTAGTCTTTCCAAAGAAGATATTGCTCCTGCCGTATCTACAAAAATAAAAAGATTGTAAGATTCATAACTAGTAAGAAAAATAACATAATTTACGTATCAGTCATAACTGTCCACTGCTGGACAAGAGTCTGGCCTGACTTATTGCATGCCATACGCACCACACTTGGCAGGCGGATTAGCGAGCGCAGTCTTCTTCTTCTTCTTTTCGTGTGGGACACCGAGTCGTCCTACGACCCGATGAACCCTAGTGTCAGAATTTTTCAACCGCCTCCTACAAGTAGTAGGCTTCTGACATGGTTGTGTAACGACCGCCGTCTAAGTGATCATAGACAGCAACCGGGACCTACGGCTTAACGTGCCATCCGAAACACGGAACCATCTTACTTACGGACAATCGGGTGGTTCAGCCCGCAATGTCCTAACCAGACTGGGAACAAATTCACAAAGTGATAGATATCAACTTTGTGAGTGACCCACCGAGAATCGAACCCGGGACCTTCTGCGTCAAAGGCAGTCGCACTACCACTGCGCCACATCGGTCGTTTACGACACTCACATCAGCCTATAGCAGTTCACTGCTTGACGTAGGCCTCCCTTAGGGTACGCTACAATGAACGATCTCCCGCTTTCGCCATCCAGTCGCTACCAGCCGCTCTCTTTAAGTCATCGGTCCATCTGGCCGGAGGGCGTCCAACGGTACGCTTGCCGAGGCGTGGTCTCCACTCGAGAACCCGCGCCCTCCACCGGCCCAAAAATTGACTGAGCTCTCTCTCTCTTTTGGTGTGGGACACCGAGTCGTCCAACGACCTGATGGACCCTTGTGCCAGAATTTTTCAACCGCCTTCTACAAGTAGCAGGCTTCTGACATGGTTGTGTAATGACCGCCGCCTAAGTAATCTTTGACAGCAACCGGAACCAATAGTTAAGTGAGCTATGTCAACATTTAAACATAGTTCATGTCAACATTCGACTGACAATTAAAGAAGTCTTACCAATTTCAATTGATCTCTGCGACAATAAATTCAGTAATGTGTCACTCGCGAGTTCAGACCATCGGTAATAGCTTTCTGGATGTTCTTGAGAGAGCGATAGTACACAGGATACTAAGTCTAACACCTGAAAAAAATGAGTACAGAATATTTTAGATCGTTTATGATCTGAGCCTTTGATGGTATAATCAACGATTTTGATGGGACACTCTGAGAAAAGAAAACAAAAACCCGGAACGTATATTACGACCGACTCACAATTGAATACACGAATAATTTTAGGTTAGGTGCAAAGAAAAAGGTATCTAGAAGGTAATGTTTTCGTGGAATTTTCGTGACAAGATTTTTCACAAGAAAATTCTGCATACAAGTTTGACCTCTGACTACAAGGTTCGATTTCTGTAAGGTTCGGTTCGATTTCGATTTTCCGGGTGTTCCAGTGGGCAGGTACCTCAATTAGTGCAGGCTTTCTACCCGTTTTTATTTATTATTTATTTGTTTTTAGTCATGTATACTTCTTTTAAAAAATAAACACTGAATCACAATTTAATAAGTTGACAGTTTATATTTTAAGTACCTAAATTGAAGGATTAAATTTAATTAAATTTGTAATTGTAATTTATTTGTATATTTGAAATTAAATATTAATAATTTATTTTATATTTTTAATTTTTAATGTAATTTTTTAATGACAATGTAATGTATGGACTAAGTCTGAAATAAATGAATTGAATTGAATTGAATTGTAATGCTTTAGTTTAGATTATGCGAGTGAATATTATGCCGTGTGATGCCGGTTTAGAATAGCATCACCCCACATCCTTCCCGCAGATGTCGTAAGAGGCGACTAAGGGACTCGAGAGTGTTGGTGTATTACAATTTTTAGGCGACAGACCTGTTACTATAGTGATACACATGTTTTCTGAAACAACCTTGGAAAACAATCCTCAAAAATGTCAGACGTGGCGATAGCGACCGTATTCTTATGGCCGTGAACGCTCTGCCCTCAAGGGATAAAGGCGTGATATATGTATGTATATTAGAACACCAAACCCCTAAAACCAGTGAATTTCTTGTTTACCTTGTGTTGATGTAGCGTTTTCTGCAGCATGTAGAATAGCACTTCTCTTGTGGCTTGCGCCTCTTGTTGTTGAGCTCTTCCCAGCACACTGCCACCTATAAATAATAAAGTCGAGTCAGGTTACTGTCTTCTTCTTTTCGTGTGGGCACCGGGTCGTTGGACGACAAAACATGTGAAGGAAGGAAGGAAGGAAGGAAGGAAGAAAGGAAGGAGGGGAGGGAGGGAGGGAGGGACGGTCGGTCGGTCGGTCGGTCGGTCGGTCGGTCGGTCGGTCGGTCGGTCGGTCGGTCGGTCGGTCGGTCGGTCGGTCGGTCGGTCGGTCGGTCGGTCGGTCGGTCGGTCGGTCGGTCGGTCAGTCAGTCAGTCAGTCAGTCAGTCAGTCACTCAGTCAGTCAGTCAGTCACTCAGTCAGTCAGTCAGTCAGTCAGTCAGCCCCCTACAGACACCTACCTCCCATATTGCTGAAAACTTTGATGGCCACGGGCTCCAACCCAGCGATGCACTCAGCGTGAGCGCCCGACGCCATCAGACCGTCGCACAGTTGTATCAGCTTCGGGATCTCAATGATCTGCTTCGAGTGATGCTTTGATGATGATAGTTGGACGAGGAACATTAGTATACTGTTGACTAGGTCGCAGCAGTTTCTGAAAGGCAATTCGAACATTTTTCTTAATCGGATTATTGTCATCATTATAAACAGTCGTGAAATGTCCAGTTCACTGCTGGAAAAGGGTTTCCTGAGTGCCTCGATAGACCACAATTTCTAACCCTTATGATTGTCAGTCCAAGTACCGAATTCATAAACCGTACTCAACTTTGAGATCGATCTGAATGCGACTTTGAGATGCTTTTAGTATTGACTGATATTTGTCAAAATCTGCTTGAGATAGAATTCAGAGTTGAGTGCGAATTATAAATACGGATCTTAGATTCGCGGCCGCCATTTTAAAACTTTCAGACCCCATGTCGCATCAACGAGCAATGTGTCACTACTCACTACAGTATTCTCCAATCATTTTGTTTAAAATCGACTTTAAAGTCAGCGACATTTAAAAGCCAACTTTGACAGCTGTCAAATCCATACTAAACTCCATAGTTCTCATTCATTCATTCGCATTACCATACTTTTGGCATCTGTCAAACTTGGCTTCTAAAGGTGGCCTGATATTAGTGCTTACGGTATCTCATGCTGCTCCACCAAATCGAGTTGTTTCATCAGGAACCCGATGAAGATCTGATCACTGTCCAGCATACAATAGTTTACTCTCAGGGTTAATAGTTGGTTCAACAGGCATAAAACTGCGCATTGTAGCGGTATGTCGTTTTGCATTGTGTAGCTCTGAAAGAGGTCATTTTGTTAAAGTTTTACATCTGATAATTTTGCCATTGAAAACATTATAAGCATTTGACATTTTAACTTTTAGATAATGATACTTCATTTTGCGACTAGACGATTATCAATTTTCATTATTTTGAATGTAAGATGTAACTTAAAGACAAAATTATTGAAATATTACGCAGATCCCACAAAACTTCCACAAGCAGAAATTGTTTTACAAATGAAAATGTCGCTACCTCAATGAAATGCTTATTTAATTAAATACAAAAATATGAGCCGAAAGGCGTTTTTGAAGAAACTTATCTGAAAGTTAGCGCTCTATGACATATTATGATATTCCCGGTCGAGGTGTAAATTTTTCAATTTCTTATTTTCATTTATCAGAACAATATATAGCACTGTGAGTGCAGTAAATCTCAATATATTAAAACAAATCCGTAAATCTTACCTTCAAAGCTTGAATCACCACCGGTTCAAACAGCCGTATATACCTCTCCAATTCTTTCTTATTCGTACTCCACTTCTTATCCATTCGATTCTTAGAAAAATTCTCCATTTTCATCAACAATTCTCTTTCCGCTATCATTCTCGGATTTTTATTATCTAACGACAACTTCTGACTAGTATTCGAGTTCAAACTACTTCTTCGAGAATCTTGATTCAACGGCGCTAGAGAATTTATCAGCATAACGTTATCGTAGAAAGAAGTTTTACTTTTTGGAGTCTCTTTATCGTCAATACTCATGAAATCAGAGTACTGGTTTATAGTATTAGTTCCGAATAAGCATTTCAGTAGCTGTGTAATGCAATAGACAGTTTTTTCTGGGCATAAAGGCATGATGACTCGAAGGTAGTATAGGATTTCTTCTGTGACTGAACCGTATTCTTTTTCGGTGGATAGTTCGAGCTGTATCGCTAAACAGTTGAGGCTGGTTGATAAAAAATCGTGGAACATGCTTGTTTGAGGGTCGAGGTTGATCTGTGAACAAATTGAGCAGTTGATGTAGGATCTTGGATAGGTCAACTAAGCGCCGTTTTTATTTTTATTTTTGGCGTAGGCATAATATAATATTTCAGACTATGTTTAGATTAGATCGTTTAGTCCATAACTGATAAAAATCAATTGAACACTACAATGACTTCAAGGCATTACATTAAAATAATTTTGTTCGCACAAGATGTTATCTAGCGAGGTTAGGAGGTACATCCATAGGATAATAACTGGGAACCACATTTATCGACGAAATTTACCAACTCTGACACCAAAGTTTGTCGATCCATTCGACGATCGAATCCCAGACGAAATGATTATAAATTGGCGGACAATAGACAGATTTTAGCCTATTTCTAAATTGCGGTAAACTCCTGCAGCCGACCTGGCTCCGCACGTATCGACTCGTCGTTCTTGTGGAGTCAGCCAGGGAGGCCGAGAGTGTGACGCAGGTCCGCAGCAACCCTGCTACAACCATAATTCCGTCCCAGGCACCGCAGTATCTGTGCTGTTGCTTCAGACACTGATTAAATCGTGTGTCACAGACGTATGAGACACATGATGAATACGTGCTTATGTTATAGTTCTTTTATCAAATATCAAGAAACAGTAAACTTACCTTGTGATTAGAATATGCTGCTCTCAGACTCTCATACAGCTTCATATAAAACGGTTCGTTGAAGAAGTGTCCCGCCAGGTTGCCCTTGAGATTCGATACTTGGGAAGGTTTCTTCTTCAGTCCCTTTTCTTCTAGAATTTCCGTTGGAATGCTAGTCTTTCTTGGGGTTTGTTCTAGAAACAAAGTAGGTAGATAGAGGCAAGTTTATACGGAAATTGAGAATTTTATGGGTAAGTACAGATAAAGACTTGCTGGACAAGTAGATATAGTAACAGAAACTTCGTAACAGTTTTAAGAAGATCTCATTGGGAATTAGCTAGATTATGGACCTATTCAGCAGTAATACCAGAGTAAGATTTAGAATCTGAGTTGAATTATACTGAGATAAACTGCTACTTTCTGTATTATTAAACTAACAAGTATGATTCAGTGTGTGAAGAACTAACCGAAACCGAGCCCTCAACCAAATTTAAAACAAGTAAGCTGTAGTTCTTCACATAATGCTACTTTCTGGTTTTGACATTTTGCTGCTTTTGGTTTTTCGCGTCTAAGACATTTCGCATCTTTGACATATTGAATTATTTTTTAGAATTTAGATATTAGTTCAAATAGGTATGTGTCCTGTTGAATAAAATACACAGTGAAAACCACGGAGGACAGTAACCAGTGGAGAGCGCATGCGGGGGCGACCGCACTCACTTGATGTATGCTTTATAAAGCGGACGCATCAAAATTTTGATTAGTCGGGTTGAGACTGTGCGAAAGAACGGACGTTCCGCGCTTCGTTTTTTGGCGTATAAACGTAAACAAGAATGCCTTCCTGTGCAGTGAAATGGTGTGGAAAGTGTAGTACAACATCAAGTTCCGCAAAAGACGGGATAACATTTTATAGGTAAACATTTTTATGCTTGATTCTTTCAAAATTTCATTTTAATGAAAAATAATTCCATATTTATAATTTCTGATGCGCTCCCGTTGATGTCTTTCATTGCTATCCCTTTCTAACGCACGGGTGTGTCCATACGTAGGCTGGCTCTTTCTTCGTATTAGTGCTATACCACTGTTCTCAGAAGTATAGAATGATTTTATCGATAATTCTGGGATCGTCATAAAAGAATTATGTTAATGTACGTACTTAACAACTTACCTACAATGTATATTATATGAATGAATGCATTCGGGGTATATGGAGTGGCGCGGACGCATTCCCCCCGCGCCAAAATTTCGTGTTTCATTATTATAAATAAAAGATCTTGCGCTAGTCGAATATCAATTTGTAACATACATACATATATCACGCCTTTATCCCTTGCGGGGTAGGCAGAGCGTTAATGGCTAATGGTAAGAATACGGCCACTATCGCCGCGTATGACATTTTTGATGTTTGTTTTCTAAGGTTGTTTCAGAAAACATGTGTATCACATCAATATAGTGACAGGTTGTCAGCCTATCGCCTAAAAATACACCAACACTCTCGAGTCAATTTGTAACTATTTCATTTATTATGAAATCAGATCAAAATATCAATAGGTAGGTCAATATATCATCTTGTCATGTCCGTCTGTCTGTCCGCTGACCAGCATCGTCTCGCCAACCAGCCCTACCATCCAAATTGATCGTAACAGGTCGTTTCCAATTCGGTACAATTATTTCAATACATACCCTAAAATTACAATGCAAGTAGGTACTTTTTTTATATACATATATCGCTATATTAATATTAGCATGCACATGTTTCAATAACTTTTCTTACACATAATATGAGTAAACTTATTAAACGGTGATATAAAATATCGATATAATTTTACATATTTATTTTTCCCATCTCTACAAAATATGCGGTCATTGCGAAAGCCAATTGCGTCTAACGATAACTACCTCTCCCCCCGCAAAAACCAGTGAGCTTGGTTTTGAACAAAATCGTACCGACGCGTTCTCCACTGGTTACTCTCCTCCGTGGTGAAAACCAACCTTTTTCTTTCCTCCGAACCGGACTGCCGGGCAAGGCAATACCGCTCTTATTCAGATGCACATTAGGATTGACCTCCTCTATCAAATGCACCAGAATATTGAGCATTTTCAGCGTCACTTGTAAGAACTTCTCAGATAGTTGTGATAGTTTGGTATTGTCGAGATGGCTCCACTTTTCTTTGCCGTTTTCTACATCGCGTTCTAAGATGTCCAAGTTTGATGTTTTGTACTGCATTGTGCTGTGTATTTCGACTGAAAAAAAAATCATTTACAATATTAATACTAAAGTGGCACAAAGATGATATTTGCATAGTTTTTCTAACGTTTGGTAAGGTTTCATGTGGGTCACCGTGTCTACGAAAAACCCAATTATAAGTTTCCATGCTGAAGCAACAGATCTATGCTGTTCAACGATCGGTCGGTCAGCCCGTCTAGATTTTCTTTGAAATTGCGATCAATACAAAAAAATATTTTAGTAGTAGTAAGACGAAAAACCCTGACAAAAAGATTTATCGAGGCGTTCTTGGACTTGCTTTCCCACAAGACAAACAGATAAGCGAATAATTATAAGAATCAAGTCTTACCAGGATATAATAAAGAGCTTATATCAAGCAGAATAGTCTTCACAGCCACAGCAGCGTTGCAACAATCTAAGTTATCTATACAATAGCTTAAAATGCCTTGTTCTGAATACGAGTCGATGTTTTTCCATGGGGAGTATGTGTGGCATATCGCTTGGAGGGCTTCTAGTAAGCCTTGCTGTAAATTAAAAGAAATTGCGAAAATACAGTTAGAACAAAAATAAATACAACCATTAGACACTACTTTGTATTAGATATATATATACTATTTGTATTCTATATTGTGTAACTCTATCATATCGCTAAATTCTTTGGTATGGTCCAACATTTCTATGATTTGTTATTTTGCAACACAAAATATTCTTTATTCAATAAACTTTATCTCTAAAATGAAAATGTCACTGTTTCTTAAATTAAGAAATTCCTGTATCTTAGGCTAAAGAAGACAAATAAAAAAATATTAATGACCTGTAATAATTTAACAACAGTATATTGTCTACTACACATAACGAAAACGTTTTTATGACTGTCTTTCTGATTACTCCGTAAAGAAAAATAAACTGCAAAAATTTAAAACTAAATAATTCAAAATTACTTACCGAATAATATTTACAACTAGAAGCCATAAGTTTTCCCATGATATCTCCAACTATGACCCTCAAACAGTCCCCCTTAACCACCTCACCGCCCTTGAACTGGTCAGGCAGGTCATAGTAGAAGTAGATATTTCTGACTAGGTCTAAGGACAGCCCCGGGTGGTCGAAGGTGAAGAGAAGGCTGTGGTCTTTGGCCATTTCAGCTACCATGGAAGTTGGGGAATGGTGTTTTGGTATGTAGATTTTTGGGATGATGCTGAAAATTTAGATTTAAGTTTAGATTTAAGAAAATATATGAACTTAGGAAGTAAATTCAGTTGGTAGACTGCACTTTTTAAAGTAATTGAGATCGCTTCTAACAAATGCAGTATCTTACCAAACAATAATCTTATTTAATAAGTTTCTAATTATTTTTTAAAGCTCATTCTTACAAAATTTCTAACAGAAAAAGACAACAACTTTAAAGTTAAAATAAAGATAACATTAAAAATGTATATCGTATTAATCAGCTGAATATTTTAATTTTTCCTAATTAATATGTAGAGAGTGAAAGTAAATGAATAAAGCATTATTTTTTGTAATGTTTAGTTTGTATTTTTTCCATATTTTTAACCCACTTGGCAATAGCTTGTGACGCAGCATTCCTGACTTTTTGATCTTGATCTCCTAATAGTCTATACAATGTGTCCATAATAGATTTGCACTTCGTTTGATACCCAGGGTACAGGATAAATAACCTGAAATTAAAGCATTAAAATTAGTAAAAACATGTTTCACTTTCTGCTAGTTGTTGATAATCGCTTTTGAATATAGTTGTTATTAGTTTATATGCATTGAAATAAAGAGAACGGTTGCGGTATCGAGAGAATAGCGAAGTGAAATAAATTAAATTGAAGTGAAGTGTAGTGAAGTTATATAAAATGAAGTGACGTAAAGTGAAGTGAAATGAAGGGCATTTAAGTGTAGTAAATAAAATGAATAAAAGTAAAGAAAAGTGAAGGAAAGTGAAGAAAGGTGAGAACTTAACTGAAGTAGGAGTAAATTCGAGCGAAGTAAGCGGTATGGTTATCCAAAGTCAGAATTTAAATAAAGTCATATGCTAAGCGAAAAATGGAAAAGAAAAGGTTTTACTTACTAAGAGGTGAGGTGTAGTGAGGTAAAGTCAGATGAAGTCAAGTCAAGTTAACCAAGTGTAGTGAAATGGTAGAAGGAAACGGCGTTACTTAGAAATTGGTATTACTTACTTCTGATAATTCAGTTTCTCATAAAACCTACACAGACTGACTCTACACAGCCAATAACTGTTGCTCTCGACCAGAACCAACGCATTCAACGTGTTTATAAGCAACTGCCAATGCGAACTGTTCACTAAGGCGGGGGAGAGGGCTGTCAGACTGGACAGAGTATGGCTCACTGCTGAATGGACTTCATCTGTGAGACCCTGAAAGAAATAAATATTTTATTAAGAAAAACTTCAACAAACTAAATAATTGACGGACTATTTTTAGCTATTTTTACAACAAGTAACGTAAAAGAAACAGGACATTTGAAGCCGTCATTTTAGATATATCACGCCTTTATCCCTTCCGGGTTAGCAGAGCATTAAAGGCCGTGAAAACCCAAGTAACACATAATCTGTTTAGTCGCTGAAGTAAAGACTAATTTACGTTTTAAAGTCAGACTATCAGTTTAAATCAGCTTTGAGTTAGTTTAAATGCTTTTGAGTAGAATGTGGTAAAATTAATATTGCATGAAGCTATTGTATGGTCCAAGAAATTAATTTGAACAGCTTATAATCATACTAAAACATCAATAACTTTTAATATACAGCACCTTAAACAGCATTTACACTAACACAAAGGTTAAAATCTTATAGTAGGAAATAAAAAAACCTTATACTTTAAATAAACATTGACTAAATATTTTATAGGGAATTTAGCTGTATTACCACATTTTTAAGATTAAACGCATCTTAATGATCTTTTCTTATGCTTATTTAGTGCTAAGCATTAGCCAAACCTTTACTAAAGTTTTAGCTCTGTTATCTTCGCATTTTATTGTTACTTTAAAGCGTTCAGCACTATATTTGTAAATAAAAATGTTATTTTATTACTTTAAGTCATAATTTGGCCGTAAAACCATTAGTCATATAATTATTTTCATTTTATGCGTATAGTACTATTTGTAAATTTATGTTGCACGTGTCACGTTGTTGTCATGAATAAACAGTGGAAAAAGACTAAGAGGACAGGTGGAGTAAAGAGAAAGATAAAAACGGAATATTTAAACTTTATTTCTCGTTTAAGTAATGAAATAAGTACTCCAAACAATGATACTCTTGATACTCAAAATACAGAACAATCGATAGTTGTGTATGAGTCAAGTACTAGTCAAGAAGTTCCATCAAGTGGTTCCGTAGTACATTCAAGTTTAGAAAATGAAAATAATTTTGCGGAAGTGTTATCAGAAGGTACTACTTTCATTTAACAAATAATAAATTAAAATAATCAATATACATAAATATTTTTAGGCCCTCCCATGCAAATTGACCCGGCCGGCCGACACAGTAAAGTATGGGAGTGGCAATTTTCTTTTTCGTATTTCGACCTATATCTCTTGGGGAAAGTTGTTCAGT
The DNA here is from genome assembly GCA_029255805.1 of Keiferia lycopersicella. Lineage (NCBI taxonomy): Eukaryota > Metazoa > Arthropoda > Insecta > Lepidoptera > Gelechiidae > Keiferia > Keiferia lycopersicella. Next base: position 3,141,378 of record JARACZ010000028.1, read on the forward strand.
TTCATGGACTGGTTCACCCCTTATAATATTTGCAGTTGATTTTTTTACACCTTGTATATTCATAAATGAAAATAATATAGCTAATAATATATTTAAACTTTATTATTTTTTGAGTAAGAAATATTGTTTATTTCGGTGTTTTAGTAAGTATTTCGTTACGATGGTCAAATTATATAAGTTTACAGAATCTTTTAATATGAATGCCTTATATTTTTAGGTGATAGCTCTACTGATGAAGAAGAAATTTGTACAGAATACATGAAAAATATGATTTTAAAAGATAAAATAAGAGAATGGGCTCTTGTTAAAAATATACCTCAAAGTGCTTTAAAAGATTTATTAACAATATTAAATGATAGATATCCGGATAGTTTGTCCAATGATCCGAGAACAATCCTTAAAACACCGAGGGAAGTACACATTGAAGTGGTGGAACCTGGTCTATACTGGCACAATGGCATGATAAATCCACTTAAAAGAATGTTGGCGTCCGAGGCTTGGATTTGTCGTTCTTTACTAATGCAGACTCATTAGGTTTTTTTGGATATCGGACTTGACCTTGATTTTCCCATCCGCTTGGAACAATGAAAAGTTTATTTGCTCCCCTTTCGGTCGTTTGCACTATTTTAAAAGGCATCTGAAAAAAAGAAACAAGCTTATTTAGGTCTTAATAGAGTAGGTACTATACCTGAAAACTTAATAGGTACCTAGCAGTAAAACGCGTTTAAACAAATTCGTAAAAAGTTCCGATAAATACTACGATTACAATGTGCGTAAATAAGATGGTTATATCGTGTTTCAATTTAATAGGAACGAGGTATTATAACTATAATTGTCTACCTTATTATTCTTTTCCTATGCACATAGATAGGTATCGTGATCACGTTGGTATTTATTGTAATTTAAAAATAAAATACGCAATATTTAGCCAATAAGCGCGCGTCGTCATCATAGCGACAGGAATCAAGTAACACTAAGGAATAAAATCAGGGCTGCGATTGCGAAGCGTAATCGCTTAACTCACTAACACTATGCTTCTCACTCCCACCCACACAAGGTATCATGACGCTTCTGTCGCACGTCCCGTTCGTTCTGTTATGTCACATGATTCGGGGAATTCCCCAACTCATTCATTGCTTTAGTTTATGATTTTATACGAGTACCTACTTAGATATATTTGTCAAATTACTTTACTGTAAACATTATAAAATATGATGAAATAAATGGAGTCAGGTATCATGTGATAAAGGGATTCTAAACTATTATTTCGGTACCCTGATTAACACTACAGCAGTTCATTTTTATGCCATTTAAAGGTAATGAACATTAAAACATGTCTAGGAAATGTTACCATAATGCTACAGATATCACTTAGGTCTGTTATATGTAGGTTTAAGGACTTTAGATATATCTAAAGTATATTTTTTTACTATAACAAGACTGACAACATTAAAAGATACTAGTTGAAAGTTTAAAACATTAATAATATCTGACGCCATTTGCTTTTTGTTTCTCTAAAATAAAACTGAAATTATGAGACATGTATGATTGTATTACATACTTATTATGTTTTAATTTTAAGCAAAGTATTGATACAAGCAATTTCGTACGTTAATATTAATGAAATCGTTGAAAAGTTCCAAAAAGTGTCATGACTCGATTCTAAATTTGTCCCTAGTTTTATTAAAAAAGCATTTTTGTGATGGCGCGTGAATTATAAACCACAAACATATATATATATATTGTCATAAAACTAATATCCGCAGCTCATTTGCATTCAAAACAAAATAAATCTGGTACTTACCTTATGATAATTATTTTTAACGTGGACACATTACACATCTCCGCACAACATCCTAATGCACAAACACTAAACGAAATAAACAAATCGGACATAAAACATGGATAAGTTTTTTCAAATACTTTTATATAAAGAACATAAAACGTTCAGCCTAACAACCTAACGTAATTTTACCATTGTAATTCAAAAACCTGTTTAAACGCTGTACTAACGTCTAAAAAAATGCTTAAGACATTAGAACATGCTGTCTAACAACTTTACTAATGTCAGTCTTCAATAACATGATAAGCGCTGGTTAGCAGCACTAATAATATTTAATAATGCTCAACGCTGTATTATTTGGGGCCCAAATTGCGCTTAAAAGACACTTATAAACTTTAATACGGCTAATATAGTGCTACATATGGGGCTCATATACTGCTTTGCACGTAACTTCATGCTGTTCTACGCTTTTTATAATGTTGTTTGGTGTTACTTGGGAATACGGTCGCTTTTGCCACGTCTTACAAATATTCGAAAGCCGTATAAGAAAAACCGTGTATCACTATCGGGACAGGCTGTCAGCGTGTCACCTAAAATTACCTATATAGAAAACCCTTGGGTCATTTAGGAGCCTTTTACGTCATTACACTATAGCATACGATATTTGCAAGGATTTCTGTATGCCATTGGTTCTGCGTTACAAAGAAATTTGGTATTAAAAAAGGTGTGATAGTAATTTAATGGAAACTTACGTTTAAAACAATATCCATCAACTTTTCCGTACTAATACTATCGCTGACATCTTTAGGCAGCATACTGAAGTTACGCCATCTATGATAGTCGCCGTGCGAAAGATCCAACGCCGCACTCAAATAATTCCCTATACAAACTCTTATTAATCCTCTAATTTGCGGATCACTGTGACTTTCTAATAGAACGAAAATGTCACTCATATGCTGAAATTCGAAGTCTTTTTCGTCTTTCTCACAATCCATTTTATCGTCATCACTTTTAACACTTTTTTGTATCAAATCCGGAGCGTCCTTACTATGTACCTCGTCCGTTCTTTTCAACGGTCTTTTGGGTCTATGTTCCAAGTCTTTAAGATTATCGAGATTAGTAGTAGACTCCCCAAAATGGTCAAATTTCATGTCCAAATCTATGCTAGACGATAGTACGTCTCCGCTACTAGACATTGGGTACACTTGGTCGTTGCTAGTGGTCATATTAGAGTTGGTAGTAAAATTGCTATTGGTCATATTAGGGTTGGTACTGTCAGTGAGGGCGCTAGCGTTTAGTTCTTTTGTTCTGCTGTCTAGAATGTTGCTTGGGGCGTCCTTAGAGCTTCGTTGTTCGGCGCTGTCCTGTAAGTAAAATTTTAAATGATGAAAATGAAAACGTGTCTTAAATACCAAAAAAAACTTTACAACATAAGGCCAGGACCTCCTAAGTATAAAAAATATAGTAAATTGTTTGTATTATTAGAAAGCATAAAAGCTAAAAAGTTCACATGATTGGGTACTGAACTCGCAATTGTCGGCATATTGTATTAAAGATCTAACCACCAAGCTGTCTGTTATGAAATTTATTAGTTAAAAAAATGGCTTTTATTTTTGACAATATGGAAAGTAAGCGCCATCACGACCGATGTGGCGCAGTGGTAGTGCGACTGCCTTTGACGCAGAAGGTCCCGGGTTCGATTCTCGGTGGGTCACTCACAAAGTTGATATCTATCACTTTGTGAATTTGTTCCCAGTCTGGTTAGGACATTGCGGGCTGAACCACCCGATTGTCCGTAAGTAAGATGGTTCCGTGTTTCGGATGGCACGTTAAGCCGTAGGTCCCGGTTGCTGTCTATGATCACTTAGACGGCGGTCGTTACACAACCATGTCAGAAGCCTACTACTTGTAGAAGGCGGTTGAAAAATTCTGACACTAGGGTTCATCGGGTCGTAGGACGACTCGGTGTCCCACACGAAAAGAAGAAGAAGAAGCGCCATCACAATTGTTTTTTGAATTCGAAGAAACCGCTTATTTGTCAATCGAGTTACAAGACATGATGGTTTAGTGGTTAGACCGGTGGCACGGCACTCCAAAAGTCGTGTATTCGAATACTGCTAATGTGAATGTTTTGGTTTCATAAATTCTATATTTAACTTAACCTAGGATTTGGGCCAGGTTAGCCTTCGGGTTGCAGAGGTCAGAAGGCAGTCGCTCTGTGTAAAAACTTGTTTCCACGTCAAATGTCCTTGGTTAGGTAGCCGACCCCGACAGAGACCGGGATAAGGCAAGGAGAAAAAAAATCCATATTTCCATATTAGTGTCCACATAACTTTACCTGTGATTTTTCCAAAGACTTGCTATCTTTCTTAGACAGATGACTCTCTATGCTTCTGTTCAGGAGTTCTTGGCTCAAAGAGTTCGTCAAAGAGTCTTGATAGCAAACGTTCCTTTCCAATATGAAGTCGTTTATTTGGTCTTGGTTCGAATCTTCTGACGATCCTAGTAAAATAAGTTTTGGAATGAATACTTACTACTTTAAAAGGGTAAAAAAAACAAAGATGAAAATAAAATGGTTAAATCTCAGAAATGTAGCTAAAAAAGGCAACTAGCGAAAATACAAGTACCCACACTTTCCAAACCCTTAGAACCTAAAATAGAAAGCATAGGTCAAATTAACTCTACGCTAAGTCCTAGTCCTAGGCTATTTATATTGTGTAGCTGGCGATTTTCGGAGTCAATACGAGTTGATTGAATAACTTGTTTGCAAAAATTATAGCTTATCCTTTATGCCGACGCTTTAAACACATGAAAATCGAGCAAATAGTATTATACATACATACATATATCACGCCTTTATCCCTTGCGGGGTATTTTTTTACCTGAAATATTATGACACTTGATATCGGCATCCTTGTCTAGATACATGGTCATAGCTTGAGGATATAGTTGAAGAATCTCCGACAGACAATTCAAGGAGGAAGCTTTCACAGATACTCGTACAGATCTGAAATCAAACATTTCAATTAGTTTCAATTTTATTTACACATACACACAAATCACGACTCTAGCGGGGAAGGCAAAGCGTTAACCACCGTAACATTAAGGTTTTTATCACCATATCTGACAAATATTTAAGGGCTGTTTTAGAAATTTTTATATTTCTTTTCGTGTAGGACACCGAGCCGTCCAACGACCCAATGAACGCTAGTGTCAAAAGTCTTCAATCGCCTTCTATAAGTAGCAGGCTTCTGATAGGGTTGTGTAACTTAAGTAACGATCGCCGTCTAAGTAATCATGAGGACCGTTTTTATAAACTTACCTATCCGATATGAGATCGCCTTTGTTTCCGGCTAACAGGAATTTTGATGCTAGCAGTCTTGCACAGTATTTCAACTGTATATCGTCGTCACTTGATGAACCGATGTTGATCTGAAAACAAAACAGTATTGGGTTTTTAGGAAAGAACATAGGATAGGAGTTTTTAAAATGCTACATGAAAGTATTATATAGAAGATATTTTATTTTATATTACCTTTCTACGTTTGCATGTTTTTGATTTCTGACCAGACAATGTTAAGATATATTTAGTTTTTTATGGGCCGGAAATAATTGACAGGATAGATTAGTGGTTGCTGCTTTTTAAAGCTAATTCAAGAAAATGTAAGAAATAGCTAAAAAGTTCTAACGTTACTATACTTCATTTTCCATACTTCATTTATCCACAAGTTGAAAAAAGGCGTTACAAAAAAAATGCAAGTGACGTCCTGTAAGGGCACAGCTAACATCCAAATTGTGTATGATATTACCTTGAATCCAGTCTCATAATGAACATGGTCGACCTGGTCTTCCTTGGTGTCATGTTCGATCTCTTGTAGTTTTTCTGACAGGTCTTTGGTAAGTTGTTCTGTGTTTGGTATCGGAACTTCTGACAGGTCAGGCTCGCTTGACGGCGAATCTGGTGTCTGTAAAATTATAATAAATATATGCATAGTATAAAATGAAGACATGTTGGTACAAAAGTCTTTTTTTTTTTTTTTTTTTTACTTAGCCTGTTCGATGTCCCACTGCAGGGCAAGTCTTATGCTTGTAAAATTCCGTTGCGAGTCGAAGCCTTATGCTTGTAACTTTCGAGTAAAAGTTTTATACTTGTAACTTTACCTCTTTTGTGAGATCTTCGACGCTCAAACTCGGCGTATTCAGCTGCAATAAGCTCCCTAGGCGTAGTTCACCAGTAAATGTCAATTTTGGTTGGTATAGCTTATGCTGAGCGAAAAGTCTCACACTTGTAAATTATTTTACCAGTAAAAGTCTTATACTTGTAACTTTACCTGTATAGTAAGATCTTCGACACTCAAAATCGGCGTATTGAGCTTCAACAAGCTTTCAAGACGTAGTCCATCAGTAGATGTCAACTATGGTAGGTATTGCTTATACTGAGCGAAAAGTCTCATTCCTTAGCCAATAAAAGTCTTATACTTGTAACTTTACCTCTATAGTAAGATCTTCGACGCTCAAACTTGGAGTATTAAGTTGCAACAAGCTACCAAGACGTAGTCCACCAGTAAACGTCAATTCTGGTTGGTCGCGTTCAGCTAAAGGTACAGGCACACGGCAGGATACTGCGCTTGCTGAACCTTAAAAATATATAGAATAATATATGGGAACAGTCTGCACTAAGTTGGCACAGAAAAATGCTATAAATGTGTTTACAATAGTGTTTTTATTCGTCTGTACGCTTGTTCGAATCAAACGTACCTACGTACTTAGACTGACCCAAACAAGGTAAAATTTCGTAATGGTGTGTTTACTTATGAGACAAAATCATGAAAATTCCATGTTAAGTTGAAACTCGGAAAAATACTGTAACTAAGTAATAAATTACGTGTTTTTATGCAACGGTGTGTTTTAGTAAAATCATCTCAAATGTATGAACATTCTATGCTAAGATTTTACCCGAAAAATCAAATTTCTGATATTGTTTTGCGTCACACCATTCATTGTTTTAACACTTGAATTTCTTACTTTCTTACAAATAATAGATAAACTTTTCTACTTACTAATATTCCTCTTATGCCTCTTCACATTGACATTTTCCAAAGTGACTACTTGCGGATGAACGTCCAAAAGTGCTTTTTTATACCGACCGGAGGCTTGCGAAAGTAATGTTGTGAGACATTCCATCACTGCGTTTTGTGTGTTGTGGTCTGTTAGTGATTCTAGGTAGACAACGCATATGTGATAAAGCTGAAACAAAAAGACATAGTTAATGAAAAACAAGAACCTGATGGCAGCAATTTCAGAGTAAAATGCGTATAAAATCCGGCCTTTTGAATTCATATTTTTTTTGTTATTAGTGAGTGCTACACGGCCTTCAATATTTCTCAGACGCGGCGATAGCGACCGTACCGTACCGAACGTTAACTTTCTGTCCGCCCCGTAATAGGATAAAGGCGGGATATGTGTGTATGAGTGTGTGCCACTCACGCTGCTGAGACGAATCTTACGACATCTGCAGCAATTTCAAAATTATATTTTTCATTCAAAATCCACCATATTGAATTTATCCAAATAAATAAAAGAAGTAAATTATCCAGGAAATGGACAGCAGCGTTGTCTATAAATGCAATATCTTCCACCGCGCTCGCCAATCCGCCTGCCAAGCGTGGAGAGTATGGCAATAGGGCCTCCGATAGCGGGAGGCTCATGTCCGGCAGTGGACGCACAGTGGGGTTCCGTGACTTTTAAAGGTAACCTTACCTCCAAATAATCCTGTACAGTGAAAACATCGTTGTCAGTGATTTTGGCGATGTTGTTTCTCTGCAATATCGACTTGATCATGCCGAACCAACCGACCACCGCTGTCTTCTCTTCCGATACGGGCCATAGTTTTTCTGTAATAGAAAAACAATAAAAGTCTTATAAAAAATAGAAAAAATAAAATAGAAAATCGCTACTAAACCTGACTGAGACAAAACCAGAAAAAAACGAAGGTAAAGCAAGCTACCTTAGAAACTCCATAAACCACAGAAGCCATAGTTAGAAAAGTGCGTTTAAATTACGTACAAGTGATCGCTGTATTTCGTCATCAAAATTATCAAAAAGGCCATAAACAACACAGTATTAATTCAAAAAAGACTTACCAAAAATTTTTCCCAAAACATCAGTAAGCAGAGGCTCCCGGTGTGCAACTAAGTGCGCCACGCAGGTTGCTGAGCCGCGTCTTACCGCCGCCTCTGAAGATTCTATATGGACGAGCAATGCTTTTGCTAGGTCTGAAAAAATAAGTAGTATTTATTATAATAATATGTGGAACTAAAAGCAACTTTTTTGAATGAAATAAAAGCCACGATGTATAATTTAGGAAATATAATTTGAGCCGATTCAATTATGAGACGTCAAGGCGAATAGGCTCAAATTATATTTCCTAAACTATACCATGTGCAATTGGCTACTTGACTGTAGTATGACTTTTATCAGTTTATCGTACCATTTTTGTCTGTTTCCGGTCCAGGGTTTGCACTTGACTGCATACTCTTTAATTATTTTGCCTATGTGACATTCAGAATAGTTTAAAATCTACTTTTGCTCTCCCCCAATCTATCCATCAGTAGTATAATCAGCCAAAGCATCTAAAATCACTTGAATCTCCTCAGTTTGTAGAACGATTTGCGTCATTTTCGGGAACAGAGTTTGCGCCTGACTGCGTATCTTGACTCCCTAATTTTACTGTGTAATATTGTGACCAGGATGTGACTTAAGAGTTTAAAATCTACTTTTACTCACCCCCAATCTCTTCATCGGTAGTATAATCAGCCAATGAATCCAAAAGCCTAGGGAGGTTATTTTCCAAGGCTTCTAAAATCACTTGGATCTCGTCAGTTTGTCGTACGATTTGCGTCAATTTCGGGAACAGAGTTTGAGCTTGGCTGCGTATCTTTCCGACGCCAGGACGCAGCCAGCATTCGCCCAGGCATACTCGGGATAAAGCTGCGCGGACCCATCTGGATTAGTCAAAAAGATTTGAGTTAGGAAGGGTATTAGAACATGCTTAATACTGATATTTTAGACTGTTCTATAACAACTGTTTAAGCAAATGGTTAGTCCAGTGTAGCATTCTGAGTTTGGTCACAAAATAGGGAGGGCCTAGGTTTAATTCTATAAGGACAGAAAGCCCAGAGAGACAGACATTCTACACTTTGTAAGATTTATTTAGGAAATGGCCAATAACTGGAATCGCCTAGATCTAATAAGAAAGATGGTTCTGACATTTTAAGTTATCATTTCTGGTTGCAATCTATGTTTTCTTAGCGAGACGATGGAGACAGCACAACCATGAGCAACTAAAAACTCTCACACTGGGTTTTATTGACTTTGGCATTTCATTGATTGGCTGTTCATAGTCTTTATTATCCCACTGCTGGGCAAAAGCCTCCCTTCTCTTTTCATCCTGTTCTATGTACTCTGGACCTCCAGGTGCCAGTTGTTACTAAATCCATCCAGATCATCGCGCCACCTGCGAAAGGGTCTGCGCTGCATTGTTTTTGCCCCTATTGGCTGGCATATGACAAATGTAACCAATGCAATTTCCAACATTCATATTAAATGTAAATCAATATTTAGACAAATACCTGGCATTCTTGGTGTGGTCAATCTGGTTCTGCAGTAAGATGTTTGTCTTGTAAGAGTGGAAGGCGAAACCTCCAACTACAGCCCTGTTAAGTGCCTCATCTCCCACTAAGCGCACTTCAGCCTGAAATATAAGTAATAAGATGTTAAAAAAACAAAATCTTGACTGTAGTAATTGGTAAACTTAAAGTCATATAATGGGCTTCAATTTTGAAATGGATTTTTGTATGTGTGATATTAATATAGCCAGCAATGGCTTGCGCCTGCTGCTAACATTTCCTGCCTGGCTAACATGCGTGCCACGATATATTTTGTTGCTTCATATGCGCACAATGTCACTACGGAAGAATGAATTTTAGCATGACATGCATGTTACCATGCTGGCAAGTATTATACATAAAAACCTTTCTCTTTATACACTCTATCTATTATAAAAAACTGCATCAAAATCCATTGTTGGTTTGTATTTTTTCAATTATTTCATATGTTCATAACCATCTAGGCTGTTCAGATTCAACTGTTCTCGCACCTTTATTCATCAACATTCTCCTTGCCTAACCTGTTTTCTGTCAGGGTTGGCAACCTAATGATATTAAAATCTTAGAGAGCATCTGACTAGGCATGGGTTGGGATGCAGTTAAGAGAGCTGTTATCCATTGGGCCCTTGATAGATTTGTTCTAGACTGTACATAGCCTATTCTATACTTTAGGGGGTATGTTGCAGCCAAGTGGTTAGAATAGTTCAGTTGCAAAGCTAGGCTTTTTGGTCAAACAAAATCATCAAGCACATACGTAATACTGCATTCAAATCAATAGCTACCTACAGCATTTAGTTTCAAAGTAGTCAGTTGTTACTACTACTCATGCTTGGTTATCGTTATAATTAGTTAATGGGATGGTAAGTAGTTTCCAAATTACTCACACTATCATTGCTAGCCAAATTCAACAGGACAGGTATAGCCGCGTGTAGTAGGTTGGCATAATGTTTAGCACAGTTTTGACGACTTCCTAAAGCCCCCAGGCACCGGCCTAATGTCCCAGCCGCTGTCTGAAGGTCATGACTCCTAGAAAACACCAAATTGAATAACAAAAACACACAAAACACGAGCCTAAATCATTGTAAACGTGTTGTAAACACCCGAAACTCACTTTGCGGAACGGTCTACGTTTTTTAAGTATTCCAAAGCTTTTTCAGCTTTCTCCAGCACGTTCATGGCTGAAGAGTCTTATCCAGTGTGTAAAGATGTAGTTTTCAGCATTATTATTGCGAAGATAACGAGAAAATCACTCAATTTCCGCCGTGCAAAACAAATACGGAATAATCAATCGCGACTTCCATTGAGGATACGTTAATACGTTTAGAAACTAGAAACTACATAACCAAATACATACTATAGTTCATAGACGTCATAACTAATAGGTGGCACTGAGAATTTTTTTTTTCGTTCGTCTAGTTCCTATTAGACGGCGCTCGGAGCGAATTATTTGGTGTAATATTCCATTGATATGGAACGGGGTATTATATTAAATTATGAAATTGTAATTATTTTATTTTTATACAGACATACATATGTCACGCCTTTATCCCTTGCGGGGTAGGCAGAACGTTAACACCCGTTAAAAACGGTCGCTATCGCCAGGTCTGACAAATATTGAGGGCCGTTTGAGATAATTTGTGTATCACTATAGTGACAAGTTGTCAGCCTGTCGCCTAAAAATTATATAAATTATATAATCTATTTTTATTTAATACCTAATAAAGCACTGAACGCATTAAAATCCCATTAAACAGGGGTAATAGTTTTTATTGGGCACTGAACATAACTTGACAAATTCCTCAATCTGAAAGCGCCATCTAGTTCAGATACGCGTTGAAATCATACCAGCCCAATAGAAACTATTAGTCCTATTTATAGTCTGTAAAATATAGGATGGTCCCTGTGCTGTGACGTATGTGACCTTGGAGCAAATGCTAAAAAATAATAAAATAAACATAAGGTCCATTTTCCTAGTAAACAAAGGCAAAATGTCACAGGGACCATATTTTACAGACTATATATAGGAGTAATAGTTTTTATTGGGCATTTTTTGGGCTAATATGATAGCAACACGTGTCTGATTTACACAATTTCAAAAGGTGATTTATAACCCCTATCGATGGGAAATTGCACCGTTTATATGTATAATTCATTTCGAGCGCCATCTACTAGGAATTAGTAACTAAACGAACAAAAGAAACATTCCTATTAAAACATTATTATGATAACAATATTATATCGGGGTGCTTTCAATGTGCTTTGTTATTCTCATAAATATAAATACGAAATAAAAAAAATCCGACTCAGCTTTTCCAGCAGTCGCACTCAGTGCCACCTACTAGGATCTAAACAAACAAAAAATCTCATTATAGTTTTGAGATTTTGAACGCACTTTTGTGACCTTGACTTTGACAGCAGCGAAATTTATTTATGCGCAACAAAAATTGTGCATAAAACAATGTGCAGCATAGTGAACAATCTGCAAAATTCAGAAATCAGGGCCCCAAGTCTGCTATTTTTTGTCATTGTAACGCCATCGAAACTCAACTGTCATTGAACTGCCATTGTGATTTTTCTATACTATAAACTGTTAGCAGAATACGAAATGGCCAAAATGATACAACTGAGATCCAATTGACATCCAACTGAAACGGTTTTCATTTTAGCAGACTTAGGGCCCTGAAAATTGGCTTAAACAAGGTATTTGATTTACATCTACGATTGCATTAAGATCACCTCGCGCACGTGAATGCGTGTTTTTCTCAGCTTAACAGTACTTTTTGTCAGTAAAGTTGCGATTTTATGTGTTCCGTTCCGGGGCCATAAAAACTACGCCAACGTTGGTCTACTTGGTGGAACAACCAACCAGTCCAATCACGCCTTTGGGGAGAGCGAGACTGGGCGTAGGAATTGCTTTGAGATGAACAGATTCGGCAAATTCGTCAAATTGTAAGGTTGCCTATGCGGCCGTGGCTCACATTTTGAGTTGGGTAGAAATTTGTTGCACATTACTGTTTGCTTACTTGATGAATTGACATTTTGATAACCTCAAAGACAACAACAAATAATTTTATTTACAGATTTCCGTTTTAATCTTGTTATCGTGCATCTGACTACAAATTTACATTGGTTCCCCTATTGTGTGGCTCATTGGTTAGAGTTATAACGTCTCACCGGTTTCAGCAAGTAAGAATATTTAATTTTTTACCATTTCTTCCTTGCTATTTTGCATTTATTACTTTATATTTTTGTACAATATATTGTAGGTATTTTATGATTTTGGGTTCGATTATTATCGCCCCGAAAAGTATACTCTAACTTGTTGTAGTTAGCAGATGGTACGTACTAAACCTGTGTCTAAAAGAAGGTTAAAGTTTGTGTATCTACCTACCTCAGCTACCTACATATTGCTTGTATTGTAGGTATGTTTATATTGTGCTATCAGCGCCACCTTAACCTGCCAGTTATTTTTTTTTTTTTTCTACGATGGGCTTACTCTTGACCCCAATCTTACCCTAAAGCAGAGATGGGATCTACGGTGAAGCGAGCTTGCCCAGAAGATGCCTATTCACTCTAGACTTAAAGAGATTCAGGTTATATGCACTCGGAAATACAGACGCAGGCAGGGAATTCCATTCTTTAGCCGTGTGCATAATGAAAGATGATTTGAAGCGCTTAGTGCGTAATGTGGGTATTTCAACTAAGAACGGATGGTAGCCGGCCGTGCGTCTGGATGTCCGATGGAAGAAAGGAGACGGTGGTATGAGTTCATGCAGCTCACGCTGCCAGTTTCAACAAAGTTGGCTATACTTAAGAACTGTATACAGGACCATAGTATACTGATCTCTTAAATTGTACCTATTTGAAAGATAGAAAGTAAAAAATTATATTTATTACTGTCATCTAAGCTGGTACATATAAACTTGTGTATAAAAATGAAATTCTTTTATTTTACCAACTTTTTACACATTGAAACATAATAACATTCTCATCACTTACATTAAATTTTTCATCCCAAAGCAACGCTAAGCCAATAATCCCATTATGTCAGAAGGGGACGACTTGGAAATTGACGTGATGCATGGACTGAAGACCGTCCTGTCTCAGATTGAGGCTGCTGTTGCTCGGAGAAGCAAAGTGAGTAGTTATGTAGGTAATGCTTGACTTAAACTGTTGACACAAAAAGAATAAGATAGGAACCTTATACAGGGTGTAAAAAAATTACTGCAAACATTTTAAAGGGTGACCCAGTCCATGAAACTGAAGAACTTTCCCCAAGGAACAAAAGTCGAAACATAAACAAGAAAAATTTAGACCTCCCATACAAAATTTATCACCAACCGACCGCAAGTCTATTTGTATGGGAGGTCCAAACATTTTTTCATATTTCGACCTATGTTTCTAAGGGAAAGTTGTTCAATTTCATGGGCTCATCCACCCCTTTAAATATTCACACCTCATAATATTTTATATTAGGAATATGGAACTTCATGTTCTAAGTAATTCTGAAATGTTTTACACTAGTTTTACTAATGAATCTATAAATAAAAATATTGTGCTAAGCAAATTATTAATTATTGTTCCATGACAAAAAGTTTATTATTATGACGTATTCAGGTGCAGATCAACAGAGTTATTTATGAAGTGTTTTGAGGTTTTCACATACCAAAAATTTGTTACAAGTCACAAACAAAAATACAGATACACTCTAATATAGCAGTACAACAGTTATAAACAGACCAGTATGACAAATCCTCCTTCCTTTCGTGTGGGACAACAAATCGTCCAACGACCCGATGAACCCTAGTGTCAGAATTTTTCAACCGCCTTCTAAGTAGCAGGCTTCTGACATGGTTGTGTAACGACCGCCGTCTAAGTGATCATAGACAGCAACCGGGACCTACGGCTTAACGTGCCATCCGAAACACGGAACCATCTTACTTACGACAAATAAGACAAATTAGATTAGTATGACAAATTAGATATTATTATTCAAAACCAAGTTCTTCTTAGCGAATCAATTCTAGCGCTCAAATATATTTGGACCATTACCAATACAGAGCTATTTAAAAAAAATGTTCTACCAAGTTTTCCTAAGTAATTCCACTAATATCACCTTTCAGGATCTCCCTCAAGTAGCGCCCAGACTTGTAGCCGTTTCCAAAATCAAGCCGGTACCACTCATAATCCAAGCGTATGAGGGCGGTCAGCGTCACTTCGGGGAGAACTATGTCAATGAATTGGCTGAGAAAGCTATCGACCCACAGATCCTAGATAAATGTAAGGAGATCAAGTGGCATTTCATTGGGCATTTGCAGACTAATAAGATTAATAAGTTGCTTGGTAAGTTAAGTTACTTTTGTAGTTACACACTCATCCTTCTTGCCTTATCCTGTTCTCTGTCTGGGTCGGCTACCTAACCTAGGGGATTTGACGTGGAACCAAGTTTTTACACAGAGCGACTGCCATCTGACCTTTGCAAACTGAAGGCTAACCTGGCGCGAATCTTAAGTTTATCGAATTTGAATATGGGTTTCATCTCAATGTTTTTCCTTTACCGTAAGAGCAATCCTTGATAAAAATACGTGAGTAAAACACATTTATACATGGCGGGGATCAAACTCGGGGCTCATGATTGTAAAAACGGTGTCCTAACCATTTGGCCACGGCCTTTCTTTAAATAATCTTATTATTTTCCTTTACACAATTCCAGGATCACCAAACCTGTTCATGGTGGAGACAATAGACTCTGAGAAACTGGCTGACAGTGTGAACAAACAGTGGACCAAGATGAGGAAAGAAGAGAACAAATTGAATGTCATGGTGCAAGTCAACACTAGTGGAGAAGAAGGTATGACAGCTTGTCTTATCTCTCTCTTTTCATGTAGGACACCGAGTCTTCCAAGTAGCCTTTTTTAATAAATTAAAAAATACATATTTAAGCTACATATCACGCCTGTACCTTTATCCCTTGCCGTATAGGCAGAGTATTGACAGTCGCTATCGCTACGTCTCTGATAAAATTTGAGGGTTGTTTCAGATAAGTTGTATAATTATTTGTGATCACTATAGTAAAAGGTTGCCAGTATGATGTCGCATATTTAAACTCACTATTAAATAGTCACTCTCTTCATATTCCAGCCAAAAACGGCATCGCCCCATCCGACGCCACAAAACTCGTCGAGCACGTCTTAAAAAACTGCCCCAGCTTAGAATTCAATGGACTCATGACCATCGGCCAATACGATTATGACGTCAGTAAAGGCAAGTAAAGAAAACCCAGAGAACGCGCAGGCAGCTTTGCGTATCGCTTGGCAGGCGGAATGGCGAGCGCAGTGCAAGGTGCCGCATTCACGGGGAACACTAGATGGTTTGGACGCCCATTGCCTGGATGATTAAACCTTACAGTTAGACGCTTATTGGGGTGATGCTATAATAAGGCGGCACCACACGGCAAAAGTAAAGTGCCTAAGTATCTCTGCACTGCACAAATCTCGCCTTTATCCCTCGCGGGGTAGGCAGAGCGTTAACAAGTATCATAGCTACCAAAGTTTTTGGTTGACTAAGTTATGTATTAAGCCTTTATGTATCAAGAATTTAGCTTTTTAATAGAAAAACTAAGGAGGGCGAGATGGTACAAAAACACGGATTCGGCGTTCCATAGATACTATTCTAATATATGTATTAATACTTACTAGAATCGAATAAGTTAAAATTTCTAATATCTTAAATTTATGCCGTGTGATGCCGGCTTAGAATAGCATCGCCCCACATCCTTCCCGAGGGTGTCGTAGGAGGCGACTAAGGGACTCGAGAGTATTGGTGTATCACAATTTTTAGGCGACAGGCTGACAACCTGTCACTATTGTGATACACATGTTTTCTGAAACTACCTTGGAAAACAATCCTCAACAATGTCAGACGTGGCTATAGCGACCGTATTCTTACGGCCGTTAACGCTCTGCCTAACCCGCAAGGGATAAAGGCGTGATATATGTATGTATGTATGTAAATTTATGTTATGCCAGAATTTTGGCATGCAAAATCTTTAAATATTATTTATTAATTTAATAATATAACATTTCAGGTCCTAACCCAGACTTCCTATGTTTGGTGAAATGTAGACAGGAGGTGTGTGAGAAATTGGGACTAGATATCAACAATGTGGAACTGTCTATGGGAATGTCCAGCGATTTTGAACATGCTGTAAGTAGCTATAACGTAAAACGAAGTTTGGGGTTCGATACCCGATGGTAATTGCCAAAAATTATGATGTGCTGAGTTTGAGATTGTTCTCAGTTCGACTACGACGCTTCACTTCAAGCTGAATTACTTTATTGCATAATCACTTGGTCGTCTTGCCAACTGATGTCTGTAAAAGGCTAGATGAGAAAAAAATGTGTCGAATATTTTATTCCGATGCCGTGTGATGCCGGCTTAAAATAGCATCCCCCATTTCTTTCTTGTGGGTGTCATAGAAGCCGACTAAGGGATTAGAGGGTTTTGTGTGTATTGCAATTTTAGGCGATAGGCTGACAACCTGTCAAGTGATACACGACTTATCTGAAACGACCCTCAAACATATTGTTAGATGTTGCGATAACGACCGTAATTTTACTGTTGTTAACGCTCTGCCTACCCCGTCAGGGATATAGGCGTGATTTGTGTATGTATGTGTATGTGTGAGAACAAATAAATTAGTGGAGAGACGTAGAAGTAAATACTATAAAAAACAAATTAATACGCATTCGGGAGATTTAAGAAAACTATGGCAAATTCTGAATCAAATGACGGGAAAAGTTATAAAATCAATAGATGATGCCATAGTTAAAGCGTTTAGTTCATTAGGATCTAATTTAAAAATAGCTGATATGTTTGGCCATACCTTTAGAAAGGGCGTACAAGATATTATACCTAAATGTCCGAGTAAATTAGTTGACAATAAAATTTATAGAAAGCCGTTGGATAGATCACTCTTATTTAAGAAAGCTACCACTAAAGATATTCAAAAAGTTATAATGAAATCTAATAGTAATAAAGCACCGGGAATAGATCGGGTTAGGGGCGTTGATTTGAAGATGATAGCAGACAAAATCGCATCAGCTATAGCTCACTTGATTAACGCTAGTGTATCCACTGGAACCTATCCAAATGAGTTAAAAATTGGTCTAGTTCGTCCAATTTTCAAGGGAGGTGATTGCAAAGATAGTTCAAAATATAGACCCATAACTATGTTACCATCGCTGGACAAGGTTGTTGAACGTTTTGTAAGTGGTCAAATACACGATTTTTACGGAAAGAACGAGGTTTTATCCAAAAATCAGTTTGGGTTTCAGCCCGGAAAGAGCACAACAATGCTTCTTTCTAGGTTTGTAGATGAAGTCAATAAGCATCTTGACTCTAAAAATCACGTTCTTGTTGTATTAATTGATTACAGCAAGGCGTTTGACACTTTGCGACATGAAACGCTGATAGAAAAACTGGATGACACTGGTATTAGGGGTCAATTGTTGGAATGGTGTAGGAGCTACCTATCAGACAGATCTTACCACGTAAAGATCGGAAACTCACTCAGTCAAAGGGTCAAAGTCACAGAGGGTACTGCACAGGGGTCAGTTCTTGGACCGCTGCACTATCTTTCATACGTCAATGATATGAACAATTGTGTAGAGTTTTGCAGTGTTTACCAATACGCGGATGACACGTGTCTACTTATTGCAGATAGAGACCTAAAAACTGCCGAACGAAAACTGCAGTATGATTTTGACAGGATGTGCCGCTGGTCTCATGATGCTGGTTTGGTGCTCAATGCGGAAAAGACAAAATTGTTACATGTACGTTCTGCGCAATCGAGAACTGTTGTCGATGTTATAGTCACGGGACACGGGCATGACTGCTTGCACTTGGTACCAAACCCTGCGTCTTGTGATTGCCCACCATTACAACAAGTTGACGTAATAAGATACCTTGGTCTGTTATTGGACAATAAATTTTGCTGGAAACCCCATGTAGATCTGGTCTGTGATAAGTTACGAGCTTTCTTGGCCAAACTATATGTACTACGTAGCAGGATTCCTTACGACGTGCGAGTTTCAATGTACACTGCTTTGGCACAGAGTATTATACTGTATGGCCTAAGTAGTTATGGCCGTACATTCAAAACTTATTTGGATCAAATATATAACATTCAAGTAAGAATACTCAAATTAGTTGTTCCGTTTGACGTAAAATTGAAAGTTACAGACGACATTGAGCTGTTTGAGTTCTGTAAGGTATTACCTGTTCAAACTCTTTTCAAAATATAAATTCTAAAAGAACAGTACTTCCGAACAGAATTACAGAGCCCAATAAGTCACTTGAAGATCACGAGGCAAGTTACTAATAAACTTTTAAAAATACCAAAATACCACAACTTCTACGGTAAACGAACATCTGAGTACTTAGTGTCAACTCTTATTAATTTGATTCCCCTAGAAACGCGAGAGAAAATATCTAAGAACAATATTTCCCGTATACTTAAGGAAGAACTGCTAATATTGTTATCGAAGGCATAAAAAGTTGATCGAGTGTCTTTAACTAAATGCAACAGCCTGTATAGTGGAATCTGCGGACCGGTTTTACTGACTGGTCGGGATGACGTATTGGTGGCCGCCAACACGCCGCTGCGCTGGCCGACGGACTGTGATTTGATTAAATATTATTATAAATCTTTGTATACCTTCTTCCTTACGTAACTAACGTATTGTTATTGCTTAAATGTTGCTAGTTTTACTGTTATTGTACCTATAGCGGAATTATGTCTTCGAGACAAACCTTTACGAGGTTTAACGAGGGCATTGACTAATTATTTTGTTTATGTATACTATGTCAAATAAAATAAAAAAAATAAAAAAATATGTCATATTTTATTCGATACTCTAAATTACGGACTGCATGGATTTACTTATTTTTTTATTCTTATGTTTCAGATTGAACTAGGAGCCACTACAGTGAGAGTTGGATCTACAATCTTCGGCGCTAGACCACCAAAAACCAAGTAGACTGTGTTTTCGTGATAATGGAGATTCCACCTGGTTCTATCGGGTCGTTCGTCGATTCTGTGTCCCAAACAGAAAGATGTATTTTATGAAATAAGCGAAAGATACAAACTAAGCTATAATTTATTGTAAGTTGTTTTGTTTTATTATTGTAGTTGTAAATAAAATGGGCTTTCATTAAAAGCAACTCTTGTATCTCAATATAATATCCTTTAAAAAAAAAATGTTTATTAGGAAAAAATGCCGCAAACAGCATCCGAACGTGTCTTTCGCTATCAGTAGATACTAGAATCGACTCTAGCCACTGGGCGACCGCGGCTCAATAACGGATTTTTTATTTTGTTTATTTTGATTTGTTCTTCTTTTAAAAGTCAATAAATAAAGTGATTCAAGAGGCTTATAATACATGCCAGGACAATGTCTTATTCCTAAGAGAAAATTATTAGCAGTGGGTGCGAAAAAAAACTTATTCAGAGTCACCAATGAAATTAAGTTAGATTGTAGTTGGTAGATTAGTCAAATAATCGCGCCAAAAAATATAAGTGTAAAAATATTAGCTGCACGTGTGATGCCGGCTTAGGATTGCCGTGTGATGCCGGCTTAGAATAGCATCACCCCATTTCTTCCCGCGAGTGTTGTAAGAGGCAACTTAGGGATTCGAGCGTTTCATGTGTATTACAACTTTAGGCGACAGGCTGACAACCTTTCACTACGGTGATACACGAAACATCTGAAAGGGCCCTCAATACTTGTCAGACGTGGCGATAACGACCGTAATTTTACGATCGTTAACGCTCT
Source organism: Keiferia lycopersicella (assembly GCA_029255805.1). Classification (NCBI taxonomy): domain Eukaryota; kingdom Metazoa; phylum Arthropoda; class Insecta; order Lepidoptera; family Gelechiidae; genus Keiferia; species Keiferia lycopersicella. Next base: position 3,161,663 of record JARACZ010000028.1, read on the forward strand.
GCCTACCCCGGAAGGGATAAAGGCGTGATTTGTGTATGTATGTATGTAAATATTTGAAGGGGTGAACCAGTCCATGAAACTGAACAACTTTCCCCAAGGAACATAGGTCGAAATAGGTATGAAAAAGAATTTGGTCCCCATACAAACTGACTTGGTCGGCCGGTACGTTTTGTGTGGGAGGTCCAAATTTTTTTTTTCATTTTTCGACCTATGTTCCTTGGGGAAAGTTGTTCAGTTTCATGGGCTGGTTCACCCCTTAAAATATTTGCAGCAATTTTTTTTATACTCTAAATTATGTAAAGTGATCAGCCCAATCAACTGATATAATAATGCTAAAAGCCTTTATACATTCAACTGATTTTGAGATTGGCTATATCAATCAACACATCAGATTACAATGGCGAAATCATTATTGGAGTGACACATTTCCATTCTTTATTCAACACAATAGCTTATCAGTCGAATTCCCTGTTTATCTATTGGATACTTAACTAGTTTTCGACCCTCGGTTTCACTTAGATTTTATTGCTATGTAGAAAAGTAGGAGCCTTACATTTTTTGTTTTTCTTGCGACTGTATTTTTTTTATGAAAAGTACTTAGTTCAAGTATTCGATGAATTAATTATATTAGTTTTATGATAAAGTATATAATTATTTTTATGAATGTCAGACGTGGCGATAGCGACCGTTTTCTTACGGCCGCTAACGCTCTGCCTACCCCGCAAGGGATAAAGGCGTGTTATATGTATGTATGTATGTAGGTACAGACTAAAATACACACAAACACTCCTTTCAAATACCTTTACATATAATATAAATAATGTAAATTATTATTGTCCTTGTGATGCCGGCTTAGAATAGCATCATCCCATTTCATTCCCACGGGTGTCGTAAGAGACGAATAAGTGACTTGGTTTTATGTGTATTACAAATTTTAGGCGACAGGCTGACAACCTGTCACTATAGGGACACACAAATTATCTAAAACGGCCCTCAATATTTATCAGACGTAGCGATAGCGACCGTTACCGCTTATACGGCCGTTATCGCTCTGCCTACCCTGCAAGGGATAAAGGCGTGATATAATTATGTATGTTGTGTATGTATCATTATCACCTGATAACTATCTATCTTAGTAATAAAATATGGTATTGATTGGCTTGCGTCAGTGTCCATATGGCAAACTTTCTATTGATAATCCTTCTACGAAATAAATTTTAATTCATTACAGACAAACAAACATACGTACAGTCTCTCCACTTCACTCATGATCAACAAAATTTATAAAGGATGCGATTTTTTCGAAACAGCAATATTTATTATTACTTTTGGGGAATCAGCAACTTTAAAGGAATCGTGCAGCATAATTGAGGTCTGATTGTCCGTAACAATCACAAAGATACCGAAACCTTAATTTTTTTATTGTTCATGCATGAGTTATGTTGAGCGACGACTGTACCTACTTATCATTTGTTGTTTTGTTATCATTATGCATGAGTAATGTAGATTAATCATTTATCCTTGCATTTATCAGACAATTATGGATAAATTAGTGTTTATTATTAGTTTGTGCCAGTGTGTAATGTGCATAGGTATATCAGTTATGTATAGTGCGTATCTTTTTTTATCCATTACAGACAAACAAACAAATCTTTTCAAATATGAGTAGGTATCTAATATAGATAAATCATTTATTATCAGTATCAGATAATTATCGATAAATTAGTGTTTATCTATGTGCTAAGCCAGTGTTCGCGATGGCGGTAACGCGAAGGGAGTACATTTTCTCTGCGTTTCTTTTGGGACTGCTGTGTATTTTGTTTACTGTGGTCGCCATTTCGAGTGATAGTTGGGTGAGTATTTGTTTTAAATATACGTAAGTAAAATAATCACGCCTTTTTCCGGAGGGTAGGCAGAGATATCCTCTACTTGCTACGATCCTGACGCACCTCCTAGGTACGTTTCCTCGTTTATCAATATTTTCATACACTCTCGTCCGTTTAGGGTACTCTATTGGAATTTCAAACATCTGGGAAGTTCTAAAGAAAGTTCAGGTCAAATGTTGATGAATGTTGAGAAAGTGAAAGGGTTGTGTCTGGATTGTAGCAAGTGGAAAGATGTTTATCTCGGCTTACCCCTTCGGGAAAGAGGCGTGATTTTAAGTGTGTGTCGCGGTGTGATCAAATTTTGCCCTAATTTAAAGCAAGTGAGTGTTATATTTATTAAAATAGGGTGAATCTAGAGAGAGTTAAATTTGTAGAGTTACGCTCGAAAACCTTCTAGCAGGCGTGGTATGTTTGGCATATACTATAGTATAGAGGAAGGCCCATGTCCAACAGTGGACTGTTGTCGCTGTAGGTAGTTAATGATAGAAGCTATTTAGCTAGTGAAGTAAGCTTTCATCCATGAAGGCACCTTTTTAATGTACCTACCTTTGCGTGTTTTAAATACATTATGACATAAAATATCGATTAGATCATTATGATAGTACAATAATAAACTGAAGAATAGCCTACCTACACAAATGTTATCGATTTTTTATTATTAAGTAGAGACACCTATCATTGCCTTTATCGTGATGTGAATCATAAGAAGAAAATCATTGTTTTTCAAAATCACACCACACTGCATAACATACTTTAGTAGAAATATTGAACAAGGCAGCTATGATAGAAAATTGGTATAGGAGTTATCATTCTGGAAATATCGATGTGTTCCCGTTGTTCCCGCTAAAATTGCGGCAAGGTTGGAAAGGTAGGGGCAAGGTTTGGCAGGGTGGGGCAAGAGTGTAACATGGTAAGACATTGTCCTACCCTCTGCCGTAACTTATCTCACCTACTCCCCCTGCCCTACGTTGTCATACCTTGCCCCAGCCTGTTAAACCTTGCGCCACTCACCGGGGACAACGCAAAATCTTAAAACTATGACTACAGGTGCAATCCACAGCAGCAGCGACAGGCCAAACGGGAGACAACATCATCAAATATGGTCTATTCAGAGGGGAATATCAAGTTAACGTGCTGGACTCACCGACTTCTAACACTTTGTACAGTAAGTCCCTTACAATGACTCTGTAAGTCTCAAATAATGGTGAAGTAAAATTCAGTAAGTAAGATCAATCAAGTAATCTTGCAGTAAGATAAAGTTATTCGAGAACCCGCTTACTCCACCGGCCGTCCGTTCTACAACAGATGTGACCAGCCCACTGCTACTTCAGTTTGCTACACTTTCGTACTATAACTGTTACTATAGTCTTTTTGCGGACAGTCCTTGATAGGCGTACCGTTGGACTCCCTGCGGGCAGATGACCGATGACTTAAAGAGAGCTGCTGGTATGTAGCGATATGATGATAAAAGCGGTAGATGTCTTGTGAGCTACCTTGGGGAAGCCCATGTCCAGCAGCGGACTGCTGTAGGCAGATGTGATACTAAATTATATTTGTTATTTCAGTGACATGCGTCGCAGATGAAAATGCATGTGCCGTTAGCTGCAAAACCACCCCAGAAGCTAGAAAAGAAGAAGTAAGTAAAATTAACTTACACTTCTCTTATATGTCTTTTTAATTCCATCTGTAATTTAAAGTTATTTTTTTCAGGTTAGGCTCTTGGCTCAAGGCCGACGTCCTAACGTTGCGTGCAATGCGGATACAAGTGTTAACAGCATAGAACAGCGTAAGTAATCATTTATCGTACCTATTTGAACTTTATATCAGCAATTTCGTGTGCCTTATTCGTTTTTGCGATTGCTAAAAAAGTAAAAGGCATATCCCGAGAACTATGTGTTTCCGTTGTCCCCTTTGCCCTACTCGGCAGGGTTTGACAGAGTAGGGCAAGGTGTACGACCCTCTGCCCCAACTTGCTCTTCCTGCCCCACCTTGTCACACCCTGCCTTACACTAAACATCCCCAGTGAGGGTGGGGAAAGATTATCCAGGGTGTCTTTATAATAATCACATTCATATGGACCGACAATCGTATAAAAGTTGCAGGATGCATTCGGCTTAAATTCGCGGTCTGTGATCGCTTGATCGGGATAGGCAATGTCCATTAGTTAGTAGATATCTCACGGCTGTTAAATGTTAATGATGCCTTACATAAGATAAAACCGCTCTATGACTGCAATCAAAAATGTAGCATATCTATTCAAGAGCAAAATGAATAGATTTTTAGATTTTAGATTTAGATTTTATTTATTTAGATTCTGTTAAACCTGCCAGAACCTCATAAATCTGCTAAGCTCAGTTATTTATCTGATAAAATTCTGCAAAATATGGTGTATTCTCCACTGCATCACCGTTTTGCTGTACTGCATTCATGCTATTTCACCTTTAGTTGCGGTAGTCTCTGTTTGAGTCTCTATATTATGTTTCTATCAACTTTTTTCCAGTGGACCCACCACCAGTGATATCAATGGCTTTCTACGTATCGCTATTGGTATTCGTGTTTCTTCACCTACTATCGGCTGTGGTGTCATCTGGTTTGGCTATAGTAAATGCTACTAGGAACCCTACTGAACCTATATTCGGATTACCTGGTAAGTCGGTGGATATCTAAATTACAAAGTAAAAGCATTTTTGTTGTACGATTTGGTATACCTACTTTTTGACATAAATACATACACACACATATCACGTCTTTATCCCTTGCCGCAGGGTAGGTAGGTCAGTTACGGGATGTCTGATAAATATTGGGGCCGGTTAAAAAAACATGTAACACTATAATTATAGTGACAGATTGTCAGCCTAGCGCCTAAACTTTGAACCCTTCGGGTCGTCGCCAAGCTCTTACAACGCCCGCGTGAAGAAATAAATGGACTGATGCTATTCTAAGCTGGCATCACACGGCAGGTTAATTAACCAAAACGCTATTCCAAAAAAAATGCTGAAAGATTTTCAAACACCACAGCTATAATCTTGTTTATAATATCACTTTATGCTAATCAGTATTTTTCTGTAATCAGTATTTTTTAGTTGAATAGGTGAAAAGTTTACATTACCATTATTAGGCACAATAGTATCTAATGAAATAGTACCTATGCTAAAACTTTGGTCGTTACAAGTTCTATAACACAGTTATTTATATCCCTGTTAAATCTTTTGGATTACAAATGTAGAAATCCACAATAATACTAACCCTTTAAATCCTAATGGAACCTCGATTATAGTAAATCAATACTTAATCCAGATTAATTTTGACCCTAGTTTGTGTTTTGTGGATTAATTTAATGTTTGTTATAGTTATGATTTGTGTTTCATTATTCGAAGCTTACGATTACTGTATGATTAATAGGTAGAATAACCTGTCCTCAAGAAACTTATGACAAAATAAAAATAAAAACCTTGATACATATATCACGCTTTTGTCCCTTGCGGGGTAGGCAGAGCGTCCACGGCTATAACAGTATGGTCGCTATCGCTACGTCTGACAAATCTGGCAAAATAGTTCTGAAAAATCAAGTATATAGTGACAGGTTGTCAGCCTGCCGCTAAAAATGTAACAAGTACTTACACCTACACTACATGACAGCCGAGAGTCGCCTTTTACGACACCCGCCGGAAAATAATAGGGCTATTAAAAAGACGGGACCATACGGCTAATCGTTATGTTATGGTCCATAGATATTAAAAATAAACATACTGAAAATCATTCTAGTCTTGATGCCTTTTTGCACATTTCTTCTTTGGTAGGTAGCGTTCAAATGAATTGAAAAATCAAAAGATGAACATAATCCTAGTTTTTATTGTACCTGACTTTCCTGATTTCAATCTTATATTTCTGTTCCCAGGTTGCCTCTGGTCCAACATAGCTACTGGACTATTCGGACTACTTATCATGCTCATGTTTGGTATCTACTGGGCATCATCTGGCATGAAAGATCATCTGGCCTTGTCTGACATTGCCCAGGGAAACTTTGAGTTGAATCAAAGCCTGGGATATTCTTATTGGTAAGTTTCTGTATGATGCTGGGATAGAATAGCACCAGCCTATTCTTACTCATGTTAGGTATCTACTGGGCCACATCAGGCATGAAAGACCACCTTACTAGTAAATATCACGAAAAAAACCTACATAATACTAAATGTCATGTGGTGCCAGCTGACAATAGCATCACCCTTTTTTTTCTAATATTCTGTATCTGCTGGACCACCTGGTCTACCTACTCAATATCGTTTAACTATAAGTTACAATTTTATTTTTAAGATCTTTTATTTTACTGTAAATGCAAGCTAATAAAATATTTCTTGTTCTGGTTTTATTTTCTATTTCTGTTTCTGTCACTGTATCTGTCTCTATTCTCATTTCCTCCTTACTCTCGAAAAACACAACCCACTTTCTGATGCAGTCAATAATATCTAGGTAAAGGCAGATTATGATGATGATGTCCTTTGTTTCAGGCTACTAATAGCAGCGATGCTATGCTCCATAGGAAGTGCAGCACTTATCCAAGTTCGAAACTATTTACTAGAACGAGATCCGCCTCCTCCTACTATCAAGGTTGAAAACCATTCTGATGGCACTATTTTCTTGTATTGAGTACTACTATATTGTATTGTATTCAGAGATAAGTTCGTTATTTATTATGTGTATTGGTAAGAATAAAAAACTGTTTGTATAAAATGTTTCTTTTTATTTATGAATTATCGATCTGTCAGCGGTTTCATCCCCTGCTATCCTTATTCCCGTAGGAAAAAGACTTTCTGTCACGTTTTACTTGTAAACGTTCCGCTTGAATCACTGCATAAAAATCCGTCTTATTGCTTAGGAGGATGACATAGCAAGTCGAAGTGGCAGACAGACAAAAATATATACTTCACCCGTTTTTTGCGAGTTTCTTTTACTAACAACGCCATCTATCGTGGCGTAATAAAACAACATGCTAGTATACCGACTGAAATACTTTTATTAAATCGATTGACTTATTATCGACCTTATTGACCGTGACACTCCGATAAGTGAAAACACTCTATTTATCATAATTGCCCATTTACAAGCTAATTTATTTTTACGGTGGTAATATTCCAGTCAAGTGATGGATGGCGGCCAAATTGGAGCGGGTCGGCGGCTCGACCCTACCCGACCCTTAGCTCTTTACATTGGCGTATGGGTTAGTTCATAAGCGATTGCGGATTAGGCACTAACACACAATAGTACTAGGAAATTGTGGTAGCCGTTTCTCCTTCCCTCCGTGGCTCCCTCGAAACTTGGTAGCCGTGGTAACGTGGTAGTAGTGTGGTAGTCTGAGAAACGGCTACCACTCTATCCTAGTACTATTTTGTGTTAGTGGTAGTAATATTCCGGTCAAGTGATGGATGGCGGCCCAATTGGAACTTAGCTCTTTACATTAGCTTATGGGTTAGTTCTTAAGCGATAGCGGGTTAGGTACTACCCACTGTTCTGAAATTAGATAACTTCGTATCAATGGGTGGATACCACAGTTTAATTATGGGTGAATATCTTCATATTACCACAGAATAGCAGGTACTAGTGTACTAGTGTAGTGTGTGTAATGCTTATACAAAAGAGCAGAACTTTTTCAATATTTCGAACGTACTCCTTAGAGAAAGTTGTTCAGTTTCATGGGTGTTTTTGATATTTGCTCCTGTTTTAGGCGACACCCTTTGTTAGGTTTAGTTGTAGAAAGTTGTTCAGTTTCATGGGTGTTTTTGATATTTGCCCCTGTTTTGGGCCACACGTTGTGTTAAGTTTTGTTTTAATAAAAAAACACACTCAAATAGAGTGCTAATTTTGAACCGAATGCTACTATTGTAAGAATCTTTTCTCTAGATTAGGCAGATTAGTTTTTGATGTCTGTATGAAGAAAAATTACTTTTCGTAAATTTGTAGAGCACACGTGCTAAATCAGAATGATCCAATAAGCCGCTCATTCAAACGTTATAAGCTCGTTTTTCTGGCTGCGCTGTAGAGTGCGATCTCTGTGGCACAGCTCATATTATCTCGAGCCTTCCGGTCCATAAGAACTTATTCCCAAAATTTCTAGAACCACAAGGCGCAGAGAGGAACTTTCTGGCAAAAGCCACTTGTCCAAATCGTGGTCTGATTCCCGCTGTCGCTTCTGCTTTAATACCTTAATACCTAACAAAGGCACTTGAGTCTTCCAGGTCCATCCCAATTTGCATGTACTATTATTCCAAACGCATAATATAAATATGATTTATGCTTGCAATCGTAAACAACTCTAGGCATGAATATTAAATCGGATTTGGCATAATCCGCTGAGAATTGTTCAGGGTTGTAATAAAATAACACCCTAATAGATATAATATGTAGGTTGATACAAACGTAGGAGCATAATCTTATAGAGAACTATTGCCCTGTTCAAGCTGCGCAAGCTGTTACTCATTTTTCCCGTGGGAATAAGTGGTTTTCCCTACCTATATCTTTAAAAAAAAGTGCATCAGAATCCGTTGTGTAGTTACAGGCGTGAAAAGCGACTTTGCTTTGTATTATGTAATGATTGTGTTGTGTAGGTTAGGTACGTGGTACATGGCGTAAGGGACAGCTCTCCAAATAGGCTGCATTTAGGCTATGAATATGAATAACTTTCACCTAGCAACACATATTTACAGGAAAAGTATTTCTTTATTAGGTAAACAGGTCAGCTGATCATGTTGATGTAAGGGGTATCTAACTTTATTTTGTAGTTTCCTAGAAAATTTTCTTGATGATAGTTGTTCAGTTTATTACTTTTTACAGAACGTGGAGTTATAACCCTTTTATCGCGTGAAATAGCACTAACAAGTAAATACTATAAGCATGTAAAAGTTTACCTACTCTCTACGTGAAAAGTTGTAACGCCACAGGGGACGTATGCGTGAGAACATGGGGATATTGTGCACATAAATTATTTAGGATGGGACAGATAGCTGGCCCGATGGCATAGTGGATTGGGACCCCTGCCTGCCTCGCGAGGGGCGTGATTTTGATCCCCCTAGGGCACAAATATTTTCAGATAAGCTTAATTTTCAGATATTTTCAGGTGTCTTTATGGTATGAGAAAATTAATAAAGAATTAATTACGTATTTACAAAATGTACTTCCCTACATAAAAGTCATTACATCGGCCTATAGAAGTCCACTGCTGGACATAGGCCTCCCAGGGTACGCCACAACGAACGATCGCTTTCGCCATCCAGTCGCTACCAGCATCGGTCCATCTGGCCGCAGGACGTCCAACTGTAGGTACGCTTGCTGAGGCGTGGTCTCCACTCGAGAATCCACTTCTTACTCCACCGGCCATCATCGGTTCTAGTTTACCTCTTCAGTTTGCTACACTTCTGGACTTTATTTGTTACTTTGGTCTTTTTGCGGATAGTCTCATTACGGAGTTTCGGAGTCAGTGTGGAGTTTCAATTTTGGAATAACGAGATGAAGGTACGTCAATATTAAAATAAGTAGGTACTAACTACACATAGACGCCAACGCCACCCACAGCAAAGAAATAAGGTGTACACAATTCCAAAATAATATTCTTTCAACAACCTTTAATTTTCTGTACATCGCTCCCGCTGGCCTTAATAAAAAATAATACGTCTCGAGCCTACCACGGCTCACAAAATAAATTGGTCTGCGTCGGTGAAAACGTGCCGGACAATCAAAATGGCCGACAAACAAAATGGCGGGTAAATTGCAGACGACGGATTGAATATTTACCTAAATCATGCCTAGATCTAAAATGTTTTCGACCTTAGAGTCGAGATAATCAAGTCTGTGTTTTTGACCATGAAAGCATGTGCCTGGGTTTGTCGTCACTCGTGAGTGTTTTATTGTACATACATACACAAATCACGCTTACATCCCTGACGGGGTAAGCAGAACGTTAACGAGTCTAATGTTAACGACAGTAAAATTACGGCCGTTATCGCCACGTCTGACAAATGTTTGATGGCCGTTTTAGATAAGTCGTGTATTACTATAGTGACAGGTTGTCACCCTATCGCCTATGAGTCCCTAAATAGTTGGCTTCTACGTAACCCACGAGAAAGAAATGGGGTGATGATATGCTAAGCCGGCAATTTTTTTTTACACATGAAGTAGTAGAAACATGGCGTAGGATTCCCTAAACTTTATACTATTTTTTAATCGACCGCATCTTTCAAATACTGCCTTAGATAATTTTAAATCGGCTTAGTAAATATCCCAATATACCTACTTAGATATATAACATTGAAATCAGTATGCACCATTAGTATTTTAACTAAGCCTGTTCATTGGGTCGTTGACTGAAGAATAATATGAAGGATACTAGTATATTTAAAAAAGTTGCACTAATCTAACGCCTGCAAAGTATTTCAAAGTTCTGTTTCTTTAAAAGAGTTGGATCGTTGACCCTTTTTTCTTCCCAATAAAAGAGTTGAATTAATGACCCTCGTTTTTTGAAGTCGGTCAAAGAGAATAAAGGAGCAGAACTGTGTAATCTGGGGGCACTGCCGTGCCCCCGCGAAGTCGAGCTAGAAAGCGGCACAGCCGTACCATCCTTTTCTCGAAGCGGTTCAGGCCATTTTCAACACCTTATAACTTTCTTGTGGATAAAACAAAAGACTTGAAACTTCAGGAATCAATCAAAAGCCCTGTAGATACGGTATATTTCAAATTTCGTTCACTTTGAACCAGTGCTTTAGGAATTATAGCTAGTCAAAGTTCTTAATTTTGTCACTGACTCACTCACTGACCGATCATCAAAATTCTAAGGCACTTCTAGCAGACATAGAGACTTCTAATTTGGAATATAATTTGGGTTTAGTGTATGAATCAAGGAAAAGCTTAAAAATCTAGCAATTTCAATGCAGTTTTCTAGATAAACCGATAGCATAAATAACTTTGTAATTCCATAGAAATGTACTGTTTACCAAGTTATATTTTGTTGTCGCTCCTAAAATACTTTGTTTTGGTCCAGCAAAATAATCACAGATGTCGCTGTTAGTTTCTAAAACACGCTATCGCTATTTTAATGTCCATCGCGAACAGTTTCCAATATGTATAGCCTATGCTATAACTATACATAAAAGTCAAGGCCTCAGTCTGAATAATGCGCTGATGGATATAGGTTCAGCTGTATTTACATCTGGTCAAGCTTATGTAGCACTATCAAGAGTAACAAGTCTGGGCGGCTTACATTTTATAAACATAGACTTTGGAAATATTAAAGCGCAAGAATCTGCAATTTGTGAATACAATAGACTAAGAAGCATTTACCGTCCAGACTTGACAAAAATCATTACTACAAAGATTCCGAGAAAACCACATAAAGATAGAGAGAGGGCTATGAGAAAAACCGTGGCTGAGGCTCAAGAAATAGAGCCGAAAAAGAAAAAAAGGAAGACTACCTACAAAAAGTAATGAGATCCCCTCAAAAACATTAATATATAAAAAATTCCAAGTCTCGCTACTGAGCTGTTCAACCGTAAAAAGGTATGAGATCCATTTGAAACCAAGTCGGCTATCGATTTGTTCATTCCCCACTTAAGAGATCTATCTTAATTAATTACGTAATTAGTTAATAAGCATTATTTTATAGTGACCATATCAATATTTTCAATATATTTTAATGTTTACAATAAATTTAATGACTTGGCAATCGCACTGAATGTATTAATTTTAATATGTATTACACGTTAACCTTCTGTTCTAGTGCGATGGCTAAGTCATTCAATTTATTGTAAACATTAAAATATATTGAAAATATTGATATGGTCACTATAAAATAATGCTTATTAACTAATTACGTAATTAATTAAGATAGATCTCTTAAGTGGGGAATGAACAAATCGATAGCCGACTTGGTTTCAAATGGATCTCATACCTTTTTTACGGTTGAACAGCTCAGTAGCGAGACTTGGAATTTTTTATATATTAATGTTTTTGAGGGGATAATACTTTCCTGCGAGAAGTTCAAGACCGAAGTTTTGGCGCGTGACGAATTTATTCCCAAAGTTGGTTACGAAGTTGCACGTTCATAATGTAGCAAACATTATGGTAGCGCGACTGTCTTTCACGCAGAAGGTTTCGGGTTCGATTCTCGGTGGGTCACTCACAAAGTTGATATTTATCACTGATTTTTTTCCTAGTCTGGTTAGGATATTGCGGGCTGAACCACTCGATTGTCCGTAAGAAAGATGGTTTCTTGTTTCGGATGGCAACCGGTTGGTGTTTATGATTACGTTAGTGTTAGACGGCGGTCGTTACACAACCATGTTAGAAGCCTGCTAATAATAGAAGGCGGTTGAAAAGTTCTAACACTAGGGTTCATTGGGACGTTGGAGGATTCGGTGTTAAGTAATGTTGGCTTGTGCTCTGGTTCAGAGATGGTAAGTTCCTAGATGTTTTGAGGGATATTTCGTTGAGTAAACAAACCGCGGTTTAAAGAGATTTGCATTGATCTCTACCACTTTTTGAATTTGTAGATGGCCAGCAGCATATCAACCTACCATTTAAGGAACTAACATACCGGGTGTAAGGGACAGCTTTCCGAATATTGATAGGGTGCATTCTGACCATGAAACTGAACAACTTTCCCTTAGGAACATATGTCAGGAAACGTAAAAACTTTTTTAGTTTACAACAGTAAATGCAGTCAGATGATCGCGATTTTGTATGGGAGTTCGAAATTTTTTTGTCGTTTCCTGACATATGTTCCTAGGGGAAAGTTGTTTAGTTTCATTGTCTGCATGCACCCTATCGGTATCCATAGGGCTACCCCTTAGACCCGTTATACTGGTTTTTCATTCAAATACTAGGAAAATCCAGTATAAGTACATACATACATACATACATATATCACGCCTTTATCCCTTGCGGGGTAGGCAGAGCGTTAACAGCCGTAAGAATACGGTCGCTATCGCCACGTCTGACATTTTTGAGTATTGTTTTCTAAGGTTGTTTCGGAAAACATGTGTATCACTATAGTGACAGGTTGTCAGCCTGTCGCCTAAAAATTGTAATACACCAATACTCTCGAGTCCCTTAAGTATAAGTAGAACCGTTAAATGCTTACAAACAAGTACCTGTTTAAGTAGGTAGAAATTCATTTCCTGCAATTTCCTTCCATTGCTAAAGCATCAGGTCTTTCAAAGTATGAACATCACGTACCGGATGTAGAGGGTGACACGACTTCCGGCTTCTATCCGGATATAATGTTCCTTTAAGCCAACCTAAGCTGATTCCACTGATCTCAAATCGGTTGTTGAGAAGAGCGCAGTCAATTTCTGGAATTGAGTTTATCTTGCGCAAATAAAGGAAGGATGCCCAAATGGCAATATGTTGGTCTCTCTATTTGACTACTTGAATGCAGAATGACAGGTCAATTGAGCCACTTTTTAAGACATAATACGACGTCACATTACGCTATTTTGGATGGCGTCTCTCTCTTTTTGTGCAGGACAAGAATTTTGAATTTTTGGGTGGCGTCAAAAGCATATGCCGTGTGATGCCGGCTTAGAATAGCATCACCCCTTTTCTTCCCGCGGGTGTTGTAAGAGGCAACTATGGGACTCGAGGGTTTCATGTGTGTTACAATTTTAGGCGACAGGCTGACAACCTGTCACTACAGTGATACATGAATCATCTAAAAGGGCCCTCAATACTTGTCAGACGTGGCGATGAAGACCGTAATTTTACGATCGTTAACGCTCTGCCTGCCCCGTAAGGGACAAAGGCGTGATTTATGTATGTATGTGTCAAAAGCATTCTACCTATAGTTTTACGCCAAAAGCTATTAACTTTTATTTTCATTTACTGTTTTATAATTTCAATCTTTAGTTTTTAGAAAAACGTTACATTTAGTTAGTAGTATTTTTGGATAATAGCTGTTTTCCCAATATAACTTTCTTATTTTATTAATTTATGCCGTGTGATGCCGGCTTAGAATAGCATCACCCCACATCCTTCCCGCGGGTGTCGTAAGAGGCGACTAAGGGATTAGAGAGTATTGGTGTATTACAATTTTTAGGCGACAGGCTGACAACCTGTCACTATAGTGATACACATGTTTTCTGATACTACCTTGGAAAACAATCCTAAAAATGTCAGACGTGGCGATAGCGACCGTATTCTTACGGCCGTTAACGCTCTGCCTACCCCGCAAGGGAGAAAGGCGCGATATATGTATGTATGTATTTTATTAATTACCCTGTCAAGAACGGAATATGAGCGGAATGTCAACAATAATGTTGCCATTTTGGCATTCTTTATCTACGCGAGTTGTGTGTGATGTCATATCCTGACATTTACTTTTTAGCACGTAATTGTTATTAAACAGGGTGTTAAGAAAAGCACTAACTTCCTTTTAAAAGGGATGGACCAGTGCGTGAAACTGAACAACTTTCCCCAAAGAAACATAGGTCGAAATATGAAAAAAAATACTCGGGCCTGACATGCGATGTGATAACCCTGGCTCAGTCGGTTGGTATATTTTATATGGGAGGTCCAAATTTTTTTAAATATTCCTACCTATTATGCTTGGGGAAAGTTGTTTAGTTTCATGGGCTGGTTCATCCATTTAAAAGAAGTTATGGCGGGTGACAGGAGGAATCCAGGTGGTGTCGGGAAAAGGGTAGTTACCCGCCTGGCCGGGTGTTGTGGCCAGGGGACCGACGGGTCCACCTGGATTGGATTGGAAGTTGTATATATGCGTTGCGCGGTGAACACTTCGATACTGCGTTTCAGGCCCATTGTTCTGTCACGTGGCGCCATCTCTCCGATATGTTGAGAACTCCTGTTGCGTCTTGTATGCATGTGAACCACTTGAGTGGGCTTCATGTTGTAGCCACCAGAGGTCGCTACAAAGTTAACACTTTTTCTAACACCCTGTATAATTATAAAGGTACACTACTTATTTGTAACACCTTGAAAGGCAATTTAGAGGTCAGGTCACAGTAATCTGTTACACCCTATTATACCCTCTGCAAGTTCCCCCCCCCCCGAGCTAAATAATTTACGGGGACAAATACTTTTGGTTCACACCCAATATTTCTCCGTTAGTTTTCGTTACCTACTAAAGCAAAGAGTATGTAAATAAAACTGGCTACTAAAGTAAGGCCGTTCGGGTAGGCCATATTTGACAGTTGTGAAACTCATATTAAAGGCCATGTCAACAGAGAATAAATGGACCTTATATCATAGCATGAACATGATTTTCACAGCAGTCAAAGATGGCCTATTCGAACGACCATACGAACTCTTGACACTCTCTCTGACTCTGACTCTGACTCTCTCATTTTCGTGTTTATCAGGTTAATTTATTCAACGTCCTATACACAAAAAGAATATGAATTTTGACTTTTACCTAAAGGCCGTTCGAATAGGGCATATTTGACAGCCATACTTTGTTATATAACGTGTAAAAATATTAGCTGCAAATATTTTAAGGGGTGAATCAACAAACGAAACTAAGCAACTTTCTCGAAGAAACAGGTCGAAATATGAGAAAAATTTTTGGAACTCCCATACAAATTGACTAGGTCGATTGGTAATTTTAAACATTTTAAGTTACATACCTACACCAAACTTCACCTGATTTTGTCAGTAGGTCTAGTTTCACGTTCAGTAGGTAAACCAGTCTCTAGTAGACCCACTCGGTCTAACAGGCTGTAGGTCTAATCTGCCAACTCCAGTAGGCGAGACGGCAATAAATTTAACGGAATATTACTCAAAGTAGCAGAACAGATAACGGAATTGGTTCCTAATCTTGTCCCAAGACTCCAATTTAAGTTTGCCGTTGCCGAGTTGGCGATAGTCGTGGAAGTTTCCAGAATATTCGATAATGAATTGAATGCAATCTGAAGTCAAGGTGACTTTCTGGCCTTTATACATACATTATCTTCATCAAAACATACTATAAAATGAAGTCCTTCTGTGCTACTCAGTCTGTTTGTCTGTCTGTCGACGGGGTTCAGAAAAACAGAAAAATTTCAAGATTCTACGTATCTGTGATTGATCGTTTACACAGAGCAAAAATAGCATTTGTATCGCTTAGGGGCTGCGCGCGGATGATATTTCTGGTCTGTGATTGTTTATCACTGATACAATTAATATTGTGCTGTGCCACTAATCTCGCCACAGACCAGAAAAGTAATGCGCGCGTACGTACGATAGGAGCGACATTTTTGCTCTGTGAATCTCGTGCACGCGTCGAATGATTTTGCTGGTTTTGACACCCTTCGAGCAAATGACAAAGGAGCCTGTGAAAGCTGTGAAAGTCACAATCTTAGGGATTTCAGAAATTCCTTTCTTCCGTAGAAAAACCAGATCGTGCGTGTGTTTTTATGAGGTACCTGGAGATCAATTTCTGAAACGCTCTTTTTGTTTCATGCGAAAGTCTGATGTTTATTCTTATTATGTGAAGAACCACGACTTATACAGGGTGTAAGAGACGGTGTAACGAAAACTTTGCAGGCGTCATCGGACCATAAAACTGAAGAACTTTTGCTATGGCTATGTTGGGAAAAGAAAAAAAATTTTCGAGTTCTTATACAAAGTCAGTCAGCTGATCGGGAATTTCGTATGGAAGGTTGATTTTTTTTTCGTTTCCCAACATAGCCCCCATAGAAAAAGTTATTCAGTTTCATGGTCTGATCACGCCTGCAAAGTTTTTGTTACACCGTCTCTTACACCCTGTGTAATGTCTTAATCAGCCGAAACTGGTCGGGGCCGTGCACTCAACCAAATTTAAAACCTGTAAGTCGTAGTTCGTCTTATAATGAGTCATTACTTGTTCATTTAATAATACACTTATTATGCTTGTATCAAACGTCTTATTTTACTTATTGATTCTCACATATCCTCAAAAATTTACACATATTTTTGACTATAAAAACGTCCAGTACAAGGAAATTTGAAAACGTGTGGTTAGGTTAGACTAGTCGTTTTGGAGTTCGTGCACGGAATCGAATTACATTGTTTCAGGAATAGTGCTCCAGGCATCTTAAATCCTTGGGATTGCTGACCGCATATTTATTTTTATTTCGCCGGCTTTGCCCCGAACAAGCAACACATCTCAGCATATTGTGCGCGGTCGGCCATACGAGGAATCTTCACCAAAATATCGAGGTTTTAGCAAGCCACACGAGGCAAAAACACGCTACGGATTTTCAGAGTGTTCTTAGTGGTTGCTGAAGTGAATGTCATAACTAACGTCCGTTGGTGCAAAAGAGATAATACTGCATTTGCTATAACAAGTGTAACAGAGACAGATGGCATTGCAAGTTTTAGCGTTGTTTGTGCATGAACGAAGGTTTTTAGTTTCAGGAATTTGAAATTTCTTTGCATCTGACAGACGCATGCGTTACAGATGAACATCAACGGACGTCAAGTAAGGGAAACGCCTTAATTCTATGGAATTGCTGACCACATATTTATTTTTATTTCGCCGGCTTTCCCTCGAACAAGCACATTGTGCGCGTTCGGCCATGCGAGGAATCTTGACCGAAATATCGAGGTTTTAGCAAGCCACACGACTGAGAAAAACGCTGTGGATTTTCAAAGTGTTCTTAGTAGTCACGCTTGGCAGAGTGGTCTTGGTTGCTCCAACGGCGTACGAGGTAGAAGGTACGCATGTTTCGTTATCATCAGTCTTCTGACCCTGAACTGGTCCCCTGGCAATATTTCTCCATTTCGGGCGGTTTGCTGCGTTGCGAGAGCATTCTGTCATGTCATTCTGTTCTTAGTAGTAGCTAAGGCGAATGTCACACTAATTCACGTCCGTTGGTGAAATTGCATCTACCATAGTAGGTGTAACAAAGACAGATGCCAACGAAAGTTCATGCATTGCTCTTGCGTCAATGTCGGTTTTTAGTATGAGGTATTTGGACAGATGCATCGTTACGGAGCAATCAACGTCAAGTGTGGGAACCGCCTTAATTCTATGGGATTGCTGACCGCATATTTATTTTTATTTCGCCGGCTTTGCTCCGAACAAGCAACACATCTCAGCACATTGTGCGCGGTCGGCCATGCGAGGAATCTTGACCGAAATATCGAGGTTTTAGCAAACCACACTAGGCAAAAACACGCTACGGATTTTTAAGTATTCTTCTCAAGTATTAGGTATAATATTCCTAGAACACTATTGTTGAACATCGGTTTCTTTTTTCCATTTTGTGGCAATACAAGTAGGTGGGCATGTGTTATAGCTTGGCCAGAAAGTGTAGAAATTAAATAAAATGGAACTAAAATTTTGTATGAAAAATTGTTGCCATAGTTAAGCGTTATATCTATCAGATTTGAAAGATCGCGAAGAAAGTGGCCTCATTTTTTACTCTTTGTGGTCAAGCTATATATGTAGCAACTACTTTTGGCTTCTACCACAGAATAAGTACGTTGATGCTACGACTTGCTACGTCGTAGCGTTGTGCTACGAATAGTATGAAATAAAGTTACAAAGACAAAAAGAACAGATAATTCATCATTCATCACAATCACCCGATAGCAGGCCACTGCTGGATCTAGGCCTATCTCAGCACCTCTACCAGAAAAACAATTAATTTAAATTACATAAAATCTACAACAGTATCTGAAGTTGTACAGGAGAAGATAATTTTACATGAAATATAAAATATAAAATAAAATAATTTATTTGTCTTTTACAACAGTTCTTTACAATCAATCGATCGGAATCTCCATTTAAGCAGTAACAGCCTGTGTTTGGAGATTCCGCTCTTCCATAATTAGCACTTAGGTAATGTTTGAAAAACTGTAGACATAAACTCTAAACATTCAGATAGAACTAAAATCAAGCAGAATATAAGACATAACTCTAAAAAATCAAAAATCAAAAAATGGACTAAAGCTAGAGAACGTGAATGTATAGTGCTTGTGCATGCAAGCTTGTGTGTGTTTGTTTATGTATGTGTGTGCGTGTGCGTGTGTGTGTATGTATCTGTGTGTGTGTGTGTGTGTGTGTGTGTGTGTGTGTGTGTGTGTGAGTGTGTGCGTGTGTGTTTGTGTAATATTTACGCCTGTGTTTATGTGATTTGTTTGATGATTGAAGAAACACTGGCCCACAAGTTTTAGTTGCGAACCAATATCTCCTCAACCTCATCAAACGACTTAGGTTTTATCCATTTGATCACCTGTTTCTTACACTCATGTAACGATTTGTCATATATGTATACTTATTTATTTATTTTATTATACAAAAATCCGGAGCGAGATGCAAACTGTCTGCTAGCAAATGTCGTTCTAGTATGTGGTACATGGGCGACAATGTCTTTGCGTCTCTTTTTCAATAGGCTGGAGTCAAAGGTCAAAAATTTGTGAGTTTTCAGTACTGTCAGAGAAACATATAACTGTCTTACCGAGAGAAGATCACTAATCTGATAAAGTTCGTAGGTGGAGAACCGTCTCTTTTTAAAATACATGACCTTAATAAGGGTTCTTTGTGCTCTCTCTAATTCAATAAATTGCGTTTTGGCAGCACCACCCCATATTGGAATGCAATAGACGATAACTGATTGCGCAAGAGAGATATATATTTGGTTTAGAATGTGCTTCGGAGAATCCTTACTATCAGACCTTTCTGGTACAACGTAACGTAGAGTTTTGAAGATCCAGACCAGTTTTCGAACTCTGGATATCACATGTTCGAGATGTAGATACCAAGATAGGTTCTGATCAACAACCACTCCAAGGTATTTAGCATGAGAGACTTTTTCCAGAATTGGACAGTCACAATGTCCACTATGTCTACTGTCAGCAATCTCACAGCCATGTATTTTTAAGGCAAAGTCGCTTGGCGGCTGCGTGTTGTTATATATACTGTAGCAGATGTAGTTCGTTTTTGAAGCGTTTAAAGTAAGCAAATTTTGCTGCAACCAGAGAGTAACCCTGGCCATCCCAGACTCAGCACTAGACCTGACTGATTCCCAGGAATTTCCAGCAAAGATTACGGCCGTGTCATCAGCGTACGACAAAATTTTACCATGCTTTATGTGCATATTACATAAATCATTTATGTAAATTAGGAAAAGAGTAGGCCCTAAGACGCTTCCCTGTGGCACGCCGCATAACACCGCCGCATTACCACTAGTGCACCCTGTGAGCTTAACGCACTGCATCCTCTGCGAAAGATAGCTCTGGAAGAGGGCCAAAGGTGTTCCTCTTATTCCGATCCTTTCCAGTTTGTGCACAAGGATAGGGATAGAAACGGTATCAAACGCTTTCTTTAAGTCAAGAAAAATCGACAGACATTTTTTACTTTGGTCCAGTTGTCGCGAGACAAAAGACGTTAACTCAACATGGAAAGGAGCGTTTTGATTACAATAAGTTTTTTTAAGGTCAGATGAAAACCTGTAGAAAAGTCACGTACTCTTATGACAAATATTCCAAAAACGCCGCGTTTATGTCAACAAGTGTGCCCTAAATAAATACCAGTAAGAAGGGATTTAGTAAGAAAGACCGCCAACTTAGATGAATAGGCCCAATAAAGGCTTAGCCCTACATAGTTTTTCACATAACTGTAGTATGTAATACAGGATGTAAAAAAATCAACTGCAGCTATTATTTAAGGGTTTCATGTCTACTTCTTCATCGTGTCAATGACACAAATATATACTTTTTAATTTAATTTTAATTTGTTTATTTCGTAAACTCAACAGCACATATTCGGTTATTACAATTTTACCTTAAAAACTTCAATAGCCAATAACAGAGTTTAACATATTAAATAACATATTACTATGGGTAAGCAGGTGATGAAACTTACATTGTTGCTTATTGCGTGTTGTGTGTGTGTGATGTGATGAGTGTGTGTGAGTGTGTAAAGGGTGATGCTTCGCAAGATGGGTTCTACTTTTTATCAAATGAAGGGAGTTTTTTTAAAATTGACGTGATGAACTGATTACGATTTAGAAAGAAAAGGTCTGCATCGCGGAAATTCGACTCGTAAGTGTGAACGACCCTATTGATAATGGAATGACGAGCGTAATTTGTATGCGATAATGATATTTGTATACTTATATAATGATTTCCCGACTTTGTATACTTATATAATGATTTCCCGATGATTTGACGACCGATGTGGCGCAGTGGTAGTGCAACTGCCTTTGACGCAGAAGGTTCCGGGTTCGATTCTCGGTGGGTCACTCACAAAGTATTTATCACTTTGTGAATTTGTTCCCAGTCTGGTTAGGACATTTCGGGCTGAACCACCCGATTGTCCGTAAGTAAGATGGTTCCGTGTTTCGGATGGCACGTTAAGCCGTAGGTCCCGGTTGCTGTCTATGATAACTTAGACGGCGGTCGTTACACAACCATGTCAGAAGCCTGCTACTTGTAGAAGGCGGTTGAAAAATTCTGACACTAGGGTTCATCAGGTCGTTGGACGACTTGGTGTCCCACACGAAAAGAGAAGAGATTTCCCAAAATGTTGTGACGGGAAACATAAGTCGAAACGGATAAAGATTTGGACATCCCATACAATATGTTTCTTGTGGAAAGTTGTTCAGTTTCATGGACTGCTTTCCATACATATTATCACGCCTTTATCCCTTGCGGGTAGGCAGAGCGTTAACGACCGTAAAAATAAGGTCGCTATCGCTACTGATGCCAAATACTAAGGGATCTCTCAGATTGTAAATATCCAATATTCTGGATCACTATCACTTGTAATTTTTCAAATTATTTGTTCTTGTACTTTTTCTTTGAAACAAGCTTGAAAAACAATTCTCAAAAATGTCAGGCGTGGCGACAGCGACCGTATTCTTACGGTCGTTAACGCTCTGCCCACCCCGCAAGGGATAAAGGCGTGATATATGTATATGTATGTATACCTACTCTTTCATCACGTTGTGATACTTTAGCATCCTGTATAGATTCACGTGTAGTACAGCTACGTTCGTAGGTAGGTAGGTATAGAGTTTTCGAGGTGCTTACGGTGTTGTGGTAATATTTTTTCATTTTCTGGGTGATGCAGCTTATAGCTGAGTAGAGATTGTGTTACCGTCAGCCACAGGTGAAGTAACTATATAGTAGTAGTATATCAGGCTTAACATTAGTGGTTGTCTTTGCATTTTAGGTAGTTCACATTTGAACGGCAAATATTTGCCGTGGCTGTTTGTATAAGATCGACAAAAGTTTTTACATATTTTAACCTATGTTCCTTACGCATAATTATTTAATACTAGCTGTTACCCGCGGCTTTGCTCTCGTACTTTTAGGGTACCTACTGTCTCGAGTGATTTGCTGCACATAAATAAAAAGATCTATGCTACTTCTTACATCTTTTAAGGGATGAATATTGAAAACATTGGAACACGTTAAACTTCCTTCCCCGCTTCATCTCTCACTCCCTCTCCTGCTCCATCTCCTACTCCATCTCCTGCTCCCGCACTTTCTCGTGCCCTCGCTCGCTCTCCCGATCCCGCTCCATCTGCGTCTCCCTCTCCTGGTCCCACTAATGTCACCCCTTCCGCTCCTTCTCTCTTCCGTTCGCTCTCACTGTCGCTCCATCTCCCTGTTCCGTTCCATCTCCCGCTGTTGGTCCATCACCCACTCCCGTTCCTGCCTTCACTACTGCTTTCGCTCTATCTCCCGCTCTCTCCCCTGGTCTATCTGCCGCACTTGGTCTATCTCCCGCTCCCGCCCCATCTCTCGCTCCCACTCTCACTCCCACTGCCGCTCCATCTCCCGCTCTCGCTCCATGTCCTGCTCCCACTCCATCTCCTGCACCCACTCCATTTCCATTACTGTTAAATATTTTTCCTATGCAAATTGTGCCACCCCCGTTAACCCCCATAGGGGTGGATTTTCAAAAAACGCTTAGATATGTATCTCATAATTTGTAATGCAGAGCATTATTTCAGTGTCACGCAAAATATTTCAATAGAATTAAATTTCCCATACAAACTTACCCCCAATGAAAACCCCCAATTTCGAAAAACTACGTGTTTCATTATTTGTACTAAAAAGCATTAATTCAAAGTTTCATGCAAAAATATGCAATAAAAATATTTTTCTCATACAAACTTTGCCACCCCTTTTAACCCTTTTAGGGGTTGAATTTCCAAAAAATAATATGCCTATGTCCTTCTCATGAATGCAAACTATCTACATACCAAATTTCAGCAAAATCGGTTGGGTGGTTTAGGCGTGAAAAGGTAACAGACAGACAGAGTTACTTTCGCATTTATAATATTAGTGTGAAAATATGCAATAAAAATATTTTTCTCATACAAACTTTGCCACCCCTTTTAACCCTTTTAGGGGTTGAATTTCCAAAAAATAATATGCCTATGTCCTTCTCATGAATGCAAACTATCTACATACCAAATTTCAGCAAAATCGGTTGGGTGGTTTAGGCGTGAAAAGGTAACAGACAGACAGAGTTACTTTCGCATTTATAATATTAGTGTGGATAATGGGCTGGTTCACCCCTCAAAATAGGTACGTGCAGATGATTAGATTACTCTAGAATCACAGTGGAAAGAGTATTTTTTCGCTCACTAAAGGTCGTGACAGCATAGCCATTTTGTTTTTTCTTATGACATGTACGGAGATATAAAAAAAGAAGCTAACCTTATAACTCACCTCACTCTGAAGCCATCCTAAAGCTTATAGGATTAATGCGGTAAGCCTTTGGCAATCTCATGACAAACCCAAGGTAAACAACATCTTACTATACCATGACTATACCTACCTATGTATGTTTAGTATATAACTATACTTATATATAATTATACTACTTAGTATTATATATATCGTATACCTATGTATGTCAGTTTTTACGCTGCGTATGAAAGTAAGTTCGAAAGAAGAGGTATGTTAGCAAAGTAAGTGAGCAACTGTTTCGCTTTCGATTCAGCTCTTTATGAAAGTTACTTTCGCCCGTATTTATAAACCACACTCAACTCTGAGATCGATCTTGAGCGCGATTTCGAGTTGTCATAAGTACTGCCTGACATTTGTCAATAAAAAATATCAACCGACCAAGTCAATTTGAATAGGAGTTTCATTCATTAGACATTGTTTTCATATTTAGACCTATGTTTCTAATCGATCCTGAGTGCGATTTTACTGTTTGTATTGACCGACATTTTGTCAATGGCTCTTGAGATCGAACTCAGAGTTAAGTACGATAAATACGGACCTTCACAACTGAATTAAAAATGACTTTATAAAAAAAATATCATTGGGCAATGATAAGATGCTCAAAAAATTCAGCCAATTTGTTCCAATAAGAGATTAGGCAGACTGTTTTAAGCGCTCTCACAAAACTTAGACAATTAAGAGGACGCGTGCGCTGCGTGACATGGAGATACCAAGTTTTAAGATAAAGAGGCTCTAAAACGAGAGACAGAGAGCAATATAAAAAAGGTTTAAATGCTGTTAAGCTGCAAATAATTTAATGGATGCATCAGCCCATGAATCTGAACAACTTTCCCCAAGAAACATAAGTCAGAATATGATAAATTTTATTGCACTTGGTCGTTTGGTAATATTGTATGAGAGTACGCTAGTACTGAGCATTATTTATTCTGTGATGGGAGGTCCAAAACTTTTAAAATTATTTTGACTCATGTTCCTTTTAGAAAAGTTGTTTAGTTTTATGAGCTGGTTCACCTCTTAAAATTTGTTCACACCTAGTATAACTATTTTTGCCGTTTACAGCTGTTCAGGAATTTTGTATTTTGTATTCTTCAAGATTTTTTCATTTCGGCTACTTGAACCGAAAAATTTATTCAATGGGACAAATTTAGACGGATTTTTTATAATCTGAAATACGAAATAGTTTAATCAGCACGGTCACATAGTAAAAATTGTTAAAAAACATTTCCAATTTTAAGAACTTTTCCGTAACACGGTTTTCGGCCTGAAAAACTTACCTAATTTTGGAACATATTCACTTTGAAAACATAATACACAAACCGACATGTTGCCGTGATGAAAATTGAAGTGGAACGGCAGTTTTAATTCGTGCAATAAAAAAAAAAGCCTTGCAACAGTTTTTTTTTGTTTTTTAGGAGACGGAACGCTACCTTTATAGTCCCACACGGCGCAGGCAATTCGATTCGACCAGAATTAGCTCACGTACTTCATATAGTTGAACTCAACTAATTATCTTTTTCACTTGTTCTACAATTGGATATGGTTTTAGATTTACTAAGGACGAAGGCCAGGTAGACGGATTGGACGGAAGAGAAACTGGAAGCGACCTACTGATCCCTAGGGTTTAGGGATTCCGTAGTTTTAAATTTTTCTGATGAAAATTCACGCTTATACAGGATTATTTTTTAGTCAGTACGCAAACTTTGTAGGGTGAGTCTGCTCATGATTCTGAACAACTTTTATTATGAGGCCACATGCGATATTACAAAAAAAAGTTGGGAGTTCCATAGAAAAATCCATACTACTCGGCAAAAATGTAAGGAGCACCCAATTTTTTTTTGTGATTTCGCAGGTGGCCCCATAGTGAAAGTTGTTCAGAATCATGAGTTAAAACACCCTGCAAAGTTTGCGTACTGATTAAAAAACAACCCTGTATCACATATTGAAAAACTGCTTCTAACTGTCATTGTATCACAAGTTCTACTAAACATATTCATTCGCACATACTTAAAAAATTCAAATGGACCCTTGACATTCATAAATTCAAATAAGTAGTAGAAAGTGTGATACTAGTGATTAGACCAGTCGTTGCAAACTTTCGTTCGCAATTTCCAAAATCCCATTTTCAGAAATCGAGCTCCTAAAACCTTAAAATAATGTCTTCTAACTTGGGTTTACCAAAATGTAATCAACATTCTTCCTTCCTGTAGTTTTGCCCTCAACGTCGTTTGTCATTCCTGAATTTGTTGGTAGAAAGTTATGCAATTACGTGTTTGGAAATTGTAACTTGCCGTGTGATGCCGGCTTAGAATAGCATCACCCCATTTCCTACCCGTGGGTGTCGTAAGAGGCGACTGAGTGACTTAAGGGTTTCAGGTGTATTACAACTTGTTGGCGAGAGGCTGACAACCTGTCATTATAATTATACACAAATTATCTCAAACGGCCCTCTGTATTTGTCAGACGTGGCGATAACGACCGTATTTTTACGGCCTGGGATAAAGGCGTGATATATGTATCTATGTAGCTTACCATGCCTAATATCACATCATCACATCAGCCTATAGCTGCAGTCCACTGTTGGACGTAAACCTCACCCAAGGCACAAGACACGACCTCGGTCCATCTCACCGTGCGTATAACGTGCAACAAATTGATTGTTTAACTACAAAGCCGATACGTGCAGTCAAAAAGAGAATGAAACTGAACAACTATTCTTCACTAGTAATAAAGCTGAACAACGCCTTACGTTATCTTTCTGGGGACAATTATTCAGTTTCATGAGCTAAGTACCTCTGATCGGTTGTTGTAGACCACAAACGTAATGGATCGCGAGCACAGTTCGAGAGTTGTTTTTACACAGAGAAACTTCGCAATCCCCGGATTCATCTGTTTAACGATTCCCACGCGCAGAAAAGGAATGAAATAGGACGGTGGTATTGCTATGAATCTAGTATTCTAGAGGCGACCGAGAGCCCGGTCCTTGAGAAGGACAACTTAGCTTTAAAACCGGAACGGGGTCTGCGTCAGGCGCGTGTGACAGAAGTCTATCATGCGGTCTACTCTTGCAGCGGACCTGGCTCCGCACGTATCGACCCGTCGTTCCGGTAGAGTCAGCCAGTGAGGCCGAGAGGGTGGCGCAGGGCCTGGGCAACCTTGCTTTTTCCATAATTGCGTCCCAGGCAACGCAGTCGCAGTACCTCAGACACTGATATAATCTGTCACAGACGTATGAAGCCAACGATGATTATTCTAGTAATTATCTATCGCGAATTGACTTTGAATGAAAGTATTGGAACTCGGGACTCAGAAGTTATAATCCAAAGGATCCATGTCATGACATTTTTGTGATTTGAGAAACCCAGACACGTCTTGTCCTTGTCATACTGGCCAGGACGACAAGAACAAAAACAAACAACAAAAACGGTAACTCGAACCGAAGTCCAAAGTTCGAGGCACGCTCAGATCAAAATGATATTTAGAGGGAACCTCGCGAACAAGCAGAATAAAACTACCGAAAATAATAAGAATTCCTATCAACGCAACACCGCACCATCATCAAAAGAGTCTCTATATCTTTTACTTTTTTGGACGTTTCTTTTAGCACAAAACATAGTGGTGGCCTTTAACCTTTTCTTGATTACTGTAACTTTTTTGTATTTTGTGTGTTTATTTTATTTATTTCAATAATGAATTTCAACATTATTAAAGTCTATGCACTGCTACTAAATAATTAACAAAAACATCACATATTTTTTTTTATTTTATTGCGCGCCAAATCTGGTAAAGACCATTTATTTAAGGCCTCACTTTAATTTTACAAAGTTGTCTCTAAAACTTTTTTTTACTCTAAAGAGTCACGTAAAATTCCAAAGAATACTTTGGAAGACGGGAAACTCGTAAAATATCGATACGTGATACTGCCAGCGAGGGCCAAGTTTTTGAGTCTTACGCTTGGATATTTGCGTCTATTTGTTTTTTGCCTTAGTAGGCCATATAATATGTGACAAAGGGGCAAAACAAACGTAAAGAAAGAGGGGAGAAGAAATTAAAAGAAGTTTATGAAGTGGAACATTTTTTACCTGCTATGACTCAAAACGTTTGAAACGTGATTCTTTCTTACGTCGATAGACGTTTTATGAATTGTCCGATATTCTGATCCGTTTGCATGGGTGGTTCGGCGACTTAGTGTTTCAGCCGAAAATATGTAGATCACGAAAAGAAAACTGAAAGAAAGACATTAACCTTATCAACCGTGGTATCTAGTTTTAAATTGGATTTCGAAAATTAGACGAAATATTTGGTGGTTTTTCACTTGACATCCGTCGATGCGCATGTTTAGGCGCATCGCACACTTAATGCACGACGGACCGCTAAAACATACGCAGCGGTCTGTCAGATCCATACTAGTAATGTCAATCCCCATACTAAAACCGCACTTGGCGGACGACGCTACGATAGCGCTACGTGAACAGTGGTTTAACGGTTTTAGTATGGGGATTGACATTTCTAGTATGGATCTTACAGAACGGTGCGATATTTTAGCGATCCGTCATGCGTCAAGTGTGCGATCCATCTTAGCGCATGCATAACGCGTGCGTCTGTCAGATGTAAGGAATTGACGTAGAAGCAACGCAAAAACGTTTTGGCATCTGTCTCTGTTTCGCTCATTGTTGCTAGTGCGATGTACAATATCTTTTCGTACCAAGGGACGTAAGGTGAAGGCAATAAGGGGCTTAATAGACCTACAAGCAACTTTTATAAGGGATACTAAGTTGTATAATAAATTTCTACGCTGCATAAAATTCGGAAAACCAGCCCAAAATCTCAGGATATTCACTATAATCTTATTGTTTCCAAAACGTGATACTAATAATCGACATCGTGAAGTGACCTCTAAAACACCATTATATCGCATAACTGTATGAAAAATGCAATTAAATAATAATAAAACATAATGCCGTGTGAACTTGAACTTGAACTTGATGCCACGTCTGTCATGTATTGAGGGCCCTTTCACATGATTCGTGTGATCTCTCCGACCGATTCGTGTATCACTGTAGTGAAAGGCTGTCAGCATGTCGCCTAAAGTTGTAATGTAAATGAAACCCTCGAGTCCCTTAGTTGCCTCTTACAACACCCGCGGGAAGAATTGGGGTGATGCTATTCTATGCCGGCATCAACGGCAAATAATGAATATCACCTACAGAATAAGGGTATATTATCTAAATGAGTGCCTTATAATACTCTATCAACAAGCTGTTTTCAAATAACTTATGTCTATGTGTAATAACTTTCAGTTCGAGTTATCCGCGCACGCGCCCAATTTGACGTTTTTTAGAAAGGGACCGGTTTTTAGCTCGTGTAAATACGTACAACCCTCCTAAGCTCCAATCCTATCTATCTACACGTTAAGGTAAGCTAAGGTACTGAACAAATAAACACGTCAGACATGACTTGACTGAGAAAGATTAATGAAACTTTATTTCTAGTAGCGATTACCTACAAAATCCACCTAAAGGGCCGAATTCGGTGTACACTGCGGCATATACCCGGCCTACCTTACGAAAACTTTGCAGGTATAAATTAGAGTTCAGACTATGAAACTGAACAACTGTCTTTATGGAGCCAATGATGGGATATGTCGAAGCACTGACCTCTACTATCTACGCACTGGACTTGCTGTCCCATACAAATTACAGCTAGTTTTGTGTCTGTTAGTTACACGTACTCATTGCTTTCCTTGACTGAAGCGTCAGAATGGCGATTTTTAATTTGGTTACACATACTTTCGTATTTCCTTTCCTGGCCTGTCAGTAGTGCCACAATGGCGATTTTCAATGAGTGCTAAAAATGTTCTAGCAGCACAAGTCTAGTTCGTAGATAATTATAGTTGTCGTAATGTCGAAGACACGTACCGGCAGGCGCAGCGTAGGACGCCCCTCCGCCATATGGGCAGACGATCTGGTCAAGTCGGCGGGGAAATGCTAGATGTAGGCCGATAGGTGATGATGAGGTCAGATGGCAGTTGCTATGTGTAAAGACTTGGTTCACGTCAAATAGCCTATGTTAGGTAACCGACAGAGAAGGGGCGAAGGAATAAAGAATGATAATGATTTCGAAGGCAATGTATAGCAATATAGCTATTAGCAGGGTAGTGTAATAAATGCCTCTCTTATGTGAACCGATAAGTCTGTTTGGGAAACGTTTGATGGAGCTTTCGATTTCTTTTGGAGCGATTTTTCATTTATCTTCAGGTTGTCAATATAAGGTAGCATGTAACTAGCGTTGTTTGGCAAACGCATTCAAAAGATGTAAAATTAAACTCAGCAGTCTCTCTTTTTTCGAGTCGGACACCGAGTCGTTCAACTCAGCAGTGATTTGCCATAGTCAGGGGTAAAAGTGTAAACTTGACAGATAATTTCTCAAACTGAAAAAGCGCCAACAATCAAGACTTGCTGTCATTCGAACAAAGTCCTCATTCGATCGACAAATGCATGCGTTATGGAAACGCTAATTATTCGCAGCGTCGTGCGTTAGATGTAGGAACTGCCAGTATGTCAATATAAAGTAGCATCAGCATGTTAAAATTTTTGGAGCTGACAACTTGACACTATAGTGATAGATACATGAATTATGTGAAACAGTCCTCCCTTTTTGTCAGCCGGCTCTTTCTTACGGCCGTTGGCGCTTTGCCTACCCCGAAAGGGATAAAGGCGTGATTTGTGTATGTATGTATCAGCATGTTACTAGCTGTACCTGCTGCCGACGGTACCTACATTCAACCTGAAACGTGTCAGGAGCAGATGCTTCCGGAAAAACCTGTTTTTCCTTTGTTATACGATATGGTTGAGTCAATGGCGGTTTTCTTTCGCTGTGTCGTTAAAACTTTTATAAGGTATACTTTCATTTTATAAAGTATACGTTAAAACTTTTATAAGGTAGGTAGGTATATTTAATGCCAAACACGCTATGGGCAAATGTTGCAAGCACTTGGGTCCCTCCTAACGCAAAACGGGCTCGCGGTCGATCACGAAAACGATGGAAAGACGAATTAGATGTCCACGCCAAAAACTGGATGGAGAACTAGAATAAATGGAAAAAGGGGAGGGAGGCCTTTGCCCTGCAGTAGGACATTTCAGGCTCATAATAATAATACTGAAAAGTATACTTGCACAAAAACGTGACGTTGTATAGGAAATTCTTAATACACAGCAAACCGCGTACAATACGTACATACATTAAATCTCGCCTCTTTCCCGTTGGGGTAGGCAGAGACTATTTCCTTCCACTTGCTACGATCTTGGCATACTACTTTCGCTTCTTCTACATTCATCAGTCTCTTCATGCACGCTCGTGGGTTTAGGGTACCGAATTTCGATGCCTTTTTACAATTTGTCGATAGGCAAAGTGATTCAGGACAAAAAAATATAATACATGGTGAACTCTATCATTCCCATTTGAAACCGTGATCTGTGGAAGTTAGGTTTACAATATATATGTATTTTAGTAGGCAACAATTATACATACATACATATATCACGCCTTTGTCCCTTGCGGGATAGACAGAGCGTTAACGGCCGTAAGGGTACGGTCGTTTGGTTGTTTCAGAAAACATGGGTATCATTATAGTGACAGGTTATCAGCCTGTCGCCTAAAAATTGTAATACACCAACACCCTCGAGTCCCTTAAGGATTATTTCAAAAATATACTAGTTATAGTTTAAAACTGGGAGCAAATATCGTAGTTCCACCATAGAATGACACTTAGGTATTTTGGTAGGCAACTATATTACCTATATTCAAGATTTTTTCAAAAATACACCTAGTGAGTTAGCTTAGTTTAAAACTGAGTGCAAAATATCGTAGTTCCAACATATAATCTTTTAGTTTTTAAAACCCAGGAGAGTTTAAAATAAAATAAATTTCTTCCGTTTTAAATTCACTGCTTTGCTAGGGCAGCAAGTCTAAAATAGTAGTTGAAGTGAAATACGAGTAGATGTAAACTTAGGTAGTATCGATAAATTCTTCCTTTCGGAACTCATCGTTTCGAGTGAAATGCTGACTTAAGCAAGTACATAAATCACACCTATATCCCTGGCGGGGTAGGCAAAGCGTTAAAGACCGTAAAACTACGGTCTACGGTTTCAGAGTCGTGTATCTCTATAGTGACAGGTTGTCAGCCTGTCGCCTAAAATTGCAATAGGTACACATGAAAACCGTGTCCCTTAGTCGGTTTCTTCGACACCCACGGGAAAGAAATGGGCTGATGCTATTCTAAGCCGGAATCACACGGCATCTGATTTAAATATCCACGCAAGTTTTCGCAAAATAAGGCTACCATTACAAACTAGATGGCGCTACGAGTTTTTTGAAACTCGCTATTGGTTTGTTTTCCCATTTTCTCTACAAGCAGAAATAATATTTAATAGTTTTATTTACTCCACCTAATTGCCAAAACGATAGTTAGATTATCGAAATATTTTTAGAAGCTTCTTATTGCTTAAAAGAATCGGTTATTTAGAGGTTGGCTAGAGAAGTTATGCTTGTATCATACGTTCTACCTACTTTACTTATTAATTCACACATATTCTTGCCCATAAAAGCATCGAGAAATAGCAATTTAAATTCGCGTGTTTAGACGCGTGTGTTGAATCGAATTACCTACAATGTACCTATCAGAAACTGAGCAATGTTTTGATGTATTTTTTATTATGTTATAATTTATAGACTTCTGATGGTGGTGGTAACAGTGTCATATCTATAGCTTGGCCATAAAGAGTAGATAAAAAATGAGGGCGCCACTTTCTTCGCTATCTGTCAAATCTGACAGATAACGCTTAACACGATGATGGACAGTACTGCTATAGCCGTCTATTTGACGTCCTAAATTTGGCAGTACTGCTATGACCGTCGCACTTACCAGTACTGTAAATGACAGAACGGTTAAGGCAGTCGAATCTGCCATATATTATAATGAAGACCATTGTCTACTGTCACACCACACAAAATCTCAAAGTGCTAGGTGTCAAATAACGTTAATTTACCCACACATATTTGAACCCGTCTCCCCCCTGCGACTTGGTTTGGGTAAAATGGGTTTATCTAGTGGCAGTACGGCTAGAACCGTCCATACAAAAAAGTAGTGTCAAAATGGGGTGATGTACTGTCCATCAACGTGTACTATGGCAACAATTTTTCATACAATTTTTTTTATTCAATTTTATTTAATTTCTACTCTGTCTGTCCAAGGATCTGAGGGCGTCCATTTAATGATATCCGGAAATGTGGAGAAAACTAATAGTGATTCATGAAAAAGGTTTATTCGTACATGCCGTTAATCTCTCGGGAAAACTGCCGCAATCTCTGCGAGGGCCGCGAGTGATAGATAATAGATTATCGACAGTTTCCCAACCCTAATCCTTTCCCAACTTCTGCTGAAGAAATTAACGAGCTCTCTTGGGGAAAATGAAAAATTATTAAGAGGCGACCGACGAAGGGATAAAGCGTCTGGGACTTCAAGGGGGTTCACATACGCACCGCATCGTTTTCCGGCCATTTGTACATACATACGGGGCAGTAAGGGACAGCGTCCCGAATACTGATAGGGTGCAAGCAGACCATGAAACTGAACAACTTTCCCCTAGGAACATATGTCAGGAAACGTCAAAACATTTTTGGTTTCCCATAGTAAATGCAGTCACCTGATTGCAATTTTGTATGGGAGGTAAAAAAAAAATTGTCGTTTCCTGACATACGTTCCTAGGAGAAAGTTTTTCAGTTTCATGGTCTGCTTGCATGCACCCTATCAGTATTAGGGACGCTGTCCCTAATACCCTGTACATACGTCAAATGTCATGCCTTTATCCTTTGCAAGGTAGACAGTGCAAAGTAGGTAGTTCACGGTCGTAAAAATATGAAATATAAATTTATGTCGAGTATTAATGTAGTGACAGGTTGTCACCTAAAAGGTGATTTGAGTAATGATATCAGATTCTTGTGTGAAGTTTCGTACACTCCCTTCGACACAAAACCGGCGCGATACTAAGCCGCAAAAATAATCGACGAAAGGAACAAAAACGCGATGACATGACAAGTTTTCTATAGGATTTACTTGTGCCGTTGCTTATCTTCTTCTCCTTCTACTTCTTCTTCAACCTATAGCCACCCAATGATGAGTGTAGGTCTCCTATCTTATGGTTCCATACAAAAAATTTGGTGGAATGCCCGTAGGATTGTGAGTATATGACAGATCTTGAGTTAGTTTATGATTTCATACTAGATGGCGTTGCGTTAGGGTGAAATTTTGACATTTGAGTTTGTATATTGATACTCATAACTAGACAAAATACATTTCCTTGAAAAAAACTTTTTCAGTTTAGCTCACCGCTGGATGACTCGGTGTGCCACACGAAAAAAGAAAAGAAACCGCCATTTTATGGCCCCAGGATTCGGAAACGCACTACGACGTGGCGCGTCTGAGAACCGTCTATAGCGTCTGGGACTCTTAAGTCCCAAATTATATTTACTTTAAAGATTTTTAGGAGAAAATCTTGGCTTTCGAGGTGTTGGGTATTGAGTTAGGACTGAAAAGAGTCGCCATTTTTGTTTCGCCGCCATCTTTTTAAGCAGAATCAAATTTTAATATGGCGGTAAAGAGGAATGCGTTTTTTACTATTTAAAATCACGTAAGAACAAGTTAATTTAAAACAGCTGTAGTAAAACTACAGTTCCTAAACTATAGTGTCAAATTAAGTCAATTTTGTCATTGTCTGACTGCCATCTTGTCATGCCCAGTTATGATGCGCAACCACGACTTTGATTTTCTCTAAACTTCTAGACAAAATTATTAACTTGTTTTGATAAAATATATACGATTTGACCCTTGTGAAGACTTCTCGCCCGCGAGATAACTCTCTATTCTTGCGGATATAGTATATTTCTCTCGATTACTGCGATAGCGCTGCGTCAAAGCTGTTGTGCCGTTTTAGTATGGGGAGTGACATTTCTAGCATGGATCTGACAGACCGCTGCGATATTTTTTTCGCTCCGTCGCGTCGTGCGTCAAGTGTGCGATCCGCCTGTACCGTGCGCACCATAGATAGGGGCTACTATAAACAATCCAAAATACCTATACGTACTGGGACTGGCATTGATAAAATACGTTTACTTACTACGCCGGCTCGAAACGGATATTGGCTTCCGATACAACTGTACGCAAATCTTCCCCAGCGCAGTTTGCTTCTAATCAGGGCCCCGAGTATGCTATTTTTTGTCATTGTAACGCCATCGAAATTTAACTGACATTCAATCACCATTGTGATTTTTCTATACTATAGACTGTTAGCAGACTACGAAATGTCCGAAATCATCCAACTGAGATCCAATCAGAGAACACGTTTAACCATCTATTTTACTTGCATAAAACCTTGAAAAGGAATTGAACGAATTTACTAAGTGTAAACGCCATCTTGTTAGACATTTTAAATGGTGGTAAAAACAGCCGAAAACAAAGAAATAAACAAAAATATTTTGGCCAGGATAAAACAAAAGCTGCCGAGACCAGCGTTTATCGTAATGACGAACATTTATTTCTTCTGATGAGGAGTTTATACAAAGGCTTGCTCAATGGCCGCCGGCCAGAATAATATCTTGTTTCATATTTATAAAGATGGGACATTATGGTTCTCACTTGGACGTGTCAGTTACCTACGGAATAAAGATGCTTACAGAAGGTTCGTTTTCACTGTTTTCGTAAGTTAGCTGCCTAACTTTGGCCGTTCTCCCAACGCACAACGCAGCGCTAAAATAACGCTGCAAAACACATGAGTCTGTCAGTTCTATGCTCGAAACGACAATACTCATACTAAATTAGCTGTAGATGCAGGCTCTTTGCATGGCGCTACGCTAGCGCTGCCTCAACAGCGTAGTATAGATCTGACAGACGCATGACATTTATTTCTTCTGATGAGGAGTTTATAAAGGCTTGCTCAATGGCCACCGGTCAGAATATCTAGTTTCATATTTATAAAGATGGGACATTGTAGTTCTCACTTGGACGTGGTGAAATAAAAAGGTTCACAGAAGGATCATTTTCACTGTTTTCGTAATTCACTACCTAACTTTGGTCGTTTCTATAATAACGCTGCGTTACGCATGCGTCTGTCAGTTCCATACTAAAAACGTCAATCCTCGTACTAAAATCGTTATTGATGCAGGGCCATCGCAGACTCTAGCGCTGCATCAACAGCGCTTTTATTATGAGGAATGACGTTTCCATTATAGATCTGACAGACGCATGACGCACAGAACATTTATTTCTCCTGTTGAAAAGGTCTGTCCAACACTACTTTCTGCGCTAGTTGGCTCTGAGCCACTAGGTGCTAGTCCTTACTAAATGCACCCAACTCGTCACGCCACCTAAGAAGGGGTCTTCCGCGGCGTCGTCTCGATATGGGTGGTTTCCACAGAGGTGGTCTTTTTAGAATCTATTAGAAAATAACTCTTTTAAAAAAGTGAACAGCATTCAAAGAACGTATAAAAGTGCTAACCTCAATCTTTTGGTCAGTTCATGAAACTTTCTTCTAAGTCTGATAAATACTTTGCTGAAAACCGCATAAAAATCGGTTCAACCAAACGCGAGATAATCGCGAACAAACATATATACAAACATACATACGGGACAAACCAAGAACCTCCTTTTTTGAAGTCGGTTAAAAAGTTAACAAAATGGTCGCCAAGTATTAAGTGAGCCATCAATCCCAAACTGTATCACACTGTAAGTAATTTTAGTGGCTGTTGTATTGCGCCTGAATTTCGCATTCTTTAAGGGCTATTAAATGTTGCATTATATTAACTGCTATTATAAAAAGATCGTAAATAAATGGCGCGAAATAATTTTATTCTTTGGTTAAATTTTTTCGTTTATCGTTCTTTAAAAATTTAAAGTATCATTTCATAGTTCAATCCACGCTCCACCTAAAACACTGGCAGTTAAAAAAATACTGACAACTGAAAAGTTAATTTCAATTTCAAACGTTTATTGCAATATCACTTACACACTTTAGTTTAACTTAAGAGTAATCATGTGACACCCCGGTTGGGGACACAGCAATACAATAAATAGCTATACTAATAAAATAACTGGCAAGAAATCGTGCCATAAAAAAATAAGATAATCCTTCGCGAAACTGGATCGTTTTTGAATGAGGAGTTTTTGGACTGAGAGTAACACTATTCCGAACTAGGTGGCGTAGTAATAAAAACAACTATTACCCCTATTTATGGGAAATCAATGCTTAGCTTTAACATCTATCCACAGACAATAGATTTTTGCTCTGTGCGTCAATCACACGGGCGCCACTTAGGAACTAAACGAACAGCTTAATAATTTCTAATTTGACATTTGCATACAAAACAAACGCTAGACAGACGCTTTTCATTATCAATGCAATGGAGTCCGTTTGACGCCGTTGGACTCCAAGTCTGCTATTTTTGTCATTGTAACGCCACCGAAACTCAACTGTCATTCAATTGCCTTTGTGATTTTTCTATGCTTTTAGCAGACTCGTTAGCAGACTACGTAATGACCGAAATCATCCAACTGAGATCCAATCGACATTTAACTGCAACGATTTTCATTTAGCAGACTTAGGGCTCCGAAAGAAGTATCTAAACCACTATTGGTATAAGTCCGTAAATCAATTTTTCATACTCAACCCTCGGATCCCTTAGTTGCGACTTTTACGACACCACCGGGAAAAACGGAAAGATGTTCTGCCGAGCCATCACTGTACGAATTCCAGATAGTGTGATTTTAGAGGAAGATTTATATTGCATAATACATCTCGGGGTAATGTCTTATTCCTATGAGAAAAAAGTCAGCAGGATATAAGGTGTAAAAATATAAGCTGCCAATATTTTAAGTGGTGAATCAGTCCATGAAACTGAACAACTTTCCTCAAGAAACATTTTTGGTTGGTAATTTTGTATGGAAGGAGGGTAATTTTTTTTCTTCATATTTCGACCTATGTTCGTTTCGTTGGAGAAAGTGGTTTAGTTTCATAGCCTGATTGATCCCTTAAAATATTTGCAGATATCACACCCCATAGGTATTCTTCTTTCTTTCTTTCTTCTCGTGTGGGACACCAAGTCGTCCAACGACCCGATGATACATACATACGAAAATAGATACTCTCGAAAAAATAACCCTTGTTCCAAGGAAGCCGTCTTTTCAAGGCAAGAGTGAATAGGCATTATCTGGGCAAGCATGTTCCATCATCGTCTGCATCGTCACTTACCATCAGGTGAGATAGTAGACAAATGCGGTCTAATCTTAAGTAAAAAACAAGTCGGAAATAATCCTGAAACGTTGAAACATTACATTTGCCATGTGATGCCGGCTTAGAACAGCATCAGCCCACATCCTTCCCGCGGGTATCGTATGAGGCTCTCGAGAGTATCGGTGTATTACACTTTTTAGGAGACAGGCTGTCACTATAGTGATACAAATGTATCACAAATGTATGTAAAAAAATATCAGATGTGGCGATAGCGACCGTATTCTTACGACCGTTAACGCTCTGCCTACCCCGCAAGGGATAAAGGCGTGATATATGTATACATTCTTGTATGTATACGTCCTTACGTTTTGAGCACGATTCCTCAAATAACCGGCACTGATAAGTATTCTTGAAAACGTCGCGTGTCTGTGTGTCAAGTGCTCGCGAGACGGTTACACAATTATTGGGGAGCTGTCTGTTTCACTCGTTTGAGCTATTTATGGCGCTGTTTCTACCCAAGAGACGTAAGATGTTAGGCGCATCGCTCACTTAACGCACGACGGACCGCTAAAATATCGCAGCGGTCATTCAGATCCATACTACAAACGTTACTTCCCATGCTAAAACTGCTCTCGACGGACGACGCTGTGATGGCGCTCCGTCAACTGCGGTTGAGCAGTTTTAGTATAGGGATTGACATTACTAGTATGGTTCTGACAAAACACTGCGATATTTTAGCGGTCCGTCGTGCGTTAAGTGTGCGGTCCACCTTAGACGTGAGACAGTTTGACATTCGAAATCACTTCCGTATTGATGTTTGAAACAGAAGACTCGCGTCTCACCACCGATCACTTGTGTCAAGCCTCTGGTCTCGCATTTCACGTTTTATATCTAATGTTGGTCGTGTCACGTCTTACGTCTTGTGGCTGTTGTAAAAGCAGTAGTAGTTCAAATAACCGGCGCTGATAAGCGGCTGGTAGCGACTGGATGGCGAAAGCGGGAGATCGTTCATTGTGGCGTCCCCCTGGGGGAGGCCTATGTCCAGCAGTGGGCTGATATAGGTGAATGTGATGATGATAAGCATTCTTGAAAACGTCGCGCGTGTGTGTGTTAAGTACTCGCGAGACGGTTACACAATTATTGGGGAACTGTCTGTTCCAGTCTTTTGAGCTTTTTATGGCGCTGTTTCTACCCAAGAGACGTAAGATGTTAGGCGCATCGCTCACTTAACGCACGACGGACCGCTAAAACATCGAAGCGGTCTGTCAGATCCATACTAGAAACGTTATTTCCCATACTAAAACCGCTCTTGACGGACGACGCTGCGATGGCGCTGCGACAACTGCGGTTGAGCGGTTTTAGTATGGGTCTGACCGAACGCTGCGGTATTTTAGCGGTCCGTCGTGCGTTAAGTGTGCGATTCACCTTAGACGTGAGACAGTTTGACATTCGAAATCACTGCCGTATTGATGTTTTAAACAGAAGATTCGCGTCTCATCACCGATTACTTGTGTCAAGTCTCCCGTCTCTCATTTCACGTCTTATTTCTAATGTTGCACATGTTACGTCTTACGTCTTGTGGCTGTTGTAAAAGCAGTAGTAGTTCAAATAACCTGCGCTGATAAGCAAGAGAGAGTCTGGTAGCGACTGGATGGCGAAAGCGGGAGATCGTTGATTGTGGCGTACCCTGGGGGAGGCCTAAGTCCAGCAGTGGACTGACATAGGTTGATGTGATGAGTATGTGAAACAATTATTGGGAAACTGTCTGTTCCAGTCTTTTGAGCTATTTATGGCGCTGTTTCTACCCAAGAGACGTAAGATGTTAGACGTGAGACAATATGACACTCGAATTTACTTCCGTATTGATGTTTAAAACAGAAGAGTCGCGTCTCATTGCCGATTATTTGTGTCACGTCTCTCGTCTCTCAACTTGCGTCTCATGTTTCAAGTTCAAGTCTTATTTTTAATATTTTACATCTCACATCTCACGTCTTACGTCTTGTGGGTGCTGTAGTAGATCAGCATTATTGAAAGTGTCGTGTTTTTTGTCAAGTACTCGTGAGACGCACAATTATTAGGGAACTGTCTGTTCCAGTATTTTTAGCTATTTATGGCAATGTCT
The DNA here is from genome assembly GCA_029255805.1 of Keiferia lycopersicella. NCBI lineage: Eukaryota > Metazoa > Arthropoda > Insecta > Lepidoptera > Gelechiidae > Keiferia > Keiferia lycopersicella. Next base: position 3,201,622 of record JARACZ010000028.1, read on the forward strand.
ACGGTAGATCGTACACTTGACGCACGACGGAGCGCTAAAATATCGCAGCGGTCTGTCAGGTCCTAGAAACGTCACTCCCTATACTAAAACTGCACTAGACGGACGACACACTAGCGCTGCGATGACAGCGGTTGAGCGGTTTTAGTATGGGGATCTATTTCTAGTATGGATCTGACAGACTGCTGTGATGTTTTAGCGCAACTTTGTGTGTTAACAAGGTGTTAACCAACACAAGGGACAGTCTTCTGAACCTGTATGGTCCGAACACAAACTGTTTGTAGTAGTGCGCCTGCCTTTGACGCAGCACGTCCCGGGTTCGATTCTGGGTGGGTCACTCACAAAGTTGATATTTATGACTTTGTGAATTTGTTCCCAGTCTGGTTAGGACATTGCAGGCTGAACCGTCCGATTGTCCGTAAAAAAGATGGTTCCGTGTTTTGGATGGCATGTTAAGCCGTAGGTCCCGGTTGCTGCCTATGACTACTAAGTCGGCGGTCGTTACACAACCATGTCAGAAGCCTGCTACTTGTAGAAGGCGGTTGAAAAATTTTGACACTAGAGCTCATTGGGTTGTTAGACGACAAACTGACAGAGATAAACTGAACAACATTCTCTTCAAAAATAAACTACCAAATACAAAATCAGTATTCGTAGGATTGTCTCTTACACCCTGTGTATCTGATGTTCTCACTTTATGTTTTAGGCCCGTATTAACTCTAAACTCTGAGATCGATCTTAAGAGCGATGTTGACAATATCAGGCAGCACTAAATGATATCTCAGAATGGCACTCAAGATGGATCCTAGAGTTGAATGCGGCTTATTAATACGGGCCTTAGTTTATGGAAAATAAGTAATTTCCTTGTTTCCTCATTTAAATTCAGTTTGATTCTCGGATCGACCCATTCTAAGCCCAAGTCCTTCAAAGTTCTAAAATTATACCTTTGTCACGCACTTGACTGAACAATGACTCGTTTCGATCACTAGAGACATTGACCTGCACAATGAAAATATTTGGCCGGTCACTGGCCTTTCAAATCAGTGTTTAGATGGATTCCTGGCTGTGGTCTCATATTTCATTCCACACGAAAAAGAAGAAATCTCATATTGTCATTTTTTTTCTACTGCCCAAATACCAGAAAATCTTTTGCATGCCATGCCCGTTTTCTACGCTGCTTATCCCTTCATGTCACAACATGTCACTATAGTGATACACATGATTTATGAAACAACCTTGGAAAACAATCCTCAGAAATGTCAGACATGGCGATAGTAACCGTATTTTTACGGCCGTTAATGCTCTGCCTACCCCGCAAGGGATAAAGGTGTGATATATGTATGTATGTATGTATGTATGTATGTGAATACAATAATGGGTGCAATCGCTGAGCGGGCCGATAGTTTTAAATATCGTCGGTTGCTGAGATTCAAGATTCAAGATTCAATCGTTTATTTCCAAGTAGATTCACAATGAATACTTTTAGAATGTCAGAGAGTTACAATACAATACTGTCACTGAATAAATGAATGAGTCATTGTAAACAATAACAATTTTAAGTTCCTAATAGAATCGCGGACGAGTGGGATAAAAAAATCAAAAATAAATAAAGGCACTGCCTCGGGGCTGGCCAGGCTGACCACACATCATGTAACTTACGTCACCACCATCAATTAATGAAATCAATTAAATTAAAGACAAAATATTTAAAAAAAAAATGCATGTTACATGCTAATCAGCCGGACCCCCTGAACAGGAAAACCACCCAAAAACCTGCTCAGAAGTGCTCCTAATCTCAATTTACAATTTTCACCTAAAGAATAGGCCCTAAGCTACCCTAGCTAAGTTTTATAAATATATTATTAGCCCAAAAGACGGCTACGCTAAATTAAAATAAAATAAAAGTATTACAGTAGATAATTCTAACTGTTTCGTTATGCCAATTGTAAATTCCATGCACGTCCCGATTTGGTATTAAAAATGACTGCATATTTCCTGTGCTGCGCTGGAATTTCAGAGGACCATGCCTCCTTGTCATTAACATAATCATCTAACTTATAATAAGCTTTATAACATAATGTTCTCTTAATAATAGATTTAAATTTACTTTCAGATGAACTTAATATATTTTCCGGTATTTTGTTATAGTATCGTATACTTAAACCTTCAAATGAAGTCCTTACTTTAGCTAGTCTATACGCGGGTTGATCTAATTTATTTTTACTTCTTATATTACGATTATGTCTTTCATGATTTCTCGTGAACGTATGAATATTCTTTCTTACATACATGATATTTTCATAAATATATTGACACGGCACAGTCATAATATTAATTTCCTTAAACAGTTCTCTCAGAGAATCACGACTGCCAAGTTTATAAATTGCTCTAATGGCCCTTTTTTGAAGAATAAATATTGTTTGAATATCAGCGGCGCGGCCCCACAGCAAAATTCCATAGGACATAATGCTGTGAAAATAACTGAAGTAAACAAGTCGTGCAGTTGCAACATCTGTAATTTCTCTAATTTTACGTACCGCATAGGCAGCTGAGCTTAATCTACCCGATAAAGATGTAATATGAGGGCCCCATTGGAGCTTTGAGTCAAGAGTAATCCCTAAGAAAACCGTGCTGGTACCAAACTCCAATTTTTCATTATCAAGTGCAACATAGTTCTTCAAAGAATGTACTACATTTGGCAAAGTGAATAATACACATTTTGTTTTTTTCGCATTTAGAACTAAATTGTTTGCAGTAAACCAAGTATGAATTTGCCCAAGAGTGTGATTTACTTCGTCATAATTATGCGCTCGTCTATCAACCTTAAATATAAGGGATGTGTCATCAGCAAATAAAACAATTTTGGACAAATTCTCTACGATGTAAGGCAAATCATTAATGTAAATTAAAAATAAAAATGGACCTAATATAGAACCTTGCGGTACACCAATTTTAACGCTAGACCCCTGTGATTTGGTGCCGTTTACTTGTACCTTTTGCGTTCTATTATCTAAATACGAATTCAGAAATTTCAGAGCTACGTTTCGAATACCGTAGTGTTCTAATTTTACCAATAAAGTTTCATGATCTACGCAATCAAATGCCTTGGAAAGATCACAAAAAACACCAATGGCGTCCTTTGATTCTTCCCAAGCATTAAATACATGTTTGACCAGAGCAACACCAGCATCTGTGGTACTACGTCCCTTTGTAAAACCGAATTGCTGGTTGTGTAACAAGTTGTTGCTATTAAAATGGGACAGCATTTGATTGAGTATGATCTTTTCAAAGACTTTGCTGAGTACTGGCAAAATAGATACAGGCCTATAATTACTGGGATCTTGTTTGTCGCCAGCTTTAAACAGCGGAACTACCTTGCTATCTTTCATTAAATCGGGAAAGATGCCATGTTCAATACATTCATTGAAAATATCTGCCAAGTATGGTGCCAATATATCAATCATTGACTTACAAACTTTAACTGACATTCCCCATAAATCTTCGGTGCTCTTAACTTTAATGTCTTTAAAAGTTTTTAAAATATACTGGGGACTCACAGGAGTAAATTTAAATTCTGAATTGCAAGCATCTACATTCTGTTTAAGCAAGGAAGATGGAATTGAAGGTGAAGAATCTAATGCCTCAGTCGTTTTTAGTGGTATATTTGTGAAGAATGTTTCAAATTCCTGCGCTACATCGGAATTTGCACTAATCATTCCATTGTCAGTATTAAGTGAAAAGTTATTTTCGCGTGGCTTAGTTTTACCTGTTTCGCTATTAATAACTTTCCAGACAGCTTTTATTTTATTGTCTGAAGACTTTATCTTATTTGTTATAAAATTGGCTTTAGCAATTAAACAAGCTGCCTTAAAGATTTTAGGATATTTTTTTACCAGCTCATTATAACATTCATCATTTGTCATGTTTCTAAGCTCATAAAGTTCAAAAAGCCTATCTCTGCTAATCCTAAGACCTTTGGTAGCCCAATCACTAAACTTAAATTTCGTACTAATTTCTTTTGTATCTATTTTAAAAATTAATTCAAATTCTTCGCTCACTAAATTAAAGAAGTCTTGGTATACATTATTTGGATTTTCGAAGTTATAATTATAAACTGGCAGCTTTTCCATTAAAACGTTTCGGTATTTTTCCAACCTATTACCAGTGATGCGCCTAGTTTCTATCTTAATTGTTTTGATATGATTTTTGAACGGGAATATTACGCATTGACCTCTGTGGTCAGATTGAAGAGAGTTTACAATACATTTTTCTACAGGCTCACAATCACTGAATACGTTATCAATACACTTAGCAGAAGTAGGCGTCACACGAGTTGGTTCAAAAAATACATGAGACAAATAAAAAGATTTAAAAAGTCCTAAAAATTTATCGCTGAGTGCATTTTTTTCTAGAATGTCTACATTAAAGTCTCCAGAAACAATAACATGTTTACTTGTTTTTGTGACTAATTTTAGTACATCTTCTAGTACTTCTAGCAGTGTGGTAAAATTTTTAGCTATTGGTGATCTGTATACGCATACTATAACATGACTTTCCAGCTCAACACAAGATAATTCAGTACAACTCTCAACCGACAGTCCGACCACATCCTTACGTTCTTTAAATTTAATATTATTTCTAATGAGTATTAAACAGCCTCCATGGATCGCGGATTTTCGGTTGAAAGAGCTGGCTATACAGTAATTTTCATAATTTAACAAAATGTCATGATCTTTTTGGAAGTGCTCTGTAAAACAGACTACATCGTAATTATGCTTCTCCAAGAACAATTCAATTTCTAATACTTTGCTGGAAAAGCCCTGAATGTTTTGATGTAAAACTTGTAGTTGATTTTGCTTTTCCTTTGTCTTAAGCTGAGTGCAGGAAGACCCCGGATTGCCTATGCTATTTACATCAGTCAAAGAGGGGTTTTCCTTTGTCTTAAAATCTAGTTTAAATTACTAATACTACCACTACTAACTAATATAGAAGGTGACACAAATTTTGTGTCTATTATATTATATGCTAACAAAGTAGCTACTTGTTTCTTATAGTAATCCAACAGGTACATAGTATCCTGAGTCAAAATAAATCTGTGAATAAAATTATTCACATCAAAATAAGAAATAACATCGCTATGATGACATGTCCTGTTATACAAATGCATGTTCATTCTATGCACACATTTGTTTTGTTGCTCTGATAGATTTGAACAATATGGGAAGTTGCACAAAATGAACCTGCACTTAGTCTGCTCATGTAAATTAAGCAACACCTCAAGGCTATTGTCTAATGTCCTACGACTAATATTGGAATGATTTCCTATCATAATTATAATGGTAGTGTGCTTATCGAATTTCCCTACAGCTACCTTTTTAACAATATTCTCAAAAGAGGAGTCTGGACAACACACATTTGTCACTTGTTGATCAATAATACGATTATTTAATAATTGGCCAAAACCTACACCTAGCTTGTCTGAATAAATTAGTATTTTTAAATGGTTTCTCTGCGGGGTGGTCCTTTGGCAACCTAGATACACCGTCACTGTCATGACCTGGTCCATCGTGGGGTTGAGAAGTAGGGCACGGGCATGGGTCACGTCGCCGCAGCTTCGGGGTCCGGACATTTGGGGCTGTGGTGCTAGACGCCCCAGAAATACGCGATGCGGCGTCTAGAGTGAGCGGCGCTCCCGCCCTCCTCTCGATCCCTATGGTGGGGGTAGCAGCTGAGACTGCAGGCTGCACGTCGCTGTCGACTCCCGATGCCTCACGTGTCACCGCGTCCTGCTGCACGGCGGGGACAGGAGCACGTGAAGCACCCCTGCCACGTCCGCCGCGGCGCCCTCCACGTCGTGTTCGCCTGGTGGGCGCGTCAGCAGCAGCAGGTGGCGCCAGCACGTCAGTCGCGGCAGTTAGTGTGGACGCGTCAGTCGCGGCAGGTGGTGCGGACGCGTCAGTCGCGGCAGGTGGTGTGGACGCGTCAATCGCGGCAGGTGGTGCGGGCGCGTCAGTCTCGGCTGGTGATGCGGGGGCGTCAGTCGCGGCCGGTGGTGGTGCGTGCGCGTATTGTGCGGCAGGTGGTGCGGGTACATGTTGCACAACTGGTGCAGCTGTCGCATCCGGCGAGACAGATGAGGAAGACTCGCCAGGCAAGTCACGTGCAGGTCTCGCAGCAGTCACGACAGCTAAGGACGATGTGACATGCGTTCCACCTAGAGCCAGGGTCAGCTCATCATCTTCCATCAGCAGGTCCAGCAGCTCAGTGTTTTGTTGCTGCAGTTCAAGTAGTTGTGAAGTTAAGGTAGATTATAATAACTTAGTGTTACAGACTATAATAACTTAGACATTACCTAATGTCAGAGGCCTGCTGCTATATGAATAACTGGTGAATGAAAAACTCGGACACTAGGAGTCATCAGGTCGTTGGACGACTCGGTGACCCACACAAAAAGAGAGAGAGATAGCTTACAGATTTTGGTTACATGGTATATGGAAACTTCGTAGCAAAAGACGTAGCAAAAAGCTACGAGCTACGAACTCGTAGCCTCACCAAAAGTTTGTCTCAAACTACCTTCTAAAATGTAAATAGTAAAGTGAAAACTTCAGTACTGAAGAGCGAAATGTATCGTAATTTTCGAAGGGGGCAAATAAACAAACAGACACTCCATTTCCGCAGCTCTCAGCTCCCGGGTGTAGTTTGAGCAATTTCAGTTCGGGATCATACAGACTAGGTGAACGAGAAAGAACGAAAGAAAAAAAAAATGGTTCAGTACGAGCCTCGTGGAAAAGGGTGACATTTCATTGATTCATCATTCTCCTTGCCTTATCCCGTTTTCTGTCGGGGTCGGCTACCTAAGCTAGGGGATTTGACGTGCAACCAAGTTTTTACACAGAGCGACTGGCATCTGACCTCTGCAACCCGAAGGCTAACCTGTCCCGAGTCCTAGGTTAAGTTACATTCAAATATCGTCTCAATTTAAATTTTATTTGAATGTGGGTTTCATCACGATGTTTTTCCTTCACCGTAAGAGCAGTCGGTAAATGTACGTGAGTTAACACACATTGGTACATGGCGGGGATCGAACTCGGGTCTCACTATTGCAAGACCGGTGTCCTAACCACTTGGCCACCGACGCTCCTGACATTTCATTGATTCAATGACATAAAAGTTCATGAGAACACTAAAGGAAGAATAGGTAATATATAGTTGCTCTGAATTTTTTTTGACTGTTTTATTCGCAACTGTTTCAAGTTTGTTTATTAAATAACAATTTACATAGTACCTATTTAAGACTATATGTATGTAGCATTCTGTCAACGGGTACAAAAGCAAGGGCAAGGTCATAAAAATTGGAGTAAGTGCATCGTACTGATTCCAGCTTAGCTTTGCTCAAAAGAATAGATCTGTGTCAGGGTTTCATGAGTTTGCCCATAATAATAGATCTGTGCCAAGGAGATGGGAGGTTATATCTGAGCTAATCAGACGGGATAATAGAGGGATAATGCTATTCACGAAAGCTTGGCTTATATATTGAAATTGGTATGTACTTACAATAACAGATGAGTGGCTAGCTAAGCTTATGAGGATCGACTAGAGAGGCTACGCCTGGTGCTATATCAATTTGCAGCGTAAGCTCATAGTCTAGTGTTTCTATCCCTATATTCGGAGCGTTTCTCTATGTCTGTACAAGCCTGCAGCATCCTGCCGGCGGGTATAAAAGTTGAGATTGCCTTGCTACAGTGCTGCGGAGTCATATCATGGAGTTTTCTTATCACCAGAGTGGCAGATTTAAAAGGCAACTTATTTATGGCTACGCTGAAATATGTACTTATTATCTTTTGAGGAAGACGGTACGAAAGGTTATTTTTTGATATGATATACACCACAATACGTGTTGTATAATATTGTGGCACCGAAAAATTACAAACAACGCTAAATAAAAATGTATTTCGTGAAATCACAATCCGTCGAAACATTGTCAGATGCAAAGAATCAATTTATTAATTATGTGACTCTTCTTCTTCTTCGACTCATAGCTACCCAATGCTGGTGTAGGTCTTCTAATATACTTTAATTTATAATCCCAATTTAGAGTAAAATATGTAAAAAAATATTGTAAGTACATGTAAATACCATTAAAGACCTCGGTGTAACTTTTGACTCGCAACTCACCTTTAACGAACACATATTATCCGTCGCAAAGGAAAGTTTTAGAAGACTAGGTTTTATTATGAGAAATGCAAAAGAATTTCAAAACCCAAGAGTAGTCAAATTACTGTACACTTCATTAGTAAGGAGTAAGCTTGAATCATCGTCTATTGTGTGGAGTCCTCATGAAGAGTCTTATATCCTGCTTTTGGAGAAAGTACAAAAGGCTTTCATACGTTTTTTATACAAGAAAGAGTATGGATACTACCCTTTCTTGTATCCCTCTAAATTTATTTTGGGTATGTTGGGGATGAATTCCTTGGAGGTTAGGCGCAATTTTGAGAAGTTGTGCACAGCATGTCACTCATTGCGAGGGGAATCCGACTGCCCGGAACTGGTCTCCAGGGAGTGCACTCTCAGTGTCCCAGATAGATATCTGCGAGGTCGCAGCCATTGGCTGCTTGCCGAGGAGGTGGTACGCACGGAGGCGCACAGGGCATCTCCACTTGTAAGCGCACGCACTCAGCTCAACCAGCTTCTCTCTGTGGCACCGAACTGTGACCTTTTTGCCGATCAGTGGAACAAACTGCGGAGCATTATTTTACAATTTTGTGAAACTTTAGACAATCGTTTAAGTTCTGTTATTTAGATACTAATTAAGTTAAGTTTGTCAGCGCCTTGGCGTAATACTGCTGTAATGCTGTCAAATTATGTTTATGAAAATAAATAATTAAATAAATTGTTTGCACAAAAAAGGACCAACATTAGAATAATACAAACAAAATACACAGTACAAGGCGGCCTTAATGCTAGGTAGTTTATAATCTATGTTTATACCGTACTAAAAGCAGATTAAGAACAAAATAATATTCAATTACTCATTCACAAAACAGATCTGAGCGAATTGGATTGGCATTCAACACGAGTCTCGTTACAGAGCCGAATTTACCCTGCGTTTCTATCTTTATATTTTTAAATGAATTTCTATTTATTTATAATGAGGTACTCGGAAATTACTCCAATGATTTTCATTAGATTTTTTATGGAGCAAGTTTTGAGATGGTATTTTTTCCATGTGATGCCGGCTTAGAATAGCATTACCCCATTCCTTCCCGCGGGTGTTGTAAAAGGCAACTAAGGGATTCGAGGGTTTCATGTGTATTACAATTTTAGGCGACAGGCTGACAACCTGTCACTACAGTGATACACGAATTATCTGCAAAGGCCCTCAAAGCTTGTCAGACGTGGCGATAACGACTGTAATTTTACGATTGTTAACGCTCTGCCTACCCCGCAAAGGATAAAGGCGTGATTTGTGTATGAGTGTATGTATTTTTTCCACCCGTTTTTATGCGATGCTTTTTTTTAACAAAAAAACCATCTCTTGAGGCGTAAAAGAAACGCAACAAAACACGGGTTATCTGCCTCTTTTGTCCTTAACTAAAGGTCCAGGTTCACTTCCTGCCCGGGATAAATATTTTACTCATAAATTTTTACTTTGCTTGCGTGTTTGTAATTTTGTATGTCCGTTGACAAACAAACATATAAAATCCAAAAGAAAGATTAGTATTCATTTTGTGTGGGACCTCAAGTCATCTAACGACCCGTTGAAGCTTTGTATGAAAGCCTTTAAAATCATGTGTCTTTTCCCGCTTTTTTTGCCTGTCTGTAAGCGCTCCCTTGCGGATATCGAGACTGAAGATTAATGACACAGATCAACTCGTTGTACGACAATCTTTAGAACTGTCTCCGTCGACTTATGGGATACAAAATGGATTCAAATCACAATTGATACAAGCGTAGACGGATTCGAAGGAATTCCGTAGGTGTACATATAGTAGGTATATATATATTTCTATCTCTCTTTTACAATTATCCATTTATTTATATAGAAACGCCACAAGGGTACCGAATCTGTCACAGCATTTTGACAACCTCTTGACATATTGCAAAAGCAATACGACGCTTATGACTTCGGTTACGGTTTTTACCATGTTGGGAATAGTCCATTACGTTGTTTGCTATCAAAATCATACTCAATTATGGCATACATAGACTGCTATTAAAGCATCATTTTTATTCTTTACTACAAAACTATCAATGTTCTGCTAGTTTAGCGCGATTTGTCGTCAATAAGCCAGAAACCACCCATCCCGGTTTTTATATCGTTTTTTGACGTTCTGTTTTTCATAAAAATTTGACCCGCAGGCCACAGTGGCAATTACATTGCAGAGGGGTGTGAGACTAGGAGATGCACTGTCACCGAGGCTCTTCACCAATGCGATGCAGGATGCCTTCAAACTTCTAGAGTGGGAAGAACTTAGCATCAATATCAATGTAGAATTACCTAAATAATAAAAAAAATACCTAACAACTTAGATAAAAAAACTTAAACAATCTTAAACTAGGAAAAAGTCATCCAGGGCGCACCCCTGAGACATCGTACCCAAAAACTCCAAGCCAAACTCAAGCGTTAACCGAGGAAGCTGCCAGCTCTCCGGTCACCGGTGCGGTGGTCTCATTGAGGCGCGCTGAGATCTCGCAGATTAGTTTGTTGGCGGGAGGGCTCCATAAGCCCATCGTCTAAACGCCATGTCGAATATATCACTGACCTTCAGCTTGCCGACGATATCACGGGCATGGCAGAATCATTGGAAGACCTCAGCAAAATACTACAAGATCTAAATCGGCTTTCTAAAGCGTTGGACGCCCCTCTGCGGGATGGACAGGACACACGATCAGAAGTCTGTGGAAAAATGCTGGATAAGGTGAAAAATCTTGGTTAGTGAAGCTACGAGAAAGTACTTTTAATTTGATAGTACATAATTTACTACGTAAGTACATACATACATATATATCACGCCTTTATCCAGGTAGGCAGAGCGTAAAAATACGGTCGCTATCGCCACGTCTGACAAACATAGAGGGCCGTTTGAGATAATATGTGTATCATTATAATGACAGGTTGTCAGCCTTTCGTCTAGTAATACCCCTGAAACCCTCAAGCCCCTCAGTCGCCTCTTACGACACCCACGGGTAGAAGATGGGGTGATGCTATTCTAAGCCGGCATCACACGGCATGGTACGTAAGTAGGTACCACTAAATTCCACTCTGTGCTTTTCGTTCCACATATAAACCCTGTCGACCGTATTAGTGAGATCCTGAATTTTGTACAATTTACGAATGGAAATTTAAAACAATGGACCTTTGGGTCCCTAACAAATTATAAAGGTCTTTTCTTGTCTAAGTTATCAAGAAAATTAAATTTTCTATACTAAAATAAAATGAAGATTGAGAAATGATTTTTGAGTTTCTTTGTCATATGGATACTGCGAAGTCCTCTTCAACCACGTACGGATTACGGATTTTGATGCTTTTTTTTTATTAGATGGGGTGAAAGCCTATGTATTGTAATAAATTCTTGGTCAAAGTTTTTTGACTGGCATGTTATTTGCAGTATATTGTGTCGATTGAAAATCGAAGTCAAACATAATTATTTCACTAACATGTTATTTTGTATGAAATATGCTATTTGTAATAAAGACGCCAATTTTGATTCCGCTATTCGATAGAAGATGTCGGTGTTAGTTTTTCTAATATGCGGATTGGCTCAGGAGCATCCTTTTTAAAAAAAATATTGTAAAATGTGTGTGCCTGTGGGAATGACATATTTTTTTCTGAGTCAAAAGTAGCTTAAATATCATACTAGTATTTCTGTACTCAACAGTAAATCAGCTGTTTTAGTGCTCTAACAAACACTCTTACAAACAGACTTTATAATAGGTATCAATAGGAAGTAAGATATGATAGAATTAGTAGGATAAATAAACTTTACTCTTTCCTAACCGGTGGTGTTTAAAATTTTCATTTCCTTTTATTAGGATCCTCTAAGTTAACTTTGAAAATTACGTATTTAAGATACAAAAAAATTAAGAAATTAAGTACCTAACATTTTATTAATAATTACATTTAAATTAAGGAAATAAAACAGATTATTTATGTCAAAGCCAGATATTTTAGCTTTTATGTAAATTATAATGAGTGCGCGAAACGAAGACTTTATATATTTTAAAAGGTTCCGCTTTCCTCTAAATTGCTTAAAAAGGCTTACAAGCTTAATGGCTTTGAAGATTAAGGCGTAAAATATAACTACTCAAAAAGGTTTTTGGGAATAAGTCAGTTGCATTAGTAAGTAAAATAGTGAAATTTTATATTTAGTACATAATAAATCTGTACTTATGTATCATTTTTTTTTTCGTAACAAACTAGAACTAACCGAAGTCAACTCCACACCGCTGGCGAAATCACAATGAAATTAGGAACCAGAAATGTAAAGAAAACTTGTATTTTTTCCGAATAATATTGTAGTATTTACCAATTTTTTATATGCCGTGTGATGCCGGTTTAGAATAGATGCCGTGTGATGCCGGTTTAGAATAGCATCACCCCATTTCGTTCCCGTGGGTGTCGTAGAAGCCGACTAAGGGACTCGAGGGTTTCATGTGTATTGCAATTTTAGGCGACAGGCTGACAACCTGTCACTATAGTGATACACGACTTATCTGAAAAATCCCTCAAAAATTTGTCAGACGTGGCGATAACAGCCGTAATTTTACGGTCGTTAACGTTCTGCCTACCCCGCCAGGGATATAGGCGTGATTTATGTATGTATGTACCAATTTTTTTCAAGTTTTCTAAAAATTGTGCTCCTATCCTAAAGACACGGTATTGAATTTCAGTTTGTTTGAGAATATGACTTCAAAGATTTCCCTCGCGACTTGTCACATCTTATAGCATCTAAAATTCCACGATTTCACTATACGCAGGTGCGTTTTACCACCCCTTGGGTATTATATTCGGGATAGGCTGTAGGCAATAAGCAGCACTTCAAATTATACATACATACATACATATATCACGCCTTTATCCCTTGCGGGGTAGGCAGAGCGTTAACGGCCGTAAGAATACGGCACTATCGCCACGTCTGACATTTTTGAGGATTGTTTTCCTAGGTTGTTTCAGAAAACATGTGTATGACTATAGTGACAGGTTGTCAGCCTGTCGCCTAAAAATTATAATACACCAATACTCTCGAGTCCCTTAGTCGCCTCTTACGACACCCGCAGGAAGGATGTGGGGTGATGCTATTCTAAACTGGCATCACACTTCCAATTATACTGATTTTTTTGTTCCTTTTCTCGTGTGGGACACCGATTCGTCTGAAAACTGGATGAACCCTAGTGTCAGAATTTTTCAACCGCCTTCTACATGTAGCAGGCTTCTGACATGGTTGTGTAACGACCGCCGCTTTTTGGGTTGTGTTAACATAGACAGCAACCGGGTCCCGCGGTTTAACGTGCTGTCCGAAGTCCGAATGCACGGGACCGATTTTTGGACAATCAAATTTAGCCTACAATATCCTAAACAAACTGGAAAGAAATACACAAAGTGATAAAAACCATTTTTGTGATTGCCCCTAACGAGTATCGAACTCGGAACCTTTGCGTCGTGCGTATAAAGTGCTCGATGAATTTTGCACTTTATCCATTTTTAAGTCGGTTTAAAATACAAAGCCCGCTCGAGCTTGAACCTTGTTTTGTATGCAAAGAGGATTTCTATTTTTGACAAAAAACAAACGTTTCGTTAAAACGTAAATCTGCGAACTGTTGCACGTACACCGGCTTTGTGTAAATCAAAACGAGTCGGCAGTAAGATGTGCGTTGCATGGAAATAAGGAAAATACCACATTTAACGTACGACGCTGCGCATTTTTTGAACATCCGTAAGGCCCCGGTCTCGGGTTTTGCGGGCAGCGGAGCGGTAGCTTGGAGAAGTGCGCCGCTCGTTGCCCGCTCTCGCGCCGCTGTTTCTGAGAACCGGTCCATTCGAATGTATGTAAAAGATCCTGCCGCTGCCGCCCCGCTGCCACTGCCCGCAAAACCCGAGACCAAGGCCTAACGCATGCGTCTGCCAGATGCAAGGAAATTATAAATTATACTACAAACAACGTTGACACAGCACCAACGGATGAATTTACCTCGTCATGACAGTCGCATCAGTGACGCAAGTTCAATCAACACATACACACATACACATACACAAATCACGCCTTTATCCCTAGCGGGGTAGGCAGAGCGTTAGCGATCGCTAAATTACGGTCGTTATCGCCACATCTGACAAGTATTGAGGGCCTTTTTAGATGATTCGTGTATTACTGTAGTGACAGGTTGTCAGCCTGTCGACTAAAATTGTAACACACATGAAACCCTCGAGTCCCATAGTTGCCTTTTACAACACCCGCGGGAAGAAAAGGGGTGATGCTATTCTAAGCCGACATCACACGGCAATCAACGTCGATAAAATTTCGTTGCATTTGACAGACACGTGCGTTACGGATGCAATAAAATAGCGCTCCATTGTGCGTTAAGTGCGAGAACAACCTAAGGATGACAAACCTGGTTTTCTTTCGGGAAAATTATTTAAAAACACACGTCTGCTTATACGTATTTAGAGAACTAATACTCGCAACACTTCTACCATCTGAGCCAACTAGGTACCCTATTCCCGGCTGAATGGATCTGAGCTACCGCGGCTCAATTATTATGAGTAGTTTAGTATTTTCAGAGTGTTACATACACAGTTATTTAGGTTTTTTTGACAAAAAATGCGTGCTAAATACGAGTATTATGCTGGTATAGGAAAAGTATGTTATTTTGCTGAGGTTCTCCAGAAATCTTAAAAAATACAAAAAAGAAAACATAGAATATACTAAACGATTTTTAAACACCGAAAACAGGATTTAAAATTTCAGAATATATTTCTGTTTTACGAAATTACGGACTTTTCAAAAACCGTCTAGCCTAACCAGCTTACCGCTTTAAATCTTTCAACATTAGAATGCACCGTTCATAATAATATGTAACTCTACATAAAATAAGCCTTTTTTTGCACCGAGTTTGAAACAATGCTTTCGAGCCGTGAAGGAGTAACAAATGGATGCCTAACGTCAGTCACGTATGAAATTAATACGTTACGACCGTGCCACGTAAACTACGTTACATTTCATTTTTATACGAGAACGTGCGTTACGTGAAGGCGTAAAAGCATTGCCGCCGTCAGCCATCTTTATTTTTTCGTTCTAAAAATGATTTTTGAGACTGTGCACGAACGATCATGAAAATGTAAGTCGTTGTAAAGTGCAAAGGAGACCTATTAATTTTTTACTGAGTTTGGAGTCCTTCTTCTTCTTTGAGAATCATTGGTGATCTCTTCAAATTTTGCTTGCCCAGAATAGAGCTACCTTAATTGCCTCTGTGGTAGCAGCTGCTACTAGAACTTAGAGTTTGGATTTGGACTGGACAACCTAGGGCTTGCAGATTCAAAAGCCTGGAAAGCCTGGCTATATTCAAAGATCTGAGATATTTTCCACAGGTAAGCTATAGCATATATGGTTTTATCTTGACCAAATTCTACAGAAATTGGACTTATGCCTATCCCTTGAGGGATAAAAGCATGTGTATGTATGTAAGATCTTAAATCTTAGTTCAGTTTGGAGAGGTTCCAGATAGTTTTCTTATGACATAAAAGACGAGACTCATAGAAAAAACGCATCGATTTCTGACACCATTTTTTTCGTGTAGAACACCGAGTTGTTTAACGACCCAATGAACCCTAGTGTCAGGGAAGTGGTTCTTGTGTTCTTTCTGCCATGGCCAAAAATAATATTATTTAGTTACAAGACTTTTACAAAAGGCGCCGTTTGCGTCCCAAAGTACAAAGCCATAATGTATGGCCATGGCATAGTATACGTTCTGCGCCTCACTCTGATGACTTGGCATTATTTCCCTTCTTTTCTGAGATAAGTGAGGCGATCATTACAGCGCTAATACTTGTACGAAGAATGATGTTATGCGTGTACACGGTTCACTGGTAAGGCATTTTAGATTACTTTGATCTTGTAGGGTGATAAATTTTCACGCGTACCTTAGGATGCTATACGGAGGCTTAAAATCGAATTTTGTTCGAAGATTTATAACGAGATTTAGTATAGGTACAGTACGCGTGTTGGTGTAGTCGGTAAGATACGCGCCGTCAGTGGTTCCGTGTTCGATTCCCGGTGGGGCACTCTTATCGGATGTGAATTTGTTCCTAGTCTGGTTAGGACATTGCAGGCTGATTGAAGCGTCTGATTGTTCGTAAGAAAGAAGGTTCCGTGTTTTGCAGGGCACGTTAAACTGCCGATCCCGGTTGCTGTCTCTGATAGCTTAGACCATGCTTAGACGGCGTTTGTGACACAACCATGTTAGAAGGCCTGCTACTAGCAGTAGGCGGTTTTAGACTATTCGTGTGTCACTTTAGTGACAGGTTGTCAGCCTGTCGTCCAGAATTGTAATACACATGAAACTCTTAGTTCTTTATTCGCTTCTTACGACACTTGAGGGAAAGAAATGGGATGATGCTATTAACAGCCGACATCACTCGGCATAAACACAGTTAACCCACAAAATGTTCCATTTTACGTAAAATAAAAAACCCAGGGATCGTCAAACTGGAAAAGACGGATTGAACACCGATTTGTTACCCTTTCACGATTTTCTAAAGAGTAAAGACGTGGGTACTGGGTACCGAATTCAAATGGGCTCCATAATCAAATATCAACTGTCTCACCTTATAAGATGAATATTAAAGTGTAGATGGAGCGCGAGATATACTACAAGGCACATATTTCACATCGGCCTATAGCGGAGTGAGTGTTACTGGCGATGAGCTTACATCCTCATCCAGAGTACGGTGAATCGCACACTTGGCGCACGATGGAGCGCTAAAATATTGCGGCGGTCGGTCAGATCCATACTAGAAACGTCACTCCCCATACTAAAACCACAATTGACGGACGACACTGCGATGACAGCGGTTGAGCGGTTTTAGTGTGGGGATTGACATTTTCTAGTATGGCTCTGATAGACCGCTGCGATGTTTTAGCGCTCCGTCCTGCGTTAAGTGTGCGATCCGCCTACGCTACAGGTAAAACACAAAGGACGAACTCCCGTTTTTGGTATCAAAGCACTACCAACAGTTTCAACCAATTGCGCCAGTCTCTAGCGGACATTAAACCTTTTTTTTCTACTATGATTTTTTTCTATTATTGAAAGAAGAAGAAGAACAGGAACGGTAAAACCAAGAAGGAGCGAATAAGACGAAACAAAAACGTTGCGTTGTCTCGCTGCGGTCTGTTTCCGCATTTCCTATCATCGATTGTAAGTTGATTTTAGATATAAAGAATATTAGCCGATAAATTATGATCGAAAAAGGTTGTTTCCAATAGGTACTTCTTCTAACCTATTCCTAGATCGCGTCCTATTTTCGTGACAAAAGGCGTCGATTCAGGGCCTACTTGACGAAGGACCGACGGAACACACTCCAACACTCCGTTTTCTGATTTGCAATCGTGATTTATTCGACACCTGTTTCCCCTTGCACCTGGCTGAGGAGATATTTTTCACCTCAATTTTTTGTTTTTCTCGTGCTGTGTTTCTTTTTTGTTGTTTAATAAAAATGGTACTTATGACGATGAAAAGATTAGGATTTTCGGCTGTTTGTAAAAGAGAGCTAAGCTATGTATACGTATACCGCTCTCATATGGAATTAGTACAGCTGTCGGCAGCTACCTATGAGAAATCGCTGCAGAGATAAGAAAAGAAGCCACCTACTAGGAACTAATCAAACAGATTTTTTATGTCCACTGTACATCATGACAGTTTACTAACCGCTGTGGTGAATAGCTAAAGTAGGTTAAACACGGTAGTAGGCACAGAGCGAGTTGGCAAATCACGCCGGTCGGCGGTCGACGAAAGGAGCAAGTTGGCCTACCACGCATACTCCGTAGCCGTCTACCATTTGAGGAATTTTGGAAAGAATAATCATCTCCAATACATAGTATAAAACGAAGTTTCTTTTAATATTATATAATGAATTTTAGTGTGTTTTTTAAATATATGTAGCTCATGCCGGTATAACGTCTTATTCCCACAGAAAAAGATTAGTAAGGAGTGCAACCACTGAGCGAGCCGTTAGGTATACTTAGCCTTACGACGAAGATTACGGATAATAATGATCGTACCAACTCATTTAAAAGGAACAGATTCCAGAAAATATACTGAAAAGATGATCCCTTCAGCTCTGCAAACTCGTTATAATAATTTATTTCCCTGGAAATCTATCCTTCCTTCCAAAAACGCCGAAAATTGCGATTTATATTTCACAAAGCGCAGAGCTATTGATAATGAATAAGATAACCGAAACGCCAGTCCAGTCTATCCAGAGAGAGGATAATACGATTCTATACAATTTCTTACCATGGACGTATAATACTGTAGACTGCGCATTTTTGGTTCCACACGTTTGACACTTGCAGTCTGATGAAGTATGAGATCTTACCAAACTTCTTGGTACCAATATTTGGAATCACCATTTTCCTTAACTTATCCCCTTTCTTAGTGGGAGTTGGCTAGGTAGCCTATAGGTTTGACGCGGAACCAAGTTTTTACACAGAGCGACTGCCATCTGACCTCTGCAACCTGAAGGCTAACCTGGCCCGAATCCTAGGTTAAATCACATTCAAATATCATGTGAATTTAAATTTTATTTTAATGTGGGTTTCATCACTAGGTTAAATTACATTCAAATATCATGTGAATTTAAATTTTATTTTAATGTGGGTTTCATCACGATATTTTTCCTTCACCGTAAGGGCAGTTGGTAATATGTACGTGAGTAAAAGCACATTGGGCGGGGATCGAACTCGGGTCTCACGTTTGTAAGATCGGTGTCGTAAGGCGGATCGTACACTTGACGCACGACGGAGCGCTAAAATATCGCAGCAGTCTGTCAGATCTATACTTACAACGTCACTACCCATTCTAAAACAACATTCGACGGATGACATTGCGATAGCGCTGCGTCAACAATGGTTGAGCGGTTTTACTATGGGGATTGTCATTTTTATTATGGATCTGACAGACCGCTGCGATGTTTTAGCGCTCCACCGTGCGTCAAGTGTGCGTCCCGCCTAACCATTTGGCTAACGATTCTCGACAATTTATTAGATGCAGCGTCCTAAAATGATATGTCATTGAGTTCCGATCTCTATTGTGATGTGACTGGGAGAGGGAAGGATTATCGTTTCTGATTCAATTTGTTCTCCGATGATACATCTATTAGATTATAGGCGGACAAAGCTACTTTATTTGAACGCGCCGACTTAGATGAGATACGCATGAATAAGTATAAAAATTATTCTACTTTTTATTGGGAAACATCAACATTCTCCTTGCCTTGTCCCGTTCTCTGTCGGGGGCGGCTACCTAACCTAGGTAGGCGATTTGACATGGAACTAAGTTTTTACTCAGTGCGACTGCCATCTGACCTTTGCAACCCGAAGGCGAACCTTTTATTGGGAAACAAAACAGACTTTTTACAGGTAGTAGGAAAACTAATATAAGAGTTCTACTTTTGAATTGTCGGATTTGGAAGTCAGGCACTATAACTCATACATACATACATACATATATCACGCCTTTATCCCTTGCGGGGTAGGCAGAGCGTTAACAGCCGTAAGAATACGGTCGCTATCGCCACGTCTGACATTTTTGAGTATTGTTTTCTTAGGTTGTTTCGGAAAACATGTGTATCACTATAGTGACAGGTTGTCAGCCTGTCGCCTAAAATTGTAATACACCAATACTCTCGAGTCCCTTGGTCGCCTCTTACGACACCCACGGGAAGGATGTGGGGTGATGCTATTCTAAGCCGGCATCACACGGCACTATAACTCGATCAGATAAATAGTAGATCCAGGGCCAAATAATAATGTTGCCGTTACAGTAATTTTGGGATATCCTTTCTTTATTTGTAATGGAGTTACTCGTAATGGAGACTTTTCTATTATGATTTATGACAGATCCCAAGTCAGTTTGTGATGTTATACCAGATGGCATTGCGTAAGGTTGAATTTATGACATAAGGGTTATATCGATACTCAACTGGACAAAATACATTTTCTTGGAAATAAGCTAATTCAGTTTAGATCAGCGCCATCTATGTACACTTCAAAATTAGTTAGGAAATTTCCCAATGTACTCATAATAATGTGTTAAACTACAGATTTTTCTTAAAACACGCTCTTGTAATGATATTAAAATATCTCTTGTTATAAATAATTTTATGCCGTGTGATGCCGGCTTAGGATAGCATCACCCCATTTCTTCCCGCGGGTGTTGTAAAAGGCAACTAAGGGATTTAAGAGTTTCAGGTATATTTCAACTTTCAGATGACAGGCTGACTACTTGTCAGTACAGTGATACACGAATCATCTGAAAAAGCCCTCAATACTTGTCAGACGCGGCGATAAAGACTGTAATTTTACGATCGTTAACGCTCTGCTTACCCCGCAAGGGAAAAGGGCGTGATTTATGTATGTATAAATAGCTTCGTATGTATATCCAACGTAACGCAACGGCATTAGACAGACAGAAAGACAGACAATAATATATTGTTTCAACGATTAACTAACCTAATTCCATTCGCTTGTACGACGCACGTACATACAGGGTGTAAAAGTTGCTTTTCTGTTATATAGTGTTATTATGACTGCTTGACTATTCCGATGACGTAGTTGATATTACCCGTGTCTTCTACACTAAGGGTCGTGGTTTCGATTCCTATAAGACAAAATTTTTGCGATTCTTTTTTCAAATAGAAGGATAGGCTAAATTTCCCTGCAGTGAGACGACACGACAGTGGCTAATAGTAATAATTTTCAAATACCTATTTGTTGTAATGTGCCGCAATGGCAGTGCAACTGCTTCCAAAGCTGAAGGTTCCGGGTTTGATTCTCGGTAGGTCACTCACAAAGTTTATATTTATTTCTTTGCAAATTTGTTCCCAGTCTAGTTAGGATATTGCAGGCTGAACCACCAGATTATACGTAAAAAATACAGTTCCGTGGAAGGCACGCTAAGCCGTAGGTCCCGGTTGATGGCTATGATAACTTAGGTGACACTACCATGTCAGAAGCCTGCTACTTGTAATAGGCGGTTGAAAAATTCTGACACCAGATTTGACCGTTGGACAACTCGGTACCCGACACGAAAAGAAAGAAGAAGAAAATACTATCCTGAAGGCTTTCCGTAACACTGTGTATACTCGTTCCCCTACGTTCCCATCTAAATTCATTTATCTACATCCGAAGGCATCCATTCCGGAAACGTGAGCGAAACGTGGTCGGTAGGTGAGTTATGTACTCATTACGATTAAAAGTGTAAAGGAAAGCTGATTTTTAGATTCGTTTTGTAGATATTCATAATGTGCCGATTCGTTGTGATTCAAAAGTGTTGATGTGTGTTTTTCACAAAAAAAGGAGGTTCTCAGTTTGACCTGTATGTATGTATGTTTGTCCGCTATTATCTTGCGTTTGGATGCGGTGTTCAAAAAAGTATTCGTCAGACTTAGAAGAAGGTTTTGAGCATATTAACCGAAAAAAAAAAAAATAGAGGTTCACACTTTTTACGTCCGTTGAAGTTGGTCTCTTTAAAAAGAAGTTATTATGTAACTCTATCAAAACGGATTTTATCTTGAATAGTCACAACAGTCTAGTGATACAAGTGAGTCTTCCACTTTTGGGAGCTATTTACCACACTTATTCTGCTTGGCAGGCCGATTGGCACAAATATTGCAAAATCTAAAACGACCCTCAAATGTTTGTCAGATGTGGCGATAACAACCGTAATTTTACGGTCGTTAGCGCTCTGCCTACCCCGCCAAGGATATAGGCGTGATTTGCGTTTTATTGCAAAATGCTGTAGTTGTTCGCAGGAAACGCTGTTGCTCATTCTCAGAATTCATACAGTAGTCACCATTTACGACACCCACAGGTAGAAATGAAGTGATGATATTCAACGGAATTCAACGGATTACATAACGGGGTATTGCTTATAGTATATTGTGCCGTTTTGTGTTTTAATATTGTGTTTGTTTGAAGCAATAAAGGGTTTATCTATCTATCTATTGCTATGCCATACTCAACGCTCAATGATTGGGTTGCCGTACTCAATTTCGGGAGCTCGTGTCCAGCAGTGGACAGTTGCGGCTGTAGTAATAGTAGTTTTTCCCACTTAACGCACAACGCAGGGCTAAAATAACGCACTGGTCTGTCAGGTCTATACTAGAAATATTATTCCACATACAAAAACAGCTCAACACCTTTCGACGCAGCTGCGGCGAAATAATATAAATGCGTCAATATAACTCAGCTGCGTCCACAGCTGTTGAGCGCATAGAACAACTTGGTTGAGCGGTTTCAGTATGGGGCTTGACTTTTCTACTAAGGATCTGACAGACCGCTGCGTGACGAATGCGTTATTTTAGCGCTGCGTTCTGCGTTAAACATATAAAAAGCCATTGTAAGACAAGTAGTAGTAATCGCGAAGTGACCAGCCACTAACTCACCCCACCTTGACCCCACGTTTGACCTCTAGTCTGATTTACACGAATCCGATGGAAACTATTCCCATCTAAATCCATTTACTTATCTAAATCTAAAGCTATCAATTCACTTTGTATAAAGGAGTGTTCTGGATAAGAGAAATCCACTGCGACAGGTTCATTCGTCAGTCATTCTATACAGGATTTTAGAAAAGTATATTATGTTCCTTTTAAGGTGGATTGCATACTTAACACACGACGGAGCGCTCAAATATCGCAGCAGTCTGTCAGATCCATGTGACTTCGGGCCAGGTTAGCCTTCGGGTGGCAGAGGGCAGATGGCTCGCTCTGTGTAAAAACTTGGTTCCACAACAAATCCCCTGGGTTAGGTAGCTGACCCCGACGGGGACGGGATAAGGCGCGCCGCACACTTAATGCACGATGGACCGCTAAAATATCGCAGCCGTCTTTCAGATTCATACTAGAAACATCGTTCCCCACAGCGCTGCGTCAACAGCGGTTGAGCGGTTTTAGTATGGGGATTGGCATTTCTAGTATCGATCTGACAGAACGCTGCGATATTTTAGCGGTCCATCGTGCGTTAAGTGTGCCATCCACCTAAGGCAAGGAGAATGATAACTTAAACAAAACATACATATATCACGCCTTTATCCCTTCCGGGGTAGGCAGAGCGTTAACGGCCGTAATGATACGGTCCCCGTAGCCACGTCTGACAAATATAGAGGAGCGTTTGAGATAATTTATGTATCACTATAGTGACAGGTTGTCAGACTCGCCTAAAAGTTGTAATACACCTCTTACGACACCCACGGGTAGGAAATCGGGTGATGCATCACACGGCAAGATGATGAATGACATAAAAACCTTCCTTTACACAGTCTACATCACAAAGTATTATATGAAATACTCACCACTACATCTGGATGCACAAGAGACGACTAACGAGCTGGTTCATTTTTTTGGGTGTGCATTTGGATTCATTACTAAACTGGAAGCAAGAACTAGCCGCCTTAAAGTCATCCATAAGTTCGACATGCTATGCTATAAAAAGTTTGAGAGAAGAAGTAAATATCACTCAGCTAAAAATGGTATATCATTCGCTAGTAGAATCGAAACTTAGGTATAGCATAGTGTGTTGGGGTAACAGTTATGAGTACAACCTCAATGATGCATTTATTATACAGAAAAGAGCTATTAGAACAATAGTAAGAGTCCCCCAAATAGCTTCATGCAAAGAGCATTTTAAAAGACTAAGGATACTAACTGTTCCTTGCTTGTACATTCTGGTTATACTAAGCAATTTGGCTAAACATCATTCTAAAGTTGAAACTGAAGAAGAAAATCTGGCCAGGATAAAAACGAGGAGAAAAGATCTTCCAAATAGCATACAACCAAAACTCATTGTTGTCAAACACAGTGCACGTTATCAGACAATTAGATTATTTAATAAACTACCTGCAGATTTAAAGATCTTGCTTGACAGACCAAAGATTTTCAAAAGAAAACTAAAGGCTTTTTTATTGGAAAAATGTTATTATTGTATAAATGATTTTATTATTGACAAATTTTAGGTATTTGCGCAATTTATTTATTGACATAATAAGTGACATGAAAAATTGACTTTAATGTGTGTTTTAATTGATTGTTGTATTTATTTTTTAATTAATGCATGTATAATTTTTTATTTTTATTTTTGACTTCTTAATTATGTAAATTTCTATACAATGTACTATTGTTTTGAAATAAAAATTGAATTGAATTGAATTGAACATACTATGAGAGGTACAAAGGTAGAATTTATCACTTTTAAGCTCGGGCCGCACCAAACATACATGCCACAGTGAAGGAAAATATCTAACTAACTAACTAATCTATCGATAGACGTAAACTAGGTTTTACGCACACGTACAGTGATAAACGAATCATCTGAAAGGGCCCACAATACTTGTCAGACGTGGCGATAACGAGCGTTATTTTATGTTTGTTAATGCTCTGCCTACCCCGCAAGGGATAAAGGCGTGATTTGTGTATGTGTGTGTGTATAAACTAGGTTATGTAAAACTACTAGCAGGCCGTCAAGCGTTACACCCGCTGCATATTATTTCTGTAAGAAGGAGATATTTTTCCGGCATATACTATACATAAGAACTAAGAACTTTTCATCACATAGTCTACTACATTACAGCTCACACAGAGTACCTATGTTATAAAATACTCACCACTAGAACTAGAACAAGAGATGACTAACGAGCTGGTTCATACTTTCTTTCTTTTCGTGTGGGACACCGAATCGTCCAACGGTTCATACTATGAGCGATACAAAGGTAGAATTTATCAGTTTTAAGCCCAGGCCGCACCAAACGTGCCACAGTGAAGCAAAGGCTGAAAGGGGAGCATTGATCCATCCGTCGTACCTTGTTAAAAATAAACTAGGTTTTGAAAAACTAGTAGCTCGCCTAGCAAATGTACATACATACACGGGGTAGGCAGAGAGTTTACGACCGTGTAATGCGGCCATTATAACCACGTGTGTAAATTTTTTGACGGTTGTTTCAGATAAGTAGTGTATCACTATAGAGACAGGTTGTCAGCCTGTCGCTTAAAATTGCACATGAACCCTTGAGTCCCTTAGTCGCTTCTAACGACACCCACGGGAAAGAAATGGGGTGATGTTATTCTAAGCCGGCATCACATGTTTATACAAAAGGCGTTTTTAAATTCAGTGAAAATATTTAAAGATGAATAAATGAAGAGATTGAAAGATAATTCTCCTTTTTTGGGTAGAAATATGAAAAAAATACAAGATTAAGCTCTCATACGACACATTTTTCAGCCATTTTTGTATGGGATGTCTTTTTTCATATTTCGATCTATCTTCCTTTCGGGAATGTTGTTTAGTTTAATGAACAGCATTCACAGTTTTTAGCACTAGATCTTAAATGACCGTATAAAGTAACCGTATCTATAAAGGATAACACATAATATTAAACAGATGATGAGCTTACGCGATGAAGCTCATGCTAGGTGCCGCAAAACACAACTCGATAATCATAAAACTTACTATAAAGACTTGAAACATATTGTGTTAGCAGCTTTTAAAAGTGAAAAATCCGCCTATTTTAACGAACATATCAATTCTAATATAAATAATCCTCGTAGCTTGTGGAAAAATATAAAACGTGATGTTGCAGATTTTAGGAACAATGAGACGGAAATTCCTTCACACTTGCTCGATCCAAATGGTATAAATACCCATTTCCTAAAGTTACCTGGAAATGATTCTGTAACTATTTCAAGTTTATCATATTATGAATTTCACCGTTTTGGATCTGCCACTTTTAAATTAAATCCTATTAATGAGTCAACAGTATTAAAAATTATAAAATCCGTGAAAACTAACGCAGTTGGTATTGATGGCATTTCTTTGGATATGGTGGTTTTAACTCTTCCTCATACAATTAACATAATCACGGCGTTGGTCAATAAATCAATAGACACTGGAACCTTTCCTGAAGCATGGAAAACTGCTATAATTAAACCACTCCCTAAAAATAATCATCCTGCTGAATTTAAAGATTTAAGACCAATAAGTATATTGCCATTTCTTTCAAAAATTTTAGAAAAGGCAGTTAGTATGCAAGTGTATAAGTTTATCGAAAATAACAACATCTTACCTGCAAAACAGTCCGGTTTTAGGAAGGGTCACAGTACTGCCACGGCATTATTAGAAGTTGTTGACAACATATTGGCTGCTCAAGATAAAGGAGAAGGTTCTATTTTAGCGCTGTTAGATTTTTCACGCGCCTTTGATACTATCAATATTTCTCTTCTTTTATCTAAACTGGCGTTCTACGGTTTTGATAGTCATACTATTAAATGGTTTTCAAGCTATTTAACAGGTCGTTCTCAATTAGTTGAACTGCAGAAATCAGACGGTACTTCAGTAGTCTCTAATACTGCTCCTGTAATAAGAGGTGTTCCACAGGGCTCCATTCTCGGACCAGTACTATTCATCTTATATTCTGCTGACATTATTTCAAATATTCAAAATTGTAACTACCACATTTATGCTGATGATCTACAGTTACATATGTCCTTTAAACCCAGTTTTACTAACATATCAGTAAACAAGATTAATGACGATTTAAACCGAATAGCCGATTGGAGTGAGGCAAATTGTCTAGCTATAAATCCCTCTAAATCTAAGTTTCTTATCTTGGGTTCTAAGAAACAAATCAGTGAAATTGCAGCATCAAATCCCGCTGTTTGTATTAAAGCTGATCCAATAGAAAAGGTTTCTGAAGCTCGGAACCTGGGAGTTTTAATGGACGGAACATTACATTTTGAAAATCACATTTTATCGACAATACGCAATTGCTTTTACAGATTGAAGGTACTTTACCGGATGCGTGAATTTTTAGATGTTGACCTGCGTATTAAACTATGTGATACACTTATTCTGTCAAAACTAAACTATGCCGACACTGTAATTGGGGGATGTTTATTAGCTCGTACTGAAAAGTTCATACAAAGGTTACAAAACGCTTGCGCCCGGTTCTGTTTCCCAATTCCCAGAAGAGCTCATGTCACACCATTCTTTAATAGTAATAACTTATTGAAGATGGCGTCAAGACGCTCATTACATTTCGCAACGTTGCTTTTCGGCGTTATTAAAAATAAAATTCCACAGTACTTATTCCATAAACTTAACTTCTCTGATCGTCTTATCAGATTTGCTAGTCGCCTTACTAGTCACCAGCACCGTACAACTGCCTTTCGTGGCAGCTTCCGGTATGCTGCCACGAAATGCTGGAATAACTTACCCCCTCCATTAAGAAACTCAAAATCTATTAATTCCTTTAAATACAATCTTAAAAAATATCTTTTGGAAAACCAAAAACAATTCTGAACTTGCAGTTGTACCCTGGTTTACATTATTATATATATTTTTACTAAGTAATTAAAATTTAGAATAAACATTATAAATTAAAATATTATATACATAATTAAAGAAATTGATGCCTAATTTTTACTTAAGATTTAAAACATTCTGATCTCATTTAGGAATATAAGTAAAGTTTATAGTTTTTACTATTCGCTTGTTATCATATTATATTGTATATTACTATTATAATTATAAGTATTCTTTTATATGTAGGTATAAATAAATAATATTACGTATTTATAATAAATATGTATTTAGTTAATTAATGCTATGAGAGGTGTGTTCTTTTAGGTTAAGAAATTGTTTAAATTGTGAATTAGGTGTTGAATTGTTGCTGACTTGCTGTGAATCTGGTTCCGCGGAAGACCAGCGCTTTGAGAGTGCTGTATGAGCACTCTTAAAGCATTAGCTGAGCGGGTACCTTTTTGTTACCCTTTTGTTTATATCTTTTTTTTAATGACTGGCATATTTGGTAACTGCTGTATTTGGTAACAAATAAACATTTTTTCTTTCTTTCTTTCTTTCTTCTTAAAGTCATTTCAAATTCAGTGCAAAAAAAGTGTGAGTTCTATATTATAGAGTTCAAACATAATTGATTGATCAATGTTTAGATCAAACCGAAACACGGATTTTCAGCAATAATGCTGTACCTACCGTTGTTCAATAATTCAATTCATTTTATGGAAAATTAACTGATGATTGATTATCGGGTCATCAATATTCATGACAGTACCAATTATTCTTCATTCATTTATCAGTGATATTAATTAATAAGTTACTGTACAAAATAATGTATATGAAATATCATAGACGGATCGCACTCTTATCTTACGACGGATCGCTAAAATAACGCATCCGTAACGCAGCGGCCTGCCAGGTCCATACTAGAAACGTCAGTCCCCATACTAAAACTGCTCAACCGCTATCGACGGATGCATTATTTTCAGGAATGCGTTACGCATGCGTTATTTTAGCAGAGCGTTCGGTGTTAAGTGAGCTGGCCATATTATGTCGTATTATGATTCGATCCTGGAGGTGTCGTAAGACTTAAAAAAACTCGAGGGGTTTCATGCGTATTCCAATTTTTAAATGACAAACTGTCAGTCACCTTAGTCATTCACAGCCCTCTTAACATTTGTCGGACGTAATTCTCTTTCTTTTCGTGTGGGACACCGAGTCGTTCAACGACCCGATGAACCCTAGTGTCAGAATTTTTCAACCGCCTTCTACAAGTAGCAGGCTTCTGACATGGTTGTGTAACGACCGCCGTCTAAGTGATCATAGACAGCAACCGGGACCTACGGCTTAACGTGCCATCCGAAACACGGAACCATCTTACTTACGGACAATCGGGTGGTTCAGCCCGCAATGTCCTAACCAGACTGGGAACAAATTCACAAAGTGATAAATATTAACTTTGTGAGTGACCCACCGAGAATCGAACCCGGGACCTTCTGCGTCAACGGCAGTCGCACTTCCACTGCGCCACATCGGTCGTCACGTCGGACGTAATGATACCCCGTAAGAGATAAAGGCGTAAAAAATATGTGCATTGCCGGCTTAGAACAGCATTACCCCATTTCTGTCCGTGGGTATCGTAAAAGGCGACAGAGATGAATCCAGGGAACGCTGCTGCTCGTTCCCTAATATCACAATATCTTATATTACTCGTTCTACAATATCTTACGCTCGCTACTCCGCCTGCCAGGCGTGGTGAGTATGACAATACCCCTAATAGGGGGAGGCCCATATCAAGCAGTGGGCTCTTATGGCTGTAGAATAAGAAAAAGAATATATGTGCATTATAAAACAATGTAACGTCACGGCTTAGAATAGCATCACCCCATTTCTCTCCCTTGGTTGTCGTAGAAGCCAACTAAAGGGTTTCATGTGTATCTCAATTTTAAGCGACAGCCTGACAATCTGTCACTATAGTAAAACACGACTTATCTAAAACGACCTTTAAACATTGTCAGACGTAGCGATAAAGACAGCAATTTTACGGTTGTTAACTCTCTGCCTACTCTGTCAGGGTTATAGCCGTGATTTGTGTGTGTGTATCATTACGAACTTTTATGGGTACATTCTATATTGCTAAACTTTAAAAAGAGCAAACCTAAAAGCACCTAAAAGTAATAAAGAAAAACCATTTGAAACTTCTTTTAACCTTAAAATTGTCTTTAAAGTAGAACGTCGTTTGTTTTCTGGTTACGTATTATCGCAGTTTCATGAGAACTGCATTTAAAACTTTGTCTGAAGTGGCCATAACTATGTCTTTAGACTCCTATCTTTATTGTCTCCTTGATTTCTTTGCTTTTAGTGCAAAAGGTATGAAGGTTGTGAGGTAATAAACATAAGCACTTGTTTGAGTGACCATTTGCTGCGCCGCGTCCGCCGAATTTTGTGTAGATACGTCGCGTCCTTACAGTTTGATAACTAACTAATGCAGAAATAAATAAAAGTATTGAAGTTTAAAATTGTTCTTTTATTAGTTTAAAACTTCTCTTTCTATTTTATTCTTTGCAATATTGTTAGTAGGTTCAAAGATTGTAAAGCTGCAACGATACGTTCTGAAATACCAAAAACAAAAGGTCCAGATTGTTTCAACTTCATTTCTAATTATCTGGTATAAACTGCGGACCTAACGCACAACGGAGCTCTAAAATAACGCATCCGTAACGCAGCGGTCGGTCAGATCAATACTAGAAACGTCAATTCCCTATACTAAAACTGTTCAACCTCGGACGGGTGCGTTACGGCTGCGTTATTTTAACGGATGCGTCAACAGCGGTTGAGCGTTTCTAGCTTGGATATTGATGTTCCTAATATGGATCTGACAGACCGCTGTAATTTTACGGGAGCTCCAAACTGTCCGATAGAATAGAGTTCAAATGATATCTTGCGAGATATCTTGAGACCGATGCCTCGTAGATTTGCATTCAAGAGTCCATCTGGAGTTTATTCTAGAGTGAACTGGTTAAGACTGACGCCAACCAAATACACGAAGTTTTACAAATACTTCCCTCAAATCTGATAGAAAACTACTCCTCTTTCGATGAACGAATGGATCCAAGAGGATTGGTTCCGCAAACACAATTTCTAGATGCTGATTTTTGAATCAAGACTTTTATTTCTACTACAACCTACCTACAAATAGGCATTACCCATGACTTAACACGAACAAATAAGAGTAAATAGCAGAACGTGCTATGAGAGTGATTAATGATGTAATAATGTAATGTACCAAATCTCAAAGAATAGTAACGATAGCTTCCCGTTATAGTTTGTGCTCAAGCTCACAGTGCGTGTCCACATGTTAACGTCAAGATGACGTCAACGTCAAAAAACACGACGCTGGAGCACCGCGCGTCGTCAAGCGTGGCGTTATCCGTTACGTCAACGACTCTTTGGAGACTGACATATTCCAGTAAAGAATTTTAAACGGCGACGCGACGGGCCACGTCACGTTGTTTACCGTGGATTTCCACGTTGTCCGGTGCCGTAATCCAGTGACGTGACGTGCCACTGTGTAGTGGTTTTTCGCATTACGATGTCGAACCCTGCTGTTGTGACCAGGACAACAGACCGTCAGATATAATTTTAGTCATAAAAGTATTATGTTATGTGTCACAAATTATGGATGACGTGCCGGTAATAAAATCTGTTTAATTTTAATTATGTGTGCGAAAGGCGGTCTAAAGTTTAAACTTTTTGAACCAATAGTAATTGCAAACTAGATCGGGTCGATACTCTGCGTTGATTCAAAAATACTCCTCTTGGATGCTTCAAAGGCAAAGGATTTAGTGAAAACCTGTGCACTCGAACTTGGAAAGATTCCAGCTCTTTAGGATTCTAAGCGGGTATGTTCTAGCTTGACCTTGCGTTTCTAAACCTAGGAGTTGGAAAAGCTGTTATTCAACGTCATGAGTCTCTGTAGTAACTTTAACAGCCACAACAGGTCACTGCTGGGCATGGGCCTCCTCTGTTGGGGGCGTATTGGCATACTACCACATTGTGAATAACTAATGTTCCCGATCACTCACTAATTTAATTGTCATGTTTATGTGTTTCCGCGACGTTTCGACCGATCGGTAGTTCTTCGTCGGGCAGAGAGTCGTGCGTGCCTATCCGTCCACGCCGCGCTTTCGACTCAACCACTAATCAATTTAACCACTCTTGGTAGGCGGATCGGCGAGCGCAGTGTAAGATGTTGCATTCACAGAGAACGCTGCTACTTATTTCCTAGTTAATTGTTACTTAATTGCTTTCTATAACACTCACGGGTAAAATTGAGGTGATGTTATTCTGAGCGGGCACCATACAGCGCTTATAGTAAGCCTAAACTTAATTATTGGCTATGATACAAAGTGTTAGGGACAGGGCTCCGATACTGATAGGACCATGAAACCGAACATTCAGGATTGTTTGAAGAGATTGTGTGAACAATTTTTCAGGATTGTTAGGTATTTCTGAAAAATCTGATCAAATTTTCAGAGAGAAGTTGTTTTCATGACCTGAAAGTATTCGGGCTTGTAAGCTCGGATCTTTTGAATATGCCATCAAAACGTTATTTATAAAAAAATCTTTTTTCTCTCGGATTTTATCACGGTAGGTAATTTTTTTAAATTTATTTTGACATGATATAAGGTGTAAAAATATTAGCTGCAAATAAATTTTGGACCTCCCACAAAAGTTGACTTGGTCGGTTGGTAATTTTGTATGGGAGGTCCAATTTTTTTTCTTATTTTGACTTATGTTCCTTGGGGAAACTTGTTCAGTTTCACATACACACCCTGTATACATTAACATGATACTTCTTCTAATAAACTCCTTTCTAAGTAGGTTCCCTACCTGTTTTCGTGAATGTACGCAGGTGAGTTTCTACCCTAAGTACCTTTCGTAACTACATTATTTAGCCATAAACTTGTAACATAAGTGATCTCGTCCATTTCCACATGCGCTAAGGTAGTACATACATATAAATATACATACACATATTACGTCTTTAGTCCTTGCGGGTTAGGCAGAGCGTTAACGACCGTAAAAATACAGTCGCTATCGCCACGTCTGATAAATATTGAGGGCCCATTCAGATGATATCCTATGGATACCTAGTGGATAATGCCTGCGGCATAAAGTCAGCTCATGTGTAATTTTGCATGAAGTTAAATAAATAAAACTCTTCAGGTAAATTCTGTCGCGATGGCGCGGCTGATAATGCCCCTCCTTCAACGCCGACGGTCGTAGGTTTGATCCCCACAGAGCGAAAATATTTGTTTAGCCAATTTACAAATTTAATATTTATGTTTAGTCGGCTTTGATATGAGCTAAGTATAGTTGAAATAGCTTGGCTTAGTTTATGGCTAGATGGCGCTATGTTGATTTTCCAGAATATTTATTTATTCTATTTAAATTACTTTCACTTATGTAAAAGAGCACTGAAGCTGTCAAAATACCCTACAGTGTGTTTATTTAATCGTTTTTCACATATGCTACATGGCGTTGCGGAATTTTTACTGTGCGGTGTAAATAATTAAACGGCATATAGAAGAACAAAGAAACCTTGATAATATTTTATTTGTTACAAGACACCCTTAAATCACAAAGCATACTTACCGTTATAAAAATTATAAGTAGTTTTATAAAAGTAGATTATTTAAGTTCACTGTACATCAGGACAGGTGGCGAATCGATCTCGCCAACAAACTGTTTCAGTTTGACGAGGAATACTATTTAAGAAAAAAAAAATACATTGAATAAACTATTAAAAATAAAAAAGGTTAAACAAGCGAGTAGGTACAGAGCGAGTTGGCGAATGGCACCCGTTGGCGAAAGGAGCGAGTTGGCTTTCCGCGCATACTCTGGTTCAATGTTCAAAATGGCGTTACTATCGTCAATTGTGTTGTACTTACTGTTGGCTGGCAGTCTGAAATACCGCGAAATGGTGCGGCATGTGTGATGAGAAACATTTTTGCGAAAATCTGTCTTTATGTTATGTTATTTATATTTACGCCTGACGCCCTTCAAGTCAACACGATGTTTGTCAAATAAGAAACATAATTATGAAAAAATAAAAACCCGACAGCGGTTATTTTTTAAAAGATACTTATGCCTTTTTTGCGTTAACAGTCCGCTATTTTGAAAAAATGCCATGTGATGCCGGCTTAGAATATGCCGTGTAATGCTTAGAATAGCATTTTCCTCTTTTTTTCCCGCGGGTGTCGCAAGTGGCGACTAAGGGTGTCAGTGCTTTTAACCTGTCACTATAGTGATACACGAATCACTGAGAAGGTCCTCAAAATTTGACAGACGGAGCGAAAGTGACCGTATTTTACGATCATTAACACACTCCTTACCCCGCAAGGGATAAAGGCGTGTTATGTGTTATGAATTTAATGTCAATATATCCAGTGTCACTCACGCTGCTGAGACAGCTCTAACAATACCTAGATCCGTCTTTATAAATCGCTCTTAACTCTTGAGATCGATCTCAAAAGCGATTTTTACAAATATCAGTCAATACTAAAAATTGAGCTCAGAGTAGACTACGGCTTATAAATACTGACCTTAATATGTTAACATCCTCCTATATGAAAAATGGTTTATTTGTCTACAACATATTATAATACTCTCAAACAACGTAACCCTCCTTCTGCAGTCGGGTAAAAATATAAATATGAACGAATTTTAATAATTTTATGAAATATTTATCAGTTAGTTAGAAGGTATTTGTCGATTTCTCTTCATACATCCATATTTGTAATTCTATATATACTCACATTTATGTCTCTTGCGCTGTAGGCAGAGGCTTATATTTAAAAGTATTGGGTCATTTTGCTCGTATGTTTGTCCTGTATAATCAGCACACTAGGGTTTATTGGGTCGTTGGAAGATTCGGTGTCCCACACCAAGAGAGAGAGAGAGCACATGAATTTATTTCATATAGGAGTCAACTTAAAATAGTTTTTATACACTCAATCATGAAAACCAGAGTTGATACGTCAAAGTAATAAGTTTATGTGTTAAATTGTTAGCCGTGTGGAGCCGGCTTAGAATAGCATTAACCCCATTTCTGCCCATGGGTGTCGTTAAAGGCGACTAAGGGATGAATCCAGGGAACGGGCAGCAGCGTTCCCTGTAAATATCTGCAATATCTTGCACTGCGCTCGCCAATCCGCCTGCCAAGCGTGGTGAGTATGGCAATACCCCCCAATTGGAGGAGGCCCATGTCCAACAGTAGACTGTTGTGGCTGTAGAAGTAAAAGTAGTAGTTGAGTTGTTGATGGTTGTGACAATTCAAACCAAAACAATCTTACTTTAACTCTTTATTTTCCATACAATTCATTAGGTACTTAATACTTAAATATATAATTACGACACCTAACACATTTTGTAACAAGAATTTTGATAATAATTGTCATAAACATAAAAATAAATTTACTTATGTCTAAATAGGTAATTTTGACCTTACAGCTAAACTGAGTGATTATTAAATTATCGTGGGTCAAAAGCGAGGGACCTGTGAAATTTATTAATATAATTAATTATTTGAAACAAAAAATCTTTCTGTTTTAATATAAAAGACAAAAGTTATAAATCAGAGATAATGTAACGTCTCCTTTATTGTCCAAAAAAGTTTTTAGAGGTATAAAATTAATATTTTTAGAAGGGAAAGAATGAATGAAAAGAAAAGAAGTAAAAATTATGATTTCGGGAACGAATTATGTAACAAATGAAGGTAAAGTGGCATAATAGACCGTTTTAGAGAGTTGTTATACATAATGATCTCAAGAGACTACAATTTTCATAATTGTTATATTATAGACGTGACAATTTTTTGAGTTGCACGTGACAACGTTTCACGCACCAAAAACATGACTCGTGCGGCGTTACCTCCCTCTGAGGCGTTCTAGATATGGCTTGAAGTGCAAGCGAGAAGGCGGAACGAGCGACAAAGAGATACAATCGGCCTCCGCGTTCGGCAGCGCATATCTATCAAACAAATAAAATTAAAATTTTCTCTTGAAAAATGCAACTTTTCTATCAGTATTTTCTTATGATGTTGTCACGTTCAACTGTCTTTACCGACTTTACAGACAACTGATTTTTTTGTAAAATTTCAGGTCTGTTCAAATCTGCGGCATCGCAATGGGTACGTAGGTAGTGGAACTCAATTGCTTGATAAATTTGTAACCATCCGGATACCGCTATGATTTGAATAGGCCTTAAGTTAATAGTTATTTATTTAGTAGTAACTGAATTCTATTTAGTGGAATATTTATGCTACTTTATTTTTTAAGAACACCTACTTATTTTTTTTATTAAAATAATTTAAAATTATTATTGCTGTTACTTTTCCTATTTATAAACTAATCTATTTTTACACACATTTACAGCTTAATTAAAGTATTTAATATCTGAGATTATTTTAGCGTTTCACGCAATTTAAGATATGCAAGAAGTAAGAAAAATATTTGAATTTAATTTCAAGCTGTAGAAAAATACAATTTAGTACCTAGATACAATATGAGGTTAAAGATTTTTTCGAGATATAGGGAATATTGGATAAGGCGGATCGCACACTTAACGCACGACGGAGCGCTAAAACATCGCAGAAGTCTGTCAGATCCGTACTAGAAATGTCACCATACTAAAACCCCTCAACCGCGTCGAAGCAGCGCTAGCGCAGCGTCATCCCCCGAGTGCGGTTTTAGTATGGGGAGGGAC
This sequence comes from Keiferia lycopersicella, assembly GCA_029255805.1. Lineage (NCBI taxonomy): Eukaryota > Metazoa > Arthropoda > Insecta > Lepidoptera > Gelechiidae > Keiferia > Keiferia lycopersicella. The sequence continues at coordinate 3,237,945 of JARACZ010000028.1, forward strand.
GTTTCTAGTTTAGATCTGACAGACCGCTGCGATATTTCGCTCCGTCGTGCATTAAGTGTGCGATCCGCCTTAATATAAGGGAAAAGAAAATCCAAAATAAAAAGGAATCAACATTGAACCTCCGAGCATATTGAACAAAGAAATCTATTCAGGCAAAGTAAAGAAGTTCTGGGAAATTAATTGATTGTACCGAGTGGTAAGGGTCCTTATTCTGCTTACGGATAAGCTGAAGTAGGCCTGTAATCGCCTGGCCCAGATTCCGCTAGGCCCATTTTTTTAAAAATTAGTTAACTCAATATCCCCATATAAGGGGGATGCATATTGTCCTGTTGTGTTGTGGCTGTTGATAAGATTACCTTGCTCGTGGTAAAGACAAATGAAATTAAGACTGATTAGGAATGTTTATTGGAGAAATTACATTAAAAATTGTTTGTTTCGAAAGAAAATAGAGTATGATAATACTATCATGCGGAAAAGTTAATGATGTGAATTTTGCACAATTGTACATTGTGCCAATATTAGGTGTAAAAATATTAGCTGCAAATATTTTAAGGGGTGAACCAGCCCATGAAACTAAACAACTTTCCCCAAGGGATATAGGTCGAAATATGAAAAAAAAAATGTCCGCCCATACTGTTGGCTCGCCTTGGGGAAAGTTGTTCAGTTTCATAGGCTGGTACACCCCTTAAAATATTTGCAGCTAATATTTTTACCCCCTGTATTTATACCTGGGCCGAGTGTTACCTGGGCCGAGTGGGTACAGACCGATGAGCTGAAGTCATTTACATTTCCATTTCCTTTCCCATTCTAATGGGACCCCTCGTTAAGGGTAGTGCTGTTTTGTTCCTGACCTTGCCCTCAAAGACTTGAATAGGATTTCATTATTCTTTGAAAATCTTCAAAGCATTCTTCTTAAAAAAAATAACAAGATTTTAAACACTTATGTTATAAAAAATTAAAAAAAAAAACTTTTTTTAAAAGTACAGTCAAACTCACATCCGGTTAGAGTTAGACACTCGAACCACTAATGTAAATCTTATGTACGCAAAGTCCAAACTGTCTAACCGAGCCTGAGCTTAAGGGCATCGCACGCTTAACGCACGACGAAGCGCAAAAATATCGCAGCGGCCTATCAGATCCATACTAGAAATGTCAATCCCCATACTAAAACCGCTCAACCGCTGTTGACGCAGAGCTATCGCAGTGTCATCCGTCAAGTACGGTTTTACTATGGGGAGTGACGTTTCTAGTATGGATCTGACAGAACGCTGCGACATTTTAGCGGTCCGTCGTGCGTCAAGTGGGTCCTCGCTTTAGCAGTTGGCTTTAGAAAGAACTTCAATGTGTTTAGAAAGTTCATTAGAATTCATAGTTTCTAAAGATTTGAACCACCGTTTTAGGAAAAAAAAAATTAGATGGATTGGATACTGATGTTAATATGTTATTTTTTTATAGTTAGGTCTACACAGTTACATAAAACTATTGAAAAGGAGTTTTGAAAGATTTAACGATACTACCTTTTACAACCAGAATTTACTTTTATATAAAAGCTTTTAAATCATTTATTCTAACACGTTTTAAATGTGTACATTATACAAAGAAGCCATTTACACAAATTATTCTAAAATTGTTTTATAAATAACACTTAAATATTACGTATTTGTTTTCCCCTTTAGCAAAGAAACTTTAATTTATATTTTTTGATAAAGTAGTTCTATATAATATTATATAATTATATAACTAGATTACAAAACTTAGTGATAGAATCAAAATTCCATTTAGCGTTTTTGATTGAGTTCACGGAATTTTTGCTTAAAAATAATTTGATAAAGTATTTATTTTATTTATGCTTGCTTTTGGTGGCAAAAAGTGATAATTCAGGAAAACAATCACTACATATAATATGTATCTCTTTTTGGTTTCGTGTGGAATATCAAGTCGACGAATGACACGAAATTAATTTCTTCCAAAACACAATGTCTGTTTAGTTAGACAATCGAATCGCCAATATGAGTCTTATATGCGCGCGGCACAGAAACGGCCCAAAGTCCAAACTGTCTAACTCCATTTTGAACGTGACAGTACCTACCTACTTAAAAGATATTTAAGTTATTTGCATAATAATGAATAGACTTCGTTTTCCAAATCTGTGTTTGCTTCGTTCATTATATTTGATCTTCTACGTGTAATATTATCTTAACACAAACGTGTATTGTACTGTACAAATATCCACAAAGAGGATTGAAATATCATCAAGCCATCGAAGTAATTTTTATGCTTTTACAGACTTTAATGTTACTCAATTTATAAGGTGTAATACTCAATGTATAAGATTTTTGAATGATTTCGATTTTCAATGAATTTTGTTTTCCTCGGGAATTTCTTAGAACGGTACTTACTTGTGAAAAGTTCAGTTTTGGAATGTTGATAGCGAGGCTGAAATGACCGGACGCACGTGTGATTCATCTTCGATCAGATTTTTACTAAAGGCGGATCGCACACTTGACGCACGAAGGAGCGCAAAAATATAGCAGCGTTCTGTCCGATCCATACTAGAAATATCAATCCCCATAAAACCGCTCAACCGTGGTTACTCAGCGCTATCGCAGTGTCGTCCGTCAAGTGCGGTTTTAGCATGGAGAGTGACGTGTTTAGTATAGATCTGACAGACCGCTGCGATATTTTTGCGCTCCGTCGTGCGTCGAGTATGCAATCCGCCTAAGCATTTCGGATCTCCCTTTGAAGCTAAACCTGACGCCTCATTTGGAGCAAAATAGACGGCGACTTCTCCTCAAAATAATGTGAATAATTTGCTCTGAAAGCATTCAGAACCCGCCGTCTGAGAAACCAAGGACTTTGACAGAGCGGATATTTAATTAAGATTCTCATTAAGCCACCATGCGGCCCCATTATATCACGACTAATTAGAGAAGTATACTGTCACTTCAACACTTCGAATTTTGGGGGTGTAGGTTAATATTTGAATACCTACTGGTAGCAGTAGTCTTATTTCTTTTCCGTGTGGGACACCGATTCGTCCAACTAACTAAAAAATTCTAGCGATAGAGATCTTCAACCACCTACTACAAGTGGCAGGTTTCTGAACCAGTAATATTCGTCGGCTAAATTATTATAGACAGCAATGGAAAATTACAACTTAACGTGCCCTCCAAAGTACGGAGCCACTTTTACATTCGGACAGTTAGGTGGTTTAAACCTGTTTTTTTTTTAATCAGACTGATAAAATATACATAAACTGATATATATCTACTAGCATAAGCAACACATTAACTAAATGATTTAAGAATTCAATTTTTACAAAGTAGTTTTAAAATATTAATATCTTTTTGGATTGGCAAAAGGCATTATATATATTTGATCTTTTTGTCTAAGTAATTTTCTCCTAGAGAAAGTAATGTGTGACCACTCGTAATTCGTAATTCGGCCACGAAAATCGTAACTTGGCCTGGGTGGCCTGAATTACCGTTTAAATGAAATTTCAAATCTATCACCAAGTTTACTTAAATTATGACTATTTAATATCACAATGAATTTATGCTAATAACATTTATGACTAGTGAATATTCCGTCGAAACAAGTGCTCGTTTACTTAGCTAATACTAGGTATTTATAAGATTGTGTTAGTTTATAATCATTTTAAGAAAAAGCGTAGAAAATTTAAAAGGAGTGATATGCTATTAGTTACAACTAGCAGTAGCTGGCGAAAAGCAGAACTTGCACAAATATACATTAAAATCAAGCTGAAACTACCACAAAATTAATCTTTTGTATTAGTTCTAGGACAGAATTCTAATGACACCAATATTTCATTGTAAAAGCAAAACACAATCAAATTTGACAGAAACAGACATTGAAAAACTAAGGGCTGGCTTGATCAGTATTTTATCAATGCATAAATTTATAAAAGGTTTAAAACCTTTTTTTATTTTAAAGAATACCTATTTTTTAAACCAAATTTAGATTAAAGCCACTATTTGGAAATAGCGTTGTGCTTTTTTAAAACTCTATGTACAGAAAAAAGAATAATATGTACCTACCATGTAGGCAATAAATTTCATTAACATCACGTTACTTCGCATGATATGTAACAATAATTTTATAATAGAAAACATAATTTACAAAAACGTGGCATGGATACCCAAATTAATATTATCATATTTTTTATTTAATTATAATGATTAGCCAATCACCAAAAGGTCGCTAAGCAACACAGAACAAGATAGGTACAGTCAACATGAAAATTACCATAATTTATTCCGAAAAGTTGAGGCAAAGTTAATTAGCACTAATTAAAATGGACTACGCGAGGAAAATGCCCTTTCGCCACAAATGAGGATGCTTCAATAGAAAAAAGTGGAAGTCGAATGCTTTTTATGAGATTCAGCGTACTTTTGCGTTTAATGGGTGGATAATTTTGCGTTTCCATTACGATAGCATAAATGCCAGTATAATGGCGCTTTGTGGTAAAAACCAATTTTGTTTGTTCTGTAGCAGATGAAAATCTAGGAAAGTCGTTCAAACCAGTTTTTTAAAATAATTTTATAATGTTGGTGTTTCAAATTAAGGCTCTCTTTTATGTAAACATCCTTTATGTTAAAATTAGAAAGCGGTTTCTCCAATAATGTCGTACTGGCCCGAATGTTCGATTTTTAAAATGTAATTTTCCTCAATATAAATCTTTTTACGGCACGTGGAGCTTAAGTTACGCTTAACGACCGAATTAAGAGGGTGTTTTTACTTTCTTCTCGAATTTTTTTTTGTTAATCTTCCAACACAATACGTTTTCCTGTGTGTGTGTGTGTTGTAAAACACATTTTAGTAGACGAGCACGAGCAAATTTTTTGTCGTACAACTGTCAACACTTCCATTACGACAAATGAGAAGAGGATTTGAGATAAAATATGCTGCAACTAAGCTTCTTGTAAGGTAGAGAAATTGAAGCATGGAAATTCTGAGAACATGAACCTTACATTGAGAATAAAGTGCATTTTAGACCCGCTTGTACGGCAGCTTAGTTCCTCTATTACGTTATGACGTATAATAGAATGAAGTCAAAGCGTTCAAGTCGAGATCTTTAGTGACAATGTATTGTGCAAATAGAGTAATGTATCTCCGTTGTCAATGACACAACTATTTTCATAACATAAAACATTTTCCGTGTGATGCCGGCTTAGAATTGCATCACCCCACATCCTTCCCGCGGGGGTCGTAAGGGGCGACTAAGACGTACGAGATTTATTACAAATTTTAGGCGACAGGCTGCCAACCTGTCACTATAGTGATACACATGTTTTCTGAAACAACCTTAGAAAACAATCCTCAAAAATGTCAGATGTGGCAATAGCGGTCGTATCATTTTGCGGTCGTTAAAGCTCTGCCTACCCCGCTAGGGAAAAAGGCGTGATATATGTATGTATGTAAAGCAACACGAGTAAGGACTTATACAAAAGCATTGACAAGCGCCAGGCTGAGTATTGGTTCAAACGTAATAACTTAGTTATAAATAAGTCAAATCGATCCACTAGCTTCTAGGTAAAGTGAATAAAATAGTGATTAAATTATTGTTTCACAATATTTTGTTGTCTGTACATCTGAATACAATATACAACATTTAAATACAAACTTAAGTGATCTAGACTAAATGCAAACACTACAACATTGATTTCGAAGTTTTATCGTCTTTTCAGACTGAACTAACGATTTGAGCAACTATTTATACAACCCTTAAGCACAATAATGATTTTATATAGTCAATTCCATAGTTAATACATATTATTTACAATAATGTTAATAGCTCAAATAAAAAAGAAACTGCTTGGCTTAAAATGTAGCTTAGGTACTTTTTGAACAAAGAATATTACTGTTATTTTTTTTTTGTAATATTACCTACTCTCCTTTTTCAAGTAACTAAAATACTGGCTATACTTACGAAAAAAGACATTTTATGTTAAGTATGACTAGTTAAATTGTACTTAATTATTTTCTACGTGGCAACACAATCTATCACATTCATTGCTTATTTGATACGATTTATTATTTAGGCCTAATACTGAATTTAATAACAACCTAATTTATTATTTCTATGTCATTGACTTAAGTTATTTACCGAGCTTTATATATACAGGCTGATTTTTATATGTTCTATTATAAGAATACTAAATGACTGTTAACAAGTAGTAAAATCAATAAAAAAATAAAATTCTGAAGATAAATAAAAAAAACAAGAAAGCGATAATTTGACAAAAATGTGTTATGCTATAAAGCGTTTAATCCAGAAAACCTCAATGTACGAAATATCTAGTTCTGTATTTTTTTAACGATTACATCTATTTACAAATATTTTTACGTCAGCAATATGTTCCAACTATCGCTGCTATATTTTTAGCATAAGTAAAGTCCATATCTTTTCACGTGTATTTAATGTATTTATACAGGGTCCTCTAAAATTAATATCAAACATAATATAAAATACGTTTAAAACATATATTAAGGTGGTTACACAACAAAGACTGTGGAACTCCCTCCTGCACACAGTGCGTGACAGCCCGTCTCTTTCAATTTTCAAAAAACGCGTAAAAGAGCATTATCTTTCTCTCCCAAATGAATTTATAGGTATATATATTTGTCGGCGAAGACCACTGGCTGAATAGAAACTCCTCGGCGGTATAACCATTGCCTTTCCCGTACGGAAAACAAATGAAAGTAGATTTGTAAGAACTGTCAAACAAGTAGCGGCTTTATAAAATTGTATTGAGTCGAATAACATGAAATAATGTGGAAACAGTGTGATAATCCTAACTAATTGTTAAAAGGAGACAATACAAGATCATAATTGAACAATTCCGTCGTTTTCCTAACAAAATCCCCGCAAAATACGGCGAATCCTGACTGGACGTCCACATCAGAAGTGGCATGATCCATGTGCTCACAGATGAAAAGAGAAATTAAGATGCAAGATATAAAAGACATGTGGCAATTTTTTTTCTTACAACAGTCAAGGTCATAAATACGGCGCGGGAGCAGCCCGGTACTTGGGTACATAACCTCCAAATTGGTTTGGAGTGAGCAAACAGTGCACAATATTTGGTCGAATGTGTAATATACTGAGACAGCATGACATTTTGAAGACATAAAATAGTGCGCCAGGAAGAGTAAATACCTATTTGAAATGAATATGAAACAAGGAATGTGACAAGGAAATTACAACTGAAGTTACTACAAGTAAAGTAAACAAGCCCTACGTCAATAGTGCAAGCACACGCTAGATAATTATTTGCAATGAGATTGCAATATATTCCAAGTTTGGTTATCATAGTAGCAGGATAAGTCGTTGGACGACTCGGTGACCCACATGAAAACAGAAAATTGCAAGACAAGATAACCTCACTAATATGAGAGAATGACATTTACTATGAAAAATGGTGTCCAATATTAAACTACAACTTTCTGCAACACAAACAGACTTGTTCATACCTGAAAAAGAGAAATTAAGTTGTTACAAGTAACGGAAAAGCAATGATTTTATTATTCAAAAGCCACACTATGACATATTACTACACCAGGTTTATGGCATGCTATGCCAAACACCTATCTAAGGATAATAAATGGTCATGTTTTAGTTGTTTCTTAATTTATTTGGTACTGTTACTATTTTATAGAGCATTCATACCTTGTTTTATGTTTCAGCTATCATGTAAGATGTATCAAGATGTTGAAAGTACTTACATTAGACGGACAGCGGTTACTATGCATGAGATGAGAACCAAGTTGCTGCTCAGAAGCAAGATTATTGTTATAATTGGACCATGCTTAAAAAGCAAACCTGCTTGACAATTGTTTACATTTGGTGAGATGTTTTCAAATCGTAATGATTTGGTGAGATGTTTTCAAATTGTAATGATGAGTTAAGTCATCCATCACCTATGTTGTTCGCATATGAACAGTCAATCATTTGATAATCATGATGAAACTAATTTTGTGATATTTCCAAAATTATGAAAAGCAATCCCATTAAACCTGTAAAAATGGTCTGAAAATAATATTCTGTTTCTAAGAAGTACTTAGTAAACAATCTGAACCTCACAATTATCATTTTGTTACTGTATTTGTTGACAAATAAAAAGTTGCGTGAAATTGGTTGTAGCCAATAGAAAAATAGTGATCTGGTCTAGTGATCCGTCCACTGGTTAAGTGAAGTACTAAAACGGTGAACTGGGTAAGGGATCCGTCCGCTGGTTAAGCGGAGTAAAGAAGCGGTGAGCTAGACAAGTGATCTGATATTATTAGAAGCGTTCACTGGTCAAGTGATGTTAGAACAATGTGGTTTTGAGGTTTTAAAAATATGTGAACTAAAATTGTTAATTGATAAAGCAAAATTGTAATTGAATTTGATGTAATGGAATTGAATTGAATGATTTAATCTTGAGTCATGAGCTATTTATACTGCCCCTGATTAGTGCTATGTTGAGAACTCTTTAAGTACCTACCTACTTTTCCCATGATTTGGTCAGGAAAGACCGAGCAGAAGAATCTACTGTGCCTAAACTTGTTTCAGATGAATAACGCCCCACACAAGGACGTGTGGTACTGTCAGAATGGCCGTGTCGGCGAAGACCACTGGCTGAATAGAAACTCCTCGGCGGTATAACCATTGCCTTTCCCGTACGGAAAACAAATGAAAGTAGATTTGTAAGAACTGTCAAACAAGTAGCGGCTTTATAAAATTGTATTGAGTCGAATAACATGAAATAATGTGGAAACAGTGTGATAATCCTAACTAATTGTTAAAAGGAGACAATACAAGATCATAATTGAACAATTCCGTCGTTTTCCTAACAAAATCCCCGCAAAATACGGCGAATCCTGACTGGACGTCCACATATTTATGGTGTATTTATGTACGTGTATAAATATAGGTATTTATTAGAATGTAATAATTATGTAGTGTAGGTATATTATTTATATAAGTAGGTATTATTGCTAAAATATTTGTTTTATAAATTATTATAGGTATATTAGTATGTTGTACACGTCAACTGCCTCACTTTATGCCATCTCACTACCCTAGGTCTGCTGGAAGAGATTTCTTTTTAGAAATAAGCTGACCTGTTGTGTATTGTTCTTAATGTTATGTCCTTTGTGTTATATTGTGTACAATAAATGGTTAAATAAATAAATAAAGAATAAATGGGTTCATCGGGTTGTTGATCTTGTAAAGAAGAAGAATGTAAATAAATAAATTAGGAATTTATATTTTAGGTTATTCCCACATTTCAATGCAAAAATTTCGCTGCGCTAACGTATGTGAATCCTCAGATTCATACAAGAAACGTCAATTCAGATACTAAAACCGCTCTCGACGCATGACCCGGTGTTAGCGCTGCGTTACTTTTGCGCTGAAGTGTCATAGAGGCCCAAGTCAAATAATTATAATAAATCCGGCGATTTCTCACAAATGCGACCATCTTCCAAACAGGAACCGATATAGCATCAGAACTAACTCACTTGGCTGAGCCCGTACTTGGCTCCGTAAACACGGACATATTCCTAATGCCGAGATAAGTATATTCAACCACAAGAAAAAAAAAATAAAAAAAAATGTATAGCTCTGTGTTTGAACACAAAATAAACATAATAAATAATTCTTGTTAAAACTCAGAGGACACTGTATAAAAACTCCTTCACTAAACAAACTGCGCCGCACCGGGGTCTTTCCAACAACTGAAACAGCAAGGCAGCGCGCACATCAGCGTATTTTTAAACGCGTCCCGGAAGTCGCGGTTAAAATACGCGTAGATAAGCGGGTTTAACGCCGAGTTGAAGTAGCCGATCCAAAAAAGCGTGCCGACGACGACGTCCGGCGTGACGCACTGTTTCCCGCAGATGTGGGAGGTAACGTACCTGTTGGCAAAATTTGATGCGTCAGTTGTGTACTTAAATGTTCTCCAACTTAAAGTTGCCTACTTCAAAAAATTTTGATACTATGAACACGTGTATTTTGGTCTTTTCTGAACTAGAAAAAAATAATGAGAACAATACACAGACGTAATACTAAGCTAAAAATATTTCAAGGCGCAAATCAGGCCGTGAAACTGAACCAATTGTTCCCGAGTACTCTAGTAGGGTGCATGTTTGTGACTGAATTACTTTAAGATCTTATGTACAGCATGTTAAGCAATAATAAAAAAATGAGAATTGAATTGAGTAACGTCACGGTCATGTAAAATAGTTTTTGGTCTGCCCATATAAAGAGAATCGACTGGCTTTCACGTTTAAAGTTCACTGTGTATATTGTATACTGCACTTGCTTTTTTGTCGTTTTCCGGCTAGTATTTTACGGCCATTTACGCCTTGCCTACTTTGCAAGGGATGAAAGCATGGTATTCTGCTTGTTGCTTGTTACGTAACCCACATTCAGTTATAGGATGCAAAGAATGAATGGAATGAATGAATGATTGATAACTAGGTACATGAAAACAAAACCAATATAATTATCATGAAATAATGTTTTCATGTGTCTCAAAAAATGGCAATTAAGAAACAGTAACTAACAATAAACAAAGTCTTCATAAGTAATTAGGCACATCTTTTGTCTAACTCGAATACAAAAGGAAAGTTTGTAAATTTTCCCCGAAGTCTGAAATTTGGTAGTTACGAAAGCCATAAATAAAAAAAATATAGAAACTAATTAATTTATAATTGAGATCCATACTCAATTCACCCCAAAAAGGGAAACGTGTTTCGTCTGCGTGTTTAAAAAGTGTCTTCATAAAATATTACACACGCGATCAACGTGCGTGTAGTAATGTTTATCGTGGTAAAGCCCTAAGTATTTATTGGGTACCTAACTAGTAATACTAGTACGTATACATAAGTTGTACAAAATTTGTTGCAATTAAAAAAAAATCGGCCCATCAAATAAACAACTTTCCCCAACGAACGTAAGTAGAAATATGACTTGGATTGACATTCAAAATGACTTGGCCGGCTAGTACATTTTATATGGGAGGTCCACTGTATTTTTGGTAAGAACTATTTAATTTTATTGATTTTGGTTTTTATCTTATTTTCTTGCTTTATCAATGGGGTTTCCATTTCCATTTTCCATTAACAAATTTTCGTATAAAATAAAACTGTCACTTAAAATTTTACTTCTAATAAATGGGAATTTTCTAATGAAAAGGTGCTATTTTTCTTCTTTATTTTTCTTTGAAAACTCAGCCGTCATTTTCTTTACCGTCGTAAGGTTTTAAATAAAGTTTAAGAGTTATTTTACACTCTCCAAGCTTTTACGAGATTGAGCTGTCAATTTTTAATTCCAAAACTTTTTAAAGACAGTATTTCATCTCCTTCAAAAAAGTCTTACTTAAGGAGTCGAAGTAAACGTAACATAACAGTTTTAAAAAGACATTTTATTAACTTCATAAAAATCAATTGTGTTTTTTCTTACAGCATATTTATTCTTTTATGATCGCACGTTCTATCCCGTGGTTCTATGACAAGAATGCACTTGCACATACATATACAACGTGTAACATTAAATGCGCTAAACCTCAGACACCCTCAAGCAGCCCATAAAACTGAAAAACTTTCCCCAAGAAACATAGGTCGAAATGTGAGAAAAATATTTATACCTCCCATACAAAATTACCGACCGACCACGTCAATTTCTACGGGAGGTATAAAAATTTTGCTCACATTTCGACCTATGTTTCTTGGGGAAAGTTGTTCAGTTTCATGGGCTGCTTGAGGGTACCTGAGGTTTTGCGCATTTAACGTTACACGTTGTATAAACAGGTGTCTTTACTTTATGGCCTATACAGTTTTAATTGAATAGAAAGCTTAAAGGAAAAATACATACCAAAGAAAAAACGGTAGCCAACATAGTAAAAACGCGCCGACTATGATGCCCAGTGTGCGCGCGGCCTTATGCTCAGCTCTCCACGACTTGCCGGCTGCACGGAGAGATGCACCTGAAGAGATTAGTTATTATTAAGCATTGAATTAGCACAAAAAAGATATGACGAACAAAGGACTTATTAGGTAGTAGCGCTACTTTAGTGCATCCGTCAGATGCAAGATTTCAAATTTTCTATACAAAAAACCGACGTTGATGCAGATCAAATTTAAATTTTTTAAATTTCAGTCGTTTATTTCCAAGTAGATTCACAACGAATCCTTTCAGAAAGTCAAGAAATTACAGTACAATACTGTCACAAAAAAAAATTAGTCATTGTAAAAAAGAGAAAATTGTCAGACACAATTTTATGTTCCTAGTAGAAACGCGGCACGAGTGGGATAAAAAGGCACTGCCTCGGGGCGGCCAGGCTGACCACACAGCATGTAACTTATGAGCCCAACGCATGAACCTGCGTCTACGGATGCAACTGTCGTAAAATGCAAGGGCATTCGCTAAAAATGCGCAGCATTGTGCGTTAGATGTGGAATTCGCCTAAGATCAATGAGTCCCTCCGAAACTCAATTTATAACGTCTCGATGAACCTTGGTATCAAAGTTTTTCAACCGTAGTTTTTTATCCACTAATTGGTGATGGACTACCACAGGAGTCTAGTGTATTGTTCAACCAATTTTCATTCCTTTTCTTTGACCTTTTAGCACTGTTAGCACTAATACGTATTTGATACACCTATGGAGGTGGTGAACAGTCAATTACCTAACACATTTTTTATGCTACTTTTTGCGGGATGGAAGGTCAATTATTTTTGCCAATTCGCGTATCATGAGCAGAAGAAACGACTTATAAAGTTTGTGTACGTACAAAAAAACAGCCCTGAATCTGTACTTGTGCCGTGAACAGTATTAAAAGCTGAGTAGATAGGTAGGTTAGTTACATCAAACTAGACTGCTTCGCTTGAAATGCAACGAGGTGATCAAGTATTCAATGCAGACTCGGTCGAAGTGGAACTGGGTACTAACTAACTAACTAACTAGTCAGTCAATTTAAACGTGCCTCGTAATGTTTGAGATGAGTTCCACCTGGCTTATATTTCTATGATTGTTTTATGAGCAGTGTTATGCTGGTTTTCAATGGGATCACCAAAATTCCAACCGTTGAGTAGTTTAAATTCGAAATTTCCTATTTACCTAGGTGGTCAGAGAAGTGGACGGTTGTAAAATAAAACTTTCCACAGTCCACCCAGGTGGACTTGAGCGGTGTACATACATACATACATACATACATAATTTAATTTAATCGTATGGCGTATACATTATTATATTTTCCTACAATGTATACATACATATATCACGCCTTTATCCTTTACGGGGTAGGCAGAGCGGTGTACGGTGGTTAAAAAGGGAATTCATCCACAGAATAGGCAGCAGTGTTCCAGGTGAATGCTACTTCTTGCTCTGCACTCGCCAATCCGCTTACCAAGCGTGTTGAGTATGTCTCATGGGAGACTCACTCTCGCGTGGGAGGCTCATGGCTGTTGTGGCTGTAGATTTATTTAAAAATGTAATGTATGAGCAGTTACAATCACAATGACAGAAATCTAGTCTCATCATCTTATTTCAGAGAATATTTTATGATAATCGACAAAACTTTCCAAACGTTTTCTTATTTAAATTATAGAGTACTGAAATTAAAGTAAGCTGTTGAATGAGCCTGAAAGGTCTGTTCAAAAATGTCTACATAAATGCCTCGTAAATACCAGTAGGTAAAGTATTTATTGATGATGTAGCAGACAGGTTCCTACATAAATCATCTGAAAGGTGTCCTGACAGGCGTTAAGCTGAACGAATATCGTGGATTACATCACCGGCAGCTCAGCAGTATTTTATACATTGACGATATATTGGTTATTAAAACACACATGCTTCTTATATGACATGATGATGCTCGCCAAGTTGCAAAAAGCGCCCGTTTTCTCGTGAAGATAGTTTAGTTTAGGGCTACTGTAAATTATAACAAAAGAAAAGAAAAGTGAGATTGAAATGATGAAAGAAACTGGTCCGGTAGTTTTTGAGCCAATTCGTTACATCAGGCAAAATATACTTGCAAACAAAGATGTTCAAGTAATCAATGATTCTATCGCTTACGTGACTTTTTCACTGTAAAAGACTGGTTTTCGAGTCATGCCCATAATTTATTGAGATAATAGACTCAGAAATAGAACAAAGTACTTAAACGTAAACAAAATTATTATGTTGCTTTTTAAATTTCTAGATTCAGTAATATATTTTTGTAAATAATAATGTAACTTAATATAATTGGACACAAACTGAAAGTTAATTGAAGATTCAGACTTATTTTTTCATAACCTAACTCATTTAGTTGAAGGTAACAGAGTTAAAAGACAAAAAGCAATACTGTTTCAGTTTCAGGGTAAATCATTTAATGGTTTTCGTTCAGTTTAAAAGTTGTTCATATTTTTGGATTATTATTAATGATTTCTCTTCTTTTTTCGTGTGGAACACCGTGTCGTTCAACGACCCGATGAACCCTATTGTCAGAATTTTTCAAACGCCTTCTAGAAGTAGCAGGCTTCTGACATGGTTGTCAAACGACCGCCGAGCCGACTATTAATTCAAGAGATATTAGAGCGCCTTAATGAGACCATCGGCGATCGGAGAGCTGGTGGCTTCCTCAGACAATGGTTAAGTTGGGGCTATTCAAAGAGGACACACTGCCAGCCTATTGGGTACCATGTCTCCTTACAGGGGCGCTCTGGACAATTTCTTTTTTGGTTAGTAGGTATATAAGCTAGCTTATTTTTTACTCATTCCTTACTGTAACTTTATCATAATAAACAGTAAGCACACTCGAAAGATATGGCAATTTCAGGTTGTATAATGCGCTTGTCGAAAACACAGACAGCCATCTCATTATCATTCCAATTCGTGGACGTACAACCGCATCGGTACGCGGTTCGCGTGAACGATGTAAAAGCAATATTCGCCTGCGGTCGTATAACGTATTCCGCTCCGTTCGTGAATACTGCGTTTCTGGCACAAAAGTAATTTTTTTAAAAAGAGAATCGACTTCAACAGACTACGAATCTCCATTTTATTTATGCCTAAAACCTTCTTCTAAGGCGCATCGCACACTTCGCACGACAGAGCGCTAAACAAATGACAATCGAGAACCGAAAATGATCGTCGTGGGTATCAGACCCAAGGTTTTTGCTATGCAATATCTGTTGCTTTACTTATCTGTGCTCACCACCGAAGTATAAAAGGGTCGCCAATGCGTCGACGGCAATTATCTGGCGTGTTCGCAGGCGTTATATAAGGTCATCATTTTCAACTCGGTTTAAATGTTTTCTACTCGTAAAACTGAATAATTTTTAAGGATGAAATAGAGCGAATTCCAAATAGTAGATTATGTGACTGTTTCGTACGTATATAATAAGGAACTTAAGTATGCGAGGTGTTAAATGAAGGTGTTCGCTCGGAATAACGTTTTACAGCTCCTTACTTCTACTGGATGGGGAGCAACACCTCATGTTCTGCGAACTACTGGGCTGGCGTTATCCTTTTCTGCAGGTGAGTACGCAAGCCCTGTGTGGAGTCGTTCAGCCCATGCAAAGCTAGTGGATACAGCCTTAAATGAGACTTGCCGGATCATAACTGGTTGCTTGAAACCGACCCCGGTTAGCCAGCTATACCCACTGGCAGGTATGGCGCCCCCAGCTGTTCGCAGGACTGTGGCTAGCTCCCTTGAAAGAGCAAAGATGGAGTCAGATGCACGGCACCCTTTACACGACCACATCCCAGTGCCACAACGGCTGAAAAGCCGCAATAATTTTGTAAAGTGCGTGTCTCCTCTTTGCATCGACCCCAAACAAACGAGGTGCAAACTTTGGCAGGAAAGGGTAACCCTACCAGCTCCGTTCGTCCCTATCGCTGAAAGCTTGCCGCCTGGTCATGGATTACCTTTGCCAGTTTGGAAGTCCCTGAATAGACTTCGGACCCAAACTGGCCGGAGCAAGAAAACATGGCCAAGTGGGGCTTCTTGGAGGGTGCCGACGTAAGCTGTTTGTGTGGTGCAGTCCAAACGATGCACCACCTAATATCGTGTCCGGCGTGCCCCAACACCTGCACAAAGGACGACCTTATGACAGCGTCTGCCAGCGCTGTTAATGTGGCCAAGTTCTGGGCTACGACGGTGTAGTGTCTGCCATCGACACGCTAAGAAGAAGTATGCGAGTGTCTATTTATCACATATAGCGCAGCCGTTGACGCAGCACTAATGAATGAATTTGTGCTGTTTGACAGACGCATCTGATGACGCAGGTTCATACGTTGGACTTGCGTCAACGACCGTTTTCAGTGCGGGAAATTAGAAATGTATTTTTCTCACAGACGCATGCGTTACGGATGCCTAAAATAGCACTCCATTGTCCGTTTAATGTGAGAACCACCTTTGGTAGATCGAAATTATTTTCACGTTTAGCTAGTATACATAATATATTTGTCTATTACCAGAGTTCACCTAACCAAAGATCAAAGGTGAAACTAATCAAATAATAAATATCCGAAACTAGCCTCGATTGTTCATCACAATAGGCCAAAACAAACTTTTTACTCAGCAAGTCCTACCCAAACAGAAACCTTCGGAATTTAAACGATGGTTTATTTAATGAAATTGAGGGTAGAACTTTCAATCAGCCACTCTTCAGCTAAGACTTATGACAAAGAAAGACGCAGCGTTACGAAGCAAACTTCGCCGTCATCCGACGGGATATACAAGGTGTACCTATGCGCAATCCTTAAACACCCTCAATCAGCCTATGAAACTGAAAAACTTTCTCCAAAAATCATAGCTCGAAATGTAAGAAAAATATTTCTACCTCCCATAAAAATTGACTTTGTTGATTGGCAATTTTGTATGGAAGGTCCAATTATTTTTTTCATATTTCTAACTATGCTCCTTGGGGTAAGTTGTTCAGTTTCATGGGATGATTGAGGGTGTCTGAGGTTTTGCGCATTCAAAGTTGCACCTTGTATACGAGCTCTTTCACACGTTTGTTAAAATTTGTTTTTTATTCAGAGACAGTAAATAGAGTTCTGAACAGGAAGTTCAAACGAGCTACTTTTTAAAATTATCTAAAGCGGTATTTTGTATAAAAATAGGAATGTGTGATGTCATACATTGCTATTTTGGATGGCGTCAGAATTTTTACTTTATGTAATTTTTCTTTTTATTAATTGAAACTTTAAATATGCCGTGTGATGCCGGCTTAGAATAGCATCACCCCATTACCTACCTGTGAGTGTCGTAAGAGGCGACTGAGGAACTTGAGGGTTTCAGGTGTATTACAACTTTTAGGCGACAACCTGTCACTATTGTGATACACAAAATTATCTAAAACGGCCCTCTATATTTGTCGACGTGGATCTAGTGACCGTATTTTTGCTGCCGTTAGCGCTTTGCCTCCTCCGTAAGGGATAGAGGCGTGATATGTAGATATGTATGTATGTACTTTGAATATTTCGACTAGACTTTCGCACGTGGTGGTTCGCAGTAACTTGCGGCAGCGCTCCCTCTGTGTTTATTCATTGGTCTAAGCGAATAAGCAAGTGAATATTGATTGACGAGTCAGGGACGTACTATAAAAGCTTCTTATCTGAAGCTAATAAAACATCGATAGTCAGACATAAACAAGACAAAACAGACATAGACAATAATAAAAAAAAATCATTTTTGCGTTTCTCTGTCTGTCATGGACGAACCGGCGGATCGAGCGCGAAAACATCGCAGCGGTCTGTCAGATCCATACTAAAAATGTCCATCCCCATACGTAGAATTAGGGTGGTGCTATTCTAAGCCGGCACCACACGGACGCCGGAAAAACTATTTGCAGCAGATGCAACTATTTATTGAGCGGAGCGCTAGTACAATATTATAATACATACTTACCGATAGTGTACATAATATTCACAGCTTTAGTAAGTACCAGTGATCATTTTCAATCATAACATTCTTGAGTTATAAAGGATAATATTTTTGTGTTACGAACGAGTTATGTATGAATCAGACATTATGCCTATGAGTAGGGTAATATAATACATATCCATAAAGATATTGTGATTGATGAATGTTTCCGTCTACGAGTAATTCCTATTAATGTTGTTGGTTTTGTATCACTCATATTCAAACTTAAATACATTACTGGACTTGAGATACTTTTATTGATTTCATATTTTGTTTCTAAGTACCTACAGTCACAACTAGACGTTAACTAGTAAATCGTTAATTAACGATGTAAATTTTTTTTAACATTATGCCTAACGAGTTCACTTTTAAGTTAACTTTAAAAGCTGTTAATGGACTCGTTAATTTCCGTTAAATTTAAGCTCGTACGTACATACTATTTATGTGGTATTGTATCCAATTATTAAAAAAATGCTTTTCCAGGTGTAATGATTGACCAAATGGCGAAATAACTAAGTTTTATTGTGTAGCATCATTTTAAAATATAGGTAGTACTTAATTCGTCTGTCCACATCCATCCACCCACCCAATCATATCCGCCAATCCCCATCTAGTTCTTACTGCCTACTACTTTGTAATAAGTTAACAATTAAGATCAGACTCTCAAAGAGACTTCAATTTAATTAAGATATCGTTCTTCAAAGGATATCGCTTAAAAAAAACTTGAAAGGGATGATAATAAAAAAAGGAAATGAAGTCAGATGAAAGTTAGCAACTGCCCACTTTGTAAAAGAGATTAGTCCGCGGTCTCGCAATTGAGTTTTGCAGTTTACTCTGAACACAGTAGGAATAAATAACAGCATAACAAATGTAATTTTAAAACTCGCGCAGTTGGTATCCCAAACTAGTTATAATTCAGGAAATATAACATGAGCCGATTCGACTATTAAATACGGAACGGTTCAAATTATATTTTCTAAAGTATATAGTTACATCCCGCTCGTTTGTCATATAATATGATAGAGAGACAAACGATAATGTTGTCATTGATGGATCCTTTCTTTTTCTGCGTAAGATAAACAAACAAAGGCGGTGACGTCACTGACTTTCGGAATTCGATTGTTTTTATTAAAATCCCACCTATCACGCTTGTTTATATTTTATCGTATGCAGCACGGTATTGTAAATTTATCAGACGGTGCTACTATCAAAAAAGATCAAAAACTATAGTCTGTAAGTTTAGAACACTTCAGAACTGTCACTTTCATACAAAGTTTGTTTACAAAAAGATAAGTACCTAAACTTACAGACTATAGCTGCTAACGTCGTAGTGGTCAAATGGTAATCAGTGAACCTATGTGCCTTGGACTCGGTCCAAAACTCTCTTAATTGTTTTCTGATGGTGCACATTCAGAGTTGATTTTGCAAGTGTGTCAGATCGTTAGGGACCTATCCAAAATATATTTTTATTGAACAATTTATAAAACTATGGGGTCGAGGTCATATAATCATCAAATTATTTCACTTGCGGGAAATTTGCCAAATCTGCCGGACATACAAAGTTAACCAAGCTGCTCATATAATTTTTGAAAGATCCGCCTCCGAAGTAATTGAAAGTTTGTTCTACTTTGATTTCTTTTTACTGCACTCTGGTTTCTGCAAAACACTTTAGAGAGATCTTTCATCAAGCGGTCTGATTTTTATTTTTATAGTGATGAACCAGATCTCGGAAATTAGTTTTTGTTGCATTGTTTCTTTCTTTGAAGCGTGTTGCTCAAATCTTATTTGGCATATTTTTCTGCATTAAAAATGATAGAAATACGAAAATTATTTACCTTGTGCATTGAGCTCCGTGGCTGCCTTTGCCAAGTCTTTCCCAGCAACTGTAGACGAACAGCTGGGTCTCCACCCAGCAGGCGGTTGCCCACTCGAAGATCTCTTGTTCGATCCTCCAGAACAATATCCAGAACTCGCTGTATCACAGCTCACGTTCACAGACTTTCTCGGACTCGCTTCTTTACTAGGACATATGTCTCCTAAAGACATCACAACCTCGCCTCCAAACTCAGTCTCTTCTGGACACTCAGTGAACGTGCTGTAGTTCGGACTGATGTCTGAAGGTCTTCTATCAGGATGCAGATAATGTGAATGATGTGCCGCATGCGACGTATGCCTGATATGGACAGAATTCAAAAGAATATTCGATGACGTTCGAGTTAAAGCTTCTCTCTGTCTTATTGCTTCTCTGAATATCCTACAGTACATCGATATCATAACAATACTTGGTATCCAAAACGATATACTCGATGATATGATTGCATATATCATGTTCACTTCAAAAGTGCAAATATCAGGATGTGTACTTCTATTCATTCGTTCTTCCTCAGTAGTGTACCATCCCATGAAGATTGGCACGAAGCTAATAAACGCTGGCCAGAGCCAGACGTTTGCTAAAGTAAAACAGACGGTTTTATGCGTCATTGTGACGGGGTACTCCAAAGGGCGGACGATAGCGTAGTACCTATCGACGGATATGCAGCAGAGGTGAAGAATGGAAGCGCTCGAGAAGTAGACGTCAAAGGAGTTGAATATATCACAGACTATAGGCCCGAATAGCCAGGTTTGGGTGAGCTCCATGCTGGCGTTGAAGGTCATCGCACACAGAGCGACGAGCATGTCGGCGACTGCCAGACTGACGACGTAGTAGTTGGTGAGCACTCGCAGTTTTCTGTGTCGATGTACTGAGATGATGACCAGAGCGTTACCGAAGATAGCGCCGAGGATGATTGTTGTGAAGATGAGGCCCTGTGAAAGAAAAAGAGATGGATATACTTTTGTCAAGTATGGAAATATAAAGAAGCATTAGACTACGATTGGTAAGTACGTTTTGAATGGAATAGGTATCTAAATTTTTTAAAATATTTCAATGTATGTTTCTTAGCCGTGTGATGCCGGCTTAGAATAGCATCACCCCACATCCTTCCCGCGGGTGTCGTAAGAGGCGACTAAGGGATATGAGAGAATTGGTGCATTACAATTTTTAGGCGGCAGGCTGACAACCTCTCACTATAGTGATACACATGTTTTCTGAAACAACCTTAGAAAACAATCCTCAAACATGTCAGACGTGGCAATAGTGGCCGTATTCTTACGGCCGTTAACGGTCTGCCTACCCCGCAAGGGATAAAGGCGTGATAATTATATGTATTGTTCAATTTTATAGACTGGTACACACCTTAAAATATTTTGCAGTAGATTTTTTTACACACTGTACTTTTATAGCATCCATGCATTGTTTAAAATCACAAAACAATGTACATAACAGAAAAACAACTTTCCAACACATTTGTTGAAAAGTTTCAGTAAACTGGCAACACCTGAGGCTCTCGCACCCCGAAATTTTCCGGTTGCCATTTAAATTTAGCAAATTCAGCAATTTAAAGTTCTATTTCGGTTTGAGTATGGCCATTTACATGGCATTCAGATGTTTCAAATGGTTACAATTTGGAAATGGGCTGGATTTAAAGTTGTAAATGAGCAGTTTCTGATATATATCGAATTCAATTAATCATTTAAATAAAAAAGTAGGTTTTGCATTGTTTTTTGAAGTGACAACGTCTTGCCCTTTGTAGGACATCGAGTTTTCTAACGACCTGATGAACCCTGGGTGATAATTTACCTTAAGAACGAGGAGCAGGGTTGGCCAGATTGGTGCGGCCGTGAAGTGCCAATATCGGCGTTATTTTGTCAATATCTCTCTCTCTCTCTATGTAGGGCATCGAGTTGTCCAACGACCTGATGAACCCTAGATGATTATATATCTTAAGAACGAGGAGCAAAGTTGCCCAGATCGGAGCGGGCGCGGCGTCAGCAGTCAGCGTGAAGTGGAGTTCTAGTTAGCGGAGTTATTTCTTGTTAGTGGATAATGATTAAAGCGTTCTTAACGCTTGGGTTGTAGACTGGGTGTCCCACGCGAAGAGAGAGAGAGAGAGAAAGAGAGAGAGATCAATGGATGATAATATACCTTAAGAACGAGAAGCAAGGTTGCCCAGATCGGTGCGGGCGCGGCGTCGGCAGCCGGCGTGGAGCGTAGTTCCAGTAGCGGCGTTTATTTCTTGTCAATGAATAATGATTAAAGCGTTCTTACCGCTTGGGTTGACGACTGGGTGTCCCACGCGAAGAGAGAGAGAGAGAGATCAATGGATGATAATATACCTTAAGAACGAGGAGCAAGGTTGCCCAGATCGGAGCGGGCGCGGCGTCGGCAGCCAGCGTGGAGTGGAGTTCCAGTAGCGGCGTTTATTTCTTGTCAATGAATAATGATTAAAGCGTTCTTACCGCTTAGGTTGACGACTGGGTGTCCCACGCGAAGAGAGAGAGAGAGAGATCAATGTTGTTAATCTTTCTCTCTCTCTTTCCCTCTCTCTTTTTCTCTCTTTCCCTGTCTCTCTTTCTCTATCTCTCTATGTGGGACATCGAATTGTCCAACGACCTGATGAGTATCTTAAGAACGAGGAGCAAGGTTGCCCAGATCGGAGCGGGCGCGGCGTCGGCAGCCGGCGTGGAGTGGAGTTCCAGAAGCACCGTTATTTGTTGTTAATCTTTCTCTCTCTCTTTCCCTCTCTCTTTCTCTCTCTTTCCCTCTCTCTCTTTCTCTATCTCTCTATGTGGGACATCGAATTGTCCAACGACCTGAGTACCTTAAGAACGAGGAGCAAGGTTGCCCAGATCGGAGCGGGCGCGGCGTCGGCAGCCAGCGTGGAGTGCAGTTCCAGTAGCGCCGATTCAGTGCCGCGCCCGCGCAATTCTACCTCGCCGCGAAGTCCACCGTCTGTTGAGAAAAGAGAAGTGTTTCATTAGTTTTGACATGATCCTTCAATGCTTAGATAGGAATTGGATTGGGGGTCGATGCTACATATCTTTGACTCGAATATATATTTTTCATTTTTGACTGGATAAGGTAATATATCGAAAACACAGACACACAATAAATCTGCATAGGTGGATGTTGATCGTCTGAGGTCAGGACCAACCCTTACCAATCAAATGATTTTCCAAACTTCCGATAAAAACATCCAGCGGGGTAGGCAGAGCGATAGTGGCCGTAAGAGTACAGCCACTATCGCCACGTCTGACATTTTTGAAGATTGTTTTCTAAGGTTGTTTCAGAAAACATGTGTATCATTAGAAAACATTCTGTTTTTATAGCCTAGAAGTCATTTATAAAAAAAATACAGACACAAAAGGCCTGCACAGTAGTGCACAGGTTACAGTAGCTGTTGATCGTCTCAGGTCAGGACCAACCCTTATCAATCAAATGATTTTCCAAACAACCGACAAAAACATCCATCGTTGTAAGAACACAAAACATAGAGAAACATGTATGATCACGTAAAAACTTACAGACGTTTTTGTTTCGAAAAAACAACAAGCTCAGGAGATACGCACATGCTTTTTACATAATATCTCTTTGGCGGATCGCACACTTAACGCACGACAGAGCGCTAAAATATCGCGGCGGTCTGTCAGATCCATACTAGAAACGTCACTCCCCATACTAAAACCGGTTTCGACGGACGACGCTGCGATAGCATCGACCGACAGCAGTAGAGAGCGGTTTTAGTATGGGTATATTGACATTTCTAGTATGGATCTGACAGACCGCTGCGATGTTATAGTCCTTTCCTTTCCCTTTCCCTGCTATAATCAAAATTCAATCAAAACTGCTGTATGTCTTTTTCCCCAAAGCAAAAAAGTTTTATTTAATAAACAAGAACAATCCTCAACGTAAAATGATGGATCAACCTTACCCATTACTCACCAACTTGTTGTAACCCTTAATTAAAGGTTCCCTGGGGATGGTTTTTGTTATCAGATTAATTTCAAATGTCCCGCTTGAATGTCCAAGTAATTGTTGTTACGATTTGGTGACAGTTCTATTATTTCAATGACAATACAAATGAATCAAATTAAATTGTTTGACCAAAAAGCTTGATTGATGACAGCTACAATCAAATAAATGCTGAACGATAAATATGCGAAATGCGAATATGATATCGAGGTAAAGCTGTGTATATTTTGATCATGAGGTATCTACTAGAATTTGATGTTTTAATGAATTAAGAGTATAACTAATGTAGGTGGATCTCTTTTAATAGATGATAAGAATAAATAAAAATAAGATATTAAAAATAGCACAACAATGATGTGATGTATGACAAATAGGTTGATTTATGTTGCTGACAGTGATATAATAGTTCTGGAATTCCAGATTCTGTAGTATATGAGGAGGTTATTCACGATATATCTAAATTTACATAAATAATTCAATTACTATTAAATCTTTTTTTACATAGACACAGGTTAAAGGCCACAGAAAACACACTTTTACAAAAATAAAACGTAAAAATCCACGTATACTAGTAATTTCAAACCGAGGTTATATATTTTTCCAAGACCGACTTGAACTCGGTCTAGAAAAGAGTTCTATTTCAGGACTTTTAGGTAAGTAGGTCACTGAAATGATGGCGGCCATGATTGTGTTCTATATTAAAGTAAAAATGTACTGCAATACTTACTTAAATTAAACATTATTACACATAATATGGAAGCAGTATTTGGGATCCGTAAGGCGCATCGCACATTTAACGCACGACGGACCGCTAAAATTTCGCAGCGGTTTGTCAGATCTATGCTATAAACGTCACTCCCCACACTAAAACCAAGTATTACCAAAGTATTACCAAGAATGAGGACAGAAATGATGAGTAAGAATAGTTTCGCAATGAGTGTGAGAATATATAATCATTTACCTGAAGATATGAAAAACCTAACGATGACTAGTTCCAAGTTGACATTACGAAGATGGCTTTTAGAAAAATGTTTTTATTCTATCAAGGACTATTTAAATTCTAATTAAATTAAATTGACATGTTTATTTTGTAATATTTTCTTTAATGATTTTAAAAATTTGCGTGATTGACCATAATCTAAATGTATGATACTATTTATATTTTATATGTAAGAATGAACACCATGTAAACTACATTTAATGCAAATAAATATCTTTATCTTTATCTTTATCTAAACCGCACTCGACGTACGACGCTGCGATAGCGCTGCGATAGCGCTGCGTCAACAGCGGTTGAGCGGTTTTAGTATGAATCTGACAGAACGCTGCGATATTTTAGCGCTTCGTCATGCGTCAAGT
Organism: Keiferia lycopersicella; assembly: GCA_029255805.1. Taxonomy (NCBI): domain Eukaryota; kingdom Metazoa; phylum Arthropoda; class Insecta; order Lepidoptera; family Gelechiidae; genus Keiferia; species Keiferia lycopersicella. The sequence continues at coordinate 3,263,075 of JARACZ010000028.1, forward strand.
GTGCAATCCGCCTTCCCAAACCAATTAGTCTGAACGGCAGTTTGAAATGGTATTTTTTATTTTAAGATCTTCTCCTTGAAATGTTTCTAAGGCTAATTATTCAGTTTCATAAGCAGATAGAACAAAAAAATAAACTATTACTGCTGTCTCTAATGGAGTTTTTCTAGTTATCTTCCTGCTCATAAAAAACACATTTCAACTCGCATTCAACAACATTCATTCTTCGTTTCAATTCCCAAAAGCAAAGAATTACTGATGATAATAGAAATCCCATCCAAATAGAATAAAACATGCTCTCAATAACTCGATTCAGTAATTTCATACATACATACATAAATCACTCCTTTGTCCCTTGCGGGGTAGGCAGAGCGTTAACGATTGTAAAATAACGGTCTTCATCGCCACGTCTGACAAGTATCGAGGGCCCTTATAGATGATTCATGTATCACTGTAGTGACAGGTTGTGAGCCTGTCGCCTAAAATTGTAACACACATGAAACCCTCGAGTCCAATAGTTGCCTTTTACAACACCCGCGGGAAGAAAAGGGGTGATGCTATTCTAAGCCGGCATCACACGGCATCAGTATTTTCTCTGATATTTTATTATTTTGTTTGTGAAACACGTAACTGCGTATTTATCTTCGCGTGTCCACGGCCATTTTGCCAGTTTATACCTTTACGTTGGTACCATCTTTCACGCAATACATCCATTATTTTCTCACCTTTTATAATCCACATTTTATCATCTTTTCTAAACCTTATAATTAAAGAAATATAAGTTCGAGATGAAATAAAAATGCGTTGGAGAGAGCGTTTATGATTCGAAAATATTTTGTATTGTAGAAACGTGTAATGTAAAAAAATAGCTGCTAAAATTTTAATTGGTGTACCAGCCTATGAAACTGTGGTCAATTTCAGTTTCCATGTTTCTTGGGGAATGTTTTACCATGTTTCACTTAATATAGAGTAGTCAAATCAATGTCTATAACTTGATTGTATAACTTGATTTTTTATAGAAACGATCCCAAAAGGGCAATATTTTTGTTGCCATCTCGCTCATGTTAGAATTTTTCAATCACCTTCTACAAGTAGCAGGCTTCTGACATGATTGTGTAACGATCACCGTCTAAGTTATCATAGACAGCAACCGGAATCTACGGCGTAACGTGCCATCAGAAACACGGAACCATTTTTCTTTCATTTAGGACAATTGGGTTCAAACAAACAAACCGGGACAAACAAATTCACAAAGTCATAAATATCAACTTTGTGAGTGATCCACCGAAAATCGAAACCGAAACCTACTGCGTCAAAGGCAGTCGCATTACCACTGCGCCACAGCGGTCGTTATAAGTGACTTCGTTTTGTAACTGTGGCAGCGGGAGAATGACAGGATGTAGGTACCGACTTCGATCGGTAAGTAAACACTTAAGCCCTGAGTAGCTTAAGGGGTTTTAAGCTTCGGTCTCTCGAGGGTGTGAGGTCGAGGACGAAAAATAAAAATCTAAGTAAGGACGCAGTTTAGGTTTAAAATAAGGTAAAAAAAAAGAAGAATGTAAACACACTTGATTGGAACAATTCGCATACTATACCAAACGCCATTTAGCAGTTGTCTTATAATGGCAACAATAGGAGAATTATCAGTCAAACGCTCTGTTCTGGACATTCTACACCGCACACCGCCGTATAGTTGCAGAGGTCAGATGGCAGTTGCTCTGTGTAAAATTGGGTTTTACGTCAAATCCCCTAGGTTAGGCGGATTGCACACCTTAACGCACGACGAAGAGCTAAAACACCGCAGCAGTCTGTCAGATCCATCCTACTAGAAATGTCAACCCCCATTCGAATACCGTTCAATCGCTGTCGACGCAGCGCTATCGCAGCGTCGTCCATCGGGTGCTGTTTTATTATCCCCATAATAAAACCGCACCCGATGGACGGTCTGTCAGATCCATACTAGAAATGTCAATCTCCATACTAAAACTGTTCAACCGCTGTTGACGTAGCACTATCTCAGGATCGTCCATCGAGTACGGTTTTAGTATAGGGAGTGACGTTTCTAGCATGGATCTGAAAGACATGCGATATTTTTGCGTTCTCTCGTGCGTCAAATGAGATCTACACAGAGCGACAGCCATCTGACGTCTGCAACCCGAAAGTTAACCTGGGCCGAATCCTAGGTTAAGTCACATTCAAATACCATTGAATTAAAATATTGTGATCAATGAATTATAAATAAAAGCTCTATTGTAGAACAATGATGTTATAATGATAATATCATATTTGCTGCACCCAAAACACCTTTCGCTGAAAACTACCGAACATAGCTTTACTTAACTACCGTTTGTCAACGTTTACTGCAAATTAAACCTAGTTTATATATATAGCTAGGGCGAATCTCACACCATCACTAAACATCGCTCCGGTGTGCGGAGCGACATAATTTGGATGCGGTTGCGTTGCCGGGGCACAGGGGTTGTCTGTTTTTCCATGACTTCATCTGGATTTCCAGTTCATGTTGGCCTATTCTGCTCCGCTGCGATCCAATAAGAATAAAAAGAAATATATTAGTACAGCGCAAGAATGATAATGAAAATGATAAAATTCATAACAATTGTCTCAGTACAGCATACCCTGCGAAGATCGCGGTCAGGGATACGGATATCCACCCGTACCTCCGCACCGCATGGAGCTCCATTGTCAGTCTATTATAAAATCCACATGATAATTCTATAGGTGCAAATCAAGTTTGGACTAACGATCAAAACGGGATCACCGCACGCCAGCGCGGTTTTAGGTGCAATGTGAGATTCGCCTAAAGCCGAGTTTACATTCCGCTCGTCCTGCGAACAGGATGTGTTCAGTTTCACGCTGTTTCAGCTGATTTATGATTACCACATTCTACAATTTATGTTGAGAGTATAGTCGTGACCAAAAACAAATAAGGGGTTTTTTTGTTAATACGTATAGTTACACTATAAAGAGAATGGTGATACTCGCTAGTAGTGATAATCGTGTTTTTGAAACAACCTAGGAAAACAATCATGATGCAGATGTGGCAAAAGCGGTCGTATTTTTTTGCGGTCGTTAAGGCTCTACCTACCTTGGTAGGAAGAAAGGCGTGACATATGTATGTATGTATAAACAGAAAATTATGGGGAGAATGGAGAGGATTAGCTAGATAGAGAACAAAACAAACGACGCAATGTTGGCGCTGGTTACAGAGAAAAGTTGTCTTTAATGACCATAGAAAATAGAAGAGAAAATTATGATTGACCACTTGCTACGACTCTAAAAATTCAAAAATAACACTATCGAAGGAAAAGAAGAAGGGGAGAAAGGCAGAGGTAGACCAAGACGCGACAAATACTACTTAAAACACCTTCTTAGTAAAAATTCAAACATTATTTTTGAAATGCGATGCCACTTTTGTTCATGAGTGTACCGTCCGGAATATTACGGTAAATGTTGATGATTTGTTTACATTTTTGACGGTTTTTTGCGGTTGACAGGTAAAATTTATGTATTGACCCAGTAGGTTAGTGGGTTAGGGTTTAGGGTCCATTATTTTTTTTGTTCTTCCGGCAACCATAATTTCTATTCCGGTTCCAATTCGTTGAAAAAAAAATAGTGCTTTGGAACGTCTCGCTGACCTTGCTAATCATTGGTTGGATAAATAAATAATTGATTGATTGATTGATATAGTCAATGGTACGCTCTGCCTACCCTGCAAGGGATAAAGGCGTGATATATGTATGTATGTACGCAGTCTCCTGTTTTTACCCTTGAAACTTTTGTAGGACGAATGATGATTTTTATGGCGCCTACACTTACACTCTGCCTACCCCGCAAGTTGGTGTGAGAACGACCTTCAGTACATAGTATAAAGCAAAGTAGCTTTTCGCGTCTGTCTGTATGTATGTTTACTTAAATCTTTAAAACTACACAACGAATTTTCATGCATGTTTTTTTAATAGATAAGGTGGTTCAAGGGAAAGGTTTTTACGTATAATATTTCCCACGGGAAAATGAGTAGCAGCAAGCGCAGCCGCTGGGCTTGGCCGCTAGTATTCGATAAAAATACCAACATGAAGCGTGCTCTACCGTACTGAGCTACTGTTTTATTAAAACCAAAGAGCACGTTTCAGCCAAATCCTACAGAATCAGTAGCGCAATAGGCATTCGAATCGTACAGACATAGGGTTGGCAATTTTTAAACTCATCGAGTTTGTGTAACGGTTTGACTGAGTCGTCCAACGACCCGACGAACCTTGGTGTCAGAATTTTTCAACCAGCTACTACTAGTAGCAGGCCTCTGAAGTGGTTGAGTAACGATCAGCAATGTCAATGACCTACTGCTTAGCGGTCTCTAGTTAAGGCATATGAAAATCTCTCTCAGAAGCAGCACAACGAGTCTCGCATTGCGCGGACCCGCGCATGGTTCACTTACTTTATTTGAACCACTTGAAGTAAGCTGAACCATGCGCGTACAAAACACAAGACGCAGCGTTCGCCCTTTGAAGCGCTGTTCAGTATGAAGAGATGTCTGTATTTGCTTGGAATCTTAAAATTCGACTATTAGCACTTAACATACATCATCCCTTTTCCACGGCATTCCGTTTTTCTATACCTAGTCTTATTCTGAGACCTTTTCTGTAACGTGGAGTCTAGTTTGCTAACCATTACCTAATCAAATAACCGGAAGCAGGCGTGTCGTGTGTCGTGTCAAGTTTTTACTTTCCGGCTTAGAATTTATCGGTTAGGTTAGAATAAAATAGTAAATGTAAAGTGTTTAAGGCACTCGAGAGTATTGGTGTATTACAATTTTTGGGCGACAGGCTGACAACCTGTAACCATAGTGATACACATGTTTTCTAAAACCACCTTGGAAAACAACCCTCAAAAATGTCGGACGTGGTGATAGTGGCCGTATTATTAACGGCCGTTAACGCTCTACCTACCCCGCAAGGGATAAAGGCGTGATATATGTGTGTATGTATGTATCTAAAGTGTTTACTATGTATGAGTACTTACTCATTCTACCCGTGAATGTTGTATGCGACTCATCCAGGGAATGGCCAGCGTTGTATCCTGTGAATGCAGCATCTAATACTGCGCTCGCTAATCCGCCTGTCAATCAATGCCCCCCGAAAGAGGGAGGCCCATGTCCAACAGTGGACTGTATGGGTTGTTAAAGTTTAAGGATAAAAATACTTTTTGTGTTTCTCAAAGGTGGCAACCCTGTTACGTACATTATTTACAGAAGCACCTCTTTCACACCCTCACGTTTCCAATAACGCTGGCCAACGAAAAAACGGCGCACCTAACCTATACAAGGCCTTTAAAACACATGCACACTCACACCTTCATCCTTTTCGGGGAAGGCAGAGCGTCAAAGCCGTAAAAAATAAGATCATTGTCACTTAAATTAATAGTATTTGTAATATATTTTAAATAAAGTGTTATGAACAACCGCGAAAATCTAAAAACATTATAAGATCATTGTCGCCACGTCGTCTGACAATTTAAGGGCCGTTTGGGAAGAATTATGTAAACTCACTATAGTGAAAGGTTGTCAGCTTGTCGCCTAAAATTGTAATACAGTGCTGACAAAGACAGAAAATCTCGTAGGTTTGTTATCTATCAGCTAGTATATCGCTGACCTAAACGTTCATTTCAAATCAGCTTACTTTATCAAGTCTTCAAAAGCAACCAATGGTACGGAACGGTATACCAGCGGAAAAAGCGACGCTACTCAATATTGGACCCTAGTAAAGATTAGTCGAGCCATGCTGAGCTTATAGATTTTCCGCTCGAAGAATTTGGAAAATGCTGGCTTTGCAAATGAGGTTTTTGACCTTATCGGGCGTAAGCATCGTTAGGCGGCGCATTTTGCTTTCCGGGTACGCTTTGAGCTGTGCTGTGTTATGGAACCCGTTCTATCTATCCGAAGCTTAAAATAAAAGCCATTTTTTTTCGAATTTAACGTTTTTGTGGGTTTGTGTATCGTTGGGTTCGCTTTCGTTTCCGCTTCAAACTGTGCTGTGTGATGAGAAATGGTTGCCAGGTCAAAATTTAATAATGATTACTTCTTTTGCTCCTAAATAATTAATACTGGTAAAGATTACCACAAAAAAAAAACAATTTTGTGTAAAAAAAACCGCATCTATCTTATATTTTATTTTGTGTGTTTCCAATGTTTTTTTACTTTGTTTGAAAGTGTCTTACTGTCTAGATTCAAATTATGCCTTGTGGCGTTCTGGGCAAAAAAGGAATTAATTTTAGATTTTTTTATTTTTTTTTTAGATTTTTATTTATTTAATCACAAATATAAGCTTACAGTAATTTAACCAAAGCGCTTACATTGCTAATGCCTTACAAGGTAATAATAAAAGTAAAAGTAACACACCTATGTTACACTAAAACTATGATTTATGGCTAAGAAAATATCTTGCATATTTAATTAGAGCAGCAATAGGGTCGCAAAAAATATCGGCATCTTGGACCTTAGCCACCATCTCATTTATAAGAGCAATTGCTCTGTACGTTGGCGCATTGCGAGCATGCCAGGTACGGCATACGGGTGCCGCCAGTAACATATGCTTTCGGCGTCCGGTGCGTATATATTTGTCGGGTACAAATAAACTAATATTGCCTAAGACTGCAGAATCACTGATTTTGCCACGGAGGAGGAGGGAAAAATGGGTTATGAGCTGTACCTTTCGTCTTAGCTCTAGTGTGTCCAGATCAACCATGCCAGATACGAAAAGGGAAGGAAATAACCATGGGTAGTACCCATATTTCAGTTTGTATAAGTATCTGGCAAACTTTCTCTGGACCCTCTCGACCATGATCAGGTACGTGTCTTCATGCGGATCCCAGACCACTGCCCCAAACTCCAATTTGGATCTGACATAAGAGTTGTAGAGTATGGTCGCAACTCTATCAGTAGGAAACTGTGCAGCGGTTCTCATAATGAAGCCCAGTGTTTTGTTTGCTTGCTTGCAGATGGTCACAATATGCTCATGAAAGTCAAGCCTGGTGTCCATTATTAAACCAAGATCACGGATTGACTCTACTCGCTCGAGGTTATTAGTACATATTGAGTAAGTGTACTGTACGGGAGTCTTGGATCTCGTGAAAGTAATAACTTTGCACTTTGCAGCATTGAGGGTGAGCTTGTTGATTTTGCACCAGTTAATAACTGCATCAATGTCCGACTGTAAAGCAAGGCAGTCACTAACGTCTTTGACAGCGACATAAAGCTTTAAATCGTCTGCAAACATCAAACAATGAGCTCCATCCAAAACCGCTGGCAAGTCGTTTATCATAATCAAGAATAGAGTTGGTCCTAGAACTGAGCCTTGACTTAAGCCTGAGCGAGTATAGTACGTATCCGACTGGTAACCATTTACTCTGACGAACTGCATGCGGTCTCTTAGGTAGCTCGCGAAAAATTTTAGGAGCACAGGAGTGAACCCAAATAACGCTAGTTTCCTAAGTATGATGTCATTGTCCACCAAATCAAATGCTTTTTTAAAGTCGAAATATGCAGCGTCTACCTGATAACGGATATCCATTTGGGACGCTACATAATCGACGAAGGCAATATGATTTGTGGTGGTAGAGCGACCAGACCGAAAACCATGCTGAGAGTCATCTAAACCACCACTTATTTGAGCTGTAATGTGGTAGTTCAGGATGTACTCAAAGATTTTGGCAAAAACTGGTAGGATAGCAATTGGTCTGAAGTCCGTTATATCCTTAGATGAGATTTTTGGCACTGGCGTAACTCGAGATATTTTCCATTTGCAAGGGTACGTCCCTTGTTGTAAGGCCAAATTTAAGATATGAAGCAATGGTGTCTCGAGAGCCGCCAGGCAATCCTTAACCAAAAAAGCCGGGATTCCATCTGGGCCAGCCGTGGTCGCAGCTTTCAAGCGACGAACAGCGCGGCGTAAATCAGCCTTGGTCACACGTTCAATGCGGACGCTAGCCGCACAACCAGTATCGCCCGAGCTTCTCTCTGCATCTTCTGGATCCAGTTGTGGAATATTTTGATGGAAGACAGAGCTGAAATATTCTGCGAACGCAGCGGCTGCCTCCTGGTACGCCACCGTTTTGTTGTTATGCGTGTAATCGGTATTAGGAGGCCTATTTTTGCGTCGCATCTTAACATACGTCCAGAACTTGGCTGGATCTGATATAATGTCATTCGCTGTGGAACGCATATATTCTCGATACGCAGCATCAATTAGTTCCTTGATATGCGTACGGTAGTATTTATAGACCTCGCGATTAAATTCTAGACCCAAGGACTTAATTTTTTTAAGATGAAAATATTTGATGGCTAATTTATTTATGATATCAGGAGTATACCATAATGGATATTGTCGATCGGACGAACGATGATATCTTTTTTTGGGTACGTGCCTATTTATCATGTCATAGAGCTTACGATAGAGAATATCTACAGCAGTATCTACATCAGTTTGACAAACAAGATCATTCCAATCAGTATTTAGTATCTCGCGGTACAATGAAATGAAATCAGCTTTGCGAAAATTCCATTCCAAATATCCACAGTTAGTGTTTTCCAAATGCGGGTGGCGTGGTGGCGGCGGAGCCGGTTGTGTAGAGCGACGGCACCCACGAGGCAATCGCAGCACCACATCCAATGCAGGGTGATAATTGCTGTCAATAGGAACCAGAGGACCCGACACGGATTCTCTTACTCTAACGCAATCACCCACAATATTTGAGAGAACTAAGTCCAACATACCTCCATGATTATTAACAATTTGATTAAATTGTGTCAGGTGATACATGTCTAAAAATGACTCAAACTGCTGCTTTACATTATTAGTACAAGAGTTCAAATTGAAATCCCCTACTACTATAACTTTAAAGTCGGAATATTTTATTAAAGCATTTTCTAGGCACTCTAGCACATCTAGATATTGTTGTTCGGTGTATCTAGGAGGAAAGTAAGCAATACAAATTAAAAACTTTACATCTTTCCAAGAAAACAGTGCAAAAAGTAACTCTTTATCTGGTGATAAGCCAACTATGTCACTCACTAAACGAACACTGTAGCAGTTTTTAACAGCCAATAACAAGCCACCGTACCCTGCATCACCAGGCCGGTCTCTTCGAAGCACAGTATAACCTTGTGGAAAAAGTTCAGCATCATACACGGAAGAATTAAGAAAAGTTTCAGTTAAAGTAATAATGTCACTAGAATTGAAGGCGAGTAAATTGTTTTGGAAAACAGCTGTTTTACTCCTCAAGCCTCTCACGTTTTGATAATATATTTTTAGTTCCTTCCTCTGTGGTCTAATTTTTTTGCGCTTCCGCTTCACTACTTTTTCTGGCACGAAAGTTCTGCCAAGGCTTGATACAAATGTCCTCTGCCCAATATTGCGGCGACATGACAGTGCTTAACATTCTCGAAGGTACTCCAAGCTTGAAAGAGGCGTAGCTTCCACGCGGTTTCAGGACCTCAACAGTACATAAATCAGGGCCACATATAGAGTCGAGATAGCCAAGCACTTGTTCCTTGGTAGTGCCTGACTTCACATAATAGAGGTGTATGTACTTCACCCGCTCAGCAGCCTCCAGATGGGTAGTGCCAGGAGGAGCCACCCCACGTGTTACGTTAGTTAGCGTACCCCGTGACCGCTTTTTTTTCACCTCAATCCAGGTTTCATCCTCATCGAAAATAGTTGAGTTATGCTGCTCTTCCATGACGCCTTGAACTTGGGAGATCGCATCCGAAGGTGGTGATAGAATTGGCTGTATTGGTATGACACTCTTGCATTTTTGAGAGTTCTCCTGCGCTGTGTCGACATTTAGCGGGCTGCTGCGGGAGTTGTTGTTGGGCTTCTTAGTGCTTTCTGAGCTTTTTGTTGTTTTCTTCAGCTTTTGCGGTTGTTTGGGCTCAGATTTCTTACTACTATTGGAGGAAGTGTTCTCTAGAAAAATCAGTCGCTCGCCTATTTTGGCAACCTTATCTTGAAGATCCTTAATAGTCTTATTCGCTACAGCATTATCATTTGCCCGCTGGTATTCTAGCAAGGTAAGCCTGTCGCCTAATATGTCCACTTTTTCGTTCAGGTCTTTTAGAGTGGTCTCTACGCTTAGATTTACAATAGTCTGCTCTGTGTCAAACTTTCCCATAATTTTCAGCAGGCGTTCATCAATAACTTGTTCCAACTCACGACGGATTACCACGCGCAACCTATCCACACAGAACGAGTCCTCATTGTACGATGTATCCCATTCAAGTCTTTTAGATGTTGGCTTACGTTTAGTTACATATTCGCCAGCCTTGGCAGCACTTGAGCTGGGTAAAGTTTTTGAGAGCTCGTCATCACTCAGATCTATAAGACTTTTTTGTTCATCTACAATGGTATTTTTCACAGATTTATTAGCTTCATATAGCACATTGTTAGACGAATTAAGATGGGATACACCAACCGGGGTGTCAAGATTTCCCGTCCTGGGTTTCTTGGCCATTTCCTTGATTACGCACAGGTGACATTGCCAAGAGCTCTTTTGCTCAGCAGTCATACTATTTTCAAAAACTTCTTTGGGAACATTGGCGCAATCGAGGTCAAAGAATTGGAAACATATGACGCAAGCTAGATGGCATTCATCTGCTATAAGCTGTAAACATCCCCCGCAAGACAGAGCCATCTTGCGCATAAATGCCAATAGACTGAGTCGTTAGCTTTGCTGTCAAAATTAACCTTCGCTCGTAGTAGTAAGTAATAGTTCGACCGATGTTAGATAGATGGCGCGATCAGCGTCGTAGTTAGTCACGCACGCTCGATGTAGGCCTATGACACGCACGCCGCTTGGGTAGGGTAGGTTAATTTCGCAACGCCGCTCCACTGCCAGATGGCTCAGCGGCCAGACAGGCGGTTTGTCAATCGGGAAGCGCAGGCTCAAATCCCAGCAAAACTGCGAGCGAGCAAAGTTATTTCTTACTTGTGGGCTCGTGGATCGGTTGTAGAGACGCTCATCCAATCAGCTCACCACTGCATCAACCTTCCCGCTTCCGCCGCCCACTGGGAGGAGACTGTCGTAAGAAACCCCCAAGACGAAACGAGAGGCACCGATTTTCACCGTTGGCCAATGACAAATTTATTCACTGATTTAAATTCAAAAATCGAAAAATCGATTAACAAGACGTCCGCTCAGATGAAGAGTCCGAAGCGAAAAAGGACCTAATGATATTGATATAAAACAACAAACTATAATTGTATTTATAGTATGTATATTATTAGATTTTAAGTTATATTGTATCGTATTATTTTATTCTATGGGCCCTAGTAGCCTGAAATAAAAGGATTATCATATTATTATTATATAATAGTCTAAAATAACAATTAAACTAATTTTACTCCTAAAAGCGCAGTTACATTAGACGTAATTTGAAACAAGTAAAAGCTTATAAAATATTAATATTCTAATCGCAAACCGTATCGCCTTGACGCCGGAGTCATTTGAAAAAAAAAAAGATATTGAAGAAAAGCGCGTCATTAATGAGGCATCAGTTTCTCAACTGTAAAATCATATCCAATTGAAAACCTACACCAAAACTCTTTCCACTACACATTACCAAAACCCCCGGTATACCAAACAATCCACTATCTGGGCTGCGTATTACCGAACCCCAGCTGACCATAAAATTGGCTTCTGGACGTTATCCAAGAGACCGAGATAATGACCTTCAGCCAACTGGTGCAGATCGATAGGGGTTTGTCATTACGCGACTGAAACATTCTTTTCATACAATTGTAAAGTATTTTTGATTCGAATGTATGAGGAAGTTTCTATGTACACCTAATAAATAATGTAAACAGAAATTATACAGTCTTACTGTGTTCTTATGGAATTTATTAGCTACTTGATGGCGTCAAAACATAAACTTTTTGAAAATTCAAGTTTTAAGTTTTTAAGTTTTATTTATTTGCATTCTTGAGTATATTGAAAATATTTGTATGAAAAGAAACATTATTGGAGATATGGTAAGCTACAGAGCAAAAATGGCATTAGCGAGGGGAGGCGCGCGCATTACATCTCTTGTCTGTGTTGTAAGCATACAAGTTTCGTATTTTATTAATTACCCTGTCCGTCTAAATCTTTTATAACGTTTTGGAATATATGAAAAACAATAAGTTTGGAATTGCCTACGAACATAGATTTTTATGCAGATTTAAGCTTTCTTCTAAGCAGGAAAATAGACGAGAATCTTGTTAAGCATATCCTTTTATATTTGCGTCGTCGGGTAGATTAGATCTTCGATCTTAGCTCAAATATTGATACACGTACTGAGATTCATGTTATGTTATGTTCAAATATTGACATGATTGAAACTATTAGCTAATATTGGCCTCGATGACGGCAAACGCTTTCCTTTGCAATTTTCTTGACATTATATAAACCTTATATAAGTATCAACTAGCTGGTACCCGCGACTTCGTTTCGCTGACTTAGTATTTTAGATGATAAAAAACCTTATAAGTCTATATGCCAGCAGAAACTACCCATCAAGCAGAACAACTTTTGCTTTCGTGCCATATCTTTATCTCGTATAGTTTAGGTGGGCTCCTGGTTGTGCACCTGGTGGTCTACATCAGGTACTCCAAACCTTCAAAGTCTATATGCCACCAGAAGCTACCCATCAAGTTAAATATTTTTTGCTTGGTGCCATGTCTGTATCTCCTATAGTTTAGGCGGACTCCTGGTGGTGTACCTGGTGGTCTACTGAAGGTACTTCAGACCCTCGAGTGGTGAAAAAAAGTAGCCTATGTCCGTTTTCGGTATCTTACTAATCTCTGTGTGGAATTTCATGATGATCGGTTTAGTGGTTTGGCCGTGAAAGCGTAGCAGACAGACAGAGTTACTTTCGAATTTATAATATTAGTATGAAATTAGTATGAATTATTTCACATAATTTTTAAAATAGTTTTCTCGAAATAAATACCAATAAAAGAGTACAATCATATTCTAAAAACTAGCTGGTGCCCGCGAACTTCGTTTCGCCATATATCATCCATCATATAAGCTATATAAAGGAAGCTCACTGATAAACATGGGCCTCCCCCATAGACTCTAAGAACCATAAAATAATATATTATAAGCTTATATTAAATTGTTGGTAGATAGGTACCCGAAAACTTGGTTTCGCCGACTATACAGTGTGTAAAAATATTAGCTGCAAATATTTACTAAATGGGTGAATCAGTCCATGAAACTGTACAACTTTCCCCAAGCAACATAGGTCGAAATATGGAAAAAATTTTTGGACCTCCCATACAAAATGTAGCAGCCGAGCAAGTCAACTGTATGGGAGGCCCAAATGCTTTTTTCATATTTCGACTTATGTATTCCTTGGGGAAAGTTGTTCAGATTCATGGGCTGATTCACCCCTTAAAATATTTGCAGCTAATTTTTTTACACTTTATATGTAATTTAAAAAAACTGTTAAATCCTAAATTTACAATTTCCACATGCAAAAAAGAGTAAGAAAACGGTGATTCTTTTATATATGTTTGGTCTTTTTGATTCCTGTAGGTTGAATTTGCTGAATCAGGTTACAGATTAGTCACTCCCTGTTCCAAATCCTCGCTTTCCAGTTCATTTTAGCATTTTTTTTAAAATCATGCGTTTACTTCCAAAGGTATCAATTCCGTGAAGTAGACTGATGCCACATTTCTTAACATTGTGATGGACGAATAAAGACCGAGTTCATGAGTGTGAATAAATAAAACATAAGCTTATTAAAAACCAAGTTGGGCACAGATGATGTGTGATGCCGGCTTAGAATAGCATCACCCCACATCCTTAACGCGGGTGTCGTAAGAGGCGACTAAGGGACTCGACGGTATTGGTGTATTACAATTTGTCGGCTAAACATATAATAACAGTATGTAACAGAACAACATTGGCTAGTAACGTAGATATAAAGAATAGCCTTAACAAAATTTGCAAGAAAAATTAAAAACAAAAAATTGTGGTACTTCGCTGGCCGACTTACATCATAAGCAGATCCATTTCCGCTGAGCCATTTTAACCATGGTTGGAGCGGCAAAAATAAGGATAGGTATCCCTTCACACAAACTTTTGCTTTGAAGCTATTGCAATTTTCCCGCGGTAAATAGTAGATTACGCGATCCATAAATAAAGATTGTATCGTCTGGTACGCAACTTACACGTCTTGTACCACGGAACTTTTGTTTTCGAGTGTAAAAAATATTGAATTATTAAAAGTTAAAATTATTTCAATATTAAAGAGATATTTTTGTAGTCGTAGACATATTCGTAGATTTTACTTTTCTCATTTATTGAGGTTATAAAAATATAGATTAAAAATAATAAATACGGCCTCTTGTTATTTTTCTTTCTGCGCGCTTATTCAAAGTGACACAGTTCGTGCTGGCCAGTTCGAAATTTGAAATCAATCTCGGGTCCAATAAGCCCATACACATCTTTTTACTACGCGGCACTATGAAATTTACGTGATCTACAAACTTATTTTATGCGTAGCAGCCAACCCCCCTTTTAGGGGTATGTTTTTTTTTAGCCTATAACCTGGTCGGTGATTTACTTGACATTTTGGTACAAATTGCATCAAAATCCGCTCGGTCGTTTTCGCGTGATGCTTCCGCATATCCACAAACAAACACACAAACATCTAAACATCTAAACATCTAAACATTCAAACAGACAAAAATTTAAAAAAATTGCAGAAACGTGTTTTGTTATCAATATTAAGTATCACGAAACAATTTTTTTTTGGATATCTTGTATGTACAGACTTTCGGTCCTCTTGAGCTTTATTATATGTATAGATTAGGTAAGTAAATTAGTTTCTAATAAAAGAATATAAACTAATAGCTACAGCGTATGTATTGGTAAAATTACTATACCAATTTGCATTATATAATTATAAAAAGATAGCTGCCCGCTTATGATTTTCAAATTGTTTTCTCATAATATAATACGACGTTGCTACTCCAACTGATTGACTTTTAACGTTTTTGCCATCTGTTGTATTTCAAAACAACATGGAAAATTAAAAAATGGGAAGTCGTTTATACATAGCACCTGGCGTGGCGTAATTATCACACGTAAAGAATGTCACTCAAGCTGTTACAGTCCTCAAAAGATAAGTCTTTTTCTAACAAAATAAAATGTATCTTTTAGGCCAAGGAATTTGTTCTCGAGAATCGAGGGCCACTGAGTGTATAAACTAACGAACTTCCTGCCCCTTTAGGGAATAAGAACTGATTTTTATACTGGGATTTAGTAGCTATAGTAAAAAAGTTTTTCTTCTGCCATTCCTTGTTCAGTTTACTGTAGGTACATTGACCGAAAATTTATGAGGTGTAAAAATAATAACTGCAATTACTTTAAGGGGTAAAACAGACTATGAAACATCACCCTACGTCCTTTCCGTGGGTGTCGTTAGAGGCGACTAAGGGACTCGAGAGTATTGGTGTATTACAATTTTAGGCGACAGGCTGACAACCTGTCACTATAGTGATACACATGTTTTCTGAAACACCCTTTGAAAACAATACTCAAAAATGACAGACGTGGCGATAGCGACCATATTCTTATGGCTGTTAACGCTCTGCCTACCCTGCAAGGGATAAAAGCGTGATATATGTATGTATGTATGTATGTAGTTTGCACTATAATCAGTAGAATCAGTTGGGCCTAGAGCGGTGACCTTGGGCAAAGGCTGTTACATATCTTAGCAACAAGGCAATAGCAACCAGTTACAAATAATGTGTAAGCTTACATATAATCAGGAATTTTTACTAACTTTTGATTGTAATATCAATATAAATAATCTGTTTCAAACTAAAGCCGTCCATTACAATGTTATTGTATCGGTAAAAAATGGGTACCTATTTAGGTGATTATGATTTATCAATCATTCGGCTATTGTGTTCGATAATGATAAGTTATATGGATATCCAATTAGAATAACAGAATGTCAGAATGTCATTAAACTTCATGTTATTCATTATGGATAAAATATATTTGCGTCAACGCCAAGGAAAACGCCACTAAACAAGAAATTTTAATGGGGATTTTTTATTTATTTTTAAAATTAATATTCTAGTCACTGGATAGATGGCGCTGTGCTTGGTATGTTACGACAAAGAACAGAACATAATATTTATTTTTCGTTTTTTTTTAAAACTTCTTCCTTTTCGTGTGGGACACCGAGTCGTCTAACGACCCGATGAACCCTAGTGTCAGAATTTTTCAACCGCCTTCTACAAGTAGCAGGCTTCTGACATGGTTGTGTAACGACCGCCGTCTAAGTGATCATAGACAGCAACCGGGACCTACGGCTTAACGTGCCATCTGAAACACGGAACCATCTTACTTACGGACAATTGGATGGTTCAGCCCGCAATGTCCTAACCAGACTGGGAACAAATTCACAAAGTGATAAATACTTGTATCAACTTTGTGAGTGACCCACCGAGAATCTAACCCGGAACCTTCTGCGTCACAGGCAGTTGCACTACCATTGCGCCACATCGGTCGTCGGTTTTTTTGTTAAACTTGGACTCTTACTCATTTAGAACGAAAGTGTCACTGCATGCCAGACTGTCAGTCAGTACTGCAATGTTCTTTTTTAGTCTTTTGGCTGTGGAATCGACACTGGAATCTAGTAACATAGTCAGTTCAACACCATCTATCGAGTTCTTCGAATACTAGTTTTTTTAATTCTCAAAAAGAAAACCTATTAAATTGAATATTTGCGTCATCTGGCAGTTTAGACAAAATTGTTTAAACAATTCCAGTCTAAACCATTCTTACGAATTTATTTAAAACAGCTTTTTACTATACACCGTGTTTCGGAGGAGATACATCAATTGGATACGTTATTTAGGACATGGTACAGAACAACTATGGACAAGAACACGTACGCTTTAGGTACCCGCTAATGCAAAACGGTAGACCTCGAAAATTATGGAGTAATGATGAGCTACGCAAAAAGTTAGTTAATATACGGGGTGTAAGGACAGACGATCACGCGGGCGCTCTCCAACACGATTGGCAGATCAAATAAAAAATCTAACGGGTCTATCTGTGACCACAGCCTTAAAACATGCCGAAGACAGAGACACATGGAAGGATATTTTGAAAAACCTGGAAGAAGAGAGTCTATGCAGACACGACCTTCAGTAATGAAGAAACGAGCGAGAAGAGCAAGGGACAGCAGTCCGGATACTGATAGGGTGCTTGTAGACCATGAAACTGAACAACTTTCCCCTAGTAACATATGTCAGGAAACGTCAAGTTTTTGGTTTCTCATAGTCAATGCAGTCAGCTAATTGCGATTTTGTATGGGTGGTTGAAATTTTTTTGATCGTTTCCTGGCATATGTTTCTAGGGTTGTCAGATGCAAGTTGTTCAATTAAATGGTCTGCATGCACCCTATCATTAATTGGATGGCTGTCCCTTGCAATCAGTATAACAAAATGCTAAAAATAAAAATCTTTGACCTTCTATTATCAATGTTGTGATTTACCTTTTCTGAACCAAGTTATTTTCAGGTTCTTTGTTATTTTTACTTCAACACCCTTTTATTAGCTTACAATAAACTTCCGGATTGGGAACGAAACCAAAATAAATGAAGGAAGAGTTTTTACCTTCATTATTTCATAATTTACATAATGGTTTTGAGTAAATGTTGGAATAGGATATTATGCTAACAATAAGATTCAATTCAAAGAGTTTCAAAACAAAATTTGAAACGCTGAATCATCGAGAGTAAGGCAAATCCCACGACTAACACACGATGCTGCGTATTTTTAGCGCATCCGTAACGCACGCGTCTGTCAAATTTAAGGTGGCTGAATTTTGGGCACATAAAAGCTAAATTTGCCATCGACACGATAAGAAAAAGAAGAGAATTCCAAATTCCATACTAAAAACTGTCATCGACGCAGCACCAACGGATGAAATTGCGGTTTTTGACGGCCGCATCCGTTGACGCTTGTTCATGCGTTGTTACTAAACGTCGCAGTATAGGAAATTCGAAATTTCTTAACATAGCGCTCCGTTGTGCATTAAGCGTGAGAACCACCTAATATATTTCTTCTAGCAAAATCCTCAAAGAAGTTATTTTAAGACACACCTTAAGGTCGGTCTCCACTCCAGAGTCGTAGAGTATATTTGCTGAAACTAAAAATTCCGAGACTCAAGTGAGATCTGACCCTAAATTTTAAGACCATCCACATACTGAAGTGCCAAGATGAGATATGACGATGAAATGCTATTTTCAGTAACGTATTGTGCCGTGTGATGCCGGCTTAGAATAGCATCACGCCATTTCTTTCCTTGGGTGCCTTAGAAGCCGACTAAGGGACTAGAGGGTTTCATACTGCAATATTAGCCGACAGGCTGACAACCTGTCACTGTAGTGATACACGACTGATCTCATACGACCCTCAAACGAAACGGGTTAAAATTTTACGGTCGTTAATGTGCCTACCTCGCTAGAAATAAAGGCGTGATTTGTGTATGTGTATTGTGACCTCTTGAAGGCAGTTCATCAGTTAAGAGGCAAATACCTGCAGCTATACCTCAATACCTGCACGCTAGAAGACCTCTGGGTTGCCACACTAAACGCCCTTTGTAAGGGGTCCCGTTCTGACCTAGCTGACCGATCACTTACGGTAAGTAATATAGTTTTCACTGGGGTAGAACTGAGCTCAAACTCTTTATTTCCTTGGGTTCTATATATAGTACTAGCTGGTTCCCGCGACTTCGTTTCGCTGACTTAGTATTTTAGATGATAAAATAACCTTGTTTCCTCCACTAACGTCCTAAATTATACATGCTAATGTGGGCTCCTATTAGTGCTCCTTGTGGACTACGTGAGGAACACCAAACCTTATAAGTCTATATGCCAGCAGAAACTACCCATCAAGCAGAACAACTTTTGCTTTCGTGCCATATCTTTATCTCGTATAGTTTAGGTGGGCTCCTGGTTGTGCACCTGGTGGTCTACATCAGGTACTCCAAACCTTCAAAGTCTATATGCCACCAGAAGCTACCCATCAAGTTAAACATTTTTTGCTTGGTGCCATGTCTGTATCTCCTATAGTTTAGGCGGGCTCCTGGTGGTGTACCTGGTGGTCTACTGAAGGTACTTCAGACCCTCGAGTGGTGAAAAAAAGTAGCCCATGTCCGTTCTCGGTATCTTACTAATCTCTGTGTGGAATTTCATGATGATCGGTTCAGTGGTTTGGCCGTGAAAGCGTAGCAGACAGACAGAGTTACTTTCGAATTTATAATATTAGTATGGATTAGTATGGATTTAAGTGAACAAAATGAGCGCGTTCTAAAAGCGCACTAACGCCACCTGTCGTTGTCGAATCGTTAACACCGTTTGTGTGGCAACCTTTTGGGGAAATTCACTGCAACACGCTAATAAGAAAAACACTGTTTTGAAAAAAAGATATTAAATACCTTTTAATATACTATTCTTTAACAATACTAAGCATCAAATGAAGTTGCTTTTTACGTTTCTCTCTGTCTGTCTGTCATGGGCACCACCAATTCGTGGAACGGATTTTGATGCGGTTTTCCTTACATAATTTGAGTCAACCACGGAGAAAGGTTTACAGGAAGTAGCGGCAGTTGCAACCGCCGAGCGGGCTCCTAGTTGTCTAATAATAATAAGACTTTCGGCTGTGGAAATAATATGACATTACAATACAATCACTAGACTTAACCACCGTAATCAAGATAGTTGCACGGCACGGGTCATGAATGACGCAAGCAACGTGGTTCAAAGGCGGATCGCACATTTGACGCAAGAGCGACCGCCAAAACATCGCAACGGTCTATCAGATCCATACTAAATGTCAATGTCAATCCCCATACTAAATCCACTCAACCGCTGTCGACGTAGCGCTATTTTAGTATGGGGAGTGCCGTTTCTAGTATGGATCTGACAGACCGCTGCGATGTTTTAGCGCTCCGTCGTGCGTCAAGTGTGCGATCCGCCATAGATATTTATCGTTCTTAAAATAACTATTGATTTTACTACAAGGTAAAAGTCAAGTTTAAGCCCGTTCGGCCTTACTGGCTAACCTTGTGTCTTGATTATTGCATGTCGATATTTGGCCTTTTTAGGTGGGAAAGTTTTAGGAAGTAAAAACGATTAGTTATGTTCACTGTAGCTGTTGTACTTGGATTTCCTGTGGAATAACACGTTTTCCAACATGTATTAGTATTATGAACCTTTCTACTAGGTTACTTACTGAGCAAAATGAGAATTGCGTCGCATGCGCGCATGAGTTGTGGGATCTTATCATCATCATATATCACGCCTTTATCCCTTGCGGGGTAGGTAGAGCGTCAACGGCCGTAAGAATGCGGTCGCCATCGCCACGTCCGACATTTTTGAGGATTGTTTTCCAAGGTTGTTCCAGAAAACATGTGTATTACTATAGTGACAGGTTGTCAGCCTGTCGCCTAAAATTTGTAATACACCAAAATCCTCGAGTCCCTTAGTCGCCTCTTACGACACCCGCGGGAAGGATATGGGGTGATCCTATTCTAAGCCGGCATACGGCACCTTATCTATTGAAAAAAGCCGCATCATTATCCGTTACGTGGTTTAGGAGAAGTGTTTGAAGTTAGTAATGTCCATTAAAGAGTATTTATTATTTAACCAGGTCACTCGTGATAGTTTTAAGGAAATTTTTAACTGTGTAATCAGCTGGGATCGCGGGAAGGCATTAACTATAAAAATACTTATCTATGTGCCTATGAAATGTCTATAAAACGTGTGAAAATAATTCCGAGTGTCTAAAAAGTTAAACAGACGACTTCATTTCACACTATGGTTGGTTGATGCGTGAAACATGTTACGATTTTTTTTAACTGTACTTGATACGCGTAACATCTAAAATAATAATAACAATTTCGTTTCATGGATTCAAAAACTGAAGTATGTACAAAAAATAATAAACTGCTTTCATTAAAACTAATGTGATTCTGTCTGGTGATATCAATATCGCGTGTAATGACTTGGATATGGATATGAGATGTATTATTATGTCATATAAAAGGCATTAATAAAGATGGGTAAGATTTACGATCAATTTACTCTAGAATTCTTTCTTTCTTTTCGTGTGGGACACTGAGTCGTTCAACGGTAGAATGAACCCCAGTGCCAGAATTCTTCAACGAGTGGCATCAAAGTTATACGTCAAAGATTTTCATACGAGGCTAGACACCTTCCCATAAGTTGCATCCGCTGCTGACTGTTATCCCGTAGGAATGAGACTTTTATCGACATCTTCTGTACTTTTCCCTTGAATCGCTTTATCATCTAAAGCCCCATCAAAATTTGTTGCGTGGTTTAGGAGTCAGGAGTGTGCATGGCAGACAATCAGAGAATTGTTAAAAGCGACTACATTTTTTCTATGTATGTATAATATCTAAAAATCACAATTTATTTGATCTTCTACGTCTAGCGTTAATTAAAGTCGCTAGCTTAAAATATTTCACAAGTTATGAAAATCTCTCTTTCGTGTGGGACACCGAGCCGTCTAACGACCCAATGAGCCTAGTGTCCGAATTTTCCACCCGCCATCTACAAGTAGCAGGCTTCTGACATGTTTTTGTAACAACCGCCGTCTATGTAATCATTGACAGCAACCGAGACCTACGGTTATGAAAATAATACCTACCTTAATCAAATCAATCATGAAGAAACTTCAGCCCTTCATAGGTACGTTTCTGTCAAGTAAAATAACGATATTGCCTCGAGCAGTGTAAACTTTAATCAACACGTACTATAATCACTAAAGTTCTCTGATATCGCATGAAATTACGGCCATTATTTAAACTTTCAAGCGAATAATAGCCAAATAACTGAATACAACGAATTGGAGTGAAATTAGACGCAAGTTGTTGTTTCAAATGGAATTAAATGTCGTGAATAACCTGAATAGCATTGTAGAATAGCATCACGGCTTAGAATAGCATCACCCCACATCCTTCCCGCGGGTGTCGTAAGAGGCGACTATGGGTCTCGAGAGTATTGGTGTATTACAATTTTTAGGCGACAGGGTGACAACCTGTCACTATAGTAATACGCATGTTTTCTGAAACAACCTTGGAAGACAATCCTCAAGAATGTCAGACGTGGCAATAGCGACCGTATTTTAACGGCCGTTATTGCTCTGCCTACCCCGCAAAGGATAAAGGCGTGACATGTGTGTGTGTGTGTGTGTGTGTGTGTGTGTGTGTGTGTGTGTGTGTGTGTGTGTGTGTGTGTGTGTGTGTATGTGTGTGTGTGTGTGTGTGTGTGTGTGTGTGTGAATAGCCTGAACATAAACTTTGTGTCATGATGACAAAATATTAGCGGTTTATGAAACTGTCATAAAGGGGCATTAAAATGAGAGTGTCTTTGTTTATTATATAAGTTTGACACGAGCATTTTAATATTTAAACTATGTGCAGTCGCGTACCTACACTAGACAGGGTGAAAACAAAAAATAGCTGAAAATACTTTAAGGGGTGAACCAGCCCATGAATCTTAACAACTTTTCCCAAGGAACATAGGTCGAAATATGAAAAAAATATTTAACCTCCCATACAAAACTATCAACCGACCAAGTCAATTTGTATGGGAGGTCCAGAAAATTTTCTCACATTTCGACCTATGTTCCTTGGGGAAAGTTGTTCAGTTTCATGGGCTGATTCACCCCTTAAAATGTTTGAAGCTAATCGCAGCGTTCTGTCAGATCCATAATAGAAATATCAATCCCAGACCGCTGCTATATTTTAGCGGTCCGTCGTGCGTTACGTGTTCGATGTGCCATAGCACTTATGGTGACTAATTATAACTAGAGGGATTCCCTTCGATGTAATAGTGTATATTTAAACAAGTATTTTCAAATAAGCAAATAAGCACAAAGAAATAAAATATTCAACCTAAGCTCTTTAGCTTAGGAACTTTACACAATAAACGCAAAAAAGTCACAAATAAAAGGGAAACTCACACATCCCGTCAACCTAAAAATACAGACGCCGATAACCTCTCACCGTCGACGCAACTTCACGATAAATTGTGTTTAACAAGAGATCCGTCGATACGCTATTTGCATACAAAAGCTTTCTTACGGGCCGTACACACGAACTGCAGAAAGTGCTAAGAAAACTGTCAACAGGTTTTTTTTGTGGTTGAACGAAAAATTCGTTCGTACGCTATTTGCATAAAAAAAAGCTTTCTTACGGACTGCACACACGAGTTGCCAGGACTGCATACAAAACTGCTGTTCAATAATACGAAAAGAGTTTTATTTTTTTGGATTAATGAGATACACTTTTTGCTTAAAAACTTTTCTTAGAGACTACACAGACTAGTGGTACAAGATTGAGAAAATAATCAGCAGCGCAGAAAGAGAACAGTTTGTGTGACAGGAAACACAAATTTTGATGAAAAGCATATGAAAACTTTATTAAGGGCCACAGCAACATGAGTGAACTTTTTACAAAAATGCATTTCCTCACGTGTGGTAAATACATTTTTTATTTAAAAGTAGGATCATTTTTATCATTTAAGTCATTTTTACCATCTTACACCAGCGGCCGAAGAGTGGCTCAAAAACCTAAAAATTGATATATACGTAGAATCCTGCGCAGAGAAATGCCATACGACATGATGATGATGATTTAAGTACAGCATATCAATTTCGGGTTTAACTGCAACTATTAAAATTGTTTCAACGCGAATTTTCTTATCGTCAGCTTTCAACTGTATTTGCGTCAGTTATCAAATACACGATTGACGTCCATCTGTAGCGGCTCTAATATTATTCTACCATTTTGAAGATTATCCACACCGAAGCCTTTTTACTTCGACATTCGACTAAATTTGTGCGAAAAAACGTTCTAAACGATAAGTGTATCGTTTTTCTATAATGTAAATGTGAAAGGCTAGGGTAAAAACCTTTATTGGATCATTGACATGTTTGCAAAAGGCGAAGGCGAAGGCGAAAACAAACATACTTTCTTTTGTGAGACCTTTTTTTAAAATGTATATAAATATTTTTTTTTATGTAAGTATGTTGAAAAAATGAAATCATCATCATTATAGCGCATGGAAACCCCTGATTGGATCAGATCTCTATATCAAGGTTTTTATATATATGTGGAGCTGTGAAAAGCTAGAATTTATATGGGGTTGTAAGTGCCTTACATCTCGGCTCAATATATATAAATATATATGTTACGGGCATCGTGATTAATCGGGCACTATTAATACTGACCGATCATTATTAATAGTGCCCAAAAACGACGGGCAAAGTGATTAATTAATCACTTGGACCGGCCATTATTAATAGTGCCCGAGTGCCCGCGGTCCATGTAATAAATCAGTCTTTAGAGTAAGCTTGAATTTATCACTTGGACCGGGCCATGTGATAAATTCAATCAATTTTATCATAAATAGTAGGTAACTACTGATTTTATTACATTTATAACTATTTGTTTTTTTAATTCCCATGTTCAATTTTATCGATAACTTTAATGAAAATTATGTAAGTTTAATTTCATTTAAATAATGTAAGTTTAACTTCATTTAATAAAAAATAACATTACAATTCTTAATTTTTATTACTTTGCCCAAGGAAGGGTGGGAACTATTCATACTGACCGGGAAAAGTAATTAAACGTGCTGTTTTAATCACATTGCCCAATTAGGTCGGGCACTATTAATACTGACCGGTCAGTATTAATAGCGCCCGGACTTATCAAATTGCCCGTAACATATATATATAAATTCTAGCTTTTCACAGCTCCATCCTTGCCCAAAACTAAGAAAAGCTTATACTATACTCACAAATGCGTGGGCAGGCAACGTTTACTATACCCTCCATCAGTTCGACAGATGTGACTAGCCCAAGGCCACTCCAATTTACATCCAATAAAATTTGTCTATTACTTTGATCTTCTGGCAAATGATTCCAGAATATATTTACTAGCATAGCTGTATAACTGTCAGTTATAAATTATGGCCGATTTTTTTGTGTTGGACTCTAAAGTTTATATAGATTAAACCAGGAAATGGGTAGCAGCGGTCCCTGTAAATATTATCTTCAATATCTTGCACTGCGCTCGCCAATCCGCCCGCCAAGCGTGGTGTCTACGGCTAAACGTCTTAATCTGGGGGAAGCCTTTGTCCAACAGTGGACTGTTGTGACTGTAGAAGTAGCTAATACATACATACATGTAAGAGTCTTCTAGTACCCTACAGGTAATATCTTCATTAATTGACTTCAGGAGTGTGTAAATCGATGGTGAGATAATAATGAGACTTTGATTCCCTGGTCACACTTTATTGTTATAAACAACTGTACGTGGTCGGTGTTTTACATTATCTTTTTGTTCTAGTAAGTAACAGGGCTTCGCCTTATAATAACTTATACTGCCTGTCTATACAGACTAGCAGAGCAACGTTCCGTTTGACGTATGATCCGAGGAGTACAAACTAGAGTAGTCATCTCCTCGACGTCTGCGGATCGAATGATGCTCGGGCCACGCGCTCGGCCTTTTTATAGAACGATCAAAACAACCCCGCCAGTCCCCACTGCCGGGCCGGGCGGCGGCAGGTAGGATACGTCATGCCACCTGCACGTGGTTTCGTTGACATACTCTTTGTTCTTATTTCTAATGGAATTCGGTACAATTGTGATTAAATAATTAAATTAGAAATATTTAGATTAATTAACAATAATAAATTACAAGAATGAAATTATCAATTGAACATTAAAGCAAGAAATGAGAATAAAACGTTTAAAAATTGTTGACATCCTCGCTGCGCTATCACGACCATCCTGACGAGCAGCTCGTGCTCGAGCTAGCGAACTCCAAAATCTAAAAAAGAAACAAAAATTCATCAAGCAATTTGAATAATGACACTGAATCAGTAGCCGCCTCATTTTTATTTTCATGGCTATCACGGTCTATTTTTGTATGACTCAAAACTTTTTAGTAGATATAAATGGGATCTTAATTTTTTTTTTTTTAGTTCCTAGCAGATGGCGCTTGGAGTGAATTATACGGTGAAATTTTTCATAGATAGGGGTAATCATTTTTATTGGGCACTGAACTGAACTTGACAATAATCCTCAATTTGAAATAGCGCCATCTGGTTCAGACAAGCGTTGCTATTAGCCCAAAAATGAAGTAAATTAAGTTAAATAATTCTGCGTCTTTCTAATGTGGTCATTAACATTTCGTTCGGTCATTCTGAAAATAATAAATGCTCATGTGATACCTAATATGAAAAAAAAAATACGTTCATATCAAATCTTTTAAATATTTACCGTAAATAAAGATTTGTAAACGGTTATGTAAACGGTAAACAAGTAGTAAAGAATAAATAAACTTTGTACATGGTACAGGTACTCTTATGTGAATTAATCAAAGTATTTAATTTCAAAGTGTTTCATGATGGCACAGTTACTAAAATACTTAGTTAGAGAGACTAACGCCATAATGTCATAACGTTACTACACAGTGTTAAGGATTGCAGTTTCTAATTCTTAGTAGCTTGTTATTTTATATTACCTGATGGTATACTATTATTATTATTTTTATATTATCTGATTGCGAGAAAAAAAAATTGTTTCAAAATTTGCATCTGAGATCTACCCAAATAAGGATATCTGTAACTAGACAATTTGATTGTGCAATGTGCATTGTTCAATAGACAATTCAATAATCTTAATTAAAAATATTGTGAAATGAAGTAATGAAGCTCCAGTAAAATAATAAATAATCTGTAATCTTCGTAGTAAGATGGTTCATGGAGTTCATCGAAGGTGTTCCATGCGAGAGAAGTAGAAGATTGTCTACGTGTAGTGTAGCACATGAAATGTTTAATACTATTTAATAAAGTAGTGAGTGTGATTCATTAAATTAATTTCAACTTAAGTAACTTGAAGTGGTGTAGGTTATAGAACTGAAACTGTTATTTATGCAACAAGGAGAATTGTTTCCGGTAGTAGTTTAGTGCAAAAATAGAATGGAGATAATTTGTGGATTGTATCAAGAGGATGCCATCGGTTCCTGTAGATGGCACTATTACACTACTGGAGCCACGACAAGAGCACTGGAATTTGTATTTACTAACACTGACAGAATTACCCTAAATGGGTAGAAGCCCATATTAATAAATAAACTATACTTCATATTATTAAACGTGTCTTTTTATGCCTTTCTAAATCTTGTAGAATTTTCGCCTTTAATTCATTGTGGTAAAGTAGAAGAAATAAGTCCAAAATTTGAGGGTATTTCGTTACAAAAGTATTTAAAGGTTAATAAATGATTCGGGGCCCCACATGTTTTTTTTTTTTTAACTACCGCTACTTTACACTTTATAGTGACGCTGTAAGTTTTTATACGCAAGGTTTCACGAAAGTACGCAGGCGTTTTTGTTTTTATTTTAAACAGTGGTCAATAATTAAATGGTTTTAGCTTCTCTGTTGACTTTATCATAAAGGTAATTTAATTTACGTGTTCTAGCTAGGCCAACAATGTAGTAGGACAAAAGTATTCATTGATAAATTATTTAATTTCTAATTGGACACTAATTTATCAATAGTAATGTTATTTTATGTAGAAAAGCGCAAATTGTTCCTTTACTGTCAAATTTTTTCCGATTTTCAATTAAGTTTTTTAGGGGTTTAAACCTGAAGAAACATGCCTAGTATAATGGAACAAACTCACAGAATTTTCAGCGGTATCCTCATTTCTTATCCTTTAGTTATTTTGTATGGTCTGATGTCTGCAACACAGGGGTAAAAAGTCCACGTTGAAATGCTTTGCCATGTTGCTACCGTATCACAAGCGTAGGACAGAAGTTCATCTGAAATTAATATTAAAACTGGTAAACACGCTAACCTGACGCAATTAATCACAATAAGTTGCCACTAACATGGAACAAACTCACCGGCTTAGTTTTCATCCGTCATAATTGAGAACTCAGGCTCAATCTCGTGCCGTTCCTTTTTCCTGTAGGTGCTGATCCAACAATTATATTGTCAAGGATATTGGCCAGAGATCATGGCGTTTAGATCTTCGTTTCTGCACTTCTGATGTAAGAGTCTTCCAGTACCCTACAGGTAATATCTTCATTAATTGACTTCAGGAGTGTGTAAATCGATGGTGAGATAATAATGAGACTTTGATTCCCTGGTCACACTTTATTGTTATAAACAACTGTACGTGGTCGGTGTTTTACATTATCTTTTTGTTCTAGTAAGTAACAGGGCTTCGCCTTATAATAACTTATACTGCCTGTCTATACAGACTAGCAGAGCAACGTTCCGTTTGACGTATGATCCGAGGAGTACAAACTAGAGTAGTCATCTCCTCGACGTCTGCGGATCGAATGATGCTCGGGCCACGCGCTCGGCCTTTTTATAGAACGATCAAAACAACCCCGCCAGTCCCCACTGCCGGGCCGGGCGGCGGCAGGTAGGATACGTCATGCCACCTGCACGTGGTTTCGTTGACATACTCTTTGTTCTTATTTCTAATGGAATTCGGTACAATTGTGATTAAATAATTAAATTAGAAATATTTAGATTAATTAACAATAATAAATTACAAGAATGAAATTATCAATTGAACATTAAAGCAAGAAATGAGAATAAAACGTTTAAAAATTGTTGACATCCTCGCTGCGCTATCATACATACATATATCACGCCTTTATCCCTTGCGGGGTAGGCAGAGCGTTAACGGCCGTAAGGATACGGTCGCTATCGCCACGTCTGACATTTTTGAGGATTGTTTTCTAAGGTTGTTTCTGAAAACATGGGTATCACTATAGTGACAGGTTGTCAGCCTGTCGCCTAAAAATTGTAATACACTAACACCCTCGAGTCCCTTAGTCGCCTCTTACGACACCCGCGGGAAGGATGTGGGGTGATGCTACTCTAAGCCGGCATCACACGGCACAAATAGCTAATAGTACACTCTAATTCTGTAATTGGCGATAACAATGATTGCAATCTCACTCTGTCTAACCACAGGCAAATGCAGCCTGATTGCACAGTAATTTACTGAACGACACGATTGGGACTAACTGGTTTTAACTGCTTAGGGAAATCTATTGCCTTGAAAGCATGACTGTGTAATCAAAACTACGTAACCTTATTGTAATAATCTAGCGCTAACCTTACCGGCGGACCGCACACTTAACGCAAGATGGACCGCCAAAATATCGCAGCGGTCTGTCAGATTAGAAACGTCACTCGCCATACTAAAACCGCACTCGGCGGATGACGCCGCGATTGCGCTGTGTCAGCAGCGGTTGAGCGGTTTAAGAATGGGGATTGACATTTCTAGTATGGCTCTGACAGACTGCTGCGATATTTTAGCGGTCTGTCGTGCGTTAAGTGTGCGGTTCGCTGGTAAGGTAAACTGTTCCAGGCATTTGAATTAAATTAACTATAGGAAATTAATAATTTTTGCAAGTGTTTGTTCTATTAATTATATTTATAAGTTTGGTTCTGAAATAAAAATCACATAGGCTACTATATCTATTTTTGGAAATGTGTGAATGTATTTTAAAATTTCTGTGTATATTGAAAGCTGAGATATACGACGCAGTAAAAATATGAATAAAACTTCATTTATTTGGTTGTAAAATTTTCAGCACTTCGTTTCTTGAGCCATAAAACTGATATTGAAATATTTACGTGCTTTCATTTTTTCTACACAGATTTCGTCATTTTTTGTGAAAAAATTGGCCCAAACGTGTTTAATTCATATTAACAAAAAATATAATTAAATCAAAGTGATCATCATGTAAGTATCAGCCCACCAAGCGGTCTCCGCTCCTAGTTTTGTCGCAGAAATACGATGTTTTACAGGTATTTACAATAAAATTAATATACATTCTATCAATTGAAAATCGCATCAAAATCCATTGCGTAGTTTAGAAGAAGATAAAGAAGAAGAAGGAAGAGTTAGCAGTCTCTATGACAGACAAAAGGAGAAACGCAAAAAGCGAGTTCAAAATTTATTCCATGACGTATTGCTTTGCTACGGTTCTTCGTAGCTTGTAGCATAATGTCTACGAAGACGTAGAGAATTAGTTGCATCAAGTTTTCTATGAAATGTATGAAACAAGAAAACAGATTTTTCGCTTATGATCAGCCTAAATGAAGGTTTTAGGTTAAGATGTGTACTGCTTTTCAAATAAAACTGTAATCTGTTGATAAAAATAACAATAAAAACAACATATATACATACATATATCACGCCTTTATCTCTTGCGGGTTAGGCAGAGCGTAAACGGCCGTAAGAATACCGTCGCTATCGCCACGTCTCTGACACTTTTGAGGATTGTTTTCCAAAGTTGTTCCAGGAAACATGTGTATCACTATAGTGACAGTTTGTCAGCCTGTCGCCTTAAAATTGTAATACACCAATACCCTCGAGTCCCTTAGTCGCCTCTTACGGCACCCGCGGGAAGGAGGTGGGGTGATGCTATTCTAAGCCGGCATCAGACGGCTACAATTCTTCTAAAAACAATACTGTGGACAATTTTATGTGATGCAAGCTTGAATATTATCAACATAGTTATTGAAGGCGGTACTAAAATAATTTTATATGTATGGACGTGGTAACACATATTTCCGAATTAAATATTTTGAACATCTTTTAGTAATTTTTCAAACTAACAATTCTCTTGTTTTTCTATGTCATATCGTATCGTCAGACTCCGTTCCGTATATCTTATCGCGACGTCATTCCGAAACAAATTGCCTAGAAATAGTCCGGGAAAAGACGAGCTCGCTAAAATTGAAAATATAGAGCGGATCGAAGGTAAATCGGGATATTGGTACATCGGGATAGGCGGATCCACATAGGGCGGATCGCACACTTGACGCACGATGGACCGCTTGAAACATTGCTGCGGTATATCAGATCCATATTAGAAATGTCAATATATGTTTTTAGATTTTCGCGGTTGTTCACAACACTTAAATTATTAGTATTAACGGGATTATCACCACGATTATGTTATGTAGCTCATACATCGGTCCGACCAAACGAACAATAGTGGACCGCACAAAGGAGCATATCAGAGCTGTAAAAAACAATGATGCACAGAAATCAGCCATAAGCGGGTACTAATCACTGGATAGAATTACATAGCTCACAAGTGCTATCAACGGAACGTCACGGCATACCGCGTTTGGTACGAAGCCATCGAAATCACAAAGTACAAAAACTTCAATCGTGAAGATGGTTTCAAACTATCAAGTGCGTGGAATCCAGTATTAAACGCATACAGAACAAAGGCTCGTTTTCAAATTCGCGGGTGGATGCTGTAAGCATAGTGTGTCGTGAGAAATAAGTAACCATGGAGCGTGCAGCCGCTTCGAAATATCGAGGTAAAAAGAAACATAATCGTGGTGAAAATCTCGTTAATACTAGTAATTTAAGTGTTTAGAAATGACAATCCCTCAGCTAAAACCGCTCAACCGCTGTCGTAGTCCGTCGAGTGCGATTTTAGTATGAGGGGTAAGCCGCGTTTACACTAGGTTTATAAAATTGTAGTAAGAAATAGAAAAATGTACTTATCCAACATGTTTCTCTTTTTTACACTTGACCATTAAAAAGATAAATTCAAAATTTACTACCTTGAATAAATATTTTATTTTGATTATAATGAGTTAGGGTTTTTGAGTTGGACTTTTCTAGTATGAATCTGACAAACCGCTACGATATTTTAGCGCTCCGTCGTGTGTTAAGTGAGCGATCCGCCATATTGGGATGTTGGGCTGCATCGTAAATTGCGGATTATGTATACTTGAAGACATATTTTCCTGGAAACGTATGCAGCGAATGTTGAAACATCTGTAATGAGATAGGAGATTTTGACTTGTCTAGCTGTTCAGCTGATTTTATAATTGCTTTGGATAATAGTAATAATATCACCTATTGTTATGTTTTTTCATAAGTTTAAAACCTAGTAAGATTGAAATTTACTGGTATTGTCAATATCAGGCTCGGTTAGGCAGTTTGGACTTTGAACCTTCTTTGTATATGCGTACATTTGCAACGTCTGTTCTCCTTGCGGTGTAGGCAGAGCGTTAACCTTCCTTATGCTTATGTAAGTGGCTACCAGGGTTCGAACCCAAGACACGTGGAGTACCATCCCACTGTTCTGGCGACTAAACTACTGGCGCCTCGATCGATATTGCCAAATTTTCAGTCTCTTCATGCTCATGAGCTACCATGTAGCAACATCTTCTAGTAAAAGCAGTTTAATTTCAAGTCCATTTGCATAACAGTATGAACTTAAACCATTATTTCCTTTTTTCATTTTATCGTCATCATATCAGCCCTAGGATGTCCACTGCTGAACATAGGTTGCCCTCAAGATTTCCACCTTGTAGAGGAGGCCTGCATCCAGCATTTCCCCGCGGACTTGAACAGATCGCCTGTCTATCTCGCGGGGGGCCGTCCTACGCTGCACCTGCCGGTACGTAGTCTCCAATCGAGAATTTTTCTGCTCCACCGGATGTCAGTCCTTCGAACAATTTGGCCTGCCCATAGCAACTTCAGCTTACTGACTCTCTTAGCTATGTCGGTTACCTTTGTTCGCCTACGGATCTCCTCGTTTCTGATTCGATCAAGTAGAGAAACGCCGAGCACAGCTCTTTCCATAGGTCGCTATGTGATTCTGAGCCTATTTCATTTTCATTTACTATAACAATTTCAATTGCTAAACTATTGATATTATATTTTTGCTTTGTTAACCACGCAATTGGCCACGTAACCGCAGCTTTTTCGTTTTAATTTTATTTGCAAAATTTGAAGTAAAACATTTTGATTTTAATGGAATCAGGTTGTGCATTTTGCATGTGGTTTGAATAAAACGGTCGTGGTCAGTATTTAATATAGACAATGTTTTAAATATTTTGATTTAGCTACAGAATCTTTATTAATGGTAACCATTAATTTGTGAATAATATTTCATTCCCAGACAATGCCCAAAATTGCTGGGAATCAGATAGTTGAGATAATAAAAGTTGCATTCTTTTATTCATGAGGAATGAAAGTAAAGAGGTTGGACCGAAATTGACTTGGCAGAGAAACAATTGTCGTGTTAAGGACGTAGAATATTCAAAGGATGTAGGGACTCTTTGGGCTGTTTAGATATCAGCATGACTCTTCAAAGTATGATAATTGCAGCAGTGCAGCATAAGGATAAGGACATTTCTTCACTTAATTTTGTCCGTCAATTTCTGGTACAATTTAGAAATCTGTTACACTACTATACATGCTTTACCATACATGAGGAGTGGATCCTCCGGCATCCGGAATTTATCGATCCGGGAATTTTCTAAACCAAAATTTGGATTCTGATGGTCCGAAGTGACAGACGTACAAAAAGGATACATATAGAAGGTATTCTTTGAATTCAACCATGACGTCATTCTACTGTCCGTCTTTTACCGGATAGGTAAAAAACGTCATCTGGCAATCGAATATTGCCGGAAGGCTAATTCCGACATCCGGACTGAATAAGTAGAGAAACGCTGTAAGACTTTTGAATGCACCGTAAAACTGATTCTAAAAAAAGATTTAAATTTGTTATTCCGCATCAGTTTCTGTGATTTCAATCAAGCTACATGAAAAAATATCTGAATTGTTTATTTTCATCGCGTTATTAACTGACTGCGCAATTGTTTTATGCAATTAGTGTGACTTTTAACAACTTTTTATTGGTTTTCATAACGTTTTATGATGGACACACAGCTAAATGGTACTTTTATAATGTCATTTTTAAAAGTAACGTCTTTCAAGAACTAAATTTGTTCTATTTTGTGATTTTTTTTGAAGTTATTTACAAGCGAATAATTAATGTTGCATGTTCTTTTTCAACATTTTGGTGAGCTTGTGTTATACTGAAAATAGACGGGTCGTCGGACGACTCAGTGACCTACATAAAAAAGATACTGAAAATAGATGATTTTGATGAATGAGGTGATTATTTACAAAAGTTACAGTTAATACATAGTTTTAAACAGTTTCCACTACAGTATTGGATATTTATTTATTATCTTATAATAGGTAAGTATCAAATAAAATTGTTTTTAAAATACTTTTACAAGTAAGTCCAGGCACACTTATCTCGTTGCGAAAATTGTTTTGTGGTATTTTCGAATACAGGCTATAATTTTAGACCTAAAAAATCTTATTTCCAGCAACAATCTTATTAACAGAAACATCTAGGAGTCTCGCTTGTCATTAAAATATGAAACAAAGCAAACGACTTATATTTTATTTCAAAAATACATCATAAGGTATAATTCCTTCTAATGAAAGAAAATTTCCACCGTTTATCAATCTGGAAAGACTGTCATAGCAACTTCAACCTTGAGCGTCGCAGATAGAGCTGAGATTTGAACCTCCTATTTCTGGTGTAGAGTGATGTACGTCTTTACTAATTCCCGCCCAGCCTTCGTTAAATATTTAGCGGTAATTTAGCGTCATTGCCCGCGAAGGTACACTATATTTAGAACCGCTCCCATTTGTATAGGCGGATCGCACACTTGACGCACGACGGGCGCAAAAATATCACAGCGGTCTGTCATATCCATACTAGAAATGTACTACTCCCCATACTAAAGCCGCACTCGACGGACGACGCTCCGATAGTATGGATTCCTAGTATGGATCTGACAGACCGCTGCGATATTTTTGCGCTCTATCGTGCGTGAAGTGTGCGATCCGCCACAATTTTACGTAAAACGCAATCAACATTAAATTTTATGGAAACGAGTAGTATGGATTTTAAATTTATACGTCTTCAACGAATTATATAAGAAATACGTCAAACATTTATTTCAAACATACGTGACAAATCTGCAGTTTCAAACACAAGAAAATTTTTGTAGCCGTAAAAGTCTTCATAGAAAAAAATCTTATAGTTTTTTGGATAGACCCTCTGTCCCTGATATTTTGCCTATATTATACGAAATATCTTATCTAAGCCAACCCTTAGGGCTTGGGTCAACACATACCCTTTTCATAATAAAAGACCCATTTTGGAGAGGCTTATGATATGCCAATACTTTATTATCTTTCCTAATGTGTCAGATTAGACAGAGGTCTATATCTAGTTGGGTAGGGAGAAAATCGCTTTTTACTTTTTTCGCGACCGACACCATGTCGTCCAACGACCCGATAAATCCTGATGTCTGACTGAGTTTTTAAACCGCGATTACTACTAACACAGTTGTGTAACAACCACCGTCTAAGTTATAGATAGCAACCGAGACCGACGTTTTATCTTACCCTCTGAATCGCGGATTCATCTTTCATACGGAAAATCATGTGGTTCAGTTTTCAGTATCTCAACCAGACTAGAAATAAAATCACGAAGTAATAAATATGAACTTTGTGAATTCACCACATAAAAACAAATCCGGAACCTTTACGTCACAGGCAGTCGCACTCTCTCTCTTTTCGTTCCGGACTCCAAGTCGTTCAACGACCCAGTGATCCCTAGTGACAGAATTTTTCAACCACTTTCTACAAGTAGCAGACCTCCGTCTAAGTAATCATAGCCAGCAACCGGGATCTACGGCTTAACGTCGCACTACCACTGCGCTACATCGGCCGACATTTTTACTGTTATCTATGAACTTTTTCGATAAACAATTGGTAGGTTTACTTAAGATGGATTAACCGTTGATTAGACCCAATTTAAGGAAAGCCAAAAAGGGACCATTTCTTAACTAGGTCTCCCTAAGGAACTTCTGTCTTAATCAGTCTTTCTATCTTAACCTGTAATGGCCTAAGCAAGGCTTTTTCCAATTAATTGGACTTCCGCAAATGCGTGATACTATCACCTAGTTTACTACGGCCCTTTTTTATAAGTTTCAATTTTTTTTCATATAATTTACCTCTAAAACTTGCATCATTGAAGTATATTAATGCTGCAAAATGGTTTTAAGAGGATGTACGGGGTGTAAGGGTTGGTGTACCGAAAATTTGCAAGCATAAAATAAATAAATAAATTTGCCCATGAAACTGAACAAGTTTTATATAAACTTTTTTTAGGATACATAAAAAAGTTGTGCCTAAAGATCGGAAACTTTGTATGGATCCTCAAAACATTTTTCTCATTTACCAGCAATCCTCATACTAAAAGCTGTTCAGTTGGCATGCTCTGATCATGCATGCAAAGTTTTCCGATTCATCACTTTATCATCATCATCGTGATAGAAGTTACAACAGTTTTGTTGAAGAGAATCCCACATCCAAAGCACGATGCGACGCATTTTTAGTTCATCGTCTGTCAGATGAAAGGCTATTTCAAAATCGCCATACTAAAATCTGACTTTGACGTAGCACTAACGGATGCAATTGCATTGTTTTACGGACGCAGGTTGATGCGTTGAACCTGCGTCAATGTCGGTTTTTACTATGGGAAATTTAAAATTTTCTTACATCTGACAGACGGATGCGTTACATGTGGAATACACCACAGAAATAATTGTCCGTTAAAACTCCTATCAAAAACAGAAATACGATTGTTATTTCGAGTGTGAGAACCGATATTCCAATCCGAGTCCGATTCTAGTCTCTGTTTTATAATTGGATGAACAATGCAATCTGTTGTTTTATGTCTGCTGGCTGGATTTAGTTGGCTTTAGCTTTTATCAGCAATTCTAGAATTAGACGGGTCATAATGCAATACAGGCAATCATAAATGTGGTGTTTCCTATTCTACTTTTTCTGAGAACGGAACTATTGTCAATTAAATTAATTTATACTCAAGTGAGTCATGACTGTAAATAACTAATGGAACTAGTGTGGACCGGAACCTTGATATTTTTGGAAAAAAAGATGCTTTTGTTAGTTACGTGCAGCTTTAGCAGTATTTTTGGCCTACGTTTACGTGTAGCGTTTTCTGCTTCTTGTATTTCATGTTTCTGAATTAAATGAATACAAATTTTGAGGTGTGTATGTATAAATGTCTATGTACGAGTGGTAAGCCAACTTGTTCGTTTTATCAACTGACGCAAATCGCCAATTCACTGTCTTTGCCTACTTGCGTGTTTAGCCTATTTCAGCCATTCGTAAAGTGCGCGGTATAATGTTTATTAAAGTAAAAATAATATTTTTTCCTAAATTAATCAGTTTTGAAGAAGAAAGTTACGAAGTGTTGTCGAGAGTTCCTTTTCTTCGAAAACGGCGCAGTCACCTGCTAAGCCTCATACGCAATAAACAACATTAACCCAGCAAGGTAGCGAAAACCAGCACAGAGAATGCATAATTTATACACATAAACCTGCCAATATGAAAATAGCTCTGCGTTCGCTCACCCTCGAGAAACATTTCCATTATAGCTTTTTTCGGAATCCGCGAAAATCCCTGAGGGTGAATTAACTCATGAATTTCAGCATTTCGCTTTATTTCTTCATATTCCACAGGTTTATTGCGCTTATACAGCAAAAGTATTTTTGTGGCTAAAGTTTTATTGATGCTATATTTGGAGTGTTATAGTCGATTGTTCGTTTTGGTGTTTGCCAAACTAAGAAAAGATAAATTTGACTTTGGGACTCGAAAATGACGCTTTTACCTTCCTTCACGGTTTGGTTTTTATAGGTACTTTAGGTATAGTCACAGGCTATAAATGTGGCGATAAATGTGACTGCGGCGCTATTCAAATTCAATCAATGGACCACCTACTGGCCTGACCCAACTGCCCGAACCAATGCACACTTCAGGACCTAGTAGAAGCAAGCCCTAGGGGCATTTCAGTTGCCAAATATTGGTCAACGAAAATATAACTATTACTGTTGCCATCGATTCGATAAAGAAGAAGAAGGCTAGTTAGCTCAGTTGGTAGATCGACGACTCTACGGTTTTACGAAGAAGCCCCGGACGCAGTCAAAACCTTGTTACTATCTTGTTGTTCTCGCTATAACGCTTAGCAGTAAGTACAACCACTGGGCGGGTTTATCGTGCCCTCCGAAGCACGGAAAATCCGGCGTTATACTACTTCTGATATGGTAAGGTCGTGGCTTCCGGCCAAGATATGGATCTTTTAAATAACTTCTACTAGATGTCACTATAAATACGCTTTAAGAAAAGAACTAAGAATAAGTGAATTACGATAATTAGTTAGAGAGAGAAAAAAGAAGAAAGAGTACCACAACAGACTGACTCTGGAACTTCTCCTCTTTTCCTTAGTAAAACAATGAATCAATCGATGATGCCAGAGTTAGCAAACCACCTGGTACTACTAGTATGCTTTTGATATTTATTTATTTATTGAAAAAGGATCATCAACATCATAAAATATTTTACATTTTAAAAATCTTAGATATAAAACTAGTGTCTAATATGCTTGACAATTAAAGATGAACACAACATTATTAAAAATGACATATATGAGCTAGGGAAGATGTGCTTACAGCAACATCATCTTAAATCTAATGAGATAAAGTTAAGAGATCACTTAGGATATTACAAATAAAAAATGAATTTACATTTGCAACAGAGTATTACCTGGTACGTATTTCTAGATAGTATAAAATAAAACTAATTTCTAATTATACGTTTGATACTTGAGTGGTAGATATACCACTCATAAATTAAGCTTTGATTTAAATGTATTCAAGGTATCACAAAAAATATCGACATCTCTATATTTCGAGTTTATCTATGGTAAGCACCGTCTAGTATACGAATCATCAACAGCAAAGGGGGACCAACGGCAACATGCACGGAAAATCCGGTACTTCCTCTTATAATAGTTACGATAGGGTAAGGTCGCGGCGGCCAATCATTGGCCGTGGCTTCCGGCCAAGGTTGGGAAAATTGGCCCAACCTCGCACGCCATGGCTGCCCTTGTGTAGTGCTGTGAGTCTATCGATGGAATAGCTGGTTGTCGATAGACGGCCTTGGTTTGATTTTGTGAAGGGCGGATTAGTTTTTATGTGTTTTGATTTTGATGCTTCGGGTAAAAAAATAGTAGGG
The DNA here is from genome assembly GCA_029255805.1 of Keiferia lycopersicella. Taxonomy (NCBI): domain Eukaryota; kingdom Metazoa; phylum Arthropoda; class Insecta; order Lepidoptera; family Gelechiidae; genus Keiferia; species Keiferia lycopersicella. The sequence continues at coordinate 3,302,168 of JARACZ010000028.1, forward strand.
GTTTTATCTAGCATAACATAAATCTAAGTTATTTGTTGGTTTGGTTCCAAAAATATAATATTTAAAAAATAATTCCGTAACATTTTGGAGGTTCAAAATTTTTATCAGATTCCTTTGTTTGTGTCAGTTTAGCATTGTTTCATCGGTTTGTCCACCCAGAATTACTATGACTATTAAAAATACAGTATTTTAACGGATGAACCAGTCCATCAAACTAAACAACGTCACCGAACATCAAGTTGTATGGGAGATTTCATATGTCACCAATATTTATCGGGGAAAGTTGTTTAGTACTGTTCCAACAACTGTATATTATTACAACTGTATATTGTTTTAACAAATAAAATATCTTTATCTTTATCCTTAGTAGCCTTAAAATATTTCCAGTAATTTTATTCGCATTATATTCTTAACTAGCGGCCTGCCCCAGCGGCTGCGCCCGCTGCAACTCATTTTTCCGTGGGAATAAGGATTTTACCGGTAAGTATCATACATAAAAACCTTCCTCTTGAATAAATCTATGTACTAAAAAAGCCTGCATCTAAATAGTTTTAAAGATTTAAGAAAACATACATACGCACAGACGCGAAAAGCAAATTTGCTTTATACTGTAGTGAAGTTCACAGCTTAATAATATTTTACACCCTATATTGTTAGGTTACCTATTCACTGTAACAAAATCAATGCAATCGACCGCCATCAATCTACCGTTTTACGACCCTACACCCTCGATTGGCCCTTCCATAGTAATTGAACTGAGCCAGGGTAAATTAGATCTTATCACCATGACATAGAGGTTACAGATAACTGACGTATAGTCCCTCACATTTCCCTAGCTGGTAAAAGGTTAATAGTGGTCCAAGAAAGAGACCATAAAACATGACAATCTGTGATAAGCTTGTCACAGACGCGGTCTGATGCGACGGTACGTGGGAACAGCATATGACAACCTATGGCAGCTGCAATAGGCCAACTTTCGCGGATTGCACACTTAAAAATATCGCAGCGGTCTGTCAGATCCATACTAGAAATGTCAATCTCCATACTAAAACCGGTCAACCGCTGTCGACGCAGCTAGCGCAGCTTCGCTCGTCGAGTCCGGTTTTTGTGACGTTTCTAGTATGAGTCTGACAAACCGCTGCGATATTTTAGCGCTCCTTCTGCGTTAAGTGTGCGATCCGCCTAAAATATCGGAAAATCACGCGGTGCGTGTGAAGTGACAGCTGCCAAATAACCTATGAATAAATCAGTGATTTATACGCGGAACTGCGGATACAAAGGTCTTTTGTCATCGACATGGGCGTAGAGGGTTTTGAGAAATAATAGGAAAATTAGGGTCTCTCTTTCTTTTCGTGTGCGACATCGAGTCGTCCAACGACCCAGTGAACCCTAGTGTCAGAATTTTTACAACCGCCTTCTATAAGTATCAGGCTTCTGACATGGTTGTGTAACGACCGCCGTCTAAGTAATCATAGACAGCAACCCGGAACCTACGTCTTAACGTGCCATTTGAAACACGGAACCATCTTTCTTACGGACAATTGGGTGGTTCAGCCCGCAATGTCCTAACCAAACTGGGAACAAATACACAAAGTGATAAATATCAACTTTGTGAGTGACCCACCGAGAATCGAACTACGAACCTTCTGCGTCAAAAGCTATCCCACCACTGCGCCACATCGGTCGTCAGGAAAATAAGGGGAGACATAACATTTCTAAACTAGTTTCAGATTTAGTTAGCAAGTCAAACAAAATTTCATAACGTAAGTATTATGATCAATCTTTTCGCTAAAACGCTCGCACAGGCAGAAAAAATACAGATTATACTATAAGGTGTAAAAATGTTATCTGCAAATATTTTGAGGGGTGAATCAGCCCATAAAACTGAACAACTCTCCCCAAGAAACAGAGCAAAATATGAAAAAAAATTTTGGACCTCCTTAAATTAACTTGGTCGGTTGGTAATTTAAATTTTGTATGGGAGGTCCATATTTTTTTATATTTCGATCTATGTCCCGTCCGTAAAGTTGTTCAGTTTCATGGGCTGGTTCACCCCTTAAAGATTTGCAGCTTTTTTACAGCCTGTAAACTACACTCAGTATTGTTTGGAGAAAATGGCAACATCGTTTACTGTAAGTAAAAGAAGCAGAAATAGCATTAAAAGGGTAAAAAAAGGTGACATGCCATAAAAGGGTTCTGATATATTGACTCGGGAGGAATTTTGATGAAAAAGCTTTCCATACATTCTATAATGGAATGTAAATGTTACAGAGTTTGTACTTGTTTTGAATGACACGGCGTTCGGAAGTTATTCAATGTATTTAATGGTATTAGAGCAAAACTTCAAGTTACTCGTTAAATAGGCGGATCACACACTTAACGCACGACGGAGCGCGAAAATATCACAGCGGTCTGTCAGATTCATAATAAAAACGTTACTCTCAATACTAAAACCGCACTCGGCGGACGATGCTTTGCTAGCGCTGCGTCAACAGCGGTTGAACGGTTTTAGTACAGGGATTGACATGTCTATTTCGAGTATAGATCTGTTACACCGCTGCGATGTTCTAGCGCTCCGTCATGCGTTAAGTGTGCGATCCGCCAAAGGCTCCCAGGTTTGTGGCTGTTCCCGTCACTTAGAAATTCCTAACTCAATGAAAACGTTGCTGGTCTAGATTTCATACAATACTTCAGTATTATAAAATAGTATTTAAAAAAATGATTAGGAACACCTTTGCTTAAAGAACATAGTATAGCTAGAAAAAAAAAGTATTATATGAAAGAAGTAAAACTAAATTTTTTTGCAGCTCAGCTATCCAGTTTGAGATATATACTTTTTCTTGTATCCAACTGTTTTTATCACAAAAACATGCTTAAAAACAAAGCTGACATTGCAAAATTCTGAAAGGCAAAACAAACATTTATATCAAGAAAAAGTAACAAAAAAGTGAGATTCATAAAACTTGGCGATAAGTAATTTGACTTCACAAAAAACTCGGTTGTAATTCACCTACTTATTGCAAGGAAATTTATAACAAAAAATTAAAGAGAAATGACAAATTTTCTCAACTTTTTCACTGACATCTGTCTCTAAAAATGTAGCCAACTACTGTGTTTGCTATCGTCTTTAAAATATTAGAATAAGGGTTGAATTCCTTTGTCTCAAGCGCAAAAAGGGATTGGTAATGGAGCGAGAAAAGAAAAATGGCGGTCTGCTAGGAAGGTAGAACAAATTTTAAGTCGTTCTTCATGACTCGTAATGTTCTGATACATTGAGCTTGAGTTATGTTTTACTAAGAACTTTTCGCATTTTATTTTAACATCCTTTGACTTATAAAAGTACATCTACATAGACGACTTTTTGACTCATATCCGATCCCTCTTAACCTAGAGAATGGATAGAATGCATAGATCCTAGGTAATGTTGTTAATTGTCGATAATTAGGTACATAGTTTGAAAGTGTAGCATGCTGAAATGGTAGTAGACTGGTCACATCTGTCATAGGCGGATCGCACACTTGACGCACGACGGAGCGCAAAAATATCGCAGCGGTCTGTCAGATCCATACTAGAAATGTCAACCCCCATACTAAAACCGCTCAACCGCTGTTGACGCAGCGCTATCGCAGTGTTATCCGTCGAGTGTGGTTTTAGTATCGGGATTGACATTTCTAGTATGGTTCTGACAGACGGCTGCGATTTTTTGGGCTCCGTCGTGCGTCAAGTATGCGATCCGGTATAGAACAATGGACTGTGGAGTAAGCGGGGTTCTCAAGTGGCGGCCACGCCTTGGCAAGCGTAACGTCGGACGCCCACAACCAGATGTAGTGATGGTGTTAGCAGCTGGATGGCAAACTTACTTAGCACTTAAAAAGTACTAAACTATGTCTAACAGTGAACTGTTACATACATTACATCCACATATAAATCACGTCTCTTCCCCGTTAGGGTAGGCAGAGACTATTTACTTCCACTTGCTACGATCCTGGCATACTTTTTTCGCTTCTTCTACATTCATCAGTCTTTTCATGCACGCTCGTCGGTTTAGGGTACTCCTGACCTGAACTTTCTTTAAAACGGCCCCAATGTGAACTGTTACAGGTAAGAAACGTAATGCATTATTATTTTCATACAAACACGTAACCAAAAGTAATAAAATACCGACCTACTTAAGTCTTATTCAATGTGAAGCAAAGAGCTCGTTAATAATCATTCGTCGCGACCCACAAAGAATTAATTAGTATTAGGATGACAAGTCTTAATGTTGCCCTTAGCAAGACAAAGTGAAGCTTCTTACTCATGATATGGGGCGGTCTCAACCATACCCTTATATATTGTAAGAAGGGAACTTACAATAAGGCCGTCATAATAAAACAATTTATCACTTGTTAGTTCTCTTAAAAGAGATGTCAATAAATTTTACCTATACTCACTTTAAAATGTTGCTATAGTTTTAATATTTCTGTTTTGACCATCGATAAACAAAGTCCAATTCTATTTCATATTTGACTCAAAATACGAACTTTAGAAAAAGTTTTTAGTTTTGTAGAATAATTGACCTCTTCTTTCAGTATTTTTTTACATTTGGTTTTTGCGGGTAGTACGATCATCTCTAGTTTGTAAATAAAACAAAGACAAAAATATCATGTCTCAAAAATTTTCTTTTAGTTAGGTAAAAATGATCCCTTGTTATTTTATTTACCAAGCAGCCTAAACTGGATCAATCTCATAAATGCCACCGTCCCCGTCCCCTGCTGAGATAAATGGCGGACAGATGGTGTAGTATGAAAAGTTATATTAGACACGCAGAACGCTGAAGGCTCTCCGAGGAAGGAAGGTTACTCCGTCTTGGCAACAAACTTCTCTAGGTAAGGGGCCGTATCTATGGCGGTTTCGTTGCGTTTGTAATACTTATGTAAATGGCAAACTCACGTGTCCACACAGTTTACTGCCAAAATTGGCTACAATATCTCAGGGCGCATCAGCGCCGATCTGATTAGGAGTCAAAGTGGTCGCAATGGCCGAAATCGGTCGGAGAGATCATCATCAATACTTATGTGAAATCTCGCGATAATGATGCGTTTTCGTAGCAGGGTTTGTTACGCTGGTTTTGCTACGGTTTAAAGCTGAAGTTAACAACCGCGCAGGTGGCGAGTCGCTGTAGTAGGCTTAACGTGCGAGTAGGCTCAGACCGAGTTGACGAATCGCGCTGGTCGGCGAAAGGAGCAAGTTGGCAAACCACTGCTGCCAAACCGTTTTTGTAGCGTTTGTATGTGAAATGTCGCGATGATGCTTAGTTTTCTTAGTAGGTTTTTTTCTTTAAAAGTGCATCAAACAAAGGAGCATCTATATCTCTTTCTCTCACACATAAACTACATTAATCGTATCTTCATCTCAATGTTTTTTTACTCATGAGCACGGGTCATGCCCATTAACATATTGCAGCACATGAGGTATATTGGATAAAATTTTATTCTGTGTCGGTTTATACCGCAGCATGATAGTGATTTTTTGGGGAGAACTGAAGTGCATGAAAATTGGGTACGGCTTGTCCATTTAGGCATGACACGTTGAAACAACAGGAAAAAACACGACACCGTGGCACATCACGTCGTCGACGCGTTTTGACAATTTACGGCACCAGATAACGAATAGTCGTGGCTGACAACGCGGCGTGGCCCGTCATGGTGCCTTGTAATAATTCTTCACTGATCTATAAGGTGTTAGGGACAGCGTCCCGAATACTGATAGGGTGCAACCAGACCATGAAACTGAACAACTTTCCCCTAGGAACAAAATACATAATTGCGATTACTATGGGAAACCAAAAATTTTTTGACGTTTCCTGTCATATGTTCCTAGGGAAAAGTTGTTCAGTTTCATGGTCTGCTTGCACTCTATCAGTATTCGGGACGCTGTCCCTAACACCCTGTATATTAGTGGGGACTATTTCCCAGAGAACGACACTACTATAACAGGGCATAACCTTAAGGCGGATCGCACACTTGGTGCGCGATGATGGAGCGCAAAAATATCGCAGCGGTCTGTCAGATCTATACTAGAAATGTCAGTCCCCATACTAAAACCGCTCAACCGCTATTGACGCAGCGCTATCGCAGTGTCGTTTGTCGAGTGCGGTTTTAGTATAGGAAGTGACATTTCTAGTACGGACCTGACAGGCTGCTGCGATATTTTTGCGCTCCGTCGTGCGTCAAGTGTAGATTAAAGGTACGGCTAAATGTTGTCAAAATGCGTGTTGCCAAAAAGTCTATAACTGTCTACGAAAACGACGTGCAGCCGAACAAAACAAACAATCAGCAAAATTGTACATTACATATTCACATCATGTAGGTAAAGCTATATCACTGGTCAATTATTAACCAAACAAACACACTGTTTGTATTGGCAGTTTGTAATGAAGCATTGTTTCAAACAGAGAATAGAGGTAAATGAATGAACATTAATGGGTTGTCATTTGTTTTGTGTAAGTGATGAACTTATTATGGTTTTCTATAGAATTGATAAGTATATTTGGTCACAGATATTATAATACTACTATTATAGAGGGAGTTAACGTCATAGAGGGAGTTCGATTGCCCTAAGATGGTTATTGGCAGGCTATTTGATATGTCTACTCAGCGCGTGCGTTGCTAGCGACATCTAGGTTATTTATTGGATACGTCGTATTGACGTCATTTGTATTGAAAATATTGCAAAATTAGAATAATTTCACGTATTTTTCGCCTCAAAACATCCTAAATAATGAATTTATAATTTTCCAATACTTTGTTTTTGTAAATTTGCCTTTAAGTTACATTCGCTACTTGTATCGCCATCTATTGATTTTCTTTTTAACTAATTTCCTTTAGTGAGGAATGAGACCCCATGATTTTATATAGCAACGCTATCGCAGTGTCGTCCATCGAGTGCGGTTTTAGTATGGGGAGTGACGTTTTTAGTATAGATCTGACGGACCGTTGCGATATTTTGGCGCTTCGTCATGCGTCAAGTGTGTGATCCGCCTAACTTTTTTTCGGCTGTTACTGTTACCTTATAACGCGCTCGCATGTAAATAAATTTATTTTTATCTCTTTTTATTTTCTAGTAAAAAACATCTCTCATTTTCGCCATGGCCAATTTTATACGCTTTGTTAATAAAGGTTGTGTTTCAATAATCGAAATGCAATAACACCCAAATAAATTAGATTCCATGGAAAATATTGGTGTGATTCCCAAATATGACATCAAAAACAATAAACTTGGACCAAATCCGGCAAAACTGTTGTATTTCTTCAGTTTTTCCTTATTACATCTGGCCCAGGGCGAAAAAGCTACACAATTTATTATCATGTTCGAGTTGGGAAAAGGCGTCTTTACAAATCTCTATTGGTATATACATAGTTATATTCTTGTAAAGCGTGTGCCTTAAAACGGATTCCATTCATGTAAGTATATTGAACATTTTTCTTTTGTAAAAACGGAGTGAGTTATGATACACGTTTCGACAAGTCGTAAGAAATATGATAGAGCGATCAAAAGAAGGTATTATATTTTCAAGTTTTTGTTCGTTACGTTTGCGTCAAAACAAGAAGTGTAGGAGTTTTTTATATGTTGTCGTTGTTAATGTTTCTAATGTGAAAAAATGAAGGGGTAGCGCGCGGAAAGTCCTTTGTGAATCCGCGAACTTTCCGTAAACTAGTAAGTACCTAAGGCTTTTAATTGTTTTTATAGACATTATGCGCACGGCTAAAGAATGGAATTCCCTGCCTGCGTCTGTATTTCCGAGTGCATATAACCTGAATCTCTTTAAGTCTAGAGTGAATAGGCATCTTCTGGGCAAGCTCGCTCCACCGTAAATCCCATCTCTGCTTTACGGTAAGATTGGGGTCAAGAGTAAGCCCATCGTAGATAAAAAAAAAGAAAAAGAAAAAAACATCAAATACAGCCGAATTATTAGGCCGAATATTCGGTTTGTCAAGCCTCTTAGCAAATATTTGGCTAAACATTCAGTTTCGGTCAAACCTATGCTCGTTCTATTACTAACAATAATTTATTAGGTCTTCCCTAGGCGTACGTCACGATCGCCATCTAGTCACCTTCAGTCGCCTTCTTTAAGCCGTCTTACATTATCGGTCATTCTGGCCCTTGACCATCCAATGCTACGTTTGCGGACGCTAGACCTACTTAGACTTAGGGCTTTGGGTAAACGCTTTTACAGTCTTTTTATCTCACGAGCGTGAGTTAGCCATACTTGTGTGTGTTGACGACTTGACGACTCGGTGTCCAAAACCAAAAGAAAGAAAGATAACACACACAAGTATGGCAAAACCACGCTCGTGAGATAAATGGTCTGTACCGTGAGGACATACTTGCATTGCCCGGACCCGAGCGTGGTTCACTTCATTCATCTGAACCGCTAGAAGCAAAGTGAACTACTCGCAAAGATCACCTGCGCGACGCAATATTCCCCCTTACTTCGTTTAGACAAACCAGCTTCCACTAGAAAACCTTTTAACCCCAACATCACTCATATTCTCTACCTATTCGCCGGTACAAAGAGGCAAACATTTTACCACTTAAAGAAATCTGCGTACAAATCTTGTGTTCAGCATAAATCCACAACAAAGCTCAGAACACGTCGTTTCGAGAAAATAACTGCCTTTGTTTCCAGAATCGTTCATATAGACCCACTGGGTCCAAATAGTATGATGGCATTTTACATATTGAATTAGTCACTATTATTTTTTCGTGTTCCACTAAGTCGTCCAACAACCCAATGACACCTAGTGTCAGAATTTTTCAACCACTTGCTACAAGTAGCAGGCCCTCATTCGAGTCGCTAAGGTATTTGCCAAGAGAGAGAAGAGACTTGCGTAATTTCGCAGGCAACGATTGAGCAGCGGCAGCGTAGATGGATGATAGAGTTGTCGCTACTACTTATAGCGATAGTTGCAAGTTCAAAAACATTGCTAGATCTTAAAATGTAAAGTGACACGTAAAGCCGTCAGTCCCAGTTGCTCTCTATGTTAGATATATGAGCGGTTGAAAAACTCTGATATCTGGGTCCATTGGGTTATTGACCACTGGGTCTAATTAGCAGTAGGTCTAATCAGAGTACCTCACATTGCTTCTAGAAAATAACTGCCTTTGTTTCGGAAATGGTGTTAATTTTGCACTCCGGCGGTTTTTATTTCGTTCCCCTGGTTCCTGACACCTTGGGTTGCGAATATGTTTTTTGTTTTGTTTCGTTATGATAAGGGTCAAGCCGGAGGGAAATAAAAATAAATTAAATTATATTTGTAGTGAAAGGAGGGATACAACAATTCCCAGAGTGTAGGTACTTTTTACCAGTGTAGCCCTTTTTACACTAAACGCACAACGCAGCGCTATGTCGCAGGGGTCTGTCAGATCCATACTAGAAATATCAATCTCCACACTAAAACTGCTCAACCGCTGTTGACGCAGTAATATCTCAGAATCGTCCGTCGAGTGCGGTTTTAGTATGAGGAGTGACGTTTTTAGTATGGATCTGATAGACCGCTGCGATATTTTAGCGGTCCGTCGTGCGTTTAGTGTGTGATGCGCCTTAAACTAAGTAAACAACATTATAACGACACACGTGATCACGTGCCAAATAACCTAAAAAACGAGTTATAACTCGTAAGTAAAGTTTCTAGGAATGTCTTTATATTTTGCGGAAAAATTTGAAATATTTCTTTTATTACTGCTAATGCTACTGATTATTTTTACGCCCGAGTAATGTATAAAAGTAATACTTATTTACTGACTAACTGATTTTAAAATTCATTCTCGTTTCATTGTGCTGTTATATCACTTAAAAGTACAACAATGATATTATTTCACTTAATCTCGATTTTACTTATATATTTTTCATTACAATGTGTATCAGCACAACTCCCGCTACCGCCTTACCGTCACATATCTGTTTGCGGATCAGATTTTAAGACGTACTCTTCGATAGAAGCTATGGAAAAGGAGGCAATGCAGCAAGGTTTAACCCCGAGAGTGGCTTACGAAGACCCGTGTCTCATTGATTGCAAGATATACGACCCAATATGCGGAACAGATGGCAAGACGTATAATAACATCTGTTTCTTCAACGAAGCGAAGGCCAGAACTCCGAAGTTAGACAAGCATTATGATGGACAGTGTGAATACAGACACAAGTCACTGTTGCAAACAATAGTTGGATTTTCAATTGGTGGTTTGAAAGTTCATCCGCAAATACTTCAAGGCGGTAGGAAGAAGGATGATTAGTAGTGGTTTTTTTTGTGCTATAACGCCATGACAAGTGATCACCCTTTTAATACAAATTGCGGTCGTCAGAACATAAGACTCAGCTAGTTTCCACTAGAAAGTTTTTTTAGGGACTGGTTAATTTCTATTTATTTGTTTCATAATAAAGGGTCGTTACAAGACTCAAAAACAGAGTAGAATCAATGATGGTTGTTTTCTGACGTTATTTCTAGGGAAAAGTCGTTCAGTTTTATGCTCCGCACGCACCCTATCAGTATCTATCAGTATTTATAGGTTTGTCTTTTACATCTTGACAAATATTGTTATCACTGTCACTCTATTAAACAATAACTTTAGTATGAATAAAAACTATTTTAGATTTCTTTAGACACATTATGCAATAAGTACCTACATAATTGAGGGTGATTTTTTTTATATTTATTATATTACCTTCTGTGTGTTATCTTATTATAATTACTAAAATAATAACCTTTTAATTTAATATTTTTTCTTACTGTCCATTTAAGAATGTCTATATAAACCGGCAGTATTTTTTTTGGTATTTATTAACTGAATTTATATGATCCATATCTTTTCTTTAATCACATTTATTTTATTAAAGAAAAATCTATCATTGCTTAGTGACCTTTCTTTGCCATATAAATATCTTAGTAGGTAGGTTATTTGCTCGATGACTGGATCATTAATAAAATACAAAAGTTGTACGCTTAAAACTATTAACCAAAAATACTAAAAACTCCTTTTATAGTATTTCGAAATATTCGAGTTTTGAATTCATAAATAGAAAAATAACATAAGTGTAAGTATTTTGCCGCCATCCAAATAAGCGAGATATGACGTCATCACTCAGTATCCTCATACAAAATATCGTTTTAAAAAGTAGCTCATTTGATCTGCAAGTCTCTAGCCTATTGTCCTAACGCTTTTAACATAACACGGCCATAAACCGAAAGGCATAAAAATAATGACAGTGTTAAAGTAAACAACATTGTAGGTAACTACACGTCATGTTAACACGTGCGAAAATAAATGCAGTTTTATTGGGTACCTACTATGAGCAGCACATTAGCTTACCCCTTAAACATACATACATACATATATCACGCCTTTATCCCTTGCGGGGTAGGCAGAGCGTCAACGGCCGTAAGAATACGGTCGCCATCGCCACGTGTGTCATTTTTTAGGACCGTTTTCCAAGGTTGTTTCAGAAAACATGTGTATCACCACAGTGACAGGTTGTCAGCCTGTCGCCTAAAAATTGTTATACACCAATACCCTCGAGTCCCTAAGTCGCCTTTAACGACACCCGCGGGAGAGGGTGGGGTGAAGCTATTCTAAGCCGGCATAACACGGCCATCTAAGCCAGTTTATAAGTACAGTTTATAAGTAAAAACTTGTACAATTTGACCTAAACGCGCTAGTAGGCATAGAGCGAGTTGACGAATCGTGCCGGTCGGCGAAAGGCGCAAGTTGGCTTACCGCGCATACTCCGTATAAACAACAAACAAAAAAACATGTCACTACATTGGGTCCAACATCAAATGGAAACCAAGTGGGCCGTGGAAAATTGTATCCAGCCAGTCAATTGCACGGAAAGAAACGAACGAAGTAAACAATACCTATATCTTTTGCTTCTATAAAGAAAAATGCTGATCAGCTTATACGATTATTTTATACACATCGGCTTAGGAAAAGTACTGTATTTTTTACCATGCTTCATATGGTGGATCGCACACTTAACGCACGACGGAGCGCTAAAACATCGCAGCTAGCGCAGCGTCATCCGTCGAGTGCAGTTTTAGCATAGGGAGTGACATTTCTTGTATGGATCTCATGTTCATGGATCATGTTTTAGCGCTCCGTCGTACGTTAAGTGTGCAATCCAACCGTGGTAAAGTATATCGAGAACGTGAACTGTTTTATAGTTTTTTTATTTATAATATAATTAATTATAAACCACACAAAAAAGCGCCCAACAAAGTCAAGTACCTGCATGTCAGACAAGTTTGTATCTATATAATGGTATAACAAGAGTTGAAATTTACGTTAGGTCATGCTCATGGCATATACTATGTCGCCTTCTGAACTAGGGCTGAGCAAATTAGTAAAAAGTTTTTGTAAAATATATATAAAACTTATATATTTTTTTAACACGTTCAAAACACTTTGTTAAATTTACAGAGCTCTTGGTTTAAAAGAACGCAGTACTTTTTGTAACACCCTGTATACAAATTTAAACATGACCAGTGTAAGTTGATCTCTGGTATGAATAATATGAAAAAACGAATTCGACCCTACAAACAAAGATATCAGGATTGAGTAAGGTTAAATTGTATCAACGCCATCCAAATTCTTCGAGAACAAAGTTTTGAGAATAAGAAGAAACTGTTGTGCCGACTTCAAACACCATAAATAATATTTCGCTTGATAACTTGAAATTAATATTATGTTGGTACGTTTTTGAATCCTGGGCTCTCAGAGACGCTTCGAGGTATGAGTGTGACCAAAACCAACAGCACAAAGGCCACCAATTAATTTATTATTATTAGCCTGAATTGACATCTCCTACTGACTTAAAATTACCAATTAAAAATAAGAAAACTTGCTTACATGCGCAATGAACCGGTATTTTTTACCTTTTACTTAATTACACGCTAGTAAAAAACCTTGCCCATTGAACCAAAAGACTGGTCAAAACACTCTAAACAAAATTGTCACTATCCTTATGTCTTTACCGCAGTCGGGCAAGAATAAGCTGGAATAATTTGTGGGTAAAGCCGAATTATAAGCGACACGCAGGTGCGCCGTCTCGAGATGGCGGATTTCGCAACAACAAAATGTCTTCGGTCTGGGAATTAATAAAATATTTAGGACTTGTAGGGTTGCCAGAGCTTAAAATAAAATTACCGTGTGGTAACAGCATCACGCTTTTTCTCGCGTGGGTGTAGTAAAAGGAGACTTAGGGATGAATCCATGGAACGAGCAGCCTGTTGTGAAGATCTACCAAATTTTGAAGCCTAGTGTTTGGCACTCTAGGAAGGATGGACCGATGAGTTAAATAGAGCGGCTTGTAACGACTTCTTCTTTTAGTGTGGGACACCGAGTAGTCCAACGGCCCGATGAACTCTAGTGTCAGAATTTTTCAACCGCCTTCTACAAGTAGCAGGCTTCTGACATGGTTGTGTAACGACCGCCGTCTAAGTGATCATAGACAGCAACCGGGACCTACGGCTTAACGTGCCATCCGAAACACGGGACCATCTTACATAAGGACAATCGGGTGGCTCAGCCTGCAATGTCCTAACCAGACTGGGAACAAATTCACAAAGTGATAAATATCAACTTTGTGAGTGACCCACCGAGAATCGAACCCGGAACCTTCTGCGTCAAAGGCAGTCGCACTACCACTGCGTCACACCGGTCGGTGTAATGACTGGATAGCGAATTTCAGTGATCGTGCGTGGAGGAGGCCTACGACCAGCAGTAGACTGCTACAGGCTGATATGATGTGATGATGTAATAGACAGTTCAAACATCGGATGTGTGCCAACCCTAGTCGCGCGTGATGAGAATGACAGTGCGTTCTTACGAAAGAAGAACACTGACATTTCTATGATGACTTGTATTTTATTTATGAGTCGCTCAGGCTATAAAGGCTTCACATTCACGTGCTTTTACGTTCAATCACTTACGAATTTACGGCTCTTTATGATTCGTGAAGCTATGGAGTGTTCGAATATGACATCAAATATTTGGTCGGCTAGAGACACACTTGACGCACGACGGAGCGCAAAAATATCGCAGCTGTCTATCAGATCAGATCTATACTAGAAATGTCATTCCCCATACTAAAACCGCACTTGACTGATGATACTGCGATAGCGCTGCGTCAACAGCGGTCGAGCGGTTTTAGTATAGGGATTGACATTTCTAGTATGGATCTGACAGTCTGCTGCGATATTTTCGCGCTCCGTCGTGCGTCAAGTGTGTTCCTCGCTTTAAGTATTATATAACTTGCATAATATTTTTGACAAACGTGGATAGAGTCGTTGCTTATGAGTATTATCCGAGTGTGAGTGCGTTAAAAGCCCTACACATTGACATGAGCAATAGGTTTGAAATTTATTCGATTTTTATTTATTGAGAAAACCAACAGCTATTTAAAATATCATATCATATCATATCATATCATCTTTTATTGGTAAAATATATTTACATGTCATTAGTACAATTAGTACTACTCTAAGAATAATATTAATCGTTAATAGTATAAATAACATTTCAATAAAATATTAAAATAATCTACATATTAGATTAAGGCCAATAAATTACTAACAGTTAGCTACATCTTTAAAAATTCGTCAAACGAGTAGAACGCCTGCTCAATTAACCATTTCTTAAGTCTGACTTTAAAAATATGTTCACTCGGCGCATCAGTGACATCTTGCGGTAACTTGTTGTACACTCGCGGTCCCAAGGCGTGAGTCAGTTTGCCAGCTTTAACGAGCCTGCACTTGATGAGCACAAGATTTCCCGCATTTCGCGTGTTGCGTCCGTGCATCTCCTTATAGCTTATGTATTGTTCTAAGTTTTGACGCACATACATTGCCACGCTTAGAATAAACAATGAGGGAAGGGTTAGTATTCTCAGTGATCTAAAATACGGCTGTGCAGGGCAATCCTGTGGTATACGAGCAAGTACGCGAACTGCGCGCTTTTGCGCAACAAACACTCTATTCCATCCCGCTGCGCAGCCATATAACTCCACGCCATATTGCAGCACGGAGTGCACGACAGCGAAATAGCACTTGCGTGCTACCTCAGGCGACACAACCCGCGATATCCTTCTCAGCGCGAAGCAGGCGCCACTCAACCTGCTACATACTTTTTCTATGTGCGGTTCCCACGTCATGCACCTGTCAATATGGAATCCAAGAAAACAAGTAGACTCCACATGCTCGATCCGGGTACCGTTAATCATGACACTGATTGGTTTCCTGGGTTTTCCCGACAGGTCGAAATCGATGAAGTGAGTTTTACGTAGGTTCAAAACCAGTCCATTCACCTCGAACCACCGACACAATTGGGATGCAGTCTGGTTTAGCTTCCTTTCAAGGTCGCACTGAGAAGGTGCTGCGACGACCACCGCCACGTCATCTGCGTACATGAACGCTTCGCCACCAGTCACCGCCTGAGGTAGGTCGTTCATTAAAATTGAAAATAAAATGTTTGAGACCGACGATCCCTGGGCTACTCCAATGTTAGTGCTTATAGGATCCGATTTCGTTTTTCCGCCCTGAGCCATTACTCTCTGTACTCTTCCGCTCAAGAGATCTAAAAGCAAGGCGTGAGCAGTACCGGAAACACCATAATGTTTTAGTTTAGCCGCAAGCACGTTTCTGTCTGCGACATCGAACGCTTTCGATAAGTCGCAGCACAGAACTGCTACTTTTCGCTTCTCCTCCCGAGCCGTCACAACCCGGTGCACAACTTCCCGCGCTAACGCGGTGGTGGATCGACCCTCTCGGTAGGCAAATTGGCGTTCCGACAAGGCATCGATGCCGACTAGGTATTTTGTCAGACGTGAGCATAATCCATTTTCGAAAACCTTTGCTACCACCGGTATTATGGATACCGGTCTATTCGAGTCGATGTCATCCCTATTACCTTTACCTTTGTAAAGAGGGGTTATTTTACTTTCCTTCAGTGGTCCAGGAAAGAGACCTTCTCGCATACACCGATTAAAAATACTACCTAAAACAGGAGCAATCGCACTCGCCGCAGCATTTACTACCACTACTGAGAGGTCATACGAGTCACGTGTTCGTTTTTGTGCTACGTGTATTTTAATTATCCGGTAAATTTCATCTGCTGAAAACATGGTTAACCGGAGGCAGCGGTCCGCCGGAGGGCGCGCAGCCCGCATCAGCGCTACGGCGGCGCCGCAGTCCGCAGCGGGAGCGCCGCACGCAGCGGCCGCGCTCGCAAACCGACGATTCATAGCATCAACTAGAAAATTGACTAGATACAGTAATACTTACTGAGTATAACCGAGTATTAAATTGTGAACAACAGCTACTATACTTTTTTGCTAAATCGTCGTTTTGAGTCGCGCATGAAGACATTGAAAATTTTGAGTATGAGCGGTAACCCAACTTGCGCCTTTCGCCGACCGGCGTGATTCGCCAACTCGCTCTGTGCCTTCATGCGCGTTTTGCCTACTACAGCGATTCGGCACTTTCACGTTTAGTGAACTGTCATGATGTACAGTGGACATAAAGAAATAGTTCGTTTAGTTCCTAGTAGTGCATTAAACGCTAGATAATATTATAGAAAATCTTCATAGGTTATTATAATTTCCTGCTTTTAGAATGTAGCAATTTATGGCTCAGAATTTGCACCTTCTAGTCGAAATCGTAAATAACTGGAACGAAATCCAACTGGCTTTGGTATTTCAAAAGGCATTACGACTGTGTAGAAAATTGAAACCGGATAGCTTTGGCACGGGGAATGAGAAAATGTTTTGGATCTCTGCATTTTGTATATTTTGTTTCCGTATCTAGATTCTGTATTCAGGGAGAGCGTCGGTGGCCAAGTGGTTAGGACACCGGTTTTACAATCGGCAGACCCGAGTTCGATCCCCGCCATGTACCAATGTGTTTTTACTCACGTACATTTACCGACTGCTCTTAAGGTGAAGGAAAACATCGTGGTGAAACCCACATTCAAATAAAATTTGAATTCAGATGATATTTGAATGTGACTTAACCTAGGATTCGGGCCAGGTTAGCCTTCGGGTTGCAGAGGTCAGATGGCAGTCGCTCTGTGTAAAAACTTGGTCCCACGTCAAAACCCCTAGGTTAGGTAGCCGACCCCGACATGGAACGGGATAAGGCAAGGCGGAGAAATCTAGATTCTGTACATTTTGTTTCCGAGAAACGGGTTTGATTTTCATCAGGTGAGGTATCAGCATAGATTCAAATAAGCTGTTTCTCTTCGTTTTCATAATACCTCTTAAATTAGAAGCGACCGGTTTTGAGAGATTTTTATAGTATTTGTACAGAGATACGAAAAAACTTTTTGTGTTGCAGATCTAAACTATGTTTTTTATTAGTAGGTATGTCCAGAAAGAATGTGATTTTGTATGGAGGTCAAAATTTTTATACTTTTATTGAAATCCTGGGGGAAAATTTTGACGGCGGTGGTTACACAAACATGTCAGGAGTTGTAGGCGGTTGAAAAATTTCTGACTGCAGGGTTTCATTGGGTCGTTGGAGGATTCAATGTCCCACACGAAAGAGAGAGAGAGATATTCAGACTGTTCATGGTCTGTATGATATCAATCAGTATTTAGACCGCTGCGCTGTCCCTTAGGCCCCTGTCTCGAATTTTCCGGGCACCGGAGCGGCAGCGTCTTGGTAGGATCTTTTACCTTTGCATACTTTTAAATGGACCAGTTCTCAGTCACAGAACGGCGCACTACATAGAAAAAAAGCGAGCGCCACCTCCCCGCTGCCCGCAAAATTCGAGACCAGGGCCTTTCGTAAGTAATAAACATCGTAACAATAGTAACGGAAATATTCACTTTACACGTGTAAGGAATTCCTATTTTGTTTCATTTTCAGTTATCAGAAGTCCACGTGTAAAATAAGATAAAGCTAGCTATATTAAATTCTGCTTGACTCACTTTGAATATGGAGGAGCACAATGAATGATGTTAATAAAACTTTTTGTACAATTGACTATTTAGACATTGAGAATGACAAGTGTTTTGTATAACATTTCAAATATCTCATCATAAAAACAAATCTAGCGACCTATCTACAGCGGTTTCACCCGCTGCTAATTTTCCCCGTAGCAATCAGACATTTTCCCAGAATTTTATACATATATAATCCTTCCACGCGAATCTTTATCTACAAAAAACTGCATCAAAATCCGTCGTGTAATTTAAAAGACCTTGGCATAGATACAGACTAACACGACTTTGCTATATACAATATCGGGGAAAAAGTATATAGTTCAATATTCTGACATTGCTATTCATAGTTATTATTTTATTTTGTCATTACTAATTCAATACTGATTGTTTATAGTTTTTGTACCTAAATGTACATCTCCTATCTACCTACATACCTGAAGTTTACCAACCGCGCAGGCGAATCGCTAAACACGCGCAGTTGGCAAGTTGGCGAATCACGCCGGTTGACGAAAGGAGGAAGTTGGCAAACCACTGCCACGCCTATATAATATAACTTCCTTTACAAAGTGCGCTTTAACTCAGTATAAATAGTAAAATTTAACCACATACGATTTCGTCATAGTCATTTCAATTTGCAACTCTCAGTGTCTCTTTGTAAGCAAATCGGATTGGAGGTGTGCTTACACAGCTCTAAGGGCGCGTATACAAAATTAAGCGGTAGCGGGCAACGAGCGGGCGCTCAAGTATCTTTCCCAGTGCATCTGGATAACAATTACTACAACTACTATTACTACAACAGCCATAAAAGTTCACTGGGAGGGCAGTCCACATCACCACAATCGGCAGGCACCACACCATCACCACTCACCACGCTTGGCAGGCGGGTTGGTGAGCGCAGTGCAAGGTGTTGTGAAGGTAGGAACGCTGCTGCCCATTCTCTGGATTCATCCTTTAGTCGCCTTTTACGACAACCACAAAAAAGGAAAAGGCGTGATGCAATTGTAACCGGCATCACGCGGCTGGCATACAACGCTTAATATTTTCCATATTGCGCCGCGCCGCCGCCGCCGCTCCGCTCTACTTTGTATACGCGCCCTAACTGAACATGAATAGAACTCTATTTTGCACTTTCAGAAATGAAATACGAAATGAAATTGTTTTGGATCTGCTCACGTTGGTAATAAAGGTAAAATTCGTATGCGACTTGCTTCCGTGTCTCTGTCAACTACACCTAGCGATGATACAGCGTGGGCGGATCGCACACTTGACGCACTATGAATCGCAAAAATATAGCAGCTGTCTGTCAGATCGATACTAAAAACGTCGACGGTCCCAATACTAAAACCGCACTCGACCGACGACATTGCGTTAGCGCTACGTCGACAGCAGTTGAGCGGTTTTAGTATAGGGAGTGACGTTTCTAGTATTGATCTGACAGACCGCTGCGATGTTTTAGCGCTCGGTCGTGCGTCAAGTTTGCGATCCGCGCTACCATTTCGTTTATATTTTAGGCACGTGGGACACCGAGTCGTGCAACGACCCGATGAACCCTGGTGTCAGAGTGCACTGCACTATTATGATATGACGATTTATTAAAGCACTTGGAATTTACACTTTAAGAGACAGTATTTTCAGACAATTATTAAGAAAACCAGATACATGTATAGACTATAAAATATCTAATTAACATATATTTTTTAATATTATGTTATGTGTGACTTAAAAACCTAGAAATTATAAGTCTGAACACGTGTAAAATGAAAAAACTTCCAGTTGAATTCCATTTTATTCCATAAATCTTATTGTTCACCTCAATATAATATAATTTTTGTACTTCATTTTAGTTCACAATTTTTTCACTAGGTATGTAATTTGAGTGTAACTACGTATAGCTTTGATTTAATTTATGTTCACAAAATTGAATTTCAAAAATATTGTTTTAAAAGACTAGCTCAATATTTGTACATACATACATATATCACGCCTTTATCCCTTGCGAGGTAGGCAGAGCGTTAACGGCCATAAGAATAAGGTCGCTATCGCCACATCTGACATTTTTGAGGATTGTTTTCCAAGGTTGTTTCAGAAAACAAGTGTATCACTATTGTGACAGGTTGTCAGCCCGTCGCCTAAAAATTGTAACACACCAATACTCTCGAGTTCCGTAGTCGCCTCTTACGACACCCGCGGGAAGGATGTGGGGTGATGCTATTCTAAGCCGGCATCACACGGCAGCATATTTGTACGTATTTCAAAAATTGTATTCAGAGTGAATCTTCGAATGGCAAGTTGCCAACTCAAAGTGCAGAAAATGTCGTTACGTCATCATCATAAAATTTGGATACGAAGGTACAAAAAATCAATACATGGTGGATCACACACTTAACGGATAACGGAGCGCCAAAATAACGCAGAAACGCAGTGGTCTGTCAGATACATACTAGAAACGTCAATCCCCATACTAAAGCCGCTCATCCGTTGTTGACGGATGCGTTACGGCTGTGTTATTTTGACGGATGTGTTTATATGTTTGTTTGTAACTCTTTCACGCTAAAACTAATGA
The DNA here is from genome assembly GCA_029255805.1 of Keiferia lycopersicella. Taxonomy (NCBI): domain Eukaryota; kingdom Metazoa; phylum Arthropoda; class Insecta; order Lepidoptera; family Gelechiidae; genus Keiferia; species Keiferia lycopersicella. The sequence goes on from JARACZ010000028.1 coordinate 3,322,711, forward strand.
ATCGATTTTAATGAAATTTGGCACACAGATTTTTTTTTATTTGATAGATACATATGACAGTTGTTATCCCGAAAAATGTTCCTGTGGGATGCTACAGGATTGAAACTGACTATCACGCGGGCGGAGCCGCGGTCGCCCACTAGTTTTATTTATAATGCAAAGTTTTTCTTCTTATTGTTAAGACACTCTCAAATCTTACGTAACCAACCATCCGCCAAATGCTCATTCAAACAAAAAAACAACAAAGCATCGAACTTCTTCAAATTAAAACAAAAAAAAACCTAAGAAAAACAAAGCAGAACCCTTTTCGCAAAGTTTTATTGAATCGATTTATTTTATTGGCACCTGTCTCAGCGTAATAAATGAAGCTTAGTAACTAGGGCCCGTATTTATAAACCGCACTCAACTGTGAGACTTTGAGATGCTGTTAGTATTGACTGACATGTTGTAAAATTCGCTCTTGAGATTGATCTCAGAGGCAGTGCTTTAGGGGCTAGTTTTAAGTTTTTAGTCCACCTGAGCCGCGTTTACACTAGGTTCATAAAATTGTTATTGTTAAAATTGTTAATTTTTGACCATCAAAAAGCGAAATGTAAAATTTACTACTTTGAATAAATAATTTGAGTTTGAGTTGAGTGCGATTTATAAATACGGGCCTAGGTGCCGTGTAGTGCCGACTAAGGATAGCATCACCCTATTTCTGCCTGTGGGTCTCGTAAAAAGCGACTAAAGGATGAATCCAGGGAATTTGCAGCAACATTCCCTGTGAGTTTAACATCTTGTACTGTGCTCTCCAATCCGCCTGCCAAGTGTGGTAAGAATGGCATATACCCCCAAATGAGGGAGGCCTATGTCCAGCAGTGGTCTGTTGGGGTAGCTGCAGGTAGTAGTAGTAACCAGTTCTCGTTCACCACAAAGATTTATACTGATCCATTTTACTTTTTCCGTGTGGGAAACAGAGTCGTCTTACGACCCACTGAATCCAGGTGTTAATAATTTTGACCCACCTTACCATTACTACTATAATTATATGATTTTTAAAGCCTGCCGTCTAGGTTTATTTCGAAAGACAGAAAACAGGGCCGACGGCTAAACGTGTCTTTTGAAGCACGGAACCAAGTTTCTTTATTTGTATTAAATTTTGAATCTTGAATAGAATTTTTGAAAATGTTCTCTCTCAAAATATGACCGATGATATTTATACCCGGTAAATGCCTGTCACGTCATACTTCCATAACAGGAGCATTCCATCGCATACAATAAGATTCCAAAGAATTAGATCGAGAAAATTTCTTCAGCACTGGGAATTTCACATCTTTAAGTAGGTAAAGTTCCTGTTACTGAAGAAATTCAAGAAAATTTATAAGACTACTCATGCACTATCGATGCGAAGTTTTTAAATCAGTTGATATATAGTATATAGTGACCAAAGTGTTCCGAAAAAACGCAGAAGAATGAGGGTAGACAGATATGTTTGCCCTTAGCCGTCACCCGCAGCCGCTCCAGTTTACCCGTGATCATGGCGATTGCAACATCGCCGAAATATTGGGTGCTCGATATGTCCCTACCGTGAGTTAAAACCCGTTATAATGTCTTATAGTTTTAGTGATAATAACCACGGAACCTTAAAAATTAAATGTATTACTTACCGACTTCTCTTCTTATTAAATTCTTCCTAGATTGTGAACAAAATCTCGATTACTCATTCATAGGATCTAATTGGGCTGAGATTTCATACTATTTTTGAGAAAAACAGATGCAGTACTTCGAATGTGGGGGTGGACTTGATTTTACCTGAAAAACAAGAAAAAACAACTTTTAAATGCTATCCTGGAAAGTTGTTACATTAATATTATAAATAATGTCCCACCGAGAATCGAACATGGAACTTTTCGCAGTAGTGGCACTACCACTGAGCCACATCGCCTAGTACAAGTCTAGTTTGTAATACTTACGGAAACTTTATTTTACTTAGCATATACACGCGTTAAGCTTACCAACTCGCTCAGAAAAATCAGTGAACTTGCTCTAATATGAACAGAAAATATTATGATAGGTGATTTAAGTTTTCAATATTGTGAACTAGGCTTATTGTTCTCTCTTGGCTACGGTTGTGTTTAAGTTTTAATGGTTTTTCAGAGGACTTTTATGGCTGTGGAAATGGTTTTTCAAGACAAAAGTTTACATTGCCTGTACTGTTAATGTTTTTAATCTGTAGTAAAATAAAACCCACATTCAAATAGAATTTCAATTCAGATGATATTTGAATGTGACTTAACCTAGGATTTGGGCCAGGTTAGCTTTCGGGTTGCAGAGATCAGATGGTAGTCGCTCTGTGTAAAAACTTGGTTCCACGTCAAATCTCTAAGTTTATGTAGCCGACCCCGACAGAGAAATGGGATAAGGCAAAGAGAATGACAATACCTTTGACGGGGAAATGTCAGAAATAGGCATATTTTGCGGGGGTTTTGATTGAAAAACCACGGAAATGTTCAACAATGATCTCAGGTTGTCATTTCTTTAAAATAAATTAAGATTTTCGTGTGATACACTGTTTCCACATTACGATACCTTAAATTTTCAGAAAATCAACAAGCTGAGATTGAGAAACAATCTGAGAATAAATCCATAATTCTTTCTAAAACCGGTTTTAAACCAAACCAGTAACCTACATCGCGAGCCTAAGTTCCACATCAATACACTGCTAAGTTTAGAATCACTGACCTAGCACTAATGCGAACTGAAAATCTAATTTAAGTTTTTCGATATCACGCAGAGGCTTATAGCGTGTGCAGACATGTTAGCAGAACGCCGAATGAACATGGAAAACTTTGATTAAGTCCATGGAAACATATACTTATCAACTGTTAATGGAACTAGTTAGAAATAATAGGTGTACACCTATTATATACAAGAAATAGAAATAGAAATCTTTATTTCAAAGTACATATGAAACAATACTCGTACAACATAAGTAACTTATATACTAGGCACAGTTTGTAGGTACTTTGAAAAGGGTATGCCACTCAGCATATATACGCAGCAGGTATTACAGCGCTGGTATTCTGCGGTACCCATGCGTGCTTTTGCACTGATCGAGACTAAGGTATACTTATAATAATTTTAAGAAAAACCAAAATTATAATTGTCATAAAAATATTTGAATATCAAAATTAATATAAAAGTTGATGCCAATATCATCATAACATAACGTAACAAAATTCTTTATTGCACTAATGAACAGAAGGTAAAGTAGTAGGAAAAACACAAAAGACACAGCAACAAGGCGGCCTTTATACTAAGTAGCATTCTCCTCCAGGAGAAAGAAAGTAAGGTGTAAGTAAGGTGCCACACTTTCTTAGGGTGCAAGAAGAAGTGCGGCAATGGAAGCGGGACACTGCAAATATTACCTACTAATAAATTCTACATAAATAGTATCATAATTGCGGCACGAAGCACTGAGTGGCTAGCTCGAGAAAACCATTCTTGCACTGTGGTCTGCATCGTCACATTGGTTACAAAATGGCGGACGAATGCTTCCCAATCTCATGTTAATAAATTAACATAAAGAGCTTTAAAATTCTGTTAGCAAACTCGAAAAACATTTACCCCTGAAGTGAAGTGTAAATATTGTCATACACTCTGAAAAAAACAGTCGACAAATAAAAAAAGTACAAGAGTAAAATCCTCGCAGGCTTTTCACTCAGCACAGCTAAATAAACAAACAAACGCGAATTCAGATAACAGGCTCACAGGCTGTACAGTACACCTATATTTAAGGCCAGGATTCAGTGCTCAAATCACGATTTCAGGGGGTGAGGTGGGGGGGGCCGCCCGCGCTCCCCGCGCTCTGAGACATCATCTGGCGCTCGTACACAACGCACCCGTACGTCGTGTGTTTTATAAACATGACCGCAGTCCGTCCACCTTTTAAGTATATTTGAGCTTTATCCCGGCCGTGGAACTTTTACTTCTACTCGTGAATTATTATTTTTTTGTGAAAATGCGACGAAACGAATATGAATGTGGGTAGATGGATGGACGCAGAAGAGGAGGAAGGCCTAAAAAGACCGCAATGTCTACTTAAAACACACACATTTAATTACAAAGAATGTTAGCATAAGTTCTAAGCTCCTTTTATGAACCTGTCTGTGCGGAATCGCACTTTTTTGTATGATCTGTTGTATTTTTTATTACTTTTTATTTTGGACAAGATATTTTGACTCAGTGTCATTATAGTCGTGCTAGAGAAAGTTGGTTGTTTTATTCCACCAAAAATCAGGCCCCAGCTGATAAAGCAGCCAGCGGGCCATATCGGCTCCGCCACACTGTCCTTGAAACTGAACAACTTTCCCCAAGGAACATAGGTCGAAATATGAAAAAAAATCTAGCCGACCCGACTTACATTCTATTAAGTTAAAAAAGTACGAATAGATTGTACAAAAGATGATTATGAATCAAAAAGGTGTAAACAAATATTTCAATGTTGATAGAAAATGGTCCAAAAATTTGAGTACGAAAATTCAGTTATATTTGCTCTACGATGTACTGTTCTCAAGATATATGCACTTTTAGTTTCCATTCGTTTTTAATATTCAAAAATGATATTTTACTAAAATGTTAAATGGCGTTTTTCATTGGAGTCCTCTGTCACGCTTGCAACTTGATATTGATTTTGTTTTGTTTATGCTGCCGGCTCAATTGCCAACATCCGTCGACTTGGAATGTAGACCGTGAAATACTAGAATTTGTATGATGAGACGAACAACTGTAAGATGAAACGAATGGACAATTGAACGATAATTTTTGAACGTAAGACAAATGTTAGATGAATTTCTGAACTATGATGCTAAAACGGAAAAGCAATATAGGTGAGTAAATGAGTGTGAAAGAGAGAGTGAACACTTTTCAAATAGTATCTTGGGCGAAAAAAACCCGGGGTTATCTGCGTAAAATCCGAAAATTTAGTTATTCCTTCTTCTCCACAGCCACAGGGACCAGGACATGGGTCTATGTTATTGCAGCGAATATAAAACTAAAAAGCATACAAAAGGTTTTAGTTAAGCGCCCCATCCCATATAAAACATAACCCTTTTTCAAAGCCGGTCGGATAAAAAATAAAAAAAAGCAATAAAGAATAGAAAAAAGTACGCGTGACATATAATTGGAACGCAAACGCCATAAAACATTTCAGAAAAATAACTCTTTTGAAAATTAAAAAAGAATGCAAACTAAAAGTGAAAATCCACTTTCTCGGTTAGTCCAAGTTTTATTTAGTCCATTTTCTCATTTGGTCGTTTTCCTCATTTATTGAAAGTATAAAAATATCTCGTCAAGCCCACAATTACGGACTTTCTAGGGCCACAGGCCACTTTGTTATTTTGTGCTGAAGAATATGTCAAGTGCCACGTTATTTTAAGGAAATATGGATGGTGCGCAACGGGATACTGGGTATTACTATAATGTTATCTCTTTGATGGAAGCGTCAGTATGAACATAAAAGTTCATACCTAGCTCCTGAACCGCGCCATCTAATTTCACTGTTATACTACTCTTACATAGAAAGTGCCATATTACCCTAAAAAAATTATAGTCTGGCATGTAAGTTTTCGAGATAAATCCGTTTTTAGTTTGACAGCTGTCACCTTAAATCAAGAATTCGTCAAAACATACAACTATACCAAAGAAAGCAAAACTACTTTATTTCCGAAACTAAGGTTGACTAAGAAATGACATCTCTGGTCTGTGGTTGAATGACACCAACTGAATCTAATTTTGCACCGCTGTGTCGGTTTCTGTAATAAGTTCTTGGGGGAAAATTGTTCAGATGACCTGTCAAGCAAAGAGTTATCTTGAAAAAATTTATTAAAAATTACTTGGCACCTACTGTAAAAACGTTACTCATGTTCAGAATGCACCCTGTAAATATTTTGAGTGAATTACTAGTTATGTATCACTCCTTTCTTATTATAAGTAAAAAGACTTAGTTAGACTTTTGCTTTTGATTATCTTATAGATAAAATATCGTCTATCGTCAAGGCTAGCTGAAGCGACAGCTATGAAAAATAAATGTTGCTCGTCTCGCCAAAAGACGTAACCGACGCAATAATAAGCGCATACTTAAACTACGCCTTCTGGTGTCAGCAATAAAGTATTTTATCAATCAATCTGTCCATGTCACTAACGTCATAAGTAAAATAAGCGGCGTTATAATTAGGAAAAAATATTTGTACATTTTGTGAGAAATTTTGACACAGTACCGGCGCTGGCAAGAGCCATTTGGGTACTGGCGGGGTACGGGCGGTGCGGGATGTCATTGGGAGGTTGGTTTGTCGGCGAGAACCGTTCTAATTTTTGGAAAAAAATGATTTGTTGAATTAAAATCTGTTCATCCACTAAAATCTGATAGTGTTATTTTTAGGGCATTAAAAGAGGAATATTTCTACATCAAGAAACTATATCAAAATAGTAGTCCAAGTTACGATAAAATTGGTTTGAAAATATTTTTAATGCTCTTTTTGAGATTTTTTTTATTAAAATATATCAAACCAATCGAGTCATACGATAGTGTTACTACTAGACAATATCTTTGAGTATGTCATATATTTTTTTGAGGTCTTATTAGCATCAATAACAGGCTTAAAAACTGGATCGAAAGTAACGCTTTTCATCGGCCTTACTTCAGCAGCGCGCCTTAAAGGTTTTTTCGTAAACGTACTCGTAGGTGATACAAAAAGTTATACTCGTATGTATAATGTGTAAAAATATTAGCTGCAAATACTTTAAGAGGTGAATCAACCCCAATAAGTCTCTCTAAGGAATATAGGTCAAAATATGCGGAAATTTTTTAGGACCTCCCACACAAATTGACTTGGTAGGTTGGTAATTTTGTATGGGAGGTCCAATTTTTTTTCATATTTTGACCTATGTTCCATTTGGAAAGTTGTTCAGTTTCATGGGCTGGTTCATCCCTTAGAATATTTGAAGCTGATATTTTTACACCCTGTAGAGTGTAGCTTACAAAAAAGGGGCAAATATTTTATGCCACTACTGCCACTACTATACTATTAAAAAAGGACATTCCATACAGTATGTCTAGTCGACAAAGTCAGTTGGTATGGGATTTTCAATTTCTTTATAGCTTTATTTATCGTAGGTACTATCTATTTACCGCTTCCTTTTACAACCTTTCTATCGATACGCAAATCATTATACGTACCGCGTGTATAACAAACATCAATAATATCCTCAGATAAAAAAACGCCCTCACTACTTACGTTCGGTTGCCCAAATATCTCGATTGTAACTTATATTTCATCCCTATGTGTGTAATCTACTAAATTTCATTTCCCTAGGCGTGTAAATCTTTTAAATTTAATTTCCAAATGGTTACCCATTCCATTAAATCGAATAAACATTTTCCTTATTTGATTCAAGTGGACACGAGAGTACCCATCAGCAGGAAAACAGTTAAAATGGAAATTGAACAGTGAAATAAAAGGACATACATACATACATATATCACGCCTTTATCCCTTACGGGGTAGGCAGAGAGTTAACGGCCGTAAAAATACGGTCGCTATCGCCACGTCTGACAAATATAGAGGGCCGTTTGAGATCATTTGTGTATCACTATAGTGACAGGTTGTCAGCCTGTCGTCTATAAGTTGTAATACATCTGAAACCCTCAAGTCCCTCAGTCGCCTCTTACGACACCCACGGGTAGGAAATGGGGTGATGCTATTCTAAGCCGGCATTACACGGAAGATAAGAAATAAAAGGAGCGTTTAAATCAACGCAATGGATGGTGTTTTGTTCAGCATACGACCGACACGACACATCATGACTGTCTGCCACGCAAAGGTTCCGGGTTTGATTCTCGTTTGCCTACAAACTTGATATTTATCGCTTTGTGAATTTGTTCCTTATCTGTTTAGGACATTGCGTGCTGAACAACCTGATTGACCGGCAGTTAGACTTAAACTGCAGCTGTTACCCAACCATGTCAGAAGCCTACTGCTACTAGTGGTAGGCGGTTCTAAAGCTGTGCAACCGGGGCTTATCGGGTTCTATGACGATTCGGTGTCCGACACGAAAAGAGAAAAGAGACTGGGTGTGACTGACATGCGATGCGGTCTAGTGGCTCTTACCAGTCGACTACTGACCGCATCGTTCAGCTCTCAATCTAGTCGTTGGTTCAATAATATAAAAAAACACGAGCGCAGCCCCCATTTTCGTTCCCTTTATAGGAGAGCCATAAATATACGTACGTAGGTGCAGAAAGAACACCTAGACCCCCAGATTAGATATAAGACAAGCCTAGAATCAAATCCGAAACCCTTGCGCAGCAGGCAGATACGCGTACCCCTGTACCACAAAGGTCGTCAAAACCGCAACTACAGTCCACTGCAGGCTTATTCGTATTGGAGAAAAAGAAAGGATTTACAAGGCTTGGTAAGTGGATTAGCGAGCGCAGTGCAAGTTGTTGTATTCGCAGGAGACGATGCTTCCCTTTTACAGAGTACATCCTTTTGACACTTAAAGACACCCACGGGTATATACTTGGGTATGTTACTTGAATAATGTTATTTTAACTAAACCGGCACTACAAGGTTTTATTTTTCTGTTAGGTATCGAGTGGGACACTGAGTAGACGAATGGCTCAGTGAACCTTGGTGTCATTAAATCCGTATAAAGAATGCCAATAATATTGATTAAGTGGTTATTTATGATAAAGAAAGATAATTTTTCTCAATTATTATCTTTGCCTTATTGCTTTTCTCTGTCGAGGTTGACTACCTAACCTAGGGTAATTGACGTGGAACCGAAGTTTTATACGAGCGACTGCCGTCCCAATAATATTGTTAATTAGGTCCATTTTTGTATTTCGGAGAGTACCTACTGAGAGTCTGTTGTTTTCGACAATTGTTTTGACACAACCCTTGTCAATAGTTAGTTGAAACTCCCACCGAACCAAATAGACAATTGTCATTAAGAATCTTGGTTGCATTTTGTTTTATTGAAATTGTTATTGCTGTTGGTACTCGTATTCCATCAGAGCCTACTTACTTTTATGATTAGTCTAGTAACTTATAATTTGGGCGTTAGGAAAAGTACTAAGTTCCTTTTAAGGGAAAACTTGCCCTTTAAACTGAACAACTTTCCCCAAGGAACATAGGTCGAAATATGAAAAATATTTTGGAATTCCCATACATAATGTACTATCCAACCGAGTCAGGTTCAACCCTTGAAATGAGTCATGGTCAGTCACTGACCTGAAATTTGATGTGGACTGATTGTTGCTACAATTATGGGGGCAATCATTGCCATTTTGGTGCTGGCAGTCAAGGAAAGCAAATATGAAAGTACACGAAACTAAATAATTTAGTTGTAGCTGTCATTTGTTTAGGACAACCTATCCAGTGCCTAGATAACTTCATATCAATGTGTCCAGCAGTGGACTTTTATGGCTTTTGTTGTTCTAACACAGAGAACATGGGCAAAGCATTGGTTATGAAGGCAGATGCAGTACAATAGCACAAAATAAAGGTTCATCGGGTCGTCAATATCCACACGACAGTAGGAACTCGCGTGTAACATGCGACGTATAAACCAACGAGTGCTCCCACACAAAATTCATAAAATGCGGTTATTTTTCCGGATGCGGTCTTTTGCCGAAAATCTAATGCAAAACTGGATATCAGGGAAAATTGCCGTGACGCAGAAGGTTCCGGGCTCAATTCTCGGAGGGTCACTCATAAAGTTGATATTTGTCACTTATTAAGTTAGTGGTTTCGTGTTTCGGATGGCACGTTAAGCCGTAGGTGCCGGTTTCTGGCACCACACGGAATGGGGCTTGACAGCCTCTTTAAAAATGACGATATTGTGACCATCGCAATTTTCCCTCTCTCTTTTCGTGTGGGACACCGAGCCGTCTAACGGCCCAATGAACTTCAACTGCCCACAAAAAGTAGCAGGCTTCCGACATGGTTGTGTAACGACCGCCGTCTAAGTGATCATAAACAGCAACCGGGACCTACGGCTCAACGAAAACCTGTGCCCCATGCAAAGAAACTATAAGCTTGTACTACAGGTAAAATTTGATGTACATTGCGTAGACTGTGGGACATTATAAAACCAAGATTTTTGACCCGCTACGCAATGTACACCGAATTTCACCTGTAGAATTGTAGCCCGTAGTTTCGAAAAACGAGGCACTGGTAATCCGGGTGAGCACCGGGTGCTCCCCACCAAGCCGACAGGCGTAGTTTTGATGGCCCCAGGGCCAAAAACCATCACAAAAAAAATACCTGGCACACGTCACCGCATCAAATTGCGACAGGTTGTCATTTGCCAAAAACCGTAATATCTTTCGGCGTGTATGAGAACTGCCATCGCTATTGTTATTCGTGACGTGTATTGTCGCGATTTCTCTTCGGTAATTAATTCAGTCCGTGCTCCAAGGATTGACGATATCTATTGCTGAAATTAATTTTGTAATTGGATACAGATATTGCGATGTAATACTGTTTATTTGCTTTGTATTAAATTTTACAAAAGACCTGTCACGCAGTTTTACCTTCTTCTGTAACTTCAACAGGCCTATCAGTTTAGGGTTCATCGGGTCGTTCGAGCAAGTGTCATACGCCTTACAAATGTACATACATATCACGCCTTTGCGAGGTAGGCAGAGCGCTAACGACCGTAAAATACGGTCGCAATCGTCTGGCAAATATTGAGGGCTCTTTCAGATGACTTGTCTATTACCGTAGAGATAGGTTGTCAGCCAAATGCAATACACATAAAACCCTCGGGTCCCTGAGTCACCATACGCTATAGGAGAAGAAAAAGTTCAGCCTTTCCTAATTGGGGGTTTTTAGGATATTTATCACACTTGGCAAGCGGATTGGCTAGCGCAGTGCAAGATGTTGTATTCACAGGGAACACTGCTGCTGCCTGTAGAGTACTTTTTTGACACCAGCGAGTAGAAAATAGTTTAATTTGCTGCTGACTAATTTTCCCATGGGAATAGCACGGTTTCTAATGCTGATCTTCTGTTGATCTGACATCGCTACCACTTACCGCTAAAAAGGGCTACTGCCCTCCCTTCAGTATTTATACAACTTCAACATACTCCGTCCCCCTTTTACCTAAAATTTTCAGCCCTTAGTTGCATTTCCACTGTCGGGTACAAGTGGGAAAATGCTGTTCTAAGCCGCCACCATACTTCACGCTAAAATGTTTTTTTCGTAGCAAGTTAAACCTTGAAAACATAAAATCAATAGAATACATTATGAAGATAACGAAGTATCATTTATCATTTAAATCATAGACGTACGTAATTGCATGACCGACCATGTTATACTTATGACATAAAATACCCATCATTAACTAGTGTAGCAATAACGAATAGTTTACGAACATAGTTTTCTTTTTATTTTGAAATCTGTTTTGTAATTTGTATCAATATAATTCCCAAAGAACTTTTATACATCTCATCCTCTGAAAGTTTTTGGACTAAAGGAGTTTTTGGACTATAGAGAAATAATTTAATGCAATTTGTTGACAATTTCAATTTTATAAGTTTTGACTGCATGTTTGACTTTTTTATCCATATTTCTGTAATTTGATATTTAATGCATGTAAAATATTTGATTTTGAAAATTTTAGTTTTTCTATTATTGTATGCCCATGTTGGGTGGATTATGTGAACCGAATGTTATCTTAAGAACTTGTACTACCATAATCTGACAATAAACGACTTTGAGTTTGAGTTTGAAAATATGTAAGCTTATACTGATAAAAAAACATGCAAAACATCCTCTCTGTAAGCTTAGACCTGCTATATCATAACACAGGGTGTAAAAAAAATAGCTGCAAATATTTTAAGGGTTAATCAGCCCATGAAACTGAACAACTTTTCCCAAGAAACATAGATCGAAATTTGAAACGAAATCTGACAGACCGCTGCGATATTTTTGCGCTCCGTCGTGCGTCAAGTGCGCGATCCGCCTACTTTCCACTCCATTAGTACCGTTCCGTGGGTGTAACATCAGTTTACATCTTTGGAAAATTTTTGCTCCCACGGTGTAAAATGAGAACCACACGCAAATAACTCGCACGTGTTTCGAAATCTACAAAAGCAGTAAGTACAAAACAGGTACCTATTTAAAAAATCGATTTCAAAGTCGATTGGTTGCTTGGTTGGTTCGGTGGTTGGTTGGTCAGTTGGGTGGTAGGTTGGTTGGTTGGTTAAGTTGGTACCCAACATTCTTTCAGAGTAAATTTCGGTACCCACCTGCATAAGAAAAATTTTAAACAATATATTTTTTGGACATTTTAGTACTTATTAGAACACGTGTTTCGAAATCTACAAAAGTAGTAAGTACAAAACAGGTACCTATTTAAAAAATCGATTTCAAAGTCGGTTGGTTGCTTGGTTGGTTCGGTGGTTGGTTGGTCGGTTGGGTGGTAGGTTGGTTGGTTGGTTAAGTTGGTACCCAACATTCTTTCAGAGTAAATTTCGGTACCCACCTTCATAATAAAAATGAAAATTATATTTTTTGGAAGTTTTAGTATCGGAACACCAATATTTTTTTCTTACTTCGACTTTTGTGAATTTTCACGATTAGAAATAAATTGACCGTTAAATTTTGAATGGGCATGATCACTGGCAGGTCAAATGAGCTGAGTGATTCTCGCATTTGGTCCGGATTTGGCCATTATTGGAAAAAAAAAATTTTTTCGCTATCAGGGCTACAATTTTTATAAACATACATACATACATATATCACGCCTTTATCCCTTGCGGGGTAGGCAGAGCGTTAACAGCCGTAAGAATACGGTCGCTATCGCCACGTCTGACATTTTTGAGTATTGTTTTCTAAGGTTGTTTCGAAAAACATGTGTATCACTATAGTGACAGGTTGTCAGCCTGTCGCCCAAAAATTGTAATACACCAATACTCTCGAGTCCCTTAGTCGCCTCTTACGACACCCACGGGAAGGATGTGGGGTGATGCTATTCTAAGCCGGCATCACACGGCATTCTAAGCCGGCATCACACGGCAATTTTTATAAATGTGATACGTATTTGCCTTTTCAATAATATTTTTCGAAAGGCACTCATGTGGGATAATTTTACTACTTTTTAATGTCATGTCTATCAAGTTTGGATGGCGTCACACAAACTTTTTTATTATTATTTAAAAAAAAAAAATTTGAAAATTTACTAAAGTAAAAGTAATTTTTGGACAATAGTTTTAAGCGTACTACTTTTGAATTTTATTAATGACCCAGTCATCTAGCGAATTTGAAATGACCTTATAGCCTGAGTTCTGTTTGCAAATCTCTATTATCTAAATAGCATCCTGTTCTCCTAGTTCCATTCTCTAGCCTCTCACGGGAGATTTAAATTTTGCAATGCTTCAGAAGCTTGCTGCAAGCGAGTGCAATCTCAGTGCATAGTACCATCAGAATGGAGAAGATGCTATCAAGATACTTATTAACATATTCAGATGGCACGCTTCTGCTTTCTTAAGTACAATTTAATGAAACTTTACTACATAAAGGCAATTCCAGTAATATTTAGAGAATGTCATGTCTTGTTCACACACATAAATAAATAAATAAAAATAAATATCCTGGACAATTCACACAGCGCCATCTAGCCCCAAACTAAGCAAAGCTTGTACTATGGGGACTAGATAGCTGATACTAATACATATATACTTTTTTTTTGTAAATAAATACATATTATATATAGAACACACACAGACTCAACACAAATATTTGTAAATTGACTTAACAAATATTTGTGTCCGGTGGGGATCGAACCCACGACCATCGGCGTAGAAGGCAGGCATACTATCCACTTCGCCATCGGGACAGTCAAAATGGTCAGTCAAAATGAAGGGTTACTGCGGCGGGTTAATTCAAACAAACAAGATAAAATACCTAGGTAAATAATTGAAGATGATTTTGACGTGACAATGTCTTATAATCCGATGGACCAGGCTGCACGCACGAAAGAACTTAACTCATGCGGCGTTACCTCGCCTCTTACCTCTGAGGCGTTTCATTTAAAGCAAGAAGTGAAAGCGAGAGCGCAGAATGAGCTACAAAGAGGCACAATCAGCCTCCGCGTTCGGCTACGTAGATTGTATCAAACATTTTTTTTGATAAATGCAACTCTTCCATCAATATTTTCTTATGACGTAGTCACGTTCCACTATCGTCAGTAAACTGACTTTGCAGACAAGCGTTTTTTTTTCATTCAAATGAGAATCGGACCAATAGCGAGGGGAACGATTTATAGTAGATAGGCATACGAATCTATACACATTCATTCAAAATATAATATTTACATTCTCGATTATAATTCCAGTCCCAAAGGCGGATCGCATACTTAACGCACAACAGACCGTTAAAACATCGCAGCGGTCTGTCAGATCAATGCTAGAAATGTCAATCCCTATTTTATTATTTGGAGGACTAACTCAACCGCTCAACCGCTGTCGACGCAGCGTCGTCCGTCGAGAGCGGTTTTAGTATAGAGAGTAAAGTTTCTAGTATGGATCTCACAGACCGCTACGATATATTAGCGCTCCGTTGTGCGTTAAGTGTGGGAAAGGCCGAAGATGACGTCACTAGACCGTGCCAGCAAATGCAAATACACTCGCACGAATATGAAAGCTTTCAGCGAGGTGTCCCTAATGAAGTGGATGCTTCAGATAAGAGTTCGGATGGGAATCGCAAAGGGCCGCGAGTTTTGACTCGGAAATAATCTCCTGCATGAAATAATTTATGTGAAATTTGGGGCTTTTGACTAAAGTACACGTTTTACTGACTTCCACGCGAGAAAACCTAAATACAGGGTGTAAAAATATTAGCTGCTAATATTTTAAGGGGTGAACCAGCCCAAGAAACTGATCAACTTATCCCAAGAAACATAAATCGAAATATGAAAAATGTTTTAGGACCTCCCATACAAATTGACTTGGTCGGTTGGTAATTTCGTATGAGAGGTCCAGAGGTTCTTTTTCATATTTCGACATATGTTTTTTGGGGAAAGTTGTTCAGTATCATAGGTTGATTCACCCCTTACAATATTTGCAGCTAATATTTTTACACCTTATATAAATAGGTCACTAATGTGAGCGTAGACTTATACCATGTCGTGTGGTGCCGGCTTAGAATAGCACATACACACACACACAAATTACGCGGTTATCCCTGGCGGGCTAGGTAGAGCGTTAATGACCATTAATTTATGGACGTAATCCCCACGTCTTACAAATGTTTGAGGGTCGTCCCAGGTAAGTCGTGTGTTACTATAGTGACAATTTGTCAGCCTGTCGTAAAAAAATATGCCATTTTCGAGGCTTTCATGTTTTGATACATGAAACCATCGACTCCCTTAGACGTATTCTACTACACCCACGGGTAAGAAATGAAGTGCTATTCTAAGCCGACATCGACAGCGAGAAATCATTTCATTCGTTGTACATGAAATCAGTAATGTCAAATTTGTGATTTTTTTTGCGTCGTTCCACTTACTGCGACACAAGTAGACCTATTAGTGAGCGTAGACTTATACCATGCCGTGTGGTGCTAGCTTAGAATAGCATCACTCCATTTCTCCCCGTTAGTGTCGTAATAAGCGACAAAGATAGGAGATGATCGCAAATAAAATTGTTCATAATTTTATTCCCGTTCCCTGCCACAATTAAGCGACTATAGTACGACTATTTTGGATGGCGTCAGAATCAGATCACAGGTTTAGTGTTTTGTTAGGTAGTTGGTGTTTAAGAACAACAGTTTTAAACGTACAACTTTTATATTTTATTAATGACCCAGTCCACAAGCAAATTATATTACCTTCATTTGCGTTTACAAGAGCGGGTTAAATTACTTCATTAACGTTGTTAGAGTCTAGCTGTATCCGTTGAGCGGCTAACTAAGACTTCACTTTCTTCCTTTAATAATTTTAACCTATATAGAAAGAAAAAGAAAGAAAAAATATTTATTCAGTAACAATCAAGTACAAATACATTTATGACTGAGACCGAAAAGGAATCCAGCTCAGCATATGCTGTAGCTTAAAGCTGCAGCGCTGATTTTCAGCTGGACCTATGCCATTTGAACAATCAGGGTGCGCTGCCCGGTTAGTATATATTACGTACATTATAATTATCCTTAAAAAACTCTGCGAAAAGTACTTGTAACGTAACAAATTTACTATGAAAATTAAATCAATGCAAATGCAATAAAATTTTCAAATTTCACATTACTTAAAACCTACTTTATATTGGTTGGATAACAAGTCGCGCGTCGGTGGCCAAGTTATTAGTACATCATTCTTATCGTGAGCCCGAGTGCGATCCCCGCCATGTACCAATGTGTTTTTACTCACGTACATTTTACCGACTGCTCTTACGTTGAAGGAAAAACATCAAACATAGATTCAGGTTACCATGTTCAAGATGTTGTCTTCCTTTTCCATGAATTTGGCTTACTTCCTCCAAGCCGTTCTAACTGATAAATGGGTTCAAACCATGTAACAAAGCGACTACGATGCATAATTTTTTACAAGTATCGATATTTTCTAATGGCGGTTCACCTGGTTCTGCCTATTCTTGGTCTGCATAGGTTACAGAAGGTTTCCTCATAGCATCCGAAAACATTTTGGACTGTTGGAAACGGTATATCGACAGTCCTTTTTTTTATATATTATTACCCATTAAGGGCCCGCATTTGTCTGCCATCTCACCTGGTGGTAAGTGGAGATGCAGACGAATATGGTACATGCTTGCCTAGATAATGCCTATTCACTCTTGCCTTAAAAAGGCCCAAGTTATATTGTTCCGGAAAAAGATCCGCCGGCAGGGAATTCCACTCTTTAGCCGTACGCATGATAAAAGTTGAAGCGAAACGCTTAGTGCGGATCAGAGGTATATCTACAACATAAGGGTGGAACCCCAGTCGGCGCCTCGATCCTCGGAGATGGAATGGGGAAGGGGGTATCAGGTCGTGGAGTGATTGAGCACACTCTCCGAAATGTATCCTATAGAATACCGACATGCATGCTACTTTACGATTGTCCTGGTGGTATTTAACCTGACCACAGTCGGTTTCTAGCATTATGAGTATTCCGGTGCAATATCCAGGTGTAAATGACACTCATACACCTTGAACAGGAAATATTCAACATTATTAACAAGGTTTGCAAATTTACTTACAACAGATTAGAAATAAAAGCATAAACGAATGCAGTAGTCTCGTAACATCTCCGAATGTCTCCTTTTTTCAGTTTTTATTGTTTTATGGCGTATCCTTACATTAGCTAAGAAATTTTATTTCCGGAATTTGAGGAACATGAAATTGTCTACTTAACGCAATTTATTTCGTTAAGCTAGCATTCTTAGTTTCTGAGATATTTGGCATTTTTAACATGACCCTAATTCATCGCTCTCGAGTGTATAAGTAAAGTAACTAACTAAAAAAGATGGTGACAAAACACGCATCATGATACTAAAAAAAATGTCCTTAAAACAAAAGCTCAAGGTTGCCACAACCACAAGGACAGTAATCAGCTGTTGGCATCAGTAACAGCAGTAAAACCACAAACAGAATGTTGCACCCCTAGGGGCTGTTTAAACGCTCTGCTCACAGACCACATACATGCTGGACTCCGCATATGTAGAGTCAGCAATACAAAAGTACCTATAGCTGAGAGTAATTTTAATATAAAAACTATTTCGGCCGCTAATCTTCTTTTACGGGGGACGCCTTTGCCCAGCAGTGGGATCAAGTGGGCTAAACACTAATAAATTACTAATATTAATGTTCTTCTTCTTCTACTTCTTTTCATGCGGGACACCGAGATGTCCAACAACCCAATGAAACACTGATATTAAACCCTGGCTTCTGACATGTTTGTGTGACGACCGCCGTCTAAGTAATCATAAACAGCAATCGGGACCTACGGCCATACATGCCCTCTAAAATATGAAACCATTTTCTTACGGACAATCAGGTAGTTCAGCCTGCAATGGTTTTCTAGACTGGGAATAAATTTAATAAGTAAGTGTTAAATATCAACTTTGTGAGTAACTCATCGAAAATCAAACTCGGAACCTTCAGCGTCAAAGGCAGTCGCACTACCACTGCGCCACATCATCGGTCGTCGTCGTCGTCGGATAGACCAAGTAAAATAGCGATACTCTTTGTGCTGTCTATGTTTAAATTGTCAGTGGTACAGATCGTATACCTAACAGATGAAATGTTTGGCAATACAATCAAGCAAATACGCTTGCCAAGGGTTCCTATGGGACCAATCGCCTTGGTTTCAGTCAGAATGTCTGGCGTATAGAATAATAGCAAAAAATTACTTGTGATACAGAGATTATACAATTTAATGTATAGTGGGTAAATGTTACTGGGAATTATAAAAATAAAAATGTTATTTTATGAATTATTATTTTTCAAAATTAAGGTAAAGTATTATACTTCTTAACTATTCAATGTCAAATTGGACTACTTTGCAAGTTGGCATTGCAACAGTGGTTAATTATGTTTCTGTAAGGATAAGGCTGGTTTCAGAGCGACGCGTCTCGGCAGCGCTGCCCAGCCGCGCGCGCCTCGCATTACACTAGATTGTATGTAGCGTTTCATAGTGACGCGTCTTGGGCCGCGTCTCGGCCGCGCCGCGGTCGGATCTCCTTCGATTGCCAGTAGCGTCGACTTGCAATCTTTTAAGACGTCGTTGTTGCACTCTTTTCCATATAACGTATATACCTAATATAGTGATTACGTTTGCTGGCATAATGATTCTCTGCACTCGACCGTACACCACAACGAAGCGCGCGCGTCTGAATGTCGTTTCACAGCGAACGCGCGGCCCAGGCGCGCGCCCGAGCAGCGCGCGCCTGGGCAGCGCTGCTGAGACGCGCCGCTCTGAAACCAGCCTAAGACATTTTCTGGGCACGTTTTCTTCATAAATTTAAAGAAAAAGGACTTCAAATTCCATTCCATGGTTTAAGAGGAGTTAGCCCTGGGAGTTAGCAGAGTTCATAACAAACTGACAGATAGAAAAACACAAAAAAGAGACATCATTTTACACAGGGTGTAAAAAAACTTGTTGCAAATATTTTAAGGGATGAACCAGCCCATGAAACTGAACCACTTTCCTAAGGATCATAGTTTGAAATATGAAAAAAGAATTTGGACCTCCCATAGCCTCCCATTCAAAATTAGCAACCAACCAAATCAATTTGTATGGGAGGTCCAAAAATTTTCTCATATTTCGAGCTATGTTCCTTTGGAAAACTTGTTCAGTTTCATGGACTGGCCCTTAAAATATTTGCGGTTAATATTTTTACACCTTATATTAGGTATTGAATTGATTGATTAACATTTTGTAAAAAGTTCTCATAAAGTGATATCGGATGTAAAGTTTGTATAGTTTCACGTGTATGCATTGTACATGGCATTACAATACAAAGCGCTTAAAGTCATTATTAATTCAGATTTGAATGAATTCATTGAGTAAGGGAACTCAAGTGTGTTCATGCGTAATGATTAATGATTAGCATTACTACGAGGATATATCTAACTTACATACACACAAATTACGCCTATATCCCTGGCGGGGTAGGCAGAGGTACCGCACGCACGGAAAAGAAATGGGGTGATTCTATTCTTAGCCAGCATCACACGGCAACTTTATCGATCTTCAAAATTGAAAATTTGGTTGCGGCAGTTGTAATTCTTATAGTTCAGTTGGTTGGTCAGTAAGACTGGACTCCTTGGTCTAGGGTTGAAATCCCATTATGCCGTAAGATAAAGTCGATGGATAAGCCATAATTACTTAAACATTAAAATTCTGCAGATATTTTCAGAGGTGAACCGTTCTATGAAACTGAACAACTTTCCCCAAAGAACATAGGTTGTAAAAATTTTACCTTCAATACCAGCCGACTTCCAAACACCCGATAGAGTAATTTTTTTTCAATCCTACTACTATTATAAAGGCGAAAGTTTGTAAGTATGGATTTATGGATGTTTGTTACTCTTTCAAGTAAAAACTAATGAATGGATTTGAATGAAACTTTACCACAATATAGCTTATACATCAGAATAACACATAGGCTATAGCTTATACGAAGACGGGACGAACCTGAAGTCCACGCGAACGAAGTCGCGGGCAAAAGCTAGTTTGAAATAATTTCAAAATACATAAAAGAAGTGCTAGCTAACCAAAACGTAAAAAAAGTCTTCAGAGATTATAAAGTAAGATGGATTATACTCAAAAGACTCCCATTATATTAATAAAATCTACTTGACAACCCCGCTCTCTAGTTGTAAGAATTTTTCTCTCAAAGAGTTTATACGATACAGCGGGCACAGAATATGACAGTAGAAAGCGAAGTCCTTTATTTGCGGTCTGTATGTAATATGAACTGCCGTAAGGTGGATCGCACACTTAACGCACGACGGAGCGCTAAAAAATCGCAGCGGTCTGTCAGATCTATACAAGAAATGTCAATCCCCATACCAAAACCACTCAACCGCTGTCAACGCAGCGTTATCACAGTGTCATCCGTCGAGTGCGGTTATAGTATGGGGAGTGACATTTCTAGTATGGATCTGACAGACCGCTGTGATATTTTAGCCCTCCGTGGTGCGTTAAGTGTGCGATCTGCCTAACGGCCGTGTGATGCCGGTTTAGAATAGTATCACGCCATTTCTTTCCGCGGTGTCTAAGGGGGTTTCATTAGTATTATACGACATTAAGCGACAGCCTGAACACGTGTACACTAATAGTGATACATGAATCATCTGAAAGGCCCCTCAATATATGTCAGACGTGGCGATAGCGACTGTATTTTTATGGCCGTTAACGCTCTGCCTACCCTGCAAGGGATAAAACCATAATATGTGCATGTATGTATTTGCCGTGTGATGCCGGCTTAGAATAGCATCACCCCATTTCTTTCCCGTGGGTGTCGTAAGAGGCGACTGAGGGACTTGAGGGTTTTAAGTGTATCGCAATTTTAGGTGACAGGCTGACAACCTGTCACTATAGTGATACACGACTTATTTGCAACCCTCAAATGTTATCAGATGTGGTGATAACGACCGTAATTTTGCGATCGTTATCGCTCTGCCTACCCCGCTAGGTATAATTCCATAATATGTGCATGTATGTATGTATTTTCCTCTCAAACATTTTATCCGACACACAACGAGCACGCTGAATATGACAGAAGCACGGCAAGTCCTTTATTGAGGGTAGTAATATGAACTGACATTTCCGTGCAGTCTCGCAGCACGCTGCGAAATATTAGATTTTTCTATTTGACTTGCCCACATAGTCTGAGAGCCGGCGCTGTAAGAGGGCATACGATATGACTACCTATGTAGGAAATAAAAACTATGCAGCGGTAGGCATAGTGCTTCTAAGCGTTTATTTAATTGTCCACAGCATGACGCGATGTACGAATCTGAATAGGCGTGAATAGGACAAAAAAAATCCATCTGATTGTTGTCAGAAATCAATTAAAACGCTTGGTAAAAGTTAGACATTGTCACAAAAAGTGATAGATAGTTTAGGTATCTTTAGATTTGTCAATGCTATCTATGAAAGGTGATAAAAAATATGTTACTGGACAGTTTTAGCCATGGGAGCATGCAAGATATTGTTGGCTGTCACTTAATCAACAATAAAAAAAAGACCTGTGTACAGAAGAGCGATAATTAAAACTTATATGGTATAATATTCAGCTTCTTTCTCTGTTAATATTTGAACATTTTTTTACTATTGACATTTCTAAATAAGCTTTATTTCTAGATAATTCTAAGGTAGCGAGCTCTTGGGCTACAACTTCATATTGTGGCTATTGTAGGTGACGTCTTTCATACTTTATGAAATTGTAGCCTTCCGCTCTCTGTATTAGGTTTGTTAGAGATTGTTAGCTTTGCAATATGAACATAGATGTACCTAAAGGTCTACACGTGTGCGGTGGTGCACTATATTAAAAACTTATCTAAACATTGAAGAAAACGAACTAAGGTCCGTATTTATAAATTGCTCTCAACTCTGAGATCGATCTCAAGAGCGATTTTGACAAATGTCAGTCAATACTAACAGCATCTCAAAGTCGCACTCAAGGTCGATCTCAGGATTCAGTGCGGTTTATGGATACGAGCCTTAAAAGCCCTTTCACATAAGCGACTTTTTTGGCGCAGCATATTCGCGGCGAGTACGCGGCGTTTTTAAATCAATATCACCGCTAAGTAGTTATAATGCATTACATGAATCTAGTCGCAGATAGACTCTGATTCAATATATAAAAAAATATTTAATACGTATAAAAATGATGTGTGATGCCGACTTAGAATAGCATCACCCCACATGGCCGTGTGATGCCGGCTTAGAATAGCCTCACCCCACATCCTTCCCGTGGGTGTCGTAAGAGGCGACTAAGGGACTCGAGGGTATTGGTGTATTACGATTTGTCTGATTAAAGGGATTAAAGTTAGGCGGATCGCACTCTTAACGCACGACGAGGCGCTAAAATATCGCAGCGGTCTATCAGATCTATACTAGAAATGTCAATACCCATACTAAAACCGCTCAACCGCTGTTGACGCAGTGCTAGCGCAGGTGTGACATTTCCAGTACGGATCTGACAGGCCTCTGCGATATCGTGCGCTAAGTATGCGATCCGCCGTAGTTATAACTTTAACGTCATATTCATAAAAGCTGAACTTCCGTGTTTAAATCCAGGTATTGAAATTTCGAATACCTATCGAAATAAGTATTGGAAAAATATTGCAATATATCACGATCCTGGTGGTCGCTGTTGGATAATATCATCACACCACAATGGAGAACATAACGACGAGTTTTACAGATATCAAGTGAAAATGGTGGCTGTTATTAAATTTTATACTGGGTGTTAAGAAAACTGGCGTATAACCTTTTGTGGGTTTCCGCATCACATAAAAATGATAACTTTTGTTTTAGCGCGGTCGGAGGTTCGTAAAAAATAATGATATGGATTTCCATCTAAATTGATATAATTTTTGAAAATAAAATCATCATTAGGTAATGTCGACATAGCTCGAAGGATTGCGCAACTTAAGTGGCAGTGGGCGGGGCATATTGCTCGTAGGACCGATGGCCGCTGGGGCCGGAAAGTTCTCGAGTGGCGGCCACGGACCGGTAGACGCAGCGTAGGTAGGCCTCCCACAAGGTGGACCGACGATCTGGTGAAGGTCGCGGGAAGCCGCTGGATGCGGGTGGCGCTGGACCGATCATCGTGGAGATCCTTGGGGGAGGCCTATGTCCTGCAGTGGACGTCTATCGGCTGAGACGACGACGACGACGACGACGACGATTAGGTAATGTTATATTTTGGAAACTTTGTCTTAGAAAATTGTTTAGTTCTAACATGGAAAAATGTTACCTAACCTAGCTCTATCTTGCCTAACCTAACCTAGCTAAACTAGGTCGGCTACCTAACCTAGGGGAAGCAAATTTTTACACAGATCGACTGCCATCAGACCTCTGCAACCCAAAGGCTAATAATGTTATGCCATTTACAATTCAAAGTTTTAAATATCAAGCTAGGTAGAGATTTTGATATTTTTAGGTAAGTATGGAATTTGCTCTACCGACAAGAGCATAGCTCTTAAATTTAATGATGATAGAAATAGAAATATACACAAGGGAAACAAGACCCCGGAATATTTAAAACTTTCAGTAACTGAACAGACAGACTGACGTCCAAATCCGGATTTAGAATATTTTATATCCTAAAACCGATGTCTGATTCTCAGGAAATCTGAATCAAACGCCTGGAAGATAGAGGAACAAATATTTGGATAGCCAAATGTTACGGGGTTGTGTTGCGGTTAGTCCTAAAATAAAGTTATAGGTAGGTAATAAAAACCCACGAGCCGCTAGGAGTAGAAAGGTTGATAAAAAGGTTGTCTTCATTAATGGTTTCATACATATGTAAAAATGATTTAATTAGTGCCTGAGGTAAAACTTTTCGTGGCTTTATAAGCCGATGCGGAGCGGCATAACTTTCCGCACATACTACGGGTGAAGGTGGAATTAGAGTCCGGCACATTCATGTTTAGGTGTCGTTGCTGCCTTATTAGCGAAATCAGGTTAGGTAATTAATGTTTGAAGAGAAAATCAAATATTCATATTCATTTGATTATTTATGTCGATAAAAAGTATTAAATAAATAAATTGTGACTCGTAAATGGTGTCAAAGTCAATATGTCGATCAACAATCTTTAATTTTCTGTTGAAACTTGTTTAAAACATTTAACATATTTCGCGGGGTAGGCAGAGCAATATAAGGTCGAAAAACTGTCATAACTGTAATTTGAGGAAATTGTGTATAAAATGACACACGTATAAAACTATCATCGCATCGTTAAGTTGCGTCCCTCAAAACTCATACCCATTCGAAAAATGGGGTAATACTCTTCCGAGCCGACATCACACGGCAAAATTCCTGTATCTGAACTATTTTGAGGTGTGCTTCGACACAAAATAGTGTTTTGAATCTCCGTGTTTGCTCAAGGTTCACCGCTATGCCGCAGAAATTTTGACCTTTCGTGAGATTGTTAGCAAGTGGCCGTCTACTGCGGTCCAATCAGTTTAATTAACGTGCCTACATCGATAACTGCAGAATTTGCGGGTAGCCAACAAAGTTAAAGATAAATATAACTCATTTTTCTTTGTTTGATTTTTAGTTGTCTTTTGTGGTTGCCGCAACAAATTCATGCGTATAAAGGTACTTCTTTACTTTTTCTGATAAATAATTTAATTGTATTTGACGCATCTTTTGGAATAAAAAGAGTAGTTCAAAAGTAAATTTATATACCGAATAGATTCGCAGCTGGTGCAATAACCGCTTAATATTTAATAAGATATGTTTGAATGCAATGTAATAACTACAGAATTCATTTTGAAACTTCGATTTTTACAATAACTTATTAAAATTTTCTCTTATCATTGGGATAAAATCATGTTTGTTTTAGAACAGTGAGACCAAAATCATTGTTAATACGTGAACGGGTGTTTTATTTGCTGAGTCCTTACTTGAAATAGCACTCAAAGGGTTCCTAATCCGAGCCTCAAACCCGACAATGCGGTCAATCACCCATGTTCTTCTGTTGATGCCAAATGTGAAATGTACTTTTGTTTTAGAACTCGGTAGGTTATCTACAAAAAACAAAGTATGATCCTACGAAAAACATTGTCATGTAAAATTTTGACCTTGATGTTGACAGACAAAAGCCCTTGTGAAAAGATATTACATCTCATGTAGAATCGAGCTTCTCAATCTGGATGCCCTAGCTATCACAATCTGGGTGGCTGTCTCGATAGCGTAGCGGGTAGTACCCCTGCCTTCTACGCCGAGGGTCGTGGCTTCGATCCTCACCGGACACAAATATTTGTTTTCGAATATTTGTGTTGAGTCTGGGTGTTTTCTATGTATAATATGTATTTATTTACAAAAAAAGTATATAAGTAATAATATCAGCTACCTGTTTAGTTCCCATAGTACAAGCTTTTCTTAGTTTGGGGCTAAATGGCGCTGTGTGAATTGTCCAAGATATTTATTTATTATCAGTCAAAATATTAATTTGGCTTCACTGCCTCTTGGTTGTAGTAGTTTAGTAGTAGAAGTTTCCAGGATAAAGTCTTTCTTTTTTGTTCTCATCGTGTTAGTAGTTCTGAGAATTTACATCATCTGTTAGAGATTTTGACACATTCAAACATACGGTATTTATCCAAAGTTATGACGCAATATACTTGTAAAATTAAATACCTAGATGAAATAAAACTTGGAAATATAACAATGATTAAATAGGACGCTAGACATGAATGACAGGGAATACAATAATGTCTAGAGTTTGTGTTGCCATACCAGCAACGGCCTAATAAGCTTTATACAAATTCCACCTAGATGAGCTACCGCATACAAAGGCCCACTTTAGCCACAAGTACGCAATATTGTCACAACTATGTACAATATTGATCATTTAGTACAACAAAGGAAACCACTATCGGTCTGTCTGGCTTGCTGAGGGATTACGAGTCAACGAAAGACTCAGTGAGCTCTCGTTTCAGAGATATCAAACACCTCATCATCATTATTAACTTAAAAACCTCGCTCTTGTGGGTAGAGTAAAATAGCCATCTGAATCTCAATTTGAGCCTTTTTCTTAATTTCCTTATACGACATGACGCCTATCTTCTCCTTGATTTGGTCCATGTAAGCTCGTCTAGATCGTTTTCTTCCCCGTCTTCACTCAATCTTCCCTTCAATCACAGTTTTAAGAAGGTCGTCATGTCGTAGTAAGTATCCCAGCATGTTTTTAAACACCTACCTATACTAAATCAACCTAGACGTCGTCAGAACCAAATTTGGACCGATCTCACAAAGTGATGACTTGACAGGATATCAGCTGTGATTGTGATCAGAGAATCAAACCCATGACCACCGTATCCTTAGATCACTCCCAGACTCAAACTACTTCACCACAGGACCAAAAAACTCCTTGGCATCACCTTGGCATCACGCGTGAAGAAAAATATATTCTTAAGAGACATAGCCGTCATTACTATAACATTCATTCTTCTTCTTCAAACTTAAGAATTGGACTCTTGTCGGTGGAGTAATTTCCGTTCTTCCTTTCTCTTCGCCAATGATTTTACCTCTTGATACGACACGACATTTACTTTTTCCCTTATTAGGGTGAAGTGCGTTTAGGTCGGCCTATTCCTCGCCTTCCTGCTATCTTTCCTTCAATAATGTTCTTTACAAAGTTGTAGCCAGTGGCCAATCATTTTTCCTCTTCGATTCTTAATAGTCTCTAAAAAAAACAGACTTAATATTCATTATAAAACTTATTATCATGCAATAAAGAATATGACAGTTTGCTTTCATTAAGAACGTTGTCAGGCATTTCCGAGCTACCGTATACAACGACCTATTCCAGTCACAAATGCGTAATATTGGCAGAACTATGTAGATTGTACAACTATATTGATCACTCAGTACAACAAAGGCAACTACGGTCTGTCTGGTTGGTTATTCGTTAGGGTCTATGAATAAAAGATTGTACGGGATTTTGTAGATGTTTTGCGAGAGTTAGGTCTGAACTATGTATAGATGGTGTTACGAACACTTTTGGAAAATGTGATAGACAAGTTTTGAGTGCAGTATGTAAAGAATGTAAAGATCAAATTCTGCATCGAAGGCAAGACTTTTATTTTTGATGGATATTGATCAATTATCCACATTTGATTAGGTAGATAGGTAAGATACCTGTATAAAAATGAAACAAACTTTAGATATTTTGTAATTGATCTGGAACTGGACGTGTTTAGTTCTTGCTAGAAGAGGTTAGAGGAAATATAGAGCATTTTTGGGGGTCATACAAAAGGTACAGTATTGGAAATATTATTCGAGCAGATTTGACTATGAAACTTTTTGTATTTCTTAAACTGTAATATATTCTCATAACATTAAACGAAAACCTTATACTACATATCGCAGGTCTATACCAACATTTTTTATTTCAGTGGATAAAAAAAACAGATATTTTTTAGGTTCTTTAACAAAAATATCACCTAGCCCTTTTAGCAACCCGGTCGCCACATCATTCCGGCGAAAACAGGCCTAAAACTACCTGACCACAAATACTTCTACAATCCTACGGCTATGTTGAGATACATTAATTACTAAAAATCCCTACCAAGGGTCGAGCCTGGATTCTGTACGTGTATTGTTTACGACAAGGGTATTCAAGGTTTATGAGTAAATCTAACAAGATGATTAATGGTAGCGAAGGTTTTATGCTGCGGTTGAAAGTCTTTTTTTACGTTGGGTTGAATGTACAAAATTTTTCAGACGTCGTGAAAACTATCGCCATGCCTTTGTCCATTTTGGAGTAGGCATGCGGCCGATGAGGCGCAGTGGTAGTGCGACTCCCTTTGACCCAAAAGGTTCCGGGTACGATTCTCGATGGGTCACTCTCAAAGTCGATATTTATCACTTTGTGAATTTGTTCCCAGTCTGGTGAGTACATAGCGGGCTGAGGCACTTGATTGTCCGTCAGAAAGATGGTTCAGTGTTTCGGATGGCACGTTAAGCCGTAGGTCCCGGTTGCTGTCTATGATTACTTAGACGGCGGTCGTTATACTATACAACCATATCAGAAGCCTGTTACTTGTAGAAGGCGGTTGAAAAATTTTGTCATTAAGGTTACGTTGTACGATTCGGTGTCCCACACGAAAAGAGAGGGTTAGGCGTAGTGTTAACAGCTGTAAAAATAAAAATACGGCCGTTATTGCCATGTTTTACAAATATTTGTGATAAGCGACGCTATTAAAAGCCTATCCTCATGGAAATACAACTTAGAAATGCTTAAATACGATTCAAAAATAAACTCGCCAAAAGCACTTTATATTGTAAAACGAAACGCAATCCGAGTTTCTTTAGAACAACTTATAAAAGGAGTTTCTTCTTAAGTAGACACTTTGTAGTCATGTTGCAGACATTGTATTGATTTGTTTTGCATTGGAAGCGGATATTGTTCGAGATTGTGTCCTTTGAATAGTCGAGTAGCTTTTCCCATGGGAAATTTGCAGCTGCTGATGATAGATGGAGCAGTCTGCTAGTTATTTCCAGTAAACTACATACTTTGTACGGTGTTCTTACTAGTAAGAGTCACTCAATATAAACCTGATAAGCAAGCGAAACGACATAAAAAAAATTTAAAACCATCTAGAGAGAGATGCCGTGTGATGCTGGATTAGAATAGCATCACCCCTTTTCCCGTGGGTATCGTCAGAGGCGACTAGGTGACTCGAAGTTTTATGTGTATTGCAATTTGAGGCGACATGATGACAACCTGTCACTATAGTGATACACTACTTACCTGAATTAACTATCAAAAATTTATCAGCCGTGGTAATAATGACCGTATTTGACGGCTGTTCAAAGGCGTGATTCGTGTGTGTGTATGTGTGTACAGAGAAACAACTTTCATTAAATTTTGATGTGACAGATAAGGACAGGTAATAATAGCTGTCACTCTGACGTATCAAGATTGTCTTAGGGATGGTCTAGGGTGTAGATTATTTTCAAACTTAACGCACAACGGACCGTTATTTTAGCGCAACCGTAACGCATACGTCAGTCAGTTGGAAGGAAATTTCAAACTTCCCATACTAAAAACTAACGATGACGCAGACGCAATTTGAAATTTCCTTACATCTAACAGATGCATGCGTTACGGATTCGGTAAAAATGCGCATCTACGTAAATGCGTTAGATGTGGGATACAAGAAGTACTTTCTCTACCTTGTTGCATTGGTCTTTCTCTCTCTTTTCGTGTGGAACATAGAGTCGTCCAACATCTCAATGGACCCTAGTGTCAGAATTTTAATCGCCTTCTGCAAGTAGCAGGCTTTTGACATTTCTTACTGAGCTTTTACTTTTACTTTCACTCCTTTTCTTTAAATGTTTTGATTATGTTATATGACATTAAACTTTTTGTGCGGGACCATTACCAATCGGGTAGTCCGTTCATACATACATACATACATACATACATATATCACGCCTTTATCCCTTGCGGGGTAGGCAGAGCGTTAACAGTCGTAAGAATACGGCCGCTATCGCCACGTCTGACATTTTTGAGAATTGTTTTCCAAGGATGTTTGAGAAAACATGTGTATCACTATAGTGACAGGTTGTCAGCCTGTCGCCTAAAAATTGTAATACACCAATACTCTCGAGTCCCTTAGTCGCCTTTCACGACACCCGCGGGAAGGATGTGGGGTGATGCTATTCTAAGCCGGCATCACACGGCAAACCGTCCGTTCTTTGATTCATTTATACGAATAAGTGATGATTGAATATCAAAAAAACAATGCCAATATTTAAAAAATATAACAAAACTTTATAAAATGTTTCAAAATAATATTATTGGAATGGGATTATTGAATACTGATGGGAAAACTTTTGATGGATATCACGTCAAACATTTTCGGACCCGTATTTATCAATTTTGTTCTTCAATTAAATATTTTCAGTTGGGCAACCGAGTTTTGTTGGAAATTCGAGTTAATAATGAAATATTGTGCTCCTCCCCAGTTGGAGATTAGGGGATATTCAAATCAATTTCAGAAGAAAACTTTGAGCTGTATTTCATTTTTTGCTTATTTCCCCGCTGTCTCATAAATTTTCCCATAGGAATGAGCAAAGCTTCAAGCCCATTTCAATGTTTATAATGCTCGTAAAAATAGATAGATAGATAGATAAACTCTTTATTGCTTACAACAAACACAACATTAAAACACAAAACGGTACATTATACTATAACTAAAAGTAAGCAAAGGCGGCCTTATCGCTTGTAGCGATCTCTTCCAGGCAACCTCTACCTTTAAAGAGACAGCTAAACAATTTGCAAGTAGTTGCAGAAGCAAAACAATTACAATTAATACCTAATTAATATATAAATATATCTATAAGCGTACATACATACATACAAGCATACATACATACATATATATATATATATACAATAAATAACATATATACATAAATATATATAAATACACAAGTTATAGGAAAATTAAATAACAACTGATTTTGAAAGGAGATAATTATGTAATTTTGATTTAAAAATTGACAGAGATTTAGAGTGACGAATGTCATACGGTAGTTCATTCCATAGATGTGACGCCCTTGAGACGAAAGATTCTCTAAAGTACCCCGACTGAGAGAGTGCTCGTGGAACGCGGAGGATATTGTCGCTCTTGGAGCGGACATTGCGGCTGTGGTCATCGCCCAGATAATGAAAGCAATCCTTCAAGTAGGGAGGGGAACAAGGATCATTTAGGACTTTGTAAAAATACAAGTCAGAAAAAATTGTTAGGACTTAAAATACCTACTAAGTTAAATTGCGTGGTTATTATAAAGTCGAAAACTAACCTATTAATATTAGTACGCTAAAATATTTACTTTCCCAGTTTAATATTATAAATAAAGTAATAAAAAGATGAAATTGAGTCTTATAATTTTCTCTTTATTACAATGAATAATCTATTTATCTTGTAATCATAATTAAATTATGATCACTTTGTACATTAACTTCTTAAAGTATTGATTGCAAATCTACTTGAAAATAAACTATTTTGATAAAATTTTATTCAAAGCACTTTCTGTATAATTACTAAACTCTCATTGTATATAATTAAAATATTTCTAAAATCAAAAATACAGGGATTCAAATTACGGTACCATATCTAATACTGTTTCAAAGTTAATGCTCAACTCACAGTGCAAAAATGTAATTTGTCTTGCGAGCATGACTTTTCTGGTCTGTGGTTCATACACAATTTCAATACGACTACTTTATAAGGACATAAATATTGGGAATTTCGGATCCGATCCCATATATTCTCATCAAAATAGGTACTAGATACGTACAGATCAAAGACGTGAATAATTATAATAGTTATTGAAGACAATAGATCGACTAGAAACAACAGAGTTTGTGAATAGACTACATGGCTTCCGTTTCCGTTCCGCTTTCAAAAGCCACTTGGGTTTCAACTAAAAGTGCATTCAAATAACTCCATTTATAGTTTTGATCACTTTGAACTTTTAAATAACCCTAGGATTGAAATAGCATATACTGTAAGTAAGCAATATCCCAGGTTGTCCAAATTGTGTATTGTTAACTTTAGCCAAAAAAGCCTGTGGTGTCGGCAGAGTAGAATAGCACCACCCCATCTCTCCCCTTGGGGGTCGTAAGAGGCAACCGAGGGATAAACCAGACCCAAGACCGGTCCTGGAGAAGAACACTCCACAAGACCACATTAAACCATCAGGCGCGTGTGACAGAGGTCTATCATGCGGTAGACTCCTGCAGCCGACCTGACTCCGCACGTATCAACTCGTCCTTCCTGTGTATAAAGCAAAGTCGCTACCGGCGTCTGTCCTTATGTCTGTATACGTATATTATCATATAATCATCGACGACCGGTGTGGTGCAGTGGTAGTGCGACTGCCTTAAACGCAGAAGGTTCCGGTTTCGATTCTCAGTGGGTCACTCACAAATTAATATTTATCACCTTTATTACTTTGTTCCCAGTCTGGTTAAGACATTGCGGGCTGAACCACCTAATCGTCCGTAAGAAAGATGGCTCCGTATTTCTGATGGCACGTTAAGCCGTTAGTTACACAAGAGAAAGGTTTATACATATAATACTTGACGGAAAAAAACAAATTCCCACGTGAAAATGAGATAAGTAGATACCTATAAGTACCAATAATTTTATTGAAAGTACCTTATAAGATGGTCTAATCTAATAAAGTAATAAGTCATCTGTTAAAATTGGAACAAGCGACTTGATTTTCTTTAAGTACCACTCAAGTTGCTATTAAGTTAAAATCTCTTAGTAATAGGGTTGAAGACACTTAAGTACTGCTTAAGTATTTCTGTTAAGAATGTTTCATAAAGATTTTTTCTTATTAATCAGACTCTTATTTTCAATATCGTCATTCTTATCTTATCTTCATCCATTAGAAATGTACTATCATGGTCTTTACGTGGATCGCACAATTAACGTATGACGTAGCGTTAAAAATTCGCAGCAGTCTGTCAGAATCATACCTCTTCCATACTAGAAATGTCAATCCCCATACTAACACCCCTCAACCGCTGTCGACGCAGTGATATCGTAGCGTCGTCAGTCGAGTGCGGTTTTAGCGCTCCGTCGTGAGTTAAGTGTGCGATCCGCCTTACTCAAATCCATTTTGTAATAGGATTTGGATTAAGTGGTTCTCACATTTGAAGTGCGCATTTTGGCCGCATCCGTAACCATTCATCTATAACTAGATGGCTCTCAGTTAAAAATATTCCAAACAATCAATTTATATAACTTTTAAGCTCTCGCGATTTTTCTCACACATTTTCATGGTTTATATTAACTTAAAAAAAACACAAGTGACCCGGGTTAACCATAAAAATGAATTTATATTACCTACAATAGATTATGCCGTGTGCCGTGTGATGCCGGCTTAGAATAGCATCACCCTACATCCTTCCCGCGGGTGTCGTGAGGCGACTAAGGGACTCGAGGGTATTGGCGTATTACAATTTTTAGGCGACAGGCTGACAACCTGTCACTATAGTAATACACATGTTTTCTGGAACAACCTTGGAAAATCCTCAAAAATGTCGGACGTGGCAATAGCGACCGTATTCTTACGGCCGTTAACGCTCTGCTTACCCCGCAAGGGATAAAGGCGTGTTATTATGTATGTATATTACGATAAAAAATATTGCGAGTTACCCGGGTTAACCATAAAATCAATTTACATTACCTACAATAGATTATGCCGTGTCCCGTGCCGTGTGCTGTGTGATGCCGGCTTAGAATAGCATCACTCCACATCCTACCCGCGGGCGTCGTAAGAGGCGACTAAGGGACTCGAGAGTGTTGGTGTATTACAATTATTAGGCAACAGGCTGACAACATTTCACTATAGTGAAACACATGTTTTCTGAAACATCCTCAAAAATGTCAGACTTGGCGATAGTGGCCGTATTCTTACGGCCGTTAGTGCTCTGCATACCCCGCAAGGGATAAAGGCATGTTATATATGTGCAATAGATTATCATGAATTAAATTTTACCTTTTACCCAAACAAAACCATCGTGTAATGAGAATTCCAAAATATCAATAACTGTCAAAAGTGAAATTTGATGAAGACAATCAAAATAATTTGGCATTCGGTACTCTTGTTCTATTGAAATCTATCCCAAACCGTGGATAAAGGGTTTTAATTAATATTTGACAAGTCTTGACAAAAGCTGTGCTCAAATCTTTGCCTTGATTTGAATTAGTCAAATTAGAGTTGGGTGAAATTACCATGGAAGTTTTGTTACTATAAAACAACAGTCCCAGTGACCGAAAGATGATCTTAGACGGATCGCACACTTGACGCACGACGGAGCCCTAAATTATCACAGCGGTCTGTCAGATCCATACTAGAAATGTCACTCCCCCTACTAAAACTGGACTCGACGGACACTGCGATAGTGCTGCGTTGACAGCGGTTGAGCGGTTTTAGTATGGGGTTTGACATTTTTATTATGGATCTGACAGACCGCTGCGATATTTTAGCGCTCCGTCGTGCGTCAAGTGTGCGATCCACCTTAGCCTCCGAAACGAGCTCTCTTCACTGATCCCTGTAATGCACGATCTCCATTCGCTGACTCGAAGGTCGCGTATGTCAGCCTCTACTACGTCTCTCCAGTGGTACCTGGGGCGCCACACTGGACGCCGTCATATAGGACGACCTACGTACGTTCTTTTAGCTCCCCGATTCTCTCCCAACCTTTCTCACACCGAGTCAACGAAATCGGTGAGCTCTGGTTTTTTCGATTATGATGGGCTCTGGCACTAGTTGTTCAATTCAGCATTTTTCCATACTCGCCAATTGCCATCATCCCTTCTGGTTGGGCCTAGAATCTTCCTCAGGACTTTTCACTCAGCGAGAAAGAGCGCCTTAAGAAAGGTCCCGCAACTGGACGTTGGCGTAGAACTGAATAGAGAAGAAGTATACAGGTAGGACTTATATTTAAATAAAATAAAATAAATATTAAGAGGTAATGCTGCCCGTATTTTGGGTACATTGCCTCGCGGAGATGCTTTGGAGGGTATTTATTATATGTAGTTTATTTTTAATATTTTTTTGTTATAAGTAGCATGTTGTTTTCCTATGTGGTATTTAAGTGTGTTTGTGTATTTTAAATAAATGCACGAGATTATATTTTGAATGATATATTTGTGTGTCAGACATGACTATTGTATAGCATTTCAATTAGGTTATATTAAAAAAACTAAATGCATTGTTTACAGACTGCGTTCTTTATTTCCATGCCTGTTGTATGGAATAGCGTTTCAAAGCTTGACATGTTCATACCATTGTCTGCTGCGATTAAATAGAATATTTTTATACATATTTGTTTCGTAATTATTTTAATATCTAAGGACAACCTGGCAGCGTCGAAGCGCTTAGGCGCACGACGGAGCGCTAAAATATCGCAGCGGTCTGTCACTAGAAACGTCACTCCCCATACTAAAACCGCACTCGACCGACGATACAATGCGATAGCGCTCTGTCGACAGCGGGTGAATGGTTTTAGTATGGGGATTTACATTTCTAGTATGGATCTGACAGACCGCTGCGATGTTTTAGCGCTCCGTCGTGCGTGAAGCGTGCGATCCGCCTAAGCTTTAAGTCTGAAGAAAACACTTGGAAATAAAGAATGCATTCTGGAAAGAAAGAATGCAGTCATTTTTTGTTTTCTTAAAATATAGCTTAACTAAGATGCGATACGTTAGTCATGTTTGACATAGAAATAGATTTATCATTCAAAATATTGTCTGCCTGTACACTTCTTATCCATTCAGCTCTACGCCAACGTCCAGTTGTAGGACTTTTCTTAAAGCACTTTTTCTAGCGGAAAGTCCTGCGGAAGATTCCGCTTCGTCGTGCGTCAAGTGTGCTATCCGCCTTAGCTGTGTGCAAATCTCTTCAAATTGAGAACAGGCTTCATAGACCACACACGCTTTCTCTCTGACATCTGACATATACTAAGACCTGACCTGACCTGACATTGAAAATATACTTTTGTCTGAACAGAAAAAATACTTTAGACGCTATTTACTGCTTTTATTAACTTCTGGCGACCGATGTGGCGCAATGGTAGTGCGACTGCCTGAGACGCAGAAGGTTTCAGGTTCAATTCAAAGTTTGGTTATTCACAAATTTGCTGTGACGCAGACGGTTCCGGGTTCGATTCTCGCTGGCTCACTCACAAAGTTGATATTTAATAATGATACTTTGTGAATTTGTTTCCAGTCTGGTTGCAGGCTTTACCACTCGACTGTCCGTTAGACAGATGGTTTCGTGTTTCGGATGGCACGTCAAACCGTGGCAACATGACATGGTTGTGTCGTTACATGTAGAAGGCGGTTGAAAAATTGTGACACCATGGTTCATCGGGTCGTTGGACGTCTCAATATCCCATAAAAAAGAGAGAGATTAAATTGGAATAGCTACTACTATAATAGTAAGTATTCTCTGGTAATAGCGTCCCGTTTGAACCCTTTGAGCACCGAAACCTCCCTTTCCTTGACAAAATTCTACGAAAGATAAAATAACTCATAGCAGTAATTCCTTAAAACTTAAAATATGACCTTGTATTTTTTATGGATTATTCGTTGTTTTTGTGTAATTATGTATATAATAAAATGAATAAATAATTATATAATATAATAATACATAGGCTAATATAATAATAATAATAATAATAATGTTTGGCCTGAAATTGAATATATTACTTTCTAAATACAACTTTTTAGAACTTTAAGACTTATAAAATACCACCAAAATGGATTGAAAATAACATCAACACTCTTAAAATAAAACATAAAGTAATTACTTAATGAAAAAGTTGAAAAAGGATCCTTTTTTCAGAATAATTTTTTTTATAGTGTTGAAATCAATTATTTTTTTCCACGTTCCAATTATAAAGTGCATACCTTCATCCGCTCCAAACAGTCCACTGCCATTTCCTTTAGCAACAATATTGTACGTTGGGTTATCAAATAGAAACTTATCCACTTTTTACATAACAATTTTTCACATATAAAACAATTCCAACTCACACTTAGCCATTGTAATCTCACCGCTTACGATAAGGCCGAAATTCGTAGCAGTCTCGTAGCGTGCTACGCGCGGGGTCTACGGATCGGCACTGCCGTAGCAGAACGCTTCGCTACGCTATGCCTTCTATCCGACATTATCTTTCGTCTCTTTCTTTCTCTAGTGTTTCTACATGTTTTGTCTCAGTTCTGAAGCACATCTGAACGTGGATGTAGATTCTGTTTGTCGAAGGCTTCAGCTTGAATCATCGTTGCCATTTCGGCGTCAAAATTTGTGTTTTCTTTGCGTACAGAGGTAAATAAGGCAAACTAAATGATGCTGGTTTAGGATAGCATCACCTTATTTGTTTTTCGCGGGTGTCGTATGAGGTGACTAAGGGCTTAGAGGATTACATGTGTATTGCAACTTTAGGGGTTAGGCTGACAACCTGCCACTACAATTGTCCACGAATCATCTGAAAGCTCTGCCTACCCCGCAAGGGATAAAGGCGTGACCTGTGTATGTATGTTTGCATGTATGTATGAACGGCGCAGGTTATTTATTAATAGAAATTACTATTATTTTTTTTGTAAATTAGTAGTTACCTATTTGTTTTATTGATTTTGTGACAGAATTTTTCATTTTATTACTTGTGTTAATATTTTCTGAATTGTAAAATAGAATGTAAAGAACTCGAAAGACCTGCTAGTGTATTAATATATAATAGTAACAGTACAGTAGATAGATGCCGCAGGTGTAACAGTGCAGCTGAAACCATCCAGCATATTACCGGTGCCTGTAAAGCTATTGTGCAGACCGATTATAAGTACAGACACGATCAAGTGGCCAATATCATCCACCAAAAACTGGCATTAAAATACAAACTGATCACAGCACCAGCTACAGCTTATTACAAATATAGTCCCGACAGTATACTGGAAAATAGTGAATACAAAATGTATTTTGACAGAGCTAATACTAACTGACAAAACCGCGCATTACAATAGGCCAGACATCACTTTAGTAGATAAAGAAAATAAAATAGCCCAGCTTATAGACATAGCCATCCCCAATACCCATAATCTACAACATACCATAGCAGAAAAACTGTCAAATACATTGACCTTTAAAATGAAATAAAACGAATGTGGAACCTTCAAAAAGTTACAATAATACCAATAGTACTATCAACCACTGGTGTCATCCCGAAGCAACTGAAACATTCATTAGACTCACTAGCCCTACCAAGTAATACAACAACATTAATGCAAAAAGCTGTCATTCTAAATACATGCCGAATAGTTAGAAAATTCTTAGATACCGATACTACCCTCAACATAGAAATATCAAATAATAACAGCACAAATATTAATAGTGCACACTTGGCTTAGGCCCGTGTGCATCGTAACACCGGCAACAGTAGTAGCCTAGAAAAAGGAAAAGAAAATAATAATAATAATAAAAACAAGCTAATTACGTAACTAGAAAAAATGCAGAACAATGAGATCTTTATTTTTTCGTCTGGGACACCGAGTCGTCCAACGATCCAATGTACAATGAGATGAAAGGAAGCAGAATTATAATAATAAGTTTGATGTAAAATCAAGCACAAAAAATAAGGAGTGAAAAGTAATAATAATACAAAATCTATATACTGCAAAGATTTTTCATAGGTTTTGAACTGAAAAAAGAGGGAAAATTATTCCCCAAATTAACATTAGTTTAACATGACTAGTACACAGTTATTAATACAAGAATTTATTATATTTTGTCAAGAAAAGATCTTATGGAACTTATTGAAAAATATAATAGAATCTTAAAGTAATCATTGTTTTTGAAAAAATCTAATATGTATTTGAAATTTTAAAAACATCAATAAACCGATAAATTCTAATAACGTAATATTCGACAACTTA
Organism: Keiferia lycopersicella; assembly: GCA_029255805.1. Taxonomy (NCBI): domain Eukaryota; kingdom Metazoa; phylum Arthropoda; class Insecta; order Lepidoptera; family Gelechiidae; genus Keiferia; species Keiferia lycopersicella. The sequence goes on from JARACZ010000028.1 coordinate 3,361,399, forward strand.
AAAAAGATTGCCGTGTGATGCCGGCTTAGAATAGCATCACCCCATTTCCTACCTGTGGGTGTCGTAAGAGGCGACTGAGGGACTTGAGGGTTTCAGATGTATTACAACTTTTAGGCGACAGGCTGACAACCTGTCACTATAGTGATACACGAATTATCTCAAACGGCCCTCTATATTTGTAAGACGTGGCGATAGCGGTCGTGTTTTTACGGCCGTTAACGCTCTGCCTACCCCGTAAGGGATAAAGGCGTGATTTATGTATGTATGTATGTAAAAAAAGATTTATTTTCACGTCACTAACACTGACCCTAAGCTAGCTAGAATGCATAAAATTATGAATCTTGGCCATGACATGACTGATGCTGCCGTATAAATAGACTAAGCTCAGAATTTTTAAGTTAACGACCTTAGTTCCCATATGCGCCGCGCAATTTGCGGTATTTTAACGGTCCGGATTTATTTATGACAGTAACCGTGGCATATCACAAAGAAACGCTAATAGGCTTTTTTGACATTTAACACGCAACACAGTCACAAGTAACGCATCCGTAACACAGCGGTATGTCAGATCCAAACTAGAACCGGCAATCCACACACTAAAACCGCTCAACCGCTGTCGATGCCGCTGCGTTATTTTGACTCAGCTGCGTCGAAATAGGTTGCAGTTTGAGTTTGGAGATTGTAATGACACTTCTAGTACGGATCTGACAAACCGCTGCGTAATTTTAGTGCTGCATTGTATGAAAAAGAATCATAACGCTGCGCATTTTAGCGGATCCGTACCGCATGCGTCTGTCAAATTACAAGGAAATTTTGAAAATCTTTTAACTTATTCTAATGAGTTTTTGTTTAGTTGGAATAATGAACTTAACTTTCGGTTTTCCCTTAGTTTAATTAAATTTTCGTTCCTTAAGCAGATTATACGAATCGATAGAAATTGCATAAATAACTCAAGAAACTTAATTCCCACTCAGAAGTAAAACAACAGAATGAACTTTTAAAACATTCTGCCTAGGGGCAATAAAATTTCTTAACAAAAACTTGAACAAATCAAAAAAATAAGCTGACAAACTGACCGATTTTATGATCTCAGCAGGAAGGTACAAAATCGCACGGTACAAATTTATTTAAATGCAAAACTTAAGTTTGTTTCTCGACAATTTAAAATGCAGTTGAAAAATCGAAACCATTGTGTATGTTCGAAGCGTTTTAAATTTTGCGAACAACAAAATAAGTTTGTAAGTAGTCCTCATTGGGCAGGGAAAGAATTATTTTAAAGGCCTTAGTTAAATTGTCGACTGATTTGTGTTGAACGGTTTTCTCAGAATTTCTGTATAGTTATGCCAAATATCAGTATTTTATTTCGCATAATTATTCCATTAGTAATATTTATTTTATTTATATTTATTTATTCATACAATTTTACAACGTGTGTTACAAAAACTTGGCATCATTAAACCGAGTTCGGTTTGTCTTGATGCTGCACAAACCTCTTTAAGCTAATTTCTTAAATACTTAAACAGACTAGTCTATTACAACTTATTAATAATGTTTAACGTTGCAGTGTATAGGTACCTACGTTGTCCTGCCGCACGGAGGCCTACGTCCATAGCAGTAGGTACATCGCAAGCGCTCAGCGCCAATAGTGCCAATACAAAACCGGTTGCACTCATTCAAAATAAAAACTCATTAAATATTTTTAAGATAGCATTTGACTACTAGATATTTGCTGCAATTTTCTTTATACCCTGTATATTAGGTTACATTTAATCAAGTATAAATATTTTAAGGGCGTGTTCAATACATTAAAGTGAACAACTTATGTCAGAAACTTTTGTTCCAAATATTTAAAAAAATTGGGATCTTTCAAACAAAATGTATCACCCGACCGAATCACTTACTATGGAACGTCCAGTTTTTTTTATATTTCTAACAAAAGTTTCAGACAAAATTTGTTCAGTTTTATGTCTGCGTCGTGAAAATATTTGTACTTGATTAAATTTAACATTATATTTTTAGCTACCAAAACTTACTTACTTGTCTTTTTTTAACTTCAATGTGATTTGTTATAATGAAATGGCTTTCGATTTCCAATTGAGACATTTTTGTATATAAAAAGAAGAACTTTCCTGATTGATTTAGACGACAAAAACGTTTTGAACGTAGATATCTAAGGAATATCTAGACAAAAATATAGCCCTTGAAGCAAGTTACGTTCAATTCAATTTGTTATGTATTCTTGAAACAGTAACTCATAAAACAAGCCTCAAGGTTCTTTGTGAATTATTTCAGCCTGTCATTTTTTAGACTTCTTTATAGTACTTAAAAGAATACTGATTCAATAAAAAAATAGATCTAATAAACTTAAATATTTTAAGGGGTGAACTAGCCCATGAAACTGAACAACTTTCTCCAAGGAACTATATTTTAAAAATTGGATCCCTGCCATACAAAATTATTGACCGACCAAGTCAATTTGTATGGGACCTCCAAAAAAATTTTTCATGATTCGACGTATGTTTCCTAACGAAAGTTGTTTAGTTTCATGGGCTTATTTAACCCTTAAAATATTTGCAGCAATTTTTTTTACACCCTGTATAATCCTTGAAAGAAAACTGATTCAATAAATATGTAGGTCTAGTTTGAATATATAGAAAGTCAACGTAATCACGCCTTTATTCATTGCTCATTGATTATAAAATCCTGTATAAAAAAAGCTCCAAAAAACTCAGAACCCTTTCCTTTTCTAAAGTCAGTTAAACCGTGACCTTGTGGCTTTTGACCATTAAGTAGGAACGAACTTCCAGAACTTTCTTATCTTAATTGTCATATAACTGGTGACGGCAAACGCTTGAACAAGGAACTTTAGGCTTCACCCTTAAATGTTAATTGCTAACTCGCTCAGTATACTAATTTCATTGAAGTTTATCTAGAGGAAGACGGTTTATCTTTGTCACTGCACGGTTTATAACGATCTTTATTATTTAAGTCTATTATTGAAGTATTTGCCGTGTGGTCTAGGCATAGAATAGCATCACCCCAATTCCTCCTTGTATTTTTATCAACCTTGTATATCTGTCAAACAAATATAATTAAAATTTTCTTATGAAAAATGCAACCATTCCATCAGTATTCTCTTATGATGTTGGCAAATTCAACTATCGTCAGTAAACCGACTTTACAGACAACCGATTTTTTTACCGCAGACAGGATTTGAATCTTCCACCATTGACAGTATTGACGACTTCCATCTGGGATACTACGGTTCAATCGTTCCCTGCAAAATTATGTATGTGTCGTACTCACGTGATTTTTTCATAAGTACGTAGGTATAAAGTCCCTTCTTTAAATTTAAGAGTTGGACTCTTAACGGTGGTGAAATTTCCATTCTTCCCTTCTCTCTGCCAGTGATTTGATCTCTTGATACGAAACGACATTGGCTATACTTACCCCCCCGCACTAACTTCACCCAAATAAAGGAAACAACTAGGCGCATTGCACATGTAGCGGCGCGGACTGCAATGAAATATGAAGCGCGCGCCGCACACAGAATGCTGACTTCGCTGGACACATCTACTGCTGACGAGGCGACGACGACAACGCTGCCTGTACAATGTAAACACGACACGTCATACTCGTCATAGAAGATTAGCCAATCAGAAGCCAAGGCCTGAAACGCGATTACGAAATTTGTCGGAGACTTAGCATTTATTTAAATACAAAATCCACGACCTACCAGTTGGGCCGCGGTCCCCGAGCTGAACACCTTGCTCGGAGGGAATTCCCCTTTTCCATCATGCAGCATTGAGCCTACTGGCTTCACACTCTTATCCTCCACACACACGACGGATCGCTAAAATTTCGCAGCGGTCTGACAGATCCATACTAGAAACGTCACTCTCCATACTAAAACGGCACTCGACAGACAACGCTGCGATAGCGCTGCGTCAATAGCGGTTGAATAGCGATAGAACGCTGCAATATTTAAGCGGTCCGTCGTGCGTTAAGTGTGCGATCCACCGTTATTGTTTGAAAAAAACATATTAGTCGTCTCTGAAGGTTTATCTTACAAAATATATTCCGTAATCTTGCTCGTCGATCCAAACTGAAACATGTTACTGACAACGTTCTTGCATCAATAACGTGCCTCGTGAATCCATCGACCTATTTACTAGGTTCTGCCTCATCAAAAATGCAATGTGTGTTCTAGAAAATGCATATACTTTTGGTGGTTTTCACACTTAATGCACAACTGAGCGCTGTTTTAGCGGATCCGTAACGTATACGTCTGTGAGATGCAAGGACATTTCAAATTTAATAAACTAAAAATCGATATTGACGCAGATCTGACACATGATGAATGAAGCGACCGTCAAACACCGCAAGTTCATCCGTTGGTGCTGCGTCAACGTCAGTTTTTAGTGCGGGGAATTTATCCTCACATCTGACAGACGCGTGCTTTACGGATGCGTTAAGTGCGTAAGATGTCTAAAAAACAACGCTAGATATTTTCTTTTGCCTCACTCTACAAACAACTGCACAAACTTTCAGGACATATTCTAGACATAACTGAACAACTATTCTGCGATTGCGGTGGCCCATCTCAAACCATGGCACATGTACTGCCTTGCCCTCTGTTACCGGTCAGTTGTAATAAAGAAGAGCTGAATTTCGCGACCAATAATAATCACTCTTGCCGTCGCCAAGTACTGGCAGAAAACGATATAGTTCGGCATTGACACGAAGAAAGCAAGAGTGAATAGGCATTATCTAGGCAAGCATGTTCGATCATCTTCTGCATCGTCATTTACCATGAGGTGTGATAGAAAACAAATGCGGGCTGAAATAAAGAAGAAGAAGATTACTACTTTTCATGAAGAAATGGGTGCACATTTTATGTAGACCTCCAATAGGGAACTACTCAGGCAGCTACATTTATATGAGAAGTCTTATCTAAGTAGGTATACTTGTAAGCAAAGCAGTTATAAGGTATTATTTGTGAAGTCTTAAGTACTCGTAATTAGGTATGTATACTTGTAAGTAAAGCAGTTCTAATAGGTATTATTCATAAACCTAGAAAAATCCTTAAATAAATATTTTCAAGACTATCTTAAACTAAATTTCTCCAAGTCGCATTCCCCGGATAAGGCGTAGAAAGATAACGACAGGCATACATGATACATGACATTCAAATAGATAAGGGTAGGTATACACGATCAGATAAGGCGGGATCGAACTTGAGACGCCTATTCACGGCTCTGCATAATCGGGCGGCGCAAGGCCAATCGATCCATCTATACTAGCTAGTGTTGTTCTGGGTTTATCGATATTTGTATCAAACCGTGCATTGTCATGCTGGCTTTAAGTAACATTACTCTTTCCCATACCACCTATCTAGATACCCTAGTCTTTCCCGCGGGTATCGCAAAATGCAACTAGGTCAGGTCTCAAAGGTGCGTGTTTAGGTGACAGCCTAAAAGCCTGCCTCTTTAATGATACACAACCCTCAAAAATTTGTCAGACGTGCAAATAGCGACAGTATTTATAAGAATTTTAACTGCGCTACTTGCACTGAAAGGGATAAAAGCGTGATAATATATGAATGTTTGATAGTTTAAGGAAAATGGAATTAAACTTAGAAGATATGCTTTTTCGTTGGAGGCTTTTTGGCGAGCTCACATTCATTCATAGACACTTATTTTTTCAGCTTTAATAATATTCCTACTTTCTAGCATTTGGTGTAACGAGTTAAGAGAAACAACAGTAAAAAATATACAATTGCTTAGATGGTGCCAATGCCACACATAGACCCAAAACCACTGAGAATTTTTTCGTTGAAAACTGAATTTACAAGAGAACGTGGGTTTTTACTTTGTGGCATGTTCTGCCAGCCATCCGGAAAGCCCACAAACATCTTCATCTACAACTTCTCGATAATCGAGCTACCGATTCACTGGCACAGCACTAGAGCACGCCGTGCACTTCGTGTGGAATTGGTAATTTTCGACTTATTTCCGACTTGGTTTCTTGGAAGTTCTGTTTACAGATCGATGAGAGCAACGTTGCTTTTAAATTTAATTTCAAATGTTTTTAAAACGGAAAGCGGAAAAATGAGGGTCAGGAAGCTCCTTTTTCTTTTTTTCTGTTATGGATGGACATTGCCAACTCATCTTGCAACAGGCAACAGTTTTTTAATGTGTTTTTTTTTAGGTAAAGTGATTCAAAAGAAAAATTTTGTGTGTTATAGAAGACGGCAAGACAATAAAGACGGATACGATACAAAACTAAGGCGACGCTTCTGCAACATTTTCCTTATTTAAAAAGTTACAAAAATGTAAGCTTTTTGTAAGGTGTTGACGAGTCAGGTGTGACTTTTGTGTAGGTATACAAATCACTTAAAATTTCTACAATGCAATACATTTCAGCTGAAAACAATAAAATAAATAAATCTTGTAAACAAATCATGCCTCATGTTTCACAGTTGGGATTTGAACCCTCGACCTTCTCATCGCTCTCGGTAATGCTTTTAGTGATGGGGTCATTCACGTCTAAATGCTTCTACTAAATCAGGCTTTCAGAAACAAACAAAACGCAATATCGATTGAGCCTAATTTGGCGCAGTGGTAGTAAAAAATCTTAAGTAAAGTAAGTAAAGTAAGTAAGGGGGGAACCAGTCCATGAAACTGAACAACTTTAGACAAGGAACATAGGTCTAAATAGGAAAAAAACTGGGCCTCCAAAATCTCGAGCCACCAAGTAAATTTGTATTGGTTTGATGTTCTTTATTTTCCGACATATGTTCCGTAGAAAAAGTTGTTTAGTTTCACAAGCAAAATTTTGCAAAGTTTGCAGCTAATTCTAATTTTATAACTTATCAACCTAAATACTTAGTTCTCCTCAACTATATGTTCCTCATCTATAATGGATGTTAACCGATGGGGCGCTGTGATAGTGCGACCTATATATTATTTTATTTCCCAGTTTGTCATTCAGTTTTTAGTCTGGTTAGAACATTGCAGGCTGAACCACCTGATTGATTGCAAGACATAATGGTTTCGTGCTTCAGTAGGCACGTTAACCGTAGGTCCCGGTTGCTGTCTATGATAACTTAGACGGCGGTCGCTACACAACTGTGTAAAAGGCCTGGTACTAATAGTAGCTGGTTGTTAAACACTAGGCACCAGAAGTATTTTTTTTTATAGGTTTTAGGTCATAGATAGATAAAGTATTTATTTATAAGGTATCGTTAAATTCGTTTTAGCAGCGCGAGTGCCACTGCCTTCAATAAAATTCGTAAATCCAAAATGGCGGATTATAAACGAAAAACAAAGCTTTCCCTCTTTTTTCGTGTGGGACACCGAGTCGTCTAACGACCCGATGAACCCTAGTGTCAGAATTTTTCAACCGCCTTCTACATGTAGCAGGCTTCTGACATGGTTGTGAAACGACCGCCGTCTAAGTAATTATAGATGGCAACTGGGACCTACGGCTTAACGTGCCATCCGAAACACGGAACCATCTTACTTACGGACAATTGGGTGGTTCAGCCCGCAATGTCCTAACCAAACTGGGAAGAAATTCACAAAGCGATAAAAATCGGCTTTGTGAATGACCCACCGGGAATCGAACCCGGAAACTTTTGCGTCAAAGGCAGTCGCACTACCACTGCGCCACATCGGTTGTCAACATAGCTTTGAAATTAACGCATTCCAGTTTTGTTCTTTTACAATAATGCTCGTTAGCAATGCCTTCTTGCAAAATCATTTACGTTTTCCATGCAAACAAAGTACTACTATTGTTCGTTGCGTACTTGACCCTATTCTGAGTCTTTGTTAGGTACTAAAGACTTGCACTAGACATGAAAGCTGAATAAAACAGGCTAGGCATTCTCGTGTGAATAGGAATTGTTTAATTTACGCTATTATGATTATGAGTTTAAATATCGAACATAATATCATGCTAGAGAAGTAGCAAAAATAGTCAGAACCAAGGAAAGTCTTTCCACATATTATACGTATATTATCACGCGTTTTATCCTTTGCGGGGTAGGTAGAACGTCAACGGTCGTAAAAATGCGGCCGCTAACGTCACCTCTGACAGATATGGAAGAGCCAATTCAGATAAATCGTGTATCACTATAATGACAAGTTGTCAGCTAAAATTGTTAAACTTCATGAGTCTATTGAGATAGGTACTAGGTAGATGGATCGCACACTTAACACACGACAGACCAGGGGAGTGACGTTTCTAGTATGGATCTGTCTGACAGACCGCTGCGATATTTTAGCGGTTCGTCGTGCGTTAAGTGTGCGATGCGCAGTAGGTGTTAATCATAGTTTAAAAACTTCTTTGTTGTCAGGTCACTAATTTAAGCCAAAAACAGTATGACAACCAACGACTCAAATGTTACAAGAACATTATAGTCTTTCAACACCGAAAAGATTTGGTTTTTCCCTACCCTGTCCTAAAGACGTCATCCAAAAACAGTCAAATATTGAGTGACAGATGGATGGACGGGTCAACTCAACCCTCTTAGTATGACGAGGGTCAATCGAAGAAAGCTTAATGTTTTTATTCGATATCGCTCAGAAAGAGGTCGTTGTCTTGTATCTATTTAAATATACAGGGTGTTAGAAAAAGTTCTACTTCCACTCAAGGGGTGAACTGAACAACTTTTCCAAAGAAACATAGGTGGAAAAATGTAAGAAAGCGTATATTGAGCGTACGGCAATGCGAGATGCATCTATATTTTACAAAAAAATATAGATATATACGTTCGTAATATTGTAATCTACTTAAAATAAGCTCTAATGCGATACAAAGTTACTAAAAACGTCTACGTGACGTTGCGACGTGACGCCCTAAATACTAAGAGCATTCAACATATTATGGAGATGGGCTATCTAGGCTTACCCATCTGCCAGAATTCACTGCCCATTTTCCGTGTTCAGTCCGATCCGTTCTTCTCAGAACAACTCCTTAGCCCCGTCTCGCCTCAAGGGCGTGATTGGGCTGGTTGTTTGAACAATTAATCTTTTATTTCCGGGTGAGTTCAAGCTCCACACCAAGCCGACAGACGTAGTTTTGATGGCGTCGGGGCCGAAAACGTAGAGTAAATCACAAAAAAAAAAAAAACTGCCTATTTGCCCAGCTCATTATATAAAACAGGCAGTTGCATGTAGTTGCATTTTGTATGTAGTTGTCAAGTTGTTGCAAAATTATCGTGTGTTGTACGTGTTTAATTCTCCTCCCGAAAAAAGTAACACAATTTGTTCGGTAATCGACTGTTTTACCACCTCCATAGAGTGAATGCTCTATGCCTAAATATGAAGTCACTAACATTTTAATGGGCATTTTATTGAAGCTAAAATGTTCTGCGTTATCTAGACCCTAAAATTCATTTTATTATTACGGCTGTTCTAATTGTTATCCAAGTTACTACGCAGATACTAAAATATATGTTATTGCTCGAATTAAAAGACATTTTGAATAATGTAGTAAAATGAAACTCGAAAAGGACTGTGGCATTTCTTTAAAAAAAAAACAAAATACCTACTTTAGTAATATAATAATGACACTAGGGTTCATCGGGTCGTTGGACGACTCGGTGTCCCACACGAAAAGAAGAAGAAGAAGTAATATAATAGTTATATTGAGCGTTTAAAATCTGCCACAGATTCCACACAAATAAACAATTTTGTCTTTCATCAGGTCTTCTTTATTCGTGTGGGACACCGAGTCGTCCATCGATCAGGTAAAGAAACCAATTTAGATAGATAGAAATATATAATTATATAATACATACTCTTGACAATCCTTCCCGCGGGTGTCGTAAGAGGCGACTAAGGGACTCGAGAGTGTTGGTGTATTACAATTTTTAGGCGACAGGCTGACAACCTGTCACTATAGTGTTACACGTTTTCTGAAAGAACCTTAGAAAACAATCCTCTAAAATGTCAGACGTGGCGATAGTGGCCGTATTCTTACGGCCGTTAACGCTCTGCCTACCCCGCAAGGGATAAAGGCGTGTTATATGTATGTATGTATGTACTCTTGACAAACGTTACCCTCAATTTAGGCAGTAAGATAAAATCACACTAATACATCAAAACATCAACCGCCTGTGTCGCTGGAATATTAATATCCCAGCGCAAACATCTTAGTAGGAACTTTGTTTAAATATGCTTACTGTACATGATGTTAGAAAAGTAGAAGAAAACAAAGTGAAGTGACAATATTCTGAAGTTGCACACACTACAGTTTCACATTTACATATACATACATATATATCACACCTATATCCCTTGCGGGGTAGGCAGAGCGTTAACGGCCGTAAAAACACGGCCACTATCGCCACGTATGATATTTTTGAGGATTGTTTTCCAAGGTTGTTTCAGATAACATGTGTATCACTATAGTGACAGGTTGTCAGCCTGTAGCCTAAAAAATGCAATACACCAACACTCTCGAGTCCCTTAGTCGCCTCTTGTAAGTATGTGGGGTGATGCTATTCAGTTTCGCATTTCACGATAGTTATTTTTGTTTAGTGGCGTGTGGTAATTACCTTTATCTATCTTTCACTAGATATGTAAAAAATCCGGTCAAAAAAATGACGGACACGCTCAAATAATTTATAAAACATGTATGCAATGAAACCTTCACACACACACACACATATCACGCCTTTATCCCTTGCGGGGTAGGCAGAGCAATAACGGCCGTTAAAATACGGTCGCTATTGCCACGTCTGACATTTTTGAGGTTTGTTTTCCAAGGTTGTTTCAGAAAACATGCGTATTACTATAGTGACAGGTTGTCAGCCTGTCGCCTAAAAATTGTAATACACCAATACTCTCGAGTCCCTAAGTCGCCTCTTACGACACCTGCGGGAAGGATATGGGGTGATGCTATTTAGTTTCGCATTTCACGATAGTTATTTTTGTTTAGTGGCGTGTGGTAATTACCTTTATCTATCTTTCACTAGATATGTAAAAAATCCGGTCAAAAGAATGACGGACACGCTCAAATAATTTATAAAACATGTATGCAATGAAACCTTCAATGCGTAAATTTTCCTAAATTTAGATTTTAAACGCAAATTACCAGTTAGATTTAGATTTTTTTTAACGACTAGCCAGTGTCCCCGAAATTCTTATTGCCAAGAGATACTTATATTCCAACAGAAACGGAAAATCATGATAAACAACTTTTGTAACATAGCTATTTTCGTACATCGTTTAAGCTGTGACATGTTATTTACCTAAAATTTAAATGTATTACTATTTTGTAGAAATGTCCACAAGATAGTAATTTCGAATACTCGGTGTTTTAATCAAACACTAGATATTGATATTAACTTTTTGTTCGAAAGTTAATACAAACGAAACCAGCAGAATATTGCGTGAATTATTTCCGCTTGTTTCGTTAGTATTAACTTTCTAATAAAAAGTTTTACCTATAATATTACAAAATATACTTACACAGGTTGATACATCCTGTATTAAAGCATACACAGTGTTAACACATAACGCCATATAAGTAAACATGCTTTAAGCGTGTATCTAGCACGTAAACAAACTTCAAATTAGAAACTGTTGCTTGCTCTAGTTTAGAAACTTTGTTAAGGCATCGTAAAGCGTGTTTAGTAATAGGAAATAACTACATGTCTGTCTGTCTTTATGTATGTCTGCTTTTTAACTATATATTTGGACAAGGAATAGAAACATACATACATACATACATCACGCCTTTATCCCTTGCGGGGTAGGCAGAGCGTTAACGGCCGTAAGAATACGGTCACTATCGCCACGGCTGACATTTTTGAGGATTGTTTTCCAAGGTTGTTTCAGAAGACATGTATATCAATATAGTGACAGGTTGTCAGCCTATCGCCTAAAAATTGTAATACACCAATATTCTCGAGTCCTTTAGTCACCTTTTACGACACCCGCGGGAAGGATAGAAACAAAATTAAAATAAATTTAAACACTAGTTTTCTCTCTGAAATACTATGAACATCATCCGGGTCCATCATCAGCTATTATTATCTGAGAAGTGCTTGGCAAGACAATTTCAACGAGCCCAAATTCAAAAGGGGTATGCATAGTTTCATCTCTGAGAAGCTCTGACTATGACCACCGTCCGGCTCCATCATCATATCAGTCTTCTGACATCTGAATATTACATTGCACCCAATTTACATGTCTCAACAAAATTTCGCATTTAAGTGGCGCATTGTTTCCAAAATCTCACTCTTATAAACTGACCAAGTAAGGCGGATCGCACACTTGACGCACGACGGACCGCTAAAATATCGCAGCGGTCTGTCAGATCCATACTACAAACGTCACTCCCCATACTAAAACTGCACTCGACGGATGGCACTGCGATTGCACTGCGTTGTCAGTGGTTGAGCGGTTTTAGTATGAGGAATTTGACATTTCTACTATGGATCTGACAGACCGCTGCGATATTTTAGCGCTCCGTCGTGCGTTAAGTGTGCGATGCGCCTAACAAACATGGCAAGTCAAATAAAAGCTTGTAAAAACGAAGAATTTACTATTAACCTTGATAATATAATGACGTCATGTAATATGTAGAGAAAAGGCGGAGAATATTGGAAACTATTTGCGGCATATCGGCTACATCCATTGTGACTGTAGGTCCCGTAGATGTGAAACCTCCTTTAGTTCTTGCCATCGTTTTTTTTTTGTCGTGTCAGTCGGCTTTGGCGTTATTATATTAATTCGGACCAGAACTCAGCCAGACGCACTGCGGCGTCTCAAGTCATGTCTCATGTGCACAAATTCCAAAAGATAAAGACATCTCGATTATTCTCGATACATTGCAGTGTTGCCATGTAGTGATTTTGTACTCCCGATAAAAAGCGGGTTCTCGAGTGGAGGCTACGCCTCGGCAAGCGTAGCGTTGGACGCCCTCCAGCCAGATGTACAGACAGAGCGGCTGGTAGCGATTGGATGGCGAAAGCGGGAGATCGTGCCTTGTGGCGTACCTTGGGGGAGGGTTACGTCCAGCAGTAGACTGCTATAGGCTGTAAGATGAACCGATGGAAAAAGAAAGTTTTTTCTGATGTTTGATGAAATCTTAATCCTTATATTGGTTCAGTTCATTTGTTTTATAAAGGAAGTTTCAAACATCTTTGCTCATCTTTAATTACAAACTTCTCCGCAGTAAGAAGTTGAAATCCCACTTAAATTAGTTGATTTGTTTAATAAAGGGTCTTTACTGTAACTATCGAAATTTGGAATACTACTTACGGGCGACAGGCTGACAACCTGTCAGCATCATAGCTGACTTAGTATACCTAAAAGGCAACGAAGGAATTAGAGGGTTTCATGTGTATTACAACTTAAGATAACAGGCTGACAATTTGACACTATAGTAATACATGGATCGTCTTAAAGTTCCCTCAATATTTGTCAGATCTGGCGAGCGCCTATAAATTTTACGGCTGTTTACGCTTTGCCTACCCCGCGAGGAACAAAATATGAGTGGATGTGTATCGAAGTTCGGCGCTAACCAATTTGCTGCGTTTAGACAATTACACGATTTTCAATATTTTTTTAACGGTTTTGAACTTGAAACTTCTGTCAACTGTACTAGCGACGCCTCTAATCAACTGAGCTGCCGCGACTAAACAGTAGCCTGCGAAATTAAGCAAGTGTAGTAGTAGTACAATAATACCCTCTATAATTTGGTCCTATGAAGGGTTGTTAAATACAAACGAACGAAGAATCCCTCTAATTAAGGTTAATTAGCGTTTAAGAGGCGGTTAACTTTGATGTGGGAGGCAATTAAGTATCTTTCGCACTATTACCCTAAGATGGACTTGGACTATCAGCAGCAGCTCAACAAAGTAAAACAACTACTGAGAAGAACTTACAATGAACTTGCCGTGTGATGCCGGCTTAGAATAGCACCACCCCACATCCTCCCGCGGGTGTCGTATGAGGCGACTAAGGGACTCGAGAGTATTGGTGTATTACAACTTTTAGGCGACAGGCTGGCAACCTGTCACTATAGTAATACACATGTTTTCTGAAACAACCTTGGAAAATAATCCTCAAAAATGTCAGACGTGGCGATAGCGACCATATTTTTACGGCCGTGAACGCTCTGTCTACCCCGCAAGGGATAAAGGCGTGATATATGTATGTATGTATGTAAGAACTTACAGCGTTTCTTCACTTATCCGGTCCGGCTCCCGGATATCGGGAGTAGCCTTCCGATAATATTCGAATGCCGGATTACGCTTTTCCACCTATGCGGTAAAAGACGGACAGTAGAAGGACGTTATGGTAGAGTTCAAAGAGTACCTTTTATATGCATACTTTTTGTACGTCTGTCACTTCAAACTGTTAGAATCCAAATCTCGGTTTGGAAAATTCCCGGATCGATAAATGCCGGATGCCGAAGAGTGTTAAGGCATGTATAGTAGTGTAATAGATTTCTAAATCGAATCGGAAATTGACGTATGCCGGATAAGTAGAGAAAGGCCCTTGTGTAAACTTTCTCTAGATTATTAAACCACATTTAGAAAAACCAACTCCAAAGGTAATAAATCAACATTTTCATCCTCGTCTATTGCTTACATAGGAACTGACTTACTGAGGATTGCAGACGACCTGGCTCCGCAAGTATAGACTCGTCGTTCATTCGTCGTTGGAATCAGCCAGGGAGGCCGAGAGGGTGGCGCAGGTCCTAGGCAACCCCGCGTTTTCCATATTTGCGTCCCAGGCAACGCAGTGTCTGTGCTCTTGCCTCTTACACTGATTTCATAGTGTACGGTCTCAATATCTTTGTAAAAGAAAAACCATGTCTCGGCTTCAATCTTTATTTTCGAACCAACAATCAAACTGTTATCCGTCAATTTGTCCTGTCTGTCTGTCTGTCAGTCCACTGGCCAGCGGCAAGCTACCGACCAGCGTCCGTAGAGGTCGTAACAATCGTATATGATATTTTTCACTGACTTGGCGCCGTCGTGCGTAAATCAGAGTCAATGTTAAAGATTAGATAATCTCAATAATTGTCCAGTTCGTCGACAAAAACTATACAAAAAACTACTCCAAGAAAGAAGTGCCACCTTTTACGTTTCTGTACTACTACTTTCACGTCTATTAAATTAACTTTATTAACCTCAGTGCTATTTTTCTTCGGCGTATCTTATCCCAATTTCAAGTTATCAACTCTACTAGCTTCAAGACTATTTACTTCAAGAAACTACTACTTACAAGACTGTCCCGATGGCGTAGCGGATAGTACACCTGCCTTTTACGCCGAGGGTCGTGGGTTCGATCCCCACTGAACACAAATATTTGTTAAGTCAATTTTCAAATATTTGTGTCGATTTTGGGTGTTTTCTATGTATAATATGTATTTATTTACAAAAAAAAGTGTTTATACATAAGTATTAGTATCAGCCACGGAGGACAATAACCAGTGGAGAACGCGTCGGTACGATTTTGTTCAAAACCAAGCTCACTGGTTTTTGCGGGGGGAGAGGTAATTATCGCTGGACGCAATTGGCTTTCGCAAAGACCGCATATTTTGTAGAGATGGGAAAAATAAATATGTAAAATTATATCGATATTTTATATCACCGTTCAATAAGTTTACTCATATTATGTGATTGAAATTTATTGAAACATGTGCATGTTAATATTAATATGGCGATATAATTATATAAAAAACTAATAAGTACCTACTTATATTGTAATTTTAGAGTATGTATTGAAATAATTGTACCGAATTGGAAACGACCTATTACAATCAATTTGGATGGTAGGGCTGGTTGGCGAGACGATGCTGGTCAGCGGACAGACAGACGGACATGACAAGATGATATATTGACCTACCTATTGATATTTTGTTCTGTTTTCATAATAAATGAAATAGTTACAAATTGACTCGAGAGTGTTGGTGTATTTTTAGGCGATAGGCTGACAACATGTCACTATAGTGATACACATGTTTTCTGAAACAACCTTAGAAAACAAACATCGAAAATGTCATGCGCGGCGATAGTGGCCGTATTCTTACCATTGGCCATTAACGCTCTGCCTACCCCGCAAGGGATAAAGGCGTGATATATGTATGTATGTATGTTACAAATTGATATTCAACTAGCGCAAGATCTTTTATTTATAATAATGAAACACGAAATTTTGCTGTATGTTTATTTTGAAATAATTATAAGGGAGAGAGGCCTTTGCCCTGCAGTGGGATACAAGAGACTCGTAAATAAATAAATAATAAATAACGGATATAGCTACTCGTTACTGGCCTTTGAAATGAATTAGTTTGGAGTAGCTTTTTCTTATGTAATCATTTGGATGTGCTCTGTTTTTTGTAATAAATGTTAGTCTGGTATCAATGTATTTCTTTACCACGCATGAAGCTAAGTCTATCAAATGATTTGTTGAATCTATATCAAATTGATGGAAATTAATCTCTGGAAATAAGTCGTATCCCACATTAGATTTGAGAACAAGACCAGTAAAGTAATGAGAATTATATTTGGCTGTCAAATAATATACATTGTAGGTAAGTTGTTAAGTACGTACATTAAACTACACATTAACATAATTCTTTTATGACGATCCCAGAATTATCGATAAAATCATTCTATACTTCTGAGAACAGTGGTATAGCACTAATACGAAGAAAGAGCCAGCGTACGTATGGACACACCCGTGCGTTAGAAAGGGATAGCAATGAAAGACATCAACGGGAGCGCATCAGAAATTATAAATATTGAATTATTTTTCATTAAAATGAAATCTTGAAAGAATCAAGCATAAAAATGTTTACCTATGAAATGTTATCCCGTCTTTTGCGGAACTTGATGTTGTACTACGCTTTCCACACCATTTCAATGCACAGGAAGGCATTCTTGATTACGTTTATACGCCAAAAAACGAAGCGCGGAACGTCCGTTCTTTCGCACAGTCTCAACCCGACTAATCAAAATTTTGATGCGTCGGCCTTATAAAGCATACATCAAGTGAGTGCGGTCGCCCCCGCATGCGTTCTCCACTGGTTATTGTCCTCCGTGGTATCAGCTATCTAATTCCCATAGTACAAGCTTTGCTTAATTTGGGGCTAGATGGCGTTGTGTGAACTGTCCAGGATATTTATTTATTTATTTATTTAAGAAAGTGTAGCGGCTTATTACTACGAGACGCTAAACATAGTATGACACATATTATATTACGGTTTCTATTTAATTTATCTTTAAGAAAGTATGTCGATATAAGTTATGTAATAATAAGTACTCGAAAAGCGGTCTTGGAAGATTATCGTAGGATACTTACTAATTTACATACACCAACCTCAGCCGGGAACTTTGAGAGCTGTTAATTAAAACTTCTTAATTTCCTTATTAATGCAAATTTAATCGTAAAATTACTTATTGTTTTGAATAAAATCACCTCGATTTATAACTTTTTGAGCTCTCGCGATTCTTTTCACACATTTTTTATCTTAATTTATATCGGTATAAAAGTGGCGCGCTTGCACACTTAACGCACGATGGACCGCTTAAATATCGCAGCGTTCTGTCAGATCCATAGTAGGATTGTCAGGCGCAATACTAAAAGTGCTCAACCGCTGTCGACGCAGCGCTATCGCAGCGTTGTCCGTCGAGTGTGGTTTTAGTATGGGGAGTGACTTTTCTAGTATGGATCTGATAGACCGCTGCGACATTTTTGCGGTCCGTTATGCGTTAAGTGTGCGATGCGCCTTACAGCGCGCGCATGCGTTACGGATGCGCTAAAACAGCGTTCAGTTGTGCGTTAATTGTGACAACCAAGCGCCTTTCTCTAGTTTGCCAAGGTAAGCCATTACTATAACGACAACCAATCATAAACAGAAGCCGGGTACGACCAAACTTATTCAGGATCCACGTGTATAACTTTTGGGATCAACATTAGTATGCAACTGACTTCCCGGCAAGTTGAAATGGTTCCAAATTATTAGAGCTAGTTGGTTACGAAACACAGACTATAGAAAAGTAGGCGTCTCATCATATTAGTCTTAGCAGTCCACTGCTGGACGTAGGCCTGCCCCTGGGTACGCCAACGGATTAATGGCTTAAAGAAACTAATCTAAAGTCCTTCTGATTGTTTCAAATTTTTATCTAATCCAAAACTAAAAAGCTTTGTTTGATATTCTAATCTTTGCAATAAATCATAAGTGGTCGTTATAGTTATCATTTTATCACAATACATCAATCTATAGCAGTCGAAATGGTAGATAAAGGACTCCCTCAGGGTACACAATTTCCCGTTATTGCGATCCAGTCACAGTAGTACATACAAGCCACTATAGTCAACCGTCCAACTGGCCTTTTTCTTTTCGTATAAGTCACCGAGTCAGACGAAACTCTGGAGTCAGAATTGTCCAAACACCTTCTAAACGTAGCAGGACTCTGACTTAGTCAATCTGGTGAAATAGTCTATGGCAACACTCCTCCTACATATGCCAAATTGTGGTAATTGGGTGGTACTCAATGTAGTGTCCTCGTTCTAGTGCACCTCAGGCCATTTTAGATTGAGACTGGATTCGAGTTACACATATAAATTAAATTTAACTTTGCATTGTACTAAAATACTTACGTACACCCGCTGTGTTGTGCGTTGGACCTGCGTCAACAGCGGTTTTAGTATGACCTTTCTAGTATGGTCTGAGAGACGTTTTTGACAAACGCTTTTCTGCCATATTTTTTACACTATGAAACTTCATGATTTACTTCATCCTCATCTATTTAAAAAACGGATTAAAATCCGTGACCTCGTTTAGAAATAGGCGGCAGTGTCCATTACGGAGAGACAGTGAAACCTTATTATACTGTTCATGATTCATTTTTTTTTTCAAGAACAAAATGATAAAAATCATCTTTGTGAGTGACCCACCGGAACCTTCTGCATGAAAAGCAGTCGCAGTACTACTGCGCCACATCGGTCGTCAAGTCACTGTTCATGCTTCAGAATAACTACACCTACTACCTCCCTATTCGTAACTTACTAAGCTAAGAGAACCAACATTTATCTACATGTCAAGTAGAAATTCCAAGGACTCCACAAAACGATGTCACTTTAATGTCGGAGCGAGAGTAAAATACTCCAGTCCGCTGTGCAAGCAGAGTCGAGTATGCTATACAGTTTAAAGTGAAATTTATCTGTGTATAAACAAATTAGCTGCAAATATTTTAACGTTAACGTGGACCTTACATAAGTCGTAAACCTATGTTCCTTGGAGAAAGTTCTTCTGTTTCATGGGCTGGTTCACGTTTTAAGTAAATAAAACTGCCGATTTTTTTTTCCGACCACAGACTATCGGAAAAGAATTTTGACATAAAGCCCAATTCACTCTGATTATGATTACAAAAGTCGCAGCAAAAGAATGAAACCTTATAACACCTTAAAACGCGCGAAAGTTTAAACAGGGAACCGCAGTCGCGGCGCGACCGGCTCACATACCGGGTATATTTGCATTATGTCGCCGCGCGACCAGCTCACTGACCAGAGGATATCACGCCTTTATCCCTTGCGGGGTAGGCAGAGCGTTAACGACCGCAAAAATACGGTCGCTGTCGCCACGTTTGACAAATGTTGAGGGCCGGTTGAGGTAATTTGTGTATCACTATAGTGACAGGTTGTCAGCCTGTCGCCTAATAGTTGTAATACACGTAAAACCCTTGAGTCCTTTAGTCGCCTGTTACTACACCCACGGTTAGTGTTTAACTTCTATGACATAAAGGTACATTGATACAAAACAGAAGAAACGTTTCGTTTGATCTATTTTAATCAAAAGTCAATTTCAACACATCGTTTTAAAAACTAGGAACCCGTAAACATTTCGCCATTATCTTTATTTCGTGCATGTTTTCACAAACACTCCTTTCAACATTCTTTCGTGATAGACCCCGGCATTAAGAGGGAGCCTGATGGTATTTAGTGCCCTTAAAAAATAAAAAATCATAAAATTAAGCATTCAACGAAAATGTTATGTAAGTAAAAGCTTCAGTCGGAGTAAAATACATGCACTAATGCTTATTTATTTTTAACTTCAACCAAAAAGAGTGAACCATTTATTTATGTTTTATTTACATTACTATTGTATCAAATAGGTTTGGTCAGGTATGTATAATTTGTGTTCTGTAACCCATTTTAGTCGGAGTTATTAAAAACACAAAAAATTGCAAGATTTTAGGGATCTCTTTCTCTTTCGTTGAATTTTCGGGTGTCATATTATGGCGCCAATACGCATATCTACTTCAATCTGATCAAATCGGTTTAAATAATTATCTGTAAAGTTTTAAAAATCGTTATGAAACGAAAAACCATAATCCCCGTCCCCGCGAGACAAGGTACCCAAAAGACTGGCAGCGTCCCCTCTCTGGACAGCAATGCACAACCTTGAAGCGAGGTTGGATCTTCCCGACATTAGATCACCTGCAGTCTCTCAGAGACGAGCAAAGACCAGTCCAAAGACCTCTGTAAAGCTGTTTTCGGTCTTTCTAGGTTTGGTGCGCAAAATATCAAGACAACAAACGCCCGATGCTTTGAACCTTGAAATTTGTTTTAGCTGCGCCACTTTTACCTGGAATCCCCTTAATTTGATCAGTCTTCATCTTTTATCTCCTCCGCTCCATAATGAGAATTTTCGAACGATTGATTTTCCTTGTCATCAAAATTCTTTTCATGCCTTTGATAAGAAATCCCTGGATGATTCTGTAAGCTCAATTTATTCCGTTTGAGCTTCTTTAAATTAC
The DNA here is from genome assembly GCA_029255805.1 of Keiferia lycopersicella. Taxonomy (NCBI): domain Eukaryota; kingdom Metazoa; phylum Arthropoda; class Insecta; order Lepidoptera; family Gelechiidae; genus Keiferia; species Keiferia lycopersicella. Next base: position 3,382,193 of record JARACZ010000028.1, read on the forward strand.
TGAACGATTTAGTTTAAGCACCATTTTTGGATAAAATTATTACTTACCTTTCTAATAAGTCTATTTAGATGCGGTCGTGGTCTTAAAAACGTGGTCCTTCTTGCGCTAGATCAGTCCTTCTAGATTGGAAAGGTATCATCAATGGCCTCATACGTCTCTGATAGATGATTTAATCAGTGTTTGAGGCAACAACACAGACACTGCGTTGCCTGGGACAAGGTCTATAAAGTGTGTTATTGGTCGTCCGGATAAAGTAATTTTGAATCTGGAAGGCCATATTATTTTTATATTACGCCATAGTAGGTAACTTAGAAAAATTGTTGAGTTTTATTACTTTGTTCACCTCTTGATAGATGTAGATATTTTTTATCTGAATGTAGATATATAGATAGTCATAAGTTCTTTATTTACACAAAACTCAGTAAAATAAAAAACCATTACGATAAATTGAAATCTGAATGGATGATAATTGAATGGATATGTTAAGAACAATTTGTCAGTTCCATTGCCTATGTGTTTTTAGTCACGTACATTTACCGACTGCTCGGTGAACAAAAAACATCGTGATGAAACCCACATTCAAATGAAATTTGAATTCAGAGGTTTGAATGTGAATTAATTTAGGAATCCGGCCAATTTAGCCTTCGGGTTTCAAAGGACAGATGGCAGTCGCTCTGTTCAGGTAGCTGACCCCGACAGAGAACGGGATAAGGCAAGGAGAATGAAAGTAAAAAACAGCTGCGACTGAAACCGCGGGGTGGAAATCTTGTCTTATTCTGACACGTGTAGGCTAAAATTGACACCACTGTCACTTCATCTATAATATGATAAATGATGGATCATCTGACTAAGATGGAATGTGTCTGTAATATGTCGCTAATTTCCAAAGCACTTAAGGCACATGGCAAACAGAATTCCTGATGTGATTATAACTGCGGCTCAATTGCTGCCTAATAAACCATAATTTGAGGGAGCTAAATTATAATGTGACGGAAAGTCAAGCTGAGGCTTCTAGACAGTTTGTCAAAAATTCGAAATTCTAAGTGTGAAAAAGTTAAGTTAAGTTAAGTGTGAAAAAGTTCTTCAACTAGACACTAGACAAGCTAGTACCAGACAGAACTAAAAAAATAAACCCTTGTGAAATTTGCGTAATTTTCTACTGCAGGTGGCTAATATTTGAACCTGCGATTTTTGCTGTTCTACTAGCGATGGCTCTACCATCTAGGTTACCATGGGTCAATTGTCATACATACATACATACATATATCACGCCTTTATCCCTTGCGGGGTAGGCAGAGCGTTAACGACCGTAAGAATACGATCGCTATCCCCACGTCTGACATTAATTTTTTAAGATTGTTTTCCAGGTTGTTTCAGAAAACATGTGTATCATTATAGTGACAGGATGTCAGCCTGTCGCCTAAAAATTGTAATGCACCTATACCCGCGAGTCCCTTAGTCGCCTCTTACGGCACCCGCGGGAAGGATGAGGGGTGATGCTATTCTAAGCCGGCATCACACGGCATAAAAAAAAATATGCTGTATGCAAAAATATGCAGTTGAATCTCGACCAATAAAGCATACATGATTCCATCTACAGTAACAAATTTTACCGCGTTTCAATCGTTTTAGCAAAATTTTGAAAGCATATTTTCGCCAATAAAGCGAAGAGCGAAGTGAAAGGCAGAACCAGAAAGGCAGACCCCGTCACCAGATGATAATCTTCTTCTTCTTCGTGTCAATGATCCTTTGAGTGCATTAGATTTTATTTTGCCAATTCTTGGCCACGCCCCCCCCATTCTTATTTCCTACCATCAGAATAATAATTGCCAAGCCGTAGGTCCCGGTTGCTGTCTATGATTACTTAGACGGCGATTGTTACATAACCATGTCAGAGGTCTGCTATTTAAAGAAGCCGGTTGAAAAATTTTGGCACTAGGGTTCACTGGGTCGTTGGACACCTTGGTGTCCCACAAGAAAAGAGAGAAAGAGAGGAGAGAAAAAAATCTTGGCTAATAAAGCGTGGCATGGCTCCATCAACCGAAATGTTTCTTAGAATATTCTAGAATCAAAAGCTTCTTTGTAAGCAGAATTTCATAATATCGTCGATGAACGTCAACGTCTTCTCACAGAATTAGCTCTACTATCAGCAGCACGTGTGGAGTGGCTTCTGATACCGAGCCAGCTAAATGGGTCACTGCACATAGAATAAGCATAGAATAAAGTCATTATGACCGTTCTAATAGGTCATATTTTACATACATATATCACACCATTATCCCTTGCGGGGTAGGCAGAGCGTTAACGGCCGTAAGAATACGGTCGCTATCGCCACGTCTGACATTTTTGAGGATTGTTTTCCAAGGTTGTTCACAAAACATGTGTATCACTAGGGACAGGGTGTCAGCCTGTCGCCTAAAAATTGTAGTACACCAATACTCTCGAGTCCCTTAGTCCCTCTTACGACACCCGCGGGAAGGATGTGGGGTGATGCTATTTTAAACCGGCATCACACGCCATATTTATATTTGAAAGCTGTAAAAATTAAATTAACTCTAAAACATAACGTCTATTTTTTTTTGTTGACATGTCCTAAAGTATGGGTTTTACAGCTGACAAATATGGGCTATTCGAACGGACTTATCAATTTTCTGAAAATTTTGTCTATATTATTACAGCCACAAAAGCTCACTGTTGAACATGATCCTCCCCCCTTCTTCTTTAACGTGTGGGAAATTAAGTCGTTCATTGACACGATGAACGCTGGTGTAAGAGTTTTTCAACCAATTGGCTTCTCTCAACTACGTTTGGAAAGCGGGTTGCCGAGCGTAGTGCAAGGTTTTTTGTTTCTATTCGTACCTACAACGTCATCTATAGAGGCGTTTAAAAACCAAAACTGAACAAGCTTCGTCTGCTGGTGATATTTAAAAGGCACTCCAATCACCGAGTAATTCCTTCTCCGCAGTATAATCTATGATGCTGCAGAGTCGGTCAGGCTGGTCGATACCAAGTGAACGACCGCGCTCGTCCGGGATGCAGGACTGCCAAGGGCATCTTACATCTTACCCCTTTATGTAGGTCTTCGTCTTGTCATGTAGGTCAATAAGTCTACCTACGACCAATTGAACTCTGTTTGTACGCTGTCAACTACTGGTCATGATTTGGTTGTGTAATGATTATCCTACTGGTTATGAGTCTCTGATTTGGCTATGTAATGATTGCCCTACTGGTCACAAGCTCTGATTTGGCTGAGTAATGATCACGCTATTAGTCATAGGCCTCTGATTAGGCTTTGTAATGATCGCCCTACTGGTCATAGGCCTCTGATTTGGCTGTCTAATGATCGCCCTACTGGTCATAGGCTCTGATTTGGCTGTGTAATTTATCGCCCTACTAGTCATAGGCCTCTGATTTGGCTGTCTAATGATCGCCCTACTGGTCATAGGCTCTGATTTGACCATGTAATGATCGCCCTACTGGTCATAGGCCTCTAATTTGGCTGTGTAATGATTGCCTCTGATACAGTGTTAATGGCATAAAATGCCTTCCAAAATACTAAGACATCTTTCTCATACATAATCACGTCATCTGCAATGTTTTGAATAAGCCAGGAAACATTTTAAACATGAGATCAACCCGCTCTTAATATAAAAAACTTTTCCGTTGCATTAATAATTTATTACTCTTTAAGTCCCCTACCCGAAAGTACCCTTTTAGCTCTGCAATGACATCAAAAAACTCTGAATAAAACTTTTCGCATTACGCGAAACCATAAAAAACAAAGCCCATTCTCACAACAATGTCACGTTAAAATTCAAGCTTGGTAGCATGGTCAAGGTCGTTGCACCCTCTTAAGGGGGGTTGCCATTGATCCAGGGGGTTCCGACCCCATTGATGCAAGGGGGAATTTAGGGGGAATTCAGGGGGTGGGGGGATGTCGCGCCATATAGTCTGCAGACCTTGCCATCTCTCGACATTGGGGGATTTTACCGAGATAATAGATGGAGTATGCTGTGTTACTGCCAAAGGTCAGATGGGGAATATTTTTGTTGTGACCATGGAGTTATGGTTCAATGTTACTGGCATGTTTATAAATGGGTACTATGGAGATAAAAAATGTGTAAATTGGACATGGTATAAAATATTTAGCGACATAGAAAGAAAGTAAAGACCTAACTATGTATATCACTTTCATTTTATAGGGGAGCCAGAATTTAGTCGTTTGCACATTTAACGCACAAAGCAAAGCTAAAATTACGCAGCGGTCTGTCAAAACCACAATTGAAATGTAAATTCCCATATAAAAACCACTCAACCGCTGTCGACGCAACTGCGTCATATAACGCAGCTGTGTCGAAGTGATTGACCGGTTCTAGTATGGATCTGACAGACAGCTGCGTTACGGATGCGTTATTTTGGCGCTGTGTTGTGCTGGTGTTAAAAAGACCATACTGAGATAAGCCCGAAGCAAAAATATTTGAATATTGATGTGCACTTTTGGAATCAAATCAAGAACCCTTAAGTAAAAAATCCCACAACCTTTGGAATACAGTAGCGCTACCATATATAATATAAGTGTAGGCGTTGAATTTAGCTCCTACATCCTACATCTAAATAAATAAATATCCTGGACAATTCACACAACGCCATCTAGCCCCAAACTAAGCAAAGTTTGTACTATGGGAACTAGATAGCTGATACTAATACTTACATACTTTTTTTGTAAATAAATACATATTATACATAGAAAACACCCAGACTTAACACAAACATTTGAAAATTGACTTAACAAATATTTGTTTCCGGTGGGGATCGAACCCACGACCCTCGGCGTAGAAGGCAGTCAGAAGTTCAGAAAAAAAGTCATCTCCTAAAATCTTATCACTCGTATGCATCTTTCCAGATCCTCACTTAACAACATTTGAGATGCACGGCCAAAGTCGTCTGCCAAATTTGCACACGGACACGGCCAAAAAACTTTGGACGTTCAATTTTTCATATCACACGGCTTTATTTAGCGAATAAAGGATAATCTCTCGGCTTAACACGCTTTTGCGTTATGCATTTTAATAAAACGCCCGTGATGTGTGAGTTTTTTATTTCAAAGCGTGATTTTGGGGGATTTAATATTTCAATAGATGTACGAAATAAAATTAATCGTAAATGCATGTTTGTGCTCATCTCATTTCAACATACTATTATAAACTGCACTCAACTCTGAGATCAATCTTGAGTGCGACTTTGAGATGCTGTTAGTATTGACTGATATTTGCTAAAATTGCTTTTGAGATCGATTTCAGAGTTGAGTGTCATTTATAAATACGGGCCTAGGATGTTTTTTCCAACATTCAAGTCGGTACTCTCTTAAACCTGCATGTTACTACAGATAAAGATAATAAGTACTAACATAATGTTACTTTTATATGTTTAAAATATACTTTTTATCTCACATGGCCTCTCTTAACATCCCAAAGTATAACCTACTAACAAATCAATTTTGAACTTGCACTCCGAAACAATAACGTCCAAACTCATCTGACCTTTGGCAACAAGACGCATCAAGCTCAAGGCATTTATCTTAACTGAAATCTGCCAATTGCCAAGTGCACACAGATAAGGCAAGACACAAAAATCTAATATATACTTGCGTACAAATCACGCCTATATCCCTGGCGGGTTAGGCAGAGCATTAACGACAGTAAAATTACGGTCGTTATCGCCCCGTCTGACAAATGTTTGAGGGTCGTTTCAGATAAGTCGTGTATCAGGTTGTCAGCCTGTCGCCTAAAATTGCAATACATATGAAACCTTCGAGTCCCTTAGTCGGCTTCTACGACACCCACAGGAAAGAAATGGGGTGATGCTATTCTAAACCGGCATCACACGGCACAAATCTAATACATCATAAATCAAGCCTCTTTCCCGTTGGGGTAGGCCGAGTCTATTTCCTTCCACTTGCTACGATCCTAGCGTACTTCTTTCGCTTCTTCTACATCTACGAGGGGCATGCCAAAAGTAATTAGATACTCATTTCTCATTGATTGGATACTGGCAAGTTATACACCATCGTAAACACTGGTTATTTAGTGACATATTTTGAATATAGAACATTTTTGGATTCAATTATTTTTTCATATACATGCTAGTTTTTATAACCATCTGGCGGGAATTTCCTTGCAACAATGGAACTGAGTCGACGTGATTTTCGCGCTATGATTTACTACGATTATAAAAAAGGTTTTAGCCCATAGAATGTTTTGAACTTTTAGTTACTACTTTTGGTGAGTCTGTTTGTGCACGAGCGACAGTTTTTAATTAGTTTGCTGAATTTATAAGAGGACGATTAAGTTTTGAAGATGAAGCGAGGACAGGCCGGCCGCCAACAGCGGTCACTCTAGAAAATGTTCAAGCAACTGAAAAAATTATTTATGAAAACCAACGTATTACATATCTAAAGCTCGAGTGAGAACTGAGCATTTGATCAGCAGCGTTGCAATCCATCATTCACGGTCACCTTTCTCTCCGCAAGCGTTGTTCAAGATGCGTACCGCATAAACTGATCGATCAACAAAAAGCCCGCCAGGTAGATTGGTGCCGATTTATGATTGAGAAACTCATCGGGGACGAGAAAAAAAACGTATACGATATACTCACGGGTGACGAAACATGGCTGTATAACTAGGACCCCGAAACCAAACGGCAATCAAGTGTATGGTGCTTCGATGGTGAACCAACACCAACAAAGTTTCGTCGAACGCGCAGCACGCAAAAACAATTGGTTGCCTCGTTTTTTTGTAAGACCGGTCATATCGCTACTGTGGTGCTAGAGGATCAAAAAACAGTTAATTTGGAGTGGTATGTATCAGTTTGGGCCCCAGCAGTATTTTCATTCTGGTCTGAGCGTCCGAAGTCAGGAATCCGGCACCTTCTTTGGCACCATGACAATGCCTCGCTGCACACGTCCGCCAGAACACTTGATTTTTTTAGTAGAAAAATTGTGTCTATCCTGCCTCACCCACCATATTTGCCTGGCTTAGCACCTTGCGATTTTTACTTTCCCGATTTTTGCGATTCCCCAAAATAAAAGAAAAATTGAAAGACAGGAGATTTGAGAGCAAGGAAGATGCACTAGCTGCCTATAATTTCGAAATTTCCGAGGTATCTGGAAAAAAGTGGGCAGAGGTGTTTTCCAAGTGGTTTAAACGCATGGAAAAGTGTATACATGCTAAATGTGTTAATGCTTTGAAAAGATAGATATCAATAATAAATAATAAATATAAGAATTTTCGAATATCTAGTTTTTTTTGGCATGCCCCTCGTAATATCCGGTATTTTTGAATTTTGAAATTTCCTTGTCTGTCACATACAAGGTATTTAACGCGGAAAACGCTGCTGCACATTCCCTAATATTGTCTCTTTTCGTGTGGGACAACGAGTCGTTCAACGACCCAATGAATCCTAGTGTCAGAATTTTTCAACCGCCTTCTACAAGTAGCAGGCTTCTGACATGGTTGCGTAACGACCGCCGTCTAAGTGATCATAGACAGCAACGGGGCTCTACGGCTTAACGTTCCATCCGAAACACGGAACCATCTTACTTACGGACAATCGGGTGGTTCAGCCAGCAATGTTCTAACCAAACTGGGAACAAATTCACAAAGTAATAGATATCAACTTTGTGAGTAACCCACCGAGAATCGAACCCGGAACCTTCTGCGTCAAAGGCAGTCGCACTACCACTGCGCCACATCGGTCGTCGATAAAAAGCAATAATGTAAAAAATAAATTATAAAAAGCGACTAGGGGATAATCAAGATATTTTCACACACAGCTAGAACTGTGGTATTGCTATCCGGCATCATACGGCGATGTTGGGGTAATGCTATTCTTAGTCGGCAAATCACACGACAAATTTTGTTCTACTATAATCCAGTTCTTAATTTTCAAAAATTCATAGTATTTTTGCAACATCTATTTTACGTATGTTTAGGCCGTATTTTGGGATAAAACATTTTAATCGTCTCTGTTTAATGACTCTTATCCCTATTTTTATCATAAAACCAACGTGTTTAATTAAACCGATGTGTTTGACGTTTGGCACCAAGCAAAGGACGAATGCCACAGTAATTACACTACAACAGTATGTAAACTATGTGAACGAATTCATTGGCTTAGTATGCCACACGACAAAAGAAGCAGCATCTACACTTAATTATTTGTATGTAAATATTATGATTGATTTTCTTTTTTTTTTACGGTTCTTGATACGGTATTTTTAATGGGTATTATTTTGTCAATAAATGTATTTTTATATTATAGTTTTTGAGATTAAATTTATATAATACTTTCAGTAGGCTAATTAATTCTATTGTGTTAATTTTTTTATGTACAATTGACGAGAACATATCACCTTGGTGCAAAACTGTAATGATATTTATTTGAATAAATTTGATTTGTTTGATTGATTGATTGTATTAGACAGTTCTTTGTAACAGTCCTGTTTGATAAAATACATACATACACATATTACATCGATAAAATAGGTTTATAAAAATCGCTGCATCGGCTGAAGAAATTAAGCATTGACTAATGTTTTTGCTGTCCTCTTATTCCATCTCTCTGCGCCTAGTTTGGCCTGGTTTCATATCAAACTGCTGCAAGTAAATTAAAGAGTGAACTTATGTATGAAACTGAACCATTTTCCCTCAACAACGCAGGTAAAACAATGATAAATGTTTTGGACCTTCCATACAAAAAGTAGGTGCCACCCAACCAAGTCAATTTCTATCCTCAGAACCAAAAAAGTTTTTCCAAAGTTTGACCTAGAAAGTTGTTTGATTTATAGGCTCTTCACCCTTTTAAAATATTTGCACCTTATATTTTTACGGGACGCTGAACAGGCTAATTAAAAAAGTTTCTACACCTTTATTTTTGTATTTTTTTACTGTGACAACGTTTCGCCTTAATTATTTTCCAATAGCGCTGTTAATTCTCCAGCCATACAACCGTGTCGTCAGGGTTGGTTTACGGTGCCAACGTAAACAAAAACCTTTGCGTATTTCGTGGTTTAATATCGGCAAACGTACTTGTGGAGTAAAGTTTAATTAATTAAGGATAGAGGTCTTGAATTTCGCTTAAAATCGTGGTATTTTAAACGTTGGCACTTTTTTGAATGGTCTCTTTTCTCTTTTTGTGTGAGACAACGAGTCGTCCAACGATCCCAATAATCGTTTGCTTTAGAATTTTTTCAACCGCACAAGTAGCAGGGTTTATTTTAAAGGTGGATGCTGTTTTTGGCCCTGGAATCATTAAATCTACGCTGGTTGGCTAGGTGGAGAGCTAGGGCTTATATGGAAATATTTGTATGGTTGTTCAAACTACCAGCCCATTGGGCCGAAAAACGGATCGGACTGAAAGACATATAGCGTATTGCTAGTAGTATTTGCTCAAATGATTCGTACAGCAGAGGCCTACTTAAAAAATCGAATACCTAGGTCACAAGTACCTAGAACAACTGTTTTTCCCCGGTTTAGTAGTTGGCACCATAGGAAAAATTATTCGTGTAGATGCCTAGAGTCACCGGTTTTGATACATGCCCGCCCTCATGCGCATGCGCTGTATTGTATAGGTTATTCAAATATTGTCATCATTTCAGACAATACGTCCACTGCTGAACATGGGCCTCGCCTAAAGATTTCCACCTTGTCCGATTAGAAGCGGCCTGCATCCATCATTTCCCCGCGGACCTGACCAGTGCCTCGTTTTTCGAAACTAAAAGCTACAATTCTACAGATGAAATTCGATGTACATTGCGTAGCTGGTCAAAAATCCTGGTTTTATAATGTCCCACTGGCTACGCAATGTACATCGAATTTCACCTGTAGAATTGTACCCTATAGTTTCGTTGCATAGGCCACAGATCGTCTGTCCATCTCGCGAGATCGTGCGTTACCTATTGAGCTGATATTTTTCTGCCAATACTAGTTTCGCAATGTCCAATATTTTCCGTTGGACGAAGGTCCGAAACATTATGATTATGAATTTATTTCACGATGCTTTTAGTACTGCGAACCGAAACCATTAGCGGGTTCTGCAATACGAATACTAATGGGCCTGTTCCTGCGAACTGTTTTTCTGTTCGGTCCATTTTTCTTGGTAATTGAGAATTGTACGTTATTTTATTAGAAGGTAGACGAGTGTGCGAGTGTGTCAGATTTCACTCTCTTTCCCTTTTCCTTTTCGTGTGGGACACCGAGTCGTCCGATTTTACCTGGTTTAACGTACTTGGTAAACTTGATGTTGGAAAACTTTGTTTTCAGTTTAAAAATACTTATATGATACACTTGAAATGAAAATAAGTACTGAACCTACATTATTTACATACATACATATATTACGCCGTTCTCTTTTGTCCCATACATTGACAAACTGACAGACAGAAACATTTTATTGCTCACATTCAAACATAATATTATGATTTACTGAACTTAACAGAAAAATATCTACAGCATCACCAATTTCAGACAATATTGTTACTATCATCTTAAAATATGCTCATTCTTGAATATGTTACCTTTGACGGTAATTTCCAAGAAAAAATAGTAACAAAAGTGAGGCGACTTAAGGATTCGAGGGGTTCATGTATATTACAATTTTAGGCGACAGGCTGACAACCCGTCTGTCACTAAAGTGAGAGATACACGATTTATCAGAAACGGCCCTCAATATTTGTTAGACGTGGCAATAGCGACCGTTTTTTATGGCCGTTATCGCTCTACCTACCGCACAAGGAATAAAGGGGTGAAATTGTGGTAAAGCGCAAAATTATTGGTTGTCTGTTATAATTTAAGTAGCTTAATAACCGAGGCCGCAGATTCACAAGGGCAATAATCGTCCATTACGTAACAGGTTTAGCTCATGCAATTTACTGGCACCGCCGCAAGATATAGCTCATTCGCTTAGTTAGTGTCGCGACCAGCGTAACTTGACCTGAATGCTCCATACACGCACGTACGGGCACGTACTGACAATTACTCTGGTCGTGACACTATGTAAGCGAACGAAGTATACCAATTTGATTGCTAATTTGCATTCACTTCATACTTGTAAAGTGCTTATATTGAATGTTACATGATTTTGATAGCAAAACTCTGTCACCTGCAGGCTTAGTCGGGTCATTGGACGACTCGGTGTCCCACTCATAAAAGGAAGAAGATAGCGTAAAGCATCATAAGCTTGCCTGTAGCAACTGTTCCTGTATTTTAAGGATCGACTTTTACTAGTTTTTCAAACATTCCGTCGACATAGTTCCCTTTGTCTCTTCTTTCTAGTTTCCAATACGCTTTTTAGGAGCATTTAGAATCGAATAGTATTTTTAATAGTCGGCATGTTTAAGGTATATGTCACACTTGTCATCATCAACAGCCCACATCCACCTACTGCAGGGTATAGGCCTCTTCTCTATTGCTCCACTACTCCTCACGATCCTGTGCCTATCTAATCTATTGAGACCCGGTCGATGTGAAGATGTCATAGGACCACCAGGCTGATGGTCTACCCATTGGTATTTTTCTTCTTCTTAGCGAATCGATTCTGGCGCTCAAATATATTTGGACCAATACTCAGTATAGTTTGGTATTTTTGTTTGACGCAATTACTTCACCCAAATAATAGAGAGGTCAAATCACTGGCAGAGAGAAGTTTAGTAAGGAAATTACTCCACCGACAAGAAGACATACTCTTCAATCCTATAACTAGACACCATACGTAATACCCGTGTGATGCCGTGTGATGCCGGCTTAGAATAGCATCACCCCACATCCTTCCCGTGGGTGTCGTAAGAGGCGACTAAGGGACTCGAGAGTATTGGTGTATTACAACTTTTAGGCGACAGGCAGACAACCTGTCACTATAGTGATACACATGTTTTCCGAAACAACCTTAGAAAACAATACTCAAAAATGTCAGACGTGGCGATAGCGACCGTATTCTTACGGCTGTTAACGCTCTGCCTACCCCGCAAGGGATAAAGGTGTGATATATGTATGTGTGTATACGTAATACGTCTGTAATATATCTGAAAGTCGCCACTCATGGCCATTTCTCGCCATCTGCCATGTTCTCCCCAGAGCTATCATATTAGCCAACAGAAGGTCAAAAGCTAGCAACTTTGGCGCGCAAATAAATAAACAAAATGGCGACAAAAGCGATTCGTTTTGGCGGCAAAATGGGAAAAGTTTCGAGCGACAATCATGAATGATTGATCGTCCGCAGGTGGCGACAATTCTAGTGGTTTGAGGATTACTACCTTTTGGCTTGGTACCTTTAGATTATGGATAATATTTCGTGTATACTTATTAGATAATTTGTGTATCACGTATCGTTTCGGTGTCGTGTTTTTAAGTGTAAACTCGCGCAAAAATGGCGAAATCTACCATGGAAGCGTTAGAAAAAGTTATCAAGAAGATCCTCGGACCGATTGATGTGAAAATGACAAATATTTTGGACCAGATGAAGAAGATAGACGAAAAAATAAGTGTACTAGAAAATAAATCATTGACAACGAAACCAGGACATAGTAAGCGACTCTCGACCTAACGGATCGACAGCTACCAAGTCCCAAGAAAATAATCGCGTAAACCCCAACTCCAAGCAAAACGCCGCAGCTACGACCGTGACTCAAAAGATTAGGAGGGGATCGCTGCCGGCGAGCGCCGCTCGAGGCAGCGGCGGTGGCGGCGGGGGCAGCCGCGCGAGCTCGAACCCGAACCCGCGCTCGGCGGACCCGCCGCACTCCACACCTGTTCCTAAGCCAGCTACACCGACCGACGCACAAACAGCGACGAATACGATAAATAACACGGATGACATACATGACGAAAATGATATTTTAGGAGGACCCTGGACAGTGGCGGGATCATCCAAACGACGTACCACTAGGAAACCGAAACGTGTCACTATCACCGGAACCGGCCCAGCGGACAGCCTAGTGCAAACAGCCGTAAGATTTAAAAAGATTCACGCATGTTTTTTTAAAGCGGAAACATCAGTTGAAGCTATCCAAGCATACATGGCCAAATTAAGCAATAGCGAATCGTCAGATTTTATTGTTGACAAACTGCCACTTAAACACCAATTTTACGCATCTTTTGGCATATCAGTTCCAAGTGATAAATTTGACTTTTTCATGTCTGCCGAAAGCTGGCCTCCGGGCACAGTAATAAGCCAATGGTTTCGACGCAGCGGGGGGCGCGCCCCCCGTCCTCACCCAGCCCTCGAACAATGTGCGCCTGCGCAAGCGCGACACACGGACACCGCAAACATCGCAAAAAACAACGGATAAGAAGAAAATAACTATAGCTCATCAAAATATAGAGTGTAGGTATTAATTCTAAAACTAGACAATTAGAAGCATTACTATCTACGGAATTAAAATGTGACATTTTAGTAATATTAGAACACTGGCAGAAAAACAATCAACTAGTATCAATAACTCTTTCAAATTACGACTTAATTTCCTATTATTGTAGGCCAAATATACAACACGGGGGAAGTTGCATCTACGTAAAACACGGTATTAAAGCGTTAAACAGACAAGATTATTGCGACCTCTCAGTTGAACAAGTGTTTGATGTTTGTGCCATTGAACTAATCGACGAGCGCCTTCTTGTAGTCGGTATTTATCGTTCCAATCTCACCCACGTCAACTTATACTTACCATTATTTGAAAAACTTATGACTAAAATAACAGATGAGGGCATCGACGCAATTATCACTGGTGATACCAATATTAACACGCTAGTAGATTCACCAATAAGACGTCGGCTATTCGATGTATTAAATAGCTATAATTTTAGCCAATATATCGAATCTGGTACACGTTTCGAAAACTCCAAGTGGACCTTGCTCGACCATGTGTACGCGAACATCCCTAGCGACCGTGTGTCAGCCGCAGTTACTTTGCAAACTCACGTAAGCGATCATTTGGCGCAGAGGGTAAACATCGAAACTCCCGATCGCGATAATGCGCCACAAATAACAAAGCGTGTTTTTTCACATAGAAATATAACTAATTACGGCTTAGCTTTGCAATCTGTGGATTGGCAACAAGTCATACTAAACAGTAACGACTGCCAATCACTGGCGAATTCAATTCTATCCGTGATGACTAACAAACTGGATTTGACCTGCCCAGTACGCCGAGCCGCAAATAAAGTAGGTAGCACTCCGTGGGTGGACGAGGAGGCGGTAAATCTTAAACTACTTATGCATGATTTCAAGAACTTAGAACTAAAGTATCCGTTAAACATTGACTTTGCAAATATGTCTGCTAAACTAAAAATGAAATATGCAATTACGCTAAAAAATAAGCGAATGAGTTATTTTGGGTCATTAATAATGAATCATAAAAACAAAAACAAATGCATGTGGCGCGTCGTGAATGCGGAGTTAGGTAGAAGGGTTCGCGATTGTGTAGATTTTACTGAAATCATCAAAAACAAAGACGGAACCCCTTTTGCAAATAAAACAATATTAACAAATACGTTAAACAACGAGTTTGTTGCCGCCGGACTAGTGTGCGGAGCGCCTGCCGCGAGTGTCGCATGCAGCGTCGCCGCGCTTGCCGCCGTCCGCCCCGCCAGCGATGAATGTGTGTGGTTCGCGCGTTTCTCGCCCGACGAAGTTGAGAAAATCCTACAGAAACATATCGCACCCAAAAACAGCACTGATATTTACGACCTGTCTGCGGACGTTATTAGGCGAGTGAGCACCACAATCAGTGTGGTATTAGCTTACCTTTTTAATGAGTGCATACGCAGCGGTTCTTTTCCAGACGCACTAAAGAAAGTAAAGATCGCACCTCTTTATAAGGGTAAGGGCAAAAAGTCGGAGATCAGCTCCTACCGCCCAATATCGATGGTGCCAGGAATAAGCAAAGTGATCGAAGTAGGCCTAAACAATAGGCTTTTAAGGTTCTGGGCAGCTCGAAACGTAATGTCTCCGCGGCAGTACGCATACCGCGCCGGCCGCAGCACTACGGACCTGGTTCGGGAGGTAGTGTGGCAAGTTTTGTCCGCGCGAGAGTCTAAGAAAAAAGTAGCGATTCTCTGCTGCGACCTCTCGCGGGCTTTTGACACCGCCGATCACACACTGATCGAAAATAAATTAATACACTACGGAATCGAGGGGCCGGCTCTATCAGTGCTGATGTCCTTCATGATGGATAGAACCCAGATAGTGGTAGGAGATAGGGGTAAAGTTAAGTCCTCTGAAATGAAAAATATTATGGGCGTGCCGCAGGGATCATGCCTCTCTAATACACTTTTCAGCATCCTACTTAATGATCTCCCAGAGGCTCTACCCGGGGTTGAAGTGTACATGTATGCGGATGACGTCACCGCTGTGGTCACTGCGCCAACGGAGATGAGGCTCGAGGTTGAGCTAAATAAAACTGTGCAGACACTACACCGGTGGTTCAGCTCCAACGGATTAGCCCTCAATAAAGCGAAGACGTGTTTTATGAAAATCAGCCTTAACGGCCACGCGACAAAGCCGACGCAGGTCCTCGCTGCAGCTACACCGCTGGAACAGGTTGCATCCACAAAACTGCTGGGTTTCCGGCTGGATAGTGTTCTTGCATGGGAGCAACAGGTGGACGAATTGTGTACCCGGCTTGGCCGGGCGAGCTTCGCGTTGCGACGCCTGGCGAGCACCGTATCCAGGGACGTAGTCATGAACTGCTACTTCGCTACCGTACACTCCGTTCTTGCGTACGGGACAGAGCTATGGGCGCGCAGCAGCGAATGGCGCCGTGTGTTCTCGATGCAGAAGCGAGCGGTCCGTGCGATCGTGGGAGTGCCTGACGACGTCTCTGCTCGCGAGCACTTTATAGAACTGCATATCATGCCGCTACCATGCATATGGATATATCAGACCGCCATATTCACGCACACAAATCTTGATTTGTTCAATCGCAAGGGCATCAATGAGACCCGGTCCCTGCGAAGTAATAAGAATAAAGACCTTCTTGTCGCAAACATCAGACACAAACTCGCAAAGACGGAACAATCGGTATACGTCACAGGTCCCGCGGTATACAACCGGTTACCGCTCGATGTGCGTAATGCAACTTCCCTACCAGTTTTCAAAAACAAATTAAAGAAATGGTTATTATCTAATCAATTTTATGACTACAATGAATTTTTTAATCTAAAAGTAATTGTATGAAATGTACATTAGTGATTATTTTGTTCGAATTGTTAATTGTTTTATAATTATTATGAATTATTTTAATGAACTACTATTATTTATTATAATAGTACAATCATACTTGACTTGTAACCAGTGTTATAAATAAAATTATCATTTATCATTTATCATTATCATTTATCATTTATTACAGTGATAGGCTGACAACTTGACAATAATACATTACTAGATTTTTCTGTAGGTAACAGCCGTCAAATATTTATATTTTCCGTATTTTTACTCTGTCTACCCTGCAAGGGATAAAGGGGTGATATATGTATGTATGATATTAATCAACATGGTTCTACTTTACATACCTATCCAACTGAAATACTTGAAACCGTCATACATATAAGTTTCCAGCAAGTTCAGGCTTACGTGTCCTCACTTGTGTATTTTATACTTACACTTTCAAATCACAGTTTGCCGTGTGGTACATACATACATACATACATACATACAAACATACATACATACATCACGCCTCCATCCCTTGTGGGGTAGGCAGAGCGTTAACGGCCGTAGAAATACGGCCACTATCGCCACGTCCGACATTTTTTTGCCGTGTGATGCCGACTTAAAATATCATCACCCTTATTCTATCCGTAGGTTTCATAAAAGCGACTAAAGAATAAATTCACTCGGAGAGTAGGCACTAGCGTTCCCTGTGAATGCTACACCCTAACTACCAAGTTTGGGAACTATGGGAAATACCCCTCAATTGGTCGAGGACTATGTTCAGAAATGGTCTGCTGTGTTAGTTGAATTTACCATTTAGCAACAAGTTCTGTTCGAAACCGCATTTTTAAGGTAGTACAAGTACTCAAGGAACAATTTCTAAAGACATAAAAAAGTTATCTAAACTGACGCCACAAGGTATATTATGTTTAATGCGCGTCTAACTTGTTTGTGGTAAGGCCAAGTCAGTACTATTCAGTGGGAAGGCTCCTTTTTTTAAACACTTTGAACGTTACGCAAAAATGGGTGGTTCTTATTTGGCCCATACGATGGGCCGCGTGGTATTCAAAGGCTAATTAAAATCGCAGTAAGATACAAAACGAAAGCGCACGAGTAAGGACACGGCCATACGGTTCTCTGTGGTTTCGGGATACGGTTAATCCATAGACTACGGTTTTGGAGGTCAGATGGTAATGGTCCCCCTTATAAATCAGCGGTTTAACTTAACCAGGGTCAGGTGTATAGAGAACCTGTAACTTATGTTCAACTATTTGTAATTGAAACTTGCCCATTTGTTTTGATCAGTCCTAAGGTAAAGTAGGAAGTTAATTTTATGCAATAACAAATAAATTAGACAGTCTTTTCGAGTACCTATACGAAATTCGAATAAGAAATCGGATATCGTAATATGACATAGTTGCCGCGTGAAATTTGTATTATTTAACACGTAGGTATACGATTCACTATAGGAGTGTTACATAGCATGATAATAAGCTGCCCTTCGATAAAAACGTAATTTACCAAAAGTTAAGATTATTTGTTTACTTATCTTATAAGTTCCAGCTGGATATAGCCTAGAAAACAGATACCTGTAGCGATCTATAGCAACCTCATGGAGCTCACTCAAGTGGTTCGCTAGCAAGCAAGACGCAACTGGAGTTCTCAACATATTAGGTAGATGGTGCCACGTGACAGAACAATGAGCCTGAAACGCGGTATCGAAGTGCACCGGTAGTTAAGCCTACTTAGATATAATATGTTAATTGTACCTACTTACCTTTATATGTGTTTCATATATTTATTATTGTTACCTTTTTATATTATTAAGGAATACCATTATAGCACAGGCTTTTTAGCTTAAATGGAGACTCCGTACAATACTTAATTTAAGGCTCTTTTGTAAAGCAACAATAAAATATTTTATTTTATTTTATTTATTTATTTTACCGTACACCGCGCAATGCATATAATACAACTTTCAATCCAATCCAGGTGGACCCGTCGGTCCCCTGGTGCAGCTTGACAGCCACAACTTGTGCTGGGGCAACGACCATACGATAATCAGTTGACGAACGTGGATGGTCGATGGCCCAGGCTGAGAACGGGGTGCCGGATCCTGAGGTTACCGAATCGTATCTCCACTACTCGGAACGAGCTCTTTAAGCCACTCGAAAGCGGCTTCTTTAGCTGGTGTGTATACCATGCGCAAAACAAACTGGCCCGCAGCGATCTTGACGGAGGGTGTAAACTTTTACGCGAAATTACAGGGTGATATTTAGGTAAAATAAAACTGTTTCTTTCTTCAGTAAAAAACGGGCGCAACGCAGACTTTGTGAACACACTGGATTAGCCGGAAACCTCTTGAACGCCCACTTCTAGACTTGGATGGCTGCTATTTTCACTGGAACTGTTGACTTGACTAGAAAACAGCAGCCACCAACCCATAGACTCGAGCGTTACTGTAGGGAGAGCCGCGGTTCGCTCTTGATTTCTAGCGCTAATCAACTCGGCTATTCACTACGTGTGTGTCACTTATCAACGCCTTGCCCTTTATATTGTAGTAATAGTTACAAACATTTTTGCATTTATGAAACATATACATGGTAGCTATTTAAATATAAAGTCTTAAGGTTCTAGGTATTATACAATTATTGTTATTGGACATTTACTGACAATATTTTTGCATATCACAACAAATTATGAGACTAAATAATTTCTAATTGGATATGTAGATTTTTCTACATATTATTCTTATATTCTAGGTGTGTATTTATACTGTAGGCATGTACTAAAAATAGTTTGGATGATGCAATTCTCCAGATATAGACGTAAACTGAGTTTTTCTTACCAGCTATGTCCAATTTTTGTGATATGACTTATTAAACTATTTACATGGTGTATACGTATATTAAACGATAAAAAAGGGTATACACAACACAGAATGAACTTTAAAATTTACAAAACAATCACAATAAAGGAGAAAATAACAAAATTAGAAAATGGTGAAAATGAAATAAATTCAAAAAATGCTTATAACTACCTAAACTACTTATTATCTAATAAAGAATTGAAAATGATTAATTTACTCGAGCTACGCAAGTATGTAGCTCAAATATAACGAAAGTTATAGAATTAAAACAAAAAACTTAAAATTAGCTATAGGAAAGTATTTACAAAAAGGGGCGTGGCGACCAGGTGGCGCCACTAGGTAATATGGCTGGAGCAATACGGGTGAGAGAGCCGCTGCAATTTTATTGCAGCAAAACAGGTAATGCACTGTGTTGTTATTGAGACGTACCGTCTACTAATGATAATAGGAATGTTATGAATGATAAGAAATTCTTAAGTACATAGAAACAGATGTTCTTATTAGTTAGGTTTGAGCTGGGCGGTACTGGTGTGGCTTTTAGATATCAGTGTTGGTGAAGTATGCCCAAGCTTTACATAGTTAATTCTTATGAAATATGACGTGAAAAGTAGGTATATATGTACTACGTAATACTATGCTTAATACTATTTAAACCAAGGGAGGTGAGGTGTTTACTTAATAGGTAAGCGGACGGTACGTAGTGACAATCTTGTCATTGTTTGCTATCGGGTTCCCACCAATAGCGCTGTTCGCCGACATTCTCCCCCCGGTGCGAAAGTGTAGTGAGCACTCAATCTTCGTGAGGCGATATGTCATGGTTAGATAAGATTACTAGGCGTGATGCCGGTCGTCGTAGTATACCAGCGGTCGTTCTTACTTCGACTACTCGTACTCGTCCGTCGGGTCCAGGTAAGACAGTGACGACTTCGCCTCTAGGCCAAGAGTTTCTAGGTAGTGTTGAATCGACGATCAGTACGATATCACCTGGGGCGGGGTTCTGATAACGTTGTGATTTGTTATTTTGACGCGGTAATAAAGTAGGTAAGTACTCGCGTGTCCATCTCGCCCAAAAGTGATCGGCGAGTCTCTGTGAAGCCCTCCAGGTGGATTCGTTAGCTATGTCACTGTCGTCGAAAGTACCGAACATCGTGTTTCCGTTCGAGCGCCCTATCAAAAAGTGGTTAGGTGTCAGCGCTTCTTCTTCGGTTTCGAGTGACACTGCGGTCAACGGTCTGCAGTTAACCGTGTGTTCGGCTTCTAGCAGTAGAGTGTGTAATACTTCTTCACGCGGACTTCTCTCTTTCAATGTAGCGGCTAGCGCAACTTTTATAGATTTCACTAGTCGCTCCCATGATCCACCCATGTTAGGGGCGCCAGGAGGTATGAATTTCCATTGAATTTGTCTACTCTCTGCGTATTCTTTGAGTCCGTTATTACACTCGCTCCATATCTCTGCGAGCTCTCGATTAGCACCTACAAAGTTGGATCCGTTGTCACTGAAGATAACAGCTGGTTGACCTCGTCTTGTCATGAATCGTCTGAGGGCAAGAATCATGGACGACGATGAGAGTGAGGCGGCAAGTTCTATATGTACTGCTCGCGTGGTAAGGCATGTGAATAGTGTACCCCACCGTTTCTCATGTCGTCGTCCTATAGTGATAACCATCGGCCCAAAGTTATCTATTCCGGTACAGGTGAACGCAGGTTGATTACGTGCTAATCTTTCGATAGGTAAGTTACCATGTGGTGCCATCTGTGGCGTTTTACGATGTACTCGACACCATTGGCACGTGTGTACTATCTTTCGTACGGTGCGACGTAGTGCTAGGATGTAGTATTTTTGTCTTAGCTCGTTCATAACTGTTTCGTGATTGCCATGATTGAATTCACAGTGAGTGTGGTGAATAATCAACTGAGTTATGTAGTGGTTGGCATCTATCACAGCTGGTCGCTTGTATGTACTTATCTCGTTCGATATTGCGTCGATACGTCCCTCTATGCGAAGTATATCATGCTCATCGATCTTTGTACATAGATTTCGTAATCGCGATGCTCGTTCTAGAGGTTCGCCTTTTTTGATGCGGTTTATATCGGTGCTGAAGCTTTCTTGTTGTATACGTCGAATGAGTAGTCGTTCGGCTTTCTCGATAAACACGGGTTCGAGCTGCGTATAGGCCATCTTAGGAAGTGTGATTGTGGGCCGTTGCTCAGATGCCTTTCTTGGCGTTTTAACGAACTTGCGTGTCATGAGCGCTGTCTCTTTGGTGGTTGGATTGGCGAGCGCTTCAAACTTTTGAGTAGCCTGTAAGACGCGTGCTGTCGCGCGTAGTAATCTCTGCCATGACGAGAATCTCGTTGCATCTGGTAGACACGTAGATAGCAGTGGTCGTTCGCGAAGCGCGTGAATTTTGACGATCTTCTCTTCGCCAGTAACGAGAGGGAAAGGGAGGGGTTGACTCGACTTAATTAACTTATTTTCTATAGGCCATGAAGTAGTATCTAATTTGAGAAATGCAGGACCGGTGTACCATCTGTGTGAAGCACCAAAATCTTTAGGTACGCCGCGAGTAGCGTCATCAGCTACGTTATCTTTGGTAGGTACCCAACGCCATTCGGTCGGTCGAGTGCAATCTTCTATTTCCGCAAGTCTATGCGCTACAAAAGGCTTGAATGTCCTAGGGTCTGAATGAATCCACGCTAAAACCGTACGAGAGTCTGACCAGAACGTCTGGCTTCTAACTACATAACTCATCTCGTTACGAACTGTTGTTGCTAGGCGACAACCTAAGACTGCAGCTTGCAGTTCCAACCTAGGTATGGAGACGGGTTTAAGGGGCGTTACCTTAGCCTTTGCGGCTAATAAACTAACATGAACCGTGTCGTTAGGTAGAACTGAACGTAAATATACGGCCGCTGAGTACGATCTTTCGGATGCGTCTACGAACACGTGAAGCTCTGTTGTGTCGGAGTCAATGCCCGGAGGTACGTATCTAGGTATTTCTAACCCTTGTAGGTTTTTAACGTGCGCTAACCATTTTTGCCAAAGCGTGTTTACTTCGATTGATACGGGGTCGTCCCAGTCTATACCGGAACGCCATATTTCTTGTATGATAGCTTTACCTTGAATGGTAATCGGCGATGCTAAACCTAGCGGATCGAAAACGGACATTACCGCGCTGGCTACCTCGCGCTTAGTGGGAGCGCGCTGGCCCTCAATGGCCTCTATTGGAGTGTTCCGCAAGTTTAACGCGAAACTTAAAGAGTCTTTATTGATTTTCCATATAAGACCTAGAGTTCTTTCGTACTGATCTTTGCTACCCAATAGAGCGTCCTGCGCGGGACTAACTGCGTCGCTAACCGACTCTAACGTAGTGGAATCGTTACTAGCCCAATTTCGCAAGTCCATTTTCGCGTTCTTGTGAATCGTGTCCACTTCGCATACCATCTTTTTTGCCGCGTCTACGTTGGGGAAAGCCATTAAAAAATCGTCTACGTAGAACTGTCGTTCGACGGCGCGTGCGGCTTCGGGATATACGTGGGCGTGGCTAGCTGCGTTCTTATTTTTCACGTAGATGGCGCTGCAAGGCGACGAGGTGGCTCCGAAAATGAGTGACGTCATACGATATTCGCGCAACGGTTCGTTCGCACAATCGCGCCATAGGAATCGTAAGCTATCCCTATCTTGTTCGCGAACGCCTACTCGCAGAAACATCTCTTTGATGTCGCCTATCACGGCCACTGGGCCTTCGCGGAATCGCACGAGTACCCCAAACAAACTTTGTAAAAGGTCGGGGCCCGAAAGTAAGGCGTCGTTCAAACTAGTTCCGTTTGACTTAGCTGCTGCATCGAAAACTAATCGCTCTTTCTTTTTCTGCGGATGAATGACCACGAAATGTGGTAGGTACCAAACGCGTGGTGAAGTAGGTATGGTGGGCGCGAGCTCGGCATAACCTTTATCGATTAAGTTTTGCATTTGTTTGTGATACTCTGTTTTACTATCAGGCATTTTCTCTAACTTACGCTCTATGTTAAAGAAGCGTCGCTCTGCCTGTTTACGACTGTCAGGCATGGTTTGACATTCCGGTTTCCATGGCAACCCTACCTCGTAACGCCCGTCTGGCAAGCGTTTTGTTGTTTTCTCTAAGATTTTTATCGCCTGCATCTCGGGATCGTTTTGGGGTCGCTTTGGTTGGATACCTAACGAGTCTATACTGAATTGATCTTTAATTAATTCGTCTATTGAATGAGATCTGGTTGCGGTTGCCGCGTAGTTTACAAACGCGACTGTCTTGTTGTACCCTGAGGTGAAGCCATGCAGGGTCCAACCTAAGCTGGTTAATGACGCGACGGGTTCATTTTTCCTACCTTTCAACAACTTATGTCCGACTAACAAATGCCAGTTGTCTTGGCCTATGAGTATCGTGGGCCGCGCTGATGGGTAGGTAAGTGCGTCTCGAACTTCGTCTAAGTGCCTACACTTAGCTATGACATCGGTAGGTACGTCTTGCTCTTCTATCTCTAACTTCGAAATAGTTTGTGCTTGCATAGACTCGATGTTACGTGCGAATAAGCCCTTAATCTTTAAGTCTAACTTGTAAGAGTCGCTTTCGTCTATCTTGTTTCCGCCTACGCCTACGATACGTAAGGTTTCCTTCTTGCCCTCCGGTGCAACGGCGAGGGCAGTGTCGCGTTCAATGAGCGTACTAGTGGAGCCTCCATCGAGAAAAGCGTACGTTTCTATCTTTCCTACAGGCCCGTACAACTCTACCGGAATTATTTGTAAGTATGATTGTCTATCCTTTGATAGTGCGTTAACAGACGAAATATGCACGGTTTTTACTGTAGTTTCTTTCGTAGGTATGGATTTGACAGGTGCGGTTGGTTTCACCGAGCTACTGCGTTGCCTTGGAGATTCCCCCTCTGGTGAGTAATGCAGCAGCCTATGATGCTTTGAATTGCATCCCTTTACGCCGCAAGTCCTTGCTTTGCACACGTCCCTACGATGTGTACTATCTAGGCATCGAAAACAATAACGATGATCGCGTGCTACTTGCCATCGTTCCGCTATACTTTTCTTTTTGAATACTTCACAATGGAGTAAAGTATGATCTTGTCTGCATAGTTTGCATTCTTGTGTCTTTCCTTTACCTACTGCCGAGAACACTTTGAAGCGTTCATACTCGCTATCCGAGTCGCTAGGTGAGCTTAGTGCTTCGTCTATAGATCTCGCCGCGGACCGCGCGCGCGCGCCTAGGGAGTGAGGGGTTTCTACTTCCTCTTCCTCGTCTTCGCTATCGCTATAGTAGGATTTCTTAGGTTTCCTAGCTACGTTTACGCAACGTCGCGGCGTGCTCTCTTGCTCGTCTGAGCTATAATCGGACGAAGAACTATCCCGTTCGTATTGACGTCTAGTGGCGTGAATTGGTCGGCGAGTAGGTGTGAACTTAGTTTTAGCGCGCTTGTCTACACTTCGTGATAGCCTGTACCTATCAACCGCCTCGGTGGCGGGAGTCATGGAGCTGTACCTATCAGCGATATCACTTAGGTATTCGGACATGACCTGGAGGTCTGGGCGCGCTTTGTTGTCTCGTAGCCACGTACCCCAACCGAAACGTTTCTCTAACGTTAGTTTACTTTCAATGCACTGCAATAGGTCGGGCGAGTTTAAGTACCTACTTTGGTCTAGAGATTTAATCATTGACACCGTGTTGGCTATGCGACTCGCGAACTCGCTTGCGTTACGGCCGTCTTCGGCAAGTTTAGGCATAGCCTTCAATTTACCTATTTCGGCTAGGACGATATGTTCGGGACGACCGTACCTCTTATCAAGTATGTTTATGATTTGTTCCGGGCTGACTGCCGTACTGATAAGAGCGCGTACTGATTCCCTAGCTTGCCCGCGGAGGGCTTTGCGCAATCTAGCTATATTTTGAATGTCCGTGAATAAATTCTCTGTGTCTCGATAGATCGCGGAGAAACCTACCCATTCCGTGATGTCACCGTCGAAATATGGTAGTTCTTGTAATAATTTGGTTGAATTTGAACTCCTATCGCGTGGCTGTGCGTTTACGGAGATCGCTCTAGACAGTGAGTTCGCAAGGAATTCAAGTCTATCCATGTCGGATAACGTGCCGAAACTAGGTTGTTCGCGCGCGCCTGAATCTGACCGGTAGGTATTGTTACGGCGGTTTTGATACGCGTTATCATGCTCGTAAGTTGACCGGTTGTTACGGCTTTCGTTTGGCGGCGGATTAGTCGTTTGTGATATATTATTTACATTTTGATTACGGTAATTGGGTATATAATTTTGATAATTAGAATTTTGATTGTTGTTACTCTGTAACCTATAGTTTTGAGGTGGGCCTTGCCCAGTGTTTTGATACGAGTCGCCATCGTATTCAAATGTGACGTGATTATTTAAATCGCGGGGTGGGCCTAGCCCAGTATTTTGATCCAACGAGTCGCCATCGTTTTGGAATCGGTTTTGACTACCCATACACTGTAGTCGGTTTTGGCTACCCATACACTGTAGCCGGTTTTGACTACCCATACACTGTAGTCGGTTGGGACCGCTTTGTAACGCTCCTCTCTCCCCCCTAGGGACCGCAGTATAGAGGGGCGTTCGTGAAGTGGGATCCGGGGCCGAAACTTCGTGCGATTGTACCCATCGTTCTACTTGAATGCTCTTTTGAAGGAGTGGAATCGGTTGCACTATCGTATCGACCTCACTATCATCGGCCGAATTGGTCACTGAATCTAAACGTGCTATCTCAAGTTTGGTTTGAGCGCAGGCTTGCTCAGCTGCTAGGCGTTGTGCAACTATTTTATCGAGTTTTAACTGTGCCTCTAATTGCCTCCGCTTTCGCGTGGACTCGGACGACCTCCGACTAGCTATGGATCGCGTCTCGTTTATCGCGTTACTGAGATCGGGATTACCCGTGAAGTCTAACAAGTTCTGATTGCTCGCATTATCTACCACTTCATGGCTACTATCCGTCTGCCCACGGGCATGTAACAACAAGTTATCCTGACCCTCTGCATACTCGCTACCTATAGGAGGTGACGACGACCTAACGCTAGACTGCGGCAGGGCGCTAGCTCCAGTCGGCGCACTCCAAGTGTCCGTACCGACTGTGCTAGATGGGCCTTGCGCCGAGTCTAACGCCTTGTCTCTTTCAGAGCGAAACATAGATCGCGTCTTCCTACGTTGTTGGTCTATATCTGGAGAATGCATCATCATAAAGTGTCGTATGCTGTGTGACTCGGGAGTGTAACTGTAGTATTTACGTGTGCCTATCGTGTCCTAGTGTTCATACGCGGGTTCCTACTGGTTGTGAGCCGCGTAGAGGAAGGAACGTGAAGGATGAGGTAGGGGGAGCCCTCCGAGGGTAAGCACTGAGTCCTCTAGTTGTCGGGGGAGCTGGGGGTATTGATCAGCTCCCTATACGTGTCTGGCCCCCAGAGTTCACTAAGGTGGAGTATTCGTTTCACTAAGACTTGATATTTTGGTTATCCTGACCAAAACCGGAATAAACTATTACTCCTTCCACCTTAGACCTCTGGAGTCAGCAAAGAGGGATCTCAGGACCGCCTCGGCAAGACCGGCCGACGCCGATGCCAACTCACCATCTACCTCTAGACACACCAAGTTAACACCAGCAAGGTAGCATGAGTCTAGAAGCAGCGTCTTCGGAATCCAGGTGTCTGTCTGCGTGCGCCGTGTACAAGAGAACGGTACGGGGTGGCAGTCTGTTTCGCAACACACAATATCCGCAGCGGAAGATACGATCAGTAATCCGGCTCGAAGGACCATGCAGCTTGACAGCCACAACTTGTGCTGGGGCAACGACCATACGATAATCAGTTGACGAACGTGGATGGTCGATGGCCCAGGCTGAGAACGGGGTGCCGGATCCTGAGGTTACCGAATCGTATCTCCACTACTCGGAACGAGCTCTTTAAGCCACTCGAAAGCGGCTTCTTTAGCTGGTGTGTATACCATGCGCAAAACAAACTGGCCCGCAGCGATCTTGACGGAGGGTGTAAACTTTTACGCGAAATTACAGGGTGATATTTAGGTAAAATAAAACTGTTTCTTTCTTCAGTAAAAAACGGGCGCAACGCAGACTTTGTGAACACACTGGATTAGCCGGAAACCTCTTGAACGCCCACTTCTAGACTTGGATGGCTGCTATTTTCACTGGAACTGTTGACTTGACTAGAAAACAGCAGCCACCAACCCATAGACTCGAGCGTTACTGTAGGGAGAGCCGCGGTTCGCTCTTGATTTCTAGCGCTAATCAACTCGGCTATTCACTACGTGTGTGTCACTTATCAACGCCTTGCCCTTTATATTGTAGTAATAGTTACAAACATTTTTGCATTTATGAAACATATACATGGTAGCTATTTAAATATAAAGTCTTAAGGTTCTAGGTATTATACAATTATTGTTATTGGACATTTACTGACAATATTTTTGCATATCACAACAAATTATGAGACTAAATAATTTCTAATTGGATATGTAGATTTTTCTACATATTATTCTTATATTCTAGGTGTGTATTTATACTGTAGGCATGTACTAAAAATAGTTTGGATGATGCAATTCTCCAGATATAGACGTAAACTGAGTTTTTCTTACCAGCTATGTCCAATTTTTGTGATATGACTTATTAAACTATTTACATGGTGTATACGTATATTAAACGATAAAAAAGGGTATACACAACACAGAATGAACTTTAAAATTTACAAAACAATCACAATAAAGGAGAAAATAACAAAATTAGAAAATGGTGAAAATGAAATAAATTCAAAAAATGCTTATAACTACCTAAACTACTTATTATCTAATAAAGAATTGAAAATGATTAATTTACTCGAGCTACGCAAGTATGTAGCTCAAATATAACGAAAGTTATAGAATTAAAACAAAAAACTTAAAATTAGCTATAGGAAAGTATTTACAAAAAGGGGCGTGGCGACCAGGTGGCGCCACTAGGTAATATGGCTGGAGCAATACGGGTGAGAGAGCCGCTGCAATTTTATTGCAGCAAAACAGGTAATGCACTGTGTTGTTATTGAGACGTACCGTCTACTAATGATAATAGGAATGTTATGAATGATAAGAAATTCTTAAGTACATAGAAACAGATGTTCTTATTAGTTAGGTTTGAGCTGGGCGGTACTGGTGTGGCTTTTAGATATCAGTGTTGGTGAAGTATGCCCAAGCTTTACATAGTTAATTCTTATGAAATATGACGTGAAAAGTAGGTATATATGTACTACGTAATACTATGCTTAATACTATTTAAACCAAGGGAGGTGAGGTGTTTACTTAATAGGTAAGCGGACGGTACGTAGTGACAATCTTGTCATTGTTTGCTATCGGGTTCCCACCAATAGCGCTGTTCGCCGACACCTGGCCACAACACCCGGCCAGGGGGGTAGCTACCCTTTTCCCGACACCACCTGGACCTATCCTATCACCCGCCATCTAAGAAAAAAATTACATATTTACATCACGGTACAAAACTACAAGAGAGTATCAGATGAAACAAAAACTCCAACCATACCGTCTATATAAACAAAGGTCTCACTCAATTTGCATATAAATTGTATTCAAATCCAAAGTGCCTTTTTTTCTTCTCGCCAAAATGGAAGATTTATTGTACTCTGAAAAATCGCCTTGTCTCCAATTTTTTATGCGTTAAAAACCTGTTGGAACTGAGCTGGGCTTTTATTTTAC
The DNA here is from genome assembly GCA_029255805.1 of Keiferia lycopersicella. Classification (NCBI taxonomy): domain Eukaryota; kingdom Metazoa; phylum Arthropoda; class Insecta; order Lepidoptera; family Gelechiidae; genus Keiferia; species Keiferia lycopersicella. The sequence continues at coordinate 3,411,022 of JARACZ010000028.1, forward strand.
TAAATGTCTAAAAAACATGTTTACTGAGTGAGTAACGTCTCCGTTGTGATATAGTGATAAGGCGAGTGTTGCTTTTGAAAATGAAACTAAGCTTAAGGCGCTCTGCTGAAGTAAGGCCGATGAAAAGCGTTACTTTCGATCCAGTTTTTAAGCCTGTTATTGATGCTAACAAGACCTCAAAAAAATATATTACATACTCAAAGATATTGTCTAGTAGTAACACTATCGTATGACTCGATTGGTTAGATATATGTTAATGAAAAAATCTCAAAAAGAGCATTAAAAATATTTTCAAACCAATTTTATCGTTACTTGGACTACTATTTTGATATAGTTTCTTGATGTAGAATATTCCTCTTTTAATGCCCTAAAAATAACACTATCAGGTTTTAGTGGATGAACAGATTTTAATTCAACAAATCAATTTTTTCCAAAAATTAGAACGGTTCTCGCCGACAAACCAACCTCCCAATGACATCCCGCACCGCCCGCTACCCCGCCAGTACCCAAATGGCTCTTGCCAGCGTCGGTACTGTGTCAAAATTTCCCACAAAATTTACAAATATTTTTTCGTAATTATTACGTCGCTCATTTTACTTACGCGTTTGTGACATGGACAGATTGATTGATAAAATACTTTATGGCTGACACCAGAAGGCGTAGTTTAAGTTTGCGCTTATTATTACGTCGGTTATGTCTTTTGGCGAGACGAGCAACAATTTTATCATAGCTGTCGCTTCAGCTAGCCTTGACGATAGACGATATTTTATCTATAAGATAATGAAAAGCAAAAGTCTAACTGAGTCTTTTTACTTATAATAAGAAAGGAGTGATACATAACTAGTAATTCACTTTAAATATTTACAGGGTGCATTCTGAACATGAGTAACGTTTTTACAGTAGGTACCAAGTAATTTTTAATAAATTTTTTTCGAGATAACTCTTTGCTTCATCTGAACAATTTTCCCCCTATAACTTATTACAGAAACCGACACAGCGGTGCGTAATTAGATCCAGTGGGTGGTCATTCTACCACAGACCAGAGATATCATGTGCGCGCACGCAAATATATTTTTTTCTTTGTGCGTTTAACGTATCGGACGGAGCGAGTAGTGATATTTTTTAAGTCTGAAGACGATGTTACTTACGTACGCCAAGATCTTGCCACCTGAATAGTCTGTGATACCCATACGCTGTTCTGTGGTCGGGTTGGTATGGGATTTAGACGTACAAACAAATCTATGCAGAGAGCAGTCTTACCAGCTTCTACACAATTGCAATTTTTTTATGTTGCTCTTTGTCACGCTTTTGACAGCTGCTCACTCCGCTCGTCTGGCTCGTGGGTTGAAATCTCGGTTTTATTTATGACCCCTGTGTTCATTTTTAAGACAATTTCTTTTGACAGCTGCTCACTCCGCTCGTCTGGCTCGTGGGTTGAAATCTCGGTTTTATTTATGACCCCTGTGTTCATTTTTAAGACAATTTAAATGAAATGGAAATAGCATGAAAAAATTCATGCATATGAGTATGACCATGAAAATGAGCATGTGTATTAGAAATCATGGACAATAAAATCAACATGAACATATTACAGCATTAAAATTAGCATTGGCGTGAAAATGGGCATGAGAATAAACACGAGATGTCACTACGCACACACTACACGAACTTTAAAAGACCTTAAAACGTTTCGGATATAAAGTAGTTTTACTTTCTTTGGTATAGTTGTATTTTTTGGCGAATTCTTGATTTAAGGTGACAGCTGTCAAACTTAAACTATAAGTTTTTAGGGTAATATGGCACTTTCTATGTAGGAGTAGTATAAAAGTGAAAATAGATGGCGTGGTTTAGGAGCTAGATATGAACTTTTATGTTCATACTGACGCTTCCATCAAAGAGATAACAATATAGTAATAGTAGTTCCCAGTATCCCGTTGCGCGCCATCTATATTTCCTTAATATAACGTGGTACTTGACATATTCTTCAGAACAAAATATTTAAGTGGTCTGTGACTCTAGAAAGTCCCTAATTGTAGGGCTTGACGAGATATTTTTATACTTTCAATAAATAAATTTCAGTAAATGTAGACCAATTGGTAAATTGGAACAAAAGAGGTAGTGAAATAAATATTAAAAAGAAAAAACTAGAAAAGTAGGCCTTCAATAAAGCGCATTATTATGAGTGAGGCTACGCCTAGGGCAATTGTGGACTAAATAGGGGCCTGATTTTAATTTTAAGATATTGAAACGAATGAGTACTGAAATTCAGTTACTTTTGCACTACTATGCACTTTTTTGAGGTAATTGCACTTATAGTTTGCATTATTTTTTAATTTTCAAAACAGTTATTTTTCTAAAATATTCAATGGCGTTTGCGTTCCAGTTACCTTTACGCGTACTTTTTTCTATTCTTTATTATTATTTTTTTATTTTTATCCGACCGGCTTGGAAAAAAGATTATCTTTTTTATGGGATGTGACACTTAATTAAAGTCATTTGTAAGCTTCTTAGTTTTATATTCGCTATAATAACAAAGACCCATGTCCTGCTCCCTGTGGCTATGGAAGTAGAAGAAGGAATAACCTAATTTTCGGATTTTAGACAGAGAACCCCGGGTTTTTCGCCCACCATCGTATCGTACACTTGGTTCATAAAATTGTTATTGTTAAAATTGTTAATACTTGACCATCAAAGAGCTAAATGTAAAATTTACTACTTTGAATAAATAATTTGAGTTTGAGTACTTGAAAAGTGTCTGTTCACTCTCTGTTTCACACTCATTTACTCACCTATATTGCTATTCCGTTCTAGCATCATAGTTCAGAAATTCATCTAACATCTGGCTCACGTTCAAAAATTATCGTTCAGTTGTCCATTCGTTTCATTATACAGTTGCTCGTCTCATCTTACAAATCATTCCACATACATGATGTAAATTCTAGTATTTCACGGGCTACAGCCCAAGTCTACGGATGTTGGCACTTGAGCCGGCGGTATAAACAAAAAAAAACAATGAAGTACCTACCTATAGCAAAAAGCAAGCGTGACAGAGGGCTCCAGCGCAAAACGCCGTTTAAAATTTTAGTAGAATATCATTTTTGAATATTAAAAAGGAATGCAAACTAAAAGTGCATATATCTTGAGAACGGTAAATCGTAGAGCAAATGTAAAAAAATTTTCGTACTTACTCCATTTTTAGCACATTTTCCGACTTTGGACCATTTTTTATTATCATTGAAATCTTTGTTTACACTTTTATGAGTTATAATCATCTTTTGTGCAATCTATTCAAACTTTTTTTAACTATATAGAATCTGAGTCGCGTCGGCTAGATTTTTAAACATATTTCAACCTATGTTCCTTGGGGAAGTTGTTCAGTTTCAAAGACAGGCTCATAGAAAGAACTTGGTACTTATACTTATATCCTTTGTAATTAAATTTGTGTGTTTTAACTAGCTATTAAAGTCTTTTTAGGCCTTCCTCCTCTTCTGCGTCTATCCATCTACCCACATTCATATTAATTTCGTTACATTATCACAAAAAATTATAATTCACGAGTAGAAGTAAAAGTTCCACGGCCGGGATAAAGCTAAAAAATACTTAAATGGTGGTCGGACTGCGGTCATGTCCATAAAACACGCGAGGTGCGAGTGCGTAGTGTGCGAGCGCCAGATGATGTCTCAGAGCGCGGGGAGCGCGGGCGGCCCCCCACACCTCACCCCCTGAAATCGTGATTTGAGCACCAGATCCTGGCCTTAAGTGGAGCGCATACTTGACGCACAACGGAGCGCTAAAACAACGCAGCCGTCTGTCAGATCCATACTAGAAATGCCAATCCCTATTACTATAACCCACGTTAGTATATTATAATATAAGTCTATGCTAAAACCGCTCAACTGCTGTTGACGCAGCGCTATAGCAGTGTCGAGTGTGTGGAGTAGGAGTGACGTTTCTAATATATGTAGATCTGACAGACCACAGCGATATTTTTTTGCTCCGTCGTGCGTCAAGTGTGCGATCCGCCTAAATGTTTTCTGCAAAAAAGTAGGTACTTCAATAAAATTAAATTTGTCTAAAAATGATGGCAACATCGGGCATAGGTACCTACCACTTTACAGATACCTTAAACATATTACTTCAAGCAGCAATGTGTTTCGCGTGAAAATTGAATTTTAAGTAATTTTTGTTCACCCTAAGGGTTGCCTGCAGACTTTTAAAAGTTTTTCATGTCGAGCTTTCACAAGACATAGGTACCAAAATGAACCCTTTCATAAAATGAAACAAAGTTGGCACTGGCTAGAATGACAAGCGCCTCGGTTGTCCGGTAGCAACCAGCATCATTTAAAAATATATTTTTTTTTATTTACAATATTGAGTTCAGCTTAGCCAGTGACTTAGCACTGCCAGTGTCAATTTTTTTATCATTCTAGCCAATGACAAATTTATTGAATTGACGATAGAGTTTATTTTAACCAACTTCATATAAAAAGGATATTCTCAGTTTGACCTGTATGTACTATTATCTCGCGCATAGGTGAGCCGATTTTGATGCGGTTTTAATGAAAATTATTTATTAGATTTAGGAGAAGGGTTTAGGCATCTTAACCGACAAAAAAGGAGCTTCGCACTTTAACGTCCGTCGAAGTCAATTATCTTTTTAAAAAGTTATGATAATATAGCACTATGAGTTCAGTAAATCTCAAAAAAACGATAGTTGATTTTAGTATCTTTCGTGAAAAATGCGAAAAAAAACTTTCAACAGTTTGCAGCCCTAAAAGAACTTCACCTAAGAGGCAGGGATAATCATAGTGAGCATCCAATTTGCAAATAGGTATAAAAAATTGCTCAACGTGATAAGTACGTACTTACACGAAAATATTTAATACTGAAGTATTTTTTTTACATCAGGCTTTTGCATTAAATTGAGGTGGCATTTCACAAAAAAAAGTCAAGAAGTCTTTCGCAGGTGAAAACAGTTTTTTGTATAATAGTGCCATTAAAAAAAAATTATAGATGGGTATCTAGGAGCGTCTGTGGCCAAGTGGTCAGGACACCGGTCTTACAATCGTGAGACCCGGGTTCGATCCCCGCCATGTGCCAATGTGTGTTTACTCAGGTACGAGTGCATTTACCGACATCTTTCATAGCAAAGGAAAAACGTCGTGAGTGATGAAACCCGCATTCAAATAAAATTTGAATTCAGATGATATTTGGATGTGACTTAACCTAAGATTCGGGGTTGGCCTTCGGGATGCAGAGGTCAGATGGCAGTCGTTCTGTGTAAAAACTTGGTTTCACGCAAGATCCACGTCCAATCCCCTAGGTTAGGTAACCTCTACAGAGAGCGGAATAAGGCAAAGAGAGTCTAGGTCATTCGTGTATCACTCTAGTGACAGGTTGTCAGCTTGTCGCCAAAGTATTGTAGTACAACATGGAATAAATACAGATATCTAAGCCTAAGTCTAAGTTTATTTCAAGTTTCTTGGCTGAGTGTAAATTATTTTCATCTTGGAAATGTAACGATTTTCACGTCTGTCTAGAATAATTTATATTTGCTCTTTTGCCGAATTTTAGAGACTCTACAATGATTGTCAATTTGTTAGAGTACCTTCTTTAAAAATTCTTATTTGATGTACGAAACTGAACAACTCATTCTAAGGCCTTTTTCACTTAACTTTTACTTAATGCACAACGCAGCGGTCTGTCAGATACATACATACATACATACATATATCACGCCTTTATCCCTTGCGGGGTAGGCAGAGCGTTAATGGCCATAAGAATACGGCCGCTACCGCCACGTCTGACATTTTTTAGGATTATACTATAGTGACAGGTTGTCAGCCTGTCGCCTAAAAAATGTAATACACTAGTACTCCCTTAGTCGCCTCTTACGACACCTGTATGGTCTGTCAGATTCATACTAAGTTGTCAATCCTCATGCTAAAACCGCTCAGCCGCTGTTGACAATGTAAAAACAACGCGTCTGCGTCAAAATAACGAAGATGCGTCAAAATAGACCCGAAAACTGAACTTCGACATACGCTACTCCGGTAAAACACATACATACATACACAAATCACGTCTATATCCCTTCCGGGGTAGGCAGAGCGTTAACAATCGTAAAATTACGGTCGTTATCGCCACGTCTGTCAAACATTGAGGGCCCTTCCAAATGATTCGTTTATCGCTGTAGTTTCCTAAAGTTGTAATATCTGTGATATTAACATTAAGTGGGGGCTCTCGCACTTAATTAACGCTTCTTTGCCTCACGCCTCGAAAAAGAGCCATGGATTCATATCTACGCAAATATCTTTTGGATGTGGCAACTTGTATTTAGTATTGAAATACGAGGGTATGCTTTTTAATCTTTGATTATGCAATCAATCATCCTAAAAGGTCATATGATCGGATTGGTGAGTGCAGTGCAAGATATAGTTTTCACACGCTGCTGCCCATTCCCTGAATTCATCTCGTTGTCACCTGTTATGGCATTTATGGAAATATCAAGGTACAATAAATTATTTAAAAAAGCAACTTAAACTAAATAGGTAAATGCAGTCAAATAATTGTCATAGTGAGATTGTAGCTGGCCCCAAACGAAGGTACCACTCTTTTTATGGGTGGTGTCTTCTCTATTCCTTGTATAATATATCTCAATATTTGCCACATCCAATGCTTTTTGTTCATCCACGGCCTTTTACTCCAATTACTGATAAACTTGCCACCACCCACTGCTTTTCTTGCGCGATAATTTCTGTAGGCTTTAGTCTTGACAAAGACAAGCATAATAAAAGGTTTTCTTTTTGGGAATTAAAAAAAAACTAGTATTCCAAGAATTCGATAGATGGCGTTGAACCGACTATGTTACTAGATTTATATATAAATTCGAATGCCAAAAGACTAAAAAAAAAAACATTGCAACACTGACTGACAGTCTGGCATACACTGACACTTTCGTTCCAAATGAGTCCGAGTCCAAGGTTCAAAAAACAAAAACTTAATATTACGTTCCGTTTTTTGCGGTAACATATCAAGCACAGCGCCATCTATCCAGCGACGAAAAGAATAAAATTCCATATTGTGAAAATTTTTATATGTATAGTCGGTTTACTGACGATAGTAGAACTTGACAAGGTCATAAAAAAATACTGATGGAATGGTTACATGTTTCAAAATATTTTTTAAATTTTATTTGTTAGATAGATATACGCTGCCGACCGCGGAGGCCGATTGTGCCTCTTTGTCGCTCGTTTTGCGCTGTCGCTTGCACTTTAGGCCTTAAATGGAACGCCTCAGAGCGAGGTAACGCCGCATGAGTCATGTTTTTTGGTGCATGCAGCCGGCTCCATCGAATTGTAACACGTTATTAGGTAAAAACTCTTTTTTTTACAATTTACTCAGCGCCATCTAACTAAGCAAAGCTTGTACTATGGGAACTAGAAAGCTGATACTAAATACTTTTTTTGTCATTACTTAATAATACAAAGAAAACACCCAGACATGACACAATTATTTAAAAATTGATTTAACAAACATTTGTGTCCAGTGGGAATCGAACCCAGGATCGACGGCAGGGGTACTATCCGCTACGCCGTCGGGGCAGGCAATTGAAAGGGCCAATTTCAAAAACAAAATGGAAACTGTTCTTCCAACATTACGTTTTATTGTTTTTCCCTCAGGATATAGAAATGAAGGAAAAACCTTTCGCACTGGCTGGTAATAAAAAGATACAATATTTACTCAAAGAAAATGTCTCTCCGTTTTAAAAATAGAAACGTATTGCGATCTTTTCGAAGTAAAATGTTATGGAGTCAAAATGGGCGACAACCGATGTGGCGCAGTGGTAGTGCGACTTCCTCTGACGCAGAAGGTTCCGGGTTCGATTCTCGGTGGGTCACTTACAAAGTTGATATTTATCACTTTGTGAATTTGTCCCCAGTCTGGTTAGGACATTGCGGGCTGAACCACCTGATTGTCCGTAAGTAAGATGGTTTCGTGTTTCGGATGACACTTTCAGCCGTAGGTCCCAGATGCTGTCTATGATCACTTAGACGGCGGTCGTTACTCAACCATGTCAGAAGCCTGCTACTTGTAGTAGGCGGTTGAAAAATTCTGACACTAGGGTTCATCGGGTCGTTGGACGACTCGGTGTCCCACACGAAAAGAAGAAGAAAATGGGTCAAAACTTAGGCCCGTTTTTATGAATTGCACTCAATTCTGAGATCGATATTGAGTGCGACTTTGAGATGCTGTTAGTATTGACTGACGTTTGTCGAAATTGCTTTTGAGATTGATCCGAGAGTGGAGTGCTATTTATAAATACGGACCTAACGGTATCTTTTTTTTTTTAATAGCCTATTCAGGGTCAAAATGTGTTTAAAATTATTTATTACTATTATTGGTTGAATGGAAGCTTCCTCGTATATTACCTTTACGCATTTTTTTGCATTTGTATATAGTTATAGTGGCAATATAATGTAGCTTTATGTAAAATTTTGCGGTCTAACTGTTACTGTTGCCGTGTAATGCCGGCTTAGAATAGCATCACCCCATTTCCTAACCGTGGGTGTCGCAAGAGGCGACTGAGGGACTTGAGGGTTTCAGGTGTATTACAAATTTAAGTCGATAGGCTGACAACCTGTCACTGTAGTGAAGCATGAATTATCTCACACGGTCCTCAACATTTGTCAGACATGGCCATCGCAATCGTATTTTTACGGCCGCTAACGTTTTGCCTACCCCGCAAGGGATAAAGGCGGGATATGTGTGTATATGAGCCTCGCTTACACTAGGTTCATATAATTGTAATAAGAAACAATAGTAAAGTTGTTATATCTTTTTTACAATTACTGATTCTGACAAACAAAAAGTTATATGTAAAATTTACTATATTGAAAAAAACAAAATAATAATAAATAATAACATTAACTGGACTTTCAAGTTACATAACCACTGACTTAGTAACATAACTTGGAAATGGCGAAACTCGCGTAGAAAATATCATCCAGATAAACTTTGAACTAAGTCCTGTGGAACTAGCATCCGTAAACTGGGAACATAGAAAATTGAACTAAAATTTAAGGCGGATCGCATACTCAACGCCTCGTAGAGCGCTAAAATATTGCAGCGGTCTATCAGATACATACTAGAAATGCCAATCTTCATACTAAAACCACTCAAGCGCTGTCGACGCTGCGCTAGCGCTGCGTCCGTCGAGTGCGGTTTTAGTATCGGGATTGACGTTTCTAGTACGGATCTGACAGACCGCTATGATATTTTAGCGCTCTGTCGTGCGTGAAGTGTGCGATCCGCCTAACTCTCAAAGGCCCGATAACTTTGAAACTTCAATTCGATAAACCCAGTAGTAAATCCGAAAGTTAAATTTAACTCAAGGGAGTTTGTGAATTAGGTTTCAATTTAGAAGGAGTTTGTTGTAGGTATGGTAAATCGACCGGGTCTCAATAGATGAGATGGCATTATGACCGTGATAAATGACGCAATAAGATTGAAAATTGAAACCCTGGAGCCAAAAGAAATAGGGATATCTGTAACAGGGTGGAATACCGTGTCATTAGAGACTTCCAAATTCCAAATTCATTTATTCTCTTTTGCTGAAATACATTTATATGGCCACATGCGTCTGTGACTGACGATTTAAACAGTTTGAAGTTTCCTACCCACAGACATTGCGTTGTCTGGGACGCAATTTTGGAAAACGCAGGGTTGCCCAGAACCTGCGCCAACCTCTCAGCCTCCCTGGCTGACTCCACAGGAACAACGAATCCATACGAGCGGAGCCAGGTCAACTGCAGCAGTCTGCCGCACGATAGACCTCGCGCCACACGGAGAACCCGTTCCAGGTTTAAGTGTACAGTTATCCTTGACCCTGACCCTGGTCTGCTTCGGTCGGGTTGTCGACCTAAGTTCCCGAGTAGGTTTTTCATAAATTTGTTGGTTTACAAGCGTAGCGACATTATATAATAAATGATTTTTCTAGAAGCACTATGTAAAAACTTTGTGGTGTATGGTATTGAAAGCCTTCCTGAGTTCAAAAGTCCCGAGGCACTACCTCAGTTTGTCCCTTTGTAGCTACGCCACTACTCGAAATAAATATATTTATTCCCCTTTTTCGTGATAGGAGGACAACCTGTTAAGATCTGCACTCCATTTCTAGGAAAAATTACCTTTAGAGTAGTGTTTGCTTAGCAGTGGAAGAGTCAATATCAATTATTGTGCTCTTGACGACCTCCGACTGATACAGATAAGATTATTTTCCTTATTTACCAGATTGGGTTCCCAAACTAACCCTAGGGAACTCTGTGAGTGATTGCTCAGTGTCTGATGTGGCAGCTGGCCTTACTACTTATTAGCAGCCAATTTAGTTATTCGGATGCCCTTCGGCCAGATGGGCCAATATCTTAAAGTAAGTAGCTGGTAGTGACTGAATGGCGTAAACGGGAGAACTTGCTTTATAGTTATGGCGAACTCTGGGGTCTTCCTACTACGTCCAACAGTGGACTGACTCCTGAATGTTATGTGATCGAGTTTCATGATAGGACCGGTGAAAAATTTATAGAGATATTAGCAAAGCGCTACAAATTAGGCGGCATGCGGATTTGCTGTCTAAGTATTAATAGTTCAGTCCGATCTGTTCTTCCCAGAACAACTCCTAAGCCCAGTCTCACCCCAAGGGCGTGATTGGGCTGGTTGTTTGAACAACCTATCAATTATTTCCGGGTGAGCACGCGCTCCCCACCAAGCCGACAGGCGTAGTTTTGGTGGCCCTGGGGCCCAGAACGATTAAACCATCACCAAAAAAAGGTAAAAAGGTTTTAGAAGATCATATCGGTGTTTTAAACATTTAAAAAAGAAAACGCAAATAAAAAATAAGCTAAGGCAGCCTTGCAGGGATCTCTTCCAGGCCATTTCTACTTTTAAAAAGGCAACTTAACCTGATTTGCAAGTAGTTGCAGAAGAAAATGAAGGGCATGATTGCAGCTAGTTTGTAGTAAATCAAATAGCATATTGCAATGACATTTCTCCGCGATGTTTTTTTGCGCCAATATCCTGATTTCCCTGGTGGCGACAGTAACGAGATAAAACTACCTAGGTACATATAGGATTGCAATATTGAATGTTTCTCTGCCAAATATCTGTAGTCTGTCTACGTAAAAAAAATATAATATTATGGTAATTCTTACACTATAATATCCGAGGTTATAAATACATAACTTTTATAATGTTTCAGGTTTAAATCAATGTGTTGTAGGTACACGTCTTAGGTGACTGACTCATCGTACCACAATATTGTAATGTGTAAAATACAAAGTACCTAACCAGCAAAATTTTCCCGCTAGATTTGAATTTGCGACTTCCACCATTTACTAATACGGGAACTGTGTTAAAGTTGGTATTTTGGGTTTTGCTTAAAATAACATGCTCATTATAAGAACTTCGTAAACTCTTTTTTATAAAAATCTGGCAACATATCGGATTAAAAGTGCGTGTGACAGCTGTCTTAAATTTGAATTTATGTAAATAAGGCTATTTTCTTTGAGAAAGTTGTTCAGTTTCATGACCTTGACCTTTACCATTCATATACTCTACGTCTTGTATAGTGGAGGTCCCTCAAAATGGGAGTAATAACCGTCAACCCTAATCTTTATGCTTCGCTCACGCTAACGCGAGCGGACACGACCCTTGTCTTAGCTCAATAAATCTGTAGGAGGCTATCTAGAAAATTGACGAAAAATCTAGGGTCATGTTGGTTTGATGACTTACTATTACTAGGGCTGGTTTTGACTGGATGGTGATAATAGGAAATTGTGCCTTAAATTAGGTCTCTGGCTAGCTCTCCAGAAAAGCGGCGTGATTTATGTATGTTTATATTGTGAAGCGGCTCACGAAAAAAAAAGTGACGTTGTTCTGGGTACCGGCGTGGGGAAAAGAGATTTGACAGTGATAGTCGGCACTAATAAAATTTAGGGAATGGGTTGAGCATTCCCTGTAAATTCCCTCAAATTGAAGATGCTCCACAATCTAAGATTAGGATTCCGCCCCTTGGTTTTGAGGTTTCATAAGCAACGGTTCTTCTAGTAGAAATTAAGTGTTTTTTGCATTGAAATGTAGCTTAACATTTGTAAACTTTTAGCTTACTATACACAAAACATTATAACATGAAATTGCGACGTCAAGAGCACACTCAAATCAAATATACACTTATATCATAATAAGTATATATAGTGTTAAAGACAGCTCTCCGAGTACTGAACAAATTCCCAAAAAAAAATTAAACTAAGGAAACGTCAAAAATTTTTGGTTTCCCATTAGTTAATGCAGTCAGTTGCGATCACTATTTTGTATTGGTGGTCAACATTATTTGTCGTGCTTAGACATAAATGTTCCAAGGGGAAAGTTATTTTCTATCGGTGGTCAACATTATTTGTCGTGCTTAGACATAAATGTTCCTAGGGGAAAGTTGTTTTGTATTGGTGGTCAACATTATTTGTCGTGCTTAGACATAAATGTTCCTAGGGGAAAGTTATTTTGTATTGGTGGTCAACATTATTTGTCGTGCTTAGATATAAATGTTCCTAGGGGAAAGTTGTTTTGTATTGGTGGTCAACATTATTTGTCGTGCTTAGATATAAATGTTCCTAGGGGAAAGTTGTTTTGTATTGGTGGTCAACATTATTTGTCGTGCTTAGACATAAATGTTCCTAGGGGAAAGTTATTTTGTATTGGTGGTCAACATTATTTGTAGTGCTTAGACATAAATGTTCTTAGGGGAAAGTTATTTTGTATTGGTGGTCAACATTATTTGTCGTGCTTAGACATAAATGTTCCTAGGGAAAAGTTATTTTTATTGGTGGTCAACATCATTTGTCGTGCCTAGACATAAATGTTTCTAGGGGAAAGTTGTTCAAATTCATGGTCTACATACACCCTATCAGTATTCGGAGGGCTGTACGGCTGATGCACCCTGTAGAGAAACTTATATCTCGCGCGAGTAGACTTCAGTCGTGTCAAATCGTATAGGTTTTTCTTAACAAGTGAACATTTTTGAATGAATGGTCTTGCAAAAATCTATATCGCGGTAAGCATCACAAACAAGCTAGTATGGATTTCCTGACCAAAAAGTTGCTATTCCTCGCTGAGACGCGAAAGCCGGCTTTGAGACAAACATGTAAGCGGATCGGCTTCGCTGGACGAAGTTTCGTATAACAAGCTGGCTTGGTTCCGAAACTGGAATATTCCAGAACAGCTGTGTAGAGATTTAAGTGAAATATGGAACTATGTATGAACGGTTTGTAATATCGTACTAGGTTACCAAATGTCGCGTAGAAGGGGTATCTTGTGTGGGAAAAATATATAGTCGAAATATTTTCTTTTCCCTACGTAATGCCGTGTGCTGCCGGGTTAGAATAGCATAACCCCATTTCAGGGACTTTAGGGTTTCAATTATATAGCAATTTTAGGTGACAGGCTGACAACTTGTCACTACAGTGATACACGGCTTATCAGAAACGTCCCTGAAATATTAGTCAGACGTGACAATAACGACCAAATTTTTTCGGTAGTCATTTATTTAAATGTATGGCAATCGCTAATACTCTGCCTACCCCGTGAGGGATAAGAGCGTGATCTGTGTAAGTATTTTTGTACGAAAAGACGATAACGTATAACAAGCTGGCTTGGTTTCGAAACCGGAATATTCCAGAACAGCTGTCTAGAGATTTAAGTGAAATATGGGGCTATGAGCGGTTTGTAACATACATACTTGTACTAGGTTACCAAATAAGTCACACAGAAAGGGAATCTTGGGAAAAATTATGTAGTTGAAATATTTTTTCTTAACCCTACACTATGCCTTGTGATGCCAGCATAGCTTCAGCCCATTTTAGGGACTTGAGGGTTTCAAGTATATTTCAATTTTAGGCGACAAGCAGACAACCTGTCACTACAGTGATACACGGTTTATTTGAAACGACCCTCAAATATTAGACAAACGTGGCAATAACGACCGTAATTTTTTGGTCGTTATTTATTCACACATATGGCAATCGGTAGTGCTCTGCCTAACCCATAAGGGATAAGGGCGTGACATTTGTATGTATTTTTGGAGAAAAAAGTTGCTTCTGAGACGCGAAAGCCGGCTTTGAAACAAACATGTAAGCGGATCGGCTTCGCTGGACGAAGTTTCGTATAACAAGCTGGCTTGGTTCCGAAACTGGAATATTCCAGAACAGCTGTCTAGAGATTTACGTGAAATATGGGGCTATGAGTGGATTGTAATATTGTATTAGATTACCAAATGTCGCGTAGAAGGGGTATCTTGTGTGGGTAAAAATATATAGTAGATTTTTTTCCCCTACGTAATACCGTGTGATGCTGGGTTAGAATAACATCAGCCCATTTCAGGGACGTGAGGGTTTCAATTTTATTGCAATTTATTGATTGTTAAAACCTCTCACTACAGTGGTACACAGCTTCTCTAAAACGTCCCTCAAAATATTAATCAGACATGGCAATAGCGACCTTATTTTTTGGTCATTATTTATTCAAATGGCAATCGCTAATGATCTGCCTACCACGTGACAAAGGTGTGATTTGTGTATGTATTTTCGGAGGAAAACACGAAATTACCTGTAACAAGCTGGCTTGGATCTGAAACTGGAATATTCCAGAACAGCTGTCTAGAGATTTAACTGAAATATGGACCACCGCACTACTTTCCCCAATAAAGAAGTATTATTACGACAGAGAAAGGGCTCCACCGATAAGGGCATTGGCCTTAAATAGATGATGACATACCTATCTGACGTTCTAAGCCTAGAAAGATTGGTGGGGCATAGACTTCCCATGATCACGTCTCACGTTCCTCCCGAAGAAGGAAAGTTTATAATATAAGGTGTAAAAATATTAGCTGCAAATATTTTGAGGGGCGAATCAGCCCACGAAACTGGACAACTTTCTCCAAGAAACATATGTCGAAATATGAGAATTTTTTTTGGACCTCCCATACTAATTGACTTATCGGTCGGTAATTTAATTTTGTATGGGAAGTAAATTTTTTGACCTATGTTTCTTGGAGAAAGTTGTTCAGTTTCATGGGCTGATTCAACCCTTAAAATGTTTGCAGCTAATATTTTAACACCTGATATACTAGGTTTTTCTTTCCATTATATTCCAAAGGTAAAGTTGACCAGTTTCATGACTTAGTCATACTTGATATCCTTTTTTTTATATCACTTTGCTATGCATGGCCGTGCAAAATTCAAGATTTGTCGAAATTCTTCATAATTCTCGTTTTTTTAAAGTCTTACAACAAATTTTTTTTTACAACTTTGTGAGACCCGTGGGAAATAAAATTAAATGTCGTAATAAAACCTTGCATTAACTGATGGTATCTATTCAAAATAATATACGTAGTATGTGTAAAAACCGCAATTCGAAACCTTTTTTATCAAAGCTAATATCAAAACACCAACGTAGACTTGTAGACTATTTTCGAAAAAAGGTTAAAATTCCACGCTCTTTAAATATTTCCGTAACGGGATATTTGTGGAATAGAGTATACAGGGTGTAAACAGTTCTATAAAGATTAATTTTCAATTATTATGAAATCTGTTCTGAAAGAATATTGTTCAGAATATGGAATCAAAATTATCGGGCGCATGGGTAAATTACAGTGATACGCGAATCATTTGTAAAGGTCCTCAATATTTGTCAGACGTGGCGATAGTGATCGTATTTGTATGGCCATTAACGCTCTGCCTACCCCGCAAGGGATAAAAGTATGTTTTTTTTACCTCTCTTTTAGTAATAATTTCGTATTGTTTGTAAAAATGTGAAACTTTTAAAGTTACACCCTTTAAGAAGACTGTTTCATTGACCAAATCTATAAAGGAAACGGCCTACTTGGAACCAATGTTCCAAGTAGGCCCCTTTAACGGTGTCATTGACCTTTAGAACAAATTATACTTAATGGTTACATTACATCTTGTAAATGTCTTCGGAAACCATAAAAACGTATTTTATTCGTTTTTGGGGTTTTAAGAATTAACGTTGTTTTATTGTGCTGTTGCGGCGTTTTTTTTCCGCACGCAAAGAATAGGGTACTAAAAATATTTATCAAGGCGGGTTCATTGGGTCATTGCATGACTCGGTGTCTCACAAAAAAGGAAAGAGAGCGATTCTAAACTGACTATTGCATTTTTAGTTCATCCGAAATGCATGCGTTACAAGTAGCTGCCAAAAAATATTTTATTTGACTTTTTTATTTATCTCTTTGTGAATTTCTTCCTGTTTAGGACATTGAAGGCTGAACCACCTGATTGTCACACTGATGGTTCCATGTTTCGGAGGGTACCTTAAACCGTAGGTCCTGGTTGCTTTGAAATTGTAACTAAAATAAACGCATTTTCCTTCTTTCTTACTTTCTTTCTATCATAAATTATACGGCAACCGTTACTCAATCATATCAGAGGCCTGGTAGTAGTAGTAGGCGGTTGAAAAACTCTGACACCGGGGTTCATTGGGTGTTTGGACGATTCGGAGTCACACTAAAAAAAAGGGGGAACTCGCTTTGCCTGCTTACAGCACTTGTAAGAAAACAAAAATGTTTAAGTTCGATTTTGTACTTAAAAGTTGGGAAAGTGCACTCACTGCAGGCCTTGAGAGGAACTACTTTAAAGGAAGACTTGGAAAAAAAGGTTTTACTTTGTGACTTTTTACTCATGAAAGTAATACATTTAGGTATTTAAGTATATCAAGATTTGTGTATGTCATCACATTTATTATAATTATCATACAGAGCGTAAAAATATTAGCTGCAAATATTTTGAAGGGTGACCCAGCCTATGAAACTAAACAACTTTTCTTAAGGAACATAGGTCGAAATATGAAAAAAAATTTTGAAACTCCCATACAAAATTAGCAACCGACTACATTAATTTGCAGCTAATATAATAAATATTTTACACCCTATATTTATCATAATTATCTTATACTAAGTTTTCGTTACAATCACATCACATCAGCCTATAACAGTCCACTGCTGGACATAGGCCTCTCTCAGGGTACGAGCATAACGCATTATCGTTTCGCCATCCAGTTGCTAGCTTACATCGTAGTAAGTACTACGCCGTAGCTTACTACAATTTCGTAGCAAAGTGCTACGTGATCTCCACTGCAGCGGGGCTGCGCTATGCTGAGCTGAGCGGGGCATGAATTGACCAATTAGGTTGCGTCTCCACTGAAGCGGGGCGGGGATTTGGGGATTTTGAGGCTCATGATTGGTCAATTCATGTCGCGCTTAGCTTAGCTTAGCGCAGCCCCGCTTCAATGGGGACGCACCCTTATGGCGGCAAAACCACCTTTTTTATCGAAGTTCAATCGTCTGCCGTAGCTGGTCTTACTTTTAGAACTTAAACTTTGACATTTGATTAAAGTGCACGTCAAGACAAGTGATGCCAGCACAGAATAGCATCACCCCATTTCTTACCTGTGGGTGTCGTAAGAGGCGACTGAGGGACTTGAGGGTTTCAGGTGTATTACATCTTTTAGGCGACAGCGAACGTATTTTGCGGCCGTTAATGCTCTGCCTACTCCGCAAAGGTTCAAGGCGTGATATGTGTATGTTTGTGTAAGGACAAGTCGCCGATTTCCTTATGTCATCTAAAGACAAAAAAAATACCTACAAAATAACTACTGCTATGTTTTGTTTTCAGAACATGATATTAATAATTTGGTTTGATAGAAAAGTATCGTACCTCTAAAAAAACATTATTAATTATCGCATACTGTATGAATAAAACCCACTCAATAAATTAAGTGTTTAATTATCAGAATGAGCGCCTTTTAATTCTCTGTTAATTAATTGTTTTCGATTTTCAAATTACTTATTTTTAATTGAGTTGTCATCAAAAATACGAAAAAATCATCAGATTGGACTCTATCCTGTTCGCTCCACGCCATATCTCCAATTTTCTTCTGTTAATGATTGTAGGCTTTTGTTTTCAATTCTATTTTCGTCTCTTTGAACCGTCCACTCCGCTGAATTGGACGTGTTTTTGTGTTCTGAAAATGCTATTCGACATCGGCGTTCCTTGTGAATGATGTCTTAAATCTGCCGAAAACTTGGTGGCCACATCAAAGATAATTGGAAGAAGTGGACGCCAACAGAAATTTGCTAATTCCTACTCAATAAGTTGGGCACAGAATTTATAATACTTAAGTACAAAATGTTTTGGGTGGGCTTATATCGGAAGTTTATAATTATAATGATAAAAAGTAACATAATAAAGAAGGTACTTATAAGCACAAAAGCACATTTTTTCAAATGATATTTTAAAAATAGATTTTAGAATCTTAAGGCCTTTTTCATAGTGGATCACCATGGATAGTATAACGAAAATGTTGAAGGTCTTGCAAGATAAAATAGACAATCAGAAAATTGAGTTAAAAAACATGGAAGACAACATTAATAAAAACATAAATGAAAAATTCGAAAACTTGGAAATACGCTTTAAACAACAAGAAGCAGAAATAAAACAACTAAAACAAAAAGTTACCGTCCTGGAAAAAGAAAAAAGACAGAAATATTGTATTTTTTGGAGTCGATGAAAAAGAAAAAGGATATCTCGAGTTAGAAGACTTGGCACTGAAAACAATAAACTCTCATCTGGGCAATATTCTTGAAAAGAGAGATGTAGAGCAAATAAGAAGAAAAGGTAGAAAAAATGAAAAAGCAAGGCCAATAGTGATAAAATTTACTACAATTGGGAAAAAAATTCAAGTCCTGAAAGCGAAAAAAAGCACTTGAAAACACACCTTATTACATCAAAGAAGACTTTCCGCAAGATGTCATAAATAAGCGAAAGGTGCTCCATCTGCAACTTCTACAACAAAGAGAGAAACAAAGGAAAAAGGGCTTTTATAAAATATGATAAACTGATTATACTTCCTGAAAAGCCAAGTAAAAGAGTAAACCCTAACAAAAGAAATTTTTCGTCGTCATCGGAAAGCGAAAGAGGCTCCCCAATGTCTCAAACACGCCAGACCAAGAAAAGTAAAAATACAACAGAGAAAACACAAAATCAGAAAATCACTAACTTTATGAACAAAAACCTTACGAATAGACATATTCCAACCCAAACAAGAGATGAAGATATATAGCATCAACACCCACCTCCTCCACCTCCCCCAGTACGGCTGGTCACCGCGGGAGAGGACGACCACAACCCTCCAAGGCAACACGACACTCTATTTTTATGCACATTTAACGTACGGACTCTACTTGCACCTGAAAGAATGATCCTGTTAAAAGAATCTCTAAAAAACATAAAATACGACATATAGGATTATCGGAAATCAGAATACTTGAAAATAATATCATTGAAGATGATGACCACATATTTTGCCACACAGGCGAAATTTGAGGACAACGTGGAGTGGGCTTTTTAATAAAGAAAAAATATAAAAATAATATACTAAATTATACCGGTATCTCAGACCGAGTATGCCTGTTAAATCTTATTTTTGGAAAAACTGAACTCTCTATAATACAAGCCTACGCTCCCACCTCTAAATCGTCAAAAGATGAAATCGAAGATTTTTATATTGAACTTCAAGAAGCACAAGAATTATCAGGAAAAAACTTAATTTTGATGGGCGACTTTAACGCCAAAATCGGATCCAGAAAACCAGGTGAAGAGACAGTTATGGGACCGTACTGGTATGGACAAAGAAACTCTTGTGGATACCGCCTAATACAATATGCACTACAAAACAATTTGAAAATAATTAACTCAATCTATAAGAAAAAACAAAAAGCAATGTGGACATGGATATCACCCAACTCTAAAACTAAAAATCAAATAGATTTCATACTCACAAACAAATCAAATATGTTCACCAACATCGAAATATTAAATAACGATATATTTGCAAGTGACCACAGGATGGTACGAGCTACTATGAATCTAACGAGCCAAAAAAATTGCAGAAGGAAGTTTAACATCGCCCCTACAAAAATTACGACCCCAGAGGAGAAAAATGAATTCTTACAATGTCTACATAAACATATAGAACACATAAATCTATATAAAAGTGAGAGTGCAGATTCATACTATCAAAAAATACTTTCATCAATCACAGACAGCCTAAAAGAAACAAATTGTCTACCAAAAGCAAAGAAAAACATTATAAGCGACTCGACCATAGAAATTCTCCAAAGGAGAGTAAAACTAATACAGAAACAACCACTGAATAAATCTGAAAAAGAAGAATTAACACTTCTCTTTAAAAAGACAAGTAAACTCCTAAGAGAAGACTACACGAAACACAGATTAGAAATAATAGAAAAACACCTCACAACTACAGGAAGCCTGAAGAGAGCGAATAAACAATTAAACACTAATAAGAAATGGATTGATAAACTAAAATCAAACAAACTCTACTATAAAAAAAATCAGACAAGAACAGACATAGTCAACATCGCAACTAATTTCTACAAACAGCTCTATGATGACTCTTCACCCGAAAACTTATACAAGTCATCAGATTCAAACCTCCTGAACAGTAATGGTGATGAAATTCCCTGGTTTACCGAAACACAAATACTTCAAAAAATAGAAAAATTAAAAATCGATAAAAGCCCAGGACCAGACAATATAACTAATGAAATTATTAAAATAGGAAAACACTTACTTGTTCCATCTATTACCAAGCTCTTCAACATGGTCTTAAAGGAAAGAAAAGTTCCCTTAGCATGGACTGAATCAAGAGTAACCCTTTTGTATAAAAAAGGAGACCCGACAGATGTCGCTAATTATCGACCTATAAGTCTTCTACCAACCTTATACAAATTGTTTGCTTCAATAATAGAGAGAAGACTAGAGCCCTTTATAGAGAAGAAACAACCAATAGAACAAGCTGGTTTTCGAAAGGGATACTCGACGACTGATCATATTCACACAATAGAGCAAATTATAGAAAAATACGTAGAGTTTAGAAAGCCTTTGTATCTTTGCTTTGTGGACTACATGAAAGCATTCGATACAATATCGCACGAAAGCATATGGGAAGCACTGAAAGATCAAAATATACCTGAAACCTACATAGATATCCTTAAATATATATATAAACACAGTACTAGCAGAGTGAAGCTCGATCAAGTAGGCCCTGAAATACAAATACGCAGAGGGGTAAAACAAGGAGACCCGATATCGCCAAAGATTTTCATTGCAATATTAGAACACATATTCAAAGACCTAAACTGGACAGAAAAAGGTATACCTATAAACGGTACATTTCTTAGTCATCTTAGATTTGCTGACGATATCATCGTAGTATCTGAAAACCCAGAACAACTGCAATGCATGGTCAGCCAACTCTATGAAGCTAGTAAAAAAGTGGGTCTAGAATTAAACGCATCGAAAACTAAAGTCATGTCGAACAGAGAACAAATACCAATTATAGTCGGTGGCAACCCGTTAGATTATGTGGAGGAATATGTTTACCTTGGCAAACAAATATCTTTCAAAAACACAAGAAACCTTGATGAAGTGAGCCGACGTGTAACACTTGCATGGAAAAAGTTTTGGAGTTGTAAGGAAACACTGAAATCCAACTTACCACTCAAGATAAAAAGAAGGTATTAGATTCCTGTATCCTTCCTACTCTTACATACGGTTGCCAAACCTGGATCTACAATAATAAAATAAGGAACAAAATTCAAGTTTGTCAGAGGTCTATGGAAAGGAGCATTTTGAACATCAAGTTGAAAGACAAAAAACGAAATACACATATAAGAAAGAAAACAAAAGTTCTCGATGCTCTACATCAAGCCAAGAAACTAAAGTGGAAGTGGGCAGGGCACCTCGCTCGTGCACAAGACCAGCGATGGACCTACAAAGTTACCAAATGGCACGGACCACTGGGTACCCGACGGCAAGGAAGACCACAAGAGAGATGGGCTGACGGAATCATGTCTATAGCCGGAAAAGGATGGATGGAAAAGGCAAAAGATCGCACAAACTGGAACAGCCTGGAGGAGGCCTATACCCTGAAAAGGGGTTCATAATTAGCAGTCAACCAACTAAATAATCGAATAATACTATGCATGCAGTTTAATTTATTTTAATTTCAAAAAATTAAGTTATTTCAATTTTTTAATGTATGATTTATCTAATTATGAAATAAATGGCTTTATTTTCTTGTAGTTGAATCTACTTATCTCGACATGAAGAATATGTCGGTGTATACAAAACCAAGTACGGGCTAAGCCAAGTGACTTGGTTCTGATGCTACATCGGTTTCTGTTTGGAAGATGGTCGCATTTGTGAGGAATCGCCGGACTATAAGGCATGTGTCAAGGATGACAGATTTTTGCATGTTTACGTATGTTGATTTTGGGAGTTTTAATTCACCTATTGCCTTGTGCAGTGTTTTTGGGACTATACCGGTGGAAGAGATTATTATAGGGACTATGCGAACTTGATCTTGATGCCACATAGCTTGTATTTCTTCTGCCAGGGGAATATATTTTTGTATTTTTTCTGTGTGTTTTTTTTGTAGGTTGTCTGTGTTAGGTACGGAGATATCTATGAGGTACGTTATTTTAGTTGATTTTAGTGTAAGGGTTAAGTCTGGTCTATTGTTTTGTGTGGTTCTGTCTGTAATAATGTCGCGGTCCCAGTAAAGTTTAGCTATGTCATTTTCGAGAACATTTTGAGGTTTATATTTGTAGTAGGGCTCTATGGTTTCAATCAAATTATATTTTTTGGCTAGTCGGGCGTGGATCTGTTTGGCAACATTGTTGTGTCTGTCTGTGTACTGTTTGTTGGCTAGGTAATTACATCCTCCTGTTATATGGTCTATTGTTTCTTGTTGTTGATTGCATAGTCTACATCTATCTGAGGTTACGGTGGGGTCTTTTATTATACGTTTCTGGTATGATTTAGTTTTAATAATCTGGTCCTGGATGGCTATCATGAATCCTTCTGTTTCTGCGTAAATGTTGCCTTTCTTTAGAAATTATTATTATTATTATTATTTAAGGCCTTTTTCACAATTATGCACAACACAGCACTGAAATAAAGCAGTGGTCTATCAGATTATTACTAGAAATGTCAATCTCAATACTAAACCACTCAACCGCTGTCGTCGCAGCTGCGGTGTTTTGAAGCATCTGCGTTATTTTGACGCATTTGAGTCATTTGTACGCAGCTGCGTCGACAGAATTTAAGCGGTTTTAGTATGGGGATTGACATTTCTTATTTGGATCTGACATACTGCTGCGTTATTTTAGCCTTGGGTTGTGCGTAAAGTGTGTAAAAAGCCTTGAGTACATTTCGGAAGTTTATTGTAATCGTTGCATTACTTAATATTTAAGGTATAAGCACAAAAGTATATTCCTTTATCATTAAAAAAATATTTTTGACCTCCTAAAAATCATATAGTGATAAAATAGCTTGAATATTTTTCGTAAGAAAAGACCGTATTTGAATAAAAAAAAGTATTGTTTCAGTATAATTTTTCACAAATTTGAATATTTGAACAGGACTTAAATATTTTAGAGTACACTCTGTGAATTTTACGCATAATTTATTTAACAGAAAATACATTTTATGACATAAGTACTTAAAAAAAACAGAGTTTCCAAAATCGCTGAAATTTAATCAATGAGTACCATCGCTATTGAATAAATTCTATTGGTCAACCCTTTTCCAAAGAGACACTAAATGATGGTTCTATAAATAAATATTTTATTTAATTGTTGAAAAGTCGTCGGGTAGAAATATTATTCTTTAGGTGTCTTACAAGAGACCGAAAATAGACTCCTATACAAGGTTATTTTTTTAGGCAGTACACAAACTTTGTAGGGTGTTTCTACTCATAATTCTGAGCAACTTCTACTATTAACCGCCTGCAAAAATTGCAATAAAAAAAATTGGGTGTTCCATAGAAAAGGTCATCGTCATACCTACACGGAAAAAAATGTATGTAACTCCCAATTTTCTTTTTGTGATTTCGAAAGAAGTCCCATAAGAGAAGTTGTTCAGATTCATTAGTAGAAACACCCTTAAAAGTTTGTATACTACCCAAAAAATAACCCTGTAAGTATATTGTTGTTGAGTTCTGACAACTACGAGTATGACCAAGTGTTTTCGACATTTTTCGGTAGCTTTTAGCTTTTCTACTTGATATTTTACCAAGTTTCCATTATTCTTCATTGATATTTTATTTTTATTTATTGTTTGCTATTCTTCTAATTTACAGGATGATTGTTATAAAAACACATCGCCTTTATAGGACTATAGAAGTTATGTCGTTAATCAGATCAGTAGTTTGTATAATAGTATCACGCCTTTATCCCTTGCAGGGTAGGCAGAGCGTTGACGGCCGTAAGAATACAGTCGCTATCGTCACGTCTGACATTTTTGAGGATTGTTTTTCAAGGTTGTTTCAGAAAACATATGTATCACTATAGTGACAGGTTGTCAGCCTGTCGCCTAAAAATTGTAACACACAAATACTCTCGAGTCGAGGTGATGCTATTCTAAGCCGGCATCACACGGCATCTGCTTTGGCATTCTGTTTTTACATTACATTACATTACAAAATTCTTTATTGCACAAAATTTAACAACATGAAGAAAACACAAACAAAGGAAACAGTACAACAGGCGGCCTTAATGCTAGGTAGCATTCTCTACCAGGCAACCTTAGGGTGAAAGAGAGAGTGCGACTATGGAAGCGGGATAGTGCAAATATTACCTACTACATAAATAAATAATAATTAAATACATATACAATTTTACATATGAATACACAAATAATTCTGTATACAAAATATAATATACTAATAAATACATTAATATAAACTAATACATATCTAAGCTATGGATGACAGGATAATATGCATTACGAAGAAAGAAAGGATAACAGTTAATTGAGTATAGATATAATAGATAATACATTGTAGAGAAATAAAAAATACAACAAATAAGAGAAAATTATTCAACTTCAGATAAGTAGTGGTTTTTAACCCTTATCTTGAAAGTTTCAAGGGACGGGGCCCGACGAACCTCCTCAGGCAAACAATTCCACAGCTTGATCGCTCGCACCGTGAAAGAGTCGGCGTAGAAGTCGGTCCTGTGCGGGGGAAGGTTGAGCCTCATACTTTCACTTGAGCGTAAATTTCGAGGCAAGGTCGTGGAATGAAATATGAAGCGCTCTTTAAGGTAGGGAGGAGATTTAGGATTGAAGAGGATGGAGAAAAGAAGGGAAAGGATATGGCAGTCCCGTCGGCGAGATATGGGCAACCACTGAAGCTGGGATCGGTACGAGGAAACATGGTCATACTTCCGCAGACCGAAGATGAACCTAATACAAAGATTCTGCAGACGCTCGAGCTTATTCAGCAGTTCAACAGTTAAGTCAGGATAGGAAGCGTCTGCATAATCCAGTATTGGTAGAAGAAGCGAATGTGCTAAAGAAATTTTAGTCTTGGTCGGCAAAAGATTCTTGAGCTTTTTCAACGAACCGTACGCGGCAAACACCTTCCTGCTCACTTCCGACACATGAGGTTTCCATGAGAAACAGTCATCAAAAATGACGCCAAGGTTTTTAACTATATTACTAAATGGAATAGGCGTACCATCAAAGGTAATCCCAGGCAGCGAAACATAATCAATCCGAGACACATACCAAGAGCTACCAATGATGATAGCCTGTGTCTTGGCCGGGTTCACCTTCAACCCATAGGATCGACTCCAATCGGCAATGCTCTTCAGGTCTCTGTTAGTGGTCTCAATCGCGCCAGGAAGGCCAGAGAGTGGTGCTTGCGTATAAATTTGGAGGTCGTCTGCATACAAATGATAGGAACAAGTAAGTGGAAGTGTGATAGAGTTTATGAAAATGGAGAACAGAAGTGGTGAAAGTACGCCACCCTGCGGCACACCGGCAGTTGTGTCGCACCACGCAGAGAAGGTGTCTTCAATGCGTATGCGCTGCCGGCGTCCGCACAGGTAACTGTGAAACCATTCAATCACCGCCGGGGATATGTTATGAGAACGCAAGATGGAGAGGAGAATGTCGAAATCCACTGTATTAAACGCGTTACTAAAATCAAGTAACGTCAACACAGTAAGATTTTGCTGTTCCATTCCTAGACGAATATCGTCAGAAATGTTGACTAATGCACTAGTCGTGCTATGACCGGGGCGGAAACCGGATTGAAAGGCGTTCAGCAAGTTGTTTGTAGTAAGGAAAGAAGTGAGCTGTTGGTGAACTAACCTTTCAAGGACCTTGGAGAGAAATGGAAGGATTGAGATGGGACGGTAGTCAGCAGGAGAACTAGGATTAGGCTTTTTAGGTAGTGGAACAATTTCTGCTTCCTTCCAAGCGGTTGGAAACACACCAGTGGAAAGGGATTTATTGAAGATGTTGGCAATGACTGGGGAGAGGATCTCAAGGAGAGGAGCGATCATAGCACGGCTAATGCAGTCACTTCCGACAGCATTCGACGAAATGGCTTGTACGCTCTTCATAACATCATCAGCGGTGATTGACTGGAAGACAAAAGACGGAAAGGTAGGAGTTGGCAGACCAGACAGATGATCCAGAGTGATAAGTTTAGTGGCGCTATCAATTTCAGCGCAAGAAGAGAAATGTTTATTTAACGAATTAATATCAATCTTATTCACTGGATCACGAGTCCGTTGTCTGCCAACTCCTAGTTTATTAAGGAAGGACCAGACTTTAGCAGGGTCTCCATTTTCTACTGATTGGTGGATATGTCGGCGCTGTAAATCCCGTATCTTTGTATTGCAGCGATTTCTGACCTCTCGAAATTTAACGCGATTTTTGTCTGAGGAATCCAATTTAAGTTTAGTCTTCGCTCGTGTTTTTTTAGCCATTGTTTCCCGTATCTCGTCTGTAAGCCATGGAGCAGGTAGATGTTTTACGCGCACAGGTCGTACAGGAGCGTGACAATCATACAGGTCTGTAAGGTTTGAATTAAGCAGGGCTAATTGATCATCAACGGAATCAAGACCTTCAATTGCCGACCAATCAATACTACCAGCATCCTCACGTAGTTTATTAACATCCATCCCAGAAAAATTGCGTAGTAACAGCGTTCTGGGTTTGATTTTGGGAGGCCGTATGCGATAAGATAGGTAAATTAGGTCATGATAGGAGAATTCGTCCGCGGAGAACTGGCCATGCTTTACTACGTGTTCTTGTGAGGACACTAAAATGAGATCGAGCAGTGATGGTATAGAATTTGGAAAGTGGTGTGTTGAATTTAACGGGGGAATGTAGAGGTTGCAAGAGTGAACTAAGGAGAGAAGCTTCTTAGTTCTGTAATCATCTTTCAAAAGGCACGTGTTAAAGTCACCTAAAATTATAGAATGACTGTAAGAAGGTGAGAAATCTTCGAGTAATTGTTCAAAAGAGTCGAAGTAATTATTGGAAGAGTGGGGATTATAAAATACACCCAGTAGAAGTTTTGTATAAGAAAGAGATATTTCTAGAAAAATATGTTCAGCCGTACCCGGGGGTGGCGGTTGAGAAGATTTGTGAATTACTTTGAAAGGAATATGCGCACGCACATAAATGGCTACCCCACCACCGCTTGTGGAACTGCCACGGTCATTACGGACAAGGACAAAACCAGGAATAGAATAAGAGGACGAAGGAAGTGATGGATTCAACCAGGTTTCGGACACCAATATCGCATGAATATTCCTGTGATCCAACGATGCAAGCATATCCATGTAATGAGCCGGGATGCTCTGAGCATTGACATGAATTACATTAAAATTCTTCCGTACACCCGAAAAGGCTGAATCCAGGTTATCACTCAGTGTGGGGGGAAGAGTATGAAAGCTGTCATCTGAACTTGATGAACATGAGTTGAAAATATCTGAAGTTTCAGATTGATTATTACAACATAACGATATATCCATAGTAATATAATAAATACAATAAAACAATATAATATGTGAATAGTTAATTTAAAAATAATAATATTATGCACTACCTATGCACATTCGACTCATACCTGCCAGCAGCCATAAAAAAAAAAGAACATTAAGTAAAATAACAACAGCACAGCATGACGTAATTTAAAACAAAAAGCGTGAAACGAAACGCTGATGACAAGAAAAAAAAAATTAAATCACAAAACGATACTACAAAAACAAGAAAAAGATAGATTGAAGGTGCCGTTAAGTTGGCAACAAGTAAAAGCACTTGTTACTCAAACGGAAAGCGCAACAAGAATTGAAAAAAAAGCGCATTTGACGTAAGGGTAACCTATTTTAGCCTGAAATGTAAAAAAAATACAATGACAAGAAAAAAAATCAGTGTGGGTGGAAAAGTAAAAATGTAGTGGATTATTAAGTCTATTGCAAATGGATTTTAAGTATAACAAAAAAAAAATTACAACAAGGCACCCACTATGCGCCCACCAAAAGACACCACACAGGGTAAGTTAAATAATATGAAATAAAATAAGATAAGGCACTCAGCTCATAGCATCGCAGCTAATATTTTTCATTTCTTCTTTCCAGCGGTGGTAACAGTCTTCGTTGGCTTCAGTGGCACATTTTTCACAACGGGCTCGTTCGGTTTTGCTCCAGCTAGACTCGCAGCACCTGAGCCCGAAGAATCGCGGTCCGCAGATTCGCCGACCAGCGCGTCGAGATCCTGCTGCGATGTGATGGAGTGCCGTTTCCCGTCTGGGGCTAGATAGACTATACGCCCCTCACGCGTCCAGCACTTCGTGATACCAAGCTTCGATCGAGCTGCCTTGAACAGCTTATGCCTCCTCTGCGTCAGGAACTCGGAGACAGTAATGCCAGTACCCTTCAGCCCTACCTTTTTGGCCCATGCATCATCCCGAGTTTTTGTATCAGCAAACTTCACAAGCACAGGACGAGGCTTGTTTGAAGCTGCGGATAAACGTCCCATACGATGAGCCCGGCGGATATCTTCACGCTGCAACTCGGGAAGTGAGAGATGCTCGTTGGCCACTGCAACTATAACATCAGTGGTGTCTTCGTCCTTTCCTTCTGGCACTCCATGCAGCAGCAGCATCTTTCGCCGGCTCCGCATCTCTACAGCATCAAGCTCATTTGTCAGCATACCAATCTGCTGTTGAAGGGCTCCTAGTGAAGCGACAACAAATGCTCGAAAGCACTGGAACTCCACCGAGATGGAATTGACTGTGTCTTTCTTCGTGGCCGGGTCCTTCTTCAGCTCTTCTTCAAAAGCTGCCATCCTCGCATGTACAGTGGCCGCCAGGGACTCAATGGACACCTTTATCTGTTCCATTTTGTTGAGAAGTGATCAAAAGTGCTGAGTTGTGATGACACTTTAAGGTTATGTTTTAGTGATAGTGGTCAGGACTTATTGTCAATGGCTGTAGCAGGTATTTATACTACACTTTATTATTATATCATAATATAATATGATAAAAGTGATTGATTTTAATTTATTTTATTTAATTCAAAGAGAGCTCTAAAAATGTCAACTATTACTTTCTTTGCCTACCCGCCAAAAAAATTTTAATTTTCTCAGTCAACTATTAATGATATACTAGCAAAGCTAAGGCAAAGCAAAAGGCTACCTTTCATATAAAACCAACTATTACTGCTTTTATTAGACTGATGTACCTGACAGACCGAACTGTAATTCACATCACAAACGTCACATAATCATCAAAAAGCACTCAAATTAATTCCTAGTAAACAATAGAGTACCATTTGTCAATGATCAAATCACTCAACCGAGGTTGAAATTTTCTCTTTGTGAATGAAATGGAATGAAAATGTAGGCTCTTGAAAAGCCTGTGGTTATATTCTAACCAACTTCTGAACCTGTTTACCGCAAAGCAAGGACTGCTGTAAGCTTGTTTGTGAAGAAATCTTATGAAATTGCAAACGCCGACGCCGTGTGATGCCGGCTTAGAATAGCATCACCCCACATCCTTCCCGTGGGTGTCGTAAGAGGCGACTAAGGGTCTCTAGAGTATTACAATTTTTAGGCGACAGGCTGACAACCTGTCACTATAGTGATACACATGTTTTCTGAAACAACCTTGGAAAACAATCCTCAAAAATGTCAGACGTGGCGATAGCGACCGTATTCTTACGGCCGTTAATGCTCTGCCTACACCGCAAGGGATAAAGGCGTGATATATGTATGTATGTATGTAAGTACCTTTGTAAAAGTTCGAGATTTATTAATGTAGCATAGTTCTCTTTTTATATTGTGATAGATCACCTCATTTGTTTTCCAAAGGTATTGTGGCGGATTTCACACTTAACGCACGACGTATCGCTAAAAATCCCAGCGGTCGGTCAGATCTACCCCACACTAAAACCACACTCGCTTCGACAGCGGTTGAGCAGTTTTAGTATGGGTATTGACATTTCTAGTACGGATTTGACAGACTGCTGCGATATTTTAACGCTTCGTCGTGCGTTCAGTGTGTGATTCGCCTAAAATCACCGAAAAGCCTCAAGAGTTTCATGCCATAGATAGACTAACAATCTATCAATTTATTAGGATTTAATGCACTCACAGTGCTATAAATAATATTGTTTGTCAATTTTTCAATTTCTTATTTTCATTTATAAGAATAATATAGCACTGTGAGTGCATTAAATCCAAGTAAATTATATTATCATTAAGCGGATCGCACACTTAACGCACGACGGAGCGCTAAAACATCGCAGCGGTCTGTCAGATCTATACTAGAAATGTCAATGCTCATATTAAAACCGTTCAACCGCTGTCGACGCAGCGCTAACGCAGCGTCCTCCGTCGAGTGCGGTTTTAGTATGGGGAGTGACGTTTCTTGTATGGATTTGACAGACCGCTGCGATATTTGAGCTCTCCGTTTTGCGTTAAGTGTGCCATCCGCCGTCGCCTTTTACGACACCCATGGGTAGAGATTGGATAATGCTATTCGACGCTGCGATAGCGGTTGAGCGCTTTTACTATGGGGATTGACATTTCTAGTATGGATCTGTCAGATTACTGCGATGTTTTAGCAGTCCGTCGTCCTAGAGGTGAAACCAGAAAATGGGTAGCAGCGTTCCTTGTAAATGTCTACAACACCTTGCATTGCGCTCGCCAATGCTTTACCAAGCATGTTAAGTATGGCAATACCCCCAATAGGGGATGGCTCATGTCCAGCAGTATATGGTCATAGTCATCATCATCATTTCAGTTGGAAGACGTCCCCTGCTGAACATAGGGCTCCCCCAAAGATTTCCAAAGTGAGCGATCCTGCGCAACTGAAATCCACTGGCGTCCAGCGATCTTCACCAGATCATCTGTCCACCTTATGGGAGGCCGTCCACTACTACGTCTTCCGACCCGTGGCCGCCATTCGAGAACCTTTCTTCCCCATCAGTTATCGGTTCGTCAAGCTATGTGGCCTGCCCATTACCATTACAACTTGCTTATCCTGAAGACGGTTGTAGTAGTAGCAGTAATATCACTGAACCTACCTTATCGCAAAAACACCAAATTTTATAGCACATTCAGGCAGCTGGCGTCATGACCACCGTAGCTATCAGTGTGCGTCTGTAGGTGCGTATATCGAGTATGAAGGTCAAGTTACGCTGGTCGTGACACTATGAGCGAATGAACTATACTCATGTGTTTATTCCAAGTCCCTTTATACTTTATCACTTAGCTTCCCACTTCACATCTGTTCTTGCACTTTATACTACTGACCCATTTTAACTGTCGCAGGAATATGGCAGAATCAGGGTTTTGCTTAAATTCCTAGGCTTTCTAGCCGATTTTCAAGTGTATCGATAGATCAAAATTTCAACCTGACGCTACGTCATCTGGTATGACATTGTAAATTATCTCGAAATCTGACAAATAAAGACGGATAAAAAAGTCCTCATTTGAATAAGTCTGAAAAACGGTCAAAACTGTACTTCCTCCATAATTAACAAGTCAAGAACTTCGGTCATATTGCTGGGAATGTAGTGAAATTTCTAAATTTGTCTATAATTATAGCAGAACCAGGCCTTATGGATAAAATTATAGAATTGTAAGTGTGCCTAGTGTTCTGTTTATGAAATTTAAATTAACATATTTTTATTTTTTTTATTCAAAAGGGACTTTTTTATCTGTCCCTGTCTGATGGATCTCGAGCTAGTTTATGATGTCATCGCATCAGACGGCGTCGCGTTAGGTTGAAATTTTGACATGTAAGTTAGATTGAAGTATAGGTATACGTTATGACTATTATGTAACATTACCTAATCTTAATCATTTCTGCAGTTGTACCTGCATGTGGTGACGTAACCCGAACCCAAGGCTAGTTGAAATCCGTAGGGCATGCAGGTACAGGTGCACCTGTTGCAGTGTGAAGATTAATCTAATCTTATTGTAAAAATTATAACCTGGCTGATAGCAGCAACTTAACTTGACTGCTCACCTACATCACAACAAGTTGTGTGAATGATGGGTACCTACTACCTATTATCTGTAAGGCTTAGCTGCTTGTACCTGCATCTGGCTGCTGTATACCGATCCCAAGGAAAGTGATTCTCCGTAGGGCATGCAGATATAAGCACCTACCTGCTAGGAAAGACGATAAGCACGTTATTTGTTTATTTTTCTCTGATCGCATATTATAGTCATATGTGAATACCTATAATTGGTTTAATAGTAAGCACATTAAAAATGTATAAGCTTAATTTGTACAAACTGTTGGTGTTCCAAATAAAAATTTATTTAAAATTTATT
This sequence comes from Keiferia lycopersicella, assembly GCA_029255805.1. Taxonomy (NCBI): domain Eukaryota; kingdom Metazoa; phylum Arthropoda; class Insecta; order Lepidoptera; family Gelechiidae; genus Keiferia; species Keiferia lycopersicella. Next base: position 3,443,817 of record JARACZ010000028.1, read on the forward strand.
TATTTATATGGATACTCAACTAGACAAAATACATTTCCCTGGAAATAAACTTTTTCAGTTTAGCTCACCGCCATCTATGTACACCTAAATGGGCTAGAAAATTTCCTATTCTGACAAAAGTCTAGGTATAATCGTGCCATACTCCGGATTTTGATCTAATTTCTAGAAATTCAGCGAAACTCCTGATTCGGCCATGTTACTGCATCATAGCTAAGAGAAGGCGTAACATCTGTTTAAGCGCCAAATAAACAACTTTGAACTTTAAAACTGTATATTGAGGTATATTATGCTTTGTTACAAAGCTGTTTTGTGTAACCATTATGGTAAGTAGTCGGCGCCCACGAGTTTTGTAATAAGTTTGACTTTAGAAAATACGCTGTTCATTTGTTTGTTTAAAAAGTCTTTTGTTTATGTGTTACCAGGTATGGTTTTAAAAACAAAACCTTTGTTCCCATGAAAGCTATCTGATTACCAGAACTAAGAGATATATCCATGGAAGAATATCTTGCATTGTACTCGCCAATCCGACTGCCAGAAGTGGTGGGTAAGGCAATACCCCCCAATTTGGAGAAGGCCTACGTCCACCAGTGGACTGTGTAGCTGAAGTAGTAGGAAACAAACATAGCGGTAACTTACATAAAATAGAACTTGTAACTTACCTTATTTGACATTGTATCTAAATATATATATATATATATACGTAGCCTGTTCGATATCCCTAAGCAGGGCAAAGGACCTCTTTCACGCCACCCGTCTCGGTCTGAGGCCTCTAAATGCCATTATATTAATCACAATAAATTGTATGGAATATTTAAGACATTTTAAGATAGTGACAACCTAGCTGGCTTGCTGATGTTTGTTGTGCCCTTACAGGGCGTCACTTGCACTTTTTTTTTTCTCGTAACACCTCTCTTTACCTGTGGCTTGCAATAAATGAAATATAAAACAACCATTGTATTGGAATTCGGTACGTGCTATGTATTTACCAATAAATCCATCCAAGCTGGCGATAACCATTATATTATTGGAATTCAGTACCTGCCATGTATTTACCAACCAATCCATTCCATTTTAATCAACTACTGCTTCCAATCCGGGGCTGGCATGAGCTCTCCGTTAATATTCCAATTTCTAGATAAGTCCCAATTCGGTCGTCCATTGTAAATTAAATCTAGTCCCGTACTAAGGTATTTTAGTACCCATTTCAAACTCAAAATACTAAACTTTAACAAAAAATAGTAGAATCAGAAGAAAACGGACTGGTAACTTCACTTGATCCCATAACAGTCTTACAATAGTGAGACCCAAGTTCGATCCCCGCCTTGTACATGTGTTTTTACTCACGTACATTTACCGCCGACTGCTCTTACAGTGTACGACAAACATCGTGATGAAACCTTCAATCGAATAAAATTTGAGTTCAGATGAAATTTGAATGTGACTTAACCTAGGATTTGAACCAGGTTAGCCTTGCGGTTGTAGATGCCAGATGGCAGTCGCTCTGTGTAAAAACTTGGTTCTACGTCAAACCCTCTAGGTTAGGTAGCCGACCCCGACAGAGAACGGGATAAGGCAAGAAGAATAATAATGAAGTATCTTTCAATATGGAAAAATGTCACATTCCCGCCGGAAACGGTTAGCAAGAAAGAACTCACTAGTTTCTTGGGTCATTAAAATAACAAAACTTGTACGCGTAAAACTATTATTTGTGCCTACACATTATATTAATCTATTTAAGTGTTTTTTTTGTAACTATTTCCTGTTTGGTACAATAAAGTTATTACATACATACATACTATTGTCTCAAAATAAACTTCATTGATAGTTTTTCGAAATATTCAAAGTTAAAATTAATAAACAGAAAATTAATATGAAATAAAGTGTTTTGTCATCACGTCGTCTATTCGTATTTCCATGTAACATATCGTTTTAAAAAGTAGCTCTTTTGATCTCCCAGTCACGATGACGCCCATTTATGATTTCAAATATTTTTATGAGTTCCAATGGTACGGGTTTAAAATTCAATTCGACAAGCTTTTAGAAGCATGAAATTTCAACGATTTTGTGTTTGAACTATCCGTGAAGATATTAATATTCAAAACATTTTTTGATTTGTACAGTTCGTGCTAGTTCCAATTTTATTTTTTAGGTACTTATTTACCTGTCTATTTTTATCAGGAATACTAATGAATACTACATCAATGTCACAGATATTTTTCATTTTGATATCTTCCAGTCTTTTTCTTCCTTTCGTGTGGGATCTGAGTCGTCTGACGACCCTATGACCCGACAGAGTTCTTCATACTTATACCTACTTCAATAGGCCTCAAAATTATGTAACGATAGCGGTCGTTGGGACCGGGAATGACGGCTTAACGTGTCCTCTAAAACACGAAAACATCTTTCTTTCGGACAATCAGTAATTTTTTTGTTTCGATAAAAATATGTCTCGCAACGCCATCTATCTTACACGTTTATAACTTTCCAACAAACGCCCTCTCTGTATACCTTCTAATAATTCAACCTTTCTTGTTGGGTGTATGGTGAAGTGTTCTATGAAGGTAGGGGTTGTAACAATTTTGGTGGTTCAGAAAATATAGAACCCAATATGTTGATTTAGTTACCGGGACATAATGAAGATGGCGGTACGTGTATGTAAGGTCACAGAGAAAAACTAATATACTAACGTACAGTAAGGTGGTCGGTCAAACTATGACATGATCTAATTTTGATATAAGGGTGCTTGATTTTAATGTGCAGGTATAACTTATTTCCCTCCTTAAATATTATTTTTGAACATACAGTTAGGGACACCGTCCCGAATACTAATAGGGTGCAAGCAGACCATGAAACTGAACAACTTTCCCCTAGGAACATATGTCAGGAAATGTCCAAAAATGTTGGTTTCCCATAGTAAATGCATTCAGCTGATCCCGATTTTGTATGGGAGGTCGAATTTTTTTTGCCGTTTTCTGACATATGTTCCTAGGGGAAAGTTGTTAAGTTTGATGGTCTGCTTGCACCCTACCAGTATTCGGGACGCTGTCCCTAACACCCTGTATACTTAATAACTTTACTGTACCAAATAAGACACAGTACCCTGTATAAGTGCTAATGTAGGTCAAATACCGTGTGATGCCAGCTAAGAATAGCATCACCCCACGTCCTTCCCGCGGGTGTCGTAAGAAACGACTAAGAGACTCGAGAGTATTGGTGTATTATAATTTTTAGGCGACAGGCTGACAACCTGCCACTATAGTGATTGATACACATGTTTTGTTAAACAACCTTGGAAAATAATCCTCAAAAATGTCAAACGTGGCGATAGCAACCGTATTCTTACGGCCGTTAACGCTCTGCCTACCCTGCAAGGAATAAAGGCGTGATGTATGTATGTATGTATCTAGGTCAAAACCAAATATGGAGCCTAGTCTAGTACAGTGCGAGATACCTCCAAAGTTAATGTCTCGGAACAGATAAGGGTACATCTAGATACCGAAGATTTATGACGTCTGACTGAGAAAAAATAAGTTGGATTGTATTTTGACGACTTGGTTATTAGGATAACATTACAGTCAGTGCTGGCATTATGATAAATGGTTAAGAACGTTTTTTGATGTACGTAATGGGATATGATAATATTTTGACACTCAGAGTAACTACTGCCACAAAAATTGTCGTCATTGTCTCTTGAATTAAAATAAAACGCTATTCGGGGATACTTCGAACTACATGGTTTTTCATCTTGTCATCATCAAATCAGCCATCAACAGTCCACTTTTGGATATAGGCCTAGGGTACGCCATAAGGTACTATTATATATATTCTGTTGTTGCTATCCTGTAACTTGACTGATTCGTTTTATTGACTTAGGCTTCTTATCCGAAAAAAATCTTTCAGTTAACAGGTTGCTTGAATTACAGGTCAAAAAAGCTATATTTTAGACAACCAAAAACGAGATTTTGTTCAAAAATATTGTATTATGACGTCACATTATAGTATTCGGATGGCGACAAAACAATCTCTCTCATTTTTATTTACTTTTTATTATTCAAACGTGGCGATAACGACCGTTATTTTACGATCGTTAACGCTCTGCCTACCCCGCAAGGGATAAAGGCGAGATTTGTGTGTGTGTCTATGTACTTTTTATAAAATCAAATTTACGATGAATAAGGTAAGGAATATTTTAACTATAGTTTTCCCAATTTAACTCTCGTATTTTTTTTAGTACCCTGTCAAGAATCGAATCACTAATAGTGATACACAAATTATCGGAAACAGCCCTCAATAACTTATAAAGTTATAACAATATACTTCTGACGTTGCGATGGCAACCTTATTTTTGAGGCCGTTGACGCAATGTCCACCCCGCAAGGCGTGATATATGTATGTTCTTCTTATTTTTGTATCTTTTTTATCTACGTATATAGACAGATCCATTCCTATAATAGTCGGATAGAACTAACATGAAAGAGTCTTTGTTCTCTATTTGTATTCGCGTTGAACAAAAGACTGTACGGTTAGTTAGATAGATTCACGCATGGAGGCCCTGCTTTTATCAAGTTGATGTAACCGATATTTGTATTATCGATTGTATGAATGAAGTTGTCTGAAGCTTCGTTGGTACAAAAGATAAATAGAGTCAAGAGTCAATTCTCTTATGATAGGGGATAATGCAGAGTCAAGAGTAATCTGTTCGGAGAGGTATGTAAGGTGTAAAAATATTAGCTGCAAATATTTTGAAGGGTGAATGAGCCCATAAAACTGAACCACTTTCCCCAAGAAACATTGGTCGAAATGTGAAAATTTTTTTCGAACCTCCCATTCAAATTGACTTGGTCGGTTTGTAATTTTCTAGGAAAGTCCAAAACTTTTTTTTACCTTTGTTCCTTAGAGAATGTTGTTCGATTTCATGGGCTGGTGAGCAAATTTACACCCTGTATTTTTGAACAGTCATCTCGATACAGTCTGTTCGATTTTTTTAAACTATATTGGTGTACAACTGAAACGATTTTCATTTTGCACACTTCACGCTCAGCCTATCCTCTTTTTGCATCTACAATTGACCTTTGATATGTTCAACTTTGATATTTTGACCTTTGATATTTTACATTTTGCGAATCAAATATTTCAGAAAAAGCTTTATACATGGAATATTTTCAGAAATTCAACTTTTCATACATTACGGGATGTAAAATTTTCCAGATAGTTTATGCTAGACCTACATTGCTCATACTGCATTACTCCGTTACAAAGTTTCAAACTATGTTATCTAGAGTAAAGCGATGCACGTGTAGTAACAGCGATAGTTACAGCGTTTCTCCACTTATCCGGTCCGGCTGCTGGATGTCGGAAGCAGCTTTCCGACAATATTTGAATGCCGGATCACGCTTTTCCACCTATCCGGTAAAAGACGGACAGTAGAATGACGTTATGGTAGAGTTCAAAGATAACCTTTTTTAAGCATACTTTTTGTACGCCGGTCACGGCGTACCGTCAGAATCCAAATTTCGGTTTGAAAAATTCCCTGATTGATAAATGCCGGATGCCGGAACAATAAAAAAGCATGTATAGTAGTGTAACAGATTTCTAAATCGGATCGAAAATTGACGGATCGGCAAATGACGCATGCCGGATAAGCGGAGTAAGGCCCTTAAGTAGTTCAAGGCATGTCTGTTAAATAGTTACAGTATCAGGTTTTAACACGTTCCATGTCCAGTAGATAATAGTCAGTTGTGGTTTTTCGGAGTAATAGACGATATTTGAATGTGCCTTAACCTAGGATTCGGGCCAGGTTAGCCTTCGGCGGATCGCACATTTGACGCACGAAGGAGCGCAAAAATATCGCAGCGGTCTGTCAAATCCATACTCGACATCTCAATCACCGCACTAAAACCGCTGACCCGCTGTCGACGCAGCGCTATCGCAGCGTCGCCCGTAGAGTGCGGTTTTAGTATATGGATCAGACAAACCGCTGCTATATTTTAACGATCCATCTTGCGTCTTATTACAATCGTTATACACTTTCAAAAAACTCTTAAAATTATACCTTTTAGAAAATCAAAAATAGCCGTTCTATAGCTTAAAATAAAATAAAAATATATAGCTTAAAATAAAAATACATACTTATACTAAAAATGTTAATAAAATATATACCTATACTAATAATGTTAATAAATTTTACTTAGAAATACACATTTATAATATTACTGCTGGTATAAAACTTTCAGAAATAATAATTGTGAGCTCTTTAATACTGTGATTATTAACTCTATTGATAATGTCTTTGTTTTCTACTTTTATATTTCAATAGCCTTGTCTCGATCAGTGCAAAAGCACGCCTGGGTACCACAGAATACCAGCGCTGTAATACCTGCTGCGTATTATGGCATATGCTGAGTGGCATACCCTTTTCAAAGTACTTACCTACAAACTGTGCCTAGTATATAAGTTAATTATGTTATAAGTTACTTTGAAATAAAGATTTCTATTCTATTCTATTCTATTCTATTCTATACAATAGAGACTTTTCTAAGCTTGATGGCAGATCTCTCTAGTCAGATTATGATGTCATATCAGATGGTAAGGTTAGGTTGGCGTTACGTTGAATTCTTAAGAGTTATAGGTATTGTTATTCAACTAGACAAAATACATTTCGCATAGAAACTTTTTCAGTTTTGCTAAGCGCCGCCTATGTACATACATAATCTATCTATCTATACATATAATAAAGCTCAAGAGGATCGAAAGTCTGTACATACAAGATATCCAAAAAAAATTGTTTCGTGATACTTAATATTGATAACAAAACACGTTTCTGCAATTTTTTAAATTTTTGTCTGTTTGGGTGTTTAGATGTTTAGATGTTTAGATGTTTGTGTGTTTGTTTGTGGATATGCGGAAGCATCACGCGAAAACGACCGAACGGATTTTGATGCAATTTGTACCAAAATGTCAAGTAAATCACCGACCAGGTTATAGGCTAAAAAAACATACCCCTAAAAGGGGGGTTGGCTGCTACACATAAAATAAGTTTGTAAATCACGTAAATTTCATAGTGCCGCGTAGTAAAAAGATGTGTATGGGCTTATTGGACCCAAGATTGATTTCAAATTTCGAACTGGCCAGCACGAATTGTGTCACTTTGAATAAGCGCGCAGAAAGAAAAATAACATGAGGCCGTATTTATATTTTTAATCTATATTTTTATAACCTCAATAAATGAGTTTGTCGAATTATTACTCAATATTACGACAAGAAAAGTAAAATCTACGAATATGTCTCCGACTACAAAAATATCTCTTTAATATTGGAATAATTTAAACTTTTAATAATTCAATATTTTTTACGCTCGAAAACAAAAGTTCCGTGGTACAAGACGTGTGAGTTGCGTACCAGACGATACAATCTTTATTTATGAATCGTTTTCTTGGTGCGTAATCTACTATTTACCGCGGGAAAATTGCAATAGCTTCAAAGCAAAAGTTTGTGTGAAGGGATATCATTATTTTTGCCGCTCCAGCCATGGTTAAAATGGCTCAGCGGAAGTGGATCTGCTTATGATGAAAGTGTACCAGCGAAGTTCCACAATTTTTTGTTTTTGAATTTTTATTTCCAATTTTTTAAGGCTATTCTTTATATCTACGTTACTAGCCAATGTTGGTCTGTTACATACTGTTATAATATGCTTAGCCGACAATACCAACATTATTTTCAGGGTGCGCAAACTTTTTTCTGAAACATTAATTCGAAATATGAATAAAAATTGGACTACTCATACAAATTGACTCGATCGGTTGGTACATTTTCTATGGAAGATATTTGTTAACATATTTTCTGTAAAATTTTCCTTACGAAAGTTGTTCAGTTTTATGAGTCATTATCATCGGTCTCACAGCCTCATACGTCTGTGCCAGACGATCCAATCAGTAGCGTTGCCGCTCGATAGTGGACTATCGATAGACAATCGATAGTCTATCGATAGTTTTTCGATAGTAAGAACTATCGATTTTTAATCGATAGTATCGATACTATCGATACTATCGATACTACCGATTGTTCAGAATGAGGCAATACTATCGGTCAGCTTCGATAGTATCGATACTATCGATAGTATCGAAGCTGACAATCGAAAAAACAATCGATAGTATCGATAGTATCGATAGTATCGAAGCTGACAATCGAAAAAACAATCGATAGTATCGATAGTATCGATAGTATCGATAGTTTTGGTCTATCGATAGTCGGCCGATGAGCGATAGTATCGTTCAGTCAGGTATGGATTATTTTACATACATATAATTATCATGACTTTATCTCTTGTGGGGTAGACAGAGCGTTCACGGTCGTAAAATTACTCAGTAAAGCGACAGTAATCATTACTGTCGCTTGCTATCGCCACGTCTGAGGGCCGTTTCAGTATATATTATAAATATTCTAAATATATATTCTAAATACAATTGCTCATGCCCTAAGCTACCCTAGCTAAGTTAAAAAAATAATAATAAAAAATTAATAGCCGAAAATGGCTATGCTGAAATAAACATAAAATACAATATAATATGTATACAGTAGATAATTCTACCTGTTTCGTCATTTAAAGTCAACTTTATACATTTAAAACTACTCCCATGGAGATTTATCCTGCATATAATCAGATATTTCAGAATAGCCTTTCTTGTACAATTTTTGTTTTATTACTTTATGGCGGGTGACAGGATGAATGCAGGTGGTGTCGGGAAAAGGGTAGCTACCCGCCTGGCCGGGTGTTGTGGCCAGGGGATCGACGGGTACACCTGGATTGGATTAGAAGTTGTATATATGCGTTGCGCGGTGAACACTTCGATATCGCGTTTCAGGCCCATTGTTCTGTCACGTGGCGCCATCTCTCCGATATGTTGAGAACTCCTGTTGCGTCTTGTATGCATGCGAACTACTTGAGTGAGCTTCATGTTGTAGCCACCAGAGGTCGCTACAACTTGACATGACAGGTGATGCGTAGGTATCTATTGTGATACATCACGTGATGCGTCGATTTCATTCTCCTGTCATATCCATACTATTTTTTCCCGCACGCACGCAGACGCAGGCGCACGCATCTAGTGTGCAAATGCCTTTAAAACTATAGGTGTATTTTTATGTATCTAATTGTATAACTAATTCATTCATTGCTAAATACTATGGCTAAATGAATTTACTTTAATTATTAAAATTTAAAAAATCTTTAAAAATAATCCATAACAATAATTAACCCATTAGCCGTGGGATGCCGGGTAAGAATAGCATCATCCTATTTCTTTCCCATGGGTTTCATGTGTATTGCAATTTTAGGCGACAGGCTGACAACCTGTCACTTTAGTGATACGCGAATTACTGAAACGGCCCTCAGACGCGGCGATAGCAAGCGACAGCAATGATTACTGTCGCTTTACTGTGTAATTTTACGACCGTGAACGCTCTGTCTACCCCACAAGAGATAAAGTCATGATAATTATATGTATGTAAAATAAAATATCCATACCTGACTGAACGATACTATCGCTCATCGGCCGACTATCGATAGACCAAAACTATCGATACTATCGATACTATCGATACTATCGATTGTTTTTTCGATTGTCAGCTTCGATACTATCGATACTATCGATACTATCGATTGTTTTTTCGATTGTCAGCTTCGATACTATCGATACTATCGAAGCTGACCGATAGTATTGCCTCATTCTGAACAATCGATAGTATCGATAGTATCGATACTATCGATTGGCCTATCGATTGTATAGAGTTTTCGATAGGAAAACTATCGATTGTTTTACTATCGATAGTTCGGCAACGCTACCAATCAGTGTCTCAGACGAGACTTTTCGTCGCTGTAGGTATAAATCGATTTGGAAAACGCCGGATTGCCCAAAACAAGGCCACTCTCTCGGTCTCCTTGGCTTACTCCACAGGAACGACGAGTCGATACATGCGGAGCCGAGTTGGCTGCAGGATAGACCTCTGTCACACGCGCCTGACAGAGACCCCGTTCCGGGTTTAAATGCACTGTTGTCCTTCTCCAGGGCCGGTCTTGGGTCGGGTTTCTCCCTCGGTTGATTCTTACGACGCGACCCCCACGGGAAAAGAGGAATTACTCTACTCTGCCGGCAGCATACGGTCTTAATTAAATAGCCTTGGGTTCTTAATTAAATGTAACCCTAGCCCGGCTCCGCCCGTATGGAAATCGGTCATCCCGTGGCATCGCATAGGAACTTTTTTTACGATAAAAACTTTCCTATGTGTTAGTACAAGCACAAGTTACCCCTTTTACGTCTGTGCCTATACATACATACATACATACATATATCGCGCCTTTATCCCTTGCGGGGTAGGCAGAGCGTTAACGGCCGTAAGAATACGGTGGCTATGGCCACGTCTGACATTTTTGAGGATTGTTTTCCAAGGTTGTTCAAGAAAACATGTGTATCACTATAGTGACAGGTTGTCAGCCTGTCGCCTAAAAATTGTAATACACCAATACCCTCGAGTCCCTTAGTCGCCTCTTACGACACCCGCGGGAAGGATGTGGGGTGATGCTATTCTAAGCCGGCATCACACATCATCTGTGCCCAATTTCGTGAAAATCAGTTCAGCAATTTTTGCGTGAAGGAGTAACAAACAAACAAATCTTTTGTATTAATATATTAGTAGGAAGTAGAATAGGATAGGATTTGTAGTAGGATGACTTGGTTTTTAATAAGCTTATGTTTTAATTATTCACACTCATGAACTCGGTCTTTATTCATCCATCACAGTGTTAAGAAATGTGGCATCAGTCTACTACACGGAATTGATACCTTTGGAAGTAAACGCACGGTTTTAAAAAATCTGCTTAAATGAACTGGAAAGCGAGGATTTGGAACAGGGAGTGACTAATCTAAACCTGATTCAGCAAATTCAACCTACAGAATTCAAAAAGACCAAACATATATAAAAGAACCACCGTTTTCTGACTCTTTTTTGCATTTGGAATTTACATATAAAGTGTAAAAAAATTAGCTGCAAATATTTTAAGGGGTGAATCAGCCCATGAATCTGAACAACGTTCCCCAAGGAATACATAGGTCGAAATATAAAAAAACATTTGGGCCTCCCATACAGTTGACTTGCTCGGCTGCTACATTTTGTATGGGAGGTCAAAAAATTTTTCCATATTTCGACCTATGTTGCTTGGGGAAAGTTGTTCAGTTTCATGGACTGATTCACCCATTTAAATATTTGCAGCTAATATTTTTACACACTGTATAGTCGGCGAAACCAAGTTTTTGGGTACCTATCTACCAACAATTTAATATAAGCTTATAATATATTATTTTATGGTTCTTAGAGTCTATAGGGGAGGCCTATGTTTATCAGTGAGATTCCTTTATATAGCTGATATGATGGATGATATATGGCGAAACGAAGTTCGCGGGCACCAGCTAGTTAATTGATAATTGGCTAGATTTTTTTTTTTTTATATGTAATAGGCCCGCATTTGTCTGCCATCTCACCTGGTGGTAAGTGGAGATGCAATAGATAATTTCCCATTGAATTATAAATCCGTACTCTCAACCAATATATCTCTACGTTTGAAAACTAAACGGAAAGTAGGTAATGTGGTTCAGCAAAACATATTGAGGAACTAACTATTACAGGCGCGGGCCGCAATTCTGACAAACATGCTCATTTAAATGTAAAACATATAACGGACGACCGATGTATCGCAGAGCAGTGCGACTGCCTTTGTCGCAGAAGGTTCCGGGTTTGATTCTCGGTGGGTCACTCACAAAGTTGATACTTATCACTTTGTGAATTGGTCCCCAGCCTGGTAAAAAATATGGTTGCGTGTTTCGAATGGCACGTCAAGCCAAAGGTCCCGGTTGCTGTCTATGATAACTAAGTCGTTACACAACCATGTCAGAAGCCTGCTACTTGTTGAAGGCGGTTAAAAAATTCTGACATTAGGGTTCATAGGGTCGTTAGACGACTAGGGCCCGTATTAATAAACCGCTCTCAACTCTGAGAGCGATCTCAAGAGCGCTCTTGAGATGCTGTTTTGATTAATAGACCAAACTTAAGTTCGTGTACTCAAGATCAGTATCAGGTGATACGTACTCAAGTATGGTTTATTAATTAAGGAAGATCTTAAGAGCGTGATCACATCTTAAGTCCCGTCTCAGCTGAGATCGCTCTTGAGAGAGATCTTAAGAGCGGTTTATTAATACGGGCCTAGGTGTCCCACACGAAAAACAAAAGAACTCTAAAGATGGCATTCTACCTAAGTATATTTCAAAAGCGGTTTTTTTATGAAATCAGAGACTTTCTGCATAGTTTGTAATAATTTAACTTTTACAATTTAAATTCTTCAACTGAAATTATGAATGCAGATTTCTTTTAATCCTTATTTTGCAGTGAACTCCTTAGTCAAGGAATATTTGACTGATCGAGCTTTTCAAGATTTTTATTACAAAAATATTTTAAAAATATGATAGAAAATTAAATTACTAAAAATTCATCAGCAAAATTAAGTCCTTTTGTATGTGTTAAGTGAAGTAACGTCAGATGTTTTGCTGCCTCTCATTTGACGTGACAACGTCTTATAATTCGATGGAGCCCGATGCACGCACCAAAAACATTACTCATGCGGCGTTACTCCGCTCTAAGGCGTTACCTCAATCCGAGGCGTTCCATTCAAGCCTTAAGTAAGACAAAGAGGCATTTTTTCAGTATTTTCTTATGATGTTGTCACGTTTAACTATCATCAATATACCGACTTTACAAATAACCGTTTTTTTTGCTTAAGTTGCGCAGTTCTCAAGAAATTTGCCGTGTGATGCTGGCTTAGATTTCCGTGTGATGCCGGCTTAGAATAGCATCACCCCTTTTTTTCCCGTGGGAGCAGTGAAAACCGACTAAGGGACTCGAGTGTTTCATATGTATTGCAATTTTAGACGACAGGATGAGAACGTGTCACTATAGTGATACGCGACTTATCTGAAACGACCCTCAAACATTTGTCAGACGTGACGATAACGACCGTGATTCTACGATCGTCTACGCTCTGCCTACCCCGCCAGGGATATAGGCGTGATTGGTGTGTGTGTGTGCTCTTAAGAAGAAGTAAAAGGGAAAGGTACTCGTAACTTAGAATGAGGTATAGAAAATGACCTCCAGAATTGAACCCATTAGATGCTTAACGCTTTAGAACATACATCAATGTCTGTCCATCGGTTTTAAGCTCCACATGTAATCTATTTTCTAGTGTTACTAGTTTTCTACACCATTACATATAGGTTCTATCAGTACTGAAATTAACCTACCCAATCTCTGTTGATTTTTTATTAATATCTGTGGGCTTACCATGAAAAAGTAAGACGCGAGTTCACACGCCTGTTCAAATATTTTCATACAATAAATACGCAATACACGCGTTCAACCCGCCTGTAATTTTATATGAGCAAGTAATTTAATAATTTTGCCGTGTGATGCCGGATTCGAATAGCATCACCCCATTTCTTTCCCGTGGGTGTCGTAAGAGACGACTAAGGGACTCGAGGGTATTAGTGTATACAAATTTTAGGCGACAGGCTGACAACCTGTCACTAGAGTAATACACATTCTGAATGAATCCTCAATATTTGTCAGACGTGGTAATAGCGGCCGTATTTTACGGCCGTTAACGCTCTGCCTACCCCGCAAGGGATAAAGGCGTGGTATATGTATGTATGTATGTAATTTAATTTTATTCGTTTTTATTATATGCGGAGGGCGATTGAGGCAAATAATAATAAGAAAATGCGTGTAACGTTTTGTCGTAGCATTTTCGTAGACAGTAGCTACGACAACCACTCACCGCTAAAATTCAGACTTCTGAGATACTATGTAGCATGCATGTAGGCATAATAATGATTCAGCCTCTTTGAAAAAGAAATAGGTATTCTAGGTAATATTTATGGCGCATGATTGTGTTTTAATAATTATAATTTATTTATTGTGATGTAGGACGTGAGTGTTTGTGCCCAATGCATCACTACATAGTACAACACAAAGTGCTTACCACGTCTGTGGCTATGTCTGCATTTGTGTGTGTATGTATGATCTTTCGAACTACACATTGGACTTTGATATTTATTTTATAATACTTAGAGAGAGAGAATATACTTCCTTCTCATCAGAGAAATTGCGACACTTTCGTTTTTATGATTTTGATAAAACACGAAACCTATAAAAATCTACTTCGAATTTGTGACATTTTTATTATTATTTACAACATTTTTATGCTTAGTATTAGGTACACAATATCAGCGATTTATTCCAAAATAAGTACACTTTAAAAAAAATGGTGATTACGCGTACGAACCATAAACTTGCAAGGTGTCCCGGATTTTTTGTTAAGAAGTGTACAGGGTGTAAAAAAATTAACTGCAAATATTTTAGGGGGTAAACAAGCTCATGAAACTGAGCAACTTTCCCCAAAGAACATAGGTCGAAATATGAAAAAAGTTTTGGACCTCCCATACAAAATTACCAACTCACTGGAGGTCCAAAAACATTTCTCATATTTCCACCTATGTTTCTTGGGGAAAGTTGTTCAGTTTCATGGGTTGATTCACACTTCGCAATATTTGCAGCGAATATTTTTACACCTTATATACAGCGTGTAACGGAAAGGGGGTATCAAGCCGAAGTGCACCAACTCTGGTATTGACTAAGAACAAAATAGCAAAATCTTAAACTTCTAAGTTGACGTTTTAATGAACAAAACCTTATTGAAATCCAGGTCCAGATGTTACAAAATTTGACTTTGCACAACACTAGTGAGCTATCAGCTGTTTTGGGGTCAACCACCTCAGACCACCTCTTTCGAGAAATAGTTCCCACCTCCTTTTCTTCGACCTGTGCTCCTGGTAATCTAATAAATCACATTTGGTTCCGGATACCAACTCGGCCTATTGTTTTATTTTGTATTTGAAGGGGAAATGTCATGACAGATAATAAAAAATTACGCTGCCTCACGCGATAATCGAGAAACAATATCATTTACATTTTTTTTTTCAATAAATCATGAATTTTTTAAAAGAAAGTAACTGTAGATTTCTTTAAATTGTCTGCAACAAAATGAACCCTAAAAGGGCGTGGTCTAGTTATCCTACAAGTGCGTATTTGTATTTCATAGAAATGGTTCCGGATTAGAATTACCCATAGAGTGCAATAAGACTGAGCGTTCAGGAAAACGACAGCAGCGTGACCGGTAAATGTAATTGTGATGCGCTTGCCAACCCACTTTTCAAGCCCGGTGAATATGGCAAACGCTCCTGATAAGGGGGCCATTGTCCAACCGTCTAAGGCCCCGGTCTCGGATATTGCGGGCAGCGGCCTCTCGGGTCGCTTTTTTTTCTAGGGAGTGCGCCGCTCATTGCCCACTCCCGCGCCGCTGTTGTTTCCGTACCGGTCCATTTGAATGTATGCAAAAGATTCTGCCGCTGCCGCCCCGCTGCTGCCCGCAAAATTCGAGACTGAGGCCTAAGGGATTGAATCCGTGATCCTTACTTGAATATTATTCAACGCTACCGAAAATCGTATTTTTTAAATCGTTCGCGCTCGTAAGTATCAAAACTCACGGGTTTCATAATCGATAGATGAATGCGTGCACGCATAAATTTAATAATACACTACATCACTTGAAATAAAATTCGGCACGCATTATTCCATTCCACGGTCGATTTCTACACAAATACCCCTAGGAAATAAATTATTAGACTGAAAATCCGATTGGCAGTACCAGGAGTACATAAGTATGAAAGAGGTCAAAGCTGTGTCATGTATCAATTTCAAAATTTAACCCTAATTTATTGGTCCCGCCGTTGTCCAATAATAATAATAACATCAAATCAATAACCAATAAGGATCAACCACTAAAATGGCCGACCATAGTGGTACCATCCCTTAGGTAGGGGCTAGGGGTGTCAAAAAACCTAAACGATAGCGTTTAATGATTTTCCTTAAAATAATGATGGGTATCTTATTTTTTATCATCACAACGCTTGGTTCCTTCTTGATGGGAAGGATAAGGATTCAATAACCAGTGTGTTCCTTAGGTAAAGCAAACTAGGTAGTTCGATATTACAGGCACGGAAAGAATCTGATTGCCCGCAAATTATGATAATTTTTTGTTTCGAAACGCACTTCTTTGACTATCCTCAGGCATTTAACTCGATACGTACTACTTGTCAGATAGTAGATTGCAATCATTAACGTGTCTTCCGAAGCACGGATTCCAATAATTTAAAAAAATCATATTATCCAGCCTATTATGCCCTTATCATACATACATACACATATCACGCCTTTATCCCTTGCGGGGTAGGCAGAGCGTTAACGGCCGTAAGAATACGGTCGCTATCGCCACGTCTGACATTTTTGAGGATTGTTTTCCAAGGTTGTTTCAGAAAACATGTGTATCACACAATAATATCCCACAATGACTAACAAAGTACCTATGTATTATTTTAGATATTGGATATTCGATGGGTAGTTGTTCAAAGATCTTTGCATCTTTGATAAACTCGGGATCCAGCGTAATTTTTACGCCAAACGTTTTGAATAAATGCCAACTATTTTACTGAAGTGTTCGTTGACCGATGTTGTGCAATGGTACTTAGCACGACTGCCTGTGACGCAGCAAGCTTCGGGTTCAATTATCACTTTGTGAATTTGTTCTCAGTTTAGGACATTGCGATTAGAACCACTCGATTTTCCGTAAGAAAGATGGGTCCGTGTTTTGGATGGCAAGTTAAGGCTAAACGCACCCTTACGCGGATTCCCGCGCGGTGGTTTGACAGCCCCCCCTTTATTATCAGTCCGAATTTATAAGGCGCATAGTAGCTGTAATATGGCAAGGGTGTCATCGTGTACGTACGGGTAAACAGGCACGTGCCCGCGCCGCGGTTTGTCGAATTCGCCGCTCGCGCGTGAGCGAGTTTTGGGCCTAAACCGTGTAGGTCTCGGTTGCTATCTATGATTACTTAGACGGCAGTCCTTACACAACCACCACGTTAGAAGTCTGCTACTTGTAGAAGGCAGTTGAAAAATTCTGACACTAGAGTTTATTGGGTTGTTGGACGACTTGGTGTCCCACACGAAGAGAGAGACTGACATATTAATAATCATTAAAGGTTATTCTAAAATGAATCACGTAACTTTTGATTTATTTTGCAAGTATCAGTAAATGTGACAGCCCTACCGGGAGCGGGAATCCCTGCGGTCGCTTTCTTTCGGGACTAGTTGGTGGGGGCTGGTAGGCAGGACCAAATGAGTTGCCAGTACTTTAGTATTGGAGCAAAATGCGTAATTTTTTTTGTTCATAATTGTTGTCTAATTCTGTGACATATGGCAGAACAAAAATTTTGTGTGGCGTATGTACTTAATGGTGTTTAGGTATGTGAATTTCGATAAAATTACCATACATACACATACACATATCACGACCTTGCGGGGTAGTCAGAGCGTTTGCGGCCGTTGTAATACAGTTAATATTAAATAGGTAAAAAAATATGTGAAATAAAATAGGTGAAAATGACAAACTATTTTTTTAAATCGTCTAGACCGTTCTGGCAACACCTAGGTCCTTAAGTTTCTTTAGTTCATCTGCTGCGGCGTAAACTAGTGTACCTAATTGTAAAGTTAAAATAATCTGTGTCGTGCAGACTCGTGCGTGACGTCTTTGAGTAATGCAGAATATTATGAGATGATTCTGTGCGTCGGTGCCACTCACGGCAACTTGAGTGCAGCACGGGAGCTCTCTCGTGAGCGTGAGCGATTCTTTGAAGGAAGACGAGCTGCTGAAGCAAGGCATCTGCCTTTATTGCGGTGCTTGAGGCGCATGGTGAATCGTCTGTATTCGACGGGTTCGTTTCACGCGACAACTGCGTCTGGCCGCACTACGACCCGAGATCCGAATTTTGAAGAAGCCGTACTGGAGCACTTCGAAGAGAACCCGCGGACCAGCACGCAACGTGGTGCCGAGGTGTTGGGGGCTGCGAACCACATACAAGTGTCGAGAATGTTCCACGAATCTGGACAGCACCCTTATCACTTCGCAGGACCAGGACGCAGGAGCTGATTCCTGCTATCTGCCGCGTGTGACATAGCCACGCGCCGCCGCAGATCGCTTTGTGCGCCGCCGCCGCCGCCGCGCCGACACCTTTGAAGATGCCGCCGCGGCCCGCGACCCGCGCTTCCCCGCGCCTCCCGCGCAGTGCTATAATGCGAATAAAGTGCGAGCGTCAGGTACCAGGCGCCCAGGACGCGTAGAAAGTGTAATGGGCGGTGCTAGTGATAGTGCTATGGGAATGAAATAAAGATCAGTGACCTCAATAGTGTTGTGCCACATTTGTTTACATGCAAATACTTTAAAATCGTATGCTGGATTTTTTTTTCAATGTGTTACAAAGTTGGGTATATTGGATTGAAATTTTGCATAACTGATCTACGAAAGGTATAGTTAATTTTCACTTCGGCTTGATACCCCCTTTCCGTTACACCCTGTATATTCAGTTATTACTAACAAGGCATTGTCTTGTCAGTTGGTCTGAGACGACAAACTACAAAAACATATTTTTTTCTTGGTTTCTGGAGTTACTCCGGTGACTGTGATTAATTATGTTGCTCTTTGTGACTTATTTTGCCAGCAAAAGAAATGATAGGCTTTGCCTCGGCTTTCATCTTCTTTTCTAGCTAGAATAAAATGAAATACCACGGCTCTTTTGACGTCTAGATAAAAGGGCACGTATAATATGGGCTTAATATTTTTATGGGCATACGTGTTTTACTACAAACAAACATGGTGTTCATATTCCGGGGAAATTTGTTCACTTTCATTGATTACATACAGGGTGTATGTGTGATGTATGTATGTATTCGAAAAGCTGTCCGATTCTCATAAATTTGTACAAAGTATGTATGTATTTTATTTATTATTTATTTTATTTACCATTTATTGTACACAAGAAATTTTACAGGACAAAACATAAATAAAATGGACACAGGAGAGAAATGGCATTTGGCGAAAGGCGGATGAGACGTGCACAATAACTATGAATACGAGATGATTTATATTTACAGATAATAACAGGCAGTACATACGAAATATAACTAAAATATTACATACAACATGTTTATAATATAATACGTATATATACATGTATATTAGTTAAATTCTTTTAATATGTAGGTTGATGTTGACAACCTTAATAAACCACTTACATCGTTTCTACAGAGCTCGTTATGTCTCAAAAGACATCAAAGTTTAGCCAATCATAATCAAGTGCGTCTCATCATTCTCCTTGCCTTATCCCGTTCTCTGTCAGGGTCGGCTACCTAACGGATTTGACGTGGAACCCAGTTTTTACACAAAGCTACTGCCATCTGATCTCTGCAACCTGAAGACTAACCTGTCCCAAATCCTAAGTTAAAACACATTCAAATATCATCCGAACTTTATTCAATACGTGTTTAAATACTATTTTTATTCCTTCATTGTAAGAGCAGTCCGTAAAATGTACGTGAGTAAAACACATTGGCATATGGCGGGGATCGAACTGGGGTCTCACGATGATAAGACCGGTATCCCATCCACTTGGCCACCGACGCTCCTAATCACAATCAAGTGCTTCTAAAAGCCGAAAACGAAATTAGTTACAAAGTTGCCTTACCAATGGTTAATCTAAACTTTATGACAGCCATTTATTAAATTACTAATTACCTCCTACTGAGTAGAATGATTATAATGACAAGCGGAGCGACAATCAGAAAATCTAAAATCTCTCTATCTATCTATCTTATACCTTTAAACGTGCAAGAATTGTATTTTCGGGATCTCGGAAACGGCTCCAAGCATTTTCTTAAAAATTTGTATGTAGGTTTTATTATCAAAAAATCACTCTGAACTGCAAAATAAGTTTAAAAAAAAACACGTTGCATTTTGTGTGGAGAAAGAACCGCTATTTCGTCGTTCAGCTGTCAGAGAACGTAGCTCAATTGGTCAAATGCCTATAAATTAGTGGAGCTTGAGTTCGAATCCGAACCTCAATATCTCTTTTATTTTAATTTTTGCTCCTTTATTTGTACAACAATAATATATAAGTATAGTATGGTAAAAACGAGAAAGCGGCTGCTCCACCTTAATAGGCTACATGCCTGACAGGTCTAATGAGCTACTTTTTTATAACGATATATGAAAAACTAAAAGAAAGCCGTTTTTTTTTCGTCTGGGACACCGAGGCGTTCAACGACCCAATAAACCCTAGCGTCAGAATTTTTCAACCGCCTTCTACAAGTAGCAGGCTTCTAACATGGCCGTCATAGTGCACTATTTTAGATGCCGTACTTTCATATTTTTTTCTGTTTATTTATCCTCCAATATTCGGAATGGATATTTGTTGGTTTAGTGGTTCTTCAAAATTTGAATGTTTCGGAATACTATGAATGAACTCTGCAGTATTTTAGACAATAGTTATAAACGTACAACTTTTGTATTTTATTAATGACCCAGGAAACTAGCGAATTCTTTTTTCTGAATTCCATGTTTAAATCGTTCATCGCTCCGCTCGTAATTGGGTCTCATTCTTTACAGAGGGAGGGGTAATTTTTCAGACAACTCATTCCGTCAACAAAAGATAATTAAGTTTCTCTGTAGGAAAGCATTCCTAAGTAAAATGAACCTTCAACTTTCTCTTGCTAACAAGAGTAATTGGATTGTATTTCTAGTAAAACTATGACTATTTATTATACGTATTATACAGGGTGTAAGGAAAGATGCTAACTTTTTTAAATGGGTGAACCAGACCATGAAACTGAAGAACTTTGGCTTAGGAGCAAAGGTCGAAAAATGAAAAAATATTTTTGGACCTCCCATACAAAATGTACCAACCGACAGAGTCAATTTGCATAAGGCTTAAATTTTTTTCATATTTTGACTGTGTGATCTATGTTCCTTGGAGAAAGTTGTTCAGTTTCATGGGCTGGTTTCTTTCCCCTTTCCCCTTTCATTCCTGGTAACTTTCCCCAAGGAAAAAGGGTCGAAAATTTAAAAAAATTTGGTCCTTCCATACAAAATTACTAACCGACCAAGTCAATTTCTCATATTTCGACATATGTTTCTTGGGGAAAGTTGGTTTTATGGGCTGGTTTACCCCTTAAAATATTTGCAGCTAATATTTTTACGCGTGATATGTGTGTGTGTATGTATTTTTACACCTTAGATATTTCTAATAATTAATAGTATATCTTTAGGTAAAAGATGTCTTTAAGATTCTTATAAAAAGTGCTATCAACTTAAGAGTTTTAAGAAAAGAATAAAGGCAAAGAACCTCAAGTATAATCAAAGATATTAAAAGCGCTTAAAACTTTGTGAATTGTCGGGATTTAATGAATTTCTGAGATAAAATTAGGATAATGAAACTTTTTGAATAAATCAACAGAATAATAATATCCTTAGTTTCCTTGTGGTGCTGGCTAGAAAAGCACCACCCTATATCAACCTGTAGATGACATAAACATCAGCTAACGGGTTGATCCAATGGGCAGCAACGTTATTTGTGAAAACAATAACTTACACTGCGCTCGCTAACCCGCTTGCCAAGTGTGGCGAATACAAAGAGGGGAGGTCAGTTCGCACTCTTAGCGCACGATAAAGCGCTTAAACATCGCAGCGAACTGTCAAACCCGTACTAGAAATGTCAATCCCCATACTAAAACCGCTCAACCGCTGTCGACGCAGCGCTATCGCAGCCTCGTACATCGAGTGCGGTTTTAGTATGGGGAGTGACGTTTCTAGTATGGGTCTGATAGACCGCTGCGATATTTAGCGCTCCATCGTGCGTGAAGTGTGCTATTTCGCTGACTGTTTGCGAATTGGCTAACCTGACCAGCCACCGTGTCAAAAGTGGATTTTAGAAAATGTCTTAGGATTGACAGTTCGAGACATAAAAGTGAGACACAAAACCTGTTTAACTTCTTTGAAGTGTGTATGTTACACATTATTTATACGATATAGTTTTTGCCCACTCAATGGGAGGGTCTGGCAGCACAGCGCCCCGAATGGAGCGGGATAGTTAAGAGGCAAGTCCGCGAGCAGACCTCGACGCTAAGCGCGATGAGTTATAAGCCCCTCCACCCGTCGCCATTAAATATAACTATGTAAATGGCAAACTCACGTGTCCACACGGTGCATGGGAGTTTATTGCCAAAATTGGCTTCAATATTATGCTTCCATAAACTACGCTCCTACAGTATTTACTTTTAAAAAACTCAACCGATGACACTACGCATATAAAAAAATCATTATACTTGTAATTGTAGCCACCAGAGGTCGCTAACTTCACGAAATAATAATAAAACTGTAAGAATTATGCTAGTCATGTTTATTTAATATCAAGATATGACATTCATAATATCACAGAACAATATTTATGATGGCTACGTCATTGTACGAAATTATTCTAGTCACGATATAACTAACACATTTATTAGTAAGCTCACCTCTGACATCAGAGTTCGTTAGGTCGTTCGTCGACTTAGTAACTCACACGTCAGAATAATAAAATACACCTTGTTAACATACAAATAACTTTCACAAACTTCATAAGAAAACTACTTATGAATGCATAAGGTATGATGAATTACTTAAGTCTACGTTATAAGTAACCTTATAATTTAAATAATTTTATAGGTAAATTATACAACGAACTTTCTTTTAACAATCTGAATCAAAGTAATAATTTATAATAGGTATATATCTTATGGTAATAATATTAGATAACGCTTATTAGTCGGTTGTTAAATGTTACGATTCCATAAAAATGAAGGTCAGATTCAAACAGAATGCGACATTTGATCAATTTTTAGTTTTTGAAAGAAGTTTATATACATACATAATATCACGCCTGTATCCCTAGCGGGGTAGGCGTAGAGCTAACGGCCGTAAAAAAGCGGTCACCAACGCCACGTCTGCTGTTTCAGATGACTCGTGCATTACTATAGTGACAGGTTGTAAGCCTGTCGCCTAAAAAAAGAAACCCTCGAGACAAAGAAGTTTAAACAATTTAGAATTTTTTGAGACATGTTTTTTCGTGTGTGCAGCTGGCTCCATTGAATAATAGGACGAAATATACACAATACATAATATATAAAATTGTTACTCGTTTAAAAGAATCAGGTTTATATATATATATATATACATATACACAGGTATATGGAGGTAAGGGTACAAAGCCTTTTCGGTAAAAGCACTCAACTTAAGCCGAAAATAACCTGAATGTGGTATTACTTAACAAACGGCAACTTAAGAGGCCTCGAAACTCCTTCAAGAAATTGGAGTCCCTTAAGTAAAGGCCCCCTAATTTTTTTCTTTATCCACCGGTAAATTGGACCCTTTCACGTGTGATGGTGGTACCATAAAAGATCAAAATAGAGATAATAGGGAGCAAGAAATATTATGTTGAAAAAAAATCCGAGCCACTACAGCAAGTATTAATAACATTCGATAAAACATTTCTTCAAAATCCTAGATAATCTATATTTAATAAATCTAAAAAAAATATATGAACGAAAACAAGTGGATCATTATTCCGCCACCTATGTATGATAGAGCCAACCGCAGTGTAGTATTTAGCACGTCAGACCCGGCAAGTCAGAAGACGTGAGTTCAAATCCAATCGGTAGCGGGCATTTTTTTCGCTTGTTTCGTTTGTATTAACTTTCTAACAAAAAAATTAATAATAAATCTAAGTTCATGTTATTATGTAAATTAATATGCACAGTAGTCGATTTGAAATAAAAATACAAAGTAAGAGAAATCCTTAGATTTTTAATTATAGAATATAGGTATCCCCTATCCCGATGGCGTCGCGGATAGTATACCGCTTCCTTCTACGCCGAGGGTCGTGGGTTCGAACCCCACCGGACACAAAATATTTATACGTATTTTTTTAAATATTTGTGCCTAGTCTGGATGTTTTCTATGTATGATTATGTAATTATTAACATGAATATCAACTAAGCAGAAATTATTAAAAAAAAATAACTTATGTCAACAAAAACCCGTCCAACCCAAACTGTTTTACGCATTTTGTTTTCCTTTTTTCTCCCGGGGACACATATATTTTCACTTTAACATAAAACCGGGGCCGTTTGATAGTTTTACGACCTTTGATAAAACTACAGCGGTTCTTACGAGGCTTGTTTTGAACCTTTGGGAGGATAATAAACAGTTTTTTCACCCTCACACACCATGCTATAGAACCTTGCGGGGCGAATACAACGTTAACGGCCGTAAAAGTAGTCTTTACCGCAACGTTGTCGGCTTCGAAAGGCATCATTCCATTTCTTTCTTGTGGGTGTCGTAAGAGGCGACTAAAGACTCGACGGTTTCATGTCTATTACAACTTTTAGGCGACAGGGTTGTCAGACGTAGCGATAGCGACTTCACTTTTGCGGCCGTTAACGCTCTACCTACCTCGCAAGGGATAAAAGCGTGAAATATGTATGTATGCTACCGTAATGTATGACTTACAAAAGATTGAGGACGTTTTAGCAACATTGGGTATAGTTATTCAGTCACAGCCTGTCACTTCTGGGCTCCTATAGTCGCAAGTCAAGAATATTCAGGTATACATACATACATCATACCTGTATCCCTTACGGGGTAGGCAGAGAACAAACGGCCGTAGGAAATGGCACGCCAACGCTGACAAAAGTTAGAGGGTTATTTCTGTAGACTGTGAACTATCATAATAACAGGTTGTCAGCCTGTCGCTTAAAATTGCAATAAACATCAAGCCTCAAATCCCTTAGTGGCCTCTTACGGCACCCACTAGAAATATATGGAGTGATGTTAATATAAGCCGGCATCACACGACCTCAGCAGTCGTACTTATCAAAAATTTATATTTGTATCTGTATTGTTCTAAGCAATATTTTTTTTCACTTCTTCAGTAAGAAGATAATACATACATACATATATCACGCCTTTATCCCTTGCGGGGTAGGCAGAGCGTTAACGACCGGAAAAATACGGTCCCTATCGCCACGTCTGACAAATATTGAGGGCCGGTTGAGATATGTATCACTATAGTGACAGGTTGTCAGCCTGTCGCCTAAAACTTGTAATACACATGAAACCCTCGAGTCCCTTAGTTGCCTTTTACGACACCCACGAGGAAGAAATGGGGTGATGCTATTCGAAACCGGCATCACACGGCAAGAAGATAATGGTGTTTACTAAACCGATGCTTATTATTTGAGAATAGATCTTTATTATGAAT
The DNA here is from genome assembly GCA_029255805.1 of Keiferia lycopersicella. Taxonomy (NCBI): domain Eukaryota; kingdom Metazoa; phylum Arthropoda; class Insecta; order Lepidoptera; family Gelechiidae; genus Keiferia; species Keiferia lycopersicella. The sequence continues at coordinate 3,469,163 of JARACZ010000028.1, forward strand.
GAGCATGATTTAACTAACAATAAAGAATGGTTTTTCTAATATGACACAAATATTTGTTATTGTCTTCTCTTGTCTAGCCTACGTCATCCCACTGTGGGGTAATACCCCCTCTCTTTAAATTCATTTTTAATATAAAATTACGTTGAATGTTTACTATTTTGTAGAAGTTTTCTACAAGATAGTATTTTTTTTAACACTTGGTGGACCAGAGCCACCGGCGGTGTAGCGGTTAACACGTTTTACCCGGCAAACTAAAAGACGTGGGTTCGAATCCCATCGGTGGCATGCATTTTTTCCTCTTGTTCCAATGACGTTTATTATTGATGGAGGTGTGGGTAGAGACTAGAGACTAAATTTAAATACGGTTGCTACCATCATTCTCCTTATCCCGTTATTTTTCATCTTGCCTTATCCCGTTCTCTGTCGGGGTCGGCTACTTAACCTAGGGGATTTAATGTGGTACCAAGTTTTTACACAAAGCGACTGCCATCTGACCTCTGCAACCCGTAGGCTAACTTGGTCCGAATTCTAGGTTAAGTCACATTCAAATACCATCTGAATTCAAATTTTATTTGAATGTGGGTTTAATCACGATGTTTTCCCTTCACCGTAAGAGCAGTCGGTAAATGTAAAGTCGGTAAAACACATTGGTACATAGCGGAGATCGAACTCGGGTCTCACGATTTTAAGACCGGTGTCCTAACCACTTGGTCACAGAGGCTGTTGCATATTTTTTTTTTCCTCTACATTGATTGAACTTGTTTGCTTATAGTTTACTTGACCTGACCTTTCTAGAAGTTTGTTCCCGATTTATAAACGACGCCAATACATTATTAAAGAAGTAGTCAACACGCCCCAAAGTTTATCCCAGCTCTCGTAGTTCATACATAAAATATATCACTCTTTGCCACGTACAAGCATTTCAATAAATCGAACATTGGTCGCCTTTACGAATTTTAAAAAGAAAAGTATTGTTTTTTTATTCGTTTCGATCATAGTAGTATACTCGTAGAAAAGATAACCTACATTGATTTTTTCGTTGATGGTTTTGTCACAGTCATTCGTTTTGAAATTACCTACATACATTAGAATGAGTAAAATAATATTACATTAGTGTTTTTATGCACAATTTTAAGTAGAATACAAAATCCGCAACTACCTCCTACTATACGAACGATTAATTTTTTTTGGTCCTTGAACTATACCGGAAATTCCGTCGTTTCGTTCGTCTGAATATTTGTCAGTTTCCATCACTTAATATTAAGATATTGTTGACAATTTCTTTTTAAATTTTCTATTCATGAAACAAAATCACCCTATCATCGGTACGATTGATAAAGTTGTTGTTTTTAAAGGACGAGAATTTGAAATTCATCTAAGATTTTTTCTAATTGTAATAAAGCCATACCTACTATACTGCTACAGACACAACAGTCCACTGCTGAACATGGGTCTCCCCCAATACCTACACAAAGATAAGAATTTCCTACCACCTAAGTAAAAAGTTTTCTTAAGGTGTTACAGCCAAAATGATCTTCCGAAAGAAACGGTAGGAACAAGATTACGGAGTTTATTTTATCAAGTTTGGGATTTGCATAATATTCAAATTTCTTTCCGAAGTTATACACCTTTAGGAGTTTTTTTAACGTCAAAAGTTTGGAACCGATTTTCTGTTATAAAAATAATAACTTTGTATTTATTTTTTCTTTTTTTCATTTTTGAGATGTAGATTATAAAATTTTGAACAATTTTTTAATGATGTTATGGCGATGCTTTTGTTTTACCATTTTGTATTCATATTATAACATCATTCGTCGTCGTCGTCGTCGTCGTCGTCGTCGTCGTCGTCGTCGTCGTCGTCGTCTCAGCCGATAGACGTCCACTGCAGGACATAGGCCTCCCCCAAGGATCTCCACGATGATCGGTCCAGCGCCACCCGCATCCAGCGGCTTCCCGCGACCTTCACCAGATCGTCGGTCCACCTTGTGGGAGGCCTACCTACGCTGCGTCTACCGGTCCGTGGCCGCCACTCGAGAACTTTCCGGCCCCAGCGGCCATCGGTCCTACGAGCAATATGCCCCGCCCACTGCCACTTAAGTTGCGCAATCCTTCGAGCTATGTCGGTGGCTTTGGTTCTTCTCCGGATTTCCTCATTTCTGATTCGATCGCGGAGAGAAACTCCGAGCATAGCCCTTTCCATTGCCCTTTGAGTGACCTTGAGCCTTCTTATGAGGCCCATTGTTAGCGGCCACGTCTCAACTCCGTAAGTCATCACTGGCAACACGCACTGATCCCAGACTTTTGTCTTGAGGCACTGCGGTAGTTGTTGAGAAGAGAAGATGTTACGTAGCTTCCCGAACGCTGCCCAGCCGAGTTGGATTCGACGATTGACCTCTTTCTGAAAGTTGGACCTACCCAGCTGGACTATTTGTCCCAGGTAGACATACTCGTCGACAACTTCCAGAGTAGAGCCCCCAACTGTCAGAGTAATGGGTGCAACAAGAGAGTTTGACATAACCTTGGTCTTGTCCTTGTTCATTTTTAGACCCACTTGTTGGGAGGCTCTATTGAGGTCATCGAGCATTGTACCGAGGTCCTCCAGGGTTTCCGCCATGACCACGATATCGTTGGCAAAACGAAGGTGAGTCAGATACTCGCCGTTGATGTTGATGCCAAGTCCTCTCCAGTCCAAAAGCTTGAAGACGTCTTCCAGTGCTGCTGTGAACAGTTTCGGTGATATTACATCTCCCTGTCTCACTCCTCGCTGCAACTGGATAGGTTTCGAGTCCTGGTCCTGAAGTCGAACTGACATGGTGGCGCTTTCGTACAAGGACTTCAACACTTCGATATACCGATAGTCAGCTTGGCACCGCTGAAGAGACTGAAGTACGGCCCATGTTTCGATCGAATCGAAGGCTTTTTCGTAGTCCACAAACGCGAGGCAGAGTGGTTGGTTATACTCTTCAGTCTTCTGTATAACTTGCCTCAGCGTATGAATGTGATCCACGGTGCTAAAGCCTTTTCGGAAGCCGGCTTGTTCGGGAGGCTGGAAGTCGTCGAGCCTGCGTGCGAGACGATTCGTTATGACTCTTGAGAACAGCTTGTAGACATGGCTCAGAAGCGTGATGGGTCTGTAGTTCTTCGGCAAAGACTTATCGCCCTTTTTGAAGAACAGCATCACCACGCCTCTGTGCCATGCCTGTGGCGTTTTGCCCTCGAGTATGACAGAGTTAAACAATTTCTGCAGTGCTTTAAGTATCGGTTTACCACCGGCTTTCAGAAGCTCTGCCGTAACGCCATCATCACCCGGCGCCTTGCTGTTTTTTAGCTGTTTCAGAGCCATACTAATCTCGTACAAGCTGACGTCCGGGATGTCTTCTGTGTAGTGCCGGGTTAATCGAGCTCTTGGATCTGCGACCCGATTATTGACAGGTGTGCATGTTGTCGCGTATAACTGTCCATAGAACTTCTCGACCTCTTCCAATAGCTCGGGCTTGGACGATATGATTCTGCCATCGTCGGTCTTTAGCTTCGCTAGTTGGCTCTGGCCTATCGACAGATCTCTAGCAAACACCTTGGAGCCTTTGTTGCGCTCAATTGCCTCTTTAATACGGTCAGTATTAAATTGGCGTATGTCGCGGGTCAAAGACTTAGAGATCTGCCTATTGAGCTGCCGATATTGGGAAGTATCCTCCGACGACTGCAGAATCATCTCGCGTCGTTCCTCCATGAGCCTCGAAGTATGGTCTGAGATTTTTTTGGTTCTGTTCGTACGATTGGGTTTGAAGAACTTAGAGCCAACCGTAAGGACAGTTTCCACGACCCTGTCGTTATAGTCGTCCACGTCGATACACTCACCCAGGCAATCGAAGCGGTTTTGCAGGTGGAGCTGAAAGCTCTCAGGGTTTTGGATTTGGGCAGGTGCTGGTCGGAGCGTAGACTTCATCAGACGTGATCTCTCGGCTTTTACATTAAGATTCAACGTGCCTCTTACCATTCGGTGATCGCTACCCGTTTTGAACGAATTGATCACAGAGACATCGTTGAATATCCGTTTTTTGTCTGTCATAATGAAGTCTATCTCATTTTTGGTAACGCCGTCGGGGCTCTTCCAGGTCCATTTTCGATGCGGCCGTTTCCTGAAGAACGAGTTCATCATAAAGAGTCCCTCCTTCTCCATGAAGTCGACCAGCATTTGACCTCGGCTGTTCCTCACCCCAATACCAAATGGCCCAACTCTCAGTTCGTCACCGCAACGATTGCCCAGCTTAGCGTTGAAATCCCCCATGACCACCGTGTAATGAGTCCTGGAGGTATGTATGGCTTTGGATATGTCCTCATACATTGCCTCCACGTCCTCGTCGGGGTACTTCGAAGTTGGGGCGTATGCCTGTATGACCTTCAGCGAATAACGTTTAGTTATTCTGAGTATAAGGAATGCCACCCTATTTGAAATACTCCCGACCTGTACTACGTTGTTCACGAGGGACTTGTGGACGATGAACCCGACACCACCTTGGGACAGATGGTCGCCCTCCCGGAAGTAGAGCAGGTTACCTGACTTCAGGGCTATGGTGTCCTCCCCCTCTCTTCGGACTTCGGACAGTCCCACTATGTCCCACCGTAACCTGCTCAGCTCTTCCTCGAGTTCCACTAACTTCTCTTCCGTCCGCAGTGTGCACGCGTTATATGTTGCCAGGGCCAAGGTCGTTCGGCGAGGGATCCACGCCGCCCGGGGATTCCTAGCACCCCTGGTCTCGGAGCCGGGTCGATTTTCGCCTGAATCTGCCCGGCCACCGGGGCCGCCGGGCACTTGGGGCCGATTTCTGATTGTAAAATCCATAAGGGGGTACGGGCCGTCACCCACCACGCTGGCCCAGTGCGGGTTGGTGGGGATTTGGTTGCCAGAGCCTCGTTTGTAGTCCAGCAGGGTGCACCGCGAGCAGGAGAGGTTGGCTTGGGGCCCGAGAGATGTAATTTGGGCCCCCTTACACCCCATTATAACATCATTAGCATTAAAATAATGTTGGTTAGTACCTCTTAAAAATATAGTATGTTAAAGCGTATTTTTACTCTCTTACATAACTCTAGGGTTTTTTGAAACCACTGTGAAAAACTTATTTTAAACTTACTTAGTCAGCAAAATAAATTGAAAATATCTAGGTGAGTCACAAGGAATTTTAATAGGGATGTTCTTACGTAGTCAAAAATTTGTCGATAAATAAATAAAATTAATATGAAAAAAAATCCAACAAACTTTTCCGAACGTTTATAATATAAAAATATGTCTGTCTTATTAAATCCCCCTTTATCTTAATAAAATATTATTTAATCACATTTATTACTTTATGACGATAATGCAATGAATCTCGAATGAATCCCGGAAGACCCTGTACATATTTAGGTCATTACTAGCTATAAGATGTCCACATTTGGACATAGGTCTCCTCCAGACCTTTATAAACTGCGATTTTTGATCAACTGTGTCTGTCTACTGTTTACAATCACATCCCCTGCACTACGGTTGGTTCATGAGTTGATGCCTCTAGGTAAAAGGCAAAAAACCATCAAGATTTATAGAATTCAATTATTTATTTCCAAGTAGATTCACAACGAATTCTTTTAGAAATTCAGGAATTTACAATACAATACTGTTACCAAATGAATTAGTCATTATGAAATTATTAATTAAAGAAATGATTTAGATAACAATTTTATGTTTTTAGTAGAAACGCGGCCAGAGTGGGATAAAAAAATAAAGGCAATGCCTCGGGGCTTGCCAGGCTGACCACACAGCATGTAACTTATGCCACAACCGTCAATGTATGAAGTCCTTAGCTATACCCTCCGATGATTTTTGCCACTCCAGAACCTTGCGACGTCACTGTCTTATTGGTTCTTGGGGTATCGATAACATTTTGTCGCGCCTTGTTGTAAATGCAAAAGGATGTTAAAACTGTCGAGTGAACATGTCCAATTTGATGATTGTTACCACTCCAGAACCTTCCGACCTCGTTTTTTAACTTTTTTTTGGATTACCATGTATCGATAAGATTTTTGTCGAAGCTATCTACTAAGGATGTAAAGGCGTCACTAACATGTCACATAATCCGATGCGATACGGCTTTAGCCGCTAACGTAATGAATCCCGGATGAATCCTGTAAGACCCGGTATTAAAAATACACAATTTCCCTGTCGCGTGCAAATCTTATAAGTCGTCTTATGTGACTTTTCGTACGTGATTTGGAAGTTGGAAAGATTGACTTGTTAATAGCAAAGAATTAGAAATTCTTAACCCTCTTTTTGCGTTGCTGTAGTCGGTATAGTTTAGGAAATATAGTTAGTTTAAGTATTTTTTATTTTTTACTAGTATCTATAATTAGTAGCTGGTATACAATATACATCAATAGTAACTTGTAAAAAATAAAGTTATCGTTTTTTTGCCTTGTTTGCAATCCTGTGTGTCAGATCCATACTGAAAATGTCAATGCCCCTACTAAAACCGCTCAACCGCTGTCGACGCAGCGCTATCGCAGAGTCGTCCATCGAGTGCGGTTTTAGTATGGGGATCTGACAGCCGGCTGCGATATTTTAGCGCACCGTTCGTGCGTTAAGTGTGCGATTGGCCGTTTCTATCCGTCAGACTTTTAGTTGATAGGGTGGCTCAAGAAGTTAGTTATACCAGAAATGAGAAATGGTATTATAATACATGCAAGAATACACGTCTACGATTAACAGTAGATGCAATCGCTGAAAATATTATGTATACTTGTAGGAAAGAGTAGCTAAGTAGGTATGCTTTTCTATAGGTAAGGACTGCCTGCAAAACAAGCAAAGTTATCCCAGCTTCGGTCACTGAGCATACATTATTACGCGGATCTCAGACCTTGCCAAGGTCCAACTCTGTATTGAAATAACAAAACTAATCAAAAGTTAGTAAAACAGCCATGGCGCTCAAAGGTAAAGGGGCTTCGTCATGAATAAACTTTGAGATAGACTTTAAACTATTTTCGCGAAAGCTATCGTTTGCTAGGACGGCTACGACTGATTTTTTTTTGTTATTTCTCACAAACAGACACAGAAATCACGCCTCTATCCCTAGCGGGGTAGACAGAGTGTTAACAACCGTAAAAAATTACGATCGTTATAGCTACGTCTGACAAAAGTTTAAAAGTTGTTTCTGATAAGCCGTGCATCACTATAGTAACTGGTTGTCAGGCTTTCGCCTAAAATTGCAATACAAATGAAACCCTCGAGTCCTTAGTCGGTTTCTACGACAACCATGGGAAAGAAATGGGGTGATGCAACTCTAGGCCGGCATCACACGGCTTATAAAAACAAGCTGATAGTTATTCCGATCATGTCATGTTACGCCGGGGGATATAGAAAAAGTTCTATCCAAGTTTTTGTCATATCGGAAAAGAAAAACTAACTATCTAAGACGGATTTATTGTTAGAAAACAATAAGGTCCAACGTATATCTATTTCTAGTGACCTATACCGTGAGACGTTTTTTGAAAATTCAAACCTATGATGAAATTGTTAGTATGTTCTGTAGTCGTGTGATGCCGGCTTAGAATAAAATCATTGGGACAAGCCCATTGGTGTTGTTAAACAAACAAAGGCATAATTTAATCCAGGGGATGGGCAGCAGGTTTCCTGAGAATGCAACTTCGTAACAAACTTCCCCAAGCAACATAGGCCGAGGAAAATTTTTCTCCCTTGGTACAAAATAATCTCATTGTTTTATGGAAGGGCCGAGCTAGATTTTTAAATGACTCGACCTATGTTAGTAGAGTTGTTTTTTTTTTACGAGTAGATGCTAATTTATTTAAAAGGATACACGAATTTTTAAATTTTGTATAGGTTATACAGACATGAACCAAGTATTAAAATATAACAGGAGAATTCCATAATACAGTCTATCTGAATTTGTCTAAGATATTCAAACGTCCACACTACAATTCTGCATAATTAATTGTATTCACTAGTCTAACATAAGAGCTAGGAAATGTTACAGAGGGAAACAAGGGAACAAACAAATTGAACCCAAATTATGGTACTTAAAAAAAGGCAAATATTTTTATTCCTGATCGATTATAGAAAGGATCTGATATCGCGAAGGTTAACTAAGTGGGAATTGAGAGGATTATTAATGCCAGGTATATTTTTAAGAGCCTCAGTGGGAGAGAGAAATATGGCAATATGGCAGGTCTTTTCTTTATCTGTTGTGATTATTTGGCAATATAATGTCTTCTTCTTCTTTCTCCTGGCTTTAATTGTCAGTGGTAGAGTGCAAGGATAAATAAAGTAACTAATAAATGTATCCAGGAAATTACTAGAGTACTCTGTGAATACAATACCTTCCACCAGCGCTCACTTAACTTTCTCGCAAGCGTAGTTACTACGGCAAATACCCCCAATAGGTGGAGGTTTATATCTGTAGGTATATTCAGTAGCTATCTATCTTGTTATTCAAAATAAAAATAATTATTTTCTTTAAAAAAATGCAAATTCATAATCAGGCTGTAAGGGCCGAACTGAAGCGTAATTGGTATGAGTTCACTGTAGTATAATACGATAGAATACGGTAGAACAATACGAGTGGCTGGTGGGGTGGCAGAATTTGGTGATATGGAATCCACATACATTTTTGTTCCATTTGCGGTAGAGACAGTAGGACCCTGGTGCAAGGAGGCCAGAGCTTTTGTGTCCCAGATTGGACAAAGACATAGATAGAAAGGTGGAGACCCCCGTTCCGGTTCGTTCTTTCTCCAACGTATCTCAGTAGCTATTCAGCGTGGAAATGCCGCTAGTCTGTTGGGTACTTTTGGACAGGGAATGATTCGGGGCGGAATTTTTGATTGATGAAAACTATGTCAATTTTTGTTTGTTTTGACTTGTTTTTATTTAATTGTTTTATTATACGATTATCTGTTCATTGTAGTATGGATTGTTCCCTCTGAATATGGCTTCTCTGAGTCACCAACACCGCAAGACTCCAGCTGTGTCAAACAATGGTTGGTCTAATTCAATGGGAATTACTAAGCTGTTCCGAATGCTTTGGTACGTCGCTCGCATGCCATTAGCATCACCTGCTTGTCATGCATGATAGTATTGTGGCATCACCTACATTTAGAGCAACGTTTGTCTGGGATAGTACATACATACTACATACATTCATACATACATACATACATATATCACGCCTTTATCTCTTGCGGAGTAGGCAGAGCGTTAACGGCCGTAAGAATACGGTCACTATCGCCACGTCTGATATTTTTGAGGATTGTTTTCCAAGGGTGTTTCAGGAAACATGTGTATCACTTTAGTGACAGGTTGTCAGCCTGTCGCCTAAAAATTGTAATACACCAATACTCTCGAGTCCCTTAGTTGCCTCTTACAACACCCGCGGGAAGAATTGGGATGAAATGATATTCTATGCCGGCATCACTCTTTTACCAAACAATACTAACAATAACTACACTCTATTACAAAAAAAATGTATCACAGTCCGTTAAGTTATTAGCAGTCCCATGATAAACAAATACAGAATTCATAACGCGACTGAATTTTACAATAATATCTAAGTCAGGAAGGCAGCTTGAAAAGAAAACGGTTCGATAAGTGTCATAGATACGAACTATTTGTGTTTCTCTCTTTGAAATCTTTGAAACTTGTTGTAAGAATCTATTCTATTCGGTATATCCATGCTATGTAAGGAAATTCGAGTGAAGAAAAGCGAGTCACATTCTTCCCAAGAGCGTCCGAGTTTTATTACTCCTTATTCTGTTTGCAGCCCGAAAACATCTACTTTGGCCGGTCGTAAAGACCCCAAGCGGGGAATAATCAAAATTTTACACCAGGCCCCCAAATTGAGACTCGTTTTGCCACGGGCCGGTTCGAGATCAAAAATATATCCATACAATGAAATAGGTTCACAAGTTACCGTCGAAAATTTTCTTCCACGCTCTGCGTCCGCAAAGACTGGCTCTCTCTCCGACTCACTTCCGTTATGTCAAATCTGTGTCTGAATTTAGTAAGGCATGTGTGAATCAATTTGTGTGTAGGACAATTTGTAGCAGATCTTTGCTCCTATAGCTTAAATTCGTAATTGGCTCCGTGCACGGAAGTCTGGAAAGACTGGTTTAACCACTTATTTTTAAATTATATTATTCGATGAATTTATTGTCAATGGTATGTGTGAATTTGTGAGGGCAAGTATGTGAATTTGTGAAAATCAGATTACGCGCACGGAAATCGTAAAAACTGGGCTACACCAAGGTATGTTTTATTGAGGGGTGAGTAACAACGTAAGGGGTGTCACGCATATTTTGTCAAGTGTTTGGAAAAAAGCACGCACAGACATGGTTTAGATTTATTTGTGGCAAACATACACATCACGCCTTTATCCCTTGCGCAAACTTGGGCTCAATTATTGAAAATATTAGCTCTGTGACGAACCAGAACAATATTTTAAGTATGACGTGTCGGGACAGTGGCATACTGGGGCTATCCAAATCGAGTGATAGTACTAGAATTTTGAGGGGCAAATCTTGGGATTCAGGAGCATTTAATGGGTTATAAAAAGAAAATTGATCTGTTTATATCGTCGTATACAAACATTGCATATTGTGATCAATAAAATATACACACCGAAATGGTAAATCATTCCGTTTTATCAATAAGATAAACATTTTAGGGTATTTTTTTTTCTAGTCGCTGGATAGATGGCGCTGTTGCACGTTGCCGCAAAGAACGGAACATTTTTTTTTTTACTTGGATCATAAAACGAAACGTAATGACAACTTGTCACTACAGTGATACGCGAATCAACTCAAAGGGCACTCAATACTTGTTAGACGTTTCGATACCGACCGTAATTATAAGCTCGTTAACACTCTGCCTACCCCGCAAGGGATAAAGGAGTGATTTGTTATGCTGTTGCTGCAATATTATGTCCAAGAAGGTAACTACCAACTTTTTCTGTCAATTCTGTAATATTTTCGCCTTTGATACAGCAAAACAAATAAAGTTATGTACGTCTGAGTAAAAAGAATCAACATGAGTATTGTAGAACAAAAGAGGCCTTTGTACCGAATATTGTCACGAAATTGCTTTATCCTTTAGGTAAAATTTCGTTTAGATCAAAGCTGCTAAATATCAGAGGTGTAGATACAATACACTAACAATGTTACATTACTAACTTGTTATTGTAGTAAATTTATTTTCGTATTGACGAGCTATAGAAAACTAAAGTTCGCGTTCTATTCAAATGGCGCTTGTATACACACACACACACACACACACACACAAATCGCTAGGAAACTCCTGGCAGGGTAGGCAGAGCGATGACTACCGCAAAATTACGGTCGTTACTGGCATATTTGAAGGTTTTTTAAGATAAGTCGTGTATCACTCACTATAGTAATAGGTTGTCAGCCTGTCGTCTAAAATTGCAATACACATACAATCCTCAAGTCCCTAGCTAGTCGATTAGTATTCTCTTAAGACACGGGAAAGAAATGGGCTGATGCTATTCTAAGCCGGCATCACAACACTGTACTAATACTAAATAATACTAACTATAGCTAGTCGCCTACCCCGCAAGGGATAAAGGTGAGATATATGTACGTAGCTACTCACTCTTAATACATCTAATGAATGGCGTTGGTACATACTTTCGTTGCGTTAATTATTGTACAATCATAGCCATTGTAGACCGAAAAATTAAAAGAGCCATTGAATAAATTTGGACAAAGGCGTGTTTTGTGTGTAGTATTGAATTGATTGAATGAAGAATTGTCAATTTATTGAGAATCAAAATTTCAATAGTTTTATGTTATTATACTATTAAGTAGTACAATAATTATGAGAGCATTCATTCATGATTCATTGTTTTTTAAGAAAATGGTTGTAAAATCATTGCTGATGTCATTGCCTTTTCGGTCCGTAATTGTATGGAAAATCAAAATATTTTTTGTAATATTTCGATCTATGTTCCTTGGGGAAATTTGTTCCGTTTCATGAGCTGGTTGACCCCTTAAAATATTTGTAATTTTTTTTTTTTACATCCTGTACAATAAAAGTTTTTTATTTCTAATGAACTAACCGACCCATCTGTAAAACAACGCACATGTCTGCAATGGACCAGATTGGGACTCTTTTTAGCTATGGGGATTGAGTACTTATGTTCGTTTTTTTTAATTGATAAAAAACAACAATAATATACATCAACAAAACTTACAAGTAAAATATCTCTCCTAGGGCGGCACACCGAGGCAAGGTTCCCAAGAGACTGGCAGCATTGCCTCTTTGAATTGCCATGCTAATTCTTTGGCCTAAATAGCTGCCAGCCTTTGGATCTCCCGTTGCCTCAATGAGACGCCCCGAAACATCTTTTATAAAGTCTTTAGCCAATGGGCCCCAAGGACCCATAGTCTCAAATGCTAGGGGAACAAACATGAATACCTCCCTTCTGCTGCGGCAGCAGCTGTACCCGCTCGCACAGAGGTTGCGTCTAAATGAGAAGGAGCCAGGGTATCGGTGCAGGTCGCATCCCATACCATTCGCAATACTCCGCTTGGCTCCAGTACAGCGGGTACGTTGGCTGTACCCAGCGCCCTTCTGACGATGTCATTCAGGGTGGAATGGCGTGAGATGCGGCCTGCACTTTTCTGGCAGGAAAGACCATGGTGACCTAGTTGGCCCACCATCTCCCCACACTGACAACGATGACTTTCGTTTGTTTTGGCCCCTAAACGAAGTCTTACAGCTACAGAGAAACTGCAGTTGTCTAACAGCGTGCTTATGTGAGAAGATGGATAGGCATGGAGCCACATACCCGACTCCTTTTCAGAAACAGCCAGTAATCGTGCACGATCAGCTGCACCGCAGAAAGAAGCAATCAAACTTTTTTGTTGCTTTTTTGATAAGGGGTCATCCCACTGTCTTTGTAAGTGACGATGAGTTGGAAACTCCTCTGAACTTTTAGTGCTCCATGCATTTCCAGCATCCGTCAAACCCAAAGCCTCCACGGTACCCAATGCTGGGTTAAGTATACTGCCGATAAGAGGGCTTAGAGCATGAACGGAGGACAGAAAAGCTGGCAGAGCAACATCTGAAACCCGCCTAACGCCCAATCCCCCAAGGCGGATGGGCAGCGAAGCTTGTATCCATGCTGACTCTTCTAGAGAACAGTTCAAAATCTCTACGAGAGTTTCTCTGATAATGTCGTCTATTTAACTACATAACGTAAGTACTCATAAAATACATGACTTTCTGCTGACGACTTGACCCTTCTCAATTCTTGAGTTATAATTTCTCATTACGATTAAAACAATGTATCAAAGTTCTCCACTAAGATGACCCTTGTGGCTTGACCCTACTATTGAAAGGGTTCGATTTTAGAAGACCTACTATAAATGATAGATGACTTAAATATGTACTTACGCCTGTAGTTAAGTTACTCTAACTCACAACGCACCGCTAAATAACGCTGCTAATCGCATGCGTCTGTTAGACCATTTGTCGATTTTATGTTTTACCGCATCACTCTTCGCCAGTTTTTCTATTTTTTTTTAATAGGTACCACATTATCGCGTCCGCATGGGAAGTTTTCTAGCCTGATTTTAAATATACATAGATGGCGCTCAGCTAATCTGAAAAAGTTTATTACCAAAGAAATGTAGGTATTTTGTCTAGTCGAGGATCAATACATATTAATCATATATATGCCGTGTGATGCCGGCCTAGAATAGCATCACCCCACGTCCTTCCCGTGGGTGTCGTAAGAGGCGACTAAGGGACTCGAGAGTATTGGTGTATTACAATTTTAGGCGACAGGCTGACAATCTGTCACTATAGTGATACATATGTTTTCTGAAACAACCTTGGAAAACAATCCTCAAAAATGTCAGACGTGGTGATAGCGACCGTATTCTTCTGCCTGTTAACGCTCTGCCTACCCCGCAAGGGATAAAGGCGTGATATATGTATGTATGTATGTATGAGGATCAATACAACAATGTCAAAAGTTCAGGTTAACGCAACGCCGTCTAGTATGACATAATAAACCAGCTCGAGATCTGTCAGATACACAAAAACGGAAAAGTTCCCATTATTGCGTCCGAAAACCGTTTCCGCTCGGCTGTTTGAATATTTTCTGAAAAAACATAGTTTATTACATATCTTTTGAAAGGCTTATACCACAAATTAAGTACCTAACCTATTGCTTAAACATCCACTTAGATGTTGTAAGTTTGAATCGTACTAAGAGCTTCAAAGATTGACCCTAAGGTCATCCTTGCAAAGTGCCTGCAATAATTAATTAGCAATCAATTTGTTAGTTGAGATTGCTAGGGATTTGTTGAAGGGTTTGTGGCCACTGCTGGCTATAAGGGCTTAAACTTGTTGAACTATTTAGAGAAGATTGTTCAGCTAATTATCGAACAAGTCTTAACTTAAGAAACATCGATTTGGTTGATCCTGTCATCTGTCACATGGTCAAAAACATGGTTAATCTGTCTAAAGGGACTTGTTTTGTTTCATTCGCTAATGATAGATGCCATTTCATTTTTTTATTTTATTTTATATGTTTATGTGAATCTTCAGCGGTTATTCGCATTCTCATTGCAACCATCGATGATGAATAGAAGTTGAAGGGTGGACTGCTCTTCTTCTAGTTTTATTGGACACCAAGTCTATGAACGTCACGTTGTATCCATTGTCGTATACAGGATGGAAAAATATCAACAGCAAAAATTTCAGTGGATGAACCAGTCCATAACACTGAAAAACGTTCTCTAAGAATCAAAAGTCGAAAATGAAAAAATAATTAGACCTCAGGCGTTGCATACCAAATGTACCAGCCAACTTTAGCCGACCGAGGCAGTACTTTGTAAAAGAGGCCAATTTTTTTCACATTTCGACCTGAGTATCTTGGGAAAAGTTCTTCAGTTTCATTAACTAGTTCACCCCTTAAAACATTTGCAGATATTTTCTACACCTTGTGATATATACCTTATTCTGGCAGCAGTAGGTACAGGATACGATGTTAGCTTTGACATGTGATTCTCGGTACAGGACAGGACATGGAAAAGGTGGGACCGAACAACGAGCGAATCTGTCGTGAAAGCCGTTGAACATTCAGTAGGTAGGATATTATGGGAGCAAGAACATGTAAGTATGAAGGATTTGCGATGTGATTTTAGGTTAGGATAGCATCTAAGGTCCACATTTATAAATCGCACTCATTTCAATTTCTTGTTTTATGGCGTTTTCATTATGATTTCGCCAGTATCAAGTTTCGGCGATGACTTTGACATTTATTATTGGGATCAGAAATTGGGGGCTTTTTACCATGGGGGCTATGGCAGGAAACGAAAAAAAATTTTCGAGTTCCCATAGACAGTCAGTCAGCTGATCGGGAATTTTGTATGGGAGGTTGAAAAAATTTTCACGTTTCCCAACATAGCCCCCCCAGAAAAAAGTTGTTCACTTTCATGGTCTGATCACGCAAAGTTTTCGTTACACCGTCCCTTACATCCTGTATAATGTTGGCATTTGCCTATTTATTTTTATACTTACGTCTGCAGTATGGCTTTGAGATCATTTGCCAAATTTTTGAACTAAAATTTAGGCCCATAATAAGCATAAATATTTTTTATGACCTTTGAACTGTTAAGCCCACATACAGTTGGATTCGCTGTCATGATTATTATCTCCATTATGACACGTAAAGGCGAATCCCACACCCGATTTCCGAAGGTGCAAAAGAGATAGGTTTATTAAATGTACCATATAACAGACACAAATGCCAACGCAACTCCTGCGTCAACGTCGGTTTAACGTCAGTCGGTCGGTTTTATAGTATGGTGAATTCGAAATTTTGATTCGATGTATTACTATATACGATTATAGACTTTATGTCGTAGCATTTGCTCCAAGGTCACAATCGTCACAGGGATAATCTTTTATTTTACAGAATATCGACAGTATTTTGTATGCTCAAGGCAAGGCATGTCCATACCTTATAATGTTGATGCACCTAACCATCACCTATTACTATACTGGGCATATAGTAGTAGGTGTTGATCTAACCGGCATATTCTGACAGAGACATGCGTTACGAATGCGCTAGAAATGCTCAACAACGGCTGTCAATTGAGGTAACCGTCAAAGACTTTCTTATCTCGGGTGCCAGTTAGTCTGTTACTAACTATAAAGTGCCTCTGAACTGTCATAAAGTTTTACTGTCCCCTAACTCTAACGATGACATTATAACCTTGATCGACTGAACACACTTACTTTTAGTACGTGTATTTACTTATTTCGTACACATAATTATTATTTATTGATATATAAGGCGAGTGTTAGAGTAAATGTTGGAAGGGGAAGACCGCGAAGAACCTGCCTGGATCAAATCGGGGATGTGTTAAAGAAAGGTCAGGTCAGAAGTACCCTAAACCGACGAGCGTGCATGAAAAGACTGATTAATGTAGAAGAAGTGAAAGAAGTATGCCAAGATCGTAGCAAGTGGAAGGAAATAGTCTCTGCCTACCCCAACGGGAAAGAGGCAGGATTTATGTATGTATGTATGTAATTATTATTTAAATACTTACTTATTCCACCTTCACCTGTAGTGTGTGCGGAAAGTCATGCCGCTCCTGCATCAGCTTATATAGCCACGAAAAGCCTGTCCTCACACACTGATTATATCGTCACAGATGTACGAGGACAATGATGATGAGTACGTGAAGCAAAAATTGCAATATCAAAAACTTATTTATTATTTGTTTATTTAACACAGTGTATATAAACATTTGACTGTCCCGATGGCGTAGTGGATAGTATGCCTGCCTTCTGCGCCGAGGGTCGTGGGTTCGATCCCCACCGGACACAAATATTTGTTAAGTCAATTTTCAAATATTCGTGCTGAGTCTGGGTGTTTTCTATGTATAATATGTATTTATTTACAAAAAAAAGTATATATGTATTAGTAGTATCAGCTATCTAGTTCCCATAGTACAAGCTTTGCTGAGTTTGGGGTTAGATGGCGCTGTGTGAATTGTCCAGGATATTTATTATTATAAGAATTAGTCAATGCTTTCGTTAAACCTCGTAAATGTTTGTCTTGAAGAGACAATTCCGCATTCAAACAACAACAATACCTTACGTAAGGTAGAAAAAAAATATGTTATAAGTATATTCTATTCTAAGGGTGAACCAGCTAATGAAGCTGATCTTTACCAAATAAATAAAGGTCAAACTATAAAAAATACACCAATTCCTACCTACACCAATCAAATGCTCTACCGGATCTTTGATTCAATTAAGCGTTTGTTTTAATACGATCCCATCAGCGCGTTTGCTGCATCTAAGTAAAAGAAAACAATCACTTCATTATTCGCGTTTCTCTGTCGGGGTCGGCTACCTAACCTAGGGAATCTGATGTAGAACCAAGTTTTTAAGCAGAGCGACTGCCATCTGACCTGGCCGGAATCCTAGGTTAAGTCACAGTCAAATATCATCTGATTTCAAATTTTATTTGAATATGGGTTTCATCACGATGTTTGGAAAAACTACGACGGAACTTGAGGGATCTAACTAAGAGTTTGATAGATA
The DNA here is from genome assembly GCA_029255805.1 of Keiferia lycopersicella. NCBI lineage: Eukaryota > Metazoa > Arthropoda > Insecta > Lepidoptera > Gelechiidae > Keiferia > Keiferia lycopersicella. The sequence continues at coordinate 3,486,789 of JARACZ010000028.1, forward strand.
TTGATAAGATTTTTGGTAAATACAAACAAATACTTGATGCGCTCGTATTAAAACAATGCCTTGATTGAATCATACAATCTCTGTCTCTGTTACACTTATAATGATAGATGTCACGTGTTTCGCTTTACTGCAAACATTTTGAATTTGTCACTCGTTCCATAAATATGAGCTAAATTAATAAAAGGAATTCAGACGTAATCCGCTTACTCTTCCTCGGAAATTAATAACAACCACGAGAGAAAATACAGGGTGTAAAAATATGAGCTGAAAATATTTCAAGGGGTACACCAGGTAATGAAACTGAACAAGTTTCCCAAAGGAATATAGGTCGAAATATTAAAAAAAAAAAATTGGGGCCTTCAATACAAAATTACCAACCAACCAAGTCAATTTGTATGGGGCGTAATTTTTTTTTCTTATTTCGACCTATGTTCCTTGGGGAAAGTTGATCAGTTTCATGGGCTAATTCACCTCTTAAAATATTTGCAGCTAATATGTTTACACCTTATATACACTTTAGTTAAAGGAATTTGGGTCCGAACGAAAATGGCAAAAACTTTCCAAGAGGCGTATTTTTGATACTGTTTTACTTGGGAAACCTACAAGGAGTGACTTTACCATTCGCATTTCACTTCTTACTTAAGATAAAGATAAAGGTTCGGCATTTTTTACACTTGACGCAGAACGCAGCGGTCTGTCAAAACCATACTATAATGTCAATACCCATAGTAAAACCGGTCAACCGCAGCTGCGTTATTTAGATGTATCATAAGGTAAGAAAAAGGCCTTAAATGGAACGCCTCAGAGCGAGGTAACGCCGTATGAGTATTGTTTTTTGGTGCGTGCAGCCGGCTCCATCGAATTATAAGACGTTATCACGTCAAAATACCTACCAGATTTAAATTTGGAAAATGTTCTTAATTACAACTTACCTATTCCAACAAGTTAGGTACTTTAATCCGATAATCTGCTCGAACGTCTAAATGTATTTAAGGCGAAATCAGTCCGAGGAAGCCGAGCTAATGAGGGGGTGAAGCAGCGCGCGGGAGGAGCAGGCGCGGGGGTACGGGGAAATAGCAAGCGCAGCGTAGCGCAGGCTCCCGCGCACGACTCGACGGTATAGGCGAGAGGTTTAGGGTAAACGTACTAATAGTAGAACTATTTTGTATTATCGATATGTAGTAAATTTTTATGTAATATTATAAATGTTTCGTACCAGGACGTTATTTTATTTTTTAATGCAGCAAAATTTAGTTCTACATAATGATAATACCTATGTATCGACTTACTTATTGTTTTGAAACCGCGCATAGTTAGTTGGGTATAGGAAGAATAATAATGGATGGGGTGTAAGGGGGCACAAACACCAGCTCAATGCTCCAAGCCAACCTCACCTGCCCGCGGTGCATCCTGCCGAATAGCGAACGAGGCTCTGGCGACCGACAAATGGCGGTATAACCATTTCGAAATGATGGCGTAGCTAAATGCCACAGACCGGTGATGGGCAGCAGCATCACCGGTGCGAAGAGCTGCGTCCTGCGATTGCCAAGACGCACGCCTGGCGGGGCGATTATCTTTTAAAGGCAAACCCTCATGAAACAAGCCATCGGACCAAGGCCCCCAGTCCCCGGCCGCCCCGCTATTCCTGGCCAAGGCGGCGGTCATGGTAACGGCGGGTCAGGGGGTGCTAAGAATCAAACTGACCCTGGCTACGTTCAATGGACGCACGTTACGACTGGACGAACACCTGGCGCAATTAGAAGAGGAGCTGAAGCACATAAGGTGGCACATTCTAGGGTTATGTGAAGTCCGAAGAGTGGGGGAGGACACCATAACTCTGGGATCGGGCCATCTTCTGTATTACCGAGAAGGAGATCAGCCCTCCCAAGGTGGCGTCGGATTAATGGTTAATAAGGTTCTCTGTGCCAACGTTGTAGAGATATCAAGTGTGTCGAACAGGGATGAAGGGACGAAGTTCTGCGAGATTAGACGTAAGAGCAAAAAGTCCAAACTTTCGACGGAAACTCTCAGCTTAATGGAAGAGAGACGTACAGACCCATTGTCAGCTTCGACGAAAAGTCAAGAGCGCAACAAAACCATCCAGAGGCTCGTGCGACGTGATCTCCGATCCGCAAACACGCTCTTGATTGAAAAATCAATTGAGCAGAATCGGGGACCAAAGGTGTTCGCACGGCCTTTGGGTAGGAGCCACCTGACGAAGCTGACAACTGAATCTGGGGAAGTCGTCGCATCCAAGCCGGAGGTTCTGTCGGAAGTGGAAGACTTCTATGAAAGAAGACGCCTCGCAAGCTTCAAAGCCCGTACCCGATACTGAGGATTGCAGAGCCACCCTCACACGCCACTTCACCGAGGACCTGCCCGAGATCAGCCGAGACGAGATCGAAATGGCCCTGAAACAGTTAAAAAATGGAAAAGCCCCAGGGGAGGACGGGATCACGACAGAGCTCCTAAAAGCTGGAGGAACTCCCTTATTGGAACAGCTCCAACAGCTCTTTAACTCCGTTCTCTTCCATGGGAGAACTCCGCAGGCATGGCACAGAAGCATGGTGGTACTGTTCTTCAAAAAAGGAGACAAAACCCTATTGAAGAACTACCGCCCGATTTCGCTTTTGAGCCATGTTTACAAACTGTTCTCCAGGGTCATCACGAACCGTCATGCGCGAAGACTCGATAAGTTTCAGCCTCCCGAGCAGGCCGGGTTGCGCTAGTACAAACCGGACTACAGCACAGACAGGGGACTGTCTGTGCTGTAGTCGGGTTGGAACATTAAATTATGCTACAAAGGCGACTACAACACAGACATCATCGATGCCAAGTTAACGATTGTAATTATTATTAAACGATTACCTAATGATGTTTTAATGATAAATTGAAGTATAATGATATTATAATGATGAATAACCAGTCATAATGAACAGTTAATGAAATGATTAATGATAATTTTAATGATTAATGACACTTAAATGATTAACGAAATTATAATGATAAATGATGTTTTTAATGATTAATGATACTTTTAATGATAAATTCAAAAGCCACTCAAGCTCAAACATAGGTTTGTTAGGTACAACCTATCCTAACTTGGCGTCAACGCCAGGTTAGGTTAGGTTAGGTTAGAACTGCGTCCACAACGCACGAGCCGAGCGAGCGGAGCGAGCGTGCCCCGGCAGGGGCCGGCGATGTGCCAGAACCGACACAGGGCATTTCAAAACTAATGTAATTGCAAAGAGGCTGGTATGAGTGCTCTGTGTTGTAGTCGGGTTTGTACGTCCGAACTCTGTACCAACCAGACTACAACACAGAGTATGGATGTCTGTGTTGTAGTCGGGTTTGTATTTACGCGGCCGGGTTTCGAAGGGGTTATAGCACCATAGACCACATTCACACGGTACGGCAGATTGTACAGAAGTCTCAAGAGTACAATCGGCCCCTGTGCTTAGCGTTTGTGGACTATGAGAAAGCTTTCGACTCCATCGAAACCTGGTCTGTTCTGGAGTCTTTGCAGCGTTGCCAAGTCGACTGGCGATACATCGAAGTGATGAGATGTCTGTATGAAGCCACCACAATGACCGTACAAGTACAGGACCAGCGGACTAAACCTATCCATCTCCATCGAGGAGTGAGACAGGGGGACGTCATATCCCCGAAACTGTTCACTAACGCTCTGGAGGATATGTTTAAGACGCTGGACTGGAAAGGTCGTGGTATTAATATAAACGGCAAGTACATCTCTCACTTACGATTTGCAGACGACATCGTCATTATGGCAGAAACGCTGTAAGACCTACAACGAATGGTAGATGACCTAGCTGATTCTTCTCGCCGCATCGGTCTCCGGATGAATTTGGATAAAACCAAAGTCATGTTCAACGAACACGTTGATCCGGAACCGATTGCCGTAAATGGAATCCAACTCGAAGTTGTTCAACAGTATGTCTACCTAGGGCAAACGCTCCAACTAGGTAGAAACAACCTTGAGAAGGAAGTCCAGAGAAGAATACAGCTAGGTTAGGCAGCATTCGGAAAACTCCGTCGAGTCTTTTCGTCGCCAATACCGCAATGCCTTAAGACGAAAGTCTTCAACCAGTGCGTCCTACCTGTCATGACATACGGAGCCGAAACGTGGACACTCACGGTACGACTGGTCCATCAACTGAAAGTCGCTCAGCGAGCTATGGAGAGAGCTATGCTCGGAGTTTCTCTAAGGGATCGTATCCGAAACGAAGTAATTCGACAGAGAACTAGAGTGACCGACATAGCTCAACGTATTAGCAAGCTGAAGTGGCAGTGGGTTGGTCATATCTGCCGAAGGACCGATAACCGCTGGGGTAAGCTGGTCCTTGAGTGGAGACCGCGTATCGGCAAACGTAGCGTAGGACGCCCTGTGGCAAGGTGGAGCGACGACATACGCAAAGCTGCGGGCAGTGACTGGAGAAGTAAACCCGAAGACCGGGTTCAGTGGCGTGCTTTAGGAGAGGCCTATGTCCAGCAGTGGACTACAATAGGCTGTTAATGATGATGATGATGAATAATGGATAATGTCTAGTAATCCGACGAGTAGGTATGATCCCGATCCCAAAGCCAAGCTAAAATGCGTTTAACCATGCAAAGCATTCTTACCCTTATTTTTCTTACCACATTTACGAAAACTATAAAGGATGCTATCAAACCCCACGATTATCCATGGTCACCTGTTACGACCCGGTATAAGCTAGGAAGTGCAGACGCATGCCGGCCTCAATACAGCATCCGAAGATTGCGACACCGTGTCACGCAGCTCACGCGGCCACCGCACGAGGCGTCGACGCAGCGGTTCCCCGATGCTCACGAAACCGAACATCGACTTCGTCACTTTTTGTTTCTCACATCGAACATTAGCCACGAACTTTTAGCAATAAATTAAATTGTAATTTTTTTTTATTTTAAATAAAACTAAGTTTGTAATTTTGGTTTTTTTTTTGCATCCGGCGACTGCCGCTATCTTCATTGGCGCAGTCTTACGGCTTGGGGAGGGGGTAGTTCAGGCCTTCTAATATCGAAAACCTGTTGCTACCGTGCGCGTACAGCAACCGCCGCGCAACCCTGCTCGAGAGGAACCTACAACCCAGCGTCAGTCAACGGAGTATCCAGACATCGATACCGCAGAGAGGACCAAAATGTTAATGTGAGTACTTTAGAATTGTTCTAGAGCTGCTTCCCTTTTTCTTTTTGTAATCCGTATCCTTATAAGTTTTCAAGATTTTCCACCCACGGCAATCGAGGACCCCTAGGTTAGATAAAAATTTTAGAGATATAGTAGTCGACGCGAATAGAGATTTAGAAGACGATAGTATTAGTAATACATCTGGAAGTTCTAATAATAGTGTTTTAAAAATGGCCGAAAATAAAATAGATGTTATTTTTAAATCGCTGCGTTTATTACCAGATTTTGACGGGAACCCACACGTATTAACCAGATTTGTACATTTGTGTGACCAATTAGTGGAAGAATTTGTGGGAGAAGACGAGGGAAACAAATTAAACAACCTTGCCCTTCTCAATGGCATTTTGAATAAAATTACTGGACCTGCTGCACGTTTAATAAACTCTAACGGCATCCCCGAGTCCTGGGCAGGAATTCGTAAAGCATTAGTTAATAATTTTGCTGACCACCGTGACGAGACTTCTCTTTATAATGATCTCGCTCTCCTAACACAGGGTTTTTCGACTCCCCAAGAATTTTATGAAAAGTGCCAAAATATTTTCAGCACTCTTATGACGTATATTTCCCTTCATGAGACAGTTGCTACTACAATTGAGTCAAAGCGTGATTTATACCAGAAGCTTACTCTTCAAGCTTTTCTGCGCGGTCTTAGAGATCCCTTAGGTTCGTGTATAAGGTGCATGCGCCCCAAAACAATAGAAAAGGCTTTGGAATTTGTTCATGAAGAAATGAACACTTTATATATGCAACACCGTAATGAACACGCGTCTGAAAGAAAATCTCTTAGCCAGCAATTTCTACCCAAATTTGGACTGAATCAAACTCCAATGCCTTTTGCTTCGTCCTTACAGAGACCATCAAATTTTAATACGAATATGCCAGGTCCATCTCGCCCAAATTTTGCACCCATGTCTCAGAGACCCACTCTGATGTGGAAACCAAATTTTAACCAGAGCTCAAGACCCCAGGGTCCTTCACGTACTCAACAGATGTTCGCTGCTCGCCCTCCTAATTATAACCCACAGAGCAATGTATTTAGATTGCCTCCAAGAAATTCAGCACCTAATGCTAATTTTAACTCGCAACGCGCTCAGCCTATGAGCGGTGTAAGTCACTATGTGACTAGGCAGTTACCATCTGGTGGGCACGACTGGTCTAGGCAAGGCAACCCGCCTCCGAGTAATTATTTCAAGACAAGGGAAATGAACTTTAACCAGTGCTGTGATAACGATTATGATCCCTATGCTACATACGATAACTATGAATGTTCCCCCGATCAGTTTTATGGTTATCACAACTACCAGCCCTATGACAATCAGCCTTTTGATGATGAAACTCAGTCTCAGTATGCTGAAATTGACTATCCATCTCAACAAGAGGTTATTTCTTCTCGTCAAGAGGAAAATTTTCCCAAGCCCCCGAATTCCGAAGAGTCAAAATAGAAATTAATTTGCAAACCCAGCGTAAATTACCTTACATACAACTCTCAAATCCCCCTATTAAGATTCTTATAGATACAGGGGCTAATCAATCTTTCATAAGCCCAGAGTGTGCAAAAAAATATTTCCCAAATGTGCCCTGGAAATACGAACCATTCCAAGTTACGAATGTCCATGCTACCAGCCGCAATGATTATTCCATAACTTTGCCTACTTTTCGAGAAATGAATGAGAAAGAAAATATTACTCTCTTCATTTATAAATTTCACGATTATTTTGATGCGTTGCTGGGCTTTGATCTTTTAGATAAATGGGCTTCGAACATACATCTTGGGTCACGCACTTTATTCACCAGAAATTCGGCGAACCCAATTTTGTTATACGAATCTACAAATTGCAATCTTTTTGAAACTATTATTCCGGCTCACTCTTCTAAATTAATTAAGATCCCTATTAACGCTCAATCTGGAGACGTAGTCGTTCCAGAGCAAATTATCTCGAACTGTTTAATCGTTGAAAGTTTAACTAAAGTCAACAATAGCCGAGGTATCCTTGAAGTTTTAAATTCTTCTCAAAATGATGTGATTTTTTCCATGGATCGACCTGTCAGTTGTGAAATGTTTAATGCTGAAACATCTGGTGCATTTAAAATTCCTCAGACACGAGTTAATGAAGTGCTTTCCCGATTAAGAACTGATCACTTAAATGCAGAGGAGCGTGCTAATTTAAAATCACTTTGTGCTCAGTACGCTGACGTATTTTATATTGAAGGAGAGATACTTACTTTTACTAATAAAATCAAACACAGCATTCGAACCACAGATGAAGCACCAATATATACTAAGAGCTATAGGTACCCTTATATTCACAGACAAGAGGTCCAAGACCAAATTGGCAAGATGTTAGACCAAGGGATAATTCGCCCTTCAGAGTCGGCATGGAGCTCCCCCATCTGGGTTGTTCCCAAAAAGGCAGACGCATCAGGCAAAAAGAAATGGCGCCTGGTGGTTGACTTTAGAAAACTTAACGAGAAAACGATCGACGATAAGTATCCAATCCCGAACATAAATGACGTATTAGACAAACTCGGGAACTGTCAATACTTCACCACGTTAGATCTCGCTAGTGGATTTTATCAAGTTGAAATGAATCCAGAAGACATTCCCAAAACCGGCTTTAATGTGGAACATGGGCATTACGAATTTTTACGTATGCCTATGGGTCTTAAAAATTCGCCATCGACCTTCCAACGTGTGATGGACAATGTCCTTAGAGACCTCCAGAATAGGATTTGTCTTGTGTATTTGGACGATATCATTGTCTTTAGCACATCATTGCAAGAGCACATGAATAATCTGGAGAAGGTTTTCCAACGTTTAAGGGAATCTAATTTCAAGATCCAGATGGATAAGTCAGAGTTCTTGAAATTAGAAACTGCTTACCTAGGACACATAATTAGTAGAGACGGGATAAAACCTAACCCTGATAAAATTTCTGCCATCCAGAAGTTCCCGTTACCCCGGACTCCAACGGAAATAAAGCGTTTTCTTGGTTTATTAGGTTATTATAGGAAATTCATTCCTGATTTCGCTAGAATAACCAAGCCTATGACACAATGTCTGAAGAAAGGTTCCAAAATTGTGCCTGAAAATCCTGAATATGTGAATTGCTTTGAAAAATGTAAAACCTTACTCATGAATGATCCGATACTAATCTATCCCGACTTTTCTAAAGAATTTATCGTATCTACAGACGCGTCTAACGTGGCGATCGGCGCTATTTTGTCCCAGGGTCCCATAGGCTCCGATAAACCAATAGCGTATGCTTCACGTACGTTGAACACTAGTGAACTAAATTATAGCACTATAGAAAAAGAGCTGTTGGCCATAGTATTTGCCACAAAGTATTTTCGACCATACCTATTCGGACGTAAATTCAAAATTTATACTGATCATAGACCCTTACAATGGGTAATGAATCTGAAAGAACTAAATTCGAGACTTACACGATGGAAACTCAAATTAAGTGAATTTGATTTTCAATCTCTTTATAAACCTGGAAAACGTAATGCAAATGCTGATGCGCTTTCCCGTGTCGAAATTCATAATGAGGAAACTAGCTCGATGGCGGTAAATCCATCTGAAAGACCACCATCAGAGGCTGGTTCAACAACAGTTACAGCTCACACCAGTGCTGAAAATCCCATTTTAGAAGTCCCAATATCTGATGAGCCACTTAATAAATTCAATAGACAAATAGTTTTCACTATAGTAGGAGATATAAAGAAACGCCCAACTGTGACTAAACCATTTGAGACTCATACTAGAACTTCTATTCAAATTTCAGAATCCTACCTCCAAGAAGATATTGTTAATGCTATTAAAGACTATGTCAATCCAAAAGTCAAAACTGGAATTATAATTTATCCTCCATTAGCTATGTATAAAATAATTCCTGTAATACAAGATAATTTCAAAAGTTCTGCTATGAATCTCGTACTAACAAAAACTGAAGTGGAAAATGTTAAGGAATATTTACGTCAGCAAGAAATCATTCAGAAATACCATGAGGGTAAAACCAATCATCGTGGTATAACTGAGTGTTATCTCGCTCTGTCCAGAAGGTACTATTGGCCGAAAATGAAGGAGCATATAGCTAAATATATTAATAATTGTAATATCTGTGGACAAGCCAAATATGATCGTAATCCTATTAAGCAGAAATTTAATATTGTTCCACCTCCTTCTAAACCATTTGAAACCGTGCATATAGATCTTTTTACAGCTCAAAATGAAAAATATTTGACTTTAGTTGACGCATTTTCGAAATACGGTCAAGCATATTACCTGAAAGACGGTACAGCTATAAGTGTGATACAAGCACTTATGGTATTCTTCACACACCATGGTGTTCCTTTAACAATAGTTTCAGATCAAGGCCCTGAATTTACCAATCAATTGTTCTCGGAATTCATTAAGTTTCACAAAATCCAACATCATAAGATTTTAGCTCATACTCCTAATGACAATGGTATGGTAGAACGTTTCCATTCTACTATACTTGAGCATCTACGTATTCTAAAACTAGAGAAACGTAACGAATCTGCCGTCAACCTCATGCCTTATGCTGTTTTAGGCTACAATAGCTCCATACATAGTTTCACAAAGTGTAGACCTTTTGAAGTAATCACAGGCCATTTTGATCCACGTGATCCCCTGGACATTGATATTGCTGAGCATTTACTACAACAGTATATGATCGACCATAAGAAAAATATGAATTTAGTTTACGATGTCATAAATGAATCTTCTTTACATAATCGCACCCAAATAATTGAAAATAGGAATAAAGATAGGGAACCTGAAAAAGAATATACTCCGGATCAGCAGGTATTTGTACGTAACCCTCTGGCAAGTAGACAAAAATTAGCTCCGCGTTACACTCAGGATACCGTTTTAGCCGACCTCCCTATACACATCTACACTAAAAAGAAACGAGGTCCAGTCGCTAAGTCACGCCTTAAGAGGGTCCCTAACAGCTCACAATTGTTGCAGAATTCTGCTGATACTTCACCTGATCTTCCATCCGATGCGGGCGCAAGAACTAACACTTGAGTCCTTGGATGAAGGACCAGGACTGCTACCATTTAAACTCGGACCTACAAAAGTAATATCCCGCTATCACTCCTTCCTACAGTTCATTGATCTTGATGATATCGAGTCTAAAATTGAAGTAGTAATGTCTCAATTGAATGAGTTTCGGCCTCAGTTAAATAATAAAACATTATCTCTTTATGAACCACATTTAAGATATCTTGAGAGTAAATTACATAAAATTTTAGAACAATTGCAAAGTTTCGAGCCTGATCGTGTAAAGAGAGGACTTATAGATGGTCTCGGTTCCGTAATCAAAAGTATTTCGGGTAATTTAGATCAGACAGATGCAGTAATTTATAATAATGCCATAAATACCCTACAGCATAATGAAAATAAATTAGAATCCGAAATTAACAGTCAAATAAGCTTTTCAAAAGAATGGATGACGCAACACACAAAGGTCTTGGAAAATATAGTTGAAAATCAAAAGAATATGTCTAACGCAATTAATTTAATACTTAGCAGCGACACTGATAGAGAAAATGATTTAATAAAATATGCACACCTTGCTCAATATTTCTTAATAATCGGAGATAATGTAGAAGAACTATCATTAGAATTACATAATATAGAATACTTATTAGCTTTTATTCATGCTCATAGCACATTTCATTCTATGTTGAGTATTGTTTCTCTAAAATCTATGTTAGAAAAATTAAAGACTCTCTACATGAAAAATGAAGTGTTAGACTTAGAACTTCGTGAGCTCTACGATATAATTAAGTTAGGATCGTATTATGTCGGTAAAAGAATAGTTATAGTTTTTAAGTTCCCGATTGTTCTTCCCTTAACCTATAACCTATATAAATTATCCGTTGTTCCTAATAAAAACCATCAAATCCTTATACCTACCCTACCTTATATAGCAATTCAAGGACAAAATTCTATGTACATAGAGGCAGAATGCCCGAAGTCCAGAACATATTTCCTCTGCGAAGGGACACTGAAACATCGAGGTGATCAAGCTGACTGCACTCAACATCTCATCACGGAGCAGAAACTCATATCTACATGTAGTCCCACTTTAGTATCTCTTAATAAGGAAGCCTTTGAACTACTCGACGAGAAGCACTACACACTGAGCTTTCCAAAACCTACCAATGTCCAGATATCCTGTAGTCAAGAACAATACAAGACTCTCCAGGGAAGTTATCTAGCCACCATTCCATTAAACTGCTTTATAAAAACTCCAGAATTCACTATCATGAACCTACATAACCAGATAAGGGGACAAGTTGTAAAGATAGCAAATCTACCAGCACTGCAAGAGAATTTGTCGCAGCATCAACCATTCATCACGCTACATTCGACCAACCTCGAGAATCTACATGCCATGAACACGAAGATAACCCTACAACCTCCAGTAAAGTTAGATCAAGTCGATAACTTAAGTCTTTATCACACAACAATCCCCATTTATGTGATAATTCTTTGCACAATAGCAGTAACCATTGGCATCACCTATCGCCGATTAAGAACTAGACACAGTAAGAACATCAAACCAACTGATGATCCTGAACCAACTTATTCGCAGATTTCATCTCCACGACGACAGACGAACCCCAGTGAGATAAGGGTTGATCCGAACAACTTACCAGCAACATTTTCGAAATCCCTCAAATAGTTGCTGATCTGAGGGTGGAGGTGTTACGACCCGGTATAAGCTAGGAAGTGCAGACGCATGCCGGCCTCAATACAGCATCCGAAGATTGCGACACCGTGTCACGCAGCTCACGCGGCCACCGCACGAGGCGTCGACGCAGCGGTTCCCCGATGCTCACGAAACCGAACATCGACTTCGTCACTTTTTGTTTCTCACATCGAACATTAGCCACGAACTTTTAGCAATAAATTAAATTGTAATTTTTTTTTATTTTAAATAAAACTAAGTTTGTAATTTTGGTTTTTTTTTTGCATCCGGCGACTGCCGCTATCTTCATTCACCTGCTGATAATAATTTGTTATGATTAAAAATACACATTTGCTTTTTCGGAACTCGCCAGTGACGTATTGATTTATGTGAAATTATTTTTTGAAGTACAAAACAAGGTTGTACGGAACCCTCCTCGCACGAATCTAATTCGCGCTAAAGCGGTATTTATCCATCCACACTAATTTTGTAAATAAGATAGATAGCGTTGCCCCGTAGGTATAACCGCGAGGCACAGGAAGGCAAAATACCATACCATACCATAACAGCCACAACAATCTACTGCTGGTAATGGGCCGCCCCCTATTGGGGGGTACTACAATACAGTATGTAAAAATTTAAATTACTACAAATATTTTGAGGGGTAAATCAGTCCATGAAACTAAAAAAGATTTCCAAAAAAACAGAAGTCGAAACACAACAACTTTTTTTCCTCCCATACAAAAAACTGGGCGGCGACGGGCGTACCAGCCAACAAATTTTGTAAGGGAGGACAATTTTTTTATTTTGTTTTTTTATTTTGTCCTGTGTTTCTGAGGAAACGTTTTTAATTTTCATGGATGCCTTAGAATATTTGCAGCAAATTTATATGGATATAATTGTATTTTTACCATAAAAAAAATCTAGTCCTTGCAATGTACTTCTACCCTACTTTCAAAAAAATACATCGCTAGTATACGTAAACATTAGTGAGAACTACTTTACGCAAGCAATGTTTTTTATAGGTACTTACCCTTTCAAGTTACTAATCCTTTGTTTTTTATAGGCACGCTTGGAAAGCGTCGCCTTTTTTTCTTTTATTAGGCATTATTCTTCCCCGCTAACTAAGTTTCGTAAACACGACGCTGCTAAAAAAAAGTTGTACGTGTCTGCTTCCGACGAGGCTCGGCGGCCGACTGAGGGGACGCGGGCGCGGTGGAAGTGGGCATGCTCTTGCGCAAACCCAACACACTATTGCGTTTGTGTTATTTTTTAATTAATTTTAACGAAAAAATCAGAAAATTGACGCCATACGTTGATAACACATATAATAAGGAAAAAGAAGACACAAAATAAATTATGAAATATTGGATAACAATCAAATCGTTCAGCTTTTTAGTGTAAAAAGTGGCCGGAAAACGCAAAATCAGAGCCTACTTTGCGATTTTTTTTCTATCGAGGCAATTTTATTAGATCGTGTTTCGGGCCCCATAGTTTTGTAGCAAATATCTTAAAGTACTACTAAAATTAATATCATTTCATTTTATTGAGATTTCAAGAAATGGTTTAGCAAATTCCGAACACTATTTTACCTTCTCGCGACGGTTTCTGAGCCGATTTCGCCTTAAATCGTGTTCTAACTTAAGCAATTAACGGTAAACTTAAATTGTGGCCAAACTTTGGCTGAACGAGGATTTTAAGCTTTGATCAAATTTTATCAAATGAAAACTTATTTCACAAACTTTAACTAAATGTAGTAAAACGCCTATCTGTTTATTATATATACACACACGCACATACATACACACAGACACACACTTACACACATACACACGCACACACACACACACACAAACACACAGACACATACACACACACGCACACACACACACACAAATCACGCCTATATCCCTGGCGGGGTAGGCAGACCCACAAGCGTTTTTCAGACGTGGCGAAATGTTACGGTCGTCAGCGCTCTGCCTTGTTCATTATTACTATTGCAAAAAGCCGATTCATATGAATGGTGGGTGTAAAAAAACCGGTCTCTTTGATCGGGTCATTCGTCGATTGGATATTCTACACGATAAGAAAAAAATGCAAAGAGAAAGAGAAGGTTACTAATATGACATGTATGCGGGTATATACGTTTATTTTTTCAAACTTTTATTTTGATAGCTACCCACCACTGAGAAAACTGCTATTTACCTTCTAGGGAAGGACGTCTAAAGAACGAGTAAAAGTTGGAAAAATATCAACAACTACACGAGCAAAATAATTTTTCAGAGAGGATAAAAAATCTTAAATGAAGGCATTAAAAACTCACGATACAGCTTGTTGTTTCTTGCCGCCTTGTGAAGATGATTTTAAAGCGGCTAATACCGCTGAGGGGCCTGTGTCCTGAGGTTATTGCACCCCAAGGTCGTCGGGACAGGCTGATGTCCAGTTTATCAGCGTTCCATATGGCAATACCTTGCACTGCGGTCACCAAGAGGTCTACCGAACGTGAAGAGCATTGCAACTACCTACTTATTGCTTACTTTGCGAGCCTATATCCAGCAAGGTACAGTTGTAGTTATTGAAGCGTAAAATCAAGATTTGACCCTTCAGCTTTTCCTTTTAATTACCGCCTCTTTTCAGCTCGATGTCAAATTTCACAAGCGATAACGCAATTTTATTTTGTAAAACTATAATATTATAATAAGGTAAACTGTAATAATCAATACTAAACCTGTACTAAAAATTAGTTTGGGTACACTTTTCTAGTTTATATACACATTTTTGGCATGTTCATGCTGATTTGTTGTTTATTTACAGGTAATAAAACTTGACTTCTAAATTTTGCGATCTTTCAAGAGCGTTCTTACTCCGTCTTCCTTGTATCCTTGCTCCGAGCTAACTACATCGTACATTTCTCTTTGACGTGTTGACGTAAAACTGCAATGCTATGCAATAAACTGCATTCACCAGGGAACGACGATATCACTTGGCGTCGGTCTGCCTCCGCTGTGTTGTGGTTAAGTCTGAAGTGAGGTTTCGGGTTCGATTTCTGAGAAAAAACGTGTGATGTTAAATTTTTTTTTATTTTCTTCTACGTCGGTCTGTCTTGGCTGCGTTTCGGTTTATGTCTTGGATGTCTGAAGTTTTGAAGTATGCCGTGTGATGCCAGCTTAGAATAGCATCACCCCATATCCTACCCGCGGGTGTCGTAAGAGGCGACTAAGGGACTCTAGAGTATTGGTGTATTACAATTTTTAGGCGACAGGCTGACAACCTGTCACTATAGTGATACACATGTTTTCTGCAACCACCTAGGAAAACAATACTCAATTCATTCAGCTCTGCCTACCCCGCAAGGGATAAAGGCGTGATATATGTATGTATGTATGTATGTATGTACTATCCCAGACAGACGTTGTTCTAAATGTCGGTGATGCCACAATACTATCATGCATGACAAGCAGGTGATGCTAATGGCATGCGAGCGACGTACCGAAGCATTCGGAACAGCTTAGTAATTCCCATTGAATTAGACCGTGTGATACCGGCTTAGAATAGCATCACCCCACATCCTTCCTGCGGGTGTCGTAAGAGGCGACTAAGAGACTCGAGAGTATTGGTGTATTACAATTTTTAGGCGACAGGCTGACAACCTGTCACTTAGTGATACACATGTTTTCTGATACAACCTTGGAAAACAATCCTCAAAAATGTCAGACGTGGCGATAGCAACCGTATTCTTACGGCTGTTAACGCTCTGCCTACCCCGCAAGGGATAAAGGCGTGATATATGTATGTACGTATGTATGTATGTCTGAAGTGAGTTCTCGGGTAGTATTTTTGCAAGCTGGAATGCAGATATTTTTAAGTAAGAATTTTCCTTTTGTTAGAAAAATTACGAAGCGGTTAGTGATGACACAAGATTTCAAGATTCAATCGTTTATTTCCAAGTAGATTCACAATGAATGCATAAAAATGAAACACACAAGATGCAGACCGACTATTAGTAAAGCAATAGCTTTCTTTATCCGCGTGGCGTCCAAGTTCATCGGGTCGTTTATACATACATACGTAAATCACGCCTATATCCCTTGCGGGGTAGGCAGAACGTTAACGATCGTAAAATTACCTTCTGTCGTTATCGTCACGTCTGACAAGTGTTGAGGGTCCTTTCAGATGATTCGTGTATGGCTGTAGTGACAGGTTGTCAGCCTGTCGCCTAAAAACAAAATACACATCGAGCCCTTGAGTCCCTTAGTTGCTTTTTACAACACCCGCGGGAAGAAATGGGATGATGCTATTTTAAACCGGCATCACACGGCATGAAGATACTACCGAATGAAATAAACGTTAGTTCAAAGTGACAAGTTGCGAGCTCCTGGACAGAATGTTTTAGTTTCGCAAATACTTCGTTTTACACACAGACGTAAACTTCATCTTATTTTCTCATGCCGTGTGATGTCGGCTTAGAACAGCATCACCCCACATACTTCCCGCAGGTTTCGTAAAAGGCGAATAAGGGTCTGGAAGGTTACACAATATATGTGTAATACACCAAGTATTACAATTTTTAGGCGACAGACTGACACTATAGTGATACACAATATGTTTTCTGAAACAAGCTTGGAAAACAATCCTCAAAAATGTCAGACGTGGCGATAGCGATCGTATTCTTACGGCCGTCAACGCTCTGCCTTCCCCGTAAGGGATAAAATCGTGATATATGTATGTATGTATATACTACTACAACAACAACCATGACACTTCCCACTGTTGGACATGGTTCTCTCCTATTTGGGAGGTATATGCGATTTGGCGAGCGCAGTGCAGGATATTCAAATCACGGAAAACTTCTGCCCCGGATTATTTATCCCTTTGTCGCTTTTTACGACACCTACGGCACAGATTACCCACCATAATTTTTATACAGATAGACTAAACTGACAGCTAAGAATGCCCTTTTTGTTTTAAAATGTTGTCATCATAAGTCTAGTGTTGTGGTTTGACTCATTTATTTTATTCATTGAACTGTTGTGAGATGAATTCTGGATGTAGTTATTTTTAAATAAATATGCATAATAAATACTTGACTTTCGGTCACGTAAAATAGTATACGTTACTTTACGTTTATACGCAACAAGTTTAGTTTAAAGAAATCAACAATGAATAATATTGTAAGTAATTTAAAATGTGCTGTTGAATAAATTGGCATTGGTGGTTGTACGAATATTCCTTGCGCTTATAAATCCAATTTCTGTTATATTTTCTTGTTGCGTTGTGTTGCACTCTTTTCTGCGACTTCTTTCTACTGGCCGGTTGGTGTGAACCTTGACAAACAGACGAGACAGACATTGACTTGACTTGACCAAGAGGACGATCGACGGACGGAAACTGACCAATTTATTAATGGAAAATTAAGTTAACCTAATTTATTTTCAAAAAGATTCAATCATAATCTTTGAATCATATAACTTGATCATTCAGGGCACAACACTATTCTTTTATTACTTATAAATACAATAACGTGGCAACCCACTAAATGTCAATTTAGTCTATCTGGATAAAAATCATGGTATAATAGTTACTACCCTAAGGGTAGATAAGCGATATTGACTTTTTTAAACGACATTTTGTATGAAAATAGGAATGTATGACGTCATACTTCAGACTTTTTGTCAGAACGTCGAACGTCGTTGCGTCAGAACACTTACTTTTATATATATTTTCTGTTTATTAGTTCAAACTTGGAATGTTTAGAAAAATTATGAATGATGTCCATAGTATTTTTGAACAATAGTTTTAAACATACGACATCTTTATACAGGATGTAAAAAAAATCGCTGCAAATATTTTAAGGGGTGAACCAGCTCTTGAGTCTGAACAACTTCCTCCAAGGAACATATGTCGAAATACGCAATACAAACTTACCAACCGACAAAGTCAATTTGTATAGGAGGTTCAAAAAAATATCTGATATTTCGACCTATGTTTCTTAGGGAAAGTTGTTTAGTTTCATAGACTGATTCACCCCTTGACACATTTGCAGCTAATATGTTTATACCTTTTATTTTATTAATGACCCAGTCCACAAGTAAATTGGGGTGATGCTATTATAAACCGGTATCGCACAGCATGACAAGGCATCATATTACATATGTACCTATTGCTGCCTGAAACTACCTACCTATTTGCTTTCGGTAGCAAAGTTATTATGTTACGCAAAAGTTACTGATGCTTACGAAGAAGTTCGATACTAAACAAGACAAGAAAATTACGTACGATACAATATACTAAGCGAGAGTGCCAAGGCGAATTAAAAAAAAGTATGTAGGAATACTTTTTTATACAAGCTGTAAAAATATTAGCTGCAAATATTTTAAAAGGTGAAATCACAGATGGGTGAAACAGCCTATGAAACTGAACAACTTTCCCCAAGGTCAAAACATGAAAAAAAATTAAACCTCCCATACAAAATTACAACAAATGGCCAAGTCAATTTGTATGGGAAAAAATTTCAATCTCCCTACAAACTGACTCAGCCCCAGACTCAGCCGGTTTGTATATGGGGTCCAATTTTTCTTTTTCAAATTTCAACGTATGTTCCCAGGAAAAGTTGTTCAGTTTATGGTCTGAGCACGCAAGCAAAGTTTTCGTTACACCGTCCCTTACCCTGTATACTTTCTTAACAAATGTCTATGGAGTTTGGTCACTATCTCCTAGCCTACAAGTGGTACCTACCTACCTACCTGCCTAGCTATTAACACGATTGCTAAATGAAGCGGAGGGAGTATAGGAAAGTTTGTTACTTACGAAATACTTAGGCGGTTCTCAGACACACCTTATTGTTTTCCGTTTTTTTTCGGGTTCGTTATATTTGTCGAAACAAAATTACACACACACACTCACACGCACATATCACGCCTTTATCCTTTACGGGATAGGCAGAGCGTGAACAGCCGTGAAAATACGGTTGTTATCGACACATCTGACAAATATTGAGGGCCTTTTCAAATGATTAGTGTAGTGACAGGTTGTCAAACTGTCGCCTAAAGTTGTGATACACATGAAACCCTCGAGTCTCCTAGTCACCTTTTACGACACCCACGGGAAAGAAATAGGCTTACAAATGTTTATAAGTGAACTGAATTGCATCACTCCAATTCTACTCGTAGGTGTTGTAAAAAGCTACTAAGCGATGATCCACCAGGGAATTGGCAAAAGCGTTCCCTGTGAATTAAACATCTTGCACTGCGCTCGCCAATCCGCCTGCCAACCGGGGTGAGTATGGCAATACCCTCTAATAGGGGAGGCCCATGTCTAGCAGTGGACTGTTGCAGGAAAGTAAGTTTACAAAATCCGTGTAAAAACCGGTTTGTGTGTGAAACACTAAGAGATGTTTTCATCGAATGCTTGCGATACATACTTGTTTATAGGATGATTATAGTTTGTAAAATTTAGCTTGATGCCTGTGACGTTTGTGACCTTGGAGCAAATTCCCTGCGTTAGCGCTGGGTCGTGCGTTAAGAGCGGTTTTAGTATGGTAATTGACGTTTCTAACATAAAGGGAGATAAAGATAATTTATAACAAAATAAAATAGTGCTTACAAATAGTAAATTTACAAATATAAAAGTAAAGTAGTGCATAAATTTATCAATTATACCTAAACTAAGTAAATAAATAAAAATATTTACTTGCATCTCAGGTAATATCTAAAAATCTATTCTGTGCAAGTTAAAATTATAATTTACTTAAACAAAAACAATCTTCTGCGTACAATAACTTATTAATACAATACATGGATCTAACAAGCGCATACGTTAGCGCAGCGTTATTTTTGCGCTAAAGTGTGGGAATGGTCTTACCTACACGCTCCATTCGGAACAATTTTACTGTAGTTTGAAAGTTCGAAACATTTCCAAACTTTTCCTTCTAGTTACAAACTAGATATATGGTTTTGCTTTTACGATAGTTTTCATGCTTCAGTTGCTAGTTTTAAACTTTATAGTTCTTTCAAATTTTAACCTATAGTAAATCAATAAAATTATGTAGGTAATGCAGACGCATCCTTTCAAGCCTTTGCGTTGCTCCAGCGTCAGTTTTTTGTATACTAATTCTACAGTCGTAACAGCTTGAGCATAAAGATCGACCGAAGACAGTTGGATTTAAAAAAAACTGCTCTTATATGTCAGTATGTATTTATAACAAACTTCCTAATAATATAAAAGAACTGCCATTTAACAAGTTTAAAGTGAATTTATATAATCTGTTACTCGAGAGGAAGTTTTACAGCTTAAACGATTACTTAAATTTTAAATTTTAATTATATTGTGACTATTATATTGTAAGTCTGGTAATTATGTAATTTTGACTGCTTTTTATGATTGACATGTAATTGATATTTAATTGGAATTTTGTTTTATTATATTTTTGGACATTTTTTTTGTGTTAGATACATTATGAATTTGCATGTTACGATTTACGTGATTGAAAATGTTGATCATTATTATTAATCTTAAGCCTATCACCTGCTGAACTGTACCATTTTCTTTGCAAATAAAGTTCTGATTCTGATTCTGATTCTTCTTTTTTCATATGGATCGGTTTACCGAGTCGTCCAACCGACCCGACCCTATTCACTACGCTGTTCAAGTGGATTAGCGAGTACAGTGTAATATGTTAGATACTTACAGGGAACGCTGCTGTCCGTTCCCTGAATCCATCCCTTAGTCCGTTTAATTTTTGAAAAATGGCGACCTTTTTACCTCTTCTTCTTTGTCGTATCCTCATGGCTGAGGGACGTGACTTTTCTGGGCTATATTCGTCACCAGCTTTCTCCAAACTTCACGGTCTTGAGCCATGTGTATAGCCGCTTGTAAGGTGGTGTGTGTGGCTTCTTGTACTGTGTCACTCCAACGTGATGGTGCCCGTCCTCTGCTTCTTGTGCCCTCAACACGGCCAGTTATGAGGAGCCTCTCCAGACTATCTGGGTCACGTCGGACTGTGTGACCAAAGAATTTAAGGACGCGTTGGGTACAAACGCGTTGGACACTTTTTACCTCAATATTCTTCAATTTTAACATAGAAAGTCCTGTCTCCACGCCAGACCTCACGATACTAAATTCTTGTCACATAATTCGCTTTTTTCTTGCTCCACGAATGTTCATGCATCGCTCGTTTCGCAAATTGTTTTTATTCTTTTAACATTCAAGACATTGATTGATTTAAAATGGCTTTGTTATGCTTTGTTTTAGAATTCTGTATTTTCTTTTTTTTATACAGGGTAATTTTTTGTAAATTGGTAATTTGGTAATTTGCCGTGTGATGCCGGCTTAGAATAGCATCACCCCACATCCTTCCCGCGGGTGTCGTAAGAGGCGACTAAGGGACTCGAGAGTGTTGGTGTATTACAATTTTTAGGCGACAGGCTGACAACCTGTCACTATAGTGATACACGTTTTCTGAAACAACCTTAGAAAACAATCCTCTAAAATGTCAGACGTGGCGATAGTGGCCGTATTCTTACGGCCGTTAACGCTCTGCCTACCCCGCAAGGGATAAAGGCGTGTTATATGTATGTATGTATGTGTTTTAGAATTCTGTAATTTATTTTTTTATACAAGGTTATTTTTTGTAGTCACTAACTTTGTAAGGCGTTTCTATTGATGATTCTGATTTTTTTTTTACTATGGCTACACCTGCATTTTTTATTTTTTTATTAATTTGGTTGGTCGGTGTACATTTTGCTATGGCTGCTATTATGAGACTGAATTAAATTTAACACTTTCACGGACACTTGGGATGTTGATATTTTTTCAATTTGCCACACATTTTCTCCATACAAAAGTACACGACGTTTAGATACGATGCGTCGAAAATGTATACTTGAAGCATACTCGATACGTCACGAGCGTCAAGATACGTCAACGTATATAAACGTCATGTCACCTGTGATAGTTCTGTTCATATGTTATTTGGCCACAACGTTATTAGACGTCAGACGTATATAGACGTTCAGGCATATTTGATGGATCTTAAGGTAAGTGATAGTGATACAACGCCTATATACGTCAACGTATGCACACAGTTCCAGGGCCTCGCTTGAAAGTTTGGACTTCTTGTCTGTTTGCCTTTTACGAAAATGCTTCGTCCCCACTTCGCGAATAGCCCCGACTATGCTCTCTAGGTCCTCATCAACGTTTGCCTGGGTCTCCAGGGCAGCGAATCGATTTTTTAGTTCAAGTTGGAACTCCTCATGTCCGGCTTGGGGCAGATTGGGACGGAGAACTTGCTTCACCATGCGGTTTCTTTCTAGCTTGAAGTTGATATTTAGGGTGCCTCTTACTAGTCGGTGATCACTTCCGGTATTGAACCTATTGATCACTGAGACATCCCTAAATATATGCCGTTTATCCGTCATGATGAAGTCGATCTCGTTCTTCGTCCTGCCGTCAGGGCTCTTCCAGGTCCACTTCCGTTGGGGCTTTTTCTGATAAAAGGTGTTCATACAGAACAGCCCTTGCCTGCTAAGGAAGTTGACTAGCATTTGGCCCCTCAGGTTTCTGCTCCCGTAGCCATGTGGTCCCAAGCTTGATTCACCGGGCTCCTGTACCACTTTAGCGTTGAAGTCCCCCATGACAACAGTGAAGTGGGTCTTAGTGGTTTGGTGTATGGCTTTCGACACGTCGTCGTATAGGGCCTCCACCTCTTCATCTGAGCTGCTCGAAGTCGGCGCATATACCTGTACGACCTTGAGAGAGTACCTCTCGGTCAGCTTCAGTACGAGGTACGCTACCCTGTTCGAGGCGCTGCTGATCTCCATCACGTTGTCACAGAGAGCCTTATTGACAAGGAACCCTACGCCACCCTGGGATTGTGCGCTCCCTTCCCTGAAGTAGAATAGGTGACCTGATTCTAGGGTTATCGTGTCCTCCCCCTCTCTTCGGACTTCTGACAATCCCAGAACATGCCACCGTATCTTAGCTAATTCTACCTCAAGGATTTGGAGACTTTCATCCAGCTGCAGACTGCGTCCGTTGTACGTCCGTCGCCAGGGTCAGTCTATGGCAGCCATAGTCCGTAGCCCGGGGATTCTTCGCACCCCCTGCCCTACCATTACCCGGGCCGCTACCGTAGCCCGGGGTAGTAAGGCGGCCGGGAACTAGGGGCCGGTTTTTTCTTGTCCTGTCCATGGGGGGTTTTGCCCATAGTCACCACGCTGGGCAGGCGGGTTGGTGACCGCAGTGACCGATAAATCGCGGCCTTGGTGAACACGGCGCGCGCGCGCACCCCCGCCTTGACACAGTCGGACTAAAAGTTCGGGACGCGGAACTGCGGAGGGCGTATATACACGTTGTGCTCATGTGTGTACGGGTACTGCACTCACACATAGACCTTACTTTGACTTCGAACATTTTGGTGCTGCGTGACAGTAAGACTTTAGGGTTTTGATATGATGTGACACTGTGACCGAACTTACAGAAAATTATAGTAAAATTTACCGTTACTGTACGATCTGTCATATTGAAATGCATTAGTATGACCGTCTATATACGTTGTGTCATATCAAAAGTATAGTTTACGACGTACTATCACGTTGTGCCCTTGAAAGTGTTAAAATTGTGAGTCAATATTGTTACGTTACCTACCAGATATGAGTACATACGTACTTACCTCTTCCTCTTCGTGTGGGACACCAAGTCATCCAACGACCCAATGAACTTTAGTGTTAGAATTTTTCAACCACCTTCTACAAGTAGCAGGCTTCTGACACGGTTGTATAACGACTGTTGTCTAAGTAATCATAGACAGCCACCGGGACGTACGGTTTAACATGTCAACCAAAACACCATCTTTTTTATGGACAATCGGCGGTTCAGCCCGCAATGTCCTAACTAAACTGGGAACAAATTTACAAAATGATAAATATCTATTTTGTGAGTGAGCCACCGAATATCGAACCCGGAATCTTCTGCTTCAGAGGCAGCCCTGCTGGACATACACCTTCCGCTATTGGGGTGTATTCTTATTACATTTACGATCAGCTTTATCCAAACTTAACTGTTAATAAGTAGGTAGTTGAATAACCCTTCAAAATTTATCCTTTGACGACGTTAATTACCTATTTCGTGACGACAAACTTATATGATTAAGGTTTAAACTCAAAACAGTTTAGGTTACGAGGCAAAGTCAAATTATAATACTTACTTTATATTAGTTTCACAAAACTTTGAAACAGATTTACTAAGTAGGACCAATTCAAATATAAAGTCGAAATTATGATAATTTTTATATATGCTTGTTGGGGAAAGTTGTTCATTTTCATAGGCTGATTCCCCCGTTAAAATATTGTAAGGCTAACATTTTTACACCTATTATATGCGAGGTCCAAAAAAATTTCCCATAAATCGACCTATGTTTTATGGGGAAAATTGTTCAGTTTCATGGGCCGGTTTACCCCTTGAAATATTTGCAGCTAATTTTTTTACACCCTGTATAGTAGGTGCACCTAGTAGTAGGTGCAAATTGGAGACGTTATTTAGGGCATCGTACTGAACAACTTTCCCTATGGGACCATACATACATACATACATAAATCACGCCTTTGTCCCTTACGGGGTAGGCAGAGCGTTAACGATCGTAAAATTACGGTCTTCATCGCCACGTCTGACAAGTATTGAGGGCCCTTTTAGATGATTCATGTATCACTGTAGTGACAGGTTGTCAGCCTGTCGCCTAAAATTGTAACACACATGAAACCCTCGAGTCCCATAGTTGCCTTTTACAACACCCGCGGGAAGAAAAGGGGTGATGCTATTCTAAGCCGGCATCACACGGCATGGGACCAGTGCTGGAAATTGGAAAAAAAATTCGACCTCTCATACAAAATTCATGATCACCTAATATCTAGGATAACTTTGTAGAACTTCCATAGGGAAAGTTGATTCAAGATTCAAGATTCAATCGTTTATTTCCAAGTAGATTCACAATGAATGCTTTTAGAATGTCATAGAGTTAAATTACAATACGGTCACTGAATAAGTGAATTAGTCATAGTAACAATAACAATTTTATGTTCCTAATAGAATCGCGGCACAAGTACGTCGCGGTTGTTCAGTACGATGCCCTAAATAACGCATCATTAATACACTGGCTGTAAATGGGACCTCAGACCACCTTAACTTAACGCACCCTTAAAAAAACACATTACCAGCCATAACAGTCCACTGCTGGACATGATCCTAGTATTACCACCATCAATACACTCAGTTACAATACAATCAGAATCTTGTATTTAGATGATATTAATAGCTGCTTTATTTGTTAGTTTTATCCCAGACTTTTATTACCCAACCTAAATTGACATCTGTCAAGTAACGTCAAAGTACCCGTCAAACTCAAGGTTGAAGAAAGTGTCATACGGGGGTCGCTCGTTGGTATTCCATCATGGCGGGTCGTGTATTGGTTATAATTTGATATTTCTTGTTCATTTGAGTGTTTGGTGAATAATTCTGATAGTGTATTAAGCTACAAACTATTCTGAAAGTGTTCATTAAATAGGAAATTGTAATTAATGCATATATTCGGCATTCTGCAATAGTGACGAGCGGTCTCCACGTGGTGCAGAAAATTTTACTATCGATTTTTTTGTACAACATAATTTTGCGCAACACAGCTCCTAGTCGTCAGACTAGGATCACTGTGTTGTGGACTCTCCCTCGGCGTAATGCCACTTAACTTTACATCACTCTAACCTTACCGACGACCTGACTACTTTGACATTGGCAAAATACGTCTCCACCCATGAGATGTGACGCCAGAATTAAAAAAAAAAAAGCGTCATGTCATACGCCATCCCTTCTATGTATCTGATCTGTGCACTGACCTAAAATTAGCTGTGGACTGGTTGGTGCTACAATATTGGTGGCACTCAATGAAAATCGCCATTGTGGCGCTGGCAGTCAAGGAATGCAAATAAGAAAGTATCCGGAGCTAAATACCTTAGCTCCTAAGTCGTCACTGTGGCACCTGCAGTCATGGAAAGCAAATACGAAAGAACGCGGTATTCTCGTAAGTGGCGCTTCAGTTAGGGCCGCAAAACAACAGTCTGTCAAGTATAAGTTGGCGTTCCTGTGGTGGCGCCTCCGACACCCTCTGTGTTGCCAGTTTTATGTTTACTTTTGCCTATAGCCACACTGGTATGGTTATTTCTTTTTAACAACATAACCTGATTTATTTCTGATTACGATAACAAAAATATTGTTTTAATCTTGTAAAAATTTTCGTACAAAATCAGTGCGTTCTTTTGCCACACGCCAATTTATACTGGGCAAACTATAGCTGTCATTTGTATGGAACAACCTATCCAGTGCGTAGATAACTTCATATCAGTGGTCGATCTCCTTTCGTATGGCGTTTCAAGAGTTTCCCAACATTTTATGGCGTGGGGTGAGCTCGAAACTCTAAAGTTTACAATTTAGCTATCTACAAACTCATCGTTAGCGTTATATTAACCGTTACGTTGTAACGGTAACGCTATAACTTACTCCCGAGAGCTTCTCTAATTACTTTGTTAGATACAGGGCCGGATTAAGGTTGATTAAAGGTGGGATTGAAACTAGCTATACTCAAGTTCTGCACAGGAGTAGGAGACGCCCTGAAAAAAAATCTTCATTAAGCACAATATCCGACTAATAAAGGGACCTTTAGGGGCTAATAACAATGTAAAAAAAAATTGCTGCATAATTTTACGAGGTGAAACAGCCTATGAAAATGAATAACTTTCCCCAAAAAACACAGGACCAAAATTTTTATCGAAGACCCAAAAAAAATTTTTAAATTTCGACCTATGTTTCTTGAGAAAAGTTGTTCAATTCATGGGCTGATTCATTCCTCAAAATATTTGCAGATAATATTTTTACACCTTACCTAGATCAAAGTTAAGTTCATAATGTATGATATTTGAATGGACATTTATCGTATTCTTGTTGCACATGCTCGTAGCATACCATTTTCTTTAAATACTTTTTTTTTACCATTTTTAAGGCTTGTAGGGCTCACCCCACCCCTTTATCTGACTTCAACCGCCCCTGTGTATTTCTTGACGAGTTGAAACCCAAGTTGTCGTTAATTTTAATTTGCATGTGTAATATCACCGCCATAATGAGCCTTTTAGGGATTCACGATGTGATGACACAAACATTATTTTGTTGATAGTTGTAAACTTTTATCATGCGTACGGCTAAAGAGTGGAATTCCCTGCCGGCGGATCTTTTTCCGGAACAATATAAATTGGGCCTTTTTAAGGCAAGAGTGAATAGGCATTATCTAGGCAAGCATGTACCATCTTCGTCTGCTATCATCTCCACTTACCACCAGGTGAGATGGCAGACAAATGCGGGCCTATTATATATAAAAAAAATTAAAAAAAAATCACAGAGCAGTTACAATTAACAGATAGCGTGTAACGTTTTCTGTAAGAAATTGGTTGAAACTAGACTGTGGTGAGGGGAACATGAGGGGGGAAGCGGTAGTACGGCAGATCGCAGACTTAACGCACGACGGAGCGCTAAAACATCGCAGCGGTCTGTCAGATTCATACTAGAAATATCATCCCCATTTTTGTACAAAATTCATTATTTAACATAATATTTCATACAAAGTACATATTTAAACAAAATGACTTAATCTACTGGTACTTCAATTTTACTTTATCAGGCTAACGCAGCGCTATCGCAGCGTCGTCCGTCGAGTCCGGTTTTAGTATGACGTTTTTAGTATGGATCTGACAGGCGATATTATAGCGCTCCATCGTGCGTTAAGTGTGCGATCCGCCTACCGCCAACCGCTAGTAGTACTTGATCTATGTTTTATAATAGTATAACTAACTAAACTACTTTTGCTTTTGTAATATGAATATACATATTAAAAAAGTAAAAATGTATAAATCAGGCAAATAATATGATGTTAAGGTATGACCACTGAATATATAATAGTACTAAAGTAGTACGACGAGATTGAAGATTCAGAAACAATCATCTAATTTCGATTAGGTACGTGGCGGGGATCAAACTCGGATCTCACGATTGTAACCGGAATCCTTACCACTTGGCCACCGACGCACTCCTTTACAATCAAAGAAAATACGGCCACAGTAAAACAGAGAGAAATGTTAGTTCAGAAGTAATTAGTACACTCGCCGTTTCCAGCTCTGTTCCGCTATGCGACTACCTTAATTAAAACGAAACTTATACCTTTTGCTACTGTAATGATAACTGGATACTTCTGCCACAAAAAATAGATTTTATAGATGGACCGTTTCTTTACATTGAGATTTTATTATTATAGCTAGCCTACAAGATCCCACTGCTGGGCAAAGGCCTTCCCCGCGGTCTTCCACTTCTTTTGGTCCACAGCCAACTCGCTCCACTGCTTATCAAAGGCATCGAGATTGTCACGGGGTTTACCTCGGCGCCGGTACCCAAAGGTCAGTGACGATTTTACCCCATCGATTTGAGTGCATCCGATATTGACTTACATTGGTCTATGTTCCTAAGTTTTTGATTATCACTATCTAGTTGGTAGGAGTCAGAGTCGACCGTAAATACGGTGGCCGGCGTCATATCTATCCTCTATCACGCTTCAGCGCAAAAATAACGCTGCGCTAACATATGCACCTGTCAGATCCATACTAGAAAAGTCAATCCCCTTACTAAAACCGCTCTGGATGTGCGACCGAGTGCTAACGCAGCGCTAGCGCAGCGTCGTGCTTTGGACCTGCGTTTGAGTGGCTTTAGTTACTATAGTATGGATTTGATAGGCGCATACGTTGGCGCAACGTTATTTTTGCGCTGAAGCGTGAGAAAGGACTACGCACTATAGTGACAGGTAGACATCCTGTCGTCTTACAATTGTAATACACAACCCCAAGTCCCATTACTCGCCTCTTACAACAGCCGTGGGTAAGAAATGGGGTGATGCTATTCTAACTCGGCATCGCACGGCAACACATTGATTACACGGAAAGTAAATTATTCTACATGATTCGCAAAGTTTCGTATGCACAGACTACTCTGTTCTATTACTGAAAACCGCATCCAATTTAGTTTTAACGAATTAGAACAGGTACATAGTAGCAAGCAACAAAGATGTACGAAAGGAGGGTAGATGCCACAACAGTCGCAATCGCAACAGTCTATTTGGGCAAATGTCTTTTTTTATAAAAGGGTTGCCAAACTTACTACGCTTGACAGGTTGGTTGGCGAGCGCAGTACCTGTTCACAGGAATGCTGCTGCCCACTCCCTGGATTCACCTTTTACGACGCCCACCATGGTTAAAATCCGGGAAATAGTATGCTTAGTCCTTCATACAACCTGATTGCTAAAATAACTCACACGTAACGCAGCGGTCTGTCAGATCCATACTATAATCGACAATCCCCACACTAAAACCGCTCTCGACGCAGGCCCCGACACACAATCGCTGTCGACGCAGCGCTAGCGCAGCTTTATGCATTGGACCTGCGCCAACAGCGATTTTAGAATGGGAATTTCCGTCACAGTATGAATGTGACAGACCACTGCGTTCCGGATGCATTATTTTAGCGCTGAGTTGTGCAATAAGTGTGCAAGACCTAAACCAGCTCCACACGGAAGTATAGAATTGTCTCATCTACCTTTTTCCCAATTCTCCGACTGTTTCGCTCTAATTGGGATGCGCTGTCTATCGCTGCCTGTGCCAAACTTGTAATGGTTGCTGGAGTGAGTTCCAAGATATTCCCGTGGGAATCTTTCCCGAGAAACGAGAAAAGGTATACAGGGTGTAAAAAAATAATTTGCTGCTAATATTTTAAGGGGTGAACCAGCCCATGAAACTGAACAACCTTCCCCAAGGAACAAAGGTCGAAATATGAAAAAAGAATTTGGATCTCCCTTAGAAAATAAACGACCGACCAAGTCAGTCAGTTTGTATGAGAAGTCCAACAAATTGTCTCACATTTCGACTTAAGTTTCATGGACTGATTCACCCCTTAAATTATTTGGAACGATTTTTTTTATATCCATTATATTATACAGTCAAATTCAGACCAGGTTAGATAGTTTTAATTATACTTTTGGATTTTTGGACTTTGGAACTTACTTTAGCCTACGCCTAATTTTTGAATTGACGTTTAGATTAGGCGGATCGCACACTTGACGCACAAAGGACCGCTAAAATATTGCAGCGGTCTGTCAGATCTATACCAGAAATGTCAATCCCCATACTAGAACCGCACTCGACGGACGACGCTGCGATAGTGCTGCGTCAACAGCGGTTCAGCGGTTTTAGTACGGATATTGACATTTCTAGTATGAATTTGACAGACCGCTGCGATTTTAGCGGACCGTCGGGCGTTGAGTGTGCGATCCGCCTAAGCTTAACGTCAATTCAAATATTATGCGTGGGCTAAAATAAGTTCCAAAGATCGCCTTAGAATGTAAATAAAGGAAATATAATTTGAACCCATGAATGTTATCTCTAAACGATTGTTCTCTTAGACACACATACACAGCAATAGACAGACAACAGACGTAGCTAGCAATTTCTGAGAAATTCGGCAAAATTTTTAACCGAACATTCGGTTAAACATTCGGTTTTGGTGAAACTTATGTTCGGCCCCATCACTATTCCACATCATTGCATCTTTGTAAAAAATCACAGTTACCGTCAGTTTTGCGACCAAACCAGATCGTTTAAAATCTCATCCTAAAGAATCGAATTCTAAGATAATAATATGTAAAGATATATAAGTTTACAAATAAACAAAGAAAATAAATGATAAGATAGATAATCAGATAGGTTGAAATACTTATTATCAGTTTTATCTGTTGAACTAAATAGGTAGTGATTGTGTTGTAGTGTCGTTGCAATTCAAAATGAAGTCGTCTGCGCGGTTGATTTATTCAATAATAAATTCAGTTAGTCAGAGATTCGTCAGGAAGTAAGTATTTTTAATTCATTCATTCATATATCACGCCTTTATCGCTTGCGGGGTCGGCAGAACGTTAACAGTCGTAAAATACGGTCGTGCTAGACTACGTCTGACTAATATGAGGTGCCAACAAGATGATTCGTGTGACCGAAGGTAGTGACAAGTTGTCAACCCTCGTGTTGAAACCCTCGAGTCCCTTAGTCGCTTCTTACAAAACCCATGGGAAAGAAGCGGGGTGATGCTAGTCGAAACCAGCATCACACGGTATTTTTACAGAAAAATTTTCATATGCTGTATTTTATGTGAGTGACCTTGCAGATTTTGATGTTTGTATACCTACATGTAGCTAGCAGTTCAATTCTTTCTAAATATAACTTACTTTTTTTCCCTGACGAAAGTTGTTTACTTTAATGGAATGATCTTGCCTGCAAAGTAGTTACTTATATTTCGATCAGTTTTGAAAGGGTTCCCACTTCATTCGTTGCAGCATCTGAAAACCTACCCCCAATCATGACTTGACATGGCCGACTTAGAAATACTTAAACAGATTGCGGACCCAGGTCGGCCGCTGCAAAGACAATCTGACTCGGTGGGGCTACATCGATAGCTCCAGTAACAAATGCGAATGTGGTGTAACTCCTCAGACCATGGAACATCTGTTCTGCTCCGCGTGTCCCAATACCTGCACGCTTGATGACCTCATGAAGGCCACAATAAATGCTGTCCGGGTGGCTTAATTTTGGGCACATAAAATCCAAATTTGCCATCAACACGATACGAAGAAAAAGTTTCTTATTTTTTATTTAGAGGGTAGTTGAACAGCACTATTTAAAATCGGCGTTACCTATGAAAAGTACAATGACTGAGAGAGAAATATGTTATTATAATTATAATTTAATATGACAAAAGATGCTAAGATGGTTTGGTCATGATGAGAGGATGATGAAAGAAGATTAACTAAATAAGCGTATATGGCGCGTGTGAATGGAAACGTTAGAAAGAGGAGACCTAAACGAACGTACCTAGTTCAAATCGGGAACGTTCTAAAGAAAGGTCACGTGAAGAGTACCCTAAACCGACGAGCATGTATGAAAAGGCTGCTGAATGTTGAGGAAGCGAAAGAGGTGTGTCAGGATCGTAGCAAGTGGAATGATGTAGTCTCTGGGAAAGAGGCGTGATTATATGTTTGTATGTGGTAATAGATGTGTTGTACAATTGATTTTTCAGAAATGTGAACGTGACTACAGTTCCAGCGCCAGTGGCCACGGCTGCAGCTGAACCGAAGTCATGGAAGAAGATACCAAGTCCACCAGCTTTGCCGATCTTGGGGCACATGCATCATTTTCTACCAGGCCGTGAGTACCACTTGAAACGAAACACGGTGAAGTGGTTCCGCATACGCTGAATATAAACTGAACAACGAGCAAAGACCAAAACTATTTTTAAAAAAATGCACCTACCCTACAAATAGGTACCTACTTACCTGCCGACCGAATTAATTTGTATGGAAGGTAATTTTTTATTATAATACTTTTGAGTTTATTGGGCAATTGCACCCGTACAATAAATGCATACATGGTACATAAATCACGGCTTTATCCCTCGCAGAGTAGGAGGATCGTTAACAATACGGTCATAATCACCACGTCTGACAAATTTTTGAGGGTTATGTTTTACAGATAAGTAGTGTATCACTATAGTGACAGGTTGTCAGCGTGTCGTCTAAAATTGCAATACCCATGAACCCTCGAGTCGATTAGTCGCCGCTTACGGCACCCACGGGAATGAAATGGGGTGATGCTATTCTAATCCGGCATCACAGCTTGTGAGCCACACTCGGTATAAAACAGAGAGAAACACTTTAATCGTTTTATCTTTAGTTTTTCTGTTTGTCTGTCTGTAAAAAACCTATGAACCTATTTAAAAATGCGACAACTCAGCAATCGTGGGATAAGACGTCTGCGACCCGCAGTTTTCATGCAATTTATCTACTGAAAATAAAACCTGTTCCAGAAATGCTATCAGATTTCAAAACAATGAATGCCAAATTGAACGAAAAATACGGGCCTATAGTCAAAATCCACCAACCATTCGGAAAGCCTATGATCATGTTGTACGACCCTGAGGCAACGGCTTTTGTAAGTAGAATACACACACACACAAATCACGCCTATATCCCTGGCGGGGTAGGCAAAGCGTTAATGACCGTAAATTTACGGTCTTTATCGCCACGTCTGACAATATTTGAGGGTCGTTTCGGATAAGTCATGTATCACTATAGTGACAGGTTGTCAGTCCGTCGCCTAGAATTGCAATACACATAAAACCCTCGAGTCCTTTAGTTGGCTTCTTCGACACCCACGGGAAAGAAATGGGGTGATGCTATTTCAAACCAGCATCACACGGCCAAGTAGAATACTGTTTACCAATAGCTTGATAATGACAAAATTTTAAACTATCGCGGTTGTTTACACTACCTATTCATAGTTATAATTTTAACGGGTTCTTATCGACGAATTCATTCGTATTGAGTTCTACCCGCAGATATTCCAGTTTACCCGTGATCATGACGCTTGCAGCAGTGTCAAAATATCGGGAACTCAATAAAAATTATTAAGAACTTGTTAAAATTATAACTATGAAGAGAGAAATTATGAAGGCAGTAATAAGACAGAAATCACACTTGACGTGCGTTGCTGCGCATTTAAAGGATATCTAGAAATCTACAACGCATGCAACTATCAGATCTGGGGGCCAATCGCGCTAATGTTGAACGATAATACCAAAACCAAACCGCAGCCAAAAACGCTACGTTACGCACTTTTCGTATCGCGCTAATTGTTTGAGCGGAAACGTTTCGACTTTTCTTTGGAAGTT
The DNA here is from genome assembly GCA_029255805.1 of Keiferia lycopersicella. NCBI lineage: Eukaryota > Metazoa > Arthropoda > Insecta > Lepidoptera > Gelechiidae > Keiferia > Keiferia lycopersicella. Next base: position 3,520,581 of record JARACZ010000028.1, read on the forward strand.
ACGTTGATATAGCGAACGTTCGAACTTTTGGTGTGCATCGGTATCGCGCAAATTTTTGACAGCGTATTTAATCACAACCGTTACGTTGGGAACGTCTCAAACGCTGTCAAATGAACGTTTTTGTAAAAGTTCCTCTCGAGCAGCTTTTTCTGACACGTTTGACGATCGTTGGTGGATTTTATTACGGTTTCAACCCAAAAAAGGAAGGAAATCATGAAAATTTGCTGTGGGGCTCTATCTCCACACCATTGAAAGTGTCCATGAGGTAGATGTGACCAAGAAGCCTTGACCCGCCGTTCGACCTATAGGTACATGATGTTAGCAAAAGTACTGACTTCCTTTTAAAGGATGAACCAGCCCATGAAATTGAACAACTATCCCCAAGAGACGTAGGTAATATGAAAATAAATTTTGGACCTCACATACAAACTGACTCAGTCGGTTAGTACATACATTTAGTATGAGAAATCCAAAAAAATTCGATCTGTTCCTAGGGCAAAGTTGTTCAGTTTCAAGGGCTGGTTCATACCTTGTAAGGAAGTTAGTACTTTTCCTGACACCTTGTATTTTTAGGGTAAACTTGTTTAGTCAATGAGACTGGTTCACACCTTAAAATATTTGCAGATGATTTATTTCATCCGTATTATATGCATGAACTTATAGTAGTAGAATCACCTCAAGTGATGAACTATTTCCAATGGTCATGGGGGCGACCATCGGTAACAGTGACCATCCTGGTGGTCGACAAGGGGGGTGACAAGTGGGAACTAAGGCTGTCTAGCTGAGGGTGCAGTACTAATACTTTGTAAATAAAAGAAACATATATTGCACCTACTATATTTATTTAATTTTTCTTATTAAACTTATAGGCTAAGCTCTTAGGGCTCCATATCAGATGATGATACCTGAAACAAAATAAATAATAGTGTAGGTACCCCAAGTACATATGAGATATTTTCTTGCAGTTAGAAGTCGCCTATTTCTGATCATATTCCATCTCTTAGTTTACCATATTATTTTACATATTTGTCAAAGTAAAATTAAAAAAACACTAGATTACAATATATTTTGCTAAATAGAAATATCAAATAGATGTACCTAGACACATGTCATGATTAGCATGTTCAGCCATACCATACGCCATGGTAGCTGTCTATGACAGCTTAGACGGTGGTTGTTATGATAACATGTCAGATGCCTGCAACTTGTAGTAGGTGAGTGAAAAACTAACTCACTGCTGATTGATTCATTGGGGCATTGGACAACCCGGTGTCCTACTAGAAAAGAAGAAGGAAGACTTACTTTGTGTTGAGCTTGAGTTTGGATTCTTGACGCTGTATGTGATTTCCACTGCCGCTGATGCTGCCGTGTATGATCTAGCATTGAAGCGAGGGATGGATGGATGGCTTCATTTGAGCTAAAACAGTAAATTAATAATCTTGAAACAAAATCAATGTGTAAGTTTATTTTATTTATATGTATGAACAAACAAGCAGATGGATGAATAGATGCTGTCATCTCTGATGTTGAGTGGTGCACTAGTAGTGCAACTGTAATGCTTGGTACAGATTTAATTCTAGGTGGGACATTCACTAAGTTGCTTTTTACTACTCCCACAGGTCGAATGGTAGTGATGTTATTCTAAGCCGGCATAGAATATTATGTACCTGTAAAACGGATCTTGGGTGATGTATGGAAGGCGCCCAATGTCTGTTTGTATAATATAAATCCAGTGCAGAGTGACTTTTGTCACGGGGCCACCTTGCTTTTCATGACATTCCACATCTGAAAAGTAATATACTAGTAAATATATGCACATACACTGATGCAGTAGGTATAAAATTAAGTTACTTTCCACATGTCTCAGTCTGTCTGTTATGGACAATGCCAACTCCTAAACTACATCACAACACAACTAAATAATGGCTTATGATGTGTTTTTTTATTAACAGCAGCTAGGTTAGGTTTTCATTAGTATGCTAACCTTGGTCCACTCTTTGAGCTGCCTAGTTGGGCCCTCACAATTGAGTCTGTTGGCGCGATTGGCCCATAAGTAGTTCGAAAGAGCCCGCGCCTTGAAAGGTAGGTATACTCTGACCCGCCTTTTGAGCGGAGTCTGCCGAGCGCCAGCGCCAGCAAAGCAAATAATCCCTCGAGCAGCTTCAGCTGCCGCACGCTCGTCGTCTTTCTTAGGTCCATAGTCTCTATAAAAACACAAATCGTAAATAACACAGTTTCAACTATGGAACCATATTGATAGCGTCTAAATGGTAAATTAACTTTGTATATGTAGATATTCTATTAGGTACTTACAGAAAAGTCACGTCGACTGGGTGTCCCACGAAATTTTAGCTTAGTTTTAGTTCTTAACTAAAATAATTTCAAAAATCTACGAAAAACCACGGCGGTTGTATAAACAATAAACAACAACCTGACATTTTTACTTTTAAAATAGTGCTGCCCACTACGCGAAATGCACAATCGAGCATCGATTATAAAAAGATTATCTAGTATTTTAAAATACTCATTGCAAACTCTAAACGGTTGTGGTTTGGTTTCGATTGGCTAACGTCAACGATTTATACGTTCAGAAAATTTACCGCGATAGCTTTTTTGACATTAACCAAATCCAAACCAAAACTAAATCGAAGCTAAATCGTCAACGTTACGTTGGAATGGTAAAATAGCGCGATTGGCCCCCAGAAGGGTATTTCTAATTCAACACATTTTCTAAAAACCTACATTGCATTGACAACAAACACCGCATGAACTTGCGATGTACTATGCGTCTGTTAAACAACGCAAGCTCATGCTTTAAACTGCGTCAACATCCGTTCTTAGTATGAGGAATTTGCGTTGAGTTACACATGCACTATAAATGCGCATCTATGCACGTCAATGTGATTTCCACTTTAGTGACTTTATAAATAAAAATATAGGTAAACAAACATTTCATTTCCCTGTAGAAAATAAAAGAAACGATCCGATTATGGTACATGGACGCCAATTCAACGAATTAACCCTAAACATAGAATGCCACTAAATGCTTTTTGCAGGTTCTAAGAGCTGAAAATTGGAGTCCCCGACGACCTGGATTTGAATCAATTGAATACTACAGAAAAAAATATAAAAAATCTTCGCAACAGAGTACGCTTTACACTGGATTGTTGACTGAGTAAGACCCTTTAGTTGTTTAAGGACTACGACTGAGCTCAGTCGCTAGGTTGATTGATAATCTTTGGATGATACCTAGCTGATGAATAAAGTTGGTATGAAAAATTATCATGAATCCCTTTGCGGATATCTCATACATTTTGCTCTTTCATCGAGTTGGTAATGGTAACTTTATGGCTTTGGACCAATAATTGGTCTCGGTTTTCCGTGTATCTGGCTAGTGTATTCGCCATCTGGCTGTTGGATGTTTCCAAACATTACAGCTAGGTATAATTATTAAAAACCGACAGAAAAATCCAAAAAAGGTATATAAATAAAAAAAAAACAAAAAATATTTATTTCATTCTCACAAGTTACAATAACACATGAGTGTGGGAGTCTTCCTTTAAGCTCTGAAGAAGAACCTGTGTTGGAGGACTCCACTCCTCCTTGAGCCTATTTTTGTAAAATGTAACTAACATACTCCATGTTGCGACACTTCTTACAAATAACATAATGATAATGTTAAATAACATAATAATTCAAGAGAAATAAATGAATTGGTAAATGACCCTGGTGCCCTAGTTGTCTGTTAAGTGTTTAGCCGTTGTTTCCATTAGTCTATTTCGGAAGAAAAAGATGCAAGAAAGATACGTGTCATGGTTTTTGCTCTAAAATACTTTAAAATTTGTTTTTCAGTCACGGCGATACCTGGCGGAAGTTTCGGACTACTGTGAACCCTGTGATGATGCACACAAAGACCATAAGACAATATAGCGCACAATTAGATGGTGTTGCTAAGGATATGGTTTCAAGGTAGCTAATTATTTTATTAACAATGGAGTATACGCCGTAGAAATACTGACTTTAGTCTGTTCGGAAAGTAAAGAGAGTGATTTGACATATAACCTAGACCTAAGCTGCCAGACCGTACCAATAAGGACAGTTTTTCGTCCTTTTTGCAACAACCGTACGTCAGACTATTACACTCATTGCTCTAAACATTGATGTCTCTGATCATGATGCACCAGAAAAAATAGTGCACGTCATTTGATTTTATAGTACGTAACCACATCCAGCTTGCTGATCCATATACCTATCCATCACCAAGAACAAAAATACCTACTTTTTGGAGGTCACGTTTTATGACCTCGTCTACAGATTCGACACTACTACATTAATGTAATTTCACCTATATAGATTTGGGTCAAGATTTTTTTATTGACTCCAATATCAGCTATCGACTTTATGAAGAGACTGTAATAATTTTTCATTCTATAATTCCAGAATGAGAACCATCCGAGACGAAAACGAAGATAAATTGAACAAAAACTTTAGCTCAGAAATGAACTTATGGGCTTTAGAGTCTATCGGCTGTGTAGCACTAGGCGGAAGACTGAACTGCTTGAGTCAAGATCTTCCAGATGATTCCCTAGAAAGGAAACTGATACAGAATGTCAGCGATGTCTTTCATATTGCCAATGAACTGGATTTCAAGCCAAGCCTGTGGAAGTTGCTGCCGACAAGAAAGTATAAAAAGGCCATGAAACTTTATCGGCAGCAAGAAGAGTATGTTTTATTGTTTGATATTTATTTCGGTAACCTTGATTCAACGAACCGATAGCCAATGGGGAAGAAAGGTTCTCGAATGGCGGCCACGGGTTGGAAGACGTAGTGTTGGACAGCCTCCCACTAAGTGGACAGATAATCTGGTGAAGATCGCTGGACGCCAGTGGATGCAATTAGCGCAGGATCGTTCACTTTGCAAATCTTTGGGGGAGGCTTATGTTCAGCAGTGGACGTCTTTCGGTTGAAATGATGATGATGATGATGAACCTTGTTTCCATAAGATTAGAAATTACTACGGTTAGATTTAATATGACAACAGCTACATTATAACCTGTCAACTAATTCCATGAAATCCCAACACAGGAATCTCTTTCTGTTAGAAAAGCCTCTTTCAGGCGGATTTGTGATGTTCTTCATCTAGCTAATCATAATTAATTGTTTCAGATTAGCCAAATATTTTGTTCTAAGAGCTAGAAAAGAATTTGATTCTAAAAACAAGAAGGAAGGTGAAGAAAAGGCAGTGCTGGAGAAGCTATTGGAGATTGATGAGAGGATCGCAATCATCATGGCCAGTGATATGCTTTTTGCTGGTGTTGATACAGTAAGATTTCTTTTGGTTTGGTGTTTTTATCAGGTACTAGTTTAAGTAAACGACAGGAAGTTAGGATCACAATTGCATCAACGTTGCACATAGCTGACTTTGCACTCGATGGTGTCAATTTGATCTATGGAAATGCCGACGGGAATCCATGTGCCACAATACAAGCTTGTAATACAAGGCATGTGGATTGGTTTGTGAGTTAACTCCTGTGGAAAAATGTTCGTTAGCCAGCGGCAACTTTGTATAATTCAGCTTATGTCATCCAACATCAATCTTATGTTTTTTAGTTATCTTGAGAACCAAATGAAAACGTCGTGTCCGTTCAAAGATGAAGCTCATACCTATTGTAAACCTTTAAAAATTTTATTCTAGGCAGCAAATACAATGTCGGCGACCCTCTACCTCCTCGCCATGCATCAAGACAAACAAGACAAGTTGAGACATGCCATAGCAAGCGGGGATCAGAAGTACGTGAAGGCTTGCTACAAAGAATCCCTCAGAATGATGCCTGTCATAAGTGGAAACATGAGGGAAACTACGAAGGAGTATAACAATATTCTGGGATACAAAATACCTAAAGGGGTAAGTATTTTTTTGAGAATAAGTTAAGTTAAGTTAATAAGTTAAGTTTTTATGAGAATAAACGATTTATTATTATTATTATTATTTGCAAAAGTTTTTCTTTTACTCGACGTAAGGTCGGTGCTTGAGATGCAGGTACGGGCTTAAGCCAAGTATCCTGAATCAAATGTGTTTGTGTTTTGTGAGCTGTGTGTGTGTCGTAGTGTACGACTAGTGGCTTGTGATGTGTGGTTGTGAATGTTATTTGTAAGGTTGTTTGAATGTATATCTTGATTATTTTGAAGTGTCAGTGATGTAGGGTTTAAAAATCTGCGGACTATAGAGCAGGTGTCTAGGACTATGGATTTTTGCAGTGGTATATTATTATTATTATTATTATTATCTTCGTCATCAACAGCCAATAATGTGACAAAATGAACCGATCCTTATAACAGTCCCAAAAGTCCATTATTAGGCATAAGCCTCATCCTTTTAGTGGACGATAGTGGATTCAATAGTATCTACAGCTCATCAGCGTGTTGTTACTATAAACAAACCTTCTAGTTGAAAAACTAACGAGGTTACTCTTACTTAAGCGAAGAACAATGGGCGGTACCGCAGAAGTCAACTACAAAACTATTGCATAGTCCTTCTTTTTTCAGATCTTCGTCGTCTTTAGCCACCAGCACATGAGCCTGCAGGAAGACCAGTTTCCCAGACCAAAAGAGTACATTCCTGAACGATGGCTTGAGGATAGTCCTCTGTACTTCAAAAAGAGGGCCCATCCGTTTACCTATAGTCCGTTTGGATTTGGTGTCCGCATGTGTATTGGTAAGTCAAATTTCATTAAACTAAAAACCATTTCTCGAGTAACACAGGTCAAAATATAAAGAAATGTTTGGGACCACCCATACAAAATATGTTATCTGTCCAGTCAATATTTATATGGGCGGGATATATCTTTTTTAAATATTATTTAATTGGTTTAAGGCTTTTATATAAAGTATATCCCGGCCCTATTGTTTCCCTTCATGACTTTATCTCTCATCATCATACACAGTAAATAGAAATGTAAATAAATAGCTGGGTCTCCATCGAACGAGTAGCCTCAGATGCTCACTGCCGCGCGCAGCATGCGGCGCAATGCGGTGTGGAGATGTTTCGCCTGAGCAGCGCATGCTCGGGCGAAAAACCGTCCACACCGACCGCGCATTGCGCCGCATGCTGCGCGTGGCAGTGAGCACCTGAGGCTGCTCGTTCTGAGCCAGCTAATAAAATATAAATTACTTAGGTTGAAGAAACAGCCTGCAATGTTCTTTACTTGAAGCTACCTATGTTACTTGAAGAAAGTTTTGCAGTTTTGTAGACTGGTGCACCCTGTGTCAGGCCAAGTAATAGAGTACTATTCTTTCAAATAAAAGTAATCTGCCGATGCATTATCTAAAAATTTGAAGGACATTTAAAAATCTTCAAATTTTCTTTATCAGGTCGCCGCGTAGCCGAGTTAGAGATCGAGATATTCCTCAAAGAAGTGATCAAGAACTTCAAAGTGGAATGGAGCGGTCCTCCCCCAGAAATCTTAGCTACGTCTATGAATTACATAAAAGGACCCTTCAATTTCACGTTTCGTGATGTATGATTTACTGAAGTACCAGTTGATCATCAAATTAGCCAAGGACTTATACTCATTTTTTATAGAGTTGCTAATAATAACCAGAATATGTTGATCCCTTCGGTGGAGAGAAAGATGTGTTGCTGACTACAAATTGTGTTGCACGAAAGAGTTTTCAATCAATACAAATACAGGGTGTTAGAAAAAGAGCTAACTTACTTTTAAGGGATGAACCATTCCATGAATCTGAACAGCTTTCCCCAAGAGTTATAACACCTGACCTAGGTCGAAGTATGAAACTTGGGCATTTTAAAATATTTTCGTATTTGACCTATGTTTCTTGGGGAAATTTATATAGTTTCATCTCTTTAAAGGAAGTAAGTACATTTTCTAACACTCGGTAATTAGACGTTACTAGTGTTGGCTGATCCATCAAATATGTGGATCCTACACTGACAGAAACTTGTGATATTATAATAATTATAAATTGACTTTTTTATGGTTTGCTAGTAATTTTAGGAGAAGACATACAGTCAACATTGAGTGGCTATAGGTTGAAGAAGAAGAAGAAGTAATTTTAGGAAAATAACTAAGAACCAATGATTTGATCAAATGATACATTTTAGAAATTCGCTAGATGACTGGGTCATTAATAAAGTACAAAAGTTTTACACTTAAAACTATTCTCCAAAAAAATTACATACCTCATTTATAGTTTTTGAAATATTCAAAGTTTGTATTAATAAACAGAACAATAGTATAAAAGTAAGTGTTTTGACGCAATCTTAACGAGACAGACATGACGTCATCTTTTCGTATTTTCATACAAAATATCGTTTTTAGTTTTTCAACTGCCAGTCATCTTGCCTATTCTGTCATAGCGCCAAAGAGCGCTTCCGCCATTTCTCGCAGATAATTATTTTTTCCTTATCTTTTGTTAATATGTTTGTGATGTTTTTACTATTAGGAATAGTTCTATAGTTTTATATTGAAATTACCTCGTAGATTTGCAAATGTGCAAGCTTATCCGTAATGAATGGACTTATTTTCTTATTTTGGATTTTTTCGTAATTTGGATGATATTGTATAGGATTTAAAATTAATGGTATTTGAACAATATATCAAATTTAGCAATGATACAATTTTAATAACCATTTTGTGTTACGAAGATGTTAAAAATCCTCAACTATATTGAGTAAATTCTATAGGAATCAATAGATTTATTGATACATACGAGTACATTTACTAGTTAACTGTGTAGTGTATAACTATTTAGTCGAAAATTTTTGATTGTATGAAATGACTGCGCAGACAATGTAATATGTCATATGCATATGATCCAAAAATAGAAAAAAGTATACCATTTTCTAACGATCGAACTACAAGATAAGCTACAAGCCGACATGATTGTTAAAAGTACTATTTATCAATATTTCTATTAATTCTTAAGTACATTATAATATTTACGCACGGATTGAATCGGATACAACATTGCAATTTAATATTTATTGATATAAATAATTGTTGATTATTTTATTACGTCCCTATTTCACCTTTTTTAATTATTAAAATAATGACAAATCAACAATAGAAGAATTTAAAACTTAAGATAAATCAATGGTGAATATATTGTACTTTACAAAGACAATACGTATAACGTAAGTAGATCATAAAAATATCGTTTACTTATGATAAAAGGTATTCGCATACTAATAAAACTCCTCTTTTCAAACAGTATTTTGCTTTTTATTTGCAGATTTTCTCAAATGCATTTTTAAGTATTAAAGTAAATCTGTACGCGTACCTTCGAAAACAAAAAAAAAACTGAAAAAAAATGTATGCCTTGAAATATTATTGATTCTCCTTTCAATCTTAGTAATTATCTTTGAACTAGTAGTCTTTTTCTTGAACTCAAAATTGTATGTAAATTGAAAAAAAATGCAAGAAAACACCTTTTCTGTTTGTATTTTATTTATTCAGGGAAACAAAAACTTTTAGACAGACTGTAGTTTTTTAAGTAGTTCAATTAAAAATCTAGATACTAGACATGTTAGAACTCCCTTAGTTTACAATTTTAGTTAAATTTTACCACCTAAGGAATATACTATATACACCCTGTATATAAAAACACTTAAAACTAATACAACATAGAAACAAGTATTAAATAGAGCAGAAAAATATTAAGAACTATACAACAACACACATGTCGTAGAATAACACACAAATGTAGGTAGATCAAAATTAAAATTTTTTGGCCCATAGTTCTAATTTCGAATTAATTTTATTTTAAGAACTCGATTCATTTTTTTTTTCTGAAACCGCCATTTGTTAATTAGTTAGTGTTTTGTTTTCGTCGCATGTGAGCATTTTCATGGCTAGATACGTCAAAAAATCGAGCAAATATTGATAACATGCTAGATATTCTGATATTTCATAATGGCATTTACTTAATAGATAGATTTTAAGTTTATTAGAAAAAAGTTTGTCATGGGAATCTGTTTTTATAGTATTTCGAAGTCCATTAAATATTTTTACTGCCGTGTAGTGTGGATCTTTTCTAAAAATTTCCATGTTTCCCTTAGGTAACTTTAAGAAGTTCTATCGCCTAGCATTTTTTTATCTTTTAGTTTATATTTTGCTTGACGTACATAGCTACATCTAGAATATATATACATGAAAATGGTAGTATTTTTTTAAAGAAGATGGGTCTACAACACTCCATGGGTTTAATTTTACACCGGATGCGTATACATTTTTCGGTAAAATAAATATATCGTCTGCGCTACTGCTATTTCCCCATAATACTTTACCATATCGCATCCAACAATAAGCATATTTTATGCATAATACGCAGCTAGCGACGCTTCCAAATGAGTACTAGTTTTTAGTGCAGCCAGTGCGTATGTGAACTGTGTTAATTTTGATTTTACAGACTGCGTATGTGATTTTTTCAGGTCAGATGAGAATCTATATAGTTCCAAGAGTTTCTATTCTTATTCAAGTAAAATAATAAAGAATAGGAACTCTTCACACAGGCATTCGCCTAGTGTAAACTATGCTTAGGTTAAGTTCCGCTTTCTGTGGAGGCCCGAACAAGTTTTTTTTTATTTAGCCGAAGGTTATATTGTGATAACTAATTCTCATAAAATATTGTCAAACCATAAAACATAGAATCAAACATTGCATGTTTGGGGGCTTCCAGGTACAAAAGAACTATTACATATTTTGTAAAAAATATGCCAAATGGTCCACTAAAACCTCGCTTTTGACGTCAATAAAGTTTTTTTTTGAATGATCGCACATGATTTTCAGTTGATACTCCACGCGATAGTTTCAGTACTGAAAATATTCCGCCATCTTAAACCCCCACTCTCTCCCCCTCCACCATATAATTTCTTGACGACTCCTAATCAATAATACCAAACATGAGCATATAAACGAATGTCACACAAAACGCAAAAACTAGGACGACTTTTGGCGAAAATGAACTGCACTATACCTACCAATGCGTTGGAAAAAGATAAATTGATTGCATGGTTGATTATTACATACATACATAAATCACGCCTCTCTTGCTACGATTTGGACTTAAATTTTTTCTGTAGATACTTATCTTATCTTATCTTATCTAGCCATCGGGATCCCACTGCTGGGCAAAGGCCTCCCTCACTTTTTCCACTGTAGATACTAACTACTTAAATCTTACCATTTCATCATTCTCCTTGCCTTATCCGGTTTCTCTGACAGGGTCGGCTACCTAACCTTTTTGACGTAGAACCAAGTTTTACACAGAGAGACTGCCATCTGACCTCTGCAACCCGAAGGCTAACTTGGCCCGAACCCTAGGTTAAGTCACATTAAAATACGCTCGAGAGCGAATTAGGGTCATGGGAAAAATAGCAAATATCTCGGAAACTAAGATTGCTAGCGTAATGAAATAAATTGTATTAAATAGACAATTTAATGTTCCTTAAATGCCGACAATAAAATTTCGTAGTTAGTATAAGGATATGCCATAAAACAATAAAAACTGAAAAGGGGAGACATTCGGAGATGTTACTACGAGACCACTTCATTCGTTTATGCTTTTATTTCTCATCTGTTGTTCAAGCGAGTACGCAAAACATGTTAATAATATTGAATACTTCCTATTCAAGCAGTATGAATGTCATTTACACCTGGATATTGCACCAGAATACTCACAATGCTGGAAAGCGGCTGGGGGTAGGTTAATACTACCAGGACTGTCGGTATACCGTTTCCAACAGTCCAAAATGTTCTCGCATGTTATGAGAAAACCGGCTGTTACCTATACAGACCAAGAACTGACAGAACCAGGTGGACCACAGTAAGAAAATATCGATATTTAGTTTAGTATTTAGTTTTTATTGTTTTATGGCATATCTTTACATTAACTAAGAAATTTTATTATCGGCATTTAAAGAGCATTAAATTGTCTATTTAATGCAATTTATTTCATTAAGGTAGCATTCTTAGTTTCCGAGATATTTACTATTTTTCCCATGACCCTAAATTATCGCTCTCGAGTGTATAATCTGAATTCCAATTTTATTTGAATGTGGGTTTCATCACGATGTTATTACTTCACAGTAAGTACATAAATCTTACCATCTTTTTTAAATAATAATCTTCTATCAAAATATTTTATAAATGCGTTTGACAAATGTTGACATTTTGACACCCGTGAGGAAGAAATAGACTGATGCTATTCTAAGGCGGCATCACGGGGAGTGAGGAAAATAAGCTTTACACCTTGTTTCTATCAACTCTTTTAAGTTAATACTACTTTGCAAGTACTCTTTTTGAACATTCCAAAAATAATAAGGTCTCATACTAAATTCAAGGTTTTCAGCTAATTTCTTAAGATTATTGCTTAAAATATAACACGTCTTGTTATTTTTCTTATGAGTTTTCGAACTTAGTGATTTTTTTAATTTTTTTTGCACTTTTACTTCAAATTGGTCGTACCGCTTCACACTGTTGTAGATAAACTTTGTTGAATTTAAAATACAATTTTTCTTTTCACATTCGATGACTTCGTAATAATCGGGGGCAAAATTATGCATAAAAGTTGCTTCACTGTCATTAAGCCATTTGATGGAATTTATATCCTCTGACCAGGCACCATTTTGAAACTTTTTTATTATCATTAAACTTGTTATAAGATTTCGGTAAGCAACAGGCAACAGCTCGCATAGTGGTGCAAAATGATTGTATCTTGACCACCCTGTTAATACCATTCCTTTGAAACTATAAATTAAGTCTAAATCCCCAGCAACTACATAATTTTTGGCGAAATTTAACCAATCTAAAATGTTGTTGGTCCTTTTTCGGTAATAAGGAATCCTATTCGCTCGTCCGTCTGCACCTTTAAACGCAGAGGCTAACCATATATGCTTAAACGTTAGATGGTACTCGTATATAGGTAGATGGAGTACCTCAAAATTCTTATGGTAATTCCAAACTACAGGTTCTAGTTTTGACGCCATCTTAAAGCGCTGTATTTGGTCTGGTGAAAGCCGTCGTAGCATGTCGTCCCAAAAAAGGACTGTCGTATTTGGGCTTAATTGTTCAACGAGACTGGCTACTGTGTCAACGTGTTTTATAAATATTTCACTGAAAAAGAAAAGAAAAATTACATCACATATTTATACAAGGTGTTAGGGTCAGCGTCTCGAATACTGATAGGGTGCAATAAGACCATGAAACTGAACAACTTTCCCCCAGAAACATATTATGTCAGGAAACAACAAAAAATGTTCGACCTCCCATACAAAATCACGATCAGCTGACTGCATTTACTATAGGAAACCAAAAGGTTTTTGACGTTTCCGGACATATTTCCTTAAGGGAATGTTGTTCAGTTTCATGCTCTGCTTGCACCCTATCAGTATTCGGGACGCTGTCCGTTACACCCCGTTTAATATCAATTACATCACATAGTCATACTTCCATGACATATTTCATTCGGACATGTTTGGGCTTTAGTTTGGGTTTTTGACAACCACGTCTGTATAATTTAATGAAACCGGCTGCACACACCTAAAAACATGACTCATGCGGCGTTAACTTGCTTTGAGGCATTACCTCGATCTGAAGCGTTCCATTTGAGTATTGAAGTGCAAGCGAGAGCGCGAAACGAGTGACAAAGAAACATTCCATCAGTATTTTCTAATGACGTTGTCACGTATAACTATCGTCAGTAAACCGACTTTACAGAGTACAACCGTTTTTTTTTTTTACTACTAAATAGGGAATATGCAATATTTTTAGTTTTGTTTTAATTTTATAGAATTCCATGTCAAATAGAGCACTTACGCATTAAAAAATTTAAACAATCTAATTTAAATTTTCGCGCCAAAACCCATAGTTCCGATGACGTCATTCGTGTCTGTCACTGGACGTGCTTGATTTTATTGGAAAACAAGTGCTGTCACAACAAGTGTGGAAAAAAAATTAAAATTTTCTCGACTTTCTACTTATATTTTTGTAATTATTTCAAATGGACTATGTATCAACATCAGATGATCACAATAATACCCCTAAAATTCCGAAAAAAGTCAATGACAGGAGTGACGTCAGTAAACGTTGATTGGTGTTTTGAAATGCGTTCCGTTTTACGTAATTTTAATCCGTAATTATTGTATAAATTACCATAATATTAAGTGAAAACGTTGAAGTAGTCCTTTTTTTCTATTTTTTAACATTTTAATTATATTTTTCATAATTATCATATTTGCTTCTTCCCTATTATACGTAGGCTAATAGGCATATATATTGAGATACATTTAAGAAAAACGGTCGTTAAAATACACAGCCGTACTTCCACGTCTGTCAAACATTGAGGGCCATTTTAGCGTAATCATGTATTACTATAATGACAGGCTGTCATGGAACTTACTAAGTTGCTAGTCCTCTCGCCATACATTCATAGCATTTATTGATTGTCCAGACTTCATCACATCCGACATGTATATGTTTTAGTGGCACTACAGCTGAATGAAATTTAATCACCTGAAATCAATGCTGTTATTTGAAATCTGTCAAATTTAGGTTTGTAAATAATATGAAAAAGACAGACTGAAACTAGTATTAGCAATATAGGGTGTAAAAAAATTGCTGCAAATATTATGAGGGGTGAACCATTCCATAAGCTGAAAAACTTTCATTAAGGAGAATAGGTCGAAATATGAAAAAAATTGGACCTCCCATACAAAATTACCAGCCGACCACGACCAAGTCAATTTGTATGGGAGGACCAAAAATTTTCTCATTACTAGACCTATGTTTCTTGGGGAACGTTGTTCAGTTTCATGGGCTGAATCACCCCTTTAAATATTTGCAGCTAATATTTTGACACCTTATGTTTACCAGAGTTTAGTTTGAGTTCTAATGCTCTCTCTCACATTTCATTACGTACTCGAATATGAAAACGGATAAAAACGTTATTCGTCCTAAAATTAAATATCAAAAGCAGGTCCAAGGTTTAAATCCTGCTTGCAGTAAAAAATTATGCAAGTTTAGTGAAAAAGTCTTTCTGTGTTTACATAATTTTAAGTCGTATCTGGTGGAAAAAATCTGATTTGCATGCTTCTATGCAAGCGAATAAATGATACTTTATAAACTGTAGGTATTCCTCATTCTCCTTGCCTTATCCCGTTCTCGGTCGGGGTCGGCTGCCTAACCTAACAAACCAACAAACTATATTCTTGAAAAAAATTTTCTGATTTCTGACTTTAAGAAAGCGGCTAGGAGTGATTGGATGACAAAAACCTGAGGTCGTGCCTTGTGGTGTAGTTTCAGCAGTGGGCGTTCCTCCACTTCTCCGGCATCCGTCATTTGCCGATCGAATTTAGAAATCTATTACACTACTATACATGCTTTTCCTCTCTTCTGGCATCCGGCATTTATCGATCCGGGAGTTCTCCAAACCGAAATTTGGATTCTAAGGGTGCGTCTCCATTGAAGCGGGGCTGCGCTAAGCTAAGCTAAGCGCGGCATGAATTGGCCAATCATGAGCCTCAAAATTCCCGCCCCGCTTCAAAGAGACAATGGATTGAAGCTAAGGTACTCTTTGGACTCTACCATGATGTCATTCTACTGTTCGTCTTTTACCGGATAGGTGAGAAAGCTTCATCCGGCATTCGAACATTGTCGGAAGGCTTCTTCCGACTTCCGGCAGCCGGACCGGATAAGTGGAGAAACACTGTTAAGCAGGCCGCATGCTGATGTGATGGTAATGAAATCTACTCACTTGCCGTAGTATATTTAAAATGAGTATCTGACTGCCCAGTTTGCTGGGGCATATAGAATCCAATGAGCCGTTCTCTCTCAAATAATCGAACTGATCCAACTTCAGAACTGACTCCATATGACCAAAGGTTTGTATCAGTGGAATTATCTCAACTCCCACTCTATTTGCTAGGATCAGAAATTCTTTGAGCTGTGAAAAAATTAGTAAGTAAAAGGTCATGCTCAGTCTTGTTTGGATACACATACATACTATATCACGCCTTTATCCCGTGCTGGGTCGGCAAAAAAAAACAGCGGTAAAAATACGGTCGCTATCGCCACGTCTGACAAATATTCTTCTTTTCGTGTGGGACGCCGAGTCGTCCAACAACCCGATGAACCCTAGTGTCAGAATTTTGCAACCGCCTTCTACAAGTAGCAGGCTTCTGACATGGTTGTGTAACGACCGCCGTCTAAGTGATCATAGACAGCAACCGGGACCTACGGCTTAACGTGCCATCCGAAACACGGAACCATCTTACTTACGGACAATCGGGTGGTTCAGCCCGCAAAGTCCTAACCAGACTGGGAACAAACTCACAAAGTGATAAATACTTTGTGAGTGACCCACCGAGAATCGAACCCGGAACCTTCTGCGTCAAAGGCAGTGGCACTACCACTGCGCCACATCGGTCGTCAAATATTGAGGGGCGGATATAATAAGTGTATCACTATAGCGACAGGTTCTCAGCCTGTCGTCTATAATTGTAATACATAAAACCCTCAAGTCCCTTAGTCGCCTCTTACGACACCAGCGGGAAAAAAATGGAAATGTTTGGATAATACTTCTGTTTTTCATCAGTCTTGCGTCATCACTTGCATTCCTCGCATCAAACCCAAAGTTATTATTATACATTACAATTATTGCTTTACGTTTAAGAACAGAAAATATTTTGATAAAGATAAAAGTTTTAGAGTTGTTCATTTTATAATTGGGCATAGAAAGAGACCAAAGTGCTGAAGTTCGGCTCTCTTTAGCATTTTTTGTTATAAATTCGTTATCTTCGATAAGCAGTGTAAAAAAGTAAAACCTTTGGTTAAAATAGATACCGGTAGATTTATTTACTATAAGTTTCCCTGTTTTGTGCAACAATTAACGTTGCTGTCCATCACTACATAGTATAAAGCAAAGTCGCTTTTCGCGTTTGTCTGTAGGAATGTTTGCTTAAATCTTTAAAACCACGCAACGGATTTTGATGCAGGTTTTTTTAATAGATGATTAGAAGTTTTTATGTACTTGCCGGGAAAAATCCTTACTCCCACGGCAAAATGAGTTACAGCGGGCGCAACAGCTGAGGCAGGCCGCTAGTCATATTACAAACTACTAATATCTAAATAAAATATCTGACGGTATGGACCAGTGCTAGTACGACCGCCTGCCATGCTAAGGTTGCGGGTTCGATAAATCTAACACACTTATACTCACCTCAGTTTTATCGAAGTGTTCAGCTGTACTCAAATTTTGTAGTTCACCTTCGTAAGGGAACATATCCTCATATTCTATGAGTACAGCATTGGATCCCAATGCTTTCACATCTTTTAAAAATGCCTTCAAAAAAGACAGCTTCGGTGGGGCACCTTTTAAATCTAAGTGTGTAACAATGTACTGAAATGGATTCTTAGTTTCCCCGTCCTCGAATCTTTTTTGAGTCACCGCGTACAAGACAAATGTGTTTATGACCAGCACGAATATGATTGCAAGATTCCTTTTTCGAAAACTGCCTTTGAACTGGCAAAATATTTTACACATTTTGTTTAGATTCTTCAAAAACATCATCAAAATCCCTTTTTAATCTTTTCGAAACACTTCTCTTTAAATTATATTTGGCAATTCACAATTTATTCAACTGATTTCCCAGGCTTTTTTTTCTAAATGTTTTTTTTTATATTAGCACGATACAATGCGTGTATTCATAGAGATTTTCTATTCTCCACTGTGAAATATTGCCGCATACTCTCCGCTACTATATTGTTTTCTGTAGCAAGTACTTAAGCACTTGTAAGTGTTCATTGTTCTTTCTTCTATAATACGCATAAAATAATCTAATTAAAAATACGGCGGTTTCTACATCTATCGCGCGATGTTGCGTATTTTTAGTGCATCTGTAACTGATGCATTTATCAGATACAATGACATAGGTATTTTTTTTCTTGTCGTTGGATAGATTTAGATGACCATGTACTTTGCATGTTAGTGAAAATAATGTATTTTTTTTTTAAATTGAACTTGGACTCATTTGGAACGAAAGTGCTATACTGTCAGTCAGGGTCGCAAAGTTTTCGATTAGTCTTTTGGCTTTGGAATCTAGTAACATAGTCAGTACAACGCCTTTTTAAGTTCTTGGAATACTTGTTTTTTTTTTTTATTCTCAAAAAGAAAACTACCTATCGCGAATAATTCAGACTAAAAATCGACGTTGAGGAGCAACGTACAGACTTGTGTTGCTTGAACAACGCATCCATCGAGGCAAGTTTATGCGTTGCTCCTGCGTCAAGTCACTACTAACCTATTTTATATACTGTGATAATGGGCCTAATATTAAGGTAAACGTAAACTAGGCAGATATTCAAAAGCAAAACAATAGATGATGAACTTATACAAGGCAGTACAACAACCAGAACGTCGGTGGCCAAGTGGTGAGGACACCAGTCTTACAATCGTGAAACCCGAGTTCGATCCCCGCCATGTACCAATGTGTTTTAACTCGCGTACATTTACCGACTGCTCTTACGGTAAAGGAAAAACATCGTGATGAAACCCAAATTAAAATATAATTGGAATTCAGATGATATTAGAATGTGACTTAAGGGGCTGACACGAGCTAAAAACCGGTCCCTTTCTGACAAATGTCAAACTGCGCGCGTGCGAACGGGACGGAATCTTGCCGATTCAATGATATTTTCGTATTTTCGATGATAACTCGGTCAAAAATAAGTTATTTGAAAATCGAAAACAATATGTCGATAGAGTATTGTAAGGCGCTCATTCTGATAATAAACACTTAATTATTGCGTGGGTTTTGTTCATGCAGTTTGCGATATAATAGATTTTTAGAGGTAACTTTACGATGTTTTTCTATCAAGCTAAATTACTAATATCATGTTTTGGAAACAATAAAACTACAGCAAATATCCTGAAGATTATTACCTTTTTTTTTCGTCAGTTTTTCTGCATTTTATCTAGGGTAGAAATCACTTATAAAAGTAGCTTTTAGCTCTACTCAGCCCCTTAATCTAGGATTCGGGCCAGGTTAGCCTTCGGGTTGCAGAGTTCAGATGGCAATCTCTGTGGTTGCACCCTCTTACATCATTTTGACTCGTAAGCTTATTGTTAATAACCTTGTTATTGTTTTTTGTACTTGTTGTGTATTGTGTATGTTTACAGTGAATAAACGTATTTTCTATTCTATTGAATTCTATTTTGTGTGAAAACTGAGGTTACATCATGGCTTCATTCACATCATAATTTTGACGGGTCAACCAGCTAGTAGGTAGCAAGTTTATTTTATACATTAGAACACTTATATCGCTTTCGAATAAGAGTATAAATAAAATAATAATGAAGCAGGCAAACCCATAAATCACAAACTATGAAAAAAAATCTGAAAAACATTATTGGACCTTCCATGCAGTCGACTCGCCCCGCTACTTTTTGTATGGCAGGTCCAATGTTTCTTCCTTGGGGAAAGCTTAAGTGGCTTCCAATTCGTATTCGCCGCGATATGCACATCCTATCCACTCTCTACAACATCCTTCACAATCCTGCCACTCCCGACTATCTCCGCAATCGTTTCCATTCCCTTCCTCCACATCCTCACCCTAGGCGCGCCCGCATCAATAAGATGTTGGTGTGTCCTAGAGCGAACACTAAATTCCTTTTTAACTCTTTTTCTGTAAGAGCTGTACAGCTATGGAATAATCTACCTATGTTTATACAGGACAGTCCCTCCATTTCTACATTCAAAAATCGTGTAAAAGAGCAGTTTATTTCCCAACAACCTTGATATGTTTATGTATTTGTTTGATATGCATTTAAGTATTGGTATTCTATTTATGTGGATTAAATAAGTATATTTATTTAAGTAGGTATGTACGTTATATTATTTTATAGCATTAGTTATTTATTTAGTTTTCATGTAGTTTCTTTTATTGCCTAATTGCCCCAAAATTTTAGATTCCCTCACAACACATGGGTTGGCTGGAAGAGATCTCTCATTTAGAGATAAGCCCGCCTTTGCAACAATTTTTCTTGTACTTATTTTCCATACTGTTTATGCAATAAAGAATATATATAAAGTTATTCAGTTTCATAGGCTGGTTCTCCCCTCAAAATATTAGCAACATTTTCTTTTACACTCTGTATATCCCTAGGGACATAGTAATGAATTGCTTTCGTATAACTATGTTACGGCATATCATTATATTCCTAGAGATATAACTATATCACGGCTATATTTATTTATTTTATATTTTATTTCTACTTTATCAAGTATCGCTTGGTAGAGCTCCATTTATCGGGATAATTTTGGAGACGTTTTATTGCTGATTGTCCGTTCGTTTTCGTGTGAGACACCGAGTCGTCCAAGGATCCCATGAACACCCTAGTGTCAGAATTTTTCAACCGCCAACCTATTGCTGATAAACATATGGATTTAATGAACAAAAAAACTATGTAAGGCTCGATTAAGTGTGCGGAAAATTATTACCTTCATAAAAAAGACATAACATTCAAACAATTAATCAAAATGGCGAATTTCTGTAACTCGCATGGGTTTCAAAACGTTATTGCCGTCCGTATTTCTATTGCTACATTACCAAAAATATAGATGACCGATGTGGCGCAGTGGTAGTGCGACTGCATTAGACGCAGAAAGGTTCCGGGTTCGATTCTCGGAGGATCACTCACTAAGTTGATATTTATCACTTTGTGAATTTGTTCTCAGTCTGGTTAGGACATTGCGGGCTGAACCACCCGAGTCCGTAAGTAAGATGGTTCCGTGCAGATAAGAGTGAAGAGTAAGTGGTTCGGATGGCACGTGAAGCCGTTGGTCCCGGTTGCTGTCTATATCACTTAGACGGCAGTTGTTACACAACCATGTCAGAAGCCTGCTACTTGTAGAAAGGCGGTTGAAAAATTCTGACACTAGGGTTCATCGGGTCGTTGGACGACTACGTATCTCACACGAAATGAGAAGACCAAAAATATTTATTTTTATCAAATTATATCCTAATCAGTCCGCAAGCCTGGCATTGGACGCCTTCCGGCCAGATGAACCGATGACTTGAAGAGAGAGTCTGGTAGCAATTCCATCCATATATCACGCCTTCATCCCTTGCGGGGTAGGCAGAGCGTCAACAGCCGTAAGAATACGGTCGCTAGCGCCACGTCTGACATTTTTGAGGATGTTTTCCAGGGTTGTTTGAGAAAACATGTGTATCACTATAGTGACAGGTTGTCAGCCTGTCGCCTAAAAATACACCAATACTCCCGAGTCCCTTAGTCACCTCTTACGATACCCGCGGGAAGGATATGGGTTGATGCTATTCTTAGCCGGTATGACACGGCATAAAAAGGTCATTTTGGAATAAATATATTTCTACAACTACGAGCGTTTGGAATTCGATTTTCAAGTATAAGTATCTTGAACATACGATGTAATGAACCCCAGGCCCGAAAAACATGATTGGAAAAAAGTATGTCAATAAAAATCCAAAGATTTTATTATAAAATATATATTTAATACTCGGCATAACATTTTAGTTTCATATCGATATTGCATTATATTGAGAATAATTATGATTAGTAATCATATAATATAATTGATTACCTAAAGAATTCCAAGAAAGAAAGCATCTATTATTTAAATACTTTTCTCACAAGTAATTTATTAATATTATTTTTTATGATCTACACTTACGCGGCTACCGCTGTCTCTTTCTTTCTACCTAGCATGGGCATTAGCGCCGTCACCTTCATGTCTCATTCAGTCGGCCTTGGTCATAGACTCAACCACATAAATATACATATCACGACTGTATTCCTTGCAGTGTAGGCAGAGCAATAACGGCTATAAAATGATAGCTGCTATAGCCAAGTCTGACTAATGTTCCACCAAACGGCTAAAAGCTTTTAACAGTTTCAGAATTTTTTATTTGCTTAATTAAGGAAATAGCTCCAGACATTTTGTTTTTATCAGCTCAATTAAGTCAACACTACTTCGCAAGTACTCTATTTGATCATCCAAAGAATAATAAGGCCTGATACTAAATTCAAGGTCTTCTGTTAATTTTACAAGTTTCTTGCTTAACACCTTTCTGCACCTCATATAATTTCTGAAAGGCGGATTATTGAAATTGTTATTTAGTTTTTCTTTAAATTCTTCATACCGTTTCACACTGTTGTATAATACCATTGTTGAATTTAAAATACATTCGGTCTTCTCACATTCGATAAGTTTATAATAATCGGGGGCAAAATTATTCATAAAAGTGCCTTCATTGTCGGCGTAGTTTTCCTTGTTATTAAGGTTAAAAAGCCATTTAAAATTCAACTGCTCTGAATTTATATCGTTTTGATAATTATTAACTATAACTAAACTTGTTACGAGACTTTGGTAAGAAACAGGCAAGAGGTCGCATAATGGTGCGAAATGATGGTATCTTGACCACCCTGTTAGTATAATCCCTTTAAAACTGTAAGGTTTTTGTTCCCCAGCAAATATACATGTTTTGGCAAAATTTAACAAATCTAAAGTATTTTGGGTTCTTGTTCGGTATTTAGGAATTTTATTTTCTTTTCCATCTGCACCTTTGAACGCTGATGCTAACCATATATGCTTGAACACCAGATGGTACACCAATAAAGGTTCATCGAGTTCCATAAAATATGTATGGTAATTCCAAACTACAGGTTCCAGTTTTGAACTCATCTTCAAGACACTCATTTGAGTTTCTGAAAGTCGTCGCATCATGTCGTCCCAAAAAAGTACTGTCGTATTCGGGCTTGCGTCTTGGACAAGATTGACAACTGTGTCAAGATGACTAAAAAATATTTCACTGTAAAAGATAAGAAAAAACTACATAAATATTACTACATAAATACATGTCTTAAACACAATCTAATAACAATGACAGATTTTAACGATGTAGTGAGCAAAGGACAACAAGAAAAAAATTTAGGGAAAGAACTTGGAACAAGAAATGCACGAGGAAATAAAGAGGACTAAAGTATTTTGTTAGGAAAACAATGTGATAATATCTAACATAGTATTTGAATTGCCGAAAAAAATATCTTACACATAGTAAATGCCAAGGGATATAGACCGGTATTAAATAGACTTTATTTTGATAAGAATTCAAAATAAAAGGCAACTAACGTCGTGCAAAACTTACCCAAGGGCAGATTAAAACACAGATCATAATCTTAACAATCAAAAAACGTAAACGAAAATTTAAATCAAAGATCTCGGAACACTTAGTGATAAAAAAATAGCCATAATAATAATATCCTTTCGCAGGCATGGAATTTGTTGTTATCGCTAGGTCTGTCAAACATTGAGGGCCGTTTCAGCAAAATAGTGAATCACTAAAGTGCCAGATTGTCAAAGAACTTACTGAGTTTGGAGCTCCCGTTTCTTACAGTCATCACATTCATTTATTGGAAAAACTTCGTCACATCCGACGTGTATATGTTTCAATGGTACTACAGCTGCGTGAAATTCGATCACCTGTGAAATTACATTTCAAATCTGTAAAGTTTAGAACTTTTTTACACTAAACGCACAACGCAGCGCAAATATCGGATCCGTAACGCTGTAGTCTATCAGATCTATACCAATCCTCATATTAAAACCGCTCAATGGCTGTCGACACCACTGCGTTATATTGACGTAATTATCTGCATTATTTTGATGCAGCTGCGACGAGAGCGGTTGAGTGGTTTTAGTATGGGGATTGCATTTTTAGTATGGATTTGACAGACCGCTGCGTTTTGTATGCGTTAAGTGTGAGAAAAGGCCAGGCTTGCAAATAATAAGATTATATTTACCTTATTAGGTTAGGTTATGTTGTTTATTTGATCATGATAGTTACCTTTTTCGATCTTAAAATTCGCTTTGGGAAAGGCATGGGGAAGGCTAATTGATCAAAATGCGTGCAGCCTTTCTGAACATAGATTAGTGGATAATGAGATCTTCTTACTTACATACATACGTATATTACGCCTTTATCCCGTGCGGGGGGTAGGCAGAGCGATAACGATCGTAAGAAACGGTCGCTATCGCCACGTCTGCCAAAATATTGAGGGCCGTTTCAGATAATGAGTGTATCACTATAGTGAAAGGTTGTCAGCCTGTCGCCTAAAAACTGTAAGACACATAAAACTCTCAAGTCCGTTAGTCGCCTCTTACGACACCCACGGGAAAGAAATGGGGTGATGCTATTCTAAGCATCACACAATACTTACTTGGCGAAGCATATTTGCAATGAGCATCTGAGAGCCTTGTTTACTGGGACATATGGAACCCAGGTAGCATAGATTTGCTGCACAACCGCCTAATATAGACTGAAATGGAAGTAAAAAATTGTATTATCGTATTATGGAAAAACAGCGCTGTTTCAGCTAAAAATGGCGTGAATTTTTTTCGACTTTACATACAAAATTGCCAATCAGCTGACTGACTTTGTATGGGAACTTGAAAAAATTTTTGAAGAAAGGAAGAAGACTTGATCTGATGCATTCTTGTTGCTGATCTGTCTTGTATATTTTGATATTCTCTTGCGAACTATAGTATGGTGTATCCAGTAAAAAGCAGATTTAAAATATTATAAAAATTACACTACAACTCTAAGAATTGCAGAGCTCCTGTAAAATTACATATAAAATCATCTCAAACAAAGCTATATAACGGTACAATTTCATACACTATTTCAGCTCAAGGAGTTCTTATTTTCTACTTAGGGGTATTTATCAGGGTGAGATAAGTATTTATTATACACATTTAAACAAGTAACCCTACAGTGGTCTCCAATTTTACCACTTGTAGCTCAAAAACAGTATTTAAGATGCCTTAAATGGAAATTAACAACTTTGAACGTTAAAATACCTTTCGGTCAAACTGCTTAGCAGCTGATGTTACAGAACGATTGTCATACACTATTTTACTGCTAAAAACTTTAAAAAAGAATAAACAAAAACACTTATTAAGTCAAATTCATCATTTGATTTTTTTAAAATTGTTCATTTCAGACTTACATACATACATACATACATATATCACGCCTTTATCCCTTGCGGGGTAGGCAGAGCGTTAACAGCCGTAAGAATACGGCCGCTATCGCCACGTCTGACATTTTTGATAATTGTTTTCCAAGGATGTTTCGGAAAACACGTGTATCACTATAGTGACAGGTTGTCAGCCTGTCGCCTAAAAATTGTAATACACCAATACTCTCGAGTCCCGTAGTCGCCTTTTACGACACCCACGGGAAGGATGTGGGGTGATGCTATTCTAAGCCGGCATCACACGGCATTTCAGACTTATGAATTTAAAAATATTTAGCTTTGGGGAGTAAGTAGACCCTTTTATCGTCTTTTACATTTTTAACTTTAATTAGGCGACAGACTCGACAATTAATCAGCCAGTGTCCTACCTGGGCATCCAATAATTGTTCCTCTCTCAAATGTATGAACTCTTCCTGCTTCAGAACTGACTCCATGTGGCCAAACGTTTGTATCAGTGGAATCATCTCAACTCCAATTGTATTTGCTTCGATCAGGAACTCTTTGAGCTGTGAAAAAATTGCAAGTAAAATTTACTAAAAGGCAACAATTCTTGAGACTGCTATAAAGAATTTTCCCGGCCAATCGCTCAGATAGTGTCATTGACCAGCGTAACTGAACCTTCATGCTCGATGCACGAATCTACGGGCACACACTTATAGCTAGGCTTCACATTCTACTTCCGCTCTACCCTGTGGCTCTATCATCAAACTGCCATAAAAAAAATCGCCTTGTCCTCCTCCACAGATATAAAGATGTTCAGAAACGACACCTGAAAAGATGCGACATCAATTTCCACTCAATTTGAGGGTCTGGCAGCACAGCGCCCCGAATACCGCGGGATGGTTAAGAGGCAAGTTCGTGAGTTTGAGGAACAGCGTGAAGCAGACCTCGACGCTAAGCGCGATGAGTTAAAGGCCCGTCCACCCGTCGTCATGGACTATAATTATGTAAATGGCAAATTCACGTGTCCACACTGTGCATGGGAGTTTACTGCCAAAATTGACTACAATAGCCAACTCCGGGCGCATCAGCGCCGATCTGATTAGGAGTCGAAGTAGTCGCCATGGCCGAAATAGGTCGGAGAGATCATTATCATCATCATCATTTGTTTTTGTCGGGTTAGGACATTGCAAACTGATTTATCTGATTGTCCTTAACAAAGATGGGTGGGTTCATCGAGCCGTCCAACGACACGAAAAGAGAAGAGATATTTATCTAAAACACTTTGGCCCGTATTTATAAAGTCTGAGATCGATCTTGAGTGCGCCTTTAAGATGCTGTTAGTATTGACTGACATTTTGTCAAAACCGCTCTTGAGATCTATCTCAGATTTAGCCATTTATAAATACGGATTACGGACTTTATACTCACTTCATTTTTATCGTAGTGTTCCGATCTACTCAAATTTCGTAGTTCACCTTCGTATGGGAATATATCCTCATATTCTATGAGTACAGCATTGGCTCCTAATGCTTTCACATCTTTTAAAAATGCCTTCAAAAAAGACAGCTTCGGTGGGGCACCTTTTAAATCTAAGTGTACAACCACATACTCAAATGGATTTTGAATTGGATTTTGAGTTTTTCTGTCCTCACTGATTATACGAGTCATGTACGCCATGGAGGACAAGACAAGAGTATCCAAAATCAGCAAAAGTGTAAATACCAGTTTCGTCTTGTCAAAAAGGCTTGTGAACTGGCGACAGTAAAATTTATGCGGTTTGTCGTAATTTTTGGGAACCATTTTCAGAATCTCTTTTCAATCGTTTTTTAGTACTTTTCTGTGAGTTTTGTTGATTCACAATTTATTGATTTTCCCAACTTAATTTTTCATTTTTTTTACTAGCACGATCAAATGCGTGCATTCCTAACCATTTTTTTGTTTCCACTACTCAGTAGCAGCTTTTGTTTATTGTTTACAATTGGGCGCCCGCGGCTCCGCCCGCGTGGAGGTCGGTTTTAATCCCATAGCATCCCACAGGATATTTTTTCGGAATTACAACTATCCTGTGTTAATCCAAGCTACCTTCAATCTGTGTGCCAAGTTTCATGCAAATCAGTTCAGTAGTTTTTTTTTTTGAAGGAGTAGCAAACAAACACACAAACTTTCGCATTTATAATATAAGTACGATAGGATTATTAAAACTAGCGGCCCGCCCAGCGGCTGCGCCGGCTGCCACTCATTTTTACATACATACATACATATATCACGCCTTTATCCCTTGCGGGGTAGGCAGAGCGTTAACAGCCGTAAGAATACGGTCGCTATCGCCACGTCTGACATTTTTGAGTATTGTTTTCTAAGGTTGTTTCGGAAAACATGTGTATCACTATAGTGACAGGTTGTCAGCCTGTCGCCTAAAAATTGTAATACACCAATACTCTCGAGTCCCTTAGTCGCCTCTTACGACACCCACGGGAAGGATGTGGGGTGATGCTATTCTAAGCCGGCATCACACGGCAACTTATTTTTCGGTGGGAATAAAATGTTTTGTAGGCAACTACTTACATATTAGGTATAGGTGTAAAACTTCCGCTTGAATCTTCACTCTATCTATTAAAAAGCTGATTCAAAATTCGTTATGTACTTTTAAAGATTTAAGCATACATACATACAGACGTGAAAAGCGACTTTGCTTTATACTATGTAGTATGTAGTGACATAGTATGTAGTGATAATGTGCTATTACTGTAACGAGTGTTTTCTGTGGCAAGTACTAAGTGTGGTTAGCACTTGCATGTGTTCATTGTTCTTTATTCTGGGTACTACGACAAAGGCGAGATGAACCCACGGAACGGGCAACAGAGTTTTCAGGGAATATCTATAGAGTGTAAAAAAATTAGCTGCAAATTTAAGGGATGAATCAGTCCAAACAACTTTTCCCAAGGAACATAGGTCGAAATATGAAAAAAAAGTTTTGGACCTCCCATAGAAAGTGACCGACCAACCAAGCCAATTTGTATGCAAGGTCCAAAAAAAATCTCATATTTCGACCTATGTTTCATGGGGAAAGTTGTTCAGTTTTATAGGCTGATGAGCATGAGCTAATACTTTTACACCTTATACAATACCTTTCAACATCTAAGCCAGATCACACACATGACGCACGACGGACCGCTAAAACAACGCAGCGGTCAGATCTATACTAGAAATGTCACTCCCCAATGGGAGTCCCCATATTAAAACCGCACTCGACGGATGACGTGGTTTTAGCATGGGGATTGACATTTCTAGTATGGATCTGACAGACCGCTGCGATGTTTTAGCGCTCCGTCGTGCGTCAAGGATGCGATCCGCCTTAACGCACGACGTTGCGCATTGACACTAGGGTTCATTGGATTGTTGGACGACTCAGTGTTCCAAAGAGAGAGCGAATTCGTAAGGCCCCGGTCTCGAATTTTGCGGGCAGCGGGGCGGCAGCGGCAGGATGTTTTGCAAACATTCGAATCAACAGGTTTGCGGAAACGGCGGCGCAAGAGCGTGCAACAAGCAGTGCACTAAAAAAATGTTCCATCCTGAGATGAGATCGCATGAATGCAAGGAAATTTCTAATTCCCATACTAAATGTTTGCTGGGCTCCTGGTAATGCTCCTGGTGGTTAATATCAGATACAGTCCGCGCCGCGAAAGAAGTCCCACGAAAAAAGTTTAAATGACCCAGTCAGATTCCTGGTCATTGAAATCTTTTTCGCGGGACTTCTTTTGCGGCGCGAACTCTACCTACTCGAAGTCTTCGATGTCTATTTCCCAGAATAAGCGGCTCAGCAAGAACAACTTTAGCTTTGGAATCCTATCTGTTTCTCTAATAGTTTAGGCGGGCCCCTGCTGGTGCTTTTGGTGGTCTACATCAGCTACTCCAAACCTTCGATTTCTACTTGCTAAAAGAAGCATTCCATCAAGTGTCGCTTCTTAGCGACGAGCAACTTGTAGCCTATTTAGTATATTATAATGTAGCCGTCTCGACCCAAGGCCTGCTGTAGAGGTTTCTAAGGCACATAATCGAATGCAAAACTACTGATGATGGACCATGCGTTCATGAATTTTTAGACGAAAAAAACCGCTTCACAATTGGTGAACGAAAACCAGAGCTACAAAGGAATTTTCGGGAGCGCGCGCTCCGCCATTTAGTATGGCGCGCGCCGCCCGATTTGTATGGGCTGGACTTCAGAGGATAAAGGCGAAGCTACTCCAACAACCACGACACTGCTGGACATGAGACCCCATCTCGGAGGGTATTTGTCATACTATCCACGTTTGGAGGATTGGCCAGCGCAGCACAAGATGCTGAGTTCACCGGGAACACACACACACACACACACACATATCACGCCTTTATCCCTTGCGGGGTAGGCAGAGCGTCAACGGCCGTGAGAATACGGTCGCTATCGCCACGTCTGACATTTTTGAGGATTGTTTTCCAAGATTGTTTCAAAAAACATGTGTATCACTATAGTGACAGGTTGTCAGCCTGTCGCCTAAAAATTATAATACACCAATACTCTCGAGTCCCTTAGTCGCCTCTTACGACACCCGCGGGAAGGATGTGGGGTGATGCTATTCTAAGCCGGCATCACACGGCATTCACCGGGAACGCTGCTGCCTATTGCCTGGATTCACTCCTTAGTCGCTTTTAGACACTCTCGGTTAGAAAACGAGGGATGCTAGTTTAAGCAAGTCATAAAGGTGATATCATTTTCCATTACAAAGCGTACGAAAAAAATGTTATTTGTGATGCAAATAACAAACAATAATAAAAGGCAAAATAGTTTGTCATTCAGACAAAGAACAAAGATATTTTTTTCGGCATAAAAGCAATTCTATTTGCTGTAATACACAAGTAATTTTCTTTTCCTCGTAGGTCGTAGGTGTATAAAAAATGAAATAAAGAGAGTCACGTGAGAATCAGACTTGTACAAAGATTTAAAAAAATTTACTCATTTTATAAATATTTTGACATTTACGATAAGAAAAAAAATAACTATAATATATTATCATCTCAATATTATATGATAATACCTTCATTATTAAGAGATAGTTTAGCAAATATTTTATTGCTTATAAACATGGGCAAAAGGCATAGTCGTCGAAATTATAAGGTATAGATAACCTTGCATATATGCATAAACATCGCAAGAAAAATAAGTCAAGACACAACTACATATAAACACACGATACAATCCTCCTGTCATATCATATACATTTCTACGATTTAGAACAGACTATAGCGAGACGTACCTACTCGCCTTGTATTGCGAAGGTGGATCGCTAAAATATCGCAGCGTTCTGTTAGAACCATACTAGAAGTCAATCCCTATCTAAAACCGCTCAACCGCTGTTGACGCAGCACTATCGCAGCGTCATCCATCAGGTGCAGTTATAGTATGGGGAGTCACGTTTTTAGTATGGATCTGACAGACCGCTGCGATGCTTTAGCGCTCCGAAGCGTCAAGTGTGCGATGCGCCGAACGCGATAGCAAATGTCAGTGACTCGCGCGCTTCTTGCGAGAAACCCGCGACTGACGTGACCAAAGCCTTTCGATCCGTGGTTGCCAAAACAATTCTGCTTTCTTATCGATTTTAATAGAAATCTATACAAAATACGATTAGATTAGACAGCATTGATGCTCACCAGGGCCCCAAGTATGCTATTTTTTGTCATTCGAACGCCATCGAAAGTCAATTATCATTCAATTGCCATTGTGATCTTTCTATACTTTAAACTGTTAGCAGACTACGTAATGACCGAAATCATGCAACTGAGATCCAATCGACATCCAACTGAAACGATTTTCATTTAGCAGACTTAGGGCCCAGAGCTCTTTTCAATCAGGTTAGGGTATATCAATTGTGCCAAACCTGTTACTTTCGTAATAAAAAAGACGTTAAATTCTAACAATTAATCAAAATGGCAAATTACTGAAACTCCCTGAGTAATACGGCTTCGGTATCATACTGTTAATTAAAATCAGAATAACCCATAAATTATTACGCCTGGTAAGACGCGCCTGAACCGAACAGCGGAGAAACCATTCTTAAGATGAATTTGCAAGTTTGCTAAAAAAAAGTGTCAGGCGTTCGTTTATTTTTCATCCCATCTATTCAATCATTTCAAACCTCATCATTTTAAACCTCCGGGTAAAACCCAATGAATCGCAATTTTACTAAGGACGGGACACTTTTTTCTGTAATACTACCTAATATCTGCTATTTTATTGAGTGTTTATCACCTAGTATTGACCTCGTTCCTATCAAAATTTTAAAATAAAAATATATGTGTCACGTTTTATTTTTCTTTTGGCGCTATTTATGGCAATGACCATACAGCCTCTCAATTTTTATGAAAAAATGTGTTAACAATTGATGGTGTTTATATAAATATTTGCTGTCTATAACGTAATTTATTGGGGTTAGTGTAAAATAAACTGTACAGTAACGTAACGATTATTAATGGACAGACAACAGCAAGATATTTATTGTTTTTCTCATAGAGGAGGATAAAAAGTAAGTAGTATGTATATCTCGGGCCTAAACTTATTTATCCTCTGGCGATTTAAATAACAGCTATAGATTGATGTGAAATGCCAGTGTATAGAACCATGAATCTGGTTCCTCATATCCTAAGATAAAAGCCACGATCCTGATTCCTACATACACATACATAAACAAATCACGCCTTTATCCCTTCCGGGGTAGGCAGAGCGTTAACAATCGTAAAATTACGGACGTTATCGCCACGTCTGACAAGTATTGAGGGCTATTTTCGGTGATGCATGTATCACTATAGTGACAGGTTGTCAGCCTGTCGCCTTAAATTGTAATGATGAAACCCTCGAGTCCCTTAGCTGCCTTCTACAACACCCACGGGAAGAAATGGGGTGATGCTATTCTAAGCCGGCATCACACGGCATTATCCTGATTCCTCTCTCGGCTAAAGGCCGTTATTCAGGACACCGTCAATGTATGAAGATTATGCGAATAAATTTCTAGCCACTTGTGAATAATCGATTTGTCTTTGCCGGGAGAGCTTGCCAGATTTACAAAAGTGTAGTTTCTGTCGCTTTCATCTTTTTGCTGGGGTTAAAAAGGGTTAATATCAGGGAACTTAAAATTCAGTGCAAGCATTTTTTCAGGATGTTTTTTTCTCGTTAAGCTTTACAACTTTTCTTCCAAGCACTCAATGTTCCTCAAAAACTGCATTTCAGGAAACTTCCTTTTTTACAACAATGTTATCAAAGAGGTAGTCAGTTAAAATATGCTGTAATCGATTATTGCCTGGAAACCTGGTAAAACCATTTTAAAACCGGTTGGTTTTGAACCCGTTTCAAAGAAAACGCAGTATATCCATTTATACAGGGTGTAAAAAAAATGCTGCAAATATTTTAAGAGGTGAATGAGCCCATGAAACTGAATAGCTTTCCCCTAGGAACATAGGTCGAAATATGAAAAAAAATGTTGGACCTCCCATGCAGTTGACTCGCTAGGCGGCTACATTTTGTATAGGACTACATGTTTCGTCCTATGTTTCTAGAGAAAAGTTGTTCAGTTTGGACTGGTTACCCCTTCAAATATTTGCAGCTAATATTTTTATACCTTATATTTAAACTAGCTTTACATTGGTCCAATACATAGGATTCCCAGATACACATATCACACACACACATATCACGCCTTTATCCCTTACGGGGTAGGCAGAGCGTTAACGGCCGCAAGAATACGGTCGCTATCGCCACGTCTGACATTTTTGAGCATTGTTTACCAGGGTTGTTTCAGAAAACATGTGTATCACTATAGTGACAGGTTGTCAGCCTGTCGCCTAAAAATTGTAATACGCCAATACCCTCGAGTCCCTTAGTCGCCTCTTACGACACCCACGGGAAGGATGTGGGTGATGCTATTCTAAGCCGGCATCACACGGCCAATATTTTTACACCTTATATTTAAACTAGTTTTACCAACACATAGGATTCCCAGATCTCACTAAATAAATATTTGACAGGCAGAGAGTGAGTATCAAAAATGCGGAGGATATTACGAGGAGTAGCTTTATGGTTCATATGATTGATTTCTCTGGGGGATAGTCCAATTCGCTCAAATGTGGGTTCCGTGGAATATATGGTAATGTGGTAATATATGACGAATGTGCTCGGCGATGTGAAGTTCTGTTTTAAAGGAAGGCTTTCGCGACAAGAAAATATTCTGGTGGAAATCGTACGTTCAAGTCCTAAGACCCGTATTTATAAACCGCACTCAACTCTGAGATCGATCTTGAGTGCGACTTTGAGCTGCTGTAAGTACTGACTGACATTGTCGCCTCTTACGACACCCGCGGGAATGAAATGGGGTGATGCTATTCTAAGCCGGCATCTCACGGAAAAAAATAACATGGGCTTTTTTGACAACCCATCCTATCAATTTAAAAAAACAACATTTGTTCCTCTGTTCATACTTCCCGTTTGGTTTTTGGTGTTAATGTTTGGAAAGTTGAACAGTTCTATCGTACATAACATCCGATATAACGACGACCGATGCGGCGCAGCGACTGCCTTTGACGCAGAAGGTAGCGGGTTCGATTATCGGTGGGTCACTCACACAGTTGATATTTATCACTTTGTGAATTTGTTCCCAGTCTGGTTAGAATATTCGGGCTGAACCACCGGATTGTCCGTAAGAAAAATGGTTCCGTGTTTCGGATGGCACGTTGAACCCTAGGTCCCGGTTACTGTCTATGATTACTTAGGCGGCGGTCGTTACACAACCATATTGTCAGAAGCCTGCTACTTTAAGAAGGCAGTTGAAAAATTCTGACACTAGGGTTCACTGGGTCGTTGGACGACTCAGTGTCCCACACGAAAAGAGAAAGAGGTATAACGATCCTGTATAGTTTCTTGTTAGACTATACAATCTTTACGAAGATGATGCAGTCTTGTTGAATGATAGATGGTATTCTTGAATAATGAAGTTTTATTTCTTGTTACAATGTGACAATCGATAATAACTTGTTAATATTAACGAAAGCGAGTGCACGATGCGCTTGTATGACGTGAACTGATTTTATGTTACATAGGTAAAAAGTAAATTAGCTGATTCAGGCTGTGCGGTCGTACGAGACCGTACATCTTCCCGGGGGAGAAGAGAAAGCAAAAATTTATACAAACATAATGAAAAATTAAGAAAATCGAATTTAGAAATAAATGCTTAATTAAACAGAATCTTCATTGACATCGAATTTTCTGAAGACGGGGCTCGTTGACTTGTCTTTTAGTCGCTTATTATTTGCGCCGCCGCCGCCCGCGCTTGTTGCTGGTCTTGTTGGTCTCGCGCGCCCGCTGTGTAGTGGATCTTCTCGAAGCGTCGACACTCTCGAGGCTCGCGAGGCAGGTTCCGGTGGTGCTACCGTCATCTCTATGGCTTCTCTAGGATCTGTTCTACTGCTTTGACTTATCTTCCATTTACATTGAACGCGCTTGATTGCGACAACGATGCCTACGATCGCTATAATGCAGAATAGCACGTATATCATTGCGTAATGGTGAATGTCATGAAAAGTTACGTCATTAGTTAATACTGCGTTTTCCTTTAAATCTCTTATCTTGTTTTGAATAGCAGTTGTCTCTTGTTCTAGCTCTATATGCATCTTGTTATTTATGATGAAATGCGGGATAGTTATGTTGATCATGTGGTTAATTGGTGAGATGGTAATTGGAGATAGTAAATCAGCTGATATCTGTACCTCGCTTGTGTGAGGTTTATGGGTGTGTATGGTAAACTCTTCCGTTTTGATAAGGCAACCATAATCGACCGTCATAAGGCCGGCTCCAGTCAGCTGATGTGCGGTCATACGATCCTCGCACATTGTTTTCACGTGACAATTATTGCAGCAGAAATAAATATACGTATTCATAGCATAGCTCTCCTGCCACTTGTTTTTGCATTTATTTATAGTATATTGGCATTCTTGTTTGTCCATTATACATAGATTTTTATCGTCCTTGATTCGATATTCTGGTTGCTTGCTATGACAAAGGTATGTAGATGTCTGTGTAAAACAAGCTCTGACATTCATTTCAGTCATGGGTATAAAAGTGTCTTTCTTCATGTTCATTGCTATGAAATCTGATACTGGTAGTAAGTTGATAGTATTTGTTGCTTGTAATTTGGGGATTGAATATATTTGCAGGATCTCATAAGTATCTCGGCTGATAAGTGGTATCTTTATCTCAAAAATCAGATATTCTCGCATCATCCTTGTTTTGATATTCAGCAAGTTGTATAATTTTCGCAAATCGGAATGAATGTTATCCACAGGTAAGGCGACGTCTTTTGGAAGTTTACTTGATATAGTACTAAGTTCATCGATCAGCTGTTCCGGCGTCAACAGATGTAGGTTAAATCGCCCTTGATATATGTCTGTCACGGTGTCTATTAATGCATTTTGTGTTTCTCGTAAATTGTGGAGAACATTGCTTGCTATAATGGCTCCTATTGCGAAATCAGAAATGGCGCCGTTTCCTTGTGTAGCGTACTTTACTTGTTGTAGAGTATTTTGCAACGTAATCAAATGTTGATTTATAGTTTTATGTTGTTGGTTCATAATATGTTCAGTTCGCTTTAATAAGTTGTTCTCGGCTTCTACAATAGATGTTTGATTTTTCCAAAGCTCTACTATGTGATTTTCGTTTTCTCTCAGCATGCTTATATCTTTCTTGTACTGTTCGGCGAAACTCTCGTCCAATACGCCGAATAGGGTGTTAGCGAGGTAGCCCACTCCGTTGATAAGGCCGCGTCGGGAGCGCGTTCTCGTAGTACGCTCGCCCAAATGTTGAGTCAACAACAGCTGATTGTAGTAGTCCAGTTCGGCGTAGCCGTGACGTAGCTGGAGTAGTATTGCATTGCAGTGTGATAGATCTTGTATCGTTTTACATGACGTGTCGAGTGCTTCTATGTATTTATGGAGTGCCGTATTTCCTTGCCAATAAGGTTCCATTTTATAGTATACCACGAGTTTCCATTCGTCTTTGATAAGAAGCATGTTTGCAACTTTGTCAAAGTAAAAGGTTTGATTCTCTCTGAACTTGGTAATATTTACATGGGCTTCAGTGCTTGTTATGATGGTCATTAAAAATAATAAGGCGGTGAATAAGGTGGTGAAACATGACCTCTTGTTGGTTCTCTTGTTAGTTTGCTTGTTTGTTGTCACGTTTTCAGTTTCTTTATCTCTTGTAAGACTTTCATCTGGGATTGTATCTTGTTCATGTCCTGTTAGTAAGGATAACTTGACGATAGGACGTTTCATGTATCCACTCTTTGTTTTCAGAGTGACAACTCGAGTGTATCCATCTTTTCCCGGATGTAGCTCCACTACTCTGCCCATGATCCACTTGCCTGGAGGGAGGTTATCATCGTGGACGAGAACTACATCGTTGATGTTCATGTTGTTGTGTGGTTGTCTCCATTTTGACCTTGTTGTCAGCTGAGATAAGTATTCAGATCGCCAGCGATTCCAAATATCATGATTTATTTTTTGTACTAGCGCCCATCGTGTTCGTAGATCTTTTTCTGTTTCGACGATTGTTAATACAGGCCCACTTGAAAGGAAGTGAGATGGAGTTAAGTAATCTAGATCTTCAGGGTCTTCCGATATAGCACAAAGTGGCCTTGAATTCATCACAGCTTCGATTTGACAAATGATTGTTGAAAATTCCTCATATGTCAGACGTGTTTCGCCGACTACTCTCTTCAGGTGGAATTTGAAGCTTTTGACTGCGGCTTCCCAGAGGCCGCCTGCCGATGGCCATGAAGGTGCGTTAAAATGGAACTTGATTTCCATATCTGTTATTTCTTTCATGAACTCGTCATTGAATATCTGTTGGAGCTCTTGATACTCTTGTTGTAGTACTCGGCTTGCACCCACAAAGTTACGCCCATTGTCGCAGTACATGTGCGCTGGAGTACCTCTTCGGTTGGCCATTCTTCCTAGCGCCGCCAAGAATGATGAGGTGGTTAGGTCGGAGACCAGCTCAAGATGGACGGCCTTTGTGACCATGCAAATGAAGACTGCTACATATCCCTTCGTCGTCTTTATCCCACGACCCTTGTTGGCCTTTAGGTATATGTGTCCGGTAAAATCTACCCCTGTATGTTTGAATGGGGTGGAAGTGGGATTAACTCGGGCTCCAGGTAGGTCAGCCATTATTTGTTGTTGCAGGTTTGGTTTTTGCTTTTTACAGGTCACACATTGGTGAATGTATTTCTTTGTTGTTCTGTTGCCGCTTAGCACCCAATATTTTTGTCGAATGAATGCTAGCGTGACTCTAGCTCCACCATGTAATGTGAGTAGGTGAGCATGGTTTATTATTAAATCCGTCAAACGGTGATTTTGAGGTAAGATAATCGGGTTTTTCATATCTGGATTAATGTTTGCGTTTCGCAGCCTCCCTGATACACGTAGAATTTTCTTGTCATCTAGGTAAGGGTTGAGGCATAAGATTTTGCTCTTGTTTGCAATCTCTTTGTCTTCTTGCAAGTTTTCTATTTCTTGTTTGAAAACTTCTTGCTGTACTTGTTTTATAATGATTTCTTTAGCTTCTCGTATTTCTGACAAATGAAGCCATGTAGTTTGTTTTCTTTCTTGTTTTCTGGTTATGAACCGACGTGCCCAAGCTAGAACGCGTACAACCTTGGTGAATGAGCTGTACTTGTTTAACAGTTGATCAACAATGCTGTCGTGGGCTCTATTTTCTGTGGTCACGAGGTTTACTTGTTTCTCTTTTTTCATTTCTTCGTTAGTGATGTAATTTTTCTCAATATGTTCATAAGTTTCATTGTTTTGCAGTGATGGAGGTCCCCGCCACCACAAGGTATGTTCTTTTAACTGGCTTGCTGTTAGGCCTCTGCTAGCGCTGTCAGCAGGATTTTCCGATGACTTGACATAGTGCCAGCAGTTGGATGGCATGATTTCCGTAATTTTTCGAACTCGGTGGCTGACGAACGGCTTCCAGCGGTCTGGGTTTCCTTGTAACCAACCCAAAACTGCGGTAGAGTCAATCCAGCCGTAGATCTTGATGTTTTGGTTCGGTGACAGGGCTTGTAAAACTTTGTTCATGAGTTTGGATAGAAGAAGGGCCCCACTAAGTTCCAATCTTGGTAGTGAAACTTCCTTGCTGGACGGAACCAATCTGGATTTGCCGACAAGTAAGTTTATTTCAGACTTGTCTGATTTTATTATCTTGCTGTAAATGACGCAAGCGTACGCTTTAATCGACGCGTCGCTATAGCCGTGCAATTCGAGCGTGCATGTGACGTCAGTCGTGCCGAACCATCTGGGAATTTCTATTTTATTTATGTTTTCGATGTCAGCCTTGATTTTTTGCCACTCCATGTTGATGTTTTCAGGGAGTTTATCATCCCATTCTAGGTTCGTTTTCCATACTTGTTGGAAAAGCAACTTTAATTTGGTCGATAAGGGTGTCAACCATCCTAACGGGTCAAACAGTTTAGATATTTCTGATAACATGGATCTTTTAGTGTTATCTTGGGTTTCTCTGTTAGTAATTCTTGATTTAAATAGGAAAACATCTTGATCTGGATTCCAAATTAAGCCAAGTGTTTTTGTGGATTCAGCTTGTTTGAAGTTGAAGTTTTGGCTTTGGTTGTCTGTGTCTTGCAGTAACTCTTGAAAATTAGAATTCCATTTTCTCAGGTTGAATCCACCAGCTTTCATCAAGTTTATGAGATCTTGTTTCAGTTCTTGTGCTGATTCTAATGAATGAGTCCCATGTAATAAATCATCCATGTAGAAGTAGTTTTTGACAACATGCGCAGCTTCCGGGTAAGATCCTTGTTCGTCTTCGGCTAACTGTTGCAGTGTCATCATCGCCAAAAATGGCGCGGCCTTGGTGCCGTAAGTAACAGTTGTAAGCTGATACTCTCGTAATAAATCATGAGGGCTTGCTCTCCACACGATTTTTTGTAATCCTTGATCAATTTCTTGAACCCATATTTGCCTGAACATTTTTTCTATGTCGGCAATAAAAGCTACTTTATATTGTCGCCAGCTCAATATAATTTCCATAAGATCTTTTTGTAAGTTAGGCCCTTTGCACATGCAGTCGTTGAGGCTAAGACTTGATGACGTAACCTCTGCTCCATTGTAAACTACGCGATGCGTAGTTGTTGTTGATTCTTCGCGTTGTACACAAAAATGGGTGAAGTAATACTCAGGTGTCGTTTTGCCGCCGGCGAGCTTCATATGACCCAGTTTTTCATACTCATGCATAAATAATTTATATTCTTTTTCTAGTTCCTTGTTTTTGTTGAATTTTTTCTCCAAATTTAAAAACTGGGCGACAGCCTTCTTTTTGGATTGACCCAACTTGTTAATTTCTGACGTCACAGGAATACGAACTTGATATTTTCCGTCTTTCGACCTTGTTGTCGTTGACTTGTAGAACTCGACGCACTTGCTGTCTTCATTTGTAAAAGTCGAGTTTTCGGGAATATCTTCAATTTCCCAGAACTTGTGTATCTCATCGGTGTTATTTATAATTACATTGCATTGAAGGCTTTGCATGTTTTGTATCTCGCCGAACAATATCCAGCCGAGTCTTGTTTGTTGTGCAACTGTAACTGCTTGATCAGCTATTTCATACATTCCTTGTTTAATTATAGTCGCGTAAACTCGAGCGCTGAGTAAAATATCAA
The DNA here is from genome assembly GCA_029255805.1 of Keiferia lycopersicella. Taxonomy (NCBI): domain Eukaryota; kingdom Metazoa; phylum Arthropoda; class Insecta; order Lepidoptera; family Gelechiidae; genus Keiferia; species Keiferia lycopersicella. The sequence continues at coordinate 3,560,372 of JARACZ010000028.1, forward strand.
TTGGCTTGCGAACATTAAATTCGGGATCGGCAAGTTGAATATTTTCTAGAAAACTCCATGTTGGTTTTGAGAAAGTGCAATTTGGCAAATCATTGGTTAAACTCTTCATGATGTAAACTTCAGTATTAAATGTGAAGTTTTCGCTATTTGATTGACATGTTAGTTTCATCTTTCCGGTACATATGTTGTCCTTGGTGCCAACGCCGGTGATGATGCCTCTACACTTCTGGCGAGGTAAACGCAATAGTTGTGCGATATTCGATTTTAGCAATGAAACTTGAGAGCCGGGGTCAATAAGAGCTCGTAGTGTTAGGTATTCTCCGTCGGCGCCTTGAACTTTTATTTGAGCGGTTGCTAAGAGTGTCTCTGACTCATCATCTTCTTGAGCCACGTAGCTGTGGTGCTCTCCGCGCTTTGTATTAACAGGGTTACCCTGATACGCAGTGGATTTGGCCGGTGAAGAATTATTTCCCTTAGCGTATGCTTCATGTAGTAATGTATTATGTATTTCATTGCATCCTTGAACGCGGCAGCGATTATTTGATGTACATGGCTGGCCGTTGTGGTTAAATAGGCAACAGATGCAAAAATTCAACTGTGCTATTTTTTGTCGCCGTTGGTTTGGCGTGAGTTCTGCAAATTGTTTGCAATAATAAATGCGATGTTCGTCACTATTGCAAATTGCGCATTTTATTTTAGGTGTCAAATGCTTGTAGTTTGGTTGCGAAATTGCCTTGTTGCTCGTGTATTTAAAGTTGTATGACCTTTCTTGCTTGTATGACGTAGAAGGCTGCGCTGACGATTTTTGCTGGTAATTTTCTTGTTTCCGGCGCGCTGATTCCATTGAAGTGAATTTATTTTCCATGTAATTTAAGAATTCACTCAGACTTGGTAGTTCTCTTGGCTCCTTTAATGACTCGAGGTAATCATTATGGGTTTCAGCATCCAATTTCTGTACTAAGATATGTACTAGAATTGGGTCCCAGGTATCGATGTTAACACCCAGGTTCTTGATGGCGTTTAAACATTCAGATGTGACGTCGTGAATGCGTTTTATATTGTTCGATGTAGCTTGTTGCATCGCTGGGAGGTTCATGAGGGTGTTTAGATGCGTAGTAAATATAAGTTTTTTGTTATTATACCTGTGGTTCAGGATTTCCCAACTTGTACGGTAATTTTCTGAACTAATCTGTAGATGCTGTATCAAACGCTCAGCTTCGCCCCTCAGCTTGCTCTTTAGGAACTGTAGCTTTTGAGCATTCGATAAGGAAGGGTTGTTATGTATAGCTTCACTAAACAGGTCCTTAAATGACACCCACTGTTGGTAATTTCCACTAAATATTGGTATGTCGAGTTGTGGAGTGGATTTCTCTCGGTGTGCCACTGACCACATCTTGCTATTTATAGCTCTTTTCATGATGTTGAACTTTTGCTCGTGTTCAGTGAATCTGGCTTCATACTGCTTGTTGGTACCCCCCAGTTCGCTGTCGATGTCCCAGTGCAGAGAATCGATAACGTTCCACCGGGTTTGCAGGTTTCTGAGACAATCTTCAAACTCCCATTTCTCTTTAATGGCTTCGGGGTTGATGTTGGATACAGTTCGAGCAAAGGCCTTGAAATTGCTCAACTGTTTTTTCATCATCTCGTCTAACTTGCTGTTGGTGCCGGTGTTACTGAAGTTGGAGCCCTTGTTACGCTCGTTATTATTTTGTGAGTTATTCTTCTCTCCCGAATTTTTGTCGTCACTGTCATTATTTTGACCGCTGGTGGGTGGGTAGAGCCTTAGATACTCCTTTTCAATTATTGCTTTTGTTCTCAAGTATTGGGCTCTTGTCTCTTCATACGTTCCGTCGGTAATGTAGGTATGATCTTCAGGCAATAATTCCATTAGATCTAAGTGAACGTCTGTAAATTTCTGCCACAACGAATCTAGTTTATTGAAACGTTTCTTGTAATGGTCAGGAGTTTGCCGGTCTGCACCATCTTTTTCGAAGTTGATTAATATTCGTTCCAGTTCATGTTGAACTGTAGCTTGATTGGTTAAGAGAGGTTCTATCTTATCCATTATAACTTGTTGTATTCAAAAACTTGATGAGTGTACTTGTAGTCTTGATAATACAATCTTGTTAAATTAACTTGTTAACTTGTTTATAACGATTATGTTTAATTATTTGTCTTGGCCCAGCAGTCAAGTGGGAATCGCAAGATAGCTTGTTAATTGGTACCTGCTTGTTTTATTGTTGAAAATAATTTTACTGTGCACTTGTAGTCCTTGATGACTTAATAATGTCTTTGATTACAATCCTCGTTTTCTTGATGGAAATATCCTTTAGGACTATGTTTCCTTAGCTTGCTGGTTCTTGTTAGTATAGCGCCTTGTGTGTTCAAAAGTGATTTGTGCGCACTTTCACTTAAAAACACAAAATTCACCACACTTGCTTGAAAAGAAGTAAAAGCACTTGTTGTTGTTGCTTAACTCCTTCTTCTATTGGCCTTGTTCAGTGTCCTCGTAATCGTCCGTTTGGTATGGCGCCTTCTCAACTCGTCTGGTGTTTACGTGTCGTACGAGACCGTACAGATCCAATTTTCCAAGTTTGGCAATGTAAGAGCATATACCTACTTTGTTATGCGATATTCTTCGCACGCAAAGGAAGGATTTATCACAACATTCCAAATCCGGTGTCCATCCGCTACATAGACAACATTGTGTATTTCTTTTCGTGAATCACATGACTTTCTTTTCAATCATAACATCAGCCTATAGCAGTCTACTATAAGAATAATTTAAGTCACACACTTTCGCCATCCTTTTGCTCTCTTTAAATCATCAGTCCATCTGGCCGGACGGCATCTAAAATGTACCAGTTTACATAGATTAGATTATTATTAGTGATGGACCGAACATAGGTTTCACCGAAACCGAATGTTCGGCCGAATATTCGGTAATAAGTTTGCCGAGCCGAATATTCGGCTGAATAATTCGGTAGGAATTGATATCCATACAATTCGTAATTTTACTGTCGTTAACGCTCTGCCTACCCCGCCAGATTTAGGCGTGATTTGTGTATGAGTATGTAATAAATACTGAGCTCAAAAAGTTTTATAAGTGACATAGAGTTAAACGTCACAGTAATGTACAAGTATTTACTAACTGATGTACAAACAGCCTTAAGGCAAGAAAAGGGTGAAATGTGAGTGGTCGTATTTGACGCTGTGTTATCTTGTTCTGGCGAATGACATACACTTAATACATCTTACTGTCGGATCGCACACTTTACGTATGACGGAGCGCTAAAATATCGCAGCGGTCTGTCAGTTCCATACTAGAAACGTCACTTCCCATACTAAAACTGCACTCGACGGACGACGCTGCGCTAGTGCTGCGTCGACAGCAACTGAGCGGTTTAAGTATGGGGAAACTATAATAATCTTTATACGGCTTGTTAGTGATCAGAACAAAAAATCGATACCTTAAAATCTAATAAGTTCACCTACTGTACCTACTCTGTTGATGTGTTGATCTTCTGGTACGACACTTTGGTTGGTTTTCAATAATTCTGTTTACAATATCCACACACAAGAACAAAAAATTGAAAATTATTTCAGCTCAATATCCCTAAAAATACAGAGCGAGTTCTAATTTAATCCTGACTGCAAAGTTCCAATCGTTTGGAATAACCTAGACTCTGATAGACCGGAATAAAATAGACTGGTCCGGTCGATCTGAATTTGAATAAGGGGTGTTCACATGCAAATCTCCGGTGATTTATAACCTTCCATACCGTTAATACCCCTACCAATTTTGCCATCGTGGGCAAAAAGTTGAGTCCATTGGTTTTGTAAGAAATAAGTATCACAGGCGACTTGGTGTCCCAAAGAATAACCTAAGAATAATGCTTTTGGATTTGACCAGTACGAACAAAGTTTTTTGTCAAAGATTCGAAGAATTCAGGTTGGCAACAATCGTACGGCGTTGGTACGTCATCCTGTCGGGCGCCCCAGGTACCGCTGGCATGATATAGTGGAGGCTGACCTGAGCCATCACCAAGTCAATTGCGTGGATCAGTAGAGGAAGCACGTTTCGGAGGCTAAGATCCATTTCGGGTCACTGAGCTGGAGAAATTAGTTTTTTTAGCAATGGCTGACTTTCCCCAAATTGCTCAGATCAAAGTCAAACTTAACAACTTTGGCCATAGAACACAGGTCAAGATATTAGAAAAAATTGCTACTTCAGTTTTTTTTTATGAATTTAATTTTTTTTTATGTGTAGGTACTTACTTAATCATTTGTTTCTTAGCTCAGTTATTTGACTTGTTCAACTAAGCATTTTCGAGAATCTCACAATAAAGATAATAGGGAAATTTTGGCCATCGTTTGGCCACCTGCCGAGAAGCCCTGGTGGTGACTTTTCCTGGGCAGTCTGGAAGTCGCTCAACCGACTCCGGGCTGATGTAGGAAGGTGCCACGCAAGCAGAGTCAAGTTAGATTTCTCGGTAGATGACAGTTGCGATTGGGGTGCTATTCAAACTATGGGGCATTTACTAATATGTAAATAAATAAATATATAAAATAAATTGTTACCATCGACTCGAAGAAGAAGAAGGGATATTTTGTGACAAACAGAACAGGAGTAGGGGCGAAATGAAACTCACAAGACCTACCCCCAATGACAAGTGATAAATGTGAACAGTGGGGTAGGATCGGGTATAAAAAAATCGGGTTCCAATTTTTTTGAAGAATTTGTTACCCACGACGTCTTTAGGCTTTGCAAAGGATGATGTTTTGACATGTTTAGGCTTTCAAATAGCTCTTCATAAATCTCTCTGTAACACATTTTCATAGAATGTTTTCCTGTACAGCACAAAGTGACAAAGGCGCATCGCACACTCAACGCACGACGGACCGCTAAAATATCGCAGCGGTCTGACAGATACATACTACAAACGTCAATCCCCATATTAAAACCACGCTCGACGGATGACTCGACGGACGGCTAGCGCAGCGTCGACAGCGGTTGAACGGTTTTGGTATGAGGATTGACATGTCTAGTATGGAACTTTATGAATTTACGAGTATATTTTCTATATGAATTTACTAATATAAAAAAAAATGATTAAAAAGTTAAACTCTCATAGAACCGCTCTATGTTGTCATAGTTTTATGAAAATAACCGTTTTACTTAATATAATCATTTTTTGATTAAGTGCACCTCGCAGTGTAGGTTTCTAGTTTTGGATTCTAAAATTTAAGACAATAAACTCAAACTCAAATCATTTATTCAAAGTAGTAAATTTTACATTTATCCTTTTGATGGTCATGTTTTAGTCATTGTAAAAAAGAGAAAAATGTAGGATGATTACATTTTTCTATTTCTTACAACAATTTTATGATCCTAGTGTAAACTAATTGTGTAACTAATAGGTCCAACGACTTTGTTAGTATTGGTTGTTTTGGTTCCGTCTGGGATTTCAGATTCTTGTAAATTTCCATTTTAAAAATCAGCAGGTCTGAAATAAATGCCTACTGCCTTTTAAGTACTACAAAATTTAAAAATGATCATCATTATTTGCAATCAAAAATTATCATCAGAATATTCTACAGTCCCAATCATAATGTATTAATATAACGGATGACATTGGTCTGTAATATTGAATAAATTGGACATATTCCAACTCCATTAAGAGTCCAGAGTAGGATTAATTTTAGCAACATACACACAATGTTGTTTAATATATTTTCATAGTAATAGAGGAACATTGAAAACATTTTCATCATTGCTTTTGTAAAATCACGCTGAGAATTTTTGATAGCATACAGTATGCGTTATACCTAGTAGTGTCTGGAGTCCATTTTGATTACTTTGACCGGTATACAAATCTTATCTATATCTATGTATCTATCAGTATAATGTATCTTTGATTTCTTTCAGCTGTGTGGCTTTGTATGGGAACTCAAAAAAAAAAATTCGTTTCCCAACATAGCCCTAATAGAAAAAGTTGTTTAGTTTCACGGTCTGATCACGCCTGCAAAGTTTTCGTTATACCGTACCTTACACCCCGTATCTATCAAACAAATAAAATTAAAGTATTTTTTTTAATAGAATCGCCATCAGCATTTTCTTATTTGTTGCCACGTTTTCAACTATCGTCAGCAAACTGACTTAACAGACAACAGATTTTTTGAGCCAGACATATCTCACTGCAAGTGCATTCCTTCTTTCAATTTTACCTTCATGACCCGCCTTTACCCAGTTTTAGGTGTGCGCATAGAACTCATATCTTCATCTTTTCCTGGTACTGTAGGGATCTTGAGGGCGTTGTGGAAGGAAAGCCGGAGTTTCACTATTTCTGGTTTTTATTTATGCGTACACGATAAAATATGGTGGAAAGTAAAGGTAACCGGAAGTGATACCTACTTAAAAATACAAAATTATTTGTGGTAGAAAATACAATCTCCAACAGGTACTACTACATGCCTGTTTTGCATAAGGAGGAACCCAAGAATAATTGTTTTTGGCCATAGTAGATCAGGCATTCTGACAACAGAGAGCTCCACTGAAAAGTAAATTACCTACCTAATTAAAAATTTGTCGTTATTGCCAGCAATACAATAGGTGTATACGAGTAACAGAAATGTTATACTGGATTAAGAGAAATATTAAATCTGTTTCATGTGAACAGAACAAAAGCTCATGTATAATTTATTTCCCCAATATACGGGGTGTAAGGAACAGCGTCCCGAATACTGATAGGGTGCAAGCAGACCATAAAACTGAACAAATTTCCCTTAGGAACATATGTCGTAAAAATTTTTTTGGTTTCCAATAGTAAATGCAGTCAGCTGATCGCGATTTTGTATAGGAGGTCGAAAATTTTTTGTCGTTTCCTGACATATTATTATGTTCCTAGGAGAAAATTGAATAGTTTCATGGTCTGCTTGCTATCAGTATTCGGGACGCTGTCCCTAACACCCTGTACTGTTGCAACAAAATACGCTATAATAGCATAAAATATTACTTACCCGGAAAATGTGATTTCCCTTTGTCGGCTTAACTTTGTACTGCACGGCGTTTATTGAAAGTTACATTACGGTAAAGCTAGTGACAATATAATATCATTGCATTATGGTATTACGGGAAAATGATGAAATTTCCATCACATTTTGCTATTGATTATCGGTAAATGCTAAATTATAGCTTTATTTACAGCCATGATTATTTTTAATTTGAATTTACATACATACACACATATATCACGCCTTTATCCTCTTCGGGGTATACGGTTGCTATCGCCACGTCTGACATTTTTGAGAATTGTTTTCCAAGGTTGTTTCAGAAAACATTGTGTATCACTATAGTGACAGGTTGTCAGCCTGTCGCCTAAAAATTGTAATACACCAATACTCTCGAGTCCCGTAGTCGCCTCTTACGACACCCACGGGAACGATTTGGGGTGATGCTATTCTAAGCCGGCATGTCGTAGAAAGAAGACGGCGGCGGTTTGAATTTAAAAAACTCTAGAAAAGCCTTGACGTAATAAACTGTTTGAAATAGCACCTGTTTTCTTGAAATCTGTCGTGAAAAATCTGGCTGAGTTAAAAATATTTTATCTGTGGGTAGGCTGTTCTCACACTTAACACAACGCAGCGCTAAAATAACGATGCGTAACGCATGCGCCTTCATATCCATACTAGTAACGTCATTCCTCGTAACCGCTCTTGACGCAGGTCCAACGCACGACACCTGACGTTCCTAGTATGGAACTGACAGACGCATGCGTAACGCAGTTTTATTCTAGCGCTGCGTTGTACGTTCCATCAGTGTTTTCTTATGACATTGTCACGTTCAACTATCGTCAGTAATCCGACTTTACGGACAACTTATATTTTTATTTTTTGGGTTGTTTGTTTCTTAAGTTATATAAGGTGTAAAAATATTAGCTGCAAATATTTTAAGGGATGAACCAGTCCATGAAACTGAACAACTTTCCCCAAGAAACATAGGTCGTAATATGTAAGAAATTTTTGTACCTCCCATACAAAATGTAGCAGCCGAGCTAGTCAACTGTATGGGAGCTCAATTTTTTTTTCTTTTTTCGACCTATGTTTCTTGGGGAAAGTTGTGCAGTTTCACAAGCTGATTCCCTCCTTAAAATATTTGCAGTAATTTTTACACCCTGTATACTTATTCCTTTGAACTGGAACGCAAACTTTACGAAGACTAATGTGTCCCAAAAGTTTTCTAGTAAATCCTGAAGGTTAACGCTAGAGACTTTGGTTTTGAAACTCCGAGTCGTGCGTTATTTTGACCAGGATTTTGTTGAAACTTTTCAAAGATAACTTGTAATTTATGAAGTCGTAAAAGTGAGGTTATCTAAAAGTAAAGTTTGACGCTTGAAGTTAAGTTATATACATACACATATCACGCCTATATCCCTTGTGGGGTAGGCAGAGACTCAACGACCGTTAAATTACGGTCGTTGTCGCCACGTCTGACAAATATTGCGGGCTGTTTGAGATAATTCGTGTATCACTATAGTGATAGGTTGTGTTGCCTAAAAGTTGTAATACACCTGAAACCCTGAGTCCCTCAGTCGGCTTTTACGACACCTACGTGTAACAAATGGAGTGATGCTATTCTAAGCCGGCATCACACGGCAAGTTAAGTTGTGACTTACTTATAAATGAATGACGTAACAAAGTATCCGCACAAGTTGTATCTTATACAAAAAGTACCTAACTTCCTTCCTTCAAACAACTTTCCTCAAGGAACATAGGTTGAAAAAAATAAAAATTTTTGGAGCTCCAACAATTTTTCACATTTCGACCTATGTTCCTCGGGAAAAGTTGTTCAGTTTCATGAGCTGGTTCATCCCTTGAAAGGAAGATAATTCTTTTTGTACCCTTTCTTTTTGTATCCTGTCTTTCTTCCTGTTCTCTTTGTAATTCTTTTTGCATCCAGTATCTAGTGACAGAATTTTATGAAACTACCCTCAAATATTTGTCAGACGTTGCGATAGCGTCTACTTCATAAAGAATCCATCTTTATTCAGCGTGGAGATTTCTTTCTATGCCATTAATCACAAAGCTACCATGGTTTATATGAGCTGGTCATAGCATGACGAAGAGTAATGATACGGGACTTTGTACTAGTGCTCAGTCATGGTAGAACCGCTTAATATAAGGTGTAAATACTTTAAGGGAGGAACCAGCCCATGGAACTGAACAACTTCCAGAATAATTTAACTTGACTTGAACCATAAAAATTAACTTGGTCGGTCGGTAGTTTTGTATGGGAGGTCCAAAATTGTTTTCATATTTCGACTTTGTTCCTTGGGAAAAGTTTTTCAGTTTCATCAGCTGGTTCAACCCTTAAATTTTTATTATTTGCAGCTATTTTTTTTACATCCTGTATACAACGTGTAACTCAAACACCCCAACTGATTTTAAATGCAATCAACCTAAATGCAGGAAAAAAAGTTACACATGGTTTTGCGCTGATTAAGGCGGACTGCACACTTGACGCACGACGAAGCGCAAAAATATCACAGTGGTCTGTCAGATCCATAACTAGAAGCGTTACTCCCCATACTCGACGGACGACACTACAATAGCGCTGCGTCGACAGTGGTTGAGCGGTTTTAGTATGGGGACTGACATTTCAAGTGTGCAATCCGGCTTATACTCGTATGTTTATGAATTACCCGTTCACCATTCAAAATTTATCTAACTTCAAAAAGTTTGATCTGAGATTACGCTCATACATACACATACATACACAAATCACGCCTATATCCCATGCGGGGTAGACAGAGCGTTAACAGCCGTAAGAATGCGGTCGCTATCGCCACGTCTGACATTTTTGAGGGTTGTTTTTCAAGGTTGTTTCAGAAAACATGTGTATCACTATAGTGACAGGTTGTCAGCCTGTCTCCTAAAAATTGTAATACACCAATACCCTCGAGTCCCTTAGTCGCCTATTACGACACCCGCGGGAAGGATGTGGGGTGACGCTTTTCTAAGCCTAAGTTTGATCTAAGATTACGCCCACTAACTTTATTTAGCCCTATATTGTGGTGCGGTTTTCAAAATTAACGCTTAACTTCCCCAGTTTTGTGAGAAAACAACTTTGTACCTTTTACTCAGTCGCAAGACTTGTTTTGGGAATTACCCCTTTGTTTTAACTAATTAAAACTTTTGTTATTTATCAGTGAGAAAATTAAGTACCTAAATTTTATTTCACAAAGTTTAAATTAAATGTTATACGTTGTCCTAAATACCCCCCGCCACTTGGTTAACGACGGTCGAGAAAGATCTGAAAGAGGCAAATATAGGCACTGAAACTGCACAGGACAGAGACAGATGGAAAAGACAGACAAGGAGAGCCGACCCCAGATGATGGGATAAGGCTAAGGAGAAGAAAAAGAAGAGTTACACGTTGTCTGTAAGCAAAAGTAACCTTTTTTGATAAGTGACAACCATTATATTCACTTTTCATAATGAACGATTTTCCTAAAATCGTTTTGGAAACACCCTCTCGTACAAAATCACTCTATCAGCTGTTTTCAAAATTTTTCTATAATATAACCTTTGTTCCTTGAAGAAAGTTTGACATGATAGACGGTCGTTTGCTCGATGAATAGGTTTACCCACCTAATAATAATGATTCGGTAAATGTATTCGGTATGACGTGTGACGCCGGCTTAGAATAGCATCACCCCACATACTCCCGTGGGTGTCGTAAGAGGCGACTAAGGGACTCGAGAGTATTAGTCTATTACAATTTTTAGGCGACAGGCTGACAACCCGTCAATATAGTGATACACACGTTTTCTGAAACAACCTTGGAAAACAATCCTCAAAAATGTCAGACGTGGCGATAGCGACCGTATTCTTAAGGTTGTTAACGCTCTGCCTACCCCGCAAGGGATAAAAGCATGATATATGTATGTATTCGGTAAATAAAATTTATGCTTTTGAATTCCAGAATGTGTAATCTAATTGTAACAAATTTCGCAATTCGCTGTAATAAACGGTCCAATTAATTACTTAATTTTTAAGTTTTTAAGTCAGTTAATAATAAAACGCACCACTATTACGAAACTTTTTTCGTTTATTTGCAAAAAGCATTTGAATACACGCACATGATTAGGTAAATACCTAAAAGGTTAAATCTCGCCATGCATCTTTAAATTTAATCAACACTTTCATGTATTTAAATATACTAATGATCATATTGATTCATAATCAAAATTATAAATTTACTAACCTAGGTAGAACTTCAAAATATTTACAACTTAAACAAACATTTTTTTGTTCATAAAACCATAAATAATAATATAAGTATTACTACCAAGTAGAACGAAAGTTTAACAGATGATCATAAATTGAATTAAATGTGATGCAATTTTGTTAATATATAATTAGATATATTTTTAATAACTTATCACAGTCCATTATATGGATGCAAAAATAATAACTTTAAATAATAATTTACAACAATCACAACTTTTGTAGTTAGTGTAATATTTTTACAACTTTTTAAATTTGATTTAATCAAAAAGCATAAATAAAATTGAAAGATACGTCCTGTAAAGCTCGAGAAATATTGTGACTAAAAATTCTGGGGCATAACTTAATTTTTATATTTATCTTTGATTACATAGTTATATAAATTACAAAACAATTTATAGCTTTTTTATTCCACGTTGAAGATGGAATACCAAAAAAAGAACAACTTTGGCAATAATAACAGCTCTACAATACTATTAAAGTAGGAAGATAAAAATTTAATTTCCCCAAACCGAACGTGATGTTTATAATGTTAAATAAAAAATACACGAGGCAGTGTAGATATAGCATACATATTTTATACGTTCTATACATCGATTCTACAACAGAAATTAACAAACAATACATATTGCTGTTAATTTGTTACATATCTAATTTTAATACAACTCTTCTATGATAAATTTAGCTAGTTAAGTATGTATGTAAACTGTATCTAGTTTAGAGGTCGACTGATTGATAAATCTATGTATTATTTTTTTCAAGTAGAATAAACAAATTTAATTTTTTGTAATTAAATATCTAATTTTAGTTTTTTTACAATTCTATTTCATATTAACACAAATACACATTCTTTAGTTTCTCTACAAATTGTATGTTACTAACACGTATTAAATACATCAAGCTATAATTTTCTATACTACATAAACAAACTTCCTCAAAAATGCATTTCGATAATTTTGAAACTCTTTAAAATAAAGTGTTAAAGTTATTATTTGTTATTTATATATTATATTTTTTATATTATTAATTTTGAAAATATTTAGTGAATATTTAAATTTCTATAACTTTTTATTTAGTGGACATTATTTAATTTGTTGTTGTATAGGTTGTTGGAACTTTTTGTTGTGTTGTTACATAATAATATGCTCGAAATGAATATTTTGTGGAAATTTGTTTAAATTATATATATTGTTTATAAACCAAATACGTACCTAGTCTTGGACGGACTTAAATAAATATTGACCAAAAGAAAATACTTCAATTCACGTTAATAATTTCATTTTTCACACTGTTTACGTAATACGATATATTTTATGGTTATTAAAAAAAACAATTAGTATCAGATCTTCTAATTAAAACAAACGTTTTTCCATAAGTTGTATTTACCTAAGAATTTCACAACCATTTATTATTACTTTTTACATTTACAGCCCAAAATGCCAATATTTTTTTAAATTAAAGATTGATACACTTTGTGATAAAACAACATTAAATATATACTTTTTGCAAAATTGTTCGTAGTTTATGATGACTAGACAAAGATATTGATATTTTTGTGCAATAAACGTTGATTAATATAAAATCTGGTAAGGAAATTAGGGGAGTTACTTTAAATTTGGGAATTAAAATAAAATTCTCATAATATTTTTGTAGTTAGCTTTTCGGGCGCGCTTTTTACACATATAGACATTCAAATTGGCTATAATTTATACTAAAATTCGTTATTTAATATTTATTATTCTAAATGCTATACCTACCTTAACTATGACATAGTTTGAGCCTTAATACAAAGGAAGACACATTGAATTTACAACAGCATTTTTAAAGAGATGGTTCAATTTTGCTTTACTTTTTGTAGAAAAGAGTTTTTTTAAGATTTTAATGTTTGGACATAGTATAAAGGAGTGGCTGAAAATCTAAGTGATTGAATGGTTTAGCCTCTACTTTTATTCAAACACTTTACTATACAAGGTGTAAGGGAAACGCCTAAACCCCTACATGGGAAACTGTCAATCATTCAGCAACATCGAAAACTTTAAAAAAATAAATCAACAATTGTTCAGTATCATGTATACAACCACGAATACAAAGGTTTTTGTTATTTCCCTTGCACCCTCGACAATATATATTTGTATGACAAATCTTCACGAAAGCGAAGAAAATTACACCACATTTAAAGCACAGATAGGTATAGTCCCTCTTCTATCATGATATAAGAATTTGGGTTTCATTGTTCAGAACCATTATTGAATTTCAACAATACAATCAAATAAACCAATTTCTCTCAAAGTATAGGAAATTTTGTCTCCTATTTTAATATTTTAGTTTATCAAAACGTGCTATTTTATTTTTGACTTTATTAATTTGTTCTTTATTTTTGCAATCAGAATTAAAACTAAATTATATTAAAAATACCAATAATTTTACATTGCCCTACGCACTGTTGTATTTTGATAATGTATATATTTTATAAATAAATGATAATTTGTATTGCGAAGTGTTAAAATTTAGTCAGTATTAGATTTCATTAGTAGGTGTTTTTAGTAAAGTTAGCATCCACATAACTAGAGGTTGGCAATAAATTGGTTTCTATTTGCCACGAATTGAAGGAAATCACGTTTGGTTACATCTCTATTATACATTTTTACTTGATAATTAATTCGATCTTTTTATTACGTTTTACAGAAGATCACATTTTACAGTGAACTGGTTGATGTTGATCGTTAAAATTATAATTAAAATATATGTAGGGCGATAGAGAGAGAGAGAGAGAGAGAGACAGAGAGAGAGAGAAATCCAACAGATTAAATAATGCCCACTCACGGTGAAAAAGCTATATTTTACACTGAAATTCATGAAATAGTAAAAAATGAGCTATTCAGAAACTTCCATTTCTGCAAACAGGAAACAAATTAAGTGCCAACCTTATAAGTATAAATATACACTGACACACCAAATCTAACAGGGTCTGTAATTAACCGTAGCACATCAATAATTATTTTAAAAATCGTTTTTTTTTCTATTGAAGCGTTATTTGTCCCCATATTATTATCGTATCCTCCTATCAAAGTTTAAACAAAATCTCTCTTAATACTAATATCTGGACTTAAAATTTAAATTATTTACAATTTATTTGACTATGACATTTCTATTTACAATTTCATTACTTAGTTACTATAAATTATTTATTTCTACACAATTATATTTGAACTAGTGTTAAACTCATTTCTTTAGTTAGCATTTCTTTTTACGTACAGAAGACCTATTTAATATGACAAGGTCTTAAAAATGTCTATTAAATCTTAATTTTGGTTTTTTCATCCAAAATATCATTCACACCTCAAATAGATATAAATATTTACAAAACTACAATTTACCTACTAAGTATATACAAAAATAGGAGAAACTAAATATACTTATATTTCTAAGCCAGGGAAAAAGTTTTTATTAATTTTATTATTTGTTGTTGATAATTATTATACAATTATTATCAGCTTTGGCCTCATTGGGATGAATTGAAAATAGGCCTCTTGCAAGTGAATATTTATGTATAAAGCATGTTTGACAAATTATAATATTATGTTTTTTTTTGCAAACAAGTTGAATTTTAAAAGGATATTAAACATGGGAAACCACTAAGTGAGCCAATTGAATTTTTAATAAGCTCTTCCTTAGAGAAACGGATGTCAGTTAATGTTTCCTTAGTAGACTTTCTTTTAAACGAAAATATTCAGTTAGATTTAAAGTATACTGAATTATATAAATCAGATACATACAATACAAGTATGAAATAAATATGTATACAGAAATAGTTTTAGTTAAATACAAAAAAAAATATATTAGGTTGTCAAAAGTTTTAGAATCGTTTTTACAATATTCTACCTAAAATATACTTCAACTTTACAATTTATCAACTCGAATCTAGATGACTATAAATACAATTAGATAGGACTAACATAAATTATTGCACATTTTCAGAACGCAAAATTTACACTAAAAACTTGCGTTCCTGAAATCTATTATTATTCTACATATCACACACTAATCAAATCTAGTCCGTTTACTTAAATAAGTACACTACAAAAGTCTATTTTATAAATATTATAATACTTCGTTGACGCACTAGGCCTATACGGCTGTTACTATGCTCGGATTCGGCGATATTCAAAGTGATGCCAAGTCTGACGCTCGTCTTGAAGGAATAGGTACCCTTAGTTGAGCAGACCCTCGCCTGTCTAACCGCTCCAGAGCATCTAAGTCTGACGCGTTTCTTTTACAAAAACTACAGAACGCACAAGCTAAAGTGTTTTTGAACGCATTACGGAAGTCTCTGTTGAAATACGCATAAATAATAGGATTTAGTGCTGAGTTAAAATAACCTGTCCAAAACATTATAACTGTCACTATTGACGGTGGCTCACTCTCTAGCAACGAAGTTGTGAGGTAGAAAATGAAAAACGGTAGCCAACACAGAATAAAAGCTCCCATGATGATACCAAGAGTTCTAGCAGCTTTGTGCTCTCTTTTCATCTTAAGTAAATTCTTATCTTTGGTTGGAGTGTTCGCGTTCACATGTAACGCACCGTTTTTATCGTTCACTTCTCTCGAATGTCTATGCATTAGCATAGCGTTGCCTGCTCTCGCATGCATAGCTTTTTCTTGCCTGTTCGCTTCTCTGAATATCGCCAGGTATGTAAATATCATTATCGTACATGGAATCCAGAATGATATGGAACTGGAAATAACTGCGTAAGGTTTGTTTACTTTGAAGTCACATACTTCTGTGTTATTTAGTTTTTGTATGAGATGGTCGTTTGTTGTATACCATCCCATGAAAATTGGTGCATAAGATATGGTGATAGGGCTCAACCATGTTGCTGCTAACATGATGTACGCCATCTGTGAAAAAAAAAGATAGATCATTAAATTGGACACGTTGTTAAGGGCACCACACGAAAAGAGAGAGAGAGAGAGAGAGAGAGCTGGAATAGAAGACCTTGGAGGATTTTTTGGGGGACCTACAATTAATTACAGATTTGAACTTATACATTCAAATAAACTTGAAATTTGCTTGAAAGTGCAAAACAATTTTGATTGTGCATGTTATCTTTATTATTTATTTCTATACATTGAAATAAAATAAACGTTTTTATCTGTTATCTATCATCAACTGAAAATCTCATTAAATAAATCTGAATATAAAATACAAAAGTAATTCAACCACGTCTCGGATATAAAAGGAACGAATGATAAAAGTTTCAGACTACATTCACAAGAAAATATGAAGCCAGAAAACATACCATAATCCCCGAAATACGTTTACCCAAGTACTTAAATAGGAAAGTTTATTCAGTATATTTTTCTTTGAGGGATTTCCATTGTAGGTAGATAAAAAATAAACTTGGCGCTCAAGGAAATTTGAGAGATATGCTTCGTAAAGTAGATGGTAGGCATATTTTATAATTTCAGATATACAATTTCAAAGCAAACAAATCTTTTAATCCCAATTTCTGCGTTCAATTGAGCGTTTGGATGTCATTAAACTATGTTATACTTATTTTATTTAAAAACACATTTATAATACTTGAGTGCATGCGTTGTGTAAAGAGCTGCCCTCTGGATATTGATAAACTTTTTTTTTTACTTTCTATAGTTTAGGCGGTCAGCTGATCATGATTTTTCATGTAAGTTTCATGATTTTTGTGTGTCTTGGCATGTGTTTTTAAGCAAAATCGTTCATGCCATCTACGGCGAATCGTACACTTGACGAACGACGGTGTGCTAAAACATCGCAGCAGTCTGTTAGATAAATAATAGAAATGTCAATCTCCATACTTAAACCGCTCAACCGCTGTCGACGCAGCGCTATCGCAGTGTTGTCCGCCGAGTGCGGTTTTAGTACGGGGAGTGACGTTTCTTCATCTGGGAGTGAAACTGACAGATATTTAACGCTCCGTCGTATGTAAAGTGTGCGATCCACCTAACTTGTGATCAGAGGGTTGGTCCGTACATCCTGTATACATAAACTGGTCATCATGGGTCATCAAGACTCACCTTTTTTGTCATCTTCACAGGATACTTCAAAGGTTTCACAATGGCGTAATACCGATCGACTGAAATGCAGCACAGATGGAGTATAGATGTTGACGTGAAGTAGACATCTGAGGAGTTCCAGAGGTCACACACGACTGCGGTGAAGACCCACTTGTCGTAGAACTGGACGCTGAAGTTAAATGGCATCACAGCCACGGCAACGAGGATGTCGGCAAAGGCGAGGGAGACGACGAAGTAGTTGGTTATGACCCGAAGTTTTCTGTCAAAGAGAAATATAAACTTTTACACTAACAATAACAGGACGTAAAAAACCAACTTATATTTTTAAGAGATGAACCATTCCATGTAACTGAACCAGTTTCAGGAGCAAATGTTGAAATATTCAACATACAGGGCGGTAAAAAAAATTAGCTGCAAATAGTTTGAGGGGTGAACCAGCCCATGAAACTGAACAACTTTCCCCAAGGAACACAGGTCGAAATTTGAAAATAAAATGACCTCCCATACAAAATTACCGATCGAAAAAATTATCATATTTCGACCTATGTTCCTTGGGGTTAGTTGTTCAGTGCAGTCAATATTTTTACAACTTATAATTTAAAAAGGAGTTTCAGTACCTGTGCCGCATAACAGAGACGATGACGAGCAAGTTGCCAAGCACGGCCATGATGACGATGAGGAGCAGAATCGAGATCCGCAACCCCCCGAGGACGTCGCCAACCAACGAGTCGACGTGGCCGTCGTCGGTGGCGTTGACCGTCGCATTGTAGGTGATGTTTGGCTCCATAAGGAGTAGTCTGCAGAGATGATAACAACAATGAATATTCTTAAGAACAACAGCTGATTTACAATAAATTATTATTTTTGGAGTATGCGCGGTGGGTCAACTTGGGCCTTTTACCGATTCTTCAACTCGCTGTGTGTCTACTCTCGCGTTAGCTTACTGCAGCGATTCGCGACCTGCGCGATTTTAATATTAAATAGGAGTTTGGACCTTTTGAACCACTTTTTGCTTAAAGTCCTTAAAATTTTAAAAGTAATATGCAAAGATAATGATTTATATACAATAAAGGCATATAATGTACCTCCTAATTGCCATTGCTACAATTTCGTTTTTCTTTTAATACATAAATTGCAAGTAGGCTATGGCAAATTTAGTTTTTATGAAAAAATATTTTAGACTGTAGTCCCTAACCGGTTGGAGCCATTGCAGTATTTTTACAGTTATTGAACCGTGATGTTCTACATTAGGCATCCTAAAGTGTTATTTCCGTCTCTTCCGCCTTTTACCCCGCTATATATTGAATTTCCGTAAAATTTTTATGGTTTTTGTAGTAGATATAGGTAGAAGCCGTAGAAGTAGAACGAAGAAAGATATCTCCAAGAAATTCAGTTATGCGCAACAATATAAATTAAGACACAAGTTTACCTTTATCTATCTTCCTTTATTTCTGTGCCCTCTGTCTCGCCACTCACGACACTTCTAAATAAACTGGATGTATATCTTTCACCAGTCATCATTACCAATTTATTCTCTTCAAACAAAGTCTATTCATTTTTTCGCTAACTTTTTTCGTCGTGAGTGTTTCTTTTATTTTTTTCTTCACAGTCTCCGCCTTAAGATTTCCTTTTCCTCTTCCCGCAGGCATTTTCAATATTGCATCGCGTTCTTCATAATCTGGTTACCATCTGGAACAAAAGGACAGTCATTTTATTTTCTTTATATGTAACAGTTTAGTATCTATTTATGAGCTGAAAATATTTGGTCTATTATTCTTATCCATATAATGTTTTTTAACATATTGACTAAATTATTAACTCTTTATTGTACATACAGTTACGTAGAAACTTAAATACAAAGGCGAGCTTATCTCTACACTAGATTTCTTATAGCCAAACTAGAGTCGGTAAAAAAGATTTTGATCATTATTTGTGAACAAGTAACAGAAAGATTTTCAGAAAAAAAGTGGTCATCATAACCTTTTATTATAAAATCTTATAGACAATATATTTTAGGCACAATATAAATTATGAGCAACAGAAAATAGCACAAATATTATGAAAATTCCGTAGTACCAAACATAAAACTATGTAGGAATACAATAGGCCATGGGCCATGAGTTGCCTAGGATCAACGCACGCTGGTTTCGCATACTTAATGTTAAAAATATCCAGTATAAATTAATCCTTAACCTATAGGATTTCGATTGTCCTAATATTTAATGTTTCAGATATTATGATTTTCAATAATAAAATATTTAAGAACCCTACCTTGATAGGCACAAAAATAGCGTACCAGCGTTTTTAGCCTCGATGTGCTGTGTGTGCCTATAAAACAAATATAATATGGGTAACAACAATATTCTTGTTGTTGTATTTGAGTGTAACGTTCACAGGTAAATAAAGTAGCAACAAAACTCATAACATTCATTCCAATGCTTTCTCATATGATGAGAAAATATTGTGATCATTCTAGCGAAATGCAAAAAACATGTCTTTTTGCTAACATTATGATTATTACTTCCAGCAAAGTACAGGAAAATTTATTGGTGTTTCCCTATTAAAGTTGTTTACGCTTTTACGTGAGGAGAAAAACGAAAAAAGAAATACGAAAAGTGGTTAATTTATTTAATAAAAATTGTACCACGAAATCAAAAATTTCAATGTATATTTATGTATATAATAAAATTAGGTAAATAATATATTTCATTAGAAATAATAATAAGTGTTATATAAGTTTATATATATTATGTATATATATAAGTTTATATATAATTGTATACGTCACAGACTTTATACTTAATCTCAGATTGTTTTTGATTTTTTTTTGTTTTTTTTAATGCCGTGTGATGCCGGCTTAGAATAGCATCACCCCACATCCTTCCCGCGGGTGTAGTAAGAGGCGACTAAGGGACTCGAGAGTGTTGGTGTATTACAATTTTGAGGCGACAGGCTGAAAACCTGTCACTATAGTGATACACGTTTTCTGAAACAACCTTAGAAAACAATCCTCTAAAATGTCAGACGTGGCGATAGTGGCCGTATTCTTGCGGCCGTTAACGCTCTGCCTACCCCGCAAGGGATAAAGGCGTGTTATATGTATGTTTTCTGAAACACATAGTATAGTACACATTTTGTGTTAAGCCTTGAGTATTATTTTCTATGTATGATATATACTTATTTACAAGAAAGTGTATAAATAGATCTGATTTCCACTTATACACTAGTGTATTGTATAAATAGTGTATAAGTGGGAATCAGATATATCTGATTTTCGTAGTAAAAGCTTTACTTAGTTTGGGGCTTGATGGCGCTGTGTTGATTATCCAGGATATTTATTTATTTAAAAATACATATTTTCTTTATCTTCCATGACTCTTATGTTCAGTGATAATTTGAGCTTATTATCTAATTAAAACTGTTAACTTGTAAATTGGTCGATGTTTCGAAAGCTCGCTCCACCGTAGGTCCCATCTCTGCTCTAGGGTAAGATTGGGGTCAAGAGTAAGCCCGAGTAAGATTGGAAGATGTTGGTTGGTGGTGAAAGTTTTCACCCAGCAAAGGACTGCTATAGCCTGTAGTTATAGTGGCGTGATAATGAAAGCAAACAATACAAGTAACTAATTAATTCAAAAATAAATACCTTCATAATTTTAATAGTACTTTTGATCTAAATGGAATAAAATATAAACATCGAAAGTGGTTCATTGGAAGCCAGCCAAGTCCAGATAATAATGATGACAAAGTTACTTTTGGTCCAATTTCACGAAAAGGGGTCAAATTAACCTTTGAATTTACGACTTCTTTCAAGGTCCAATAATATTGACTACATACAATTATTATGGAGCAATCTTTATTTCTTTTACAAAGTACCTATGTAGTTATAAAATGTGGCGACGACCAATGTGGCGCAGTGGTAGTGCGACTACCTCTGACGCAGAAGGTTCCGAGTTCGATCCTCGGTGGGTCACTGACAAAGGTGATATTTAACACTTTGTGATTTTTTTTCCCAGTCTGGTTAGGACATTGCGGGCTGAACCACCGGATTGTCCGTAAGTAAGATAGTTCCGTGTTTCGGATGGCACGTTAAGCCGAAGGTCCCGGTTGCTGTCTATGATCACTTAGACGGCGGCCGTTACACAACCATGTCACAAGCCTGCTACTTGTAGAGAGCAGTTGAAAAATTGTGAAACTAGGGTTCATCGGGTCGTTGGACGACTCGGTGACCACACGAAAAAATAAGGTATAAAATGGATAAAATGGGAGCTTCTCATTTAAACTTACTTTTATATTTCAGGTTGAACTTACTTTTTTATTAGATATGATATGATATTACAAAGTTTTTAGATCATTATTTTTTTGTTTTTTAAACAATGCAAAAGGTATTCGTCTTACACTGGTTATTTCATTTGTTACAACTGCTATCAAAAGATAGCTTCATTATTTTATTTTATTAATGACGACTATGACCTTTGTATGAAGTGACCTTTATAAATAGTAGGGGTTCGTTGACCTTTGGGGCTAACGAGGGCAACCTTCTTACCTAGGTAGGTATTCGCATAGAAAATTGGAAAACTTTTGATTGTTCTATATTTGACAGGAAATTGCGCGTTATACAATTTCCGGGCCATAAATGAATGGTAGGTCTCGCTACGCTAGCTAGACCAATTTTTAATCTAAGTTTCGGACCTTATAATAAAATAAAATTATGTTAATCTTGTATAGTGATTAAGTGGTTCTCAACTTCTCGACTCATTGTATATTTTCTTAGGAATCTGAAACATATTTTTATTGAACACAACATTTAGAAATAAATTAAATTTATTATAACAGTTGAAAATCACATGCATAAGATTAAGTCGCAAAATTATTCAAGCTGACTGATTGTGTTTTATACTAAAAGTAAGTTAGTTTAGTTAGAGATTATGGATAGTAATTACTTCAAATAGTTAACGACTCTTCTTTTTTCATGTGGGATAGTGAGTCGTCCAACGACCCAATAAACCCTAGTGCGACAAAAGTAAATAAATTTCTCGATACAACATAACCCTAAAAGTTTGAGTGACTAAAAGAAATAACTAAGTACGCAATGTATTTTGACCTATATTAATTTCTGAAAAGTTATCGATACAAAAATCTAACATAAACCTAAAGTATTGTTTTGTGAGATGGTTTACATTCCATTTTGTTTAATTTTATGGCCATTCATTAACATAATAATTCTGACCCAGAAACTCGTGTAGGAATTCCATGCAATACAATATTACATTACATCTTAATTACTACGTCGGCAAAATGTTAGAACGAATGAAATGAATGAATGAGTGGACTCAGTTAGTGAGCAATAATTCATCATTCAACCAATTTGTGGCCGACACGCACTGCGATACAATTATGTAGCTACTATAAGGCAGATCGCACACTTAGCGCACGACGGAGCGCTAAAATATCGCAGGGGTTTGTCAGATTCATATTCGAAACGTCACACCCTGCGACGACGCTGCGTTAGCGCTGCGTCAACAGCGGTTTTAGTATGAGGATTGACATTTCTAGTACCTATGGATCTGACAGACTGCTGCGATGTTTTAGCGCTCTGTCATGCGTTAGGTGTGAGACCCTCCTAACCACAAGACATTGGTGCGAACAATTCCATAGTGGTGCGGTGCTGCTTTAGAATAGCATACCGGCAGGTGTCACAAAAGGCGACTATGACAAGAAAACATATCGTTGGACTATCGCAGGCCCCGGCTTGATATTTAAGTTAGGAATACAACTGTCTTTTGGGCGGTTTTCTTCTAGTAAGCGAGCTATTCATTATAGCCCTTCTTTTACGATCGTACAAACACACACATTTATCACGCTTTTATCCATTGCGCGGTAGAAGTAAGGTTGCTATCGCCACATCTAACAAATTTTCGAGGGCCATTTCCGAAAAACTCTTGCCTAAAATTATTAAACAAATGAAACGTTCCAGTCCTTGGTCGCCTTTTACGACACCTGCGGCAAAAATGAGATGATGCTATTTTAATCGGCGTCTCAATTATTACAGAAGGGTAAAAGCTTGATCAGGGATGCTATGCTACATGCGTCAACACGACTGCGGCGTGTCATTTGAGCCGCACCACTCGCACAGCAGGAGCAGCAGCCGAATTCGCTGCGCTAAAGAAGCATGAAAAATACTCAGAGCTCAGTGTTTATATTTTTGTACCCGTAGCCTTTGAGACGTTAGGCCCCTGGGGCGCGGAGGCAAGAAAGTTTATTAAAGAGATCGGCTGCCAAATTAGGGAAAGAGGTGGTGACCCCCGCTCCGGTTCTTTCCTTGCGCAGAGTTTGTCCGTGGCTGTTCAGCGAGGTAACGCCGCTAGCATCCTGGGATCTTCTGCGCCGGGAGTGGTCCGGGGTGGAGTTTTTGATTTAATTTAATGTTATTGTTAATGTAATTGTAATTTTTATTTTTTTTGTATTTTATTTTGACTTGACTGGTTGTATTTTATATTCTAAATACTATATTATTACATTATTACAGTTCCATGCTAAATGGCTGAATGCACTTCAAAATATTCAAGTAGCTGCTTCTTTCGCAACATAGTTTTACAGCGTTCTTAACTAAAACTTATTTCAAAGAAAAACTTCGCAACATTTTAAGCATCTTTTCACTTTGAGCTTAGCCTTTTCGTTGCAGTTTACTTTACGAGATTCCAAAGTGAAACTTTACTAAGTTAGTTGCGATACAATGTATTGATTTTTACGGGTTTTATAAAGTTAGGGAAACCTGGGTGGGAAAATGAACTTGATAACTAAGTTTAAGATATGTGAAGGAAAAGTTTTTAGTTGTTTAAGAGAAATATGTAAGTATAAATTATTAAAAAGAAACCAGACTGCGATAATTTAAAGTTATAATTTGTATTAAAAATCTGTCAAATTAAATTTAGTAAATTTTACCATGGTGGCGGATCGCACACTTGACGCACAACGGGGCGCAAAAATATCGCAGCAGTCTGTCAGATCCATACTAGAAACGTCACAACCCATACTAAAACCGCACTCGACGGACGACAATGCGATAGCGCTGCGGCGACAGCGGTTGAGCAGTTTTAGTATGGGAATAGACTTTTCTATTTGATATTATTGCGCTCCGTCGTGCGTCAAGTGAGCGACTCGCCTTAGTCAGGGCGAAAAGGTATAAAACACCCACGCTCCCTCGTGCATAAGTGTGCAACTCGCCTTAGTCAGAGCGAAAAGGTATGGAAAACCGTTGTTTTTTGCGATTTCGTAGGTGGACCCATAGTAAAAGGTGTTCAGAAACATTAGTAAAAACACATTACAAAGCTGTAAACCATTTTGTTTTTTATTCTCTACGCGACTTTTTCTCTAATAATATTTATTTCTATTTTCACGTACTACACGTAGAACCAGTATATAACATGACATGTAACATACGTAGCCAAGTCACGAACGTAGAAATCAACATAATTGTAGCACGTTACTCGGCATATCCAGTCGTGTGGGCCGAAATTATGGTTACCCTACTACATTCTTTCGGAAATCAAAATCAAGCCAAAAAGCATACATACATACATACTTTATCTCTTGCGGGGTAGGCAGAGCGTTAACAGCCGTAACAATACGGTCGCTATCGCCACGTCTAACATTTTTAAGGATTGTTTCCCAAGGTTGTTTCAAAAAACATGAGTAGGTATCACTATTGGTGATAGGTTTAGCCTGTCGCCTAAAATTAGTTATACACTAATACTCTCGAGTCCCTTAGTCGCCTCTTACGACACTCTCGGGAAGGATGTGGGGTGATGTTATTCTAAGCCGGCATCACAGCCAAACAGCAAAGCGTCAGTATTCTCGTGTTCCGGATGGCACGTTAAGCCGTAAGTCCCGGTTGCTGTCTATGATCACTTAGACGGCGGTCGTTACACAACCATGTCAGAAGCATGCTACTTGTAAAAGGCGGTTGAAAAATTCTGATACTAAGGTTTTTCAGTTCGTTGGACGACTCGAGTCCCACACTAAAAGAGAAAGTATGTGATCCGCCAAGTTAATTGGACTTAAGTCGTTCCGAGTTACTACAGCTTAGCAAAATAATAATAAAAAAACTCCGAAGTTGCAATACTCAGTCTCTTGAGACGTTAGAATGCCCCAAGGGATCTATCCTTATGTGATGGAGTAACATATCTGTGAAATTGGTTTTCCAGTAATAGAAAGGGACAAAAGGTCGATCCTGGTTTAGTTGTGGATTTGGAGAGATAGATGATCTTTGTTGCTTCCACAAGAAAGATCCTATCTAGGTATTAAGTGGAAATACATACATATATCATGCCTTTATCCCTTGCAGGGTAGGCAGAGCGTTAACAACCGTAAGAATAAGGTCGCTATCGCCAAATCTGAAATTTTTGAGGATTGTTTTCAAAAGTAGTTACAGAAAACGTGTGTATCACTATCGTGACAAGTAGTCAGCCTGTCGCCTAAAATTGCAATACACATAAAACCCTCAAGTCCCTTAGTCGGCTTTTACGACATCCACGGGAAAGAAATGGAGTGATGCTATTTTAAGCCGCCATCACACGGCAAAGGAAGGATTCTATCTAGGTTAGGAGCACGCAATAAGACAAGGACTTTAGTGTTTCACATTTTGATTACGTGACTTTTTTTATTATAAATTACGAACTGAGTGTAAGATAGATAAAAATATATGGATAAACAAAAGACCTGATATCTAAGGTGTAAAAATATTAGCTGCAAATATTTTAAGGGGTTACTCAGCCCATGAAGCTGAACAACTTTCCCCAAGAAGCATAGGTCGAAATATGAGAAAATTTTTTGGACCTCTTATACAAAATTGACTTGGCCTGTTTGTAATTTTGGCACTCCTTAAAATATTTGCAACTAATTTTTTACACCCTATATGTATGTGTATGTACTCAAGTTGAATGATTGTAATACTTCACGTTCAGCAGCAGAACACTTAAACTACGCTAGTACTATTGTTCATTCTGTGCTTACCCACGATCTTTCTAGGAACCGAGTCTTAGGCGGATCGCACACTTAATGCACGACGGAAAAAATGTATTGAAGTAGACGGATCGCACACTTAACGCACGACGGAACGCTAAAATATTGCTGCGGTCTGTCAGATCCATGCTAGAAACGTCACTCTCCATACTAAAACCGCACTGGACGAACGTTGCTGCGCTGCGCTGACAACGGTTGAGCAACTTTTTCTAGGATGGATCTGACAGATCGCTGCGATATTTTAGCGGTCCATCGTACGTTAAGTGTGCGATCCGTCTACTTCAAGATCAACAGCAGAACACTTAAACTACGCTAGTACTATTATTCATTCTGTGCTTACCCACGAACTTTCTAGGAACCAAGCCTTAGGCGGATCGCACACGTAACGCACAACGGAGCGCTAAAATATCGCTGCGGTCTGTCAAATCCATACTAGAAACGTCACTCTCCATACTAAAACCGCACTGAACGAACGTTGCTGCGCTGCGCTGACAACGGTTGAGCGACATTTTCTAGGATGGATCTGACAGATCGCTGCGATATTTTAGCGGTCCATCGTGCGTTAAGTGTGCGATCCGTCTACTCCAAGATCAACAGCAGAACACTTAAACTACGCTGGTACTATTTTTTATTCTGTGCTTAGACCCACGATCTTTCTAGGAACCAAGTCTAAGATTTATTTTCAAAGGATTTTGCCGCCACATAAGTCGCTGTTTGAACGGCTCTCTCAAAGAGTTACTAAAGACTTTTCTACGTTTATGTAGAGGAGTGCTTTTCTAATAAGTTTTTGCTCCTACATACAGCAAAAATGGTTTTGAGAAAAACCCTTATTAAAACTACATTTTCATTTATATTTATACCTATTTCTCTTGCCTCTACTGCGGTAGGTATTGAGAAATATCCTTGTTAAAACCACATTTTGATTTATATTTACCCTTATTCCTTATGCTTTTACTGTAGGTATTAATCCTGCATACAGAAAAATCCTTATAAAACAATTTTTTATTTATATTTAAACTTATTTCTCTTGCCTCTACTGCTTGCGGTATTGAGAAAAATCCGTACTAAAACTACATTTTTATTTAAATTTACTTTTATTTCTTTTGCTTCTATTGTAGGTATCAATCCTGCATGCAGAAAAATCCTTACAAAAACTATTTTTTACTTATATTTATCTTTATCTACTGTACATATTCCTTTTTATAGGTTTTAACTTTAAATGGAGAAGTGAGACTCATAACGCGTGAAAAATGGTCGCTGTATCACGTTAAAAAGTTGACATTGCCCTATCCAATTGGTCTTAGTACCCATTTTACCAGTTAGGAACATTATCTGAAAAGTAATTTTGAAATGAATCCTAGATTCCTATAGGATTTTACCATCAGTTCCTAAGCTGATGAGATGACAGGTTTACCTATAACAAAAAAAAACTCAGTAAACTTGGGAATCTATGAAAAAAACCTAAAGTAAAAACAGCATCGGTACTTAGGCGGATCGCACACTTAACGCACGACAGAGCGGAAAAATATCGCTGCGGTCTCTCAGATCCATACTAAAAATGGCAATACCCATACTAAAACCGCTCAACCGCTGTCGACGCAACACTATCGCAGTGTCAAGTGTGCCATCCGCCTTAGTTGAAATTAATTTTCATAAAAACATGAATGCTTCAAAATTATTAGCCTTCTTTTTCATTCTCCCACCAAGAAACGCTTTTAAAAAATCCAAAAGTTATTCCCTTTCAAAATTTACTGCCCGTAAACTTTTAGAAGAGATTTCATTTTAAAAACTTTTCAATTCTTAAGACGAAATTGGTCCATTCAGTTTGGTATGGATTGTTAGGTGGAGTTGGGAAAATAGAAGTGGAACATTTAAGGCTATAAATTAATTAGAAAACCATTCATAATTCATTTATTTGCTTATCACATGGTATCTTAAGATCTTATATTACAAAAGTGTATCACATATTTTTTTTATAATTTGGTTTTTTACTTTGAGGACAATAAAAATACTGGAAGTATTCGCAGATCTCAACATATCATCATCATTCTCCTTGCCTTATCCCGTTCGCTGTGGGGTCGGCTACCTAACCTACGGGATTTCACATGGAGCTAAGTTTTTACACATAGCGACTGCCATCTGACCTCTGCAACCCGAAGGCTAACCTGGCCCGAATCCTAGGTTAAGTCACATTCAAATATCGCAGATCTCAACAAAATCGCAATCTATTCAGCGATAGTTGCGCTGAACGTCTGTTCCAAAGGTCCGTATTTATATATCGCACTCAACTCTGAGATCGATCTCAAGAGCAATTTTGACAAATGTCAGTCAATATTATCAAAGTTGCACTCAGGATCGGTCTCAAGAGTTGAGAGCAGCTGTGCATCAAATTTTTAATAAAATATCAAGGCAACTAAGAATTGATCTCAAAAATGTAAATTTTTTGCTGAAAACGGCATCTAGTAAAGCGTAAAAAAAAACAAAGAAGGTTTGATAATATAATGTGTAAAAATATTAGCTGCAAATATTTTAAGGTGTGAATCAGCCCATGAAACTGAACAACTATCCCCAAGACATATATGTCGAAATATGAGAAAACTTTTTGGACCTCCGCTCCCTAACAAAATTAAATAGACTTGGTCGGTCGGTAATTTTGTATGGCAGGTCCAATTTTTTTTATATTTCGACCTATGTTCCTTAAGGAAAGTTGTTCAGTTTCATAGGCTGGTGCACCCTTTAAAATATCTGCAGCAATATTTTTTACACCCTGTATATTTTTTTTTGTCATCTTGTCATCCAAATGCCTCATTATTATTTATCTCCATCCATATATCACGCCTTCATCCCTTGCGGGGTAGGCAGAGCGTTAACAGCCGTAAGAATACGGTCGCTAGCGCCACGTCTGACATTTTTGAGGATTGTTTTCCAGGGTTGTTTCAGAAAACATGTGTATCACTATAGTGACAGGTTGTCAGCCTGTCGCCTAAAAATTTTAATACACCAATACTCTCAAGTCCCTTAGTCGCCTCTTACGACACCCACGGGAAGGATGTAGGGTGATGCTATTCTAAGCCGGCATTACTTATCTACCGAACCCTAAAACCAAATTTGTGCTCTGTATTAGATTATTTTCTTTACTGCTCCATCGCGTGCTTAGATATTTTTTGCAGGTGAATTTTTTTGGAGGGAAAATGTGTATCCGTTTAGCGTTGAGGGGTGTGTCTGAGAGATTAGATTTTGTTTATGGTTTTTCGTTCGCTCATCTAATGATTCACATTTATAAAAAAACCTGTAAGGAACTGCCGTGTGATGCTGGTTTAGAATAGCATCACGCCATTTCTACCCGTGGGTGTCGTAACAGGCGACTAAGGGATGTATTCAGGGAATAGGCAATGGGTTGATATGCCTAAAGTTTAAAAAAAAATGGTCGTTATCACCACGTGTAACTAACTTTAATGGAATTGGTGGGCCGTTTCAGATAAGTCGTGTATCATTATTGTGACAGCTTGTCAGACTGCCACATGAACAACAGACTGAAACCCTCGAGTCCCTCAGTCGCCTCTTACGACACCCACGGCTACAAACTGGGGTGATGCTATTCTAAGCCGGCATCACACAGAAAAACTTTCGATAAATTGGTTGTTTTCATTAATTCATGCCTAATGCTTTCTCCTTTTTCATATATTTTGACGAATACAATTCTATTCCTGTAATAAAAAGAAGCCGAATTAATTCAATCCCACACTGAAGGAAGAAGAATTATGTTCATGTATTATTCAGTAGATGCCGATGTTATTAATAACAACGGATTGGAAAGAGGAAAAAAAAAGGTTTTGCTGTTGTCTTCAAGTTAATTCATAGGATTATTGTAGACGCGTTTGCGTTTCTCGGTCCGTCTGTCATACTGATAACTCCTCCTAAAAGAACGCAACGGATTTTGACGTATTTTAAAAGCATAAAGGTAGTTTTTCATGTGGATAAAACAAAAACACACAAAACACAAAAACCAATCGTGCATGCTGGGAAAATAATAGGAAATTTTCTATCTGTCTATATCTGGCAGATCTCGAGAAAGTTTATGATGTCATACCAGATAGCGTTGCGTTAAGTTGAAATATTGACATAAAAATGATTTAAGTATATTGATACACAATTAGACAAAAATCATGTCCTTGAAAAGAAACTTTTTCAGTTTAGCTAAACGCCATCTATGTTGACTTAAAAGCGGACTAGATAATTTCCCATTAGCAGCAATCAATTATTTTTTGTAATTATTACCTACGCTTGTTTTAACTTTCTTATCGTACAACTACCTCCCTAAAACTGCAATCATATCTCATATTTTATTTCGACCTTTCATCACAGCTCTCTGAAAATTCATAGTATACTTCATTCGCTTACATAGTGTCACGACCAGCGTAACTGTCAATGCGCGCCCGTACGTGCGTGCATGGAACATTGAGGTCAAGTTACGCTGGTCGCGACACTGTCTAAGCGAATGAGCTATAAACGATATGGGTGGTTTCAACCATTATGGTGTCGAATGATAGTAATCTTCGGAAGATTTATGGTAACATTGTGTAACTGACGAAAACAATCTGGTTATTAGGGCGTATAAACACGACAAAAGGGACATATTTTAGTAAATTTATAAAGAAAAGGATTGATTTTACGTTAGGTAAAGTCTGGTTGACACTAACAAATATGAACCGTTTAGATATATAAAGAAGTTTTCACACTTTCATTTACTTTATATTTACACACCAATTTGTAGAAATGTCCACAAGATAGTAATTTCGAATACTTGGTGTTTTAATCAAACACTAGATATTGATATTAACTATTTGTTAGTAAGTTATTTTTCCACTGGTTTCGTTTGTATTAACTTTCTTACAAAAAGTTTATTTATTTACGTTGGGAATTAACCTGATTTTTAAATATACTAGGTACTTTGAAATCTTTTTATTGAAGCTAGAATAAATATGTATGTTAACAGACAATTGTGAAAATCTTTGAAAACTTGTCAGTAAATAAATTCCATTCCAAGAAACCCTATAAATACATGTAGGTTCTTAGGTAAGTTTAACCCCGAAAACCTTTTTTATTCGTTCAAGTAGAAGGAAAATGAAAGGGAAAAATTGTTCTTTCATCCCACTGACCAAAATTAATTCGTAAGTACCGGAATAAAACTTTTAGCTATATCCGTTACCGGGGCGAAAAAAAGTACAAATCCGGGAAAATGTTAGCCTTTTTGTAAACAAGAAATGGGGACAAAAATTGCTCGAGTGAAAGTATTAATTTTCCAAGAAGAAAGTCATTTAAGTTGTTTTTAAGGTGAAAGAATTTGAACCGTTTTGTAGAGAATCCGCCTGGGATAAATAACTACCCGGATATTATAATAAAGTAAGCTTTGAATGCCTTGTGATGCCGGTTTAAAATAGCATCACCCCACATCCTTCCCGCGGGTGTCGTAAGAGGCGACTAAGGGACTCGAGAGTATTGGTATACGTATATTACAATTTTTAGGCGACAGGCTGACAACCTGTCACTATAGTAATACACATGTTTTCTGAAACAACCTTGGAGAACAATCCTCAAAAATGTCAGACGTGGCGATAGCGACCGTATTCTTAAGGCCGTTAATGCTTTGCCTACCCCGCAGGGGATAAAGGTATGTGTATGTATGTATGTTGAATAGCATCACCCCATTTTGACACGTGGGTGTCGTAAACGTCGGCGGGATGAATCCAGGGAAGGGGCAGCAGCGTTCCTTGTATATATCTACAATTTGAAAGCGGTTGTAAAATTCCCACTCTAGGGTTCATTGGGTCGTTGGGCGACTCGGTGTCTCACACGAACAGAGAGAGACTGCACTCGCTAATTTGCCTGCCAAGCGTTGCCCGCCAATATCCCCAATTGGGGAGGCCCACGTCCATCAGTGGACTGTTGTGGCTGTGAATGTTAAGGTATACTTTCCACACGTTGGCTTCACACATCATGTTCTATTTACCGACGTTAATTTTTGAGCGCTTTGGCAAGGAACACACTTGACGCACGACGGAGCGCAAAAATATCGCACATGTCTGTCAGATCCATACTAGAAATGTCATTCCCCATACTAAAACCGCCAAACCGCTGTTGACGCAGCGCTATCGCAGTGTCATCCGTCGAGTGCGGTTTGAGTATGGGGAGTGACGTTTCTAGTATGGATCTGACAGACCGCTGCGATATTTTTGTGCGCCGTCCAACTCGACTAGTTAATATAAATAGCAAATTCCTATAAGGGTAAAATTACTGCATCAATTAACTGAAGTTCACGGGATCAATAGCCACAAACCATTCCCAAACCGCAGTTTCCAATTAGTGATTCAATTTGAATATGGAATCTCCTTAGAGTAGAAAGGAGGCAGATGGAGCCAAAAGAAAAAAAAATAACATCGCATCCGTCATATTCTAAGTCTAAGAATCAGTCCGAGCCCACAGCTTAAAGGAAATCTACTCCATAATCCGCAATATTGAATAATATACCTACGATCTTCCGTTTTCGCCATCCAGTCATTAGCAGCGGCCCGCTCCATCTGGCTGGAGGGCATCCAACGCTACAGGACCTGACCTCCGTTCAAGAAATCGCACTCAAAATAAGCAAACTAGTACATATCAGCTTTTTGTACCTAGATGACAGTTTATTAAACGCGTTGTGGCGAATCGCTGCAGTAGGCTAAAGGCGAATCGCGCCGGTCAGTGAAAGGAACAAGTTGGCTTACCGCGCATACTCCGTCTGTAATAGTGAATAAAAAGATAAAATAAATTCACGGAAGAAAATGTCTCATTTGTCAAACATGTATTAGTTATACATTGTTCCTAGGGCCATTATTGTAGCCAAAATTTAAGAATGTCTACCTACCTTTGCTATTTACAAGAATAACAAGAAGACCTCGTCTTTCTTTTTTTTGAATCTGATAGATGAATTCGTAGATCAAGTTTGGAATCGTACCAAAAATTATTATGAGGATTTACAGTTAATATACAATCGATATTCAATGAGATACGAATAGTATCAAATGAGTTCTCAATTCTGATATTAAATTCAGTATTTATTGATATTGTGTGTTTATTTTATCGAGAAACAAGCAAATAGTAGGTAATAAAAGTTTTGTTGTTGATTTACAGTATTTACAGAATTCTGTATTTGTATTTCAAACTAAGGTCGGACAAATAATCAAAATAATGGGTATATTTTCATGAGAATATTTACGTTACACGTTTCAGTTGGAGTACATAACAATTTCTGAAAGATTTTCGCTATAGTGACAGGTTGTCAGCCTCTCGTCTAAAATTTGTAATATACCTGAAACCCTCAAGTCCCTCAGTCGCCTCTTACTACACCCATGGGTAGGAAATGGGGTAATGCTATTCTAAGCCGGCATCACACGGCAAATAGTTTGACTTTAGTATTAATTACCTGGTTAGTCTATATCACAGTAAGAATTCAAACAATTAGTACTAAAGTACTAACCTACTAGATGTCGCTAAGATCGCTTCGAAACGAGCATCAAGAGGTTGAGAAATTGACGAAGAGTGACCGGTGCGTCGATAGCTCAGTGGCAGAGCAGTGGGTTGGTACACCACGCGGCCCGGGTTGCGTTAATACAAACCGGACTACAGCACAGACAGGGGACTGTCTGTGCTGTAGTCGGGTTGGAACATTAAATTATGCTACAAAGGCGACTACAACACAGACATCATCGATTAATGATCAATGCTGAGTTAACGATTGTGATTTTTATTATTTTAACGATTACCTTATGATGTTTTAATGATAAATTGTAGTTTAATGATATTTTAATGATGAATAACCAATCATGAATAATTACTGAAATGATTAATGATAATTTTAATGACGAATCACACGTAAATGCTTAAAGATATTTTAATGATTATTTATATTTTAATGATTAATGACCTTTAATGATTAATGACATTTTAATGATTAATTACTTTAATGATTAATGATATATTAATGATTAATGATATTTTAATGATTAATGATATTTTAATGATTAATGATATTTTAATGATTAATGATATTTTGATAATTAATGATATTTTAATGATTAATGATATTTTAATGATAAATACAAAAGCAACTCAAGCTCAGACATAGGTTTGTTAGGCACAACCTATCCTAACCTGGCGTCAACGCCAGGTTAGGTTAGGTTAGGTTAGAACTGCGTCCACAACGCACGAGCCGAGCGAGCGGAGCGAGCGTGCCCCGGCAGGGGCCGGCGATGTGCCAGAACCGACACAGGGCATTTCAAAACTAATGTAATTGCGAAGAGGCTGGTATGAGTGCTCTGTGTTGTAGTCGGGTTTGTACGTCAGAACTCTGTACCAACCAGACTACAACACAGAGTATGGATGTCTGTGTTGTAGTCGGGTTTGTATTTACGCGCCCGGGTTCGATTCCCGGTCAATTGTCAATTGCTTGTCAATTTTTCAATTTCTTATTTTCAATCATATGCCCCATGCAATTGAGGCAGGATAGCAAATGCCCCATATGTGTAATATATGTGAATGAATTTGTGTAATAGAACGAGTAGTATAAAGAGCGGTTCAACGATCCATGAAAGACGAAATTCGTATGCGAAATTGCAAATAAATAAAATTTGAAGGTATTACAATCCTTTCTTCGAAAAACCAAAAAGCAGCAAATTCCAAAGTAATTGTATTAAAAACTTTTGTTTTCAAAACTCAATAAATTTTTAGGTATAATTTTGAAGCCATCAAAGTAATTATGGTGCTATTGGACAAAATATAGGACAAAGTTGAAATAACTTCGGCAATTAGGGGTAGGGTATTTTAAAACTGGTTGTTTTCGTGTCATTAACAGAACAAACTCTTTAGTCGATTTTATACCAGAAAATGTCCTTTTGTTTGGAATGAATTCAAAAGTATAAATAGGCCAGCCCCTATGTACGAAATACACTGACCTAAAATTAGCCGTGGACTGGTTGTTGCTACAATATTGGTGGCACTCATTGAAAATCGCCATTTTGGCGCTGGCAGTCAAGGAAAGCAAATACGAAAGTATACTGTACTGTCGGTACGGCGCTTTTTTTGCCTTTATATTTTTAGCCCACTCGTGCCCCGATTTTATTAGGAACATAAAATTGTTATTGTTTACAATGAGTAATTCATTTATTCAATGACAGTTTGTAATGTAACTCTCTGACATTCTAAAAGCATTCATTGTGAATCTACTTGGAAATAAGCGATTGAATCTTGAATCTCGAATCTTGCCTCAATTTGGGCCGCAAAACTAGATGTCGTTTGTACGGAACAACCTATCCAGTGCGTAGATAACTTCATATAAATGACGAAATATGAATTCATGTGATAGATTTATTTTACATCTAGGTACCTGCGAGGTCGTTCGCGTGGTGTTATTTCTATTTAAAGTTAATTTGGTTATGTTTATAACTGTTCATGTGGTCATTGGACGACACGGTGTCCGACACGAAAAGAAGGTGATAATGCCTCATATCCCTTATAGCAAGAATCTATAGAACACGAATAACATCCCAGTCATTCTTGATCCCAATTTCGAATATTTTTATTTTCCGGTGGTTTTTCAGATCAGTTTAATTTAAAAAAAGGATACTAAAATTAACCATTTACTAGGTAACTATCAAGTTTTTTTTCCGGTGTAACTCGATAGTTATCTACTAAATGGTTATTGTAGGGAATTTAAGTACATAATATATCACACCTTTATCCCTTACGGGGTAGGCAGAGCGTTAACGACCGTAAAAAATACGGTCCCTATCGCCACGTCTGACAAATTAGAGGGCCGTTTGAGATAATTTGTGTATCGCTATAGTGACAATTAGTCAGCCTGTCGCCTAAAAGCTGCAATACGCCTGAAACCCTCAAGTCCCTCAGTCGCCTCTTACGACACCCACGGGTGAGAAATGGGGTGATGCTATTCGAAGCCGGCATCACACGGCATGGGAATTTTAGTACCCTTTTTTTTACACCTGAAAATAAAGTCGCGATCGACTTAGAAATTTAATTTTTTTCTTGAGCAGCTACTGTCAGCAACAGCAAGTTAAGCTATTTATTAAAAACTCCAGTCCACAATTTTCAATGACTACAGGAACTTCTAATAAAATGTCCAATACACACAAACCAATACACAGTTTAAAACCATTTAGACGGATCGCATACTTGACGCACGACGGAGTGCAAAAATATTGCTGCGGTCTGTCAGATCCATACTAGAAACGTCACTTCCCATACTAAAACCGCACTCGACGGACGACACTGCGATAGCACTGCGATGACAGCGGTTGAGCGGTTTTACTATGGGGAGTGACGTTTCTAGTATGAATCTGACAGACCGCTGCGATATTTTTGCGGTCCGCCGTGCGTCAAGTGTGCGATCCGCCTAAGTGCTAACTTTCAGCTCGGAACTCTAAAAATGGGGGCTCCAATTTTCCCGCGCAAATGTGCAGCTTGGCGCGAATCCAAATTAAAAAACTTTCACTCCCCTATTATGAAGCGAACAGGTATAAACTGGTTTCAACCTGATATAATCGGGGGTTGGTTTATCAGGATATTGGAAGTGATCAGGATCGGGCCACCTTGGGTCGTGAAGAGGTACCTCTATAAGTACCTATATTTCCCTTATCGTGTCAAGAAATAAATGCAAGACAACTTTTTTGCCAAAATATCCACTTTTCAAAGAGTCCATATAGGCCATAAGTCATGTTACAAAACTTCTAGGATCAGCACACTTTAATCAGAAATAAAACAGACATACAGCAGCGATAGCGCATCGTCGTCCGTTGAGTACGGTTTTAGGATAGGGAATGACATTTGTAGTATAGATCTGACAGACCGCTGCGATATTTTAGCGCTCCATCGTGCGTTAAATGTGCGATCCGCCTTAGTAGCAGGCTTCTTCATGCGAATATACAGCCATAGAACGCTGATACATTTACCTTTTTTTAAATTAAAAAAGGCTTGTATATCTTTTCCTGTTTCTTTTCTAACGAGCTACTGGATACAGAGTATTTACTCACAAAACATAATAATCTGTGCTAATAAATTGCAGGCTATCGTGATACTATGCAGCAAAATATCGCAAAACTTCCGAGCAATACCGCTTAAATATGCATAAATGCGAATATTATATACTGTCATGCGACATAGTTTTGTTGCAAACTATGTTGAGAGAATTATCTTGGGTAAAAGCTTTTTATAACGATTTTTTTATTTTCTATTTATTGAGATGAACCATACTAAGCATTTTCGTCCATAGCACATCTATTGTCTTGCCCCGCGTGCCCAACTACCTGCACACGCGAGGACCTCTACAAAGCAACGGACAACGCTGTGCGTGTAGCTGAGTATTGGTCCAAATATATTTGAGCACCAAAATCGATTCGCTAAGAAGAAGAACATTTTCGTAAACCCAAAAATACTGGTATAACCCGCACCGGTAAACACAGATTTATAAATCTTTTACATTTGGTTTGAAAGATGGTATGGCAGTATAGTAATACAGTTTTAAATTATAATAAACAGAACTAGAAATTAATACTTATATAATACAAGTGAATACAAGGATACTGACATAAAACCATGCAAGATTTGAACTTGGTTATGAAAAGGTTTGATAAACTTTGCTTTTTTATAACAAAGCTTTCTTCTACTACAACAACAGCCATTAAAGTCCACTAGACATAGCCTCCCTTTATTGGAGGAATTTGCTATAGTCACCAAGCTTGGTACGCGGGTAGACGAGCGCAGGGCAAGGTGTTGTAGATATACACAGGGAACGAAGCTGGATTGATTCCTCAGTCGCCTTTTACGACACCCACGTATAGTGACGCGGCATCACACGGCACGGGGCGGGGCAGTTTCTTCTAGTAGGTGAGTCATCATCATTCTCCTTGCCTTATCCCGTTCTCTGTCGGGGTCGGCTAACTAACCTCTCCAAGGGGATTTGACGTGGAACCGAGTTTTTACACAGAACTACTGCCATCTGACCTCCCCCAACCCAACCAACCCGACCAGTGCAACCCGAAGGCTAGCCTGGCCCGAATCCTAGGTAAAGTCACATTCAAATATCGTCTAAATTTAAATTTAATGGAATATGGGTTTCATCACGATGTTCCTTAACCGTTCTTCTCGCAGTTTGCAACCCATGCGTAGGTAGTTTTTAACTAGGTTTATTATGTCTAAGTTATTAAAGTAGGTTAAGTTTGTCTTTATTTAGTATCTTACCTAATGAGGAATGTGCAGTGCCAATACAAACCTTTCTTAGGTTTAATGGCACCAAGTATTGTGTAAAATATATATTTAAAAAATGAAATAAATAAATAATAAATAAGAGCAGTTTGTAAGTGTACGTGAGTTTTTTCACAGCATTATGTCCTATGGAATTTTGTTGTGGGGTCGCGCAGCTGATATTGAAACAATATTTATTCTTCAGAAAAGGGCCATTAGAGCTATTTATAAACTTGGCAGTCGTGATTCTCTAAAAGAACTGTTTAAGGAAATTAATATTATGACTGTGCCATGTCAATATATTTATGAAAATATCATGTATGTAAGAAAGAATATTCATACTTTCACAAGAAATCATGAAAGACATAATCGTAATATAAGGAGTAAAAATAAATTAGATCAACCTAAGCATAGACTAGCTAAAGTTAGGACTTCATTTGAAGGTTTAAGTATACGATACTATAACAAAATACCGGAAGATATATTAAGTTTGTCTGAGAGTAAATTTAAATCTATTATTAAGAAAACATTATGTTATAAAGCCTATTATAAGTTAGATGATTACGTTAATGACAAAGAGGCATGGTCCTCTGATTTTCCAGCGCAGCACAAGAAACATGCAGTCATTTTTAATACCAAATCGGGACGTGCATGGAACTTAAAATTGACATAAATAGAAAGGAAGACTTAATTAAGACGAAACAGATAGAATTATCTACTGTAGTACTTTTATTTTATTTTAGCGTAGCCGTCTTTTGGGCTATTAATATATTTTAAATCTTAGCTAGGGTAGCTTAGGTCCTCTGGTACAAATTGTTAATTGAGAATAGGAGCACTTTTGAGCAGGTTTTTGGGTGGTTTTCCTGTTCAGGGGGTCCGGCTGATTTACATGACACATGTAAATATATTTTTTGAAATATTTACTTTAATAGCTACATGCTAGTAAGTTACATGCTGTGTGGTCAGCCTGGCCGGCCCCGAGGCAGTGCCTTTTTTATCCCACTCGTGCCGCGTTTCTACTAGGAACATAATTTATTTTTAGCGACAGTATTGTATTGTAAATTTTTGACTTTCTGAAAGAATTCGTTGTGAATCTACTTGGAAATAAACGATTGAAATTTGAAATTTGAATTTGAAAACACCTAAATGGCGGGGATCGAACTCGGGTCTCACGATTGTAAGACCTTACCACTTCGCCACCGACGCTCTAGGTGAGAAAATCCAAATAAAAAGTTTTTCCCGGGCTACTTAGACAACTCGTTATGAAAATATCTTCATAATATTCAAAATTGCTTTCAATAGCTAACGAACCTACCCTATAAATTCCCCAAATTTAATCCAATCTCATAAATTCGGATTAACTACAGGGGTATCTCATAATTTTTCATTTGTCTATAAGCCCATCGAAGTATAAAATCGGCTGACTATTACACCAAAATTATAGGTCATTTTTAAAGAACACTTATTTATTGATTTTATGCAGGAAGTGATTAGTTGGTTTATGATTGATTGAAGCTGTAATAACAAAACTAAAAATACAGGAAATTGTTTGTCCCTAAACAACTTGAATTTTTATAGGTGTGTCAAAAATTTGTAAACAATTTTTTCTTGACTTGGTGTCTTCCAGATTTAGTTAATATTAAAACGTTATCTAAAAAAATATTTTTGTTTTTTTTTTAATTTTTTTATATTGGTAAAACAGTATTTATAAGGACCACCAATAGTCTTAATAAATACAAATTCCTTTCGAATACACATTTTCCTTTTACTCACTAACTACAACGTAAGAAACGGTTGTCGTTAACAGCTGTTTATAAGCAGTAAAAGGCGTTCAACCATAAACTCAACAGTTTACGGTTAACGCTTTTACACATAATAAAAGAAAGTACATAACCACTTTACAGTGAGACGTAAGCACATTTAAAAAGTAGAAAACAATATTTTGGGTGGTCCTGGTTCAAACTAAGAAAAAAAGGCGATTGATAAAAAATGTCACATCAGACACTTATTAATAGGCTTCATATTTGTATTAAGTAGGTATATTTTTATAGTACCCTTTCATGCTACCTTAAAAACAGAATACCTTTCACCCTCCAATTTAACGATTGAATGTAAAGAATCATTTTTAATTTTGTTACACTCTACTGTAAGAGTCTGTGTCCAGACTTATGGTACATGGCAAAATGCAAGTATAATTCCCTGGTCCATCATAGAACAACGCACGCTTACAATCCTATTCAATGTTACACTTCGGTGTAAGCTAAGGTCATTGTAACAGCTGTTTCACACGATGATAAAGGTCGTTCGACCGTTATAAACTCAATGGTTTACGCTCTACACCGCAATGGTAATAGGCAGTCGAGACGTCATTATTCTACGACTATGTAGCATCTATTGCTTGTTAATCTTTCTATGGGCTACATAAGTTGTTCTGTTTATTTTTTTATTTCACCGTGGTTTATAATTTAATGTTATTTTTATTTCGGTATCAAAATTATTGCTCTTAAATATTAAGGTGTTAATTTTCTTGTCTTTATTCTCACGTTTAATTTAAACTTTTGTTACACTTCGGTTTGATGCGCAGCCCTAGTAATACAGTTTTACATGAAAACTTATTGCTCTAGGCTCACTAATCAAATACAAAGAAGACTAGCTGTGAGCAATGTTGTCTAGGCACCATCAATGTAGTCATGACGTCACAGATTCTGAATACTACTCGCTATTGGTTGGCGGTACTGCCGATGCGTTACTCTCACCCCGCGCGCGAGTTTCCCCCAATTTCTTATAGAAAACGTCGCACTCATACGCCATCTCTTCTATAGGGGGTGTCAGGAAAAGTACTAACTTCCTTTCAAGGGATGAATCAGCCCATTAGCCCAAGAAAATAAACAACATTTCCCGAGGAACATAGGCCGAAATAAGAAAAAAAAAATGGATCTCACATACAAACTGACTCAGCCATTTGTTACATATATGGGAAGTCCAAATTTTTTTACTTATTTGCTCTCTGGCTGCGCTTTATATTCTATACCATAAAAAGTGTAGTAGGCAATCAAGAGTCGGTGTGATAGGAGGTCGTAGAACAGAGGGCATTCGACCATTATAAACTTAATAGTTTACGTTCTATACCGTAATAGGCGTAGTAGGCAGTCAACACATTTACGTCCCGTTAAACGCTTATTGAGCGGCTTGTGGGCAATCGGGCATATTGACATAGCATTAAGGCAAATCCCACATCTGACGTCCGTTGGTGCGGACTACGTAATATACGAGGTATATTGCATCTAGCAGCAATAAAGCGAATCTCATATCTGACGCCCGTTGCTAAAGAGATAGGTAGGTGTGATGCATCTACTACAATGCAAGCGTTGATATCGAGTCAACGTCAGCTATGTGAAATTTGATTTCCGTGGATCTGACAGACGCATGCGTTACGGATGCGCTAAAATGCGCATCAACGAACTCTTGTTTGTGGCACCATCATTTACAAGGTGAATAAAACAAAGAAAATCTAAACATACTACGTTAAAAAATAAACATGGCAAGAATAATTAGTTATAATGAACTTTCAAGTTCATTTTCAAGCCGGTCCGTAATAGAAGATATCTGTTTATCTTCATAAGTCAATTCGAAAGACCATTAGAAAGACAAGATTATAAACAAAACGTTATTAAATGCATACTAAGATTGCCAGTCTCATAGTAAAAAAACATATTTCATAGTGTTTCTAGAACCATTGAACCGATTTTAATCTTCTTCTTTTTTTCGTGTGGGACACCGAGTCGTCCAACTGATTTTAATGACTTTTTTCAAGATGTCTTGTGTGTTAATTGTAGTAAACATCCTCCTTGCCTTATCCCGTATCTATGTCGGGATCGGCTACCTGCCCTAAGGGATTTGACGTGAAGCGAAGTTTTTACACAGAACAACTGCCATCTGACCTCCGAAACCTGAAAGCTAATCTGGCCCGAATACTAGGCTAAGTCACATTCAAATATCATGATTCAAATTATCATTATTTGGAGTCATAAATTTGTTTTGTTTTGAGTTATGATTCCGGATGCATGTCTTTTCTAGAAATTTGCTTATTTTTATGCAAGAGGAGATGTTTTGGAAAAATACATTCTGTAATAGATTACTGATTTTCTTTAATAATTATCTGAAATTAGTTTATTGTAAAAGTCACCTTATGATAAAACTATACGTAAAGTTGAACGTCTTTATTGCTTACTCCGGTGACCAATAAAATTTATAGGGAGTTTATTTTTTC
This sequence comes from Keiferia lycopersicella, assembly GCA_029255805.1. Classification (NCBI taxonomy): domain Eukaryota; kingdom Metazoa; phylum Arthropoda; class Insecta; order Lepidoptera; family Gelechiidae; genus Keiferia; species Keiferia lycopersicella. Next base: position 3,603,300 of record JARACZ010000028.1, read on the forward strand.
ATTGTAAACTTTTATGTATAAAGCAATAATTTGCATCTGTTATAAATATTTGTTAGGTAAAGGTGAACAAAACAATCGTGTCTGTTCTGAAGTTCACTACATACAATAAAGCTTCTTCTTCTTTTCGTGTGGGACACTGAGTCGTTCAACGACCCGATGAACCCTAGTGTAAATTACTATTCTTACTCAGTTAAGCAATCGAGGAATTGGCTACTTGGCTTACAATTCAAATGAGTAACTTTTTTACCGACATTTTGTACAAAACATATAATGTTGTGCTGCTCAAACTCTAAGAATTGGACTGCAGTTACATTACATTATTTTGGATGGCGTCAAAATAGTAACTTTTATATATATTTTTTTATTTTTCAACTATAATTTTTAATCTAATTTGAAATTAGTATTCTTAGTTAATAGTTATCACAGTAATAGTTTTCGTATTTTATAAATTACCCTCTCAAGTACCGACTTTAATGCCCTATACGTAAGCAATTGAGCATTCTGGACTATAAGAAAGCAGTCGTCGATTTTGATAGAGGCCTGATTTTTTCCACAATTTCCCATTAATATTTGCTTGACTTGGCAATATCGATACTTTTTACAAGCATAGCCACAAATTAGGAGGACGACGCGGCGGGCTTTTTACGCTTTTTTACTCGAAAGGCGTAATATTAATAGGATATTTTTATTATAAACAGTCAACAACAAAACCGCTACTATTAGAATTTTAGTATCAACATTGTAGAGCAACATAGTTTCTAATCTTAGATATTCTTGGTAGACACTGTCATAAATCCATCGATTTTCCTGTTAATCATAATTTTAATAGGCTAGTGGGCGTCTTTAGATTACGTGAAGATTTTTGGCAATATATCTTTCGAATTGATCCAAACTGGTCGCAAACAGTCATTGACCACAAAGTCTGGAAAGAGAAAGTGGAGGCCTTTGCCCAGCAGTGAGTTAGTATAGGCTAATAATATATTAATAATAAAATATCTTTTGACAAACTATCCGAATGGTGCCGAAAGTTTGTGGGATTCATCCACACCACAACGATGGGATAGACTCTTCACTGACCATTGGGTACCTCTATGGGTCGAAACCAACAACCAAGTTTTTTTGAAGACTCTGGATGCACCAAATTGGCTCTAGACCGTACTGAGTATCAATTAAGTCACGATGAAATGTAAAAAAACGCTCCGCATATAAGTCCTGAAACGCGGTATCGAAGTGTTTACATTGATTTTTATTATATACTCCTTCCCATATATGCTCGGGCGAACCAGTCGAGCCTTTGTTCACAACCCCCGACCAGGGTTGATTACCTATGTCTTCACCAATGTCGTCATTCGACCACCTGGTCTCATCATCATTCCTCCTCTAAACAACCACCACTAGGTTGCATGTTGAGTGGAATATCTACCTTCTTTCTTTTCTTGTGGGACACCGAGTCATCCAACAACCCGATGAACCCTGGTGTCACAGTTTTTTAACCGCCTACTACAAGGTTCCTGTTTTGTTGTTTATAAATTATGAAAATACCTAGAAAATGTTGAACTACGAAAGTGCTTTTTTATTTTATTTTATTACTTACAAAATAAACAAAAAATTCGGATGTGTTAATTTTATCTGCTCACAAAAACAAAATTTCCTAGCTAACATTTTTCTCTTTTAATTAAAACACGAGTATTTTCACATTTTCAATATCAAAATATTTTTCGCTAACAAGATATAATTGGAAGCCATAGCAAAAAAAATCGTTTATATTGGAATTTTGTGAAGAATTCTTAATTTTTCCTGTGGAATCTTTCCCGGATGAATCTATACAAAAGACGTTCCTAAGATTACAGGAATATTCACTTTGGCTTGACAACTTAATTTATCTGTAGAAGTAGAATACAATACACAGGGTGGCTCCGAACTGCCGTCATTCCTAAATACGTTAAACTCAACAGATGAAACTGTATAATATGACTATAATTATGAATATTATGAACTTAGTAGGATAGCACACTTGACGTACGACAGATCGCAAAAATATAGCAGCGGTTTGTGAGATCCATTGAGAAAGCTACCCAGGAGACCGACGCTAGACACCCTATAGAAGCCGTAAAAGCTTCCTGTCTTCCGTGGCGCTTTTAACAGAAGACCCTGCGCAGGCTAGGACATGCCTGTGGAAAGATGCCGCAACGCTCGAACCGTACATCCCGACACAAGAAGTCCTTCCCCCAGGCAGCGACCTCCAGTGGTCAGTATGGAAGTCCCTTAACCGACTTCGTACACAGGTTGGTCGCTGTAGGGAGAACCTTTGTCGGTGGGGCTATAGCGACTCCGACCAGTGCCAGTGTGGCGCTGTCCCACAGAGCATGTCTCACCTGCTAACATGCCCAGCGTGCCCCGACTCCTGCACGCTAGAAGATCTATGGGCGGCCACTCCGAACGCTATTAATGTGGCCACATACTGGTCAAAAGAAATTTAGTTCGTCTCGACTCGCAAAGAAGAAGAAGAAGTGAGATCCATACTAGAGATGTCAATACTAAAACCGCTCAACCGCTGTCGACGCAGCGCTATCGCAGTGTCGCAAAAAACTACTGAGACAATAATCCAGGGAATGGGCAGCAGCGTTTCTTGTGAATTAGAGACTTTCTAGAGCCACAGATAGATAGATAGATAGATAGATAAACTCTTTATTGCTTACAACAAACACAATATTAAAATACAAAACGGTACAATAAACTTTAACTAAGAGTAAGCAAAGGCGGCCTTATCGCTTGTAGCGATCTCTTCCAGGCAACCTCTACCTTTACAGAGACAACTTAACAATTTGCAAGTAGCTGCAGAAGCAAAAGAAAGTTAAATTTTACAAAAATTACAATTAATACCTAATTAATATATCAGTATATCTATAAGCATACATACATACATACAAGCATACATACATACATATATATGTACAATAAACATATTACAATAATCACTTACACATTTGTTCTGAAGTATACGTCAAGTGCCACGTTTTTAAGAAAATATAGATGGCGCGCAATGGGATACTGTGTATTACTAATGGGATACTGGGTAATGTTATCTCTTTGATAGGAGTGTCAATATGAACAAAAAAGTTCATACCTAGCTCCTGAACTGCGCCATCAATATTCACTTTTATACATATTAAACATCTGTAACAGCCGACGCCAATCCGCCTGCCAACCGTGGTGAGCATGGCAATACCTCCCGATATGGGGAGGTGGACTGTTTAAGTTTTTAAGGTTAAGATTATGACTTTCTTTCCTATAACCTTTACTATGACTATGAAAAAACATAGTCCAAACAGTTAAGAAAATATCTCCCATTGTTTCTTCGGTCTGTTGATTTTTTTAAACTTTGATCTTTGGTCCTTTGGGAAAGTCGTTCGGTTTAGCGTTACGTCATCATCATCATCATCTATTTAAGGGCATTGCTCTTGTCGTTGGAATATCCGCCAGCTTTCTCTGTCATACGTACGTATCTAAAATAAAATAGATTAAGAAGTATTCATCGGTTTCATCGGGTCGTTGGATGACTCGGTATCCCACACAAACAGAGAGAGAGAGCAGTATTCTTCCGCCAAGAGTCAATTTGAACTCATTTGCCACTCTAAAGGAACTGTTTCATTGATTTGTGATTCGATTATAAAGTCAATGTAATTTTAACTGTGATGATCACTGGGCCGAAAAGGAATTTTGTTATTACATTAGATTTTCCTTAAATTTGGAAGTTGGAAATGAATATTTTCTGTTGTAAGGTGAAAATCAGCGTTTTAAAAAAGTTTTTTTTTGTATATGTACGAATACATGTCTAAGTACTTACTAAGTTTTTTATACAAGGGACAATTGGCAGTCACATAAAATTTATCGTTTGATGTAGGCCTATAATACCTACCAATGAGAGTGGAAGTAGTAAAAATGGACTTAGGAATACTTATTCATCATTATATTCCTTGCTTCATGCTTCTGTCGGGGTGGGCTACCTAACCTAGGGGATTTGACATGGAACCAAGATTTTCATCGGAATTCATTCGGAACCATCAGTGGTTTAGCCCGCAATGTTCTAACCGGACTTGGAACTAATTTACCAAGTAATATTAACTTTGTGAGCGATCCACTAAGAATCAAACCCGGAACCTTCTGCGTAAAAGGCAGTCGCACTACCACTGCGCCACATCTCTTCCAGTGGAGTGGACAAATGCCTTTAACAGGTGAAATGCAATACACGTAAAGTCATGTATCATTTATGCCAACAAAGCGCATTGCGACAGACACAGGTGGAATATATCGTGTTTTATGCAAAAACATACCAGGTGTTAGTGACAGCCTGCATACACGCCATAAAAGTGAATAACTTTCATACGCATCACGTCTTTATCCCTTGTGGGGGACGTAGAGCAGTCAGGAACGTAAAAATTTGGTCGCTATCGCTACGTCTGACAAATATCGAGGGCACTACCAGATGATTCGTGTATTAGAGTTTGATACGTAAATACGAAGTATGAAATCCCGAATTACGCTGCTACGAACGTTCTCTATATAGTAGCGATAGGTTGTCAGCCTGTCGCTTGAAGTTGTAATACACATGAAACCCTCGAGTCATTAAGTCGCCTCCTACGACACCCGTGGGAAAAACTGGGGTGATGCTATTCTAAGCCGGCATCACACGGCAACAACTTTCCCCTAGAGACATGTCAGGAAATTATTTTTTTGACTGCTTATAGTAAAAGTAGTCAGCTGATCGTGATTTTGAATGAGATATTCGCTGAAGAATATCTATTTCTATGGAATATCAATTTTTTTTTTCAGTTTGATGGTCTGTGTGCACCCCATCAGTATTTGGAGGGCTGTCTCATGCGCCCTGTATATAATTTAGTACTCGTGCTATCCCGAAACATATTAAATTGCTAATTTACGAGAACAAGTTACACTGGGTATTCGAATTGTTGAAACCAGTAAATTGAAAAGTTAACAAAGTATTTTCAACATGATTGGACTTCTCAAAAGGATTTTCACAAAATTTCGTATGAACAGGCCTTCATAGGTTTCATTCTTCAAAAAAACGTTTTTGTGAATTGTTTTTAAACTAACAACGTGATCTATTAAAACGTAGAAAGAGAAAAACCAAGCAAGACATACATACATATATCACGCCTTTATCCCTTGCGGGGTAGGCAGAGCGTTAACAGCCATAAGAATATGGTCGCTATCGCCACGTCTGACATTTTTGAGTATTGTTTTCAAAGGGTGTTTCAGAAAACATGTGTATCACTATAGTGACAGGTTGTCAGCCTGTCGCCTAAAAAATGCAATACACCAATACTCTCGAGTCCCTTAGTCGCCTCTTACGACACCCACGGGAAGGACGTAGGGTGATGCTATTCTAAGCCGGCATCACGCGGCACCAAGCAAGAACGGTCCACCATCTGCTTATTCAAGTTTATTTATTTACAAGTAGATTCACTATAAATTATTTTAGAAAGTCAGTAAATTACAATAGAATACTGTCTCTGAATAAATAGAAGTCATTGTAAAAAAGAGAAAATTGTCAGTCAAAATTTACTCTTTTTATAACAATTTTATGCTCTTAGTAGAAACGCGGCATGAGTGGGATATTTTTTTTAAAATAAAGACACAGGATGGGGAGGGGGCGGGGCTGACCTCACAGCATGTAATTTTCCAACTGCTCTTTCTTTCTTTCTTTCTGACACCGTTTGACCTATCCATTTAGCAGATTAAAGAGGAGAATAATGTAATAAAACATTGAAAATTAAGTTGAAATTGAATGCCTAAACAAAATTTGGCTAAAACCGGTACTTTGCGGAGAAGTTGTTTGGCGTAACCAAACTCCTTGAAAAGTATCTCCGAATCTTCGATAACTTGACAGGATCAAATCACTTAGGACGACTAGTGTTGTCTGTAGACGTTCTGCAAGATATTGTAGTCCTTTAGTCGCCTTGTACATACACGGGTTGGAATAGGGTGATGCTATTCTAAACCGGCTTCACACGGCAACTACTGTATACTACTACAATGTAAGTGGTATCTATCTACCTTAGCTTCGTCTCTTCTAAAAACTCCACACCTGAAAAAAAAAATATTCGATCAATGTCATTATTTTTGGTTCACACATACAAATACACAAATCACGCCTATAGGTATCCCTGGCGGGGTGGGCAGATCTTTAACAACAACCGCCAAATTAGGGTCGTTATTGCCACGTCTGAAAAATGTTTTAGGGCCGTTTCACATAAGTCGTGTTTCACTATAGTGACAGATTGTCGCCTAAAATTGCAATACACATGAAACCTTCGAGTCCCTTAGTCAGCTTCTACGTTACCCACGGAAAAGAAATGGGGTGATGCTATTCTAAGCCAGCATCACACGGCAACCTCTAAAATATCATAAATTCCTGTCAAAGCAGGTGCTAGCGGAAGTTTATTATATTTTGTTGGTAATAATTTGCTTTAAAACAAAATATCCCTGTCGTATAAAACATTTTTATAACACGCTTTATACCTTCAAATTATTATCTCCTGCGGAAACGTGTTAGCTTAAAAGCTTATCAATATTTCTGTAACGAGGTGTAGAGGGCAAAAAAAGGTTATAAAATACAGGGTGTGAAAGAAATTGCTGCAAATATTTTAAGGGATGAACCAGTCCATGAAATTGAACAACTTTCCCCAAGGAAGATAAGTCGAAATATGAAAAAAAATGTTGACATCCATACAAAATTACCGGTCGACCAAGGCAATTTATATGGATGGAAAGTCCGAAATTATCTGGGGGCACGGCAGTGCCCCCGCCATCTGGGGGCACGGCAGTGCCCCGCCAAGTCGAGCTAGAAAGCGGCACAGCCGTACCATCCTTTTCTCGAAGCGGTTCAGGCCATTTTCAACACCTTATAACTTTCTTGTGGATAAAACAAAAGACTTGAAACTTCAGGAATCAATCAAAAGCCCTGTAGATACGGTATATTTCAAATTTCGTTCACTTTGAACCAGTGGTTTAGGAATTATAGCTAGTCAAATTTCTTAATTTTGTCACTGACTCACTCACTGACCGATCATCAAAATTCTAAGGCACTTCTAGCAGACATAGAGACTTTTAATTTGGAATATAATTTGGGTTTAGTGTATAAATCAAGGAAAAACTTAAAAATCTAGCAATTTCAATGCAGTTTTCTAGATAAACCGATAGCATAAATAACTTTGTAATTCCATAGAAATGTACTGTTTACCAAGTTATATTTTGCTGTCGCTCCTAAAATACTTTGTTTTGGTCCAGCAAAATAATCACAGATGTCGCTGTTAGTTTCTAAAACACGCTATCGCTATTTTTATGTCCATCGCGAACAGTTTCCAATATGTATAGCCTATGCTATAACTATACATAAAAGTCAAGGCCTCAGTCTGAATAATGCGCTGATGGATATAGGTTCAGCTGTATTTACATCTGGTCAAGCTTATGTAGCACTATCAAGAGTAACAAGTCTGGGCGGCTTACATTTTATAAACATAGACTTTGGAAATATTAAAGCGCAAGAATCTGCAATTTGTGAATACAATAGACTAAGAAGCATTTACCGTCCAGACTTGACAAAAATCATTACTGCAAAGATTCCGAGAAAACCACATAAAGATAGAGAGTGGGCTATGAGAAAAACCGTGGCTGAGGCTCAAGAAATGACTTGGCAATCGCACTGAATGTATTAATTTTAATATGTATTACACGTTAACCTTCTGTTCTAGTGCGATGGCTAAGTCATTCAATTTATTGTAAACATTAAAATATATTGAAAATATTTATATGGTCACTATAAAATAATGTTTATTAACTAATTACGTAATTAATTAAGATAGATCTCTTAAGTGGGGAATGAACAAATCGATAGCCGACTTGGTTTCAAATGGTTCTCATACCTTTTGTACGGTTGAACAGCTCAGTAGCGAGACTTGGATTTTTTTATATATTAATGTTTTTGAGGGGATTTTTCATTATCTCGACCTATGTTGGGAAAATTGTTCAGTTTCATAGACTGATTTACACCTCAATATAAAATGAAAGGGAGGCAATGCTTAAATTTTCGCAGGTTATTCATATAACGAAACCGCACAACTGATTTTCTAAAAGAAAGATGATTCTGTGCTTTGAAAGGCACGTTAAGACGTCATTCCCGGTTGCTGCTTATATTTACTTAGGCAGGGCGGTCAATCAAGTGGATTTAACGAAAAACTGATAAATAATTTATTGCAACACTCATACTCGTAAATAGCAGAAAAGACACATACATACACATATACATATATCACGCCTTTATCCCTAGGGGTAGGCAGAGCGTTAACGGCCGTAAGAATACGGTAGCTATCGCCTCGTCTGACATTGTCGAGTATTGTTTTCCAAGATTGTTTTAGAAAACATGTGTATCACTATAGTGACAGGTTGTCAGCCTGTCGCCTAAAAATTGTAATACACCAATACTCCCATGTCCCTTAGTCGCCTCTTACGACACCCGCGGGAAGGATGTGGCACCCCACATCTATGCTATTCTAAACCGGCATCGCACGGCAGAAAAGGGTTTTTTTTTATTCACATTTACGCCGAAGATCGAAAATAAATGCTCGCCATTTATTAGTTGCCATCTATAAACAGAGATGGCAGTTATTGCTACCATAATTCAGATCCATCGCTGATAGTAAGCTATTATGAGTATAATATTTTCAATATCACGCTGAAATGAGAGCGATTATTTAAAAAATATATTTTTTAATTATATTTTGTACTAAAACTCAGTAACAAACTAAATGTTTATATTTAACTGGATACATGTTTTATCAATCGTACAATGACTGCCCGCCTAAATAAGAATTAAGAATGATGCAGCGCTAATGCAGCGCTAGCGCAGCGTCGTGCGTTAGACCTATGTCGCGAGCGATTTTTGTATGGGGAGTTACCTTTTTAGTATGGATCTGACAGGCGCATACGTTAGCGCAGCCTTATTTTTGCGCAGAAATGTGATAACAGGCCTCTGGCGAATCGCACACTTGGCGCACAACGGAGCGCTGAAATATAGCATCAGTCTGTCAGATCTATACTAGAAATGTCACTCTTCATTCTAAAACCGCTAAATGTCCCTTCGCTGTTATATCCCTCTCGATAAAAGTCCCTGTAGCTAAAAGTTCCTGTAGCTAAATGTCCTTGTAGCTGAATGTCCCTGTAGCTAAATGACACCCTCTCGCTTTATCTATCTAGTGAGAATATGGCTAGATTAAATAATATCACGGAAACGAGTCTGACCATAAAGAGTAGATAAAAAATGACGGCGCCACTTTCTTCGCGATCAGAATCTGACAGATAACGCAACAATTAACTATGGCAACAATTTTTCAAATACATTTTTTTTTATTCCATGTCAATTAATTTTTACTCTATCTGGCCCAGCTACACAACTGCGTAGGACCTAAACACAACCTTTTACCATTTATCGATTTTAGCTTAGCAATTTTTTTGCTATGTTCGATTTTTCAACGCTGTTATCACTTTGCCGGATAATCTCGTAGCAAAGTTCATTCAATTTACGATTTTCAATGTTTTTTTCTACCTACATTTTCGTTTCGTTTTTTTTAATAAAATTTTCTTTTGTAATGAAAATTCCTGTTGATTTGGAGATTTGATTTGTATTACTACATGACCGCATCATGCCTTTATCCCTTGCGGGCTAGGCGGAGCGATAACGTCAATAAAATGCGCTCGTTATTGCAACATCTGATAAACTTTTGAGAGCCGTTTCTATAAATCACTTCTTCTTTACGTAAGAGCCATGATCTTTTCGGTGGAGCAACCGACAATAAAATACACGAATTGGATTTTCGAACGTACATACTTACTAGAAAAACTTTACCTTCATGGTTTTAATTCCTACCGTGATCTTCACTAACCAAAAATTTTTCTGATTTAAGAAGTCAACTTATACTAGTTTTCATTCAGTTACTAAGAACAACCAATATGATTTGATCCCTTGACACAGTGTATATGTTTATAACAGTACATCACAAGCTAATCTACATCACTCTCCCGTGGGCAACATTGTATAAGGATGAAAGACGCCAATCCGTCAGGTCCCCTAGGGTGTCATTGTGTTCAGAAGTGCAAGGCAATTTATCTTCTGCTAGCGAATAAAGAAGTTCTTGCCAGCTAATTATGCGGATGATTTTATGACTTTGTGATAATAAAAATAACAAGGTGCTGAACATATTTGTCTTTGTGATGGGAAAATAATAATTAAGGTGCTTAAAGTATTTTCAGTTGTAAACCAACCTAATTGATGAAATTTAATGACTAAGGAATACATTTTCAACTCCTTTTTTAAATAAAGAATTTTGGTAAATTACGCCAAATCTCTAGAGGTTTACTCAGCGAATTCCTATATGTACAGGTTTGCTAGGCAATATTATTTTCAGACGAAAAGTATTTACAAAATTCTATACATAACCAAATACCATAAAACACCGTCTCCGCATCAATGTTGCGGCGATCGCAGATTGTATTAGTGTGACAGCTGTCAATAACCGCCATATCATCCAATGCATGTGGGTTTATTAATTCTAGAAAGATCTGTAGGCCTGTAAAATAAATCTTTCTGATAATTTAGTCAGTATTGAAATTGAGAGCTCAGACAGTGCGGCAGACTCCTGCAGTTGATCTAGCTTTGCACGTATCGACTCCTCGTACCTGTACAGTCGGCCAAGAAGGCTGAGAGGGTGGCGCAGGTCCTGGGTAACCCTGCGTTTTCCATAATTGCGTCCCAGGCAACGCAGTAAGTATCTATGCTCTTGCCTCATACACTACCATTATACCCTACCGTATATACGTCATGGACGTATACGGCCAAAGATTTAAATTGAAGCAATGAGTGCCGAAATACCGAAGACGAACGGTCCAGGCTATTTCCACTTCAATTCACGCATGGAAATGAATAGATATCGCTTCAGGTTAAAAGCCAACATTATTAAGGACTAGCCTGCTATGGGTGCAAATGACTTATCGTAGAGAACGAAGCTCACAAGAGTTGCCACAAGACACTTGTGAGACCGATGTCTCGCAGATTTGCAATCAAAGATCATCTAGACCATCATCATTGGCCTCATACGTCTGTGACAGTAGACAATCCAAACAGTGTCTGAGGGAAGACTGGTCGTGGCTTTTAAGACGATTTTCCAAAGATTTTTCCCAGGACCTGCGCCACCCTCTCGGCCTCCCTCCCTGGCTGACTTCACAGGAACGACGAGTCGCGGACTAGCGGAGCTAGATCGGCTGCAGGAGTCTACCGCACGATAGACCTCTCTGCACGATAGAACTTAGTCACACGCACCTGACGGAGACCGCGTTCCGGGTTTAAGTGTGGAGTTAACCTTCTCAAGGACCGGTTTTGGGTCGGGTTTTTCCCTCGGTCGCTTCTTACGACCCCCAAGGAAAGAGAGGGGGTTGTGCTATTCTACTTTGCCGGGACCACACGGCTAATCTAGACCATAGTTATCCTTAGTCGTGACAAAAATGATAAATTACCCAAAAGCATGTTACGCTAGGTAATAAAGGAACTAGCAAAAATGCCAAGTTAATAAGAACATAGCAAAAGAAAGAGCAAATTAGTACAATTTGCAACACACGAAAAAGAGATCAAGGAAAACACTGTCTTACTGACAAGGACTGATCGATGTTGAATTACATTTTCTGACAAACTAGCAAAATAACGCAATAAAATATGAATTGCTTCACTCGTAGACGCAATAGGCCCCGGGAGACAAGTTAACATTTATTCTTCGCTTGTAAGAGTCCCTTGGGGCGAAAACAGCGTCACCTAGTTAGAGAAAATTGTGCGACATGTTAAACTATGTAATATTTCTTTTTACATTTTTACAGAGTGTAAAAAAAAAATTGCTGCAAACATTTTAAGAGGTGAACCAGTCCATGAAACTGAACAACAAAAACAATTGGTTGGGCCTTGCATACAAAATTACTAACCGACCAAGTCAATTTGTATTGGGGGCTAAAAATTTAAAAATAAAATAAAATAAATAAATAAATCGTTTATTTTCAAGCATAATTTTGGCGATTCACATTATTGGGCCCGCCAAACTGTAAACACAGTTTGTTGGCGGAGACACGATACTCTCATTGTACATTTTAGTTTGCCAACTATTATCCTAATAGGTTAACCTACTTAAAATTTCAAATTATTGGTGCATGCATAACATAACTAATTTCAATATTTGACAATAACAATTCTTTAATTTTACGTTTGAATGTATATTTTGACACATCATTTTCATTTACGGTTAAATCATTAAATATTTTTGGGACTAAATTTAAATTTGTTTCCATATTTCGAACTGTGTTCCTATGTTCCTTGGGGAAAGTTTTTTAGTGTCATGGGCTGATTCACCTCTTAAATATATATGTAGCTAATAATTTTACAACTTACATATCACAGCGTAGAGTCTTTGTTTAATATTTTACAAAAATTAAACGCGGTAATGTCTTATGCCGTGTGATGCCGGCTTAAAATAACATCACCTCATTTCTTTCCCGTGGCTGTTGTAAGACGACTAAGAGACTCGAAGATCATGTGTACGTATTACAAGTGTAGGCAACAGGCTGATAACCTGTCACTACAGTGATACTCGAATTAAGTACTGTAAACCCATCATCATTCACCTTGCCTTATCCCGTTTCTTGGGGTCGCCTAGGGATTTGACAAGGAAGCAAGTTTCAAATAGAGCGACTGCCATCTAACCTCTACAACTCAAAGGCTAACTTGGCCCGAATCCTAGGTTAAGTATATTTGAATGTTTTTCCTACATAGTTAGAGCAGCCGGTAAATGTACGTGAATAAAACCACATGGCGGGGATCGAACTCAGGTCTCAGGTAAAACCGGTGTCCTAACCACTTGGTCACCGACGCTTCAAACAACTATAAACCCATTCAAAGCAGAACTCAAAACTACATACAAAACTCCATACAACGTTAACTAGTTGTTTCCTTACATAATTAACAGAACACAATTGCTAAGTAGGCAGACAATTATGTAGAATTGTTCGATACAAATGTACCGAAGTGGTGAAGGTAGTTAACTAAAGTAGATAAACAAAGACCCACGTACATACATAAGTACTTTATTAAATATGCATCGTCCACTTAACGCACGACGGACCGCTAAAAATATCGCAGCGTTCTGTCAGATCCATACTAGAAATGTCAATCCCCATACTAAAACAGCTCAACCGCTGTCGACGCAGTGCTATCGCAACGTCATCCGTCGAGTGCGGTTTTAGTATGGGGAGTGACGTTTCTAGTATGGATCTGACAGAACGCTGCGATATTTTTAGCGGTCCGCCGTGGGTTAAGTATGCGATCCACCTTAGTCTATGAAGCATTTAGATTTGTAGTGACGCTAGCTTTCTGTTGAATTAATCGTTATCTTGTAGATATTTTTTTCCGAGCATGTTTTATACAAACCTAAATAATCCTTCTTGAATAAAATATCTATCTTTTAAAAAATACTTTTCCTAAGAAAAGTTGCGAAGATTTAAAAAAATCAGCGGTATCCGTGACAGATAAGCAGAAAAATGAAATAGCGACTCAATTTTGTGCTAATTTTATGCTATGAATTAATTTACATGTCGTATGACCTGGTAGGTCGCTTAGAATGACGGCAGCTTAGAATAAATAACATCGCCCCATTTCTTTCCCGTGGCAGTCGCAAGAGGTGACAAAACTAACCAAGGATTTACATACATATATAATAATCAAGCCTCTTTTGCGGAGCGGTAGGCAGAGACTACATCCTTCTACTTGCTACGGTCCTGACACACCTCTTTCGCTTCCTCAACATTCGTCAGGCTTTTCATAGAATTTCATCAAGGATTTGAAGTACCGCCGTGTGATAGCAATAGCATCACCCCACATCCTTCCCGTGGGTGTCGTAAGAGGCGACTTAGGGACTTGAGAGTATTGGTGTATTACAATTTTTAGGCGACAGGCTGACAACCTGTCACTATAGTAATGCACATGTTTTCTGAAACAACCTTGGAAAACAATCCTCAAAAATGTCAGACGTGGCGATGACGACCGTGTTCTTGCGGCTGTTAACGCTCTGCCTACCCCGCAAGGGATAAAGGTGTGATATATGTATGTATGTATTTGAAGTACAATTTTAGGCGAGCAGCTGATAATTTATCATTATAATGCTACTACACCGAAATGTGGCGATAACGCTCTGCCTACACCGCAGAGGATAAAAGAGTCATATCTGTGTGTATGTAGTATTTAGCACAATTTCATCCAAACGCAATATTTGTTTAAAGCCTTAGTTAAATAATTCCATTTAAAGTTAACAGTAACAATTTATTTGTACTGTGACCACAATTTGATGTTATTTACAACGACTGCAATTGTTATAATTACATAATTTGTGTTTGTTTAATGTCGATATTTCAATGATTGATTGTTTGTATTGGTGAATTTTAAAAAACAATACACCATCAGGTCGGGTATGAGATTTTTTTCAGAAAACAATACACAATCAGGTTAGGTTACAAAAACAAAATATAAGATCTTCGTATCGACAAAATAATTGGGGCGTCCCACAGGGTAGCATATTAGGTCCTCTACTATTTAACCTATACATTAATGACTTGCCCAAAGCTACCAGTCATGACTGTATTTTATTTGCGGATGATTGCACGATTATACTTAAAGACAGACCGAAAAATAAAATGATTTTAGAACAAACCATTAATAACACATTGTCTACTCTAGCAGACTGGCTAAAACTAAATAATCTAAGTATGAATATCACAAAAACAAAAGCAATAGAATTCCAAACATACAATAGTAAATCTCTTGATCTTGATATTTGCCACATAAATGACAAAATAGAACTTGTACCAGATGCTGTGTTTTTGGGTATCACTCTGGATAAATTTTGCAATTGGAAATCCCATGTTCAGAAAACATGTACCAAGTTGGATAGATTTGTATACGTGCTCAATCGTTTACGTCAAATAGCTTCTACGGAAACGGCATTTTTAGCTTATCACGGCTATGTCTCATCCGTTTTAAGATATGGTATCATCCTCTGGGGCAATTCAGTAGATTCGGAGAAAGTATTCATTGCTCAGAAAAAATGTCTAAAAGCCGCATGCGGAGCGAGTTTCCTCGATACTTGTGTACCTTTATTCAAGAGACATAACATACTTCCTTTTCCGAGCCTGTATATCTATGAGGTGTGCGTATTTGTAAAAAAACATCCTCAATTTTTCAAAAAGAAGTCCGACGTTCGCATTAGGAATGGTAGATATGAAAATAGGCTAATAATTCCTTCACAGACTCTAGCGGTACATAGTAAAAATTCTTATTGCATGTCTGTGAGGGTTTATAACCATTTACCAGACAGTTTCAAAGACAAGAGTTTGAGTCTTTTTAAAAAATGCGTCCATAACCTCTTGATAAAAAAGGTCTATTATTCTGTTGGGGCCTTCCTTAGTGATAGAAATTTAAATAATTAACATTTTATAATATTAATATGACATAATGTAACTCTAATTTTAATTTCTGTTTAATAGTACATTTTATAATAATAATATGACATTTTGTAATTTAATATAATTTCTGTTTAATAACTTTTAAACTAAATCGATAATATTTGTACGTCGTTTTATGTAACGATAGAATAAGCTGGACTCCACTCATATAATATCTGTTTTTATGTACCTTATTCTGACAAATAAATTATTATTATTATTATTATTAGGTATTTTTTTTTTGCGCTTGCAGTTTTTTATCTCACAGCAGAAAAGAGTGTTGCATTTATAAGAAAAATTGTTTCGTCTTTGGTGTAATCCGTCGTTCCTTTGTGATCCCGATTTAATAGATATAGCTTGACCAGAAAGAGTAGAAATTAAATAAAGTGGAATAAAAAAATTGTATTTAAAATTGTTGCCATAGTTAAGCGTTATCTGTCAGATTTGACAGATCGCGAAGAAAGTGGCTCATTTTATAAAACAAGAAATTGAATTACCATGAGTGACATAAAAGATACGCATGTTGTCATATTTCAAACGATGCAAAAATACTGCCACTGAACTCATCTTGATTCTGTTAGTAATTGGTTTTTTTTAAAATGAACCCGCCGTAGAAGACCTTATTGCAAGTGGCACAATGAGCTGGATGCATTTAGTAAGGACTGGCTACTAGAGGCCCAGAGCAGAACAGGATAGAAAGAGAAGAAAGCGGCCTTTGCCCAGCAGTGGGGCTATGTAGGCCAAATAAGATAAGAAATGAACCCTAACTAGATCGATTAATAAATCAAAACCAGAAAATCGATCGCAAAATTTTATAAAAATCGGCGGAGCTATCATTGTATTGATCTTTCTTTTCGTGTGGGGCACCGAGTCGTCCAACGACCCGATAAACCCTAGTGTCAGAATTGTTCAACCGCCTTCTACAAGTAGCAGGCTTCTGACATGGTTGTGTAACGGCCGCCATCTAAGTGATCATAGACAGCAACCGGGACCTACGGCTTAACGTGTCATCCGAAACACGGAACCATCTTACTTACGGACAATCGGGTGGTTCAGCACGCAATGTCCTAACCAGGCTGGGAACAAATTCACAAAATTATAAATATCGACTTTGTGAGTTGACCCACCGAGAATGGAACCCTGAACCTTTTTGCGTCAAAGGCAGTCGCACTACCACTGCGCCACATCGGTCGTCCACATTGTATTGATGATTTTATTGGATTTGATGAACGATTTATGAAATAGGGATCATCAGATTTTTAGACGATTTTGCGTTCCCCAAACAGTATTAGCTACTATTACTACAACCACAACATCCACAAAAACCACTGCTGGACAAGGACCTCCCCATTCTAGAACAGTATTAGACAAGAAATATAAATCATTTATATAAACATTCGAGAATCCAAAGGAAGAAACATATCCTTACTCCAAAAGAGTGGATTTAATACAACTTCGAGATAATAGCAAATACTCCAACGAAAAAGGATAGAAAGCCTGCGATCCAGATCACCAGTGGTGTAAGTCCCCTGTCTATAAAAAAAGGGATGGGTCCATCGAAATCCAGCACAGTAACAAAATAAAGTACGGATAAACGTATCAGAGTCCCGGCATCACTAATTCGATAGAAAAAGGATGAATAGTGTTGTCCAGAAATAAAACCAAATAGTGTCGTTAGACTTACGCTCTACAAAGATATAATGAAAACACTCTAACAATCTGGCATTATAAAAAAGTAAAGTAAAGGCGAGAGTCTTGCGTAAGTATTTAATTTTTTAGTCTAGAAGTGCATCAAACTGAAGTGGCAGTAGAATGACCATATCTGGCGAACGATCGACTAATGGACAGTGGAGTAAGTGGGTTCTGGAACATCTTGAGTGGAAGCCACACCTCAGCAGTCCAGTTTGATCAATCACTTCAAGAGAGTGGCTGGTAGAAAACGTGAGATGGTGCCTTGTTGCGGATTTTGGAGGAAGGGTGCGTCCAGTAGTGGACTATTATAGGCTGATGTGATGTGATGATGTAGAACAATTTTAAACTTTCATGATGCACTAGTGCCTACAATTGTAATATAACGCGAGCGATTACATTGTAATGTCAAACATACTAGGCTGAGAGATACTTGCTGTTAAATAAAAAATACAAAACTCAACACTGATCTGTACTCAGGAGTGTTACAGTTTACAATTTAGTATCATCGACATCGATAACTTTTGGACCCCACTCCATCACTAGTACATATCCTTTCCATGTGACCATCGATTGGCCACACTTGATTTCTTCCTGAGCCCCCACGAGGCTGTTTTGTATTCGGAGGGAAACCGACAAAACGGAAAAAGCAAGAAAAAATATAATTACTTCGGACACTGGCTGTATATCCCCGGGGCGCAACAGAGCGGGAATTTTCGAATTTCGAAGGCAAACAGCAAAAGGCAATTTTGCTGGCGCGAAAGGATTTTTCTACGCGTCAAAAAAAAGTATAACGGATTTTGGTGGCCAGTACTGATTTCTTTTGTTTTGCTTTCACTAGTTCTGCGAATAGTAGAGAACAGAGATGTCATGCGCGACGCGATTTTCATTTTTTCTCTATGGTTTAGAAGAATATTTCGGGCATAGTGAGATATGACAGTAAAATTTACGTTACTTTCTCGCGGTGTTTTCTTGATTGACATGCTTGTTTAGGGCTTATTTTCATTGGTGAATGAAAAACTATCGTCCGTCACTGGCACAAATCGGTTGTTGTGTAAGCAGCTAATAGAAAAAGAGAAATACTAAAAACATTTTGTGAACTTAAGACTGATATACGTATTTTCAACCTACCTAGCCTTACCCCTTTTCTATAAACTCCAAACCGCAAAATCGTGCAGACAGGCATTTAAAAGGAACCTCGGAACTGTCACCCAAAGATACTTGCCTACTTATCGTTTCTGAGAAAGTTATTTTTTTAGAAGGAACTCACCCAAAAAAGAAGCTATGAAAAACTCTACCCAATGACTGATTGACGAGTGCACTTTTATAATAGGTTTGCCATTACATCGTACATATTCTACTCACTGGTAATTTGGAAGGCGTATTAGGGAGGCATCCAAAAAATGGGCAGTAGCGTTCCTTGTGAATACTACAAGACGTTGCACTTCGCATGCCAAAATTCCTGCTAAATATGGTGAGAATAGAATTAACTAGAAAGAGACTAATTTTATGCACTCGAACGTCGTGTTTTTATAAGTAGTATTGTGCTTTTCTGAGCATTTACAAGTTGTACTACTTGTGATATGCTAAGAAGCATACTAGCACGCCAATGATTAGATGATTAGATAGGCCTCTCTCTCCCAAATAAAGCACGTATTAGTAAGTATCTCTGAATAGTATATAAGGTGATGTATGTGAGTAATAAAGGGATTCAGTGTAATCAATGTACTCCTGTGTATCACTTCAGCAACCCCAGCGTAGTTATCGCATGGCGACCGTGACAGTTAAATAAAATAGAGGTGGTAGCTGAGGATTTAAGATTAATTGTTCAAATTTCGGAGCAATTTAATTCGCTGTTCCGGGAAATAGAGTCTTTAGTCAGCACAATGGCGTCTTTTGATTTAAAAACAGCGCTTACGCTGCTTCCGGTAGTTGATAATAATAGTGAAACCCAGTTGGGACAACTTATAGACGGACTAGAATTTTATAAAAGTACCTTGAAGCCAGAGGAACACAAAATGTTAGCTGATTTCGTGCTTAGGACTCGGCTATCGAGTAGGGCTAAAGTTAGACTAAGCAAAACATATATGAATGTTGATAGTCTGATTGGAGATATCAAAAAGTTTTTATTGCCAAAAAAAAGCGTATACTGCAATTTTATCGCAATTACAGCGGTGTAGGCAGGGCAGCAGGAGTATAGCGTCGTTTGGCGATGAGATCGAGAAGCTGATGACTGACCTTACGTTGGCCCAGGCTGATGGGGATGAAGGAGTCCAGAAGATCCTGAGTCCACTAAACGAGAAAACAGCTGTAAAGCGTTTTGCCGATGGGTTAAATAGCCAGCGGATTGGGACGATTGTCTCAGCGAGAGGCTTGAGTTGTCTTAGGGAGGCAATTTTGGTCGCATTGGAGGAGGACGACGTGGTCCCAAATACATCAGAGGGTTGTATGAGTTTTGTGGCTGGACCGAGGCGCTGGTCTCAAAATAGTTACCAACGTGGTAATAATCATATTTGGAATAATGGCAGAGGTGGAGGTGTGAAGCTATCTAATGCGCGCTATGTAGCGAGTCAGCAAGGTCGGGGCCGCGTGAATCATACGAACAGAGGTCGTAGTCACGGTAGTCAGCAAAATAATCATAGCCGATCTTATCGGCCATTCGCGCGAAATAGAGTAGTGAACTGTGTAGAGTCGCAAGACACGTGCCCGAATGAAGATGAGTCTCAGAGCACGTTTTTTCGAGACCACGAACAGTGACATAGAAATATTTAGTTATGGAAAGGGGAATCACGTAGTCTTCGATAGTTATGATAAGCGGTTATCTTTGTTAGTGGACACGGGTGCCAATATTTCGATTTTAAAGTTAGGATGGTTACAAGGGCTGTTAGATAAGTTTAAAGTAGTGCCAGATAGGCTTAGAATAAAAGGGGTATGTGGAGATCTAGTTTCTGTAGGTTATATTTATATTGATTTATGTTTGGATGGATATAGTTTTTCGCATAAGTTTTATGTTTTTGATGATTTGCAGTGTAAGAAAGATGGCATTTTGGGTGAAGAGTTTCTGTTGAAGTACAAAAGTTCTGTGGATTATGAGAAAAGGGTAGTTAGTTTTCAACATAATTCAGGTGTAAAATTATGTACGGAATTGTTTTTAGGTCAAGAGCAAACAGTGACTGTTCCGAGTAGGTGTGAAATTATTAAGTACGTGCCAACAGCGTTAAAGGGTGTTTATGTTATTCAGTCAGAGGAGGTGTCGCCAGGGGTGTTCGTAGCAGCTTCAGTTGTAGAATGTGACGGCGGTAGGGTTCCGGTGAGATTTTTAAATACGCGGGAGGAGGATGTGTCGTTAGGAAATTTTAGTCCAAAAGTGAAGAATTATACGGACTATGATGTTTGTTATTTTGAGTCGGGGAATAGTTTGTCTGTGGATAGAGTTAAAAAGTTATTTGAGTCGCTTAAGTTGGGAACTTATTTGAAGGAGGAAGAGCGAGAGTCCATTGAGAAAATATGTGCTAAGTATGCGGATGTGTTTCACATGCCGGGAGATAAATTGTCTGTGACGAATTTATTCGAATATGACATAAAGTTGCAAAATGATGCCACTCCTGTTTATGTCAAGCCGTATAGAATACCACGAGCACAAAAGGAGGAGTTATCGAAGCAGGTTGGCAAGCTATTGGATGATGGCATAATTGAGGAATGTTCTAGTGAGTGGTCTTCTCCTTTGTTGCTTTTACCGAAGAAGTTGGATAGTAGTAATGAAAGGAAGTGGAGGATTGTGATTGATTATAGGCTTTTGAATAAGAAAATAGTTGACGAAAAATTTCCATTGCCAAATATACAGGAGATAATTGATTCTTTGTCTGGGTGTTTGTATTATTCACATTTGGATTTAAGTTCAGGTTATTATCAGTTAGCGTTGTCTCCAGATTGTAGGAAGTACACAGCTTTTACAGCAGATAAACAGTACCAGCTGAAGAGACTACCAATGGGGTTGAAGACAAGTCCGAGTGTGTTTTCTAAGCTCATGTCCATGGCTTTGTCAGGGTTAAATTACGAAGTTTGTTTTTTGTATCTTGATGACGTAATAGTTTTTGGGAAAAGTTTACATCAGCATAATGTTAATCTGATAAAGGTGTTAGATAGGTTCAGGAAAGTCAATTTGAAGTTAAATCCATGTAAATGTGAGTTTTTGAAGAAAGAGATTAATTATTTGGGACACGTGATAACACCGAGCGGAGTATTGCCTGACAGTAGCAAGATTGAGGTGTTGCGTAATTATCCTGTTCCTAAAAACGTAGACGAAGTTCGGCGTTTTGTAGCTTTTGCTAATTTTTATAGGAAGTTTGTAAAGGATTTTGCGCGCGTAGTTTTTCCGTTGCATCGATTATGTAAGAAAAATGTCGAGTTCCAGTGGTCAGAGGAATGTGTAAAAGCGTTTGAAACCCTAAAGTTGGCGCTTTGTTCGCCACCAGTTCTGGAGTATCCAGATTTTTCGGAAGAGAATGTGTTCAGGTTGCAGACAGATGCGAGTGGTGTAAGCTTAGGCGCTGTTTTGTCAAATAGTAATAATAAGCCTGTAGCTTATGCTAGTAGACAACTAAATAAATCAGAAATGAACTATCCAACAATACATAAGGAGTTATTAGCTGTAGTGTGGGCTGTTAAACATTTTCGTCCTTACTTGTTTGGTAGGAAGTTTAGAGTTTTGACAGACCATAGACCATTAGTGCACTTATTTAGTATGACGGACCCTAATAGTCGGTTGACAAAGTTCAGGCTTGCTTTAGAGGAGTTTGATTTTGAGATAGAGTATGTGAAGGGGTCGGAAAATGTAACGGCAGATGCTTTGTCACGTATTATTATGACGTCGGAGGAGTTGAAAGATTTAAATACAAACTTTGTAGGAGTTTTAACGCGTTCTATGAAACGGCGCTTGGAAGACACCGGATATGACAGAGGAGTTTGTGAGGGGAATGATAGTTCGCTCTTAGGTTCCGGCCGGCCTAAAGTAGTGGATATTATCAAAAAAACTTCAAATGACGTGGAATTGGTAGTTTGTTCGAACAAATATTTAAAGACTATTCAAGGTATAGAAGGTAATCAACCCTTAAGGGATATTATTTTTAGTAACTCTACATTTTACATAAGTCAGGACTCTTTACTAACGGAGGTGCGCCGAGACGCAACGATGGGAGAGCTGATAAAATTATGTAAAAGTAATGGTATAGTAGAGTTAGTATTGGTAAAAAATGAGCTCAATAAGAATTGTATTAAAATATTGACACAAGAAGCTTCTAAAAATAATTTGTTTCCTCGTTTATGCATTGTAAGTGATGTAGAGAGGATAAGCGACAAGGAAATGATAAGAGTGATTTTGAACGATTATCACTTATTGCCGTCTAGTGGGCATGTTGGGATCACTAAAATGGTAAAGAATATAAGGAAGAAATACTACTGGAATAATATGTACAAAGACGTTGCGAATTATGTAAAACATTGTGCTGAATGTCAAAAACAGAAATTCATAAATAGGAATATTAAGGAGGAAATGTGTATAACTTCCACAGCTACCTCTTCTTTTGAGAAAATATTTTTAGATACTGTTGGACCGTTGGAGGTTGATCATAGTGGGAATAAATATATACTTACCTTACAGTGCGAACTGACGAAGTTTGTCGAAGCATATCCTATTCCAGACAAATCAGCGGATACGGTGGCCAGGACTTTGGTTGAAAATTTCATCATGAGATATGGTGTTCCGAATATAATTGCAACTGATTGTGGAACGGAATTTATGAATTCCATATTAGAAAATGTTTGTAAATTGCTATCTATTGAGAAAATTAATTCGACACCATATCACCATGAGAGTATAGGATCCTTAGAAAATTGGCATAAACATTTGGGTTGTTATTTAAGAATTCAAGCCAAGCAATCATCAAATTGGAGTTCTTGGATATCGTATTGGTGTTTCGCTTATAATTACGTCAGTTCACACGAGTACGAAGTATTCCCCCTATGAGTTAGTTTTTGGGAAAAATTGTAATATACCAAATAATTTGTTACGTAGAGTAGAACCATTATATATACATGATAATTATCCATTGGAATTAAAATATAGGTTACAGAAGGCACAATTGGATGCGAGAAATAACTTATTGAAATCAAAAGAAATTAGAAAAGTTAGTTTCGATAACAAGTTAAATAAAATTAGTTATAAGGAAGGAGATTTAATTTTAATAAAAAATGAAAATTACAATAAGTTAAATGATTTGTATTTAGGTCCATATGTTGTAATAAGAGATTTAGGCGAAAATGTGAAGATAATTAAGAATAATAAAGATTATTTAGTGCATAAGAATAGAACTAAGAAATTTAATGAGTGAAAATATTTTATCTTTTAGTGTATTAATATTTTAAATTTATCATTTTTTTTTTCCTATTTTAAGGAGGCTCGTTTCAGGGGAGGGACGCCTATCCTTTTCAGGGGAGGTGTGATATGCTAAGAAGCATACTAGCACGCCAATGATTAGATGATTAGATAGGCCTCTCTCTCCCAAATAAAGCACGTATTAGTAAGTATCTCTGAATAGTATATAAGGTGATGTATGTGAGTAATAAAGGGATTCAGTGTAATCAATGTACTCCTGTGTATCACTTCAGCAACCCCAGCGTAGTTATCGCATACTAAATGAAAAAGTATCACCTATGGTATCACTAATAATGTTTTTCATTTATCACTAAGTATTATTAATAATCTGGTAGATGGTTTTGTTATCCAACTGACTATCATTACCAAACAATTAACAAGTAAATCGTTTACATCCTACAAAATGTACTTAGACATACATAGTATATCACGCCTTTATCCCTTGCGGGATAGGCAGAGCGTTAACAGCCGTAAGAATACGCCTGATATTTTTGAGGACCGTTTTCCAAGGTTGTTTCAGAAAACATGTCTATCACTATAGTGACAGGTTGTCAGCCTGTCGTCTAAAAATTGTAATACACCAATACTCTCGAGTCCCTTTTTTTGTATTTAGAAATATTCATAATTGAGTCAAATCTGATTGCAACGAGTTTTACCTACATAGCTTCATTCTGGTTGTTAGTAGCTCCCTCTTAATTTTATCTTACTCTTATTATACCATGTTTTTTATAACACGGAAGTTTGACGTGAACTTTGAACCAGTTCGGAAGTTCTGTAGCAAAAGTAGGCAGAGGGAAAAAGGAAAATGACGTCATTGTTCAAACAACTTTCGCCATTATGATGTTTGTCACACTCACGAATGTAGCAAAAAATATTTTCAAAATATTAAAATTAAAATGTTTTAGTGAACCTAAAAAAACTATGTGTGTGCGTTTGTGTGTGTGTAAAAACTGTTTTAGTGAAATAAACCAATACACTAAGCCTACTCACTATTTCCAATATCTGTCTAGCCTGCCTTTGAATAAAACGTTGGTACCCAACCTATTCATAAATAAAGCAAGGAGAATATAGACAAGTCAAGGAGAATATAGACTGTTTTAAAAAAATTACCATCTGTTTAAAAATCTATAACGAGCACGACTAAAGAAGTCGTGCTCGTTATAGATTTTTAAATAAAGCAAGGAGAATATAGACAAGTCAAGGAGAATATAGACTGTTTTAAAAAAATTACCATCTGTTTAAAAATCTATAACGAGCACGACTAAAGAAGTCGTGCTCGTTATAGATTGAACGATTGAACGACTAAAGAAGTCGTGCTCGTTATAGATTTTTAAACAGATGGTAATTTTTTTAAAACAGTCTATATTCTCCTTGACTTGTCTATATTCTCCTTGCTTTATTTATGAATAGGTTGGGTACCAACGTTTTATTCAAAGGCAGGCTAGACAGATATTGGAAATAGTGAGTAGGCTTAGTGTATTGGTTTATTTCACTAAAACAGTTTTTACACACACACAAACGCACACACACATACACACCCACGCACACACACATATACATATATTTACATTTTTACACATTATCACATATTACTTTTTTGCTAGGTAGACAGAGAGCTAACTGTCATAAACCGACGTTTGACAAAATATTGAGAGCTATTTCAGGTAATTCGTGTATCACTTGCTAGATTGTCAATTTATAGCCTAAAATGTAAATAAACTTGAGTCCTTTAGCCGCCTTAGTTATTTAGTTAAGCGATTTATTTGAAACCCAAATCTACTCAGCAATGGCAAGAAAAATCGTATTTACCATACGTAAGTGAATTCTCAAATAAAATATTCACAACACAACCTCGGAATACAGCCTACTCGCGTCAAAATGAAATTTCAGTGACGTCACAATCCGCCACTGGCAGTAGAGCATTTATTGCTAACCACAGAATATGGACATAGCTATTGATACCACGTTAAAATAATAACAAAAATGTACTTTACCTGCCCTATTTAATTTTGTAACTTAATGTATTATCAAATCATGGAATGAGATGCATGTACGACACCAAAAAATGCAGCAAGTACTGTAACACCTATTTTTCATATTTCTATAAAGTTCCATCTGGTTCCTTTAACTCTATTTGGAAATTTTTCGAATAATAAAATTGTGAACTCAAATCAAATTGCTTTATTTCCGAAAGATACGCTTAAAGTAGGTACCAGGATTTATTTACAAACCAGATTGTAATTACACAAGGTGTTAATTTGTTAAGACCAAAGTGACTTTCGTCGTATTATTAATGTTATCAAGGGGAACCATAAGCATTTTATGTCAAAATGACATTTTAGGTCATGACATAATTAGAAACAGATTGATGCCAGCGATTTTCTTTCTCTCACACGTCTAATAGTCATAATCAACAATTGAATGCGTTATAGGACTACTTCTATAGCTATGTCCGTATTCTGTGGACGTCACAACCCAGTACTGGCAGCAAAACCATTTATTTCCAACATTCACCTCTTTGCACGAATCGGCTGAATACCGGAGTGCCTTTGCCTTTCCGCGAAATAGAGAAAAACAAAAGGGCGCCAAAATTGTGACCATGGCGGACATATTTGTTACAAGTTGGGTTGCGCTTTGAATAGGCTTTTGCCCTTATGGGGGAGATTGCTTTATTATTATTTATTGTTCAGACTTTATTAGATAACTTGCTTATTTTCAGTTGTAAGTGGTCGATTATTTTGTCGGATTTTGTATGGGAAAAGTTTGTTGAACGGGTTTCGTGTACGATATAACGGGAATTCTGTATTTTTTTTGTGATGCGATTTATATCACCGTAAGAAATCTACATTATCCTTGAGTTGAATAGTTTTTATAGCGGGAAAACAAGGTTTAGCTACGGGTGAAAACTTGAGAATTAAATAGAGGTTATTTAAATGACACGAAAGTATCTAAGAAAAACAACCCAAATTTCCCCAGGGATCAGCCAGATAGTATAAAAATACTATCTTCCAAAATAACACCAGTTTATAATTATATCGCAATTATTATGAAAATAAGTAATATTTCGAAATAAATGTCAACTGCAGGTTTGTACTTAGTTTGATAAGGTTTTCAAATCCAAATGATAATGTTCTAAATAGGTTTGGTAAAATTTTGGCTAGAAACAAGGAAAACTGAATTGCTCCGGATTTTCGACGAGAAGTGTATAAAATACCATAGAGCCTAGAATGTTCCATGTATGTTTGAATGTATATTAAAACGGTAAACTGAAAACAAAGCACTCAATTTGAAAATGGCCGCGACACGCGTGGCGGGACCCGTCACATGTGACAAATTGGTTACAGCCCAACAAATCTAAGCTTGTATTATAAGGGAAACAACGGTTTAGCTTGTATGTGATTTGGTGAACCGATTTTGATAGTGGTTTGATAAATCGTATGCGGATACAAGTGGTTGTTTTAGTGGCAAGAAAACTTTAATACGAACGATGTAAAATAGACCATTATCATTGTCATTCTCCTTGTCGGGGTCGGCTACCTAACCTAGGAGATTTGACGTGGATCCAATTTTGGTTGTTACACAGAGCGACTGCCATCTGAGCTCCGCAACCCGAAGGCTAACCTGGCCCGAATCCTAGGATTAATCTAGGTTTTTCTTTATTTGGGTTTCATCACGATGTTTTTCCTTCACCGTAAGAGCAGTCGGTAAATGTACGTGAGTAAAAACACATTGGTAAATGACGGTGATCGAACTCGGGTCCTAACCACTTGGTCACCGACGCTTCAGACCTCAATATAATCATCATCAATCAACAAATTATAAAATAAACAAATATCATGATTGACTGACGTCAACTGATTCATCAACGAAAAGCCGAAACTACAAAAGCTAGAAACACGTTTGGCCATCGTTCGAAGCACGGAACCATCTTTCCTCGAACTGTCAAATGGTTTAGCCTATGCAAAGCCCTATCCAGACTGGGAACAAATTCACATAGTGCTAAGAAAAAATATTGTATTTTTGAGAACTCCACCGATAATCGAACCTGGGCAGTCTTGCTTGCACATCGACCTTTCAAGAGCTTGTCAATATTGTGATGGTTTAATATCCAACCCACTTATGGGTAGATATATATCGCATATCAAACACCATGGTGTTATTGACTAACCCAACAGAGCTAATTAATTGTGTTTCCATCACAATAATTACAAAGCTCATATATCCGTGAAATCGTATGGTTGAGTTGGCATTTACTTAACATGATGTGATGGATACAGGTTCGATTATTCGAGTATCGATTATTGTTAAAACTATAGACCAAAACAGTCATTTAATATGTGTGCACGTTACTTTTTTCGTCTGTGGTTGAAACACATAACATATATCACGCCTTTATCTCTTACGAGGTAGAGCGTATACGGCTGTAAAAATACGGTCACTATCGCCACGTCTGACAAATATAGAGGGTTGTTTGAGATAATTTGTGTATCACTATGGTGACAGGTTGTCAGCCTGTCGCGTAAAACTTGTCCCTCAGTCGCTAACAGTAACGGGTAGGAAATGGGGTGATGCTATTCTAAGCCTGCATCACACAGCAGTGATTAAAACACGTCGGTACAAATTGGGCAAGGAGCTCTATTTTTAAAATGTTCGTTTTTGTTTCATGCAAAAATGTACTACTTATTATGCTTGTATCACAATTTTCTGCTTCTACTTTAGGTACCTATTGATTCAGGCATACCCTAAAAAAACACACATACTCTTAACTTGAGTGATATATGTACATTTTCAACTTGGTATGTTTCTGTGAGAATGTTGTTGCAAATTTTTCAATGTCTTCAGTATCAGTCTCTTCTTCTTCTTCTCTATAGTATCAGTCTGTAGTTTTTTTGAGTAGGGTTGACCTATTTATGATGGTTATCCATACAGTTACTAAAAATAACCAGTGTAATATGATCCCTGGCGTCGTAATTTGATCACCTGTCAGTGACAATGGTACACTGAGCCACATAATACAGTTGGTCAAACCAAATGTGCTCTTAATAACTAAACAACACAACCTATTGTTGAATGAATACCATTGGGAACAATGTAATGTTGAGAGTGACACACTGTCTTGAAGGATCAGAAACATAAATAAAGCGAAATCCAAAAGTATCGCACAACAACGCTGCGCATTTCTAGCGTATCCATTACGCATGCGTCCGTCAGATGTAAGAAAATTTCAAATACCCCATACATAAAACTGTCATTAACGCAGCACTAACCGATCTCTTTCTTTTCGTGTGGGACACCGAGTCGTCCAACAAGTCAGTGTCAGAATTTTTGATGTACCGATTGAATAACCGATGAATTAGCGTTGTTTGATAGAGGCATCCGTCTACGCAGGTTTATGCGTTGGATCTGCGTCAATGTCGGTTTTTAATATGAGAAATTTGTCCTTGCATCTGACAGCCGCATGCGTTACAGATACGCTAAAATAGCTCTCCGTTGTGCATTAAGACTGAGAACAACCTATGCTGAAATTATGTTTCAGTCACCACTCACTCAGAAGGTATTCTTACATAAACTCATTTCCTAAATTAACTGTTTTCAACGCCAATAACGTCCCACAAGTAATATTATGATAGTAATATAATAAGTATAATTTTAAGATTATGCAGCTATGGTACTGCTAACTCAGGAGTAAAACTTGGTGTCACTAGTACCATTGGTGGTACTAACGACATAAATCTGTGTCACAAATGGTACTAATCGATGGTACCTGTGAACCCTTGGGGGTTTTATACGAAAAATTTGTTATTTTTTACGCCAATATGTCCCACAAGTAATATGATATTGGTACCCAAATGCCGCGGACCAAAATAGGTCACGAAACGTCATTTCATTACATATCATTCTGGACGTGACAGTCATTTGTAGTGTTCGCAGTATTGTGATGGTTGGATAGAGTTATGATATCATAATATCAGATCTCATATCATTGTCCGGATAATAAAATAAGAGAATATTTATTGTTTACTGATATAACAGAATAGAGACATCGGTGACGTAAAAGGCGAATGTTTAATTTCTATTACACTCAATTTATGTTATCTATGTTCATGCTCTGCCTAACCTGCCAGGGGGAAAAGCCTGATTCGTGTATATGTATGTATGTCTTTGCCGTGTGATGTAAGGTTTAGAATAGCATCGACCCATTGCTTCTATGCAAGTGTCGAAAGATGTGACTAAGGGATTCGACAACTTGATACTATTAATGTAATGTATATGCATTATTTCTGAAACTACCTTTAAAGATTTTGTCAGAGAGAGAGTGGCGCAGGTCTTAGGCAACGCTACGTTTTCCAAAATTGCGTCCCAGGCAACGCAGTGTCTGTGGAGAGCAAACTTCACCCGCGTCATGCGGATAAAACTCTTGCCTCAGACACTGATTAAATCGCCTGTCACAGACGTATGAGGCCAATGATGATGACTTATGTCTTCTTCGATAGTAATTATTCAGTGCAAAGTTTACAGTTCAGTTAACACGTCTTACTTATTACGAACCATTACAAAGGGTAATAAACAGTTGTAGGTATAATTACAAAAACGTGTTCCCTACTGATATATTGAGAAAAAAAAACTGTTTGTATGTTTGTCACGGTGAATCATTCGTAATAAATATATTATAATTGTCCTCTTTATTGCCGGAAGAACTAAATTTGTTTCTCAATGGCGCTTACGTCCGACCCACAAGTACAGTCCAGGCAATATTCATAGAATTTTTTACTAGAGGACGAATATAAAAAAATATCTCGCGGTAAAAGAAAATTCTACTTCCAATCTTATTTGTAGTACAGTCAAAAATCAATATTCACAGAATTCATCACTGGTTTAAAATAAAAATAAAAAACCTTCATAGAGGGTGCCCGCGGCTCCACCCGCCTGGAAGTCGGTTTTCATCCCGTTGTATAGCTAAAAAATATTTTTCAGGATAAGA
The DNA here is from genome assembly GCA_029255805.1 of Keiferia lycopersicella. Classification (NCBI taxonomy): domain Eukaryota; kingdom Metazoa; phylum Arthropoda; class Insecta; order Lepidoptera; family Gelechiidae; genus Keiferia; species Keiferia lycopersicella. The sequence goes on from JARACZ010000028.1 coordinate 3,634,010, forward strand.
GCTCTCCTATGGGTTAATCTAAGTTACCTTGTATGTGTGTGCAAAATTTCATAAAATCTGTTCTGTAACATTTGCGTGAAGGAGTAACAAACAAACAAACATACAACTTTCGCATTTTTGATATTAGTAGGATGGTAAAATGCAGTTCTACTCAATCTCCTAATTTACTCCTTACCGTCTACGGCAATATTTCAGCATTCATCGTTTATTACAGATGTCTCCGTGATCTAGTAGCTGGCTCTATTCTTGAAGCAGACACAAGATTCAACGTTTGAATTCACCAAGTCTTTAATGATTTTTAGATTTTACAAAAAAAAAACAGTATAATGTTACAGACTCATTCGTGAAGTCAACAATTACGATGCATAAAAGTATTCTTTTTCTATTTTTATATCTTTTTTTTTTCAAATTGCGCAAGTGTTTTTGCTTCTCACTGTACTTACCAAAACTAAATGCCTACAAGATAATAATTTTAGTTTCGATATCTCTATTGCGTGTTTATTTTTGGAATATAACTTGAGATGTCTGACTAACAGGTGCTCAGTTTATAAATAACAATAGATTCTGACCAGTCAAATAGTTAGAATAGTTTGCCGTGTGATGCCGGCTTAGAATAGCATTACCCCACATCCTTCCCGTGGGTGTCGTAAGAGGCGACTAAGGGACTCGAGGGTATTGGTGTATTACAATTTTTAGGCGACAGGCTGACAACCTGTCACTATAGTGATACACATATTTTCTGAAACAACCTTGGAAAACAATCCTCAAAGATGTCAGACGTGGCGATAGCGACCGTGTTCTTATGGCTGTTAAAACTCTGCCTACCCCGCAAGGGATAAAGGCGTGATATATATATGTAAATAGTTAGAATTTTCAGATACAACTGTTTTTAAATTCAAACGTAATGAAATAGATACAAGATAGTACATACATACAGAGTATTTTTTTTTAGTACACACACTTTGTATGGTGTTTCTACTCATGATCCTAAAAAACTTTCAGTATGGAGCTACTTGAAAGATCTTTAAAAAAATTGGGGGTTCCATACAATTTTGCAGAGTATGAATAAATTTGTTTATGGAGCACCCATTTCTTTTTGCAATTTCGCTGGTGACCCCATAATAAAAATTGATCAGAATCATTAGTAGTAACACCCTACTTAGTGAGTGTACTAACTAAAAAAATAACACTGTATACATACACATATCATGCCTTAGTCCCATGCAGTTTATGGGTACGCAAAAAGTAAAAATACGATCGCTATCGCCACGTCTGACAAATATTAAGCGCCCTTTTAGATAATTCCTATATCACTATAGTAACAAGTTCGCAGCCTGTCACTTGAAACCCTCGCGTCCCTTAGTCGCCTCTTACTAAACCCACAGAAAAGAAATAGGGTGATGCTATTCTAAGCCAGGCATCACACGGCAATGTAGACAGAAAGACAATAACTTTATTTATAAGTATTCCGTCTCCACACTTAAGCTCTACAATAGCGAAAACACAATACTTAATTCTGACAAAACGGTACACTAAACTATGAGAAACAACAGATGCAACGTTAGATAATGGCGTTTTATTTCCATGTATATTCACTAATGTACCGCGATATGAATCTCATAATACAATGGGCATAAAGAACTAAAATGCTGTTAGCTCTATTAAATGAGTGTACAATCAACAACAGGCATAGTTACCCATTTATAGCTCATCCATAGTGTCACGACCAGCGTAACTTGACTTCAATGCTCCATACACGCACGTACGAGCGCGTAATGACAGTTACGCTGGTCGTGACACCGTGTAAACGAAAGAAGTTTATGATCATTATCTAGCGGCCCGACCAGCGGGGTTGCATTCGCTGCTAATCATATTTCCGTGGGAATAAGTCGCTATTCTGGCATCCATTTATCATATTGATACACCTAATGGATCGTCGATACATGTAATAGATAGTGTGGTGCCGGCTTAGAACAGCATCACCCCACATCCTTCCCGCGGGTGTCGTAAGAAGCGACTAAGGGACTCGAGAGTATTGGTGTATTACAATTTTTAGGCTACAGGCTGACAACCAGTCAAGTGATGATACACATGTTTTCTGAAACAACCTTGGAAAACAATCCTCAAAAATGTCAGACGCGGCGATAGTCGCCGTATTCTTACGGCCGTTAACGCTCTGCCTACCCCGCAAGGGATAAAGGCGTGATATATGTATTTATGTATGTAGTTCATTCGATCGATGGATGACTCGGTGTCCGCACGAATAGAAAGAGAGATATGAACAAATTTTTTATGAGCAAACATTATCAAGAAAATGCATTTCACATTGTTTACATTGTTCAGACATGAAAATTTAAAATGTTTCTTAAATAATGTTGAAATTTTGTTACCATTGTGCCAGTGAACTTTTGAGAAATTGTAAAAAATCTTGGCAACTGATTTTATGCTTTTTCAATGTTGATCTTACTTAAAATTGAATCTACATCAAATAATATTATGTAGATTGTAGACTGTAGGCGGATCGCACACTTGACACACGACAGAGCGCGAAAATATCGCAGCGGTCTGCCAGATCCATACTAGAAACGTCACTTGCCATACTAAAACCGCAGACACTGCGATAGCGCTGCGTCGACAGCGGTTGAGCGGTTTTAGTATGGGGATTGCCATTTCTAGTATGAATCTGACAGACCGCTGCGATGTTTTAGCGCTCCGTCGTACGTCAAGTATGCTATCCGCCGTAGATATGTAGATTTGCGTACAATAATGTAGGTACTCCTTCGCGAGTATGTAATTTTTTATGCATGTTTCGTCCTTGTTTCGTCACTTCATAAAGTCAGAGACATAAATAACATTACTAACTTTTTTAAGTAAAAGTTAAAAGGGTAAATAACCTCTTTTGTGTACCTACTGGTGAAAAGGGATGATGCTATTCTACTCTTTTCTAGCAAGCATCACGCGGTCTCTAATTATATATATCATTCTAATCAACTTGGTGGATAATGTTGTATTTCTTCAAACATAGGTATAAATTTTAGGAAAAAGGTGTGAAATAGGTTCTTTTATCATATCAAGATATTAGGTCGGCGAAACTAAGTCACGTTTTTACTAGGTGGATTGCACACTTAACGCACGACGGAGCGCTAAAATATCGCAGCGACCTGTCAGATCCATACTCATGCGTACGGCTAGAGAGTGGAATTCCCTGCCGGCGGTTCTTTTTCCGGAACAATATAACTTGGGCCTTTTTAAGGCAAGAGTGAATAGGCATTATCTAGGCAAGCATGTACCATCTTCGTCTGCATCTCCACTTACCACCAGGTGAGATGGCAGACAAATGCGGGCCTATTACATATAAAAAAAATAAAAAAAATACTCGAAATGTCAATCCCCATACTAAAACTGCTCAAGCGCTGTCGACGCAGCGCTATCGGAGCGTCGTCCGTCGAGTGCGGTTTTAGTATGGGAAGTAACGTTAGTATGGATCTGGCACACCGCTGCGATATTTTAGCGCTCCGTCGTGCGTTAAGTGTGCGATCCGCCTGATGCTGTCTCATAATCCAATATATATAATATGTATAAAATGACACGCTATTATATTGTATGGTTCTGGAATTAGTCCAAGGAATATAGGAGCACAAATAGAATCAAAGTGTTTATGAGCTTTGTCTCATTCCTAACATTGTGTCTTTTAGATGGGGGTCAATTATTCTACATCTGTCATATAACCGATGGATAGCCTTCCTTTTTCGTGTGGGACACCGAGTTGTCAAATGACCCGATGAACCCTTGGTTTTTCAACCGCTTATTTACTAGTAGCAGGCCTCCGACATGACCGATGGATGGTGAACATGCGGAATCTCGAGTAGAGGCCCGAAAATTTGAAGGAGACGACTGGATGGCGAAAGCGGGAGATCGTGCCTTATGACATATCCTGGGGAGGCCCATGTCCAGCAGTGAACTGGTATGGTTTTTACCTACTAAAATACCTATGTGTTTTGCAAGATAAATGCTTCTTTACAACTATCCTAGACAAAAAATTGGCTTTTGTTGGCGCGATCACAGACATCGGCATCTAAACATGCATGTTCTAGTCTCTAATTCCACCTTCACCTGTAGTGTGTGTGGAAAGTCACGCCGCTTCTGTATCGGCTTATATAGCTACGAAAAGTCTTGTCGATTAAATCTGTACGAGGCCAATGATGACGAGACTAAATAATTATATCAATATAGGATAATTACAACAATTATTACGCTTATTAAAAAACTTTGTAGATTTTTCAGTAAATAAAAAAAAAAACAAGAATAAAATACTTCCACATAACAACTTTGCAAATACGTAGGTTCTTTTATTAAATAAGTGAAACTTTTACTTTGTAGCATACGATGCAAATATCATGCTCGCTTGAACAATTTTTTTTCCTCCGTAGAATACAATTTTTACTCTGAGGCACAGTTTTCTTCTCGAAATTTCATTTTTCAGTAAACTTTACAACTTTTGTTAGAGTTACATTCAGTTTGAGTTTGAATAGGCTTCTTTGTTTGTTCTGCAATTAATTTTGCCTTTTACATATTTCAATTAAAGTACCTAGCCATAAAATCACGGCCAAGCGCAAGTCAGACTCTCTCGCTCTTTTCGTGTGGGACACCGAGTCGTCCAACGACCCAGTGAACCCTGATATTAGAATTTTTAAACCGCTTTCTTCGAGTAGCAGGCTTCTGACATGGTTGTGTAACGACCGCTATCTATGTAATCATAGACAGCAACCGGGACCTAAAGGCTCTCGTGCCATCCGAAACACGGACCATCTTTCTTACAGACAATTAGTAGACAACAGGAAGAGTTGTATATCATTTTCATCATTTTGTAAGAAAATGGCATAAAAATCATGTTTATCGTATGGCAACCCGCTTAAATTTTGTTGCGGTTTTTTTTTCATATGTTGTTAATGTTTGTGGCAACAGCAACACCATAAGTATCGTTGAAAATTATAATTATCTAGCTATTACCGTTCATGAGATAATTATGCACAGAACAATCACATTTTTGTTGCGGACTCCCAATTGCATTTTGTTTTATTCAAATTTTTGTGTTTTTTGTTATAGCGGCGACAGAAATAAAGTATGATATTTTCATCACATCATCATCATCACATCGCTTAGCAATTCACAGCTGGATATTTATATTGGTCGAAGGATATAGCCTCCTAGAGGTACACCACAATTAACGATCTCCGGATTTCACCATGATCCAGTCGCTACCAGCAGCTCCTTTTTCAATCAATCAATCAACTCAATCAAATTATCATTATTATGGTTTCTCTTCAAGTTATCGGTCCATCTGGCCGGAGGGCGTCCAACAGTACGCTTGCCAAGGCGTGGTCTCCACTCCAGAACCCGCTCCCTGCAAAGGCCATCGGTTCTACGACAGATGTTATCAGCATACTGCTACTTCAGTTTGCTATTCTTTTGTACTGTTACTTCTGTCTGTTAGGTACTTTGGTCTTTTTGCGGATAGTCTCATTACGGACTCTATCCATCATCAGCGAGATCCCCAGTATATACCTTTTTTGTTTTCATCACAATTAAGTCAAGACCATAGATTAGTTAAAATATCTGATACGAAAGTTGATAGATTTGTTTGTTGACTCGTTGTCAAAATCCTACTCATTCCGATCATACAATTAATTCATTGAGTTTAGGTCAGAGTGCGTTTAGACCAATTTTAGATAGATTATCTCTATAAACCACTCACGGCCAGTAACAGTAACACATACATATATCACACCTTTAGCCCTTGCGGGGTAGGCATAACGTTAATGTTCGTAGTAATACAGTCACTATCGCCACATCTGACAAATATTGAGGGCACTTCCAGATGACTCGTATATCACTGTAGTAACAGGTTATCAGGCTGTCGCCTAACGATGTAATACAAAGAAACCCTTGCTTCGCTTAGTCGCCCCTTAAAGACACTCACGGGATCTTTCCCTGGGATGACGCTATTCTAAGCCGGCATAACATGGCAACAACACACTTCGCAAAAAGGAGGTTGCATAAAAACAAACACAGTTTAACCGTAAATGACCAAAACTAAAACTTCTAATTACTTTGGCCTTGCACACCAACCTTGCGAACGCTACACTGAAAAGAGCCAAAAATAGTTTGTCCCCACTAAATTGAGACGACATGGCGATGTGCCAAAGTAATAGTATTAGTATTATCATTCGGCAACGAAAATATACGTCGATTCAGAATGCGTGTAAAAATATGCGACTCGGAGGTTATCTGGAGTGGGTTTTTTGCTTAAGATTGTAGTTTAGTTGTGATATTCAAGGAGAATAGGACACGTTAACTAATAAAATTAGTTACTTTTTAAAACTAGTCTAAAACCGTATTTTGTATAAAAAACTGATAGTATGACGTTATCCCGTAAGTATTTGAATGGCGTCAAAACACTTACTTTTATATTATTATTCTGTTTATTAATTCAAACTTTGAATACTAATTTCGAAGAATAATGAATGAAGTCCGTAGTATTTTTGGACAATAGTTTTAAGCAAACAACTTTTATATTTTATTAATGCCCCAGGAAACTGATGATCTCTCCGACCGATTTCGGCCATGGCGACCACTTTGACTCCTAATCAGATCGGCGCTGATGCGCCCGGAGATGGCTATTGTAGCCAACTTTGGCAGTAAACTCCCGTGCACAGAGTGGACACGTGAGTTTGCCATTTACATAATTATAGTTAATGGCGACGGATGGACGGGCCTTCAGCTCATCGCGCTTAGCGTCGAGGTCTGCTTTACGCTGTTCCTCAAACTCGCGGACTTGCCTCTTAACCATCCCGCGCCATTCGGGACGCTGTGCTGCCAGACCCTCCCATTGAGTGGGCTCAATGTTGCATCTTTTCATGTGTCGTTTCTGAACATCTTTATTTAGAAACTAGCGTATAGTCGTATAACATTAAGCCTTTTCCCGTTCACTGTTGGATGAAGGGTCTACCAGCTACGAGCTGCACTATTCAACTCATAGGTCTATCTTGCCGTAGGGCATCTTACGCTACGCCTGTCGAGGTATAGTCTAGAAAATATAAATTGAGTCGATGAATGTTGTCCCTAAACGATTGTTTTCTATTGCATAAGTCTTTTGTTCTATTGTGCTCTTATAAAAAAGACGCTAAGCCGAATGGGCTCAAATTATATTTCTCAGATATATAACCTATTCACTCAAGATCCCATATAAAGCAGGACAAAAAATTATTAAATTCTAAATGAATAGTCGAGGGTTATGGAGAGTCATGAGATGACAAATTAAAGTTTAGAAGTTGCAAAATAGTCGTGAAAAATTACGTTGTACGATTTAAAGAAATGTTATAATTGAAATGTTAAAGAAATGTTATAATTATTGGTGCTATACGTTACTGTCACAGCAAATATATCGAAATTGTATTTTTTCATAACGAGTAATTTTCATGGTCATGCATATAAGTTTATTTTGCTGTTTATGATAACTTAAACGGCGGTCGTTACACAACCACGTCAGAAGCCTAGTACTTGTAGAAGACGGTTGAAAATTTTTTACACCAGAGTTCACTGTACTTAAGTGGATCGCACACTTAACGCGCGACGGAACGCCAAAATGTCGTAGCCATCTGTAAGATCCCTACTATAAGTATTAATCCCCATACTAAAACCGCACTCGACGGACCGTCGACAGCGGTTGAGCGGTTTTAGTATGGGGATTAATACTTATAGTAGGGATCTTACAGATCGCTGCGACATTTTAGCGAGTAAGTACACAACCATGTCAAAAACCTGCTACTTGTAGAAGGCGTTTAAAAATTCTGACACTCGAATTCACTGTTCTTACTGCGTATTAGTGGTGGGGTAATCTAATTATTAATGCACTGGGATAAAAGTGGCTTTTTTTCGTGATTCAAAAGGCATGCTAACAACATTGCCGTTATCAATGACTTGAAACTACTTCTAAAACCTATCGCACAAATTACACGAAAATTTGGATTCCAATCATACTTCAATACTGATTTTACCGATATACAGGGTCTTAAAAATTTAATCATTTAGTTGGCTTAAGTACTACGGATATAAAATTTTATTCATCTGCAATAAGAAAAAAGTTGCTTTTTGTAACAAAAATAATTTCCCTCAAGACGTACAACATAACAGTCCGCAACAAAATAGATACGATGGTAGGTAACTTCAGAAGAAATCTTAAACAGGAAAAACTCTTCGTTACAAAAAGTTAATAAATTCCATGAAAGGAATTATATCTAGCAATTTTTAAGTTGAAGATTTCTACTGCTTTCCAAAAATTTTACACTCTTTGATTGAGCTACAAACCTACGTAAAATAAATAATTATACCGAGTGTAAAAAAAAAATTGCTGCAAATATTTTAAGGGGTGAATTAGCCCATGAAACTGAACAACTTTCCCAAAGGAACATAGGTCGAAATATGAAAAAAGTTTTGGACCTTCCATACAAAATTGCCAATCGACCAAGTCAATTTGTATGGGAAGTCCAAAAAAAATTCTATTATTTCAACTTATGTTTCTTGGGGAAACTTGTTCAGTTTCATGGGCTAATTCACCCCTTTAAATATTTGCAGCTAATATTTTTACACCTTATATTATCTGCAAGTGAAAAACTAGATTCTTTTTGATAAGGCCCTTAATAGTTTTCAAAAGTGAAGTTTCATCTAAATAAAGTTTTGTTAAGTATGAATTGACTGACGACCAATGTGGCGCAGTGGTAGTGCGACTGCCTTTAACGCAGAAGGTTCCGGGTTCGATTCTCGGTGGGTCACTCACAAAGTTGATATTTATCACTTTGTGAATTTGTTCCCAGTCTGGTTAGGACATTGCGGGCTGAACCACCCGATTGTCCGTAAGTAAGATGGTTCCGTGTTTCGGATGGCACGTTAAGCCGTAGGTCCCGGTTGCTGTCTATGATCACTTAGCGGCGGTCGTTACACAACCATGTCAGAAGCCTGCTACTTGTAGAAGGCGGTTGAAAAATTCTGACACTAGGGTTCATCGAGTCGTTAAACGACTCGGTGTCCCATACGAAAACGACGACGACAACAACGACGAGTATGAATTCTTCCAACGTAGAGATTTTTATTTTATTTCTGTGAGCTCTAAAATCTAAAACAGATATTTTAGTAACACCCTGTATCATGCAACCTACCCACCCTTTCGCTGGTTCAATCAGAAGATCTCGTATTCAGTGGCACTTAGTAGCCAAATCACGTAGTCAGCCATTTAAATAACTACCCACCCCACCATCTTGAAGACTACAGCTGCTTGATAAGGAAAACAGATGCTCTTAAATTAAGAACGAGAACAGATTGCGAAAGGGTACGAAATGTAAATCTTTTGATTGCAAGAAGAAATTAGGTCAAACAACAATCTTGATAAATAAATAAATATCCTGGACAATTCACACAGCGCTATCTAGCCCCAAACGAAGCAAAGCTTGTACTATGGGAACTAAATAGCTGATACTCATACATATATACTTTTTTTTTGTAAATAAATACATATTATACATAGAAAACACCCAGACTCAACACAAATATTTGAAAATTGACTTAACAAATATTTGTGTCCGGTGGGGATCGAACCCACGACCCACGGCGCAGAAGGCAGGCGTACTATCCGCTACGACATCGGGACAGTCTAGTGATCTTCGGTTATTTTCTTTTTTGTATTAATCTTTTAATTTCGGCCAGTAACCTTGGACCTCTCGACAACAGAGTGTTTTCATATGACAAGAAAATAGTACATTGATCACGTAGCGGGAAAAGTATGGATTGTGTAACGACGGTGTAGTTTGAGGCCCGAAGCGCAGCTGAGGGCATCAATACACACAAGTTTGCAATCGGATTTTGTTCCGTGTGATACATAGTGCTTTATACTACACCTACAAGAATAAAAAACAGGAATACTAGTAGTAGAACAGTTCATGATGCGAAATAAAAGTCGATTTATTTGCAGTTTATGATAAAAAATAAATTAATTTGAATTTGAAAGAAGTATGGGAAGGCCTTTGCCCAGCAGTGGGACAGTAAAGGCTGAATAATAATAATACAAAGCTCCACCAATAGCAAAACGTTGATATATTATGAGGATTAGTGAAACAAAATCCAATTATACGGGTCGTGGTTGAATAGTCGGGTATTACTAGTCGGTTAGTCGGGACTACTAATCCGAGATTACCGATAATTGAAATATCGGTTCGGGTTTAACAATTATTAATAACTGTAATATTTTACCTAGAAACCAATATTTTCTGAAAGTCCTTTCATAAAAGGATTGTATCAATACTTACTTCTATTTCTTTGAGATGTCAGCTTAAAATAGCATCACCCCATTTATTTCCAATGGTTATAGTAAGAGGTTTCATGTACATACGTATAAATACCTTAGTCGCGACACCGGTGGGAAAGAAATGGGGTGATGCTACTTGCAGCCGGCATCACACGGCATAAATATGAGGACATCTTGTTTACCTGAAACAAAAATAATAAATTTTTAAGTAAATACTGAAGCATAAAACCATATTAATGCAATTAATATTTACTTAGGAGCATGAAAAAATTGTGCTATAAATATAAAAAACAATATGAATATAACCGCAATTAAAATATAATAATAGCTATTTGTAATGGACCTCAAAATTCCTGCAATTAAGTAAATACCATTCCAAAAAATATTTTCATAAAAAAAAAATACTTTCACCAGGAATCGTTTCACATTTTCATTCAACCGTACCGAAAAACTGTTTTACCATTTTCCCAATATTGGCTAATGTAGCAAACAGAGAGGAAAAACAAATAACACATTAAAAGAATGAAATGGCTCGAAATGGCTCGAAAATGGTTTCTGTGTATAAATAACTAGGTACAGTGTACATCAACCTACGTACCCATACCGACTTTAATGGTGGTTTTTCATGTAATTAGTACTTTATTAATATCGGAATATTCCGATTTTAAACTGAATAACTTTCTCGTAGAAACAATATCAAGATGAGGGTAGAATAAGACTATGCTATGTTATTTAAGTTTAAAAAATTCAGACCTAAGAGTCTATATAAACTTGCTTAACCGTGCTGATTTTGTCTAAGCCATTGTCTGACTTTTATTTTATCTAGTCCAAAATATAACGATAGTAGAATGAATCTGAATAAAATCAGCCACTCTCAGATTTGTAGGGTTTGAAAACTATATTCAAGTTAAAGTTTACAATACCTATGTCTACCTACTTAATAAACAATTATAATAAAACCTACACCAATAGAGTCACGGGCGATGATGTCCGTTTGGCGGCGTACTGCTCGAAATACAGGGTGTAAAAAAATTTGCTGCAAATATTTTAAGGTCTGAATCATCTCATGAAGCTGAACAAGTTTCAATAACATAGATCAAAATATATATAAAATATGGACCTCCCATAAAAAATTACTGACCAACCAAGTCAATTTGTATGGAAGGTCCAAAAAATTTTTTCATATTTCGACCTATGTTTCTTGGGGAAACTTGTTCAGTTTCATCGGCTGATTCGACCCTTTAAATATTTGCAGCTAATTTTTTTACACCTTATATATCTAATCACCGGAATTCAACTCAATTAGTTTATTTCTGAGCAAAGTACATTGCGTTGAAAATTACATAAAATTATAAATAAAATTTTACTAAAAATAGGGTTAACAATAAATAATAATTATCCATTAGTCATATAGGTACTTAAAACAAATTTAGCAAATAATTAGCAATTTGAATGTCAGTATTTTTATTTTTTGCGAATTGCATTGAACTCTAATTAACAATCGTCAGTGACTTTATTGTGGTCAACTTATATAAAAATCAGAAGGACGTTACATTTATGACTTATAACTAATGTATTCTTCCACTGAATAAAAACATTTGTCAAGAAGAAAGCTTTTAAGTTTACTTTTAAAGATGGATACTTTGACAATAGACTTCAATTCTACGGGAAGTTTATTGAATAACCGTTTGGCCTGAAAACGTGGGCTATGGCAGAAGATGTTTAATCTACTGAGGACCGTGTGACTCGAAACCGGAATATCTTTACGTCTTGTGGCCAGTCTATGTTCCCTTTGCGAGGGTGTTTCTATTTTTTCAGGATACTTCATTAAGTCGCTTAGTATTATGAATATGTACAGACATGGAGCAGTTAGCACCCCAAGTCTAGTGAAATATTCCTTGCATGAATCTTCTTGTTGTAGACGAAAAATTGTTCTTATTGCTCGCTTTTGAACTATGAAGGCTTTATTTATATTATAATCATAACTTTTACCCCACAATTGTATGCTATAACGCAGATGAGATTCTACTAAAGCATGATACACCACTTTGAGCTGTGAGATAGTTGCTTCTTCGCGAAGACTTCTTAATGCGTAACAGGATGAACTTATTTTGTTTACTATGCGTTCCACCTCATTTTTCCAATTCAAAAGTGGATCTATTTTAACGCCTAAAAATTTAATAGTTTAGGAATAGACTTGCTAAGAAGAAAAAGACATACACCAGCCTACATAAATCAATGACGTAGCTATAAAAAGATACTTGCAACTTTTATGATAAACTCCATCAAAACTTCTTCTTGCTTGTCTCCCATAAACTAGGGAATGCTTAAATCTTGCCAGACCAAAAGTTTCTATTAACCGTCCGCTAATAAGACCCCCTCCCATTTAGGTCTAGTGGGTCTAATTTGTGATAGTGTATTTTATTCCTTTGTGAGTTTGGCTTAGTATATCATCACCCCACTTCTTTCCCACGGATGTCGCAAGAAGTAACTAACGGACTCTAAATAACTAAGTTGCTGGCTGACAATATATCTAAAACATCCTTCCAGTATTTTGCTAGACTTGATGATGAAAGACCGTCTTTTATACATAATTTACCTTATTTTGTCAGTAGGTGATTTTGTCAATAACAGGAACTGGAAGATATACTCAAAATCGCAGTGACAATAGGCGCGACTGTGCCTAAATTTTAGCCTCAAGACACTAACAAGTAAATTGAACTTAGAAATTTTCAATTTACTGACCAATCACAAAGAAACGCATCTAGGCAGGAGTGGCGCAATTAGTTTTCTAATCTGTTACCTTCTTCTTTGGCTCAATGTGGCAAAAAAAAAATTGACACGCGTTGAAAGCGTATTCAGCATTGCATCTAGTATCGCGTATGTAGATATTTTTTTGAACACACATTCATGTTCAACTTTTTTGTGATAAGGCCTACTGGGTCTAACCTGCACCGGGCCTATCAAGTGAACGACTGGTTGTTGTTTATCACAGTCCTGCGTGGGTCCGAAGTGGAGGAGTGTTCGTAACTTTGTCCCGAAAAGTGCAATTTGTTTACGGATAAATGCGCCATTTTGTGAGCTTGTTCAAAGATTAAGTAGCGCAGATGGTCTATTTACAGTAGTGCTGGTACACTCAAATAGGTATGGTTTCAAGAAATACAGCTCATCGAAATAAGCTATGTACTAAAAACTGTCATAATTTTCATGATATCATTTCATATCATCACAATTATATCATCGGTTCCCCGTACAACATGAAACAAGTAAATCAGAAGTGTCTTGTTTTTCAAAGAATTGACCTGCTTTTATTATATACGGCATATTTTACATTTGTACATGGTTTAGTTACAAAATAACAGATAGAGTTGTGATTAAAAAGAGCTTTGACAACTTGTGCAAAACCATTCACCGCGTTCATTCCTCGCGTCGTGTATAAACTGAATTTGTCCCTCCGGACTCATCTATGGAGCTATAAGTACTCATAAGTCCTCTTGTCCCCCCTGATCCACTACAGTGGAGTAATCAAGACTGAAAAATCCTTGTGGCCCCACTAGTTGAGATTGCCGGTGGAGCCATGAGTCCGAAAGGGAATTTGTAAGCTAAAAACTAGCATGTAGAATTTAAGTTACACTTTGTATGAAGAGTACCTTCTGCTCTATAACATCTCTATGCACGACCGTTCTGCCATTTTGCATCGGATTTACAAAGTTGGTTCCGTTTGCTACTATGTCGCATTTTGTGAATTCAGTCGGAAAACTTTATCTGCAGAATAATTTGTAATTTCAATGTTTCAGTGGTGTTGAAATTGTTGACAAGGCATGGTAGCTTTTTTTAAATTCATTTTGGAGTTTTAATTTTAAAATATTATATCGGCTGTAGTACCTACATTGTTCTACGCTATTAGTTCTACCTGCCTAGTGATTCTGGGCGAGTGCAGGATACGCCTTGTAAAAATAAATGTGCTTCTTCGGATACGGCAAAGTTCACCAAACAACATGAAACATTGTTTATTCGTCAGTGAGTCATTAAAAAAAAAAAAAGTTGTACGCTTAAAACCATTGTCGAAGAATACTACAGACTCCATTTATAGTTTTACAAAATATTCAAAGTTTTAATTAATATACAATTTTTTTTATAAAAAGTGTTTTGATGCCACCCAAAATACCGCAACATGACGTTATTTTTTTTTTATTATTATTAATAGGCCCGCATTTGTCTGCCATCTCACCTGGTGGTAAGTGGAGATGCAGACGAAGATGGTACATGCTTGCCTAGATAATGCCTATTCACTCTTGCCTTAAAAAGGCCCAAGTTATATTGTTCCGGACAAAGATCCGCCGGCAGGGAATTCCACTCTTTAGCCGTACGCATGATAAAAGTTGAAGCGAAACGCTTAGTGCGGATCAGAGGTATATCTACAACATAAGTACTCACAACATTACTCAGTAATTTATACCAAATATAATTTTAAAAAGTACCTAGCTGATATGACCTGCCAGTTCTCCTACAAATACCTTGTAACTTACGGAACGTTGTTCACACTGTAATTACAAAACATTTACTTTGGACCTTCTAAGACACTCAGTATCAACTTAACCTCTAAGACGGAAAGGGTCCACAGGGCAACCCCTCATCAAAGCGTAAGACAAAACAGGACCAATATTTACGGAGTTGTTTACGCAAGGGGTTAAAGTAGGTATACCATATTACAAGGTTCCTTTGATGTTTGTTTGTTCAAAGATATTTATAGTCTGTTAACCTGCCGTATCGTAGGCTACTTTAGAATAGGGTTTTTTAAATTATTATTCTAGTCGCTGGATAGATGGCGCTGCGCTTGGTGTGTTACCGCAAAGAACGGTTTTTTTTTTTGTTTTTTTTAAACTTGGACTCGGACTATTTTGGAACGAAAGTGTCAGTGCATCGTGTAAAATATGTTTATTAATCATGTTTATTGTTTTGGAGCCCTCTTATATTTAACTTTATTCTGATTTTTTTATTCGCATTTTGTAGGTTTCCACCGAAACGAAAAGAGACGCGAGTCGCGACACCGCGATTTTAGTTCAGACAACGTCAAGATGCATCGTTGCCTGAGATTGCAGCGTCGCATCTCGTTTCGTTTCGGTGGGAACTTACCTTTATGTAAAAATGTAGCGTATGTGCTCATACTACTGATGTAATGGTCACTATCCCCTCCATAACCTATCATAACACATCTCATCGACCTACAGTAGTTAACTGCTAGACATAAGGCACGATCTCCCGTTTTCGATATCCAGTCGCTACCAGCCGCCACAAATATCGCCAAAAACACGCCCAAATATCAGGGCCGCACTAAGTCGGATGTGGACTAAGTACCTACGATATTTCTCGACGGTCGTTAACTCTGAAATATGGGCCGGAGTTAGTCGTGACTTGACTCACAAGATATATAGCTACTTGCGCGAAATTGTTTAGATATTAGTGGGGTGAAGAAGTTTGCAAGGTAATTTAGTGTGGAAAGGTGTTTTGTAGGGATCCATGTTTAGCGTGAGGTAGATTTCCGGGTAGAGTTAGGTAGATAAGTTTCCGGGTAGTTACGAAAACACGGTGTGTTCGAGACGGTGTACCGAAACTTTGCAGGCTTGATCCATGAAATTGATCTGAACTTTGAAGCATCTTTGGAAGAAGGATCACAAAATTTGATCCATAAGAAAAGTTGCTCGTTGCTGTTCTAACGTATCCCTACCTGAGAATTTCTATTCTAGATGGCGGGGTAAGGAAATCAGGTCAATAATTCGTGCTTTCGCAAATGCATTATCAATTAATTAGAAATATGGAACTTCACGAATTGTGAATTTGTTTTAAAGATTGTTCCATATTTAGTTAGACCTATAGATCATTGTGTCGTTGGATGACTTTGTGTTTCACACGAACAGAAAATTGGACTCATGTTGAATCCATCCTAAAAGGATTTGAATGGGGCCAGGGAGAAATTATTTTTAATCAATTTTCCTTAGAGAAAACTGAAAAATATCATTAGAACTTAGCAATCTCTATTCACGACGCTGGTGGCAACTGGATGGCGAAAACGTGAGATCGTGCCTTGTGGCGTACCCTGGGTGAGGCTTACGTCTAGCAGTGGACTGTTATAGGCTTATGTGTGATGTGTGAAGCTGTCCCTTACACCCTATATAAAAGATGCTATATGCTATTCGCGATACAGAATAAACCAGAAAGGTATGTCAGGGACAACGCGAATGGCCTGAAGCGTTTCTCTTTCACGGTGGTGTTGCCATTTTTTAAAAAAACTCGTAAAGTTGCAATCAATCGCGTTTTTTGCTAACGAAGAGCTCATGCTTGAAGATTTCCTTGAATTTTTACGAGAAATAAATTAGTTTTAAATGCAATACTTTTTATCAAAGAATACTAACTATGTCTAGTAGCATCCTCGGTAGTATGGCTAGTGTTTCTTTTTCACTATGCAGTCAATGATCAAAAACAATAATAAAATTACATCACGGCGACAAAATTAATTGTTTTTTTCCCAGTTTTTACAATATAAGTTATATACATGGCTTAAATAGTTTGGTCAGATCTCATGGAAAAATAATATAATAACTTTTTGGAATTATTCCACTCATCATTCTCCTTGCCTTTTCCCGTTCTCTGTCGGTGTCGGCTACCTACCTTTACACAGAGCGACTACCATCTGAAGTTTGCAACTGGAAGGCCCGAATTCAAATATTATCTAAATCAAATTTTATTTGTATGTGGGTTACATCACGATGTTTTTCCTTCCAGCGACGCTCTAGGATTATCCAATTGTCCCCGGTTAGAATCCAAAACAGATGATTAACCATCAAACTCACTTATATTTCGGCTCTAGTGTTTGGCCAAATTACCGGTCACCCGCACCTCACAAAAACGGATGGCTCAAAAAACGTCCACTTTTGAAAAACGAGGTAGGCATCACTCTTTCACGGCGAGTGTTGGCGTAAATACATACATACCTATAGGCTCGCTAGATACCGCTGTGGCCTAGAAAGCTTCTGCTTTGTAACCAAGTCGACTGCATTTTTTTGCACCATTTCTCTTTTTTAAAGCCAGTTTAATTTCGCCCGTGTTTATATCATAGCGATTGCGTTTTGTTGGAAACTCAAAGGATGAGAATGGAAATTGTTTGTCGCGAGTTATATTTTTATTATTTACCCGATTGCCATAGGATGGTTATGTTTTTCGAAGGAAGGTTGGTGTGTGTATGTGGAGAAGTAAGTTCTTTTTCATACGGTCTTACGGATTTAGGCGTTTTAATGTGAAATGTCGTCAGATTTCTCCCGCGCGAGTGACACGGGCCATAAGAAAATCGTAAACTCAAAGTAGTGGATTCAAAACATAAAATATTACTTTGTAATTATCACAGTCGGTTTTTTTTAAAATAAATCTCGCATGTAAAGTTGCATATGTAAAACTGGAAGGTGTGTTACACACAGGCTGAATATAAGGTCAAGATTCTCTATTCATAGGTTCGTGAAGAGGGCGTCTTTTAGGGCAGTTTTGAGGCATCTTTCTTTTAGGGAATCTTGTACCTTATGTTACCTTTGTGTAGTACGTTGCAGTATTTAGGTCAAAATATTATGAGAAGATATAAAAATTGAACTAACTGACAAATTTGAAGTTTCAAGGAATTCAAAAGTTACATCCCTCTCTCAGGAGTGAAATTGAGTCAACGAACGATCCGATTTTCTCGCTGACTTAAAAAAATGTTAAGTTATGTAAGAATCTATCTTTTTCAAGGAAATGGGCAGCACCGTTCCCTGTGAAGGCAAAGTCGTACACTGCGCTTGCCAATCCGCCTGCCAAGCGTGGCGAGTATGTCAATGCTCCTTAATAAAGGGAGGCACATGTCCAGCAGTGGACTGTTGTGGCTTTCAAGGATGAAGGATCTATAACTACGAATCTTATTTTTATTTACCATCAAAATGTCAATCTATTTACAAAATTCCTGGAAGAGGGTTAAAATTGTATCCATGACAAGTTTTGGACCCAACACATTAACATATTGGACCCCACATCCCACACTGCCGTGGGCGGTAAAGGGATTAAAACTTTTGGTTTCAAAATAATTTAATCCAAAACCTTAGTACCCCATTTACCCTAATAATGTAAATATCAAAAATAATAATTAAAAAATAAAAACCTGACTGCGGTAATGGTTTTTTCAGCCCATTTTCAAGTGTACATAGATGGCGCTCAGTTAAACTGTAAAAGTTAGTTGAGTATCAATATAACTCATAAATGTCAAAATGTCAACCTAGTGTGAACTTTGTCACGCGCGTGTTGCAGAGGACTATCGTTCGGTAGACTCCTGCAGCCGACCTGATTGTAGGAGTCTATTGACTTGTAGATCCTGTGGAGTCAGCCAGGGAGACCGAGAGGGTGACGCAGGTACTGGACAACCCTGCGTCGACCCATAATTGCGCCCCAGGCAACGCAGTATCTATGAAAAGGAAACTTTACCCGCGCCATGCATTTAGTCTTGCCTCAGACACTGATCAAATTGTCTGTCACTGACGAATGAGGCCAGTAATGAAAAAAGAATTAACATATACTTTCGAAAATCAACCCTCTTTCTAAAGTAGTCGGGTAAAAAGGACGCGCAAAGTGGCTTACGGAATTCGCTAATCTGTAAACAGCAACAAAATTTGAATATTACAGTATATAGACACGATCACGAAAATAAATTAAGGTGCTACCCGTTTTTAAATCTAACACGTACAGATAAAGCAGTGAACTGAATTTCTTTCTTTTCGTGTGGGACACCGAGTCGTCCAACGACCCGATGAACCCTAGTGTCAGAATTTTTCAACCGCCTTCTACAAGTAGCAGGCTTCTGACATGGTTGTGTAACGACCGCCATCTAAGTGATCATAGACAGCAACCGGGACCTACGGCTTAAAGTACCATCCGAAACACGGAACCATCTAGCTTACGGACAATCGGGTGGTTCAGCCCGCAATGTCCTAACCAGACTGGGAAGAAATTCACAAAGTGATAAATTTCAACTTTGTGAGTGACCCACCGAGAATCGAACCCGGAATCTTCTGCGTCAAAGGCAGTCGCACTACCACTGCGCCACATCGGTTGTCAACTGAATTTACCTTCATATATTTTTGATTTTCAAGATAAAATATTTTTTGAGTAAGTACCTACCTAAGAAAGCAAGGTAGTGTTACTATGAAACTGTGAGGTTTAAATCAGTGTTTTTTTCGATTATTTCTAATAAAAATATATTTAAAAATAGCTTATTTTTGTTCGCTCAAAATCAAATAAAGGCGGTTCATGATAGCAAAGAAGAAGAAGGAGGCCTTTGCCTTGCAGTGGGGCATGTCTGGTCCAATATTATTATTTTTAATATTATGTAAATATTTTTTTTACTCACTTTCGTGTGTGTTCCACAACTGTTCTACCATTGGCTATCTCGAACGGATTGCGCCTTAAGCTTCTAAAAGCAAGCTCTCGATTAAATTGCCAATCTAAATTTAATTAAAAACATTTGTAACGATGTTCTAAGACGTTCTAAATTAAGCAACCCTTTGTGGATAGGCTCACTTCGGAATTCCATCCAATTATGTTCCTGATCAAAACACCCATTTTGCTTATTCATAGTCCTATTATTTCTAACGTCGACAAATTTTCATTCACGCTTAGTGTTGGGATGGGGTATGAAAAGGGGATTGAATTTTGAATCAGTTCTCTAAGTAACTTTTAAAAATTTAAATTAGGTTTTGTTTATCATAACTAAAGTAAATGGCGACCGATGAAGCGCAGTAGTAATGCGACTGTCTGCAGCTTACAGTTCTAGGTTTGATTTTCAGTGGGGCGCCGAATGTGTTTCTGGTATGGTTTTAATATTGCAGGCTGAACCACCTGACTGATTGTTAAGAAATACGCCACTTTAACTATGGTTTTTGTCTATAATTACTTAGACGGTGGTTGTTCTTCAATTATGTCAAACTTGTAGTAGGTGGTTAAAGAACTCTGACAAGAAGATTTATCGGATCGTTGGATGACTCGTTGTCCCACACGATAGAGAAAATCACGCAGATTACCCAGGTAAGATACTTGCATACCTAAGCATTCTGAAGTATACTAGAATTTATAAGGCTCAATTTATACATAGCAGAAATTTTGCAGCGTCGATCACGTAGTCCTCTTAATCTTGTAAGCTTCTACGTGTCTAGTGGTAACGATTTATAGTTGTCATTCAGGACGCTTTGGCTCATCTCTATAAGAAAATTCTAAATATGCAATTTTTCGCTCCTGAGTAAACGTTTTTTTGTAACTATGTGTTATTCGAGCATCGGTAGCCTAGTGGCTACGACACCGGTCTTACAATCGTGACACATGAGTTCAACCCCCGCCATGTACCAATGTTTTACTCACGTACATTTACCGACTGCTCTTACTGTGAAGGAAAAACATCGTGATGAAACCCACATTCAAATAAAATTAGAATTCAGATGATATTTGAATGTGACTTAACCTAGGATTCGGGTCAGGTTAGCCTTCGGGTTGCAGAGGTTAGATGTCAGTCGCTCTGTGTAAAAACTTGGTTCCACGTCAAATCCCCTAGATGAGTTAGCCGACCCCAACAGTGAACGAGATAAGGCGAGGAGGATGATATGTGTAATTCGAGCATCTTATACACATGTATATATGACGTTCAATATTGACAGTCTTGTTTTGAAAGCCTGTCTATCTTTTTTGTGTAGGCCCTTGTAACTCCATCAACAACTCAACTCACGTCAACTCAGTGAGTCAGTTACAGCCATCACTAAATGTAATGCTCAAGGCAATCATTAAGGATTTATTTAAAGAGCTGGTGGTAAGATAGGCCATGTAATTGGTGCTTATCCGGTTCAAAAGATTTATACAGGGTCTTAAATTAGGCGGTTAAGAGTTTATTGCATCATTGAATATATAATAATAATCATTGAATAATATGAGGAAAGGGGAAATAATTTTTGTATCGACATTTCTTTCACAGAGATAAATAGACATTTTTGCTGTGTGGTGCCGTCTTAGTATAGCATCACCCCATTTGTCCCTCGGGTGTCAACAAAGAGACTCGAGGGCTTCATAAACTAACATGCAGCTAACAATACCCACGCTGCATTCGATGTGCATTGACAAGTGCTGAGCCATTTTTTTCACAGGGAATGTTAGTGCCTCATTCCCCGGATTTGATTAGGTACCTACATTTCTAAACATGGAAACGATACCCGCTTTAAGTAGATGAAGTACAAACTGGGAATTTTCAGTTAGGTGGATCGCACACTTGACGCACGACGGACCGCTAAAATATCGCAGCGGTTCGCCTTAGATAACTGACTAAAATGTAATAAAGTTCATTACTCCAGACGATTATCAATCACCCTTACTATACCAACTTTGTAAAAGAAAAAACCAGCAGAACTTCAAATTTTTCATTTAGGGATCAACACGTGCTGGTTTTTTGTACAAAGCTGCCTTAGAACCCGTTAAAGTTGACCCTTAAACAAATAGCAAGGCAAGCGAGGGTAAGAATAGACTTTTCCTTAATAAATTCTTAGACCCTAGCAATTTGGAACTAAATAGGTATAACGACAAATTCTTGTTGTTTATCGCTTTTTAAAGTAATATTTTTGAGGTAAAAAAATTGTAGTTAAACAAAAAGGTATAAAAGGTAAAAGAATAAAAAAGTTTTTAATTAATCGGGATAAAGAAAATAGCTCCAACGATTTACCCAAAATTTTGGATGTAGTACCTAGGTATTAAGCTTTGTTTAGGGCAAAAAACAGTAAAAGGTTTTAATATAAAAATATTTTACTCTTCTTTTCTTTCTTTTAAGTTGTTTTTAACTAACAACGCCATCTATTGAGACGTAAAAAACAAATAAGCCTTCAGCAGCTGGTTTTAAAATCAGGATCTTGGAAACGGATTAAACTATAATCATAAAGTTAATGTTTATTAGGATTTAGAATTTTTTTTACGTTATCGATTGGTGTGTTCCCGTTGTCCCCAATAACCGTGCCCCCGATAAAGGTGGGGCAAAGTTTGGCAGGGTGAGGCAAGGAGTAGCAGGGTAAGACATTGCCCAACCTTCTGCCACAACTTTTTAGACACAGACCACAGATAGAGAGTAACTTGGATAAACTCATAGGACAGTTTTTACCCTAAAAAAAGTTCCTGTGTGATGGTACGGGATTAAAACCGACTTCCACGCAGGCGGAGCCGGCGGCGCCCACTAGTGAGTTATAAAATATAAGGAGTAAAAATCTGAGCTGCAAATATTGTAAGGGGTAACTCACTTCATGAAACTAAACAACATTCCCCAAGAAACATTGGTCAAAAGATGAGATTTTTTTTTGCGTTTCCCATACAAATTGACTTGGTTGGTCGGTAATTTTGTATGAGAAGTACATTTTTTTTTCATAATTTCGATCCATGTCCCGTGGTTCAGTTTCATTGACTGGTTCTCTCCTTAAAATATTTCCAGATATTTTTTTACATCCTGTATAAAGAGTTATAGTCGATACTTTCCTTACCTCATTCCATGAAGCGCATTTACCCGTTTTGTTTTACGCACATTTTAATTAAAACCTTTCCATTAAAAGTTTGAAGAAAATTCTAATTATGACCGAAAATGAAGGGCTTAAAAGGGTATGAAATAATTTTACGTATGGTTTATATTTATTTAAAAGTTCTTTTGTTATGATGTTTTGTTTTAGAGCTTTAAAATATATTAGAAGTTTAAGATGTACCTATAGAAAAGTCGTTCCTGCGGAGTCAGCCAGGGAGGCCAATGTAGTGTTTGTAGAGAGAAAATTTCACCCGCTCCATGATGACCGATGTGCGCAGTGGTAGTGCGACTGCCTTTGAAGCAGAAGGTTGCGGATTCGATTCTCCGTGGGTCGCTCACAAGTTGATATTTATCACTTTGTGAATTTGTTCCCAGTCTGGTTAGGACATTGCGGGCTGAACCACCCGAGTCCGTAAGTAAGATGGTTCCGTGTTTCGGATGGCACGTTAAACCGTAGGTACCGGTTGCTATCTATGATCACTTAGACGGCAATCGTTACACAACCATGTCAGAAGCCTTAGAACTTGTAGAAGGCGGTTGAAAAATTCTGACACTAGGGTTCATCAGGTCGTTGGACGACTCGGTGTCCCACACGAAAAAGAAGACTTCACCCGCGCAATGCGTATAGTTTTGCTTCAGACACTGATTAAATCGTCTGTCACAGACGTATACGGCCAATGCTGATGTATGTAATACATTATAATAATGATCAATTACCGAAAACTTTTCAGACACATAACTCAATTATTCCACGATTTTTGCTCTATCAAGTGCCCAGAAAGTACTTCAGCAATGGAAGTTTATTTTAGTTAGATCTATAACAATGGTCTACCCATTTGGTTCATATTTCATCATTTCCAGAGTATTTCTGAGCGACTTTAGGCACTGACTTATGACACCAATAAAGTGTACAATCCTTCACACCTTTTCGTAAAAATACGAGAATTTCTTTATGAGAATTCCAGCGGAGGTCGCTCATTTTTGAAACTATTTCGCAAGCGAAATTCTGCAACGACTGGTTCTGCAACTTCTTTTTCTTCATACTATATCTATTCCTGCCAGTACTTGGTGACGGCAATGGTATTATCAATTGCCAAGTTCAGCTCTTCTTTACTACAAGTGACTGGTAACAGAGGGCAATCCAGTTTAACCACTTATTTTCGGTTTTCTATGACTCTTATTGTATTCCAGTCAAGACAATGTGCAGACTGCGAGTGGATTAGGCTACGAGCGAATTCCTATATTCGTAGCAAATTTTAAATTACTTACATGAAATAGTTTTTTATAACAATGAACTTGTTGAAATTTGATGTTGCATCTGGAAATCTGCCACGAACATTAGACTTTTATACGTATAGGTACACAAATCTACTTACACATGTCAAATCTATATTCTTGACATAAATAAATTCAAGCATTAACATCACAATACGAGCAGTATCGCACACTCGACATAAAAAAGTTACAATACGAGCAATATCGCACACACGAAATCATATTTCTACTGATTCAAAAATACGCCCCCATGCCAGGTGAGAAATTGGTGACATTCTTCGAATTCACTTGTCGGTCCACAACAATGGGGGGTATTTTTCTGACACGCCACAGGGCGACCGCAATATTTTCAGTTTTTGTTCGCAAGCTATTTTAGTGAAAAACCGAAAACGATTTTCAAGAGCAATTTCATTATAAGTACATATCACGCTTATATGCTTTGCGGGGTAGGCATTGCGCCAGCGCCACGTTTGGCAAATATTGAGGGCTGTTTCAGATAATTCGCGTACCTATCACTATAGTGACAGGCTGTCAGCCCGTTACCTAAAAATTAAACCCTGTAATGCCCATAAACCCTTAAGTCCCTTATCTTACGATACCTGCGTTAATGAAATGGGGCGATGCTATTCTAAGACATTACTGGTAAATTTCACGAAAGATTTAAGATTATATTTTTACATATAAAAATAGCCACATGGGTCCACTGCTGGACATAGGCCTCCCCTTATTGGGGGGTGTTGTCAGACACGTCGAATTTGGTTTTAATCAAGTATCACAAGGTAAAGATGTCGCAAAGACGACAAGATGATTTCGGTGAAATCCAAATTGATTGCTTCCATACTTCAGAAGAAAATTCAAGTTTCCGGCAAATACGATAAATTAAATAGACGGAGGAGTGTTTCCTAATCTAAAATTAGACCTCATCTCTTCATTTGACCTTCTTAGGCGAATCTCACACTGGCTCCAGAGTCCGGGGCCGGAATCCGGATGCGGTGGCGGAGGCACGAAAACCACACATCGTCATCATCATTATTTCAGTCACAAGGCGTCCACTGCTGAACCTATGTTCCCCAAAGATTTCCACCTTGACCGATTGGAAGCGGCCTGCATCCAGCTTTTTTCTACGTACTTGACCAGATCGTCTGTTCATCTCGCGGTGGCCGTCCTACGATGCGCCTGCCGTACGTGATCTCCACGTGATCTTTTATATTTTAAATTTGCATGTTACGATTTACGTGACTGAAAATGTGAAACTAATTGTTATTCTAAGTCTATTATCTGCTACATTGTACCATTTTCTTGGCAAATAAAAATTCTGATTCTGATTCTGATTCCACTCGAAAACCCTTCTTCCCTGCCAGTAAACCCTATCGGTTCTTCAAGCAAAGTTGACGACCGATGTGGCGCAGTGGTAGTGCGACTGCCTCTGACGCAGAAGGTTCCGGGTTCGATTCTCGGTGGGTCACTCACAAAGTTGATATTTATCACTTTGTGAATGTGTTTCCAGTCTGGTTAGGACATTGCGGGCTGAACTACCCGATTGTCCGTAAGTAAGATGGTTCCGTGTTTCGGATGGCACGTTAAGCCGTAGGTCCCGGTTGCTGTCTATGATCACTTAGACGGCGGTCGTTACACAACCATGTCAGAAGCCTGCTACTTGTAGTAGGCGGTTGAAAAATTCTGACACTAGGGTTCATCGGGTCGTTGGATGACTCGGTGTCCCACACGAAAAAGAAAGAGCAAAGTGGCCTGCCCATTGCCACTTTAGCTTACTGACTCTCTTAGCTATGTAGGTTACCTTAGTTTGTCTACGGATCTCCTTGTTTCTGATTCGTACGTTTACATAGAATTTAGAAATGGCGAGAAACTAAAATGTCAAAACACAGTTTTAATTCTTATAAATGGAATTACTGTTAAATCTTATTTAAAACAACTTTCGACGCCAAACATGTGCTTGAATAAACGTAACGAGTTGTTTTCGTATACCATACAAACAGTTTTTAAGGACAACTGCGTAAATTGTGGCGCCTCCACAGTCATTTCATGGATTACATTTTAGATTATTACGTAGCTGAAAGTTTAAGTCAATTATGGGTACTCTTACTCATCGTTTCAGCTTAAATGCTGACTAAGTTAGTAAATTTAAAAAGGTATGATACTTTTTGGGAAAGGCCCACTTTTATCCATTACTTCGATAAAAGCGTTTATAATATAAAAAATGTTGGTCTGGTCATAAAATTCAGTTATTTCTTCTAACTTCAAGCTTAAATATTTAGCAAACAAACCTACACACCAAATTCAAAGTATCATGCTTTTTGTGTTCAATGGCAACCAATAGTTTTTTAAATGTTACCCACTAAAATATCAACAGATTCATCAAGAGTTCGATTGTGAGGCCCCGAATTTGTTGTTATTGGGTTAAGGCCGTGCGCATTTTTGCTACAAATCAGTTGTAAGAGAGACTACCGCATAGTGAAATACTAGATGCATTGCAACTAAACGTTTTAATGACAAAATTGTCTCATGCGTCCGAAATCTGACCCGCAACTAGACTTAGTGACTGTTTTGTACGACCGACGCGATGATGGCACAACCATAGATAAGTAAGGCAAAGCGATGTTGAAACCACTTTCTAGAGTAAGGCCCTTAACGGAAAACATTTTACCTACCTTGCAGGTTCTCAAAGAAGTTCATTTACATTACACACTAAAGCAGAGATTTTCTATTCACAATTTTCCTTTAAAACCTTAGAAAGCTAAGAAATGTGTACCCACAAAATTGCCAATATAAAATGCGGACGAGAAATTGTGGATTTCTGAGAAAAAAAAAACATATGAGTCGAATCAAAAAGATAGCTACGTTTTAAAAAGCTAATGTCTTGAAGAAGTCATAAAAGAGATGTATATTTTTCCGTTACTTTACCGAATGCGGGTTTTTTTACTAAAGGAGTAAATGCTATTCGTTTGCTATTTGTTTATATTATAGTATCGAAATACGTTGGTGGTCAAGTGGTTAGGACACCGGTCTTACAATCGGGAGACCAGAGTTCGAACCCCGCCATGTACCAATGTGTTGTTACTCACGTACATTTACCGACTGCTCTTACGGTGAAGGAAAACATCGTGATGAAACCCACATTCAAATAAAGTTTGAATTCAGATGATATATGACCTAGGATTCGGGCCAGGTTAGCCTTTGGGTTGCAGAGGTCAGATGGCAGTCGCTCTGTGTAAAACTTGGTTCCACGTCAAAACCTCTAGGTTAGGTAGCCGACCCCGACAGAGAACGGGATAAGGCAAGGAGAATGATGATAGTATCGAAATACTATAATATAAACATGATACATGTCGCCGTGATTGCATTTGCATGCTGACGATCATATCGTTCTGTTATAAAAAATCTATGTAAGTAAAACTGCTGAGCTTGCATAGACTCCCTCTTGACCGCTGAAAAGCATAGTCATCATTCTAAACCTAGTATCCCGATCCAGTCAGTCCGTCCCGATCCTCCGAGCGCGGCTCACACATTATTCTCTGATTCAATTTCTGTATATTTCTATTTCTCATTTGAATTCTTTCTAAAATCTATATTTTTTCTAAGTTAAAATAAATTTAATTCCAGTTCTTTAAAAAATAGTTTTTTTAAAAACCGCTGACGTCGGCCCCTCATAACAGTTCGATGCGGTCCGTTGTCAAATTGTTAAAAATTTTGACTGTTCTTCAGTTCTATTTAATTCACGAGCTTTGTTGTTTCCTAAGCTTTTAATTAAACTGGTGCCTAGCTTTGTTTGTTTAGGTGATCCAATATTTTAGCACCTTTGAAAAGCTAGAGTGACGAGTTTGGGCGAGTTTTGATCAGTAAATGGATACGTTCTGAATTAGTCAGTAGTACTGACTCAGTATGGACGGTAGCAATTCTAAATATTGGAGAAACAGAAGGCGGATCGCACACTTAACGCACGACGTAGCGCAAAAACATCGCAGCGGTCTGTCAGATCCATACTAGAAATCTCAATCCTCATACTAAAACCGCTCAACTTCTGTCGATACAGCGCTATCGCAGCGTCGTCTGTCAAGTGTGGTTTTATTATGGGGAGTGACGTTTCTAGTACCTATGGATCTGACAGATCACTGCGATATTTTAGCGCTCCGTCGTGCAGTAAGTGTGCGATCTGACATAGGAAGTCGTGCGTACTTGTTTGGTCTGTGGTTGGCCCATCATGCTAAAAGGTCTCTAATGCCTATGTAGTCCATTGATGTGTCCTGTTTGTGGACAGGCATATCTACATTATTAAATTTTACATAAGGGCACTATTTTTGTTCCTCAAAGGACTGCTTGTTTGGATTAAAAGAAGACAGACAAGGAATAAATAACAGAAATTCGTCCAGAAAAGAACCCATTTAAAAGTAAGGAATATTTTAGCCAATCAACGAATAGTAATAAGGTTGAAACAGATCACCTTGGTAAAAAAGTCTTTCGAATAGATGATAGAGCGTGTATTAAGGCAACAATATGCAGTCTAGTGCTTGCCACTCGAATTTCTACGAATTCAAAAGTGACTCAACGATCTCTGCCTGTCAAATCAGCCAACATTTCCCAACAATACGCTATTGAAGGAACTATCGGCAAAATCTGTTGGGGAAATACGACCAAATCTGGTAGGTAAGTAGAGTGCGGCCAACTAGACAATCACCGGAAACTTCGATTGGCGGCAGGCGGACTTCGCAAATACCGCGGATTATAGACGCGGGACAAGTCATAAGAGTTTGTTTGTGAATTATTAAATTTATTTGTTCCCGATCTACATACATATAATCACGCCTTTATCCCTTACGGGGTAGGCAGAGCGTAAATGGCCATAAAAATACGGTTGCTATCACCACGTCTGAAAAATATAGAGGGCCGTTTTAGATAATTCGTGTATCACTATAGTGACAGGACACCTGAAACCCTCAAGTCCCTCAGTCGCCTCTTACGACACCCACGGGTAGGAAATGGAGTGATGCTATTCCCGATCTAGTAAGGACATTGCAGGCTGAACCATGTTAGAGGCCTGCTAGGCGGTTGAAGATTTCTTACTTTAAGTTACATTGGGTCGTTGGATGACTCGGTACGGTAATACACACAAAAAGAATAAATAAGTTGTTCTTGCAATATTGGTAGTAGGTATACCTTTAAATAGCTTTCTACCAGTAAGTGTGGTAAAAAGCTATTTATGGATAGAAAATCCAGTGTTCGACTATTTTGCCTGTTGACGAATGCTTGAATCATTGTGATTAATGTAATAAATACTCGGCTGTCACTAATGTTACAGTGCTTCTGAATAATACAGACAAGACATATTTTTACTATTCAAGTAACCAAAATTGTTTCGTTTTACCTTTAATGTCCTCCACGTTGCGATCCAAATCTGAAAAGAAAAAGAATGTAAATTATAATTATGATATTTGAGAACTTAGGTTTTTTAAAACAATTTCAATGTTGATTTTTTTCTATCACTACATGATACTACCTAGGCAAAAGACGACCGCATCTAACACAAAACATTAACTTTCAGAATATCAGAAGAATTAGCGAGAAAAAATATCAAATAAGTAAAATGACAGGTTGACAAAATGAATTCAACGCTGTCGCTTACGAACAGGTATTTCAATTAAACGATCAGAGGAATTACTAAGACAAAATATCAAATAAGTAAAATGACAGGTTGACAAAATGAATTCAACGCTGTCGCTTATGAATAGGGCTTCCAATCAAACGTTCAGAGGAACTGGACGTTTCTGACGTAGATTTAGCCACTTGTTTGAACAGCTGCTGGCTACTGGCGGTACAGATTGTCTGCCAAAGGTGATTTTTTGTGAAGCTAGAAAACAAGCATCAATACCTAACAAATTGATGAGTTCGCAAAGTTTTAGACTGGAAATATATTCAATTATTAAAATGACAAAATGAATTCAACGCTGTCGCTTATGAATAGGGCTTCCAATCAAACGTTCAGAGGAACTGGACGTTTCTGACGTAGATTTAGCCGCTTGTTTGAACAGCTGCTGGCTACTGGCGATACAGACTGTCTGCCAAAGGTGATACTTTGTGAAGCTAGAAAGCAATCTTTAATATAAAACAAATTGATAAGCAAGTTTCAGACTGGAAAAGTATTCAATTATTAAAATATCAGATTGTCAAAATGAATTCAACGCTATCGCTTATGAATAGGGCTCCCAATCAAACGTTCAGGGAAACTGGACGTTTCTGACATAGATTTAGCCGGCCGTTTGAACAGCTGCTGACTACTGACGGTACAGATTGTCTGCCAAAGGTGATTTTTTGTGAAGCTAGAAAACAAGCATCAATACCTAACAAATTAATGAGCTCGCAAAGTTTTAGACTGGAAAAAGAATCAATTATTAAAATGACAAAATGAATTCAACGCTGTCGCTTATGAATAGGGCTTCCAATCAAACGTTCAGAGGAACTGGACGTTTCTGACGTAGATTAAGCCGGTCGTTTGAACAGCTGCTGGCTACTGGCGGTACAGATTGTCTGCCAAAGGTGATTAAATTAGGAGATCAATCCCGGACTAACACTTCGGTGTTATGCTTCTGATTATCAGTTTTGGTTTGTCGAAACTAGCTGCAAAATCAGAGCATTTGCTCTCACTCATACTTTAGTAGGTAGTATGAAATGAAATCACATTTTTCGTCTGTCCGTCTGTCATGGATACTACGACTCTTTCAAACTATGCAACGGATATTGATGCTGACTTTTTCAGTTTTTCCAGTATATTGAATTCAAAACTTTTTAATTTTTTTATTTTAACTTATTATATCCAAGTAGATTCACAATGAATACTTTTAGAAAGACATTATGTCACTAAATAATAGTATCACTGAATTGATTAGTCATCGTAAAAAAGGAAATTGTCAGATGCAATTTTTTTTTTAAACTACAAGAATTTTAACAATAAGATTTTAACATTTAAAAAGAAGAAGGCACATAAAATTTTAACAATTTTATGCGCCTTCTTCTTCTTCTTCTTTGCGAGTCGAGACGAATTAAATTTCTATTGACCAGTATGCGGCCACATTAATAGCGTTCGGTGTGGCCGCCCATAGATCTGTGCCTAATAGAGCGGGTTGTTAGTAAAAACCCGGCACTTGACATAAGAGAACGATTTTTAAGTATGATATAACGTCTTGTTTTAGTTATTAATAATTATGTCAGAAGAGACTGGAAGCACTCCAATAAAACTTAAAAAATATCTGCATGTCTAATTGCAAACTGAAGCATGTTTTTCCACTAAAACGGTTTTCATTTATCTCCCTTCTCAAAATGTTATTTCCCCATTGAGAAAAGATTAAGGTAGAAGTATCTATTTCTAATTCAACTTAAGCGGCCACAACAGTCCACTGTTGGACATATGCTTCAGGAAATTAATAGGTTTTTGACATGGTTTCCCGCTCGCACGTAACTTTCTATGTACCTATGTGGACAAGTGATTATTTTTTCACAGGCAACGTCATAGCAACTCAAGTACCACTAACCCAGGATAAAAATAAGTTTGAAATTATTTTTGTTTTCTAGTAATTATACTCGTAAATTCTTAAGGAAATTACTGTTTGGCCGTTTCACACTTAACGCACAACATAGCGCTGAAATAACGCATCCGTAACGCAGTAGTCTGATCCATACAAGAAAATATGTCAATCCACATACTAAAACCGCTCAACCGCTATTGACGAAACTGCGTTATTTTGACGCATCTGCGATATTTTTAATGCAACTACGTCGACAGCGGTCGTGTGGTTTTAGTATGGGTTTTAGTTTGACGACCGATGTGGCGCAGTGGTAGTGCGACTGCCTTTGACGCAGACGGTCCCGGGTTCGATTCTCGGTGGGTCACTTACAAAGTTGATATTTATCACTTTGTGAATTTGTTCCCAGTCTGGTTAGGACATTGCGGGCTGAACCACCCGATTGTCCGTAAGTAAGATGGTTCCGTGTTTCGGATAGCACGTTAAGCCGTAGGTCCCGGTTGCTGTCTATGATCACTTAGACGGCGGTCGTTACACAACCATGTCAGAAGCCTGCTACTTGTAGAAGGCGGTTGAAAAATTCTGACACTAGGGTTCATCGGGTCGTTGAACGACTTGGTATCCCACACGAAAAGAAGAAGAAGAAGAAGTATGGGAACTGATATTTCTAGTATGGATCTGAAAGACCGATACGTTATGCTTTAAATCTGAAAAAGGGCTTAGTCATGCCTGTAAGACCTATTTTGTGATCATTTGTTGGCAGCTGGACCCTGCCCCTGTAGTTAGCAGGGGATCCCTTTGGTCCTATTTTCCCCTCCAAGTACAGCCCCCTGCCACGAAATAATTTCAGAGCTCCATAATTATTCCGTTTAATGAAATCATTACCTCATTTTTCGCCCCGCTACACATTTACATTAATTCATGAGGTTTTTCGCGAAAATGATGGGGCCACCAAAATTACACAGAATTTTCGTTTTGCGCTGAAATTGTACATTACGTTTCTTACATTGATTAATGTGTAAATGTACCCTCTTTTTCAAACAAGGTTATATACTACGTGTAATAGTAAAACAATTATTTTTTTCAATTTGTTTATAACTTAGAGAATTCACCCTAAGGAGATGGCAAAGCTGGGCTTATCCCATTGCCAGGATTCACTTCCCATTTGCCTAGTACGTTATATAAAACTGACAGTTGACATTTTATATATGTTGTAAAATTATCGTTGTGTGCTACCGTACGTTTTTACCGTCCCTACCGCAAAAAGTGTTATAATATTTTTTCGGTAATCGACTGTTTACCGTCTCCATAATGCTCTGAGGATTATAATTAAAGTAAAACTTTTTTTTTTCAATTAGTTAGGTAGTTCGATCGAACATGACATGATATACTTAGCCTATAGTCGACTGTTGAATGTAAGGTGAATCTCACATCTAACGCACGACGCTGCGCATTTATAGAGTCGCATGATTTCAAATTACCTTTACTAACTGACGTTGACGCAGCACCAACAGATGAACTTGCGATGTTTGACGCAGGTTCAAGGGCCAGCTTTAACGTCTGTTTTTAATAGATACAGTAAGTTTGATATTTCCTTTCATCTGACAGACGCATGCGTTACGGATGCGCTAATACAGCTCTTCATTGTGCGTTAAGTGTGAGAACCACTTAAGCCTCCTCCAGTGTACGCCATAAGGCACGATCTCTCTCTCACGAGGTAAATCTTGAATTATTCAATATTTGAATTTTATACAAAAGAATTGCCTACGCCCTCATTCGTCTTTACATAATCCCAGGCAATTTGAAACCTCCAAGAAACGCCAACGTATGCTCAAGTACAGTAGGCATTTAACAAAAAAAACGTTGGTCTGTAAAGTCGGTTTACTGATGTTAGTTGAACGTGACAACGTCATAATATAAATATGTATTAATATAAATATAGAGGTATATAATATTTTTTGTTTGCCAGATATATACGCTGCCAAACTCGGAGGCGAATTATGCCTCTTTGTAAGCCCTCAGAGGTAAGGCCCCCTATGATCTTATTTTAGTGCGTGCAGCCGATTCCATTGAATTATAAGACGTTGTCACGTCAAACACATAGCTACTTTTGAAACAGAATGAATACAGAACGAGACACAAACTCCAAATTAAGCAAAAAATTTAAAAGTAAGATGAATATTTGAGTCGTTACGCTCGAAAGTCCCGGAAAAGTTCCGAAAGAATTTTCACCAGATGTCATTTCTCAGCGTATAAAAAAGATTAAATGCTTTTCTTTTAATTCTCTCTATCCGCATACATACATTTATCACGCTTTTATCCCTTGCGGGGTAGGCAGAGCGTTAAGAGCGCAGAGCGTAGCGTAAGAATACGGCCACTATCGCCACGTCTGGCATTTTTGAGGATTGTTTTCCAAGTTTGTTTCAGAAAACATGTGTATCACTATAGTGACAGGTTGTCAGCCTGTCGCCTAAAAATTGTAATACACCAATACCCTCGAGTCCCTTAGTCGCCTCTTACGACACCCGCGGGAAGGATGTGGGGTGATGCTATTCTAAGCTAAGCAGGCATCACACGGCAAAAATCTATCTTCTCTCTATCCAACGTTATGAATATGTCGATGATGCCAGTTTAGCATCATCCAATTTCTTCCCGTGTGTGTCGTTAGAGGCGACTAAGGGACTCGAGGGTTTCGTGTTATGCAATACAACTTTAGGTGACAGGCTGACAACCTGACATTGCAGTGAAACACAAATCATCTGATAGGGCCTTCATTGTTGTCAGACGCGGTGCATTTTCACGGCTTTTGACGCTCTGCCTTCCCCGTAAGGGATGAAAGGGCTGCATTATGCATATGTATGCATTTGTATTGATAGATAGATCGTTTTCATAACTTCGATAATTATTTCAAGATCTGACTTCTCAATAACAGAACATTTTATTTCAAAGTCTGAAAACTTCCATAATATTGATTTGTCCTAATTCTTTTGAGTGCTCTCATCTTTCATTAAGATTTTTCTTTTATATTAAAAGATTAGCAATCTTTGACAACAAATCAAAACTCGTCAATATTGGGATTGATAAAATTTGCAATGCCCTAACTAACCAGACTGGGAACAATTCCACAAAGTGATAAATATCAAATCTGTAATTGACCCACCGAAATTTGAACCCGGGACCTTCTATACCGCACTACCACTGCGCTACATATACCCAAACATCGTGCAAAACTCCGAATGGATCATCAAAAAACAGTTGGCATAAGACTTTATGTTAATACGTTCCATTTCACGTTCCGGCGGAACAACCGCTTGTCTCTACAAGTTGGAACGGAACGCGCCAGTGCGGTCCTTACTGCGGTGGTCTGAAGTTAAGTTGTATAGCTAAGCCAGGTGAGAACTTTTTGCGATTATGTTTTTATCTATGGTTCCTAATATGGGTGGACTAAAAATATAAAGTGTAAAAATATTGGCTGCAAATATTATAAGTGAAACCACCCAACAACCCATGAAACTGAACAACTTTTCCAAAGGAACAAGGGTCGACATTAAAAAAAAAAATTGACCCCCCCTACAAATTGATATGGTCGCCTGGTAGCTTTTGAATGGGAGGTCCAAATTATTTTTCATATTTCGACCTATATTCCTTGAGGAAAGACCTGGACTGGTTCACCCCTTAAAATATTAGCAGCATTTTTTTTACATCCCGTATAGACAACGTACTATGGATGGATCCATTTGCGAAATCGCAAATAAAACTGCTGTTCCGTAAACCTAAATATGATTAACCTAAACCTACTCAAGCAAAATATAAAGAACAGCAGATTTTAAGGCCATTTATTTTGAGGCCTATCCTAAGGTACGTCGTAAGTCACAATCTACCGTTTTCCTCATCCCGTCGCTTTCAGCCGTCTTTTTTACATCATTGACCCATAGGATAAGGGCATACTCTAAGATTTGGTCGAAGGGCGTTACGTAATTAACGTGATTACATCCATGCCAAACGTCGAAAACCATCTAGGTACATTTTCTGATTAAATAAAAACCCCTACCATCATTTCATTATACAACGGCTTGGTTGTGACCATTTCCTAAAATAAAAATGTAAATGCCAGGCGGTGGACCAAAAGTGGTCCCTCGCATGAATTATTAAAGCGAGGTGAATTAAATTATGTACCTTTTACCTAATAGAAACAAAATCTCACAAGAAAGTAAATTCACAAATACTTTCTAACGTAGCAAGTTTTTTCTGGACTAAGTTAAATCAATGACGCTCATAGATTGGTGAAATATTAATGAAAATATGTAGGCCTCAAAAATCACGAAATTTTATAGAATAAGAAACACTAAATCTAACCAAAATACCCACTTCATGCGACTTGCCGTGACATTAATTTTGGTACCTCATTACCTTACTACTTACAGAAAGAAAATCAAAAAGAAATCTAAAAATTATACACCTAGTTTCGAAGGCAACACAGTAGTAATAAATTGAACCCATTGTTTTTTGGCCAGTGTCAATAGTTTTAAATAACTTTCACAGTGGTAACTAATTCTGGAAAACGGAAAAATGTCAATCAATTCAGTAAGTATTCCCGATTATCTAACTGTCATTGTACGGGAACGGAGGTCTCGTTTTGCGGCACTGGTTCATGAATAAAATTGTTCTGGACGATGCCCTTCACAGCATGTCCAATTAACTAATATTTTTTTTATAAAACACGGTATATATGACTGAAACTACGCATAATGCGGAACTTCTTTACCTAATTTCCTTACCTCAATAGTTCCAAGAACTAATTTCATTCAAGTAACTAGAGGTAATGTAATGTGCAGCGATCACGAACGTTTAATGTAATGGTGGCCTATTGTAGATGCACAATTTACTTTAAATTCTTTTAAACATGGAAAAGGTTTTTAGAGGAGGAGTTTCTACCTGATTTTTTTCAGCCTTCAACCCTTTATTTGACGGTACATGGTTTAATAGAGCTAGCTTGGAGTATTGTTTAACGTCTTAATAGATGGCGCTGTTCGTAAATAAAACTCGCAAAAATGGTTAATGAAAAAAAAAAAACAATTTTCGCCCCCGAGTCTATTTCGAGATCATGATTCTATTCTTCTTCCTCGTCAAATCGATGGTAACTATTATATTTTCTGATTCTATTTATTGCTCGTATAAAGGTACTAGATAGATAAATGTTAACCAACGAAACTATTTCAAGCCGTATTTGAAAAAGAAACTTTTAACCACAACTAGAGCAGCAGGAAAAAGGAAAAGATTTTTTTTAATGAAAGAATATTCTGAGGGATTTAAAAAAGAATCCTCTTACACACGTATGCCGGTAAAAGTGCTTGAAGCTGCAAAAGAGTCCCTCTAGAGAAAATTAAAGAACCTTACCAGAGATGAAGTAGCGCAAAGAAAAATTAAATGGGTTTTCTCTGAGTGAATAATAGGGAAGAAGCTACCAACAAAGTGGCGCCATATTAATTATTTGCACTATCCCGCTTCCATAATCGCACTCTCTCTTTCACCCTAAGGTTGCCTGGTAGAGAATGCTACCTAGCATTAAGGCCGCCTTGTTGTACTGTTTCGTGTATTTGTTTTTTCTACATGTTGTTCAATTTTGTGCAATAAAGAATTTTGTTATGTTATGTTGTAATTAATAAAAATTGACAATTCTATCAGCGTCTTCCCAATAGGTCTTCTTCCTACTTCAACCTTCATTTTCACTTTGGTTCTCAAAACCCGTGAAAATATAGTTGGTCCATTAAAAAGGGAGATTAAAATTTCAAGCAGCATTAAGTATAATAACTGTACTTTTTTGATGTTCTTACAATTATAAATTAGTTGTTATTATTGTATTTTGTGACCGACGTAATTTATTAATTTATATTTTCTGTGTTAATTTCTTATTGCACACAAACATAAAAACACGTAAGGAAACATCAGTAGTAAATTCAGTTAGTACAATAAGGCGGCCCAATAGAGTAATATTATTTTCTAGGTTTTTGGGTGAAAAAGAAAGTGCAGTTCGGTAAGTGATATAATGAAAACACATCCTCAACATCGTCATGACCATCAATAATGAATATTAAGTCTGACTAACAAATACAGCGTGTAAGGGACGGTGTAGCGAAAACTTTGCAGGCGTGATCAGACCATGCAACTGAACAACTTTTTATATTGGGGCTATGCTGGGAAAGGAAAAATTTTTTTCGAGGTTCCATGTAAAGTCACTCAGCTGAACGAGAATCTTGTATGGAAGGTCGAAAATATTTTCATTTTCCAACATAGCCCCCATATAAAAAGTTGTTGAGTTTCATGGTCTGAACACGCCTGCAAAGTTTTCGTTACGCCGTCCCTTACACCCTGTATAGCTTAAATACTGACTAAGTGTTTATAGGTTTTTGTACCTATTTATAATGATGAACGTTAGTGGAAAACAAATTCTCAAGATTCAGTTTTTACAATCAAGTGACTCGTTCTAGCTTTTAACCTTTATCTCAGATTCTTTCAGTTTATTTTTTACTGGTGGCACATCTGGTCTTGCTGCGGGTTTATTTGAAAACTTACAGTAAAATACTTTAACTAGCCTAGAGGACTTTGGAGTCGAGTGTGCATAAAATAACTATTTGCTCTATAAACGAATACAAATATAACTTTTGTAGGTATTTGTTATGTACAATCGATAACGACCGAGTTTTTGTGTGTCCACTCAGCGAGGGAAAAAGTCGTGATTTTGTGTGTGTAATTATAGGTACATTTGTCGTGTGATGCCGGCTTAGAATAGCATCACCCTATTTCTTCCTGCGGGTGTTGTAAAAGGCAACTAAGGAACTCGAGGGCTTCATGTGTATTACAGTTTTAGGCGACAGGCTGACAACCTGTGACTGCAGTAATACACGAATCATCTGAAAGGGCCTTCAAATACTTGTCAGACGTGGTGATATCGACCGTCATTTTACGATCGTTAACTCTCTGCCTACCCTGCAAGGCGTGATATGTGTGTATGTGTGTATGTATTATACACGTGCCAAATTCGTCTGCTTATCGTCAAAATGTCAAATCCCATTAATCGCAGGGAGCTCAAGTCCAGCTGTGGACTGTTATTTTTCTTCGCTTGAATTAAAAATAGCTCAGACTTTGGCGCAAAAGCCAATGGCAAAGACAGTATGACGTCATCATAGTCGTGCCCCAGTATAAAGGGTGTAAGGGACAGTGTCACGAATACTGATAGGGTGCAAGCAGACCATGAACTGATCAACTATCCCCTAGGAGCATATGTCAGGAAACGTCAAAAAATTTTTGGTTTCCCATAGTAAGTCCAGTTAGCTGATCGCGATTTTGTATGGGAGGTCGAATTTTTTTTGTCGTTTCCTGACATCTGGTTCTAGGGGAAACTTGTTCAGTTTCATGGTCTGCTTGCACCCTTTTAGTATTCGGGACGCTGTCCCTAACACCCTGTATTATAAGTCTATGCCATACCCCCTTTCAGCCTTGCGTAAATTTATTTATTTATTTATTGAGAACTTACAGGTATTACAATATAAAACTATTAACATTCTCGCCAAACTGCGAAAGCAGTTTGTTGGCAAGATAGCACTCTATGCTTACTTAACATTGCAATACCTATACATTACTATAACTAACAAATTATAGATCTCAGACTAGATTATATACCTAGTGATAAAAATATTTATGACGGCGCCACAAGAAAAATAGACGAAAATTTAAGTTTTACAATAGTTAGACAACTTTCAAAGAGTTAGGTTATAAATTTGCGATTTGAATTAAATGAATCCGGAAAATGCCTCTGTGTTCCGAGTTTTGACAATTATTCCGATGTATAAGGTGGTAGACCAAGTTGGAATAACAGTCAAATTTCTACTAAAGTCGGTTCTTTTGAGTATGAATTGATTTTTAAGATTTTTAATTGATAAAATGAGTTATAAAACTTCTGAGCGCTAAAACATACTTTTTTGGTATCACGTTTGATTAAATAACTACTCTCTCTTTTCGTGTGGGACACCGAGTCATCCAAAATCTAAGATTCTCTGAGCTGAGAGCTCCAACCTACCAAAAATGAAGGCAAATTTAATCCCTATAGGTGCCAAGATATCGTATGGTATCATATCATGTGGTACTTGCTTCGGAAGCAAAATTTTGAAGAACACGTTCAAAATTTCTCCCGATCGATGCGGTTTGGCGGTTTTTCATATGCACCTCATGATATCAGGAGGAGTCTGAGAACTTCCATATATCATTCTTCTAGAGAGAGCGGTTTTTGTATAGGGAGTGACGTTTGTAGTAGGGATCTGACAGGCGCATACGTTGGCGCAGCGTTGTTTTTGCGCTGAAGTGTGATAGAGGCTTGAGACGTTTTCACGGCATTCATTATGCACATAAATTAAACCTTTTGTTGAATCACTTTATCTCAAGCCGGTATTATTTTATGAAACCGAATAAATTCACTTTTTGACCCTTTTAAAGCGAAGAAACTTATGTAAGGGTTTGCTTTTTGCCTAATGCATTCTCAAGCTCTGTGTGCTTTAAGCTCAGTCTAACTTTTAAAAGCTTTTCGATGCCGGCGGTTTCCTGCAGAAAAAAACCTACTTTGGTGTTGGTTTTTTGCAGATTCTACTAGCTAAATTTGTTCACATAGTTCAAAGAGTAAATAGAAAACAAATTAAAAACAACGCTGCAATTATATTGGGTTCGATTTCGGAGAGAGCGGGGTACTGGGGTAGGTTTTAGATAGTACTAGCGGCCCGCCTGATACTACTAGCAACTCATTTTCCCGTGGGAATCAGTTATTTTCCCGGCAAGAATTATACATACCTACAAACCTTCCTCGTGACTTACTCTATCTTTTAAAAAACCAACATCAAAATCCCTTGTGTAGTTTTTAAGTTTTAAGCAAACATACATACAGACGCTAAAAGCGACTTTGCTTTATACTATGTCGAGATTTAGATAAGTGTAGGCTCAGATGAATAATAGCTAGTGAGACCTACTATCAATAATCAGAGTGTAGGTAAGTTTTTGTTCTGTATTTACATATATAAATAAAAATAAAACTAAATAAATATCCTGGACGATTCACACAGCGCCATCTAGCCCCAAACTAAGCAAAGCTTGTACTATGGGAACTAGACTGCTGATACAAATACATACTATATACTTTTTTTGTAAATAAATACATATTATACATAGAAAACACCCAGACTCAACACAAATATTTGAAAATTGACTTAAGAAATATTTGTGTCCGGTGGGAATCGAACCCACGACCCTCGGCGTAGAAGGCAGGCATACTATCCGCTACGCCATCGGGACAGTCAATATATTTTGCTTAGAACTTTGTTTTGGTTTTTACCTATTGTTTTTTATTGAACAACAAATTATAATTCAATAATAAGCTCTCTAGGAGGAATTGTATCTATAGTGGATTGTAGTGCTGTCAATATAATTCTGCCAGCAATCCAAAAAATCTTTGTTTATCAATTTTCATTAGCTTTTTCGACAGGCCAAAACCATAAATGTCATTCGCAAAGGCGAAGGTCAAATAAAAGCAAATTTAAAAATAAAATCAAATGGAGTGAATAAAAATACCAGCGAATTCCCTCGTGTCCCTTTTCACACCCTTTCAAATTTTCCCTTGTCAGGTCAAAAGTATTACATAATTAAAAATTATGCGATTTCTAGCCAATTAAAAGGGGATATAAAACGATTACGAAATTATTTTTACTTTTGACGGGCTGTCTGCGTTGATTAGACCATTTTAGCCAGCAACCCACAGCTGGTTTTTTTTTCAGGGTACGCCATAAGGCACGATTTCCTGTTTTTGCCATCTAGTTGCTACCAACCACCTTCTTCAAGCAAAAAGTCTATTTTGCCGGGGGATAGTGTATAGTCGTTTGCCGTGGCGTGGCCTTCATTCGACATCCCGTCAGTTATTTTATTATCACTATCACTACATAGTATAACGCAAAGTCGCTTTTTTTGTCTTTATGTATGTATGTATGCTTAAAATTATAAAACTACACAACGGATTTTGATGCAGGTTTATGATTTTTGCAGATAAAGTGATTCAAGAGGAGGATTTTTATGCTAATGCCTACTTGCCAGGAAAACAATTTATTCCCACGGGAAAATGCAATGCAGTTGCAGCGAGCGCAGTGGCTGGGCGGCCCGCTAGTTATTTTAAAATAAGAAAATATCTATACTTATCCAAACACGTGCCTTCTTAAAAACCGCCTCCTCCCAAGAGGCGGCATCCGTTTGTATTTTGCTTCTTAACAAAGCTAAATAAATTGACTAATAAAATTCTTAAACGCTTGGCTGAAACACACTTCACTTCTTTCAATGACATTGACGAATTCGGCTCGAAGATCGTTCCAAATAGAGATGTGCTGACCGACTATGATTTAAGCGGATTTGCCGACATCAACTTCTTCTTTATTTAGGAGCTTTGCTCTTTTCGATGGATTAACCTCCATTCATTCCTATTCTTCATCAATTGCTTCTTGGTACACAAAATTCACTTTATCTTTTGGCTGTATATGTTGACATATTAAAGTAAATATTTTCTTGTATGATATAACTCATCATCGTTCCTGTTCTATTCTTCGTTTTCACCAGTTTCGTTTCACCAGCTTAAAATCAGGCGAACAGTAACCAAGTTTTTTTTTCAGACACTTTCAGCGTCGTTTCGGGGGGTTATCTTTGTGCATATTTTGAGCCTTTTCTATCAATAATCAGGCTTTGATGTGGTTTCAAAAAAGTGACAAATATATCCAAGTTAAATTAAATTATTATGTTATCTAATTTCTCTGTCATACTACCAACAGCTGACTAATGGACTATTCTGACGACTAGTCGGCAACTTAAAAGTGGCCGGCTAGTCGTCTATCCCCACAATTTGGTCCATCTCTAGCCCCCAAGAAATTGTTGAAGTGGACCAATTATCATTAAATTTAGCGGTCCAATTAATTTACTAGGCTGAGCTAACTAGCTCGTCTGTCAGACTTGAGTGGAATCAATTCCACATCAGTGTCGAGTCAAGACGGATCGATTTTTGCACGTGCCTAGGAGTAGATGAAAAATAGTACCGTGGAACCAGAATAATCTTTGTTAACCTTAGATTATTGAAGGTCTCGCTAGCGGTCCTAAATTTCAATAATCTATTTTGGTAACATTTGTGTATCTATGATTAGATTCGAAATATGAAACGGCTTAAAATTCTGTCACCCAAACATTATTTTACAATATTCAGTAGTTGACTAATATACTCTTGCATAATTTTGCAGGCAACAATTGAGTCGCGAAAGCCAAAATGGAAGAGGCGTTGCCAGTAAAAATGGTGAAAGTTGCAGGTTCAAATCCTGCTTGCGGTACAAAGTTTTGCATGTTTTCTAAAAAATGTTTATAGTCCTAGCGCTAAAGTAACGCATCCATAACACATAAGTTTGCCAGATCTATACTAAAAATTTCATTCCAATACTAAAAAGAACTGTTGACTCAGGGCCAACGTACAGCTGGGAATGATGTTTTTAGTATTGATCTGACAGCCGGATGCGTTACCGATGCGCTGCGATGTGCGTTATGTGGGTGAACGGCAACACGGCAAGTGTTTCAAAATTTGGTTTTGAAGGAGAATTTAACCCTTGTTTTAAACTTTCTGATTTACCATTTGTTTCAATTTTGGCAGCTTACTACGGTCACCAAAGTTATTTTTATTCAACCCGAGCTAGAATATTTTGAGGGTTCTAAAATAATATCCTACGAACGAGCGGCGATAATGTTTTTCTACGTCCATTAACATTCATAAATTGGTATAATTTTGGAAGAATGATTTTTAATACAAAGGTTTTGATTTTTAAAATAGGACGTCTCCGATTCATGATATCTTTGTAGTATTAAATAAAGGTAGTTATCAAGTCAAATGAGCTACTTTTTAAACGTAATTAGTATAAATAAAACCACTGTATGACGTCATAGATTGCCATTTTGGATGGCGTCACAACCCTTACTTTTATGTAATTTTTCTGTTTATTATCTTCAAATACTTTGAAAAATTATGAATGAAGACCGTAATATTTTTGGACAATAGTTAGTTTAGAAGTTTAGTTAATTGACAAGCGTACAACTTTTATTTTTTATTAATGA
Organism: Keiferia lycopersicella; assembly: GCA_029255805.1. Lineage (NCBI taxonomy): Eukaryota > Metazoa > Arthropoda > Insecta > Lepidoptera > Gelechiidae > Keiferia > Keiferia lycopersicella. Next base: position 3,677,946 of record JARACZ010000028.1, read on the forward strand.
CCCAGTCCACATCCGAGTAGTGATAATATTTTATATATTTATGATTTTCCTGTGTTCAATGTAGTTTAGATCAAAAAACCTTTTTAATCATACCCACACAAACTCAGTCAATGTTGTCTTGCTACAAGTAGATTGTCCGTAAGAAAGATGGTCCCGTGTTTCGTATGGCACGTTAAGCCGTAGGTACCGGTTGCTGTCTATGATCACTTAGACGGCAGTCGTTAAACAACCATGGAAGAAGCCTGCTACTCGTAGAAGGCGGTTGAAAAATTCTGACACTAGGGTTCATCGGGTTGTTGGATGGCTCGGTGTGCCACACGACAAGAGACTGGTAAAATATAGTATTATTCTATGTGATAAAAAAAATCTAAAATACGTTTATTTCATTCCTAAAATTACTTATAAATTGGTCCTTATTCAACTCGGAAGATTTGTATCTATCTTGGTACTTTTATCCAATCGGAAAGTTCCTTTGAGCATCCTCTTCGATTTGATCAACAATCAATCAATGTTCTCGAACTTGAGTCAATTGTTCGACGTAATCTGTCTAAAAAAAGACAAGGGAGCCCAGTTATTAATGGTTTCCGAAAATTTCCATATTGGCGGAAGTTTTTTGATTTGAATAGAAGGAGATGTTTGTTTTTACAGCGTGGAATTTTGCTAATGACCGATAAGGAAAAAAAAAGTATCTTAGGCTACATACTAAGGAATAAAGTAAATAAATAAATATTTTGGATAATTCACACAGCGTTACCTAGCCCCAAACGTGTACTTCGGGAACTAAATAGCTGATATTATTACTTATTAACTTTTTTTGTAAATAAATGCATAATATGCATAGAAAACACCCTGACTCAACACAAATATTTGAAAATTTTACTTTTTACTTAACAAATATTTGTGTCCAGTGGGGATTGAACCCTCGGCGTAGAAGGCAGGGGTACTATTCGCTACGCCATCGGGACAGCCAAAGGTAGGTGAAAACGGGTAAAAAATTAGTCTCCCTCGTGCCTGCTGTTATGTACCAGAGCGGATTGCACACTTAACACACGATGGAGCGCTAAAATATTGCAGTGGTCTGTCAGATCCGTACTAGAAACATCATCCCCATACTAAAATCGCTCAATCGCTGTTGACGCAGCGCTAACGCAGCGTCGTCCGTCGAGTGCGGTTTTAAGTATTGGGATTGATATTACTATCAGGATCTGACAGAGCGCTGCGATGTTTTAGTGCTCCGTCGTGCGCTAAGTGCGCAATTAAGGAAGATAGAAAATTTAATCTTCTGGTGCCTGCTGTTACGTACCTATGCCATGTACATATACCAGCATCTATGTATTAGAATATTCAAGCAGAGCCTCAATTCGTTGCAAGACAGACGTAAATAGAAAATGTAATCAATACCATTTCAGCCATCTTGGTAAGGGCCGACGCTTATCTAGCGCCATGTGCCGCAAGCTGTTCTCAGCAACCAATCAAAAACCAATCTTAAGTGATTGATTGAAATCATATTATTGGCTGGGTTGAGCAAACGGCTCAGGCGCTGTCTTTGATTTTTTGCATGCGAAAGTCTGCTATTTCTTTTTCTTATATCATAGCATCAGCGCCGATCTGATTAGGAGTCAAAGTGGTCGCCATGGCCGAAATCGGTCGGAGAGATCATCATCATCATCATCATAGTTTGTAATGCATAAATCCACACACATAAGTACTTTTATCAGCTCACGCAAACCCTAAAAATAAACAATTCCATAATAATATAGGAGACCTAAGTCTGCTAAACGAAAATCGTTTAAGCTGGATGTCGATTGGATCTCAGTTGGATGATTTCGGTAATTTCAAAGCCTGCTAACAATTTGAAGTATAGAAAATCACAAATACAAAAAGTTGGTACTGAAAAATTCTTGCGCCAAACATAGCTAGATGAGCGCCAACCCTAGCGCATAACTAACCAACTAATTAGCAAAGTCAATTGGATAGAGCAGAAATAATTCTGTTCCAAATAGATAGATACTTGATGACTGTAGAATATCGCAGAATTGTGTCTGTGGAAAATAGGCATTTTTAAAGTTTTGCCTCAGACACTGATTGAATCGTCTGTCACAAACGTTTGAGGCTGATGTAACGCAAAGGTTGCGGGTTCGATTCATGGTAGGGCACTCACAAAGTTGTAACTTATAATTAACTTTATAACTATGCAAAATTGTTTCTACTCTGGGCAAGACATTGAAGGCTGAACCACCAGATTTTTTGAAATTAAGAAGTTTCCGTGCTTCAGATGCCTTGTTATGGCATCCGTCCCGGTTGCTGTCTATGAATACTTAGACGGCGGTCGTTACAGTACAAAAACAATGTCAGCGGTCTGCTTATACCTAAGCGGTTGTAGATCTCTTCTACCTAGCTAGTAAAAAGGACATCATCATCATCACTTTCTATTTTATACTTACATTTTATAACGAGTAGGTATGAAAAAAAAAATCTTCCACCAGGGTGCATTGGGGCGTTGGACGATTTGGTGTCTCACACTAAAAGAGACCAAGTACCAAGTGCCACGACGAACCTCTATTAAAAGTTTTCGAGTATAACTTGATGATCCCTTTACTACTATTCAGAAGATTCAACTAGTTATTTGTTGTCAAGCCGCTTTGTACAAGTTTTGTACAGAATCATTAGTGTAATGGGGATTTTCTTTGAAGAGTTATAGTAGGTATAATTAATGTGTTGTCTATGGCGTAGCGGATAGTACTTCCTCTCTAGAGATAATAGTTTTTTTTATTGTGGACTGGAACCTGACAGATTATTCCCCTGTGCCTCGTTTTTTGAAACTACAGACTACAATTTTACAGGTGAAATTCGATGAACATTGCGTAGCGGGTCAACAATCCAGGTTTTATAATGTCCCACCGGCTACGCAATGTACATCGAAATTTGACCTGTAGAATTGTAGCCTGTAGTTAGGTTACTGCTTAGTTCGTCCACTATCATATGGCAATATGACGTCACGAGTGGTCAAGTGCGAGACAAACGAGTTGACACGACACGTCTTTCAGCTGCTAATGAAAGATTATCGTGTCGATTGAACATATACAATTTAGTAATAATTTTGCCAGTTTTCTTCACCTGCCAGTGCTCATCCATTGTATATATCGCTCAAGACCATTATTATTATTATGAGCAGTGGGACACTGCAGAGCAAAGGCCTCCCTCCTCCCTATCCTCCATTTATCCCTGTCTTGAACCACCTCCATCCAGTTTTTGGCGTGGGCATCAAGTTCGTCTCTCCATCGTTTTCGTGGTCGATCGTGAGCCCGTGTCGCGGGAGGAACCCAAGTGCTCCACCAGACCATACCTTAAACAAATATGTAAATTTCCTGAACGAACTTTCTCTCCATGTACCACAAACATCACCCAGCGGTCAGGTACCCAACGCCCCAATCCAAAAAACCTCATTTCTTGTTTCCGAAAAACCACACCGAAATCCGGTGCAAGGTTGAAAGATATTAGCGATGTCAATACCGCAACAACCCCAAAAGGGTCGAAAAATAAATAAAAATCTCACATCTAACCCATTTTCAGGGCATTCCTAACGCATGCATCTGACTTCGTTGACGTCACACCAACGGATGAAATTGCGTTGTCTGACAGACGCATCCGTTGACTTAGGTTCTGGCTTAGTGTTGCGTCAAGTTTCCTTTCATTTGACAGACGCGAGCTTTACGGATGCGCTAGAATAGCGCTCCGTTGTGCGTTTAGTGTGATAACTGCCTAAAAACCGGACGAATCTCTCAGAAGTGTCTTTGAACAGGAAATGTATGTTTGATTACCAATTCATAACATAAATAGATCTTCGAAAACGTATTCGAAGGGCGGGATTTCATCTCTTATCTACTTATGCAATCCTTATTGACAAAAATAAGGGCAAACGGAATCGGGAGCAAACGGTAATCCAAATTACATTCGATCTCGGATTTTATTACTTTGTCCTCCCTTAGAAGCTTAGTGAGCTATTTTTGTAACTGTCATCGAATATTTTTATAACTTTCCTCTCATGCTTTCTTCGCTTATTTTCTTTTATATCTACCAGTTTTCTACCCGGGTAAGTAACGTCCAGATATACCCGTGTATTTAAGAATTTTGGTACCCGGTTACGAACGACGGTTGTACTCTTGTTACCCGAGAAAAAAAGAATGGATGGTTGCTGTCCTCTATTGTGGATTTCTCAGATAATTTTAATAAAAGCAATCTACTTTTAAACTTATTTTTATATTCCCTACACATTCAAGACTATTTACGTGAACTTTGATATAAACGGTGTTTAATTTCCGTAAGCACCTATTTGTCCAAATATATGAAAAAACTCAGTTAAGTTTTGTAGTGTATTGGAAATATTTAATTTTAGGAAATAGTACGCCTTTACACGCAACTTCCTCAATTTTCTCCCATTATTATTTTATTATACGAATTAAGCCCGGATTACCACAGTGACGATTCGCCACACATAAAAAACATGCATGACCCGATTCGTCACAGAGTTATCAAACAAAAAATGCTGGAATCTGCATATTGCTTGAAAAGTTCTACAAGAAAAATAATTAAATCTGATGTAAAGTAGCTGGCTGATGGTGTAACGGAAAGTACACCTAAAGCCGAGGGCGGTGGGTTCGACTCCACAAGGCATAAATATTTGTCAAGTCAATTCTTCTTCTTATTCCTCGTTCCCTCAATTTTGAGGATCGCGACCACTTGAAATATGTCTCTATTCTGAGCGGTTGTAGGCAGTATGGACAGCTCAATACATGCTACCACACACCGCGTTTATCACACTGTCCGACCATCTTGCTGGAACCCTGCCCTAAGCACGCTTCCGCTCCATACGTCCCAAAATCTGTTGCTTCTACAGACTATGTCAAGTCAATGTCGATGACAAATCGGGACAGTAGCAAACCGGAATAAAGTCAATGATACTTACCTCGCCACTGACCTTTCAACCTACAATCTGATCGATATTTTCCTTTGCAGCCTATTGGCCTGAACTTGGAAGCATGACGAGAAGATTGTTAGGTAGGTTGATTCTCATGGTATACCACTATACAGAGTGATACAAAAATACCGATAAAGCTGAAAGAGTGTAGACACGACAATTGTAAAGAGCATTGTAAAACGAAAGCCGTAATGTAATGTTTGAAAATTAATAAAAAATAATTATTTTCGTTAATTTGATTTTATTTCAATCTTCTTCTTTTCGTGTGGTACACTGAGTCGTCCAATGAATGATTGTTGTTATAATATCAAGTTAATTACACTTTTCTGGAGATATTTCTCGCCATTTCCTATACCCCAACCATTCGTAAAGTAAACAATGTCAAATAAATTGTTTTTAACGTTCAACTTGTATAGACATTTCAGACTAGTGAAGCCGTTTCACTAGTCCAAACGTTGTTGCACCAAAGGGCTTGGTAGCTATCTATGATAATGACCGTTGATTACCTATTCAGTAAGGTATACCTATTACCTATTCGTTACTAGTTAGGATTCTACATTTTCCTGGTTGGTAATACTTTCATCAGCATCAATTTTATATTAGTAGCCGTTGCTTCTCAAGTTTATTAGGCCGTAGTTTAGAACAGAGGCTGCTATATTTTTGTCATAGTGTTTTTTTTTCCTTCCTTTATGATGTATTTTCCTTGCATCCATAGTATAGTGTAGGTATATATTTGTATTAGTTTATCGTTAAATTGTTATGTATTTAGTATGTGGCGTGCATCCTCCTTGGTGAGCCACCAGGCTGGATGCACCCACCGACACGGCCCTTTTGACAGGCGCCGGTGATTGTCTTTTGTTTATGGAGATTCGATTTAGACGCTCGCTGGAGAGCTACGATTTGCCTACACATTAAGTTGTAATGATTTGAGCATTAATATATACAATTCTGAAAGTTTCTCACGCGTGTAATTTCACGGCAGCAATCTACGACAAACATACATACATTTATTATATTAACGGGGCTGTCACTACGGCACCCGTTAAAAGTATATATCATATTGCTTATGTGCATATCTGTGTATTAAGGTGTATTATAGTATTAGTAGTATATGTAGGTGTTTGCACTATCCCGCTAACCATATTGCACTTTCTTTTTCACCCAAAGGTTGCCTGGAAGAGAATGCTACTTTAGCATTGAGGCCGCCTCATTGAACCATCAAAATTTTTCTATGTTTGTAATGTTATTGTTGTTTTGAATGCAATAAAGAATATAATAATAATTATTATTATTTGTTTTTCTCTTTAATTAACTTTATTTTCTTTGCTTTTAAATTGTTGTCTTCATGTCTATAAGTCCAGTAAGAAATTCCTGACCATAAGTAAACAGCTGATGAGCTATATACTAATGTATCTATCTGTATCGATTAAGCACCAAGGCCAGCTCAGTCACAGTAGATATAAATCAGATAATTCAGTAGTGAAATCGCTACTTCTGAGAGAACTTATCTACTATCAGCTGAAAGCACTAAGCTGGCCAACTTTACGGAGACGGCTTAGTTCCGTTTGGTATATTTATTTGTTCCCTTGGCACGGTTACCACACAGGAAAACCTCAATGCGGCCTACCCAGCAGCAGTAGCTGTAGCCAAGCACTGGCAGTCACTAATTTACTATTTTTTGTTCACAATTATAGCGTTGGGAAACGTACGCTGGCACGAGAAAAGAAGAAGTGAGATGCTGTGTAGGTGTGTCGTGAGTCTCTGTGTATGTGTTTCTGAGCATTTGTATGAAGTTTTGCTACTGCTGTAGCCTACTTGTGTAGGTACTGTGGCTCAGTAATAATATGCAACATGAAAGGGCGTTTGGGTTCGCCAAAATTGGTTTATTGGAAATCGCTTACCTTCACACATGGCTAGGTAATGTTACTTTTAAACAGGAATTTTGGTGTTGCTCTTAAAAATAATATATGGGTTAGATCATCTTTTTTACAAAATTAAAATATATTTTTATTCATGTCATGCCATTCGTGTAATCACAAATTAATAAAAATATTACATTTATACTGAGGATAACTGGGTTAGAATGATAGTTTTGACTATACCAATAATACCAGTAACTAATACCAGTTTTTCTCTTCTTTTGTCAGTCTTTCTCTACTTTTGTGTGAAACACCGAGTCGTGCAACGACCCAATAAACCCTTATGTCAGGATTTTTAAACCATTTTTATGAAATAGCAGGCTTCTGACATGGTTGGTTGTGTAACGACCGCCGTGTTAGTTATCATAGACAGCAACTGGGAACTAAAGCTTAACGTGCCATCCGAAACACGGAAACATCTTGCCTGTTGAATTGCATTATACCCTTTTGTATTTATCTGTGGTACGGGATAAATCTTCTAGTTAACCCGGGATAAGGAGTATCTAATCTAGGGTTGGCATTGGTTTACTCTCTGGATTAAACGGCCGAATTGTTGACCCCTCTAAATCTAGGTAACTTACCTTTGGATTACTTGAGGTTTTAGTTAGAGCCTTACTCAAAAAAGGTTAAAGTCGTGTCACACGTGCGTTGTCTTTTTATAGTATTTTTATGTTTTATGTTTCAGTTACCTAATCACAGTGGCGACTTTAAAAAAAAATCTCCAGATATTTCTATATAGATGATGTTATTTGAAATTTTGGGCCAATGGAGTGTTTTATTCGAAATGGGAGGATGAGAATTACAGTTAACATTAGACCATATTTAAATACTTTAGCTGTATTTAAGCAGGATACTATCTCCATAATTCATTTTGTTCTCGTAGCTACCGTCTACGCCGTAAAAAGTGTAACTTTAGATATACTCGGGGCAAAAGCTACAGAAAAAGTTGATATAGAATAAAATTTTACTTTCCAAGCCCATAGAAGTTGATTATCAGTTACTTATAAAGTCATACAGTCACACGTTCCACTTTGGCCATGACGTGCAACTATTGTGCTACGATAAAAAAAAAACTAAAACTTTCGCTGGAATCTTCTTTGTCCATAGCTTTTTATACTTTGAATTTGTAAGATTTTATGATTTCATATATTAATCATTTCGACTTTTACAGCACAAAACCAATCATCTAATACAAATTTCTAAGAAACCTTTAATTTACCTATTGCCACTATAGACCCCAATGAATAGCCACAAAATAAGCTGTCTCTGTTGACTTAGTCCCGGTCTGCCATAGCCCCGTTTTGTCTTAAAAAATATTCATACACTGAGCCCTGGTGCGTAATTCTCAAAAATAATAAGAATTTAGAGTAGTACATATAAAATTAGTTGAAAAAAATATATAATCGTGGCATGATTGTGGAACACAGATTTTGTTTAAGTATGTGTAATTATCACTTTCAAATACGAAAACCGCTCTTTAATTGTTTTCTTTATTTTGGAAACTTTAGGTAGATTGGAACCAATCGGTACTAAGATATAACTTTTATATAAGTACATCTTTTTCATTTAAGGGTGATATGAGTGTGTGTACGTGTATTTTTTTTAATGTTATCGTACTATTTATATAACATTTTTTTAGTTTTTTTGCAATTTTAATAAAGCATAATTTTCATCTGTATTTAAAAATTACGATTCTGTGACCAATCGACACAGGTTTTTTTTTATGTGACGAACTGGTACTGTGGCAAACCGTATATTTCTCTCCCAATTCAATAGAGTCCATGATGAATGGCATTTACTGCATTGATCAGGATCCAATTGGGTGACTCCATTGTATTTCTATGATCGTGTTAATGGGGACCCTTACGAAAATTACAACGAAATTCGTACAATGTTGTCTAATTTTTTTTTACCACTTGTTGTTAATAGTTTTTTTTGTAATTGGTAATAAAATGTATTGTAAAAACTCAATAAGTCTTTACAATACCTTTACTAAGACAGTTTTAGAAGTAGATAGAATCAACGAATAATGAAAATATCAGAAAACGATAAAGTGTCTAAAATTCAACGTTTTTGCTTTAATGGAAAAATTCCATCTCCACACCATATCACGATAGGCTTGTACTCGTACTATGGGAAAGCAATCATTTTTTGAAGTTTTCTATAGTATATAGGGTGACCGGTAAATTGATGCATTCCTTTCAAGGGATGAACCAGCTCATGAAACTGAACAACTTTCCCCATGGAACATAGGTCGAAATATGAAAAAAAATTTTGGTCCTCCCATACAGATTGACTTAGTCGGTCGGTAATTTTGTATAGGTGGGCCAATTTTTTTTTCATTTTTCGACCTATGTTCCATGGGGAAAGTTGTTCAGTTTTATGAGCTGGTTCATCCCTTGAAAGGAATGCATCAATTTACCGGTCACCCTGTATTACGTATTTCCTATGAAAAGTTGTTCAGTTCCATGGCTTCAAAGCACTCTTATCAGTATTCGGACGTTGGACGATCTGTGCCCCACTTAAAAAGAAAAATTAAGTCTTTAAATTCTTAATTAAATTATGTCTTTAATTGACTGTCCCGATGGCGTAGCGGATAGTATGCCTGCCTTCTACGCCGAAGGTCGTGGGTTCGATCCCCACCGGACACAAATATTTGTTAAGTCAATTTTCAAATATTTGTGTTGAGTCTGGGTGTTTTCTATGTATAATATGTATTTATAAAAAAAAAAAGAAGTATATTATGTATTAGTATCAGCTATTTAGTTCCCATAGTACAAGCTTCGCTTAGTTTGGGGCTAGATGGCGCTGTGTGAATTGTCCAACATATTTATTTATTTATTTATTTATTTTACATTTAACGCACAACGCACGCTAAAAAAAAACGCAGCGGCCTGTCAGATCCATACTAAAAATGTCTACATTGCTAAACTACTGTCGACCAGCTGCGTCAAAGTAACTCAGATGCGTCAAAATAACCCAGTTACGTCGACAGCGGTGGAGCGGTTTTAGTATGGGCATTGATGTTTCCAGTATATATCTGACAGATCGCTGCGTTACGGATGCGTTATATTAGCGCTGCGTGTGTGTTAAGTGTGAAAAGGGTCGTATTCAGAGGGCTGTTCCCACTCCGTGTAGGTATACCAAAGACTACTAACTACATATACATACATACACATATCACGCCTTTATCCCTTGCGGGTTAGGCAGAGCGTTAACGGCCGCAAGAATAAGGTCGCTATTGCCACGTCTGACATTTTTGAGGATTGTTTTCCAAGGTTGTTTCAGAAAACTTGTGTATCACTATAGTGACAGGTTGTCAGCCTGTCGCCTAAAAATTGTAATACACTAATACTCTCGAGTCCCTTAGTCGCCTCTTACGACACCCACGGGAAGGAGATGGGGTGATGCTATTCTAAGCCGGCATCACACTAACTACACCACTGTTGTATTGCGCTCTCTGCTCATTCTAGACCGCAGTTCTGTTTGCCAATCACTTCCAACAGTTCATGACAAGGCAATCTTTTCACTCCGTTTGTTTATAAGAACTTTACAGTCAGCAGCTGTCTGTCAGATCCATACAACAAACGTCAATCCCCATACTACAACCGCTCAATCGCTGTAGATGCATCCTTAACGCACCCGTCAAAACAACGCAGCCGTAACGCATCCGTTGACCTGACAGACCGCTGATGCGTTATTTTAGTGATCTGTTGTGCGTTTTGCCGTGTGATTCAGGAATCAGGAATTAGAATTAGTTAGAATAGCATCACTCCATTTCTTACCCGTCGTAAAAACCGACTGAAGGACTTAGGGTTTCAGGTGTGTTACAACTTTTAGGCGACAGGCTGACAACCTATCACTATAGTGATACACGAATTATCTCAAACAGCTCTCAATATTTGTCAGACGTGGCGATAACTACCGTAATTTTACGGTCGTTGACGCTCTGCTTACCCCACCAGGGATATAGGCGTGATATGTGTATGTGTAAATGTATGTTGTGCTTTAAGTGTGCGATCCGCCAAAGTTCAAACTGTCTTTTCCAGACGAAGCCTAAATATACTTATGTGTCTTCCGCCTTACTACTAATTAATTCTTTTTACACAAAGCTGGTAGTGATTGGATGGCGAAATCGGGAGATTGAGCTTTATGGCGTACCCTACGGGAAACCTACATCCAGTAGTGAACTGGTTTCTGTGATGTGATACACGAATTGAAACATACATACATAAATCACGCCTTTATCCCATGTGGGGTAGGCAGAGCGGTAACGATCGTAAACATACGGTTGTTATCGCCACGTCTGACAAGTGTTGAGAGCCCTTGAGATGATTCGTGTATCACTGTAGTGACAGGTTAGCCTGTCGCCTAAAATTGTAATACTCTTGAAAACCTCTAGTCTCTTAATTGCCTTTTACAGCACCCGCGGGATGAAATGGGGTGATGCTATTCTAAGCCGGCATCACACAGCAAATGTCAAAATTTGGCAAAATCAGAAATAAACATTAAAAAATTCTCTGAACATTGAAATAAGGTAAGCACACCTCTCAGAGTGAGGTAAATTTTCAAAGGTGTTTCTTTGAAATTCTACTCCCAAAGCAAGTACCCACAGTATACGATATCCTGGAACCTACGAAGTTCAAACAACCGTTTATTCTGTCGAGGTCGGAATAAAAAAGACTCACCTACATTGAGGAATACTATGTGAATAATTTACCGTGTGATACTGGCTTCGAATAGCATCACCCCATTTCTTTCCCGTGGGTATCGTAAGGGGCGACTAAGGGACTCGAGGATTTCACATGTTTTACAACTTTTAAGCGACAGGCTGACAACCTGTCACTATAGTGATACACCAATTATCTTAACAGGCCCTCAATATTTGTCAGACGTGGCGATAGCGACCGTAGTTTTGCGGTCGTTGACGCTCTGCCTACCCCGCAAGGGATAAAGGCGTGATATATGTACGTATGTGAATAATTGAGTCGAAGAATTTCACAATGTAAGCCCAATGGTGTCGATTCAAAACTTTGTCAAATGGAAATAATAGCACTGTCACTTTCTTTCGTAGTACTAAAATGAATTTAAGTTACTTCCTTGGTGACTTTTTTTTCATTGGCTTAATGTTGTCACAGGAAACAAAATAGGTAGCAAATTCGTTTCATTTTTCCCAAACTAATAGTATCATAAGAAATATGACGCAGGTTTGGAGAAGAAACATAAATTTTAAAGGCAGAATGCTTTTAAACAATTATTATATAATTATGTTTTTTTTTTACTACAGACGTAATCACGCGAGTGTAGACAAAAATATAAACACTTCATGTTATATGAATGATCTAACACGACTTCATATTACATTATTTGCTGTCATGTTCCTGATCATATTTTATGAGTATTATATTACCTACATAACCCACTGTAAACTTGGAATCATAGTTTCAACTCATAAATTGGCTGCTATGAAGATTTATACTGTTCGTATCACTAGTGTTGTACATCGCAAAACGTTACTATCGATGACACCAAACTATCGATGACACTAAAACTTCGCGGTTGTTGTGCTATTGAGTGCTGGATTTTATTAACGAGTTCTTAGTGACAAATTCTAAGCGCTGAAATATAGGGAGCTCATTAAAAATAATTTGTCGATAAGAACCCTCTAAATTAAAACGTTTTCTTATTTTATTTAACCATTTATCGTCTTATAATCAATTACGAAGAACATAATCATAAGGAATAAATATTATGTTTTCAGATTACTTTAGTTGGTTATGTTATGTTTATGTCTATGGAGTTAGACGGGTTATATGTGTGTATGTGCGTAGATAAGTCAATTTCTTTTTCAGGTGCAAATGTTGACAATGAGCTGTCATTACACTGGCTACATTAAAATTTCAAAAATTCAAAATGGTGGAAAAGAAAAGACAAAACATACAATTATTTTTTTCCTTCATCGATAAGACGACTTCTTTTAGCGTCACTATTACAACAATGGGTTTGAACACCATTGTTTAAATCATGGTTATTGGACGTATTAAATTGGACAGTTCGTCATCATTTGTTGTTATTATAGCACATTACTTCAATAATGATACATTGTCATCATCATCGTCATCAGACTGTTTTTTTTAAATAAATACAGTATGATTTGTGATTATACCTGTCAATATACAATTTAAACTCGTTAAAATGGTTAGTGCGTTTAAAACTAAGACAAAAGTTTGTTCAACCCTCCTAAAACTGAGCTAAACGTAGATGGTTTTCTTTACCTACTGACTTGTTATGACATGTTGGGTTAATTTGTATGAGTTAAGGGGTCAGTGAACTTTTGTCCGAGTTAAATTAATACTCGTACCAACCATAGATATCGATGATAATGATAATATTTTGGTAGGACTGAGTAGGAATGGAGAACATTTCTTATTACAGATAAGCAGTGCCTATTTGACGTGTCTATATTATTGGGTCTGTCTCTTTACTGTTCTGTGTACAATAAATCGTAAATAAATAATCATTTCAACAGTAACAACAGTCCACTATATGCTGGCTAGGGGTCCTCCCACTATTAAGAGGTATTTGTCATACTCTCCAAGCTTGGCAAGCTCTTATGATTAATATCTTAGAAATTTTTTACATCACCTTTTACGTCAAAAGTTGCCATTCAGAGCCATCAGTTAAGAAAAATATCATCAAAAATCAACTATCTGATAACGTTTGCCCGGTACTACTGTTTGCTAGACGATCCATATTCATTTTTGCATTTCACATTCAGCTCGGAATGAAAAACACGTACTTTTGTGGTTACCACCGCTCAGCTGCACGATTCCCAAGAACCTGCTGACTCTTCATAACGTGAATTATATTTTTTAAAGTACTATCAACAACTGTATAAACTACGACTATTAACAAAGAGACAGGAGATTCATTTCTGAAACTGTGATTTCTGAAATCGCACTTTCGTTCTTCCTTATCTAGCATTTATGTTGAAATAGTTGATTAGGGCATTATGAGAATGGATTGTCTGCTTAATAAAAATCACTTCAGTTGCCTGTCACTTGGAAGGTTTTGATAGTTTCGTAGACTGCTAACAGTTTTAAGTGTAGATAATGGTAATGGTATGACAGTTGAGTATCGTTGGCATTAGAATGACAAAAAAATAGCAGACTTGGGGCTCAGAAAACGAATGATACAAGCACGAAATAAAGCAGAAGACTTTTTCATGCAAAAATGTAAAAAATACAGCAATTAATTATAATTTATGTAACATCGCTCTATTTCTTTAGTTTAACTGATTTAGAAGCTCTATGCGGATTGTGCACGGGTTAGTATAAAGAGCCCGCGAAGCCTGCGCGTTGTACCCGCGTAGAAACTCAGACAGACTACATTTGGCAGAAAATTTTATGCATATTGAACGAAAATTAAAAATTCAGAATAGAAAATGATCTTCTATAAAAATATTTTTCTCAACGGTTGCAACTGTTTTAGTATTCAAATATGAGGAACATTTAACTTTTCTTTTAATATCAAAGTAGGTCAGCCTCACTCAAGCCTCCCAAACACGTTAAAATGCAAAATTGTCTTTGACGTCAAAAACTTTTGGAAAGCACTGGCAAACGCAACGCATTTTCATGGAAAAATATCTCGCATTCGAAATGCAAACACGAAAATTCGTTGCAAAAAAAAGATAATACTTGTGCCATAAACAAAAAAAGAAAAGAAAATACAAGCCTGAACCTCTACCTGCATATTTTCTTTCACAGTTTAATGTCGTTTTATTATTTTTTATTGCATGTTGCCAGTATGCAACACCAGTAAAATGCAACCAGCCAGACAACTTTACCTAAAAACGGTATTGTAGAAGCCCGCACCGTGCTATCTAAAGCGAAGCCTGTTCTCACATGTACCGCACATCTTACCGGTGTTTTCCCATTACCTAACAGTTTTTAACGTTGTTTTTTAAGAAATGAATCTACGATTATACAAAAAACAGATTATGTTAGAAATCATAGTTCTTCATCTTTAGACTATTACAAACTATATGATAATTGTCAAATGTGATTTCCGGTATAAAAGATGCTAAACGTTGGTAAGAATTGCTTGTTTTAAACGTTGATCTCCGTTATTTCTACAAATATAAGAAATAATTATGTGTGTGCGTATTTAAACTAAAATTAATATTTATACAGTTTACTAATTTTTACTACTTTTAAATATTTTTAATTCTGTAAAATGTAAACTTTGAAAGTTGCGAATTGGTGTTCGTTGTAGTTGTTTACGTGTAGCCTTCGTTTCCGTTATCCCCACTGCTGGCAAAACGTCCAGCCGGACGGCTGATCGGTCCAGCAGTGGTGATCGGACCGTCACCAAGAGACGACAAGTATTTTCAGATTTAGTTAAATAGTTAAAGATAACAGTTTTTTTTGTGAAAAGTGGTCAGTGCAAAATAAACACTTGTGATATTCATATTGGTTTTACTTTTCCTCCACCTGATATCTTATATCAGAAGTGGAACAAAGAAAACCGCCCACATAACTAAGAATCAAAAAGGAGAACGTACGTTATGTCCACGTACACGGCATCGCAGTATCAACAGCTCATCTTATCCTGATGAACGATCCCGATCAAGGCGAAAACAGAAGGCAGAGTGCGCGGCGATCGCGCTCAAAGGATCGTACGCGCGTTGGCGTGAATCTCGCTCAAGATGTTGGAGCCGCGAGAGACGTTCTGCCTGCGGGAACAGCCACCGTAAGACCTAGACGTCGTCGGTGGAGACAGTCATAACTGGTGGAATAAAGACGAATTAACAGGCGAGTAATTTAGTGTGGTATTTTATATTAGATTTTTTTTTCCCTGTCTTTTTCCTACTTCGTATTTCCCTGTTTTTTGCCCTGTTTTGAAAGTGTGTATAAGATATTTAATTTTTATTAGAGAAGCTAAGACCGTAATTCAAATTACAACGGAGTTGTTCAAAACTTGTTTGAGTGGTGGGCTATTATAGTTTATATATAGGTACTTATTTTTAAAACCAAAACGTTTCTTTTTTTTGGTTTACTTCTGTTTTTATTTACAACATGGAGTCAAAAAAAATATATTTTTGGTGCATTAAAGTAAATTGTGCTCAGTTCACTTGTCACAATATAAACTGTTATTATTAGACATTGATACTTCTCCGCGCTGGCTTTTCCAGGTGCAAAGAAAATGAGAACTTAGTCCAGTTGGAAGATAATACCAGTACGGCAGCCTGCTTGTCGTGCGGGCGTCGCAGCCTGCCTGTCGTGTGGGCGCCGCAGCCTGCCTGCCGTGCGGGCGCCGCAGCCGAATATATTACAAAGAAACAGGATTTGTTTGTGGTGAGTGGATAATTTGCAGCGTAATTTTATTTGTTCATAGTGGGAGCTTGTGTCTTCGTCATCAAGATGTAAACATTATTCGCACTGTTTTTTTTTGTTGTTGTTGGAATTTACATAGATAAGTTGATTTTGGGTATAATTAACTTACCTGCAAAAATCGATACAGGTAAATTCTCGCTTTGGAGGATACATTGGGTCTATGACAGATAGATAGAAATCACGGTAGTTCCCTACGTAATGTTGGTCAATAAGTGGTTTAGACTAATAAATACAAGTTTAGTTGATAGTTCTGTAAATTCGTATCCCATGCGTCGAGAAAAAGAGTAAAGAGTAAAATGGAGTCAAAGTCGGATAGAATTAACCGTTCTGAGGTAGGTATGTGAATTAAATTAATTTGTAATCTTGTGAAGCTTTAGTTACTTTCATGTGACGTGCTATATCAGATTTTTCATTCATATACCTATACACAGTCAACTATAGTATTCAAGGCAGCTATCTTTGTCGAAGTAGTGTTGTTCTATGTTTTGTATGGCGATTTGGTGACCATGGGCAGGTTCAAGGCTATGGTTTTTGACAATATAAGTTTAGTTTAGTGATAGTAGGTTTGTACCTGTCTTAGTTCAGAGCAACGTTGTTTAAAAAAGAAAGCAATCAAATAAACTTGTACAATCGTGGACTATTTAGAGTTGGGCAGAATAGACGAGCGTCTGAGATGTTTATTTGTTATTTTTGTGTTTATAAGTTTATGAGTATATATGTAGTGTGTGTCTATACGAGGCGTTTACGGGTTGGATAAAGGTGAATGTAAAGTAGATGTATTCTAGTTAACTGAAGAAACTTTACATCTAAAAGAAGATAGATATGATATGATCTAGCAGTCACAAGAAGACTTATATGCTGGAAGAGATTTCTTTTTAGAAATAAGCTGACCTGTTGTGTATTGTTCTTAATGTTATGTCCTTTGTGTTATATTGTGTACAATAAATGGTTTAATAATAACACAATCTGATGAGACAGAAACTACTTGTAATAGGATTCTATATTCATTTGATCTCTGCCTATTACAAAATACCAGAAAAATGTTAACCCCAATCTTACATCGGCACGTAAGCTGAATATTGTTAAAGTAGTTAATACAGAGCGTGTTTTACTCAAAGTTTATTAGTGTTAGGCAGTACAGACGTTACCGAGATGACAATCGAATTAAAAGATGCACACAGTTCTGTTGTCAATGGACCCTGACCAACGACGAGTGAGTAACGTAGAACGAGACATTGTACGCAAAATGGACATGGATGTGGTTAATAAAGATATTGCAGAAGGGTCGAACTCATGCTATGCTAACCCAATCATTTTAGTCTGCTAGAAAAACCATCGGACATCGCTTATGCTTCTGAACACTAAATTGTTAGACCCAAAAAAAAAAACTTTTGTGGCAAGGGAATAAAGTTAAAGACATTTTTTAAAATATATTAACGTCATTCATTTCATCACATAAAATTGAGAAGCTGTTTGGTCATTGGTCGATGGCCGTTGCTTGCCATGGATGGCGCTAAAGGAAAAATAAAATCTTACACATATCTTTTTAGTTTTAACTATGTGTGTACTACAATATAATATATATTATGAATCTAATAGCAGATACTCACACTCACTAGTATTGCAGAGAAAATTTTCGTTTCAAAAACAACAAATATTCACGTTCCAAATTCAAATTCATAAATTTTCGTCTCTTGAGTAGAAATGGCCTAGTTTATTGTAGCTATTCAATTAGATTAGATTTACTAAACGGGAATAAATAACTAGCCTTGACTTCATTAGTGGTTCTCATCAAATTCCAATCAGGGAAGACTAGATATCTCACAGCCTCTATTACCATTTATCAGTTCTAGAAGATGTCTTTTGGTTTTTTAAATTTAATGCAGTCCAATTCCAATGGTGTGTTTCAAAGGGCAAGGTTGTAATAAAGTGCTTAGGATATTTTAAAAAAAAAAACAAGCAGTGCCTGGTATTAGTAATGTTGGTAAAAGCAAAAAGTTACTTCCTAAATTTAATAGATCGCCTAAAGTAGTTAAATCCTCATAAAATTATAAGTAGGTATTAAGTTACCGGGCACTAACGTGGCGTAATTAGATTACTGCAAGTTATGGGCGGAAGATTGCAGACGTGGATAAATTCTAAATAATAATAATTAAGAATATTAAGTGAAAGTGATAAATCTAGCGACCCAGAATATATACATATATATGATTAGGTATTATTTTGAAGATATAAATTATTAAATCACTATTATTGATAGTGGTAGTACCGAATATCAACACTTGTGTATGAGAGTGAAGTAGTGAAGAAAAATAATAAATCCGTTAGAAATGAGAGCGTTAAGGACTATATATTTTACTCCATTTTCTTGCAACTGTCACTTTTTAGACATTTAGCAACTTGTGTGCAGGTAGTCTGAATGTATCGTGCAAACTTCCAGTGATGTTCACAAGACAGACCACAGGGCCTGTTATGCCTTAGTTTACGTGTGCTTGACGTTGAGATCATCAGATTTGTTACCAGTTGATTTGGATGGTGACTTGAGTTTTGTTCTGTATTTCTCCCTTTACGGATGTCATGTTTAGGTCGTTATGTTATTATTGGTCACAAACTATGAAGCTCCAGTTATTTGTCTCAATATCTTGTTATGAAATCTTTGAAGTATTTCTAGATTTGAGTGTACATCATTTTACCATGTTTAGTTGGTTGCCGTAAGTCTATAAGGGTTTGAGGATACATTTGTACAGTTTAAACTTGTTGTTTGAAATCTTGTAAGAATTATGATTTGAGAAAGTTGAGTGACAGGTTAAGGAATAGCGTGAAAAGGGATCGTGGTTGTAATAAAAATAAAAAGACGCAGTAACTAGTATAGAAAAGGAGCTAATAGGTGGTTAGGTTGTGTTGGGAGGCCGAATGAACGAAGATTAACAATGAGATGAAAGTATGCACGGAGAGCGTGCATGGGAACGCTGGAAGAGGAAGACTTAGACGAACGTATTAAGATCAAATCTGGGACGTTCTAAAAAATGTCAGGTCACTAGAATCTTAAACCGACGAGCGTGTATGATAAGAATGTTGCAGAAGAAGATAGAGAAGCGAAAGGGTGTTTCGTGTCGGTATCCTAGCTGTACGGGTTGATTTACTCGCACATTGATATTGTTGATATGACTAAACACTCAAGGTCAATTGATGACTTTATTGATGATAATTAGCCTTAGAGAATAGAATGGTGATAGTGAGTACACGCGTAATGAGTGCTTATCGCGGACTGGCGAGTAGTGACCTAATACTCGCCATGTGGAGTAAATTGCTGAGAGTGCAATCCGATGTGCGGCGTACAGACCGTACATGCTCCCGGGCGAGAGAAGAAGAGAGTGAGATGAGATGAGATGAGATGAGGTGAAATAGCAATTGAATATTTAAAGCAACCCTATGCTTAAACTGAGGTTAACTTCTTAAAATACATGTCATTCTTATAAAATTACATGTCAGGTTCTTATGCTAGACTTATTAAAATTCATTAATGATCGGTCTTTTGATGATTGGTGACGTCGCTCTGTCTTGCTTGATCGCAGCACAGGTGGTGTTTGAAAGCGTCTTCAATTCTATGTTTTCTTGCGCTAACGTCAGAGTCGTGTGCGCGCGTCTAGGTTGAGTTAGCGGTTTTGGGATCTCATCGGTGTGTGTTGGATGATTTTCAACTTTCGACTGTAAGTTGACGCTTCCGCTAAGACGACGACGACGACGCAAGCACCGGTACACGTAAACTGCTGACGCTACCATGCATCCTGTTATTAGGATGTAGATTGCAGTGAACTGATGTATGTCGTGGTAGCTTATAGTTTCCGATAGTGGAGTTTCTGATTTCATCTGTTTTGCTTGCTGATTTTTAATAGCTCTGAATTGTGCTCTAAAGTGGTATTGGAATACATAAATGGAAGGATGTGGTCTTCACTTGCCCTCCGGGAAAGAGACGTTATTTTGTATACCGGTGTTGAGAGAGTCACTGATTAGTTTGAGTTAGTGTTAAAGTAGAGCAGTGTTGATAGATCCTCTAGCTACTTTAAAATAAATTGGTGTTTTTAAACTAGAGCAGTGTTGAAAGATCCACTGGCTAGTTTGAGTTTATATTGTAAAGTAGAGCAGTGTTGATAGATCCACTGGCTAGTTTGAGTTTATATTGTAAAGTAGAGCAGTGCTGGTTGATAGATCCACTGGCTACTTTGTAATGAATTGGTGTTTATAAACTAGAGCAGTGTTGAGAGATCCACTGGCTATTTTGAGTTAATATTGTAAAGTAGAGCAGTGTTGATAGATCCACTGGCTACTTTATAATGAATTGGTGTTTATAAACTAAAGCAGTGTTGAGAGATCCACTGGCTAGTTTGAGTTTATATTGTGAAGTAGAGCAGTGTTGATAGATCCACTGGCTACTTTATAATGAATTGGTGTTTATAAACTAAAGCAGTGTTGAGAGATCCACTGGGTAGTTTGAGTTTATATTGTGAAGTAGAACAGTATTGATAGATCCACTAGCTACGTTATAATGAATTGGGGTTTATAAACTAGAGCAGTGTTGAGAGATCCACTGGCTAGTTTGAGTTTATATTGTAAAGTAGAGCAGTGTTGATAGATCCACTAGCTACTTTATAATGAATTATAAGTATTTATAAGTTTAAATATCGTTGTCATAATTATCCATTACCTATTTTGAGTTAATATTTTAAAATAGAGCAGTGTTGTGAGATCTGTTAGCTATGCATTATAGAAAATAGTGTTGCTTAGAATGACACAAAAATGTTAAGATATAAATTTAAATTTTGTCATGCCATAAATTGATAAGAAACCTTGATTTTGTATAAAATGTTTACACCATTTTTTATGTATCTCACTACTGAAGTTTGAGGACAAACTTATTGTCAGGAAAGGCCGAATGTTAGAAATCATAGTTCTTCATCTTTAGACTATTACAAACTATATGATAATTGTCAAATGTGATTTCCGGTATAAAAGATGCTAAACGTTGGTAAGAATTGCTTGTTTTAAACGTTGATCTCCGTTATTTCTACAAATATAAGAAATAATTATGTGTGTGCGTATTTAAACTAAAATTAATATTTATACAGTTTACTAATTTTTACTACTTTTAAATATTTTTAATTCTGTAAAATGTAAACTTTGAAAGTTGCGAATTGGTGTTCGTTGTAGTTGTTTACGTGTAGCCTTCGTTTCCGTTATCCCCACTGCTGGCAAAACGTCCAGCCGGACGGCTGATCGGTCCAGCAGTGGTGATCGGACCGTCACCAAGAGACGACAAGTATTTTCAGATTTAGTTAAATAGTTAAAGATAACAGTTTTTTTTGTGAAAAGTGGTCAGTGCAAAATAAACACTTGTGATATTCATATTGGTTTTACTTTTCCTCCACCTGATATCTTATAATTATAGGCGCACGTCACTGCATTGAATGGGAAACGTTCCAGCAAATTTGCAAGTGTATGTAATGTAGTTATGTAGATGGTGCTGAGCTTAACTGAAGAAGTTTCTTTCCAAGGAAGTCTATTTTATCTCGTTGAGTATCAATCAAATAACTCAAATGTCAAAGGGATGAAAAGTGTCACATAGAAAATTTCCTTTTGTAGCTTTTGCCACTAGCATTGGTGGTATGGAGGCTGTCACAAATCGCAATACCTTCTGGTTCGTGTGCTATCTTCTTTATTCAGAACGTAATTTTGTGTGGCCTAAAAACAGAAGTGCATCTCTGTTGTGGCGTCGAGTGTGATGTGTTCAAAAGAGGGCTGTTCTGTGCTGGTTTTAGGGTTGGTACCCACCTGCGGTAATTTCAGCAGAGGGCTGTTCTATGCTGGCTTTATGGTTCGGACTCACCTGCAGTAATTTCAGCTACGGTATGTTTTTGTTGCTAAAAAGACTAAGGGATTTTCACCCAAGGAATAGGCAAAGTTTCCTGTGAATACGACTTTGCATTGCGTCAATCGTGCCATTAGAAAGAATTTGTCAAAGAGTGAATAGTTATAGCTAAAGATGAATTTGAAGATGATGATGATTCATCTATGTAAGTAAGTATTTACAGTAGGTTGATTGATAGACCACTTCATTTGTGATGGGCGGGCACAAGCTTGTAACCCTTTGCTCGTGGAAAGTAGTAATTTTTCCGGCATATATTATACATTAAAACCTTCTTCTTAAATCACTCTGTTCGTTGCGAGATTTAAAAGAAGTTAATATATATCCATGGCAGACTGACAGACAGATAACTTTACTTTATGCTATGAATAATCATTATAATGCGCCAACCCTTATAACCAGCAAGTAAGCACTCATTCATTAGAATACACATCGAAAAATCCGAATAGCTCAGTTTACAATGAAAATTGTGGCCAGTGTTTCAAAATATTGTCTCCACATTCCAGCAGTAGATGTTTTATTTTATGTAGGCACTGTTGCATATGAAACTAAACGTTTTTGGGATATTTACTTCAAGATTTACTTCAAGTATACGGGGTGTAAGGGACGGTGTAACGAAAACTTTGCAGGCATGATCAGATCATGAAACTACACGACTTCGGTGGTTCCCATATCGCATGCGTCCGTCAGATGCACAGAAATTCCTTATAGTAAAGACAAGCGTTGACGCAGAAACAACGCATCAATTTGTATTCCCATGTGTCTCTGTTACACTCATTATGGTAGATGCAATATCTATCTCTTTTGCACCAGCATCCGTGAAGTGTGGGATCCGCATTCTTCTATGGCGGCTATATTAGCAGCTATATTAAAAAAATACACGGCAAACTAGTTTACAAGGTATAAGGGACAACTTTCTGAATATTGACAAGATGCATGCTGACTATGGCGAACCAATCTGCGACGATAATTCCACAGGTGTGGCCCGACGCGGTGACAAATAAAAACCGAACCATCCATTGATAAAACAATTTGCGTGAGGTTTTACGCAATACAGAACTCAATTATGCGTTACTTTTTTAGGGTTCCGTACCAAAAGGGTAAAAACAGGAACCCTTGTAATGAATTTCCGCTGTCTACCTGTCACTACCCTGTTTCATAAACCGATAAGTCAAGATTTATTAACGTTACACAAAACACTAACTAGACAAACACTAAAAAATACAGACACAACAGGCACTGCTTATCTCTAATAAGACATTTTCTTACAGCAGACTTCGAATAATTCGAAAGCACATGTATAATAAAATTATACGTTTCGTGTAATATTAACTTTTTCGATGAGTTGTTTAAGCCAACACAAAAAAATACAAAAAGTTAATAAAAGCCCAATGGAGTGTTATAAAATATTACTTTCATAGATAATGGTCTTCTTTTTCTTCTTCGTGTCAATGTTATTTAAGTGCATCAGGTTTTATTTTGCCAACACATAGCCACGACCACCCCATTCCCCATAGATGATGGTACAGAACCCTACCAGCGTGAGTCTGACTCGCACTTTCTCGTGTTTTTTTAAGCCAATCGGTGTAACGCTTTGGAAACATTGTAACGTTTTATGGTCTTTTGTTATCAGCGTAATTGGCGGTAATCGAATAACCGATCGTGATGAACTGACGCTGTCAATCGTTAATCCTTTTTTATTGTTTTTAGGGTTCCGTTGTCGCCTTTGACCGACATAATATGAATCAATTCGGTACATATTATTGTCTTTGTTAGTCGGATTTTGTTTGCATATTATTTTGGGGCGGAATTTTGGCTAGTGAATATGCATAACAAATGCACACTTAACGCACGACGGCCCGCTAAAATATCGCAGCGGTCTGTCAGGTCCATACTAGAAACGTCACTCCCCTTACTAAAACCGCACTCGACGGACGACGCTGCGATATTTGTAGTATGGATCATTTCTAGTCTGTAGGGATCATCTGGGAAATTTCTAGTATGGATCTGACAGAACGCTGCGATATTTTAGCGTTCCGTCATGCGTCGAATGTGCGA
Organism: Keiferia lycopersicella; assembly: GCA_029255805.1. NCBI lineage: Eukaryota > Metazoa > Arthropoda > Insecta > Lepidoptera > Gelechiidae > Keiferia > Keiferia lycopersicella. The sequence continues at coordinate 3,702,219 of JARACZ010000028.1, forward strand.
TCCACTTAAAGAGAATGTTAATATGCAATCTGTCATCAATGCGAAGTTGCCTTTTGCGTTTGTCTGTATATTTTTCATGGACATCGCTAACTCCTTCAAAACCACGCAACAGGTTTTATGTCCGTTTTTCAATATATAGATTGAGTGATTCAAGAAGAAGGTTTTTAAATGTTTACTCATTGTATTCCTATTGAAAAACGATTAAATCAAAAGATGTAGGTACACTACATAATAGGATTTACAACCTGACAATAGGGTTTATCGTGTCGTTTTCAAACCTCGTAGAAAATACTAAAAGATGTATTAAAATAAAAAAAGATCTAGATATACCATAGAATATCCCTAACATGCCAGTGCGAGTATATTATTGTGATGCGACGCGCGCTATGCTCAGAATGTCCACATATGCCCTGAATAACTCATAACGCTTTATTGAGTTGTATACCTACCTACTGTGCTATCTCAGGCGTATATAGGTGTTGAAGTAACCATGCCTGACTGAAAGTCAGACATACTTTGTTGCTTACATCAAAACATACATACATACATATATCACGCCTTTTTCCCTTGCGGGGTATGCAGAGCGTTAACGACCGTAAGAATACGGTCGCTATCGCCACGTCTGACATTTTTGAGGATTGTTTTCCAAGGTTGTTTCAGAAAACATGAGTATCACTATAGTGACAGATTGTCAGTCTGTCGCCTAAAAATTGTAATACACCAATCTCTCGAGTCGCTTCTTACGACACCCGCGGGAAGGATGTGGGGTGATGCTATTCTAAGCCGGCATCACATGGCATAACAAATACTAAAACAAACAACATAAATACAAGCAAAGACAGCCTTATTGCTTACTAGTTATGAACTATATCTACGTCAATTATTTTTAGTCGCATGGCTAAAAATTGATAGAAAATGATATTAATAGAAATTTTGTTGAAAAATTTCATTTCTTGTAAATTTTTCATAAATACGTCTGAACTATATATGCATTCTGAGTCTTAGTTTTTGACTGACAAAACTTTAATCAGTAAAATTAAAACAATTATACCGTTGGACGTCTTCCGGCCAAATAGACCGAAGACTTAAAGAGAGTGGCTGGTAGGGACTGGATGGTGGAAACGAGATATCGTTCATTGTGGCGTACTCTGGGGAGGCTTACGTCCAGCAGTGAACTGCTATAGGCTGATGTGATGATGAGGTAGAAATCTTACCAAACTCACAGGTTGTACCAAGAAAACATTTGCTTAGAATATAACTGTAAGTACCTGAAACAGAAAAAAAAAATTATATGATTTAATAAAAATAAAGTTCATAGTCACATAAAAAGAGCGGCTGGTAGCGACTGGACGGCGAAAGAGGGAGATCGTTCATTCTGGTGTACCCTGGGGAAAGCCTATGTCCACCAGTGGACTGCTATAGGCTGATGTGATGTGAAATAGTCGTATAAAAGAAGGTCGTCTTAAAACAACTACCATCTATTATAGCATATTTTGATGCAAGAATAAAATGTCGTCGGTGATATTATATAGGGCACTAAAAACGACATTAAAATAAATTCTCAGACACGGAGTCAGAGACATAGGGATGCCATCAAAACTATCGATGCAATATATCGATAGGCATAAAAATACTCGATACATCGATTTAAGAGGCCCAACAAATTAAAGAAAATGGGTTAGGATATTAGGAGAAACTTTTTGTTACTGGCAACATTGATGTTGATGAGTTTATAAGCTATAAAAGGCACGTTTGGTAGATGTGAATTTACAGAATTTTAATATATTTATCTTGAAACATTTTTTATTAACTATCCCAAATTAAATACACATTATCACATTAGCCTATAGCAGTTCACTGCTGGACGTAGGCCTTCCCCTGGGTACGCCACAAGACACCATCATCCGTCGCTTCCACGGCCTTTCACGCCGTGTGATGCCGGTTTACAATAGCATTGCCGTGTGATGCTGGCTTAGAATAGCACCACCCCACATCCTTTCGTAGGGTGTCGTAAGAGGTGTCTAAGGGACTCGAGAGTATTGGTGTATTACAATTTTTAGGCGACAGGCTCTAAACCTGTCACTAAAATGATACACATGTTTTCTAAAACAACCTTGGAAAACAATCCTCAAAAATGTGGCGATAGCGACCGTATTCATACGGCTGTTAACGCTCTGCCTACCCCGCAAGGGATAAAGGCGTGATATATGTATGTATGTAAATAAAAGTCCAACCAACAGTCAAATCCAAATCAAAAAAACATTGCTAATTCTCATCGGTGTCCTATATATCGATATTGATACATCGATACTTGTGTTTTGTATCCCTATTTCTGTGACCGTAAATATAAGTCACCATGAAATTGGCTGTAAAGTTTTCTTAGTACACTAAAATCTTTGTTTTAGAAGGGGAACAGATTGTTTGTTTGAGTATTATTGCAATATTTGACTGTCCCGATGGCGTAGGGCGTAGCGGATAGTACACGGCAAGATTCATGGGTTCGATTCCCATCGGTCAGTCTGGGTAGTTTATAATGTATGTATGTATTTATTTTTAAAAAATTCAAGGCTATTTAATTTTTGTTGTATCTGCAACCTTTGATTAGTTTGGGTCTTGATAGCGCTGTGTGAATTGTCCAAAATATGTACTAAAATTATATTTAAGTAGATTAGCTGCACATCAACAATCACGGCCGTCCACTGTTGGACATTAATAACTTTGTTTTTTGTTATGTAATATATATACATACATATTATTTCTGCATACACACTTGCACATATTCGTATTGTATCACGCCTTTATTCTTTGCAGGGTTGGTAAAAATATCTATCGCCACGTCTGATAAATATAGCGATACCCGCGGGGAAAAAATGGGTTGTTGCTATTCTATGCCAGCATCATACGGCAAAACTATGACTTAGTGTACTTATATTTCATTGTGATAAATTATGTACGTAAACATGACTAATTAGTAATGATTAAGTCAGTACTAGTAAATATGATGTCATTTAAATTTCAGGGAAAATATTTATAGCGTAATTTCTGCTGAACTGAACAACTTACTTTAAGGAACATAGGCTGAAATATACAGGCTGTTAGAAAAAGTGGTACCTTCCTTTCAATGGATGAACCAGCCCGGTAAACAACTTTCCCATAGGAACATACACACATCAAAAAAAGTTTGTGATCACTTGGAAAAGTGGTAATATTTTTTATTGTGAAAGAATAAAACTCAATCACTTTTTATTTTTTGGTTCCTTAATTAAAAATATGAAATTAAAATATACTTAAACAATTTCGTAATTCAAATGTTTTTTTCATATAAAAAGACTATCAACCCTTGCTTGCTACCATTCAGAAATCAGACTTAGTCGCAAATTACGATATTTTCAATTTATTCACAACAAGTTTAGTTGGTAACGATGCCGAGAGGATTAACAGAAGTTTTACGAACCAGAATCCTAACTTTAAGTGGAGAAGGCTATTCCACAAGGGAAATATCACGCAGAGTTAATGTATCCCAAGCCTGCGTGGTGACCACGTTGCAGAGGTATCGGGGCATGGAAGATTTAGCTGACCGACCTCGCAGTGGTCGCCCAACTGTGCTTACTGCAATTCAGAAGCGCTATATCAGATTACTGGCTGCCCGTGACCCAACAATGAACGCTACTAAAATAAAAGCAGAACTGCGAGCTGCCACCGGTCGCGAAGTTAGCACCCAAACAATTAGAAATTGCTTACACCAAGCTGGATTACGAGCAAGGAGATCCTGGCGAGCACCTTTGAACTCACAGCTACGGAAACGGCGCAGATTGCGATGGGCTAGGCTCCGTCAAAATGAAGAAATTGAGGACGAAAGCATTTGGCAGAACTGCCTCTTTGTTGACGAAACGCGGATTAGTACGCATCCAGATAACCGACGTGTCCGTGTCTGGAGAAGACCAGGCGACTCTGAAAGGCAGAGAACTGCCACTGGAACCGTTCAGCAGAGCGGGAAATCGGTGTCCTTTTGGGCCGGTATAATGATTGGGGCTAGGACGCCCTTAATTCCGTATCAAGGCACCATGACTGGAGCTATGTATAAAATGATTGCAATCGATGGATACGTCAGACCATTCCGCATCAACCACGGGCGCCAATTCATAATGGTAGATGATAATGCGCCCGCACATCGAAACGGACGTGTTGATGCTGCTCTCCAGCAATACGACATCACCCGGTTAGACTGGCCTGCCGGCTCACCTGACTTAAACCCGATCGAGCATGCGTGGGACGCTCTTAAGCGATCTGTTTGGAATCGTCAGCCACTTCCTCAAACAGTGGCAGAAATCAGGGCAGCTGCTATTGAAGAGTGGGACAGGTTACCACAAGAAATGCTGGATAACTTAATTCTTAGCATGCCTAGAAGGGTTTCCGCATGTGTGCGAGCCAGAGGAGGAGTCATTTTATACTAACTATTAATCTTTTCGTAATAATTTTTGTTTATTTTTTCCTTAATTCAATTTTTTCATTACATCCAGCTACAATTGCATTTCTTAACTTTTGTTTTAAAAAAATAAATAATGAGTAATGTTTTTTTATTTACTTAGTGCATAATCAATATAAAAACATAAAATATAAACACTTTCTATAAATAATTTGTATTTCATAAAATACACCTGTTTTTGCTACTGAACACAAACTTTTAGGTCGAAATATGAAAATGAAATTTGGACAACCCAAACAAAATATACCAACCGAAGAGTTAAGTTGTACGTGAGTGAGGTCATTGGAGCATTTTTCTTCTTCATCGTGTTAATATGGATCACTATATTGATTGCCAGTATTTGGCGACCGCAATGGGGTTCTCAGTTGCTAGGAGCATTGAGGTCAAGTTACGCTGGTCGAGACAGTATCTAAGCGAATGTGCTGTACCAAAACCTACAGCATATTCCTACAAACAACATTCTATTGTTCGCAATCATCGGAATCTTCAAGTGGCATGAACATAACCTCTTATCCGTAAACAAAAGAAAACCCTCCATGAAATTGAAAGATATTGAGGCTTCTTGCGGCAATATGTGAAGGTTAGAGTGGAGAATATCTGTAGAGAGAGCTAGGCGAATGACAGAATGAATGCTTTAAAGTCCGTTAATGGGTCGTTGGGCGACTCAGTGTCGCACACGAAAATAGAAAGAGAGAGAGGGTCTATTGATAATTAAATACTACATTAGTGCATACAAAAATGGATGAAAAATTAAGTTTTTAGCGTCAATATATCGCATAAAAGTAACGACAATCTAGACAAGATAGTAGGTATTTTATTTTTATTGTTAGCGATGTGAAAACAAGTATACTCTCACATTTGTAAGATATTGTACCATTATTTTCTGGACTAAAGCATATATTCAATAAAGTGGTAATAGGAGTACGATTTTGTATAATTATTTTAACTGGATCGTGTATCGTAGGTTCGAGAGCGTCGGTGGCCAAGTGGTCAAACACCGTTCTTACAAACGTGAAACTAAAGTTTGATCCCCGCCATGTACCAATAAAGTGTTTTTACTCATGTACATTTACAGACTGCTCTTACGGTGAACAAAAAACAAAATAAAATTTGAATTCAGATGATATTCGAATGTGACTCAACCTAGGATTTAGTCCAGGTTAGCCTTCGGGTTTTAGAGGTCAGATGGCAGTCGCTCTGAACTTGGTTCCGCGTCAAATCCCCTAAGGCATTGAGGAATGAGTGTATTGCAGGATCTCTCTTACTATAAATTCTGAAATCTAATCCGTGAACATTTCAACTTTCCTATCTACAACCTATCTAGAGGAGCTCCCTAGGGGTGCCACGCTGTTTGTTGGGAGGGTAATCGAGACTTCGGTGTAGCTGTGGTAACCTTGTGCTCTAGATTTAATGTACAGAGGTTTGATTGTAATTATTGTGACCACCATGGGTGATCACAGAGAAAAAATTACATTTGGGGCCCTGAGCGCGCATGACATCTCTGGTCTGTGATTGTAGGTCACTATAATTTGGTATTTTGAGGTTATGTCAATTCAATGTTTTATTTAGAAATTACGTAATACAGCTACTACTTACTACTAAATAGTGAGCTATGCGAACTTTCAGCTCTTGACCGGGAGATGATGAGTTCGATTCTCAGGAAAGATTACCTATTTCAAGACGTTTTAACAATTTCAAAACTAAGTCAAATTGTTATCGCTTATACGTGAAAGACAGGTTACGACATCATTTCGGGCTTTGTATACGCTAGTACTGTTATTCATTCTGTGCTTTGGGACTAATTTGCTCTTTCAAGGAACAAAACTTTACTTGTAATGGAGCCATCGGCATTACTAAACAATGTGTCAAAACACAGATGGCTGGATTCACCGGGTCTTTCGTTGACTACACGACAAAAGCGTATTTGCCATCCCTACTGTTATTCCAAAGCTTGTTTACTATAAATATTGACAATACTTGAACTGTGTGTTGTATATAAACGATGAAAATCTGAGCCCCAGATACCATTTTACATACAAAATGTTTTCCGAGCACTTTCGCGTTGTATGCCTACTTTATTCGCTTGCATAGTGTCACGACCAGCGTAACTATTAGTACGCGCCCGTACGTGAGGGTATTGAGCATTGTGGTCAAGTTACGCTGGTCGAGACTTAATCTAAGCGAATGAGCTATATTACATCAGCACCTCTTGAATTCGGGGATCGACACAATCTGGATGTTTATAAAGTTACTTAGATAAACCATCGTGAGTTGGTACCTTTAATTCGTTTTAAATGCAAAATACTTTCTAAATACTTTTGTAAAGCAAATATGACTTGCGATGTATAGTACCAGCTGCACAAAGAGTTAAGGTATTAACATATTCTGGATTATCATACATACAACAAATACTTTGGGAAAGCAAAATCAAAGAATTTATGCTCTGTTTATTTATAGTACGTAGTGTTTGTTTTGGATTACGGCGCGGCGGATCGTACACTTGACGCACGACGGAGTGCAAAAATATCGCAGTGGTCTGTCAGATTCATACTAGAAACGTCACTCCCCATACTAAAGCCGCACTCGACGGACGACACTGCGATAGCGCTGCATCGACAGCGAATACGTGCCGCGTTTCTACTAGGAACATAAAATTGTTATAAAAAAGAAAAAATTGTGTCTGACAATTTTCTCTTTTTTACAATGACTAATTTATTTTTAATGACAGTATTGTATTGTAAATTCTTGACTTTCTGAAAGTATTCGTTGTGAATCTACTTGGAAATAAACGATTAAAATTTGAAAAATTTGAATTTTGAATAAGTGGTTTTAGTATGGGGATTGAGAGGCCGCTGCGATATTTTTGCGCTCCGTCATGCGTCAAGTGTGCGATCCACCTAAAGTGTGAATTCAACACAATCATTCGAAAACTGACAGATTTGTTTGAAATATGACAATCTAAATTTTATTCGGAATGTGGTGGCTAAACATTTCGCAGCCCTAGATCTAATTACTTAGCGACTTATACAGCAATTTTTTCAACAGTTTTTTTTTATCCATTTCTACAGGGCATAAAAAAAATTGCTGCAAATAAGGAGTGTCATTAAAATTTAATATTTTTAAGTAATTGAATTACCAGCCGAACAAGTCAATTTGTATGTCGGTCCAAAATTTTTTCGTATTTCGACCTATGTTTTTGGGGAGAGTTGTTCAGTTTCATGTGCTGATTAACCCCTTAAAATGTTTGCAGCTAATATTTTTACACCTTATATAATCGCAACATTTCCATCGCATTTACATTAATTAACCTTACGTGTTAAACATATTTCCAATATTCACTCCCAACAAAATCTCTGCGGAATACTCATATCGTCATAAGTAATCAAATCAAATCAATAAACATTAATTTCATATCCCCAATCCCCAAGCGAATATGCGGGAGTGTTATGGGCTATTATACAGAGTGTTACCAACAAGAGTGTTGCCGTGTGATGCCGGCTTAAAATAGCATCACCCCATTTCTTCCCGCGGGTTTTCTAAAAGGCAACTAAGAGACTCGAGGGTGCCATGTCTATTACAATTTTAGGTGACAGCTTGACAACCTGTCACTACAGTGATAAACGAATTATCTGCAAAGGCCCTCAATGCTTGTCAGACGTGGCGATAACGACCGTAATTTTACGTTCGTTAACGCTCTGCCTACCCCGCAAGGGATAAAGGCGTGATTTGTGTGTGCGTGTGTGTTACCAGCATACAGGCTTTTATTTAAACTGCTGATACTATGTAGTGATGGGGTAAATATGTAAGTTTTACTGAGCGCAATTATTCGGTAAAAAGTTTGCTGACATGAATATTCCGCCGAATATGTCTTTAGGTAATGAAAGTCTTTCCTGTTAACGAAAAGTTTGCGAATATACACAGGATCTCGCCGCAAACTATGCTTCTACCTGCTGACATTAGAAACATGGACAACATATTGAAAAAAACTGCTTCACTCCTTGTTTAACATAACCATTAACAGCGAATCCTATATGAAAACAATACGATTTTATTTAGTCAAATATTCGGCAAAGTCACCGAATATTCGGTAAATATGCCGGAACCCGAATATTAACCGAATATTCGGCCCATCTCTAATTTAATGCTTTTATTATAGAAGAGAGTACCTAGAGACTTATATTTCGTATTGTTAGCTATCATCATCATATTGTATGGCGCTTGTTTCAAGATATGAAATCCATCCATCAAGCCATCTGTGAAACGTCAAAAAATAATCAGCTGTTTTATAATTTTCTAGAAGATATTACAGATGTTTTTTCTTTTTTTGACGTTGCGGATGGCCCTATAACAAAAGTTGTTCAAATTTATGCTTAGAACCACAAGTTTAAATAAATGCTCGCGAGCTAGAAACACCCTGTGTATTTAATATGAATACTTTTACATACCTACATCAACTTGTATAATACCGTAATGCAACACTCCGTTTTGGGATTTACCTTCGAGCAATACGATATTCCGTCCCGTTCCGGCCCGGGGATTTACCGACTTGTTTTCGCATCGTGTCGTCTGTGAGATAGAGTCTACGAGATCTACTCAGTAAATTATGTGATTTGGAAATGAGTAGATAACTGACATGGTATATTGAAAACAGGGTGTAAGAAAATTCGCTGCAAATATTTTAAGGAGTGAATCAGCCCAGCCCAACAATCTCCGTCAAGAAACGTAGGTCGAAATATGAAAAAAAAAAGTTGGTCCTCCCATACAAAATTACCAACCGACCAAGTCAATTTATATGGGAGGTCCAAAAATGTTTTTTATATTTCGAGCTATGTCTCTTGGGGAAAGTTGTTCAATTTCATGAGCTAATTCACCTCTTAAAATACTTGCAGCTAATATTTTTACACCTTATATATGCCAAACCAAAACCGGGGTCTCTCTCAGGCCAGCTGATGTGATTTCTATGGGCTAAGGACATAACGAGACATTTTGAACCATGTTCAATACGTATACTAAGGACCATTAACCGCACTTGAAATAACCTCACAAACTGAAGTCAAAGTCAAAAGTTTATTGCCAAGCAGATTCACAAAGAATACTTTGAAAATATCACGTAGAATATTATCACTAGATAAATAAATTAGTCATTGAAAAAATAAAAAAAATGCATACTTAACAACTTTAAAGTCCTAGTAAAAAACGCGGTACATTGGCAAAGTTCTAATTTTACCAGAAATATCTGGAATATCGGAATATCTTTGCCGTGTGATGCCAGCTTAGAATAGCATCACCCCACATCCTTCCCGCGGATGTCGTAGGAGGCGACTAAGGGACTTGAGAGTATTGGTTTATGACAATTGTTAGGCGACAGACTGACAACCTGTCACTATGGTGATTCACATGTTTTCTGAAACAACCATGAAAACAATCCTCAAAAATGACAGACGTGGCAATAGCGCCCGTATTCTTACGGCCGTTAACGCTCTGCCTACCCCGCAGGGGATATAGGCGTGATATAATAATATGTATGTATGTATGTGACTGAACCTAGACCGCTAGACAGACAAATAAAATCACGTGATTTGAAATCCCTTAAACAGGAACTCGAGGTGAAACTAATAGGTAGTCCAAATCGACACCCGACCTCCTTCCTACGGGTTGACTGACCAGGTTTCTAACATTGATATTAATATGACTGAGGTCAAATTACCCAAAATAATTCGGTTGACTGCATTTGGTTGCGTAGCGATATTACGTGTTGGATTGTAGACAGGTACCTATGGGCCGAACATGGGTTTCACCGAATACGAATATAAAGTTTGCCGAACCGAAAATTCGGCCGAATCATTAGAACTTTTACTAGTTTACGTAAAGCTTGAGGATTAGCACTGGACATCTCTACATCTATTAGACATGTTGATTTCAGGTAAAAAAAACTGTTTCACTTCCTGTCCATAAATTAATGTCCATATTTTCAACAAAATGTAGTTAAAAGAGGAACCTACCTAGACCAAATCAGGGACATTTTGAAGAAAAGTCAGGTCAGAAGTACCCTAAACCGACGAGCGTGCATGAAATGACTGATGAATTTGATGACTGATGGTTGACTGGTAGAGATCCCTTAATGGGATAAGTCCGCCTTTGTGCCTTCAAATTCCATTAGTTTATTTAAGTGTTTTTTGTAACTACTTCTTGTTTGGTAAAAGTATAAAGTTATTACATACATACATACATGAATGTAGAAGAAGCTAATGAAGTATTTAGGCGACAGGCTGACAACCTGTCACTACAGTGACACACATGTTTTCTGAAACAACTTTGGAAAACAATCCTCAAAAATGTAAGAGGTGGCAATAGCGATCGTATTTTAACGGCTGTTATTGCTCTACCTACCCCAACGGGAAAGAGGCGTGATTTATGTATGTATTGAAAAACAATATATTTTTATTCGGCCAAACATTCCTGGACAGTTCCAAGTATTTAAGATTTTCTTTTCCAAATCACTTGGCAGGAAGAGTGACGTGGGTTCAATCTATCGTTGACACTGTGCACAGAGACATCAATAAGCTACTTATCACCTTATATTGAAGTAGAAAAGGCACTCAGTTACTCAAAAAGGAACTCGGTTTAGCATAAGATTAGGTTTTACTGCGAAAAGAGGTGGATGCTTTGGTACACTAAAAAAATAAATTAAAATTTATGTAAAACAAATTAAAATCAATGAAATAAAAAATGCCGTGTAGTGCCGGTTTAGAATACCATTATCGTTTGTGGATGTCGTAAAAGGCGACAAAAGAACGGGTCGCAGCGTTCCCTGTGAATAAATAGGTACAATATCTTGCACTGCGCTCGCCAATCCGCCTGCCAAGCGTGGTGAGTATGGCAATAGTCCCCTATTGGGGGAGGCTCATGTCCAGCAGTAGACTTGTGTGGCTATAGAAGTAGTAGTAGAAGAATCAAAGAAACAACAAAAATTTGAAGTAAAAGAGGCAAAATATATCTAGCGTACGAAACATTTTAGATGAAACAGCTAGTAAACAAAATCATCAACTTTACAACCATATATTACATGTAGCTACTGGCACAACCATTTCAATTGACATATTGCGTTACAGCCACAAAATGTTCATTGAACAATGAGGAGCCGGTAATCTAATAGGTCACGTTCCCCGGTATGACAAGATTAGTAATTTGGTTTATATCCCTTTGATCCATTACGGTTACCGCCACTCGGTTGTGGTACAGCTGAGTGAACTTTGAGTTCTGGATTTAAGGTAGTGGGTTCGATTCTCACGAGATGTTTAGTAGTTTAGTTTTCACAGAGTTTGTTAAAATAATTTGTCAAGTCAAAAATATTTACTGTAACTAAAGACGCTATGTGGAAGCATCTTTAATCAGTGAACTGTGACACGGCGAAACGTAAGTCGGCATACAGTTACATAAGTGAATTGAATGTTGGAGTAACGTTACTAGCACTGAGTATGTGAGGTTCTATCAAGTACGATCTATATACTTAGTACTACATAAAACAGTCCACTGCTGGACACAGGGCTCCCCCAGGGTATGCCACAATGAACAATCTCCTGCTTTCGCCATCCAGTCGCTACCAGTAACGCTCTTTAAGTCATCTGTCCATCTGGCCGGAGGGCGTCCAACCTAAAAGATGAACTAATACATTTTTTATGTGAAAACCCAAAATATGTTGTTCTATCATCGGAGTTACTCTGTGATTGTGATAAAACACCTAACCAACAAAACCAAACATTTTAACCAAGAATCAGCTGTTAAAAGAAATTGAAAAATGTCAAGAGTTGGCCGGCTCGAACTCGTGACTTATGGGATCCGTTCCACTACTCTGCCACTGAACTACCGACGCCTCGACCGACCTGCATCCTTTTTTTTTATCATCATCATGATTCTCAGTCCACAACCACCATTTGCAGGGTATAGGCCTCTTCTCTACAGCGCGAATCCTCACGGCCCTGTGCCAGCCTTGTCCAGTGAGGTCCTGTGAGCTTAACGATATCGTCGGACCATCGAGCAGACGGTCTGCCCACTGACCTTTCCACTTCCCTTGGTCACCACTCTGTAATTGCTTCTGTCTACCGGTCATCACTTCCTCTCACCAATTTTTTCATTACAATATTATGATTATAATATAGCACTGTGAGTGCATTCAAATCCCAATATACAGGTGCATCAGTGAAGCTATGCACATCGCTTCAAAGACTTCATAGTACAATAGTACTAGTGCACAAAGCGAGATTTGTGGTCATGATACTATACTTCATTCACTCACATAGCGTCACGACCAGCGTAACTGTCAGTGCGCGCCTGTACGTGCGTGTATGGAGCATTGAGGTCAAGTTACGCTGGTCACGATATTATCTAAGGGAATGAGCAGTATGACCGCTGCGGATGTGAACTCTAAATCGTTGTGACCCTGACTCGGCTGTCCGGTCGCGTGTGTATGGAACAAACGAAGGTACTTGTATTACGGCCAATGTGGCGCAGTGGTAGTGCGCCTGTCAGGCAGAGGTTCCGGGTTTGATTCTCGGCGGGGCACTCAAAAAGTTGATATTTATCACTTACAACTGTCAAGCTATCGAGAATGGGTTTCGGGCCCAGGGAGTCAATTTCTGAAACGTCGTTATTCGATTCCGTGCATGGAAGTCTTTAACGGCTGGTCTTAACCATTACAAGTATTAAACAAATATTTTTAAAATAAGGGTACATGCGTTAATTAGCCGTGTTTTGCCGGCTTAGAATAGCATCACCCCAAATCCTTCCCGCGGGTGTCGTAAGAGGCGACTAAGGGACTTGAGAGTATTGGTGTATTACAATTTTTAGGCGACAGGCTGACAACCTGTCACTATAGTAATGTACGTGTTTTCTGAAACAACCTTGGAAAACAATCCTCAGAAATGTCAGACGTGGCGATAGCGACCGTATTCTTACGGCCGTTAGCGATCTGCCTACCCCGCAAGGGATAAAGGCGTGATATATGTATGTATGTACGCGTTAATTTACCATCGATAAGTATAGTCGAACGTATACGTACGGTGTGATACATAGCGGCTAAAGCAATATAAGCAGCAGATTTTCGCATAATACCAAAACGTATGTTTCCGGAATTATCTACTACATAAGGCTATCTAAGTATTTATATCTTTCAATAGCTATCAATGGGAAACGTTTGAACAGATTTGGATTAGTATAATAGAATTCATATGTTGGTCAGTGCGCCTAATACAATAGAGGAGCGTTCTGAATAACCAATCATGGCCAAGGCAACTGAATAAATTATTGTCTATCAATTTTGCCTCCCATATAAAATTAAATTTTCCAAAATTTCTCATATTTCGACCTATGTTCCTTGGGGAAAGTTGTTCAGTTTCATGGGCTGATTCACCCCTTAAAATATTTGCAGCTAATATTTTTACACCCTGTATACTTAGCACGTTTAGCAAGCGGATGGGCAAGCGCAGTGCAAGATATTGCAATTGTACAGAGATCGGTGCAGCCCTTATGGGCTTATGCCCATTCCCTTCATTTAATCTCTTAGTCACTTTTTACGACACCCGCATATAGAATTGAGATGATCTTATTTCAAAGCCAGCAAGACGTAGGTGTTTTTACCAGTGGACAATATAATGATGCCTAAGCGAATAAATTGCAACCACTTCCGCAAAAAGAAAGTAATGAATATCTTATAGTAGCAATAACTTCATTCACAAGAACTACATAATAGCGAAACTAACTTCATTTTCTAAGACAGATACAAGTAGTTATGATACCCTTTCTTCAAATAACTTCGGACGAAAGGGTTCCAGTTCCAACTGACAACCTGCCAGAATGACATGGGTTCAATTTAACGTGGACCACGTCGTCACTAAGCTACTTATTACTAGAGATGTGAAAATAATGGATTCTTAAAATAATCGATAATTTTTCAATAAATACCGATTTTTCGTAATCATTTATGCAATTAGAATTCATCATTAAAATTTAAAATTTATTTCTAAAAACTTCGAGTATAAAATTTGTATTTTTGGCACGTATTTGCAAGAACGAACTGTTTTGGGTCTCGCGTAGCCGGTAACATGAATTAAAATCATTAACCCTTTTAGCCTTATGTAGCCTACAGGTTTCGTTTCATCGGCATAAATATTGTTTTATTTCTGTCGGTAATAAATAACATCATATAAAATATATTGCACTAAATCAAGTAGGTACGTAAAACGTGAAAAAAATAACATTTATAAATTGTTATTTTTTTTTGTAAAGAATTCATTTATTTTCAATACATTTGTATTTGGAATAGAAAGAATCGATTATTGAAAAATCGTTTTTCTGTAGCTAAAGTCGCATCCTTTCTTGTCAAGTTATATTGGAGTAGAAAAAGCAGGGACACTTGGTATATCATAAGCAGGACAAGCAGGTGTTACTCAGCATTGAGTGATTACAGATTTAGCAGCTGTTACAGAATACCTTCATCATATTCGGCCTTTGTCACACTTAACGCACAACGCAGCGCTAAAATAACGCATCCGTAACGCATCTGTCAGATTCATACTAGAAACGTCAATCCCCGATTCTATTTTTTTCTCGGTTTTTTTTTAATAGGAACATTTTTATTTCGAATAGAAATTATCGATTATTGAAAAATCGATTTCCTTTAGCTTAAGTCACATCCCTACTTGTCACGTTATATTGAAGTAGAAAAGGCAGGGACACTTGGTAATCATAAGCAGGACAACCAGGTGTTACTCAGCACTGAGTGATTACAGATTTAGCAGCTGTTACAGAAAACCTTCGTCATATTCGGCCTTTGTCGCACTTAACGCACAACGCAACGCTAAAATAACGCATCTGTCTGTTTCATACTAGAAACTTCAATCCCCATACTAAAAGCACTCTCGACGTAGGTCCAACGCAAATCCGCTGTTGACGCAGCTGCAATTCAGTGGTTTTAGTATGGGGTGGTGTGGCTCTGACAGTCCGCTGCGTTACGGATGCGTGATTTTAGCGCTGCGTTATGTGTGAGAAAGCCTAATTTAGAATATTTCAATGTAGTTGTAGGGGAATGACTGGCGTAAAGTAACTGGTACACGAGAGGCTTATAGTGAAAAGATGGTAAATTAAATTGCATCTCTTGGCCATTTGTGTTTTTAGTATAGAATCACATAAGCTGAGCTATTGGTGTCAATATCAGCGGTAACTACAAATCAAGCATCATTCTCTTTGCCTTATCCCCTGTCTCTGTCTGGGTCGGCTATCAGATTCTGACCTAGGGGATTTGACGTGGAATAAAGTTTTTATACACAGCAACTGCCATTTGACCTCTACAACCCGAAGGCTTACCTGGCCTGAAGGAATAATTTTTTTTTTATTAAAGACCAAATCAATTGACATATTACCTACTTACTACTCATATATAATCACATCAGTTTATAACATTAAAAACATATTTTTCATATTAATAGACATAGAAATTATATTTTATGAACTTATTTGACACCATTCAACTAAGTATGTACAAGAGAACCTCATTAGTAAATTGAAAGAATGTAATTTTTAAATTGGAATGTTCATTCTTCTAAGATTTGACGGTGTCCTATTTCTGAATTCAGGTAGGTTTTCTGCGTTTGACATATCTCGCGTTTGACTGCCGGAAAATGTACCTTACCTCAAATGGAGGTTCTGAGTAAGAGTATCATTTCCATAAGCGCTACGCGCGCAAGGCACGTTTTCTCCTTTTTCCCTATCGTACACCAATTAACAATTATGAGTAAAATTGTTAATTGGTCATTGTATTTGGCAATGTTTTTTGACTGAGGGCTTGTTCATTAAAAGCGCTGAAAGATCATTTATCATTTCAGAATTTTCAGCCAAAATCATGTCATCGGGTCTGCTAAACCCATGCCAAAACACGTAAGTACTTCAGCTGATGGACACAATAAAAATCTGTCCGCGTATTTTATCAACAACTCATTTTTTTTCATTTAAAAGTACATTTTACTTTGGCACCTACCCCACCCTATCTATCTAAGTAGGTTTTTGAATGATGATTTTGTACCTTATGTATGTAATTTGATTTGTTCAGTAATTGAAAAATTTGAGGAATGGCTTCAAAACAATGAATTTTGATAATATGACAAAATTTATTTTATGAATATGACGAAACTTTCGTTCTCTAGTTTATTTTATTTAACATCAGAGTTTGTGCTTTGCTTTGACTATTCTAAGCCGGCATCACCACACATTCTTCCCGCGGTGTCGTAAGAGGCGACTAAGAGTATTGGTGTATTACAATTTTTAGGCGACAGGCTGACAACCTGTCACTATTACAAATATTTTCTGAAACAACCTTGGAAAACAATCCACAAAAATGTCAAAAGTGACGATAGCGACCATATTCTTACGGCCGTTAACGCTCGGCCTACCCCGCAAGGGATAGAGGCGTGATATATCTATGTCGTGTAAAAATAGAAGTTCTTAATTTTGTACAGAATCAATTGCCCCGTCAGCAAATCAGACATCGATAATTGTTTATACTTGTTTTTTCACTACACTGTGTCGTTACGCTCTTTGTTATTTTCACGAGGAACTTTTGATGATTCGACAAAGTCCTTTTTTGTTTCTTTTTACGTCACTTTTGTTTGCTACTCAAAAGTGCTGGAGTAATTGTACTTACGTTATTGGTAACTATTAGATATTATTTGCTATTAGCTGGTGTTCTTTGCTAAGAAACAATGTTAGTAGCGGCGGCGCGGCGGCGGAATACTTTAGCAACGTAAGAGCATGAGAAATTGAAATAGTATTATATTAAATGTCACTACTATAGAATTAGTTCGTAATTACACCAAGAACCGAAATTTTTATTTGAAATGCGGTTTTATTTAACCTTACAACTACAAAATCAAGGCGCAATAGTCCACTGCTAGATATTGGCCTCCCCCCATATTGGAAGTTATTGCCATACTCACCACGCTTGACAGGCGGATTGGCGAGGGCAGAGCTTGTCATACCATGTCGTTTATTTCAAGGATAAATGTTGTTTCTTATTACCAAAGCATGTTGACTTTTCAGTATCAGTCGCTAGTGAAATTTTTGCTATAAAGTCCCAATCAAAAAATATTACTTATCATACATATGTAGTAGGTAAATTCTAGTCGACTTACGTGCGAGGACTTATAATGTTCAAAGTTTGACATCAGAGGAATAATTTAGAAACTTGATCATTATGTCTAATGTAGTGTCTAGTCAGGTTCATAACCTACAGGGTTAATCTTCGACTTAAAATTAGGTAAGGTTATTTGAAGGCGTTCAGATTTCAGGCACATTTAGTAAAATAACTTACTTGTAGATTAATTTAATTGGGAAAGTTGGTTATCGGTTGTAGTTTGATAATTTGAGCGATTTAATTCGTCTTTACTTTAGAAAACATTGCATAAATTTGATTGATAGAAAAGAAATATTCCCAGTATTAAAAAAAATGAATTTTGTAAATAAAACTAAGTAGACATAGACTCTGTAGAAATAAAATCTAGTCTAGTTCTCGTCAAACAGTCCTGTGGCTAATGCCTTGGAGATTTGCAGCAGCCCTATATTAAATAAAAATATTATCAAATAAAGAATATTTGAGAAGTTAGATTTTTTTTGTTTATATTCTTGCGAATTTACGCACGTAGCGAGGCGTACCGTTGGACACCCTCCGGCCAGATATCCGGCTCTATGTCCAGCAGTGGACTGATGTAATGTGAAGTCTTGCAAATTCATCTTTTTGGGAATTAAATATTTTTATAATTCATCATTTAGAAAACTCGACATCTTACAAATTCAATTATTAGCTCACAAAGAGTATCTCCCACACATGCACAGTTTGTAAATGGATTTTAGACTTCCATTTTTACCTCTTTTCTACAAAATCGGTCTCATCAGTCCAGCTAAAGCTGACAACGTAGATTTTGCACACTGGACCAATGAAAACTCCATTTATAAGACCGTACCCGCCGTCCTTAGGCGGTTCCCACATTATAACGCACGACGCTACGCATTTTTAGCACACCCGTAACGCAGGTTTGTCCGTTGCAAGGAAATTTCGAATTCGCTAAACTAAAAACTAGCGTTGACGCAAAAGCAACGAAATCGTTGTGACGAATTGTTTTGACGAATGGGTCTGTCAAGCTTCCCAAATTCATGCGTTGCTACTTAGATTAGATTCAAAATAGGTGTGCTGCGCTCAACTAGATTCCGTGCTATCTGCAGACATCATCAAAACATGACCCAATTATATTTTACCTGTGCACTACAAATTGTAATATTAGTATGACTCAAGGGGCATACTTAAAATGGGTTACTTATTTGACTTTGTATAAATTCACGGCACTTTTGGAGTATCTACTTTCAATAGCCGCATTGATATCTAGTCAAGCGCAGCAAGTCCAATTTTTATCAGTTGCTTCTATGTAATCTTAGGTTTTAGTCTGGGAAATTTCCTTGCATCAGACAGATGTATGAGTAATGGACGCGCTAAAAATGCACAGTAACGTGCGCTAGATGTGAAAACCGCCGCCGCTTGCAATCGTTTGTCAGTAGAGCTGTCAGCGCGGACCGGTGGCCGAGTGACATTCGGGGCGATGTAGGTAATCCCTCCCCGTGTCAGTGATGTTGACGCATGACGTCAGTGACGAGCGTTTGATCTTTTATTTTAGGGTTCTGTAGTCAATATGGATCCCAACTTTTTGTCTGCTTGGTTTACATTCCGTTTTATAAATTGTACTCAAGTCTGAGATCGTAGTGTGATTTTGGCAAATGTCGCCATTACTAACGACATCTCAAAATTGCACTCAATTTAGAATAACATCACCCCAATTTTACTCGCGGGTGTCGTAAAAAGAGCCTATGGTATAATTAACCAGGGAATGGGCAGCAGCGGTCCCTGTGGATCTTCTTACACTGTGCCCGCCAATCCGCCTAACAAGCGTGGTGAGTATCGCAACACCCCCTAATAAGGGCAGGCCCATGTCAAGCAGTGGACTTTAGGTAAGAGATTATGTCCACCATGATCAACCGCGTAGGGCTACTTTTTGTTATTTGTTCTACAAATTTTTTAAAAAAAAAACTATTATTTTCAATTACAATTTTAAACGTAAACGTTTCATATGAGGGGTCTAAATGCTTTTTCATATTTCAACCTATATTCCTAAGTTTCATATACTGCTTCATTCTTTAACAAAGTCGAAACAAATCACCAGTATTCTTCTATATACTGACCAAATAATGTCGGTATGCATTCATTGTTAATTAATGATGCTATTGATATGCCTTAACACGAAGCGGATTAGTTTATTGATAAAGTTGGCTTCTATTATTATCGTTCCCAATTGTCCATTGTATGTTATTAATAATAATGTTTATTATTTTAGTTGTATCATTCTATTCTATTGGAACTTCTACGAAAGGTTTCAATCTATATTTAGACTAGGTATGTAGATACCTACTCTTTATTCATAAGTCAGCAATCGATCATCTTCAAACTACTGAATGGGTTTCGGAAATTCTATAAGCTATTGAAACAATACCTTTTTTACAACATTGTCCGGACATTAAAAAATTCTTTTGCTGTAGGCAATAACGACTTCGGCAAAACGATCTTTGAGAAAAAAGATGATCCTCTGTAATAACGCCATTCAGTTTGTCATGTTATATACTGAAGAGATAATTTGTCAATTCTTTTCTTTATTGACTTTACTTTTGCCAAACATACAAACAGAAATTAAATACTTTTTTAAAACTACCTAACAAGTTTTTCACGTAGCTCCACTAAAACGAAAAACCACGTTTAAAAAAATACTACAAATTCAGATTTTTTGCAACTTTTGGAACTCTGCTTTAGCACGGTTGTTTATAAATAACTATGCAAAAACATAGATATACAAAAAACCTGTCAATCATACCACAACGGAATAGATCTATTAATAGACTTTTGGATCGCCTGCCAAATTTGTAATACAAGACCGGACCTGTCACTTTACAAGACACAGAGCCAATTATTATAAAGGCTTAAATTCTACATTCAAAATTATAAACAGAGTGAATGTAGAACTATATATAGTAGCTAGTTTTAGTTACGAGGTGGATTTTTACAGTCAAGGTCAGGCTTGGTTGGATTTTCGACCATTCTGATGCCGCGTATATCTTGGTTGGTTCCAGTGTCTAATGGTACGTGAGCTGACTGTTTCCACTCATACATACGCACACATACACCCACACACACACACACACACACACACACACGCACACACACATACACACACACGCACACACACATACACACACACACACACACACACACATAATATGTGTGTACCCTTTGCGGGGTAGACAGAGCGTTAAAATACAATCGCTATTGCTACGTCTGACACTATCCGGAACGTTAAAAGCATCCATTACGAATATGTGTCTGTTTATTGTATAGATTATGACATGAAAATCAACTATGATATCAACCTCTCAGTACTAAGAAGGGAATTATGAACAGTTACATTAGGAGAACTTATGAGAAAATTCTCAACAGCCTCCAAATACCACTCCATAGAAGAAGACTGTTGAAAATTCCACACGATACGTTTAAAATGTTGATTTCAGCGTACAGCGCCGTCGCTCTTTTTTCGCATTTAAACCAATATGGCGCCGTATTTTGCCAAACAAACTGTTCCAATGCTTACTATGTTATCATGCTAATTAGTATTGGAGATGGTTAGACGCGGAACGAAAGAGGCAAGCACACAATGCAACCTTCGATTCGTCATACGCCGCATGCTTGCTTGTCAAGGCTTGGTTGACGAAACTCTGTAAATATGTCTCGTTTTGTGTAACAACACTTTTTGGGATATTTTTCAAAGTTATACCTTTTTATTTCCCGCCATGTACCTTCTTCTTTTCGTGTGGGACACCGAATCGTCCAACGACCCGATGAACCCTAGTGTCAGAATTTTTCAACCGCCTTCTACATGTAGCAGGCTTCTGACATGGTTGTGTAACGACCGCCGTCTAAGTGATCATAGACAGCAACCGGGACCTACGGCTTAACGTGCCATCCGAAACACGGAACCATCTTACTTACGGACAATCGGGTAGTTCAGCCCGCAATGTCCTAACCAGACTGGGAACTAATTCACAAAGAGATAAATATCAACTTTGTGAGTGACCCACCGAGAATCGAACCCGGGACCTTCTGCGTCAAAGGCAGTCGCACTACCACTGCGCCACATCGGTGGCCATGTACCAATGTGTTTTTACTCACGTACTCTTACCGACTGCTGTTACGGTGCAGGAAAAACATCATGATGAAACACACATTCAAATAAAATTTGAGTTCAGATGATATTTAAATGTGATTTAACCTAAGATTCGGGCCAGGTTAGCCTTCGGGTTGAAGAGATCAGATGGCAGTCGCTCTGCGTAGAATTTGGTTCCACGTCAAATCTCCTAGGTTAGGTAGCCGACCCCGACAGAGAACGGGATCCGGCAAGGAGAATGATGATTTACCAATATTTTTTAAATATGTGTCTGTTGTTACGAAAATTTGCGCTCTGCCTACCTTGCAAGGCTTATAGGCTTTGTATGTATATTTCAAGGAAGTAACTGTACCAGCACCGCCTCATTGATTGATTATGGAAACTCATTCGTACCTGAAAAACAAGAATTCATTTTTAAACTACAACGCAAATAAAGGTAATAAACTTAAACCAAAAATACTTGTTTTATTTTTATTTAATTTTCCGTCTAGGTAGGCTATACAGTCGGCAAAAGATTTATTATGGTACTATTTCATTGTTATTGTTATAATTTATTTATGTACTCAGCTGTCGTATGTACTCCTGTGTAGTGTGACAAAACAACGTATGTATGAACCAACAAATGTTTTCTACATTAACAATGTACTTTTTATGTATCTAACTCTAGTATCGTATATACACATTGTATATGTTACAGTCAAAACTCATAGCCGGTCAAAACCAATATTGACTGATTTTGGCAGTCAAAAGTGGTTTTGACCAACGCTCTCGGTCAAAAGTAGTTTTAACTGACTTAAAGATCAGACTATCGGTTAAAACTCATAAATAGTCTCGTCTGTTGTCTCGGGGCCAGTTGGGGCTTCGGCTTCTCCCCCTGAGGTTCACCCAAAGGGGCGCCGACCACTCCCAACAGACACGTGGGTGGCTCATGACGTGGCTGGCCCGGCTCTTCCACGTCCAGAGGGGGCGGAGGCGATGCTCACCTCCTCCGCCTCCTCGGCTTCCGCTTCTTCGTCGTTCCGTCGGGGGCGTTGGGGGCCGTCATGAGAGATCCTGCCGCGTTGGTCTCTCCCTGTGGTGCCGCTTTCGTCCTCTTCGGTTCGACGGGCTTCGTTAGGGGCGCTGTGCCCGCTCTTCTGTTCCGTACTTCACGGCGCAGTACGGGGCAGTCGAGGTAGATGGCCGGGTGCGCTCCTCCACAGTTTGCGCGGGTGGCCGGCTACTTACGGGGGTGCTTGCAGTCCCAGGCGACTTGATTACCGCCGCAGGCGACACATGTCAGCTTGCGGTGGGAGTGCCTACTGCTGTGCCTGAACTGCTGGCAGCGGTAGCATTGTGGAGTGTCTCTCTTGCCACGCCATCCCTCGATCTTCACGCCGGCATTTTCATCAGCTTTGTGATGTTGTAGATGCCTGGGGTGAGGTTTGGCGTGCGGATGAGCTGTGCGAAGTGGATGCACCCTGGGCGTCCTCTGCGAGCCTTGATGGAGCGCACGTAGTCCACCTCGTAGCCTAGGGTGGTCAGCTGTTTCTTGATGTCCTCCGTGTCGCTGTTCACGGGGAGGTCTCTAATAGCGACCTTCAATGGCCGCTCCTTCGGGGGTGCGAAAGCGAACCAGGATGTTTCGGGTCCGGAGCCCTCCAGCGCGGTTAGGTAGCGCTGGTACACACAGAATTCCTGATCGCTTTTCACCAGGAATCGAAACCCTGTGGGCCCATAGGGCCGCACATTTGGCGTATGGCCGAGTTCTTGTCTCAGCTTGCCGAAGTGGTGACTCCATTCAGAAAGCAGATCGACCACTATCGGTTGCGGCCTTTTCATGCACCCCGTCAGCTTCATAGGCGTAGGCGTGGGTGGAGATGTCGTCTTCTTGCCCACGTCCTGAATGGGCAAGGACGGCATCGGGCGGGTGACGCGCGGTTTTGGCGACGGAGGCGTCGTCAGCGCAGACGCGTAGGAGCGCGGTAATACAGATGGTGCAGCGAAGCTCGACGTCGACGGCGACCGGCTGTCCAGCAATGGCATGGACAGCGGCGGCGTGACCCTCATAGCCGGAACCGTGCGGGTCCTCCGCAGGGTCGGTGAGGTGGAGAAGGAAGATCCCCCCCATATCCATACACGCGCTTTTTCGCGCGCTGGGGCGTCAGCGCTCCCGCCTGCACGGCTGCAACACTCTCCCTGAGTGCGTCCAGGGCTATGTGCCGTGCGGCGGTGCACTTCTAATAATAGTCTAATAGTGCCTGCTGCCTCTTACTCGGCTCACGCTGTGATTGTGGAGACGGCGAGAGCGAAGGCAGCGTCGGTAGTGGGGAGCACCGGCAAAAGCAGCGGTTATCGCTGTTGCGACGGGTGATGGAGGCTTGGGGCCCAGGTCCGGTTGGGATCCCAACGTAGGTGGAGCCAAAGGTGACACGGTCCTCTTCGGCTCAAGGGCGGCGGCGGGGTTCGAACGGACGAACATCCGTGTTCGCGGCGCGCGAGCGTGCTGACGGCCTATTAGCGGCATCACTGACGTAGGTAGGTAGCTGTGCTAAAACCTAATCCGCGCGCCCTCGGGACGCAAGACCCTGGAGTAGACCCGACGCCCCCTCAACCGTATTTTTAAAGGAAATACCGAACAAACAACACTATTTATAAGTTTTGACCGATAGTCGGAACTTTAAGTCAATCAAACCTACTTTTGACCAAGAGCGTTGGTCAAAACCACTTTTGACTGCCAAAATCAGTCAAAACTGGTTTTGACTGACGACATCGGTCAAAACCAATACTGACTGATTTGAGCAGTCAAAAGTGGTTTTGACCGCCAATGAGTTTTGACTGTAACATATATATTTGTTGTTTTCTTAGGCTAGCTAAAGGTTCTATTTGAGAAGTAGAAAAGATATCAATTTATAACTTCATGATATCAAATATTTTTATAAGAACTATGAAAATATTTGAATTCTTCGGCTCTGATTTTTCAAATTTTGAACTGGAAACCTTTCCAATTTTTAGTTTTCTCTAATGACTTTTGTTGTCTGTTTTACTCCAGGATATATCTATTTCAGCAATTTTATTTCACAATAAAAATTGTAAGTTTCAAACAGTCTCGACTCGTCAAGATTGAAAAAGAATAATGACATTTTAATACAAAGTTATCACTCATAAACTTTATTTACTTTCTTCTAGATATTCAAAAGACGCGTTCTTTTTGGCACGTTCAGAAACTAGACAACTTTTCCCTTTGTTGATACAGATGTTGAAGTTTAGACATTGTTTAAACTTGTTTTTAGCTTTGACGAAAACATCAAAACTGTAGGGTTCTGTACAGTGTTTAGACATAATTACTCTATTTTTTTTTGTTGACGTGTCCTTTAGTATGGGATTGACAGCTGTCAAATATGGACTATTCGAACGACGATACTTCATGTGTTTCCGCGTCGGTTCCAGGTTTTTTTAATTTCTTAATTTCATTTATAGGTAACCCTGAAACCAAATAACTAAACAATGATTCTCCATCTTCAGGAATCAAGGTCTGACTTTGAAGAGTAAGTTCTCAGTCTATAGCAAGACGCCCGGAAAGTAACTAACCTTTACTCAAGCCGAACAATACACGACAAACCTGGGTGAACGACTTGACGAACGACACGATTAACCCCATACCTTATATTATTTTATTACACGAGAAACACTTAGGGAACCCTCAAGGCGGCCATAAAATTTGCATTTCGGGATTGTCTGGCAATTCTGGCATGAAGCAGTGGCAACGCACTCCCGCACTTCTATAGCGAAGGGCGGCCAATATCAGCCAAAGTCAAGTTCGAAACTGAATACCAAATGTTGATACTGTTGGTATGATGCCAGATACTTTCCCTGTTACACCTACTTAAGAAGATATTATGTTTAGTTTGATTTTAACAATAATATTTTTCTCTCGTCGGCTACTTAGCTAACCTAGGGGATTTGACGTTGAACTAAGTTTTTACACAAAGCGAGTGCCGTCTGAACTCTGCAACCCGAAGGCAACCCAGGCTCGAATCCTAGGTTAAGTCACATTGAACTGATAATAATAAATATTTTGGACATTTCTACTCAAACTAACGTGTACTTTGGTAGGTAGGTATTTTTTTTTTTTAATTCATATGAATTCAAATATTAATAACAGGATCATATGGAAATAATTTAATCGCTGGAAAGTAATAAAATCGTTTTGACATCATTAATATAATACGTATTAATAAGCATATCGTATATATACGTTATTTATCGTTCTGAAAAAGAATATATTTTTAAGTGTTTAAAACGAATAAATACTTATTTTTCAATTTTTGAAATTGAGTATCTTATAGTAACGGGTTTGCAAATGCAATCCTTTTGTTTGCAACAACATTCACAGACGGGTGTTAGAATGGAGTATTCATTTTGTATCTTCTGCTTTTATCAAAATGAAAAACGTGTACAGCTATTCGTAACAGATTTTCGGATTAAAACCATTGTTACGTGTCCACTGTGAAAATGCTTATGTGCATAACTTTTTTTAAAAGATAACCAACTTCATAGGACTAAAAAAGAGCCTTCTCCTAAGTCTGACAAATACATTTCTGAAAACCGCATCAAAACCGGTTTATTCAAACGCGAGATAATCGCGGACAAACATACAAACACACATACATACAAATCAGAGAACCGTCTATTTTTATGAATTCAGTTAAAAATTACAGAGGCCTGCTACTTTTAGACTAGTAGGCGGTTGAGAAACTCTAAAAACAGGGTTCATGGGGTCGCTGGATGACTCGGTGTCGCTCACGAAAAGAAAAAGTGCCAATAGTAAGTAAAGTATGTTTTCTTCTTCTTCCTATAAGAGCTTTCAATAAAAAAATCCTAACTGGATACGCATCCGCAAAACCAAACTTTGTTTTAGAAATATATTTTGGGTACATCGCAATGTTGTCTGTAAATTTTCCCAATTTAGATGCCCTAAGCATAAAGTGAAATTATTAGACCATTACGAATTTAATTCCCTACTGATAATTTTGCCGCATTATCGTTAAGCTACTTTTCCGGAAACCAAAATATTCAGGTATAGAATACATACTCATTTAATGGAAACGCGCCGATAAAAGCTTAAAAGCTAGGCCGGGGCTCTGAAACACAGCGTGGCGGTGGGATCTTATGCGTATACATACATACATACACATATCCCGTCTATATCCCTGGCGCGGTAGAATTACTTTTTTAGTCAGTAGGTAGGGGAGAATGGGTACGATAGTACCACGGGGCAATAGTACCATCGACCATATTTCGACACCTACAACGATCTAAGCATGTGTGGGTAAGCTAATATGCGTCTTTAACGTGTCACTAGATGCTCATTAGTCGCCGTGGCGCTGCGGTGTGAGAAGGACGTCTAAAAGGGACATTTTGAGTTTTCGGCTTGCCACAGTAAGTATTTCCCACAACTTTATCTGTTAATTACTTACCCAATCTTAATTTCTAACATTTTACGGTTACGTTACAGTATTGTCTAGATATTTAGGCTTTAAAAGGGTAGCATTTAACACGTCCACCATGTAAAAATACGTTATATTTTTTTGATCTAATGATTTTGGTTGCTTTGGCGCGATAGTAACAGAGTTTTGGGGGGCAATTATACCGGTACTATCAACCCCGTGGTACAATTGACACCCAATGAAATAGTGAATCTTTTAAATATTTTTTACTCGAACAGTTGTTTTGGGATTGTCTAAAGACACAACTAAAATTATATTACTTATTTAATAAAAACGTTAAGTAAATATTTACAGTAAAATCTTAGTAAAATATTCTGTTTTTCGTAGTCGGTATGATTTTTTGTTATAAATACATAAAAAAACCTCTTACAGATGCCAAGAAAAAGAGAGAAGAAAACTGATCGCGGAACAAAAGACCTATTGCTTTACGAGCAGGCCTATAAAGAAATACAGGAAGGAAGGTCTATAAGAGGTGCTGCTGATATGTAAAAAAAAACAATATAACTTTTTAATTAAGTTACCTGAAATGAGTAACTTCTAATATTTTATTGTAGAAAATATTAGATTTTTTTTTATTATGATTCATTTCTGGGAATTTCACTCATGATTATAATTTGTATTTTCTAACATACAGGGTCAATTGTACCAGGGGTAGATTGTAACTACATACAAATAGTTATATTCAAAAAATTTGATCTCATTCTAGTTTTTTAACATAAATATTAACAAAAAGGCTAGTGTTAGGCAGCTACTAGCTAATATTTTTAGTAATGCCTTATTATGACCATGTTAACCTTAGATTTTGTGTGTTTTACTATTAACATTATAATTATTAATTATCTTCTATTCAAAAAATTTCCTACACATGAGACTAATGTAACTGATCAGACTGATTAAATTTAAGTAATATACGTAAAAATTTATTTGATTAATTTGGAAACGTGTATTTTATTACCCTTTAAAGTTTTGGTACAATTCACCCTTACAAAGGGTCAATTGTAACATTCGACATCGATGACAAAAATGCCGAATTAAACGATGTTCCTCTCCTAACAATCAAATATATTGCCTAAATCTGGTAGAGTATTTAACAAACTTGCGTAACGTCATAGTCAGTTTTCGTAGAAATCAGTAGATCTTGAGCTATAAGATGATATTCAGATACTGTTACTATTGTACCCAGTCTCCCCTACACAAACTTTGTAGGGTGTTTCTACTTAAGATTCTGAACAAGGGGCCACCAGCGAAATAAAAAAAAAGGGTGTACCTATGAAAACATCATAACAACTCGGCAAAAATGTATTTGTAAAAGTTGTTCAGAATCATGACTAGAAACACCCTACAAAGTTTAAGTACCTACTGACTAACAAATAACCCGTTGTTTAGTGGCCGACAACAAGCGGTTACTACAGTCAAGACGCCATTTCTACTATAGAGTGCCCCACGATCTTTTCGGTCCACTTCGGACTTTGACGCTTCCAAAAACGCTTGCGGGCCACTACCGCCTCGGCTGCCGTGATGGCGCCACTCCGCTGAGCTTTACTCCGGAGCCCCGGTCTTACGTGTTCATATTTGATCCAATCAAAGGATCGTGTTCAGTGTTGTATGAGAGAATTTACACTGAGTGTTTTGTATGTTGCACTTTAACCGATTTCGAAAGTGAGGTATTCAATCGCACAAGTTTATGAAATACTACTAGGCGCCAGCGGCTCCGCCCACGTTGAAGTCGGTTTTAACACCTCAGCATCAACATAGTTTCGGAATAACAACTGTCCTATATATTAATCTAAGTAACAATCTAGCCGTTTGCCTAAATTCATGATAATCGGTAAGTTTTAGCGTGAAGAAGTAACAAACAAACATACAAACTTTCGCATTTATTTCATATTTTCATATTTTGGCCCGTAACGAGAAATTTTCCGAAATGTGTATTATTCCTAAAAAACTAACTAGCAAAAGGTTTTTAAAAATTTCATCAAAATCGTTACAGTAGATTTTTATTAATGGACTATATAAACTACCTTTAGACTTAGTTATGTATCATGCATCAAATAAGTACAGAAGCCAGTGTATTAATAATAAGGCGCCTACTTATTAACATTATTAATCCCTGAGGATAAGTTCATGAGCTAATAAAACAGCTAATAATGTTTAATTAATTTTCTCAGATACTGAGAGACATAAAAGTTAATACTGAGCGAATATTTCTTACATATTTGCTGCCGTGTGATGCTGGCTCAGAATATAATCAGCCCATTTCTTTCTCGCGAATGTCATGAGAGGCATGACGCAAAATTTCATACGAAGATTTTAAGCGACAGGCTGACATCTTGTCACTAAAATGATGCATGATTTTTCTGTTACGACTATTGCTTTTCCGTCACTGATACTCCTTCAACTTAATTTACAAAATTGGCTTCGCAAAAATTGCATAGAATTCCAACTATACTACTTAACTTGGACAAATAGTAGTGGGTAGGTTAGAACAGAGATAAAACATAACTGAATATTTTTAAATTGTGGTGTAAAAATGAGGTGTAAAAACTAGTAGGTAATGATAAAATGTTTTTAAATTGGCCAAACCGTGAGAAAAGCAGTTATCATTCGTGTCTCGACGTATCTGTGAGATGTTTAGACGTCTGACAAAAAGATCGCTGACATCACTTCGATGTCCGCCCTAATGCTAAAGTTCGTCATAAGTTTTACCACGCCATGATCAAACGTATAAAATATTTAATTTCTCCACAACTAAGTATAATATTTTGTTATGATGCAGGTTTTGAGAAGGAGAGTTTAAGAGAAGAAAGGAAGCAGAATGCTTTTTATTGTAGCTTGTTTCAAAACTGCGATCAAATTTGTTGTAAATTCTGATACGATTGTAGAATTACTATTTTTTAAATTAGCCAAACCGTGAGAAAAGCAATTATCATTCGTGTCTCGACGTATCTGTGAGATGTTAAGACGTCTGGCTAAGAGATCGCTGACATCATCGCGATGTCCGCTCTCTAATGGAACATTTCAGCATAATGTGATTATGGGAACCGCTTTCTGACGCCACTGGCGTCGATTCTGCGAGCCAAGATTATTTCCAATTCCAAGTAGATCCACAACGAATGCTTTTAGAAAGCCAGCAAATTTACAATACAACACTGTCACGAAATAAATGATTAGTCATTGTAAAAAAGATAACAATTGACTTGTTTGATTTATGATTTGCTATAACAATTTTATGTTCCTAGTAGAAACGCGGCACGAGTGGGATAAAAAAATAAAAAATTAAGACACTGCCTCGGCTGGCCAGGCCTTTTTCTTGATCTCATTTTATATCCGTGAAATAATAGATAGTTAAGAAAATCACAATCTAATGAATTCATTTTAGAAATATAAAAAAACTTAGTAAGCGAAAAAACATGTCTAAGTTGGCGAGTATTTTATTTATTTTTTATTTTATTTATTTTATTTTCACAGGAAAACTTACAGCCAACATATTTTACAATGGTACGAAAAAATAGACAGAACTGGGCCATTAACAAGTTTTCACCTTTAAAGCTTATGTCAAGCTTATGCGTAAATTGTCTATCTCTTGAATATCATCACAATTCTAATCGCTAAAATAGGCTAAACACGCAACAAACAAGGTTGGCGAAAGGAGCAAGTTGGCTTACCGAGGATACTCCTCGTAAACACTAAACTGAGGTAAAGCCGAAAAATAGGTAGGTAAATCCACTGTAGTTTAGTATCGTTTCTCACGAATACAATATTCTCCACTTTGCTAGCCTGCTTGACTAGTTTAGTTTATGAGGCAATTTTTTAATTATGTAATGTGTGGGAACCCAAATTCAGCAGAAAACTGCTGTGGCGGTTTATTTAGTCCGATTCGTTATTTCCAGAACAAGTCCTAAGACCAGTCTCTCCCCGAGGGCGTATTTGAATATTTCGAGTTGAGCCCTCGTTCCCCACCATGCCGGACGGCGTAGTTTTGATGGCCCCGGGGCTGAAAACCAATCCCCATGTTTCAAGATTTGCTACATACATATGTAGATCCAATCTAAAATAAGTAGCTACTACAGCAAGCTATTGGTTTGGACTCTACTAAGAAAGCATGGATGTTTTTTTATTTATTTAATAAGGTGACAGGAATAGAAATGCGTCTGTGTACGTCCGAATCGGAACCACAAGTGTGACCTCCAGTGAGTGAGGTCTGGTCTGGTAAATCAATATGTCTGTCAGGTCTGCTTTAGCTATTTTCTTCCGCTATAATGAAAATAGAACTAACCGCAATTTAAAAAAATGGACCGACTTCGTTATGCCCCAGGATATAAGTACTTACTTTATTAAATTGTATGATTATTTTTTTCAGCAACCAATATCACGTTTGATCAAACCATGAAACTGAACAACTTTTTCTAAGAACGCTATGTTGGTAAACGAAAAAAAAAATTACAGCCTAACATAAATAGGCTCTATTGTAAACGTTGTTCAGTTTCATGGTCTGATCATGCCAGCAAAGTGTACACCGTTCCACACACCTGGTATTCAACCGTATTAACACGGCCGTTAACGCCCTTGCCTACTCCGTAGGAATATAGGCGTGATATAGTACTTTTGTATATTTTTAAAATTTTTGCTCTACGTTCGCAAAAATAATCCAGATACAATTAAGATTGTGAATTTTCACGTTATGTAACGTAACAAAACCCGTATGTTACACTGTTTACCGCACATGCCAGCTAACGTAGATTGTACGTCGAATACGTGACTGGAATCGAGAGTGTTTCAACAAGAAAAAATATATTTAGTAACCTGTGCAGGACCTGTGATGCCGGCTTGGAAAAGCATCACCCCATTTCTTCCCGCGGGTGTTGTAAAAGGCAACTAAGGGACTAGAGGGTTTCATGTGTAATTACAATTTTAGGCGACAGGCTGACAACCACACGAATCATCTGAAAGGGCCCTCAATACTAGTCACACTTGGAGATAACAACCGTAAGTTTACGACCGTTAACGCTCTGCTTACCCCGCTTGGGATAAAGGCGTGATTTATGTATGTATGTATATGCAGGACCTATGAATATTATATTGATTTATTTCTATAAATGGATGAAAATTAATTTGTATTAAAGCCTATCACATTAAACCAGTAAATTATTTATCTGTTCATCTCATTTAAACAAAACAATTACCTTTAACCTTACCTAACCTAACCTGACTCTCGGAGGAATGGTGTGAAATCAAATCTTGGGACAAATTTACCCCCTAGGGATATAGTATCCTTAGGGGTATAGTTGAGGGGTTTTAGTATGGAGATTGACATTTGTAGTATGGATCTGATAGACCGCTTCGATGTTTGAGCGCTCCGTCGTGCGCGATCCACCTAGTCACCACACATTTCGTCTAACATGGCATTTGTATTGTCATCCTCGTGTTGCAATCTAGGAAGGAAAAGACTTTCCGTATTATTACAAAAAAATAAGACATGGTTAAAGATGAAAAAACAATATAGGTTGTAAAAACATTAGCTGCAAATATTTTAAAGGGTGAATCTGCCCATGAAACTGAACAACTTTCCGCAAGAAACATAGGTAGAAATATGAAAAAAATTTGAATCTCTCATCACAACAATTACCAACCGGCTAAGTCAATCTGTGTGAGAATATATATAAAAAAACTTCATATTTCGACCTATGTGTCTTTGGGAAAATTGTTCAGTTTCATGGACTGGTCCACCCCTAAAAATATTTGCAGCTAATATTTTTACACCTTATATAAACAGTCAAAGTACGCGTCCATTTTTTTTTGTAATCACGCCGTTTATGGTTGTATGAGACAGAATTAATTATCAAATTATCACGATTATCTACGCAACTAACTCGTTTACCTGTTTTTTCCAAGTGCATACATACATACATATATCACGCCTTCCAAGTGCAATGTTTTTTAAATGGCTCCAAGGACATTACTTCCCCCCTTCTTTCTTTCATCAGACAAATTGTGTGTACAAAAGGCGAGGTAATTGTTCAGTATATTAACACAAGTCTCAAAACAAAAAACAATGCTATTACGACTTTTTTGGACAGTTGTAATTTTCG
The DNA here is from genome assembly GCA_029255805.1 of Keiferia lycopersicella. Classification (NCBI taxonomy): domain Eukaryota; kingdom Metazoa; phylum Arthropoda; class Insecta; order Lepidoptera; family Gelechiidae; genus Keiferia; species Keiferia lycopersicella. Next base: position 3,735,586 of record JARACZ010000028.1, read on the forward strand.
TGACGTAGGAATGCCAAAAAACTGAAGGCATGTACGAAAATGCAAAAAGCAGTAATAAAATTTACAAAAAAGTAATGCATAAAATTAAGACATGTTTTAATGTAGGAATTCAAAAAGTAATTAGCTAAGTAAATACTACACTATAAAGTAAATCTTCGGGTTTCAAGTACATCATCATTCATTCTTCTTGCCTTATACCGTTCTCTGTCGGGGTCGGCTACCTAACCTAGGGGTTTTGACAGGTTTCAAGTACGTTTACTGAAAAAGATTGTAAAATATTTACGTTATAATTCAATATGGTGTGGACTGTCCTTTACATCCCGTAATTTAGTGGAATCAGCGGCGGCCGTTACACAACCATGTCAGAATCCTACTACTTGTAGAAGGCGGTTAATAAAATCTGACAATAGGGTCCATTGGGTCGTTGGACGACTCGGTGTCCCACACGAAAAAAAGGAGTGGAATCATTTTATTATGCAAAATTGATAAAAAAAATAGTTACATCAATATTTTTTTACAAAATAATTCTCTAAAATACATAATACATAAGTATATCGAACAAAAAGTAGCATCAACGTGCGAACGACGTAGGATTTATTGGCGGACGCAATATCCTCAACTCTCGTAAATTTAATAATAAAAAATGTGAATTGTTGCCTTCTGAATTATTTTTAAGCCTGTACACTAACTTTGTAGGGTGTTTCTACTCATGATTTGGAACAACTTTTATTAAGGGACCACCTGCGAAATCGCAAAAATGAATTGGGTATTCCATACTATTTTGCCGAATCGGTATGATTTTTTCAATAGGACACCCAATTTTATTAGCGATATCACAAATAGGCTGATAGTAATAGTTGTTCATTAACATGAGTAGAAACATCCTTTATAGTGTGTACTGTCTAAAAAATAACCCTGTATACAAAATCTACTTTAATAAAGGAGTTCTAGCAAATTCGCATAGCTCTTAAACAACTTGACCTTGTATTGTGTTTGAACTGTACAAACTTGTGGTCACTCAGTATTTAACGATACCTCTTAAATGTTTAGTCCAGCACAACTTTTTCAGAATGCTACCACAAGTAATTTCCACATGACAAAACATGACACTCAATGCCAAGCAATTTTTATTTGCATTTCCTAACATTATTCCGCCGCCGTATGAGGCTTAGAATAGAATCACCCCATTTCTTCCCATTGTTATAAGAGGCAACCAAGGGACTGGAGGGTTTTATGTGTAGCACAACTTTAGGCGACAGGCTGACAACCTGTACTACAGTGGTACACTCTCTCTCTCTCTCTCTCTCTCTCTCTCTCTCAAAACTCAAAAGAGAAGAGTGGTACACGACTCATCTGAAGGGGACCTCAATGCTTGTCGGAAGAGGCGATATCGACCGTGATTTTACGATTGTTAACTTTCTACCTACCCCGTAAGGGATATAGGCGTGATTTGTGTATGTATGTGACGTTATTCTTTGGAGACAGTTGTTCATTTTCATGTTACGATTGCACCCCGGGCAGAAACCCTATTAGGGACCCGATTTACCGAGGAATCAATTCCGGTATACAAACCACACTGTCATATGCACTACCATCCAATTGTTCCGAATAACCGATACATTGAAGGAAGCGGTATATACCGGTATAGATATACCGGTCAAATCACAACACTGCACTTCCCGTTGCAACTCGGTCAAATCGTGCCCACTACGAGTAGACAATTGGGCCGTTCAGCGCGCTGCAGCGTAGTCATTGAATAGTACGTCATCGCCAGTGTAGTGCAGTATAGCCGGAGTAGAGGGTCTTATGCTTGATGTATATTTTTTTTGTCGACAAAGAACCTGGAACGATGGAACCTGTTTACTCAGTTTTAAACCGCCTGCTTCTAGTAACAAGGTCTTTGGCGTAGTCGAGTAGGCCTCTGGCGTAGTTGAGTAGACTTGTGACGTAGTTGAGTAGGTAGGTCTGTGACATGGGCAAGTAGAGCTCTGTCGTGGTTAAAAACCGGATAAATCACATCACTGCACTTCCCGTTGCAACTCGGTCAAATCATGCCCACTACGAGTAGAAAATTGGGCCGTTGGGCCGCCGAGCGTAGTCATTGAATAGTACGTCATCGCCAGTGTAGTCCAGTATAGCCGAAGTGGAGGGTCTTAATTTTAATCTGTATTATTTTCACAGGACAACGAGTCAACAAACGACTCGATGAATAATAACTCCACGGCGTAGTTGGGTGGACAATGTCGAGTAGGCTTCTGACGTGGTAGAGTTGACTTCCGACGTGATTGATTTGACTTCTGACGTTATCGAGAAGGTTTAGGTGAGTAGGCCTTTGAAGTGGTTCAGTAGGCCACTTGTCGTAGTCGAATAGACTTATGACGTAGTCGAGTAGGCCTCTGCGTTATTGAGTAGGCTGGAGACATAGTCGATTAGCCTCTAACGTTCAAATTTGGCTCTGTTATGAGAACAGAAAAAAAAAAGAAATATAAAAAAGAAAAGAACTAGTTGATGTCGTTGACATCACTTTTTGGCGTAAACCGGGGCTGAGTATTTTATCGATGAAGAATGGCAGGTGGATCCGAGAAATTGTGATATTGTAAGTAGGTACTAGCGAACGCGATGCAAGATATGAGGAATTTACCATGATGGCTTTTTAACCTTTTACGACACTCAACGATTATAAACAGGGTGATGCTATTCTAAGCCGGCATTACACGGTACAGCTGCTGCGTCAATTATAAACTGTGTTTTTATACTTGATCTAAAAACGTCGTTACTAAAAATGGGTTGGCTAGTAAGACCTTATATGACCCACAGAACTGAGAATATAGACCATGTGGAGGTCAAATGGAATCAAAAGGTCGATCTAGCTCATTCAGCGATTGAGTTCAGATTGCTGGATGATAGAAATCTTACGCAGAGTTGTTGAGATGAAAGATAGAAAGAAAGAAACACACAGGCTGGATTTTTTTTGGGTTTCTCGTAACTTCAACCACAACAGTCCACTGCTGGACAAGGACCTGTCACTGTCTGGGGGCATTGCCATACTCACTACGCTTGGCAGGCGGATTGGCGAGCGCAGTGCAAGATGTTTAATTCACAAAGAACGCTGCTGCCCATCCCCTTGATAATGTGATTATTATCTCTAAGTAGCTTGTAACGGCACCCACGGATAGAATTGGGGTGATGCTAGTCTAAGTCGGCATTACAGAGCAACGGCGCTACATTACAGTGATTCTGATGGGTTTCTTGCTGTAACATTAACTGCAACGAGTGGTAATAATGAAGAACAATTGAAACTAGGCAAAATAGCCGAAGTTATGTCAGATCTGTCGAAGAACCGATCCGCAGGTTTCGAACCGACAAGCGGGTTCTCGAGTGTAGACCACGCCTCGGCAAACGTACCGTTAGACGCCCTCCGGCCTGATGGACCGATGACTTAAAGAGGGCGGCTGGTAGCGACTGCATGGCGAAAGCGGGATTTCGTTCATTGTGGCGTACCCTTGGGCCTATGTCCAGCACTTAGACTTCTATAAGCTGATGTGATGATGATGTTATGTTATTGGAAGCTTATAATATATTTATTGAGAAAAATTGGTCCTACTAAATTAATCCTTTCTGGCGTGGGCATCCGTTCGTAACTATGTTGGTTTCTTGTACCTATTTGATGGATTACACATGAGAATGTTGTAGATAATTTTGTTTTACTTTAACTACAAATACTGTTTAATCTAACTTATTTCTACTTAGCGAGTTAGACACTAAAATAATATTTTATGACGAAGTATCAACAAAAAATTCCGAATTAAGTTTGGCTGGTATACAAAAGCTACCTTCAGGACCGTAATTACATAAAATTCTTCATTACGAAGGACTGTTTCCACAATGTCTCCCGAAAGTACACAAACTGACCCAACCTCAATAAGCTAGGAGGCAGTGACCAAATTCCAAAGTATGCCATTAAAGAAAATTTGTGATATTTCCAGAGTCTGACAGCCTACAGAGGTTTAGTTTAGAGCCATTGACCTTCGTGGTTCTAAATTCATAAAGTTCTAACCATAATAGAAACAATTATGTATGGAAAACAATATGTTTTGGAAATATTTAAAGATTCCTAAGTAGTGACTACCTTCGCCAAACAGCGTTGAAAATGCAAAATATTTTACTGTAAAAGGTGACTAAGAGACTCATTTGTTAGGTTGCATGTGATACGTGAATCATCTGTAAAGGCCCTAAATATTTTGTCAGACATGATGGCAGCGACCGTATTTTACGGAAGTTAACGCTCTGCCTACCCCGCAAGGAATAAAGGCGTGATATATGTGTGTGTCTGTATAATTGGAATTTTCTCCTGGCACTGCCGCTTAGTCTACACCGATACCTATGTTACGAAGTTTCTCATAATTAAGTTACCTTCTGTCAAATATTCGCAATTTAATTATGAAATGTCAACATTGTCTATATTTACAAAGAGATTGATTAATATGTAAAGGTATTAACGAGTGTACAAATTATTATCAGGAACTTTGGGATTACGTTTCTCGATACAGAAAAGAAACAAAAACCTTTCAGAAAAATGATGAAATATCTCCTTCCTGGAAATTATCTATAAACAATTCTATTATATTGTTCGTCTGTAAACATACTACGCCGCGTGTCTAGTATGGATCTGACAGACCGCTACGATATTTTAGCGCTCCGTCGTGCGTTACGTGTGCGATCCGCCTATTGTGTTATCTGTTTCATATTGTCATATTATCTGCCAAATGAACGTAAACTCAGCTGTCGAATGTCGGCTACGTAAGTTCGGCTTAGTGTGTTTCGACACTTAGGATGATTCACACACAAGACGCACAATACAGCGCTATTTTAAGGCGTCTGTAACGCATGTTTCTATCAGAAGCAAAGAAATTTCAAATTTCCTATGCTTAACACGACGTTGACGCAGGTCCGTATGAACCCACATCAACAGATGCATTTTGTCAAATAACGCAAGTTCACCCGTTAGTGTTGCGTCAACGTCAGGACTTTAAAATTTCCTTACATCAGCTGACAAATGCAAGCGCCAGGGAAGCGCTAAAAATGCGCAGCGTCGTGCGTTAGATTAGGAATCGCCTTTCGCCTACATACATACAAATTATATCACGCCTTTATCCCTTGCGGGGTAGGCAGAGCGTTAACGACCGTAAAAATATGGTCGCTATCGCCACATTTGACAAATATTGAGGGCCGTTTTAGATAATTTGTGTATCACTATATTGACAGGTTGTTAGCCTGTCGCCTAAATATGGTAATACACATGAAACCCTCAAGTCCCTTGGTCGCCTCTTACGACACCCACGGGAAAGAAATGGGGTGATGCTATTCTTATGATTATGTTATGATTTATCCAGAACAATTTCGCGTTCGGGCACAAATTTTTCCATAAATATTTCAAATACTTTGTTCCTTTTGAATTTTGGTTCTCCTCCGTAAGTTTAATTAAATACCTACAGGCCAGGTAAGGGTTCGTCGAAAAGGACAACTAAGTATTTGAGCAACAGATGTTCAAATAAAAAGCAAAATTCAGCAATTCAGCAGATTTATATTAAGAGGCCTCCAAAGACTAGGTACTGCCTTTATCACTTAAAAATTCATACATACATATATCACACCTTAACCCCTTGTGGGGTAGGCAGAGCGTTAACGGCCGTAAGAATACGGTCGCTATCGCCACGTCTCGACATTTTTGAGGATTGCTTTCCAAGGCTGTTCCAGAAAACATGTGACATATAGTGACAGGTTGTCAACCTGTCGCCTAAAAATTGTAATACACCAATACCTTCCGAGTCCCCTAGTCGCCTCTTACGACACCCGCGGGAAGGATGTGGGGTGATGCTATTTTAAGCCGGCATCACACGGCCAAAATTCATCTCAATGAAAATGTACCAAACGTTTATTAGAAGTACGTGGGTTAAAAATTTGAAGATAAATAGTTATGAAATGTAAAGAGAATGTACCTAAGTTTCATATCAGTATTTCTCTACTTCAATCAACGGATTTATATCGACTAACGAACTTTTACGAGATGGGGGCAGTATCTTGCCTTGAGAAGCCACTTATAGGCAAATTTCTGATTAATATTAATATTAGGATTCTGGGATATCAACAAAGTTATAGTAGCTTTTAACCTATTTTTTTATTGTGTGGCTTTTGGCAATCAATATACATTGACATGAATAGTTATTTACATTATTTTTCTACACCTAAGACTTGAAATCGTCAAAAAATTTCACCATATTTGGACCATGTCGAACTTTTAATTAAACACGGTTATAATTAGAACTTCTTACGAATTTAAACTAAGAGATTTTGGTGCCCGTGCCCGAAACACGCCTTATATTTTTTAGTAGCTATTATATTTTTAATTAAAATACTTAATTACGCACAAAAAAACCACAAAACTCATAATTACATTCTGCCAACACCACTGATCTTTATAATGAATTACTTAGTGACAAAAGTTAATGCTGAAGAAAAAAAATTGAATTTTTTTCGTTGGCTTCGCGGGTACACTTTCTACTAACACGCATAGCCCATGTGTGATGCCAGCTTAAAATAGCATCACCCCATTTCTACCTGGAGTAAAAAAAAAAACGATTAGAGACGTGTCCAGTATTATCTGTGAGTGCGAGTATAGATAATACAACATACATACATATATCACGCCTTTCTTGTAGGTAGGCGGGGTAGGCAGAGCGTTATCAGCGGTAAAAAGACGGTCGCTGTCGCCATGTCTGACCAATATTGAGGGCTCTTTCAGATGTTTCGTGTACATCACTGTAGTGACAGGTTGTCAGTCTGACGCCTAAAGATGCAATACACAACCCTCGAGTCCCTTATTCGCCTCTTACGTCACCCGCGGGACAGAAATGACCATAGAAAATACCATAGTTACCCTTTAAATGGAAGGCCCATGTCCAGCACTGGAGATACATACATACACATACACAAATCACGCCTTTATCCCTTCCGGGGTAGGCAGAGCATTAACAATCGTAAAATTACGGTCGTTATCGCCACGTCTGACAAGTATTGAGGGCCCTTTTCGATGATATATGTATCACTGTAGTGACAGGTTGTCAGCCTGTCGCCTGAAATTGTAATACACATGAAACCCTCGAGTCCCTTAGTTGCCTTTTACTACACCCACGGAAAGAAATGGAGTGATGCTATTCTAAGCTGGCATCACACGGCTACAGTGGACTGCTGTGACTTATATTAGTAACTACGTCGAGTACTGTGATTACGACGCAAAACAAGTGAAGCGAACTATCGCAGTACTTAGCGTCCTAATCACGGGTTTTAATTAACGTTAGCTCCTAGTCTAACATAATGAATGCTTCTAATTTACCTCAGCTCCTAGACTACCTAAATGACTGCACTCTGTTAGTAACGAATCATTATAGGTGTGATTTACAAGCTGTAATTATGATTTTTCGTAAATAGTTTTTTAGAATAGGATATATTTTCACGATTAGGTACTGCGCTCGCCAATCCGCCTGCCCCGCGTGGTGAGTATTGCTATATCTCAGGGAGAGGATCATGTCCAGCAGTGGACTTTTTTGTGTTGGGGATTCGTTTACTTCAAAATTACGCCTAATGGCTGGGTTAGCTCACGCGGAAATATTTGATTGGTTGTTTAAACAACCAGTCCTACATCAGGCCCTTGGGGTGAGACTGGGCTTACGAGTTGTTCTGGGAAGAACGGATTGGACTGAAGCAGTAGACTGTACTGGCTAAAGCACTCAAGTAACCTCTAGAGAACTGAGACTTTAGTCTCTCTAGCCGTGTGGTGTAAGGAAAGTAGAATAGCACCACCCTCTTTTCCGATGGGGGCCGGAAGAGGCCACCGAGGAATTAACCAGTTTCAAGACCGGTCCTCCAGACGGGTCCAGAAAAGGACAACTCCACATTAAACCCGGAGCAGGGTCTCGACGTGTGTGACAGAGGTCTATGGCGCAGTAGACTCATGCAGCCGACCTGGCTCCGCACGTATCGACTCATCGTTCCTGTGGAGTCAGCCAGGGAGGCCGAGAGGGTGGCGCAGGTTCTGAACAACCCTGCGTTTTCCATAAATGCTTCCCCGGCAACGCAGTGTCTGTGCTTTTGCCTCAGACATTGATAGAATAGTCTGTCACGACGTACGAGGCCAGTGATGAGTCATTCTATAAATAGGTGCTTCCTTTGATCTGAACTAGTTATATAATAGTTATAAATTAGTTATATTTTTATAGTATCGACTCGAAAATTCTCTTAATCAAATTAGCGCTACCGTTCTCTTGATGGCTGTCACTCTGGTGTAAAATTAAGGTGCTAACTCAAAAATACTAGTAAAATTATTATACTATGCTCTGTATAAAAAATATATTCGCAACGGTTATCTAAGTGGCCTCAAGAATGCCACTCATTGATATTTATTATTGTATGAATAAATTAAACAAATTACAGGTTAGGTAAATATTATGTAAATTACACACCTACCAGAATACTTTGCGATTTATGACAGTCACCAATAATAACACTACAACAGCCATAAAAGTCCACTGCTGGACATAGGCCTCCTTCTATTTGCCATACACAGCATGCTTGGCAGGCGGGTTGGCAAGCGCAGTGCAAGCTGTAGCAGATATTCACAGGTAACACTGCTGCCGATTACCTTAATTTATCCCTTAGTAGCCTTTTACGATTTTTTTTTACTGGTACAAATCAAGTATTGCTATTCTAAACCGACATCACACGGCACGACTGATGTGGCGCAGTGGTAGTCCGACTGCCTGACTCGCAAAGGTTCCTGGTTCTATTTTCGACAGGACATTGACAAAGTTGTATTTATCTCTTTGTGAATTTGTTCCTAGTCTGGACTGTCTGTAAGAAAGATGGTTCCGTGTTTCGGAGGGCACGTTAAGCCATAGGTCACGGTTGCTGTCTATGATAACTTAGATGGCGACCGTTACTCAACCATGTCAGAGGCCCGCTACTAGCAGTAGGTGGTTGAAAAACTCCGACACCAGGGTTCATGGGGTCGTTGGACGACTCGGTGTCCCACCCAAAAAGGAAGAAAAAGAAGACCTGCATCACACGGCACTGCATTTAATATTTTATCGGTTTTCGTAAACTGTTCTCGTCACAAAACCGGATCCGGTAAAATATCGGAAAACCATGCGGCGTGTGTGTAAGAACCGCCGCAATATAAACTTTAAATACCACCTTCCTGAATGCAATTGGACAATAATTTATTATTATTAGTTTACTGACAATTTAAATATTCTATTAATCTAAAAAAAATCTTAATTTAATGATAATGATTTATGTACGCAATTAAAACTAATTTTAGACCTCTTCTTTTTTTAATAATATCACGGTTTTTTTAAATTCATTTTGTTTATTTATACAACAACACTCATTTACGAGGAAATATTTTGCCGCAGTTTAAAAAATATTGATTATCCGGGAAAACTTTATATAAGGGCTTTTTCATACTTGACGCACAAATATGCAGCAATCTGTCAAATCCATATTAGAAATGTCAATCCCCATACTTAAACGCTGCGTTGTGCGTTAATTGCGAAAAAGGCTTATGGTATGGTATGTTATGGGCCATTAGTAGGCGGCTGAAAAACTCTGACTTATAAAACATGATGCGTCATGTAGAGAGACTTATCTTGCGCACGAGTAGTCTTACATACATAATATCACGCCTTTATCCCTTGCGGGGTAGGTAGAGCGTTCCTTAGCAGTTTTGCACCGTGCTCGTACATACATAATATCACGCCTTTATCCCTTGCGGGGTAGGTAGAGCGTTCCTTAGCAGTCTTGCACCGTGCTCGCTTATCGACTGCCAAGCGTGGTGAGTATGACATAGTGGTATAAGGTGTAAAAATATTAGCTGAAAATATTTAAAAAGGTGAATCAGCCCATGAAACTGAATAACTTTTCTAAGGAAGATAGGTCCAAAATTGAGAAAATTTTTGGTCCTCCCATACAAATAGACTTGGTCAGATAATTTATTATGAGAGGTCCAAAAAAAATATTTTATATTTTGACCTATGTTTCTTGGGGAGAGTTGTTCAGTTTCATGGGCTGGTACATCCCTTAAAATATTTGCAGTAATTTTTTTTACATCCCGTATAATAGGGAGATTCCCATGTCCAGATGTGGCCGTAATAGTACTACTACAGTAGACTTCATTTATTTACTGCTGATGTTGTAACACAGTACAACGATCGAGCGTAGTTTAACGAGACACGTTTCCCATCACGAAACTGCCATTTACCGAACAAAGTTTCAAAGAAAACCATTCAGTAATTTTATGTTTTCTCGAACAATGTTCGTCTGCATTTTATTTTCAACGCATTCTGCAGCACAGTGAGAAATTGCTTAAGTTGGGAGTTCTAATGGATTCTCCAAAGAAATTATATTTCAGTCCTGCTAATTAATTTAAAAAGCGCTTATAGAACTTCCAAACGGCTTTTTTACTTTTCGTGTGGGACACCGAGTCATCAAATGACCTGATGAACCCTATGAATCAGAGTTTTTCGACAGCCTACTACTAGCAGCAGGCTTCTGACATTGTTGAGTAACGACCGCCGTCTAAGTTATTATAGACAGCAACTGAGGCTTAACGTGTCATTCGAAATATAAAAAAATCAGCTTGCAGCGACAGCCGTTCAACGGTTTTAGTAAGTATGGAGATTGACATTTCTAGTATGGATCTGACAGACTGCTACGATGTTTTAAGGCTCGGTCGTGCGCTAAGTGTGCGATCTGCCTTACTGGAGGCTAAGTATTTTTCTCTCACGTTGCTAAAATTCAAACTCTTGGTTCCACAAGTACCTTCATTACCAGAAAAAGTACAAAAACAATAAGATTTCTCGAAACCCCGTATCGTATTGTCCATTCAAAAGAACCTTCGCCAACTAAAACTGATGGACACTGATCTGTCGCATAGCAAACGTCAAATGTATGTAAGAGTAGCGGCGAGGCGAGACGAATTTTAAAAACAAAAACGTCACTCAAACGCCAATTTTTAAACATCTGACAGCCAGTGACGGAACTACAATAGAATTCGTCTCTTTTCAAACTATTTAGGAAGACAAAGTAACGTTCAGTCAGAATTAGTAAGCAGTTTAGAGTAAATAATAATTAGAGAGAGCATTGCGATCGATCCGAGCCAAGCCAAAACACTTCCTTACGCTGAACTACTAATCAAGCATTTACTTACTATAGGTTAGTATACACACAGAGGCTAACTGAATTCACTGATACCCGGAGAAGTATTTAAAAAAAGCTAAATAAAATCAGTACATTGATATAATACAGAACTCAGACACTTTAGGAGTGTTACTTGTTAAAATTAAACTACCTAATTATTGTGCTAGAGTTCTTTACGATACAGAGAGGCAAATTACGTGGCATAGTAAAATTATAAATCATATACTCGCACATAGTCTTAAGTGTAATTTTGCTTACCTGTGTAATAAAATCTTCAGACTGGAACACAATAGCGCAAGAAATAACAATAAAAATTCAGACTCAAGCGGCCTAAGCAAAAACATTACTAAACTATAATTCGTCTGTCTAGATTTCTTAATCTGTGCGTGAGATACAATTTATTATTTAAATGAGATTTAGAAACAGAATAAGAATTTTTATTTGCCAAGAAAATGGCACAATAAAGCCGATCATAGGCTTAGAATAAGAATTAGTTTCACATTTTCAGTCATGTAATTCGTAACAGTGAGCTTCATTTCTTTCCTTCCAAAGTCTTTCTCTACCTTTATCTTTATCCTAAACTAACCAGACTACTCATTAGTACAGGTGTTAGCAAAATGGTCTGTTTGCTTAAGAATAAAACGTCTTTACGAGCTATTATAGTTTAGCTAAAGTGTCAAGCGTGTAACAAAACAGGCAATTTTGTTTGGCTCAACAGAGTTAAGTTGAATTTTTGTTTAAATAAATATTTGTAACTACGAACACACACAAGACTGTGTAATCTGGTAGATCGTTACTTGGGGATGATCGTAAGTTTTCTATAATCACTTAGACGGCGGTCGTTACACAACCATGTCAGAAGCCTGCAACATGTAGAAGGCGGTTGAAAAATTCTGACACTAGGACTCATCGGGTCGTTGGACGGCTCGGTATCACACACAAAAAGAAAGAGTTAGTTTTCTTTTCTTTAGCCGAACAGTTTGATTAATTATGAACAAAATAATATTTGCTACGTCTAGTTAGAATTTTCATTAATCGTATGGCATACTGGACAAAATTCTAGAACGTGCGTTTTCATATAAATCTAGGTTATTGATAAATCGAACTCAACTCTGAGATAGATCTCAAGAGCGATTTTGACAAATGTCAGTTAATACTAACAGCATTTTAAAGTCGCACTCAAGATCGATCTCATAGTTGAGTGCGGTTTATTGATCCACGCCCTAGTCTCTTATTTACTCTTGTACATACATACATACATATACCACGCCTTTATCCCTTGAGGGGTAGGCAGAGCGTTAACGGCCGTAAGAATACGGTCGCTATCGCCACGTCCGACATTTTACTCTTGTAGTGTCTTCTATTACAGTTATAATATACTAAGAATTCAAAATAAGAAATTGATAGATTCTTAAGTTCGAGACACTGATTTACTGACGCTTAGACTGTCCTCTGCTTTTTGAATCTCTTGATTCTCATCTCACGTATATCATTCTCCTTGCCTTATCCCGTTCTCTGTCTGGGTCGGCTACCTAACCTAGGGGATTTGACGTAGAACCAAGTTTTTAGACATAATGACTACCATCTGACCTCTGCAACCCGAAGGCTAATCTGGCCTGAATCCTAGGTTAAGTCACATTCAAATATCATCTGAATTCAAATTTTATTTGAAAGTGGGTTTCATGTCTATGTTTTTCATTCACGGCAAGAGCAGTCGGTAAATGTACGTGAGTAAAAACACATTGATACATGGCGGGGATCGAACTTGGGTCACCGACGCTCCTATACTCATTTATAAAAGTGTCTAGCTAGGTTGCCTGTGACAAAAGAGAGCGGTTAAAACCAGTTTTGCCTACCCCACGAGCAGAAATAGACGTGATTTCTTACCACCGTGTGCCTCAATAAATTTAAAAGTTGTTTTCAGAGCGTGTCGTATCTATGAAAAGGAACGTTCAATGTTCAGTTGAATCTTCAGCATAGTTTTAATTGGCAATCAACTGAGTCGTGACACTCGACAGTTGACATGAAAGCGGTTACGATTGCAATCTTTGATAACCAAGTGTTTTAAACAGGATACTTTATGTATACGATACATCACTACATATACGTAGTATACAGCAAAGTCGCTTTTCGCGTCTGAATGTATGTATGTTTGGTTAAATTTTTATAATTGCACAATGCATTTTGATGCAGGTTTTTTGACAGATAGAGTGATTCAAGAGGTAGGTTTTTACGCATAAAAATTGCCGGGAAAGCATCTTATTCCCAAGGTAAAATTAGTTGCAATGAGCGCAGCCACTGCGCGGCCCATTAGTGCAATATATAATAAATCATGCATGTATGATACCCAATTTTTTCCCATGGCTGCTGTACTCGAAGGTTACACGGGAATCACAATTTTCTATTGTCTATCACCTAGGTAACTTATTTTTTTATGTAATCCTTTACGTTCTGCTTACCCTGCAAGAATTAAAGACGTCGCGTTTGTGTGTGTGTGTGTGCTTTCTGTGTGAATAATGTCCATCGAAAAGATCGTACATTTGAATCTTTAGCACACTTTTAACTGGCAATCAACTCAATGATATTCGACTGTATTCGACAGTTGATATGACAGCACAGCAGTTACCATTCGCATCACGATTTCTATCTTCTATCACCAAGTATTCAGGGTGCTGAGTTTATAAGATCACAGACATTTAGAATAACAATTATTTCATTTACAGTACTGACTCCTAATATTACTCCGCCGTGTGGTGCCGGCAGAGTTAGATAGAACCACCCAAGCAGACCAGGGTCTTGGAAAAAGACCACTCCACATTAAAACCCGGAACAGGGTCTCCGTCAGGTGCGTGTGACAGAGGTCTATCGTGAGGCAGGGAGGCCGAGAGGGTGGCGCAGGTTCTGGGCAACCCTGCGTTTTCCATAATTGCGTCCTAGGCAATGCAGTGCCTGTGGAAAGGGAACTTCATCTGCACCATATACAAGACTTGCCTTTGACGTTGATTAAATCGTCTGTCACAAACGTATGAGGCCAATGATGATAGTTCCCTGTATGGATACGCAGATGGGTTCAAAATATTAATGTATTTGAGAACAGCCTGAACTCGACATGTGGAAGCAGGTACTTCAGTGATAATTAAGCTATCATTAAGCTCATCGTTCATATTATAATTATTATTTACAGGGAAGCAAATTATCATTTATCTTCCATATTGTTGGTATCTGTGAATTTTCAGTCAGGGCATTTTAATTAGTAAGTACAAGTACTTGCGGCCTGTCCAGCGCCTGCTTACACTGACGCTGATTTCCCGTGGGAAAGACATGTTTTCCCTACAAGCATTAGATACATATTCATACTTAAAGCTTCGTCTTAGACCTATTAAAAAAAAACCGCATCAAAATCTGCAGGTTAGAAGGAGTGAGTGGTGTCAGACAGACAGACAAAGAAACGCGGAAATAGAATTTATTTTTATACTATGCGATATTATATTATGACAAGTCACGGAGGAGATTTTAGATGTCATAGTTACTTATATTTAAAAAACCCAAAACTCTGCGTCTTGTAGTTTGTACTTAATTGAAATACATTTTTTATGTAGTTGCAATGTAACTTTTTAAAACAGAAAAACTACGAGACACAATTTCTTTAGGAATTTTCACTTTGTCAAGTAAAGCCAAGCCAAGTTTCCTAAATAAATATCCGGCGTTCTATACACAGAAATATAGTAATACAATTTCTAATTCAGAATATAATCCAATAGACAAGGTATGAGATTATCCCCTTGTTACAAGAAAAAACATTTTGTGAGATTACTTATTGTCTTTTGGACTTAAGTTAAGTAAAAGAAGATTTATTCTTTGACCATAAACATAAAGTTAGAAAAAATGTAAGCAAAAAAATATGAAAATGTAATCTTACGAGACACACAATAAACATAAATTACATTTTCTACGAATTTAACCTCGCAACGAAGTTGTAAATATAATTTTCCAAAGTACTTATAAATTATTCACATACTTACCTAAAATGTAAATCCCGAAAATTCGCCAGCAGCGAACAAATAAAAAAATCTTTTTCACTATTCACCACACTTCTTCCATCACTAAAAATATTCAAACTTCCACTGTCACACTTGGATTTATTTATCTCCACAAAAACTGTGTTTAATGTTTTAGTCACTGTGACGAAAATAGCGGGTATCCAGAGAGCGACAAACGACAATTTTTCACGGTAGTATTTTTAGTACTGACGCGCGACACGTGCGTTGCGTGCGGCGTCCGGCGACCGACTGGCCTGCCCAGGGTAGCTGGGTGAAAAGCGCGCGAAGAAAAACGGCGCGAAAAATTACAGCGTCTACGACATTTTTGCTACGTTTGCGAATTTATTCTTTTTAATCGCTACTGGGACTGGCCAGTTTATTGCAGACAAACTTTTTTTTCGTTTGTTCAGGACTGCGATAACGGTTATTTAATGCTAATGATATTTTCTGTGTATTGTTTTCAATAATGCCTAATTGAAAAAAATTTTTTATTTTCAATTATAGCTTGCTTACTACCTTAACGTAGCAAGTGATGAAATTCGATACTTGACAGGGTAGTTAATAAAATACGTAAGTTATATTGGGACAATTAAGTATTGTTTAAAAATATTACTAACCCATTCATCGTTTTTCTAAACATTGAAGATTACAATTTTTAAACAGTAAATTGAAGTAAAAGTTCTTGTTTTGACGCCGTCCAAAAAAGTGTAATGTGGCGTTAATTATCATATTTTCAAGTAGGTACCTATTGTATTTGTTTGTCTTAAAAAAACGCTCATTTGACCTGTCATACCTGTAACTAATTACTGTTCTCATCGACGAGACAAAATGACAATAACAAAAGTGTCAGACGTATGTCCTTAATAAAATTCACCAAATCAATACACAATATTCCTCAAAAACTGCTCAAAAACCATTGTTTTTTTATTCAATGCTATGCTCAAATTACTTGCTCTACAATTGTTTGCAATTTAATAATTTAATTGAAAGCGTTTTTGATTTTATTCTTATTGGTTAGTTGAATAAATGAACTGTAGGTAAGCATTTTTTCTTAGTATTTCATACATACATATATCACGCCTTTATCCCTTGCGGGGTAGGCAGAGCGTAAACGACCATAAGAATACTGTCGCTATCGCCACGTCTGACATTTTTGAGGATTGATTTCCAAGATTGTTCCAGAAAACATATGTATCACTATAGTGACAGGTTGTCAGCCTGTCGCCTAAAAATTGTAATACACCAAATACCCTCGAGTCCCTTAGTCGCCTCTTACGACACCCGTGGGAAGGATGTGGGGTGATGCTATTCTAAGCCGGCATCGCACGGCATCTTAGTATTTCATATACTAAAAAGTATGAACTAGATTAGGGTAAGAAGCCTCTGTTTTTTAATTAAACATTTATCGAAAATGTGGTGCTGGCGTCAAATAAAATCACCCCAATTCTACAGATATGTGCCGTTAAAACCGGCTGAGGGATATTTATCTACGGAATGGACAGCAGCGTTCCCTGTGAATGCGACTTCTTGCAAAGCGCTGCCAAGCGTGGTGTATGTGTTTCCCCCCAACAGGAGGACATGTCTGGACTGCTGGCAGTGGCCAGGGGTGTTGTGGCTGTAATAGTTATTGTTGTTGTAACACAAAACCAACTAAATAATGCTTCTAAAAATAATAGCAGTTAGTATATCCAAAATAGATACTTATGAAAATAACCCCAGGGGATATCTCCCCATGTCACGAAACGTCCCTTATTTGAGCAAGTTTATTTATTTATTTTCGTTTTCCCGCTAGCATTTCGTGCACGCGGCTTTTTAGGGCCTCACCACACAATGTGCGGATTTACGTTGCGTAGGTGCTTAGGTAAATAAGAAAATAACACATACATACACACACACGCACACATCACGCATCTATCCCTTGCGGGGTAGGCAGAGCGTTAATGGCCGCAATGTTACGGTCGCTATCGCCACGTCTGACATTTTTGAGGATTGTTTTCCAAGGTTGTTTCAGAAAACATGTGTATCATTATAGTAACAGGTTGTCAGCCTGTCGCCTAAAAATTGTGATACACCAATACCCTCGAGTCCCTTAGTCGCCTCTTACGACATCCGCGGGAAGGATGTGGGGTGATGCTATTCTTAGCCGGCATCACACGGTTAGAAAATAATAACCTACGTTTTTTATTCAATATAAAGCAACACTTACATTCAGACATACATATCACACCTTTATCCGTAACGGGGTCGGCAGACCGTCGACGGCCGTAAAAAAACAGATTTAATTGCATCTTTTAACAAATATTTGAGGACAGTATTAGAAATATGGCGGACCACTTTGATGACAGGTTGTCATGTTGTCGCCGGACGTTCGGTAACGCTAAATTAGGTTATTACAAAAGAAATACGCCCGTTTAAAGAATGTTTAGGTAAATACATTTTTTCATAAGATCTTAAACTTTTAATAATAACACGGTTTTTCAATTTGTTATATCGACATGTGTCATCAATCATACACAAACTTTTTAACATGACTTTCCTAACAAAAACGAGTATGATGTTTTTTGATCTATTTACTGTCTTACAGGTAAACTTTTGATTCCGATGAAGGCGAATTTATTTTATTTTCACCTACTTTTAACGATTGTTTATTTAACCGTTTATTGTATACAGTAAAAGACACCTATGTCTTTTTTTGCGTTATGTTCTAACATAATACAAAAAAAAAACAATAAAAAACAGGTCAACTTATTTCTAGAAAGAAATCTCTTCCAGCAGACCTAGGGTAGCGAGATGGTATAGATTAAAAGTATATGACGGGTACAAATAATAATTTATGTAATATTAAAGCTAAACTTACGTAATACACTACGTATTATATACGTACAATACACAAGATGTATATATTATAAATAATTATATAGATATATGAATATATAATATGACGAATACATATTAATTGTTAATACCAGCCAGATGATACACAACCTAACTGCCTGTCCGGTAGCTAGGTCTGGTATACGGGTATGCGACCCCGGCTTCCCGAGCTTCTACAGCCTCAATCCCGTCTTCCGAGGCAGTAGTATCCTTAAACCTTGCTTCCTCTCCCAAGTCAAAACTTCCTTTCTTACACCCTATGCCTTACCATTGTCCTTTTTCCTTCCCTCTCCGCCAATCCAAGGTCTGCCGCGCCGATGGATGCATAGCTAGGGGCGTGCCTAGTTTTAGCGTGCCAATTTGCCCTGGGACCGGGCGACCCCAGATCACGGCTAGCCTTGTCCTGGCATGCGGGGCTCTGCCAGGATCGACATATTCATTCCCTTGCTACTCGTGGGAACGCAATGATTTCATTAAAAACCCCAAATCTAAATGGCGGCGATGTAGGAGTTCGCGACTCATCACGTCTCGTTCCTGTTGGGTGCGGATTGCGGGCTAAGGAAAGCCGCTTTGCTACGATGAATGTTAGAGGAGGAATGATGGAAAAAATAGATGAAGTATGTCAGATGATGGATCAGAGGCGTATAGATGTGTTGTGTGTGAATGAAACAAAGCGGAAAGGATGCGACACGACGAAGCATGGCCCCTACGTAGCGTATTGGTCTGGGGTTCCTAGTACCGACCGAGGCTGTAAGGGAGTCGGCGTGCTTCTTTCCGCTAGAATGGCTGAGTGTGTGACTGAGTTTGAGTGTGTGAGCCCTAGACTTCTCTGGATAAGGCTGAAAGTCGGAATCACTCGCATCTTTGTGGTAGGAGTATATGCACCGACGGATGTCGGTACGAGTGGTTCCACAAAAGCTAAAAAAGAAAATGAGGAGTTCTGGGATAGTGTGAGAGATGTTTTGAAAAACTGTAAAGCGAATGAGAGAATTATCATGCTAGGAGATTTTAATGGATGGGTAGGTTTGAAGCGAGATGGGTATGATAAAATTCTTGGTACGTTTGGCGACGAAAGAGTCAATGAGAATGGAAATAATTTGTTAGGGATTTGTTTACAGTGGGATCTTTTTGTGTCGAATACAATGTTTCAACACAAAAAGATCCACACTTATACAAGAGCGGAAGGTACATCAAAAACTATGATTGATTTTGTGATTGTGGATGAAAGGTTGAAGAAGAAAGTTGTAGATACTAGAGCGTATCGTGGTGCCGGCATTGACACAGATCATTTCCTGGTGATATCCCGAATAAATGATCTCTTCAATCGGTGGCGGCATAGAACTACTGCGTGTACTAGTGCTTTGCAAAGAGTGAAAGTGGAAAGATTGCAAGAAAAAGAGGTAAAAAAGGAATATATTAGTAGACTGAAAGAGGAATTTGGCGACCTAGATGAGATGACTGACATTGAAGAAGGATGGAAAGGATTTAAGAAAGGTATTGTGAATATTGCGATGAAAGTATGTGGTGTTTCAAAAAGGATGAAAGGAAAACCACAACAGAGTGCATGGATGACTAAAGAGGTGCAAGAAGTTGTGCAAAAGAAGAAAAAAGCATGGTTGGACTGGCTAGCTACTAAAGCTAACCAAAGAATGCTAAAAGCGACGGATGAGGATGTAGCGAAAGCGCGAGCAGAGTATAAAAGTGTGAAGGATGTAGTTAAAAAGACAGTGGAAAGAAAGAGAGATGAGCATAAGGATGAATTTGACAGGAGGTTATCGGAAAACTTTCGCTCGAACTTGAAAGTTTTCTGGAAATCCATAAGCACAGCTCGAGGAAAAACCCAATCGTCCGAGTTGTGCAGGATTCGAAGCCAAGATGGTAGTGTAATAAAAGGTGAAGAATGTGTGTTGAAAAGATGGAAGGAGTATTTTGAGAGTTTATTTGAGAAAGAAGACGTAGCGCAAGAAATAATTGTAGAAGAAATAAATGAAGTTAAAATTGAAAGCGAGATTGGAATGGATGAGATCGTAAAAGCATTGAAGAGTATGAAATCAGGTAAAGCTGCGGGGTATGATAGAGTGTCAGTCGAAATGCTGAAGGCTGGCGAGGGCGTCGTGGCTAGTCAGCTGTACCTCCTTTTTAACCTTTGTTGGAGAAGCGGTCGTGTGCCAAGTGATTGGTGCAAGGCTGTTATCGTGCCATTGTACAAAGGAAAAGGGTCACAGCTAGACTGCAAAAATTACCGCGGTATAAGCCTCCTCAGTGTTGTCGGCAAACTATATGCAAAGGTGTTGATTGAAAGAGTGATTAAAGAAACGGATGAGAAAGTATGGGATGCTCAGGCAGGATTTCGCAAGGGGATGGGATGCACGGATCAGGTCTTTTCTTTGCGGTGCATAGCTGAAAAATTTCTGGCTAAAAGCCAGAAAGTCTATTGCGCGTTCGTGGATCTGGAAAAGGCCTATGACAGAGTGGTGAGGAATGAATTATGGTCGGCACTATCCATGCATGGGGTGAACGGTGTCTTGATACGAGCACTGAAATCCTTATACAAGGATTCCAGTGCTTGTGTCAGGATAAACGGGGCGTACACTGAACTGTTTAACATCGAGAAAGGTGTTAGACAAGGATGTGTAGCGTCACCATGGCTGTTTAATCTGTTCATGGATAGTTGTCTGTCAGATTTGAAAGTAAGTACACGTGGATTAAAAATGGAAGGTTTACTCGTCAAATGCCTTCTCTACGCAGACGACCAAGTCATACTTGCGTCGTCAGCTGAGGAGTTGCAGGAGATGGTAAATATTATGAATGAAGCTTTGAAAAAGAAAGGAATGAAAGTGAACGTAAGTAAGACGAAAGCTATGGTATTTGAGAAAGATGATATTATGACAGAGTGTAATATTATGATAGAAGGGGAAAAAGTGGAACAAGTGAAAGAGTTTGTATATCTTGGATCAATGTTTACGGCAGATGGGAAGTGTGACAGTGATATTGAAAGAAGAGTGAATGCCGGCAACATGGTGAATGGTGCGTTGCACACCTTTATGAACAGTCAGAAGGTGTCTAACAAGGCTCGTCTGGCTGTGCATAGAGGAGTGTTAGTACCAACACTTATGTACGGCAGTGAAAGTTGGGTATGGCAAAAGAAGAATGAAAGTAGAATAAATGCAGTAGAGATGAGATCATTAAGGAGCATGATTGGCGTGAAATTGAATGATAGAATACGAAATAGTGTAATTAGAGAACGTTGTGGCGTAAAAGAAGATATAGTGACAAGGATTGAAAAGGGAATGCTAAAGTGGTTTGGTCATGTTGAGAGAATGAATGAAAGGAGATTGACGAAAGAGATATATAAGGCGAGTGTTAGAGGAAATGTTGGAAGGGGAAGGCCGCGAAGAACCTACCTGAATCAAATCGGGGACGTTTTAAAGAAAGGTCAGGTCAGAAGTACCCTAAACCGACGAGCGTGCATGAAAAGACTGATGAATGTAGAAGAAGCGAAAGAAGTATGCCAGGATCGTAGCAAGTGGAAGGAAATAGTCTCTGCCTACCCCAACGGGAAAGAGGCGTGATTTATGTATGTATGTATGTACCTTTTGTTTGTTGAATCCCTTAACCATCCTGATTCCTGAGCTTTAATTGCAAAGAGAATTGCCTAGGGCTTTTAGACCAGGAGCCTACCGCCAAAAAAGAAGATTAATTTATTCCCAGGTAAATTATCATCATCATCACATCAGTCTATAACAGTCCACAGCTGGACATAAGCCTCCCCCAGGGTACGCCACAATGAGCGATCTCCCGCTTTCGCCATCCAGTCGCTACTAGCCGCCCTCTTTTGTCATCGGTCCATCTGGCCGGAGGACGTCCAACGGTACCGGTGTACTCCACTCGAGAACCCACTTACTCCACCGGCCATGGTTCTACGGTTCCAGGTATCATTATCACAAATTTTACTATTCTAAAATATTCTAAATTTACGTACATTAGAGGTACTGCGTGTAATTTAAAACTACCACACTTATTGGGTGTTTTAATGCTCGTTATTCTTGTTTTATATGATAAAAATAATAACATCACTGATGATTTAGTACTTACCAATCATTTTTGGCTTAACAGTTGTTATTAAAATTGATTAAAAATTTGTTGATAGCAAAGGTCAGGGTTGACGTCATGTGATTTTATTATCTAACACGGTTAAATGTAAAAAAAAATCTACTGCTTTATCGCTAGACACAAGTATTAAATAAAGTTATCTTGTTAATGAGAAATTAAATAAAGGTCGGTTACAGGATAACAACTCATCAATTTAGTTAAAGATACATGACTTTTCTAAAACAGGCCTCTAAAATTTGTCAGAAGTGGCGATAGCGACTGTGCATTCTCTGAATACCTCGCAACGGATAAAGACATAATATTTGTACGCCTGTACCTGATTGTAAATAACTAAATTTATTATTTGAATACTATTTTCATAGCCAGCTCCTAGACTACGTATGCACGTAATTACATATGATAAAATGGCCATCAGCGACAGATGCAAGCAACGTCATAATTAGTTTGCTGCATTTCTGTGCTGTTTGGTTTACACAGCTCATTTCTACTGTTGTTTGCTGCCGTGTGGTAGCGAATAAGGTGGATAGCACACTTAACGCACGACGGACCGCTAAAATATCACAGTTTTTGATCCTATCCATACCAGAAATGTCAATCCCCAAACTGAAACCGCTCAACCGATGTTGACGTAGCGCTACCGCAGCGTCGGCCGTCGAGTGATCTGACAGACCGCTGCAATATTTTAGCGGTCCGTTGTCCGTTAAGTGTGCGATGCGCCAGGATACTAACACTGTTATTCACTCAATTCTATTAGAATTTTTTAAATCTTAGCTGTATATCTTCCAATCATGGTCAACCGAGCTGTGGTTGTCATTTGTAACTCTAAACTATCGATTAACTATGACGGCGGCCGTTACACAACCCTGACACGAGGCCTGATACTATAGTAGTACATACATACATATATCACGCCTTACGGGGTAGGCAGTTGAAAATCTCTAGTCTAGACACTTGGGTTCATTGGGTTGTTGGACACAACAAGAGAAAATCCCACAATAGCATTCACAAAAATGGTTGATGTCAGGTTTGCAATTCAACTGGGTTTTCAGACAGACAGCTCCTAGACTATACCAGCCCATGATTACGTTGGGGGAGAGGTCGTCATCGACAGGCAAGCGACAAAATTATCCAGCTGTTTCCTGAATTCGTTCGTGTAAGGCAGTTCTCACACACGCTGCAAGACTTTCCGGTGTTTTGCCGCATCCGGTTGCTTGACGAAAAGTGTCTCCGGAATTTCTTAAAAATCAAATAACATGGCGAACGTTGCCGCATCAAATGGCAGCTGCCATAATAATCATCTTCTGGTTGTCATTTTGGCGGATCTTAATGTACGACGGAGCGCTAAAACATCGCAGCGACCTGTCAGATCCATATTAGAAAATAACAATACTAAAAACGCTTAACCACTGTCGATGTAGCCCTAGAGCAGCGTCGTCCGTCGAGTGCGGTTTTAGTATGGATCTGACGGACCGCTGCGATATTTTAGCCCTCTGTCGTGCGTTAAGTGTGCGATCCGCCTTTGTATAGTAGTTGTCACGATACGCAATACAATGCATTCCCAAGTAACACCAAACAACATTATAAAAAGCGTAGAACAGCATGAAGTTACGTGCTAAGCAGTATATGAGCCCCATATGTAGCACTATATTAGCCGTATTAAGGTTTATAAGTGTCTTTTAAGCGCAATTTGGGCCCCAAATAATACAGCGTTGAGCATTATTAAATATTATTAGTGCTGCTAACCAGCGCTTATAATGTTATTGAAGACTGACATTAGTAAAGTTGTTAGACAGCATGTTCTAATATCTTAAGCATTTTTTTAGACGTTAGTACAGCGTTTAAACAGGTTTTTGAATTACAATGGTAAAATTACGTTAGGTTGTTAGGCTGAACGTTTTATGTTCTTTATATAAAAGTATTTGAAAAAACTTATCCATGTTTTATGTCCGATTTGTTTATTTCGTTTAGTGTTTGTGCATTTGGATGTTGTGCGGAGATGTGTAATGTGTCCACGTTAAAAATAATTATCATAAGGTAAGTACCAGATTTATTTTGTTTTGAATGCAAATGAGCTGCGGATATTAATTTTATGACTAAATATATATATGTTTGTGGTTTATAATTCACGCGCCATCACAAAAATGCTTTTTTAATAAAACTAGGGACAAATTTAGAATCGCGTCATGACACTTTTTGGAACTTTTCAACGATTTCATTAATATTAACGTACGAAATTGCTTGTATCAATACTTTGCTTAAAATTAAAACATAATAAGTATGTAATACAATCATACATGTCTCATAATTTCAGTTTTATTTTAGAGAAACAAAAAGCAAATGGCGTCAGATATTATTAATGTTTTAAACTTTCAAATAGTATCTTTTAATGTTGTCAGTCTTGTTATAGTAAAAAAATATACTTTAGATATATCTAAAGTCCTTAAACCTACATATAACAGACCTAAGTGATATCTTTAGCATTATGGTAACATTTTCTAGACATGTTTTAACGTTCATTACCTTTAAATGGCATAAAAATGAACTGCTGTAGTGTTAATCAGGGTACCGAAATAATAGTTTAGAATCCCTTTATCACATGATACCTGACTCCATTTATTTCATCATATTTTATAATGTTTACAGTAAAGTAATTTGACAAATATATCTAAGTAGGTACTCGTATAAAATCATAAACTAAAGCAATGAATGAGTTGGGGAATTCCCCGAATCATGTGACATAACAAAACGAACGGGACGTGCGACAGAAGCGTCATGATACCTTGTGGTGTGGGTGGGAGTGAGAAGCATAGTGTTAGTGAGTTAAGCGATTACGCTTCGCAGCCCTGATTTTATTCCTTAGTGTTACTTGATTCCTGTCGCTATGATGACGACGCGCGCTTATCGGAACTTTTTACGAATTTGTTTAAACGCGTTTTACTGCTAGGTATCTATTAAGTTTTCAGGTATAGTACCTACTCTATTAAGACCTAAATAAGCTTGTTTCTTTTTTTCAGATGCCTTTTAAAATAGTGCAAACGACCGAAAGGGGAGCAAATAAACTTTTCATTGTTCCAAGCGGATGGGAAAATCAAGGTCAAGTCCGATATCCAAAAAACCTAATGAGTCTGCATTAGTAAAGAACGACAAATCCAAGCCTCGCGCAGATTGGAGAGTGATGCCTTGTAAAGTGAAACGGACAGGGTTCTTAACCTATGCTGATGCTGACGAGCAATTGTCAAATATGTTGCAACTTGCAACATAGCGACACAGATACCGGCATCGTCATTGGTGAAGCCCAAAGAGGGCCTAAAAATATTTATGTATATTGATTATTTTAATTTATTATTTGTTAAATGAAAGTAGTACCTTCTGATAACACTTTCACAAAATTATTTTCATTTTCTAAACTTGAATGTACTACGGAACCACTTGATGGAACTTCTTGACAAGTACTTGGCTCATACACAACTATCGATTGTTCTGTATTTTGAGTATCAAGAGTATCATTGTTTGGAGCACTTATTTCATTACTTAAACGAGAAATAAAGTTTAAATATTCCGTTTTTATCTTTCTCTTTACTCCACCTGTCCTCTTAGTCTTTTTCCACTGTTTATTCATGACAACAACGTGACACGTGCAACATAAATTTACAAATAGTACTAAACGCATAAAATGAAAATAATTATATGACTAATGGTTTTACGGCCAAATTATGACTTAAAGTAATAAAATAACATTTTTATTTACATATATAGTGCTGAACGCTTTAAAGTAACAATAAAATGCGAAGATAACAGAGCTAAAACTTTAGTAAAGGTTTGGCTAATGCTTAGCACTAAATAAGCATAAGAAAAGATCATTAAGATGCGTTTAATCTTAAAAATGTGGTAATACAGCTAAATTCCCTATAAAATATTTAGTCAATGTTTATTTAAAGTACAAGGTTTTTTTATTTCCTACTATAAGATTTTAACCTTTGTGTTAGTGTAAATGCTGTTTAAGGTGCTGTATATTAAAAGTTATTGATGTTTTAGTATGATTATAAGCTGTTCAAATTAATTTCTTAGACCATACAATAGCTTCATGCAATATTAATTTTACCACATTCTACTCAAAAGCATTTAAACTAACTCAAAGCTGATTTAAACTGATAGTCTGACTTTAAAACGTAAATTAGTCTTTACTTCAGCGACTAAACAGATTATGTGTTACTTGGGTTGCGTGTGTGATTCGCCTTTGAAACAAACTCGCGTATTCCGTCTGTAGCAGTATTTCAGATTTCAGATTTTTTAAATATGACATCAAATATTTTTCTTTCTTGCGAGTTGTCATAACTCATACCAATCATCAGTGGAAAATACAAATGGTGAGAGAATTTTTGTATTTTAATTTGATTTAATATACAAAAATACTGAAAATCTATTATAACAAGGTGTCGAAAAATTTGTTGCAAATATTTGAGAGTGAACCAGCCTATGAACAACTTTCACCAAGAAACAGGTCGAAATATAAAAAATATTTTGGACCTCCCATACAAAATTACCAACCGACAAAATCAATTAGTTAGGGAAGTCCAAATATTTTTTTGCCTATATTCCTTGTTCACTTCCATGGGCTGATTCACCCCTTAAATTACTTGCAGCTATTAACTTTTTGTTTGAAAGTTAATACAAACGAAACAAGCGGAAAAAAATCCCGCCACCGATGGGATTTGAACCCACGTCTTCTAACTTGCCGGGTCAGAGGTGTTAACCAACCACGGTCGGCTCTATCCCAGGCGGCGGAATTTGCAGCTAATTCTTACACTTTATAAATATGATTTGTCTAGTTTCAGAAGGTCATGCCAATGCCAGCCTATATAAAAATTACTAAGTCCTGTCGAAGCATTCTTAATAAGATTCCAAAGCTTTGACCCTGTAATTTTTTCTTTTTGATCGAAGGTTTTTAAATATTTGGCATTGGAAATAAAAGCCTTTTAGATTATTATTATTACTTATATTATCGATAGTTCCATTAATTAGAAACTTGGCCTAGAAATAATCAAACTAGTTCCAATGGCTTAACAGAAGATCAAAGTCCCGTAATACCCAGCACCCTCTTATTGTTATGTTAATCTTATCTACTAGCTGGAGATACTATTATAGCTCTTTCGTTCAGATAATCTCACGACTAGCGTAACTATCACTGCGCTCATACGTGCGTGTTTCGAGCATGAAGGTCTAGTTACGCCGGTCGCGACGCTATCTAAGCGAGTGAAGTATATCTGTACCCTGTCTGTACCCATTTTAATCAGATTGTCAGCTCCTTTGATATAACGAGATCGTTTCAGTTCTGGAGTTCACAAGCATATTATATGACGCTTTTATCCCTTACAGAGTTGGCAGAGCGTCAACGTCCGTGATAGGCATATCCATATTCGGGTAAAATTATTTAAAAATACTTTTTGGCTAAAAAATCAAATACCCATTACAGGGTGTCAAAAAATTGCTGCAAATATTTAAAGGCGTG
Source organism: Keiferia lycopersicella (assembly GCA_029255805.1). Classification (NCBI taxonomy): domain Eukaryota; kingdom Metazoa; phylum Arthropoda; class Insecta; order Lepidoptera; family Gelechiidae; genus Keiferia; species Keiferia lycopersicella. Next base: position 3,763,375 of record JARACZ010000028.1, read on the forward strand.
AACCAGCCCATGAAATTAAACAACTATCCCCAAGAAACATACGTCGAAATACGAAAAAAGTTGTGGACCTCCCATACAAAATTAATTACCAACCGACGAAGTCAGTTTGTATGGGAGAAGGTCCAAAAAAAATCTTATATTTCGACTTATGTTTTTTGGGGAGAGTTGTTCAATTTCATGATCTGATTCACCGCTCAAAATATTTGCAGCTAATATTGTTACACCTTATAATTTTTCCATTCAAGATTGACTGATATATTTGCAAACGTGGCTCTAACTTACCTTAATAAGCAGAAGCTTTAGCTTAGTCGAATTTCATCATAGTAAATACCCATAATGCCTCATATCTTCAATGATGCAGAAAATGCTTAGTAACTTGGAAAATCTTGAAAATCCTCATAGATTGCTTTTGCGAGTAAGTCTCCTATTTTCTCAAGAAAAATCAAATAAAGTCAGATATGAAGCTTGAATAATATTCTAACTATTTTATAATAACTCGTTGAAAATTTTTAGGGTTCCGTAAATAAAGGGTTAAAATGGGAGTATTACTGAGACTTTATCTTACGGGCGTTATAATCTGCGATAGAGAGTTCGTTGTTCACAGATTTCGTGTTACTGTTACCGTAACAATTACCATTCGGAGGTTGTAAGGCGGATCGCACACTTAACGCACAACGTTCTGCTAAAATAACGCATCCCTAAAGCAGCGGTCTGTCTGATCCATACTAGAAACATCAATTCCCGCTCAACCTAACGCATCCAGGCAGCGGTTGAGCCGTTTTAGTATCGATCTGACAGATTGACGTTTCTAGTAGGGATCGGACAGACCGCTGCATTACGGATGTGTTATTTCAGTGCTCCGTTATGCGTTAAATGTGCGATCCGCCTATCTCATAAACAGTAATAGTAAGCTAGATGTTTAGAGAAAATGTATTACATAAGATAATCCGTTGTCGCTATATCGATCAATACCATAAAATTAATATTTTAGGGGGCACCCATAGAATATCCCAAAGATTTTATAGGATTTTTATTCATTGTACGGAACCGCGCGATTTTTTTGGACTTATTTTTACAATTTAATAAACTTGCTAAATAAATAAAGATTTCATATACGTTACTTAATCATAATTTATCAATGTTATGTTAATATTCCTTTTAATTTAGAAATAAAATGAATTGTTCAACCCCGTCACGGGCATACTAGTGAATTTTACTTGCTAGGTAGTTGTCAAATACTGCAATAGTCTTTATAAACATCATTATCATCATTATTATCTTCATCATCATCATCATCGGCCTCGTACGTCTGTGACAGACGATTTAATCAGTGTCTGAGGCAAGACTTTTCGTGGCTTTATAAGCCGATGCGGGAGCGGCATGACTTTCCGCACACACTACAAGTGAAGATGTATTTAGCGTTCAACATACATAAACACGCTTTTTTCCTTTTTCTGAAGCCTTAGTTCGAATTAAGCCGTGTGATGCCAGCTTAGAATAGCATCACCCCATTTCCTACCCGTGGGTGTCGTAAGAGGCGACTGAGGGACTTGAGGATTTCAGGTGTATTACAACTTTTAGGCGACAGGCTGACAACCTGTCACTATAGTGATACAGAAATTATCTTAAACGACCCTCTATATCTGTATTTTTACGGCCGTTAACGCTCTGCCTACCCTGTAAGGGATAAAGGCGTGATGTATGTATGTATGTTAGTTCGATTTTCATGTATTTCCAAACCCACAATTTCTCAATAAGACGTCAAATTCTCAAGAAGACTGACTAATCCGAACGGTTAACAAGGCGCAGCACCCACGGGACCCCGGGGTCCATTAGGAAATCAATAATGTTTTCCAAACGGGTTATTCCACCGGGCTCTCCGACGACCGATTCGGCGCAGTGGTAGCGCGACTGCCTTTGACGCAGAAGGTTCCAGGTTCGATTCTCGGTGGGTCATTCACAAAGTTGATATTTATCACTTTGTGAATTTGTTCCCAGTCTGGTTAGGACATTGCGGGCTGAACTACCCGATTGCCCGTAAGCAAGATGGTTCCGTGTTTCGAATGGCACGCTAAGCCGTAGGTCCCGGTTGCTGTCTATGATCACTTAGATGACAGTCGTTACACAACCATGTCAGAAGCCTGCTACATACTTGTAGAACGACTGTGGACGACTTGGTGTCCCACACGAAAAGAGAGGCCGGGTTCTAAATGTCCGCTTCCGTAGGTACGTGCAGTACCGTCGCGTTTCATACAAACACACACATATCACGGCTATATCCCGGGGGGGGTAGATGGAGCGTCAACAACCATAAAATTACGGTCGTTATCGCCACGTCTAACAAATGCTTGAGGGTCGTTTCGGATAAGCTATAGTAACAGGTTGTCCGCCTGTTGCCTAAAATTGTAATACACATGAAACCCTTTGGTCCCTTAGTCGGTTTCTACGACACCCACGGGAAATAAATGGGGTGATGCTTTTCTAAGCCGGCATCACACGGCACCGTGTCGCGTTTCAGGTCGCTTAAAATATGACATTAATAAGTTTCTGCGTAATACGTCATTTATTTAATTATCGTCAATTTTGTGATTGGCCTCTCCTTCTAATAAGGAGGTTATGATTTTTTTGTGTAAGTATATGTTTGTATTTTTATTGTGGATAACGCTCTGCCTTCCCCACAAGGGATAAAGGCGTGATGTATGTGTGTATGTATAGGCTTGAAGTATTTATAATAAAAAGAAAGTTATTTCGTTGGACTGTAAGTTTTATTTTAATATTTATAAGATTCACAGGCAAGTTTGTGTAGGTATGCGTGCCTGCGATTTCTATGGGAGCAAAGCTCTTTAACGAATAGGTACCTAATGTTATTTGTACAAACTCTCAATGTGCAAAACACGGTGTTTTTTAGAACGCAATAGAACAATCTGTTCAAACATTCTCGATAAACTGAACCGCTGGTTGTTTACATTCGATTGGAATCAGCTCAGAATATGTACGTAGTCGGTCCCAAAGTTCTGTCATATATGAAAATACTGATAAAATAAAAAGTACCAATCCGTTTTTAAAAATTTATATATCAATTAAAAATACAATCATCGAAGAATCAAAATAACATAAAACTATTCGAAATGACCTCCCTTGCTTTTAACAACGGCCTTCAACCGCGGCGGCGAGTCGTCTATCGCAGCACGCACCATATCCATGTCGATTTCAGCGACTGCTTTAACTATGGCTGACTTCAGACTCTCCAAATTTTTATGGGGCTTAGCACAGACCTTGCTCTCTAAGACCTGCCAAATTTTATAGTCCAGAGGATTAAGGTCCGGACTGGAGGAAGGCCAATCTTCGTGTCTTATAAACTCAATGTTTTGACGTTCAAACCAGGCTTGAGTGGTCCTGGCTTTGTGAGCGGGCGCAGAATCCTGCTGGAATACAAAGTGATGTCCTGAAAATAGTGTGTTGGGCAGGTCTTTGACGTACCGATCCAAAACCGTCTCTTGGTACACTTTTGCGCTGGTTTTGACCCCCTTTTCGCAAAAATGAACCTCAGTTGGCCCATAGTAGGAGACTCCTAACCAGACCATGACTGAAGAGGGATGATGCCCATGTTGCACCCGCGGAACTTTGTTTCCTGCTTCTTCAGAGCTGGTAGCGTACACTCTATCGTTTTGTTTATTATACTTTTCTTCTATATCAAAAATTTTTTCGTCTGTAAAAATATCGCGGTGCCGGTTTTTCGCGTACCGTTTTAACAACACCCGAGATCTTTTGAGTCTAATTTCTTTTAAACGGGCATTAAGTAAGTGCCCACTCTTTTTTTTGTATGCTCGCAGCTTAAGGTCTTCGTTTAAAAACTTTTTGACTGTTTTTCTACCAACCTTCATCTGCAAAGCCATAAGTTTCTGTTTTCGGACAGGATTTCTTCGTATGCGCTCCTTGATCGCTTTGATCACTGCTGGTGTTCTGGCGGAGCGAGGCCGGCCAGTTCTTTTCTTGTCCTCAACACTAGAGACTTCAGTGTACCTAGTTATAGTACGATACCCAAACCTAAGCGTTATTTTAAATTTTTTTAACAACTTGAAAATGGTACTCGGCGAGTGCCCACAGCGACGCAACGCCAAAACTGCTATTCGGTTTTCTTTCAAAGTCCACTCCATCGTGAAAAATCGCGCCAAATGATTATTTATTGTTTTAAAATAATTGTTAAACATTCAAAAACGGAATGCAATAAAACTTTTCCAAATCCGTGTTCTAAATTCAAAAATAATATGCCAGTGACAGAACTTTGGGACCGACTACGTATGTAAATATGAGCGTGTGGGATTACTTACTTATCTACGGAGGCTGCAACTTTAATGAGTCAATTGTGCTGCTTAGCTTAGTTTCAGAATGTAAGTTACAGACTGTGTGGGCAGCCTGATTAGTCCTAATGCAGTGCTTTTATTTTTATTTTATACTACTCATGCCGCCCGCGTTTCTACTAGGAACATAAAAGTGTTAAGTAGTATAAAAAAGAGATAATTGTGTCTGACAATTTTCTATTTTTTAAAATAACTACTTAATTTATTCAGTGAAACTATTCGTTGTAAATCTAATACACGATTGAATCTTGAATCTTGATTCCATGTGGAATAGTGTCGATTCCATGTTGCCGTTTAATATCTGTAACCAAAAAGGGCATTGACTTTAATGAGTTTTTGTTACTTCCATGTTTTTCCTTTTTGTTGTACTATACCATAATTCCTTAAGTGAAAATTTAGTTAATATGGTAGGTCCTTTTATCAGGTTAAAACTTGTAAATGTTCTAGTTCTATCTACTTTTCGACTTTTCGTACTGTTGTAAAATTATTTGTTGGCTGTTTTCGTTTAAAAAAAATGTAACGATTATTGTAAATCCAACATCTTATCCGGTTCTACTTGTCGCAAGAGTCGGATTGACCCATTTATTTAATTGAAAAAGGGAATTACCGGTACAAATTGCGTTTCAATCTATTTCCGATATCTCGAAGCGTCTCAGTAAGGTTATCCCGGATGACGCGACAAGAAAATAGCTGGATAAAGCTAACTCGAACGGTAGGCAAGATTCTTGAGGACTAGGAAACAAATCAATACGTAATATGGTACAGTATGATGTCTTCTTATCGTGTCGATGGCAAATTCAGATTTTATGTGCCCCAAAAGTGTGCCCAAAAAAATTATATGTGTGGTGCCGACAGAGTCACCACACCCTCTCTTCCCGTGGGGGTCGTAAGAAGCGACCGAGAAACCCGACCCAAGACTGGTGCTGGAGAAGGACAACTCCACATATAAACCCGGAACGGGATCTCCGTCAGGTGCGTGTGACAGAGGTCTATCGTGCGGCAGACTCCTGCAGCCGACCTGGCTCTGTGCGTATCGACTCCTCATTCCTGTGGAATCAGCTAAAGAGGCGGAGTGGATGGCACCGGTCCCGGGCAAACCGGCGTTTTCCAAAATTAAGTTCCAGGCAGCGCAGTAGAAAATCGACTTATACAGCCACGAAAATTCTCACCAGACACTGATTGGATCATCTGTCGCAGACGTTTGAGGCCAGGTATAGGCATTCAAACCATATTGTGATGAAGTCATTGCGCATATTATTATTTTTTTGTGCCAATAATGTAATACTGGGGCAAATCAAACATCTTAATAAAGTTCTGAAAAATATGTTAGCAATGACTGCAGGTATTATCGTATACCTGTATGTGTTTCCGTAGTCCATACCATAGTATACCTACACGTAAGGCGAATCGCACACATAACGCACGACGGAGCGCTAAAACATCGCAGTGGTCTGTCAAATCTATACTAGATGTCAATCCCCGTACCAAAAACCTTTTAACCGCTGTCGACGCAGCGCTATCGTAGCGTAGTCCGTCGAGTACGGTTTTAGTATGGGGAGTGACGTTTCTAGTATGGATCTGATAGATCGCTGCGATATTTTAGCGCTCCGTCGTGCGTCAAGTGTGTTCCTCGCCTAAACAATAACTGCAGGTATCATCGTATAACTGTGTGTGTTTCCGTAGTCCATACCATAGTACGTAAAGTGTATATCTCTACCTAAACTAGGACACACTGAGAGTAGAATGTCAATGTCAGACAACCTCTCCCTGGTCGGATGACGTGTAGCTGGCTGTAAGCCAAGAGGCGAAGGTTTTGGCACCGGTTTGTCAGAAACAGCGGATATTGAACGAAGCTTGTTTAAGTTCTTACACAACTTTTGTTGAAGGACTCGATGGAGAAAGATATACTTTTACTTTCTTTTTTTCGCTTAAAAATTGTTCCTTTTGAAATTAGGTTAGGTACAAGTTCATCCAGTTATCAAAAAGGAAGGCTCTCATTTCTATGGCGGATCGCACACTTGACGCACGATGGAGCGCAAAAATATCGCAGCGGTCTGTCAGATCCATACTAAAACCGCACTCGAAGGGCGACATTGCGATAGCGCTGCGTCAACAGCAGCGGTTGAGCGGTTTTTGTATAGGGATTGACATTTCTAGTATGGATCTGACCGACCGCTGCGATATTTTTGCCCACTGTCGTGCGTCAAGTGTGCGGTCCGCCATATACTATTACTTTCACTTTCTTCACTTAAAAATTTGTTCCTTTTAAGTTAAGTTACAAGTTCATTCAAATACTAACCATCTTCAAAAAGGAAGGCTTTCAACCCTATCATAAATGTATCATTCTTTTAGGGTAAACGAAGCGTCACGCGTTTTGTACGCGCGGGTGATTTGCGCGATAGAATAACTTTACTTATAACTAAGGTTTTGGTTCAGATAAAGTAAGTCATGGCGAGACGATATTGCGGCCTTTCTCCATAACTAGCATTTAGAGGCCCAAGACCGAGACGGGTGGCGCGAAAGAGGGGAGGCCTTTGCCCTGCAGTGGGACATCGAACAGTCTACGTAAAAAAAAAAGTAAGTGAACAACGCGCGGGTCATCAAAATTCCCACGCGACGCAGCGTTGGCCCTTAGAATTCAAAAATATTTTTTTATAGCGCTTCAACTAATTTGCACATAAGCTTATGAAGGTCTGTATGACAAACCAGCTAGATACGTTTGATTCAAATAATAATCTACACCAATACACGTAAAAAATAGTCGTTTATTGTGGTATTGCCAAATGCCGTGTGATGATGGCTTAGTATAATGTCACCCCATTTCTTCCCGCGGGTGTTGTAAAAGGCAACTAAGGGACTCGAGGGTTTCACGTGTATTACAATTTTAGGCGACAGCCTGGCAACCTGAGACTACAGTGATACACGAATCATCTGAAAGGGCCCTAAATACTTGTCAGACGTGGCGATAACTGCCGTAAGTTTACGATCGTTAACGCTCTGCCTACCTCCATGGGATAAAGGCGTGATTTATGTATGTATGTATGTATGTATTGCCAAGTAAATTATTTTCACGTTAAAACTTATCCTACAAAAATAATACCTCTAGCTACCTATACCAAAACGGAAACCCAGGGCTTTTTCGAATCAACGTGGATTTAATTTGGATTTTCAGTGTACTGACGCTGGCAACGACTTTTTTCATTCCACCAGTTCGTTTCATGTTTATTGAATAGTTTTTGCGCTTTGATGGGAAAATTCTAGATTTTTCGCGTTGAAGTTTTTAACATTTACATGCACCGCTAAGTTTTTTTCAGCGCGTTTATAGATAAAAATTGAATCTATAAAAACGCTTATATCCATCCAATGCAGATTTTGAATATAAAAGCTAAAAAAAGAAATCCTAGAAAAACCGCATGATATGGCATACCTGCTGTGTGATGCCGGTTCAGAATAGCGTCACCTACCGACTTTTGTTGCTGTGGTAGAATATAGTATTTCACGCATGCAAACCTAAGAAAAATTCCGCAAAAAGATACGATTTTATGAAATCACCGATTTTCCAAGCAGTATCGCTACATAGTATAAAGCAAAGTCGCTTTTCGCGTCTGTCTGTCTGTCTGTAAGTATGTTTGCTTTAATATTTAAAACTGCACAACGGATTTTGATGCAGGTCTTTTAAATACAGGGTGTAAAAATATTAGCTGCAAATATTTAAAGGGGTAAATCAGCCCATGAAACTGAACAACTTTCCCTAAGAAACATAGGTAGAAATATGAAAAAAAAAATTGGACCTCTCATACAAAATTACATACCGACCAAGCCAATTTCTATGGGGCGTCCAAAATTTCTTGTCATATTTCGACCTATGTTTTTTGCGGAAAGTTATTCAGTTTAATGGGTTGATTTACCCCTTAAAATATTTGCAGCTAATATTTTTACACCTTGTAGATAGAATTATTCAAGAGGAAGGTTTTTGTGTATAATACTTGCCAGGAAAAATCCTTATTCCCACGGGAAAATGAGTCGCAGCGGGCGCAGCCGCTGGGGCAGGCCGCTAGTTTTTTTTTTTATAATTGAGTAATTTTCAGTTGATTCTGTTAGTAGCTTATCGCAAAGTTTTAACCCATCTAGCTTAGAATTTTAAAAAGTTAATTAAAATATCACTAAAAGTAAAGTGGATCACTTAACTTATTTCAGACTTTTACAGATTTTAACAAAAGTTTTAATCAGTATTAAATTAAGATAATTAACAAACTTAAGTTTAAATTCAACAAAGACTTTTTAATCAATTTTTATTTAATAAAGATCAGAGAAAATAATTTTGTTCATTATAATAATATAGACACTTTCGGGCCCAGTTTGAAAAATGTTTTAAGTTGCCACTTAAGGAAACTAAAATCCGGGTAATGTCAGCTTAGAATAGCATCACTCCAATTTTACCACCAATATGACTAAAGGCTGCGACTGGCGGGCTAACTCAAGTGCCTTCGTTCGCCAGGGGTTGGCAACCTTGATATAGAAACCTAAGAATCACCTGTTGGACAAAATATTCTTGTGCTAGTAACATACTGTAGACTCATCATTCTCCTTGCCTTTATCTCAATTTCTGTTGGGGTCAGCTACCTTCTAAGGGATTTGACGCGGAACCAAGTTTTTTACACATAGCCACTGCCATCTGACCTCTGCAATCCGAAGGCTAACCTGGTCCAAACCCTAGGTTAAGTCACATCCAAATACCATCTGAATCTAAGTTTTATTTGAATGTAGGTTTCATTCATCATGGTCATCATTCTCCTTGCCTTATCCCAATTTCTGTCGGGGTCGGCTACCTTTTAAGGGATTTGACGCGGAAACAAGTTTTTACATACAGCGACTGCCATCTGACCTCTGCAACCCGAAGACTAACCTGGCCCAAACCCTAGGTTAAGTCACATTCAAATATCATCTGAATCTCTTCTCTCTTTTCGTGTGGGACACCGATTTGTCCAACGACCAGATAAACCTTAGTTTCAGAATATTTCAGCCGCCTTCTACAAGTAGCAGACTTCTGACTTGATCCTCATTTTTAATCTGAATTGAAATTTTATTTGAATGTAGGCTTCATTCATCATGATGTTTTTCGTACTGTAGACTACAATGTCAGAAAGTAACTTATCTTGTCTCTACGTAACTAAGTGGCAGATGTTACTCTGTTCACGATAATAACATAACTTTAGCAGTGGGTTGCTTCAGGCAATGTGTTCCAAATTCAGCTATTTGTTTAATTTGCGAACTGTAGGGCATGTCTGTTAAACGCGTTGTTTGTGTTAGAATTGTTAATGAAACGAGACACGACTTGGTAGGGAACTTTGTATTGTTTACTACATTACACGTCAATGAGGTAGTAAACTGGGAAACTAATGGCGCCACAGTCGAATGTGCCTTTTGTGTTTCTTTTTTTTTTTTCATTTCTAAATTTCATTTCAAAGTAGTAGACTTCTGACATAGTTGTGTACCGACTGCCTTCTATAAAATCATAGACAGAACTCTTGCCTTTCGAGACACGGAACCAATTTGGGATTTTGTTATTTTTTTCTGTGATTGGTCGAAAATGACGTGTCAATTTTCAGTTAGTAATCTTACTGGTATGTTCTTCATCGAAGTTGTCACCATCGACTCGATGAAGAAGAAGAAGAAGAAGAACTGGTATGGTAAAGACACAGACACGTCTATTGGAGCCTTTTGATCTTTCACGTCATTAGTAGCTAGTTCATCGGGTCGTTTGATGACTTGTTGTACTACACGACAGTGACAAAAACAGCATCAAATTTTTTTTTTCTTCGAAACAGATAAACAGCTTCAAATGTCGACCGATGTGGCGCAGTGGTAGTGCGGCTGCCTTTGACGCAGAAGGTCCCGTGTTCGATTCTCGGTGGGTCACTCACAAAGTTGATATTTATGTCTTTGTGAATTTGTTCCCAGTCTGGTTAGGACATTGCGGGCTGAACCACCCGATTGTCCGTAAGTAAGATGGTTCCGTGTTTCGGATGGCACGTTAAACCGTAGGTCCCGGTTGCTGTCTATGATCACTTAGACGGCGGTCGTTACACAACCATGTCAGAAGCCTGCAACTTGTAGAAGGCGGTTGAAAAATTCTGACACTAGGGTTCATTGGGTCATTGGATGATTCGATGTCCCACAAGAAAAAAAAAACAGCTTCAAATTTTGCCCATTTATTAAATGAAATTTCTAGATAGTTCTAGCTTTATTTACTGTCTGCGGCTTGGTAAAAACCATGTATTTGACTTTCGTAAAACCATGAAACAGACCTCAATAACCTTTGTTTAGAAATGTATAGAGCTGTTTACAATAATTACAACCTTAATAAAATTAGGAGGCTAAATTCTCATTCAATTGTTTCAGCATAAAATTCGTTGAAAATTTGAGCTGCTATTGAACTTTCAATTTGTTCTTTACAACAATAGCCTCCTTTGGGTGTAAGGCTGTTAAATTAAATACAATTTTGGAAGTTTCCGACTGTGAAAATTGCTTTGGAGATCAAAGGGTGGATATTTATGAAAACCGATACCGCATCAAACAAAATATTTGGCAAATTGGATTATAAAAAACAGTAGGTAGGTAAGCCGGCCTTTTACGGTTTTTATCGCTTAGCTTATTTTATATAAATAATATGCGCAAATACCGTATGATGCCGGCTTAGAATAGCATCTTATATAACCCGTGGGTTTCGTTCTAAATACACAAAGCGGCTAACGGATGAATGCAGGGAATGGGTAGCGCCTGCCAAGCGTGGTGAGTATGGCGGATAGCACACTTAACGCCCGACGGAGCGCTAAAACATCGCAGCGGTTTGTCAGATCCATACGGAAAATGTCAATCACTTAACGCACGACGGAGCACTAAACCATCGCAGCAATTTTGTCAAGATCCATACTACAAATGTCAATCCCCATACTAAAACAGCTCAACCACTGTGCACGCAGCGCTATCGCTATTTTTAGTATGTGGAGTGACGTTTCTAGTATGGATCTGACAGACCGCTGCTTTATTTTAGCGCTCCGTCGTGTGTTAAGTGTGCGATCAGCAGGCCCTTGTTCGGCAGTGTTTTAGTTGCTGTATGCTGATTTTTTGCACTTTGAGGACTCCCAAAAAGTTTCATACATCTTATTTTACCAAGGCGACTTTTTTGAGTCTAGGAACATGATATGCCAAGCCCACAATCGAATCAAGCAGCATCAAGCCGATATAGTCTTAAGGCATTTTTCATGGGTTTGTAGATAGTTGGCTTTTTTCATAGGTGCTCTACGCTCACTACGCTCGAAGACCTTCAATAATCTAATTCTATACTATACAATGCAGTACCCATCGCACGCTGAACGACAAGAGTTCGAAGCTGCATCTGATTGAAAACACGTATGACTTCTATTCTCGTAAGTGCAAATTGAAAAATAAATTGTAAGATTTCTTGTTCATCCAATTTAAAAAGAACAATTTTATTGCTTCTTTTTCTCTCGTATGAGACACCGTGTCAAACAAACCCATAAAACTCTATTACAGAGTTTTTCAAATGCCTACTTATTAATACTATTCTGACATGGTTGTTACATAACCATAATAATAATTTATTAGACCGCCGTCTATAATGATATCTTAACGTTCCCTCCTACGTACGGAATCATTTTTTTTTCTGACAACTAGATGGATCAGCCTGCTATATCCTAACCAGACGTGTTAACACGATCCAACGCAGAAATTCCGTCTGCGTGCTGAGCACATTTCCTCCAAGCACGACCCAAGGCGGGCTCTTCAACGATTAATAGTTATACCATAGTGCTAATAAACTTAATAACAGATTTTTCCTATTCGTTTATTCTGTTTTTGTTTCATTTTTTTTCTTATAATACAATATGTAAGAATTAAACAAAATTTGTGAAAAAAAAACAAAAAATATTTTAGCCGCTCGCTTAACAAACTTATTGACTAAAATCAAACCCAGAACTTTTGTGCCGTAGGCAGTCGCGCTACCACTGCCACAGGTTACCTAATAGTTACTACGCCACTGCGTCACATCGGCCGTCAACATTTGCTTGGATTGCGTAACGCATCGCAAGTGCACCGCACATATCATCACAAATCATTCAGAAAGAGCGATGTGAAATTGGTCTATTTCAATCAATGGAATTTAGAATCAAACCATGCATCAAACGTTTCCACTGAAATTTTCATTTGCCTACACTTTGATGTCGCCATTGAGAGCGAAATTTCGTTTGACCAAATGTGCTATGCCCAATGCTCTACCATAGCAAAGAGAATAATATTTTGACTGAATAGTTTCAACGTTTCAAAATGGTTCCTTTTAAATTTTATGATTTTGTATGATTTTGTAAAAGTTATTATTTGAGGATTCGAGACCCATCATTCTCCTTGCCCTTTCCCGTTCTGTATCGGTGTCGGCTATACCTAACCTAAGGAATTTGACGTGGAGCTAATTTTTTACACAGAGCGACAAAATATCAAAGATAAAGAAGATTTTTCAATAGCAATCTTTTCTATTGTTCTATTAACTGTCTTTCTAGGAATCGCAATTTACTTTAAAATAAGTTTTTTATTTAAGTTTTAAATCATATCCAGTAGCACTGAGAATTCGATGTAATTTGATTGGCTTGGTTTGTTATAATGCTTAGAAGGAAACGCAGTAGAATAAACCTTCTGACCATTGAACACGTCCTGATATTTCAGTGGTGAAATGTCTGTGGTCGAACGAAATCAAATCAGCGTTGAATCCAGCCAATGACATGGCGGACATGTTTGGCTCGCTAAGCAAAACCGCACAATATTGCGGTATTGGACCGCCAGCCAAATTTAAGTCAACTAGGACATATAACTATTTAGGCCGCTCTCAACGCACTACGCAGCGCTAAAATAACACTGCGTAACGCATACTTTTAAATTCATAGTAGAAACGTCATTTCCCATAGTAAAATTGCTCTTGTTTCAAGGCCTGCGTGCTAACAAACGCATACGTTGCCAAAATAACGCTGCGTTATGCATTGAGTATGAAAACGGATTTAAGATGTATACATCCGCTTATTGTATTTTTCTGTCTGTTAAAAACACGAACGGATTAGATGCGAACTGATTTTTCGTAAGTAACTTTTATTTTGCTCAATATTATCAGCGGAATATCATCGCTATTTTATAAGAGAACGGTTCTATCAATAATTATTCATATTCGTTTTGAGCGTTCCAATATAGAAATATCCTAATTCGCCTATTATTCCCAGCAAAAACTTCGTAACTTTTCCAAAGAAAATATTATCTCAAGATTTTCCCGGACCGGAAGCCGGCCGGGTTTCCTAAGCCACCGGAAATGAGTCACCGGATGAAGCTAGCTGTGCGTCTGCAGTAGAGTAAAAATATAGAAAAGACTTTTTGCAAGTGGTTTATTCAAAAGCGTTTTTCGAGAGGTTGGCTAGTAGACTGGCAAGTCAAATGAGCCACTTTAAAAAAAAAAACGATCGGTATTTTGTATGATAAATATGAACGTAGGTATTGCTATTTTGGATGGCGTCAGAACACTTACATTAATATACTTTTTCCGTTTATATACTTTTAATATTTCGAAAAATTATGATTTAAATCCGTAATATGTATATATATATGTATATATGTATCGACAATAGTTTTAAGCGTCAAACTTATATTTTATTAATGACTTACTATACTATAACATTTAACGAAACCTAGTAAATTTAATAAATAAATACTTCAACGTCGCAGGTGCGTCTTCCTACAATATCAGAGAACTCACATTTTGTACTGTATTTTACGTCGATAGTACCCTTAGAGCATTCACCCTAAGGAGATGGTAAAGCTGGGCTTACCACTCCGCCCGAATTCACTGCCCAATTTCCCAACATGTTATAGGTATGAAACAGACATTTACCATTTCGTATGTGGTTGTCAAGTTGTTGTAAAATTATCGTTGTGTGCTGTAAGTGTTAAACTCTCCTTACCGCAAAAAGTAGCAGAAAAATTTGTTCGGTAATTGACTGTTTACCCCCCCTAAGATAGTACCTACCAAGAAATACTAACCATAACTTTATCGTATCTACCAAACCGAGAGCCTGCCCAATGTAATAAGCCCAAGTTCTAAGCGAAGCATTATCTCTGATTAAAATACAGACATTGTCCGCTTTGGAAGCGATTTCGTTCATTCCCCAATTCATTCTGAGACGACTTAATTGTCTTCTAAAGATCGCCATTTGCATTAAATCTTGAAATGTCCTCGTTTATTTGAATAAGTTTGATAAATAAGAGAATGAATGGTAAAACTAATGAAAAGTTATAACGTTGAGTTAAGTTTGCACAACTAAACTTACTATTTTCATTTTATTATTTTTATCCTTGAAACTAAGTAGAATTGTCTAAAAGAATTTACAAAACCTTTCGACTTTTGGTACTTTCGATGAGGATACCTTTCAACTTATGATACCTTCTATGTTGCGTAGTTCAATGAGACGATTTCGCTGTAAAATTCTTTCCTTCCCTTTCCTTTTTTAGCGTACCTTCGATGACGAGTGGTCGATGATGCGGCCTTCGGGGTAAAGGCTCTTGATATTTTAATCTGGACCCTTTTACTATACGTATGGTAACACATTTCTTATGTTTATGAAAATATGTATTTCTACGTGCAAGTATAGTTCAGTGCCTAGCCTAGAAAACTTCAAATTGTAATGGCAGCTTTTATGGCAACCTACTTATTTCTAAGAAATTACCATTAATGTAACTTTGCAATTTTTCAATATAACTAAGATGCCTGAAATTACGAAACAACTAGAGCGAAGGGACGATAGCTCATACGTATGAGGATTGCAAATTTACATAATCTTGGCATTAGGCCATCCTAATGGCATGCATATTTCATGCAAAATGGTCCTATTTTCGTCTAAGCTGTTGTCACGTCTTAATTGGCTTTTAAAACAATTTTATGCTCGATTTATAAATTTATAGTACAGGCTGTGTTGGCGTGATAAAATTGTTTCCATTGCTTACCAGGCTGTATATCGTCGTCGGTGGCCAGGTGGTTAAGACAACGTTCTTACAATTATGAGACCCAAGTTCAATCCCGCGATGTGCCAATCTGTTTTTATTCATGCACATTTACCAACTGCTCAAAAACAACGTGATTGAACCGACATTAAAATGAAATTTGAATTCAGATGATATTTAAATGTGGCTTAACCTAGGATTCGGGCCAGGTCAGGCTTCGGGTTGCAGAGGCTAGATTGCAGTCGCTTTGTTCCACGTCAAACCCCCTAGGTTAGGTAGTCGAACCCGACAGAGAACGGGATAAGGCGAGGAGAATGATGAGTGACCTCGCATTTGCTGCGCAGTCAGTCAAACATGCACTGCGCTCGCCATTCCTCCTGTCAAGTATGGTGACTGCAGCAAGTAACCCCAAATAGAAAAAAAGCAGGGCTGTTTGTGATGAAGTTGAAGAATGAAGAATAATATAATTCCAAGGAGAATAACATTTCAAAACATGAAACCTCTCTCGTCCCATCTAAGCTTTACTGTCCAACATCACAAACCTGTCTCGCAGACGGAAGACCAACGCTCAATCTAATGAAACTTTTAGGAGACATCCTGAGACGCAGTGTCAAAGTCCATTATCATAAACTAAGTTAGCTCTGTTTGCTTACAGTGCAAGTTTGCGGCGGATGGGGAAGTTTGGTATGTTATTGTGTTATAGAGTCGCATAGTTCGCGAACGTATACTGGGTTATTTTTTTGGTCTGTACACATACTAACTCCTCTATGATGCGCACGGAATAGAGACTTATCTCGAGGGCGAGAAAACTTTAAAGTGTTAAATCGTATGGATTTTAACAAAACAAATCAAATAATTTAGTGCAGAGAAAATCGAAATCGCTGTTGCGCATCATAACCATGTTTGTGTGTACTCATGATTCTGAACCACTTTTACTATGGGGCCACCAGCGAAATCACAAAAACAAGTGTTTCATAAAAAGTTCATACCTATTCGGCAAAAATGTACGGAACACCCAATTTTTTTTGTGGTTTCGTAGGTGGCCCTATAATAGTAAAAGTTGTAATATAAAAACAATGACTAATTTATTTTGTCACTATTATATTGTAATTTCCTGACATTCTAAAAGCGTTTGTTGTAAATCTACTTGGAAATAAACGATGGAAATTAAATAATTTTAGAATATACATACATACATATATCACGCCTTTATCTCTTGCGGGGTTAGCAGAGCGTTAACGGTCGTAAGAATACGGTTGCTATCGCCACGTCTGACATTTTTGAGGATTGTTTTCCAAGGTTGTTTCAGGAAACATGTGCATCACCATAGTGAGGGGTGTGCCAAAAATTGCAATACACCAATACTCTCGAATCGCTTAGTCGCCTCTTACGACACCAGCGGGAAGGATGTGGGGTGATGCTATTCTAAGCCAGCATCACACGGCATTCTAGAACATGTAGTTACAAAATATTTCTTCAGTTTACTCTTCACTAACTCCAAGCTTTTGCAATCGTAAGTGCTACGCGTATTTCTCGTAGCCAATGTCTACGCCGTAGAAACTTATATGATAACTTTCCTGTTCATATATATTTTAACTTTCTCTGCACTTAGGAAATATGACTTCCTTCATCACTTGCGGAATAAAACCTAAGTACGTGACGTTTATTGTAAAAAATATTTAATTTAATTATTGTACGTTTAAATACAGATAGGTCTTACAATCGTTCGATCCCCGCCATGTACCAATGTGTTTTTACTCACGTACATTTACCAACTGCTCTTACGTTGAAGGTAAAACATCGTGGTGAAACCCACATTAAAATAAAATTTGAACTCAGATGATATTTGAATATGACTTAACCTAAGATTCGGGCCCGGTTAGCCTTTGAGTTGCAGAAATCAGATTGCAGTCGCTCTGTGTAAAAGCTTAGTTCCACGTCGAATCCTCTAGGTTAGGTAGCCCACCCCGACAGAGATACGAGATAAGGCAAGGAGAATGATTGTACGTTTAAATACATACCAATTTTCTCTTTTTTACAATTACTTATTAATTTATTCAGTGACAGTATTGTATTATCTACTGACTTTCTAACAGCATTTGACGACCGATGTGGCGCAGTGGTAGTGCGACTGCCTCTGACGCAGAAGGTTCCGGGATCGATTCTCGGTGGGTCACTCACAAAGTTGATATTTATCACTTTGTGAATGTGTTCCCAGTCTGGTTAAGACATTGCGGGCTGAACCACCCGATTGTCCGTAAGTAAGATGGTTCCGTGTTTCGGATGACACGTTAAGCCGTAGGTCCCGGTTGCTGTCTATGATCACTTAGACGGCGGTCGTTACACAACCATGTCAGAAGCCTGCTACTTGTAGTAGGCGGTTGAAAAATTCTGACACTAGGGTTCATCGGGTCGTTGGATGACTCGGTGTCCCACACGAAAAAGAAGAAAAAGCATTAACTGTAACTTACTGACTTTTAAAATGTTGTTTTCTGCTATGTGACGGTGGCTTAGAATAGCGCTACCCTTGTCTTTCCCGTGGGTGTCGTAAGTCGTAAGGCACAACTAAAGGATTTAAGGCTTGATGTGTAATTGCAATCATAAGCAACAAGCAGACAACCTATCACTATGGTAATAAACTGTCATCTGAAATTACCTTTAAACTTGGCATAAAGGACCACCTACGCTCTGCCTACCATGCAAGGGATATAGGCGTGATATATGTATGTAAGTATTTATGTTCTCTTATCGTCTCATCTTATTTTGTAAGGCGTGAAGTTTTGAACTAATAATACCATAGAGAATGACTTGAACTTAAAGTCTCTTCAACTTATGAGCTATGGTTAGTTACGGTACCATAATAATGTAAGTTGGTTAACTTATGTCAGGAAACTTGTTATTACTTTGCAGTGGGTTATTCTTGTAGTTTGTAATACTATGTTGTCATGATGAGTATTTTAGAAGCATTATTCCATCCCATCCCATCCTATCCCGAGCCGTCATGTCCCGTCCCGTGCCGTCTCGTCCCGCCCGTCCCTTCCCGTCCCTTCCCGTACCTTCCCGTCCCTTCCCGTCCCTTCCCGTCCCTTCCCGTCCCTTCCCGTCCCTTCCCGTCCCTTCCCGTCCCTTCCCGTCCCTTCCCGTCCCTTCCCGTCCCTTCCCGTCCCTTCCCGTCCCTTCCCGTCCCTTCCCGTCCCTTCCCGTCCCTTCCCGTCCCTTCCCGTCCCTTCCCGTCCCTTCCCGTCCCTTCCCGTCCCTTCCCGTCCCTTCCCGTCCCTTCCCGTCCCTTCCCGTCCCTTCCCGTCCCTTCCCGTCCCTTCCCGTCCCTTCCCGTCCCTTCCCGTCCCTTCCCGTCCCTTCCCGTCCCTTCCCGTCCCTTCCCGTCCCGTCCCGTCACACCCCATCCCTTCCCGTCCTGTCCCATCACTTCTGGCCCCGTCCCGTCCCGTCCCATCCCATCCTATTCCGTCCCGTCCCTTCCCGTCCCATCCCATCCCATCCCATTCCATTCCATCTCATCTTATCCCATCCCATCCCATCTTGTTTAACAATAGACCTATATTACGTATTACAAAGTATCGTCTACTTATGAGCCATGGTTAGTTACGGTACTATAATAATATAAGTTGGTTAACTGACGTTAGGGAAGTTTGTTATTAGTTTGCAGTAACAGACCTCGAGTTAAGTGGGTTATTCTTGCAGTTTGTGATACTATGTTGTCATGATCAGGTTATGATTATTAGTGTATTCAATTTTTAGGCGACAGGCTGACAACCTGTCACTATATAGTGATACACATGTTTTCTGAAACAACCTTGGAAAACAATCCTCAAAATGTCAGACGTGGCGATAGCGACCGTATTCTTACGGCTGTTAACGCTTTGCCTACCCCGCAAGGGGTAAAGGCGTGATATGTGTGTATTAGGCTATGAGTACTTTGCAAGTGAATATTGTATCGAAACTCTAAATCCAAAAACTATACATGCTGTTTGGTTAGCTTGGCCAGTGCAAGTGGTTAATTTTAACTTTTTAGGGCCCCTTGGCCCCGTTTATACTATACGTAGGTTCATAAAAAACTGCTTGATATTTTGTCTTTTTTACAATGACTAATTGCGACGAACAAAAAGTTCATTGAATTTACTACTTTGAAATAAATAATTGAATAAAAAGAAATTGATGCATTGTACCGGTTGTAAGGAACTGTGGAGGATAATTTTGCTACAACTTGACAACCACATATAAATTGGCAACTGGCAGTTTCATATTTTTGGGCAAATTGCCGGGCAAATGGGCACTGATTTCTTGCAAAGGGGTAAGCATAGGTTGGATATCTTTTCAGGATCAATGCTCTAAGATTTATTTTATTACAACATAATCAAAGACGAATGACCATTTGTGGACCCCATTTTTCTTTTCATTTTTCTATTGCGTAAAGATGAATCTAATAGTTATTAATAAACCGATTAGAACAACTATAGCTCTTACACAATTCTAGGCGCGAATCCTTTGTAAAATGGTCATAATCCTTTTGCTTCTAGCATTATTTTTTCTGTGCTTCTAGCCTACTTTAGTTACTTACTGACATATATTTTTTAGTTGTAGTAAATGTTTATTGTTATCTCTCCGAAATAAGTTTGTTGTTGTTTGTTTGTTTGTAACATGTTCGTAGTTTCATTACTTTACTGATACCCTCATTTCTTTAGTGTGTCTGGGAAATTTATATTGTACTAAGTTATAATGTTGTTCTTTTATGTACTTCATAAAAGACATGTAAGTGAATTTGATCTGTAATCAAAAATACATATGGATTGCCTATATTACTTCTGGGGTAAGATAGATCGTCAACAGCCGAAGAAATAAGTCGTGATCGAAATAAATAAATCGAATGATGCTATTCTAATCCCGACATCACACAGCATGCATGCTTATAACGCTGCGTCTGTCAGACTCATACTAGAAACGTCATTCCTCGTACTAAAAAGCTGTTGGCGTGACGCAGATCCAACACACAACCGCTTTTGACGCAGTGTCCTGCATTGCACTTACGTCAACATCGTTTTAAGTATGAAAAATGACGGGTCTTGTATGAATCTGACAGACGCATACGTTAAGCAGCGCTATTTTGGCGCTGCGTTGTGCGCTAAGTATGACAACGGCCTAATTAAAACTAAGTTTTAACTTGCTTTTAACCAACTCCTGCCTTCTTGCCAAAATTTTCTTCGAAGGCTTTTAAACAAAAAAAAATGAATTTTAAAATAAAAATACCTAGCTACACGACTACGTTGATATTTCTTGGGGCTACTTTACCTTCAAAGTAGGCATAAACGGTTACATATTTAATGCATAGCGTCATATCTTCTGCGCTCAGGAGATTACGGTGAAAAGATCGACACAACGCAAATAGGAGTGTTGTGCGAAATAATTATTTTCTTTTATTATTTTATTTATATTATTTTAAGTTTTTGAGGGAAGCTAAAAAACTAACGTATTTGACAATGTAATTAGTCATAAATAGGCTAATTACAAGCATAATGCTGGCTCCATCATAATAGCATCACTAATGTAGATTTTTTGACCACCAGTGGCCAAGGTGTTAAGACACCGGTCTTGCAATCGTGACACCCGAGTTTGATGCTATGTACCAATGTGTTTTTACTCACTTTCATACTCAGAGATCTTACGGTGAAGGAAAAACATCGTCATGAAGCCCACCATGTCAGAAGCCTGCTACTTGTAGAAGGCGGTTAAAAATTCTGACACTAGGGTTTACTGGGTCATTAGACGACTCGGTGTCCCACACGAAAAGAGAAAAGAGAGCAGATGAAGCCCACATTCAAATAAAATTTAAATTCAGATTATATTTGAATGTGACTTAACATAGGATTTGGGTCGGGTAGCACAGGTCAGATGGCAGTCGCTCTGTGTAAAAACTTGGTTCCGCGTCAAATCCTCTAGGTTAAGGCCCTCAATACTTGTCAGATGTGGCGATAACGACCATAATTTTGCGATCGTTAACGCTTTGCCTACCCCGCAAGGGATAAATGCGTGATTTAAGTATGAGTAAGATAAGACGAGGAGAATGATGACTAGTGAGGATTTTTTTGGCTGATAACAACACTACTTGTCTGAACTAAGTGACGACGGTTGAAAAATTCTGACACTAGGGTTCATTGCGTCGTTGGACAACTCGGTGTCCCACACAAAAAGAAAGAGAGGGCACGATGCTGACAGTTTTTCAGATTGAGGATTATCTGTTAAGTTTGTGACTCCTGTTTTATATAGAAATTTTGTTTTTATTTATCCTATATATGGGAAATAACAGCTGGGCCTTTGAAAACGCTTTTAAAAATAGCATCTTTAATTTCTACCTATAAAAATAGGAATCCATTATAGTCACTTTTTAGAATTATTTCTATTTATCAGTGAAATCCTAAACACGCGTCCTCCCGCGCATGTTTATTATCGAATGTTTGTAAAATAAAAACATGTGCAGGCAATACGCCTCGCGGGAAATATCTTTTGTATACTGCGTGGGCTTCCATAACGTATAAAAAATAAAGAATCGTATGATACCTATGTGTTTTACTTACTTAGATGATTTTTTCTGCGAGGTATGAGGCCGTTTTCACACTTATCGCAAAATGCAGCCTAAAATAACGCAACGGTCTGTCAGATCCATACTAGAAATTTCAATCCCCGCACAGCTGCGTTGACAGCGGTTGAAGTATGGTGATTGACGTTTTTAGTATGAATCTCACAAGCCACTGCATTACGTATGCGTTATTTTGGCGCTGTGAAGTGTGAAAATAGCATTTGAGTGTCGAAAATCTTTTCTCAGCATTTTACCATCTCTCGCTTTTACTTGAAGGTCGTTATATAAATTCTTTACTCGACTGAGCAAAGCCTTTTACACAGAATTTCGTAAAGTGCTGTTAAAGTCACCTGCCCGCCGACGCTTAAAAGTCCTTCATAAATGCACTTTAAGAGAATGTGCCATTTTATAAAAGAAACTTTCTATATTCATGTTTTAACACATCTAAGCTAAGGCGTAGCAAGCGTAGATACGTCCGTAGCTTTCTACTATTTTATAATTGTAATCTTTAGTTTCCCGACTTCGTTGGCTTGGTCACGTACAGAGGATGGGGAGCCAAAATCGCACACATAACGCACGATGGAGCGCCAAAATATCGCAGCGGTATGTCAGACCCATACTAGAAGCGTCACTCCTCGGAATAAAACCGCACTCGTCAGACGACGCTGCGATAGCGCTGCGTCGACAGCGGTTGAGCGGTTTTAGTATGGAGATTGACATTTCTAGTATGGTTCTGACAGACCGCTGCGATATTTTAGCGGTCCGTCGTGCGTTAAGTGTGCGATCCACCAGCGTAGACTCATACGTAGCTTTGCCTACGATGTTATCATTAACAATCTTTGAGGGCGCGTACACGAAATAGAGCGGTGCGGCGGCTATGCGGAGATATCTACAAAAATAAAACTTTCCTTACATTGTAGAAATTAAACCACTTGTACTCGTTCCACTTATTAATGCGTTCCACTTCATAATAAATGGAAGGAGTACAAGTTGTGTAATTTCTACAATGTAACTATGGAGTTTCATCAAGTGCTGATTGCTAGTATAAACCGTTAAAGTTTCCGATTTTGTTGGCTCGGCCACGTGGTGAGGATGGGAGAGGATCGGGGAGCAAAAAATAAAGTACGTGGGTCCCTTACATGATGGCGGCCAGTGGGGAGACGTGGTAGAGGCTGACCTGCGCGATCTTTGAGTCAGCAGTTGGCAGGAGATCGCGCAGGATAGAGATCAGTGGAAAGAGCTTGTCTCGGAGCCCAAGATCCTCTTTTAGTCGCTGAGTCAGCGGAGTTAGTTATTTCTTAGTTTTACAAGACTTATTCAGCAATGCCCTATTTAAGATAGTACTTGCCACTGACATATAATTTTTTTTTTATTTAGTAACGTTTTCATTGTGATTTTTCCAGTGGTGGCTGACAAGGTTTTTTTTATATATGTAATAGGCCCGCATTTGTCTGCCATCTCACCTGGTGGTAAGTGGAGATGCAGACGAAGATGGTACATGCTTGCCTAGATAATGCCTATTCACTCTTGCCTTAAAAAGGCCCAAGTTATATTGTTCCGGAAAAAGATCCGCCGGTAGGGAATTCCACTCTTTAGCCGTACGCATGATAAAAGTTGAAGCGAAACGCTTAGTGCGGATTAGAGGTACTACAACATAAGGGTGGAACCCCAGTCGGCGCCTCGATCCCCGGAGATGGAATGGGGAAGGGGGTATCAGGTCGTGGAGTGATTGAGCACACTCTCCGAAATGTATCCTATAGAATACCGACATGCATGCTACTTTGCGACGGTGTTCAAGGCTCTGCAACTTAGTCTCAACCAGTGCTTCGTCTGCTATGAGCTTCTTGGCGCGTTTTTCAATGGAGTCTAAGGCGGCCAGTTGGTATTTGGCAGATCCATCCCAAAGGTGGCAGCAATACTCCATGCAAGATCGAACTTGAGCTTGATAGAGTTGTAGAAGCTGTTCTGGTGCAAAGTAGCGCCTAACCTTTGAGAGGATACCAAGCTTTTTTGCTGCAGTCGCGGCCAAAGATTCTATGTAGCGTCCAAAGTTCAGGTCTGACGTAAGAGTCATGCCAAGAAGATCAAGGTGGTCAGAAATCGGTATGGATACATCTCGGAAAGTCGGAGTAAGTGTGAAGGGACTCCGTTTAGCCGAGAATAGACAAGCCTGTGTCTTTGATGCATTAAACTTCACTAAATTGGCATCACCCCACTCGGATATTGCCTTGAGTGAAGAGTTCAGATGTTGGACAATGGACTCTCGACAAGACTGGGCGGTTTCACTGCTGGCCTTTGCACTGGACAGGTATCTGTCAACAACCGTGCTATCATCTGCGTACCCAAAGGTGTCGGGCGTCAGCATGTCGTTGATATGCAGCAGAAATAGTGTTGCAGACAGAACTGATCCTTGAGGGACTCCAGCATCTATGGCCTGTTGGTCCGAGGAGCGGCCCTCTAGGACCACTCGTATCGACCGTCCCCTCAGGAAGTCAGAGATCCAGTTGCAAAGATCAGCAGGTGATAGTGTCATCTACAGGATCCGAAGGCGTCCTCTTGACACCATCCGGAAATATGGTGTAAACTCTTCAATTTCTATTCTTCATTCAATTATTGCAATGAGGATACTGACCTTTTATGAAGATTTTTGTTTTTAATTAATGAATCTCTCGTATACACGTACACAAATCACGCCTTTAACCCTTGCGGAGTAGGCAGAGCAATACTGATCGTTCGAGTTCGTCAAGTTTCTTAGTTCCCTCTTACAATATCCGCGGGAAGAAATGGGGTGATGCTATTCTAAGCCGACATCACACGGCATGAATCTGTCGATGGTCAGTTAATTTGGTTTCGGCCTTAGATCGTAAAAGATTTACATTTTATCCACATTTTATTCTTATTTCTTAGTTTTTTTTACAAAACAAAGATGTGACTCTCAGTTGAAATGTTGAAAATAAGGAATTTCAATCGCAGCACCTCATTAGGTCCGGAATAAAAAATCCGATCAATGTCCGCACAGACCTGATGGAAAAAATATCTTAAGTGGTAATTTAAAAGGCTTTTATTTTAATTTTTTGTATTTTTTATCCTTTTATTTATTTTTTATCTTTAAAAAACCGCAGTTATCTTTAAATATCGCAGCGGCCTGTCAGATCCATACTAGAAACGTCACTTCCAATCCAATACTAATCCGCCACTTGATGGACAACGCTGCGATAGCGCTGCGTCGACAACGGTCGAGCGGTTTTAGTATGGGGATTGATATTTGTATTGACAGAACGCTGCGATATTTTAGCGGTCCGTCGTGCGTTAAGTGTGCGATCTACCATTATAGATCATAAAGTTTGGTTTATTTAGTTAGTTTTGATTCAGTTGCATGGGCTATGGAATTTCATATTTACAAAATAGTTATAAAGTCACACGTAACTATTTAATAAAACGAAAACTTCAAACTGCCAAATCCATATTCATTAATATAACATTAATTCGTTCAAAATAGTAACATATTTGAAACAAATGTCAAATCTTTGCTAACGGTGTAATTAGTAAGGTCTGTACAAAACCTCAGAGCTGTGAGATAAGATTATCCAACGTTTTTTTCTCTCTTTTTTTTAAATCTTGCTCGTCTTTCCTTGCTCATTAGGACTGGCATCCTTATTAGAAAGAAAATGACTCGTACATCAGACTCTTTTACGGGTTCCAGCTTTTGGCGTAATAATTCGCTGAATGTCATAAAAATGTAAGAGACAGAGAGACAGACAATTTATCTTGACAAGTTCCTTTGAAGATGAGATCAAAGATCTTCCACGCATGTCACTTATATCTCACTACTAAAGAATAAGAATACCTCATTGCATTACTAATGACTTACAAAAAATTGGTTCGAAACGTCGCGCTTACACTTATATATGTCAGTGAGTTAATATCCATATTAACAATTTATTTGCAGTCATGACTGCAAATACCCCCAATAGGGGGAGGCCCATGTTTAGGAGTGTACCTTTGTGACTGTTGTAGTATGATGACTCACTTAAGTATAAACAGTTTAATTAAAAAGCGGTGCGTATAAAACCTTAGGTTGTTTCACATTTGCCGCACGGTGCTGCGTTTGGCTGGTGAGGTTTTGGCTCAAACGAAACAAATAAATTAGCATTCAGTACACTCCCCGGTACAGGCATAGTCACGCTCAGGATGGGTAAGACAGTTTGCACTTTGGGCCGTTTTTGCCGCGGATATAAAGGTGAAACCGCACCACGACTGCACTGCATTGGAGCGGTGCGGCACAGCACGGCACGAAACATGACGGAACTGCACTGCATCGGCGCGGCGCGATCTTTTTGTTATTGTTATCTCTGGCGCATGGAAAATATGCTAAACATTTGTTTAAAAAATTCTAATAATCAAGAAAATTAAATATAATTAAAATATACAATTTCAACTGCTGCATAATTTTTTTTTCACCTTTACCACTTGCACATGAATCTAAAAAACAAAGGCCGTTTCGCTGTAGTTCAATTGCAGCGTGCTATCACGCACTTGCGGCACAATCGTTATGGCCGCGCCACGCCGCTTCGATACAGTGTAGTCATAGTGCGGTTTCACCTTAAGACCTCCATAAGTACGGGAGTTTAACCAGACGTGAGCTTTTCTGTACCAACAGTCAAAAATAAAAACCGCCATTTTAATCGTTGATTAACTCGAACCCTTTCTGTCTCAACATCATAAATATTCATGTAGCCATCCTCCGACAGAACCAAAGATTATAATATTAACCGACGTCTGAACTTTTTATGCTTTATTACAACGTTTTGACTGGAATTTGCGTAAATTTCCATTTGAAATTAACTGTAATGTCAATGTTTAAAATGAAGAAAAGAATTATACAAATTAAAAGTAATTTTATGTCATCAGCTGTAAAATAATTGGCTTCAAATAGGTCCTTAAAGAGGTGAATTAGCCCATGAAACTGAATCACTTTCCTTGAGGATCATAAGTCTAAATATAACAAAAATTTGGACCTCACATATTAGTTATCAGTTATTTATTTGCGTTATTTATTATCAGTTAGTTATTTATTTCATAATTTTGACCCTGAGAAAGGTATTTTTTTGGAGTACCAAATTTTTTGTTTACATTTTAAGGCCAATATTCTTCTGGGAAAGTTGTGCGTTGTCATGACTAATTCACTCCTTAAAATACTTTTTGAAATCCTGTAAAGTCTGATATGTTTAATTTGTAAATTTTTCAGTGTATAAATTAAAGGTGACTACACTAAATTTTAAACTATCGCGCTGGTTTATACTATTAATAGTTATGATTTTAACTGGTGGTGGTGGGTTTTTTCGACGAATTGTGAGTGTTTTAAATTATCCGTATAATATTATTATTATTATTATTAAAAAATAACTATGAATAGTGATGTGACCGTATGATAATTATTGAATTGACATTATTTCTAACCTACGCATGTAAGGCACTATTACTGAACGCGACACAATCTGATATAACGAACAGACAGACAGATAGGAATGGACAATCAGAATTCGACGCAATTCAGACTGCGTTGCTGGATTTCGTCACTGTCACAAATACCGTTCATTAGGACATTCTGATCGGAAGCTTTCAACGAAATATTTGTTGCCAAAAAGTGACGTATTTTTGATTCGGTAATATTTCATGCTTAATCTGCGTACAGTGAACAGTATAACCATTTTTATAAAATCGTGAAATATTTTCTCCTAATTGCTCGAACAAATTTATAAGGCTTTTGACCATAAAGAACACATTCTTTTATTTTCACAGATAAACCAAAGAAAAGATAATTTTTATTTATTTATGACAGTTTCAACATCTGCAAGATTTGTTAGCGACCAACCGAATGAGGACGATGAGGGTGGGTTAATATTTATGTGTATGTAATGAAACTAATTAGGTACCAACACCTGTCAGACGTGGCGGTAACAAACGTAATTTTACGGTCGGTAACACTCTGCCTACCCCGCCAGGGTTATAGGCTTGAATCGTGTATGTGTGTGTGGTGTGTATGTGAAATTACCAACAAAAAAAATGTCATGAAACTTACTAAAGTTTCATAAATTTGTTAAAACGGGTGTAACAGTGAACTATTTTACAGACAGCTCCTTTCCTCAGACAAAATGTAAAGCAATTGCGAATGATGATTGAATGATTCAAAAATACCGTTCCAGTGAATCAATGCGTACGAGAATGACAGACAGCGGAAATATCAGCACCTATAGAACTAACAATAACTATAAATTGTCAGTTTGATCCTTAACCTGGTTTCCCATTTAGTAATATTATAGTGTGATGCCGGCTTAGAAAAGCATCATTCTATTTCTTTACCATGGATTTCGTAGAAGGTGACTAAGGGACTTGAAGGTTTCATGTGACTGACAACCTGTCACTATATGATACAGAACTTATCTGAAACGATTTGATAACGACCGTAATTTACATTAACGCCCCGTGATTTGTGTATGTGTATGTATATAGTGCCTACTTCTGACCCGCTTAGCTGTTTCACCCGCTTCTTCCAAACCACTTGTTTTTGATTTGTTTTTGATGTGATTTTTGTCAGTTATAAAACTGTCCGTGTTATGCCGGCTTTGCATTAGTGGAGGGAATTACGGATCGCTCCCATACTAAACCCATTTTTTTTTTGTGGAGCAATGAGCTTCATCTTATATGTTCCTTGAGTAATTCTAAGCATTTCTAGTCCGGCAGACAATAAAAAAGTTTAGTCTGGTCGGGGAGGGGGGGGTACCAAGATGGCCGACACCCGTCATCTTAAAAAAAAATCTTTACTTGTCTTGTTGGCTACTAGGGCAAGATTGGTATCATTTTCGTATAATCCAAAGACGTAAAATTCATTTCTGATATTAGGTTTTTAAAATTCCATAGTAATATTATCAATAAAACGTAAAAAAGTTTCTTTGCTTTGAGAGCTCATAACTTTTGTATAGTGACAAAAACATCCAAATAAAAAATACTGTAATAATGCGTAGTTTATGCAGATTTCGAGAATATTCACATGTAATAATGTTCTATTGTAAAAATATTGTGAAATAAATAAATTACTGCAACCCAAAAGGGTAACTTTACATGCGTTAGGCGGAGTTTATCTTGCAAAATGGTCGAGTAGGTTCATAATACTCGTGTATCTTTTGTTAAAGTGATGATGATCTCTCCGACCGATTTCTTATACTTTGACTCCTAATCAGATCGGCGCTGATGCGCCCGGAGATGGCTATTGTAGCCAATTTTGGCAGTAAACTCCCGTGCACAGTGTGGACACGTGAGTTTGCCACTTACATAATTATAGTTAATGGCGATGGGTGGACGGGCCTTCAGCTCATGGCGCTTAGCGTCGAGGTCTGCTTTACGCTGTTCCTCAAACTCCCGGTCTTGCCTCTTAACCATCCCGCGCCATTCGGGGCGCTGTACTGCCAGACCCTCCCATTGAGTGGGCTCAATGTTGCATCTTTTCATATGTCGTTTCTGAACATCTTTATATCTGAGGAGTTGTCCGCTATGCTTTCGCTTGCCCTCCTCTAGCTCAGAGTAAAAGATGCGCTTCGCCACTCTCTCCTCCGACATCCGGGATACATGACCGCACCACCGAAGCTGACGACGCATTAGATAGGCCTCAATGCCACCAACATTGGCTCGTCTCAGAACTTCGGTATTGCGCACTCGGTCGGACCATCTGATCTTCATGATGGTGCGAATGCATTTTAGGTGGAAGCGATCCAGAGTGCGTATGTGGTGACGATACACACACCAAGTCTCGGAGGAGTATAGAAGGTTTCGCAGCACAATCGCCATATATACAGAGATTTTTGTGGCTAGCTTTAGGTCGTACGAGCAGAAAACCTTGGAACACACTTCCCAAGTGCTGCAGCTGCAGCACTGATTCTGTTGTTGATCTCAGCATCAAGGTTACACTTACATGTTATTGTGTTCCCCAGATAACGAAACTTATAAACCTATTTTAGCATATCCTTACTAAGCATAATCACCAGTGTCTCGCGACCATGCGAGCCTAAGGACATCACCTCCGTCTTTTTGACACTGTCTTCAGGCCGAATTTACAGCATACATACATACATACATATATCACGCCTTTATCCCTTTAATTTAAAATTTACAGCATGCTTGGTGAAAAACGGAAATAAGCTGTTGCAGGCCGTCTGGGGATTCTGCAAGAAAGCACAGGTCATCAGCATACATGATCTCAGTAATCAGTGCAAACGAGACTTTAGTGCGCGCCTTAAGTCTAGCCAGGTTAAAAAGACTGCCATCTGATGAAACGGATGCGGACTCCTTGGGAAACAGTATTTAGGACTTCTTTGACTACAACTGCAAAGTATAAGGAGAACAGTGTGGGCGCTAGAACACACCATTGTTTCACCCCACAGGTGACGGGGAAGAAATCAGACTGTTCACCGTCTACGGAGACGCAGCACTGCCAGTCGTCATGAAAATTAAAGAAAATTAAAGTGCACAGAAACCTATGTGCCGGAAACTGCGCTCATTAAATTAAATTATAATAATGTATAGAAAGTGTTTTACTTGCCATCATCAAATGAATTATTAAGTAAGTAATACTTAAACATAGATACACGAGTATTATGTATGAAGATGTAGCATAAACTATATATTTATAAAATCTGCATGAGTTACGCTTTATTCTAATATTTTTTATTAGGAGTTTTTTGTTACTATACAAAAGTTATTAGCTCTCAAAGCAAAAATCCGCAACCTAAATTTTTAACTTTTTACGTTTTATTTGTAATAGTACTATGGAATTTTAAAATCCTTATGTCAGAAATGAATTCTACGTCTTTGGTTTATACGAAAATGATACCAATCTTGCCACAGTAGCCACCGGAACGAAAAAAGATTTTTTTTAAAGATGACGGGTGGCGGCCATCTTTGTACCCCCCCCCCCCCTACCTGACCAGACTGAACTTTTTTATTGTCTCCCAGACTAGAAATGCTTAGAATTACTCAAGGAACATATAAGATGAAGCTCATTGCTCCACAAAAAAAAAATTTAGTGAAATCCGTAATTCCCTCCACTACATAGCAATAGCATCACCCCACGTCCTTCCCGCGGGTGTCGTAAGAGGCAACTAAGGGACTCGACAGTATTGGTGCATTACAATTTTTAGGCAACAGGCTTGTCAGCCTGGTTAACAGGTTGTCCTGTCACTACAGTGATACACATGTTTTCTGAAACAACCTTGGAAAGCAGTCCTCAAGAATGTCAGACGTGGCGATAGCAACCGTTTTCTAGCCACTGTCGTATGTCACGATAACGACCGTAATTTTACAGTCGTTGACGCTCTGCCTACCCCGCAAGGGATAAAGGCGTGATATTTGTATACTTGTATAAAACAGTCAATTACCATGTACTAAGAGAAGCGGCCCGTCATGCTGAACAACACTTACTCCTTTTCGTTTTTATGTTTTGCAAAACCTCTTTTGACAATCACGAGTTGAAACGGAGCGGTGCTATTTCAAGCCAGCATCTCACGGTAGCAACTACCTAAGTCACTGCAGTTTACTTTAGCTTTAGGGGGTAAATTTGGCCCAAAATTTGATTTCCCACCATACTCAAACGGCCCGAAAACACAGGTTATTTCTACCTGAAAATGTTAGATGGTAGTATAACCAAGTGAATGAAAGATGGATTGGAAATGGTAGGTGTTTGAATCTTTTTCCCGATTTGGGCCAAAGTTACCCCCCCCCAAGATATAAAGTAACCCGCAGTAACCGGTACGCCTGAACGCTTTCATACATACACATTACGGTCATTACCGCCACGTCTGACAAGTATTGAGGGCGCCTTCAGATGATTCGTGTATCACTGTAGTGACAGGTTGTCAGCCTGTGCCTAAAGTTAAAACCCTCAAGTCCCATAGTTGCCTCTTACAACACCCGCGGGAAGGATGTGGGGTGATGCTATTCTAAGCCGGCATCACACGGCAAATCCGGCGTCACACGCTTTGAAAGCGTTAGTTAAAGGATTAAATTTTGCACGTCAAAGTGCTTAAGTATCTCCGCCACATCTCCGTGTACCACATTATTAGTGTGTACATACAGACAGCAAAGGAATAAGAAAATTTGGATAAGAAAAATATAAAGATTTATATAAATACTAGCTGGTGCCTGCGAACTTCGTTTCGCCATAATATGTCTTCCATCATTTATCAGCTGTATATAGGACGACCACTGCTAAACATAGGCCTCTAAGAGCCATAAAATAATATTAGCTAATATTAAATTGTTGGTAGGTTATTAGTAGGGTAGGTAATTGTGAAAACTTGGTTTCTCAAACTATATGTAAGTAATTTAAAAAACTGTTAAATCGTAAAATTTTAATTTCCACATGCAAGAATGAGTAAGAAAATGGTGGTTCGTTTATAATGTTTAGGCTTTTAGAATCCCTGAAGGTTCAGTTTCTTGAAGTCTTCATTTCCTGCTACGATTTTTTAGCTTTCCAGTTCTCTTCCCTATATCTTCAACTTTCCGCCTCTTATGCCATTTTTAGCAGATTTTTTAAAACTGTGCAATATTTACTTCCAAGAGTATTAATTCCGTGAAGTAGACTGATGCCACTAAATAAAAACAAAAGCAATAAAAGCAAAAGCAAAAACAAAAGTAATCATACTACTAATCCTATCCTATCCTACTTCCTACTCATAATATAAATACAAAAGTTTATATGTTTGTTTGTTACTCCTTCACGCAAAAACTATTTAACTGATATTCATGATTTTGAACACAGATATAAAGGGGGTAACTTGGATTAACACATAGGAAAGTTTTCTTCGCGAAAAAATGTTCCTGTGTGATGCCATGGGATGACTGATTTCCACACGGGCGGAGCCGCGGCTAGGGTTACGTTTAATTAAGTACCTAAGGCTATTTAATTAAGATTGTGTGCTGCAAAGTAGAATAGCACCTCTCTTCCCGTGGGAGTCGTAAGAATCAGCCGAGGGAGAAACCTGACCAAGACCGGCGGCCCTGGAGAAGGACAACAGAATCTATACGTACATTTAAACCCGGAGCGGAGTCTTTGTCAGACGTGTGTGACAGAGGTCTATCCTGCTGTCAATTTGGCTCCGCACGTATCGACTCGAAGTTCCTGTGGTGTCAGTCGGGGAGCCCAAGAGAGAGTGGCGCAGGTCTTGAGCAACCCTGCGTTTTCCAAAATTACACTTCAGACAAAGAAAGCAGTGTCTGTGGAAAATCGGCTTATACCTATAGCCACGAAAAGTCTTATCTCAGATATTGATTTGATCGTCTGGCACAAACGTATAAAATATAACTATCGTCAAGAAAATTTTACAGAAATATGGAAAAAATGTATCTTCTATATAAAATGTACCAGCCGATTGAGTCACTTTGTGTGGTAAGTCCAATTTTTATTAGTAGGTATTTCCAAAGAATATTTCAGAAAAAAGTTGTCGCACCCTGAAAATAATGTAGTTGTATTGTCGGCAAAACCTATAACAGCAGTATGTACCAGACAAACATTGGCTAAATAGCCTTAACCAAATTAGCGAGAAAAATTAAAAACAAAATAGTAAGCCATTTTGATCACGGTTGGAGCGACAAAAATAAGGATATGTCTTCACACAAACTTTTGCTTTGAAGTTAATGCAATTTTCCCGCGATAAATAGTAGATTACGCACAAAGACAACGATCCATAAATGAAGAGAACGTACTGATCTCATCATCTTAGCTGCCCTTGAGCTTTGAGATAAATTACTCTTTCTCCTCCTAGGCATTGTAGCTATTCACTGCACAAAGGGTAAAATAGTAAGCAGATTCAACGTCCGTAAAGAATATCCTAAGTCAAAACCAATCAGTAAGCAAAATCGAAGTCCGTAAAGAATAGCAGATGTTTGTTAATAATTCAACAAATTCAATATTATCTCAATTAAAAAAAAAATATTTCTTTAAGGTGGCTCTTTATATAGTTTTGCAGGAAACATTCCGTTAGCGCGTTTTACAAAACTAACAGCGACATCTATGATTTTTTTTTGTAAACAATCTGGTTCTACAATTTTTTACAATGAATGGCATTATTTACGATTGGTGGTCTTTTATGTATGATTACTGTGAACCAAGTGAGATAGTTGCCTGTGTAAATGGAAAACAACCTGTAGCAAGTCCGGACTGCCACCGATTTGTAAATCATTCATTTGTTAGGTGCGAAGCCATTTCGACGCTTGGGTGGGACTCGGGTTCAACTCGCAACTTTTTGCTAGACTATAATGAATTGGTTTATTTACTGTTATTTTATTATTATATAGTATTATAGTATACACTTCGTAGGCGGCATCTATAAAATTATTTCGGAACAAATTTGTATCTCGCTTCGCCGAACCAGTAATGGTGTTTTCCTGTGGGAATGAGATATTTTCCCGAAATAAAAAGTATCCTAAATGTTGACCCGAGTAATAAGCTACCATTGTACAAAATTTGGTAGAAATCTGTCCAGTGGTTTTTACGTGAAACGCTAACAAACATACATACAAACAGACAAACAGACAAAAAATTTTTTAACCATCGTTTTGAGATCTATAACTTAAACTGAATTAGAAACAAAAAACCTTTTTTTAAACTATTCAATGTACAGAATTGGTTCAGTTACTGTTTTATTATATGTATAGATAAAGATTGCTATAAAGATAAAGATTGATTACATTGTAATACTTCAATTCAACCATGTCAGAAGCCTGCTACTTGTAGTAGGCGGTTGAAAAATTCTGACACTAGGGTTCATCGGGTCGTTGGACGACTCGGTGTCCCACACGAAAAGAAAGAGTGCAGCTTAATCCTTTGTTGTGTGTACGTACACGCTAATATAAAGATTGCGGAAATCAACTCTCGTAAATGAAGTCATTTTATACTAGAATTTACACAGGATGTAAAAAAATTAATTGCATATATGTTAGAAGGTGAATTAGCCCATAACACTGAACAACTTTGGTCAACATATGAAAAACATTTTGGACCTCCCATACAAAATTACCAACCAACCAAGTCAATTCGTGTGAGAGGTCCAAAAAATAACTCTCATATTTCAATCTATGTCTGTTCGATCTGTATTTGTTCAGTTTCAATGGCTGATTCACTTCTTAAAATATTAGCAGATAATATTTTGTACATATTTTATTAATTAGAAGTAAAAATATTCCAATTCGTTTGGAGTAGGTACCACTGAGTAGCTTATTCTTAAACAGACTGTACGCGATGCTCTCGACAAAATATTCGTATTAAATTCGAGCCATAATCCAATATGGCTTCCATTTCTCTATGTATGTCCCTGTACTGCACGATTCAGAGTCAGTACCTATTGCAGGCTCCGCTCAATATGGTGCGATATTTAGAAATTCTACGAATACTCCTGCAATTTTGACTTTAGTTTTCTATTTTATGCTAGGTATAAATAACGCATTATGCTGTCAATTTCCAGGAATTCTGGGAATATCATTTGAACTGTAATTTTTGACTTTCGACTTCTTCTTTTTTTTAATAGGTATAATTTAATGAAGTAAATACAAAACAGTCCTTTGATTGGCAATAAAAGATAGATGGCAGTAATTTTTCGACAAATGCGTTTTCCTATTAAGACACCTTTCCACACAGTAATTTATTTGAATAGTGTCAATATTTTATTTATCATCATCATCGTAATACCAATCCAAAATGTACTGTAAGGCGAATCGCCCACTTAACGCACAACGGAACGCTAAAATTTCCCAGCGTCTGTCAAATCCATACTAGAAATGTCAATCCCCATACTAAAACCACTCAACCGCTGTCGACGCAGCTAGCGTTTCTAGTATGGATCTGACAGACCGCTGCGATATTATAGCGCTCCGTTGTGCGTTAACTGTGGGAAAAGCCTATGCAAAGAAAAGACATTAATAGAACAAAGGAAAATAAAAAAGTAAAGTTGCGAAAATGCTTTGCATTTATTGAAATATATCCGAAGATATCACTCGCTGGCTCTACGAAAGTATGAAATGTTGAAGCCAATATGTCACGTACCAAAGTTTAATATCCAGAAGTTAGGAAAGTCGAAATATTTTCAGTGAAAAATATATGTTTTACGTACGATCTTTATTATTTATAAAAATATATTGGATTGTTTTTCTAGATGGCTCATCGCATAACAGTTTAATACTACTTAGGCGGATCGCACACTTAACGCACGACGGACCGCTAAAGTATCGCAGCGGTATGTCAGATTCATACTAGAAATGTCAATCCCCATACTAAAACCACTCAACCCCTGTTGACGCAGCGCTATCGCAGCGTCGTCCGTCGAGTGCGGTTTTAGTATGGGGAGTAACGTTTCTAGTATGGATCTGACAAACCGCTGCGATATTTTAGCGGACTGTAGTGCGTTAAGTGTGCGATCCGCGTTAGTTACAGGTCTTTTCCTGTCATAATCATTGCGCTAGACAAGATATTTGAAAAATATTATTTGGAAACTTCCACTTTTGGTGCGAGTTTTTTTATTAGCAACTCTACTTAAACTAGACTGATTAAAGACCAATATAAATTGATCTCTTTGAACCTTGTCATTTATTCAAGATTTCGTGCTAAGTTTTCTACGAATAATACACACATATATCATGCCTTTATCCCTTGTGGGGTAGGCAGAGCGTTAACGGCCGTAAGAATACCGCTATCGCCACGTCTGACATTTATGAGGATTGTTTTCCAAGGTTGTTTCAGAAAACATGTGTATTACTATAGTGACAGGTTGTCAGCCTATCGACAAAAATTTTTAATACACCAATACCCAGTCCCTTAGTCGTCTACGAATAATAATTCGCACAAAAATTTTATAAATCTAAGTTCTACATCAACTGTATTGCTCCTTCACTTACATTAAAAACGACGCAGATGTTCTTTACACATAGCAATTTGCAGAACAACATAAATTTCATTCTACCCTAGTTTCCCGTAGAGACACTTACGAGAATCGCCTCGTATTGTGATCATTTCCTCTTATTGTGCGGGACACAAGTCGGCGAACGACTCGATAAACCCTGGTATCAAAGTTTTACACTAATAGATTACTAGTAGGCCTCTGATTGTGACATGGTTGTGTAAAGACTGGCGTTTAAATGATCATAGACAGCAACCAGTGCCTTCCAGTTTCAATCAACCAATTTTGAGGACAATCAGGTGATTTAACCTGTAGAGTTTTAAAAACTGAGAAAAAATCACATAGATTCCTTTTGCCAACTGCCGCAATTAGCCAACTAACTCTATGCCTACTCGCGTGTTAAGCCTACTTAAGCGATTCGCCTGTATGTATGATAAAAGTGATAGAACAAGCATAGTCTGATGCATCTATCTAATATATGTGCCGCAACCGTGAGACGATGCGAAGATCCCTCTTGAAAGTAGAGCATAGGGCTTGGACTAATTGACAGACAAAAGCGAGAAACAGAACGATATGATCTAGTGATCTGAACCAAATATGGAGCTTACGTACTTCAATTCAGATTCTAAATCATAAACATAATCAATGCCTGTTTTGTACGTAAATTAGTTTTTCTTTTGGTGTGGGATACTGAGTCATCCAACGACCTATTGTCGGACTTTTTCAGTAAATTACTGATGTTATTATTCATAGTATGTTGCCAATACGGGCTAATAATATTGGCAGAAAAAAAAAATATACTCCATTTAGGAAAACGTTAATTAAAACCTAAAGGCTTAGTTAGAACTTCACCAATCTTAACTTACAATGTTACATGTTATTTCGCTCATTACCTTTTTCTTTTTAGCAGCAAAACAGTCCACTATCCAATCCAAAAGAGCTTCCCCCATCCATACCTTCAACTAGGCATATGTTACCGCTTTTTCTTATAACTTGTCACTGCAGTGCAGAAATCCCTAACTCGCTGACGTGTAGACTGCCCCGCTTTATTCCACGGGACACGAGCTCCCTGCACATTTTGATATTAAACTGCCAGCTGTTCCTGCTATTTCAAGCGGTATTATGACTATTACTCAAGTATATGTACTTGACTTATCATTGAAGCCAAAATAAATAGTTAAATAAAGTAATTATATGTACAAAGTAAAGTACTTAAATGAGTTTCTACTTGCTAATAATGGTACAATGATAATGATGATCGGAGAGATCCTTCGACCGATTTCGGCCATGGCGACCACTTCGACTCCTAATCAGATCGGCACAGTGTGGAAATAGGTAAGACCATAAAAAATGTATCCGTCAGTCGAGACAGCTACTATCGTAGCCTAAAACGAATGAATAAGGTTTTATGAGTAATAAAGAGGTCGGTAATTGAAGCAGTAATCTTCCTATGGACATTAATTAGTAGGACATAACATAAAGGCAAGGTAAGCAATAAGCTCACTGACAAAATATTCTAGAAATAGAAACGCAAAGTAACAAAGAATCTTTGTAGTCAAACAAATCGACTGTAGCATAAGTTCCTTTAACATTTAAAGTAGAAAGATTTCGTGGAAACAAAGCATACCGAAATATGAATAAAATTTAAGGCGATATATGAACGGTTTTTCTTTCTGAGTATGTAGTAGTTGACTTGATTTAATAATTTACAATGAAAAGCTGTGACACCAGGGTTCATCGGGTCGTTGGACGAATCGGCGTCACACGTGAAAAGAAGAAGAATATAAAGATCGGATGCAAATGTCTTTAATCGTCGCTTCTTCGCCTTTCGTCGATATTTTCTTCTGAAGTAGTTGTCTAATCGTCCATGGCGGTTGTTACATAACCAGTAACCTTTAAGGCGTTGTGAAACACACACAAACAAATCACGCCTTAATCTCTGGCGGAGTAGGCAGAGCGTTAACGACCGTACTATTACGGTCGTGATCGCCACGTCCGAAAAATGTTTGAGGGTCGTTTCAGATAAGTCGTGTATCACCATAGTGACAGGTTCTCAGCCTGTCGCCTAAAATTGCAGTACATATGAAACCAGCTTTTACGATACTTGGGTTGTGAAACTTGGGTTCATTAGGTCTCTCGCCGACTCAATTCCCCACACGACAGAAGAAACTATACCTTAAATAATAAATACGTAACGTAGCGAAGCACTAAGATAGTGAATTCATTGCTCCTTCCGCACGTGAAATCGGATTTCGCCTCCGAATACGTGCTGGCGTAAAAGCCGCAGAATAGGTACAAGTTAGGGGAATGGTTTCGGTTGTGGGTTTAGAATGAGATAGTGACTGGAATACTGGAGCAGTAGAAAACTATTTTAACTGGTCTACAAGACCTTACCACAAAAAAGTTGGACGAGCGTTGCAATTGCAAGCGTATTTAAAAATATTTTCATTAAAAGCGCGTGTTTAACTTTTTTGTGGCAAAACCTGCAATATCTAAAAACTGATTATGATCTATTGATTTAAGTAGTACTATCGCTAGCACATCGAACTACGCATTTAATAGTTCAATTGATATTAGAATTTCTTAGTATTTTGTATTAAATAAAATCTGTATAAGCTAGTCCATTAAATGGGAAAGGAAGTATTTGTTACTTTGGACAGTCATCCGCTGACGATACTTAGTACATGCTCAAGAATCTAGGCATGGAAGTCATCGTTTTGCAGTTCTCCTAGTTTTCTACAGCAGAACCCCAAACAACATTATGATCTAAGTAGGTACTTATTTTATTTTGTTTTTAACTTGTTTTTTTTACACTGAATAAAATATTCTTCCTACTACTTAACTATTCCTAGGCAACTATCTTATATATTATTTGCCTTAGACAAGACAGTTTCTGGCGCAGTCTAAACGCGTACCGCGAACATTTCTCTATCTTTGAGACACACTGTGAATGCCAGCGTGTTACCTTTAAAGGTGAGAACATTTTAGAGGTTTCCAAAATCTAATAAAAGCGGGAATACGTCTCTTTAAAACTTACGACAAAATATTTGGACTTCTTCGCTAAAGGGGTCCAGTGACGGGGAATTGAGTTAAGCCCTAAAATATTGACTAAAAAAAATTACATTTCTGGACACTTTAGTTCTTCCAAAGCTCTTCTGTAATATCCAATTTCATAAAATTACAAATAAAACCACGAAATGACTGCAGATCATTTTTTGGAATCTTTTTATGGCCATTAACGCTGGGCCTATCCCGCAAGGGATATGGTGTGTGCTTGTGTGTGTACGTATATTCTTTAAAAACAATAGAGATGAGTGTAGAACTTTTGAAGGCGAAAAGTTGTTTTACATTTAATACAGATCATCAGTGTACATACAGTTCAGATGAACTATGAATGCAAATCTGTAAAGCGTCGGTCTCCCGAGTGCCTTGCAACAACTCTTGTGTGTGTTGTTCTTTAGGATAATCAACTTTGATACTAAGTATAAAAGTCCGTGTTAGAATAGCATCCTCCC
Source organism: Keiferia lycopersicella (assembly GCA_029255805.1). Classification (NCBI taxonomy): domain Eukaryota; kingdom Metazoa; phylum Arthropoda; class Insecta; order Lepidoptera; family Gelechiidae; genus Keiferia; species Keiferia lycopersicella. The sequence goes on from JARACZ010000028.1 coordinate 3,803,837, forward strand.
ATTTTTAAGTTTTCGTAAGAAACGACTAAAGGACTCAAGGGTATGTATCGTGTGAATTAAAACATACACGAATGATCTGAAAGGGCTCTCAATATTGGTCAGACGGGGCGATAGTGACCATATACGGAGCCTTTTACGCTCTGCCCTACCCCGCAAGGGATAAAGACGTGATTTATGTACGTAGACTAGTCTTGTACACTTAAAATGAAACCCTAAAAAAGACGACTAAATCTATCAAATTAACATTCAAAAATACGACGTCCAGCTCGACACACAAAAATCCCTTCTCATCCTTTACAAGCACATCGAATCTTCTTAGGAAGGCCCCGAAGACTACTGAGTACCCTATAAGGGTCTTATAAAGCTATATTACACATTTGTTGAGTCAAATATGAGTGCGGCCGAGGGACGCGAAACTGGTTGTCAGCTTTTTGTGATGTTACAGATTTAGGGGTGCTGGAAGTGGTATGATTTAGGAAAAAAATAGGAAATATATTCCCTCTGCCTTTAAAAGGGTCTAGTTCTATTATTACGTATAGAGAAGACGCCATTATTCTTCCTGCCTTATCCCGTTCTCTGTCGGGGTCGGCTAGCTAACCTAGGGGATTTAACGTGGAACCAAATTTATACACAGAGCGACTTCCATCTGACTCTGCAATCCGAAGGCTAACCTGGCCCTAACCCTAGGTTAAATCACATACAAATATAAACTGAATTCAAATTGTATTTAATTAAATGTGAGTTTCATTACGATGTTTTTCCTTCACAGTAAGAGCAGTGGTACATGGCAGGATGGAACTCGGGAATCACGATTGTAAGACAGGATATTTCGCATTGAAAAAAATTCGATGGTATGTATTGTTTGATGGGGAGTTTCTATCCGTCAATAAGTGAAACAAAACTAACAAATGGAAAAAAAAACATGAATTTTAATCATTTATGAAGAGTGCGGCGTTGTTGTTCACAGAGAACGCTGCTGTCCATTCCCTGGATGCATCCTTAGTCGCCTTTTATGACACCACAGGTAGAAATGGGGTGATGCTATTCTAAACCGACATCACTCGGCTTTGGAGCTTTAGTTTTTTCTCTATATCGGTGTACTCAATAGCTTACTGAGCTGGCCGAAACAAATTGCCTATTGTATTCCGACTCCGTGTAGGATTGTTGTACAGTAATTTATGACAGGTATATTTGCATTACAGGAGACATGGCTCCTACCCCATGATGTGCCTTTACTTGGGACAATAGATGATAATTTTGAGTACACGGGTAAATCTGCAATTGATATAACGGAGGGGCCTCTTATTGGACGGCCATTTGGTGGTGTTGCGATTATATGGAGGAAAGGGCTCTTTAAATCAGTCTCGGTTTTAAACTGCAACAGTGACCGCTTAATAGCCATTAGAGGTACTTTACAAGACCGCGCGATCATAATATTTAGTGTGTACATGCCATGTGATGAACCGGAGAACATTGTAGAATTTACTAATTGTTTGAGTGAAATAAATGCAATTGTAGAGGAAAACAGTGTGGAAGCTATATTTATGTTGGGTGATTATAATGCACATCCTGGCGAGCCTTTCTGGGAGGAACTATGTAACATATGTGAGGAGCGTAGCTGGTCGTGCGTGGATGTGGAGACACTCGGCATTGATTCGGAGAACTTCACGTACATAAGTGACCTGAACCACAGCAGGAGGTGGCTCGACCACTGCGTCGTAACGAAAGCTGCATGGGACGTTGTAACAGATGTAAGCATTGGGCATGATGTCTTTTGGTCTGATCACTTTCCTCTTTTTGTGGACTGCAACTTAAATGTCCTACCTAGAAAGTTCACCCCTACGGAGTCGAGGTGTAATAAGGTAGTATGGGGCAACAGAAACAATGATCAGATTGATGGATATCATGACCTTTGCAATAGTAAGATGAGAGAACTGGACTTCCCGGAAGTGTTTGCTGGGTGTGCTGGTAAAGTTTGCAAGGACCCTGATCATAGACGTGGCCTCGACGAGTTGTATGATAGAGTAGTCGGGATTATGACGGAGGCGGCAGAACAGACCTATGAAGGTAAACAGTCCAACAATCGTAAGCGATGTGTGGCTGGCTGGAATAGGCACGTCCGGGAGGCTCACGTGGAGGCTCGGCTCAGGTTTGAACTGTGGTTGCTACATAATAAACCCAAGACAGGCCCAGTCTGGGAGGAAATGCGTGCTAGTCAGAAAGTCTTTAAAGGTAGACTTAAGTGGTGTCAAAATAACCAAGATAAAATTAAGATGGACATTTTGGCTTCACACAGAGCCGCAAAAGACTTTGGCAAGTTTTGGAAAGCAACCAACAAGCTCAACCTTGGGCCGAGTCTGCCAGTGAGTGTGTCGGGCTGTGAGACGCCGGAGGACATTGCCGGTTTGTTCAAACAGCATTTCAGAGTGTCCTCCCCCCTGGGACCATCACGACGTTCTGTAAGTGGTGAGGAGCTGGACGGGAGGGAGCTATTAGGGTTCTCGGGCAAACAGGTGGCGGGAGTAATTAGGGCCATGACCAGAGGGAAATCGCCGGGACATGATGGTCTCAGCATAGAACATCTAAAGTGCGCAGGCGTTCATCTGCCGCGAGTACTGGCTATGCTGTATTCCCTCTGTATCAGTCATGCGTACTTGCCCGCTTCCATGATGAAGACCTTGGTAGTTCCCATTGTCAAGAACAAAACCGGCAATGTCTCCGATCATACCAACTACAGACCCATATCACTCGCCACGATACTGGCTAAGGTGTTGGACAGTCTGATTGATAAGCAACTTGATAAGTACATTGAACTACATGACGCGCAGTTTGGGTTTCGCCCAAAACTTTCTACAGAAAGCGCCATACTTAGCCTCAAGCAGACTGTCCAGTACTACACCAGAAAAAACACGCCGGTGTATGTGTGTTTCCTCGATCTTTCCAAGGCCTTTGATCTTGTCGCTTATGATGTTCTGTGGGATAAACTGGAAGGATCGGGTGTGCCTAAGGAGTTGATATGGGTCCTGAAGTTTTGGTATGAGAATCAGGAGAATAATGTGCGATGGGGAGGGGCCATGTCGGAGACGTACGGGTTGGAGTGTGGGGTTCGTCAAGGGGGGTTGACGTCCCCCAGACTGTTTAACCTGTATATGAATGAGCTGATCGTGGAACTCGGCAACAAACCAGTCGGATGTCGTATCGGCGGGGTCAGCGTGAATAACTTAAGCTACGCTGACGACATGGTGTTGCTGGGTCCCACGGCCGGCTCAATCAGGGACTTACTTGGAGTTTGTGAGGAGTATGCCAAAAAACATGGGCTGCTCTATAACGTGAAAAAAAGTGAGTACATGGTCATTAAGGCCCCCGGTCGAAAAATAAATTATGACCCAGTAATTAACCTGAATGGTATCCCTCTGAAGAGAGTGGAAACATTTAAATACCTTGGGCATCTTATCACCGAGGACCTTAAGGACAATGCAGATGTAGAACGGGAGCGGAGGGCGTTGGCGGCTAGATGCAACATGTTGGCCCGCAGGTTTGCACGTTGTAGTGAAGAAGTAAAGATCACGCTTTTTAAAGCATACTGTCAATCCTTCTACACGTGCAGCTTGTGGACCAATTATACGCAGAAGGCTTTCAACGCCCTTCGTGTTCAGTATAATAATGGTTTTAGGATGCTGATGGGGCTGTCGCGCTACTGCAGCGCATCTGGTATGTTCGCTGAGGCAAGGACAGACGACTTCTTTGCTATAATACGCAAAAGAACAGCGTCTGTACTTGCCAGGTTGCGCGGCAGCGACAACAGCATCCTCAAAACTCTGGCTGCCCTACCTGACTCACCAATGCTTGATCATTGGCAGAATACATTGGTGAGAAGGGTACGGGGCCAAAATCATGTTTAATTTTAATTTTAATTTTAAGTTCTTTTATTTTTTGTTGTCTAACTAACATAGTTTTTAAGTGTGTTTGTTGTACTAACTAAATGGTCCTAAGTTGGCTTAATAAAGAAATTTATTATTATTATTATTATATATTATTATATATGGTATTATAACCTACTAAAGAGGGTACATTTAATTAAGTACAAACATTTTTGATTTGTGTTTTACTATTTAAACTGAACAACTACTTTTAGAGACATTTTTCAAAATATTTACGTAAAGAAAATCCCTTCAACGCAAAAGTGTTCAATTATGGCCACTTTGAATGTGAGGTCCTTTTTCATATAAAAAAAAAAACAAAACGTTCACCATTCTTTACGATCTGTAGTTTTTAGACTGTTTGCATTATTTCAACAAATAATGTTAAATGATCTTATGGACAAATAAAATTAAGGATTGTGTCCCGAACTTGGCAGCCAATTCTTTTGTCAGCGGACATATCGAACTTGGCTACTAACTATCACATTTATGTTTTTGATGGGATAAGTTTGACAAATAAATTATACTACTATTCATAGAAGAACGTACCTAATACGTGTGCCATACATATGTGGGCACTGCTACGCTTCATACAAAGCTTGCTGCGCCGTAGACACTAGCTACGAACTTCATGCTTGTTCAGACAAACTCGCGCCTAACTTTGTTGATACTTTGAAACTACTTATGCTTACTTGGTAATTCTTAGTTTTGATCACGTGTTATTCTTCGTTATGCCATTTATTTTGTCATACAAGTAATATTAGCATAATTAGCAATATATTAGCAGTATATTACTATAGCCCCCTGCCAAGTAAAAAAAAAGCTAAAAACAAATGCCTGCCGTAATCGATAACAAAACAAGCTTCGCTTCGTTTAGGGCTAGCTTATATGAATTTTCCAGTATATTTCATATGGAAAAAACACAACTGATAAATAGAAAATCCTAATATCTACTGAAACAATAAGTAGGGAACAGAAGAATTTTTCGTGACTTCTCGAGTTGCAAAAGTTGTTAAGAGGATGACACTACCTAACTAAAAACCGGTCCCTTTCTGACAATCGTCAAAAAGCGCGCGTGCAAACAGGACGAAATCTTACCGATACGATATTTTTTTCGTATTTTAAAAAAATTTAAAGCAATGGACGGATAAACAAAGCGCTCATTTTGTTAATAAACACTCAATTATTGTGTTGGTATTATTGATACAAGTATGCGATATAATGTTTTTAGAGGTAAGTTTACGATGTTATTCTATCAAACCAATATGAATATCATGTTCTAGAAACAATAACATAATAGCAAATATTCTCAAGATACTACCTATTTTTTCAGCAGGATTTCTGCATATTATCTAGGGTAGAAATATCTTATAAATTGCATTTAGGTCTACTCAGCCCCTTACTATCAAAGCCTAGAGCTTGAATAAATGAATCTTTCTTTTTCGTGTGGGACACCGAGTCATCCAACGACCCGATGGACCCTAGTGTCAGAATTTTTCAACCGCTTTCTACAAGTAGTAGGCTTCTGACATGGTTGTGTAACGACCGCCGTCTAAGTGATCATAGACAGCAACCGGGACCTACGGCTTAACGTGCCATCCGAAACACGGAACCATCTTACTTACTGACAATGGGGTGGGTCAGCCCGCAATGTCCTAACCAGACTGGGAACAAATTTACAAAGTGATACATATCAACTTTGTGAGTGACCCACCGAGAATCGAACCCGGGACCTTCTGCGTCAAAGGCAGTCGCACTACCACTGCGCCACATCGGTCGTCATAAATGAATGCGTGTCGATAACATATTGTATGATAATAACTTGGTAATACTGCGTTCAATACACACATTTATAGACATACATACATAAATGGAGGCATCAGGCACTGAACCAAATGATATAGTTTTGTCTATAATCTTCACTTTCAATACACTATTCATTCATGAATACAGACATCAATCGAATCAATACAACACGTACTACCACACCTCAATACTCCATTCTAAGGTGAATCCCACACCTGACATGCGTTGGTGCAAATGAGATAGATACATTGCATGGTCATTGCATCTATCATAATAAGTGTAACATTACTTAGACGGCAGTCGTTACACGACCATGTCAGAAGCCTGCTACCTGTAGAAGACGTTTAAAAAATTCTGACGGCTAGGGGGTTCATTGGGTCGTTGGACGGCTAAATGTCCCACACGAAAAGAAGAAGTAATCCTGTGTCTTGCTCCTGAGTCAACGTCGTCTTCTAGTAGTGGAATTCGACCCAACAGCTGACAAACGCATGCTTAACGGATAGGTACGCTTAAATATACAGCAACAGACTTTAGCCGTGTGCTATAATAGCATCATCCCATTTCTACCGGTGGGTTTCGTAAAAGGCGGCTAAGGGATGAATCCATAGAACGGGCAGCGGTTTTCCTTTTGAATATCAGCAATATTATCTGCGCCAATCCACTTGCTAAGCGTAGTATGGCAATACCCCCAATTTACAGAAGGCCCATGTTCAGCAGTGGACATCTATGGCTGTTGTGGTTATTTCGTACCGCCATCTTGTAACTGTGCAATTTACGAGTCTAATACACAGAATTTGCGTCTTTTGTTTGGCAATACCCTACAATTTGGGGACCCATGTCCAATAGTGGACTGTTGTAGCTTAAGTAGTAGTAACGGATGTTAAGTGAGGGTACCGCCGTACTACCGCACCTCATTTCTGAGAACGAGAACATATTACTATAATAACGTTTGCCATCTTGCTGCTCCCACGGCGTATCGATCTGCTAGCAAGGCAGGTGTCGCCTATCTAATTACAATACGGCAAAGGTTCTCAAGCACATGGGACTGACAGGTCAATTGGGTTACTTTTTAAAACATTGAAGTATTTTGTATGAATATATGAACGTATGATGTCATTTATTGGGATTTACCGCACTCAAAGTGCTATATTATTCTCAAAAATGAAAATAAGAAATCGAAAAATTGACAAGCGTCGCCAGGGTTCGATTTTCAGTCGACGCTTGCAAGTTTTTCGATTTCTTGTTTTCATGTATGATGTCATTGCTATTTTGGGTGGCATCAAAACACTTACCTTTATAAAAAAAATCTCTTTATTAATTCAAACTTTGATTATTTTGTAAAATTATGAATGAAGTCCGTAGTATTTTTGGACAATATAATAGGTATAATAGATTTAAGCGTACAACTTTTATACTTTATAATGACCCAATCCACTAGCAATAACCTCACAATAGTATATCACGCTTTTATCCCTTGCGAGGTGAGCAGTGGGTTAACGGCTGCCAAAATACCACGTTAACAAATATCGAGGGCCGTTTGAAATGATTCGTGTATCACTATTAGTGAGAGGTTGTCAGCCTGTCGCCTAGAATAGCAAATCACATAAAACCCTCAAGTCCCATAGCCACTTCTTACGACACTCACGGGAAAGACATGGGGTAATGCTATTCTTAGCCGGCATCACCAACCTGGATGAATTGTGTAAAAGACGATATGAACAATAAAGGCGCAAATGAGGATTTGACTGCTGAAAGAGATGAATGGGACATGCTATGATCTTGCTCTCTTTTCTTGTGGGACACCGAGTCGTCTAACAGCCCAATGAGCCCAAGTGCCGGAATATTTCTACAAGTAGCTAGCTTCAGGAAAAGCAGACAATGATGATGATGATCACCGACCTGTAAATAGAAAAATACCATCTTAAAAGGTTATCATCTCAACTGAAACGTTATGTCCTAGAGGTAAAAACTATTATCTAACTTTGAGAATCCTCATAAACCTGCTCATATCTAAACACATAGGCCGTTCATAATAATCACTAGGCAACCTCGGAGGCTGACAGTAATCTCCCGTAATATATGGGCGCCCCCCCAGTTTACACTAATACGTGTTACACGTGAATTATGGGGAACCCCTTCACCTCTGAACCCGGATTTGGCTAATGAAGGGTCTTATGGAGATGACAACGTCCATTTGTGTCTTAATAAGATGATTTAGTAAATTATTTACTTGAGAGTATGCCTGGAATAGGTAGGATGTACGATTTAAAAAAAAATCTTCGGTATGAGCCCTGTACAAAGAGTAAACAAAAATTTACGATTTATGTGGTGCAGTGGAAATGCGACTGCCCGCGACGCAAAATCTCCAGGTTCGATTCTCGGCTAGGCACTCCCAATGTTGATTGATATTTCTCACTTTGTAAGTTTGTTCCCAGTCTGGTTTGGACTTTGAAAGTTTATCACCTGATTGTCGGAAAAGAAAGATGTTTCTGTGCTTTGAATGGCACGCTGAGCCGTTCCGTTAAGCGTTAAAAACCTACCTTCACTACAATGTACCTACACTATAGCTTTTTACCCTCCACGCAATTGACGAATGGTTGAAGTAGGCTAAATAAACCGTAGCAAATTGGCGAATCGTGCCGTTTGGTGAAAGGAGAAAGTTGGCTTAAAATAGCATCACCCCATTCCTACCCGTGGGTGTGGTAAAAGGCGACTAAGGGATAAATCCAGAGAACGGGCAGCATCGTTCCTTGTGAATATCTACAAAATCTTGCACTGCGCTCCCCAATCCACCTGCCAAGCATGGTGAGTATGGCATATACCTCCCCATTTGGTGGAGGCCCATGTCCTGCAGTCGACTGGAGTGGCTGTAACAGTAATAGTACAAACTCTCAGTCACAATATAATAGAAGCAAATTAAATTACTCGTACTTTAAGTACGAAGAGGATTGGAGAAAACTCAACAGTTTTTCAAAGGAGCACTATAAAAGTTAAAAGAACCCTCATAGTGTTTTATTTCCAAGAAAATATTGATAGATATTGGTTGAATAGTGAATACTTATTGGATAAAATCAAGAATGAGCCCTGGCCAAACAAGATGTAGTCTGAAGAAACTACTAGTTTAGGTATAAGTACTTGAATATACTCTAAGGCGGATCGCACACTTAAATCACGACAGAGCGATGAAATATTGCAGCGGTCTGTCAGATCCATACAAGAAACGTCACTTCCCATATTGAAACCGCACTCGACGGACGACGCTGCGCTAGCGCCGCGATGACGAGCGGTATTAGTATGGGGATTGACAGACCGCTGCGATGTATTATCGCTCCGTCGTGCGTCAAGTGTGCGATCCGCCTGACATAATATAATTTATTTTGAATTAAATTTGATATGTGGTACCGAAGAATCTGGTATCACTTAGGAATAGGACCCTAGAATCATTTCTTTCAATATTTTCTGCCCTTTGGTGTCGTAAAAGGTGGTTCTCACACTTAACACACAACGGAGAGCTATTTCAGCGCATGCGTAACGCATGCGTCTGTCAGATGCAAGGAAATTTCTCCCAATCTACCACAAAGCTGACATTGTGGCACCGTAGTATTGACAAAAACGGATTCGTCTGTCAAACAACTCAAGTTCATCCGATCGTACTGAGTCAACGTCAATTTTCTTACATCTGACAGACCGGATGCGCTAAAAATGCGCAGTTTCGTACGTTAGATGCGGGATTTGCCTAACCAGACCGTGTCCTGGGAATGCAACACCAAATTGCGCTCGCCAATCCGCCTGCCAAGCGTAATGAGTATGCCAAATAGGAATCCCCAATTGGGGAACCATTATGGCAGTTGAAACTGAAAACTCGTACGACTTACATACATACATATATTACGCCTTTATCCCTTGCGGGGTAGGCAGAGCGTTAACGACCGTAAGAATACGGTCGCTATCGCCACTTTTGAATTTTTTTCAGAAAACATGTGTATCATTATAGTAACAGGTTGCCAGCTTGCCGCCTAAAAATTGTGATACTTAGTCGCCTCTTACGACACCCGCAGGAAGGATGTGGGGTGATGCTATTCTAAGCATCACGCGGCGGCATCATACAACTATCTCAACTATATCATCTACCAAAATATTTGCTCTTAGTCAAGGTATCTTGCAAAAATAATATTTTCTTGTAAACCTGCCTGAAAAGAGTTATAAAGTTTAATGAGAACATTTATCTGTGCGCCGTCAAAGAAGCCTCATTTATTTTATTCTATGCACTCCATCAATTTCCTCCGAGTATCTTCCTTTAGGGATGTCAAAAAGTAATCAATTCTTAAAAATCAATTACCTATGAATAGATAAATGGATTTATGGAATAATTTTTTTATCGTTTAGAATTTTTACGCGGTTCGTGTTTGCACTAACGCATTATTTTGAGTCTTGCGTGATATCAAATCTCTCTTCGTGTGGGACACTGAGTCGTCCAACGATCCAACAACATTAAATAAAAAATATATACAACAACTTATTTCAGGTCCCTATTTATTTTGACGGTATAAAGTATATTTTACCTCTGACGGTAATTAAAATAAAAAAAATATGTAAAATCAAGTAAAACATATGAAAAACGATTATTTCTAAAATTGATTGATAAAATAGATTTACTTTTGATAGATTTTATACCAAGTAAAGATAATCGATTATTTAAAATAACGAGTTTTTGTTACTAAAGTCTAATTTGTCTTCCTTAGAGGAGCTTTCGCTTGAAAAAGCTTTAACTTCTTGAAAGGTAAAGTTAAAGTAAATGTGACTGTATAAATATAGTACCTAGATTCTTTTTTCAGGTAACGTAAATTCTCTTTTAACATGAGTTCTTGTTTTACTACTATTTGGTTAGGTTAGGCTATCGCAGGCTGATTTAAAAAAACGCAGTCCAACAGAAAAAAAAAAGAAATCTGTCGCCAGTTTTTTCGGTTTATCTCTCTTCTCTTCTCTTTTCGTATGGTACACCGAATCGTCCAACGACCCAGTGAACTCTAGTGTCAGAATTTTCCAACCGCCTTCTACAAGTAGCAGGCTTCTGACATGGTTGTGTAACGACCGCCGTCTAAGTAATCATAGACAGCAACCGGGACCTACGGCTTAACGTACCATCCGAAATACGGAACCATCTTACTTACGGACAATCGAGTGGTTCAGCCCGCAATGTTCTAATCAGAAAAAAAACACACACACACACACAAATCACGCCTTTATCCCGTGCGGGGTAGGCAAAGCGTTAACGATCGTAAAATTACGGTCGTTATCGCCTCGTCTGACAAGTATTGAGGGCACCTTCAGATGATTCGTGTATAACTGTAGTGACAGGTTGTCAGCCTGTCGCCTAGAGTTGTAATACGTGCTAACATACATGAAACCCACGAGTCCCTTAGTTGGTTCTTACAACACCCACGGGAAGAATTCTAATCAGACTGGGAACAAATTCGCAAAGTGATAAATATCAACTTCATGAGTGACCCAACGAGAATCGAACCCGGGACCTTCTGCGTCAAAGGTAGTCGCACTACCATTGCGCCACGTCAGTCGTCAATTTGGGTTTATGTACGCGCATGATGACCTACGCAATAATTACTGATCATTCGGCTCCGTAATCAAACCTAAAGCCCCCAGATTGAGAGTCCACCATTTTAACCACTAAAACGCAAAGTCATCAGCTCAGTTAGCTGTAATTAATGTCCGACATCACGAAGGTTATCGATTCGCACCATTCTATTCACAAACGCATCGCATAATATTGCGGATTGTGACAACTGCCATTTGATTAATTGTCCAGTTTTGACACCCGCAATTTGATATCAATGTAACGTAGGATATTAAAATTATAAATTAATTATCATTGTTTATAGCAATTAATAACAATTTTGTCTTAGATGAATAATAGATCTCGCTACGCTCGATTGTCATTAGATCAATTTAATTGATTCGAAGAATTATTTATTAAATTATCCTGAGAGACCGTTGGGGTCTTTCACACTTCAGCGCCAAAATAACGCTGCGCTATCGTATGCGTCTGTCAGATGCATACTTGAGAAACGTCACTCCCGCTAGCGCTGCGTCGAGAACGGTTTAAAAATGTGGATTGACGTATGGATCAGACAGGCGCATGCGTTAGCGCAACGTTATTTTTGCGCTGAAGTGTGAGAAAGGCCGTAGCTATCCAGGTTAACCAGACAGCATAGTACCTTGTTCTGAGACCTGTGCCATGACATCCGAATTTTGTATGGAATTTCGTACCTTACGTCAAAAACATCGGAAAATTATACGATGCGTGTGAAAACTGCCTTATCGGTTTGCAACATTCTCCTCGCAAACGCCATAATTTTCTCATAAACGTGGCGTTTGGAAGCTGAGCTCGTGAACAGATAACCGACTTATTGGAAACTGTTTGGAAGTTTCATAGTTGAGTTTCGGTAATTTATCAAGCAATTTACGTGTTTAATTATAGTGTCACTAACTCACACCCACCTTACGTAAAATAAACAGTTTGGTAGGTACGCATATAAGTACTACAATACCTGGATGACCGAGCTTTGCACGGATTTTTCTGCCGTTCAGTGATTTTTTTAAAATAAAACCTAATTAGACTGATTTATCGCCCTCGAATCCCCTCTCGTTAAAATCGTTAAAGCCGTTTTCGAGATCCGAATTATTTAAAAAACACTGATATCATATGGAAAAATCAAAAATTTTGACCTGGTTCTGTGGTCCTTTCTTGCTCTTTTACATGTATAATTCGCGCGTTTCCTCATTACTATACATACTCATTATAAAATATAAAAGTTGTACACTTACAACTAATATCCAAAAATACTACGCACTTCATTCATCATTTTTCGAAATATTCAAAGTTTAAATTAATAAACAGAAAAATAATATAAAAGTAAGTGTTTTGACGCCATCCACCATCCACTGGGGTTCCACCCTTATGTTGTAGATATACCTCTAATCCGCACTAAGCGTTTCGCTTAACTTTTATCATGCGTACGGCTAAAGAGTGGAATTAACTGCCGGCGGATCTTTTTCCGGAACAATATAACTTGGGCTTTTTTAAGGCAAGAGTGAATAGGCATTATCTAGGCAAGCATGTACCATCTTCGTCTGCATCTCCACTTACCAACAGGTGAGATGGCAGACAAATGCGGGCCTATTACATATATTTAAAAAAAAAACAATTAAATACGGCGTGACGTCACACTTCTAATTCCTCATACAAAATACCGTTTTAGATCGTTTTAAAAAGTAGCTCATTTGACCTGTCAGGAAACAAGCCTATTGTTAATATAAATATCACACAAAATTTCAAATATCTCATTCCTTTCCTAGACTATAAAGTATCTACAGAAGCGCATTTCAAAACTTGGCTTTGCAGTTTGAAAATGTATCGTACAAAATACAAAGCAACATATCCACAAAGGATTATTCAGACTTTTATCTTTCAACATTTCAGTAACTCTCTCCTTGTATCCACTTTTGCCGGTCCATACGAGAGAGAAAAAGACGAAACTACTGCAAATTGAACTTTATTTAATGGAGAAAAACATCAGCACGAAAAAACCAGCAATATATTTCAACGAGAGACACTCGTGAGTGTTTAAATTCTCATTGAAACTGGGAGGTGAACGGAAGCTATCTAGTGATGGGACATACAGCTACTGTAATATTATCAGTACGATTTCGGACTCACCACCAAAACCCTGTAGAATTAACACATACATACACATACACAAATCACGCCTTTATCCCTTGCGGGGTAGGCAGAGCGTTAACGATCGTAAAATTGCGGTCGTTATCACCACGTCTGACGAGCATTAATAAAGGCAGATAATTATCAAAATCTATCAAAGCATTGACTCCCTCCTAATTACGCTGATTTTTGAAGCTAACCTAGATATATCAATCAGAATTGTTCTAGTCTAGACATTAGGTAAGATCTATCTTATTAAAGGAGACGGTTAGCGTATAGCGAAAACTGGATAACGAAAACGGGACATCTTTGCTTATGGTGAAGTCACCACCCCTTAAGTAAGGTCACACCCTGTAAGTACCCTTGGGCAGGCTTCCGTTTAGCAGAGAATTCTCTTTCTCTCTCTTTTTATGTGGGATACCGAATGAAATAGCAATCAGCTTATATCTTTCCGCAGACGATATGTCGCAAGCTTGTTTGTCTGTTTCTTTTTCAAGATGGCGCGACGTACGTACGACTGTAACCAAATGCACCAGAAAAACATTGTCATTAAAACATATCGTCATTGAACATCGACTTTGTCATGAAAACATTTTTGGCTACTGACACAAATATGGCGCAGTTGCAAATGGTACCATTTATTCTTTCGAAATCGATAAATTTTGTCGACCATAGCCCATCACTTAATCCAAATAGAATGGAAATTCACGCGAATTCGCAATTTACTGGAAACTCGAATACGAATTCACCTCCAATTGGAAAGTAATGACTTCTTCATGCAATTATTTTATTTATTTAATCCAATTTAAATGCCAATAAAGCATGGTATTGGAATTAAAACAGAAGACCACAATTGGCGATTAAATTCGTTTTGTTCGTTGAAGCGTTATACTTTCAAGCGTGCCATACAATTTTATAGTTACTTATGGGAAAAATACGAACAAATTATTCATCAGAAGCGCTAAAATATCGCAGCGCAGCTATCAGATCCATACTAGTAACGTCACTCCCCATACTGCCTGCTAGGGAGTTAGGAAAAGTACTAGCTTGCTTCCAAGGGGTGAACCAGCCCATGAAGGTGTACAACTTTCCCTAAGGAATGAAATAAGGAGTCGTATAATAAAAAAAAGTTGACCTCTCATACAAAATATACCAGCCAACTTATTCAGGTTGTACGTGAGATCCAATTTTTTTTTATTTGTTGACCTATTCCTTGGGTAAAGTTCACTCCTTGAAGGGAGTTAGTACTTTTCCTAACACCCTGTATAGGCCACTGCTGGACGTAGGCCTCAAGGTACGCCACAAGGCACGATCTCTTCCTACACTCGAAATTCCCCATACCTACTATCTTTTGCCTGTACGTAAGCAGGTAACATTATGTAAGGTGTAGAAATAACAACTGATGTACCGACGGACGTGACTGAAAATGTTGAACATTATTATTAAGCCTATCCTGCTAAACAGTACCATTTTCTTTGCAAGTAAAAAAAAATAACTTTCCCCAATAAACGTAGGTCGAAATGTAAAAAAAAATTTGGAACTCCCATACAAAATTACCAACCGACCAAGTCAACTTGTGTGGGAGGACCAAAAAATTTTCTCATATTTCGACCATGTTTCTTGAGGAAAGTTGTTCAGGTTCATGGGCTGGTCCACCCCTTAAAATATTTGCAGCTAGTATTTTAACACCCTGTAATGTTAAAGTTTTTGAGTTGTAAATATTTCATAAGAACTATTTATTCTAGAGCATTGGAATATACTCAATCTTCTAATACACCATTAATCATTGTCGATTACAAATGAACTAAAGTTTATAAAGTCTACATGATCCATCTTCTTTGCTCAACATGTTCAACTATGTGGATCATCTGACTCGTTTTAGTTTTAAAGGGTTAAAACGTTTTCATTGAACAGGTCGGGAGAAAAAAAAGTTGGCGCTATACGAGACCATAGCGGCTATAACCAAAAAATACATACATACATACACAAATCACGCCTTTATCCCTTGCGGGGTAGGCAGAGCGTTAACGATCGTAAAATTACGGTCAATATCGCCACGTATGTCAAGTATTGAGGGTCCCTTCAGATGATTTGTGCATCACTGTAAAGACAGGTTGTCAGCCTGTCGCCTGAAATTGTTATACCTACACATGAAGCCCCTTGTCCGTTCTTGGAGTCAGAAGGTTCTAGAGTGACTGCTAAGCATTGGAAAACGTAGCAACGGAATCACAACTTCCTATCTCGAGTATTGTAAAGATCACGGATAGCCGTTGGAACGCAACCGGCTCAATATCGCAATCTAGAAGCTTTTAGGAGTAGCTTTCGGTAATTGACGTCTTACAGCTGCTCTCTCTCTTCGTGTGTGACACCGAGTCGTCCAACGACCTAATGAACCCTAGTGTCAGTTTTTTAGCTACTGCTGCTTTACGAAAGTAAGACTTCGAAAACTAGAAGTGGTATTTTCTTATATGGTTTTTAGAAGTATCGATTACAAACACAGGATTGTAATTCTATAGTCTGTAAGTTTAGGTACTTATCTTTTTGTAAACAAACTTTGTGTTAAACTGACAGTTCTGAAGTGTCACTTTCATACAAAGTTTGTTTACAAAAAGATAAGTACCTAAACTTGCAGACTATAAATTTATTAAAATAATCAAATAAATGTCAAGACAATGTCATAACTTCAAATTTACTTATTCCCTTATTATTATTGTTATTTTAAGTGAAAAGAAGACCGTAATTATTATTATTACTTATTTCTTTCAAAGTAATAAAATTTACATTTAGCTTTTTGTTAAAAAAGAGAAAAATGTAGGACACATCTTTCTATTTCTAATAACAATTTTATGAACCTAGTGTAAACGCGGCTCAGGTGGACTAAAAATTAGAACTAGCTAGTAATAAGTATAGTCAAAGTATCACCGAACTATGTACCTAGTATACATACATAGGTAACATTCAAAAGCTGGATAGAGTGAGAATTGCGAATATGCATGCACGTACGAATTTCGATTACATGACCTAACTCCGCTTTTAGGTTATCACGTTGCTGTTTGAATTCAGAATGCGAAAATTTCTGAAATAGGGTACGATTTTCAATGATGATTATTTTATAAGACAATAGAAAACTAAAATTTATCTTCGTAAAAATAAACATGACTTCCATGCAAAATTTTCGTAAAAAGGCTATCACAACTATATTTTATTTCTTAATCATTTATAATTTGATTTAGAATTCAGTTTCTTAATTTTTATAATAAAATCAGTCAGTTACATTTCTATACTGATTTTATTTTGCCTCACTAAACTCTTTTTGATATACCTGATGGCCTTCTTTCTATAGGATTTTGTCCCTTCTGCCTAATAAAGGTCTACAAAGAATTGCATTTCATACAAACAAGCCGTTACAAAGCATACTCTATTTCGGTGTAGGATATGTAATTGCGCGTCAGGGTGGACTAAAGGAAAGGACTTATCACTGGCGAGTGACTCGATTGCCGACTTCATTGAGGTCTGGGTACATAAAAACACGAAACATATATGATTTCGGCGAATTCATTACATAAATGGGAATTAGGATAGATTCAAGAAAAGGTCTCATCGCTGGCGATCGAATCGATTACCTACCAACTTCAGTGAGGTTCAAGTATGTAAAACACAAATCATACACGATTTCAGCGTAGTGTCGAATTAGGTTTTGTAAATGCGCATCAGGGCGGACTAAGCAAACGGTCTTATCGCAGCGAGCGACTAGATTTATGTTCCAACTTTATCTTTTCCTAGCCTCTGCAAGTTTAGCCAGGGTGGCTCTGCTAATTTTAGCCGAAGGGTTAAAAGGGCTATTCTTGCATAAAGGTTGTAGGTTTGACGTGACCTATATTAAGGTCATTACAAGTTCAGCACAAGTATTTTGAGAAACTGAGCAAATTTTCTGTGTAGCTTGTTTTCAAAGTACGGAATAAGAAATTGGGCCTTCCATACAAAATAAGTCATTGTTTAAAGATATTTGTACCTTTATTATTGTCATTTCTAAAAATACGTACTTAACAACCATTCAGTTTCATGAAAGATTGGCACTGTATTTAAAATGACCTTATTAATGTAGCTAATAAAGGTTTTTATTAGACACTGTTTTTAACCTGTTGGCTACGACTTTATACATAATTCGTGATCATTAATAAAAAACATTTATGATGACAATTTATTGTATTATCCTAATTGATATTTTATACATCTTACAGCCCATTACCCAAGGGAATACATAATACACAATACAATTACATCGCATATCTCACAGACTTTTGATTCCATAAAATATTACGTTTTCCACTACATTAACTTTGATTGATGAACCACTTCATTTATTATTTACCTTTATTGAACACAACAATGCATTACAATACGAGCAAATTGCATAAACAAGCTCGACTGTACAAGTTTTTGAGCAAAATACCTAGATTCTGGCTACCTTCAGCTATCAATCTGGAATATTGTTTTTCTCTATAAAATAAAAAAGGGATTTCCTCCTTAGCGCAAAAAGCACTGCCTATCAAAATTTCTTAAATAAAAAATGGCTGATTTTATATTTTTGGAATAGGTTTTTATTTCAATAAGAGCCAGTTCAATTAAGGCGGATCCCACACTTGACGCACGACGGACCGCTAAAATAACGCAGCGGTCTGTCAGATCTATACTCGAAATGTCAATCCCCATACTAAACCCGCTCAACCGCTGTCAACGCAGCGCTATAGCAGTGTCGTCCGTCGAGTGCGGATTTAGTATGGGGAGTGACGTTTTTAGTATGGATCTGACAAACCGCTGGGATATTTTAGCGGCCCAGTATTTACTTTCCTACCTATAAGTGTAACGGGAAGTAAAGTAAAAGCTAGAGTTACAATCGTTGGTTAAAGTTACAGTGAGATTCAGAGACCATCATGAAACAATGAAAATCGTGTAATCAAATACAACAAAAACCGAAAAGCATGTTATTTATGAAATGTTAAGATCATTGTAGACAAAAGTGTGCACGATATGTCTGTAAAGTTCCCTAAATCGTTCAGTTCCACCAATTAACTGGGTGAACGAATGAAACTACAAGTGAATGAATGAGACCGGGACCGGTCGCGAGCTAGGCCAAGTTTCTAGCCTATATTTATGATGGGGTTTATCGCTGGACTGAATTACGAGCTACCGCTTCCTATACGTCGGCTATATATCGAGGCGACAGTGAGAGACAGCGACTTCTGACCAAATGCTCTTATTTTTAGACCGTTGCCATTCCAGTGTTTGGATCTGACAGACCGCTGGGATATTTTAGCGGTATCCGCCTAAGTATTTACTTTCCTACCTACAAGCGAGGAACACTCTTGACGCACGACGGAGCGCAAAAATATCGAAACGGTCTGTCAGATCCATACTAGAAACGTCACTCGCCATACTAAAACCGCACTCGACGGATGACACTGCTATAGCGTTGCGTCAACAGCGGTTGAACGGTTTTAGTAAGGGGATTGACATTACTAGTATGGATCTGACAGACCGCTGAGATATTTTTGCTCTCCACCGTGCGTCAAGTGTGCGATCGGCCTACCGAGGGGACAGTGAGAGACAGTGACTGCTGGCCAAATGCTCTTATTTTTAGACCGTAGCTATTCCAGTGTTTGGCGGAATGGGCTGATGCTATTCTACGCCGGCATCACACGGTACTAATACCAAATAATACTAACTCTAGCTAGTCGCTCTATTACATCTAAGGTGGATCGCACACTTAACACAAGACGGAGCGCTAAAACATCGCAGCGGTCTGTCAGATCCATACTAGAAATGTGAAAACCGCTATCCCCATACCAAAACCGGTCAACGTCAACGCAGCGCTAGCGCAGCATCGTCCATCAAGTGTGTTTTTAGTATGGGGAGTGGCTTTTCTAGTATAGATCTGACGCTGCGATATTTTAGCGCTCTATCGTGCGTCAAGTGTGCGATCCGCGTATCGAGGGGACAGTGAGAAAAGTGACTGCTGACCAAATGCTCTTATTTTTAGACCGTTGCCATTCCAGCGATACACAACAGACTCTTTTGGCAATATTGACTCTCAGTAAAATGGCCAAAACCAAGAAAATGACATTTTTATGGAGATGTAATCGAGAATAACACATTAATTTTGTATTGCTTATAACTCTAGGCAGAATCTCTATGTTCTCGGGTCTGTAGGGTTGTTTTCCGAGCGTGTGCCAGTTCAGACTAAATGACGTGATTGTCGAAAGAACAATGAGTAGTTTCTCAGGCCGGGGCTCTGAAGTAGGCTCGGCGTATACGCGTGAGCGTTGCCGAAAGCGAGTGGGCAGATCGCACCGATCTATCAATAGTAAGAAATTTACCGTTTCAGTCCATTTAAACATACTCATTTGGTCCCCGCTGCTCGACTGTACTTTAGAGCCCTGGCCGATATCAGGTAAAATCGCTCGTAAACATCATGATGACTGGAAAAGTCGATGGCAAACGACCGAGACGTCGAAGTCCAAATACGCTCGACACTAGACACCAAGCAGTACGATGCACTCGACGTCGCCAAAGATACGCTGCAATGGAAAAATCAACATAAATCATCGTGCACGAGAAAATAATATCCCATCGGGGAAGTCATGAACCTCAGTGATAAGGATTACGAAGCGAAGGAGGAAATATGTACCTGAGTTAGCTATAGTTAGTATTCTTTGCCTGAGTCACAATTTCAACCACCCAGTCCACAACCCAGATTTACGTCAGCCATATATCTACACGACAACTGTCTGCGTGTCTGTCCCTATCCGTAACTAGTGACTAAGTAAACGACCTAGAACGGTCTGGGCTTCCGAGCTAAATCAAGATAATTTATACACTACTCATGCCAACCCCTGTGGGAATTTAAGGTGCTTCTCACATGAATACTTACCGCAAGGTTTTGCAGGTAATTTCAAAACGAGATTTGTAATAAATAGTGCATTACAGCGTTTCTACATTTATCCGGTCCGGCTGCTAGATGTAGGAAGTAGCCTTCCGACAATATTTTAATGCTGGAAAACGCTTTTCTACCTATCCGGTAAAAGACGGACAATAAAATGACGTCATGGTAGAGTTCAAAGAGTACCGTTACAATCCAAATTTAAGATTAGAAAATTCCCGGACCGATAAAAGTCTGATACCGGAAGAGTGGAAAAGCATGTATAGTAGTGTAATATGGATTCTAAATCAGATCGGAAATTGACGGATTGGCAAATGACGGATGCCGGAGAGGTGGAGAAAGGCCCGACTTCAAAATCTTCAAACTTGAATTTCAATAGTATAATGCACTTCTTCTTTCTTCTTTTCGTGTGGGACACCGAGTCGACCATCGACCCAGTGAACCCTAGTGTCAGAATTTTTCAACCGCCTTCTACAAGTAGCAGGCTTCTGACATGGTTGTGTTACGACCGCCGTCTAAGTAATCATAGACAGCAACCGGGACCTACGGCTTAACGTGCCATCCGAAACACGGAACCATCTTTCTTACGGACAATCGGGTGGTTCAGCCCGCAATGTCATAACCAGACTGGGAACAAATTCACAAAGTGATAAATATCAACTTTGTGAGTGACCCACCGAGAATCGAACCCGGAACCTTGTGCGTCAAAGGCAGTCGCACTGCCACTGCGCCACATCGGTCGTCAATGCACTGGCGGTGCTGATTATGATTCCTTCCCTAGTGGGGAAGTTTTTGTCATACTCATCACGCTTGGCAAGCTGATTGGTGAGCGCAGCGTAAGTGTTATGTTCACAAAGAACTCAGCTGACCATTCCCAGGATTCATCTTAAGCTTTTTACGACACCCGCCCGTTGAAATGTGGTGATGCTCTTCTAAGTCATTACCATTTGACCACTGGCTTACAATTCAGGAATCTACAAGCGTGCCAAAACCACACTAAAATCTGCCAAAAACTGCAAAATAAGCATGCGGCCGTGTATTGCCTACTCTACATCATTCTCCTTGCCTTATCCCGTCCTCTGTCGGGGTTGGCTACCTAACCCAGGGGAATTGACGTGGAACCTAGTTTTTACGCTACATAGGTTAAGTCACATTCGAATATCATCTGATTTTAAATTTTATTTGAATGTGGGTTTCATCTCGATGTTTTTCCTTCACCGTAAGAGCAGTCGGTAAATGTACGTGAGTAAAAACACATTAGTGCATGGTGGGGATCGAACTCGGGTCTCACGATTGTAAGACCGGTGTCCTATCCACTTGGCCACCGATGCTCATTTGCATATTCATATATATATTCATATTGCATACTCTAAACGTACAACAAAAATATCTCCATTGTAGTAGTCAAGCAAAAAAAAAAACAAAATATCATTACTCCAGCTCTTCAACCTCTATTAAAAATAATATCTCGCTAAGACGTATTTAATCTTTCTTCATCTCTGGCTTTATTGAAATGATTTTCTTTCCAAAATACTTACCGAGCGCCCACTTCTAAGCGTTGGTATTAAACGAGACTTTGTCCCCCTCTTATTATGATGACACTCTCGATAGGCATGGGAACAATCAGTTAAGTAACAGTTCCAATACTAGTCATGGAAATAACTAACATACTAGAATAAAAGTCAAAACAAAAGTCAGAGCACCAAGCGCGAGGGTGCGGGGGACGCGAAGGGCGAGTATTAACCATAAACGTGGCGCCACTGTCATAGTGAGGTATAAGCTAAGTGGCCTCAAACGGTGTTGTCTTCTCAATGATATTAGTAACATATTTGGAATCTGATTGGTAATTTGCTTTGTTGTGTCACGGATTCTATAGCTTGTGACCTTCTTTCTTTTTTTGAAGTATTTTCTTTTCAAGCAGAAAACTAATAGAATCTATAACTCTACAACTTTAGTTGTGCTATCATAATTTCAATTTATTCTTAGCGCCTGTCGTTACTTGCTGTGTTTTTATAACAAATGTGAACGAAGAACATACATAGCGACATAGTTACAAAAAGGAGAAGATATTTTTCGAGTAGCATTAACCGCTCTTGTAAACAGTAGATATTTTTTTTTCTTTTTTTGTATTGGACAATAAAACGAAAATATATATAAACCTTAAACCAGTGATTGTGATATTTGTGATTGTAATAAGCGCACCCCTATTCTCAAGAGCACTGATGCTATTAAAGAAACGTTTTTTGTTCGCTCTCTCTAGGATTGTCATTTGTTTTGACAACGCGGTTTATTTCTCACAAAGTCGTTTGCGAGAATTACAGAGTCTGCACTTGTTGTTATTACGATAATTGAGAAGATTTCTCTCTCTCTGAGTTTTCTTGAAGAATGTTTGTAAGGCGAGGGCAAATGTATGAAATATATTATAGTACTATAAGAAGCATGTCAAGATGGTTATTTAAGAGATCAACATATTCTGGTATTCTGTGCGATTTTTGTTACTAACCTATACCTATTGCTTGCTGTATCAAATGCAGTGGTTGAGGCCCGTATAGCCATGGGTGTAGGATGGGTGTAGAAATACTAGCTAAAAATATTTTACAGGCTAAATTAGCACATTAAACTGCACTGCAGGTCAAAATATGGAAAATATTTTGGACCACCCCATTAAAAACTTACGTGGTCGGCTGATGGTACATTTTGTATGGGACGTCCAAAATGTGTCCTTCTTTCGACCTATGCACCTTGGGGAAAGTTGTTCAGTTTTGTTGACTGGTAAGGTCATTAAAATATTTTTTATCTGCCTGTACCTATAGCAACAATGGTCAAAATCCGAGATTGAAAATAAATGCTTCAAATATTGCTCCCGATGTTTCTTACATTTTTTTGTTCAGAGCTTGATAGATAGCTTAGAAAAGTAAATCAATTAATGTTTTCATTGAAATCTTTTAAGATCTTATTCTCTGCAGAAATAGATAACAGAGATATATGTACTTGATTAGATAAGGGCCCCAGTTTAAATTCAGTTAGCATTTAAGGGCCCTTCAGAACTGCTTTTAATTTTCTTTTGATCATATTCTAAACTAATCTAACTTTGAATCTAAATAAGATTTGGCGATAAACCAATTAATTTGTAAACGAGTTTTCTCTTTCTTCTCGAACTTAGTACTTTATGTATTTATCTTATCTCACTTCAAACTAGAATATACAACACTGCCTCGGTATACTTCATTCGCTCAGATAGTGTCACGACCATCGTAATTTGACCTCCATGCTCGATATATGCACGTACGGGCGCGCACAGATAGTTACGCTGGTCGCGACACCATCTAACTGAATGAGCTATAAGCGTAGCGACCGATGACTTATGGGGGGCTGGTAGCGACTGGATCTTTTCTTCTTTTTCGTGTGGGACACCGAGTCGTCTAACGACCGGATGAACCTTGGATGGACTCTTGTCAGACGTTACCTACCTGGGGGTGGCCATCCAGCAACACAAGAAATAGTCAACAGCGTTCATTGTGAATACAATCCTTTGCACAACCATCCAAAACATCTGCCAAATGTGGTGACCACGGAAAACAGCAGCCAACTGAGGTAGTAAAATTTTCAACAGATGCTGCAAGCTATGCATACATAAATACACAAATCATGCCTTTATTGCAAATGATCGTAAAATTACGGTCATTATCGCCACGTCTGACAAGTACTTAGGGCCCCTTCAGATGATTCGTGTATCACTGTAGTGACAGGTTCTCAGCCTGTCGCCTACAGTTGTAATACGTGGTAATGCACATCAAACCCTCGAGTCCCTTAGCTGTCTCTTACAACACCCGCGGGAAGAATTGGGGTGATAGTATTCTATGCCGACATCACACGGAAAGCTATGGTTGCCGATATTTAAAAAAGATCTCAGGATCTTACCACAAAAAGTTAGATGTTTAAGAATACCTCCATACAAAAAAAACGCAACTCGTTCAACCCAAGTCCAACGCGAGAGCTTTTTGTACGAAGACTTCCAGTGTCAAGGTATTCAACTCCGGTAGATTATGCAAAAGGAAACCGGCCATTGTACGCCACTGGACCAGGGACGGACCCAGGGATGGTTATAATCAACAAAATGATATTACCGGGATCCTTTGGCAAACGGCTTGTACAGAGATGTGTGGGGTAAGGAGTAAGATGTAGCGGATTAAAATTAGTACCATGTGCACCGGCTTAGAATAGCATCACTCCAATTATACACGTGGGTGTCGTAAAATTTTACTAAGGAATCAATAATTCATCCAGGGAATAGGCAAAATGAATGTAACATACACAGCGCTCTTCAATCCGCCTTCCAAGCGTGGTGGGTATGCAATACCCTACGATAGGGGGAGGGAGGTCCATATCCAGCAGTGGATTGTAAGGTTTAAGGTTGAAGGAGTAAGAATTGTAAACATCGGGATCTCAGAAACGACTCCAACGATATTCATATAATTCAAAAATCTTTGTGTTTTGACGTACAACGCCATCTTTTGAGGCGTAATAAAACTAAAATCCGAGCGATCACAACTTGGTACAACCACAACCCATTTTCGATTCCTAGCTTGCCTCCTAGTAAGTATTCCAGTAGGTATTAATTTTATTAAGGCAAAAGGGAGTCGGCGTGGAGGGATTCGGCATGGAGGGATTCTAAGCAAAGAGAATATTTCTCAAACAATCATTCGTTACTTACATTCTGCTATAACTAAAAAATCGCTTAAGTTTCCGCCTTGTCCCACTCGCCTCGACATCATTATCTGCCCAGCACAAGCGTGAGATTAGAGAGGACTATTTCATTATATTTTTCCGGGGTATTTCATTCCTGGGAGCTCGACTTACGGGGGCTTTCCACTGTACGGAGTGATCAAAGAAAAAATGTCGTTGATATGCCTTTGGAGTGCTTTTGATACGTGGAGATATTATTAGGTAGCTGTCTAATAATGAGATGGAAGTATGATAATAATGAGGTATTATTTTACGGTATATTTGGGTCCTACTTTCTTTCTTTACGTATGGGACACCGATTCGTCGAATTTGGGTCCTAGAATATCTATGTACTTGGACTATGTTATTTCTCGTGCAAAATATTTTTTTGTTGCTCATGTGCGATATTTGCGGGTATCTGTTAATTTTGTATGAAGTTTGATTTTGAGCATGCAAGTAAAATACTTATCATTTTGAATTACCTATTGGTTTTTGTATTATGTATGTATACATAAAAATACCTACTATATAAAGGAGACATGAACATGATACGGGCCACCTATCTTTGGAGGAGTTTTTCGACATCACTGTTTGATTCAAGTTAGTAAGCGTCGTACAAACTGATATATCATCCCAGTGAACAAAATGGATGCTATTTAAAATCGGCACCTTATGAAAAGCGGTAATGATAAATAAGATATCTTTGGTGGTAATATTTTTCATACAACCCTAATCTTAACAGCTACAACAGTCATGGACATACAAATAAAAATGCGTGAATTCATACAGTGAGAATGCCTCTTTATCCAGGGCCGGTCCGAGTGAAATTAATGCGTTTTATGTCTCTCTCAGTTTGTATCAGATTGTGGCGACGGTCTCTTCCACATCAGTACTTTACTACTTCTTGGGTGTGCGTTATTGAATCAACGGCCCTGGGGTAGGACATAACATGCTAAATGGGATATTATCTAGCCAATTTTCAAGCGTACCTATATGGCAGTTTCTTTCCAAGGAAATGTATTTATTGTTGTTGAGTATCAAAAACTCAAATGTAAAAATATAAACGTAATCTATCGCAACCATTTTATTGTCGTCAGTGAACGCAATGCAATCTGCACAGAGCAAAAATGACACTTGCCTCACTCGCTTGACATCTGTTGTCTGTTGCCATCTGATAGGTACGACATCATAAAATAAAGTAACTCGAGATCTGTCATATAGAAAAGCTTAGAAAAGTCTCCATTAAAGGGAAGTCGTGGGCAAAACGGTATGAATACAAGTAATTTATACAACCTTGGCTTACGAGTAAGATGGTTCTCACTTACAATTAACGCACAAAGGAGCACTATTTTAGTGCATCCGTAACGCATACGTCTGTCCGATACAAGGATATTTCCCCCGTAATAAAAAGGTAAAAACCGACGTTGACGCACGTCCAACGGATGAACCTGCGTCGACGGATGCGTCTATCAAACAACGCCAGTTTATCCGGCGTCAACGTCAGTTTTTAAAATGGTAATTTGTTATTTTCTTACATCTTACAGAGACGCATACGTTACGAGTGCGCTACAAATGCGCAGCGTCGTGCGTAAGATGTCAGTTTGGCCTTATCCCAGGAAGAACAGATCGGACTGAATCTATCTGGTACCTACATATCGGTTGTTTCCAAGAAGGAGATAAACTAGGAAAGTTGCCCATCAAAAGTAAAAAAAAGCTATAAAAATAAATCTCATACTATTCGTCTGTCCCACACTGACTCACACACGGCAATAACACGGATCAGCGCGCGGACAAAATTGTTTGTTGTGTGTTTAGTTCCATTATTTCCTCCACGGTTCCGTTTTCCTAGTTCCGCTTTTATTCGGGCCAATGTTTATGGTTCAGAAGTTCACGACCATTACCCTTATGGGAATAAAACCAGAACAATATTACCTGGAAGTGTAGCAAGCTGAAATAGCAGTGAGCTAGTCACATCTGTCGTAGAACCGATGGACGTGGGGTCTACGCCTCGGCAGGCGTAGCGTTGGACGCCCTCAGGTCAAATAGTCCATGTAGAAATAAAATGCGTATATTTTGAACTCCTGTTGAGTTAATTAGAAAGATAAATTTAAATTAGCACAAACACGGTTTGGCCATCTTGCAAGAAGAGTATGAAGAAGTTGCTATATTAGAAAATCTTAGTCGTTTACAGTGTTGCCAATATAAAATAAGTTTCAGAAAAAGTAGTTTTTATCTAATGTTCATTATTTCAAATTAAAATTGTCTTCATGCCTGACACGCCAAACGGGCTAAAAGCTTTTTAAATCGGTCTAAAGCTTTTGTATGAAAATACTGGAAGTATGACGTCATTTTGCGCTTTTATGGATGGCATCAAAACACTTATTCAATGAAACTTTGAATATTACGAAAAACTTTGAATAGAGTAAGTATGTAGATAATATTTTTGGACAAAGTTTTAAACGTAGAACTTTTCTATTTTATTAATGACCCAGTCAACTAGCGAATTCTCTATGGCGTCTGTAGTTCCAATACCTACACTCGTAAACGTCACATGAATCACAAAGCCAGGGTCAAAGGCGCATCGCACACTTAACGCATGACGGACCGCTAAAGTATCGCAGCGGTGTGTCAGATCCATACTAGAAACGTCACTCCCCATACTAAAACCGCACTCGACCGGACAACACTGCGATAGCGCTGCGTCGACAGCGGTTGAGCGGTTTTAGCATGGGGATTGACATTTCTAGTATGGATCTGACAAAACGCTGCGATATTTTAGCGGTCTGTCGTGCGTTAAGTGTGCGATCCAACAAAGCCCGAAATGTTGACGCGTAAACCCGCGTACACAAAGCCACCAGAAAATAAAGCTGATTCCGATACAATGTTTGTTGTGTGTCGTGCCCCTAATACCACGAGTGAGCTGATGACAAAACATTTCACCGTCTATTTTGTCACAGTACAAAATTATGCAGTAGTTGTAGTTGGTTGCAGTGCGTGCGATCCAAATCCGCTATCGCGTCTTTTTCTTCTTTTCGTATGGGACACCGAGTCGTGCAGCGACCCAGTGAACTCTAGTGTCAGAGTCTTTCAACCGCCTACTAACTAATGGCAGGCCGTTGACATGGATAAGTAATGACCGCCGTCTAAGTTATCATAGACAGCTACCGGTAACATGGAACCACGGACAAGGAAGGTTCAGCCTACACTTTCCTAACTAAACAGATTGGAAACAAATTCACAAAGTGATAAATATCAACTTTATGAGTGCCCCTCAACTCCACAATCTAATTATAAGTTCTGGTTCTGATCTGCCAATGATGTTAAAGAACTGCGGATAAAACTATAGATGAGAAAGAGAAATTGCGTAGTTTTTATACTAAAGTATAGTGAGGGCGAGGGCTGCAGGGTTGAGATAAATAAGACAACTGTCTTTGTTGAGAGGTAAAGTAAGAATGTTTTATTGGTCTTAATAATTAATAAAGAAACCTTAAATGCTAACTAAACACTTCAATTATTGTATTATATTTCATCACATTTGGTGTCGATGCACCCACCTTTCAGCTAAGTCATGATTGACCTAGATGCAAGTTGAGTTGCATACTACACCACCCCTCTTACAGAAAATAAAAATATTTTTAAATTAAACTAAATAAAATATTTTTATGTATATACCAATAAATAAACACAAAATCAAAATGTAGTACAAAACAAAACCTATTATTGCCTTACAACACTATTGGGTAAATGGCTTTGTATTATTTTTATGGGTTATATATTCCTTCCCATTTTTCAAAATTTTGACATTCGGAGACATGTCAGAAATAACTTTATAAGGACCAGTATATATGCTGTCCAATTTATCTCCAGTTTGATTACGTAATAATACAAGGTCATTTTCCCTGTAAATAATAGAGTTACAATTTTTATTATAAATTTCTCGTCTATGCTCTTTGCTTACAATTAAATTCTGTCTAGCATCTGCTTGTGCTCTCTGTAATCTGTATTTCAACTCTTTAGGATAACTATCGTAGTTGTATAATGGATCTATTTCACCTTTTAAATTTCTAGGTAGATTACAAATTTTCCCAAAAACTAATTCAAAAGGAGTATACTTTGTCTCGGTATGTACACTTGTATTAAATGAAAAACACCAATAAGGTAACCATGTACTCCAATTTGTTGAGTTATTACGACACTGAATTCTGAGATAAGCACCTAACGATTTGTGCGTGTTTTCTAAAGCACCTAGCGTCTGATGATGATAAGCAGTTGAGTTTAGTTTTTTAATGTTAAGTAAAGAGCAAATTTCAGACATGACTGATGACATGAACTCTGTTCCCTGATCAGTAAGAATTTCCTGAGGGCTACCGTATCGAAGTACGAAGTTGTTAACGAAACTCTGTGCTACAGTTACCGTATCCTTTCTCTGTAGAGGATAGGCTTCTACGAATTTACTTAAATCGCATTGTAGCGTTAAAATATACTTATTACCTAATTCATCTACTTCTAGGGGGCCCATTATATCTAAACTTATTCTCTGAAAAGACGAATTCGCTGTGCATGTCAAGGACAATGGTTCCTTAACGTGCTTATTCGAGTGTTTCTCGAATTGACATTGTTTACACCGATTAACGTACTTCGCTACGTCTTTATTCATGCCTGGCCAATAATAATACTTTTTGATATTATTTAACATCCTATTGATGCCTGCGTGTCCACTCGTTGGCAGAATATGAAAATCGTTTAATATCAACGTTTTATCATCGCTATTCACAACTCTTTGAATAGTCTTCGTAATTAAAAATCGCGGGAACAAAATATTAAGTCTCTTTGCTTCTTTTATTAATATTTTCATGCATGAATCTATCTCTTTATTTTTTACTATTAATATTTCTTCGATATTAAGTCTTTTGCATAAGGCTTCCAAGTCCCTCGCTAACACCTCTGGGGTCGATAACGATCGGGTACTCAGATAAATCGAAGCTTGTGACGTCACATATACACAACAACCCGCATTGGATACTATATTACTTCTTTCACATGTGTAACTATCAATATTATCCACAAAAATGAGCTCTGTTATATCCTTAGGAACTTTAAGAACTTCAACAGCTACAGGTTGATCAGACCCGTGTGCCGTACTATTCTCTGACGTTTGACGCTGGTCAGTTTCTAGTTTTTTCCTTTGTGACCGGGTCAGAACGGAAACTACTTGAGTTTGCATTTCTTTCAAGGTGTCACTTGTAATGGGAATGCGACTTAATGCATCTGCAGCTACATTGTCTCGCCCCGCTACATATTCTATCTCAAAATCGTATTCTTCTAGGTAAAGTCTAAACTTAGTTAACCTACTTGATGGATCTTTGAGGCTAAACAAATAAATTAAAGGTTTATGGTCAGTTATGATTTTGAACTTTCTCCCATATAAATACGGTCGAAAATGTCTCACACTCCAAACAATGGCTAACAGTTCTAATTCAATAATGGGATACCGCGTTTCGGCTGGCTTTAAATTACGACTAGCGTATGCTACAACTTGACCATTTCCATTAGACAAAACGGAACCTATCCCAGTTTTCGAAGCATCTGTCTGAAGGCGAAAAATATTTTGATCTGAAAATTCAGGATAAACCAATACAGGTGAATGTACTAAAGCATATCTCAAGGTCTCAAAAGCTATCTGGCATTCGGATGTCCACTGAAACTTGGCATCCTTTTTGCATAACTTATGTAATGGATAAACAATACTGGCAAAATTTGGAACAAATCGTCTGTAATAATTTGCAAACGCAACGAAACGTTTGACTTCGTCATTGTTCGTTGGTATAGGATAATTTTGCACTGCTTGTATTTTATCATTGTCAGGCAAAATACCTTGCGATGTGATTCTGTGACCTAAATAAATAATTTCTGTTCGCAAGAAATCACACTTCAATGGATTTAATTTTAAATTGATCTTTCGAAACCTTTCTAGAACATTAATTAAGTTTTTGTTATGATTTTCTATGTTTTTCCCAATAACAATACAATCGTCTAGATAAACAAATGCCTGCTTGTAATTAATACCTGACATAGCAATGGTCATTAAACGTGAAAAAACACTAGGAGACGTCTTCAGACCCATAGGGCATCGTTTCATCTGATACATCTTATTATTTGCTGTAAAAGCCGTGGGTTTTCGTGAACTTTCATCTAAAGAAATCTGATACATTTTGTCTACGCTGAAAGCTGTATATTTTCGCGACTGTTCGTCAAGCGACAACTGGTAATAGCTCTGTGAAAGGTCTAATTTGGAAAAGTATATACTTCCTGAAAGTGAATCTAGTATATCTGTTATGTTAGGTAACGGAAACTTGTCATCTTTTATACAATTATTCAAATTTCGATAATCTATCACTAATCGCCACTTTTTCTCATTCGACCTATCGACTTTTTTGGGTACTAATAAAACTGGACTGGACCACTCGGATGTGGCCTCTTCAATGATATCATTTTTTAACATTTCGTCAATCTGTCTCTGAACTTCCTGTCTCTGAGAAAACGGTATTCTATAAGGCTTGGTATATACAGGAGTGACGTTGTCTTTTATAGTTATTTTATGTGACATTAAATTAGTCGTACTTAGCTTGTCGCCGGGCAGATGAAAAACATCTGCATACTTGGCACAAATGGACTCGATACTAAGTTTTTGTTCGCTATTCAATTCTGATAAATTTAACAACTCAAACAATTTTTTAACGCGATCTACCGAAATGCCTTCTTCATGAAAATTACAGACTTCATATTCGTCTAATTTATGAATTTCAAAGTCAGCAAAATCTATGGATACTTCTTTGTCTGTCGTATTAAGTATCCTTATCGGGACTGAACCATTCTTTGGTTTTGTTATCAACCCTGCTACAAAAACTCCCTCTGCTATTTCCCTTGACAGAACAACACAATCACTGTCCAACTTAGTCGGAATGTGCTTAATTGTCTCACAGCGTGGAGATATAAAGTGACTGTAACTGACTTTACTTTTTATCGGAACATTTACGGTTTTATCATTTGACGTTAACCGTAGAACATCATCTTTGTAATCAATTATTGCTCCGAACCGAATAAAGAAATTTTCTCCTATTATTCCATCTACTTCGCACATTAATTCCTTAAACACGTAAAACTTTTGTCTAAAGTATAAGCCATTAATCTCTAGATCTAAATATAAATAACCTACTGATTCTAACCTACCGCTTATACCTCTTATAATTATCTTATCGTTGCGCAACTGTCCTAATAAATTATTTCTACTAACCCAATCATACTTTAAGATGCATATGCTTGCACCACTATCTGCTAGTACATCAATAACCGAATTACTGATATTAAACCTAACCGTACTCGTATTGTTAAAACTATAAATATAATTCTCAAAGGGAACGAAAAAAAAACGTTCTTGTTACTCATTTCACCTGCTTGTGACTCATTATTGTCACTATTGTCTTGATCTTGCAAGACGTGGTGAATTCGCGGAAAACGTACGGGACGTTCGGCGGCGGTACGGCGTGAGGTCGACGGTCGGCCTCCACGATTGCTACGTCCGCGCGATCCGCGATGTCCGCTGACCGAAGGGCCAGAAAAACGACACTGGGTCATGTTGTTTGGCGCATTGAACTTTGCGCTCGAGAAATGTGAATGGCGGTTATAATTATTGTTATAATTACCTCGGGCGTTTCCTCGAAATACATTGCGCGCCGGGGTATTATAGTGCCTTACCCGCATGACCTGATCATTATTGACACTTAGAGTCTGCTCGTCTATGGCAGCTCTAATAGCCTCTGGTAAAGATTCAAACTGTCGTGAAGCTATAATCGTACTTAAACGCGTGTTAGATAAACCGTCTGCAAAGCGTTTAATTGCAACTTTTTCATTTAAGGGACGCAGAATTGCATACTTAGTGTCATCCCCGTCCGACTGAGATATAGTGAGATTCACAAACAATTCTTCTAACTCTGCACCGAATGACTCTACCGATCTGTGACCTTGTCTGGCAGTTTGCAGTTTCGATTGAATCGAGACAGCTGATTTCTTTTGAATCAGGTGTTTCTTCATGTCAGCTAAAAGCAAATCTACTGTGGTATAAGTGGTCTTTAAACGAAGTTTCGCACTTGCAGATAACCTCATTTTCAAAACAAAATCGATCAGTTGTGTATGGGTCGTTTCGGATATCATGGTTTTATATAGATCAATCGAATCTATAAGAGCCTTTGCTGTACCTTCCTGACCTGTCATCGGAGTTAGTACCGTGATAGCGGTTTTTAAATCAAAATCAGGTTTAGTTGCCATTTCGGATTCGTTTTCTTTTGGCTTGTAAGAAAGTAACACACTGTAAATTACCTTGATTTCTTTAACTACTTCATTAATCGAATCTATATCTCTAGGGGCTATCTCAGATTTTTCTATCAAGGATTTTACACGAGACAAAATATTTCCTAATTGAGAGTAAAGGGATTCCGCTTCCCGAAATTTAGACTGTGCTAAATCTGTATCTCTCCTACTTCCTAACTTACGCAAATATTCTTTTAAATAAAATATTTTATCTTTTAACGATTGAAGCTCAACTAACACACATGACATACCTAAATTAAGAAATTAACACCCTATATAAAACAATTAAATCATAATTAGTATAAATAAATGGAACAATAAATTCTCTCGGCGTCAGCAGATTATCGACCCGTCGCGGTAAACATTATTGAAGTCAGCTGATCCCTAAGTTATTATGTAAAACGCACTTACTAGTTTTTGTACTTAGGCAGTATAGTACATTGTTGTCGTCACAGGGTGGCCTTTCTTCTGAAGACGGAAAAGCTTGATTCGGACGCTGCGATGTCCTCGACGCTGCGTAGGGATGAAATCTTGACTTTTCTGCGCGCCGTGGTACGTTGTGGGCCGGGCTATACCCTGGACACCGTGGGCCGGAAAAACCCTGGACACCGCTCATTCTCTGCGACAATGTTGACGACGATGATGATTGTGCATCTAAACGGCGAAAGTGTTAGCCGTAGACTTGACGAGAAGTGCTGAGTTTAATTCTCGTCGTAGAGCTTGCACAGTGTTGCTACGACACTTCTTGTAGATGTAGTGAGATATTGCGACGATTAATATCACGATGATGACGATGAGTAAGATGTCTGTTGTAGTTACGCCTGTTGCATTTTTCTGAGTGGCTTGGGCATCTCCGCTGGCAGTTTGGGCGATGATAGTTTCTTCTTTTGAAATATTTTTTCCCATGTCGAAATTGGTAACTTCTGATAGTGCAACGGAACGACGAATTTGGATTACTGGAACCGGGCGAATTTTCTTGTTGTTTTGACGACGAAATTATTTTACTGGAACCGGGCGAATCTTCCAAATTGTTTCCAACGAAAATAGTGTACAGGAACCGGACGAATCTTCAATTTTGAGTCAACGACGAAATTGGTTAGCTGGAACTGGATGAATCTTCTAATTTTTCATTTTTTGTTTCTTCCCAATCTTCAATCTCCCACGTAGAGGTTCGTTGTTGCAGGTCGCCATAAAGTATAGTGAGGGCGAGGGCTGCAGGGTTGAGATAAATAAGACAACTGTCTTTGTTGAGAGGTAAAGTAAGAATGTTTTATTGGTCTTAATAATTAATAAAGAAACCTTAAATGCTAACTAAACACTTCAATTATTGTATTATATTTCATCACATTTGGTGTCGATGCACCCACCTTTCAGCTAAGTCATGATTGACCTAGATGCAAGTTGAGTTGCATACTACAATACAATAAACTGTAGATTGGTTGTTTTAATAGCTAAACTGCAATATTTAGACTAGATTTGCAGTAGTTTTGTTCGTCTATGCCTGTTACGTGCAGTTAATATACTGCTTCTTCTTTTTTACTATAGCTCCATGTTTATTGTCCGCTCTTTGTTTGTCCGGAGTGAGAAATCACCGATTAGCTTACTGTGGTAAACGTCGGCTTAGTCGGCCTGTGCTTATTATTTATTAGTAGACGTACTGTTTTTGTTCTACTGTAGTTTGCTTTGTTTGTTTAGGTGGTGGCGAAGTCACAAATCACAGACTTGCTTACAGTGTAAACGTCGCCTCATTTGGCCTAGTAGGCAAGAACGCCTCTGGCGGCTTTATTTCAACATTGGCTTAACTGTCCACTGCTGGACATAGACTTCCATTCCAATATTTACCACGCCTGGTGACGACCGATGTGGCGCAGTGGTAGTGCGACTGCCTTTGATGCAGAAGGTTCCATGTTCGATTCTCGGTGGGTCACTTACAAAGTTGATACTTATCACTTTGTAAATTTGTTCCCACTCTGGTTAGGACATTGCGAGCTGAACCACCCGATTGTCCGTAAGTAAGATGGTTCCGTGTTTCAGATGGCACGTTAAGCCGTAGGTCCCGGTTGTTGTCCATGATTACTTAGACGGCGGTCGTTACACAAGCATGTCAGAAGCCTGCTACCTACTGGTAGAAGGCGGTTGAAAAATACTGCTCATTCCCTGGATTCCTTTTGGTGGGTAGAAATGATGTATCTGCTCTATTCCTAGCTTACTGTCTTACCTAACCTAGGCAACGAATTTTAATGCGGTTTTTTAAGATTGAATGAGTAAAGAGGAAGGTTTGTTGGTGTGTAATAATATTCCGGGAAAACGTTTTATTCCCGTGGGAATACATGATTAGCAACAGGTGCGCTGGGCGGACCGCGAGTAAAATATAATATAATATTAAGGTCACTGATTTTTACTAACTTACATACATACATACATATATCACGCCTTTATCCCTTGCGGGGCAGGCAGAGCGTTAACGGCCGTAAGAATACGGTCGCTATCGCCACGTCTGACATTTTTGAGGATTGTTTTTCAAGGCTGTTCTAGAAAACATGTGTATCACCATAGTGACAGGTTGTCAGCCTGTCGCCTAAAAATTGTAATACACCTATACCCTCGAGTCCCTTAGTCGCCTCTTACGACACCCGCGGGAAGGATGTGGGGTGATGCTATTCTATGACGGCTTCATACGGCATACTAACATGTAGTTAATATACTATGTAATTTAACAGCGTTGTTAACTCTCTCTTTTGGCTGCCGCAGCGCGTTCGAATGTCTCAAATACGGTTTTTGTAAGTAGGGCGACAATATTTTTAGTATTTAAATAGATGAGTTAAAATAAAAAAAACTAAAATTGGACACGCTTTTCGGGTTAAGTGGATTGTGAGCTTTGTATGAAAGAATGAAGAATTTTTTCAGCACTTTTTTTTGTAATTTTAGTGTATTACATCGAGTTATTTTTTTCAGATTAGATAAATCACTTATTAAAGAAAAATTAAGACTTGTAAATAGTT
This sequence comes from Keiferia lycopersicella, assembly GCA_029255805.1. Classification (NCBI taxonomy): domain Eukaryota; kingdom Metazoa; phylum Arthropoda; class Insecta; order Lepidoptera; family Gelechiidae; genus Keiferia; species Keiferia lycopersicella. The sequence continues at coordinate 3,840,332 of JARACZ010000028.1, forward strand.
CCTGTATATAACGCAGGAAAACAAAGTATTTCAGCAATCTTTATAAAATTATGCAACGTACTTTTTATATGCTAATTGCAACCAATACTCCAAAGAAATTCAATTCGATCCGTTCTTGTCGCAGTCCGATCCGTGCGCCACAGAATAACTCCTATACCAAACAGAAGGTTGTTTGAACAACCATAATTCCAAATATTTCTAGGTGAGCCCTTGCTCCACCAAGCCGACCTGCTAGTTTTTATGGGCTCCGGAGCCAAAAACACATCACCATAAAAAACTCCTACAATGTCTTCTTAAAACAATATTTCCTGAGTATCCTGTATCCACACATCGTGTGGTCACCGTACACACGCCGCCTGGCGCACCCCAATTAGTCTGCGACTAACTAGCCTAATACTCTGGAAACACGTATATTAAATAAACCTGCCAGAATATTGCATGTCTTGAGCTACACTGATGAGAATGTGGGCTCATCTTCACAGAGATATGGAATCCTTTTGAAATTTTCCGTTTACTTAAGTATAGTCTTCATACACCGAGTTTCGGAGGTAATGTATTAAATTGAACCTTGTTTGGAGCTTTACATTGAAAAACTTTACAATATGATTTATCAATGAAAAAATTTTTACTTCAGAATCACCTGACCGACTTCGTAAGGAAGGTCGTTTTTAAAGAATTGGTCTCATATGGAAAATTCTTCAGAACGGTGTCCTAAACAATGTGTGCAATTTAATGAATTTTCTCCGAAACACAGTTTTATATTCAAAGCTGCGACCTTAGCATAGAGTTCATTTTTAATTTAGGCGAATCCTACACCTAACGTCCATTGGTCAGAAAATCTCTTGCGTTACAGATGCGCCAAAAATGCACCTACACGGACGTCAACTTTAACACCAGGGTTCATCGGCTCAGTGACTCACTCGAAAAAAGAAGAAGAACGGATTTCAAGCGAGAGAAACGACTAACTGCTGCAAAGGGCTTGGAATAAAATCGCTAAATATGTGCCTGCCAATGATGCGATCCCACGTGGTCTTTGTCACAACTATTAATGATACTAGTGACACAAACTTATGTCGATAGTACCATCAATGGTACTTCCGGGTCAGCAGTACCTACTGCTTAGTACTATCACATCCCGGGTGACACAAAATACCTAGTTATGATATAAATTCCCCAATTCCCATCCCAATTACGGCTACGATAATCGTAAATCGTAGCAAACATCTACGCTCTACTACTCGCCTGTTACGACACCCGCGGGAAAGACATGGGGTGATGCTATCCTAAGCTGACATTACACGGCACACCTAGATTCTTAAGTATATAGGGTGTAAAAAAAATACCTGCAAATATTTTAAGGTGTGAACCAGCCCATGAAACTAAACAACTTTCCCCAAGGAACATAGGAGGTTTATTTTTAGAAATAAGCTAACCTGTTGCTGTTCCATATGCTGTTTTCATTGTATTTTATTGTGTACAATAATTTTTGAACCTCCCATACAAAACTACCGAACGACAACGTCGATTTGTATGGGAGGTCCAAAAAAAATCTCATATTTCGACCTATGTTTCTTGGAGAAACTTGTTCAGTTTCGTAGTCTGATTCCCTCCTCAAAGTATTTGCATCTAATATTTTTACACCTTATATTATAATACGCCGTGTGATGCCGGCTTAGAATAGCATCACCCCATTTCCTACCCGTGGGTGTCGTAAAGGGCGACTGAGGGACTTGAGGGTTTCAGGTGTATTACAAGTTTTAGACGACAGGCTGACAACCTGTCACTATAGTGATACACAAATTATCTCAAACGGCCCTCTATATTTGTCTGACGTGGCGATAGCGACCGTATTTTTACGGCTGTTAAAACTCTGTCTACCCTGTGAGCGACAAAGGCATGATATATGTATGTATAAATGTATGTATGTATGTATTTATTATAATGATTGTTTTGTAATTTGGATTTTTACTTGCACTACCTCAACTAATAGCAATGGCGGCAGCAGTCACAGCTGCAGTAAATAAAAACAGCGAGCGCAGTGAAGAGCACACAGCTTCGGGGTTGAGAGGCGCACGGAACAAACATTTAGTAGAAATGTCATGAATACAAATATACTACTTTTTTGTAGGACACTGAGTCGTCCAACGACCCGATAAACCGTGGGGTAAGAGTTTTTCAATCGCCTACTAAGTTATCATAGACAGCAACTGGGACCTACGGCGTAACGTGCCCTCCAAAACACGGAACCATCATTCTTAAGGACAACCAGGTGGTTCTGCAATATCCTGACCAGAATTCAAGAAATATTTATATCAACTTCGTGAGTGCCCCATGGAGAATCGAACACGAACCTGTGTGCCGTAAATGTGTGGGTGTGTGGGTGTATTGCAGAAGATACAAGAAATATTCTGAGCTGCCAAATAAGTAGTTCATCAGCAATGCAGCTACTTAATGGCTACGATAAATCTGGGGTTTTATTTTATTTTACTTCTATCAGCATCCACTGTCTGTGCTCTCGATCAAACATTGTTCATCAAATTGATGTGCGTGAAATATTTGTCAGTCTTATACTATGTTGTGGAATTTCTCGGCGGATGACATCTGCGGTGCTGTCGAAACTATGGGACACTTACTCACGCTGCAACACCTGCAGAAAGCAAACTCTAGAGGCATTTCCGTGGCCAAGCACTGATCAAAGATTCTTTAACTTTTTACCGTCGACACGATGAAGATGAGGACTCTGTCATTTCAGTTCTAATTCCATATACATTTTTGTTTCTGTGCTCTCAATCAAACAGCTCTAGAAACATCCTTCGCTCATCAAATAGATAGCTTGCCGGCAGCGCCGCCCGGCGGATGTAAAATGTATTAGATCTGGCATTTTATTATTTGGCGCAGAAAATACTAGTACAAAAACTAACATTTCGTATTATTTAGCCGGTTCTCACACAGGTCACATTAATACGCGGTCTTCTTCTTCGTGTCAATGGCCGAACTATATATTTTCCTGCCAGTACTTGGCGACGGCAATGGCATTATCAGTCGTCGGATTCAGCTCTTCTTTACTAAAAGTGAACTGTAATAGAGGACAAACTAGTAAATGTGCTATTGCTTGGGAGGGGGCTTCACATTTATCACTTCTGCATACTGTCGGCATAGCCCTATTTCATATTTTCCCTGTATTGTTCTGCAACACAAGTACTGAAGAAGCGGAACCATAATAACTATAGTCTGTAAAATATAAGATGGACCTTATGTGATAGCATTTGCATCAAGGCCATAAACGTCACACGCATCATCCTATATTTTACAAACTCATCGAGGTAATATGTACTAGCGTACTGGAGTAGCTATTCTCAATGAAAGTTTTGCGCGTGACCTAGCGGCGGTGCAAGTCATAGATAACGAGTAATGCGCGCAGATGCGACAAATTGTGCATTACGTCTACTTGACACTGTCAGTAGGAACTAATAATCGGGAATATAATAAAAAGAGTACATTATCTAATATTATATTTTTAAATAAAACAAGTTTTGTAAGTTTATGTCGTTTTGTGTAGTGATCCGTGAATAATTTGATGGCAACCACGTTTCTTCGCTACGATCTTTCCGTACAAATTTCATCCACGCCTCTCTTTTTTCATGGCCCGGATGCGGAAACCTTTAAACAAGTTCAAATAAAAATAAACAGCAAGAACGGAAATATTTATTAACTTGAACCTCATTTTCACTTTGCGTAGTCAGTTAAAAGTATATATATTTACAATACTATACTACAATAACATTTCCACCCAAATTGACTGTTTTTTATTAATATGACTCATCTAAAGTGTCATGTCTGTACGTAATGTTGTTAATCTATGATTTTCGCCGAAATATGGCCGCCGCGTCCGAGCGCGCGGTGATTTTTTACAAAATTATGAAAATAATATTCCGATGCATGGTTTACTGATAAAATTAGATAACTTACATATGAAATGTTACTCCTTGGGCTATGTTTGAGTTACTCCTTGTTCGTTCTCGAATTGTTTGAGCAGTATCTTAGTACACAGCCTGGCATTTTGAAACTAGCACTGACACGTGACGTCGCGGCAAGCGGCGGGCTCAAACTAAGCGAGCTAGAGCGCGTGCTCTCTAACGCGTGTTACAAAAAGTGAAGGTGCGGTGTCTCCTCTAGTACGCTAGTACATATTACCTCGATGTACAAACTATAATAATGTGGAAGCAAACGCATCGCCGCGTGGCTGTCGCCAACTGTTTTCGTATGCAGGCTGGCTGTCAAATATCGCAATATACTGCGGCGTGTGTGCAATTTGTCTTACACTATTGTTTGAGGATAACAATTGTTTATTTGGAACAGCGACACAAATAAATAGTGAAAATCGTAAAACAATAGTGTATGCCTGCAGACTAGGTAGAAAATGTGAAGGAGCTTTTAAAATCGTAATTCAATTCCGTGTACGGAAGTATGCAACGACCACACGTATTTAAATTCTTATGACTTTATGTTTGGGTATGTGTGTATTTTAATAGGGTTTGTGAGAATCGCTGAGTTTAGTAGAACGTGTGATACGAACACAATTCGCAGTAGATTACCGCATGCAAAATTCAAAAATAGAGCTTCAGACTTTACGGACGTCCGTGCATATTATACCTATCACAGGTTAAGAAATTGAGCTCTAGGCCCACAGAAAATAACAATAACTTTCATCTCCCAAGAAAGAATTAAAAGTCTCGTCTCCAGTTTTTCCCAACTTTCCAGTTCATGGTTAACTTTGATTAACCCTTCGTTTAGCAACACAAAGAGGCCTTATAAAAGTCCACTTTATTTTTCTTCCATAATAACTCTTCGCGTTGGAGTATTCTTGTAGTTTTATTTTTTTACTGAAGTCGACTTTAAATGAGGAGTCGTCTGAACACTGCAACGGTCGGGGTGCAATCGGAACTCATTTATAGAAAAATATGTCGGAATAATTTCAAATTTTATCAAAAAAATACCATGGGATGCCTTAGAATAGCATCACCGTGGGGTGTGGATCCTTCCCGCGGGTGTCGTAAGAGGCGACTAGGGGACTCGAGAGTATTGTTGTATTACAATTTTCAGGCAACAGACTGACAACCTGTCACTAGTGATACACATGTTTTCTGAAACTACCTTGGAAAACAATCCTCACAAATGTCAGACGTGGTGATAGCGACCGTATTCTTACGGCCGTTAACGCTCTGCCTACCCCGCAAGGGATAAAGGCGTGATATATATATGTATGTATACGTATGTATCAAAAAAATTGTGGTTTCACTCGGTACCACTTGTTTTCCGTGGGAACGAAACATTTTCTCGGAATATTTTAAACATGTGAATCTTTCTTATGTATAACTCTGTCTATAAAAATAACCGTATCAAAATCCGTCCCGTAGTTAAAACTAGGTAGTGGCGATCAGTTTTTTTTCAAGAATTGTCCTTACATTTTTATGACAATACATAGGAAACTCCAACTCCTACTTTATGACAATCCATAGGAGTATATACATAACTTTTGCCCTTTTTCAGTTTCCCGATGACGCGATGAACCCTGATATCAGAGTTATTAAACCGTACAACTAGTTGTTGTGTAACGACCACAATCTTATTAATCATGTATAGCAACCAGGACCAGCTTAACATGCCATTTGAAGCACGGAACCACAATTTTTCTTTCTTCTTTCAATTCTAGTAGGAATGTTTCTTTGCTTTTTATAGCTAACCTTTTTGCTAGCTACTTTTTCTCAGGCGCTTTTTGAACAATCTTAATAAGTTGAGATTGGATCCCGAACTCGCTGGTGGAGTTTGCAATTTAAAGAAGAAGATAATCTAGTAGCCGAGCAAAGAGAAATAAAAGTCGTTCAAAGTTTGCCCGCGGTAACAAAGTGGCAAAGTACTAGGTATAAAAATTAAACAACGGAAAAATCTTAGTTTTTAAGGTACTTCTCAGACCCTCAATATTTTTCAGACGTAGCGATAGCGACCGTATTTTTACGGCCGTGTGCTCTGACTACCCGCAAGGGATAGAGGCGTGATGTTTGTGTATTTATATGTATGTACTTCTTAGACTTTTTGCACAACGTAGCGCTGGTTTAGCGTATTCGTAACGCATGCGTCGTCGGACGCAAGGAAATTTCAAATTCCCCATACTAAAAACTGACGTTGATGCAGGGCGTACAAGTCTGGAAGCCTGTTGCTAAAATACAGTATTCAAGAACGTTCCCGTCCCGCATCGCTTCGAGAAATTCCAAAACGCCCCTTCATTTGATTAGTCTCGATAAAAATTCAATCGGCATGCCAAAAATCTTGGAGAACAGCCAAAGTGGAATGCCGGTATCAAAACAGGTCGAAAAAAAAAATAGAACTATATAAATCTCACTTAACTTTTTTCGAAAGGGTTGCCCAGGGAGAAAAGGCACACAAATGGGAGTCCCCTCAAATAACAGAGATCGTAGAGCTCGAAGAAATATTATTCTGTACAGGGATGCACTCAGGAAGAATAAATAGAGATAAATGGGGCGCCTATTAATCTCTAATGCCCCAGTCGTAAGACACTGAGATCGTTCGCAGTGGTTGTATCAGGGGACAAAATATTTTTGGCACAGATTTAGAAAGTGTAATTTTCGGTATACGAAATAATTATTTACTAAAGCAATGTTTAAATTACAACATTCAAGTCAAATGTTTGAAAAATGTTTGAAAAAAAGTCCTAGACTTGGGGCTCAAAATACATAAATAATAATAAAAAAATATAACATCCTGATTATATTATCGAAATTTCTTTAGCTGACAAAATTTAGTATTTTATAAGTAGGGACCGGATTATATGCAACGTAAAATGCCTAAAATATGCATGCAAATATGCTTACAATGTGCACAAAAACTGCCAAATATGCAATATATGCAAGATCAAACTACAAGTTTTAGTTATAAAAACAAAATTATAATAATTTTTCTCACAAAGTCTACAATGTAGAACATTTCCGACGCGTATTAATGTTGCAAAACAATCGTTTATCCAATAAGAAACCGTCTGTTTATTGCGAGGTAAGGTTCTCTTACAAATTTTGACAGTTCAATGAGTGCCTTCGCCTACAATGAGTACAATTTTAGAAAATCATGCATAGTTGAAGGGTACAAAAAAAGACCCACTTAGCTCGAAAAATATTGAAAATCTGCTAGAAATATGCATCACAACAAGGTTCTAGAGGAAATATGCAATATGCGATGAAAACATCATAAATAATGCAAAATGCATATGCAAACATGCAATTTTATATAATCCGGCCTCTATCCATAAGTTCATATATATAAATCTTCCTGGATACAACCCTGTCACCCTCCCCTTGAGAGGTGTCCTTGAGAAATCTTTTGTGTACGTATTGATCTTAGTGTTTGCACGATAGTGGTCTTCGGGAGACAATATTATGTATGGCTATGCTCGTCTTACAATACAAACTTGTGTAGGAGGCTATTATTATAGTTTCTATTGTAATAAGATCTATGCCTTCAGTCCAGTATGTGTCTATGTCGTGTTTCTTTACTTTCTGTGTATAGTATTTGCAGACCAAAGGTTAGTACAATGGTTCTACTTAAGTATGTATGGACTGTGTCCTGTTCGACAAAGCTCCGAGATCTTCAAATACTGCCATAGAAAATATTTACCCCTGATAAACAGGGTGTTTTATATCAAGCAATTCAAGAGCAAAAGCCTCAACGATGAAGCATCTTCTAGAATAATACAGAACAAAAACGCAACGACTCGGTGTCCCAAACGAAAAGAAAGAAAGAAGATCTAAGGCCCTTCTCAGTAGTACGGTCTAGTAGGTGGCTAGCCACCGTGAAAAGTGTGTCACTGTTTTTAAAAAAGTTACCCACAGGAACATTTTTTCATAATAATAACTGTCCTATGTGTTAATGCAAGTTACCCTCTATCTGTGTGCCAAATTTCATAAAAATCGTGTCAGTAGTTTTGGCCTGAAGGAGTAACAAACAAACATGCAAACTTTCTCGTTTATAATATTAGTAGGATAGAACTAACTAAATACTCTCAACGGAGCTTACGAGTAACTAACACAAATAAATCTTGGCTAAACGCGATTTAAGCTCATGAGCTCTTTGCAACTCATGTTAATTCAGATATACCTACAAAACACAATTAACAACAATGATAAAATCATACCTACCTTATTCTGAAGATAAGTTGAGCCACCCTGTATAAAATCAATCGAAACTATCAGCGTACTTTCATCTTACTTTGTATTATATCATCTACCGGGAGTTTGTCAGTTTGTTTATTAAACTCAAAGTAATCTGGCAAACTATTTTTCGTGGAAGTAATTTTCGAAACGTCTCCAATGTTGAAACTAATCTCAAAAGTTCAGAAGTTTGATAAAGCTACCGGAGATAGCTTTGATAGGATATCCTTTGATACTAATACTTTTTCTTATTCTTAAAGAAATCTGGGGTCTTACCACAAAAAACTAACTCATATTTGACTAACGTTTATAGGTCAGTATGGCTAACTAGTGGGCGCCCGCGGCTCCACTTGCGTGGATGTCGGTTTTAATCCTGTAGCATCCCACAGAAAATTATTTAAGTTATTACTGTGTGCATTTAATGACAATCGGTTCACTATTTTTAGCGTGAAGGAGTAACAACTTTCGCATTTATAATATTAGTAGGATATACAAGGTGTAACTTTAAATGCGCAAAACCTCAGACACTCTCAATCAGCCCATAAAACTGAACAACTTTCCCCAAGAAACATAGTTAGAAATATGAAAAAAAAAATTTGCCCTCCCACACAAAATTACCGACCGACCAATTACATTTGGATGGGACGTAGATTTTTTTCTCACATTTCGATCTATGTTTCTTGGGGAAAGTTGTTCAGTTTCATGGGCTGATTGACGGTGTCTGAGGTTTTGCGCATTTAAAGTTACACCTTGCATAGTAGGATATCCCCCAAAGAGAGGAGCATGTCCATGTGAGGCTGTGGCGGTTGTGGTATTAGTAGTATTACATACGTATACATACATACATATATCACGCCTTAGTAACAAACAAACATACAAACTTTTGCATTTATAGTACGATTAGTAGCATGGCCAGGTTTTAAGAGTGTTGATTAATCTCTAGCAATGGTCCAAAGAAAGTAACAATACAAACTATCAGATCTAACCAAGTCTTTCAATTTTATGACAGCCGGTAACTACATACGTACAAAGGTTTCATATTTTATCATTACGGAATAGAACATCTCATCATTCTGCTTGCCTTATCCTGTTCTCTGTCGGGGTTGGCAACTTACCCTAGGGGTATTTCACGTGGAATCAAATTTTTACACAGAGCGACGGCCATCTGACCTCTGCAACCTGAAGAATAACCTGACCCGAATCCTAGATTAAATCACATTCAAATACCATCTGAATTCAAATTTTATTTGAATTTGGGTTACATCACGATGTTTTTCCTTCACCGTAAGAGCAGTCGGTAAATGTAATGTGAGTAAAAACACATATGCCTTTAGATTGATGAACATGTACGTAACCTCGGTAAAGCCTGAGTCTTGGTTAATTCAGTTAAAATCTAGAACACACATTTACATACAGCAAACAAAGCTTAAGGCGCATCGCACACTTGACGCACGACAGACCGCTATAATATCGCAGCGGTCGGTCAGATCTATACTAGAAACGTCACTCCCCATACTAAAACCGCTCAATCACTGTCGAAGCAGCGCTATAGCAGCGTCGACCGTCGAGTGCGGTTTTAGTTGGGGGACCTTTCTAGTATGAATCTGACAGACCGGTGCGATATTTTAGCGGTCCGTCGTGCGTAAAGTGTGCGATGCACCTTAGTACCAAATCAGAATTCACTCTAAATTCAGACTCCGCTCGAACAATTTTGTAGTTAATTTGTATGATTCAATGTAGTTCCAAGCGGAACTGGCTTCACAAAAGCTGCACGCTGTTTACTGATAGGCTAACTTAGTTGGTGAAATGGTTGGTCAGATAGAAATTGCATTGCCTTGTACGATTAGACTTTCATACTTGCATCTATATAACTATGAATCAAAAACATTCTATTTCTGTGCATTCATTTACAAATAAAATATTGTATTATTGTTATTTTAATATTATTATCTTTCTTCTTTATTCGTTATTTTTTTTTTCTTTGAGGGCAAATATTTTACGCGGTAAAATCGCCCATGAAACTGGAAAACAATGGAACGCAGTCGAAATATTTAAAAATGGAACTCTCATTCAAAAGTACCAGCCGACTGAGCCAGTTTGAGCGGGGAACTATACTTTCTAGAAAAGACCTAAAAAGAGTTTGATGAATAAATCATACAGCATACACAGTATGATGATGATGATGATGATGATACATACACAGTATACCGTGTATAGGTATAGATAGTGTGTAGATATCTAGCCGTAGTTGAGAGTTGAGAAGCGGGAGCGGTAAAGGCCTTCTTGTATGTGAATAAATAAACCCTACTATAAAATCTACACACGGTTTGAAAGTTTAAAAAACTAAGTAAATTGTTTTTACGTTGGCCAGAGCTTGAGCCTGAGACAGATGAGGTAAGGTCCTACTGCTCTGCCGCTGAGCAACCGGCGCTTAGATTTACTCTTAACAAATTTTCAACCTCGTGATGCTCACTTCGAAGCGACATCTATTAGAAGTTATTGCAGTCCACATTCAAACCATAATTATGACAAAGCTAATGCCAAACTTTTGCTAATTCCAATAAATTTAAAATACGACTATTTACTTAGGTATATCGTTTTTACAACGAGAGGACTGGTGTCGTATACCCCACAGACGTAATTTTATAATGACAAAATATACAGTGTACCAAAATGTTTTCAGGCATGTGAAAATTTTTACATGTCTTTCTACCCTTCCAGGATGAAGTGGTATAAAGAACTTGTAGGTCAAAATTACAAGAACTTTCAGCCACTTTTCAGCTTTTTTGCCGTTACAACGAATAATGCTCGACAAGAACGGATTTACTTCTAAAGAGTTTAATTTTAGTAAAATCACGAAAAGTTTTTATTGTTATATTTGTTTTACAATCTGAAATACTATAGCTGAATTACATATTTAACGCATTCGCAGGCAGAGCAGGCGTGTTTCAACATTAAGCACCAAAAAAATCTTACAAAGTAGCCAAGAAACACCCTTATTTTAACATGCACATGTTTTCTCATTGCAAAAACAGACAACCAATCCCTTTCCCGTTTCATCTCTGTCGGCTTATTTCTAGCAATTTATTTTTTCGTATACGGATACGACACGTAGCTACTACATTTCGTCGACCCACAAACCGTATGTCACTTACAAATGAGCGAAGAGCTTGCTACGTTTTTTTCAGTTCGTTTTGTTGTTATTTTTTTAACCTGTGATGTCATTTCAAATCTAATCAAAAGGTAAAGAAACTGGCAGAGAACCGTACTGATTGGCGTATGTTCCACCGACAAAAGCCAAGCTCTTAAATATAGAAGAAGAATTATGTCATTTGCCGTGTGATGCCGGCTTTTGCCGTGTGATGCCGGCTTAGAATAGCATCACCCCACATCCTTCCCGCGGGTGTCGTAAGAGGCGACTAAGGGACTCGAGGGTATTGGTGTATTACAATTTTCGGGCGACAGGCTGACAACCTGTCACTATAGTGATACACATGTTTTCTGGAACAACCTTGGAAAACAATCCTCAAAAATGTCAGACGTGGCGATAGCGACCGTATTCTTACGGCCGTTAACGCTCTGCCTACCCCTCAAGGGATAAAGGCGTGGTATGTGTATGTACTATGTGTATATGTCATTTCATACTAGCATCACCCTACTTCAACCCGACGAGGGTGTCGTAAACACCACAAATTATTCAGAGAATGGGCAGCAGCGTTCCCTTTGAATTAGACATCTTGAACTGACTCGCCAATCCGCCTGCCAAGCGTTAGGTATAATGCACTTCTGTTAATGCTGTTACTATATTAAAAAACCAAGTTGGTTAGTAAGGTGTAAAAACCTCTATTAGACGTAGCAAACACGAAGATTTGAGACGAGCATTAAAAAATTTAAAAATTTGGCAATGGTCGGCCGAGGCTCCGCCGGTTGCTCAGCAGCAGAGTAGTCAGATGGTACCACAAGTCTCCCAGGTTCAAGTCCCGGTCCAGGCAATTTTTTAATTTTTTTAGGTCAACTCATGGGCTTATACTACCACCAATTGGAAGCCAACGAACTGGACGGGTTTTCTAAGAATTGGCATGAGGAGGCACAGTATAGAGATCAGTGGAAAAAGGGATGGGGGCCTTTGCCCAGCAGTGGGATCCCGTTGGCTAGATAAGATAAGATAAGATCAACTTAATTTTTCATTTTAATTTATAAGCAAAAAAAAAAAATCCGTAAAAATAGTCTAACTCTCCGACTAGAAAGGCAGTATGTCACTTAGAAAGAACTGCGAGCATACTCTAAGACCGGGCTCTTGGCAACAGCGGAGCGACAGCAGGGCGAGAGAAATTTGCAGATTCCAGCGTTCCAGATACGGCGTTCCATGGAAAAGATGGTTTTTGTGCAGACGCGCGGGCGCCGTTTGATTGGAGCGACCGCTCGGTTCCCGTCGCCGCGCCAACGCTCGTTTCTAGTTTTGGTCCATTTAAATACAGTTCAGGTTGCCGTGTAATGCCGGCTTAGAAAAGCATCTCCCTATTACTCTCCCGTTGGTGTCGTAAGAGGCGACTGAGGGACTCTAGGGTTCATGTGTATTGCAATTTTAGGGCTGACAACCTGTCACTGTAGTGATACATGACTTACCTGAAACGGCCCTCAAATATTTGTTACTCATAACATTCCGCGCGTCGCTCCGCTGTAACCCGGAGCCCCAGCCATGAGAGCTCTCGCGATTTTATAGCGAGTCTCTGAAGGCCTATACTTTCTTGAATCCACTTGGAAGACATCTTTACATACTCTACATTTTACATACGTAGTATTTTATACGGTTTTGTTTCGGTGACTATGTTTTTGTGTTACCGGCTTAGAATAGCATCACCCATTTGTTACCTTCCCCCGAAAATTGAGACAACTTAGGCGGATCGCACTCTTAACGCACGACGGAGCGCTAAAATATCGCAGCGGTCTGTCAATTCCATAATAGAAATTTCAATCCTCATACTATAACCGCTCAACCGCTGTCATCGCGGCGCTATCGTAGTTGACCGTTTCCTTCAGCGCATCGCACACTTAAAGCAAAACGGACCGCTAAAATATCGCAGCGGTCTGTCAGATTCATACTAGAAACATCACTCCCCATACTAAAACCGCACTCGACGGTCGACGCTGCAACGCGTCGAAAGCGGTTGAGCGGTTTAGTATGGGGATTGACATTTCTATTATGGAATTGACAGACCGCTGCGATGTTGTAGCGCTCCGTCGTGCGTTAAGTGTGCGACCCGCAAGTGAAAGGTCATTAAAAGCCAATCAATATCTCTGTAGTTGTACCTTCAAAATTTTCTAAAACGACCATAAAATTTAATTTTTCATATGTGTCACTGGCCCTAAGCTTTTCACGCTCCGTCTACTCCGCAAGGGACATATACGTGATGTGTAGCAAATAATACCAACTATAACTCGCTTACTTCACTACATAGTATAAAGCAAAGTCGCTTTTCGCGTCTGTCTGTATGTATTTGTGCTTAAATCTTTACAATTTCTCAACGGATTTTGATGCAAGTTTTTTAAATATATATAGAGTGATTTGAGAAGAGGGTTTTTATGTATAATACTTGCCGGGAAAACATCTTATTCCCACGGGAAAACGAATAGCAGCGGGCGCAGCCGCTGGGCGGGCGTCTAGTATTACATATTATGAACAACTTTGTTTTGTTGCTGGCTTATTTCAATATAATTGGGTGATTCCTGGAGAAGGTAAAAATTGCGGTCACACGTTAATTTCTTCAAAAGTACAACACTTACAGATTTTAAGTAACATTTACACGAAATAATGTTTAATTGACTATTCGGAAAGTAAAATTCCATCCACAAATTATGAGATATGTTTAACTAAAACTTAATCTGAAACCTAAAATCGGGGCCAAAACACGCGTTCTTCGCGTGTCACACTCAGCTGTTGCGAAATTTAAACACGTATAAAGTTTTATCTAGCTGGACATCATATAACTTTTCACCCATCATAATAATCCTTATATCATGTAGATTTATAGCAAATTATTAATTGGACAATATTTAACTGCGTTTACCGATAAAAATGACAGTTTGTGTTGGTCACACGTTTTTGTGTTTTCTAAATACGTGGCCTAAAACGACTGAATCGCTGAAATTAATAGAACTATGAGCTGGGTCTTGTTTCTGCCTTCTGCCAGGATTGCTTCTTTATCCCTGGGGAGGAATCATATAGCTCCTTGGCACTTCTAGAATGAAATAGGAGGTGTTAAATTTTTAGGTCCTATTTTTGCACCTGCGCCAGGTCCCTTTCCTGTGCATGTTTTCTTCGTGAAAGAGTTATTACAGAGGATTGGTTCTGAACAAATAATGTCGCATAATAAAGCGAGATTTAAGATTCGTTTACAAGTTTTGATTACATTCAAGCGTTTACCAATAAATCACTAAAAACATAGAAAATTGTCCCTTGACTGGCTTCATTTGACTGGCATTTTTCCCAGTCAAGGGACATTTTATGCCAGTCAAGTGACTAACGTTATTTTAATGATTGTTTTTGCAATTTTTTTGTGTAAAAGTGTGCCTGCAGATTAGAATAGCACCACCCCATGTCTGCCCATGGGTACCGTAAGTTAGATGAAAGGTTTCCAGGAGGTAAACAGCATTGTTTTTCGTGCAGATAACATAGTTTAAAAACACTTGCTTTATGTCTCTAGGTGTGGCTGCGTTAGGCCTCGCTCGGGGTAGCTGCGTGATATCTCAGGCTGCTTGATACACGTCTCTTAAGCTACTGCGTTGTATCTCAGGGAGGCTGCGTTAAGTCTCAGGTTAATTTCGACGTATCTTAAGCTGACTGTGGTGTATTTCAGGGCGGTTGCGTTATGTCTTAGGCTGACTGCGACGTCTCTTAAGCTGACTGCGTTGTATCTCAGGTTGGCTGCGATACGTCTCACTCAGGCACATTGCGACGTATTTTAAGCTGACTGCGTTGTATCTCAGGATCTTTGCGTTAGGTTTCAGGTTAATTGCGACGATCTTAAGCTGACTGCGTAGTATCTCAGGGTGGTTGCGTAATGTCTCAGTCTGATTGCGACGTCTCTTAAGCTACTGCGTTGTATATCAGGGCGGCTGCGTTATGTCTCGTTTAGACTGATTTCGACGTCTTTTGAACTAACTGCGACGTCTCTTAAGCTGACTGCGATGTATCTTAGTGTGGCTGCGTCATGTCTCACTCAGGCTCATTGCGACGTCTCTTAAGCTGACTGTATTGTATCTCAGGATGGCAACGTTATGTTTTAGGTCGGTTGCAACGTCTAGCTGATTGCGTTGTATCTCAAGGTGGCTGCGTTATGTCAGGCTGATTTCGACGTCTCTTAAGCTGACTGCGTTGTATCTCAGGATTACTGCGTTATGTCTCATATTGATGGTGACGTCTCTACAGCTGGCTGCATTGTATCTCAATATGGCTGTGTCATGTCTCAGGTTGGTTGCGACGTCTCTTAAGCAGGTCATTGTATGTCGGAGTCTTTTTAGCTGAGTACATCGTGTCTCAGGCTGATTACGTCCTCTCTAAGGTGACTGCCTCGTGTCTCAGGTTAGTTACATTATGTCTCAGTCTGATTGCAATGTCTCTTAAGCTGATTGCGTCGTATCTCATGTATACAGCGTCGTGCGTCAGGTGCTTGCCTAGTGGTGTCTAAGGCTATCTGAGTCATGCATGTCTCAGGCTGATTGCGTCATCTTTAAGGTTATTTCCGTCTGTTCAGTAACAGAATGTACAATTCGAAAAATGTCTGAAGTGTCTCAGTTAATTCTCAGGTCATAATGTTTCGGGGGTTTCTTCTTGTCTCACGCTAGCTGTTTTATTATGACCTAAGTTTAAACGACTTACGTTACTATTGTTTTGGTGGAGTATTGGGCCTCTACGTATCGGCTGTTTACGAACAGCCTTCTTCCGTAGGTCTACAGATCACATACGCCCGCTTGTCAACTGTGATTGTCGAACACTGTGGATTTTTCATTTTGTATGTCGGGCTGGCTGTGTCGTGTTTCAAGCACGAGCAAATTGTCTGTGACTAGGTGCGTCGTGTCTTAACCAGACTGAGGCTTCAAGGCTTCAGTCTGGTAGGCTGCGGCAACTTTTACTTTTATTCTACTTAGTTACAAGCAAAAGAAACAAGAATTTTTTTTCCGCTTGTTTCGTTTGTATTAGCTTTCTAACAAAATGTTAAAAGATGAACAGCTTTTATTCACATATTTTGTTAAAATAATTACTTTGTCCCTTGACTGGCGCAAAATGTCCCGTTGACTGGCACCTCTAATTTCAAAGTTTAATTTTGACGAAACCTGTGGTTCGATTTGAGTGTTTTTTCGTAAATAACCTTTTCAATAGGCCTTTATTATTATGCAATGATAAAATAACCATAAAACTAAAATTTCAAATTTGCCAGGAAAGGGACCTGAAGAACCGTTTTCAAATATTGACCCAATTACCAAAGTTTTGTTGAAGTATCAGCACAAGTTTGTGAAACACGCATTAAATTCTCATTTTCGTACGTATGTGTATCATCATCAGCTATGTTTTTGTGTGCAGAGCACCTTTTTAAGTGGCGATAGTTTGGTAAGCCAGACTAATCAATGGACTAGTGGCATGCAACTATATGGATGATATTATGTTATCTACTAACGACAGCTTACGAACCGACGCCATCACTACGTAATAGTATAGAGCAAAGTCGCTTCCCGCAAAACTACACAACGGATTTTAATACAATTTTTTTATGTAAATAGTGTGATTCAAGAAGCAGGTTTATATGTATTATAAGACATGCCGGGCAAATGTCCCATTTCCACAGGAAAACGATTAGCAGCGGGCAACTAATAGGCAGGTCTAAATTATAATACTTCAGTGGGAAATTGACTAGCCCACACTATGCACGGGAGTTTACGCAGACTTGATTAAGAGTCGAAGTGGATGCCGTGGCCGAAATCGGTCAGAGAAATCACTAACGACCTATATGATAGGACAGTGTCCCACACGAAGAGAAAGAGAAAGTGGTGCAAGATCCCGATTCGGAATCCTAACCGAGACAGATATTAAATTATGAAGTTAAAATATATTTTCTCCGGTCTAGGACATTATTTTGCCAGACTTTTTCAGAGTTAGTGTTATATTTTTAATAAGTAATGCTTGTCAACTGAAAGTGTACTAGAAAACAAAATTAATAGAGCCCAAGAATACATACATAAACCAATCATGCCTTATCCCCGGCGGGGTAGGCAAAGCGTTAACGATCGCAAAACGAGCCCAATAATATTAACTACTTATATAACTGCTTATAGAGCGATCAAAGCATAACCAGATTATTAGCCACAACCTTTTGAACCTTCTCCATCTCAATCGCCCTCGCACTTGACCCTTTAGGCCTACCTTACGACCCTTAAAGTAATTCTATCTAGGGTAGGGATTTTCAGCAATTATCGTAACTCGCTCCCTACCCGGGGCTCGTAAAAACGTCTGCGTACAAAATACGAAAGTGTGTTACACTATCTATGTACTACATGCATGGAAGCGTTGGTGGCCAAGTGGTTAGGTCACCGGTCTTACAATCGTGAGACCCGAGTTCGATTCCCGCTATGTACCAATGTGTTTTTACTTGCGTCCATGTACCGACACCTCTTACGGTGCAGGAATCATCGTGATGAAACACACGTCCAAATAAAATTTGGAGTGTGACTTAGCCTAGGATTTGGGCCAGGTTAGCCTCTAGGTTGCAGAGGTCAAATGGCAGGGCCAGGTTAAAACTTGGATCCACGTCAAATCCCCTAAGTTAGGTAGCCGATCCCGACAGAGAGTGGGATAAGGCAAGGAAAATTATGACTATCTATGTAAGTACTAAAGTGATACATGTGTCTTGAAAAAAATGCGTATGTCGCTGTGAAGGATACTTCAGAGAATTGGAACACACGTGCAAATATTTTAGTCACGGAAAATTGAAAATAATCTACAATGACAACTTGCGCGGGATTTTCTGTTAACGGATGCGCGGGTTATTCAGTTGTCGGATTGAGCACAGCGTTTTTGAAAAAATTCGGTCCTTGGTCACCTATAATTTGACTCTATTCTTTTATAGAATTTAGCTTGATACCTGTGACGTTTGACAGATTTTAAAAGAGAAATAAACAAAGGAAATTGTACCTTATGTCATAGCATTTGCGCAAAACTGGCAGACGTCACAGGTATCAATCTATATAATAAGCTGAAACAACCTTGGGAAACAATTCTCAAAAATGTCAGACGTGGCGATAGCGACCGTATTCTTACGGCCGTTAACGCTCCGCCTACCCCGCAGGGATAAAGGCGTGATATATTTATGTATGTATGTATAATAAGCACTTTAACATTCCTACTTTTAACTAACTGCCTCGAAAGGTGGGTTATTCCCCTTTTTATTACTACTAGCTTTAATATAAAACAGCGATCTTTATTCTTTTGAGATTCCAATAAAAAAAAATTACAGTCCTATCAAATATTAAAATGAAACATTTGATTTGAATAATGTCTCCGATGGAATATTTCAGACACGTTTGTATGATAATATTGTTTGAATTTGACATTGATGAAAACATATTTCTCGTTAATGGAGTTCAATTTGTGTAGGTAAGTAGGTGGATCGCACACTTAACACACGACGGAGCGCTAAAATATCGCAGCGGTCTGTCAGATCCATACTAGAAACGTCACTCCCCATAGGTACTTAGCGCTGCGTCGGCAGCGGTTGAGTGGTTTTAATATAGGAAGTGTTGTATATAGTATGGATCTGACAGACGCTGTGTTATTTGAGCGCTCCGTCGTGCGTTAAGTGTGCGATCCGCCGCAACGCAACGTCATCTTGTATGACATCATAAACTAACTTAAGATATGCCATGTATAAAAAGCTTAGTAAAGTCCCCATTAACACCTTCGATTGACAACGATATACCTACTAAACCCACAAAACCAATATCGAGAGAAATGAAACATAAAAGAGATGTACCTACTTCAGCAGGTAACAAAGATCTCAAAACGAAACGGATCCGAAAAGGTCATAAACAAACACAATTTATTCGGTTTCCCTACAGGCTTACACGGACTGGTTAGGCTGGCAATAATATTTTTTTACGGCTTAGTCCATAACTCCAATTGGTTTATTTGATTGCTTTCAGTATTGGATTAGCTGAAATGGTAGCAAATAGTTGTAAGTGGATAATCCTGTAGATATGTGTTGATTCAATTTAAAAATAGAATGTGTTACCGGCACATTACATGTATTATACTTGGCGACTCTAGGAGTAGCTATGTAGCTTGTATTCTTTGCTTTTAGCATCTAAATAAACAAGTTTTATTGGACCATAAATGGGGAACATCTGCATGATTTCGTAAAAAAAGCATCTTGCTTGTTTGGCATTCGTTTTTTTGTTTTGCTTACAACTGCCTTTTTTTTTGTTTTGCAAACGGCACCAATTTGAATAAATTAACGTGTGCCGGTAACACATTGTATACTTTTTGACTTTTCCTGGAATATACTTCTAGGGAAAAGTTGTTCAGAATCACTGTCTGTATGTACCAAATTAAGTTGTATTCGGAGGGCTGTCCCTTACACACCGTATATTTTCTTTAATAAATTGATTTATTGAATCTCAAATTAGGTACTTATCGAATTCGATATTCAAGAGATCCGTCAATATTGGAATGAATAATAACCTGTAGATCAAACTGAAATCTACAAGAAACGGTCAAGTATGTGTCGGACTCGCGCACGTCGAGTTCCGTACCATTATGCGTAATACACACACAAATCACGGCTATATCCCTGTCAGGGTAGGCAGAGCGTTGACGACCGAAGTATCACGGTCGATATTGCCACGACTGACAAATGTTTGAGGTTCGGTTGAGATAAGTCGTGTTTCACTATAGTGACAGGTTGTCAGCCTGTCTCCTAAAATTGCAATACACATGTAGTCTTTCTTTTTCGTGTGGGACACCGAATCGTCCAACGACCCGATGAACCCTAGTGTCAGAATTTTTCAACCGCCTTCTACATGTAGCAGGCTTCTGACATGGTTGCGTAACGACCGCCGTCTAAGTGATCATAGACAGCAACCGGGACCTACGGCTTAACGTGCCATCCGAAACACGGAACCATCTTACTTACGGACAATCGGGTGGTTCAGCCCGCAATGTCCTAACCAGACTGGGAACAAATTCACAAAGAGATAAATATCAACCTTGTGAGTGACCCACCGAGAATCGAACCCGGGACCTTCTGCGTCAAAGGCAGTCGCACTACCACTGCGCCACATTGGTCGTCAAATGTAGTCCTACATGTACACATGTAGTCCTCGAGTCCCTTAGTCGTCTTCTACGACACCCATTGGAAAGAAATGGGGTGATGCTATTCTAAGCCGGCATCACACGGCCTGCGTAATAATGGCATAGAATCATGTTTTATTAGAAAGCCCGCCGTCGAGAATAAACTTCTATCTATTGTTTGTATTTGTTGTTACAGTAGCAACAAAAATACAGCATCAGTAAAAATATTCATCTATCTGATTACCTTAATCAATCTCTAATATGTTTGGTAAGCTTGGCCTTGCGTTAGGGGCTAGTTTTAATATTTTAGTTTACCTGAGGCGCGCTTACACTACGTTCATAAAATTGATTTAAATTGTTTCTCTTTTTTTGAATGTCTAATTTTGATTAAAAAAAAGACAAGTTAAAAATGTACTTCTTTGAAAGAAGTGAATTAAGTTAAGTTAGTTAAGTTAAAAGTTAATTATTATTTCTTTAATAAAGCACAATTCATGAGATACAGCCAGGTGACAGAAGGATATAGACAAACCGTCAGACAGACAAATAACAAAGTTTGAGTAAAAGCAAACACACACAAAGATACACAAACACCTTCTCTCCTGCTCCAACTGCCCTAGTACTTGCACTATGCAGGACCTGCTGAAGGCTAACCCCAAAGCAATCAGTGTGGCATAATACTGGTCCTGTAGAAATAAAAAGAAGTAAAAACATACTTACTTTGGCTGTAAAAGGGTCCCGTTTGACCCTTTCGGTGCGGAACCCTAAAAAATGGATTCGAATCATGATTGAATCCAATATTTGAATTAATGTTACCTATAAAGAGAATGATAATATCTTATTTCAGATTGGGCAAATATTTGAAAAGGGGATGAAAGATATTGTTTCATAAGAAAGATTTTTATTAGCATTCTGTGTGCTTAATAA
Source organism: Keiferia lycopersicella (assembly GCA_029255805.1). NCBI lineage: Eukaryota > Metazoa > Arthropoda > Insecta > Lepidoptera > Gelechiidae > Keiferia > Keiferia lycopersicella. Next base: position 3,861,815 of record JARACZ010000028.1, read on the forward strand.
ATAATAGTTTCTTATTATTTTTACTTTACTAGCGGCCTTCGCGAAGGTTGCAGCTGCTGCTAATCGTTTTTCCATGTTTTGTTCCACACATACATACATAAATCACGCCTTTATCCCTTGAGGGGTAGGCAGAGCGTTAACAGCCATAAATATATCTATCGCTATCGCCACGTCTGACAAATATTGAGGTCCTTTTCAGATGATTCGTGTATCACTGTAGGTTGCCAGCCTGTCGCCTAAATTTGCAACACATAATAAACCCTCGAGTCCCTTAGTTGCCTCTTACAACACCCGCGGGAAGAAACGGGGTGATGCCATTCTCAACCGGCGTCACACGGCAATTCTAAACCGGTATCACACGGTGTGTTTCGTTCCAATCGTTTACTATCGGATTAGGGTTATTGTATCTGTTTGAAACCCGTATCGTCCCGTCGTTCCTGTGGAGTCAGCCAGGGAGGCTGCGAGGGTGGCGCAGTTCCTGGGCAACCCTGCGTATTCCATGATTTCGTCCCAGGCAACGCAGTGTCTGTGCTCTTGTTTTAGACACTGATTAAATCGTTTGTCAAACACGTATGAGGCCAATGATGATAATTATGATGATAATCTGTTTAAAGAGGTAAAATCCGATGGGACCTCTATAGAGAACATGTTTAGTGTCGATGAAGGATCTAATAAACTTTGGAATCAGAGTTTTCAAACCATCATCTACTACAATTAATAACTTTCTAATATTTTTTGCAGTTTTCGTCTAGGTTATCATAAACAGTAACAGGAACTAATGGCTTAACGTGCGCTCTAAAGCATAGAACCATCAAATATTAAGTTAGTACTGCCTCTCCGGGAGTCAAACATGGCGATCTCTGGATCTGAGACGCAAGACTACGGAGATAGTTACCGACGCGACAGCAAAGGAAGGCCACAACAGTTCACTGCTGGACTGGCGTCCCCCTATCAGAGGGATATTGCCATACTCGCCACGCTTGGCAGGCGAATTGGCGAACGCAGTTTAATAGCATTCACAGGGAACGGTGCTGCCCATTCCTTGATAATTTTCCCTTAGCCGCTTTCTACGATACCCACTAGTAGAAATGGGGTGATGCTATTCTGAGCCGGCACCACATGACGCAGTGCATACCACGGTATCTCTAATTACAAGCAAACGTACGGGTTTAATAGCAAAGGAACCGCCCAAATTAGTAAGACGTGTGCCATCCTGTGAGCAGGACAAGTTTCTTAATCGCACCTCACAACTTTAAGTTCTTCGACAATTTCTACTTTTGATTAGTGTTGTTACAGACAAATTATCGATATGCCGAAATTCATAATTTTAAATTTTGTGTGAAATGATAGATTTCTTTTCATAGTTAAGGTAGTCAGCGGGTAAGATCGTGTTTATTTGTACGTGAGGTAGATATTTTTATCATTTCCTAACAAACCTAGGAGAAAATCCATTTCAGTATATGGATGGCTGTTTCTTACACTCCGTGAATTAAAAGTTTAATTACTTTTGTCGTAATATTGTGAAATTTTGGCGCCAATCTCTGTAATTTCCTTTGTTTTTCACTTGGTGAGGCTTGCCATTTTCACCCGTTTTTCTACAGATAAATATCTGTAGTGAAACCATCGATACTTTCCCAGCACTGATTTGCTAATTGCCAAACTCAGACATCAAAACTAGTCCCAGTACCAGTACGTACCTTAATACGTATTGGTAGTATTTCAATCATTAATTTAATAAGACGGCAGGCAAATTATACCATGCTAAATTGTGGATGAGCATTCTGCTGTACTGTATGAGAGAAAGTCACTCGAATCTCACAAAATAAATGTATATACACACATACATATATCACGCCTTTATCCCTTGCGGGTTAGGCAGAGCGTTAACGGCCGTGAGAATACGGTCGCTATCGCCACGTCTGACATTGTTGAGGATTGTTTGCCAAGGTAGTTTCAGAAAAAATGTGTATCACTATAGATAGTGGCAGGTTGTCAGATTGTCGCCTAAAAATTGTAATACACCAATACTCTCGAGTCCCTTAGTCGACTCTTACGACACCCCCGGAAGGATGTGGGGTGATGCTATCCTAAGCCGGCATCACACGGCATCTAAATAAATGTATATCGCATTCACAAAAAGCTTGTTGGCACATTGCGAATAATTGGCATAAACTGATCCCGTAGTAGACAAGTAGACGGATCGCACACTTAACTCACGACGGAGAGCTAAAATACGCAGCGGTTCGTTAGATCCATATTACTCCCCATACTAAAACCGCACTCGATGGACGACGCTGCGCTAGCGCTGCGGCGACACCGTTTGAGCGGTTTTAGTATGGGGATTGACATTTATTCTATGGATCTGAGAGACCGCTACGATATTTAGTGCCCCATCGTGCGTTAAGTGTGGGTGTTTTTGATGGGTGTTAAATAAAAATCCCAAAACTTCTAATGGGAAGAATTTTTAAACGCCTCTAACCTTCACATACATACGTATATCACGCCTTTATCCCTTGCAGGGTAGACAGAGCATTAACGGCCGTAAGAATACGGTCGCTATCCCAACAGCTGACATTTTTGAGGATTGTTTTCCTTCGAGGGTTTTCCTTTGAGGATACCCTCGTGTCCCTTAGTCGCCTCTTACGACACCCGCGGGAAGGATGTGGGGTGATGCTATTCTAAGCCGCCATCACACGGCATTGGCTTTGGCTTTCAGAAACTCGCAAAATATTTACCTGTACGGAAAATCAATCAATCTTCATCAATCATTTTTGCAATTATTCAAATAATTTCATTAGAGTGAGTGTTCAGTTTTTCATGTTGTGTAAAATATATACTAGTTATTTTCCTAACAATCAGTTATTTTTAGCAACCAAACTCTTAGTACGATCCTAATTATTATTAAGGCCTCGCTCCACTTGCAATTACTATTTGGACCACGTTTAACCTCTATGAACCCCAGTCTTACGTGACGTAGTGATACGGGCTTACGTTCTACGTCTACGTTTCACGAAGTCCCGTCGTTTGTATATAACTTATAACGCAGACGCGAGACTTTAGTAGAAAAGTATTGTAGATGAAAAATGAAGACTCGTACTTTTGGTATTAAGGCGAGTAATGACGCAGAACTAGAGCTAGTTCACGAAAAAGAATCGTGTCTTCGTGCATACAATAACTACATAAACTTTTGTCCAAGTTTTTGTTACTATCCTTAAGTTCAATTTCCTAAGTCAAGAAAATATTAGTTTTCAATTTACGACAGATAGTAGTAGTACTAAAAACTGCCTTTTTGGCGCTTTGATTCATAATTTTATTTAGGTACAGAAATATTTGATTGCAGTTTTTAATTAAAAATAACACACACATGCCGTGTGATGCCGGTTTAGAATAGTATCACCCCGTGTCTTCTTGCGGGTGTTGTAAAAGGCAACTAAGGGACTCGAGGGTTTCATTTGTATTACAATTTTAGGCGACAGGCTGACAACCTGTCACTATAGTGATACATAAATCATTTGAAAGGGCCCTCAATTATTAAGAGAGTATTTTATACTTGTTAGACGTGGCGATATCAACCGTTATTTTACAATCGTTGACGCTCTACCTACCCCGCAAGGGATAAAGGCGTGGTTTGTGTGTGTGTTACAATAACACCAAAAATTTATGCTAATTAACATTGCTTGCATGAAATGATGATTTTTTTTTCATGAAAAGGCGTAAGTGTTGTGCCATACTTGCGATAAATATGAGATGACCGTGAAACCTCATGAGTTATTAAGATTTACCAACAGCTAAGTAGATATGGTATATTTTAGGGGGTTCAAATTGTGCCTTGTTAGACAGGGGTTGAGAATTTATTAGGATAAAGGGTCCCATAAAGTTAAAGGGTGTTGCGGGACCCTATAAAGTTTTATGAAAAGATCCCTCCCTGTTTATAGGTTGTTGAAGGTCAACATTGTTTGCTTCGGTATGCGAAGTATTAAGAGAAAGTCCTAAATTAACGCATAATGATCATAAAATGTAGGTAGGCTGAAAATTTGGTAAAGGGTAAAAAATAATACACCAAACTCTTGGACCGAACCGCATACAATATTTTACCTATCAAGTGGCTCTCCTTACAGCATACCTACCTTTGTAACTCACTGAGTTTCATTCTGAATAATTCTGCCATACAGAAGGTTAACCAAAGTATAAAATGGAGAAAAATTAATTTTGTGTTTCTTTGTCTGCCTGGTTTAGACAAAAGCAATATTATTTATCTCTCTGATTTGTATACAGTTTATAAAAAAAAAACAGATGGACAGATAGACAGTGAACTCTTAATAATAACAAGTAATAAGGTTCCCGTTTTTACCCTATAGATACCGAACCCTAAAAATATTTTCAAGTGAATCACATTCTCCATTTCAAAACTAACATCTGAAATTGAGTTACTTCAGTAGTCACTACAAGCAAAATACGATCAAAAATTCGTTTATTCTGGTGTGGAAAACTCGGGTACATAGGGTTATTTCCGGTTTGAAGTAGTGTAGTAGCGAGCAATCTATACAGTGTGTAAGGCACAAACTTCCAAATACTGATACACCCTGAAATCATGAAATTGTACAACATTCCTCAGGGAATATATTTCAAGGAATTTTTTTTTTTACTTTTCATGGCGGAGCCAGTCTGCTGGTCATAATTTTGTATGGAGTATGCGCGTTAAGCCAACATGCTCCGTTCGCCACCTATGCGGTTAGTAAATAATTTGCTCTGGGAGGTTTAATTAGTCTGTCGCTTTCTGACGTAATGTTCCTTGGGGAAAGTTGTTCAGATTTATGGCCTGCATGCATGCTGTCCATCACACCCTGTATAGATGGCCCACCGTATGTCATTTCTGTCCATACCGCAAAAACAGGATATAAAAGTGAGAACTGCCAATCTGTGTACGTGACTAACATCACACATCACATTTGCCTATTCCACGACTGGACATTCGACCAGGGTAACATAACATTTATTATTATTGATATTATTTATTAATTTAGCCTACACTGTCCCACTGCTGGGCAAAGACCTCCCCTCGCTCTTTCCAGGCTTTCCGGTCTGCGGCTGTTTCCGACAAGTTGGGATCATAATCAACCAGGTCATCCCGCCAGCGTTTTCCAGGTCTCCCTCTACGGCGACATTCTTCAGGGATAAACTCGGTGGCTAGTTTGGCCCATTGGGCTCGCCATGTGAGCTGTATGCACCCGGAAAACATAACATAACAAAATTCTTAATTGACAATTATTTATTAGTAGGTACACCTGCATAGGCATGCTCTCCCGTTTTCGCCATCCAGTCGCTACCAGCCGCTCTCTTAAGTCATCGGTCCATTTGAAAACCTGCTTATTCGATCATCCATTTATTCTGCAAATATATAAGATCAGTCTGTGAATTCAAAATGTTATAATTTTAACATCAAAACGTGTTTGTGAATTCTCTTTTTATTTTGTGTGGGACATCGAGTCATCCAACGACACAATAAACCCTAGTGTCAGAATTTCTAAACCGCTTTCTACCTATAGTAGCAGGCTTCTGGCATGGTTGTGTAACGACCGCTTTTTAAGTAATCACAGACAACAATTGAGACCTACGGCTTAACGTGGCATCCGAAACACGGAACCATGTTTCTTACGAACAATCGGGTGGTTCAGCCCGCAATGTCCTAACTAGACTAGGGACAAATTTACAAAGTGATAAATATCAAGTTTGTCAGTTACCTACCGAGAATCGAACCCGGAACCTTCTGCGCACTACCACTGAGCCTTATTATAAGTCGTCGAATTAAATTTCATGTTTAGAAATTAACATGTACATTCTGGTTCAATACACACACAAATTGGTAGGCTTCAGGTACGAGCCAAGTCTAATTAGTGAGATGGATGTCGTTCAATCTATGCCCGGGTGCAATCAGAGCGTACTTCTGGAATGGTATTCGTTTCTTTGTGTAGGGATGTGGGCGAGGGAATGAGTGAGTCACTTGGTGAATCAGTTCGCTTAGTAAACTGTTTTAAACTTTCGCTGTGACACATTACTAGGCAGTGACACATCACAAAGTTGCTTCCCGCGTGTATCTGTATTTGCTTAATACTATCCAACGGATATTGATGCAGTTTTTTTTTATATAGATGGAATGATTTTAGAAGTAGGTTTAATTGAATCACCTGAGTGTCCGTTAGAAAGATCCGTGCTTCGGACCGTGCGTTGCTGTCTATGAGAACTTAGACGGCGGTCGTTACACAACCATTTCAGAGGCCTGCTACTAGTTAGTATCATCATCTGCCTGCCCTTATCCCAATTCATTGGTCGGCGCAACATGTTTTTTTCTTCCATTCATCTTTATAAGCAGAAAAATCCTTATTGACGCCCTTTTTGTTCATGTTGTCTTTTACACCATCCATCCACTTTTTTAGTTAGTAGGCAGTTAAAAATCTCTCACACATCGAATCGATGGATGACTCAATGTCCCACACGAAAAGAAGAAGGACACATACATACACACACATATCACACCTATATCCCTGGTGGGGTAGGCAGAGCGGCAACGACCGTAAAATTACGGTCGTTATCTCCACGTCTGACGAATATTGACGGCTGTTTGAGATAATTCGTGTATCACTATAGTGATAGGTTGTCAGCCTGTCGCCTAAAAGTTGTAATACACCTTCTTCTTCTTTTCGTGTGGGATACCAAGTCGTTCAACGACCCGATGAACCCTAGTGTCAGAATTTTTCAACCGCCTTCTACAAGTAGCAGGCTTCTGACATGGTTGTGTAACGACCGCCGTCTAAGTGATCATAGACAGCAACCGGGACCTACGGCTTAACGTGCTATCCGAAACACGGAACCATCTTACTTACGGACAATCGGGTGGTTCAGCCCGCAATGTCCTAACCAGACTGGGAACAAATTCACAAAGTGATAAATATTAACTTTGTGAGTGACCCACCGAGAATCGAACCCGGAACCTTCGGCGTGTAAGGCAGTCGCACTACCACTGCGCCACGTCGGTCGTCGTACACCTGAAACCCTAAGTCCCTCAGTCGGCTTTTGACGACACCCACGGGTAAGAAATGGAGTGATGCTATTCTAAGCCGGCATAACATGACAAAGAAAAAGAACCTTTATACAAAATCCAGCACATCACTATTCGTCCCTTGGAACAGAGGGAAGTAATTGTGATCCATCAGGCTCGGAGGAGCTCATATTTCTTACTCGCTCGTTAGTCGATTCCATAATTGAAGAATTCCACGCTTTGCACAGAGAATAAAATTCAGTATCGGATTTTTTAAACTCACAGGATCAGAAAGCGAGTTAAGTGCATATGTGCTACCCTCAGTACAAAAAAAAAGGAAATCGATGAAAAAGTAATTTATAGAAAACACGAGATTGAGGTACAGATACTGAACTTATTTACGGAATGTCCATCATCACATCATGATTCATTTGTATCCAATCCCCTAATTGCCTGACAAGTTAATGAACTACTTTTTAAACGACAATTTGTACCAAAATATAGAATTATGACGTCACAAGTCACTATTTTGGATGGCGTCAAAAGAATAGCTTTTATTTTAATTTTCTATAAATTCTAATTGTCAAAATTTTTCAAAACGATGAAAGGGGTTAGAAGTATTTTGAGACAATATAACTTTAATTTTTTATTAATTGCCTTTCATTTTTAAACTTTGATCTTATCGCCCTTAGGGAAAGTTGTTCAAATTCACCTTATTAGCATTAATCGATAATTACAGTCGTTCGATTTAATTCATTTTTCTTTGTGTAGTGGCCTTTTTGCATTGCGATTTTGGTAGGGTTTACAGCGCAGATGCAAGTGGCTTTTGTAGGGTGATACGAGTATTGTAATCTACAGGATCTGACAGCGTCCCTTTGATACCATGCAGGAATGTGATATTCAGTCGTTTGAACCATCCCTCTACACAGTTGCTGTATTCTATGCAAAAGCAGACTAGATAGCAGATAGAACGAAGGGGAAATAGTATTTTTAAATATGCACAAAGCCGGGCGCGTGATCCTAGCTAGCTGGCTCATCCATCACGGATGTTGTTTTTTTTTAGAACCAGAAAAAACACAGTGTATGTACACTCCTGAACTTTTAGATTCGCGGGATCAATTTCTGAAAGTGTAACTTCTGAACGAACATAACGACTGGTTTAACTATTTTCCACTGAACTGGTAAGGGTATATGGAACGTATGATTCAAGCACAAATAGTAGCAGAAATTCATACATACATACATATATCACGCCTTTATCCCTTGCGGGGTAGGCAGAGCGTTAACTGCCGTAAGAATACGGTCGCTATTGCCACGTCCGACATTTTTGGGGATTGTTTTCCAAGGTTGTTCCAGAAAACATGTGTATTACTATAGTGACAGGTTGTCAGCCTGTCGCCTAAAAATTTTAACTTTATATAATAATAATACGCCAATACCCTCGAGTCCCTTAGTCGCTTCTTACGACACCCGCGGGAAGGATGTGGGGTGATGCTATTCTAAGCCGGCATCACACAGACCTTCAGTAGAAATTCGCATGCAATTATTCAAAAATATAGTTTTTTATGTATAAGGTGTAAAAATATCAGCTGCAAACATTTCAAGGCATGAATCAGCCCATGAAAATGTACAACTTTCTCCAAGTCAAAACACTTGCTGCACATTTTTTACACCCTGTATCTTGATTTATATTTCTCACTTCATATATAAAGCCAGAACTTTGCTAAGTTTGAAATATTTCAATTTATGATTTGAAATTATTGTGAAATGAGGTCATCATCAATATATAGATTTTTTCCAGACATATTTTAATCTGCGTCCCTTGTGATTTTTGCTAACATTTCTTTGTATTCCGGGTTATCTCTAACAAAACCGCTTTTTCTCATCTCACACAAAGGTGCGTACACAAGTCTTCTTCTTTTCGTGTGGGACACCGAATCGCCCAACGACCCGATGAACCCTAGTGTCAGAATTTTTCAACCGCCTTCTACAAGTAGCAGGCTTCTGACATGGTTATGTAACGACCGCCGTCTAAGTAATTATAGACAGCAACCGGGACCTACGGCTTAACGTGCCATCCGAAACACGGAACCATCTTACTTACGGACAATCGGGTGGTTCAGCCCGCAATGTCCTAACCAGACTGGGAACAAATTCACAAAGAGATAAATATCAACTTTACACAAGTCTAGAAAACGTAATCACCCAAACGATGATTGAGCTAGCTTACACTGACGTACCTAGCTTAGAGGCACAATGAGACGTAAATCAAGGGGCAATTTAGGCCGAGAGTCACGTAGGCCAGGAGCCATTTTTGCTAAGCTCCAAAAGTTACGAGCACTTTCGTAGACGGCGCGTAGCACGTACCGTAGGAGAGTACTACGCGCGTAGCAGGTTACTACGCTTTTATTGTTAATACGTTTAAAAATACCCTCTTTACAACGAGTATTCAGTTTTGTAGCAAGGGTTTTTTTAATTAGGAAGTTTATTTATTTAGGCGTAAATAATATAGTAGGTACTTTAATTTTACACTTATTTTACAAAGTACGACAATACTCAGTTTCCGTATTTAATTTCGAACTTTTGATAGTGAGTCAAACAATAAAACAAGGAATAATAAAACAAAATATGAGGGTACGAAAATAGGGTGTTTCACTATAAACCAAAACTAGTTTAATCCAGTAAGAAAAAAGTTGCACATCCAAGTACTACAGTAGAAGTAAACGGCAGTCAAATAACAATTATCCAAGCAATCAATTCACGGTGGAGGTTTTCTAACATTCATGCTGATACCGATAACAAAACGTGATAGATTTTCTTGGAAGAAATTGCGTCACGATTGGTATGAGGAGTGAAACTAGCATTGCTAGTATTTATTATTAAAACACAAATGATCACTGGAAAAGATATATTAATTAAGAAAATACACTTTTCACAAGAAAACCACGCGAGGTTCGAAAATGGAGGGAAGCCAACTGTCAATCGCTGTAGTGATGTCCAGATAGCAATCGATAACTAGTGCTGTCCGTCGCATGTCGATTTTCTTCATCTAACATTATAAACCACACGCTACTCTGAGATCGATCTTGAGTGCGAGTTTTAGATGTGGTTAGTATTGACTGACACTATGTCAAAATCGCTCTAGAGATCGATCTCCGAGTTGAGTGTGAGTTATAAACACCATAGTGTCAAAATAAAGCCAATGACCTATAAAATTAAATCAATCAGGGGGCAGGTCGGTAGGTAGAAATTCTGTGCCTGTATTCGTTATTTTTACAGGATCAAGCTTTTATGATCAAAATACAATCTAATTATCAGATTTTATTATTTACACTAAACCAAAATTAGTATTTAAGTTTCAGTCTATCCCAAAAACTATTGAAAACCTAAGATCAATGCCGAAACAGTAAACCTACTTTTTCATGATAATGTATTTAAATATCAAAGTGTGTGAAAGTAATCAAGAACTAAAAAACTGACATACCTATTGTTCCTCATTCGTATTAGGACAATAGCGTAACGGTTTCGCGATAGAAAATAATGTTTCTCTTATGAACTTTACCTACTATTTACATTTAATATTTACATTGCCCTGATATAATTCAATCTCAGTAGATGGCGCTGAAAAAAGTCACACGACAAAAACAGAAAGAATGTTTCTTTTCTGAACTTTACCTACTGCGTATGTTGAAAAACTTTGGTATGCTGTTATATAATTCAATGTGGGACAAAGGCGTGGGGAACGATCGCGCGATAAAACAGAATTTATCTATTGCAATTTCAATATTTGTTGTTTTAACTTCACTAACTGCATCTATTTTGTACTATGACATTACCCTGATATAATTCAATCTCAGGAGATGGCGCGGGAAATGATCGCGCGATAAAAAAGAATGTCATTTTCTCAATTTTACCTACTTCTCTAATTTTTTACTATGGCATTGTTGTGATTTAATTAAATCTGTTTATTTAAATTTTTCTATTGTATTTTAAATATTTCTTGTTTCGACTTTAATTGACTGCATCTATTTTGTACTGTGTCATATTCTTGATATAATTCAATCTCAGGAGATGGCGCGGGGAACGGCCGCGCGATAAAAAAGAATGTTTCTCTTCGCGACTCCCAGAAGGAGATAACGCGAAACCCAGTGGTTTGTTTTCTTTGTCAAAGTTGAACTTGGGGACGATAGTGTTTTGTATGTCGGTGTTTTATTTTTAGGTATTCTTGTGTAGGTGTTTCATACTACTATCATGAAATTGACAGTGGCATTGGCAAAACTATTAAGGCACACATACATACATACATACATATATCACGCCTTTATCCCTTGCGGGGTAGGCAGAGCGATAGTTGCCGTAAGAATACAGTCACTATCGCCACGTCTGACATTTTTGGGAATTGTTTTCCAAGGTTGTTTCAGAAAACATGTGTATTACTATAGTGACAGGTTGTCAGCCTGTCGCCTAAAAATTGTAATACACCAATTCTCTCGAGTCCCTTATTAAGGCACACTGCGCTCTCTAATCAGCCCGCCAACTAGTAAGCTAGTAATAGTAAAAACACTTCACGCAAGCACTTTTGCCAAGCATGGTAAGATACATACCAAAGGGTTGTCTGGGTTTGTTAATGTATTTATGTTCATTTATGTATAAAAGACTACGGAAACAAACGTAAATACGTTACATAAACATGAAAAAAATATCATTTTAAAGCTAAAAATTTTCAAAGGTCAAAAGTAGGATCTATTCCAACATCCTAGCTCCAATCAGTCCAGTGACACGTCACTTCGTGTCCACACGGTTCAGAACCATTGAGTTGAAATAAATCTCCTCTACTACCCCGTGTTCCATTTGCCCCCGCCTGCCCTATCCCGTGCGTTCCCTTTACGCCCATTAAATTGATTAATATGGCGCGGGTTGTTGTTGTGTAAGAGATTTAAATAGCGTTTTTCTTCTCGCTCCATACTTTTTACACACTGTGTTTCGAAGGATATGCATTTAATTGGACACGTAGTTTCTTACATACATATATACATACATAAATCACGCCTATATCTCTGGCGGTAACGTTAAAAACAGTAATATTACGGTCGTTATTGCCAAGTCTGACAAATGTTAGGGGGTAGTTTCAGGTAAGTCGTGCATCACTATAGTGACAAGTTGTCAGCTTGTCGCCTAAAATTGCAATACACATGGAACTCTCGAGTCCCTTAGTCGGCTTCTACGACACCCACAAGAAAGAATGGGGTGATGCTATTTTAAGCCGGCATCCCACGGCGTGGTTTCTTGTACTGAACAATTTTCACTAAGGGACCAATGCTGAAAAATTAAAGAAAAAATAATTTTGACCGTAACCTAGAATGGTTTTTGATTTTTTAAATAGTTATGCTTATTTACATAATAGGTACCTAGTATATTTTCTAATGTAGTTAAAAGGAATATAAACGCGATATGTGTAAGTATGCATCGTTTTTATTTGTATCGAATGATGGTTGAGCCTATGAACCGTATTAAAGCAGATTGAATACACGTACAGTCTAGCTTAAACTAGACAGTTTGAAATTTTGTAGACCATTCTTGTATCGTGTTGCGTTTCGAGTGTCTAACTACACGTGAGCTCGACTTTATTTTATTATTTTATTTTATATTATTTTATTTGGGAAGCTTACAGCATTCTTTACAAGGTAAATAATAGAATGAACATGTATATGCCAATTACAAGCTACCACAGATATATAGACTTTAGCTACTATCGCCAGCATATTATACTACATTACAACACCAATTTCAGGGTTCGATTTACCTGGTTGTAAAGTTCTATGCGAAAGTTGTTCAATTTGATTAAACGTTTCCAATTTATCGTTTCCTTCGAAACAAGGTGTATCCAAAATAAGGCCTAAAATCAGGACTAGAAATATTGTTCTCTCTATTCCTTCCTACCATTTCATTAGTGTCTGCCTTATTTGACCTCCAGAGATTAACACAGTGAATCTATTTTTATGTTCCCAGTCAGTGTACATCAAACTGTTATGAAAGGAACTAGCTGTGACGGAAATACAAATTTATTAATAACTCCTTGCCACCTACCCATCTCGCAGTTATGTGCATATCTCTTTCTTCTTCTTCTTCTTTTATCGTGTTGACGGATGAACCGGGTTCATCGGGTTCATAAATTATGATATATTAAATAGAAATGGGATATAGGCGTGATATATGTATGTATGTATGTAAATAGAAATAGGAGTATTACTAGTACATAAATAAATACACATAACACGCATTTATCCCTCGCGCGGTACACGAGCGTAAAAATACAGTCACTATCGCCAAGACTAACAAAAACGAATATGTTGCTTAAAATTGCGCTCCACATGAAACCCTCGAGTCTCTTAGCCTGTGTGATACAAATCTGTAATGCCGGAAAATAGCATCACCAATTCTTTTTATCAATACTGACAAATTTTTCGTCACAATCAGCTCTAAACATAGAATTACTTAGGCCTTTCCCACACTTAACGCACAACGGAGCGCCAAAATATCGCAGCGGTCTGTCAGATCCATACTAGAACCGTCACCACCCATACTAAAACCGCTCTCGACGGATGTCACTGCCATAGCGCTGCGTCGACAGCGGTTGAGTGGTTTTAGTATAAGGAGTGACAATTCTAGATGTATGGATCTGACAAATTGCTGCGATATTCTAGCGCTCCGTTGTACGTTAAGTGTTATACTAGGCTCTAACTATGAAAATGAAGCTAATTATCTAACAGTTCGAGAATCGCTGTGCTAAAATGGCTCCCGTATGAAAGGCAGGCGGGCCGTTCCAGTCCCCGTAACGATTATGTTTCCATATAGACTCAATGTTACGGTTATTTGCTGGGCCTAATTCACAACGATATGGAAAAAGGTAGGGAACGTACCTGGATTTGAATAGATAGAGGCCGTAGTAAAAGGTGTTTGTTTCATCAGAGAAAGGTGGTAGAAAGTGTTTCATTTTATTGGGATTTCGATGCATTCTTATGGCGTGTGGTGCCGCCAGAGTAGAATCGCACTTCTACGGCAGTTGACGCCCTGCCTACCCCATAAGGCCTGATATATGTGTATCTAGGTATATATAAAATAGGTACCTTCGGGTGCCAATACCCCTACGTACAATAGTCATATGATAGAGCAGTCTGGAGCGCAGGGTCACCACTCCCGACCTAATTGGCCACTCCTATTCAGAATTGCCTCAGCGAGCCCAGACAGCCCTTACCATCGGTTCTAGTCACTTTCTAGTCTAGATACATACACACATCACGCCTTTATCCCGTGCGAGTTAAGCAGAATGTTTACAACCGGGTAAATACAGTCGATATCGTCACGTCTGACTTATATTTTAAAGATCCAGAAAACTATGTATCACTATAGTGACACGTTATCCAATCTAAAATTGTAATACACATGAAATCCTAGAGTTCCTTAGCCGGCATCACAAGACGAACTTAGCCGTAAGCAATTAAATAGAACTGTTCATACGGAAATTGAAAATAAAGATTATTTTGTTTACAATATGTGACAAACTTACTACATGCCGGTAAAACATCTTATTCCCACGAGAAAATGATTTGTAGCGGGTAGAAATACAAGTTTTGATTCTTACATTATTCTCCTTGCCTTATCCCGGTCTCTGTCGGGGTCGGCTACCTAACGTAGCGGATTTGACGTGGAACCAAGTTTTTACACAGAGCGACTGTCATACACATATCATGCCTTTATCCCTTACAGGGTAGGCAGAGCACCAGCAGCCGTACGCAAATAGGAAGGTTTTGAATCATAACCTTCCTATTCGCGTAGCTGTAGTCGAGAAATGAAAAGTTACCAATAGTAAGGTAATATTCTGCACATAGGGCCATAAAACTGACGTTTAGTTAATAGCTATCTAATAGATTGGACGTGGCCAAAATCGGACGCCAGTGTCGAACCAATTGCTTGCGATTGATTCGTCTTTGGTGACTAGTAATTTAGGATCACATCGGGGAGTAATTTAATTAATCGTAACAGCTTATAAGCAATAACTATTTTACACATATCACCTTTATCCCTTGTGGGGTAGGCAGAGCGTGAACAGTCGGAAAAATATGGTCGCTATCGCCATGTCTGATAAATATTGATAGTCCTTTCAGATGACTTGTGTTGTGTATTACTGTAGTGAGAGGTTGTTAGCCTGTCACCTAAAGTTATTCCTATAAAAAATAGTTCTGATACATAATTATGGAACCCTTAAGTTCCTTAGTTGCCTCTTACGACGCTCGCGGGAAAGAAATGGGGTGACGCTATTCTAAGCCAGCACCATACGGCATCATTTCAAAGATATGACTCTAATATTAAATAGGTTTGGCATTGAAACAAACTGGTGATGAAACATCGTGATGAAACCCGCATTCAAATAAAATTTGAATTGAATTCAGATGACATTTGAATGTGACTTAACCTAGGATTCGGGCCAGGTTAGCCTTCGGGTTGCAGAGGTCAGATGGCAGTCGCTCTGTGTAAAAACTTGGGGAACCAAGCCAACCAACCTTGGGGACGTGGAACGTCAAATCCCCTAGGTTAAGGTAGCCAACCCCGACAGAGAACGGGATAAGGCAAAGAGAATGATGATTGAAACAAACTGGTTTGTGATCGGTAGATAAACATGTCGTCAAACATCTAAAATCTACACACGCACAAATCACGCCTATATCCCTGGTGGGGTAGGCAGAGCGTTAACGACCGTAAAATTACGGTCTTTATCGCCACGTCTGACAATATTTGAGGGTCGTTTTAGATGAATAGTGTATCGCTATAGTGACAGGTTGTCATTGTCAGGCTGTCGCCTCAAATTGCAATACACATGAAACCCTCGAGTCCCTCGATTGTGATGCCGGCTTAGAATAGCATCATCCCATTTCTTTCCCGTGGGTGTCGTAGAAGCCGACTAAAATGTAGCCCAAAATAAATGTAGAAAAAAAACAAGTTATTATAGCCAAGAAGCAATTATGTGCTTCTGCTAGCGACTGCAACAAATCACCCTCAAGAAGCCTAGCAATAACTTCGTCTTAAAGGCTGGGCTTTCAGACCTAGTGCTGTGAAGAACCAATCATTATTGTATCGATAACTTATCTGTGTATTTAGCCTTGCAATGGCAAAACTTCGCCTTAAAGGCTGGGCTTTCAGACCTACTAGTAGTGCTGGGATGAACCAATAATTATTGTACCGATAACCTTATCAATGTATGTAGCCTAGTAATAACTTCACCTAAAAGGCTGGGCGTTCCGACCTAATGCTGTGCAGAACCAATCATTTTTGTATCGATAACTAATCGATGTATTTTCCTCAGTAATATCTTTCTTAATATTACTGGTTTATTATTTTATCGATGTGTTTAGCTTTTTAAATAACTTCGCCTTAAAGACTGGACATGTGACCTAGTTCTGAGCAAAACCGATAATCTATTACATCGAACATTTTCAATGGAACGTTCGATACGAACTTACGTTCAGTAGTAGAGTTTTTGAAATCTAATAGAATATTTATGCCATATGCAGAGTTTCTACAAATCCACGTCTAGGTAATAAATACATAAATAGTAATTTTGATACAACCAGAATTTATTTTAGTAGTGAGTTTTTGCATGGATCCACTCCCGTTTTTACGATATAACTTACAAAGCTAACTCCGAGGGTTTTGAGTAATTAATCAAACCCATAGAAAACAAAGAAATATACTTACTTTATACTTTCACTTGCTTAATATTATAGATATCGATATAAAAATGTACCGATATTGTGACATCACTAAAAATGCCAAGAGTCATAAATCTGCTTAATGCCAACATCGATGGGCGATGCCCGAACACTGTTACGTTGATATTTTTACTCGTTGAGAAAAATATCGCCTTAAATCATTATTTACCCGTTTTCAAACAAGTTTCCGTATACAAATTTAACAAAATTTGATAAAAATAATACCTTATATAAGGTGTAAAAATATTAGCCGTATATATTTTAAGGGGTAAAACAGCCCTTGAAACTAAACAACTCTTTCCAAGAAACATTGGTCAAAATATGAAAAAATTTGGACCTCCCATACAAAGTTAGCTCCAAATATTAGCTGCAAATATTTTGAAGGGTGAACCAGCCCATGCTACTAAACAACTTTCCCCAAGGAACATAAGGCGAAATATAAAAAAAAGAATTGGCCCTCCCATACAAAATTACTGACCAACCAATTCAATTTCAATAGGAGGTCCAAAAAATTTTCTCATATTTCGACCTATGTTTCTTACATTACGTGTTTATATTACTAACTATAAGTACCTTTAACGAGCACGTTTTAGTTGTTAACTTAGATCGAGAACTCTAACTTACACACAAGCACCCACACCACTAACTACACGAGATATCAATCTCGGACACCTTAGTCCACTAAACACCGCTTAAAGTGGTTTCCACACATGCCACACGATAATGCGGCGTAACTCTGGCCTGATATTACTAATGAAATACATATACACACACATGTCACGTCTTTATTCCTAGCGGGGTAGGCCGAATGCTAATGGCAACAAAAATACGGTCGCTATCGCCACGTCTAACAAATATTGATGGTCCTTTCAAATGATTCATGTATCACCGTAGTGATAGGTTGTCCTAGTTGCAATACACATTAAGCCCTCGAATTCCTTAGTAACCTCTTACGACACCTATAGGAAGAAATGGGATGATGCTATTCTAAATCGGCATCATACGGCATGGAAGGTGTACTGATAAAAGGTGTTCGTAAAACTACATGTAAAGACACGCACCGATGTGCGGCGGTGCCTGACAAAGTGTCAAAAACCGCAATATATTGCAGCGCGAGTAGAGATATCCTAAGTTTGAAATAGCGCGGTGAGCACACAGTCTCCGAACTGCATTATACTCTAGCCTTGCCATTTTAGACAAAGACCTGTCATCCGTAGACTGCGCTTTATGCTTAAGATTTGAACCTCGCTGAAACTCAGATACAGCGACAGGCTGAAAACCTGTCACTATAATGATACACGAATCATCTGAAAGACCCTCAATACTTGTCAGACGTGGCGATATCGACGGTAATTTTACAACGCTCTGCCTACCCCGCAAGGGATAAATGCGTGACTTGTGTGCGTGTGTATGTATGTATATTATTAATTTCTACGCAAAAAGCCATTACCCGTTCGAACATAGCACTAACTTCAGTAATGTACGCCTACAATCATAAATCTGAAGTCACAGACATTGTTTCAAGAAGTCGCATCTCCTGATATCAAGTCTGTGGTTCAAGATAACTCAAACTGGCTGGAACTTATAGTCCCTGGATTTTGGGTAGCAAGAACTTGTGGCAGACTGAACAACTATTTTGAAGGAATTGTTGTTTAAATGCTGGAAAACTGGAACTTCAACAGTTTAGGTTGTGTTTAATATTAGGGTCGAGTCTTCGAGTATACGGTACATTAAAGAATTTTGTAGGTTCTCAGGGCCCAAAGTCTACTATTTTTTTCTCATTGTAACGCCATCGAAACCCAACTATCAATACATTGCCATTGTGATTTTCTATACCTCAAACTGCAGACTACGAAACTACTAAAATCTTCCAACTGCGATCCAATCGGCATCCAACTAAAACGATTATCATTTAACAGACTTAGGGCCCAGGATTAAATTGGTTTGATGAAACAAAGCTCAATCAAATTCCAGACAAAAGGACATAAAGTTTCAGAGTGGCATTCACGACGCGACACGGAAACAAAATATATCTGCATATAAAATGTATGTACCTATATTTTATCTAATCTGAGTAAAAAATGAAAATCAGGACCTCCAAATTTTTGGAGGAAACGGATTGTTGAGGTATTTGTTTCGAGTCTGGGTGTTTTCTATGTATATTATGTAATTATTTACAAAAAAGTATATGTATTAGTATCAGCTATCTAGTCCCCATAGTACAAGCTTTGCTTAGTTTGAGGCTAGATGGTGCTGTGTGAATTGTCCAGGATATTTATTTATTTCAAAACATATATTTATTTATTTGTTTAGTTAACCTACCTATATATGGACTTAACTTAAGGGTTGATTGCTAAAGAACAATCATAAAGGCTTTAATTAGAATTCTGCGCTAAAGATCCCTACTAATATTCCCTAAATCGCCCGATCAAGTAAACAAACTACTTGGTGAAAGATTCACCAACTATTTGGACTTACGGACTTAGAGGACGTGGAGGATTTGTTGAGGGTAGTTGGTAAAGTCTCGCGTGAACGGTTCGAATAGTTTCAGTCCGAGGCCAGTTCGTTGCGTGGGTTGTATATTTAGTGTGGGTAGACTTGACAAAGGACATGATAAACCACATCCATTCGTTCATTCATAATCATAAACTTGTAGGACACTGATGTCAGCGGTTTTAAAACGCCTACTAGGGTCCTCACTAATTTAAGGTGAATGTACACTTGTAAGAGTCATACGCGCCACATCGCCAAATAAAGCGGATGGTGTGACATACATACATACCAACATATAGCACGCCTTTCTCTACTTCTGGGTAGGCAGAGTGATTGAGGGTCGTTTCAGATAAACTGTGCATCACTATAGTGACAGTTTGTCAGCCTGTCGCCTAAAATTGCAATACACATGAAACCTTTGAGTCCCGTAGTCGGTTTCTACGACACCCACGGGACAGAGATGTTCTAAGCCGGCATCACATAGTTATGTAAGCCACATGGTTAAAATTTGATAATTTTGCTTTTAAGTCTGCTATAGTTCTTTAATAGAAATTAAACTGCTAAATATTGTCACACATACTACAACTACTACAACAATCACGGCCTCCCCTATTTGGTGGTTTTTGCCTTCGACCAATATAAGTAGTCATGGACATGCCTTGCGCATATAAAAAGGTCTTTAAAAATGTGCCAAGACACAACTACATATAAACACGCGCACACAGCTACACACGCTCTAATCATGTGAATATACGATCAAAGACAGAGACAGGGAGACGTCCTTGCACTGTAGTGCGAACGTGATAGCAATATGTCAGTGACTTTTGCTCTTTATGTTCGCGCCCTTTTACAGCAACTCGCTTCAATCGCGCACTTCACGCCAGCTTGCGCGTTTCGTATGCAAATCCATCCAGCGGTCGCATACGAAAAGCGCAACCTAGCATGAAGCGTGTGATTTAACCGCGTTGCTGTAAAACCATCCTTCGAACTCTAAAAATAAAAGTAATAATTTCATAAGATAAGTATTTATATGTATTTTATAACTCTTTAACTAATAAGTAATTCCTGATGCTTTATTTATGTTTGTTGAATTGTTGACACACTTTAACAAAGCACAAGACGACGTTCTGATGAAAGTTTTGCGAATTGTAGACGACGTGTCGCACGTGTTTCTTATAGCCGGCGCGAAGACCGACTGAGCGAGGTGTTCAAGGTTGCACACACTTGCACTTACTTGGAGCGGATCATATCACTTGCTCGGTACGTCCCGTCCATATCTACTTATATTGGTCGAAGGTTTTTGCCATACTCGCCGCGCTTGGCAAGCGGATTGGCGCAGTGCAAGTTGTTGTGTTCTCAGGGAGCGCTGCTGTCCACTACCTGTATTCATCCCTTAGTCACCTTTTACGTCACCCACGGGTAGAAATGGGGTGAAGCTTTTCTAAGCCGGCACACGAAAACACATGCAGGAAAATTTTCACCTCTAATAGGCCTTAGATGTAGTAACGACCGCAATCCCCCCATTTTGTACTAACAATCAAATCTGGCAATCAACCAATCAAACGGAAATCAATCAGACATGTGATGGTCCATAGCCAATCTATCTAACCACCTGACCCTAGCTTAGGCGGACCGCAAACTTAAGGCACGACGGAGCGCTAAAACATCGCAGCGGTCTGTCAGATCCATACTAGAGATGTCAATCCCCATACTAAAACCGCACTCGACTGATGACACTACGATAGCGCTGCGTCAAAAGCGGTTGAGCGGTTTTAGTAGGGGGGAGTGACGTTTGTAGTATGGATCTGACCGACTACTGCGATATTTTTGCGCTCCGTCGTGCGTTAAGTGTGCGTATATACCGGGTCTATGGTGTACCTAATTCTTTTCAGGCATGATCAGACTGTGACGTTGTGACAGCACACGTTCCATTTTAGGTTAAGATTGCTACTAACTTCAGGTCTTTAAAATCTAAAAATTAATAAACTATAAATAAATAAAACATAAATATTATAATAAAGTTCTAATATCTTATTAATTAACTACTAACAAATTTAAACTAAATAGATAATAGAAATTACAAAACCTAAATCTAATTTTAAATATTGCTTACGCAGTTCAACTCCATATCTGCGTAAAACGGGTTAGGTATGACGTAGGTAGTGACGCTGCGTTCCGACCAACCGTGCCGCTGCCTCGAACTCTGCTAGATTCACTTCCCGCTAACGACTTTGACGAGAGGACGTGCCGCTCCGCGCGCCATTTTTTACACGTGGTCGTACTGACCTACTTTCTATTATTTTTTCCTACCAGTGGATTTACTAGATATTCACTAGTGTGCCTTCTATCTACAATCGTTATACTTCCCGCTGGGGTGAGTTTCAACTGCTATTTTGCTCTGAATTGCACAATTTACCTGCCTTTGTAAACTGTTCTTTGTTCGCAAGCTGCTGCCATAAATTCCTATCTTTTATTTGCAATCTCACTGGCCTAATCCTAACCTTCGTGACACGCTTGCGCTTTCGAACACCGGCTTACTAGATCTATGGAACATTCCAGGAACTTCCTACGAGCTAGAAACTATCTACCGGCTTAAAGTACCTACTGGCTAAGAATTACCTACCGGCTACCTACCACCTGCATTATCGCTTCGGCTTGCTACTAGTCTGCTGCCCTACCTGCTGAGCTTTGCTGCCGTGACTACGGTCTGCCTTGCAAGCTACCGAAGATTCTAGAAGCCGTGTCATCCGCGCCACTACGCGTTCGCTAAGGCCAGTGATTCCTCCTACATAATGTAAGACACAATTGCAGTGCGTGTGATGAGATTTATGGACAATATACCCATCTGTAAGTTATTTCTACTCTTTCATTTTCTAACTATTAAAAATTTAAATCCATACTACATTCTACATATCTGTGGCCGTCTATTCCGATAGTTACCCACTTACACCGACTATCACCAAGGTAACGCTGGTAACAGTGGTAACGCTGTCGGGTGTGGGTCGGCGACTGATCGGAACAACACTACCCAACCCAAACGGCACAGTGGCGCCCTCTTAACGTGGTTCTTTCTCACACAATCTGCACTTGTGTCATTTTTTTTTGTCTAGCAGCTCTCTTGTCTCAAATCATCTGGAACCTTCTATTGTAAGCGAAGCGGTGACCTTCACTACAGCGAACTGGTACGTACTCAAAGTTTATGTTAGCTGGGAATTTACTTTAAGCCTGATGATTATTATTTGATTACTGTGACTATTACATATTAAGTTATTTAAATACTTGCTACTATTACAAAAAAAAAATTGTGTTGATCTTTTCTATCTCGAAATGTTTCTATCAGTGATCTTACTTGCTGCGTAAGTGTTATATTGTGAAACATTGATACGTAATAGTTCGCACTTTTCTTGATTTTGCACTTTTTCTTAATTTTGCACATTTTTCTTGCTTTCGCACATTTTTTTGATTTTGCACGTCCATATTCTTCTGGTGTCGGTGCTGTTCTAATTGAATATTTCTAAATTTACATCACCAAATCGCATTAGTATTTTGTAAAGAACAGTAAATTATTACCTAAGGATTAAAAAGTATATATTAACTAAATATCTTTCAAAAACTAATACCCACCTTAATTTTCTTTTTAATTAATTAAATTCTTCATACTAAAATATTCAGACGATTTTGCTTGTTAAATATCTACCTATACTTGTGATTTGAACTTGGCAATGGAAACTCACCCTATTAAATATTTCTTACTAAACAAAAATGAGTTATCTTATGAAGTGACTATCAGAGGCGAGGAACCTGCGGCCACAGTTTTGGAACTGCGTAAACAAATAAATAAACTAACACCTTTAATACCTAATGAGGACATTGAAGAATCAGGTATCGCACCTGCTGTTGATATCGTTGGCTTAGAAACAAGTATTGCTGATTATTACTCAAAGGTTCAATCTCAAAAAACTAAATTTGACGCTAACGCTTGCAAACGCATTGAAGCCTTGGGCTTGCATATACACTATAGGCTAAAACGTTTTGATAAATCTGATCAATCAATAAATACTAAACTGAAAATACTAATAGACTCTTATAAAACAGCTTGCACTGACCTAGAAAATCTGACTAAATCTCGCGAAGGTGCAGGAAATCCTAAAAATGATTCTGATCCGCCCTTAGAATCTACTGAATGCGACCACTATAAAGTCGGTAACCTACTTAAACTCAAATACGATGGTACGTCTAGTGTACACGAATTCATTCAAAAGGTCAATGATATCAGTACATCTAGAAACATTCCTTCACACAGACTGTTAGGCTTAGGTACCGAAATATTCTCTGGCAATGCCTTGCACTGGTT
Organism: Keiferia lycopersicella; assembly: GCA_029255805.1. NCBI lineage: Eukaryota > Metazoa > Arthropoda > Insecta > Lepidoptera > Gelechiidae > Keiferia > Keiferia lycopersicella. Next base: position 3,885,465 of record JARACZ010000028.1, read on the forward strand.
CCGCGGTATCAAAGACACAATTAAAAGCTGGGATGATTTGAAAAAGTTGCTAATTGCAGATTTCAGCCATTTTGATTTTGACTACAGGCTAACTACTGAAATTCGTAATCGTACTCAAGGTGATTCGGAGAATATTGCTGTATACTTCTCATTAATGTCACAACTTTTTTCGAGACTATCGAAACCCCTTTCTGAAGAAGAGAAACTACAAATTCTCTTACATAATATTAAACCCTGCTATGCAAATGCTATTGCTTCAGCATCTGTCACTTCTAGTATACAAACTATTGAGTCTTTGCGAACTATATGCCGCAATTTTGAAAACGTGCAGTGTTACACGTCTCAGTATCGTGAACCACCTCGATTAACCCAAGACACATTGGCCCCTGATTTAGCTTTTGTGAAGCCCGCTAATTCTTCATCTAACAATTCAAAGGTCATGAGTTACAACAAAAAATTTAACCCTGGTTTTGCTCAACAAAATTATACTAACTATTATAAAAACTACACTCCACATAAATATCAAAATGAAAACTATTATAAACAATACTACAACACTAATAAACAATCTAAACCTAATATCTACACTACTGGCCATACTTCTCAGCCTCAGCCTATCGCTGCTATTTCCAACGACTCAAACGCTTTCTGCCCACGGTGTCGTACTACTGGTCACTCACTGGGTAAATGCAAAGAGGATAGGTATCTTATTTGTTTCAAATGCGGAAAAAAGGATTTTAAGTACCCTGATTGTCCAAACTGTCATAAAGATTCTAAACATACTTATTCAAAAAACTAATTGCTGAAGATTGTAGTAATAATGGGCCTTCTAAAAACAATACTAAATTGAATGAAGATGAATGGAAGGATTGGCTCACTACTATTAATGCATTTTTTAATACTTACACCATTGCTTCAATCTTCGAAAAACCACATCTTGATAAAAGAGCCTATGCAACTATTAAGATACCCGATAAATCTCTTTGTGGAATGCTTGACTCTGGTTCGGTTGTCACTGTTGTAGGTAATAACTCACATCTCAATTTGCTGAAATTGGGTTTCTCAATTCAAAAAGATGAAACTACTAAACGTTTTATAGCTGCTGGGGGAGAAAAATTACATGCTATCGGGTTCTTAAATCTGCCTGTTAACTTTGAAAACGAACTTCGCTTTCTTAAAGTTTACATTATACCTGCTATACAAACAACCTTAATACTTGGTATAGATTTCTGGAACAAGTTCAACCTATTCCCTAAACACATAAAATCTATTACATATTCAGACGAAACTATCTTGAGCATTCAAGAATCTCCTAATGTGCTTCATTCCTACGATGAACTAACTGAACCTCAGAAAGTTACATCTGACAACATCATTGAACAATTTGAGGACATCTCGACTGCTAAGAAAGGCTTAGGTCGTACTCATCTGGTTACTCACCGAATCGACACACAAGATACCTTACCTATCAGACAAAGATATTATAGGCTACCCCCTGCTAAACTAAAAGTCATATGTGAAGAGTTGGACGAAATGATCGAACTAGGTGTGGTCGAACAATGTGAAAGTCCTTGGTCTTCTCCAGTTCTTGTAACCCCCAAAAAAGATGGAAAACTAAGATTTTGTCTTGATAGCCGCAAACTGAATTCTGTAACTCGGAAAGATGCTTATAAACTTCCTTATGTCTCGGATATCTTGGATAGCTTAAAAAATGCTAAGTTCCTATCTAGTATCGATCTATCAAAGGCTTTTTGGCAAATTCCAATTGACGAACAAGATCGCGACAAGACTGCATTTTATGTTCCTGGTCGTGGCACTTTTAGATTCGTAACTATGCCATTCGGTTTGTGTAACGCACCGGCTACTCAGCAACGCCTAGTTGACACTTTGTTTTCTGGTCCGGAGTTTGAATATTCAGTCTTTGTTTACATTGATGACATCATCATAGCTTCTCCTAACTTTGAAACTCACATCTCAACACTCTTAAAAGTCTGTAAAAAGCTTAAAATGGCTAACTTAACTATAAACTTAGAGAAATCTCTTTTCTTTCGGAATGAGCTAAAATATTTAGGATATGTTGTTAATTCTAGTGGTCTTCATGTTGATCCTGCTAAAGTTGAAGCTATTCTCAATTTCCCTACGCCTACTAATAAGAAACAGGTCAAACGATTCTTAGGTACTGCTTCATGGTATCGACGGTTTGTGCCTAATTTTAGTTCTATTGCTGGCCCTCTGAATCGGTTAACATCTACCAGTCGGAAAACTAATGTTCCATTTCTATGGACAAAAGAGGCTGAAGAGTCTTTTCAAAAATTAAAGTCTTGTCTTTGTTCTGCACCTATACTATCCTGCCCTGATTATGGCAAACCGTTTGAAGTCCACACTGATGCTAGTGATTTCGGTGTAGTCGTCGTCGTCGTCTCAGCCGATAGACGTCCACTGCAGGACATAGGCCTCCCCCAAGGATCTCCACGATGATCGGTCCAGCGCCACCCGCATCCAGCGGCTTCCCGCGACCTTCACCAGATCGTCGGTCCACCTTGTGGGAGGCCTACCTACGCTGCGTCTACCGGTCCGTGGCCGCCACTCGAGAACTTTCCGGCCCCAGCGGCCATCGGTCCTACGAGCAATATGCCCCGCCCACTGCCACTTAAGTTGCGCAATCCTTCGAGCTATGTCGGTGACTTTGGTTCTTCTCCGGATTTCCTCATTTCTGATTCGATCGCGGAGAGAAACTCCGAGCATAGCCCTTTCCATTGCCCTTTGAGTGACCTTGAGCCTTCTTATGAGGCCCATTGTTAGCGGCCACGTCTCAACTCCGTAAGTCATCACTGGCAACACGCACTGATCCCAGACTTTTGTCTTGAGGCACTGCGGTAGTTGTTGAGAAGAGAAGATGTTACGTAGCTTCCCGAACGCTGCCCAGCCGAGTTGGATTCGACGATTGACCTCTTTCTGAAAGTTGGACCTACCCAGCTGGACTATTTGTCCCAGGTAGACATACTCGTCGACAACTTCCAGAGTAGAGCCCCCAACTGTCAGAGTAATGGGTGCAACAAGAGAGTTTGACATAACCTTGGTCTTGTCCATGTTCATTTTTAGACCCACTTGTTGGGAGGCTCTATTGAGGTCATCGAGCATTGTACCGAGGTCCTCCAGGGTTTCCGCCATGACCACGATATCGTCGGCAAAACGAAGGTGAGTCAGATACTCGCCGTTGACGTTGATGCCAAGTCCTCTCCAGTCCAAGAGCTTGAAGACGTCTTCCAGTGCTGCTGTGAACAGTTTCGGTGATATTACATCTCCCTGTCTCACTCCTCGCTGCAACTGGATAGGTTTCGAGTCCTGGTCCTGAAGTCGAACTGACATGGTGGCGCTTTCGTACAAGGACTTCAACACTTCGATATACCGATAGTCAGCTTGGCACCGCTGAAGAGACTGAAGTATGGCCCATGTTTCGATCGAATCGAAGGCTTTTTCGTAGTCCACAAACGCGAGGCAGAGTGGTTGGTTATACTCTTCAGTCTTCTGTATAACTTGCCTCAGCGTATGAATGTGATCCACGGTGCTAAAGCCTTTTCGGAAGCCGGCTTGTTCGGGAGGCTGGAAGTCGTCGAGCCTGCGTGCGAGACGATTCGTTATGACTCTTGAGAACAGCTTGTAGACATGGCTCAGAAGCGTGATGGGTCTGTAGTTCTTCAGCAAAGACTTATCGCCCTTTTTGAAGAACAGCATCACCACGCCTCTGTGCCACGCCTGTGGCGTTTTGCCCTCGAGTATGACAGAGTTAAACAATTTCTGCAGTGCTTTAAGTATCGGTTTACCACCGGCTTTCAGAAGCTCTGCCGTAACTCCATCATCACCCGGCGCCTTGCTGTTTTTTTAGCTGTTTCAGAGCCATACTAATCTCGTACAAGCTGACGTCCGGGATATCTTCTGTGTAGTGCCGGGTTAATCGAGCTCTTGGATCTGCGACCCGATTATTGACAGGTGTGCATGTTGTCGCGTATAACTGTCCGTAGAACTTCTCGACCTCTTCCAAAAGCTCGGGCTTGGACGATACGATTCTGCCATCGTCGGTCTTTAGCTTCGCTAGTTGGCTCTGACCTATCGACAGATCTCTAGCAAACACCTTGGAGCCTTTGTTGCGCTCAATTGCCTCTTTAATACGGTCAGTATTAAATTGGCGTATGTCGCGGGTCAAAGACTTAGAGATCTGCCTATTGAGCTGCCGATATTGGGAAGTATCCTCCGATGACTGCAGAATCATCTCGCGTCGTTCCTCCATGAGCCTCGAAGTAAGGTCTGAGATTTTTTTGGTTCTGTTCGTACGATTGGGTTTGAAGAACTTAGAGCCAACCGTAAGGACAGTTTCCACGACCCTGTCGTTATAGTCGTCCACGTCGATACACTCACCCAGGCAATCGAAGCGGTTTTGCAGGTGGAGCTGAAAGCTCTCAGGGTTTTGGATTTGGGCAGGTGCTGGTCGGAGCGTAGACTTCATCAGACGTGATCTCTCGGCTTTTACATTAAGATTCAACGTGCCTCTTACCATTCGGTGATCGCTACCCGTTTTGAACGAATTGATCACAGAGACATCGTTGAATATCCGTTTTTTGTCTGTCATGATGAAGTCTATCTCATTTTTGGTAACACCGTCGGGGCTCTTCCAGGTCCATTTTCGATGCGGCCATTTCCTGAAGAACGAGTTCATCATAAAGAGTCCCTCCTTCTCCATGAAGTCGACCAGCATTTGACCTCGGCTGTTCCTCACCCCAATACCAAATGGCCCAACTCTCAGTTCGTCACCGCAACGATTGCCCAGCTTAGCGTTGAAATCCCCCATGACCACCGTGTAATGAGTCCTGGAGGTATGTATGGCTTTGGATATGTCCTCATACATTGCCTCCACGTCCTCGTCGGGGTACTTCGAAGTTGGGGCGTATGCCTGTATGACCTTCAGCGAATAACGTTTAGTTATTCTGAGTATAAGGAATGCCACCCTATTTGAAATACTCCCGACCTGTACTACGTTGTTCACGAGGGACTTGTGGACGATGAACCCGACACCACCTTGGGACAGATGGTCGCCCTCCCGGAAGTAGAGCAGGTTACCTGACTTCAGGGCTATCGTGTCCTCCCCCTCTCTTCGGACTTCGGACAGTCCCACTATGTCCCACCGTAACCTGCTCAGTTCTTCCTCGAGTTCCACTAACTTCTCTTCCGTCCGCAGTGTGCACGCGTTATATGTTGCCAGGGCCAAGGTCGTTCGGCGAGGGATCCACGCCGCCCGGGGATTCTTAGCACCCCTGGTCTCGGAGCCGGGTCGATTTTCGCCTGAATCTGCCCGGCCACCGGGGCCGCCGGGCACTTGGGGCCGATTTCTGTTTGTAGAATCCATAAGGGGGTACGGGCCGTCACCCACCACGCTGGCCCAGTGCGGGTTGGTGGGGATTTGGTTGCCAGAGCCTCGTTAGTAGTCCAGCAGGGTGCACCGCGAGCAGGAGAGGTTGGCTTGGGGCCCGAGAGATGTAATTTGGGCCCCCTTACACCCCGGTGTAGGAGCCTTACTAACTCAAACTATTGACGGCGTTGAACACCCAATTGCGTATATGAGTAAATCACTATCTGCACAAGAACGTAACTATAGCATAACTGAACGTGAAGCTCTCGCTGTCTTAGTTGCCCTTGAGCATTGGAGGTGCTATCTCGATAACGGTCATAAATTTACGGTCTATACTGATCATTCTGCTTTAAAGTGGTTTATTAACTTAAATAACCCTACTGGACGTCTAGCTCGTTGGGGTGTTCGTCTTTCTGCTTTTAACTTCGACATTAAGCATCGTAAAGGCGCTGATAATGTTATCCCTGATGCTTTATCACGAGCTTTTCCTATATCTGCAATAAATACTGACCCAAACTCAACTCAAACTACCGATGAATGGTATCTTAACATCTACAATGGTTGCCAGAATTCTCCAACTTCATTTCCGAACTACATGGTCGACTATACCGTTTTATGAAAGCCAAATATGCCTTACACTCTGAATTCGAATGGAAAGAAGTTGTTCCTAAAGAGGTTAGATATGCTGTTGTAGAAGAAAACCATTCTGAACCTACTGCGGGTCATCTTGGTATCTTTAAAACTTACAGGCGACTAAGCCAAAAATATTATTGGCCGGGCATGCACTCTGATGTTGTCCAAGCTGTGCTGTCTTGTGATGCTTGTATCTCACACAAACATCAAAATCACGCTTCCTTAGGTGAAATGGGTAGGCCTAAAGTTTGCTCAAGACCTTTTCAAGTCATCAGTATTGACCTAGTTGGACCTCTGCCTCCAACTAGGAAGCAAAACTGTTATATTCTAGTAGTAACTTGTTGTTTTAGTAAATACTGTTTACTATTTCCAATAAAGCGTGCTACAGCTGAGGTCGTTACTAAAATTATAGAACAGAGCGTATTTCTTATTCATGGTATTCCTTCTACTATCGTTCTTGATAATGGAAAACAATTTACTAGCGTGAAACTCAATCAATTGTTTTCAAAATATAAAGTGCCTAACGTACACTACACACCAAAATATACACCACATGTTAATACTGTTGAACGCTATAATAAAACTATAATGACTGCTATATCTACCTTTATTCAAAATGATCATCGAATTTGGGATAATTTAATACCTCAAATACAATTCGCGCTTAACAGTTCAGTGAGTGAAGTAACTGGTTATACTCCTTCATTTCTTGTATTTGGCCGCGAATTAGTTGCTTGTGGTTCGCACTATCTGGATACTAAGCACGGTGACGATGTTATCTATCAACCTCGTGACCACTACGCTGAAAATTTAGGCGTTCTTTCGACTATCTTTGATAAAGTACAAACGTCACTTCTGCAAGCTCATGACCGCAATCGTCAATCCTATAACTTACGTAGAAGATCTGCTGAATTCAATATTGGTGATACAGTTTGGAAAAGAACTTTTTATCAAAGTGACAAGGATAAATACTTTTGCAAGAAGCTAGCGCCTAAATTCGTAAAATGTAAGATTATTGGTAAAAAATCTCCACTAGTATATGAACTATCTGATATGTCGGGTAATTCTATTGGGTTTTGGCATATCAAAGATCTGAAATTGATAAATTATAAGGAATAGAGTAAAAATATATTTTTTTATTTTTTTTATTATTTCTTTAAATTAGCGTTTACTAAGCTAATAGTTGCTATTCTGAGTATCACGTCTTATTTTACAGTGTATACTCAGTTTGTAAGGGTCTTCAATCTAACTAAGATGAAAGACTAAAATGTAAGGAAGTCTATGAGGTGATGAATGGATGTTTGTATGGATGTTGTGAGGATAGTAAGTATATTAGGTTAGTAGACGGATTTTACTCAAAGTACGCAAAATCCTACCCTTTTTCCGGGGGTACTGTGACGTTGTGACAGCACACGTTCCATTTTAGGTTAAGATTGCTACTAACTTCAGGTCTTTAAAATCTAAAAATTAATAAACTATAAATAAATAAAACATAAATATTATAATAAAGTTCTAATATCTTATTAATTAACTACTAACAAATTTAAACTAAATAGATAATAGAAATTACAAAACCTAAATCTAATTTTAAATATTGCTTACGCAGTTCAACTCCATATCTGCGTAAAACGGGTTAGGTATGACGTAGGTAGTGACGCTGCGTTCCGACCAACCGTGCCGCTGCCTCGAACTCTGCTAGATTCACTTCCCGCTAACGACTTTGACGAGAGGACGTGCCGCTCCGCGCGCCATTTTTTACACGTGGTCGTACTGACCTACTTTCTATTATTTTTTCCTACCAGTGGATTTACTAGATATTCACTAGTGTGCCTTCTATCTACAATCGTTATACTTCCCGCTGGGGTGAGTTTCAACTGCTATTTTGCTCTGAATTGCACAATTTACCTGCCTTTGTAAACTGTTCTTTGTTCGCAAGCTGCTGCCATAAATTCCTATCTTTTATTTGCAATCTCACTGGCCTAATCCTAACCTTCGTGACACGCTTGCGCTTTCGAACACCGGCTTACTAGATCTATGGAACATTCCAGGAACTTCCTACGAGCTAGAAACTATCTACCGGCTTAAAGTACCTACTGGCTAAGAATTACCTACCGGCTACCTACCACCTGCATTATCGCTTCGGCTTGCTACTAGTCTGCTGCCCTACCTGCTGAGCTTTGCTGCCGTGACTACGGTCTGCCTTGCAAGCTACCGAAGATTCTAGAAGCCGTGTCATCCGCGCCACTACGCGTTCGCTAAGGCCAGTGATTCCTCCTACATATGTAAGACACAATTGCAGTGCGTGTGATGAGATTTATGGACAATATACTCATCTGTAAGTTATTTCTACTCTTTTATTTTCTAACTATTAAAAAATTAAATCCATACTACATTCTACATATCTGTGGCCGTCTATTCCGATAGTTACCCACTTACACCGACTATCACCAAGGTAACGCTGGTAACAGTGGTAACGCTGTCGGGTGTGGGTCGGCGACTGATCGGAACAACACTACCTAACACCAAACGGCACAAGACCATGAAACTGATCCACTCTAGGAGCCTACTTATGTAGAGAAAAAAAAGAGTTTTCATAGAAAGTCAGCCAACTAAACGAGAATTCTGTATGGAACATGGAATTATTTTCTCATTTACACAATGAAAAGAATTCAGTTTCATGATATCCCCATACTAAAACCGCTCAATCGCACTCGACGCAGCGCTATTGCAGGGGATTGACGTTTCTAGTATGGATCTGACAGACCGCTGCGATATTTTTGCACTCCGTTGTGCGTCAAGTGTGCGAACCGCCTTATGTGGGGAAATAAAAATATCTGAACGCAAGTAAACGAACTAAATCTTCTTCTTCTTTTCGTGTAGGACACCGCGTCGTCCAACGACCCGATGAACGAACTAAATGAGAAATCTATATGTAACATAGAATTATTTTCTCGATTACACAAAGAAAATTTTTCAGTTTCATGATCTGTCATTCCTGCAGAGGTTTCAGTACTCCGCCCCTTACCCGCCCCGGAAATTATTTTATAACCCACAGTCAGTTCAAGATTACAGTCAAAAATATATTTTTCTACTTAAAGATCAAAAAACAACAAAAATCTCAGGAAATGAAAAAGCATGCCGTTATGCTAAATAAATCATAAATTCATTTTGTTAACCAAAATACCGAAGATTTACAAACAAATTGCGCATTTCCGGGTTGCTTGTACAGTTTCCCGTCCTTAGATTTGTGTACAAATTCGGAAGAAAAGATGTAGGCGGATCGCACACTTGAAGCGCAAAAATATTGCAGCGGTACGTCAGATCCATACTAGAAATATGATTGACATTTCTACTATACTAAAACCGTTCAACCGCTGTCATCGCGGCGCTATCGCAGTGTCGTCCGTCGAGTGCGGTTTTAGTATGGGGATTGACGTTTCTAGTATGGATTTGATTTGAGTGGTCGCTGCGTTACGGATGCGTTATTTTAGCGTGGCTGTGTCCCTTAAAGGCCTAAATCGTATGGGGGAGGAGAAAGAAGAGGGGATCACAGATGGAGGTTTTTTTCTGAAAGCTATTAAAAGGAGTCTCAGGTGAAAAGGTTTTAGAAGGCGATTTCCGAAACATATCGTCAGATAAAATTCAAGATCTAAACAGAGATGTCTGTTGATCGAAAATGAACTACACTCTCTTTCTGTCATGTATAAAAGTCTAATGCCATTGGCTGTACAGTAAATATTGCTTTCAGAAATCCACAGGAAATGGTTGAAAACCCCAAAATGGCGGAACTTTAACAATAAGGTCTCGGACAACATAACTTTGAGCTATTGAGAGATTTTGTTCAACTCCCAACAATTTATGGTTGATCGAAATTTCTCTTGTACCAAAGGAAATTTGAGTTTCAAACATTAATTATTATTTATTTAGAGCGGCGCTGGTAATAATGTTCGGTATTAAGCCAGGGAAAATAAATAGTGGATGCAGATATCAATCTATGACTACTCTTACGCAAAATCTTTGACACCAAAAAATCTGACATTCTATTACCGAATGGATTGAATAACTAATCATTGAGTCGTTGAACGACCCGCACAAAAATAACGGGAGGGAGTTGTAGTATACAATACAGGGTGTAAGGGACGGACCTCAGACTACTGACTGATAAGATGCATTCAGACAATGAAATTGAAAATATGTAAGATTTTTGCTTTCTTTCTGACAGCAAAAACCTCTGTTTTGTAACGTCATAATTTGTTTGACTTCCCATAGTAAATACAATGAGCATAACGTCATTTTGAATACGCCATGTCATCGTCCAATGGTCCGCTTACCTAGGCATGGTCTCCACTTGAGAACGGCTTACTCCATCGGTCTTCGTCTGACAGATGTGACTAGCCTACTGTCACATCAGCTTGCTACACTTTTGAACTACATGTGGTACTTTGATCCTTTTGCGTATAATCTCACTCCGAACCTTATCAATTGAATAATCATTTACCTAAAATAACGCTATTATTTTAATCATCCAATTCATATTTTTACTGCAACTATATTTAAATAACAAAATGGAGTACCCTCTGGCATCCACCGATTTAATCAACCCAAAAATCTACAATGAAAATAAATAATAGCTTATTTAAAATTGACGTGGCGTTCTCATTTTTGTTGCCAGCCTCCCAGGATTAATGTTGCCAGACTCAGAGTAATTTCAGTCGTAACCGCAGCCAATCAACATTGCCCACGGTTTCAATCTGTTTTCACAACAAAAGGGTATTTTGTGCTTGACACCATAACAAGCTTGAATTAATTTAAAAGATAAAAGAGGAAGACTGATGTGAATTAAAATGTGGGCAGGCTCTCAAATTTTAAAGATGCTATTATACTGTGTGTAAGGGACGGTGTAACGAAAACTTTGCAGGCGTGATGAGACCATGAAACTGAACAACTTTTACTATGGGGGCTATGGCGGCAAACGAATTCCCATACAAAGTCATTAATCATTTTGCTGTGTATTGAAAAAGTTGTTCAGTTTCATCGCCTGGTCACGCTTGCAAAGTTTTCGTTACTATGTTGGTAAACATTAAAAAAATTTCGACCTTCATACAAAATTCCCAATCTGGTGACTGACTTTGTGTGGAAACTCGAAGAAGCATTTTCGTTTCCCAACATAGCCCCCATAAAAAAAGTTATTCAGTTTCATAGACTGATCACGCCTACAAAGTTTTCGTTACACCGTCTCTTACGCCCTACATATAACTTACCATTTGTCGTGAGTTAGGTAGAATATGCAATACTAATTTATCAAGATTTTAGTTACTGTCCTAATCGACTTAAAATCATACAAGAATAAAAAAATCATACTCGCGCACGTAGAGTTCCCTTATCATATGTGTAAAAATGGCATAGCAGCAACGTTAATACATGTTCTGAAAAATTTCAATGGTGTATCTATGATTTTTTCAGAACAACGGTAATAACTATTATCGTAGTGGTTTAAACGAATTTAGTATTTTTCCTTACACACTGTATAGTAATTTTTTGTTGTATGAGAAATAATCATATCCGTTACGAAGTTACCATATTAATACCCTACCACATTAACAATTCAGGCACGCTCGCTGTAAGCAAACGACCTGGATCCGTCCCTGAGTTAGTGTAAAAGTTATCTCGGCATGTAAACTGTAACCAGCGCAAGTTGAACTTTCCGAGGTGTTTCTAATTAAAACCATATATCAAGTTAACCCGCCTCTAGGAGAGGAACTACGAAACGAAGGGGAGGCGGCAACTTTTGCTGTTGAAAACTTTTTGTTGAGTTGAAAGTTACTTGCGTCAACTTGCTTGTACTTCAGTCGTACTATTTTACAGGGTTCTTTGTTTTATCTGTTAATGATGCACGTCTTTTCGATTTGAATTTTTTATTTTATGTTTATTCGGGGTCTTCAGTGTTTATTTTCGATAGTACTTTAACCGGTGAAGTGTCTTCATTGCAACAATTGAATCAAGAATGGAAGTTGAAGAGTTTACACAACACTTCCAAATGGTACCAAGAGGACGACCGCGGATCCTGCAGATGACATTATCACCCTACAGAAGACACCACCTGGTGCAGCTACGCTGGAATCTTTTCTGCCAGATTTACCCTAGATAGGATTGCAGTGCATATTAAATAAATAATAATAAGTATAATAGGCCTAGGTAGGGGTAGGTAGGTAGGGGGCCTAAGGGCATTAAGGCCGCCTTTTTGTACTGTCTCCTTTGTTTTTTTTTACATGCTGTTCCAATTTTTTGCAATAAAGTATTTTGATATGTTGTTAGATTATGTTATGTATATGACAGGAAACAGGGGTTTATATACCTGATCCACATTTTCTTACATCCACAAGCTTGAAGCAATCCAACCCTAGTATGCCATTTTACAAAGTAAGGTAAGCCGGAAGAACAGGGAAAAATTAAAATTGCATTGCGATCCAAAGAAACGGGCCGAGTAGAGCTCAAGGAATATAAAACTGGTGATAATGCGGTTAAAAGTTGCAAGGAAATGAAAAATCATCAAGGTAAGTACTACCAGCAACATAATCAAGTAACCATTTGAAAAATAAGCTATTTAGTTTAATATATTATTAAGTATTTGCAGCAGGAGATTTTTTTATCGTAAGTATGGATAGTTTCATGAGTAAGAGTGTAGGTGAACAGCCGCAGAAATACGATAATGCTATTCTACATAGATCTGACAGACCTCTGCTATATTTTAGCGGTCCGTCGTTTGTCAAGTGTGTGATGCGCCATAGGCATCACATATTTTGATAAATCAATATTATTTTGTTGGTCCCAATTCTGGAATAGGTTTGCAGTGCTGCTTGCTAACTCTACACTAGCTTCTGAATGACAATTATAAAAAAAAGAAAATTGCTGTTATGTTTCAGCCTGTTATCATTTTGTTTTATGGGAGTACTTATTTAGGTACCACCTGTACGAGAACAATACCCAAATGGGGGTCTGTATTTTTAATACCGTCACGTTTAGGTCCCTTTCTTCCTTGAATGTAGAATGTAGGTATACCGCAAAACGTGAATATTTCCCGCTCCACGGCGGATCGCACACTGTACGCACGACGGAGCGCTAAAATAGCGCAGCGGTCTGTCAGATCCATACTACAAATTGTGCTACAAACGTCACTCCGCATACTAAAACCGCACTCGACGGACGACGCTGCGAAAGCGCTGCACGCACGACGGAGCGCTAAAATATCGCAGCGGTCTGTCAGACCCATACTAAAACCGCACTCGACGGATGACGCCGCAATAGCGCTGCGTCAACAGCGGTTGAGTGGTTTTAGTATGGAGGTTAATATTTCTAGTATGGATCTGACAGAACGCAGCCATGTTTTAGCGCTCCGTCGTGCGTTAAGTGTGCAATACGCCTTGTTATGAGCTTCTCAAAATAAAGCACCCAAGTTCCCTCTACTTGCCTGGAAGAAATTGCTACTTAAGGAACTTTTGTACGCTCCTGTTCAAGTGTTTGTGTTTTTCTTGTTTTGTTTTAGTTGTTTCTATCCTACTTACTTATTTGTTTTAACCCAACACTTAAGCCTTTATTGTAACTTAGTTTGGTGTTTCCAGGAAACCGAGTTTCAGTCTTAATTAATGGACATAATTTTATTTCTTTTTTAAAACTGCTAAACCTTATCAGCTACAACAGTCCACTGTTGGACATGGGCCTTATAGGGGGATATTAGCGTAACTATTCACAACACTTGGCAAGTGGATTGGTGGGCGTAGTGCAAAATGTTGCATTCATAGAAAAGCTGCTGCCCATTTCGTAGGTGATTACGACACCCACCCACGGGTCTTCTTCTTCTTTTCGAGTGGGACACCGAGTCGTCCAACGACCCGGGTAGAATTTGGGTAATGCTATTCTTAAGTCTTTTCTGCAATTGACGCAAAACGCAGCGCTAAAATAACGCATTCGGAGCGTTCTTTTGACACAGCTGCGTTGACAGTAGTTGAGCGGTTTATAAACGGGGATTAATATTTCTAGTATCGATCTGACAGACCACTGCGTTATTTCAGCGTTTGTTATTTTGGCGCTGCGCTATGCGTTAAGTGTGAAAAAGGCCTTAGCCGGAACCACACGGTATAAACTTGATAGACAAGAAAGGTTTTTCTTTTATATCAGAAATTGACTTTTACCGGTGAAGCGCTCTCCATCCCAAGAGCCCACAGTTCTACACCTTTTGTTTTATTTTTGAAAGGGTCCATTGTTTCACGAACGCCATTTTTACTGATCCAGGGAGGGAGTCAGGCCTTTCCCACACTTTAGCGCAAAAATAACGCTGCGCTAACGTAACCGTGCCATACCAGAAACGTCACTCACCATACAAAAATCGCTCTCGGCGCACGACCCAGCGCGCGCCGAGAGCGATTTTTGTATGGGGATTGACGTTTCTTGTGTTGATCTTACAGTCGCAGCGTTATTTTTGCGCTGTAGTGAGATAGAGCCTTAAGCATAATGGCATTTTTTTAAGGTTTAATGAACGACTTTCTACCCAAGGTTGAATGGAAGAATATTATTATGTATTTGCCATTTCTTCTCAAATAGGCTCATGTTATAATGTGTCCCGTAGAGAGACCTATTTCGCGCGCGTAGACTTCAGACATGTCATTTGATATTATCATCATAAGCATAACGAGAAAGTGGCGCTGGTCCTAGGCATCCCTGCATTTTCAAAAATTTTCTGCGGAAAAAAGGCTTATACAGGGTGTAAAAAAAAAATTGCTGCAAATATTTTAAGGGGTGAACCAGTCCATGAAATTGAACTTCAACTTTCCCCAAAGAACATAGGTCGAAATTGAAAAATAATTTTGGACCTCCTATAGAGTTGACTCGCTCGGCTGCCACATTTTGTATGGGAGGTCCAAAAATTTCTTTCATATTTCAACCTATGTTTCTTGGGGAAAGTTGTTCAGTTTCATGGACTAGTTTACCCCCTAAAATATTTGCAACTAATATTTTTACACCTTATATACTGACGAAAAGTCTTGCTTCTGACACTGATTGGATCGTCTGTCACAGCCGTATTAGGCTGATGAAGAATAACTACATATCGAATTTTATTTCAAACCTGTTCTATTCATGGGTCTTAAACGTACCTGTAAAACGATACGCATGTGGCATGGAGACGTTTCAACATAAATCTCCCAATATATAGCATAGAGATACCACAAAAAAACCGTGAACAATAATATGACATAAAAAAGGATTTCGATCTCCGTTCTTATCTGTTTTTCAAAACAAAAAAAAGGTTACTAAGAACACGGAAATACGTTTCATTTTTCTTCCTAAGGAACGTTCCTATATTAACTTTCCTTCCTTATGCACGTCACGTTCAATATTTCAAACTTCCCTATAGTATTATAGCGACATTAGCGTGCCTTTATATCATAATTTTAACGTTATTATAAAGTGTAACACATTTTCCAACGCCGGTTCTAATAAATCAACTCGGAATATTTATTAGGGATCGTTGAAGTACTGATTACGGCCCTTTCTACGCGTAATTTACTGAAAAAAGACCGGCCAGGGAGGAATTTGGGTTAATTTAGACCGGGTTCTGCGGTCATCATTTTTTATTAGTTGTAAATAGGTACAGTCAATCTCAGGCTGGCTTAGACAGTTATGACAGTTTTTATGCCGCGTTCATAGTGGTTCAAGTGTCCCTAAGGACAGGTCAAAAACAAAAGCAATAAACGTGTCTACGCATAGTGGTATCTAACCAAATTAATTGAAAATATTATATCTTTGCTACAGATGTAGGTAAGCAAACATAAACAAAAGACCTCAGAAGTTAGAAAATATTAAAAACGAAATACGAGAAAACTCTAAACAGACCTTGTTTTTCTGTTTCATTTGTTTAAAACTCTCTCGACTTTGTGACATCTTTTCTCTAACTCCAAACTAGTACATCGAACTAGATATCAAATAATAAAAAAGGTAGAAAACGAATTATACTTAATTAATATACAAATTGAAAATAATAAAAAATTACGCCTATATCCGTGGCAGGGTCGGCAGAGCGTTAACGCCACATGTGACAATGTTTAAGGGTCGTTTCAGATAAGTCGTGTATAACCTAGGGAAAGGTTGTCAGTCTCGCCTAAAATTACAATACATATGAAACCTTTAAGTCCATTGTCGGCTTCTACGACACCCATGGGCAAGAAATTGAGTGATGCTATTCTAAGCCGGCATCACACGGCATTAAAATACAAATTTATAAATTGAATCGACAAATATTCGTCTGCAGCCGAAAATCACGAAATTGCGAACTGTCACAATTTTGTAGAGACCATATTTAACAAAGGGTCCCTCTAAAAACGTCCGCCTAGAATAAATCTCGTGAAAATTATTATCCCAGGGCTGGTTGCCTTCAATGGGCAATTATCAGTTGAAATGGCCACCGCAACCAAACCCCAATGTTCCAAACAAATAATATTTTTTTATGGAAGAATTTGACTTACGAGTAGTATTCAGTTTGAAATAAATAAAAGAAAAAATAATAATCAATCAACAGCCAAGCATTGAACCAAGGTCTTATAAGCCAGGTTAAAGTCATTGTTTCGATGATGATGATGAAGAAGCAGCAAAATCAATCGATACAAAGTATAAAATGAAATTGCTTAAAAGCAAAATCAATTATTACAAAGTATAAAATGAACTTAAAGAAAAATCAATCGATACAAAGTATAAAATGGAGTTGCTTAGAAGTAAAATCAATCGATACAAAGTATAAAATGGAGTTGCTTAGAAGTAAAATCAATCGATGCAAACTATAAAATGGAGTAGCTTAGAAGTAAAATCAATCGATACAAAGTATAAAATGGAGTTGCTTAGAAGTAAAATCAATCGATACAAAGTATAAAATGGAGTTGCTTAGAAGTAAAATCAATCGATACAAAGTATAAAATGAAGTTGCTTGAAAGTAAAATCAATCGATACAAAGTATTAATGGTTGTTTACGTTTCTTTGGCCGTCTTCTTAAACCACGCAACGGATTTTGATGCGTATAATACATATTAAACACAAAACGTCTTATTCCCACGGCAAATGCTGAACGGGCTATTAATCTAACATAAAACAGTCACACACGTCCACTGTTGGACATGGACGTCCCACAATTGGGAGGTATTTATTCTATTTTTCTTTTATTTCTGACACTAGGGTTCATCGGGTCGTTGGACGACTCGGTGTCCCACACGAAAAAAAATTTCAAAATATAAACAAAATATACTGGCACAAAATGGCGACATCACATGTGATACTACGCAGCGATGCCACCGGGCTTAATCTAGGTGGTTTTTTACCATGTTATACAACTCAAAAACATACACTTTTAGTATTTTTCGAGGAATTTAACGTTTTACGTGGCGCCGGTGCGAAGCATCTAACTCAGTTACAAAATGCAAAAAAATACAAAATACAAAATCTTTCCACATGACAATGTAGGTACAACACATCATCATCATTCTCCTTGCCTTATCCCGTTCTCTATCGGGGTCGGTCGGCTACGTAACCTAGGGGATTTGACGTGCAACCAAGTTTTTACACAGAGCGACTTGCATCTGACCTCTGCAACCTGGCCCGCATTGGTTAAGTCACATTCAAATGCCATCTGAATTCAAATGGTACATCACATAATGGACACAATTATTAATGTAAATTCGGTAACTCGGTACGGTTCTCTTACTTGGACTCGAAATATTTGCAAAATTAGTTCTATCTGTTTTGATATTCACGTCACTCACCAATTTGCTGAAATGACTCAAATACCTCATTCGTAAAAGAAAACTGGACCAAAAAAACGGTTGTATCAAAACTCCCGATTGTATCCAAAGTCGACAGACAGTTGTCTCTCTCGGGGGGATTAAAGCGACTATTACAGAATATTACGAACTTTCAGCATACATTGCTTTTTATTTTGAATGGGTTTTTTTTCCACATGGTCTCTCTTTTTACGTGTAGGACAGAATGACCCAGTGAATTGTGGATAACCTCAGCAGCCAGTCCCTTAGACGGGGGTAACAAATGAAAATAAAAAAATTTAAAAGTTCCTATTCTTATTTAAGAGAATAATAACGCACTGTAAGTACATTAAAACTGTAGTAAATAGGGGTAATAGTTTTTTTATTATGCACTCTTCTATCTTTTTGTATGGGACACCATTTCGTTTTTCAACCGCCTTCCACAAATAGCAAGCTTCTGACATGGTTGTGTAACGATTGCCGTCTAAGTCTTTCATACCTTTACACAAAAAAGGCTCAACCAAGGTTTGTGGCAACTATCGAACTGTAGCGCTTATCTCACATGCAAGCAAAATTCTACTTTATGTTATTAATAGCCGACTAAACAAGTACTTGCAATTGCAAATCCCTAAAGACAAGCTGGATTCGTCAAAGGCCGAGGCACCAAAGAACAAATATTCAATATTAGGCAAATTATTGAAAAAAGTTTAGAGTTCAACCGGCCACTGTTGATGTGTTTCATCGACTACTCGAAGGCCTTTGACTGTGTCAGGTGGGATTGTTTATGGCGCGTCCTCGAGGAGATGGGTGTACCAGAGCATTTGATAGTCCTTATATCGCATTTGTACGAAAATGGAGAAACCGTAGTCCGAGTAAATGATTGCGAATCAAACCCGTTCAAGCCCGAAAAGGGCGTCCGACAGGGATGTAATTTATTGCCAATGCTGTTTAATATCTACGGAGAGTACATCATGCGGAGAGCTTTAGAGGGATGGGAAGAGGGTTTTAGCATGGGCGGTGAAAAAATCAACAACCTGCGTTACGCAGATGACACCACGCTGTTTGCGTCTTCTGAGAGTGAGATGGCTGAACTCATTCGAATAGTAGAGAGAGAAAGTGAGGCTGTAGGTCTATCAATTAATCGGTCAAAGACAAAAGTGATGATAGTGGACCGAGCAGGCGAACTTACAACAACTGGAGAGCTAAAAGACCTTGAGTTAGTAAACGAATTTGTCTACCTGGGATCACTCATAAGTAACCGAGGCGGAAGTGAGAAGGAAATACGCCGTCGCATTCAGATGTCAAAAACAGCCGTGACTAAGCTTATCAGAATCTGGCAAGATTGAAACATCAGAAATTATACAAAGATAAGACTAATGCGAACGCTGGTATTCTCAATCTTCCTGTATGGAGCTGAGTTGTGGACAATACGTGCTACTGAAAGAAAGAAATAGATGCATTTGAGATGTGGTGTTGGCGACGCATGCTTCGTACGTATTGCCTGGACAGCGAAAGGAACAAATAAATCTATTCTCGAACACCTGAGAATAAAAACTCGTTTATTCTCCATATGCTACCAAAGGATCCTCAGCTATTTTGGACACGTGGCGCGCAGAGAACCGGACAACCTTGAAAAGTTGGTCTTGGTATTTGGGAAAGTAGAAGGAAAACGCTCACGTGGTCGATCTCCATCAAGATGGGTGGATCAAGTAAAACAACTGGTCGGAGCCCCTGTAACTGATGCCCTAAGAAAAGCCGAGAACAGAGAGAAATGGAGAACCTTGACTTCGAACGTGCTTGAAAAACTTTGTGGACACGACCTTCAGCAATGAAGAAGACGACTCAGAAGAAGCCGTCTAAGTACCTAGTTGTAGACAGCAACCGGAACTGAGGGCTTAACGTGCCATCCAAAACACGGAACCATCTCTCTTAAGAACAATCGGGTCGTTCAGTCCACAATGTCCTAACCAGACTGGAAAGAAATCCACAAAGTGACAAATATCAACTTTGTGAGTGACCCACCGAGAATTCAACCCTTTCGAATTATGTACTAAACTAGACAGATGATCCCTTAATCTGAAATACCGCCACCTAGTTTGGACAAGTGTGGCGATCAGCCCAAAAACTGCTCACTTATTGTAATAACGCCCATTTAAAAAAAACAGCAATGTATGCCAAATCGAGCCCTATCGGCGGGGTACAATCGTAGCCTCTTAATCTGGGCTCTGTAAATAATGGCCAGAATTAATCAGAGCTCCATTACTTTGAACTGGAAGGAATTGAGGAGGTATTACCAATGTAACCTCACATTTCATCAAGTATTCGTATTTATTTATTGATACCGTGTGGGGCCGCATTAAAATGGTATCATTCCATTTCTACTTTAATGTTGTCGCTACTGAATAAGGAACCAAAAAAAATTAAATAAAGGAGGTTTAAACGTACACAGATATTACTAAAGAAAGCGTCGGTGGCCAAGTGCTTAGGACACCAGTCTTACAATCGTGAGACCTAAACTCGATTCCAGCCATGTATAAATGTGTTCTTGTGTTTTTACTCACGTACCTACCTACATCTACCGACTGCTCTTACGGTGAAGGAAAAATATCATGATGAAACCCACGTTCAAATAAAATTTTATTACAGATGATATTTGAATGTGTTAATCTAGGACTCGGGACAGGTTAGCCTTCGGGTTGTGGAGGTCAGATGGCAGTCGCTCTGTGTAAAAACTTCGTTCCACGTCAAATTTAGGGGAAGTTAGGTAGCCGACCCCGACAGAGAATGCGATACCTAAGGCAAGGAGAATGATTTCAAATTTTACCTACTACAGATCCCCGAACCAACTTAAGAGTATAAAAAATGGTTTCAGTTATGTTTTACTTAGTTTTAATATGTTTTAAAGTTATCGGAGCATTGCTGTAAAATCTTATTTGCATTGGACTGACAGATTTCAGAGGAGCACAGAAGAAAATAAATATCCCCTTTTGGCGTCCCCTACACTTAACGCACAACGTAGCGCTAAGATGACGCATCCGTAACACAGCGTTCTGTCATGTCCAGACTAGAAACATCAATTCCCATTCTAAAACCGCCTAACCGCTGTCGACACAGATGCATTATTTTGACACATCTACGTTATTTTAAAATTTCTAATATGGATTTGACAGACCGCTGCGTTATTTTAGCACTGCACTGTACGTCAGAAAAAAGGCCTTAGAGATCAGAGGTATAGCAACGCAGTACGCACTAATTTTTAAAAAACTCCTGCCTATTTTTTAATCTTATTTCCGGTGGTGTCCATTAGTAGGGTCCGTAAAAGCTTTTCCCTGCTAAGATAATGATTTGAAAAGGTTCCTTTCGATCACTGAGGATTCTTTCTCTCCACCGGTCCCCTTTTGAAGGAGGACAATTTATTAGATTAGCTTTAAAAACACATGTGATGATCCACACTTTTCTTATTGCAAAAAAATTATAATATTTATATTTTATGAAAAGATTTAGCAATTTATTACAGATTTAAAATGGTAACACTGGCACTCTCGTGTGACAAGCGCTATTTTTCAAATCGGCCAATCACAGGAGAGGTCCAGTAACCAATCGTAAGCGAGAACCAATTGTAAAATTTTAGTGGAAAGGGTATCGAAAAGTGGGGATTAGAAAGGGTAGCCGCATCAGTCAATCATTCCACGAGGCAGTTGGGAGTTGATGGTCGATTAGTTCGGACGTGTTCAAATATATAAGTGATTGTGAAATAAGTGTTTCAATAAAATTCAGCTGAAGTGATATCTGGAGTTTGATTTATTAAACTTCAGAAGCGGGATTTTTTCCACAGCCCACAAGCGGAATACAAAGAAAGGTATGTACCACGTTCAAATTTATAATTTACTATTGTAAAATATCTGAAAATGAAAGTAGTTCTTTGAGTCACATTTAGTTTAAATTTTAGTTAAAAATGAGGTTGAGTGAAGTAATTCGATTAGCATTTTGGTCAGGCTACTCCTAGACAGTGCTAAATTGATAAGTTTGTTGAGATTATTCGATCAGGGCTACTCCCTGGTAGTACTCTTAACAAATCATACTTTTTTCGATCGTAACTCGTAAATAAAACTGATCTTTCGATGCTAATATTACGATGTGATTATTGAAACGGTTCGATCAGTATTACGGCCAGGCTACTCCTGGAAAATGCTGATTCGATTTCATTCTTGGGATTATTTTGGCCAGGGCCACTCCCTGGCAATAGCCCCATGCAATGTGTATATTTTGATTATCACATTATGCCCTTTACAAAGACAAACATAAGAAATAATAATATTGTGACTCATAGAACGAAAGTAAAATCTTGTAAAATGACAAAATGGTTTTATTGATTTGTTTCTGAAAAGAAATTATAAGATCAGACTGGCTAAGTACGCCATATTTTTGAAAGGGCTAAGTATGCCTCATTTAGGTCAACCAAGTTATAAAACAGTTTATCATACCTTTTTTTTTTTATCTGACAAGATTATAATAATGATATTTTTAAATCTTTACATTTTGTTTGATGTTCCCACGTAGTTTTAATAGTGGTTAAGTTTAGCATGAGTTGTTTAAAAAGGTGTGATAAAAGGTTATAGAACATCACATGTAGAGTAACGACTTTATTTCTTTGTTTATTTATATTTCAAAGACAGGACTAGGTATGTCCCAAAAAAAAAAAGGCTAAGTATGCCTTACAGTAAGTAGTGTGTAATATGAGTATGTTACTTTATGAGCATTGCATTTTTGGCTAAGTATGCCATTAGGGACTAAGTACGTCTCAATTTAATTTCATGTTTATTGGCGTAAGTAAGTCTCTTCGAGGTTACGATTTGAGATTTCTTACACAAGACCATGATATGTATATAATATTGGCTATGATAAATTTATAGTTATGATGCTTCATGCATGACCTTTGAAGTAATTCGTTAGTCCATGATGTAATATTTATTTTAAAGCAGTATTTTTAAATACATTTTTGTTTTATTTTGAGGATGGCTGACAAAGAACGCGCAAATCGTGTTCGATCTCGAATGCGGAAGAGACTCCACGTTCCGTCGCCGAGCTCGACTACGCGTGGGCCGAAGTCACGTAGAGAGTCTTCTACAACTGCTTGGATTGTAGAAGAGCAAATACTTTCTGAGTCACCACCGCCGCCAATGACGGCGACATGCGAGACATCTCAAATGTCCACGGAAATGTCCGCAACCGGATTGACAGTTGATGAGGTACGAAATATTTTTTCTACTTTACAAAAAGAGAAGGAAAGAGCTCCTCAATTTACTCATAACCAGTTAAACAACGTAATACCAGAGTTCGATCCCTCCAGTAAAACGCAGAACATTGATAGTTGGATTAGAAAAGTGAACGAATGTGCAAATATTTACGGGTGGGACGAGAGGCAGACCATACATTTTGCTCTCCAGAAATTAACTGGTCTTGCGAAAAAGTGGTTTGAGGCTTTGCCTTCAGTCGTATACAGTTGGCCCGAGTGGCAATTGAAATTAAAGAAAGCATTTCCCAATGAGCAGAATTATGGTCAGCTTCTTGAAGAGATGTTATCACGAACAACTAGGTATGGTGAAGGGTTACGTGAATACTTTTATGATAAGCTGGCGTTAGTCCATAGATGTGATATTGAGGGTAAAAAAGCAGTGGACTGTATCATACACGGCATAGTTGATAAATCTGTGAGAAACGGCGCACAAGCATTGAATTGTAATGAACCCGAAGATCTCCTGAATTTTCTCAGTTCTCAGCGACCTTTAGAATCGCATATCAACAAGAAAAGAATCGTAAATCCCGTAGGTAATCGCGCATCTAATTTTGCACCCACCCCAAATGAAAGTTCAATTACCTGTTTCAATTGCAAAGCCAAAGGCCACCCTTTTTATCGGTGTCCAAATCCAATAGTTAAATGTCAAAAATGCACTAGAGTTGGTCATGATTCGCCTACTTGTAAACTCAGCCCTCTTGCTTCCCAAACGGACGCTAAGCCCGATACCAAAGAGGAGCGTAAAACATTTACGATTTCGATAGGGGGTAATAAAGATGACAAATTTTACAAGAAGGCTTTTGTCAATGATCAAACTTTTGTTATCCTTCTTGATTTCGGTAGTGAATGCACCGTGATGCGTGAGTCAGTTGGCAAAACATTAAATTTATCTCAATGTACTTCTGAAGTACCAGTCTTGAGAGGTTTTTGCAAAGGAATCGTAACACCCTTATACAAGTCCATGGTAACCTTAAAAATTGACGAAGTAGAAGCTTGCGTAGAAGTTTTGGTAGTTCCCGACGAGATTGTGCCAGCTCCCATACTTGTGGGGCAAAATTTTACAGAACTGCCGTCCGTAAATGTATTGAAAAGCGACAAACAGTTAACATTCTACAGAAGTCCTAATAGCGACTTACCTAACCCCGACAACAGCTTTAAACTTTTGGTTTCTAGTCCTGTTGAGATTCAAGACGTCTGTCTAGTCCAAGTTTCTTTGGAAGATAACCAAAACTTTAATGGAGACGTCTATATTGAGGGATATAACTGCTGTGAAGAAGGTAAAGAATATCACCTACATCAGGGTGTATATTCTATTGCCGATGGCAAAGGACACCTTGTTGTTTCTAATTTGGCGACACGATCGTTTACTTTTGATGTGAACATGGTGCTTGCCAGAGCTATGCCTTTCATAGAAAAAGACGTTTACCATGTTAATAGGATTAGCATTGATAATTTAAGCTTGGAGCCACTTGACAAGGACTCTATAAAAGTAGGTAAAAACATTAGTGACGAAACCAGGGATAAACTGTACAATCTCTTGCAAAATTATCGCGACTGCTTTGCAATGAATTTAGGAGAAATAGGATGCACTGCCCATGCTGAAATGACAATCGAACTGACAGACAATAGACCCATAGTTTATCGCCCTTACAGATTATCATATGCAGAGAGAGAGCAGGTTCGCGAAATAGTAGAAGACCTCTTGCAGAATGATATTATTCAGGAGTCGAATTCTGATTATGCAAGTCCCATTCTCATGGTAAAAAAGAAAACGGGGAAGCCTCGACTATGTGTGGACTTTAGAGCCCTGAATAACAAAACGAAGAAAGACTGCTTCCCACTTCCTCTGATAGACGATCAGTTGACTAATTTGAGTGGGAACTGTTATTTCACTTCTTTGGACCTTGCATCCGGCTAATATCAGATCCCCGTTGCAGAGAACTGTCGGCACCTGACTGGATTCATAACGCCAGATGGACATTATGAATTTAAAAGAATGCCATTCGGATTGGCTAATGCGCCGGCAGTCTTTCAACGGGTGATTAACAAGATGCTTGGTTCAAAACGTTTTGAATCCGCTTTAGCATATTTGGATGATATTCTGGTACCTTCAATTGACTTGGAACAGGGTTTTCAGCGGTTAGAAGAAGTCTTGAAGTTGTTAAGGGACAACGGTTTAACACTGAAACTATCCAAATGTAGTTTCTTTGACGAAACCATAAACTACCTAGGTTATGAAATATCTGCCAATGGAATAAGACCGAGTGAAAACAAAATTTTGGCTGTCAAACACTTTCCAGTTCCAAAATCAGTTCACGAAGTTCGTCAATTTTTGGGACTGGCGAGTTACTTTAGAAAGTTTGTTCGAGGCTTTGGCGAAATCGCCCGACCTTTGACAAACTTGCTTAAAAAAGATGTTCAGTTTCAATGGGGAGAAGCCCAGACAAAAGCATTCGAAACTCTGAAAGACAAATTAGTAGACAGACCAATATTGGCACTCTATAATCCAAATCTCGAAACGGAGCTACATACTGATGCGAGCGCGCTTGGCATTGGTGGGATTTTGCTGCAATGGCAGCAGAATCCTCGTGAACTTAAGCCCGTAGCGTATTTCAGTAGGCAAACTACTCCAGAAGAACGCCATCTACATTCTTACGAATTGGAAACGTTAGCGATTGTGTGCTCTTTAAAGAAATTCAGAGTATATTTACTTGGCTTACCGTTTAAATTAGTAACGGATTGTAATGCTCTCCGGACAACCCTCACCAAGCGCGATCTTGTCCCTCGCATCGCACGCTGGTGGCTTCAGATCAGCGAGTTTCAGTTCAACATTGAGTATAGACCGGGTGTCCACATGAGCCATGTCGACGCTCTGAGTCGCAACACCAATTTGGTTGACAATACTGAAGAAACTGAAGCTACTGTTTATAGCATTGAAAAAGAGCATTGGCTTTTTGCGTTACAAATGGCTGACCCAGATATAGCACGAATTGTTAGGGTCCTTAGACCAGGAAATGATGAGGAGTCGAAAGAGATAAAGAATAATTTTGTTATTAAGGATCACAAAGTATATAGGAAAGTTGACGATAGGTTATGCCTTGTAGTCCCAAGGAGTGGTCGTTTTCAGGTACTCCGTTCTAATCACGATGATATAGGGCATCTTGGTATTGCAAAGACAACTGAGAAGGTACAGCAGCAATTTTGGTTCCCAAAGATGCGCCGTTTTATAAAGAAATATTTAAATTCATGTATTGAATGTGCCTATAACAAGGACAATGTAAATAATAAGAAAGCTGGCCGTTTACATCCCATACAAAAGGTAGATATTCCATTCCATACGGTCCACATTGATCATCTTGGTCCTTTTGTGAAGAGCAGGAATGGAAATGTCTATATTTTGACGATAGTTGAAAGTTTCACGAAATACGTTTTTGTTAAAACTGTAAAAAACACTAAGACTAAAACAACTTTGAAAGTTTTGGAAGGGCTATTTTTCGATTTTGGCTTTCCGTCACGAATAATATCGGATCGTGGAACCTGCTTTACTTCCGCAGCTTTCAAAGCTTTTTGTGATCGTTATGGGATAAAACATGTGCTTAATGCTGTTGCGTGTCCCAGATCCAATGGTCAAGCAGAACGTTTTAATCAGACCATCCTAAATTCATTGGCTAAGTACAATTTGGGTAAAGATGAACGTGACTGGGACACGTGTCTTGGCAAGATACAATGGGGAATCAACAACACGGTTCACGCAACTACAAAAAAAACAGCGGCGGAGGCACTTTTTGGGTATAAACTTCGCGATCCCATCTCTAATAAACTTGATATTGATTTAAATGTTACACGTGAAAATATAGAGACTATTAGAAATGAAATAAATACTAACATAAAAGAGTGTCAAATTAAGCAAAAACTTCAACACGACGCCAATCGTGCTCCCGCCGTTGTTTACAAAGAGGGTGATCTAGTTAAGTTATCTAGAACTAACTTCTATAATAAAGGAAATAGCACTAAGTTGATGTCCAAATTTTTAGGTCCATACAAAATTGTACAAGCATTAGGAAATGACAGATATAAAATATGCAATGTCTCTGGATCCAATCATAAGAAAAAAATGATCGAAAGCGTTGTTGCAGCCGACAGGTTAAGACCATGGATGAATGTAAATAATGCTTTAGGTGTTGATTCGGATAGCTCCAGTTCGGACAGTGAAGATAATACTCCATTATCTGAGCTGCAACATCGCTAATGGTCGAACATAAAAAGTTGTAAGAGATATAATATATAGTTTTCTTTCACCGAGTGTGATGATCTGTATTTACTTATCGACAGTACACTTAATTTAAATATATTTTTGTGGCTAACTAGCTAGATAATAAGTGAATGAATAGTTTTTAGGTATGATTGTGAGATTTTATATAATATATATCAATAAATATAATTAATTATCTGAAAAGTTATAAAAAAATTGTTGGGAATGATTGACTGAATGTGGTGCACCAGGGGGTTTGCACCAGTTCGGATGGCCGAGTGTGATGATCCACACTTTTCTTATTGCAAAAAAATTATAATATTTATATTTTATGAAAAGATTTAGCAATTTATTACAGATTTAAAATGGTAACACTGGCACTCTCGTGTGACAAGCGCTATTTTTCAAATCGGCCAATCACAGGAGAGGTCCAGTAACCAATCGTAAGCGAGAACCAATTGTAAAATTTTAGTGGAAAGGGTATCGAAAAGTGGGGATTAGAAAGGGTAGCCGCATCAGTCAATCATTCCACGAGGCAGTTGGGAGTTGATGGTCGATTAGTTCGGACGTGTTCAAATATATAAGTGATTGTGAAATAAGTGTTTCAATAAAATTCAGCTGAAGTGATATCTGGAGTTTGATTTATTAAACACATCTACTATTACAGTAAGAACAGTCCACTGCTGGACATGGGCCTCCCCTAATTAGAGATAGTTGCCGTATCACATATGATTTAACACATCTTTTCACGCGTGAAACAAGTCTCTATTCTCTATAGTGCGAAATTTTAATTTGCCAGGATTTCATAAACTATTTCGTTAAAAGCCGGAAAATAATACGGTGAAGAACTGCACACAAGTTCCAAAAAATTCCAGTTATTTTCTCAGACAGTAATTAATACAGTTTATTAAGTGTAAATTTGACCTAAATATTTACAAGTCAATACACTTCTATACCTAAGTACAGTGCCGCGTTTTGACTAGGAACATAAAATTGATATAAAAAAGATAAAATTGTTTTCAGTGACAATATTATATTGTAACATTCCGAAATTCTAACAGCATTCACTGTGTAGGTAGTACTCGTATCTATTTAGAAATAAACGATTGAAATCTTGAGGTTTTGAAGTTTAACTACAATATAATCACTTATTGTTTGATTATATGCCCACACTTTTCTAAAAAAAGTAAGCAAGTAAAAGGGCCGAACGAGATTTTCAATATCCCTTTTGTACACAGTTAATCTCGATATCTATTCCACGATAATACAGCCATCGCAGTATCTCGTTAGAAGGGTGTTAGGCGTGTTTTGTAGCTAAAATGGGAGTTAAGGCCCACAACCGTAGAACCGCAGTTAACCGAGCTATCGCCATCTTCAAACGACCCTTTACAATATACGCAGGGACGGATTGAGAGAAAAGGAGTAGAAACAAATAACTAGGCTTGGTACCTTCTTGTTATGTAAGGGATGGAAACCAAAAATCCGACATTCTGAAAACACGGAACTTTAAACCGATTCTTTCAATATTCGAGTTTTCAGAGCTTTAAAATGGTTTTGGAGTATAGTTTTATTTGTGGTTTCCTTTTACATTTTTACATTTCATGTGTTTTTCTAGTACCTAAAGTACTAAACTAAAATGGTGAGCTGCTATGCACTCTTAATATCAATTTACCAGTGTACCCTATTACTTTCCGCCAAATAGGTTTAGAAAGGGATTACAGATATATAAGATATTTGATATTGCCGTGTGATGCCGGTTTAGAATAGCATCACCCCACATCCTTCCCGCAGGACTCGAGAGTATTGGTGTATTACAATTTTTAGGCGATAGGCTGACAACCTGTCACTATAGTGATACACTTGTTTTCTGAAACAACCTTGGAAAATAATCCTCAAAAATGTCAGACGTGGCGATAGCGACCGTATTCTTGCGGCCGTTGACGCTCTGCCTACCCCGCAAGGGATTAAGGCGTGATATGTGTATGTGTATGTATGTATGTATGTAAGATATTTGTTAAGCTGTGTTAAGAGAACTGCGGCACGTATTTCTTATATTCTTATTAGCTGTGCTATTTCTTCGTATTATCTGTACTTCTTCTTCTTCTTGTCTCATCAATGGCAATTGTAGATATTCTTATATTTTGCCAGCCTAAAGCTTGGCTACTTTGATCTGTGCTTACTTCAACCGCAGATTCATTGCGTGCCTGAATACCACCCTGAGCTTTTAAGCGAGGTCTCATTGAAACGCAAATTGGATCTCGCCTTTGCAAGTGTCCTTTAGCTGAGATTAGCATGAGAAAACCTCCGGCGACGTGTCTTGTGACGTCACAGAGATTCGCCTCCTGATTGGAGAGGAGTAAATCACTAGAATAGCTGTATAATATCAGCTTTAAACAGCATCACCCTTTTGGCAGAAAATACGTATGTCGCAATTTTAAATGCTAATTTTAAAAATAAAATTTGATTAGTATATTATGTCAGTTTCGGATAGCATCAGCCCGTTGGGCACATAGCATTTTACGTGATGTTAATACACATTTATAGGATTTGTATGTTTGCTTTTCAGGGGTTAAGTCTGAAGATCACTGCGCTAATACTTACTTACTTACTTCGCCGGCTCGACGACCCAAAGTGAGTCTTGGCCTCCGATACCAGATTTCGCCACTTGTTTCGGGCTTGCGTGGTTTCTCGCCAATCGCTATATGCAATTGGAAAATTTATCTGTGTAAAATAAGATTCGGTAATAAGAATTTTGGCCTGATAGTAGACACTTGTCTGAACTAGGTGACGCTTTTGTCATTTTTGCGGCTTGAGGAATTTTCTGTCAAGTTCAGTGAGTCTTATCTATGGGAAATCGCTGCTGAGATTTCAAAAAAAATGCTTTCATTTACAGCCAGCGCCACCTAGTAGGTACTAAACGAAAAGATAAAAAATCCCATTAAAGAATACAAGCACAATGAAATTACGATAAAAAATAAAAAGCACCAATATTTTGGACTTACTTTAATGTTCTTAAAATAAATGAGTCGTATAAAAATAATGGTCCAATACGGAACTATGAGCTACGTAAATATATAGGTACTATCAGCAACAACTTACCATTTCAAGAAATTATACAGGGTGTAAAGAAGAGCTCTCCAAATACTGATAGGATGCAGGCAGACCATGAAACTAAACAACTTTCCCCTAGGAACATACGTTAGGAAACGACAAAAAATATGGAACTTCACAGTAACATACAGGGTGTAAGGGACGATGTAACGAAAACTTTGCAGGCGTGCTCAGAACATAGAGCTAAACAACTTTTTCTATGAGGGCTATGTTGGTAAACGTGAAATTTTTTCGACCTTCCATACAAAATTCTCGATCAGCTGAGTGACATTGTATAGGAAATTTTTTCGTTTTCCAAAATAGCCGCCATAGAAAAAGTTATTCAATTTCATGGTCTGATCACGCCTGTAAAGTTTTCGCTACACCGTCCCTTACACCCTGTATACACGTAATTTAAGGTGTTGCCGATAGTACACATACATCATCAGTATAATACTGCTAATCATCACATGGTTTTAAAAACAGTATTCTTATTTGTATTAAATATATTTCTCCAATTATACGATTATAATTGTTACTTTAAGGCGGATCGCACGCCAAACGCACGACGGAGCGCTAAAACATCGCAACGGTCTGTCAAATCCATACTAGAAATGTCAATCCCCATGCTAAAACCGCTCAACGGCTGTCAACACAGCGCTAGCGCAGCGTTGTTCGTTGAGTGCGGTTACCTGACAAACCGTTGCGATATTTTAGTGTGCGTGTGTCGTGCGTTAAGTGTGCGATCCGCCTTACAGTAACTTATCTAAGGCACATCAACATTTGTGAAGTTTCTAATATCGCTACTTTACTAATATTACAAGTTGGGGTAACGCTGCACTAACGTATGAGCCTGTCAGATCCTTACTAGAAACGTCACTCCCCATACTAAAACCTCTCTCGACGCAGGTCCAACGCACGACGCTGTGTTAGCGCTGAGTCGTGCGTCGCGAGCGGTTTTAGTATGAGGATTACCAATCTTGCAGTGTGCTTACTGTTTTCAATATCAAACTTGAATTTTGCATAGAAATATTGTCATATCCAAACTAAATGATAGTTGATATGATGACCATCACAAAATCAGTCTAAAGAATCAAAACATAATGCACAAAATTACACTACGGAATATATTTTCAATCAACAAATGTGATATCAATATTTTATAGCATTTTATGCAAGTTGTTTTAAAATATTTATGCAACTTATATCGTGGAATAAAGTGAGTCTTCTGGTCACTAGATCGGCAAAAAACTATGATTATGATTACAAATACACATCATGAGACACACGAATGATTACCTAAATAATTACTTAAAAGTAAATAATAAATAGGCACAAAGTAATTAATTTAATCACTTTGTCCAAACTATAAGCAAAAAATATTAAAACAGGCTTCAGGAACTTGTAGCCTATTTTAGATCTATGGCTTTGTAATACTACCTACATTAATAATTATAAAATATTACACACTCTCTAGTCTCTATATCACATAATAAATATCATTAACAGAAAAATAAAAATGTATACATAAATATCACGCCTGTATCCCTTGCTGGCCCGTATAAGTACGGTCGCTATCGCCACGTCTGACCAATACATTATTTAGGGCCGTTTTCGATTTTCCAATTTGTGTATAACTATAGTAACGAGTTTTGTCAGCCTGTGGCTTGAAAAATGTAATATGTACACATGAAACCCGTCGCCTCTTACGACACCCGCGGGAAAGCAATGGATTGTGCTGTTCTAAGCCGGCATCACAGGGTTAAATATATACTACTCTACAATTTGTAATACGCTCTATTATACTACTTATACTTACATAAATTCGAAGCATATAATATAATTATTTGTTTACTAGGAAAAATATCACCCGACTAGCAAATAACATCGTATACACAAATACTTAAAATAAAATAGTTTTCATAATTATTATAAATTCAACAACTTTGTAAACAGTAGACAAATAATGATTATTTCTGATGTTTCATACAACGGAAACCTCTAAACAAATGTAGGTTCCGTTAATGAATCAGATTCAGTTCAATAAGGATCATTTACCATTTTAATTTTATCTGTAGGATTAAAATCAATCCTGACTCAGATTTTTAAAACCATACGGATATATGAATACTCTTAGAGAGAATTGTTTAGTAATCTAAACATATATCATCATTGTGATCAAATCATACATCACTTACACATAAAAGCAATTCTAACTTCATCATTGTTTCTCTGCACTTACTTCACAACAAAGTCTAAACCGCTTCATAACTTCGTTCTTTCTGTAACACTTACGTTTTTCTGACTGGAATGAATACCAACATGACTAACCGCTTTACCATAATCGTCGTTTCTTTCCCTCTCTACTTCTGCTAGTTCACTCTCTTTACCATTTTTGACTTTAGTTTTCTCGTCGACCACAGTTTGTTTCACGTCAGGTAAATCTTCAATGACAGTATCGACAGTTTTCTCACTACCCTCTTTCTGTTCTTTCTTCTCAGTGGTATAAGTTCTTATTCTTCCTGGTAGTTTTCTGGCTATTTTCGCTGCTAAGGGATGGAGAAGTCGCTCGTCGAAGGCATCGCTTTCCTTGTTGGTGATGGCGCCAATGATGATGCCAACGACGATGCAAGAAATGGTGCCGATGACGGCGTACCACATGTAGGAGACTGAATAGAGACCGTGTAGAGCACTGGTTCTGTAAAAAGAAAAGAAGAGATAATTATTTCATATTTAGCTTCGATTTGAGTTCTTCTTATCAGTGATTAAGATATAGTAGGTACGTAGCGCAGTATAATCTACAATGTCAAACCTCATGCACCAGATGCTATGTATGTAAGCTTGGCCATTCCGAGAAATAATGCTGCAAGTCTTTTACGAAGATGGCCTCTGCGAGGTGCTGGATGAAAATTTTCATTTACAGATAGTGCAGTCGCAACTGGACGGCAAAAATAAGTACCCTGGTGGAGGCCTAACGTTCAGCAGTAGGCGGCTATGGGCTGATGTAATGAGGCAATTTACGGATACTTACACGATAGATTCAGTTCTCACTGGGGCTGTGTGGTTGTGGGCTTGCAGTATGGACGCCAGGTGAACCATCGTTTGGTTGAAACCTATCGGCAGAGGTTTCGGACTGAACACGTTTAATGTCTCATTGGGACAGGACTGAAAGAAAAAAGAAAAAACGTTTTAAAGAATGGTTTACTACATTTTTGTGGATTCTAATGACGAATGTCCCGTCGTTTGGGGAAGAGACATTTTAATTGCAAAGTGCTTGAAAAAGAAGTTAAATTACTGAAGTTCGTGTCTGGATTTTCTCAAAACACAGTTCCACAAGCATTTGAAGTTACAAATAAAATATGATAATACTTACATCGACTAACAATGGAAGCATGGCCTTGCTCTTGTTGACATACAGGATCCTGCCGATAGCCATCCAGGTGGTAATCGCATGTGACGTCACCATGCCCCAGACGGCGCCCTTCCCGTTGGCTATGGGGAAGATGGCGGCCAATAGGAACACGCCCAGTAGGGCTCCGGAGGTAGCTGAAGTGACTAGAAGGGCACTCTCGATCACTCCGCCTACGAGGCCCACGCAGAGCGACAGAGACATTATGAGGACCGCTGGAAACAAGTAAGAAAAAATATATATTTACAAGTAAGGAAAATAGTTGTAAGAAAATGTTTATCCATAAAAAGTCCCTACATTCATAGCTAAATGGCATATGGCTTACTTTTGCGGGGCAATGCTGCGGATATGAGTATCCTTTGAGCCGGATACACCTAAAGCGTACTGTTATCATTGTTTCTGCACAAAAATAGACTTTGTAATATTATCTCTCACTCTTTTTTTATGTGGGGCCTGTTCAATTTATATGTTAGGAATTCAAGTGGCCCTGACAAAGATATACTTACAGAACATGACTCCAATGATCTTGATGACGGTAAGCTGCTGCTTATCGCTTATATCCCTGAATGCTGGTGCTGCAGACACGAAGTCTTCCCACATCACAGTGGCCAGCGAGTTAACGTTTGATACCATGAAACTGGAAAATAATGAAAACCATTACATATGCAAACTGTCATGCTTCACTGTCAGCCCATATTGGGATTTAGTTGGGGAGTTGGGGATGATGACCAACTTCTTTTCACAGTCTACATGTGGGATCGGTATCCCATGAATCGATGACACTATAGTCACTGCTGGATATATTATAGGCCTCTCTAATCACAGTCAGAGGGCACAGTGGGTTATAGATGGTTTTATGACTGTATCACAAATGTATCTCTCAAAAGTGACTAACGTAACGATAATTATCTTGTGATCACTAAAAAGTAATCAAAAATTCCAAAAAAAATCATAAAACTATACAAATGCAACAGCAACTAACCTTAAAGCTCCATTAAAAACGCTGCCCAAGAAAAGCCCAAGCATCCCAGGCAGGAAACCGAACTGGTCTTGCACGTAAAACGCCAGGACCTCATCAGGGGCCGCAATCTGCCCTGACATCAGAGGGTCACAGTGTTGATACAGCGCATACAACGCCATTCCAACTACCCAGGACAGACTAAAGAGTACTGCCACTGCAGGCACATTTGCAAGAAGAGTTTTCCTGATTTTGGCTTCGCTGGACATGGAGCAGTAGCGCTGTACGAAGGTTTGTTGGCAACCGTAGATGGAGACTGACATGAAGAGTTGACCGAAGAGAGCGGAGAGAGTGTCTACTCGGACTGTTGGGTCCCAGTTGAATCTGGTGAAGGAAAAACACTGAATTTAAAAAATCGTTGATATCATGCCAATACCTCTAGGTATTTCGTTCCATAATGTAGAGTAAAAGGCAAATTCTTATAAAACCATAAAAATATCGTAAAATTGCTTCCGGAGCGATACAAATTCCATTTATAAGGAGAAATAGCTCAAGTTTTAAAAAAATACAATAGAAAACGCAAACTAAGTTAAATGGGAAAAAGAATGACATTATTGACATTTCGATCATTTTTATTACTTTTTCTTATACACATTATAATTTAATTTCTAAAAACTATAATCAACATGCATATTCAAATTTAATTATTTTACTATTTACATTGTACACCACTATGGTAGACTATAGTTGGATTTACAATTATTGTGAACACCTGTATGTTGTACCTAAAGTTATCTAATAAATATTATTATATTGAATCTTTGATTCTGCTAACAGGTGACTGAAAAGAGAAACAAAGGTTTTTGGCTACCAGACATCTTAAAAAGTCATCCAAATATATGACGTAGGTCAGTAAATACTCACTGGAAGAACTTTAGTCTTCCCCCTTCCAAGTTGTCGTCCAGCACTTGCTGAGGACCTCCTGCCTTGATGGTGGCTTGCACTATGAAGGCTCCACTCACTAACACCATTGTCAATGTCTGGATGACGTCAGCTCTGGAAGAATAAAAATGACATGCATTTACGTACTTCCGAGCTTCTTCTGAGTAAAGGAATTACAAAGAAAAAGCCTGTACCAAATCTTAGCTTTTAGTACGAATTGTCCATTCAAGGTATCAGCCTTTTTTAGAATATCTAAGCAAAAGGTACATACAGGTTTTCTTTTCCCTTAATTTGATGTGATGATCATCATAGCGTGCTTGGATCATATGTCTTTATCTAAGTTCTGCTGATAGTAGGTAAACAATTATAATTATTGGCAGCTGATGGACAGAATTTGCTGGGTTTTATTACGCTTCAACAGATGGCGTTGGTGGTGTAAAACAAATTCAAAAACACAGGTGAAAAATGTTTTGACAACAAATTATTAAATATTAGGTGTATAGATAATACCACTAGATATTAAAGAAAAAACATCGTAAAAATTAAGCTTAATTAAAATTAACAAAGTGTAACAAAGAAACCACAAGACTACCAAAGGAACCAACCACTGGAGTTTAGTACCACTGATGGAACATAGATGTCGCTGTTGGTTTCTGAAACGCGCTAACGAAATGTTCATTGTACTTGCATATATTACCCTATCAAGACAAACATTGTATCTTCCTCGCTCAGGACTGGGATTGCAAAACTGCGCTTCTGCCTCCCTAGAACACAGTTTGAAAGTCTCAGCCCTCTAAAGCGTATCTAGACGCTACAGCGGCAAGCTATATTGCTTCCTGCATGGGAACTATATAGTTGAATGCGGTAGACTATAGTTGCGCCCCTCTCCCCGCATTGTGTATGTACGTTGATCCCAATAAAAGGGTATTACTGGATCTACTTACGTCGTTTCCCTTGCCGCCTGCTTCACCCCCTCACCACAAAAGTTAATATTTTAATCGAATGGCGCCCCAGTATCTACCTATTATTACAAACAAAGATCAAATTCATCTAATTGAGATCCAATTTGAAAACTCTGATTAACTGTTACATAATGACCGGCCCTGTTTTCCTCATATTTTGTTTGTGAGTCTGTTATCACTAGTAAACAAGAGATTAGGTTAACGGCGCTAATGACCGAACCACTCAGACATAGACGTAACGACGGAAAAAATAACGACAACAACAAATTAGCAAAACGCAACGAAGGATGAGGAACATTCGAAGACTTCTAATTTATCTTCTTATTTGGCTTCAAATTTTTTGATAACATACTTTTTATTATATTAGCCT
The DNA here is from genome assembly GCA_029255805.1 of Keiferia lycopersicella. Lineage (NCBI taxonomy): Eukaryota > Metazoa > Arthropoda > Insecta > Lepidoptera > Gelechiidae > Keiferia > Keiferia lycopersicella. The sequence goes on from JARACZ010000028.1 coordinate 3,922,579, forward strand.
ATAGTGTCCCACTGCTGGGCAAAGGCCTCCCCTCTCTCTTTCCAGGCTTTCCAGGCTTACATAGGCTAACATACATTCATACATAAATCACGCCTTTATCCCTGGGAGGGTAGGCAGATAAATTACGTCTGACAAATGTTTGACGGTCGCTTCAGATAAGTCGTGTATCACTGTAGTGATAGGCCTGTCGCCTAAAATTTCAATACACATGAAACCCTCGAGTCCCTTAGTCGGCTTGTACGACACCCACAGGAAAGAAATGGGGTGATGCTATTCTAAACCGGCATCACACGGCATAACAGAATCTTTGATAACAGAATCTGAATAAAGTCACTAAATAATAAATAATCATTAATGAATGATAGTGAGAGAGTGAGAGGGAGACTAACATGTTCTAGAGGTATGATTACACGTTGTGATGTATGGATCACAACAGTCGTCAAACCAGCCACCGACGCCAAATGAGGCACTCGACTGCATATTACAAAAACTCTAGAGCCTACAGGAGTGCATTGTCACTATGTATGCCTCTGTGAAAAGTTGGTTATCTGTGTCTCATCTCAACTGTCATGGATTCTTACCTTATGGCAGCAGCGAGACCTCCCAGTAGATTGAAGACTATAGCAACGATGGTCAGCGCAGCAGCCGATGCCCAGTGAGGTAGACCCATGACTGCATGCAGCGCCACAGTGGGGGTGTAGACCGTGACTGCCAGGTTCAAGACCTGGCGGATGAGGAAGGTGGCTGCTGCCATCCTGCGCACCCAGTTTGTGCCGAAACGCATCTGGAATGATGATTTACATTTTTAATTTTCGATAACACACAAATCACACTTTTATCTTGCGGGCTACAGCGATTGCTATCACCCCATCTGACAAAATATTTGAGAGTCGTTTCAGAAAAAGTCTGTCAGCAGATTCTAAAATTGTAATACACAATAAGGCCTCGTGTGCTTTAGTCGCCTCGTATCACACCCACGCGAAAGAAATGGGGCGGTGCTAATCTAAGCCGGCATCAGACGGCATTTTATTTTAGAAATCTTGCAAAATTTTCTACCTCGGGCAGGACCTGCGAGTGGTAAAACCATTAAAACTAGCAATGTCTCTACCATCTAGGCTATTGAGACTCAATCTTTGCCTGCGAAATAATGCGCATGTAACTACTTGGGCATTGTAATTTTGTTTGAATTTTTATCCAACTTGAAAACTTCATAAGTCAAAAGTTTCACTAAACGGTTATACAGTTTAATTTAAAGTTTCTCGTTAGCTTTTTCTTTAAACTCCGGACGATCCTTTTTACTTACACTAATTTAAGAGGATTAGAAAAAGACGCGGCGTTAAATAAAACTCTTAAGTTTAAAAGCGCCACTTCAACTCGCGTTCGTGTTTAATGAAGTTTTAATTAAATTACCTGAAGATTTTTCTCTAGAGCACTATCAGGCATTTTGTTGAAGTTAGTCGAGATTATTTTGTTTTACCGTTGGTAGTTTTAGTTTTAAAAGCATAATTTTGGCTGTAACCTTTTTGGCACTTATACAGACAGCCTTGTGATTAGGTAGATTTTCCGTTGACGCAACTTGCGTTTGGCTACCGAAAAAGTTATATTACGTCAAATATGGAATGGAGTTCTTGAGTTAATATAGCATTTCCGGTATTCAAACGCAAGTTACGTCAATGAAAAATCTACCATCTCCATAGACCGCTAAAATTTTAGCTAAATGTATCCAACCGGACCCTGGTCATATTCTATGACTGATCTCAGTAGAAAAGTTAGAGACTGTACCTGCAAGTATTCATACACAGAGTTAGTCTGCAGTCGGTAGTAGACCGGGATGAAGATCCAGCAGACCAGGGGGAAGGCCAGCGCCATGCCATACAGGGTCTCCCACATCGCTGAGCCGTAGTAGACCATCTCTGATGGGAAGCCTGGAAAGACAGAAAAAAGAATTTTATTTCCTGGCCTGTAGCGATTTCAAGGTGGTCTTCTTAATTTTGTGTGGGACACTTATTTTTCCAACGACTGATGAACCCTGGTGTCAGTGCTGTCTCAACCACCTCTAACAAGTAGCAGGCCTCTGATATGGTAATGTAATAATATCAACAGGATCGGAAGCACGGAGACATCTTTCTTTTTGGACATTCAGGTGGTTCAGCCTGCAATGCCCTAACTAGACTGGGAGTAAATTTACAAAGTGATAAATATCGACTTTGTTAGTGCCCCACCGAGAATCTTTGCGCCATATCGATTGCAGCTTTAAGGTGGAAATCTTTAGGGGAGGCCTGTGTTCAGCAGTGGAAGTCTTATGGCTGAAATGATGATAATTATAAAATAGGTACGTAAATATGCGGCAGGCTTGCATTTACGGCGCTATCATTCTCAGGAATCCGCATCAATTGCGTATTATAATTATGACAATTTGCGCAGAAAATCTCATATTCAAACAAACCAAATTTCCAAACAAACAAATAGTGCCTTAAATCTCACCTTCCGATGATAACAAAATGATTAAATATTAAGCAATTTGTGAATCAGAAGTGCGTCAAAGATAAAATGAACAGATATGTAATATTTGCTGAGAAGCTGACGTAGGTAAGGCAGGTTTGGAGGGCTTGTCTGAGAATAATACCATCACCATCATTCTCGTTGCCTTAGCCCGTTTCTCTGTCGGGGTCGGCTACCTGGAAGTTGACGCGGAACCAAGTTTTTACACAGAGCGACTACCATCTGACCTCTGCAATCCGAAAGCTAACCTGGCCCGAATCTTAGGCTATATTTCTATCAAATTTTATTTGAATGAGGGTTTCATTACGATGTTTTTCCTTCACCGTAAGAGCAGTCGGTAAAAATATTTTGGTACATGGCTGGGATCGAACTCGAGTCTCACGATTATATTCACGGTGTCCTAATCACTTGACCACCGCTCTCTGAGAATAATACCGCGCATGAAATATAAAAACAATAACTAGCCATAAAAGTCCACTAAAGGCCGGTATTCACTTTGATTAGTTTTTTGTGATGGACTCTACGTTTCCGGCCCCGGGGCCATCAAAACTACGCCCATCGGCTTAGTGGGGAGCACGTGCTCACCCAGAAATCATTGATTAGTTGTTCAAACAACCAACCATACCTTGGAGCGAAACTGGGCTTAGGAGTTGTTCTGGGAAGAACGGATCGGACTGAATCTGCCCGGTATGTGCCGGTGATTGCCAAAATGAGGCGCAAATGACCTCCGCGACCCCGCCGGCGGCGGGGACGTTGGTTGCTTGAGGGGCTTGTGGAGTGTGATCTACTCGTAATCACTGCAGTGACGGCTTGGGTGATGCTATCGTCATCATTAGAAAGGACGTGTCTGGGACAGCGTTTGGATAGGGGAAGTAGAAATAGGACGCGGCAACTATTAAGGAATTTACTTTGATTAGTGCGAGTGCAGGTTATTAGTAAACTGTCCGAATGGCTACTCGCAATTCACTCGCAAAAAATAAAACGCACTTCTATGCTACTTATACCACGCTGCCTACTAAACACTTGCACTAATCAACTGCATTCGCACTAATCAAAGAGAATGCAGGCCTTTAAGGAAAGTATTGTACACATAGTTATTGTCTATTATGTCCGTTACATATAGGTAAACGGATAACCCATCATAAATATGTAACTATTTAATCTATTCCGACAATTTGTTCCGCTTTACCTTCCTTGGGCGTTTTGCCAACTGTTCTTGCATACCTATTGCACATGATTATGCAGGTGCATTATGTTATGTATTTATACTAGGTAAAGGTACTGTTTCCGAGTACTATAAGGCGGATCGCACACTTAACGCACGACGGAGCGCTAAAACATCGCAGTGGTCTGTCAGATCCATACTACAAATGTCAATCCCCATACTGAAACCACTTAACAGCGGTCTACGCAGCGCTATCGCAGTGTCGTCCGTCGAGTACGGTTTTAGTATAGGGAGTGACGTTTCTAGTATGGATCTGACAGACCGCTCAGATATTTTAGCACTCCGTCGTGCGTCAAGTGTGCGACCCACCTAACTAATCGTAGGCTCTTTGTGACGAAAAATGACACAAACAATTATTAAAAAACAGAAACCCGTATGCGGTAATTTAAAATTTAATAAAAGTATCCAATATTGCAGCACATCAACCACACTGGTTGCTGGCTTAGAATAGCATCACTCCATATTTTTACTGTGGGTGTGGTAAGAGGAAATTAAGGGAGTAGAGGTTTTATGTGTTTAACAACTTTGGGCGACACGCTAACAATCTGTCACAATAGTAGTACACGAATCGTCTGAAAGAGCCTTAAATTTTTGTCAGACGTGGCGATAGCGACTGTATTTTTATGGCCGTTAAAACTGTGCCGATCCCGCAAGAGATGGAGGCGTGATATAGACTTATCCTTCAAAGGGGTAGAATGATGATCCGTCCAGAGATATAAGAATTATTTACTGTCCTTGAATCATTTTCTAGTCTTTGGACTTTGTTTCACTCAAAGTCCAAAATTGTGGTCATCATAAAACCACAAACCACTACAAAGAACAGGAAAAAAATTATTGAAAGCTTATTTATTATAAGTAGTAAAGTATTTACAGAAGACTATTAGTCAGATTTCTTAAAAATTTTGCTATTTTGAAAGTAAATTATTCACACCATCTGTATTATCTCCCTCTTATCACTATGACATACATACATACATATATCACGCCTTTATCCCTTGCGGGGTAGGCAGAGCGTTAACGGCCGTAAGAATACTGCCACTACCACCACGTCTAGCATTTTTGAGGATTGTTTTCTAAGGTTGTTTCAGAAAACAAGTGTATCACTATAGTGACAGGTTGTCAGTCTGTCGCCTAAAAATTGTAGTACACCAACACTCTTAAGTCCCTAAGTCGCCTCATACGACACCCACGGGAAGGATGTGGGGTAATGCTATTCTAAGCCGGCATCACACGGCAAAAATACCTCAAACGGAAGCACAAAACGAGGCACTGACATATGCGCCACGAAGATAAGAGACCCAGCCTACAATAGCGTTTCTAGCGAGAAATAACCTATCTCATTATCACATCAGCCTATAGCAGACCACTGCTGGACTGCTGCCTCCCCCAGGCTACTCCACAAGGCATATCTCCCGTTTTTGCCATCAAGTCGCTACTAGTCGCTCTCTTTAAGACATCGGTCCATCTGGCCTGACGGCGTCCAACGAATTATTCTCTCATCATCATCATCATGGGGTGCTATCTTCGAATTGAAGTTCGGAGGTCAGCATACGGGGTGCAAGGGACGGTGTAGCGAAAACTTTGCAGGCGTGATCAGATCATGAAACTGAATCACTTTTGCTATGGGGGCTATGTCGGTAAACGAAAAATTTTTTTCAAGTTCCCATACAAAGTCACTCAGCTGAACGGGAATTTTATATGGAAGGTCGAAAAAGCTTTTTTCGTTTCCCAACAAAGCCCCATATAAAATTTTGTTCAGTTTTATGGTCAGAGCACGCCTGCAAAGTTTTCGTTACACCGTCTCTTACACCGCGTATAGTAACCCTTCGCGGTCTTGGGTGGTAGCGGTCAACTGGTAGTAACGAAGTCCGAACAATCTCAGATGTCATCTATCCATTTTCTCTTTACCCGACCTTGTGCCTTTTTGCCAGGAAATTTGCCTTCGAGTATCAATCTTACAAACTCATATTACTCTCTACTCTTATTTTATTTACCTACATGAATGAAAACACCAATACGTAAGTAAAATCACCGGAAACCGGTAAGTACGCAAACAATTATTTTAACAGTACAATGTGGTGTTATGTTATGTGGTTTTAAAATAAGTACTTATAAGGAAAAAAAGACTTCCCCGTATTTAATTGCTGAGAACTGCAAGTGCAACACACTGCATTTTTTTATCGATATATCTGTTATGTGTGGTTTTTCTCTAGTGCAGTAAAATACGTATGTTTGATTGATTGATGATTCATAACCTTATACTCGTAAATGACTACACTTTGCGTAGCATTTTCCTGCGCTGCCCCTCGTATTCTTGTGGGCCTTTTTTACAATTAACGCACGACGTTGCGCTAAAATAACGCAGTGATCTGTGAGATCCATACTAGAAATATCAATCCTCATACTATAACCACTCAACCGCACTCGACGCAGCTGCCTCAAGGCATATTTCCGCAAAAATCTAGGGTGGATTAAAAACATACTTTAAAAGTTTATGAATTCAAAGTTTTGGATTCTGAACGTAACAATTTTAATCTACCATTCTTTTTTTTTTTATTAATAGGCATAATGACTGGCAGGTCATACGAACTACTTTTTAAAACGTCATTTTGTATAAACTACGAATAGATAATGTCATATCTCTCTAGTTTAGATGGCGTCAAAACACTTATATTTATATTATTTTTCTGTTTCTTAATTCAAACTTTGAATACTTCGAAAAACTATAAATGGAGTATGTAGTATTTTTGAACAATTTGTTTTAAGCGTACAACTTTTGTATTTTATTAAAGACCCAGGTATCGAACTAAGGTTGTTTGTTATGAGTTTCTACATGTGTATGTACTATGCGCCAACGACATTACGAACGACAAATCGGAAACGGTCGGATAATATGTCAATTTTCCATAATAATGGACATACTCTTGTGATGTTTTCAGATGTTATCACTCGGTAATTACAATTTAATGATGAATGCTGACTACAAATGATCATATCAGTGTCGTAAATGTTCAAATCGTTTCAAGACCTTTTTGCTGAATTAAGATTATGCGTCATACCTACCAAACCATAGATTCTGTAAAATGTCGCGAATAACATCTGTATTGTGCGATTATCTGTTCCGTGTGACGACGGCTTAGAATAGCGTCACCCCACATCCTTCCCGCAGGTGACGTAAGAGGCGACTAAGGGACTTGAGAGAATTGGTGTATTTTTAGGCGACAGGCTGATAACCTGTCATTATAGTAATACACGTGTTTTCTGAAACAACCTTGGAAAACAATCCTAAAAAATGTCAGCCGTGGCGCTAGTGGCCGTTAACGCTCTGCCTACCCCGCAAGGGATAAAGACGTGATATATATATGTGTATTGTGCGATACGAACATATAAATTTACATAGAAAATTATACGTCAGACAAATGGACAAATGTGTAAAGCTTCTGTCGCATGATCCTGAATTGTTTTAATATTGAGTACATCAATATATCATTCTACTAGATTTTTATGTAGTTTATTACAATAAGTACCTTTGCATATATTAGTTTATTATATCTTATAATATAATTATGTGCAACCTATGTCAAATAGTTTATTAGTATAAATATTTAGATGTACCTACGCACTATCCCGTTTGACTCTACCTACGTTCACTATATCAACAAACGGTTTGGTTGTAGAAATTACTACCTCAGCAATAAGCCCGCCTATATCGTAAGTATTTTTCTTTTATTGTACTTTTCCATGTTTTCTCTGTTTTGTACAAATAAAGCATATGTAATATATTATTGTATTGTATCAAAAGCAGTTCTCACACCGCGTTTTGCTTGATCCGATTTTTCGACGAAAAGAGTTTACAAAATCTCATTGGTACATATACCAAAATACATATCACATATGTCGCCGCAAGTAATTGCGGCTGTCTTTGTAATATCTTCCGATGCGTGTGCCATTCACCTAAAGCCTTCACACTTAATGCACAAGTCATCGCTAAGATAACGCTGCGTGACGCATGCGTTTGTCAGATCCATACTAGAACGTCATTCCGCATTCTTAAAAAAATGTTGACGCAGGTCCAAGGCACAACCGCTGTTGACGCAGCGTCATGCGTTGAACCTGCGTCAACAACTCAACACCGTATTTAGTATGGAGATTGATATCTCTTGTATGGATCTGGCAGACGCGTGCGTTATGTAGCGTTATTTTAGCGCTGCATTGTGCGATAAGTGTGAGAACACTCTTGATTCCTATAGAAACACTTATCTGCTCTATTTTTGCATACTATACTACCTTCAACACTTGTTTCGTAATTGATAAAAGCAATAAAAGTTAATGAGAGTATTTACATTGTTATCTTTTAGTGAAACTGTTTTTGATCTTCTTCTTCTTCTTCTTCTTCTTTTCGTGTGGGACACCGAGTCGTCCAACGACCCGAAGAACCCTAGTGTCAGAATTTTGCAACCGCCTTCTACAAGTAGCAGGCTTCTGACATGGTTGTGTAACGACCGCCGTCTAAGTGAGCATAGACAGCAACCGGGACCTACGGCTTAACGTGCCATCCGAAACACGGTACCATCTTACGGACAATCGGGTGGCTCAGCCCGCAATGTCCTAACCAGACTGGGAACAAATTCACAAAGTGATAAACACTTTGTGAGTGACCCACCGAGAATCGAACCCGGAACCTTCTGCGTCAAAGGCAGTGGCACTACCACTGCGCCACATAGGTCGTCTGTTTTTGATGAAACAATGTGATTAGTCTGGCTAGTTTCAGCTTTCCAGTAAGTAACTGTTCTATTTCAAAAGGATATTATTACTTTTTCCCGTAGTCGTTGTCGTAGGAATCGTCTGAAAGAGCCCTCAATACTTGTCAGACGTGGCAATAACGATGGGATAAAGGCGTAATTTATGTATGTATGGGATCGTAAGAGGTCGATAATATGATCACATACATCCAAGTGAAAAAAATAACAAAATTATTACGTTCCGTTCTTTACGGTAAAGCGTGTCAAAAAAGAAAAAAAAGAAAATTCCCTATTACTGAGGATTCGCTGGCCGAATTGGGCTGTCCGTCTGTCACCGCTTTATCTGATAACCGTAAATATACCCCGCTCATTTGTTTTCGAAATTTTTTTATGCATGGTTTTGTACCTTGCAAAAAACAAATCCTTGTTTTTTGGTAATAAAAAAGAAAAAGATGAAATATATAATAATAAAATAACAATACCTAAGTGATGGATTGCGTATAAAATCTTTTGCAAAACAGGATAGCCGTCAAATCGCCCTCGCCCAGGTCACCTTTTAATTACCCGACTGCATCACAAGGAGGGTAATATATTTCGAGAATATATGTTGTATGAAGACCAGTAAATTCTTTATCACTGTTTGGTGGAAGTTGATATTATTTGAGGTGCCATTATATTAATTTCTAAAATACCTATAACTACCTAACTAGCCTACCCCGCAAGGGATGAAGGCGAGATATATGTATTACAACTTGATTTAAGTGATTTATGACAGATCCATATTACAAGAGAAATAAACAAACGAAATCCTTATGTCATAGCATTTTGTCCAAATTGACAGACATCACAGGCATCAAGCAAAGTTTTATAAAGCTGACATTGGCTTAAATAAAATTTCATTAATAAAAAGAATATATTTTATTTTTAGAAATTTAAAACATTACATAAAATTCTGACTGTATTTTACATAAAATGCAGTCAAAAGTCAATTTATAAATAATAAAAATAAAAATTAATTTAACTTAAAATACCTCAAAGATGCCAATTCAAAGTGGAAGGTTTTTAAACGTAGTCGGGTTGCAGTTTTTAACAAATAATGCTTGTTTAACCTACCTTTTAGCCTTTTTGGAGTCACCCAATTCAGGTTTGGCAAGCAAACCACTCACTTATAAGCATTACATCACATGACCATGCAATGGATTGCCAATTAAAAATGGAGCCTAAAAGGACAAGGGTAAGGATACAATCTGACAGCAAAAAAGTGCTCCCCAAGTCCCATATAAATTGACTCGATCGGCTGCTACATTTAGTATGGAACGTTATTTTTTTTACATGTATCGACAAGAAGTTGTTTAATTTCATAGGCTAGTTCTTATATACATACACATATCACGCCTTTATCCCTTGCGGGGTAGGCAGAGTGGTAGGTAGCAGAGTGGTGTCAACAGCCGTAAAAATACAGTCAACAAATATTTAAGGGGCTGACACGAGCTAAAAACCGGTCCTTTTCTGACAAATGTCAAACTGCGCGCGTGCGAACGGGACGGAATCTTGCCGATTCAATGATATTTTCGTATTTTCGATGATAACTCGGTCAAAAATAAGTAATTTGAAAATGAAAAACAATATGTCGATAGAGTATTGTAAGGCGCTCATTCTGATAATAAACACTTAATTATTGCGTGGGTTTTGTTCATACAGTTTGCGATATAATAGATTTTTAGAGGTAACTTTACGATGTTTTTCTATCAAGCTAAATTACTAATATCATGTTTTGGAAACAATAACACTACAGCAAATATCCTGAAGATTATTACCTTTTTTTTCGTCAGTTTTTCTGCATTTTATCTAGGGTAAAAATCACTTATAAAAGTAGCTTTTAGCTCTACTCAGCCCCTTAAGGGCAATCCTCGATTCCATAGTCGCTTCCTACGTCCGACACCCACGGGAAATAATATATGGGGCGATATTATTCACACGGACTGGTTCGACTTTAAAATATTATTTGTAGTTGATTTTTATAATCTTGTATATTTATTTATACTGGTCTATCTAACACTACAACTATTTTCAGATTTCATGCAAATTGACATTTCTGACACAAAGACACGTGATCGGAATTCGTTACAAACACGTTTCCTAAGGAAATAAATGTGAGTATGCAAAAATGGATTATCAGTCTTAAGACGAAGCCGTCTAAGGTAGTGACCACGGTTTGGGCCACGTTTGGGACATAACGTTAACGTACACGTGAACTATATTTATTTCACCTACGTACTGATTTCAGTAGCAAAATTCATTCCCTTGCCTTATCCCGTTCTCTGTCGGGGTCGGCTACCTAACCTAGAGGATTTGACGTGGAACCAAGTTTTTTACACAGAGCGACTACCATCTGACCTCTGCAACCCGAAGGCTAACCAGGCCCAAATCCTAGGTTAAAGAGCGGAGCACACCGGCTCCGTATGCGTTGCGTATCCAGCTCTCTACGGTAGTGACGCGCGTGATCACGTCCGTACACCCCTGCCACACCGGGTTACGGACGTGGTTACGCAGGTTACGCGCGTAGCTACGGATGCGAGCTGCAAGGGGTCTGTTGCGTACCAACTGTCATATCCAAAAGTTCTGTCATCAGTGTGCAATAAATATTGCGCAAATAAAAGCGCGCATCGCGTTCTGTGCAGCAAAAAGTTGACGACATATCAGTGTAAAAAAATTAGTTGCAAATATTTTAAGGGATGAACCAGCCCATGAAACTGTAGCTACGGATGCGAGCTGCAAGGGGTCTGTTGCGTACCAACTGTCATATCCAAAAGTTCTGTCATCAGTGTGCAATAAATATTGCGCAAATAAAAGCGCGCATCGCGTTCTGTGCAGCAAAAAGTTGACGACATATCAGTGTAAAAAAATTAGTTGCAAATATTTTAAGGGATGAACCAGCCCATGAAACTGAACAACTTTCCCTAAAAAACATAGGTCAAAATATGAAAAAAAAAATTCGGCCTCCCATACAAAGTTACTGACCGACTCAATTCAATTTGTATCAGCCAATGTATTTCAACCTATGTTTCTTGGGGAAAGTTGTTCAGATTTATGGGCTGATTCACCCCTTAAAATATTTGGAGCTAATATTTTTACACCTTATATTTGACGCTTAATATAGTGCACATTCTTTGATGCGCATTGTGGTAGCCCGTAGTCCGTACACGCGTCCGTACTACGCGCAGGATAGAGCTGTGCGTGTTCGGACGTGTTTGGTGTGACGTCCAACAGGGAATCTCATAGAATACAACGTCATCACTGCACGCAGAGTACGCAACCTGTTTGTCTTTTGGCAGCTGTACGGCGTAACTACGGCGTAACCCTACAATGCGTGCAGCACGCAACGGATACGCATCACAGGCAGTGTGCCGTATCTCATACAGTCCCATACATTACAACGTCATAAATACATGCGTAACTACGGATGAGAGCTGGATACGCAACGGATACGGAGCCGGTGTGCCTCGCCCTTAAGTCACACTATTTCAATTGTGCGTTTCATCACGATGTTTTTCCTTCACCGTAAGAGCAGTCGGTTAATGTACGTGAGTAAAAACACATTGGTATATGGCGGATCGAACTCGGGTCTCACAATTGTAATACCGGTGATTGTAAGACCTTACAGTAGTGTGCGTACTGACAAAAACATAGCCCTTTATGTGTGATTTTTTTAAACCATTTCTGGAAGGAAACGCCTAAGTGGTTGATCTCATCGGCGTCTCTATAATCTGGAGATGGACATTATTATTAGTGTTATTATACACCTACCTCACGTCTAGCGGATTGTTGCCACGTGCTCAGGTGTCAGGGGAGTTCAAGGTTTGATTTCAAATCACGGTCTTTCGTTAAGCCGTAGGTCCCGGTTGCTGTCTATGATTACTTAGACCATGTCAGAAGCCTGCTACTTGTAGAAGGTGGTTGAAAAATCCTGATAAAAGGGTTCATCGGGTCGTTGGACGACTCGGTGTCCCACACGAAAAGAGAGAGACGGTCTTTAGGGGGGTAATACAAATGGGTAACAATCAAGAAAAAAGAGCTCCATTTCAGAAGCTCTATTTTTGAATTTTTGAAATCTGCTATCTATCTCATCGAAGGCGGATCGCACGAGTAACAGAGCGCTAAAATATAGCAGTGGTCTGTCAGTTCAATACTAGAACGTCGAGTGCAGTTTCAGTATGGGGAGTGACGACTCTAATATGGATCTGACAGACCTCGTCGATGTTTTAGCGCTCCGTCGTGTGTTAAGAATACAAATACCCTTAGAAAATAGTAAGACTTGCATACTTTATAAGAATCGGGTTACCGGAACATTTTCACATAAATTCGTATGTATGGGTTTTTGGGAGGCGCTAAATCAATTCAATTCGATATCGATACACATGTTTAGTTTTTCAAAAAACATTCATTAATGCATATTTTTTTTTTCATCATTGTTATTCTTAGAACAGGACGGAGGAGTCAAATAGCATTACTCATAATATAGGATGCACAAGCTTCTTAGAAACTGTTCTTGTAACCCACTACTCATTTAACCGTTTTATATACGGAGTGTAAGGTGGTGTACGGAGTGTAAACACTTTGCAAGATCAGACGAAGAAACTAAAAACTTTTCCTATGGAGGCTATTTTATCAGAATACCTCTTATATTCCGCTAACAAAGAACTCCTTCCGTAACATAGAATTCATTTCTCAACATAGCATTTCCTTTTCATGTTTCGTGGGACACTGAGTCGTCCAGCGACTCGATGAACCCTGGTGTCAGAGTCTTTCAACCGCCAAAGTTTTTGACACCTCGTCCCTTACACCCGGTCTAATGCCTATGATCTACCTAGTCTTCCTTGAACAGCTATGAATGAAATATAAACTTACCCAAAAACGACCTGACGCCCAACGTGCCTCTGGAGACCGACAGAATCATAGCGAGCGTCGAGACTCCTCCTCCGGCAAAAATATACGCGCGTTTTGCGCCCCCGGGGGCACTAGCGTCCGTTCGCCGCCTCCACAGGGGCGCCAAGGAAGAGATGCAAACGAAGGCTGCAAACACTATGCACTCCCATGCTAGCCACCCGGAGTTCATTTTTGACCTGTGGAAGAGAGAGAAGTTTCCGAATTTAAAATAATTGGTTAGCCTTCGAGTTGCAGAGGTCAAATGGCAGTCGCTCTGTGTAAACTTGGTTCTACGACAAATCCCCCAGGTTCAATCCAAAACGTTAGGTAGCCGACCCCGATAGATAAACGGGATATAGCAAGGAGAGTGATGAGAAAGAAAAGAAGCTACATACGAGTAAAAAAAAACTTCAAGTCGTAAAAAAACGATGAGTGTTAATTTCAAATTCGATGGCGAAAAGAAGATATCCTAGCTCAGTCGGTCGTTTAGTTTTTTAGGTTTCTTGCGTTATTTTGAGCGCTTTTAGTATGAAGATTGACATTTCTAGTATGCATCTGACAGACCTCTTGGGCCTTTTTAGGGCAAGAGTGAATAGGCATTATCTAGGCAAGCATGTACCATCTTCGTGTGCATCTCCACTTACCACCAGGTGAGATGGCAGACAAATGCGGGCCTAATACATTTAAAAAAAAAAGGTAAATGCGTAGCGTAGACGCGTGCGTAAACTTTGCATTTTAGCGTTTTTATAGTTTCGCATAAATCGGTGCACAAATAAAAAATGCTCTTGGAATTTTTGTGTTTATTATACCTACCTATGCAAGGTCATTTTAAAAGAGATTCTTTTGGACCTAGAACAATACAATTCCGAACTAGGTGGCACTGTTGACGCTTTTTTAGATTGAGGAATTATCTGCCAAGTGTATAATAAAAAAACTACTGGCCCTATATATCCATCAAGTGCAGTGGACAATAAAAAAAACTACTAGCCCTATCTATGGGAAATCGCTGCTGAGTTTTTATATCATTCGCACGAGCGCCATCTACTAGGAACTAAACGACCGGATCAAAAATTTCCCATTCAGAACAAATGTTTCCCATTCAAAATTTGCAAAGAATTTAAAAAGATCTCACGTATATATGTAAAAAAACGGTTTCGGTTTCGGTTTTCAAACATTCCAAAATTTAATTTGTTTTTATTTTTATTTTATTTTTTTATTCGTTTTATTTTCCCTATTCTAGACTTTGATAGAGTTGACTGAACCAAGCGACGAGTAAATAATATATATATTTGAAACATTGATTCGTTATGTTTTGCCTATTTTAGATTTTTAAAGAATTGACTGACCCAAGCGACGATAAAATCAAATAAACTCATTATGTATATATGTGAATACATATATAATCAAACATAATTATTTTTAGGTATAATTATTGCCTACTAATAAATTATGTCATTAATAATAATAAGAGGTATTTCAAAGATATGATGCGTGCATATTAGGTACCGTATCTATACAGAGTGTAAAAATATTATCTGCAAATATTTGAAGGGGTGAACCAGCCCATGAAACTGAACAATTTTCCCCAGGGACAATAGGTCGAAATATAAAAATAAATATGGGAATACAAAATATGAACCGGCCTCAATTGTATTGAACGGAAGTCAATTTGTATAGGAGCTCCAAAAAATTTTCTCATAAGTCGACCTATGCTCCTTAAAGTTGTTCAATTCATGGGCTCGTTCACCCCTTAAAATAGTTACACCTATATTTTTACACCCTAATCAGTTCATCGGGTCGTTGGACGATTCAGTGTCCCACTCAAAAAGAAAGAGAAGGCGTATACCTAATTCAGTCGCAGGATTCCATCGAATTAATTGTTCAAATAACAAAAAATTTAAGAATCGAATTCTATTAAATTGCTTATCGTTTCAATCTACAATATAATATGTATGTATACCTTCACCGTAGTAAATATTTGTATGAATAGCGTACAATACGGATGCATAACAATAATATGATTTATTTCTACCCTCATTCATAATAATGAGCAAAACGTTATACTACACGCGTGACACTTCTCGTGATCATTGATAGATGGTAAGCATTTCCGACATATAACAATAATAATTTACATTTCAATGATTTTCAATAGGTACCTATTTGTTATAGTTCTTTCAGAATAGGCTCACATCTAGAAAAAACAGAGTTATATGAATAATTTACCTGACAGAGCCGGTGCCAAGTGGTTAGGACATCGATCTTATAATTGTAAGGCCCGAGTTCGATTCCCGCCATGTACCAATGTGTTTTTACTCACGTACATTTCAACAGGTTTTACAGTGAAGGAAAATGTGGGTCAAAATTCGTTAGTTGTTTTGATAAACATAGGTACATACGATTTTACACGCATGAAGTCTACTCGAGATAGCCTCTCTACAAGGCACATCATAAGCCTACTGGTCTAAGTTTAAAAAATCTCCCCAGAAAAATAGAATCTAAACTTCCCAGAGAAAATTGTTAGAATCTAACTGCTCATTTGTTGCTGACCAATTTTAACGCGCTTAAACAATCGTATACGTACCTATCTACATGTAGATCTTTGTGATAAAATCGCGCACATGTCATAAACACACCATTCTGAATGACATAACTGCCGTTGTAGTAGTTCTATAATACTATGTGGTTAATATTGAAAATCTGGATGACTTCCCTATTTTTTCTAACAAAATGCTAGAAACTAACCGTTGAACTATGACTCAGCAATATTTTCTGTTCAAATCGATAATTATCACCCGTCAATAATGCACGTCGTTGCAATTTATGTATTTTATATTTATTTGCAACATTTGTGATTATTTCTGGTAGTTCTTAAATCGGTGAAGTGTCTTTAGTGTACATATTGAATGGAGAATTGCAATTGAAGAGTTTAAACCATATTTGCGAAAGGGTATCAAGAGGACGCCTTTGGTTTCTGTAGATGACACTATCACACCAATGGAGCCATCACTAAGCAGCACTCTCTACTAACTGACACTGGCAGAATAACCATATATGGATAGAAATCCATTATATGAAAGAAAATCGGTAATGTATGAGTGTGTTCCTTTAAGCATTTGTATTGAAAATAAAATAACTGAAAAAAAAATAACTATAAAATAATAAATAAATTAATTAAAAATTAAATAACTAATATATGGGATTTTTTATAAAAATTAAATAACTACCTAAAGTTTTATGAGTAAATAATATAACATTCCGCTAGGCAGTAAGTACATTAATTTTTAGTG
Source organism: Keiferia lycopersicella (assembly GCA_029255805.1). Lineage (NCBI taxonomy): Eukaryota > Metazoa > Arthropoda > Insecta > Lepidoptera > Gelechiidae > Keiferia > Keiferia lycopersicella. Next base: position 3,939,264 of record JARACZ010000028.1, read on the forward strand.
CTTATGTTATGTAATAGAAGGTCGAACTCAAATTGCAGTTTTAATCATAATTTAATGGACATTCCAAAGGTTTGAATTACTCTTATCAAATGTTGATGTTTATTGTTGACGTTGTACAATCATGCTCATCGAAAACAGGTTTGCTTAATGACTAAAATCTAGAGTCAGGTGAGATGTGACAATGACCTATTCGACGACTTATTATGATTCACAATATGTGTCCTAAGAGACAACGGAATTTGAGGCATGATACGTATTGCAATTTTAGGAAGGGAAAAGGCAACAAGCTGACAACCTGGCACTATGATAACACACAGTCTCCTGAAATTACCCTCAAAATTTTGCCAGAAGTGGCATAAATGACAGTTTTTACAGCTGTTTACTCTCCGCTTAAACCGCAAGGATTAAATGCGTGATTTATGTATGTATCATATCAGCTTCCTCAGCTAGTTTCCTTGGTCCAAATAGGCCGCCAGACCAGACTTCAATATCAGTGCATAATTAAATGAAGTCGCTTTCTGTATTTCTCTATCAGCTGTCTAACATCAAAACAGCTCACTCTTTCTAAACAACGAATATTGATGGGATATCTTTTTAATAGATAGAATGAATCAAGAGAAAGATTCATATTTATATAATATATGATGGAAAAACGTCTTATTCCCACAGGAAAACGATTAATAGGTTGTACTCTCGTAAGGCGATAAATAGCTAATACATAAATATCTATCTTGCTATTTCTTTGTCCTTGGCCTTAGCCGGTGTCCACTTGACCTGACCTGTCATTTGTAAGAAAAACATGAACAGTCGCAGGTCATGGAGAATTGGTCGTAGTACTTACTATAAATAGGTGTAGACTACGCCGAATAGAATGCAGTATGCATTTGGCAAACGATATAGGGCCAAGTTCAAATGTACGCGGAAACATTGTCATACTTTCATTGAGTGTCTCTCTCGATTGACTTTTGTATGGGCCTTTCATACATACATACATAAATCACGCTTGTATCCCTGGGGGGTAGATAAAGGTAGAAAAAGATTTTTTTAACCTATTCAGTAAAAGGCATTACGAGTATTAGGTTCACATATTATTATTAGTAAAATAACGGTCGCTTTCGCCGCATCTGACAAATGTTTTAGGGTAGTTTCAAATAATTCGTGTATGACTATACTGACAGGTTATCAGCCTGTCGCCTAAATTTACAATACACATGAAACCCTCGAGTCCCTTTCGAGAGCCTTTTATTCATACAAGAAATACGTGAATCTGATTTTGACATCTGTGTAGGGTAAAATCTGTTACGGAAGTCCGACGTAAAAGATCTTTTGCTCAAGTTGTCATATTGAATAGGTATCGAATATTATGTATTAGGTAGATACATCCGTTTCCGGACCGGCAAATTTTCTATACTTATTACGTCCTCTTCCGAATTTTTATGCGGTTTTATTTAAAATATTGATAATAATGCAATAGCTTGTGACATTTTAATATTAAAATAGTTCAAATATACCAGCGCAATTTTTTTTATTACTGTCGAAAATGTAGAGCAGTCTTTAAATCCAACCTAACCAACTTACTGCTTGCTACTGTCAACTACTTAAGTCGGCCAAGTTCTAGATTAAGATAAAAAGATAGGTAAGACATTTTATTCGACACGTCTAAATATTTACACTATATTTTATGATGCAGTGAGTTATGCCAGATTATTGTGAAAAAGAATTTACTTATGAACATACGTAAACATAATATATGAGATGATGTTGATGATACCTACTTAAAGGGTGTAAAAAAATTTATTCCAATATTGTAAGAAGTGAGCTAGTCCATGAAACTGATCAACTTTCTGCAAAAAACATAGGTCGAAATATGAAAAATAATTTAGACCTCCCATACAAAATGTGTTTTTTGGCTGGCAGGGTCTGTTTGTATGGGAGGGCCAAACTTTTTTTTACCAAACACCTATGTATCTTGGGGAAAGTTGTTAAGTTTCATGGACTGATTCACCCCCTAAAATATTTGCAGCAATTTTTTTTACACCTTATTTTATACTCTTGAAATCAGAACCCTCCTTCTTAAGTAGTCGTGTAAACAGAGATTTATCGAGCCTTTATCTGACGAAGTTTAAAAAGGCATCAATGCAGGCAATAAAAGAAAATAAAGATACTGAGAATTCCTACCTACCAATTTCGTTTTGCTTACTCGTCTTTTTGCAGAGAATCTAAAGCTTGCATCCATCTTCGCGTGTTTATCGGAACTTAGGCGCATCGCACACTTAACGCACAACGCTCCGCTAAACTAACGCATCCGTAGCACAGCGGTCTGTCAGATCCATTCTAGAAATATAAACGTCAATCCCCATACTAATCGGCGGATGCGTCAACAGCGGTTGAGCGGTATGAGTATTGTCGCTTCTAGTATGTATCTGACAGACCGCTGCTGCGTTGCGGATGCGTTATTTTCGCGCTCCGTTGTGCGTTAAGTGTGCGATCCGCCTTATAATCGTCTTCCATTCCGGTTTGGGAGCGGTTAACGGACGACCAAGGGACGCGCTAGAACCTTCCAATAAAAGCGGCAACTTTACAGCTTAGCTTATTACATACATACATACATACATACATATATCACGCCTTTATCCCTTGCGGGGTAGGCAGAGCGTTAACAGCCGTAAGAATACGGTCGCTATCGCCACGTCTGACATTTTTGAGTATTGTTTTCTAAGGTTGTTTCGGAAAACATGTGTATCACTATAGTGACAGGTTGTCAGCCTGTCGCCTAAAAATTGTAATACACCAATACTCTCGAGTCCCTTAGTCGCCTCTTACGACACCCACGGGAAGGATGTGGGGTGATGCTATTCTAAGCCGGCATCACACGGCATGCTTATTACAAATGTTATATATAATATTTTCTGTCATAGACATGATTTTGATAGTAGTTTTAATGCTTTTGGAACGTTTGGAAGAAATTACTTACTCTTCAACTCCAGTCTAGGCATAGAATCTCGTTGAAAACGTATTTAAAAATATTGAAAAACATGTGATATTTGTTACAAATCTACAAGTTTTATCTTTAATTATAATAGCAATAAATAAACTAGTATTAAAGAAAAAAATATGTTAAAGTACTTTTATTGTTAACTGTTTGAAAACTTTACTTTTAAAAACATGCCATGAGTAAAACACGACAAAATCTTTCATCCCTTAAGAGACATCACGCGACAAAACATAAACACTTACTATTCTTAAACAGCTTCCTCGATCCAAAATAAGAACTTTGGCTGCAATCCACAATAAATAACCTACTACTATATGATAAAACGTAATTCAACACGAAATGCGTGCGACCGGCGCAAAAGTACGACGCTGACTGAATGTGCGCAAGACCGCGTCTCGGCCAAGCAAGACTGAGTCTATTCGAGTCTTCACTCGATATTATATTCAACCAGTATATCACCATTTATTTACAATGGATTTACAGGTAAACAAGACTTTCAGCGATTTCCTAAACTGGAACATGCAGGTTTAGAATGACAGTTGTCATGTTTTTCAGATTTCGGCACGCGTGATGTCTGCCGCTGATGCGTGTTTTGGGATTACGGTGCGTGAATTTTAATTGCGGTGTTTCTTAGGGGTTTTTATCTCAAATGTGTCTGCCGGGAAAATTTTCTCACACTGCGTGTTTGACATGCTATATGGGAGTGATTTGACATCCAAAATGTAAATTAACTTGATGATATCTATGTATAGCCTAGATGCCTTGATATTGTGCCGTGTGGTGACGGTAGAGTAAAATACATCTCTTCCCGTGGGGGTCGTAAGAGGCAACCTAAGTTAAGACCCAAGACTGGACTTGGGAAGGACAACTCCACATTAAACTTTGAACGGGGTTACGAACAAGCTTAGGTATCAACAAAAAATACCATCAATTTAACACGCAGAATGATCATCATTGACGAAAACATTAATGTAAAGTTATTTATTTATTTAACAATTTATTGTACAGAGAAAAAATCATAATAATAAAAAACATAAGGAGAAATGGTACAACAGGTACTGCTTATTTCTAAAGAAATTTCTTCCAGCAGACTTAAAGAAGTGTAATTTGATTGAGGATAGACGGATAAAAAAGTTAATACCTAGCTAGATGTGGCAGACATGATAATGACGTAGAGGCCACGTGCTTATGACGTAGCGCCACACGTAAATACGTCACCTACGTAGGTTTATATACATCTAAAAGTTTTATGATAGGGGTGTATCTGCGTGAGTACATAGATAATTTACCTAGGTAGCGGCCTAGGATAACCTCATAAAACAAAAATAAATGTTTCAAATGTTAGGTCGATTTGTGCGTATGCTCTTCATGGTAGATACTATCAGCTGCTCGTCTATCTACTGTTTTAGATTATTTCATTGTTGGATTTAACGTTTTTGGCCATCAAAACTACGCCTGTCGGCTTGGTTCACCCGGAAATGTTTGAACAATGGTTGTTTGAGCCCAATCACGCCCTTGGGGCGAGACTGGGCTTAGGAGTTGTTCAGGGAATAATGGATCGGACTGAAGTTTAACTGTTTTAGAGCATATCGGAGCTCTCTGGTTTTCAGCATTTTCAAACAAACGCTATTTACACTCTTCTCTTTCCATGTGGGATACCAAGTCATCCAACGACCGGATGAACTCCGATGAACAAGTTAAACACTATGAGGGTAGAGAGATATATTGCCTAATAGCACTGCAGCCACCCGCAGATACTCCAGTTTAACCGTGATCATGACGCTTGCTTGCGAAATATCGGGAACTCAATTAAAAAAAGGATATTTTGCATACATTCAATTGGACCGGTTCTCCGACACAGCGGCACGGGAGCGGGCAACGAGCGGTGCACTCCCTAAGAAAAAAAGCCAGCGCGCCGCCGCCTCTGCCACCCCGCTGCCCGCAAATTCGAGACCGGCACCTTACTGATGCGCTAAAAATGCGTAGCCTCATGCTTTAGATGTGAGAACCACCGAATTATGTTTTATTTGTTTCCAAATTTTTGCGGTGATCGCTGATTACGAACTAGCCAGTACTCATTCCAAGTCCCTTTTTTTGTCCGATATGAGGAAAATAATACCTACAAATGTAGATGTTTATCAAAGTAATCGAATAAGAAAAAACACTAAATTAGGAGGATCGCACATGTGCCAGACGAATTTGTGGTACTCACGAACCTACACCAGCCATCATACAAAATGATTGTCTGTGACCTCTGCAATCCGATGCTGAGACGTGTGCTATGTGATGTCTGTATAGAGGATTTCGTAAACTTGTTTCGTCAACACACAAGATGCGGAAAAAAACCGGAACATCATGCGGTGCGTCTGGAAACTGCCATATACATTCTCATCATAAACCTTTCTGAGAAGTCGAATATTTTTTCTCAAATAATTCGTCATTCGATAATTGAACGAGGCAGATCACTTAAGGATTAGCCCACAACTACATAATATACACTGTGTAAGGGACGGTGAAACGAAAACTTTGCAGGCGTGCTCAAAAAAAAAAATTTTTTCGAGTTCCCATACAAACTCAGTCAGCTGATCAGCAATTTTGTTTGGAGGTCGAAAAAAATTTCATGTTTCCCAACATAGCCCCCCTAGGAAAACTTGTTCAGTTTTATGGTTCAGTTTTTATGCTTTCGTTTCACCGTCCGTTACACCCTGTATACAGGGTGCTCAGACCATGAAACTGAACAAGTTTTTCTATGGGGGCTAATGGGGCTATGTTGGATAAACGTGAATTTTTTTCGACCTTCTATACAAAATTCCCGATCAGCTGAGTGACTTTTTGTATGGGAACAAATGACGCCTTTATCCCTCGCGGGGTAGGCAGAGCGTCAACGGCCGCAATAATACTCCACTTATGACAAATATTCAGTCTAAATAAGGACAATAACTCCACAAATCAGTTCAGTACTTTTCCGGTTAACCTGCAAATCCCTATTCAAATAATAAGAAGACAATTCTAATCTTTGTTTAAGGCTTATGTCAGAATTTTCCTCCGTTAACAATACGGAGTCACGAGATCTATCCGTGGATAATTTAAACAAACGACGCGGGCCTGTGGGTAACAATAATATACAGGGTGATTCTACTAGTGTTGAAGAAGATGCCTCTTACGCTTCCTGATAAAGAAATCGGAAGAAGACATCACCATTCTCCTTGCCTTATCCCGTTCTCTGTCGGGGCCGGCTGCCTAACTCTGAGGAAAAATATAATATAATTCTTAAACATACCTAAATGACCAAATAAAAAAGAAAGCGACTGGTAGCGACTAGATGGCGATAGCGGGAGATCGTTCATTGTGGCGTACCCAGGGGGAGGCCTATGTCCAGCAGTGGACTGAAGTTATAGGCTGATGTGATGTGATGACCAAATAAAATACATAATACTTAATAATAATGAACAACAATATGAAATAAATAGATACTACATTATACGTAAAAATACAACATACATACCAGATACATGAATAGGAAAAACTGGAAAAATAACAGAATACTTACTTACCTATTCGTATTGAAAATTGTATTTGGGTCGTTAGACGCCTTGGTGTCCCACATGAAAAAGAATGGAAGAAGAAGCATCACTCTGTATATATTAAAAAACCATGAATATTCAATAAGGTAATACGTATTTTGTCGTATTGAAATGAAAACATATTCATGTAATTTTTCCTATTCTTCTCAAAAGAATCGACAGTCATGTGATGTTGTCTTAGAACACATCACTCCATCTAGCCGTCATCATGATTTATTAAGGTCATTGGCCTGGTCGGTGTATTCGCCAGCTTTCTTCTGCCTTCTCCTTAATATCCCTGGACGATATCATCCCGTGTAGGTACATTTACCCGTGAGTATCGTAAAAAACTACTAAGGGAAACTTAACATTGGCACTGGACATCACCGCTCCGTTATCAGTCTTGTTGTGGTACTCGTATGTCGTCGCACCTTAAGCAAGCGTCTTTGTCTGAGCCTGCCTACCTCCATCTGGTGGTCCGGGTCCGTCGCATGCGATGGAAGCCTGACGACCGATGTGGCGCAGTGGTAGTGCGGCTTCCTGCCACGCAACGGTTCCGGGTTCGATTCTCGGTGGGGCACTCACAAAGTTCATATTTATCACTTGAGAATTTGGAATCTATACAAATCAAGATTTTTACGACCAAAGTTTGAAACTTCGAGTAGGAGCAACGCGCACAATATTATTACGCTTTATTATTATTTAATTCTTTATCTAATTAATTTTTACTTAGCTATCTATTCGTTATGTGGTGGAGGCGCCAGATATTAAGCTAACTAACTAATAAGGTAATGTAGAGCATCATCCTGTAGTGAATACCAGACAAGACAGCATTCATTCCTTTACCCTATTTGTACACATAACGCCGTTAATCATAATATAAATGCAAAAACTGTTTTACTACAATTACTACGTGCAATATTAATTACCCAGTTGACTATTTAATTTTGTTAGTAAATACATATAAGTAATACCTAAATAGCTAACAGTAATTTAATTTAATTATGAATTGACCGACTAGTAAAGAAGAAGCTTATGTATTTATTTTACAGGAAAGTAAATTACTACTTTTGAATCAACTTATTACATATTATTACGTACTATGGCCCAAGTCTTACAACTATAATCCGAACAATCCTTTTTTAGTTTATTATTTTGGTAATTAATACTGCTAATAACCATACGCATGTAACACAACATTTTCTCTTGGCATGAACTCGATGTTATTTTATTTACCACCTAACATTACATGTTGTTTGGTTAGCTTGGCCAGCCCCGAGGCAGTGCTTTAGGAGCTAGTTTTAAGTTGTAGTCCACCTGAGCCGCGTTTACACTAGGTTCATAAAATTATTATTGTTAAAATTGTTAATTTTTGACCATCGAAAAGCGGAATGTAAAATTTACTACTTTGAATAAATATATATATATATATTTTTGCTGGAAGATGAAGTTAAAACGTGCAAGTAAAATACGCTACCCAATAAAATTACTTCATAAAAGATTTTTCATTATAGATCTTAAAAGTTTGTATAGGAGCGTGGTTGTACCTAAGGTACTATGTTGTTTGTGGTACATTAAACGTTAAAATTTATGTTAAACTAAAAGCTCACCCGCTGCTGTCCATTTTCCCGTGGTATATAGTATTTTCCCGTTGTAAAGATTAGTCAACGTTCTCAGGGATAAGTCAGTTTTCTAATGGGAAGCATGGGAAGTCGTTATTGTGACAACTTGTAACTGTGCACTTCCATCCGCCATACTGGCTGAAAATAACACTTATTCTGGTTCCATAGATTTCAAGCAGTTGTGACTTGAAGTCGAGCTTGTTTACAAAATAACTGTATGATTTTTAAAGCAAAAGTGTAACGTGTGAAGCAGAATGAAGGAAGTTGATAAACAGTATCTTGTTGAAAGGATGGATCACATTTCTTGTCTGCCACACACAACATTTATACATAACATACGTACATACATGATATCACGCCTTTCTGCCTTGCGGGTAGGTAGAGATTTAACGACCGCAAAATAATACGGCCGCGATTGCAACGGCGGATATTTTTGAGGATTATTTTCCTAGGTTGTTTCAGAAAACACGTGTATCACTATAGGGGCAGGTTGTCAGCCTGTCGCCTAAAATTTGTAATACACCATACTCTCGAATCTCTTAGTTGCCTCTTATGACACACGCGGGAAGAGTATTTATGCGTTTGAAAATCCGCCATTTTGAATTGTCAAATATTAATATACCTAAGCCAGCCAGTGTCAGTCCCGCTGCTGAGACGAATCTAAGGACGCCTCAACATCCGCGGTGTCTGTTTGGGCTGTTGCCTTGAACGTAAGGCTGTCGCCCGTGAAAAAGAAGTAGCACGTTCGCATACATACCTACATACCCTCAAAAAACGGTTGTCTGTAATGTCAGTGTATTGCCGATAGTTCAACGTGACCACATCTTATGAAAATGCTGATGGAATGGTTGCATTTTTCAAAATATTTTTTTTATTTTATTTGTTTGATAGATATACGCTGCCGAACGCGGAGGCCGATTGTGCCTCTTTGTCGCTCGTTCCACGCTCTCACTTCAAAGTAACGCCTCAGCGGTAACGCCCCGCATGAGTCATGTTTTTAGTGCGTGCAGCCGCTTAAATAGCGCTCCATTGTGCGCGTATAAAAACCACCTCAGCATGAGTAAAATCATTTGTTAGTTGTACAAGGAAAATGTGATATGGAAATATAAAAATTTAAACAGCGGAAATAGTTCTAGAGTTAGTAATAATCTAGATATTTTCTAAAATGCAAACAGATGTGATTAAATCTAATATCATATGGATGACAAAAAAAGTATGTGTACCTATCTTCATAGAATGATTTCTTCTTCTTCTTCATTCTTCGCGGCAATAACGACAGTAATTTTACGTACGGCCGTTGACGCTCTGCCTAGCCCGCAAATTACCTTTGTACTTTTTTAAAATATACCAAGTATTACCGCAAACTAGTTTTCGTTTTTTAATAACAAATAATTACGGTCGTTACACAATCATGTCAGAGCGTCGGTGGCCAAGTGGATAGGACACCGGTCTTACAATCGTGAGACCAGAGTTCGATCCCCGCCATGTACCAATGTGTTTTTACTCACGTACATTTACCAACTGCTCTTACGGTGAAGGAAAAACATCGTGATGAAACCCACATTCAAATAAAATTTGAAATCAAATGATATTTGAATGTGACTTAACCTAGGATTCGGGCCAGGTTAGCCTTCAGGTTGCAGAGGTCAGATGGCAGTCGCTCTGTGTAAAAACTTGGTTCCACGTCAAATCCCCTAGGTTAGGTAGCCGACCCCGACAGAGAACGGGATAAGGCAAGGAGAATGATGACACAATCATGTCAGAAGCCTGCTAACTTGTAGAAGTCGGTTAGAAATTCTGACACTAGGGTTCATTGGGTCGTTGGACGACTCGGTGATACTAAGAAAGACACACGAAAAGATACATAAATAACACCTTTATCCCTTACGGGGTAGGCGTTAACGGTCGTAAAAATACGCTCGCTATCGCCACGTCTGACAAATATAGAAGGCCGTTTGAGATTTGTGTATCACTATAGTGACAGGTTGTCAGCCTGTCGCCTAAAAATTGTAATACACCTGAAACCCTCGAGTCCCTTAGTCGCCTCTTACGACACCCGCGGGAAAGAAATGGGGTGATGCTATTCTAAGCCGGCATCACACGGCATAACACGAAAAGATAATAATTAATAATTAATACCCTTGTATTATAATACCCATAGTCCTAACAATGATGATAATGATGCTTGTTAAAAAGTTTACCTACTTTAAAAACTTCTAAGTAACTAGTAGTAAAAATAAGATCAACCAGCCCTACTAACATGCATAATAAGACAAATAGTGAATTAGTGACACACCTTATCATAGTAGGTGAAGGCCTGTTTTCCTTATTCTATGTTTAGACAACGATCACACTATTTTTGTTCGAATGTTAGTGAAACTATTTTTGGTTCGTTCTAGTTCAATGATTTTCTTTGCCTACTGTGTTCTATTCTATTTGCTTTTGGTAAACGTATATAGTGTTTGAGAACAAAATAAATTTATACGGCGTGAAGTTTGTGGGTTAGGTGAAGGCAAGTATTGTACCAATAGAAGGAACCTACCCTCAGTGTATATGGTAACAAAAGTATTAACTTTCTTTCAAGAGATGAACCAGCCTATGTAACGGAAAAACTTTCCCCAAAGAACATAACGAAACAAAAAAAAATTGGGCCTCACGGCGAACATACTAACTGACTCAGACGGTTGGTAGGTACGTACTTTTTGTATGAAAGGTCCATATTTTTTTTTCTTGTTTTCATGTCAGTTCAATGGGCTGGTTCATCCGCTGGAAGGAAGTTAAGACTTTTCCTAACACCCTGTATAATAAGTCGCTTTTTGCGTTTCTCTGTCTGCATAGACATCCCTTGTAAACCACGGAACAGATTTTGATGCGTTTTTTAAATAGATTTGTTATAATAGACTATTTTTTTTTACTGATGGTAGGATAAAAAAAAATTGTTATAAGTATGACATTTTGTTTCCCAGGGAGCTTGAATATATTTTTTTCTAAATTCGAGTCCTATGCACAGCCTTTTGCGTCGTCGGCGAAAACTCAAACCGTATAAGTCACAGAACCAAGTTTAAACAATTCAAACCGTATTCTAAAATCTTAAGCCTGGCAAACTTACACACTAACCCACTTTAGATTAAGTAAGATACATAATTACTCATACATAATCGTCACTAACTGAGCAGCTGATGTTGATAAGAGTTCCTTGACCCCGGTTGTATTTTAAAATGTCAAAAGGACGATCATCCAAACATGACAATTCAGGCATGATCCTTTTTTATGTTTGACTTTGGAACTTTTTGATTTTCTAACATTGAGAGGTGGGTACAGAATAGACATGTAGAAGGGCCCGAAGTTCGCTAAACGAAAGTCGTTTCGGGTCGTTGGACGACTTGGTGTCCCCAGAAAAAGTTGAGTGTCGATGACATCTCAGTTTCAGCGGATAGTTTAGGTCGTTCCGTATTCTGCTAGCAGAGACAGACGGTTAATGTAGGAAGTAAAAATCACGGCAACAATGGAATGGCAGTTGAGTGTCGCAAGCACTACAATGGCTAATACATAAGTAATTCCGGGCCCTGGTCAAACTGAATAACTTTCCCCAAGAACCCAATGTCTAAGTAATAAAAAAATATATTTTATAATAGCAATTGGAAGGTTATTATAAAAATTTTGTTTTGATCAATGTTCCTTAGGGGGAAATTTAAGGTTGCAGTGTTTGGGGAACGTACATCGTTTGGTACAATCCTGTATATCTGGGACCAAGGTGAGATAGATTACGATTCAGAACTGAAAAACAAAATAAAAATCTTAATCATTTATTGCTGGTAAATAATTACTGTGTCTTACAAACAAATAATAAAATAAACTACACAATAATAACATGTACCTACAGAGTATTGTTTTTACTTATCTCAAACATATTGTGCTTTTGAAACATTTTTTTCCTTTGTCTTTTTCTCGAAATAAACAAAATTACGTAGCTAGCTGGCCATCATTTTCATTCAGTGCTTATTTTTATATAAAAATCAACAAAAGTAAAACAAAAAAGCACTCTGCAGGTTAACAAGACATTATTACGCATTTATAAATAATAAAAAATTACATTATTTGGTGTACTATGGCCACAAATTGGCATTTTTGCCAAGGGATTTCAAAATACTGGTAAAATATCGGAAGCACATCGCTTAGCTTATCTCTTGGAAGAACGATTATCAAATATAACATATTTTAAGGCGATATTTGTTAACCGAAAAGGGTGATAGCCTTTAACTTTTCTATTTTTATAATATTGTAAGGGACAGCCCTCCGATTAATGATTGGGTGCATGCATACCATGAAACTGAATAACTTTCCCCTGGGCACATACGTGACAAAACGACAAAAAATTCAACCTCCCATACATAATCGCGATTGCATTCACGGCTGCATTTACTACAGGAAACCGACAATTTTTTTACGTTTCCTGACATTATGTTCCTATGGGAAAGTTGTTCAGTTTCATGGCCTGAATGCATCCTATCAGTATTCGGAGGGCTGTCTCTAACAACTGGTATACAGGGTATAAGGGACAGATCTTCTGAAACTGTAGACGTGCTATAAACATTCAGTCAGACCATGAAGTGAACACCTTTCCCCTTAGAAATATTCATAAAACGACAAAAAAACTTAAAAGTAGTCAAAAGATCCCGATTATGTATAGAACGTCGTCTTTTTCTTCGATTGAGACTTATATTTCTAGGGAGAAGTTGTTCAGATTGATGGCCTACATTATATAGTGTCTATCAGTATTCAGAAAGCTGTCCCTTACACTCAGTATACATAGTATATTGATCTACATAATTATTTTTTATTACTAAAAAATCAACAAAGTTTTTGGTAAATTTTGTGTTCGCTTAAGCACGTATGTATACATTTCTTAAATTAACATTTAAATAATATCATTTTAAAAACAAAGCTAAAATACTGGTAAACATATTTACATACAAACAAACTGAGTTTCTTATTATGTAATTTGTTTCAATGAATGCATATATATTTATATTTTTATGTTTGTGCCGTGTGATGCTGGCTTAGAATAGCATCACCGCATTTGTTTCCCGTGGGAATAAAACATTTCCCCGGTATGTATTATATATATATAAAAATTCCTCTTGAATCACACAGACATAGTGACAGACACAGGAAGCGACTTTGTTTTATACTATGTAGTGATTATCAAATGTACGAAAGCACTTGTTCAATGCTAAAATTATAATACGATCAACTACAATAAAACTTGGAATAATGGTAACCTCCATATAAGTACTAAAATAAAATGGTGGGTACAAAATATGGCTATCGTAATTAATACTTAAATTAAATATAAAGTTTGATACATTTTTACAAAACTTTGTAATGCCTTTCACCCTTAAGAATAATTAGAATGAAACGAATATTTAAAAAAATAGTAGGTACTATGTTAGCAGCACCTCGAGCTATCTATTCAAGGATTAACATTTTAATTTTTATATCATAAAGAACTAAAAAGTGCGTTGGTGGCCAAGTGGTTAGGACACCGGTCTTACAATCGTGAGACCTGAGTGCGATCCCCGCCATGTACCAATGTGTTTTTACTCCCGTACATTTACCGGCTGCTCTTACGGTGAAGGAAAAACATCGTGATGAAACCCACATTCCAATAAAATTTTAATTCAGATGATATTTGAATGTTATTTAACCTAGGATTCGGGCCAGGTTAGCCTTCGGGTTGTAGAGGTCAGATGGCAGTCGCTCTCTGTAAAAACTTGGTTCGACGTCATATCCCCTAGGTTAGGTAGCCAAACCCGACAGAGAACGGGATAAGGAAAGGAGAATGATCGAAAATAACCAATATAAGTTTATCTTAAATAGATAGGTCGATGTGCTGCTAACTGACAATGATATTTACTAGAATATTTTTATTTTATTTATTTATTTTATATTGAGCCCAAATTAAAATATCTGCATAAACATATGGAACATATTTTTATTGTTTGTGTATTTTTTTAACCACTCTTATAATATTGTTTGAAGTCACAAGTTACGTAGAATGAGTATTTTTCATTCGGAGTATTTATAATGAGTTAAGTGATTGTTGTCTGCTTGACGAATAAAATTATTTCATTTGACCGACTGTTACTTAGAAATATATTAAACTACTTTGGCTAGCCTTCGGGTAACTATTAGATATCATTCTGCATAATATTATGATATGAATTTGTGAACAAAGTTACCTACTTACGGTATCGAACTTTGGGGTAAGGCAACCGATCCTGAGCATGGCCATGTTTCTTATCGACTAAGTTTAGGATTACAAGCTTCATTTTTGAATCCTTCGGGTTCTATCTAATAGGTTGTACAGAAAGCACTTTTTGACTACCATACGGTATAGTGCTTTGGGGCAACGCGACCGACTGCGATTTTATCTTGAATAATAATCAGTGCGTGGCCATGTGTCTTCTTGAGTTGATAAATTATCTACACCATGCCACTTTTGCGCTACGAAATTGTAAATCAAAGCCCCTTTAGGTTAGGCTACCATACGGTATCAAACTTTGGGGTAGCATGATCGATTTTGTTATAAACTGACTGACTTATCTTTCAAGCGTGACCGTGCTTTTTCTTGGGCGGCGGAGTCGGCGGTTTCTCAACTCCGGGCGTATGCCTCCTATGCGCTATAGAGTTATAAAGGAAAGAGCCTCTGGGTGACCACACGGTGTCGTAGTTGTTCCGTGGGGGTAGCGGGTTCGATTCGTTGTTGTTTTCTGTATCGAGCACTTCGGCGCTGCGGTGGGAGGACTTCTGGGGAAGTGGGGGCGGCTCTTCCTCGTCTTGGTTTGAGTCTGTTGTGCCTGGTGGGAGAAATTTTAATGGTTTATTGATAGGTGATAATTAGTAATATTTGTTTAAAAACTCGCTGTTCATGCTATTTTTTCACCTGTATTTTGTTGCTGCGTAGACAAGATATTACTTTTCAATAAACTGTAAGAACTATCCTAGTTCTGAAAAAAGGCAACAAAACCGTAACTGAAATTGTCTAATTATGAAATTAGGTAATTATGAAGGTGCGAAGCGAGTATTTAAACAGATATTTTATTTCTATTTTTAAATATACTAAACTATTTATATACTTCGGTCGGATGGTGTAGAAAAAGGATAAAACTATACGCTCTGCACGCCAAGAAGCCTAAACCACAAAATACAGTCCCTAAGACTATCGATAAAGCAGCCCTAAACTTAAAAAAAATGCCAGAAATATTTCACAAAAGGATCCAACTGTGCCAAATATAATATGGTTGTGATATAACTTCAAAACAACGAAAAGCAAGGGAGCAATCATTGAACCTATAGACGACAGTGCATAAATGGAACTAATACAGTGCTATAACACTTCTCCAAGCTTACAAAATCATAGTACATGATGTAAAAAATCAACTACAAATATTTAAAGGGGTGAACCAGTCGATGAAACTGAACAACTTTCCCCAAGGAACATAGGTCCCAGTATGAATAAAATTTGAGCCCCATACAAAGTTCTAGTTCACCCTTTATAGTGCTAGTTCACCCTTTAAAATATTTGCTGCTAATATTTTTACACCTTTTGTTTCTGCCAAAAGAAAAGCTTGCCACCCTTGCAACCGTACACCAGACTTTGAACCCAAAAACAAGGCACTACAGTTCGCCCCGTTTTCTAGACGATACAGTAAGCCACATAGGCTGAATTAGGTATTATTTTATTACCACAAAGGCATATAATTTCTTCTATTGTAGAGCACTCCATCCTCGACTGTACCGTCGTTTGCCATCAGCAGAAATAGCTAGCAGACGTTGATTTAATAGGGATTCTATAAGAACAAATTATCTGTTTCACGGATGATATTGCAGTAACAGAATTGGGCTCAACTCCCAGTATAATTTATATACTGGATATTTTATCTTTATTTTGGAGCGTGCAAGCGCTCCGGAATCAAAAGGTAAACATAAAATATCCTTGTGGAAATCCATTGGAAATAAATTCACAAAAAGTAAAAATGTTATTGGGTTTCTATGAAGGCGCTTGGGTTTAATGGGTGTTTCACGGCTCATAATGATAATAAAAATAATTATCTATAAATATAAAAATAATAAAACCGGCCGTGTGATGCCGGCTTAGAATAGCATCGCCCCTTTCTTTCCCGTGGGTGTCGTAGAAACCGACTAAGGGACTAGAGGGTTACATCTGTATTGCAATTTTAGGCGACAGGCTGACAACCTGTCACTATAGTAATGCACGGGTTATCTGAAACGACCCTCAAACATTTGTCAGACGTGGCGATAACGACCGTAACTTTACAGTTGTTGACGATCTGCCTACCCCGCCAGGGATATAGGCGTGATACGTGTATAAAACATTGATTTACCCATAGAATCTCTATTGGAAGGTGGCGCAGACGAAGTGGATGTAAGGATACTCGCTCGTTGCGACAATCTCCTTTCGCGTTCAACTTCAGACCGCAGCGGCCGCTCCGTTACCAGCTGAAAATTAGAATATGCATCTGTTATAGTTACACTTATAAATGCAGTTTTAAAAATTAGACATATCATTTAAAGAGATGAAATCGATTCTGTTGACTTAAGAGTGGGCTCATACTAATACGTAACACTCAAAACTCAGTTCTACAATACAATAGAAGAAGGAGTTAAGAAAAAGTTCGATAAACGAGACGAATAAGTAACCAATGTTTGGGCCATAAAGATCTGACAACGCTTATTTTGTTTAGTCCCGATTGTGATGTGTACTTGTGAGTATAGTTTAGGAAATATAATTTGAGCTGTTTCGACTGCAAAAAAGACAAAGCGAATAGCTAAAATTATAATTTCTAAAGTATAATAGGATTTGTATAACCTATAAAGTGAGACGATAGTGAATGAGTAAGCATTTCGCAATAAAGTTTGAGACAAAAGCATTGTTAATAATGTTGGTAACGAGTTTACTGTTGTGATTGTTTAAAATTGTAATTTTGTCGAGTATATATACTTCATTAGCTTACATAGTGTCACGACCAGCGTAACTGTCAGTACACGCCCGTACGTGCTCCATGCATTGAAGTCAAGTTACGCTGGTCGCGACACTATCTAAGCGAATGAACTATATAAATAGCATAATTTTTGTTAACGTCATTGTGTATAGTTGTGGTGAAAAGGTTATCTAACGTGACCAATGTTATGATATTTAAGAAAAAGACAGCCATTTTCTCTGAGTGAAGATACACGAGGCTTTTACAACAAGAAGTTAAACACGACACAAAATATTCGCCTTGATACAAGACCTACCGCTGTGTTCAAGGCGTCCAGAGGGTCGTTCAGATACGCTGATTTAGAGGCCGCTTTCTAAATAACAAGAGAAATTCCATTAATTAATTATTCAATTTAATACAACATGAATAAGAATGTACCAACAGGTTATTTGGTCCAACCTATGGCCACTATAATAAAAAAGTTATCACACATTTTACAATATAAGCATACGTTATTCATATTATGGTTATTCATATGGATAGGGTAACTTTGTAAGAATATTGACGCACCTCTAAACTGTTCCTAACACTTAAAAGGTGTACTTAATTCTACAAAAACTGCTGATTAATCCAATAATCTTAATAGAGTGTGGGTCTCAACTGGGGCAAATATTTTACAGAGCGAAATTACCTATAAGTCTAAACAACTTTCCCCCAGAAACAGGTTTTTTTAAAATTGGAATCCAATGCAAAATGGTACATTTTAACCGTGTAAAATATTTGTTCCTGTTGTGGCCCACACTTTGTATATTACTAGAGTAACGGTAAAGAACATTTCTTTTTATTTAGATACCAACCTTCCAGCAAACGAAATGATTGAACGAGTCCTCCGAAGCACGAGATCGTCTCATTGTGACAATCAGAGATTGAATGTAATACTGAATTTTCTGACGCTACTAACCTCTTGATTGAGCACTCTTAATGGTGACGCAGTGAGCGTGTCATTGTTGTTGTAGTTGACGCTGTTGTTGCTGACGCTACTGCTGACCGAATTCCCGTTTGGTGTAGATGTAATATACCACTGGCTACCCCCAATATTATAGTTTTTTCTGATGCTACAGATCTCACTCACGGTGTGATGCCGGCTTAAAATACTATCACCCCACATCTCTTCTGCGGATGTCGTAGGAAGAACTCGTGGGTTTCATAGGTATTATATTTTATAAAATTTTGCTTGATATCTGGGACGTATGTGAGTTTCAGGCAAATGCTATGACAAGATCCATTTTCCTCTTTTAGCATGGATCTTACAAATGTCACAGGTATTTATGTATTATTTTATTCGGGAAACTATAGCGGGTATCAAGCCATATTTTATAAATTATAGTTACAATTGTAGGCGACAGGCTGACAACCTGCCACTGACGAAGACGTGGCGATACTCTGCCTACCCTGCAAAAGACCAAGACGTAACATATGTATGTACAGACCTCTTGATTGAGCACTCGTAACGGCGACGCAGTAGGCGTGTCATTGTTGTTGTAGTTGCCGCTGTTGTTGCAATTGACGCTGTTGTTGCTGACGCTACTGCTGACGGAATTCCCGTTAGGTGCGGATGTAATATACCACTATTTTTTTTTCTAACGCCACAAACCTCATGCCCTGTGATGCTGGCAAGCTTAGAATAGCATCACCTCATTTATTTTCCACGGACGACATCGTAAGAAGTAAAATAGTTGGCGGCAGGCTGACAACCTGTCACTTATATCGTATGACACGATTTTACCGAATCGGCAACTCAAAAATTTATTAGAGTGGCGATAGCGACTGTATTTTTCCGAACGTCAACCCTCTGCCTACCCTGCAAGGGATAAAAGCACCTATATACAAACCTCTTGATTGAGCACTCGTAACGGCGACGCAGTAGGCGTGTCATTGTTGTTGTAGTTGCCGCTGTTGTTGTGATTGACGCTGTTGTTGCTGACGCTACTGCTGACCGAGTTCCCGTTTGGTGTGGATGTTGTATACCACTGGCTCCCGCTTGATTGGGTGCCTACTTCGCTCTGTGTAGATATTAAGCAGCGATATAATATGAAGCATTAGGTATATAAATAGTTTATAGTAAACAAATCTTTTAGGGGAGGTTACATAAAATAATTTAAGGGATGAAGCTCACATAAAAACACGTTTTAGTGCCATAGAAAATATTTTCGAAATAAACTGGTATAACAGTTAACTCACAAGATATACTTTTTGGTAAAATAATGCACGTATAGATTAAAAGTTAAAGTTAAGCTATTTGCACGAAAAATACAACACAAAAGCATTTATATGAAAAAGCATTGACATGTTTAAATACGTTTCGGGTTCCCGAATGAATGGGAAATTTTTAATCTGTTCTTTTAGCTGCAAGTAGTAGGTGGCGCTAGTGAAAATGATGGAAAAGCTCAGCAGTTTTACTGTGTTCTCAACTTTACTGGATGATGAAAACCGCGCTAGCAGCGCCACCTAGATTAAACTAGCATCGCTATCAGTCAAAAAAACCTAGTTGTAATGAATACGTATTGTATTTCATTAAAATTCAAGTATCTTGAATATTTTATACATCTACACACAATCATGTATCTATACAGGGTGTAAGAGACGGTGCAACGAAAACTTTGCAGGCGTGCTCAGACCATGAAACTGAACATTTTTTTATATGGGGGCTATGTTATTCCCGAGCAGCTGAGTGATTTTGTATGGGAAGTTAAAAAACTTTTTTGTTTCCCAACATAGCCCCCGTAGAAAAAGTTGTTCAGCTTCATGGTCTGATCACGCCTGCAAAGTTTTCGTTACACCGTCCTTTACACCCTGTATAAAACATTCCTTTGTCTCTTTCACACAAACAGTAAGTAGTTAGTTGAAAGCCCACGTACCTTCCTGGCGTTCCTGCGCTTGTTGTCGCGGCGCTTGGGCGAGGTCATGGTGCTGAAGCCGAAGTTGGCCATCGCGCTACTGCTGTTCCTCAAGTTGCTGAAGTTACTGCACATACACAACACGCAATGGTAATATGAAACAAGGAGTCGTAATAAGAAATATGTATTTTGTATATGAAACTGAACAACTTTCCCCAAGAAACAGGTCGAACCAGTGTACGTGTATAACCAATGTACCAGCCGACTAAGTCTATTTGTATGAGGAGGCTTTGGGAGAGCTGTTCAAGTTCATGGACTGGTTCACCTCATAAAATATTTGCAGTTCATTTTCAGGAAGCATTCAGACCAAAGATTTCAGGAAATTTTATAAATATTTTTACAAGAAAATCAGAAGATCGTGATTTTGTATTAAAAGGTCAGAAATACGGCCATTTCCTGACATGTCATGGGAAATCCGTTCAGTTTTAGATCTGCATGCATCCCATCAGTATTCGAAGAGCTGTCCGTCCTTACATCCTATATTTATTTAAGTGTATCTTACCTGGCTAGCGGGTTGATTGCGTTGTTAAAACTGAAGAACTTCGATTTCGCAGAACTGAAATATAGAATTATAAAAGCATATTACACAATGTTCCCCATGTAATATACCTGATGCATCAATATAATCTTATTCATACTATGTGGAAATAAGTACCTGGTTGACCGAACATTGGTCAAGGTTTTTGCTGGTAAAATATATTTTTGGAAAAAGGAAAACCGGATCGATTTATGGCCCCGTTCGATATTTCGAACAAGAAAATCGTTGGGGTCGTTTCCAAAATCCATCATATGTAAGTATTCTTTATTTTGATTTAATTTATGTCTTCGCGGGGAATTAATAATAAGGAAATAAATCCATAATCTAAAGGTATTTACAATTCCTCCTTTAGTATAGATACATCAGCAGCTTTTTGACCAAGGCTCTTTTCAATTAATTTTAATTTCCACAATACAGTAGAAAATAATTAAGAGTGTGTATACTGACTCGTTTCCGGTGGAAATGTCCGACATCCGGTTGCTGGCGTCCGGCAAAGGGCTCTCGCGTATCGGCGTCCGAAGTTGCACTTCCGGCGTTTCCGGCTCGAAGTCACCCGTCTGAGAGAAAAGTGACCATTTAGATATAAGTACATCTAGCCACCTTTGGCAGCTACAATACAACACCAAGCTCATAACTATGGCCATTTTTGGTCTAAAAACTGAATTTTCGCGCAAAAGCAAACTTCTTTGTACAGTTATAGTAGGGACCAAAATAAGCTATTTGAGACGTAGCACCGGAAGTATCCTCTATTGGGAACAAAGATGCCGCTGCTTCTACTTAAAAACTTTTTAACAATTTACATATTCATTTAAAAATTGGTAACGGGCGTCGCTAGTACAATTTCAATACATTTTGCAAGTTTACTAAAAAGGTCCTAAAGTCTCCTAAAGACTCACCCGTCTGCCGTATCGCTGGTGCACGTGGTTCTGCATTCTCCGGAAGCAGGACACCAGATGTAGATGTAACTCTTGCGAGGCGGCCGCTACTCGCTCGCCGTGGACTTCCAGACCTGAAGTTATATCAATGAAGACCATTCATTCTTCTGCCACACGGCGAAGTTTTAATACTTACACATAGCATGCTTTTATACCTATCATGTTACGATGCCGTGTGATGCCGGCTTAGAAATGGTAGAGAAGAAAGAAAAGAAAACACAACTGAACTGGCCTTACAAGTTTACTTACCAAACTTCAACACGGGTATTTGATCAAGGATGGCCTCTTTTAGGCTGGCAATGTGTCCCGCGTGGTCGGGATGCCTGGCTTCATAAGCTGGAGTCAGGAATGCCTTCTCGTAGTTCACTATGCCTCCTTGCACCGCCGCGTCTAGTACACCTGAAACATATAAAAATCCAATTGAAAATTATCACTCGCTAAGCTCTCGTTTTGCTATTTAGTTGGGTTGCTGCGTTCGCAGTACGTGTTTTAGGTGTCTGTCTGATCCTTTAGAAATGTATACGTAATTCAGGCTTGCTGCGCTCGCTTTAAGAACGTCTAGTCTGTTACCACATTGGAAAGATGGGCTCACTGTTTGGACGTATTAACCACTGGACACGAATCGTAAATAAATTGTTTGATAACACATACAACCAATATTGGGAGGAAGGTAATGACAGATAATAATCTTCCAAATTTTAAAACACGTCCTGCAATATAGAATTACTTTCTACCGTGGCCTCTATCGATGACACCCAGCATGTCACTGGAAACCACTTTACTACTTACCATTGAGACCACTTCAGAAAAACTACTTACCATTGAGACCCCTTTAGGAAAATTACTAACCATTGAGACCACTTTAGAAAAACCACTTACCATTGAGACCACTTGAGAAAAACCACTTACCATTCAGACCACTTTAGAAAAACCACTTACCATTGAGATCATTTTAGAAAAAGAACTTACCATTGAGACCACTTCGGAAAACCACTTACCATTGACACCACTTTAGAAAACCCACTTACCATTGAGACCACTTTAGAAAAACCACTTACCATTGAGACCACTTTGGAAAACCACTTACCATGAGACCATATTATAAAAACCACTCACCATTGAGACCACTTTAGAAAGCACCTACCATTGAGACCACTTTAGCAAAACCACTTACTATTGAGACCATATTAGAAAAGCCACTTACCATTGAGACCACTTTAGAATAACTCCTTACCCTTGAGACCACTTTAGAAAAACCACTTACCATTGAGACAATATTAGAAAAACCACTTACCATTGAGACAACTTTAGAAAAACTACTTACCATTGAGATCGCGACACCATTAAGACAGCACCTACGAGACAGCACTATTGAGACCGCGACACCATTGAGACAGCACCTACGAGACAGCACCATTGAGACAGCACCATTGAGACAGCACCATTGAGACAGCACCATTGTGACCGCAACACCATTGAGACCACTTGGCTACTTACCATTGAGTTTCATAGTGAGGGGGTGGAGGGGGGCGTCGGACCCTCTGGAAGCTAACGTCAGTTTGCGAATGGAGCGGTTGTTGTCCTGCAACGCCTCCACCGCGGCCTCTATCGGCGACACCCAGTATGTCCGCACCGATATCACTGGGAACCACTTTACTGTGCACCATTGAGACCGCGACACCTACGAGACAGCACCTACGAGACAGCACCATGGAGACTACACCATTGAGACAGCACCTACGAGACAGCACCAGTGAGACCGCGACACCTACGAGACAGCACCATTGAGACAACACCTACGAGACAGCACCATGGAGACTACACCATTGAGACAGCACCATTGAGACAGCACCATTGAGACAGCACCATTGAGACAGCACCATTGAGACAGCACCATTGAGACAGCAACATTGAGACAGCACCTACGAGACAGCACCATTGAGACCGCAACACCATTGAGACCACTTGGCTACTTACCATTGAGTTTCATAGTGAGGGGGTGGAGGGGGGCGTCGGACCCTCTGGCAGCTAACGTCAGTTTGCGAATGGAGCGGTTGTTGTCCTGCAACGCCTCCACCGCGGCCTCTATCGGCGACACCCAGTATGTCCGCACCGATATCGCTGGGAACCACTTTACTGTGCACCATTGAGACCGCGACACCTACGAGACAGCACCTACGAGACAGCACCTACGAGACAGCACCTACGAGACAGCACCATTGAGACAGCACCTACGAGACAGCACCATTGAGACAGCACCATTGTGACCGCAACACCATTGAGACCACTTGGCTACTTACCATTGAGTTTCATAGTGAGGGGGTGGAGGGGGGCGTCGGACCCTCTGGCAGCTAACGTCAGTTTGCGAATGGAGCGGTTGTTGTCCTGCAACGCCTCCACCGCGGCCTCTATCGGCGACACCCAGTATGTCCGCACCGATATCACTGGGAACCACTTTACTGTGCACCATTGAGACCGCAACACCTACGAGACAGCACCTACGAGACAGCACCATTGAGACCGCAACACTATTGAGACAGCACCTACGAGACAGCACCATTGAGACCGCAACACCATTGGGACCACTTGGCTACTTAGCATTGAGTTTCATAGTGAGGGGGTGGAGGGGGGCGTCGGACCCTCTGGCAGCTAACGTCAGTTTGCGAATGGAGCGGTTGTTGTCCTGCAACGCCTCCACCGCGGCCTCTATCGGCGACACCCAGTATGTCCGCACCGATATCACTGGGAACCACTTTACTGTGCACCATTGAGACCGCAACACCTACGAGACAGCACCTACGAGACAGCACCATTGAGACCGCAACACTATTGAGACAGCACCTACGAGACAGCACCATTGAGACAGCAACACCATTGAGACCACTTGGCTACTTACCATTGAGTTTCATAGTGAGGGGGTGGAGGGGGGCGTCGGACCCTCTGGCAGCTAACGTCAGTTTGCGAATGGAGCGGTTGTTGTCCTGCAACGCCTCCACCGCGGCCTCTATCGGCGACACCCAGTATGTCCGCACCGATATCACTGGGAACCACTTCAGGATTCCTGTGAGAGAGAAAAAATGTTACTTAGTTTTTAGATAAAGTTAGATTTTAGGAAACAATACGGCAAACGCCCGGTCGCACGCCCCAGACAACAAAACCGAAAAGTAATGTGGTGATCTGCTCTAACCCGACTATAGTTAATTGTACAACAAGAGAGCAAAGTTGATTTTAGCTACGAGGGCTAATTTTCAATTCCGAGGCAGCGAAGGATACTAAAGTTATCACTACGCTAGTGATTCAAAAGTAGTATCCTGAGCTGAGTGAGGGATTCAAAAGCACGAGTTGTAGTATATGTATTTAGGGAAAATTATGTGGTTTCACTAGATAGAACAGATAAACCACTTGTACAATTTTAAGTACGTTATATATATATATTTTTATTTAAATTAATTTAAAGAAACTAAATATAAAGCAGGTTAAAAAAGTATATTGAAACTGTTTAGTTTTTATAAATTTTAATGATCGAAATTCAAATAATTTTGTCCCACTACTTTATCCACTAGTTGAGATTTGAATTTCTGTATAGCCAGCTCTTTCAACCGAAAATCCGCGATCCATGGAGGCTGTTTAATACTAATTAGAAACAATATTAAATTTAAAGAACGTAAGGATGTGGTCGGACTGTCGGTTGAGAGTTGTACTGAAGTGTCTTGTGTTGAGCTGGAGAGTCATGTTATAGTATGCGTATACAGACCACCTATAGCTAAAAATTTTACCACACTACTAGAAATACTAGAAGATGTACTAAAATTAGTCACAAAAACAAATAAACATGTTATTGTTTCTGGAGACTTTAATGTAGACATTCTAGAAAAAAATGCACTCAGTGATAAATTTTTAGGACTTTTTAAATCATTCAATTTGTCTCATGTATTTTTTGAACCAACTCGTGTGACGCCTACTTCAGCTAAATGTATTGATAATGTATTCAGTGATTGTGAGCCTGTAGAAAAATGTATTATAAACTCTCTTCAATCAGACCACAGAGGTCAATGCGTAATATTCCCATTTAAAAATCGTATTAAAACAATTAAGATAGAAACTAGGCGCATCACTGGTAATAGGTTGGAGAAATACCGAAACGTTTTAATGGAGAAACTGCCAGTCCATAATTATAACTTTGAAAATCCAAATAATGTATATCAAGACTTCTTTCATTTAGTGAGCGAAGAATTTGAATTAATTTTTAAAATAGATACAAAAGAAATTAGTACGAAATTTAAATTTAGTGATTGGGCTACCAAAGGTCTTAGGATTAGCAGAGATAGGCTTTTTGAACTTTATGAGCTTAGAAACATCACAAATTCTGATAGTTTTAATGAGCTGGTAAAAAAATATTCTAAAATCTTTAAGACAGCTTGCTTAATTGCTAAAGCCAATTTTATTACAAATAAGATAAAGTCTTCAGACAATAAAATAAAAGCTGTCTGGAAAGTTATTAATAGCGAAACAGGTAAAACGAAACCACGCGAAAATAACTTTTCACTTAATACTGACAATGGAATGATTAGTGCAAATTCCGATGTAGCGCAGGAATTTGAAACATTCTTCACAAATATACCACTAAAAACGACTGAGGCATTAGATTCTTCACCTTCAATTTCATCGTTCTTGCTTAAACAAAATGTAGATGCTTGCAATTCAGAATTTAAATTTACTCCTGTGAGTCCCCAGTATATTTTAAAAACTTTTAAAGATCTTAAAGTTAACAGCACCGAAGATTTATGGGGAATGTCAGTTAAAGTTTGTAAGTCAATGATTGATATATTAGCACCATACTTGGCAGATATTTTCAATGAATGTATTGAACATGGCATCTTTCCCGATTTAATGAAAGATAGCAAGGTAGTTCCGCTGTTCAAAACTGGCGACAAACAAGATCCCAGTAACTATAGGCCTGTATCTATTCTGCCAGTACTCAGCAAAGTCTTTGAAAAGATCATACTCAATCAAATGCTGTCCCATTTTAATAGCAACAACTTGTTACACAACCAGCAATTCGGTTTTACAAAGGGACGTAGTACCACAGATGCTGGTGTTGCTCTTGTCAAACATGTATTTAATGCTTGGGAGGAATCAAAGGACGCCATTGGTGTTTTTTGTGATCTTTCCAAGGCATTTGATTGCGTAGATCATGAAACTTTATTGGTAAAACTAGAACACTACGGTATTCGAAGCGCAGCTCTGAAATTTCTGAATTCGTATTTAGATAATAGAACGCAAAAAGTACAAGTAAACGGCACCAAATCACAGGGATCTCGTGTTAAAATTGGTGTGCCGCAAGGCTCTATATTAGGTCCATTTTTATTTTTAATTTACATTAATGATTTGCCTTACATGGTAGAGAATTTGTCCAAAATTGTTTTATTTGCTGATGACACATCCCTTATATTTAAGGTTGATAGACGAGCGCATAATTATGACGAAGTAAATCACACTCTTGGGCAAATTCATAGTTGGTTTACTGCAAACAATTTAGTTCTAAATGCGAAAAAAACTAAATGTATATTATTCACTTTGCCAAATGTAGTACATTCATTGAATAACTATGTTGCACTTACTAATGAAAAATTAGAGTTTACTACCAGCACAGTTTTCTTAGGGATTACTCTTGACTCAAAGCTCCAATGGGGCCCTCATATTACATCTTTATCGGGAAGATTAAGCTCAGCTGCCTATGCAGTACGTAAAATTAGAGAAATTACAGATATTTCAACTGCACGAATTGTTTACTTCAGTTATTTTCACAGCATTATGTCCTATGGAATTTTGCTGTGGGGCCGCGCCGCTGATATTGAAACAATATTTATTCTTCAGAAAAGGGCCATTAGAGCAATTTATAAACTAGGCAGTCGTGATTCTCTAAGAGAACTGTTTAAGGAAATTAATATTATGACGGTGCCGTGTCAATATATTTATGAAAATATCATGTATGTAAGAAAGAATATTCATACGTTCACAAGAAATCATGAAAGACATAATCGTAATATAAGAAGTAAAAATAAATTAGATCAACCCGCGTATAGACTAGCTAAAGTAAGAACTTCATTTGAAGGTTTAAGTATACGATACTATAACAAAATACCGGAAGATATATTAAGTTTATCTGAAAGTAAATTTAAATCTATTATTAAGAAAACATTATGTTATAAAGCTTATTATAAGTTAGATGATTATGTTAATGACAAAGAGGCATGGTCCTCTGAAATTCCAGCACAGCACAAGAAACATGCAGTCATTTTTAATACCAAATCAGGACGTGCATGGAATTTACAATTGGCATAATTAGTAAGGAAGACGAAACAGTTAGAATTATCTACTGTAATACTTTTATTTTATTTTAATTTAGCGTAGCCGATTTTTTGGGCTAATAATATATATATTTATAAAACTTAGCTAGGGTAGCCTAGGGCCTATTCTATAGGTACAAATTGTAAATTGAGATTAGAAGCACTTCTGAGCAGGTTTTTGGGTGGTTTTCCTGTTCAGGGGGTCCGGCTGATTAGCATGTAACATGCTTTTTTTTTAAATATTGCTTTTAATTTGATTGATTAAATTGATGGTGGTGACGTAAGTTACATGCTGTGTGGTCAGCCTGACCAGCCCCGAGGCAGTGCCTTTTTTTTTTATCCCACTCGTGCCGCGATTCTATTAGGAACATAAAATTGTTATTGTTACTATGACTAATTCACTTATTCAGTGACCGTATTGTAATTTAACTCTATGACATTCTAAAAGCATTCATTGTGAATCTACTTGGAAATAAACGATTGAATCTTGAATCTTGAATCTTGAATCTTGAAAATCTTGAATCTCGAACTACGGATAAAGACAACTGCCCACTGAATTTATGCAGCAAAATATATCTTTTCAAGCTGGAGAGGTGAAAACAAACCTCTTCAATGCATTTACCTGGTAAAGTCTCGCTGATTTCTGGTTCCGTGCGTTCCAACCGCCGCGTCGCAAATTCATTCGTAGGAGATAGACAACGGGTCAATGGGATAATCTTCGACGCAGTGTCACAAACGACTAGACACACTTAGAAACACCATGCATGACACATGATAAACTCCTTCAATGCATTGCATTGCATTCATTCATTCATTGACTGTCGCGATGGCGTAGCGGATAGAACCCCCGCCGAGGGTCGTGGGTTCGATCCCCACCGGACACAAATATTTGTTAAGTCAATTTTCAAATATTTGTATCGAGTCTGGGTGTTTTCTATGTATAATATGTATTTATTTACAAAAAAAAAGTATATAAGTATTAGTATCAGCTATCTAGTTCCCATAGTACAAGCTTTGCTTAGTTTGGGGCTAGATGGCGTTGTGTGAACTGTCCAGGATATTTATTTTATTTATTTATTTATTTATTTATTTATTTATTTACCTGGTAAAGTCTCGCTGATTTCTAGTTCCGTGCGTTCCAACCACCGCGTCGCAAATTCATTCGTAGCTGACACTTCTTCACCCTCATCCAGCTCTTCTGTAACAAGGATACAAACACTTGTTTTAGTGAAGTCGTATCTTAATCTTAATATTATATCTAATGTTAATCTTAATATATTTATAGTTACAAAAAACCCCAACATGTCAAAATAACTTTTAACTAAACATCAGAGCGGCTAAACATCAGCCGTGTGATGCCGGCTTAGAATAGCATCACCCCACATCCTTCCCGCGGGTGTCGTAAGAGACAACTAAGGGACTCGAGAGCATTGGCTTATTACAATTAAGGCGACAGGCTGACAACCTGTCACTGTAGTAATACACATGTTTTTCTGAAACAGCCTTGGAAAACAATCCTCAAAAATATCAGACGTGGCGATAGCGGCCGCATTCTTACGGCCGTTAACGCTCTGCATACCCCGCAAGGGATAAAGGCGTGATATATGTATGTATATATGTCAGACCGGCAATCCACTCTCAGTCGAACATACAGGAACAGGCCTCCTCGTAACGCGGCCCCCCCGAATGTGCCCATTATGCTTGCAGCATTTCCACGCTAAATAGCAAAAATCAATAGCAATCTTAATTATACTACATCGTGCCCTGCAGTGAAATTATTTACAGGGTGTAAGAGACGGTGTAACGATAACTTTGCAGACGTGATCAGACCATGAAACTGAACAACTTTTTCTATGGGGGCTATGTTGGGAAACCTGAAAATTTTTTCGACATCCCATACAAGATTCCCGATCAGCTGATTTTTCGATTCCCACAATAGCCCTCAAAGTAAAAGTCGTTCAGTTTCATTGTCTTATCGCGCCTGCAAAGTTTTCATTACACCGTCTCTTACACCCTGTATGTAACTTAAATCAGAACGCTGCATGATTCTACATACAAAAAAGTTTAAACATAACCAGAATAATTTTGTATGGGACTTCAATTTAAAATCCATACTCCATACTAATATTATAAATTCGAAAGTAACTCTGTCTGTCTGCTACGCTTTCACGGCCAAACCACTGAACCGATCATCATGAAATTTCACACAGAGATTAGTAATATACCGAGAACGGACATAGGCTACTTTTTTTCACCACTCGAGGGTCTGAAGTACCTTCAGTAGATCACCAGGTACACCACCAGGAGCCCGCCTAAACTATAGGATATACTACAGACATGGCACCAAGCAAAAAATGTTTAACTTGATGGGTAGCTTCTGGTGGCATATAGACTTTGAAGGTTTGGAGTACCTGATGTAGACCACCAGGTGCACAACCAGGAGCCCACCTGAACTATACGAGATAAAGATATGGCACGAAAGCAAAAGTTGTTCTGCTTGATGGGTAGTTTCTGCTGGCATATAGACTTCGAAGGTTTGGTGTTCCTGACGTAGTCCACAAGGAGCACTAATAGGTGCCCAGATTAGCATGTATAATTTAGGACGTTAGTGAAAGAAACAAGGTTATTTTATCATCTAAAATACTAAGTCAGCGAAACGCAGTCGCGGGTACCAGCTAGTATTACTATAATATTATTATTTACAAGGAAGATGAGTCGAGATTGGCATAGCTAGATGGATATCTAAATATTTTGTTAAGAGTATTTTTGGTGCTTTGAATACAAACGTTAATGCATTAGTCATTATATAATGTTGTTCGGGTTATAGATGTAAACATTTGATAACAAAACAGTTTAAAAAGCTTACGCGTTCTACTGTGTAGTGTTAGAAAAGGACAGCACCAAAACATATAGGCACCTACGTAGACAACCTTGACATTGAATAATGAAAGTATTTTCCATTACCGGCTTTCATACAACACTCTTGCCAACCTTGAAGGAAGAGCGTCGATGTATAACGTTTCGCTATCAGACATTGTTGACGTCATGCGTCTGGCCAAGGGTTCTCAAAACTTTGGAATTATTATTAAATAATCAGGGCCCCAAGTCTGCTATTTTTTGTCATGGTAACGCCATCGAAACTCAACTGTCATTGAACTGCCATTGTGATTTTTCTATACTATAAACTGTTAGCAGAATACGAAATGACCGAAATCATACAACTGAAATCCAATCGACATCCAACTGAAACGGTTTTCATTTAGCAGACTTAGAGCCCAGGATAAAAAAAAAATACTGTCGCACTTATAGGCGAACCACAAATCATTTCAAAAATCCCTATATATTTATTAATATGAATCAATAAAAATATTGGTACGGTACCATGTAAGAAAACTACTATACAAAGAATTACTTTCCGCTTAAAAGAATCTCGGAATTAAATCGTAAACTACAATACAATACAGTTTAAAAATCTCGGGTTATGAAAAATAATTACATATTTGATGATGGTGATGAAAAAAAAAACTGTGATTGAGTGAATGAGAATTACCCTCAGTAAGTTTTCTCAACAACAATACATTTTATAGTATGCCGGGGTCGTTGCCCCGCACTGGATGGAAGATATGTTTTGTTTGTCTTTTATTTTTTATTACTGTTTTTTTGTAAATAAATGTGATATAGTCAGAAAAAATATTGTGATTGGCTACATAAGATAAAAAATATACTAATGTATTATCATATCACCCACATGAAAATTAAAGAGTAGGAAAGTAAAACATAAGCAAAGTTTGAGGAGTGCAGTAATGACATCACCCGATTCGCGTCTGGGTTTTTGCGAAAAACATTTTTAGTCCACAGTAAACGATAATACGAAACAGTCGGGTTGGGTGTGGCTGTTTATTTTCCTGTTTACCAGCTTTTGGATTTATCGATTTATTTAAAGGATTATTATTTCAGAGGTAAGTAAATACGTAACTATTTACCTAAACGATCAATGAGCTTGTGCAATGGAAACATACTTTGTTATAGGCATGTTGTAATTTGTAATTTATAAATAAATAGTGATCATATTCTAGTCTAGTATTATTCCTACATTATTGATGGTTTTATCGACTTACTTGTTAACGGTTGAGAGCCAAAGTTTCTATCAAATATGCAAAAAGTAAATCGATGAAACCATCATAATGAGTATTAAATACGTTAAGCCATATGTAACAAGAATATTGAAAACAAGTTATTGACCTTACTACTAGTCCTATGTAGACTATGTCCCTACCGGTTATAAGATTTTCTGTACTCATGCTCACTCACATTGCGCCACATTTACGACATGACAAAATCACTTCACTCTATAGCAGTCTACAGCTGGATGTAGGCCTCCGTCAGGGTATACAGTTCTCGCCACGTCTACAGTTTTCGCCATCCAGTCGCTACCAGCCACCCTCTTAAAGTCGTCTTGACAGATCGGGTGCATTGTGTCTGTCCAGATAGCAAATGCTGTCACAAAATTAAAGTGTAATAAAATCAAAGGCTGCATACTGAGAGATTCTGTCAATCCTCGAGTCCCTTAGCTATGTTGCTTCTTTCTTACGATATCCGCAAAATAGAAATGGAGTAGTGCTATTCTAAGCTGACATCCCACAGGCAATCAAATTAACGTACTATAAGTAAGTAAGAAGATAGGTAAGTAAAAAATCTTTATGATTAAATGTATGATTGACTTTTGTTTCAGATGGCGATTATACCAATAGCTTTAGATGGTGACAACTTGGGAAAACGACATAAACAGCTAAATAATCTGGTAAACGAAGCCTTCCACAAAAATATACCATTTGAAACAATATGCGACGTCCCTGAGGAATCTGACATTGACAGACTGTTCAAAATAGATCTAGCAGCTAAATACAGACATGTTGACTATATCCTAAAAACATTAAAAGATAATGATATGTTATACGTCAGTAGGGCTATGAAATGTAACTGGCTGATCACTGATGACAAGTACGCAGAAATTGTGAATCCACGTAATTTAGAAAAGAATTTGTACCCAGATATGCGGACCAACGCGACTAACAAAATGAAGCATTGGATTATACTCAATCTCAAAGACGAGATCAGATGTAAGGACTTCTACGAATACTACAAAGAAGATGACATTAAATACGCAATTAAGTTTTTACATAAATGTCCTACAGATTTTTATATTAAAGAAATGGATAAAATACCACGTGAAAGCATCAAACCACAGTTCCTTAAGCTGCTTTGTGAAAGATCGGCGAAGTCTGCAGAGACGTATTTTAAAACCATGGAAAATCGATATTTTGCCCAAGACTTTATGACTAAAATGCAAATTTTATTGAAAACACACCCTGAAACATTCTTTTACTTAATAGAACACTTCTTTCTGGATCATTGCAAAAGACTTAACAAAAAAGCGTCACGTTACGTCTTGACGCGGCACAGAGAAAAATTTGATGCAAAACCAGAATTATATACCGCACGAATCTTGGATTTATCTACCATCGCCAGCACGTTGAGCAGCGAAGAAATACAACAATTAATTATAAAAATGGCTAAGGCAGATTATTTGTATGCCAAATCAAAGTCCAAGTTCGATTACCAATTCGCTAAACCTTTGATAAAGGCTATCGACCCAAAGGAGAGGTCAAGTTTTTGCACGAAAATTTTCACACAGAAAAATTTTGGAGAACCTATTAAAGAACCACCATATTTCATTCCGGCAACAAATTTCAAAGATGGCAGTTATGAATTTCCATGTCTTGACTTAGAAAACGAGAACTACGATAAGGCCCTAGAAGAACCGAAATACCCTAAAATGAAGCTTTGCTGTGCAAAAATTGATCGTAGCCGCTTACGATCAGAGTTGGATCGTTTGTACGATGAGTACAGGTTCACAAGTTTCGAAAAAACATTTACTGAATTATGTCAGCGCATAAAGAAGGAGAGCAATATGAATATGCGCCAAAACATGATGCTAGTTTTGGTCAGTAAGACTGGCGGTCGCGCGGAGAGCGTAGACGTTCTACTGAATTTTATGATTGAAAGACATTTAAATGAACCGATCAATTTGCGTGCAACCATAGTTCGCAGTTTTGTGAAACGTGCATTCGCCTGGCGTTGGCCAGACGCATGCTGGGAAAAGCTGCTCAAATATGGACACGACCTAGGCTTGGATGGTGCCACTACTTCAGAAGTTGAGTGTCATGAAGGTTTACATGCTGTTGTATTACGTCACATTATTTCGAATAATATGTGCCCAGCCGCTGTATGGAATATTTTCTTGAGTGACATTTTGTCTTTAAACGAATACAAACTTAACACGCTTGAGCGTCGTCTACTGCATGAAAGACTGCCTGCTTTAGTAATGTCCTCCGCAGCTACAGAAGCAAATCCCGAAATAGTAGTCAAAAGACTTACTGACGTTTATGATGCACTGAAGTCGTACAAAGTTAAAATTGATAAATATCCTGGATACATGGATGCTGTTACTGTATTTGCACAAAAACACATTCTTTTGGCGAAGCCCTTACTTCTGCGCATATTTAAAGCTAGGATTGGTAGGAAACAATTGTTCAAAGAAAATTTTGAAATCATACATACCGATGCATCGTTCATCAACGCATTAAGACACGACTCAACAATACTGACAGAAAAAAGGTTTGAAGATTTATTTTCAAATATATCTGATCTCCACCATGATGGATTTATACGGAAGCTAGCCTTATATTTTGGCGAAGAAAATGGATTAGCAACACGCTACATGCAAACACTTCAGATCAAAGCTAGTCAACAACCACATGTGAAACTAGCTCGTCCCATGGCTTTACTTACTCGTGCTAAAGCAGTCACCTGGCCTCTAATGGATATGTCCGTTGATAAAACAGAACAGAAAAAGTTTAAAAAGATGATTGAATCTCTTCAAAACAATTCAATCTTTGCATGGAAGAAACTGCCTGAACAACTGGATTGTAAGGTAAGAGATATATTCGTTTTAAGATGCTATATAATTTTAAACTACACGATACTGATATTAACATCGCTCATAATGTATTCTTCCAGGGTATCGGTTTGGCATCCGTTGCAACTTGGATTCACACAAGCAGTCCAAACATACTAGAATCTATAATGGACGCCATCATTGCTGAGCCAGAACGCGCGCTTCTAGTACTGGCTCTTCGCGCAACAAAAATACCTGGAGCAATTGCAAAGTCACTCATACACGCTAAGAAAACCCGTCCGACGCGTGTCCTATGCGTCGCCCTTCGTAACTTACGCCAAAATCCACAAGCTTTTTCGACTCAAGATTTTGAAGCTATATTAGCTCATATGTCAACTTTAAAACTTAAAGGAAAAAGTTTTGAACGCTACCGTGATTTGGCTCGTCTCAATAATATACCTAAACCATTCAGACCAACGTATGCTCTGGCTCTATTTAAAAATCTGAACAGCTTAGGTTTCGGACCAAAGAAAAGCAGTACATCACAGCCTTACTACCGAATCGCTATACCATTGGTCTATTGCATCACAAACCATTTGGATGAAATGAATCCTGACGTAATACAAGTAATATTGAGAGAATTTCTGAATAATGTGTTTACCTCAGAAGTAATTGAACAATTTAAAGATAGCGAACAAAACTACTACAAGTATCGCGATGCACAGTTTGACTTTCGCAATTATGTGGAAGCTTACATGGTTTTGATCGCGCGATATCTCATAACCGGAAAATCAGAAAAAGACGTCAATAAAAGAATAGTAGAGGTATATGAACCATTTGAGCAGAAATTAAAAGCATTGTGGCATAATGAAGACGTCAACTACATTAGTTCTAATTATCATTCTGGTTATTTTAAACATTTCCTTTCTAACGTAGCATATATCAGTGTATTTCTAAAAGAAACTGAATACAGTTTGCCCGTTATAGATAAATTGTGTTGCTTTGGAGATGAGACCGCTCCTTTGGTTGAAAACTTTGACTTAAACTATTCCATACGTTTTGTGCGTCTTTTAAGACAGGCAGTTAAACTGAGTGTGAAAGAAAGACCTGATCTTTATTACAAAAGTGAAAAAGTTGAAGGAAAAAACGCTATCGATTTCGTTAGTTTATGTTTTGGTAAAATTCTTGCCACGGACGCGGAGGACTTGGTTTCTGGACATTTTCCATCTATCAGGATCTTTTACACGCGTGCTGTTAATATGTTCCTTCAAAATCATCGTTTTACTGGATCACACTTATATCCACACTACAGTACCGCAGATATCATCCAAGGTTTGTTGAGCGACGAGTCCAAGTCCAATGCCATAATAATAGGTTTATCTTTGGCCAACGATTATCATGATGGCGATAGACGTAGAGGCGATGGACAGCTGGACCGTATTATCGGCAATGTCTTGAAAAACCCAACTTCGAATGAAATTAAGTTTTACAATCATTTTTCCGAAATAAGAGTCTTCTAGGCATGCCCTTATTGTCCTCTCAAGAAAACTGTAAACCCCTTTTAATCATGTTTAGCGTCGCGTTTTTTGGAGCTATTGATTATTTTTGTTCAATGCATGCAAGAAATTCACTGAGTGTGTGCAAATTCATAACATGAATGTAAGCTTCTAAGTATTTGTCTATTTTCTATAATAAAAAAAGGAAAATTTTGTATACAAAACTTGTTTTATTTTACCTAAGAACTAACTAGCGTCGCTGGCTCATTAATCACTGAAACCCTCGAGGCCCTTAAGACACCCACGGGAATTACATGGGATTAATTAGGAGATACCTTATAATTGGAAAGTTGGATGAAGATGTCAATAAACGAATGGCAATGAAAAGGTAGGGGTATATGAGCTATTCGAGTACATACAATATATTGTTAATTTGTGGAACTGTGGCATATTAGAGGTGTCAACTACGTACCTTTGGCTATTTTGAAAAATTTCTGCGCTCTGACTATACACAAAGGTATTTCTGGATTAAATTAAATTCAGTTTGCCAGTTTTAGAAGAACTGTAATGTTTTGGGGATGACATCGCTCTTTAGGTTTAAACTTTTCTGCATCTTTAAAAACAGGCAGAAAAAGAAAGACTTAAGTGAAAAACTAGAAGGGAAAAAAGTTGACGGTTTTGTCAAATTCGGGTCATGAGCTTAATCCCAAGACGAGACTATGAGAGCAGATGAAAGATACGTATCGATCTGTAACTTTAGGGATTGTAACTATAATAGAATGTGCGTAGACATGGGCTAGACACACTGGCGCCATTAAAGCCTGACTGGAGGTTCTCAATCTTTTAGTTTTACGTCCAGATATTTACTTTCATATATCAGACCGATATAATTATCTGGGTCGGGTGGGATATTATTTTTATTACAATCCTGTTGTGTCCCACTGCAGGGCAAAGGCCTTACTCCCTTTTTTCCACGCCTCTCGGTCCAGTGCCAGGTTATGTCAGTCTATTAAATACACGTTTAGTTCATCCTACCATCTGTTCCGGGGCCGTCGCGTCGGCTTTTTACATTTTTTTGACAACCACTGATTGGTTACTTTAGCCGACTTCAGTTGGCATTCGGGTAACGTGGCTAGCCCAATCCCACTTCAAACACGCAGCCTTCTGAGCTACATCGACAATTTTTGTTTGGGAACGCAGCATTGAGTTCCGGATAAAATAATAAAAATAAAGGCACTACCTCAGGGCTGGCCAAGAACATAACATTGTTTTTGACTTGATAAGATAAATAAGATACCAATGCATTTCCACCCACATGAAAACTAGAAAGTAGCAAAGTAAAGAATAAATCAAGGCTTTTGTGTCAGTAATGGCAAAGTTTGAGAACCGCAATAAGGACGTCACCCAAGTCGCGCAGGTCTGGGATTTCACGAGGAACATTTTTAGTCCGCAGTCAGCGATGATACGCAACAGTCGGTTTGGGTGTGGCCGTTAACTTCCATGTTTACCGGCTTTTGGATTTATCGATTTATCAAAGGGCTATTATTCAAGAGGTAAGTACATACATACGTAGCTATTTAGGTACCAAAACGATCATTGAGCCTGTGCAATGGAAACATACTAGGTTGAAAACATAAACTGATAATTATAATTGTTATTGATTATTACAATTTTTAGGCGACAGTCTGACAACCTGTCACTATAGTGATGCACAAAATTATCTCAAATGGCCCTCTATATTTGTCAGACGTGGCGACATCGACCGTATTTTTGCGGCCGTTAGCGCTTTGCCGACCCCGTAAGGGATAAAGGCGTGTTATATGTAAGTATGTTTAATAATAATTTATAAAACTGAAAATGTTCAACGACCCAGTTCGCAAATAGTCTTGTCTTTAAAATCTAAGGCGGTGCATACAGGGTGTAAGAGACGGTGTAACGAAAACTTTGCAGGCGTGATCAGACCATTAAACAGAACATCTTTTTCTATGGGGGCTATGTTGGTAGACATTAAAAATAATCAACCTTTCATACAAAATTCCCGATCAGCTGACTGACTTTGTAAGGAAAATAAAAAAAAATTTCGTCCCCCAACATTGCCCTGCAGTGGGACACTTAAGGCTTACAATAATAATAACATAGCCCCCATAGAAAAAGTTGTTCAGTTTCATGGTCTGAGAACGCCTGCAAAGTTTTCGTTACACCGTCTCTTGCACCCTGTATAGGCGGTTCATCATCATCACCACAGACCAGAGATGTCATGCGTGCATTTTTTCTCTGTGATGATGATATATAGAACATGTTATAATGGTGGTGATCAGCTTATACAGACAATTACATTAACACATACATGGATAGATAGTCAGTGCTATAGTAGGCGTAAAAGTACGATTGCTATCGCCACGTCTAACAAATATTCTAGGGCTGTTTCAGGTATTATAATGTCTCACTATATTAAAAGTATAAAAACTACCTAACATTACGCATTAAATGAAACCCTGGAGTCACATAGTCGCCTCTTACGATATTCGCGGGAAGACAATGCAGTAATGCTATTCTAAGCCAGTATCACACGGCCAAAAAGTTTACATGCTGTACGATTATTTTTCTTCCAGATGGCGATTATACCAATAACTTTAGATGGTAACAACTTAGGAAAACGACATAAGCAGCTAAATCATCTGGTAAACGAAGCCTTCCACAAAAATATACCATTTGAAACAATATGCGACGTCCCTGAGGAATCTGACATTGACAGACTGTTCAAAATAGATCTAGCAGCTAAATACAGACATGTTGACTATATCTTAACAACTTTAAAAGATAATGATATGTTATACGTCAGTAGGGCTATGAAATGTAACTGGCTGATCACTGATGATAAGTACACAGAGATTATAAATCCAGGTAATTTAGAAAAGAATCTGTACCCAGATATGCGGACCAACGCGACCAACAAAATGAAGCATTGGATTATACTCAATCTCAAAGACGAGAACAGATGTAAAGACTTCTACGAATACTACAAAGAAGATGACATTAAATACGCAATTAAGTTTCTACATAAATGTCCTACAGATTTTTATATTAAAGAAATGGGTAAAATACCACGTGAAAGCATCAAACCACAGTTCCTTAAGCTGCTTTGTGAAAGATCGGCGAAGCCTGCAGAGATATATTTTCAAACCATTGAAGACCGTTATTTAGACAATGAATTCTTGGCTAAAATGCAAATTCTATTAAAAACAGACCCAGAAATTTTCTTTTACATAATAGAACACTTCTTTTTCGATCGTTACAAAAGACTTAACAAAAAAGCGTCACGTTACGTATTGACGCGGCACAGAGAAAAATTTGATGCAAAACCGGAATTATACACAGCAAGAATTTTGGATTTATCTGCCATCGCCAGCGCGTTAAGCAGCGAAGAAATACAACAATTAATTATAAAAATGGCTAAGGCAGATTATTTGTATGCCAAATCAAACTTGAGGTTCGATTACAAATTCGCTAAACCTTTAATAAAGGCTATCGACCTAAAAGAGAGGTCAAGTTTTTGCACGAAAATTTTCACACAGAAAAATTTCGGAGAACCTATTAAAGAACCACCGTATTTCATACCAAACAAAAATTTAAAAGATAGCAATCATGAAATACCATGTCTTGACCTAGAAAACGAGAACTATGATATGGCCCTAGAAGAACCGGAACACGATAGAATGCAGCTATGTTGTGGCCTGAAATATGGTGGTCTCCTACGATCAGAGTTGGATCGTTTGTACGATGAGTACAGGTTCACAAGTTTCGAAACAACATTCGCTGAATTATGTCAGCACATAAAGAAGGAGAACAATATGAAAACACGCCAGAACATGATGCTAGTCTTGGTCAGTAAGACTGGCGGTCGCGCGGAAAGCGTAGACGTTCTACTGAATTTTATGATTGAAAGACATTTAAATGAACCGATCAATTTGCGTGCAACCATAGTTCGCAGTTTTGTGAAACGTGCATTCGCTTGGCGTTGGCCTGATGCATGCTGGGAAAAGCTGCTCAAATATGGACACGATCTAGGCTTGAATGGTGCCACTACTTCAGAAGTTCAGTGTCACGAAGGTTTACATGCTGTTGTATTACGTCACATTATTTCGAATAATGTGTGCCCAGCCGCTGTATGGAATATTTTCTTGAGTGACATTCTGTCTTTAAACGAATACAAACTTAACACGCTTGAACGTCGTCTACTGCATGAACGACTGCCTGCTTTAGTAATTTCTTCTGCAGTTAATGAACCAAACCCCGAAATAGTAGTCAAAAGACTAACTGACGTTTTTGATGCACTGAACTCATACAAAGTTAAAATTGATGAATATCCAGGATACATGGATGCTGTAACTAAATTTGCACAAAATCACATTCTTTTGGCGAAGCCTTTACTTCTGCGCATATTTAAAGCTGGGATTGGGCGTAAACAATTGTTCAAGGAA
The DNA here is from genome assembly GCA_029255805.1 of Keiferia lycopersicella. Classification (NCBI taxonomy): domain Eukaryota; kingdom Metazoa; phylum Arthropoda; class Insecta; order Lepidoptera; family Gelechiidae; genus Keiferia; species Keiferia lycopersicella. The sequence goes on from JARACZ010000028.1 coordinate 3,980,164, forward strand.
AATTTTGAAATCATACACACCGATGCTTCGTTCACAAACGCATTAAGACACGACTCAACATTACTGACAGAAAAGAGGTTTGAAGATTTACTTTCAAATATATCTGATCTTCACCATGATGGATTCATACGGAAGCTAGCTTTATATTTTGGCGAGGAAAATGGACTAGCAACACTCTACATGCAAACACTTCAGATCAAAGCTAGTCAGCAACCACATGTGAAACTAGCTCGTCCCATGGCTTTACTTACTCGTGCTAAAGCAGTCACCTGGCCTCTAATGGAAATGTCCGTTGATAAAACGGATCAGCAAAAGTCTACGACAATGATTGAATCTCTTCATACCAGTTCATTTACTTATTTATTTAAATCACTTACTCGTGCAAAAGCAGTCACAAGGCCTCAACCGAAAATGTCCCTTGATAAAACGGATCAGAAAAAGTCTAAGAAAATTATTGAATCTGTTCATAGCAAGTCATTTTCTTATTTATTTAAATTCCTTAATCGTGCAAAAGCAGTCACACGGCCTCAACCGAAAATGCCCGGTGATAAAACGGATCAGCGAAAGCTTAAGGAAATGATTGAATCCCTTCATAGCAATTCAATCTTTGCATGGCAAAATCTTCCTGAACAACTGGATTCTAAGGTAAGAGATATTTCATTTAAAAATGCTAAATAATCTTAAATTACACAATACTGATATTGACTTCAATAATCTTCTTTCAGGATATCGGTCTAGCAGCCGTTGCAACTTGGATTCACACAAGCAGTCCAAACACACTTGAATCTTTAATGGACGCTATCATCACTGAACCAAAACGCGCTCTTCTAGTACTGGCTTTTCGTGCAACAAAAATGCCTGGAGCAATTGCAAAGACACTCATACACGCTCAGAGAAACCGTCCGACGCGTGTCCTATGCGTGGCCCTTCGTAACTTACGCCAAAATCCACAAGCCTTTTCGACTCAAGATTTTGAAGCTATATTATCTCTTTTGTCATCTTTGAACCTTAAAGGAAAAAGATTTGAACGCTACTGTCATTTGGCTCGTCTCAATAATCTACCTAAGCCATTCATAGCAACGTATGCTCTGGCTCTATTTCAAAATCTGAACGGCTTAGGTTTTGGACCAAAGAAAAACAGCACATCACAGCCTTACTATCGAATCGCTGTACCATTGGTCTATTGCATCACAAACCATTTGGATGATATGAGTCCTGACGTAATACAAGAAATATTGAGAAAATTTTTGGAAAACGTGTTTACTTTAAAATCAATTGAACAATTTAAAGATAGAGATCGAAACTACAAATATCGTGATGTTTATATTGACTTTCGCAAATATATCGAAGCTTACATAGTTTTGATCGCACGATACCTCATAACAGGCAAATCAGAAGAAGATGCTAATAAAAGAATTGTAGAAGTATATGAGCCATTTGAGCTGAATTTAAAGAAACTGTGGCATAATACGGATGTCAACTTCATTAGTTCTAATTACCATTTTGGTTATTTTAAACATTTCCTTTCTAACGTAGCATATACCAGGGTATTTCTAAAAGAAACTGAATACAGTTTACCGGTTTTAGACAAATTATGTTGTTTTGGTGATGAGATCGCTCCCTTTGAGGAAAACTTTTCCTTAAACTATTCTATACGATTTGTGCGTCTTATAAGACAGGCAGTTAAACTGAGCGTGAAAGAAAGACCTGATCTTTATTATAAAAATGAAAAAGTTGAAGGAAAAAACGCTGTCGATTTCGTCAGTTTATGTTTTGGTAAAATCCTTGCCACGGACGCAGAGGACTTGGTTTCTGGACATTTTCCATCTATCAGGATCCTTTACGCGCGTACTCTTAATATGTTCTTTCAACGTCTCCCAATATCATACTCACACTACCCACACTATAGTTCCGCAGATGTCATCCAAGGTCTGTTGAGCGACGAGTCCAAGTCCAATGCCATAATAATAGGTTTATCTTTGGCCAGTAATTATCACGATGGCGATAGACGTAGAGGCGATGGACAGCTGGACCGTATTATCGGCAATGTCTTGAAAAACCCCACTTCGGATGAAATTAAGTTTTACAATCAATTTTCCGAAATAAGAGTCTTCTAGGCATGCCCTTATTGTCATCTCAAAAAACTGTATACCCCTTTTAATCCTGTTCAGCGTCGCGTTTTTTGGAGCTATTGATTATTTTTGTTCAATGCATGCAAGAAATTCACTTTAGATGACTTTAGATTTCATAACATGAAAGTAAGCTTCTAAGTATTTGTCTATTTACTATAATAAAAAAAAGGGAAATTTTGTATGCAAAACTTGTTTTCTTTTACCTAAGAACTAACTAGCGTCGCTGGCTCATTAATCACTGAAACCCTCGAGGCTCTTAAGACTCCCACGGGAATTACATGGGATTAATTAAGAGATACCTTATAATTGTAAAGTTGGATGAAGATATCAATAAATGAATGGCAATGAAAAGGTAGGGGTATACGAGCTATTCGAGTACAATATATTGTTAATTTGTGGAACTGTGGCATATTAGAGGTGTCAACTACGTCGGTTCATTTATACCTTTGGCTATTTTGAAAAATTTCTGCGCTCTGACTATACACAAAGGTATTTCTGGATTAAATTAAATTCAGTTTGCCAGATTTAGAAGAACTGTAATGTTTTGGGGGTGAGATCGCTCTTTTGGTTTTAAACTTTTCTGCGTCTTTAAAAACAGGCAGAAAAAGAGAGACTTAAGTGGAAAAGTAGAAGGGAAAAACGTTGACGGTTTTGTCAAATTCGGGTCATGAGCTCAATCCCAAGACGAGACTATGAGAGCAGATGAAAGATACGTATCGATCTGTAACTTTAGGGATTGTAACCATAATAGAATGTGCGTAGACATGGGCTAGACACATTGGCGCCATTAAAGCCTGACTGAAGGTTCTCAATCTTTTAGTTTTACGTCCAAATATTTACTTTCATATATCAGACCGAAAAAATTATCTGGGTCGGGTGGGATATTATTTTTCTTACAATCCTGTTGTGTCCCACTGCAGAGCAAAGGCCTCACTCCCTTTTTCCACACCTCTCGGTCCAGTGCCAGATTATGTCAGTCTATTAAATACGTTTAGCTCATCGCACCGTATCTTCCGGGGCCGTCCACGTCGCTTTTTTGCATTTTTGGGCATCCACTGAGTAGTTACTTTAGCCCAGAATTCAGCTGCCATTCGGGTAAGGCACCGTCCATTAATCACGTGATGTTTCTTTTGGCTTTTTTTACCCCCGGTCCCCCTAGGTGATGTGTGGTGAGGTTTGACTGTTACCCCTCTCCCCTTCTTAAATCACGTGTATTTCTTTTTTTTTATTCAAAAAATGATGGTACCACTAGAAATTAACAAATAATTGTCGATAGCGAATCAAAGTCACAGCCACACCATATCACGGCAACTATAAATTGGCGAGTGACGAAAAAACAAACGGTTAGTTACGTGAAAAAGAGGAAAAAATTTATACACGTGATACATTACTACAACCCCTCCCTCTTTCCCACTAACGTGGCCAGCCCAATCCCACTTCAAACACGCAGCCTTCTGAGCTACATCGACAATTTTTGTTTGGGACCGCAGCATTGAGTTCCGGATAAAATAATAAAAATAAAGGCACTACCTCGGGGCTAGCCAAGAACATAGCATTCAATTTGGCTAGATAAGATAAATATGATACCAATGCATTTTCACCCACATGAAAACTAGTCAGTAGCAAAGTAAAGAATAAATCAAGGCTTTAGTGTCAGTAATTGCAAAGTTTGAGAGCCGCAATAAAGACGTCACCCAAGTCGCGCAGGTCTGGGATTTCACGAGGAACATTTTTAGTCCGCAGTCAGCGATGATACGCAACAGTCGGTTTGGGTGTGGCCGTTAACTTCCATGTTTACCGGCTTTTGGATTTATCGATTTATCAAAGGGCTATTATTCAAGAGGTAAGTACATACATACGTAGCTATTTAGGTACCAAAACGATCATTGAGCCTGTGCAATGGAAACATACTAGGTTGAAAACATAAACTGATAATTATAATTGTTATTGATTATTACAACTTTTAGGCGACAGTCTGACAACCTGTCACTATAGTGATGCACAAAATTATCTCAAATGGCCCTCTATATTTGTCAGACGTGGCGACATCGACCGTATTTTTGCGGCCGTTAGCGCTTTGCCGACCCCGTAAGGGATAAAGGCGTGTTATATGTACTTACATATAAGTATGTTTAATAATAATTTATAAAACTGAAAATGTTTAACAACCCACATACATACATATATCACACCTTTATCCCTTGCGGGGTAGGCAGAGCGCTAACGGCCGTAAGAATACGGTCGCAATTGCCACGTCAGACATTTTTGAGGATTGTTTTCCAAGGTTGTTTCAGAAAACATGTGTATTACTATAGTGACAGGTTGTCAGCCTGTCGCCTACAAATTGTAATACATCAATAACCTCGAGTCCCTTAACAACCCAGTTCGCAAATAGTCCAGTCTTTAAAATCTAAGGCGGTGCATACATGGTGTAAGAGACGGTGTAACGAAAACTTTACAGGCGTGATCAATTAATTATTATTTATTCATAAACAATACAATTATTGTGTTTGAAATACTTTTTTAACCTACAAAATAAACATGACAAAATAAAATAATCGTTATAACATTACATTTCAAGGACAATAAATTAATGACATTACAGAAAAAACAATATAATTAAATAGAATTAAATATTGAGATGTCAACATACAAATAAAATTAATTTAATTACTTATACATACTATGAGTTCTAAAAGTCGTCAACAGAATAAAGACACTTCTCCAATAAGAGGACTTTTAATTTTTGTTTGAAGACATTTATTTTCCTTATCTGCTTCAATTCGGTAGGCAACCTGTTAAATAGATTTACAGCTTGGTAGCGAGGGCAGTGCTTAACAACTTTTAGGTGAGGCACAATCACGTTATTTAAATTTTTCGTTCTGGTCTGTTCTCTACTTTCCATTTCTGAATCTGTTTCATAAATAATTCTCTTTTTTAACACATTTGTTAATAAAACCAATATATAGAGGACTGGCAACGTCAGAATGCCTAATTTAGTGAAATGTTCCCTACATGACTCCCAGGGTGGAGCCCTCACCATCGTACGTATAGCTCGTTTTTGAATTAGAAAAGCCCTGTCCATATTATAGTTATAGCTATATCCCCATAATAATATACTATACCTAAATCGAGATTCTACCAACGCAAAATAAGTTGACTTTAATTGATCTAATGTCAATACGTCTCGGAGTGTGCGTAGAGCATAACACGCTGATCTCACTGAGCCCTCGACGGACGCTACTTCCGATTTCCATTTTAAACAGTGATCAATATGTATCCCTAAGAATTTTGTTTCATTTACTAATTTAATAGTTTCATTGTGTAAAGATACAACCAAAGAGATACAATCAGTATTTCGGGCCGTAGTTTTGAATAAAATAATATTGGTTTTGGAAGAGTTAATCAATAGAGAATTTGCTTTAAACCATGTGTCAAAATCATTTAAAACTCTATTTACATAATAATTTAAATTATCTATATTGTCCGCTGATATTATGGCATTTGTATCATCTGCATAATTAACTATTTGAATGTCAGGATTACTATCATGGATGTAATTGAACAAGTCATTTATAAAAATTATAAAGAATATTGGACCAATTACTGACCCTTGTGTAACTTTTGTGGGACACCTTGTGTGGGACACCTCGTGTAACTTTTTTCAGTTTTGATGTGAAAGCCTTTTCATTCCCATCATGTGATAAATCTTTAATTTCGACAAATTGTTTACGATTTACCAAGTACGACCTAAACAAATTTAAAGTTTCACCTCTTATACCGTAATGTTCCAATTTAGCTAGCAACAACTCGTGACTGACCAAATCGAAGGCAGAGCTTAAATCTAAAAATAATCCTGCGACTTTTTTCTTTTTATTAATTTCCTGCATAATATCGTCTATCAGAGTATCAATAGCATCAGAAGTCCCAATACCTTTCTGAAATCCAAACTGTCTAAGATTTAAGACCTTGTTATGGTAAAGATGAGAGACTAGCCGTGCCTTTAATATTTTTTCAAATATTTTTCCTAATACTGGAAGCAACGATATGGGTCTATAATTTTTTGGATCAGATTTAGATTCTTTTTTATAAATAGGAACTATCTTGGCGATCTTGAATTGTTCAGGAAATATGTTTTGCTCTAGACACAGATTAAATAGATATGAAATAGGTTCGGCTAACACATCAATATTCTCTTTTATGATAGTGATAGGAATATCGTCATAGCCACAGGATTTTTTATTTTTCATTGTCATAACTATTTTGTGAATTTCTTTTTGATTTGTCTTTCTACAGTGAAAATCATTAACAACTCGCTCAGTTTTTTCACTAAAGAGAGCTGGAGATTCGTTTACAACAAAACTTGCGGTTATACTACCGTAGTCAAACTTCTCTACAAATACCTCCGCAATCTCTTGTGAATTGCTGATCACCTTATAGTCCATTGAATGAGTGCCTCCAAACGGGGTCTAGAGTGCGAGAGTTGGTAACGTAAGATGTTTCTTCGGAAACATGTCAAGAGTCCCTAGGTAATAAACATACTAAAACCCCCGGACACTAGGAGGAGCCCCGGAGTGGGGGGAGGGGGGGAAAGGGTCCATTTTTTCATTTTTCGCTTAAATCTCAAAAACGGTACAAGTTAGAGAAAAACGTTCAAGGAAAAGTTGAAAGGCCATAAAATTATCTACAAGTTATACCTAAATCACTTTTTCCTATATCCTACCGTTTCTGAGTTACACGCATTAAAAAATGATTTTGGCTCAAACAATTTTCCCATACTACATACCCATGTTTATCACATCAATCGATCAAAAAATATTTCTTTCTTCCATAAAACTCAAATGTGCAACTTGTGACCGGTACTGATAGATTGCTCTTGATTAGGTCTATCATTGGTAAAAAAAAACACATTCCTCCATGGAAGCCTTTACGAGGAATCGATTGTCAAAATATTATATTAGGGTAGTTACGCAACTTGACCTTTTTATTTTTTTTCTTCCAAAAAGCTTATAGTTTTTTTATCAGTGATAGACCTAATTATGAGCAAACTATCGGTACCGGTCACAAGTTGCACTTTTGAGTTTTTTGGAAGAAAGAAATAAATAGTTCAAGTTCAGTAACTAAAACTACGCTAATATAATATTTTGACAATCGATTCCTCCTAAAGGCTTCCATGGAGGAATGTGTTTATTTTACCAATGATAGACCTAATCAAGAGCAATCTATCAGTACCGGTCACAAGTTGCACATTTGAGTTTTATGGAAGAAAGAAATATTTTTTGATCGATTGATGTGATAAACATGGGTATGTAGTATGGAAAAATTGTTTGAGCCAAAATCATTTTTTAATGCGTGTAACTCAGAAACGGTAGGATATAGGAAAAAGTGATTTAGGTATAACTTGTAGATAATTTTATGGCCTTTCAACTTTTCCTTGAACGTTTTTCTCTAACTTGTACCGTTTTTGAGATTTAAGCGAAAAATGAAAAAATGGACCCTTTCCCCCCCTCCCCCCACTCCGGGGCTCCTCCTAGTGTCCGGGGGTTTTAGTATGTTTATTACCTAGGGACTCTTGACATGTTTCCGAAGAAACATCTTACGTTACCAACTCTCGCACTCTAGAACTTTTTATTCAATGGACTATTATTGTTTATTTTTAGAAGAAGCTTTTCAGGTTTATGGCATGACTTTTTATTTGTATGTTTATTAACAATTTGCCATATGCCTTTTGAGGAGTTATCCATTTGCCGTATCTCTTTCTGCACTGAAATTAACCTAGCACGTCGCAGTACTTTTCTATAAGTATTCATGTATTTATTTTTGTATTTTAGAACCGTAGAGTGAGTATACTGTTTATTAATATTGCATAAGACACGCTTAACTTTACTTGACACACATATCCCTCTTGTAACCCACCTAATTTTTTTATATTTCTTTAGGTTGACTTTTACAGTAAAAGTTGTTATAAAAGTATTTAAACCTAGCGTAGACCAATGTATAGCCTCTATGTTTTTACGAAAAGCGATCTTATTTTTTTTTAGTAAAGCATCGTTTTTTTACAAACATTACTGACCCTTCACCTTTATTTTTGAAATTATTCTCTGTCACTAATGAAGTGAGGATAGCAGCATGTCCATCAGAGTGCCCATTGTGATCTATTATTACCTCGCTTGTCGTATCTTCTTCCAAGTTAGTAAATACATTATCTATGCATGTCTCTATATTATTCCGGCGAAAAGTAATAGAATTCACAAGATGCCTAAAATTGTAGCTTGTTAGTAAATTTATAAGACTTTACGACCTTTGTGACATTTGCCGTCAAGCATATTAACGTTAAAATCGCCGCAAATTACACACCGCTTTTTGAAGAAGTGTTGCAACATCAGCTCTAACCTCTCCATGAAAGTCTCGAAATCTGTGTTGTTCTGATAGCAGCAAAATATGTATAAGTTTGAAGATATATCAATCATACCACAAATTTCAAAGTTTACAAAAAAAACACAAAAATACAAAATACTCTACAAAATTTTTTACAGTCTATAACCCTTACTTCTCTTTCTCTTTCGGCCAATATTAGTGCGCCACCCCTTATTTTATTTTTCCTTACAAAATGAGTTACAAGTTTATAATTTTCAAAACAAAGGCGTTCAACTGATTCGGTGTTCAAGAAATGTTCACAAATACAAATAATATGTTGTTTTTGTTTAAGGTCCTCCAAATATACCTCAATATTGTCCCTTTTAGTGTTAACACCGCTTACATTTTGAAAATAAATATTAATAATTTCTTTATTCACGAAAAAACGTTTTTGTGACATTTCCTGGTTAAACAATTCATTGTCTTTCTTCTGTAATTTAATTTGATGTTGAGTTGAATCTGATTTATTTAAGCAACCATCACATTTTTTAATGGGTTTCGCTATCGCGAAAGAGGCTCTAATGTTTAAAATAATTTCTGGCAAATCGCTTAGAATAACTTGCATACCACGGCCATTTAAACTTCCGCTGTATTTCTTAAACATTGTTACGTCGTATTTTAGATTTAAGTCAGATTTTAGATTTTAGATTTAAGAAGATCAGATCATGAAACCGAACATCTTTTTCTATGGCGGCTATGTTGGTAGACATTAAAAATAATCAACCTTTCATACAAAATTCCCGATCAGCTGACTGACTTTGTAAGGAAAATAAAAAAAATTTTCGTCCCCCAACATTGCCCTGCAGTGGGACACTTAAGGCTTACAATAATAATAACATAGCCCCCATAGAAAAAGTTGTTCAGTTTCATGGTCTGAGAACGCCTGCAAAGTTTTCGTTACACCGTCTCTTGCACCCTGTATAGGCGGTTCATCATCATCACCACAGACCAGAGATGTCATGCGTGCATTTTTTCTCTGTGATGATGATAACGTATAGAACCTGTTCTAATGGTGGTGATCACCAGCCTTCAGCTTATACAGACAATTAAATTAACACATACATGGATAGATAGTCGGTGCTATAGTAGGCGTAAAAGTACGATTGCTATCGCCACGTCTAACAAATATTCTAGGGTTGTTTCAGGTATTATAATGTGTCACTATAGTAAAAGTATAAAAAACTACCTAACATTACGCATGGAATGAATCCCTGGAGTCACATAGTCGCCTCTTACGATATTCGCGGGAAGACAATGCAGTAATGCTATTCTAAGCCAGCATCACACGGCCAAACAGTTAACAGACTGTACGATTATTTTTCTTCCAGATGGCGATTATACCAATAACTTTAGATGGTGACAACTTAGGAAAACGACATAAACAGCTTAATAATCTTGTAAACGAAGCATTCCACAAAAATGTACCATTTGAAACAATATGCGACGTCCCTGAGGAATCTGACATCGACAAACTATTCAAAATAGATCTAGCAGCTAAATACAGACATGTTGACTATATACTTAAAACATTAAAAGATAATGATATGTTATACGTCAGTAGAGCTATGAAATGTAACTGGCTGATCACTGACGACAAGTACACAGAGATTATAAATCCAGGTAATTTAGAAAAGAATCTGTACCCAGATATGCGGACCAACGCGACCAACAAAATGAAGCATTGGATTATACTCAATCTCAAAGACGAGAACAGATGTAAAGACTTCTACGAATACTACAAGGAAGATGACATTAAATACGCAATTAAGTTTCTACATAAATGTCCTACAGATTTTTATATTAAAGAAATGGATAAAATACCACGTGAAAGCATCAAACCACAGTTCCTAAAGCTGCTTTGTGAAAGATCGGCGAAGCCTGCAGAGATATATTTTCAAACCATTGAAGACCGTTATTTAGACAATGAATTCTTGGCTAAAATGCAAATTCTATTAAAAACAGACCCAGAAATTTTCTTTTACATAATAGAACACTTCTTTTTCGATCGTTACAAAAGACTTAACAAAAAAGCGTCCCGTTACGTATTGACGCGGCACAGAGAAAAATTTGATGCAAAACCGGAATTATACACAGCAAGAATTTTGGATTTATCTACCATCGCCAGCGCGTTAAGCAGCGAAGAAATACAACAATTAATTATAAAAATAGCTAAGGCAGATTATTTGTATGCCAAATCAAACTTGAGGTTCGATTACAAATTCGCTAAACCTTTAATAAAGGCTATCGACCCAAAGGAGAGGTCAAGTTTTTGCACGAAAATTTTCACACAGAAAAATTTCGGAGAACCTATTAAAGAACCACCGTATTTCTTACCAAAGAAACATTTTAAAGATAGCAGTCATGAAATTCCATGTCTTGACCTAGAAAACGAGAACTATGATATGGCCCTAGAAGAACCGGAACACGATAGAACGCAACTATTACGTGGCGAACTGGAATATGGTGGTCTCCTACGATCAGAGTTGGATCGTTTGTACGATGAGTACAGGTTCACAAGTTTCGAAACAACATTCGCTGAATTATGTCAGCACATAAAGAAGGAGAACAATATGAAAACACGCCAGAACATGATGCTAGTCTTGGTCAGTAAGACTGGCGGTCGCGCGGAAAGCGTAGACGCTCTACTGAATTTTATGATTGAAAGACATTTAAATGAACCGATCAACTTGCGTGCAACCATAGTTCGCAGTCTTGTGAAACATGCATTCGCTTGGCGTTGGCCTGGTGCATGCTGGGAAAAGATGCTCAAATATGGACACGGCCTAGGCTTGAATGGTGCCACTACTTCAGAAGTTCAGTGTCACGAAGGTTTACATGCTGTTGTATTACGTCACATTATTTCGAATAATGTGTGCCCAGCCGCTGTATGGAATATTTTCTTGAGTGACATTCTGTCTTTAAACGAATACAAACTTAACACGCTTGAACGTCGTCTACTGCATGAACGACTGCCTGCTTTAGTAATTTCTTCTGCAGTTAATGAACCAAACCCCGAAATAGTAGTCAAAAGACTAACTGACGTTTTTGATGCACTGAAATCATACAAAGTTAAAATTGATGAATATCCAGGCTACATGGATGCTGTTACTGAATTTGCACAAAAACACATTCTTTTGGCGAGGCCCTTACTTTTGCGCATATTTAAAGCTGGGATTGGTCGTAAACAATTGTTCAAGGAAAATTTTGAAATCATAAACACCGATGCTTCGTTCACGAACGCATTAAGACACGACTCAACAATACTGACGGAAAAAAGGTTTGAAGATTTACTTTCAAATATATCTGATCTTCACCATGATCGATTCATACGGAAGCTAGCTTTATATTTTGGCGAGGAAAATGGACTAGCAACACTCTACATGCAAACACTTCAGATCAAAGCTAGTCAGCAACCACATGTGAAACTAGCTCGTCCCATGGCTTTACTTACTCGTGCTAAAGCAGTCACCTGGCCTCAACCGGAAATGTCCGGAAAAAGTGTTGATAAAACGGATCAGCAAAAGTCTAACACAATGATTGAATCTCTTCATACCAGTTCATTTACTTATTTATTTAAATCACTTACTCGTGCAAAAGCAGTCACAAGGCCTCGACCGAAAATGTCCCTTGATAAAACGGATCAGAAAAAGTCTAAGAAAATTATTGAATCTGTTCATAGCAAGTCATTTTCTTATTTATTTAAATTCCTTAATCGTGCAAAAGCAGTCACACGGCCTCAACCGAAAATGCCCGGTGATAAAACGGATCAGCAAAAGCTTAAGGAAATGATTGAATCTCTTCATAGCAATTCAATCTTTGCATGGCAAAATCTTCCTGAACAACTGGATTCTAAGGTAAGAGATATTTCATTTAAAATTGCTAAATAATCTTAAATTACACAATACTGATATTGACATCAATAATCTTCTTTCAGGATATCGGTCTAGCAGCCGTTGCAACTTGGATTCACACAAGCAGTCCAAATACACTAGAATCTATAATTGACGCCATCATTGCCGAACCAAAACGCGCGCTTCTAGTACTCGCTCTTCGCGCAACAAAAATACCTGGAGCGATTGCAAAGTCACTCATACACGCGAAGAAAACTCGTCCGACGCGTGTCCTATGCGTGGCCCTTCGTAACTTACGCCAAAATCCACAAGCTTTTTCGACTCAAGATTTTGAAGCTATATTATCTCTTTTGTCATCTTTGAACCTTAAAGGAAAAAGATTTGAACGCTACTGTCATTTGGCTCGTCTCAATAATCTACCTAAACCATTCATAGCAACGTATGCTCTGGCTCTATTTCAAAATCTGAACGGCTTAGGTTTTGGACCAAAGAAAAACAGCACATCACAGCCTTACTACCGAATCGCTGTACCATTGGTCTATTGCATCACAAACCATTTAGATGATATGAGTCCTGACGTAATACAAGAAATATTGAGAAAATTTTTGAAAAACGTGTTTACTTTAAAATCAATTGAACAATTTAAAGATAGAGATCGAAACTACAAATATCGTGATGTTTATATTGACTTTCGCAAATATATCGAAGCTTACATAGTTTTGATCGCACGATACCTCATAACAGGCAAATCAGAAGAAGATGCTAATAAAAGAATTGTAGAAGTATATGAGCCATTTGAGCTGAAGTTAAAGAAACTGTGGCATAATACGGATGTCAACTTCATTAGTTCTAATTACCATTTTGGTTATTTTAAACATTTCCTTTCTAACGTAGCATATACCAGGGTATTTCTAAAAGAAACTGAATACAGTTTACCGGTTTTAGACAAATTATGTTGTTTTGGTGATGAGATCGCTCCCTTTGAGGAAAACTTTTCCTTAAACTATTCTATACGATTTGTGCGTCTTATAAGACAGGCAGTTAAACTGAGCGTGAAAGAAAGACCTGATCTTTATTATAAAAATGAAAAAGTTGAAGGAAAAAACGCTGTCGATTTCGTCAGTTTATGTTTTGGTAAAATGCTTGCCACGGACGCGGAGGACTTGGTTTCTGGACATTTTCCATCTATCAGGATCCCTTACGCGCTTACTCTTAGTATGTTCTTTCAACATCTCCCTATATCATACTCACACTACACACACTATAGTTTCGCAGATGTCATCCAAGGTCTGTTGAGCGACGAGTCCAAGTCCAATGCCATAATAATAGGTTTATCTTTGGCCAATCATCATTACGAAGGCGATAGACGTAGAGGCGATGGACAGCTGGACCGTATTATCGGCAATGTCTTGAAAAACGCAATATCGGATGAAATTAAGTTTTACAATCAATTTTCCGAAATAAGAATCTACTAGGCATGTCCTCATTGTCTCACAAGAATACTATCCGTCACATTCCTGTTAAGCGTCGAGTACTTTTTTGGAGCTTTTGATGATTATTTTTGTTCAATGTATGCCTGAAATTGACTAAGTGTGTTTATCTCATATTTTAGAATTTATAATATGTAAGTATGCTATTCTATGCTTATCTATCTATAATGATCTATTATGAAAAAAAGGAAAATTTGTATACAATATTTGTTTTATTTTACACACCAATTAGCTTCGCTGGCCCATTAATCACATGAAACCCTCGAGCGACACCCTCTGTCGCCTCTTACGATATTCACGGGAAAGAAATGAGGTGATGCTACGCTAAGGCGCCGAATATTCCCCGATATTCAAAAGAGGACACAAAAGTTATGTAACCCAGTATCGCCCCATCTATCTATCTATATATATATCTATCTATACATATAATAAAGCTCAAGAGGACCGAAAGTCTGTACATACAAGATATCCAAAAAAAAATTGTTTCGTGATACTTAATATTGATAACAAAACACGTTTCTGCAATTTTTTTAATTTTTGTCTGTTTGGATGTTTAGATGTTTAGATGTTTGTGTGTTTGTTTGTGGATATGCGGAAGCATCACGCGAAAACGACCGAGCGGATTTTGATGCAATTTGTACCAAAATGTCAAGTAAATCACCGACCAGGTTATAGGCTACAAAAAAACATACCCCTAAAAGGGGGGTTGGCTGCTACGCATAAAATAAGTTTGTAGATCACGTAAATTTCATAGTGCCGCGTAGTAAAAAGATGTGTATGGGCTTATTGGACCCGAGATTGATTTCAAATTTCGAACTGGCCAGCACGAACTGTGTCACTTTGAATAAGCGCGCAGAAAGAAAAATAACAAGAGGCCGTATTTATTATTTTTAATCTATATTTTTATAACCTCAATAAATGAGAAAAGTAAAATCTACGAATATGTCTACGACTACAAAAATATCTCTTTAATATTGGAATAATTTTAACTTTTAATAATTCAATATTTTTTACACTCGAAAACAAAAGTTCCGTGGTACAAGACGTGTAAGCTGCGTACCAGACGATACAATCTTTATTTATGGATCGTTTTCTTGGTGCGTAATCTACTATTTACCGCGGGAAAATTGCAATAGCTACAAAGCAAAAGTTTGTGTGAAGGGATACCTATCCTTATTTTTGCCGCTCCAACCATGGTTAAAATGGCTCAGCGGAAATGGATCTGCTTATGATGTAAGTCGGCCAGCGAAGTACCACAATTTTTTGTTTTTAATTTTTCTTGCTAATTTTGTTAAGGCTATTCTTTATATCTACGTTACTAGCCAATGTTGTTCTGTTACATACTGTTATTATATGTTTAGCCGACAAATTGTAATACACCAATACCGTCGAGTCCCTTAGTCGCCTCTTACGACACCCGCGGGAAGGATGTGGGGTGATGCTATTCTAAGCCGGCATCACACATCATCTGTGCCCAATTTCATGAAAATCAGTTCAGCAATTTTTGCGTGAAGGAGTAACAAACAAACAAATCTTTTGTATTAATATATTAGTAGGAAGTAGGATAGGATAGGATTTGTAGTGGGATTACTTGGTTTTTAATAAGCTTATGTTTTATTTATTCACTCTCATGAACTCGGTCTTTATTCATCCATCACAATGTTAAGAAATGTGGCATCAGTCTACTTCACGGAATTGATACCTTTGGAAGAAAACGCACGATTTAAAAAAAAATGCTAAAATGAACTGGAAAGCGAGGATTTGGAACAGGGAGTGACTAATCTGTAACCTGATTCAGCAAATTCAACCTACAGGAATCAAAAAGACAAAACATATATAAAAGAATCACCGTTTTCTTACTCTTTTTTGCATGTGGATTACATATAAAGTGTAAAAAAATTAGCTGCAAATATTTTAAGGGGTGAATCAGCCCATGAATCTGAACAACTTTCCCCAAGGAATACATAGGTCGAAATATGAAAAAACATTTGGGCCTCCCATACAGTTGACTTGCTCGGCTGCTACATTTTGTATGGGAGGTCCAAAAATTTTTTCCATATTTCGACTTATGTTGCTTGGGGAAAGTTGTACAGTTTCATGGACTGATTCACCCATTTAAATATTTGCAGCTAATATTTTTACACACTGTATAGTCGGCGAAACCAAGTTTTTGGGTACCTATCTACCAACAATTTAATATAAGCTTATAATATATTATTTTATGGTTCTTAGAGTCTATGGGGGAGGCCCATGTTTATCAGTGAGCTTCCTTTATATAGCTTATATGATGGATGATATATGGCGAAACGAAGTTCGCGGGCACCAGCTAGTAAGTATATAAAGCTGGTTTGCAAAATTTTTTGAGGGTCTGGTCTATACCACGCAGGTTTACAATCACTTCAAAAATATTCTTAGTCCATATCAGCTTGGATTCGTTTCGGGCCGATCTACGAATTCGGACTCTGAGATCAGTGTAAATACCATGTAGATACACTGTTTACCTCTGCTATCAATTTAATACCAAAAAACAAACTGACTCCCTATATACAGATTTTTCTAAGGCTTTTGATCGCGTGATTCATTCCTTACTTCTGGAAAAGTTGTACACCTTGGTAACCACGGTAGCCTTAATCGTTGGTTTACGTACATCATACTTGTCTGAACGCTCGCAACTTGTGGTGTTGAATGGTTTTTAATCGGTACCTTTCTTCGCGTCATCGGGGGTGCCCCAAGGTTCCAAATTAGGCCCATTTCTATTCCTGATTTTTATAAATGATCTGCTAGACACCTTTATGTTCCAGTGTCTTGCATATGCTGTTGATACTATCGTGTGACGATATTATCGTTAAAATCGGATGAAGATGTCGATAAAATAACAATTAATGGAACTTGATATGAGATGAGAGGAGATGGAAGATACGTATCGATCTGTAACATTAGGGGCTGGGCTGAAACAAGTTCAAATAAAATGTGTCTAGACACGTTGGCGCCATTCAAGCCACAAGCCATTCAAGCCATAATCAATATTTTACTGATACGTCCAAAATATTTACTTACATATATCAGGTCAACCTACCTACAACAACTAAACCTCACCGGGTAGCATGAGTCAATAGATTTTATTTATTTATTCAACATTATGCAAAAAAAATATACGTGGGCGGACTTGATGCCAACGTCAAAAGTGTAGTAATGACTTGTACTCCAGGATTTGTGAGTCTCTTTGTGTGCTAGTCTGTCTGTTTGTCTGTCTGTTTCTGTGTGTAGGTTTATGTTATTATATAATATAATATACTATATAATAAACTTACCGGCTCTGTGGAAGGGTCGGTTGAACACAAACTTGTCCTCGTTGTTATACTTGTAGTACTCCAGGATTTGTGAGTCTGTTTGCGTGCTGGCCTGTTTGTCTGTGTAGGTTTATGTTATTATATAATATATTATATAATAAACTTACCGGCTCTGTGGAAGGGTCGATTGAACACGAACTTGTCCACGTTGTTATACTTGTAGTACTCCAGGATTTGTTCGGCGACGGGCTTGCCTGATAGCCTCTTCAGTTTGTCGCCCATTATAGGTTTCACGTTGTTTATTTGCAGGTCTGTTGTGCTTCGTTAAGAAAATTATCATTTTATTTATTTATTTAACTATGTGCACAACTGTACATTGGCGGACTTAACCCCAAAGGCGTTATCTCCCAGTCTACTTTAGGGCATGAGGAAAGAACAGGGCAGCCGCATTCAAATATCCTGGTAGAAGGTTTTTTCAATTGCTTATTTTCATGCATTAGAATAATATAGCACTGCTTTAAAAATCCCGACAATATTATAAAGTATCATGCCAACTTTTGTACCGATGCTCGTCCTATTTTAATCAATCTTGCGTTAAGACTTGCAGGTCTCTTATCAAAAAGTCTATGTAGAAGTAATATAAAAGGAAATATAGATGGCGCAGTTCAGTGGCTAGGTATGAACTTTTTAGTGCATACTGACGGCCCGACCAAAGAGATAGCGTTATAGTAATTGTTGTAACCAGTAACTCGTTGCGCGTTATCTTTATTTTCTGTAAATAACGTGGCCCTTGACATATACTTCAGAACAAATATATGATACATGTTTTAGAGTTATAGCCTGGCTTAATTTTTTTTTTATTTATTGCACTTACAACTGTAATTTGTTTTCTGTGCTTATTAAACAAAATAAATAAATACATTGTGTAAAAAAAATATCTGCAAATATTTTTAGGAGGTGAACCGGCCCGTGAAACTGAACAACTTTCCCCAAGTATCATAGGTCGAATAAATATGAAAAATAAAATTTGGGCCTCCCATACAAAACGGAACGATCAAGGATAGTCCAATTTTTTTTCATATTTCGACCTATGTTCCTTGGAGAAAGTTGTTCAGTTTTATAGTCTGATTCACACCTTAAAATATTTCCAGCTAATATTTTTACACCTTACATAGGTGATCTGTGGCTCTAGAAAGTCCCTAATTCATTCACTTGTTTTGTGACGCTTGACGCATCATTAGCCTAGGTATGAGCATTCTCATATGATTGTCTCTTTTCGTGTGGGACACCGAGTCGTGCAACGACCCGATGAACCCTAGTGTCAGAATTTTTCAACCCCTTCAGCCCCGAGGCAGTGCCTTTATTTATTTTTTATTTTTTTATCCCACTCGTCCGCGATTCTATTAGGAACATTAAATTGTTATTGTTTACAATGACTAATTCATTTATTCAGTGACATTATTGTATTGTAACTCTCTGACATTCTAAAAGTATTCACTGTGAATCTACTTGGAAATAAACGATAAACGATTAAAAACGATAAACATATGATTGTAAAGGATACACTGTCCGTCGGAGTTGACGACCTCTGGGCCGGGCGCGTCGAGCTTGGTGAGTACCTCTGCGTCGGGCCATTCGTCCAGCAAACGCTCCTTGAACTCGGCTAGCTGCTCGTACTCGTTGCCGCGGTAGATGAAGCCCTGTCACAAAATACAAGACTTTAAGGCTCAATTTACACTGAACGAAATTGTACATAGCATAATGAACTTTATATCAATTGCATATCACACAAACTAAATACGAGCCAAAAAACACGCGCGTCTCTCGCGCATTCTCGAGAATTAGAATAGAATTCGTCTAGTTTGTGTGCTATGCAATTGATATAAAGTTCATTATGCTATGTACAATTTCTTCGCTTTCGTTCCATTCCGCGGCGGTGTAAATTGAGCCTAAGAATAGTACATTGATCACGTGGTAAGAAAGGAACCGATTGCTAACGAGGGTGTAGTTTCTTGAACTCGGCCAGCTGTTCGTACTCGTTGCCACGGTAGATGAAGCTGTGCCATAATAGAAGTATACAAAAAGAAGAATTTTTGGCCATCCTATACAATGGATGGATTTTTGTATGAAGCTCATTCGCTTAGATAATGTCACGACCCCGTACGTTCGTATATCGAACACCAAGGTCAAGTTACGCTGGTCGCTACACTATCTAAGCTAATGAAGTATAGTTGGAAATTTCAAAAAAATTTATGGCCTCTGGCAACGTAGAAAAATTCAATTCAAAATGAGATTGGATTTTGTTTTAGTGTAATTTAGGATATAGATTTGTGATTGGATTGGGTTCGAATTGGTGACTTGCTTAGTCCGAACAGGTAGGGTTTTAACTTACAAATTTAAAAAACAAAACAAGTAGAAAAAATCACGTCACCGATGGGATTCGATCCCGCAGCTTTTGACAAACCGGGTCAAACGTGTTAGACCGCTACACCACGGTTGTCTCTGTCCCAGGCCTGGTGGGGTTTTCTTAAGGTTGAGTCAAGTAAGTAAGTATTTTTTTTTTGTAAAAACTCTGCGGTCAGAGTATACTTTTCGGGGCGGTGAAACCTGCCCCTTCAAACAATCCACTTACGTTTCTATTCCTCAAATGCTCGGGAAAGCCATGTCCATGGTACTGAACTCTATAATACTCCGGCGGCGCGCGCGGCGTCCTCAGCATACATTCGTACAGCCTCGCCAATCGCAAGTGCAGCTCTGCTAGGGGCGCGTAACCGATCAACTCCTCTTCGTAGACTGAGACGAGTTCTTTGACGACTTCGACGCCTAGCTCCCATTGGTGCCCGCGGTTTAATAGTTCAGCTATCTCGAGGTATAGGAATTCCTGTTCAGAAGAGAAATGTTGCATTGTTAGTTTGTTTGACTTACAAGGGGCAAAATTTCTGAAACATTCGTTTTCGTTTCGTGCGAAAATCGGCTACTTTTTATGCTTGTACCACACGTTCTATTTTACTTATCAATTCTACGTGCAGATCTCTTTGTGTTACCATGAGGTCTCTTTGTATTACCTTGAGGTCTCTATGTGTTACCTTGAGGTATATTTTTGTTACTTTGGGTTCTCCTTGACGACTAGCTATTACATTGACGTCTCTATCTATTACTTTGAGGTCTCTTTGTGTTACCTTGAGGTCTCTGTGCGTGTGGTGTGCGCTGTGGCGCTGCGGGGCCGGGTGGCGCAGTCTCGGCGGGAGGGGGGCGCGGCTCCACGCGGGCAGTGCCCCCTACTGCAAGTGGCGCTGTTACCTTGAGGTCTCTGTGCGTGTGGTGTGCGCTGTGGCGCTGCGGGGCCGGGTGGCGCAGTCTCGGCGGGAGGGGGGCGCGGCTCCACGCGGGCAGTGCCCCCTACTGCAAGTGGCGCTGTTACCTTGAGGTCTCTGTGCGTGTGGTGTGCGCTGTGGCGCTGCGGGGCCGGGTGGCGCAGTCTCGGCGGGAGGGGGGCGCGGCTCCACGCGGGCAGTGCCCCCTACTGCAAGTGGCGCTGTTACCTTGAGGTCTCTGTGCGTGTGGTGTGCGCTGTGGCGCTGCGGGGCCGGGTGGCGCAGTCTCGGCGGGAGGGGGGCGCGGCTCCACGCGGGCAGTGCCCCCTACTGCAAGTGGCGCTGTTACCTTGAGGTCTCTGTGCGTGTGGTGTGCGCTGTGGCGCTGCGGGGCCGGGTGGCGCAGTCTCGGCGGGAGGGGGGCGCGGCTCCACGCGGGCAGTGCCCCCTACTGCAAGTGGCGCTGTTACCTTGAGGTCTCTGTGCGTGTGGTGTGCGCTGTGGCGCTGCGGGGCCGGGTGGCGCAGTCTCGGCGGGAGGGGGGCGCGGCTCCACGCGGGCAGTGCCCCCTACTGCAAGTGGCGCTGTTACCTTGAGGTCTCTGTGCGTGTGGTGTGCGCTGTGGCGCTGCGGGGCCGGGTGGCGCAGTCTCGGCGGGAGGGGGGCGCGGCTCCACGCGGGCAGTGCCCCCTACTGCAAGTGGCGCTGTTACCTTGAGGTCTCTGTGCGTGTGGTGTGCGCTGTGGCGCTGCGGGGCCGGGTGGCGCAGTCTCGGCGGGAGGGGGGCGCGGCTCCACGCGGGCAGTGCCCCCTACTGCAAGTGGCGCTGTTACCTTGAGGTCTCTGTGCGTGTGGTGTGCGCTGTGGCGCTGCGGGGCCGGGTGGCGCAGTCTCGGCGGGAGGGGGGCGCGGCTCCACGCGGGCAGTGCCCCCTACTGCAAGTGGCGCTGTTACCTTGAGGTCTCTGTGCGTGTGGTGTGCGCTGTGGCGCTGCGGGGCCGGGTGGCGCAGTCTCGGCGGGAGGGGGGCGCGGCTCCACGCGGGCAGTGCCCCCTACTGCAAGTGGCGCTGTTACCTTGAGGTCTCTGTGCGTGTGGTGTGCGCTGTGGCGCTGCGGGGCCGGGTGGCGCAGTCTCGGCGGGAGGGGGGCGCGGCTCCACGCGGGCAGTGCCCCCTACTGCAAGTGGCGCTGTTACCTTGAGGTCTCTGTGCGTGTGGTGTGCGCTGTGGCGCTGCGGGGCCGGGTGGCGCAGTCTCGGCGGGAGGGGGGCGCGGCTCCACGCGGGCAGTGCCCCCTACTGCAAGTGGCGCTGTTACCTTGAGGTCTCTGTGCGTGTGGTGTGCGCTGTGGCGCTGCGGGGCCGGGTGGCGCAGTCTCGGCGGGAGGGGGGCGCGGCTCCACGCGGGCAGTGCCCCCTACTGCAAGTGGCGCTGTTACCTTGAGGTCTCTGTGCGTGTGGTGTGCGCTGTGGCGCTGCGGGGCCGGGTGGCGCAGTCTCGGCGGGAGGGGGGCGCGGCTCCACGCGGGCAGTGCCCCCTACTGCAAGTGGCGCTGTTACCTTGAGGTCTCTGTGCGTGTGGTGTGCGCTGTGGCGCTGCGGGGCCGGGTGGCGCAGTCTCGGCGGGAGGGGGGCGCGGCTCCACGCTAATAGTTTGGCGTGTAGACGTAAAGCTAGTCCTGCCTCCGCCCACTGACCCGCCTCTAAGTGCATGTTGGCCAGTTTGTGCACGTAACTGGAAGAGAAGACATAAATATCGTCAGCTAGCCTTAGGCGGACTACGACAGGTGCTCGTGACACAAATTTTGGGCACGTCAATTAAACCTTAATTAGTCGCGCCAAAAAATGACCTGATCGGTCGCGTTTTCGCAATCCAATAAACGATGATGTTTGATAAGTTGTTTGTTATTTATTTCTACTAAACATGCTGTGAAATTTATCAATAATTGACAAGAAAAAAAGAAAGTTTCAAATAATAAACCTGAATCGTTGCCGTCTTAGAACAGCATCACCCCATTTTTTTTCCGCGGGTTACAAGAGGCGACTACGGGACTCGAGAGTTTAATGTGTATTACAACTTTAGGAGACAGGCTGACAACCGTCACTAATGTGATACACGAATCATCTGAAAGGGCCCTCAATGTTTGTCATACGTGGCGATTTCGACCGTATTTTACGGCCGTTCACGCTCTGCTTACTGTATGTTCATGTGTATTGTAATATGCAGAATGATATGTAACGCCCTTGCCGCCGGCTAAAGCCGTTTAATTCCTAAATCAAGGAAATGCTTACCGAATATACATGTGGGGTCTCTCAATCTGCTCGTAGAAATGCAACACCCTGTTGGTGAGATGCATGCGGTGAGGCGTCGCCGACCGTAACGCCGCCGTTCGGTACTGTCAAGGGAAATAGAAAAAAACTTTGAAAAAAGGGATATTTCGAAACAGATATAACGTGATCATAGATATCAGTCGGCAACTACGGCTTGACGTGCCTTCCGAAACACGGAATCTTCACATCTTTCTTCGGACAATCACGTGGTTCAGCCTGCAATGTCCTAACCAGACTGGCAAAAAATTAACAAAGAGATAAATATCAAATATTTGTGTGTAGTCTGGGTGTTTTCGATATATCATATGTACTTATTTACAGAAAATAAATAATTGTCTTAATATCAGCTATCTAGTTCCAAGCTTTGCTTAGTTTGGGCCTAGATGGCGCTGTGTGAATTGTTCAGGATATCTCACCTGTAGCAATGTGTCTAGTTGCCTGGCCGCGGCCGCTACTAAGGCCAGCGCGCACTGCTTGAAGGGCGGCGGCGACGCGTTGCACAGCGCGCCGCACAGCGTCACGAAGCGCGCGCGCCATTGCAGGTCGCCCGCGCCTCCTTCTACTAACACGTCGATTTTGTCAATCAGCTCGCTTTCTAGCTCTTTTAGGGAGCCTTCACCTGAAAAAACAAGAGATAACTTAAGAAGGAGCGTCGGTGGCCAAGTGGTTAGGACACCGGTGTTACAATTGTGAAACCCGGGTTCGATCTTCGCCATATACCAATTTCTTTTTACTCACGTACATATACCGACTGCTCTTACGGTGAAGGAAAAACATCGTGATGAAACTCACATTCAAATAAAACTTAAATTCAGATGACATTTGAATGTGACTTAATCTAGAATTCGGGTCAAATTAACCTTCGGGTTGCAGAAGTCAGGTGGCTGTGTAAAAATTTAGTTTCACGTCAAATCCCCTAGATTAGATAGCCGATTCAGACAGAAATACAGGATTAGGCAAGGAGAACGGATACAGGGAGTAAGAAAAATCATCCCAAATACTAACAATTTCATTGGGTGCACTCACGTTACGTTTTTATCAAAACGCTCAGTTAATGACACTTATAGATAATGAAGCATCCAGCTCGGGAATCCTCTTAATATTTCTTAAAGATACTTCATTCGTAACTGTCAGTACGCACCCGTACGTGCGATTATGGAGTATCGAGGTCACGTTACGCTGGTCGCGACACTATTTAAGCCAATCTTCTATAACTTACCGCCCTCAACACTTGTACTGTTAAACTCCGTTTGCATCATGTCAAAGAACAAAGGTATCGTAGTGTTCCGGACCTCTTCGTCCCTTAGGAATGACACTTCTAGGAAAGGACCCACGAGGCACGGTATGAAGGCACGCTTGTGTTCACCTGTTAAAAAAGTCAATAAAATGTAATTTTTCTAATAGCATTAATTATAATTT
Organism: Keiferia lycopersicella; assembly: GCA_029255805.1. NCBI lineage: Eukaryota > Metazoa > Arthropoda > Insecta > Lepidoptera > Gelechiidae > Keiferia > Keiferia lycopersicella. The sequence goes on from JARACZ010000028.1 coordinate 4,004,407, forward strand.
ATCCTTATTGGGGCACCAACAATTTATATGAAAATGTATGGGAGGACCAAAATTTATTTTCATATTTCGACCTATGTTCCCTGGGGAAAGTTGTTCAGTTTCATGAGCTGGTTCATCCCTTGAAAGGAATGCATCAATTTTCCAGTCACCCTGTATAGGAGGATTGGGGGGTAATAAATCGATCTAGTAGGTTTTAATTTTCCAAAAAAACCCTTTGAACGGCAGAAAAAACCGAGCATCCAGGTACGTTTCAGAGTAAGGTACATTACAATAGATATTACTAGCGGCCCGCTGCAACTAATTTTCCCGTGGGAATAAGATATTTTCCTGGCAAGTATTACACATAAAAAACAATGTTACGTTACTTAACCTACACTATACAGTCAAGATATTACTAGTAAAATACCAAGCAATACCTGCTCCAAACCACATGTGCTGCATGAGCGAAGCGAGCGCGTGTCGCAGATCACCGTACAACGCAACTATCCTCTGCTTCCTCGCCACTGACAGCGTCTCCAGCTGCAGCTGCGGTGCGGTTGTCAGAACTGTAACGGCGCGGAACCACTCTTGTAGCAGTATATGCACGTTTGCAATGGCGTCTGTGCTCGCTTCGCCCGCCTCGCTTGCCTCGCTCGCTGCGTGGAGACGCTCGAGCAACGTGCGTGATAGGAGACTGTGAAAAAAGCAAAGGTTTAGTTTAAATTGTTCGTTCGTTTCATGTTGTTATTTACATTTTATTCCCGGTAGGGCACTTACAATTTTGATATTAAACACTTTTCACACATATACACTTTTACACACTCATACATATCTAATTGTATAGACAGGCTCTTTTGAATGTTAGTCATATGAATGAATGGAAGCGTACTAATCCTACTAATATTATAAATTTAAATTTATTCTGTTTTTTGTTTGTCTGTTACACCTTTACGAAAAACTACTGAACCGATTATCGTGAAAGGCACACGCTTAGAGTGTAACTTGGATTAACAAATAGGATGATTTTTATCCTGAAAAAATGTTATTGTAGGATGCCATGGGCACCCGCTAGTCTTGTATACAGACCTGATGGCATGCGACATGGCGTGCATTTGCGCGTGCAACATGTCCGCCCAGTGCGCGCGGAACACGCCACGCTGCAGCAACGCCAGAAGCAGCGCCAAAGCATCCGCTACTAACGAAGAAGCGCCGTCAGTCTAAGGAATATTAAAATAAAAAATGAATGTTTATTTCCTAGTCAACATTTGCCGCCGTGTGATGCCGGCTTAGATCTGTTCACATCAGGGGTGATGCTATTGTGAGCGGCAACACACGACAAATTTACAATTCTAAGTAATAATGATAACAAAACGATACCTGTTCCGCTTCTAGAGCGCTGACGACCACCGTGTATTGTTCGACGGACATCTGACGCACCATGTCGAGCAGGACGCAGACTATACGCCTCTGAAAACGTAAGAACATCGCATAAGATTTCGAACTTGCTTTGCTAACTATACGCGTTTTTGATTCACGTTGAAACGTGAGTCAAGCTTGTTTCTCTCGCAATACGTGTTTGCGTATCTTGACATGATCGACGCCGACACTTCGCTTCCAGTGTGGCTTTGGTGTACTAAACTTGCTATTTATTACTGCAAAGATAATAATCAAATCGTATCGCTTCACTCGAAACACATTATACCAAATTCTGGAAATGGGGGACCAGTCAAAATCATGGCATGACATGACAGTCATCTTATTGTATAATACTTTTTGTTTATAAGAATACTTTATAACTAGTACACATTTCTAAGCGTCAGAAGGTTTTTCCAAACCCTACAAAAAATTGCGAAGCATTCCTGAATCCCTCTGTTTTTTTTTTATATGCTGGATATTTTAGGAACTGCACATTATATACCTAAATTGTATATGTTCAGTATGGTCATTTGTAACCTATACAAGTGCATTTTTCTTTCTTTTGTCACACTCACCAGCATAGGATCGTCGACATATCCATCGTTTTCGGTCCTCTTCCTGTCCATAAGCATGGACGCGGCTGTTTTCAACACTGTAGGCAGTAACCTCTTCGCCAGGTCGCCCCTGTCCGCTTCAACCGGGCCGACGTCGTCTCGAGCTAATAAGGCAAAGATTTCGCCTAGGATTTCTACGCATAGGTCCACCTGTGGAATTTGTAATATGGTGTTTATGCTTGATTTCGAAGTTCCGTGGTCATTGTCACTAAAACTATTGTGAGGAGTTTTTATGTTCAATTTTGAGTTTCGAAATTTCGACGCCGCATATTTCGTTGCTCAACATGGCAGTTCTAACAACACCAATTATTAAAAACTGTCTTACTTCGTTTCAATTCGATTATGTGTGTACAGAATTATTGATGTTGATACTATACCTTTGTCTGTCTGGCATGGCTGCACAAAATTATTGCGTAGGGTTAGTAATTATATAACTTTACACTTAATAACTACGGAATTGAAGTAATAAAATTACATAAATTAACATTATGATAGGAAATTCAAAATTGTGTTTCATCTTATGCCTCCTTCACATAATGCTGACGTTTGGTGGACTCCTAAATAATGTCAGTCTACAATATAGTATCCTTTTAAACTAAAATGACACTGGAGACATGTTCCAAATCCAGCTGGGTCTATGAAAGCGGCCTTATACATGAGGTGGAATTTGCTCAAGGTCGTGAATTCAGTATGTAGTTGCGTCGAGCAACCAACGAAGAAAGTTAACCTTACAGCATATAACAATATATACATCTGGTGTTTGCTGGCTGTGTGGTCGTGCATTCGATATGTAGTGGCGTCGAGCAACCAACGAAGAAGTTAACCTGACGGCGTGTAACAATATACATATAATCTAGTGTTTGCTGTCTGTATGGTCGTGTAGTCGGTCTGTATTGGCACCCATAAATCTCGCCGCCTTGTCCACGGAGCGGGACTTGTTAATGAACCCTGGTGGTATACATACGATCTGGTGTTTGCTGGCTGTGTGATCGTGTAGCCGGTCTGTATTGGCGCCCAGAAGTCTCGCCGCCTTGTCCACGGAGCGGGACTTGTTATTGAACCCTGGTGGTATACATACGATCTGGTGTTTGCTGGCAGTGTGGTCGTGTAGTCGGTCTGTATTGGCGCCCAGTAGTCTCGCCGCCTTGTCCACGGAGCGGGACTTATTAATGAACCCTGGTGGTATACATACGATCTGGTGTTTGCTGGCTGTGTGGTCGTGTAGCCGGTCTGTATTGGCGCCCAGTAGTCTCGCCGCCTTGTCCACGGAGCGGGACTTGTGCGCTGCGTCGCGGTCCCACTGTCACACCCGCATATAGTACCAGCGTGTCACATTTACACGACCTTGTGATAATTGGTACGGAACTGTGACGTTTTTGTATAACAATTATAAACTTTAGAGTCTGTGGTCCAACGACCTCATGAAACACAGTGTCAAGTAGCAGCGCTCTGACATGGTTTAGTCAAGAATGACTCTACATTTGTAGCCAAAAGGAACAAAATTAATTATTTTCTTTGGTAAGAAAATGATAATTAGTCAAACTCACATTAAATTTTGACAAATTATGGATATGGCAGAGAAACTAACTACAGTAAAGAAGTAATATTTTTTTATTTCACATTTTTTTATTTAGTTGACACTCTCGACAAGCAATAATCAATTATATTCGTTTAACTAAATTAATTTTCTAAGACGTCGCAGTTGCATCCAATATAAAAACAAAAGACCGACGTTATCTATAAAATTGTTTGCAATATAACAAAGTGATAATAAGCAATTAAATCCTTGTCACGGCACCAAATTGTAACAGTTCAGCATTGATTAAAGGTCAGTCCTTTGTTTTGCAAAGTCGAGATATTTGTAACAAGCTTGCACTAACATTAGTAATTGACCGATCATTACATCAATATTCTCTGAAAAAATATCATTTTCTAGTATTACTTTCCGTAAATCTTTGTAATGATCAGTCCATACTTACATTATGACATACAACGTTATGACATAATTCGTTTGAATGTCATATCGCAAGTATAAAACATGCAACACATCAAGTATTTGCACACAATTTTAGTTTCATTATGTCAAGCGACACCGAAAGCTCGCTCGTTATTTTTATTATTTTAAAACGTCAAAAAACGCATTTTAGAGAAAAAAATCACCGTTATCGCTTTGTGTTTTGAATAAGGAATATCAAAAGTATTGTATACGAAGAGTTTTTCAACATATTCATAAGAGGCGTCGGATATTACAAGAATACATAAATTTAAAGACCTTTTTATATGATAAAGGTCGTAAATGACATAATATACATATTAGTACAGTATACTCGTACAAGATTAAAAATGTAAGAGAATTCAAATTTATAAATAATAAACATAAACATTATAACATAAATGTAATTATTACACCAACATAAAAGAAGTGGACGATAACAAGTGACAGAAGACAGACAGTTTGTTATAGGATTAGTGATAACACAACCTCACACACTTTTATTAGACGAAAAATTCAAAATCATTTTGAAGGTTTTAAAAAGTTTACCCATTGTCCAGCTAAAGTATCATAGACGACATAACTCATACATAGTAGTCGTAAGACACTTATAAGACCGACGCATTGGATAGTAGTCCATATGGACGCAGTTTCAAACTCATAACAATGACCATTGTGAATCAAACCAATAAAAATGTGTTACTTATGTTCGGTTTACTCAGGTAGGTACTTAACTTAATCGCTGTATTAAATGTTAACCCCAAAGTTATTGACTAGGACTACTCTATACTTTTTATTTTGATCACTAAAAATCATTCAGCAAAAATATACTTACTGGCGTGCTATCTCATTTTGTATTTTAATTGCAACTTTGAGATAGGTTCACACAAAATTTGTGCACAAAGTTTTTTGATACAGTTTATTACACAACATAAAACACAAAAAAGTCTACACAGACACACAAACTCATAACATGCCCACACACACATGAAAGTTAGTAAATTATACAATATTCTAAACTACATACATATAAATTGTGCAAAATCAAAGACAGGTGTATAAATTTTTGTATATTTTGTGAGATATTGGTAAATTTTATGTATTTTTTTGTGATTTCAGTTAGACATTGTGTGCAGAAACTCAAAATGCAGGTGCGACAGGGTTTTAGGTTTGAATTCGCTATTTGCTAGAAATAAACGCATCGAAAAAATCTAATAGCCTGGCACAAATTGCTATTAAACTCACCCTGCCCTTAACCTTGAGTCAGCATATATTGTTGGTTATCTTAAAATTAATTTTAAAATAACATTCATAAAAACCAGTAATTTATGCCAAATCGTGTCATGGCGGCAGGCTGGTGTAATAGCCACTTGAAATCAATTATTACATTACGAAAAATAAGCAATTATCAATACTAATATTTATCCCAAGACCAGCGTAAATTGAGGCACTTTGCACCGTGATCCAAAGCCAAAAGCTTCGACATAAATCTATGTATAGGGACAAAAGTTCGAATTTAGTGCATTTCCTAATTACAGATTCTACAAAAATAACGTGCGTTTATTTCAAGCTAAATATAATTAATTTGTTAGTTGAAAACACACTTAACAGATTGGAAATCAGAACTCATAAAAAGTTGCATAATTTTTGCCAACATTCTCTCTATTCCTGTTCCAATTTGTCAAGCATATATTAATTGTTGATAACATGAAAGAGTCCATTTGTTAGTAGAATTAGTTCATTAATATTTTCACTTACCCACTATTTTATATTTCAGATTTTATAAGCGTAAACATCAACAGATACAACTAACTACGAAATTACTACGGTACAGTAAGACAGGGTATCTCGCAAAGGATTACAAATATTTTGTAGACGTAAAACTGAACAACTTTTTGTGATAATATAAATGTAATATGAAAAAATATATATGTTGGTTTTAGCAAAGTGATTTGTTTTTCAAACATTTTTGTACGGAAAGTCCAATTTTATTATTCCTATTTCGACAAGTTAATGAGTTTAGTTTTACGTCTACAGTTACACATCTTAAAAATATTTGCATTTCTCCCCTAGACACTCTGTATATTTCGTCAACCCATTTTGCTTATCGTCGTGTCAGCCATTGAATCATCATTCTAGGCGTCACTGAGTGAAATACATAAGTAATATTTTAATAAATCCCCGACGATTGAAAATAGCAGCCAGTTAAATAGAAAAGAAACAAATAAAGTTAAACCCCTGGCTACACTTAAAACGTCACGGGTATTAAATATATATTGTGTACAACAAACATGCTTCGTGCGTGCTTACCTCGTGATTCCGGACGGACAACACACAGTACTTTTTCTGCTTAGATATAGTATGAATTTTGGACGAAATATTAATATTATCAAACAAAACAAAACATTGGCAGGGAACAGACAAGAATAGAAATTGCTCCACCGCCAAGAGCATGACTCTTAAGTTTGATGATGATGATTAATATTATGTATTTGAGATATATATTCACTCAAAAAATATAGGTATCCGTATATTTCTACCTCAAATCAGTAAGATAACGTCTGAGCTAAGTTACGATTTTGTTCGAATAACTTGTATTCAGACCATTACAACATCTTTTCATTAGCCAGTTTCGAAAAAGTAGATTATGTCTAAATTTTGAAAGATGATCCGATAAAGTCTATGACAATATTTTGAAATAACCACTTTGAAAATTTCGTCCAAAATCCATACCTCCATCTTTTCAACAATCCGGTGCGGTGCTGACATACCAAACGTGTACCAAACTGTATTACTCACTGACACATATTACTTACACTTGCCGCATACTTCCGTTCCGTGTTACTTACAACCATACGGCGATACTCCGTGGGATAATAGGGGGTTACGTCTTATTATAATGTGGGAGTAAATTAATGTTTTTAACGATAATGTTACAATGAATTATTATTGAGATTATTATTTTATTATGATGGCGGATTTTATTGTGTATCTTGTAAAATAAACATAACAATAAAATTGAAAATAATAAGTTTTAGTAATGTTGCCAGTTATTTATTTTTTAATATTGCTGAGCAATAAATTATACATTCATGATTGCTCTATCAACTTGACAAATGTAACAAATTGTGTGCAAATGCACTTGATTAAAATAAAACGAAATATTTCAACAAAACTAAGGGAAATTTTTCTTTGAAGTTATGCCAAATCTTGGAAATATTTGACAATAACTTTGAATTCTTCACAGGAATACCTTTTGATACCTGCTCACTTGTTTTTCAATTTAACTATCAATCTTGGTATCATAATGTTAACGATAGTTTACAAAAATACAATGGAATAAAAAAAGCATCGACTCGCAAAAGGACTTCTGTATTGATGGTCACCTTTTCCTTACTCAAAGTGAAATATCGTGGATATTTTTTCTCCCAATAATTTGTCCCACTCTCTCTCTCACCAAATCTCCCATCTACTCACCTCAGCTTTATCCTTCAACAGCGCGCTTAAAGTCATAGCAGTGTGTGGCAATATGGTGGCCCTGGCCGCGGGGTCCTTGCACAGTGGCCCGCGAACCAACTCCAGTAGCGCTAGCATCCGCTGCTTGCTTAGTCGGTTGAGGGGAAGCGCTTCTAAGGCCGCTACTATGTACTGACTGTAATAGGAAATACCTAGAGTAAAACACAAGAAAAACTTTTCCCAAGACAGAGACAGGTTTATGAAGTGAAAATTGAGACATAAGGTGCTTAGTTCAACTATACTGCCGCTCTGAATCACTACTATGTATTGACTGTAATTGAGAATACCTAAAGTAAAACACAAGAAAAACTATATAGAATGAAGTCAGAGGTAGCGTCACAACGCGCGAAACATAGATTTACTAAGTATTAGTATGGTGGTCTTTGTAATCGAAAGGTTCTAAAGAAAAACACAAGAAAAACTATCTATAATGAAGTCAGAGGTAGCGTCACAACGCGCGAAACCTAGATTTACTAAATATTAGTATGGTGGTCCTTGTACAGTGGGCCGCAAACCAACTCTAGTAGCGCTAGCATGCGCTGCTTGCTCAGTCGGTTGAGGGGAAGCGCTTCTAAGGCCGCTACTATGTATTGACTGTAATGGAAAGCAGATAAATAAAACCCAAGAAAATCTTTTCTCATATCAGAGACAGATTGATATAGTGAAAATTGAGGCATAAGACGCTAAGATTAGTTTAACTACATATATTTTTGCCCTGAATCGCTACTATGTATTGATCAAAAGAAAAACTATCTATAATGATAATGAAGTCAGAGGTAGCGTCACAAGGCGTAAAACCTAGACTTACTAAGTATTATTATGGTGGTCTTTGTAATTAAAAAGTTCCTAAAGTAAAACACAAGAAATCTATCTATAATGAAGTCAGAGGTAGCGTCACAACGCGCGAAACCTAGATTTACTAAGTATTAGTATGGTGGTCCTTGCACAGTGGGCCGCGAACCAACTCTAGTAGCGCTAGCATGCGCTGCTTGCTTAGTCGGTTGAGAGCTTCTAAGGCCGCTACTATGTATTGACTGTAATGGAAATTAGATGAATAAAACCCAAGAAAATCTTTTCTCATATCAGAGACAGATTGATATAGTGAAGATTGAGACATAAGCTGCCAAGATTAGTTCAACTAACTGTTAAGGACAGCGTCCCGAATACCGATAGGGTGCGAGCAGAACATGAAATTGAACAACTTTCCCCTAGGAACATATGTCAGGAAACGTCAAAAAATTTTTGGATTCCCATAGTAAATGCAGTCAGCTGATGGCGATTTTGTATGGGAGGTCGAAAACTTTTTGTCGTTTCCTGACACTGTCAGTACATACACCCCGTATTGTCGTCCTGAGTCACTACTATGTATTGACTGTAATAGAAAGTATCTAGAGTAAAACACAAGAAAAACTATCTATCTAATGATAGCGTGCGGCAGGTACTTGAGCGCGCAGCCCTGGCAGGTGAGCGCGCGGTACAACACTAGCGCGCTCAGTCACCGCTCTCACCTGAGCTCGGTCTCGGGGTACACTGTGATAGCGTGCGGCACGGCGTGCGGCAGGTACTTGAGCGCGCAGCCCTGGCAGGTGAGCGCGCGGTACAACACTAGCGCGCTCAGTCACCGCTCTCACCTGAGCTCGGTCTCGGGGTACACTGTGATAGCGTGCGGCACGGCGTGCGGCAGGTACTTGAGCGCGCAGCCCTGGCAGGTGAGCGCGCGGTACAACACTAGCGCGCTCAGTCACCGCTCTCACCTGAGCTCGGTCTCGGGGTACACTGTGATAGCGTGCGGCACGGCGTGCGGCAGGTACTTGAGCGCGCAGCCCTGGCAGGTGAGCGCGCGGTACAACACTAGCGCGCTCAGTCACCGCTCTCACCTGAGCTCGGTCTCGGGGTACACTGTGATAGCGTGCGGCACGGCGTGCGGCAGGTACTTGAGCGCGCAGCCCTGGCAGGTGAGCGCGCGGTACAACACTAGCGCGCTCAGTCACCGCTCTCACCTGAGCTCGGTCTCGGGGTACACTGTGATAGCGTGCGGCACGGCGTGCGGCAGGTACTTGAGCGCGCAGCCCTGGCAGGTGAGCGCGTGGTCGCCGCAACGCATCAGCCATACTAGCGCGTTTAGAAGACTCTGTAGGAGAAAAATCAGTGAACTATTTTAGCACATAAATAAAAACACTTCCCCAAAACGAAGATTTACATTGATAAAGTAAACACACAAACTCATTACAAAGAAGAAAAAAACAAAAAAATGGGTGTAATGACCGAAATGGCCGCGATCTTGCTATGATTCGAACAAGATTTTCCAGACATTTCAAACATCGCAGTAGCCGCTTGGTTGCATTGCAATAAGATTCTTTAAGCCCCGGTGTCAAATTTTGCAGGCAGCGAGGCGGCAGCGGCGGTGGCGCGCTCGCCTTTATTCTCTAAAGAGTGTGCCGCTCGCTGCCCGATCACGCACTGTGCCTAAGAACCGGTTCATTACCACTGTCCGCAAAATTAGAGTCCGGGGCCTTAAAGATAGTGGTATCTAAAAAGCCAATTTTAGTTTCATAATATTTAATTTCTTACCTCAAATTGAAGGTTGAAGTCGGTCCAACTAGCCCGATCATTGGGTGATAAGGCAGCTCACAATTGCCTTGACCTCGCAATGATACGAACAAGGCACTCCAGGCATTTCTTACACTAAAGTAACCGTCTGATTTCTATATTATTCTTTTAAGACAGTGACATCAAATGAAATCTAATAATAATATTTAGTTTCTTACCTCAAATTGAAGGTTGAAGTCAGTCCGGCTAGCCCGATCATTGGGCGCTAAGGCAGCTCGCAATTGTCTTGATCTCGCAATGATGCGAACAAGGCACTCCAGGCATTTCATACATTGAAGTAATCGCTTGGTTTCCCCTCCATCGGCACTGGTCATCACCCACACCATTACTGCTATTAGTTTCCTGAAAATATAACAATGGTTAGTAAATTCTTCGCTATTCCTATCACCTCTATATATCGTCGTCCTATATAGACTTATTATATATCGTCGTCAAAAATTTAGGTACTCTCAAGCCTGTTTCTTATTTCTGTTTTTCTGGACCTCTCATACAAATTGATTTGGTCTGTTCGCAATTTTTTAGAAGCCTAAATTGTTTTCATATTTAGATCTAAGTTCCTTGAGGAATGTTGTTCAGTTTCATGGGCTGGTTCAACCCTTAAATTATTTACAGCAATTTTTTTACACCCTGGTGTTTGGCATAACTCACTCATAGGCAGCTGCGTCGCAGAAACTGTCGTCTATATAGAGGTGCAGCACTGGTTGGAAGTGGTGGTACTTGTGGTCAGCTACCAGCGAAATCACATGCAGGAGACACTCCAGCACCAGAACGCCATAGGAACCCTCGCTGTAACACTCGCCTTCCTCCTCCACCTGGAAAGTGTTCATAATCTTCTTATTTTTCTATTCGATATGAATTTGCCTTTGAGTTTGCCTTTGACAAAGGCTATGGTAAAACGATCTCACCTGCAACGTGATACGCGTAAGTTTTCTACGAAAAGCCGAATATGTCGGGGGCAAAAATATGTGGCACGTTGACATGTGTGTAAGCCTCCCTTGGGGGAAAGAGTATGTAGCACGCTGATATGTGTGTAAGCCCTCTCGGAGGCAAGAGTATGTGGCACGCTGGCATGTGTGTACGCCCCCGTTGGAGGTAAGAGTATGTGGCACGCTGACATGTGTGTAACTATAAGCCCCCATCGGGGGCAAGAGTATGTGTTACACTGATATGTGTAAGCCCCTCCGGGAACAAGAGTATGTGGCACGCTGACGTGTGTGTAAGCCCCAGCCCCCCTCGGAGGCAAGGGGATATAGCACGCTCATGGTCTACTTCTTCATTTTTATTTTTCTTCTTGGTCTATTGCAGCAGGTGTACCTGTGTGAGTATGTAATATATATACCTGTGTGAGTATGTTGAAGAGCGCGTCGAGGATGTCCTGCAGGAACTTGACGATCTCCTCGCTGGGCACCAGCAGCAGCTTCTGTAGGGCTCCACGTAAGTTCCCTTCAGCGTGATGGGTGCCCCACTTTAGCACGCCCAGGATCTCCTCTGAAAGCAAATCATATCATTGGCTACATGGATAATTTGTATGAAAACACTGAAAGTATGACGTCATGTTGCGCTATTTTGCATGGCGTTAAAACACACACTTTTGTATTATTTTTCTGTTTATTAACTCAAACTTTGAATATTTCGAAAAACTATAAACGGAGTTTCTAGTAATTTATTGGGATTAACCGCACTCACAGTGCTATAATGGTTTATGACTGGATTATGGGTAATTTTTTTGCGAGTGAACTGCGAGTAGCCTCCCATACATTTTACTAGTCACTCGCAAAGTGCATACAGTCAGTAAGGCTTGATAGACAAAAGGCTTCATATGTACGTATATATATATATGAATATGTGTGTGTGTGTGTAAACTTACCTCTCTGTGTCAACTTGGTGGAACAAAGTTTGGTGGCAACAGTGAGCGTATCCTTGTATACTAGCGACAATACTCCTCTATACTCTGTAAAATATAGGATTATCCCTGCGACGTTTGTGACCTTGGAGCAGATGCTATGACATAAGGTCCACTTTCCTTTGTTTACTAGGAAGATATCCTATAAGATCCTTTATTTTACAGACTAGTCAGTCCTTTCTCAGAGGCGGCTGGTAGTTCCCCCCTTCTTAAAGGAAGGCCGAGACATATATATTGATAATTTTATTCCTTGGTCATTATAAAAGCTTCTTAAAATTAACCTACCTCTCTGAGTCAACTTGGTGGAACAAAGTTTGGTAGCAACAGTGAGCGTATCCTTGTATACTAGCGACAATACGCCTCTAGTGAGTCCTTTTTCAGAAGCGGCGGGTAGTTCATCTCTTTTCGAAGGAAGGCCGAGGCAGGCCGCGCAAGCTTCTTTTAGTATATCGTTCGAGTTTGATTTCTTCATGTCTATCTGTAATGGAAAACTGGCGATTAAAAATATTACATACACACGTTTGCCGTGTGATGCCGGCTTAGAATAATATCACCCCATTTCCCGTGGGTGTCGTAAGAGACGACTGAGGGACTCGAGAGGGTTTTAAGTGTATTGCAATTTTAGGCGACAGGCTGACAACCTGTCACTACAGTGATACACAAATCATCTGTTATGGCCCTCAATATTTGTCAGAAGTGGCGATAGCAATCGCATTTTTACGATTGCTAACGCTCTGCCTAACCTGCAAGGGATAAAGGCGTGATATATATGTACATACACACATATCACGCTTAATACCCCTGGCGGGGTAGGCAGAGCGTTAACGACAGTAAAATTACGGTCGTTTTCGCCACGTTTGACAAATGTGAGAGGGTCAGTACAGATAAGTCGTGTTTCACTATAGTGACAGGTTGTCAATATAGTGAAACCTGTCGCTTAAAATTGCAATACATATGAAACTTTCAAATCCCTTAGTCGGCTTCTACAACACCCAAGGGAAAGAAATGGGGTGATTCTATTCTAAGCCAGCATCACACAGCATATTAAAATATTATTAAAAAATAAACATTAAATGGGGCAATGATAGCTATAAAGATTCTATTTATTCAATAAAAATACTCAGGCACTAAGAATCCAGTAACAAAAGACGTATTCGAACAGCAGATATTTTCTAATATCCTACCGGCTGCGCCAAATAACGCCAGACAATATCAACTAAAATCTCAAAAACGCTTAACTTATGGCAGATGGCGTCAGGTGTCACTGTTCTTAAACGCACCAATAATACGACTGCCGAACCAAAAGGAGTATAATGTTTTCAGAGTTCATGTATGTTTTTCTGTGGTTTCTTTGAAGGACTATAATTAGATAATGACTGAACAGATTCGACTAAGACAGAAAACTTGGTCTTTGACACATTTTTGATCAATCAGTAGCGGCACTTTATTCCTAGTTACTTTCTCTTGTAAGGGGTCTAATCCTACCTCCTATCACTGTACTAACTGCTAGGGCAGTAATAAATAATACACTTGAAACTGATGGAACTGAACGCAATTTTATTGCCTTCCTTGGGTCTTATGTACTATTGCCGTAAACATAACAATAGCGGGTTTTAGAATTAAACTAGCGACATCTATGGTTGTGTCGTCGTTAACGCTCTAACTGCTCAAAACGGTGAGCTTCAAATTTTGCTGTATCCGATTCTTACCTTGTAAACACATAGGTCATGCAGCGCGTCAGGCGTAGTAGTGCCTTCTTTCTGCATTAGTCGCAAGTATGATAATGCGAAATGTTTCTCGGCGCGGTCTTTTGCTTCGTTCGAGCTTCTGTGTCGACTTAGGAACACTAAATGCGCCTCTTTGAACGTTTCTATGTTTAGGCAGACCTGTTGAAACATACACATGTATAGAAAAATTATGAATCTTACCCCAAAAAGTTTAACAATAACTTCATAAAAACGCTAGACACGCGTTCAACGCACGTCAACGCGCGACTAATTTATATTGTAGTGAAACTATGTTTTTTAGAATGTAGTATATTTTTAATTTACAATTGATAACCCCTTCAATTGCACAATGCACAATGTTCACCATTAAAGCTAAGCAGTAACTTTTAAAAATATATGGCTCATATTTACAAGCTGTAATAGACATTATGTCCTGTTATTAGCAGACAATAGTAGATTACGTACTTAGGCATGTAACCTATCAATAACAACCGAGGTTTTTTAACGCCCGAGCGGAGCGAGGGCGGTACCTTTCCGAGGTTGTTATTGATGTTACATCCGTGGTACGTATACTGCTTTACATATCAAATGAAAAGTGAGTAGAATAAAGCGATAAATACAAAAAAACGGTCCATAAATGATGATTGTATCGTCTGTTATTCAAATTGTACCATCAAACTTTTTTTTCTATGATTGAAAAATATTGAATTAATATGAAAAAAAGTATCCTAACATAAAGTAGACATTTTTCTGATCGTAGGGATATTAGTCATTTTTACTTTTGTTATTGTAATATTGAGAAATAATTCGACAAACTCAATTATTGAGGTTATAAAAATACAGATTAAAAATATAATTCCTGCGTTCAAGCAACACAATTCGTAGCGGCCAGTTCGAAATTTGAAATCGTATACAACTAATTGGATGCAACTCCTATGAAAAATAAGAAGAAATTGATTATAACTTTTTAATTGTCGCGATTCTATTGGTTCTTTTTCTAGTTCTATATTTAAAATTACTTACAGGCTTAGTTTTAAAACCTCGCCTGTAAGTTGCACTTACAGGTCGTGTTTTTTGTCAGTAATGACCTACTTTCAGAGCATGAGATATGTAAAAGCATATTTTCTTTGGCTTGGCACAAGAAGTCACATTTATATCGTTAAGAAATTATTCTATTCGGCTTAAAGATAGATATATATATATATATATATAGTCATGTTTATTTTAATTAACATCCCAGGAAATATTTAGCTGGCTTTTAAAGATCTTACCTTGAACACTTCCTGCCATCTAGGCTTGTCGTCGTGATAATGCACGAGAGACGTGTATTCGTCTACTAATGGTACCCCTGCGCCCACCGAGATTACTCCCTGCAAAGGAAAATTCTATTGCAAGATTTCAAGTAATTTTAAGAAACGGAACAATATTATCGCTTGTAAACCTTTCACCTTATACCTTTTTAGAACAACTGACTTAATATTTACAAAAAAATCATACATGTATGTATGTCATGTATCTTTGATGTGTTCCCGTTTTCTTCGGTGAAAGTGGGGCAAGGTTTGGCAGGGCGGGGCAAAGTGTGACAAGGTGGGGCACCTGCCTATTCTACCTGGAACGGGTGGGGTAAGTTGTGACAGAGGGTGGGGCAATGTCTTACCATGCTACACCTTGCCCCATCTTCACAGATACGGGAACACACCGTATCTTTTTTCATCGAAATTTTGCATATTTGACATCACAGCAATTTGGAACACAGACATTGTGTACTTTTGGCGTTTTGCAACTGACGTTCCGCAACATCCACATTCGGAAATTCCTGACGTTGATACCAAAAGATTACCGGTAGCGTGTTTCCAAATTTGTCAGCAAGCCGGGCCTGCATCTCGATGTTCCTCTCTGAAGACTTCCCGCCGCCTCTACTGAAGGAGCCCGACACCAAGGTCACGTAGAGGTCATTGCGCGCGTCACCAGGCATTATGACCTCGGGGAAGCCCATCTTGCGAGCGACCACTGTGTTGCCAACTACTAAGTGGGGGTTTTCTTCGCGTATCTATTGGTAAAATACAAGAACAAAAACTATTATTCACCGTTCAATTATTCAAGTAAATTAAGAGAATAAAATTTTTCATTCTAAAAGTACTTTTATGTAATTTTATTTTTAAGAATTAAATTTGTAAGAATAATTCTTCAGGATCAAAACAGTTTATGTTCCTAATCTCGTTTACACAATGGTATCGATTCTGACGAAGAAAATCGACATCATAATTTTGCAATGTATCTGTTACATTTATTATTAGATTTTACATACATATACGTACATAAATCACGCCTATATCCCTGGCGGGGTAGGCAGAGCGTTAACGACTGTAAAATTGCCGTTGTTATCGCCACGTCTGACAAATGTTTGAGGGTCGTTTCAGATAAGACGTGTATCACTTTAGTGACAGGTTGTCAGCCTGTCGCCTAAAATTGCAATACACATGAAACCCTTGAATCCCTTAGTCGGCTTCTACGACACCCACGGGAAAGAAATTTGGTGATGGTATTCTAAGCCGGCATCACACGGCATTCTAAGCCGGCATCACACGGCATTCTAAGCCGGCATCATACGGCAATGATAGATTTTACCTGTTTCAAATCTCCTTCGACGAGTTGTAGCGACACCCAAACGCCCTGCGACTGTTTGGCGTCTTTCAAGTCACGTTGGTTCGTTATCACTTGCTTTAGCAATGTATCCATCTTCTCTTTTTCACATCTGCGAAAATTTGGTACATAACAGAGTAAAAAATAAGCAAATAAACTTAGTCCGTAATTTAAATTATCGGTAAAGGATCTTGAGAACTCCATAGAAGCCACGCGCCAGATACTTTTTAACCGACTTGTAAAAAAAAAGAGTTTTTCAGTTTGACCCATATGTATGTATGTCCGCGATTATCACGCGTTTGGCTGAACCGATTTTGATGCGGTTTTCAGCAAAGTACTTGTCAGACTTAGGAGAAGGTTTTAGGCATATTAACTGAAAAAAAATAGTGGTTCGCACTTTCACTCGTTTTTCGAAGTCGGTTCCCTTATGTTCTTCTTTTCGGGGCATTTCGACAATGATCCCCGGATTACAGTCTTTGAGTCGAGACTCTAGAAATCAGCTACGTCGTCGGCCTTTTGATTGGCATTATACAATTTCTCCTGTATGTAAGCGGTAGGAGAGATATGACATTAAATGTAACACGGTTGGTAGTGCCCCACACTCGCACATACATGTCATCGAAAATAAATGTAACACTACATACATATCATCAAAAGTAAAGCTCTGCCAGGTTTCTGAGCTCCTTACATCACCAACCGACGAAAATCTAATCAGCACCTTCAAAATAGACCGCGAAAGGTTATGAGGTTTACTACATATTTTATTAAATGCTGAAATACTTACGGATAGAATGGCACCAGTATATGTTTGTCGGAGTTATCGACCTGCAAGTGTCGCGTGATATCCGCGCAGGCGACTCCGAAAGGCCGCCTCATGACTCCCACTGACGCCGCTACAGGCGAGGCCACGGCTAGCGGCGCTATCGAGCTCCGTCTGGGTGAACAACTTAACTCTTAGACAGCAGTAGGGATGGTATTGGTTAAAGCAATGTAGTTCAAAGCGGCATTGACGATAAGTTTGTTGACGATACAGGAAAAAAACTGCAAATATTTTTGAATCATCCAGCAGTCATTCAAAAAGTTTGCAGTTATATTTTTACATCATTTATCTGTTGAAATTGAATTTAATAAATTAAATTACTGAAAACTGATCCCTTATACCGGCATGCTTAGTAAGAATAGATTAAATCGAACCCCTAAAAATCTAAACAATAAAGCGCATTTCTAAATTAGGTCTAAAAAGCGATAACTATCTACAGTAAAACTAGCAAAACTGGCATGCGCTTCTTAAAACCAATGTATAATTTGGCGAAAACGGTAAGTGGTACAAAATATAGGCCTTACCACATAAAAGTTAGACACACATTTTTTGTATGAACACATTTTCTGAACACGCGTTTGGCTAGAGTCTAACTTTTTTGTGGTAAGGCCCGTAAAGTTTTTCTAGCGGTTTTTCTATATATTAGAAAGAAAGTTGTTATATAAATAGTAATATACAGTACTGTTATTAGTACTTTTTATACATACTTGTCTTTAAAATAATCATAGTCAGAGTCAATCCATTCCACGCTCGAAGTTTTTCGGACGTTAATTGCCCTAAAGGAAAGCGTACGTGATAGGCCCGTGCTTAGAAAGATAGAAAAGATAGATTTTAATATATTAGATTTGAGAAAATATTAGTGATTGAGATAGTATTCTTCATTCGCTCAGATAGTGTCGCAACCAGCGTAACTTGACCTTCATTCTTGATACACGCACGTACGGACGCGGCCTGATAGTTACGCTGGTCGTGATACCATCTGACCGAATGAGCTAAGCGTTTTTGTTAGGAAAAGCAACTCGCATTCTAAGCCAAACTACTGATAGTTTTTTTTACAATTTGCTATGTATAAAACTTCTAGAAAAACCATGAAATTGATCAACGTTTATACCCAAACATAAAATATATAAAAGTCTAGATGGACTGTAGTATAAAAGACGAAGGCGTCAATTAAAATTTGACTGCTGATAGAGATGAATGGAAGAAAGACATGTTGTGCCGACATCAAATAAATTGGGATAAGGGCAGTCAGACACTGATTTTAATATAAAATCAAAATTTATTTGAGCACGAGTTCATCAAATTAAAATTAAATCGCGCGTCTCCATTTAGTGGTTAATCCGACCAAATAAATCCCAATTTATACGCCTAATTTGACTAAATGACAGATGTCAAATCCAGTCTGTGACGATAGCGCAACTGTAAGCAAGCGAAGCATTCAGAAAGTAGTTTACTACATGTACCCACTCACCCGTTATTACTATTATCAAGACGTATCGTAGACAACCTTTAAACAAAACACCAACATTACAGTCTGTCTATAAAGTCTTGAAAGAAAATTACTACTTTCTTCGTGATCTGTTAAATCTGACAGATACTGCTTACATATGGCAACAATTTTTCATACAAAATTTCTAGTTCCATTATAATTCATTTCAAGAATTTAAAGACAGACTGTACAAGACCATTACATAAGCTTGACATTGGAAACATATCCCCATATCCTGACATTTTGCGCCAACGACATATTGCTATTGATTGAGCACCACGTAACAAACTTTTTGATACAGTTCAATTTTGAATAATAGTGAGCCTATATTCATCTTAACGTAAATGGGGTGTAGAAAATACGTGTCAAAAATATTCAAACAAAAATGTTCAACCCAAAATGTGCAGCAAAATATTTCGCGTCTCAACAAATTATTGTGCTTGACAGTATCTCTCCTTGTCACGCCTTGGTGAATTTTCACATTTCTATCCTACTCTTAGATGACGTTAGACCTCCGCACGTCAATCGACGATTTAACAGCAAATTTATTTTTAAACATTTTTGTTTAAACCATTTTTGACGCATATTGTTGCTCGTCACCTATTTGGGGGTTCAAAATGCAATTAGCCGTTAGCTCAAACAATACAGCAATCGGACGCAAAGGTTAAAGTAAAAAAGCTCAATTCCCAAAAATCAAACGCCCACACCAATTCTACTACTACCAAAGAACACCAAACTACAAAAATAAAATAATCACACCAAGAAGCAAGGAAAAAAATGTATTTGCTTACCGATAGTCGGAATTAGTAGGCTCCATAGATCCTATTCTTACAACATGGCACACTAGAAATAGCTTTTCCCTTTTTATATCACCACCGAGATCCTGAAACAGATATCATAAGTTATTGACATAAATATGGCTCTCACATACAATGTAAATGCAATGTAAAGAAATATCTTCAATCTAATCTTCGATTTTGTATCTTACATAACGAGACAGATTTTTTGACATATAAAATGTCACTGACATATTTTTATCACTGATGTCACTAGCATAAAACAGATGTCACTGACATATAAAAGATGTCACTTACAGTAACGACGACTTGAGCTGGGCTAACATTATGAAGAGGCAGCCATCGCAGAAGCAAATATTCGGTCACTTTATTATGTTGAGAGTCATTAGCATGGTAAAGATGTGTCTGCCATATAAAAGACGATTCTTACAGTAAGGACGACTTGCGCCGGGCTGACATTATGCAGCGACCATCGCAGTTGCAAATTTTCAGTTAATTAATTATGCTGCGAGTCATATAGCGCTAGTAGCAACTCCGCCTGTTCTAACATACGACACTCTAAGTTGTATACCCGAGCTTATATTAACATATGACAGATGTCACTTACAGTAAAGACGACTTGAGCTGGGCTAACATTATGAGGCGGCCACCTCAACAGTAGATGTTCAGTTAATTTATTATGCTGCGAGTCATATAACGCTAGTAGCAACTCCGCCTGTTCTGACATGCGACACACGAAGTTGTGTATCCGAACGCAGACGGAGTAAGTGCGGGCGGTGGGCGGGGTCACGGGCGCGGGGGTACTTGGGGTAGTTTCCTGAAAATAATGTACAAATAAAGGCGTTCAGTGTTTACAAAATTATTACTTTATGTGTTACTTTCATTCAGTAAAAACGTTGAAAAGTATGGGAGAAAAAATATGCTATAAACTATAAATCGCATTACATACATACTGCAGGATGTTTGGAAGGGTGAAATTTAAATTAAGGGATGAACCAGCCGAAGAAACTCTGCAACTTTCCCGAAGAAACGTGGGTCGAAATATTAAAAAATAAATTTTTGTTCACCCATACAAAATGTACCAGCCTTCAGAATCAGGTTGTATATGAGCCCAAAATTAGCCCGAACTATGTTCAATGCAAAAAGTTGTTCAGTTTCATAGCCTGGTTCATGCCTTAAAATATTTGAAAAAAAAAATACACCCTGTATACAAACTTACCATATTCTTATCCAGCCTTGCGTTGGCTTCTTCGTGTAGAATATTCAGCTTGTAGATGGAGGTCTTGAGAGGGTCCACCAGCTGCCCGCCGGTCGTCCTTACTGCTAATTCCATGCCTAACGTTCTGTGAAACAAAGAGAAATGTGAGTCCTTGTTATTCGAGAAAAAAATATGATTACTATTATACTAAAAAATACTAACTATAGCTACCCACACGAAAAAAGAAAATAAAGATAGCTACTGCTATATAACAACGAACAAAATGTGGTGAATTTATATTCTTTGGTAAAATAAGTGAGCTACACCAATTTTTGAACCTTCATTTGTTACTCGTACACATACACAAATCACGCTAATATCCCTGGTAGGGTAGGCAGAGCGTTGACGACCGTGAAATTACGGTCGTTATCACCACGTCTGACAAAGGTGTAAGTATAAAAACATGATGATATTTTAAGAGGTGAACGCAGCTCATAAAACTAAAAATATTTTCTTTGAGGAACATTTGGGAAAATATGAAAAATAGAAAGGTTTTTCTAAACATGTTTTTCTTAGCATGTAGTCATACCTGTTTCCCTTATCTATGGTGAAGGTGGCAGTTCGGGCTACTCTTCTTAGCTGGTCTTGAGGCAACGCGCCGGATGCAGCTTGTGCTCGAAGTTCTAATAACGCTCGCATGCTTACTTCCATAAACTTGAACCGGTCGTCATTAGTCTGTAAAGAAAAGTTATTATTTCCTTATCTACGTACGTAGTACTAGTCGGCGCCCGTGAAAGACGGTTTTATAATTTGGGTTTGTGTCCTAGACTGTACTAATGTCTATAAAAATACTAAACTGACTTACATTTGCTGCCATTGAAATTGCAAAAAAATTGTTAGACATAAATAAACTGTATTATGCCAAGATAAATATTATGCGAAAAATGTTTATGACAAAGATATAATAGGGGAAAAGAATTATGCGAAACATGTTATGCTAAAACATATTAGTGGAAAAAACATTATGCTAACGAAAGGGATCCCCTTTATAAGATTGATCGGGTTATTTGTCTTCGACAAGGCCTGACATCACTTATTTCTATTACGTACAAAACATTAAAATAAACTTACAATATACAAGTTCTTCCAAAGTGGCAACCATTCTCTTAGTGTGAGTGCTATGTCGTGCACCACGCCCACCCCTCCGGCGGATGCCAAAATTGTGTTACCGCATCTGTAAACAAATAACATAATTATGAACTATAATCGTTTCCCGTAAGCATAAGGCGTTTTCCGTAGGAATAATCGTTTCCCGCAGGGATAAGGCGTTTTCCTGGTATAAACTTTTACTTAAAAACCTTCCCTCTATAGCTATAAAAACCGCGTCAAAATCTGTTGAGCTATTTAGGAGAAGTAAGCGATGTCCATGCCAGAAAGGTAGATAGAGAAACGCAAAACGCAACTTCATGTTTTTACACAGAGCGACTGCCATCTCTGCAGCCTAAAAGCTAAATTTACCCGAATCCTAGGTAAAGTCACATAATCACGATGTGATCTTACCTCCTTCACTAACCTTATTTTAATACTCTTTTAGAATGTTTTTCTCTCAATGACACCATAACTGCCGTGTGATGCCGGCTTAGAATAGCATCACCCCACATTCGTCCCGCGGGTGTCGTAAGAGGCGACTAAGGGACTCGAGAGTATTGGTGTATTACAATTTTTAGGCGACAGGCTGACAACCTGTCACTATAGTGATACACATACATGACTGCATCGAGTGGCGGATCTCGTACGATATTCTTGGCGCTCCCGGTATTTAGGTATAGGTAATGCATGTTAGTTTTAGTTCAGTTAGTTAGTACCTAATTTGATATGTTGCTTTGTTTTTAACGCTCTGCCTACCCCGCAAGGGATAAAGAGAGAAAGGGATAAAGGCGTGATATATGTTTAAATTTATGCAATACTCCATAGCAATTTCAATCAAAAAACGCTGAAATAATCTGGACTTCCCATTGCATTTTGCGTCGCACGTTATTTTGTATGGGAGGTCCTAAATTACATTCACATCTGGATGAAAAATTTAATATACGCGTTGGTTCAGCCATGGAACGCATTACTTTTTCTAACAAGATGGCTATTTCTCATATAACATTCAACAGCACAAAACGGCAGTCGAAAAGCGATAATGTTTCAATTAAAACAGCGGCGATAGTGATTCATATTACGATTATCAGAGGTCAGAGACCTGGGCAATTGGCTGACAAATCGCCCATCGTTCATATTCGTACTGACCTATGGCTGATAGTGATAATAGAGAAATCGGGACAGACCTAATTGTCTATTCTATCTGCTTTTATTTAATATCTCTTGGGAATGCAATAAAACAATATTTTGTATGTTATGCTAGTAAGTTGTGCTTGTGCCGTTATAGCAAACAGAGCATGCATTTTTTTAACAGTATTATGTTAGATTGTTGACTCCCTGAGATAAATGGTAGGTCTCGCTGTCGAGCGGCAGACTAACCAACTTTTTAACTAAATTGGCTGGGTTTTTTCTTCGCTTCGATTCTATTTCGGCCCCGCTGCGCTTCGATTTTCGATTTCGGCCCCAGGGTCATCAAATCTACACCGGACGGCTTGGTGGGGAGCAAGGGCTCACCCAGAAATGTTTCTATGGTTGTACAAGCAACCAGCCCAATCACGCTCTCGGCGATCCTTAAAGAGAATGTAATACATACTTCTCAACGCGGCACTCGCAGACAGCGACGTAGCACCTCGGGAAGGCTCCGACAGCGTCGCGGCGGAGACTCCGCCCCCAGTACCAGCCTTGGCACTCCGCTCGACGACCCTTAAGGAGAATGTAATACATACTTCTCAACGCGGCACTCGCGGACAGCGACATAGCACCTCGGGAAGGCTCCGACAGCGTCGCGGCGGAGACTCCGCCCCCAGTACCAGTGCTTGCACTCCGCTCGACGACCCTTAAAGAAAATGTAAAACATACTTCTCGACGCGGCACTCGCGGACAGCGACGTAGCACTTCGGGAAGGCGCCGAAAGCGTCGCGTCGGAGACTCCGCCCCCAGTACCAGTCTTGGCACTCCCGCTCAATGTGCACCAGCTCTCCGACCTCCAGCGCCAGGTGCGGCACCCGCGTGTGGGACGGGTGGTAGTTGTAGATCGCTGGAACGAAATAAAGGTAGGTTATTCACACATCACATCAGCTTATAGCTGCTGAACGTAGGCCTGTCTCAGGATACGCCATAAGGCACGGTCTAGAATTGTTCATTAGGATATAACATAAAATGGAACGGACAAGTTCCGTACCCTACGACTTACGAAATCATCTATCTATCACTCTTAGCGATAATCAGGTGGTTCAGGTAACAAACTATGAGCAATCTGACAAATGGCAAACATCAATTTTTCACCGTCATCTTAATATTTTATCGCGGC
Organism: Keiferia lycopersicella; assembly: GCA_029255805.1. Lineage (NCBI taxonomy): Eukaryota > Metazoa > Arthropoda > Insecta > Lepidoptera > Gelechiidae > Keiferia > Keiferia lycopersicella. The sequence continues at coordinate 4,028,569 of JARACZ010000028.1, forward strand.
ATATAGATAAATATTGCATACTATATTTATCTTTATGTTAAAGACCATTTATTACTTAAACTATTACATATAAAGAAACCGTTACTCCACTCCCAATTTTGCGTAGTGCTAGACTATCGTTACATCCTATGACATAAGAGTGACCAAATCCATAAGCTAATTTGTAGCAAAAATAGCCAGCTCTCATATTTGGATAACAATAGAAAGCCTGGATACCATGTAGAAGACAAGAGGTTGAAAAAATATAAGTACCTACTCGTACTATTTTGTTTTCACGAGAGAAAAGATTTCAGGTTGTTTGTCCAGCAAAAAGACTAAAGTAAAGCAAAAGTCCTATTATTAGTCTTGCAAGAAAGCCGGACAACAATTCTTGCTCACTGTATTGGGAAGGTTATAAACTTTTCTAAATATTTGTTGGAAATGTTTTGACTGTGATCTTAAGACTTATGTAGATTATTATTATTATGAGCCTGTACTGTCCCACTGCAGGACAAAGGCCTCTCCTCTTTTCCCACGCCTCTCGGTCTAGTACCAAGTTTTGCCAGTTTACGTAGATTACACTGAGAAAATTTGCATCATTCTCCGTGATCATTCTTTACTTATCAATCATCTTTACTTACCTACCTGTTAGTTATTTTGCATCCGCTAACACTACTACGTATTCTGTGACTTCACATAGAATTCCGGAAGTACCACAAAATAACATCACATAAAGTCTTTCAATCAATAAAAGCACGTACGTACAAGGAACAATTAGGACTCCTTGAGGAATGCGTGAACCAGTGAGTCATACACTACACTACACTACACGCACCAAATTCGAGTCGTTCGCGCCGTGAATGTTTGATCACAGTATTGTAGAACTAGAAAGGAACAGATTTGGCAGGTAAAAAAGAAAAACTTGATGAATTTCTTTACTGTCTGCGCCTCGCGAGCGCGCGAAATTAGCGCGCACTAAGTGCTACTTCAAGTGGTTGCGGTTTGAATGCTGAGAGGAGGAGAGGAGGGCTAGGTTGTGATAGAGGTGGCAGGTAAAAAGAACTTGATGAGTTTCTTTCAAGGTTTCTTTACTGACAACGCGTCGGGAGCGCGCCAAAATAGCGCGCACTGAATGCCACTTACAAGCTCGCGCTTTGAATCTAGAGCCGAGCTATAGTTAGAGTTAGTATTGTTTGGTAAGGTTAAGCAGCGATAGAGCAGGTAAATAAGAAAAGTTCAAGAGTTACTTTACTCAGTCAGCACACTACGCGTCGTGGAACAAATCGCGCGCACTGTGTACTACTCGTGCTTTGAATGTGGAGCGGAGGAGAATAGGGCTAGGAAGCGATAGAAGTGACAGATAAATACAAAAATATGTAGTATTTTCACTTACGCGCGACACTACGCGTTGTAGATCAACTGAATTTTTAGAGGAGGAGATTAGGGTTAGGGAGCGATACGATACCTGTCGCAGGTCAGGTAAATGTGAAATAGAAAGAAGCGTGTCCAATAATTTATTTATCTCCGACAGAATCTTCGAATCTCTGGATTTTTCTGTCGGCTGCTATTTTGGATGACTTGGACATATCATGCTTTCATTCTTTGTGAGATAGGTGACCATGGTACTTCAATGCACCGTCAAATGTACCTATCATGTTACATTCGTCAGACATTCGGACAAATGCTTGCCTATTTGACAAGTTTTTTACAATGGGTGTTCAAATAATTTTATTTTCATATGTGTACAAAATGAGGTTTTTTTACTTTGTTATAAAGTCTTAGTAATAATAAAATAAATAATTGTATGCCGCTTCTATGAGAGTTGTACGTTCTGCAGTAAACTGAGACAATATCGCACCTGTTACTCGATATATGTAATCTAATAGCTGGTATATCTGTACGCATATTATTTTGATCATTATATATTCATGGAAGCTGTGTGATGCCAGCTCAGAATAGCATCACCCCATTGCAACCCGTAGATGTTGCGGGTGACTCGAACATAATAAATCCAGGATCTACGTCTAATCCACACCACACCCCTAACGCTTTGCAAAAGTCCCGATACGAACCACCTTGCACTGCTATACGCCAAGCTGCCTGCCTTCTCTTGCGATAGAGATCTAGGAGGGATGATAATGAAGCCTATTGACCGACTGACCACGGAGGAAGGAACAGGGTAGCAACCCGCCTGGTCGGGTGTTGTGACTAGGGGACCGACTCGTTCGTCCGGATATTTGGAAGTGATGTTCACCAAGTGACGACGGAGGAGGGAACAGAGTAGCAACCTGCTTGGTCGGGTGTTGTGACCAGGGGACCGACTGGTCAATCCGTACATATTTGAAAAAGACGTATAATGGCTGAAGTAGCTGTGCGAGGAAGATATACCTACACTACAATCTTCACAAGAGTCGTACTTTTGAATCAGGAGAAATTCGTTTTCATGTGCGCCAGCCAGACCACACCATGTGGGGCCGGCTTAGAATAGCACCACCCCAATTCTACCTGTGTGCGTCTAGAAGACGACTAAGAGGTGAATTCAAGAACCGGCAGCAGTGTAAATATTTTCGACATCTTGCACCGCGCTCGCCAATCTATCGGCCAACGGGACGACGAAATACGTGCAATTGGAAGAGGCCCAAGTCCACCATGTCCACCAGTGGACTGTTGGGGCTGTAGAAGTAGTAGCAGTAGCCAGATCATGGACAATTACTAGTCTAATCATTCGTAGCACACGTAGGTATATACTAGACGAATCCATTTACATACGGCCTTGACATGAATCAATTCGAGTAACGAAAAGATTTGCAACTTTACAGGTGCACCTTTGTTTGTATGAGCAAGTTGGTAGTATAAATAAACTTGTGTCTCTATTTTACGCATCTTGTTGCAAATATTTTAATAACTTTTTTAAATAAGGAAAAAGAACCAGGCGGATGCTATATGTCGTGTGATGCCGGCTTAGAATAAAATCATCTGATTTCTCCCGAGGGTGTCGTAAGAGGTGACTATGGGATTTTATGTGTATTAAAACTTTAGGCGACAGACTGACGATCTTTCACTACAGTGGTACACGATCATCTTGAAAGGACTCTCAATATTTGTCAGACGTGTGGATAGGGACCGTGTTTTTACGGTTGTTAACGCTCTGCCTACCCCGCAAGGGATACGGGCATGATATGTGTGTGTGTTTATGTGTGTTGCAGTAATAATATTTTCCCTGTACCGTAGTCACAACAATATAATAATGTTGCCCTCCATTGGCATATTGGGGCCGCATGAATATTGGCAATTGGACTTCCTCAGGTGGCCACGGAAGTCACGGAAGGGGGGCCATGGGTGTTGCCAGACAAACAGCGGCTTTAGTTTATATTCTACACTTTTAAATTACATCCATTGGTTACGTTTGGCGATAACGCAACTAAAAAGCTAATATTAACGCGTTACGGAGAAAAATTACTCGGCAGACTGAAGGACCCTAAAACCAAAGAACCCTAAGTTCACAAAGTGAATCACGAAGTCACTTTTTAGTTTTTCGATACGGTACCCTAAAAATTGCGGCTTAATCACCCGATTGTCCGTAAGTAAGTTGCTTCCGTGCTTTGAATGGCACGTTAAGAAGTAGGTCCCGGTTGCTGTCTATGATCACTTAGGTACACGGCGGCCGTTACACAACCATGTCAAAAGCCTGCTACTTCTATAAGGCGGTTGAAAAATTCTGACACTAGGGTTCATCGGGTCGTTGAACGACTCGGTGTCCCACACCAAAAGAAAGACCCAAATAATAATGGAGATAGAAGACAGATTATTTCTAAAGCAAGACATATCATCAGGAAGGATAAATAATTGTAAAGAATCTGGCACACAGACAGAGACGCAAATGTGATGATGATGATGATGATCTCTCCGACCGATTTCGGCCATGGCGACCACTTCAACTCCTAAGCAGATCGGCGCAGATGACGCGCCCGGAGATGGCTATTGTAGCCAATTTTGGCAGTAAACTCCCGTGCACAGTGTGGACACAGTCAATAGTCTAAACCTGTGTTTACTATGTACTATTGCTACTACATCAACCTACCCATTTAATGGAGTAACTTATAAGTTATTACATACAAAACTCAGTAAAACCAGTATACTAGTAATAACTTTTTTTTAAAGAGAACCGACTTCAACGGACGTAAAAAGTGCGAACCTCCACTTTTCGTCGGTTAATATGCCTAAAACCTAAGTCTGACAAACACTTTTCTGCAAACCGCATCAAAATCGGTTAATTCGAACGCGAGATAGTGTTACATACATACAGGTCAAACTTAGGGTGTTCTTTTTTTGAAGTCGGTGATAAACAGTATAAGTTGGTCCCTTAGATTGATGTGTCGTAATTAGTTCATGAAATCAATTGTATGGTTACAGGCATAACACAAATTAACAATTAATTAACTTAGTACAATTGCTAATCACGTGAGACCACACGCCATTTGCGTTTGTTTTTGTAATCACTATAATTAACTTCCTTCTTTGTGATTTATTGCATTTAAAATACAACAAAAAAACATACTGTTATATAACGAAAATTTACAGTAGTAAGAATGTGTATTTAGGAGAGATAGATTATGCAAAAATAAATTGTCTTTGCGATGAAAAAAAATCCTTACATCCATCATAGTACATACATACCTACAAATATCACGCCTTTATCCCTTGCGGGGTAGACAGACCGTTAACGGCCGTAAAAATACGGCCGCTATCGCCACGTCTGACAAATAATTTAATGTTTGAGATAATTTTTGTATCACTATAGTGACAGGTTGTCAGCCTGTCGCCCAAAAGTTGTAATACACTTAAAACCCCTTAAGTCCCTCAGTCACCTCTTACGACACCCACGGGTAGGAAATGGGGTGATGCTATTCTAAGCCGGCATCACACGGCAACATTCGCCAAGAGAATAAAAAAAAAAAATTATAATTAGGATAAATTATAAAAAACATTCCAATAGAGTATACTTAGTAGATGGATAGTAGGAATATTTAGTTATTTTAAAAGGAAGTTTATACAAACAATTAAATATGTTTTGAAGATGGAACAGGAAGGAAATAGTCTACAATATTGACAACAACTATTAATTGAACTTTAAAATAGCAACAATAAAAATTTAAAGGCACATGTTTCTATAGAATAGAAATGTTACAGGGATATTGAAGTGATTCCTAAGTTCCATTAGAAAATTAAAAAAAAACAGAGAACACTTCTGCAATCAAAATTATGTTTCTTACAAAACTATCCTGGTAGACAGAGTCTTGCTCAGTATTTTTGCTGTTTAAAATTACTTTTAACCAACTTCAAAAAAAGAAGGTTCTCAGTTTGACATGTATGTTTGTCCGTGATTATCTCGCATTTGGATGAACTCATTTTGATGTGAGTTTCAGAAAAGTATTTGCCAGACTTAGGAGAAGTTATAGGAATATTAACCGAAAAAAAATTGAGGTTCGCACTCTTTACGTCCGTTGAAGTCAGTTCGCTTTTTTTTAAGTTATTCCTTTTACAAATCTATATATTTAACACACGAAACAAGATCGTTTGAAAATTGGTTTCAAGAAGTACAGTGTAACAGAATGTGTAGTTCAAACTATTGTTTCAAACAAAAACTAATAACAATATTTTATAACATTGTCAACTTCCCCATATGCAAGAAACTGTTTACATTATCTTTAGTTTAGTTTATCAACAAAAGCTTGTGCAATGAGATTAACTTTTTCAGTTGTATAGATAAATACTGATGTGATAATGAATTATCAGGTACAGTATAGTTATACAATGGGAATACAATCATAAATTTGATACTCTGACCAAATGTTGTAAAACAAAAGTTAGAACCTGATTTTTTTAAGAAAGGATCTGTAAATGGCGGCCAATCCTCATGCTTTCTCTTTCCCACTGAGACTCGAACATATACCAGGTGTTCATGCTTTCTCCCTCACACATAGGTAACCGCCACCATTTACAGATACTTTCTTTAATTAATGCCGTTATTTACAGCTTTATTAGCAGAGTAAGTAAGGCATTTTTTCCTCACATTTCGTTCAAATGTTTTTATTTTAAGCAGTTTTTATAAAACACTGGTATGCTAGTAAAAAATAGGTGCTAAAGATTGGCCTCTATTATCCATAACTTTTATTCAGTTCCTGCTTAAGACGGTCACAGAATTATGACACTGAATGTGACAAGATTAAAAAATAAATGTTTACAAACGTAAAATGCATTTTAATAAATCTAGGTTTTACTCCGGCTTAACTCAGACTAATTACATCTTAGCTTAAAAATTGTAAAGTAAAAAAATATTTTAGTCAAAAGTTTTCAGTCCTCATATTTTTTCACATATTGCCCTGAAGGGTTGATACTAATCATAGTTATCTATTTTATTGCAATATAATGATTTACTTAAAAAGTTGACAAAATTCTCATCTAATACCTGACCTGTTATGAAATTGTGCTCCTAAGTTATTAAAACTAGTAGGTTGTAAATTATCATCACCGTACATACAACATTCTTTCAATCAAGGTCCATAGTAGTCCAAGAAACAACCTAATCATCGAAGCCTATGGGAGTGGCCTTAGTAATAAATAACATTTAGACTTATTAACAATTTAATATAAACTTGAACCTTAGACTAGTAGAATATCTCTAATAAGGAATGTACAAGAAATCTAAAGGCATTATGAGACAATGTTTATATTTGTCTAGCTTCGCGGGAGGTAAAAAAAACACTTGTTGCTCATCTTCTTACTCTCACAGTAATGTACAGAAAGTACCCAAAAAGCAGCGTATCTAAATTTATTACTTACCAACTGCATAGCACTCCTCATTTTCGATTTTTCTCCACACAGTCATGCTGATAAAACACAAGGATTTTTATTTTGGTAATTTTGTGAATATCGTCATTTTTATCGCGACTTTACTCTTGTCAAAACAGACATGGGTTGCCAGTACTGCATTACGAAAAAGAGTTGTGTGGTTATGATTTATATTTTTCCGACTTCAAAAAAGAGGGTTTTCATTTTGGTGGTAGTTTTTTTTTTGTTTGTGAGATGCAGATATAACAAATTGGTATTTGAAACGCACAATATTTGAACCATAATAATATACAGGGGGTTAGTAAAAGGAACGGCCCTCCAAACGGCAAAACAGAAAGGGTCTGCATGCAGAAAAATCTGATAGCTTTCCCTTGGTGCCTTTGTCAGAAAACATGAACAACAAACAGAGAAATAACTGAAGTTGTACAGTTTCGTGGAGTATACTAAATGCATAGTTATTCAGCATCGTTAATGCTCTGCCTACCCCGCAAGGCATAAAGGCGTGATTTATGTATGTATGTATACTATTGCTTATTATTGCCACCATAATATCATTAATATAGAAAACAAGAATGATTGATGATGTGATTGATTTTTGGGTACCGTTAAAAATCTTTAATATAAAATAAATAACTTTTTTAAAAAGAGGACCGAATTCAACGGACGTAAAAAGTGCGAACCTCTATTTTCCATCAGTTAATATGGTTGCAATTGCAGCGGAGGGGCCTTTCTTTTCTCGATTCCATGTTCAAGTGGTAAAGATGAATCATAAAAATAATAATAGCAGCAATTGACTTAGTACATTTTATTTCTATTGTATTTTCTTTGATTAGTTTTTTTTCAACATGATTTAGCATATTCTCCTTGCACCACAGATAATAATAACAAAAAGGCCGCGCCGCGCCACGCATTCATAGTGCAGTTTCACCTTAACTATTACTTCATCTTTACGTGCTAGCTATTTTTTTACGTGTGCGGGATCCTAATAGCTTAACCCTTTGCTCACGATTAGGCCCATTACTCTTCTAACCCTATTATTAATAACGCGTAGTGTACTGGCATTTCATTAATACACAATATATATAAAATGTTGACTGCAGCCGATAACAAACCGATTTTTTTTTCTTTTTAAAATTCCTATTAAAAGCCTCATATTTTTTGCTAAAGCAAAATCCAAAAATCGCTGGTAAGAGAGCATTCTAACAATGTAGACCTTAGCTGTAAACGAGCTCAGCTGGCAATCCTAAAACAGACATTTTGTCTATGGTTAATCTTGCTTTTTCATCAGTATTCGAGGCAAAAGTACACGAAGCTTAATTATGGTTATTTAAAAAAAAATAACCGCTCAAGAGCGTGTCGGACAAGTCTATCTCTAGAGTTTAGTTTTAAATATTTTATACACAGGCTTCGAGCAACACGGTCTTCCGTCCCGTATTCCGGTGTTATGAAGATAGGATCTATAAAAATAAAAATTTCTTCAAGAACTTTTTTACCATACTTAAATTGATTATATGGAAAAGTTATGATTATGACAAAGTTCGATTTGTTTGATCACTATGTACAGAAGTTTTTAAACTACCATTCTAGTATGTGTACCTACACACTACCAAACCAATTAAAAGAAAAGTTACTGTAATCACATTTATTACACTTTCGTGATACAAACACTGATACAAACATCAAATATATCATAGCACATTAATATTGAGGTGCTCTTAGCCCCCAACACATACACTGTAACGGGTAAACACACACACATATCACGCATTTATCCCTAGCGGGGTAGGCAGAGCATTAACAGCCACAAATATACGGTGGCTATAGCCACTTCGGGTACATATTAGAATAAACATCCACAATGAATATATGCATCAACCTAAAAGGATATTAAGCTCCGAAAAATTCTTCATTTCACTTAGCTGACTAAATTCTCATTCAGAATCTTCAGCAGATTCAACACTGTCTTCTTTGTCATCATCATCATCGTCGTCATCATCGTCATCATCGTCATCATTATCATCATTATCATCATCATCATCGTCATCATCATCATCATCATCATCATTCTGAATATACAAAAAATCATCATTGCCAATATTGGGCTTCACTGTAGTTTTCTCCGTAGAAGTAGATGGTAAATCAATTTTCTCATTTACCAGACTGTTCATTGTATGTGGTAACACTACGTTATAACCCATAGGTATTGTCATAAACTCTCTCCGCTTGACAAGTGCCTCACTTGGCTTCTTAACAGGTTTTTCATTTCCTTCTCTTGGAGGCTCATTTGACAGCAACATAGGCCACATGAACAATGTATTGAACCTGTCCATGAAAAGTTGGACTTGCTCCTTTACTAATATATTCCGTTTCATGTATTGATGCAAGCTTGACGATTTGCAGTTTGGGTTTGATTTGTCACTAGCAAACGCCATTATTTTCCGGCACCCGGTTATTGTGGAGTAGTTTGGCGGAAGCACATAGTTATTTTCAGTCAATCTATTGCCACCCCAAATGTCTGGTGGGTGAATTTGTGTTCCCACTGTGATGACATTAGTTGCAGCCTTCCTCGAATATGACTTCACTTTCACTGTAATTGTCTCTGAATCTGGTTGTTTTAAATTGGGATATTTCACAGCATACATACTAGTCTCGAAAGTTTGCCTTTTTATTTTGGCTTTGAGCAATATCAATAATTTTCGAAGGTTTATTTCATCTATTCGTGTATTCGTAGGCATAGGCATATCTATTTCAGACACGTCATGGTCAGACATTGTTGGGTGCAACTCTTCTTCTTTTACATTTTCGGTGATTAGGGCTGCAATGATGCCATGCTCAATCATTTCCTCCGGTGAGTCTTTTGTAATCTTCTTAGATCTCTTGGTGTCAATTTCGCATTTGATTCTTTTCTTTAGTTTTTCAACTGCCAACGTCATGTCTGATTCAACTTTGCCGTGTGTCAATCGCCGTGCTCCTCTCCGAGGTGCTCTGGAAATGTCCCTCGTTGGATGTTTCTTCATCCATTTGATCAAAGTCACATACCTAGCTCTCAATTGATTTCTGTCTTTATTGGGAAAGTGTTGTGTGATGTTTGCATAATTGATATACATAGATGAGTCTTGATTAGCCATTAGTTGAATGAGTTTCTGGTCCTCTTTGCACGTCCAAACTACTGAAGTCTGTGTGGTGGAGTTCAATACATGGTATCTTGCACGCAATTGCGCTGAAGAACGTCCGGGAACAAACTTTGCAATTTGTTTGAAGTTTGGACCAAATTTACTAACACCTGTAAGTAGTACAGTGTCTTCTTCCGGAAGGAATCTACCTTTTCTGAATTCCAAAAGTCTTGCATACTTATTGTATATTTGAATTTTAGTTCTGTTATCCATTGACGAAGAGACTTTACCCCACGGTATGTAATGATCTTCTTTATAGTACTCAGTGAGTCTCCGAAGGTACTCTTCTTCCTCTTTTGACCATTTTTGGCCTGTTGAGTTACCTCCCATGTTAGTGCGATAGTAAACAAAACATTGGTAACCGGAGCGTCCGGTTCCTAACTCCTGAGCAATTTTATCCCAATCTTGTAGTTCGTTTCTTAATGCAATTTGACGTAGTAGTGCATGTTCTGATTTACTCCAGTTCTGCTTATTAATTGAGGGATGTAAAAATAATTTCCATATGGAGCGATATTCTTCAGGTGTATGTCTAAAGTTGAGTGCAATTGCTATCGCCTCCCAGTCATACTCTTTATCCAAAGGAAGGACTATATCTTTATCAAGAGCTGATTTACCAACATTATTGATTTGTTTTTTGATTTCCATGATTTCTTTCTGTAAATTTTTACTGTCTGCCTTCTTAGTTTTTCTAGTTAACTCTTTAAGTTTTGATTCCAGTTCTGTCTTTCTGATTTTACGAGACATTTTCAAAATCTGTGTGAGTAAGTCTTGTTTGTCTTTTACTGTCCACCCGGCTAGGCATGCTATGTTTGAGTAGTCATACATTCCTGACTCTTGCATTGTAATGGTATCTTCATTATCTGGTGCTGGAAAATTGTCCTTGTCTCTGAAATATGGCTTCCCACAGTAAACATAACGAAAGACTTGTTCCGCTTTTTCAGTTTTTTGTTGGTTTACGGATGATTGATGAATACCGGCGAGACGACTTCGGCATTCTTTTAGGCGAACTTGTAGCACTTTGTAAAGGTCGTGATATTTCGTATCCAAGTTTTTGTTCAGCTCCATGGCTTTGTAAGCAGTATTTAAATCATTGGCTGTAGAACTAGGTTCGGTACTGCAGCTGGCCAGTACATCAGGTTCAATAGCTTGGCTTAGCTTCCTCAGGTCTTCTTCTCGAGCTTCTTCATCGGTGGAGCTACCATCAACATCGGTATACTCTGAATCACTCATGTTTTAGTAATAAAACCAGGTAATCTACAGAAAGAAACAGAACAATGTTGATTATTGATCGCCTTTCGCCGAATTTTTGAAAGATACGCCAGCCAAAGAGAAGCAAAACAATTTCTTCTCCTTTGGCTTCTCATTGATTGAATTTGAAAGATTGACTGAGACTGACAGCGAAAAATCAATCCATAACATAACACCGATTTTGGTTCAGCACTAGTTTGCCTGTATGATTTTCTTCAATCATTCATTTATAGTACTGCCAGATATAAGACAAAAGCTTACTTCCGTAGTATTTTAAGTAGCTTGTAGGTTTCTTATTAGTTCTTTTTCTTCTATGATGGGCAGAGCAAACATAACATAGACTTATTTTGCCTTTCTAAATCTTGAAAGCTACGAATCACCAAAGGTGCATTTTATGTCTGTATTTAATTTGCTATACTATACTAGATTAGTTTATATGATTTGTCGTAGTCTGTCTGGCAGCCCTCAATTCAATTGTTGTTGCGGTTAGGTAGGGGGTGTGTCCAACCAACCAAAATACTAATAAAATATTACGAGATTTATCATGAAAATTGACATAAATTAGTTCAATTCACATACTATATTACTATGGCAGCTGTTAACTATTTAGTCATATTGTTTGCGTTTGCTGGTAAGTGAAAAAAGAGTCTCCTAAACACCAAGTTTCCTGCATGCATGTTTTCACTTTATTATTAAACAAAAACTTCTTATTTGTTCAATAAAGCTTCGTAGGTTACTGTAGAAAATTATCTGGCTTCTACAGGACGTCACTTCTCAATCTTTTAACTTTATTTTATACATTATTTTCGTTACAAATTATGTGACTCATCCTTGGAGATAACCATTATTTTTCATACAAGTAACTTTCTTATCGGAGGTTCCTGAAGTTCAGTGGTCAGAGAGTCGAGTTCATGGAGAATCGTAATATAATATATATTTTACAGAAGAATGTCATTTATGCATTTATCCATCTTTTTTATTTCATCCAGATGCAGCCCAAGAATATTACGTAGACAAGGGTGTCACAAATATCCTGAATGGGAATGCAATACCGAAAGTAGAGGGCCAGGACATGATAACATGGTGTACCACATCCAAATTGGAACTGGCTAAATGTGAGAAGTTGAGGAATGCCTCTTTGCTAGACCTGGGGCTTTTTGGAAAGGATTTTATTGAGCTACAGTGTAAACGAGTAAGTTATCAATAGATAAGTAAAGTAATATTATAAGCTTTAGATTATAAGATAAATTAATAAAGAAACTGTAATTATTTCAACCAATGGACCAAATTGAAATTGAACAACTCCCGAGAGAACATACATCACAATTTGAATAAAATTGTAAACCGAAATGTTGATCTTCCATACAAAATAGCATAACACTAAGCCATTTTTAAAAGTACCTATGTATGTATGTAGTCAATCACTTTATTGTACCACAAAATAATTTACAAAATCATTAAAAGAAACAAAACTATAAGAGGCACAAAAGCGGATTTATCCCATTAGAGATCTCTTCCAGTCAGCCTTCGAGATACCTGAGGATATGTTATTTTACGGGTAAAGTAGTTCAGTTTCATAGGCACATTCATTCATAAAATATTTTTGATGATGATATGAATCGCTAATTACACCTGTATGTGGATTAGAGGAGGCCTTTGTTGACAAACGGCAAACTGATGATGATAATTAAGTATAGAAATGAAATGCAATATTTATTGTGATGGTAATATCAGTAATAAAAGGCTTTATTATTATGTGGATTGAAACAATTGGTATTTAATATGTTCCAGGCATTTGACACAGAGGAGTGCATGAGCTGGGTGGACCAGGGCAAGGCCTCCCTGCTGGGTCTGGATGCTGGCGAGGTGTATGTGGCGGGCAGGTTCCATTCACTGGTGCCTATTCTACAGGAGGTAAGGTTCTTGATGTGTATTGCATATTTAGGTAACACAATGACTACATGTCATTATGCTGATACACAGTCTTCTGAAATGACTACCAAACACTGTTGGATACAGTGTAAATGGCTGTTTTTACGGCTTTTTCCGCCAGGGATATAAGCCGTGTGATGCCGGCTTAGAATAGCATCACACTTTTTCCTACCCGTGGGTTTCATAAGAGGCGACTGAGAGACTTGAGGGTTTCAATTGTATTACAACTTTTGGGCGACAGGCTGACAATGTCTCAAAAATTATCTCTATATTTGTCAGATGTCAGTTGTCACAACATCGACCTTATTCTTGCGGCCGTTTGCGTAGGCGTAGGCTACGTAGGTGTGATATATGTATGTATGTATGATATAAGCGTGATACAATGCAATGCATGTGAATACATGCACGTATATTCTTCAAACAGAGTAAATCTTGTTAGTAGAGTAACTTCCAAATGTTCCAATCTTCCCTCTTCTCTGCTAGAGCCTTGACCTGATAAGACAGCAAAAGTCAATGTTGTTAATGAGGTTCATACCAGGAAATCAAGTGTCTAACTGAAGTAACCATTATACCAGTAAATTTAGATTGTAACAAAGATACATTTTGTAAGATTCTAATAAGATATTTCATATGTATGTGAAGGAGAACTCTGATCCTTAGATTGTAGAGCCAGTAAACCTCATATAAGGACAAATATATTTACCACAATTTTTTCTTTAATCCTTGCAGCTGTACGGTCGCGGGGAGCCCTACCAATACGCAGTAGCGGTAGTCAAGAGAGGCTCTCTGCCACAAGTGAACCAAGCGTCCGGGCTGCATGCACTGAGGGGGGTAAAAGCCTGTTTCCCGGGCGTGGGGTCGCTCGCTGGCTGGGTTATGCCTATTCATGTCGTAAGTATCTACCTACTTTTTATTTATTCATTTAAAAATTTATTGCACACAAGAAAATTTATAAACACATTAAAGAAATAGTGAATCAGGTACTGCTTATTTGTAAAGAAATTTCTTACAGCAGACCTAAGAACTGTGATTTGATTGTGGATTGTCGGTCTTAAAAACAAAGTCCCAAAACGATAAGAAATTGGCATTAATTAGCAAATTGGCTAAAATTTAAAGCTTTTGACTCATGTTCAGTTTAGACATCTTGGACTACAACTTAAGTTCAATCAACAAAGGCAGATCAGACTAAGGTCTGTATTTATAAATCGCACTCAACTCTGAGATTGATCTGAAGAGTGATTTTGACAAAATATTTGTCTATACTAACAGCATCTCAAAGTACTCATCGCACGTAAGATCGATCTCAGAGTTGAGTGGGGTTTATAAATATGGGCCTAAGTTCTACATTTCAGTCACTGGATTATCTTTTTCTTCTTCTCTTTTTCATCAGCATAGTTTTGCCCACTGTTGGGCATATGCCTCTCACAATCTTCTTAGGATTATCATAAGGTTTCTAAATAAGTATGATATTTTCAGCTAATGCAAGAAGGTGGTTTGAAAATAACCGACTGCAACAACCATGTGAAATCAGCCACAGATTACTTCGGAGAATCGTGCGCACCTAACTCTTTGAAGGACATGTATAATCCCATTGGAGACAATTCTGACAAGTATGTTCTACACTTATTTACATTTGTACATTTCTTATTTCTAATAATTGACTGGTCAGCCCTTACCTTTCTTTAGATGATACTAACGGCCCGCTCAGCGGTTGCACCCGTTTTTTTCGTGAGGCAAGACGTTTTTCTAGCATGTATTAAGTCTATTAAAAAAAAACGCATCAAAATCTGTTGCGCCGTGTGATAAACGAATAAAGCGACTACGTTTATGTGATGATGATGACAACTCGAGCACTTTGTAATTTCATTCCATAATATACGTAGGCTACATGCTGACGAAGAAGAAGAAGAAGAAGAATAGGCTACATTCCTGACAGGTCAAATAAGCTACTATTCCAAATGATCTATAACGGTATGATGCATGAAAAACTGAACGGTACTATGTATTTGGATGACGTTAAAACACCTAATTTTATATGATTTTTCTGTTTATTATTTTACAATTTGAATATATCGAAAAATTATGAATGAAGTCCGTTGTATTTTTGGCATACAACTTATAGATAAGGTGTAAAAATATTAGCTGCAAATATTTTAACGGGCGAATCAGTCCATGAAGCTGAACAACTTTCCCCAGAAGAAGAAGCATAGGTTGAAATATGAGAGAAATTTTTTGATCTCCCATACTAATTGACTTGGTTGGTTGGTAATTTTGTATGAGAGGCCAATTTTTTTTTATATATTTCGACCTATGTTCCTTGGGGAAAGTTGTTCAGATTCATGGGCTGTTTCACCCCTTAAAGTATTTGCAGCTAATATTTTTCACCTTATATTTTATTAAAGACCCAGGAAACTAGCGAATTCCAATTTGTATTAAACTAACTTCCAGGCTATGCCAGCTGTGTACGGGCGGCGCGGGCGTCCGTTGCACGCTGCAGGACCCCCACGCGGGCTACGAGGGGGCGCTGAAGTGTCTCGTGGCCAACGGGACGGGGGAGGTCGCCTTTGTAAGGGACACCACCATACAACACGCACTGCTTTCACATAAGATACTTGGTGAGTAGTCTAATCTAAACGATTAAATTTATACGTCAGCATTTAAGTTGAAACAATGAGTTCTGAAGACGAAAGGTCCAGGCTGTTTCATCTATGAAAATACATCTGTGAAAATTTTACTTCATGTTGTGAGGAAATAAAATAATTTTTATTTTTTATTATTCATTTCATATCTTTGTTTCGAATCATCAGATAAGGATGTGTCCATACGACAATCTTTTAGGACTGAATTCAAGTCCGCAATTTTATTATCAGTGTGGTTACGTCTTAAAGCTCTGCAGGTCGAACTTAACTACTGTATATTAAATTTATACGACCGTCGCCTGACTTAGGCCTGCTGTACTTTCTAAATCTCATTTTTCTGTATTAGGGAATGCATTGTTTATTTCAATAAAAAGCTTAACACAACAAACATTGTTTTGTTAGTTTAAAAACAAAAAACAAAAAAATATATATTGCGGGTCAATTGCTTGGCTGATTCGTTCAGTATATTCTATTTAACATCTGTGATTATAGCAATTACTTTTTATAACAAAAACCTGCGGCTACAACGTCAAACTTTTTTTCCCAAGGCGGGGTAACGGAAGACCAATTCGAGCTCATCTGTCGAGACGGCGCGCGCATGCCGGTGACGGCGTGGGAGCGCTGCCACTGGGGCCGCGTGCCCGCCGACGCCGTCGTCACCAGCAGCGCCGCCACGCCCGAACAGCGCCGCAGGTACAAGCAGGGAGCTGCTCTGTGAGACGTGGGAGCGCTGCCACTGGGGCCGCGTGCCCGCCGACGCCGTCGTCACCAGCAGCGCCGCCACGCCCGAACAGCGCCGCAGGTACAAGCAGGGAGCTGCTCTGTGAGACGTGGGAGCGCTGCCACTGGGGCCGCGTGCCCGCCGACGCCGTCGTCACCAGCAGCGCCGCCACGCCCGAACAGCGCCGCAGGTACAAGCAGGGAGCTGCTCTGTGAGACGTGGGAGCGCTGCCACTGGGGCCGCGTGCCCGCCGACGCCGTCGTCACCAGCAGCGCCGCCACGCCCGAACAGCGCCGCAGGTACAAGCAGGGAGCTGCTCTGTGAGACGTGGGAGCGCTGCCACTGGGGCCGCGTGCCCGCCGACGCCGTCGTCACCAGCAGCGCCGCCACGCCCGAACAGCGCCGCAGGTACAAGCAGGGAGCTGCTCTGTGAGACGTGGGAGCGCTGCCACTGGGGCCGCGTGCCCGCCGACGCCGTCGTCACCAGCAGCGCCGCCACGCCCGAACAGCGCCGCAGGTACAAGCAGGGAGCTGCTCTGTGAGACGTGGGAGCGCTGCCACTGGGGCCGCGTGCCCGCCGACGCCGTCGTCACCAGCAGCGCCGCCACGCCCGAACAGCGCCGCAGGTACAAGCAGGGAGCTGCTCTGTGAGACGTGGGAGCGCTGCCACTGGGGCCGCGTGCCCGCCGACGCCGTCGTCACCAGCAGCGCCGCCACGCCCGAACAGCGCCGCAGGTACAAGCAGGGAGCTGCTCTGTGAGACGTGGGAGCGCTGCCACTGGGGCCGCGTGCCCGCCGACGCCGTCGTCACCAGCAGCGCCGCCACGCCCGAACAGCGCCGCAGGTACAAGCAGGGAGCTGCTCTGTGAGACGTGGGAGCGCTGCCACTGGGGCCGCGTGCCCGCCGACGCCGTCGTCACCAGCAGCGCCGCCACGCCCGAACAGCGCCGCAGGTACAAGCAGGGAGCTGCTCTGTGAGACGTGGGAGCGCTGCCACTGGGGCCGCGTGCCCGCCGACGCCGTCGTCACCAGCAGCGCCGCCACGCCCGAACAGCGCCGCAGGTACAAGCAGGGAGCTGCTCTGTGAGACGTGGGAGCGCTGCCACTGGGGCCGCGTGCCCGCCGACGCCGTCGTCACCAGCAGCGCCGCCACGCCCGAACAGCGCCGCAGGTACAAGCAGGGAGCTGCTCTGTGAGACGTGGGAGCGCTGCCACTGGGGCCGCGTGCCTGCCGACGCCGTCGTCACCAGCAGCGCCGCCACGCCCGAACAGCGCCGCAGGTACAAGCAGGGAGCTGCTCTGTGAGACGTGGGAGCGCTGCCACTGGGGCCGCGTGCCTGCCGACGCCGTCGTCACCAGCAGCGCCGCCACGCCCGAACAGCGCCGCAGGTACAAGCAGGGAGCTGCTCTGTGAGACGTGGGAGCGCTGCCACTGGGGCCGCGTGCCTGCCGACGCCGTCGTCACCAGCAGCGCCGCCACGCCCGAACAGCGCCGCAGGTACAAGCAGGGAGCTGCTCTGTGAGACGTGGGAGCGCTGCCACTGGGGCCGCGTGCCTGCCGACGCCGTCGTCACCAGCAGCGCCGCCACGCCCGAACAGCGCCGCAGGTACAAGCAGGGAGCTGCTCTGTGAGACGTGGGAGCGCTGCCACTGGGGCCGCGTGCCTGCCGACGCCGTCGTCACCAGCAGCGCCGCCACGCCCGAACAGCGCCGCAGGTACAAGCAGGGAGCTGCTCTGTGAGACGTGGGAGCGCTGCCACTGGGGCCGCGTGCCTGCCGACGCCGTCGTCACCAGCAGCGCCGCCACGCCCGAACAGCGCCGCAGGTACAAGCAGGGAGCTGCTCTGTGAGACGTGGGAGCGCTGCCACTGGGGCCGCGTGCCCGCCGACGCCGTCGTCACCAGCAGCGCCGCCACGCCCGAACAGCGCCGCAGGTACAAGCAGGGAGCTGCTCTGTGAGACGTGGGAGCGCTGCCACTGGGGCCGCGTGCCCGCCGACGCCGTCGTCACCAGCAGCGCCGCCACGCCCGAACAGCGCCGCAGGTACAAGCAGGGAGCTGCTCTGTGAGACGTGGGAGCGCTGCCACTGGGGCCGCGTGCCCGCCGACGCCGTCGTCACCAGCAGCGCCGCCACGCCCGAACAGCGCCGCAGGTACAAGCAGGGAGCTGCTCTGTGAGACGTGGGAGCGCTGCCACTGGGGCCGCGTGCCCGCCGACGCCGTCGTCACCAGCAGCACCGCCACGCCCGAACAGCGCCGCAGGTACAAGCAGGGAGCTGCTCTGTGAGACGTGGGAGCGCTGCCACTGGGGCCGCGTGCCCGCCGACGCCGTCGTCACCAGCAGCGCCGCCACGCCCGAACAGCGCCGCAGGTACAAGCAGGGAGCTGCTCTGTGAGACGTGGGAGCGCTGCCACTGGGGCCGCGTGCCCGCCGACGCCGTCGTCACCAGCAGCGCCGCCACGCCCGAACAGCGCCGCAGGTACAAGCAGGGAGCTGCTCTGTGAGACGGGGCGCGCATGCCGGTGACGGCGTGAATTTTTTAGTCTTAGATTGAAAATCTAAACTTTTTTTCACCCATATTTTGGTACTTTTAGGAAGACATTCGAGCTTACTTTCTTTTTGAACAGTCTTTGCACTACATATTTTTGTACTTTAGAAAGACGTACTGTTACACCCTGTATTTCTATGCCTCAATCTGCTGTCTTTGCATTCTGCCCTATTAGGTGCCATGCGGTACTAATTATTAAAAAGCACTTGCTCGCGTATGCACAGACAGTTGCAGCTAGACTCTCTTCGCGTTAACATCATTTCTAATTCTTACCGTCGCGCCGCGCGCTTTGAGCTGAGACACCCTTGGTTAAGACTTTCTGTCTATTTGCCAAATAAATAAGTAGTGTAGTATTTTGTGAGTTTTTTTAAAAACCTAACCAGGGTAGCCCGCGTAACATTGGTGTCAGAAGTGGGATCCAGACAAGCTTTTCCGCCGTATAAAGCCTCTGGATTCTTCCCACGCGACACCCTGGATTGCAGTGACTGTTCCCTATAGTGCAAAGTGATCGACAGTTAGCCTCTCCATAGTGTGAGCCTGCGTCACTGTGGTCGACGTTAAGCCTCCGCTCCCTCGTAGCGTGAGCCCGCATCACAGCCTATAGCTTCCAGATCGACGGTCAGCCTCCGCTTTTTGCGTGAGCCCGCATCAGGACAACAGGACAGCCACCCGGTCGACGATCAGCCTCCGCTCCCACGTAGCGTGAGCCCGCACCGCCTACTTCGCTACAAGCTCTAGAGTAGAGCCCAAAGTCAAGCCAAAGCCCGGATGCCGACATCTTCCATTTCGTAACTTCAAAATCTTCTAATTCTTAGCATCTAGCATCGACTCTACACCTCCAGCCTTGATATTCGACTCGTAGTCGATCAGGCCAGCTCGCAACTCGTCATTCTACATCTGAAGATCCCTAAACGCCGTGTTTCATCACGGGACGCCATGTTCCAGTTCCAGTTCCAGATCTTCGTATTAATGTGAGTGTTTTGTGTTTTTCTACAAGTGCAATTTTAAAAAGTGCTTTTCTACTTCATTTCTAACTCTTGTGCGTTTTACAGCCTAATTTGAACTCTTGTGCGTATTTTCAGCGTAATTTCAGACTCTTGTGTATTTTTTCCAGCCTAAATTCTCAAGCTTCGATTCTCGTAAACGTTTTCCTAGCTTAATTTTAATCTATTCTATACTATTTCTACTATTTCTGTATTGTACAAGTTTATCTAGTTCAATTTTCTAAAATGTCTCTAGCCGAAGACAGTAAAGTACCTCTAAAATCTCTATCTCTCGAATTCCTTGCCAGATTCATAAAACCATACAATGGCGACAGAGAAACACTGCCCGCCTTTCTCACAAACTGTGAAAATATAATATCATTAGCTAAAGCAGATCAAGTAGATATTCTTACTAAATTCATTTTATCTCAGTTAGAAGGTAAAGCTCAGATCGCATGCAGCCTCAAAAACTTTGCCGACTGGGCAGAACTAAAATCTTTTCTCAGACTCACATTCGGTGAGAAAAAGCATTCTTCACATCTGCTGTTAGAACTACAGAATTGCCGCCAATCCAGTTCCGAAAGTGTCACACAGTACGCTCTCAGAATCGAGTCCTGCCTAACACGCATACAGGCCGATATACATTACTCGTGTAGTGGCGAATCTAAAACCACTGAATTGGTTGGTCGAATCGCAGCGATGGAAGACTTAGCTCTTAACACCTTTTTATTAGGCTTGAACCCTAACCTTTCTACTACTGTCAGATGCCGAAACCCTACTTCACTTAGTGCAGCGATCACCCTAGCTGTGGAAGAGGAAAAATTATATAACCTCACCAGAGCTTCTCATAAATCTTTCCTTAAATGTTCGATTTGCCTTAAAACAGGCCATACTTCTCAGGATTGCTACAAGAAAAGATCGCATAATTCTAATCATTCTAGCTCCAATTCAAATCATTATTCCCACAAATCTCACAATCACAAGGCGTATCATGTATCGCAATCGCATAATCAGAATCATAATGCAGCAAAGTTTTGCGCGTATTGCAAGAATAGTGGTCATGTTATCACAGAGTGCCGCAAGCGCGAATATAATAATCGGATGCGCTCTAACAATGCCGCCGGCAGGCAACCTAACACTCATACATCGCCGCCGCCGACGCGCACTTTCAATCAAGGTCAGAAATCTAATTCTGCCAATGTGCACTTTACTAATCCGATTCCTTCCACTTCTAGCGATTATGTAGAAAATTTAAACTAAAACCGACTTCGAATACGTGCCGATCGAGGTCAAGTATTCAAAACGGCACAACATCAAAAGCTTCTATATCTTTACAAAATCATTCTATATCTACGAATTTTTATACAAAACCCTTTTTGGGAAACTCTACTAACTCGAAACCCTTTTTGGGAAACTCTTCTATTTCTTTTAAAAACTCGCAATCAAAACCCTTTCTGGGAAACTCGGCTAAAACAGCCAGCGAGTATACTAATTCTACTAATTCATGCGTTGTTCCTATATCTACTAATTCTACTATATCTAACGCGACGCATATTACTAACTCTACTAATTCAAACGGGTCTCCCGTTAGTCATTCTAATAATGAATGCAAGTTATCTAACCCTAAGAAAAATCTTATATCTAATTCGTCTCAATCGTCTCAATCAAACTCTGATATGGTTACAAAATCTAATGACCCTGAATCACAGATACCACTCTATACGATCAGAGGTCTAAGTAATAATGTCTCTCTTCCTAATGTTATCTTACACACTCGCCAATCAGAGAAGCCGCTGTGTTTCTTAATAGACACAGGCGCAAGTATCAGTCTTATCAAGGTATCGTCACTTACTAAGCCTAAACCTATTTCGTCAGATGACAAAGTCAGAATAAAGGGTATCAATGACACTGATAACCCGTGTGAGACTCTAGGATCCACACAACTATATTTCGATACCCCTGTCCAAAACGAAGCGCCTTATCATTCTACTATATCATTCAACTTCAAGTTCCATGCCGTTGGTGACGACATCAACTTACAGTATGACGGAATTCTCGGATCAGACTTTATGAAACGTCTTAACGGTGATGTACTGTATTCCACTAATGAATTCTCAATACAAGGCTATAAGATTCCAATTAGCTTTAGCCAGCCGTCTTACATAGTACCTGCTAGGTCTGAGTCAGTCATCGAATGCGCCGTATCAAATATAAGCGAAATTGCAAACCTTTCAGAAGGCCTCGTCTTAGATCATATAATAACAGAAGGAGTCTTCGTAGCTAATTGCATAGTTACAATTAAGCCTAATAAACGAGTTAACGTCTCAATCTTAAATACTACTGAATCTGAAATTAAGATCACTAGTTTTCCAGTTCAAGTTACTCCTTTTGAAATCGACTCAAGCTCTCAAATCTCTCAAGATGTTGAAATAAATCACATCACGCCATCTTCTAATTCTTCCAAATCAAATCGAGTAGACAAAGTCTTAGAGCAAATTCGCTGCTCTCATCTGAACACACAAGAAAAATCCGCATTACTAGAATGTTGTTCAGAGTACACAGACATTTTTCATTTAGAGGGTGAGACTCTAACTTATACCAACGCTCTCGAACATTCTATCAACACTGGAAATGCACCTCCGATTCACGTTAAGTCATATCGCTTTCCAGTCTGTCATAAAGATGAAGTCGATTCCCAAATCAAGAAAATGCTCGATCAAAAAATTATTCGCCCTTCTATTTCGCCTTGGAGCGCCCCTGTATGGGTAGTGCCCAAGAAACTCGATGCCTCAGGCAAGAAAAAATGGCGAATCGTCATCGATTATCGACGCCTAAATGACGTCACTGTAACCGAAATCTATCCTCTGCCTCTTATTAACGACATTCTCGACCAGTTAGGTCATTCAAAGTACTTTACAACCCTCGACTTAGCGAGTGGTTTCCACCAGATCAAGCTAAGCGCTGATGACGCAGCTAAAACTGGTTTCACTATCACAGGCACAGGTGGCTCATGTGATGGTCATTACGAGTTTACACGCATGCCTTTTGGTCTCAAGAATGCCCCTGCGACCTTCCAACGTCTCATGAACATTGTCTTAACCGGACTTCAAGGTCTCCACTGCTACGTATATCTCGACGACTGTGTCCTATTTTCTCATGACCTTGAATCACATATGTCCAAGCTTCGAATGGTATTTGACCGATTACGTGAATTCAATCTCAAGTTACAGCCGGATAAGTGCGAATTTCTACGTCGTGAAGTCACTTACC
This sequence comes from Keiferia lycopersicella, assembly GCA_029255805.1. Classification (NCBI taxonomy): domain Eukaryota; kingdom Metazoa; phylum Arthropoda; class Insecta; order Lepidoptera; family Gelechiidae; genus Keiferia; species Keiferia lycopersicella. The sequence goes on from JARACZ010000028.1 coordinate 4,051,914, forward strand.
TAGGCCACATCATCACCGATAAAGGTGTCTCTCCTAACCCAGAAAAGGTCAAAGCCGTCACGAACTTTCCAACTCCTAAATCAGCGAAAGATATAAAATCTTTCCTCGGCTTGGTAGGTTACTACCGCCGTTTTATCGAAAACTTCGCAAAGATCACTAAGCCTCTTACTTCTCTCCTAAAAAAGGATGCTGTATTCCACTGGTCAGATCAACAAGAGCACGCTTTCAATGTCCTTAAGGAAAAGCTCACTACAGCACCTTTACTTCAATATCCCGATTTCACTCGTCAGTTTAATCTAACCTGCGACGCAAGCAATTACGCTGTGGGCGCAATCTTATCTCAAGGCGAGATCGGTAAAGACAAACCGATTGCCTATGCATCCAGAACCTTGAACAAAGCAGAAGGAAACTACTCCACAACAGAGAAAGAACTTCTTGCTATCATCTTTGGCATCAAAACTTTCAGGCCCTATCTCTATGGTCAAAAGTTCAAAATAATCACTGACCACAAGCCTCTTCTCTGGATCATGAACGTAAAAGATCCAAGTAGCCGCCTTATGCGTTGGCGTCTCAAAATCGAAGACTACCAATATGAGTTAGTCTACAAGCAAGGAAAGCTAAACTCTAACGCCGATGCCTTATCTCGAATTCAAATCAATCACATAAACTCTTCTAATCTTAATCAGACATCTTATGAAAATTACTTCAAGCTTCAATTTACTAACTCCGTCTCCACTAATACACAAATCGAAGAACATGCACAATCCCTACACTTATCTAAATGTAAACTTATAGCATGCCCTACGTCACTCGACTTTGATGAGTCAATTCCTTACGTCAAAGACATACTATCAAGTTTCTCAGAAACAGATGACCTGCTCGCAGCTGAGCGAGAGGCAAATACTGTTACGTCAGTATTCGAGAACGGATCTATGTACTATTTTCTATTTACCAAAGTTCATCATTACGACGAGGTGTCATATAAAACAATTTTCGATATCTTAATGAAACTACGTGACACACTCATTCAACAAAATCCTGATGTCAATGACCTTGCTATATCTGATTTTACTGATCCATTTTCAAAACTAACCTATACCAAGATATATAATATGATCGCTTACGTATTTCATAATACTAACATAAAAGTGCATGTATACAAAAATCAGCTGATCTATCCTACTCCCGCTGAGGTACCCAAGATTCTAAAGGAAAATCACGATTCTCCTATCGCCGGACACCCCGGTATGAAACGCATGTACAGTCGCATCAAAGCTTCTTATTATTGGAAATCCATGCGCTCCGACATAGAAAATTATGTCAGATCCTGTAAACTCTGTCAAGTAAATAAGCCTCTTCGGTGTTCTAATAAGGCACCCATGGAAATCACTAGTACCAGTACTAAGCCCTTAGAAAGACTAGCTCTCGATGTAGTTGGTCCACTCCCTGAAGCTGGTATTCAAAAGTTCAAGTTCATTCTTACATTACAAGATGACCTTACCAAATTCTCTACTGCTTATCCTATGGTCACCTCAACAGCTGAAGAAATTGCTCGAAATCTCATTCACTTCATGTCTCTTTTCGGTTTTCCTAAACACATACTTTCAGATCTAGGTGCATGTTTCACCTCAGAGCTCTTCAAACAAATTACTGAAATCTGTAAAATCAAAAACATATTTACGTCTCCATACCATCCTCAAACAAATGGTGCGCTAGAACGCAGCCACGCTACTCTCAAAGAGTATCTCAAATCCTTTGTCAGCGAAAATCAAAACGACTGGCATCTCTATCTATTCTCAGCTATACTAGCCTATAATACTAACCCTCATTCAACAACTCAATTCTCTCCTCACGAATTACTCTTTGGCTATAAGCCTAGTATACCTAGCTCTCTATATGATACTACTAACAACACATACCACGAGTATGTGCGCGCTTTACAATATCGCATGAAACTAACTCGAGAAAAAGCTCTAGAACATATAGCTCAAAGTAAAGAAAGGTCCAAAGTCTATTACGACAGATCCTCTAGAGAAACTTCTTATAAAACAGGCGACATGGTGTATCTGAAGCATCACCATAGGTTGCGAAAAGCTCTATCTCCCATATGGAAAGGCCCTTACAAAATCGTAAAAGTTAATGGTAGACAAAACGTCACTCTCTGTATCAATCGTAAACATGTTAAGTATCATACTAATCTAATAAAGCCTGCACACTCTTAATTTCCTTCTTTCCAGATTTCTGTACCAACGAGCAACTGCCGAGTCAGAAATCACGCCTATTGTGCACAGCCCTGGACTATATTTCGATCCTGTAACAAACATCTATTTTTATAATGATTACTGGAAAATAATAACGCATATCGATATTCAGTCTATTGAACCGCATTTAAATAATTTAGACAAGCTCATTGTCCGAACCTCTTTGCTCTGTGCAAAAATAAAGCCAGACGATTATTCTAATTGTAAAGACATATTCAGTCCTATCGAAGTTCTATTAGAGTCCAATTTCGTTAAAGCTCAATCTCTATCTCATATAATTTCTAAGCAAGTACCCACCAGATTCAAACGCTCTTTAGAGTTCGGTGGCGAAATACTGAAGTTCTTCTTTGGAACATTAGACGCTGATGATGCTCGAAAATATGACGAAGCTATTAGCGCCTGCCAGAAATCAGAATCAGAAATCTTCTCATTGATGAAAGATAATATTCATATAGTTAAATCTTCTATTAACTCATTCAATTCTACTATATCGAAACTTAATCAAAACGAGCTAAAACTTAACTCGCAAATAAACAAGCTCAACGATATTTTAGCTCAAGTGTCTAGCAACAATGATAAGTTAGTTTATTCTACTAGGTTAAATACTTTCGTTAATATAATTGAAAGTTCTCTTCTTACTCTTTCTAATTTCTTAGATTCTATTATTAATTCTATTCTATTCGCTAAGGTTAATATTCTGCATCCATCAGTACTTAGTCCTACAAGATTATTCAATGAACTCTCCAAGCGTAGTAGTTCTCTTAATAAAAGGCTAGACTTTGCAGTAGCCTTAAACTTAGATAATATTCATACCTTAATTGATACCTCTAAGCTAGTTTCCTATTTCTATAATAACAGAATTGTTTTTGTGATGCAGATGCCTCTTGTATCACCTATAAAGTACGCAGTATACAAAGTTATACCACTTCCGACTCCACACGACAGAGTCAATCCTAATTCATTCGCTCTAATAACGCCTACGAAACCTTACATAGCATTAACTGACGACAGGTTACATTATACCTTGCTCGATGATATTAAACAATGCTCTTTAATAAGTAATGAACATTCTATCTGCCCTTTAGAGTCAGTCTATTCTGTAATTTCGAATCCTTCCTGTGAAACAAAGTTGCTCACTGAAGTAACTCTCTCTCTGCCTTCTGAGTGCAACTCTAAGCTATTGTATGGCTTAGCTGACATATGGCAAAGAATCAAAGGTAATAAATGGATATATGTACAATCCAAATCGTGTAAGCTAACTGTTAAGTGTAACGAAAATATTCAAGAGTATCCTATCTCAGGTACAGGTATTCTAAGTCTAAGTGAAGACTGTATTGGTTATTCTAAAACGATTCAACTTATTCCTAGCTCTACTGATAATATTGTACTAACTAATAATCAGTTCAGAATCGATTTTAATATTTTAGATGATGACTGTTGTAACAAAGATACTCTGAATCATTCTATTCCGCTATTGTCTCCTATTTCTTTAAGTAACGTTGACCTAGAGTCACTGAAGCATTCCTACCAGCAGTTAGACAACTTAGAACATATTGTAAACAAGGTTCAACAAGAATCTCACTTTGTAAAATATGGCTCTTACTATTCTTCTTTAACTATTATTGCTATTACTTCTATATTTCTATATCTTGCTTATAAAATGTATAAATACTGTAATAGGAATCATTCTAACTCTTCATGCTGTATTCAGATATTCAATCAATGTAATACTAAACGCCTAGTTAAAACAGAATCCAAATTTCATAACTCTATCGAATTAACTGATATATCTGAAACTGAAAATGATAATAAGTCAATCAAGTCTCTTCCTGAAAATGTAATGTTTAGTAAGACTAGAGCCAGATCTTATGATACTGTATTGTCGAATAGAAACTTAGCTAATAATTAAGTAAGTCAGATCAATTTCTATTTCTTTATTTTTCTATTTCTAATCTTAAGTTTCTATCTCAGTTCAAGTCGCATCTCGTATCTTCCATTTCGCTTTATCTAATTTAAAATCTAAAGCTCCATTCTAAGGGGGGGCGTGTTACACCCTGTATTTCTATGCCTCAATCTGCTGTCTTTGCATTCTGCCCTATTAGGTGCCATGCGGTACTAATTATTAAAAAGCACTTGCTCGCGTATGCACAGACAGTTGCAGCTAGACTCTCTTCGCGTTAACATCATTTCTAATTCTTACCGTCGCGCCGCGCGCTTTGAGCTGAGACACCCTTGGTTAAGACTTTCTGTCTATTTGCCAAATAAATAAGTAGTGTAGTATTTTGTGAGTTTTTTTAAAAACCTAACCAGGGTAGCCCGCGTAACAGTACGAACTTAATTTCAAGTACCTGAAACATTTTTGCATTCTATGTAAGGTGTAAAAGTTTAGCTGCAAATATTTTAAGGAGTGAATTTGCCCATGAAACTGAACACTTTTTCCCAAAAAAACATAGGAGATGAAATATAGCAATATGAAAAAATTATAATTTGGTCCTCCCATAGAAAATTACCTACCGACCAAGTCAATTTGTACGGCAGGTCAAAAATAAATTCTCATATTTCGACCTATTTTTCTTTGAGAAAGTTGTTCTATTTCTTGGGCTGGTTCACCCCTTAAACTTTTTGTACACCTTGTATATTTATCAAAATTGTGTTGTCTATGTCTATGTTGCAGGGATATTAAAATAGCCGTGATATTGAAATTTCACTGGTGACATTATATTTGCACTGATTTATTGCATTACTCTCAATTTAACGGGCTAGTTTCAGTGACTATATAATTTCACTAGACCGATACAGTGAAATTGTAAGGCAGTGATATATTGACAATAGCACTGGCTTGAGCAAGCCGTTAGATTATCATACCAATGGCCGATTGGTCTGCTTTTATTACCAACTGAGCAAATGGCGACTGATTAACTCTATTGATCAATCAGATCACGTGTGGCTCCCTCCACAATCATAACTCATAATAAATCTAAATTTATTATAATGTCACTTTTGCAGACCAGTGAAATTACAATATCACTGAAATGAGCCCGTGAAATTATACGAATCTGTCGTTATTGACAATAAATAATGTAATAAAAATTTCACTAGTGAAATTATAATATAACGACTTTGACTAAATCCCTACGACATCTATATATCAAAATTGTTTTAATCGTTACTTTTTTCCAGATACCAAAACTTCCTAATGAAAGTGGTCCAACTATACGGCGAGCCGAACCCTTACAACAAGAATTCCAACCGCAGCAGTGGTTACGAACAAAACCCCTACGGGAACCGATACACTACTAGTACCACTAGTAGATACTACGACCCTTACAGGAACCAGCAGAGAAACGATGACGGTACCAAGTAAGTACAAAAAAACGGATTTTTGAACTTTGTTTTTTTTTCCTATGATTTTTTCTAGCTATTAAATGGTAAAATATAGAAAAACTCCAAAACTACGGGTGGCAACATTTTTGATTACTTAAGACTATCATTCACAGATGGCGCACGAAATGCGATTTTCAAATTTTATGTGCTGTCTCGACTCCCGCGCGGCAAGCACCGTAATGTGCGATAGGGACAGGTAACAGCAGGCTTCCTGACAAATCGCCTCGAAAACAGAGTAAAACAGGGGTACGTGCGTTAACGTTTCCCTACCCCTAAATTTCAACCAAATTCTATAAGTTTGGTCTTGATCGCTTAGGTATAAACTGAACTAGGTTTATACGTTTCGTTTTTGACCAAATGTTGTACACTTTTGTAAGTAACCTCACTCAAACATAAAAATTTGCAGCAACACGATCCTCTTAAGTGGTTATGAAGTTTTTATTGTAACTGTTACCTATAGTTTTGGACAATGTTCATAAACTAAACTGAAAATATTACCTATTTAAAATTCGACAATATCGAGGTATTTGTAAAAGGCTTAATCTGAATTCGTTTGGTTCAGCTATTCTGAGGATGATGAAACCGGGTAAATATAAAAGTTTATATGTATACATCATCATTCTCCTTGTCTTATCTCGTTCTCTGTCGGGGTCGGCTACCTAACCTAGGGGATTTGACGTGGAACCAAGTTTTAACACAGAGCGACTGCCATCTGACCTCTGCAACCCGAAGGCGAAACTGTCCTGAATCTTAGATTAAATCACATTCAAATATAATATGAATTCAAATTATTATTTGAATGTGGGTGTCATCACGATGTTTTTTTTTCCTTCACCTCAGTCGATAAATGTACGTGAGTAAAAACACATTGGTACATGGCGGGGATCGAACTCGGGTCTCACGATTGTAAGACTGGTGTGTTAGCCACTTGGCCGCCACCGACGCTCTAAACCCAGTAAACCGTTTATTTGTAACAGGCTTTAAAAAAGGGGGTTCTCAGTTTGACTTGTATGTACGTATATGTATGTATGTTTGTCCACGATTATCTCGCGTTTGGATGAACCAATTTTGATGCGGTTTTTGTCCGTTGACGACGGTCTTCTAAAAAGTTATTGTTTGAACAGAAGCAGCACGGCGTCACCTTTCCAACAACGCTTCGACGTGTCAGGGCATCCGATAGAGCTGCCCTTCCAATTGTTCCAGTCTAATGATACTACGGATCTGTTACTACAGGTAAATACTCACCTTTCTAACTGTACTTTGAAAACTTAATTTGAACTTGTGGTGGTGTATGGTTTTGCCATGTAGTGTCTCAGAGCGTCTTAGAATAAAGAACACGTTGGTGTCACGTATCGTAAAAAGCGACCAAAGGACGAAACCAAGTAGCGGGCTTGCAGCGTTCCATGTGAATACAACACCTTGTACTGCTATATTTGTCAGAAGTGGCGATGACACATACATACATACACAAATCACGCCTTTATCCCTGGCCGGGTAGGCAGAGCGTTGACGACCGTAATATCACGGTCGTTATCGCCACGATTGACAAATGCGATAGCGACCGTACTTTTCTGGGCGTTGCATACTCCGCATGATATGTGTATGTACTGCGCTCGCCAATCCGCCTACCAAGCGTGGAGAGTATGGCATATTCCCTCAAAATGTAGAAGGCCCATGTCCAGCATTGGACTATTGTAACTGTAGTAGTGTAATTTCAACTTTCGCTTTTTACAGGACGCCACAATAAACTTTAGAGTGCTCAAAGAAGAAGACCAAGCCGCCAAACACATTCTGAACAACGAATTCGTCGGCGACCAAGCTGAGAAGGCGGTGCTGGGAATACGCGCCTGCCCTGTGAAGAGAGCCACCCTATGCGTCACCAGTGACCCCGAGATGGACAAGTGCGTCAAAATGAGGGTAAGTGTTGAAGATACTTTACAACAGATGGCGCTGTTAGTTACTGAAACTCGCTATCGAGATGTGTGTCTAAATGAATCATGGTCAAAACGAGTTTAACTAAAATTACAAATGTGTCAAATCGAGGGGAGTTTAACATCAGATGTGTCCAAAAGAGGGTAAATTTAACACATCAAAACAAGATTCGTTATATTACACTCGGCTTCAAAAAAAAAATCGCACCTTTTAAGAAATCTATTTCAAACATCTTTCAATCGTATTTGTATTATGAAATATTGGTAGGTAATTTTTGGTATCATTTGAAAGGTAAGGAAACAGAGAATGCAAAAACAATAATTCATTCAATGTTTTTATTGGAACTGAGAAAAAATTACAAAACAATAAAAAATCCTTAAAAACCCTAATGAAATCTGATTAATTTTATTTAATTTTATTATTTTTATTTATTATTTAGGATACATACAGTCATGCATGCAAAATAAAATACAAACATATTTTGAGAAAAGACCTGGAGGTCCATAAAAGAATATAACAATATTGATTATTGCAAACGGTTATGACTTATAATGTTTATAGTTAATAAAGAATAAACAATTTTGTAAATATTTGTGCAGAATAACAAAGAGTTAACTAAAGTTAGAAAAAATTATGTTTTATCTGTTTTTTGATCTTATACAAAGAATCATGAAATGGATCAACACTATTTAAGTTATTATTATAAAAAGAACTTACTCGTCTGAAAAACGTTTGTCGGGCATAATTAGTTCGAGCCCTTCTCACTGAGAATAATGCTCGCGGACGAAGGGAATATTTTGGGATATAAAAGTCAATGTTTTGGAAGATGTTTGGACAATTTATTGTACCATTAAGTATTTTGAAAAAGAAAATTAAATCTAAGTAAAGTCTCCGTCTAGAGAGAGAAGGTATTTTGAAATGAATTCTAGAAGCAACGGCATTGTCATAATAAGTATGAGTTCTATATGAAAGTGATTTTAGAAAAATATTTTGAATCCTCTCTAAGCGGTCAATATGTGTTTGATATTGTGGAGTCCACACAGTCCAATTTTTCAAAACACAGTTGCTTAAAACTAACCTAAAACCTAGTGTTACCCCCCCTAGCCCTAATGACGTCTTTCATGCGCTCCCTCATGGATCGCACCAACTTTAGGTCCTCTTCTTGAGGGATACTGTCCCATTCCTCAATAACGGCGTCTTGGAGCTCCTGAAGAGTCGCGGGAGCGGGATCACGGGATCTAACCTTGCGTTTCAGCTCGTCCCAGAGGTGCTCTATCGGGTTCAGATCTGGACTTTTCGCTGGCCACTGCATGACAGGAATCCCAACCTCTTGAAGGTAGCCTTGCACAATACCAGCAGTGTGCGCGCGAGCGTTATCGTGCATTAATGTGAACCCGTCGCCAATAAATCCAGCATAGGGGACCACATGTTCTTCCAGGATCTCTGTGATGTACCGGTGAGCAGTCATCGACCCTTACCCGCGAGCACCGCCGGTCCGAGAGACGCAAGAAAGTTCAGTTTTGCCATCGGCAGATATGCCGCCCCAGAACATGCAGGAACCGCCCCCGTATTCTACCGTTTCTTGGATCCAGGCTTGGGCAAAACGTTCCCATTGTCTTCTGTATACTTTTTTGCGTCTATCGTTGCAGAAAAGGCACACTCTCGTTTCGTCTGAGAAGAGAACAGTTCTCCATTGGTCCAGGGTCCAATTAACGTGGGCACGAGCAAATTGCAAGCGTGCTCGCCGATGCGCTGCGGTTAATTTTGGACCCGTGGCAGGTCTTCTAGCTACAATATTTCTCTCCTTTAGTCTTCTTCTAACTGTAGAAACACTCACGGCCCTTCTACGAACTGCTTGAAGCTGCTGTTGCAACTCAACAGCATTAGAGAACCGATTTCTCAAAGATTTCGATACGATGAATCGGTCATCTCTCGCAGAAGTGCAGCGATTTCTACCAGACCCACGCCCTCGGACAAAGCCACCGGTCTGCAGGAACCGCTAGTACACTCTTCGAATAGAAAAGCGACTCAAGTGCAATTGCCGAGCAACATCACACTGACGTAGTCCTGATTGCAGTAGTGCGATAACTTGGGCGGCTTCAGCAGATGTAGTGTCCATCTTCAAGGACGTTTTTCTGATGAAAGATATTCTTCTGTGTCTTGTTCGACTGTTGGTAGCAAATTTATCCCCCAATAAGCTGTATCGACCCTTTTATACCCAAAAAACAAAACAATACAAACAAAATTTGAAGAGGAGAATCAGTTCCATTGTCATTCACAGTGACGTGAAGTGTTAAGCTTTTTCTTTATTCAAATGAAATGGATATTTTTTAAAGATTTTTTATAGGGCTCTCAAATGATACCAATATTGCTACGAATAACTGCTTGTCTTAAGGATTACCAGTGCTTGAAGCCTATTTTTACGGACGTGCGATTTTTTTGGAGTCGAGTGTATAACAACGGTAATAGACACAACATATGTATCAAAATGTCGATAATTCAAACGTAAATGTCTCAAAATAAAGCTTCCCTTTCAAAGATCGTATTGATTTGTGTACCATGTCGTTATTTCTTTTAACTTGTCTTTAAAACATTACGGGATTTATCACATCTTCTTATCATGTTGATGGCAAATTTAGATTTTATGCCCACTAAATGTGTTTAGCTTCTGTATGAAGATATTTTTTTACTTTTTGCGGTAAGGCCCTATTTATTTACAAAACACTCACACACATATATATATCACGCCTTTATCCCTTGCGGGGTAGGCAGAGCGATAACAGACGCAAAAATACGGTCGTTATCGGCACGTCTGACAAATATTGAGGGCCGTTACAGACAGTTACAGATAATTTGTGTATCACTATAGTGACAAAACCAAAAACCGTGTTTGATTTCAGATCGCCCTGAAAGCGGCGTTCCTATCACCAACGCTAGTCTGCTGGCGCGGGCACAGCGCGCGGCATTGCGAGCGATGTATCCAAGAAAACACCTGCGACTTCGCATTGTTTGACGCAGCAGATATGATACATGCCTCATACAAACATCGCTTGGTCCCTTTCATGCAAGAGGTATGTGTGTATAGGTATCTCACTCTAAAAGCAGCATTCTGTATTCAAGTAAACTCTTTCAATTTCATGCAAGAGTTTTGTATCAATTGCTGCTTCAAGTTTATATTTTACTCAATAGCTATTGATTTATTGAATAAACTATATTTCCCTGTTCCTCTAATAAATAAGGTGAATAAGCGATATTATAGAGTTTGAGCTACCCCATAAATTGCAACTATTTTTTATGAGAATAATAGATACAATCATAAATAATAATTTCTCTTCTCGACTTGTTAATCACTTCTTCCTCCGATAAAGTTGCCGCCCACGGTCAATTTCCAGCCAATTTTTCTTACCATGATTTAATTTTTCTTTCTATCAAAATTCGGCCACCAAAGCGCAAGGCTAGATTTATGCTTCTTCGTAGTTTCAGAGGCATGGATTTGGAGGCGTTGAGGCGTGATGCCTCAGGTATTGATTGGGGACCAGTGATTACTGCTGATGATATAGACACGAAGATAAAGTTGTTTCATTCCATTATGTGCCAACTTTATGACATTCACGCACCTGTCAAGAAGGTTAGGTTGAAACATGCTCCGACACCATGGCTAACAAAAGAAATTCTTGATTTGATGGCCAGGCGTGATAGAGCTAAAAAACGGTACAGGAAGCGACCTACAGAGAATAATCTTGACCTATACAAACTTCTCCGAAATCGCTGTAGTCGTCTGTGTAGAGTTGCGAAAGGACGCCATATTCACGAATCCATTGATAACTGCAACCCCACACAGGTTTGGAAGTTCTTACGTTCACTTGGCATTGGGAAATCACCGGACACTTCTAGCGCGTGCGTTAATTTAAACTCAACACGCATTTCTCGACACCACCTATTACATTGAGTAACATTGTTAAATATGTTACCATTGCCAACATAAACAGCAAACCTCTTCCACAGTGTACTTCTTTCTCTTTTAATGCTATTGCCGAGGAAGATGTAAGGAAGCATCACATCTACTGCTGTGGGCAATGATGAGCTCTCCTCTCGTATGATCTCCCTTATCCTGACCGAACTCTTACCAATACTCACACATATTTTCAACTTTTCCTTGGCAACGAGTTCTTTCCCTTCGGCGTGGAAACGTGCCGATGTTATTCCCCTCCCAAAAGTTTCCAATCCAACATCATTTTCTCAATTCCGTCCCATTTCTATTTTACCATTCCTTTCCAAAGTCCTGGAGCACATTGTCCACAAGCAGCTAGCTGACTTTATAACATCACAAAATCTTTTATCGCCGTTTCAATCTGGTTTTTGTGCTGGTCATAGTACAGTTACAGCACTACTAAAAGTCACAGACGACATTCGTCTTGCTATGGAGAACAAGTCTTTGACTATACTTATCTTGCTTGACTTTAGTAACGCGTTCAACTCTGTTGATTTCGATGTCCTTTTTGCAATACTTCGCTCACTTAACATTTCCCCCTCGGCAATAGCTTGGTTCGATTCATATCTTCGCGGTCGCTCGCAGCGGATCCACTCTGACGAGATTTTCTCTGAATGGTGTGATCTGTCTGCGGGTGTTCCCCAAGGTGGCGTCCTTTCACCGCTTCTCTTTTCTGTTTTCATTAACACGGTTACATCTGTGATCTCCTCTAGCTTCCACCTCTACGCAGACGATTTGCAGATATATCGTCATTTCGTTTCTAACGATATCGGTAGTGCCACTGCAGCTATCAACGACGACTTGAGTAGGATCGCTATTTGGGCTGAATCTTTCGGTCTTGTATTTAACCCAAAAAAGTCACAAGCAATGCTGATAGGTAGCCCGTACATGTGTAGGCAATTTGATTACCCCCTATAATATGGTGGATAATTTGGTGACCCCCGCTCCGGGTCATTTTTGGTACAGAGGCTGTCCATTGCAATTCAACGTGGTAACGCGGCGAGTGTAATGGGCACCTTTGCGCCGAAAATGACGCGGGGTGGGATTTTTGACTGAATTTTTATTTATTTATTTTTTAGTTTAAGAGTTTTGACGGATATTTTGTTTTAGTTTAAGTTTTTGACATGATGTTTTTATTTATTTTTGTTATTGACTTGTAATATTTTATTATTTAATCTAATAAACACTGACCCATTTGATTACACTACTATCCCAATGGTCACTTATAATGGAACACCTATTGCCTACACTAAGACAGCTAAGAATCTAGGTGTACTGCTGGACCACAACCTTAGTTGGACTACTCAGGTGAATGACGTTAGTAGGGAAAGTGTTTTATTCTTTTCACTCGCTGAAGCGCCTCCAAAATTTCTTGCCTCTGAAAACTAAAATTACTCTCACACAGACACTTCTATTTCCTCTTTTTGATTATGCTGACACTTGCTACCTGGATGCCACTGAGGAGTTGTTGAGCAAACTCGAGCGTCTCCAAAACCTTTGCATTAGATTTATCTTTGGCTTACGCAAGTATGACCATGTCTCGCAGTTTCGTTCTCAACTCAAGTGGCTTCCTATCCGTCTTCGAAGAAATGCTCATGTGCTTTCTTGTCTGTATAAAATTCTTCACAGTCCTTCTTCTCCTTCATACCTTAAAGAACGGTTTAATTTCTCGCGGTCCCAAGACAAGCCTTGTCGCTCACATGTCAAGTCAATTCTTTCAATCCCTATCCATCACTCCGATTTCTACAGTTACTCATTTACTGTGCATGCAGCCAGATTGTGGAACTCCCTCCCGCACACAGTGCGTGACAGCCCTTCCCTCTCAGTGTTCAAGAAGAGAGTAAAAGAGCACTATCTTTCACCATCAAAATAGTTCGTATCTGTCATATTTATGTATGTATATTGTAATATGTTTAGTTGTATTATATGTAGTATATCAGTATAATTATGTAAAATCTATATTTTAGTATATGTAGGTATTATGTATTATTTTTAAATACCGAATTTAGTATTAAATATTGTGCACGGTCATCAGCCTCACCTTATGCTATCTCTTTACCGTAGGACTGCTGGAAGAGATTTCTTTTTAGAAATAAGTAGTGCCTGTTGTGTTTTTTGTCTAAATGTGATTGTCCTGTGTTCTATCTTGTGTGCAATAAACAGTTAAATAAATAAATAAATAATTTGACTTTATGTTTAGCCAATAAAGTGCAGAGTCATAATGTCTGGAAAAGCCACTCTTATTTTATTGTTTTGACACATGTTTCTAAAATAACGTTGTTCCTTATCATCGACCTATTAAAATTTTGCTATATTTGTTTGTTTATGATATTACGCCGAGTTTTGAAACGAGTTTTCTCCCGCAGGTATATTCAAGCGGAGACAGCTGGTACTACGCTGTAGCTGTCGCCAAAGAGCAAGATCCCGACACAGATCTGACGTATTTGAGAGGCAAGAACACCTGTCACACCGGTATAGGACACGCCGCCGGCTGGGTCTACCCGCTGGCTTACCTCATCTCTAACGGGTGGATTAGGTATAATAAAATAACAAGTTTTTCTATATAAAACATGTTTCTCATACATGACAAGGAAAATGTTGCAGGCGTTGAAACGCAGGCAGCGGCGCGATATGGACGTGTAAGCAGATCTGCCCAAATCGAAGGACAATATTTTACGGACGCCTGTGATCGGCCGACTGCGCTTATTTTAAACTTCTAATGTTGTAATACACATAAAACCCTCAAAACCCCACAAGTCCCTCTTACGACACAGGCGGGAAAGAAATTAGGGTGACGCTATTCTAAGCCGGCATCACCTGGCCTAAATAATACAGAGTGTAAAAAAAATACCTGCGAATATTTTAAGGGGTGAACCTGCCCATGAATCTGAACAACTTCTCTGAAGAACATAGGTCGAAATAAGAAAAAAATTTGGATCTCTTATACCAAATTACGACCGATGTGGCGCAGTGGTAGTGCGACTGCCTTTGACGCAGAAGGTCCCGGGTTCGATTCTCGGTGGGTCACTCACAAAGTTGATGTTTATCACTTTGTGAATTTGTTCCCAGTCTGGTTAGAACATTGCGGGCTGAACCACCCGATTGTCCGTAAGTAAGATGGTTCCGTGTTTCGGATGGCACGTTAAGCCGTAGGTCCCGGTTGCTGTCTATGATCACTTAGACGGCGGTCGTTACACAACCATGTCAGAAGCCTGCTACTTGTAGAAGGCGGTTGAAAAATTCTGACACTAGGGTTCATCGGGTCGTTGGACGACTCGGTGTCCCACACGACAAGAAGAAGACCGCCGACCAAAACAAGTCAATTTGTATGGGAAGTCCCAAAAAAATTATCATATTTCGACCTATGTTTCTCGGGGAAAGTTACTGAGGTTCATGGGCTGATTCACCCCTTAAAATATTTGTAGCTAATATTTTTACACCTTACGTATATATTTCAAAAGCGTTTTAAGAATGTGATTATGAATAACGCATATAGTTGTAAACAAAGATTATAATAGATCGCTGTTATTTTCATAAAGAAAAAAAAAGAAAAATTCCGTTTTTTTCCCAGGCCCTACGGCTGCGACGGCGCTCACGCCGCGGCAGAATACTTCAGCAAGTCCTGCGCCCCGGGAGCCCTCAGTTCGGAATACGTGGACTCCGACACCGTGCCTCATGATAACCTCTGCCACCTCTGCCACGGCGCCTCCTACAGGTAACCAGTAAACAATGGGCCCACAACAGAGGCAACTATTTTACAGGGTAAAATTATCTTCTTTTTCGTGTGGGACACCGAGTCGTCCAACGACCCGATAAACCCTAGTAGAATTTTTCAACCGTCTTCTACAAGTAGCAGGCTTCTGTCATTGTTGTGTAACGAGTGTAACGACCGCCGTCTAAGTGATCATAGACAGCAACCGGGACCTGCGGCTTAACGTGCCATCTGAAACGCGGAACAATATTTCTTACGGATAATTGGGTGGTTCAGCTCGCAATGCCCTAACCAGACTGGGAACAAATTCACAAAGTGATAAATAAATATCAACTTTGTGAGTGACCCACCGAGAATCGAACCCGGAACTTTCTGCGTCAGAGGCAGTTGCACTACCACTGCGCCACATCGGTCATCGGTCAGGGTAAAGTTCACTAGATGACCGGGTTATTAAAAGAAAAACAAAAGCAGTACGCTTAAAACTACTGTCCAAAAATACTACATACTCTATTCATACTTTTCGAAATATTCAAAGTTTGAATTAATAAATAGAAAAATTGTATAAAAGTAAGGGTTTTGACGCCATCCAAATACAGAGACATGACGTCATCTTTTCGTCTTTTCATGCAAAAAACCGTTTTAAACACACACACACACACACACATATATCACGCCTTTATCCCTTGCGGGGTAGGCAGAACGTTAACGGCCGTAAGAATACGGTCGCTATCGCCACGTCTGACATTTTTGAGGATTGTTTTCTAAGGTTGTTCCAGAAAACATGTGTATCACTATAGTGACGGGTTGTCAGCCTGTCGCCTAAAAATTGTAATACACCAATACCCTCGAGTCCCTTGGTCGCCTCTTACGACACCCGCGGGAAGGATGTGGGATGTGTTGAATTAATAAATAGAAAAATTGTATAAAAGTAAGGGTTTTGACGCCATCCAAATACAGAGACATGACGTCATCTTTTCGTCTTTTCATACAAAAAATCGTTTTAAAAAAGAAGCTCATTTGACCTGCGAGTCATCATGCCCATATTATGCTATAACTATATTTCTCATGAAAAATCCGCGACAAGTATGTTTCTTACGAAGCACATTATTTAAAAATAGTTTTTATATTGGAATAAATGTCTGATATCGTGTAATAGTGAATAAAATGAGAATTATAAATCTTAATAAACATGTTCCGAATTCGAAATACTTTTTGTAGGTTTTGTGTTTTATCAAATCATAAAAACCAAAGTGTCCCGATTTCTCTGATGAGAAGTATATGTAAAAGTAAAAAAAACTTCATAAGAGTAAAAAAAAGTGTTTAATGAATTTAAAAAAGGGTAAAAATTTTGCAACCCGTGAAGGATTTGAACCTCCGACCTTCTCCCAGCCGAAACTTAGATGGATGCTCTCACCGCTGAGCTAACGGGTCCTTGACGTCTGTGACGAAAATTGTAACTGCCTTTATCCTCGTGACGTAAGTAATAGTATGAATGTAGGTAGTTACAAAAAAATATACTCAAAAACTGCCAGCATTAACCACATAATCATGAATAATAAGTCTTCCAAAGAGTTTTAATATGGTATCAATAAAATATTTTAGATAAAACAATATAAGGTGTAAAAATATTAGTTGCAAATATTTAATAGGACGAATCAATAGATCGAAATATGAAATTTAAAATTTGGACCTCCCATACAAAATTACCAACCGACCAAATCAATTTGTATGGGAGGCCACAAATTTCAGTATGGTAGTGTAATGGAGGCCCATGTCCAGCAGTGGACTGTTGTGGCTGTAGAAGAAAGTAGTGTACATTTAAACCGTGTGGTGCCGGCTTAGAATAGCATCACCCCATTTCTTACCGGTGGGTGTTGTAAGAGGTGACTGAGGGCCTTGAGGGTTTCAGGTATATTAGAACTTTTAGGCGACAGGCTGACAACCTGTCACTATAGTGATACACGAAGTATCTCGAAACGGCCCGCAACATTTGTCATATGTGGCGATAGCGACCGTATTTTTACGACTGTTAACGCTCTGCCAATCCCTAAAAGCATAGAGGCGTGATATGTGTGTGTGTGTGTGTGTGTACGTTTAAATCCTGCCTGCGGTGAAAAAAACTTTCTTTTAGAATTTATAGTACTTAGACATTAATTGTGTTAATTTGAGTGTCATTTTGTTTTATTAACACAGAATTTTTTTCATCATTTGACGTCTTTTTTTTGACAGACGCTGCCGCCGTGACGCTAGCGAGGATTACTACGGTCACGTTGGCGCGCTGCGTTGCATGGTGGAAGGCGGCGGCGACGTTGCGTTTGTCAGACATACCGCCCCCGCTGAGGTAACTTGCTCATTATACCGGGTGTAAAGTGTCGTAAGAGGTGACTAAGGGACTCGAGGGTTTCATGTGTATCACAACTTTAGGCGACAGGCTGATAAGCTGTCACTACGGTGATCTCTCTCTCTTCGTGTGGGACACCGAGTAGTCCAACGACCCGGTGAACCCTATCAGAATTTTTCAACCGCCTTCTGCAAGTAGCAGGCTTCTGACATGGTTGCGTAACGACCGCAGTCTAAAGTGATCCGCCGTCTAAGTGATCATAGACAGCAACCGGGACCTACGGCTTAACGTGCCATCCGAAACACGGAACCATCTTACTTACGGACAATCGGGTGGTTCAGCCCGCAATTCGATCGGTCTCCACCGAACACAAATATTTGTAAAGTCAATTTTCAAATATTTGTGTTGAGTCTGGGTGTTTTCTATGTACAATATGTATATATTTACAAAAAAAAGTATATATGTATTAGTAACAGCTATCTAGTTCCCATACTACAAGCTATGCTTAGTTTGGGGCTAGATGGCGCTGTGTGATTTTTCCAGAATATTTATTTATTTATATTTATTTATTTTATGTCCTAACCAGACTGGGAACAAATTCACAAAGTGATAGATATCAACTTTGTGAGTGGGCCACCGAGAATCGAACCCGGGACCTTCTGCGTCAAAGGCAGTCGCACTACCACTGCGCCACATCGGTCGTCATACCGGGTGTAAGGTGTCGTAAGAGGCGACTAAGGGACTCGAGGGTTTCATGTGTATTACAAGTTTAGGCGACAGGCTCATAAACTGTCACTACGGTGATATACAATTCATCTTTAAAAGACCTCGAAGTGGCGTTTAAGACCGTATTTTTACGGTCTTTAACACTATGGCTACCCCCCAAGGAATAAAGGCGTGATATGTGTATGTATAAGAAACAGATAGGGTGTATGGAGACCATGAAACTCAACAACTTTCATCCAGAAACAAGTCAAGAAACGATTAAAAACCTCGCATTCAAAATCGCGATCAGCTGACTGCATTTACTATTTCCCACCACTAACGTTTCCTGAACTTTTTTTTAAATTAGTTCAGTATTCGGAGGGCTGTCTCTAAAAATCTGTATATCAGTGTCCTGTAAGAATATTCTGCCAATATTTATGTTGTAGCCGTGTGATGCCGGCTTAGAGCCGTGTGATGCAGGCTTAGAATAGCATCACCCCATTTCTTTCCCGTGGGTGTCGTAGAAATCGACTAAGGGACTCGAGTGTTCGGTGATAGGCTGGCAACCTGTCACTCACTATAAGAATACACGAATCATCTGAAAGTGCACTCATATATTATGTCAGTCGTGGCGATAGCGACTGTATTTACTGTCGTAATTTGACGGTCGTTGACGCTCTGCCTGCCTCGCAAGAGATAAAAGCGTGATATGTGTATTTATGTTGTTTTCAGGTGTCCGGTGGTCGTCGCCGCGAGTGGTGGGCGCGAGACTTATTGCCAGACGATCTTCAGCTACTGTGTACTGACGGTAAGTATACCATACTTACTAATGTACTATTATACTTAGTATTGTGTCCACCTACACATGCCATCTGTTGCCGGTGTAATAGCAAGATCTCCATGCTTACCGTGGGCATCGTAAAAGGCTACAGGAGAAATTGAATAGCGCTCCATGTGGATAGGCTAAATATGATGATGATGATGATCTATCTCTCCGACCGATTTCGGCCATGGCGACCACTTCGACTCCTAGGCTAGATAACTGGCAGGTCAAATGAGCAGATGTTGTTTGTTGCTACTTTTTAAATGATGACGTAATTTATCTCGCTGTTTTGAATGGCGTCAATACACTTTTATTATTATTTTTCTATTCATTAATTCAAACTTTGAATATTTCAAAAAACTATAAATGTTGTATTTTAAAGCGTAAAACTTTTGTATTCTATCAATTATGGGTACCTATCTAGTGAATTTAACATCTGGCATTATTTTTAAATGTGTGTGTTATGTAATTTGACATAGAATACATTTATATTGGAAATTTAATATAAAATGAGTGTGTCATAAAAGGCCACTAAGAGATGAGTTGGAGTTTAGGCACAGATAATACTACTAGAGTAGTACAGATACTTAACGTCATAGAGGGAGTTCGATTGCCCTAAGATGGCTATTGGCAGGCTATTTGATTTGTCTACTCAGCGCGTTGCTAGCGACATCTAGGTTATTTATTGGATACTTCGTATTAACGTCATTTGTATTGAATTATATTGCAAAAATGTGAATAATTTCGCGTGCTGTCCATCTCAAAACATCTTGTATAATGTATTTATAATTTTCCAATACTTTGTTTTTGTAAACTTGCCTTTATTTCAGACTCTTTAAGTTACATTCGCTACCCGTATCGCCATCTATTGACTTTGTTTTGGACTAATATCCTTTAGTAAGGAATGAGACCCCATGATTTAGGGAATGGGTAGTAAATAGTATTCTCTGTGAATCATGCTCGCTATTCCAAATCTCATGCGGAGTGCAGTGAAGGTCCATATCCCGTGGGCTGTTATGATTAATGATGATGTTGTTTGTTGCAGGCACCCGCGCGAAGATGCACGAGTACGAGCACTGCAACCTGGGCAGGGTGCCGGGCTCCGTGCTGATGGGGCGCGCCAACCACTCCGAGCTGGACACCTTCAGCAACCTCATGGTGTACGCGCAGCAGTACTACGGCGCCGCCAGCTTGGACGACTTCAGGTAACTGCTATTTTCAGCACCTGTAGTGTGTTCCTCCCTTGTTTATTTAGCTCGCTTGGCTGGCCCGTAGTGTGTTCTTCCCTTGTTTACAGAGACGTCTAGCTCGCTCCGCTCAACTGCAGTAGTGTTCCTCCTAGTTCACAGAGACGGCTAACTCGCTTCACTTGCCTGTTGTGTGTTTCTCCCTTATACTACATTACTTTCCTTATGCTATTCCTATTTAAGATATCTTGCTTGCAGGGACCGGACGAGCGGTTTAATTTTCAATACCCTTTGAAGGGGTTTCCCAATCATTAGGCTAGCGTAACATTTGGTAGCTGCGTTGGCATGCGAGCTAAACGTTTGGCTTTCCCTTTCCTTTTGGGAAATCTTAGCACATCGAAGCGGTTAGCGCTAACCAAAGCCTTTCAAGGGCTTACCCAGTATTTTTGATATTTACACTTCATAAAAGGGTTTTATCGCTCGCGCTATTTCATGCTAAAACTATGTAAGTTAATTTGACACACTTGGCGGGTATCACATTCCGTTGCTGCCTTTTTTGTCGCATCCGTAACGCATGCGTTTGGAAAATGCGAATTTCAAAATAAGGTTATCTTCATACAAATATGATGTCGCATGCGTAATGGAATGGTGCGTTGATGAATGCGTAGTTTGACTTTATAGGCAAACATACAAAGAAAGGTGAACAGTGCATTGATTCTTTTTACTTATAGAAAGGGATTTGCGGGAAATGTATGGAGCATTGGCGTCTTTTTTTTAATGTCAATTATTGGGCTTGTTCTCTTCGAAACGCGTTCTCTTGATAATTCCGTCATCATTTTTCAAATTGTTTTTTTTGGTATTTTGGGGACATGGGGTCATTCTTTAGAGGAATACAGATAAAATTATGTGAAATGCCCACATTTTGGACGAATAATTACAAAGTTATAGCTAGCCCACTATTTGCTGTGATGGAATCAAGAGAACTGATTTCGGTTTATGACGGAAACTTACAAATATGATTCTAGTGGCCTTGTTTATTAGTATTGACAAGAAGTATATATACATACACATTAAGTTTTGTGTTGAAAAGAAAAATTACAAATCTGTTTTGAGTTATAATTGGATTTTCATACAGAAAATTGAGTCCCACTGTCTCGGGGACGGATCTGATAAATATGCCCACTATTTCGGTGTCGGATCTGATAAAATGTCATAGTGTTTCTGTCGGACGTGGCTTTCGTACGCTTATATTTAATAAAATATAAATATATAGAAGTAAATATGTAAGGAAATGTATATAAAATGAAATGAAAAATTTTATGCTTATTTAAATTTTAATATTTATTTTGAATTATTTGTGGTAATAATAATCACATTTCAATAATTAAAAAAAGAACAAACAAAACAAAAACTACTAAATTTACTCCTCAGTAAGGTTGAATTATAGTGGTTACGCGGACTTGCTCATACAAACGAAAAAAATGTATGCAATTTAATATACTCCGCGGCTATGTGACGTATGTGCCACGAGTGCAGCACCGTGCCGCTGTGTTTAATTCGTTTCATACAATATTATCTAGGAACCTCTTGAAACGTGACCTGACCACTAACTGCTGTCAATGATTATAGGGCAGATGATCCTAAGATGAGTTGGTATCTTCTTATCGTATTTATAATCAGTTATCATGTAATAAAATATCTGGAAAGCAAAAATTAAAATATCTGAAGCTACCTATCAAGCTGAACAACTTCTGCTTTAATACCATATCTGTATCTCCTACAGTTGAGGTGGGCTCCTTGTGGTGCACCTGGTGGTCTATATCAGATACTCCAAACCTTCAAACTATATAGGCCAGCAGAAGCTACCTATCAAGCTGAACAACTTCTGCTTTAATACCACATCTGTATCTCCTACAGTTTAGGTGGGCTCTTGGTGGTGCACCTGGTGGTCTACTTCAGGTATTCTAAACCTTCCAAGTATATATGCCAACAGTAGCTACCCATCAAGCTGAACAACTTTTACATTGGTGCCATATCTGTATCTCCTACAGTTTAGGTGGGCTCCTCGTGGTGCATCTGGTAGTCTACATCAGGTACTCCAAACCTTAAAACTATATAGGCCAGTAGAAGCTACCCATCAAGCTGAACAACTTCTGCTTTAGTACCATATCTGTATCTCTAATACTTTAGGTGGACTCCTGGTGGTGTACCTGGTGGTCTACTTAATGTACTCCAGACCCTCGAGTGGTAACAAGGAGAAGCCTATGTTCGTTCTCAGTATCTTATACTAATCTCTGTGTGAAACTTCATGATGATCGGTGCAGTGGTTTGGCGGTGAAAGCGTCGCAGACAGACAGACTGACAGACAGAGTTACTTTGGAACTTATAATACAAGTATGGCTAATACATACTAATACATACTATTCATTTCTACCTCCCACAAGTACATACACGATCCCAAAGATGTATTTTGCGCAGAAAAAAAGTTTTGTTATACGAACTGCCCAACTGTGGGCACCGATTAAGTCCCACATTTATCGATTCTCTTAATTCCATCATCACCTTATCAGATCCGTCATTGCCACGATGACGGAAAGTGGTGGATCTGATATGAGGGATCTGATAACCAAAGCATATTTTTTAGCTTTGTGGCAAACTTAAAGCAAGCAACTACGATTGTTACACACAATGACCTTCATTTAGAAGTGGTACATCATATTGCATTAAAAGAAAAACTTACATTTACACATGATAAGAGAAAATCGCAATGAAAGTTAAGACAAAATCATGAAACAAAATTACGGATCTGAAATGACTTACCTTCTTGTGCCGATTTCCTTGAATTTGCAACGTGCCTGCCACGTTCAGGTCCTGGGAGGCGACTAAGGTAACGTGCAGGCACGGTTATCTTAAGTCTAACTATAACTGTCAAAGATTGACAAGCACCATAAAGGGTGCGTTCGGATATGAGAGTAGTTTGTGACACCAATGTTTAAACGGAATTGTCTATGGTAAAATAATGAATTAATGACCTGAAAATGGCACTATAAGATACTTAAAATCACTATGCAACAATATGTAAATAAACTTTATGTAAGTTTGAACAAAACACAGGACTTATTTCAGTTTCGCTTTGTAAAGTAGGGTTGGACACCACCTACGGAATCGAGAGAACGTCGTTTTAAAAAATCATTTATAAATATCTGTAATAATTAGAACCATTTTGCGACTTTGCTTAAGGAACTAAAGGTCTATACTTCCAATAAAAAAATTGAGAAAAATATATTATCTTCAGATCAATGAGTTTTTTGGTGCCACTCACCAGTTCCCTCATCAATGAGAATATGCCATTGATGGTCAACGAACGCAACGCTGTTTGATGTGTCAAGTACTTCCATTCAAACAATAATTCGTATGACAGCTAGCTGTCAAGTGTAAACATTACGAGATATACGCTTCAAGACGTTACAACTGTTTTATATTAAAAACTTATTTGCTTATGACTGTCAACTAACGATTACCCATAAGACGTGTGGAGTACTTCCATACAAACAATATTTTGTATGACAGCTCAGCTGTCAAGTGTAACCATTACGTGTTATCGCTTCAAAACGTTACAACTAGATATGTATTTTATATGAAAAACTTATTTGCTTCTAATATCAACTAACGCCAACGTTGTAACTTTTTAAAGCTTATCTCGAAATGGTAACACTTGACAGCTGAGCAGTCATCCAAATTATTGTTTGTATGGAAGTACTCTACACATTTATTAAGATGGCGTTCGTTGACAATTAAAAATATTTTCCAAATTTTTTTCATAGCTCTTTTGAGTTAATCGCCACTTGCGGGTAATAATCTCTAAGCCGGCATCACACGGCAAAACGTCGTTCCTCAAACCTTTTTTAAACATTAACTTCGATCTGTATTTTCTTGACATTTATTTCGTATCATCTGCCCTAAATATTTGTCAGACGTAGCGATAACGATCGTATTTTTACGGCCGTTTACGCTAGGCCTGCCCTGCAAGAAATAAAGGCGTGATTGATGTATGTAAACGTGATTGTTTCTGTTGTAGCTTCAGCATGTTCTACTCGGCGCCGCCGTATGCCGACCTGATCTTCAGCGACGCCGCCGTGCGCCTCAAGCCGCTGCCTCACAACCAGCGCTCCGCGGAGATCGTAGCAGGTATAAACATTGAACAAAACTTTTATTAATAGTTTATTTAACTGTTTATTGCACACAAGATAAAACACAGGACAATCACATTTAGATAAAAAAACACAACAGGTACTACTTGTAGCTGACCGTGGTGCAGCAGACGTAAAATAGGCGGATTCTTGCTAGACTACGAGGAAAACCGCTTTCTGAGATATTATTTTATGTATTTGCTGTACGTTACATGAGACTCTTAGAATTATAATAAAACCATAGAAAATATAGACAATTATTAGAAAACCTGACCTAGAGGTCAACCAAATAGGTTTTCATGTTGGAAGACTCCAACACTACTTATTTCTAAAAAGAAATCTCTTCCAACAGTCCTACGGTAGAAAGATAGCATAAGGTGAGGCTGATGACAAACTATATTATTTTGTTATTTTTTAAGATAGGATCCCGAAAGGGCATCATTATTGTTGGCATCTCGCTCATATGTCATATATTTTGATAGAGGGACAAAACAAACATTGATGATTCATGGGCTGGTTCACCCATTAAAATATTTGCAGCAATTTTTTTTACACCCGTATAATTTTTATTTCTTTCAATGTTATTGCATGCGCCGTGCTGCTGGCCAAATCCGTAAGGCGCATTATCCATAAGAACATTTGTTCACAAGAGATTCTTGTTGTCGCATATCGCTGATAAAAAAAGTTTCCAAATGAATATCCGTCTTTTCTTCTACCTTTGCATCCAATTATAGCATGATTTGGTTTGCTTCATATATTTTTTTTTAATTGCAGGCAAGGCACTACCCCGTGCCGCTCGCATAGTGTCGTGCGACGCGCCGCAAGCCGCCTACTACATCGCGTCAGACCCCGAGTTCTTATCCCACGCGACCAACATACAACACACGTGGCGCGTCATCGCAGGAACAATGTTGTTGATCGCCGCCTTGCGACTTTAATACGCACCCAGGCCCATATTTATAAACCACTCTCAACACAATAGCGACTGTATTCTTACGGCCGTTAACGCTCTGCCTACCCCGCAAGGGATAAAGGCGGAATATATGTATGTACTCTCAACTCTGAGATTGATATGCAAGCCGTGCGTGCCACGATAAAATTTAGTCACCGCAATATGTCTTCTGCGGCTAACTTCACTGCAAATAAGTTACGCATTCTTCCGTAGTGACATTGTGCGACAAAATATGTCGTGGCACGCATGTTAGCCAGGCTGGAGTGCGACTTTGAGATGCTGTTACTCTTGACTGACGTTTGTCAAAACGGCTCTTGTGATCGATCTCAGAGCCGAGTGCGATTTATAAATACGAACCCTAGTTTCTGTGTAGTATCAGTAATATTTTTCCTTAGAGCATTCACATTATGGTAAATATATTTTTCTGCCACAACGATAATTTTACAACAACCTGACAACCACATACAAAATGGCAACTGTCAGTTTCATATAACGTGCTGGGCAAATGGGCAGTGAATTCTGGCAGACGGATAAGCCCAGCTTTGCCATCTCCTTTGTGTGAATGCTCTAATTACTTTTCGAATTAAAATAGCGAGTCTGATGGGATCCCTACTGGGATCACACGTCCATATCTAGGTCTTTAGCCAACTTTCTGCGTTTAAGATGAAGTTATATTTTTCAGTAGAAACTTCTCTATGTTTAAGAGAAAATACCAATGAGTCAGAGATTGCCTTGATGCTGACATTTTAGAAATTTAAGCGCCATTTATACTTATATCTGATTCTTGTAAGAAAGAGAACCATTGAATAAGTCAGAATGCATTTATAGTGCCGTTATAGTCTCAGTGCCTTGAGAGAATTATTTTTAGAAATCGATTTTTTTACATGACATATCTATTTTTATTTTGTACTGAAATGGTGCAGTGCACTTGAAGATTTTTGTAGGTGAGTTAAAAATATTTTGGCGGCTTATATTTTAATACCAATGATTGACTCAAATCAGTTTAGATTAAGCTTACATAAATCAATTGATATTTACATCAAATAATTGTATTTTATATTTGCACCGTTTATATATTTATCGAACTTTTCATACCAGTTGTATAGTATGAAATAATGTATCTCACGGTCGTACGTCCGACCAAAATATGTCCGTCCAAATATGTGTGCCTTTCTTTACTATTAAGCTTAATTTTATAGTATTTTACACTTTTTTTATTTTAGTAGGTACTTCTTGTACAAATATTTTTAAGATTCCGTCCACTGAATCTCATGCTAGTTTAGATTATTAATAAAAGACTTAGTTCAGAATTTTGATTGTTTTAATTGTATAATTCTACATGATTTGCTTATGATTAAAACATTGGAAGCCAGTAGGTAGCTTATTAAAGTTATTTACAATTTTCCTCAAGTCTGCGCGCCGGCAAACCTGTTTGATCGCGCGTCGGCTCATTTCCCCGTCTGAATCTATACGGGAGTGATGTTCTTTCCATCTACCAAACAGACAGTTTGACTTGGCTAAATCGTCCTTTACAAGTGGTACCAGCCCACTGCATTTCGGAGTGCCTTTCGCACATAAATATAATGCTTTGAATGACAAATATCTAAAGTGGTTGATGCAATACATGAACATGTAATCGGTAGGTTTGTTTTTGGTCAATGTGTCTATGATTGCGTTGGTGAGTTTCACGCTGACCCGCCGTTTGTACAAGTTTAAATATTTGATCATTTCGTATTCTTCGCATGACACTGCTAAGATTGTACAAAACTTATTAGCTGATAGACAAAAAGTTGTAAAGATATGATTCCATACAAGTTCTTCAGTGTTGTGATGGAAGTTGAAGATGTGACCGCTTATTTGGATGCCTGATTGACCGATTCTGTTTTCTAAGAATTTACTCATGTTTTCCAAGGCGCCGGTGAAGGCTATTTTATAGCACATTTGACCGACAAACACATTATTTGCTCTGCTAACTTGCAATGTGTTTGTATCATAGCTGTATCCTAGAAAGGTGATCTCTTCACTGAAATTGACATTATCGTGGTCGAAGTTGACGACCGTCTTGTCATGATTTACGTTTCTGTAGTTCGATAGTGCTTCAAGAAAGCAATGAGCATCATCTAAAGAATTTGTAACATACAAGTAATCGTCCACTACTCTTACAAAGAGTTTGATTTGCGATTCTTCCGGCTTTTTCAGATGCTCAACGAAGTACAGCTCGTCAAGATGAGTGTAATACAGTTCAGATAATGCTGGGGAATATTTGTAACCCTGTACTAATCCTTCGGTCCACTCATAAATGGAGTTGCCAGAACGAACCAGCAAAGGCCTGCGAAGCTCAGAAACCACTTCTTTGTATAACTGAGCCATTTTTTGTTTAACTTGCATACTTGTCTGTGTCTTTTGTAATTTTGCATGCCTTTCATTTAAAATCCTCAGTAGCTTTTCTTTGTTTATCGAGCCAAACGCATTGCTGAGGTCAGTTTTAACAAAATAAAGTTTTGGTTTTCCCATATTCAACCATTTCTGATAGATAACATTGTATTGCAGATCAACCCTTTTATGAGATTTTCCAGCTAGGGATTTTAGAAAGTTCAATCTCTCCTTCATTTTATATTTTTCTGTAGTATTTTGGACGTTTTTATATCGAACAATAGGTCGACAGTCGCTGTTAACTTTGAGGACTAAATGCAATTTGGGGATATCTTTTTTCAGAGCTTTTAACTTCAATTTCTCACTGATTGGGTGAGTTCTTCGAGATTTTTTTGTTACACAATAAATGTTAGATTTCCTTAACATTTTCGTGAATAACAAGTTAGAAATCTTTTTATCATAAAAACTTTGCCATTGATTTTTCCAGAAGAAATGGAGTTTGTTTTCATCAGCATCCAATTTGCATGTAGTCACGTAGAAATTCAAGGAAATCATTGGTGAAAGTATGTTTTTAATAATCCACAGAATAATAGCATACAAAAGTTTTCCAGCAATATCTTCGTTCAAACTTTTCCATGGTGAATGTGAAAAGTCCCACATTCCAACAACTTTTGAAAGCATAACATGTTGCCTTTTCATACTAAATATGACTGTGCGGACGATCTTTTTAAATTCTTTGCCATTGCGATCAGTTCCAAATAAATTCTTTGGAAGCATTTGATTCAACGCTTGAGTGCAACAAGTGAGTATCTCATCTTTACTCACACGGCTCAAAGTATCTGGCTTCTTGAGGGTAGAAAAATAATTGTGGAAATCGTCTTTAGAATGCCTACGAACATTGTCTCTCAGAGAAATAAGAATTTCTCGCATTTCAACTGTTATTTCACTCACCAAACCAGCGTCTTCGAATATGTCATGAAGAAAATGTCCATTGTCTGGATTTTTCAAAAGTTTAGTGTTGTAAACGTTCTTGTAAGATCGCACATTTTGTTTGTTTACAAAATATTGGGATAAACAAACAGGAATATCCATATTTAAAGATATTGAAAGAGTATTAGCGTAGTGACATAGCGACTTCGGAAGCACATTCGGAAGTAAATTTTTGCGACTTGTCCAAACTTGTTTCTCGGTAATGGCGGGAAAAATTGTAATCTTCAACGGTTTTTGCGTTCCTTTTCAAGTTATAGGAATAGTGAACAAACATGATTTTTATATTTTCACTGGTTCTGGAAACACTTTGTATTACTATGGCGCAAAGCTTAATGTAAGTTCAAACATTTATGAATCAAATACTTGCTATAAAAAATGCTTTTCTAATAATTAAGGATATCGTGGATACCTTATGAAGCTGCGTATTAAGGAACGTTTTTCAACTGCGTTCTGCTCGTTCATTTCATTCATTCATTTCTTGTTTTGACGTTTGTTATCTTATCAACTTTTTAACAACAGTGTTAAATGATAAGAAGAGGTTATGAAAATTAATAAAACAAAATGAAATGAAGAATAGCAAATTCATTAATACCTATTATTCTGAGTAACTGACCACGAATCAAAATGGCTAAATCGGTAATATGTGATCTGCTTAAAATTTTCAAAAGCAGTGTTTCAGCAGTTCTACCCGAAAATCTAATAAGAAGGAGTGTCAAGTATAACTCAGCGAGTGAACAACTAACTATTTGTGATAATAACTACAATTTACGAGCAAAAAATGTTTTCCTTGTTGGCACCGGAAAAGCTGTTGGGAATATGGCAATGGAAATAGAAAGAATACTGGGGAATAAGATAAAACAAGGCATAATAAGTATTCCAGAAGGAAGCTTCAAGGGTACAAGCCAAAGGATCGCCTATTGTGAAGGAGCAAGGAATAATTTACCAGATAAAAACGCAGAGAGTACTTCAAGGAGAGTCACTGATCTTGTAAAGAATCTTACAGAAGAGGATCTATTAATAGTCTTGGTATCAGGTGGAGGGAGTGCCTTACTATCGTTGCCAAAACCACCTATAACTCTAGAAGAGAAGACAGATTTGATCAAACAGTTGGCAAACTCAGGCGCTGATATTAAAGAATTAAACACTGTGAGAAAAAAATTGTCTGATATAAAAGGAGGAAAACTTGCCATTAATGCCTATCCAGCTAAAGTAGTCTCTCTTATTTTATCTGATATTGTTGGAGATCCCATAGACTTAATAGCCAGTGGGCCTACTGTAGAAAATGATGATAATCCTTCAAAAGCTATGGGTATCATTAACAAATACAATATTTTTGATACACTGCCACACTCTATCAGGATGGTTTTAAAGGAAACTGAAGATCCAAAATCATTTCCTAAAGATAGAGTGATGAATCATGTTATAGGTTCTAATAAATTAAGTATAGCAGCTGTCGTTGATGAATCTAAACAGCTAAATTATGTTCCACTAAAACTATCGCATACAGTCACAGGAAATGTGCTTAATATTGCAGAAGAATATGTAAAATTAACTGATTACTTCTGCACTTTTCTAAAAGGAAATATGAAGCTTGAAGATTTGAAGTCAAAAGTGCTATCTCTAAATGTACCAGATATTACTTTGGGTGTGGCTGATATAAATAACATTAAGAATAGAGATGTATGTTTGATACTTGGAGGAGAGATCACAGTTGAAGTAAAAGGAACAGGAAAAGGAGGTAGAAATCAACAGTTAGCTTTGGAATACTCGAAAAATATACATAACATAAAAAATAAGTTAAAAGGTTTTGATGTATACTTCCTAAGTGCTGGTACAGACGGAATAGATGGGCCAACAGATGCAGCTGGTGCTATAGGCTTCTTAGATCTGATTAATGAAGCTAAACAACAAAATCTTGATGTAGAAAAGTGTCTTAAAAATAATGATTCATACAATTTCTACAAAGAATTCCATGATGGAAAGTTACATGTGATTACAGGACATACTGGGACCAATGTCATGGATATACATTTGATTTTAATCAAGTCTAACCACAATACTCAGAGCAAAATTTAGTTTCTATTATAAGTTCTTTTTCAAAAGAAAGGTAGTTAGTAGATAGGATAGTACCTGTTGAGGGATGCAGAAAAATGCTGATATCAGCCAATAATGATAAAATCAATTATTCTTTTGTAATATTTTTATTTGATTTTTAAGTTGATGGTTTAAGAAATAAATCCAATTTATTTTGTTTCTCTTTTTCCTGTTTCATCTTAGCTGTAGCCAAGACTGCTCTTTCACACAAACCAGCATATTTGTTCTTTTTCTTTTTGTTATTTTTAATAACCTTTGCTTCTTCTTTCTTAGGTAAATAATTTTTCTTATTGCTCAGTGAGAATACATCTTTTGAAATGCTGTACACATTAACTTCAGTATTTTTCGTTGCTTTTTGTTTCTTGTTGTCTGAATTCTTTGACTTGGGTTCAGTATTCTTTGGCTTTGAAGTGGCTATAACTTTCTTAGATGGCAATTTATCAATTTTAGTAGGTGCCGGGGCTGCTTTACTAACTGGTTTAACAAGGTCCTTAAGTTTTTCTGGTTTCTCAGCAGTAGTACTTTTGCTTTGTTTACAAAATGAGCAAATTAGTTCCTGAAAACATTCAAATTTTGTTATCATGACTACTAACTAACTAAATTTATATTAAAAGTGTGCCTCTTTATCTACATTTACTTACTATTTCATTGCTATTTAACAACTGTTTTCTTTTTTCCACTAATTCCTTGTTTCCTTTCTTTGATTTCTGTGATCTTATTCTTTGTCTTTGTTTTTTGCTCAGTTTTATAGCTTTCACCTGAAACCAAACATAAAATGTACCAAAGAATAGGTTGAATATATTTGGTATATTATCACTCCAAGCCTCAGGGTCTCTAGATAAACTTCATACCCTACACTAATATATGATAAAGGCACTAATTAAAAATAAAATAAAAATATAATTATGAATTTGCTAAGCAATGTAGCGCCTTACCCTAGAATCAGTTTCTTTATTCCATTCAATACAGCACTTGGAGCACCTAACTTTTGTGGAGAAATGTTTTTCTGGAAGCCCATACCCCTTGGTAATATCTTTACACCGCATCCTGTAAATAATAATGGGAAATACCATGTTACAATGTGTCGGAAAGAAAAAGAAAAAACAAAGCTGGAAAACTTTTACTTACAAGTAGTAACTTCTGAGTAGAGTGAGGTTTTTGTTGTCTCCAGCTAGCTGTAAGGATGAAGCAGCTTTGAAAAGAAATGCGACTTGATTTTCAGTCATTTTTGAGTTCTGAAATACAAAAATATTCACGCAACACGACGATAAACAAAATATTAGAGGAAAAAGTGCGGTGCGGTTAGGTTAGATTCTGTATCTGTCACTGTCACTGTGACTGTCACACATTATTCATACACGTACGTTCCGTTTCAATCACGAATCTATTTCATTCGGTCAAAGGCACTACAACCGGAAACCGTATGCCATACGTTCGCATTTAAAAAAGCAATTCACCCGCCAAAAATGCCGAACTGTCAAATCTCGCGCGTGCAATGAACTGCGGTTCTTGTTTTTGATATTTATTTGTGAATTTATTGCAGTGATATAGTAATTTATGTGTAATTTCGCTAGCTCATAAGTGTGTGTCTCTAATTCTGTATAAATCATGGACGTCGCCGACCAATATGCAACACAAAGCCAAGTCAAGGATGAGGTTGGTGTTCGCTGCCAGAAGCTGTTCCAGGACTTCTTAGAAGAGTAAGTACTGATCCGGACTTCAGTCTTTTATACAGCTGGAATCTATATGAATTCAATATATCATTTACTATTACAACACTGCATGTTTGACTCTGGAAATAAACATTGTTTGTTTTCATAGGTTATGTTTTGTTCCTTTGTCTTTATCTTCCTTTCATACCGGCAAATGCTCTGGAAATGATGTAAATCTTTGAGCTCTTCCGCTTGAAAATCTAATACAGGCTTATTCTTTAACCTATAGCCACTACAGTATTATCAGTGTAACATCTATGATGTTATTTATTTTTACTACAGTTTGTGGCTTGCTATTAACTTCTATTAACTTATTGTTAGAAATTTAACACATACGTAACAAGCGGAAAAAATACACGCCACCGAAGAGACCAACCAACCCACGTCTGCTGACTAGCCAGGTCTGTCAACCATTCTAATTTTAAGAGCATGCAAAATTTAAACTTTCACATCTTGTTTTCAAGGTTCAAAGAAGACAATGAAATCAAATACGAGAAGGCAGCCAAAGATCTCCTGAAGCCCGAACTAAGTACACTAGAAGTCAGCTTCGATGATGTAGAAAAGTATAACCAGAATCTCGCCACAACCATCATTGAGGAATACTACCGAATATACCCATTCCTCAACCTTGCCATCATAAACTACGTAAGAAGTCTCGCAGACAGTGGCATGAAGAAGGAATTACAAGATAAAGAATGTTACATTTCCTTCGTTGACGTGCCAACGAGGCACAAAGTTAGAGAGCTGACTACGGCCAAGATTGGTACGTTGATCAGAATAACGGGACAGATTGTGAGGACACATCCGGTGCATCCCGAGCTGGTACTTGGGACGTTTGTCTGCTTGGATTGTCAAACAGTTATTAAGAATGTTGAACAACAGTTCAAGGTAAGGAATGGTTTGGGTCTTTATACAACTAAAACACTTTTTGCTCCTAGTTTTTATATAATATTTCTATATTGTCGATTCAGTCCAATCTGTTCTTCCCAAGCCCAGTCATGCCCCAAGGGCATGATTGGGCTGGTTGTTTGAACAATCATACAAATATTTCCAGATGAGCCCTAGCTTCCCACCAAGCTATTCAGCATAGTTTTGGTGACTCCAGTAGCCTATGAAACAAAACTACAGGCTACAATTCTACAAGTGAAATTCGATGTAGATTGCGTAGCCAGTGGGACATTACAAAACCAGGACCTTTGACCAGCTACGCAATGTACATCGAATTTCACCTGTAGAATTGTAGGTAGCCTGTAGTTTCGAAAAACGAGGCACAGGGCTGTAAAAGAATCCCAACAACAAATAGCCCTAGTCTATAGTTTAAAATTTTGCAATAGGCTGCGTTACTGTTCCAATTCCAAGTAACATCTTAACTGCTTGAATATAAAATGTCATCTTGCTCTGTATATGTCATCATCTAAGTCAGTACATGGCAAAAATATATTCTTTCTTGCCTCTTTTTTCCATACTAATTATAACTTTACAAGTTAACTAAGCAACTTAGCAAAACCACCATAACTTTGTCATTTCCAGTACACACTACCAACGATCTGCCGCAACCCGGTGTGCGCCAACCGGCGTCGCTTCATGCTGGACACGGACAAGTCGGTGTTCGTGGACTTCCAGAAGATTCGCATCCAGGAGACCCAGGCGGAGTTGCCGCGAGGCTGCATACCGAGGTCTTTGGAGGTCATATTGCGAGCTGAAGCTGTAGAGTCTGTCCAGGTAGAAATATGCCGGTGTTTATTAATAGTTCATTTGCTGAAATATGTCGCGACCAGCGTAAGTAGACCTCAATGCTCCATACACATATGGGCTTGTACTGATAGTACGCTGTTCATGACGCGACACTATGTAAGAGAATGAAGCATATGGCCTACTTTGTGGAATGGGATATCCATTATTAGGTGGGTCTCCATTGAACGAGCAGCCTCAGATGCTCACTGCCGCGCGCAGCATGCGGCGCAATGCGCGGTCGGTGTGGACGGTTTTTCGCCCGAGCATGAGAATTTTATCATGCGCTGCTCAGGCGAAACACGTCCACGCCGACTGCAAGACCCGCCTATTGACTAACCCTCCAACTTTTGTTGAAGTACAAAAAGTGTAATAATGATACTTTAAGGAAAGGTTAAACAATGCTAAAAACAAGCTGATTTAAAAGTGCTTCTATAAGAACTCCTAAGTGTGATAATATATAGAAGGCAGGACTTTAATGCCATTTTTTATACCTTATCTAATAATATACATCAGTCCTGATTTTGAATATTTTAGGCAGGAGACCGTTACGATTTCACTGGCGCTCTCATAGTAGTACCAGATGTAGGAGCCCTATCTTTACCGGGATCCAAAGCTGAGCTCACTACAAGGACCCGGCAGGGCAATGAGGGTCAGCTGGAAGGAATTAAAGGACTGAAGGCATTGGGCGTCAGAGAGTTGCATTACAAGTGAGTTTTAGTTTCTGAATAGATTTACAATATGAGATTATTTTTGTATGTAAATCTGACTATGTTTCGGTAAAACGCTGATGAAATGTTTATTATGGATGATGATTAATGAATAGCTGCATCCAGATTGCCCAAGCAGCCTCGCGAGCTCACTACTGCTGTTTTTTCGAGTTATACCAATAGTTGTGCATATTCTACCAAATTTCTATAAAAATTAGAGAGATAAAAAACAGGCAATTTACAGCGAAAGATCAACCAAAAGTCTCTTATTTTATGAATAAAATTTACGATTTAGCAGACAAAATGTAGTGTATTTTCTTTCATATTAATTTTCCTTTTGAGAATTTCCTTCAGTATACCTAATTTGCCCTTACTAGCAGCCCGCTCAGCGGCTCTGTTCGCTGTAACTCATTTTCCCATGGGAATTAATTCTTTTCCCGGCATGTATTATACACATAAACCTTCCTCTTGAATCACTTTTATCTATCAAAGCAATCTGCATCAAAATCCGTTTAGAGATGTGTGCATACATACATACAGACGCGAAAAACGGCTTTGCTTTATACTATGTAAAACCTTCTGGTACTTTTTTAAGGTATATCTTTCACTTACAGAACAGCTTTTCTAGCGTGCAGCGTGCAAGCGGTGTCGCGGCGGTTCGGCGCGGCGGAGTTCGCTACCGACGACCTCACCACCGACGACATGAGGAAGCAGATGACTGACAAGGAGTGGGACAAGGTGAGACAATATAATCTATAGGGTGGGACAAGGCGGTTTGGCGCGGCGGAGTTCGCTACCGACGACCTCACCACCGACGACATGAGGAAGCAGATGACTGACAAGGAGTGGGACAAGGTGAGACAATATAATCTATAGGGTGGGACAAGGCGGTTTGGCGCGGCAGAGTTCGCTACCGACGACCTCACCACCGACGACATGAGGAAGCAGATGACTGACAAGGAGTGGGACAAGGTGAGACAATATAATCTATAGGGTGGGACAAGGCGGTTTGGCGCGGCAGAGTTCGCTACCGACGACCTCACCACCGACGACATGAGGAAGCAGATGACTGACAAGGAGTGGGACAAGGTGAGACAATATAATCTATAGGGTGGGACAAGGCGGTTTGGCGCGGCAGAGTTCGCTACCGACGACCTCACCACCGACGACATGAGGAAGCAGATGACTGACAGAGAGTGGGATAAGGTGAGAGAGAATTATACACTCTTCCTTCATACATACCAGATCACCGAAACCAATTAACCTCTTATAACCTGTTATCCCAGCAGTGTCACTCAATGTTTACCCTTTATCAAGGAAATGACACAGTGGGAATAGGACATTTTCCCATGATAAAATTTGCGTGTTTGACTTAGTTATTTTGTAGCTTACTAGTGATGTTTTTTTTGGATCCATTACTTATGAAGCTTATATGCACCTGTGATCCACACACACAAACACTTACACATACTAAAGACATTTATATTTTAGTTAAGTTAGATGCACAACAAGAATTAAAGACCAATATCAATGTCAAAGCAAAAAAACTAAAGGCAATCTTAAATTAAAAATCCCCATTTATTTACAGATATACGAGATGTCTCGCGACCGAAATCTGTACAACAATCTTATCACGTCATTGTTCCCGAGCATACACGGGAACAACGAGGTCAAGCGAGGAGTGCTGCTCATGCTGTTTGGAGGAGTCGCCAAGACTACTGTTGAAGGTAAACCCCAGTACGGGGTACGAAAGTACTGCCTACAAGTCTACAAGGGACATTCGATGCAGCGTAGCAAATGGCACATTATAAAACCAGGATATTTGACCCGCTACACAATGTACATCGAATTTCACCTGTAGACTTGTAGCCTGTAGTATTGAGGTATAAGACGTAAAGATAACCTTTTAATACAGTGACAAGTTTCTGAAATCAAAATTCGTTTCAGGTCTTGATAACATAACAGGCGCGTCTGACATAATATAAATCAGATACGTCTGTTGTTTTATTTTGATTTGGGATGAAAAAGAAAACATTTTGGGAAAATTTGCATTCGTTACGGCTGGTAATAATCTGCCTACATCGCAAGGGATGAAAGCGAGATTGTAAGATATCTTCATGATTTTGGCGTCGGGCAGTAAAAAAGCGCTTGTAAATCAAGCGGCGCCAAGCCTAACTTTAAAACATTGTATAACTATCTATTATTGTGCAAAGAAGAATTCCATTAATTGCAATCATTTCCAATGTCTTCCAAACAGGCACAACGCTCCGCGGCGACATAAACGTGTGCATAGTGGGCGACCCCTCCACTGCCAAGTCGCAGCTGCTGAAGCAGGTGTCGGAGATCACCCCCAGGGCGCTCTACACCAGCGGGAAGGGCTCCTCTGCGGCTGGTCTGACAGCAGCTGTCGTCAAGGTGGGTCTGGTGATGTAACTGTGCATAGTGGGCGACCCCTCCACTGCCAAGTCGCAGCTGCTGAAGCAGGTGTCGGAGATCACCCCCAGGGCGCTCTACACCAGCGGGAAGGGCTCCTCTGCGGCTGGTCTGACAGCAGCTGTCGTCAAGGTGGGTCTGGTGATGTAACTGTGCATAGTGGGCGACCCCTCCACTGCCAAGTCGCAGCTGCTGAAGCAGGTGTCGGAGATCACCCCCAGGGCGCTCTACACCAGCGGGAAGGGCTCCTCTGCGGCTGGTCTGACAGCAGCTGTCGTCAAGGTCGGTCTGGTGATGTAACTGTGCATAGTGGGCGACCCCTCCACTGCCAAGTCGCAGCTGCTGAAGCAGGTGTCGGAGATCACCCCCAGGGCGCTCTACACCAGCGGGAAGGGCTCCTCTGCGGCTGGTCTGACAGCAGCTGTCGTCAAGGTGGGTCTGGTGATGTAACTGTGCATAGTGGGCGACCCCTCCACTGCCAAGTCGCAGCTGCTGAAGCAGGTGTCGGAGATCACCCCCAGGGCGCTCTACACCAGCGGGAAGGGCTCCTCTGCGGCTGGTCTGACAGCAGCTGTCGTCAAGGTGGGTCTGGTGATGTAACTGTGCATAGTGGGCGACCCCTCCACTGCCAAGTCGCAGCTGCTGAAGCAGGTGTCGGAGATCACCCCCAGGGCGCTCTACACCAGCGGGAAGGGCTCCTCTGCGGCTGGTCTGACAGCAGCTGTCGTCAAGGTGGGTCTGGTGATGTAACTGTGCATAGTGGGCGACCCCTCCACTGCCAAGTCGCAGCTGCTGAAGCAGGTGTCGGAGATCACCCCCAGGGCGCTCTACACCAGCGGGAAGGGCTCCTCTGCGGCTGGTCTGACAGCAGCTGTCGTCAAGGTCGGTCTGGTGATGTAACTGTGCATAGTGGGCGACCCCTCCACTGCCAAGTCGCAGCTGCTGAAGCAGGTGTCGGAGATCACCCCCAGGGCGCTCTACACCAGCGGGAAGGGCTCCTCTGCGGCTGGTCTGACAGCAGCTGTCGTCAAGGTGGGTCTGGTGATGTAACTGTGCATAGTGGGCGACCCCTCCACTGCTAAGTCGCAGCTGCTGAAGCAGGTGTCGGAGATCACCCCCAGGGCGCTCTACACCAGCGGGAAGGGCTCCTCTGCGGTATAAAGGCGAGTGTAATTGAAACAACGGCGTTCGGATCGATACTGATTTATTGAGTGCTAAGGTGCAGATTATAATAAAAAAAACTGCTTACGTACTACGGTGCTACGAGGTGCTGCAATATATCTACTTACATACACTACATCACGGGGGAAAGGGAAAAAATAAAATAAGCTACTTTAGTAGTTATTTTATTTTATCTGTGAATCCGATAAAAACAGTTTGGTTCTGTTTTTATGAATCATTTCTTCCTTCCCGTTTCTTAAAATTATAACATTTGGATTCTTATCTTCTATGACAGTATATGGGCCCAAATAAATGCTGTCTTTCTTATCACTAGACGGATTTCTTATAACTATTAAACTATTCTTATCGTAATACATTGGTTTAGCGTCTTGATCATAAATCATCTTTCTCTTTTCCTTGCTATTTATTAAGTTTTCTCTGGCGTCTTTCTGGGATAACTGCAAACGATATTTTAATTCTAACGGATAACTATCAACATTGTAAATTGGTTCTACTACATCAGTCTGAAAACTACTCGGAAAATTACAAGTTTTCCCAAAAACTAGTTCATGTGGAGTATATTTGGTTTCAGTATGGACTGTGTTATTGTAGGAAAAGCACCAGTACGGCAACCAGCTGCTCCACGATGTTTGATGGTTGTTGGTATTTATTCTTAAATACGCACCTAATACCTTGTGAGAGTTCTCGAGTGCACCAATGCTCTCATGATAATACGCGGTGGATGTTGTTTGAGTTATTTTCAAGAGCTTACATACCTCTTTCATTGTGCTGGAAATGAACTCACTCCCGCGATCTGTGGCTATCTCTTTCGGCACTCCATATCTGAGAATAAAATTATCTACAAATGCTCTGGCTACCGACACAGTGTCTTTTGTACGCAATGGATAAGCTTCTGTAAATTTAGTTAACTCACATTGCAATGTCAGAATGTAAACGTTTTCATAATAATCTTTATTCAATGGTCCTACTATGTCCAAAAATAATTTTTCGAATGCAGATTTCGCCGTAGTTGTAATAACCATGGGTTGTTTCGTCTTTACAAAATACTTTTCCTTTTGGCATTTTTCACAGTTTTTAACATACTTTTCTACGTCTTTATACATTGACGGCCAAAAGTAAAATCTCTTTATATTGTTTAACATTCTCCTAATGCCTGCGTGGCCACTCGTCGGCAATAGATGAAAGTCATTTAAAATTACTCGAATATCGTCTACATTTTCTATCTTTACTACTCCTTTAATTATACATAATCGAGGGCCCCCCCAATTTGATATCCTTTTTATTTCTTGAGTTAACTCTTCTATAAATTTATTATTACTTTTATCCTTTACAATGTAGACCTCTGATATACCTATTTTGGAACAAATGCAATTCAACTCCCTCAATAGTCCGACTCGCGTAACTAAAGCTCGAGATGTTGGATTTACATAAAGTTTCATTTTACTAGGTACATATATTAAACTTTTAGTTTCATATTGTATTAAATTATTTTTCCTCAACTTCCCTATGTCTTTTTCTGATATTGAAGTAATTTCAACACAGCTGTTTGGTTTTTTAAGAACATCAACCACTCTCGGGTGATCAGTCCAATCGTTGTCAATATTCTTATCAGCCAAACTGCTGTCGTCCTTTTTCTCACTTTCCTTCCTTCTTATACTCCTCGTCATAACATTCACGACATGCTCGTTCATTTCTCTCAAATCCTCAGATGTTAATATTATGCGAGATAATGCGTCTGCAGCCACATTATTCGCTCCTTTCACATATTCTATTTCAAAGTCATACTCTTCCAAACATAAACGAAACTTTATCAATCTACTTGTGGGATTAGTCATATTAAAAAGATACACGAGTGGTCTGTGATCTGTCATAACTTTAAATCTCCTGCCATACAAATACGGACGGAAGTATTTGATGGACCAAACAATCGCTAACAGCTCCTTTTCTATGGTTGGATAGTTTAATTCTGCTTTATTTAACGCTCGACTAGCATATGCAATTGGCATGTTGTTACCATTGCATAGCATTGACCCAATTGCTACTTTGGAAGCATCAGTATGCAAAATGTATTTATTATTTGGAGATAAATCTGGGTACTGCAAAATTGGTGGATTTATTAGCGAATTCTTTAGCCTTCCGAACGCATTCTCACACTCTTCAGTCCATTCAAATAAATTTCCTTTTCGCAATAATTTATTCAAAGGCGTACAAATTTCCGCGAATTTAGGTATGAACTTGCGATAATAATTCGCAAACGCGACGAAACGCCGAACTTCGTCACTGTTTTTTGGAGTGGGGTAATTTTGTAAAGCCTTGGTTTTGGACGGGTCCGGCAGAATACCATTTCCGGATATGACATGCCCTAAATATAACATTTCTTTTTTCAAAAACTGACATTTTGCTGGGTTTAACTTTAAATTTACTTTTCGCAATCTACTCAAAACATCCATTAAATTTTTGTTGTGTTGCTCTAAATTTCGTCCAAAACAAACCAAATCGTCTAAGTAAACAAAACATTTTTCATAGTTCAAACCAGATAACGCAAGGGTAACAATTCTACTAAATGCGTTGGGACTGATTTTTAAACCCATCGGCAATCTTTTCATTTGATATTGTTTATTTGTTGTAAAGGCAGTGTATTTTCTACTCTCGGGATCTAACTTTACTTGGTAGTAACCTTGATTCATATCCAAGTGAGAAAAATATATGGCACCTGATAACGAATCTAAAATTTCGGTAATATTGGGTAAAGGAAATTTATCATCTTTCACTCTTTCATTAACTTTTCTATAGTCGATCACAACGCGCCACTTTTTCTTTCCCTCAGCATCCTGCTTTTTCGGTACTAGAAGAAGTGGACTAGACCATTCACTCTGAGCTTCTTCTATAATATCTTCCTCTATCATTTTCTCAATCTGTCTATCAATCTCTTCCTTTTGTGAGTGTGGCATTCTGTAAGGTTTGGTGTACACCGGAGTAACGTTTTCCTTCAAATTGATTTTTTGCTCACCTACAGTAGTGTAACCTAATTTATCTCCTGGCAAATAAAAGACATCCGAATACTTTGCACAAATACTTTCAATTGATTCCTTTTCATAACTCTTTAAATGTTTCAAATCTAACATGGAAAACAACTTTTTCACCCTGTCAGCATTCACATTCTCTTTCTCAAAACTACACATGTAATAAAGTCCTAAGTTCTCGGTGTGAACGTCAAAATAGCTGAGATTCACTTCAACTTCTCTGGTATTTAAAATCTTAATAGGCATCTTTCCATTCACCACTGTTGATATCATTCCCGCTAAAAACACACCATCACACAACTCTCTACTTTCGATCACACGCTCACCTTGTGCCCTTGAATCAATATAAAAAATCTTTTCACACCTAGGTGGTAAGGTTAAAAAGCTATTGTAACCAATTTGACCCATTTTTAATGGCACAACAATTGGTTCTCCGCGTTTTATAGTCAAGGTATTAATTTCAAAATCTAGATGACATTTATATTTACTTAAAAAGTCTTGTCCAATAATGCCATCGCCTCTACAAATTAAATATTTAAAAACGTAAAATTTGTGTCTAATATCTCTGCCATCTCTACTCAACTTTAAATAAACATAACCTTCAGATGTAACTTTACCACCTATTCCTTTTATTTGCATACGTTCTTTATGGTAAGGTTTGTTTAAACGTTGTAATACCTCGAATTTAATGACGGACAAAGAAGCGCCAGTATCAATTAACCAATCTAATAACACGTTCGAGATATAGAATTGCGCTGAATTGATGTTATGACAATGACATATTTGATGTTGATTATGACCGAAAAAACTGATTCAGGTTGTATTCATCGACCTCTGATGTTTCGCCACCACTGCGCTCACTGCTGTGGTCAGCAAAATGCACCCTTTGTGTATTGCGCCTTGCGCGCGGCGGCCTCTGATTGATGTTTGAATCGCGGCGATTTCCACGAAAGTACCGAGCGGGCGGATTGAAGTTAACACCTGCGACACGTGAATTATAATTACCTCGAAAGTATGTGTAATTTCGACCACGTTGATAATTTCCACGGCTGGGTCTGAAACTTCGTCCTCTATAATTAGACCTACCTCGATGTTGATATTGAAACACGGGTGGTGGGGCTGATGATGGCGATGACACCTCCTTATCCTGGGCTGATCTGATGGCATCCTTCAAAGACGTGAAGTTGCGAGCTGCAATGATGGTACTTAACCTTCTATCACGCAACCCATCTGCAAACCTCTTAATAGCATTTCTTTCGTTAAGGGGTCTCAAAATTTCATAACTCGCGGCCTTGCCATCTGCCTGCGAAATTGTCAAGTCAACAAACAATCGTTCCACTTCCGCACCAAAATCAGAAACAGACCGATTATTTTGCCTAACATTTTGAAGGCAAGATTGCAACGCCGTGTCAGATTTTTTTGTTAAAAGATGGGATCTCATATCTTTAACCATATCTGTCACAGAGGTATAGGTTTCTTTCATACGCAACTTCGCGCCATAAGAGAGTCTAGTTTTTAAAACAAAATTGATCAAGTGCTTTGTCTGATCTGCTTTTAACATTGTTTCATACAACTGAATTGAATCAATAAGTTGTAAAGTAACTAATTCATCGTCATTCATTACCGGCAACAGGCCAGCTGCGGTTTTCAATTCAAAACTATCCATGTCGTTAGAATGTTCGTCACTTTCTGAATGAGAACTTTCAGAAGAGGGATCTTCTGGTGGTGAACACAAATATGTAATTTCTTCGTTTAATGATTTTATTAAATCAATAAGTTGTTGACCCTTATTAATATCTTTTTCACTTAAAATACCAGCGGTAATAGACTGAGTGAACTTATCTACCGTCTCATTTAATCGTAAAATTATATTTTCAGTTTCCTTTAACTTAATTTGACATATGTCACCCTTATATCTACGTTGACCTTCTTTAATTAGGTAAGATCTAATTTTATTAAGATCTTTATAAATTTTTGATAAATCTTTAGCCATTAGACTTAGACTTATAGACAAAGATACTTATTTATTTTCATATTAAAATAAAATACTTGTCCACTTCTGGGCAAAAGTCTATATGGGCCTATATTTTTCTTAAAATTGATAAAATATTTACTTACATATTAAAAATTCAAAATAGTGTCGCATCCGGGTACTTAAATTACGTTACTCACAAAATATACCACGTCGTGACGGAACCCGTGTTATCTTTTATTTATTTTATTTTTTTCGCGCACTTTGTATGGTCCAGGCTAGTTGTAAGTTAGCGCGGACTCATATACACATTGAGATAGAGTAGATAAGATAATATTGCAGTGATGACCGATGAGTAAGATGTGGCGATTGCCCGATGATTATTAGATGTGTAGCTGATAGCCCAGGTAAGTTGACAGATGTTGATTCACAAGATAAAGATCACAGATAATTTAACTGTTTATTATATAGAAAGAATACACTCCGATTAGAGGTTTAGTATTCCTTACGTTGCCAGATAATTTTAGGTAGCGCTTGAGTGAGCGTCCGATGAAACACTAAAAATTATATCTAAGAAATTACGCACACACTGCGTACCAAAAGTAGGCCGCAGTGTAGACAAAAATGTACGTTCGTGTACCGTACATGCTGCCAACGACAAGAAGGATAATACAACGTAAGAAATGCAGAAACCTTTACAAAGCAAGAAATTGTTTAACCTATTACAGTTGAGACGCTTCTGTCCCATTAGTATCAAAATTAAATTGACGTGTAGGTTTCTTCGGTGCAACGCCTGGTTGTGTGTAAATGGGATTAGTTTGCATCTCAAATGTAGTTGAAATAGCAGGTTCTGGCGGTTGTGTTCGAGAATATCCTCCATCTATTGGATTTCTGGTTGTGGTTCTAGATGTCCTTTCATCTCGTTTCTTATAATGCCTTACAGCCACACATATGAATGCAGCGAAGGCTCCTCCCACTAGAAAATAGAGGACCACAAATTGATGAACGTCATGGGTAGATAGGTCATCGGTGATCAGGTGCTCGTTCTTCTTAAGTTGGGCTATCTGCTCATCAACTTGTTTATGTGTCTCGTTGTGATTTAAAGCCGAAGTAAAGCTGCTGATATTAAGATGAATTGGTTGCTTCAATTGCTTGTTTATATTCGGTACATTAGGAATGTCAAGTGGTATTTCGGTTTTGCTTCCAAAATGACCGTATGCGGAAAACTCAG
The DNA here is from genome assembly GCA_029255805.1 of Keiferia lycopersicella. Taxonomy (NCBI): domain Eukaryota; kingdom Metazoa; phylum Arthropoda; class Insecta; order Lepidoptera; family Gelechiidae; genus Keiferia; species Keiferia lycopersicella. The sequence continues at coordinate 4,096,843 of JARACZ010000028.1, forward strand.
AGTTGTGTCTTTGGAGGACACACCCTTCTTTTAGATCCAGGATTCCAATGCGCGTCAAATTTGTTGTCCATTGAATGTTGTCATCGCAGATAATATTTGCATCACAGTTATTACAACATGTATAGAGCCAGCTGTTCGTTCTATGTAATTTGATCCAATCGTCACGGCATTGTCTTAGGACCGCGTCACAGTGTATGTTAGTTTGATGTCCTTGCAATTTCGCTTCGCATGGCGCTATTACGTTGTTCAAGTTGTACACAGCGTAATTTATATTGCAGATATAGCTGTCTTCTTTCAACTGCACACATTGATGTAGCTCCTTTTCATTTACTGAGATATAGGTTTTCTTTCTCCGATTGATTGCAATGTGTGTTGAGTAGGGATGTACAATCGTGACGTCAGACTTTCCTTGATGTATTTGATTTTGAAGTGGAATGATGCGATAGAGTTGATAGTCGTCATCACTTGTGAGTGGAATGTGAAGTTCCAACAGTAGATATGACGTAGTCACACGTCCTTTGACGTAGATAAGTTTGTATATGTCTTTGATATTCCTTTCAACATCCTTGATTGGTAAAGAGACTCCTTTGCTTTTCCTCGCAGCTATCATATGTAACTCGTGAATCAGCTGCTGGGGGGTCAAAAGATGAAGATCAAGATGCCCGTTGTGTATGTTAAGAAGTGTGTCTAAAAGAAGTTCTTGTGTTCGTTTCAAGTTCGATATAATAAGACTTGCTGTTAGTGATGCTGCGTTCAACTCTGTTATAGATAGCAGTACTTCAGATTCATGCGCCATTTTTCTCATAACATTATTGGCTTTGCCTATGTAGTCATGGATGATGTCGAATTGCTTGTTCATAAATTTTTCGTTGTCTTTAATAATATTATTTTCTGTCTCAACTATGCTCGTTTGATTTTTGATAAGCTCAAGTAGGTAATTTTCATTCTCCTGAACTTTCTCTATGTCTTCATGATATTTCTGAGCAAAGTTTTCATCTAAGACGCCGAAGAGGGTACGGGCGAGATTTCCGACTCCATTGACATAGCCTCGTTTCTTACGGCTTAAATGTTGACTCAGTAACAGTGCATTGTAGTTATTTAGCTGATGTAATTCATGTTCTAATTGTGCTATTATTGGTTCGCAGGGCATTATCGCTATTCGTCTACATAGATGATCCATATTTTGTATGTATTTTTCGATTCGAGACGTTCCTTGCCAGTATGTAGTTAGATTATAGTATACTAACAAATTCCATTCATTATGAATCAATTGTAGATCTCCAATTTCATCAAAGTACATAGGTGTTGATTGTGTAATCTCTGATGTAGTGAACATTGGCTTCGATGATAGTGCATTAGTACTTGATACTAGCATGAATAATGCAAATATTAGTAGGCTCATAAAGTTGCTGAGTTTGCTTCGAGTTTGTCTTTTTGGTTTTGGTAATTTTTCCGTAGATTTTTCTTTTTCAGGTTCTTTGTTTTCAGATACAGGTAATGTAGATATTTCTCTTTTAGGCAGTGGTGCGAGCTTATTTATTGGTCGTTTTAGAGTAGTGTTCTGTGTCTTGATAGTAACGACACGAACATAGCCGTCAGCCCCCGGGTGCAACTCTTGAACACGCGCCATGGCCCATTTTCCCGGTGGTAAGTTATCCTCTTTTATAAGGACTAGATCGCCGACTTCTATGTTTTCTTTTGGTTTAAGCCATTTGCTTTTTGTCTGAAGCTGATGTAAGTACTCGTTTGACCAGCGACGCCAAATTTGTTGATGCATGACTTCGACTTGCTTCCATTTATCGCGAAGGTCGATAGTTTTTTCGTTGCAACTCTCCCGCGGCACTGACATCGTTGGAGACCCGGTTAGAAAATGACCAGGTGTTAGATAATCCAGGTCATCCACATCTTCCGAAAGGGGACACAGTGGTCGACTGTTTAGGCAAGCTTCAATTTGAGCTAGTAGAGTAGAAAATTGCTCGAAGGTCAGCTTCTGGTTTCCAAGAACCCTCATCAGATGGTATTTTGTTGATTTTACAGCTGCTTCCCAGACTCCTGCTGCGTTAGGCCAGTATGGGCAAAGAAAATGCCACTCGATTTCTTCTTCGCCGATAGCACGAAAGAATTCGGGTGAACTAAAGGTTTGGTAAGCTTGGAATTCATCATGTAAAGTCTTCGCTGCCCCTTTGAAGTTGGTGCCATTGTCGGAGTACATGTGCTTAGGCTTTGATCTTCTCGAGCACATGCGTTCTAAAGCGGCGAGAAACGTGGGAGTACTTAAATCTGACACTAGTTCGATGTGAACGGCTTTCGTCGCTAGACAGATGAATATGGCGATATATCCTTTACAAGTTTTTGCTCCTCTTCCTTTATTTAACTTGATTTCCACATGGCCCGTCATATCAACCCCGCAGTGGGTCCAAGGCTTGGATGCTGATACTCTCGCCTGTGGTAAATCACCCATGATTTGGTTGTTGTTGGTATTCTTGAATCTTTGGCATCTTACGCAGTGGCGTAACAATCCTTTGACTGCACGATTCCCTCCTAAGATCCAATAACGTTGTCTTGTTTGTGCCAACGTCAAGCGTACTCCTCCGTGTAGAGTGATCTTGTGCGCTTGATCGATGACAAGCTCTATCAACCGACCGGTATGAGGTAAAATGGCAGGATGCTTTGCTTCTTCAGATAAGTAAGAATTCCGAAGTCGTCCAGATACTCTCAAAATGCCAGTTTCATCCAGATATGGTGTTAGATTCAACAGTTTGCTTTTTGTAGATAGTGTTCCATTCTTCTGTAAGATATCAATTTCGTCCGAAAAGTATTCACGCTGTGTAGCTTTGATAATATAGTCGGTTGCATTTTTTAATTCCTTGACAGCCAAGTGACCAGTTTTACCCGACTGTGTTGGGTAACGCAGCTTTGTTATGAAACGCAACACCCAAGCTAGGCATCGAGTGGCTTGCGTCATAGAACTGTGTCGCTCCAATAGCGTGTTGATGACATCATTTCTTTCATAGATAGGATTTTGTTGCGTCACACAACATTCTAATTCGATTCCTTCTTGAGTCTGATATGATAGCTTAGATTTTTCGTCTTCTTTTTTAGTGTCAGCTCGCAGCCAGTGAGGTCCTTCCCACCACAGAGTAAAGTTTAACAGCTGAGAAGGTAGAAGTCCTCTTGTTGCGCAGTCAGCTGGATTTTCTTTAGTGTTTACGTAGTTCCACTGTGACGCAGGTATGATGTTGATAATAGTGGCCACTCTGTTTGCAACATATTTCTCCCACTTTTTGTTACTCCCTTGCAGCCATGCTAGTACGACTTGTGAGTCAGTGTAGCAATAGGTGAAAATTTGGCTTTTAGAAAGGGCTGATATGCACTTTTCTATGAGCTTTGAAAGTAAAAGAGCTCCGCACAGTTCAAGTCTCGGCAATGAGTGTTTTTTGTTAAGTGGTGCGACCTTTGTTTTAGCTGTCAGCAGAGTAGTGACGTATTCGCCGACGTCATTGACCGACTTGGTATAGATAACACATGAATACGCTTTATTGCTTGCGTCACTGAAGCCGTGTAACTCGATGCTTTTGTTTACACCACCGTTTATCCAGCGAGGTACAGATATGTCTTTGATTAGTTTTAATTCTGAACGGATTTTTTCCCAATCTTTCGCTATTTCTTCTGGAAGTAGCTGATCCCAGCCTAAGTTGTTGCTCCAGACTTGTTGAAATAGAAGTTTCGAACTGATGACGACAGGAGCCAACCAGCCAAGAGGGTCGTATTGCTTGCTTATGTCAGATAGTAACATTCGTTTGGTGAATTTGTCTTCATCACGTGACGGCATCTCCCAATCAAAACAAAAGATATCTTGAGTTGTATTCCAACGAATTCCCAGCGTCTTCGTCGGAGAGTCTTGTTTGAAGTTAAAGATGTGGTTCTGATTTTTCTGTTCTTTAACTACTTCTTGTAAAACAGCTGGTTCGTTACTTGCCCATTTTCTCAATATAAATCCACCTTTCTTTAACAAGTCATAAAGCTGTTTTTGCAATGCTCGCGCTTCTTCGATTGTATCGCGACCTGTGATTACGTCATCCATATAGAACTGATTTCGCAATGCTTCTTCGGCCATAGGGTAAGCGTGCCCTTCGTCGTCCGCTAGTTGCTTCAGAGTTCGCATTGCTAAGAACGGTGCTGCTTTCATTCCATAGGTCACGGTACAGAGCTCCATTTCTTGTAGGGGCTCATTTGGTGATAGGCGCCAGATGATTTTTTGAAGCGACCTTTGATCAGGATGAAGAAAAATTGCACGAAACATTTTTGCAATGTCAGCTGTTAAAGCATACCGATAGCTACGCCATTTCATAATTAGTGTAGCGATGTCTTTCTGTAGATTTGGGCCTTTCTCCATGAGGTCATTTAGGCTTAACTTGGTGTCTGTCAACATAGACGCGTTGAACACCACACGCAGCTGAGTAGTGATTGAATCCATCCTTATCACTCCATGATGAGATAGAAAGTTCTCTATTTGGGTAGCGGTAGCTTTTGAAGCAGATTTCGCTGGTTCCATGTGACCCATGTCTTGATATTCGGCGATAAATTCTTTATAGAGCTTGGCAAAATGCTCTTGCCGTGCCATCTTCTTCTCTAATTGTAGAAATTGGGCCACAGCTTGTGGTTTAGATCTCCCTAATTTCTCTTGAAAATCTGGTATCATAGGCATTTTCACTACGTACTGGCCAGTAGGTAGCCTCGTAGTAGTCTCGGTATAATATTTTTCGCAATAGTCATCGCTATTAGTCGACTCGTATTCTTCATTTATTTCCTCAATTTCCCAAAACTGATGTAATTGTTCGATGTTATTTAACGTAACCAAACAGTTAAAAGTTTGAGTTGCGTCTCCACTCACTATCCAGCCCAGTTTTGTGCATTGGGCTACTGTAGATTCGTCTTCGTTTTTTAGCAAACCTTGCTGTATAAGTTTTGCGTATATATCAGCTCCCAACAGCATATCAATGGGGCCTGGTTTGTTGAAATCTGGATCAGCTAATGTTAATGATTTCAGGACTTCCCATTTCGCGGGGTTCATTCGATCGCTAGGCATATGATTGATCAGCTTATTTACTATATGCACTTCGACCTTAAAAGTGTAATCACAGTGCATTGATTTACACTGTAATGCCGTAGTACCTCTACTTTTCTCTTTCACGCCTCCAATGCCTGATATGACTGCACTATGCTGAGTTCGCTTTACTCTCAGCGCTTGGGCCGCATGCTCCGATAGTAAAGATAGCTGGCTTCCTTGGTCCAACAATGCACGTAAAATGACGTGATTCCCTTCTGCGTTTTTAGCCATTACTAACGCAGTTGTCAAAAGTACTTCTTTTTCGATGTTGCTGACGTGATTGATGGCCCGGGGTTTCGATGTTGATGGTTTTGATTCATTGATGTTGTCCTGGTGCAAAAGGGTATGATGGCCTTGAGAACAAATTTGGCAGGTTTTTGATGAAAAACAAGGATTTCCCTGACCATCCGGCTCGAAGGACCAAAATATGTATGGTCCAGGCTAGTTGTAAGTTAGCGCGGACTCATATACACATTGAGATAGAGTAGATAAGATAATATTGCAGTGATGACCGATGAGTAAGATGTGGCGATTGCCCGATGATTATTAGATGTGTAGCTGATAGCCCAGGTAAGTTGACAGAATTAAGTTCTTTTTTTAAAAGGTCCATAATATATATATTTTTTTGTTGTTCCGCCACACGCATAACCAATTGAACCGCTGGTGATGACCTGATGACCTCTTCTTCCTTTGCGGCGTAGACCCAATGCTAATCTTCAAAACTGCTTAGCTGCTACACGCCGAATATCTTGAAAACGCATCTTTCCCACAGGCTAATCTTCAAAACTGCTTAGCTGCTACACGCCGATAATCTTCATTAAAGTTTCATGCGAAGTCATCCGGTCCGGTCAACCACTTTATCTTCAGCTAGACGTCTGAGGTGTTTCTTTCCTTAAATGCTATGGCCTGCGCTCGCCGATCCACACGCTTGTTGAATTGCGCGTTCAAGTAGCGACAGAAGTATAATATAATCGCTATGCCGAAAATTCCAACAAACACGATGATAGCTACGTTGATCTGGCCAAGCTGTCCCATTACCATGGTGTTGTGCACGTCCATTCTGTTCTGGTACCCAATTTGTGAAGCGATAACTTGTTCTTCCTCCGCACTCGGTCTCGATTGAGGTTTTCCCATTTTGTATATATTTTTTTTTAAAGTTCAGAATAAACTGTCCACACTGTCCTTTTATACATTTTGCTCCTTCACAATTGTCTCTATTTTTTTTTTCACTGGATAATTATTGTCATTAATAAAAATGCACCATTTTTTTTGTCCATATTCATATTCACCAAAATTGTCTAAATATTCACAAAGAAAAGTCTATAGCACGCAACGCGAACGCGATGACGCACCCATGCCCGACGAGGCAGGGTCGCCATATAAAGGCGAGTGTAATTGAAACAACGGCGTTCGGATCGATACTGATTTATTGAGTGCTAAGGTGCAGATTATAATAAAAAAAACTGCTTACGTACTACGGTGCTACGAGGTGCTGCAATATATCTACTTACATACACTACAGCGGCTGGTCTGACAGCAGCTGTCGTCAAGGTGGGTCTGGTGATGTAACTGTGCATAGTGGGCGACCCCTCCACTGCCAAGTCGCAGCTGCTGAAGCAGGTGTCGGAGATCACCCCCAGGGCGCTCTACACCAGCGGGAAGGGCTCCTCTGCGGCTGGTCTGACAGCAGCTGTCGTCAAGGTCGGTCTGGTGATGTAACTGTGCATAGTGGGCGACCCCTCCACTGCCAAGTCGCAGCTGCTGAAGCAGGTGTCGGAGATCACCCCCAGGGCGCTCTACACCAGCGGGAAGGGCTCCTCTGCGGCTGGTCTGATAGCAGCTGTCGTCAAGGTGGGTCTGGTGATGTAACTGTGCATAGTGGGCGACCCCTCCACTGCCAAGTCGCAGCTGCTGAAGCAGGTGTCGGAGATCACCCCCAGGGCGCTCTACACCAGCGGGAAGGGCTCCTCTGCGGCTGGTCTGACAGCAGCTGTCGTCAAGGTCGGTCTGGTGATGTAACTGTGCATAGTGGGCGACCCCTCCACTGCCAAGTCGCAGCTGCTGAAGCAGGTGTCGGAGATCACCCCCAGGGCGCTCTACACCAGCGGGAAGGGCTCCTCTGCGGCTGGTCTGATAGCAGCTGTCGTCAAGGTGGGTCTGGTGATGTAACTGTGCATAGTGGGCGACCCCTCCACTGCCAAGTCGCAGCTGCTGAAGCAGGTGTCGGAGATCACCCCCAGGGCGCTCTACACCAGCGGGAAGGGCTCCTCTGCGGCTGGTCTGACAGCAGCTGTCGTCAAGGTAGGCCTTGAGCGGTTTCGGTTAAGATTAAAGTCGACGAAAAAGTAGCGAATCCAATTGACACGTTCGTCAGATTGAGCGAAAATGACTTATTTAGAAGCTATTGACATGCTGCCTACCCCACAAGGGACATACGCGTACTTTTATGCATGAAAAGTCTTATTTATTTATTATCATATCATATCTCACCCCGCGACTTAGTTTCACCCAATTTCTTATCGGAAGCGTCATAGCTTCACCCAATTTCTCATCTCTCCTATATATCTGTTCTGTGGATATGTACTTTAATACTATATTATCTTTTTCCAGGACGAAGAATCATTCGACTTCGTGATAGAAGCGGGCGCGCTGATGCTAGCGGACGGCGGCGTGTGCTGCATCGACGAGTTCGACAAGATGGACCCTGCAGACCAGGTGGCCATCCACGAGGCCATGGAGCAGCAGACCATCTCTATCGCTAAGGTAAGTTGCTTCAACATCAACAGTCAATAGCTGGGTCTCCATTGAACGAGCAGCCTCAGACGCTCACTGCCGCGCGCAGCATGCGGCGCAATGCGCGGTCGGTGTGGATGGTTTTTCGCCCGAGCATGAGAATTTTAAACAACATATCCACACCGACCGCGCAGTGAGCATCTGAGGCTGCTCGTTCAATGGAGACCCAGCTAATCACGCCAACTGCTGAACATCGGTTACTCCCATTTAGTAATATGCAAGTTTTACGACATACATAAACATGAAGAATTCTACCAGACACATGGCGAATACTACAAGATACATGACGAATTTTAACTGATACATGTCGAATAATACCTGATACATGATGAATACTACCCTATACATGTCGAATCGTACCATATACATGATGAATACAAACAAATACTTGACTAGTAATACCAGATACATGACGACTTCTAGCTGTCATTATATAGGTGGATATTTTTGACATTGGTTTGATGTTATTTATTGTTTTATGTCAACTAATGTACAAAACTATTCCCCAAATAAAAAAATAATCTTATATTGTATGTATTTAAATTGTGTTTTATTATTTTCAGGCGGGGGTGCGTGCAACCCTGAACGCGCGCACGTCGATCCTGGCGGCTGCCAACCCCGTAGGGGGCCGCTACGACCGCGCCAAGTCGCTGCAGCAGAACGTCACACTCTCCGCGCCCATTATGTCACGATTTGACCTGTTCTTCATACTCATAGGTAAGTTACGAATCTCTGGTATCGTACGCGGCCAAAAGCAAGTTAGCGGTACGAAAAGTCGATGAAAAACCCGATGATTCCTAGTGCCACAGTTGTAGTAGAACTATACGCGTGGAGGTCGATTTTGGCAGCCGCTAACTTTGTGGCTGGTGGCTACTCATGGTGGTTTTTTATACTCATAGGTAATTTTCAAAGAAAATTCAATATTAAAACACGGTCGTATATTTCACTTTGACAGAATTAAAGTTATACATGATGATGATGATGATGAAGTCCTCTTATCCCTCATCAAGGACATAGGGCACGAAGAAGAGATTTAGATAAAGTTATCCATACACAGTGTTGGGCGTAATTAAATAATTCTTTATTTCAAATAATAATTCAAATAAATTTATTTCAAATAACGTTATTTGTAATTGATTTATTTCAGAATTAATTTATTTCAAATAGTCAATTATTATTATTATTTCAAATACTTTATTTTTTATTTGTAATTGATCAAATACGTTACGAGTTAAGTTACGATACAGAGTGTAATCGTATCAAAACCCTTTAAATTGATATTGAAAGTACTTAACCTAATGAATACAATTATTAACTTTTTTAAATGAAATGAAAAATATCCAAAATAATACGTTAAACACTCCCAAACATTGTGTTTTTAAGATTGTGAATTGTTAGGAATATTATCTTTCTTAAATAATTAAAAATACCGTACTGAAACTTATCAACAAAAAATGATTATTTGAAAAGCGTTAAATCGTTTGTTTTTATTACGGAAGAGACATGCAAAATACAATATCTCCAACAAAAGTAAATACAAATATAAATTACTTAATTAATACTATTAATAACTTTACGAATATCAATTACACGTCCTAAATTTATTTCAATTACAAAATACGAAATAATTATTTGAAATAAATGTATTTGAAATAAAGTAATTACAATTGAATGTATTTCAAAATACAGTTATTTGAAATAAATTATTTCAAATAATTATTTCTTTATTTGTATTTCAAATAAATTTTGCCCAACACTGTCCATACATACATATATAACGCCTTTATCCATTGCGGGGTAGTCAGAGCGTTAATGTCCTAAAAAAAAACGGTCGCTAACGCCATGTCTAACAAATATTGAGGGCTGTCGCCTAAAATTGTAATGCACATGAAACCCTCGAATCTAAAGTTAAAGTTATCTTGTATCCATTCATATTTTTGAGTAAAATCAGCATGTTAAGTGCAAGGCAATACCCAATGCCTGTGCAAAGCCATACCCGCCCAAAGCCTGTGCGAAAAAAGAACCGGCGTATAATTTGGTGGCGCTTTTTTTTTATTATGACTTTGAAATTTGTCGGTCGTGGGTTTTTATGTAAAAATTAAGAAGTTCACTTTTTTCCCGCAACGATTTTCTTTCCGCACAGACTATTTTTACTCGCACCTGCTTATCTTAATTAGCTTACATCATCCCACTGCTGGGCAAAGGCCCCCTCCTCTTCTCTTCTTTCCATCCAGTTCTGTCCTGGGCTTCCGCATGCCAGTCTTTTGAAAACTTGTCTAACTTGTCGCGCCACCTACGACGGGGTCTCCCGCGGCGTCTGTTTGCAGTGGGTGGCTTCCACAAAGTAGACGTTTTTTCCCACAGCTCTTCTGGCATGCGACAGACGTGACCACGTCACGTCGTACCTGCTATAATAGGAAAATTCCGTAACTTAATTTCTTATTTGTTAACAGACGAGTCGAGTGAGATGGTGGACTACGCCATCGCGCGCAAGATAGTGGATCTGCACTGTAACAAAGAGGAGACTTATGACTGCGTGTACTCCAGGGAAGACCTGCTCCGATACATCGCCTTCGCCAGGTCCTTCAAGCCTGTCATTACCGAGGTACTGTTTGACAGGTGATATAGTGGACCTGCACTGCAACAAGGAGGAGACTTATGACTGCGTGTACTCCAGGGAAGACCTGCTCCGATACATCGCCTTCGCCAGGTCCTTCAAGCCTGTCATTACCGAGGTACTGTTTGACAGGTGATATAGTGGACCTGCACTGTAACAAAGAGGAGACTTATGACTGCGTGTACTCCAGGGAAGACCTGCTCCGATACATCGCCTTCGCCAGGTCCTTCAAGCCTGTCATTACCGAGGTACTGTTTGATAGGTGATATAGTGGACCTGCACTGCAACAAGGAGGAGACTTATGACTGCGTGTACTCCAGGGAAGACCTGCTCCGATACATCGCCTTCGCCAGGTCCTTCAAGCCTGTCATTACCGAGGTACTGTTTGACAGGTGATATAGTGGACCTGCACTGCAACAAGGAGGAGACTTATGACTGCGTGTACTCCAGGGAAGACCTGCTCCGATACATCGCCTTCGCCAGGTCCTTCAAGCCTGTCATTACCGAGGTACTGTTTGACAGGTGATATAGTGGACCTGCACTGCAACAAGGAGGAGACTTATGACTGCGTGTACTCCAGGGAAGACCTGCTCCGATACATCGCCTTCGCCAGGTCCTTCAAGCCTGTCATTACCGAGGTACTGTTTGACAGGTGATATAGTGGACCTGCACTGTAACAAAGAGGAGACTTATGACTGCGTGTACTCCAGGGAAGACCTGCTCCGATACATCGCCTTCGCCAGGTCCTTCAAGCCTGTCATTACCGAGGTACTGTTTGATAGGTGATATAGTGGACCTGCACTGCAACAAGGAGGAGACTTATGACTGCGTGTACTCCAGGGAAGACCTGCTCCGATACATCGCCTTCGCCAGGTCCTTCAAGCCTGTCATTACCGAGGTACTGTTTGACAGGTGATATAGTGGACCTGCACTGCAACAAGGAGGAGACTTATGACTGCGTGTACTCCAGGGAAGACCTGCTCCGATACATCGCCTTCGCCAGGTCCTTCAAGCCTGTCATTACCGAGGTACTGTTTGACAGGTGATATAGTGGACCTGCACTGCAACAAGGAGGAGACTTATGACTGCGTGTACTCCAGGGAAGACCTGCTCCGATACATCGCCTTCGCCAGGTCCTTCAAGCCTGTCATTACCGAGGTACTGTTTGACAGGTGATATAGTGGACCTGCACTGCAACAAGGAGGAGACTTATGACTGCGTGTACTCCAGGGAAGACCTGCTCCGATACATCGCCTTCGCCAGGTCCTTCAAGCCTGTCATTACCGAGGTACTGTTTGACAGGTGATATAGTGGACCTGCACTGCAACAAGGAGGAGACTTATGACTGCGTGTACTCCAGAGAAGACCTGCTCCGATACATCGCCTTCGCCAGGTCCTTCAAGCCTGTCATTACCGAGGTACTGTTTGACAGGTGATATAGTGGACCTGCACTGCAACAAGGAGGAGATTTATGACTGCGTGTACTCCAGGGAAGACCTGCTCCGATACATCGTCAAATGAGCTACTTTTTAAAACGATCTAAAACAGTATTTTGTATGAAAACACTGACAGATGACGCCATATCTCGCTATTTTGGATGGCGTCAAAACACCTACTTTTAAATATTTTTTCTGTTAACTAATTCAAACTTTGAATATCTCGAAAAACTATAAATGGAAATTGTAGTATATTGGACAATAGTTTTAAGCGTACAACTTCGGCATTTTCTTACTTCATTTCATTACTAACAGAACTCAGATTAGCAAACTTTCACGTGCCTGACCATTCAAGTATAAATTGTACTGTTTCAATCTTTTGAGGTCACAAATATTTAAAAAATGTATAAATCGTGTGTACGTACGTATGTTAGATTAAGACGCGATGTATATTTTGTTTACAGGAAGCAGGAAAACTATTAGTGGAGTACTACTGTGCGCTGCGAGCGCGCGACGGCTCCGCGCCCGGCTGCTGGCGGATCACCGTGCGGCAACTCGAGTCCATGGTCAGTTGCATACACAATATACACAGCGGTTTATTAGTATAAAAAACATAAAATTTTAAGTAGTCAAATTACTTAAAATCTTCGTATTTTTACGTTAATGATGTAAATGAAACTGTCAATACATTGTTCGCGATGTTCTCGATTTGCGAAATTGTCGTGATTGACAGTTCTGAAACCCCTGTTCGAGAGTGATTACGTGATAAGTATAAGAAAATAACGCAATTTTCTACTTTATCACTCTCGAACTGTAATATTGTAAAAAGGCTATAAAAATGGAACGTACTTTCAAAATATTTGTAAATTATCGTTGAGAGAGAAGAAGAGGTAATATGCCAGAATAACAATCTACTTTTTATTTTTCTTACAAGCTAAAAGAATCTTCCAATAAACATGTCAGAAAGAAGCTAAACGTAATGTAACTATAACAGGTGCGTCTAGCGGAGGCCATGGCCAAGATGCACTGCAGCGGGCACGTCACGCCACAACACGTCAACGAGGCCTACCGGTAACTAATTAACTAACTAAGTTAACACTAAGATAGACAAATCTAACTGAACAACTTTCATATAGGGTCAACGGTTAAAGTGTAAAGAAATTGATCCTCCCATGACAGAAAACTGTTGTCCGAGCAATTTTGCATACATACATATATCACGCCTTTATCCCTTACGGGGTAGGCAGAGCGTTAACGACCGTAAAAGTACAGTCGCTATCGCCACATTTGACAAATATTGAGGGCCGTTTGAGATAATTTGTGTATCACTATAGTGACAGGTTGTCAGCCTGTCGCCTAAAACTGGTAATACACATGAAACCCTCAAGTTCCTTGGTCGCCTCTTACGACACCCACGGGAAAGAAATGGGGTGATGCTATTCTAAGCCGGCATCACACGGCAATTTTGCACATGAAATAATTATTTTTTCTTTGTGACACATGTGCTTTATGGAAAGTTGTTTAGTTAGACCTGTTGAGTTCCTCTTTTGGGAAAATCGATCGTTTAGTACCATTCTGTATATACGCAGACTGAATAAAATGAATAAATCGTCACTACATAGTAAAAGCAAACTCGCTTCCCGCCTCAGTCCTGATGTTTGTATGTATGTATGCTTAGATAGATAGATAGATAGATAAACTCTTTATTGCTTACAACAAACACAACATTAAAACACAAAACGGTACAATATACTATAACTAAAAGTAAGCAAAGGCGGCCTTATCGCTTGTAGCGATCTCTTCCAGGCAACCTCTACCTTAGATCTTAGTTTGCACTTTCTTTTATAAACAGTGATTCAAGAGGAATGTTTATTATGTAAAATATTTGACGGAAAAATGACTCATTAGCAGCGGGTCACACCGCTGGGTGGGCTGCTAGTATACAATAACAGTTTAGACTACAATATGCACCGCGGTTTCTCACTTAATATTACTTTGTACAGGTTACTAAACAAGTCCATAATCCGCGTGGAGCAGCCCGACATCCACCTGGATGAGGATGAGCCGCAGCTGGAACCAACCATGGAAGTAGACGAGGACCTGCCCAATGGTACCCAGAATGGCACAAATGGTACCAACGGCACTGTTGGTAAGAACGATGAATAATTGCGAAGCGAAAAATATGATTACATAACGCTTTCTTCGTGTGATGCCGGCTTAGAATAGCATCACCCTATATCCTTCCCGCGGGTGTCGTAAGAGGCGACTAAGGGACTCGGGAGTATTAGTGTACACAATTTTTAGGCGGCAGGCTGACAACCTGTTGTTATAGTGATACACATGCTTTCTGAAACTACCTTGGAAATCAATACTCAAAAATGACAGACTTGGCGATAGCGACCGTTCTCTTACGGCTGCTAACGCTCTGCCTACCCCGCAAGGGATAAAGGCGTGATATAATGTATGTAAAGCTTTAAGAACCCAGAAAAGACCCGTTTTGAAATCGTTAAAAAAAGGCATCTGACATTGCTGGCTAGTGGGCAATTGAAACGCAATTAACTCAAACTACTATTAGTGAAATAAATAGTCACTTACTATTTAATGAAATTATCTTACTACAAGTGTCTGATAATTTTATCTCGAGTTTTTTTAAAACTTCTGCCAGCTGGACAACTTTTGTTAAAAAAGAATATACCTAGAAATGTTTTAAAATTTCGTATTCATTTCAGAAACATTTTTTTTTCAAACAAGTAAAAATAATGACTTCTTGTTTCTTAATTATTTATTTAATTAAATATTTGTTACTTGCAGAGAACGGTCACACGAACGGCGACGCTGCGCCGAAGAAGAAACTGACGTTGTCATTCGAGGAGTACCGCGCGCTCAGCGACATGCTCGTCGTGTACATGCGCAAGGCCGAGGCTGAGGCAGAGAGTGCGGGTAGGTTTAGAACAAAAATACAAGAAAACAAACACCACAATATTACAGTATCTACTTCGCTTTCGAATAACATATCCTCTGTGCTTCTCAAAAGTTACAAACATATATACATATAATCACGCCTCTTTTCCGGAGGGGTATGCAGAGACTACATCCTTCCACTTGCTACGATCCTGGCATACCTCTTTCGCTTCCTCAACATTCATCAGCCTTTTCATACACGCTCGTCGGTTTAGGGTACTCTTCACTTGATCTTTAGAACGTCCCCAATTTGACCCAGGTACGCTCGTTTTGGTCTTTCCAAAAGTTGATTGAAAGATATCTCTTAGTTGAATAATTCCGCCTGGTTTTTGTTTTTTAATTTTTTTGGTACAATAAAGTGGATTACACACATAATAAAAATGTTAAAAGATGCAAAACACCTAAGTTCCTAAATTGTCATTGAATCTCAAAATACATTACATTAGAACTGCACTTGCCACAAAAACAAAAACGTCATATTAATTTGCGTTTATTTTCACTTTAAACTTCTCTAAAACATTCATTATTTTTCAGATTATAATTATGTTAAATTTTCAATCATTTTTTTTGGTGATATTTGACGTTCTGTGAGCTTTATAAATTTTGCGTCTTAACATAATTCCAATAGCCACTACAAAACATTTTCAGGTTCCGAAGCGTCAGGCATGCGCAAGAGCGCAGTAGTGAGCTGGTACCTGGAGCAGCTGGTGGCGGACGGCAGGATCGAGGACGAGGACCAACTCCTGGAGCGGAAGACGCTGGTGGAGAAGGTCATCGACCGCCTCATGTACCATGTGAGTGCTAGTGAACAAGAGCGCAGTAGTGAGCTGGTACCTGGAGCAGCTGGTGGCGGACGGCAGGATCGAGGACGAGGACCAACTCCTGGAGCGGAAGACGCTGGTGGAGAAGGTCATCGACCGCCTCATGTACCATGTGAGTGCTAGTGAACAAGAGCGCAGTAGTGAGCTGGTACCTGGAGCAGCTGGTGGCGGACGGCAGGATCGAGGACGAGGACCAACTCCTGGAGCGGAAGACGCTGGTGGAGAAGGTCATCGACCGCCTCATGTACCATGTGAGTGCTAGTGAACAAGAGCGCAGTAGTGAGCTGGTACCTGGAGCAGCTGGTGGCGGACGGCAGGATCGAGGACGAGGACCAACTCCTGGAGCGGAAGACGCTGGTGGAGAAGGTCATCGACCGCCTCATGTACCATGTGAGTGCTAGTGAACAAGAGCGCAGTAGTGAGCTGGTACCTGGAGCAGCTGGTGGCGGACGGCAGGATCGAGGACGAGGACCAACTCCTGGAGCGGAAGACGCTGGTGGAGAAGGTCATCGACCGCCTCATGTACCATGTGAGTGCTAGTGAACAAGAGCGCAGTAGTGAGCTGGTACCTGGAGCAGCTGGTGGCGGACGGCAGGATCGAGGACGAGGACCAACTCCTGGAGCGGAAGACGCTGGTGGAGAAGGTCATCGACCGCCTCATGTACCATGTGAGTGCTAGTGAACAAGAGCGCAGTAGTGAGCTGGTACCTGGAGCAGCTGGTGGCGGACGGCAGGATCGAGGACGAGGACCAACTCCTGGAGCGGAAGACGCTGGTGGAGAAGGTCATCGACCGCCTCATGTACCATGTGAGTGCTTGTGAACAAGAGCGCAGTAGTGAGCTGGTACCTGGAGCAGCTGGTGGCGGACGGCAGGATCGAGGACGAGGACCAACTCCTGGAGCGGAAGACGCTGGTGGAGAAGGTCATCGACCGCCTCATGTACCATGTGAGTGCTTGTGAACAAGAGCGCAGTAGTGAGCTGGTACCTGGAGCAGCTGGTGGCGGACGGCAGGATCGAGGACGAGGACCAACTCCTGGAGCGGAAGACGCTGGTGGAGAAGGTCATCGACCGCCTCATGTACCATGTGAGTGCTAGTGAACAAGAGCGCAGTAGTGAGCTGGTACCTGGAGCAGCTGGTGGCGGACGGCAGGATCGAGGACGAGGACCAACTCCTGGAGCGGAAGACGCTGGTGGAGAAGGTCATCGACCGCCTCATGTACCATGTGAGTGCTAGTGAACAAGAGCGCAGTAGTGAGCTGGTACCTGGAGCAGCTGGTGGCGGACGGCAGGATCGAGGACGAGGACCAACTCCTGGAGCGGAAGACGCTGGTGGAGAAGGTCATCGACCGCCTCATGTACCATGTGAGTGCTAGTGAACAAGAGCGCAGTAGTGAGCTGGTACCTGGAGCAGCTGGTGGCGGACGGCAGGATCGAGGACGAGGACCAACTCCTGGAGCGGAAGACGCTGGTGGAGAAGGTCATCGACCGCCTCATGTACCATGTGAGTGCTAGTGAACAAGAGCGCAGTAGTGAGCTGGTACCTGGAGCAGCTGGTGGCGGACGGCAGGATCGAGGACGAGGACCAACTCCTGGAGCGGAAGACGCTGGTGGACAAGGTCATCGACCGCCTCATGTACCATGTGAGTGCTTGTGAACAAGAGCGCAGTAGTGAGCTGGTACCTGGAGCAGCTGGTGGCGGACGGCAGGATCGAAGACGAGGACCAGCTCCTGGAGCGGAAGACGCTGGTGGACAAGGTCATCGACCGCATCATGTACCATGTGAGTGCTTGTGAATGCTTTAGTTACACTCCTGGAGAGGAAGACCAATTCCTGGAGAGGAAGACCAAGCGGAAGACGCTGGTGGAGAAGGTCATCGACCGCCTCATGTACCATGTGAGTGCTTGTAAATGCTTTAGTTACACTCCTGGAGAGGAAGACCAAGCGGAAGACCCTGGTGGAGAAGGTCATCGACTGCCTCATGTACCATGTGAGTGCTTGTGAATGCTTTAGCTACACTTCTGGAGAGAAAGATCGACTCCTGGAGAGGAAGACGCTGGTGGAGGTCATCGACCGCCTCATGTACCATGTGAGTGCTTGTAAATGCTTTAGTTACACTCCTGGAGAGGAAGACCAAGCGGAAGACCCTGGTGGAGAAGGTCATCGACTGCCTCATGTACCATGTGAGTGCTTGTGAATGCTTTAGCTACACTTCTGGAGAGAAAGATCGACTCCTGGAGAGGAAGACGCTGGTGGAGGTCATCGACCGCCTCATGTAACATGTGAGTGCTTGTGAATGCTTTAGCTACACTTCTGGAGAGGAAGACCAACTCCTGGAGTGGAAGACGCTGGTGGAGAAGGTTATCGACGGCCTTATGTACCATGTGAGTGCTTGTGAATGCTTTAGTTACCCTCCTGAAGAGGAAGGCCAATTCCTGGAGAGGAAGACCAACTCCTGGAGAGGAAGACCAACTCCTGGAGAGGAAGACGCTGGTGAAGAAGGTCATCGACCGCCTCATGTACCATGTGAGTGTTTGCACATACTCCCTAGTTCAATGTGAATTAGTAAACATAGTTAAGGAATATACTTCTCATCAGAGAAAGCGAGGAACTTGCTTGACTATATGTAAACGAGGTTTAATTATGCTTGGGAGGTCTTTCCTACGGGTTTTTAACTTCCATCTCTGTATAAATAATGTGATTCGTACGAAAAAACTTTCAAGGTGTCCCGTATTTTGATGAGAAGTGAAGTGCTTTTGTAACTCTATAACATACCGAAAAAATTCTTAAGTGGGATGAGACCACGACACTGAACAACTTTCCCAATGAAGCCAATAGAAACTATTTTTTCGGCCTTCCATACAAAATTCACTTCCTAACTTACTTCTTTTAGGAGCAATTTAAGTTTGCTTGGGAAAGTTGTTCAGTTTGAGTATCTAATCTCGCCTGCAGTTCTTGATACAACAACGCATTGTATTTCCAACAGACTACCAATTGACTAGCCATTTTCCTTCATTCCCAGGACCAAGTAATCATCCCTCTATCCACTACGGGGCTGAAGGCATCACAGCGGTCCGCCGACCAGGAGATCGAAGACGACCCGTTGTTGGTCGTACATCCCAACTATGTTGTTGATACTTAGATTAAGTAAGCCATCTTAATAGACCCGTTTTGACAGTTCTTACTAAATGTACACTAGCCTGGTTGAAACCAAATAAAAAGGAATGAAAATTCCAGTAAAAATTTTTGCACATTAGCAACTACTACCACTGAATATATTATAGTACTAAAGTACACAGCTATACAGCTCGAAATGCTTTTTTGACTTGGCAGTCGGGTTGGAGAGCGCAGTGCAAGGTGTTTTTACAGGGAATGCTGCTATTTTCTGGATTTATCTCTAAACTTCCCACCGATATAGTAGTTTTTTATGACAAGGGACTAAAGTGATATATTAAAGCGATATTATTTTGAATCACGAGCGGAACGAAGGATTCTATAGTAGAATCCTGAGTAAAGCGAGAGATTCAACGTACGTCGCCCGAGGATAAATTTGGCATGTAAATTTGGTCAAAAATAATCGTGGAAATGTCAAAACTGGCTTCTTACGTGGCTTGATTTTAGCTAGTTATAAGATTGTACGTAAGCCCGCCTTTTTTATGTTGTATTTTAATTGTAAGATTATTGAATAAATCACAATCTGAAAATTGCCTACAAGGATTTTTTTCATTTTCATCAACGCATCTTGTTTTATACACACGAGATCATGTTGCACAAGGATTTGGTTTGAGGAGGTTTGACGTCTGACCGCCTGTGCCTAAGCCAACCCTGTACTTTTCATTCAGTTTAAAATACATGAAATTATGTAGTCTTCAAACTCATTTTTCAAGACCACATCAGACCATGAAACATGGAACATTTCTAAGGAAACGACAAAAAATTTCCACCTCCCATACAAAGTCTCTATCAACTAACTGCATTTACTATGGGAAATTGAAAATCTTGACGATTCCTGGCATAATGATCCTAGGGGAACATTGTAGACAATGCATTCATACAAGAAAAAAAAACAAATCTTCATCAACAACAATCTATTCATAACCATCAACATCGTTCAAAAACTTTATACAAGTCGGGTAAACTAGCGATCTGCAGTACAGCGCCGTTGGACACGAAGCTGGTGGGAGGCAGGAAGTACTTGCGGATGGCGGGGAACACCACGTGCTCTTGCTTCCAGTGCTCCGACTTGGCTACCTCCGGGTTCGCGTCCGGGTTGGGCTGCGAGTAGAATATCGCCGTTTGTCTGGAAAAGTAATCTTAATTAGCCTGTATTATCCTACATGTAAGGCAAAGGTCTCCCTCTTCATCTTATAATAATCCTACCAATATTATGAATGAGAAAGTTTGTATGCTTGTTACTTCTTCACGCTAAACAGATAGCGGTTTCCAACTAGGCAATCAATTCATGGAACTGAACAACTTAACCCAATAAGGAACATGGTCGAAATAATATGAACAATATTTTTTTAAATGTTATTTTCGTTGACTCTGTTTAATCTGTTAAGTCGGCTGGTACATTTTGTACCTATTATGGGGGAGGCGTAGTTTATTTTCCCATATTGCTACGTATGTTCCTAGGTGTTTCTTCCCATAAATATTAGCAGTAATTCTATTCTTTTCGTGTGGGACACCGAGTCATCTAAAGACTTTGCAGTAACTAAAAATATGATCCATATGCGCACAATTTTTTTATTTGTTTGTTTAGTTTTTACCTGCAGAATGTATCAAAGCAGTGTTTCTCACTGTCCCAGTTGACCTCAGTGACCAGTCGCACCAGGAACGTCGGCAGCGCGCCCATAAACGGAGTGTGCCCGTCTGAAACAACCACAATGCTCCATTACATGGTCTGTAACTGTAACTGTAACCATCATATTACATGGTCTTGCTGGGTCCGGGTAGTGGGGCGACTTGGTGTCCCACACGAGATGAAGGATGTTAGAACACGTAAGATCCGGTGAACATTTGACGTCGGATACAAAACATATCTATAGCGTTTATTTTGAACGAGATACAGGTATGTTTCCTTAACTCCTGAACTGCCATTTTGCTCTTAACTGGGTAGGAATCAGGACTTGGCTGCAAGGCATTAATGTAACCATTTCAGTGGTAGGCGCCCGCGGGCGGCTCTGTAGTCAGCCATTTTGTAATTTCAAATGGTTCGCAATTGAATGGTTAACTTTTAAAGTTTGATTGTTACACAGTCATACAGATTTTGCGAAATAAAGTAGACGAATAAAAACTAAATATATAAGGTGTAAAAATATTACCTGCAAATATTTAAAAGAAAAATTGGACCTTCCACACAAAATGTAGCCGCCTAGCGAGTCAACCTGTATGGGAGGTCCAAATTTTTTTTCATATTTCGATCTATGTTTCTTGGGGAAAGATATTCAGCTTCATGGGCTGATTCACCCCTTAAAATATTTGCAGTTAGTTTTTTTACACCCTGTATATCTCACCTAATAAAAGTGGTAAAGCCAAAAGTTCCCCCTGTGCATTCATTTCAAACGAGAAATACTCCAGCAACATGGCACGCTTCTCCACTAACATTTCCGTCATCTGCACTGCCAGCTCACGCATATCGCCTGAAAAACAATGTTTATGTTACAAGCGGACTTTGAAAAACAATGTTTATGTTACAAGCGGACTTTGAGAAACAATGTTTATGTTACAAGCGGACTTTGAAATACAATGATAGTGTTACAAGAGGACTTTGAAAAACCATGTTTGTGTTACAAGCTGACTTTTAAATACAATGTTTGTGTCACAAGCGCACTGTGAAAAACAATGTTTGTGTTACAAGCAGATTATGAAAAACAATGTTTGTGTTACAAGCTGAATATGAAAAACAATGTTTGTGGTACAAGCTGACTTTTTAATACAATGTTTGTGTTACAAGCGCACTGTGAAAAACAATGTTTGTATTACAAGCAGATTATGAAAAACAATGTTTGTGTTACAAGCTGAATATGAAAAACAATATTTGTGTTAAAAAAAAAACAAACAAACGATGACTTTGACAAATGATGTTAAAGTTCGAACACATTACGAAAAACAATGTTTGTATTAACACTTTAGCATTGATTTTGCTGTTTAGATTAAATTATTACCTAGTTCAGGATTCCAATCGTCAGATGCACCAAGTCCCAACACAAACAGTTCTTCAAGAGGCAGCGGGTTGGACAAACGAATCAGACCGAGGTTTTGGAAGTCATACAGCATTGTCTCATAGAAAAGCTCTTCTCTGAAAAGAATATCCAGTTTGATATTTGAAATATACTTTAAAAAATTTTAAAAAGTTAAATTCGCATGTCGCTTGTAGGCAGGATTTGAACCTGCGACCATTAAATCATCACCACCAACACTAGCTACTGTTTTTTGAAACATTTCAGTAAACGTTTCGCAACAAGTTCCCGACAACGTGAAACACATCTGGGACAAAATGGCCGAGGTTTTTGCGGCAGCGCTCAAAAACGCTCAAAAGCTTTTGTCACGAAAGCTGCCAAATGCATCGTGATGTAGTACTGATAACGAAAGTCGCAGTGTCGAATCCCTAGTGTATAAAAATTTTGCTACTTTTCCATTAAAACTTACGTCAGTCTTGTAGTGTCGCACAAATATAACTTAGTGGAATGCTGTATTAGAGACTTATGGCAATCTATACATGCTATAAATATCAAATTTGCCAGTACTTCTCTGAGATTCAAATTACACTTATTTTCTATATCCAATCTAAGTTGTTTTACACTGGTGAGCTTAGTTTCTACTCTTTCATACTGAAATGTTCTTGTTTTGAAAGATTCTTTCGGATCTATGTAAGTTACATGCGCTTGGTCTGCTGCTGTATTAGATTTCCATTTCTCTGGCATTTTATTTATTTCTCTCGGTTCATTTATTAACGAATTTTCTAATATATCATCCTGGCTTTTGTCTACGATTATTTTTGGAACATTTTCTCTATCTTTAGTAACATATTTATCGTTTTCTTCAATTACTGTTTTCTCAGAGTCTTTCTTTACATTTTCTTCAACTCTTTTTATCTCAGTGTCTTTCTGGTCTTTCTGTCCTGTACTATGAAAGAACTTGTCAATTTTCTGCGTGTCGGACTGTACTCGCACCATGTTTTTGGCGTATGTGTTTGTACCGTCGGGTTTTTTCACTATATCCTCGACCATTGTCGCTCCGGGAAGTCTCGCCTGAAAATTATAATGTAAAAAAATTAGGATTGCTAATAAATAAAAATTCTCCTTACATAATATACGCTAATTAGTTTCGATACATCTTATATCTTACAACGAACAACACAAATAACTTTTAAACAGAATAATAATAAAATTTTCGAAATGAGGAAGAACTCTATATTGCTGTTAGTTTTAAACAAATGTAACCGCCTTAACGTGCCCTCCGAAGTACGGACGACTTGTTATCTCTTACCTGAGTATACATAACTCTGGTAGAGTTGCAGCTGAGCAGTTTGCTTTCGATACACGACTTGATTTTTTCTATGATTTGTTCTTCGTAGAGAAATTGTACTTCGTGTTTTGTTGGGTGCACGTTGACATCTACGTTTCTGGGGTCTAGAAATAGTGAATAATAGTAATAAAATTAAATGTAAAATAAAAATAGACAAATAAATATAATGTATTTAATCAGCTTTTACTAGATGTCGCTACTTACGTCGGGATTTGAAAATCTAGCGGCAACGGTCGTGAGCGTGACTCTGTTATCATAGGCCCGTATTGGGAAACCGCACTTAACTTTGAGGTCGATCTCAAGAGCGATATTGATAAATATCAGGCAGTGAGTACTAATGACATCTCAAAATCGCACTCAGAATCGATCTCAGAGTTGAGTGCGGTTTATTAATATGGGTGTTAGATGGCAGAGCAGGGAATTAAATACTACATGAACTCGGATTCAAGTCCCCGCCCAAGTCAACGTTTATTTGACTTTCGTATTCATTGAAAATAAGTATAGCACGTAAAGTACAAAAATCATAATGTATTAATCATAACTATTTTAAACTCTACAAAAGTAGTGGTCCTAGTTTTGCTTTCAGGAACCGAGGGTCCGGTTTTAAGTATTTGGAGGTCAATCACTTCATATGAGTATTCCAAGTTTTATTGGGACATTATTGGATGCATGCACTTACCTAGTTTAAGACTGAGGTAGACGAAAGAGTGAGCATTCTTTGGCAGATATGTTGAATATACCGAGTCCACAGCTTTTCTGATCGCTAAAATTAAAGAAATGCGTTATTGATATTAGAATACACTAGCACAATTTTGCAGGCAGTGATTGAGCCGCGGTAGCACAGTTGATGCAGGCGTCGCTGGTACTTATAGCGGAAGCCGTTGGTTCAATTCCGCCCTACGGAACTTATGTTTTTCTTAAAAAAGGGTTTTTAATTATTTTTTTACTTTCATCAACATTCTCCAGTAACTTGTTGACGACCGATGTGGCGCAGTGGTAGTGCGACTGCCTTTGACGCAGAAGGTCCCGGGTTCGATTCTCGGTGGGTCACTCACAAAGTTGATATCTATCACTTTGTGAATTTGTTCCCAGTCTGGTTAGGACATTGCGGGCTGAACCACCCGATTGTCCGTAAGTAAGATGGTTCCGTGTTTCGGATGGCACGTTAAGCCGTAGGTCCCGGTTGCTGTCTCTGATCACTTAGACGGCGGTCGTTACACAACCATGTCAGAAGCCTACTACTTGTAGAAGGCGGTTGAAAAATTCTGACACTAGGGTTCATCGGGTCGTAGGACGACTCGGTGTCCCACACGAAAAGAAGAAGAAGAAGAAGAAGAAGAGTAACTTGTAGTATAAATACAGAATGTGTGAGTTGGTGTGTGTATGTGTGTGTTACATAGCGACAGAAAAAAACCTTACATTGTGAATCAACCAAGCGATGGTTGATAAACAGTAGCATAGTGCCTTTCTTATGGGAATAATTCACGTTAGTAACATAACCATGTAGTTTAAGTTTCAACAATGGGTCTTCTAGTTGTATCTCCATCAATTCTCGAGCTATTTGGTTGCCGTGGATCTGTAAAAAAACATAAAGTAAATAAAAATATCTTGGACAACTCACACAGCGCCATCTAGTCCCAAACTAAGCTAAGCTTGTAATATGGGAACTAGTAGCTGACATTAATACATAACTAATTATTGATGTCATTTATTAATATGTAATTATATGTACTGTTTGAATGGATATTAAATATGCTCAATAGGTTTCGCTTATGAATTTGACTATGCAATAAAGAAGTTGAACTTGAACTTGAACTTATGAATTTTCGAGTCACATTATTTCAACATTTATTTCGTAAATATGCTATTTTTAGAAATATGAGAGATTAAAAGTGTTGATTATTCTTATCACAAGATCGAATCAAAATTTGCTTATGTGTCCCAAAGGTAACTTTTTTTTAATACAAACTTATTTATTGTATTGATTTAAGCAAAGAATAAAGAATGGATCTATTAGCATAAGAAAATCATGCTTTCTCGCTCACACTTAGGTAATAAACCCTTAGGGTTGAATAGTGATTCAAAGGTCCTTTCCTTATTTGAGGTAGTTGTACGAAAAATACTTACAATCCGAACATTTTCGATAACAGATGATTTCATTGGCGTCTTTATGTCCGTGTTCTCTCCAAACTTTTTCAAAGTAAATCCAACATGGCTGTTATGTATGGCATAGCCGCCGACAACCTGAGTTGAACAGAGAAGGGGCAAATAAAGTCATTTTAATCTCAAAAACCTAAAAGGTCTTAAAACGTTTGTTTCTGTGTAACTATATGTTTTGATGCTGTACAATAAAGAGTTTATTATTAAAATGTATATTTTCAAACTAACAGAAGTATCAGCGAAAAATAATTTGAAACTAACTATGTATTTGTAACTAAAGACATATTTTTTATACAGATGTTAAATTGCCTTCTAACATTATAACACAAAGGGTCAAAAACTTATTAACAATGTCTTTGTGATAGCTGTAATTTGAACTAATGACCAAAAAATTAAGGTTGGCTGTGTAACAAATTTGGGAGGACTACTAGACTTCTTTCTAATTCAAATATAAGAGAAATTGAATAATCCTAAACTTACCTCCATGACATGTGCATATTCCTCGCTAGGGCTGCGTAGGGCCTTCTTACGAGCAATCACATTATAAAAGAGATCCTCAACTGTGATTTGAGTACCATTGTTCCCAGCACAGGCCTTGATAGGGCCCTTCAGTTTACCATTCTCATAGGATGCTCTAGTAACGAAAAGTTGAATTAACTAAGTTTCTTAAATGTTACAACAGTTGTTTTATTTAAAGAAACCTTAATAACTAGTGCCATCATCATTTAAAAATTCATTACTCTATG
This sequence comes from Keiferia lycopersicella, assembly GCA_029255805.1. Taxonomy (NCBI): domain Eukaryota; kingdom Metazoa; phylum Arthropoda; class Insecta; order Lepidoptera; family Gelechiidae; genus Keiferia; species Keiferia lycopersicella. Next base: position 4,123,015 of record JARACZ010000028.1, read on the forward strand.
AAAACTTAAATTCAAAAAAAAAAACTGCTTCTGTTATTGTAACTTACTATCTGTACTTTACTACTTTGAACTATGTGTTAGTACCTCATTCTGTAAATATCCTTGTTATCTGAACTTCAAGAAGACTGTACATAACAATATATGAGAGAAAGGTCATTATAATATTATTGTCAAGACATAAATACTTCTTTCATAATAGTCCATTGAATAAAAAGTTCTAGAGTGCGAGAGTTAGTAACGTAAGATGTTTCTTCGGAAACATGTCAAGAGTCCCTAGGTCATATACATACTAAAACCCCGGGACACTAGGAGGAGCCCCGGAGTGGGGGGAGGGGGGGAAAGGGTCCATTTTTTCATTTTTCGCTTAAATCTCAAAAACGGTACATGTTAGAGAAAAACGCTCAAGGAAAAGTTGAAAGGCCATAAAATTATCTACAAGTTATACCTAAATCACTTTTTCCTATATCCTACCGTTTCTGAGTCACACGCAATTAAAAAATGATTTTGGCTCAAACAATTTTCCCATACTACATACCCATATTTATCACATCAATCGATCAAAAAATATTTCTTTCTTCCATAAAACTCAAATGTGCAACTTGTGACCGGTACTGATAGATTGCTCTTGATTAGGTCTATCATTGGTAAAATAAACACATTCCTCCATGGAAGCCTTTAGGAGGAATCGATTGTCAAAATATTATATTAGGGTAGTTTTAGTTACTGAACTTGAACTATTTAATTTTTTCTTCCAAAAAAACTCAAAAGTGCAACTTGTGACCGGTACCGATAGATTGCTCATAATTAGGTCTATCATTGATAAAAAAACCAGATTCCACCATGGAGGCGTTTAGGGGGAATTGAATTTTATTAGGGTAGTTATGATACTTTATTTTGACAATCGATTCCTCCTAAAGGCTTCCATTGAGGAATGTGTTTTTTTTTACCAATGATAGACCTAATTAAGAGCAATCTATCAGTACCGGTCACAAGTTGCACTTTTGAGCTTTTTGGAAGAAAAAAAATAAAATGTTCAGGTATCGTAACTACCCTTATAACATTCAATTTCCCCTAAACGCCTCCATGGTGGAATCTAGTATTTTTATCAATGATAGACCTAATTATGAGCAATCTATCGGTACCGGTCACAAGTTGCACTTTTGAGTTTTTTTGGAAGAAAAAATTAAATAGTTCAAGTTCAGTAACTAAAAACTATTAAAAAATGGACCCTTTCCCCCCCTCCCCCCACTCCGGGGCTCCTCCTAGTGTCCCGGGGTTTTAGTATGTATATGACCTAGGGACTCTTGACATGTTTCCGAAGAAACATCTTACGTTACTAACTCACACACTCTAGACCCCCTTTGGAGGTACTCATTCAATGGACTATAAGGGAGAAAATAATTTATTGTAATCAAATATGAAGAAAAAACTTACTTATAAGCACACTTATCTGCTGCGGTCTTGGTCATGATAGTAAGATGTGCAATATGGCTAATACTGGCCAGCGCTTCACCTCTGAATCCATATGTGCTGATCTGCCGGAGGTCATCATACTCCCTCAGTTTTGATGTGGTGAACCGCTCGCATACTATTTCCAGGTTATCGTGCCTGATGCCAGTGCCATTGTCTTGGATCTGCAGACATTATCAGTACGTGAAGATTTGATTCTAAAACTTAAATTTAGGGATACAAGAAGCAAAATAAGAATACTAACCTGCAAATATTTTAAACCACCGGCTTTCACTGTGATAATAACATTGCTAGAGTGTGCATCTAAGCTGTAAAAGAACAGATTTATACATAATTTATAACAAGCAGGAGCAAAAATCAGCATCAAGCACTAAAAACTAACCTGTTTTCAATCAATTCTTTTAGAGCGTTGGCTGGCCGCTGAACGATTTCACCAGCTGCTATGCGATTTACAACTTCTTCACTAAGTTTTCTAATTACTCCTGGTTCAGCCATTAATTCAAATTTTCATTTATTTTATTTAGGTGAAAACAAAAACAAACCAACCGCCTAAAAATAGAATGAGTAAGTTAGTGAATGAATGGTGATGACTGACAGATTTCCCAAATCATTCATTCGTGCTAGTGCTGTACAAAAACCGATACGATTGATTCTGGCTGATTGACAAAAGCGAGACTAGTATTGGCTATGGTATTTGCCACAGAGAATAAGATGAGAAAGGTTTTTAAACGACCCATTTCTTATTCTTCGAGACATTTTAATTTAAAATTTGATTTAGATTAAGGAGTAAAAGCAAATCATCTATTAGTTTGCATTCATTTAAATTGTTTGTTTTTTGAGTTTGTTTGTGCTACGTTAGTTTCTATGGAAAACTCGGATAAAAAATACCCTACATTATAATTTTTTATGTCAAAGCAGACCCTTTAAAATACCTCCAATTTGACAATTTCCAAACTGGCTACCTTTGGCAATACGTATTTCGTGAAATTTTGATTTTGTTCACTTTACAGGCCGTAAAACAAATTGGAACAGTAAGTATTTACAAACCGCATGGTCAGCTTTTTGTGTTTCTTCAGTTTCAACCGTATCCACGCCGTAGTTTTTCTGTAATTTACGATCAAATTGATTGCAGGTTTCTTTCACTTTTTAGGTTCGGCGTTTTCTTGCACGTGGTAAAGTTGTTGTTTTGCCGGTGTAACTATGGTCGTGTTCACTTGTGGACATTGCGGGGAGTCGGTGCAGAAGCCTAAAGTGGAGAAGCACTACCAAACCAAGTGTAGGAACCGTAATCCCAATTTGTCGTGCATGGACTGTTTCAAGGATTTCTTGTAAGTATTGTAGGGTAGTGCCGAACACGTTTTTAGATTTTTGTATTCTACTTTTCAATAGTTTCGTAGACATATTGATGTAATAATATGCTTATTCAGTGAGTAACTTTTTATGTAAGAGTTTCTAATTGGAATTTAGAAGTGCAACTAAATAAATTACTTTTGTTTTACAGTGGAAAGGATTATGAGTCTCACATCAAATGCATCACTGAAGAAGAGAGGTATTCTGCAAAAGGTTTCCAAGCCAAGGAGAAGAAGGGGGAGAAAAAGCAAAACACATGGGTGGAAATGCTGCAAGAAGTATTGACCGAACAACCGTATGCCCCCGGGAATGTGCTCCGGATAATTGAAACCGTTAGCAAACACAACAACACTCCTAGGAAGAAACCTAAATTCATTAACTTTGTAAAAAATGTTTGCGGACACAAAACAAACCAGAAAGACATTGACCAGGCTTGGGAACTCATATCGGTCAAGCTATCTGCCCTCTCATTGGCTAATCAGCAAAATAAAAATCAGAAAAAGGATGACAGTTTAGAAGAAAGTGCAAAACAAGATGCTAAAAATGATAATCAAGACGACAGTGTAGCCAGCGGTGATGCTGAACCAGAAAATAGTGAAAATAAAGTCAATGATGAGGAAGATGATGCTAAAGATGGCCCAACTGAAAACAGTGACGAAAACCCTCCTAAGAAATTGTCAAAAAATGCAAAGAGAAAGGAAAAAAGACAGAAAAAGTATGAAGCTGAATTACAAAGTGCAGGAGCTCCTCGAGTAGAAGAAGAAGAGATGCCAGAACCAACCAAGAAAGGCAAAAAGAAGAAATCAAAGAGTGAGTGCAGCAACGGTGAAGCAGAAGAAACTGAGCAAGAGGGTAAAAAGAAAAATAAAAAACGAAAACGTCAAGACACAGCTAACAGCCTTACTGAAGTACAAGACAAAGCAGATGAGGCTCCGGTTGTACCTAGAGTATCTAAAAAGAAAGTAAAAGTTGACGAAGATGAGGAATTAGATGACAGTGTGTGTCTACATGATCAGAACGTAGCCAAAATTGAAGAGTTATCTATGAATAGCGAATTCAACTGGCACGCTGTTATCAGATCTGTTTTGCAGAAAAAAGACAATGAATTGCCATTTAAACGCCTCCAAAAGAAAGTTCTAATGGAATATTCAGATTTTACTGGAAGAGAAGTTGACGATAGAATCGCTGATAAGTTTATTAAAAAACTTAAGAGTGCACCCAATGTGAGGGTAGACAAAAACAGGGTTACCCTTTTGGAATAAAAACTATTTTCATTCCATATTATTTGATAATGTTTTTGTTTTTAGTAAATAATTTCTATATTGACTCAAAATATTCAACATGGGATTTTTACTGTGATACATAATTTCTTGAATTACCCAATAATTTTAGCAGGCTGGCTCTAGTATCCTGCGGCATAGAGTCGCCGACGATAAATTTCAACAAACCTTCTCGAAAACAGAACATTTTCTCACTTTTCCGTTTAGTAGGGGACTTCCTTAAGCCTAACCTCCGCGCAACTCTGCGACCCTCCATCAATGTCGCAGGATACTTAAGAAACGCCATTTTAACAATTTTTGATTCTGTATTTATGTTTTGCACTAAAAATCCTGTATTTAATATTTCACGATCTTATATGTGACCATGAAAGTTGTAATAAAATGTTTTTTACATTTCTATAGTAGCTAAATTGTGAGTCTATCAGGGTTTTGGTTAGGTACTTGAAATTTACTATTACCATTTTAAATAGGTATGTACAAAGCAACCTAATTCTAAAGGACTATTGTATGTTTTTGACTGTCCAGTACTGCCAGTATATTTGTAAATACTACTGTTTAAAATGGCAATATGTCCAAAGCGAATGGTCAATAAAAAGTGTAAGAATGCCAAATGGCCAAATAAATGTAAAGTGTTCAAAATGATGTATGAAATAGGATAAAATGCTGACTGAATACTGATTTGCATGTTTGCAATTCATTTTAAGTTTTGTATTTACCTACCTACCTTACCTAAACTATTGAAACATGTATGTACGAGCATAATCAAGAAATTAAACTCGGTCTTTGTATAATTAAAAGTTAAAAAAGCCATAATAAATTATGTTATGATGAGTTTACAAAATATTTGGTATTAATTATTTTTTAGGGTTCCATACTCAAAGGGTAAAATCGGGAACCCTATTACTGAGAAGCTTCCTTGTCTGTTTGTCTGTCACCAGGCTGTACCTCATTAAGATTAGCCGAGTAATTTCATACCAACGTATTCCCCTGTCTTGTCTCTAAACCTATAATATATTTTTTTATTATATTAGGGTTTACTAAGGACATGTCCTTAGTAAAAACATCACGGAAAAACATGCATGTTATTGTTGCATCACACTAGTGATGCAAAATTCTTGCCAATATTTTGCGAATGTGAATATCCATAAATTGACGTTCGTAATAGATTTTCGTTTACCACCTGTAAGCGTAAATAACCGATCTTTCTTTTGTTCGTAAGTGTTTTCATCTCGGCAATTTCCGGAATTATTTGCGATTGCATAGTAACAAACTGGCGCGGCAAATCAGCAACCATTTTTTTTGCCGCAGAAATAGGGCGCTAAATTTAAAAACCAAAATTTCGTATTCGCTTTCGCAAATATGGGTCCCAGGTATTCGTTATAATGCTTAAAATTGAACATTTGTTACATCACTACATCACGGAAACAGAAAACACAAACACATACAGACATACAAACAGATAAACAGACCCTCCACAGACAGAGGTGAGTATGATGTTACACAAAAGACACGCAAACAGACATACTTACATAGATATAGACACACAAAACTGACAAAAATTCAGACACACAAACAGAAAAAATCCTGGAGTTCTACAATAACAATGTACAACAAATTCGTCTTCAACCGACCATTTCACAGAGCCGGTGAGTTAATATTAGATAGGTATTACCTACTTGTGTTTCATTTTTTGTTATTTTAACCTAACCTTATAATTCATTATGGATTATGAAATTCAATAAAACAAGCTAATTTTATGTGATAATATCAATATTTATATCTTTAAACAAATTTTCATGGTATAATGGTATTTTAATTTAACATACCTCTACTTTGTTTGCAATTATTAGTAACAATTTATTGTATGGAGCGCCGTGAGACCAATTTTTAATCTATTTTTTTTCTTTTTCATGGAGCATAGGAAAATAATCACAATCTTAAAAAAACGCGTCGCTAAAAAAAGTATGAGCGCTCGCCTAAAACTCTTAATTCGGAAAATCTATTGTAAAATTTGATTTCATCCGATGCTGGGTTTTTCAAGACATTGCCGACCATACGTTCCAGCTGTCCATCGGGTCTGCTGCCACCATAATAAAATTTGTGCAAAGATAAACCTATTATTATGGCATTGGACTTGAACTCGTCGCTCAACAAACCTTGGATGATATCTGCGGTTTTGTAACGTAAATCAAAGCAATATCCTCTCCTCATGAACGTATTGAGAGCACGCGTGTAAAAGATCCTGATGGATGGAAAAGATCTAGAAACCAAGTCCTCCGCGTCCGTGGCAACGATTTTACCGAAACATAAGTGGACAAAACCGACGGCGCTTTTTCCTTCTACTTTTTCACTTTTATAATAAAGATCAGGTCTTTCTTTCACACTCAGTTTAACTGCCTGTCTTAAAAGACGCACAAATCGTATAAAATAGTTAAAGTCAAAGTTTTCAACCAAGGGAGCGATCTCGTCACCAAAGCAACACAATTTATCTAGAACAGGCAAACTGTATTCAGTTTCCTTTAGAAATACCCTGGTATATGCTACGTTAGAAAGGAAATGTTCAAAATAACCACAATGAAAATCTGAACTAATGTAGTTGACGTGTTCATTATGCCACAGTTCTTTTAATTTTTGCTGAAATGGTATATATACCTCTCTTATTCTTTTATTGACATCTTCATCTGATTTGCCGGTTATGAGGTATCGTGCGATCAAAACCATGTAAGCTTCCACATATTTGCGAAAGTCAATACGTGTATCCCAATTGTTGTAGTTTTGTTCTCTATCTTGAAATTTTTCAATTACCTCTGAAGTAAACACGTTATCCAGAAATTCTCTCAATATTACTTGTATTACGTCAGGATTCATTTCATCCAAATGGTTTGTGATGCAATAGACCAATGGTACAGCAATTCGGTAGTAAGGCTGTGATGTGCTGTTTTTCTTTGGTCCAAAACCTAAGCTGTTCAGATTTTGAAATAGAGCCAGAGCATACGTTGGTCTGAATAGTTTAGGTATATTATTGAGACGAGCCAGATCACGGTAGCGTTCAAATCTTTTTCCTTTAAGGTTTAAAGTTGTCAAAAGAGCTAATATAGCTTCAAAGTCTTGTGTGGAAAAAGCTTGTGGATTTCGGCGTAAGTTACGTAGTGCGACGCAAAGGACACGCGTGGGACGGTTTCTCTTAGCGTGTGCGAATGACTTTGCAATTGCTCCAGGTATTTTTGTTGCGCGAAGAGCTAGTATTAGAAAAGCGCGTTTTGGTTCAGCAATGAGGGCGTCCAGTACAGATCTTAGCCTGTTTGAACTGCTTGTGTGAATCCAAGTTGCTACGGCTGCTAGACCGATATCCTGTAAGAATAGGTAAATGATTATTAATGTCAATATCAGTGTAGTTTAAACTTTTGTAAAACATCTTTACCTTAGAATCCAGTTGTTCAGGAAGTTTTTTCCATGCAAATAATGAATTGTTATGAAGAGATGTAATCATTTTCTTATACTTTTGCTGTTCCGTTTTATCAGCAGGCATTTCTGGTTGAGGCCAGGTGACTGCTTTAGCACGAGTAAGTAAAGCCATGGGACGAGCTAGTTTAACATGTGGTTGCTGACTAGCTTTGATCTGAAGTGTTTGCATGTAACGTGTTGCTAGTCCATTTTCTTCGCCAAAATATAAGGCTAGCTTCCGTATGAATCCATCATGATGAAGATCAGATATATTTGAAAGTAAATCTTCAAATGTTTTTCCTGTCAGTAATGTTGAGTCATGTCTTAATGCGTTTGTGAACGATGCATCGGTGTGAATGATTTCAAAATTTTGTTTGAACAATTGTTTACGACCAATCCTGGCTTTAAATATGCGCAGAAGTAAGGGCTTCGCCAAAATAATATGTTTTTGTGCAAATTCAGTAACAGCATCCATGTATCCTGGATATTTATCAATTTTAACTTTGTATGAGTTTAGTGCATTATAAACGTCAGTTAATCTTTTGACTACTATTTCGGGATTTGATTCAGTAACTGCAGAAGAAATTACCAAAGCAGGCAGTCGTTCATGCAGTAGACGACGTTCAATCGTGTTAAGTTTGTATTCGTTTAAAGACAAAATGTCACTCAAGAAAATATTCCATACAGCAGCTGGGCACATATTGTTCGAAATAATGTGACGTAATACAACAGCATGTAAACCTTCATGACACTCAACTTCTGAAGAAGTGGCACCATCCAAGCCTAGGTCGTGTCCATATTTGAGTAGCTTTTCCCAGCATGCATCAGGCCAACGCCAAGCGAATGCACGTTTCACAAAACTGCGAACTATGGTGGCACGCAAATTGATCGGTTCATTTAAATGTCTTTCAACCATAAAATTCAGTAGAACGTCTACGCTTTCCGCGCGACCGCCAGTCTTACTGACCAAGACTAGCATCATGTTCTGGCGTGTTTTCATATTGCTCTCCTTCTTAATGCGCTGACATAATTCAGCGAAAGTTTTTTCGAAACTTGTGAACCTGTACTCATCGTACAAACGATCCAACTCTGACCAAAAAAGATTACCATCAAATGATCCACAACAATCCTGCATTTCAGCGTATTCCGGTTCTTCTAAGGCCATATCATAGTTTTCATTTTCTAGATCAAGACATGGAATTTTAAGTATATCATCTTCAAAATTTATCGTCGGAATGATATATGGCGGTTCTTTAATAGGTTCTCCAAAACTTTTCTGTGTGAAAATTTTCGTGCAAAAACTTGACCTCTCCTTTGGGTCGATAGCCTTTATTAAAGGTTTAGCGAATTGGTAATCGAACCTCAAGTTTGATTTTGCATATAAATAATCTGCCTTAGCCATTTTTATAATTAATTGTTGTATTTCTTCGCTGCTTAACGTGCTGGCAATAGTTGGCAAATGTAAAATTCTTGATGTATATAATTCCGGTTTTGCATCAAATTTATCTCTGTGCCGCGTCAATATGTAACGTGAGGCTTTTTTGTTAAGTCTTTTGCAGTGATCGAAAAAGAAATGTTCTATTAAGTAAAAGAATACTGCAGGGTCTGTTTTCAGTAGTATTTGCATTTTAGACATGAATTCTTCTTTAAAATATCTATTTTCTATGGTTTTAAAATATTTCTCTGCAGTCTTCGCCGTTCTTTCACAAAGCAGCTTGAGAAACTGTGGTTTGATGCTATCAAGTGGTATGTTGTCCATTTCCTTAATATAAAAATCTGTAGGACATTTATGCAGGAATTTCATTGCGTATTTAATGTCTTCTTCTTTGTAGTATTCGTAGAAGTCCTTACATCTGTTTTCGTCTTTGAGATTGTGTATAATCCAATGCTTCATTTTGTTAGTCGCGTTGGTCCGCATGTCTGGGTACAGATTCTGTTCTAAATTACCTGGATTTATAATTTCTGCGTACTTGTCATCAGTGATCAGCCAGTTACATTTCATAGCCCTACTGACGTATAACATATCATTATCTTTTAATGTTTTCAGGATATAGTCAACATGTCTGTATTTAGCTGCTAGATCTATTTTGAACAGTCTGTCAATGTCAGATTCCTCAGGGATGTCGCATATTGTTTCAAATGGCATATTTTTCTGGAATACTTCGTTTACCAGATTATTTAGCTGTTTATGTCGTTTTCCTAAGCTGTCGCCATCTAAAGTTATTGGTATAATCGCCATCTGAAAGAAAAAACAGTTATACAGTGAGTTAATTTCATTGCCACAATTTCAATTATTTTACATTTGTGCCGTGTGATGCCGGCTTAGAATAGCATCACTCCACATCCTACTCGCGGGTGTAGTAATTGAGGCGACTAAGTGACTGGAGAGTATTGGTGTGTTACAATTTTTAGGCGACAGGCTGACAACCTGTCACTATAGTGATACACGACTATCTGAAACGACCCCAAACATTGTTAAACGTGGCGATAAAGATCGTCATTTTACGGTTGATTACGCTCTGCCTACCCCGCCAGGGGTATAGGCGTGATTTGTGTGTGTGTTAATTTCATGGCCATAATTGCAATTATTTTACTTTTAATTCGTGTTTGTCATAGGACTCGTAAAAACCTTAAAATCATATAGCCTCGTCTTTAGTATGATTTAAAGTTACTGCGTACCCTGAAGGAGGCATATGTCCAGCTGTGGACTGCTAGAGGCTGAAGTGATGTCGCAAGGTGGCGCAATGTGACTGCTGAATATCTTAAAACATATCTTAAAACCGGTAGGAACATATTTCACTAATATTCTAGTTAAGCATGGTTGAACTAATTTAATACCGTTTTTCATTAAACATTTTTAACAGAATTTGATTCCTGTTTCTAGTACAACTACTAAAACAGCCACAACGATCTACTGCTGGACATAGGCCTCCCCTATTTGGGGGGTATATGCCATACTCACCACGCTTGTTAGCAGGATTGGCGAGTGCAGTACACGGTGTTATATTCACAGGGAACGCTGCTGCTCACTCCCTGGATTCATCCCTTAAGTCGCTTCGTACGGGTCAAAATGGGGATGTTCTATCTAAGCCACACGGATTAATGTTTTGTTATAGATTATTAGTTTAAGTATTCAACGAACTATGCTTCCATTGCACAGGCTCATTGAACCTTTAAGTAAATAACTCCATATTTACTTACCTCTTACAATACTCCTTTAATAAACAGACAAATCCAAAAGCCGTGCCGTGTGATGCCGGCTTAGAATAGCATCACCCCACATCCTTCCCGTGGGTGTCGTAAGAGGCGACTAAGGGACTCTAGAGTATTGGTGTATTACAATTTTTAGGCGACAGGCTGACAACCTGTCACTATAGTGTACACATGTTTTCTGAAACAACCTTGGAAAACAATCCTCAAAACTGTCAGACGTGGCGATAGCGACCGTATTCTTACGGCTGTTAACGCTCTGCCTACCCCGCAAGGGATAAAGGCGTGATATATGTATGTATATACTTACCTTTTACAATACTCCTTTAATAAACAGATAAATCCAAAAGCCGGCAAACAGGAAAACAACATCACACACACTCTCACTCTCAACCCGACTGTTTCGTATTATCGCTTACTATGGACTAAAAATGTTCTTCGCAAAAACCCAGGCGATTTGGGTGATGCTGATGTCATTATTGCGTTTTTCAAACTTTTTTATTTTCCTACTGTTTTTCGTATGGGTGAAAAAAAAATGAAACTCATGCAGATAAAGAAACGATCTGTAAATGGCGGCCGATTGTCGTGCTTTCTCTCTCCCACTGAGGCTCTTAAATATACCAGGCGTTCATGCTTTCTCTCACTTAGGTAACCGCCGACATTTACAGATCGTTTCTTTATCTGATGGTGTATACGTTCGTATCCTTTTTTAGCTAACTAGCCAAATACAATTCTATGTTCTTTACCTACTGATTGTAATGTTACTGAGAATACTTACTTCTGATTTCTCCTAAAATCTCTTCTTCTTCTTCTGTTTCTAACATTCGTTTCGTTCTTTTGTTTCTAACATTATCAGAAAACATCTATTTATTTTTCTTTACCCAGGATTTTAAAAAATATACGTATATTGTATTGTGATGTAGTATTCTAAAAGTGGTAGGTACCGTACTAATATTGATTGACATAATACGGGGCGTAAAAAAAATTGCTGCAAATATTTTAAGGGGTAAATCAGCCCATGAAACTAAACAACTTTCCTCTAGGAACATAGGTCGAAACACGAAAAAAAAATTTGTACCTCCCATACATAATTACCGACCAAGCAAGTCAATTTGTATAAGAGGTCCAAAAATTTTCTCATATTTCGACCTATGTTTCTTGGGGAATGTTGTTCAGTTTCATGGACTGATTCATCCCTTAAAATATTTGTAAATATTATTTTTACACCTTTTTTACACGTTTTCTTTATTAGGTATCATGAATTCACTATCACTCCGAAACTTTGAGAACCCTTGACCAGACGCATGACGTCAACATCGTCTGTAACTCCATACGTTATACATCGACGCTTTTCCTTTAAGGCTGGCAATATTGTTGTATGAAAACCGGTAATGGAAGTAATTTACTTCATTCAATGTCAAGGTCGTCTACGTAGGTACCTATATGTTTTGTTGCCGTCCTTTACTAACACTACGCTATAGAATGTGTAAGCTATGTGTGGCAGTTTTTTTATCAAGTGTTTTCATTTAAATAAAGCTCGACCGATGCTACATAATATTTTTTATAAATTAATTACTAATGTTTTTTTTTATTATACGTTTCTATTCATGGAGAACTAGCATAAATAGGTACTTATTAGGGTCAATGAGGAGAAAAATTTGGGAACTAAATGGTGCCACAGGCGACTGTGCCTTTTTCTGCCATTGGTCAAAAACCTGTCAATGTCAAAGTACATCGTCTTTTATTGATGCATTTCGGCCAAAGACTTATAATATACTAACGTGGTTTCGGCACAGATACTGTGAAAACACCTCGCAACAGATGGCGCTGCAAGTTTGCCGAACAAATAAGTTTAATTAAATTTTACCCAATTAAAATATGGATCATATTAGAGAGGTATCGTGAAAGTATTCAGTTTCATAGGCCCGTATCATAAAATGTCTGTGCGATCCCTTTCTATGTAGGCACCAAACCTTTATAAAGCATTGTATATTTTAATAGATCTTTAACCTTAACAGCCGCAACCGCAACAGTCCACGGCTGGACATAGCCCTATGGCAGGTGACGTGGTGTCGGGAAAAGGGTGGCTACCCGCCTGGCCGAGTGTTGTGGCCAGGGGACCGACGGGTCCAGCTGGATCGGATTAGAAGTTGTATATATGCTTTGCGCGGTGAACACTTCGATACCGCGTTGCAGGCCCATTGTTCCGTCACGTGGCGCCATCTCTCCGATATATTGAGAACTCCTGTTGCGTCTTGTATGCTTGTGAACCACTTGAGTGAGCTTCATGTTGTAGCCACCAGAGGTCGCTACAGCCCGCCCCCTATTGAGGGGTATTGCCATACTCACCACGGTTGGTAGGTGGATTGGCGACCGCAATATGTTTTACTCATAGGGAAAGCTGCTGCCCATACCCGGGATTCATCCCTTAGTCGCCTTTTACGACACCCACGGGGAGAAGTGGGATGTTCTTCCTTCTTCTTCATTCAGGGGTTCTTCTTCTTCATCGAGTCGATGGTAACAGGTTAAACAATCTTTGACCAGTGCTTGGCCACGGAAATGCCTCTAGGGTTTATCAGAATAGGTCTATTTTCCTTTGTTTACTAGAAAAATATACCTGTAAATGCCATAGCATTTGTAAACCGACATCACAATATAAATATTTCGGGATCTCGGAAACTGCTCCAACAATTTTATTGAAAATTCGTATACGTTTTTAGGGGCGATATACCCGAGCTTGGCTCGGTGAACCAGGTACTGCAATATTATTGAACACGGATGGTTTATTAGAATCGCAGAAAAAGCCGATGTTGGGCAAAGATCCTTGCCCTTAGCGCGTAATTTCAAACCCTAAGATCGTAAGCACGATCTTACGTGCGGATAACTAGGCCCATAAAAGGCAATGTCCCCCGCTTATGTCGTCTTGTTTATAAGGCCGTTAGGAGCGCCCGTAAAATGCTACGAGCCGGCTTAAAGCGGGCCGACCGTCTGGTGAAAAAGTGTGGGACGAATCAAAAAGTTCTTCTTCTTTCCCGTTCTCTGTCGGGGTCGGCTACCTTACCTAGGGGATTTGACGTGGAACCAAGTTTTAACACAGAGCGACTGCCATTTGACCTCTGCAACCTGAAGGCTGACCTGGCCCGAATCCTAGGTTAAGTCACATTCAAATATCATCTGAATCAAAAAGTATAAGGAATAAATATTAAGCCAATGAATGTTCTTGATCAATTTATATAAATTTAAATAAATAAAAAATAATAAATTAAAAATACCTTGGACAATTCACATTTCGCCATCTAGCCCCAAACTAAGCAAAGCTTGTATTATGGCTAGATAGTTGATATTAATACTTTTTTTTTCTTTTCGTGAATAAATATATATCATACATAGAAAACACCCAAACTAGACACAAATATTTGATAATTTACTTAACAAATATTTGTGTCCGGTGGGGATCGAAACCACGTCCCATAACGCAGAGGGCAGGGATACTATCCGCTATGCCATCGGGACAGTCAAGTTTAGTTGATGGATCAACCACTCATCATTAACAATTATTTTTTTGAACTAATGACGCCTTTTACGAGAAAATGGGAGAAAATATTGTTACTAGTTATATAAGGTGTAAAAATATTAGCTGCAAATATTTTAAGGGATGAATCAGCCCATGAAACTGAACAACTTTCCCAAAGGGTTGTTCCATGTTGGGTCGAAATATAAAAATAAATTTTGACCTGCCATACAAATTGACATGGTCGGCTGGTACCTTTTGTATGAGATGCCTAAAATGTATTTTCATATTTCGACTTATGTTCCTTGGGAAAAGTTGTTCAGTTTCATGGGCTGGTTCACCCCTTAAAATATTTGCAGGAATTTTTTTTATACCCTGTATAGTAGTACCTACATTCTCAGATTTTCCAGCTCAAAACCAGCTATCCAGGCTAGTATACGAAAACGCTTACAGATTCAAAGTGGAATGAGCCATTAGGCCGCGCTACGCCTCCGTAGCGTCTCGTAGCCGTGTCGTAGCGATCTCGTAGCGGAGAGCAGCTGTCGTGTTAATCGCTACGACGTGAAAATTGCGAGAACACGTAGCTTATGGCTATCTAGCGGTAAGTATTAGATAAGAAGAAAATGTGTTAAACTGAAGCCAGATATTATGAATTACCTAAACTCTTTTTTGAGAGATTAGATTAGATAGTAAATTGACATCTTGGGTTGCTATTTTTAGGATTTTTTTATTTGTTTCTTTTAGTTCCCAACAGATGACGCTCGTGTGACAAAAAAGCATAAAATGAATGACATAAAAGCTCAGCAATGATTTTCCATAGATCGGCGTAATCGTTATTTTTTATTATTTACTGAATATGTCAAATGATTGGCAAATCAAAATTTAAAATCTGCAAAACAAATAGCAACCCAAGGTGTTCAATAGCCGTCTTTAAAAAACAGGGTGTACCTACAATGAAATTAATTTGTTTCCCAATGAGTAAAACAACAGTACAACAGCCACAACTGGTCTACTGACAAGGCCTCCCCCTATGGAGGGTATTTGCCATTCTCACCACACTTGGCAGGCTGATTGGCGAGCGCATTGCAAGATACAGGTAACGCTGCTGCCCGTTCCATGGTTCATGCCTTAGTTGCCTTTTACGGCACTCACGGGTAGAAATGGGGCGATGCTATTCTAAACCGGCATCATACGGCAACAGATACTGCTTATTTCTAAAGGATTTTTTTACTGAATTCATCTGTAATTTTCTCCTAGTCGTAAGCACTTTCTTCAAAACTAAAAACACGTTTCGAACCCACAGGTACCCACTGCGAGCCTGTAGCTCAACTTTTGAAACGTCGTAATTGGATTCAGTGCACGGAAATCCGAAACGACTAATCTAGCCACGTGTGTTTCAATTTCTATTACTCGATGCTTCGTGTGATGTAAGCATAATTAGTAGCAGATTTTCGAATGAATCGAAAACTATAGTTTCATAAATTCAGTTCTCGGAAGTCAATTTCTAAAACGTCCTAATTGGATTCCGTGCACGGAAGTCAGCAACGACTAGTCTACCTACACGTATTTAAATTTCTACTACTTGATGATTCTTTATAGTCAAGGGTTGTGTGGATTTATTAGCGTATGTGGGAATCGATAAATAAAGTAGAACGTGTGATACAGGCATGATAAGTAGCAGATTTTCGCATGAAACAAAAGCGAACGTTCCAGAAATTGAGCTCCAAGACTTTGTTTGTGTCACACGTTCTACTTTACTCATAGAATCCCACATCTTGACTTTAAAAACATCAAGCAGTAGAAATTTAAATACGAGTGGTTAAAAAAAGTCACTGCAGACTTCCGTGCACGGAATCGAATTACGACGTTTCAAAAATTGGTTCTCTGGTGTTTGCCTAGCTACTAAAACTTCTTGGCGTTAAAAGCTTTTACTAACGTGGACTTTTCTACCTAGATACTAGTAATATAGAGGGTCAGGAAAAGTATATGAGGTTCTTTTGACCTGCATGTATAGCCCGTTCGCTTAGATAGTGTCGCGACCAGCGTAACTTGACCTCAAAGCTCCATACACGCACGTGCGGGGCGTACTAACAGTTACGCTGGTCGTGAGGCTTACATTGTATGCGAATGAAGTTTAGCTCATCAAATTTTCCTAAGGAAGGTCAAATATAAGGTGCAATATTAGCTGCAAATATTTTAAACGGTGAATCAGCCTATGAAACTGGACAACTTTCCCCAAGGAACATAAGTTGAAATATGAAAAACATTTTTGGACCTCCTATACAAGTTGACTTGGTCGGCTGGTGGATACTGGTACATTTTGCATGTGTGGTTGAAATTTTCAATTTAAATTCAATTTAAATTAATTTATTTAATAACAGAAATTTTATGTAAGACAACCCGTTCTTATGGTCACACAAGACTTTTTGGAAATGGCCTTCAAATATTTGCCAGACGTGAAGATAGTAACAGTATTTTTATGGCCGCTAACACTCTACCTATCCTGCAAGGATTTGAGGCGTGATATGTGTATGTATATGTATGTACTCATACAATAACTTTATTCACAAAATCCGCAAAGAAGGGTATTTGAAAAGGTAAAATAACACAAAATCTCGTTTGAATATCATATATGTTAGGTGATTCCTATACTTGCCGTCCGTTGCTGCGCATTTTAGCTTATTCGTAACTTCGTAGCCTATTCAGCCCTAATGAGAAGTAAGCAAACTGATAATTAGTCCTAAGTATACCTAGTCATTCAGCTAACTAATTATGACATTTAGGCATAACGAGACATAGTCACAGTACGCTTTAGGTATACCCGGCTCAAAGGGAAATTTCATAGGTACAAAAAACAGTCGTTCACAGTTGACAGCATGAGCAAAGCAACGCAGAAACTTGTTGGACAAGCTCATGCGTTGTTCATGCGTCAACGTCCTTCGAAATTTTCTTGATTCTGACAATAGGTGAGCTAAAAATGCGCAACAACAACCGTCAAGTATGGGAACCACCGTAGACTTAGGAATAGAAAAGGCGTTAGCTCCCTTATATTTTAGGTAAGTAGGAATTTTGGATTTATCTAAGTTATTGTGTAAGAAAGGGCTTCGTAGGTTGGTGCTACGATTAAGCGTAGGTGGGTACTACGGCGTAGGTAGGTGCTACGATTAAGCGTAGGTGGACAATTTTTTTTTATAGACCGGGCAACCCACCTGGGGTTGGATAAAACCAATAAATCTTAGTGCTTTTATGAACTTACAAGCTTTTGCTATTATTGTGGGTACTATAGCTCTGTATTTTAAATTCAGAGCTAAAGAATTTGTAGCAACAACCCTAGAGTCAGTTTAGGGATGTGAACCTAGTACTCGTAACGTAGTCGTCGTAAGAAAGATTGTTCCGTGTTTCGGAGTGCACATTAGGCCGTAGTTTCCGGTTGCTGTCTATGATTATTACTTAGTTGGTCGTTACATAACCATATCAAAAACCTGCTACTTGTAGAAAAATTACGGCGGCGGTTGAAAAATTCTCACACCACGGTATCAGGGTTTCTTTGGGTCGTTGGACGTCTAAGACATACATACATATATCACGCTTTTATCCCTTGCGGGGTAGGCAGAGCGTTAACAGCCGTAAGAATACGGTCGCTATCGCCACGTCTGTCATTTTTGAGGTTTGTTTTCCAAGGTGTTTCAGAAAACATGTGTATCACTATATTGACAGGGTGTCAGCCTGTCGCTTAAAAATTGTAATACACTTATACCCTCGAGTCCCTTAGTCGCCTCTTACTACACCCACGGGAAGGATGTGGGGTGATGCTATTCTAAACCGGCATCACACGGCAACCAGTCCATTATGCAGGATAATGGAAATTGACTCGAACAATGTCTACACATAATGAAGAACCATTGAATGAGATCTTGCCCCCAGAGAGTACCATAGAATGCGGATTTGATTAAACATGGGTATAGTTCAGAGTTATTACAGTTGACTATGCAAGGTAGGCAGAGTCTTAACGGTCGTAAAAATACGGTCGCTATCGCCATATTTGACAAATACTTGTTTCTTTTAAAAACAAATTGACAGGTTGACAGCCTAATCTTTATATGTATTCTTTGCTAATATTGTAATACAGAGGTAATAAATGGGGTGATGGTATTAATGGTATTAAAAAAATATCCAAGACACAGAAAAAAACATCAAACATCTTTTCTTTATAACAATATCTACCTATTCCCGATGCCTACTTGATTACAGATAAAATAATAAAGTAAATTCTGTCTTATTAAGTCTCACTTTCTGTAGGTCAGCTGGATGACATTTCTTAGTCGCAATAAGCTGTCCTGTTGTGGCGTTTTTTTTTGTAAATGTGTCTTTTTTGCTTTTGTATACAATAAACGGTTAATAAAAGTTAACACATAAGAACTAGGCACATATAATAAGTAAGGCTACGTAAAAGGTTATAAAAAATAACCCATATCTTTTAGCAGAGACTCATTAGAATACTTAATATCCCAGACTACTCAACCTTATAAAAAAAAATTATTAGAAACCAAATGTTCTCAGCTAATCATCCCAGTCTGAAGTACAGCTTAGTTGCTCCAGTCCCACTGAATACGGACGTATGAAAAGCTTCCTGCCTGTGCCCATTCCCTCGCTAAAAATAGAGACGAACGCGGCTTAATGTAAGCACATTTACAATGTTGCGGGAATTCGTGTAGGAGGGATTAAATAAAACAGTTAAACGTTGCCAGCTTAGAATAGCATCACCCCATTTCTTTGCCACATATCTTTGACATTTCCCAAAATCTACACATATACAAATCACGCCTATATCCCTGGCGGGGTAGGCAGGGCGTTAACGATAATAAAATTACGGTTGTTATCGCAATTCAGACAAATGTTTGAGGGTCGTTTCAGATATGTCGTGTGTCACTATAGTGATAGGTGGTCAGCCTGTCGCCTAAATTGCAATTCACATGAAACCCTCAAGTTCCTTAGTCGGCTTCTATGACACTTACGGGAAAGAAATGGGGTGATGCTATTCTAAGCCGGCATCACACGAAAAAAAAATCCTAAAATCTTAAATCCTACAATTAAGTATGATTGTGATTGCTACAACGACATAAGTGGTGCAAACTAACTAACCCCGCTGATACAGCGATCCAAAGAGGATATTGGCCTCCGAAACGAGCTGTCTCCACTGATCCCTGTCCCGCGCGATCTTCTGCCAATTGCTGACTCGAAGAACGCGCAGGTCAGCCTCTACCACGTTTCTCCAGCGGTACCTAAGTACCGTGACATCTTAATTTGCATTACGTATAATACTTACTTGCATCTGAAATCGTATGCATAAGTAACTTTTCAGCGCTTTTAACAATGGGTCGTTGTACGACTCGGTGTCCCACACAAAAAGAGAGAGAGAGAGACTCCAATAGTAATTTCTCTATAATTTGTTTCTGCTCTATTTCAGCGCCGTCACCGTCGGTACTCATTTGCAATTTTCCTCTATTCGGGTAAGTTATATTCCTTTTCTTTAGCATTCAATTTTATGGAGCAAATACATATACCCAAAAAATAAAGAATAGAAATGTTCTTGGCTACACTAATATCGAAAAAGAATGTTTGTTTTTTTGTATGTAACTTCGACACTACAGAACCTGCGTCCACTGTCAACAACATGCCTACTATTCAAAGTTATAATTTTAACGGGTTCTTACCGATGAATTAATTCTATTTTGTTCCCGATAACTCGACACTGTTACAACCCGTTAATATTGTAACATGAATAGTGTAAACAACAACGATATGGTGCGTTTTGGAAATTGTCTTATTAAGGTAAAGCAGTAAGGAGCAGGTAAAACCGCTGGTCAGGACTATAGCATTATGTATGATGGATGATCAGCCTGAGCTTATAATTCTTACCACAACAGGGTTTAGTGAGCGAAAAAGTTTGTAGACTACAATAGAGTTTTTATAGATGGGCGTCCTTACAAAGTCTTGCAAAACCTTAATTCACTGGTATGGGTTTTAGGGTTCCGCTGCTTCAATAGGAATTTTGTAATGTGTACGCTAAGTTCCTAGCAGGTGGCGCTGGCTACGAATGAATGGTTAACCCGCTAAATTATAACTATGAATAAAGTTAATAGGTGACACGCTGACAAATTTTCACTACAGTGATACACGAATATTCAAAAAGGGCCCTCAATACTTGTCTTGTGATAAAGGCGTGATTTATGTAAGGTATGAATAAAGTATTGGATGGCTTGTAGAATCACTTTTTTGTTGGGGACAATGGGAGATGGACATTATGCATGACAGATGGACCGCTGTGGCTGGTAGCGACTAGATGTCGAAAGGGGGAGATCGTTCATTGTGGCGTAACCTGGAGGAGGCCTATGTCCAGCAGTGGACCGCTATAAGCTGATGTGATGGTTATTTTATTTTTTTATTATTTTTCGTGCGGAACATCGAGTCATCCAACGACCTGATGAACCCTAGTGTCAGAATTTTTCGACCGCCTTCTACACGTAGCAGGCTTCTGACATGTTTGTGTAATGGCCGCCGTCTAAGTGATCACAGACAGCAACCGGGACTTACGGCTTAACGTGCCATCCGAAACACGGAACCATCTTACTTACGGACAATCGGGTGGTTCAGCCCGCAGTGTCCTAACCAGACTGGGAACAAATTCACAAAGTGATAAATATCAACTTTGTGAGTGAGCCACCGAGAATCGAACCCGGAACCTTGTGCGTCAAAGGCAGTCGCACTACCACTGCGCCACATCGGTCGTCGATGTGATGGTGATGATGAATTTTGAAGGACGTGTTAGTTGATTATTGGCTGCAAAAAGGTATTTCTCAAGGGAATCAAAGTGGGTATACCCATTGGTTGATATTGAACTGCGAAAATTAAAGTTAGTTTATGGCGGGTAGAATATGAAAGGGTTTGATATGAATATTTAAAATTCTGTTCAAAGAGGCATAATGTTCACACCTATAATTTAAAAACATACGGAACGTTGGACTAGTCACATTGACTTATACTTATCCGCTCTTTTTTGAATAACTTATCGTCTTTGGCAAGTTTTTCCACCGTTATTGTATGTGGATTTTATGTGCTACTTAAGACGCCTTCTGAGGCTAGGTGCTGGCCCCAAGACTAAAAAAAGATTCATACATTGGTGAAAACGTAATTTGTCGAAAATCCGCTGGTCAAGATTTAAGTCGGTAAAGTTAGAAAATAAAACTTATTTACACAATTATTGAATAAGTAGAAAATGATTCTACAGACGGCAAAAGTACTTTCACAATTAACGCACAGCGCAGCGCTACAATCGCAGCGGTCTATCAGAGCGATGAGCGTTTTTAGTAAGGGGACTGACGTTTCTAGTATGGATCTGGCAGACCCCTGCGTTACGGACGCGTTATTTTAGCGCTGCGTTGTGCGAAAAAGGCTTAAAGTGGCTACTTTAAGCTACAGTGACTCGTTTATAATTAAAACGACATTCTGTAGTTTATCTCGAACAGCGGATGTTCGATAAATTACGTTCGCATCGAGTTATGAATTTTTAAGTGATAGTGGCAGCACTTTTGCTCTGGGAGCCTCTGTAAATATCTGTTCTCATTCTAGGCTAGCAAGTAAATACACACATATATCACGCCTTTATCCCTTGCGGGGTTGGCAGAGCGTTAACGGCTGTAAAAATTCGGTCGCTATCGCCACGTTTGGCAAATATTGAGAGCCCTTTCAGATGATTCGTGGATCACTGTAGTGACAGGTTGCCAGCCTGAAGCCTAAAGTTGTAATACACTACACATGAAAGAAAGTCCTTTAATGGCCTCTTACGACATCCGTGGAAAAGAAATGGGATGATGCTATTCTAAGCCGGCATCACACGGCAGTAGTAAATATTCAGCTATTTAGCAAGTTTCGGGGACCGGGTAGTTTTGTGGCTCATAAACTGTTTATTGCAAAGGGTGTGTTTCTTATTCATCTTATGAAAGGTTTTTTTTATTACGGCGGCTGGTAATGAGCAGAATTATTAGAGCAACGCCCTCTGTTGCCTATAAAATAACCCCCTCTCTTTCCACGGGGGTCGTAAGAGGCGACCGAAGGATTAACCCGACCCAAGACTGGTCCTGGAGAAGGACAACTCCACAATGAACCCAGAACGGAGTCTTCGTCACGCCCGTGGCAGATGTCTATCGTGCGGTAGACTCCTGCAGCCGACCTGGCTCCGCACGTATCGACTTGGCGATCCTGTGGAGTCAGCCAGGGAGGCCGAGAGCGTGGCGCAGGTCTTGGGCAAACCTGCGTTTTCCATATTGCGTCCCAGGTAACGTAGTGTCTTTGGTCTTGCCTCAGGTATGTCAGGCCAATTATGATACTGCTCTGCCTATATCTCAAGGAATAGGTCGTCATATGTATGTATGTAATAATTTTATTGTACCAAACAAGAAAAAGTTACAAAAAACACTTAAATAAACTAATGGAATGTGAAGGCACAAAGGCGAACTTATCCCATTAAGGGATCACTACCAGTCAACCTTTGAGAAATCCAGAGGACATGGTGTATACATACATACATACGTATGTATGAATATTCTGTATTTTTCTTACTTCTTATATTGC
Source organism: Keiferia lycopersicella (assembly GCA_029255805.1). NCBI lineage: Eukaryota > Metazoa > Arthropoda > Insecta > Lepidoptera > Gelechiidae > Keiferia > Keiferia lycopersicella. The sequence continues at coordinate 4,145,911 of JARACZ010000028.1, forward strand.
CATTTGGTTTCCTTTTCAGTTCGTAATAACTTGTTTTGATCGAGTACGAGGTACGAGATACGGCCGAAGCTCGCTCTCCACATGTGGAACACTGGTTGTGTACCACGTTATGAGGGTTGAGGAGATGGAGACGCTAGTTGCGCACCACGGTGTGTATGAGGAAAGTGGAATCGCTAGTTGCGAACCACGAGTGTGATTGAGGAAGTGGCAGTGCTAGTTGCAGGCCACGAGAGGTGAGAGGTAAATGAGAGGTGGAGTCGGTTCGGGCTTGGGCAGTCGAATGCCAATTTATTAAAGTTCTCACCGGTATTTATACAAAACTGACCTAAATTATTAGCAAGGCGAGGGTACCTAATTATTCATATTTACAAAGTTACCCACAGGATAAATTATCACTACCCTGGTGGGTAGACGAAATATCAAAGTTGTGGGGACACCCACAGTACTCCCCCTCAAATGAAATGCTCCAAGAAATAATAATTAATGTGATAAAAGATAAGTTATATAAAATTAAGTAATTTTGCTTAATTTGATTTTACAAAATATGGCGAAATGTAGACGCACACAGTCCTACGTCGCAGCCCTGCAGTGCGGCCATCCCTAGCAGTCGCTGTCCGCCGGCGCCGTGCGCGCCGCCTGCCGATGTCGCGCGCGCATAAAAACCAGTTGAGATGCGCGGCTCGCCCATTTCGCCGGACGCCAGGACCCGGGACGGACGCTCCCTCACCTACGCCGCGTCATCGCCGCGTCATCGCCGCGCCATGCCTTCATCGCGCTGCGTTGCTAGTCGAACCCGACGTGGCCGCCTGCTGTGTTACGAATTACGATGCTTCTGGATCTGTAGCCGCTGGATGTCCTGATACTTTCCGAACCGCGGCATTGTAAAATAAAAACATGCCCGCTCAATAAGTTTCAATAGATCGACTTCATTGTTTTATTTTTCAACCCCTGTTGTTTAATCTTTCATATGACTAGTGCATGTCATATGGCAGGTGACAGGACCTTTGTGACAAATTCACGAAATTCTCTTTAGACAGGGAGGTATTTGCAAATATAAATAAAAATTTAATTTTTTAAGTTGAACCGTACCGTCGGTCTTGATATGCGACCTGAGCTTGTTACGTAGTTAGATCTCCGTACTTCACTTGATTCGCACGATTCCTCAGTACTCAACATATAAGCTGGTTTGAGTCTATCTAGAGAGATGACTGTCGATCGATTCGGCATCTGAATCTTATAAAATTTCGCTGATCTCTGTAGAACCTTAAACGGGCCTTCGTACGGAGGTGTTAGCGAGGGACGTACCATATCATTACGCACGAACACATGCGAACTGGTTGCCAAATCTTTATGAATGAATATCTTGTCTTCTGTATTGCGCTTTGGAACGGGCGCTAATGATCTCATTGTATTAACTAGCTTCTTCACCAATTCTTCCTCATCGTAAGTCGGCGTCGTAGGCACGAAGAAATCTGACGGCAGGCGAAGCTGTGCTCCATAGGTCAACAGGCTCGGACTCAGACTATTTTCTTTACGCAGGGTTGAACGTAACCCTAACAGGACGGTAGGTAATTCGTCTGCCCAGTTACTCCTCTGGCCATTAGAGCTGCTTTTAAAGTTCGATGAAACCGTTCAACCTGACCGTTCGCCTGAGGGTGATAAGGTGTGGTGCGTATTCGTTGAATTCCAAATTTTTTAAGTAAACACTGGAACAGATTAGCTTCAAATTGCTTCCCCTGGTCGCTTGTTATGCGGATAGGACAGCCGAATCGCACTATCCAGTGCTCATAAAATACCCGTGCCACTGTTTCCGCTGTGATATCTTTTACTGGCACGGCTTCCGGCCACTTAGTAACACGGTCAATCATCGTGACGCAATATCTATGTTCCCTGGAAATCGCCAAGGGCCCAATTATATCTATGTGGACGTGCTCGAATCGGCTTGATTCTGGAAACTCACCAATGGGTGTCACGGTATGCCGCTGAATTTTAGACTTTTGACAAGCGGTGCAAGCTTTGGCCCATTGACCGACGTCCCTGTTCATCCCTGGCCAAAAGTATTTTGACGCTATTTGCTTTCTGGTTGTTCGTATCCCCGCGTGACAGATTTCATGCTGCGCTTTGAAAATAACTGGCCGATATGATAATGGTAGATAAGGTCGAGGGTTTCGTGTTGAAACTTCACACGTGATTGGAAAGTTATCTATTGTGACTGACACGAACTTCAGATTGGGTCTTTCTCTTAGTTGTTTAAGCTCATCGTCCTGCTCCTGATCGATAGAAAGCTGTTCAAACTCAATAGAAGACGGGCAGCTTATCTCCTCGATCCTCGATAGCCAATCAGCAACTGCATTCTTTGGTCCTTGCAATCACGTCGGGGTCACCAATATGGCGGGTGACCGGGGGAATCCAGGTGGTGTCGGGAAAAGGGTAGCTACCCGCCTGGCCGTGTGTTGTGGCCAGGGGACCGACGGGTCCACCTGGATTGGATTGGAAGTTGTATATATGCGTTGCGCGGTGAACACTTCGATACCGCGTTTCAGGCCCATTGTTCTGTCACGTGGCGCCATCTCTCCGATATGTTGAGAACTCCTGTTGCGTCTTGTATGCATGTGAACCACTTAAGTGAGCTTCATGTTGTAGCCACCAGAGGTCGCTACACACATATCGAGATTGCTAATTCTTTATTCATTAGTAACGTCTGTTGCTGCTACTTACTTATATATTATATCTCTATGTGTATTGATTCTTACTTATACTACCAGTAGCACTTCGAGTTACCCGTCTAAGGTAATTCCAGATCATTGGAAGCCGACCCCGACAGAGAGATAAGGCAAAGAGAATTATGATGGGATTTAATAAATAAGTTATGTGCATTCTTTCTTTCTTTTCGATTTTGTGCTGCCCGCAGCACTTAAAAATCATAACTCGATGAGAATGTTTCGGAAATCTTCTGTTCGAAATTAAAGTAAAAATACTGAAATATATGTTTTTACCAGAACATTTTCTGCTAATACAACATTCTGTAAATAAATACGCTTCAATTTCGACTAGTGGATTTTCGATAAATTACGAGTTATCGAGTTTTGAATTTTAAGTGTTGAGCTGAATATACGCTCTGGGATGTTATTAACTGTAAGTATGTATGAAAAAAAAAACCACTTAAGTGGATTTAATGTACTGCCAATATAGTCGAATATAGGTACAGTACCATGACGTAGGTAAACCACCAGTATTGTGGTAAAGTTGGACGATTTTCACTCCAAGGATTACTGTAATCTCTTCTCAAACAAGGTACATAGATGTTACAACTTAGAACTAGCGTGTCACAGTTCTGTGAACTTGCCCAGTACAAGACCGAACTAAGATGAACTACACCCATTGACCTATATTATCTACGCACTGGACATGATGCGGCTTCAACGTTTTTGTTACTGATTGAAAATCGCTATTTTGGCGTTAGCGGGAAAGGAAATAAAAAAACGAGGTTCCGTGAAACTAAATTAAGGATGTCCTAAAATTAATATTTGAGACTGTGAGTATCGAATCGACATCGGTAATACGAATGAAGTGTAGAGATTATGTAAACCTAAATGTGTGTAGAACAATTGTGTATTTATTTTGGCAATAATGATTTAAAGAGAAAAGGGGAGTGGACGATGACAAAGCGATTTTTTTTTTAAATTGCGCGCCATGCCAGTGGCCGATAAAATAATTCTAATATAATTCACATCATTACTAAATGAAAAAAAAATGTACGGAATTTCGTAGATGGTGCTTCAAAGTTGCACACAAACCTAGCTGTTATTTGTTTGGTGACAGTATTGTATAGTAACTTGGTGACATTTTAAAATCTTTCATTGTGTTGTGAATCTACTTGGAATTGGAAATAAACGATTGAAATCTTGTAGTCTTTGGGGCAGCATATCCAGTGTGTAGATAATATAGATCAGTGACTACGCCGCTAACCGCTACAAGAGAATGCATGTCGCTACTACGAGAGTAGGAGTTTCTACTTAAAGTTTGGTCTACAGGTCTACCAATGCCTAACTAGGATGAAAAGATATCTATTTTGGAGACAATTTCGTATGCGTAATTCTGCAATGCGAGGTCTAATAATTCGTATTATATTTTACTGGTATACTAAAATAGTAGGTAGGTACGTACTTAAATTAGATCCTTTCAAAAGTACTTATGTTTACACAGGGTGACCGGTAAAATGATGCATTCCTTTTAAGGGATGAACCAGCTCATGAAACTGAACAACTTTCCCCATGGAACATAGGTCGAAAAATGAAAAAAAAATTTGGCCCACCCATACAAAATTACCGACCGACTAAGTCAATTTGTATGGGAGGACCAAAATTTTATTTCATATTTCGACCTATGTTCCATGGGGAAAGTTGTTCAGTTTCATGAGCTGGTTCATCCCTTGAAAGGAATGCATCAATTTCCCGGTCACCCCATAGTTTGTAAAATTTGGCTTGATATGAAGTGGTTCTAATTAAAATTTAGCTTGATATATCCAATCAAGTGATATCCAAAATCGGAACGAATGCGTCAGCTATTTGGTAAGTACGCAAACTGAGAAAATTGGCAATGGTCCCGAAGATCGTTAGAAGAACCGCTTCAATTTTAGTAACCTACGAATTTGGATGACCTATATATGGACATAACCAGAGCTGCCAGCTGGCATCCTAAGTACCTATCTATCTATATAGTTAGGCCTTTTTTACATTTAATGCACAACGCAGCGCTAAACTAACGCATCCGTAACGCAGCGGTCTATCAGATTCATACTCGTAGTTCCATACTAGAAACGTCAATCCGCATACTAAAACCGCTCAACCGCTGTCGACGCAGCTGCGTTATTTTGAAGCATCTGCATAATTTGACGCAGCTGCAGTGTGCGTTAAGTGTTTTTTTTATTGTGATGATCTACGATTTTGGCCCCGGGGCCGAACTGTGCATTAAGTGTGAAAAAGGCCTTAGGTAGGTACATAAGAGGTTCCAAGCTATTTTTTTTTTAATTTTCACAGACCACCTTACGGTTCTTTGATACATACATAAATAAAAGTTCGCAACGTAATGGCTGTTATGATAAACGGCTCGCAGGCGCCTGTGACCTCGTAAAGAGGCGTTCACTAACGAGACCCATGGCCAATTAGCCCTAGTGGGTCTAAAACAGAAACAAAGAAATAGAATAAATGGTCGGAGGTCGAACCCGGGATAGATGGAGTACCACCCCACTGAACTACCGACACCTGGAATGACTCCTGCAAAGGTGGGGTTACTCAAGCAACGATGGGTGCAATTGCGGCGCTGTACAGACAATGTGGCATCTACTGTACTGCCTAACTAACCCTTCTTCTCTTTTCGTGTGGGACACCGAGTTGTCCAACGACCCGATGCACATTGAAGGATCTGCAAAAGGCAAATAAATACAAAGCCGTCGCCGTAGCAACTCATTGATCCAAATTTCTGGTGTGTTCCCGTTGTTCCCAAGATCCGTGCGTCCAAAAAAGTGGCGCAAGGTTTGCAGGGTGTTACAAGGCAGGGTAGGTGGAGCAGGTGGGGTAAGTTGTGGCAGACCACAACCTACAGCTCGCGTCACTCTGCCAAACCTTGCCCCACTTTTTTCGGGGACACGGATCTTGGGGACAACGGGAACACACCAAATTGCTGTGATCCTGTTACCATTGACTCTTCTCTTGATTGTTGAATTTTCTTTTACTTGTATTATTGAACTAGACAATCGTAACCGCGCCGCAAAGTAAAACATAAATGATGGAACAAATGAGAGGGACAAGTAGCATTGGTCCCACCATGTTCAAAAAACTAGTGATAATAATCCGCAAATTGGACCCAATGGGTCTAAAAATGGACATCTCGTCGTAAAGGCGCAGGAGGCGATCTTTTACGGCAACGCGGCTTGTTGCCTCATTACAGCCAACTTTACTGGTTTTATACGACACCGACAACATGATCGTCACAACGGCTATTTAATATGACAACTTTAGGGTGAACGATTATGATACTTTATTTTTAGTTGTTAAACATGTAAGTTGTTTTAATATTTAGATAATACAGCCAAACTGCTTTTTAAGCTAAACATAAAATATTAAATTTTTGTTACAAAGTTAAAACAAACGAAACAAGTGGAAAAAATTCACATCACCGATGGGATTCGATTAATCAAACACAATATTTTGTGTTTGATTAAAACATCAAGTATTCCAAATTACTATCTTGTGGCCATTTTTACAAAATACAGCAAAAATTCAAACATAAAATAAACTATCGGCCCGCCCGAGCTTACAAAGATAAAGCCGTCCTTTACTTCCCCACGGAGAGATGCTTTTCTACAACCTAATTGACTATTCAAAACAAGTATGCCGTAAAATAAAATCCAATGAAAACTCGATTCGATTAGCCAAATAAGGAGCCCTAAAAACAAACTTTTAACTAAAGTCCTTCAATTTATTTTTTTACTCAGGAATTCCTCCGAGAGGACAGAAGAAGTTTAATGCACTTTGCTCATTAAGTGCCTAACAGTGTGACCAGTTAAAGATTAGAAATCGAGAGGATTAGAATTAGCTAAGCCTTTGAAGGACCGGAAGTCCGTTACCTTTTCAATGATGGTGTCCGGTTCTCCGCTTCACTTATGAACAATCCAAAATTGAAGGATTTACGACTTTATTTGCGACTGTTGCGAACGGGTAATATAATTTTATCCCGCTTGTTGGTAACAATCACGAGAAAATGGGAACGTGAATTTGTCTTGAGTTACCACCGACTGTACATTATTGTCTTCATTAAAATTTTATATAATGTTAGAAGCAAATTAAACACATGTCTAAACTGCAGTTTCTAGTGCTAGGACTGCTAGACTTTTAGTCTTTTTCTCTCATTGCCGACTTGAATGATTTCCACGGTGAATCTATCGCGCATAAATAGCAGTAAAAATTTGCGTAATATAGAACAGTCATTCAGAATCAGGAGTAGAAATATACAAAATTTATCAAAATGGTAGAATGTAAGACAATATAGCCACACTGGTGCTCAATCTGGATCGGACGAACGAGGCCCATGAGAGAGAAACTTCGGAATTAGCGTTAGAACGCCGTATAATTTACTCTTCCAGGTAAACTCTATTTGCATTGGAAAGTGTAGGACTTAAGTAGGTTTACTTAGTAGTTTTTCGAAGAGCTTTCGTTCTGAAAAACAAAACTGTGCTAAAGTAAAGTGGCGGCTGCGGATTTCATTCCTTCTATTTAACAAAAAAAATCATAAAATGATTTCATGATAAATATTCATTAAAACATTTATGGAGTGGTATTATTATAAATTAAAGTAAATCAACCTTCAACTTAGAAGACATTAATTTCCCAGGTCCTATTCGATACTTAATACTTAAATAGTAGGTCGATTGATTGATTTATCAAATGACAGTCATCAAGCTATCATCATCCATGTCATTGTCAAGGATTAAATGAAAAAAAGAAAGAGATAAAAAATATATTTTATTAGAAATAATTGCATAGAAGTAAAAGCATAATAATCGTGAAAAAATGTGCTGAAGTCATTTGCTTATTAGACCTATTCTACTCGGCCCAGTATATTTAAGTTGTGTATGACATTGCATTTTACCATCTAATCCTGTCAGAAATACTGCATTTTACGTACTAAACCTGTCACATAATAGAACTACTAACAAAATTAGGGAACTTCTGGTATAAAGTCCTCGTCTCAACGAGTTAAAACTAAATACAGTACGTACTTCTTCTTCTTCTTTTTCGTGTGGGATACCAAGTCGTTCAACGACCCGATACGATAACAAGTACGTACTATTTTAAGATAATTAAAGACTACGAACATTTATAATTTCGTGAGGCAGGCTTAATGACATATTCAGTAATTAAACGATAAGAAGGCAATGGCACAAATGAGACCCACTGGGTCCAATCCACAGTCGGTCTAATAAGTAAACGTCTAATAAAAAAATAAAAGCATACAAAATAGGAAAAAATATGTATCTTGGTGGTTTAGCTAACGAATAAAAAACTACTTATAATAAAAGGACAAAGAACTATTAAATAGAACTATTAAAAAATAGACAAATCAAAGAAGTTTTTGTGATTCCAAGACCGATTATTCTACAACCCACGCAGCTTGCATGATACTGAACAGTCTGTAAGCTGTCTGAAAAACCTGAAACAGATAATTTTAATGAGGCTACGAATCAAATCTAAGGTGTTCCCGTTGTTCCCGGTGACAGTGTTCCCCCGCTAAGGGTGGGGCGAGGTGGGGCAGGTGGAGCAAGATGGGACTAGTAAATTGTAATTTTTTTATTAGACTTATTTTATGGCTAAGTACATTGGCTGATACTGTAGACAGAGAAACTGGTTTGACTTATCTGGTAGGTACTATGTCAGTAGCAGCCCTATTTGGGCGGAGGCCCGTGCTAGGGTTACCTAGCTATTTAGTTAGTTATGTAGAAGGCGGTTGAAAATTCTGACACTAGGGTTCATCGGGTCGTTGGACGACTCGGTGTCCCTCACGAAAAGAGAGATTTAGTTATGATAGAGGGCGGAGCACAATTATTGTTCCACGCTGTATCATAACTTGTCCCACCTACTTGTCCATGCAAATTCTTGCCCCACCCTCAACGATGAAAACGGGAACACAGGAGTGTAGGTTACCACAGACCAGAGATGTCATACGCCTACACTAATATCATTTTTGCTCTGTGGTACTTACATCAGCAAGCGATCCCAGATCCATGACGCGGAACACGGAGCGAATGGCGATGGCACGCTCCATGCGCGTCATCATGATGATCAGAGATCGGCGCGTGGCTTTGTCCCACACGCGCTCCCAGCCGCTGAAGTACACCGCCTCGCGTAGCTCCATAGACTGTAGATAAAAACCACAGATAATAACCAAGCTGCAGCGACCATCGATTCAGTTTCGTAGGTCAAATAAGCTACTTTTTATGACGCCCAAAAACGACATTTTGTATGAAATATGCACAATTTGACGACAATCTTAATTCGCTAGATGACTGGGTGTTTAATAAAATTTTAATATAAAAGCTTATGACTATTGTCCTAAAATCTACAGACACGATCATACTTAAATGAAATAAAGATAGATAAAGATAAAGATAATTTATTTCAAAATAAAATAGTGCTTACAAATAGTAAATTTACAGATATTAAAATAAAGTAGTGCATAAATTTATCAATTATAATAAATATTCAAAGTTTGAATTAAAAAACAGAAAAATAATATAAAAGTGTTTTGACGCCTTCAAAAATAGTGAGATATGACGTCATCTCTAAGTATTTTCATACAATGTGTCGTTTTAAAAAAATTGCTCATTTGACCGGCCAGTCATCAAGCCTAGCTTATTGTCGGTAGACTAAAAAAACGAATTCCTTACTTACCCTTGTCATGAGCAAGTTTCCGTAGTAGCAGGGTTGACAACTAATAATCACCGATCCCATAATAAGATTCACGAAATTCAAATTTACAGTTCCTTTTTTAAGGTCCTAAAATAAATTCAAAATTAGACTCAATTCCACGTTACAGCCTGAATTGCTAACTTAAAATATAGAAGTGAAGAATTAGGAAATGATACGCAATTTATAGAGCGAGGAGCTAACAGTTAGAGCCCATGATCATAAGTCTCCTATAATTTTCTAATCATACAGATAGTGCATTTTTTTACTAGCATTGTTAGACAGTAACCTGGACAAGAGAAATAAGATTATTTTTATATTACTAATGAGGCAACATACAATGTAGTTTAAAAAAAGCTATGGTTTAAAAAGTACAAAACGTTTTGGTACCGAGTTCAAGTGTGCTAATCATGTGTTGCCGCGGCGACTGTGTTGTCGGGCAGGGTGAGATGGGACAAGTGAGGCAAGATAATTATATATATTATTAAATTTATTTTTTTAAGTTATGGCAGAGGATGGGCCCTACCATGTTACACCTTGCCCCACCTCAATGGGGACATGGTCACCAGAAACAACGGGGGCGCAGGATGACTCTAAACGAAAGAGTGTTGCATTTCTCCAAGATCTCATCATCAGGCCTTGACCACCCTGGGCCCCAAGTCTGCTATTTTTTTGTCATAGTAACGCCATCGAAATTCAATTGTCATTCCATTACCACTGTGATTTTCTATCCTTCAAACTGTTAGCAGACTACGAAGAGATCCAATCGCCATCCAACTGAAACGATATTCACTTAGCAAACTTAGGGCCCTGTTGTTCTTACAGACTCAAGTCTTAACTTACCTCGACCACTAATTTAATTGCTATGGGAATAAGAATCGATGATACTTTTAAAGTGACTTCGTACATAAGTTTTGCAGATCTATCAATGTTTTCCACAATCCTGTAAAAAAGATTAAGTAAGTAGATGTTTATGCTATAATTTTAAAAACAGAGTAGCCAAAACAGTTGGGAGCACTTTCGAATGATAATTTTTAACAAAGCACCATATTTTCTAAAAATGATGCAATGATTTATAAAAATACTTCTGTTTCATCCTAGTATGAACATCTGTCCCGATGGCGTAGCGGATAGTATGCCTGCCTTCTACGCCAAATATTTGTTAAGTCAATTTACAAATATTTGTGTTGAGTCTGGGTGTTTTCTATGTATAATATGTATTTATTTACAAATATATATATATATGTATTAGTATCAGCTATCTAGTTCCCATGGTACAAGTTTTGCTTAGTTTGGGGCTAGATGGCGCTGTGTGAATTGTCCAGGATATTTATTTATTTGCATACTCGTTACATAAACAATACTCAAAAATGTCAGACGTGGCGATAGCGACCGTATTCTTACGGCTATTAACGCTCTGCCTACCCCGCAAGGGATAAAGGCGTGATATATGTATGTATGTATGTATGTACTCGTTACATACGTACTCACTTACTTTGCTGGCTCGCCTCAACACGAAAAGAAGAAGAAGAAGGAGTCTGTGCCTCCGATACGAGATTTCGTCACTCGTTAATACTTACTCATAAATATCTTGCAATTCTTTGCCGATTTTGCAAATGCTGTAACGTATATCAGGCGGAACCACATTGTCCACCGGGAAGAGAGCGAGTACTTTTCTCTTTAAAATCTCAATTCTTCCGCAAGCGTGAAGCATGTAGATCACTCCCAATGGGACTACAGCGTTATAAGTAATAGTACTATAGAAAATCAAGTAGCTACCGAAGATAAAAATTGCCCAGTTTTTTACGTAATAGTTCGTTTCATCAAATATCGGCGGTAGGGTTACGTCCATAGGAGGGTAGAATCTACTCTCATCAAACATGAGGTAGACTAGCATTGCTATTAAGGGTATAACCACTCGCTGGAGAAAATAAAATACTGTCATAAATGTCCAGACGTATGCATTGATTTTCGCTCTGCTGGCGTAGTCAAGTAATATTAATTGGTCTTCGGGCGGTAGATTGCTGCAATTAGCATAATCTGTATGGACAATCTTCATCAGTTTGTAATATCGCAACCGAAATATCAACGTTGAAAAACATTTTAATGCTATGACTCCGCTGATGACGTAATAAGTCACGTTGGCGAACAAGTTCCTGATATCATTGCCGCTAAAATCGTTAAATATTATACTATAGAGAACAAAGCTATAGAAAAATACGTAATTTCCAATCAAAATCACAAAATGGATGTTCTTACTACGCGACCTATGCACGTCTGGGACACATGCCATAACTTTAAGACAAAGTAACATTGGTTTGAACATTTCATCGTAGTCTAAATCTGTTATTTGTAGATTAAAATTAAATGTTTTTTTATACCAATTTCTTAGTTGCGGAAACATTTTGAGCAACTAAGTATACTACACAAAAAGCAACCACGGTGTCTTTCTACTGTATTGCGTGTCTTCTTTTAAACGGATTTGCAACTGTTAAGACACTTTGCAATATTAATGTTATGGTTGATGATTTAGTACGTATTTTCATGACAACTCGTGGGAATACAAATTTATACATGCAGTATATTCACTTTAAAAAAATATTCTGTTCTAGGCTCGAAAAAATTACGAGTGAGTAATTAATTTGAATTAAAATTAATTCATGTTACAAAAATTTATAGACAGTATTTAATATTTATAATAGTTACTAATCAAGAAAAAATAAACTTAAAGCTAGAATAGGCACCCATATGCCTCCCCACTGTACGTAATGTAGACGTTGGAATCTTTCTTACCTTTATTGACCTACCTTCCATACAAAGCCGACCGACGGAGTAGGTATTATGGTATGGAGAGTATTTTTATTTTATATTTCGCCCTACGTTCCCTGGGAATAGTTGTTCCTGATCAACAGACCGTCTAGTTTTTACTATATCACTATGACGCAGAAGGTTCCGGGTTCGATTCTCGGTGGGTCACTCATGAAGTTGATATTTATCACTTTGTGAATTTGTTCCCAGTCTGGTTAGGACATTGCGGGCTGAACCACCCGATTGTGCGCAAGAAAGATGGTTCCGTGTTTCGGATGGCATGTTTAGCCGTAGGTCCCGGTTGCTGTCTATGATCACTTAGGCAGCGGTCGTTACACAACCATGTCAGAAGCCTGCTACTTGTAGAAGGCGGTTGAAAAATTCTGACACTAGGGTACATCGGGTCGTTGGACGACTTGGTGTCCCACACGAAAAGAGAGAAACTATATCACTAATTAAATTTCCCGAATGGAATAAATACCCGCCCAGTAACACAATATTGCCCTTTCCGCACTTAGCGCACAACGCAGCGCTAAAATGACGTATCCGTAACTCAGCGGTCTGTCAGATCCGCACTAGAAACGTCAACCCTGTGCGTTAGTACTAAGACTGCGCAGCTGCGTTATTTTGACACAGCTTCGTCGACAGCGGTTGAGCGGTTTTAGTATGGGGAGTGACATTTTTGGTATGGATCTGACAGACGGCTGCGTTGTGCAATAAGCGTGAAGAAAGCCTATATTTATATTGAGGAGAGAGCTTATGGGACACCCTGTAATAATTTTAGTCTGAATTATTAAGAAGTTATTGTATACACTGTCATTGTAGTTGTCAAAAACTTATGCTATACGAAGCATAACAACTACAATTACTGAATATTATCGCAAAGTCGGTATGAAAATATGCATTATTGATGGGCGGAAAGCTAGTATGTACTTATCAAGATAAATGAGAAAATTGTGAATGCGTCAAACTCATAGAATTCCCTAGATGAGTGGGTTATATAATAAAACTTTGTCCAAAAGTACTACATTCTCCATTTATGGTATATATATTCAAATTTTAATTTATTAAACAGAAATAAAACATAAAAGTTAAAGTATTGACGCCATCTATTCGTATGACGCCGGCTTAGAATAGCATCACCCCAAATCCTTCCCGCGGGTGTCGTAAGAGGCGATTATGGGACTCGAGAGTATTAGTGTATTACAATTTTTAGGCGACAGACTGACAACCTGTCACTATAGTGATACACATGTTTTCTGAAACAACCTTGGAAAACAATCCTCAAAAATGTCAGACGTGGCGATAGCGACCGTATTCTTGCGGCCGTTAACGCTCTGCCTACCCCGTAAGGGATAAAGGCGTGATATATATATGTGTGTCTATTCGTATTATCATACAAAATATAGTTTTAAAAAGTAGCTCATTTGAGCTGTCAGTCATCATGACATGTCTACTTCTTAGAGTATCAACAGTTTAGTTCTTTCATGTTTCTTCCTACTAACCGAACTATTGAGGGGACTTTTTCGTTGCCATTCCATAATGGCGGTTGTGAATGGGTTATAATTTGATTTTTCTTGTTTATTTGAGTGTTTGGTGCATAAATCTGATAGTGTTTTAAGCAACAAATGATTTTTAAAGTGATCATTAAATAGAAAATTATAATTAATTCATATATTCCACATTGTGTAATGGTGACGAGCTGTCCACCACGTGGTGCAGAAAATTTTACTATCAAGTTTCTGTTGCTACGTAATTCTGCGCATCACAGCCCCTAGTCGTCAGACTAGGATCTCTGTGTTGTGGACTCTCCCTCGGCTTAATGCCACTTTTACTTATTTTCACTACGACACTGGCGAAATCTTAAATGGAAACGCCATACACAAGAAATAGAATAGAATAGAACTATTGAGGAGATGCCTTAGTATTTAAATATTTTTTATGGTTTATTTATGGTTTTAAATATTGATAATACATTATGAGTACTTTGCCGTGTGATACCGGCTTAGAATAGCATCAACTCAATTCTACCCGCGGGTGTCGTAAAGAATGGGCAGCAGTGTTCCCTTGTTTTGCACTGCGCTCGCCAATCCGCTTGGCAAACGTGGTATGGTAATACCTCCGATAGGGGCGGCCTTTGACCTGCAGTGGACTGTTGTGGCTGTTAAGGTAAGGTAAGGTCGACATCGATATAAACTAAACTCTAAATATATCGATAGTTGGATACATACATCCCTAATGACCACCACTTTGGTGCACTATTAATTTGGTGATTCCTTGTTTATTGATCGTAAACCCCTAACAATATTAGGGAATTTGGTTTCATGTCATGACCGATATTTTAGGCGTGGTTGATAAATTATTGGCGTTTTATGTGGTTATTTTTATTACACTCCGTAGAGTTCTAAATAATACTTACTTCGAATAATATTCCACTTTCTCAAATATTGGGTCCCTTCAATGCGTAGAATATTATGCTGCTAAGAGTAAGTATAAAGATAGTTCATATATGGTTTTGTTGAACCAGAAAATATTCTCCGCGTTCCTAACTTAATACAAAATGAGTATACACTTAAGAACATTTTTGTAGAGAATTTTGGTGAGCCGAAAAATGCTGAGATAATAAAATGTTAAGAATTTCATTCATAACATAAAGTGGCTCCACAGTTGACTCGTTTTCACTTGACTGAAAATAATTTTGTTAAAATTGTTTTCAATAACAGCTATTAAAAGAGTTTTGCGCAGGAAACAAGTTTGTTTTAAGGCCGTGTGTGAGAAGTAGGTACCTAAATCTAGATTCTGTCTGAAGGGTGTTCCTTTGCTACTAATCTAGAATATCGTCCTTTTAACATTCGAAGAAAAAATTTGGACCTCCCATACTAACAATGCTGACTGATCTTTTTTCGATTAGAATTAAATAACTTTATTCCACTTTGGTGGTTAAGGGTGTCCAGAATCTAGATTTTTCTTTGGAGCACTCAAAGAGGACCAACTGTATGGGTACTCTAGTACTATTATATATTCTGTGACTCTACTAGTAGTGGCAACACTAAAACAGTAAGAAATCTGGCACCAGGGCACCAGGGTTCATCGGGTCGATGTCCATCACGCACGACAGTAGATCTGCCAGTAACTAGCTCACAGTATATATATATATATATATATATATATATATATACATACGATGCTTCTAATTGTGCCGGTAAGATTGGTACATACATACATACATATATCACGCCTTTATCCCTTGCGGGGTAGGCAGAGCGTTAACGGCCGTAAGAATACGGTCGTTATCGCCACGTCTGACATGGTCTGGATTGAAGGGTTCTGACTTCATAGCTATGTTAAAATCGTACATAGGCGTGACGTCACTCGCGATTTCAACAGTCTCTCCGCGTCATCATAGGAGGTTTAATTTATTTTGAGTCTGTTATTGCGTTTTCCAGCAATAATTATAACTTTTCTAGATGCAGTACTGAATGTGTATCATCATTTTTATCCGGCTTGTTGGTAAAGATCACAAGAAAATCGGAACCTTAAAAACTGAAGTTACGATCTCTTACTGTACCTATTCGTAATTAAGTGGGATATTGCGTTGACGAACGACCCCGCAATTCCTAGTATCACAGTTTATTCGCGCTCAGCCAGAGTTTATTCCACATAAACCAATAAAATTATTCAGGAAAGCGAATTTAGCACTCTGTCACATTAACTTGATCCGAAAATTATTCAGCAATGAGAACGGATTTGCGGTGATGATAATGTGACAAGGTTCTTGGCTGGATTCTAGCTGCGAACGGGCGGAGGCGATAAGACCGCCGGCTTAACGATGCCTCAACCGAATGATTCATTGCATGGGGGCCGATTCTGGCACACACGTGACTTATAATAATCCGGCCATAATTTCCAATTTCCCCTAGGTTAGGTAGCCGACCCCGACAGAGAACGGGATAAGGCAAGGAGAATGATGATGATGAATTTCCAAATTAAAATTTTCAATCGTTTATTTCCAAGTAGATTCACAACGAATAGGCACTTTTAGAAAGTTTAAACTGTAGAGCACATAATTAAAGACTGTCCTATCCGAAAATACAGTGAAGACCTTCGAGATCATGTCACCTCACCACACTACTGTCAAGTTCAGTGCATGATAAAAAATAACTATTACGCCGATCAATGGAAAATCACTGCTAAGCTTTTACATCATTCGTACGAGCGCCATCTACTAGAAACTAAAAGAAGCAGATTAAAAAGACCCATTTCGATAACAATAGTTACCGATACCTAAGATTTGCAAAAAAGTGGCAAATCAAAATGTCAAATTACTATCTCTCAAAATAACAGCGTTTAGTTTATGAATGTAAAAAGTAACAGGGACCAGAGTTACCTGGCTAAGAAAATTTCCGGCAGAATCGAGGGTGATGTCACAAAACCTGGATCCTCAAAGCCTGGATCAAAGTTGGATTTGACATCAATGACGGTATCAACTTGAAGACGGTTTATACGGGTGAAAGAAGGATTTATTAATGTGAAATAAATTGCTGACCATATAAATCCACATTAATTATCACACACACACAAATCACGCCTTTATACCATGCGGGGTAGGCAGAGCGTTAACGATCGTAAAATTATGGTCGTAATCGCCACGTCTGAAAAATGTTTGAGGGTCGTTTCAGGTGATTACATCTGTCTGATTTGTATGGGAGGTAGAAATATTATTCTCACATTTCAACATTTCAGTTTCAAAGGTTTTGCACATTTGAAGTTACACCTTGTAGATCAGTCGCTTTGTGTAAAAACTTGATTCCGTGTCAAAATCCTCTAGATTAGGTAGCCGTCCCCAACAGCGAACGGAATAAGGCAAGGAGAATGATGTTGTTGCATAAGTTACATGGAGCCGTATCAAAACCCGAAACGAAACTTTTGTTATTTCGCTCGCTAGTTAATAGCCAACAGTTGTATAGCAAACAAACAAAAGTTATCCGATCGGATAACGGTGTCGGTTCGAGTTCTGTCGGGGCCGAAACATGAGCCGTGTTTGTTTTGTTGGTCAACAAGTGTTTGTATGTTGCAATGGTAGATAAAATCAGGTTTTTTACAAATATAGGTTTTTGGTCAAACAACGGAACGTGACAAAAAAATATAATTCTGGATGAGGTGGGAAACTAAGGAACTAATGGTGCCACCCTCGACTTTGCCTTTTTTCTGTGATTGGTCAAAAATGTCCCAATGTCAAAGTTCAGTTACTTCTCATTGGTCACACATATCTTTGTCTATAAAAACATCCAGTATTTTAGTCCCGGGGGACACTTGACAAAATTTCATATAGGCCATGGACCACCCAGTTAGTTCATTGATTTGGAGGTAAATAGGTACGTAATAGGCAGTGAATAGATGTCAGTTAATCAAGGGTTTAAGCGAAAAGAGCACGACTTTTCACCTTGAAAAGCAAGAAGAGCCAACCATAGCCACTTTAACACCTACTACACATATTGCGAGCGATGCGAGCACGACTTTTCCCGTCAAAAAGCAAGAGAAGACACAGCGCACTTCAGCAAAACTACAAGCACAGATTAGTAGCTTACTTTCGCATATCCCACGCGACGCAAGAAGCTTTCTGTCATCAATCTACCTTGGAATTCATATAGCCTCGCACTTTAGCCGACGCAGGTGCCGATAAGCGGCAGGTAATACCAATAAATTCCGGTTCATAATGATTCATACCAGTTCTGATACGTTTATTATTATTATTATTATACTAGTGTTATATAGAATAGGTATTTGCAGGCAATGTGCCGCTCTGGCTAGATTCATTGGTGGTTTGTAGAGCTCTCAGCATTCCTATTTTAGCGTGTCTAGTGTTTTAAACAAGCGTTTAACTTATTTGTGGTAAGTTTACTTGTTAGTAGCAATTTCCTTCCGATAGGTAGTCAGAGATGTTGATTCTCAAAACCAAGCGTACCTGTGAAACTGATATTTGCGTAATCATCTAAACAGCAGAATGTCCCAGTCCGATCAGTTCTCCCCAAAACAACTCTGCCCAGTCTCGCCCCAAAGGCGTGATTGGGCTGGTTGTTTGAACAACCAACCAAATATTTCCGGGTGAACATGTGCATGTTTTAAATATTTAGTAACAAATGCTGACCATTCTTGATCACCGGGATGCTGTACGATAATTATCCGTCGTATTTGAAAATATTGTCAACATGACAGATTTTAGCACCTGTATGACAAATGAAAAAACAAATCTGATTTTCGAAAATGCAACAAAAGCGCCAAATCTTTTAAAATGTAACAAGGCTGTAGTTCCTTATTACCTAAAATAATAGCCAGAGATAAAAAAAAGTTGTAAAAACATTTCACAGTCATCTCTCATCTCTTACTTTGTGACAAAGAGTCTCGGCCGCCAACTGTATCAAGTTTCAGCGAAATTGGAGCGTTTTGGCGAAATCCTAGATAAAGATAAGTAAGACGACGCAATGCAAGATGAACTTGAAGCCAAAAACACTTCATTTTAAGGCAATCGACGGAAAGTACACAGCCCAGCGCAGGGCGCCCCCCGCGAGATGGACGGGCGATCTGTGCCTCGTTTTTCAAAACTACAGGCTACAGGTCTAGAGGTGAAATTCGATGTACATTGCGAAGCGGGTCAAAAATCCTGGTTTTATAATGTCCCACCGGCTACGCAATGTACATCGAATTTCACCTGTAGACTAGTAGCGTGTAGTCTCATTGTACACTGGTCAAGTCCGCGGGGAAATGCTGGGTGCAGGCCGCTTCCAATCGGACAAGATGGAAATCTCTAAGGGAGGCCTATGTTCAGCAGTGGACGTCCTACGGCTTCAATGATGATGATGATGAGACGGAGAGTCCGCTGAGCTGAAAATATCAGGTGTAAGGGACGGTGCACCGAAAAAGTTGCAGACATGCCTGATCAGATCGTAAAACAACTTTCTGCTCAATTTCGCCTGTTTTCAAACCTGTGTACTCTGGAGCCCTAGTATCACATTTTACTCTGTAGGCCTCCGTCTGCCTCGTTTCTTGATCTGAGCGTCAGGTTTTATTGCAGCGCGCGTGGTGCCGTAAAACAACATTGTGCTGAATTTCACCGTTTTCAACCTGGCGCTTTGTAATAAAACGGTTCCGGGTACCGAGCTGTAAAGATATCTAGCTATTGTAGCTATATTGTAGCTCTATAAGCTGAATAGCCGCCTTGTTGACCTAATAAGGGAATAGCATCACACTAAGGCGTAGCAGCATCACCCCAGTTTTGGCTTTATGGGCGTTAGTAACTAGTTTACATAAATAAACTTTTCTCTAACTTTTTTGTGGCAAAGCGCGTTTTTTTTAACAAAATGTAGGGCAATGAAAGTACGACGTACGGATATGGTCCACTTATTTAGAAATACCCAGAGAAATATAGAAGTTAGTATTGTCCTAATAAGGGTCCAGAAATAGAGCATAACTCTAAGGGCTCTTACTCTACTCTTACTTGAAGTTAAAGTGTTCTACCCATTCAAGTAGAAACACTCCATAAGTTTTTCAAGTACCCTGCGTGTCACGATGGACCAAACTATTCGGTTCAGTTCTTTGAAGAATTACCGGAAGACTCATGTTTTAGAAACAAATTATAACTTACTAGCGGCAGCTGTTGATACTTCTTTCAAGAGAAAATTAGTTTCACTGGTATAAATTATACGTTTAACTCTCTTGAATGACTCTATTTCAAAACCGTATTGTAATCCGTTGCGTGCTTTATAAGATCTTAGCGATGTCCATGAGAGACAAACACACAATTTGCGTCTTTAGTCGGTTTATGAATGGACTTAGGGACCTAGTTTAACTTGGGGCATGGTTTAACATGGTTTCTGTAGCTACGTCGTCTTTATTCTCTGCCATTACCCCACTGCTTAACCTAGCTGTTCGTGTGTTCAATAAAAAAACAGTACTTACTTAAATAAATTTGTTTATTGTTGTCTCTCTTCTACACAAATTTCACAACCGCAAGCTGGTTTGAGGAGCAGGTCCAGTTGGAGGTCCAGTCTAGTGACGTCAGCGGATATCCGGTAGTGACGTAACACGTGCGCAAGAGTCGTCTTCATGCTCATCATTCCGAAAAGTTTGCCTGAAATCAAGGGAATAAAGGTATAAGTGCAAAAAAAATTATAAAACGATGCTCGTAGGTACCAGACGAAAATAGGGTGTGAAAATAAACTGCAAATATTCTAAATATTCTAAGGGTTGAACCAGCCCAAGGGTGAAAATTTCTCGCCCGTTAAACAGTGTGCGTGCATTGATGCCGCTCAGCTAAACTGAAAAAGTTTTTTTCCAAGAAAATGTATTTTGTCTAGTTGAGCATCAATGCAGGGTGTTAAAGTAAATGCATGCCATAGCTTCAGGGCAGTTCCAGTATCGATAAAGGAACCCAAAAAAAATATTTAAAAAATTCTTTAAAAATTTTTTTTTAAAACAACAACCTTGGAAAACAATCCTCAAAAATGTCAGACGTGGCAATAGCGACCGTATTCTTACGGCTGTTAACGCTCTGCCTACCCCGCAAGAGATAAAGGCGTGATATATGTATGTATGTATGTAAATATAGAGGGTGTTAAAGTAAATGCGTGCCAAAAATTAAAAATTTAAATTTTTTTTTTGAGAATTTTTTAAATATTTTTTTTGGGTTCCTTTATCGATACTAGAACTGCCCTGAAGCTATGGCACGCATTTACTTTAACACCCTGTACAACTCATATGACAAAATTTCAACCTAACGCAACGCCATCTGGTATGACATCATAAAATAGCTCGAAATCTGTAATTTAGGTTTAGAAAAGTCCCCATTGATGTAACTTTTTGTGTTTCTCTGGTGTTTGTCATGGACACCGCTCCTAAACTACGCAACGGATTTTTATGCAGTTTTGTAGTCAGTTATAGAGTGATTAATTTAATAAACACTTTAGTCGTCTTACGGGAAAGCTATTAGCAGCTAATGCCCCTAAGTTTAGAGGGCATGTGCAGTAACTGTCGTTGACGACAATGTTCTATGATGATGATGAAAAGAAATGTAGAAGAAATATATAGTTTTTGTGTCGTTTTGTGTTTTAACATTGTGTTTCTCGTAAGCAATAAATAGTTTATCTATCTATCTATCTATACGCCGAGTGATGCCGGCTTAGAATAGCATCAACCCATCTCTTACTCGTAGGCGTCGTAAGAGGCGACTGAGGGATTTGAGGGTTTCAGGTATACCTATTACAACTTTTAGGTGACAGGCTGACAACCTGTCACCATAGTAATACACGAATTATCTCAAGCGGCCCTCAACTCTGTCAGATGTGGCGATAGCGACCGTATTTTTACGGCCGTTAACGCTCTGCCTATCCCGCAAGGGGTAGAGGCGTGATATGTGTTTGCGTGTGTGTGATGAAAAGAAATGACATATACCAATACAGCCTCGTTTTCCTTGGCTGAACCCGAGGAAAGCCCTGGCAGCTGGCGGGGTGGGCAGCCATCTTTGCGGCTTGAACTCCTCGGCATCAGCTCCCCAGAGCGACGAGTCCCGGTGTATGTTGTAGGCGAATACTAGGCAGGTGTGGCCAGGAGGTATAGTGTAGTTCTCTGTGGAGGGGAGTAAGAAACAAGAAGTGAATTCCCCTTACAGGCTGACAACCTGTCACTATAGTAATGCATGGCTTATCTGAAACGACCCTCAAACATTTGTCAGACGTGGCGATAACGACCGTAATTTCGGTTGTTGACGCTCTGCCTACCCCGCCAGGGATATAGGTGTGATATGTGTGTGTGTATGTGAATTCCCCTTTATCTTAGTTGCCACGACAGTCCACTGCTGGACAAGTAAATTCACCAGAATATATTTTATTAATTTATTAACTTTTATTTATAGTTTTATTAACTTAATAATTCGTAAAATTTTGGGTTATGCGTGTTTAACGTTAGTGTTAATCCGATTGGGTTCAACCGGATTTTGCAGGATTTGTGTAAATTCGGTGAAATCTGGGCGAGAATGTGTGGAATTGCAATGCCTATAATCGCGCAAGTCAGAGGACAACGCCAGGGTCGATCAGGTTGTTCGTCGATTCGATGCCCCAATGACACCGATGCTGTAGAAACACTTATTTAGTAAATAAATAGGTTTCAGTTTCAGTGTAAATGACGTGGGTATAGCTGTCTATGATTACTTAAACAGCGGTTGTTACACAATTATGTCAGAAGGCTGCTACTTGTACAAGGTGGTTGATAAATCTTGACACTAGTGTTCATCGGGTCGTTGGATATCTCAGTGACCCATATAAAACCTACCCTGTTAAATTCATCTAAGGAAATTTCGAAAGAAATAGGGATGACGATACAAAAGTCATGTTTGTGGCGGTTGAGTTACTCAGCAGTAAATAAATTGGGTTATGGATCGCTTGGCGGCTTTCAAATGGCGGAAAATTCAGTTTTTGCCACTTGTAGTAGGCGGTTAAAAAAATCTGAGACCAGACAGACACTTTCGATTGTTGGACGACTCGGTGTCCCACACGAAAAGAAGAAGTATGAATGACTTACTTAACTTGATTTCTTCAGCAGCATATCGGGGTATAACTGGTAGTATGGGGTACAGTCTCATGGTCTCCATCAGTACTGCTTCTAAATAAACCAGTTTTTTGAGGTCTGCTTTCTCTACATCTCTGAGGGAATCTCCGAACACTTCTCTAAGCCTGTGGACAAAACAAGAAATCATACGACTTGGTGCAGGAACTATCAACCTACCCTATTAGAGATGTTGGTCCCTTCTCTCTTTTCGAGTGGGACACCCAGTCGTCCAACAACCCAATGAACCCTAGTGTCCCTAAAATGGGTTGGTAGATGTGCTGGCCATAGTATTATACGAAATAAACATTATGAAAATGAATTGAAAAGGAATACTGAGTATAATTTTTGACAAAACAAAAGCTCTGGTAATTTCAAAGTGATATTTTGCATTTAAAATCCGCATTGATAATGATAATAATGCTAGTTTTAAAAACTACCCAAGCGAATGACCATTAAAATCTGAATACTTACTCTTCATAAACTTTCTCCTGCACGTCAGGATATGAACCCAGTACCATCAAAACGAATGCAAGGGTAGTAGCAGTGGTGTCAGTACCAGCCATGATCATCGTGTCTACTTCTTCTCTTATCTCTTTTTCAGAGAACTCTTCCTCCGGTGGCAACTCTAGTAGTAAATCTAGGAAGGATTTGGGTTTAGATGATTTTCCATCAGAAGTTAGTAAATGTTGCCTTCTCCATAAATATGAATTTATGACCTGAAAATTTCAAACGATAACTTATCTGTGTAAGTTCAAGAGATACGGAACTTGCTGATGATATATCAAGGGTGAATCTACCCACAAAACTAAGTATCTAAACCATTTTCTCCTTAGAACACAATAGGCTGAAATATGAAAATAATATTTGAGCAGGGATCAGTCGACATCACAGAGCGGAAAGAGTAACGGCGTGGAATTTAGGGGCGCTTTTGTGTCTTAATATGATTTTGACAATTGTTTCTATTAACAAATGTCAAAATAGTTAACTTTTTTCCCGCGACAGTTCTTTTTCCGCACAGACTGGTCGACATGATTTATCATGCTCGATTCGGTTTACATGCTGGTTATCTTGAATCCTTGCTACTTTAGACTCTCTCTCTCTCACTCTCTACCTCTATTTATTTATTTATTAAACTTTATGCACAAATCTTCAAGTCAGGTTATCTCCACTCTCTATCTCTTCTTTCTCTCTAGACTTTAGACATACGATACATCATTTATAGTCAGGGGTACTCATCTCAGCCTTTGATCGAGGACTGTGATGTGGTATACGGGTATGCGACCCCGGCTTCCCGAGCAAGCAGTTCCCTCCTGCTTAACAAATAAAAAGTCTGTTTCGGCGAGAATGGCAACCCAATGCAGATATGCACAAGGGCTTGGCGGACTCGGCGACTCAGCAAGGCAATGTGGATGGCCTAGGGCGACGGTAGAGGGCGCGGGTAGTTACTGTCGGCCAGACACTGCGTCTGACCTCTCCTTCAGTCGTAGCGGTTTTCCGTTCCACTGAATCAAGGAGGGTGAGGACTAAGTGCGTGCGCCTGCGTTTGCGCGAACGTTTGCGCACCGAAATATATCCTGCGCAACTGACCGCTTTCGAATAATGGACTCCGATGACGCAGTCACTCCGAAGTCCTGTGGCGATAAGTTGAGGTAGAGAGGTCTGGCGTGGTGCAAGCTGGGCTTTGTCTGATTCCTGCACATAGGCGGTTCTAGGGGCGTGAGTACATGCCGTGGTCGCTTTTGCATTGCAAATCGGGACGACAATGCGAATTCGGCAGCACCTGGGATGACAAAGCAGCCCTTTTAAGGGAGGCACTGCTTTCCTCGCCCAGCCGAGGAGGGGGCTAGAAAATGTGCCCTAAAAAAGTGCTCGTCCCTACCCGGAAGGTGGTAGTAACCACGGCTGCCACCGCATCACTTAACTCGTGGTCGACGAAACAGAAAAAATAAAAACAGCATGAAACCATCTATCATGACATTTGGCGCGTGGAACGTGAGAACTCTAATTGATCGAGATGGCAACTCCTGTCCTGAACGCAAAACCGCCATCGTAGCTCGAGAACTTCGTCGCTATAACGTGGATATGGCTGCGCTCAGCGAAACACACCTTGCTGATGAAGGAGAACTGGTGGAAGATGGAGGTGGTTACACTTTCTTCTGGAAGGGTACCTCTGCATCCGAGCCTCGACGTTCAGGGGTAGGATTTGCCATCAAAAATCATCTAGTAAAGCGACTTCAAGAGTGTCCTGTTCACATCTCGGACCGCGTTACCACACTGCGCCTTCACCTGGATACAGACAATTACCTTAATGTCATCAGTGTCTATGCTCCAACGTTAGACAAGTCTGATGACATTAAGGACAAGTTTTACGAGGAGCTAACTCAATGCCTTGATAGCATAAACGCCAGAGAGCAGATCTTGTTGCTAGGCGATTTCAATGCCAGGGTTGGACGGGACTACGAGGCTTGGCCTGGAGTTCTGGGACGACATGGAGTTGGCAACATGAACAGCAATGGTCTGTTGCTGCTCGGTCTTTGTGCTCAGTACGATCTAGCGATATCGAACACTATGTTCAGACTTGCCGCTAAGCACAAGACGACGTGGATGCACCCGCGTTCCAAACACTGGCATTTGATCGACTTTGCTATTATTCGGCAACGAGACATCGGTCAAGTTCAAGTCACCCGCGTCATGCGTGGTGCTCACTGTTGGACTGACCATCGACTAATTGTCACTAAGCTACGACTCCGCCTCCGTCGACCTCGCAGATCCACTGTGAAGAAGCCTGCGTTTTTAAACGTGGATAGGCTGAAAGATCGCCGACTCCGCCTCCGTCGACCTCGCAGATCCACTGTGAAGAAGCCTGCGTTTTTAAACGTGGATAGGCTGAAAGATCGCGAGGTTAGGGTGAAATATGCTGAAGCCTTATCTGAAAAGCCGTCGCCAATAACTGAGACCGGTGATGTCAGTGCTGCTTGGGGAGCTTTGTCATGTCATCTCATAGAAGCCGCTTTTGCTACTTTGGGTACGAAAGACCGACGTAGTGAAGACTGGTTCGATGACAATAGCGAGGCTCTTAAAGCAGCATTCGACAAACATCGACAGCTCCTGCGACAGCATAATCGAAGAGATGGAAGTGTTGCGGTGGTCAAAGAAAGTGACCAAGAGTTACGCAGGCTGTCTCGACAAATAAAAGACAAGTGGTGGCAGGACAAGGCTTGTCAAATGCAGTGGCTCGCCGATACAAACCAGTTTGGTGAGTTTTACTGTGAAGTGCGTAGGCTGATTGGTGCTTCCTACCGTGCAAAAGTACCTTTAAGGTCTTTAGACGGTATGCACCTCCTGACCAGCAAGGAGGATGTACTTAAACGTTGGGCTGAGCATTTTCACAACTTGCTCAACGTAGATCGATCAGCTGATCTGCATCATATCAGTTTAATGCCTCAACTCCCGTTAGCCACGGAGCTGGACGAGCCCCTGTCATGCGACGAGGTTGTTACTGCCATCAGACAGCAGCATAATAACCGGGCGGTTGGCATTGACCTTATACCGGGTGAACTACTTAAATATGGTGGTACGGAGTTGCACACGTCGGTATGGAAACTTTTCGTTCGAATGTGGGAGGAGGAGAGGGTCCCTGAGGACTTCAAAGTGTCTCGCATTTGTGCCCTCTACAAGAACAAGGGTGACCGTTCTGACTGTAACTCTTATCGCGGTATTTCATTGCTGTCAGTCCCTGGAAAAGTATTTGCCAGAGTTTTACTGAACCGCCTCAAAGATTTGTCGGAAAAAATTCTGCCCGAAACCCAGTTCGGCTTCCGACCTGACCGAGGTACATGTGAAGCTATTTTCTCGGTGCGTCAACTACAAGAAAAAAGTAGAGAACAAGGTCGCCAGTTGTACCTCTGCTTTGTTGATTTAGAGAAAGCATTCGACAGTGTGCCTCGCGAAGCTCTCTGGATGGTGCTAGGAAAGTTAGGGTGCACAGAAAAGTATGTGCGACTCCTAAGACTCCTGCATGACGACATGCAGTGCTGCGTCTCTGTAGACGGTGAACAGTCTGATTTCTTCCCCGTCACCTGTGGGGTGAAACAAGGGTGTGTTCTAGCGCCCACACTGTTCGCCTTGTACTTTGCAGTTGTAGTCAAAGAAGTCCTAAATACTGTTTCCCAAGGAGTCCGCATCCGTTTCCGCACAGATGGCAGTCTTTTTAACCTGGCTAGACTTAAGGCGCGTACTAAAGTCTCGTATGCATTGATTACTGAGATCATGTATGCTGATGACTTGTGCTTTCTTGCAGAATCCCCAGACGGCCTGCAACAGCTAATGTCCGTTTTTCACCAAGCATGCTGTAAATTCGGCCTGAAGATCAGTGTCAAAAAGACGGAAGTGATGTCCTTAGACTCGCATGGTCGCGAGACACTGGCGATTATGCTTGGTGAGGATATGCTGAAACAGGTTGATAAGTTTCGTTATCTGGGGAACACTATAACATCTAAGTGTAACCTTGATGCTGAGATCAACAGCAGAATCAGTGCTGCAGCTGCAGCATTTGGGAAGTTGTGTTCCAAGGTTTTCTGCTCGCACGACCTAAAGCTAGCCACAAAAATCTCTGTATGTATGGCGATTGTGCTGCCAAACTTTCTATACTCCTCCGAGACTTGGTGTGTGTATCGTCACCACATACGCACTCTGGATCGCTTCCACCTCAAATGCCTTCGCACCATCATGAAGATCAGATGGTCCGACCGAGTGCGCAATACCGAAGTTCTGAGACGAGCCAATGTTGGTGGCATTGAGGCCTATCTAATGCGTCGTCAGCTACGGTGGTGCGGTCATATATCCCGGATGTCGGAGGAGAGAGTGGCGAAGCGCATCTTTTATTCTGAGCTAGAGGAGGGCAAGCGAAAGCATGGCGGACAACTCCTCAGATATAAAGATGTTCAGAAACGACACATGAAAAGATGCAACATTGAGCCCACTCAATGGGAGGGTCTGGCAGCACAGCGTCCCGAATGGCGCGGGATGGTTAAGAGGCAAGTCCGCGAGTTTGAGGAACAGCGTAAAGCAGACCTCGACGCTAAGCGCGATGAGCTGAAGGCCCGTCCACCCGTCGCCATTAACTATAATTATGTAAATGGCAAACTCACGTGTCCACTCTGTGCACGGGAGTTTACTGCCAAAATTGGCTACAATAGCCATCTCCGGGCGCATCAGCGCCGATCTGATTAGGAGTCAAAGTGGTCGCCATGGCCGAAATCGGTCGGAGAGAGAGATCACATTCTTGTTTTTACTGTTCTTGAGAGCAAATGATCCTCATCTATCTTTCATTCTTAGGTTTCAGTATAATCTAAAATGCTACTTTGGGACGTACCGTATTAGACTTCTCGTGCAAGTAAGCTAATACTTTATCCTCCTTTTTTTTCAACTTCGTAAAGTTATACAAGAAAGGCACCAGCATCCATCCGGTTATTACTCTTACTGCAACTATGTGCAACATTTTTTCAACAGCAAACTTGAGATTTCGATCGAGAACTACTCGAGTTTCCTCTTCGCTGCACCCCAACATGGTTTCTGCAAACAGCAATTAATAAACTGCATCAAAATCGGTTCTTTTAGAAGCTACTATCTGCCAAACTCACTCAGGCAGACATAATATTTTCGCGTGAAACTTTTATCAACCCCTCCTGTTTCTTCGTCGGGGTTAAAACAAACATACCTACTTAGCTATTTGAGTGATTTGCAACTTATTTTGCATTTGAAATCGCCATTTTGATTTTATGAAATTTTAATCTAGTGTATTTGTGCTGCTGAGAATACACAGTAAACAAGATAAAATCGAAGACACTTACTTGTACCCACTTCTTTTGAGATGTAATATGAAACTAAGGAAGGTAAAGCAAAAGGCCCCGCCATATGTAAATAAAGATATCCGGCGAGAAAGTTTACGTAGACGTACTTCGAGGCTAAAATTTCATGTCAAATGTGTTAAATGTAACCCTGGGTGCAACGCTAGCACTGTAGCAGAGTAAAAACTCTGCGTCGGCATCCTTTCCAAGTCACCTCTCCTTTCTCGAATTATTTCAAACTACGAAATTGGAATGTCGTCCGACGTATTTTCTTTTGACTCAGTCTATACTAGATCCTCGAACAGGAATGTATGTGTGCGTTACGATTGTATAATAAATAATGGCGTAATTGTATTGTTTATGATTGTATAATAAAGTGAAGTGGAAATCATTAACTGTTATCGTGAACAAGGAAACCCTCGCTTAGTAACTTATTATTAATCTGTGGAGGGTTTTTCCTACACTACTTAAAGTTTTAGAAGAGTCAAGAGTCTTTTGTTGTTTTGTGGCACCTTCAAGTGCCACAGCGCTAAGCATATCCAGCTCTCCATGATCGATCGTATCAGCTTAAAATACTTACGGTAAAGGACGCCCATGGCCATGTCTGCTAGCATCCCAAAGTGATCAAAAGGCCCTTTGCCGACGTGGTCTCCCATCTGCTGGACTAGTCACCTGGACTTCTGGTTGAAGACATGCATGTACTCGTTTATTACTTGAAGGTTGAACGCTCGATTTATTATCTTGCGGTGGTGTCTCCATAAGCCCACTGAGTATAGAAAATACGCAATTAAATAGTTTGATAGAAAAGGACTTTTTTTCAATCGTTTGACTTGACTATGGACTCTCGGCCAAGGCTAGGAACTCTAAGTTGTCTTTCACGATACCCTGGCTGCGGTTAGAATGGAAATTTCCATAGCTGGTAGTTTTCCATACTGTTTATGCAATAAAGAATATACGTATATATATATTTTCATCTCATCTCATATCATCTCATCTCATCTCATCTCATCTCATCTTCTCTTGTCCTATTTTATCTTATTTTATCTTACCTTAAACCTAAGATGTAAACCGTGAGATATCTGGCCAGATGTACCCATGAATAAAAGAAGGCAGGTGGTAGCGACTGGATGGCGTAAACAGAAGATCATGCCTTACGACGGACACTAGCGCAGGCCTACGTCCAGCAGTGGAATACTGTTTGCTGATGTAATGTGCTGATGACCCCACACCTGCACTACCATAACTACCATACATACATACATATATCACGCCTTTATCCCTTGCGGGGTAGGCAGAGCGTTAACGGCCGTAAGAATACGGCCACTACCGCCAAGTCTGACATTTTTGAGGATTGTTTTCCTAAGTTGTTTCAGAAAACATGTGTATCACTATAGTGACAGGATGTCAGTATGTCGCCTAAAAATTGTAAAACACCAACACTCTCGAGTCCCTAAGTCGCCTCATACGACACCCGCGGGAAGGATGTGGGGTAATGCTATTCTAAGCCGGCATCACAAGGCAAAACTACCATAACTACCACTGGTCTCATACGTCCTTGGCAGACGATTCGATCAATGTCTGAGACAAAGTACAGACACTGCGTTGCCTGAGGCATAATTATGGAAAACGCAGGGTTGCCCAAGACCTGCGCTAACCTCTCGGCCTCCCTGGCTGACTCCAAACACGATGAGTCGATACGTGCGGAGCCAGGTCGGCTGCAGGAGTCTACCGCACGATAGACTTCTGCCACACGCGCCTGACGGAGATGACCTGAATTAAAAGTACAAATATGTTTAGTATCTTACAATTTGATGTAACCGTTCCCAGTCCATCACCAGTCCATGACTTTGTAGCCTCGTACACCCAGCTCTTCTCTAAACTCTGGTTTAGGATGGTCAAAGCATCTTCTGCATCGGTTATTCCTGAAATACAAACGCTTTTTCTTATTTTTTTTTAATTGGACACTAAGGTTTACGGCCCCGGGTCCATCAAAGCTACGCCGGTTGACTTGGTGGGGTTCAAGGATTCATCTGGAAATGGTTGAAATACTGGCTTAGAAAAGCATCACCCCATTGCCTTTCCGCGGTTGTTGTTTAAGGATTCATGTGTATTACAACTTTATGGAACGACAGGCGGAAAACCTATCACTATAAGTAATACATAATCTTTCAGAAACGTCTCTCTTTGTTGTCAGACGAACGGCCCTATTTTTACTCCGGCCGACCGGCTCACCCGAAAATAATTGAATGGTGGTTCAAACAACCAACCTTATCACGCCCTTGGGGTGAGACTGGGCTTTGGAGTTGTTCTGGGAAGAACGGATCGGACTGCGTGGGTTGTTCTGGAAAGAACGGATCGGACTGAAGGAGTTGTTGTGAGAAGAACGGGTCGGACTGAAGGAGTTGTGAGAAGAACGGATCGGACTGAAGGAGTTGTTGTGAGAAGAACGGATTATGTTAGAGCGATTTGGTAACTTACCATAAAAATGAGCAGCCCCGGGGAAATATGAACGGGTTACTCCGCCTACAGCAATGGTTTGTTGTCCGAGCTCTTTCATTATTTTAAATACACCTAGAAAACATAATATACACCGTGTTTCGGAGGAAATGCTGTGAGACCGGTGCTAAAAAACGGAAAAAATGGACATACATTCAAAATACATGATCACCGGACTAACTTTGTATGGGAGGTCGATTTTTTCTTTATCCAGCACTGATTCCATAGGGAAAGACCTATGTTCCTTGGGGAAAGTTCCAGTTTCATAGGCTGGTTCACCCCTTAAAATATTTGCAGCTAATATTTTTAAACCTTATTTAACCTTCCTCTTGAAATACAATATGTACTAAAATTACATTTATAGTTTTAGTTTGTTTGTTTCATAAAAGTATTGATTTTATTAAAGACTTACCCTTGGTGTCTTTACCAATCATCATGTGCGTAACACCAATGATTGGTAACGCTTTCGGTAATTTTGGAGGCATTACTACTCCTTTCCACTTTCTCTGGTTAGACCACAGATAATAGGACACTACGGCAATAACTAATACAAGAATCATTTTTATAACTAAATAACTCTAAAACTTAAATAAAATAATACTTAACGTATTGTGAAAAGAGAATCTTTGATGCAAATGCCGGTTTGAGTCCATATTAACAGCAACTTATTGCAATTGTATTTTTTTTTCAAAGTAAAGATGCTTCACAGCATTATTTTTTATCCAATTAATTAGTTAGTTATATTATTAAAGAAGGCATCAAAATATTTAACTGCTCGAGCACTGAACCCGAAACTCTTGCGTCGCATCATGATTGTTTACTACCAAATGAACATACCCCGCTGCCAGCTCGCTAGGTTACCTACTTATTTTTTTATAATGTCGTTAGTCTCATCTCATGCCTTGTGATGCCGGCTTAGAAAAGCATCACCCCAATTCTTATCCGCGGTTGTCGTATGAGGCGACTAAGAGACTCGAGGGTTCCATGTGTAATTTCAGTCGACGACAAGCTGACAACTTGTCACCATAGTGATACACCAATTTTTTCAATCAACCCTCAATGATTTGTCATTGTATTTTTAAGTGTATGAACGCTCTGCCTAGCCCGCGAGAGATCAAGGCGTGATATATGTATAATTAAGTATGTTGTCCACTGAGATGTGGTCTCATCGAATTGTCTTCATATTACCTGGGCGACTCAACGTTTTTTAGAAAAGTGTTGTTATACTCTGGATGATTTTTGACTTATTTATAAGATAATTTATAAGAGCTGATAAATGAAATTAGATTTAAGTGTTTATAGTAGTTTTTATTTTTTATTCAAATTTCGTAGTTATAAAATATGTATAAATTGTATGAAATGTTATTTATTTATTGTAATAATTTCGAACACAATGTATATTGTTGCGAATAAAGAACTTGAACTTTTTTGGCATGCGTTATCATTATGAAAATCTTTACTAATGACGATTATTTTTAAAACTACAGAAGGATAATAGGTCTACATACTCGTATTGTTGCAAAAAACAAATAAATACAATAAAAGTTATATTTAAGATTTGCACAGCCTTTTTTCTGTACCTGCGGGGCTGCGGACATGTTTTGAAAATATACTATTTTGTCCTGGATAACAAATTAAAAGAAGCAACTACCTACCTTTTTGTATGGTAATAGGATTTAATTACTTCGTATTAATTACTAAACTGGTAATGGAATAAAATTATTACACTTACGTATGAAGCAACTAACAATGAGATGTTCATATTATTAGCCAGAACAAAAAAATATTCACCCATCTAAAATTTAAGTTAAAAATATTTGTTGTTTTGAAGTTTTTTGTCATGATAATGGATAACTATAACTTTTATATATTTTCGGAAAAGTTCTTCGGAAGTTCTGGGCTCAACCAGTAGGAATAATGGCTGTTGGTGAGTACGGAAAAATGCTGAAATTCAACAACTAGTGCCCCAGCCCAACATAGTCGGAGAGTTACCGACTTCGTTAGCTCTACCATGTAGAGAGGATGGGAGAGGATCAGGAACAAAAAGAGCGTACGTGAGCTGTCCTATTGGACGGCGCCCCAGGTTTGGCTGGAAAGACATGGTAGATAGAGGCTGACCTGCGCGATCTTCGAGTCAGCAGTTGGGTGGAGATCGCGTAGGACAGAGATCAGTGGAAAGAGTTCATTTCGGAGGCCAAGAACCTTATTGGGTCGCTGAGTCAGCGGAATTAGTTTTTTTTCTATTAATTTACTTATAAAACTTCTATATCGCTCAAAATGTTCATATCATATCTATAAGACACTGTAACATCATCATAAACCAAGTACAAATAAGACTTGCCGTAAGCAATGTTGCCTAGGTACCTAGGAAACAGTGGCGTGCACAGGGTTTCATCACTGTGTAGGCAGTAGGTAAAACAAAGATGCTTTTAAAATTTTTTTATGTAGGTATTTTGAAGGTGTTTCGGAAAGGAAACATTAACCGGATTTTATCACGGCAAAAGTCACATTAATAAACAAACAAAATTATCTAACTATATTGGTACCTTATTCACACACAAAACATCGCGAGCCAATTTGCAAACGTACCTTTCTTGTGAGTGTCATTTCCAAATCGGGTACACATCCATCTCTGCTTCTATCGCACACAGATCACATTTTGATAAAACTTTTTACAAAAGCTGGTGCCCTTTTTGTAAACACAATCATGTGATCTGTTTAAACTTA
Organism: Keiferia lycopersicella; assembly: GCA_029255805.1. Lineage (NCBI taxonomy): Eukaryota > Metazoa > Arthropoda > Insecta > Lepidoptera > Gelechiidae > Keiferia > Keiferia lycopersicella. Next base: position 4,179,854 of record JARACZ010000028.1, read on the forward strand.
TTTCAACACAGACCTCATTTTTATTTTGTCAAAAAGAACCATAACACCAAATAACCATAAAACTAAATTTCACTACAATTTAAATAACAACGAAAACAATTAGTAAACAATACGCATCAAATAATGGAGGTTATTTGCAATTTGTAAATACACGAACTTTGGATACGCACTAAAATCCCTCACGCACCACGCACGTTTTGCGAGCGGATGACTATGGTGATTCACTTTTTAAAATTCGTTTGGTTTTGTAGTTGAAATGTTGCTAAGGTAGGTACTGCCTCTTGAGCTTTCATACTCCGCCACACAAAAAACTACTACTACTGCACCATTGCAACATTTGTGTGTGTAGAAAGGTCACACCTACAATGTAGTTACGTTGATTTCACACATTCATACTTTTAGGCAGCGGGCGAGTCCACCTTCTCTGATTGACATTTCGATTCAGCGAATAGTGGCGCGAAACAGCGGGCGAGTCCATTGTCTTTGATTGACATTTCGTACTTGAGAGATATTCAGCCAATAGTGGCGCGTAACAGTAATTGCGTTCCATTTTAAGATAAAGTGTTGTTCTAAGATAATAAAAATTAAAATGAATTAAATGAATTAATTATTAAATTGTAAGCGGGTGAAAATCGCAGGGTAAGCAGTGCTTTTATCACGCCCCTGCTAGGAATCCATGTAGTAGTCATGGCGTCACAAATTCTAGTTCAAGTACAGGCTCTCGGTTGCCGGTATTGCTGGTACATCGCTATTGTTTGGCTGTACTTCCGACGCGCTCTCCTCACCCCCGCGCGCTAGGTTTACCCAATTTCTTACAGAAAACATCATACGCCATATCTTCTAGGTATCTACTTTGTGCATTGCACACGTTAGCTTGCTTCATACAACTTGCCTTTTTGTATTCTCTGCAGCGTTTAGCACAAAGCATTTCTTTGTATCGAGCACTAAAGCCTTTGTTTCAATATCAAGCCACCGCAATACGTTAAACCAGCTTTACCCGCTTTGTGGTCTGAATTAATTGCAATTTGATACAGGATGTAGAAAACTGGCTACAAGGGTTAATAGTTGGTTTGAAGGGTGAACTGTACTGATAGGTTGTCCAGATTTAGACGAGAAATATTAAAACTGATGAACTGATTCAAAAGGTTTCTCTGTATAAAACATGCCGGTAAAACCTTTTGTTCCCACGGGAAAACAATTAGCAGCGAATGCAAGCACTGAGCGAGCCACTACTTAAATAATAAATACCAAGTCATAAAATGTAGGTACAGCGTTTTAATCATGACTTTTCAAACAGCAGTATTTAGGGATTTCATTTCAAAGCGAAAATTTTACCCATTCAACTTGGATTATTAAGATATCAAAAAACCCCTGACACATTAGGAAGAGCTGGCAACATCAGTAATCCGAAGGTGGAAAATCCCAACATTGAATATATTTCAGACTTATTTATTACGTGGGTTCCATTTGGATTCTAACACATTTAATTTGGAAGCCGAAGCGCCTGTTAAAAAGTTAACGCTATACAGGATGTTAGCAAAAGAAATACCTTTCTTGCAAGGGATGAACCAGCCCATGAAACTGAACAAGTTTCCCCAAGGAATATAGGTCGAAATGTGAAAAAAATAATTTTTGACCTCCCATACAAAATGTACCTAACTAACCGAATGAGTCTGTTTGTTTGTGAGGTCTAAAAAATATTTTTATATTTCAACCTATGCTCCTTGGGGAAAGTTGTCCAGTTTCATGGGCTGGTTCATCCCTTGAAAGGAAGTTAGCACTTTTCCTAACATCCTGTATTTCCAACGAGTAAACGTAGATTCTTGATATTAGTACTTAATAATGATGTTTTTTCTGCATTAGTAGTCCTGTCCTGACTCAGGCGCGAGGAAAAACCCAAGTAACTATAGTCTGTAAGTTTAGGTACTTATCTTTTTGTAAACAAATCTTCTTGTAAAACTGAACTGTATCTTTTTGTAAAACTGACAGTTCAGAAGTGTCACTTTCGTACAAAGTTTGTTTACAAAAAGATAAGTACCTAAACTTACAGACTATAAACTCAATTGCAATAATTTCAAAGTATTTTCGTTTAATCTCTGCCATTTTGTATTCATGAGTTTTTAGTACCACTTGATTTGCTGAACTAATCCAAAGACATCTCTTATTATGTCAAAACCTGCTTGGCCATCATACAAGCATACAACATACTCTAGAAAAACAACCGGCTTTCTGAAAAAGTCGGGTAAAATTCAATGTCATATGAACGGTTTGTTACAACTGTACCTTTTGTCAAAATCGGAATCTGACTGAATAGACCTAAAAGCGACTTTTAAAAGGAATTTCTACCCTAGATAAAAATCGAAAAACCTTTCCAAAAAATAGGTAGTTATATTTAAGATATTTGCTATAATCTTATTGTGTCCAACACTAACGCTAGTTACTAGTTAAAATACTACGAAAAAATCTTCGAATCGGCAAGATTCCGTCCTGTTCGCACGCAGAAACGGACCGGTTTTTAGCTAGTAACTTTAAACTAAAACCTTTGATAAGCGGAACCCTACAAAATCTCAAGTAACTGTCGCAAGGCTAAGCTCCTGGTTTTCATTTACTGACAGGGACTATTTATAAGGATTATACAGAGGTCTCCTCAAATATATCGACTTGAGCGCTGAGTAAGCTGCAAAAATGTAGAAGCGTTTTATGTTCTTCTTCTACTTAAAAAGTCTAGAAAAAGTTATAAAGACTGTTGAGAACATCAACCAACAGCCAATCTGTACCACAGACTACAACAATGTAAGTCGTTTAAACTTATAATAATAAGCAAAGTTTGTACTATGGCAACTAGATAGCTGTTATTAATATCTACTTACTTACCTACATACTTCTTTTTGCTGTAAATTACTGACCATACTTAGAAAACACCCAAATCGACCCACGCCCTCATCGTAGAAGGCACTAGGAACATTTCTACATTATGTACATACATACCAGTAACTTCACAAGGTATGCCACTTCTATCGTGTATATTTCCATGATCTGAGCAAAAAACCGAATCAATCGAAGAACTCAAATGGAATAGCAAGAGCTGAGCAGTGCGATCGTCTGAGTAAGGGATCTCGTTAAAAGGATATTCGACTTCGTTTTTCATACAAAAATTATTAATAATAATAATCTGTCCGAGCCGATTTCGGCTACAGCGAATGATGCACAGGCTCAGCAGCTGGCGTCTCGTTGGTGCCATCCGAAACACGGAACCATCTAACTTAAGGACAATCGGGTGTTGAGCCCGCAATGTCGGAACCAGACTGGGAACATTCATTCACAAAAGTAATAAATAAATATCATCTTTGTGAATGACCCTCCGAGAATCGAACCCAGAACCTTCGGCGTATAAGGCAGTCGCACTACCTCTGCGCCACATCGGCCGTCAAAATAGTTATGATAAATTATGTAGTGTGGGATACCGAGTTTACGATTTACCCGATCAACTCTAGTTTTGGAGTTTTTGAAACACCGCATAGTAAGCAGGAATCAAGCTTCGGTTGCTCCGCGCGATCGTGTGCTCGCCTGTGGCTGCAGTAACCAATTTTGGTCTTAAAGGTCCTTGAGCACTTCGGACAAGTGAGCACGCCGTCACTATAGTGGTATGTTACAGCCGTTGGTGGTCTGGCCTTTAACTCGTCTCTTTTAGCATTGAGTTCGCCTTGGCGCAGTTTTTCAAAGGCTTCATAAAATTTAAATGGACATTAGGTACGTTTGCAAAGGAGACGTACGAGTAACATATCATGCCACAACAATATTCTTCATTGCACGAAAACGTACAAGAAATAAGATACCAAAATTAACCTACAGTTAGGTGGTCTTATTGCTAAGGTGATAATTTCTACCAGGCAACAATTCATTTTCGCAAAATAATAAAAATAAATCCAAAAGGTTCCTTGATAAAAGTGATTCGCCATTTTACAGCAATAAATGGAGCTATTGCTGCAAAGGGTAAGTTTGATTTTAGACAGTGTTACTTTTTAGTCCGTACACAAACTTAGTAGGGTGTTTCTGCTCTTGATTTGCCGTGTGATGCCGGCTTAGATTGCCGTGTGATGCCGGCTTAGATAGCCGTGTGATTCCGGCTTAGATTGCCGTGTGATGCCGGTTTAGAATTTGCTGTGTGATGCCGGCTTAGATTGCCGTGTGATGCCGGCTTAGATTGCCGTGTGATGCCGGCTTAGATTACCGTGTAATGTCGGCTTAGAATTTGCCGTGTGATGCCGGCTTAGAATAGCATCACCCCACATCCTTCCCGCGGGTGTCGTAAGAGGCGACTAAGGGACTCGAGAGTATTGGTGTATTAAAATTTTTAGGCGACAGCCTGACAACCTGCCACTATAGTGATCACATGTTTTCTGAAAGAACCTTGGAAAACAATCCTCGAAAATGTCAAAAGTGGCGATAGTGACCGTATTCTTACGGCCGTTAATGCTCTGCCTACCCCGCAAGGGTTAAAGGCGTGATATATGTACTACTCTTGATTCTGAACAACTTCTACTATGAGAGAGCTGCGAAATCTCAAAAATTGGGTGTTCCATAGAAAAATTCACTTCGCTAGGCAAAAATGTATGGAACACCGAATAATTTTTTGCAATTTCGCAGGTGGCCCCATTGTAAAAGTTGTTCAAAATCATGAGTAGAAACACCCTAGAAAGTATGTGTAATGACAAAAAAATAACCATGTGTTAGTCGTTGGACGACTCGATGTCCCACATAAAAAGAGAAAAGCGTAGAGATAAGTGAAAATGAAAAATAAATGCGCAGTTCATTTTTAAGATTTGTTTATTAAGTAGGTACTATATGTTTAATATATAGAAAGAAAAAAGGTTATATCCTATCGAATGAAAATGAAAAACTAGGTAAGTACTAAACCTTTTTGTAGTTATTTGTGATCCTCAGGAAAAAAAATAACTTCAAAAACAGACCTGTAAAAAAAATAAAGGGTTTTTTAGGCAGACACAGGAAGCACCTTTGCTTTATACCGTGTTTATACTATGATGATGATGATGATGATGATGATGATGGTGAATCATCATCATTCTCCTTGCCTTATGCCGTTCTCTGTCGGGGTCGGCTACCTAACCTAGGGGATTAGATGTAGAACCAAATTTTTACACAGAGCGACGGCAACCCGAAGGCTTACCTGGCCCGAATTCTAGGTTAAGTCACATTCAAATATCGTCTGAATTCGAATTTTATGAGGGTATCTATTACGATTTTTGTCGGCAAATGTACGAGAGTAAAAACAGATTGGTCCATGGCAGGGATCGAACTCGGGTCTCACAATTGTAAGAGTGTGTCTCTATTGAAGCGGGGCTGCGCTAAGCTAAGCTAACCGCGGCATGAATTGACCAATCATGAGCCTCGCGGCATGAATTGACCAATCAATCGCCAAACCCCCGCCCCGCTTCAGTGGAGACGCACCCTGATTGGTCAATTCATGCCCCGTTCAGCTCAGCTTAGCGCTGTAGCAGAGTAGAACCTCTGCGTCCACATCCTTCATAAACCACCTGTCCTTTCACGAATAATTTCAAATTGGAAATTGGAATGTCGTCACATATTTTTCTGACTTTTTGACCCAGTCACGATAAAATCAGCGAGCAACAAGGATCAAAAGATACAACATCCAAGTGATATAAGAATCCAGTGATCTGTATGTGATTAGTTAGTAATTAATGGTTTTAATGTAGTGCTCAGTATAGCACATGTGAAGTTACAGCGGACTTACGAAAGTTAGAGAAAACCCTATAAGGTATTTATAAGCCTATGTTTTCCTTGTTATGTTTCCATAGCTCATCCACCATCCCCTAATCATATTATAATATTGTTTTAGGGTTTCTTTTTCCGTAATAAAATATTTCAAGTCGCAAGATCATCTTTTATTGGTTTGTGGTGGCACGCAGTGCCACAGCGCAGCCCCGCTTCAGTGGAGGGAGACGCACCCTAAGACCGGTGTGTAGTGAGAGTGAATAGAATAAATAAATAATATCAAAAAACTTACCATAGACTTTTTACGGTTTATTGAACTCTCCTTACTCGTGTTACGATACGACTATCAAGACACATAATAATTTGCGAATTTTGTAGAAGCAACATTAAATGCAACAGGACTTCGATTTTTTACTTCGGGCAACATTTACTGTTATCAGGTACAACTCTGTAGAGTTCGGCGCTGGAAGAAAATTACAAAATTTACACAGAATTCTTATAAAACTACGAAGATCATGATGAAAAATAAATATTATTTTTTAAAAAGGGAAACCGCCTTTAAGGAGCATGTATACGTGCGAAGCTCCTTTTTTGACAGTTAATAGTCGTATGCCTTTAGCTTAAGTCGGAAAAGTACTTTGCTGAAAACTGCATAAAAATCAGTTAAGGGGCTGACACGAGCTAAAAACCGGCCCCTTTCTGACAAATGTCAAACTGCGCGCGTGCGAACGGGACGGAATCTTGCCGATTCAATGATATTTTCGTATTTTCGATGATAATTCGGTCAAAAATAAGTAATTTGAAAATCAAAAACAATATGTCGATAGAGTATTGTAAGGCGATAAACACTTAATTATTGCGTGGGTTTTGTTCATACAGTTTGCGATATAATAGATTTTTAGAGGTAACTTTACGATGTTTTTCTATCAAGCTAAATTACTAATATCATGTTTTGAAAACAATAACACTACAGCAAATATCCTGAAGATTATTACCTTTTTTTTTCGTCAGTTTTTCTGCATTTTATCTAGGGTAGAAATCACTTTAAAAAGTAGCTTTTAGCTCTACTCAGCCCCTTAAGACACACGCACGCGAGATAATCGCGCACAAGCATAATATACATAATACACACAACATACAAATAACTGAGAACCTAATTTTAATTGAAATCGGTTAAAATGTATGGATTCTTACGAAGAAACGCGGGAGAATAAGCCCACAGGATGCCGCACTTATTGACTGATACTATTATTAGTGGCGTGTGATGCTAAAAACTATGGCTTACCGTCATCAACGCGTTCTCTCGAATAAATTTCTGATACGCAGAATCAAGCGCCTTATGTACCTATCCTATATCTTGTCGGCCGATGCTAATTGCATAATTCGAAATCCAGATTGCGCATGTTTTTTCGCCAAATCGTCAATACCGGTTATCGCCAGGTTAGCCTTCGAGTTGCAGAGGTCAGATGGCAGTCGCTCTGTGTAAAAACCAAACAAAGCCGTTAGGTAGCCGACTTCGACAGAGAACGGGATAAGGATAAGGACAATAATGTGATTGTTGGGATTATAAACACGCGTAGATGTTTTTGTTTACGCACCTTCATTTTTGAGTAAGTGCAAGTTTGGGACGAGGTGGCCCCTTGCTTTTAGTTCCAGGCGCAATTCAAGTCTTTTCACATCCTATAGACACAGAACAGTAGATAAAATGTATCGCTCCATTGTAAACAATAAATGTCACGCACTAATTATTTATTAATATTTATTAGTACGAAAAAACGCGAAAACTCTAAGAGCCGGCCGCCGGCGAGATTACACTTGTTTGCTAACATAAGACGGCAACATCGGATCATACCCGCGTCGCGCGCGCCAGCGCTATCGCCCATCTGGCAGCGTCGCGCATGCGACAAGACATCCGACAAGATTTAGGATAGGTGTTCATAAGGCGCTTGATTCTGCGTACCGGAAATCTATTCGAGAGAAGGCGTTGATTGATGGTAAGCTATTATAGGTTTGTTTTTTTTTTTTATTGTGAACACCTATAAGAAAAAGCACGAGCCGCCTCTGGTGTTTGTGTAAAAACATACATACATACATATATCAAGCCTTTATCCCATACGGGGTAGGCAGAGCGTTCGTAAAAATACGGTCGCCATCGCCACGTCTGACAAATATAGAGGGCCGTTTGAGATGATTTGTGTATCACTATAGTGACAGGTTGTCAGCCTGTCGCCCAAATTTTCCATACACATGAATCCCTCGAGTCCCTTAGTCGGCTTCTACGACGCCCACGAGTAAGAAATGGGGTGATGCTATTCTAAGCCGGCATCGCACGGCAAATTTCTAATTCGCACGGCTGAATATGGCCTAAGGCAGCGTTATTTCTAGGAAAGAATAATTATCGTACTTTTTTGATGCCGGGTCATAGTAATCTTCACACAGTTGCATTTGGATTTGGTCTGTGCAGTCTTCTGGCAGTGAATTGGCACAGGGATTGTGGAAAAATGACTTTTCTCCTTTGCCCCACGGGAATCTAAAAAAAACAAAGAGCTATTATTTCATTGCTTAACACTAAATTTTAAACTTTTTCGGTTGTAAACGGCGAAGAATAAGGGGTAGACAGATAATAAACAGGGTGTTAGGGACAGCGTCGCGAATACTGATAGGGTGCAAGCAGACCATGAAACTGAACAACTTTCCCCTAGGAGCATATGCCAGGAAACGAAAAAATAATTGCGACCTCCCATACAAAATCGCAATCAGCTGACTGCATTTACTAAGGGAAACCAATATTTTTTTGACGTTTCCTGACATATGTTCCTAGGGGAAAGTTTATTCTGTTTCATGGTCTGCTTGCATCCTATTAATATTCGGGACGCTGTCCATAACAACCTGTACGAGTATATGGCCCTATCAGCCAACCGTAGATCCAGTACTCCAGTTTACCCGAGATCATGACGCTTGTATAGACCTTTTATATCACTAGTGCGCGCCAGCCATACTTGTGTATTATCTCTCTCTCTTTTCGTTTTAGACACCAAGTCGTCCAACGAAAAGAGAGAGAGAGTTGCATGAAAATTCCTGTGCTTAAACGTTAAGCAATAATTAAACTCTATAATTATATAACCTAAGGCCTGAAATTGTGACGCAAGACTGATGAAAAACAGGACGAGTATCCAAACAAAAGTTGGCATGATCATTTTAAAATTCAAAATGGCGCATTTCGACAGCTAAATATATCTTTGAAATTATCGTAGTCGGGTTTATCCGTTTAATTATTAAGCTTCTTGTGTCCCTCCTAATGCCTAGGAGGCGCGCAGTAGACCTCAAAAGAGATGGAAATGTGAAATACATGTGCAAGACCGATGTGGCAAAGTGGTAGTGCGACTGCCTTTGACGCAGAGGGTTCCGGGTTCGATTCTCGGTGGGTCACTCACAAAGTTGATATTTATTACTTTGCGAATTTGTTCCCAGTCTGGTTAGGACATTGCGGGCTGAACCACCCGATTGTCCGTAAGTAAGATGGTTCCGTGTTTCGGATGGCACGTTAAGCCGTAGGTCCCGGTTGCTGCCTATGATCACTTAGACGGTGGCCGTTACACAACCACGTCAGAAGCCTGCTACTTATAGTAGGCGGTTGAAAAATTCTGACACTAGGGTTCATCGGGTCATTGGACGACTCGGTGTCCTACACAAAAAGAAGAAGAAGAGACCGATTGGATGAAGGCAGCCCAAAATAGGGAATAATGGAAGAAAGGGAGGGAGGCCCTTGCCTTCCTGTGGGACGACAATGGCTAAAAATAACAAAAATTGAACACAAACACCTCGTACCTTTTAGTCCTCCGGCGCATGAATTCGAAGTTCCTGCAAGGTGGGGGTATATGACAATGGTGTGCACCGAACATCGATCGCATGACTTGTATAACAATCAAAGGCACACAAACGTAGCAGAACGCTAGTTTGTACAACTTGTAGTGCCCTTGGGGTAGATGTGGACAGCATGGGTTTGGAGGGATTGGCCTACACGGGCACTGTATAGACAAAAATTTTTTCATGAGTACGTATATAATCATGCCTCTTTCCCGGAGGGGTAGGCAGAGACTGCATCCTTCCACTTGCTACGATCCTGGCACACCTCTTTCGCTTCCTCAACATTCATCAGCCTTTTCATACATGCTCGTCGGTTTAGGGTACTCTTCACCTGACCTTCCTTTAGGACGTCCACGATTTCATATAGATACGTTCGTCTAGGTCTTCCCCTTCCAACGTTTCCATTCACACGCACCATATATACTTGTTTAGTTAATCTTCTTTCATCATCTCAATGTGTTTTTCTTTTTTGTACTTTGAGTACAGAGAGTAAACAAATTTCTGCAAATATTTTGATGGTTGAGCCTGTCAATGAAACTAATGAACTTTCCCAAAGAAACATAGGTTGGAAGACGACATAATGATATGTAAGAAAACTGTATGGACAGTAGGTATGTATTACTTATCTAAACTAGTCTATATATCATCCCATTGGTCTAACTAGGCAATAGGCCTTTCACTTTTCTCTCTATCTAGTTCGGTCCTGGACCTCCGTGGGTACCTATGTACCTCGTATTTATATACTACCTATCTATATAAACTAGCAAGAATTGTATTTATACAGGGTGTTAAGGGCAGCGCCCCGAATATTGATAGGGTGCAAGCAGACCATGAAACTGAACAACTTTCCCCTAGGAACATATGTCAGGAAACGACAATCAGCTGACTGCATTTACTATGGCAAACCAAAAATTTTTTGACGTTTCCTGACATGTTTCCAGGGGAAAGTTGTTCAGCTCATGGTCTGCTTGTTATCAGTATTCGGGACGCTGTCCCCTACACCCCGTATATAATTGGGATCTCAGGAACGATTCCAACGATTATCGCGAAGATTCGTATTTAGAGAGATTTGGAGGCGATTGATCTAGCTAGATTTCATTTTCCAAAAATCACTTTGTACGGCAGAAAAAGCCGGTCCAATGCTCGGTCAGCCAGATCCTTACTGTACTATAATGGGGTGTATCTATCTACAGTGAACGGGTGCGTCTCGACTGAAGTAGGGCTGCGCTAAGCTCAGCTGAGCGGGGAATGATTTGACCAGTCAGGGTGCGCCTCCACTGAAGCGGGGCGGGGATTCGGGGATTTTGAGGCTCATGATTGGTCAATTCATGCCACGCTTAGCTTAGCGCAGCCCCGCTTCAATTGAGACGCACCCCAAGGGCCCCAAAAAAAGCGCTAGGCACGCGTTCAACTTGCCCTAACTTTTATGTGGTAAGGTCATAAATTTTTGTACTTACAGGGGGGCAAGGGGGGCAAGGGGTACACCATGGTGAGGCAGGGTACTTTGTTTTGCTTGAGCAACATTTGCGTGAATTGAAAGATTGGTCTGGAGTTTTTGAGCATAAATTTGACACATTATTCTTGAAAACTCTCTTCGCATTCAATATCAAAATTCTCCTCAACATGGTCGTTATTTATTATTATCTATTTATGTAACCACATATAGTACCTATTTATTATATATGTGGTTATTTGGGGTTATTTCATGCTTTTTGTAAGCACATAATATTGAGTAATCTTTTACTAGTAATTTGTCTAAGTTTCAACAGATTTCAACTTCAATTTTAAGTAGGTATTTTCTGACTTTTTATGAATATTTTTTTTATATAATTCATGTCATGCTGAATGCCATATACTTTTGCCATAGATAAATGATAAAGTGATCTGCTTTTAAATAAGTTTCAATATTATTATAATTATTATGTTGTATGTTGTATGGAGTATGTTGACCTATAGGAATAACATGACGATGACGAGGCTAAAACCTAAAGTACCTAAAGCGTTATTATAAGTCTATGACCTAAAGCGTTTTATTTTATTTTCATATTTCCCCTTTGACAGAATAGACATAAACAAAAAAAACATGGTAGTCAAATGTAAAATCTGTTGTACAAAAAAATGAGAAAAATTTAGGAAAAAAAAAATTACTAGCATCATCTGGAACAAAAGATGACAATATTCTGGAAATCTATTGGAAGGTAATGCGACTCCAGATTGTAACAAATTTTCTTAATTAATCTTGCCTTTGTACCTATAAGAATCTTCGACAGGTATGAATCTAAAACCAAACCTATTGAAGCCGTATTTTATTCCAGTCTAAGCTACAGTTTTTCTTGAATTGAAAAAGTGAATGGTGCCACTTACCATCACCCAATTTCTACCCGTGGGTGTCGTAAATGGCGTCTTAGGATACAGGGAGTGGGAAACGCTTAGACGCGACGTGGAACGCGCCAATTCAATTCTTAATTGCCTGCCAAGCGTGGTGAGCATGGCAAATACGTTGAAAAATTCTGAAACTAGTGTTCATTGGGTCGTTGGATGACTCAGTATCCCACACAAAGAGAGAGACGGCAATTATCCCTAATAGGTAGACGTCCTGTCCAGCAGTGTACTGTTGTAACGCTACGTTGGCGAAGAATTAGCAATGAATGTAGATTTATATACTATCTACCTAAGCGTAATTTTCTCTCATCATCATGAACCACATAAACCATATGAAACAGGCCCTACTTACCGTGACAAAACAGCCAATTATCAATCTCCTTGCCTAATCCCGTTTCTCTGTCGGGGTCGGCTACCTTACCTAGTGGATTTTACGTGGCCCCAATTTTTTACACAAAGTGACTGCAACTCGAAAGCTAACCTGGCCCGAATCCTAGGTTAAGTCATATTCATATATCACCTGAATTCAAATCTTACTTTAATGCGGGTGATGTGATGAATCACGATGTTTTCCTTCACCGTAAGAGCAGTCGGTAAATTTACGTGAGTAAAAACACATTGGTAAAGGGATCGAACTCGGGTTTCACGAGCCATCAACGCTCTTTATAGGATAATATAGCCAATATCGTTCATACTTCAGTAGACTTAGCCTGTACTGGAAAATTAAGGGCAAAAGGAATCATCTTAATAATATTGTCGACAGGGAGCTACGGTCCAATGCATCATCTTAAGGAGGGGCTAGTGGCAGGGTCCCATGGTTGGAAGGACTGCTCGGTAGATTTCTGTCGCGACACAGCGAAGCGTTATGCTCGCTGTGTCGTTTAAATTACGGTACGTTTATTCTAATAATAGATATCCTGTTTCACTACATCAGGTACTCCAAACCTTTGAGTATATAGCAGCCAGGGTCCCATGGTTGGAAGGACTGCTCGGTAGATTTCTGTGGCGGCACAGCGAAGCGTTATACTCTCTGTGTCGTTTAAATTACGATACGTTTATTGTATTAACAGGTACCCTGTTTCTGAACTGCTGATAATAAGAGTATATCAGAAAGCCAGTTGTCAGGTTTTGTAGGTCTCTGGTAGGTCGGACTTTATTCATCAGGAAGATTATTATCCAGAGAAATACTATAGATAGATATACCGTTCTGGTTTTTCTTCAATCTTGTCGAAACATGCTTTAAGAGCTGAATCAGCCCATGAAACTGGACAACTTTCCCAAGAAACATAGGTCAAAATATGAAAAAAAAGGCCGATAATACTAATTGACTTGGTCGGTTGGTTTATTTTGTATGGGAGGTCCAAAGTATTTTTTTCATATTTCGACCTAAGTTCCTTGGGGAAAGTTGGTCAGTTTCGTGAACTGATTCAGCTCTTGAAATATTTGCAGCAATTTTTTTTACACCCTGTATAAATCTGATAGTAAATTAGCGAAATTCTGCACATCATAACTTTTTAAACTCTCGCGATGATTTTCACTCATTTTTATGGTTTATGGTTCAGCACACCAGCCTATAGGAACAGTTCTTCTGGGAGTACCTCAGGAACCATCTTCAGTCCTTTAAGTTTCTATTAATAACCATTTAAAAACTTTTTTCCAAAGGTACATGAATTTGATACCCAAAAATTGGTCCACTGCATACAAAATTACAGCACGCAGATTGTACTCCTGTTCCAGTCGTGACAAACTAACAAAAGACAAACCTGATGCCACACACTCGTATGCCTGTAGCCAATCTGAAACGGTTGCCACAGAAAGTAAGTAACTTAACTGTATCTTTTCTAAATCCGCTAGCTTCCTGGGTCATTAAAAAATATAACAGTTGTACGCTTAAAACTATTGTCCAAAATACTACGGACTTCATTCATCATTTTTCGAAATATTCAAAGTATGAATTAATAAACAGAAAATATCATAAAAGTAAGTGTTTTGACGCCATCCAAATACTTACGGCGTGACGTCATACCTCTAATTCTGAAAAATAATTGTATGAATATAAAATACCATTTTAGATCGTTTTAAAAAGTAGCTCATTTGACCTGTCAGGAAACAAGCCTATTATCATTATTTTTCTTAACGTAGTATTAGGTTGATAAAGTTGAACGTGCAACCAGAACAAAGGTAAAAATGGTCACCTGGAGGGTAGGAGGCCTCAATCACTGAAAAATGAATGGAATGTGAAGAGAGAGGTTTTCGCTTAGCAAGGGGACAATCGTTTAATGAAGTTATAATTTTCATTCTAACGGGTTCTCATTAGCTGGGTCTCCATTAAACAAGCAGCGCTGCTCAGGCGAAACACGTCCACACCGACCGCGCGATGCGCCGCATGCTGCGCGCGGCAGTGAGCATCTGAGTCTGCTCGTTCAATGGAGACTATTGGCGAATTCATTTCATTGCATTTATAAATAGTATCCACAACCGCGAAAATTTCTAATTTAGAATCATTCATTCTGCCGCGTGATGGCGGCTTAGAATAGCATAACACCATATCCTTCCCGCGGGTGTCGTATGATGCAACTAAGGGACTCGAGGGTGCCATGTGTATTACATTTTAGGTGACAGGCTGACAACCAGCCCCTATAGTAATACACAATTTTTCTGAACCAGCCCTCAAAAATTTGTCAAAGTGGCGATTTTAGAACTGAAAAACTAGATTGTGCAAAAATCGAATCTAATTTAATAACGTGAAAATTGTAAACAATTAATGTTTTTTACTTTTTAGGACAAAGGCTTTTTAACATTCCTGTGCCATTCACCACCCTATGTGCTGATCTACCTCCAAAAGAATTTGAGCGCGGTATCTGTTGTCCACCGCCACCACTCACCTTCCCTCCACCATGCCCAAATGCCCATTGCTTAAAACAACTGGAAATACAAGATATAGAAGGCCCACCTCCACCACTTTCAAAATCCTCTCTAAACCCATATCCGCCATGTCCTGCCACTATGCTAACATGTGACTGCACGCCTAAACTACAGATACCTCCAGGTCATGTGCCTTTAAATAGCTCACCACCGCCACAGCTTTCGCAGCGTCCTACAACAGAAGGGCCCCCAAATCCTCCACTATATGAATCGCCGTATCGCCCACCGTGCCCGTGCCCTAAGCCTGACCCCCAGGGTCCGGGCAGAGCGAGCCCGTGCAAAAAATCATCCCCTTCACAAAGCGCACCAGTTCCCCAAATTCCGCGCCGCGTAAATACACAGGTAAAACCCCCGCAGCAAACTCCATATCTGCCAGTTCTTCCTCCTCCAAGCATACCATGTAGCAGCGCCCCATGCGGACCGTGTGCGCCGGGTGGGCCGTGTTGTAGCCACCCTCCCTGCCCTCATGTACCCAAACCTTGCCCTCCATGCCCTCCTCCCTACCTTCCATATCCTCGTATTCCATGTCCTCGTCCTTGCATTCCTTACAGTCCGCCGCCTTGCCCGCCTTGCCAGCCTTGCTTGCCTTGCTTCACATGTTCTCCGTGTTCTCTGACGCCACCTTCTCCTAGCCGTCCTGACTCTCCTCCTTCTCCCCGCCCTCCCCCCTCTCCTCCTCCCTCTCCTAGCAACCCTTGTGGTAAAGAAGCTGTTCAGTCTACATCACCGGGAAAAACACCTTGCCCGCCAAAAGGACCACCGTTGACCAAAGCGGACGGTGTAAGTAAAACTTTATTTGAATTTAAAAGAAAATTTTCATTCCTTCAGTTTTTTAGCCAAACATTATTCCTTGTTTATACCTGGTAGGAAATAATTTCTTTCTTTTCTCTTTCGAAAGGGACACCGAGTCATCCAACGACCTGGTGAACCCTAGTGTCAGAGTTTTTCAACCGCCTACTACTAGTAGCAGGCCTCTGACGTGGTTGAGAAACGATCGCCGTCTAAGTTATCATTGACAGGAACCTACGGCTTAACTTAGATTCACGGTAAGTTACGGAAAAAGCCTAGCGACCAATCTCAACAACTTGCCCCTAGATCACAGTAACCAATCACCAAGAAAATATATCCATACGAAAAAAAAAACTGTTGCTCGAAAAGCTTTATGCTTGTGATCGTTTTATTTTGGCAGGTGAAGAAACCATGCGGGGGCCGCGGACGCATAAGACTGCCGCCGTGTCGCTCTGACGGCCCCATCCCGCCCAACCCCTGCTGCCCACATTTCCCAAAGACCTACTCAAGGATCTACAAATATTTGTTTCTCTTGCTGTTGCCGCTTATTGTGTTTCTCTCCTTTAACGTGTTTAGCCACGGCGAAGAGGTCTGCGAGAAAGTACCCTGTCGCGAGTTTGAGTTCATGCGGCGCCGCACCAAGAGATTCCCTTGGGGCGACGGGAATAAATCATTGTTCCATAATGAACACACAAACAGTTTGCCAGAAGAATGCGAGCCACCTCCAATGGTCTGTGTACCGTACCCACCACGGTGTTAGCATTGGTTTCATCTACTTTGTATTTCTCATACATTTTTTTTGGTTTAACGTTAAATTTCGAGTAGTTTGGTTTATCTCGAGAAGTTTTTTATCCCGGTCTCGAATTTTGCGGGCAGCGGCGGCGGCGGGCTCGCCTTTTTCTAAGGAGTGCGCCGCTCGTTACCAAGAACCAGTCCAGTTCGACCTATGTTTCTTGGGTAAAGTTGTTCAGTTTCATGGGCTGAATCACCCCTTAAAATATTTGCGGCTAATATTTTTACACCTTATATAAGTTTGATGTGCTATAATATTTAACAATTTCAATTTCAACAATTCATAAATCGATCAGAAATTAAAATATTATTGAGACATTTCTGCAAAACCCTGCAAAAATGTCTCAATAATATTTTATTAACTCAGCCTAACACAGATTACATTACACAGGTACATTTTGTATGGGAGGTCCAAATTTTTTTCATATTTCGACCTATGTTGCTTGGGGAAAGTTGTTCAGTTTCTTGGGCTGTTTCACTTCTTGAAAGGAAGTCAGTACTTTGACTAACATCCGGTATAAGAAAGTAAGCATGTTTTGCCAAAATTCACATTATTCACGTTGTGGTACTTTTTGGAAATACTGAAGGAAAATGATTTTCCTTTTTTTTAAATCACTTTTTACTTAGTTATTAGCGTAAATTAGGTAGGTACACACACCTGGTGTAGGTATAGATATACCTACACCAGGTGTAGATATACCTACACCAGGTGTGTGTTATAAAAAATATGAGAATAAGAGAATATAAGAGTGTCGATTTTAACTCAAGAATATTTTTAAGTATGTTAAAAGATTGTCTGATATCAAAATAATGTTATGTTCTTATGTTATGTTAAAACACACTATATTTTGTAACAAATAAATTAACGGATTTTAATTACATTTACAGCCAGTACTTTTATTTTTGTGAAACTTTACGCTCAAAGTACCTATACTAAAAAAAGATGTAAGATAGAGACTGGATGGCGAAAGCGGGAGATCGTTCATTGTGGCGAAACGGGGGGGAGGCCCATGTCTAGCAGTGGACTGTCGTCTAACGACCCAGTGACCCTGGTGTTAAAATTTCCATCCGCCTACTACAAGTATCAGACTTCTGACATGGTTGTGAAACGACCACCCGTCCAAGTAGATAATCATAGACAGCAACGGTTCGTTGGGCGACTAGGTGTCCCACACGAAAAAAAAACGCGACCTCCGGAACACGGAACGATTTTTCCAATGGTCAAGTGTTTCGGCCTGCAATACTCTAACCAGGCTGGGCACAAATTAAAAAAGTACTAAAATATCAACTTTGACAGTGATCCACCCAGAATCGAACCCGGAACTTTCCAGGCAGTCGACTTCCACTGCCCACATCGTTCGTCGCCAGAAATTTTGTAAAAGTCTATGAATACTGTGTGGTGCCGGCTTAGAATAGCATCACCCCAATTCTACCTGTAGGTTTTGTTAAAATCGACTTAGGGATAATCATTAAGGGAATGGGCAGCAGCCGCAGCAGCGTTCCCTGTTGATGACACACACACACACATACAAATCACGCCTTTATCCCTTGCGGGGTAGGCGATCGCAAAATTGCTGTCGTTATCACGTCTGACAAGTATTGAGGGCCTTTTCAGATGATTCGTGTATCACTGTAGTTCAGTGACAGATTGTTAGCCTGTCGCCTAAAATTGTAATACACATGAAACCCTCGAGTCCCTTAGCTGCTTTTTACAACACCCGCGGGAAGAAATGGGGTAATGCTATTCTAAACCGGCATCACACGGTAAATCACAATAGCCCCAAATAAGGGGAGATCCACATACAGTAGTGGACTGTTGTGGCTCTTAAGGTTAAGGTTATGTTTTGTTGCAAATGTTCATCACATTATTATTTTCTTTGCTTACTTTTACTTATAGTTTACTTTTACATTTACTTTTGTGCCGTTTTGTGTTCTAATATTGTGTTTCTTGTAAGCAATAAAGAGTTTATTTATCTATCTGTCTATCATTATCCCATTAGCCTATAGCAGTCCACTGCTGGACATAGGCCTCCCCAGGGTACGCCGCAATGAACGATCTCCCGCTTTCGCCATCCAGTCGCCACCAGCCGAAGTCATGGGTGCATCTGGCCGGAGGGCGTCCCAACGATACGCTTGCCAAGGCGTGGTCTCCTCTCGAGAACCTGCTTACTCCCCCCTGTTCCACCTATTTCTACTGGCCTATCCACCGTGCCGACAGAACTTCGTGTCCTTCAGGAAGTTCGCACACGCATGGCACACGATTAGGCGGAGTTTTGAATGAGTGACGCTCGTATATGGGGCGCGCGGTGAGTAGATCACGTTGTGTGACGTTTAGACCCATTTGGGTGTGGGCGCTAGAGGGTTAGCCGCCCCGACTTGCAAGTGTCGGGGAGAGGGCCGGGACCATTAGAATTTGTAGGGAGCCTGCAAACGGCGCTTAGTGGGAAAGAGCCCCCGGCAAGTACCACTTTGCGCTCTCCCGAGATTCGGTTCGTATACCATTTTTGGTAGGAAGAACCATGGGATGGCGGAGGGTTTGGCCTATCCACCTTAGGAGGGAAAAGTGGAATTTTATTTCTTTTTTCGCTACTTGGGGGGACACATCCACATAGTTCCACCATAATAAGGTATAGTCCGATAGAAAAATATTCAGTTAAAAGCATTATGGAACTAGTTCATTGGAAATTTAAATCAACATAAAGACAGTACTTCCTCCCCGCCATCGGATCTACGACAGATTAGACCAGCCCACTGCCACTTCAGTTTGCTACACTTTTGTACCTTAGGAGGAGTGATGGATGTTGAGGCCAGTAGGCCGAGTGACGACGAAGGAGAGAAAAGGGTAGCTACGCACCTGGTCGGGTGTTGTGACCAGGGGACCGACTGGTCCAACCGGACATGTTTGGAGGTTGTATATATATCGATCGACGGAAACAGTTTGATACCGCGTTTCAGGACTTGTATGTGGAGCGCGTGCACGCTGCCACAGTACTATATCTGCTACTTAAGTCTTTTTGCGGATAAACTCATTACGGACTATCCACCAGCGAAGTCTCCAGCATAGACCTTTCCATAGCTCTCTGAGTGGCATGTAGCTCGTGGGCCAGTTTTGTTGAAATGTTATTTGTTTTCACTTCGGACCCACCATACCCCTGGCAATACCCCTGGGGGTAGGGTGGGACTGAACCATACCACCATAGTAGTGTTGGGATTTAAACAATTGATAAAATAAATACGACAAAGGAACTTTACTGAACGAAACTTAAAATTTATAAAACGTACTCTTAGGCAGACATAAAAATAACAAACAAAGCTTCGAATAATAAATTTCTTATCTAAATTGATCTAACGCATGCCCTATGGTGACTTCGTTGTGCACTAATTTCATTTGGACTTCTGTAATAAAATCATCATTCATAATTTGCTCCGGTCGGCGTTTATTAGAGGTAATATTTTTCTTGTGAATGTCGTGTAGAACATTTAATAATCTCATTAAAGTTAGTGTATTTTTATTGAGTAATTTATTTACTTTTGAATGAAAAGACTCTACAATGTTGGTCGTCCGGTGTCTTTCACCGTAAACGCTGAATACGTCGGGAGTATGTACTTTTAACCAAAAATTTTCAATATATCTTATAAACTTGTCCGTCCGCTTTAAACCCACACATTCTGATTTGATATAATCCAGTCCTTCTAATATTTTATCGGCAGGCATAAGCGGTAAAGCGGCAGTAAGTCCCACGATTCTCTTTTCAGGTTTTGATTTCGTGATGCGGTACTTTGGAGATTCAGCATTTTTCCAAATATTTCGTACCCAGTGATAATAGCATCCCTTTATCGTGCAATTCGGAAATACTTTTGAAATAGCATTCATTGCCGCTTTTTCATAATCACAGTGTATCTTCAATGGTTCCCACTCCGGTAATTGTGACAAAATCAAATTGAACAATATCTTATAGCTCTTTTCTGTACGATTCGACATCAAAGCAAAAATAAGCGGCATTACCGTAGTGGTTTCTGAGGTACTGTTCACATCGCCATGAATGTTGTATATTTGAGCGAAAGGTGGAGGACAACTATAAAAGGTGCCATCCACAAAATATTCTTTAATTTCTGGTATCTTTTCTCGGGAGTCCTTGGAACAGAAAACTAAAATACGTGTTTGTTCCTCACCTTCTTCGTGGTAGTAATCGGCTAAGAGGAAATCTTTAAACTGAACTGGTACTTCAACTTCACCCACATTTTTAAAGACGGTCTTAGATACTTGTGCTGATTTATTTCTTGCGTCGTGTAAAAAATGCTTAACGCTTTCGTACGATGGAAAACTCCCCAATGCTATATTAAGCCCTTTGTCTGAAAATTCGCTACTTTTTTTGTTATATATTCTCTGGATAGGTTCATCGGAAGATATCACTTTTTCCCGCAAATCACATACTTGCTTTAGAATCTCATTTTTACTTTCATTTACTTCACAGGTGTGGTCTTTTTTTGTAACTATTGTTTTATCCTACAATTCAAATATATCAATTATTATTTCAAGTAACAATCAACAAAAAGTCTACTTAAGGGGCAACGTCAGCGACACTAGCGCCGCTCAGTGAAATAAAATTACTGCCTGAATACACAATATATTTAGATACCAAATTATGAATTGGCTACAATTTTAAGTTACAAAGAATTTATTGAATCAATAAAACCCTGTTAAAACTTTGCGCTTTAGTTATGTATCCCAAAACTGCTAAAAGTGGCCACTTTTAGCAATTTTGACTTACATAACTCATGGATACCAGACATAGTCCATTTTATTTGTTTTAAATAATCTTCGAAGTCAGTTATTGTCGCCAATTGATGCATTGGACAAAAAAATACCAGCGTGTCGAGCCAGGGAATTATTAAACGTTTGGGGGCGCCACTAGTCTGACGTTTAACCTTAAAGGTGGAATAAAAGAAAGACCATCGACCAAAATTTATGACTGGGTTCAAGACTAGGTTATTGGGATTCATAGAACAACATAAATAAATAATTACTTACCTCTTCAATAGTTAAAGTACCGCAACATTTACTAGTAAAGTATGAGCTACATCGTCATACGACTGAACCATTTTTGTATGCTTTGTGGCGATGGTATCTGTATTTTCCACTTAATAAAGCCGTCCCGCCATTAATTTTAATAAAAACAAGCTCATTTGTAGCCATTTTTGAAAAAAATTCAACAAAACATCGATGACAGTACAATAGAAATGTCGAAAATGATAACAAATGAATTTTGACGTTCATAATTATCTTTGTTCATATCCATACAGATTACAGCAAGGAGATCCAAAAAGGTTTTTGAATGTCACTCATCAAACAATTTATCAACATGTGCAGTAGTGTAGATGTAACCAACTAATAAAATAAAACTTAATACTTACTTTGTCATAGAATGATACTAACACCGGGTAGGTAGGTACTTTTAAAATATCGGGATATTTTTATTTTTCATCGATAATTAATTGTCCGCACATTTCGTTTGATCAAGTATGAACAATACATATTGTATATCTTAAATGTTCTTCAGCCAACACTATGGTGGTATGGTTCAGTTCCACCCTACCCCCAGGGGTATTGCCAGGGGTATGGTGGGTCCGCAATGTTTGTTTTTATTTATATACCCTTAACGTGTCCCGCGAGGCTTTGCAATAATACCAATACGACTTTATTATACACAACCAGAAAACAAATTGATTATTTATTCGGCTGGAATAATTCATGAAAAACACGAAAATATTCTGCGAAGAAACGGGATTCTTACCCTGGGAATATATTGCAAATGTCTTTGTAAGTGTTAGATTTACCGGAAAAACAAAGTTAAATCTAGTTTTTCCGTTCGGATTAAAATAGCGCCACACATGAGCCTAGGAATTTGTGTAGGTATTACAATTTTAGATTTTTTGAAACTGCCTTCAAATAGGTATATGTCATTTCTTCAAAGTTTGAGTTTATAAACAGAATAATAATATAAAAGTAAGTGTTTTGCCGCTATCCAAAATAACGAGTTAAATGGCATCATCTATCAGCATTTTTATACAAAAAATATCTATTAAAAAGTAGCTCAGTTGAGCTGCCAGTCATCAAATGCTTTTCTATCACACTTAACTGTGATTCCCACATACCCTGATAAAACAACATAAAAAAACCCTAACGAATTCGCACATACCATTAACTATAAAATAAACGATTAGTAGAAATCTAAACAAGTCGATGGAGACTTTCGTTTTCGTGCACGGAATCGAATTACGACATTTAAAAAATTGATCTCCAGTTCTGCGAAAATCTTCCATTCCTTGATTCAGTCGTGCATATGAAAATGGACTCTGTTCAAATAAAGATCAATTGATGTTTTGACACGAACACATTTCGAGTCGAGCAAAATTTAAGAGAGAATACTGTACATTTTTATAAAACTTGGAGTTTTTTTCGGAGTAATGGGCACATTGCAAAGTAAATTGATGTCGGGTTAGTTATTAACGTTTTATCTACAATGGACAGATCATAGGACCAGCATATTAGATGTAAAAATATTTGCTGTAAATATTTCAAGGGCTGAAACATCCCGTGAAACAGCAATTTTCCCCAAGAAACATAGGTCGTGTGATGCCGGCTTGGAATAGCATCACCCCATATCTTTCCCGCGGGTGTCGTAAGAGGCGACTAAGGGACTCGACAAATTGACTTGTGCACACCAACGGCTCGGCAGCGAAATTAATATTTTTAAAACATTTGTTATCATTCTAAATTCAATTGAGTAGTTGCTTTGGCAAATATTCAAATTAAGTATAGAAAAAGGTACCTACTTAAGTAAATATAATAAAGTATTCTTATCTTAAACTCTACCGACAAGGGCAATGCCCTTAAATCTTAGCCTTAAATAGAAGAAGTAAAAGTATATACCCAGTTGTTGTAGAGAAAAGTAGGTATACCGTTGAAATCTTCGACTCGAAGTGTTTTCAAGAATTTTGAGTGAGCAGGATACAGGAGTTACGTATCAGTTGAAAAACTGCCTGCGTGATTAATATTATAATAAAAATTTCGTTCACTGAGCGGAGCTACTGACGCTGAATTTGCCCCTTGACCTCAAGATAGTACAATTCCCTGACCATACAAGTTGGAAGGTCTAGTTAGTAAGCAGGGTCAGTTTGTTTCATGTCCGGGTAGCAGGAAGCCATGGAATATTAATTCGGATTTAAAATGTACCCGCTGGGGTCAAAAGTTGTACATACGGAGCGCCATGTGCTTATTTATACATGGTGTTAGGGACATCCCTCCGAATACTGATTGGGTGCATTCAGCCTGTGAAAGTGAACAACTTCCAAATATAAAAAAGGAGTTAAAAACAGTTTTTGGTTTCCCGTAGTAAATGGGTGAAAATTTGAAAACGGTTCTTCAGGTCCCTTTCCTGGCAAATTTGAAATTTTATTTTTATGGTTATTTTATCATTGCATAATAATAAAGGCCTATTGAAAAGGTTATTTACGAAAAAACACCTAAATCGAACCACAGGTTTCGTCAAAATTCAATTTTGAAATTTGAGGTGCCAGTCAACGGGACATTTTACGCCAGTCAAGGGACAAAGTAATTATTTTAACAAAATATATGAGTAAAAGCTGTTCATCTTTTGCTTTTAACTAAGTAGAATAGAAGTAAAAGTAGCCGCAGCCTACCAGACTAACGCCCTGAAGCCTCAGTCTGGTTAAAACACGACGCACCTAGTCACAGACAATTTGCTCGTGTTAAAAACACAGCTAGCCCGACATACGAAATGAAACAGCCACAGTGTTCGACAATCACAGTTGACAGGTGGGCGTACGTGATCTGTCGACCTCCGGAAGAAGGCTGTTCGTAAACAGCCGAAACGTAGACCCAATTCTCCACCAAAACAATAGTAACGTAAGTCGTTTAAACTTAGGCCATAATGAAACAGCTAACATGAGACAAGAAAAAGCCACCGCAAACATTATGACCTGACAATTAACTGTGTTGAGCCACTTAAGACATTTTGCGAATTGTACATTCTGCTACTGTACAGACGAAGATAACCTTAAAGATGACGCAATCAGCCTGAGACATGCATGACTCAGATAGCCTTAGACATCACTAGGCAAGCAACCTAACACACGACACTGTATACATAAGACACGACGCAATCAGCTTAAGAGACGTCGAAATCAGCCTGACATAACGCAGCCACCTTGAGATTCAACGCACTCAGCTAAAGAGACGTTGCAACTGACCTAAAACATAACGCAGCCATCCTGAGATACAATACAGTCAGCTGAAGAGACGCCGCAATCAACCTTAGACATAACGCAGCCAACCTGAGATACAACGCAGTAGGTTAAGAGACGACGCAGTCAGCTTTAGAGAAGTCGAAGTCACCCTTAGTGAGACATAACGCAGCCGCCCTGAGATACAACGCAGTCTGCTTAAGAGACGTAAAAACAGCCTGACATAGCGCAGCCACCCTGAGATACAACGCAGTTACTTAAGAGACTTTGCATTATGACCCTGAGTGAGATAAAACGCAGCCAACCTGAGATACAACGCAGTAAGCTGAAGAGACGTAGCAAAGAGCCTGAGTGAGACATGACGCAGCCACCCCTATATACATCGCAGTCAGCTTAAGAGACGTCGCAGTCAGTTCAAGAGACGTCAAAATCAGTCTAAACGAGACATTTGCAGCCGCTCTGATATACAACGCAGTAGCTTAAGAGACGTCGCAATCAGTCGGAGTTACTACGCAGTCAGCTTAAGATCGTCGCAATTAACCTGAAACCTAACGCAGAGATCCTGATATACAACGCAGTCATCTTAAGATACGTCACAATGTGCCTGAGTGAGACGTATTGCAGCCAACCTGAGATACAACGCACTCAGCTTAAGAGACATCGCAGTCAGCCTAAGGTAAAACGCAACCACCCTGAAATACACCGCAGTCAGCTTAAGATACATAGAAATTAACCTGAGACTTAACGCAGCCTCCCTTAGATACAACACAGCCACACCTAGAGACATAAAGCAAGTGTTTTTAAACTATGTTCTTCTTCTTCTAAGTCGATGCCTCATTCCTGAGGGACGTGACCATGGGGAGCCT
This sequence comes from Keiferia lycopersicella, assembly GCA_029255805.1. Taxonomy (NCBI): domain Eukaryota; kingdom Metazoa; phylum Arthropoda; class Insecta; order Lepidoptera; family Gelechiidae; genus Keiferia; species Keiferia lycopersicella. The sequence goes on from JARACZ010000028.1 coordinate 4,205,497, forward strand.
CTGCTCCACCAAATTTCTCCAGGCTCCGCGGTCTTGTGCCATGTGCACTGACGCCTGCAGTGTGGCCTTGGTTGCCTGCTGTACTGTATCGGTCCATCTGACCGGTGCTCTTCCACGACTTCTTTTGCCCATAACATGGCCAGTGAAAATAACTGACTCCAGACATTCATGTTCACGCCTAGTCAAGTGTCCAAAAAACCCAAGAATGCGCTGCTGACAGATGGTGGACATTCTTTTCCGGATGTTCAGCTCTTTCAGGATAGACTCGTTTGTGCGCCGTGCAGTCCATGGAATACGTAACATTCTGCGCCAGCACCACATTTCGAACGCGTCTATCCTTTTTCGTGTGCGAGATTTCAAAGTCCAAGTTTCAGATGCGTACAGGAATATGGAAAATATTAGGGTCTGCATGAGGTTAATTTTGGTTTTGCGAGTGACGCTTCTGTTCCTCCAAATCTTTTCCATCTTTTTCACTGCTGCTTTTGCCATTTGGGCTCTTCGTATCACTTCAAGGTCGCAGTCGCCATCGTCACTGATAAGAGCACCCAGGTATACGAATTTGCGAACGACCTCGAGGTCCCTCAGTTCGCCAGTTCGCTGCATCGTCCCAAACTATGTTATCTGCACGAAAAACAATGCTGTTCACCTCCTGGAAACCCGTTATCTAACTTACAGTACCCATGGGGAGACATGGGGTGGTGCTATTCTACTCTGCAGGCACACCTTTACACAAAAAAAATTGAAAAAACAATCATTAAAATAACATTAGTCACTTGACTGGCATAAAATGTCCCTTGACTGGGAAAAATGCCAGTCAAATGGAGCCAGTCAAGGGTGTTTTTAGTGATTTATTGGTAAACGCTTGAATGTAATCAACATTTTTAAACGAATCTTAAATCTCGCTTTATTATGCGACATTATTTGTTCAGAACAAACCCTCTGTAATAACTCTTTCATGAATGAAACATGCACAGGAAAGGGACCTAGCGCGGGTGCAAAAATAGGATCAAAAAATTTAACAACCCCTATTTTATTCTAGAAGTGTCAAGGAGCTATATGCTCCCTCTCCAGGGATGAAGAAGCAATCCTGGCAGAAGGCAGAAACAAGACCTAGCTCATAGTTCTATTAGTTTCAGCGATTCAATCGTTTTAGACCACGTATTCAGAAAACACAAAAACGTGTGACCAACAAAAACTGTCGTTTTTATCGGTATACGCAGTTAAATATTGTCCAATTAATAATTTTCAATGAATCTACATGATATAAGGATTATTATGATGGGTGAAAAGTTATATGATGTCCAGCTAGATAAAACTTTATGCGTGTTTGAATTTCGCAATAGCTGAGTGTGACACGCGAAGAACGCGTGTTTCGGCCCCGATTTCAGGTTTCAGATTAAGTTTTAGTTAAACATATTTCATAATTTGTGGATGGAGTTTTAGTTTCTGAATAGTCAATTTAACATTATTTCGTGTGAAAGTTAGTAAAAACCTGTAAGTGTTATACTTTTGAAGAAATTAACGTGTGACCGCAATTTTTACCCTCTCCAGGAATCACCCAAATGCAGTCAGCTGATTTTGTATGGAAGGTCGAATTTTTTTTTTAGTTTTTCGATAATGTGTTACTCGGGAAAATTGATCAGTTTCATGGTCTGTATGTACCTTATCAGTATTTGGAGGGCTATCCCTTACACCCGGTAGAGATAAGATATATTATTTTCATTGTGTATTCTAGAAGGTAACATAAAACTATGACTGTCCCGATGGCGTAGCGGATAGTATGCCTGCCTTCTACGCCGTGGGTCGTGGGTTCGATCCCCACCGGACACAAATATTTGTTAAGTCAATTTTCAAGTATTTGTGTTTAGTCTGGGTGTTTTCTATGTATAATATGTATTCATTTACAAAAAAAAAAAGTATATATGTATTAGTATCAGCTATCTAGTTTCCATAGTACAAGCTTTGCTTAGTTTGGGGCTAGATGGCGCTGTGTGAATAGTCCAGGATATTTATTTATTATTTATTTATTTAAAAATGAAAAGGACCTCCCATACAAAGTGAGTCGATTGGCTGGTACGTAAATTTTGTAAAGGAGGTGCAAATCTTTTAAAACTTTAACTTTGAGTAAAACGGTCTTTCGCCCTGTTTCGGCCCTTTTAAACATTCACAACCACATTGGTATTCAGTTTATTTTGGTACTTTTCTGAAAAAGATTTTTTTGTATCGTACCTAAGCCTGGGAAATCTACGAAATAAAATCTTGAACGAACTACGAACTAATATCATAAGCACCTTAAGCATGTCTGCAGACGACCGGCTGTTCTCAACGGCATTGAGTTATTTTATTATACATCCTCGTTTTTTCCCATTAGAGAAAACAACTCTTTATCAGCAAGCAGCAGTAATTGTGACAAACACACGGGTCATTGAAGTCCATTGAGGGTCCATTTTAGGATTCCATACCCAAAGTGAAAGCTGAGAGTGAAAGGTTGTTCTTACAAAAAGATGGCTGCAATGGATCATGCCAACTTTTGTTTGGATATTCGCCATATTTTTTCTCGGTCTTGTGCCACACTTGCAGGCCGCGCATCAAAGCCAAAGTTATTATAATTGTAGAGTTAAATTTTTGCTTAACATTTAAGCACAGGGTAACTGGATTAATTGAAAGTTAGAGTAGGGCATCGAAAGGAACAGAAGTGCTAATGTTTGACGGTTTTTAGTGTATTTCGTTATCTTCGGTAAGCATGTAAAAAAACCCTTGGGGAAAATAGGTGGGGGTAGTTTTTATAAAAGTTTTTTAAAGTTCCCCTGTTTAGTGCAACAAATTAACGTTACTATTCACATATTGCATTCATTTGTTTTGTGATTGTGACGTGACGCAAGACACATCGCTAGCCCATGTATGAGCATTGTCATTTTGAACAATTTTTGATCCAACTATTGGAGTGTTCGCTTGCACAAATATCTTCATACAAAGTTTTCCAAACCCCCACTGGCCCGAGGGAACGCATCTACATTTTGATAGCTTTCGGAGTGAAGATATGAATCTTCAGAACAGCTTAGCTTGAATCCATAGACAGCGAAACTATCCGAGCGAAAAGCGGCAATTTATTACCGAGATAGCCAGGAACTTTCAAGCTCTACGTTCAATATTAATATTAAAAAAGTGCTGAACATCTGTTAAGCAATTTTTCCAGGAGAAAAATGTTGCAGCATTTTAATGAAAGAAGTACTTCGTGTACGGTTGATTGGAGGGTCTGGCTTTACTGATTTGTCATACATTTTCTACGAATTACCAGAATAAGTTGATCCTCTAGGATACTAAGTATTCTTACAATATTGCAAGACCTAGTTTCAATAGAGACCTATTGATCCAAAATTTCAATATCAAGATTCTTATAAGTTTGGTCGTAAAATTTTATGCACCTTCCTTCGGCTTTCGACTTGCTTGGTTTGAGGCATAAAATTTTTATTCCCTGACGTAATACAAGATATAAAAGATAATGTAAGATGTACCTTTTTTACCTAAACCAGATCCATAAATCTCAACAACCTTCCCTAGGACCTAGGTCAAAATATGTTCTTGGGTTTATGCTGCTAAGGAAAAAAAACTCTATGCGTTTGAGAACAAAAGTTTTAACTTTATATGAGGTTATATTTAATTAAGTACAAATATTTTCAGGCTGTGTGCTACTCGTGCTACTCATGAAACTGAACAACCCTTGTTTAATTTTTTTTTCGAATTATGAATTACAAATTTGTGGACCTCTCATATAAAACTACTCGGTCGGTTGGTAGGTACATTTTGTATGCGTGATCCATTTCTTTTTCGTATGTCAGTAAAATGTTCCTAACAAAAGTATACATACTCATATCACGCCTCTATTCCTTGCGGGGTAGGCAGAGCATTAACGACCCTTAAAATACGATCGCCATAGAGGCATATTTGACAACGAAAGTATATTTGTGTTAAAATAAATTTTAACCCTTTAAAAAGGTTAACATGTTTTGTTTTGATATCTCGAGACCGAGCTCTGCTCCTTAAGAGGCTGACACGAGCTAAAAACCGGTCCCTTTCTGACAAATTAAATGTCAAACTGCGCGCGTGCGAACGGGACGGAATCTTGCCGATTCAATGATATTTTCGTATTTTCGATGATAACTCGGTCAAAAATAAGTAATTTGAAAATCAAAAACAATATGTCGATAGAGTATTGTAAGGCGCTCATTCTGATAATAAACACTCAATTATTGCGTGGGTTTTGTTCATACAGTTTGCGATATAATAGATTTTTAGAGGTAACTTTACGATGTTTTTCTATCAAGCTAAATTACTAATATCATGTTTTGGAAACAATAACACTACAGCAAATATCCTGAAGATTATTACCTTTTTTTTCGTCAGTTTTTCCGCATTTTATCTGGGGTAGAAATCACTTATAAAAGTAGCTTTTAGCTACTCAGCCCCTTAAAGAAAGTTGTTAGTTTGGATAGACTGGTTCATCCATGACAATATTTACCTACAGCATTTTTTACTTCTTATATAATAACTTATCAGTGGGGAAGGGGGGGTAAATAGGGGTGCTGGGGTTTACGATCGCAGCAAATTACAATGGACGGTGGTACACGGAAAACTGTAATCAAAACACCTAGCCTGGACTTAGGGTGTGGACTTAGTTGTAAGCGTGAGCGATTGTAGAATTGTGATACGAATGTATACTAAAAGGTTGTCGTCATAGTTATCAGCAACCAAAACAGCCCATTGAAAAGGGCTTTCTATTTGGAAATCCTACGTGCAAAATTTGGCAGGTGCGTGTAGTTCAGGCGACCGTAGTGCAATATTTTTTTTTTGCTGATAGCAGCACGTGCAACTATGCTTGCAGATGGCAGTAGTTGCAGCAGTCATTGTAGATGGCAGCAGGCGTGACTGTAAACTGAACTTGCTACCTCATTGCAAGCTCGCTTGTGGTTTCCCCAGTAATTCTATGGGTTTTCCTCTCATTGCAAGACTTGTCGACCAGCAGGTAGCCGATCGTAAAACTAAGCCAAATCATAATGTAACATAAGAATTAAACGAGAAACGCCCCAAATAGATAGGGATAAGGGCAAGGAGAGGCATATTAGTGCCACCACAAAGATGACCGTGTGGTCTTGGCTTAGAATTGTATCACCCCAATTCGACTCGTGGGTGTCGTAAAAATCACCTACGGTAATTTATCCAGAGAATGGGCAGCAGCGTTCCCCGTGAATGTATCATATTGCACTTTGATGGTCAATCAGCCTGCCAAGCGTGATGAGGAAGGCAATACCCACGATAGCGAGAGACCCATGTCCAGCAGTGGACTACAAAGATGGAGAGAAGCTCCCTCTTATGTCTTGGACGGTATCTGGCAACATTGCAGCTGTCTGCATTGCGGGAATTATGGCCTTCGGACGTACCTGCACACGTCTAACTATTGGATCTATAGGACTGAACTAGACCACCTATAGGGGTCTATAGACATAGGGTAAATAACTAGAGGAGTACCATGCTAAACTAAAAATCATAATTCATAATTTTTTGCACTAATACAGTAATAAAAAGATGGTACATAATTGAGAATGTCCTTGTATCCAACCTGCTTACAGGTATGCAAATTTTACAAGAAATCTCATTACGGTATAAAAACATTTTAATAAGATTTTTTTAATAGCTTCGTTTACTACCGCCATCTGTTGATACTTCTTCAAATTCTGGTTCAAATGATGCAGTTAAAATCCCGATATACCGAGTAGGTTTTTGATTAGTAAGTGAAAGAATACACGAGGACATGAAGGTTCTGTTGTTTTTAACGGCAATACATCTGAGCCGTTCGAAATGCGTAGAGGTGTTCGCCAAGGCTGCGTGTTAGCTCCTACCCTGTTTGGTATTTTCTTTTCATTGCTTTTTAAAGTTGCTTTTGGCGATGACCAACAGGGTATCCACCTACACACAAGGGCTGACGGAAAGCTATACAATATCTCGCTTCTAAAGTCTAAGCGTAACCGCGATGACTTATTTGTCGATAGCCTTCTGTTTGCTGACGATGCAGCCTTCGTTTCAAATTCTCAAAGTGAGCTTCAAAACATCATCGATAAGTTTTCCCACGCGTGTTCTCTGTTCTCCATGTCCATTAATGCCAAAAAAACAGTTGTGCTAACTCAAGGCGCAGAAGCTCCACATATAATGCTCGGTGGCGTTCCCTTGGACATTGTCGACAAGTTTTGCTACTTGGGGTCGACTGTGTCGAACAATCTCACACTTGATGTTGAGATCAATACGCGTATCGGCAAAGCGGCAACCATGTTTGGTAAGCTGAGTACAAGAGTATGGAACAATAAACATCTGACCACTAAAACCAAGATTATTGTTTACCAAACTTGCGTTTTAAGCATACTCTTGTACGGAGCTGATACCTGGACATCGTATGCAAAACAAGAGCGTCGACTTAACTCGTTTCATATGCGCTGCGTAAGAAACATCTTGCATATAACCTGGCAGGACAGAGTCACAAACGAGCGAGTTCTAGAAATTGCACAGCTGCCTAGCTTTACCGCCCTGCTCAAGCAGAGACGCTTGCGGTGGCTAGGGCATGTGCACCGAATGGAACCTTCGCGTCTACCGCGGCGTGTCCTGCTTGGTGCCGTAGCTAACGCCAAAAGAGGGGTTGGAAGACCCATGCTGCGTTTCAAAGATTGCGCCAAGCGGGATATGGCTGCGTTTGACATCGACCATCAAAGCTGGGAGAAGCTTGCTGAGGATAGGGACGAATGGCGAAAGCGTGTATACGATGGGCGTAAGTCTCACGACGACGCCTGGTTCTCTGGTCTCGCCAACAAAAGGCAAAAACGACACCTAAACATGCATGTTCCAGTCTTTAATACCACCTTCACTTGTAGAGCGTGCGGAAAGTCATGCCGCTCCCGCATTGGCTTATATAGCCACGAAAAGTCTTGCCTCAGACACTGATTAAATCGTCTGTCACAGACGTGTGAGGCCAATGAATGACACAGTTTAAGCGATATACAGCAAGTTATTATCTACATTTGCGCTTGTTTTCTTAGCGCTACCTAGGTTTAAGAGGAAGTTCTCTTCTTTACTTGCTTACTAGTCAACTGAGACAAATTTTTGCGGCTCCAATGAGCCAAATATGGCTGATTTCAGAGTGCGGCAATACTGTTCCTGCCATATTTTGTCAATGGCATCAAAGTACCTAAGATCTTCTAAAAATGTTTTCCGGTTTGATTATACAGGGTGTATGGGACGGTGTAACGAAAACTTTGCAGGCGTGATCAGACCATGAAACTGAACAACTTTTTCTATGGGGGCTATGTTGTAAAACGTGTGTCCATACAAAATTCCCGATCAGCTGAGTGACTTTGTATGGGAAATCGAAAAAAAATTTTCTTTTCCCAATACAGTCTCCATACAAAAAGTGGTTCGATTTCATGGTCTGAGCACGTCTGCAAAGATTTCGTTGCACCGTCTATTACACCCCGTATAATTGAACCTTTGCATATTTAGGGTAAAGTTAAATGAGAATAGTAATATTTTTTAACAAATCTATTGTAAATCCTGTGCAAGTCGCGAATTTGTGTGGTACGATTTTTAGTATTACTTCTCTAGTATATTTCCTACATGCCAAAGATTAAAATGCAGCTTTAGCCCACATGTAAGCGGCCGTCGATCAGCTGATAAGCCTCGTATTACCGACCCAAGGCTGAATGAAGCCTCTATGAGTGTCTTAGCAATGCAGGTCAGGTAATCAGAACATGTTGTACTTCTGCCACCTCCACGGTTACATAAGGTTTACATAGATATATCTCGTATAAATACAGAAACAATCCCGAATTGGCAACATTATTGTTTGTCTCTCTATCAAAATATATGACATATGAGCGGGATGTCAACAGTAATGTTGTCCTTTCGGGATCGTTTCTTTAAAAAATCAGGTTATACATGGGTTGCATAAGGAATCGGTTTAAACTAAAAATAATAAGCCATAGCAGTTTTTGTTGATTCTCACAATAATTTTCCTGTGGTATTAGGACGTTTTCCCGACATGTGCCATCAAATAATCTAGTGTCTTTATGTCTATCTGAGTGTTCAACTATCTTTATACGATGAGTGTCTTAGCAATGCAGGTCAGGTAATCAGAACATGTTGTACTTCTGCCACCACCACAGGTTACATAAGCGATCGATTTAAACTAATACTAATAAGTCATTAGCTCTTATTAATTTTACTGCGGAATTTGGACGTTTTCCCGATATGTGCCAAACTAAAAATAAACCTTTCCCTTGAATCACTATCTATCAAAGTGTCTAATGTCTTAATGTATCTCTATCATTTGTGTTTGTGTTCATCTATCTATCTATGTACGAGTATATATTGAAAGAAACCGCATTGAAATTTATTGCGTGGTTTAGGAGGATTTAGCTAGCTGCGGTTCAAGTCAGACTTAGTGAGGTACGCTTTTTACTTTAGGATTGACTCTTCTCTAGCATATTTCCTACATGCTAAAGATTACGTCGATCGGCTAAGCCTCGTATTACCGACCCAATGCTGAATGAAGCCTCGATGAGTGTCTTAGCAATGCAGGTCAGGTAATCAGAACATGTTGTACTTCTGCCACCACTACGGTTACATAACGTTTACATAGATACATGTAAGGTTACACTGAAAAAATCTGTTTGAAATATATATATTTAATAAAAAAAGTTGTACTTCCCATACAATATAATATTCATATATTATAATTTATGATAATTTCAGAAGAGTGTGTAAGCTAATCACAGTCATACAGGTTGCCTAAAGTTGCAATAAGTACACATTACGTCGACACCCGGTGATGCTACGTAAGTAGACCATCCGCAAAAAGATCAAAGTAACAGATATAGTCCGAAAGTATAGCAAAATGAAGTGGTAGTGGGCTGGTCACATCTGTCGTAGAACTGATGGCTGGTGGAGGGCGCGGGTTCTCGAGTGGAGACCACGCCGCGGCATCCATACCGTTGGACGCCGTCCTGCCAGATGGACCGATGACTTAAAGAGAGCAGCTGGATGGCAAAACCGGGATATCGTTCATTGTGGCGTACCCCGGGGAAGGCCTATGTCCAGCAGTGGACTGCTATAGACCGATGTGATGATGACGCTACTCTAAGCCAGTATTGCACAGTAATAACGATACATGGTTTACAAATCTTAAAACTCGTCTAAGTTCAAACAATAAACAACTAGGTATATTGCATATTAGGGTGGGGCGTGTTTTATAAGCACAACATAACAAGTTGTCTGAACATAGCTCGGAGGAAAGTTATAAGTTGGCTTACAACTTGCTCATTAGGAAGTTCCCGCTAGATAGGCTGATAATTACGACCCGGGACGGGCTGGTGGGACCATGGCTTCAATGGCATTCGAGATTCTCACACAACCATAAAAAATATCATTAGCTGTAAGAAAAGTGGCGTATCAAGAGAGAAATATCCAGAGAAATATAAAGAGAGAAATTATGATCAGGATCATTATTGACTTTTTAAACCGCATTGAAATCGATACAGCCGTGGTGGTTCTCATACTTAATGAACAACGGAGCGCTATTTTGGCGCATCATGTATGCGCCTGTGTGATTCAAGGAAATGTCAAGTTTCCCAAAAATCGATGTTGACACAGGTTCAACGCATGAACAATCAACGGATACGACTGTCAATCAACGCAAGTTCTGTATAGCGTCTGTACGTATGTATGTACGTTTGCTTTTAAATCTTTAAAACTGTACAACTTATTTAGATGCAGTTTTTTTTAAATAGATATGAAATAAAGTGATTCAAGAGGATTGTTTTTATGCATTATTCTTGCCGTAAAATCATCAAATTCCCACGGGAAAATGCGTTACAGCGGGCGCAGCAGGGCTAGTACGAGTACGTATTAAATAAGTGTTTTACTGTCTTTCAATAACTACTAACAGATTAAAGATGTAATAATTAACGAGCCGCGTAAATCATGGTCACCCTGATTTCAACGCGTGTTCGTACTACTTACAGACAAACATTGTTTCTTCATTATAGACTAATGTCGGAAAGGAATTGGCTTTTCGGCTATTAATTTGCTACTAGCCCAGTGGTTTTGCCTGCTGTCGACGCTTTTCCTGTAGTAAGATATTTTCATGGTATAAATCAATTATTATCCTACCCGTGGGTGTACGACGTATGGTACCTTAGAATAGCGTCACCTCTATTCTACCCGAGGGTATCGTAAGAGGCGACTAATGGATAAATCCAGGGAATGGGAAGCAGCATTCCCTGTGCTAGCACATCCGTGCCAAACGTGGTGAGATGGTGAGTATGGCAAGTACCACCCGGAGGATGTCAAGCAGTATAAATTAATTCTACTCACTACCCAACTTATCTACTCTGTTCACGACCGACGTGGCGCAGTGGTAGTGCGACTGCCTTACACGCCGAAGGTTCCGGGTTCGATTCTCGGTGGGTCACTCACAAAGTTAATATTTATCACTTTGTGAATTTGTTCCCAGTCTGGTTAGGACATTGCGGGCTGAACCACCCGATTGTCCGTAAGTAAGATGGTTCCGTGTTTCGGATAGCACGTTAAGCCGTAGGTCCCGGTTGCTGTCTATGATCACTTAGACGGCGGTCGTTACACAACCATGTCAGAAGCCTGCTACTTGTAGAAGGCGGTTGAAAAATTCTGACACTAGGGTTCATCGGGTCGTTGAACGACTTGGTATCCCACACGAAAAGAAAGAAAGAAAGAACCACCCATGTTATTCTTACTAAGGTAGAGTACACTATCAAAACCTTTTCAAAATGCAAAAATATAAAAAAAGTAAGTAATTATCAAAATGCAAAAATATAAAATTCGCTGCACATGTTTTAAGGGGCGAACCAGCCCATGAAACTGAACAACTTTCCCAAAGGAACACAGGTCGAAATATGAAAAAAAATTGGGCCTTCCATACAAAATGTACTGGCCGAACAAGTCAATTTGTATGGGGGGCCCAAAAGTTTTTTCATGTTTACATATCGACCTATGTTCCTTAGGGAAAGTTGTACAGTTTCCTGGGTTGATTTGATTCACCACTTAGGCTGGTTTCAGAGCGGCGCGTCTCAGCAGCGCTGCCCAGGCGCGCGCGGCTCGGTCGCGCGCCTGGGTCAGCGCGTTCGCTGTGAAACGACATTCAGACGCGCGCGCTTCGTTGTGGTGTACGGTCGAGTGCAGAGAATCATTATGCCAGCAAACGTAATCACTATATTAGCTATATACGTTATATGGAAAAGAGTGCAACAACGAGGTCTTAAAAGATTGCAAGTCGACGCTACTGGCAATCGAAGGGGATGCGACCGCGGCGCGGCCGAGACGCGGCCCAAGACGCGTCACTATGAAACGCTACATACAATCTAGTGTAATGCGAGGCGCGCGCGGCTGGGCAGCGCTGCCGAGACGCGTCGCTCTGAAACCAGCCTTAAAATATTTGCAGCTAATATTTTTACACCTTATATACCTTAGAAACTGCATTACAAATTTGCTTCTAACGAATAAAACTTGGAAAGAGGGAAACTCTGAATTGTTTAGCATTCTTTTACTACCAATCCCTCATGAACGAGGAAGACAGAAGACTCATTTCAATGTTGAAAATTCTTTTATTCTTTTTTAGGTTTGATGAAACAAGTAGCCGAAGTTGGGTCCACAGAAAGCTTTGCGTTTATTAACTTTGTTTAAAATTTTGTTGGTTGAAAAGGGCGTCCTTTTTGTGGCAGGACTTAAAAGTTGGACAGTGGTGGTTCAGACAGAGTTATGTACATTCTTTTAAAATTTTAGGTAGGAACGAAATTATTATTGGACCAGACAGATACGTGACCAGGTGGTTAGGATACCGGTCTTGCAATCGTGAGACCCGAGTTCCCTTCAGGGGTGTAATGACCAAGATGTTAAAATGGCCATAGTGCTAAAATTACCAAGTCTAACATTGCAAATTGATCATAATTGAATCATGTCTAAAATTGTAAAATTACCATATTCGATCCCCGGTATATATCAATGTGTTTTTACTTACGTACATTACTTACTTACGGTGACGGAAAAATATTATGTTGAAACCCGCATTTCAATAAAATTTTAATTCAGATGATAATTGTATGTGAATTAACTTAGGATACGAGCCAGGTTAGTCTTCGGGTTGCAGAGGTCAGATGGTAGTCGCTCTGTGCGGCCAACCCCGACAGAGAGCGGGATAAGGCAAGGAAAACTACAAAGAAGTTCGTTGACAAGAGATTATTTAGCCCACAGCTTGTCAATTCGTTGGTCTTTTATTGGTGTTTTGTCATATTTTGATAGTATTATGATAAAAAATACTCGTTGTTAGCTAATTTGAGTTATTTATGCTCAGTGTATAATGCCATTTTTGCCCACATTCAAATGTGGCGAAAATCTGTATGCCGGAACATCTTTATATTTTTATACCACACATAAGCACTGTTGCACCCTCGGTGGCTGATAGATGAAACAATGCGGTCTGTGGTTTGTATTTTTTGTGAAAGAACTTGGACGTGCATTGTTCTGAATGTTCAAAGTCAAAGCCCTTTGTAAGTCACTCAAGATAAGTCCCTTTCCTTGTAAGCGGGAACTGAAATTAGGCTTGATAAGAGTAACCATAGCACCCTCTATGGCGCCAACTTCTTAGCATCACTCCCTTATTAATGTTACTCTTCCTTTAGCTTTCAACATTTTCATTGACGGCCTAGGTGGTAATGCGACTGCCTGTGACACAATAAGGTACCGGGTTCGATTCTCGGTGGTTTACTCACAATTGAATTTGGTGGGAATTTGTTCCCAGCCTGGTTAGGAAATTGCCGGCTGAACCACCCGATTGTCTGTAAGAAAGATAATTTCGGATGGCACGTTATCAAAACATACGTATACCAAAGTTTTCGATACACCACCGCTTCTTACACCCGGTATACTTACTAAGTCGCAAGTTAAAATTTCTTCCAAATAATTATGGACACAAAAAGAATTAAGGTTTGTGTGGCAAAGTTTTAGTTTGATAAATGGCCCTGGTCTCGATGACTTACTGAAACTTATATTGGAAAACTTATAACAAAGCGAACAACGCTACAGGAGTACGAACACAGGAAGAGAAAAACAGAGTAGGTAAAAGGTAAGAACTTATATGTAGAATTTGCGCCACGCATAAGACACAGCACTTTTGATTTAGTAGATTAGAGTGAACGCGGCGTCGGGCGTTTTGGATCATCTGCGTGTACTTCATTTTACTTCAAACGGTTCAGATGAAGTGAATGAACTACTTTCCGGTCCGAAATATGCGTACCCGCTCGAACAAAACGCGCGACGCAGATTTCGCTGTTAGGTCTGGCAGAGACTATCAGTGAGATGTTTGGCAGTCGACGTTACGAGAATATTTCATTAGTATGTATAAATCAGAAGATAAACTCTATCGTAGCTTGATCGTAGTTTAATGAAATAAATTGGCTAGAATGACATATGTCTCTCATGATTGTCTGGCAAAGCTCGGTAGGTAAAAATAACTGAGTTATAATAGTAGGTAATGATATTTACCGCAGCGTTGGATAATCATTGCGTTGTCGTAACAGAGGTCTCAAAGCCTATCTTGGCGAAGCGGAAACCATCACCAGGACTATCACCAGTCACCAATGTCTATGCTGCTTCTTACTTCTACTGTGGTAGTCGGGAAATCTAATTGAGGCATCCAACTTCGTAGAACTGCTACCACGCGTCTCAGTAAGCTAGACTTGGCCGAATTGCAAAGAATATTGTACAAGTAGATTATGTAAAATTTTATCACTAAGCCAAGGGTACCTGAGCCCATAGATACATAATCCATAACTAAGGCACTTTCACACTCAACGTCCAACGCAACTGAAAAATAGCGCTGTGCTAACGGATCCGTCTGTCAAATCCATACTAGAAACGTCACTCCCCATACAAAAACACCACTCGACGGATGTTCCAACGCATAACCACTGCGTTGCTTGACGACACATCCGTTAGCGCTGCGCTAGCGCTGCTTCGTGCCAAACGACGTAATTTTGCCTGACATTTTAATCGTGCGTCGTGCGCTATCACTACGTTGGTTCAGCGTAATTTTAGCTTCCTTTTGACGGATGTCAGAAATGCGCTGCGTTTGACGTTGAGTGTGAAAGAGGCGTCTGGTTCAGTGACCCACAATGGCTCTTGACCTCCAAAACGAGCTTCCTCCGCTGATCCCTGTCCTGTGCCACCTTCACCCAATTTCCTGACTATACATAAGCCATCCATCATTTATTCTGTAGGTAGTAGTTATTATTTATTTATTTTACCATTTATTGTACACAAGAAATTTTACAGGATAAAACATAAATAAAATGGACACAACAGGCACTGCTTATCTCTAAAAAAGAAATTTCTTACAGCAGACCTCATCATCATCATCATCATCATTAACAGCCTATTGTAGTCCACTGCTGGACATAGGCCTCTCCTAAAGCACGCCACTGAACCCGGTCTTCGGCTTTACTTCTCCAGTCACTGCCCGCAGCTTTGCGTATGTCGTCGCTCCACCTTGCCACAGGGCGTCCTACGCTACGTTTGCCGATACGCGGTCTCCACTCAAGGACCAGCTTACCCCAGCGGTTGTCGGTCCTTCGGCAGATATGACCAGCCCACTGCCACTTCAGGTTGCTAATACGCTGAGCTATGTCGGTCACTCTAGTTCTCTGTCGAATTACTTCGTTTCGGATACGATCCCTTAGAGAAACCCCGAGCATAGCTCTCTCCATAGCTCGCTGAGCGACTCTCAGTTGGTGGACCAGTCGTACCGTGAGTGTCCACGTTTCGGCTCCGTATGTCATGACAGGTAGTACGCACTGGTTGAAGACTTTCGTCTTAAGGCATTGCGGTATTGGCGACGAAAAGACTCGACGGAGTTTTCCGAATGCTGCCCAACCCCGCTGTATTCTTCTATGGACTTCCTTCTCAAGGCTGTTTCTACCTAGTTGGAGCGTTTGCCCTAGGTAGACATACTGTTGAACAACTTCGAGTTGGATTCCATTTACAGCAACCGGTTCCGGATCAACGTGTTCGTTGAACATGACTTTGGTTTTATCCAAATTCATCCGGAGACCGATGCGGCGAGAAGAATCAGCTAGGTCATCCACCATTCGTTGTAGGTCTTGCAGCGTTTCTGCCATAATGACGATGTCGTCTGCAAACCGTAAGTGAGAGATGTACTTGCCGTTTATATTAATACCACGACCTTTCCAGTCCAGCGTCTTAAACATATCCTCCAGAGCGTTAGTGAACAGTTTCGGGGATATGACGTCCCCCTGTCTCACTCCTCGATGGAGATGGATAGGTTTAGTCCGCTGGTCCTGTACTTGTACGGTCATTGTGGCGGCTTCATACAGACATCTCATCACTTCGATGTATCGCCAGTCGACTTGGCAACGCTGCAAAGACTCCAGAACAGACCAGGTTTCGATGGAGTCGAAAGCTTTCTCATAGTCCAGAAACGCTAAGCACAGGGGCCGATTGTACTCTTGAGACTTCTGTACAATCTGCCGTACCGTGTGAATGTGGTCTATGGTGCTATAACCCCTTCGAAACCCGGCCTGCTCGGGAGGCTGAAATTCATCGAGTCTTCGCGCAAGACGGTTCGTGATGACCCTGGAGAACAGTTTGTAAACATGGCTCAAAAACGAGATCGGGCGGTAGTTCTTCAATAGGGTTTTGTCTCCTTTTTTGAAGAACAGTACCACCATGCTTCTGTGCCATGCCTGCGGAGTTCTCCCATGGAAGAGAACGGAGTTAAAGAGCTGTTGGAGCTGTTCCAATAAGGGAGTTCCTCCAGCTTTTAGGAGCTCTGTCGTGATCCCGTCCTCCCCTGGGGCTTTTCCATTTTTCAACTGTTTCAGGGCCATTTCGATCTCGTCTCGGCTGATCTCGGGCAGGTCCTCGGTGAAGTGGCGTGTGAGGGTGGCTCTGCAATCCTCAGTATCGGGTACGGGCTTTGAAGCTTGCGAGGCGTAGAGCTTGCCATAGAAATCTTCCACTTCCGACAGAACCTCCGGCTTGGATGCGACGACTTCCCCAGATTCAGTTGTCAGCTTCGTCAGGTGGCTCCTACCCAAAGGCCGTGCGAACACCTTTGGTCCCCGATTCTGCTCAATTGATTTTTCAATCAAGAGCGTGTTTGCGGATCGGAGATCACGTCGCACGAGCCTCTGGATGGCTTTGTTGCGCTCTTGACTTTTCGTCGAAGCTGACAATGGGTCTGTACGTCTCTCTTCCATTAAGCTGAGAGTTTCCGTCGAAAGTTTGGACTTTTTGCTCTTACGTCTAATCTCGCAGAACTTCGTCCCTACATTCCTGAGAATTTCCACCACCTCTTCGAGTTTCTGGTCAACGTCATCTGTGGTTTCCAAGGCAGCGAATCGATTTTCCAATTTTAATTGGAAAGTTTCGGACCCTACCACGGTTTGGAGTAGATTCGGTCGGAGAGTGGACTTCACCAGGCGGGCTCTTTCAGCTTTGTAGTTAATATCCAGAGTGCCCTGAACAAGTCGGTGGTCGCTTCCGGTATTAAACCTGGTGACCACTGTGACATCCCTGAATATGCGCCGTTTGTCCGCGATGATGAAGTCTATCTCATTTTTCGTCACAGTATCGGGGCTTTGCCACGTCCACTTCCTTTTGGGCTTCTTTTTGTAGAATGAATTCATCAAAAAGAGGCTCTCTTTTTCGAGGAAGTTGACGAGCATTTGCCCCCTGTGATTTCTACTTCCAAAACCGTAGTTGCCCATACTCGATTCGCCGCAAGTCTGTACTCCCACTTTAGCGTTAAAGTCCCCCATAACAACGTTGTAGTGAGCTTTGGAGGTGGTATGTAAGGCTCTGAGATATCTTCATACATGCTTTCCACCTCCTCGTCCAAGTGTGTCGAGGTCGGTGCGTAAACCTGGATAACCTTGAGGCTGTACCTCTCGGTTAGCTTAATTATGAGGTACGCAACCCTGTTCGACACACTTGATATCTCTACAACGTTGGCACAGAGAACCTTATTAACCAGAAATCCGACGCCACCTTGGGAGGGCTGATCTCCTTCTCGGTAATACAGAAGATGGCCCGATCCCAGAGTTATGGTGTCCTCCCCCTCTCTTCGGACTTCACATAACCCTAGAATGTGCCACCTTATGTGCTTCAGCTCCTCTTCTAATTGCGCCAGGTGTTCGTCCAGTCGTAACGTGCGTCCATTGAACGTAGCCAGGGTCAGTTTGGGTTGGCGGCCGATCGTGACCCGGTGATTCTTAGCACCCCCTGACCCGCCGTTACCATCACCGCCGCCTTGGCCAGGAATAGCGGGGCGGCCGGGGACTGGGGGCCTTGGTCCGATGGCTTGTTCCATGAGGGTTTGCCTTTAAAAGATAATCGCCCCGCCAGGCGTGCGTCTTCGCGATCGCAGGACGCAGCTCCTCGCACCGGTGATGCTGCTGCCCATCACCGGTCTGTGACATTTAGCTACGCCATCATTTCGAAATGGTTAAACCGCCATTTGCCGGTCGCCAGAGCCTCGTTCGCTGTTCGGCAGGATGCACCGCGGGCAGGTGAGGTTGGCTTGGAGCACTGAGCTGGTGTTTGTGCCCCCTTACACCCCAGACAGCAGACCTAGAGGAGAGAAATGGCATGAAATGGAAGTTATTTTTTATAATACATCCATTGTTTTGATCCTGTAGGTGGTATTTATTTTTGCCTGGCTTGAAAAAAGCATTTCAATTTGTTTGGTATCATGTGTGCGGTATTTTTCCTCCTAAAACAAGATAATAATGTAAGGATATGTAGGTGGGTATCTATACTCAAATTACCTAGCCAATCTCTACGAATACCCAGATATCGATTTGAACAGGTATTATTGTATGCCGTGTGATGCCGGCTTAGAATAATATTACCCCAGCTTCTTCCTGCGGGTGTCGTAAGAGGCGACTAAGGGACTCCAGAGTATTGGTGTAATTATTTCAATTTTTAGGCGACAGGCTGACAACTTGTCACTAAAGCAATACAGATGTTTTCTGAAACAACCTTGGAAAACAATCCTCAAAAATGTCAGACGTGGCAATAGCGACCGTATTTTAACGGCCGTTATTGCTCTGCCAACCCAGCAAGGGATATAGGCGTGATATGTGTGTATTATTATTTTTTATAATTTATTCTGTGATAGGATATCTGACTAGGATCTAAATAATCTTCGCCGGCCATTTTTAAAAGGAAAAGACGTAATCGGAATGAAAAAGTGGTCCAAAATTTTCGTAGATAAAAAAAATACACTATTTCCATTCTGCAACAGAATTATATCGTGATCACAATAACTGCAGTACAAATATTCCTATCATGGTCCTAATTTTGAAAATTCTACGATAAAAGGCTAGCGTGACCAGCAAATATCTGCCCTTAAATCGAATTCCCTACAGATTGGCTTTTAACTCCTCTTAAGGCGACGACGTGGGCGTAGAGATTATCCTCTAAGGCCATGTGTACAGGGTACGTTTGAACATGGTGTCGATTCGATTCTCTCTTAATTAAACATAATGCTGTTTATAGCTCATTCGCTCAGATAGTGTCGCGACCAGCGTAAATAGACCTCAACGCTTGATACACGCAAGTACGGGCGCATACTGACAGTTACGCTGGTCGTGACACTATGTAAGCGGATGAAGTAAAAGTAAAAACAAACACAAATTCACACAATACACATTCTAATTAAAATTTACGAAAATTAAGATGTTTTCACTATTCATAGTTATAATCTAACAGGATTTTACCGACAAGTAAAATAATTGTGATAGTAAAGCGTCCCCTTAAGAGCAGAAGGCAGCTAAATTGTCTGATCGTTAAGGGACGGTATTGGAGGAAATGGACCCCATTAATATCGGGGCACCACAAGTCACTTCACTATCCTGGAGACGACCTTGAAGTGTTTACTGGTCACTTAATGGACCCATTCCGATAAGGTTCAGTAGGTCTACAAAACCACTGCTGGACATGGATCGTCACCAATAGGGTTGTAGACTGGCTGGTCGAATGAGCTACTTTTTAAAACGATCCAAAACTGTATTTTGTATAAAAATAGCAATGTAAGATGTCATATAATACTATTTTGGATATCGTCTGAATACAGTAATTTTTCTGTTTATGAATTAATACCGTGTGATGCCGGCTTCGAATAGCATCACCCCATTTCTTCCCCGTGGGTGTCGTAAGAGGCGACTAAGGGACTCGAGGATTTCACGTGTATTACAACTTTTAGGCGACAGGCTGACAACCTGTCACTATAGTGCTACACAAATTATCTTAACCGGCCCTCAATTTGTCAGACGTGGCGATAGCGACCGTATTTTTGCGGTCGTTAGCGCTCTGCCTACCCCGAAAGGGATAAAGGCGTGATATATGTATGTATGTTAATTAAAACTTTGAATATTTTAAAAAATTATGATTGAAGTTCGTAGTATTTTTGGAAAAAGTTTTAGGCGTGACTCAGTCCACAACCGAATTGGGGGTATTTCATTTTCTCACCACGCTTGGCGGGCGGATTAGTTACACTCGCTAGGTAGATATTCACTGGGATTGCTGCTGCCCATTCCCTGAATCCATTCCGTGGCATTTACAACACCCACAAGTAGAAATGAGATAATAAGCACGTGCGGCGCCAAAGCAACTGATTTAGGCCCATCGTACAAACTGCCGAGACTTAGCGAGGGTCCCTGATTTCTTTGCCATATTGAGAGCAAGAACCGCATCTTTCTGGGCGCGTGTGAGAGGCAGCACCAACACCATTTTGGCGTTGGTTGCTGAAGACTTCTCGAACCCATTTACCAGGCACTGGTCCTCCATGCACAGGTGTGGGAATGGGGAAATATAATTTTAATTTTAGTGGATAAGTGTTTTAACTATTATTTTATTTTATTTTACTTTATTTTATTTTGTATTGTATTTAATTTATAACTATGGGTTTTTATTGCCTGAAATAAAGATTTATTATTTTCTTGTAGTTGAATCTACTTATCTCGACATGAAGAATATGTCGGTGTATACAAAACCAAGTACGGGCTAAGCCAAGTGACTTGGTTCTGATGCTACATCGGTTTCTGTTTGGAAGATGGTCGCATTTGTGAGGAATCGCCGGACTATAGAGCATGTGTGACAGATTTTTGCATGTTTACGTATGTTGATTTTGGGAGTTTTAATTCACCTATTGCCTTGTGCAGTGTTTTTGGGATTTATTATTATTATTATTATTATTAGTGCCGTGTGTTGCCGGTTTAGAATAGCAGCACTCCAATTTTACCCGTGCGTGTCGTAAAGACCGGTGAAGGGATAATCACAGCAGCGATCACTGTGAACCTAACATCTTGCACTGCACTGCCAAACAGGTGAGTATAGCAATACCCCCCGAAAGGGGAACGCCCATGTCCAGCTGTGGACTATTGTTTCTGTTAAGATTAAGGGTCTGACTGGCAGTGGGTCCAATAAATGTGGAAGGAAGTTTCATGTTCGACATACGGATTGGCCGGATTAACCGTAGGCCTTATTTCTACCCGTGGGTGTCGTCAAAGGCTCCATCAGAAACTCGAAGGGTTATTTCCAAAATAAATTTTGAAACTAGTACAAGTGCTCAATTTTTGAAGTTGTGATTTCCGACGTCGCGTCGCGCGCGACTAACGACTAACCATTCGTATCTTACACTTCTTGCTAATCAATTTGTTACTGTCTAGGATGTGTTGGTATTGTTAAAGGTATGAGTGAATGGATTTAAGTAGGTAGTAGAATTTGATATAGACACTATTTGTAGCAGTTTTCGAATGTGGCAGTCCCCTACTAATAGTGCTTGTGGCACACGTTTTACTAAATTTATCAATTCACACACACCCACATTAAAATTCACATATCCCATATACGACGGGTTGAAATTGTGATACTAGTGGTAAGAGTAATTGTTGTGGACTTCCGTGCACGATATCCAAAATCATACATTCAGAAATTGAGCTCCTAGTGTTCGGAATTCATGAAGTTTCACTAAATTGCGATTATTAATCCTTTGACGGTATTTCGGACTCAATAGCTGTTTAGAACTATGGAAATGGAAATTCTGAAACAATAAATCTTAAACTTCTTGTATAGAACAAACATTTAAGGGACCAACATATTCTGGTCTTTCGTGTGTTTGTTATAAAGACCAGAATAGTTTGATATCCTCAATGGGAAAGAAATATGCTGCTTACGGATATTATCCGCTTATTTTTTAGCTTGTTATTAAAATCGGAGCAGTACATAAATTGTTCGTGACCGTTTTTCTTCTTTTGGGACACCCAGGCGTCCAACGACTCGATGATGATGGTAATCGTTGTATCAGTATCATGAGAACGATCAGTTCCACAGACCAAAAATTACATTCGTGTCGCTGGGGGTGGCTGCATGATTACTTTTCTGGTCTGTGGCTAGCTTATAACAAAACAAACAACAAATCCATAAGTAGGTAATAATTTTTATAAGTAAAGTTTCGGATCACTTAGCCTAGCCTTGTCATGTTTGTGTGTTCCCGCGACGTTTTGAGCCAATCGGTGGTTCTTCGTCGGACGGAGAGTAGTGCGTGCCTAGACGTCCACGCCGCGCTTTCGAGTCACGACTAAAGTAATTTTTTATAATGCAAATCGAGTAAATGTTTAAATTTTTTTAGAAAGTGGGTGCTTTGCTTACTTTATCTACTTACCTAATTCAATATAGTCCCCCCACCTCAAAATCTTTCCAACTATCCCCATTTCTTATTTGATCCGATCGAAAATCCGCCTTGATATACGGTTATAGTCATAGTTTCCGACATGGTTTGGACCGTTTACCTCGAACCGGAAAAATTTATGTCCCCCATAATGCGATACACCGACCTCAAAGAGGTTTAACCTTTTCTTGTTTTGGCAAACGAATCGAATTTCGATTGGAAACTTTAAGTATAGTGGGGCACCTTAAGAAGATGGTTAATATACTGGATGGCCCTTATGGTGATGAAGGCCTTTTATACACTTAACGCTCAACGCAACCGTAGCGGTCTGTCAGCATACTAAAACCGTTCAACTGTCGACGCAGCCGCGGCTGCGTCGATGGCGGTTAAGCGGTTTTACTATGGAGATTGACATTTCTATTTAGTATGGATCTGACAGAATGCTTCGTTATTTTAGCGCTGCGTTGTGCGTTATGTGTGAAGCATTAAAACACTTATACCTTACTATGGGGTATTTAAATCACCCCCCCCCCCCCCCCCAAAATTAGTAGTTTCCTTGTTCAGTAAAGTTACGACGGTAATTCTGAACTCTCTCTCCTTTCGTGTTGGATACCGAGTCGTCCAATGACCTAATGTACCCGGTAATTATGATGAGGGATGATTAGATATAATGCAGTATGCATTACTGTAGGAATATTCATCTAACGGCTAACCAAATTAGACTTTATCTCGCAAAATAATCTCTCAAGATCGTTCCGAATTTATCAACGCTGATTGATGCAAGAATTCGACTCCATCTACCGTGGATGTTTGAATCCAAGGTAATATTTGATATGCCACGTCCATAGCGTTAGAAATTTTTCATTTGATAGCCATAGCTCGGAATGTTTTTTATCCTATTACTCAAATTTTTCTCCAAATTTTCTACGTCGGCGTCTCGAAACGCCAAAACAAGAATTTTGTCCATGACTTTTTCTCGAAGATACTTTTATAGAGCGCGCATTTTTATCAGTAGAATATTTTCTGGCTGTTAACGTATCTCATAGAGCGTAGAGGGCAATTCACGGAAATGACGATTCTTTATAGGGAAAGAAACGTTTCTCTCCGTGTAAAGAAACGTAATTTGCTGATTAGCTGATATAGCGAAAATTAACGTGTCAATGTCGCCAGAAGTCTTTAATGACACATATTATGGCTTGGCATTCCCTATTTATTCTATGTAGTGCGAATACCTACCTAATTTTATCGTAATATCCGCTAAATTGTTTGAATTGAAATGAACATATCAAAATGAGTAATTTAATTACGTAGCAAGCTCATTCAATGTTTATTTAAATCGGTCGTAGCTATCCACGATTCCCACATCCATGTCTCTAATGCATGTTTATCCGATACGGCTGCAATGGTACATTGATAGATGCGATATTTACCGTTTATTTCCGCTCCTAAGAGATGTTAGGAGCGGAATACGTAGATATATATTTACTCAATCGTCTATAAAATACAACAGTAGATCAACATATTCGTGATTTTCTAGAGAAATTGTATTCTACATCGAAGAAATGTCGACTTTTTTTGGCAAGAGAATAACAGGGCGACCAACTATACACGATTTGCACGATACAGTGCAAATAAAAGTTTGTGGCAACTGCAAGTTGATGTGGAGTCTTCTGCCAGCTGGTAGACCGATCCCGCTTGTTGTTTTTTTACGCCTCAATAGATGGCGTTGTTAGTTTCTAAAACTCACAAAAACAGGTGAAAGACGTTTTTGAAAATTAAAACCTTCCTACCTATCTTATACTGCATGGGTTCATCCAGGATTTACCTACATCACATGGCTGGAATTGTGCTAAGCAAAAATTGGAACAATCAGCAACAGGAATTTGGCCGGAAGTTGGAAAAAAACAGTGATTTCCGGTTTTCCATTCCCGAGGTACCTACTTTTTACGTTATGTGGCATCGTACCGGAACTGACGGCAAAATTTTGCGCTTTGTTATCCTCTATGCCTCTCCTAAATAACCGGAAGTACTTGGTCATCATCACATCACTCATCATCATCACTGGGAAACTGGAATCACCGATTAGGCCTATTGTTACCTAATGTACATAAGTATTTAAGGTGTAAAAATATTAGCTCCAAATATTTTAACAGGTGAATCAGCCCATGAAACTACAATTTTCCCCTAGAAATATAGGTCGAAAAATGAAATTTTTTTTGACCTCCCAAACAAAATTGAGTTGGTCGCTTAGTAGTTTTGTATAGGAGGTAAATTTTTTTTTTTAGTCTCTGAACACCACGCGGCCCACCGTGTAGGCCAAATAAGTACCATCCATTTTTGCGTGGCGATCGAAATGTGTTGCATTTTTCAGTAAAAGTAAAGTTGTTCAATTTCATGGGTCGTTCACCCCTTAAAATATTTGTTGCCAATTTTTTTAACACTTTGTCTGAAATTCCCTGCTTACGAAATTTCGTGAAAATGGTTGGAACCTAAAACATACTTACAAAAGCTTAAAGATTTTATCGTGAAACGAGAAGCTAAAGCGCAACTTAGAGGTAACTGATAAAACTTGGCAATCTACACCTTACTTTTAAGTAGAAAGTTAACCTCTTTCCAAAGTTTTTCACCCTTTTTCTTTAACACCTGATAAAGTTTATCACTGAGTGAGGAAACGCCTGTAACTTGCTTACGAGCAAAGTAGAAAGCCGGATGGCTTCCTAACAACTGCTTTGCAAGTTGAGTTATATGACCACTATTGGCCACTTTTCTTTCAATAATCGTCTTTTGTAAGGCCTTTTTCACATAAAACGCACAAAGCAGTGCTAGAAGTTTGCCGTGTGATGCCGGCTTAGAATAGCATCACCCCACATCCTTCCCGCGGGTGTTGTAAAAGGCGACTAAGGGACTCGAGAGTAATGGTGTATTTCAATTTTTAGGCGACAGGCTGACAACCTGTCACTATAGTGATACACATGTTCTCTGAAACAACCTTAAAAAACAATCCTCAAAAATGTCAGACGTGGCGATAGTGGTCGTATTCTTACGGCCGTTGACGCTCTGCCTACCCCGCAAGGGATATAGGTGTGATATATGTGTGTGTGAGCAGTGCTAGAATAATGCACCCGGAACGCAGCAGTCGGCCAGAACCACTAGAAACGTCAATCCCAATATTAAAACCGCTCAACCGCTGTCGACGCAGCTGCGTCGAAAGCGGTAGAGCAGTTTTTGTATGGGATTGAAATTTCTAGTATAGATCTGAGGACCACTGCGTTATTTAAGCGCTGGGTTGTGCATTAAGTGTGATATTGGCCTTATAATATTCACCCTACTAAGTAAGTACTATTATTTATTCTGTAGTAGTGATCTACGACGATCACAATAACAATACCTCATCAATCATCATTATCCATATTCTGGAGTTGGGCTTTCGATTTTAGTACTCATAAATTCAGTTCAGAAAATCGTACCCATCTACAAGTTAGTTTCTCGAAGTAGAAATCGTAATGCCAAAACTGCCTAAAAAGCCCACACACTTACACCTTTATCACATGCGGGGTAGGCAGAGCGTTAGCGATCGTAAACCTACATTCGTTATCGCCGCGTCTGACAAGTACTGAGGGTCCTTTCAGATTATTCGTGTGTCACTGTAGTTGTCAACCTGTCGCTTAAAATTATAATATACATGAAACCATCGAGTCTCTTAGTTGCCTTTTACAACACCCGCTGTAAGAAATGGGGTGATGCTATCCTAAGCCGTCATCACACGGCAGATCATCAATCATCATGGTCCATATTTTGAAGTTGCGCTTTCGATTTAAGTATTCATAAATTCAGTTTAGAATATCGTACCTAGCTACTTCAAATTAGTTTCTCAAAGTACAATAATAAAGCCAAAACCACCTAAAAAGCCAACACACGATCGCATTAATTTAAACAAGCCCAAAACAAAGGTTGCGTCCTCGCTGGCGACTGTTCTGATGAGGGCAACAGGCATCCATTTGGTGGTGGAATCAGTCACAGGAGCAATTCAATGCATTTAAATGACGCGTTTACAGCAGACGACCCACACGGCACGCCGGAATCGTATGTCAACGCGGTTAGCGGGCTGTGCAGACGGGCGACATGACGCAATCGCGTGTCAACATGGTTAGCATGCGACTCTAAATAGTTACAGTACAGGAGACGACCCTTCCGGCACGCCGGAATCGTATGTCAACGCGGTTAGCGGGCTGTGCAGACGGGCGACATGACGCAATCGTATGTAAACAGGGGTATAGTTGCCGGCACGAGTTAAAAGCCCTGGGTGGAAAGTTGCGGGGGCAGGGTCTACGCGGTGCGGGGAATGAGGTTCGACAGAGGACGTGCCAAACACGAAGCGTTATTGGATAATTTGACATCATCGGTCTGTCATCGGGACTCGTACAGTCTGACAAAGCAAGACTTTATACCATTTTAATTTACATTTAAACGATGATCATTATTCCCTACCTACCATTACCCATCATTATCCCAGACAAAGGTAAGGCAATCACATCTTACTCTTAAGCAAGGTAACATTAATCTTAGGTTTGTAATATTAGGTTTATTATAAAAGGGATTCGAATTTCGCGCCTTGCAGAGGTTACTCTATAATATGCGCGACCGTACGGGTTTGCCCCACCAGTTCCAGCTCAGGGACTTTAATTTGTGTCGGCAACTATAACATGCCACTCTACATCGTTTCAGGAGACGACTCACACGGCACGTCGGAATCGTATGTCAATACGGTTAGCGGGCTGTGCAGACGAGCGACTGAGGAGGACCACACGATAGCGCTGTCGTATATTCAATTCAATTCGATACCATGCTCATATTTTTTCGTCATTCATCTCTCGTTCAAATGAACTAAGAAAGTTTATTTAAATGTACAAGGTCCCAATATACATTCTTTATTTTTTTTTATACTTACTGTGATTAACCACGCAAAAGTGTAAATGGAGCTTAAGGCTTTGGCGCAAGCATTATTGAATTTTGTTAAATCAAAATCGCACGTCTGCAACGCACCTAACGGCCCTAAGTGAAATTGGCTGATCTGATTATGGTAACACACACACTTGCCCCAAATCGAATGTAAGTATAATCGTGGTTTTCTCGCTTCAAGACTCGAAAAGGATGATAAGTAGATTTTATTATTGTTTTATGAATAAAATATAATACTTTTTTATTTTTATTTATATTTTGCTGTTTCAAAATTTTGTATTGAACGTTTTTAGTTTATTGCGCATACCCAAAGGGTCAAAATGAGACCCTATCACTGAGACTTTGTATGGGAGGTCCAAAAATTTTCTCACATTTCGACGTATGTTTCTTGGGAGAAGTTGTTCAGTTTCATAGACTGATCACCCCTTAAAATATTTGCAGCTAATATTTTTATACCTAATATCTGAGTATGTACGGGAATGTTACATAAAAGGGACTATTTGCTTAATCTAATCCGAAGAGGGAATAAAGTATTAACCCCGGAGCGTACGGATAGAACTAAATATCCGTAACAAGACGGTTATTACATTAAATTAACAAAAGAAAAATGTAAACACACTTTCCCAACGAAATAAGAAGTTGAATATACAAAAGTGACTAGGGTAACCACGCTAAGTAGTAATAGTGAAAATTTAGGATATCTGATACTTATAGAAAGAGACTTACCTGTAAACTTTGATGCCTGGATTTCATCGGATCTTTGTACTCGGTGTCCGCATGAAAAGAGAGAGTTAAAAAGCCCAGCCTTTTCTTGAAATGAGTAGGTACTTAAAAAAACTTTCGTCCAAAGTGGTAGAAGTGCACTTAGCTACATTAATCTCCAGGCTCGCATAACCAGCTGTAGAGTATTGCCGCTCGAATAGGTCATATTTCACAGATATCAAACCCATACGAAAGGACATGTCAACAAAGAAAAATAAACCATAAGTCAAAGCATTAACATGATTTGGACGGCTGTCAAATATGGCCTATTCGAATGGCTTTACTATAGGCTTATTTATGATGTGCCACTGTCAAGTCATTGTGACTTTGGTTTTATCCTTTGTGTCAAAATAATATAAATTAAAAATAATAATTTAAAAAATAATTTGTTTTGATAAAAATCCATGCGATTTGACACGATTGAAGGCTTCTCAAAAATGCAAATCATAAACTTACATCGTAATATTGTTTTTTTGATGCGCTGAAGTCCAGCTCAGTCAGTCAACGGTTTTGACGCAACAGCTGAAGTTGTATTAAACAAAAGCTAAGTCTTGTGACACCAGCGTTAAAGTCCCTAGCTTATCAAATTGCTTGGTCACCCTACACGCGACTACAAAACACGGCCTAATTGGAACACAGCGATGTATGGACTTCATAACAACACTCCTTAACAATACAATTAGTAACGTTATTTCCTTAACATTTTCACTGCCGACAAACATGCAAACGGCAATGGATTTTAGTTCAAGAGTTTATATGTAGGTAATACTAGCAGGTGCCGGCGGCTCAGCCCGCGTGAAAGTCGGTTTTAAAAATCATCCCGTGGCATCCTACAGTAAATTTATCAAGATAAAACTATCCTATATGTTTATCCAAGTTACCTTCTATGTGTGTGCTAAATTTCATGAAAATCGGTTCAGTGTATTTTGCGAACAAACAATATGTTTGTTAAATTTCACATTTATAATATTAGTACGATACTAGAAGTACAATCAAATCCTAACCCTCATGACAAATTAAACTTCTAATTTTCTGATTTTTATGTGATCGCAAGCGACAAGCCCGAAAAAAATATGTTGTGCTATCCAATAAAGATAACTGCATGTAGAAAAGTAATAAATATTCCATGGCAAAACGATAACAGCCTTGAAAAGGGCCCATACCCCTGTCTTTTGTTTTGAAGGAATCATTTGTCAGTGCCACAAGGGCCTTCGGATCGGGTCATCGAGAGCCTTGGGCAAGGGCGCGTCTGCAAACCAATCGACACTAATGACATTCTTGCAGTGATAGGATCTATTCGAACGACTACGATTTTTGAAGCACGCAACTATCTTTCTTTTCAATTAAGTGGTTCATGCAATGTCCAATCCAGACTGGAAACAAACTGACAAAGTAAAAAATATCAATTTTGTGAACACCGCAAGGATACGATCTATTCAATAATTACAGTTTAGATAATTTTAAACTGTAAGTTTATTGAATAGATAGTTAAATAACTTTTTTCCTTTTTTCTGTTTGTCTGTTATGGATACCGCTGACTTTGCGAATGCCCTACCGGGAATCGAACTCCGAACGTTTGCACTTCTGCACCAAACCGGTCGTAATCGTAAATACGAAAGAAAGTAGGATAACTTTCTCGACAGAATGTGGGTCATACAAGAAAAATAACGGAAATAGTCAATAAAAATGCGTAGAAGGCAACAGGATAAGAGCAAAAATATGACAATGTTAACTTTTGATAAGACCTTTTGCCAACATGGTGTTATACTTATAAACCTTCCTCATAAATAACTTTATCTATTAAAAAAAACGGACTTCCTTTAGGAGGGTTTAGCGGTGTTCATGACAGACAAACAGACAGAGAAACGCAAAAAGGTACTCGATTTAAGACCTTATTCACATTTAACGCACAACGCAGCGCTAAACGCATCCGCAACGCAGCGGTCAGTCAGATCTTAACGTCCACAGCTGCGTAATTTTGACGTCTACAACGGTTGAGCAGTTTTAGTATGAATATGACAGATTGTTGCGTTATTTTAGCGCTGCGTTGTGCGTTAAGTGTGCAAAAGGCCTTATACTAAGTATTGGTTGATGATAAAGTCATATGCTTACACGTCTGTTACATAAATTACATATATACAAGCATAATGTTCTCTTCACGGGTCGTTAGACGCAATTAAGTCAAACCTTTCACAAGGATCACACATATGCTGCAAGATTATGCGGTTTTTGACAGACAGCAAGCGAAGACCACTGCAATGCGGCGTCGTGCTAGTATCATGATCTGCGACTCTACATGACTTCGACAGCTGTTCATATCAAAACATAATCGAGAGAAGAGTGGTCGGGAAAGTTGACCTGGTGTCTATTGTTCCATACTACATATTTCCTATGTATTTTATTGTGTACAATAAACGGTTAAATAAATAAATACAGAATGTTTTGGAAAGGGCGTTTCTATGAAATCTCATAGAACTACTTTCCTCAATTAAACCATGCATACATAGGTACTTAGACTTACATCATAAACATAATCACGCTTACATCCCTCGCGGAGTTAGCATAGCGTGAATAACTGTAATAATTTTACGTCTGATATACCAATATTTGAGGGTTCTTATCGAGAAATCGCGTATTACTAGTGACCGGTTTACGGGATGTCTGCCTGTCACCTAAAATTGTAATACCTATAGTAAACAAAATTTCCTAACTCGTGTCTTAAGAAAAAAAATGGATATTCCTCTGAGCCGGCCTCATATGGCAACCAATCAATTTAACCAGGCTGGCACAATACCGAAATATCGAGTGGCGTGTGTGAGAACCACTTTTATTTATACGGAAACCAAGGGTATTGGTTTGACAGCCCATTTTAATAAAGACAAATCTTCTATTCGTAGTTAAGGGGAGGATATGAGCCTCATGCGATTAATTTGCCGGGTTTTTGACCCTTTGTGAGTCGTAATTATACAAATATCTATTGAAAATATAAAAACTAAGTATATTACTATTAGGACCGGTGGCCTAGTTCTAAATGGTTAGGGCAAACTATTTGGGACCTGAGTCTTTTCGAGAGTGGTTTTAGTATAGAAATTGACGTTTCTAGCATGGATCTGACAGACCGCTGCGTTACGTATGCGTTATTTAAGCGTTCCGTTGTGCGTTAAGTGTGAGAAAGGCCGTAGCCCGTAGCCAATAGTGACGTTTTCCTATGCTACGCTGACACGTTTCGTAGTAAGGGTCTACGAATCCAGCTACGACATTTTAGTCTACGATCATCATACTCAAAGATCAAAATGAACCAAAATGTATGGATAAGATAATCTAACATTTTTTGAAATTTTACAGTTGATAGTATAGTTGCTCGTAGTAAGTAAGAACTTCGAGATAAATCAATCTTCTACAAAATAAGTTTCTCGTACAGTAAAACTCAGCAGAGTTAAGTTAGACAGTTCTTAAACCGCATGCATAAGATTTATATTGGCGTTTGCGTGTCTAACCGGATATGAGGTTGACTGTACATAAATCTAGATGACTTCATAAAGCAAAGTCGTTTCTCGCGTCTGTCCTTACAAATGTCTGCAGCTAAAACTACACAAAGTGTTTCGATGTTTTTTTTCATGGATAGAGTTATTCAAGAGGAAGGTTTTTGTATATAAAAAGTGCCGTGAAAATGTCTAATTCACACGGGAAAGGGAGTGCAACCGCTGGGCGTCCCTAGTGCTGTATAAATCGATGAACCGTATGGCTACTGGGTCAGCGCAGCGACTACCGTTTATTTTGCTTCAGCTATCGAGCGAGTTACAAATCACAGGTAAAACTGTCTAGTATTTATTACCTCGTTATGTGGATCAAACTTTAGGTTCGTAGTCTAGGTCTCGGGTTCGATTTCCGTTACAATGATCAATGATGTCCCATACGTAATTATTATATTATTGGAATTCTTTTCAAATCACGGGCCCACAGGGACCCGGTCCTTTGAGGCTTGTGAGGATAATATTTTATTTTATTAACATAAATAAACAGTGTTTTACGTTAAAGAAAAGAATTGCCAGATTCAGAGATACCAGGTTTGATTTTCGGGGTAGTCGCTCGCCAAGTTGTATATCTCTTTACGGATTTGTTCCCTGTTTGGTTAGAACACTGCGAGTTAAACTAACTGTTTTTTGTCTGTGATACATAACTTAGACTAAGCGGCGATTATTACAAAATACATGCAGTAGAGGTCTAAAAAAAATTACATCAGGGGTCATCGGGTCATTGGTCGACTCAGTGCCCAAAACGATAGAAGAAGACCGCGTCGTTGTAAATAATGAACAAAGTCAGGATATTTATCTATCAACATCGACGTGCTTCAACGCTTACGTTTAGGGATGCAACATTTGTCACATTATCGATATCGATACAATATCGAGATGAGTCGATACTGATTTTTTATTATGATTATGAGCCTGTATTACCCCAGGCCAAGGGCCTTTCCTCTTTTTCCATGTCTCTCGGTCCAGTGCCAAGCTAGGCCAGTCTTTCAAATATGTGTTCAACTTCAACCTCTTTCCCCCGTCCTTTTTGTCTTTTTATATCAATATTTTTACAGGGTTTAAAGAAAATACTAACTGTCTTGCAAGGGATGAACCAGCCCATGACACTGAACAACTTTCCCCAAGGGACATAGGTCGAAATATGAAAAAAAAATGACCTCACTGACTACGTATCGGTATATCGATATATATTATCAATCATCATAATTTGCGGCTGTTGATATACCCTTAGAATCACGAAAGCAGATATAGTTTAGCCCTCTTTCGTTTTCATGAGCCATCTGATTCAGTATTTCATTTCAATATTTTAAAACTTTTCGACAGATACGTATAACTCTTCGATATAACCGATAATTTCGGTTTTCGATATATACCTGAATCTCTAGAGGCATGCATCAACTAAACGACCCTATATTTTTCTAACCATAAAATTTGATTACCGACCTCGCGTATAACTTACCAACTTTCCGTTTTCCACGAAACCTGTGAAGTATTATTTCGAATGATTGCACCTTATAGCATGTAGGGCAGAGAAAATGCAAATCAAAGACATAAAATATCAAATTCTCTATATAGATAAATAGAGATATCTCTAGGTTCATTCTCTCTCTCTCTCTTTTCGTGTGGGACACCGAATCACCTAAGAACCCAATCTTTCAACCGCCTTCTTCAAGTAGCAGGCTTCTGATATGGTTGTGTAACGATAGGCATATCATTTTTTAGGTTTATTGATATATCAGAGAATCTTCAAAATCTAGGTTGCGGTACATATTAAAAAAGCCTGGAACTTATCAAAATACCACAAACTAGGTTTTCTCTACACATTTTTGTGAAAACTCTTTACTTGGAAAAGAAGACTTTCTAGATCCCATCCCTTAGAAGGAGGATTGTGTTTTTCGAGAGTAGGTATATGCGTGTGCTTAGATGATTTGACCAATTTTTCATCTAAGTGCGATTGTATGTATGGGGACAAGTAAATTATTTTCTCGGGCTAACGATTGGCTGATTTGTTTCAGTAGACCGAGGGATATTGGCTATATTATATTAAATTTTAATTTAAGTGCCAAAGTAGATAACAAAGACGAAAAGTCCAGGTTCTTTCACCATTAATTCGCATCATCAGGTATGGAAGTTCAGGCACTCATCGCTTCAGCTTAAATGCTGACGAAGTGAATATCGTAGAGGACGAAACTCACGAGAGTTGTTGCAAGACACTCGTTAGACTGATGCCTCGAAGATTTGAATTCATAGCCCGTCTGGCCTATATCTTACCGTAGTTGGGTTATGTTGGTTCAAAATGCTCATTTATTACCTTTCAAGAACGAAAGAACATTTGAAATGCTAGAAATCCCTGCAATTGGCCTTAATCGCAGCATAATAACGTGCAGCTGAAATCTTAACGTACGAACGTTTGCGGTGCATAGTGCAGCTGAATTCGTAGCGTGCCAATAGTATGCAATCAGTGTCAATTTGTGTTGAACCAATTTGCTGTGTATTGCAGGAAGCTACGATGTAAACAAACCAGATACCGTAGTATATAAAAGGATATAAAGCCCTGGAAAACACTGCGTTTTCCATAATTGCGTTCCGGGAAACGCACTTCAAACTTCACCCGCACCATGCGGATAAAAGTCTTGCCACAGACTCTTATTAAATTGTCTGTCAATGATGATGCTGAAGATATATAAAGATTTAAAGCAGCCCATAAAATTGAATTAATTTTCCTAAGGGAAGAGAACTACACTTATAAATTCTCACTCATTTTGACTCATTCGACTCTTGACTCATTTTGTATACGAGAGCAGCTTCCCAATAGGATTCTCCCACATAATGAGAGAGAGAGGCAGGATTTTTTATTTGTATTTAGTAATACATATTTCGAGTAGTAAAAATTCAGTAAAATATAGTATAGTATGTTTTTCGTACTGTCCAAAAACTACCAATATGAAACACCGCCTCCTAGGGAGTGAACTACTTCGTCTCGAATTTATTATCAGAATTTTAATACTTGATGTACCTTGACTTACAACTCACTCTGAACCTAGGACAAACTCATTTCACAGGGGCGGGTTGTTTCATACAAAGTTATCGATATTATCATTCACATATCTACAGTTTTCTAGTATTACTGAAGGCAGTTATTACATAAAGCAGGATAGGTGGAGCTAGCGTCGAGCTTTTCCATGAAAAGTCAATGTTTGCATTGCGGGCCATATTTTATTACGGAAATGGTTCCGAGTTCGATACAACTCCTTTTTTACGTGATATAAAGCCAATTTTCTTTGAAATACAAACACACATACCAAAATCACGTCTTTACCGCTTGTGGGGTAGGCAGAGCGTTAACGATAGCAAAATTACGGTTGTAATCGCCACGTCTGACAAGTACCTATTAAGGGGCCCTTTCTACATTTTTCCATTGCAAGTAAGTACTTTGGTTTGGAATATTTTCTTTTAAAATGATTATCTTTTCTTTCTTTCTGTCATTTCGTATTGTAGGTACTTAATATCTATCTTGGTAGGTTTCTTCTAAACCAAAAACTAGCTAATTAGCTACTAGAGAATTTTTATATGGATAACTGGCAGCCTACCCAGCGGTTGCTCTTGTTGGTAACAGATTTTCAATCCCGGCATATAAAAGCGGCGTATAAAAGACCATTGCGTGGTTTTGAAGATCAGACAGAAAAACCCCAAAAGTATCTGCTATATCTTATTATGATTATTTATTTGAACAGGCAAGCAGTTTAAAAATTAAAATTAAAAAAAATTAAAATTATTTATTTCATTTTCTTAATCCTATGTACATATCCGGGTTTGAATTCCCCTTTTAAGCAACTAAAATGCTTGTGTTAGGGGAATTCGCTCTTCCATAATGGTATTTTACGGTTAATAGGATTTTACTCGTATTATTAACAAATATTGCCACAATTAACATAAGAAACTCATTAAGGTTTAAGCAAATTAAATTAATTAACAATTTCAGACAGTGCTATGTTCTAATAAAAGAAAAAACAAATCATCCATCAAAAATAATCCATCAAAAACTACAAAAATAAATAAATTAATTGATTGAAATTGATTGAAATTAAACAAAAAGGTAAAATTAAATTATATGTGCAGATATAAAACTAAAGAGATTAAAAATATAATAAATGAAATACTTACAATTAAATTTAAAAATTAACAGAAATTTCTCTTCTATCTAAAGTGAAACGCCGGGTTGTGTGTGTATGAGTGTGTTTGTGTGTGTGATTTTGTGCTTGTGGGAGTGTGTGTGTGTGTGTGTGTTTGTGTGTGTGTGTGTGTGTGTGTGTGTGTGTGTGTGTGTGTGTGTGTGTTAGTGCACGTGTGTGTGTTGGAATCTATTGGATGGTTTGTATAATTGACTCAATTTCGTTATAATTTCTTGTCTTCAGCCAGTCCGCGACAATTTTTTTGCATTCATGTTGTGAAAGAGGATATACGTTCAATTCTTTATTTATAAGGTTGTACAGTTTTGACGACTGCCTATTAAATTGTCTCCTAGCAAAGGTACTTTTTGCTTTGGGTAGAGGCGCAATACTGTTTTTCCTTCTTCTTTCGAGTTTAGCGGTATTATAAGGGAGATCTTTGTGTTTACGGAGAATCAGTTTTAAAATGTACAATTTCCGAACTGTCAGTAGGTCGGTGTCTAAATAGAGATTTTCTGTCGGGTAACGGAAAGGTTTCATAAAGGTGACTTTGAGTAGAGATCTTTGTGCTCGTTCTAACTCTATGAATTTCGTTTTTATAGCTCCTCCCCAAATTGGCAGGCAATAGGAAATAATAGACTCCGCTAGTGTTATGTAAACCTGTTTTAAAAGGCATTTTGTGGCTACATGTCGTAATTTGCTAAAAATCCATATAAGCTTACGTATTCTACTCATGATTAATTCTGTGTGATTGTGCCAGGATAGTCGTTGGTCGATTAATATACCTAAATATTTAGTGTTTTCTACTTTTGTGATTACGGTACAAGAACAGCTAAGTTGCGGTTGTGTGCTTTCACATTTATGAATTTTAATTTGAAAGTTTGTTGGGGGCTGAGTGCGCGCGTACATTGAGAAACACATGTAATTAGTTTTAGATGCGTTCAGGGTGAGCAAATTTGTATCTAACCATATTGATATCTTTGTAAGGCCACGTTCTGCAGATTTACGTACATTGTCCCACGACTTCCCCGAAAAAACTACGGCAGTATCATCTGCATATGAGAAAATGAATCCTTCTTCTACCATCATGTTACAGAGGCTGTTTATGTAGATCAGGAACAATGTCGGACCTAGGACACTGCCCTGAGGTACGCCGAATGTTACATTTTCCTCTGAGCTGATGTTTTCCCCTAATTTAACCATCTGCTTACGATCCTGCAGATAATCCTCAAAAAGCAAGAGAGGCTTGCCCCTGATCCCAATATTCTCAAGCCTTTGCACAAGTATATCGATTGACACCGTATCGAATGCCTTTTTCAGGTCGAGAAATACAGCTAGGCACTTATTCCCACCGTCTACTTTTTCAGTGACAGTGGAAGAAAGGGCCAGGACTGCATCCTCAGTAGAAATCCCTGGGCGAAAACCAAATTGTGAAGCAGAAAGTATATTGAATTTTGTCAAATATTTAGTAAGGCGTGCGTTAATAATTTTTTCCAATATCTTTGATATGGCAGGCAGAACTGAGATTGGCCGGTAGTTTGTTGGACTTGACTTGTCTCCACTCTTATGTATAGGCGTGATAAGTGCTTTTTTTAAAGCTACGGGAAAAATACCTTGTTCGAAACAAATATTCGCTAAGTGGGTGATTATAGGGACGACATATTCGTGCGCGGCTCTAAGGAAACTAGTCGGTATGTGATCCCAGCCTGGAGCGCTGTCAGCTTTCAGGCTCATAAGAACCGTGTAAACTTCCATAGGGTCAGTACCGAGTAAAGCAAAAGATGATGTAGGTGGATCATTTAATCCACTACAAACCGCATTTCTCTGCTGCGAGTTCCTTGAAATAATATCATTCGCAAGTGACTTGCCGATACCCGCAAAGTACTTGTTAACTTCGTTAACCGATTCTTGGGGAGATTGGCCTCGCTCTAGTAGTTCAGAGTTTTGAGATTTAGGTGGTCTACGATTTGTAATATTATTTATTGTAGGCCATAGTTTTTTAGGATTTTTGTGAACCTTTGCAAGCATATCCCTGTCGTATTTTCGTTTAAGTCTTTTGCAAAGCCCATTACAGTAATTTCTATATCTCTTGTATGTAATTTTTAATATCTCATTTGTAGGATCTCGTTTTAACTTTTTTTGCATATTGTTCCGGTTCAAAATGCAGCGCAGTAAGCCAACGGTCATCCATGGTTTAAGCATGCGATTCCTTTGGGGTATTATAGATCTTATTGTGTTTGTGAGCAGGCAACGCCGTAGTATACTCAATAAGTTATCTGTCAATATATTTGGGTTATTTATTTGTAGCAGATCCTGTAGATTGCTTGTTTTTAGGCAATCCAACGCTTTGTCTAGGTTTAAGGTTGTTTTAGTTTTTGTGTTAACATTGATTCTGGTATTACAAGACAATTTTAGGAGCAACATAAGATGGTCTGTAACAGTAGTATTAATAACGGCTATAGTTGCACTTTTAGTTTCAGGTTGTAATTTTAAAATAAAGTGGTCCAGACAGTTTTCACCTCTTGTTGGCAATGTATGGCCCGGGAGTAGACCGTGCATTGCCAGCATATTCAAATAGTTTAGCCTATTTGATCGCTCATGTGACTTTTCATTGTCATTGTGTATCAAATTTATATTTATATCGCCTGCGATTATAAAGTTGCTGTTTAAACTTATCGTACTTAAGTAATAGTTAAGAGAATTTGTGAATTCTTCCGAGTTAGTTTTTGATGGAGATCGATATATACCTAGAATTATAAGATCTCCTATACAAATCTGTAGGCACGATGCATGCGTTAGATTTACTTCTTTGACATTTGCTTTGTGAGTATTTTTAATGTATGTGACTACTCCATCTGCTTTATTTAAATGATTGGTTGTTTCATGGGAAATGTAGTTCATAAGGGTTGGCAGATTTTTGTCAGATCTCAATCTACACTCAGTAAGTATAATGACGTCAGCGTTGATTTTAAGGCACGCTAGGTTTAGTTTTAAGTCATCAATATTAGAGTAAACGCTTCTTATGTTTTGCGTTATAACCGTTAGATCGTTATTTTTCACATTTATTAGACTAGAAACGTCATCAATGTCGCAGGCCTGAGCTTGTGCCATTTCTATACGGTCTAATTCGTTTATGGTTTTAAGTGTACTATCCATAGCAATTTATTAGGTGCAAAAGCGGTGTTTTTTGTGTCAGTTTACGTATTTTTTTCAATATATTATGTGTCCTAACCATCCACAATAAAGGTGATAAATCATTTATGGTATGTGTGTAGTGTGTGTGTGTACCAGTTTGTATGAAACAAGAAGTAGACGAAATGTAATATATGTATTTAACATGACGTGTGTGTGTGTATTGGCGAAAAATTGTTACAATATTGTAGGGATAATTTATATACATTATTATTGAACTCAACAGACATCGCAAAGCAAAGTAAGCCACACATAGTCATTCCGATTGCATGAGACTATTCGCCTGGGCCTCACTCTTGATCATAATAATAGGTGAGTTCTCATTTTTCCTTAGGTATATTCTTCCATAGGCAGACCAGCAGAACTTATAAGATTTTGATTTGGCGATGTCTCGAGCAAGAAAGTATAGACGTGCCCCCTTAGCTGTTAACTGCTCGGAAACAAAGATTGGAGTATATTCATTGGTTGTAAATCCAAGATGCTTGGCACACAATTTTTCTTTGTGTTTTATGTTGAATAGTTTGGCCGTTTTAAGAAATTCTGTTCGTTGAATGGTAGATGTTAGCTCCACTATAATTGGCGTGTTTTGAGTTTGTTCTTTCTTCCCACGTACTCTGTAAATATCCTTTATCTCACTAGCAGTAACTTTGCCGTTGATAGCTTTGGAAAGATTAACAACCATTTGAACTAGATCTTCTTTGCTTTCTTTGTTGTTTTTCGGCACATTTTTAATCTCTATGTTTGTTTTCCTACTTCCGCGCTGAAGATCCTCAAGCTTATCCTCTAGAAGAATTATGTAGTCTCGGTTCTTCTCAGCTTGGGCTTTTAAGTTGTCTAGTTTCTTTTGTAGTTCTTCATTCTGTTTTGTAAGAAAAGCAACTGATTTATCGATTTTTTCGTTGGTGGACTGGATTTCCGCTCGTAGAATATTTTTAATTTCGGTGCTTTGCGTTTCTATCATAGTTTTCATCATGGATCTCATCTCCTCCCTAAAAGCGCTAAAGTCAGCTGCATAATCAGGTTCCCTGCTCCTTTTGTTGCGGTTGAATCCAGAGTTGAGTGGTGTTTGTTCATTATTGGTTTCCATAGTTTTGAGTTGTAATACCAGGCGAAAAGAAAATGTAGGATGTCGTTAGTAAACGTGAGCGGTGAGCAGGATCTTAAACAGTTGTACGGCACAGCAACTCGCAGTATCCGGACCGCATAGATTACAAGCGGTAGATCTATAGCCAAGGCAGCGTAGAACGGCAGGGGGCGTATGAGGTGAGGAGTAGGTACATGCGTAGCAACTCCGAGTATAGTAAGTAGCCAATCAAGCCGTGCAAAGTACCAGGATCGCACAGATCAACAATAGTTACTTGATTGATGACGCGCGGAGATGGGCGTGACGTGAGTCGACGCGAGGCGGCAGTAGCTGTGGCGCGGTGTGGAGGGGTGCGTACTGTACTGCGTATTGCGTAGCTGGCAGCGTACAGCGCACACACACAAGACTGGTATAGACTACTTATTGGCACTAAGTCACTCACACAATCACAGCGCGGACGACGATACAATCAACGCTCGCGTCGATGGATCTCCTGCGTACCCCTGCACTCCTATTATTTTGCCGGATTTAAATTTGTTAAAATGTTATTACTTTATTTTAAATAAGAATGTGTTACGGCATGGGCACAACTGCTCGCAAGCGAGGTCCGGGGGGAAGAGGGAACAACTGATAACGCCTGTATCCCATTCACTGTTCAAGTTCGTCTCTTTAAAGCACTTTACTTCCTTACACTTTTTATTGACATTGAATATTTGACAGATAGACATAAACTCTTACATACATTTGTTAAACAAACATATTACTGTTCCCACGCTAACCTATTATGTACATTCCTACACATTTGTCGACAAAATAAATTACATTCGTTCTTAGAACAAGCAATGTCATTTAAAAACAAAAACCCGACTGCGGAAATTATAAAGTTTCGTTTAAATTACGCCACTAGAAATTTAGATATAAATGTTTGAATAACCAGTGTTACTTGCGTTGCTAAGACGAATCTAACAACACCTCATAATTTCGATATTCATTAGGCCATTTGGGCTGTAGCTGCAACGAAAAAGACTTTATTTGTCTACTAAGTATGTATGTAGATAAATGTTACCTTCTTCTGAGTCAGTCGGGTAAATGATGCGACAAGGGTAGGCCTTAATTAAAACAATAAACATAAGAATTCATTTTAGTGTGTCTTATTGCATGTTAGGCAATTATTGTACCAAAATTGCTTTATAGCCCAAACACATTAATAAAATTGCAAGATTAATTAATCAATTTATGAACTACAGAGTAAGTAGTGAGTACAGATGTATTTTATTGCTAAAGATTGCCACTTTCAAGTGCTTGATGATTTTATGTTCATCAAATCTTACAACAATTATATTTTTGAATGAATTATATTTTATTTTTTACATCTGCGGTCTTTTATGATTGAGACATTTTTTGTCTCAGATGTTTTGCCTCTTAGTTGGATCTGGACTGGAATCATGACTAGCATGCAAGAGCGTGAAGCTTTGACTTCTTTTTTGGTAGGTAGTGAAATTAACGTTTGACTAAAAATAATTTTATAAACTTGTAATATCCCCAACGCACGCAAAGTTCAAACAATTAGAGATATTTTTAAGTAGCAGAAGGTCATTGCCGTGACGTTTTTATTTAATTTTGAACGTAGTGTAGTGACGTATTAAATAAATAAATATCCTGGAAAATTCACACAGCTCCATCTAGCTCCAAACTAAGCAAAGCTTGTACTATGGGAACTAGATAGCTGATACTAATACTTATACGTATACTTTTTGTAAATGAATATAAATATGCATAGAAAACACCCAGATTCAACACAAATATTTGAAAATTATATATATAAATATTTGTGTCCGGTGGGGATCGAACCCACGACCCGTGGAAGGCAGGGGTACTTATCTGCTACGCCATCGGGACAGCCAAGTAGTATAGTAGGTGGTCATTGAAGATTTCCGATCGATGCTATATTTTTCGCATGTCAGTTATCAGATAATTACGAAAACATTACGTTATTCTCACACACGTTGCACAGTTTTACGATATTTTTCCGGTGCGGTGTAAATGACGAACGAGATTGTACGAGATGAGACCGCATGATAAGGCGGATCGCACATTTAACGCACGACGAAACGCTAAAATATCGCAGCGGTCTGTCAGATCCATACTAGAAATGTCAATCTTCATACTAAAACCGCTCCACCGCTGTCAACGCAGCGTCATCCGTCGAGTGCGGTTTTAGTATGGTGAGTGACGTTTCTTGTATGGATCTGACAGACCGCGGCGATGATTTAGCGCTTCGTCATGCGTTAAGTGTGCGATCCGCCTAAAACACGGCGCACCGCTGCTGTGTGGGTTATTGGATGCTTGTTGATTAGATTATTCTTATTCTGTTTTATTATTGTTGGCTGTCAAATACCGCACGGCTGCCGGTAGCCGCCTGTCATCTCATCCTGGAATTTGTGTCAATTCCTACGTTACCAAGGCGGTGATATGTAAGACGTAAAAAAAACATCTTTTAATCACCAAGCTCATGGACGCCACCCAAGTTCCTGTCATGAATGATAGGTCTCGCAACTTCCTGTCATATCTGTGTTTAGTTAGCGCAAGAACTCCGTATTTATAAACCGCAATCAACTTTGAGATCGATCTTGAATGCGACTTTGAGATGCTGTTAGTATTGACTTGTAGCGACCTCCTTAGGCGCTAACTTTTTATTGTACTATAATTATTATAGAGTAAGCAATCTGTCACTGTGACGCTTATGTCAGGTTGAAAAAATGACTATCGAGGTTCTTGCTATCTAGACATGACTCGACGAATATTACTTTCGTGTTATGATTTTACCATTGTAAACTGTAAATGTCCTGTGCATATCCTCAATAAAAGCTGCTCATAGTAACCGCAAGAAGTTTCACTTAAATCTCCAACGACAAGCACCCTTCTCGCCAAAGACTGACATTTGTTTAAAATACTGGGTTTACTGTAGAATACCTACGTCATTGATAGTCAGTCTACCCTGCAAGCGACATTGTCGTGTCTTCGTAGCTTTCTTGAAGGAGTTTTTTTTTTATCAGTGTACACAAAACTGAGCATCAGTTTTTTTAATCCTTTTGTTTTCCACGTGTTGTGGTTGATTTCGCCGTGTGGTGCTTAGAAGAGCATCACCCCATTTCTTTCCCGTGAGTGCCGTGAGAGGCGACTAAAGGACTCGAGAATTTTATGTGTATTGCAATCTTACATGACAGGCGAACAACCTGGGTCCCAAGTCTGCTGTTTTTTGTCATTGTAACGCCATCGAAACTCAACTGTCATTGCATTGCCATTGTGATTTTTCTATACTTCAGACTGTTAGCAGACTACGAAATGATCGGAATCATCCAACTGAGATCCAATCGACATCCAATTTTCATTTCGCAGACATAGGGTCCTGTCACTAGGGTACACAAATCATCTGAAAGAGCCCTCAATATTTGTCAGAAGTGGCGATTGCATTTTTATGGTCGTAAGCGCTCTGCATACCCCGAAAGGGATAAAGCCGCGATATGTGTATGTTTGTACCTATGTATGTTTTCCACGTGGAATAGATCAGCTCAGGGGCGATGAAAGCGTGATGTAAAATCATTAGTCTGACTCACTGTTTGGCATCCGCAACAGTTTGGCAACACCACGGTGATAAGTGAGGCGAGTTGGAAATTTTCTACTGATGCATACATACACATATCACGCCTTTGTCATCAAAATACGACCGCAATCGCCACGTCTGACAAATATCAATGAAACCCTTGAATCCTTTAGTCGCCTCTGATGCATTATGAAGGTATTCACATAAGGCTTTTCTCAAACTTAACGCACGACGCAGCGCTAAAGTATCGCTGCGTAACGCATGCATCTATTAGATCAATACTAGCAACGTCATTCCCCATACTGAAAACCGCTCTTGAGACAGGTTCAATGCACGATGTAGGGCGTGTTATTTTAGCGCTGCGTTGTGCGTTGAGTGTGAGTACGGCCTGTAGTGATCATCTACATTTGTTACATATTTTGATAGAGAGTTTGGGCCTCTACGTTTAGGCTGGTTACGACAGCCTTCTTCCGGAGGCCAACAGATCACACACGTCCGCCCGTTAGCTGTGATTGCCGAGCACCCAACAGTACCCGTTTACAATTAATTAAACTTGTTCGTATATATTTTTACATATCTCATGCTCTGAAAGTAGGTCATTACTGACAAAAAACACGACCTGTAAGTTCAACTTACAGGCGAGGTTTTAAAACTAAGCCTGTAAGTAATTTTAAATATGGAACTAGAAAAAGAACCAATAGAATCGCGGCAATTAAAAAGTTAAAATCAATTTCTTCTAAAAGGCATCCAATTAGTTGTATACGATTTTAAATTTCGAAC
Source organism: Keiferia lycopersicella (assembly GCA_029255805.1). Classification (NCBI taxonomy): domain Eukaryota; kingdom Metazoa; phylum Arthropoda; class Insecta; order Lepidoptera; family Gelechiidae; genus Keiferia; species Keiferia lycopersicella. The sequence continues at coordinate 4,249,403 of JARACZ010000028.1, forward strand.
TGGCCGCTACGAATTGTGTTGCTTGAACGCAGGAATTATATTTTTATCTGTATTTTTATAACCTCAATAAATGAGTTTGTGGAATTATTACTCAATATTACAATGACAAAAGTAAAAATTACTATTATCCCTATGATCAGAAAAATGTCTACTTTATGTTAGGATACTTTTCTTTCATATTAATTCAATATTTTTCAATCATAGAAAAAAAAGTTTAGCGGTGCAATTTGAATAGCAGACGATACAATCATCATTTATGGATCGTTTTCTTGTATTTATCGCTTTATTTTACTCTTTTTTCATTCGATATGTAAAGCAGTATACGTACCACGGATGTAACATCAATAACAACCTCGGAAAGGTACCGCCCTCGCTCCGCTCGGGCGTTAAAAAACCTCGGTTGTTGTTGATAGCTTACATACCTCAGTACGTAATCTACTATTATCGGTATGCTCGTAATGTATCTATGGCTGTGTACTATTGCAGTATGCATGGTAAGCCATGGTTAGCCGTGTGATGCCGGCTTAGAATAGCATCATCCCACATCCTTCCCGCGGGTGTCGTAAGAGGCGACTAAGGGACACGAGGGTATTGGTGTATTACAATTTTTAGGCGACAGGCTGACCACCTGTCACTATAGTGATACACATGTTTTCTGAAACAACCTTGGCAAACAATCCTCAAAAATGTCAGACGTGGCGATAGCGACCGTATTCTTACGGCTGTTAACGCTCTGCCTACCTCGCAAGGGATAAAGGCGTGTTATATAAATAAATAAATAAATAAATAAATATCTTGGACAATTCACACAGCGCCATCTAGCCCCAAACTAAGCAAAGCTTGTACTATGGGAACTAAATAGCTGATATTATTACTTATATACTTTTTTTTTGTAAATAAATACATATTATATATAGAAAACACCCAGACTCAACACAAATATTTGAAAATTTTACTTAACAAATATTTGTGTCCGGTGGGGATCGAACCCACGACCCTCGGCGTAGAAGGCAGGGGTACTATCCGCTACGCCATCGGGACAGTCGAATGTATGTTATATGTTATATGTATGGTAAGCCAACTTGTGCCTTCACGGACCGGCGCGATTCGCCAACTCGCTGTGTGCCTACCCGCGTGTTTAGCCTACTTCAGCGATTGTGTTGTGGCTTTTGGATTTGTGTTGTAGTAGCACCACAACTAGTAGCAGACTTTCACATGCTTAAATTTAAAAATAGAGCTCCACAAACATGTTTGACTTTTTGATGACAAAAACGCTTCTCTTCTCACTATAGTGTCCGCACCTCGTTAGGCCAGCGACTCATGTTCGATGTCCAAACTTTTTTGCTTTGTGCTTTTACAAAATTGACGATGTCGACAGATTTTCGGCTAACTGAGATTCTAGGTTTACCTACCTATGTTTTACAGACGAGCAATGTGAGTATTTGAGTAAATATATTTTTGGTATACCAGCTTTTAAATTTGACTACGTGTAGGTTCATTCTTTACTAGCGGCCCGCTCAGGCGGTTGCATCCGCTGCTAATGTTTTCCCGTGGGAAAAGTAGGTAACCGTCATAAACAGTGTACATACATACCTACCTCTTGAATTACTCTGTCTATTTAGAAAACCAAATTCGTAGCGTGGTTAGGACTAGCTACCGATATCCATGACAGACACACGAAAAAAACTTCATTTAATTTTATATTGAAATGCACTTAAAAACACAGATATAGAAAATACAATCTTACTTTCTCTCTGTTTGTCAAAGAACTTAGCAATTTGTCGGTTTTTATAGAAAGCGGGAGAAAAAATAATAATAATCCACATATTTTTACAATCTAATTTTTATTTCGTCGCTCCAAAGACCTACATAAGAAAAATACAATAATGCCAAAAGATAGGAATTTGCTTTTGTTCGCTACTTAGTTCGAAAGTTATTTATTTATATCTACAGAGTGTATAAGTTAAACATTTAAATTAGTAGTACGGTTAGGTAAAATTATTGCACTTTTAAAGAATAACATTTATAAATAAATACAATCTCGTAATATTTTTGTACTACCCACGTCAAGTTATTGTTATAAAATTCTATTTGAATATGTTCAAATTCTAAAAAGGAATGTTCCGATATAACCTTGATGTAGGCAGTACAAATTTAGGATACAATTTTAATTTTATAGTAGTTTTTTATCACAAGGGCCTAAAGTAATGAAAACGAGGGCGCTGTTTTGAATTACCAGCGAAACGAAGGATTCTAGAGTAAAATAGAATTCTGAGTGAAGCAAGGGAATCATTTACAGCCATAATCAATAGTCCATATTAGCTTTAGTTGTATGCCTTTGATAATATAGACTTGCGCTAGACGTGTACATTTGAAATCGTTACAACTTTTAAACGATTTCACATGTGCATCCCTAACGCAAGTCTATATGGATTTTTATTATAGCTGTACATCGATAAAAATAGCTTTAGGTCCAAGTGATACATACTGCTTTTCATCTTCCTCTATAAAAAAAACTTACCAAGGTCCACAATGCAATGTATTGATTCTAGTTTGTTCAGAGATTAAAAAAATACACATTCTTTTTATAGTTTCATACTTCGATAGGAATGAAGTAATTATTATGTGTAAAATATTTTTGAATGAAACCCTACTTATTTCGGTCAAAAACGTTTCATCTCTAGTAAACAAGCTGCAATTTTTTATGTTTAAATATGTAAATTATTACTTTCAGTCCCTTGGCATTAAATGACTAAATGTAGTCGCACTTATATGAAGCCAACTTAGTTTTTTTTTATAGAGGGGATAAAAATTAACATTTTGTATTTTAAACAGCTCTGCATAATAAAAAACAACAATATAGAAGATATATTTTTTACATTAAAATTCTTACTCTCAATTTCACAGGTAAAATAGTGCCCAGAAAGGTAGACTAAAGTAAGTATGGGCATTTAAAATAAGAAGGTTTGTAAAGTGGCATCTTGTTAGGTCTGATCCCACCATCACGTAAAATTTTGAACCCATAAACTTAGGTTTGTCATACATTTATGACGTGCAAAGAAACCAAATTTGTTTGACGTCCAATGAAGTCCAATTTGATTACAGCTAAAGTACTGCCGCTCGAATAGGCCATATTTGACAGCTGTCAAACCTATACTAAAGTACATATCAACAAAGAAAAATAAACGTTATGTCATAATAGCATTAACATGATTTTGGTAGGCCACAATTTAGCAAACTTTAAAATTAAGTTCAAGTTCAAGTTCTTTATTGCATAGTCAAATTAGTCACTTGGATGCCGACATTGTAGGTAAGCCATATTTTTTTAACCGCCGGATTAGATCCGCAAAGTTTCGAATTCGATCCCTTTACTCCGTTTATAGACAGAATGCTTGAACATGGCAGCTTTAGCCAGTACATCCTGAAAAGATCTCCAAACATCGAGTTATTTCCCAACCGAACAGCCAATATTTACGTTCCATTCCACGCTACCAACACTAGCACTAGCTTGTGAACAGAAACGGAAGTGTTACGGAATTGCTCGTTCGATTCCAATTCGAAAATAACGGAATAGTGATGCAAATATACACAATGCTATTTTTCTTTCCATTTGGGACACCGAGTCCAATGTTTTCTTTAAACACAAATATAACGGAATTTGAAATTCCATTACTACTTTCTACGAGAAGGTTTTGGACCTCATAAAATGTCAATGTTATAAGGATTCCATGGAATCCATGAGCTTTCCACGAAATATCGGAATTATATTCACTATTCTCGTGCAGTGTTCCAAGAATGTTGGTTCTTAGAAAACTGGGCGAGATCTATTATTAATATTTAAAGCGAAATAATTTACGGTTGAAGAAAATTTGCCTTAAGTTTTTACGAAATTATCTTTTTTGATTGTTTTACTTTGGATTTTGACTGATGGAGATTTTTTCAATTATGTTTCGTCTAATTCAGGCAAAATTTTTATTCTGATGGGATCAGCCCTTGGCAACTTTCTAAAGACGCGTTAACAGGATCTGAATGTTTTTTAACAATATATGAACGGTTCCATTACTAGGAAAGGAAATTGTTAACATTATTATCCACACAACCACATTATTTCTATGGAAAGAAACTACATGAAAGGAATTTTAAGACCACGACTCGCAATTGGATCGTATACTGAAAACAAATTATACCGAATGTAAATGCTAGCTCATACAAAAAGGATACGCAAATTTTTTATATCAGTTTGAATCTGCAACTTTCGCTATTAGTACTAGCAACGCCTGTATAGTATACAAAATATAGCTTGATACCTGTGACGTGAATTGTTGCCAGCGAAATTATGCAAGTATACATACATACATACATATATCACGCCTTTATCCCTTGCGGGGTATGCAGAGAGTTAACAGCCGTAACAACAAGTATATCTTGGCCAATAACACGTAGCATGGCTTCTTCTACCACTTCACCTACCAGGGCCTAAGACTGGGATAGTTTTTATATTTATTCCCCTAATATGCCTTTATTTTGCCTATCTATTTAGATAAATCAATCAACTTCGCTAACTATCAAAGTCTGGAATATTTTATTAATTTTGTTTTATTTTACGATTAAAGTAGTAGCTCGATTACCAGTTCACACCCTTGATATTATCGAAAATAAAATATTGGATGTAGGTAGGTAGATTAACTATTGAATAAATTTTGACGGATCTTACAGCTATTTTATTCGTTTTCAAGCAGAAACTAATTTAAAAGTAGTACGGTCCAAGTGCGTGTCGTATTATACTACATTTCCAATAGTGTTTTACATCGAATCGAACTGTCAAATTATTTTCCAAGCGTAGTTTCCCCACACGGTATCTGCGTTATTTTTACCTAATATATCTAATTATATTTATGCCTTAACATTATTATTAAAATTACTAACAATATTCCACAACAGATATCTTAAAAGAACATGGTATATAAATTAGGCACAGCACTATATAGTGTATCCCGCCAAGTCTGAACAGTATTATTTTGACGTCTATACTTGTGAATGTTTTATCAATGTTTTATCTTTTATGGAATATTGCAAAAAGTCATAAATTTATTATATGCTATGTTTACAACACTGACTTCTGTTTCTAACTTTATTATGCCAAAATTGTGTAAAGGCAGAAAAGAAAAGTAAATAATATATGAAAATATTTATACATAGGTACAGTAATGAATGATTGATATGCCTGTACTATATGAATTAGGTTGATAAGTTATAAAAATATTGTATATGTAAATAAATAATGTAAACATTATTATAATGAATGATACCTGTACATCTTTTTAAAATAACTTTTAACGACACATTACACAGTTTTAAATACACTTATTAAGTAATATTATTATTTTTTATGGCAGTGCCAATTGTAGTATCTATAAGTAATAAGTAAACAAAAAGTATTTGAAATCTTGATCAAAGCTAATGTGACAATCACATTTTTGATAACATAGATTAACTTTTATAACTACAGCAACTAAAACATTATATATTTTACTGAACTTCAATGAAAAACAATAAAAATGTTTGAGGATCACAAAATGATCCATTAAGTTTTATGTTTTATTCATTTTTTTATGTATTATTTATTTTTATTTTTTTTTATTTTTTTTTACGTAGCCTGTTCGATGTCCCACTGCAGGGCAAAGGCCTCCCCTATTATTTATTTAATTTAATAAAATATATTTCACTATTTGATTAATATATTTTGAAGCACATTTGATTTGATCAATGTTCCAAAATAATTATAGGTGTTACAGAAAATTATAGAATAAAAGTATTACACGACTTTTTTTATATCAAGAAAGAAAAATAACGAGGTGTTGAAGCAAGAACGAAATCTAATACAAATTCAAAAACGTGAACTATCATCTACTATCACATGGATTAAAATACTTCTATTTTTATGTCATTATACATTTACATTATTTATTATAACAATATAATACAATTTAATACTACGTTATCAAATTCACAACAGCTTATGTCTCTAAACCCTCTTGTTATAAGTAAATTATTCTTTGGTCATTCCAAAACTCGTCAGTTAGTTTAACTTTCAACTGAGTTCAACACTTTCATAGTAACATTACAATAATACGGCATTAAATTATCATAAATTTATAACTATACATTTTCACATTACGAACGTATTTTTTAACGAAATTTTCAAAGAAATCACGGAACATTGAAACATGACTAGTTAAATTGCAACAGTTTATAAAATACAAAAATTGGTAACTTAATATGAAAACACTGACCTCGTTTATACTAAAAGTCTTAATTAGATCACAGTATCTAGGTCTTAGTGTCGACCTCGGGCATTGACAATCATAGAAAACTTTCAGACGCTCTATTGTCCTCCCTATCAACTGCAGACACAATCTCTACACCTTCATCGTAGTTCTGAACTTTGGTGTGATGATTAACACAATAGTGTGGGTCTGGGTCCCCGTACTGGCTGTGGTAGAACTCTTCACGCATCATATGATTGAGCTTCCCGCAGCGAAAGAAGAGTATCTCTTGGAAAGGCTTTCTGAAGTCTCTGTTCAACGTTGCGTATATGACGGGATTCAGCAAGCTATTGATGTAACCCAACCACAGAAACAGTGCGCTGACAATGTCGGGGATTGCGTCTTCGGAGACGAAAGGTCTTATGACAGCAAGGACAAAGAAAGGTAACCAGCACACTATAAACGCTGACATTATTATTCCAAGCGTTGTTGACGCTTTGCGCTCTTTGGCGAGTTGGAAGCGAAGCTTCTTCTGATGAGGCGAATGTGAATGTAATAGATCTTTGGCTAAATGGCTTTTTTGAGCAAAATGCGATAATGATAATCCTCTTTTTCTCTTAGCTGTAGCTGTATTACTACTCTCATAGGATGGTCTTCTGGGTTCTTTTGGTTGGACTTTATTATTGTCTGGAGTTTGTTGGCCAACCTGGGAAGTTGACCGGTTTATAGTGTGGATTGGTTTTGTTGGAGTTTTGCTCTGAAGCATCGGGCATTGCGACTCGTTCGATTTTCTTTGGCCGCTGAAACATCTCCCTATTGTGCTTTCATTTTTATCTACGCTTATCTGTAACAAACGAAAAACAAAATGTTGATATATCAGTCTTCTTTTCGTGTGGGACACCGAGTCGTCCTACGACCCGATGAACCCTAGTGTCAGAATTTTTCAACCGCCTTCTACAAGTAGTAGGCTTCTGACATGGTTGTGTAACGACCGCCGTCTAAGTGATCATAGACAGCAACCGGGACCTACGGCTTAACGTGCCATCCGAAACACGGAACCATCTTACTTACGGACAATCGGGTGGTTCAGCCCGCAATGTCCTAACCAGACTGGGAACAAATTCACAAAGTGATAGATATCAACTTTGTGAGTGACCCACCGAGAATCGAACCCGGGACCTTCTGCGTCAAAGGCAGTCGCACTACCACTGCGCCACATCGGTCGTCAATATATCAGTGTGCTTGCGGTTCATCATTAGAGGAAAATAAAGATAATTAGTAGCAATGGAAAGTATAATTCCCCATTGCTCTGTTATTTTGTACGTAAATCATTAACTGCATCAGTTTTCCGTCCATATTCATCAAAAAAATGCCTATTCTCCCCAATGGACTAAACCGCATCTCCAGCAGAACATATCGCTATTTCAATTCTAACAAAAAGTTAGATGTAGGAAAACTTGTCTATTGGTGGTCCTATTGATTAGCTACACATTTTGGGAATAAGTTCTTATGAAATTAAAATATTAGGGGGCCATACTTACAGTAGTGTTTGTACTAGCAGTCGATCCTCTAGCCGCAGGCTGTTGGTTCGGCTGATTGCCGAGAAGCTTCGATTCCGCCCCACCGCCGTCCTTCACGTTTATCTCCAAGTAACAGTGGGTTTCCAAATGCGACTGCGCACGTCTCTCGTCATTCACTATCTTCCTTGCTGCTCTAAATATCTTATAGTATACCACTATCATCACTGTCAGTGGCAAATAAAACGAAGCAAATGTTGCATAAATCTGGTAGGCCTTGTTCTGGGACACAGAGCATGAAGTGTCAGTCTTCTCATTTCCCAGTATTAGGACCGGCGGAAGCGAAATGAAAGCAGCACCCATCCATACCACAAAAACGCAAAACAGCATACGTTTTGGTGTTCTTTTAACTCCGTACTCTAAAGGTTTCGTTATGGCATAATATCTATCAACCGATATCATACAAAGGTTAAGGATACTTGCTGCACAAGATAGCACATCACTTGATGCCCAAAAGTCACACAATGCTGGTCCAAAAGGCCACGTACCCATTATATCATAGACCATTGCAACTGGCATTACTATCATTGCCACGCACAGGTCACTCACTGCCAACGAGACGATCAAATAGTTGCTCGGTCTTCTCAATTTTCTTACTAAACAAACTGCGACGACCACCAAGATGTTTCCGACTATTGTTACGAAGATAACTACCATAAAAATAATTACGAGAAGAATGGTGACCGGCGTTGAGTATTTAGCATGTTTCACGTGTCCCAACAAAGGATCGCTTGAGTTGAAAGTGGAGTTTAAATCTAAGGTCCAGTTTTCTGGTGGTTCGGTGTTCACGGTCACGTCAGAGTTGATCGAGGCTGAGTGCACCAACGGTAGTACTGCTAGAAACACCAGTATGAGAAGGCTCGAAGTCAAAGTAACAAAGCGAGGCGGTGGATAGTGGTTAAGTCTGTGAGTCGCCATACGCGTCCCTGGCTTGGGCGAGTGGTCGGTGCTTCTTGGCGTTACCATACATTGGTTTTGATTTCTGCTTGTATGAAATTTCTCAAATCGATCGATCAGGTTTGGAAAATGGCCTCGTCGTGGAGTTTCGTCGTTTTGATATTCCGTTTTTTATTCCTTTGTAATTGACATATCGCTTGAATCGGCTTGGCAGCGAACATAGCCATTGGGAGGCGTCGTGGTGTTTAAATGTGAGCGTTTTGCTTTTGTTGTAGGGTTTATTTTCGCTCGGTTGGTTGTGAAGATGTTGGGTGTTGTTTTATTGGTGTTGGAAGCGGGTTCGAGTGGCTGCTAGTCCAATATCCCGTCTGCGGATTGCTTCATTAGTGCCGTCGATTGGTGAAGAAAATTTCCAATCTGAAAAGAGAGAAACGGGTGGTTAAATTAAAATACATTTAAGCTCTTTTGTTTTTCTAGATACGAACGAAGGGTATTCGATGTACTGAAGCTAAGAGACAAAATCAAAGATTCTTGTTTTGTGTTTCTGGTCTACCAGAATTATATATACAGACACTGTAGCGTTAACTAGAAACGTATTTATCAGTGGTTTTAAAAACCTCTTCTAGGATGTTAAGATAATATGACGTACCAGCCTATTAAACTGTGTAAATTTTATGGCGAGGAACACTCTTGACGCACGACGGAGCGCAAAAATATCGCAGCAGCGGTCTGTCAGATCCATACTAGAAACGTCACTCCCCATACTAAAATAAAAAAAAATATCGCAGTGGTCTGGCAGATCAATACTAAAAACGTCACTCCCCATACTAAAACCGCACTCGACGGACGACACTGCGATCGCGCTGCGATGACAGCGGTTGAGCGGTTTTAGTATGGGGATTGATATTTCTAGTATGGATCTGCCAGACCACTGCGAAATTTTTGCCCTCCGTCGTGCGTCAAGTGTGTATCCGCCTACGGATCTTGCGATTTTGGATTCGGAAGTGTGCGGTCTGCCTTAGATGATAGTTGGTACAAAAATATGTTAGAGTCGTAAATTAAATAGGTGGTTTACGAATTATGTCAACAGAATCTTTCATAGTTTCATTATCGTACACGATATGAATGAATTTTATTGCCATTGTTCAGTTTTATTCTAGGTAGATTCAGGTCAGAGTATAAAGCAAAATATAATTCTCGTGAACCACTACTAGAGCCTCGATATACCAGTACGGGATAAATTCTTGGAAAACGGAAACAAGGTGGATCATGAAGCATAGGATTTTAGATCCAAATTGGTAACCAACTATTGGATAACTGATCCTATACTACATTTACTCGGTGTTTTTTCAGCTGAGGAACAACATTTTTCGAGGTGCGATTGGCTACAACTAATTCAATTCTTAATTCATTCATACTTAATAAATAGGTGTAGTGAATAAACTAGTAAATATGTTATTCGACAATACGAAAACTTTAATTTGTATCGACTATTTTAATAGATGTTTTTCAAGGCTAGGGTGAACAGGCATTATCTAGGCAAGCATGTTCCATCATCGTCTGCATCGTCACTTACTGTGAGACATTAGAAACATGCGGGCCTATTTCGTGTAAAAAATATATTTGGTTAACCAAACCTTTAATTATCTTGTGAGAAACTTAGTGAAACATAATCAATAATGTTATAATCTGGGTGTTTTCTATGTATAATATGTATTTATTTACAAAAAAAAAGTATATATGTATTAGTATCAGTTATCTAGTTCCCATAGTACAAGCTTTGCTTAGTTTGGGGCTAGATGACGCTGTGTGAATTGTCCAGGATATTTATTTATTTATTTATTTAATGTTTTTATAGCTTATCGATTTAAGAGACCAACTTATTCTGGTAATATTTCACAACTGTATGTAAAACCAGAATATATTGGACCCAACTCAATGTGCTGTTGATAGGAATATACTCAATAAAAACCGCAGTAATATTTTAGTAACTCTAATGACGTCAGATGGCCTTTTAAAAAACTTAGACACACACCCGTTACCTTATAAGCAGGTAAAACAATAAGATTAAAAATTATTACGTCTATATCAGCTGTCTAAGCCTTTATAAGTAGACAAGTAGTCGTTTATATTTTACACCTAGGTCCATGTCCAGATAGTCATAGTATTCTGTAGACAGTAGTAAAATCCGTTTAAGATCACATTTTGCGTCAGTTAATTTTATGCGGGTAGATAGACCTCAATCCAAGTAGGTACGTACATAATTTGAAGATATGAATAGGATGTTTATTTATTTATTTATTTATTTTATTTATTTGGGACAACAACAGCTTAAAACTACATTACAGTACATAGGGGTGTTAGATACATATGAAAGCCAATAACAGTTATCCTCTTCAGTAACATTTTTTTTAAGTTGAGAGTAGAAAGCAAGATGGAAACCCTTTTTAGCAAATAGGTATGTATGTCTATACACCTAGGTAAACAAGATAGATAAATATATATATAAATATACAGGACGGGATATATAAATAGATAACCATAATATTATATATAAATCAAAACGTAAATAATCAAATATATATGTGTTTATCAATAGATAGATAGATAGTTAAGGAGATAGATATTATATAATATTTAAGTGATATATATATAGTTGCAGAGCAAAGGAGCGCATAGTATTAACATTCGTTACATGAAATAAATTAATTAGTTAATTAATTAATTAATTAATAGGCGGCCGCAGTATTACTCCAGCCAGGCAGTTGGTTGGTTGGGATGTTTTATATATAAGGTGTAAAATTATTAGCTGCAAATATTTTAAGGGGTAAACCAGCTCATCAAACTAAACAATTTTCTCCAAGAAACGTAGATCGAAATTTGAAAAAAAATTTTGGAGCTCCCATACAAAATTACCCACCAACCAAGTCTATGGTCTGACCAAGTGTATGGAGGTCCAAAATTTTTTTTCATGTTTTGACCTAAGTTTCTGGGGAAAGTTTTTCAGTTTCATGGGCTGCTTTATCCCTTAAAATATTTGCAGCTAATATTTTTACATCTTATATATTACGCTTATGTACACCGTGTTTTGGGGAAAAGACATAAAATTTGGAAACGCTGTGAAGAACATAGTACAGATCGTACTGAACGAATCCTCGTTGTCCAGCATTCGTCCCATAATGATTCATGTAGTAGTGTAATATGTAGGTGAAGTCCTTGATATTTTGTCTCAAATTAACTTTTACTGCAGTCTGTTGGTAGATATCAGCCGACACTGCGGTGACAGCTCCCATACAAATGACAACCAATGAGCTACATTTCAAACTATGATTTCAGGTTTTTGGTATGCTGTATTTGTATGGAATTTCGTAAACAAACCGGGCAATCGTGAGTTGAGTATGAGAACCAATCAAGCTATATTCCGCCAGTTAATATAGAACCTCCTTAGAAAGTAGGTTGCAATTTCCTATATAAAATGAAACACGTGTAGAGGAGTATTGTTGAACGTCGGTAAACGGAACTATGTAGGGTAAACGTAGGCGTACCTATTGCAAGATATTTAAGAAAAAATAAATGAAAACTACTTCACTCCTTCAATAGCCTTGACATGGTACCAAGGCTATTGAGAAACTTAAAGATGTTTGAATAGAATTTCAGTAACTATGGTGAAAAAACTTTGCGATACCAGAATGTAAAAACAGCAACTGTTGCATAAATGTCCATTATGTAGGTAACTGAAAAACATGTTTTTTTTCATCTGAGCACTTACTTGAAACTGATTAAGAGTCGAGAATCTAACAAGAGATTGTTTCTTGATTGCAGGGAAGAAATCACTCTATACATGCATAATAAATTTGTATTCGTCTAAGTGAAGTTCCAAAAATATCCTACTTGTCGTTGTTAGGTCTCAGATGAAAAGATCTTGTAATTTGAGCAGAAAAAGGGAAGTGTTTTTTTGGCTTCGTGGCTCGTGACCTTTTATTTACTACATCGTTAGAATGTCAGAGATATTTTTGGACAATTCATTATATAATAGGTTTTCATATTGTTCATGGATGCTCACGATCATGTAATAAATCTTGAGACGATAGTTTAGAAAAGAAATTGGAAATAAACAAGTATCACCGATTTTTTATACTTTTATGTGGGACAGTAAATCGAGGCACGACCCGATGGACAATTGGACATGGGTGTAATTGAGAATAATTGGTGTACCTTTAGTCTATAAGTAAAATATAGGATGATCTCTGTGACGTTTGTGACCTTGGGGCTAATTCTATGACATAAGGTTCATATTTCTAGTAAACAAAGGAAAATGGACCTTATGTCATAGCATTTGCTCCAAGGTCCTATATTTTACAGACCATGGGCTATGGGTATTGATCATGGGCTAGATCGAAAACAGAGAACAGATGTTTATATTTATATTTTTAAAAAGAATCGCCTTTAAACAAAGTATAAAAGTGCAAAGCTCTATTTTGTCAATTAATATGCCTAAAGGTCCTAAAACCTTCTGCAAGTCTAAAAAATACTTTTCTGAAACTTCATCAAAATCGGTTCGTCCAAACATACAGGTCAAGTTTAGGTCTATCTTTTTTTTAAAGTCGGTTTCAAAGAAAATTATGCAGAAAATATAATTATATAAGAAGAAAAACTATTTTGGACAATAGTTCCCTGAGAGTGGCGGCTGCCCTAAGACTTGGGTGCAATGTTTGCGAGCCGCATATTTGCAAATGCGGCGCCCCGGTGGATACTAAAGCCCATCACGGGCTGAGCTGCAACAAGAGTGCAAGGAGATTTCCCCGGCACCATATGCTCAATGAAATCATCCGCCGAGCCTTAGTGTCCGTCGAAGTGCCTTGCACCCTCGAACCCCCGAGCTAAGCCGCGTTGACGGGAAGCGACCTGACGGGCTCACACTTGTGCCATGGGAAAAAGGCCGGTGCCTCGTTTGGGATGCAACCTGTGTCAGCTTTTGCCGCATCCCACCTACCGCGCTCCATCCGCGAGGCCCGATCGGCAGCTGAATGGGCGGCCTCCCAAAAACGGCAAAAATACGCAAACCTCCTTGGGCAATATAATTTTTTGCCCTTCGCGGTGGAGGTGACCGGTGCCTGGGGTGCAGAGGCTCGGGCGTTCGTCACTGAACTAGGGAGGCGCATCCGCCGATCAGAACCCCGTACCGAGTCATACCTGGTGCAGCACATATCGTTAGCGATCCAACGAGGTAATGCCGCCTGCGTGTTGAACACATTTCCACCAGGCACGACCCGAGGCGGCCTTTTTGACGATTAATCTTAGTGAGATTGTGCCTATCTAATCCATATGATGATAAGATCCGAAAAACACGAAAATTAAGGTTTATAAACCTAATTTTACTCAGAAGAAAAAGAATAAAAAAGAAATTCTAGAAGCTTGATATCGCGCTAGATTGATTTATTTTGAAATATGATTCAGTGAGCTGACATACTTTTGTTTTGAAATATAATAACTTTGGTCATGACAAAGATACTAGGTACGTTCTACCCACATCAGAGAGTGGGTACTGGGTACATTGTGGGCTCTGAAATATGTCGGTTTGTGCCTTATGGTCACATCCTTTTCTGTGTTTGCGTCTCATCCAAAGCGGGGACCCTTTTTAGGCAGAGTGCCCATCGAGGTGGCGGTAATGTCATTTTGATGGATTTATCTTTCTAGGACCAGCGATATTTTTGCTGGCAAACAATCGTATAGTGGGCTTGATTTTGACAGGCACTTTTAGGAAGTGTCTCGTTTTTAGTTTTCTTGGCACTTTTGTTAGTTTTCTCAATGCTACGAATTGAACTGTAAGCTCTTGTATTAGATATTTTTTCTTCGAAAATAAATTACAAAAAACCTACAGATTAGGGTGGAACTAGGTGAGGATGTAATCCTACTATCATGTTATAAATGCCAAAGTTTGTATGTTTGTTTGTTACTCCTTCACGCTAAAACTACTGAATTGATTTGCATGAAATTTGGCATATAGACAGAGGAAACTTGAATTAACACATAGGGAAGTTGTTATCCCGAAAAAATTTGTGGTACGAGTATGCTCCGGGATAAAAACTGACGGCGGGGGAAACTGAGGGAGTTCCGCGCGGGCGGAGCCGCAGGCGTCCACTGCTCTGTCATAAACAAAACTTCCATCTGTATAAGTTGTGTATAATATGTGAATTTCAGTTCCCTGAATAAGAAAAGAGATGATACTACTATAAATATTTGGCAAGTGAAAATGAAAATCATAACACGGACAAAGGAACACAAACAAGAGGCTTTAGGAATCAAGGAAAACGTAATCAAAAGAAAAAAGTGGAAAGAAAAAGTGAACAAAAGCGGTTATCCGTAGAGAAGCTGAGATTAGAAAGCGATTCAGTGAATTTCTAAGGCGGTTCCCACACTAAGGTACGTCCGTTGGAGCGCATTTTTAGCGTGCGCATGTCAGGAAATTACGGATTCCTGATTCCCGATAAAAAAAAATTGTGTGAAAATTGATACCTATTTTAATTAAACACCAGATATTGATATTAACTTTTTATTTGCAAACGAAACAAGTTAAAAAACTTAAACTACGCGCGCTGGTCTGTGGTCTAAAACGTTTGACCCTGTTTAACCCGGCTTTTCAAAAAACTTTGGTTCGAAGCCCATCGGTGCGGTGACGTGAATTTTTTCCATTTGTTTCGTTTGTAATTAACTTTGCAACAAAAAGTTAATTCCTCATGGGTATTAAAAGCGTACGTCTCGGTGCGATAGTCAAACAACGCAAGCTAATGTGTGGCCTACGCGTCAACGTCCGTTTTTAGAAAAAGTAAATTTCCTTACATCTGGTAAACATCGGCATTACGGATGTGCTAAAAATGCGCAGCAAAGGACATCAAGTGGGGAAACCTCCTAAATATACATTGTTTTTCTTAAAACCATCCGCTGATGTAAGTTATGACGACAAGTTGTTATTGTTTACGGCCGATGTTTGTACTTTAACTTTATTAAGATGAAAAAATTGAATAAAGGATATTTATATTGTTTTTGTTTTGGTATGGTTGTAGTCAACGCGTCTTTGGGTATATTGGACTACAAAAATTCGACTGTCTGAAAAAAATTATCCTACTATAAACTCCTTTTCCTAAAACTACTGAACCAATTTTTGTTAAATTGGGTACACAGACAGTTGTTATCCAGAAAAAATGTTTCTGTGGGATATTGCGGGATTAAAACCGACTTTCACGCTGTCGGAGTCGCGGGCACCCACTAGTACTTTGTCCTTCGTTGGGTAGGCAGAGCGTTAACGGACATAAAAATATAGTCGCTATCAAACATTGAGTCATTACAGATGATTCGTGCATCACTGTAGAGACAAGGTGTCAGCCTGTCACTTAACATTGTAATACACTCCCTCGAGTCCCTCAGATGCCTCTTACAATAAAGAAATGGGGTGATGCTATTGTAAGCCGACATAAAAAAGTTATAAAAATTTGGTACAGACCTTATTCTAGGATTTCAAGAATAGGCCATCGGGATTAAGATGTTTCAGTTTAAAGGTCAAAGTCGTAGAAATAAACTTGGCCATGGCTCGTAAAAGATAAGTAAAAAATATAAAAGATTCCAAGATAACATTTTACTGAGAGGAAACAGTGATAAAATATAGATCCGGGGAAATCAGACTCTTTAACTTGTTCAGCACTATACGGTGAAATTTTAAAAGTAAATCTTTAAAATTCAATCCAAAACATTATCCGTGTTATAAGTAACATAAAATGTACACGGTTTCACGTCGTTTGACATCGTCAAATAGCACGGGGATATAATACACTTTTTTAACAATCACACCGTATATTATTATCAATTTCTGGCATAATAATAGGCTATGATAATTACGGAACACGTCAGGAATGAGATACAGACAACTTGCTTGAAAAATCTTTAATGATCGCGATTGTTCGTCATATAAATTTGACACTGACCTAAATAAACTAGCTTTAATTATTTTTATTGTTATATAGATCGATCTCGTGAAGAGAGATTATTGACGCAGTACTAATGGCGTCTCAAACTCGCACTGAAGATACATACATACACACACATCACGCATTTATCCCTCGCGGGGTAGGCAGAGCGTAAAAATACGGTCGCCATTGCCAAGTCAGACAAATATTGAGAGCCCTTTCAGATGATTCGTGATCGATCGCTCGTGGATCGCTCTCAGAATTGATGGCTTATTAATACTGGCCTTAAATATAGTTCCAGTATTTTTTAGTACCTTACTGAATAGTATGTGCAAGGATTTTGAAATAATGCAATTAAAACTAACCCAGCCCACATAATCTTCTCGCGTGTCAAGTTTCCAACAGACTGTGGGATGTTTCATTAAAACTTTGTTTTGCGTTTCGTAGCTATTTATATTACGAGTATGTTTAAAAATAAATTGTTTTTATTTACCAGCCGTTGCTGTCTATGATTACTTAGACGGCGGTCGTTACACAACCATGTCAGACACCTGCTACTTGTAGAAGGCGGTTGAAAAATTCGGAATTTAGGGTTCATCGGGTGAAAGAGACCAAGTCAAAAAAAGGTTGCATTCATATCATGAGACTTTAATTGAGAAGGAAGGAAGGACTACTATATTACAGCCACAACAGTACACTGCTGGACATGAACCTCCCCAAATTGGCGTTTTCGGGAAAATAGGTGACTCCTAAGCACGGAGGACAGTAACCAGTGGAGAACGCGTCGGTATGATTTTGTTCAAAACCAAGCTCACTGGTTTTTGCGGGGGGAGAGGTAATTATCGCTAGACGCTATTGGCTTTCGCAATGACCGCATATTTTGTAGAGATGAGAAAAATAAATATGTAAAATTATATCGATATTTTATATCACCGTTCAATAAGTTTACTCATATTATGTGATTGAAATTTATTGAAACATGTGCATGCTAATATTAATATAGCGATATATGTATATAAAAAATTAATAAGTACCTACTTACATTGTAATTTTAGGGTATGTATTGAAATAATTGTACCGAATTGGAAACGACCTGTTACGACCATTTTGGATGGTAGGGCTGGTTGGCGAGACGATGCTGGTCAGCGGACAGACAGACGGACATGACAAGATGATATATTGACCTACCTATTGATATTTTGTTCTGATTTCATAATAAATGAAATAGTTACAAATTGACTCGAGAGTGTTGGTGTATTTTAAGGCGATAGGCTGACAACCTGTCACTATAGTGATACACATGTTTTCTGAAACAACCTTAGAAAACAAACATCAAAAATGTCATACGTGGCGATAGTGGCCGTATTCTTACCATTGGCCATTAACGCTCTGCCTACCCTGATTTTCTTATTTTCGTTCAGGGTGGCGCGGGGGGAATGCGTCCGCGCCACTCCATATACCCCGAATGCATTCATTCATATAATATACATTGTAGGTAAGTTGTTAAGTACGTACATTAACATAATTCTTTTATGACGATCCCAGAATTATCGATAAAATCATTCTATACTTCTGAGAACAGTGGTATAGCACTAATACGAAGAAAGAGCCAGCCTACGTATGGACACACCCGTGCGTTAGAAAGGGATAGCAATGAAAGACATCAACGGGAGCATATCAGAAATTATAAATATGGAATTATTTTTCATTAAAATGAAATTTTGAAAGAATCAAGCATAAAAATGTTTACCTATGAAATGTTATCCCGTCTTTTGCGGAACTTGATGTTGTACTACACTTTCCACACCATTTCACAACACAGGAAGGCATTCTTGTTTACGTTTATACGACAAAAAACGAAGCGCGGAACGTCCGTTCTTTCGCACAGTCTCAACCCGACTAACCAAAATTTTGATGCGTCTACTTAATAAAGCATACATCAAGTGAGTGCGGTCGCCCCCGCATGCGTTCTCCACTGGTTACTGTCCTCCGTGCTCCTAAGGCGTATCTTATAATTTGATCCTTCATATCAAATATTATATTAATTCAAAAATACATATTTGATTTTCAAACACATTATTTTGACATATTTTCTACGTGATTGATTACCTATGCCATTTCTTAATATTGCCACAATTTCTTTCTATTATGCTTGTAGACATAAAACAACTCTATCTAATAGTCTTACCTAGTAACAATATTACCCTACCTTCGATCAAATGTAGAATATTATTACAATCCTAGCTATTCCTAACCTATATAAACATGTCTGAAGCATAATATTGAGCTTGAAGTGCTCTTGAAAGCTTATATACGCACTTGAGCGTGTGTTGAATAAATATCACAAAAGGCTTTGGATATATGCATCAAATCCAATCTATTTATATACTGGTTGTAAGGGACTATGAAACTGAACAACTTCTACTACGAAATCAACGAGTATGGCGGATCGCACACTTGACACATGACGGAGTATGAATCTGACAGACTATTACGACATTTTAGCGCTCCGTTGTGCATTAAGTGTGCGACCCGCCTATGTTGATAAACGATAAAAAAAATTCGACCTCTCATACAAAATTTCCAATCAGCCGGTTAACTTTCTATGGAAAATCTCCATATATTAGGTAAGTTGTTCAGATTCTTGATAATATGATCATGCCTGCAATGTTTTCAGTTCACTCCGTATACCTTGTTTATCTATAGATTCTACGACGATACAGAGCCTGCCTTTTAGTTTATTTAAAGGGGGTTATAATAAATCTACGTATATAATAAATAGGGTAGGGCCGAGAGGATTTCCTTGAGGAACACCAAAGGAACAAAAGCACTCAGGTTTTCATCTATTCTGACCTAAATCAAATATTTCTCATAGTAAGGTCACCTTATTTTACAAATTGTTTTGCAAAATCGCGCTTGTAATGTTTACGAAGTAGTTAGAAATAGTACCCGTAGTGAAGAGAATCTGTGAATTTTTAGCACTGCTAGGACTACCTATCAACGTACGTACCGAAAATCGCCTTTTTGGTGAACGAAGCTTGAATTTGCGTGTAGTCATGCTTGCGTGACCATTGAATCGTTTGTGCAAAGGTTGTCTACATTTTATGCGACGAGGCAAACCTCAAATCAGAGGTTACGATGAGACCTGTCACATTTGATAGTTTCGCAAAGTATGCGTGCATGGATATTCTATGGATCGCTATTGAAGCGGAAGACATGTTTCGGAATATTTATGAAAATATTGAAATAAAATTCACGTGAAAAAAAAAACGATATACTTATTTCATAACTTTTCCAGGAATTTGTCTGTTTGAGAGATTTTTCATGTTGTCAGCACACTTGATTGTCAATTGTGACCGTAACTTAATTCAGTCGAAGGAATGGGTAGGTGAGACTGGGATCATAATGGGAACACATAGAGAGTTTTACAAAAGTTTACGAATCTAAGTGGAAGGAAATAATCTCTCCTGAGAAAAGAGACGTGTTTTTTGTATGTATAAAGCTAGTTTTAAAGTTTTTACCGTGTGTTATTGATTATCACACATGTAATTTAATTTTTAGAATCTGTGATATGAGTTTAATAAACAAAAAAAAAATTCAACACTATAATAAATCCAGCTTTCACTTGGGTTGGTGGCCTATATGTTTTAAGTGTAGCAGCATACAAAGAAAAAAATCATATTATGAGAAATACTTAGCCCAACAACACAAGAGCAAAATCTTAATACAAAACTATTTTCTTATTTACAACGCAAATGTTTGCGTAGGTGTGGTAGAATTCCCGTGAAATAATATCAAAATTGTGTCATACTCTGTCCGTTCTTTGTATACTTAATAAAGATGACGACAAACTTTAAATATAAAACACAGAATTTCAATTAACCCAGGCAGTTCACCTCAAAAATAGCTCTTGGCCTAAAATAATTTTATGGATTAGAGAGCTTGAAGCTTGGAGACTTGTGAATATTGATATATGGATTCCGAGTATAAAACTGAACAACTTTCCCTAAAAATATTTCAGAAAAAGAACTGAATATTGATAGAGTGGATTCGCAGTATACAACTGATAAATTTACTATGTAAATATTGTTATTTAAGGATTCTTTTAGTCTTTTTCTTTTGGTGTGGGAAAGCAAGTCGTCAAAGCAAATACCTGGAATTTCAATAAAACCAGGCAGTTCATAAAAAATCTCTTGGCTTAAATTATTTTTATATAATTTAGCTATTTAACACAGCAGTTTTTGCTGAGCTTTGAACGCCAGTACTTACTGAGTTTTAGTTCAGATTCAAAAATTCTGCTCAAAATCATACGTCAATTTACGTGACTAGCTCCTAGACTATAAGTTGGTTCAGTTACTCGAATTATCAAAAGGAACAACTTTGCTCAAAGTAACTTTTCACGACATTTAATTAATACTAAACAATTAAATGTTGTTTGTTTGTTTACTGAAGGAAATAAGAGGATTTCAAAAACACACTACCAAATGGGTTTGAGAGTAAAACGGACAGTTCCTTTTCTCCAATTGTTTCCAAAAAGTGGATATTCAACAAATAAATGTTTTAGCCTTATTTATACAAAGATATACGGGGTATTAGAATAAGTACTCAGTTAAGGGGTCAACCTTCTCTAGAAATTTAACCATGGACCTTCCATACAAAATATACTAACTGACCGAGTAAGGTTGTATGGGAGGCCGACTTTTTTTCATATTTCGACGTAGGTTCCTTGGGGATAAGTGTTCAGTTTCACGGGCTGGTCCATCCCTTGAAAGGAACGTCGTACTTTTTCTAACACCCTGTATTTATCATCTTTGACGTCTATCACACTTCAACGCAAAAATAACGCTAACGTAAGCGCCTGTCAGATCCATTATAGAAACGTCACTCTCGATACAAAAACCACTGTCAATCTTGACGCAGGTGCAAGTCATAACGCTGCGCTGCGCTAGCGCTTCATTAGCGCCTGGGTTGTGCGTCGAGAGCGGTTTTATATTAGAAGTGTGAATAAAATTAGATGCCTTAGATGCTTAAAATTAAAAACATGGAATTATTCTTAAAAATGAATTCTAGAAGATTTAAGATTGAATTTGAGAAGATTTTATACGTTGTCTTGTCATATGGTTGTATGTTGTCATATCTCATGGCGAGGTCATACTCCCAACAACTTGACCAGTATTGTTTCTCTCAGAATGGCAACTTTTGGGGGACTTTTGGTCGAAATGCTTATTATGATTTTGCTTCCACTAAAGGACCTTTCACGTAAAAACGTGTGGCACCTGTCCATTTATTCAGATTTGCCGCGGGAGCCTCCCCTAAAAAAGCAATAGACGTCTGCCACATAAAAGCCATAATCCGTATGCCCACGAAAATATATATATTTTTGAGCCTGTACTGTGTAAGGTTCCGCAACTATGTAAAACACCTTATTAAATTGCCTACTGCATAGTCCCTCAGTCAAGAACATTTTCGGAGTTACCAGTGTTAAAAAAAAAATACTGGCTTGCCTTACCATGAAAAGTTATATAGTTATATAATATATTATTATTGCAATTTTAGGCGTCAGGCTGACAACATGTCACGATAGTGGCACACGAATTATCTGAAACGATCCTCAAATACTTGTCAGTCGTGACGATAACGATTGCAATTTTACGTTACTTTACGTTCTGCCTACCCCGCCAGGAATATAGGCGTGATATGTCAAGAGATTTTAGGCAAGTTGTTATTGCATAAAAATACCTACGAGAAAAGCAAATCTGTGAATCCGGACGATTGCAACTGTAACTTTTTTAAACAATACTTTCAGCTGAGAAAACTTTTAAAAATGTATACATGAACCGTGCGTGAACTTATTAATACATACATACATATATCACGCCTTTATCCCTTGCGGGGTAGGCAGAGCGTTAACGGCCGTAAGAATACGGTTGCTATTGCCACGTTCGACATTTTTGAGGATTGTTTTCCAAGGTTGTTCTAGAAAACATGTGTATTACTATAGTGACAGGTTGTCAGCCTGTCGCCAAAAAATTGTAATACGCCAATACCCACGAGTCCCTTGGTCGCCTCTTACGACACCCGCGGGAAGGATGTGGGGTGATGCTATTCTAAGCCGGCATCACACGGCACAATACCTTATTAATACCTGCGTGTTTTTTTTTTTGATTCTACGGAACCTATTTATATGCGAAGCGGAGTGGCACATTTTCGCTAGGTAGTACTTTATAATCCTCTGCCGAAAATGTACTCGCAAATAGCGCTGTGATTACGCAAAGTTCATTTTTCGCCCTCGCCCGACTGTCGGAATTGTGTTTTGCATAATTTCTATGTGAATATTCAACGTTCGCTATTCAATTCTGAGTTGTGACGCATGTTGTTCCACGCACATACTTAGGCGAATCCCACATCTAAGGCACGACGCTGCGCATTTGTAGAATATCCGTAACGCTGATGTAGGAAAGTCTAGCAGGATGTAGGAAATTTTAAATTCCTAATATAGTTCTTTTATCTCACCATTGAGGGCGAGCCATATTTGTGTGAGTAAGTGTAGTTGAGTTGGTGAGCTGAAAGATCTCTACTAACATTGACTTTGACGCATCATCAACGTATGAACTTGTTTGACAAATGCATCTTATGACGCTGCTGGCTCATTGGATTTGCGTCAACATCGGTTTTTAGTATGAGAAATTAGAAATTTTCCTGCATCTGCCAGACGTATGTGTTTAGGACGCGCTAAAATAGCGCTCCGTCGTGTTTTAAGTGTGAGAACCACCATAATATAAAAATACCTAATATACCTACCCTCTTTGAGTAAGTTGGTGCATAATTATTTGCCTAGACTTACATTTATTTTGGAGACTTACGTAAGTAAGCATAAGTGAGTACCTACGACCTAGTAGATGTCACCTTCTCATTAATATGTACACACATACACATATCACTCCTTTTTCCCTTGCGGGGTAGGTAGAGCGTTAACGGCCGTAAAAATACGGTCGCTATCACCACGTCTGACAAAATATATCGCGGGCTCTTTCTTCTCATTAACAATACCTTTAAAAAGCAAGAGTTGAAGAAGAGCATATTATGCTTATAATAATATAGCAATAATTATATATTATAGCAGTAGAATCTCGGAAACGGCTCCAACAATTTTCATGAAAATTCGTTTGTAGGGGTTCAGGGGCGGTTAATCGATCTAGCTAGTTTTTATTTTCCAAAAATCACTCTCTGAACAGCAGGAAAAGCCGAGCATTGCGGTCAACATGGTACTATAGGTTAATGTAATACAGCACGTGTACCTTAAGCAATACTTTCAAATGGTAGGTACGATAATAATGTTTTATGTATTCTTTGACAGCATAATGCGTGGACTGAATTTATTTAGTAAGCAACACTTGAAAACTCTCAAGAAATTGGTAATATTTAACCTAAATATTTTTCAGACGTGGCGAAAAAGCAACTGTTTTTTACGTCCGTTCTGTCTACCCAGCAATGTATAAAGACGTGATATGTGTATGTATGTATGTATGTGTATGGATGTCACTAGTGAAAATTTAATTTATATTTTAGGACCTCATACCTAAGTAATTTGTTGCGGGCGGATCCAAAAGGATTTCCCGTGACCAACGCAGTGGCACTGGACCCCAATTTCAGAAAATTCATAATTCTACTTACTGAAATTTGCAACGAGTGGTCTCTAAGGCAGTTCCCAATGTAACACACGACGCTGAAAATTTTTAGCGCATCGTTAACGCACTCGTCTTGTCTAAGAAACTTACGAATTCCCCATACTTAAGAACCGACGTTGACGCAAAAGTAGTTAGTAGGCGGTTAAAAAACTCTGGCAACAGTGTTGTTCATCGGGTCGTTGGACGATTCGGTGTCCCACTCGAAAAAAAGAAGAATACGCAAGAGCAACATGTAATCTTGAGTTGTTAGACAGATGGAGCTCTCCATGTTTTGATATCAAGGAATTTTTTATAAGATAATTATGTATAGGTACCTTAATAAAAATCATTAACTTCTTAAAAAAAGTTTTTGAGTAAATTATTATATTAGGCGTATTTGTGACTGCATAACTTTTATAGAACGTTTGATACTAGCGCAATTAGTAGCAGATTTTCGCATACGAAACTTCAAAAATATAAGTTACTTACTGCAGTGGTGAAACAGGGTGAAACGCCGTATCGTATCCATCAAATTCATAATCCCAGCGTGGACATGGTTGCTGTCAGCAAAATGGACTCCCCGCGGATTAGGGATGACCAGCCGAATTTATTAGGTGCGAAAAAATATACAGAAATGAAGGTTAGAACCTTTTTTTCTTTCGTTTTGAATATTTGAACTTTTTGTAGTAGAACTCGTACCGGGCAACCTACTTTTATATAGATACATACACAAATCACGCCTTTATCCCTTCCGGGGTAGGCAGAGCGTTTACAATCGTAAAATTGCGGTCGTCATCACCACGTCTGACAAGTATTGAGGAACCTTTTCGATGATACACTGTAGTGACAGTGTAACCTACTTTTCGTTTTCGTAATATTTTTTTATTTGACTTTCTTTACTTTTATTTTCACATATGACTGGACTAGATTTAGACTATGAATAGATTAATGTAATTTGTTTTTACTGATTGGATATTTTCCTAAAGTCCATAGTTATCACGTCGGTATCTAAAAAAATTGACGAAACTCATCGAATTCAATAGGCACAGTTGAATTCGGTATCTATCAAAAGTTTGAACTTTTTAAACGTCTTATACAAGTTGTTACAGAATGAACAATAAAAATGAATTTCTTTGACATTGTTTATTTTACGAATGAGTGGGGTGTAGGAAGTGGCGAAAAATATCTCCTGGTAAGAGGAATGAACTTGACATTGTAACAATAGTGGCTGCGACGCAAGTATTAAAATCAAGCCAAATTTATTAAAATTAATATTTTTTATTAATTTTCAAACACGATATTACGGCTTTGATTATTTTATAAATAGACTCTTTACTATGTACCCGTCAATCCTCTTTCAGCATTATAGGTGTTTTTGTAACACCCTGTATAGAATCTGGGTCATAATGTTTGATGTAGATATGAGCCGTAAGTCTTCAAACCGTTTTGTAACACGAACCAGCCAAATCTTATAACCAGATGGTTCAGTTCACAAAAGCGGGATTTAAGCTGCAATACACAGATCTCACAAGAAACGGGGCTCAGTTGCTACCCGTTTTGGAGTAACAAAGCTTTTGTAGACAATGAAGCATGCTATCATGTCTCAGTTAGCAGAACGGGGCTGCCAACGACCATACAGACCTGATAGACTCCTAAAGCCTCACAAAAAAGTGAATTGCGAATTTCTTCTTCTTTTATATTTTATATTATATCAGAATTTTTCAAACACGCATTGAGCGCAACTATGTTTCCTGGACATGCATTTAACGCACGTCTAACTTTCGTGCGCTAAGGCCCCAAATGTATAACTTTGCCAATAATAGGAATAATAAAAAATACTGTCATCTATACTCGTAGCTTGATGCGCTTGGCCGATGCAAAGAAATGCGTGCACACTGCACGCTGATTCGTCAATGATCGCGCGTGTCATCTCGTGAATTATCACTGCATAGAATTCGAGCGATTTTACATCAGCAAAATATCAACTTTAGGCAACCCCAAGCAACCCGTAGGCAGACGTATGAAAAATCATTGGACCTCCCGTACACAATAAAACACTTTTTCAACATCTTAGTATGGGAAGGCCAAACTTTTTTTTAAATATTTCGGCCTATGTTGCGAAAGTTGGCTAACCATACGCATGTAACACGCCATTTTTATTTTCTTGGCATGAACTCGATGTTATTTTATTTACCACCTAACGTTACATGTTGTTTGGTTAGCTTGGCCAGCCCCGAGGCAGTGCTGTAGGGGCTAGTTTTAAGTTTTTAGTCCACCTAAGTCGTGTTTACGCTAGGTTTATAAAATTGTTGTAAGAAATAGAAAAATGTACTCATCCTGCATTTTTTTCTTTTTTACAATGACTAATATCTGACAATCAATAAGTTAAATGTAAAATTTACTACTTTGAATACATGATTTGAGTAAGAGTTTGAGTTGGATTTTAGTGTCAATCACGAGTGTAACGTACGTACGTAAAAAATAATTGCACCGAATTTAAAAGTAGGTAGGTACCTTATACAAAATGGCCTGTTGTCAGAATGTGCCCTGAGCCGTCTATATTTCTTTATAGTCGTTGTGAGTTGCAGACGCGGCTCGCAGTAAGCGTTTTAAGCAAAACCGTTTTCACTCGAGCATTTTCGTACTCAGCTCTCCGTCTTAAGGCGACGGGAGCAAACATCGTAATTATCTTACAATCCTACATATATTATTTACGGGAAAGTTTTGTGTGTTGGTTAGTGGATCGCACACTTATGGCACGACGGACCGCTAAAATATCGCAGCGTTCTGTCAGATTTATAATAGAAATGTCAATCCCCATACTAAAACCGCTTAATCGCTGTTGACGCAGTGCTATGGCAGCGTCGTCCGTCGTTTCTAGTATGGATCCGACAGACCGCCGCGATATTTTAGCGGTCCGTCATGCGTTAAGTGTGCAACGCGCCTTAGTAGAAGCAGTGTGCAATGTGATAATGTTATAGAAAATGAACAAAAAGTTTTTATATCAAAAAGAATGTTCTAATACCACAGAAAAACTTTCAATCAAAAAGTCTGAATCTAGCTAGATAGATTCGAGGTAGGGCAGTAAGAATCTTTTCTCGTTTGTATTTATACGTCTAACGTTATTGTAATCAATCCGACTATAAAATGTAAATCTGCTTGACCTTAATAAAACCTTTGGGAGTTTTAAACCACCTGTCTCAAACAGAAAGAGGTTGTTTGTCTTGATTAATATACCTTTTCCCCGAAAGAAACACTTGCAATATACTGCGAAAGGGAGTAAATAAAATTTTCTTTCTCAACTCGAATAAGATCTAAGCGCGCTCAACACTTTTGAAATGTAAATCTTGCAATCTCGACAAGGACCTGCGAGGTGTTTTATAGTTCAAAGCATTGCAAATGTCAGTGGCTCTCCTGAAAATAAAACTGTGGAGGACGAGCTGAGCTGTGTCTGTTTAAAAACTCTTAACTACTTAGTAAAAAATATACGGTCGTCAGAGTTTTGATTCACCGTTTGGTGTCGGATTAGAATAGCATCACCCCATTTCTGCTAGTGTGTGTCGTAAAAGCTGACTAAGGAATTCAAAGAACGGGCAGCAGTGTTTCCTATAAATATCTACAAAATCTTGCACTACGCTCGCCAATCCGCCTGCCAAGCGTGGTGAGTATGGCACTACCGCCCAATTGAGGGAGGCCCATGTCCAGCAGTGGACTGTTGTAGCTGTAGCAGTAGTAGAGTTTTAATACCTATGTAGATCTGTCAAGACTCTGACAAGGTTGTTGAGCACTGACGGCTAACGTGTACCCTAGGCGAAATATGTTTCAAGAGATATTCAAGAGATATTTTCTGAATCACATATGATCTGAATCTGAAACAATTAATCTTTTTCTGGTAGATCGAGCCATGCCTCATGTTATTAGCATTAAATTATCTAAAATACACATGTTTTCTGAAACAACCTTGGAAAACAATCCTCAAAAATGTCAGACGTGGCGATAGCGACCGTATTCTTACGGCCGTTAACGCTCTGCCTGCCCCGCAAAGGATAGAGGCGTCATATATGTATGTATGTTCTTAAGTTCACTAATGAACTGCGCTATCGTAATTTAGAAGAGGCGTCGCTAGTAATAATAATGGAAAAGAAAATTTATTTTCCATTGATTTATTCTTACTTTTTTCGAGAGGGACACCGAGTTGTTCAAAGACACAATGAACCCTGAGGTCAGTTTTTCAACCGACTACTACTAGTAGCAGCCTCTGACGTAGTTGAGTAACGATCGCTGTCTAAGTTATCATAGCCAGCAACCGAGAAACACGGAATCATCTTTCCTACGATGATGATGATGATTTTCTTTCCATTGATGTTATCGTGAACTGCCCATCTAACTAACGAGGTTACTTTTTTCACAGACTACGAATAAGACCGTAATTTTCTCTCTGAAATGTAAATGCAGAAGTACTCCTTTGTAAAGCGATGCATAGTCATTGTGAGCCGAGAGGCTGAGTACAGCCATTAGGGCTTTCAATCTCGGGATCGCGGGATGATGGTATTGCGGGATTTCGGTATCACGAGATTCAGCACTAATTTTCTAATTGCAGGATTAGTGTTTTGGCTAATGTAAGTTCTGGGCCAGTTTCATTAGCAAATCGAAGATAAACACTATAATACTGTATTATCACAGAATTGAATTGGAATACTGTCATGTGTTAACGGTTCCGATAGCTTACGTAAGCTTTTCCGCGAGCGAATCGATATTGGCTTTTGCCTGTACGGAATTTTAGTTTTAAGTGTAATATACAATTTATAATAATGTGTACATATATTTTGCATTTATTATCTTCTGTAATTATGTTGTGACTGGACTACGAACAAAATGTATGTAAAGTAAAGAAAGCTAATAGATGTATGTTGTCAAGAAGTTTAATGAAAAAATCACTAGTTACATTACAACCAATATATTTTAGTGCACTCTTCAAGGCTGGAACAACATCAAAATTCGAATATCACGAAAACATATCACGAAAGCATTGTAATACGGTGGGATTGAAAATTCTTAATTCTCAAATACCGGGATTAACGAATCCAGGATGGGAAAACTCTAGTACAGTGAGTTGCAATTAAATGTGAAGAGTCTCAGAGTGGACTAACAAGCTAATGTTGTTTGGCCTACGATGTAGAGCAGAAAATGTGGATGACTGTACTTTGAAAGATTTTTCAGTTTTCTGAGGGACTTTTTGATAAAAATGGGTGAAATTCGGTTTTTATGAATTGTAGTACATTTTTACGGTACTGAATGACATCCCGATTGCTGTCATAAATTGGTCAGGTGCCCATTTTTTTGTCCTAATGTTTCTTGGAAATGTAATGGGCTTAGAATCCCTGAGTGGGGCAAAAGGAGGCTCATGTCCAACAGTGGACTTTTGTTGCTAGTTTGTACGGGTGTTGCACATGCCAGTTATGTCATGATGCGCATAATGATGCTGTGTGTTCAGCCTGGCCAGCCTCGAGGCAGTGCCTTTATTTTTATTTTTTTATATCTCACCTGTGCCGCGTTTATACTAGGATCATAAAATTGTTGTTGAAAAGAGTTTACAATGATTATTTGTGAAGTAATTTAAGGGTGTAAAGTAGGGACACAAATACACAAATCACGCCCATATCCCTGGCGGGATAGGCAGAGCGTTAACGAACGTAAAATTACGGTCATTATCGCCACGTCTGACAAATGTTTGAGTATTGTTTCAGAGGATGTAAAGTAAAATGTATTTTTTTTTAATTTGAATAAATATTCTTAACTTGAACTTGAACTCAAGTTTGTGGGTCTATATTATTGTATGCCTGTTTCTGTTGCCCTTTGAAATCTCTATTATGAAATTTATTAAGTTCGTTTAGATAGAAAACAATAGAAATGGATCTTTGCAGGGGTGTTTGCCGTATTAACCACGCTTGAACACACATCTTCTTAAAATACTCTTTCACCAATTGTTCCATTGAAAAACTTAGTTTCATTGACTTCAAAATTAAATCCGTCGTATTATAGGCTTGACTAAGTGCGTAACAGACTAAAAATAATCGAATTAAGGTCCATTTTGATGTAGTAATTTACATTACCTACATTGCATTGAATTTCATGAGCATAATACATGGCACTACGTAATGTAGGTACAAAGCATGCAGATTAAAGCAGTAATTCAATATTTTACTAGGGATGCAGTCATATCTCGAGATTTGATAAATATCGAGATGTCGAAATATTGAAACATCGGTGGGTGTATCAAAAGTTCATATCGATTTATCGATATCGAAAATCTTGAATACTTTGAAATCATAGAATCGAAATGACAAAGAAATTTACATATTGGGGTAAAATCCTATCGTTTGTGTTTCCCGTAAGGGATGAAGAAAAAACTATTGTGTTTATGTCTGTAAATAATGAGAAAATTAATAAATATTAATCAGAAAAAATACTTATTTAATATGTATATGGACATACGGACATAGCGATACATCAAACGATTCATGATTTCATTGACTTAATAGAGTTTAAAAAATTCTACCTAAATAAGTCTACCTAATTAGATACCTAAATAATATTGTACTTACAATACCTGAACTTCGTACGCCAATAGGCAAACTGTAGTGATACCACCTAATTTTATAAGATATTTTGTAAAATAACCTACAGTTACGAATAAGTTATTTGATTTACTTGATTGATTGAAGTTTTAGGCTGAACTAATGACACGACGACATCGACTGAACTCGATACACATATCGATATATCAAAAAAATTAACAAATATCGCATCCCTATACATTACGCCCATGAAAATCGCTTTGAACGAATTATAACCCCCTTTGGTAAATTCAATTTAATTTCCAGTCGAGTAATGAATAAGCTGAAAGCGTTATTGCTCGCAAAAGAAGCTCAAAGGCTATTTAAATAAATTGCTTTTGTATTAATTTAATTGTAGTTTAATATGCCGTGTAATGCCGGCTTAGAATAGCATCACCCCATTTCTTCCCGCGGGTTTTGTAAGAGGCAGCTAAGGGACTCGAGGGTCTCACATGTATTACATGTGCGTCAGGCTGACAACCTGCCACTATAGTGATACACGAATCATCTGGAAGGGCCCTAAATACTTGTCAGATGTGGCGATAACTGCCGTAAGTTTACGATCGTTAACGCTCTGCCTACCCCACATTGGATAATGGCGTGATTTGTGTAATGTTATGTAATATATTTTAATATAAATATGCAAGTGAGAAGAATATTGTTTTCAAAGGTTGTTCGTGGAGGCCGTTTTTCTTTTTTTTTTTTAATTCTGGCGTCACATCTCATGGGTGGAGACGTATTTTGCCAATGTCAAAGTAGTCAGGTCGTCGGTAAGGTTAGAGTGATGTAAAGTTAAGTGGCATTACGCCGAGGGAGAGTCCACAACACAGTGATCCTAGTCTGACGACTAGGGGCTGTGTTGCGCAAAATTATGTAGTACAAAAAACTCGATAGTAAAATTTTCTGCACCACGTGGAGACCGCTCGTCACTATTGCACAATGCCGAATATATGCATTAATTACAATTTCCTATTTAAGGAACACTTTCAGAATAGTTTGTTGCTTAATACACTATCAGAATTATTCACCAAACACTCAAATGAACAAGAAATATCAAATTATAACCAATACACGACCCGCCATGATGGAATACCAACGAGCGACCCCCGGCCGTTTTTTGATAACCAGCGTGCGAATGACAGCCGTGCGTGACAGTCAAACGACAATTTGTTAGATGACTTAATCAGTAATAAAATACTAAATTAATACGCTTAAAACTATTGTCCAAAAATACTACAGACTCCATTTATAGTTTTTAAAAATATACAAAGTTTGAATTAATAAACAGAAAAATTATATAAAAGTAAGTGTTTTGACGCCATTCAAACTACAGAGACATGACGTCATCTCTTTGTATTTTCATACAAAATATCGTTTTAAAAAGTAGCTCATTTGACCTGCCAGTCATCATCATGCCCTGCGTTGGTACACCAACGGTACGGTTGACGTCGTATATCATTGATTGAAAAATGAAACTAAGCAACTTGACACTGGCGAAATCACGATTATATAGCCAAAAAAACAATATATAGAATTGAATGTTGCAGTATTTAACTAACATTCTATGTTTCATTCCGAATGGTATAGTGTTGTATCCACTTAATAATCGACAATCGATGTCCCTGAAGGCAGAGTGTCTAAATCGGCTTATTAATAAATATCACTCGATACGTGGGTGGATCTTCGTGATAACACTGCGTACTATCTTATCATTATATTATTTTATCATGGCAATTTATTGCCGATTGTGCTATCAATGATTTTAATTAAATCCACATAAGGGTTATCTTGTAACACGGCCTCGCTTCTGAGTGTGTGTTGCACTTCATTATTGTTAAGCTTGGCAACACCTGCGAATCAGACGGGGAATTTTGGATAGTATAAAACGAAATTTGATAAGATAAGATAATATTATATTCAATAAACTTAATAATTTTATTATCAGGTTAGTATTAATTTTATTAATAGCTACCTAAAATTTTGGAGTTCCTAGAATTGCACCGTGCGCCGTTGTATAAAGCATGTATGTTTCAATGAAAATTCAGGGTGTTAGCATGCAGCCAATGAAACTGAACAATTTTCCCCTGGGAATACATGCCAGGAAATGTATTATTTTTTGGATTTCCCATAGAAATGCAGCTTCAGCTGATCGCAATTTAGTATAAAACCTCAATTTTTTTATCGTTTTCTAACATATGTTTCTAGTGCTTTGTTCAGGTTCATAGTCTGCATGCACCCTATCAGTATTAGAAAAGCTGTCCCTTACATATGACATGTACGGTATATGACAGCTAGAGTTAAAAGCTTTGATGTCATACTTTTTTCTCATTTCACGCAGATTACAAAAGATAAAAAAAAATAGGCAAAAATAATATATTCAGTTCAATGGTTAGTATTAAACTTCAAACTCCATCCTTACATAAAGATTCTTCCTAGCAAGATTGTTACTGGAATATTTTGCACGTCTAGCATCCATCAACTCACATTTCTTTAGGTCTGCTGGAAGAAATTTCTTAATAAACACTACCTGTTGTTCCATTTCTCCTTATGATATGTGCTTACAAATTTTCTTCTGTACTAGAAATTGTTAAATAAATAAATGAGAGGTCAACTTATACAGGTTTTTAAATATGTGGTGTATTGTGAACCAATATAACAAGAGCGTATCACGTTCTTTTAATGGGTAACTTTATGAGCCCTATAGTGTTAGAATAGGGGCCACGTCCGGCAGACAGAAAGCGGTCACGCTTTCCACTAGAATTTATAACCCCAGTCCATAGCGTATACAGGGGGTAAGGAAAAGTAGGTCATAACATCAATGCTTTAAGCCAGGCGTTCTATATAAATAAATAAATAAATAAATAAATATCCTGGATAATTCACACAGCGCCATCTAGCCCCAAACTAATCAAAGCTTGTGCTATGGGAACTAGATAGCTTTCTTTCTTTTCGTGTGGGACACCGAGTCGTCCAACGTCCCGATGATCCCTAGTGTCAGAATTTTTCAACCGCCTTCTACAAGTAGCAGGCTTTTGACATGGTTGTGTAACGACCGCCGTCTAAGTGATCATTGACAGCAACCGGGACCTACGGCTTAACGTGCCATCCGAAACACGGAACCATCTTACTTACGGACAATCGGGTGGTTCAGCCCGCAATGTCCTAACCAGACTGGGAACAAATTCACAAAGAGATAAATATCAACTTTGTGAGTGACCCACCGGGAATCGAACCCGGAACCTTCTGCGTCAAAGGCAGTCGCACTACCACTGCGCCACATCGGTCGACTAGATAGCTGATACTAATACATATATACTTTTTTTTGTAAATAAATACATATTATACATAGAAAACACCCAGACTAAACACAAATATTTGTAAATTGACTTAACAAATATTTGTGTTCGGTGGGGATCGAACCCACGACCCTCGGCGTAGAAGGCAGGCATACTATCCGCTACGCCATCGGGACAGACAGAGTTATAGGTAATGAACTCAATAGGAGGTTTTCTTTTTAATAATAAAAAAAGTACTTATTTATACAATACTTATTACAAGAACTCGAGAGATGGCGTTGAACCGACTATGTTACTTGATTTTTGTGTAGATTCCAAAGCCAAAAGACTAAAAAACGCATTGCAATACTGACAGTTTGGCTTACATTGACATTTTCGTTCCAAATGAGTCCGAGTCCAAGTTTCGAAAAAACAAAAACTAAATATTACGTTCCGTTCTTTGCGGTAACATACCAAGCACAGCGCCATCTATCCAGCAAGTAGAATAATAATTTAAAAAAGAAAAGAAAATTCCCAATTGTTTCATCATCATCATCACCATCATCATCATCATCATTTCAGCCATGAGACGTCCACTGCTGAACCGATTAGAAGCAGCCTAACTGCATCCAGCATTTCCCCGCGGACTTGACCAGATCGTCTATCCATCTCGCGGGGGCCGTCCTACGCTGCGCCTGCCGGTACGTGGTCTCAATCGAGAAATCTTCTGCTTCACCGATTATCGGTTCTTCGAGCAGTGTGGCCTGCTCATTGCCACTTAAGCTTATTTTAACCTAACTTTTTTCATAAAATGCATAAATAGTTAGTAAAAAAAAGTAGTAGGTAGAGTCTTAGCTATGTGGCGCCAGCTCAGAATAGCATTACCCCATTTCTACCTGTAGGTATCATAAAAGGCGACTAAGTATAAATCCAGAGAGTGACCAGCAGCGTTCCTTGTGAAGACAACACCTTGTACTGTGCTTGCCAATCCGTCTGTCAAGCGTAAATCAGTATGGCATCCCCCCCCCAAATAGGCGCCTATGTCCAGCAGTGGACTGTTCTAGCTGTAGTATAGTTTAGCTAGTGCCAAGCTGTAATAATGGACAACTTCGTACCCTATTGCTATGCCACGCGCAATTAGACCTACAATGATGCAAGTTGTATCGTAGACGTAGTCGTAACCGTAGTTCAGAACGCGACATTATTGTTGTAAGCAGTTAAGTTTAACTGTAGCTGCACTATAACAGGGCTCCATGCACATTTTAAACTACATACACAAATCACGCCTATATCCCTGGCGGGGTAGGCAGAGCGTTAACGACCGTAAAATTACGGCCGTTATCGCCACGTCTGACAAAATGTTTGAGGGTCGCTACAGACAAGTCGTGTATCACTGTAGTGACAGGATGTCAGTCTGTCGCCTTAATATGTAATACACAAAACCCTCGAGTCCCTTAGTCGCCTCATACGACACCCACAGGAAAGAAATGGGATGATGCTATTCTAAGCCGGCATCACACGGCAAACTAGAGTTGAGAAATTTGATATAAGTTTTTAATATATATTTTTAAACACTTTACCCATAACACGCTAATTGTTAAGCTGCCTCTGTAAAGGTAGAGGTTGCTTGGAAGAGATCGCTTTGAGTGATAAGGCCGCCTTTGTTTAATTTTAGTTATAGTTTTTTGTGCCGTTTTGTGTTTTAATATTGTGTTTCTTGTAAGCAATAAAGAGTTTATCTATCTATATATCTAGCACTAAATTCAAAATTTTCGCGGTTGTTTACATCATTCACAGGAATACTTGTGGTCCACAAAAATGAAGAAAAATGAAGGTAGACAGATGTATACCTTTAGCAGCCCTCCGCAGATACACCAGTTACCCGTTCTCGCCCTAAGGGCGTGATTGGGCTGGTTTTTTGAACAACCATTTAATTATTTCTGGGTGAGCCCTTGCTCTCCACAAGCCGATAGGCGTAGTTTTAAAGGCCCCGGGGCCAAAAACGCAGAGACAGTCGAAAAAAAAGAAACAGTTTACCCGTGATCTTGAAGCTTGTAACAACGTCGAAATATCGGGAGTCGTCCATAAGAACCCGTTAAATTATAACTATGAATACAGTCTTTTTATCTCACGAGGGCGGGTTGGCCATACCTGTGTGTTATCTTTCTCTCTTTTTGTTGGACGACACGGTGTTCAAAACGAAAAGAGAGAGAGATAACACACACAAGCCTGGCCAACCCGCGCTCGCGAGATAAAAGGTCTGTGCTTTACCCATAGAACGCGTGGTTTAAAAAACGTAGTAAACCTAACATCCTGTATAACCTTACTCTATAGCCTATGCTCCACCGGTTCTGATTAGTATTCCTAGCAGGCGGGGCTATCATCCCAAAGTTCCAGTTATATCAGCGAGGCTACTCTGAAAGATGGCCAATATACTCGTTATTTCTTTCAGCTGAATCACATACGGCTAGCAATTTTTTTATGTTGCTACGTTGGTAAATTTTTATTTCTTATTTTGCTCAATAAGCCGACTAGTCTTGGAAAATTGGGCTGCTTTTTAGGTTTCTGAATAAAAATCTAAGCTGTATTGACGGTCCCGATGGCGTAGCGGATAGTACTCTGCCTTCTTAGCCGATGGTCGTAGGTTCGATCTAACAGGACACAAATATTTGTTAAATTAATTTTCAAATGTGAGTGCCTAGTCTGGCTTTTCTATGTACGATATGTACGATATTTATTTATTTACAAAAAAGTTTATAAGTGTTATTTATCTCGTTCTCATAGTATAAGCTTTGCTTAGTCTGGGGCTAGATGCCCCTGTGTGAATTGTCAAGGATATTTATATTGGTTCAACAGTCAGAAACTATAAAAAAAATCTTTAAGAGTTGGAAAATATTTCCTAGAAGCTGTGCAAAAATGTGATTTGATGTTTGGAAGTTAATAATTGGGGTTGCACCACAGAGTAAAAATATCATTTGCGTCGCTCGATACAGGGGCGGATGATTTCTCTTGTCTGTGGGTTGCAGTAATATCATTTTTATTCTACGGCGTAGCAAGACCTACACAAACAGCTACGACAAGATTTCACTCGAGTAGGCGGTAAAATTAATTTATTAGGATATCATATTGACGAACAATCCAAAAGTGGTTCGTAAGATACATTGTAGTACTACAAAAATTACATACATACACATATCACGCCTTTATCCGGGGGTAGGCAAAGCACTAGCAGCTGTTTAAATACGGTCACCAACGCCACGTCTGACAAATTGAGGGCTGTTCTGTTTCAGACTTGTATTACTATAGCGACAGGTAAAAAAATATATATTTGTGAAATACATCATAAGTAATTATAACTTTTGCAGAATAGTGAAAAAAACGTGACTAAAAATGCTGTTCAAAGGTTTTGGTGAATATTTACCTGATATTTTCTGTTCACACTGGGAGGACCTGAAAAAATAAAAAACATTCTTGTAAGTTCATTGAACACTATTGTTGGTCGTTAAAACTTTTATTTAGAACCTAAATAATTAAGTACCTAAAAGTTGCTTAAAAATATTTCTCACAGAGCTGAAATGGAGTATTCGTTTAGTTGTCGTATGGTTCCATATCAGATTCGTTTCATTTCTCCAAATTATGATATTGTAAACTTACAGAAAAAAAAAAACATTTTTAGACGCAGAATTCTAAAAGCATGTCAGTATATAACCGCTTTCGAATTTGTAATCCGAACTTTATGTAAGGTGTCTAGATATAATGTCCGGCTTACATTACACAGGGATACTGGTTTAAATCCTTACAAAGTGGAACCTAAGGCAAGTGCTTCAATTCAGCCCGTAAAGTCCCATTTACTTTGTTGGATGTGAAAATAATCTTTGAATGTGAACTGGATGGCGCCATTCCTTGAAGTTAGTCTCAGATCAGAGTCGCACCCATCAGGGTGTTAAACCGTGACTGGGTAGATCTCTTTTGAATATTATTGTCCCTATTCCACTTAACTTATTTTTATCTTTCTAAAATCCGAGTTATACCTACCTACTCTTTGAAGTGTCGGCATATCGCATCGGTAAGTAAGCTGGCAGCGCAGTGGTCCGCTACCACATGATCTTGGGTTCAAGCCACAGTCGCCGCAAACATTCAATTTCTTATTATAATTAGTTTTTTAAATGACTTAAAAATTTCAAGAATTCTTAAAAGATACTTACAGAAGTTTCTACTGTATCATGCCGTTTGAAGACTGTTTTATTATATAAAATTGTATACGGAGTGTGAGAGACCGAATAATGATTGGGTGCCAATACCATGAAACTGAACATAACAACTTACATACATACACATATACTTTATCCTTTGCGGGGTAGGCAGAGCGTTAACGGCCGTAAGAATACAGCCACTATCGCCACGTCTGTCATTTTTGAGAATTATTTTTTAAGGTTGTTTCAGAAAACATGACATGTGTATTACTATAGTGACAGGTTGTCAGCCTGTCGCCTAAAAATTGTAATACACCAATACTTTCGAGTCCCTTAGTCGCCTCTTACGTCACCCACGGGAAGGATGTGGGGTGATGCTATTCTAAGCCGGCATTACACGGCACTCGATCAATTTAAAAATCGATCATCTTTTCCCATCCTTGGTATAAAGAATCACACGTAGTCGGCTATTTCACTTGCTAATACGTCCGCAGCGCGCCTTCCATTCGGCTGATCCGCCGCTTTGATATGTAATACCGTATTTACATTTCAGACTATTATTTGAAATCTTTCCAATACGCTTTTGAGGACAGTTTGGTTGGAATAAGTTGTGATCTAGAAGTCGTAAAAATACACGTAAGATCTTACGTGTATTTTTACGTCACATTGTCATTTATAACAGTTTCTTGGGATTTGAATGCACTCACACTGCTTTATCCTACTAATATTATAAATGCGAAAGTTTGTATGTTTGTTTGTTTGTGACTCTTTCACACAAAAACTGCTTATTGCTCAATTTTTATAGAATTTGGTACACAGGTAAAAGGTACTTGCGATCAACACATAGGACAGTAAGTTGTTATCCCGAAAAAATGTTCATGTGGGATTCTACGGGATTAAAACGACGACTTCCACGCGGACGGAGCTGCGGAGATTCAAAATTGGGTAAGAGTCGGTCGAAGTACCGGTAGATTAGTGGCAAAAATTCAAGTCAAGATTGCTTGCCGAAGCAATAGACTTCTTATACGCACATCATGATTTTAGGGTATCTTGCCCGGTCCGCTTTTTAACGAAAGGATTTTTTAAAAACCAATTCATAATTCATTTATTTGCTTAATTAATTAATTTAAACATATATCACGTCCCTATCCCTTGCGGGGCAGGCAGAGCGTTAACGGCCGTAAGAATACGGTCGCTATCGCCACGTTTGACATTTTTGAGGATTATTTTACAAGGTTGTTTCAGAAAACATGTGTATCACTATAGTGACAGGACAGTGCCTGTCGCCTAAAAATTGTAATACACCAATACTCTTGAGTCTCTTAGTCGCCTCTTACGATACCCGCGGGAAAGACGTGGGGTGATGCTATTCTACGCCGGCATCACACGGCAACCAATTTAAAAACCGGTTATAATGGCTCACGACGTTGTATCGAACTCCGGCTGTCATATATTACGGACCGCAATATTCCATCTAGTAGGCCGACCCTATAGGTTAATGTCTTTTCCTCTGTCTGGGACACCGAGTCATCTTACGACCAGATGAACCCTGTCAGAATTTTTCAACCGCTTTCTACAAGTAGCAGGCTTCTGATTTGGTTGTGTAACGACTGCTGTCATAGGTCAAATTTTATTTTAATGTGGGTTTCATTGTATAAACAATATCTTTATGAAAAGCATTAAAGTACAAAGAATTATCTCTATCCGCTCGTTCTTATAATTCTTTGTGCTTCTGACTCGTATCACGATAATTTCCTTATTGTAGAAAATAAGGCGAATCCCACATTTAGCGCACGACGCTGCGCATTTTTACCGCATCTGTAAAGCATGTTTGTCAGATGTAAGGAAATAACAAATTCCAAATCCCTAAACTTTATGTAAAAGTAAGCTTTCGTTAATGCAGCACCAATAACTGAACTACGTTGTTCGAAAAACGCATCAGTTGACGCAGGTTCATGCGTTGGACCTACCTCCACGTTGATTATAATAAGTATCTATGGGAAATTTGAAATTTCCTTGCATCTGACATACGCATGCTAAAAGAGCGCTCCGTTGTGTGTTAAGTGTGAGAAAAGTCTTAATTTCAATAGAGATAGCGTTCATTGTTGTAGATTAGGGGCTGCTGTGAGCCGAGAAAAAAAAATGATAATTAGGATATTCAAAAGCAAAATTTATCAAGAAACTGGTCTTTCATCTTAAATAACATAAAAAGAATAATAAAATTAACAAAACTTAAGGAAAAACGAAACAAAGTGAAATAAAAATGCGGATCTATTGTCTTTTTTGTGAATAACAAAATGAATAAACTTTGACAGTAATTTATGGTCACAGTGTGTATGACCCAAAATGCAGGGTGTAAAGGACAGCCCTCTGAATTTTGATAGGCTGCAATTAAATCATGCACACACACACACACACACACACACACACACACACACACACACACACACACACACACACACACACACGCAACAACCACATAGAGACACATAATATTATGTCTCGCCTTTATTCCTTGCGGGTATGCAGAGCGCTAACGGCCGTAAAAATACGGTGGCTATCGCCACATCTGACAAATATTGACGTGATTCGTGTATCATTGTAGTGGCAGGTTGTCAGCCTGTCGCCTAAAGTTGTAATACACATAGCACCTTCGAGTCCCTTAGTCGGCTTGTACGACACCTACGGGTGATGCCATTCTAAGCCGGCATCACACGGCTGTTCCTTACATCCAATGCCAATGACAATGGCCGTTACTTAAGGTTACTTAAACTATTACACACTTATCTTGCTTAAGTACTAAGTCAGTGGTATCCTCTTAATGATAAACTGGACAAGTGCGGGTCGGACTAGCCCATAGAAGGTTGCGTACAAGTCTTGGTACATGCACAAAGCACATCCTATATTGTATACTTTTTGGGCCTTACTCAGATCGCACACTTAACGCACGATGGAGCGCTAAAATATCGCAGCGGTTTGTTAGATCCATACTAGTAATGTCAATCCCCATTTTAAAACCGCTCAACTGCTGTCGACGCTAGCGCAGAGGCATCCGTCGAGTGCGGTTTTGGAATGGGGATTGACGTTTCTAGTATGGATCTGACAGACCGCTGCGATATTATAGCGCTCCGTCGTGCGTTGAGTGTGCGATCCGCCTTACCACAAAAAAGTTAGTCATGTAGTATAGTTTATAAACCATTATCATGAATTCCGAATATCCCGATGCCATAGACAGCCCTGCCTTCAACGCTTAGAATCAACTTTGACAAGAGTTTGATCCCAAATACATCATTTATTCGTTCGCTAGTATTTGGGATCAAATTTCTGTCAAAGTCAGCGTAGAAGGAAAAAGATAACAATCTTTTGTGTTGACTGAACCCTAAAAGCAAAAGATAAAAACAAAAATAAGCAAAAGCAAGGACAAGAGATACGGCGTCATTTGGGCTTTTACGTAATTACCGAAAGTGCCCAAGACAAGTATCATGAGCGTTGTGTACGGACATACAAAATGTATGAGCGTTGTCTCTTACATTGGTAATTAGAACTACAAAAGACAACCATCAACTGCAAAACATACACATTCATCACGCTTTTATCCCTTCCCGGGTAAACAGAGCGCTAAAGAACGTAAAAACACGGCCGCTATCGCCTTGTCTGACTAATATTGAAGACCATTTCAGATAGTTCATGTAAAGTAACAGGTTGTCAGCCTGTCGCCTAAAAAAAACATTCAAAACATACTCTCAGATCCCTTAGTCGCCTCTACGACAAAAAAAATGGGTTGATGCTGTTCAAAAATACGACGCATTTTGATATTACTTGGTTAGTTGACCGTTTTGTAATGCCAGTTTAGAATAACATCAACTCACTTGTACCCTTGGGTATCGAAATCCTGGGAATAGGCAGAGCAGCTTTGTCTGTTAATATCTACAACAATTTACACTGCGCTCGCCAATCTAGAAGCGTGGCGTGTATGATAATACCCTATTTCATGATTCATGCAAAATATAGCAATGAATTTTTATCGTGACCGAAGCCCGTGAAGTTTGTTCCGAACAAACTTCGAACACAGAAGTTATTCGGTACGACCGACATTTTTTTCGCCGCTAAAATATTAAAGTTGTCCGGAAATATGAGTGCCGTAGTAGCTATGAATAATAAATAAAAACAAAAAGGTTTGAATAGGGCCGTGGTTCCAAAACTTTTCACGCGTTATTCTGGGTATCAAAAACACAAAG
Source organism: Keiferia lycopersicella (assembly GCA_029255805.1). Lineage (NCBI taxonomy): Eukaryota > Metazoa > Arthropoda > Insecta > Lepidoptera > Gelechiidae > Keiferia > Keiferia lycopersicella. The sequence goes on from JARACZ010000028.1 coordinate 4,292,094, forward strand.
GAAATTCGTACTGCAACTTCTGTAAGATCATTTGACGTAAGATACAAAATGACCGCTTGTGCCTTTTTTATGACTTGTACCTACATCGCTTGGGCCTAAGATCGTAGTGTTTTGTTTTAGAAGTTTTAGAATGGCGTCCTAGATTACTTGTAGGATTAACTTGTAAAACTAGCGTCACAAGTGGTGTATGTACAAAAGGTAGTTTTTTAATATAATAACAACGTTCAACGCCATTTGCAACGTATTAGCTAGCTTTTTGTGCAGTAAGTCAGTAAGAGAGAAAGAGAGCAGTACCTAATTTTTTGTCAAACTGACAGACATAGACACACATGACAGACTGATTGTCTTTTTTGTACTAGTTTTAAGACGGTGTAATAAAGTGATTATACATACATTAAATAGCCCTTACTAGAGTGACACGGGAATTTGATCTGAAAATTTGTCACGCACTGAAAAAGTTTGAAAATCTTTGGATTGGAGCATTAGATGGTGAGCTTCTGAGTTAACTCGAACATATTTCGTGTTGCTGAAAACATATATATCCATTATTATAAGTGTGTTGTCGCTTATACTAAGTGCCTCATAAGATTTGGATATCAAAAACGAAAAGAAAATACATATTAAGTATAGACTTAATTTACAAAATAGAAAATTGATATCTTGATGTGGTTAGTAACAAAACTTTTTTTACAAGTCTATTTCTAATTTCTACTTGCCTTAATCCCGTTCGGACTCGAGAGTATTGGTGTATTACAATTTTTAGGCGACAGGCGGATAACCTGTCACTATAGTGATACACAAGTTTTCTGGAACAACCTTGGAAAACAATCCTCAAAAATGTCAGACGTGGCGATAGCGACCGCATTCTTACGGCCGTTAACGCTCTGCCTACCCCGCAAGGGATAAAGGCGTGATATATGTATGTATGTATGTAGGTATATGGCGGGGACCGAACTCGGATCGGACGATTGTAAGACGGTGTCCCAACCACTTGGACACCGACGCTCTACCCCGTTTAAAATTTTTATTTGTTTAGGTCATAAAAGGCAACTAAAGAAACGGGCAGCATTTCTAGAATGAAAAACTGTTTTAGAACAATAAATGCGCTGCAAAGCGCTCGTTAGTCCGTCAAAACGAATTAAGTATGGCAAATACTCCCCAATCGTAGGAAGGCCACGTCCAGCAGTGGACTGTCGTGGCTAGCGGTTGAAGTTAAATATCTAACCCATTACCTTCGAGTTGAGAAACCAAGCCTCAGACTACTAGAATAAGTAGAGAGTATGTTTGTAGAACTAATCACATTATAAGTCCTAAGCCGAGAAGCGCTAAGCCAGACACGTTCGCTTCAGAGAACTATTTGAGAGTAGGTATTGAATTCACATGTCAATACTTCTTCTATAACTAGATAATATCTTATGGGCAAAAAACGAAGAGCACTCTAAAAATGTTTTTTTTGATGAATCAAACTAGTAGAAACTAAGCGATTGTTTTAATACGAGTGCATCAAGAAATTTGTTTGCTGCAGTCTACGCTGCAGTCAGGGAGTCAGTAAAAGAAAACAATCTGTTGACGGATCTAATTAAGCTCTTGAAGTTTCTTGGTAAATACAAACACATCACTTGATGCGCTCGTATTAAAACAAGGACTTGATTGAATCATACATTCTTTTCTCTCAGTGAATCTAATAACTAAAAATAAATCCTCGACCTGACTGCGGTAATGTTACATTTTACACAAAATTCGGGTTAATTCCAGGCCTAGCAAGGGTATCCGCCCACGTAGCTTAGATGTAGATAGAAGGATGTCGGGTTTTGCCGCAAATCCACTGCTTTTTCAACTGTAGAACACGCTGAAAGACCGCGTAGATCCCGCGATGAGCCCGCGTTGAACATGCGTATAGAGTCTGCAAACGCTTTTAGGCATGAATTGCTCTCCTCCTCCTCCTTGCTTCGTTCTCCTCAGTGCTGAGGGTCGTGACTTTCTCCACGGATTACTTTGTCCCGGATTAGACTTCCATGCCCTTCGATCTCTTGCGGCTTTTAAAGCACCATGGACTTGGATGGATAGTGGCTTGCTGATCTGGTCGGACCAGCGCGTTGGACTGCGGCCTCTTCCTCTCTTCCTTTCACCGACCCAGTAATCATCAGCCTTTCCAGATTGTCTCCGGTCTTTCTAGCGATGTGTCCGAAGAATTCAAGAACTCTCCGGTGACAATTTGTCGAGAGCCTGGTGGTAACTCCAACCTCCTTGAGTACTGACAAAATTAATTGCTTAGAGTATCAACAAGTCTGACTTGTACTGGGACTACATGAGACAAAAGTTGCCTCTATGGCATCTAATTACCCCAGAACATGACTGTATGTATACTATAAAACAGTGATTGTCCCGCCCTGACCTCAGTGGAAAGGGTTTAATCCGGGGTCTAGCACGCGTGTCTCTCGCCGTAGATTACTTGCAGATAGAGGGAGGACGGGCTTAGCCGCAAAATACATGCCCCTTGCCTTTGTAATTTCTGTTTTGTTTATAAAAAGCCTGTTCGGCCGAGAATTTTCGTTTTTTTGTACTTTTAAGCGTTTTTTTGGGAGATATAGCACAGCTAGCTCAAGTAAATAAGTTTTTTTTTCGTATGTACTTATAATTATATACGATTTTTTTTAAATAGAATATGATTTGAATATGATTGATTGAAGCATCAGAATAGGAGGGTATTTTACGATACACGTACAACTAGGCTTCGTTAGGCAATTGTGAACAACAGGTTCTTCACCTCGACTTGCTTCAACTTGGTCCTGTAAGGATCTATTTATACTAGTTTTTCTTAACAACGGTATGAAGAGCCAATATATCTTGAACTCTTTGCCGTGGATTATGGAGGGACGAGCTTAGCCTCAATATGCTTGCCGCTTTCCTTGCAAACGGGATTACTGTTCTATTTATAAAATTGAAGTTTAAAATCCTGAAAATTATTTTATAGCGCAACCAACTTCTAATTTTTTTTGTGGGACACCGAGTCGTCTAACGACCTTAAGCTATGACTTTCTTCAACATTTTGGACTTGCATCTAACTTTGATTAACAACTTTCATACAACTAAATTCAGCTATCTTTAGTGCTATAAGAATACTAAATTCTGAAGTTAATAGATACCTACAAAGTGTATCGAAAAATTGATTTTCGTACACCATGTTGCTCCTGAGCTCCAAATGAGCAGGAAAATACTTCTTTATCCGCGAGTATAAGATTTTCAATAGATAAGTAGGGAAATGTGCTTCAAAGACGTGTTGGTAGGTGTCAGGTATCGTTGTCTTTCTTTGATCATAGAGTAAAGACGTCAACGGCTCGTCACATCCGCAAGGTGCTAACAAAATCACAATACTGAGTCCTCTTGTGATGTTGAGTGATACTTGACATTGGCAAAATACGTTTCACCTAGAATAATATATCCCGCCAAAAATTTTACCGTGTTACGCCGGCTTGTAATAGCATCACCCCATTTCTTTCTCGGTGTCGTAAAAGTCATGGGACCAGAGAGATTCATGTGTAGTTTACTTTAGGGGACAGGCTGACAACGTGTCACAGCAGTGGTACACAAATAATCTGAAAGGGACGTTAATATTTGTAATTATTTAAAAGTTTACATTCAAATTCGATTCCGGGAAACTTTTAATGTAGTTTGTTTTTTTTGTCCATGAACTATTACCATGTTATGTATGATTTTGTTTCAAAAGCTTTTGGTCCACAAAAGCAGCGAAATTATTCCCCAGACAGTTTTTGTAACAAAATACGATATTTTTTGCTTTGTTATTGAAGCTAATGGGGCAATTCAGTTTTCAGTTTCAAAGGTACGTAACTTCATACAATGCCCGTGTACGTTTGGATAGTCTGATTACCCTACAGTTTAGCGTCAATCACAGAACTTGTGAATATCCCTTATGACAGTGAAAACTATTAATAATAATAATAATAATACCCTGTGAGCCCGAGATTCTATAAGATACCAACATAATAATAATAATAATAATTCATTTATTTCAGATTTCTCCATATTTTTGTTAGTACAATTTGACCTTAAAATTATGTTAGTTAAATAAAATCTTATGCGTATTTGTAATTGCCCGTTGCTACCGCGATCCAGTGCTGAACTATAGGGCTGTCCAGCCTTTCTGATATCATGCTCAGAATGCTGTGTTAATAATATCATATTCTAACAATATTTTTTTAACGAATTTTACACCGTAGACAGGGTTTAAACATTCAATGTTCCCTAAAATTGTGTTAGCGTGCCTAACTCCCCTATTAGTGCTTTAAAAGTTTTTAAATTAGGTATGCAGCCAACAATTTCGTATCTGAACTTGAGCAACTGTACTAGAAATGCTGTCGATCAGCCCAGGTTAGACAGTTTGGACTTTGGACCTCTCCTACGCAGCGAGTCCAAGTATGGCGGGTGACAGGAGGAATCCAGGTGGTGTCGAGAAAAGGGTAGCTACCCGCCTGGCCGGGTGTTGTGGCCTGGGAACCGACGGCTCCACCTGGATTGGCTTAGAAGTTGTTTATATGCGTTGCGCGGTGAACACTTCGATACCGCGTTTCAGGCCCATTGTTCTGTCACGTGGCGCCATCTCTCCGATATGTTGAGAACTCCTGTTGCGTCTTGTACGTTGTGAACCACTTGAGTGAGCTTCATGTTGTAGCCACCAGAGGTGCTAAGCCACAACTGTACTAAGTGTATACTAAATATTAAAAAAAAAAAACTTATCTGTAGGGTAAATGAATATCATTATTATCTGAAAATGTGGTCGCAAAACTATTAAAATTATCATTCTGATATTCCGGATTTATCGCCTTTCGCCAATAGTTTTAATTAAACGTCAAACCTGTTGTTAAATTAATTGCGGGAGCTGATTCCGAACAATTTGTGTGATAGCATTCGTTAAATGTGTCGGTTTATAACTATCACGTGATGTGATTTGGGCTTCGCGGTTTCACAATATCGAGAATATTGGTGTATTACAATTTTTAGGCGACAGGCTGACAACCTGTCACTATAGTGATACACATGTTTTCTGAAACTACCTTGGAAAACAATCCTCAAAAATGTCAGACGTGGCGATAGCGACCGTATTCTTATGGCCGTTAACGCTCTGCCTACCCTGCAAGGGAAAAAGGCGTGATATATGTATGTATATGTATGTATGCTTTCACAATACAGGGTTATTTTTTTGTCAGAACACATAGTTTGTAGATGGTTTGTAGGGCGTTTAGCTCATGATTCTGAACAACTTTTTCTATGGGGCCACCTGCAAAATCACAAAAAAAATATGTTCCATACATTCTTGCCGAGTGGGTGTAAATTTTTCTATGGAACGCCCAATCGCGGACAAACATACGTACAAAGATACAGGTCAAACTGAGTGTGTTTTTATTGAAATCGCTTAAAAAAACGCGTTAGAAAGTTGTCTGCTACTTTACAGCAGTCCAAATCAGGCCTAATTTGGGATTTGTCAATGGGTCTATCATCCCATGGCGTCTTTTCATTGGTAGCTATGATACAAAATGTTATGTGTAAAGTTATGTATCTTCAAATACCTCCAAAAATGTGTTAAACTATGTTACTCAGGTGCCAGAAGAACTCGCTCGCTAAAATCTCTTAATTCCATATACAAGTGTAATACTCTATTAAAATAAATATTAGCTTATATTATTTTATGGTTCTTAGAGTCTTTAGGGAAGGCCTATGTTCAGCAGTGGGCTTCCTATATATACCTGATATGATGGATTATATATGGCGAAACGAAGTTCGCGACACTACCGCCAATACGTAGTTTTTGCTGTAAATTCCATTTTTAAGTATCAGGGGCCTGCCAATCGTCTCGTGGTTTGGCAGTTGAAGACGGGTTCATCGGGTCATTGGACGACTCGGTGTCAGACAAAAAAAAGGAGAAAAAATATCAAATCACCCCAGGTTAAAGCAGAATGAACTATTTATTCCAGGCGTTGTCAGCTAGAAAGGCAAATGACACCCAGTGGTGGCGCTGAAAATAAAATACGAAAATACTCCGGTTTAGAAACTGAAACTCGCTACGATGGTGACAGGTTGGAGATAGGGTTGTCAATAAAAATTAAATATGCCGTAACGATTGAGGATTTTGGACATTATGCCATGATGATGATGATGATCTCTGCGACCGATTTCGGCCATGGCGACCACTTCGACACCTAATCAGATCGGCGCTGATGCGCCCAGAGATGACTATTGTAGCCAATTTTGGCAGTAAACTCCCTTGCTCAGTGTGGACATGTGAGTTTGCCATTTACATAATTATAGTATTTGCCCCAAGGTCACAAACGTCATATGTATCTATCAAGCAAAATTTTATAAACTAGAAGTTTTTCCGTCATTCGCACAAGTACCAACTACTTCGAACTTATAGAAAACATAAATTTCTCATTACCATTACTAACATGCCGAAAATGAAATTGATATATTGAGGAAAATAGACAGCTTTTGGGTATATAGGTAAGCAATTGGTGGTTTTAGTAAGCAGTAGAAGTCTAATATAATAAAAAGCTTTCCTACCGACGGATAATGACACGAATGTTTTTGATGTGAAATGGGTGGTTTAGTTATTTTTTGTAGTCGGAGTATTTTTGCACTGTCCCGTTTTCCTTTATTTCCTTGATATTAAATGTTTTCATTATTCAATATTCAATGTTCCTTTATTCCCAATTTAATGTTTTTCTATCCAGTATGTTTTGTATTGTATAAATTACAAATTAAAATGATTTAGTCTGCTTGCCTGCAAATCAAGTACCTACTGCTTTTACAGTTTTTCGCAGCGATATACTCTGCCATACAAAAAATAGAGGTGAAAATGTAGACTCAAAAGGCCTTACCACAAAAAAGTTAGACGCGAGTAGAACGCGTGTTTAAAAAATATCGTCATACGAAAAAAACGCTAGACACGCATTCAACTCAAGTCTAACTTTTTGTGGTACATACATACATATATCACGCCTTTATCCCTTGCGGGGTAGGCAGAGCGTTAACGGCCGTAGGAATACGGTCGCTATCGCCACGTCTGACATTTTTGAGGATTGATTTTCCAAGGTTGTTTCGGAAAACATGTGTATCACTATAGTGACAGGTTGTCAGCCTGTCGCCTAAAAATTGTAATACACCAATACTCTCGAGTCCCTTAGTCGCCTCTTACGACACCCGCGGGAAGGATGTGGGATGATGCTATTCTAAACCGGCATCACACATTTTGTGGTAAGTCCAAAAAAGTTTTGCTTTGGTTTGCTATGTGGCAACCCTACAAGGAAAACGACAGCACGGGCTTAGGTACAACAGCTGGCGGGAACTAATGTCAAATTCATTTTCTTTTCACTGGATGCAGTATTTTTTTTTTGCGTCTAAGTGGTATGAAATAGCAGGACAGGAAGTTTCAGTCATAGAAAATGTTCTATATCACCGTTAAATTTGAATAAAATTAGTAGAAGCTTAAGCATATAAAAGTACGTTATGGTCTATTCTATAATTTCTATGGAATTTATTTTCATCGCAGAAAGAGCAGTTCACAGCGTAAACAAAATACTACCGACCTTTAAATAGATCACAGGTCAAATAATACTGGTTTTTCATATACGAGGTTAATAAAAAAACCAAGTTAATCCCGTAAATAATAATTTGACGTGCTGGTGATAAATTGATTTATTCATGTCAAGAACAATCTTTGCCGTGTGATGCCGGCTCAGAATTGCCGTCTGATGCCGGCTTAGAATAGCATCACCCCATTTCTTTCCCGCGGGCGTCGTAAGAGGCGGTTCATGTGTGTTGCATTTTTTAGGCGACAGGCTGACAATTTGTCAGTATTGTAATGTACGAATCATCTGAAACAGCCCTCAATTTGTCAGACGTGGTGTTGGCGTTTTGCGGCCGTCAGCGTTATGCCGACCCCGCAGGGTGTAAAGGCGTGACATATGTATGTATATATGTAAATACAACCTTGCTCGAGATAGAATCTAATGGAGTTTTATATTTCAGCAATATTTTAAAGATCGCTCTACAACCAAACTTAGCCTTGTATTGCACTAAGCTGAAAATCTTCTTACTACAAAGTACGTGGTAAAATTGTTCTCCTATTTCCTTTTCTCTATTAAGTAATACATACATACATACATACATACATATATCACGCCTTTATCCCTTGCGGGGTAGGCAGAGCGTTAACAGCCGTAAGAATACGGTCGCTATCGCCACGTCTGACAATTTTGAGTATTGTTTTCTAAGGTTGTTTCGGAAAACATGTGTATCACTATAGTGACAGGTTGTCAGCCTGTCGCCTAAAAATTGTAATACACCAATACTCTCGAGTCCCTTAGTCATTAAGTAATACGATTTGGTAATAAGAAACATGCCAATCGAGAAATAGCAAGTAAGTAATGGGCTTATCCAAGTACCAACTACGTATATATTTATTAGCTCTCACTGAGGCTAGCTAATTGAATAGAACTGTGAAAAGGTTGGTGTAGAAGTTGCTTTAGAAAATATAAGGTGTAAAAGTATTAGCTGTAAATAGAGGGGTTTTGAGGGGTTAAATTAGTCCATGAAAATGAACAACTTATCCCACGAAACATAATTCGAAATATTAGAATTTTTTTTGGATCTCCTATACAAATTCACTTGGCCGGTTGGTATAGTTTTGTATGAGATGTCCAAATTTTTTTTTCATATTTCGAGTTATGTTCCTTGGGGAAAGTTGTTCAGTTTCGTGAGCTGGTTCATCCCTTACAATATTTGCAGTTTTTTTTTACACCCTGTAATATATGTTGAAAAGGACAACCATCTGAATACTAAAAAGTAGCATTCAGATTACAAAACTGAACTATCCGCTAGGAATATAATAAAGAAAAAGTAAAAAAAAATAGTTTTCATAGTAAAGCCGAACGTGGCTGAACGTGGTTTTATAAGCTAGATCGATATTTTTCTTGTCATTTCCTTTTGTTTCCTTATAACTCAGTTAAAGAGAAAACTAATTCAGTTTTATGGTTTGCATGCACTCTATCAGTATCCGAAAAGCTGTACCTACAAATATATTTCAGGAAATGGTAATTTCTTTTACGTTTCATAGTTTTTCTTTTCGTTTTCTAGAGATGTTTCCACGGGAAAGTAGTTCAATTTCATGATCATCATGGGTCTTAACACTATCAGTCACAAGAGCTGCCTCATACAATTCGTATGATTTATTTTTGTGAACCACCTCAATATCACACATCGCTGAATGAACACAATATCTAAGAGCTCAATTCTTAGAAATGTTTCTAGTCATTTCTATAAGTGTTTTTTCTGTGGACTATCCCAATGTCCAATATCGCACGCGGTTGAATGGACAGACGGACAGACGAGTGTGTTATAGTTATACCTATGTATATGGAATGGTTACTGTTACACCGACACGTTATTTGTTTTTTTTTTTAATGCTGTATGAAAGTGTTTAAACCACTTTCGACAGATGTCGCGACAGGTATTGTAAAACACGCTATCGTACAATGTTTTTTAAGATTATATAAAGTTATTGAATTTCTATGAATGAAACAGATATCGCGTAAAATTTATTTGTAAAAGGTAATCACCTTTTTGATTGAAGTAAGTAGTCGAAAACTACGAAAATACATATAAAATTAAACGGTACTTTTAGCTCTAACCTATAATTTTTGCGTAGCGTGCCCGCTCTATGTTTACAATAGTAATTTTAGGAAATGCATTGATCTCAATTTTTAAACAACAGTTATTACTCCTCTTGGACAATTGTTCAGTTTCATGAGCTATTTCAATCAATACTACTTGACCTCGCTAAGTTGGATCGTCTCAAACGAAATGTATTTTTTCATGAATTGTTGTACGGATAGAAAAAGTTTACTACCCACTTACGCGTCTATTTAACTATAGTTACATAGATTATTAACCCCGTTGTGTGTTCATGTAACTATAGTTACTTTGTGGAAACAAAATATCTATTGTCACGTAGTTTTTCTGCGCATCAAAAAGGAAGTTTTCGCAGTTTTGGTAACAGTGTAACAGGCATCCCGTTATTTACTACTAGAGCACTTAAGCTGTGAACAAATAGGCCGTCACTCCGCGCGAGTGTTTGTCTATTGGCTGTTTTGGCGGGAAATTGTAGTGTCTGTTACAAAATTCGAACACGTATCTACAGCCTGTACATGTGTGATGCCAGCTTAGAATAGCATCGCCCCATTCCTTTCCCGGGGGTGTCGTAAAAGGCGACTGAGGGACTTGAGGGTTTTAAGTGTGTTGCAATTTTAGGCGTCAGGCTGACAACCTGTCACTGTAGTGATACACGGCTTATCTGCAACCACCCTCAAATGTTGTCAGACGTGGCGATAACGACCGTAATTTTGCGATCGTTATCGCTCTGCCTACCTCGCAAGGGATAAAGGCGTGATATGTGTGTGTCATAATAGTCGACTAACCACGGTAACTACTTTTCCTGTGTATTACAATTTTAGGCAATAGGCTACTACTCCTGCTCCTTTACTGGCCGAAACAGTCCACTGCTGGACATGGGCCTCCCCTTTCAGGGGGTATTGCCATACTCACCACACTTGGCAGACTCGCGAGCGCTTGCCAGAAGTAGGATTCATAGGGAATGCCCATTTCCTTGACGATTTCTTATCCGACGATTATTATCTTGACGATTTATTATCCTTTACTCAGTTGACGATACCCGCAGCAGAATTAGGGTGATGCTATTTTGAGCCGGCATACGGCAGAAAATGTCTGCGGACCCTTTGGTTTGGGGCATTAGGAGGCGAGCTTGTGAGCTACTTTGAATTTTTCCCCGAAATTTTTTCTAGACTTTTCTAGACTTCTTTCAGCAAAGTGGGACGCCCTGTATCTGAGCTATATCATATGACGTTACTGTGTAAAGAATACTCAATTTACTGACGCACTGGGGCACTTACCGAACTAGCAAACAAACAGCCACCACTTTGTACAGAGTGTTTGTATATGGGCTCACTTTCTTGAAGAATTGGAGTATCAGTTACTTGGGATTTGCGGAGGTTTTTGTAACTAAATGAAGTGTCTAGGAAGAAGTAGCTTGTCATAAACAATCCAACACCTATCGCCATCACGTCTTTATCCTTTCCGGGGTAGGCAGAGCGGTTTTTATCACCAGATATGCCAGAACGGTGTAATGAAAGTAGCGAACAGCCGCAGCCTTTCCTAAACAGAGTCATTTCAAGTTCAAAACAAAATATTTTTACGGTGGGTTCTATTCGTAAAGCTAAACAACTATCCCCAAGGGACATACACCAATAATTTAAAAAAATTGAAGCTCCCATACAGAATTTATAAAAATATGTGTCATTTTGTATGGCAAAACTTAAATATGTTTTTCAAATCTGTCCTTTAGGGAAAATTTATCGACTTCACGTGTCAACTTTGACTTGACTTAAATAACCGTCGCGCCCGGCTACCAAGTCGTCCAGCAGTAGACAGCACATATTCACGAGTGCCAACAATGATATTGTCTCCTCAGTTATTTTCTGGACAACCGATGTGGCGTAGTGGTAGTGCGACTGCCTTTATCGCAGAAGGTTCCGGGTTCGATTCCCGGCGGGTCACTCACAAAGTTGATATTTATCACTTTGTGAATTTGTTTCCAGTCTGGTTAGGACATTGCGGGCTGAACCACCCGATTGTCCGTAATTAAGATGGTTCCATGTTTCGGATGGCACGTTAAGCCGTAGGTCCCGGTTGCTGTCTATGATCACTTAGACGGTCGTTACACAACCATGTCAGCAGCCTGCTACATGTAGAAGGCGGTTGAAAAATTCTGACACTAGGGTTCATCGGGTCGTTGGACGAGTCGGTGTCCCACACGAAAAGAAAGAAGTTATTGTCTGGTCCTTGCATGGTATGCTTTTGCAAGTGGATCACAAACAAATCCCATCAAAGCGCGCTCTAGATTTTCATAATTCATGGAAATCGACCGATAGGTGCCGACAGTTACTAGCTTCACACATAAATACGTTAAAACGGGTGTGCTAAACTGCGGGCCTTAAAAATAAAACTTTTTGACCTGTATTGTCTTTTCTTGCTTTTTCTTTTTCGAGTGGGACATCGATTCGTCCGATGAACCCTGGTGTCAGAGTTTTTCAACCGCCTACTTGCTAATAATTACTTAAATTAAATTACAATACAATATAATTCTTTATTATAAAATAAATATAATTACTAATAGGTAACACTATGTGAATCGTAAATCAATTAAACCAATAAATCTATATGAAAAAAAAATAAATATTTCAAGTTTAGTTTTTTGTGGTGTTTTCTGTCAAAAATGTTTCTGGAAAAAATGCGTCTACGTAAGAATTCGTTCAGTATCTTTAGCTAGAATGCATTTAAGCGCTAATAAAAATATCTCTTTCTTGCCAGCCACCCGCTAAAAAAATCATACATACATACATATATCACGCCTTTATCCCTTGCGGGGTAGGCAGAGCGAAAAATCTGCAATCTTGCAGCCACTATCGCCACGTTTGACATTTTTGAGGATTGTTTTCCAAGGTTGTTTCAGGATGTTTCAGAAAAGGTTGTTTCGGCTTGTCGCCTAATAATTGTAATACACCAATACTCTCGAGTCCCTTAGTCGCCTCTTACGACACCCGCGGGAAGGATGTGGGGTGAGGCTATTCTAAGCCAGCATTACACGGCATTCTAAGCCAGCATCACACGGCATTCAGAGCCAGCATCACACGGCATTCAGAGCCAGCATCACACGGCATTAAAAAGTTTCACTAGATACTTAACCTTGGCACAAAAATTAGCAGACTCAATAAAACCCACAGTATAGAACGAACTAAAAGCGAAGTAGAATGCGCCAATGCATACGTAGACTGCAAACGACTCATAGCACTCCAGGGACCCGTAAAGATAGAATGATTGAGCACCCCTGGCACCCCTGGAACTTACGTTATGTTATGACCTAGATTTGAACACTATCTTTGCATTAGTTCTATTCTAGTTCAGTGCACACGACAAACTTGATCTAGAATTCTAGATTCTAAATATCTCTCACCTTTGAATTTCCAGCATTATCTGGAATTTATCCAAATTCTGTGGATTATTTTGAAACCAAAGTTATTATCCTTGGCTTTGATGAATGTTTTAATTAATGTTGTTTTATTGGCTTTATTTTCCATTTGCCGTGTGATGCCGGCTTAGAATAGCATCACCCCATGTCTTTCCCGTGGGTGTCGTAGGAGCCGACTAAGGGACTCGAGGGTTTCATGCGTATTGCAATTTTAGGCGACAGGCTGACAACCTGTCACTATAGTGATACACAACTTATCTAAAACGAGACTCATAAATTTGTCAGATGTGGCAATAACGGTCGTAATTTTACGGTCGTTGATGCTCTGCCTACCCCACCAGGGATACAGGCGTGATTTGTGTAAGTCCGTTGCTATGTTAATTTGCATAAAAATTAAAGTACATTGTCTAAAATTAATAAGACGTAATATTATAATCTGGAGTCATTGCTATTGCTACTTAGGTATGATGGTTTAGTTAACCACGATCATCACTAGGCATTTTGCACACTTAACGCACAACACAACGCTAAAATAACACAGCGGTCTGATGACGCAGATGCGTCAAAATGATGAAGCTGCGTCGAGTTTCTAGTATGAATCTGATCTGACAGACCGCTGCGTTATTTTAGCGCTGACGTTGTAAAAAGCGTAACGTAGTGCGTTAAGAGTGCAAAAGGCACTTCTGTCGGTGATTCCCGGATGCTACTTTTAGTCATTTATTATTGGTAACTATTAGGTTTATTAAACTACGTTATCAGAAAAATGATTATTATTTTATAGACCTGCGCTAAAACTATCGATCTCGATATCGATATCTAGGACGACGGTATCGTTTGGCAACACTATGAATAACCGCAGTTATGTGCACAATTAAAATCACAAAGCCTTTGATTATGAAATATGACACCACAATTATGCGGAAGTAAGTAATTTATGCAGAAAATGTGAAATGTACCTAGAGCTGTACCCTATCTATGTACCCACCCACCGGTTTCATACATACATACATACATACATACATACATATATCACGCCTTTATCTCTTGCGGGGTAGGCAGAGCGTTAACGGCCGTAAGAATACGGTCGCTATCGCCTCGTCTGACATTGTCGAGTATTGTTTTCCAAGGTTGTTTCAGAAAACATGCGTATCACTATAGTGACAGGTTGTCAGCCTGTCGCCTAAAAATTGTAATACACCAGTACCCTCGAGTCCCTTAGTCGCCTCTTACGACACCCGCAGGAAGGATGTGGGGTGATGCTATTCTAAGCCGGCACCACACGGCATGTTTCACTCGCTGTTTATCATGGTCCCGTGGAAATAGGACATTTTCTCGGCATTTTCTATTCATACAAACCTTCCGCTTGAATCACTATCTTTCGGTTTTAATTACATGTAGTTTTAACGATCAAAGAATACATTACATACAGAAGCGGGAATCTGATATTACGTTGTTCTGAAACGCGTGCGCGTAGATCATCACCGCTAAGTATGCGAGTAAAACTTGCTACGTTTAGATTGTCAAGGAGTAATTAAAACCCATATCTAAGTAGGTAGGTAGTCGCCCCGAAGGTAAGGGGAAATGTGAAAATTATGTAGGTAGGTAGCTAGGTATTTTTGAACAGGGACTGTTGTAAAAGCTGCCTAAGTTTCTACCCAGTGAAGCACAGAAATATTACTTCTTAGCAAACAATTCAAAAACGTCCAAACGAAAACGCCCAGTCGGACGCCCTAGGTATCGTTGGGCCGACGAAACAAAAAAATACTTATTGCAGCTTCAGCGCCCTACTGGCGAGAAAAAGTTGAAGATTGAGACAGCTGGCACTTCTTGTGTCGGAGGTCCAGACCCTTTTTGGGTTTGAGCCACCGCAGTACCTAAATACGTACTTAAGTAGGTGTGGATGTAGCCTTACATTAAATACGTACAGTCAAATGGGGGAAAGTTAAACTAGCGGGTAACTTGGGACATGGTCGACACCAGCATTTATGAATCAGCTATAAGCCTATAACGTTTTAACTGGTTGGTGAATTTAGAGTCCAAAGTTTTCAACCAGTTGCAACGTTATAGCTGGTTCATAGATGCTGGTGTCGGCCATGTCCCAAGTTACACGCTAGTCTCATTTTCTCCTATTTGACCGTAGGTAGGTCTATTAACACTTTACACTATTCTGTGGCTGTATCGTTGTATTCAAAAGGGCTTCGCAATAAATGCGTATCGAGGACGAAGATTTTAGTTTTTTTCCTGTAGTTATAGACTGTTCTCCAGCTCGCATCGAAACAGTAGACTATCCTACATAGAATATCCTACAATTTCTTACGTAAATTACAGGGCGAACAGCCCCAAAAACTTTTTATCAAGAATCAACTACATTAGCTCGTATTAAAGCACTGGAAAATTGCCCTTTTCATGTTTGGTTCCTAAAGTTTGTGTAAAAAGAAACCAATAAGTAGCTATCTATATAACTTTTTACGCACTCGCGATTACTTTCAGATAGTTTTACGGTAGGCAAATGTAGGTAATATGAAAAAATATTTGCTGGGATGAATATGAATGAGCCCATGAAACTGAACATAAGTCGAAGTACGAGAATTTTTTTTGGACTTCCCATAAAAATTGGCTATTGGTCAAAAATATTTGCTTCAAATATTTAAAGAGATGAATATGAATCAACTCATGAAACTGAATATAGGTCGAAGTACGAGAATTTTTTTGGACCTCCCATACAAATTGACTTGGGAGGTCAAAAATTATTTTTCATATTTCGACCTATGCTTCTTAGAGAAAGTTGTTCAGTTTCATAGGCTGGTTTATCCCTTAAAATATTTGCAGCATTTTCTTCGACACCCTGTATCTATAATCCAAAAGGCTTCCTTCTAAAGCAGGTATAACCTACGATTGTGCGGGTGGTTCTATGAAAAACAATATGGCTTGTAGCTGTCGTTTATTGAGAAGGATATTTTATTATACTTGGCTATTTAAAGACTTGGCAAATATTTGTGTCCTGTGGGAATCCAAAAAACCCAATAGTCTATAGCTATACCCAGTCCAAATTTATATCGAGGTGACTTAGCGATTCCCTTGTAGCGGATGGCGTGCGATCGTGCGGGCGGTGGTAAATATGGGCAATTCACACAGCGCCATCTAGGCCCAAACCAAGCAAAGCTTGATAGCTGATACTAATATATATATATACCTACCTAAATATATTTTCGTTTCCTAAAGTAGAAATAGAAAAAGTTGTTCAATTTTATGGTCTGATCACATCTGCAAAGTTTTCGTTACACCGTCCGTTACACCCTGTATGCATAGAAAACACCCAGACTTTACACTTAAATTTGAAAAGACTTGGCAAATATTTGTGTCCTGTGGGGATCCAAAAAACCCAATAGTCTATAGCTATACCTAGTCCAAATTTATAGCGAGGTGACTTAGCGATTCACTTGTAGCGGCTGACGTGCGATCGTGCGGGCGGCCCTAAGCGTCGCGACGTGGCCATCCATAATTTTATGTTGCTGTGTGCTATTGGAAAAGACAGCTCTAAGGCCTCTATCACACTTCTGCGCTAAAATAACGCCGTGTCTGTCAGATCTATATACTGGTGTAGTACTGAAGTGTGTAATTTTGAGCAATCTGCACGTTGATTTTGCGCTATGGAAGTAATTGATATTCCTAGTGATTAAAATGATTCTAGTTATAAGATAACTCATACTGTACAGGAGGATCGAATATTTGCTTTCATAATTATTACTAGCAGCTGATTATCGTTTTTTCGCGTGAATAAGGCATGTATTCGGAATTTATTATACATATAAACATTCGTCTTAATATACTTCATCACTAGAAAAAAACATCAAAATCCGTGGCACGGGTTAGGAGTTAACAGGAAGACAGAGAAACGTAAAAAAATACAAATACTAATAAGTATATTGAAAAGAAAATATTTCACCTTATGATAAGTAACTAGCGTACCAAGAGCAGATACACGTATACAAATCAGAAACTAAAATAACATCATATATAAAACATGTTTTCATTCAATACATTGATTGATTTATTACTATAACATTTCAAGCCACGGAGACATTAATAGACTGAAACCACAAAAAAAATGGTTCCTCATTAATATTAGCTGCATAACCCAAAAGTTGTAACAACTCTGCACGAACAACTTGAAAGAAAACTGCCGACAAATGGTCCCATATCCGTTATTCCGATAGTTTCCTTCTACATGCCAACGAAAGCGGTTACCTCACTTGTCAACCGTTAATGCGTTTTTTTTGCTCATCCGTAACGTATGCCTCTTTCAGATGTACGAAAATTTCGAATTTCCCATAAAAACGACGTTGACGCAGACACAACGCAAAAACTTACATTGTTATCTGTCTATGTTACACTTGTTATGGTTTTTGCAATATACTGCGTCACAACCGAGATCATCCACCGGATCTACCGACACTTCGATTATTCACTGACTATCGACTGACACCACTCTCCATACAAAATTGTATTTAACGTAATAATATCGTATTATCTTCGCAAATCAGCGCCTCTTCTTCTTTAACAACACCTCAGCAGTCTACTCCTCAACACTACCTCTTTTGCACCAACGGACGTCAGGTGTGGTATTCGTCTTCCTCTATTCTACATGCCAGCGAAGTTCAAGGCCAAAGATGTTTTATAACCCCATTTGTTATTTGCCAACTGTCCCAAGCCTCCCCTAACTTATAAATTTCTATTCGTAACTGATGAATCGGTTCTTCCTGAATGAATAATTTATTCGTGTAGTTCCATAGTTAGAATAGTCCGATACCCGATTGTATCTGTTAACTAAAAATAGCGCTGCCATTTTTGGTTAATAGGTAGCAAATAAACTAATTTTCGACCATGCTTACGCTGTATTTTTTACAATTTTATGTTGTTCCTGAAGAATTTATGTTGTAATCGGTAGATCCGTCCATATCAAAAGTCCTACCGATAAATGAATTGGCGAAAGCTGCAAACAGAATGTTAGACAAATGTCAAGGTTAAAGGAGTCCAATCCTGGATAGTCACTCGTTTTTTTAGCGTGGTCAACGACTCATTAAAAAAAAGGTAAACAACGCGTACAATACGTAATATTGTAGACAATTTTATTCACAATTATCTCCTATCCTTGTCTAAGCCTATTTAACGGAAAGTGATAGCTCTATTTTTTATTTAATATTATTACAGTTCTACACCACCCCGTGAGCGTTGTAAAAGGCGATTAATATAAGGAATGTTTCCATTTCGGAAATTGTCGGTAGAAATTCATCTCGACATACAACACTTTGAGTGTTCTAATACCCACTGCAGGCTTGAGTGTGTTAAATCCTTCCAGAAAATGAGGATCATCGTTCCCTATTAATACAACACCTTGCACTGCGCTCACCAAGTCACGATCCATGCCGCGTGCCAGCGAAGTTCAAGGACGAATATGTTTTATGACCCCATTTATTATTCACCAACTGTCCTGTGCTTCCCCTAGCTTTTCAACCGTGATATTCACAGTCGTTTTTTACTGATAAATCGTTTCTTCCTGCCTGAAATATGAAATTTTCCACAGTACAACACTAGTACTATTTCATCTAATAGATTTTTTTAATAACAGAAATCTCATCTCAAAATCGCACTGAAGATCGATCCTAAGAACGATGCAGTTCGGCCATGATCAAGGAACAACAAAAATGTCGCGGTAAAAAAAATATAAATATCATCAGTCTTTTCATTACCATTCTTCTTTTCGTGTGGGACACCAAGTCGTCCAACGACCCGATGAACCCTAGTGTCAGAATTTTTCAACCGCCTTCTACAAGTAGCAGGCTTCTGACTTGGTTGTGTAACGACCGCCGTCTAAGTGACCATAGACAGCAACCGGGACCTACGGCTTAGATTACAGTATTGTTGTTACGCTAGTAACAATATGATATCATTGGTATTTTTGTATAAATATATTTTTGAATATACATAAATATCAAAACTATCGTAGTTTAAAATAATGTATACAAGTATGCTAAGACAAGATAGATGATTTTTCATCTTGGTAGCCTCATCTTGTTCCCGTCTACATTCTTATATCTAATTCTAATGTATAGGTTGACTGGAAGAGATCTCTTTAAAGGGATAAGTTCACCTATTGTAATCTAGTTTCTAAGTTCACATTTAATTTTAATTGTACACAATAAATAATATATATCTTGATTTGATAGTCGTCAAATCAATGTATATTTTTGTTCAGTTAAAATAGAAACTACCACTAAAAACAACAAAGCGTATTTACGCAATAAACTTGTTCAAAATTCGAATCCAATCACTCAAGATCACACTTCGTTAAATCGGCTCTACACGGTTATTCTACATTCTACTCTGTTAAGTGCCCCAAGTGATAGCTCAAATGTGTCAACTAATTGATTAGAGGGAACCACTATTGAACTCTAGCTAGGTAATAGTCCATAATTGGTAGATTTTCTATTTCCTGTCTTTACGTAAGCTAAGACCAAGTAATATTTCTCTCGACAATATAATATATTTTTTTGTTTTACCGTATAATTTTCTTTCTTAGTAACAGCAGAACCACTTAAAGTGTGTAGCGCAAAAAAACAATATTTTTTATCTAGCCTTGCTAGAATTTCGCAGTTATGAGTACAGTCGCAATTACGTCCGATTAGACACTTGAATCACGAATGTAAGTATTATGCGCACGGCATGTCGAAATATTGAGGTAAAAACAAACATAATCGT
The DNA here is from genome assembly GCA_029255805.1 of Keiferia lycopersicella. Classification (NCBI taxonomy): domain Eukaryota; kingdom Metazoa; phylum Arthropoda; class Insecta; order Lepidoptera; family Gelechiidae; genus Keiferia; species Keiferia lycopersicella. Next base: position 4,311,970 of record JARACZ010000028.1, read on the forward strand.
GGTGATAATCCCGTAAATACTAATAATTTAGGCATAAGAACGGTCTGAAGTTCAGGCTGTCTAACCCAGCCTGAGCTTGATTGTACGTCCAGTTAGACACTTGAACCAAAAATGTAAGTATAATGCGCACGGCATAAGAACGGACCAAAGTCCAGACTGTCTAACCCAGCCTCAACTTGACTGCATGTCCAGTTAGACACTTAAACCGCCAATGTAAGTCTCATTTGCACGGCATAAGAACGGTTGAAAGTAAAAACTGTCTAACCTAGCCTTCGCTTAACTGTATGTTCAGTTAGACACTTGAATCGCCAATGTTAGCCATTTGCGCGTGGCATAAGAACGGTCCAAAGTCTAATTACCTAGGGCTGCCACTTGTCTACTTAAAATATTCTGAAAATAAGCTCAGTATCATTACTTCAATTATTATCGATTCTTTACGTCTTCGTCTAGATATGAGTTTATGGGGGACAGCACTATGTTCTGGGAGACTTTTGTGGATACATTGTATCAAAAATGCTGCAAATAGTATCTATAGGCACCTACTTGTTTAAAACCTACAAAAAACTATTTTGCGTCAGACAGCTCAAAATATTGTTACGGCGTGTAGTAAACTTTATGAGACATAGATATCCAATTGTATGCTAATAGCTCAAGTGTATAAAAAAATCGCGAATGATATAAAATAATCATACTTCATTCGTGACACGCACGTAGTAACAATGCCATATCAATTAGCTAGGTGTAGATACATAACAATGATAAAATACGTAACCCACTGAATAAATAAGTAGGTACGTACATCGATAATTATGGAGTAAAATATGACAATCAACTGTTTCCAGGTATTGTACTGCCAGTAGCACGTCAGCCTACCCCTGTAAGAGATCAACTGTCCCGATGGCGTAGCGGATAGTATGCCTGCCTTCTACGCCGAGGGTCGTGGGTTCGATCCCCACCGGACACAAATATTTGTTAAGTCAATTTTCAAATATTTGTGTTGAGTCTGGGTGTTTTCTATGTATAATATGTATTTATTTACAAAAAAAATATATATGTATTAGTATCAGCTATCTAGTTCCCATAGTACAAGCTTTGCTTAGTTTGGGGCTAGATGGCGCTGTGTGAATTGTCCAGGATATTTATTTATTTATTTATTTATTATAACTTAGGCTGGAATTCATACAGTGCGTAGGGTAAACCAAAATAAAAACTAATATACATAGATTGAATCCATAAAGCCACATAAATGTACTACTGATATTGACTTCGCGCTGTCGTATACAGTTCTGTTTAGAACTCTTTGCCCAAAGGTTTAAAAAAAAGTTTCTTGAATTATAAGGTGTAAAAGTCATTCCCTACATAAGTAGTTTCCTTACTTACTGGGAAGACTCTTTATCTGTAATGTATTTTTGTTAAATCTTTTTGTATTTGTATTTTTTAAATAGTGGTCAATTGTAAAGGGGTGAATTAGCTCATGAAATTGAACAACTTTCCCAAAGGAACATAAGTCGAAATATGAAAAAACAATTCTCTCCCTTACGAACTGACTCGGTCGGCTAGTTGGTATAGGATTAAAAGGGTCAAAACTTTTTTTTATAATGCGACTCATGTTCCTAGAGAAAGTTGTTTAGTTTCATGGAAGGGATCACCCTTAAACATTTGCAGTTGATATTTTTAAATCCTGTATAATACATCAGTTTCATGACCTGAATGCAACCCTGTTAGTCTTTGGAGAGTTCAAAATCTAGATATTTTATTACGTCATAAGAGAAAGTAAATACTTTCCTACGTGAGTAATTGAAGCCTAGATACTTAGGTGATGTCGCGACCAGCGTAACTATCAGTGCGCGTTCGTAGGTGCATGTATTGAGCATGCAGGTCAAGTTACGCTGGTCGTGACACTATCTGAGCGAATAAAGTATGCCTACTATCATATTCACTCTAGTTGGTCCTATTGTTCACATCCATCTATTACGTACCCTGACCTTCCTGTCATAATGCGACGCGCGTGAACGTAACGGTTCATTGGTTTTATGACATTGACACTGGACTGACGGCGTAAAAATGATGGCTCACTCGGGAACGAGCTGAATTGTAGGCTACTATACCAATGAAATGTGACAGCCGCAGTTTGATGCGGCGACCTGTGCAATAGTTTTCGGTTTTCTAAAATTTTTATGTAACTCGTGTCACTAGTATGTCAAGACCCGCGTACTTTAATCTGCCTGGGCTTCTTTTGTTTCATCTGAATTTTGTGTGTGAGAATTTCATTAAAAAAAATTTATTTTAATTTATGTTTATTTGAGTCTTCAATGATTTTCGATAGTATTTTACGCGGTGAAGCATCTTCATTGCAACCATTGAAGTTGAAGAGCTGACACCACATTTCCTTGTAGTATTGTGGAGGTTCGAGGATCTTGTAGATGACACTATCATCCTACAGAAGCGACCACCCGGAGTAGCTGCGCTGGCAACCTTATTTACTGACACTGGCGAAATCATAACGGCAATGCCATTAAATGAGTAAACTCAACTGATATGCCTGCAGCCCGTGAAGAAGAATTTACTTGTCCATATAAATTTAGTGTCACATAAGAGTTTTTATGTGCATACATTTTTCTTGCAAATCATAAGCCTACTTTTAAGGCAGTCGAGTAAAAATAACATTTTGTTCGTAATTTGATAACAAAAAATAGGGCAGAGTTGAAGCCTTTCAACAAAAATAAGTTTTTTCATTTCAGAAAAAACAAATATTAATTATTTAAGGACGCGACAGAATAAACAAACTTTGGACGTCAAAATATTTATTGTGTAACTTTTTACTGAAATGTAAGGTTCCACCAAGAATAAATATTTGTTGATGGACGCGTGCTTTCAAAAAAATAAAGTGAGCTGAAAGCAGCCCATCGCCCCTTTTATGGATCAACCTATAGTGTTATTTTCTTAAAACTAAATGAATAACCAGGTTGTTGTTCGGCTGATAGGAACATTTATATGTATTTGGTATAGTTTAGGAAATACAATTTGAGCCGATTTGAATTTCGAATTTTTTATAGACAAATTGACTGTTTTTTTTTCGGCGGGAAACGTTCGAACCGTAAAGGCGCGTTTTGAGAAAATATTTTTTGTAAATTGTTATAAAATTGTAAATATTCATAGTTTCAGTAGTGTTTTTGTAAATATTTCTTGTACATAGTTAGGTGCGTACGTAAATATTGAAGATGGGGCGGCGGGATAAGCCAAAAAAGCGGAAAAAAGATCCGGCTGATCCAGGACCAAATTCGGAGACGGAGGACTCCGATGTGGAGATGGAGGCAGATAAGTACCGGCCCTATAAGGTAAAAGAATATAGCAGAAAATACCCGGAAACATCTGACCGTAAAGAATTTGTTGTTTTCCTAAAACACCAAGTCGACCAAAAGCCGTTTTCAGACAATGACAAAGTCGCCTTATCTCAGGCACTCCGAAAACATGCTGTGTCTGGCGTGCTGCACCTGAGACCTGTTAATAGGTTTAAGGTAGCTGTTACGTTCGACTTGTCTAACAATGCCAATATGTTTTTGAACAGTAAAATCTTAGATGAGTTGTCATTGTACGCGTCGATTCCCGCTTCGGGGACAGAGATAACTGGTGTCGTAAAGTCTGTACCGGTTAACCTGTCGAACAAAAAAATATTTTCGTTAATTGGTAGTTCTCGTAATGTTGTTCAAGTACGGCGTTTCATGCGCAGGCGAGTAGAGGGAGGTCAAGTGTCATACATCCCCACACAAACTGTTGCAGTGACTTTCGCTTCAACCCAACTTCCAGAACACGTCTTTCTCGATTCCTGGAGACATGAGGTAGCACAATATGTTCCACCTGTAAAGCAGTGTCTGAAATGCTTGCAGTTTGAACATATTGCTAGCTACTGCAAGAACAATGACGTCTGTTCCGTTTGTTCAGGTCCTCATAATTTTAAAGTATGTAATGCTGACAAAAACAAGAAACCTACTTGTGCTAACTGTAAGGGCGAGCATGTAGCAATCTCGGCATTGTGTCCAGTAAAAAAGGCAAAAATCGAAGAAAACAAAATTAAATCACATTCTGTATCATACTCGGCACTATTTGACGAACAATCGTTTCCGCTTTTGGCGGCAAAAAATTCGGGCAAATATTTACAAAATTTAATTAAAAGCCAAACTTTTATAAATACAGTAACTCAAGTTATAGTAAAATTAATCGCAAATAAAAACAGTGACGAAACCCCAATAAACACTGAAACCATACGTGCTGCGTTTCAGGACACGATCAGTGGGGGAACTCATACAAACAAGTAATGGATTCTCTCAATGTCGTGCAATGGAATGCACAAAGTTTATCTCATAATAAACATCAATTTACACAATTTTTATATGATAATAGTATACATATCGCAATCATATGCGAAACCTGGTTGAAGCCTCATCAGAGGCTAAATATTCGAGGTTACAACATAGAGCGCAATGATTGCGGTAACAACCATAATGGTGTATGTATTTTTATTCATAATAGCATAAATTACAATAACATTAATATTCATTTTGATAACTCTTTACAGAATATCTGTATTCAAATAACAGTAAACGGGAAAAAAATTAGCTTTGTTAGCTTTTATAGTCCAACGAACTGCAATCCTGCATTTGATAAAGTCAAATTCGATAATTTCGTCAAGTCCATCCCTGGTCCATTTGTTCTTGCTGGAGATTTTAATGCGCACCATACCGTGTGGGGTTGTGGATCTGTCACACCTCGCGGTAGAGCTGTCTTGGAAGTTGTTGACGATAATAATTTGGTTATTTTGAATGATGGTCAGCTTACTACAGTGGGTACTCTAACCTGGCGCCCGAATGCATTAGATTTAACAATTGTTTCTCCTTCTTTGTCTCTTTGTTGCAGTTGGTCTGTTCATGATGATCCTCTTGGAAGTTATCATCTTCCTGTAATAACCAAAATAGTATTTAATAATAATTCTTCATGCAATAATAATTCTAACAGTGGTGTACATATGCCCATCCAACCCAATTTTAGGAGTGTGGATTGGCAAATGTATACCGAAAAAGTGGAACACTTGTTGTCTGATTTTCAGTTGGATTCGTTTTCACCTAAAGAGGCTTATAGTTTATTTACTAAAATTTTGTTCAGTGCTATATCTCAATCAATTCCGAATTCTAGTGGGCATGGTCATGACAGTCCTCGCAATTCCGATCGGTCAAGATCGGGAATGGGTGGACGTAAACGCAGGCCCACTCTCCCTTGGTGGAATAGTAACTGCACTATCGCTGTTCGTAATTCTAAAGAAGCATACATACGCTTTAAATACAATCCAAATTTGGAAAACTATCTAGAATTTAAAAGATTACAAGCTACGAAAAAACTTACTCTTAAAATAGAAAGAAAAAAATCATGGGTTACGTTATGTTCTTCATTTAATCGCTGTACTCCATTATCGATAATTTGGCGCTTCATGCGTAAATATAACAAAACATATATTCCTCAGAGTGTAGATGACAATAATGATTGGATTTTTAATTTTCTTCAAAAATATACTCCAGATTTTGTGGAAAATAAACCTGTATCTTGTAGTGCTACCAATTCAAATTCCAATAACAATTCTCAAAATAGTTTCATTACTCAACCCTTCACCATTCAGGAATTAAGAGCTGCTATATTTTCACGTCGAGATACTTCATGTGGGCTAGATTGTATTCCATATTTGATGTTCAAAAAGCTATCTCAAAGTAGTTTATTAGTATTGTTAGACATTTTTAACGCATTATGGTTTAATAATGACATTCCTCATGAATGGAAAATTGACTGTATAATACCCATCCAAAAGCCTGATAAACCTAAACTTGATCCAAACTCATATCGTCCTATTACCTTGACATCTTGTGCAGGAAAAGTATTTGAGCAGCTTCTTAAGCAACGTCTTGAATACTATATAGAACATAATAGATTGTTGCCAGTAAATCAGTTTGGTTTTCGTAGAGGCTGTTCGGCCCGTGAAAGTATTAGTTTATTACATTTAGATATTTTAAAAAGCATTGGCAGTAACAACAAACTCATAAGCGTGTTTTTTGATATTGCCGGTGCTTTTAACAATGTAAATATAGACATATTATGTACAGAATTATTAAATATTTGTATTCCACTGAAACTTGTTCAGTGGATTCGCGCTTTTTTGCTTAATAGAAAAGTGTACGTCAAATATAGTGGTGAATTATTTGGTCCTCGTTTGTCTTCTGTTGGAGTATGTCAGGGTGGGATCTTATCTCCGTTGATATTTATTTTGTACATACGTCGATTAAACTTAATATTAGGACCCAATATAAAAAATTTACAATTCGCAGATGATTTAGTAGTCTATTTGACAGGAAATAATTCTGAAGATATTATACATAGCATTAATTTGGCTTTAACTAACCTTCATAAATACCTCTCATATTTAAATCTTGAAGTTAACCCCCAAAAGTCCAAGGTTGTTGTTTTTGGCAAACATAATAATGTCATTCTGACCCCAGTTTATTACAATAATATTGCTTTGCCAGTTTCTTTAGATACAAAATTTTTGGGTGTTGTGTTTTGTCGTAACTTGTCGTGGAAAAAGTATACAGATCACTTGATAGTCAAAGTTAATAAGGCTTGCAATGTCTTAAAATCACTTTGTGGTACTAGCTGGGGAGCGGACCCAAAAGTTCTGCTCATGCTATACAAATCAATCGTAAGATCACATTTTGAATATGGGTATTTATGCTATGCGGGAGACTCCAAGCTCATTGATATTTTTGATAAAATACAAAATAAATGCATGCGGATAGTAACTGGAGCTTTCAGGACCACTCCAATTGTTTCTTTACAAGTGGAGTGTAACCTGCCTCCTCTGGCTATTCGTCTCGCTTATCTAAAAGAAAGGTTTATTCTAAAACTCTACTCTGAAAAAAATAACAATCTCATAGCCGAGCTTACCCATCCTAGTATTTCAACTATTCAAAAACCATGTTATATTTTGCAAGGCTTTTCTGAATATATGGGATGTTTACAAAACCTTCCTATCTTTCAAAATAATAATAACCTACCATGTTATGATGGACCATATGAAAGTAAATTCATTCCAATGAATATAGTGATTGAAAATAATCTCTCTAGGAAAGAGGAAGTTTATGAAAGATTATCTCTTTGGAATGGTTACAGATTTTTATACACTGATGGCGCAAAAAATGAGTCAAATGTATCTTTTGCAATATACGACCCCACTACTAAAATAGGTATTGGATATAAAATAGACAAACAATCTAGCATATTTACTGCGGAAGCAGTTGCTATACTTGGTGCGCTAAAGCACATATTAAATCGTAACTGTGGTTTTCATAAATGGGTGATAGTCAGTGATAGCATGAGTGTTTTGAAGGCATTGCAAAATAATAAAATTAAGGCAAATACAAACTACCTCTTATACAGTATAAAGGATCTTTGGTTTGATCTTTACGCTAATCATCAAATAACAGTTGAATTCATGTGGACTCCATCCCATATAGGAGTATCTGGTAACGAAAAAGCAGACTATTTGGCTCGTTCAATTTCAAATTCTCAAAACGTTGGAAATGATTTGAATTTATTATTACCTTATACCGATGTAGTTGCTGTTCTGAAACAAAGAATGTATGTTAAGTGGAAGGAACATAGGGATCACACAGTACAAATAGAAAACAAAGGTTCTTGGTATGCTGCTTTGAATGTTAATTTGAAATCCGTTTCTTGGTTCCGTACCGGCAATGTATACCGTTGTAAGAAGTTTTACTCCACAATAAGCCGTTTGAGGTTTGGACACTGTCGTCTTAATCATCACCTGTTTCGTATGAAAATTGTGAATAATCCGCATTGCGATCATTGTCAGTCACAAGAGGATCAAACCATTGATCATTTGTTCTTTTCATGCTCGTCTTTCGGTATTCAGCGCCTTTTGCTGATGGACGAGTTAATCCGTATTTACGGAGAACCACATCTGGTCCCGCAATCTGTACAAACATTACTACAAAATAATTCCACATACGTACCATTGTATAATTTTGTAATATCTACTGTACAGGAAATTTAGGTATAGCGAATGTATATAAATTTAATGTGAAATTATTGTATATAAAAATTAAATTTAAAAAATATGAAGAAGATGTAAACACATTTTATATGGACATGAAACCTTTAACGAAAGTTGAACTAAAGACGATTTTATTGTAAAAATACCCAGAATGGACAAAAAAAATGAAGACGTACGATATATAAAAATACATGGAATTGACAAAATACTGAAGACGTATAATTTATAAAAACACTCAAGAAGAATAAACTAACTGAAGACGTATAAAATAAGAAAATACAGAAGAAGAACAACACACTGAATGGACAAAATACTGAAGACGTATCATTGATGAAAATACACAAGATATGGAAACTCACTGAAGACGTACAATCTATAAATATTAAAGAAGTAGTACTTACTGAAGACGAGGCTGTATGGTCTTAAGACCTTTGCCTGTCCAGAATGGACAAAGGAAAAAAAAAAAATAGACAAATTGACTACTCAGCAGCCTACGCAGGCTGAAAAGTTGAGAGACTGATTTTAGTACCCACTAGCGAATGTAATGTTGACGTAATAAGAATCCTCTGAATTTTTATCTTATAACATACGATAATTCAGTACCAAGTCAAATATGCATAATGTTTTTTATAGCACAACTGAAAAATACACAGGAAAATAAGTATACCGCAACAAAAAAGTATTTAGAGTTGCTCTAGTAAATTGGACGTCGTAATTTATAATTGTGAATATTTGATAATAAAATAGTTGAGTTACCAATTTAGTTTTGAGACTTTGTATAAAGGGGTGATAGATAACTCATAATCTCGCAAAATCACTCTCTAGAAACCCGCCAATTCTCCATAATTCTGTTATTGTATGCTTTTGGTTAAATTGTTTATTGTTTACACGTTTGTTTACACGAATATCTACTGGCGTAAACAAATTACTATAGATTCGTTTGTGTACGTCAACATAACCGCTTTTGTTAGTAAATGTATGGTTCGTTCCAAAACCATAATTATTATGCTTTTGATCTTATTTTAATATGTGCTGATAATGATGTGTCAGTTTCATAACTTATTGTATTGAATAACGTTACTAATTCAGAATTTTGGATGGTTATTGTATTCGTGTTTTGCATTGTTTGAAAATGAAATTAATTCGCGAATACTATGCAGGTGAAATTCAACTACCGGACATAATTGCTTTTCGAGACAACTACCAAATAAATGTTGTCATTTATTTAACAGCTGAAAAAGCTGAAATTTTGATTTGGCAAGTGTGTCCTGGCATTTTTTTATGGGACTCCTTAATTTCCTTGCAATGACATAACTTTCCTTGCGTGTTACAACCGAATTCGAGAATACATCGGAGGAACATGCGCTAGGTGTAAAAACTGCCTGGAAAAACTATTTACTTACTTAAGCCGGCGAGGCTTGACGACCCTTTGGGTAGTCTTTCTCTCCTCGGTCTTTGCGTCCGATTTCGGTCTTGTGTGGTTTCTCGCCAATCGCTTGCTAGAAGTTCGCGAAGTTTTGATATTATGTTTAGTAAAAAATCCCCTGTAAATGCAAATGAAAAATCAGTCTGATGCGGTTTTATTTAGATAGATTCATTCTAGAGGAAGGTTTATTACTTATGCATTCCATTAAACATGCCTGAAAAACGTCTTATCCACACGGGAAAACAGGCGCAACCGCAAGGCGCGCCGCTATTTTTGATTAAACACTAGGAAGTAGGTACGTGTGATGCCGGCTTAGAATAGCATCGCCCTGTGTCCTTCCCGCGGGCGTCGTAAGAGACGACTAAGGGACTCGAGAGTATTGGTGTATTACAATTTTTAGGCGACAGGCTGACAACCTGTTACTACGTTATAGTGATACACATATTTTCTGCAACAATCATGGAAAACAATCCTCAAAAATGTCAGACGTGGCGATAGTGACCGTATTCTTACGGCCGTTAACGCTCTGCCTACCCCGCATGGGATAAAGGCGTGATATATGTATGTATGTATGTATGTAAGTAGGTACATGGTGTTGTTTTAAGTGTTATTTATAACAGGCAGACACATGTTTTACCTCTACTTTATGAGTATTTGACACTTCAGTTGCTTGTCAAGCAGATATGAGCAATTGATAATAGTATTTTTAAGGATGCTAGCATTTTGCCGTCTAAATAGAAACCAAAGGACGACCGATGTGGCGCAGTGGTAGTGCGACTGCCTTAGACGCAGAAGGTCCCGGGTTCGATTCTCGGTGGGTCACTCACAAAGTTGATATCTATCACTTTGTGAATTTGTTCCCAGTCTGGTTAGGACATTGGGGGCTGAACCGTCCGATTGTCCGTAAGTAAGATGGTTCCGCGTTTCGGATGGCACGTTAAGCCGTAGGTCCCGGTTGCTGTCTATGATCACTTAGACGGCGGTCGTTACACAGCAATGTCAGAAGCCTGCTACTTGTAGAAGGCGGTTGAAAAATTTTGACACTGGGGTTCATCGGGTCGTTGGACGACTCGGTGTCCCACACGAAAAGAGAGAGGAACCAAAGGTAAAAAAAAGTATAGATCAGGAGCTCAAATACTTAGCTCATGAAACTGAACAACTTACCCAAAGTATCTAGGAACGTAAACGTTGAAAGACAAACAAAATACTGCATGATGCCTTAGTACTAGTACATATTTCTACCCTTACATTACAAGCTTTGTCCTTATACTTGGTTAAACCTATTTTATATTGCATAGACTTAAAGTGCACCATACTTAGTATAGTTTCTGAGCTGAGGTACGTTTTTTATAACATTTCGATATAAAACCGGCGTCGTGGCCTAATTTCACTATCAACGTTACAGATCACGCTTTCTGACCCCAATCACTGTTTTACGACTAGTGTTGTGCCTTCCGAGTTCACTTGCAGTTCAGCTTTCTTTTCCCGTGGTTACAAGAAAATTGTAGTTTGTACAACTGCCATATAAAGAAAGGATATTAAATTCGAGCAGGATAGAGCGTAATGCCTAATTATATGTAATCGCATGGGTACCTGTTTTTATGAACGCTAGTCCGGGTGACTTTTTTTTTGTTATATTATTGTTTCCATATGCTATGACACGAAATACAATAAAAAAAAAATGTTGAATTTCTCCAGTTTCTCTAAAAAATAAGAGTATAAAAAAAATATTATCGCTTGATGTTTTCAGTTTTTGTAACAAGTAAAAGCATAAATAAAATACATACATACATATATCACGCCTTTATCCCTTGCAGGTTAGGCAGAGCGTTAACGGCCGAAAGAATACGGTCGCTATCGCCACGGCTGACATTTTTAGGATTGTTTTCCAAGATTGTTTCTGAAAACATGTGTATCACTATAGTAACAGGTTGTCAGCCTGTCGCCTAAAAATTGTAATACACCACTACCCTCGTGTCCCTTAGTCGCCTCTTACGACACCCACGGGAAGGATGTGGGGTGATGCTATTCTAAGCCGGCATCACACGGCATCATAAATAAAATAATTATAATTTTATGATTTTAGCACTTTCGCCATCTGTTACTAAAGTGGCCTGTTTATTATTAAAACACTATTCTAAGCTTCAGTCTATCTGTACTTCAATCTCGACCAGTGAATTTTTGATAAATTACGTTGACTTTTCATTGCCTCATGAATTTATAACTTATAAATTATAAGTGACAGGGGCAACACTGGAGGGTTACAGGATAGTGCAAAATTTATTAAACAGATTTTAAGAAACCTACCTACATACTCAATACATACCTAAATCAGAATAAATAAATAAATATCTACAGCATCAATAAATAAATACACTACATACAGGATGTAAAAAAAATTGCTGCAATTATTCAAAGGAGTGAATCAGCCCATGAAGCTGAACATCTTTCCCCAGGGAACATAGGTCGAAATATGAAAAAAATTTGGACCTCCCATACAAAACTACGGATCAACCATGTCAACTTGTATGGGAGGTCCAAAATTTTTCTCATATTTCGACCTATGTTCCCTGGGGAAAGATGTTCAGCTTCATGGGCTGATTCACCCGTTAAAATATTTGCAGCTAATATTTTTACATCTTATATACACATACATACATACAAACACACACATAAGAGTAATAACCTGGTTCTAAAATAGTTTTCTATAAACAGACACACCTCCGCAGTTTCGTGATAAATTATGATGGATAACAGTTATCTCGTGACGTCACAGTTGACGTAAGAGCCGTATCATGGCTCTTCGCTTCGGTTGGCTTGTAATTGATAATGTTTGGGAACTGGGATGATTTCAGTGCGAAATACGGGCTACTGATTTTGCTACGTACTGTGTAACTTAAAGGTTAAAAAAATTACTCGAAAGGCGAATCGCACGCTTAACGCGTAACGGAATGGTAAAATATCGCAGCGGTCTGTCAGGTACATCAATATACGTAAACCAGTCAGCCGCTGTTGACGCAGCGCTAGCGCAACAGCGTCGTACGTCGAGAGCGAGTAACGTTTCTAGTATGGATCCGATAGACGCCTGTGATATTTTAGCGCTCCAGTGTGCTTTAAGTGTCGGAAAGGCCTAAGCAATAGGTTGAAAGAATAGGGCACTGTATTTAATTTTTATCAGTAGGAAATAGTGTACCGTTCCGTGTGATGTCGGTTTAGAATAGCATCACCCCATTTCTACCCGTGTGTGTCGTAAAAGTCGACTAAGGGATGAATGCAGGGAATGGACAGCAGCGTTCCCTGTGTTTTTCTACTAAACCTTGCACTGCGCTCGCCGACGAGCCGAGCGCCCGTAGTGAGTATGGCAAATACCATTATTATAGGAGGAGGGAGGCCCATGTCCAGCAGCTGAACAAATCCACTGCTGCAGTGGATTTGTCTGGTTGTTGTAACGGTAGTAGGTACTTTGACCTCATTTTGTTTTAACCCAAAATATATTATAGTACAACAAAGAGTTCACCATATAGTTCAACAAGAGTTTGTGCCGTGTGATGCCGGCTTAGAATAGCATCACCCCAAATCCTTCCCGCGGGTGTCGTAAGAGGCGACTAAGGGACTCGAGAGTATTGGTGTATTACAATTTTTAGGCGACAGGCTGACAACCTGTCACTATAGTGATACACATGTTTTCTGGAACAACCTTGGAAAACAATCCTCAAAAATGTCAGATGTGGCGATAGCGACCGTATTCTTGCGGCCGTTAACGCTCTGCCTACCCCGCAAGGGATAAAGGCGTGATATATGTATGTATGTAAGAGTTCACTATATTTTTTGTACACCAAGTCAAGTGCAATACTTCTCAAATTTATCTTTTAGGTGAGCCATCAAAGGTGAATGTACGAACCATCCTGATTTATGAATAAAAGATTGAAAAAACTTCCAAGGGAAGGTAAGGGAGTCAAAAAGGTAGAATTTACATTTTATGGATCATAAAAAAGCTTGACACATGGAGCCTTTGAGGACAACCTCCTGTCCGAAGATCCTGGGTTTTGTCGGTTGTAATAAAAGGGAAAGTCGTTTCAAAAGATACGCTTTATTAAAATGGAGGACAGTGTGGTTTGGATATCTTTGTAGAATTACAATATTTAAGAAAAAGGTTGCAAGTATATTTAAAAAAGCTTGTCTCAGTGTCTTACACGAAAAGATATTGCTTAAATTTATTGTACCGACTTTAACCGCCCGATATGTTATCAATATAGTGGGTACTATCTGGGGAATACCATTTCAAACAATACTAAGAAATTTTCAATTCTATCCCTGTGTTATCGAGTTATCGGTGAAGATTTAGATTATAAAAAAAGTTGGTAATGCTTGCTTAAATTATATTATTTTAGTTTATCCATTTGATAAAGGTAAAAAGTAGCACGCTGTCCCTTTTAGTTGAATTAGGTATAGGAGAGAAGTATGCGCGGTAAGCCAACCTGCGCCTTTCGCCAACTCGCTCTGTCTTAGGTAAAATTTTCTATGAATACGTATTTCACGCGTTATAGTATGACGCCTACAGCCATTACAGGAAATGTACGAAATGTCGAAGAAGCTATTGACCATTTTACACATGGAATGACCAACATAGTCTGTCATAGACTCTACGACATCTACTGTCCTTTTCTGATTTTTTTGAACATGACAACATTTTTTTTTATTTGAGATATTATAGACTCTAGATAGAATCCAATAAAAACCTACGTCTTTGTTTGTACGTAGTCGGTCCCAAAGTTCTGTCAATGGCACATTATTTTTGAATTTAGAACACGAATTTGGAAAAGTTTTATTGCATTCCGTTTTTGAATGTTTGACAATTATTTTAAAACAATAAATGATCATTTGGCGCGATTTTTCAAAATGTAGTGGACTTTGAAAGAAAACCGAATAGCAGTTTTGGCGTTGCATCGCTGTGGGCACTCGCCGAGTACCATTTTCAAGTTGCTCAAAAAATTGAAAATAACGCTTAGGTTTGTGTATCGTACTATAAGTAGGTACAGTGAAGTCTCTAGTGTTGAGGACAAGAAAAGAACTGGCCGGCCTCGCTCCGCAAGAACACCAGCAGTGATCAAAGCGATCAAGGAGCGCATACGAAGAAATCCTGTCCGAAAACGGATACTTATGGCTTTGCAGATGAAGGTTAGTAGAAAAACAGTCAAAAAGGTTCTAAACGAAGACCTTAAGCTGCGAGCATACAAAAAAAAGAGTGGGCACTTACTTAATGCCCATTTAAAAGAAATTAGACTCAAAAGATCCCGGGTGTTGTTAAAACGGAACGCGAAAAACCGGCACCGCGATATTCTTTTTACAGACGAAAAAATTTTTGATATAGAAGAAAAGTATAATAAACAAAACGATAGAGTGTACGCTACCAGCTCTGAAGAAGCAGGAAACAAAGTTCCGCGGGTGCAACATGGGCATCATCCCTCTTCAGTCATGGTCTGGTTAGGAGTCTCCTACTATGGGCCAACTGAGGTCCATTTTTGCGAAAAGGGGGCCAAAACCAGTGCAAAAGTGTACCAAGAAACGGTTTTGGATCGGTACGTCAAAGACATGCCCAACACACTATTTTCAGAACATCACTTTGTGTTCCAGCAGGATTCAGCGCCCGCTCACAAAGCCAAGACCACTCAAGCCTGGTTTGAACGTCAAAACATTGAGTTTATAAGACACGAAGATTGGCCTTCCTCCAGTCCGGACCTTAATCCTCTGAACTATAAAATTTGGCAGGTCTTAGAGAGCAAGGTCTGTGCTAAGCCCCATAAAAATTTGGAGAGCCTGAAGTCAGCCATAGTTAAAGCAGTCGCTGAAATCGACATGGATATGGTGCGTGCTGCGATAGACGACTGGCCGCCGCGGTTGAAAGCCGTTATTAAAAGCAAGGGAGGCCATTTCGAATCGTTTTATGTTATTTTGATTCTTCGATAATTGTATTTTTAATTGATATATAAATTTTTAAAAACGGATTGGTACTTTTTATTTTATCAGTATTTTCATATATGACAGAACTTTGGGACCGACTACGTATACTACTAATATTTTACTGTTTTCATAGTTCACGAAACAATTTTCCTCCGAGGTCGGGGTAGTGTATGAAACTCGTATAAAACACGAACAACCCTTGCCAAAGTTTCAAAGTCACAAAACATTGGAAAGCGTTTTCAAAGGGGCTTGGCAGAGCGAGCGAAAATAAAGAAGAATATTACTTCTTTCTTACGAACGCTATTTGTGGCGTGGGTACTAGGTAGACAGTATACAAGGTGTTAGGAAAATCTTTTTTTAGTACCTATCACGTTTTGTAGGTATAATAAAGAACGTTAAACGTTTTAAAATTAATAAAAAGATCGTAATTGCATACAAAAATTTTGTGATTTTAAATAACAAAAATTAAGTCATTTTCTTTATTAGGTGGGTCTGTCAGGTCCATTCTAGAAATGTCAATCCCCATACTGAAACCGCTCAACCGGTTTTAGCGATGATGATCACCGGGAGTGTGCGATGCGCCTTTCTAATTTCTTTGATTCTTTAAATATAAAGTATAGTTTAAATTTAAGATTATTTACTCTTTTTATTGTTTTTTTTCCTTCTTCACCAACATAGCCCTCATAGAAAGACTTGTTTAGTTTCATGGTCTGATCACGCCTGCAAAGTTTTCGTTTCGGTTTTAACAGCATCCCTTACACCCTGTATAGTACGTAAATAGGTGCCTATTGCTATAAGGTAAGTCCTAAAGCACCAAATAAATGCTGTCCGTCCGACTTTGTCTAGAAATTATGTCGATAGTTCTGGCACTTTCTGCCAGTCGGTAAGGCTGCCCCCACATTGGGCGTTGGCCGAGCGTACGCATTTCCTGAGCGTACTGCCGGCGTCGGAGCGGCGTGAACGTCGCGTCAGCGCACCGTCTGCGGGGCGCAGGCTCAGCGTTGTCCAGCGCCGTGCGGGCGCTGCGTGAACGCCGCGCAGACGCCGCGCTTACGTCGCGTTCCACGGGCGTTCGGCTGCAACTGAGATGCTAGCGGGCGCGGGGGGGAATGTGCGCGGGGGACACGGGCGGCCGAACGCCTGTGGAACGCGACGTAAGCGCGGCGTCTGCGCGGCGTTCACGCAGCGCCCGCGCGGCGCTGTATAACGCGAAGCCTACGCCCCGCAGACGGTGCGCTGACGCGACGTCCGCGCCGCGCCGACGCCGGCAGTACGCTCAGGAAACGCGTACGCTCGGCCAACGCCCAATGTGGGGGCAGCCAAGTTTTAGTTCCTAAGAGCTCAAATACCTATCTCCAATGAATAAGATGGAAAAAAATTGGCACTTTACTAGTGGCATACAAAGATATTTGTAACTTTCTTATCTATTTATGATACTTACCTTATTGTTCTAAGAAAGTATGAGAAAAAGAAGATTTTAAGTGACTCATACTTTTTGGGGTTTTTTAAATAGTGGTTTTTCTTATAAACTTTACGAGTTTAGGTTGTGTGGTTTATCTGCTGCCTACAAGTGTCATCTGAATTACCTACCTGTATGATCAGGTGCCTACCCTAGTCTTGACCAGATAAAGCAGAGTGAGACAGAAACGATGGTATATTTGACACCTTTATTATACACGACATTTCATAGCATGTGATAAATTGACAGAAATTTTTGTCCTAACTACATATTTGCCCTCTGAGCAAAAAGCGTCGTCAATTAATCTGAATCCAGGTGGGTTTCCATTGAATTATGTTGAAATTTATTACTGGAAAACCTACCTTATTCCCGTTGAATGAAAGTTTTGCTCTCTCTCTCTCTTTCTCTCTCTCTCCTTTCGTGTGGGACACCGAGTCGTCGACCCAGTGAACCCTAGTGTCAGAATAGCTCATGGGTATTTTTTATAAGCGGATACGCGTTGTGGATAGACAAATTTTATCTACACTCCTACAAATAAATATTCTTTCATTGTCTATTACTTCACCCGTACATTCTTGAGATTGCTTCCATACTTTTTAGTTGCTAGGAATGTTTTAAAATAAATATTCAGCTTCGATCGAGTAAATTTAGAACTGAGAAGAATGGCTGTCGAGTGATTTGGCTGGTTTATTTGTATTCGTCAATATGAACCGTTGCTTTCAAGATTATGTTTAGTATACAAGCATACGTGGCGCTGATAGAATTTTATAAAAATATGTTGTGAATACTAATGCTAGAGCAGGCGTACACAAACTTTTTTTTCAACTAGGGTCAAAAATCATTCCAATCATGTGCTCTCGGGCTGCAATAAAAAAATATTATGTCCAAAATTAAACGTATAAATCGAAGGTAACGATATATTTACTTCAGTTGCGGATATAGAAAAACCTAAAGCAGGGAAAGGCATACATGTCCATCGCGAGCGAAGCGAGTTCGACTTTTCACGAGAACAGACACTAATCGGGAGTACAAAACAGGCACAAATGCTAACGTATACGTATATTTTTTATACTAGGTGAGGCAAGAAGGATCATTATGTAGAAAATGCAATAGCAGTTTGTAATAACAACAATTACCTCAAAACAAATTGCAAATAAACCATTTAAGTCGGATTAGACTATCAGACATCATTCGCGCCATCTCTAAATCTCTTTCACAGCCTACTAAGTAAGAGTGAAAGAAATTGCGAATGAATTTTTCTGTCGTTGTTGATGGCCGAAAGTGTTCTGTCTCGCTCAAGCAACCAGTAGACTACAAGATAACGTAGGCTGCTTTTTTCTGATTCATTCATTCTCTTTCAAATTTCAAAATAAAACTGAGCATAGCAACTTCAAGTGGGCCAATCCAAAAGGCCCGGCAGGCAACATGCGGCTCGTGGGCCGCAGTTTGAGTATAGCTGTGTTAGAGCATAACAATATGGCACAGAATGATAATAATTCATTTCAATGTTTACCCAAGTTTCTAAGCAGTGTTGACGTGAGCCAGGCGGTGTAGTTCCTATTGCAAAACATCTTGCGCTAATATCAGATGAGTTGGAAAAAGGAGAGAGATAACGCTAAATGTCTATCCAAGTCTTCTATGACTGGCTGATGATAAGGAAAAACTTTCCCCAAGAAAAATGGGTCGAAATATGAAGGACATCCCATACAAACAATTGTGCCGCAATATTTTATTGAATCTATGTTTCTTGGGAAAAATTTGTTCCTTTCTATAAATGAAGACAAGTATCGCAAATTCTCTGATTGATAAGGTTGCTCATCTACTCCTAAAAAGCATTACGCTAATTTTATTTACGATCAACTTTAAAATTTCTTTGATGTTAGTGATGTTGTAGTAGGCATATTACAAAATTGCTAGCATTGAATACTTTAATTCGGCCTTGATGGAAAACAGTCGATTGATACATTATTTATTGTTCTACTAGCTGGTGCCCGCGAACTTCGTTTCGCCATAACATATCTTCCATCATTTATCAGCTATATATAGGACGACCACTGCTAAACATAGGCCTCTAAGAACCATAAAATAATATTAGCCAATATTAAATTGTTGGTAGGTAGGTACCAGAAAACTTGGTTTCTCAGACTTTATGTAAGTAATTTAAAAAACTGTTAAATCGTAAAATTTCAATTTCCACATGCAAGAAAGAGTAAGAAAACGGTGGTTGGTTTATAGTGTTTAGTCTTTTAGAATCCCTAAAGGTTCAGTTTCTTGAAGTCGTCTTTCCCTGCTACGATTTTTTAGCTTTCCAGTTCTCTTCTCTTCCCTATATCTTCAACTTTCCGCCTCTTATGCCATTTTTAGCAGATTTTTTAAAACCGTGCAATATTTACTTCCAAGAGTATTAATTCCGTGAAGTAGACTGATGCTACATTTCTTGACATTGTGATGGAAGACTGAAGACCGAGTTCATGAGTGTGAATAAATAAAAACAAAAGCAAGTAATCATACTACTAATCCTATCCTATCCTACTTCCTACTAATAATATAAATAAAAAAGTTTACATGTTTGTTTGTTATTCCTTCACGCAAAAACTGTTTAACTGATATTCATGAAATTGAACACAGACATAAAGGAGGTAAGTTGGATTAACGCATAGGAAAGTTTTCTTCGCGAAAAAATGTTCCTGTGTGATGCCATGACCGATTTCTACACGGGCGGAGCCGCGGCTAGGGTTACGTTTAATTAAGTACCTAAGGCTATTTAATTAAGGTCGTGTGCTGCCGGCAAAGTAGAATAGCACCTCTCTTGCCGTGGGAGTCGTAAGAATCAACCGAGGGAGAAACCTGACCAAGACCGGCGGCCCTGGAGAAGGACAACAGAATCTACATTTAAACCCGGAACGGAGTCTTTGTTAGACGCGTGTGACAGAGGTCTATCCTGCAGTCAATTTGGCTCCGCACGTATCGACTCGCAGTTCCTGTGGTGTCAGTCAGGGAGCCCGAGAGAGTGGCGCAGGTCTTGAGCAACCCTGCGTTTTCCAAAAAACGTTGTCTGTGGAAAATTGGCTTATACGTATACCTATAGCCACGAAAAGTCTTATCTCAGATACTGATTTGATCGTCTGGCACAAACGTATAAAATATAACTTTCGTCAGGAAAATTTTACAGAAATATGGAAAAATGTATCTTCTATATAAAATGTACCAGCCGGTTGAGTCACTTTGTGTGGGAAGTCCAATTTTTATTAGTATTTCCAAAGAATATTTCAGAAAAAAGTTGTCGCTCCCTGAAAATAATGTAGCTGTATTGTCGGCAAAACCTATAACATACTGCATGTACCAGACAAACATTGGCTAAATAGCCTTAACCAAATTAGCGAAAAAATTTAAAAACAAAAAAGATATTGCAATTTTCCCGCGTAGATTACGCACAAAGAAAACGATTCCTATATGAAGTTTGTATCGTCTGGCCACGCAACTTGCACGTCTTGCACCACGGAACTTTTGTTTTCGAGGGTAATAAATTGAATTATTAAAAGTGAAAATTATTCCAATATTAAAGAGATATTTTTGTAGTCGTCGACATATTCATAGATTTTAGTTTCCTTGTCGTAATCATGAGCAATAATTCGACAAACTCATTTGTTGAGGTTATAAAAATACAGATTAAAAATATAAATACGGCCTCATATTTTTTTTTCTTCCTGTGCGCTTTTTCAAAGCGACACAATACGTGCTGGCCAGTTCGAAATTTGAAATAATCTCAGGTCCAATTAGCCCATACACATCCTTTTACTACGCGCCCGCCACTATGAAATTCTCATGACCTACAAACTTATTTTATGTGTAGCAACCAACCCCCCTTTTAGGGGTATGTTTTTTTTAAGCCTATAACCTGGTCGGTGAATTACTTGACATTTTGGTACAATTTGATTCAAAATCCGTTCGGTCGTTTTCGCGTGATGCTTCCGCATATACACAAACAAACACAAACATCGTACAAAACTCATTCATAGATGTCGCCACACGTCTTTTAAAACGCGCTATCGTTGTGTTTTCTCAAAACTATATAGGGTCACTGAACACTGACTTGTTACTGTCTTATTATATGTATAGATTAGCCGGCTGATTTAAGATTCAAGTCTGTTTAGTCGTTACAGTATATGTTTTGATGGATGTTAAACTTGCAACCTATTTCTGTAATATCAACAAAACTTCGAGTTACCACTTTGAAACATATACATACATATAATGCCTATGTACCTTGCAGGGTAGGTACAGTGTAAACGCCCGTAATACGTCCGACAAAGGTTTGAGGATAATTTCAGATGATTGTGTATTACCTACATTTTCTCAGCCTGTCGCCTAAAATTTGTCGCCTCTTACGACATATACCTACCTATCCTACCTATTATATATTTTGTAACATTTTTATCAAGTTCGTATAAGAAAGGGTCTATCGTGTGGTAGACTCTTGCAGCCGGCCTGGCTCCGCACGTATTGACTCGTCGTTCCTTTGTTGTCAGCCAAGTATAATGAAGATAAGTACAAAGTAAAGGCTGAGAGAGTAGCGCAGGTTCTGGGTAGTCCTGCGTTTTCCAAAATTGCGTCTCAGGCAAAGCAGTGTCCGTGGAGAGGAAACTTCACCCGCGTCATGTGGACAAAGTCTTGCCTCAGACACTGATTACATCGTCTGCCACAAACGTATGAGGCCAATGATGATGATAAGAATATTGAGAATTGAACGTTGTAATAATATTGGTAAAAACCTCAGCGTTTGTTTTTAAATACTGACAATATGCATTAGAAATAAACAATCATCATTATAATCATTACGTGAATCACACGACAAGAACAAAGAACCAGCGTCATTATATTTTTATAATAACTTACGATTGTTATTTTGCAAATACAGGGGTTTTTAGGAAGCCGAGGCTGACAACCTGTCACTATAGTGATGTAGCATCTGAAGGGTCCTAAATATTTGTCGGACGTGGTGATGATAGTGACCGTGTTTTTACGGCCGTTAACGCTCTGCCTACCTCGTAATGGATAAAGCGTGATATGTTTATTTTATTTATATTTATTAATCCTTTTATTTAAACAAATTATTCATTAGCAAAATCGTGGAAAAAAACTGTTGTTCAAAAGAAAAAGTAGCCTTTTCGACCTAAATGTATTATTTTATGAATTTCTACATTATTCTTCTCCCCGCCAAAGTTTGTGTATCTACTGACTAAATATTTTTATTGAGATATCGAGTATAGAATGCTATTTTATGCTCTCCATTTGGATAGCTGCAAAAAGTTAGTTCAATTTTATTGAAATGGTGATGTGTGTTTTTGTATTCCAAACATAAAAATGTAATGTAGTTCCCACTTATAGTGCGTAACGCTGCGCATTTTTAGCACATCCTTTACGCATGCATCTGTTAAATGCAACAAAATTTCAAATTTCCCATACTGAAAACAACGTAGAAACTTGCGTTGGCCTGTGACTCTGTTACACCTTAATATGGTAGGTACCTCGAAGGTAGATTCAATATGAGTATCTCTTTTGCACGCACCTGCGTCCGTCAAGTGTGAGATTCGCCATAATGCGTTACGTACGAAGGCAGGTACTCAAATCTTTATTTCAGTCGATACAACAGCAAAGTAGTAAAACTATTCTTGATATACCTACAGATGAGGTACCGTCTGTTAGCAATAACATTTGACAGATCACGCACGATACACAAGGTATGAGCGGTTAGCTCGGGTACGAATACTGTCTCCCTGTCAATCAGTATCAAAACGACAGTGACAATTTCTCAAATAATTGACATAAGTAAGTATCTATGGACTTTTGCTTCCGCTAGACATGGATATGTTTTAGTCAAAACGCATAATATAACCATTTAAAACCTATATTGACCGATACAATCAGTCAATATTAATATTAACTGAAGGTATCGGTCAAAACTATCATATACAGGCTATCTCTATCTCTGTTTAAGCTTATTCATATGGAATAAATGCAATACATATTGCTCTAACTAAGAGAATGAGGCTTGTTACCACTTAAATCATAAACTCACTAAAAATAAGTAAAATTTTCTCATACTGATAATACATCCTTATATGTCGACGATAGTGTATATTTCCCGTGTCGTTTTTCGTTTTTCCACTTTTTTACTATACTGAAAAACTACTTCTCCAAAATAGATTTTTATTGTAGACCCCACGTAGATCCTCCCACTCTATTATAGCAAAATATGATTGAAAACAGATAGCGTACCATGATGTGCGTCACAAGTTTTGTGAGATATCTTCAAAATTAATTTCCTCCCTATTTAATGAAAGATTGCGCAATTTGTTCATATCCGTCCACAAAAAATGTGGGCTTCCTCACAAAAAGGGGCCATTCAGTTAAAATCATTTACAGGACCTAGAATAGTCCTTCTGTCATACTTTACCCCACATAAAAAAAGGTACTCTGTGATCATACTGACTACAAAAAGCAACAAAGATCCTGACCCTCTTTAATGAGACTTCCAAAGATTTAATTCTAAAAAACACAACTTCCAATAAGGAAATATTGGCTCTAAATCAATTTTAGAATTTATGTATAATTAGCTCGTAGGTATTGTATTATACGGAATTAAAAGAACAACACCTACAGACACAAAAAAAAACTAACAATACCAACTTCAAAAAAATGTTAGGTAATATCTCGGAAAAAATTCCGACAAGAGGAACCTTTCTCACGCACACAAAATAGCTTATTTACTTAAATAGCCCTGTTCTTAAACGTCCCAAAAGAGCGATCAGTTTTATTTAGGTATATTGTTATTTGTATCTATTCAAATGTGTACTTACATTCTGAGTTAACTTCCAGTATCTTTCTCCATTATTTACCTGTAGAAAATAATACCAATATTAGTTTCATGTCGTTTCTTTTCCATATCAAATACGTATGTACGTATATATGTATATGCCTTTTTGAAGTAAGGATACATAACGATTTAAAAGACGCGTTGGTTACGATAGCGATTTTGATATCAGCTCTGAAGCGCAGAGTAATAAAATTGCTCGCTTTTAAGCGTATTATTCCCACTTTCGTGCCTCGAGTGTGTGATTGACTGCAATTTGACGGCCACTGATTATAAAAGACCCATTTCGTACCACAAAATATTATAAGAGCTATTAGATATTGTAGCAATGTTAGAAATTGTTTCCAACCAGCCAACATTAAACTACATTACTTTCAAATATGAACTAAATTAGGGTTCTGTATTTCGAGCTCCTATTGTTCTGTAAGGCGCCAACCTACCTGTCCTATATTATAATTCCTCTCCCCAACATAAAACACTTATGCCATCAGCTATTCCGGGCGTTATGAGTATGAGTGAAAGCTTTGACGGCACCACTCGGCGTTCCAGCCTAAATAAGTGAAGCTTCCACGGATTATACCATCCACCTAACCTGTTTATATTTTATCACCCTGCGTATGGTAGGGATGTGACACGTGGGTGTGTCGTAAAATATTTGAATGAACATAGTTTTTGGGTAGGAGGTTGGTAAATTCGAACTGTTGGCTCATTCGTTAACTTTGTGTTTTAATAGACGAGTCGGTAAATGAGTTTAGTAGCAATGATCATAAGGCAAAAGTCAAGAGCAAACCCAAAACATTGCGATTTTTGTAATGAGCAAAGAAAACCCATCACGATGACGATGCGATAAATACTAGAGAAAAGTATCTTGGCGAATCACTTTTTTATGCCCATTATAAGCGGATAGGCTGACCTCGATCGAACTTTTGTTATTTTTATGTCTCAATAGATGGCGTTGTTAGTAAAAACAACTCGTAATACGGGTAGATCTTTTCTTGTAAACAGCATTTGTCTTAATAGATCATATTTCGCCTTACGAAACATATAAATCTTTGGAGACGATTCCAAGATCCCGATTTCAAATAAATAAATATACTTACATTTATATTTATATTTTATATACTTACATTTATATGCCGTGTGATGCCGGCTTCAAATTGCATCACCCCATTTCTTTCCCGCGGGTGTCGTAAAAGGCGACTAAGGAAATCGAGGGTTTCATGTGTATTACAACTTTTAGGCGACAGCCTGACCACCTGTCACTATAGTGATACACAAATTATCTCTACCGACCCTCAACATTTGTCAGACGTGGCGATAGCGACCGTATTTTTGCGGTCGTTAACGCTCTGCCTACCCCGAAAGGGATAAAGGCGTGATATATGTATGTATGTATGTACCTACATTTATTATTCGTTTAAAGAAATGAGATAGATTCATATACGAATCTCCTTTCGTTCGATCGACAACACTTGCTATCATTTGAACCAAAAATATTATCTTTTATGAAATTAATTTCTTCAATAAAATTCAATCAAATCAGTATCAATGAAAAAGTTCTACATTTTGATAAATTTCATGATTAAATTGTTTCAGCAGTTGCAAACTTCGGTATTGCCAAGCCAAATTAATTTATTTTGGCTAATACACTTTGCAACTTTCTTTCTGTTGGAATTTGTAGGACTTTTTATTCAATTAAAGATTTTCAATACCGAAACATGGTAGGGAGAACAATAACTCGCAAATTGTATTTGTGTTCTTTTTTATTCTTTTGTGTTTTATGGAATCACGAAAATATTCATCAATGTTTCTTCTGCAGTACCTGCATATCTTATCAATATTATTGTTACAGGAGGACCACTCAAAAAATTGTTTTATGTTTACGTAGTTCTTGTATATGTGTAGGTAAATAATACAAGTATTTGTAAGTTGCTTTTTCATATCTGTGTTAATTTGGGTGCATTTTTTTTTCCTTGTTTACATTTAGTATTCGTTTGACAGCTCTCAAATATTGCCTATTCAAACGGTCATACTTTAGTTGTATTATTTGCTCTGTGGTGGTTCCTATTTAAGTATTATATTAGATATCTAGCTAGGCTTTGCTTACTTTTGGGCTGGACTGTGTGTAATGTCCAGGAGAAGGATATTTTCACTAATACGTTTTCCAGGGAAGATTGCAAATACGCCTAAACCATTTTATCTACTTGTGTACTCCTTAGCGAAAGTGTTATAACAAGCCCATTTACTAAGATTATTTACTTTTAGGATGTCAAATATATACATCAAGGATACCGTAATAAGGTTAAAATTATAATATCAGTCTCAACTTCGGTTATTTTACCAGCCTCTAGGCGTTCCTAACACTAACCAACGGAGCGCTAAAAACGCATGCAGTGGTCAGTCAGATCATATCCTTACTAGAAACGTCAATCCCCAGACTAAAAACGCTGCGCTAGCGCTGCGCTGCGTCTGCAACGGTTGTGCGATAAATGTAAAAAATGGCCTTAAGAGGCCCATACAAAACGAAAAATGCTTTTTTTTTGAGAAAGTTATTTTTTGGAATAAAGCAAATAATGCATAAATAATAATAATAATTCTAGAGGAATTATTCGGGTAAAACACAGAAGAATACGTTTGTATACAAAGCCGATTGTAGGATTTGCTCATTTTAAAAAATATCTAATTTAATTAGCCGTTGGCTTAGCCATCCGAACATCCCTATCCCTTTATCCGTTGGAAAGCAAAGATCCACCCTCAGTACCTTCAGTCCTTTGAAGTAGTTGATAGGCGGAATTTACGATGCAGACACTCGGTAAAAGTACGTATCTACATCTAGATTAAGGCTTCCAGGTGAATTCTTGACTTGGAAGCCGGCGGAGTTTTTGGAGGTTTCTTTTAATTTTTTAATCATATTATCCAAACTTTGTCTACGAGTATTAACTTTATTTTTGGAGGGTTAGGGTTTTATTTATTGTTAAATATTTTGTTTTGTTTTTATTTTTGCTCTGGATTTTATTTCGTATTTATACTTGTTTTTATTCTGAATAAAAACGAACTTATTAACAATTTAACTTATATTGCATAATTTATTCTACTACTATACTACTACAACAGCCACCAAATTCCACTGCTGGACATGGGCCTCCTCCTGTTGGGGGCATTTGTCATACTCACCACGCTTGGCAGGCGGATTGGCGAGCGCAGTGTTTATTTATTCAGCCTACCTGATATGAAGCTATTTTATGAGTTACGAGTTGGATTTCAATTTTTTAATGGAGTCAATGACTCGCATTTTTTGTTTTGTGATATTTCCAAAACGTAGAAATACAAATTATCTGTCTGGGCTGGCTAATCTCAAAGTTTGTGAGGCGTTTGCTACTTGGCTGTACATATGCGTATCTGAACCTCTCTGAAGCAGTTGAATCTAGTTATAAGTTATCTATGGTGCTTCGAAAGCTATGTTTGCCGGGAATCGGATTGATGTTTTGTACCATAACCTGTGAATACGTAATGAATATTTAGAAATCCTCCTTGTCATAAGTGAAGACCGATGTGGCACAGTGGTAGTGCGACTGCCTTTGACGCAAAAAGTTCCGGGTTCGATTCTCGGTGGGTCACTCATAAAGTTGGTATTTATCACTTTGTGAATTTCTTCCCAGTCTGGTTAGGACACTGCGGGCTGAACCACCCGATTGTCCGTAGGTAAGATGGTTCCGTGTTTCGGATGGCACGTTAAGCCGTGGGTCCCAGTTGCTGTCTATGATCACTTAGACGGCGGTCGTTACACAACCATGTCAGAAGCCTGCTACATGTAGAAGGCGGTTGAAAAATTCAGACACTAGCATTCATCGGGTCGTTGGACAACTCGATGTTCCACGCGAAAAGAATATTAATGCTAAATACAGTTGTTTTTGTACGCATCACTGAGTTTACTTCATCTTCTACAGTCGATGGGGCTCGAGACCCCATATTATTTTAACGCTATTATATGAAAGTTGCTCCTACATTGGACAGATTCTGAATTTGAGTTTGACAGTAGGTACGCATAGTATAATGCTTTAGTACCTCAACACCTTGTACCTAATGATAGAACTTCCATTGGTGTCGGGCACTAGTGCTAATGTGATAATTTAGGTACCCATCACTTTGTAGGTCAGGGATGCACTCTTATGGAAAACAATAGTAATGCATAAGCATGCACCACAGCCATGCGTGCAATGCAAGTCGCAATAAAATGAAATAAAACATTATAACATTATTACTTATTACGCATACGCTAGAAATGTTTATTGCGGATCACGTAATGATTGGATACCATTTTTATTTGATTATATTCCCTACATTTAAATATGGTTCAAAATGAACCACCAAGAGAAAAAAAAAACAAATAAATATGCCATAGAAATATGACCGATCAATATATTGCACTCTTAGGGAATACTAGTTTTTTTTTTTTCATACACATATATCACGCCTTTATCCCTTGATGGGTAGGCAGAGCGGTAACGACCGTAAGAATACGGTCGCTATAGCTACGTCTGACATTTTTTGAGGATTGTTTTCCAAGCTTGTTTCAGAAAACATGTGTATCACTATAGTGACAAATGGTCAGCCTGTCGCCTAAAAATTGTAATCCACCAATACTCTCGAGTCCCTTAGTCGCTTATTACGACACCCGTGGGAAGGAATTGGGGTGATGCTATTCTAACCTGGCATTACACGGCACTTTATTTTTAAGTTTTTTTCAGTATTTTGATCAAACCAGTTGCTGAATAGCTGTAGGTTTTATCTAGTAGAACTCCTTCTAAAAATAAATATTTGCAATGAATTTGAAATTACCTTAAAATAGTTAGTAGTAGGTAGTAAAAGCCGGCGCATTCCAACCCAAATGTGTGGCACTAACAAATAACTATATTCAGTCAATTTCAGCGAATGTTCCGTTCAATTAACCCGAATAATATAACTTGTAGGTAGAATACAAATTATAGTATTCCACTAGATTCCAAGTGTACAATGTGGCTGTATAATGGAAATTCAGGAGTTACTAAGGTACCAGGGAACAAAAGACGAATAGGGCATGAAAGCATGTAACTGGTTATGACAGAACAACACAATATATCAACTATTGTTAAACTTGCGATCCGGGGGCCTAAAATCCATGTTTCATCCCTCGTCAAGGGATTGTCTTTCACTGGTTTTTATAGATACATAAATCACGCCTCTTTCCTATCGGGGTAGGCAAAGACTATTTCCTTCCACTTGCTACGATCCTCGCATACTTCTTTCGCCTCTTCTACATTCATCAGTCTTTTCATGCATTCTCGTTGGTTTAGGGTACTTCTGACCTGAACTTTCTTCAAAACATCCCCGGTTTTTATACAGTACAACTTGTGTACTTAGTTTGAGCCCTTAAAATTGCTGAATCACTCACTGCTGCAGGATGATAAAAACATAAGCCTTTACATGAAATAAAAAAAATCGTAAAAGAAATATAAATTGAATCTTTTGAATCTCTTCACGTTCCTTTACCCATAAAATTACCTATAGATACGTGGTGTAAGGGATAGCTTTTCGAATACTGATAGGGTACTATGAATTTGAATAACTTCCTACTGGGGACATTCGTAAAGAAATGGGTTTCCCTGTAAAGAGTGGTCGTGATTTTGTATGGGAAGTAACTTAATTTGTGTTTCCTTACATTCCTAGGGGAGAACTGATCAGTTTCATGGCCAGAATGCGTCGTAACATTTGACAGTTGTCAAACTAAGGACAAATGGGCTACTTTTCTTTGTTGAGTTAAATCTCATATGATGGGTTTTGACAGCTGTAAAAATTAGCTTATTCGATGTTAGAATAATCAAATATCAATAGTATGATGCTGTTTATGTACAGGTGTATTTTGAGTTGAAAGCATTATGCCGTAACTAATCAGTGCAGGGTTTTCATTCTCCATCTTGCCTTTGTCAGGAAATTTCTAAAGCTTCATTGTACCGCTGGTAGCATTATAGAATAGAATGTTATTTTGATTTTAGCCATTTTAACTCAACTGACGTCTGTGAATAATACAAGAGTTTATCTATGTCATCGATAAGAGAAGAAACTCATTTATAATTACCAACAGATTTAGTCCCGAAGGGTTTTTACACATCTCTACGAATATTTCGATAAATTATGAAGTGATGCAAGCGCCATTATACTGTTTCTCGGAGAAAATACATTAAATTAGAGACGCTGTTTAGGGCACCATACTGAACAACTTTCCCTAGAGACCAGTGCTGGAAAACGGTTAATAAATTTTGACCTCCTATACAAAGTTAGTCCGGTGATTATGAATTTGTCTGATAAGATATGTCAAATTCTGTATGATAAGTCAAATTCTTTTCTCAGTTTTTCAGCCCTGGTCCTATATATAGGGAAATTTGTTCAGTATGGTGCCCTAAAGCACGCTTCCAATTTAATGTATTTCCTCCAAAAGGCGGTATACCTATAAGTAATTCTATGTATTTATTTATTTATTTATATATTTATGTATGCAAGTTACAGTCCATAACTACAGTGAAAAACTGTTATTGGCTTTCAGTTTTAGTGTTAAAGCTATTGTAAGCTGTTATTTTTTCTAAACAAACAAAATAATGGACTTTTTGTAATAATTTTTTTTTTAATGATACTTCTTTCCAAGTCGAGTCTAATAACGATTCTAGTTAACTTTTTTGTACAATGTCTCGGTCATCTCCAAAGTTACCTTCTCTTATGGTGCCATTTTGGCACAAATATTCAGAAAGAGTATTCTGTGGCAAAGAACATAAATGACTCCAAAATACAAAGACGGCTATTATTGGAAAGTTTTTTTGTAGTTTTTTTTGTACCAGACAAAAATTTCCAACGAATCGAAACTGATGTCGATATAAACCTAAAATACCTCATCACCTCATCAACAGTTGCAAGTTTGAATTATTTTAAAATACTAGTTTCATCGTATTTGCCAAATGACTCTCTCATTAGGTCATTATGCGCTAAGGATATTTTTAGGACTGAGGACGTTTTGCGTCGGGAAGCTCAAAACGTCAGTCACTTTGAAATTTGTAGTACATTTTGGAAAAAGACGTCTGACCCGAATGGCCAAAACGGACTTTATTCTATAAATGTATAATAAATAAATCACACAGCGCCATCTAGCCCCAAACTAAGCAAAGCTTGTACCTACTATGGGAACTAGATAGCTGATACTAATACATATATACTTTTTTTTGTAAATAAATACGTATTATACATAGAAAACACCCAGACTCAACACAAATATTTGAAAATTGACTTAACAAATATTAGTGTCCGGTGGGGATCGAACCCACGACCCTCGGCGTAGAAGGCAGGCATACTATCCGCTAAGCCATCGGGACAGTCTGTACGGGATAGCTAACTATAATGCTCTAATTCACAAGATAAACTATGAATTTCCCATAAACTTCGCTGCAATATGTTGAAAATTCACCGAATAAATTAATAGCGATTATGGAAAGGTGTTTAACTGAAGCGCCCGATGTTCATTGATTATTCATTGAGTTTGTACTTGATGTTCTCATTATTCCGCTAATGGAACAGGAAATTTAACGGAGATACGTGTTCAATATTGGCTGATAGGTCAAAGGATTAAACAAAAGACTGTACCAGAATTGGATAATTATTAGTGCCCTTAATGGGATAGTTATTAGTGCAAATACTGGTGAATGTAGAAGAAGCGAAAGAAGTAGGTATGCCAGGATCGCAGCAAGTGGTAGGAAATAGTCTCTGCCTACCCCAATGTAGAAAGAGGCGTTATTTATATAATGTATGTGTATTAGTGCCTTACAACGTACACTGATCTATTCTTATATACATACATACATATATCACGCCGTGTGATGTCGGCTTAGAATAGCATCACCCCATTTCTTTCCCGTGGGTGTCGTAAGAGGCGACTAAGGGACTCGAGAGTGTTGGTGTATTACAATTTTTAGGCGACAGGCTGACAACCTGTCACTATAGTGATACACATGTTTTCTAAAAACAAGAAAACAATCCTCAAAAATGTCAGACGTGGCGATAGTGGCCGTGTTATATGTATGTATCACGCCTTTATCCCTTGCGGGTTAGGCAGAGCGTTAACGGCCGTAAGAATACCGTCGCTATCGCCACTTCTGACACTTTTGAGGATTGTTTTCCAAAGTTGTTCCAGAAAACATGTGTATCACTATAGTTACAGGTTGTCAGCCTGTCGCCTAAAAATTGTAATACACCAATACCCTCGAGTCCCTTAGTCGCCTCTTACGACACCCACGGGAAAGAAATGGGGTGATGCTATTCTAAGCCGACATCACACGGCCAATCTATTCCAATGTTTTCTCGTTGTGAATACAAAACTTTGCACTTCGCTCGCCTATTCGCCTGCAAATCGTGGTATGACAAAATTAGGGAGCAATCGGGGAGAGGCCGATGACCAATATACTGTTGTAACTGATGTAGAAGAAGTACCAAGGACAACTAACACCAAAATTCTTTAATGTAAGACCATACTGCAGCTTAAATATGGGCAGGTGTGTCTCGCTGTTAATGCCATAGCAACTAGCTAAATGAAATTTACTGGTGGAATCCATCAAGCTATCAGGCTTGGTGGTTCGATATGCCGAAAGAATGATTGATGCCCTAACGTTATATAGTATACTCGTACGTAGACGATTTTTTCGACAGCAGATAATCTGTTATGGATGGGGCTTGGCAGAAGTACAACAGTTCACACATTATGCAGTGCACTATATATAAAAAGAGATAATTAATGAAAGTTAAGTAGTATATTAATCCTCATCTTCCCTCAGTAGGTATAAGACGTATCGCTCTCTTGACGCACGACGGAGCGCTAAGCTAGCCGTCGAGTGCGGTTGTAGTATGGGGAGTGAGTGACGTTTCCAGCATGGATCTGACAGATCGTTGCAATATTTTAGCGCTCCATCGTGCGTCAAGTGTACATTCCGCCTTAAAGTGTGAACCACAACAGAAGCCAAAATTAAAAAGAAATAGATCTCCCATACTAAGTGTACCAACCGACCTAGTTAATTTGTATGGGAGGTCAAATTTTTTAAACAGATATGTATGTATCATGTCCTAGCCTTCATGAGGAAAGTACCTACATCGGCAAGAATTATATTTTTTCGTACTCTGCAACAACACGTCAGAAATGACAAGCTCTCACCTTGCGATTTTGCCGCGTCATTCCAGGTCAGCTGTCAAAGGGGGCTGCGGTTAGAGCATGTGAAATCGGAAGGATTTAAAAACCGGTTTTGAGATTCCGATATGGGAATAAATTTCGGGATTTCAGATATGATTCCAGTTTTGCAAACCTTAAAAATATTAAAGAATTAAGAATAAGAAGAATAGGAATAAGAATAATTTTATTAATATTTTTATATTTTATTAATTATAGGTACCTACCTAATTAATTTTTTTATTATTTGGAGTCGTTAGATACTGAGGTATTAACGTTACAAAATATCTGAGAAACGGCGAACTTGTAGCAAGGTATGGATTCACTGGTTGTGCTCCAAAGGTTTTAAAATATAATGATCAATTAATAAAAAAAATGAAAAATAATATAATGTACAAATCTACGTTTTTCCGTAAATAAAATAGTATCGAAAAAAATCTGTCCGATATTCTGGTTCTTCAAAATTCCGTTATTTCGGTTTTTATACCCTAGCTGCGGTTTAGGAGCGGCTAAAACACCATTCTAGACAACATCGACGAGTAATATCTATGTTATGGCTTGATAAACATTTACTTTTATAGTTAGAGTGCAAAAATCACAGAGGAAAATATAGCGATTCTTCGCCCGTCCAATAGTCACAAAAAAATGCTTCCATTTTTTCCGTTTCCGTTTTTTGTTGACTACCTAGACAACCCACGAAGAAAGAAAGGTAGGTCAATAATATATGACGACGTGGTGTTAGGTTTTCGTTCTTGTACAAGATCGTTTTTATAGCGGCAATGTGCGTTGCTTCCTATAAACCCCTAACATATCGAGACATAAAAATCAAATGATAATGATACTTTATTTCCATAAAATATGGTATAAAAGATGGTACATAACATTTTATCGTTCCACATATTTTGCTTATTAGGTATTAGCATGCAAATTTTACAAAGTCAATAGCTTAATTATATTATAATTATAATCACTTATGCTAAGACTAAACATTTATTACTTATTTAATTAATTTAATTTATGTGTCATTAGTTATATCTTATGGTTAAAATATTCATTCAAGTCATAAAAATTATTTTTCTTAAGCCAATTAGATAACGCAGTCTTGAAACGGTTCATATTTAGGATTTTGAAGTCATCGGATAGTTTATTAAATATTCTTATACACATTGCAAGATAACTTTTGTCATATTCCATTGTTTTAGGCGTCTCCTCAAACACTAGTCTAAATGGACGCCTTTAACCCTAAAGTTCTATTTTTACCTCCCTACAAAAGTTGTCTATAGATACCAGGCTGAAGGTCGCTATAGCTAGAAGACAGTCCGAAACAATGATGAATGGAAGTGTCTGATGGGAAGGTCAACCCGACTGAAAAAAATAATGAATGAAAATGTCTCGGGCAGATTTATTTCGAGCCGTGGAAGTCAGCCTGCTATTTATGGTCACAATAGCACCGTTTTTTTAAAAAAAAACAGCAATTGAACGCCGGTTTTGAAAGATAAACACTACTACTGGGGAATAGAGGGGAACTTGCCATGGAGAAAACCTACTTATCCACAATTCAAACGCAGTTAAAACCGAGTGCTTAGGTGATGTCAATCTTTGGCAGCCGCAGTTTGATGCAGTGAAATGTGCCATAATTACGTGATTTTTGTATACCCACGATTTCATATCGATACTCCTTTCGTCAAAAAGCTTATCTCGTTTACCAACATAGACTCCCTAGAAAAAGTTGTGAGTTGTTCAGTTCATATTTGCATAGTTTTCAGTACACAGTCTGTTACACCCAGTATCATAAATAATTACTGTGTGGAAAGGATAGTTGGGATAACATAATAAATCCCTAGAAACAAATAATAAATCATGCAGCCCAACACAAAGTGGTAAACAAACAAACCAATTTTCGTTCAGTTCATTAGCTGAAACGTGGGGTGATGCCAAAAGATAATCATCAGTTTGTTATTATTGGCATACCTACCAGTTGGCACTGAACTCACCGGATTCTCGCTGACGGCAACCGCATTACAGAAATAAACGCAAACTTTGTGCGTAAATGTGCAGGTAACGGATAATTTGACAAGACTGATAGGTCAATGGATAGTCTACTTCCTACAAAGATGAGCGCATTGCGCCGTCGTGTGGTTGTAGGTTAAATTATTTGTATAAAGTAATAGGCTTATGTTCCTGGTGGACTACACAGCGCATAAAGTATCCTAAGAATAAAACGTTCATAATGGAAAACTTTCTAACCAATAATGTATAAGTGTATATAGACGGTGCTAAGCTAAATTGAAAAAGTTTCTGTCCTAGGAAAAGTACTTAATATCATGAAGTATCAATATCACTCAAATGTCTAAATTTCAACTAAACACAACGCAATCTGGTATGAAATTATAAAAGAGATGAGAACTGTCTGATAGAAAATTTCCTACTAATCTTGGCAAAAATAGTCATGGGTCATTTTTCATTTCAGGTAATATTTTGAAGGTATTCGTTATAGTTATAAGTTTTCAGCCAATCGCTTAAAGGCACTCGGTGGAGAAAAATGGGGTAATGATTTTTACTGGACATGTCATTAGTAGATAGGACAGGATATGTAGTGTAGGTTCAACTCGTACATAACATAAACTTTTTAGACAAAGACTTGATTCTGCGAAGAATATTCAATGCTTTTAGATTTACCACTACGTACGAGTACGAGTTTGATTTATATGCAAAATTCAGCTCCTACTCTACATAGTATAGCACAAAAATAGATGCATCAATACCGATCAAAGGGAATTTTGTGTATGATCCACCATCTGAACCACTTCAATCAGCGGATCCATTAGACACTTCGATATGGGCCATACCAACATAAATCTGTGGTTCAATATCAGGAAAATTTACTATTTTCATGATCGTTTGCCGTGTGATGCCGGCTTAGAATAGAATCACTTCAATTTTACCCGCGGGTGTCGTAAAAAGTGACTTAGGTATAATTTATCCAGGGAATGGCCACCAGCGTTCCCTGTGATTGCAACATCTTATAATACGAAAAATGTTCTTGATTACAATCTATTATATATATCTTATAATATGTTCGCTAATACGCCTGTCGGGCGTGGTGAGCAAAACATCCCAATAGGGGAACGTCCATGTCCAGCTGTGGACTGTAATTGTGATTATTATAATTAAGGTGTTTACTAATATCAAAAAGTATTTTCTACAGCGATAAGTACACTGGAATGCGCCGTGGAAATACCAGAATTACTAATTTTATTCCACTGATTCATCGACCTATATTTTGTTTGTTTGATTAATTATATTTTGTTTAAATATACTTCCACCATCTTTGTCGAAAGTACTGCAATACCAAACATTTTAGGTCGAACTCCTTATTGCCAAAAAAACCAGGCCTTATCTCCTATTACGTAACATCTGATATAAAATATCTTCCTTATTACTTCTAATATTACAAACCTATTTGCATGCTTCATACAATGTATGATCATATTTTCCAAGAAAACATTTTACCAAGTCACGCCACAGATTACCTACTTACTTCACGTAGTATTTAGGCTAAGTTGGAAGATTATACCTCTTCTGGGAAACACATTACGGAGCCTCTGCAAAATCTAATGGCTTTAAACACGTCATGCTAGCGTCGATCTACGAAAGATAGTTGGAATGGGATGTTTAGTCAACAAACGACCTGCTGTCGAGCCGGCAGTATCAATTTATTCTAGTTTTCGTATTAACTATCTGAAAAACCGGTTTAATTTGATCCCTCAATTTTTTTCGTTTTCCTTTAGCTATGCTATGAGAGAGTGGTAAGTAGTAGAACGTGCCCTCAGAAACACACAATCATGTAACTATTTAAACTTAGAATAATTTTGACCAAAGTTAAAAGCTAAAACCAACAATCAAGCAACCAAGGCCAAATATGAGCATTAGCCAGACATATCTAATGACCTAGAAGATCTATAATAGAACATGTTATGCTAGAAAGACATCTTCATTGTAAACAGAGAATGGGGTGACGTCATAGCTTCTGAGAAAGCTCAGATATACCTACCCTATAATTAGTATCGTTTACTTATAGAGTCGTGGAAGATAGATAACCTACTATTAGTTTATTTGAAAAAACTGCAAAGTTCCTTGAGTTTGTTGATATTTTCACTGGTTGTTACAGTTTTCTTCCTACAACATGTATCTTATCTTCGTCTATATCCTTTTATTAGTCATATTAATACTCGGCATATGGAGGTTGGTTTTATCCAGTGCCTCCATATGTCAATTTTAGGAAAACAAGGATTGTTTTAGAGTTTCGATACTGGTATTAAAAATAGGCCTAAAACTTCCTAGATCCCGGTATTAGCCAATACCGGTATTCCGGTATTGGGATCCCTAGTCCAGTTCGACTCGCCCGGGTCTCTCTTACAGACAAGACTTCAGACGTGTCAAATCGTATAGATTTTATCAAAACAAGTGAATAATTTTGCCATAAGGGTACAAGAAGCGGTATGTATTATAACTGCGACGACATCTTGTAGATAGTAAAAAACTTTTTTTAAATTATTGCAAGATTCGGCGAAAGCATAACATAAATATGTCAACGTGTGTGCACGTGTTTTCAGAGCATTAATATGAAATGAAATATGAACGTTTGAGCTATTCGTCTTGTAGCTTATAAACACATTAGTGTGAGTCAAAACTGGCCCACGCACGACGCGTATCATTTGTCATCAATTTTTTTTAAAGTACCGATTTGCCACAGTCCCGGTTCGTCACAAAAAATATCCATACAAAGATTCAGGGACTGTTACACTCAGTAACGAATGATAATCAATACATGGTGTGAAATGTAGTCGTTTTGTCTCTCTGTTTGTCTGCCGTGGACATTGGTAACTCCTTCTAAGTCACACAAGGGATTTCAATGCGATTTTGAATAAGTTAAAATATGCTTACATTGGCGATAAGCCCACATCTATTTATATTTATTGGGTGTTTTTATTCAAATTGCATAATTTCTGTGCAATAGAAGAAGTTGATGCAACTGTCATGTTATATACGTAATGATAGGCATTAGAATTTGGATGTATTTTCATCACACGAAGCGTAAAGTCTGAGAGAGCGAAAGCAGGTTTTTACACAACTGTTTTCAGTAATTCGAACATGTTACGATTAAAACTGTCATGTTATATACGTAATGATAGGCATTAGAATTTGGATGTATTTTCATCACACGAAGCGTGAAGTCTGAGAGAGCGAAAGCAGGTTTTTACACAACTGTTTTCAGTAATTCGAACATGTTACGATTAAAACTTAATAAAGTATATTTATATCTCATTTTATCTAGTAGAAAACGGGAACTGTGGCATATCGGCCCTTAAACTTACTAGGTAAAACTTTTAATACGACAAGGACATCCGGTCTTTATTAAATAGAGTGGCGACGTGATCAATTTTCCTGAAAGATGTTACCGTTATAAGTTTGTGTACTTAGCTATATTACAAGTAGGGTGGACTACGAGGGTTTGTTGGGTATTAAAAATTTAGGCGACAGACTGATAACCTGTCGCTATACATACTATAGCTGACCCAAAAACTGAACTTCGACATACGGTATTCCGACAAAACACATATTCGACATAACTATATTTTGACATTACGCTACTTCGACAACAGACGTGTTCGACATGACTGAATTTCGACAACAAAATTAAGACGTAATAGTTATAAGTGAATTTCCAAAATGACCCTCATTTGCTTGAAGCCTATCGTGCTAAAAAGAAGTAATGTAAGTGTGAGTGTATTAGGATATTGGGTTAATGGCACATGCGGCACCACTTGATACTGCGGATTGCGACAGCGACGATACAAATAAGCAGCTATCAAGTCAAAAAACTGAAAAACATGCGGTGCATGCGAGAGTCTTCAAATATTATCTACAAAAAGACGTACAATTAGAATGTAAGGTAATTCAATATTTTTTCGATTCAGCCTGAATATACGTCGTAAAAATAAGATTCCTCGAAAACACATTCTATCTACTAAATTTTCAAAGAAGGGCGCTCAGTCTATCTATAGCCGCACTGAAGGACAGAATACTTACCAAATTCTTCAAATTCTTGTTTCGAAACAAAAAATTTTTTGAAGAATTTTTTTCATTATATTTTCAGATTTCGACATATGTTCCTTGGGGAAAGTTGTTCAGTTTCATGGGCTGGTTCATCCCTTCAAAGGAAGTAAATACTTTTCTTAACGCCCTGTATATTGGTATATTATAATCACAGATTAAAACTAAACATTGCGCTGTCACTTTTAATCGAATGGATTTAATATGGAAAATGGAAAAAAGAATCTGGAAGTAGGGTTCATAGGGGCATTGGACGACTTGGTGTTCCACACCCATACGAAAAGAGAGAGAGACCATTGACATTTATAAATATCACATTCAACGTCGTTTGAGGCCGGCTTAGAACAGCATCTCTCCATTTCTTAACCGCTGGTGTCAAAAGAGGCGACTAAAGGACTCCAGAGCTTCATGTATATTTCAATTCAGATTCATACACGCATCAGTCTATAGAGTTCGTTGTCATTCATTAACCACAGACTCATTCGAGTGACGGAGCACCCTCTACACGACAGTGATGGAACACTCCCGTGTGACTGATAGCCTCCCTTTGTTCCCGCATGTCCGATGACAGAGTGGTTTGCACACATGCTGAATGAATCTGCGGTTCGCGTCGCCTTAAAAAATCCAGGCGTCGAAATTGCATTGTGATAACTCCTTGTAGAAATTATCATCAGATTTATTTGACTTCGAGCTAGATGAGATCATGTCCTCCCGTCATCAACTATAATTACGTCAGTAGTAAGCTCACTTCACTTTCTGGCTAAAAGTCATTTAAATCTATCTTCAAGCGCCGACTTGATCAGGAATCGAAGTGGTCGCCAGAGCCAAAATCAGGTCAGAGATCATCATCATTCTCTTTGCCTTATCCCGTTCTCTGTCGAAGTCGGCTACCTAACTTAGGGGATTTGACGTGGGACCAAGTTTTTATACAGAGGTACTGCCATCTGACCTCTGCACCTGAAGGCTAACCTGACCCGAATCCTAGGTTAAATATGAATTAAAATTTTATTTGAATGTGGGTTTCATCACGACGTTTTTCCTTCATTGTAAGAGCAGTCGGTAAACCTACGTGAGTAAAATACATTACTACATGGTGGGGCTCGAATTCGGGTCTCACAATTGTAAGACCGGTGTCCTAACCACTTAGCTACCGACGCTCTTTGAAATCGGTCAGAGATTATCACCAATATAATACCGCAATATTGTCGGCATGCGTGGTAATCCCTATATGGATTAAAACAAATAGCGCGAATCCTACTTACTACCTTTTATGCGGGTGATTTGATACTCTTAACGGGTCATTGACCTCACTTAAAGAAATGAAGCCTACTTTAGAAAAAGTTCTTGATGCTGCTAAGCTTCCAATCGTAGCCATTTCGCGGCTGACACGAGCCAAAAACCGGCCTCTTTTTTACGAGTACAAAAGGCCAGTCACCAGTAATTACGTCAGTGAAGCTCACGTGTCCACACTCTCTCACACACACACATATTACGCCTTTATCCCTTGCGGGGTAGGCAGAGCAATAACGGCCGTTAAAATACGGTCGCTATTGCCACGTCTCATTTTTGAGGATTTTTTCCCAAGGGTGTTTCAGAAAACATGTGTATCACTATAGTGACAGGTTGTCAGCCTGTCGCCTAAAAATTGTAATACACCAATACTCTCATACTCTCGAGTCCCTTAGTTGCCTCTTACGACACCCGCGGGAAGGAGGTGGGGTGATGCTATTCTAAGCCGGCATCATACGGCAGACTCTTTTCTGGTAAAAGTGACTACGATAGCTAATAGCTATCTTCGAGCGCCTACTTCATTAAGAATTGGTCAGAGATCATCATCATTCTCCTTGCCTTATCCCGTTCTCTGTGGGGGTCGGCTATCTAGCCTAGGGATTTTGACGTGGAACCAAGTTTTACACAGATTGACCGCCATCTGACTTTTGCAACCTGGCACGAATCGTAGGTTAAGTAAAATTCAAATATCATTTCAATATTTATTTTTATGTGGGTTTCATCACGATGTTTTTCCATCACCGTAAGAGTATTAATGTAATTATATAGTTACTTGTATCTTTACATAGGTATCCAACGCTAGTTGTAAAAAAACATACATACACAAATCACGCCTTTATTCTTTGCGGGGTAAAAAAAACAAGGTGATCCAAAGCAACACGAATAGTACATGTAAAGTAGGATGCTGTAATATGTGTCTAATATTACTTACTAGAAAAGCGATTACTTTTAGGTTCTAAGTATATAGTGATTCTAACGAGCGTAAATAAAGAATTAAAGCGTAAATTGTTTATTTATTATTTATATATATACACTATCCCGCTTCCATAATCGCACTCTCTCTTTCACCCTAAGGTTGCCTGGTAGAGAATGCTACCTAGCGTTAAGGCCGCCTTGTTGTACTGCTTCCTTTATTTGTGTTTTCTACATGTTGTTACTTTTTTGTGCAATAATGAATTTTGTTATGTTTTGTTAAGACACTACGAGTACCTTAATATACCCAGCTATGCGGATGCGATTCGACCAGATATTAAAATACCTAGTTCTTTTAATGCTTTATAAAAAGAGCTATTTCAACAAAAAAAAAACTTTTTTCTTTTTATAAAAACTCCGCGATAATTTTTTCTCACCTAATAACAATTGTTAAAAACACAAAAAACATCATGTTGTCTAAAACTCCCACGATTAAATAAAAAAACTGACACTTAATAACTTAACAAGGTAGTTTTGCTATATCATTAAACTGATCGTTTCATTTGTGACAAAAAGCCATTGTAAGCTAAGAGCTAGTGACCATATTTCAAAGTAACTTTGTATAGAAAACTAACAATAATTTTAGGAAAATTCAAAGCTTTTTGCAGATGGCAGCAGGCGTGACTGTGCCTAAACGCATAATATACATTAGTTTTTATATAATAAAACAAGGGGAAATTTAACTATATTCGTATCTAGTGGCTAAACCAGTGCCGGATAGCAATGAGTTCAAAGTATAGCAGTCAGCAGCAGCAGCAGATTGACCTAAAAACCCCAAAAGCTCGTTTCTGCTACATAAATTCATTCACACATACCCTAGTCAATTCACATTTATCATTGCGGAATTTCGTGCTTTTTAAAATCAACCTTAAAAAAGCGAGCTCTTTTCTAAAATTGTATTCAATTTCAGTACAATGTTTATATAATTCAAACATGTCACTGGCGCTTAGTCTATTATTCATTATCAAGCAGTTCCTTGTAAATTAATTACGTAAATGGCGAAACATTCCCAAGATTTATGATAATTATATCAATTTGTCACAGGCGTCAGTGTTTTGCTTCTGAGAAGTTACCAGCGAAAGTTTTTGTCATCTCACATTTTCAGCTCTTCGGTGAAAAGAAAAAAAATTTTCTGTAACACAACGTATTGCTAAAGTTTTAAAGTAATTTAGATTTTTTACACGTAAATTACCTAAGGTTTTTAACTCAGATTTGGAATAAAATAACTCTTTAAAAGCAAACATTTTTTATTCATTAAACGCATAGAGCAAAAATGACGTTAGTATCACCCGGCATCTCAGGTCTGCAATTGATAGATAATTGCGTTTTCAATTTATCTAAAATAATAACTGATCTTCTCAAATTTTTAGTTCTTGAATGTTTACTATTTTGTAGGAATATCCACAAGATAGTAATTTCGAATACTTGGTGTTTTAATCAAACATAGAAAGCTAATTTTTGGTACTTGCTTGTTATTTTCAAACTTTCTAAGAAATTCAAAAAAATAATCAGTTGACCATTTTATTCGACTAGATACATTTAGAGAACTATTTGAAACCCTCTATTTTCAGAATTGATGTCGTTAGTATCCATATCAAGCTATTCAGCCCGCGATAAATTCCAATTTAGAACCAAATCGTAAGGCATTTGGTCCTAAACTATCGTTCGAATGGTTATAGAAGGTTATAGTAGGATCGTATCAAGACTAGGAGCTCTATTTATGAAACGTAATAAGTACGTAACGACTGGTCTAACACACACGTTTTTATAATTCTACTACTCAATATTTCATTTTTTTATTTTTTATTTTTTATTATTGTATGCCCATAATGGATGGGTTATGTGAACCGAAATGTTATCAAAGAACTTGTACTATATAAGTTACTAATCAATCTTACAATAAGCTACTTTGAGGGTATGAGCAAATTAACTAGTGTATGTGGTACTCGGTGAGTAAAGAAAAACGTATGATACAAGCATAATAAGTAGATTTTCGTATGAAACGGAAACAAACGCTTTAGAAATTAAGCTCCTGGTCACTACATTTTCTGACGTGAAATTCATCCGTGTGGAACTGTACGTAAGGCGCTATTTTTTTTCATTCAACTGAACTTAATATATCGGTTTGCAACTTTCCTAAAGAGCATGATTAAAACATAAAAAATATTCCATAGATAATGCAGGTAATTTTTTTTATACTTTGACTCAGGCGTCACATACAAATAGACTCGGGCGTTTTTTCATATTTTGACCTATGTTGCTTGGGGAAAGTTGTTCAGTATCATGGGCTGGTTCATCCCTTGAAAGGAAGATATCTTTTCTTAACACCCTGTATAGACAAGTCTTTAACTCTAAAGCCAGAAAACGATATTCGAAACCACCTAACCGACGCTGACTAATGTTGCCCATCATGGGTTTGCTGTTACCAACAATATTGTCTTAG
This sequence comes from Keiferia lycopersicella, assembly GCA_029255805.1. Classification (NCBI taxonomy): domain Eukaryota; kingdom Metazoa; phylum Arthropoda; class Insecta; order Lepidoptera; family Gelechiidae; genus Keiferia; species Keiferia lycopersicella. The sequence goes on from JARACZ010000028.1 coordinate 4,355,860, forward strand.
GAGGGTCACTCAGGGTCACTACTAGTTCCACAGGAGCGAGAGAGACAGCAGTACACACAATCCTCTTCATGTTAGAAAGAGATGCAAGCATATTTGCATGAGATTGAGGATCAGTGTCGTGTTTCGTTGGCAATGTTGGAAAACGATGACGTCACTTAATCTTAAGACGTCAAAAGCAGTGGAGAATACAAAGGTCTTGGAAAATACAGACGTGATTTTATGTTTGACAAAAAAGTTCGAAAGTTGTAACGAAAATTATTGGCTACAATAAATAACATAGCTACCTGATTTAATAAAGTGAAAAATTACCGAAAAGCTCTCCACAAATGAAAACGAATGAGAGTATTTTTTTCCAAGAATACCACATACATACATACACATACATACACATATCACGCCTTTAGGGTAGGCAGAGCGTTAACGCCCGTAAAAACACAGTCACTATCGCCAAGTATTGAGGGCCCCTTTCAGATGATTTGTGTATCACTGTAGTGACAGGTTGTCAGCCTGTCGCCTAAAGGTTTAATACACATAAAACCGTCGAGTCCCTTAGTCGCCTCTTACTACACCCGCGGGAACGAAATGGGATGATGCTATTCTAAGCCGGCATCACACGGCAAAGCCAGCATAACATGACAATACCATATATACCTAGTAGGTACAAATAGTTTTTTGGTTATAAATAATCTTACAAGGGCATTGAACTCTCCTAGGGTTGTCTCACCTTTTTTGTTACAACTTGTAAAAGGAAAGTCATTTTATTAGCATTTTTATGACACCACAGATAAGATAGAGTCATCAAACATTATGATGTTTTTGTTGCGCAAAATTATTGTAAGAAGGGCATTGTCTTTTGTAAGATAATGAAGACAAAGTGACGTCTATGTCAGTTTATATTTGCACAGTTGAATAAGTACCTACCTATTTAAGGCCTTACTCACAATTACACATAACGGAGCGCTAAAATAACACACTTGTGTCAGATCCATACTAAAACCGATGTTGACACAGGTCCCAAGTCACAACCACCGTTGACATTGCAAAAGCAAATTGATGAGTGTCAACTTCGAAGTGACCCACCGAGAATCGAACCCGGAAACTTGATCACTGAAATTACGATATTCATTTGTCATTGGAAAGTGAGCGCCATCTATCAGAACTGCCTGCTACACTTCAATTGAAATTATCTTTTGTTTCATAACCTTTAAAATCAATGAAATAGAGTCCATATCAAATCAAATGTCGCCGATTTATGTTTGAGCCGACAAGCAAGCGTAGCACAGTGTTTCCTCTTTAACTCAAAGGTGATTCACACACACACACCATAGGACACTGCGTTGCATCGTGACAGCAAAAATTAAAGATGGCAGCATAATATACAGGGTGTAAAAATATTAGCTGCAAATTCTTTAAGGAGTCAATCAGCCCATGAAACTGAACAACTTTCCCCAAGGAACATAGGTCGAAATAAGAAAAATATTTTTGGACCTCCCACACAGTTGACTCGCTCGGCTGCTACATTTTGTACGGGAGGCCCAAAATATTTTTTATATTTTGTCCTATGTTTCTTGGGGAAAGTTGTTCACTTTCATGGGCTGATTCACTCCTTTAAATATTTGCAGCTAATATTTTTACACCTTATATGCTAGGTAGAAAGACGGCGGAGCGCCTGAGAAAATGACACACTTCGGCCCGTAATTATAAACCGCACTTAACTCTAAGATCAAACTTGACTGCGACTTTGAGATGCGGTTAGCATTGACTGACATTTGTCAAAATCGCTCTTGAGATCGATCTCAGATTTGAGTGCGCTTTGTAAATACGGGCGTTAGTACTTCGCGAACATTTTGCTCACACACACATACACCTACGTTTATATGAAAGAATCTCAGGAGAACTCAAATTCACTAAGAGAGAGGTTGCCTTGCAACCTATGTATATAAATACTTGTATTGTTTTGGAATACTGAAAACTCGTTTATCTTGAAAACTATGCACACTAGACCAGTAGCTTCTTAAATGAAGTTTCAAAACTAGAAATTTGGACATAATAGCTGCCAAACTTCTTCTCTCTCTATCTGCTATTATACCTGGCTTTGCATTGAATTTCATTAATACATTTCGTCACGAAACTGTATCCAGTGGTCAAAGTACCGGATTATGATGTGGTGCGTGTGAGGGCCGCCATTGTGTCCTTGTGTCATATATTACGATCGTATTAGAGGCATTACGCTGTCATTTGTCAGCCCATTCGTCATATTAGGGACAAACAGCTCCATTTTCCATTTGTTTCGGTTAATGTGCAACATTATTGAAAATAGCGCCGTGTACCTCATTATCATCACATCAGCCTATAGTAGTCCACTGCTGGACATAGGCCTTCACCAGGGTACGCCACAATGAACGATCTCCTGCTTTCGCCATCCAGTCGCTAGCAGCCGGTCTTTTTAACCGACGACTGAGACAGAGCAGCCATGTACCTAGTAGAAAATATTAGTTCGTGACCATGTCATTCATTAGAAAAACCAATTTACTGATTGTCAACACCGGCCATAAAGTATTTTAACGCTTATTAAATTCTTCTTTGTACACCATTAAAGTAAATAGTAACATAAAAAAAATAACAAAAGTTGAGCTAGCAAGGCGGTGAAATTTTATAAATTCTATTATGTCAGCCGATAAAGGTCAGTTTAAGCAATTTCGGGTTAGATACATAATATTTTAGTCTACGATACATTGTACCTACAGGCACTGGTAAGTAAAGGCATCTACTATACCAAAGAATACTATCTATAGCTATCCGACTACCAATTCTACAGATCTATGTGCTGGCTAGATTTTCGGCAAAGTGATAACTGGATGTTAGATGAATAGGTTATTTGACTGTCCCGATGGCGTAGTGGATAGTATGCCTGCCTTCTACGCCGAAGGTCGTGGGTTCGATCCCCACCGGACACAAATATTTGTTAAGTCAATTTTCAAATATTTGTGTTGAGTCTGGGTGTTTTCTATGTATAATATGTATTTGTTTACAAAAAAAAGTATATTATGTATATTAGTATCAGCTATCTAGTTCCCATAGTACAAGCTTTGCTTAGTTTGGGGCTAGATGGCGCTGTGTGAATTGTCCAGGATATTTATTTATTTATTTATGTTAAGCCATTTTTACTCTTTGGGGGCGCCACTATTCTGATGTTTACCCTAAAAGTCCATGTATGAATAACGGCATTCCACTCAAGACCCTACTCATCCCACTGTGAATGAGGGAAGTCGTTATCCTAATAAGTATTATGGGTAAGCCGTGTGATGCTGGGTTAGAATAGCATTACCCCATTTCAACTCGAAAGTGTCGTAAAAAGCGACTGATGGATTTTAACAGGGAATTGGCCATACAACGTCATACAATGCCTTGCACTGCGCTCACTTACCCGACTGTCAAGCATAATAAGTACTATTTTGTAAAAAAAAACATATTCTTGGCAAACGATTTGCCTCAGTTTAACAACCTGTCACTTGATTGACGTCATTCTTCTTTGGGTGTACAAAAATCGAGGTAAAATCGTTTGCACTTTTGTCGTTCACGATTTGTTCAAAGAAGCAAAAACGATAAAAAAATGAAAACCCGACTGCGATAGAATTAAAAACAATTTAAAATTAGCAATGTAGTTTTTAATACACTCGTATACAACATAGAATAGATGTTATCCGGAAAAAATGGTCCTGTGTCGGTTTTTTCTTCCTAGTACATTCACAACGAATGCTTTCACAAAGTCAGGAATTAACAATACAATACTGTCACTTCACTAAATATATAAATTAGTCATTGTAAAAACAGAAAATTGTCAGACACAATTTCTTCTTTTTTTAAACAATTTTATGTTCCTAGTAGAAAAGCGGCACTAGTGTGACAAAAAAATAAAAAACAAAGGCACTGCCTCGGGGCAGTAGAGGCAGTTTTAATCCCGTAGAATACTACGCGGGTGGAGCCGCGGGCACCCACTATGTACGTAAGTACTACGTAGTACGTACCTACAGTCCCTGTAGTGTCACCAAACCCCCCCATGTAATGTAATGTTTGTAACCCCATGTAATGTTTGTTTGCAGATGACCGTACATATTCTCAAAAAACATAACCTATTCCGAGGCAGTCGGGTAAAGTGTAAACATAATATATAATGTAGTCAACTTGTAGTATATTTGTATTACATGCATTAAAGTACGAGCACTTGTGTAAACATATGAAAACACTGTACGATCGAGTGGAACATCACGTCATGTAACACTGATAATTAAATATTGACTTAGCAGGTTTATTAACACGAATGAAGACTCTTTGGTTCAAGTATCTGAGGAATTTATAAAACTAACACACTTAACGCACGACAGAGCGCTAAAATATCGCAGCGGTCTGTCAGATCCATACTAGAAACGTTACTCCCCATACTAAAACCGCACTCGTCGGACGACGCTGCGATAGCGCTGCGTCAACAGCGGTTGAGCGGTTTAAGTATGAGGTTTGACATTTCTAGTATGGATCTGACAGAGTGCTGCGATATTTTAGCGGTCCGTCGTGAGTTAAGTGTGCGATCCACCAAAAGTAACTAGTATAATATGTTCACTGGTCTCGATTCTCACATCGCATTACCTACTACGTGTAAGGGATACTGTAACAAAAACTTTGCAAGCATGATCAGACGGACCATTACTTGAACAACTTTTTCTATATCAACTCTCTTTTTCTTTTTCTCATAATTTTTCTAGGGTGGCTACTTTGAAAAACGTTTAGGCCTCCTTTACAAACTTTCCAATCAGCTGACTGACTTTATATGAAGCCTCGAGAAAAAAACATTCGTGTGCTCACATCGGCTTTATAGTAAAATCAATTCTTCATAAAAATAAATATCATCTGATCATGCCTTTTTTGTAAGTACACCATCCTTACACCCTGTATAACTTACAACAACAAAACAATTTAGGATCAATCGATATTCTATTACTCATATTATCCTATCTCAACTCGTGTCGGAGGCCAAGACCCACTTTGGGTCCCTGAGCCACAGGAGTAAGTAAGTAAGTAAGTAAGTAAGTAACTCTGTTTCCTATACATAAAATACATAACCCTCTTTTTGCTGAAGTCGGATAAAAATACCTTGCGAAGTGTCCTATCTGCATTGATGCCTTTATCATTGTTGTTACCTACGCATTTCCTAGACGTTCCTAATCTGCGACTTAAATAGATAATATTATATTTTATCTGTACTTGATAAGGTAATTTTTCAAGAATGTCAATTGCTTCTGTCCTATAGATTCATTTCAACTGATATGAAAAAAGAACCGGATGGAAAGTACCTAAAAGTAATGAATGCTATAATTTATGCCTACTCTGATGGGTTATAAGAAATAAATACAGGTAGGATATAAAAATTGATGATGATGCCGGCTTAGAATAGCATCACCCCACATCCTTCCCGTGGGTGTCGTAAGAGGCGACTAAGGGACTCGAGAGTGTTGGTGTATTGCAGTTTTTGGGCGACGGGCTGACAACCTGTCTCTATAGTAATACACATGTTTCCTGAAACAACCTTGGAAAACAATCCTCAAAAATGTCAGACGTGGCGATAGTGGCTGTATTCTTAGGGCCACTATCGCTCTGCCTACCCCACAGGGGATAAAGGCGTGATATATGTATGTATGTAGGATATAAAAACGCCGTGTGATTCCGGCTTAGAATACCATCACTCCGTATCTTTCCCGTGGGTGTCGTAAGAGCCGACTAAGGGACTAGAGAGTTTCACTATTACAAATTTTGGAGACAGGCTGACAACTGTGACTATAGCGACCCACGACTTATCTGAATAACCTTGAAATATTTGTCAGACGTGGCGATACCAACTGTAATTCTGCCTACTCTGCGAGGGGCAGAGGCGTGATTTGTGTATGTATGTAGGAAGGGAGTAAGAAAACCTGCAAATACAGCGGTGAAAAAGTTTTCCCGAAAATAATTCGTCGAAATATGAAAAGAAAAGAATCTTCCGTACAGATTGATTCGGTTGACAAATTGACACAACCTTGTCAAAAGCCTAAGTAGACAAGTTGCTCATCGGGTCATTCGTAGACTCTTTATTCCAATGTGAAAGAATTTTATATTGCTAGGTGCGGATGGTTGCTAAAAATAAAGCAAATTTCCATTGAAAGCCACTTGACCCGCCGACCTGCCCCGCCAGGCCAACCGAGGCAGCAGTTCTTTATAAAGGTTCCCTATCTATTTGCATAAAAATATTAGGCATAATATAGGTTGGCACAATGTACATTGAACTAAAGATACTTACGCATAAAAATAGTAGGCATAACACGTTAAGCATAATTTATTAATCTAACCTAACCTAACTTAACCTAACCTAATGTCTATATATATATTTAATTGTTAGACATAAATAAACTGTATTATACCAAGAGAAATATTATGCGAAAAAATGTTTATGACAAAGATATAAAAGGGGAAAAAGAATTATGCGAAACATGTTACGCCAAAACATATTAGTGGAAAAAACATTATGCTAACGAAAGGGATTCCGTTTATAAAGATTGCGTCTATCTACCCGAATGCCTCAGAAGGCGGGTTATGTTTTTTGGAAGTACCTATTTTTAACCCGCCAAGAATGTGGCAGGGTATGTCATACCCAGACTGTTGCTTATCTGCAAATATTTTTGTAAACTACCGTAATTTTTTCTTGTCGCTCCATGTAGCTGCAACTAAAGGTGTGTGAAATAGGCTATTTACGTGATTGTAGTGTGACAACAACCAGCGTCGGAGATAATCGTGTACAAAGTGCTTTCGGTTACGTAAATACGTGATACTGATTCATATTAATAAGGTGTTATATTTTTTTGCAACCATGTAAGGTTCTTTTTTATATCTTATTTTATGTTCGTTTCTGTTTATTTTTGGAGTTTTTTAAGATTTCATTTTTTTCTATTTTTTTTAAGCTTGTAAGTGAAGCGCCTATTAATCAGTGCCTAAAATGACCCGGACTTGTTATTTCTATATTTAAATATAAAGATATAGTAATATATTATTTAACATTTATTTATTATAATACTAATATATCCCACTAGCTATTAATATTAAAACAATATGTTATTTGGTATTTATTAAATAAAATATAGGCAATTTAAAATTCGGATATGTCATACCCTGCCACATAGTCCGTGTTACATTTTCTCGCCACAACCTGCGCGGGTTAAATAAAATTTATATCGTAGTGCCAAAGTTCCATGGGGAAAGACGTTCAGTTTCATAAACTAGTGGACACCTCTTAAAATATAAACGATTATAATTATTGTGTTTCGATCGTGAATTCTTTTTCACGGGCTACAACGGCTTGACTGAGTTGACATTTGAGCTATTTGACGTGTCGTTATTTTGTCTTAGCAGCGCGGAAAACTCTGACAAGATGGTTTATAGCTTCGTTTGTTGACTATGGTCCGTATTTATAAGTCACATCTTTAAAATTACATTTAAGCACAAAATGGCGGGTCTTAAACGCAAAATATTAATTTGAAATTAGCGCAGTCGGGTTTTTGTTTTTTATTAATAATGCTTGTTGTAGGCACACGTCAAGTTTAACTGACTTCTGGAAACGAAATAATTTTCTATTATTTGCATTTCCTGATTATATACCAACTTGTGAAGACCTATATTATTTTTTGACTGTACCTTTATTTCGAGTTTCTTCAAATTAAGTGAGTAGGTACGGTCACCTGCAGAATTACTAAACCCATCAGCTTTCAAAACATTAAATTACACGATTCAGTGACTCTGCAGGTAACAGTACAGTGCTTTGTTAGTACAACAAAATAACAGCGAAATTTCAGTGAAGAAAAGGACAAAGTTGCTGAATACAGTATATTTGTTTATTGATTTCAACTTCAAACTTCAACACTGAAGTTAAAATGGTAGCTGCCACTTTGTTTGGAGTTATTTATTACTGAACAAATTGAGTTCAGGCTTCAGAAGCTTTTGTTCAAATAAAGAAACGTTTTAGCACGATTACGCCTGTCAAGTGGATCGTTTGGATTGTGTCCGTTATATTCTTGCCGAGGTAACCGAGGAGGTACATTTTTATGGAGTAGAATGTTTTTACGGTCTGTAGCTCAACAGTACCCTAAACCTTCGAGCATGTATGGAAAGGCTGGTGAATGTTAACGAAACGAAAGAGGTCTATCAGAATCGTAGCAAGTAGAAGGATGCAGTATCTGTCTACCCCTCCGAGAAGGAGGCGTGAGAAAATGCGACTAAGAGCTCAATACAGATAACAAAAACATCTCGCAGTGCGCTCGTCTACAGATCCGCCTGCCAAACGTAGTGAGTATGGTAAACACAAAAAATGGGGGATTTATTAGGATTTTAGTGTAATCACCGTTTTATAATCAAGGTGTTTCTACATACATGTTGGCGACTGTTGCCAACATTTGCCAACATTCTTGTTTCTGTGCCGGCAACACGGGTTCTTCCAAAAGCGAGAAAATCCGACAAAAATCTTCAACATTCTTCATTATAAATTTCAACATTGTTGGCAACAGTCGCCAACATGTATGTGGGAGCACCTTCATTCTGATAAGAAATGCAGGTGGACGGTACCTAGCCCATTTGGCGGGATCAGATTCCAGGTCGGCGCTTGTATTTATTTTTACTTTTTTTATTTACGGGGAGGACCAGCAGTGGACTGTTGTGGCTAATGCAGAAGATGTAGTTTAAATATTTATCGCTAGATGTCAGGTCTATCCAACTTTTGAGCGGCAGCGCAGGATCCTGCTAATTTATTCAACAAGTGGCCACTCCTTGTCCTGAATTTCAAACTTGCCTGAATATTTAACCTGGACCTTTAACTTAGAAAAGGCCATGGATAAGGATGTATTTATCATGTATTCATATTATATTGATATCGTCTATGTAGGAAGTTTACTTAAAAACACATAAGGCAATGGATATACAAGGTGTAAAAGAAATTGCTGCAAATAATTGAAGGGGAGAACCAGCCCATGGAACTTAAGAACTTTCCTCACGGATCATAAGTCAAAATGCGAATAAGAAATTTAGACCTCCCATACAAAACTACTGACCGACTAAGTCAAATTGTATGGGAAGGCCAAAAAAATTTGTCATATTTCGACCTATGTTCGCAGAAGCGTCAGAATAACGCAGATGCGTTGACAGTGTTTGAGCGGTTTTAGTATGGGGATTGACGTTTCTAGTATAGATCTGAGAAACCGCTGCCTTACGGATGCATTAATTTAGCGCTGCGTTGTGCGTTAAGTATGAAAAGGAGTAATTTTACTAAGACGGAGATAATGCAGCTTTTTAACTAGTTGAACGATTTTAATACAATGACTTCAGATATAAATTGGGATATTTACCGCGATATACGATTTTATTTGAATTTTCCAATAACCTCATTCATTCGATAAATAATTTAAATAAAAATTTAAAATTGGAAAAACAGAATTTAAAAGTGGTTATTAAAATACCTCTTCAGTTTTCATCATTTCAATCATCGAATTGAAATTATTTTATAATGGAATTGTTTTGCAAATACGTTGAAATTGGATTTAATAATTTATTTAAGCGTTATAGATTTTTCGAGTATCTCTTCAGTAGACGTGTAGCTTTAGGAAATAAGAAATCAGGGAGGTTTTGAAAAAAGGTCTGGTCAGAACTACCCTAAACCTACGAACGTGCATGAAAAGACTGAACTGAATGAACGTAGAAGAAGTCAAAGAAGTACCTATGCCAGGATCGTAGCAAGTGGAAGGAACTAGTCTCTGTCTACCTCACCGGGAAAGAGACGTGATGTATAAATTAATTCAATGTAAATTAATTTAATGTAAGTTTGACAGATCGTCAACTTGTCGACTAGGTAAATATTATTTAACTAAAACTTGTTACTAATTTTAGTGGTTAAGATCGATTTGTATCACTACTAACAAATTGTAGGGCTAGTACCCTGAAGTATTTTTGAATGAAGGTATATATGTATGTATATATGAGACTGAAAGAACCTTTTGAAATAAGCTCACTTTTGATGTATCATGTTAAAAATGCACTCGTAAACCTATTGAGTTTTCCAGTCATCGCCATAACAGCGATTCAAAAATACATTCTCGTTTGCATTAGCCAAGACTGAAATTTTAATGGCGCGTTCTCTGTGTGGTTGCTGACACAGAGGCCCAGATAAAACATTTTTGTCCACATTTCAGGCCTCAAAGGCTCAAAGAGGTTCCTTTAAATATTTGCAGGCAATTTGCGACTCCAAATTATGTTGAAATTTTTGTTTAATATGTCTCAGCATTGTGTAATAATGTGTGTTCTGTTTGCGTGTAGAGGTTCTTGTCTAAGTTTCATTATGGGACCAATACCTACTGGAAATCAGAAGTAAAAAATCAACAACACATGAAAAGTGCCGTTTGATGCCGGCTTAGAATAGCATCACCCCACATCCTTCCCGCGGGTGTCGTAAGAGGCGACTAAGGGACTAAGAGAGTATTGGTGTATTATTTTTAGGCGACAGGCTGACAACCTGTCACTATAGTGATACACATGTTTTCTGAAACAACCTTAGAAAACAATCCTCAAAAATGACAGACGTGGCGATAGTGGCCGTATTCTTACGGCCGTTAACGCTCTGCCCACCCCGCAAGGGATAAAGGCGTGATATATGTATGTATGTATGCATAAAAAGTTCAAGATCAGTTGAACAATTTCGTATGGGAAAATTTGAATGTAAAGTTTTTATAGTTTCTTAACATTGGTTCTGTGGTTAATGAAAATTGTTCATTACGATGCCCTAAACGACTTGTCCAATTTAATGCATTCCTCCAAAACACGGTGAATAGTATTTTTTACATACAAACATACATACACATTTCACGCCTATATCCCTGGCAGAGTAGGCAGAGCGTCAACGACCGTAAAATTACGGTCGTTATCGCCACGTTTGACTAATAGTTTAGTTTCGTTTCAGAAAAGCCGTGCATCACTATAGTGACAGGTTGTCAGCCTGTCGCCTAAAATTGCAATAGGTACACATGAAACCCTCGATAATAGTCGGTTTCTACGAAAAATGGGGTGATGCTATTCTAAGCCAGCATGACAGGGAAGTATTTTTTTTATCAGTAAAAAAGTGCCGACAAAGCTTTTCCTTACCCAGAACTTCAAATTACGTACAAAAGTTTTGTGTATGTAATTTATTTTGTGTTAAAAGTTTCTGAGAACAGTCTGTACGTAATTTGTGTTATAGCAGCGTAGACTGGTGTTCCACTTAAAGCTATTTTGATAAAGTCATCCATCATAATCATAGTAAGCGAATCCCACATCTAACGCACGACGCTGCGCATTTTTAGCTCATCCGTAACACATGCAACTATCAGTTGTAAAGAAATTTCATATTCCCCGTACTAAAAACTGACGTTGACGCAGCAGGAATGCATAAATTTGCGTTGTTGGACTGACGTATCCGTCGATGCAGGTTCATGCGTTAGAGCTTGCGTCAACGTCGGTTTTTAATATGGGAATTTTTAAATTGATGATGGCCGTGTGATGCCGGCTTCGAATAGCATCACCCGATTTCTTGCCCGTGGGTGTTGGGTCAAGGGTTTCACGTGTATTACAACTTTTAGGCGACAGGCTGACAACCTGTCACTATAGATACACAAATTACCTCAACCGGCCCTCAATATTTGTCAGTCGTGGCGATGGCGACCGTATTTCTGCGGTCGTTAACGCTCTGCCTACCCCGCAAGGGATAAAGGCGTGATATATGTACGTATGTATGTAATTTTTAATTTTCCTTGCAACTGACTGACACATGCGTTACGGATACGCTAAATAGCGCTCCGTTGTGCGTGAAGTGTGAGAACCACCTAAGTACACAGTATGATTATAAAACTGGTAACTAAAGGCATAACAGCCACAACACAAAGGAACTAAAATGTAAGTAAGTTTTGAATAATACGGGTAAATAGATTTTTGTAAAGTAAGTTCCGTAAGGTGGAAAACTGAAAAATGATAACACATCGGGTCGTTGGACGACTCGGTGTCCCACTCGAAAAAAAAAAACACATCTAATACCTAAAACAATTTAAAAAAAAATACGTTAGTCCGATGAGTGTAAATATTTTAGAGAAAATTCAAATTACGGTACACGTCATAGATAATCATACTCCTGTGAGAGAGGGCTAGTTTTAAGTTTTTAGTCCACCTGAGTGTGTTTACACTAGGTTCATAAAATTGTAGGAATAGATAAATGTACTTATTCTACATTTTTCTCTTTATTACAATGACTTTTACTGGACTATCTAAAAGATAAATGTAAAGTTTACTACTTTTAATAAATAATTTCAGTTTGAATTTAAGATATGAGAAGATTTGGTGATATTTTTCGATGTCATATTCATATACAATACGAAATTCTGCAAATTATCTAATAACGTACGTACGTGGAATCCAACGTAAGTAATGGATTATTTTAATGTAGTGATATAAGTTGCTTCTAGATATCTATTCAAATTATAATAATATCACTAAGTAGGTAGATAATCTCTTGTCTTTGGATAATATTGACAGGCGCTGAAATGGCGCATCACTATCTTAAATCGATTTATCACAAGATCTTGGGGAAAAACCAGTGGCAACACTAATCTGATAATAAGCGTGAATCAATTCAACTATCAGATCAGAACTGTCAAACACTTGTGTGATAATGTTTTGTTTTAATTTTATAAAATCTATTAGCTATGGTTCACATTGCGTTGTCTGTCGTGGATTTTGACGTTGACTGGTAACAAAATCGTATGACGTGACGTGCCACGTTGTCGTGTTTTTTCCCGTTGCGTCACCGTGACGTGCTTTTGTGGCCAGACACTACTGTTCCTAACAAATTTTTTAAAGTTTTTTTTACTAAAATAGGCCCTGCCACACTATCTCACCTGATGGCTAGTGACAATAATCTTATCACATTTTCAAGTACACGATTTCATCTAATTTTTATCAGAGTACCTGGTGTAAAATCCGGTCACGAACGAGTTGAAATGAGCTAAATAATCATATAGACGATTTAAAAACTTACGATTGTGCTCCAATATAAATTCTCTTCTTTTTGTGTGGGACAACCCCCCATAACTGAGTTTTTCCAGCACCAACTGCTAGTAGTTACGCCTCTGATATGGTTGTGTAACGACCGCCGTCTTAAGTTTTCATAGACAGCCACCGGGACTTACTACGGCTCAGCGTGTCCTCCGAAAACAAAACCATTTTTTTACGGACAATAAGGTGGTTCAGCCTGCAATGTCCTAAGGCGCATGGCACACTTGACGCACGACGGAGCGCAAAAATATCGCATCGGTCTGTCAGATCCAGACTAAAAACGTCACTCCCTATACTAAAACCGCACTCGACGGACGAGACTGCGATAGCGCTGCGATGAAAGCGGATGAGCGGTTTTAGTATGGGGATTGACATTTCTAGTATGGATCTGACAAAACGCTGCAATATTTTTGCGCTCCGTCGTGTGTCAAGTGTGCAATCTGCCTTACAAGACTACAAACAACATACATACATACATACATATATCACGCCTTTATCCTTTGCGGGGTAGGCAGAGCGTTAACAGCCGTAAGAATACGGTCGCTATCGCCACGTCTGACATTTTTGAGTATTGTTTTCTAAGGTTGTTTCGGAAAACATGTGTATCACTATAGTGACAGGTTGTCAGCCTGTCGCCTAAAAATTGTAATACACCAATACTCTCGAGTACCTTAGTCGCCTCTTACGACACCCACGGGAAGGATGTGGGGTGATGCTATTCTAAGCCGGCATCACACGGCACTAGAAACAAAATATATAAAAATACATTGTGCACGGGAGTTTACTGCCAAAATTGGCTACAATATCCATCACCGGGCGCATCAGCGCGGATCTGATTAAGAGTCAAAGTGGTTGCCGTGGCCGAAATCGGTCGGAGAGATCATCATCATCATTTAAAAATGTTAATATTAGCTTTGCAGCTATTATTAAACCCCACTTATGTTAATTTGACATTGACATTAATCATTTTCAGAGAATTCGATTAGTGTACAAAACTTACAGCTTTAATAAATCAGTGTTTCGCGGGTTATTGGAATATTTTTTCTTTGTATTTCTATCAAATTATAAAACAGAATAATAAGGTACCTACTTAGATATTTTCTGTTTTCTATTATCTATTTTCAAGAAAACGCTATACAACCATGTCAGAAGCCTGCTTCTTGTAGAAGGCGGTTGAAAAATTCAGACAGTAAGGTAGATTGAGTCGTTGGTAGAAACGCTGTTCCACACAAAAAGAGAGAGAGAAGAAAAAGCTCCAGCTGTTAAATTAATTCGTGTTTTAGATTGTATGAGAAATTACAACTTGCGCGGAAAAAACATGCTGACGTCCTATAATTCTACTACTACTAAAGTACAATAGCCACAAAAGCCCAGCTGAACACGAGTCTCCCACTACCCGGGATATTTGCCATACTCACCACGCTTGGCAGGCGGGCTGGCAAGCGTAGTCCAAGACGTTGTAGATATTCACAGGTAACGATGCTGTCCATTCCCTGGATTCATCCTTTAGTCATCTTTTAAGACACTTAGCTTTGTTTTATTGATGTTGATTTTTATTAAACATATCTACTTAGCTACTCAAAAAGCAATAAGTATATACGTCATAGTTTTAAAAAACTTATAATAAATGTAATACACTTGCTGCAAGCAAGCAAGAAAAAGTAAGCAATCTCGAAAACTACAAAGCAAAAAGTAGGTAAGTAAATAAAGAAACTTTTTTCATAAGCGCACATCCAGGATAAAGAAAAGACAGAAAGTTTGTATTTTTCCTGACTGCCTCAAAAGAAGGGTTATGTTTTTAATGTTTTAAATTTAGGTAGTATGCTTCTTGACAAGTTAATAATTATTACGGGCTACAGCCTATTATAACAACGAAAAATTTGCTTTGATTCATATTAATCGTATCAGAGGCCTACTTATAGTAAGCGATTGAAAAACTTCGACCTCAGGGTTCATCGGGTAGAGTCGATGTCCTACATGCTAGAAGAAGAAGAAAATATTTCAATCAATCATAATAACTATTGATTATATTGTTGGGCCATATCGAAAACTTAACCAATTTAACTTTTTGAAAAGCGTTTTTTTTTTCTATCGCGTACCATCTTTCTGAATCTAGGTATTGAAGATCACTTTGAGAAAATCGTGTGCTTTTTATAGAGAAAATCTAAAGAAAAAGAACGAATCACAAAAACAAACCGCTCAGAGATTGAAAAAAGGTGTTTTATCAAAACTCAATTGTCAATATTTTCTTTCACAGTCCATCAGCTTACTTAAATGAAAAAATTCTAAATCTTCCAAAAGGAAAATTGCGTTACTTAAGTACCTTACCCCCGAAAAAGGCGTTACTCAAAAGCAATTCATCTACTCGATTACCGAAATTGAGGATTTTATTTATTTAAACTCGGGAACTGAATCAACGCTCTGAAATCTTTAGATATAAAGGAGATTGTACATTGAAATGTCTTTGAGCTAAATTAAAACACCTGCCAGAAGTGGTGAGTATCGCGACTAACCCCAAAAAGGGGGGGACCCATGTCCAGCTGTGGAATTTTGTGGCTGTTGTAGTAGTAAGTAGTTGTTTCTGCGCCTATGCAATATACCCAAGTATTTAATAATGTCGACTAACGTACTAACGATATCAGGTAAGTTAATTAGAAAATATTTATTTAGTTTTTTATCGTTTAAGTACTTAGTTACAAATTTTATTTATCTAAACAACATCAACAAAAAAGAAATAAATAATTGTGTATCAACACACCAAAGATAATTTATTCAGAAATTTATTAGAACATGAATCATATCTTCTGAAAATTTGTACTTTCAATAGTAATTTGTATACAATTTTGATAACATTTCGACGGATTGTAATTTAGCGAGACATAAATTGTTATTTTACTGTGACATTTCAATATACAAAGAACGTTCGCCGAGAAGACATCATGTCATGTGCAAGGGCCCTAATTCACCGGAGGGTTATTCAAGGGTTGTTTGCAAAATTATTTCAATCTCGAACTAACTTAACCTTAACCCAGCCTCGGGCAATTCGGGTCCGACCTGGCTCTATGGAATGTTTTGGAGCTTTTACTAAGCAAGATAAAAACTACATTTGCACAGTTTTTATTATTTTTATATTTTTGGTTCTGATTGGTATTTTTTTTTTTAGCTTTTCGCTTTCTTCTAACCGTGTCTTTTGAGGGTTTATAATATACAGACTAAGTATGTTAGTAAAGCACTTACGGAGACATGAGGGGAAAGTCAGCCCACTTTCACTAAAAACATAGATCGTATATAAAAAAAAAATGTGCATCCAATACATTGACTTGGTCGGCTGGTACATTTTATATGACAATTTGTTTTCATATTTTGACCTTTGTTCTTTGTGGTAAGTTGTTTGATCCATACAATAACGATCAAAACATTACTCACTTTGTATGGGAGGTAGAACTCGCTGTTCCTTGATAAAAATACTTACTTAAGTTATTATGAAAAGTTTTGATTGATTCAAACAAATGTGCCAAATATCAACACAGAAAATGAGCATCGAAGGTGATTATTATTTTTTAGTATTTTATATCAATAATCCATATATTCACCTTAAAATATTGGCACAGAATTGAAAATGGGCTTAAATACAAATAGGTGTACCACATTGTCCGACACCGCCCGCCGCCATCTCTGTTAATAATGGTGATAAATGGATTTAATTGAAATCGAACTATATCGATTTGACCTCAATACGTTCTGCACTGAATACTACTTTTGTGCGATATTGTTTGATTTAAACTTTATTTTTTCTAGTGCCATAAACACCCAAAAAAAGAAAACTTTTTTTTTCTGTTAAGGCGCGCTGCTGAAGTAAGGCCGATGAAAAGCGTTACTTTCGATTCAGTTTTTAAGCCTGTTATTGATGCTACCAAGACCTCAAAAAAATATATGACATACTCAAAGCTATTGTCTAGTAGTAACACTATCGTATGACTCGATTGGTTTGATATATTTTAATAAAAAAAATCTCAAAAAGAGCATTAAAAATATTTTCAAACCAATTTTATCGTAACTTGGACTACTATTTTGATATAGTTTCTTGATGTAGAATATTCCTCTTTTAATGCCCTAAAAATGACACTATCAGGTTTTAGTGGATGAACAGATTTTAATTCAACAAATCATTTTTTTCCAATAATTAGAACGGTTCTCGCCGACAAACCAACCTCCCAATGACATCCCCCACCGCCCGCTACCCCGCCAGTACCCAAATGGCTCTTGCCAGCGCCGGTACTGTGTCAAAATTTCCGACAAAATTTACAAATATTTTTTCGTAATTATTACGTCGCTCATTTTACTTATGACGTTTGTGACATGGACAGATTGATTTATAAAATACTTTATGGCTGACACCAGAAGGCGTAGTTTAAGTATGCGCTTATTATTACGTCGGTTACGTCTTTTGGCGATACGAGCAACAATTTTATCATAGCTGTCGCTTCAGCTAGCCTTAACGATAGACGATATTTTATCTATAAGATAATGAAAAGCAGTGGGCCTCATAAGAAGGCTTAAGGTCACTCAAAGGGCAATGGAAAGGGCTATGCTCGGAGTTTCTCTCCGCGATCGAATCAGAAATGAGGAAATCCGGAGAAGAACCAAAGCCACCGACATAGCTCGAAGGATTGCGCAACTTAAGTGGCAGTGGGCGGGGCATATTGCTCGTAGGACCGATGGCCGCTGGGGCCGGAAAGTTCTCGAGTGGCGGCCACGGACCGGTAGACGCAGCGTAGGTAGGCCTCCCACAAGGTGGACCGACGATCTGGTGAAGGTCGCGGGAAGCCGCTGGATGCGGGTGGCGCTGGACCGATCATCGTGGAGATCCTTGGGGGAGGCCTATGTCCTGCAGTGGACGTCTATCGGCTGAGACGACGACGACGACGACGACGATAATGAAAAGCAAAAGTCTAAGTCTTTTTACTTATAATAAGAAAGGAGTGATACATAACTAGTCATTGACTTTAAATATTTACAGGGTGCATTCTGAACATGAGTAAAGTTTTTACAGCAAGTACCAAGTAATTTTTAATAAAAAAAAATTAAGATAACTCGTTGCTTGACAGGTCATCTGAACAATTTTCCCCCAAGAACTTATTACAGAAACCGACACAGCGGTGCGAAATTAGATCCAGTCGGTGGTCATACTACCACAGACCAGAGATATCATGTGCGCGCACGCAAATATATTTTTTTCTTTGTGCGTTTAACGCATCGGACGGAGCGAGTAGTGATATTATTGAAGTCTGAAGACGATATTACTTACGTACGCCAAGATCTTGCCACCTGAATAGTCTGTGATATCCATACGCTGTTCTGTGGTCGGGTTGGTATGGGATTCAGACGTACAAACAAATCTACACAGAGAGCAGTCTTACCAGCTTCTACACAATCACAAATGTTTTGTGTTGCTCTTTGTTACGCTTTTGACAGCTGCTCACTCCGCTCGTCTGGCTCGTGGGTTGAAATCTCGGTTTTATTTATGACCCCTGTGTTCATCTTTAAGACCATTTAAATGAAATGGAAAGAGTAAAAAAAAATTCATGCATGTAAGTATGACCATGAAAATTTGCAAGTGTATTATCATGGATAATAAAATCAACATGAGCATATCGAACATAAGCATTAAAATTAGCATTGGCGTGAAAATGGGCATGAAAATAAACACGAGATGTCACTACGCACACACTACACGAACACGAACTTTAAAAAACCTTAAAACGTTTCGGATATAAAGTATTTTTTGGCGAATTTTTTGCTTTAGTTGTATTTTTTGGCGAATTTTTGATTTAAGGTGACAGCTGTCAAACTAAAAACCGGATTTATCTCGAAAAATATGCATGCCAGACTATACGTTTTTCAGGGTAATATGGCACTTTCTATGTAAGAGTAGTATAACAGTGAAATTAGATGGTGCGGTTCAGAAGCTAGGTATGAACTTTTATGTTCATACTGACGCTTCCATCAAAGAGATAACATTATAGTAATAACCAGTATCCCGTTGCGCACCATCTATATTTCCTTAAAATAACGTGGCACTTGACATATTCTTCAGCACAAAACAAAAAAGTGGCCTGTGGCCCTAGAAAGTCCCTAATTGTGGGCTTGACGAGATATTTTTATACTTTCAATAAATGAGGAAAATGACCAAATGAGAAAGTGGACCAAATAAAACTTGGACTAACCGAGAAAGTGGATTAAAAGAGGGAATAGAATAAATGAGGAAGTTGGCCAAATGTAAAAGTAGACTAAATGAGAAATTGGAGCAGATGAGGTAGTGAAATAAATAACTAGAAAAGTAGGCCTTCAATAATGCGCATGTGAGTGAAGCGAGACCTAGGGCAATTGTGGACTAAATATGGGCCCGATTTTAATTTTAAGACTATCAAACAAGTTCTAAAATATGAGTACCGAAACTGAGTTACTTTTGCTTTACTTTGCACCGTTTTTGCGGTATTTTCACTTGTAGTTTGCATTCTTTTTTAATTTTCAAAAAAGTTATTTTTCTGAAATGTTTCATGGCGTTTGCGTTTCAATTATATGTCATGCGTGCTTTTTTCTATTCTTTATTGCTTTTTTTTATTTTTTATCCGACCGGCTTGGAAAAAGGGTTATGTTTTATATGGGATGAAGCGTTTAACTAAAATCTTTTGTAAGCTTTTTAGTTTTATATTCGCTGTAATAACATAGACCCATGTCCTTGTCCCTGTGGCTGTGGAGAAGAAGGAACAACAAAATTTTCGAATTTTACACAGATAACCACGGGTTTTTTTCGCCCAAGATACTATTTGAAAAGTGTTCACTCTCTCTTTCACACTCACGTACTCACCTATATTGCTTTTCCGTTCTAGCATCATAGTACAGAAATTCATCTAACATTTGTCTTACGTTCAAAAATTATCGGGTAATTGTCCATTCGTTTCATCTTACAGTTGTTCGTCTCATCATACAAATCATCCCACAAACATGACGTAAATTCTAGTATTTCACGGTCTACATCCCAAGTCGACGGATGTTGGCACTTGAGCCGGCAGCATAAACAAAACAAAATCAATGAAGTATCTACCTATAGCAAGTTGCAAGCGTGACAGAGAACTTCAATGAAAAACGCCATTTAACATTTTAGTAAAATATCATTTTTGAATATTAAAAACGAATGGAAACTAAAAGTGCATATATCTTGAGAACAGTACATCGTAGAACAAATATAACTGAATTTCGGTACTCAAATTTTTGGACCATTTTCTATAAACATTGAAATATTTGTTTACACCTTTTTGATTCATAATCATCTTTTGTACAATCTATTCGTACTTTTTTTAACTTTATAGAATGTAAGTCGGGACGGCTAGTTTTTTTTTCATATTTCGACCTATGTTCCTTGGGGAAAGTTGTTCAGTTTCAAGGACAGTGTGGCGGGGCCGATATGGCCCGCTGGCTGCTTTATCAGCTGGAGCCTGATTTTTGGTGGAATAAAACAACCAACTTTCTCTAGCACGACTATAATGACACTGAGTCAAAATATCTTGTCCAAAATAAAAAGTAATAAAAAATACAACAGATCATACAAAAAAGTGCGATTCCGCACAGACAGGTTCATAAAAGGAACTTAGAACTTATCCTAACATTCTTTGTAATTAAATGTGTGTGTTTTAACTAGACATTACGGTCTTTTTAGGCCTTCCTCCTCTTCTGCGTCCATCCATCTACCCACATTCATATTCGTTTCGTCGCATTTTTACAAAAAATAATAATTCACGAGTAGAAGTAAAAGTTCCACGGCCGGGATAAAGCTCAAATATACTTAAAAGGTGGACGGACTGCGGTCATGTTTATATAAAACACACGACGTACGGGTGCGTAGTGTACGAGCGCCAGATGATGTGTCAGAGCGCGGGGAGCGCGGGCGGCCCCCCCCACCTCACCCCCTGAAATCGTGATTTGAGCACTGAATCCTGGCCTTAAGGTAGAAAGGACATTACTATGTTGTGGGCAATTCCTACAAAATAGTAAACAATTATTTTAGAAAATAAATATTTGGGGCGGTTTAAAAAGGTACTGTGTATGATAGTACTATGACAGGTTGCTAGCCTGTCGCCTAAAATTGAATGCAACGCTCAAATCCCTTAGTCGCCTCGTACGTTACCCTTAGGAAAACAATGGGGTGATGCTAATCCAAACCGGCATCACACGGCACTATTGATAAAAATATTAGCGGTGATGCTATTCTAAGCCAGCATCACACAGCACAGCTTATCAAAATATCCGTGTTAAACACAATATTCAATTTAATTCGACACAAAAAGGTGTCTAAACCTTTTTACTCCTCTCGTAACCACATTTCTTCTGAATTAAAAGGGTATTTGGACCCTTTTCTGTCCGACCTTTTGGAACAATGCAAAATAAGCTACAATTAATTAGGACTCACATTTGTTCAAAGAAACTGGAAATGGACCATCTGGATCGTTATTTTTGTGTTTATATTGAAATTCAATTTAAAATGAGAGCTTAAAATAGCGTCACCCCATTGTACTCGAGGGTGTCGAGAAATACAGCTAAGTCATAATCAAAGCTAGGTAGGTTTGTAGTAGGTAGGCTATGTATTAATGTTCTTGGGAATACTTTCTTTAAAATATCTAGATATCCCAAATTTGAACCCATTTTTATAATCGTACAAGAATAATTATCATATATCTTTAGTTCTAGTCGTAAAATTGAACAACAATCCCCAAGAGATATAATTCCGAAATATCAAAAAAGTTTTGAACCTTCCATACAAAGTAACACATTCTTCCAACATTTTGTAAGGGAAATCCAGCATTTTTATTATTTGACCTACTCTTCCTAGAGGAAAGTTGTTAAGTTTCACAAATAGAAATCGTCTTTAAAATATTTGCTCATTCTCATTGTCTCTTTTTTTTTAATCTGTGATGGGCTTACTCTTGACCCCAATCTTACCCTAGAGCAGAGATGGGATCTACGGTGGAGCGAGCTTGCCCAGAAGATGCCTATTCACTCTAGACTTAAAGAGATTCAGGTTATATGCACTCGGAAATACAGACGCAGGCAGGGAATTCCATTCTTTAGCCGTGTGCATAATGAAAGATGATTTGAAGCGCTTAGTGCGTAATGTGGGTATTTCAACTAAGAACGGATGGTAGCCGGCCATGCGTCTAGATGTCCGATGGAAGAAAGGAGACGGTGGTATCAGCTCATGTAGCTCACGCGCACACTCAAATTTAAATTACAATTAATCTTATAAGTTAATAATCGTATATCATATACGGTATTAGCAACTCTTGATACGAAACTTCATTCAAACCGAAGTTTAAAATTATTTACCTACTAAAGTACTACGCAGCATCCCTGCTTTTGCGTTGAACATGTTATTGTAAAAAAAATACTTAGGTTTTTTCCACCTGATTCCATAAAACCATTTCTGCTGTCGACGCTAAATAAAATGTAAATATTTTCTTTCAATTAGAAATGTATATACAAATTTATCTAATCATCATAAAATGAAAACAGAAAACTTACAAATTATTTATACACTGCTGTTCTTTTTCCATTTCACCCAAATGATGGTACCTGTAAAGAGAATAAACAAGAATTAGTGGGGTACTTGGTGTAGTACACATGTGTACATTATTTTAGTATACATAAATAAATAAACATAAAAGTTGAAATTAATAGCTTTTGTTGATTAATGAGGTGAGTTTAAAAACACAGAAATTACTATGGCGAACCTCAGAAATTATCACGTAGTATGATATTTTCGATTTATTTGTACGGGGTGTAAATAATATTACAGAAAATATTTTAAGGGGTGAATCAGCCCATGAAACTGAACAAATTTCCCCAAGACACATATGTCGAAATATGAAAAAATATTTTGGACTTCCCATACTCGTTGACTCGCTCGGTTGCTACAATTTATATGGGAGGTCCTGATTTTTTTATATGTAGACCTATGTTCCTTAAGGAAAGTTAATTTGTTTCATGGACTTGTTCTACCCTTTAAATATATGCAGCTAGGTATTTTTTTACACCCTGTATATCTACTAAAAATTACGGGTTTCATCCAATGACCATACAGCCATTCCATATACACAGCTAAAGTATGCAAAATCTGTAGAATGAGTTTCACTGAAAATAAATCTCCCTGTTTCCAACTGTTTCTTATCCCTGGTATTGCCAAAAATTTTTTACTTCAAAGGCCGGTGTCAACCACCTTTCGAACTGAAGGGCCGAAAAAATCTGAAAGAAGGTGTTTATTCCCAACGGAACCCTGGCCCTTATTCGCCGTGCTCGCTCTTGACCCGCTTTTGTTCACACAAGTGCGTGCTCAGCACGAGTGCGTCTGGCCCAGTGATTATTAACAACCTTTCTATAGCTAAAATACCTACGAAAGCGCGTTTGTACGTAGAATGAAAAAAAAAATGTTGCAAAGATTATTGAGCTAGGCTTCTTGTTAAACTTTTGTAGGTAGCTAAACAAACCAAGTAGGCTTACCTAATAGGATCATGAAAATATATCGACATGTTAGTACGGGAAAATATCAAATACAGAAAATAAGGCATTGTTGTCAAGTACATCTCAATGAAGTAGCAAACCGGGGATAATGACCTCAACTGTGTCTTGTTGATTTGTGTGATTTGTCGAAAATGTGTCAATTCGTTAGTTTCCTGGGTCATTAATAAAATATAAAAGTTGTACGATAATAACTATTGTCCAAAAATGCTACGGACTTCATTCATAATTTTTCGAAATAGGTATTCAAAGTTTGAATTCATAAACAGAAAAATATATAAAAGTAAACGTTCTGACACTATCGAAAATAGCAATGTATGACGTCATATGTTCATATTTTCATACAAAATACCGTTTTAGATCGTTTTAAAAAACAGCTCATTTAACCTGCCGGACTGGCATTGACATTGCAACCTCTCAGAGCTTCTTATTTACCTGAATAAAATTGCAGTTTTTTTTAATTAGGTAGACTCTAGACCTTTATCCTAAACTTACCTACTCACCTATTTCAGGAGAAAACGCTGACGACCGATGTGGCGCAATGGTAGTGCGACTGTCTTTGATGCAAAAGGTTTCGGGTTCGATTCTCGGTGGGTCACTCACAAAGTTGATATTTATCACTTTGTGAATTTGTTCCTAGTCTGGTTAGGTCATTGCGGGCTGAACCACCCGATTGTCTGTAAGTAATATGGTTCCGTGTTTCGGATGGCACGTTAATCCGTAGGTCCCGGTTGCTGAAGATCACTTAGACGGCAGTCGTTACACAACCACGTCAGAAGCCTGCTACTTGTAGAAGGCAGTTGAAAAATTCTGACACTAGGGCTCATTACGTCGTTGGACGACTCGGTGTCCCACGCGAAAATAAGGAGAAAACGCTTACGCAAACTCTGTTCCTAAAAATATCAAAATTACAATTTTATCTCCATAAAAACGTAATAAATCGCTCCTCATGCAGAAGGAAGCACCCGATTTCCATGTAAATTTCATAGTCACAGCACATAATACGTTCACGCCACCTTAAATAGGTTTTGCCGGTGCAAATTTAGCATATTCTGTGTAATGTAATAAAGGCTAAAAATATGAAAACATTTTCTACGAAACCCCAGTGATAAACTGCAATCTGACCGCAGAATGTATTTTATTAAAACCGTAGGTGTATGAGAGACGGCTGTTTTTTGGTATTTTTAAATTTGTACTGGATTCTGATTTTTGGTTCACTTTAAGTTATTTTTGTAGAGTGTAAAGTAAATGTTTTGTTACGAAAATCCCAGAGCGTAACATGCGGCATAACCACTTAAAAAATCAGGTTAGAACATTTCTCTTTTTATTCTAGTCGGGTAAAAATAGTATGAAGTAGGTAACTGAGGAACTAATGGCACCACTGTCGACTGTGCCTTTTTATGTGATTGGTCAAAAATGTGTCAATTTCAAAGATCAGTTACTTCTTATTGTTGCGTTTAGGCACAGTCACGCCTACTGCTATCTGCAATAAGCTTTGAGTTGTCCGCCCTATTAAAAGAAATTCTATGGACCTTTGTCATAAATTCATTATTTTTCAATTGACGCATAACACACACAGAAAAATATATCATCATTTTGCACAAAGGAACACAGTGGTTACAAAATGCGATTCAATATTATGAATACATAAGCTTTAAGCTTGTTGGTTGATGGTTTTGCTCAAAGATTAAAACTATGCGGAACAATACACATGATTGCAAAACCATTGTGTTAATGAAATATGTATTTGGAACTGCAGTTGCTTAGTTTAGTAGATCTCTCGTTGGCGTTTTTCCGGGCAGGTTGTCTGTTGAAAGGAAAATACGAAATCCTACGCAAAAATCAGACTTCATTAATATTCTTTAAACCTATAAGAATATGACACAAATTACGCCACATTACCGCATCAAAATTCCGTCTGTTAAAGGATAATTTTTGTATGGCTGTCACGATCCAAAGTATCATACGGTACGTGGGCGTTTGACTTTTGATATTATGAATTACACAGAAATACAAAGAACATCAAAGAATTTATCGGTTGTGGGATTTATGGCTCTTCAGAGGATTCGGAAGTCTGAGAAGTTCGATAGGGACTTATAAATAACAGAAAGAAGAAAATATTATTCCAAGAAGCGGAATCGTTCTAAAAAACCTCGATTTATTTTGGAGCCATGTGCCGCGTGGTACCTGCTTACATTAGCGTAACCCCATTTCTACTCGGTGAGTGGTGTGAAAAGCGTCTAAGGGATACAGGGAATGTGGAGCAATGTTTCTCGTGAAATAAACTTCTTGCACTGTGCTAGCCAATCAATATGTCAAGCGTGATAAAATATACCCCAGTAGGTCTATGGTTAGCAGTGTACAGGTTAAGCTCATACAAACTTGTATACCGTATTTGAAGTGAAGTGGGGGTGGGCAGGACACTTGGCTCGTAGGGATGATGGCCGGTGGACCAAGGCGGTAACAGAGCCGAGAACAAAAAAGCGTCTAGTTGGCAGACCACCCGCTAGATGGACGGACGACTTAGCCACCGTTGCTGGTAGACGGTGGACGCCGGCGCAGATGGCGGGAAAAAGAAGAGGCCTATACTCAGCAGTGGGTAGATGTGGGCTGATATGATGATGATGATGATACCGTATTTACAATATAAGCGTAGAATTGGCTCGTCTTACCTATAAATTACTGAGACGCATGTGAATATGACACGAATTTGCTCCTCGAGTGGACGACACGACGTTATCTGATTCAATTAGACGACGCGACGGAGCGTAACGTTTGAACACGTTGTGGCGTAATGTGGACCGATATCTCACACCACATCGCCAGATCTTCTATCTAAGTGTGTAGGTATATCCCTAATATGGTTATAGCGAAAAACCCCTACTCGCCCAATTTTATGAAAATCGTTGGGTTTTTCCGAAATCCCGATTATAAATAAATAAATATACAATTTTTTGTCATTTAATCCCTAAATTTTGTGAGTACGTTTTCGGTTAAATCTAGGTTTTTGAAAAAAATATTAACCCCGTTTTTTGTAAGTTGTTTTTAGTCTAACAACGCCATCTATTGAGGCGTAAAAAACGAGTAAGCTAAGCTCACGGGATAGTTAAAGTTAAGTAGGTAAGTAAAGCCGCGGAATCACATCAATAACAACACAAAAGCTACTCTAATTCATTATTTCAGTGGGATATCGCATTTATTTCTATTATTTCTGTGCTGTCAAGGACCTATACGTATATGCTTGCGTGGCTTCAACTAACTTTTAATGGCGGTCTTTGAGCCGACAGCAACTCTAATTCTTTACTCTTTTATTTTCTTATGTTATGAATATCGCTTCTACTTCTTATAACTTCTGTGCCGTCAAGGAGGTATGCTCGCGCGAGTCAGACCAACTTTTAATGGCGGTCTTTGAGCCGCTGGCATCTCTAATTCATTATTCCAATTCCATCGTCGCATTACTTCATAAGTTAAATGTTTCGCAGTTGCTCATGCGGCAAATGACACTTAATTTAGTTTTGATGCACGCTTTATTCAATTAAGGTGGATCGCACACTTGATCGCACGACGGAACGCTAAAATATGGCAGCGGTCTGACAGAAACATACTAGACATGTAACTCCCTATACTAAAACCGCACTCGACGGATGACGCTGCGATAGCGCTGCGTCGACAGCAGTTGAGCGGTTTTAGTATGGGGATGGATTGACATATCTATGTTCCTAGTATGGATCTGACAGAACGCTGCGATATTTTAGCAGTCCATCGTGCGTTAAGTGTGCGATCCGCCTAACAGACTGCTGCGATATTTTAGCGTGTGCGATCCACCAATGTTTTGATGCATGTTTCATTCAATTTAAACTTCTGTGCTCGCATATGAACTTTCGAAAGTCTTAGTAGTTTATTACTTTGTTGAAAACAAAGATTTCTTAAGATTAGTTCTTGCAAAGTTGAATTCCCTTGTTTTTCTTGATATTGATATTATGTTGATTCAAAATTGTCGAGTTTGATATAAAATTGACGAATGACTGAACCAATATGCAGTTATTTTTAGTCACAAAACAGTAACTTTCTATGTATTTTGGTTGAGTAGATGTTTTCATTCTCTATATTCGAACAAGTCCAATTCGTCTATAAAGCCTTAAATGAGGGCGTCACTTTCTTGGGGATCTGTCAAATCTGACGGATAACGCTTAAATATGGCAACAATTTTTGTATAAATTTTTTTGTTCTATAATATTGCATTTTTTGACTTTATTTCATTTCAAGACGATAGTATACTGTTGCTTAGGAGTTGATCCCTTAGATGGTGAGTATGGTTTAGGTTAGGTATACCCCTAGGGTATATAGTACGCATACGCATATCACGCCTATATCCCTGGCGGGGTAGGCAGAGCGTCAACAACCGTAAAATTACGGTCGTTATCGCCACGTCTGACAAATGTTTGAGAGTCTTTTCAGATAAACCGTGTATTACTATAGTGACAGGTTGTCAGCCTGTCGCCTAAAATTGCAATACACATATGAAACCCTCTAGTCCCTTAGTCGGTTTCTACGACACCCACGGGAAAGAAATGGGGTGATGCTATTCTAAACCGGCATCACACGACAAAACCGGCATCACACGACAGGGTATATAGTGGTTTTTCATAAAACCATTAAAAATAACCTGCAAAAGCAACCAACAACCAACTCAAGGGCAAACAGTACAGAAGTGTAAATTATTCTAACGTACAGATTGCATCGCAGCTGTCGACATTAATTAGTGACTCTGAAATTATACGTATTGTACACTTGGGAACAAACAATGTCTTTGCGTGAATAAAGGATTTATTTGTCCGCTATAAACATTCTTTAGTCTAGGGGTTCATTCATACATGCACACGCCGGTATCCCTTGCGGGGTAGGCAGAGTCAACAGTCTCAAAAAAACGGTCATTTACGTCACGTATAATACCTAACAAAAATGTAAAGGTAATTCCTAACTATTACTTTATTTATTTATTATGAATTATTTATTACAAATACAGTACATAATAACATTTTAATGGAGTAGTTTAACTTACAAAGTTTGTCTCGGCACCATCTGTATCACCATAGTGACAGGTTGTCAGCTTGTCGTCTAAAGTTGCAATACACAGCAAGCCTCAAATCCGCCTCTTACGACACCAGCGAAAAATATATATACGTAGGGTGATGCTGCTCTAAGCCGGCATCTC
Source organism: Keiferia lycopersicella (assembly GCA_029255805.1). NCBI lineage: Eukaryota > Metazoa > Arthropoda > Insecta > Lepidoptera > Gelechiidae > Keiferia > Keiferia lycopersicella. The sequence continues at coordinate 4,384,787 of JARACZ010000028.1, forward strand.
ACGGAAAATGATTCCATACTAACTATTAATAACACAACAACCGAGCTCTATAAAATTACAAAACAATCATTATTTTCCGACTAAATTGTCATAAAAGTATTTAGGTATGATTCAAACGTTCCACTTTTTTTTTGCTGTTGACTTCTAAAACAAAACAACAAAAAAACAAAACAATTATAGAAAGAAGCCTATTTTGTAAAGCAACCATGAACTCAGTCATTACACTATTTTTAACACAATCATCACTGTAAAACCCCTAAGGTCGTCATTAAGTTTGCATCAGGCAATCAGAGTGACCCTCGGGTTCTAATTTCTCTACCTGTCACATACACGTGGCAATTTTTCCACTACACGTAAAGAAAGACGATTTTTCAGAAGAATAGTTTTGATGTCCTTATGAAAAACAGATTATAAAAATGATCTTCGACAATATTTTGGGTAGGTAGTTAGTCTATTTAGATTTTCTTATGTATGAAAGATTTGATGTTAGACAAAAAAGTCAAACGTTAATTAGACGTAAACTGTTTATAATAATTGTATTTTGTATTCGAAAAATCATAACAACATACGACAAAAATAGTAAATTTTACCACAAAAAAGTTAGACGCTCGTTAAATGCGCGTATAAATTTTGTAACAAAAATGCTAATACGCGAACCCTTGGTTAATTTTTTTCTGGTAAAGCCCAAAATATTTCTAAAGAATAGGTTTTTATATTTTAAGATTACTTCATGATATAGGTACCTACTACATAGGTATGTGTATGGTATAAGTTTTTAATCTATAGTTTCTAAACATCGATTGTCACTATTATTAGAAATACCACAAGCTATTTGCCCATCTATATACCCTTGACGTAAATACCTTCGTGTTAAAATGCGTCGAAGGTCAAAAGTACAACATTTTATAAAACACATCCATCTCCTATCAATTTTACCTATGATTTAGTATAAAAGTTTGTAGTACAAGATTTATTTTGTTAACGTTGAGAAAGAAATAAACACTGAGTAATGAGATAAGCAATATTTATTTGTGTTTTTCAAGAGATCAGTTTATAGTGGATATTCTTAGTAAATGTTTGAATATCTAGCATACATTGATCCTTTAACTCCTCAGGTGTGTTCACGATGTCCCCAAGACCGTGTCCCCCGTCGGGGATAACGAAAAGTTATTAATTTTAGTTTCCATTGTCCCCTGTAACATTTTTCCCGCTACGACGGGGACAACCTCACGTCATTACTTTTACTTCCCGTTGTTTCCGTTATACAGATGAGGCACTACCGTACCCGGGGACACACTCACCGGGGACAAAGGAAAATATTTTTTAGCATTTTATTAAATTCCCGCTCATTGGGGACACAGTATTAAGAACACCAGGAACACTCTGTCACAGCAGTCCACTGCTGGACGTGAACCATCCTTTATTAAAGATATTGCCATACTCATCATGCTTGGCAGGTAGATTGGCGAGCGTAGAGCAAGGTGTTGTAAACATTCACTGAGAGCGCTATTGCCTATCATCCTTTAACCGCTTTGTACGACACCCACGGATAGAAATAGGATGATGCTGTTCTCGCCGGCATCACTAAACGCTGTGATATTTCAGAGCCTTGACAAAAAGCTTCAGCCAGTCCCCCCCTTACTTTGTTTCACGTTGGCCCCAAAACTTCGCGGGTCATAATTGGACGTAATAAAAATTTATATCGGCCTAAACTGACCGAAACTGGCTGGAACTGGATCAAAGTTCAGCAACTGAGCCCCTGGCGACAACGGCCTACGGGCGAAATGTATTTAACTACTCTTTATTTACTTCATCCAGTATAGTAAATAAATAAAACTCATTAAAAATACAGGATGTAGGGACGGTATAAAGAAAACTTTGCAGGCATGATCTGGACAGTGAACAACTTTTTCTACGGGGACTATCCCTTTTATGATGCGCACAGTAAAGAGACTTATCTGGCAGGATAAAAGACTTCACATGTGTCAAATAGTATGGATTTTATCAAAACAAGTGAATAATTATGTCTACGAGTGTAGAGAAAATTGAAGTGGCGGTTGCGGATCATAAATGGGTATGTTGGTAAATGTGAATTTTATTTTGACCTTCCATACAAAATTTCCGATTGACTTTTTATGGGAACTCGAATAATTTATTCGTTTACGAACATAGCTGCCATAGAAAAGGTTGTTCAGTTTCCGTTTCATTTCGATACACCGTCCCTTACACCCTGTATATCATGTCCTGTATTTTACAAAAAAACTTTCTTATTACTTCTGTGGTCATTAAAATCCATGGGTATATTGGGTAAAATTTTTGTAGGTTTATTAGTCTTTTAATCGCAAAATCACAAAACGCATATTAATTCCTTTAGAGTCGTTGATCTTTGAACAAAAACAGTTTCAAAGGACGAAAATTGTAATATAAATACAAATCAAGATCTTTTCAAAACGTAATATATCAAGTTAATAGATCTCATAAATGAAAACAATATCTAATTACCTTTTATGTAGTTATGTTAATGACATTATTTGTCATATTATTGTTATTGGACAACTGAAATTATGGCATTGCGCCAAAAATTATTTAATACAAAAAACCCAATAAATAAAACAATAATAAAAGGAATAAAACAATAATAAGAGGAATTTTACTCATTAAAGCGGGAATTACCAGTAAATTATATTTGTGATAAGATTAAACAACAAAACAGTAAATTATCTGCCAAATTTATCATCTATAGGTGTTCATTAATTTTCGTTCGTATTCTTTTTTATTTTTATCTCACTTTATTCATCATCTTTGTTGTTTATAACAATTCATCTCAGAAAGATCATTTCGTGAAGATTCATGAATCAATAGGTACATAAATAATTATTTAAAATAGAGTCACTTTTTGTATTTTTCTGTATCTTTGGTATGGACACCGCATAAGCCTCCTAAACTACGCAACGGGTATTGATGTAGTTTTTTTTAAAGATAGATTGTTTCAATGATGATAATTTGTTTTTTGTGTATTTATGCAAGCCGCGAAAATATCTTATGATCCCATGGGAAAACAATTAGCAGTGCATGCAACGCTAAGCGGGCCGCTACGCTACTCGTATGTAGATCAAACCAAAGTCCATTATAAATTTAGAGTTATAGAGTCTCTGTACTAAAATATCCTATGTCTGACCTGATGTTGATAAAATATGCATGGACATGAGATTGACATGACCACAAGTTACGATGGCAATATCACGACTAAAAGTAGTACATATACCTAAGTAAATAGTAGATATTATGATCATATATCACACCTCATTCAGCATCATTCCAGGGTATGCCACAAGGCACAATTTTCAAATAAAGATGAAATTTGATCTTTATTTTGGCTATTATTATAGTCCCTACCTATCACTATAGTGACTCTCAGTGGCCTTAAAATATTTCGTAGTGCTAACGTTTTTACGGCCGTTGACGCTCTGCCTACCCCGTAAGGGAATATAGGCAGGATACATGTAGAACTGATGCCTGTTTCTTTTATATTCTTTCGCTTAGAAAATTATTGAAATAGAAAGTAACTGAAAATACGCATTTACAAAGAATAATAACTATAGATAATACTGTCGCCAGCCAATTACCTACTTTAATGTATCAGGTTACACTGGTTTTTCTTAACAATAAAATGCAATACCGATATAAGTTGGCCCCTTAAATGTGTAGGGTACATAACCAACGCGAAAATCAAGGCTACAATGGAGTAAATTATTATAACGTTTACTGTTATGATCGAGAGAATTGTCTGTATGAGAAAACTACGTGAACCGCATACTAATTCGAGTACTATGAGCGACAGTGTTCACCAACGGATGGTTGATTTACCATCGCTCGAATTAATCTAATTGTTTGTTTCAAATAACATAATATACACTAAAAAACTATCCTTGTTGTCTACACTACTCATAGTTGTAATTTAAAGGGATTAAAAATATACCAATTTCTGGTCTTGTTCACTTGGAAAGGCCTCGACTTCGGCTGTTCTTGATTTACCATCGCTCGAATTAATCTAATTGTTTGTTTCAAGTAACATAATATACTCTAAAAAGACTATACTGGTTGTTTACAATATTTATAGTAAAAAAAAATTACGGGAATATAATAAAATGAATTCAAAAATAGACCGATTTCTGGTCTAGTTCACTTGCGAAGGCCTCGACTTCATCTCGTTCTTTAGTCGGTCAGATATTGGTCTGTTTTTGGGTACTGCCATAATGTAATATTTGGCACAGAGCAAAAATGACATTGATGTCTCTACGACCGCATGACTTCTCCGGTCTGTGAATTTTCTCCATTACTGTTTTATTACATTTGGCTTGAATGGAGTGTATGTAGACTACTGTAATAGTACAAAGAGAAACGTAGACATGCCTTGACCACTGCCCCGTTTTTCGAAACTACAGGCTAAAAGTCTACAGGTGAAATTCGGTGTACATTGCGTAGCGGGTCAAAAATTCGTTTTATAATATTCCATCGGCTACGCAATATAGATCGAATTTCACATGTAGCCTGTAGTTTCATTGCATGGGGCACAGGCCGTATGTCCACTAGAATCCCGGGCGCGCCTCCTCGATAACTATAATTTATTTATTATTATGAGACGAGCTACGTGACTTGGTTATGAATTGGTTTGAGTAGCTTGTAACTACTTATTTAGTAGGGATTCGCAGAACTATGGCGTCTAGCATTAGTTTAGGGTAAGATTTTTTACCCTAAGGCCCGTATTTATTAACCACACTCAACTCTGAGATCGATCTTGAGTGCGACTTTGAGATGCTGTTAGACTGTCATTTGTCAAAATCGCTTTTGAGATCGATCTCAGAGTTGAGTGCGATTTATAAATACTGACCTAAGTAAATATTTATTTATTTATTGTGATTGTGATAAGGTGGATCAAAATTATGTTAAACGTCTAATATTGGGCAGAAATGGTGTGATGCTATTCTATAATACGGCATCTTACAGCACGAAAAGTACTCAAAAATTATTTAACCAATTTTTTTTAAGAAACATCCGCTCAAGTCTATCAGTTTTAAAAATACTTGACGAACTAAACGATAACCTTTGACACGTTGTCGATTCAACTCAAAATGTACCCATTGTCCTCTTTCGTGTAGAATATCCATTTATAGATAATTTACACAGAATGGATAAGAAATTGGTGAATAATTTTGATGGTCACAGTAGAAAGAAAGCAGCAGTAGGTTGTACTGTGGACTATAATTTATCTTCATAACTTGATAAGTAGATAATAAAACGCTCTAAAAAGTTTGCTATTAAATTTTAAATACAAAACCCTTCACTTTAACGCGCAATTTCAAGTCACAGAATTTCAGGCTCAATCATTCTATCTTTAACATCATCATATCATCACCTGTCTGTCCTTACCTCAATTAATTTAGGGTTAACACGTTTTCTACTTTCATTTATTTATTTTAGCAGATCTTCATTTACGCCTATTTATAAAAGTCACAAAAGAATGAAACTCAGAGCAGACTTGTGTCTCAATCTTAGGTTTCGTGATTTTTATTATAAAAAAATTATGACAGAGAAAGCTGGCGGATACTCCACCGACAAGGGCAATGCCCTTACATATATGATGATTATGAGAATTCAGATTATATTTCTTACTCAATTCAAGATCATGATCTAATCAATTACGCCTACTTCTTCTTTACGTGTGGGACACCAAGTCGTCCACCTACTGACACTTACTGAAAGTAAGCACCTACTGTGGCAACAAATTCAACGGAAATACTCATAGCTCACAGTCCAGCGATTCGGAATCCAGCAACTATTACGAGGCCTTCATAGATCCCATTGTGTTAGGACAATGGGGGATTACTCTTTGTCCGCTCTTAGCCAAGAAAGTTAACTCGGGTGTGGATTGGGCTGGAAGGAGTTCGGAACCATCTGCGTCTTTGTAATGTTTGGCTCAGTTTCTTGAAGTAAGAATTATAGGTAAAGACCAATTCATGTTGTTTTCTCAAATTTAATACAATTAAGTGGATGTATTTTGTGTTTTTATTGAAATAGTGCAATGATTTTCCTTTTGGCATAGGCCGCATTTCTAGTTTCAATGGTTTGAATTCTGATCAAATGTTATTATTATATCACTTTTTTCGGTTCGGTTGGTGTATAGAACCTTCCTTTAAAGTCTAATCGAATTAGTATTACAAATGAAAAAAAAAATATTTCTCTTTGTTTATTTGTTACTCCTTCACGCAAAAACTGCTTAACCGATATTCATATTAAAAATAATAATGATTGGCATACATGTAGAGGGTAAGTGGATACATACACATATGTATACCTATATACACAAACCATACCTTTATCCCTTCCAGGGTAGATTGCATTATTTCCCTGAATAAAAAGCATCCTGTGGGATGCCATGGGATTATTTTAACCGACTCCCACGCTAGTCTTCTATAATTATGTTTTTCCAGAACAAGAAGATAATTCTATCTTTATCTGTATAAAACACCCTCGCTGCCACCAAACACGTGTTCACCTTTGTAAAAAACTTGCCTGTTTACGTATACGTTATCTGTATTGATAAAGTCAGAGTGTTATCTCTTATCTCGCAGCAAATAAAATAATACTGGATGAATAATGATGAATAAGATAAAATTCTCGAACATTTTTATAGACAGGTGGCTGAACAATGACAACCTGTTTGGCTTAGTGCAAAAAAAAAAAACTATTTGCACAATTACTTAAAAGGCTGTAGAGGTCTATATTAATACAATATTTTTAAATATTGAGAATAATACATAGATGACATGTTTTAACTGATAATTTTATCTCAATTTATTTTACTTTTTGTAACAAAATTAATACTAACGAAACAAGACTATTCACTTTGTGACAAAATATTAATATCAATAAGTATCTAGTGTTTGATAGAAACATCGAATATTGTAAATAAGATGGTATTTTTTTAGACCATATTGGATGTTTTTTTTTTAACAATTTCCAACAATTTATTTTACTATTTTTTTAACAATTTTCCACAAAATAGTAAAGATTCTTAATTTCTTTACAGACTTATTAAATAAAATTAATCTAATCTAATATTACCTATTTAGTTAGTATTTCTTGTTAAAGCGGCAATCAGACATTTGTCGTGTAGGTATAGATCATGTGACAGACGGATAAACAGAGAAGTCTCAACAGAAATAAATAGATTCTCGTTTTGTCCTTTTTTTTTTCGTCTGCATCTCCACTTACTACCAGGTGAGATGGCAGACAAATGCGGGCCTATTGCATATAATAAAAAAAAAAACCTTCTGTATACGGAACCCAAAAACCGATACCGAAATAAACCGAAACCATAAAGTTTCCCGAGCCCAACCCATTAGTCGCATTTCTTCCAACCTGTATACATGAGTTATTTCGCTCGTCAATTTGAGCTCTAATTGACAGTGGAGTAAGATAAACGATGCGGCGGCTTGGGGCGGCTCGGAACTTCTTGTGTGAACAGCTATGGTGGAAACACACTAGGAGTTACTCCGAATAATAGAAAGTGGATTATAGTTTCGTACTAAACCTAGATCATCATCAACATCACATTAGTCCTTAGCAGTCCACTGGGTGTCCCACACAAAAAAAGGGAGAGAGAGACCACTGCTGGACGTAGGGCTCCAGGAAGCAAACTCTAGAGTCATTTCCGTGGCCAAGAACTGGAAAAAGTTGTTATCGACTCGATGAAGAAGAAGAGGCATAGAACCGGAAAAAAGAAGCGAACCTTTAAAGCGTAGGTACTTAATTTTTGAAAAGCTAGATGACACTAAAGTAAATAAACATCGAAATGGAAAGAAGAAAATGCTCACAAACTTTATTTAGGTCTTTTACTTCTGCCTAATAAAATGACCGTTAGGATTTATGAAGTTTCACAAAATATCTACTCAGTGTAGTTTTATTTTATTAATTTGCCAATAAAACCAAGACAAATACAAATGACATCTCAAAATCGCACGAAGATCGATCTCAGACTTGAGTGCGGTTTATAAATACGGGCCCTAGTTTATTTACTCCATGGCACAGCTCACAAATTCAATTAGAACAGTGGTGGAAGTTTTGAGGACGAGCCTCGAACTATTACACACTTTGCTGTTTGTATACATCTGAACTCAGTAGTTGTTGAAGCAGAAGTTATAAAAATTTATCAAATGTCAATAGCAAAATTTGCCGTGTAATGCCGGCTTAGAATAGCATCACCCTACATCCTTCCCGCGGGTGTGGTAAGAGGCGACTAAGGGACTCGAGGGTATTGGTGTATTACAATTTTTATACGACAGGCCTGTCACTATAGTGATACGCATGTTTCCTGAAACAACCCTGGAAAACAATCCTCAAAAATGTCCGACGTGGCGTTAGTGACCGTATTCTTACGGCTGTTAACGCTCTGCCTACCCTACAAGGGATAAAGGCGTGATATATGCATGTATGTATGTATGTGTTACAGCACAAAGTATTCAAAATTACTATCTTGTGGACATATCTACAAAAATAGTTAACACTCATAAACTATTCTTCCGTTTTCAGTCTATTTTACAATTTATTTTTCCCGTTTGAAAAGACATGTATTGTATAAAAAAGGAGTGTGTTCATATTTTATATATTATGTATTATGTATACTCGTATTTCCTCTTCTTGTGTTGTAATTGTCAGGTATTCAAAAACGTAGTACTACTATTTTTTAACTATTTTGAACCTTCATGGTCGCACATACTAATAAATTTTACCGCCGTAAAACCCCAGTTTATCTATATTATTTGGAACCAGGATTATTTAACCTTAGTTTTCTCTTAGGTAATATTTTTCCTAAAGGCCTACCTTTCTTTTAAGGAACTTTAGCGCAAGAAATTATATTTCATGGTCGAAAGAGTTACCTTTTCTCCAAAGGGTCAAAATTATTCCATTTCATGTCCCGAGAATAACTCAATTTTGTTACTAATTCAAATATCTATCATCCAGCATTGAATAAAGAAAATAGGATTTTTTATTAAATTAACCTGGTTTATGAAATATTTTGATCCGGACGTCAAGATCTTTATTTCCGGAGTACCTAGTTTACTTACTTCTTTTTACGATGATTTTTGATCATTTTACACTCTTCGTACCGTACAGGGGATAAAGACGTGATATGCTCTAGAGCGGGTAGCTAGCTATATTGTTATTATTATTAAATATTATTAATTTGGTTATACAGGATGTAAAATATATTACTGCAAATAGTTTTAGGAGTGAACTATTCCGTGAAACTGAGCAACTTATTGGACCTCCCATACAAAGTGACTCGGTCGGACTAAAATTTACCAGACATTTTGTATAAGACATCCAAATTTTTTTTTCAATTTCGGAAAAATGTTTCAGACAAAAACAGTTTTATGAATAGAACACACCCTTATAATATTTGTACTTCATTAAATGTAACCTAATGTGTCTACAAAACTAGCGGTACTACATCCCAAAACTCAATTAGATACCTATGTCGATGATACATTTTTTTTTACGCCAATAAGGCAGTTTTTATACGTACCGCACGATATTTCAGTATTTTGCAGGTGTTAAAAAGATCGAACACTTTTTGCATGATATTGCGTTTTTTCTACCCAGTACGCAAATGATAACCAGCAACAGACATGGCGATACAGAAAATTCATGATGTGAGGCGTTTCCGCGTGATTAAATACAACTCTTTTGCACTTTTCTTTTTGTTAGAAAATTTATACAAACAAAACAAGTAGTTAACCGCAACACCAAGTCTGGCCCGGCAAGTCAGAAGACGTGAGTTCAAATCCCATCGGTGGCGTGAATTTTTCCACTTGTTTCGTTTGTATAAATTTAAAAAGTACATATCAATGTCTATTAAAAAACTTTATGTTATTTGTATTTTATAGACATTTCTACACAATAGTAAACATTCACTTTTTCCTCATTTATTTTCTATTTATAGTTTAATTTTAATTTTAATTTATAGTTTAATTTTAATTTATTAATCATAATATGAACAAAAACATTATTAATGAAAATTTGCACGCTTGAAGTAAGACAAGAACGGCAGAAAACCGGAACATGGTACGGTACGTTTGTGTCCAACCTGTGGGACAACCTAAGCGTGCAGTACCGAGCAACTTCATCGTACGTTCTAGAAATCTAATTACGATCCACCGGGAAAGTTGTGAGTACGTGCGAAAATTATTACAGACTTCGTTGGTAAAGGATCGAAATCGGGATTCCGGAATTGAAAAAACCGATATTTCGGTTTTTAGAATGTCAAGATTGATTTTCAAAAACCATTTTTTCGAAGTTTCAGTGCCGGTATTGAGAGCTTCAAAATCGGTGTAGGAAAAACAAGACTTTTGCGGATTCGCTGTTATTTTTTTATTAATTCCGGGGCAAAGTCTTTAATTTCAGAAAAAGTACTTGAAATAAATGTACTTTACTTAACCTGCAACCACTTTCATTGCACTCTATTATGTTACTTGAATAAGAATTTGAGAATGAGTTTAAGATTTCTTTCTATAAAAACGTCGCGTCTTGCGCGATATCTTTGTATTTTTTGTTTTAATAATTTTTAAAACCGAAATAAGAACAGCAATATCGAAAATTCAAAACCGGTTTCAAAACCTTCCGATTTATCATGCTATTTGAAGATGAATTCGTTAGCGAGTTAAAAAGTGAATTTTAAAGGGTTACGACAGAATCATTAGCCCGATTTTAATGGGCCGTTGCTCTTCTCCGTTCTTACGTGACGAAGTTGGTAAATGGAATAATTGAGTACAAGAAATTTAGGAAAATTTTGCGAAGAAAATGTTTTGGAAGCTTTAGTATCTAGAAAATGCCGACAGAAAGAGAGAGAGGGAGTGCAAATATAGAGGGAATTGTAGCAGAGTAGAACCTCTGCGTCCACATCCTTCATAAACCACCTGTCCTTTCACGAATCATTTCAAATTGGAAATTGGAATGTCGTCACACATTTTCTGACTTTTTGACCCAGTCGCGATCAAATCAGCGAGCAACGAGGCTCAAAATATATAACAGTTAACGAATCCAGTGATTTGTGTGTGATGAGTTAGTTAGTAATTAGTGATTTTAATGTAGTGCTCAGTATAGCACATGTGAAGTTACAGCGGACTTACAAAAGTTAGCAGAAAAACCCTCGTGGAGGTATTTATAAGCCTATGTTTTTCTTGTTATGTTTCCCTCGCTCATCCACCATCCCCTAATCATGTAATAATATTATTTTAGGGTTTCTTTTCCCGTAATAAAATATTTCAAGTCGCAAGATCGTCTTTTATTTGCTTGTGGTGGCACGCAAGTGCCACAGAATTCTCTTTTTTCGTGTAGGGCACCAAGTCATCCAATAACTCAATGAATCCTACCCAGTTATGATGCGCAACCGCAACTTCGATTTTCTCTGCACTTGTATACAAAATTATTTACTTGTTTTGTCACTTGTCCATACGGTTTCACACTTCTCTGTAACACGTGATGTCTTCTAACCCGCGAGATAAGTCTCTATACTGTGCGCGTGCGCACCATAAAGGGGTTCGTGTCAGAACTTTTTAACCGCCAAATCATTAGTATGAGTATTGGAAAGTTACTGTGAGACCTACATAAACTATTTTCAAGCAAAAAACTAAGAGGATCTTTCTCAAAAACCATCAAACTAGCACCTTTAAGACAAGCTAGTGGCAAATAGCGTCCATAACCAGATATTTATTTAAAAAAATATTATATTGGCTACTTATAAAATTAAACAACTTTCTCAAGGAACGTAAGTTAAACTGTTCAAAAGCGGATAGATTGCATGCCGTATAATTTTGACCATAACAATTAGTTATTACGCTAGATATAGTTAGTTCAGTTTTTATTATTTCAGTCATTAATTTTCAGTTAGTTTAGTTTAACTACGACATTAAATAGCATCCATTTAATTGTAGACCACTAAAAGTCAACCACAAGTGCATTTAATTTTACAACCCCATTCTAGAACTTTCCGGTTCTTTTAGAGGAAAGCTATAAGAGAAGTCGTATCGGCTAATGAAAACGGGTGGAGTTATGTTTCTTGTAGCTGTTGCAGAACGCCCGTAAAACGGATCGCACACTTCACGCAAGACGGAGCGCTAAAACATCGCAGCGGTCTGTCAGATCCATACTAGATGTCAATCCACATACTAAAACCGCTCAACTGCTATCGAAGCGGCTTTCTTTATTGCGTTATTTGACAGAAGCATCCGATGACGCAAGTTCGTGTGTTGTGGACCTGAGTCAACGTCGGTTTTTACTACGGGAAATTTAACGTTACATCTGACAGATGCACGCGCTACGGATGCGCTAAAATAGCGTTTCGTTGTGCGTTAAGTGTGAGAACTACCTCTTTTTCTCTATCTTTTCCTGTGGGACACCAAGCCATCCAATGATCCGATTAACCCTAGTGTAAAAAAAATCAGGTTTCAGAACAACCAAAATAAAAATAGCATAGCAACCGCCATTTTGGTTCATTAATGACATTGACGATACCTGTCGACCTGTCCTTGGATCGTGCCAATTTTCTATTAGGACAAGAGCTTTTTTAGTACAGTTATTTTCAAGAACGTAAAATAATGCTTTTCGTGGCAAAGGGCCAAAACTCCAAGCGAATAGCTAAAAGACTGTCGGTAAAAATAACGCGGCTGATGGACGGACCATAAATATCAACATCATTAACATTTTAGTTCTGCCTAGTCAATAGTCTTAGGCGGATCGCACACATAACGAACGACGGAGCGCTAAAATATCGCAGCGGTCCGTCAGGTCCATACTAGTAGCCATACTAGAACTGCACTCGACAGACAACGTTGCGCTAGCGCTGCGTCGACAGCGGTTGAGCGATTTTAGTATGGGGATTGTCATTCCTAGTATGGATCTGACAGATAGCTGCGATATTTTAGCGCTCCATCGTCGTGCATTATGTGTGCGATCCGCCTTATACACTCACAAAATCAAAGAATCAAAAGAAAAAAAAGAGAAATTATTTCTTATTTGTGTGGGAGTCGTCCAACGACTCGAGGAACTCTATAGTGTCAAAGTTTTTCACCTGCCTACTACTAGGAGCTGGTCTCTGACATAGTTGTTGGTTAGATTGTCAATTAGAACGGTATAGTACAACCATAACGTATTGTATGTTTAAATTCAGTACCAATTGCTTAGAATTTACATCCTCGCTTAAATTTATCTTACTTTCTTGGGCCCCAAGGTTGCCTAGAAGAAATTTCTGCTTAGCAATAAGTATTTCTGTGCATTATATTATATATATTCTTATATTTTAAGAAGTGCCTAATGCGTATTTTTCCACAATCAAGCGCCAAACTCCAAAGATAAACTTTTTATTGTCAAATTTGCACACAAAAAAAATAAAAACATACAAAATAAAATTTGACAAATTTATTTGATAACTAAACTCTTTATTTCTATCTGCGGAGATTTGTTAATAGCATTGTAATATTCTATCCTCTTTGTTTTACAGTAGAAATTTGTCTGTAAATCTTCCAAATACTAATAAAATAAAATAAATAAAATAAATAAATAAATTTAGTTACTATAAAACATGAACTCTACAGATCAAAGTCGTTCCAGATAGTTATGGCTATTTGTTAAGCCATCATAATAATTTGTCTGCTTTCATAAATAATAGGCACAGTCCAGTCCAGGCTGAGTTAAACAGTTTTGACTTTGGACTGTTCTTATACCACGCGCATATGACTTACATTAGCAGTGTTTGACTGTACTATCTATTAGTCGAATTTTAAGTTGACCGCTCAAGAGATCATGCTATACTGTTTTCTCTTAGTTACTGTATGTGGAACTAGTATATTTAGGTCTCTTGAGTTGCCCACTTTTAAGATCAACTTAATCTGGTTCCTGATAGTAATTGTATGAGAAACCAGTATAATTTGGTCTCTTATTAGAATAACTTGGTGTGTTGGTGATGGTTCTAAATTAATGGGCTGTTCCGAAGTATTGCTTTGTCACACTATTCATTCACTGAGACGTCGCTTATAATTTACGGTCGTAATTAACGTTATAGTGAGTATTCTATGTAGTATAATATGTTTTGTTTACTATCTAATAATATTTTACGATAGTTATAGTCCAGTAAATTAAGGATTTACGGGGGAACAATCATTAAATATACCCAATTATAATAAATTTAAAACTAAATTCAATTTTTCACGATAAATATTTTTACTTAGCTAACCGTATCCAATGAGTAATAAATAGTTATTAATCTGTATTCAAATATCGTTTGAGTATATTTCTAGGTACTCTGATCAAACTTGACACCAATTTGTCAATTTGATAAACTAACATTGTTTCCATTTTTACGTCCGGTTTTACCATTCTTGAAAAATCATGGTCACCATCACCTTGGCCTTTGGAAAATGATTTAAGTTTTTTTTTCATTTAAGTTAAAAAATAGATACAAATTTATTACAACATTTTATTGTTTTTTAGACACTTCAGTACATAAATAACGCTGCTCTAACGTATGCGCCTGTCAGATCTATAATAGAAACGTGAATCCCTATACTAAAACCAATCTCTTCGCAAGACCCAGCGCTAGCGCCACGTCATGCGCTGGACCTGAGTTGAGCGCAGTTTTCGCGGCTTTGTACGGGGAGCGACGTTTTAGTATGGACTTGATAGGCGCATACGTTAGCGCAACGTTATTCTAGCGTTGAAGTATGACAGAAGCCTTAAATATAAATCAGATGGCATAACAATCACATGTACTAAATGTTTGTATTTGTTATAAATAAATAAAATAAATTAAATGCTAAATTGTGAGTATAGATTTAATTGAATTCTAGTTTACAGATGAAAGAATACGTGAAATAACACTGGCTATTGTTGTTCGCAGACAAATAGTTTTTTTTTGATTTTATTAAAAATTCGCTGCAATCAGAACAAAGACAGTTTTTGTCAAGAATTTAATAGTTGGATGAAATAGTAAATACATGTATCGTGGTATGTAACAGATTAAGAACAAACAAACTAGACTAAATAATAATATTTACAATAATTGGCAGAATTATTCTTCTAAGGGCTTAGAAATATCTGTAACCCAAGGGTAGTAATACAATTCTAGCAAAATTAATAAATGTTATTTATAACTACGGGTAATTTTTTTTTATTTTTTTTCAATTTAAAGGTAGATCAATTTGGATCAATGCTAAGGTAATATAGCTGCCTTTTGCGAGGGGATACTAGTCAAGTATTCTCAGATGATTTCAATATTTAATACGTGAACACGGGTATTTTTGACATAGGCCAAAATATTAAAACTGGTTATATAAATATGTAGAACAAAATATTATTCAACTACAATATTTTATATCGTTAAATTATTCTTGTTTAGAACTATCTATTTTTAAAGAAAATAGAATCTCAGCTAATGTTGCATCCTAAAAACATCATCTACCTTCGTAGGTACATTTTATCAACATCATTTGTGATAGGTACAACCTACCGATCTTAGTTAAATCGTGAGGCCTCTGTAATGTCTACAATAGTCTCACGAACACAATTTACATGTGAAACAATCTCCTTGTACATTAGTTTACATGAGAAGTGGTCACATGAGTAAAGAGGCTTAGTAGATACCTACAATACCTGTTGAATGAACAGGTAAATATATCATTATAGTAAGCCTGTTTTGTACGATGTGGTTAAAAATATGTTTTACTTTACACAACAAAATGCATCAAACATAACCAAATCAAACCACTGATTTAAATTCTTAACAAGAAATTGTTGGTCTGTTCGTATCGTAGACATTTACATACATACATATATCACGCCTTTATCCCTTGCGGGGTAGGCAGAGCGTTAACGGCTGTAAGAATATGGCCACTATCGCCACGTCTGACGTTTTTGAGGATTGTTTTCAACGTTGTTTCAGAAAACATTTGTCATTTTAGTGACAGGTTGTCAGCTTGATAAATCAGATTAGCCGTATGATGCCTGCTTAGAATAGCATCACTCCATATCCTTCCCGCGGGTGTCGTAAGAGGCGACTAAGGGACTCGAGAGTATTAGTGTATTACAATTTTTAGGCGACAGGCTGACAACCTGTCACTATAGTGATACACATGTTTTCTGAAACAACCTTGGAAAACAATCCTCAAAAATGTCAGACGTGGCAATAGCGACCGTATTCTTGCGGCCGTTAACGCTCTGCCTACCCCGCAAGGGATAAAGGCGTGATATGTGTGTGTGTATGTTGTCAGCTTGTCGCCTAAAAATTGTAATAGACCAATTCTCTCAAGTCCCTTAGTCGCTTCTTACGACACCCGTGGGAAGGATGTGGGGTGATGCTATTCTAAGCCGGCATCACACGGCACAAAAATTATTGATATTGAAATTCATTCTTTCAATACCTTGGGAGACTATGTCGATCGAATGTAACCTGATATCAGATTTTTTCGCGTATCTACTAAATGAGGACAATGTACTAATGAAGTGAAATATTTTACTTATCACAAATTTTACGAAATTGAATTTAAATTTTCTCCAAATTTAGGACAGTTAATTTCGTTGCCCTAAGTTTAATAAACCCAATTTTCACCTCATAATTTTCAGACTTTAACGCGCTGAAGTGAAGTCAAGTCAATTTAATTTACCGTAAAATGTGTGTAAAATTACCATTTAATACTTTATTTACATTAGGTACAAAGGCCCATAATCATTAAACCTCAGTTTTCATAATAAAATATTTAGATGTTATGTAAAATGAGATATGTTTAATATGTTTTGGTATAGTAAAATTTGCCTTACTTTGCCCAAGCTAGGTGGCGTCATTTATGGAATTTATTAAAAAAAAAACAATGTATTAGCATCTACACCAACAACAAAACCTTTTTTCTTTTATTTATTTATGTCAACTGATTTAACTGTGGTTAAACAGGTAATATCTTGTGCCTAAAAACCTTGTAAGTAATTAATTTTTTAGAAGTCTGAAGCTTACAGAGGTACTTAAAAACTCTGGTGCACCTAACCAACTTTCAAGTTGCCGCCCAGAACTCAATTAAAAGTTTTACAACTAAACTTGCTTTCTAAACATATCGCTAAAAGATGAATAATTTATCAGTCAGTTTACTAGTAAAAAATGTGAGCATTAAACAAACATTACGAACATAATTCATCATCATTGGTCTCATTCGTCTGTAACAGACGATTTAATCAGTGTCTGAAGAAAGACTTGACACGGGAAAAGTTTCCTCTTCACAGACACTGCCTTGCCTGGGACGCAACTTTGGAAAACGCAAGGTTGGTCAGGACTTGCGCCACCCTTTCGGCCTCCCAAGCTGACTCCACAGGAAAGAAGAGTCGATACGTGTGGCGGAGCCAGATCAGCTGCAGCAGTATATCGCACGATAGACCTCTGTCACAAATAATTCATGATAATGAATTTCAGTAGATTTTAGACTTTTAGACTTGATTCCATCAGGACGTAACCTCCAACATTAGACATAGGCCTTTACGACTTAAGGCACGATCTTCCGAATTAGCCATCAAGACATTGCAAAGTCATACTCATTAGGTCATCGGTTCATCTAACCATTAACTAAATTGTAGCTGACACAGTCTGTGGACGAAACTCATCAAACACCCAAATCGGCCAACTATGAAGCATCTATTAATAAACTGTGTATTTAGTTGATAACGTAAGTGTGCTAAAGTTTTTTCAGACCGTGGGATATTCCATTTATTTGTTGGTTTCTTACGTAGTAATGGCTGCCAGCTTGTCAACCGCAATTAATGTTATAAGATAAGCCAGTTGGTCAGCTTGAACAAAACAAATATGTACCTTCTTTCTTATAATAATCCAAGTTTAAAACTGGTTTTAATGTTAGCTTTTCATAATATGGAAGCGTTCAAGGGCATCTTAGTTTTTTGAACGCGTCGGTAAATCAGATACCACTTAGGTCAACCTTTTTATAATTAAAATTGAAATCAGTTTTTTCTTTAATAAACTAGTTAGCAGTGTGATGGAATTTTCGGTTGGCTTGGCAACCACTTATGCATTGGAATTTGGTGCCAAAAACTATTGTCATCTTGTGGAAATTTTAGAAAGCGTAAAAATATTAACTTGCGAGCTCTTTTTATCAAAAAGTGTAGTCACTCGTGAGATGAATAAAAATAAACTGTAAGATAAGAGATTTGTACGATAGAGCGCAATCTGAACTAGAGGTCACTAAAAAGAAGAAGAGAAGGACAATGACAACCACGGATGATTGTCGAAAGAATATTTGATTGATAATTAATAAAGACAGAAAATCTCAACATTTAGCGAATTGCCAATTATACCATTTAGAATACTACGCTTAATACAATAGACAAAAGAATATTAAACATACTTAAACAAAAGCGCAAAGCAAACAAAACTGCTCTTACCAATAACGTTAACTCTAAGTGAAATTAAAGATAATAACTAAACAGTTAAATAAATAACTATAAATGAAAATTTGTGGCATATACCTATAAGCTTTTTATACCGAAAGGTACTTAATTACTTCACTTATATACAAAATACAAGGTTTAATGTTCGCAAGAGCATGTACGCAGTTGAGATACAAATTACTAGTCATTGTTTTGCTTAAGGGATTCAGGTGTTTTTTTTAAGTGGAAAGTAGCAAAGTATTTTTTAATTACTTATTGATACCTAAAAACCTACAAAAATATGATTAATAAATGAGTTGCCGTTTCGTCCTTAAACATATTATTAATATATATTTTGAATTATATTGTTCTCACACAAATTACCGTCAAAAACTAAATAATGTATTAGATAAGTACTTATGAATTTTGTTAAGGCACTATAAACTAATGGCTTCTGACAGTTGCGTGACCTTTTTAAATAATCAAAGTTAACAGTTTTTCCTATTATGTAAAATATATAAAAGGAGTTTCATAAATTATTACACTTTGACAGGGCCTTCTGTGATGCTTTGGTAAACATTAAGATCATAACTCAGTTCATATTGCCGTGATTTTCAACTTGAAAATTGAACTCACTTAAGTGAGTTTTGTCCTGTAGCGTTGTCCGTCACATGCGTAGAAAGCACGCTAAATATTAGATGTAATTATAATATTAGGATTTGTACTTGTAGGAACATTTTTGATTTCCTCCTAATTTTTTTTCTAGATGTACAGTGACCATGACCTATGCAATTCAGTCTTTATATTGGATCCAAAAAAAACGTCTTTCAACATAAGGAAGGCATTGTGACATTTGAACACGAAAATAGGTACCCATATCAATCTAATCTACCACTAGACTGGACCTACCTACTCACTTACGTTCCATAAATAATTTATCGAGCAAGACCCGAAACCAGTTTGAATATTTTAATTTATAGATATAAATACTATATTAATTAAAGAAAACGCTCTACTTGCATTAAAATTTAGCCATTCTGCATTCCTTTACACTGCAATAATTAGATCCAAAGGTAAACTAGGCAGGCAGCCAATTAAAATTGCCTCAATTATTTTGCCCACATTCTTCTACATTTAAATCGACGCCCTATAGTTAGAGCTATTAAAAGAAGAGTATATTTATACGTACATAATTATATATACACATTACGCTTTTATCCCGTATCAAAAATTATAATACCTACCTACCTTACATGCAAAGCTATTTAATTTGTTAAAATTAAATTTTGCTTTGAGAGCTCTGCCTTGTGAGTAAATGACATTAGATCCTTTATTCCGACCTCAGCACGACCAAAAAGAAAAACAAATAAATATTGCACAAAATTATCATAATACATCATCGTATTCTGTTTACACTCGGAACAAAATGCCATAGCCTGTTTTAATTGCCAAAGGAATTATTGTCGAGGTCGGACCCTTCATTGACTGGACTATGCACTTGTGTAACCGAGCTGACTAATAGAATCGCCTGGGCTATTATGTGGTTGACCAATTTGCCGGCATTAAGAGACTGTTGTCAGATCAATTGTGTCTTCCTCCTCGCATCGGTGGTATGCATGCCAGTTAATAGTGCTTAAGCGCACGGTTGTTTACAGGCCAAGTTCAAGCTCAAGAACATAGTGGTATGTTTCTGTAAATGAGGTTGAGTTTCCAGCACAGAGTTTAATCAAAGTAGCTCTGTTTTAAGGGTTGTTTAGTTTTCGTTAAAGTACAGGTTGCTGTCATTTTCTTTTTCTTTTCATGTGGGACACTGAGTCGTTCAAAGACCCGATGAACTGTGTATATTTCATTCGCATTGAAATCGAACTGTATTAATAAAAACTTACTTTAATATCTGCGTAGATCGTAGTTTTATTTTAATAATTAAGCAATTATAAAGGTTGCAATAGCTAAAGCGCTGACCTGACTGAAGTTCATTGGAATTATGTTTTCAATTTTCCTGTATCAGAATGTAACATATTTTACTACTAACTAATCAGATTGTATACATTATAATTAGTAACTGCAATTATAAATAGTTGACGACCGATGTGGCGCAGTGGTAGCGCGACTGCCTTTGACGCAGAAGGTCCCGAGTTCGATTCTCGGTGGGTCACTCACATAGTTGATATTTATCTCTTTGTGAATTTGTTCCCAGTCTGGTTAGGACATTGCGGGCTGAACCACCCGATTGTCCGTAAATAAGATGGTTCCGTGTTTCGGATGGCACGTTAAGCCGTAGGTCCCGGTTGCTGTCTACAATTACTTAGACGGCGGTCGTTACACGACCATGTTAGAAGCCTGCTACTTATAGAAGGCAGTTGAAAAATTCTGACACTAGGGTTCATCGGGTCGCTGGGCGATTTGGTGTCCCACACGAAAAGAGAAGAGTAACTGCAATGAAAAGAATCAACATTTTTTAACCTACAGGTTTTTACAAACAGCTCCTTCCAGTTCCTATTAGTAATATAATAACTACCCACACACATATATCATACTTTTATTGCTTATGGATATAGAATCCAGTACTGCTAACTAAACATAATGTCAAAAGCCCGCCCATGGAACTGAACAAGTTTCCCCAATAAACATAGGTCAAAATATGAAAACTTTGGACGACACATACAACCTGACCTACATTTTTATGGGAGGTCTAACATCCGTAAGGGACAAAGGCGTGATTTATATATGTATGTCTTACATTTTTTTTTCATAGTTCGACCTATATTCCTTGGGGAAAGTCGTTCAGTTTAATGAGCTGATATGAATCAGCTCATTAAACTGAACGACGACCCTTGAGAGGAAGTTAGTACTTTTACTAACAACCTCTATAGATAGCTTATTATTAGCGAAGATCGAACCAATACAATTCCTAGAACTAGAATTGATTCCAACAATACGCTCAGAGAAGATAATATGAAAAGTCGCATATCGACTTCGCTGTAATGTGAGTAAGGCACATCCCACATTCACAGAATTAGAAATCAACCTGCTATTTACAGCAACGAAATCCTCCAGCAACCCTTTCTCGGCAACAATGGCAGAATCAGGCATAATACATTAGTAAATCTCGATTTCCCCAAATTATTTAACATTCTTGACAAAGGAGTTACACTCTGCCACAGTCCCGGTTCGTCATAAAAAATATCCATACAAAGATTTTGCCTACTACCCGAGTGTTAAACTGCCATGTGATGCCGGCTTAGAACAGCATCACCCCATTGCCTACTCGTGGTTGTCATAAGAGGCGACTAAGGGGCTTGAAGGTTTCAGGTGTATGACAACTTTTAGGCGACAGGCTGACAGCTTGTCACTATACACAAATTATCTCAAACGCCCCTCTATATTTGTCAGACGCGGAGATAGCGAACATATTTTTAAGGCCGTTAAAGCTCTGCCTGCCCCGTAAGGGATATAAGCGTGATATATATATGTATGTGTGATTTAAATAAAAATAATATAAATATTGTCTTACCCCACGTCTAAAAAAAAAATGGGAAAATAAGGGCATTGCCGTCGGTGAGGCGAGGCTCACGAACCTTCGCTTCGCCGACGATATTGTCTTGTTTTCTTCAACAGCCTCTGACCTACAACAAATGCTTCAAGATCTAAGCAGGGCAAGCTTTGAGGTTGGACTGAAGATGAATATGTCGAAGACCAAGCTGATGACAAACGGTGTTGAGCACAGCGTAGAAGTGGATGGCGACAATACAATTTGCTACTTTACTAAATTGCATATGTCAATGGGTTACTTGGGCCAAATAGTCTCCTTCCAGTCCATACAGGATAAAGAAGTCGAAAGACGTATCGAAAACGCCTGGAGGAGCTATTGGTCCATGAAAGAGCTTATGAAGGGCACCCTTCCATTGACACTCAAGCGCAAACTCATGGACATGTGCATTCTTCCCATCCTTACCTACGGGGCTCAAACTTGGTCTCTGACTGACATCCAGAAGTCCAAACTCATGGTCTGCCAACGAAATATGGAGCGCAGCATACTCGGGGTCAGGCTTCTAGACCGAGTCAGAAACACAACACTGCGTTCCCGTACACAAATTGTCGATGTAGGTCAGAAGGCAGCATTTTTAAAATGGGATTGGGCTGGTCACATCGCCAGGATGCCGAATGAACTTTGGGCAAAAACATGCACAATTTGGGTCCCTCCTAACGCTAAGCGGGCGCGCGGTAGACCTCGAAAAAGATGGAAAGACGAGATACATGCGCAAGACCGGAATGGGATGGAGACGGCCCAAAATAGGGAAAAATGGAAGAAAGGGAGGGAGGCCTTTGCCCTGCAGTGGGACGACAGTGGCTAATAATAATAATAATAATAACCCGCGTCTAAATTCTTTGTAATCACACCGTCAGTTTCCATGTAACACCATGATAAGATAACACTCAATAAAACTGCTACATATAATTAAATTAGTGCCTCACCCAGAGGTTGCACTTTATGCTAATCGGTTGCACACACACACACACACACACACAAATCACGCCTATATCCCTGGCGGGGTAGGCAGAGCGTCAACAACCGTAAAATTACGGTCGTTATCGCCACGTCTGACAAATGTTTGAGGGTCGTTTCAGATAAGCCGTGCATTACTATAGTGACAGGTTGTCAGCCTGTCGCCTAAAATTGCAATACACTTGAACCCCTCTAATCCCTTAGTCGATTTCTACGACACCCACGGGAAAGAAATGGGGTGATGCTATTCTAAGCCGGCATCACACGGCATAATCGGTTGCAAGTTGGAATAAGATGTTTCCCGGGATAATTTATACACACACATTAATATTCCTCTTAAATTATATTTAAAAAGCCGAATCGAAACCAGTTCTGTGTTTTGGAAGGAGAAAGCGGTGTCCATTGATTCCTACGTCCCGGGTACAATTTTAGTACTTGCTTCACTGTTTAAATAATATGTATGGCTGTTATTTAGAAGCAAAAGGTATAACTTTTTAAGCGCTCGCGATTGTTTTCACACATTTTTATAGTTAACGTCCGGTCAAAGAATAATCCGTTTCTATTACCATAAAAATATCGTAAGTGACCCGGGATAAAAAGCTTAAGGTAGATCATGAGGAAGTGGGTATTTTCGAACATCATAGCTCTGTGCCATACCAGGGTTTGATTTTTGTGACGTACCGGAGCCGTGGTAAACTGGGTCAAACTTCACTAAAGAACTCTGTACGGTTTTGTGGATCTTTACAAATGATACTGCTACAATCGCATTATTAATCAGACTTAAAGCCTTAGACGCGATTTTGTCATCCGGCCCTTCTAATCTCGACTTATTTACTCAAAGCCCCCTTTAGATCTTCATTCTTTCCCCTTAGATGTCGATTATCTTGATCTATCGCGTAATTTGTAACTTAAAGGCGAAATGGGAAGATCTTTGTCAGTTGTCCAATCCCACCAACCCAAGTCAAAGCCGGAAACTTTGATTTGTCAGTTTGGATTTGAAGCTTGATTGAGAATCTATGGCTAAGCTTAGAGCATTCATGTAAAAAGGCAGGATGCAGTGAATTACCGAGAAAATTTAGCTGTTAATTTAGCTTACAACAACTTGACAACCACATACAAAATGGCACCAGTCAGTTTCATATAACGCGCTGGGCAAATGAGCAGTGAATTCTGGCAGAGGGGTAAGCCCGGCTTGGGCCACTCCTTATATGAATATTCTATGATAGCTAAGCTTATTTAGTGTTGGACGTATTCTGGCTAAATGAACCCATGACATATGACTTAAGACGATGCCTGGTTTAGGCCATTTCACACATAAATATGTGTTCCCTATCGAGAAATGTTTTTAGAGCTGTTACTCATTTTCTATTGTCGATCGGTTTAAACTAGTGGCTCGCCCAGCATCTGCGCCCGCTGCAACTAATTTTTTCGTGGGAATGAGATGTTTTCTCAGCAAATATTATACATAAAAACCTTCCTCTTGAATCATTTTATATATTAAAAAACTGCAAAACAAAATCCGTGAAGCATACATACATAAATACATAGAGACACGAAAAGCAACTTTGCGATATATTAGCGCTCTGTCGTGCGTGAAGTGTGCGATCCGCCCTGGTGTATCTTGGAGAAGGCCTACGTCCAGCAGTGGATGTCAATAGGATGATGTAATGTGGATGCTATGATTTCATTCTTGAAAAATAAACCGGTTTGATGAACTCAGTAAAATCCGGATTTTGGTAGTTCCTATTTAATATCAAACAATACTAACTATGGTAATAGCCCGAGCGTCAAAATCGGTTCTTAGTATGGAGTCGAAATTTTCTTGCATCTGACATTCGCACACATGCGTTACGGATGCGCTAAAAATGAGCAGCAAAGCAACGGACGTCAAAAGTATGAGAACCGTCATAATGTATGTATTCACGTCGACAAAAGGCATCAGGTACGCTATAAAAGGTTTTAGCAAAAACCTGTTTCTTTTGGGTGAAACAAAAAACGGCAGATAGGTACTATGTAGGTAAGTAACTGAATGATATAAAGGTCAAACTTATGACGAGCTGGGGCATTTGTTAAAACAATATTTAATTGGATCTGCGCGTAAATACAGCAGAACTTAAATCATAGATTCATTTGTTTTATTTCAAAGATAAAGATTTTTTCATCATTTGAAAGATGCGATTCGAAAAAAGGTATAAATTATATATTATCATCTATGGAGTTAGAGCATTTTAGTCCTTAATCTTTGTTTAATCTTAATTTTAGTTACTAATCATCCTCATTATCATCATCATCATCATCTACTTTAGGACATTGCCCTTTTCAGTAGAGTATCCGCCAGCTTTCTCTGTCTTCTCCCTTGATCCCAGTAACGCCTTCTTGGTTTTCCCTTTCTTCTTCTTCCTTTATTGATTGTTTAAAAAAAAGAACTCCACTGATTAAATCGTCTGCCACAGACGTATTAGGCCAATTATGATTGGTTCAAAGCTTTCTACCATTGACGGGCTGATCACTAAGTACTACTTTTGGAGTTTTTGATTGATTCTCTATTATATTGAGACGTTCTTTTTAATATCACCTAAAATAAAACATGGCAACCAAGTTATTGGATGGAAAATTTGGAGCTAAAACTTAAAGCCCAAAAATTATCTCATTTATCACGTTACGTATAAAGCCATTGTTTTATTTGTGTGTAAAACAAACATAATGTATTCAAATAATACAAAGGCACCTATCAGGGATGTTATAGATATAAAATTTCGGTTACGGATTCGGATTTCGGATACGGATATTGGAAAAACATAAATTTTGGTTTCAGTTTCGGATATGAAAAAAAATCGGTTTATCAGTATGTTTCGGAAATTTTATTGCACTAACTAGCTTTTGATATGCACAGTAGAGAGACTTATCTCGCGTGCGAGTAGACTTCAGACATGTCAAATCGTATGGATTTTATCAAAACAAGTGAAGAATTTTGACATAAGGGTGTAGAGAAAACCGAAATTGCGGTGCGCCTCATAACTGGGTACCTAAGTATTGGTAAACGTAAAATTGCTAAGTACTGTGCCTATATAATAAACCAGATCATGTGTAATCATGTTTAAAAAATAACAAATCATAGCGGAGTAGTTGGGGTATCGTCCTTGTGTGAAATTATGCGAAACTTTTTTATGGGTTTCGGTAACCGAATTCCCGAATCGGTTACGGATATATTATTTTCATATCGGATATCCGATAGTTGTGGTTTCGGTTACGGGGCTCCATAACATCCCTGATACCTATCTATAAATACCAGAATTATGAACAAACATTCGTTTTTTGCGTACACTGTTTGTGCTGTGATTTCTTTCGCTGACGTAACTTATCGCTAAGACTACCAAAATCTAGTTGTAAGCTCTTCAAACATACATACTCATTCAGTTTTATCAAAACGTAGTAATGAAGTTTTTTGGGTTTTTCTGTCCGTCTAACGGATTTTTAAGGGGCTGAGTAGAGCTAAAAGCTACTTTTATAAGTGATTTCTACCCTAGATAAAATGCAGAAAATAAAAAGGTAATAATCTTCAGGATATTTGCTGTAGTGTTATTGTTTCCAAAACATGATATTAGTAATTTAGCTTGATAGAAAAACATCGTAAAGTTACCTCTAAAAATCTATTATATCGCAAACTGTACGAACAAAACCCACGCAATAATTAAGTGTTTATTATCAGAATGAGCGCCTTATAATACTCTATCGACATATTGTTTTTGATTTTCAAATTACTTATTTTTGACCGAGTTATCTTCGAAAATACGAAAATATCATTGAATCGGCAAGATTCCGTCCCGTTCGCACGCGCGCAGTTTGACATTTGTCAGAAACGGACCGGTTTTTAGCTCGTGTCAGCCTCTTAAGACAATTATAGAGGAAGAGTAGTATTATAATAAATACATGTCGGAAAAACGTCTCAGTCCCGAAGGAAAACGACTACCAATGAGAACAACCGTTGGGCGGACTGCTAGTTAGGTAGAAAGATTATACTTTTACCTACTTCAATGCCCGATTGACTAAAATATGTTTTTGTTACCTATTGTAGGTAGGTACTTAACAGTCATAGAAATAAACGGAACAAAATTTTTACCAAGTCCCTACGTGCTCATTTGGGGCAAATGAGAAAAAGACATCGTCGTTTTTGTCTGTCAAATTGATGTACCCATCGATTACAGAATTAGTTAGAAATCGATTTTTTTAGTACAAAAATGTAATATATTACGCACCTACGAATTTCTTAAAGACTTTTCATTCATCTTTTATTACTACAGCTACAAAGACCTACTGTTGATCATTGACCAACGATTTGCTCACTTACCACGCATGGATTGGCGAGCGCAATGCAAGGTGTTCAACGTATACTTTCGTTAGGTATCTAATTTTAGCAGTATTTTTAAGCGCGGGTAGGCTGTTTATTATTTTATGAAAATGCTGCTCAGCAAGCAAACACTTGATATTGATCTGGTATAAGGACCCCTGGGGACCTAAAAGGATCTCTACAAATCGCTTGATCTTACTCACTTGACCTTTGGTTGAAAAAGGTATCAAAAAGATACGTAAACACATAAAAATATCTAAAAGTAACATCGGCATCCGCCCCGCCGGGATTGATTCTTCTATTGTTAAGCAAATAACATGCAGAATGATAAAAATGCCGTGTGATGCCGGCTTAGAATAGCATCACCCCATTTCCTACCCGTGGGTGCCGTAAGAGGCGACTGAGGGCCTTGAGGGTTTCAGGTGTATTACAACTTTTAGGCGACAGGCTGACAACCTGACACTATAGTGATACACAAATTATCTCAAACGGCCCTCTATATTTGTCAGACGTGGCGATAGCGATCGTATTTTTACGGCCGTTAACGCTCTGCCTACCCCGTAAGGGATAAAGGCGTGATGTATGTATGATAAAAACAATATATCGACTGTGATTATTTGATAATTCGCTAGATGACTGGGTCATTAATGAAATACGATAGTAGTTTGCTTAAAGCTATTGTCCAAAAATACTACATACTCCAAGTATAGTTTTTAGAAATATTCAAAGTTTGAATTAACAAACAGAAAAATAATATAAAAGTAAGTGTTTTGACGCCAGCCAAACTACAGAGACATGACGTCTTCTCCTTGTATTTACATACAAAATATCGTTTTAAAAAGTAGCTCATTTGACCTGCCAGTCATTATGCCCATTCTATAATTACATTATATATATCACGCCTTTATCCCTTGCGGGGTAGGCAGAGCGTTAACTGCCGTAAGAATACGGTCGCTATCGCCACGTCTGACATTTGTGAGGATTGTTTTCCAAGGTTGTTTCAGAAAACATGTGTATCACTATAGTGACAGGTTGTCAGCCTGTCGCCTAAAAAATGTAATACACCAATACCCTCGAGTCCCTAAGTCGCCTCTTACGACACCCGCGGGTAGGATATGGGGTGATGCTATTCTAAGCCGGCATCACACATTCTATAATTATTGCGTTAAAAAGCCCCCATTTTGAGTTTATAAATGTATTTTACGAGGGCACCCCATAATGCCTACATCCATCCGTCTAGACGTTGCAACAGCCTGTTAAAAGAATTTACTTGTCCACATACTCTCTCACTTTTCAAGTAGACTCTCGAAAAACATAACCCTCTTCTGCGACACTAGGGTAAAAGTTTATGCAGGGTGTATACATATTAAGTAGCTGCAAATATTTTAAGGGTCGAATCAGCTCATGAAACTGAACAACTTTCCCCAAGGAACACAGGTCGAAATATGAGAAAAAAATTTTAGACCTCCCATACAAAATTACCAACCAACCAAGTCAATTTGTATGGGAAGCCCAAAAAATTTTCTCATATTTCGACCTATATTTCTTGAGCTCAGAACGGTTCGCCGAAAAACCTTTCAACGATATCACTGTCTTACGAAAGCATAATTCGTCGATATCATGGTTTGCCGATAGCACTGTTTGCCGTATCATAGTTTGCCGACAGCACGGTTCGCCGAAATAATTATTCACCGTTAACACTATTGGCCTTTCTCCGATTTGCCGAGTGTATAGTTTGCCGGAGACATGATTTGCCGACGGCTCCATTCCATACATGCATACTAATATTATAAATGCGAAGGTTTTTGTCACCACTCGAGGGTTAGGAGTAGGTACCTGAAGTAGACCACCAGGAGCGTCACCAGGAGCCCACCTAAACTATTGGAGATACAGGTATGACTGACACCAAGGCAAAAGTTGTTCAGCTTGATGGGTAGCTTCTGCTGGCATATATACTTCGAAGGTTTGGAGTACCTGATGTAGACCACCAGGTACACCACCAAAAGCCCACCTAAACTATTGGAGATACAGGTATGGCACCAAAGCAAAAGTTGTTCAGCTTAATGGGTAGCTTCTACATTAGTTTAGGTGTCTTCTGGTGGTGCGCCTAGTGTTCTACATCAGGCACTCCAAACCTTCGAAATGTATTAGGTATGTGGCCCAGCTACCCATCAAACTGAACAACTTTTGCTTTGGTGCTAAATCGGTATCTCCAATAGTCTAGGTGGGCTCCTGGTGGTGTACATTAGGTACTCCAAACCTTCGAAGTATATATGCCAGCAGAAGCTACCCATCAAGCTGAACAACTTTTGCCTTGGTCTCATACCTGTATCTCCAATAGTTTAGGTGGGCTCCTGGTGACGCTCCTGGTGGTCTACTTCAGGTACCTACTCCTAACCCTCGAGTGGTGACAAAAACCTTCGCATTTATAATATTAGTATGCATGTATGGAATGGAGCCGTCGGCGAATCATGTTTTCGGCAAACTATACACTCGGCAAATCGGAGAAAGGCCAATAGTGTTAACGGTGAATAATTATTTCGGTGAACCGTGCTATCGGCAAACTATGATACGGCAAACAGTGCTATCGGCAAACCATGATATCGACGAACTATGCTTTCGTAAGACAGTGATATCGTTGAAAGGTTTTTCGGCGAACCGTTCTGAGCTCATATTTCGAGCTTGGGGAAATTTGTTTAGTTTCATGGGCCGATTCACCCCTTAAAATATTTGCAGCTAATATTTTTAAACCTTATATACTCGAAATTTCACTAACTGCAAAAGCCTAATTTATTTTATCACCTTGTCGTACCTATATGCGAGGAACAAATTTAATAAAACGGCTACCACTACGGAAATTAAGTAGATTTATCAAGTTAAGCAGAATTGGGTTCCCAATTTTTAGTTCACATTTACGCTTGGTGCTGGATTTTAATTCCATTTCCTGTACCTATTTTTAAATTCTTTTACCTTTTTTTATCATGTCCTCGGTTTGATAAAATGTCGTAAGTGAATAAATGAGACTTTTCGGTTAATTGAATTCAGGGATACGAAATCTTTTCAAGTCTCTGAAATAACATTTATTTAATGACTGATTTAGAATTTTAATCATACCTAAATATGTTTACTTAATACCATTTTTAAAGAGCCGCAGGTTCAAATTTGCCCGCGGTAGAAAAATTTGCAGTCGTTCCTAAAGATGCTTATTTGAATGGGGTAGGTACCTACTATGTAATATAAGTATTTGGTGCAAAAACTTGCCATACAAATTATCTTCAAATATTGATATTAACTATGTATTATAAAGGTACAAATCTTGAACAAAAAAATCCTTTAAGCAAAAAAAAATTTAGTAAGCAAGCAGTACTGACCAAAGTCATAGGTGAAGTAACTCAGCAAATACCTAATAATGAATTACGTCATCGCAATTGAACAAAAATGATGATAAATGATGATGACGATGCAATAGTGATGATCATTGCAATGACAATGAGCAAAAATGTTTCCGCCTCGTAATAATATGTTTACGTTTCGGATTTGCTCCAAAAGATAATTTTTGATCCATTTTATCTTTTTTTATGTAAAAAACATGACAATAAAATGGCGTTTTGTTACCTAAGAAGATAATATATTTCCTCGTACTTAAATATGTTTTTGCTTCTAGTATTCAATGCCTTTGTTTTAATGAAAAAATAAAGGCCTGGTGGTTGGCATCTACTTATTTGCCAAAAACGATTGAAATTTAGAACTTTTATTCAATTAGAATTGATTTTGGTATCGACAACTTACATTTTATTCGTAAACTAACATAATGCGCATGAATAAACAAAATATAAACTACATTTAGTATAATTATTTGGCAGTTAGCACTAAAATTGCTATGTAATGGTAGGTAACTCACATAGTGCAAAATTAGGATTTTATGGGCTGATAGCATCACTTGTCCAGATGGCGCTATTCAAATTGAGAAATTGTCAAATTGAGCTCTGAGCCCAGTCAAAACTATTGCCCCTATTTCATGGGATTATAATGCGTTCGGCGCTTTATTATTTTCATAATTAAAAATAAGATTTTATACAATTTCGTAAGTTAATTTATTCCCTCTATCTACAAGCTTGATCTACTAGGAAATAAATGACCAAAAAAATATTCAATTTTCTTAGTAATTATTTTAAAATATATAGGTAGTTTTAAAAAAATGTGTTTTGTGTTTTGCACCTGTTGTTTTCATCAAATAGATATGATGTACTTTATAATGATAAAATTTATAATGTCGTATCAATTTTATTGACTATAGATTTCTACAATAATATAATTGTTATTTAGGTGTGTTTGTGTAATTTAAATAAGTGTATAATATATTATCTAGCTACAGTGTCGAATGAAATTTTTTAATACTAAGTATTATGTGAAGAAGCAAACATTGTCTTAAGATAGGCAATTACTTACATTTATCTTTTCTTCAGTAGCTATCTTTGAAAATTTCCAAGTATTTACAATCGGTTATCACTCAAACATCAAGTATTTATCACTTCAGTAGTCAACAGAAAAAACACTAATTACTTACAAATTATCGTAAACCTAGACAATCTTATCAAAGTTCATCGATTATACTTCAAATTTTGTTCAAAACACTTCAACACCAAATTATTTTACACAATTTTTCGTCACTGTAAATCCCGAAACTGCACAAGCACAGCCAGACGGCTTCGAGGGCACAGTTTTAAATTATTTTCGCGTTGATTTTCCGAGCGCAGTTTTCGAACGCGCTGCCGACATACGTCTACTCTGGACGGTACTCGCGTGCCGACTGGCGCGCTAGTGTGGACGGACTTCGCGCAACGCACCTGTGGCTCGCTACGCTCGGTTTGAAAATCGAATTCAACGATTATTTTTGACCGGTATCTAATTGATAATCATTTTTAATTCAATTCATTCTTTTAGCATTGTTTCAGCTGGCGCCATTGTTTTCTTTGCTTTTTGAGGTCGAAAATCGAAAAATTTTTCGTACCCACATTATTACTTACATTCAATAATAATAATTATTTAAGTAATGAAAACATATGTTAATCATTGTAATTTTTAGTTTCATTAAATATGTGTGTTGTCTCAAGGCCAGTCAGTTTGACTTAGATTAAATTAATTTTATTTGCATAAGAGCGTTGAATTGTTTGTATTTATTTTTTCAAACACAGAATTAACATAACACGTTTTATTTCTTTAACTATCTCGATATGGAAGCATTCATTCATAACCTACATCAATTTTATTCATTTTGAATAATAAATTCGACACAATTATTTATTCAGAGTACGTTAATAAAAGCTATCCATCAACCGCTTAACACGAAAAAGGCGTAAGTGCATTTACGTCATTTATCATTTTCTTTTTATTGCCGAGTTTTTTTATGACTTTGGAGTGATCATTGTTGATTTACATGTGATAATGGGGCTAATATCGTTATTGCATGTCGGTCGGCCTATGTGTTTAACCACCACTAAATATGTAATTTGTTTTGATCTAAAGCCGTTTAATATTTTAGGAGGGGTTATGGTTACTTTTATCACAATAGTGCTTTTATTTGAAAAATAAGGGGTCGCATTTCCTTACTCTTCTTTTATATAAGGTATAAAAGTATTAGCTGTAAATATTTTAAGGTGTGAATCAGCCCATAAATTGAAAAACTTTCCCTAAGAAACATAGATCGAATTAATAAAAATAAATTTGGACCTCCATTACAAAATTTCCAACCGATTGAGACAATTAAGTTTCATGGCTGGTTCACCTCTTGAAATATTTGCCGCAATTTTTTTTACACCCTGTATCAATCTACTCTACGAATCTATTTGTTTTGGTATTTTAGTATGTACGTTTACTATTAAATATAATTATTACGTAATTTTAAGGAATCCTAGGTTGATATGTATTGCTGCCGCTGCTTATAGTGTGT
Source organism: Keiferia lycopersicella (assembly GCA_029255805.1). Lineage (NCBI taxonomy): Eukaryota > Metazoa > Arthropoda > Insecta > Lepidoptera > Gelechiidae > Keiferia > Keiferia lycopersicella. The sequence continues at coordinate 4,418,069 of JARACZ010000028.1, forward strand.
GCTTTTGCACTTCTGTTTTTAGTTGGCCTCCTTTGCTTATATTATTGTATTTGTTTTTGTATCTGTATAATGTTATGTTTTAATATGAGCAATAAAATTCTATCTGTCTATTTAATAATGAAATAATCTAGGTACTTTAATGTATTTTAATTTCATTAGTTCACCTGCGTATGACATTCCTTGCGTATTGTCATATCTGGCAAGTTGGCAACACATGAAGACAGTCAGACGGACAAAAAACGCAAAAAGATGCTGCATTTCATAATATAATTACGTATTGACAATTGACACTTTTCATTCATAAGGAAAATGATGATGTTTTATTTATTTTGATGTTGTGGTACAACCTTAGGGTACAATACAACCAAGTGATCACATTATACAGGGTGTAAGGAAAAGTGGGTACTAACTTTCTTTCAAGCGATGAAACAGCCCATGAAACTGAATAACTTTCCCCAAAGGAACATAAGTCGAAATATGAAAAAAAAATTATCTTCCGGTACAAAATGTACCACACGAATGAGTTAATATTTATTATTATTGTTGAACACATTTCCACCAGGCACGACCCGAGGCGGCCTTTTTGACGATTAATCTTAGTGCAAGAAGAAGAAGTTTCTAAGTTCACATTTAACTTTAATTAGGTACGTTTAATAATTTATTAACTAATAGGTATTAATAAATCCATTATAAGCTCTGTATAAATTTTGAATTTGTTTATAATATTTGTTTTATAAATTATTATAGGTATATTAGTATGTTGTACACGTCAACTGCCTCACTTTATGCCATCTCACTACCCTAGGTCTGCTGGAAGAGATTTCTTTTTAGAAATAAGCTGACCTGTTGTGTATAGTTCTTAATGTTATGTCCTTTGTGTTATATTGTGTACAATAAATGGTTAAATAAATAAAATAAAGAAATTATTTTTTTTCATATTTCGAACCAGAGCTCAGAACGGTTCGCCGGAAAACCTTTCAACGATGTCACTGTCTTACGAAAGCATAATTCGTCGATATCATGGTTTGCCGATAGCATTGTTTGCCGTATCATAGTTTGCCGACTGCACGGTTCACCGAAACAATTATTCACCGTTAACACTATTGGCCTTTCTCCGATTTGCCGAGTGTATAGTTTGCCGATGACATGATTTGTCGACGGCTCGATTCCATACATGCATACTTGTATTATAAATGCGAAGGTTTTTGTCACCACTCGAGGGTCTGGAGTAGGTACCTGAAGTAGACCACCAGGAGTGCTACCAGGAGCCCACCTAAACTATACGAAATACTAATACTAATATGGCACCAAAGCAAAAGTAGTTCAGCTTGATGGGTAGCTTCTGCTGGCATATACATTTCGAAGGTTTGGAGTACCTGATGTGGACCACCAGGTACACCACCAGGAGCCCACCTAGACTATTAGAGGTACAGATATGGCACCAAAGCAAAAGTTGTTCAGCTTGATGAGTAGTTCCTGCTGGCATATACACTTCAAAGGTTTGCAGTACCTGATGTACACCATCAGGAGCTCACCTAATTTAGTGGAAATACAGATATAGCACCAAAGCAAAAGTTGTTCAGCTTGATGGATAGCTGGGTCACATAATACATTTCGAAGGTTTGGAGTACCCGATGTAGAACAGTAGGCGCACCACCAGAAGACACGTAAACTATTGGAGAAGCTACCCATCAAGCTGAACAATTTTTGCTTTGGTGCTATGTCTGCTTCTCCAATAGTTTAGGTGGGCATCTAGTGGTACACCTGATGATCTACATTAGGTACTCCAAACCTTCGAAGTGTATATGCCAGCAGAAACTACCTATCAAGCTGAACAACTTTTGCTTTGGTGCCATATCTGTAATTTCAATAGTCTAGGTGGGCTTCTGTTTTAGTGCACCAGCACCTGGCGGTCTACATCAGGTACTCCAAACCTTCGAAATGTATATGCCAGCAGAAGCTACCCATCAAGCTGAACTACTTTTGCTTTGGTGCCATATTAGTATTTCGTATAGTTTAGGTGGGCTCCTGGTAGCACTCCTGGTGGTCTACTTCAGGTACCTACTCCAGACCCTCGAGTGGTGACAAAAACCTTCGCATTTATAAAGATAAAGATAAAGATAAAGATATTTATTTGCTTTTAGACATGGTAAAAAAAGGTTCTTACAATATTTGTTAAATTAGTAACACATATCTAGCCTATGTTAGTTATAAGCATGCAAATATTTATTTATGTACCTACCTATCTAAAACAAGTTTTATGCCTGTGAGTTACTACAATCTAAACAATTTCGTATCTTATGCTCCACAAGTTCTTTAACAGAATAAAAAAGATGTTGCATTAGCCATTTTTTCAGTGCCTTTTTAAATACATGTTTTAAAGATATTGATGTGATATGGCTTGGTAGTTTATTCCAAATCGTCCTGCACATAGCATAACAATTTTTCTTAAATCTGCTACTTTTTGGAATGACATCAAGTATTAAAGTATTAGTATTCCTGAGGTTTCGCGATGTGACATCGTTTGTTTTAAGAAAGATGTGGGCATTCTGTTTCACAAATATGGCTGCCTCCATTATATATAAGCAAGGCAAAGGTAATATATTTAATGATTTAAAAAGTGGCTTACATGAAACGTCGGGTGCTATACCCAATATAGAGCGGACGCATTTTTTTTGTGCAATGAATGCTTTCGTGACGTCTGTACTGTTTCCCCATATCAGCACACCATATCTCAAAACTGACTCTACGTATGCAAAATAGGCTGTGACTGCTATTTCTTTGCTGGCCACTCTCTTTAATCTACCTAGAGCATACGAAAAACTATTCAACTTATTACAGACTCGATCGATATGGTTTTTCCAATTTAATTTATTATCAATATTAATTCCTAAAAACTTTGTACTGTCAATATTTTTAACAATAGACTTATTATACGTTATATTTAAATTGTTTATGTCATTAAAATTGAGATAATTGGTTTTACTAATATTAATATTTAAATTATTGCTAATTAGCCATTTTATCATAGATATTAACACATTATTAATTTCAGATTCATGAAATGTCAAAGAGCGATTTTTTGGTGTAGAAATAATAATTGTAATGTCATCTGCAAATAGAATTGATTTGTAATTTGTGATGTCAATAATATCATTAATATAAATTAAAAATAGTAGAGGTCCAAGAACACTACCTTGAGGTACGCCATATTTGTTTATTTTATATTCGGATCTTTGTGCAGTTAATGTCTTTTTTGAGTCAATTTTCGTTATTTCAACTGATTGTGTTCTATTTTCAAGGTATGTTTTGATCCATTCATAAGCTGGGCCTCGTATTCCATATTTTTCTAATTTTGACATAAGTAATTTATGTGATACGAAGTCAAATGCTTTTGTCATGTCAAGAAATAAAGCAGTGACGTAATTTTTATCATTGATTTTATGAAGAATTTCATTTACTAGGTTAAATGTAGCCAGCAAAGTTGACTTATCTTTTTGAAATCCATATTGATTTTTTGTAATAACATTATATTTTTCAAAGAAAGAACTCAATTTGACATACATTACTTTTTCGAATATTTTGGAGATTATTGGTATAAGAGTTACTGGTCTGTAATTGTCCATATTGGTCTTATCCCCTTTTTTATATACTGGTTTGACAATACTTGTTTTTAACCTATCAGGGAATTTACCTGTTTGCATCGAAAGATTAACCAGGTATGACAGTACCTCACTTACCTCATTGCAACAAAATTTTAGAACTTTTGTACAAATTTCGTCATATCCCTCTGAGTTTGTATTATTCAAAGATTTAATATATTTTTCTATGTCATTTTTAGTAGTCGGCGTGAGGTAAATTGAATTATGCAAGTGAAATGAATTAGTATTTTTACAATTGTCATTTTCGGAATTAGTCAAGTTAATGAAATGGTTATTAAATATATTAGAAATTAATTGTGGGTCAGAAATTATTGAATTATTGTAAATAATTTTTTCTATGTTCCTAGAAATTATGTGGTTGTTTATTTCCTGATCGATAATATTCCAAGTAGCTCTACTTTTGTTTTTATGATTCTGTATGTATTTATTGTTAAGGTTTTTTTTTGCGGTGCAGATACACTTTTTTAAAGTTTTACTATAAACCCGGTACTTTTTTTTGTTTGCCGCAGTGTTGTGTGTATAACATAGAAAACGTAATTTTTTCTTAGTAATGCAGCATTTTTTTAACCCGTTCGTTATCCACTTCAGTTTAAATCTCGTGTTTATTTTAACCTTTGATTTTGGGAAACACATCTTGTAAAGGAGGCAAAATATGTCATGAAATTCGTCAAAGGCCGTGTTTATGTCGTTAAGCTCATACACACTTTGAAACGATAAACAATTTAAATACCTTTTGAATCGTACCATATTTTCTTCGGAATAGGACCTTTTAAATAAGAATAAAGTTTTAGGTATTGTTAGAGGGAGCTTAGATTCTAAACGCAAAAACTGTGCAGTCTCGTGGTCAGATAGGTAGAGAGGCATTACTTCACTACTTACATTTTTAATATTGCTTATAATTAAGTCTATACAGGATTTTCTTCGTGTCGGGACTGTGATATGTGAGTGGAGTTTATTGTTCTTTAACAAATTATATAATCTGGAGGACTCCCAACTCTGCTTTAATAAATTTATATTTAAGTCTCCGGCTAGTATAAGCTTTTTCTTTGGGTATTTACAACAAACTTTGTAGAGCAACAACTCAAGCTTTTTAAAAAATATTTTAAAATTATGCTTCCTATTATTGGATGGTCTATATATGCAAATAATTATAGTTTTAATTGACTGAATTAAAACTGCGCTACATTCAAAATAATTTCTGACTGAAACATTCTTAAAAATTTTCAGTTCCTCGAATTCAATACCCTGTTTAATAAGGATGCAAGAACCTCCTCTCCTTTTATTTCTGCAATAAGCGGAGGCTAACGTGTAGTTTGGTAGCTTCACGTTAGAGGTGTCACCTGGCTTTAAGAATGTTTCAGTTAAACATATAACTTCTGGGTTCGAGTATTCATTAATATCGTTAATTGTAATGGTCAAAACATCTACTTTTGATAATAATCCTTGGATATTTTGGTGCATAATCAAGAAACGTCGGTTATGTGAACATTTGTATATGATTCCATTATCAACGAAATAAATTTTTTGACATGTTAACTTGATTTCCTAAATTTAAGGTAAAAGTAGAGTTATAGTTATGTATATACAATATCTTATCTTTCAAGTCCTGAACTATTCTTCTCATGCCATTTTTGTTTATGTACTGTCTTGTTGAAAACATGTCAAAATTGTACTGTAAATTAAGGTTTGAATCCAAAAGGAAAGCATAGAGAAATTTTTCATTATCCAAATACAGACATGAATTAAATACTTCTATTCTACTATTAAATATTGTAGTATGAGGCCCATATTTATAAACTGGCGTACATATTATCATATTTGTGTGCTGGATTTTCATTGCACTCTCCTTTATTTTTTGCACAATGTCTTGGTTATTTTGAGTTTTGTAGAATTCTTCCTCTCCTATGAACAAAACACAATAATCTTCCAACGTATAGTTTCTGGTTAGTCCTTCCAAACGTCCCAATAGGTACTCAGTATTGGCCCTTGGATACCTAAAATGAACACAGTTGAAGTCATTGCCGAGCGCATCTATAATGAGCTCTGTTGTGCTCTGATTCCGTTGACTACTCACAAGGCATACACGATGTTTCTTAGGTAAGTCCAGATTTTCAATTTTTGGAATTTCATCGTAATGACAGGGATTATCCTGAAAGTCAGGTGAAAAGCCGGGGGATCTCATTTCTATCGAAGACTCTTCGTATAAAGTAGCCGGCATTGTTTTATTTCCTTTTTTTTTCTTGTTCTTTTTCTTTTTCGATATGATAGGCGCTGTGCAAAGTTGTTTTAGGGTGTCGAATTTCCTCTTGTACTCCGCTATTTCGTCTTTTAATCTGCAGTTTTCGGCCAATGTTGTTTCAATTTCTTGCTCAGCAGAATCAAGCTGATCTCCGAGTTGGATAACTTTTTCTCTTAACATTTCTAATTCACTCGTAATCATTAAACTGTTTAGCTCGGGGCAACTTCTTCTGAAACTCATCGATTGCTCGTTCGAATTAAATATATCACTATCTTCATTTTCAGATTCTAATGTCTCAGCTAAGGAGTCAAACGAGTTTTTGGTGTCCACATTCACCACATCCCTATTCACCTTTCTCTTTGTGATATTATCAGAGTCAATAACTGAGATTTGGAGTGAATGGAGAGAGTCGTTCGTTTGTAGTTCCTTACTTTTTGAGATTGACTCCATTTCTGTAGTTATGTTACTGTTCGTGTCAGTAATACTTCTCATAGACTCCGTAATATTGATCTGCCGCTTGGTAGCTATTTTCTCATTTTTGTGATTGGCTGGATTTTCTCTTTTGTGTAAAGGTGTACTAGACTTTTTCAAGCATTCCATGCATTTCCATTTTGCTCGTTTCGTTGATTCCATTAAAGTGTATCGCTTATAGGAAACACCAGAGCATTTTTCATTGTCCAAACAAAGGTATTTTTTACAGACAGAGCACTGAATGTACTCGTTCCTTTTGCAAACTGTTGAGCACTTAGAGCAGGTTTTTTTCAGTGGTGGCATTCTGAGGTTTGTGCAGGAACTCTTCGTAATAAAAAATCAACGCTAGTTAATAAGTGCCTGTTAAATTCGCTATTCAGCAACTTCGTATCTTATGTGTGGAGCGCCTGAGTAAAAGTTCGTAGCAATTCTTTGACTATACCAAAATTATGAATATTCCTTTCGATTAAATCTCACGCGAGTGTGCAGCAGTACTGTTGATTTAATTATTTGGTTTTAGGTAATAGAAAATAAAATAAAAATTCAAAACTCGATGTGCCGAGATTCGAACTCCAAAATTATGGATACGTTTTTCTAAAATAACTGCTCGGTGTTGCCACTAGGCTAACAGCACTTGTATGATGACAGCGAAAATACGGTGTCTCTTGTCAGTAGATTTATCGAAGTAGATCATGCACTATAGTTAATAGAGCCCGATGATAACCGAACCACACACGAATAGACACGATCCACAGTGGACCGATTTGCTCACAAATCTTAAGTACGTTAATGTCTAATATTTAAAATATTGCAATGTTTTGGAATTGAATAACAGTATTTCTTGTGTCTTTTCACAGATACTACATTAAATAATCACTGTCATGAGTTTGTATTGTTATTGCACTAGTATTTCTTAAATTATTACGAAAGTACAGTCACTGTCTTTTAGTTTGAATCACACGAACAAAGCAATGATTAAAATTGCCACAAACGTTTTTATACACTATTTACACCACTTCTAACATTTTTGACTAACTATAAATTCACTATGTTTATTTCGTCAATTTTAAAGTTTAAATTTATACGGAGCCGATGTTTCGTTCGCAGCGCTCTCGCTCACACTTAATACTAGTATGCATGTATGGAATCGAGCCGTCGGCAAATCATGTCATCGGCAAACTATACACTCGGCAAATCGGAGAAAGGCCAATAGTGTTAACGGTGAATAATTGTTTCGGTGAACCGTGCAGTCGGCAAACTATGATACGGCAAACAATGCTATCGGCAAACCATGATATCGACGAATTATGCTTTCGTAAGACAGTGATATCGTTGAAAGGTTTTTCGGCGAACCGTTCTGAGCTAACCGAGCCATCATGTTCCTTACGGAAAGTTGTTCAGTTTCATGGGCCGGTTCATCCCTTGAAAGGAAGTTAGTACTTTTGCTAACACCGTATATACATAATCCGCACTGCGGTTCCGGCCGCACTAGCGCGGGCTTGTGGCTACTCGTGCTGCTATTGTGTGTTTTGTGGCAGATTACACTATGTATGGCTTAAGCACGATCAAATGTTAGCGGTTTTCGGTAGGCATGGGTTTTTTAAAGTAAACACATTTCGTAAATTTTTGACTGTGAGTTGATAAACGACATCACCAAAGGACGTCATAATGTTTTTTTTATTTTATACCTTCGTCTTTTATGAAACAAAATAGTATCTTTTGTATTAGTATTGCCGCTCGCTTTACAAGTACTAAAGAGGTACAAAAACACAATAGGAGGTTTTCTTTTAGAGAAATAAAAAAAAAACTAGTAATTATTCCTAGAACTTTGTCGATGGCATTAAACCGATCATGTTACTAGATTCCAAAGCCATAAGACTAAAAAAAAAACAATATCAATGTGACAATCAAGTTCCCTTCAAGTTCAACTTGCACGTAGCCAATTTAAATATTAACGATAAAGTTACGTACCTACTAGAATAAAAATAACAAAAGCCTCCCCTAAACATTTCCTCCTTGTCCTGCAAGCACAGCATTTCCCCGCGGACTTGACCACTGGGTCCCAAGTCTGCAATTTTTTTGTCATTCGCCCACGACCGTCGAAACTCAACTGACATCCCATTGCCATTGTGATTTTGTATACTTTAAACTGTGACATAAAATAGATTATGATTATGACACTACTAAAATCATCCGACTGAGATCCAATCGACATCCAGCTGAAACGATTTTCATTCAGCAATCGACTGTCCATCCCGCAGGGGGCCGTCCTACGCTGCGCCTGCCGGTACGTGGTCTCCACTCGAGAACTCTTCTGCTCCACCGGTTATCGGTCCTTCGAGTAATGTTGTCTGCCCATTGCCACTTACAAATTGACAATTAACACAGTGCCATTTAGCCCCAAACTAAGCAGAGCTTGAACTATAGGAACTAGAAAGCTGATGGTAATACTTATATACTTTTGTAAATAAATACATTGAAAACACCCAGACTCGACACATATATTTGAAAATTTACTTAACAAATATTTGTGTGAGGTGGCGATCGAACCCACTACCCTCGGCGTAGAAGGCAGGGGTACTATCCGCTACGCCATCGGGACAGTTTTTTAGCTTACTGTTTCTCTTAGCTCTTAGCTTAGATTTATGAAATAATAATTTGAATTTTATAAACCAACTTGAGATTTTACTGAAGCGTTCGTTTACTTATATTATTCATTGGCTTTACATCGAGACGCTCAGATTGATGTCTAGCGTCAAGGAAAGCAGTTATCAGGACTTTGAATAATAGACGCCCTTTTATGTTCCAACGAAGCGCTATCTATGCAGGGTGTAACTGTAGTATATGATGATGATTGATCCTTTGACTCCTCGTGGAGCACTATGCCTGAACAAACTTCCTTCAGACACTTCTATTTCGGGCTTTTTGTTTAGCTTCTGCCCATGTTGTTCCAGTAGATTTTGATTTGGAGACGATAGATCTATGTTGTATACGTATATACCAACAGAACCAAAAAAAATTGCAAATATTTTAAGGGGTGCACCAGCCCAGAGGCTAAATTGTTATTGTATCCCACTCGTGCCGCGTTTCTACTAGAAACAATAAAATAGTAATAAAAAGGAGAAAATTGTCAAACGCAATGTTTGTATGTTGTATTGTCATTGGTTTATTCATTAATTTGGTGACACTATCGTATTGTATTGTTACTGACATTCTAAAAGTATTCGTTGTGAATCTATTTAGAAAGAAACGATTGAAATCTTGAAATTTTGTAAAACTATGACGATCAAGAAGATACGAAAACACATAATTTGCCGTAAGTAGTTACTTATTTAGGAAATTTCTGCTAATGAAACTAAAGCACAAATAGGTATACCAAGAAATATCATAAAAAGTTTCACGCCGGTTTTACTGTCTGTAACTAAAGAAAACCTAATTATCTTTATAAAACATTTTATTTAGGAATTGATGGCGCGTCGAGGAAAGCAAGTTATCAGGACTGTGATTAATAGACGCTCTTTCTCCCCAGCGACGTTCTGTTGTGTATAGATTAGATAAGGGGTCAAAATAAATTTTGTATATTAAAGTTTCTAAGAAATCTTGCTACGGATAGGCCGTCTGAGCCACGGACAGATCGGTTAAATATGACATCAAAGTTCCAACATTGCATAAACTTTCTGTACTATTTTAACCTGCAAAAAAAACTCGAAGAGATTCTCAATTCACAGAAACCTTTTTATAGAGAATGTCAAATTACATTATACTTTAGTTCTTTAGTTTAGACTCACATTGTATGTAAAGTTTAGTTAATATAGATTTACAATAAATCACTTGAGAAATTTCAAGTTGAAGTAGGAGAACTAATTTTTTACCATCTAAAGAACTAAAGTATCATGTAATTTGACATTCTCTCTTCTCTAGCTGCGCCACTTAGTTCTCCTACTTTAACTTGAAATTTCTCAAGTGTTTTATTGTAAATCTATATTAATTAAACTTTACATAAACAAATATTTATATATTCAAAAATCCTCGAGTATTTGATGTTTTTCATCCCTAGGTACGGAACCTACTATTACCTAACCGCATTTATAGCTTGCTCACGTTTTTTTTTCATTCGCTAGTTACGGACGTGGGCGCTAAATTTTTATATTAATTCAACACCTATTCCAATAATATGTTACAGCCATTTATCAATGTCCAATGTTTTAGGGTGCCGTATTTTATCTAAGTAAGCTAGTACGTACGAGAAAATTACTTTTTTTTTAAAGCGAACCGTCTTCGACGGACGTAAAAAGTGAGAACCTGCATTTTTTTGGTTAATATGCCTAAAACCTTCTCCTAAGTCTGACAAATACTTTTCTGAAAACCGCATAAAATCGATTCATCCAAACGCGATATAATCGCTGACAAACATACATACATACAAACAGGTTATACTGAGATTCTCTTTTTTTTTGAAGTCGGTTAATAACGTGTTTGCGAGATTGTTTGGCAAGGTCCCGTCGAGGCGTCGGTGGCTCAGTAGCAGAACAAGACGTTGCCCTCGCACGGGTCCCGGGTTCGATCCTTGACTGTCATTTGTAAGTTTTCATGTTAGTCAGTGCATTATAATCTCTTTAAATGGGTAGGTTGACGCTATTGATAGTACTTTCCGGGATCAAACGGCCGAGGTTTTCTGCCCAATTTGAGCGACCCATGCAGTGACCACAAGTCTTCGCTATTTGCCGGACAAATAGGACTATTTCCGGGTGAGGGCCTCAGGGGTTACGGCTTAAGGGTTTGTTTACCCTATTTTAAGCTACAAAGACTTTGAATATGAATTGATTTATTGAATGGATTTGATTCAAATTGTAATACAAAAGAGCAAAAGGACAGGCGATGGCCACGACTGTCTTATAAGTCCCAGCATGCCCAAAAGAGTAAAACTTCTAAATTAGTTTAAATTACAATTTAGGGCTTGGTTGTTTCAACAGGTAACTACGAACTATTTCTTTGTATAGCACATTCAAAAAAAAAATTGTATAAGGCAAAATGCGTCCATTCGCCTTCTTGATGGTAGCGAAACGGCCTAGCCGTGCATTTCAACTATGGAACTTAAATTGGTTGACTTATAGTCTGTAAAATATAGGATGAACCCTGTGACGTTTGTGACCTTGGAGCAAATGCTATTAGATAAGTTCCATTTTTCTTTGTTTACTAGCATTTGTACTAGCACAGGGATCATCCTACATTTTACAGACTAAAGGGCTTGCAAAGCATGGCTCTTTTTAAGATCTGATGTCTTTTTCACTCGTTTTGGCCGGTTTGACATGAACATGTTTTTGGTGGGATTAATGATTTTTGACGTGACAATGGGCTTCATAAACCTTGACCTAAAAATATATTTTACTCTGTGACTTACAAATGAACTACCTCAGTAAAATGGACTGAAACAATAGTCATGTTCACATCTTTTCCTTTTACGGCGTACAATATTTTCGTACAGATAAATGTAACGGTCATACCACCCTTTTACGGCCGTAACGACCCATATAAAACAAGATAGACCTTTAAGGTTGATTCTTGTATGATGATAGAGTCAGGAAAATTGGAAGCATGTTGATAAGATAATTATTTCGACGACTCGGTATACACACACACACACACACACGCACGCACACATATATCACGTCTATAACCCTGGTGGGGTAGGCAGAGCGTCAACAACCGTAAAATTATGGTCGTTAACGCCACGTCTGAAAAATGTTTGAGGGTCGTTTCAGATAAGCCGTGCATTACTATAGTGACAGGTTGTCGCCTAAAATTGCAATACACATGAAACCCTCGAGCCCCTTAGTTTGTTTCTACGACGACATCCACGGGAAAAATTGGGGTGATGCTATTCTAAGCCGGCATCACACGGCAGTTTGAAAACTCGGTATCCCACACGAAAAGAAGAAGAAAACATTATATAGGGTTACATTTAATTAAGTACAAATATTTTAAGAGTGTTCTAGGCATAAAACTGAACAACTTTTGACTTGAACTTTTTTCAAAATATCTCTCTTTTCGTGTGGGACAACGAGTTGCCCAACAACCCAATGAAATATGAAACGTACTAAGTCCTTTAAATTGAACGTGGTCCACTAAAAGAGCTTTATTTAATTACAACGTGATGTCTCTATTGTTTCGGTACCGTTATCATCTGTAGGTAACCATTTTGTTTTACCAAAATGGAAAACAAATGAGTTCCAACCCGCTTTTGGGATTAACAAATGCGGCCAAAAGGTCGGATGTAACTAAGCACATTTTTGTTTCATATCAGTTTTATTTTGAGAATAGCAATGAATATTTTTTTGGGAATTTTCGAAACAATTTTTTTGATTGATGATGATGACTGGGGTAACGCAATTAATCATTTTACAGGTTCGTATGGTATTGTGTGATGCCGGCTTAGAATAGCATCACCCCATATCTTTTCCGTGGGTATCGTAAAAGGCGACTAAGGGATCTGAGGCTTGATGTGTATTGCAATATTAGGCGATAGGCTGACAACCTGTCACTACAGTAATACACTGTTTTCTGAAATTATCCTCGAACTCTTTCGGACATTTCGTAAATTATCGTTTTGTGACCGTTTACGCTCGACTTACTCCGCAAGGTATATAGGCGTGATTTATGTATATATGTATTGTATGGTACAGTGTGTTCGCAACATTAATAAGCGAAAATTTCCTGATGGTATATAAGGAGCGGATCCCTAATGCATTAATATGCGGAATTCTTCTGGATAACGTGGTAGTCAAAGACTGTCATTTCTACGGATGGTGGCTGTCACAATGGCAACTCGGTGCATCGGTGAGTGGTTCACCTACGTCATGGAGGATACACATTAGAGAAGAGTCGGTAGGACATAGAAAAAGCTACATCTTCTTAGCGTAAGATGAAACCAAAAAATACATATTTTGTCTTTGTATTGGCCTTCATCATATCTCTAAACATATTAATAACAAGATCCCGGAAACGGCTCCAAATATTTTTTTTATGTAGAGAGGATATTGCACATGCACACATCACGCCTTTATCCGTTGCGGGGTACGCAGAGCGTTAATGTCATTATCTCATTAAAAAGCGATCAATATCTATGTTTTTTTTTCAATACTGGTTTTTTATGAACGGCGTAAATAAAAACAAAAACGAACTAGTTCCACCTCCTGGCTTATTTTATTATCTAACAGCGTGGAATTTTCACGAAAAGCGTGATGAAGCTTCTGAAATGTATTGTGGTTTATTGTGCGGTATACTCTGTACTTGAAAGGGAATAACCTCACGCTCTCGGAAATCCAACATGATACTAATAATGCTCTCAGTTCAAACTGGAATGTATTTGTTAAATATGCACGAAATATTATTACGTTAGAACGTTTGGTTTGTTAATATAACAGGCTATTAAGGTAAAATGATTTTCAAGACTTACCTACACTGAGTACCAGCGTTTTCTTGTGAATATCCAAAAAATTTGCACTGCGCTCGCCAATCTGTCAGCCAAGCGTAGTGTAGCTTTCGTGTAGCCACAAACTAGAGATGTTATGCGCACGCAAAATGTATTTTTTTCTCTAGTATACGTGTACTTTAGAAGGCAGGCTGACAACCTGTCACTACAGTGATACACGGATGATCCGAAAGGGTCCTCAATTATTGTCAGACGTGGCGACAGCGGCTGTATTGATTAGCGGCCGTTAAAGCTCTGCCGTGTGATGCCGGCTCGGCCGTGTGATGCCGCCTTAGAATATCGGCCGTGTGATGCCGGCTTAGAATAGCATCACCCCACATCCTTCCCGCGGGTGTCGTAAGAGGCGACTAAGGGACTCGAGAGTATTAGTGTATTACAATTTTTAGGCGACAGGCTGACAACCTGTCACTATAGTGATACACATGCTTTCTGAAACAAACTTGGAAAACAACCCTCAAAAATGTCAGACGTGGCGATAGCGACCGTATTCTTACGGCCGTTAACGCTCTGCCTACCCCGCTAGGGATAAAGGCGTGATATATGAATGAATGAATAAAGCTCTGCCTACCCCGCAAGAGAGGAATGCGTCATATATGTATTTGTACCTAAAGTTAAAGTAGATAGACATGTTTATATAGTAGAGGCAGGCACCCTGTCTCCCTAATTTGTGGTAAAGTTGCCTGAAAGCTAAATAAGTAATTGTGTGTGAGTCCTATAAATACCTAGACAGCGAGATTCATACTGACATGTTTTTGCCAAGGCCCGTCTCATTTGGCTAAGGGTCGAATTAATCTTGTACGTAAACCCAACAAATGTGACTCCTTAGAAGAAAAAAACTGGTAGTGGAAATGACGTAGAATTTAGTATTTTGTTTATTTATCTATGTTTCGAATCTAAATAATCTGACTCTTTGCTGGATCCGCTATACCAATTGTATATTGGTATTGTGTGTTATATTGTGGCTATAATTTACTTGAGAGGAGCTATTACCAAGTCTTTTTATTGAATTTAAAAAACATCCTTACATCTTTTCTATCCTAACCTAACCTAACCCAAGAAATGTGACTCCTTAGAAGAAAAAAACTGGTAGTGGAAATGACGTAGAATTTAGTATTTTGTTTATTTATCTATGTTTCGAATCTAAATAATCTGACTCTTTGCTGGATCCGCTATACCAATTGTATATTGGTATTGTGTGTTATATTGTGGCTATAATTTACTCGAGAGGAGCTATTACCAAGTCTTTTTATTAAATTTAAAAAACATACTGACATCTTTTCTATCCTAACCTAACCTAACCCAAGAAATGTGACTCCTTAGAAGAAGAAAACTGGTAATGGAAATGACGTAGAATTTAGTATTTTATTTATTTACTTACGTCTCGGATCTAAATAATCTGACTCTTTGCTGGATGCGCTATACCAATTGTACATTGGTACTGTGTGTTCTATTGTGGCTATATACGTAATTTACTTGAGAAGAATTAATACCAAGTTGTTTATTAAATTTAAAAAACATACTTACATCTTTCGGTTAAAATGGCACTGTCACTTTTTTGTAAATAGATTAAGAAAAAGATAGCAGTTAATCTTAATTCACAAATCAGTCATTTTTAAACTAAACTTTAAAAATGTCTGATTTCTTCGGCATTTTGTACATTTATTTCTATATTCTAGTCACCATCTCTTTAATCTTTGCCTAATTTTGACAGACAACAAAAGCTTATAATATTATTCCTGATCATCTCTTATCCCCGTCCAAGTTTATTCAACTTTGTTTGTTAGTTGACCCGATGTGTTCCCTATTTTTAAGTTCAATAATTGTATTCGTAGATTGAATATTTTATAACTGTATCTTTTATGACAGTGCCATTTCTCGTCTCAGGCATTTTACAATTTCTATGCTTGGCTTTGACAGACTCGCTACGTGATGTAAGATTACATGGAGTGTGGCAGATAGTATTAAAACATAGCCTACCTTCAACCTACATTCGTACATAGGACCCTCAACATGTTTCGCTTGTGGTTATAAGTCTTGAAAAGGAATATTTTACTATTTTAGTTGGTAGTCTATGTACGAAAATGAAAGAGAATTTTAGAGAACACTACTATAGTACTAGGGATTTGGAAGAATTTTGGATGTAACAGATGACCAAGAGTATAAAAATCAAATATTATTTTTTTACCTTTTATTGTTCACAGTAAAAGACAATGGACATAGGACACAAGAAAAAAAAAATACACATCAGATAAACTTATTTCTAAAAATCTCTTCCAGCAAATAAAATATAATATTTAATCGTGATCTCGAAAACAGCTCTAATTATCTCTTCTGAAGGCAATATTGGTTACATTACAATTTTCAAAAGTTCCATCTCGTTTTTGGGAATTGTCTTTTATGAAAAACGCTACCTATTTATTTAGCTAGGTACATACCTACTGAACCTTTTAAATTGGATACCTAAGTACTCTTTACAATTTCAGGACTATTTTCTCAATGAATAGTAGGATTAGAAAAAATTACTCGAAATTTCAATCTTCAAAATGGCTGCCATCACACACGTGAATTCACCAATTCATTACAGTGTACCCAATCACTTTGGAAGGGTCTTCAAAGCAATGAAGTGATCTATAGATCTATAGCGGACTTATCACACCAGATCTTTACGTGTACTTATCAAGTACCTAGGTAGATTTATTATTATGAAGGCTTATAATGCCGTGTCGGCTTAGAATAGCATCACCCCATTTCTCAGCCGCGGGTATAGTATGAATCGACTAACTTTAGGACTTTAGGGTTGCAAATATTTTAAGAAGTGAGTCAGCCTATGAAACTGAACAACTCTACCCAAGAGACATAAGTAAAAAAAATATTGTTGGACCTCCCATACAAATCGACTTAGTCGGTTGGTAATTTTGTATCCATTTTTTTTTCATGTTTCGACTTATGTTCCTTGGGAAAAGTTAATTAGTTTTATTGGTTGGTTCATCCATTTAAATCTTTGAAGATTTTTTTTTAAATATTTTAATTTAATTATTTAAGTAATTAGTGTGATAAATGCATTATCATTATCAGCATTCATTATACCTAACTATAATTCATTAACTATAATGAAATGTCGTGAAAATACTTTAATTTTAAGAAAATATACCCAAGGTAGTCTGGATTGCCTGGCTGTCGAATAAGATGTGTAGATTTTCAAGTGCAAGTTCAGAATTAGGCTCTTTTCATACGTTCTCTTTCGATCAGCGCACTCGACCCTGTTTACCAACTCCAATAGCCATCTCTTTGAATAAATAATGAAACATGGAGGAAGCCAGGGATGGAATAATAATCGATTCTTAAATTAATCAGTTAAAAAAAAATATTGTTAATCGCTTAACTCATGCTAATACTCATGTTTGAAAATTTATAGTATAAGTATTCCTTTTTTTGCATTATGTTTTCGCAACAACGAATTTGGAATTTGCTTCATATCCATAAAAATTCACAATACCTTATTTTAGGCCTCCTGTAGGGACTTAATACTTTCTTTCGACGATCAGAGGCTTACATTATGGTTTCTTTTAATATGATATTTAAAACATTCTCGTTGCGTAATATCAAGTTAAACAGAAACATGGCGCCTCACACACTGGGAACGCGCCCCGACGCGTAGCGCGCAGCGGCAGATCCCGCGCGCGGCGACGGAGGAGCAGATCTGCTTCATCGCGCTGCTTGCTCCGCGTCTCCGCGCGGAGGGGCGTTGTACGACGGCCCCGCGCCAAACAAAGATCGCCGTGGTTCAAGCGGCACTGCGGAGCTAGTGTGTTATACCCCGCGGAGCGCCGATAAGCAGAATCTGCGCGCGCGACGCGCCACCACCGCGCGTTGACGCTTTGTCGGTGTGTTGTACTAGGCGGGTTTTCGATACGTACTGATGTACTTACATACAACTTTAAAATCTGCGCTCCCGCGCTACGCGACGGAGTGCGGTGCAGTGGGACAGCCGCCTAAGAAAAAATATTTTTAATCGATTTTTTCTGACAACAAATAATCGATAATTATGAAATCGATATTTTGTCACTAAATTCCCATCCCTTCATTAAGCCATAATGAATGGACATTCGGAAAATATCGATGTTTTCAATTCGCATACACGCCGAATTCAAATTGAAAAGGGCCCTCCAGTTCTGAGTGGTCCTCTGAAAATACATGTGTCGTACGTAACATTGTGCCCGAAAGAGCGAAATATCGGAAAGTACTCGATTTTCCTTTATTAAAGCGACGTTTTTTGAGTGCTGCTTTTTCCGTGGCCGTGTCATTTGTCAATGGCCATTGGGAAAATATCGATGTTTTCAATTCACATATATGCTGAAATTACGTAAAAGTTAATAAAAAATGGATTTGTTTATTATCGATATTTTTCTCGATCATTATAAAATCGATATTTTGTCACTAAATTCCCATCCCCGCATTAAGCTATACTGAATGGACATTCGGAAAATATCGATGTTTTCAATTCGCATACACGCCGAATTCAAATTGAAAAGGGCCCTCCAGTTCTGAGTGGTCCTCTGAAAATACATGTGTCGTACGTTACATTGTGCCCGAAAGAGCGAAATATCGGAAAGTACTCGATTTTCCTTTATTAAAGCGACGTTTTTTGAGTGCTGCTTTTTCCGTGGCCGTGTCATTTGTCAAAAAGATGGGTTGAAATTACTTGGGGCGTGTGTGGTGAAGAGTACGTGACTCAGCTTGGGCGCAGGCGGTGAGGATTCTAATATTTAAGATGTTTTCTACGCTGCCATATAAAAGGATATAAAAGACAGATTTTAGTTTAATTATAAACGATATTTAATAATATGAATATAACCTTTGCATTTTTCTGCTTGTTTATCTATAAAAAGTAATGAAATCTAGACCAAGTTGTGCCAAAACTGAGGTTCCTTATAGCTATTTTTTTATTATTAAATTTATACTGTATGACCTTAACGCGTGTGCAGAGGACGTATTTTATACTTTGTTTTTTATAGATAGTAAATTAACATTTAGCAGGGGTATTTTTTTTGAAAATCTTAAATAGTGATGGTAACTGTTGTTATCGCAAAGGATTATTTAAAATCTGTCTTTTAGCTACTACTAAATGACGCTCGTTCGAATGATGTAAACGCTCAGCAGTGATTTTCCATAGATCGGCGTAATAGTTATTTTTATTATGCACTGATCTCGACAGATGATTGGCACATTGAATAAGTAACACAAAATGTCAATTTAATATCTTAAAAAAATACAGTTTAGATCATTGTATGAAAATAGAAAAAAACTGCATTGCATACCTTCTATTTAAAACCGAATGATGATGTAATATGAAACATAAGAGAACAGTAAATAAATGAGATTCCGCTTGAGTAGATTTTTCAATGTAGTGCATGTCAAAACAAATTATCGTAAGAGTAGGGAAACGTCAAAACATGCCCGTTGGGAAATATTTTTTTACTCGGAAATAAATGGAAGATGTAGGTACACATATTTTCTAAAAATAAAATAAGAATCGCTTGTATCTGTCACTGTAAAATAACAAAGAACGCTAGGTTACAATATAATGTCAATTCGGTGAATTATATTAACTTTCTTTATTTAAAATAGCGTTGTTCTGAGAAGGATAGGAGATATCTATAAAGTATATTTGTATTAGCCGAGTGATGCCGGCTTGGAATAGCATCACCCCACCTCCTTCCCGCGGGTGTCGTAAGAGGCGACAAAAAGCTCGAGAGTATTGGTGTATTAAAATTTTTAGGCGACAGGCTGACAACCTGTCACTATAGTGATACACGTTTTCTGAAACAACCTCGGAAAACAATCCTAAAAATGTCAGACGTGGCGATACTGGCCGTATTTTTACGGCCGTTAACGCTCTGCCTACCCCGCAAGGGATAAACGCGTGATATATGTATGTATGTATGTCAAATAGGTTTAGAAAAATATAGGAGATATCCTTAAAGTATATTTGTAAAGTCGAGTGTGTAATTTGACAGTTAAGGGTTAACAGCTTCACACTGCTAAAATTGCAATCTATGAAAAATCTCGAATAAAAACTATAAACTTTTATAGTGGTAAATCATGTAAAGAAGTGTCGGGATCTGTTAACGAGGTTAGAAAACGTGGATGATATTTTTTAGACTAGTATTGGACCTCCAAGCTAAATCAGGTTACAATTATATTAAATTACGTAAAATTTAACTATTGTTTCTAGTGCACAATGATCAGAAACATCTTAGAATTCTAGAGTAATAGCCTGAGCTGCAGTGGCTGCAAAAAGGGACGAAGAGCTGTCCTTTTTGGCACGGTCTGGCAACACTTTGCATTAGGTTATCTGTCAATCCGAGAGCGTCTCGACTTTAAAAATAAACTACGTTACTACTAACTACGTTATGTTAAAAATATTTATAACTTCTCTTACATTTCTAGAGATTTAGTCGCCATCTTCTTATTGTCGCCCTATTTTAACATTACGCATTACCTATTCGTCAAATTGTAAGTTAATTTTTGTAGCAATCATCTCCTTTTTAACCTCCTCGTTAAATGACAATCTCTCGAAAAACATAACTATCCTTCTAAGGTAGTCGATTCAAAAAGGAAGGTTTTTTTTTTCTTCTCTTTTGTGTCAATGGTTGAACTATATCTTCTCCTGCCCGTGCTAGGCATCTTTTCTAAAAGGCATAATCACAAAAAATCGCAACCTTAAATTTTGAATTGTTTATGAATGCGGAGAGATTGTACCTAAGTACATCTACATCAAACAATCTTCTGTAACAAGCTGAAAAGCGCAATTTCATCCAAGTTATTACGATATCCCATCCACCTTATTAAGAATTTAATATCAGGAGAAATGAGGTAATTTATGACAAGGAAGTTGTAGTAATTATGGATGTATTATTAAAACACAAAGCTTGTGCTAATAATTCTGTTTTGAAAACTCATAATTACTTAAAGTTTGTTTTAAAAGAGTGTCTGTACTTAATAAAGCGAAAAATGTAAAAGATATTGTCTTTCTCTTTTTTACACCGAGTCGTCTAATGATCTATTGAACCCTAGTATCAGAATTTTTCAACCGCCTTCTACAAGTAGCAGGCTTCTGATATGGTTGTGTAACGACCGCTGTCGAAGTAATTCGGGCAGCAACCGGGACCTACGGCTTAACGTGCCATCTGATACACGGAATCATTTTTCTCTCGCACAATCGGATGGTTCAGCTCGAAATGTCCTAACAAGACTGGACCAAATTCACAAGGTGATAAATATCAACTTAGTGTGACCCACCGAGAACCGAACCAGGATTTTTCTGCGTCCAAGGCAGCTGCACTACCACTGCGTCACGTCAGCCTTGTACTACATTAATATCGGATCTTACAGCTATTGAAATTCTATCCCGGAAAATGAATCTCTTGAATGTGTGCTATTTCATATATGTGTGTATCAATATCCTGGTTTTATAATGTCCCATTGGCTCCGCAATGTTCATCGAATTTCATCTGTAGATTTGTAGCCTGTAGTTTTATCGCATAGGGCACTGATGTGATCCGGCGGCTCACGTGTAATCTTTGCCCTGTTTTGGGATGCGTGGATGCGAACGCTGAAAGATAAAAACCGAGGCGACCTTACATTAAGAAATCGGGAACGTTCTAAAGAAAGGTCAGGTCAAGAAATTTATTAAAAGCTTACATAACTCTAAGGCGCATCGCACACTTAGCGCACGACGGACCGCTAAAATATCGCAGGGGTCTGTCAGATCCATACTAAAAGTGTCATTCCCTATATTAAAACCGCTCAAACGCTGTCGACACAACGCTGTCGTCCGTCGAGTGCGGTTCTAGTAATGGGACTGACGTTTCTAGTATGGATCTGACAGACCGCTGCTGCGATATTTTTGCGCTCAGTCGTGCGTCAAGTGTGCGATCCGCCTAAGCCAGCATCATCCTGGGTACAGCAAAAAGACTCCGTTATGAGAATTTCAGTAAGGAAATAGACATCAGCTTGCCTTTGCGCCATCCAAACATGTTCTTCTCTCTTTTCGTGTGGGACACCGAGTCGTCCAACGACCCAGTAAACCCTAGTGTCAGAATTTTTCAACCGCCTTCCACAAGTAGCAAGCTTCTGACACGGTTGTGTAACGACCGCCGTCTAAGTGATCATAGACAGCAAACGGGACTTACGACTTAACGTGCCATCCGAAACACGGAACCATTTTTCTTACAGACAATTGGGTGGTTCAGCTCGCAATGTCCTAACTAGACTGATAACAAATTCACAAAATGATAAATATCAACTTTGTGAGTGACTCACCGAGAATCGAACCCAGAACCTTCTGCGTCAAAGGCAGTCGCACTACCACTGCGCCACATCGGTCGTAGCAAACATGGTAGGCACGGTAAATACCCTCTAAATGGGGAAGACCTGCGTCAAGCAGCGGACTGTTGATAAGATAAGGAGAGTGTATGTTTACATTCAATTTTAGTTTAATTTTAACTGTGTGTTTATATTTGGTTTGATAAATGAACGCCCCAGAATTTATTATCATTCGGAACGAGGGTCAGTGTCGCAGATTGTCCGTAAATCAATGTTATGTAGTGATACAATACTGTTACCAAGTCAATTAAAAGCCACGAAAAGGTCAATTGTTTGTTACCTAGATATTTTTCTACTGATCTAGATATTTTAGCCACTAAAGCCACTATCCCTTAGGAGGCATGTCGCCCACAAAATATGTGGTATTAAAAATCGTATACAGGGTTTAAGAGGCGGTGTAACGAAAACTTTGCAGGCAGGATCAGACCATGAAACTGAACAACTTTTTCTATGGGGGCTATGTTGGTAAACATAAAAAAAAAATTCGACCTTGAATACAAAATTCCCGATCAGCTGATTCACTTCACTGATCAGTAGACTGAATTTGTATAGAAACTCGAAAAAATATTTTTTCTTTACAACATAGCCCCCATAGAAAAAGTTGTTCAGTTTGATGGTCTGATCACGCCTGAAAAGTTTTCGTCCCTAACACTCCGTATAGGGGGGTTCGGGGGCGATAAATTGATCTAGATAGCTAGGTTTCATTTTTCAAAAATCATTCTGAACGGCAGAAAAAGCCGAGCAATACTCGGTCAATCAAGTGCTACCAGCTAAGTTTTAGATACAATGTATGGTAGAGAAAACACTGCAGTACAACAATGTGGTACCAAAAAATTTGTACCTAACAAAAGTAGTATTGCTTGATATTAAGTACGTATTCTAATCAATATTTTCGTAACATTGTCTATTTGCGCAGATTAATACAGAGTTTACTATCTTTTTTCATAATATTCAAAGATGAAGTGAAAAGATTCAGAAAATCACTATCATTTTGTACCTACTAATTCATAATTTATGCTACTGGGATTCTTTACATAAAAATATTTTACTGTAAGTATGATTTAAGAGTTTAAATAACAATCCAGATTCTCTTAAAATCCTTGTGCTTTGAAACCACTTTATCTTTAGTACTTTAGTAGTTCAGTTTTTACGATTTTCGTCTTTCGGCACTCTTTTATTAGGTCAGGGTAAGAACTGAACTTAATTACTTAGATATTGGCCCGCATGAGTACAAAAAGCTTATCGTAGAGGACGAAACTGATACCGAGTCGTCCTTAGACACTTATGAGACTTTTTGAAAGTATACATTGCCGTGTGATGCCAGCTTAGAATAGCATCACCCCATTTCTTTCCTGTGGATATCGTAGAAGCCGACTAAGGGATTTGCAATTTTAGGCGACAGGATGACAACTTGTCACTATAGTAACACACGACTTATATTTAGCGACCCTCAAACACTATCTTTCACTATCAAAATAGTTCGTATCTGTCATATTTATGTATGTATATTGAATATGTTTAGTTGCATGTTGTCTTGCATGGAGTACTGCTGTCACCTTTGGGATGGCTCGGCGAAATACCAACTTGCTGCACTGGATTCGGTGGAACGCAGAGCCAAGAGATTAATAGGCGATAAAAAACTGGTGGCGACCAAGCTTTACAGCCTGGCTCACCGCCGCAAGGTTGCTTGCCTATCGGTCTTCTATAGATTGTACTTCGGAGAGTGTGCGCGTGAGCTGCATGAGCTCATACCACCGTCTCCTTTCTTCCATCGGACATCTAGACGCATGGCCGGCTACCATCCGTTCTTAGTTGAAATACCCACATTACGCACTAAGCGCTTCAAATCATCTTTCATTATGCGCACGGCTAAAGAATGGAATTCCCTGTCTGCGTCAGCATTTCCGAGTGCATAAAACCTGAATCTCTTTAAGTCTAGAGTGAATGGGATCTTCTGGGCAGGCTCGCTCCACCGTGGATCCCGTCTCTGCTCTAGGGTAGGATTGGGGTCAGGAGTGGGCCAATCATAGATAATAAAAAAAAAATGTAGTAAGTATATCAGTATAATGATGTAAAATTTATATTTTAGTATATGTAGGTATTATTTATTATTTTTAAATACCGAATTTAGTATTAAATATTGTGCACGGTCATCAGCCTCACCTTATGCTATCTCTCTACCGTAGGACTGCTGGAAAAGATTTCTTTTTAGAAATAAGTAGAGCCTGTTGTGTTTTTTGTCTAAATGTGATTGTCCTGTGTTTTATCTTGTGTGCAATAAACAGTTGAATAAATAAATAAATAAATAAACATTTGTCAGACGTGGCGATGATGACCGTCATTTTACGGTTGTTCACTCTGCCTACCCCGCCAGAGATATAGGCATGATTTGTGTATGTATGTACGTATTCTAAGCCGGTAAAGGCGAGTAATTGACCGCAAAAAGAAGCTATTATGTTACCTTCTCCCAGAAACTTAGTTAAAGGACTCACATTTAGGAGAGTGAGGCAATATTTGCGCAAGATAAAATTACCCCTCAGCGTGGTCCTAAATAAATATACATAAAAATTAGAGCGGCAGTCAGTAGAATTCCAAGGTACATAAAATATCTGTCGTAGGTTAGTTAATATCTAGCCATTATTAGGTACATAAATGACTCCTACCTAAGCGAAATTTATTGTTATGATTTGTTGGAAATACGGAAAATATAGAATATCGTCTGAAACATTTATTCGAAACTAGCTGATGGTTTCCGCGAAATTGGTTTCGCCGATTAAAGAACCAAAAACTTTATGTTAAAACTTTTGATAGGTAGGTACCCGAAAATTTTATATTGCTGACTGCATATAATTTAAAAAAAAACATTGAATAAGGCTTATTCATGTACTTTAAGGCGGATCGCACACTTAATGCACGACGGAGCGTTAAGTTGGTTTCGCCGATCAAAGAAACAAAAACTTTATGTTAAAATTTTTAAAAGGTAGGTTTCCGAAAATTTCATTTTGCTGAGTGCATGTAATTAAAAAAATATATTAAATATGTGCTATTCATGTACTTCAAGGCGGATCGCACATGTAACGCACGAGCATGTAATAGCATCAGCCCAATTCTTCCCGTGGGTGTTGTAAGAACCAACTAAGGGACTAGAGGATTTCATGTGTATTAGCACGTATTACAACTCTAGGCGACAGGCTGACAACCTGTCACTACAGTGATACACGAATCATCTGAAGGTGCCCTCAATACTTGTCAGACGTGGCGATAACGACCGTAATTTTACGATCGTTAACGCTCTGCCTACCCCGCAAGGGATAAAGGCGTGATTTGTGTGTACAAACAAATCACGCCTTTATCCCTTGTGTGTAGATACACACACACACAACGTTTTTTTCTTTTTCTATAAATATCTACATGTACTGCACCTACTTTTGACTCTACCTGACTACGAAACTGCAATAAATCCCTGTGAAGGAACGAAAGTGGTTCACCAAGATTGGAGTGACGTCGCTAGCCACTTGCCGCCCGATGTCCCATTTAAATGCAAAGTGGAGACCAAATAGTTTCAAATTAGCAATCCTGCAGCGAGGTCGCTTTATTAAACACCACAGGCCAGTCGATCGGTGTTATTTTACTCCACTATTTACCGTTTTCCCGTGGGAAAAAATATTTTCCCGTGGTAAAAAGTAGTATATGTTACTCAAGGTTATTGTAGTTTTCGGTACTTGACTGAGTCGTTAATTATATACAAAAGTTTTTTGCTTTA
This sequence comes from Keiferia lycopersicella, assembly GCA_029255805.1. Taxonomy (NCBI): domain Eukaryota; kingdom Metazoa; phylum Arthropoda; class Insecta; order Lepidoptera; family Gelechiidae; genus Keiferia; species Keiferia lycopersicella. The sequence continues at coordinate 4,444,084 of JARACZ010000028.1, forward strand.
AACTTGTGGTGAAAAGTGGTATACTAGTGGTAGTGGTATTTTATAATTTTCACAATATTCAAAGTTTAAACTGAAAAACATACATAATTTTTCTGACGTCATCCATAATACTGAAATATGACGTCATATTTCAACATTTTCAAAAACTTTTTGGTCGTTTTGAATCACTTCATGGTTAGAAAATGGCCTTTTCTTTTTAAGCTGGCAACACACAGCAAAACAGCAAATTGTGCTTGTGAATCAGAGTCCGCATCTGCAGACATCACCGCAACACCCGTGACATTATTGCGGTAGCACCCCCTGGGAAGCGTACACAAAATAGAGCGAGGCGGTGGTGCCGTGAACAATATCTTATAAAAAAAAAAAACCGTGGGTGTCGCAAATGGCGATTAATGGATGAATACACACATATACATATCACGCCTTTATCCCTTGCGGGGTAGGCAGAGCGTCAACAACCGCGAAATTACAGTCGTTTTCGTCACGTCTGACAAAATGTTAGAGGATCGTTTCAGGTAATCCGTGAATTACTATAGGGACAGGTTGTCAGCCAGTCGCCTAAAATTGCAATACACATGAAACCCTCTAGTCCCTTAGTCGGTTTCTACGACACCCACGGGAAAGGAATGGGGTGATGCTATTCTAAGCCGGCATCACACGGCGGGATGAATCCAGGTGTGAATATCTACAATATGGCAATGCCCTCCAAATTCACATGTCCAGCAGTGGACTGTTGTGGCTCTACAGAAAGAAGATTAAACAATAAATAGTGCCGGCCGCCACCCTGCTCGTTTCTGGTTTCAGTCTTTATCCTATCTACAAGATCATACGCATAAGACCCCGCCGCCGCCACCGCTCCGCTCTACTTTGAGACCGCGTCCTAAGAGCGGAAACAGGGCGGGTGGCGTCTGTGGCTTTAGATAATGTTATCTGTTGTGGCCGGTCTACAAAATTTTTGGAACGTACTAAATAATATTATGAACACCTCCTTAAAGGAACAACCTGTAAATGGTTAACCTAAAATTATATAAGTTGATTTCTAACAAAAAATAACAGTAAATAAATAGCCTACCGATTCCTGCTATGTACTAATGAGTTTTTACTCACTTTCATTTACCAACTGCACTTACGGCGATGGAAAAACATTGTGATGAAACCCACATTCAAATAAAATTTGAATTCGGATGTTATTTGAATGTGACGTAACCTAGGATTAGGGGTAAGTTTCAGAAGTCATGTCGCTCTGTGTAAAAACTTGGTTCCACGTCAAATCCCCTTGGTTAGGTAGCCGACCGACCCTGACAGAGGACGGGATAAGGCAAAAAGAATGATGAATCCTAGAATTACTATTGTAGCGCATAACATGGATATTTGAGAGAATCATACAAGTAGGTACGAGTTCGTAAGTAAATATTATCAAAACGAAAATGAACATTCGAGGAATGAGATGAATACTAAATAATAATATAATTTCACTGATGTGGAAAAGACTTTGCTTGAACAGCTACAACAGAATTTCAGAAGATAGGTCAGTGGTAGTTTAAGTCGAGATTGTACGTACAGTCAAGCTTACGTCGTGTTAGATACTTGAACAGCCAATTTGAGAAAATGCGCGCACTGTGGTGCTGGCTTAGAATAGCATCACCCCTTTTCGGCCCATGGGTGTCGTAAGAAGCGACTAAGGGATGAAACCAGGGAATGGGCAGTAGTGTTCCCTGTGAATATTATCTACAACATCTTGCACTATGCTCGCCAATCCGCCTACCAAGTGTGGTGAGTGAGCAGTGGACTGTTGTGGCTGTAGAAGTAGAAGTAGCGCGCGGCATAAGGACGGTCCAAAGTCAAATTCAAATTCAATTCAAATTCCAACTGTATAATAGTACCACAAACCAAATATAAAGAAAATTATCTCTAAGCAATGTTGCCTAGGTATCATCAATACATTCCTTGTTGTCCTGAGATCACAGATTCAGTTAAAACTGCTCGCTATTGGTTGGCGTTACTGCCGGCGTCCATGCTCCCCTCATAGCGCGTTAGTTTCTCGCGATTTGTTGAAGAAACAGTCTTACGCCATCTCTTCTATGCATCAGCTTTGAGGTATCACACTGGACTCATACGACCATGACAGACAATTTAAATCAGTGTCTGAGGCAAGAGCATAGACCAGAGACGCCGGGTTTTAATGGGAAGTTGTCCTTCTCCAGGACCCTAGTTTGCTCGGGTCGGGTTACTCCTTCGCTTGTTATGACCCCCACGGGAAGAGATGGAGTGATGCTATTCTACTCTCTCTCTCTTTTCGTGTGGAACACCGGGTCGTCCAACGACTCAATGTACCCTAGTGTCAGAATTTTTCAACCCCCTTTCTACAAGTAGCCTGCACCACACGGCTTAGTGAATACGTCTGTGGTATTATAGTCTGGGGTTTTTTATTTCTTTATTTCAGAGCTAGCTAACCTAACCTAATCTAACCCAACCTGAGCTTGACTGTACAACAAAGTTACCACAGATTTGTAAAGGAAAAGCGGTAGAGTGGAAAATTGCCAGTACTTGATGTAGTAAAATGGGAGTTACTTCAAAACGCTGAGTTGAGAAAATTACTCGTTGCAAAGTTGCATCGTGCGCTCCATTCAAATCCGGGGGACGAATTGCACTGAATAACGTAATTTGAATCTGAATAAAGTTAGAATTTTTACACCGACCGGTCGGACACCGAGTCGTGAAACAACCCAATGAAGGAACATAGGTAGAAATTAAGAAAACCAAATTTGAACCTGCTATACAAAATACAGTTGGTAACCGACCAAGTTCATAGGAGGTTCAAAAAACATTTCTCTTATTTTGACCTTTGTTTCTTGGGGAAAGTCGTTCAGTTTCAGGGGGTGGTTCGATCTTCCCTTTAAAATATTTGCAGCTAATATTTTTACACCTTATATGTAAAGTTTTTTAGTCAGTACTCAAACTTTAACACATGATTCTAAACAACTTTTTTTAAGGGGCCACCTGCGAAATCGCAAAAAAATTGGATGTTCCATAGCATTTTCATGCCTACTTGTCAAAAATGTATGGAACAACCAATTTCTTTTCTGCGATTTCGCAGGTGGCCCGATAGTAAAATTTTTTCAGAATAATGAGCAGAAAAACCCCATAAAGTTTGTGAACTGACTAAAAAATTACCCTGTATGTAATAGTGTATGGAAATTAAGTTAAAATTTTAAGGTTAAGGTAGCTGCTAAATTCCTTAGTAGTCTGGTCTCCTGCCAGCCTAGATCCATCCTGCGTCGTCAAGGAAGCGCAGTTAGTAAATTTACAGAAGACCGATCTCATAGGAAATGCAAAGGCTGTATTGTATGCCCTTAGGAGCAGTGAATAGTGTGTGCTCACGAAATTGAGTCCCAAATTGTGTGCACTACAGGAATTGACGTAATGACTACTTAAATCCTTCTCTCTCTCTTCGTGTGAGACACTGAGTCGTCCAACGACCTAATGAACTGTAGTGTCAAAATTTTTCCACCGTCTCTACAAGTAGCAGGCTTCTGACATGGTAAAGTGACGACCGCCGTCTAAGTAATCATAGAAATCATAGACAGCAACCGGGACCTATTACGGCTTAACGTGCCATCCGAAACACGGAACCCTCTCTTTGCGGACGATCGGGTGGTTCTGCCCGCAATGTCCTAACCAGACTGGGAACAAATTCACAAAATGGTAAATATCAACTTTGTGAACGACCCACCGAGAGTCGAACCCGGAACCTTCTGAGTCACAGGCAGTCGCAATACCAATGCGCCATATCGGTCGTCAAATCCTACTAGTTTTCATATAAAACACCTAATGCCAACGGCTAAATTGTGCTAAATTGATGCTAAATTGATAAAATATACTTAAACACAGACAAAATGTTATATCCCTTTTTAAATATTCCTTTTTCAATCAATTAGGTTTTTTAGATTCGCATGAAACATTATCCAAAAGGAAACGAAGAAAAAACGTTACCAAAATACAATTTGGACAATGAAAAACCTTCTGATTTGAATATCGAATTTCCGAAACGAAACGAATTTCTCAACGGCCAGTGCCTATTGAAATTCAATCTCAATATTAGGTTAGTTTAAAACCAACCAGTTCGTTAAGGAAAAGGCGAAAAAAGGCTATAGAAAAGCTTTTATTAAATTCTGTTTTCAGTTTGGTAAAAAAAATATTGGGAAATTCCATGCACTGTATTTTCATCTCTAAAAATACCGTCGAAGTGAAAACAATACAAAACAGTGCATTAGTATGTAGAAAACTGTTTTGCAGGTAGTAAAATTATTATTTTAAATATTGAACAAAAACTGCCTTTCATGTGAATTATTCTGTGTATTTCTGTGTGAATATAAATTTCTGCGTTGCTGAATGATACAGGGAAATTTATCGAAGATTTTTATGATGAGCCATAACTCTACAAAGAATTTAAATCGGATAGTAATATTGATACCGAACAAGCGTTTCGCCTAGGGTTGCAAAAAAACCGTGTCTTGAAAAAAAAAACGTGTAAAAAAATCGTTTTTATCTAGAATGTGTTTTTTTTTTCACAAGTACAAAATCGCGAAAATTTGCATGGAATTATTATTTTAGTACGGTTATCTTAAACTTTATGTTGGCTATTAAACTAATTTGACAAATTATTTTTAAGTTTTGGTTTAAAAACCTATCGTTAATTAAATCTTTAGTGGTAATTATCGCCATTAACAATATGCAATACCACCGCTTCTCTACACCGCATTGGAGGAATAGAAAAGTTTAGTTAAGTACTTACTTTTTGAAGTTAATTAAGATTATGTTAGCTTCAATTAACTTAGTTTTAAGTAACTTACAAAAAACCTTTATTGTGGTATTATTATTTTGCCTGAAAAAAATACCATTTAAAAAAACATCGGTGCCAGGGTTTTTTTTCATAAATTAAAAAAAAAAGTTTTTTTTTTTATTCGCAACCCTAGTATTGCCCAGCAGTCGCGCCCCTTGCGAATAAGATGTTTTCTATCCTTTCGAACTACTCTCATCATTCTCCTTGCCTTATTTCGTTTTCCGTCGGTGTAGGCTACCTAACTTAGGGTATTTGACGTGGAACCAAGTTTTTACACAGAGTGACTGCCATCTGACCTCTGCAACCTGAAAACTAATCTGGCCCGTATCCTAGGTTAAGTCACATTCTAATATCATCTGAATTCAAACCTTATTGGAATGTGGGTTTCATCACAATGTTTTGTCTTCAGCGTAATAGCAGTCGGTTAATGTACGTGAGTAATTAGTACATGGCGGGGATCGAACTCGAGTCTCACGACGACTGTAAGACCCATGTCCTAAGCACGTGGCCACCGACGCTCTTCAATCATTCTATCTATAAAAAATGCGCAGCGTTCTGCGTCAGATGTGGGAACCTATCGAGCCGAACCTCTGTTAACGCGATTAACCCTGTCAGACCGAGAGCAAACGATGTGTCGATGTACAACCCAATTTCAGCTTAATTAACCCGATGCCTGCGTAGCGACGGTTAAACAGCTTGCTGCAATTTCTGTGTACCAGTGGAGGTAGAGATTAAATTAGCATCGCCCCATTTCTGCGTGCAAGTGACATGACATGTAGAATTACTTCTTGTGAAAACCGTATAGCATAGCCCTACTATTAGATTTTAGGTGGCACAAGGCTTTGAATCTTGCAATGATTAAGATAGGCGTTTTGACTTTAGTAGTTTTTTCATATTAGTATCAGTATTTTGTACCATAATATTATGGTTGTATGTATATATGTATATTATGTGAGGTGTTCGCCAAGGCTGCGTGTTAGCTCCTACCCTGTTTGGTATTTTCTTTTCATTGCTTTTCAAAGTTGCTTTCGGCGATGACCAACAGGGTATCCAACTGCACACAAGGGCTGACGGGAAGCTATACAATATCTCGCTTCTAAAGTCTAAGCGCAACCGCGATGACTTATTTGTCGATAGCCTTCTGTTTGCTGACGATGCAGCCTTCGTTTCAAATTCTCAAAGTGAGCTTCAAAACATTATCGATAAGTTTTCCCACGCGTGTTCTCTGTTCTCCATGTCCATTAATGCCAAAAAAACAGTAGTGCTAGCTCAAGGCGCAGAAGCTCCACATATAATGCTCGGTGGCGTTCCCTTGGACGTTCTTGACAAGTTTTGCTACTTGGGGTCGACTGTGTCGAACAATCTCACACTTGATGTTGAGATCAATATGCGTATCGGCAAAGCGGCAACCATGTTTGGTAAGCTGAGTACAAGAGTATGGAACAATAAACATCTGACCACTAAAACCAAGATTATTGTTTACCAAACTTGCGTTTTAAGCATACTCTTGTACGGAGCTGATACCTGGACATCGTATGCAAAATAAGAGCGTCGACTTAACTCGTTTCATATGCGCTGCGTAAGAAACATCTTGCATATAACCTGGCAGGACAGAGTCACAAACGAGCGAGTTCTAGAAATTGCACAGCTGCCTAGCTTTACCGCCCTGCTCAAGCAGAGACGCTTGCGGTGGCTAGGGCATGTGCACCGAATGGAACCTTCGCGTCTACCGCGGCGTGTCCTGCTTGGTGCCGTAGCTAACGCCAAAAGGGGGGTTGGAAGACCCATGCTGCGTTTCAAAGATTGCGCCAAGCGGGATATGGCTACGTTTGAATTCGACCATCAAAGCTGGGAGAAGCTTGCTGAGGATAGGGACGAATGGCGAAAGCGTGTGTATGATGGGCGTAAGTCTCACGACGACGCCTGGTTCTCTGGTCTCGCCAACAAAAGGCAAAAACGACACCTAAACATGCATGTTCCAGTCTATAATACCACCTTCACTTGTAGAGCGTGCGGAAAGTCATGCCGCTCCCGCATTGGCTTATATAGCCACGAAAAGTCTTGCCTCAGACACTGATTAAATCGTCTGCCACAGACGTGTGAGGCCAATGATGATGATGATGATGATATTATGTATATTATGCGTTTTTGTACTTTTGACATCATATTTTTTAGCACGACCCAGCTTCGATTTGACTCGTTCGTGGAGTTAAAACTAAGTCGAGTTAGAACGGGTGGAATCGAAACCGGGTCGAGTCGAAACTAGGCCGATTGGATACTGCTAGTTACTCAAAGCTGTATGTAGCGGATAGTTTAGACCCAGTATCACGGGGAAAAGTCATAATCTACACGTTCAATTAACATTTTACACTTGATAATCTATATGACATGTAGATTAGTAAATTAGTTTTGATTGGTCAATTTGACATGGTCAATTACATATGCATACCAGTTGATTGTGTTAGTAGTAGCCTAGTGGACTTAATTATCTGACAGTGAGTAATTGAATCAAGATAGACCGAAAATGAAATGTCACATCACTAACGTACTTATATTCTTGTGTAAAATATCATCATAATCATCATTTTTGATGTGTGATGCCGGCTTAAAATAGCATCACCCCATTTCTTCCCGCGGGTGTTGTACGAGGCGACTAAGGGACTCGAGGCTTACATGTGTATTACAACTTTAGGCGACAGGCTGACAACCTGTCAATATAGTGATACACGAATCATATGAAAGAGCCCGCAATATTTGTCAGACGTGGTGATAGCGACCGTATTTTTACGGCCGTTAACGCTCTGCCTACCCCGTTAGGGAAAAAGGCGTGATATGTGTATGTGTATGTGTGTGTATCATCATTTTAGCCGGAAGACGTCCACTCCTGAACATAGGCCTCCCCCAAAGATTTCCAAAGTGAACGATCCTGCGCAACTTGCATCCACTGGCGTCCAGCGATCTTCACCAGATCATCTGTCCACCTTGTGGGAGGCCGTCCAACACCACGTCTTCCGACACGTGGCCGCCATTCGAGAACCTTTCTTTCCCATCGGTTATCGTTTGTCAAATATAATATTGTCCGTACATACATTACGCTTATACTTTTTCAGGGCAGGCAGAGCGTAAATGGTTGTAAGCTTGATATGGGTTGTAAAAACAGATATTTACATTACGTCAAACGAACACAATAGCGACAGGTTGTCAGCCCATTTCCTGAAATTGCAATTGCCCTTTACGATATTGCCATAAAAAAACTTAACAAAGATTATTTTTAAAACCAATAAGCTAGAAAAGAGTTAGTATCCCTGAGTTATTCATTTATTAGAAAAAAGGGTAAAATTTATGTAAACACATGTAGGCTTTGATGTAGGCATACTGACTTTGATAAAAAAGGTGTCAATCAAAATATATATTTGAATTTATTTTCATTTACATTTGAATCGTCAGTTTGGTTTGAACAGCCGATTCTCAAAAATAATGGTCGGCATATTGTGATAATCGCTACTGTACAGTAATAGGGATGTGAAAAAAAAACCAATGAAAATTATCACATACATACATACATACACATATCACGCCTTTATCCCTTGCGGGGTAGGCAGAGCGTTAACGGCCGCAAGAACACGGTCGCCATCGCCACGTCTGACATTTTTGAGGATTGTTTTCCAAGGTTGTTCCAGAAAACATGTGTATCACTATAGTGACAGGTTGTCAACCTGTCGCCTAAAAGTTGTAATACACCAATACCCTCGAATCCCTTAGTCGCCTCTTACGACACCCGCAGGAATGATGTGGGGTGACGCTATTCTAAGCCGCCATCACACGGCATATCATTCTAGATTAGAATATTGGTAAATAAAGATGTGTTATGGTAACTATTACTGGCATTTTATTTAACTAACACTACGCAGTACCAGCTGCTTATTTCAAGCATTCAATTCCTGATTTAATCAAATATTCATTTAATAATAATTAATCAAGATGGATCTCAAAGTCAAAATTCGTAATGTTTGCACTGAGAACTTGTAACTGTCAAATGCTCTTAATGTAATTAATTAAACTCACAGACTATTTAAATTCTGTTTAGAGTGCTCTTAAATGACGCAAGTTTTATCGTCAACATGTTTTGACGTGCGCAAGCCATGCGCAATTTGAAGGCGAAAATTACAGAATTTTATGTTTTTTATAACCTAGGGTCTTATTTTGGTGGGTTCTGCTGTAAATACCTATTGACCGCTTCTACGTTTACGGATTGTGTTGGTAAACCGTTTTTTTTTTGACGTAACAATGTTTTCTTATTCGATGGAGCCGGCTCCACGCACCAAAAAACATGACTCATTCGGCGTTACCTCGCTCGAAGCCGTTTCATTCAAGGCTTGAAGTGCAAGCGAGAGCACGGAACGAGCGACAAAGAGACACAATCGGCCACAGCGTCCGGCAGCGTATATCTATAAAAACAAAAACTATTTTTTTATTGCAACCATTTCATTACAATGTGCCAGTGCAGGGTAATAATAATTTTAAATGAAAATCAAGTTTTTCTTTGAAATACATATTTAGCTATATTATTTAGATACGATTTGACGTTGTTAAACAAAATGAAACTTAAATTATTAGTATTTACGGGATTATCACCACGATTATGTTGATTTTTACCTCGATATTCCGAAGCGGTTGCACGCTCCGTGGTCACGAGTAGACCGCGAAAATCTCAAAACATATAAAATGAAACTATTTGTAATAACACGGTAATATTTTAAATCTGTATAGCGTGTCAGCATTCTTGGAAAATGCCGACGGCGCACACAATTTCACGGCAAAATAAACTGAGCCCAACTTTCTTGTGCACTTTGTGTCAAGCGCTATGCTTCCTTCGCTTACATATTGTCACGACCAGCGTAACTGCAGTACGCTCCCGTACGTGCGTGTATCGAGTATTGAGGTCAAGTTACGCTGGTGGCGACGCTGTCTAAGCTAATGAACTATACAGGAACGCTACTCGCAAAGCCGCACGTCCAGCGAAGTTATTTTAAAATCATGTGCTTTTAAAGCTGCAGACTTGAAAATGTCAAACACCTGTGTTGTGTATTTATCCTACTGCGCGAAGATGGTGTAAGAAAACGTTGTCGCTAAAATAAAAACGCCTGCTTTTAAAACAAGCGAAGATAATTTGTTGCACAACAACTTTTTCTACAGGTTATTCTTTGGAACAATAACAAAACTTTTATTACTTTTAGAAAGTTTTCTAGTTCCTAGAAAATTCGCAACAAAGATATTTTATAGTAATTTTTCCATAAGAAAGTTTGTTAAGCAGAGGACGCAGGTGGAACAGCTAAGTAGGCGAACGTTAGTTGAGTTATAAAATAATTCAGTTTCTGTCCTTTGAAGCTGCATTTACTTGTGATTTACTTAGTTAATAATGTAGTACCGTGTGATGCCGGCTTAGAGTAGCATCACCCCACATCCTTCCCGTGGGTGTCGTAAGAGGCGACTAAGGTTCGAGAGTATTAGTGTATTACAATTTTTAGGCGACAGGCTGACAACCTGTTACTATAATGATACACATGTTTTCTGAAACAACCTTGAAAAATAATCCTCAAAAATGTCAGACGTGGGGATAGCGACCGTATTCTTGCGGTCGTTAATGCTCTGCCTACCCCGCAAGGGATAAAGGCGTGATATATGTATGTATGTATATGTATAATGTATCGTCTGAAATCAAAATACCTACAGTTGCTAATGTCTTCACTTCAGTCATAAATACAGTCTAAGGTCCGTATTTATAAATCGCACTCAAGTTTGAGATCGATCTCAACAGCGATTTTGACAAATGTCAGCCAGTACTACTAACAGTATCTCAAAGTCACACTCAAGATAGATTTCAGAGTTGAGCATGGCTTATGAATACGGGCCTAAAAGTATCTCCATTATTGCGTTTCTTTGTGCCCCTGCATGGACAAAGCAAATTTTTCCTTAGCCACGATTTTGTTAAGGTTTTTTTTTCAATGGATAGTCTAGTGATTCGAGATTTTAATATGTAGGTATAACACCAGATAGTATCAAAATCGAGTTCTAAAATTTTCATTAATTCTTGCAAATCCAGCCAGCGTTCCAAAAAAAATTGTCTGCGTGATTAATCGGTTTTTGTTTTTAGAAAATTTAGTTTTTAGTAGAACGGAATTCCATATAACAGTTTGTTTTCTTCAAACAAAATAGAATAGAAATGACCGATCTTTCAAGCTTAAGCCGAATTAAAATGGCTCAGCATTTTGCGGCTGAATAGCAAGGAGGTTCGCTTAATGACAGCAGTTTATCAAGACAGCTAGGCCATTTAAGGATAATAAAAGTTTAAGAACATTTACATTTTGATACTAGATTTAATATTTTTAATAGTGTTAGGTGTTAATAAGACACCGGTCTTACAATCGTGAGACCCGAGTTCGATCCCCGCCATGTACCAATGCAATGTGTTTTACTCAAATACATTGACCGACTGCTCTTACAGTGAAGGAAAAACCTTGTGAGGAAACCCGCATTCAAATATTTGAGTTCAAATGATATTTGAATGTGACTTAACCTAGCATTCAGGCAAGACAGAGTTTTCGTGTTGCAGAAGTCAGACGGCAGTCACTCTGTGTAAAAACTTGGTTCCACGTCAAATCCCCTAGGTTAGGTAGCCGACCCCGACAGGGAACGGGATAAGGCAAGGAAAATGATAAATAGTTTAGATAGGTATTCTTTCTTGCTAATGATGCGAAGCGCGACAGAGAATTTCTCTACAAGATATTTGATAAAATTCTTCACTTGTTTTGATAAAACCCGCGTCTGAAGTCTAATTGCATACGAGATAAGTCTCTCCACGGGACGTATCATAAGCCTATTGGTCCAACTATTTGTAAAAGATTATTAGCAAAAAAATTGAATTTATTCAAGGAATGAGAAGCAGCGCTCCCTGTGAATATGAACAACATTTTGCACTGTGCTCGCCAATCCGTCTGCAAAGTGTGTTGGACAAATAACTTCCAAGGGGAGGCCTATGTCCAGTTTTGGACTTTGGCTATTTAAGAGTGTTTAATCCTCAAAACTTTCAAAGGAAAAGGTCAGGCATATTATAATGATATTATTGATATATTTTTTATTTCGTAATATTTTTTTATAGTAGTAAAAAAAACTACTATAAAGTAAAAAATGTATATAAAAAAGCTATAAAAACTACGACTTACTACTTTCTTACTCCTATAAATTTTTATAGTAATATTTTTATCCTGACTTTTATTTTTTACCACTGCTAATAAGCCAATTTTATATTCTGTAGGTTAAATCGTGTACGCTACCTCTAAAATTATTAATAGAGAGAGCTAAAAAGAGAAAAGATTTTTCAATTCTTTTCTCTTTACTTGGGCAAATACAATTCCACGTAAAAATTTTGAAATCAAGGTGACTGGCATAAAAAAAACTTAAACCGAAATGTCTGGCTGTAAAATATGAGTTACTCCTGGGAGATGTAAAACGTGCGGAAGATCCGACCTTGAATTAGCCCCAGGTCGGATTTCCATGGAGGAAGAAAAGGAAATAAGAGCTAGAAGCAAGCTAGTAGAAGATTAGTCGCCCACCGCCTAGGTGACAACAACTCGTTCGTACTTAAGTCTACCTGCGACCACAAGTGATGTAACTCATCTGAAACGTCGGGCTAATTGTAATTTTGTTTATATTACCATAAAAAATATCGCGAGTGACCCGGGTTAACCATAAAAATGTGTAAATAAGAGGTTCTTCTGTAATGTGGGACCTCACGACCCGATGAACCGTGAAAGAGGTGTGTTCCCACTGTCCCTAAGATGCGTGTCCTCGAAAAAAGTGGGGCAAGATTTGGCAGGGTGCGCAATGTGCGGTCTGTTAAGACATTGCTCAACCCTCTGCCACAGCTTAGCACACCTGCTCCACCTGTCCCACCTTGTCCCACCCTGCGAAACCTTGCCCCACTAATTTCGGGGACAACGGGAACGCACCGCGAAGGACGATAAGATAATACTAGTAGGCTTCTGACATGGTTTTTTATAGACCAAACAGTCTTAAGTTATATTAGACGGATTGTTACGAACAGTCAAGTTTTTCAGTATGCAACGAGCTTCATTGGGTCGTTGGATGACTCGGTGTCCCACACAAAAAAGAAAAAGTCAGTACCGTCTTGATCAAACTGAGAAAGAATTTGCATGAATATTCAAATATCCATTCAGTTTGTCCGCCTCTAAAAAAACGGCCTTTGCAGACTATTAGACGTTTGCGCGCGGTTTTTTCATTAGAGATAGGAAAATTAACTCTATCGTAATTAAAATGAAATTTCCCTAGGATAGAATGACAAACGTCTCAGCAAACCGTCAGACTAATCTTATTCTCACTCCACAATTTTTTTTCGCCTATGCCCCTTATCTATATGCTGGCTTGTGCCAAATGTCAACCTGCCAAAGCGTAGACATGTACTACGAAAGCTCCGACCCTCTACGCCGTAGAACCTTGAATGCAGGCAGACTGCTACGAGAGTGCTACGAGATATATCTCGTAGTAAACTTGAAGCATTTGACAGTTTTCGATAGGTGCAAATGCAACATAGGGTGAATATAGTATGCGGATGACATTGCGGTACGTAGCAGGAAGTATAAATTGTGACATTCTGTGGCAGCTGTCATTTGGTGAGGCGACGTGTGCTTCAGAACTTGACTTCGCTCGCTTCAAAAAAAATTATGGTCTTGTTATAGTTTTCTATAGGTATTGATGTTTTAACTTGAAATACGTGTGACAAGCTAGTAAAATTTAGCTTACAATGTAGGCTGTTCTCACACTTAACGCACAACACAGCGCTAAAATAACGCTGTGTAACGCTTGAGTCTGTCAGATCGGTTTTTAGTATGGGGAATGACGTTTCTAGCACAAAATAAATACTGGCTCGCGTAGCATGGATCTGACAGACGGTGTCAATATAAACCTATGTAAGAGGAATTGTTTGCGCGTGTGTGTGATAGTCTAGGTCATTTTAAATAAAAAAAGTTCCTTCTTAACAATTATTTGAGTCAATTGAGCTAATTTAGTACGGTAAATGAAGATGCACCAACCACATTTCAATTGACCCCCAAAAATGTTCTTACAAGATGCATGCCCTGAACGCCACTGCCTCCAATAAGATTCCATGAAGCCGTATAAAATGTGTGAAAGAGGTTCCAATAGCGTAATAGCTTCCTACCAGTCGAAGCGCCCTATGGAGTCTATCGACGGGCGGATCGCACACTTAACGCACGACGCAGCGCTAAAATAATGCTGTGTAACGCATGAGTCTGTCAGATCGGTTTTTAGTATGTGGAATGACGTTTCTATCATGGATCTGACAGACGCAAGCATTACTTTGAGTGACGGTTTCAATATAAACCTATGTAAGAGGAATTATTTGTGCATGCCCTGAACGCCACTGCCTCCAATGAGATTCCAGGAAGCCGTATGAAATGTGTGAATAAGGTTCCAATGGCGTAATAGCTTCCTATCAGTCGAAGCGCCCTGTGGAGGCGCGCCTACTTCCGCACACGACGGGCGAATCGCACACTTAACGTCCAACGCAGCGCTAAAATAACGCAGCGGTCTGTCAGATAAATACCTATTAGAGACTTCACTCCCCATACTAGGCCGGACTCGACGCATACGACTATTAGATCGGTTTTTAGTATGGGGAATGATGTTTCTATGATTGATCTGACAGACGTATGCGTTACGCAGCGTTATTTTGAGCGACTGTAGCATAAACCGATGAAAGAGAAATTGTTTGCGCAGGTGTATGATAGCCTAGGTCATTTTTAATAAAAAAAAGTTCCGTCTTAACAATTATTTCAGTTAATTGATCTAATTAACGAGCTTCTTAACAATTATTTGAGTTAATTGAGCTAATTTAGTACGGTAAATGAAAAAAAAGGTCAGTTTGTAAAATGGTTCAATGAACTTTAGCCCGAGTTTAAGATGCACCAACCACATTTCAATTGACCCACAAAAATATTCTTACAAGATGCATGCCCTGAACGCCACTGCCTCCAATAAGATTCCATGAAGCCGTATGAAATGTGTGAAAGAGGTTCCAATAGCGTAATAGCTTCCTATCAGTCGAGGCGCCCTGTGGAGGCGCGCCTACTTCCGCACACTACGGGCGGATCGCACACTTAACGCACGACGGAACGCTAAAATAACGCAGTGTAACGGATGCGTCTATCAGATCGGTTTTTAGTATGACGTTTCTAGCATGGATCTGACAGACGCATGCGTTACGCAGCGTTATTTTGTGTGACGGTTGCAATATAAACCGATGTAAGAGGAATTGTTTGCGCGGGTGTAAGATAGTCTAGGTCATTTAAAAAAAAAAGTTCCTTCTTTACTATTTGAATAAGCTGCGTTAATTTAGTACACGAAGAGAGAAAAAAAAATGTTTAGGTTAGTTTGTAAAAGGTTTCAATGAACTTTAGCCCAAGTTTAAGATGCACCACATTTCAATTTACCCACAAAAATGTTCTTACAAGATGCATGCCCTGAACGCCACTGCCTCCAATAAGATTCCATGAAGCCGTGTGAAATGTGTGAAAGAGGTTCCAATAGCGTAATAGCTTCCTATCAGTCGAAGCGCCCTGTGGAGGCGCGGCTACTTCCGCACATGAGGGGCGGATCGCACACTTATCGCATGACGCAGCACAGCGGGATCGCAGCGGTCTATCAAACCCAGACTAGACGCCGTCACGACGATATTAAAACCGCACTCGACGGACGAAGCTGTGATAGCGGTGCGTCGATAGGGGTTGATCGGTTTTAGCGTGGGGATTGACATTTCTAGTATGGATCTGACAGATCACTGCGATGTTTAAGCGTTCCGTCGTGCGTTAAGTGTGCGATCCGCCGTATTCCCGCCACCGGTAATGCACATCGCACCTTGGCAGACCGTGTGTGTACAGACCTACTGAACACAAACGAACGATAGCTTCCTATTAGTTGAAGCGCCGTCTGGAGTTCAATTTCTGAATTGTACGTTTTTGATTGCGTACTACGAAAGCGCTTTTTCGTAAGCGAAATCCTAAAATCACCATTTTTGTATTTAAATCGTCGACAGATATCGAAAAAGAGTGATCAAACCACTCTTTTTCATTTTCTTCTACTTGCCAAAACAGCTGATTGTCAAACTCAAAGTGACAAATAAGCATTAGACCATTGACAACATAAACTTTTTATATCACGTTTCGTTTCACTGTCGGAGATTACTGGTTTTTAAATCTATGAACTTTGTTCGGAATGTCGATAGGTAGGTGCCATATATTTTTGCGTAAAACGGAAACACATACATACTTACATACATATTACGCGCCTTTATCCCTTGCGGGGTAGGCAGAGCGTTAATGGCCGTAAAAATACGATTGCTATTGCCACGTCTGACAAATATAAAGGGCCGTTTGAGATAGTTTGTGTTTCACTATAGTGACAAGTTGTCAGCTTATCGCCTTAAAGTTGTAATACACATGAGTGAAGTCCCTCAGCCGTTAAACGGAAACGTTTACTATATTTTAATAAAATGGCAATACAGCATTCTACTATTTCTAAAATGCGCAAAAATAGGTGTAAGCGTAATGAAATCGTAGACAACAGATTTTCGCTCAGTTCAGAAATAGAGCTCCTTGAGGCGCTCGTACTTCCGCACACGATGTATTCCCGCCACCGGTAATGCACATCGCACCTTGGCAGGGCATGTGTGTAAAGACATACTGAATGCAAGCGAGTATAAAACGTTACATTTTGATTAAGTACAAGTATTTTAAAAGTGTTTTCTAGTCATAGAACTGAACACCTTTTGTCTGAAACATTATTTGAAAATATGAAAAACAAATACTCTCTACGCCACAAGAGATAAAAGCGTGATTATGTGTGTATGTGGCAGACATAATTAGACACTAGCGTACTTTAGTTTTAATAAATACCTCAAATTGAAGCGTTCAAAATTGGCAGAGGCATTGAAAAATGCAACAAATACACCGTCGGGATTATCACCGATGTAGTTTTCTATAAGGCAAGGAGATTTATTGGAATTCTCTATTGGATGATCGCCATTAATTGGTGAAAGCTGGCTCTCAGATTTGCTGGGTAGTCACCTACACACATCAAAAAAAGTTTGTGATCACTTGGAAAAGTGGTAATATTTTTTATTGTGAAAGAATAAAACTCAATCACTTTTTATTTTTTGATTCCTTATTTAAAAATATGAAATTTAAATATAAACAATTTCGTAATTCAAATGTTTTTTTCATATAAAAAGACTATCAACCCTTGCTTGCTACCATTCAGAAATCTGACTTAGTCGCAAATTACGATATTTTCAATTTATTCACAACAAGTTTAGTTGGTAACGATGCCGAGAGGATTAACAAAAGTTTTACGAGCCAGAATCCTAACTTTAAGTGGAGAAGGCTATTCCACGAGGGAAATATCACGCAGAGTTAATGTATCCCAAGCCTGCGTGGTGACCACGTTGCAGAGGTATCGGGGCATGGAAGATTTAGCTGACCGACCTCGCAGTGGTCGCCCAACTGTGCTTACTGCAATTCAGAAGCGCTATATCAGATTACTGGCTGCCCGTGACCCAACAATGAACGCCACTAAAATAAAAGCAGAACTGCGAGCTGCCACCCATCACGAAGTTAGCACCCAAACAATTAGAAATTGATTACACCAAGCTGGATTATGAGCAAGGAGATCCTGGCGAGCACCTTTGAACTCACAGCAACGGAAACGGCGCAGATTGCGATGGGCTAGGCTCCGTCAAAATGAAGAAATTGAGGACGAAAGCACTTGGCAGAACTGCCTCTTTGTTGACGAAACGCGGATTAGTACGCATCCAGATAACCGACGTGTCCGTGTCTGGAGAAGACCAGGCGACTCTGAAAAGCAGAGATGCAAAATGCCACTGGAACCGTTCAGCAGGGCGGGAAATCGGTGTCCTTTTGGGCCGGTATAATGGTTGGGGCTAGGACGCCCTTAATTCCGTATCAAGGCACCATGACTGGAGCTATGTATAAAATGATTGCAATCGATGGATACGTCAGACCATTCCGCATCAACCACGGGCGCCAATTCATAATGGTAGATGATAATGCGCCCGCACATCGAAACGGACGTGTTGATGCTGCTCTCCAGCAATACGACATCACCCGGTTAGACTGGCCTGCCGGCTCACCTGACTTAAACCCGATCGAGCATACGTGGGACGCTCTTAAGCGATTTGTTTGGAATCGTCAGCCACCTCCTCAAACAGTGGCAGAAATCAGGGCAGCTGCTATTGAAGAGTGGGACAGGTTACCACAAGAAATGCTGGATAACTTAATTCTTAGCATGCCAGAAGGGTTTCCGCATGTGTGCGAGCCAGAGGAGGAGTCCTTTTATACTAACTATTAATCTTTTCGTAATAAATTTTGTTTATTTTTTCCTTAATTCAATTTTTTCATTACATCAAATTTCAGCTAAAATTGCATTTCTTAACTTTTGTTTTAAAAAAATAAACAATGAATAATGTTTTTTTTTATTTACTTAGTGCATTTTCATTATAAAAACATAAAATATAAACACTTTCTATAAATAATTTATATTTCATAAAATACACCTGCTTTTGCTACTGATCACAAACTTTTTTTGATGTGTGTACATTCGTTGGCAATGCAGTTCGTTAAGTAGTGCCTTGACATGATAGACATCTCATTATGGTTGACATGTTCTTTCTCATTCTCTAGGTCTGTACAATCCATAAGTAGATTAAAGTCGTATTTGAATAAGTTCAAATAAACTTTATATTGAAGACGTGCATCCCGGAACTACTCAGAAAATATAAAATGGATGTTCAGACAGTCTGTAGTCCATATACATTCAAACTATATTTGTTTACATATAAATACAAGCACTGTTTCTGATCTTTATGTTATATTGGTATTCAAGACAGCGTCTAAGGTTATTCCCGGATTAACTTCGTGGCGTCTTACTTTAACAAAGTTAATAATCGTTTACTACATTAAAAATAAATATAATCGTGGTGATAATCTCGTAAATACTGATAATTTAAGTGTTGTGAACAACCGCGAAAAT
This sequence comes from Keiferia lycopersicella, assembly GCA_029255805.1. Lineage (NCBI taxonomy): Eukaryota > Metazoa > Arthropoda > Insecta > Lepidoptera > Gelechiidae > Keiferia > Keiferia lycopersicella. The sequence goes on from JARACZ010000028.1 coordinate 4,463,069, forward strand.
CTCAAAACATATATAACATTAAAAGTGATTTTCACAACCGTCACTGACGCTTAAATTAACATGCATTTTGATGCAAGGAACCGTATTTCCTACCGTATCCGTATTTTAACCGTATGACCTCTTGAGGAAGGCTGTCCTAATCAGCCAAAACTGTGGCCCGAGCCCTCAACCAAATTTAAAAGAAGTAAGTCGTAGTTTTCACATAATGAACCGTATTTTTTGTCAGACACTTCCTGTCTTTCTATTATCTAAGCGGGGTGTTAGCATAAACTTAGTTCAGTTACAAACAATTTTTTTTTACTTGCAATCCTTGATTTAAGACACTTTGAAACAACACCTAGAAACCAAGACCACATTTCTTAGAAAAAAGCTAGATGGAAGTACCAAACCTTGTCATATAATAAACCTTGCTAAGTTATGTAGGCGTTGAAGCATAATTAAAAAGAAAGAAAGTAAGTTCAGTTTTACGCCGCATCCATTAGCAAAATTCCGTTAAAAATATTTTCCATTTCGTAAGTATTTTTTGGTGAAAAACATCATAGCCTCAGTCAGATGCCACAGGATGGAACGCAGGAAAATTCCGTACTTTAACAAATAGGTTGAACATTATTTTTATCATCGGAAATGAGGATAATGCACTAGAGCCAGCACATCAACCAGCTTATACTGGTTTGTCATTCAAATACGAAGAAAAACCTGCGTAATTTGATCCCTGTCGTTGGGTAGGTTGATACAGAGAATTTAAAGATATTTCCACAACACAAACCAAAATATAGTAGAGTCAAGCTCAGATTGGGTTAGACGGTTTGGACTTTTACACTGCAGAGAGTAACTTGTACTAACTTATAGAACAGTTGTTATCCCGAAATAATGTTCCTGTGGGATGCTACGGCACTAAAACCGACCTTCACGCGGATGCAGCCGCGGGCGCTTACTACTAGCATTCAATAAAATGCTATATAAATATACCGGGATGTTTCGGGCTTTTGACGCTGCTACCTGGAACGGCAAGTCATTTATGTCCATTACTATATTATAAAATAAATAAAATAAGATTTATTTTACTGGACTATAATAGGTATATATTTATGAGATATACCTATTTGTCTTGTGAGAGCTTTAAGTATGGTAATATATGAAAAACCTAGGGAAAAACTTATAATTAAAGTATTGAAGGATTACCCTCATTCTTTTTTTTTTAAATCTATGATGGGCTTACTCTTGACCCCAATCTTACCCTAGAGCAGAGATGGGATCTACGGTGGAGCGAGCTTGCCCAGAAGATACCTATTCACTCTAGACTTAAAGAGATTCAGGTTATATGCACTCGGAAATACAGACGCAGGCAGGGAATTCCATTCTTTAGCCGTGCGCATAATGAAAGATGTTTTGAAGCGCTTAGTGCGTAATGTGGGTATTTCAACTAAGAACGGATGATAGCCGGCCGTGCGTCTGGATGTCCGATGGAAGAAAGGAGACGGTGGTATGAGCTCGTGCACCTCACGCGCACACTCTCCGAAGTACAATCTATAGAAGACCGATAGGCAAGCAACCTTGCGGCGGTGAGCCAGGCTGTGAAGCTTGGTCGCCACCAGTTTTTTATCGCCTATTAATCTCTTGGCTCTGCGTTCCACCGAATCCAGTGCAGCAAGTTGGTATTTCGCCGAGCCATCCCAAAGGTGACAGCAGTACTCCATGCAAGATCGCACTTGAGCTTTATAAAGAGTTAGAAGCTGTTCAGGCGTGAAGTACCGCTTGACTTTATTCAGGACGCCCAACTTTCTAGCTGCAATTTGAGCCTTGGACTCGATGGTGGTGCCGAAGTTGAGGTCAGAGGACAGCTCCATGCCAAGGAGTTGAAGAGTGTTGGTCACTGGAACAGATATACCCCGAAAAGTAGGAGAAAAGGTGAAAGGACTCCTTTTAGCGGAGAAAAGACACGCCTGCGTTTTTGAAGCATTGAAGCTGACGAGATTGTCATCGCCCCACTGGGAGACGTTACTTAACGTCAGGTTCGTACGCTCAATCATAGCCTTTCTCAATCTTTGGATTTCATCACCACTGGCTCCTGCACTGGACAGATATTTCTCGGCGACAGTACTGTCATCTGCGTACCCAACAATTCCTGAAGATAGAAGGTCATTGATGTGCAGCAGGAAAAGCGTCGCGGAGAGCACAGACCCCTGAGGAACTCCGGCGTCAATAGCCTTGAGGTCAGAGGAGCAGCCGTCTATGACCACTCGGATCGACCGTTCAATCAGGAAGTCAGCCACCCAGCTACAGAAGCCAGTGGGGATGCCGTACGCTGGAAGCTTGCTCAACAGACTCGCATGCCACACCCTATCGAAGGCCTTTGAAATGTCCAGCGACACTGCTATTGCTTCGCCGTGGTTTTCAATGGCCTCGCCCCAGCAACGCGTTACGTACACTAAAAGATCCCCCGTGGAACGCCCTCGGCGGAAGCTATATTGACAATCACTGAGAAGATCATTGTCTTCGAGGTACGAAAGCAGTTTGCAGTTCAGAACTCTTTCCATAACCTTACAGAGTACGGAAGTGATGGCGATCGGTCGATAGTTGCTAGGGTCGGCACGGCTACCCTTTTTGGGCACAGGTTGCACATTGGCAAGCTTCCAAGATTTTGGTACAATTTTTGACACGAGAGAGAGGCGGTACAGGCGCGCCAGTACAGGAGACAACTCAGGCGCACAATACCTCAACAATCTTGCTGGTATGCCATCAGGACCACTAGCCTTGTTCACGTTCAGACTACGAAGGGCTCTACGGACCTCTTTGTTGTGCACTGTGATCTCAGACATCAAAGAATCACAGTGAGGCAAGGTGGGTGGATATTTCGAGCCAGCGTCTATACGAGAGTTGCTCGCAAACAGATCGGCAAATAAATTTGCTTTCTCTGCCGCGGTGTGGGCAAGTGACCCATCAGGTTTCTGCATTGGAGGTAGTGTGGGACGGCAGAAGTTGGATTCGACTGATTTCGAAAGGGACCAGAACTGCTTACTACCCGGTGGGTATGATGCAAGCTTTGTCCCAATACGGCTGATATGGTCGAACCTAGCTTTTCGTAGCACCCGTTTGCAATACCTGGCGGCGGCATTATATGCTCTCTTCTTTGCTCGCACTCTTCTCGCTCGCACTTTTCGACCACGAGCTTTTACCCAAGCTTGGTAAGCGGACTGTTTACGAGCCTCAGCTCGAGCACAGTCCGCATTGAACCAAGGTTGGGCTTTATAACCGAGCGGGATATCGGAGATAGGAATGAAATATTCCATTCCCTGCCGGATTACAGCTGTGATCGCATCAGCGACGCATGAGGGGTCTTCCGAAGAGAAACACATTTGCCGCCACGGGTATGAAGCAAAGGAAGCACGCATCTCGTCCCAGTCTGCTGACTCGTATCGCCATACTCTCCTCGTGCCCCTAGGGGTGTAATCCGGAGGAGAGCAGATGGACACGGATTTCACCACACAGTGGTCGGATGATCCCAGCGGAGCTGAGACCGAAACCGAATGTCTGAGCGGATCAGTAGTCAGCAGAAGATCCAGGCAACTGGGTCTGTGGTCTGTGATATCCGGTATTCGCGTCGCTTGTTCCACCAGCTGGGTGAGATCTAGCGCCAATGCTAGTTTACGCGCCTCTCGCCCAGCATGGTCAGTTTTGTGGTATGGGAACAGCCACTCTTTATGGTGGGCATTGAAGTCCCCCAGAAAAACAAGCTCTGCTGTTGGATATCGCTGAATTGCTGTATCTGCCGTCTCAGAGAGGTACTCCATTAGTCTTGTAGTCTCCTGGTCTCCGCTGTGCGAACGATAAACACTGGCGTAGAGAGTTTTCTCTACTCCAGTGTCAACCAAAAGCCACAGCACGGGAAACCCTGAATTCTCAAAGCCACGGAGACGCTTACAGCAAACGTCATCGCGAACATACACACAGACCCCTGCACGCTTCTTAAACTTATGCTCAAGAGTGTAACCAGGGTAGTTGAGGTATGCCACGTCCGACGGTGTTGCTATCTGCGTCTCCGTTAAGAAGAATAAGTGCGGCTTCTCGGTCTCCAGGTGGTGATGGACCGGGTCTAGGTTTGTGTGCAGACCTCGGATGTTCGTGAGGTGCACTTTGAGTGGGAGGAAGTGTTGCCGTTGGTTAAACTTTTTCTTCTTAGATAGCTTTTTCGTTTTTTTTTTAAGAGTTTTTGTGAGGGAAAGAAAAAATAGTCGAGGCGCTGCTTAGAAGCCCTACTCGTACCTTTCGGTTCAACTGATCTGAGGGGAACTCGCTTGGAGACTGCGGGGACGCCCGAGCCCCCCCGATAACACTCCACCGGGTCCTCCCATCCAGCCGCCAACTGGCACGGTGGAGCATACCGGGATTTTTTGCAATTGGCGGGGCAGCCATTGCGCGTGGCTAGCGCGCAAGTCGGGCCCCCTACTGACTGCGGTTGGCCAACGGCTGAGACCGTGCCTCGAATCCCGCTACCCTCCAAAACGAGTTACCGGATACAGCATCACCTAAAGACAAAGACCGGTTCCAGCAGCGCAACTGACTACACCGCTACCCCCCAATGGCACTGGTAGTCCCGCACACCGACGGAACACAACAAGGCTGTTTGGCGCCGGACTCCGGCGAGATGGTGGTCGCGAGCCAGGCGGCCCCTTTCAGGGCCTACCACTGCTTTTGGGATCTTCAGCCGCCAACACATATTGTGAGGACGTTGCCCGGGGTGGACCGCTAGGAGGTAGACCCCACCCACCCCAAATTGGGTACAAGCGGCTTATCGTAGAGGACAAAACTCACAAGAGTTGTCGCAAGACTCGCAAGGCACTCGGGAGACCACTTCTTCATTGTATAATTCTTTTTATCCTGCAAGACTTGTCATATATCTGTTGTTTCTAGTATCTGAACATTTGGATGAAAGCCATTTGGCTAAAAGCTCGATCACTCATTAGAAACTTTTCGACCGAGATTATGAATGTTTGCAACAAGACAAAGGTGGCCAATGGTGCGTCCATCATATCATCTCATCCGTAAAAGATGTATGATAGTATAACGAGCCGCGTGACGCCGGCTTAGTGTGATTCTCGCCGATGATCTGAAGAGAGACAGAAAAAAAATCGCTGCGCCATTAAAACTATTTTTGGAATTTAAGTGAATATCGACTTTTGGTAATTGTAGTTTTATTACTATCATTATTATCTTTTATAATAGTCTTATAAAACACTTTTGGGAAAAATTGTAGAAATAATATTTTTGAAGTGGACACCACAAAGCAGTTTTTCTGTCAGTAATACAATAACACAGCAAACTCTTCAGTTTCGGAGCATTTCCGCTCGTACGTTGATGATTTTATTTGCGGACGGAATGTTTACTTCATAGACCATTTATCATTAGACTACGCAATACTTATTGGGCACTTTTGTATTGATCGATTGATCCGGTGGACACAAACGGTCAATTTGACAGTGTTCATTCACCGTATTTTTTGGTTTGTTTGCAAACTGGCTGTTATTTATGCTTTTTAGTTATTTGACTTGTATTATACTCTATATTACAGTTTTTCAAGAAAGTTTGTCCAGAAAAGTTTTACATTTGTTTTTATGACCGTTGTACCGCTCTGCATACGCGCAAGCTGTGCCACAAGGGATAACAGTGTCATATGTGTGTTGTCAATTATAATGATCATGACAAAGAGGTCAAGAGCGTGTCAAACACCCCCTCCCTATATTAGGATTTAGTACTCGCAGGTAACGCCCGTGCCGTGATAATCTAGCCAAGGTTACGTACATATTTTGTTGTGTAATATGTGAAAAATTATGGGGTTAAGCATTTTTGTTCAGACTAATTTTGCTCTAACCAGAGTCTACAGATGAATAGGTCTATGATTTTCCCATACGAGTGCTCACTTCAACTTCGCGTTCGATTTGGCGAAACTTGCGAACAAACGGAATAAACGGTTGTAGTGGTTTCGACCACTTTTCGTGTATCTAGTTCTAAGTCAATATTTGAACGAATGAAGTTATCGAATCGATCTGTTGATTTTCTGTGTGTTTTGATTGTGATAAAAAGTCTTGTGTGCCATTTTACGAAAGAATCTTGATCTTGCCGTGTGATGCCGGCTTAGAATAGCATCACCCCACATCCTTCCCGAGGGTGTCGTAAGAGGCGACTAAGGAACTCGAGAGTAATTGGTGTATTACAATTTTTAGGCGAAAGGCTGACAACCTGTCACTATAGTGATACACATGTTTTCCGAAACAACCTTAGAAAACAATACTCAAAAATGTCAGACGTGGCGATAGCGACCGTATTCTTACGGCTGTTAACGCTCTGCCTACCCCGCAAGGGATAAAGGCGTGATATATGTATGTATGTATGTTGCAGGGATATTAAAATTGCCGTGATATTGAAATTTCACTAGTGACATTATATTTGCACTGATTTATTGCATTACTCTCAATTTAACAGGCTAGTTTCAGTGACTATATAATTTCACTAGACCGATACAGTGAAAATGTAAGGCAGTGATATATTGACAATAGCACTGGCTTGAGCAAGCTGTTAGATTATCATACCAATGGCTGATTGGTCTGCTTTTATTACCAACTGAGCAAATGGCGACTGATTAACTCTATTGACCAATCAGATCACGTGTGGCTCCCTCCACAATCATAACTCATAATGAACCTAAATTTATTGTAATGTCACTTTTGCAGACCAATATCAATGAAATGAGCCCGTGAAATTATACGAATCTGTCGTTATTGACAATAAATAGTGCAATTAAAATTTCACTAGTGAAATTATAATATAACGACTTTGACTAAATCCCTGCGACATGTATGTATCTTGATCTTATCTTTCACCCTAAGGTTGCCTGGTAGAAAATGCTACCTAGCATTAAGGCCGCTTTGTTGTACTGTTTCCTTCGTTTGTGTTTTCTACATGTTGTTCAATTTTGTGCAATAAAGAATTTTGTTATGTTATGTTATAAAAAGTACCCATTTCTCTACTTTCTGAATAAGTCTACTCTCTCTCTTCGTGTGGGACACTGAGTCGTCCAAGTACCCAATAAACCTTATTGTTACTCATTATTGCAAACAAAGATTTTACAAAAACTCCAACAAAATTATAGACAAATCAGTCACTATCACAACTAGTGACCTTTGTACCAAATAGGCTACTGCAGCCTAATCATTACGTGCAAAATTATGCAAATAACGTTTAGAATGGCTCACGAAAAATATAATATCTTTTTAAATTGGGTACCTTACACTACAAGTATTTAAACTTTTTTATTAACAAATTAATTAGCAAGTACCTATCCTATAAGTATACCTATAAGTATAATTAGAAAGTCTTCAACCAGTGCGTCCTACCTGTCATGACATACGGAGCCGAAACGTGGACACTCACGGTACGACTGGTCCACCAACTGAAAGTCGCTCAGCGAGCTATGGAGAGAGCTATGCTCGGGGTTTCTCTAAGGGATCGTATGCGAAACGAAGTAATTCGACAGAGAACTAGAGTGACCGACATAGCTCAACGTATTAGCAAGCTGAAGTGGCAGTGGGCTGGCCATATCTGCCGAAGGACCGATAACCGCTGGGGTAAGCTGGTCCTTGAGTGGAGACCGCGTATCGGCAAACGTAGCGCAGGACGCCCTGTGGCAAGGTGGAGCGACGACATACGCAAAGCTGCGGGCAGTGACTGGAGGAGTAAAGCCGAAGACCGGGTTCAGTGGCGTGCTTTGGGAGAGGCCTATGTCCAGCAGTGGACTACAATATTAATGATGATGATGAATTAGCAAGTACCTACCAAACTACCAAATGAAATGTAAGGAACATTGTTTAGGTAATAGAGATCATACCTAAATTACCTATATCATATCTATCCTTAATTAATCCAGGTATTCCCAGAATTCTAATTACAAATTCCATTAATATAATATTATGGCCGTTATCTTAAAGTCCGACCTTCTGTCATATAAATAGGACAACAAGGAATTATTGCGCCCTTGCGACCTGAGGTGAAATGTCATATAAACCCTACACGGTACAGGTAATGGGGTCCTCCAGATATCTACCTGCAGACAGTAAGAATAATAACACGCAGGTAGTGTTATTATTTCCTACATACTCGTACATAGTTCTTTATTTTCGTGTGGGACGCCGAGTCGACCAACGACCTAATGAACCCTAGTGTCAGAATTTTTCAACCGCCTTCTACAAGTAGCAGGCTTCTGACAAGGTTGAGTAACGACCGCCATGTAAGTAGTCATAGACAGCAACCGGGTCGTACGGCTTAACGTGCCATTCGAAACACGGAACCATCTTTCTTATGGAAAATCGGGTGGTTCAGCCCGCAATGTCCTAACCAGACTAGGACCAAAATTTACAAAGTGGTAAATATCTACTTTGTGAGTGAACCACCGAGAATCGAACCTGGAACCTTTTGCGCCAAAGGCAGCCACACTACCACTGCGCCACATGGGTCTTCGGTACATACATAAATCAAATCTTTATGCCTTGCGGATAGGCAGGCCGTTAACTACCTTAAGTTATTACTTAGTTTAAATATTTAGTATATGGCGGTCCTTACGCAAACTAAGAAGCCTACGGGTAACGGGTTAATCGGGTCGTTCGTCAACTTTTTATCCTACAACAAAAAAGAAGAAGAGCTACTGCTATAACAGCCACAAGTCAACTGCTGGACATGGGCCTCCCGCTATCGGCTTGGTAGGCGATTACGAGCAATGCAAAATGTTTTCACAGGGAACGTTGCTGTCTTTTCCCTGGATACTTATTTTAGTCCCAGTTTTTGACACTTAAGACTAAAATTAGAGAATTTTCACCTAAACACGTTGCAATACAAAGATTAGCCAGGAGTCATGAAAATGTAATTCTAACGTACATATTCATCATTCATTTAGCAGCCGCAGAACAGATGGACGTGATCCAATTTGGCACAGGATTACTTTTAGAGCTGCACCGAGAAGCTCAAATATGTTAAGCTAAAATAGCTGCAAATATTTTAATGGGTGAATCAGCCCATTAAACCGAACAACTTTCCGCAAGAAACATAGGTCGAAATATGTGAAAATATTTTGGACTTCCCTTAATGTACAAATTGACTTGGGCGGTTCGTAGTTTTGTAAGGGAGGGTCAAAATTTTTTTTGTCGTAATTCGACCTATATTCCTTGGGGAAGGTTGTTTCTCCCAAAGTTGTTTGCTTGTAACCCCTTAAAATATTTGCAGCTTATATTTTTTCGACCTGTATCATTGGAGAAATTATTTTCAACTTGGTAGTTACATTCCTTCGCTCAAATGATTTGCAACTACAATACAACACAACAGACAACAAATACACAAACATAAAACAGTACAGTACACTACGACGGTTCCCATATTCGGCGTATATATATTTCTGCGCATCTTTAATGCATGCGTCAGTCAGGTGCAAGGAAATTACAGATTCCGCAACCAAAAAATAAAAGTTGACGCCTGAGTTTGCGTCAACGTCCGTGCCCACTGCTGGACATATAGGCCTCATCTTTATTCTCTACGATCCTGTGCCACGCGCATCGAACACAACTGCTCCTGAGAGCAGATATTATTATATCATCGAACCAGCAACTGCAACTCACAAAGTCGATATGTATCACTTTGAGAATTTGTTCCTAGTCTAGATAGGGTAATTGCGGGCTGAACTACCCGATTGTGCGTCAGAAAGATGGTTCCGTGTATTAGATGGCGCGTTAAGCCGCAGGTCTCGGTTGCTGTCTTTAGTTACTCAGACGGCGGTCGTTACACAACCATATCAGTAACCTGCTACTTGTATTGTATTAGACGGTTGAAAAATGCTGATTGAAAAATTTAGATTCACTGGGTCGTACGACGACTCGGTGTCCCACATGAAAAGAAAGAAAGAAAACTAGCAGCTAATCTACAAAAGCTTAACACTACAGTAAAATACATACATACATACATATAATCACGCCTCTTTCCCGGAGGGGTAGGCAGAGACTACATCCTTCCACTTGCTACGATCCTGACACACCTCTTTCGCTTCCTCAACATTCATCAGTCTTTTCATACAAGCTCGTCGGTTTAGGGTGCTCTTTACCTGACCTTTCTTTAGAACATCCCCGATTTGATCTAGGTACGTTCGTCTAGGTCTTCCCCTTACAACGTTTCCATTCACACGCGCCATATAAACTTGTTTAGTTAATCTTCTTTCATTCATCCTCTCAACGTGACCAAACCATCTTAGCATTCCTTTCTCTATACCAGTCACAATATCTTCTTTTATACCACAACGTTCCCTTATCACGCTATTCTTTATCCTGTCACTCAATTTTACTCCAATCATACTCCTTAACGCTCTCATTTCTACTGCATTTATTCTACTTTCATGCTTTTTCTGCCATACCCAACTTTCACTCCCGTACATAAGTGTTGGAACTAGCACCCCTCTATGCACAGCCAGGCGTGCCTTATTCGACACTTTCTGGCTATTCATAAAGGCATGCAACGCCCCATTCACCATGTTGCCTGCATTCACCCTCCTTTCAATATCACTTTCACACTTTCCATCTGACGTAAACTTTGATCCCAAATATACAAACTCTTTCACTTGTTCTACTTTCTCCTCTTCTATCATAATATTACACTCTGTCATACCTACCTCTCTTTCAAAAACCATTGCTTTCGTCTTACTTACATTCACTTTCATTCCTTTCTTTTTCAAAGAATCATTCATAATATTTACCATCTCCTGCAACTCTTCAGCCGACGATGCAAGAATAACTTGATCATCAGCATAGAGAAGACATTTGACGAGTAACCCATTCATTCTCAAACCATATTCACACTCTTTCAAACCTGTCAAACAGCTGTCCATGAACAGATTGAACAGCCATGGAGACGCAACACATCCCTGTCTAACACCTTTCTCGATGTTAAACAGTTCGGTGAAGGCCCCGTTTATCCTGACACAAGCACTGGAATTTTCATACAAGGATTTCAGTGCTCGTATCAAAATTCTGCTCACCCCATGCACGGACAGTGCCGACCACAATTCATTCCTCACCACTCTATCATAGGCCTTTTCCAGATCCACGAAAGTGCAAAAAACCTTTTGGTTTTTAGCCAAAAACTTTTCGGCTATGCACCGCAAGGAAAAGACCTGATCCGTACATCCCATCCCCTTTCGAAATCCCGCTTGAGCATCCCAGACTTTTTCATCAGTCTCTTTCATTACTCTTTCAATCAGTACCTTTGCATACAATTTGCCGACGACGCTGAGGAGGCTTATACCGCGGTAATTTTTGCAGTCTAGCTGTGACCCTTTTCCTTTGAACAACGGCACTATTACAGCCTTACACCAATCGCTTGGCACTCGACCGCTTCTCCAACAAAGGTTAAAAAGGAGGTACAACTGACTAGCCACTACGCCTTCGCCAGCCTTCAGCATCTCAACCGACACTCTGTCATATCCTGCAGCCTTACCAGATTTCATGCTTTTTAGAGCTTTCACGATCTCATCCATTTCGATCTTACTTTCATTCTCATAATCGTCTACTTCTTCTGTGCTCACCTCTTGTACTAGATCTTCTTTTTCATACAAACTTTCAAAATATTCCTTCCATCTCTTCAACACGCATTCCTCACCTTTTATTACACTACCATTCTGGCTTCGAATCCTACTCAACTCGGAACATGTGGAATTACCTCGAGCTGTCCTAATGGATTTCCAGAAAACTTTTAAGTTTGTACGAAAGTTTTCTGATAGCCTCCTATCAAACTCATCTTTATTCTCGTCTTTCTTTCGTTCCACTGTCTTCTTTGCAACATTCTTTAAACATTTATACTCCTTTCGCGCCTTCTCCACATCCTCATCTGTAGCTTTCATCATTCTTTGGTTAGCTTTAGTAGCTAACAAATCTAACCATGCTTTCTTCTTCTTTTGCACAACTTCCTGCACATCTTTACTCATCCATACAGTCTTGCGCTTATTTCCTTTCGATCGTCTTCTGACTCCACATACTTCAATGGCAACTTTCAAAACTCCTTCCTTAAATCCCTTCCAGCCATCTTCAATATCATTCATCTCATCTACCTTATCAAATTCATCCTTCAATCTTTTGACATATTCCTTTCTTACTTCTTTTTCTTGTAAACTTTCCACTTTCACTCTCTCCAGAACACTTGTGGCCTCGGGGACTCTGTGTCGCCACCGTTTAAAGAGACCACTTATACGTGATATCACCAGAAAGTGGTCTGTGTCGATCCCGGCACCACGATACGCACGAGTGTCTAGAACTTTCTTCTTCAATCTTTCATCTACAATCACAAAATCTATCATAGTTCTTGATAAACCTTCTGCTCTTGTATAAGTGTGAATCTTCTTGTGTTGAAACAAGGTATTCGACACAAGAAGATCCCACTCTAAACAAATCTCTAGCAAACTCTTTCCATTCTCATTAACTCTTTCGTCTCCAAACGCTCCAAGAACCTTGTCATACCCATCACGCTTTATACCTACCCATCCATTAAAATCACCTAGCATAACAATTCTTTCATTCGTCTTGCAATTTTTCAAAACATCCCTCACACTGTTCCAGAACTCCTCATTCTCATTTTGAGCTTTTGTGGAGCCACCCGAACCCAGATCCGTAGGTGCATAGACACCGAGGACAAAGAGTCGAGTAACTCCGACCTTCAGCCTAATCCAGAGGAGTCGAGGACTCACACATTCATATTCAGTCACACATTCAGTCATTCGCGCGGAAAGAAATACGCCGACTCCCTTACATGCACGAACAGTACTGGGAACTCCAGACCAATACGCTGTGTAGGGCCCATGTTTCGTCGTATCGCATCCTTTCCGCTTAGTTTCATTTACACACAATACGTCTATATGCCTCTCATCCATCAGCTGACACACCTCATCTACTTTATCTACCATTCCTCCTCTTACATTCATCGTAGCAAAGCGGCTCTCTGTAGGCCGCGTTCCGCTCCCGATGGAAACGAGACGTGATGAGTTGCGAACTCCTACATCGCCGCCATTTGGATTTACGGGTCTATTAAAAGAAATCATAGCGTTCCCACGAGAAGCAAGGGAATTAATATGTCGATCCTGGCAGAGCCCCGCATGCCAGGACAAGGCTAGCCGTGATCTGGGGTCGCCCGGTCCCAGGGCAAACTGGCACGCTAAAACTAGGCACGCCCCTAGCTACGCATCCATCGGCGCGGCAGACCTTGGATTGGCGGAGAGGGAAGGAAATAGGAAAGTGGATAGGAAGAGGGGGTAAGAAGGAATGTTAAGGTTTGGGAGAGGAAACGATGTTCAAGGATACTATTGCCTCGGAAGACGGGGTTGAGACTACAGTAAAATTTCCTGTTAAAATTAAATTTACTCGCTATTAGGTCTACTATCCGACCGGTAGCACTAACCTGATTTCAGAATTAATATACCTAATTGATACATTCTGTGGTACACCCAGATACCCACTGATTAAATTAGCTAGTTATAATGTGTAGCAAAATGGATTACGTAGAGTATTTTGGCATTAATTAGGAAATCTTTTGCTTCCGCAACTACTTTAATAACTGCACATACATACATAAATCACGTCTTTATCCCGTGCGGGGTAGGCAGAGCGGTAAGTTGGCGTTGACGCCCTTAAAGAATATGGGTGCTATCGTCACGTCTAACAACATTGAAGTGCCTTTCAGATGATTTGTGTCTCACTGTAGTGAAAGATTATCAGTCTGTCGCCTAAAGTTGTAATACACATAAAATCCTTGAGTCCCTTAGTGAGTTTAGTATTTATGATAAGAAGTCTATCATCATTCACCTTGCCGTATCCCGTTTTCTGTCGGGGTCAGCTACCTAACCTAGGGGATTTGACGTGGAACCAAGTTTTACACTGCGACTGACATCTGACCTCTGCAACCCGAAGGCTAACCGGACCCGAATCCTTGATTAAGTCACATTCAGAGAAGACCATTCTTATTTATTTTAAAAAAATTCCCAAGGAAGAAAATATTCTAGACAAAGGAAATTCTACTTTAGCATAGGACCTACCAATAGCTACCTGCCCCTCTAGGTAATCCCAAGTCCACGTAATCCCTAGGGATCCGACGTTTGATGAAGGTGGGAAGCAATATTGCATCGACGGATCTCGGAGCCAAGATTTGAAATGTCTGCTCCTGTGACGTCTTTGGTAAAGCTTGGTTTTACCGGGACGGATCGGTTATCTAGGTAAGAATGAAGTAATATAAAGAAATCATCTAAGTTGGTAAGTAATTCCTATTGTCTGCAAATGTCCCTTTACAAATGACTCGATGAAACCTTAGGGTTAAAGTTTAAAACCACGTCTTACAAGTAAGTCTCAACATTATGAGATATGGCCGTGGAACCGACAATGGCCAATTCACACAATATTAACTTTAATAATAAAGAAATTAGCCGTGTGATGCCGGCTTAGAAAAGCATTACCCCATTTCTTTCCCGCGGGTGTCGTAAGAGGCGACTAAGGGATTCGAGGGTTTCATATGTATTACAACTTTAGGCGTCAGTCTGACAACCTGTCACAACAGTGATAAACGAAAAATCTGAAAGAGCCCTCAATATTTGTCAGACGTGGCGATAGTGACCATATTTTTACGGCTGTTAACGCTCTGGCTTACCCGCAAGTGATAAAGGCGTTATATATATATGTAAGTACAAAAAACTATCAGTAAGGAACCTCAGAATTGGTCTAGATTTCATTACTTTTTAGAGATAAACAAGCAGCACCATCGAGACCTTGGCTAATTTTTTACAGAATGTTTTTGATGGAATGACCGTTATCTAAAAGTAATTATGATATTTTTATAGGGATAGCTGCCACGAGTAATGAAATTGGACAGCTGTGAATGAAATTCAGGAATCATAATTTGTAAGTAGTCAACTACAAGTAACATTTAATTTTAAGGTTCCGTGGTTATTATCACTAAAACTATAAGACATTATAACGGGTTTTAACTCACGGTAGGGATATATCGAGCACCCAATATTTCGGCGATGTTGCAATCGCCATGATCACGGGTAAACTGGAGCGGCTGCGGGTGACGGCTAAGGGCAAACATATCTGTCTACCCTCATTCTTCTGCGTTTTTTCGGAACACTTTGGTCACTATCGGTACTCACTCGAAAGTCATCTCGACAACACACACTGACGGTATCGCATGATTTTATTGCAGGTTTAGACACAAACTTATTGTTACACAAATTTACTACTGGATTCCATGTACTTGACAATTTGAAGCCATCTTCTCTATTGAAATTTTTGTACTTGGTGATTTCAATAGCCTCGCTTACCAGTCTTGGTATGAAGTGGCGTTCGGTCGAAAGTACTTTTGGATTATGTAATTCGATCTAGTGGTTTGGACCAGACTCAAGCAGGTGTTCCGCAATGGCAGACTCATAAGTCTGCATAAGCACATATGCTTCATTGTTTTTCACTGCCTTTATGTGCTCTTTGACACGGGTGGAGATGGTCCGCTTAGTTTTACAAGTAACATATTGAACTGGTTCTACTTTTTTAACATATTCATAGCTAGTAAGAATATTTCTTTGTGGAAATACATGTTTTTCACTTTTGTGTGATGAATAAAGTGTGGTGAAGATACCTCAAGCTATTAATTTTAAACCTGTTTCCTATAAAAAGTATCGCCCATTTACCAGCGGTATAGTTTACATTTTCATTTTTTATCGCTGTAAAAGCGATACTCCGGCCAGAGGCTGTCCCGGAGGGAAGGCCACGGGAACAAAATATGGGATAATACTTTACTTTGGAGAAAGTGGAGTCAGCCGCAGCTTCAAGTTTATTAAGTTTACCGACGTGAAGGAATAGTGTGGAACGTGCAGTTTTAAAATACATACACAGGCGATATGTATAAGGGGTAAAAATATTAGCTGCAAATATTTTAAGGGATGAATCAGCCCATGAAACTAAACAACTTTCACCAAGAGACATAGATCTGAATATGAAAAAAAAATTAGGACCTCCCATACCAATTGACTTGGTTGGTTAGTAATTTTGTATGGAGGTCCATTTTTTTTCATATTTCGACCTATGTTCCTTGGGGCAAGTTGTTCGGTTTTATAAGCTGGTTCACCATTTAAAATATTTACAGCAATTTTTTTTACATCCTGTATAAAATATGGTTCTTACTAAATATGGTTCTGTTTCTTATGGTTTTTTGAGTTCTTTTATTTTTGACGACTCGATGTCTCGCACAAAAAGAAAAAGAAGTTATAGAAAAATAAATACTACTTAATTGTTCACACCTTGGTATATAAACAACTAAGAAGGTGAAAGGCAGAGTCGGATGGATACTTAAATTGATGGGGTACACAAAAAAATCCAGAGTCACTTTCCCGATAGTTAAATGCAATTATTAGACCACAAGTCTTGGATAAGACCCCCAACCATGTAAGTTCTTTAATGTTTATATACTGCTGCCACTATAGCCGTTCTCACAGTTAACGCACAACGCAGCGCTAAAATAACAATGCGTAACGCATGCGCTGCGTTAAACTATACTATAGCACCACGCGGTAACGAATGAATCATGAATTTTAAGTTGTTACAAGCTCAAAATGATCGTGTGTGCACGATACACAAAACTTATAAAACAAAAATAGATAGTATTTGTCTCTACTCGTACCAGCACTATATCAAACAATAATATGTTAAAACAAGCTTATAATATAAAATACACTACGTGCACTCAAACTTCGATGTTCTTCGTTAAAATTAACCAACCGGCATGTTTATCCGGAAACTATACACAAACTTCTGATCATATAAGTTTAGTTTTTGTTTAGTGTATAAGTTAGTTAATAATCTACCCGTGGGTGCCGTAAAAAGCTACTAAAGGGAATCGCACACTTGCGCACGACGGAGCGCTAAAATATCGCAGCGGTATGTCAGATCCATACTCGAAACGTCACTCCCCATACTAAAACCGCACTCGACGGATGACACTGCGATAGCGCTGCGTCGACAGGGGTTGAGCGGTTTTAGAATAGACCGCTGCGATGTTTTAGCGCTCCGCCGTGCGTTAATTGTGCGGTCCGCCATAGATAATTTTGCTTTTATAGAATTTTTTCATCAGAAATTATTTCATTATTACGATCTGGCTTCAGTCCCTTTAAGATAATGAGCATTGATTGGACAAAAATGAAGTATTTATGTAAAAATTCTGCCTAATTTGGAATGTCGCTGATTGGTAATTACCAACATAGGTAATTTTCAGATTAAAATGTCCCGGCGAATTAAATTTTGTTTTTTTGTTGGTTGGTTTGCTGTGTGGTTTTGTAAGCATTTTTTTATTATTCATTATCAAAAGAAATCTTACAAAGCCACCAAGGACGCAAATCTAATTATTGAACAGAACATCACATTTCAAAGAATAAAAAACATGTTATTTATTCTCTCTAGAGTTTTAGGTACAATGAGGATAGACATTTTTATTGTGTTTTATATTTTACTAGCTTTCCATCCGCGATTTACCTCGGATTGGTTATTCGCACATAATCTGAAAACATCAAATCAAATCAAATACACTTTATTGAACAACAGAAAAATAACACACCGTTTTGCCGTGTGTTGCCGGCTTAGAATAGCATAGCCCCATTTCTTTCCGTGGGTGTCGTAGAAGCCGACTAAGGGACTCGAGGGTTTCATATGTATTGTAATTTTAGGCGACAGGCTGACAACCTGTCAACATCGTGAAGTGATACACAACTTATCTGAAACGAACATTACCTCAAACATTTGTCAGACGTTGCGATAACGACCGTAATTTTACGGTCGTTAACGCTCTGCCAACCCTGCCAGGGATATAGACGTGACTTGTGTGTGTTTGAAAAATACACCTGAAAGTGTAATATCAGTGTTGCGCTACGAACCCGTCTGTCAAACAACGCAGGCGCCTGCGATGGACATGCGTCGGGCACCCATTTAAGACAGACGGATGCGTTACGAATGCGCTAAAATAGCGCACAACGGAGCGTCAAGTGTGAAAACCACCTATATCTCTGTGACAAATGCACCTACAACATTTCACACCAAACCGTAAAGTTGGCAATGCGACAGGATTTTCGAAAACCTTTAAATATTTCACCGGCACGTCCTAGCGCAGAAATCTCAGGGCGTTCAAAAGTTTGCCAGCTGGAGTCCCCGCAGTGACACAGTAGAAGCGAAAAATATACATCAGTAAGGAAAGCCACCTTCTACTAAGTATTTTGCAGGAATGTTTTGTTGATATGTGTTGGTCTGCTGCTTACAGCATTTGAAGTTTCAATGGTTGCCTGGAAGAGATCGTTTAAAGGAGGAAGCCTGCCTTTGCTTGTGTTGTGTTGTTTATTTTTGTTCCTGTACATTTTAGCTTCATCTAGTGGGCGCCCGCGGCTTCGCGCACGTGGGAATCGGGTTTAATCCTGTACTGTCCTTCAGGTTTTTATGTTAGGGATAACAAACTATGTGTTTATCCAAGTTATCCTACATCTGTGTGCTAAATTTCATGAAATGGTTTCAGCATATTTTGCGTGAATGAGAGAACGAGAGAACTTTCGCGTATGTATAAACATTTGTATAATACTAGTAGGATGTGAGCAGTAAAGTATTTCTGTCTGAAAGCCGATATTGCTCAATAGGTTCGTGCGTGTTAGATCAAAAATTCGAATGACTGTTCGTAGATACATACTTATACCATTAGAATGGACTTAAAAATCTCTGCTCTGAAGGTAACGCAGCAAATAATTGATGCCACTAAAACCGCTGTAATTGCCAATAAAACTGTCAAGATATTCCGCAATTTACTTACGCCGGTGTCGGTGTGTGGTTTTAATTATCAAAATATCACAGCCAATATATTTTCTTGCCTAGGCTCGCGTTGTGTCGTTAATCGCTTAACACTAGTATGATAAAATAGTATTTAGTATAACTAGGGTAATCATAAATTCTTAGTAATACCATATCATATAGTGCATTTTACTTTGCATTGCAAGCATGAATCAATGGGCAGTATTGTGTACCCACAATAATGGACTTGAATAAAAATAATCTGTCCGAACAGATTTCGGCTACAGCGACTACTGAACAGGCTCAGCAGCTGGCGCCTCGCTGGTTCGCGCGATCGCGTGCTCGCATGTGGCTTCAGTAGCCTATTTTGGGCACTTCGGACACTTGTCCGCCGAATGTACTTTATTCATTTTCTTATATGTATTTACTGTGGCAGCAAATAGTCTCCATTTTTAAAGCGGATTTTTCTAGAATATTCCAGTTCGACACCTGTTTTCCGTTGCGGCGTAAATGCTTGAGGGTTGAGGAAGTCAAATTATCGAATAAAACTACGGGAATTAACATTTTCAGTGAAATAACTCATATTTTTAAATGTAATACCTTTATTTTTTAAGTTATTTTATAGAGTTTGGTGTTTTATATACTTTTTGATAGTTTTGCAAGGAGTATTGAACGTAAGTATATTTTTTCATATAGTCTAGGGAGTGACGTTTCAAGTTTGGATCTGACAGACTGCTGCGATATTTTAGCGCTCTGTCGTGCTGGGTGCGTATGCCTAAGGCATACTTTAAAAATATTGATTTGGCTGTTTTTATGGTAATTTCATTTTTATAGTACGGTTCGTCATGTTGTAACTTAGTTTGTATTATAGAACCCTTATCTTTTGTCAACAACTTTTGATACAATAATTTTTATTGATGTTCAAATTAATAGTCCATTATGGGACAAACCAAAAATAAACCATTTTCTGGTCGAGTAATATAGGAGTAGGAAGGACGAGACGAAGTAGAGGTCTTTCCAAGTGAAAGAGACCAGAAATTGGAAGAAAAATACTTTACGAAAAACCAAACTAAATAATTTATAGTCATCCGTCCCATTAAGTATAATACGCTTAGTTTCGTGTATGTACACATCCACTTACCTTCACAGCATTTCAAAGGATTTTCTTGCTTGCTTCACAACAAATGATGATAAATTACCCAGCACCCTTAACAAGCACGAGACTCATACATGTAGTATGTACGTGATTCATTTCGGCTTGTAACTTTTCATAACAACCACAAAACTAGGTACAACCTGCTGCGCATTTTCAGATTCCGAGCTAAAAAGTTTTATGGGGTTATTAGTACACTGAAAATGCCACAGATTTATCGTCATTCATACTCCTTGCCTTATCCCGTTCTCTAATTTGACGTGGACCAACTTTTTACTCCGAGATACTGCCATCTGACCTCTGCTACCTGAAGCCTAGCCTACCTAACCTAGGATTCGGGGCTAACCTGCCCCGAATCCTAGGTTAGTTCACATTCAAATATCATCCGAATTCAAATTTTATTTGAAGGTGTGTTTCATCACCATGTTTTTCCTTCACCGTCAGAGCAGTCGGTAAATGTACGTGAGTAAGACCCATTAGTACATGGCGAGGATCGAACTCGGGTCTCATGATTGTAAGACCCGTGTCCTAACCACTGTGTCTAAAGAGTCGAACTTGGTCGGATGGTAATTTTGTGTGGGAGGTTCAAAACCTGTTTTCATATTTCGACCTATGTTCCTTGGGGAAAGTTGTTTAGAGTCATGGGCTAGTCACTCCTTAAATTATTTGCAGTTATTTTTTTTACAACCTCTATACAAAACACTCACTACATAGACAGAGCGCTAAAATATCGCCGCAATCTGTTAGATCCATACTAGAAATGTCAATTCCGATACTAAAACAGCTCAACTGCTGTCAACGCAGCGTCTCGAGTGCGGTTTTACTATGGGGAGTGACGTTTCTAGTATGGATCTGACAGACCGCTGCGATATTTTAGCGTGCTCCGTCGTGCGTTAAGTGTGCGATCCGTCTTAGTACTTGAACATAATCAACCTTGTTCAGAATAGTTGTTGAAGTAAACCGCACAGCTTGGTAATATGCGCTTTAGTTTTACTTTCAAATTGTAATCAAATTCCAAAGTTTCAGTTTTGATATATCTACCTACCAGTTTTGTTATACAAGGCGTTTGGAATCAAACGTACCACTTATACAGGGTGTAAAAAATATATTAAACTGAGCAATTTATAACATAGACGGACCTTTAAAATATCGCAGTGGTCTGTCAGATCCATACTAGAAACGGCACTCCCCATACTAAAAATGCACTAGACAGACGACACTGCGATAGCGCTGCGTAGACAGCGATTGAGCGGTTTTATTATGAGGATTGACATTTCTAGTATTGATCTGATAGAACGCTGCGATATTTTAGTGGTACGTCGTGCGTTAAGTGTGCGATCCACCGTATTCAAATATAAAAAAGGCTTCCGTTACCATGTTAAGTACTTCGCCGCGCAGACCAACTTAATCGTATGTATAGGAGGTAATTTTTTCATGTTCACATTGTGCCACGCCACGTGATGCCGGCTTAGAATAGCATCAACCCATTTCTTTCCTGCGGGTGTCGTAAGAGGCGACTAAGAGACTCGGGGCTTTACACGAATCATCTGAATATTACTTGTCAGACGTGGCGACCGCGACCGTATTTTACGGCCGGTGGCGCGGCGCTCTGCCTACCCCGCAAAGGTTAAAGGCGTGAAATTATGTGAATGAATGAATGTTTCTCATTTTTATAGGCAGACAATGAATAGCCTTGTATTGTGTATTAAGCGTCTGGAAGGTATTTTGTTACGTTCTATTGTTATCTTTATTGTATATCCTTCGGCTTTGTGCGTCTAGATTTAGGCACGCTAAAGAAGCTTTGTAATTTATTTCTGCAGAAAAAAAAAATGGTTCATATTTACTTATCAATTCGCTAGATGACTGTGTCATAAAATACGAAAATAGTACGCTTAAAACTATTGTACAAAAATACTACTCCACCATTTATAGCTTTTTGCAATATTCAAAATTTGAATTAATAAATAACAGAAAAACAATATAACTAAATGTCTTGACGCCATCCAGACTAGAGAGACATGACGTCATCTCTTCGTATTTTCATACAAAATATCGTTTTAAAAAGTAGCTCATTTGACTTACCAGTCATCATGCCCATTTTTTTATCCGTGTGATGCCGGCTTAGAATAGCATCACCCCATTTCTTTCTCGTGGGTGTTGTAGAAGCCTACTAAGGGACTCGAGGGTTTCATGTGTATTGCAATTTTAGGCGACAGGCCACGCAACCTATCACTATAGTAATACACGATTTAACTGAAACGACTCTCAAACGTTTGTCAGACGTGGCTGTAACGTCACGTCAACTGCCTCACTTTATGCCATCTCACTACCCTAGGTCTGCTGGAAGAGATTTCTTTTTAGAAATAAGCTGACCTGTTGTGTATTGTTCTTAATGTTATGTCCTTTGTGTTATATTGTGTACAATAAATGGTTTAATAATAACGACCGTAATTTTACTGTCGTTAACGTTCTGCCAACCCCGCCGGAGATATAGGCGTGATTTGTGTATGTATCTATATTATTTTATTTTAAGCAACCTGTATATAAAATGGTTATAAGCACATTCTGTATCAAAACCCAGATTAATAGTAGTTTGTTTGAGTTTCAATTAATTCGACTAGCAAGTTGTAGTAATCCAATAATAATGAAATTCAGAAACCATTTAAACGTATGTTTGTGGATTTAGTATCAAAGGCTTTCGTAACTTTTGTAATAGATAGGTAGGTTTAATGTGTAATACATACATACACACATCACGCGTTTATCCCTTGTAGGTAGGGGGTTTGTCCCTTTTTGGGGAGGTCCATGTCCAGTGCAGTGGACCGTTGTTGCTGTAGAAGTAGTTGTGGTAGTAGTAGGTAGGTAGGCAGAGCGTCAAGGGCTTCATTGTAACGGTGCGGGAATTATCGCCTCTGTCAAATATTTGGCGGATCGCACACTTAACGCACGACGGAGCGCTTAAACATCACCGCGGTCTGTCAGATCCATACTAGAAATGTAAATCCCCATAATAAAACCGCCCAACCGCTGTAAACGCAGCGCTATCGCAGCGTCGTCCGTTGAGTGCGTTTTTAGTATTAGGGAGTGACGTTTCTAGTATGGATCTGACAGACCACTGCGATGTTTAAGCCGGCATCACTCGGAAAAATAACCATGAAAAATACGGTAAAAAAGATACCTTTAAAAATTTTACCGGTCATGTTGGTCTCACGGGACTAGTTTGAGGAATTTACGGCGCCCACGACAAATTGGTGCAGCAGACAATTTGTTTTACGTCGACTCACCTGAATTTTCCGTGTGGTGCCGGCTTAAAACAGCATCACCCCAATTCAGTTCAGGACTGGGTCATTAAAAAATATAAAAGTTATACGTTTAAAACTATTGACCAATGATTGAATTTGTATTTGTAGGACTGAATTTTTAATTTTTATTTTACATAGCTACTAACCATGTTTTTTAACCTGTGTAATACTAACACTATGGACTATGTAATTGTCTGAAAATAAACGATATTGTATTGTATTGTATTGTAATGATACTACGGACTACGTTCAAATTTTCAAAATATTCAAAGATTTAATAAATAAACGGAAAAAACACATAATATTAAGTGTTCTGACGCCATACACAATAGTAGTAGTGTATAACGTCTTACTTTCCCATTTTTATACAAAATACCGTTTTAGATAGTTTTAAAAAGTAGCTCATTTGACTGTCTACAGTCCTATTCTACGCGTGGGTGTCGTAAAAACCGACTAGGGTATAAATAATTCATCCAGGGAAGGGGCAGCATTCCCTGTAAATGTAACATCTTACACTGCACTCGCCAATTCGCCTGCTAAACGAGTTGTTTATAGCACTCCTCAACAGAGGGTGGCCCATGTCCAGCAGTGAACTGTCGTAGCTGATCTGAATACAGGAATTAGGTGAATCATCTGCAAGACACACACACACACACACACACACATATCACGCCTTTATCCCTTGCGGGGTAGGCAGAGCGTTAACGTCCGTAAGAATACGGTCACTATCGCCACGTCTGACATTTTTGAGGATTGTTTTCCAAGGTTGTTTCAGATAACATTGTGTATCACCTGCAAGAGCCCTCAATATTTGTCATACGTGGCGAATTGGCGATAGCGACCGAATTATTACGGCCGTGAATGCTCTGCCTATCCTGCCAGGGATAAAGGCGTGATATGTGTATGTATCTATTTTAACCGTCTCAAATCTGGTTGTCAATACCTAAATATAACATTATTTTAAGTTCAATCTCTTTTGCTTACATTGATCTTTACTACCTACTTCATCGGGTGGTTGGACAACCTGGTGTCAAGCAAGAAAGGAGAGAGAGAGAGATAGAAAGAGTAGGTCGAAACTTCTGACTAGGGTTCATTGGGTCGTTCGTCGACCCTGTGTCGCACACCACGGATAGTCAAAAAGCTTTGATGTACGTAACAATGTCCAAAGCCCAATTTTTTGCGTTGTGCTATGGTTTCGCCGAAACGCTGACGTTCAACTCTGAAACAAGGCAACATTATTAATTATGCCTCCATTGTCTGCCCGATCCCTTTCACTGACTTGGCACAAATTTCTTTCTTTGGGCTTCTATTTTCATTTCAACAACAGAGTCGTTTCGAAGTAGCTAATTCATGGAGTGAAATGGAAAAAGAGGTAAAGCGCGTGGTTCGGAAGAATTTGAAGCAGGAAACTTTTGCTATGTCAGCCTTTATAGGCGAAGAACACACTTGATGCACGACGGACCGCAAAAATATGGCAGCGGTCTGTCAGATTCAGGTCATACTAGATACGTCACTCCCCATACTAAAACCGCTCTCGACGGACGGCTCTGCGATAGCGCTGCGTCGACAGCGGTTGAGCGGTTTTAAGTATGGGGATTGACATTTTTAGTATGGGTCTGACAAAACACTGCGATATTTTAGCGGTACGTCGTGCGTTAAGTGTGCGATCCCCGTATGTTAATGCAAAAATATATATGTTTTTTCAGAGAATCAGGAGGCCAAAATCAGTTTTGGGCTTCAAGCGGATTGACCGCATACAAAATACCTACATTCAAAAACTCGGATAGCTGATGTAGGTCGCAAATTTGCCAAACTTAAGTGGGATTGGTCGGGGCACGTAAGCACCAAGTATTTAGGCACATGAACCAACAAATGATGCCGGCTTAGAATAGCATCACCCCACATCGTTCCCGCGGGTGTCGTGAGAGGCGACTAAGGGACTCGAGGGTATTGGTGTATTACAATTTTTAGGCGACAGGCTAACAACCTGTCACTATAGTGGTACACATTTTTTCTGAAACAACCTTCGAACACAATCCTCAAAAATGTCAGACGTGGCGATAGTGACCGTATCCTTACGGCTGTTAACACTCTGGCTACCCCGCAATGGATAAAGGCGTGTTATATGTATGTATGTACCAACAAAAAAATTGAGGTTCGCACTATTAAACGCTTTTTGATGACGGGTCTCTTTTTGAAAAAGTAATTTTTCAGCAGTTATCATGACTGCAACAAAGATTCTTAATAATGCTGACCATTTATTGTTTAAGCACTGTATTTAAACTATTCATGCAATTGTACTGATGTCAATTGTAATGGCTGTTTGATTTGACCCTAGTTAGTGTTAAGTAGCAAGAATGTTGTTACTGCAATGATAATCCGAGTATAGTATCCATTAAATAATCAATAGAAATAATATCTCAACAAACAGAAACGAATCTATATATATGTCCATAATATATTGTATATACCTAAACTAAACATGTATTAATAGGTAATTACCTACTTCTATTTGCCGTGCGATGCCGGCTTAGAATAGCATCAACCCATTTCTTTCCCTTGGGAGTCGTAAAACGCGACTAAGAGACTCGAGAGTTTCATGTGTAGGTATTGCAATTTTCTGAACTTCTCTCTTCTGATTAATATTTGTCAGACAAGGCGGACTGCCTACCCCGCTAGGGATAAAGGCGTGATTTGTTTGACTATGTATATTATGTATGTATTACATACTTTTCCTTAATCCATTATCATATGCAACTCCTCACAAGCATCGATTTTTACGTTTTTTTTTTCTTTTTGTCTTTGTGCCGTATGATGCCAGATAAGAAAAGCATCACCAATTGAAGCCGGCATCACAAGGCTTGCAAACTACACTTAATTGCCAGAGTAATCGGAAACTGATGATTTAACACGAGCTATTGTAGGCAACAATGTGCTGCTTGACCTCTCGCTATAATAGGTAAGTGACAATGTCAGATAGCCTTCTCAAAAGCGTGTACCAAGGGCTTACATGTAATATAGAGCTATGTGTATTTCATTTGCTTACACAGTGTCACGACCAGCGTAACTGTCAGGACGCGATCTTACGTGCGCGTATAGAGCATTGAGAAAGAGCTACCTACGCAAAGAGCTACAGCGCTCATTAATGATTTCTCTGCCAAAATCCAGGATGCCGACATTTGTTTTGACTCTATACGTAGCCTAACAAATTTATTTCGATTATATTTCACTAACATTAATGAATGACATTGCTTTTAATTGACTAACAGTATTTTTATATTTTGACAATGTATTATTTTTTCTGACATTTTTAGAGGATAATTTTATACTTATATTATAACATTTTAATGTAACTATGTACTAGCATTGTAACCGTTTTGGTTTTAGACTGTAAGCTTGCACATGTATTTTAATAATAGTAAACAATAAACAATAAACAATTGAGGTCAAACTACGCTGGTCACGACACTTTTTAGGCGAATGAGCTATATATGCCAAGGGTAACGTAAAATACGAATTTGGAGATTATGGTTTGATTTTTATAAATACTTTTGCCCGAAATAGAGACAAAATATTTTACAAGGTGGAAATTACACATGAAACTAAACCACTTTTGCGTAGAAAAAGGCGGAAGGAAAAAAATGGACTTCCCATACAAAATGTACCAGGTCAGTTTGTAAGAATGGAAAGTTCAATCCTACTACTATTATAAAGGCGAAAGTTTGTAATTATGGATGTATGGATGTTTGTTACTCTTTCACGTAAAACCTACTGAATGGATTTGAATGAAACTTTACCACAATATAGCTTATACATCAGAATAACACATAGGCTATAGCTTTTACGAAGACGGGACGAACCTGAAGTCCAAGCGAACGAAGTCGCGGGCAAAAGCTAGTTGTAAATATTTGGGCTTCATGGTGAATTTCAACGATTGAAATATTTTAAGAATTCGAAAAATGCTCTAAGAATCCAAATCGCGTCATTTATATTTTCTTTTCAATTACTTAGACGGCGGTCGTTACACAACCATGTCAGAGGCCTGCGACTTGTTACTAGGCGGCTTGAAAGCTCTGACACCAGGGTTCATCGGGTCGCTGGATGACTCGGTGTCCCACAAGCAAAGAAAGAAAAAAAATACGTGGCCCTGAAAAGTCCCTCATTAAGCCCTTCAAAATTAACACGGACTGCCGTTGTCATTACTACAAACGAGACATCAGAAATTCAATTAATTTAGAATGCAATATTATTTAACAATGTTCCCGGTAGCAAATGATGTGCATATAAATCGGTTTTCAGTTTAATTTTGTGGTCAATTTCAGACATAATTTGGTGTAATTTGACACCTTTACTATTGCGTTAAGATTTTTATGATTTTTAGCAGTCCGTCGTGCGTTAGGTGTGCGTCCACCTTAGAAATCATAATCATAATCTTTACTTTAGTACACCGGAGGTTTTCCAACTAGTATAAACAAAATGTTCTACGATATCAAAATTTTCCAACAACTTCTAACTAAACATCAAAATTTTGCTATGGTCCATGTCCATAAAAAATTATCATGTAAACGCTTTTTCATAGCCCTCTGAATGACACGTAGCTGGTTGAACTGCTGTGCAGTCAGGTCAGGTTTCACGTCGCGGTTCTGTAGGTCATAACTAGAAGCACGTGCTGCTCCTTGGTCTTCAAACATTAATGGAAGGATGGTGCTAGGACGCATTTTAGTTAAGGCAGATCGTACACTTAACGCACGTTACATTAAAGCACGGAGCGTTAAAATATCGCAACATATTAGAAACGTCATACATATTAGAAACGTAACTCCCTATACTAAAACCGCACTCCACGGACGATGCTGCGATAGCGCTGCGTCTACAACGGTTGAGCGGTTTTAGTATGGGGATTGACATTTTAGTATGGATCTGACAGACCGCTGTGATGGTTCAGTGCTCCGTCGTGCGTCTAGTGTGCGATCCGCCTAAGTGTCCGTTTTTATGAGACCATCACTAGGGCTTATTTTTGTACTGTTCCACCAACGCATAAACAAGTACTATTTAATTTTAGAGGATCGATTAAATGGAAATTGTAAGTTGTTCGAGAAATTTTGTAAAATCTGCTACTTTTTAAACGAGTTAGCTCAAGCTGATCAACAGCACTGTCACAAAAAAATACTCACACACACACACAAATCACCCTATATCCCTGATGGGGTATGTAGAGCTTTAACGATCGCAAAATTACCGTTATTGCCACGTCTGACAAAATATGGGCCTTCAAACATTTGTTAGACGTGACAGACGTGGCGTTTCAGATACCTAAGTCGACTTGTCGCAAAAAATTGCAATACACATAAAACCCTCGAGTCCTATAGACTCACCAAAAGACATTCTGTTAAAAATTTCGTAAACAAAGCTAGCAAACGATAACATGTGAAAGCTCTTAAGAATAATTTTGCAAATGGTAGAATAAGTATGGGATTAGGGAAAGTTACAAAAATATTTTTGATATCTATGTGTATGAAAAAGCTCTTATGAGTGTTTTGTGTACTAAAATGTTGCCTGAAATAAATCAGTTTCAATTCTTTGATGCAAAAATTCATCCATTAGTAGTTATATGGTAGCTATTAAAAATACGTTTTGAAAATCTCTTGCTGTTTGTCTTTGTTTGTCTGAGCTTTAATCAGTGACTGCAATCAAGTCAAGAAATAAAATACTCAATAAAATATATATATTACGCGTATATTGTTGCTCTGCATACTTGCGGGGTAAAAAGGCGTTTGTTTGTGTTTAGGTTTGTATGTATAACTTTTATGTTCTTAGCTTTAGACCGCTCTCTCACTTAACGCACAACGCAGCGCTAAAATAACCCTGCGTAACGCTTGCAATTTTTAGATCTATATTAAAAACACCATTCTCCATACTAAACCCGCTGTTGACACAGGTCCAATGCATGAGGCTGCGCCAGCGCTACGTCGACAACGGTTGTGCGTTAGACCTACGTTAACAGCGATCTGACAGACGCATGCGTTATTTTAGCGCAGCGTTGTGCGTTAATTGCGAGAGCGGCCTACATGTAAACCCTTTAACTTGCAAAAATTATAGTCTGCCAGCCTTGCGCCAGTTTAAAACAACCGTATTGACCTATTCCTTGAAACAACGTATTTATACAACGTTTTACTAAGAGCTAGAGCCACCACGTCTGTACAGTCAAGCGGAATTCAATTCAATTCAATTTCAATTCAATTTATTTATTTCATAAAACAGTTACACTGTGTGCGAAAGTATACAACCATCAAAATATTAAAATGATCACAACGTAATAATTAATTAAGTACAACTACAAAAAGCATAACAGAAAGAACAAAAATATCTGTTGAAATAAAATATAAATGTCAACTAGATAAAATAAAAAATACAATAAAATATAATTAAAAATGTCCACTATAAGATAATTAATTAATAACAAATAAAATAGAATCATACATTACGTAATCAGAATTAAAGTAAAAATTTATGTCAACTAAAATAAAATACTTATCTAAAACTCATCAATTGTATATAAATTTTTCTCTAGCAGAAGCTGTCTTAATTTCTTTTTAAATTGACTGAAACCAGATATAGTTTTTAAATTTGTAGGTAGTCTATTAAACATAGCTACAGCCTGATACTTTGGGCAGTGCTTGGCAATATTCAGGGTGTGTTTAAAAGGTTTGGCCAGATCTTTCCTTCTAGTACTTAAACGCAATTGCATCTCCTGGTCAGACTCAAACAAGGTTCGGTACTTTAATACATCAGTAAGTGACACCATTACGTACAAACTAGGAACAGTCAGTATTTTATATTTTCTGAAATATTCACGGCACGACTCCCACGGTGGGATACGCGCGATGGTACGAATAGCCCTTTTTTGCAAAATGAATGCCTTATTCATATTATAGTTAAAACTGTTGCCCCAAAATTTCACACTGTACCGCAACTTAGACTCGATCAAAGCGTAATAAACTTGGAGCAACTGATCAATCTTTAAGACGTCCCTCAGTGCTCTTAACGCGTAGCAAGATGAACTTACAGAACTCTCTATTTCGGTTAACTCTGATTTCCAATTCAACATTTCATCCACGTGCACGCCTAGAAATTTTACTGTGGGAACTTGGTCAATTTTATTTTGCTCTAGATATAGCTCTAATGTGTCCTTATTTCTAGCCGTGGACTTAAATAAGATAGCATGTGTTTTCTCAGTGTTAAGTTGCAAATCATTCAGGGTGAACCAACCACTAAAAGCTTCCAATGCATCATTCGCTAAGTTCGTTAAACGCTCTATACTGTTCCCAGATATCACCGCATTAGTATCGTCTGCAAACAATACTAACTTGGCACTAGGCACAGTTGCATGCAAATGGTCAATTATATCGTTAATGAATATAATGAATAAGGTTGGCCCAAGAACGGAGCCTTGCGGTACCCCTCTAGATAAATGAACTAATTCTGAACTCTTTTTTACTTCATTGCCATTTTTATCTTCTCCCGTGACTTCAATGAACTGTTTTCTATTTTCTAAATATGATTCTAATAATTTTAAAACGCGACCTCTGATTCCGTAATATTCAAGCTTATTTAACAAAATAGAGTGATTTATCATGTCAAATGCAGAACTCAGGTCCAGAAACAGGCCTGCCACCTTTTCCTTATTATTCAGTTTTATTACCACTTCATCTATTAAACTATATACCGCATCTGCCGTTCCCACCCCTTTTTGGAATCCATATTGTCTATCATTCAATATTTTATGTTTTGTAAAGTGTGTAACTAGTTTATGGTTGATAATTTTTTCAAAAATTTTTGATAGTGTAGGTAATAAGGAGATGGGCCTATAATTCTGTGGATCTAATGGCGATTTCTTTTTGAAGACTGGTATAATTTTCGCAATTTTTAGCTGTTCCGGGAAAATGACAGCTTCAAGACAAGAATTAAAAAGCAAGGCAATTGGCTGCGCTAGTAAATCAATACAGTCTTTGTAGATGGAAATAGGTATCTCGTCATAGCCATAGGACGGTTTACTTTTTATTTTACCCACAACTATCTCGACTTCACGCAATGTAACAGACCAGGGCTCTATTGCATGTTCAATTCGTACCCTATTTTGTTGTAATAGTTCTAAAGCAAGGCTGAGATTTCCAGAAGACTGTAATTTACCGTGATTAAAGTTTTCCGAGAAAATGCTCACATCCGATTAGAATCTAACCAGACGTGAGCAATTTTTTTTTTGTGTTGGACTCTACGATTTCTGCCCCGGGGCCATAAATACTACACACAATTTTGGTGGGGCCCGAAATTAATTGATTGGTGGTTCAAACAACCAGCCTACTCACACCCTTCTGACAAGACTGGGCTTAGGAGTTGTTATGGGAAGAACGGATCGGACTGTATCTACACGGTACATGCCGGTAATTGCCAAAGTGAGGTACCTCCGCGACCCTGCTGGTGGGGACGTCGGTTGCTTGAGGAGCTTGTGAAGTGTGAGCTACTCATAATAAAAGACGTGAGGAATGAGTGTCTATCTGTTCATGTGCCTGCCCACATCTCCACATCACAACGCCGTCAACGTGGAACGACGCGTTGCCATATCTCCATCCACATTAAAAAATTGCACAGCGTGACACTGACAAAATCATGATAACCCAGAAATCAGCAAGAGAAAGAGAGAGAGAGAGAGACTTGATGACGCCATGACGTGGAGATACGAACAAGCGTTTGAACCGTTTGGACTTTGACCCGTTCCTATGACTTACGTTGGCAGGACTAACGAAGGCCGAACGGTGCGTCGATAGCTCGCTCAGTGACAGAGCAGTGGGTCGGTACCACACGCGGCCCGGGCTCGATTCCCGGTCGACGCTTGTAAATTTTTCAATTTCTTTTATTTGTAGAAAATCACTTCTATTGTGAGAAAATGTTTTAATTCTTAGTATAATTGATTTTGGCACATAAACCTTCCTTTTTTGAGGTATTCCTGGTTACTTATGTGCTACAACCGACTGTACGGTAGAGCACGTTAAATTTACACTTCCGCTTAAATACTCCCCGTAAGCGGATTACGGTGGTGTTACACAAAACGTTTCAGGTACAGGTAGGATAACATGGACGTGTTGTTTTAAGTCGATGCAGTTGGATGGTGAGGTTTTTTATTTTATTTCATCTCTTTGTCGAGGGTAGGTCAAACGCATTACATGGATAAGCTCCGATGACCGATGTGGCGCAGTGGTAGTGCGACTGCCTTTGACGCAGAAGGTTCCGGGTTCGGTTCTCGGTGGGTCACTCACAAAGTTGATATTTATCACTTTGTGAATTTGTTCCCAGTCTGGTTAGGACATTGTGAGCTGGACCACCCGATTGTCCGTAAGTAAGATGATTCCGTGTTTAATGGCACGTTAAGCCATAGGTCCCAGTTGATGTTTATGATCACTTTGACAGCGGTCGTTACATAACCATGTCAGAAGCCTGCTACTTGTAGAAGGCGGTTGAAAAATTCTGACGCTAGGGTCCATTGGGTCGTTGGACGACTTGGTGTCCCACACGAAAAGAAGAAGCACTTGATGGATAAGGTAAGCAAACCATTCTTTTTTACGGTTATCAAAGGATTGAAAGAACAAAGTTCTTTCCTTTTCTTCTTTTTTTTTACCCTTGAAGGTAGAATATCCAGCGAGCTTCCAGTCCAAGGGTTGATCCTCAGACAGACAGTTTTGTATACACAAAAATGTTTTCTAACCATCGGAAAATTATGACAAAGTACTAGAGAAATTAGTTTGCAAAATGTTAGTAACCAACTCGCCAACACCTAGCTTCCAAAATGTTTTTTTAACGTAAAAGTTACGATTCAGCGCTGTGATAAAAAACCTAACATTTTCTTTAATACCCTTTCGTTTAAAAAAAATGCAATTCATGGACCCACTTACGTTCTCTTTAGCCAGTTCTGGCTTCCAATATTCTTCGAAATTGCTTTTAAAAGGTCTCGAAGGTACTTCTAGGGTACCTGAGGTTAAAAGTGGGTAAGTTCCTGGAATTCCTTACTTAGGTATTTCATTAGGTACCCTCTAGGGTACAAGTTAGAGTTTTTAATATAACGCATACCTCGAGGGAAATGCGGTTTACGATATATTTAAATGACTCCTCGTAAAGTCTCGTTCATGGTATTAAAATATGGTGTAATGAATATTTTACGGCTTTATAAACAAACCGTTAGGTTAGGTTAGGCGGATCGCACACTTGACGCACGACGGATCGCTAAAATATCGCAGCGGTCTGTCAGATCCATACTAGAAACGTCACTCCCCATGTTAAAACTGCACTCCACGGACTACGCTGCGATAGCGCTGCGTCGACAGCGAATGAGCGATTTTAGTATGGGGATTGACATTTCTAGCATGGATCTAACAGACCGTTGCAATATTTTTGCGCTCCGTCGTGCGTCTACGGTGCACCTAAGGTGCGAATAAAGTTTTTCCGCGATGTAAAGTACCTAGATCAAGTTAATAGAGATTGACGTAGTTTATGATGAATATGACAGAATTTCTTATCTTGTATAACATACCTACAATTTAAAGGACAATCAGGAAGCTGTTAATGAAAATAAAAATTCGTTTTTTTTATGCGCAAAATAACAAATGCTTCAAACAAACCTACTTTATAACTACATACATGCATATATCACGCCCTTACCTTTTGTGGTGTACGCAAAGCGTTAACGGCCTTAAAAATACAAATATTCGTAAAATACGAAGGCGTTCCAGATCAGCCTGTTACTTTTTGTAATACACATGGTCCTTAGACAATAAGTCCCGTAGACGTTTCTAATAGATTATAATGTTCATAAGTACGTGTCAGTATTTATCGCTTTTTTGTGCTTTGCTAGAATCTCTAAGACGGCTACAGCTCAAAATATTATAATAAAACTTATTATACCTTCTTCTTCTTCTTCTTAGCGAGTCGATACCTGAGAATAGCGTTTGAAATTGAGTCATTAAAGAATAATATTATTACTGCTCTACAATTTCTCTGCAATCTACTGCAAAACGCTAAGACAGCAAAAACTTAAGTACAAAATCCATCGCGGAAAAGGAAGAACAACAGAAAATACTTTCTCTCTTGAAATATTTCTACAGCTCCACAAATAGAGGGAGAGAAACCTATTTAGAGCTTTCGCTGTAGAATAATATTTCATCTTCGGATTAGTACCATTTCACTGCAAGTCCTGAGACTGTTCCTAAGAAGGGGCTGTTTACTTAAGACGCCTTACTAGGATGTAAGTTTTTTGGACTGTATGGTGATACATCATAATTTAAGTGAATAAAACACCAATATAGTGGGAGAGTCATTTAATCTGTCCTTAATCCTAGATAGTCATGATGGTGGTATTTTTTCTTGTTCTTATTGTTACCGTCGACTCGATGCAGAAGAAAAACATTGCTTCTAATTGTAGATCAAATTGATTTTTTCAACTGACTAAACTTGTTACGGTAAGTTGATTGAAAACATACAATACGAGTTATCCTTGTTATTCTAATAATTACAAATTATCAGTAAACAAATGATGTCAAAGACGCAATCAACTTTGAGACCTTAGATTGAAGCGGATTGCAGTGTGCTGCAGCTATAGCTAATTGGGAATCGTATATCTACAGCTAGTTGGGCACCGTTATGGTGGCTAACGCTCGTCGCGTTGATTAACCTTTGCCCGGTTCACAAACAGAAAATTGTTTTAGGAGCTGAACTGACAGGGCTATCTTTTCGAGATTTTCTTCTTCGTCTTCTTTCTTTTTCTTCAACCTATAGCCACCCAATGCTGAGTGTAGATCTCCCCCAACGATCTCCACATTTGACAGTCCTTTCATCAACAGAAATTAAATGTCTAATAACTAGCCAAAATTCGTATACAGAATTCAAACAGAACATAAGCGCCACTAACTATCCCAGATGTCGCTTTCAAAATAAAACGCACCGCGATAAACGATTCACTCCTGAGCCGGATTACACCGCGCCGTACCTAGTGCTAGTTGGGAACCTTATAGCTACAGCTAGTTGCGAACC
This sequence comes from Keiferia lycopersicella, assembly GCA_029255805.1. NCBI lineage: Eukaryota > Metazoa > Arthropoda > Insecta > Lepidoptera > Gelechiidae > Keiferia > Keiferia lycopersicella. The sequence continues at coordinate 4,498,480 of JARACZ010000028.1, forward strand.
GTAATTGTGGCTCTCGCTCGCCGCGTTGATATGCAGATTAAATTCAACTTGGACGGCTGCGCTAATGCCGGCTACTCAATCTGGATGACGAGAGATGTTTTATGATGAAGCAACTTTACAGTCAAGATTTGCAAAGTACCTGAAAGCTACTTTTCTGCTTTTCAGTTGCTATTTCCTGAAGGGCAATTAGGCGAGGAACACACTTGACACACGACGGAGCGCAAAAATATCGCAGCGGTCTGTCAGATCCATACTAGAAATGTAAATCCCAATACTAAAACTGCTCATCCGCTGTTGACGCAGCGCTATCGCAGTGTCATCTGTCGAGTGCAGTTTTAGTTTTCATCTGGGAGTGACGTTTCTAGTATGAATCTGACAGACAGCTGCGATATTTTTGCGGTCCGTCGTGCGTTAAGTGTGCGTTCCACCTTACAGTCAAGTTTTACAAAGTACCTGAAAGCCAGTTTCTGTATTCTGAATGGCTACTAGGTTTTAACTTTCACTTACAGTTGCATGGGCAGTTTTTATATCAGAATGAATAACCTATGCATTGGTTTGGTATGGCTTAGGTTAGGATTGAGAAAGGGTATAATAAAATGGCTACATGAGTCATACCTAGTTCCTCATATTCCAATCTCGAGTTTCTACCAGGCAGGGTCATTAGAGCCACTGAGGGCACTTACTTGCATATAAGCTCTCCACTACCACAGTAGACTCGTAAACTACACTCGGCTTCAAAAAAATCGCACCTTTTAAGAAATCTATTTCAAACATCTTTCAATCGTATTTGTATCATGAAATATTGGTAATGTTCGGTATCATTTGAAAGGTAAGGAAACAGAGAATGCAAAAACAATAATTCATTCAATGTTTTTTATTGGAACTGAGAAAAATTTACAAAACAATAAAAATCCTTAAAAACCCTAATGAAATGAATCTGATTAATTTTTCAAAACAAAGTTGCTTAAAACTAACCTAAAACCTAGTGTTATCCCCCCTAGCCCTAATGACGTCTTCCATGCGCTCCCTCATGGATCGCACCAACTTTAGGACCTCTTCTTGAGGGATACTGTCCCATTCCTCAATAACGGCGTCTTGGAGCCCGTGCAGAGTCGCGGGAGCGGGATCACGGGATCTAACCTTGCGTTTCAGCTGGTCCCAGAGGTGCTCTATCGGGTTCAGATCTGGACTTTTCGCTGGCCACTGCATGACAGGGATCCCAACCTCTTGAAGGTAGCCTTGCACAATACCAGCGGTGTGCGCGCGAGCGTTATCGTGCATTAATGTGAACCCGTCGCCAATAAATCCAGCATAGGGGACCACATGTTCTTCCAGGATCTCTGTGATGTATCGGTGAGCAGTCATCGACCCTTGCCCGCGAGCACCGCCGGTCCGAGAGACGCAAGAAAGTTCAGTTTTGCCATCGGCAGATATGCCGCCCCAGAACATGCAGGAACCGCCCCCGTATTTTACCGTTTCTTGGATGCAGGCTTGGGCAAAACGTTCCCATTGTCTTCTGTATACTCTTTTGCGTCTATCGTTGCAGAAAAGGCACACTCTCGTTTCGTCTGAGAAGAGAACAATTCTCCATTTGATTGGTCCAGGAGGTCTTCTAGCCACAATATTTCTCTCCTTTAGTCTTCTTCTAACTGTAGAGACACTCACGGCCTTTCTACGAACTGCTTGAAGCTGCTGTTGCAACTCAACAGCATTAGAGCACCGATTTCTCAAAGATTTCGATAATACGAATCGGTCATCTCTCGCAGAAGTGCAGCGATTTCTACCAGACCCACGCCTTCGGACAAAGCCACCGGTCTGCAAGAACCGCTAGTACACTCTTCGAACAGAAAAGCGACTCAAGTGCAATTGCCGAGCAACATCACACTGGCGTAGTCCTGATTGCAGTAGTGCGATAACTGGGCGGCTTCAGCAGCTGTAGTGTAGATAACTCTTCATGCCTAAATGATTTTCTTTCTGTAACTTGAACATTTTATTATCTTTTATCAAAACTCAAATAATGAAGTTAACATTGTTGATATGAGGTACTCCTCTTTCTATACTATAATTTTTATACTTATTATGATACTTACTATTAATTTTGTTAATATAGTCTTGTTTAGACCTTATAAACCTATACTTCTAAGTGTTTAAAACAATAAAATATTAATAAAATATTTAAGTATATGTACATAATAATAACAAGAAGTCGTAAAAATAATTTGTTTAATCTGTAAAAGACCAAATTTTTTTTTTTTCATAACTAAGACAATATGTCGCTTGTTTTGTTACTGTGGCGCTAACCTCACCGGATCTTACCGGATTAGACCGGTTAACCAGAAGTGTAATGTAACTGTGATTGGATTCTCGTGTGTTGAGAACAATTGCCCATCAAATTGAGGAACAGAATCTTAGTTTAATTCATGTGGCTTCTGAACTAGTATCGTATTTAGTTAGTTAGTCGATCAATAAGTAACATAACTTATTCTGCTCTATCAGTTACTGTTTCTACCCCCTTTATTATTAAAAGGATTAAAAAACTATTGGTATGTTATGTGGTGACAAAATTTTCAAATTTTGAAGATTCCTCTGCCTAAAATGTGTAATTACTCCTGTTTGTCTATTTCTAGGTACTCTGTCAATTCCGTAACTAATTTCAGTAAACTTCAAACAATATGTGACGAAATAAATAAAACCATAATGTTATTATTAGAAAAAGAAAGATTTGATCAATTTAAAAGTCTTCATTTGGCATGTACCCCCAAATGGGGAAGGCCCATGTCCAGCAGTGGACTGCTGTGACTGTTGTAGTAAAGCCAACATTTGGGTACGCTCAAAACGTCCTCGCCAGATTGTTGCGCCACGTTCAATGAATACTTACTAAGTACAGACACACACACACACATATCACGCCTTTAACACTTGCGGAGTAGGTAGATCTTAAACGGCCGTAAAAATATATTCACTATCGCCACGAATATTGAGGGCCATTTCAAATAATTTGTGTATCACTGTAGTGCCAGTTTAGCAGCCTGTTGCCTAAAATTGTATATACATCCCTCATCCGCGGCTCTTACGACACCCGCGGGAAAGAAATGGGGCGATGCTATTCTAAGCCGGCACTACACGCCAACTAAGAACATCTTACTTACAAAGCTACTCATGCATGTATGTACTATATGTATTCTTGAGCTCTTGAGTATTTCTTCACATCATCGTACTTAGTTGCAATAATAAGCCAAAGACGAATCCCACATTTAACGCACAACATGGCATGAACTCGATGTTATTTTATTTACCACCTAACGTTACGTGTTGTTTGGTTAGCTTGGCCAGCCCCGAGGCAGTGCTTTAGGGGCTAGTTTTAAGTTTTTAGTCCATCTGAGCCGCGTTTACACTAGGTTCATAAAATTGTTATTGTTAAAATGGTTAATTCTTGACCATCAAAAAGCGAAATGTAAAATTTACTACTTTGAATAAATAATTTGATTTGATTTGATTTGAACGCTAAACTTTTATTATTAGCGCATGCGTTACGCGTCTGTCAAATGAAGGGAAATTTCAAACTCCGCATACTAAAAATCGTCGTTGACGCACCAACGGATAAACTTACAATGTTTGACTGCATCCGCATGATCCTGCGTCAACGTCAGTTTTTGGTACGACCAATGAGAAATTTCCTCGCATCTGACAGACGCATGCGTTGCTGAAATAGCTCTCCGTTGTGCGTTAACTGTGAGATCCAGCAAAGTGAATGCGTGCTAAAGTGAGGTCTGCTGTCTGTCGGAAGCAAAGTGTCAAGTTGGGAGCATTATGAACTTGTTATAACTTTGTTAATGGTTCCTCCACACCGCTGCAACGCATAAAGCGGAGCGTAATTTTACTCCCGCTCGCTGTGTTATAGCATGGAGCAAATACGGGGTATAAAGGAGGGTCAAAAACTTTGCAGGCACTTGACCAGAGCATAAAACTGAACCACTTTTACTATGGAGACAAAAGTTTTTTTCGCGTTTTCATAAAAAGGCGGATCGCACTCTTAACGCACGACGGAGCTGTAAAACATCGCACCGGTCTGTCAAATCCATATTAGAAATGTCAATCCCCATACTAAAACCGCTCAACCGCTGTCGACACAGCGCTATCGCAGCGTTATCCGTCGAGTGCGGTCTTAGTATGGGGAGTTGGGAAGTGATGCTTCCAGTATGGATCTGACAGACCGCTGCGCGTTAAGTGTGCGATCCATCAAACAGTTGATTGGGAATTTTCGGTTATTAAATTTTTTAAATCAACTACAGTTTATGTAACAAATCTATTTGCTCTTCCTAGGTTTAAGAGGGAATTTTTGAGGTACGATTTTTGGTTCAATTTGACTCTCCTGTACCATATTTACTCCATGGTTGTACGAATAATTTTGTGCAAAGTTACGTAAAAGTTACGTTATCAGTTATGATTTATGTACTACCTATACTAATAATACAAAACTCGGTTTGGAACAAATGGGAGTGATTTATTACCATGGTACTTTAACGTTCTCATGTATTGTATCACGAACGTGATTTCATGAATTGTAAGTAGATATTTAATATTTGTCTGGCTCAAAATAATAATAATAATAATTTAATATTTGTGGTGAATCGTCAAAAAAGCTACCAAAGTAAAAAAAATGTTATGATATACCTACCTAAGTAGACCTACAAACTTACTTAGTAATAAATAGATAAGTTACATGTTGTGTGGTTGCCTGGCTAGCCCCGAGGCAGAGCCTTTATTTTTATCCCACCCAAGTCGCGTTTATATCAGGATCATAAAATTGGTACAATGAATAATCCATTTTATCCAATAATCCAGTTTGACTAAAAAAATCTAAAATTAAGATGACACAAATTCAAACATAATTTGAATAAATAAGTTTCAATTTGAATTTTTAAAATAGATTTTTACAATATTGTGTATAGTACTTTTACACAGTTTAAATAAATGTGCGCATTTTTACAAATTCACAGTTTTTAACATTCGAAGTAAGCCAGGTCTGCGAGGGCTTTGTCAACCTAATTAATAATCAATAATTTATTTATTCATGTATATATTTTTTTATGGTTAATGATATGTCATAACTGGGCTGGCATATACTAATTGTATAAAAGCCCTGAACCAAATAAGGAATTTTTTTTTTTGTATCTATTCAAAGCTGCACAGATGCTGTTCTGATACTCCCCTCGACAATCATCCTTTGAACATCTACCCGCAAATCAGTGAACAATTTCGTCCTGGTTTGCAATCATCCTGCTCTTGTTTGCCTGTCTTGCCGCAGATATTACGAATGCTGGGGTGGAAATGGGTGCAAAGATACCTCTACCACTACCTAGTGTTATACTTGAACGATTTTCTCTTTTGTTTCATAGAACTAAGTAATATAGTGGTCATATATAATTCTCTATAATATTATTCTCATAAATGGGATAAGAATGGAACAACAGGGCTCGTTTCAAAACGACGATTTAGTAGAATTTGAAAACTCTAACTCTAGGGTTCATTGGATCGCTGGACGACCTGGTAACCCACAAGAAAAGAGAAGATGAGTGGAAGTTATTTGTAACTAGGTATTACTTCGGTTTAGGACTACCAGATTATGTACATTGTACAGTAGAAGTTCTAATATCAATGTATTACAACTATTTATTTTCTTGCTAAACCAACTAAACTCAAGAAAAGAAATTAATAATAAAAAAAACTCCAAGTTAAATGGCATAAAACGTTTTAAAGCAATATGCAAATAACTTTTAATGTAACTAAAACTTTCCCCTCCAAAGTAATAAAGATATTGTCAAAACTTATTTTGAACATTTAAGTGTACTTCAACTACAAGATACCAAATTGGAGATTGTTCCATTGCAATTGTATTAAACAAATTAAAAGTTGGTAAGCAAAAGTCAACAACACAATTGTGTTGTTGGACGAACAAGTATCACTCATTATTTAAGTTTACGTGACTCTACAAAATTATAACAAATAACATGGTTAACACGTCTGACCTGGCATGTTAGAAGACATGGGTTCGAATCTCATCAGTGGCGTGAATATTTTCCAGTTGTTTCTTTTGTATTAACTTTTAACAATATCTAGTGTTTGATTAAAACATCAAGTATTCGAAATTACTATCTTGTGGACATTTTGAACAAGATAGTTAACATTCTCAAATAACAAGTAGGTACTTAAGTCGCGTAAACCTACGGGTAATTTTTTTGTCAGTACACAAACTTTGTAATGGTGTTTCGACTCATGATTCTGAACAACTTTTACTTTGGAGCTACCTGCGAAAAGAAAAAATGGGTGTTCCATACCTACTCGGAAAAAACGTGTGGAACAACCAATTACTTTTTTGCGATTTCGCAGGTGGCATTTTTTTACAAATACGAACCCAAATACTATTTAACCATCCCAAATAATTCCTTAATTAAATAGATACCTTAAAGTGCTGATGCTTGAACCTACCATTACTAATATGAAAGGTTACAAGCGAAATGAATCACGTACATCCTACACGTATACGGCTCGTACTTGTTAAGGGTGATTTATCATCATTTGTTGTGAAGGAACCAAGAAAGTCCTTTGAAATGTTGTGAAGGTGAGTGGGTGTGTAGATACACAGACCTAAGCTTATCCCACTTATAAGATCGTGAATCTGGAAACAACTTTTTAAAGCTTAAAGATCACTTCCTAAGCCGACTGTCTTGTTTTTTTCATCTAAAATTGTCCAAAATAAAAAATGTAACCAGAAAGTGAAACATTAGATTTCCTTACCGTATCTCGTAAAGCCGCAGAACGAACCTTATTGCTTACAATATTACCACTGAGGCTCTTTTGCGTTTCAACATCTTAAGTTATACATAGCATAAAATGAAGTCGCCTTTCGCGTCTGTCTGTCTGTCATTGATACCACTGACTCATCCTTTAGGCTTACCACACAACATTTTTTATTAGTTTTTTTAAATAAATATCCTATAGACAGTTCACATAGCGCATAACACCCCAACAAAGCAAAGCTTGTATCTACTATTTATATGTACTTTTTTAAATAAATTCATTTATTATACATAGAAAACCACCAGACTAGACACAAATATTTGTGTCTTGTGGGGATTGAACCCACGAACCATCAGAAAAAGATGAATATATTCAAAAAGAAGGTTTATAAGAAGTTAATATATGCCGAAAAAACGACTAGCAGCGGGTGAAACCGCTGGGCGGGCTACAAGTGCAATAAAAATTAAAAAGAAAATGTTTCTTCTCGTTGTAAAGCTATGGCGGATCACACACTAATGCAACAGAGCGCTAAAATATCGTAGCGGTCTGTCAGATCCATACTAGAAACGTCACTCCCCATACTAAAACCACACTCAACGGACGACGCTGCGATAGCGCTGCGTCAACAGCGGTTAAGCGGTTTTAGTATGGGGATTGACATTTCTAGCGATGTGATGTGAGATTTCTAGTGATGGATCTGACAGACCGCTGCGACGTTTTAGCGCTCCGTTATGCGTTAAGTGTGCGATCCACCTGTGGAGAAAAGAAATGTTTCTTATTCTCTGAAATGCGATGTTCAATAATTCGATTTGTGTAATGGTGGCTTTGTAAATTTTCTTTTGATATTGAATAATAAAAAATAAAATTTCTGGGAATGCTTCTATGGAGGACAAATAACAATAAGTGGTCACAAGTAATTTTACGTCAACATTCGTAGTGTTGTACATTAAGAGTTCAAAGGGATTTATTATATGAGGTTATGGTAGTGATGGCGGTTTAGCGGTTCGTGACTGGGTAGTAGACAAGTAAAACTGCTAATTCAGGAGCGAATATTGATGTGTGTTTTATTTACAAAAAGTGCCTAATTATATTTACAAAAGTAGGTTCTCATTTAGCTATTTACATACAGAGCTTATCAACTAATTAAATCTACAAACACATGAAATCATGCGCGCACACATACGCGAAACCGCGGGACGCGAGGGGCGGAGCGTGGCGTTTCGCGGGTCGCGAAATCTGTCGATTCTATAAATAGAGCGATCGCGGCCGCGCTCTTCCTATTCGCTCGCCGCTCGCCGTGGAAGATGGACGTCTGCGCAGTTCCGTCGCGTCTCGCGTCGCACCAAGCCAGTCGAGATGAAGATGCTGTGATGATGATCTTCGTGTTGCTGCCGTGCGTTGGTGCACTAGAACAGCTCTTTTCAGAGCTAAATTCTAAGTTTCAAACAGCTCTTTTCAGGGCTCCATCTCAGCTGTTCCTCGTGGAATGGCGCGAAGTTTCAATGGTCTATCTATCGTGATGAATGCGTAGTGCTTGCTTGTAGATAGTAGCTGTAGTAATGCTTCATGATGATAGTGCGCAGTACTGTGTATAGGTGTAGCAGATCGATCGTCGCTTGCTTGCTCGCACGCCCAGTAGGTATACTCGCTGCTTGAATGTGACGTCACACGCGTAGGTTCTGACTTAGGTATGTGCACGGCGAAATGCTTGTAGGTAACGCTTCTATCGCCTTGCCTTTGCGCTCACGTAGTTATTCGCGCTTGCAGTCGATGTACATGTAGGTATGTATGTTGTAGCGTGACGTAGGCACCTACAGTGCACCCCCTCAAGCGAAGCGTACTGGCAGATTGATGGTGCGGCCGGAACGTGTTTTTCTCGTAGGGTCGTCGGCGCTCTGCAGTGCGGGCTTTGCGGTAGGAGTAGGAGGGACTAGCGAACTTGTAGGTACAGCTGGCGTAGTAGGTACTGTGGTCGGCGTAGGTACGACGGTTGTCGTCGGCGGCGTGTTGCGATCGTGATCTGCGAGTAGGTATGCAGGCTTCAGTCTGTCGATCGAGATAGTAGCTTGACGGTCTGGTAGCTGTAGTGTGAAGAACTTGTCAGTGCGTTTCAGCACACGGTAGGGTCCGTCGTATGGCGGTGAGAGAGGTCTCTTCAGGGCGTCGATTCTGACAAACACGTAGTTGCAGTTTTGTAGATCTCGATGGATGAAAATCGGTCGACTGTTGCTATGCGGTTCTGTAGGTACTGGCTTGAGCTTGTCTATCGCTTCTCGAAGTTGGTCGACGTAGGCGTGGTCCATGGTGACGTCATGAGGTGTTGGTATGAAAAAATCACCGGGTAGTCGGATAGTACAGCCGTAGGTAAGTTCGGCTGCACTGACACCGGTATCGCTGCGCGATGCAGTGCGAAGACCCAACATGACTGTAGGTAGCTCGGTCACCCAGTTTTCGGTAGTGAGTCGAGCTGTGAGTGCTGTCTTCATGGATCGGTGCCATCGTTCGATGATTCCGTTCGACTGCGGATGGTAGGCTGTAGTTTGGATTTTTTCAATACCCATTAGGCGAGTGAGACACGTGAATAGGGCACTCTGGAACTGTCGTCCTTGGTCGCTAGTTAGCCTGTGTGGACATCCGAATCGTGTTATCCAACCTTCGTAGACGATTTTTGCGACTGTCTCAGCTGTGATATCTCGTACTGGGTAAGCTTCTGGCCAACGTGTCGTTCGGTCGATCATTGTCACGACGTAGCGGTATCCGTCAGCAGTGGTAGGTAGAGGTCCGACTATGTCGATGTGTAGGTGAGTAAACCTTGGTGATGCCGGGAACGTTGATATGGCGCTTTGTGTATGCCTGTTTATCTTCGCTCGCTGACATTGTAGACACGTCTTAGTCCATTTGCTGACATCTGCGTTCATTGATGGCCAAAAGTATCGAGTTTGAAGTAGCTTGCGTGTTGTTCTCGTACCAGGATGACTGAGACCGTGAATTGCTTTGAATGCGATTTCACGATACTCAAGCGGTAGGTATGGACGAATGTTGCTCGTAGATACTTCGCAGTAGATCGGTTGACTTGTAGTAGGTAGCGTGACTTTCTTCAGTTTGATGTTGTCTTGTTGCAACAAGGTAGGTATGTTGCTGTCTCGCTCTTGCGCGCTAGCTAGTTCGGCGTAGTCGATAGGTGTCGGGCAGCTGATTTCTTCGACACGTGATAAGGCATCCGCGACGACGTTTTCTTGTCCGCTGACGTGGCGAATATCAGTGGTGAATTCGCTGATGAAAAGTAGCTGTCGCGTGCGTCTCGGTGTCTCGCTGTCTGAACCAATCTTCTTGTATGCGTAGGTAAGAGGTTTGTGATCGGTGAACACGATAACTTCTCGGCCTTCAAACATTTTACGAAAGTGTTTTATCGCCATGAAGATTGCAAGTAGCTCTCTGTCGTAGGTAGAGTACTTTTGTTGGGCTTCAGTGAATTTCTTTGAGAAATATCCGAGTGGTTGCCATCTGTTGTTTACGCGTTGCTGTAGAACGGCGCCGGCCGATGTGTTGCTCGCGTCACACATGAGTGCGAGAGGGACAGAGTGATGCGGGTGAGAGAGTAGAGCAGCTTTTTCGATGCTTTGTTTGCAGTTCGTAAAAGCTTGCGTTGCGTCATCGGTCCATTCAATCTCTGTCTTGTCGCGTTTCTTAGAATTGTGTAGGTATTTACACAGTGGCGCTTGTAGAGTGGCGGCGTTCGGGATATTTGCTCGGTAGAAGTTTAGCATGCCGAGAAATCTTCTTAGTTCTTCGACTGTCTTCGGCTTGGGGTACTCTACTATGGCGTTGACTTTCTCTTGAGGAGATTTGATGCCTTCAGTGTTCACGGTGAATCCGAGGAATGTGACTTCGCTCTTCCCTAGTACGCATTTCGACGGGTTGATAGTGATTCCATATTCATCGAGTCGTGATAACACGGTACGTAGGTGTTCTCGGTGCTCGGTTTCATTGTTCGACGCGATGAGTAGGTCGTCGATGAATGGAAACACGAAGTCTAAGCCTCGTAGTACTTCATGAATGAAACGTTGAAACGTTTGGCCTGCGTTTTTCAATCCGGGACACATTCGAGGAAATTCGAATAAGCCAAATGGTGTGATTATGGCTGTCTTCTCTATGTCTTGCGGTGCTACCGGTAGCTGTTGGTAGGCTCTGTTGAGATCGAGTGTAGAGAAAATCTTCTTATCGGCGAGTCGGTAGGTAAAGTCTTTGATGCGAGGTATCGGGTAGCGATCGGCTTTTGTTATAGAGTTCAGCCTTCGGTAGTCGCCACACACGCGTAGATCTCCATTTTTCTTCGGTACGACATGTAGAGGGTTAGCCCAAGGGCTTTTGCTTGGACGGCATAGGCCCTGAGCTATCATATTTTCGAACTCCTTCTTGACTTGTTCGTAGCGGTGAGGTGGGAGGGGTCTCGCTCGACAGTGTAGTGGCTGGCCGGTAGTTTCGATCACGTGCTCGACGCTGTGCTTCGGACTGAGTTTCATTGATGTTAATCTTGTAATACCGGGGAATTGAGCGAGAATATCGTGGTAGCTTTGCTGTTCATCGATGCTCATGATTCTGGGCTCGTCCGACTTGCAGATAGGTAGATTCACGGCGAGTAGGGTTCGGCCGTCAATCAGTCGGCGGTTCTTGACATCGACAAGTAGGTTATGATGATGTAGAAAGTCAGCTCCGATTATTGGTTTATTGACTTTCGCGATGATAAACTTCCAGCGATATGGTCTTCGTAAGTTGAGATTGAGCTCCATTGTTTTCTCTCCGTAGGTAGGTATAACGGTGTTGTTTGCGGCGTACAGGTTGAAAGATAGCGGCGGTGCGTTGCATCCTTTTCTTTTTGGTATTACGGATATGTTTGCTCCCGAGTCAACCAAAAAGGTAAGTTTTGAGTTCTTGTCCGTGATAAGTAGGCGGTATTCTTTATCTTGAACGCCGGTGTCCGCCGCTGCCAGCGTTCGGTCTAGTTTTCCGGCTGCTGGTTTTCGTAGGTACTTGTCTTCTTGTAGGTACACGGTGCGTTGCAACGGTGGGCATGTTGTTTGAATTTGTAGTGATAGTAGCACACGCCATCGGTATGCGGACGGTAGTAGGTATTTCCTCTCGAGCGGGAACGGGGACGCGCGGGGTGCGGGGTGTGCGGGGACTTCTCTCGGTAGCGGTATTGTGAACGTGAATGACGTTCGCGTTTAAGTTCGGCGACTTCTAGTGATAGTTTTCTTATTTCGTCGACTAGGGCTTGCGTTTCAGACGGCTTCGCTGGACTCGATTCAGACGGGCTTGCGATTGACGAAATTTGCTGATGCTGTTGTTGCTCCATCATTTTGTCCGCGATGAGTGCGAGGTCGTCTAGTGCAGTGGATTTGCTGATGTTATCGCTTACGACGAGGACTGAGCGTACGTGGGATGGTAAGTGGTTCATCCACATCATACGTAGGGTTGCGTCCGAGATTTTCCCTCTTGCTAGACTCTTCATACGGCGAAGTAGCTGTGTAGGCTTCTGGTCACCGAGTTCCATTTCGGATAGTAGCTTCTGTAGTTGCCGTTCTTCTGACTCCTCGTAGACGGAAATGAGGCGCTCCTTAAGTTCGGTGTATGGTTTCGTATCGGATGGAGTGTAGAGAAGGTCTGCGATCTGCTCGACGTCTTGCTTTTCTAGTTGTGCGATGACCATCTGCGCGAGTTCTTTCTCTCCTCTCTTGCTGTCGGCTGTGACGGCTTCGAATGTGATGAACCAGAGCCTGACGCGGTCGCGCCAGAATTTAGGGATTCGCATGGAGAGTGCGATGCCGGCGAGTTCGGTGCGAGGTTGTGGCTTCGGAGTTTCTTTTTCTCCATTGTTTCCCGCGTCGCCTTCGATTACTGGGTTTCCAGGATTTTCGTTGCTGGCCATCTTGACTGTTCAGGTTGCAGAATCTTGAGGTTGCAGGTTGCAGAATTCTTCTGAAGGGTGTCACCACTTTAGCGGTTCGTGACTGGGTAGTAGACAAGTAAAACTGCTAATTCAGGAGCGAATATTGATGTGTGTTTTATTTACAAAAAGTGCCTAATTATATTTACAAAAGTAGGTTCTCATTTAGCTATTTACATACAGAGCTTATCAACTAATTAAATCTACAAACACATGAAATCATGCGCGCACACATACGCGAAACCGCGGGACGCGAGGGGCGGAGCGTGGCGTTTCGCGGGTCGCGAAATCTGTCGATTCTATAAATAGAGCGATCGCGGCCGCGCTCTTCCTATTCGCTCGCCGCTCGCCGTGGAAGATGGACGTCTGCGCAGTTCCGTCGCGTCTCGCGTCGCACCAAGCCAGTCGAGATGAAGATGCTGTGATGATGATCTTCGTGTTGCTGCCGTGCGTTGGTGCACTAGAACAGCTCTTTTCAGAGCTAAATTCTAAGTTTCAAACAGCTCTTTTCAGGGCTCCATCTCAGCTGTTCCTCGTGGAATGGCGCGAAGTTTCAATGGTCTATCTATCGTGATGAATGCGTAGTGCTTGCTTGTAGATAGTAGCTGTAGTAATGCTTCATGATGATAGTGCGCAGTACTGTGTATAGGTGTAGCAGATCGATCGTCGCTTGCTTGCTCGCACGCCCAGTAGGTATACTCGCTGCTTGAATGTGACGTCACACGCGTAGGTTCTGACTTAGGTATGTGCACGGCGAAATGCTTGTAGGTAACGCTTCTATCGCCTTGCCTTTGCGCTCACGTAGTTATTCGCGCTTGCAGTCGATGTACATGTAGGTATGTATGTTGTAGCGTGACGTAGGCACCTACAGCGGCAATAGTTACGTATAATTTTTTCAAATACTTATAAAATTAGTTCCTCCGATTTAATAGACGTAATATCAGTTTCTGTGACAGTCTACAAGGTGAATCGGCTCTGCAAAATGTTATCTATTCTACAATCGTGCCTACAACAGTTTCCAAGCAATCAAAACAGACGACGCCGCCGGCTTTAAACTTTCTACATACCATCCTACAAACTTTGCCAAACAATAGCTCTTAGTTCCTTCCAACAGCTTAAAATAACTCCAACCTGATTATAGTGCATCTAAACATATACTATATGGACAGTTTTACCCAGTATTCTTCTTATATTAGATATTTTCAAAAATACAAACTATTTTCAAACTTCGCAGTGTAAACAAAAATTTAACGAACTTTTGAGTGAACTTTTTTGGATTGAAGGACAATGCGGTTCGAATATATTGTGAAAATCGTGTAATGATTTTTGAAGACCTTTTACGCAATCTTTTTACAAAAAGTGACGATAACACAGACTTTATATTTTTGTAAATTGGTATCTTATCAATGCGCTTGACAACGCAGCAGCCAAAATAACAACTACCTATGCTGCCATCTAGTTCTTGGAAAATTTACTAAATTTACAAAGCGCCATCTCTTATCGAAAAAGGACTATACATTTGGTGAAGCTGCAAGACAGATGGCGCTCAAGATGACTCTTTTGACTTTTGACCTGAGTCTTGACCACGCTAATACAGCCACAGGAATTGATACAGCCTACCATAATAGCGATATATTTCGGAAAATGACAGCCGCCTCCGCGACGACCGCGTTACGAGAAGCGAAACGAACGAGACTTATATGCTCATTGGCGGGACAAAGCTGCTGACTCTGTACGACGACGCCACCTCACACAAGACTTCACTTGCCTGTTTTTAATATAAATTTAGTTTATAGCGGCCCTTTTTTTTTTGTTTTTGTGTCTTTTTGCTAAGTTTATGATCGTTTTATGTTTTTTTTAATTGTATTTAATATTGTTTTTTTTTAATGGACGCAGATCGTTCTTCTGTCGCTGGACTAACATGCCCACATTGCCCCCCTGGTTCTCACCCTTTCAGTACACAAAAAGGTCTGAATATCCACATCACACGTAAGCATAAACCGAAGCCTGCTCTCCCGCCATGCAACTCGCAGGTCTCCGCCGACACCGCCCCCCTGTCAATCAGTCCCGAATCTCTCGTGGCAGCAGTGGTTGTGCCCCCTACATCTTGCCCTTTGCTAAATTTGGGTGGTTTCAGAGCAAACGTGCGCATCTTAAAGCACATCCCCAAAGGAGCCAGGAGTTTGGCAGCCGAAAAACTGGCTTCGTTAATAGACAAATGTCTTCAAACCAACGAAGTTGTCGATTGGTATAGCTTTCTTTCTTTTGCCTACTCAGCGTTTAAAGTTCCGGAAGCTGGTAATAGTAAAGAGTCCCTCACTACTAAAGTCAAGAAAAACATAGGAGGTCCCCTGGATGAAGTGCCTAGTAGGATTATGAGAAAAAGCCCATCCATATACCGTATAATCGAAACTAAGGTTCATGACGGCGACCTACGTGGGGCTGTCAGACTTTTGACATCTGAATGTAGCTTGGCGCCTGCTGACGATGCAACGCTGTCTGTCCTGCGGGAGAAACATCCAGCTCCATTACGACCTATTACACCTCCCCCGTTACCGTTTGATCCTGCTCCTAGGCTCACGATTGCTCCGGAAGATGTCATCCGTGCTCTTGGGTCCTTCCACGCCAGCTCTGCAGCGGGTTTAGACGGCATTAGGCCTCAGCACCTCAAGGAATTGCTATCAGTTTCTGCTGGTGACCAGGGCCAGCGACTGTTGACATCGCTCACCAGCCTCTGTAACTTCCTCCTTGAGGGAAAGCTTTGCAGTGAGGTTTGCCCTTATTTGTATGGAGCTTCACTTTGTGCCCTAAATAAAAAATGCGGTGGCATCAGGCCCATAGCAGTGGGTAGTGTCATTCGCCGCCTTGTTGCTAAGTTGGGGTGTCACGCGGTACGAGAGCAGGTTGCAGAAGTGCTACAGCCTCATCAAGTAGGCTTTGGTACTCCTCTTGGCTGTGAGGCGGCGATACATGCAACCAGAGTATTCGCTATGGACCCGGTGCACAACGGCGACGTTATCCTAAAGCTGGACATTAAAAACGCTTTTAACAGTGTTGAGAGAGACGTGATGCTGAACGAGGCAAAGGATAAAATCCCATCCCTATGTCCTTTCCTTCATCAGTGTTACGTCTCCCCCACCAACCTGTATTTTAATGGCGAGAGGATAGACTCGCAAGTAGGTGCTCAACAGGGCGACCCACTTGGTCCATTACTTTTCAGTTTGGCTATACATAGTGCTGTGGTCTCGTTGGTGGCACCACTTAACGTCTGGTACCTTGACGACGGTACAATTGGTGGTGCCCCGGATGTAGTACGTAGGGATATAGCTGCATTTGTCCCCAAACTGGCTGAGATGGGCTTAGTAGTTAATAGCGACAAGTGCGAGCTATACCCTTGTGGGGACGTCCCCAGGACTTGTATTGCCGAACTGCAGGATTTATTGCCAGGGGTAAAAATGCTTGACGAACATTCACTCCAGTTACTGGGGGCACCGATTTTTAAAGACGCAGTTCAGGACAGTTTACACGTCAAGCAAGAGATGCTAATACGAGCCCGGGAGCATTTACAGCAGTTGCCAGCCCATATCGCCCTCACACTCTTCCGTAGCTGTCTTTCAATGCCGAAATTAATGTACCTATTGAGGACTTCTCCAACTTGGCTCTTTCCACATAAAGTTACTGAGTTAGGTGAGGTTATTAAAGTTACGTTGGAGAAGATCCTCAATGTACATTTGGACGATACACAATGGTTGCAGGCGTCGCTGCCGATCCGGCACGGAGGCTTGGGCGTGAGGCGTGTGCAGGACACCAGTGTTTCGGCCTTCTTGGCGTCCTCTCATGGGGTAGTCGGACTAGTTACTAATATACTCGACATACAAGGTGACAGTCTCGACATTCCCTTTGCGGGGGATGCCCTGAACGTCTGGAATACTGTTTGTCCTGTTGCTGATCACCCTAAAAAGCCGGACGTACAGCGACAATGGGATGAGCAGCTGTGCAAAGCCAGATCCAAAGATTTACTCGAAGCATCATCTGGAGCGGACACTGCCCGCCTTAGGGCGGCCTGTTCCCGGGAGTCTGGAGCTTGGCTTCATGCCTTACCGTCGCCCCATTTGGGAACGGCTCTAGATGATGGTTCGCTTAGGGTGGCAGTGGCTTTAAGACTTGGGTGTAAACTATGCGAAGAGCATGATTGCGTCTGCGGCGCGAAGGTGGATACCACGGGTCACCATGGTTTGAGCTGTGGAAAATCAGCTGGACGTTTTCCAAGACACCACATGCTCAACGATATTGTCCGTCGTGCCCTGGTGTCCGCCGGCGTGCCTTCCACCCTGGAACCCCCTGGTCTAAGTCGCACCGACGGCAAGCGACCTGACGGGTTAACAATGATCCCGTGGGAGAGAGGGCGCTCGATGATCTGGGATGCGACGTGTGTTAGCACGTTCGCAGCATCACACCTGCCACGAACGATACGAGCCGCTGGAGCAGCTGCAGAATGGGCAGCAGCCCAAAAACACCTCAAATATGCCCAGTTGAAGGCTTCATATAATTTTGTCCCTTTTGCGGTAGAAGTGAGTGGCGCTTGGTGT
This sequence comes from Keiferia lycopersicella, assembly GCA_029255805.1. Classification (NCBI taxonomy): domain Eukaryota; kingdom Metazoa; phylum Arthropoda; class Insecta; order Lepidoptera; family Gelechiidae; genus Keiferia; species Keiferia lycopersicella. The sequence goes on from JARACZ010000028.1 coordinate 4,515,817, forward strand.
GCAGAAGCAAGAGAATTTATCGGCCAGTTAGGACAGCGCCTCAGGAACAATGGCGCAGAACCCCGCGCCGGATGGTTCCTGGTGCAGCGCATATCGCTGGCAATTCAACGCGGAAACGCGGCCAGCGTTATGGGTACATTTGCACCGGGAACCATTCGGGGCGGACTCTTTGAATAGGTTAAGTTAGTATAAGGTGTATATAATGTATATAGTATGTAAAATTGTAAATTTGTAAATAAAAAGTTCAAAACATTTTATTTACTACTTAAATTTGAGACATTTCAGGGTGAACCACCTGATTGTCTACAAGAAATATTCTGTGCTTCGGAAGACACGCTAAGGCCCTTCTTACACTTAACGACATCGCAGCGCTTAACTAACGCAGCTTAAAGCATGCGTTTGTCAGATTCATACTAAAAACGTCATACCCCGTAATAAAACCGCTGTTGCCGCAGGTCCATTGCAGGACATGAGCCTCCATCTAGAGTATTTGCTAATATTATTATTATTATTTGCTAGTATTTATTTCAGTCGGGGTACTCTAGAGAATCTTTCGTCTCAAGGGCGTCACATCTATGGAATGAACTACCGTATGACATTCGTCACTCTAAATCTCTGTCAATCTATCTATCTATACATATAATAAGACAGTAACAAGTCAGTTTTCAGTGACCCTATATAGTTTTGAGAAAACACAACGATAGCGCGTTTTAAAAGACGTGTGGCGACATCTATGAATGAGTTTTGTATGATGTTTGTGTGTTTGTTTGTGTATATGCGGAAGCATCACGCGAAAACGACCGAACGGATTTTGAATCAAATTGTACCAAAATGTCAAGTAATTCACCGACCAGGTTATAGGCTAAAAAAAAACATACCCCTAAAAGGGGGGTTGGCTGCTACACATAAAATAAGTTTGTAGGTCATGTGAATTTCATAGTAGCGCGTAGTAAAAGGATGTGTATGGGCTAATTGGACCTGAGATTGATTTCAAATTTCGAACTGGCCAGCACGTATTGTGTCGCTTTGAATAAGCGCACAGGAAGAAAAAAAAAACATGAGTCCGTATTTATATTTTTAATCTGTATTTTTATAACCTCAACAAATGAGTTTGTCGAATTATTGCTCATGATTACGACAAGGAAACTAAAATCTATGAATATGTCGACGACTACGAAAATATCTCTTTAATATTGGAATAATTTTCACTTTTAATAATTCAATAATTATTACCCTCGAAAACAAAAGTTCCGTTGTGCAAGACGTGCAAGTTGCGTGGCCAGACGATACAAACTTCATATAGGAATCGTTTTCTTTGTGCGTAATCAACGCGGGAAAATTGCAATAACTTTTTTGTTTTTAAATTTTCTCGCTAATTTGGTTAAGTCTATTTAGCCAATGTTTGTCTGGTACATGCAGTATGTTATAGGTTTTGCCGACAATACAGCTACATTATTTTCAGGGTGCGACAACTCTTTTCTGAAATATTCTTTAGAAATACTAATAAAAATTGGACTTCCCACACAAAGTGACTCAATCGGCTGGTACATTTTATATAGAAGATACTTTTTTCCATATTTCTGTAAAATTTTCCTGACGAAAGTTATATTTTATACGTTTGTGCCAGACGATCAAATCAGTATCTGAGATAAGACTTTTCGTGGCTATAGGTATAAGCCGATTTTCCACAGACACTGCTTTGTCTGGAGTGTAATTTTGGAAAACGCAGGGTTGCTCAAGACCTGCGCCACTCTCTCGGGCTCCCTGACTGACACCACAGGAACTTCGAGTCGATACGTGCGGAGCCAAATTGACTGCAGGATAGACCTCTGTCACACGCGTCTAACAAAGACTCCGTTCCGGGTTCAAATGTAGATTCTGTTGTCCTCCTCCAGGGCCGCCGGTCTTGGTCAGGTTTCTCCCACGGTTGATTCTTACGACTCCCACGGGAAGAGAGGTGCTATTCTACTTTGCCGGCAGCACACGACCTTAATTAAATAGCCTTAGGTACTTAATTAAACGTAACCCTAGCCGCGGCTCCGCCCGTGTGGAAATCGGTCATGGCATCACACAGGAACATTTTTTCGCGAAGAAAACTTTCCTATGCGTTAATCCAAGTTACCTCCTTTATGTCTGTGTTCAATTTCATGAATATCAGTTAAACAGTTTTTGCGTAAAGGAGTAACAAACAAACATATAAATTTTTATTTATATTATTAGTAGGAAGTAGGATAGGATAGGATTAGTAGTATGATTACTTGCTTTTGTTTTTATTTATTCACACTCATGAACTCGGTCTTCAGTCTTCCATCACAATGTCGAGAAATGTGGCATCAGTCTACTTCACGGAATTAATACTCTTGGAAGTAAATATTGCACGGTTTTAAAAAATCTGCTAAAAATGGCATAAGAGGCGGAAAGTTGAAGATATAGGGAAGAGAACTGGAAAGCTAAAAAATCGTAGCAGGGAAAGACGACTTCAAGAAACTGAACCTTTAGGGATTCTAAAACACTAAACACTATAAACCAACCACCGTTTTCTTTCTCTTTCTTGCATGAGGAAATTGAAATTTTATGATTTAACAGTTTAAATATAGTCTGAGAAACCAAGTTTTCTGGTACCTACCTACCAACAATTTAATATTGGCTAATATTATTGTATGGTTCTTAGAGGCCTATGTTTAGCAGTGGTCGTCCTATATATAGCTGATAAATGATGGAAGATATATTATGGCGAAACGAAGTTCGCGGGCACCAGCTAGTTTTTAAATCAAAATTGCATAATTATCTCCTTTCAAAATCAGTTGTTATTTAATTTTCCTATAACTTGTGTATTTATATATATTTATTTAAGTATATATTTATTTATTGTATATATATATATATATATATATATGTATGTATGCATGCTTGTATGTATGTATGTATGTATATATTGATATACTAATTAGGAATTAATTGTATTTGTTGTAAAATTTAACTTTCTTTTGCTTCTGCAACTACTTGCAAATTGTTAAGCTGTCTCTGTAAAGGTAGAGGTTGCCTGGAAGAGGTCGCTACAAGCGATAAGGCCGCCTTTGCTTACTTTTAGTTATAGTTTATTGTACCGTTTTGTGTTTTAATATTGTGTTTGTTGTAAGCAATAAAGAGTTTATCTATCTATCTATCTATCTAATAGTCACGATGCTTACAAAATATTGTATTAACAAGAAAAACTGCTGCATATTCCATAGATTCATCTCTTGTCGACTAGTAAAAATGGGGTGATGCTTTTTCAAGCCAGCGCCTCGCAGCCAGATAAAACCACAAATTTGGCTCTGCATAAATTACGACAGAAGCATCTGCATAAAGCTGGACAGAAAGAAAGACCAATGAAGAAGTGCTACAACTCGTAAAAGAAAAAATAACGTTGCTCAGCACTATTGAAATCAGAAGGGAAAAGATGTTGGGACACCTGGTACGACATGACCAGCTATTCAAAACAATTATTGAAGGAAAGGTCGAAGGAAAGAGCCAAGGCCAAGAAGAAGATATTAAGATCAAGTGAAGGAAGGAATAATGGCCATGACGTATAGGGAGGTCAAGGAGAAGGCGGAGGATAGAAACAGCTTGCGGATGCTCCACCGACAAGAGCAATGAGCTCTTAAATATAAGAAGAAGAAGATAAATTACGACGTGCTACATGCAATAAAACAACAGCATGGAGTCTAAAATACGATGACAGTGCTAGTTTTGGCGACTAATAGAAATAGGATGATGCTTTCCTAAGCCGGCACCCCACATGCAGATAAAACCATTGCCTATGCACAAATTACGACGCGCTACATGCAATAAAACAACAGTGTGGAGGTTAAAATATGGTGACAGTCCTATTTTCCTAGTGGTTTCTTTTCACTGCAACTAGGTCGAGCAGGGGCGGATCTACCTATGGGCTTTGGGCCAGGGCCCCGTGGATACAGGGGCCCCAGCCCCTTTTAAAAATAATACATACTTACACAAATCGCGCTTATATCCCTGGCGGGGTAGGCAGAGCGTTAACGACCGTAATTTTACGGTCGTTATCGCCACGTCTGACCAATGTTTGGCGGTCGTTTCAGATAAGTCGTGTACCACTATAGTGACAGGTGGTCAGCCTGTTGCCTAAAATTGTATTACACATGAAACCCTGAAAGCCCTTAGTCGGTTTTTTTAGAAATGGGATACTTAAATCACACGGCATATTAAAAATAATAACAGATAAATCATACACACACACGCAAATCACCCCTTTATCCCTGGTAAATCACAAGTGGGTAATAAGGCGTAAGCGTAACGTGTAACGATGAAGAAAGCAACCGTGCGCGCGCGCGACTATCATATTTGTAGCGGGCGTGTGTATTGCGTATGTGGATTCGTCGAGTTTATTTTGATAAATATCCATACACTATTACCATAGAGGAAAGGGACCACCGAGCAGTTTGAGCCTAGGGCCCCACAAAGTCTTGATCCGTCCCTGAGGTCGCTTTCTGTATGTAAGAAAGAGTGATTCCCAACATAAATAGCGGCGAGAGGGTGAGTGTTTGCAACAGCAAGAGGAGAGCTATGACGAAAATTACAAGGTATTTCGAATATTTTTTTGTGAGAATGTCACACCCCTTTAAAATTTATTTTGATATCTGGAGATACAGAGCTACAAATGATGAAGGTGTCCATATAATAGGTATTGTCTGTAATTTGATTACGTAACATAAAACAAACATACAAAAATTGGTTTAAATTTCTTTATATCATCCTTTTACGCACTTTTATTAGCATCCTTTCATAGCAACCTAATATGACAACTTGTGAACATTCATACATACATACATACATATATCACGCCTTTATCCCTTGCGGGGTAGGCAGAGCGTTAACGGCCGCAAGAAAACGGTCGCTATCGCCACGTCTGACATTTTTGAGGATTGTTTTCCACGGTTGTTCCAGAAAACATGTGTATCACTATAGTGACAGGTTGTCAGCCTGTCATCTAAAAATTGTAATACTCTCGAGTCCCTTAGTCGCCTCTTACGACACCCGCGGGAAGGATTTGGGATGATGCTATTCTAAGCCGGCATCACACGGCACATTCATACAATCTTAAAATTTCGTGACTTTATGTAGTTTTCATATCTACTGCATGATAATTGATAAATGTCAAACGTATTTTAGTTAGTATGTTTAAATGACATACTTTTCTGTATTTATTTAGTTTATATGACATACTTTTGAGCAAATGACAACGTTAGCGTCAAAAATACCTCTACATGCAATTTCACGAAACTTCTTTTCGAAGTTAGAATTTTGGCAAAATACCTCGAACATATGAGATCGTGAAGACCATCCCCAGATAAGATAAACTAACCAAGTACCTACCTATTCGAAAGATCGTTTTCAATGATCCTTTTATAAATTACATAACTTTTAAAATTGGAAACATAATAAGTAAACTTTGAGACCGATGTAATACCCTTCTTATTTTGTTTAAATCCACTTAAACCCGGGTATCGTAAAACCAGGGAAAGTTTCAAATTAAGATCGAAATTGCCAATCAGAGACTTTCCCAATTAGGCAAAAATTTTAGATAAGTACTTTCTTCGTCCAATCAATGATCATTATCTATAAGGGACTGGAGCCAACTCGTAATTAGGGAAGAATTTTTGTTCAAAAGAATTAATTTACTTACGCTTTTTGAAATCAATGATTGATTTGGACTACGTTTCTTCAGGTATTAATAATGGACTAAAGTAATTTTAAATTTTAGATCATTTTGTACACCTTTTTCACGTTTTGGACCAGTATAACCACCGAATAGAAACCCTTATGTTATGTTAATTGGTAATATTGCATACAGTTTTCTATCTGGATGAGGCTGGTTTAGAATAGTATCACCCCATTCTCTTCTCACGGGTGTCGTAAGAGGCGACGCGCTGACTACTTATTATATTACTACAGTGGTACATAAAATTATTATCACGGCCCTCAAAATATTTGTTAGACGTGGCGATAAAGATCGTACTTTATACTGCCATTGACGCTTTGCCTACCCCCAAGGGATAAGGTGTATGTATGTAAATTCAGGCACCAAACTACCACTTTTGGATGATAAATGCGACTAGCATTCATAGTGCTCTCAACATTGTATGACATTGTTTATTTATGCGCTGCTGTAGTCTAGAACATTCACGAACACTAATTTGTCGCCTAAATTGTGTTACATGACGTTGAATAATGGTTACTATGCAATGTTTACTGCAAGAGACTTGTTACAGCGTTTCTCTACTTCTTCGGCATCCGTCATATTACACTTCGTTGTAAAATTAAAATAATATTAAACAATTTAATGATAATTTAGGTACGTACGTGCCGTGTGGTGTCAGCAGAGTAGAATAGCACCACCCCTCTGTTTTCTAGTGCGGGTAGAAGTGACTGAGATATCAACCAGACCTAAGCCGATCCTGGAGAAGGACAACTCCACACTTAAACCCGAAACAGTTGTTAGGCGCGTGTGTCAGAGTTCTATCATGCGGCAGACTCCTGCAGCCGGCCTGGCGCCGCACATATCGACTTGCTGTTCCTGTGGAGTCAGCCAGGAAGGCCGAGAGGGTGGCGCAGAACCTGTGCAACCCTGCGTTTTCCATAATTGTGTCCCAGGCAGTGCAGTGTGTCCTACTGTCTCAGACACTGATTTATTAGCCTGCCACAGACGTATGAGGCCAGCGATGTTATGACGTAAGTGAAAAATAGCTACACCTCCCACTACGGGGAGGTCCATGTCCAGCAGTGGACTGTTGCGATTGTGAAGCCTAAGGTTAGGTGCGTAAATGATAAATACTGATAGATTATTATTTATTGCATTCATTTTCTTTTTAATTTTCCGTGCCAATGAACATTAATTTTCAAAGGATCGGTCTGTGCACAAAAATTAAAATGAATAAGCTAATTTCCATCAAATTGATTCGTACGAAATAATGGCTTAAACCATTATTAATCATACAGATGGATGATAAGGGTCAAAATCGTTATGCAACTCCAAAACGTTCCTTTTTTTTAATAATATTAAAAACTAACTAATTAGATGAGTAGAAAAAGCGAATTGGTTCGACTTTAAAAGCGGCTAGTAGAGACTAGATGGCGAAAACGTAGAGAAGAGATGGTACCTTGTGGCGTACCTTGGAGGAAATTTATGTACGAGTGATATTAATGTTCAGTTAATGTTAATATTTAGAGCGTCGGTGGCCAAGTGGTTAGGACACCGGTCTTACAATCGTGAGACCCGAGTTCGATCCCCGCCATGTACCAATGTGTTTTTACACACGTACATTTTACCGACTGCTCTTACGGTGAAGGAAAAACATCGTGATGAAACCCACATTCAAATAAAATTTGAATTCAGATGATATTTGAATGTGGCTTAACCTAGGATTCGGGCCAGGTTAGCCTTCGGGTTGCAGAGGTCAGATGGCAGTCGCTCTGTGTAAAAACTTGGTTCCACGTCAAATCCCCCCTAGGTTAGGTAGCCGACCCCGACAGAGAACGGGATAAGGCAAGGAGAATGATGGAATATTAATGTTCAGTCTCTCAATCGAGGAAGGCCGATGTCCAACAGTGAACTTTTGCTGCTGTTGCAGTGGCAATAGCTTTTCTTCTTCTGTGTTTTGAGATAATAAATTGGCAAACTACCCGATAAACTCTTTATTCGTAGAATCCTGACATCGTTGTATAAGGACTTCCATATATAAATATCAAAGTACCAGCAAACGAAACTTATTTGACTAAACGTGTTTTCCGAATCACAGAATTTTTCGCACGGACAATTAGCCAGCAATTTTCTAACCAAATTAATAAAAAAACCGCAAAGCTATATTATATATATACTTTGTGTACATCCAAAATTAAACCTAAAACTTCCGGCTCCCGAGTTAAACGCTACACCACTATACCACTGAAGTCTTTGTTCCATGTTTGCGCTCACTCATAGTCCCCGGAGTGATATATACAGGATGCGCTAATTGTGCTAATGTACCCTCATTACGCTGAGCTACAGCTGGAACGCGCAATTATGAACACCCCCTAGAGAACTGCCGATGGAGGCTCTTAAATACTGTAGTGTTTAGTAAAAGTTCCAACGTTATTCATATTATAATAACATAAGTGAAGTAAACCTAGGTTTACCTACATTTATCTTCATTTTGTTCGCCCGAAAGGAATTGCTAGATTCCTACTTTCTACATACGTACATAAAATTACGCCTCTTTCCCGCTGGGGTAGGCAGTGATTCCTTACATTTCCTAGATCCTGGCATACTTCTTTAGCTTCTTCTAAATTCATCAGTCTGTTCATGCACGTGTAGGGTACTTCTGATCTCACATTTCTTCAAAATGTCCTCGATTTGGTCCAGGTACTTAGGATATAATTTTTTTTTACTTGTACATAAGTAAATACTTACAAAAAGACATGACAGAAAAAGCACTGGTACAACAATAAAAAAGTCATTGGTTAAAATGAAGATCCTTTTTGCTTTTCTTTGTCTATTATAGACACTGTTAACTCGTTCTAAACTATGAATGATTTTTTAATGATTATTAATGATTTTTAAATAGAGAGATTAACGTTTGTGTGTAATATGATTAGCAGCGGGTGAAAACACTAGTTTAACAGATACAAGAAATTTAAAGCAAATGTTGACTGTTCACATCCTACCCGTAGGTAGCGTAGGCCCAATAAGACAAGGCTCAAAAAAACTACTAGCTGGTATGAGAATTGCAATTCCATATTTAATTTCAACATAATTTTGGAAATACGCATCCCAGCAGAATTGTGGTTTAGACAGAAATGCGCTTCATCATCGCACTAACATAATATTATTCAGAAATGTTACACAAGTTAGTACCTAAGTAAGTATCTTATCTCTAAAATAAACGTGAATACTCCGCCCAGTTAAACTACCTACCTATACTTTGTTTGTTTTAATGGTAGATACTTTAAGTTATGTTATGGGAGAGAAGCATGAGAGAAGATACAAAGTTTAAGTATAATAAAATCTTAAGATCCAACGCACATCTGGTGCCTCTTGGCGCAGAATATTTTCAGTAGGAAGTTGAAATGTATCGTGATTGAAGAATGGTAGGTATATTAATGGCTGGGGTGAGCAGATATGTCGGCGTTCTCTCGCGCTGTTTCGCAATCAGACAAATATAGGCTTTATTTCAATAAAGATACACATCAGAGTGTTTGGAATGACCGTTTCTTCACACTTATAGGTCCAACTTCTTGACAGATGAAGTAAAACGAATGGTTTGACAACCAACTCACATGATCGCGAACAAAAGACAGTCAGACAATCGGGAACGCAAAACCTACAGAATGTCAAATATTTTATTTGTTTAACTCTCTTTTAATGTAAATAAAAACTGATACCTAACTAAAATGAGCCTTTATTCTGAGATTGGTGAAGAATAAAAGTCAAAGTTTTTACTTCTTATTGCAAAAAGCTTTTTTCCTGCGAAAGTAAGGCGTTAGGTGTGTGTTGGCCTTAACCCGCTTGTAACCTACAAACGATAGAGCGGTATTTACGAAAGTAATAGCAACTTAAAGTAAACCATGGAAGTGTGCTTACCAAAACAAAGTTTGTGGTTCAAAGAGCACGTTCTAGTCGCTACATTTTACTTACATTTTCTTAGTAAAGTCGGCTATATTTTTATTTTGCGCAATATCTTCCTGAATTTTAGTCAAATTAGAAGTACCTAAATATCGAAATTCTTCACGGGTTTCGAAAACAGGTTAAGTAGGTATCTTTCTAGCGATATTAAAATCTAGGGGTGGTACTTACAGTGCAGGTAACTCATCTATCTTCTACAGCAGTCTACGCTAGTCCAAAAAAAGATAATTATCGGGATCTCGGAAACGGTTGGAACGATTTTCACGAAATTTCGTAAGTATTTGTTTTCGGAGCGATAGATTGACCAAAACAGGTTTCACTTTTCAAAAAACTTTTCTTCATCCGTTTTATAAGCGTTGTTTTAAAACTAACAACGCCATCTTTTAAAGCTTAAAAAAAAGAAATACAAACGGTTCTCCATAGTTCTTCAGCTAGTACAGTTTGTATGAAAAACCAGTAAAGTTTGGTCCCTAGGTGTAGGCTCCTGCTACCTACCAAACAGCGAGAAATTATTTCACTCAACACCAAACACAAGTAGAGTGAATGTACAAGGAGCGTGTATAATTTACGCCGCTTTTACTGCTAATGGTATACGCTTTTATTCACGGCAGTAACTGACTTAGACTAAAGATGTTCACGCGGCATAGCCAGAAATAGTCCAGTCAATAAGAGTATTCTTCAAAAGGTAAGTCTAAAATAACTTTTTAAAAAGAGAACCGACTTCAACGGACGCAAAAAGTGCGAACCTCCATTTTTTTTTCGGTTAATATGCCTAAAACCTTCTCCTAAGTCTGACAAATACTTTTCTGAAAACCGCATCAAAATCGGTTCACGCCAACGCGAGCCAAACCGCGGACAAACATACATACATACCTACATGCATACATACAGGTCAAACTGAGATTTTCCGTTGAATATGATTTTTAAGATTTTGTTCCCATGTATAACGGTTCAGTCAATAAGAGTATTTTTCAATACCTGGGTAGGTAGCTATGAAAAAATCCTTATGAGCAAATTTTCACGTCCGTAACTGACTTAGACTAAATACGTTGTACGCGCGCATATCTAGAATTAGTCCAGTCCATGTGAGTATTCTAATACTTAGGTGTGAAGAAAGTCTGTTTTCGGAAATTTACCATGTCATTCTTCACATCACGGCCGTATCTTACTTACACCAAAGATGTTCACGCAGGCAATCATTTAGTGAACCTACAGACGATTTGAGAAAACTATAAAAGCAATCTTATTTACTGAACTATAAAGTAAATCTGGAACACCAGTTATTCGAGACAACCTCTCAATTCGTGTTATGACTTCATTTACAAAGATTTTTACGCGAAATTTATGATGGAGTAACCTGGTTTATGAGGCTCGTTGGCCGTTCCGGAGATAATTCAATAAGATAGACATCCTATCTTACAGACCGTTGAGTTTCATTGCGTAGTATAGAAGGTAATCTTGCTTTACGCTAGCCAGCCAGTGTGAAATCTCCTTTGCCTTGGCGAAAGCGATAAGGCCACTTTCGCATACTTCTAATATTATGTTTTCTGTATTTTATAGTTTATTTCCGGGTGCAAGTAATACAGGAGCGTCGGTGGCCAAGTGGTTAGTACATCGGTCTTACAATCGGGAGTATCGAGTTTGATCCCCGAAGTGTACCAATGTGTTTTTACTGCTCTTACCCTCGTTTAAATAAAATTTGAATCCAGATGATGTTTGAGTGTCATTTAACCTAGGATTCCGGCCAGGTTAGCTTTTGGGTTGCATAGGTCAGATGGCAGTCACATTGTCTAAAAACTTGGTTCCACGTCAAATTCCTAGATTAGGTAGCCGACTCCGACAGAGAACGGAATAAGGCAAGGAGAATGAATGGTGTAAGCAATAAAATTTCACAACGAAATCGGGATCTCGGCTCCAACGATCTCGTCGTACGCGATAAATCGATCTAAATAGCTTTCGTTTTCCCGTAAATGTTTTTTACTAACTTTTTGTTAGACTTTTAAAAAACTTAAAATACATCTATTGAGGCTTAAAAGAACGAGCAACCTTGGTGCCCCAGCTGGTATTCCTATAAATGGTATGCCCAACAAGAAGATTTTTTTTCTTTACGCCAGAATATGAATTGTAAATATTTCTTTCCTGCGTTTAAATCAGACTCGGAAACAGCTTGCTTCCAAACGAAATGTTTGATAACGTAGTTTGCTTAAGTAATTGAATGAAAACTCGGTGGAAGCTACTTCTTCGGAAAACAAAGAGAAAATGCAATTTAAATATTTAGACTTTGCTTTAATTGCGGAGATTCTGCTTAATTGGAGTATTTTGTGAATCTTTTCATAGGCGTTTACAATCTTACCTTGATACTTGTACAAATAATATGGCCCAATTATGTTTTAGAATTTTTTTTTTATTCTTAATTCAGCAGCATTTTACCTGCTGATTTTATTTTTATAGCATTATTATTTCGCAGGTCTAACTGTAATTACAAAAATACATTATCTCTAGTATTAGAGCTTTTCAACAGCCTACTTCTACTACAGGCTTCTGACATGGTTGTGTACTATTTTTAATGCCTACCAAATAATAAAAAAGATATTTTACAAAACTTAATAATAATAATATTAAAAGATCTTTATTTATCAACAAACAAATCCAAAACAAAGAACAAAAAATATACATAATTACATAGTTGATAAAATGGATAAACCACTCAGCATTTCTGCTGATTTTCAGGGTGATCCACTTTTTTTCAGTCGCTTGGCTCAATCATGAAAATAAATCGCTTATAGTTTTTATACGTCATCAATTACAGTTTTTTGATTGGACTACCTTTCGAGAGCTATCGAATATTCTCATATTGACGTAGTAAATAAAATATACTGTTGATAAATTGAACTGTATCGTATCAGGCTGTTGTATGAAATATAGAAATAGTAAAACTCGATCTGTGGTGTTTGATTACTTTTGCTATAGGATCGGCAAAAAGAGTATTTTATGTTTGCGCTACCCAACCTACCTGTCTATTCGTTAAAATATGATTTGTGTTTTATACTCAAATCACACATTTCAGCTCATTTAAGTTGCATATTATCGGTGCTTTCTATGACAGCTTTGGTCGTTTCACAACCATGTCAGAGGCAGAGCGACATACAAACAGAAACACTTGCTCACATTAAAACATAACCATATGCAGGAACCAAAACAACATCATAATACAAGTAAAAGTGGTCCTTATCGTTAAGCTACCATACATTGCAGACAGAGGCCTACTTCTAGTACCTAGAAGGCGGTGGAAAAACTCTGACATCAGGGTTCATCGGATTGTTCGATAAAAGAAGAATATAGGAAATAACCTGCTATTACTTCCTCTCCATGCCGTGTGATGCCGCCATAGAATAGCATCACCCCAATTCTGCGGGTGTTGTAAGGGACAACTATGGGACTCGAGGGTTTCATGTGTATTACAACTTTAGGCGACAGGCTGACAACCTGTCACTACAGTGATACACGAATCATCTGAAGGGGCCCTCAATACTTGTCTGACGTGGCGATAACGACCGTAATATTACGATCGTTAACGCTCTGCCTACCCCGCAAGGGATAAAGGCGTGATTTGTGTATGTGTATGTATGTGTACTTTCTCTCCACGTATCAACAGACGCTCTGTTGCAAATCTATTCCTGAATATGAAGTCTGTGTTTCGCATGTGGAGTTGAGTGGCTTGCTCCCGCAATATGCTGTTATTGCGGACGACTGATGGCAAACTGATTTCGGCATTCCGATCCTCGTGACGCCCGGATGCCTTTTAAAAGATGGATCGTACACTTAACGCACGACGGAGCGCTAAAACATCGCAGCGGTCTGTCAGATCCATACTAGAAATGTCAATCTCCATACTAAAGCCGCTCAGCCGCTGTCGACGCAGCGCTATCGCTGTGTCGTCCGTCTAGTGCGGTATATATATAGTGACGTTTCTAGTATGGATCTGACAGATCGCTGCGATATAATTGCGCTCCGTTGTGCTTCAAGTGTGCGATCCGCCAAAGGTATGTAGCTTTTTAGTGGTACAGGCTCAATCTCTTGCAAACATTGCATTAGAAAGCTACCTTATAGCCTACTAACTTGGGCCTAATGTTTTCCTTTAATTATGTTAACTTTTAAAGTAAATATCCTGGTTAATTAATACTTTACAGTTCAAACTCATTAACACGGGGTGCCCTGAGGCATTTGATATGATTTATAACAGTAGGCCAGTTTTTAAGGTTCATTTTGCTTTAAAGAATCATACTTTTTAAAAAGTAGTCGAGCCTTATCTCAAAAAATCTCACAGAGGTCCGGGCGTTACGAGGTTACATCATAATACAATATGCAATTACGCATGTAGTGCGACTGCCTGCCACGCAAGAGTTCCGGGTTCGATTCTCGGTGGGGCACTCACAAAGTTGATATTTATCTCTTTGTGCCTTTTTTTACTAGTCTGATTAGGACTTTGCAGGCTGAACCACCTAAATATCTGTAAGAAAAATTACCAAAACAAAAAGCACCAAACGTCACCAAGCTTTATTTTCTTTTTAGACGGTAAACTATGTACCACGCGGAATATTTTGGCAAAACAATGTAACAATTTCAGGCGAAATTTTTCTGCATCAGTTTCCACAAAAATGTTGCGCCGATATTGCAAGCTCGTTTAGGGCAGAGCACACAGACTACAATGTTTCCCATTCATCCAATCTAAACTCTGACAAAGGCTATTCTATCGTCATGAAACAATGCCCCTTTTTTGAGCATTTAGAGAAGACTTTTGATTGAATCGCCGTGTCATACCGGTTTAGAATAGCACCATCCGTCAATGACCTCGCCAATCCGCCTGGCAAGTATGGCAATACTCCCCTAATAGGAAGAGGCCTATGTCCAGCAGTGGACGGTTGCGGCTGTTAAGGTTGAGATTTGATTGAATACTAAAAAAACACTCTCCGTTTAAATTTTTCTACTGAAGGCAGGTTTGAACCTGCAATTTTCGCTATTAGCTATTGGCCAAGTTACACTTACATATTTCGGTGTCAACGATTGATTTTCAGTAGTTCAGATGGTGGAGACGTCGCTAGCAATTAAACCGAAAATCGCACGGACAAATCCTGAATAATGTCCTTATCGGTCTCGCTAGACTTATCACTTATCTAAGGTCCTCATCTTAGACCGTCGGCCGTTGCTTCCATTTAGTGTACAAAAATACTCTTCTTCGTCGTAGCTTCATGACTGAGGGACGTGACTATGGACAATGTTCGTCACCATCTTTCTCCAAACTTCTCTGTCTTGTGCCTGTAAGGTGGTATGTGTGGCGCCTCTTATTGTGTCACTCCAACGTGATGGTACTCGTCCTCTACTTCTTGTTCCTTCAACACTTCCAGTGATAAGGAGCCTCTATCTCAGCAGATTATCTGAACGTCCAAAAATGTAGGTAATGTCAAATAACTTGTACATAAAATACCTGCGTTTCGAAACTTGGATGTTAAATAACATTTTTGCTTGTGCCCAAAACTATGTACGGTATGCCCTAGTCCTAAGGATTGCACAACTCAAATGCTGAATACCCCAGCCAGTGGGCACCTGAATAGTAGAATTCCAGATGTTATTTCAGTGTTCCGTGGGGATAAAAAATATGCAGGAATCCACACATATGAACCGAAATTGGATCCGTACAACGAATTCGCAGTTTTTTACAACAGAAGACTATTTTAAGACATATTCTAAAAATCCGATTAAATACAATGGTGTACTTATCGATCTATCCATTGTGAAGCCGTAAAATCGATCATCATCGTCATTATCACATCAGCCTATAGCAGTACACTGCTGAACATAGACTGGTAAAATAAAACCATATACAGTTTAAAATATCGTCTACATAATCACCATGTTTAAAGAAAATTACTTTATAAAATAATGATATTTGATAGAACTGTAATATAAATTGCACTGGGAATTTCGTGCGGATGAGAAACATTATATAAGTAAGGGTATGTAGAAAGGAAATGAAGAAAGAAAATGTACAATAAAACTAGACAGCAAAGATGGCGGAAGTAAGTTACTTACTTGTTTAAATTACAAAAGAAGTTTTCACACTTAAAAGTTAATTATAAAGGGAAAATTTAAAACTGGAACAACATTTTTGAAAGTTTTGCATAAAATATTGGGCTTTCAAAGGTAAGATATCTTGTGAAGTAACACAAAGTAAAAAGTAATTAAAAATGTTGTAAGTACTTTGTCCTCGGATTTTGTTCTTGTTGTCCAACAAGGCTTTTAATTAAAGAAATTAATTCTTAAAAGCACCCTTCGATTCATGGGCTGTAGGACTCGTTTGACTTTGAAGTGACTTTAATGCACACACACACAAATCACGCCTTTATCCCTCGTGGGGTAGGCAAAGCGGTAAAAACCGTAAGATGACGGCCATTATCGCCACGTCTGACTTATATTTGAGGTGACTTTAATTATGATGGTGGTGGAAATATTCTGACACTGTCAACCCAATGTCAGTCCCTCACGAAAAGATAAAAAGAGAGAGAGAGAGAGAGAGAGAGAAAGGACAACAGGTTAAAATATTCCACTATCCGATATATTGAGTTTAGTAGTATATTTCTGTTCATGTTTGCTACCCTCAGTACCTATTTCATCATTAGTCCTGCTAATTCTTTCCATTTTACCTCAACACAACAATCAAATGTCTAAAATAAATCACCTGGTAGAAAAAAACGTCGCACGATTCGTCCGCCCGGCCTCACCCTAGCGGTTTTGAGGGAAAATTCTAATTTTCTCTCACAGCGGGATGCGATATCGACTGTAGAGAAAACAGATTTAAGAGATTTCTAATCTGGACAGTAATACACGAAATTCAATTTGTTCAAAGTACCTACGCTTTGAGGTTAGTCTGTTTGGACAATGGATGGTATAAAGGATGAACCTCACATAGGGGTAGGAAATACTCCAGAGCTATTTCTGGGAACAATGAAGCCATATAATTCTCGCCACGAACTAGTAAGTTTCTACTCGCCACATAAGAGGCGATCGACTGCAATACTCAATACCTACTTAATATAGTCCTGGAGACAGCTCGCTGCTAAAACCTACATTTTGCTAGTCAAGCCCTTTCAGTCTTGAAAAATCGACTCAAAGGAAGAAAGAAGACTTACTACCAGCAACACATTTCAGGCTAAACCAACTGATTGTCCGAAAAAAAGGATTCCGTACGGAAACAATCATGTCAGAGCCCTGCTACTTAGAGTCCATGGGGTCGTCGGACGACTCAGTGACCATAGTTAAAATAAGATAAAGAAAAACACGTTAACCAAACTGAACACCTCACGCAGAATCATAAAGTCCCTTAAAACTCAATTTTCCGCCATTTGCAAGCCGCCAAGCAATCCATAACCCAATTTACTAAATCTCTGCTGAGTAACTCACCCGCAACAAACATGACTTTTGCATCGTCATCCATCCAGTGCAACGAACCCTATTCCTTTCAAAATTTCCCTCGATGAAATTAACAGGGTGGTTCTAGAAAGTTCTTCAACTTTTCATGTGGGTCTCTGAGTCAACGACCCAATGAACACTAGTGTCAAAATTTATCAACCGCTTTTTAGAAGTAGCAGGCTTTTGGACATGGTTGTGTAATGAATGACCGCGAACTAAGTAATCACAGACAGCAACTCTTGACGCACGGCGGAGTGCAAAAATATCGCAGCGGTCAGGCAGATCCCTATTATAAATGTCAATATACTGAAACCGCTCAACCGCTGTTGACGCAGCGTTATCGCAGTGTCATCATCCGTCGAGTGCAGTTTTAGTACGGGGAGTGACGTTTCTAGTATGGATCTGACAGACTGCTGCGATATTTTTGCGCTCCGTCGTGCGTCAAGTGTGTTCCTTGCCTTACTGTGGCATTCATCATGCTAGCTGTGTCATGCTGTCTTAGAATAGCAGTGCCCTTAGTTAATCTGTGGATATTGCAAGAAACAACAATACGGTATATTATTAGCATAGAGAACGGACAGCAGTGTTCCTTCTAAATGCAATATCACTTGCCCACGCAGATAACAAATTTGGAACAAAATGAACTTAACAGAGCCAAACATCAGAACTTTTGTCTCTTTCGATGGCTAACTTTAACATTCAATAGCTCCAGAACTTCTGTCATGATCAGATACCCTTCTGTTTAAAATATTAAGCAGTAATGACACTCTATATTTGTATAACTTTGACTTTGAGGTCTGCAATTAGTGACGCAAGAGTGATAAAAAACAGGACGAGCAGCCAAATAAAATTGGGCAGGATAATTTTAAAGGGTTTGTTAAAAATAGACATATACAAATTGCGCCTTTATCTCTCGCGGGGTAGGCAGAGCGTAAACGTACGTAAAATTATGGTCGTTTTCGCCACGTCTGACTAGTATTGAGGGCCCTTTCAGATGACTCGTATATCACTGTAGTGGATTGTTGTCAGCCTGTCGCCTAAAATTGTAATACTCATGTACCCCCGAGTCCCTTAGTTACAACTCCTGCGGGAAGAATTGGGATGATGCTATTCTAAGCCAGCATTACATGGCATATTTTGGGTTGACTGTCCCGCTGTCGTAGCGGATAGTATGCCTGCCTTCTACGCCGAGGAACGTGGGTTCGATCCCCACCGGACACAAATATTTGTTAAGTCAATTTTCAAATATTTTTGTTGAGTCGGGGTGTTTTCTATGTATAACATGTATTTAAAAAAAAAGTATTTATGTATAGTATCAGCTATTTAGTTCCCATAGTTCCCATAGTTTGGTGCTAGATGGCGCTGTGTGAATTGTCCAGGATATTTGTCCAGGATATTTATAAAAAACCGTAGTTTTTTAAAACTTGGTGGAAGAATCTGCCTAAATTAAAGTCGGCTGAAAATGAAAGGTTATTCAAAACGAACTTTTCGTATCGTCAATCTTGATTCCTTTCATATTAATGAGTTAAGGAATTTCGCTTTCATTCAACCCGGGATGAATGAAAGCTTAATCATAATAACACCTAAGTTATATGAACAACGCCTTGAAAGAAAATTAAATTAATATTTTAAAATAGTATTTCTTACTTATTTAATAAGTGTCGCCGAATTAGGACCTTCTCCTACCATTTTTAAAACGATTGAGAATGATACGTTGACTTATGAACTAAGAATTTGAATACCTCCAAGAAACATTTTCGTGTTCGTTATAGATTATTTAACTTTTAAAATTTTCGGACACACTTTTTAGTTTTTCTAGATTCCACACTAAAATTTTATGAATTAAAATCAGCTGTACGAGAAAAAGATAGAACATTATATTAATTTACATGATAGCTTGATGTTACGGCTGTGTAAACCATAGCTGTGTGATGTTCGACATTCTTCTTATTAGGTATTTTAAGAGCATACTGCCCTTGTAGGTGGAGTATCATCTGCCTTTTCTATTTAACCGTTTATTGTACACAATAGAATACAAAGGACATAACATTTAGAACAATACACAACAGTTCAGCTTATTTCTAAAAAGAAATCTCTTCCTGTAGACCTAGGGACTACCCTAGAGATGGCATAAAGTGAGGCAGTTGACGTGTATGTAGAACATACTAAAATATACCTACTATAATTTAAAATATCGAGAATAAAAATTTGACTAGATTATATTTATCTTTGTTTATAAAAAAAACTGTGTTTCAAACGTAAGTAGATGGTGTTGTACAGAAGCGAGTATGATATTTTTAGACTTGAAAGCCAACCTTAAAAAAACAAAGCAGGTTGGCATTATAATGTTGGCAGCACAAAGCGGCGTTTGAAGCTATTCCGGAAACGAGTGCGGGACCGGAAGTGACGCAACCGGCGGATGTGACGTCACGCACCTGCTGCGGATACGAGCTTTATGTCGGTGAGCCAAGCGAGTGAAGTTTGTAATAGGAATTATGCTGTGAGAAAAATACGTTTTTATTTTTCATTTTCATGTTATGGAATATTAAATTTTAGTTTTTCGTTTCAGTGGAATATTTTCAGTCTATTTTAGCTACAATATTTTAAGCAATTCGTCTGCAATATGTAGAACTAGGCCTCTTTCACACTCAACGTCCAACGCTGCGCTAACGGATCCGTCTGTCAAATCCATACTAAAAACGTCACTCTCTATACAGAAACCGCTCTCAATGGATGTCCCAACGTACAACCGCTGCGTTGCTTGACGACGCATCCGATAGCGCTAGCGCTACATCGTGCCAAACGACGTCATTTTGCTGACATTTTAATCGGGCGTCGTGCGCTGTCACTGCGTTGGTCCAGCGTTATTTTAGCTTAAAAGCAATTTTGTTAGGATCGTTCAAATTGTTTACATCAAGAACACTTACGAAATATAAAGCTACGGGAAAGAAGACGATATTAAAACGCTAGCATCAGTTTACTGTAAGTAAATAATTATTTTAAATCTTTATTCTTAATTTTATTTTATTTTTTTAAATCTTTTTTTTCGCAGTATGGTTTTTGAACCATACTGCGATTTCAAAGTTGTCTTTTGTGTTTAAAATTAGTTTATTTTAAATAATATCTAGTGTTAGTTGTGCTATTCCATACAAAGTCATGAGCAATGAATCGTGTTTAATAATGTCACTTGTAATTACTTGAAATAGATTCCTAGGAGAAAGTTGTTCAGTTTGAGCAAATCGTAGCTGGATATGTGGAAAAAAAGGTGAACACAATAAACTCAATTTGAACACCTTTTTCTACACATTTAGGTGTATCCTCTCACGACATTAAGGTTCAAACAGCCACAATAAGTGTGACAACCTGTGGCAACCGCAATTTAATGCGGTGGCGTGTGCCATTGTGTTTGCTTTTTGTGTGCATGGATGGCGTTGAGCTAAACTTAAAAAGTTTCTGTCCAAGGAATTGTTTTTTACTAGTTGAGTATTAATATAACTCAAATGTCAATATTTCGACCTAACGCAACGCCATCTAGTATGACTTCATAAACTAGCTCGAGATCTGTCAAATATAGGCAGATAGAAAAGTCCATACACACAAATCACGCCTTTATCCCTTCCGGGGTAGGCAGAGTGTCAACAATCGTAAAATTACGGTCGTTATCGCCACGTCTGACAAGTATTGAGGGCCCTTTTCGATGATACATGTATCACTGTAGTAACAGGTTGTCAGCCTGTCGCCTAAAAATTGTAATACACCAACACCCTCGAGTCCCTCAGTTGCCTCTTACGACACCCGCGGGAAGGATGTGGGGTGATGCTATTCTAAACCGGCATCACACGGCATGATATACGACTTGTAATAAAAAACTAGTAAATAATTCACCATTTACTAACGAGTAATACGATCAATAAAACATGGCGTCCAAAAATAATATTTCCTTGTCTTTTTCCCTTTCCCGTCAAAAACGGGTCGTGTCATGTTGCCCGTCATTCAATCATCTGAAATGCCGCGCCAGGGATGGGTTCAGGAAAAAAAAACATACGTTTGTTGGCGCTGACATAAACTACAGCATTGGCAGGCGTTCTACGGGCACAAAACTCTGTTGGTGTAACAAAAGCGGCGCATGTCGCAACGTGCCTGCAAATAAAGCGCAACTACCTGTCCCCACCGGACGGACCGGAATGCGTCAGTAGTGGTGAGGGGCGACCCGAGTGACATCAGGGGAGGTTTGGTGGGGTTCTCCGGGGGCTGAGCGCTCACTCTTGGTTCAGCCGCACGTCGAGTAACACACTTTGTAAAATCTCTGCCGTTTTTGAGAAACATTTGGTGACACATTTTATTTAATTAGTTTTACATTCTTAATTAATTATAATTAATGCTTTGGCCTTATGCTATAAAATTTGCGGTTGATTCAAATAAAGTGTGAAATTGCAGTAAGAGTGAGGTTTGATTTCAGTGAAATATTACACGTTACGTTTTGACCGTGCGATACTGACTTAGGATCACCCCATTTCTTTCCGTGGGTGTTTTAAAGGGCAACTAAGAAATTTATTCAGGAAATGAGCTACAGCGGTCGCTTTGAATATCTATGACACCTTGCAATGCGCTCGCCAATTCTCATACATGGCGACCGATGTGGCGCAGTGGTAGTGCGACTGCCTTTGACGCAGAAGGTTCCGGGTTCGATTCTCGGTGGGTCATTCACAAAGTTGATAATTATCACTTTGTGAATTTGTTCCTAGTCTGGTTAGGACATTGCGGGCTGAACCACCCGATGTCCGTAAGTAAGATGGTTCCGTGTTTCGGATGGCACGTTAAGCCGTAGGTCCCGGTTGCTGTCTATGATCACTTAGACGGCAGTCGTTACACAACCATGTCAGAAGCCTGCTATTTGTAGGAGGCGGTTGAAAAATTCTGACACTAGGGTTCATCGGGTCGTTGGACGACTCGGTGTCCCACTCGAAAAGAAGAAAAATTCTCATACCAAGCGGGGCAATAGCTCCCGACTGGGGAGGGCCAGGTCCAGCATTGGATTGCTGTGGTTAAATAGATGGTAATAGTACGTCACGGTTTTACGTTTGTTGTTTTAACTTTAAATTCTAAAGGTAATTTTCAAACGTTTTCAGTCCATTTCTTTTTGTGATTGTCCTGTATCTGTTTTGCATTACATAGGCACAGCACACCGCATCATTCTGTCAGATTCACACTAGAAATGTCAATTCCACACTAAAACCGCTCAACCGCTGTCGATGCAGCGCTATCGCAGCGTCTTCCGTCGAGTGCGGTTTTAGTTTAGGGAGTGACGATTCTATACGTAGTATGGATTTGAGAGACCGCTGAGATATTTTAGCGCTCCGTCGTACGCTAAGTGGGTGATTTACCAAAGCAGTTTTTAACAGACAGCATGTAAAGTATCGGGTCCTTGTCGTATCAAGAAATGGCTCCAGAAATCTTGTAAAGCGTGCGTTGAGAATCTCAAACAACCACTCACGTAAAGACCTTAAATAATAAAATACGAAGGCGTTTTAGTGCTCCATACTAAGTCCGGCCCTGTGCCTAACAATACAATATAATGATGGAATCCCAGTGTCGTTCGAAAAACGTATCAAGTTCTACAAGGGATGGTTCATTTGATTCGTTTTATGTTTTTATCTGAAAATATAACTCACATTCAGAATTTGACGGCAACGTTATGGCAACACAGTTTGTAGCTATGCGCTACGAAGTATCGTAGTAACATGCTACGGATGAGCTTTGCAGCTGTTTGCTACGGTATCACCTGCTATTGTTTTTTTTTTAATATAACAACGGGGCCAGATGGTATATGATACCTACTTCTGATGTTCCATGCAGCAGGAAGAGTTTATTTTTTTAGGGTTTCATGGGATAAAAATAGGAAGACTATTTACTTTTTCTTCCATTTTTTCTTAAATGGCGTCATTATTTCAAAAAAAGAATACGTAAAAGGATTCATTTAAGTCGTCAGGTTTCTAGCGGTACTTAAACACGACATATTCATACTTTACTATTAAATAATACTTTACTATTTAATATTCATACTTTTTTCGGTCCTGACTCCTTGCCTTAAAAGAAGTTTCTTAAACTTCACACTGCTTGCGTATTTCAAAACTTATTACGATTTAGATGAGGATTTGTGATACTTCGTCGAAAATGGAAGAAAAGCATGATACCTTAGCCAAAATGCCAATTTGTCTCATTCACTGGGGAAGGCCTCGACTTCGTCTCGTCTTTCCAATATTACTCGACCAGAAATTGGTCTTTGTTTGGCTACTGCCATAATTTAGTATTACTGACTCTATGCTGACTGTCCCGGATAGTAGACTTGAAACTTTTGAAAGACACCGTATTTTTGTTACCCTTAAGACAAAAAAATTTAAAGAGCAAAATAAAATGCTACTTTAATATTTCAGTACGAAACTATAAATAAAAAAGTTTCACTGATTTTTATTTATAGTTTTCAGTGATATTGTAAAATAACCTCCGGTAAAATAAAGTTTCTAGTCGAGAAAATACATCAGGAAAAAAAATATACGTAGAGTTCAGATATCGGATTTGTGTGATCGGTATTTTTGCGGCACTCGTAATTGGTTTAACTTTAGCCCTAGGGTTGTTATCATTACAATAAGAACCTAGTATTTTTTGTTCTAATACACCATTTGATAGAAATATTTATACATCGTGCCTTAATCCCTAGCGGGATAGGCAGAGCGTCAAGCAGCCACAATAGTTCACTGCCGGATTATGGGACTTCCCCCATCGGAGGGTATTTGTTAGCTTAGCGGACAGATGGACAATGTGTCGACAGTCGGTAAAATACGGTCGATATCGCCACGTACGTACATACGTATATGATGTACTGATCCAAAATGATCCATTCAGTTTGCCCAGTACTGCCGTGTGATGCCGGCTTAGAATAGCAACACCCCAGATCCTTCCCGTCGGTGTCGTAAGAGGCCACTAAGAGTGTCGAGAGTATTGGTGTATAAAAATTTTTAGGCGCCAGGCTGACAACCTGTCACTATAGTGATACACATGTTTTCTGAATCAACCTTGGAAAACAATCCTCAAAAATGTCAAACGTGGCGATAGCGACCATATTCTTACGGCTGTTAACGCTCTGCCAACCCCGCAAGGGATAAAGGCGTGTTATATGTAAGTATTTCACAATCCACCTTGTAGTTAGCTAGGAATATCAACAAATACGATGTTCTCGTCGATCAGCGATCGAAGTTTTAACTAGTGTGCCGGCGTTTCACGAACTGCCTAGCCATATCATCATGTAGCTAAACTAACGATCGGCCTACGACAGACTCTATAAATAATATGACCGCTGTAGGCCTTATAAAAAAAAAACTGCTATTATGGAAGTAGTGATCTCCTCTTTCCACCACCATATCGGCCGTCAATCACAAGTCGGTTGCATGATATGGGCATATTTTAAGGACACTGTAAGCCTTTTGAAAAAGTAACTCCTATTACGTAACAGGTATTTAATAAAAACTTTCCCAGCACTATATCGGCCGTCAATCACAAGTCGGTTGCATGTTATTGGCATGTGTTACGTACGCTGCACAGGTTGCACGCTTTGAAGGCTTACTAGGCTACTGGCGTGTCTACTGGCATGGCTGCTGGCATGTGCAGCTTGAGTGTGTTAACTGACAGCTAAAACATTTGCTGCAAAAAATGTGTCATGGAGATACGTTGTTTCTAACGTCTTATAAATTATGATGGGCATGACGGCAGAGCTACTTTTAAAAACGACATTTTGTATGAAAATACGAAGAGATGACGTCTTGTTTTTAGTTTTTCTGGCGTCATACTTTTATATTATCATTTTTCTGTTTATCATAAAACTCTGAATATGTCGAAAAGCAGCGGAAGCTTAAAAAACGAGCAACGTAAAAACCTAAGCTAGAAACCAGCTGATAACTCTAACAAAATACAATAATGCTTACTACTATCACATCAATGAACCCGTCTACGGGACAACTTCTAATGGTTTTTGATACAGTTACTAAAAACAACCAGTATAATACGACCCTTTTATAGGGGTGGGTCTATGTTCTCTTCGTACGTGCACAAATTTGTTCGATCGCTGTGTAATGTGGTTATGCCAGTCGATAGGATAACAATATTAATCATCGGATTAGCCATACTGCAGCTGAACAGTTGAACACCCTCTCATTAGCGGCAGTTAACACCCTTACTATGACAGCTTGTCATTAATTATTAATTTATAAACTGTCCCCTTTGGGGTAATAAGGATAAAAATTGTTATTTGGATAAATTGTTATATGTAATTGCGATTTCGGAAAAGGCTTCAAAGTTTTTCATAAAAGTTCGTACCTTATATACGGGCATTCGGGGGCGATAAAAAGCTAGGTTTTAAAAATCATAATAATCATTCCGAACGGCAGAACTACAGACGTATATTTACGTATGTAGTTACTTTGAATTTGAACTATACACTGAACTAATATTAGCCCATGCTTGCAACGTATCTATCTAGACGCCAAAGTTAATATTGAACGTCTTAGAAGTCAGAGGTGGTGCCATCCATTCTGGAACCAAACTATCTCAATTTAGGTTCCTCCACCGACCCGGTTCTGGAATGGTTGAACTTGTCTACAAATGCAATCGAAACTTCATTGTTGGGATGTATCTGGAGTAAATACGGTGCACGAAACTCATTCACGGCGATTGTGAGGTATTAAGACGTTACAAGTCTTCACTACACAGTATAAAGCAAAGGTTTTCGCGTCTGTCTGTATGTATGTTTGCTTTAATCTTTAAAACTGCACAACTGATTTTAATGCAAGTTTTTTTGATAAATAGAGTGATTCAAGAAAAAGGTTTTTATGTAAAATACTTGCCGGGAAAAATCCTTATTCCCACGGGAAAATGAGTTGCAGCGGGCACAGCCGCTGAGGCAGGCCGCTAGTAAATGATAAAAGCAAGCAGATAGATTACTTACTTACTTAAAACCACTATACACCGTGTTTTGGAGGAAATGCATTGAATTGGAGACTTGATTAAGGGCGTGGTACTGAACATGTCCCTATGGGACCAGTCCTGAAAAATGAGACAAAAGTTCATGATCACCGGACTAACTTCGTATAGGAGGTCGGAATTCTTTTCCGTTTTCCAGCACTAGTCTCATAGGGAAAGTTGTTCAATATGGTGCCCTAAACAACGTCCCCAATTTAATGCATTTCCTTCGTGTTTCATCATAGGTCATCGAACTACAAGTCATCAACATCCAATAGGACTGTAGGCTTAACGGATCACGAAGCACATAATCATTATTTTTCAGACGATTTCCTAAAACAATACAGTTGAGAAACTTTTTACTTCATGTATCACCGTTTCCTTACTAGATATTAATACCTACATTCAACCCAGAAAACGTTAACAAAGAGATAGAATGTAGCAAGGTTTGTAGTAAGGGAGAAAACATTTATCACTTTGTATTTTACAAGACTCAGCTCTTTAATTTCCCCTCTGCAATTGAAGAAAGGAAATGCAAGTCGGCGCGCAAGAAAATATTGTAAGTCCCGTACTGATTGTTCCCGTGGGAGTTTACAAAAGGTAAAACACTTTTTCTAGTCTCTAGTAGTTCTTTTCTCTTGAGTAAAATCTCCGGGTTCTAGGAAACATGCCACTTTTTCTGTTTTATTTTCCAAACGTCTAGGTATACGTTTCTCTGTGATTTGTTTCCAGTGACCGATGGAAAGAAATGTTTTGGTCCAATGACTGGAAAAATGCACGAGCAGGAGATGCGACTGATTATCAAGGAAAGGGAAAATCGTTTTGAAACGGGGCTACTGGGGACATACAGTATGTAAGACTACATACTATTGTTGTATCTATTGCTAATCGAGTTCTTGTGAGAATAAAATATTCCCTCGGAATGTATTATACATTTAAGTTTTCCTTTTGAATAATATTGTCTACTAAAAAACCGTTGAGTTGTTTAAGAGACGTTAGCGATAACCATGATAGCAATACAGACAGACAGAGAAACGCAAAAAGCTAATTAATTCTACACGGTGTAAAAATATTAGCTGCAAATATTTTGAGGGGTGAACCAGCCCATAAAATTGAACAACTTTTCCCAACCAACATAGGTCGAAATATGTACAAAAAATTTGGACCTACCATACAAATTACCAACCGATTGACTGTCTTGACAGTTTGTATGGGAGTACGAATTTTTTTTATTTATATTTCGACTTATGTTTCTTGAGAAAGTTGTTCAGTTTCATGGGCTGGTTCACCCTTTAAAATATTTGCTGCTAATATTTTTACACCTTGTATAAGCTTCCTTTTGAATAATGTTATCTGCTAATAAACTTTTGAGTTGTTTAAGAGAAGTTAGCGATAACCATGACAGCTATACAGACAGATAGTTCTATAGAATTAATTAGCTTTTTGCGTTTGTCTGTCTGTATAGCTGTCATCGTATACTTTGTATTCATTTGCACGGTGAACCTTTGATGTTATAAATAATCTTCAATTCTACGAAAAATCTATGCACAGATCTGTCTCAGCACTTACATAATTGCTTCCTTGTATCTTAATATGTGGCTGGTTTCGTATAAAGGCTTCATACCTGTAGAATAGCGAGATTTCGCCTCTACGTCTCTCCGTGAATAGAGTTTTTGTAAGAGCGAGATGTGGAACGTATTTTGTGCGGGAATAAAAGGCGCCTTTTATTCATACTTTCTTATTACACCCTGGTATGTGAGGTAAATATTCCAATATGAATAGGTAGATTCTACACTAAGGTAGATTGCAAGGTGGGTAGATTGTAGGAAAATTATTAATGAAAACGATATAGCTTGAATTGCATTGTGAATAATGTGTATTAACTGGTGGATTTTTGGTTCGTGGTTTATTTGAATGACAAATAACGGTAAATGATAAAATTATTGAAAACCATATGAAAACGTTTTTTATGCTAAAATTAACTAAAATTCCTACGTCAAGGCTCTTACTTTTTGTTTTTATTCATGTTTATTTATTTTACAAATAATTCCAATAAGATAGAGAAACAAAAGAAAAGAAAAATTAACTTATTACAAAAAAAATGTAGAATGATACATTTTGATTCAGTTGGTTATATTATAACTCAATAAGAGATATTGGGTAACAGTACAAGGTGTCGAATTTAGAGGGAACGCTGCTGCCCGGACTCATACCTTAATTGCCTTTCACAACAACCACGTATGAAAATGGAGTGATGCTATTCCAAGCCAGCACCAGACCACATGTAAGGACAACCTTAGTCAAACCGCTTTGCATTTAAATTCAAAATGGTGACGGAGCTAGCCTGAAGTCAAATACGGCTTCAAAGAAGCTAGTTAGTCTGAGTGGGGCAGTTTATTAGACTTTGGAAACTAAAGGGACAAATCACGGTAGTGTGAACGAGCTGCTTGAAGTAGTAGACAATAAATTATTCCTGTAGGATCATATAGTTGAATTCCTAAGACAAATACAATTCTTAAAATGTTGACATCTCAGAAGGTTGAATTTAGTCCCGTATTTATAAACCGCACTCAACTCTGAGATAGATCTTGCTTGAGTGCGACTTTGAGATACTGTTAGTATTGACTGATATTTTTCAATACCTATCGCTCTTGAGATCGATCTCAGAGTTGAGTGCGATTTATAAATTGAACTTCAAAATGTTGAATTTTAGGACAACTTCAATACCGCCATTAGGTCGCAAAATATCGAGGTATTATGTCCTAAGAGCCATTAATGTAAAAATAAAACATAAAATTGATATTGTGTTCAAATTTTTCCTTCCTTATTATTATACACATAAAATATTATCAATTTTCTTTCGCATAATGGCATCTTTACATCTTACCGTATTAATCTGCATAAATACACTGATGTGGCAACTCCCATACACGCCGGAAGGTACTGCGGTTTGTAATAGCCACTATATGACAACTTGTGGCAGCCGCAATTTGATGCGGCGACGTGTGCCACGGTACCCGGTTTTAGTAAACTCCTATTGTCAAAAAAAAAAAACAGTTGTCTGTAAAATCGGTTTACTGACGATAGTTGAACGTGACAATGCCTTGAGAAAATACTGTTAGAATGGTTGCATATTTCAAAAGATAATTTTATTTGTTTGATATACGCTGCGGAACACAGAGGCCGATTGTGCCTCTTTCTCGCTCGTTTCGCGCTCTCACTTGCACTTTAAGTCTTAATTGGATCGCCTCAGATCGCTGTTCGTGCTGATACCGATGACAAAAATCAATCGTTTTTTTTTTTAAAGGTATCGTCTGAAAATGGGCACTATTTGGAAAATCATGTTGCTATCGGTTATAACTGACAAAATAACATGATGATAATGCCCATGAAATTCATATACCAATCAGTCTGCGGATCTTGCAAAACACCGGAATATCAATCAATGCGTGTAAGAACCTCCGAATTCTGCATAAATGTAACGATGTCGATTGCGAGTCACATTTCGTCCATTTCCGCCGTGAACGTAAGCTTTACGTCGTCTTTTACGGTCTGTTAAGTGATTACGTTAAGACTTTTTGACGTCACATTGAAGTGACTATTGCTGCGTAATATAAATATTTTCTTCAAAATATCTAAGTAGATATAATAGTTGATTTGGGAACCTTTTGAAGATAGGTACAGGCTGCATCCTGTTATTCTACTATAAAGCCCCTTATTTTTTAATAACTAACTAATAACTTTTAAATAACTAAGTGATAAAAGAGATCTCTCTTTTCGTGTGATACACCGAGTCGTCCAACAACCCGATAAAAAAGAAAGATAAATATTTAGCTTTTTCCGCACTATCTGAACCAAACCAAGTTACATATTTCATTAATATGAACATAAAGATTATTACCGCTTCAAATCAAAACATCGGAATTCTAGCATAAATTATGATGAAGCTTGAAAGTTATTATGCATTCATAAAAAACTGCAATGAACACCAAACTCGTTTGCTCTGGAGTTTCCTCTCAGTGCACTCAATAAAGATTTTTACTAGCACTTACTGAAATAGCACCCACACAGCATCAGAATCCCGCTTCCCCGCGAATCGAATGAGCTTTTTATAGCCAAATAAAACATAAAAGATTACGGCTGTGTTTGGTTTCGGAATATAATATTTTAATGATATAGGTTATAATGATGTAGGTACATACGTAGGTGGGTGAGTGAGTACCTAACAGGTATAAATGTTTTAATGAGGCAAATATTTGCAGGTAAACAGATTATCGTATAAACTTGAGGAAAGTTGAAATCAATCATACAGAATGTCATGGGTTTCTCCTGCGTAATAATTTCAAGTTACAAACATGTTACCTACACATAGGATATATACGATAGTATGTGTGGTGTAGGATATCAAAAGTTCTTTTCCCACTACGACTATTAGAAAGACATACACATATCACGACTTTATCCCCTGCGGGGTACGCAGAACGTAAACGGCCGTAGCAAACGGTCGCTATCTCCACGTCTGACAAATATTGAGGGCCCTTTCAGATGATTCGTGTATGACTATAGTGACAGGTTTTCAACCTGTCGCCTTAATGTTGTAATACACATGAAACCCTCAAGTCCCTTAGTCCCTCTTACAACACCCGCGAGAAAGAAATGGGGTGATACTAATCTAAGCCGGCATCACACGGCTAGTTTCAACGACCTTTATGAAAAAAATGTTTTGACTCAATTATTTCTGCCACAGCCATATTTTACAATTATTTTCTGATATCTCACAAAGCTGCACTAAATACGGGCTACCACGAAAGCAGGTCATCAAAATATGGAAGGTGCCAAATACGTTATTCATTTGAATATTGAAATGAATTCCAGAAATGAAAGGGATTTCTCAACTGCCAAGTGCCAATATTGAAATTGAATTTCAATTTTTAGCAGTAATGCTTTTAGAGTCTAAAGAAGAGGATTTGCGTTTTTTTTTTCAGTGTGCTTCCTTTGTTAAAGGAATTATGATATTTTTTTATCTGTGTCGATTCTAGCATTCGATCTCATGACGTCATAATATCTAACCATCATGGTGGTATGCATGTGGTATGTGAGAGAAATAAGACGCCAAAGAAATACGATATACGCACAGACAACAGATCTCATGCGTGCGCCGCCCTAGTGACGCAAATGTCATTTGTGCTCTGTGGATATAAGAAACGAAAACTTTATAGGCATGCTCAGACCCTGAAATTGAACAAGTTTTACTATGGAGGCTACGTTGGTAGGCCAAAAATATCTTCAGCCTCCTATACCAAATTTCCGATCAGGTAACTTACTTTTCATGGGTACTCGAAAATTTTTTTTGTTTCCCCAAATAGGCTCTAAGTGAAAGTCTTTCCATTTTATGGTCTGATCTTGCCTGCATGATAATTTCTCGTTTGCTTCTGAAAACCTCAAACAATCTATATAATACGGCTACAGCTCAACTAACTGACATTTTAAGGGTACTAGAAAATATTTCCCCACATATAGCTCTAAATGAAAGTTTCTCAATTTTATGGTCCGACCATGCCTGCAAAATTTTCAATACACCACCCCGTATACAATGGATATAATTATGGCTACAGCTAACTAATAGTTGCTACTGTCACCAATAGAAAGTTAGTTACCAATAGACAATTGCAGGGATCCGTAAGCTTCTCAAAGATAGTTTTGCGGAAGAGATCCTAACAAGCTTGAACCCCTGAAGTTTCAAGTGTCTACTAAACAAGGGTCTAGAGGGAGTTGAGATGTTTCCATCTAGTTAATAAGTGTACTTATTAGTGGCACTTCAACCTTGCCACTCGAGGGATCATTTTATACTACATAGTTGGTCTTGACAACCGTGTGCTGTATAAGTGTAATGCCCAGGCAAGAAGTAAAAAGTAACCAAAATTGTAAGTAGAAATTGCGATATTGGTATGTGCCAAAAATCAAGAATATTTTACTAAATTCAATTAAGATGAGGTATAAATCGTTGAAATGGTTATTCTAAAAATAAATATGTGTATAAGTGTGAAATGTATAAATGGTTTTTACCCTTTTGTAGTTGGTGTGTTATTATGCTCGTTTTTTCAGTGAGATTGCTCCATCATCTATCAATAATTTTAAGTAAACATTAGGTACTTACAGCCAGCACCCGGTATAAAGGCGATACGTCACATACATTTTTACGGGTAACTACGCGACGTAACAACTTAAGGCTCTCCGATAAACAAATTGGCCGATCTGTCTTGTTGACAGCTGCGTGTGAGAAGTTGATGGAGGTTGTAAAGCCAAGGGTTTGGTAGATGGAGCTCGGTAACGAAGATAGTGAACTTTTAAAATCACAATAAAACGCAATATTTACTTTACCGGTTCCGATACCACAACCGGCATGATTGCGACCACCTAAGAAAGGCATACGCCTCAGTAGAAAAATTTTAATATCTTATGTATCAGCACAAGCACAATTAACCAATAGTCTACTATAGTCTGTAAGTTTAGGTACTTATCTTTTTGTAAACAAACTTTGTATGAAAGTGACACTTCAGAACTGTCAGTTTAACACAAAGTTTGTTTACAAAAAGATAAGTACCTAAACTTACAGACTATAGCAATTGTTAATATGTTTTATTTATATATTTTTATTTTATTTTGACAGGAAAACTTACAGCTAACATATTTTACAATAGCACGAAAAATAGACAAAACTGGGCCATTAACAAGTTTTCACCTTTAAGAGCTTCAAGTTTTATCATAATGTTTACTATTTTGTAGAAATGACTGCAAAACTTTGTGTTCTAATCACTTGATATTGATATTAACTTTATGTTACGAAGATAATACAAACAAAACAAGTGAAAAAAAATCATGCCACCGATGGGATTTGAATCCACGTCTTCTAACTTGCCGGGTCACACGTGATAACCGTTACACCACGGCTGGCTCTATCCGTTTATCATAAATTTGGTTTTGAATTTTCCATGCCATAACTATTCGCAAGCACCATCTAGAGGGATACCATTATTTTTATTTCTGTAGGTATGTATCAATTTGTACCTCTACTTGATTTTCTGATCTGAAGTTATTCATGCGGGCCAGTTATCTTAGAAAATGGCTGAGCTTCAGTTTTGGATTGGTTTCATGTTCAACGATGATGAATTGATGACCTACTTTGAGGGATAAGTCGATTTAGGTGATATACTTATCCATCATTATAAGAAAAAAATACTCGATTATGGGGTTGCTGTCTAAAATCACTTACTGAAAATAACGCTGTTACTTTCAGATAGGTTTGAAAAAACGGTATAGTGCGAGTCGTATTCACGTAAGAAGTGTTCCGTACCATTTTGTTTATAACTAAATAAAGAAAGAAGTTTGTTGTATGGGCAAATGAAGCCCGTAGACTCCGCTGGCTTTGCCACCTAGCAAGGCTGGGGGAAGTTCAAGGAGCCAAAAAGGCGTACATGGGTCGATAGACTGGCCTAAGACCAGTCGGGCGTCCCCGGTACCGCTGGTGTGATGTGGTGGAAGCGGATCTTCGCGAACTTCTTGCAAGCGATTGGCGAAAAACCACACAAGACCGAAAAAAGTGGCGACATCTCGGAGGCCAAGACTAGGTAGGTAACTGTTTGAGTTTGTTGAATGAGATCCTTCTTAAATATGAAAATTATTTTTTATTGTATATTTTTTCAGCGGTAACATAACGAGTACGTACAGCAGGTACCTATGAAAATATCAAATCTCTAACTAGAGGTGTACAGCCTGGTGACAGACGGACAGACAGGCAAACAACAAAGTGTCATTAAAATAACCCTATTTTGAGCCTTTAGGTACGGAACTCTGAAGAACCTTTTCAATTTCAGAGCCGCGCTGGATTTCATATTGCAAAATGAGCGCCTTCCTAATATTGAAATGCCCTTAATCCTCCTTTCACGATTTTTCCAAAGTAAACAGCTTCTCTTTGCTTAGTCTATATCTCCATCGCGAAAATTCGGATCCTTTGAATATGATCCCAGAGAGCTTTCGCGCAAGTCGTCATATTTAATACTTTTTCTTCTTTCGTGTTAGACATGGAGTCGTCCAACGACCCTTTAAACGAGTTTTTCAACCACTTATCTCATTTAATTCAAAATACCGCGACTGAATTAGTAATGAAGTCCTACATTAATTAAAGTCAAGATGGTAAGTATTTAAGTCCTGTAATTTATTTCTTTAGACACTTCGAATACAATATGTTTTATTTGGGATCACATACTAAATGACACAGATGGTAAGTCAATAAGCAGCATCTTGTGATACAATTTTAGTAACGGGGTCGATTCAATTAAAAATTCTGACACTAGGGTTCATTGGGTCATTGGATGCCACGGTGTCCCACACGAAGAGAGAGAGAGGTAAGGGGTCAGCTTATACTTGTCCTTCAAACATTAACTATACAAAACCTAAGTAGCTTGATCCCTTATCTTGAATGCCTACGTGATGCGCAGTCATAATCTTTCGCCAACATTTAGCTTTCAACTTTCCCGAGGATTATGAGATCCAAAGGCAGAATATGGCTTGAAACTTAGCGACTCGAGACCAACGGTAAGTCTAAGTCGGTAGGTAATACCGTAGCAGGGATGGGAATTAGGGATTATTTAAAAAAAAAAAAACAATTTATAATAATTGATTATGCAATAGTTGCAAATTATTTGAATTAATCAATATATTTTTTTAAGTATATTTATATTTATTTAATGTCAAATGTAATTAAATACTAGACTCACAACAGCTGATTTAGAAAACGTCCTTCAGTGCGTCTCCGAGCACACTGGCATCATTCCCTCTTTTTATAATCAGGCATCGATTAATATGAAATCAATTTTATAAATACCTATGCTATAATGTTTTTTTTTTTAACAAAATCGATTTTTTTCAATATTTTTTTAACGACTTAATATAATCTATAACTATTGCAAAAGTCTGAAGTCGCAACCCTGTACCGTAGTGTCTGAGATAGATAAGGATTGGCGAGTTTCAATCACAATAAATTTAAGGATGCGTTTTCGCAAAAGCAGAGATAAGAGTTTCTCAAAAGTTTAAGCTTTGCTAAGCTCTAACTGGCGAATCACAAAGCTTATTATTGTTACGAAAATAGATATTCACTCAAATCTCATTTAGATTAATATAAAAACAAGCAGTAAGGGCGGACTGCACGCTTGACGCACTGAAACCGCTCAACCGCACTCGACGCAATGCTATCGCAGCGTCGTCAATCGAGCGCGGTTTTGCTATGGGGGCTATGGCGGGAAACGAAAATATTTTTTCGATTTCCCATACAAAGTCAGTCAGATGATCGGGAATTTTGTATGGGAGGTCGAAAATATTTTCACGATTCCCAACATGGCCCCCATAGTAAAAGTTGTTCAGTTTCATGGTCTGAGCACACCTGCAAAGTTTTCGTTACACCGTCTCTTACACCTGTATAATAACCCAATACAGCGGCTGTGTTCTATTAGGCTCTTTGGTGACTGGTTGAAATGCCCTCCAGGCATGTTGGGATGACAAACATTTAGTACCGCCAGTGTTTGTGTTTCGGTGACGTAGTACGACACGTACAACACGTATTTATGTAGCCAAACTGTCCCTGATGCCGCGTGATGCCGGCTTAGAATAGCATCACCCCACGTCCTTCCCGCGGGTGTTGTAAGAAGCGACTAAGGGACTAATTGGTGTATTACAATTTTCAGGCGACAGGCTGACAAAATGTCACTATAGTGATACGCATGTTTTCTGAAACAACTTTGGAAAACAATCCTCAAAAATGTCATGTTAGTGTAGTCTCATGATAGTGGCCGTATTCTAACGGCCGTTAGAAATCTGCCTATCCCGCAAGGGATGAAGGCGTGATATATGGATGTATGTATGTAAATGTCCCTGTTTGATAACCGACTTAAAAAAAGAGGTAGTTTAATCTACCTGTGCGTATTTATCATCACCATTATCTTCGAAGGTAGCGTCGCGTCGGTAACAAGTGGTTAGGACACGAGTCTTACAATCGTGAGACTCAAGTTCGATCCCCGCCTTGTACCGATGTGTTTTTACTTTGAATTCAGATGATATTTGAATGTGACAAAGGTTAGTCTTCGGGTTGCAGAGGTCAGATGGCAGTCAATTTTTGTAAAAACTTGGTTCCACGTCAAATCCCTTAAGTTAGGTAGCCGATAGAGAGCGGGATAAAGCTAGGAGAATGATGATTATCTTCGAAGCAAAAATCACTTTTATCTAAAATATTTCGATGTTTTATCATCGTATTTTTAGTGATTTTTCGAGGTAGCTATGAGTTTAAAGAGCATCAAATAATATTAAAACCAAAATTATTTTTATCACGTCATAATACAGATCATTATTTTCCTTGCCTTATTCCGTTCCCTGTGGGGTCTACCTAACCTAGGGGATTTGACGTGGAACCAAGTCTTTACACAGAGCAACTGTCATCTGACCTCTGCAACCCGAAGGCTAACCTGCAAATCATAATACAGAAGTGAAGTCAAAATCATCCAGATTCCACCGGCAGCCTCACCTGTGCAATAGGCATACCACAAGCAGATTGCTATGCTGCCCAGAATTTGCAAGTGTAATTAAGGAACAAGCCCGTGCAGAGAATGACCCAGAAATTATGCGCGAGGGCCTCTGAAGAGAACCACCCTGACAAAAATACTCTCTTTTGAAATAATAATATTTCTTAAGTATATATTTTATAAATGTTTAGGTTTTTAGATATTTGGACTTGGTGCTTACTTAACTTAATAGAGCAACGAGAGGCTTGGTTTAGTATTGCGCACATTACATACATACATACACAAATCACGCCTTTATCCCTTGAGGAGTAGGCAGAGCGTTAACGTTTTATTTAACTTTTCGTGTTCGTTTGTTAGTTCGGGTCAAATCTTGCAAGCATAATTTGCGCCACTTATAAAATTTTCATAGGTTTTGTATACCAACTATACAGTATATTGCAAGATTGATTGCAAGCATGTATATGTATGTAGCTTATAATGGGCAAATGTTCTCTTGCGAAAGCCAATCAATCATCGTAATACAGGATTCTCTTGTCGAAACACGTGTTCGGTATGATTATTGGATTGTAGATGTTCGATCGTTCCCTAGAGTATTAACTTGACAAGTTCCGTGCTATTGACATGGGCCGTGCTGAACTGATGTATGTTTTACAAAATGAATTATACTGGGACGCCAATTTGACGTTTCCCTGTCAGGAGTTGATGAAGGCATACAGTGATGGTACCTACATGGAAAGTTGAAATATTTAATGTTGAGTTTTTATTCATGTCCTATTTGCTAACGGAACTACGTCGAACAGTGCATTATATAAACTTTACAACAAGATGTACGTTGAACGCGTTTTAAAAAATATCTACATACACATAACACGCTTTTGTCCCTTGGGGGGTAGGTAGAGCGTTAACGGTCATAAAAATACAATTGCTATCGCTACGCCTGACAAATATTTGAAGGTACTTTCCGAAAAATATCACTTTGCTCAAAAAAAGTTAGAGACGCGATCAGCGAGAGTCAACTTTTTTTCATGGTAACTACATGTTATTTTGTGACTCTAAAATACAGAGAAGTTCAGTACTTTCTCGTCTAAATGATGCAAACAAAAATACCCCTTGTCCCAAAGCAAATGAAGTAAAATAATTAAGTAAATAGTTTTAAAAAATTAAATTAATTTACATAGTCTACTACACAAACTAATTAAAACTATTCGGCCATTGCTAATGCATTCATTTCTTTGTGAAATACAATGGTGCTTTAAACAGATTAACTTTGTAAATGCGCTTCAAGTTACACATACCGAGTTTGTAATCCGATTTCAGCACTGAAGAAGCTCGCTTTATTTATATAATATAATTTATTTCAAAGGTATTTGTTTCTATGAATACACATTTAAACTTTTACCTTTGAAATAAATACAAGTATAACATGTTTATTTTCTAACAAACAATATCACTAGAGTTGATAGAGCACTGACAAGGTATTGTTAGGGGATCCCAGGTTATATGTTTCGTAATTTAAAAAAATATTTTCAAATCAAGACCACTAAAATATAATATCCATTGAATAGGGTTTTTTCTATCTATCCATATCAGATACATTTCGAGCTAGTTTATGATGTTATACCAGATGGCGTTGCACTAGGTTGAAATTTTGACTTTTGAGTTATATTGACATTCAAAATACATTTCCTTATAAATCCAGATTAGCTCATCGTCATCGTTGTACACTTAAAGTTCCCTAACTCCTTGTTACAATCATATCCGACTGTCACCGCGATCATAAAAATAGGTGCCAATGGGAACTTTTCTACCTGCCTGTCTGATTCAGAGCTAGTTTATGATGTCGTACCAGATGGCGCTGAGATTTCGACGTTTAAGTTACATTGATAAGTTACATTCCTTGGAAATAAACTTTTTTGCAGACACTGCAGTTTAGTTCCAGCGCTATCTAAGAACACTTAAATACGGGCCAGAAAAGTTCCCAACTCCTTGTTACAATCTTATCCAACTGTCACCGCGATCATAAAAATAGGTGCCAATGGGAACTTTTCTACCTGTCTGTATCTGACAGATCTCGAGCTAGTTTCTAATGTCAGATGACGTTCATACCAGATGGCGTTGCGGTAGAGATTTCGACGTTTGAGTTATATTGATACTCAAAATACCTTTTACCTATCTATGTGCACCTCACTGACTACAATAAACTCCCTATGGTTCACCTACACGTATATATACTCCCTATATACACTTAAATACGGGCTAGAAAAGTTCCCAACTCCTTGTTACAATGATATCCAACTGTCACCGCGATCATAAAAATAGGCGCTAATTTTTCACCAACCCACGAAAGATCCTCAACCCTGACGCCTCAGTCCATTATCAAAATTGATGACGTCACTTCACGTCACCAGGCACGACCCACGAAAATCACACCCTTGATCGATGGTTGACTAAAGAGAGATTAATATTTTTCTTATATATGTTTCGAGGTGAACTTCGATATTGCTTACAACACCTTTTTTTAGTTTGTGAGATTGACGATGACGAACGATCAGTCTTCTAGTCAAGCCATATGGTGTAAAAGGGACCGTGTAACGAAAACTTTGCAGGCGTGATTAGACCAAGAACCTGAACAAATTTTTCGATGGGGCTATGTTGGGAAAGGAAAAAAATTTTCAGTGAGTCAGGTGATCGGGAATTTCGTATGGAAGGTTGAAAAATAATTCACATTTACCAACATAGCCCCCATAGAAAAAGTTGTTCAGTTTTATGGTCTGAGCACGCCTGCAAAATTTTCGTTACACCGTCTTTGACACCTGTATTTATATTGGTATACTCCTCCCTCGAGAGGCTTTTTCGCTGGATAACTGGATCATTAATAAAATACAAAAGTTATACGCTTAAAGCTACTGTCCAAAAATACTACAGACTCCATTTATAGTTTTTTCATTAATAAAATGTTATGAAAGTGTAAGTGTTATGACATGTAAGTGTTTTGACACCATCCAAAGTACTGAGATATGACGTCTCTCAGTATTTCCACAATAGATATCGTTTTAAAAATTACCTCATTTGACTTGCCAGTCATATTGCCTCTAAAATGTTTGTATCCTTTTTTTATAAGTACCTACGAGAGTCCATAATAAAGAAGCAAAGAAACGCAAAAATCCATTTCTTGTCATTCATTATATTGATTTTTATAAGTATATTTCTAAGAATCTGTTAGATTCAACTCTGTCACGGATTTTTCATTCAAGTTGTCGTATGTTTTTGATTATGAGATTTTGACAACTTTTTGTGTGAACTTTGATGTAACTCTCTACAAGCAGCAAAGCATTACTTACTCACTCTTTTCGTGTGGGACATCGAGTCGTCCAACGACCCGATAAACCCTGGTATCCGAATTTTTCAACCTTACTTTCCAACACCAATAAACGGTGTTAAATAAACATATCATTCACCAGTATATAAGTAATTCTATATACACCTACTGAAAGGCTGCTCGCAGGTAGTGTGACGTCATATCCGGCCGATGTTTTACTTCCGGTAAAGCTACATGTATTAGTTTCCTGTAAAAGCCGTATTCTGTGAAGGTTCTTTTTTTCAAACAAAAGACAAAAATCATCTGTAAATTTCGCTAGTTGCCTGATTAATAAGATACAAAAGTTGAACGCTTAATACTATTGTCCAATAATACTACAGACTACATTCATAGTTTTATTCAAAGTTGGAATTGATAAACACTAAAATAATATTGGTAAAAGAAATGTTGGTAAAAACCAGGTTTTTCCAATATTGATAATTTGTACTCGCTGCTAACGTTAAAAAAGTCTTACACACATTTAATTTGAACGTAGTTCTTTTTATCTCTTTTGAGGTTTTAATTCAAAATTCTGTTACTTTATGTACTCCACATCAGATCAGTTTATATTATAATTATTTTATGAACTCAACCCTTTTCAACCACCTACATTTTAAATCCATTACAATTTCCATTCACTGAATTGTTGTTTGTGAGACTGAATTTAAGGCTAACTCAGCTCAGAAATCCCCCCAAAAATGTAAAACAGTGTTTGAAATTTTCTAAATCATTTCTCGAAAAAGTATTAAAAAAAGAGACGAAATTATTTTTAGTACTACTTCGAGATATATGCTAGAAAACTATGGGGCCCAAAACGCGCCTTGATAAAGTTGGCTCTTCGGCCCGCTTTAAAGCTAAAAACGTGAATATTTTATATATATATATATATATATATATATATTGTACCTTCTTCTACCCTATTAAAAATGTATGATAAATCTATGGGCTTACTTTTTAAAATAACTCATCAGTATTAAAGAAAATTTTCGGATTCGATGAACTGAACCGTCGTCGTCTACGCACCGAAAAGGAAAGACACTCACTGTTTGGAGCTGGCTTCACCTTATATGCGTTTTGTTGTCTCTTTAAGCGTCTAATTTAACAAATTTAATTATCAGCTGTCTAGTTATTTCTTTAATAGCAATGTCGTGTTACACAAAATTAGTGAATTTAATCAACTTAACTGGGGACCTCAAAACAAAACCATTTGGTTCTAGTTTGATACCCTTTACTTATATTCAATTTTGCTAAATAACTGATAATAAAAAAAGTATCTTTGCAACTTTCTTTTTTATAATGTTCTGTAATAATTTAGAAAAAATAAAACTATATTTTATACTATTGCGGCTGTTTACACTATTCATCGGGTTCTTGAATAATAACGGCGTTTTAACAACAAAAAAACAACTTGCCGCGCGTTTAGCGAGTGTTTGAATATTATTCTCATGCTATCTGACGTCGTCAAACGATTAAAATAATTTCTAATTTATTTTGGAAAAAAACTGTAGGTAAGCATTTAAGCATTTTATTGCCTAAATAGGTATACGAGTACAAAATATTGTTCGTTTCATTTTGTCTCTTTACAATTTCTTAGAAACAAAACGGAGGGCTGTAATGAGTGAGGATATTAATCCTAATTTACCAACAATTATTCTTAACGACCTCGGTAAAGGTCTCTCAAATATTATAATTACACGCAAGATGAAATACCCCTTTGTTTGAACCACGCCTCAGGTTTGCTGAGATGCGTATTTTAGAAACTCTATTTGATTTCGTCAGTCTCGGTGTAGTATTGGATGCGCCCTAACCAGATCTTCTTCTTTTCGTGTGGGACACCGAATCGTCCAACGACCCGATAACCCTAGTGTCAGAATTTTTCAACCGCCTTCTATAAGTAGCAGGCTTCTGACATGGTTGTATAACGACCGCCGTCTAAGTGATCATAGACAGCAACCGGGACCTACGGCTTAACGTGCCATCCGAAACACGGAACCATCTTACTTACGGACAATCGGGTGGTTCAGCCCGCAATGTCCTAACCAGACTGGGAACAAATCCACAAAGTGATAATTATCAACTTTGTGAGTGACCCACCGAGAATCGAACCCGGGACCTTCTGCGTCAAAGGCAGTCGCACTACCACTGCGCCACATCGGTCGTCAACCAGATAAATTGATGACTTAAAGAGAATGATTGGTAGGCAGTGGCTGAAAGGCGATAACGGGAGATCGTGCCTTATGGTGACGAAGGCTTATGGCTCAGAGTAAAGGAGAGCCACTAGTAGTAAACTTTTTTAGACTGACATAAAGTTTATTGTTATTAGATTTTATAGTTCAATTCACTTAAGCTAGTTACAAGCTAAATTCACAAAAACCATTCAAATAAGTGGGTGCAAACTAGATGAACAAATTAAACGTTTATATTAATAAAGAATACAGAAACGAAGAATCACATACTATACTCAGGTAGAGTCTAAAGTGAAGTCTTGCAGCATTTCATGTAAAATTGCTAAAATAGGTACGTATTTGCATAAATAGTTATAAGAAGAGACGTTTTGTAACAAAACCTATTTTACTAGTGAAACATTTTCAGATTCGGAAGTTCTAGATTTCTGGATTTTGGCGACCGTATTTTTAATTATACCTACTTACGTACTAGAAGACTTTCAAGTAGGTATATATTTCAAAATACGCATCTCTTTATGTTTAACGACATTACCACGCCCTGTATATCACCGCTGGATGAACAAATATTGTTCAAAGAGTGTGTTTGTACTTACCAGATTAAACACTTTGTGAGGACTATTATACGTTTTACTAAAATAACGCTCGAATATACTCGTTCACAGGACCAATTTATCATGATTATTAACACTCACAGATCCATCGAGCGTCGGTGGCCTAGTGGTTAGGACACCTGTCTTACAATCGTGAGACACGAGTTTGATCACCGCCATGCACCAATGTGTTTTTACTCACGTACATTCACCGACGACTTTAACGATAAAAGAAAGACATCGTGATGAAACCTACATTCAAATAAATTGTAATTGAGGATGATATTTGAATGTGACTTCGCCTAGGATTCGGGCCAGGTTAGCCTTCGGGTTGCAGAGGTCAGTTGGTAGTCGCTCTATGTATAAACTTGGTTCCGCGTCAAATTCCCTAGGTTAGGTAGCCGACCCCGACAGAGAACGGGGTAAGGCGACGAGAATGATGATACAGATTCATCGACGTAGAAAGATTTAACGTGTTGCGTTATTTAAAAATTTATACTAAATTATTTGGAGGTCGGTTTCATAGGTATAGTTATATCTTTATTTTGCTTCTAGGCCCCGAAGGGAAAGTCGATTACGAACTCGAAAAACAAACGAAAAAAACAATTTCCAGTCGTATTAAAAATTCTAACAAACGACGAATTTAAATGGAAAGCAGTGGCAGAAAATTAATTTACATTCCAGTACAGCTGTTTCCAAAACGTCCTGCCATGCACAATGCGCTGGCAACACTTTGCCGTTTTTGGAATAAACCATATTGGAGCAAAACTAATTTTACAGGAAGCCGTGTATGCGAAACTTGATTAGCTTGTAAAACATTTTGGCTTCGTCATTGCTATGAATTTACAATTTCGACACGTAAAATTTTATTTGAGAGCTCAGGGTGAATTTTGAATTTTGGTTGCGTTATTTTAGGGAGAGACCCACGTCCAGCAGTGGACGGTAGCTTAAGGTCATTTATACTTTCTTCTGTAATAAATTGGTATTGTTGAATGTGAATAACCTTTTGATAATATAATTTCGTTTGTAGAAATCAACGAGTCTTGAACTCGGGTCCCACGACTGTAACACCGGTGTCCTAACCACTTAGCCACCGACGCTCTACGACACAAATGAAACCTGTCCAAAGGAGATTATTCAAATCACTCCCCCGGGGTTTCCCCCGGGTTCTGCCCACAAGTTTCACTTGTCACGTTTCATGACAGTTTAACCCTCAAATAGTTGTTATCGAGTTACGCACCGGTTTG
The DNA here is from genome assembly GCA_029255805.1 of Keiferia lycopersicella. NCBI lineage: Eukaryota > Metazoa > Arthropoda > Insecta > Lepidoptera > Gelechiidae > Keiferia > Keiferia lycopersicella. The sequence continues at coordinate 4,559,924 of JARACZ010000028.1, forward strand.
CAACTGTTCCATACAAACTTATTCAACTCCCAAAGGGCATAGGTGGACAGTGATTTATGTGCGGTAAAAGTTTCTAAATGTTTCATTGTATTATAGTATCATTTATGTACGGTAAATAATAATAGTAGATTACGTACTGAGGTATGTAAGCTATCAATAACAACCGAGGTTTTTTAACGCCCGAGCGGAGCGAGGGCGGTACCTTTCCGAGGTTGTTATTGATGTTACATCCATGGTACGTATACTGCTTTACATATCGAATGAAAAAAGAGTAAAATAAAGCAATAAATACAAGAAAACGATCCATAAATGATGGTTGTATCGTCTGCTATTCAAATTGCACCACTAAACTTTTTTTTCTATGATTGAAAACTATTGAATTAATATGAAAGAAAAGTATCCTAACATAAAGTAGTCATTTTTCTGATCGTAGGGATATTAGTAATTTTTACTTTTGTCATTGTAATATTGAGTAATAATTCGACAAACTCATTTATTGAGGTTATAAAAATACAGATTAAAAATATAATTCCTGCGTTTAAGCAACACAATTCGTAGCGGCCAGTTCGAAATTTAAAATCGTATACAACTAATTGGATGCAACTCGTATTAAAAATAAGAAGAAATTGACTTTAACTTTTTAATTGCCGCGATTCTATTGGTTCTTTTTCTAGTTCCATATTTAAAATTACTTACAGGCTTAGTTTTAAAACCTCGCCTGTAAGTTGAACTTACAGGTCGTGTTTTTTGTCAGTAATGACCTACTTTCAGAGCATGAGATATGTAAAAGTATTTTACACGTGTATTGAAGTTTGTGCGTAACGGCTTATACAGGGTGTAAGGGACGGTGAAACTTTGCAGGCGTGAACAGACCATGAAACTGAACAACTTTTACTATGGGGGCAATGGTGGGAAACGAAAAAATTTTCTTATACAAAGCCAGTCTAATCGGGAATTTTGTATGGGAGATTGAAAAAATTTTCACGTTTCCCAGCATTGAATTGAAAAAGATGTTCAGTTTGATGGTCTGATCACGCCTGCGCAGTTTTTGTTACAACGTCCTTTACACCCTGCATAGCATTATATGGAATTTTCTTGTGGAGGTAAGGTATAATGTGACTAAATATGCTTTGTCTAACTATCTAGGTTCATATAAGTTTACTTGTTCAGTTGTATGAAAAGAACACCCTTCTAATATTTGTAGCTACTCAATCTGGGGGCACGGCAGTGCCCCCGCCAAGTCGAGCTAGAAAGCGGCACAGCCGTACCATCCTTTTCTCGAAGCGGTTCAGGCCATTTTCAACACCTTATAACTTTCTTGTGGATAAAACAAAAGACTTGAAACTTCAGAAATCAATCAAAAGTCCTGTAGATACGGTATATTTCAAATTTCGTTCACTTTGAACCAGTGGTTTAGGAATTATAGCTAGTCAAAGTTCTTAATTTTGTCACTGACTCACACACTGACCGATCATCAAAATTCTAAGGCACCTCTAGCAGACATAGAGACTTCTAATTTGGAATATAATTTGGGTTTAGTGTATAAATCAAGGAAAAACTTAAAAATCTAGCAATTTCAATGCAGTTTTCTAGATAAACCGATAGCATAAATAACTTTGTAATTCCATAGAAATGTACTGTTTCGTCGTCTCAGCCGATAGACGTCCACTGCAGGACATAGGCCTCCCCCAAGGATCTCCACGATGATCGGTCCAGCGCCACCCGCATCCAGCGGCTTCCCGCGACCTTCACCAGATCGTCGGTCCACCTTGTGGGAGGCCTACCTACGCTGCGTCTACCGGTCCGTGGCCGCCACTCGAGAACTTTCCGGCCCCAGCGGCCATCGGTCCTACGAGCAATATGCCCCGCCCACTGCCACTTAAGTTGCGCAATCCTTCGAGCTATGTCGGTGGCTTTGGTTCTTCTCCGGATTTCCTCATTTCTGATTCGATCGCGGAGAGAAACTCCGAGCATAGCCCTTTCCATTGCCCTTTGAGTGACCTTGAGCCTTCTTATGAGGCCCATTGTTAGCGGCCACGTCTCAACTCCGTAAGTCATCACTGGCAACACGCACTGTTTACCAAGCTATATTTTGCTGTCGCTCCTAAAATACTTTGTTTTGGTCCAGCAAAATAATCACAGATGTCGCTGTTAGTTTCTAAAACACGCTATCGCTATTTTAATGTCCATCGCGAACAGTTTCCAATATGTATAGCCTATGCTATAACTATACATAAAAGACAAGGCCTCAGTCTGAATAATGCGCTGATGGATATAGGTTCAGCTGTATTTACATCTGGTCAAGCTTATGTAGCACTATCAAGAGTAACAAGTCTGGGCGGCTTACATTTTATAAACATAGACTTTGGAAATATTAAAGCGCAAGAATATGCAATTTGTGAATACAATAGACTAAGAAGCATTTACCGTCCAGACTTGACAAAAATCATTACTACAAAGATTCCGAGAAAACCACATAAAGATAGAGAGTGGGCTATGAGAAAAACCGTGGCTGAGGCTCAAGAAATAGAGCCGCAAAAGAAAAAAAGGAAGACTACCTACAAAAATTAATGAGATCCCCTCAAAAACATTAATATATAAAAAAATCCAAGTCTCGCTACTGAGCTGTTCAACCGTACAAAAGGTATGAGATCCATTTGAAACCAAGTCGGCTATCGATTTGTTCATTCCCCACTTAAGAGATCTATCTTAATTAATTACGTAATTAGTTAATAAGCATTATTTTATAGTGACCATATCAATATTTTCAATATATTTTAATGTTTACAATAAATTGAATGACTTGGCAATCGCACTGAATGTATTAATTTTAATATGTATTACACGTTAACCTTCTGTTCTAGTGCGATGGCTAAGTCATTCAATTTATTGTAAACATTAAAATATATTGAAAATATTGATATGGTCACTATAAAATAATGCTTATTAACTAATTACGTAATGAATTAAGATAGATCTCTTAAGTGGGGAATGAACAAATCGATAGCCGACTTGGTTTCAAATGGATCTCATACCTTTTGTACGGTTGAACAGCTCAGTAGCGAGACTTGGATTTTTTTTTATATTAATGTTTTTGAGGGGATTCAATATAACCTTATAATATTAACTACCTATATCAAATTCAATCGATATCGATTTATCGTATCTCAACCTAGTAAAATATTATACCTACATTTATTCAACACGGTAAGATAAACCATGACAGAAAGCTATAGTTTTTCTTTGTTTTTTTTTTCCTTTCACATAGTATTATAAGACATTTGTTTTAGGACAAGCAGCATTATTAATTATGCCCTCCGTTGTCTGTTAACTAGCTGTCAATGACACTGCAGGAAAACATTTCCCAAAGGCTTTTTGGAGCAAAATAAAACGTAGTGAGCAAAAAATAAGGGAACTTAATAAAACAAGGCCTGCTAGGATGACGAAGACGAATTTTGTACATCACTTATATTGACATGCATGTTCTTCCAGCATTCGCCATTAAGAGATTTAGCTGCAAGCTTTGTTAAGTACCTCTTCTTTGGGGTAAATTTTTTATAACTTTTGTTATGGCCGGAATTTATCGAACAGATTGGTATCATCATCAAACATAAGTGCCATTCTTGTCTGTTTCCTGCCAGTGCTTCGACCTTGGAGCTCTAGATATGACACCACGTGAGCCTTTTATTTTAGTGATCCGTTCAGCCGTTTCTTATGTATCACATAAATACAAACAGATAAACAGGCAAGTAATTTTATAATAATGTTTGATTAGAACATGTTCTGTTATCAATCTTAAGTATCCCCAGCAATATTATTGAATACCTTTTATGCGCCGACTCTTGACCCTCTTCAAGTTTATTACAAAACGTGTAAATATGTATAGATACTATTCGTTATTCAGATCTGGACTCCTCCCACAATTGTCACAATTTGCCCCATCTCACTCTAAATTGGCAATTGGGTCACTGGAGCGGATCTGTTTACTCCAAACTATGGGCTTAGCAGCAATTTAAACCTTAACTTTAACAGCTGCACCAGTCCACTTGTGGACATGTTTCTCCACCTATATGGGGGCCCATATGGATGCCCACTGGGCAAGCGGATTGGCGAACGCAATGCAAGATGTTCACCGGGAACGCTTCTGCCACTTCTCTGGATACATTATCCGTTTGTAGCTTCTTACGACTCCCACCGGTAGAAAATGGATGATGGATGCTATTCTAAAATCACCTATACTTATTTCGTTAGTAAAACACTTTTTCACTAGTTCCACTTATATATTTATTTAATCTAAACTATCTGCAACCGGTAAAAAGTGAAATAACAGCACAAAGTGTAAATTACTTATACTTATTTCCATGGGCGGAAAAGCTAGGCTAATATAGCCTCAACGATGATAGAAGAAACTCTATTGATAATTTTCTCAATAGCAAAAGAGCAAACGCAATCGTTTGAGAGCCAATAGTGGTTTATTTTGTATCCGGGGCCCGGACGCGATCGCAGGGGCCAATCCAATTGTTGCAGACTCGAAGCAAATCGTTCAACAAAGTTAAACCAGTTACGAATCTGCTTTTGCAAAGAAAATCGTTTATTTTTCTTTTTTTGCCGTCGTTTATAGAAAGAATTCAAGAAAACTATTCCTGAAGTTTTAGTTTTAGAAGTTTTGCTTGGTAACGCGGATCGCACGCTAAATAATCGCAGCGGTCTGTCAGATCCACTCTAGGAATGTCACTCCCTATACTAAAGGGCAGAGCACACCGCCTCCGTATGCAGCACGTGTACACGCGCGTACCGGTTGTAATGTAAGGAATTGTATGGGAGACGACACACCACTTATGGTGCGTAGTACAGTGCGTCGGTCACGCGAGCGGTGTGCCGTCTGCCATACAATCTTTTACATTACAATCTGCACGCGCGTGTACACGTGCTGCATACGAGCCGCATTACGTAGGCCGGTGTGCTCTTCCCTTAAAACCGCACTTGACGGACGACGCTGCGCTAATAATACTTGCTAGGAAAACATCTTATTTCCACGGGAAAATGAGTTATAGCGGGCGCAGTCGCTGGGCGGGCCGCTAATATATTACTAAATTTATTGACTTACCCAGTTCACTGTCAATTATCTTATCAATATCACTATCAGAGTTGAAGTTGTGTCTGTATCTATGTCTTACAAGTGTGAATAATTGAATGCGCTGTAAGTGTCTTAACACGTTCAGCTCCAAACTTTGTAAGTACTTGAGAAACCACAACAGAGGGTAATATTCTATTCTCATTGAAATTATGACAGTTCATGCAGCATTAATTTAAATTCAAGTTAAAAACAGGTTCAGGATTAATTTAAATTTTAAAACTTCTAAAAGATGTAAAAAAATGCATAGCAACAGAAACAGTAATCAAGTATCTTTCTTATTTAACCTGACATTTGGGATATACAATTACTAACTATTAACGCTCTTTTGGAATTAAAAAAAATCTGGCTGATTTTGAGTTTGTTAGAATTAAACAAAACACGTCGCCGGTCGTAGAAAGACAAAGTATAAAATGATAAATATTTCTGTTTCTATTATATTGCGATTGTATTTTATAAAGTTAAATAAAAGCCTTTAATAACAAAAGTTTATTTACACACGCAGCAACAAACAGTATAAAATGAGATAACGATTGTAATACGTACAGAATGTATCATAATAAAGTATTGAAGGCCTCATAGCTAAAAATGTTCTCATATTCATTATCATAACACTAAATCACCAATTTCTTAAAATTGGCAATATTATAAAACTGCCATTAAAAATATTTTCTAAAAAACCAAATCACTAACTTATTACAACCACAGTTACAAGCACCAGACTAATTTTACAGACTACTATTAAACTTTAGCTTTCTTTTTTATCAGTATCGTCATTTTCTTTTTCTTTGCTGTCATTTTTGTCTGTTTCAGATTTTGGTTTATGCACTGGAACATCTTCTGTAGGCGGTGGTGTAATAGGTACTAAACTACCATCTTCTTCAGCCACCTTTAAACCTATAGTAGCACCTAGCTTAGCACTTGCTTTCTTAAACGTATCAGACAATTTCTCTTGGACCACATTAATGCACATAGATGTCAAAGCCAAACCAAAGACTAGATACAAAATAGAGCACATCATAAAGATTGGATGTTCAGGAACGAAATCGCCAAGACCGATTGTGGACATTGAAATAAAAACGAAATAGAAGCACTCGAAAAAGCCCCACTCTTCCCAAATATTATACACGACAGCTCCAATGATAATGTAAACTATTAAAATGAAAATAGCAACCGAAATCGGCAGATTGAACTCGTCATCAATTTCGAAGACAGAAGGTGCTGGAGTGTCGAAGTCAGGTTCGTCTGGATCTTTGACGATGGCAGGCTGACCAGGTTTAGGAGGCAGTGGAGGTGGGACGTCGCTTGGAAGGTGCTCTAAAGCTGGTGGATGATCCCCATGCTCCCCCACGTGCATATCTTCTTCAGAAAATATTTGCGAAGGCCGTCGAACAACGTCGTACATTATGTTGAGCCCCTTCATTACCTCCTGGAATCACAAAAAGAAGCATGTCATGATACTGAAAAATAACAAAGAAATACTTGAATTATTGTTTCATTTTTCTGCGTAATATACGGAAACATTTTTGAGATATACCTCTAAAACAACACGCAACCTGAGGCGGAATTATTACTCATTCCTGAATTAAAGGAAACATTTCAGAGGAAAATAAACATTCTCATTGTTTTCCTACAAAGCTGTAATTTGGAATATGTTTCAAAAAATGATAAAAGAATTTAAGGAGCGCCAAATTATCGTTCCTTGTAAACTTACAAAGAAAAAATTAAGTAAAAAATTACATAAACAATTCTGATATCTTCCATTCACTGTTAAGTAAATAATTAACATAATTTACTTTCAAAGATTTCGAGAGCAGTGCACAACAACAGTAAAAACTCAATTTGTGGAAAATCCGCTGGTTGTAATTTTTTTGTTTTAAATTCGGATTTTTTTCCGAAAATCTGTAAGTACCTATATAAAAATTGTATAATGTACTTAATTGGCTAGTTTCCTGGGTCATTAAAAAAATATAACAGTTGTACGCTTAAAACCATTGACCAAAAATACTACGGACTTCATTCATCATTTTTCGAAATATTCAAAGTTTGAATTAATAAAGAGTAAAATAGTATAGAAGTTAGTGTTTTGACGCCATCCAAATACTGAGGGCGTGACGTCATACCACGAATTCTTAATTCTTAATTTTCTCTCTCTCTCTTTTCGTGTGGGACACCGAGTCGTCCAACGACCTGATGAACCCTAGTGTCAGAATTTTTCAACCGCCTACTTCTGGTAGCAGGCTTCTGGCATGGTTGTGTAACGACCGCCATCTAAGTGATCATAGACAGCAACCGGGACCTACGGCTTAACGTGTCATCCAAAACACGGAACCATCTTACTTATGGACAATCGGGTGGTTCAGCCCGCAATGTCCTAACCAGACTGGGAACAAATTCACAAAGTGATAAACATCAACTTTGTAAGTGACCCACCGAGAATCGAACCCGGAACCTTCTGCATCAGAGGCAGTCGCACTACCACTGCGCCACATCAGTCGTCACTTCTTAATTTTAGATCGGTTTAAAAAGTAGCTGATTTGACCTGTCAGGAAACAAGCCTATTCTTGATCTTTAAAATAATACAAAATTGACAACAAGCCTTTTTTTACAAAACATGAGTCTTCATTTGATATATGAATAATTGTGAGAATTAATTGTGAGATAATTGAGAATAGTCATTAAAAATTTATTTGATAATTCATGTTATAAAGGTACACATATTTTGCTTTCTCGTGGAAAATTTTCTTCAACAAACAAAAGTTGTTCTTAAGATTTGTCATAAAAATTACCTGTACTGGTGCAGTTCTTCTAACTTTTCTACAGCTTCTGGTGTAATAGAATCTTCTAATGAAGGCCCAGAAGAATTTGATGATCCTTGTGAACAGCTTACCGAAGTCAGCCAGAACGATCAGAAACAGAGGTATGCCGATAATGGCATAGACTATCGTTGCCACCCTTCCATAGAAAGTCTTCGGGTAGATGTGACCATAGCCTGGAAAATAACAAGATACTTAGTTAGCATCAATTCCAGTACAATGAAAAAAACTAGGAAAGTATTTTAATAGTAAGGGGAAATAAAGTACAAATACCGTGTCGATAGATTTTATTTTCTCACGAAATAAGTATTTTTAGATGCATGAAGTATTTTTAATAAAAAAAGCCCTTACCAATAGTTGTTACCAATGTTATGCAATAGACGAACGAATTCATAAAGTTCCAAGATCTCTGGCCGCTATAAGATGTTACACCAGCTTCATAAGCCGTATGCAATTGATCTTCAAATTCATGAAGTTTCTTCCTTGCCATGGACTTCCAGTCATCTTCGCGCAAGTAGTGGCTACCTCGCCACAAATTCTCGATGAAATCGCGTTTGACACCTCTAGTTCCGCATTTATAAGCGTTCTCAAAAGAACCCTCTAATGACTTGAACATTAAACCACCTAAACCAAAGAGTATGATCATTAACACAAAATCAGAAATACAACGATTCCTTAGAGATATTAATCCATCGTAAAAAGGTTTTTGCTCTTCTTTAAATTGTTGCCAATTCGCGATTAACTTCCATCTTGATTTTGTTGATTTCTTTTTTTGTTCACTAACTGTTTTCACTTTTTTGTCGTCTATCGATTCTACTTTTTCTTTTTTGATACTGCCATTCTTAGTATCTACGATAGATCTTTTTCTAAGTACAGATTTAGGTTCATTATTTGGTTTTATTATACTATCTCCAGGTGTCAATTCATCGAACTTGATTTCTCTTCGAGCTAGCTCTTTACTTAAAAGATTCAACTTTCGGGTCAATTCAGCCGTACGATCTGACAAGTCAAAATCATATTCATTTTCACTAGGTGACGAAGAATAGCAACTAGAAGTGTATTCGGATTGGCTTGCGTCAATATACCCTGAGCTTTGTCGTCTGGGCTTGACTGGTCTGTGCTCTGGCTCTGCTTGTTTACGAACATTTTTAGGTGTTATTCCCGATAAAATTTCTTTGTCACTGATAATCTGTATGGTTTTGGGACACGAAATACCTCTACTTGTTCTTGACACAGGAGTTTTATTTGGTGTTTGTAATTTTTTGGTGTGTCTTTTGTATTCAGATGACAGTCTTGGATCATCTTTAGGTATAGATAAACTTCTAGCTCTGTTTTGCATCAGTTCTATTATTTCTTTGCTAGTTTTTGTCATTTCAGAGCCAGTTTTGTCTACAACCTTTAATTTTTCAACTCTAGCTACAGATTGAGATCGATTGGCCCTTGGAGATCTGTTTTTCATAAAACGCCTAGGGGTCGGTATCACCTTACGTCTTGATCCAGCTGCAACATTCTGTTGGTCCTCACTCATCTCACTCTCACTAGTCTTATTCTGTAAATGTCAGTATAGGGGTATTAGTTCTTCTTACACTACGAGGTTATTCAAACTATTTACATCCTTTCACTGAGTGAACTGAAAGTACAGCGCTATCAACAAAGCAATAAACAATATCGAAACTAATTTTATATAAAAACTGACCCCAAATCTAGAAGCCGATTTGCTTCGAGCAGGTTTCACTGGCGGCAACTTAGTCTCCTCTTTTGCAGGTTTGGGAGGTTGTTTTGGAATCAATGGCTGCCAATCTGTTGACAGCTTTCTACTTGGAGTCCTTACAATTCTTTCTCTTATTTCGACCACGGGTCTATTCTCTGGAAGCAACTTTTTACTTGGTGTTCTTTCTACCTGTACAACTTTTGTTATTACTTCTCCGGATTGTATTGGAATCTCGGGTGGATAAATACTAGGTTTAACAACTGGGGCTGGCGTTTCAGGTGTTTTCTGCAAAGTTGTAGGTTTACTAACGGGTATAGGCGTTTCAACAGCTTTTTGCTGGTTAGCAGCTGTTGCTGGTGTTTCAGGCGTCTTGGATGTTTCTGCTTTGTTAATTGATACTGGTGTCTCAGCTGCTTTTGGAGAAATTGTTTTATTTGTCGGTTTAATATCCTTATCATCAAACGTAAAAACACTTTCTTTTGTAACAGGCGTACGCAAATTTTTAGGCTTTAGTTCAGCAGTTTTGTCTTTTACCTCATCAGGATATACCATCTCTTCTAATTTCTTAGGTGTAGCAGGCATATAAAATGGAGAAAAATCTTTATCCTTAGGAGAAGAACTAGTTGGTGTTGGTGGCGTTAGTGAATTTTTTCTTTCTCTTGGTGGTTCAATTGTTAGAGAGTTACGACGTTGTGTAGTATCTTCTTCTTTTGGACTCATTATGTAGTTTGCACTTAGTAGTTTATTGGTTGGATCTGTAAAACTTCCCTTACGCTCCAGTCTACCAGCTTCTTGCATTTTAGCTAGATCTTGCACTGCAAAAGGTGATATACTTCTACGCCTCCTATCATTTGCTGCTTGAGCTCTTTGTTCTAGGACTTCGTCGATATCTAAATCATATACAGGATCTTTTGCATTAGCTTGCTCTTCTACTAATCGTTTCATTTCTTCGTAAGTGCAGTCTGCCTCGATTTCTCTTGAATTACGCGGTTGTTGATCATCTTCATCCTCAGAAGTAGCAATATCTCCTTGAATTCCCATTACGCCTGGTTCGGGAGTCTTTTCTCTTTGTCTCGCAGCTTGTCCTCTGTTCTTGGAAAGGTTTCTCCTCTTCCTTATAGACATCTTTTGTTCGTCGGACTCCATTCTTGAAGGTTTACTCTCTGGGGATCTAGACACTAAGTGGCCTACAGTTTGGGCTTCGGATTCGGCTTTGATGATGGGGATGGTGAGGGTTAGGATAGGACGATTTCCTTCATTTCTCCCTTCACTCATCACCACTTAAACCCCGCAACTGTAAAAGAAGATAAAATGTGGTCAGTACAACGACCGACAATGAACTGATAAAAACAAAGGAACGAAGCAAACGCCAGCGATAGAACAATACATATTTTGGCAGTGAACAATCTATCGTTTGCCAATATTTTATTACTAGCTGGTGCCCGCGAACTTCGTTTCGCCATAATATATCTTCCATCATTTATCAGCTATATATAGGACGACCACTGCTAAACATAGGCCTCTAAGAATCATAAAATAATATTAGCCAATATTAAATTGTTGGTAGGTAGGTACCATAAAACTTGGTTTCTCAGACTATATGTAAGTAATTTAAAAAACTGTTAAATCGTAAAATTTCAATTTCCACATGCAAGAAAGAGTAAGAAAACGGCGGTTGGTTTATAGTGTTTAGTCTTTTAGAATCCCTAAAGGTTCAGTTTCTTGAAGTCGTCTTTCCCTGCTACGATTTTTTAGCTTTCCAGTTCTCTTCCCTATATCTTCAACTTTCCGCCTCTTATGCCATTTTTAGCAGATTTTTTAAAACCGTGCAATATTTACTTCCAAGAGTATTAATTCCGTGAAGTAGACTGATGCCACATTTCTTGATATTGTGATGGAAGACTGAAGACCGAGTTCATGAGTGTGAATAAATAAAAACAAAAGCAAGTAATCATACTACTAATCCTATCCTATCCTACTTCCTACTAATAATATAAATAAAAAAGTTTATGTTTGTTTGTTACTCCTTCACGCAAAAACTGTTTAACTCTTCATGAAATTGAACACAGACATAAAGGAGGTAACTTGGATTAACGCATAGGAAAGTTTTCTTCGCGAAAAAATGTTCCTGTGTGATGCCATGACCGATTTCTACACGGGCGGAACCGCGGCTAGGGTTACGTTTTATTAAGTACCTAAGGCTATTTAATTAAGGTCGTGTGCTGCCGGCAAAGTAGAATAGCACCTCTCTTCCCGTGGGAGTCGTAAGAATCAACCGAGGGAGAAATCTGACCAAGACCGGCGGCCCTGGAGAAGGACAACAGAATCTACATTTAAACCCGGAACGGAGTCTTTGTTAGACGCGTGTGACAGAGGTCTATCCTGCAGTCAATTTGGCTCCGCACGTATCGACTCGAAGTTCCTGTGGTGTCAGTCAGGGAGCCCGAGAGAGTGGCGCAGGTCTTGAGCAACCCTGCGTTTTCCAAAATTACAATCCAGACAAAGCAGTGTCTGTGGAAAATCGGCTTATACCTATAGCCACGAAAAGTCTTATCTCAGATACTGATTTGCTCGTCTGGCACAAACGTATAAAATATAACTTATGCAGGAAAATTTTACAGAAATATGGAAAAATGTATCTTCTATATAAAATGTACCAGCCGATTGAGTCACTTTCTGTGGGAAGTCCAATTTTTAATAGTATTTCCAAAGAATATTTCAGAAAAAAGTTGTCGCACCCTGAAAATAATGTAGCTGTATCGTCGGCAAAACCTATAACATACTGCATGTACCAGACAAATATTGGCTAAATAGCCTTAACCAAATTAGCGAGAAAATTTAAAAACAAAAAAGTTATTGCAATTTTCCCGCGTAGATTACGCACAAAGAAAACGATTCCTATATGAAGTTTGTATCGTCTGGCCACGCAACTTGCACGTCTTGCACCACGGAACTTTTGTTTTCGAGGGTAATAATTATTGAATTATTAAAAGTGCCGTGTGATTCCGGTTTAGAATAGCATCACCCCATATCCTTCCCGGGGGTGTCGTAAAAGGCGACTAAGGGACTCGAGAGTATTGGTGTATCACAATTTATAGGCGACAGGCTGACAACCTGTCACTATAGTGATACACATGTTTTCTGAAACAACCTTGGAAAACAATCCTCAAAAATGTCAGACGTGGCGATAGTGGCCTTATTTTTACGGCCGTTAACGCTCTGCCTACCCCGCAAGGGATAAAGGCGTGATATATGTATGTATGTACCTATGTATTATTAAAAGTGAAAATTATTCCAATATTAAAGAGATATTTTTGTAGTCGTTGACATATTCATAGATTTTAGTTTCCTTGTCGTAATCATGAGCAATAACTCATTTGTTGAGGTTATAAAAATACAGATTCAAAATATAAATACGGCCTCATGTTTTTTTTTCTTCCTGTGCGCTTATTCAAAGCGACACAATACGTGCTGGCCAGTTCGAAATTTGAAATCAATCTCAGGTCCAATCAGCCATTAGCCCATACACATCCTTTTACTACGCGCCACTATGAAATTCACATGACCTACAAACTTATTTTATGTGTAGCAGCCAACCCCCCTTTTAGGGGTATGTTTTTTTTTAGCCTATAACCTGGTCGGTGAATTACTTGAAATTTTGGTACAATTTGATTCAAAATCCGTTCGGTCGTTTTCGCGTGATGCTTCCGCATATACACAAACAAACACACAAACATCGTACAAAACTCATTCATAGATGTCGCCACACGTCTTTTAAAACGCGCTATCGTTGTGTTTTCTCAAAACTATATAGGGACACTGAACACTGACTTGTTACTGTCTTATTATATGTATAGATAATACATGACAAGCTAATCATATGATGACAATTAAAACATGAACTTACCTCCGTAGCTTCTCGTCCCGAAACTTTTATAACATCGGGGTCAAAGCAGATATCTAATAAAAGAATCTATTTCCGTCCGACAGGCGTTGCAGACGTAAACAAACATCCAGATAGGCGCATAGCGCTATCCATCTTTGTCACTTTACTGTCACAGGTGAACACTTTGTGTACAAATCGATATTCAATTAGATTCTGTATAAAAAAAGTATCGCGAATTTTCGAAATAGACTCCCGTCAATCGGGTCCCGTTAGGAACTGTTCGCGTGAGCGCAAGCTCGCCGGGCACCGTTCCAAATTTAAAACAACTACACCTACATTCAGGACGGTATGTATGTGTGGCACCCAAAATATATATTATCACGAGTGTTTGACCAACATAGTGAGACGCCTCACGTTTTAATTTATTACTATGTTGTTTGTGATTTCAAAGAAAGTGAAGATCTATGATGGCTGGACGCAACAAATTGAACAGTTGTGTCGATACGTAATGATAATTAGAAGACTAAATGCGGATAAATGGATATGAAAGATGAGACTTAGAATAAGAATAAGTAACTACAATAATATGATAAAGTATGTACAGAACAAGTCATAATTAAAAAATATATATTTTCAAACTGTTTTCTTACTTTGGGAACCTAAATTACCAATTTTTATAAACCAAACAGGTATGCTATAAAAAACTTTTCCCCAAAAAGCTTATACTTAAGCTGAATTTTAGCAATTAGTGAGTAATAAATGAAGAAAAAAGTTGGACCCATTACAAAGCTGAAAAGTAACTTTTTAATAGCTTTTAACTTTATTTTAAAACATCTTCTAACTTGTCGATTAAAATGGTAATTTATACCTTTCAAAACTTTATACTAAGTCTTTAGTTTGAACTGCCCTTACGGGATCATATTGAATTAATTATGATAAAGTACGTAAAATTAGCTGTGCCTGTGTAGAATTTGCAAGTTTAAATTACTACGTAAGTAAGTACTAATTACTTTACGATGTACTTTAGCGGAGAGTTTAACCACACACACACATATAGGTACGTACATATAATATGACGTAAAAATATGGTCACTATCGCCACCTCTATTTGAGAGCAAGTATTTGAGGGCAACCGTATAAAAAAGATGCCGGCTTGGAATGGCATCGCCCCGCATCCTTCCCGCGGGTGTCGTAAGAGGCGACTAAGGGACTCGAGGGTATCAGTGTATTAAAATTTTCAGGCGACAGGCTGACAACCTGTCACTATAGTGATTCATATGTTTTCTGGAACAACTTTGGAAAATAATCCTCAAAAATGTCAGACGTGGCAATAGCGACCGTATTCTTCGGCCGTTAACGCTCTGCCTAACCCGCAAGGAATAAAGGCGTGATATATGTATGTATAAAAAAACATATAGGTATACTTATTTATAAATTATGTGTCACTATAGTGACAGGTTGTTAGTCTGCGGCATAAAATAATTCTTTAGGCTTAAAAACCCACTGGTAGCGCAGGACAGGGATCAGTAGAGGAAGCTCGTTTCGGAGACATTTTGAGTCACTGGCCCTGGGAAGTTAGTTAATTAGTTTTTTATTTGTAATCCAAATATTTTCGGTTCATTGGGTCGTTGAACGAATCGGTATCCCACACGAAAAGAGGAAGAGAGTCTAAATAATCACCATAAGTTTTGGGATTTAAATTTAAAGTGATTGAGTTTTATTCTTTCACAATAAAAAATATTACCACTTTTCCAAGTGATCACAAACTTTTTTTGATGTGTGTATTGATTTAAAAGCTTAGCTATTAGTTAAGGGGGGACGTAGTAAGCCTTCCGGTACAGCGATACCAATGCTCGCTCGGGCCTTTGCCGTGAGTAACGGTAGATGCCGTGAAACTAACTACTACCCCACGAAGGCAAAAAAAAAATCGCAAATGTAGTCCAATTTTTTTTTTGTTTAAGGTAATCCTAACGAAAACGAGCTGGTACAAAATTATTAAAGAAAATAGGAATTAAAACGCTCAAAAGGAATGAGCAGCGTTATTGTTTCTCATACGGTGAGTTTTCTTTGTAAACCTGTGTTCATGAATATGACTTCAGTAACAAAAATCAATTTTTCAGTAATCGATTATTTTTAGACAGGATCGAAAAAATAGATAGATTTTATCTACGAAACTATTATTGATATACAATAATAAGATCCGTAATAATTTGGCGGTATACGTGGTGCAAAATAATCTTACTCATTTTTGAACTTATAAAAAATGTTTTATATTAATCGATTTAATAATATTGGATCTTTTATTAAAATCGTACTAATATTATAAATGCGAAAGTTTGTATGTTTGTTACTCCTTCACGCAAAAACGACTGAACATATTTTCATGAAATTTAGCACACAGTAGAGGACAACTTGGTTTAACACATGGGAGAGTAGTTCTTGCGAAAAAAATATCCTGTGGGATGCTACGGGATTAAAACCGACTTCCACGCGAACTGAGCCGTGGGTGGGCTTCGGACTTGTCATCTATAATTTAAATAATCGATTATCTTTCACATCCCGACCTGTGTTCGTCACAAAATAACGCTGTGCTAAGCTGTTTACTTTGTGGAACGGAAACAAAATAGAAATTGCTCTACAAAAGCTTTGGACGCGTTAAGAGCATAATGCTTCGTAAAAAAATTTGTACGACATCAATACTTCCTTTCTGCTATGCAATGGGCATAATTACAGCCAGGTCAAATGAGCTTCTTTTTAAAACGATATCTTGTATGAAAATCCGAAGAGATGACGTCATGTCTCTCTAGATTGGGTGGCGTCAAAACACTTACTTTAATATAATTTTTCTCCTTATTAATTAAAAATTCGAATATTTGGAACAACTGTAAATGGAGTATGTTGTATTTTTAGCAATAGTTAAATGCATACTTCTTTTGTATTTTATTAATGACCCAGTCATCTAGCGAAATTATAGCAACATTTTCTAAAAGGAATGTGGCAAACTGTAACTATAGCAAGTGATACAAGTTTTTTCCTGAAACACCCTGCAAATATTTGTTAGACGCGGCCAACCCCGCAAGAGTAAAGGCATGATTTTGTGTATGAACGTGGTTCCCCGAGGAACCTGTGCCAATTGGAGAAAGTTTACAGTTTCATAGTGACATCCTTCCGAGCAAGTAACCTTATACCCTCTATTACCCTTTCTGTCGTATAGCTTCATTTACTGTGCCCGAGTGCACCAAAGCAAAACAATGAACATAGGTATGGCTCGGATTCCGCTGCCGCCGGTAAGTAAAATTATTTATGTTATTTCTCATCGTGCAGAAACGCCTGGCAATAATAAAGCAACAACTTTATTTCCAGACTGTTTGCTTTCATTAAAATATCAGGCGCTTTTCATTTGTTTTGCAGGCTACTTTTTGTGTGCTATGAAATCCTTCCATTTAACCGCAGGGTGGTCAATGGTAGGCTTGCCAAGGGCCTTTAAGACGGTGGTTGTTAGCAAGAAAATAAGTAGAATGGGGGTTCATATCTTGGCGCGTGTTGGAAGGCGCGTAAGTGCAGCTGTAAAATCTATGCTAATGCAATGTGACGTGATGATAATTAGTAACATTAACGTAGTTCACTACACTCCACCGGCTTCGTTCCAGTTTGATAATGATAATTTAATTAAGTAGGTATCAACTTTCAAGGTGAAACTTTAATAACGAGTGACTCGGATGCCGTGTGATGCCGGCTTAGAATAGCATCACCCCACCTCCTTCCCGCGGGTGTCGTAAGAGGCGACAAAGGGACGCGAGAGTATTGGTGTTTTACAATTTTTAGGCGACAGGCTGACAACCTGTCACTATGGTAATACACATGTTTTCTGAAACAATCTTGGAAAACAATCCTCAAAAATGTCAGACGTGGCGATAGCGACCGTATTCTTACGGTCGTTAACGCTCTGCCTACCCCGCAAGGGATAAAGGCGTGATATATGTATGTATGTGATTCGGATTAGACATGCCTTTTTAGACCACCTAAAGACAGGTACTGAAATATGTAGATACTGATACTGAATTTTGACGCGTTGGGCGCTTTTCTTTGTAATGCTTGCTTAGAATAGCATCATCCCATTTCTTTACTGTAGCTGGTGTCATAGGTGGCGACTAAGGGCTCGAATGTTTCATGTGTATTACAACTTTAGGCGACAGGCTATCAACATGTCGCTATAGCAATACACGAGTCATCTGTAAGCAAAGGCTCTCAGTATTTGTCAGACGTAGCGATAGTGGCCGTATTTTTACAGCCGAATCTGCCGACACCGTAAGAGATAAAGGAGTGATAAGTGTACGTGTATGTATATTTTTGACTTTTCATCGTTATTTATAAGTGCAAATATTCTTTGGGAAAAGTCATTATTCTTACCGCAAGCCATGGCAGTCTTCTTCAGTCTTCTCATGTCAGTCCAAAAGTATTTCACCTTCACGTACTCGTTCATTTATTTTGATTAATAATGTTATTCCTTTAGAACGCCCGCGCGGTCCATCATAAAAATATTCCAGCAATTTCCGACCACTTCTCCGGCAAGGTAACTAGGGATTGCAATCCAGTTAAATCCGATATGACGTATCCGGTGTCTCCTTACCCCTTTATGGATCCGCCAGTTTCAATCGGATTCGAAAAAGGCAAAACTTTAGGGAAATATTTTATGTTTTGAAACAATAATATTACATTGTTGCTGTTTGGAAATTTGCCATGTTTTTATCGGTTTGTCGTCCAAGAGATATATAGCAACGTTTGCTTTTTGCTTGATCGTTTAGTAGCAATATGATTTCATTTAGTGATTTTATTTTACTTCGTTTTATTTGATTTAGTTTCTTGCTAAAACTGATCCACAAGATGACGTTTTAGCAACAAATATATAAGACTCCATAAACAAAGTATAAAATTAACAAGCCACTTATTATTTTTATTTTTTCACTGACAAGGACTTTGGTCCAATTGAGACCAATTTGTGTTTTTACAATCCAGTCCATCCGCATACGATCGGATTGGCACAAGTCCAGTAAAATCCGTTTTGCAATACCTTAACAGAACGTAATGTAGATACCTCCGCACTTCATGCATTTTTAATAGAAGAACGCTTCTCTTTACACAATTAAAATACCCGCTATTTGAAATTTTAAAACTGAGAAAGTTTTTGTAGAACACATTTTGAAAGAGTTCTTGATTTACATAGTAGATATTTAAATAAAGGGATGCGAAGTGGTTGGATTTACACACGTGTCTACCTTATCATAGCGCCGCTACGTGGTGCCGATTTAGAATGGCATTTTATCCTCGGGTGTCGTGCAACTACAACGCGACAAGGTAAAGGATAAATCCAGGGAAAACACAGTAGCGTTCTCTGTGCCTGTCTGTAGCGTCGGTGGCCAAGCGGTAAGGACACTAGTCTAACAATCGCGAGACTCGCCATTTGTCAATGTATTTTACTCACGTACATTTACCAACCACTCTTATAAATTTAATAAAGTTTGAATTCAGATGATATATAACCTAGGGTTCGGGCCAGGTTAGCCTTCGGGTTGCAGTAGTCAGTTGGCAGTCGTTCTGAGTAAAAACTTGGTTTCACGTCAAATCTCTTAGGTTAGGTAGCCGACCCCGAAAGAGACGGGATAAGGCATGAATGTTCTCTGTGCATTTCTGCCTACCAAGCGCGGTAGTATTGCAATAGCTCTAATTGGAGCAGGCTCATTGTGTGTATGTATGTCTTATCTATAGTAGAGTAGATAGTTCCAGCATACAGTATAGCTTTAGAAAACCCCTAGATCTTGGCTCTCAAATGCTCCTTATCACATCTCTGCTGTTTGCATTCATCGTAGCTCTTGATATGAGTGTCAAGTAATCATCAACATAGCGAATGGCATTCCCTGCTTGAATCAGACGGGTAGACAGACCTATGTTTTAAATCCAGCTTTCTGCATAAGAGTAATGCATCTATTTTTCTCTTACCTATAGTAGTGTAGATAGTTCCAGCATAAAACATAGCGTTCCAAAACCCCCAGATCTTGACTCTCGGTCGCTCAGTGTCACATCTCTGCTGTTTGCATTCATCGTAGCTTTCGACGTATGCGTTGAGGTATGCTTCTATATTTTTGGCCGTTTCTTCACGATTTAATCGCAACGGGTCATCCTGAAAAAAAGAAAATGATATGTTTTTACAACTTATAAAGAAAAATTATTGGTATATTTAGTTATAAACGCAAAACCAAAACTATTTAGACCTACAAAAAAATTAACCATAGCTTGGCATTGGAATAAACATCGTCTACTCGTACTTTAGTACCTGTCACTATAGTGATACACAACTTATCTGCAATATCCCTCAAATATTTTTTCAGACGTGGCGATAACGACCGTAATTTTACGATCTTTAAAACTCTGCCTACCCCACAAGGGATAGAGGCGCGATTATTGTTATATTTATTATTATATTTATGTGTATGTATGTGTAATGTGTATGAACTCGTGCTTTGCAGTTACGTTCTACAGCGTCGAATTGTTAGTACTCTGCTTCTTCTTCTAAACAGCCACCCCATCTTAGAATGTTTTGCCAGTCATATATAGTCACCACGGTTAGCAGGCGAATTGTTATACTTTTATTTTTATAACTTTCATATCCACAACAGTCCACTGCTGGACTTGGGCCTTCCCAATTTGAGGGGATTTGCGATACGGCGAGAGAGAGTGCAAGGTGTTACAGGCCTTTGAATTGACCCCCTAGCCGGTTTTTACGACACGTCGGTAGAAACGAGGTGATGTTATTCTAAGCCGGTACCGCACGACAAATACAGGTTGTAAAAATAATAACTGCTGATATTTTAAGGGGTGAATAAGCCCATGAAAGTGAAAGTGACCGATGTGGCGCAGCGGTAGTGCGACTGCCTTAGACGCAGAAGGTTCCGGGTTCGATTCTCGGTGGGTCACTCACAGAGTTGATATTTATCACTTTGTGAATTTGTTCCCAGTCTGGTTAGGACATTGCGGGCTGAACCACCCGATTGTCCGTAAGTAAGATGGTTCCGTGTTTCGGATGACACGTTAAGCCGTAGGTCCCGGTTGCTGTCTACGATCACTTAGACGGCGGTCGTTACACAACCATGTCAGAAGCCTGCTACTTGTAGAAGGCGGTTGAAAAATTCTGACACTAGGGTTCATCGGGTCGTTGGACGGCTCGGTGTCCCACACGAAAAGAGAAAGAGTGAAAAACTATCCCCAAGGTCGAAATACGAAAAACATTTTTGGACCTCCCATAGGTACCACTTGGTCGGTAATTTTGTATGGGAGGTCCAAAATTTTTTTTCATATTAATATATTTCAGATTAATATCGACCTATGTTTTTTGGGGAAAGTTATTCAGTTTCATAGGCTGATTCACTCGTTAACATATTTGTAGTTAATATTTTTACACCTTATATTTGGTTCAAACTATAAATTGGTTACTTACCTCGACATCCTTAAATTTGTCATAAATTTCATTTGAGATTCTGCTCCTGACCTCAGTTATATTTATTAACGTGTTATTCTTTTCTAGTGGACCTGGAACAAATATAATGTTTGATTAATTTTGGTGAAAATGCATACAGCATGGTACCTACCATCAAACAAAGTAGATTATATGGGGCTACATTTGATTAAGTACCTACCTACCTACAAATATTTTAAGGGTAGGTATATTCACAGAGAAAAAAATCATTAGCGTCGCAAACCCTTGCGCACGCATTTCGTTTTTTGTCTTTAAAGTACGTTTTTATACTCAAAGGCGCATCGCACACGTAACGTAAGAGGAATCGCTAAAATATCTCAGCGGTCTGTCTGATCCATACTAGAAATGTCAATCCCCATACTAAACCGCTGTTGACGCAGCGCTATCGCAGTGTCGTCAGTCGAGTGCGGTTTTAGTATGGGGAGTGAGTGACGTTTCTAGTATGGATCTGACGGAATGCTGCGATATTTTAGCGGTCCGATGCGCGATCCACCAAAATACTGAACATAATACATAATACCAATTGAACTTTCGTTAGGAACATTTTACTGAAATATGAAAAACAAAGGACCTCCCATAGAAAAAATGTTCGAACATTTTCTAGGTAGGTCCAAATAGTATTTTCATATTTAGAAAAAATGATTCAGAAGTTTTTTGAGTAGAACACACCCTCAATAGTTCACATTATTACTAGTAAATAAATAAGACGTGATTATCAAAGAAGAGTCATATTACCCTACAATGTGTGGTTGTGGGCTGACGATGTTGATTATACAGGGTGAACTACCGAAGGAAATAACCACAGACCAAAGGCTTGACTTGATATTGGAGGCTAGGCCGATGTATATCGATAGTGACTGAATTCATATTGATATTGGTTGTTTATTTCTAAATCAATTAATATGATAAATCTTGCAGCATCGCTTTCATATCGAAACCAGATTTATATCCTACTACGTAAATTTACATATCCTAGATTTATTAACTACAAAATAATCAAATATACTAAATTTTATCACACTTGAAAAACACCCAATACAATCAAAGTACTTTTTTCTGTCTGGCACTACCTACGTCTGCAACATTCTTTCATTGAGCAAAAGAAAGAACACGAAATGATCACGATTGAAGTACAACCATTCATTCACTCATTCATCCGTTCATTTCGTTCGTTCGATTCGAACAAAGCTTATTGGGTGGGGGTGCTCCCTCTATAGAACGAAGCAAAGAGCAAGAATAGAAAGTGAATGAAATGAAAAGAAAAAATAGAACGAAATACAAGCACAGAATAAAAAACCAGGTTTGTATTGAGTAGGATCTAACTACGTCTGTTCGTATTAGTCGATGGTACTTACAGACAAACAGATTAATACAGGTTGTAAAAAAAATTGCTGCAAATATTTTAAGGGGCGAATCAGCCCTTGAAACTGAACAACTTTCTCCAAGGAACATAGGTCTAAATATTAAAAAAAAATTGATCCTCCTATAGAGTTGACTTGCTCGGCTGCGTATGGATGGGACATCCAAAAATTTCTTTCTTATTTCGACCTATGTTTCTTGGGGAAAGATGTTCAGTTTCATGGGCTGGTTCACCCCTTTAAATATTCGCAGCAATTTTTTTTACACCCTGTATAACGAGATCTATTCGACAGGATGTGAAAAAAAATATGTTTCCATTGTGCATACAGGGTCCAAAGGACAGTTTTCAAAATACTGACTGTTTATCTAACTCCCATACAAAATCACGACAGATTTTTCAAACAACGCGAAGTCCCCAAGGATCAAAAGTCAAATTATACAAAAATATGAACCAAGCACTTTTCTCTGACAGTTATTTTTTATCTTAAGTCTCGAGAGACAGTTTCACCTGTTTCACCTTAAAATTTTCGGTAAATTTGGTCGTTCGGTACCACCCGGTATACTAGCACTAAGTATGGGTAAGATTCTCACCTTTTATATGACTCTGTATTGTACAAACAAGTCTCTAGAAAATTCTGAGCCAATACAAAATGCAAATAAAATGTGTTTTCCTTTGTTCGTGTAGTCGTAGCCGTAGCACGTGTCTACAGCCGACACTTGCTACGACGTAGACACTTGCTACGGCTACGAAGGCTTTCAGGACTTCCGGCGGATGTAAGGAAGCGCTACGGAGGAACAAATAATCAGATAGGTGCCTATTTCTTTTGTTATGTCGGATAAAAGGGGAACTCCTTTGTACTTTCGTATACTAAATTTTCATTGTAATTTGAGACAAAGTGTAATAAGAAAGTATTACGAAGAATACAGAAGTAAAAAGATAATTTGAATTATGTAGGAAAATATAGTTTGTAAAATTTACAATGTTAAGTATTTATATGGACGTTCATTATACAGGGTTATTTTTAGTCAGTACACCGATGTGACGACCGATGTGGCGCAGTGGTAGTGCGACTGCCTTTGACGCAGAAGGTCCCGGGTTCGATTCTCGGTGGGTCACTCACAAAGTTGATATTTATCTCTTTGTGAATTTGTTCCCAGTCTGGTTAGGACATTGCGGGCTGAACTACCCGATTGTCCGTAAGTAAGATGGTTCCGTGTTTCGGATGTCACGTTAAGCCGTAGGTCCCGGTTGCTGTCTATGATCACTTAGACGGCGGTCGTTACACAACCATGTCAGAAGCCTGCTACCAGAAGTAGGCGGTTGAAAAATTCTGACACTAGGGTTCATCGGGTCGTTGGACGACTCGGTGTCCCACACGAAAAGAGAAAGATTTTTTTTTGCGATTTCGCAGGTCGTCCCGTAGGAATAGTTATTCAGAATCATAAGTAGAAAAACCCTACAAAGTGTGTGGTACTTAATAAAAAATAACCCTGTAATGATACAATCGGTCGATTTTAGATTTGTTAACAACTTTATTTTTCTACTTAATGGAGTTTAGAAAAGTATAAGGTCCATTATCAATTCTAGCTTCTGTTAATAGTTGTAAATAAACGATTAAATAAAAAAAAAACATTTTCAGACATGGCCACTAATGTCCCACACAAAAAGAGAGAGAACACCACTAGGATCATGATATCAGACAACTAAATCAGGCCATATTTTTTCGAGTAACTAACTAGGTAATATATTTTGTTTCCAATTTAGACATTTTTGTCTTTAAAATCTCTGAAATCTCATTCGAAGACTGGGAGGATCTATCCTCCTAATAAATAAACAAGTCAAGCCTGAATCTGAAAGCGACAGAGACCTTTGGCTAAAGGTTGTTCTCGTTCACGATGTTCTTATTGAGATTTATTTGTTTAAATTCTACTTCTTCGTCCTTTGGTAAGGGATTTTGAGTAGGCGTACGAACCGACCGTATATAAATCTTTCAGATATGGTAAGTATATAATAATCATTCTCTGTTTTCTAGGTTCTAAGTATTATTATTTTCATGTTGGTATGAAGACAACGAACAAAAGAAAGGTATAACAATCCGAAAAAAGGTCACGTACATTCTCGTGAAACTGATCCACTTTCCCCAAAGAACATAATCTAGGTAAAAGTGTACTGAACGAATCTTACATAAAGAATAGTTTCCCCTTCCAAAGGCCTTGACACACAACGGCGCAATATCTTTTATATAATGGCAAATATGGCGCAGAAATAGTACATCCGTTTCCTACTTGTAGATCCCGGGTTAGATTCTCGACTAGAGCGGATATTTGAATAGTGTATTTAATACAACATATTATTTTCTTAGAACATTGATTGTACGTGTCTTGTCAATGGCACTATGGGCTGTTGTAGCAAGGTACCACGAAAACAGATTCAAGTGGGGTTTCTCGGCGGATGACAGTTGCGGCTACGATGCTGTTCAAACTATGGGACACTTACTAATCTGCCCCAACTGCCCAGACTCATGCACGCTTCAAGACCTGCAGAAAGCAAACCCTAGAGGCTTTTCCGTGGTCAAACACTGTCAAAGATTGTTTAACTTGTTACCGTCGACACGATGAAGAAAAAGAATGGCACCCCAATACATGCAAAATCCTAGTTCAGAACTGTAGACGATGAGAAAGACCCTAGGCCTGCTGTTTCATTTATTACCCTCATATACCAGCTGGTAGCCGTGTCAGGTCTACAGCTCGCAGGATTTGAGGGGATTTTTCTCAAGAAATATAGCAACGAAGGCGCCAAAAGCTTCCCGACTTTGACTAATATCTCGCGCTTTTGGGATTGCCAAAACTTTTCCAATTACTTTGCAGGTGAAATTGGAAAGAAAACAAAAATGTGAAATTGATTTAAGT
The DNA here is from genome assembly GCA_029255805.1 of Keiferia lycopersicella. Taxonomy (NCBI): domain Eukaryota; kingdom Metazoa; phylum Arthropoda; class Insecta; order Lepidoptera; family Gelechiidae; genus Keiferia; species Keiferia lycopersicella. Next base: position 4,585,271 of record JARACZ010000028.1, read on the forward strand.
AAACAAAGCTGCAAGATAACTGGCGTTATAATCAAACTAGATAAGCACATCCATCTACCATTTGAGGGATCAAGTTGTTCGGGTTTTTCGTACAAAAACTAAACTTTATTTTTTTATTCTACAGGTTTACTTTACTAACGGTCACTCAATCAGAGAAATGCAAAAAGCGACTTCCTTTTTAAACTACATACAAGTATTGATTGATAAGTTTCGTGTGATGCCTGTTTAGAAAAGCATCACCCCGTTTCTTTCCCGGGGGCGTCGTAAGAGGTAACTAAGGGCCTCGAGGGCTTCATATTATAAATTAAAATTTATAAGCGATAGGCTGACAACCTACACTATATCACATAATCCACAAATTAACTGTAACTGTCCTCAATTTTTGTCAGACGTAGCGATGGCGACCGCGTTTGGCCGTTGGCGCTCTGCCTGCCCCGCAAGGGATAAAGGCGTGATATGTGTACGTATGTAGGTATGTATTGTATTGATTGATAAGCAAACAAGACAAAACATCACACTCCTTTTCTTGGTTGAGCAGTCAAGTAAAAACGGTAAGCTTTTTTAATTCTTTTTTTCACATATCTTTTCGTTGGAGCGCGCTTGCAATCTTCGCCAGGGGAACTCTCGTCTACGTGATCAATATATTGAGTTATATCTCAAGAGATGCTAACTGTTATAGCTGCAATCTATACATACATACATACATATATCACGCCTCTATCCCTTGCGGGGTAGGCAGAGCGTTAACGGCCGTAAGAATACGGTCGCTATCGCCACGGATGACATTTTTGAGGACTGTTTTCCAAGGTTGTTTCAGAAAACATGTGTATCACTATAGTGACAGGTTGTCAGCCTATCGCCTAAAAATTGTAATACACCAATACTCTCGAGTCCCTTAGTCGCCTCATACGACACCCGCGGTAAGGATGTGGGGTGATGCTATTCTAAGCCGGCATCACACGCAATCTATCATAGAATTAAAACTAAAAGAAACGAATATTTGTTCATATTATGAAACGAGATCTTCTTTTACAGGGTGCTAGGAACCGCGTCCCGAATACTGATAGAGTGCAAAAAGACCACGAAACGGCAAAAAAAAAATGTCGACCTCCCATACAAAATGGCGATAAGCTAACTGCATTTCCTATGGGAAACAAAAAAAATTCTGACGTTTCCTGACATATGGCCCTAGGGGAAAGTTGTTCACTTTCATGGTCTGCACGCACCCTATTAATATTCGGGACGCTGTCCCTTACACCCCTTATAGTGTGGGACACCAAGTTGTGCAACGACCTAACGAACCCAACCCTATAGTGTCAGAATTTTTCAATCAACTAATATTATTAAAAAAAATATTTCTGACATGGAATGGAATAAAACGACCGCCATCTAAGTAATTATAGACAGCAACCGGGAGCTACGGCTTAACTTGTCTTCCGAAGCACGAAATCATCAATCTGTCTTTACAGACAGTCAGGTAGTTCAGCCCGCAATGTTTTAACCAGATTGGAACTTTACAAACTGATAGATAATAATAAACATGTACATTGTGTCCAATTTCTACGACAACGTACGGTAACGTCTATGAACAGAATACGCTAATCGTATCTTAACGTTTCTAACGAAAAAACAACAATTTTCCTATTTATTTCACTGAATTTTTATGTAATCGTAATTTAAATGTATCATACCTAATTTATAATCTAGGTTTTAGTACTAATTTCCTTCTGTACTAAAGTCAATACTTAACAGCTCATAACTGTAAACTTTGTAACCGTTTCGCGAATTTCATTAAAACGTACAAAGTAAATAGGCAGTTTAATTCTAGCTGTTAATTCCAGACAAAGACTTTAAGAAACTGCTAAGTAACTCTTCCAGTCTGTTTCAAACAATCTGTTGGAAGTTAAAGTTGCCTTTTTATATTCTGGAAGGGCTGGCAACTAAGTACTTTTTACGCTTGCCCACCCTGCTTTGGCCTATTAAGTATGGGCTTGCCTTGAATACACAGTATCATCATCATCATTGGCTTCGTACGTCTGTGACAGACGATTTAATCAGTGTCTGAGGCAAGACTTTTCGTGGCTTTATAAGCCGATGCGGGAGCGGCGTGACTTTCCGCACGCACTACAAGTGAAGGTGGAATTAGAGACTGGAACATGCATGTTTAGATGTCGTTTTTACCTTTTGTTGGCGTGATCAGAAAACCAGGCATTGTCGTGAGTCTTACGCCCATCATATACACGCTTTCGCCATTCGTCCCTATCCTCAGCAAGCTTCTACCAGCTTTAGTATGGTCATACCGTAATCCCGAAGCTTAAGCTCCAAGCTAACCAAGCCAGCACGAAAAGTGGTTACTGACCCGCGAATATTTATCTGAACTGGTGATTTTAAGCATCTTTATGAACCATTTTTAATATGAAGCCTTTTAACTTCACAGCATAACTCCACTCTTCAGAAATTTTTATTATCACGAAAAAAATCTGCTGTGCTAGTAGGACTAATAACTGATGAAACAAAATGTTTGGAACAGCTGTTTATCGTTATTTCATAAGATATTTTTTATGAATGCATATCTGCCTACCGATAAAACGCTGTATGTGTCTTTACCTAATGTATCTATTTACTTCTAATTTACAATATCTCATCCATCTGTGGTGTACCTTTAGTTCCATATTTAAGCCTTAAATCCTGATCTATCTACAGACTCTGTAACGTATACCACATAAGCACGTGGTTCCAACTTTAGTTAAACTTCATTCGCTTACATATTGTCACGACCAGCGTATCTGTCAGTACGCGCCAGTACGTGCGTGTATCGAGCATCGCGGTCAAGTTACACTGGTCGCGATACTATCTAAGCGAATGAGCTATAAGTACGAGATTATCCTGAATTTCTCAAAGATCAAATAATTTTGTGATCATTACGAACCACATCTGAATTCGTCAGACCAGCCCCTATTGTGAACTGTGGTAGTTAAAAATAACGATGTCTGTGGTCGTTACACAAAGTACATCGATTAGGCTAATAAAGTACTAAGTAGCTATTTACCTAATAGTCTGTGAAGCTCATCAGGTCATTGCCCTTATAGCTCACATGAAAAAATATGGGTTGGTAGAGAAAAAGGCAAGAGAAATAAGCGTAAGGGAGTCTTGTGGCATTGTCAAATGTGGCCAATCTACTGCGCATTGTAGACGAGCGGCAATCCACCTTGTTCCACGTACGGTTGGCAAAAAAAGCAGGGAACATTATTTGTACTACTGAACTTAAGTTGGAAAGAATACTTCAGCAAGTAGTCATTATTCTGACTCGAATGTATTTGAGTACGCCAAGTAAGCACTGTTAAAAACATACCCGAGACTTGATAGCAAAAACATTCAGACCAAATACTTTAAATTCATCATTCAAAGATCTGCTTCGGCCGAGGATTCCCAAATTAGACATGAATAATTTACTTCTGGGATAAGTGTAAAAATCGAATCGGTCACGAAATACTTAACTCTCTCAGAAATAAATATTTTTGTTTTAATGCAAGATGCTACTAAGAATCTAATGAAATTCTATCAAGATCTGTCAATGTCAAGTGATTATATTCTTTCTCTAACACCCTTTCTTTCTTTTCTTGTGGGACACCGAGTCCAGGAACACCCTGATACGCTCCTATTCAAGCAAACAAGTATTTTTGTCAATACCTTTTGCCAAAAAATTACATCTTATACCTACTCGCTTCTTATAAGTATTGCTTTCAAAAACTAAGTAACAGTTACCTTATTCATACACACGAAATATTTAATATGCAATAAGCGATAAATTGAAGTCACGTCAAGAAGTCCGTTTGAATACCCCTCAGCCATCAATGTCAGCTATTGTTGCCTCAGGCACAATACAAGGGCTCAATGCCTCCATTACTACCCTTAAAGGTCTATTTCCACGTAAAGGAAGGTGCACATCCCACTTTCGACCTAATAGGAAGTAGGGCAAAAGGCTCAGATTACCCTAACATACATAATACGGCAATGTCTACGGAGATGAATGAAGAAAGCTAATTTGGGTTTTTTCGTCGTCAAAGTTTCCATCATTAATCTCTTCTTCAAAGTCAAAGTATTTATTCAAATTAATTTAACTTATTGATTGTCTATATTAGTCACAAATATAATTAGTCTGAGAAAATTGTAAGACCGAATTTTCTCATTTTTATAAGAGTTTTATGATCCTAATATAAACGTGGCTCTGGTGGTAAATAATAGAAATAAAGGCACTGCCTCGGGGCTGGCCAAGCTAACCACAGCATGTAACCTTACGCCACGTGTAATAAAAATAACTAAAAGAAAATATAATCTTTGAAGTGAATTTAAAGTTTAGATTCAAAATTCACTGCACAAGATTCAAGATTCAATCGTTTATTTCCAAGTAGATTCACAATGAATGCTTTTAGAATGTCAAAGAGTTACAATACAATACTGTCACTGAATAAATGAATTAGTTATTGTAAACAAGAACAGTTTAATGTTCCTAATAGAATCGCGGCACGAGTGGGATAAAAAAATAAAAAATAAATGAAGGCACTGCCTCGGGGCTGGCCAGGCTGACCACACAGCATGTAACTGACGTCACCACCACCAATTAATGAAATCAATTAAATTAAAGACAATATAAACACGAACACGGACTTCTTAACATTTTCACTTGGTTGTTTTATAGTGAAGCAGGGTTAAGACCACTTTCAGAACCTACAATAGTCTTTGTTCATGATATACTACAAGAAAAAAACACTTTTCCTCAAAGCTTTTTCTTACAGATCTCCAAAGATGAATCTCTGAAAAGTGCAACTTAACAAAAAATCAAATATCTTGGAAACGAAAGGCCGACAACTTGACCTTTCTCGCGCCGAAACCCACATTTCACTCAATAATTCTGTGTGTCCCCGCCTTAAAACGAAACGAGGCAAATGGGCGAACCATGTTGATTCGCCCATCGATATTAATGCCGATTATAATGATTTCGGCGCCATTTCCGCCCCAGCTTCGGCTCCTAAATTATTCCGTATTTACTGCTCCTAGCGAAAAACAGACCTGTTATTTTTGCTACAGAAGCTCACACTGAAAAACGTCAATTCTTCTTCTTTTTAAAATGTGACGCCGCGCCGTCCAACGACTCGATGAACACTGGTCAAAAAACTGGTGGAAAAAGTCAACGAGATTTATTTTTTAAAGTTTTATATGTTAATGGAAATTGCATGATTAATGATTATTTTTACATGGGACACCGATTAGACGAACGAGCAAAAGAATGAGCCAAATTCTACTGACATGGTCGTCAATACAACCTGTAAAATAAATAATGTAAATTTGCTTCAGAAAAACAAATAAGAAAATCTAGCTTACATTATAAATACCAATCTCAATATGTTTATCTATTTTATTTAATGAGTTAATCTTGATCTACATAGAAAAAAATGCAATGGCTATGGAAATAATAACATCTCCAAAATACCTAATTATTTTATGAATACTTGGCGTAAAACAATATTTCTACAGTAGGTTTTGTTGACAAAATAACAGAATTTTAATTTTGAATCGACAATTTTATCCCAATTTACGGAAATATAAAAATTCAATTTCCATTATCATTTAAAAGGAAGGATACTTATGTACAGTCTTTCCGCGTGACTCTTGAACAATCCAGAATTTAAGGTTGCGATTTCTTTGAGACTGTTGCATTTCTCAGTAATAATTATTACTTTTCTAGGATCATCCAACGACCCAATACCTATTTGTTACCCGGTTTAAAAACTCTAAAACCAGGTTTCGTTTGCACATTCTTATACTGTCCCACGCGATATGCATGAAAACACTTTGAAAAATATTCCTTAATCTACCTCCACATTGAACTCTACAAAGTCGTACTCAACTCTAAAATACCTCGCCAGGTAGGGATGCAACTTTTTCAAAAATATCGATATCGGCATATTTCTAATCTAGTCGACATAGACATTCTATATATCGGTCCAGAGCTTCGATATATCGATATCATAACGAAAGGCTAATAAATATGCAATATGATATTATTGTTATTAGTTGGGAACGAAAAGTCTACAAATTACTTCTTTTCATATCGTATGATTCGTTCGTATCTCCGTGCAATAATTTTATAATAATATATTTTTGGTACACAACGCAAAAGCTGTAAGTAAACAAATTATATTATAGCGCTTACAAGTTTAAGTAGGCAAAATCGCGTTAACAAGTTACGTCCGAAGTGCACCATCACAACAACAGTAATATTTTAAAAGTTACATTCAATAATTACACTAATAGCTGCTTCTTTATCCATCAACATCCATACTTGGCTACCTCTGTTGATGCTTTATTTTATTAATTAACACAATTTTACTCAATTTAGTGGGTAATTATTTTCGGTGAACACTTTGATGCGATATTTTATAACGATATTTTGGGAATTTTGTATATCGATATTTCGATATAAGGTACGCTTCGATATACATTTATATCGCATTTCGATTTATCGGTGCATCCCTACTCGCCAGCATTCTTTCATTTCAACTTAAGGAATTCAATTCATTTTAAAATGAAATCTTCTTATTGGAAAGTAGTTAAACGTGCAGCTGGCATTATCAGGGTACCCACATTTCCTAACTGCTCTGCATTTCAGACCATATTCTAATGCATTTCATTTCACTGGTGATTCCCTCACTTGGCGTTCGTTGCTGCGCATTTTTAGCGCATCAGTAACACATGCGTCAGATAGTCAATCAAGAAAATTTCTAATTCTTCATAATAAAATTCGATGTTGATGTACAAGAATCACAAAAACTTGCATTGGATACAAATTAATATTGGCAGTTACTATACGATTGATCTGTGTGTCCCCATGGTGGTAACTAATGTTAAGGCTGTTCTTTAGTTATCCCTAGTCTGGGTCAAGTTGTGCTCCGGAAAGAAAAAAACATACATACATACGTATATCTCGCCTTTGTCACTTGCGGGATAGGCAGAACGTTAGCAGCCGTAAGAATGCGGTCGCTATCGCCACGTCTGACATTTTTGATGTTTTTCAAGGTTGTTTCAGAAAACATGTGTATCACTATAGTGACAGGTTGTCAGCTTGTCGCCTAAAAATTGTAATACACTAATACTCTCGAGTCCCTTAGTCACCTCTTACGACATCCACGGGAAGGGTGTGGGGTGATGCTATTCTATGCCGGCATCACACGGCAGAAAAACAATTACGGAAAAAAAAATTGCGAACAATCATGTTCAGGCTGAATATCAGCAGTTTCCAGTACGTGGTTTTTCAAGGCTGAGACAACGAGACCAAGCGGCTAAAGCCACCAATAGGTAAAACCACCGTTTTGGGACTAGGTACAAAAAGTAATTGTTCCCAGCGACGCGGAAAGTCGTAAATAAAAACAAACTTTCCAACAAAAAGTTGTTCTTTCTTCGTGTACCTATCTGACCTGACACAGGATACAAATCAAAAGTTTGTTCAAAACAAGAAACAAGATTGAAAGAGAAATGAAACATCGTAAGAAAATAAGCGATGAAAATATTGGTCTTGAAATGAATTATTACTAAAGCAAAAGTAAGAGATAAGTGAAAGCTGGAGAAAATCTGGTATTTATTAGGCGGATCGCACACTTGACGCCCGACGGAGCGCAAAAATATCGCAGCGGCCTATCAGATCCATACTAGAAACGTGACTACACACATACACATCACGCCGTTATCCCTTGCGGGGTAGGCAGAGCAATAACGGCCGTCAAAACACGGTCGCTATTGCCACGTCTGACATTTTTGAGGATTGTTTTCCAAGGTTGTTTCAGAAACCATGTGAATCACTATAGTGACAGGTTGTCAGCCTGTCGCCTAAAAACTGTAATACACCAGTCCCTAAGTCGCCTCTTACGACACCCGCGGGAAGGAAGTGGGGTGATGCTATTCTAAGCCGGCATCACCCGGCAGAAATCGAAACGTCACTCCCCATTCCAAAACCGCTTAACCGCTGTAGACGCAGCGCTATCGCAGTGTCCTCCGTCGAATGCGGATTTAATACAGGGAGTGACGTTTCTAGTATGGATCGGACAGACCGCTGCGATATTTTTTCGTTCCGTCATGCGACAAGTGTGCGATCCGCCATACGCATTTTTGATATTTTAGCTACTATTTTGCCGGCCTCAGAACAAGCGTTACTAGACTAGAATCTTCAGAACTTTTTATTCCAAAATACTTTTAGTATTTAATGTTTAAAAAACCACAGAAAAGGCTTTTTAAAACTAAAGCCTTCTCGGAAATATAATAATTTATTTTACCTACCTATGTAGAGCTTGTAGAAATTTAAAAATGCTTTCCACGAAATCTTTAATACTCGTAGTAAATTATTTATTACCATCGATTTTAATGAAAATTCTATGAAGCAATTATGGGGTCTGTTCTGAAGGTAAATATGGATGTCATCTTAAAAAATCACAGACAGGATTTCTTAATACTAATGGTATTAGTTAGTGGTTACGGCTCTCATACAAAATATCGATTTCAAAAATATCGATAAACCTATTTTAAGAAATCTGGTAACGCCCTCTTTGAAGGAGATATCTATTTTAGCTCGTGAAAGCTATTCAGAATGTTTAAGATGCGTTTAAGATCTAGTGCATCTAAATCCAGTAACGCGACTCGCTAGGAATTCGGTTGGATCTCCGACAAATTATAAATTTCTAGAGTTTGATCTCAATTTCTTAAACCAATATTGAAACAGCGCCGAGAGGTGCTGGCTTAGAATAGCACTACCCTTTTTCTACCCGTGGGTGTTGTAAATGGCGACTAAGGGATGAATCCAGGGAGTGACAGCGTTCTCTGTGAGTACAATACCTTGTACTGCGCTCGCCAGTCCGTCTGCCTAGCATGGTGAACATAGGATATACCCTCAAACAGGAAAGTATATGTCTAGCAGTGGACTGATGTGTCTGTTGGAGTAGTAGAAATATTTTTTTTTTATCTCTGTATCTCATCCAACTACAACTTTAGTAGCCACTAGAGTCCACTGTTGGACATGGGCTTTCCCTTTTGAGGACTGTTGTCCACACTCACCACGCTTGGCAGCTAGATTGGCGAGTGCAGGGCAAAACATCGTTCACGGGAATGCTTCAGTGCAGACCCTACCATTTTTGTTTTATAATATGCCGTACGATGCCGGCTTAGAAAAGCATCACTCCGTTTCTTTTCCGTAGGTGTCGTAAGAGGCGAGTGCCTCGAGGGTTTTAAGTATGTTGTAATTTTAGGCAATGGGCTGACAATATGTCACTATAGTATACACGACTTTTCTGAACCGACCCTAAATTAAAAGTAAGAGGTGGCGATAACGACCGCAAATTTATGGTCGTTAACGCATTGCCTACCCCGCGAGGGATAAAGCCGTGATTTGTGTATGTATGTATTACATATTGTACTCTTTTGTGTACTAAAATCAATACATAGTCGCTTTTCGCGTTTCTCTCTCTGTCACCAAACGGAACTAAAGTTTGGCTACCAGATGACTTGTCACGAGATGTCCAACGATCCGATGAACCCTGATGCCAGAGTTCGTTAACCACCTAAACTTTCCGTAAGTATTGAATACACGTCGAACTCTGTCCATTTATCTTTCCCAAGAGACATTTTCATCTAAACTTACTAAGTAAACACATTATGATCATGTCTTATCTATTTCAACCTTGGAACTCACTCGAAAACTTTTACTAACTCACTTGAATTGAGATGAAATGTTTTCGTAGTAGTACTTGGGCCTTTTTAAGGAAAGAGTGAATAGGCATTATCTAGGCAAGCATGTACCATCTTCGTCTGCATCTCCACTTACCACCAGGTGAATGGCAGACAAATGCGGGCCTATTACATATAAAAAAAAAATAAAAAAAAATATTCTAGTTGTCAAAAACAGTGCTAGAGATAATGGTTTACCATTTAGCGAGTGTGTGACTAGGGATGTAACGTTTTGTCAAATTATCGATATACCGAGTGTCGATACCGATATATCAGCCAAAACCGCCCATATTAACGATAATTTTAAAACATTATACCTAGTTAGATCATTAAAGTTATGACAAACACAATTGGTTTCTACGATTAACAATGATTTTATATTTAATTTTCCTACTCATCCTTTTATTTTATACTCGCCATAAAATTAAAAACAAGCACCTCACGGGATTGACTGAAAATGATTAAAGCCAATTTTGTGAATTTCATGGACTTTCCAAATTGACATTTGATTCCGATATATTTGAAATCGAGCGTTGAGTTTTTCGATATGAACAAGTATGACTGCGAAATAACGATAACTTTGAAAGTCGATATATCGAATCAGTAAATTATTGCATCCCTATTTATGATACGTGTACTCAAATAAAATCATGTCTATTGGCCTTGTGGAGCAAGCTGAGGGTCTGTGTCAGACCACCCGATAAAAACTAGCGTTAGTTATTGATCAGGGGCCCGAATCTGTTGCAGCATTTTGACATATCGTGAAAGCGATATGCCCTATAAGGCTTCGGTTACGGTTTTTACCATATTGGGAACAGTCCATTACAGTTTTTGTTACCAAAATCATACTCAATTTGCTTAGAGCCAGCAATGTAGGACCTTATCGCAAGCTATAAACCGTAAATACGCGCGTTTAAAAAGTTGTCATCTAACTTCCAAAAAAAAGAATAAGTCAAAAAACGGTATGGGCCTATTCTGGCTTGATTTTGGAATAATCGGAACCAAATCGTATACACCGTCCTTTTCAGTATTTATTACACCGGTAGAAACAGAAAACATTTCCGCACATTGGTCCTAATACCGTTCACTCATAGTTCTTTCCATTCATTCAATTTCCTGTCCTAAATTTTCTTCTGTCAGTTTTAGCTTTGCTTACTTTGCAATAAATTGTATTTGAGTATGTGAAAATTCGAAATATTCATTATATTTTATAAGTAACTGTTATATAAGAAATACACATGGGTTTCACGGACCACGGGTACATACATACGTATTATAATATGTACGTGCGACGACGTCTGTGTCGATTGTTAAAGTAGGTACAATTTTTAAAAAGTATTTTGCTTTAGTTTTTTACATATATCCCCCTCATCCATTAACATGATGGAGTGTCATGCACAAATCGAACCCCGAAAAGTATACTCTGAGCGAAGGTAGGTACTATATTGAGCTAGAGCCTGATAAAGTGATAATGATAAGTCACCACGCTAGGATCGGTTCCGGAACAAAATATCAGTTACATTTTTTGATATAGTGGCAATTTGATGAAGTGACTGTCTTTCTCACTCTGTATGTATGTAATCATTGAAGCATTGCACCGATTCTTATTTTCTCTGCTTGAGAATCTTACTAGGGCTTATAACCCATTATTGTCTCTACCAACTTCAGATATACCTACGCTATCAGCCTGCCTGCCTTACAAGTAAAGATAGTAAAGGGAGTAAATTTTGTAAAGGAGAACTTCTCGATGAATAATTCGAAGATAAAATTTAGTAAATAAAACTAATAAAGGTAACTTAAAACTATACGATTAGAATTTCTGAGTAGGAGCACCTGGAGCTCTATTCTGAAACGTCGTAATTCGATTCATGCTGTAATTTGTTTCCTTCTAATTATGCTTGTATCACACATTCTACTTTACATATCAATACCCACATATCCTTATAAATTCACAGAAAGGTGAGAATTAAATCTTAGAGTAATAGAAATTATAATACATTGGACCAGTCGTTGCGGACTCCCATACACGGAATCAAAATAAGTAATTTATGAAAATCTTTAAATTCTATCACAGTACCTACTGATTTTGATACACACAACAGTCTAGCTAGCATAGTACAGTTACAGATCACAGCGGCAGATAGAAAAAAGAACAAAGCAATAATATTAATTTCTGATTCCATTTTAGTTGTCATAAAGTGGCACGTGCGTTCTACCGATGAGGAAGAAGATTGTGCCGATTTCATTACCGAGTACCAGTTTAAACACAGGTGGTATGGATGGTAATCCACCACCACTGCAGCAAACGAAAAGTAGTGCTTCTCTTCAATTTAAAGGAGAAGCGGAATGCATACTGAAAAAGATATCTAATCTACAGCGTTTTTCGGCTGGAATTGCTACGTGAGGATGATAAAAGAAACCAGGAAGTAATAATAGATTTCGTCGCTGTTGACCAATCGTAGCATTTCCAGTAATCATCATCGTCGCAAACCTTGATTTACTTTGAAACTGTTTGTTTCCTGACGTGGTTTAATAATTCTTCTCACGTAATAATGTTATTTAGCGTTTGATCTTGTATTTTTAATTTTTTTCAATGATTGTTGGTAACCTGATGAAAATATTTTTTCCTATTAATTTTGTTATTCTGTGTAGTCTCCTATAGTATTCCTCGTAAAGTCCAGATGCTTTTTAAAAGGTATGTCGATCTATAGTGGTGCAAACATCACTTTATAAAGCAACCTTATAGCTATAAACTTGGGCACAGTGTTAATCCTTTAATTATGTAAAATTTTAAAGTGCCTCGTCTATTAATATTTTTTAGTTCAAAATAAGTAATTAACAAAAGGCTCTGCTGGAACTGCAAGTTTCTGGAAAATGGTGAGCTTATAAGGTTAAATTTCCATTGTAGAATCATACCTTTTAAAAAGGCATTCGGGCCGTTATATGAAAAATTCTCACGAACTCCTGAGCCTTACGAGGTTAAAGTCCTCCTATAGTAGCATCATAGATACTACAAACACTTGGGCTCCAAAAATTATGAGACTACGACAAGAACACGCATTTCGTTCTTTTCCTTTCTCTATCTATTCGTATGATGCTGGCACAAGGACATTGTTATTTTGAAAAGTAGGTAACTATGAACAAATAGGCACCGAAATGAGCACTAAAAGTTTTAGAAACCCCTAAACGATATTCCTACATATTATAAAAATTCATAAAAAGCAATGAAATAACCGCATGATGTGATACATAATATGATTCAATAGATGGCGCTGTTAACATTTAAAACGCGATATCAAAATCAATCCTATTTAGAATCCTTTGAGCCGGGTACGCCTAAAGCGTACTGTGACTATGTCGCGGTACGACTAGGCAAAACGCGAAGTAGGTCTTTAGAGACATAGGTTAGCTGACGACTAGGCAAAACGCGAAGAAGATCTTTCGCGATATAGGACTTTAGATATTATGGCCTATTGAGTAATGTTTGTAACGAATAGGCTCCGAAACTACTAATACATTAGTTTCGAAATCTGTAGATTTGAAAAATGCTTTAACTATTTGAATCCTACATTATGATATCCCTGGTAAACTTAGGCCTCTTTTTGCTGCTGAAATTGAATTCTACGAAAAAACGAGTAAATAGTAAGAAGGGTTGCACAAAATATCCTTCCGTGCGTAGAGCTGCAGTTGGGAAGTTGCGCCATGTTCTGGAGTCACCCTGGCCGTAATGCCTCGAGACCAAGGTGTTAGATCAATGCGTCCTACCAGGCACTAGTGGGCTGGTCACATCTGTCATAGAACCGACGGCCTTTGGAGTAAGCAGGAAGATTAGAATACAGGGTGTAAGGGACGGAGTAACAAAAACTTTGCAGGCGTGCTCAGACCATGAAACTGAACAACTCTTTCTGTTGGGCCTATGTTGGTAAATGTGATTTTTTTTCGACCTCTGATACAAAATTAAAGATCAGCTGACTGACTTTGTATGGGAACTCGAAAAAAAATTTTCGTGTCCCGACATAGCCGCCATAGAAAAAGTTGTTCAGTTTCATGGCCTAAGCAAGCTTGCAAAGCTTTCATTACATTGTGCCTTACACCCTGCATATTAAATTATTCGTTTCTAGGTTTCTAGGCATAACGCGATCTAGGCAAGTAAAGATTTAGGCTGATACAGAATTAGTCATAAGTATACCTAGTCATTCAGCTAACTTATTATGACATTTAGGCATAACGCGACATAGTCACAGTACGCTTTAGGCGTACCCGGCTCAAAGGTTTAGAATTAAGGTTTCCTTAGCCTACTACAAAGCCTGTTATGCTATATACTTACCATACCTACTACCTCCTTATAATTTCGTTTAATTTGTCTGCCTGTGTTCGAAAATGTCCCGACTCCAATTCCTTCGTTAGTTTTACAACTATTATGTAGTTTCATAAGAATAGTATTGAAGCAATTTTAGAACCGTCAGCAATAAAATAAAAAATGTTTGTTGAATCTTCCCTCATACATACAAGTGTTCAGACGACAGGAGCTACCAATATTGTTAACCGATAAGCAGCCTATTTTGTCACGAAGTTTTTTTGTAACTTTATCATCTCGGTGAAGGTCGTTGATGGCGGAATCCCCTACTATATAGGGAGGGCAATCAAGGCAAACGCCCTTCAACTCTCCGGTAAAATTGTTGAGTAGGAAAACAGATTTTATTTCAAACAGATTTTTTATTGGATCAATAGCAGTTCTTAAAGTAACTTCTTTCAGAGAGCAGCAGATGTTTTCTTATATAAGTTTCATATTATTGTATTTGAAGTACTTGCAATTAAAGTAATATTTTCATGTTTTGTAATAGGAACAGTGCCAGATGTTCTAAGATTCGCATTTTATATATTTTTTTGAGGACATCGTTCTGCAATAAATAATTTAAGTTTGTTAATATTCGGTCAATATTCTCACTAATAATCTACTATCCAACAATATATTCAAGCATCTAACCCAGTAGTGATATTTGCTGGCGTTGCTAGCATAATTTTATATTTTTTGTAAATAGGTATATATACATACAAAACACCCAGACTGGATACAAATATTTTAGAATTAACTTAACAAACATTTATGTCCTGTAAGGATCGAGCCCCCACCCAGGAGGAACCCAAGAGCGTCGGTGGACAAGAGTTCAGGACACCGGTCTTACAATCGTAAGAACCGAGTTCGATCGTCGCCCTGTACCTACTAATGTGTTTTTACCTTGGTTTTTACTAACTGCTTTTTCGTTGAAGGAATAACATCGCGATGAAACCCATATTCAAATTAAATTTGAATTTAGATGATATTTGAATGTGGCCCGCCCGGCCCTCGGCGTAGAAGGCAGGGGTACTATATACTTATCCCGATAGTATAGTGAACCACTTCGGTGCTACACCATCGGACATTCTTCACAGCCGGTCAGTTAGTCCTATCATTATAAAGGATATGAGTCCTATCATTATAATATACATTATAGAGGATACATTATAGGTTACGGTAGCTTAGCTAGCAGCAGTAGCTTTTTGCCATACTAAAGATAAATTTTCACAATTTCGTTTATTTTTTTTGTTTATGTTTTGATTTTTTAGACAATATGCAAGACGACAGCCACAACGACAGCTCAATCAAAGACATCAACGGCAATCTTCCATAGATTTCGTGACACGAAGTTACCTAAAAGTATAAGGAGGAAGTGTCTATGATTTAGCAGTCGTGTAAAAAGTTCTGTGGCCACGGTAGTGGCCCCGCCAAAGCGAGAAACGTGATAGTTTCCGATATACTAGACTGATCAAATTCTCGGGATATATTGTCAATAGTAATTTCATTAAACAGGCAAAGTTTCAGTTTTATAGCTCTTATCTTTTTATTATATTAACGATGTCTAAAATCCGCCAATTTCGTCATTGACACACTGATGATCATCAAAATTTTTGGGTACTTCCTGAAGTGCCAGAAAGCTGAAATTTGTTATCGATTGTTTAATCGATGGGATGTTTATCCCATAAACCCCCCTCAACCTTCCAAATTGAGAGGTTAAAGTCTTTATGAAACTTTCTAAGATTTTCATGCTAGAAGTTAGATATTTGGTATAAGGACATAATATAATACAGTACGCGAATCAGTATTTTTTAAAATCACTCTACGCTCTACCCTCTAAGAAAAGGGGGGCGAAAGTGGTACCCCTTCACTACAATACTAATGAAATCCGACCAAAAACATTTACATTTCAAGTTCTTTTATAAACCCTACATATGGTTTGCTGTTTCAGCAGAATGAAGACAATAACAATTTGACTGGAGAAATAAGACAAAATGCGCCTTTTCGAAGGAAGAAGTTTTTCTTCCGTTTGGCCAAGCCGTACATTTTAACTAAGATGTAGGTAAAGTTTGTAAGACAGTTGGTGTACTTAGGGCGCGTACATTGAGAAGCTTGGCTCTATTTTGAGGTCTGATGTCTATTTGTTGCGCTTTCACTATATCTTGACATGAAAATGTTTTTGGTGGGATTTGTTTTTCGTTATATCATAGGTTTGTTTAACCGTTTAGCAACGCGCCGGGACTGGAGGCCATGTTGACTATCGACGTATCTATCAAGATTCTGGAGTACCTACCTGATTTACACCATAAAAAAGTCCACTTTAACAAAAAATAAACAATAATATATATTTTGATAACTGGAAGAGATCTCTTAATGGGATAAATCCGCCTTTGCGCCTTTTATGTTTTACAATACTTAAATTAATAGTATTAACGGGATTATCACCACGATTATGTTTGTTTTTACCTCGATATTTCGAAGCGGTTACACGCACCATGGTCACGAGTAGACTGTTTTGGCGAAGGTTGCCATCCTGCTAGGGGCAAACCTATCTGTCTACCCTCTTTCTGATACGTCGATTGCGATCCGTTCGGTTGCTCGTATCACTACTATCTTATGTTTTACTTATTTTATTGCTACTGTAAACTTCTGCGGTACAATAAAGTTATTACATTCTGCTACTGCTACAGCTACATCAGTCCATTGCTGGACAAGAGCCATACTCACCACGCTTGACAGTCGAATTGGTGAGCGCAGTGCAAGATTTTGTAGATATTCACCGGAAACGCTGCTGCTCGTTCTTGGATTCATCGCTTAGTCGCCTTATACAACACCCACGGGCAGAAATGGGGTGATGCTATTCTAAGGCGACAGTCGATGCTATTCGAACTTATTACATACCTACATAATACAAAAATGGAAGCCGAAATCAGATCAACTAAACTATCCTACTCTTCTGCGGAGACTCAATATTCAAAGCTAAAGTTGTTCAACACAATGAGATTTGCAGATCCATAGCAAACGAGGATCGTGTGGTTTAAAGTCTGAGAGTTCATCACTACATAGTATTAATCAAAATTCGCTTTACGTGTCCGTTTCTTTTAAAAGATAGAGTGATTCATGAGGAAGGTTTATATGTACAATATTGGCCCAAAAACGACTACTTTCAACAGGAAAACGAGTTATAGCGGGCGGAGCGACTAGGCGGGTGGCTTGTCTTACCTAGAGGTATCATTGCTGTGAATAGAATGTATAAAAAATGTCTTAGTTCTGCGGAAAACGAGTAGAAGAAAACCGCCGCAAACCCTTACGTAGTTTTAAAGATCTCGCACAATGGAACAGAGAGCAGAAAGCCACTTTGTTGTACCTTGGTAAATAAAAAGACATAGTTCCTACTTCTTCTTCTGTTCGTGTGGGACACTGAGTCGTTCAACGATCCAGTGAACCCTTGTGTCAGAATTTTTCAACCGCCTTCTACAAGTAGCAGGCTTCTGACATGGTTGTGTAACGACCGCCGTCTAAGTGATCATAGACAACAACCGGGACCTACGGCTTAACGTGCCATCCGAAACACGGAACCGTCTTACTTACGGACAATTGGGTGGTTCAGCCCGCAATGTCCTAACCAGACTGGGAACAAATTCACAAAGTGATAAACATCAACTTTGTGAGTGACCCACCGAGAATCGAACTCGGGACCTTCTGCATCAAAGGCAGTCGCACTACCAATAGCACTATAGTTCCTACTCAATGGTATTCTTGACGTACAAACAGCTTTAGAAATAAATACATTTCGGGACTGTCGACTGAAGTTTGCACCCATTTTCAAACAACACTATTTTTAGTTAAACATTGAACTTGGCTACCAACTTCCACATTTATGTTTATGGTGGGACTATCTTTGTTTCAAAAAAGCCTTACTAATAACAATTCTCATTGTTCAGTCGATCTATTTTGTAAAAAAAATTGCCCAACACTTCGCCATATCGTTTTGGACCCCATCACTAAACGATATCGTTTTTTTGACATAAAATAGCTATTGAAGTGTATCTTATTTTGACGTAAGTTTATGCCAAAAACATGTCCTTATTCGGGTAAATCATTCAAAATTGAGTGAATAATATGAATTTTTTGACCTACGATTTCGAACACACACACATATGCAAAAAAAATTTTGTATACATAGACTGCTATTAACCATATCTTTATTTTGTTTACTACAAAACTATCAATGTACTGCTAATTCGGCGCGATTTGTCGTCAATTAGCCAGAAACCACCCATATGGTTTTCCATATCGTTTTTTGACGTATCGTTTTTCACACAGATTCGACCCCCAGATCACATAATGGCCACTAAGTATCTAAACTATCTAGTCACTGAGTATTCTGTCAAACTGTTGCCCGTGTTTGAGATATTCCATTCGGTAAAAATTTATGCGAATTTTTTTTATGCATTGTTCGGTTTTAAAAATAATAACAACAAAATAAAATATTATGTGTTAAAAATTCTAAAAATATCTCAAAAGAAAAATATACCGTTTCAAATTATTATAATCTAGATTCGCCCCTGCCCCAGCTGCTCATACAAAATGTGACGTATTTGGGCAAATACAAATATTTATATCCTCAAAGTAAACCCTGCATCGCGGCAGCCAGATAAAGCTCCGCTCGCGTGGAAATCAGGGGTGGCACAGAACTAGAAAGTGGTAGAAGTGACTTCCGAACGGGAGCTTTTTTAAAACTATGTAAATAGGTTCACAATAATTTAAGACGGTCAGTATAACCTATTTAGGACGGGATTCTTACCGCGATATAATTTTGATGAATTGTCTGATATTTCAAATCCGTCCTAAATAGGTTATACTGATCACAGATGTGATGATTTTTACATACAAACATACATAAATCATGCCTCTATCCCTTGATTTTTATATCCGCAAAATAAAGCCTCCATCGCGGTTGCTATTGTAACAAAAAGAAGAAGGTTGTCAGATAAGTTCCACTTGGTGGAAATCAGGGATTTTATTGGATCTTCCTCTACAGCTACAAAATGGCAACTTAGCAGGCAGATTGGCGAGTGCAGAAATTGTAGATATTCACAGAGAACGCCCTTATCTCTTAGTCATCTTTAACGACAACCACGAGTAGAAATGGAGCGATACGAGCACTATTTCAAGCCGTACCACACGGTATTTTATTGGGGCAACAATACTTTTTACGGATTTTTAGTGTTAAATTTACTTGCCGTGTGATGCCGGCTTAGAATAGCATCACCCCACATCCTTCCCGCGGGTGACGTAAGAGGCGACTAAGGGACTCGAGAGTATTGGTGTATTACAATTTTTAGGCGACAGGCTGACAACCTGTCACTATAGTGATACACATGTTTTCTCAAACATCCCTGGGAAACAATTCTCAAAAATGTCAGACGTGGCGATAGCGGCCGTATTCTTACGACTGTTAACGCTCTGCCTACCCCGCAAGAGATAAAGACGTGATATATGTATGTTTGTATGTATGTAGTTATTTAATATTATTCGAGACGGTCTTCATGTCGACATTTAAATAAGTACATACAATATTCTATGGTAAAAAATTTTTTAGGCAAAAAGATGCACTATTTAATGCAAAGCGGACGCGCGGTAGATCTTGAAAGCGATAAAATATTATATGCGACAGGCCGAAAAGACTTATTTATTTTAAAAACAAACTAATAAGCAATCTACAGTAAAAAAACCAACTGAAGTAGCATAAGTGGCATATCTATTAAATCCACTTTTATTGTCTTCTGCGACAAAAAATATTATGCTATTTCAAACATTTTCGATGCCGATTAAATGAATAAGGGTTGGTATTTTTCAAGCGCAATTTTGCGTATTTTTATGAGAACTCTTCTTTTATCATTTTGTTGAATTAAAGATGATTGAAAGCATTAATTCTCGTTGAATAAAGTATGATTTATGAAATCATTTGAATGTTAATTGGTTATTTCTAATTATGTTTATTAAATTAAGGATAAAGAAGCAGAAGTCTGCGTTCAATGGACTGCTGATTATGAATGAAAGACCTAGCAATAAAATAAAACAGTTCATCAGCGTTATATACTAGTGAGCTATTATATTCTTAGGGTGTTGATGGCAGACACTACACCGTCGCAGCCCAGCTATTATATTGATAGACAAATAAATTTGTTGTTTTGTAGCTTGGTTTAATTAGCCACAATAGTAGTCGCTTAATCTTAGGGTCTAAAAACTTATCTACCTAGTCAATTGTTTGCCAAAAAAAACTTGTCAAAACCACCGTTATAGCCTGAAACTATAAATATTTTCCAAAACCGAGGGGAAAGAAAATCAGTTTCTCTTTCCCTTATCCCGTTTCTCTGTCGGGGTCGGCTACCTAACCTAGGGGATACGACGTACAACCAAGTTTTTACACAGAGCGACTGCCAACCTCTGAACCTGAAGGCTAACCTGGCACGAATCCTGGGTTAAGTCACATTCAAATATCATCTGTCTGAAATAAAATTTTATTTGACTGTGTGTTTCATCACGATGTTTTTCCTTCACCGTAAGAGCAGTCGGTAAATATACGTGAGTAAAAACACATTAGTTGGTACATGGCGGGGATCACACTCGGGTCTCACGATTGTAAGACCGGTGTCCTAACCACTTGGCCACCGATTCTAGTAATATCCTGATCAAAACGAAATATCGGTACCTAGAACCATTCTTAAAACACCAATAGCTATTGAGTCACGGCACAATACAAGCGAAAAGAAACGATGTATTATCTTTTATGATGTTATACGTGAATAGCCTGTAGACAGCCGAAGATCAATGTGTTTGTTTTGTTACGCCAGACAAAGATGGATGATGGTGCAAACTTGACTTTAACCTTGCTGGGGTGCCAGCCAATGCTGCCGATCAAGGTCACCTTATTTTTCGGGCTGGTTTTCCTTAGGGGAGATGGTAAGACCGACCGACCTCGTTCTGCGCACCGGCCACTTCAAATACTTCATAAAAAATAAATTATTACAGATTTTCAAAGAGTCAGATTAGTTCGGGGTGTAAGGCCACGTGTGGATGAAAAAGTGACGCGCGCCTATTCTAGTTCACAGATCACATACATACATACATAAGCCACGCCTTTATCCCTTACGGGGTAGGCAGAGCGTTAAAGACCGTAAAAATACGATCGCTATCGCCACGTCTGACAAATATAAAGGGCCGTTTGAGATAATTTGTGTATCACTATAGTGACAGGTTGTCAGCCTGTCGCCTAAAAGTTGTAATACACCTGAAACCCTCAAGTCCCTCAGTCGCTTCTTACGACACCCACGGGTAGGAAATGGGGTGATGCCATTCTAAGCCGGCATCACACGGCAACTCAGATCACAGATCACTAATGTCCTAAAAGGACTAGTTTTGGTTTGGAAGAGAACTTCTAGAACCCCATCTGACTCTTTGTTAAAGTGTAAAAAATAAGTCAATGTAAAATGTATTCTGAGTTTTACTTTTGAACATAGGAAACTTACCTAGGTGATCAGCTAGGCTCACGACCAGCTGGGATCCTCAGAGTATCTTACGTCTTTATGACAGGCACGTACTTACGTACCGATGACATTGTATTTTCATTTGATACCCATTGCTGTTTGCCGTGTGGTGCTGACTTAGAATAGCATCACCCCGTGGGTATCGTAAAAACCGACTAAGGAATAATCTTCAAGGACAAATAAGCTTGCTTTCATACAACATCACCCCGATTCTACCAGTGGTTATCGTAAAAACCGACTAAGGAATAATCATCAAGGGCAGATGAGCTCGCTTTCACATTATTGTAGCGAACCTTCCAGTCACTTCATTGGTATAGTTTGGATAATGGTTCCTTTTTGTAACTGTAAGTATGGAAAACTAACTGCTAGTTAATTGTATAAAGCTGAAGAGATAATGACTCTTGAAAACTGTAGGAAACTGGGCAATCCAGTTGCCTGGGTATGAGTACGCATAAATTATAAGTTCAAAGTTACACCAGAATTAATATACGTACATACATACATACATATATCACGCCTTTATCCCTTGCGGGGTAGGCAGAGCGTTAACGGCCGTAAAAATACGGCCACTATCGCCACGTCTGACATTTTTGAGGACTGTTTTCCAAGGATGTTTCAGAAAACATGTGTATCACTATAGTGACAGGTTGTCAGCCTGTCGCCTAAAAATTGTAATACACCAATACTCTCGAGTCCCTTAGTCGCCTCTTACGACACCCGCGGGAAGGATATGGGGTGATGCTATTCTAAGCCGGCATCACACGGCTACACCAGAATTAATATCTGGCAGGGTTAGCCCTAAAGGTCTAGAGTATGTGTTTTTGGCTTAAATTGTTTGTTATTTTAGGGATAGTTTTCGACTTCATATTATGGCTTTGATTGAGGATTTTTTTTAAATTAAAAACCTTGAAATAAATTAAACATTCTTCTAACAATGAAAAGTATTTTTGGTATAAGTATACAAGTTTTTGTAAGTAAACTTGTATATACCAAAAATATTAATGTTGATATTGTATATTCCTTGAATTTCCTTCTAAGATTGTTCTTTCCTCCTTTGTAAAAATGTAGATCATCAAAATCTTCATAGAAATCGTCTACAAGGAAGGTTATATTCATTTCTGTATTCTCGTTGATTCTATACTAAGAGAAAATATTTAGAATCATCCTAGACCTTTAAAAACTCTTCCCAGTTTATAAATAACCCGTAATAAATCTAAGATATTACGTTTCACTAGTCACAACACAACTAGTTCCAGTAAGAGTAAAATAAGTATAAATTATTATTTATACTCTACTATTAGGATAGTTGACGCCAAACGTAAGAATAACATGGGATCAGCGTATTTTGCCAAGTTCCTGCTTATTTTAAACCATGATATAACTTCAGGGCTGGTGTAGAATAACGTCATTAGACGTGAGCCGCTTCAATAGCAAAATTGAAATTGAATTGGATCGTGATTGCAATAAAGACGATAGGTATTGAATGAAGTACCTAACGAAAAACAGACATTGAACATGATTACTTTATGCTTATTATACAGGGTGTAAAAAATTAGCTGCAAATATTTTAATGGGTGAATCAGCCCATGAAACTGAACAACTTTACTTAAGGAACATTCGAAATATGAAAAATTTTTTTGGACCTCCCATATAGTGGACTCGCTCGGCTGCTACATTTTGTATGGGAGGTCGAAAATTTCTTTCATATTTCGACCTATGTTTCTTGGTTTTTGCTTGGTAAGGTTAGGTAGTCGACCCCGACAGAGAGCGGGATAAGTCAAGGGAAATGATGAGTGTGATAAATTTATATGGTTATTTTTAAGTATCTACTGGAAATACGGGAAACAGCAGGCAGATAGCTACAATATTCCTCAACGCAGAATATAATCAACCTATTGCCTAGTGGCGTAGAAATCGCACCTCCAGCAGGATGGACGAAACGGCTAAATACTGGCGCCTTGTGCCTAGCCTATCAGTAGAATAATAAGAAATGCTTCTTCATACGGTACGTAAGTAACGATGTACTTAGATTACATACATACATACATATAATCACGCCTCTTTCCCGGAGGGGTACACACAACACAAGGCAACAAGGCAAGGCAGGCTATCGCCACGTATGACATATTTGAGGATTGTTTTCCAAGGTTGTTTCAGAAAACATGTGTATTACTATAGTGACAGGTTGTCGGCCTGTCGCCTAAAAATTGTAATACACCAATACTCTCGAGTCCCTCAGTCGCCTCTTACGACACCCGCGGCAGGATGTGGGGTGATGCTATTCTAAGCCGGCATCACACGGCTATCACAAGTAGATAATGAATATGTTAAATTGCATAATTATTCTATACGAATGTAATTTTACCGTTATCAAATAACATGCGAGTACTATCCAAAAGGACTCAATTAAGGCGAATGTTTAAAACTTTCATTGGAACTTCTTATAATATCACTTTAATTAAAATAAGTAATCCGGCATCACACGGCACGGCGACATTCTTTGTATGGTTAAAATGTGTTTCAAACAGATAAATTATTTTGTTAGGAGATTTCCATGATGTTAAAATATTATTTATCCTACAGTTCTACACATTTACTCAACTTCCTGTTTATCACTTTCGCTGTTGTATTATCGTTTTTTCTTCTTCCGGTAAGAAAGTAAATATTTTCTAAGAAAAGTCCTTTTTTTCTACTAAAAGAAAATACTCATTTGATTCCCACAGGAACAGGAAAACAAGTAGAAGAAAATAACGAGATCGTTAAACATTCGATGTTAAAAAGACCTCCCACATCTTCCGTAAATAATAAAACATTGTTTTATGGACTCCTCAAGCCAAAAACCAGAGTAAATTGAGCTGTGGCATATTTTTTTGGGTAAACGATAGATTCATTCAGGATTCTACTCTAAAATCCTTCGTTCCGCTCGTGATTCAAAATAACGCCCTAGCTTTAAATATATCACTTTACTCCCTAGTCATAAAAACTACTATTTTATATCCGGCTACCTCCGACTGCACACCACACAATCATATGTTTCCTTGAAACAAGTAATTATCTGCTAATACGTATTCAATTAAGAAAAATAATGCTGGGAAATAGTACATTGTAGCAGTAGCCAAAAATAGACCAATTTCTAGTCAAGCAATATTGGAAGGACGAGACGAAGTGGAGGCCTTCCCAACCCAAGTGAACGAGAGCAGTAATTGGTATTTTGGCTAAAGCTAATATAATGCTTTTCTACTATTTGCGAGGAAACATCAAAAATCCACATTTAATGGAGATAAATTTTGAGATACGCAAGATCTCAAAATTTTTTTCTTGTAGATTTAGCAACTTTTTTTTTAAATACGCAGGAATATCACATTCAGCCACGAAGTGTGGAATTTAACGTTTTTTTAAGGCCAGGACGCCCAACGACCGAAAATTTGTAGGGATTTCATTATTGTCGTATTTGCGTGCCTCTACAAACCTGTTGACTCAAATGTTTCCTTTTACGTTTTCTTTTTTGAAACAATGACGCCATTTGCGAGCAAATGGAAGAAAAAATAGTTCTTTTTTTTTCGAGATCCCCTCGCACAAACCGATCTCATATAAGTGATCATGCATGCACTGCACTCCTCAACCCTGAAAACAAATCAGGTACCTATCTTTACCTACTTAAATGTTTTACGAGCTTGCTAATACAGAGTGTAAAAATATTAGCTGCAAATATTTTAAGGGGTGAACCAGCCTATGAAACTGAACAACTTTTCCCAAGGAACATACACACATCAAAAAAAGTTTGTGATCACTTGGAAAAGCGGTAATATTTTTTATTGTGAAAGAATAAAACTCAATCACTTTTTATTTTTTGATTCCTTATTTAAAAATATGAAATTTAAATATAAACAATTTCGTAATTCAAATGTTTTTTTCATATAAAAAGACTATCAACCCTTGCTTGCTACCATTCAGAAATCTGACTTAGTCGCAAATTACGATATTTTCAATTTATTCACAACAAGTTTAGTTGGTAACGATGCCGAGAGGATTAACAGAAGTTTTACGAGCCAGAATCCTAACTTTAAGTGGAGAAGGCTATTCCACGAGGGAAATATCACGCAGAGTTAAAGTATCCCAAGCCTGCGTGGTGACCACGTTGCAGAGGTATCGGGGCATGGAAGATTTAGCTGACCGACCTCGCAGTGGTCGCCCAACTGTGCTTACTGCAATTCAGAAGCGCTATATCAGATTACTGGCTGCCCGTGACCCAACAATGAACGCTACTAAAATAAAAGCAGAACTGCGAGCTGCCACCTGTCGCGAAGTTAGCACCCAAACTATTAGAAATTGCTTACACCAAGCTGGATTACGAGCAAGGAGATCCTGGCGAACACCTTTGAACTCACAGCAACGGAAACGGCGCAGATTGCGATGAAATAAAATAAAAATTTGGTCCGCCAACACCTACAAAACTACCGACCGACCAAGTCAATTTGTTCAGTTTCTTGGGCTGATTCACCCCTTAAAATACTTATTTCTACACCTTGTATCTTCTTCTTCTTCTTCGTGTCAATGGCCGAACTATATCTTATCCTGCCAGTACTTGGCGACGGCTATGGCATTATCTGACGCCAAGTTCAGCTCTTCTTTACTACATGTGACCGGTAACAGAGGGCAAGCCAGTAAATGTGCCATGGTTTGGGATGGGGCTCCGCAGTCACCTTGTATTTGTGCATTAGTTTTGTTTATTATGATTAAATTTCAAGATAACAGAAAATCATAACAAATCCAATTGATGCCAGCATTGGTGCCAATCAGAGATTCCATTAGTTGACTATAGTATAGATATTGATAAATTTATCATCACAGCTTCATCCGTAACCGTAACCGTAATATACACTAGTCGACTGCTGGACATGGGCCTCCCCCTTTCAAGAGGTATTGTCATGTCGCGCTTGGCAGGCTGATTAGCAAGCGCTGTGCCCGCCAATGGTAGAAATGACGAATGAAAAATGTCTCACTGTTCCATAAAACTGATCAACTTTCCCCTAGGAACATAGGCCCAAATGTAAAAAATAGGGCAAGCATACAAAATTTACCAGCCAACCAAGTAAATTTGTATAGGGGTCCAAAAGTTTTGTTCATATTTCGACCTATGTTCCTTACTCCCCATGATTTAAATTACGGCAAAGTCCAAAATAAATTGGCCGAAAGTTCACCACCCAAACATCATAAAAATAAAAAGTTTACGTCGGAACAGAGGTTCCACAAAATAAATAAATACATGAAACTGAATACTTTGAATGGCATTTGAAATGGAAGCCAAGTTTATACTTTGCGGTTTTTATATCTGTTCTAAACTGCCTTTGAAACTGATTGAAAAGTGCTACTTTTGTGGCCGCAAACAATGTTTAATGGAAAGAGAATGTAACCGAAGAGGAATTTTTGTTTGTTTGTCGATAAGAAGTTTGGAAGGGTTGAATTCAGTCTAGAAAAAAGTTAGGTTAGTTTACACGGAAAATTAAATTGAGTCCGTGTGTGTAGATACTAAATCCATGCTAATCTAGTTACATCAATCATCTTAACACACTAAGAAAAAGTTATAAATTGTATTTAAACCATAGATTATCTCCAAGCTACGTTATTCTAACGTAAAAAGTAGTTTTCATCTCTAGGGCCTCAAGAAATTATAATATATTTTAAATGAGTGTGATATATACCTGCTGAACAATACATTCTAAAAAGAGCCTAAAAAGGGTTAAAAGTATTATTTAGATACTAATTACTGCAGAAAAACAACATGGGCAAGTCTTTAGTATCGCATAAAACGACGTTTTTAAATCAAAGTCAAATAAAAACGTAGAAAGAAATTAAGGTCTTGTTTTATGGCTCCTTACTGTCCACTAAATGCTATCTTATCGGACTGTAAATTGCAATTTACGGTTGTATTGGTGCGAATTGTTGTTTATTATTTATGTTTGTTAATGGAAAATAGTACCGAGATAAGAACTTAGACTCTTTAAAGCCATTTTCAATCATTTATTTACATTTGAAGCATTGTTTTTTTTTACAAAGAAGAGCTTTCTATTTTATCTTTTGGACTTTACCAAAATCGTACCTACCAAATATTAATGTAGTTTTGTTGCGTGAATAAAATAAATAACAGACGAAACTTGGTGAAAACACCTATAATATATACATAGGTGTTTGTGTACGTTGGTATAGGTATAGACATCATGGCGCAAAAAGCTCTAGCTAGTATAGGATGATCTCATATAAAGGGTTTAACTGGTACCTATAACGCTTGACAAACCAACAAACATACTTCCCAAACAACTATCTGTGACGCAATGCTCTATATTAATGAGCCGAAAGAAAATATGCGTCCTTGGACAGTGCGTCTGTCCGTAGTGTAGTAGACAATATGTCAAAATGCGGGTATTTCCGTCCCTTCATACCACCGGCTGAATGTCACGCATACCGTGAGTTTTCTCCGCCGAAGATAAAACGGTGACGAAAACTAAAAAACGAAAACCCGGCTGCGGTAACTCAAATTTTATTCATTCTTCTTGCCTTATCCCGTTCTCTGTCCTAACCTACCTACCTACCTAACCTAGGATTTGACGTGGAACCATATAGTTATAGTTATAGTTTTTACACAATGCGGCTGCCATCTGTCCGGCGCCATTTTTTTTCTCATTGGATTTATTTACTTACCTACACAAACGACAGATAAAAAAGTGGTTAAGCTACATTTGGTATACGTCTTCTAGTGCGTCTCCGAGAGACACGGTGCTCAGAACCCTGACAGAAGGAAATCTCTTTGGGCGCTGAGCCAGGAAACTGGCAGCTCTGTGGTTACCCGATGCATCTTATGAGACGCACTGACAGATCTTTCTTTCGAGACTTCATGGCCTCTAACCCCACGTTTTATGAAATTTTTAATTAGCCTTTGTCATTAATGCTGTTGAAACAAATCTAACGACACCTCGTAATAAGAGGTTGATATATTATATCAACATAACCGTCTTTCCTGAGGCAGTCGAGTAAAAAGTAAGTAGGTATAGGGAAAAGACTGTATTTTCGTTAGTAAAGTTAACTCGACAAAGAAAGAAAGAAAATAAAACTTTAGGTACTATATAATACTGATATAGTAAAATACCGTTATATGATGTAGGATAATACCTTTTTAACTAAAGGATATATTTTCTTTTGGAAGCGTTTTTCATAGAATTTGATTTAATTATGCCAGCCCAGTGAACTAAAGAAATGTTAGAAAATAACGAAGCTAACGATAAATAAATACCAAATTTAACTAGGTTTTATATAGGTATTGACTACATTAAAATTTCATAAATGCAAAATGGTGGATATAAACGCATTATATTACTTTGAAATTACCGGAGTTAGGTTTTTGTTGGGTTTTATAGTTACCTCCACAGTTTGAGACGAGAAAAAACCATTTAGAAAGCTCTGGAAAACTTGCTGCAAAACGAACAAATGAGGTCAAATTCTGTAAAAATGTCGGTCACTCTTAAATCACTCTCATCTTAGAAGTTAAAGCAGTCGGTCATCTGCATAGAGCGGCCGGACTGACATCATAACTATCTCAAATAGTTAGTTAAAACCACAATCATAGATTAGATATTTGATTTGTGATACGGAACAGCCTCTTAACTTTTCTTCTAAAGATCATGCTGTTTATCCATCAGTAATAATTGCACCTGCCTACTTTATAAAATGTAAAGCTTTTACAGAACCGGCAGAAAGACTTCGAATTTTTAGTGTTTTAGGAGGAAAAAATGAGCCCTCTCCTGTCCTCCTCCCTCCCATCTTTAGTCTAGATCACGGAGGACAGTAACCAGTGGAGAACGCGTCGGTGCGATTTTGTTCAAAACCAAGCTCACTAATTTTTGCGGGGGGAGAGGTAATTATCGCTAGACGCAATTGGCTTTCGCAATGACCGCATATTTTGTAGAGATGGGAAAAATAAATATGTAAAATTATATCGATATTTTATATCACCGTTCAATAAGTTTACTCATATTATGTGATTGAAATTTATTGAAACATGTGCATGCTAATATTAATATAGCGATATATGTATATAAAAAATCAATAAGTACCTACTTACATTGTAATTTTAGGGTATGTATTGAAATAATTGTACCGAATTGGAAACGACCTGTTACGATCATTTTGGATGGTAGGGCTGGTTGGCGAGACGATGCTGGTCAGCGGACAGACAGACGGACATGACAAGATGATATATTGACCTACCTATTGATATTTTGTTCTGATTTCATAATAAATGAAATAGTTACAAATTGACTCGAGAGTGTTGGTGTATTTTTAGGCGATAGGCTGACAACCTGTCACTATAGTGATACACATGTTTTCTGAAACAACCTTAGAAAACAAACATCAAAAATGTCATACGTGGCGATAGTGGCCGTATTCTTACCATTGGCCATTAACGCTCTGCCTACCCCGCAAGGGATAAAGGCGTGATATATGTATGTATGTATGTATGTTACAAGTTGATATTCGACTAGCGCAAGATCTTTTATTTGATTTTGATTTTCGTTCCGGATGGCGCGGGGGGAATACGTCCGCGCCACTCCATATACCCCGAATGCATTCATTCATATAATATACATTGTAGGTAAGATGTTTTAGTACGTACATTAACATAATTCTTTTATGACAATCCCAGAATTATCGATAAAATCATTCTATACTTCTGAGAACAGTGGTATAGCACTAATACGAAGAAAGAGCTAGCCTACGTATGGACACACCCGTGCGTTAGAAAGGGATAGCAATGAAAGACATCAACGGGAGCGCATCAGAAATTATAAATATGGAATTATTTTTCATTAAAATGAAATTTTGAAAGAATCAAGCATAAAAATGTTTACCTATGAAATGTTATCCCGTCTTTTGCGGAACTTAATGTAGTACTACACTTTCCACACCATTTCACTGCACAGCAAGGCATTCTTGTTTACGTTTATACGCCAAAAAACTAAGCGCGGAACGTCCGTTCTTTCGCACAGTCTCAACCCGACTAATCAAAATGTTGATGCGTCTGCTTAATATAGCAGACATCAAGTGAGTGCGGTCGCCCCCGCATGCGTTCTCCACTGGTTACTGTCCTCCGTGGTCTAGATCTATGTCCAAAATTCGCTATTAGGTAGGTACTTAGAAAGAATAGAAATCTAGTGTAAGATTTTGGCATGCGAGATGGCGAGCTTAGTACAAGTGTTACCTGAATTTGATCCACATATGAACCATATTTTCGGAACATATATCTAACCCGGTGCCACACTGTCAAAATCAATTTCCCTACTATACTACAGAACCCTGAAATACCAAACGGAACCCACCCACGTCACAGTAAAAATAAACGAAATTAGGTGTCTACGTCTGTGTCCACAACATCAGTGAGTATTCTGAATTTATTTATACTGTGGTATATTTATACACTGTGACTCATATTGCTTTTAGTTGTGAATGTGAAAATGTGAATAATGTCGCTAACAGATAACAGTAAGTAACAATTAGTTATCGTATTTTATTTATTTGCTCTTTCGTAATTTCTGCTTTTAACTTTGCTGAAATAAAGAACATACAAACTTTTAAATTTACGTTTCTCTTAGAAAGTTTTATCCTACGACTTCGTCGCATCAGCATAAATACCTAATGCTTTCTCTTTCTTTCTGCCAAATTTTGATAATTTAATACCAAACGACGACGTACCTTTGCCTGTTTGCAGAAATAAAATTAAATATCTATTTTGAACTTTTATCGCCGGCTTCAGTCATTATTTGGATTCTGTAGATGACACTATCACCTTATAGGAACCACCACCCGGCGCATCTGCGCTGGAATCTCTACTTACTGACACTGGCAAAATTACTCTAGATGGGTAAAAGTCCATATCATTAAATAATAAACAATAACCCGTCCGGTAGTCCGGTATCTCTACTACGGTATGACGCCGGACGCCGGTAACCAAAAACCTCAACGTCAAATCGCCCATACCTTCTTGCTTGATAGACTTAAGAATGACCATAGATATTTTATAAAGTCTATTTTTTTTAGAGAGTCCATAAATGTAAACAAACAACTTGCCATAACCAAGCCGATAGATTTCGCCATAATATATGAGAACTGCACGTTATAACTGTCATACAAATACATATTTCACTTGTTTCACATCCCACATAACTGAAAACACTTAATTTATGACTCAATTATGTATAATTCTATTAGAAATTAATAAAATATTAAACAAACACGGACATTTTGACAGATCGTGAACATACAGCCATCTTTGAATAGTGCTGTGCCACATAATTGAATCCAAAGTTCTAATTCAGTTTAGAGAGTCGGTCAATGAGTCGATTGATTGATTACTTTAAGGTTTCTTTTTTTTCTGTTTTAGTCATTATTATTAGGTATGATCATAAAAGTTCAATCTTATTCTTTGAGATTACGTAAATAACATCTACAAACATTTATTAAAATGCCTTTAATCACAAAAAATCGCGACTTACTTTCTCTTATGTAAGGATGAAAGTACCGTTAAGGTTAGGATAGGTAAAATTAATAAAATCTAACTTGATACCCGTTACGTTTGTCAGATCCATACTGAATGAGAAGGAAAGAGGAAACAAAGAAAAGTTGACCTTGAGCATTTTCCCAAAGCTGATTGATGTCACAAGGTATCAAGCTATATTTAATGTCCGACTCACACACTCCATGAGTTACAGGAGGCAGCACGAGGGACGAGTGTATGGTGCCCTCGAGTTCCTTTTTTTTCCCTCGCCTGGTCTACGTGTCACATATTGTATATCGTCGGTTCAGATAAAAACAACGTCCAAAACAAAAAGCAAACTCAAAAACCGAATATCACAGCCAAGTCGTTAGGGATCAAACACGGAAGAGCATTCGGAACACACGACATCGGAACGAAGCGAGGAAACGAATGACGGTCAATCGCAAGCCGTAAAACGCTATTGCTTCAGAATGACTTTCTCTGTCAAAACAGTAACAATAGCGAGCGAGAGGCAAGAATTGTTTTATCATGCCGTCTCTATTATTTAGTGTTCCAAGTACAGTGCGACAAAAATAATTAGTAATGAAAAACATTATTTTCTTAAACTTAGATTCATATCAACGGGGCTTAGAAGGGACGACATTTTAATTACTACTCCTTTTTATAGCACTGTATTTACGCTACTATGAACGGCAAAATTATCCAATTAAGGTTGTTTTTTAATATATAAAAAACAATGATAATGCGGGTAAAGCCACAGGGTTTGTAAAGATTTTGAACTGACTCACTCTTGCCCAGCCCTACCAAATCTAATATTAGAGATTTTTAGTCTGTGGAGATTTGTTTGTTTACCTTTTTGGACTCTCTAAGAAAAACAGACTTTACATACATATATCCCGCCTCTATCCCAATAGGTAGGTAGGCAGAGCAATAACGGCTGTTAAAATACGGTCGCTATCTCCACGTCTGACATTTTTTAGTTTTTAGTTTTCCAAGGTTGTTTTAGAAAACATGTGTATCAATCACTATGGTGACAGGTAGTCAGCCTGTCGACGTAGTACGTAGCCACCCTAGTCGCCTCTTACGACACCCGTGGGAACGATATGGGGTGATGCTATCTAAGCCGGCATCACACGGCAAATCAGATATTTTATACTAGTATAATACTATGTTTAAATAATAATATGGCTGAAATCGTAAGTCAAAAATAAAATTGTTGCACATGGATTCCAAAACCGTACAAACTAAAACCTTTTTCGATCAACTCTATTCGCTACTGGCATGAAACTACAAGAAAGCGTGACGCGAAAGCCATTTGAGACAAAGAACAAAATAATTTATTCTTAATGGGAGCTAATGTCATCCACAGGAGTGTTTTTATGACTTTCCAGCCAGGTTTGCGGCAGTAAAAAGGGCACCACGAAGATTTAATGTTACTTCCAACATTGATATTGAACTAGATAAAATAAAACTGAATTTTATCCGGAATCAAGGTTACTAGAAGGCTAATGAACTAAAAGAAAACGGTGTTCTTTATTCAAAATAAATACTGTGCCAACTAGATTTGTACCAGCCAGTGTTGGGCTCAAGGCGTCGTTTTCCGGTAAATTTAACATGAAAACTTTGGCTATTATTTATTTTTTTCAAAGTAATTTTGTTTAGCAATTAACTCTAGGTAATAAAAAATTTACAATCAGGCGCCGTTATAGAAAATGGGTAAATTTTTGATGAGATATTTTTTCTTTATTTAAATTAAGTTCCGATTAAACACGGTGTTAGGAAAAGTACTAACTTCCCCAGCGCATGAAACTGAACAAGTTTCCCAAAGGAACACAGGTCGAAATATGAAATAAAACTAGGAAATTTTGTATTTTGCATTTTACAAAATGTCCAATTTTTTTTTTTAAATTGGTTCATTTTGTACCACCTCAAAAATGATCTTTATATTTCGACCTAAATTCCTTGGGGAATGTTGTTCAGTTTCATGGGCTGGTTCATCCCTTGAAAATAAGTAAGTACTTTTCCTAACACACCCACAAATTACACATTTATCCCTTGTGGGTTAGGCAGAGCGTCAACGATCGTAACACCCTGTTGAATAACTTATCGAGTAGGTAACCTTCCGTGACATATTCCAGAAACTCTCGGGCGTAAAGTAAACAATTTACTTTCGGGAGACAAAAATAACACTATCAAGGAAACGCTACAAACACTTCTTTCGATGCGTGCCTACTTATTCCACAGCTGTTCAATACAGAATACAGATACATGTATATTTAGGTCTTATTTTATTAAGTACAAATATTTTAAGGGTAAGTTCAGAGATATAATTAAAGATGTGTTATGTAAAAAACAAAAAAAATATATACTTTATTTTTTTATTTTATTTTTTCAATCAAATTAAATCGAAATTATAAGTAGCATCCTATGTATGATCCCATTGATATTATGTAATGTATGACATGTGATGTCAAATATATGACAGTCAAATCGTAGTAAAATAGTCCACGCGGACTACGCAAGCTGTGTACAGGTTGTTCACTTTTTTTTATTTCGGTGAACATGTTTTTGGCGTTTATTTTGAAAAAAAAACGTGTATTTTCATTTTGTTTTTACATAAAACATCTTTAATAATACTTCTGAACATGCCTTTAAAATATTTGTACTTAATAAAATGGGACATTATATAATCACGTTTTCCTACTATAAAATAGTCGTTTTCGACAGGCCAGACACTCTTATACGGAGTGTGGGACGAAGAAGACTTTGAAGCAATTATCAGATGATGCCACTGAACAGCTTTTTCTATGGAGGCTTTGTTGAGAAATTAATAACTTTTGAGTCAAAATTCAAATTATAAATTATTTACTTCAAAGTAGTTAGTAAATTTTACATTTATCTCTGGATAGTCAATATTAGTCATTGTAAAAAAGAGAAAAATGAAAAACCCATTTTTCTATTTCTTACAACAATTTTATGTACCTAGTGTAAACGCGGCTCAGGCGGACTAAAAAAATCAAACTAGCCCCTAACGCACTGCCTCAGGGCTGGCCAAGCTAACCAAACAAGTGATAAATAAAATCGAGTTCATGTCAAGAAAAAATAAAATAAAATCAATTCTGCGAGTGTCAAAGTTCGAAAGTGATTGTGTTGTTTGTATTCTAGTTCTGTTGTGTTAAGTAAAATGTGATTCTTTAGCCGAAATTCCATCTTGCATATAAACTAGGTACTACTGCAAACCTTAATCATACAATAACAAAACATTTCGTCTTTGCACATATTCAAGGTGACATAGGTGGCATAACAAAATGCCATAGACCCTGTGCAGACCAAAAGACAAGATGAATTGGAGACATTAGTTATAGGTACACAAAAGACACGTTTTCACGGTAACAGGATCACACACACACCGTATGACTCTGCGGTGATTTGCCGTTTCTACGTTTTCATGAAAAAGCTTTCAAAATCCCCCTTTAATTACTTTTGTAAGATTAACATTCGATGAGGTAAAGGCCCGTCCACCCGTCGCCATTAACTATAATTATGTAAATGGCAAACTCACGTGTCCACACTTTGCACGAGAATTTACTGCCAAAATTGGCTACAATAGCCATCTCCGGGCGCATCAGCGCCGATCTTATTAGGAGTCGAAGTGGTCGCCATGGCCGAAATCGGTCGGAGAGATCATCATCATTAAGGTTAACATTATCTAGCTACTAAAAGATACTTTTAATCACTGTTTCGTGACTGTTTACGAATTGTTTTTTTTAACGTTCGTATTTTTCGTAACTTGCTAGGTACTTCTTTATGCTATGTTTTTGCTGGTGGAGCAACTGCCATTCGCTTCGTTTCTCCGCCAGAGCTACTAGAAGACTCAAAATCTGGATACCTATCGATATTGGATACACTTCACTGCATAGAATTGGGGCTTTCACACTTTCACAGGTTGTCATTCGTTTGAGAGCTGTCACGAACCGCAATATCATATAGTATGTGTGAGATATTCCCAAATTGCTCAGGTACCAAAACTGATAGTCTCAAAGGCCTTGTGAATAGAAGTTATGTGTAATTTCAAAACATAATAATGTAAGTAGGGATTTATGTATTTATATTTATGTGGGTATCTATTTTCGACTTGCTCTTGGATTCAGTCAAAGGTGATCGACTCAGGGCTTACTCAGGGCCGAGAAACTGACAGAAGATTCATTTACACCTTGAATGTGACAAGACGTCGTCTCACTACCTATTGTCACTTTGTCACTTCCTGAAGTAAACAAATGGAACCAGACGGAAAATCTATTGTGAAATCTACAGTTATAGTCTGTAAAATATAAGATGATTCCTGTGACGTTTGTGATTGTGACCTTCGAGCATCACCTATATTTTAAAGACTATAGTGTCTCTCACGCTCTCTCTCTCTTTTCTCACGCTTGTTTCCCATAAATATGACTTTTACAGAAGACCGTATACATAAAGACAGGGTGGTTGGACGATTCAGTGTCCCACACGAAAAGAGGAGAGGGTGTCCCGTTATCAATGGGTCAACCATAAACTGCGGAACAGGCTGGTGATAAGAAACAACTTTTTTCTATATGATAAAAGAATTATGACTGAATCCAAAAATCTAGATTTTGTCTTTCGGCCACTTTAAGAGGGAAATTAAGATTCTAATCACTTGTCTATTATCTAAAAATTCAAGGTCCAACGTTAATAATATTGCCTAAAGCTATATTATCTACTGTTTCTGAAAACTCTTAAGTAATTAAGGATTAGAAAGGAAATTACTTTGGTTCTCTCGGCACTTTGTAATTATTCTCTTCTAGAGCTTCTAGGAGTTTCAAATTTGGTTCTTTGATGTTCACAATTATCATTAGTAGGTACATAAAAAGTTATTGGTCCGTTTCCGGGAAATACTTTTTTAGTTATTTTACGCTAAATCTGGTCTCCATGGTCCAATAAGATAGTTTGAAACCACCAAATTGGATTCGAAAAAAAAACCAGGATAAAGCGTTTGAAAATGTATGTTCTAAACACCAGTATACCTACAGGGTGTAAGCGACGGTGTAACGAAAACTTTGCAGGCGTGATCAGACCATGAAACTGAACAACTTTTTCTATGGCGGCTATATTGGAAAACGAAAAAAAATTTTCGACTTTCCTTACAAAGTCAGTCAGCTGATCGGGAATTTTGTATGGAAGGCCGAACTTTTTTTACGTTTACCAACATAGCCCCCATAGAAAAAGTTGTTCAGTTTCATGGTCTGAGCACGCCTGCAAAGTTTTCGTTACACTGTCCCTTACAGCCTGTATAAGTAATTCTATGGTTCAGAATACATCGATGTTCTACACGAAAAGAAAGAAGGCAAGAAAGAATGTACCTACCTTCTGATATTTACATGATGCCCAGTACCTACTTACTCACCTATATACGAATAAATATTGAGTTTTATTCGATAGGATATAAGGCTCCCTGTAATACTCTTTGGTAATACAATCAACACGATATCCCATTTTATGATTTCCATTTCTTTCGAGACAGAAAGGAACAAAGCCTATTACTTTTCATAAAATTTCAACGCAGCTAGTACTCGTAAGTAATACAAATTCATTGCTATCAAGGGAATCCTAAGTAGTGCCCAAACTTAAGTTTTAACATGCCAGTACGGTGACACAAAGTCACGCAGTTTCGCAAGTAATTTTAAGCCCAAAAGCTGAGGCAAATTATCTCATTGCCCTCGACGAAATTCTAAAGCCCGGGTTAATATGTAAAATGGCGTAAGGATTATCTGGAAACGGCCATCTTATAACGAAAACTTTTGATTAGGGATTTCGGAGGGTCTGTTTCTCTCACGTATTTTTTAGACCGCTTTTAGTATCAGACGGGCTAATCTCTGGCGTAGTGAGGTGAGGGTAATTTTCACAATATTTGGGCCAATTTCATCTGAAAGCCTCCATTCAAACCTAGTTTCTGGGTTGCTCGATCCTATTAGTTAATTAGCTATATCAAGGTACGCTGTATGCATGTATACGTATAGGTACCTATCTAGCTTACCTTCAAAATCTGATGTTCCTAGCTAGAGTGCGTTAGGTATATTTAGGAAGCCTCTTTGAACTCCGGTAAATGTTTGGCCTTAGATTATTGAAGGTCTGGCTACAGATAGAGATACATTCAATAATCTAAGTGTTTGGCTTTAACTGACGATTCAGTAGATTTACTTGGACGACTTGGTGTCTCACACGAAAAGAGAGATAGTAGATTAACTTATATTATGTTTGTAAGATATTAATATTACCTAAGTAAGCGTGTAGGTAGACAGGTAAATGTCCTGAAAACGCCAAAATTATAAGGCTGGTAGTCTATTTACTCTACTGTGTGCAGAAATGGACTGTTTTGGCTGTAGAAGAAAAAAATAGAAGTGGGTGTATCTATCTGCTTACTCTCAATCTACTTGAAAGTAGGCTGAATAATACACAAACCAGTTTCCTTAGACCTAGGTAGTACCTA
Source organism: Keiferia lycopersicella (assembly GCA_029255805.1). Classification (NCBI taxonomy): domain Eukaryota; kingdom Metazoa; phylum Arthropoda; class Insecta; order Lepidoptera; family Gelechiidae; genus Keiferia; species Keiferia lycopersicella. Next base: position 4,623,982 of record JARACZ010000028.1, read on the forward strand.
CGATCTACATGAAACGATATTGAATTAAATTTGATAAAGTAGTAAAGTAAGGAATGGTTCAAACTTACCTTCTAACGCCATAAACATGAAAGCACCAAGAACACTATACAACAACAAGCACAGAGTCAAAAAGAAATGCGTGAACCACCGCTTGGACAAAGTCCTCAGTTTGTTGTAGAACCAAAACGCTGACTTCTCCCCCGCACTAAGTCCGCTCTTGGCTGTGTTCATTGTAAAGTCTTTGAAACCTTCAAACTGTTTGAACATGAATTCTGAAGCTTTGTTGTGATACATGTGCATGAAGTACGGGTGTTCATGGGGGTTGGAGATTGAGCCGGGGGTCGTAGGCGCTTTTCCATGGTACTTCATAGGGCCCCAAAATATTTGCGGCGTCTGTCCTCCCCTAGGCGTTTGCCCACCTCTAGGTGTAGTGACCTGTGCGCTAACAGGACTCCTAAAAGTAGCCTCAGGGATAGAGATTGTGATTTTCGGTCGGCTTAACCGTTTCGGCGGTGGCGGCGGTGGATTTCTCGGCGGCTCGTCCGGATCATCAATTTTTATCGACACTTTTCCATCCATTTTCGCTTTAAAACTTCACTGACTTCAACTTGGATTACGCGGACAACGATCGTTACAAATGGCGGACAATTTAAAATATTTGGAACGTCCGTGGCGCCGGCGTCGGTTACACTTATTCTGAAATGACAACAAAATTTCGCGGCGCGTGAGTAAAACGTAAAAATATCGTCAGACGTCCGCGAGAGACCGTGCCGAATGGACACTGAAATTTATAAATAAACCTGGATGTTCCTTGTATCGGTGTACTATCAGTAAAACGCCTACAGCACTATGACTTCCTAACCAGATTACTCAGTCCCGAAACGATGCAATCGATGCAATCACATAGGAATCACGAGTCTAATATCCGGTTATAAATAGCTTTGGTGATGCTCCTCGCAGTTAATGACACAAATATCTGTCATACTTACCTACTAAACTTGATCTTTTCGTACGGGGAATCATACTGCACTGAAACTGTACTGCCAAAATCTGAACCAATCAAAACGCAAAAGAAAACGTCCAGACGGACAATGGATACAATTAACTAATTCTACAAGGATTGGTTCCATGACTGTCACAGTCAATCTGGATGCTACATGCTCTATCCTGAAACTGGTATGAAATCTTCCACGCTATAGATGAAGCGAATAAAAGGCAAATTACCTCGACTTTGAGACTTCGGTTTTTTTTGCTCATTTGTATAAGCTACCTATACCTAAGCTAGCTCATATAAAAACTAAAAGACGGGCAAGACAACTCAGAGACATATCGGTTAAAATCTCGCGGTAACATAATAACTAGAGGGTCAGGCAATATTAATTTTTATAAGCTAAAAGCAGTTTAAGTTGATCCCTAAAATTAGCAATTTGATGTGCTACAAATAGTATGTAACTAAATAATAAAGACACCCACTCAAAACGTCTTTGAAGTGGAACTTATTACTGGTTTATATTATCTACCTATCACCCTTTCGTTTTATCTAAAAGACCAGGAAATTAAACCGGTGTCAGTCAACAATTCAAAGTTCTGGGAAACCAACATTAAATTGTGAATTTTGTCACCTCAGAGAGAACAAGGAAAGTTATCAGAGAGAACTCTGAACAGCCAGAATAAAGTTTTCTACCTAAATCTCATCACACCGCACTTTAAGTAGGTACCTAATTAGTGAGGCCTTCTTCTTATTCTTTGTTACCTAATTACTGAAGGCCGTATTTGTATTGACTATCTTTTACCAGGTTTTTTAAAATAGCTACACTACAACAGTACCAAATTCAAACGCTAAACAAAAACAAAGACGCTATATTCTGTAAACAGGAGCTCTTTACGAATTATACACGAATTTTCGTATATATGAAAGTCTACTACTAATTGTGTCACACTCTCTACTACTCATAATTATACATCCAGTCTCACACAATATTATAGTCAACTCCTACACTAGACTTACATTAACGAGTTCGCTAAGTAGAAATTGTGATAGGAGAGGTTAGGTCAGTCGTTATATTTAGCTGTGAATTAGTACATGCATGCCTAGTCTGATTGCGATGCCTTTTTCATGGCTGCTTTCACGTTATATGGTTCCTTTTGAAACTTTCCTTTGCTCAAAGAATTACGAATTGGCAAGAAAAGTTTCTTCGCTTGAGATCGTCACGACAATTTACTAGAACCAAGCCAGTCATCGGAAGTCTCAGCCAAGTTTTTAAAAGGGGCGCCTACTCAGTCAGTCTACAAGGAAAAAAATATTCGTCACAACCAGACAGATGAAAATAAAGTCGTAAGTTTGTGTTATGTAAAACATCTTTCGGAGAAAATGCGATTTTCGTTGTTTATGTAACAAAACGAGATCATTTGACAGTTGGTACGATACATACTTACTTACGAAATGTGCTTACGAATCTCCAGGATTAGGCTTTACGTTACTTTTATGGATAACGGTTCAAATAAACAAATACTTATTTAGTACTTATTTTTTGTAAGTTTAAAAAAATGAAACAAACCTCTTTTGATACGGTTCCCAAAAATTTTATCAAGCGTAGTTATACGTATAGACCCTTCTCTTTCAGCCGTTAACGCTATAGCTAGCCCTCATGCGGCGTGTGTAGGTATGTGGGTACATATGAGCCTATAGCAGTCCACCTGGACGTGTGCCTCCCTCAGGGTAGGCCACAGGGCATGATCTCCCGCTTTCTCCATCCGGTCGCTACCAGCCGCTCTCTTTAGCTGGCCGGAGGGCGTTCAAAAGTACGCTTGCCGAGACGTTGTACCACTCAAGAAATCGCGTATGTATACTCCATATTTAGCCGATACCTGTGATGTCTATCAATTTCGGGCAATTGCTATGACATTAAGTTCATTTTCTTTAACCTACCTATGGATTTGTCAAACGCCACAGCACAGGTATCGAGCTACATTTTATAAACCATAGGTAGGTACTCAACCAGCCGTCGGTTGTACGACAGATGTGACCACTGACCACACGTAGCGTCCACGTTGGTATGTTTAAAAAAACGGAAACTTCAAAACAGCTCTCCTCTCCTTCCGACCTCTGAAATCCTAAATGAATAATTCAGAACGCCTCCAACATTATATCTGGCGGTAATAACGTGTTTAGTGGTTATTACACTTCTCTGCCGAAAGCGCCGAATTTAGCATACGTTGCTGTTTATTGTATGGGTGTCATTACAAAGAACTCTAGATTAAATACTAATAAAATTAAAAAATTACTTATATAGGTATTTATCTTGAAACACTTCCCGAGTTATAATTGTAATTTTTTGAAAAAAAAATTGCCGCTGGCAGGTTTTGATCCTGCGACTTTCGCCATTAGTACCTACTAGCGACGTCTCTTCCATCTAGGCTACCGCAGGTCCATCGTTGCCTGCGTAATTGTGCAAATGTGTCTTGGCCAATAACACGTGCCATGGGTCCATTTAGCAGGATAGTTTTGCAACTTTTCAGTCCCTTTGTCTACAGATCGATTGTAGTCAAAGCGACTAAAACCCGCGATATACTTAGATCAAGTTTTCCCAAATTTTTAAACAATTCTCGAACTTATGATGACCAGCAATGTATGCCTGTTGGCAAGCTAAATCTAGGTAATAGGTCTAGGTAGCCGTTTTAAGGTGATACCTCCGGAAATTGCGGCGCGGCTAAAAGCTAAAAGCGCTAAAAGGTAGGTTACTTAGATATTAAAACTTTAGCCATATTTAAAACTTTAGCTTTAGATTTCTTTTTCCAACCAAAGCTGTCTGGTAGAGACAATACCACCTTTGTGCATTTTCGTCTTTTTTCCGTGTAGAACACCGAGTAGTTCAAAGATCCGATGAATGAACCGTGGTGTCATAGGTAGGTAGTTCTTTAACCATTTAATAAGTAGATATAGCTGTGTAACGACCACGAAACCAACGGCTTACTGTTCGAAGCACGGAACTACTTTTGTATTCGGATAAATCAGGTGGTTCAGCCTTCAATGTCCTTACCAGACTGGGCAAGAAATCACGTAGTGATGAATGTCAACTTTGTGAATACGACCGGGAATCGAACCCGAAACTCTTACGTAGTTACAATGCCACTGCCAACCACAGACGTCATTAATATTATGGTTCAAGCATAACTGTAGATACTTCAGACACTACGGAGCACGTGTACTTCCAAGAAAAAACAATATTTCACACCACGCCTCTTCCACCTACAAGAATATTTTTCTACCGCTTACTAGCCTATAAAAATAGCTGGGTAAATATGTATTTTTTCCCTTGGGCAAACTTGATCTATTCTCTAGAAACACTCCACGAGTAGTGTAAGTAGCCAAAAATTTCGCCAACTCTTTCCCTCAGGGAGTATGGAAGAACCCTTTTTACTTATTTTTCTTTTATTGTCGGTGTAGACTTACCCAATTTGATTTATCTGATACAATGGAAGTTTTTATTTTGCTTAGACGTGATGTATAATCTTTGCACCCGCTGCGAATGTGCCTACTATAATATAATCCAACTATCATCATCTTTCTCAGCCCACATTCACCCACTGCAGGGTATAGGCCTCTTCTCAACAGCGCCAATCCTTACGGTCCTGTGTCAGCCTTGTCCAGTGAGGTCCTGTGAACTTGACGATATCATCGGACCATCGAGCAGGTGGTCTGCCCACTGACCTTTTCGCTCCCCTCGGCCACCACTCTGTAACTGCTTTTGTCCACCGGTCGTCACTTCGTCTCGCCAAGTGTCCTGCCCACCTTCACCGTAACCTCGTTACTCGCTTACCTACGTCCACGATTCCTCTTGAATGGCTCTACTGTTAAAGAAAACCGCATCAAAATCCTTTGACTGGCTTAAGAGTTAGCAGAGGACAGAGAAACGCAAAAAGCTATTTGCTTTTACATACATACGAGATATACCTATCACGCCTTTATCCCTTGTGCCGTGTGATGCCGGCTTAGAATACCCCCATTACCCCATTTCTTCCCGCGGGTGTTGTAAAAGGCAACTAAGGGTCTCGAGGGTTTTGCATGTGCTTTACAATTTTAGGCGACAGGCTGACAACCTGTCACTACAGTGATACCCGAATCATCTGAAAGGGCCCTTATTACTTGTCAGACGTGGTGACAACAACCGTAATTTTACAATCGTTAACGCTCTGCCTAGCCCGCAAGGGATAAAGGCGTGATTTGTGTATGTATGTATTATCCCTTGCGGGGTAGGCAGAGCGTTAACGGAAGTAAGAATGACAAATATTTAGGGCCCTGTCAGAGTATTCGTGTATTGGTCTGTCGCGTTAAGTTGTATTGTAATACACATGAAACCCTCGAGCCCCAAGTCTCTTATGATACCCGCGGGGAAGATATGGGGTGATACCTACTTCTCTAAGCCGACATCTTATTTGCTTTTAGGCTTTAATCTCTTTTCGAGTTCATAGGGAAATCATCAAAGATCTGATTGACTTCGTACCTTACCTACTCAGTTTCCTTTTTCCAAGTCGAATACACCTGCAAAAATCTAGACACTCGGGAAAAATTTCGGCAATCTCGTAAGCATGCTGGCAAGCATCCAAATACTCCTCAGTCAGCGAATAAACTTACGCATACAGCTTCATAAATTGTAATATCATTCCAGTGAAATATGCAGACGTTTTTGTATCGTTCGAGTCCAAGATACATTGTTGTTTACCTACATACCTACCTAAATACCTACTTTCAAAGTAGTTACCTATCTACGTCATAGTTTTTCCACCTGATTATTCTGAAAGAAAGATAGTTCCGTGTTTCGGTGGGCACGTTAAGTTGTCAGTCCGTGACCTTGGACTCGTTGTCCCACACAAAAAGAAGAAAGTTTTTTTGTAACTTTCAGTTCAGCGTAGCTCCAAATGATTAACCAGCTTAAATCTTTACTTAAGTGATCAGATTTAACTAAAATCCCGGGTTCGATTCCTGGCCAAGATATTTGCATTATGAATCGCCATGACTGTGTTTCAATGTTAGTTAAAATACCCCTCGCGGCCCATTCTTCTGTTTGTCATGTAGTACGTTGGTACAATGCGCTGGATATCTCATCACGCCTTCATCGTAGTGTTAAAGACGATTTTCCTAAGAAAACGCACAAAAAAGTGTAGTTCCTGTTGTGTGTTTTTTTTTTAATGTAATTGTCCTGTGTTTCATCTTGTGTGCAATAAACAGTTAAATAAGTAAATAAAAAAATGAATTTACAATGAACTTCCTGTTAGGTAGGTGGACAATTTATAAAGAAAAAGGCAGTATAGTCATAGACCTACGCTCGTCCAGAACAAAACAAAAAAACAAAGTCCTATCTGTGCATGTCAAATTTTTCGAATTTTTCGAATGAGTCCCTACAACACCCGACATTATAGTGCAAAGTACATCACTAGCCGACATTGTATTGCGCGATAATATATGATAACTGATAGGTAATTTCACAAACCTAACAAATTGGTTTAATGGACAGCAGCGTTTTCCTGGCAATGCAACGTCTTGCACTGCGCTCACCAATCGTCTTTCAAGCGGGATAAATATGGCAAATATCATATCCCTTAATTGAGAAAGGTCCATTTCCAGCAGTGGAATGTCCTGTGGCCCGTGCTTAGAAAAGAAAGTACAAGTACAATCCTACAATTACAGGCGAAAATCTGCCTGTAGCGCACTTGTAGTTACAATTTACAGTACAGGCGTTTTATGAAGACACTTGTAATATTACCTTTGCCAGTACCGCTTCAAAATCGCGATTACAATTAAACTTCACAAGTCGAAATACAACACTATCGATTCATTCATTTCATTCTCTCAAAATTCGAATGTCAATGTCATTCTTCAAGAAAATGGGAATTTTTGTTTTCTTCGTTTAGTTCCTAGTAGGTGACGCTAGGTGCGAATGATGGAAAAGCTCAGCAGAAATTTTCCCTGGATTTCCAGGGATGAAATAATAATAAGAAATTTAATAATTTCTGCTCAATGTTTTTTGGCTACTATGATTTACTTTTCTTTCTCTTCGTTTTACTTCTTTGTTTACTGAGTCAGAACTCCAAATTCGTAACATATTTGAAGTATTCTGTACTTCTGAGTACTCTGTTAGTCTTAATTGCAAAGGTTAATAAGAACTTCTTAACTTGTAACGAAATTACTTACGTCTGAGGACCTGTAAAATTATTCACAAGTTGTAAAATTTACAGTTGTAGTTGACAAGTCTTTACAAAAACACCTGTAAAAACTGGCTCGATTGTGTTTATAAAAGCTACATTTACACCATGGTTTGTCGCTGGTAAGCTGCAGGAAGCCGTACTTGTAACTTGTAAAATTGTAGACCGGTAGCTTTGTAAAACGCCTGCAGTTGTAATTTTCATCAGAGTTGCTATTTAATTATTAATTTTGGCGCGATGTTGCCACTTTTTGGCTGTAGGATTGTATAAGAAGATAAGAATAATAATAATTGTACTTGTATTTTCATTGCAATGCCACTGCCTGTTGAAATTGATTGATGGTTCGGGTTAATAATTCAAAGACCATTGAAATTGTGGTGTCGTGCACTGCAAGGTTGGGCAATACCTTGTCGGATAATATACTATGTTGTGCTTTTGTCCACCATTCCTCCCGTTTGACAGATGACAACTTGTGTATTTGTGGTTTGTGTAGTTCTTCAGTCCATGTTTATTGATTTGTCGTTAATTTATCACTGTTTATTATTATTATGAAGCGAGTTTACGTCTACAGAGACAGGGCAGAACACGATGGGAAAGTACTGGCTCTGGAAAACTCGTTGGAAGAGTTTAAATCCCAAATTAACGTGTTGTTCGGACTGCCCACGGAAACCATACGATTATTCGCTGAAAATTTTTGCGAAATCCACGATTTGAGGCTTGTACGTGATGATGAGAAAATCTTCCTATCCTGTGAACCCAAACTTGTGCCGAGTGGTAGCGATAGACTGGAAAACGACATACAAAACTTATACATTACCCAAAAGAAAGATTTTACAAAAGACAATTCTGTTTCGGACTGGATAACGCTAAACGTCGGTGGAAAGCACTTCACGACCTCACGAGCTACTCTTCTAGCAAAAGAACCTCTGTCCATGCTTGCTAGGATGTTTGCGAATGACAATAATGTGTACTTGATGAATCCAAGCGCCACAGATGTGAAGGGAGCTTATTTAATAGATAGAAGCCCGGAGTATTTTGAACCTATTCTGAATTATTTGAGGCATGGAGATGTTATTCTGGATAAACATGTCAATCCTAGAGGAGTTTTGGAGGAAGCTGTGTTTTATGGTAGGTAAGGTTATGAATTTATAGAAAACTAGCATCCGCTGTAACTAATTTTGCTGTGGGAATAAGTTGTTTTCCCGGCGCGTTTTATACATATAAACATTTCTCTTGAATTGCTCTATCTATGACAAAACTGCACAATTTTTTTGGGCAGTTTTAGAGATTTCAGCATATGTACATACATACAGATGCAACTTTGCTTCATTTTATACTATGTATCACAGTGGTCCTGCGCCCATACAACAGCGGTCAAAAATACAAAAATTGGAATAAAAGTAGTGTAACTGTTAAAAAAAGCTTTATCATTCAATAAGATTTCCTCGAATTAAAGATAAACCATTTGATGAAAATGTATTGGTGTTTAGTTAATTTAGCACCCACAATTAGTGACAAAAATTCATCCGCATCGATTTCATTTGTGACATAGCCAGTTGCTGAAACGCATATCAAAAATTTCTCAGCATTAGTACCTTTAGCAGCAAACCAGAGGTCAAACACGATCATTCGTGAAAACGAACAATGAATAATATCTTGGCCTACAACAAATAAAGAAATCTTATGAAATTACAATGACAATGTATTTGGACCTCCATAACTAAGACCTTGGGTAATCTTGGGTAAAACTGTTTATTGTATTTAGTGCAACACATTATCAGCTACAAAATTATATAAATAAATACATAGGAATCATATCAAGGGGTACGAGGGGTATCTCAACTAAAAATCTTGAATTCTGAGAGGGTTCAAATATTTTCAAACCAAAATTATCATCTTGTTTGTGAGCATAGTAACAACTAATATAGGGTAAAAATGCTTTTAATTTTACATGAAAATACACTACAAACCTTCTATTTAAATATCCATCCTAAAAAAATATCACTTTTAAACGATATCACTATAAAATCTTACCTTACGTAAAGCGGTAAATTCACAGCGTGATACTATGATAGTTGTTAGCCCGACAATAACCAACTTCGGATGCTAATTAGAACATCATTTTCTTATAAAACATGTGAGTATTTTTATATTTTCTAAAACAACAGGTTATCAACAACTTAAAAAAGGAAAAAAAATGACATTTTAAGAATCACGTTTCTTGACAATTTTGACCTTAGGCGGGACCACTGTGTGTAGTGATGAATAGGTACTTCATTCTAAACTATTAAAATAAACTGCTAATATAGCAACACAAAGAATAAATTACCTGGGTAGCTCTCATTTCTATTTTAGACCTTCATATTTTATGCTTAACCTTTCAGCTGTGACGCCATCTTGGTTTGAAAAGCCTATACTGTGGGTCCGAAATCAGACACTCTCACAGACAGGGGTAAATGCGCCCTTGGGTTCGGAATTTCTTTGATTTCTCTTATTCTAGTTGGAAAACTTGATAAACCTTACTTGAATTGCAATCTTAATTGATTTATCTAAGTAATTCTGCAAAATAATTACTATTGTCTATTGTATATTTAACAATATTTAACAGTAGTAGTAGTACATACTATGGGTACGCAAATTCAACCAATTTTTTCCAAAATGTGATGTAAATTAAAGAATTATTTTGAAATAGTGGGGTAAAACATTTATTAGTAAACATATTTTAATCAATAAAACATAAACAAGCATCTTTGTCATATGATTATTTTCTACTACAACACTTTTAAAATTTCACCTAAAAACCACTACCAACTTTGGTACTTTTTTTAATGTTTTTTTCTTTTACTGAATGCTACAAATGAAATTTAAATAGTAGCGTAGTTTATGGTTAACACATTTCAGCTGTCCCTTCAACCGTACCATTAAAGCAACACGAGATTTACCGCGAAATTCGAACGTACTTTTAGTGCCTGAAATCGGACGCCTCACTGACTAGGGTTTTTCGGAGGCGTCCGATATGGGACGCTTCACAGACGAAGGGCTAAGCTAAACCTTGAAATGACTCATGTATGTGTGTATCTATTTGCAATGTAGGAAAATGGTAAATATTTTGAACTTACATGTATTATTTCATTTCTTGTCCTGTTTCAGGCATAGACTCAATGATACCGTACTTGCAACAACTGATAGAAGAATGCAAGACCAACACGGGCAACCAGCAATCTCTGACACGAATGGACGTGGTACGCTCCATCATCACTACTCCGACCATGTCTGAACTCAGATTCCAGGGTGTCAACTTGGCTGGAGCTGATTTGAACAGGCTTGACCTGCGGTTTATTAATTTTAAGGTTTGTATTCATATGCAGTCAAAGAACCAAAGTTCTCATCTGTTTATTAAATGATTTGTAGAGTTTGGTAGTTGACTAGAAACCCATACATACACCTGTACTTTTGTCCGTCTCTCTGTATGTCTGACCTCGATAAGTTTGTCAGTTGTGCATCTATAGAAATGATAATTCATGTATATTAGCTTGATTGTCCTGTAAAATAATATTTCACACCCAAAATAAAACTATGAAAGTAAGTGTAACAGCAGAATTGAAACAGTTAATTCATTTCTCTTAATAACCTTACCAATAACTAGTATAAAATACAGTTGCATTATGCATTTCTCTGTCTGTCATGGTCACCTCTACCTCCTAAATCACACAATGGATTTTGATGGGGGTAAAATAATTCAGGACGAAGGTTTATATGTGTGATACAAGCAAAAATGTCTTATTCCTGCAAGAAAACAATTAGCAGCACACTGCTGGGTGGGATGTTAGACTTTTAAAATTGAGCCTCACAGACAAGAGGGCAACCACCACACTACGTATACGTACATTCCCTATTAAAGGAGTATTTATAGAGAAAGCCTCACTTGTTATTTCAGTATGCCTGCTTGTCCCGATGCAACTTGAGTGGTGCAAATCTGTCGCACTGCTGCCTGGAGAGAGCTGACCTGTCGCATGCCAACCTGGAGGGGGCCCAGCTGCTAGGCGTGAAGGCCCTGTGTGCCAATATGGAAGGTATTGCTAATTGTACAAACTGTTTTGTAAAGAGATAAAGTAAATACTCATACATACATACATACCTACATAAATCACGCCTTTATCCCTTACAAAGGCAGAGCGTTAACGGCCGTAAAATACGATCGCTATCGCCACGTCTGACAAATATAGGGGGCCGTTTGAGATAATTTGTGTATCACTATAGTGACAGGTTGTCAGCCTATCGCCTAAAAGTTGTAATGCACCTGAAACCCTCAAGTCCCTCAGTCGCCTCTTACGACACCCACGGGTAGGAAATGGGGTGATGCTATTCTAAGCCGACATCACACGGCAAATACTCTTTACTTAGAAAATAGTCTTGTGTTGATTTTAGTAAACTTTTTCGTCATTTCGTTCTTAGTATGTTCATATCTTATCTGTGGTTTTCCAAGATCACCAAATCAATCTTCACTTCTTGTATTGAAAGCAGGTTATTAAAAAAAATCGGTCAAGGTGCTGGAAGCAGCGCAGTGAGGTTATTTATCAGCCCTTCTTGTAACAACTCCTAAGCCCACAGTCACACCATTGGGAATGGTGGTTTTATATGGTTGATTATATTTTTCCAGGTGGCAACTTAAAAGGCTGTAATATGGAAAACCCGGCGGGCTCTAGGGCCGTTATGGAGGGTGTTAATTTAAAAGGTATCAGCTTTTTCTTTTATGCTTTAATTACCTGTTCAACATAATATTTTACTATTTTTGGGATCATAAATAAAATCTGCTAAATAGCTCATAAACTTAATCTGGAATTAAATAATGATGTAGAGTCTGATAATTAATAAGAAAGTAGAGACTGATAAATAGCATATTTTCTGGTTTTGGGTAGAATTTATTGTCTTACGTATATTTTGCATTTTGTTTATTATAAACTTAACATTCCAATTTCCATGTAACTTGGAAACTATCACAGGAATATTTTCATGCTATTTAGGCAAGTTATTTTCATACAAAATCATTATAAAACAACTTCAACTGTCTAGTCTGTAAAATAAACATAATCGTGGTGATAATCCCGTAAATACTAATAATTTAAGTGTTGTGAACAACCGCGAAAATCTCAAAACATATAGAACCCTGTGATGTTTGTGACCTTGCAGCAAATGCACAGGAAAATGGACCTTCTGTCATACTATTTGCTCCAAGGTCACAAACGTCACAGGCAGGGATCATCCTTTATTTTACAGACTATAAATATAACAAACATTTCTTTCGAATTCCATGTAAATTGATCGCTAGCATATCCCGGGAATATTTTCATGCTCTAAAGAGATCATACGAAATTATCAAGCGATCCTATAACTCCTGTCTCATGCAGGTGCCAATCTGGAAGGCAGCAACATGGCTGGTGTCAACCTGCGCGTGGCCACGCTGAAGAACGCCAACCTCCAGAACTGTGATCTCAGGGCCGCTGTGCTGGCCGGGGCTGACTTGGAGGTAGGCAGTAATGTAAATTGCTATTTGCTGTATCATTCTAAAGTGTAAAAATACTGCTTGTATTTTAGGGGGTAAATTAATCCATAAAACAGAACAACTTTCGTGAAGAGCATATTGGTCGAAAAATTAATAAATCTTTGGACCTCCCATACAAATTAACTGTGACGGCTGCGTCGGCTAGTGTATTTTGTATGACCAATTGACCACTCCAATTTTAGTTTCATATTTCGCCCCAGTTCGGTATTTCGACATATATTTCGACTAAATTGGGATCTATGTCTGGCTGTGCTGTCTATTATGATCTGACCGGGAAGCCTGGAAAAAAAAGATGCGAGGTATCAGCAGTGGGACATTGAAAATCTTGATTTTTAAGCTAGAAACTTTTTCTTTTTCAGAGCTGCGACTTATCCGGCAGTGATCTCCACGAGGCAAACCTGAGAGGTGCAAACCTGAAGGATGCTGCCTTCGAACTCATGTTGACCCCACTGCATATGTCCCAAACTATAAGATAGACTAGGTCTATGGGACACTGAAGCCAAAACCTTTTTGGAGAGATCACTGAGCCTTCTCCGTGAGACTGTGGGCGAAGCTACCTTGTTCAGGAGTTGAGCATTGGGGGCATTCCACGAAAAAGTCAACTTTTGCCGTACATGCCTCGTTATGCTTATGATAAAAAATTCCAGTATCTCTATATGACCTAAAGCTTTCAAGTTAATGTTAAAACTGACGAAACTTTACGAAATCTTTGTATCATACACGGAAGAATTAGAAATCAGGGCGTCAAGTAACGAACATTTTCATTGCTATACAATGAGGAAACGATGTTAGCATTTTGGATGGCTTGCCTCGTAAATTTGTAAATAGTTGGTATTTAGTTTTAACATACATACATATAACACGCCTTTATCCCTTGCGGGGTAGGCAGAGCGTTAACGGCCGTAAGAATAAGGCCACTAACACCACGTCTGACATTTTTGAGGACTGTTTTCTAAGGTTGTTTCAGAAAACATGTGTATCACTATAGTGACAGGTTGTCAGCCTGTCGCCTAAAAATTGTAATACACCAACACTCTCGAGTCCCTAAGTCGCCTCATACGACACCCATGGGAAGGAAATTTAGTTTTAAAGCATTATTTATTGTATTATAAAGTACTTTTTTTTACAAAATAAAGCCAAATATATTCATAATCATGCTTCATACATAATGTAATTCGTATTTATTAACATATTTATTGTATACGTAGGTAATTTATCATTATCATCTTCAGCCCACATCCTTCCAGAACAGGGCATAGGCCGCTTCTCTGTTGACCCAATTTTATTTTTGTACTTAATTATTTTGTAAATAAAGTTTAATGTTACCTAAGTGACTTGTCTTTTTATTACACCTACTAACTCACTTAATACTCCCATTATGAATTTTGTTAGCCACATGGAAAACTAGTTTCAATAAGTAGCTACCATGGGTAGCTACCTACGAAAATCGCTTTCGGATCTTGCACAAGACCAAGCAAGATATAAAAAATCATTATTATGATCTTTTAATTACCAACACGGTTACCAAACCAACTAAATTAAATCGAAACTGATATCACAGGCATACTGTTATCTCAATAAAAATCGGGACCCAAAGAGAATATAATAAAACTAGCGTTCGGGACCCTCGATAAAAGTAATTTACCCCCTAATACTTAAAAATTTTAATGCTACTCAAATGAGTTGGAGGTATTGCGAAATCTAATCCAAAACGGGAACGGGAAGCCTAAAGAAATTTTGTTGAATTGAGTAAATAAGGCAAGGCAGTTCAAGGACCACGGCGCCACGCTTAAATAGAAGTACAAATAAAACCACTGTTTGAATTTAGCGCTCATTGCCATGCTTCCTACACACAATTACAACGCTATAACTGTTTCAAACTAGGGAGATTAAGGAGATTAACAAATATTTTGTTTCTTTCTAAAAATCTACTTTTTTTAATTTCTAAACTTTATTGTTAATTTCTAAATAACTGTTTCGACGGGAAATAAACAGATCTTATGGTGCGTTTCCATGCTTGCCAATACTTGACAAGCATCCACAAGGTACAAGCGACCACAAATTTCGCTTGGTATTTGGAAGTCGTTTACACGCTTGTGAATGCGTCAGTCTGCTACGTACATCCAAGCATGGCGGACACCGAACTTGTATCGGCTATTACGTTTATGGTTAACGTCTTTGGGGTTCCAGATACATATTTTGGTCTGGTAATATTCCAAAAACAATAAACTCTCGTCGTTTGACCAGCCACTCATTTTGTAATCCGACAGAACTAAATGTACGTGCGTTCGTCGCGAGGTCACAGCGCAGCGGCTACTAATTACGCCAACGTGTAAACGCGTCGCAAACGCTTGCCACAAGCGCCCTTTGATCTGTGTCCAAAAACCGACACTCGACCGGATCAGATACAAGCGTCTACAAGCTCACGCAAGCCAAGCAAAACGCCCTCTTTACACGCTTGTGCTTGTGAACGCTTGCCGAGCCTTGGCAAGCGTGGAAACGCACCATTAGCCATAGACATAGATAACTTTTTAGAAAAACCGGTAATTTACCAAAACACTTTTGTCAATGAAAACATACCAGTTTTCTGCGTCAATGTTGGCACCCTTGAATTTTGCGTCGTGAAGTTGGTGGCATTTGTTTTTTATTCTTGTTCTATTTTTGTACGTGACGGTTCCGTCCGGCGGATTAGATTTTATTTCCTAAATAAAATTGATGATTTTCGTGTAAATCATCGAAATAACTCTTGAATTCCTCCCGATTGCAGTAAATCTTCACGATGCAGAACGGAGAAGAAGTGCCAGCGGCCACTGAAACCAGTAAGTTACACATTTGTTGTCAAAAATTGTCGAACAACAATCATTATTCCACTGTTTTCTTTGATATTTTGTTACCGAAGCGGCTTCCATGGTGCGTGAAATCTTGTTTGCGAGTTTCCGCGATAATTTTCATCGTGGTTTTCGAAGTACCCACATCTTGTTGGAATCGAATTCGATGAAAATTCTCGTGGAATGCGTTTCAATAATTCAGAAGCGCAATCAGAATTTCACTTGTATTTGGTAGTTTCGTGCATGATTTATTCGTATTTAGGTTTACAATAAGTAAAAATGCTGTAGGTAGATCAATTAGAGTGAAACGTGAGTCACATTCCTGAGCACTGCCTACTGAAAATGCCATGCATTTATTGGCCTGTGAATCCGTCTACTTCGTTTCATAATTCCCTGGTACTCGCGGCTAGTGTATAGTTTATAAAACTCACTGGAAAAGCTAGTTTAGTTACCATGTCATATCACTTCACCTGTTTTCTAGTCTACCTTCATATAAAATTGTGTGAAGAGGTCATGTTCGCTTTGTTCCACTACCTACTTGCCTATACATTTTAGACTATACCTACTATGGTATGCACTGAATCATCAAACCGAAGGCCTTTCTGCTTAAAATTTATAACTTACTTTGACCACTACCAATATTACTATAAAAAACAAATTTACTGAGCACTTTATAAAACCTTTCTACAAAATTATTATTAAAAAAAGCATACCATGATCTCTAAAACCTTTCTCAGTTACTCATACTTATTTGCTTCTACCCTACCAAGCCGGCTCAGTCAATGCAATGTGATAAAAATTTACTTGTTATCATAAACTATTACCAACAGATTTCAACTGACCAAGCTAACTAATAGCTAATTCCTATGCAATCATTTGGTTGTGTCTAGTTCTTTCTCAAGTCTCCATAGTCAACCAAATCATGCTTATCTTAATCCAGATGCTTTTTAGGTTGGTAAACTGTCAAATGCAGGTGAATGAACTTATCTTAGCAAAATGAAGAAAATTTCATTGTACATGCCAATTGAGTAAACTGGCAAAATAAATCTAGTCAGCCACATGTATTTGCACCCGAAGAAAAGGATTATGAGTTGTTCATACAATAAAACTGCTATAATTTGAACACAAAAATGTTAACTTGTAGAGGATAATTCATTTGCTTGATTCAAACTGACGTGAACAATACAAATAATATGGTATATGAACAATATAAGTAGTATGTATTCAAGTGTAATGTTACCTACTATTGATGCTATTGTTTACTACATGTCTACATAGAAGTAGATTCCGTGCATTTCTTTCTTATCAAGTGGGACACCAAGTCATTTAACAACTTGTTGGGTACATACTTTAAAATGTTTGTGTGAAAAATACCCCCAATGGAGGGAGGCCCATGTCCAGCACTGAATTTTTAAGGTTTTTTACTTATTTGGGTTTGATATTATCAACCAGCATGTAGATGCTTTCATAGGTAACTCTTCTACAAGAGTTACCTATGAAAGAGATCTACTTATGATATGAATATTGTTTTTTTTTTTCTTAATTAATGTATTGAACACCATTTAAGTTGACATCATAAATAGCCAATTGCAGAAGATAAGAATACTCTATTTGCACACAAAACAAAACATTTTACACAGATTAGGTAAACATAGTACTTACTGATAGTGTAAAATTAAGTGGCGAAATTGCTTATAATGCACTCTTTTTCAGGCAATTTTTAAGGAGTTGTGAATATAATAATTTGGACCTGGGTAAATAAATAAATATCCTGGACAATTCACACAGCGCCATCTAGCCCCACGTTACATTAGGATCTTAAAATTGAACATACATAGACACAAAGACATTAAATTCTAAATGCAAACTATGTTTTCTTAGATAATGATATAGTTACCTATTTGTTGGTAAATAGATAGGCACTGTTATCATTATTTTAATGCTGATGATGATAGATAGGCAAGTAAGAAGTCATTCATACATGATAATAAAAGATAGGAACTTATTAGTTGCTAATTTAACTATCTGTATATGACTGAAGTTCTCAATGATTATTTATATTTGTGTTTTGTTTAGTTATTATCAAATTATTAATGAAAATCGGTTTAGTAGTTTTTGCGTGAAGGAGTAACAAACAAAGAAACATGAGTGATTCTCGCATTTGGTCCGGATTTGGCCATTTTTCGAAAAAAAAAAAATTTTTTGCTATTAGGGCTACAATTTTTATAAATGTGATACGTATTTGCCTTTTTAATAATATTTTTCGAAAGGCACTCATGTGGGATAATTTTCAATAAAGTTATGTAAAGGATGGTAATGAAGCCAAGGATGGAAATGAAAAGTACATGGATAATAATGAAATATGACCCCACCTCTACCTCACTGACTCCACTACAGAGGAGATGTCCGATCCTACGGTCAGGCTAATGCTTCCTACCATGTCTTACGCCTCCATTGCAGCCCCTGGACATCATCCCTGCGCCTCCGGACTATGTCTGCTTGGTTATTCATAACAATTCTAGGTATAAAAGTTGAAACTAAATCATTTTTCGTAAGAAATATGGGTAGAAATATGAAAATGGTACTTAAAAAAGCATTTTTCTTCATATTTGTTCATTACCATCCGTCCAAATTGGGCCAAAATGGACGGAAATGAGTAGGATGGAAATGAGGTTTCGACAGTTTTTTTCAAATTCTCACGATACCTAGATGTCTCAAAGTTATGACACGAAATGGATAAAAGTATAAAGAAATGCTATTGTTATATATAGAAAGAAAATATTAAAAGAGAACAGTTAATATAATAATCACTGGATGGTAATGACCTCTCACCTGTGACAAAACCAAAATTTAAGTGCGAGAATCAAAATTTAACTTTCTACGAACGTTTTCACGGAGCCACCTCCAGTCAGATGGTTTGGCTGACTTGCAAGGAAGGGGCTTGTGGAGAAATCAACGTCTTTAGCAGGCTTATTTAAGGATAAAACTTGATGTCAATTCTCGCGGACGGGAATGAAGGATTTCGTGTGACAAAAATATAATGTTGATTCTCTCTAGGTTTCATTCAGTATTATTGCTTGAACTATTTATTGTGCATAAGCTATCTTCATTGATGATCGGAAAACAGGAAAACATTGTGAAGTTTATCGTATAAATGGCTTGATATGATTATTTTAGTGTAAGATGAACTGAAAATCACACGGATGGAAATGAGATTTTACCTATCGAAAGTTCGATAACTAATTTTTGAGAAAACTTGAACCAAATATCGATCCTGCCACATTTTTTTATTTTTATTAGTGACCTTTTCGGATATAAATAACTTTCGATTTATTTGTTTTCATACCAATTTGATGCCTGCACACGAAATCCGGACCAAATGCGAGAATCACTCACATACAAACTTTCGCATTTATAATCTTAGTAGGATAATACATGCTGGAAAACGTCTGCCCACATATGCCGTGTGATGTCGGCTTAAATAGCATCACCCCACATCCTTCCCGTGGGTGTCGTAAGAGGCGACTAAGGGACTCGAGAGTATTGGTGTATTACAATTTTTAGGCGACAGGCTGACAACCTGTCACTATATATACTAATGATACACATGTTTTCTGAAACAACCATGGAAAGCAATCCTCAAAAATGTCAGACGTGGCGAAGGCGACCGTATTCTTACGGCTGTTAACGTCCTGCTTACCCCGCAAGGGATAACGGCGTGATATATGTATGTATGTATGGGAAAACGTCTTATACTCATGGGTTTGGCAGCGGGTGCAACTGCAGGGCGGGTCGCTAATGATGACTAGTTTGATAAAAATCTTCTAAGCACGTGTTTTATCCACCAGTCAAGAAGCCGGAAGAGGTGACGAAGCAGTCCTTCCGCCAGAAGGTATGGCGCCACTTGGAGACCAACGGGCTGGCCATGTTCCCGCGTCCAGTCTACAACCGCATCCCCAATTTCAAGGTAGGTGAACTTTTCTTAGTATGCATAGAAGTACTTAAAATGCAAGTTAGAAATTGGAGATATGTCTGCATCGGCCGGGGATTGAACCCGAGACACATGGTGCCGCCCCACTGCTGTGCCACTGGGCTACCGATACCTCTATCGACCCTTGGCAAATTTTTTATTTCTTAGTTTTCCTTGAAGCGACGATGATTTGCAATGGAGTTTGAGTGGGTCACATCGAGCATAGAGCCGATGGATAGTGGAGTTCTAGAGTGAAAACATGCCCCTGCAATTGTAGCATTGAAAGCCCTCTAGCTCGACGATGACTTAAAGATGGCGCCTGGTAGCGACTGGATGGCGAAGACGGGTTATCGTGCCTTATGGCATACCCTGGAGGAAGCCTAGGTCCAGCATTGAAGTGCTATAGGCTCATGTGATGTGGGTGTTCGAGATAGACGAGGTATTGGTACCATTATGTTCAATTATTATCGAGACGAAGCTCGTCGTACTTGATGCCGATCTTATGAAGTGGACTGAGTGGGATTTAGATCGAAAGAAGTGGAAGACCGCAGGGGAGGCCTTTGCCCAACAGGACCTGGCAGGCTCGTGCCTCAAAGGTCCGGGCACCCGTGGGCCCTAGATTCAAAAACGTACCAACATAGTAACAATAAAAAGACCTATGGCCTATGCAACGAAACTACAGGCTACAATTCTTCAGGTGAAATTCGAAGTACATTGCGTGGCCGGTAGGACACCATAAAACCAGGATTTTTGACCCGCTACGCAATGTACATCTAATTTCACCTGTAGAATTTGTAGCCTGTAGTTTCGAAAAACGAGGGACTAGTTTAGCAACGATTTTCTTTTATCCACAGGGTGCCCCAGACGCGGCCGCTAAGTTGGCAGAACTGGAGGTGTTCAAGAACGCCAACACGGTGAAGGTGAATCCTGATAAGCCGCAGGAGCCCGTCAGGTAAGGAAACTTTTCCGTATGTCCATGCTGATGTCATTCCAAAGCAGGCAAGCCGCAGCAGATACATAGAAGAGATGGCGTATGAGGTTTTTTTATAGGAAATTAGGTGAAGCTAGCGCGCGGAGTTGAGGGGAGCGCACCGGCAGTACCGGCAGTAATAGCACAAAATAAATACTGGCTCGCGCCATAAATGTCTATTTTGTGGTAATAATGAGAAGTAACTTGAACTAGAATCTGTGACGTCAGGACATGACTACATTGACGGTAAATAGGCAACATTGCTTACGGCTGGTTTTTTGTGTTTGGTTTGTGTTGTGATGAAACGCTTATCCGTAATTGGGTAGGTGAAAACATAAAACTGTTAAAAATACTACATACTCCATTTAAAGTTTAAGAAAATATTCAAAGTTTGTATTAATAAACAGAAAAATATTATAAAAGTTAGTGTTTTGACGCCATCCAAACTAGAGAGATTATCTCTTCGTATTTTCTTATTCTTATTTTCTTATTCGTATTTTACTTTGTCCAACCAAACAAGTTTTCAAGGTTTTATTCCAGTTGCATTTTGCATGCCGTGTGATGCCGCTTAGTCGCTTTTTACGACACCCACGAAGTGGGGTGATGTTATTCTAAGCCCGCATCACACGGCGCGTATCACATCTATTACGCGTTGGCCCAACATAGGAAATTTGGCTGGTTAAAAAAAAGTCAACAGTTAGGTCAACAGTCCCATTCCGCACACCTACACGAAATGAATAGTTGTAAGAATAGAATCTGTTGCTACTGAATCACGTCTCTATTACGAATTTTTCGTTTTAAACTTCGTAAAATGAAGTTCTACTGTTAGTTTGCAGAAATGAATATATCAAGCACTAGTAGCCCGCTCAGCGGATGCACCCGCTGTACCTCATTTTCCCTTGGGAATAAGTTGTTTCCTGGCAAATGTTTCATATATAGATCTTCCTCTTGATTCACTCCAGCATCCATTACCCTCCTTATCCTGATCTCTGTCGAGGTCGGCTACCTAACCTAGAGCATTTGATTCACTCCATCTATTTTTAAAAAGTGCATCAAAATGTGTGGTGCAGTTTCAAAGATCTAAGCCTACAAACGGTGAGAGTCTTTAAACTGAACTGAAATTATCTATCTAACCTCGAATGTACGATACATTCCTTTATTGCGTGGTCAAAGGACTTAAAAATATAACTGTTAACTTATCGCGTATATAAGTTTAGTTTATATCGTTGGGCGCGCATGCTAGACTGATTACCTTTATGCTTGACTGATACCTTACCTAACACATTCCTATCGGCATGTAGCCCGCAACTTGCGTTATGTAAAACGCTGCTTTTCTAGCTGTGGAGTATTTTTCAGCATTCTACGCAGTGCCTTTAACAGATCGAAAGCAAAAATCATTTAAGCTAAATAGTGTGCCAACAATCAGATTCTCTTCCGCTAAATAAAGTAACTCTCTATGTAGGTAGGTCTCTCTATGCCTACTTTTTTGTGGACTCTACGATTACGGCCCCGGGGCCATCAAATCTACGCCGAACGGCTTGGTGGGGAGCAACAGCTCACCCGAAAAATTGAATGGTTGTTCAAACAACCAGCCTAATCACGCCCGTGGATCGAGACTGGGCGATGGATTTGTTCTGGGAAGAAAGGATCGGACTGATCTCTGCCTGCTAGGTAGTTTCCACTGCGATAATTTCAAGGTTTAATTTTGCGTTCAATCCGCCATTCATTCAATTTTAATATAGCCAACAACCTTGAAAAACAATCCTCAAAAATGTCAGACGTGGCGATAGCGACCGTATTGTTACGGCCGTTAACGCTCTGCCTACCCCGCAAGGGATAAAGGCGTGATATATGTATGTATGTATGTATGTTAATATAGCCAGTATCATTCGCGCTGCTGAGACGAATCTCTCATATGTCAACATTGTACCCCATGTTATGAAGCTACAGGCTACATGTCTACAGGTAAAATTCGATGTACATTGCGTAGCTGATGGGTCCTTGTATGACCAGAATTTTTAACCTGCTACGCAATGTACTAAGAATTTTACGTGTAGCCTTATAGCTTATAGTTTCGGGGCACTGGCCATTTGACTGTAGTCGGTGAAAAAGAATTTTCTACATATAGTAGTTTGGCCAGAAAGAGATTAATTAAAATGGAACTAAAATGTTATATGAAAAATAGTTAAGCGTTATCTGTCAGATTTGACAAATCGCGAAGAAACTGGCGCCCTCATTTTTTATCTACTCTTTCAATAATCAAAATCAAAAATCATTTCAAAAAGTAGCATGCTTTACTAAGGTACCTTATTTTAATATAAAGATATATTTTCGAATGACTTTGTCACTGGGTCTTCAACTTGCACCCAAACGTAACTTGACCCACTAACGAGACGATAACCCGTGATTACATACATAACACATCGCATACACAACATTGCTGTACCAATACCGGGTATATAGCTCATTCGCTTAGATAATGTCGCGACCAGCGTAACTTGACCTCAATGCTTCATACACGCACATACGGGCACGTACTGACAGTTTCGCTGGTCGTGACACTATGTGAGCGAATGAAGTATACCAAAAATAATTTCAGGCACGATTAGACCATAAACTGAACAACTTTTTCTATGGAAGCTATGTTGATAAACGAGAGAAAGATTTCGCCCCCTTATACAAAATTCTCGATTTTTTTTATGGGAACTCGAAATGGTTTTTCGCTTTCTAACATAGGCTTTAACAAAAGCGAAATCACAATTTAAACGTCACAAAAAAATGGAATTGAATTGAACATTGGCTCTATTGTAAAAGTTGTTCAGTTACATGGTCTGATCCTGCCGGCTAAGTTTTTGAACCGTACCTTACACCCTGTATATCTACAACTACCGGTAGCATATCTATGTTTATTTTGTTTTGATACAGCACGCATGTTGCACTACTTAACTACATACATTCTTATTTCATTTCAACATTACTTGGATAGAAAGATTTATGTTTGATGAGAGAAGTAATGCATTTTTTGTTTTATTGGCGATGGCGGCCGATGTGGCTGAGTAGTGCAATAGCAAATGCTAGGTACACATGGTTCCGGGTTCCATTCTCGGTAGGTCATTAAGAGAGTTTGTATTATTATTTTTGATGTGAATTTGTTCCCAGTCTGTTTAGGACATTGTAGGCTGAACCACCTGAGTGTAGTAAAAGAGAGATAGTTCCGTGTTTCGAAGGGCACGTTGAGCCGTCTGTCGCGGTTGCTGCCTATGATAAGTAGGTAACATAGATAGAGGTGGTCGTTAACAACCATGTTAGATGCTACTAGTAGCAGTCGGTTGAAAAACCCTGACACCAGGATTCACTGGGTCGTGAGACGAAAAGAAAGCACGCGGCATGTGCTGTAAAGGTCAGGATTCCATCCCGGCACCATACGGCGGGGCGGTGCTGAATCCAACTCAATTTAACACCTAAAATTCGTCGATTCGTCCGCAGATTAAGTGAAGTAAAAAATATCTCGCTGCTGAATGCGATTGTTCCGCTTTCGCGAGTTCGCCGTCTTAAGTGACACGAAGATATTCCATTATTCCACGCTTTTTGTGCGCTAATGCAATCGAGATGACTTTTGTTTTGGACATAGATCACGCCGTGTGCTGGCTTCGAATAGCATCACTTGAATTCTACCCGCGGGTGTCGTAAAATGCGACAAAGGGATTCGTTATTCAGGGAATGGGCAGCCGCGTTCCCTGTGAATTAATATTATGCACTACGCTCGCCTATCCGCTTGCCAAGCGTCGTGAGTAATTAAAAACCCTCGATTTTTTTTTTTATGTTATTAATATGGGGAGGCCCATGTCCAGCCGTGGACTGTTGTGGCTGTTAAGGTAAGGTATACATCACGCTTATCCTCTTGCGGTATAGATAGAGCGTAAACAGTCAAATTGTAACGTCTGACAAATATTTAAGGGGTATTTCAGAATGGATAAGGGAGATAAGAATGTATGCCTACTTTGCAGAACTCACGCCTCAGTCTCCTACAGGGTAGGCATAGTTTACTGCCCTAAAAGCAGTTTGCCATTACGTCGCCTAGACATTTTATTTTGTTTATATTCGTAGTGAGAAAAATCATACATTTTTTTATTTGCATAATTTACTTGGTCCCGTGAACAATCGTATTGAATTACAAATTGATTTGAATACATTAGCTGTGCGGTACGCATTCTTTCCATCTTGTAAATAGGTAAACAAGCAAATCTAAGTATGCACTGTTCTTTGTAAAAGCGTAGTGTCTCAGCCACAGACCAGATACCTAGAAGAGATGGCGTATGACGTTTTCTATTAGATTAGATAGAGAGAGAGAATTGGGTGAAGCCAGCGCGCTGGGGTGAGGAAAGCGCACCGGCAGTCCCGCCAACCAAAAGTGAGTAGTATTTGAACTTAGAATCTGCGACTTCAAGGCTATATACCATCAGTACCTAGGCAACATTGCTTACGGCTAGGGATTAGGGGCTTGGGTATATAGGGGCTTAGGTATAGCCTGGTATAGCCCTAAGTGGGCCCTAAAACCAAAAAGTCAAGTACAAGAATTCCGTGGATAAAAACAGAAAACTGTAGGATTCAACTGTAAAAAAACCGACACTACTGTTAATTAACGACTGATGTGGGGCAGTAGTAGTGCGACTGCCTGCCACGCAAAGGTTCCGGGTTTTATTCTGAGGACACATTGGCGTAGGTCCCTGTCAATAGCTTGCTACTAGTAGCAGGCGCTTGAACAACGCTGACACAAGGGTTCATAGGGTGGTGCCCCACATGAAAAAATAAATTGTTAATTAATTTTTCCTGTATTTTAATTCCAGAGTGATGTGCCTGGAACAGCACAAAACCCTTTACGTGCCGGTGCCGCGCCTGCAGAACGGTTTTCTCAACCGCCTGGAGCTGCCGGAGGGTGAGACCGGACCGGCCGCCATCCGCAAGGCCGTCTCCCGCAATGGCATGGAGACTTACGGCAAGCCCATAGGTAAGCCAAAAGGGAGAAATACACCAACAATTACTCAACAACTTCAAACAAAAACTCCACATTTGGATCTGGGCCGTTGTACAAGATGTTTTATTCACACGGAACCCTGCTGTCCATTCCCTGGATGGATTTATCCCTTATCGTGCACGTTCTGTCGACTTCCCGATCGGTCTACTTTTCTGATTAGTCTACTTTCGCAGTCGGTCTACTTTCCTGATTAGTCTACTTTCGCAATCGGTCTACTTTCCTGATTAGTCTACTTTCGCAATCGGTCTACTTTCCTGATTAGTCTACTTTCGCAATCGGTCTACATCCCGCTCGGTCTATTTTCCCGATCAGTCTACTTTGCTGATTAGTCAACTTTCGCAATCGATCTAATTCCCGATCGGTATACTTTTTTCGCAATCGGTCCATATCCCGATCGGTCTATTTTCCCGATCGGTCTACTTTGCTGATTTATCTACTTTCGCAATCGATCTATTTCCCGATCGGTATACTTTTTTCGCAATCGGTCCACATCCCGGTCGGTCTATTTTCCCGATCGGTCTACTTTGCTGATCAATCTACTTTCGCAATCGATCTAATTCCCGATCGGTATACTTTCCAGATTAGTCTACTTTCGCAATCGGTCTACTTCCCGATCGGTCTACTTTCCATCCGTATCACCTATTGTCAAAATTGCAATAGGATTTTGTTGCTACACAAATGGAAGTCAATGCCTTCAAATTATTCTCTACAAATAACACAAAATTATAAAAGAAGTTTAGTGAACATGATAATAATACTGAAACACTTGTACAAATATTACGAAAAGAATTCATTTACATTGTATTCAAACCTGTGTTTGAACCAGTTCGACCGAACTTCGAGGAATTGTGTAAATGATTTTCCATATTGTATAACTATCACCCGACAGCATTACCTTCTCGAATCTTCTGACATCTACTGAAATTCAGAACATCTTACCTAAATTGCACACGAGATTTCACTACAAAATTTGCTTATAGTAGCTATGATCTATCTCTGAGCGCCTCATCGTTCTGAATAGGATTCGGAATTCATTTCGGAGTCGAAAGTTTGTTCATTCCCTTGATGGTTATTCCTTAGTCGGTTTTTGCGACACCTACGGGTAGAACTGGTGTGATGCTATTCTAAGCCGGCAACACACGGCTCAATGGCACCCTTGAATTATAAGATTCGAATAAGTAATCTCATCAGTTCCGTTGCCTTATCCCGTTTCTCTGTCGGGGTCGGCTACCTAATCTGGGGTGCATTTGACGTGGAACCAATCTGAGGTGGATTTGACGTGGAATCAAGTTTATACTCAGAACGACTGCCATCTGACCTCTGCAACCCGAAGGCTAACCTGGCTCGAATCCTAGGTTAAGTCACTTTCAAATATCATCTGAATTCAAATTTTATTTGAATGTGGGTTTCATCACGATGTTTTTCTTTCACCGTAAGAGCAATCGGTAAATATACGCGAGTAAAACACATTGGTACATGGTGAGGATCCAACTCGGGTCTCACGATTGTAAGACCGATGCCTATCCACTAGGTAATAAGTAATCTATCCTAATAATATAACTGGTAACATTTTTTTATCACAGGTATTGAAGACACCGTATCTCTGGACCTGGTTGTGATGGGATCAGTTGCCGTCTCCAAGGAGGGCTACAGGATCGGCAAAGGCAGAGGTAAGATCATCAAATATTTGTCCTTGAATAAAGTTAAATCTTACATTATTTAATATAATTGAAAATAATAAAAAAAATCATGTAACTCTGAGCTACGCTAGAAAGTGAACCAGTAAATTTTTAAATATCGCGGCTGTTTACACTATTTATAGTTATTACTTTAACGGGTTCTGACCGACGAAATTATAAATACAACTAATTGGATGCAACTCCTATTAAAAATAAGAAGAAATTGATTTTATCTTTTTAATTGTCGCGATTCTATTGGTTCTTTTTCTAGTTATCTATTTAAAATTACCTACAGGCTTAGTTTCAAAACCTCGCCTGTAAGTTAAACTTACAGGTCGTGTTTTTTGTCAGTAGTGACCTACTTTCAGAGCATGAGATATGTAAAAGGTATGATTTTATGTTTCCGCAGGCTACGGCGACCTGGAGTTCGGTCTGATGATGCACATGAAGGCTGTGAACCCTCACGCGCTGGTGGTGACCACGGTGCACGACTGCCAGGTGTTCGACTCCCTCCCCGCCGAGCTGTTCGGCGCGCACGACGTGCCCATCGACATTATCGTCACACCCACGCAGGTAAAGTTTCGTGTCTTCAAAATACACACAAAATCTCACGCAATTATACCCTCATTCGTATTTCGTGATTCACGCCCTATTCCTTTCTCCTTAATCATGTTCACTCTTTCCCTCAATTACACTTTGTTTTTTTCCTCATTCTTGCTTCCTCGTTCCCTCAATCATGTTCTCTCGTTCCTTCCTTTCCTTCATTCATACACCCTCGTTCCGTCTTCTTCCATTCCGTCAATCATGCACCCTCATTCCATCAGTTCCCTCTAGTATTCTCCCTTTTTCCTTCAATTTTGCCCCCTCGGTCCCCTAATCATGTTCCCTCGTTCCCTCCGTTTGGTGGTGACCACGGTGCAGGACTGCCAGGTGTTCGACACCCTTCCGGCTGAGCTGTTCGGCGCGCACGACTTGCCCATCGATATTATTGTCACACCCACGCAGGTAGTTTCGTGTCTTCCAAATACACACAAAATCCCACGCAATTGTGCCCTCATTCGTATTCCGTTATTCACGCCATATTCCTCCCTCGTTCGCTAAATCATGCTCATTCTTCGTTTAAATACGCTTGTTTTTTCCTCAGTATTGCCCCTCGTTCCTTTCGTTCCTTCATTCATACACCATCGTTCCTTTAATCATAATCCTTCGTTCCCTTAATCTTGTTCTCTAGTTCCCTCAATCATGTCCTCTCGTCCCCTCAATCATACTCCCTAGTTCCTTCCGTTCCCTCAATCATACTCCCTAGTTCCTTCCGTTACCTCAATCATACTCCCTAGTTCCTCCCGTTCCCTCAATCATACTCCCTAGTTCTTTCCGTTTCCTCAATCATACTCCCTAGTTACTTCCGTTCCCTCAATCATACTCCCTAGTTCCTTCCGGTCCCTCAATCATACTCCCTAGTTCCTTCCGTTCCCTCAATCATACTCCCTAGTTCCTTCCGGTCCCTTAATCATACTCCCTAGTTCCTTCCGTTCCCTCAATCATACTCCCTAGTTCCTTCCCTTTCCTCAATCATACTCCCTAGTTCCTTCCGTTCCCTCAATCATACTCCCTAGTTCCTTCCGTTCCCTCAATCATACTCCCTAGTTCCTTCCGGTCCCTCAATTATTCTCCCTAATTTTTATGCTACTTCGTAAACTGGAACACCCACCTAGACAACAATCTAAACAAGGCCTGCATCGCGTTTTGGCAGTGCCGCAAGATGATCGGCAAGAAAATCATCCTGTGGTTGTACAAAATGGTAATCCGCCCGATGGTGTGCTACGGTGCACTAGTATGGTGGACTAGGTGCAAGCTCGCGACAGGTATGAATAAACTACAAAAATTCCATAGATTGGCTTTCATGGCAATCACGGGGAGCATGAGAACAGCCCCGACTGCTGCCCTGAAAGCTATGCTGGATCTGCCACCGCTCCACCTGTTTGCCAAGCAGGAGGCAGCTGCTGCTGCGGTAAGGCTCAATTCTCTGAAACTCTGGCGAAACAACAACACCCCACATACCAGCATCTTAAATGAAGCGCATGCAGACCTGCCATTACTCGCAGCTGTAGGTGACAGGATCCCAAAACAATTTATATTTGATAAAAAGTATAAAATACAACTGCACGAAGACGACTTATACGAGGGCCTTACCCCAAAAGAGCTTAGGATCTTTACGGACGGCTCTAAGACAAAGTCTGGTACAGGATCCGGTGTTTTCTCGGAGGACTTCAACATCAGACTCTCTACGCCACTGGGAAGCCACAACTCAGTCTTTCAAGCTGAATGTTTGGCGATATCGGTAGCCGCAACAGCCATAGCTGCCAGGGAAGTGAAAGGTCATTCTATCCGAATACTCTCAGACAGCATGTCTGTACTGCAGGCACTGAACAGTCATGTAATAACCTCAGGGCTAATATACGAATGCCACCAACGGTTAATGGAGGCATGTCAACACAACCAAGTAAGGTTACAAAGGATCAAAGGACACAGCGGCTCTAGGGGCAATGATGCTGCGGATGAACTGGCCCGAAGAGGATCGGACACCATAGCCTACGGGCCGGAACCGATCATACCTATCCCGGTAGGCAAAATCCGCTCCCTATTAAGAGAACGCACCAAAAACGAACATAACACACACTGGACCGGCTTAGAAGACTGCAGGCAGGCTAGAGAAGCCCTGCCGACAATATCTAGCCGCCTATCCAAGAAGTTGCTCCGACTGAAGAAAACCCAACTTCGTATGGTAACCAGCGTCATAACCGGTCACGGTCACTTCAACAAACACCTCTCAGTCATAGGTGTTACTGACAGCCGCCTATGTAGGGCATGTATGGAGGAAGAGGAAACAGCCGCCCATGTGGTGTTACACTGCAAAGAGGTGGCAGCATACCGGGCAAAATACCTCGGAAACCCGAGGTCAATCCCCGAGGTACTCAGTGATTTGGTAGGGTTACTGGGCTTCCTTGGGGAAATAGGATGGCTCGAGTAGGGAGCCCCCACCCTTTACGCAAAATAGGCGCATGCAGACGTCGAGTTGCGGAAAACAGCCCGTCTTACCATTACCATTATGCTACTTCGTTCCGTCAGTTATGCTCCTTCGTTTCCTCCAATATATGGCGTGACACTTTCACGTCTCTTATTTTACTCCCTAAGCTTAGAAAATCTATAGTCTAAAGATTTCATGTTATGCTAATTTGTTGCAGGTGATAGAAACGCAACGCATGTCGCAGCGTCCGCCCGGCATCCTGTGGCACCTGCTGTCCAACCGCCGCATCACACTGATGCCCATCCTCGCACAGCTGCGCGATGTTGAGATGCTGTATGTATGACATGGATTTCTTTAGCATTAATATAAAAATAATCCACTTCAACGTACGTAAAATTACAAATTTACAACTAATGTAACAAACAATACAATGAATTTCGTGAATCCAAATCAAAAGATAACTTTGAAATGCCTCGTCTTTTCCGATCACGTAAAGGACTCGAAGACAGTTAGGATTGCAATGATCTCGTGTCTAGCGTTTCTGTTTTATAGTAACACCCCGGTACAGAAAAATATCAGGAGCGCGTCCATTGAGAAATAATAAATAGGATAAATAAATCTTTATTGCTTACAACAAACACAATATTAAAACACAAAACGCCACAAAAAACTATAACGAAAAGTAAGCACAGGAGGCCTTATCGCTAAATAATCCTTCTCTTTTATAATGATGACACTCGGAAGACGATAGTAACAGCATTTCATTCAAATAACATGTTTCTTTTCAGTGCTGGTCGCGCCTGCGTGCTGAAGGAAGTGGACACCGACGTGGAGGAGCGCACCGCGCAGCGCCCGCGCCGCACCCGGCGCCGCACGCGCTCGCACAAGAGCCAGAGCGAGGGAGAGGTATACAGTTGGAACATTTCCTATAGTCTATAATGCAATGTTATTCAAATAAACATAACTATAAAATATAGGATGAACCCTGTGACGTTTATGACCTTGGAGCAAACGTTATGACATAAGGTCTATTTCCCTTTGTGATAGCATTTGCTCCAAGGTGACAAACGTCACAGGGGTCATCCTATATTTTACAGACTATAGTGATGGTAATCATCACCTCCCTTCTAATTCTGTGGCTAACGTTACATGTTTTATACACAAAATATTGTTCCAATAAGGTTTAGAGTTCGCTTACGACTCACCAGTTAACCTTCCTGAAGCCAACTCTTTGAGAATGCTATTGTAGGTATAATTACCGCCAGCGTGCGGTGGTTAACCATACAAGGAATATATCAGCCAAGTTCAAACACTAAGTGGAGCATCCAGGAGCTCTATTTCTGAAGCGTCGCGAGGGTAACCATACGATAACCAATTTCTATTACACTATGGTCAAGGGAACGCTCTCCGCACGAATCGAATTACGTTTCAGAAAATGTCTCCCTGAGCAGACTAGGGGCGTCGACCATACGCTATTATACGTACATACACAAATCACGCCTGTATTCCTTCCGGGGTAGGCAGAACGTTATCAATCGTAAAATACGGTCGTTATCACCACGTCTAACAAGTATACGCTATTATCACCATAAATAATTATTTAAATTAACATATACTTTTTCCACCAGGGTAACACAACAGAGGGCGAAGACGGGAAGTCTAGCGGCAAGCCGCGCCGCGCCGCGCGTCGCCGCAACAGCAATAAGTCTGTTGGCAAGGTATGTAATATTGATCATTTTATCTTCGAGTTGATATTTGAAACTGATTTGTATATTTTGAATTTTATTGCTTAATTCTGTTGTATCTACTTTTCAAATTTTTACATGCTATAGTTAAATAGTCTAAAATACAGAAAAGTCGCTTTTTGCGTTTGTATAAATGTATGCTTAAATCCTGAAAACTGTGCGATTTTAAAGGATTTAAAAAAATAATTTGAGTAATTCAAGAGGAAGGTTTATATGTATAATATTTGCCATGACAACATCTTGTTCTCATAGGAAAACAAGTTACAGCGGGCACTACTGTGAAATACATGTTTAAAAAAAAATAGCCTAGGTACTGCAAACTTAACCTTTTAAAAAGCAAGTAAATACATTTGTTACTTTTTGTACCTAAGGATGGCGAGCAGCGAGAGGCCAAGCCCAGACGCACCAAACGCCCGAGACCTGTCATCGACTTCAGCGTCAAGGTAAATGCAATGACCAGTCTAACCGCACGTATTCCTATTACTACTACTCGATTTTCTAAAAGAGCCATAGATGTGAAGAAAATTGATCTGTTTCTGAAACAAAGGTTACGTAAATTCATCTCTTTCTAAAACAGGGAACAAATGCCTGATGTTTCTAAAACAGGGATGAGGAAACACATTTTTGTTCCTCAACACTGGTGGCAGACAATTATCAGTTTCTGGAATATGGGTGAATGACGAAAACTGAACTGTTTTTGAAACAGAATAGACAAACTGAACTGTTTGTTAAACCGAGTATACAAACTGAACTGTATTTGAAACCGAGGATACAGAAACTGATCTACCCGATGTAACATAAAATAATATCCATACCAAAATAGATTTTTTAACAAATTGTGTCATCATTAACACGTATGTAATCTTTTTCAGATCTCGAACATCGGGCCCAACACGCGCGTGCGCGATCTGAAGCAAGCGCTTTCGGAGCGCGGCGTCAAGCCTCAGATTATGGTGTGGAAGGTAAGAGTTTACTGTCTAAAGTAATCAAATTCTTTAAGGAGTAAATCAGTCCATAAAACTGAACAAA
This sequence comes from Keiferia lycopersicella, assembly GCA_029255805.1. NCBI lineage: Eukaryota > Metazoa > Arthropoda > Insecta > Lepidoptera > Gelechiidae > Keiferia > Keiferia lycopersicella. The sequence continues at coordinate 4,657,032 of JARACZ010000028.1, forward strand.
TTTCGAGGGAAATTAAATTTCAAAAAATCAACTACAAATTTTTCAAGGAGTAAATCGCCCATAAGACTGAGCAACTTTCCTCAAAGATCATAGGTCAAAATATGAAATAAAATGTTGGTTGACCTAGCCTGCCAACACATTCTGTATCCAAAGGTTTTTCCTTTTGTCGACGTAATGGTCCTTGGGGATACCCTGGCGGAGGCCTATGTCCAGCAGTGGACATAGGCTGATGTAATGATGATGTGTGATATGATGAAAAGGATCATGACAACTTTTGTTTGGATGCTCGTCTTGTTTTTCATCAGTCTTGCGTCTCACTTGCAGGAATCGGATCAAAGCCAAAGTTATATAATAATGAGATTAAATATTGCTTATCATTTTAGCAAAGGGAATTTTCATGCAACACACTATTTCTGGAGTTATTGAGTGTCAAAGTCGGGCATCGAAAGAGACAAAAGTGCTGATGTTTAGCGCTCTTTAGTGTATTTAGTTCTAAATACGTTAATTTCGGTAAGCAGTGTAGAAAAGGTCTACGCCTCAGTATTTTTTTTTTGTTAAAATATATAAACGTAGATTTTCAATTTTATTTTTATGAATTTTCCGGGTTTTGTGCAACAATTAACGTTGCTATTTTTCATTGAAATTGGCGATATTATATATTGCATTCATTTGTTTTGTTACGCAAGACACATGGTCAGCCCATGTATGGGCATTCTCCTTTGTGTTATTTATCGCATAAAGGCACCATATTTCCACAAAATCAGATGATGTAAATGTGAATTTATAGTGTTTGATTTCAAATTGTTTGATTTCAATCATTGATTCGCAGGGCTTCCGTGGATTCTGCTACCTACACTTCTTTAAGCCTGGCCCACAAAAGGTAAGTTTAATATTCTTTCAAAATTCATAAGTTGCAACAGTAGTTACAAAAGAAACATTGCTATAGCTTAATCACTCAGTGTCGCGATCAGCGTAACTTGACCTCAATGCTTTATACACGCACGTATGGGCGCGTACTGACAGTTACTGGTCGAAATACTATGTAAGCGACTGAAGTATACGAAGATTTTGGATTTTTCGATAGCGGATTTGTGTTTTGAAACACACAAATCACGTCTATATCCCTGGTGGGGTAGGCAGAGCGTTAACGACCGTTAAATTACGGTTGTTATCGCCACGTCTGGCAAATGTTTGAGAGTTATTTCAGATAAGTCGTGTATCACTATATAGTGACCGGTTATCCTATCCTCTAAAACTAAAATACACATGAAACCATCGAATCCCTTAGTCGTCTCTTACGACACCCACGGGAAGGAAACGGGGCGTTGCTATTCTAAGCCGGCGTCACACGACAAAGCCTGCATCACACGAAAAAGACGGCATCACACGAAAAAGACGGCATCACACGAAAAAGACGGCATCACACGGCAAAGCCGGCATCTCACGGCAAAGCCGGCATCACACAGAAAATCCGGCGTCACACTGCAAAAGCATGTGTTTTGAAGAGCACGTGAAATTGCAGGGCGAAGGCGACAGCACGCCGACCGTCAGCATGGACAGCGTGCTAGAGGCGCTGCAGGCGATGACGCTGGCGGGCAGCGGGGGCGGAGCGCCCGGCGCGGACGGGGCGCCCGGCGAGGAGCCGCGCGACGACAAGCCGCGCCTGCTCACAGTGGAGCCCGCGCCGCAGAGGAACAAGCCGCAGCCGCAGCCGCAGGAGGTAACATAGTGTAGTGTGGGACTATTCGTTCAGCTAGTTATGCGATACGGTATTTTTTTATCGATGACTGTGACATTTATTGATGATCTTGACTCCTTTATTGTGGATCTTTTCCTTTATTAAGGAACTTATGATTTATTGTTGACCTTGTAGTTTATTATTGACCTTGCCCTTTATTGATGACCATGTAGTTTATTGTTGACCTTGTCCTTTATTGATGACCTTGTAGTTTATTTTTGACCTTGTCCTTTATTGATGACCTTGTCGTTAAATGTTGACCTTGTCCTATATTGATGACCTTGTAATTTATTGTTGACCTTGTCCTTTATTGATGACCTTGTAGTTTAATGTTGACCTTGTCCTATATTGATGACCTTGTACTTTATTGTTGACCTTGTCCTTTATTGATGATCTTGTAGTTTAATGTTGGCCTTATCCTATATTGATGACCTTGTAGTTTATTGTTGATCTTGTCCTTTATTGATGAACTTGTAGTTTATTGTTGACCTTGTTTTTTGATTGATCACCTTGTCCTTTATAACTGAACTTGCCCTTTATTGATCACCTTGTCTTTTTTTATTAATAACCTTAACCTTTCTAACTGACCTAATTTATTGATGACTTTCAGCCTAATTAGTGACCTTGATATATAAATGATTTTTATTGATTTATCTATGATGATCACAAGACAGAACCGTGGCTTTTTTTGTGATATTGACTGCTCTTGACTATCCGAGATACTTCCAATACTTTTTTTCGTCTCATTTGAGTTATAAAAAATCTGTATCTCCCAACAATTTGTTCCAGGTCCACTGATCTCCCACACCGCATCCATCTACTTTCAACATACGATAACGAACTTATAATTTTAACACGCATTATAAAAGGTAGCTTACTGCACGCGGTCTGATGACGTCATTCCGACACTTATTTGTTTAGCGTTAAGGTTGATTTTTCGTTGCGCCGGCCCCCAGATTTGAGCATTTTTGTCTCGTCGCGTACGTTTTAGTTCATTTAGTTTTAAGATGTTTTGGGGTATTGTCTGCATGCGATAAAATGTGTTTTTTTTCATGTTAGTACTAATTTTTTTGCGTCTTAAGGGCCTATCTATACTACTAAACTGGTAATTTGTAATATTGGTGTGGAAACACAGTGTATGTTACGGATCCCGTCAGTGTCAAAATCTGATGATCTATTTATATTTGTTATGAAAACTGTTAAATACCAAAAGGTATATTCAATATTATGTAGCCACTAATAGGCACGATTTTCTATTTGTATCTGTGTCAAGTACACTCCAGGCTAAATATTTTTTTTATACACGACTGCCCAACCATAAAAGGAGTAACGTTTTTCGATATTTTTAAAAGTATTGGTGAAAATTAAGACCCTCCTCATAGCGTCATCAAAAACGTCTTGTATAAGCTCAAAAACATATTTGAGCTGCCTTTGACAAGCGAAGAAGATGACTATACGGAAGGTTCATATTTTCAACTAGAATTTGATCCTAATAAAACTTATACGGTTGCGTCATCGATTGATTAAAATTGGTGATTGGTTGGCCTCCATAAAGTATTGCATGCAGAAATATCTTAGGCAGCTTTGTGTAGACGTAAGTTTTTAGTACGCGCGAGTTTAATCGATAAAGTGTATTGGTTGTATATGTAAAAAGCGGGTAGGCGAGAGCAATACATCTAGGAGAAAACAAGTATTGTAGGTTTGAATAAAGTGCCGGGTGTCATGTCTTGAGCGGCTTGAAAGAAAATTCTAGGTTCTGAACTTTCTAAACTTCCAAGGATGAATATTTGAAGAAAAAAATGAGACTTTCCATACTAATTATGCTACGCGATTGAGAATTGTGGAATAGTTCAATTTATTCTTCAAATATAAAACAATGTTTTGCCAGAGCTTATGATGTCCAGAACCCATATATTTTTCCGTCAATGCTTAAAAGCAGGGCACCTGTATAATATCTTGAGTCGGTAATATGATGATTCCTGGTTAGAGCCAAATTCCACGCTTTTTACATAGAATATCACGGAAGCGATGTTTTAGTTTGCCGAAGTTTCAGGCCGTTTCGCTCGACGTGTTTTATTTTGTTTGCTAGCGGCCGGCGCTAAGGAGTGAGCTATATATAATAAAAACGCGATTGTCTGTCTTACGAATGTTTTAATCTCTAGTCTTTAATTAGAGTAACGTTTAGAGTGGCGTACTTTATTTACTATTAATGATCCTCGTTCGAAGCATACGTTTTAAGCATTCTTCCATACTAATATATACGTGAAAAAGAAGCTATAATTTATAGTAATAGTATAGAACACAGAAATTTTATGTGAAGAAAAATATTTTTTAATGTTTTTAAGGTGCTTGTAAAAACGGAGCCCCAAACTTTTAGGGCCTCCGCTACCTCATGCGTGAAACGTGGAATAGCTTATATTTAGGCCATTCTAATCAGCCAGATTTGACAGTAGTCTGATTCATACTAGAGCAGCTATAGGAAAATACAGCTTGTGAAATAGCACGAATCAAGCTGACACATCGGGCTTTTTGAAATGGCTCAAAAGTATGCTGGACAGCGTAGGTCAACTTATGGTGGATGCCTGGAGTTCGACGCCAGCATAAGCTGAACCACCGCGCGCGACGCAACGGACGCTCTTAGAAATTAGTTTGGAATTGATTAGAAATAAGAGTATTTATTTATATTTTGTAGTTTGGGCCTCCGTTTGTCTTGGTAACTAGTTTTATATTTGTGCCAACTTTTATTATCCTCCTGATGTAAACGTTTCTCACATATAATTTGGTATTTAAATGCTTTTAAAATTAGATTTATTTTCATGCCTTAACTCTAGGCAAGATTTTATTTACGATTTTTCCATAAAGCATATGGAATTTCTGCTCTTTCTAACATATCAACATTTGTCGGTTGGTATATATATGTTTTCGATCGATGTCGAAGTTACTTTTTCAGTATTAGGTTATTACTAAATTTAAGACTCGAAAAGTAATATATTATTGACATAATAAGATTTAATATTTAAAAAGTAATGTCTATTTTAGAGTTGTGTAATTCTTATCGCAATAAAATTGGTCTCTTTTTAGCGTTAAGACGTGAAGATTGTATTTTATATAGACGGATGGATTTTGTCGAAGTATTTTTGGAAAATTATAGTTAATGTCGGCATAATATTTATAATTACGGTGTACTTATGCGTTGAGCGTATAAGCATCGAGTTGTTATTCAAAAATAAGCTGAATCGTAATAATGCGGAAAATATAAATTCTGAAAAAACACATGTTTAGATTTGCTCTTTTTGCTAATGCATAATGTCGCAGTAATGACTAATGAATAAGTAAAGATTTTCTCAATTCGAGAGACCTTAAATTCTAGGTCAATATAATTTAAAATTCTTTATTCATTTTTATGACTTTCAGCTTATTTTAAGTAACGACGTGGCAGCCCCAAATCATTTTATTGTGACTAGAATCTCGTATATTTAGTTTCAGTAGCACAGATAATTCACTAAGCCGTTGTAGCACTGCAATAGATATTTACTTATGTATATTACTTGTTAACACACATTTACTAGTTTATTTTGTAATCTTATAAACGTTGGAATAGCAAGCATGGATGAGATTTTTTTTGTTTTGTATTTTTTTTAATAAATATATTAAACACTTTACTTTTCGCTTTTATTTTCGTTGTTATTAAAATTTTAGTTCACTATCTATAATAGTGTGACCATAATATCGCACATAAATGTTTAAGTAGGTACCTAATGTATGAATTACTGTTTAGAGTTTTTCGAATTAAATTCTATTTTTCTAGTGACTAAAATAATGTTTTATTTAAAATTATGTTGGTAACATTAATGTAATTAAATGAACAGCAAAATATAAAAAATTCGTAAGTGGCGCAACAAAAACTTATCTATAAAATGTCAATATCGCAAAATGTCACAATTTACAAACTAGACATTTTCCGATATAAGTACCGTCATGGTTATCATTTATATACGTATACGTATCACACACCGCAAAACAGAAATTACATAAAAATGTAGGAATTTTACAATAGTAATATTTTATTAATTATGATTGCAATCAGACATCTTCCGTGTAACAATATTGTATTTCAATAGATCCATATCATAATAACTGGTACCTAAATGTATCTCTCATCGAACATCGTTTCCGATATCAGATTTGACACGCAACGATTTTGTTTTATAAAAGGTTTTGCAAAATGTCGAGTTATTTGTGTGAATTGGAACTGTGGGGAATCATGATTATTGCGTTATGGTCTGTTTGGGGTCTACTCACCGTGGTCTACGGGCAGGGACCCCCACCGCCAGATCAACCGAGTGTAAGTATACCACTCACTATATATATTTTTTCTTGTATACAAAGTGTAAAAAAATTTGCTGCATATATTTTAAGGGGTGAACCAGCTCATCAGCTCATGAAACTGAACAACTTTCCCCAAGAAACAGGTCGAAATATGAAAAAAATTTTGGACCTCTCTTACAAAATTAAATTACCAACCGACCAAGTCAATTAGTATGCGAGGTCAAAAAAAAAAACTCATATTTCGACCTATGTTCCTTAGTGAAAGTTGTTCACTTTCATGGGCTGTTTAAAATATTTGCAGCTAATATCTTTACACCTTTTATTAAAAAAATATTTGGAACTCCCATACAAAATTATCGACCAACCTAGTCCATTTGCAGGTTTAAAAAAAAAAATCATACTTCGACGACCTTATGTTTCAGTTTAAGTCCACATCCCACGTCCAATAGTAAAGATGTTACCCAGGAGGGTTATCTGTTATTTGCTTCACAAACCTGTCATTTACCTTTAGCTACTATTATGAAATGAGCTGTTGATAACTTGAATAAAATAAAATGTTTTCTAGGAACAAGAAGTAGTACTTCTGCTCACGTCCCCCATATTCGTCTGCGAAGACGAGGACAGTAAATCCTTCATGGACACGACCGCGGTGGAGACCGTGAGATACAACGAGTCACTCACCTTCGTCAGCGGTTCACTCAAGCTGCTGAAGCCGTTCGAAGCAGATTCTATGGTGAGTTTATGGCGACATTCATTTGAACGATATTCAAATATGTGAGTTATCCAGGGCTTAAATATACAGGTTTTAAGAGGGTTTCCGGCTTAAAAATCGCTCAGAGCATATCTGAAGAGGAAGCGGTTCAAAAATCTAAATAAATCGGTTTATGCCAAAACTGCGGCTTCCGAGGGCGCCTTGCTATTTTTTTGTCATTGTAACGCCATCGAAACTCAACAGTCATTAATTTGCCATTGTGATTTACTTCAAACTGTTAGCAGACTGCCATACTACCAAAATCATCCAACTGAGATCCAAACGACATCCAACTGAAACGATTTCCATTTAGCAGACAAAGAGCTCTGTTTACCTAAAAGTCCGTTTTTTTTCAGCTCGAAATCCGACTGGAAAAGATCGCCAATGGAAAGAAGGAGATGGTATTCTCTATAGACGTATCCTTGTGCGACGAACTAGGACGCGACGACAGCGATTTCTACTCGCTGCTCAAGTACCTCGTGTTTCCAGAAGTCTGCCCAATAGAAGCGGTGAGTTTTTTCACGTGACAACGTCTCATAATTCGATAGAGCGGGCTGCAAGCTTCGACCAATATAAGTAGATATGGACGGGACGTACCGAGCAAGTGGTTTGATCCGCTCCAAGTAAGTGCAAGTGTGTGCAACCTTGAACACCTCGCTCAGTCGGTCTTTGCGCCGGCTACAAGAAACACGTGCGACACGACGCTTACAATACGCAAAACTTTCATCAGAACGTCGTCTTGTGCTTTGTTAAAGTGTGTCAACAATTCAACAAACATAAATAAAGCATCAGGAATTACTTATTAGTTAAAGAGTTATAAAATACATATAAATACTTAAGAAATTATTACTTTTGAGTTCGAAGGATGGTTTTACAGCAACGCGGTTAAATCACACGCTTCATGCTAGATTGCGCTTTTCGTATGCGACCGCTGGATGGATTTGCATACGAAACGTGCAAGCTGGCGTGAAGTGCGCGATTGAAGCGAGTTGCTGTAAAAGGGCGCGAACATAAGGAGCGAAAGTCACCGACATAATGCTATCACGTTCGCACTACAGTGCAAGGACGTCTCCCTATCTCTGTCTTTGATCGTATATTCACAAGATATAGAGCGTGTGTAGCCGTGTGCGCGTGTTTATATGTAGTTGTGTCTTGGCACGTTTTTAAAGACCTGTTTGTATGCGCAAGGCATGTCCATATCTACTTATATTGGTCGAAGGCTGCAAGCACCAAAAAATATTACTCTGCGTCTTTACCCCGCCTCTTACCTCTAAGGCTCTGAGGCGCTCCATTTGAAGCTTGATTGAAAAATGCAACCATTCCATCAGTATTTTCTTATGTCGTTGTCGCGTTCAACTATCGTCAGTAAACTAACTTTACCTACCAGACAACCTTATTTTTTAATCTACATCGGCCCACTGAGCTCACGTACCTACCTACTATTTTTAGTCACCAGAAGGCGCAGTTGTGAAACAGATTCGATTCCACGTAATGAAGAAAGCAACGACAGGTCTTACCACTTTTAGCTATCACTTTCTGCTACTCGAATTTGTTAATGTCCAAGGTATGTGCGAGTCTCATTCGTTGCAGACTTCCGTATGTAAAATCGAATTGCGACGTTTCAGAAATTGAGCTCCAGGAAGTGTAGGTAAAATGTATTAAAGTCATATTACGCTTGTAATACTACCATCTGAGGCCGGCTTAGACTACCATGTGATCACCCCATCTCTTCCCGCGAGTGTCGTAATATCCGACTAAGGGACTCGAGGGTTTCATGTGTATGGCAGTTTTAGGCGAGAGGCTTGACTACTCTATCACTGTAGTGCAGTGATACACTAATCATCTGAAAGGGCCCTTAATCAAACATTTGTCAGACGTGGTGATAACGACCGTAATTTTACGCTCGTTAACGCTCTGTTTACCCCGCAAAGGATAAAGGCATAATATGTGTATGTGTGTAGCGCGAGCTAGTATTTATTTTGTGGTATCTGTCTACTTTGTATGTTTATTTATGGTATTTTACGGTATTTTCATACATGAAAAGGCTGATAAATGTTTAGGAAGCGAAAGAGGTGTATCAGGATCGTAGCAAATGGAAGGCGTAGTCTCTGCCTAACTCTCGGAAAGAGGCCTGATTATATGTATGTATACATGTGTTTTCAGGGTGACTACGTCATCGACAACTTAGTCGCCGATCTGGACGACTTGCCGATCAACAGCGGCAACATCGGTGAATACCAAGCCGGGCTCTACTTCGTCAAGTGTCTCAATGACAACTGCAAGGAGAAAGAACAGCTCGCCTGCGCCAAGCTGGATTGCGTCATAGAGCCGCTGTAGAGAGTATTTTGAAGTTCAAAAATACAGTGTAATTGGCTTGTTTCCTCGGTCATTAAAAAAAATATAACAGTTGTACGCTTAAAACTATTGTCCAAAAATACTACGGACTTCGTTCATCATTTTTCGAAATATTCAATGTTTTAGTTAATAAACAGAAAAATAATACAAAAGTAAGTGTTTTGACGCCATCCAAGTACTTAGGGCGTGACGTCATACGTCTAATTCTTCAAACAAGATACCGTTTTAGATCGTTTTAAAAAGTAGCTCATTTGACCTGTCAGGAAACAAGCCTATTTGACAGCCTTTCGAATATTGACCGTCCAGATTCATTATCAATTTCATTTTAATGTATCGTTCTCGCTAGATACGTATTATTAACTATCCTTTTTCTTATTTCTTCTCTTGTTTCAATTCAAAATTAAAGCTGAATACTTTTAAACCAATAGCATTTAGCTATAGATTAATAAGAACCTATTTCCCAAGTTTCATATTTAAAATGTTGATGGTTTGTTTAGGACTAAATATCTAGACAATTCATACTGAATAAGTATTTTTAATGTCCTAATGGTTTATAAGGTTTTTTGTGTTACTATGGTGATTATCTGGGGGCACAGTCGTACCCCCGCCAAGACGAGTCAAGCACTATGGCACTACCTACCATTTCTCGAAGTGCTTTGTCGTTTTTGTGAACCCTTATTTCTTTGGTTTTTGATGTACTAGAGTTTTTCTATTTCTTTCTAGCAATAAGGACGGTTCTGGTTACTTGTAGTAAAATAACAACTTGTTTTTTATAGTATAGTTTGCCTCTGGGTTTGGTAGTTGTGTACTTAGATTTTAAGTTATGTAAATAAAGGCCCGTATTTCTTATTAGTAAACTAATTTATTTCTTGATAATGATGTGTTTTTCTTTAATTTGACGGTGAATTCTCACTCAGTATCTACAACAAAAATAAAATAGCTTAATAAATACAACACTACTTTTATTGTGTCTTATACCCTGCTCACAGTCGAACCAGTCTTAAAAGTCAATTTTGACAGCCGTCTTAGTTATGATAATACTATAATACATGTTTTCTAGTACCATGAAACAATACAACCATGGTCCTGGTTTGCAACTATCGTCGTCTGGGTTTGCAACTTTCGTCGTCCTAGTTCGCAACTATCATAGTTCTGGTGTGCAACTATCATCGTCCTGGTTTTCAATTATTGTCCATATAAAATAAACTTGTAACATTTTTATACAAATGTGTACATGTTAATGTCTATTTAAATTTTGAGATCTTTACCAACATGTACACGGGATTAAAGAATTGATATTTTTTTTTAAATGAAAAATATTTGTCAAACAATTTTATTGGTGAACGTTTTCACTTGCACCTTTAACTTAACTTTCCAGCAGTATTTTCAAAATAATTAAATTTTAAAAATACAGTATTTGGAGGATTTTCTGGGCTGATGGCAAATAAATGGACAGTAAAAACTATTACCCCTATGTAATGGGATTCAATGCGCTCAGTATTATTCCCATAACTAAAATTAAGTTTTTTTTTCTATTTCGTAAGTTAATTTCTTGTGTACGGGAAGTTGCATTATATAATTCGTTTCGAGCGCCATCTACTAGGAACTAAACGAAACAAAAAAAAAGATTCCCATTATTGGACGATGGTTGTATGGTTTTACCACAGAGCAAAAAATAACATTCGCGTCGCTCGCTCACGCATGACATCTTGTCTGCGGGTTTTACGGTACTGGTTCGACAGCTGTCAAAATGGAATTTTAAATCTCGTCAGGTTCATTGACATTTTCCTCACGACTTGACTGATAGAAGACTTCTTTCTTATCATCATTATCCTTCTTATCATCGTTATCTTTCTTATCATCAGTATCTTTCTTATCATCACTATCTTTCTTACTGTCCGAACCTTGTCTCGAAGCTTGCTTCTTCTTCTTGGATTTACTTTTCTTGGATCTGACATTTGGTTTCTCGTCTTTGTCCTGTTTCTCTTCTTTGTCGTCTTTCTCTGCTTTTTCTTCTTTTTTGTCTTTCACCTGAAATGTGAATTTTCTGTTGCAAATTGAACCGCTTTCTACACTTGGCACTTTTCAATGGGATTTTTTTGACTGATAGCAAAGCAACATTAGTCTGAACTATGGGGCGCTGTTGGCTCTTATTCAGGTTGAGGGAGATAGGTAAAGTACAATAAAAACAGGGCATTTCTTTTCTATTCTATTCTATCTTGAAATATGGCGGCCTGGATAGTATAATTATGAAATACCTAGGTAAGACTGACACAATACAGAACATATGCACAAACTTTTCAAGGACTTTCACCGAGGAAATAGAAAACATTAAGCATCGATGCAACACAAAGTTTTTGGATAGAGAATCTTATATGACAATGTCTGAAGTATCATTTCGATTTAAAAAAATTACACCTAGTAAGGTGGAGCAAATAATTAATAATCTAGATACAGGAAAGTCTCCGGGAGTAGATAAGATAAGAATTAGAGACTTGAAGGTAATTAAAGATAAAATGAGTGCGGTTCTTGCAAGGTTTGTGAATTTGTGTGTCGCCCAGGGAAAGTACCCAAGTGTTTTAAAAAGTGCTATAATAAGGCCAATATTTAAGCAGGGTAGTCATCTAAGCTATAGCAACTATAGGCCTGTGGCTATTCTGTCAGTTGTAAATAAGATTGTTGAAAAGCTAATTATACAGCAAATAAGTGATTTTCTTGAAAAACATAATATTATTTCGGATGCACAGCATGGCTTTAGGCGTGGCCGAAGCACTGCATCCGCGTTATCACAATTCACGGACTGTGTAAATGAGTATCTTAATGAGAGAAAGCACGTAGGTATCTTATTCATAGACTTCAAAAAAGCCTTCGATACTTTGGACCACGAATTGCTACTCCAAGCGATGCAGGAGTGTGGGATTCGTGGTCCAATGAATCAGTTCTTTCGTAACTACCTAACGGGCAGAACTATACATACAGTGGTAAACGGGGTTGCAGGTGAGGAGGCTAGCGTAATGTCTGGTGTGCCTACTGGTTCAGTATATGGGCCAGTGGGGTACATAATGCATGTCAACAGTTTAATCAATGTGATAAGTAATTGTAGGGTATACATGTACGCTGATGACACATGCTTAATATATGCACACAAAGACCTAAATGAGATTGAAAGTAGGATGCAATTTGATTTAGATAATATACTTAAATGGTCACATGACAATGGTATTATTTTGAATGTAAGCAAGACTAAAATTATGCATGTGTGCTCGCCGTATATGCCCAAAACTAACAGAGCGATCACGTTGATAGGTCATACCTACGATTGTCTTCATAACTTCACTTGCCCATGCACTTGTACTCAAATAGAAAAAGTAGTTCAATATAAGTACTTAGGCTTGACTGTAGATATACATTTCAGTTGGAAACAACATATAAATAACCTTTGTAATAACTTAAGAATGATACTCGGAAAGTTTTATAACCTACAGTTTATACTTAACAAGCCTACATTGTTCACTGTGTATCATGCACTGGTAGAATCGTACATAAGTTACGGTTTGAGTGTGTATGGAAGGACGTTCTCCACTTACTTGGACCAAGTTAAAGTGATTCAAATGAGATTCTTGAAGCTGCTAGTTAGTAAAGAAACTAAAGACAGTTGCAAGGGCAATTACGAACAGCTGTACCAGGTGTGTGGGATACTACCAGTGCACGAGAAGGTTAAGTACCTGATAGCTGTAGAACAATACAATTGCGATGACTACAAAATATTGAAAAACGCTAATAGGTCACTTAGGGCCGACAAGAGACGGAAGTATACAGAACCCAGGAGTTGTAATTATTACGGAGAAAGAACCCTTCGCTGTATTGTACCCAGATTATGTAACGCCATTGAAATCATGGATGAAAAAATTAGTAAACCTGTCTTTAAATCTAAACTCAAAAAGATATTGCTAGAAGAAAGTGTACCGACCTAATACAGCTTTTTGTTACTAACTACTGTTGCTATCGCCTACTGTATAATTATCTAATGTAAATGCATGCATGTTTGTAAATTAATAATACCTACTTAATATTCATAGTAATACGTAATGGCTTGAATGAATTAATGTAAATGTAAATGAGCGCAAGCGCCAACAAACTGTGCCTACAGTTTGGCGCATTTAAACAATGTAAATTAGGTTAAGTTTTTATTGAATAAATGCCTTTATTATTATTATTATTATTACACCTACATCTAGAAACGTGTTTTACTAATTTCTCAGTGTATATTTCCACGTAGATGTTTTCCCAAGTGGCGGACTTCTTAGTCGAGGGAGAGTCCACAACACAGGAGACCCTAGTCGGACGACTAGGGACTGTGATGCGCAAAATTGTGTAGTGTGTGTTGATAGTAAAATTTTCTGCACCACGTGGTGACCGCTCGTCAGTATTACATAATGTCGAATATATGCATTAATTACAATTTCCTATTTAATGTTTAGTTAGTTTAACAATAGTTTGTTGCTTAAAAAGACCATTAGAATTATGCAGTCAAACGAACAAGAAAAAACAAATTTGTCTTTGTAACATTTATTACCCGGCGGGAACCAAAACACGTCCGCCATCATGGAATAGCAACAAACGACCCACCACATGGTATAAAGCAAAGACATTTAACTTACCTCTTTTGTCTTGTTATCATCTGAAGATTTCTCTTCTTTATTTTCATCTTTCTTGTCAGATTTATCTTTGTCATCGTCTTTCTTCTCATCTTCTTTTTTGTCGTCCTGCAATTTTAAAGTTTGTATTTTTTTTAGTCTGGATGGTTTTCGAACGTCCCTGGCCATGTGGTTAGGACACCAGTCTTACAATCGTGAGACCAGCGTTCGATCCCCGCCATGTACCAATATGTTTTTACTCACATCTGCTGGTTAAAGGAAACTTTCCGACTGCTCTTATAAGGAAAAACGTCGTGATGAAACCCACATCCAAATGAAATATAATTCAGAAGATATTTGAATGTGACTATTTAGGCCAGGTTAGTCTTCGGGTTGCAGAGGTCAGATGGCAGTGGCTTTGTGTAAAAACTTGGTTCCACGTGAAATCCCCTAGGTTAGGTAGCCGAACCCGACAGAGAACGGGATAAGGCATGGAGAATGATGAAAATAAATGAATTTATATTGAACTTATTTACCTGTCTGAGTGATTGTTTATCATCATCATCGCCGCTGTCTTCTTCGTCTCTGTTTTTAGCTCTAAATATAAAATTGTTTTATTATGTGTTTTCAAAAATAAATACACGTATACAAATCACGCCTTCATCCCTTTCAAGGTAGGCAGATTATTAACGGCCGTATACGGTCCAAATCGCTACAAGTCTGTTGCCTAATGTTGTAATGCAAATGAAACCCTCAAGTCCCTTAGTCGCTCGTCACGACATCCTTAGGTAAGGATAATTATATTAGATATTATAAGCCGGCATCACACGGCATAACACTCGTTCGATATTGTCCTTTTTTGTTTTGTAATGGGACAGGATCGTTCCGTAATGTAATAGTACATTATGACAGTAGCCAAAAGTAGGCCAATGTCAAGTCGAATAATATTAGAAGGACGAGACGATGTCGAGACCTTCCCAGGTGAACGAGACTAGAAATTGGCATTTTGGCTGAGGCTAGTACCCATAAAGCTTTTCTTCCATTTAATTTGAAACATCAGAAATCCACGTTTTAATCGAGATACATTTTGAAATACGCAATTAGCATGCGTTGGTGGTAGCAACGTTCAATTTAATTTAAAAAAATACACGGGAAAAAACATTCACCTTTTAAACTTCAAACATATTATGTATCATAAAATACCTAATTTCACGAAGTGTGA
Organism: Keiferia lycopersicella; assembly: GCA_029255805.1. NCBI lineage: Eukaryota > Metazoa > Arthropoda > Insecta > Lepidoptera > Gelechiidae > Keiferia > Keiferia lycopersicella. The sequence continues at coordinate 4,672,064 of JARACZ010000028.1, forward strand.
AGTTTAAAAACCATTATTTAGGGCTTGGAGTCAGGACCGAATAATTAATTATGGAGTATAGAATTAATTACATTGTTGTCGTGTTTGCGTGCCTCTACAAACCCTGACGACTTAAATAATGACGCCATTGACGAGGAAATGGAATAAAAGTTAATTTTGAAAGGCAGTTAGATAATTTTTATTATTTTGTTACTTACTCTGGTTCATCGTCACTGAAAAAAGTCGATTATCTGTTTATATTTTTAAATTTTGTTAGGGCAAAAAAAAATCAGGTACAATAGGTAGGTACCTAGGTACATCAAAATCTTAAAACTACAAAATTACAGTTATAAGTAAAAAAAACCCTCCAGCGCATCTATCCGTGAGGCAAAGTGCCCAAAAGACTGGCAGCGTTCCCTCTTTGGATTGCAACCTTTGAGCGAGGTAACTTTGGATTATCTGACGCCTCCCGAAAACGCGCCGAAATATGTTTATATAAATTTTTATGATCAAACATAACAAAAACAAAGCTGTATATGACTTGACTGTTATCGTTGTGTTGTGCGCTAAGTGTGAGAACGGCCTTACTTTTGTAAAATACTGCAAAAAAATCTTGGAATACGTAGAGCTTTCGCTACGGCGCGGCGTAGAGGACGTAGCAAGTAGCTACGAAATGGGGATCTTTACAAGTTGATATTATCATTATTATTATCATTTTCGGAATTTGATTGTGTGTGTGTGTGTGTGTGTGTGCGTGCGTGTGTGTGTGTGTGTGGTAGTGCGTGTGTGAGAATTTGATTCTAGTCTGGTTAGGACGCTGCAGGTTCTGTGCTGCAACCATCTGATTGTCGGTAGGATAGTGATAGTCCGTGTTCCGGAGGGCACGTTAAGTCGTACGTACCGTTGTTGCTGTCTGTGATAACTTAGACGGCCTGTTACTAGCAGTAGGCGGTTGAAAAACTTTGAAATCAAGGTTCATCGGGTCGTTGGATGAATTAGTGTCCAACACGAAAAGAGAAAGCTTTGACATAAAATGCGCCTCATGCATTAAAATTTCATATCTTTACTTAAAAATCTGAATTTACAGAGTGTCAAGAAAATTACTAACTCCGTTTCAATGGATAAAGCAGCCCATGAAACTGAACAACTTTCACCAAGGAACATAGGTTTAAATACACAAAATATTTTGGCCTCCCATACAGACTGTACGAGTTGTTTGTGGGTTCCAAAATTATTCTTTTATATTTCGACCTATGCTCCATGGGGAAACTTGTTCAATTTCATGTGCTGATTCATCCCTTGATAAGAAAGTTGGTTCTTTTCCTAACACCCGGTATAGATTTAAAATGTTATTCTTCTAGAGTATAAGAGAATACTCACTCTTCTTTATAGCCATCCCAATTGACTGTCCATTCTTCGTGGGTGATGCCTGTTCGGAATACTCGGCGGCAGTTGTCGCTGAAACATATCATAACAAAATTCTTTATTTGAAAAAAATACAGGGTGTAAAAATATTCGCTGCAAATATTTTAAGGGGTGAACCAGCCCATGAAACTGAACAACTTTCCCGAAGAAACATAGGTTGAAATATGAAAAATACCTCCCGTACATAATTACCAATTAACCAAGTCAATTTGTATGGGACGTCCAAAAATTTTCTCATATTTCGACCTATGTTTCTTAGGGAAAGTTGTTCAGTTTTGTGGGTTGATGCACTTCTTAACATATTTGCATCTAATATTTTTACACATTATATAAACAACAGTATAAGAACACAAACAAAGGAAACAGTACAACAACGCGGCCTTAATGCTAGGTAGCATTTTCTACCAGGCAACCTTAGGGTGAAAGAGAAAGTGCGACTATGGAAGCGGGATAGTGCAAATATTATCTACTAATACCTACTAGACAAATAATAATATATATTAAATAATTTTATCTAACTTAACTATTTATTTCTTTTACTAGTTTAGAAATGTTTATTTTTCATGTATGATGCAGAACTTTAACATTATTTAATAATTTCATTTTTTGTCAATAAATTATCTGGCAAATTATTTTTACGATCAAAGAACAAAGTAAATTATAAAAATCATGATCATGACATAAATTTGAAATTAGAATATATACAAACCCTCTGAAATTAAAAATAATAATTACTTTAAATGTTGAAAATCTTAAAACTAATTAAAATTTTGCTGATAAAGCAAATTCAATATCTCTTAGGTCCGTATTTCTAAATCACACTTAACTCTGAGATCGATCTCTAGAGCAATTTGAAAAATGTCAGTCAATCTCAAAGTTGCACTCAAGATCGATCTCAGAGTTGAGTGTGGTTTATAAATATGGGTTTTAGAACCAAACATACATCACAACAAACTAACAGATGTTATAAAACTATAGCATTTCAGGTTACTCTAATTTGACACCCTGAAATGGATACCCGTGTCTGGTCAACCCGAATAATCCAATCACCTCAGGGTTTCTATTTCATCTGATTCCCCTTTCCGGCATTTCAAATATATTTTTTTTAAACAGAATTTAATCTACTCACTCCACATCCTTATTGATAGCGCAAGAAATAAACTGCCTGTTCTTGAAGACGGAGGTATACAGGAAGGGTCCATGACAGCTGTGGCTCTTGGGGTCGATTTTGCAGGCGGAAATGACCCCTATGACACGCTCTTTGCCCTGGTACTTGACTATCAGAGGGCCACCGTGGTCGTTCTGCGGAGGAAGAAGTTTACATTAGGGTAATGTTGCCGTGTGATGCCGGCTTAGAATAGCATCACCCCATTTCCTACCCGTAGGTGTCGTGTCGTCGGTGTATCATTTGAAGTATTTATTACAAAAAAATATTGGACAGTGTCGTATCTGGAGTAGCCCAAACTACGTTAGGTATGTTTTGATTTTTTATTTTATTTTTATTTAGAATTTGTGACTATAAAGTAATGATGTGATATATTTTTAGAATCAGCTCAAAACGCTCTTTAAAATGATACCACGCACGATGGGTTTCAGAACAATTTTTTTTTCATTTCCATACTAAATAAAGATGACGTCATATCTCCGGCTCAATTCACTGTAGCGATGGGCGGAGGACGCGTTTTTACGTAGAATTACATGTTTAACAACATCCAAAAATTTGGTGCTGGTATAACCTACTGAAATGATTTAACGTAAGGATAAGTGCTAAACGGCCCTCTGTATTTGTCAGACGTGGCGATAGCGACCGTATTTTTACGGCCAGCTAACGTTCTGCCTACCCCGTAAGGGATAAAGCCGTGTTATATGTATGAAATGAAATATCTGGAAGCTTATTCTTGTATTGCACGAGCGAAGGACAAATACAGTCCGTATAATATAATCCCACAATGCGTATAGCAGTTACTTGCAAGCATATCAATGGCAAACATGTCATGTATCATGTAAGTTTCAAATAAACTTTATTTTATTTATTTATTTTTATATCAGGACTTAGGCTTCTTCAAAAGCCATCAGTCCAACCAACGTCACGTTTTCATCTCAAGGATTCAACGAATTTTCGGACAGAAAGAAAGTAACTTCCACTGCTTAGCAGAATTTCCAAGTTACACATTGCCAAGTAAGCGGGGAATGTATAGGTAAGAGACAAAAAACTTGATGAAAGAGAACTGCTAATATATCCCTTAAAATGCGTTTTTACAGGGCTCCAAGAAAATTCAAGAAGGTAATACTGCCGGAGTACCAGTAGACCATGTTTCCAAATCAGAGTATTGAGTGAAGTGGCTGCAACAAGTGGAGCTGATCATACGTCTGCGAACTCCACGGACGATATTTGATAGAGCAGGGGTTGGTCCTGAGAAGACCAACAGCCACTGCTACTGCTTTGCAGATCTATTGTGGCTAAAGAAGTAACGAAAACTAGCTAAGCGCTTACCTCACAGAAACCTCCCTGCAGCGAAGACCGTCTCGCGGTGTAGTCGTCAGGATCACGCAGATGCCTTCCCAGGTCCACATTGAACACTTTATCCGAAGGAATTTCATTTCTTCTTGATTCGACGTCGGTACAATTGGCGTATTTTTTCTAAGTGAGAAAAAGAATATTTTACTGATGTGTGTCGATATTTGAAAATAGAAGTGATTGCTATTCCTTAAGAATAATATATTTACTTACGTCACACAGCTCACTCAGCCTCTTCATGACATCCTTGGTGCAGATCATGTATTGGGTGATAATGCTCCTGAATCGCTGGGCCCATTTCTTGGAGCATTGTTCGTTGTCCATTATGCAAACCTTGGCTTCTTGCAGGCATCTAGCGTTCTCCGGAATGTGCACCTTCTGTCTTCTGTATACGCCCTGAACATAGAAAAATAAATTGGGTATAGTTACGCAATGGAAGTCAGTCCTCTCGAGGTAAACCAGTTGCCGTCAAGCTGGTCTAATTTGACGTTCATTCAGATGTAAACTGTCAAGTAATACTTGAGAATAACCATAACGTTAAATGAAATCATTGCCAAATGATTTTTGCAAGATAAGTTAATTAAACAAAAGGTTCTTTGAATTCACTGTTTTTCAGTTCTTTCCCCTTAAGTACAGTTTAATCCGGAATCCAGTTGACTTGGTACTTACGAGATATTTTTAAGCCTTCATTTGAAGAAATACACCGCCTCTTACTTTCCATTAAGATTTAACCTTAGATGCCCTTTTTATCATCCTTAGGATCTGTTCTCTAACATCGCGAATTCTCACGATTCTGTGCCAGCTTAGGGCCTTGTAAGGACCTGTAAGCTGGAATATATTATGAGGCCTTCACACAGGTGGCTTTACACTCCTTCCCTACTCTCTTACCTCTCTGAAATTGCTGCCGCTTCCCCACCCGGCAATGAACGCTTTGGTCCCAGGTTTCTCAAGCTCCCTACTGATGTTGTTGTAGCAGATCAGGTCCACGGGGAACTCACATCCCTTCTCACAGACTCCAAGCTTGAACGGCCGGTCCACTTTCACGACAGCGATGTCGTTGGATGACCACTTTATACTGTCTTGGAAGTCGAACTTGTAATCTAAAAATTATGCATGTCTTTTAAATATATTAGGCTCTTACTGCTGTGTATTTATTTGAAGATCCAGAGGTGAGGAAAGTATGAGCTTGAGTAAAGCTAAACCAATAGACTGAGTGGCTTAAGATTTTTTCCAAGCTATTATCAGCAGTACGTTCGGTTACGCTTGTAGCAAAGTTGAGAAGCTAGAATTAAAGTTACTATGCGACAGACTAAAAAAACACAACTCACTCTTGAAAAATCGAAAGCCGAAGCTCACTGGGTTGATATGCACAGTTTTTTTTATATATATATCTTTTTGGCCCACATTTGTCTGCCATCTCACCTGGTGGTAAGTGGAGAAGCAGACGAAGATGGTACATGCTTGCCTAGATAATACCTATTCACTCTTATGCCAAGTGTAAGTAAAGAAAGAACTTACTCTTGGGAATACACTTCCAGACAACCTTCCGACGATGCTTGCAGACACAGTCGTTGGTCTTGTAATCGAAGCTATCCACAAACTTGGTGGTACCAGATACGATGTAGAACTTATCAGCATCTTCAACGCAGGCAGCCGACGTGAGCACGTAGTCTTTATGTACGATCACACCGCCGCACAACCATCCTCGATACTTGTGGGCCTTGGCTGACTCTTTGGTCAGTTGAAGGTAGACCTATGTGAAATGTTAGCATGCTTTGAAAAGAAGTGACTACAATATAGCGGTTGTTAGAAGTCAAAATACTGTATAAATTCTGTATGAAGGTCATTTGAATGAAAGTCAGTCATAAAGTCAAATGATGTTATGAGGGACTGGTTTGAAGCAAAGTTTAGACCCATTTGATTTTGGTTGTAGTTTGACAGTTTCTCAAAGTGACCAGAATTTTCTGTTAAAAGCGAAAATACCCACCATATAAGGCCTCGTCCCTTTACCGACAGTTTTACTGTACAGAATACGTCTTGTATCTACGATTGTCTTGTTTTCGAACTCCCAGCCGTCGTTCGTGATGCCGTCACCTTCTGCTACTGTATCGTTTTTCGCGGCCTCATCTGCGCCAAATATGTGGCCGATAACTGTCGTGTCTATCAGTGGACTACTCAATATTTCGGCCACCGTTGTGGGTAGTTCTGTCGCTGACGTTGAAGTTTCTATAGGGTCTTCTGGTCGTCCGAATGTGGTACCTGGCAATTTTAAAGTACAGAATTTAATTTAGTTAAGTTCTCGAGTGGAGATCCATTCTCGTCGTAGCGTTTGACGCTCACGAAGTGAATGGCGGAAACGGAACTCGCCTTCGGAGAATATGACGTTGTTAGAGGATGTTATGAAGGATTTTTCGCGCCTTTTAAATACAATTTTAAATTCTCTAGAGAACTAGGTCATTAATAAAATACAATTTAAAAAATTCAAGTTTGAATAATAAACAAAAAATAATTACATAGAGTGAAATGACGTAATCAATCGTTACTTTCATACAAAATACCGTTTTAAATGTACTCATAACATAAGGTAAAGCGGAACTCCTGCTTTTACTGAGACTTTGATGTATGTCTGTCTAACTGTCACTATATTACCTACTGCAGTTATTTTAAGAAAACAAAAATACTGAAAGAAGGTAAATCGTCCCTTCATGATATTTATCATTAACACTTATAGTTTTTATGAAGTTACTTCTGATCAATTATTACTCCTGTTGGTTGGTTTTGAAGCTTTGAAATTATTAAACTGTTTTAAACTTTCGAGGACTATAAAATGCACATTGCATTTACGCAAATTTATGGTAAACTAGTTTAAAAAAGCTTTCTAAACTAATTTAAGAGAAAAAATATAAAAAATGTCAAAAAATCTCACCTATAACAACTAAAACACAAACGAGGAGGAGCCGTAAATTCGTCATTTTTATTCAAAAGGCGGCTCTAGAAGGATCGCCGAAAGTTCTAACCAATTTCCTTTTGAGATATTATTAATATTAATAACCAATTTTCCGTCAAATCAAAATTGCCGTCTTGCTTCCGTGAAAACAATTATTGCGTTTCCTGTTTCTAAGTGGATAAAACAAACGGTAGTTGAAAAGGTAAAATTAATTAAACAAAAACCGATTAGCTACAATTTTGTCTGTAGATAGGTACAGTCCAGCTCACGTCCGGTTGGACACTTGAACCGCAAATGTAAATCTTCTCGCAATATAAGAACGGTCCAAAGTCTAACCAAAGTCTCGATACCTGAGCTGGGCTTTACTGTACACTACCGAGTGTAGTAGGTACAAACCTACACACACTGTTATAGGTTTAGTTCAGTTGGATTTTTTCCGAATATTTTTGCAATTGAACATTACGCCTTGTACAGTTACCTGCAGAGTCAGCAAACCACTTCCTTACAAATATTTACATTACGGGGGGTTAGGTTACTCTGCAGGTAACTGTACATTACATTATAGAGTTAAATAAAGTACCTTTATTTTAAAGGTGTTTCATTCTTCTTTTTTTGGGTAATGAAACGCTTTCTAACGGACTGCTAAGTAATGCTTAAGGGGCTGACACGAGCTAAAAACCGGTCCCTTTCTGACAAATGTCAAACTGCGCGCGTGCGAACGGGACGGAATCTTGCCGATTCAATGATATTTTCGTATTTTCGATAATAACTCGGTCAAAAATAAGTAATTTGAAAATCAAAAACAATATGTCGATAGAGTTTTGTAAGGCGCTCATTCTGATAATAAACACTTAATTATTGCGTGGGTTTTGTTCATACAGTTTGCGATATAATAGATTTTTAGAGGTAACTTTACGATGTTTTTCTATCAAGGTAAATTACTAATATCATGTTTTGGAAACAATAACACTACAGCAAATATCCTGAAGATTATAACCTTTTTTTTCGTCAGTTTTTCTGCATTTTATCTAGGGTAGAAATCACTTATAAAAGTAGCTTTTAGCTCTACTCAGCCCCTTAAGTGTCATCTTTCAAAGAATAATAGAAAAATTCAAATTAGCATCATCTGGTGGGCAATAGCGGTACTACTTCTTTACTGAATCATTGGGTGCCACTATATAAGGGTGTAAAAATATTAGCTGCAAATATTTTAAGGGGTGAATCAGCCCATGAAACATAGGTCGATATATAAGTCGCAATTATAAAGGTTTGTAAGAACGAATCAAGGACCCTCATTTTTTCAGACTATATTTTTACAGCTCTAAACGCTCTGCATACCCATACTATGCCGGCTAAACATGCCCTCCAGAGCACGCATCTCTTTCTTACGGAAAATCATATGGTTCAGCCAACGATGTCTTAACCATAATTTAAAAAGGAGTGAATGTTGGCTTTCGATTTGCCTCTGCTTCGGGAATCAAACTTCAAGCTGAACGAGGTGAACGCTCAGAAAACTAGACCATCGAAGCAGTTATACTTGTTCAGACCTTTTATCTCACGAGTGCGAATATTTGTGTGTGTTATCTCTTTCTCTTTTCATTTTGGACACCGAGTCGTCCAACAAAAAGAGAGAGAGAGAGATAACTCACATAAGTATGGCTAACCCGCGCCCGTGAGATAAAAAGACTACATGTAATCTAAACGTACGTAGTCTCAAAGAAATTATAAAGGCAATCATTAATCTCAGTCAATCATGAAATGAAAATACCGAACTTTTAATATATATTTTTTATTTCATTGTGATTTTTCTTTAGTGTCATGGATTTCTTAACAAGGATCGTTTCGTTGTTGACTTTAGTTCATTTAGTGACATCTGGTTAGAATTTTTATACTTAGGTACTTCTAGGTTAACCTATTAATGCTTATCGATTAACCAATCAAAAAGAAGTATTCGATTAATTTAATAAATACAGGATGTAAAAAATTTGCTGTAAATATTTTAAGGGGTGAATCAGCCCATAAAATTGAACAAATTTCTTAAAGAACAAAAGTCGAAATATAAAAAAAATATTTGGACCAAAATTATTAACTGACCAAGTCAATGTACGTGTATAGTCAGTGTATGGGAGGTCCAAAAAATATATTCATATTTCGATCTATGTTTGTTGGGGAAAGTTATTCAGTTTCATGGGCTGAGTCGCCCCTTAAAATATTTGTAGCTAATATTATTATAGATTAGCTATCAAACATTGTTAATTAAATTGTATAACAAACATAGTATTTGTTAGTCTTATTCTTATTATTCTTAATCTAATAAATATTTTTGTTATTCAAGTGCCCGTGAACACAAAAGACGTGCCAAAGTTGAATCTGACTCGGAGGATCATGAGAGGAAAGAATGTTGGTGACACCAGGCCTTATATGGTGAGCCTTTTTTTTTGGTGAGTCAGGTCAGGATTGACAGGACCTAATGCTGGCTTGAACTCCCTCCGTCCTCCTGTTGTGAGAGTAGTTGCCATACTCACTATGCTAGGTCATCGAGTTCAAGGTCTAGTAGACTAGACCTACTACAGTAAAAATATGATTTTAACTCAGTTGAACGGGACGTGATGCTGCCAGAAGTTAGACAATATTCATTTACCCTTTCCTGTACTGTTATAAACAAGAATGCTAAAATTTTATATGTGGTTCGCAGTGGCTATATCATCTGTTAAATGATAGGTAATGCTGGATGATGATGAATATTCCAGGTGTACCTTCGCCCAGCCTCCACGGCAGTGACTCAGATAGAACACGAGTGGCTTTGTGGAGGAGCCATCATCGATGAGAGGTACATCCTCACATCAGCAGCGTGCATAGAAGACGCCAAGCATTTCTACGTCATTTCTGGCACTCACAGGTATATCATTCTCCTCGCCTTATCCCGTCCTCTGTCGGGGTCGGCTACTTAACCTAGCAGACTCAACGTGGAACCAAGTTTTTACTCGTAGACAGAGCGAGTGTCATCTGATCTGTGCAACCTGAAGGCTAACCTGACCCGAATCCTAGGTTAAGTCACATTCAAATATATTCTGAATTCAAATTTTATTTGATAGTGGGTTTCATTTCCACAAGGTTTATCCATAACCGTAAGAGCAGTCGGTAAATGTACGTGAGTAAAAACACATTCGTACATGGCGGGAATCGAACTCAGGTCTCACGATTGTAAAACCGGTGTCCTAGCCACTTGGCCACCGACGCTCTACTCTTTGAGCCAAATAAATCTGGATAAATGTTCATTGACCCCTTTTCGCTTATCCGTCATCATGACACAGGTAACAGGCGTCAAAATGCAGCCATCCGGACAACATTTCTTTTTACAGATGACGAGACGGTCTCTGACGATAGATGACGAAATGAACTGAATAGTAATCTACAGAACCCTAACAATATGTTTCCTTTATTTTCCAGGTGGACATCACCTAAAGCAAATGACGACGAGTGCGTTAAAAATAGTCAGAAGAAGGCTATTTGGAAATGCGTGCCAAAATGTAGGCCCAACTTGGCATGAGGGGTAGATAGTATAAAACGAGTGCGTTAAAAATAGTGAGAAGAAGGCTATTTGGAAATGCGTGCCAAAATGTAGGCCCAACTTGGCATGAGGGGTAGATAGTACAACACAGCATGGCATGGAGGGTAGATAGTATAAAACGAGTGCGTTAAAGATAGTCAGAAGTAGGCTATTTAGAAATGCGTGCCAAAAGGTAGGCCCAACTTGGCATGAGGGGTAGATAGTACAACACAGCATGGCATGGGGATAGATAGTATAGAACGAGTGTGTTAAAAATAGTCAGAAGAAGGCTGTTTGGAAATGTAAGTGCCAAAAGGTAGGGAACTTGGCAAGAGGGGTAAATAGTTACAATACAGCATAGCATGAGGGGTAGATTTTATAAAATAAAGAAATCAGAAAATCAATTATTTTTTTCTTAGCTTACGTTTTCGAATCAGAAATCAGAAAATTATTTAATTGGTATTTTTTTTCTTAGCTTACGTATTCGACGGCGGGGACTTCGACAACATTCGCTGGATGATCAACGACATTGCAGTCGTGAAGACGGAAGACGAGTTCAATTTCAAGCGGAGAATCAAGGGCTGTGACTTCATACCCAAACCCATCCTTTACAACAACGTGAGCGCCGAGAACGAGAAACCAGGGACCCTGGGGTCCACTGCTGGATGGGGGTCTACGCAAGCGTTCTCTGATGTAAGCGATTTTTTTATTAGTGCCTTTATTTTTATTTTTTTTATCCCGCTCGTGCCGCGTTTCAAAAAATGTTTGTTACAAAAAATTGTGTTGATGTATCGCCCTGGGCCCTCAGTCTGCTAAATGAAAATAGTTTCAGTTGGATGTCGATTGGATTTCAGTTGAATGATTTGGTTCATTTCGTCGTCTGCTAACAGTTTAAAGTATAGAAAAATCACAATGGCAATGGAATGACAGATGAGTTTCCACGGCGTTACAATGACAAAAAATAGCAGACTTAGGGCTCTGATGCGCTGTTTTTTTGTGCAGTTGATCACCTGGGAGGAAATGCTGCTGAAGCAGGAAGTTGGGCGATCTTCGCAGAATAATGTGGAGCTACAGGACACTGAGGTGGTCGTGCTCAACAAGAAGAATTGCAAGAAGAGGTAATTGAAGAATATGTAAACGGGATGTAAGGGACCTAAAGTGCCGAATACTGATGGTGACCAGGGCCCCAAGTCTGCTATTTTTCTCATTGTAACGACGCCATCAAAACTCATCTGTCATTCCATTGCCATTGTGATTTTTCTTTTTGTTACGAAGTCAATACAAACGACACGAGTGGAAAAAATTGACGCCACCGATGGAACTCGAACCGACGTCTTTCTGACTTGCCGGGTCAGACATGTTGACCAGTGACGAAATTATGATCCACTTCACTTCAGCTTCGTTCAAGTATACAGGGTGTTAGGGACAGCGTTCCGAATACTGATATGATGCAAGCAGACTTTGAAACTGAACAACTTTCCTCTAGGAACATATGTCAGGAAACGACAAAAAAAATTCGACCGTACAAAATCGCGATCAGCTGACTGCATTTACTATAGGAAACCAAAAATTTTTTGACGTTTCTTGATATATGTTCATATGGGAAAGTTGTTCAGTTTCATGGTCTGCTTGCACCCTATCAGTATTCGGGACGCTGTCCCTTATGCCCTGTATTTTATTTTCTTTACGTCAATACTGTTTTTCAGGTGGCACGAGCGTTACCACTGGATTATCGACCAGTTCATGATCTGCGGGAAAGACAGCTTCACGGACATGAGCACGGCTTGTGTGCGTATTTCTCATCATTAGCTGGGTCTCCATTGAACGAGCAGATACAAAAGAACTTATCATTTATCTAGCTTATTAAGGTGTTATAAAGGCAGATGCCAACGCAAGTTGTTGCGTTGCTCCAGCATCAATGTCGGTATATAGTTTGGTGAATTCCCTTGTATCTGACAGTCGCATGCGTTACGGATTTGCTTAAAATTCACAGCAACGAACGTCAAAAGAGGTTCCCAAAAGAGGTTTACTAACTAGTCTTGCAGTCATTCTAATAAATCCTCTTATAGTTCGAACTCGAACTAGATGGCGCTGTAGGCTCTCTTTTAAAATAAGGAATATCAGTCAAGCTCAGTGCATAATAAAAGTATTAGCCCTGTCAATAGAAAATCACTGATATATATTTTTAGATTTTAGCGGTTGTTACATACCATACATACATACATATATCACGCCTTTATCCCTTGCGGGGTAGGCAGAGCGTTAACGGCCTTAAGGATACGGTTGCTATCGCCACGTCTGACATTTTTGAGGATTGTTTTCCAAGGTTGTTTCAGAAAACATGTGTATCACTATAGTGAGAGGTTGTCAGCCTGTCGCCTAAAAATTGTAATACACCAATACTCTCGAGTCCCTTAGTCGCTTCTTACGACACCCGCGGGAAGGATGTGGGGTGATGCTATTCTAAGAAGGCATCATACGGCATACGGCATACATAGCGGTTGTTCACAACACTTAAATTAATAGTAAGTATCAACAGGATTATTATCACGATTATGATTGTTTTTACCTCGATATTTCGAAGCGGTTACACGCTCTATGGTCACGAGTAGACTCGTGAGTAGAAGCAGTAGTCGTAGAGTCTACTCGTGACCATGGAGCGTGTAACCGCTTTGAAATATCGAGGTAAAAACATTCATAATAACACAAAAACACAAATCACGCCTTTATCCCTTGCGGGGTAGGCAGAGCGTTAACGATCATAAAATTACGGTCGTTATCGCCACGTCTGACAAGTATTGAGGGCACCTTCAGATGATTCGTGTAACACTGTAGTGACAGGTTGTCAGCCTGTCGCCTAGAGTTGTAATACGTGCTAACACACATGAAACCCTCGAGTCCCTTATTAGAACAATTATAATCGTGGTGATAATCCCGTTAATACTATTAATTTAAGAATTACTGCTGAGTTTTTACATAATTTGCACAGGCACCCCTTCTAAAAACTTAACGAACAGATAAATTTCCCTTTCGCTTTGCTCATTCAGGATCAAGAAGTGAACTGCAAAGAGATACATTATTCGGATGAAAATGACTATGATGACGATAACGCCGCCCGTATGCGACGGTCCCTCATGGTCCCGGACCCAGCAGAATCAGACATTCTTCGTGGAGGACCGTATCGGAGGTCCAAACCCATTTTTGGAGGGTTTTGTGAGGTTAGGAAGTACTATGTTAACTCTAGACGAACGAACAGTTTGACGAAACTGCAGTCTACAAGTATGCAGATGAAATTAGATGTACATTGCGTATCGGGTCAAAAAGCCTGGTTTCGCCTGCGCAATCTAGATCGAGTTTCACCTGGTAGACTGGTAGCCTGTAGTTTCGTAGCATGGAGCACTGGTGTTTTCTTTAGGAGGTCAATCTTTAGAAGGTCTATGTTTGATGTAATTTAAGTGTTTGTTGGTTAATGGGTTTGAAGGTTTGTGTGTTTGTTGATTTGTGATATTGTTGGTTTGAGTGTTTGATGTTTGCCAGTAGATACCATTTTCTTTAGATTTTATTACACCATTTCCTGTTATATGATACCGTTTTCTTTGTAGAACGACCACGGCGGGCCTTTGGTAAAGGGCCACGGGAATGCAGCCATGGTGATTGGCGTGATCTCCGCATGCCAGGTGAAGCGCAGCAACAACCACTGCTTCGGCCCGTTCCTCTACACCAGCGTCTGGAACAACCGCCACCTCATCAGCTGCGCCATCGAGAAAGAAATGGGGTACGCAATCTGGGGCTCTACGTTTGAATTTCCTCACGCTGGAATGTACATACATACATATAGGGTGTAAAATTATTAGCTGCAAATATTTCAAGGGGCGAATCAGCCCATGAAACTGAACAACTTTCCTCTAACATCAGTTTCCCCTTTCAAGAAGAATAGGCCGAAATATGAAAAAAAATTGGGATCCCCATACAAATTGACTTGGTCGGCCAGTACATTTTGTACGAGAGGTAATTTTTTTTTTATATTTGACCTGTGTTTCTTGGGGAAACTTGTTCAGTTTCATGGGCTGATTCACCCCTTAAAATATTTGTAGCTAATATTTCTACACCCTATATATCACGCCTTTATCCTTTGCGGGGTAGGCAGGGCGTTAACGGCCGTAAGAATACGGTCGGATTGTATCAGAAAACATGTGTATCACTATAGTGAAGGTTAGCCTGTCGCCTAAAAATTGTAATACACCAATACTATCGAGTCCCTTAGACGCCTCTTACGACACCTGCGGGAAGGATGTCAGGTGATGCTATTGGCAATTGAAAACACTGAAATGTGCTTCTAGACAAACCCATTCCAACATTATCATCATTCTCCTTGCCTCATTCCGTTTTCTGTCGGAGTCGGCCTAACCTAGGGGATTTGCAGTTTATACAAATTTAGTTTGTATAAACTGTGCAGGTGGCGTGGAAATGTCGTCTTAAGTTTTTCGAATTTATTGCCTATCTTTTCTTGGTATTAGTTTAATTTTTAATTTTGATGGTCCTTTCACTTTCAATCTCATACTTACATTTTTGTTATTTTCTTATCAACATTTTGTTCTTAGTCTATCCTTACAAATTAAATATCTCCGTCAGGGCGGTACACGGTGACTGACAAGGTTCCCAAAAGACTGGCAGCATGGCCTCTTTGAATGGCCGTGATATTTCTTTGGCCTAAGTAACTGACAGCTTTCCCGTTGCCTCATGAGACGCCCAGAGAGATATTTTACAGGATCCTTAGCCGAAGGGCCCCATGGACCCATTCAATTACGTTACTGATAAATTTACCGTGTGATGCCGGCTTAGAATAGCATCACCCCATTTCCTACCCGTGGGTACGACACCCAGAGGTGACTGAGGGACTTGAGGGTTTCAGGTGTATTACAACTTTTAGGCGACAGGCTGACAACCTATCACTATAGTGATACACAAATTATCCCAAACAGCCCTCTATATTTGTCAGACGTGGCGATAGCGATCGTATTTGTACGGCCCTTAACGCTCTGCCTACCCCGTAAGGGATAAAGGCGTGATTTATGTATGTATATGTATAAATCTAGCGTACCGATATCAGAAATCGATCGCATCGTCTCATTGCCGCTATGTATTATTCCGTTTTATAATTTGCCTAATATGTTTTGTGTGTTATCAGAGCTACATGCAGACGATACCTTAGAGCTTCAAGAACTCAAATAACTGAGACGACCTTCGATTGGAGATCGCATCCTGCAGGGTAAGGATCTGTCCCTCTCTTTTCACGGGATATAAAAGAATAAAGCTTTCAAATCTCGCTAACTTACAAAATTACTCGCCGAATCATCAATTTAGAAGCTAATATATTTTATCAAAGAATCAAAATATATTTTAAACGTAGAAAAATAAAATTTTACTTATTGATTGTTTACAAATAGGTTTTCAATTCACAAATAGTCACTATTTACAAATATTCATTGTCGTCGTCTCAGCCGATAGACGTCCACTGCAGGACATAGGCCTCCCCCAAGGATCTCCACGATGATCGGTCCAGCGCCACCCGCATCCAGCGGCTTCCCGCGACCTTCACCAGATCGTCGGTCCACCTTGTGGGAGGCCTACCTACGCTGCGTCTACCGGTCCGTGGCCGCCACTCGAGAACCTTCCGGCCCCAGCGGCCATCGGTCCTACGAGCAATATGCCCCGCCCACTGCCACTTAAGTTGCGCAATCCTTCGAGCTATGTCGGTGGCTTTGGTTCTTCTCCGGATTTCCTCATTTCTGATTCGATCGCGGAGAGAAACTCCGAGCATAGCCCTTTCCATTGCCCTTTGAGTGACCTTGAGCCTTCTTATGAGGCCCATTGTTAGCGGCCACGTCTCAACTCCGTAAGTCATCACTGGCAACACGCACTGATCCCAGACTTTTGTCTTAAGGCACTGCGGTAGTTGTTGAGAAGAGAAGATGTTACGTAGCTTCCCGAACGCTGCCCAGCCGAGTTGGATTCGGCGATTGACCTCTTTCTGAAAGTTGGACCTACCCAGCTGGACTATTTGTCCCAGGTAGACATACTCGTCGACAACTTCCAGAGTAGAGCCCCCAACTGTCAGAGTAATGGGTGCAACAAGAGAGTTTGACATAACCTTGGTCTTGTCCTTGTTCATTTTTAGACCCACTTGTTGGGAGGCTCTATTGAGGTCATCGAGCATTGTACCGAGGTCCTCCAGGGTTTCCGCCATGACCACGATATCGTCGGCAAAACGAAGGTGAGTCAGATACTCGCCGTTGATGTTGATGCCAAGTCCTCTCCAGTCCAAAAGCTTGAAGACGTCTTCCAGTGCTGCTGTGAACAGTTTCGGTGATATTACATCTCCCTGTCTCACTCCTCGCTGCAACTGGATAGGTTTCGAGTCCTGGTCCTGAAGTCGAACTGACATGGTGGCGCTTTCGTACAAGGACTTCAACACTTCGATATACCGATAGTCAGCTTGGCACCGCTGAAGAGACTGAAGTACGGCCCATGTTTCGATCGAATCGAAGGCTTTTTCGTAGTCCACAAACGCGAGGCAGAGTGGTTGGTTATACTCTTCAGTCTTCTGTATAACTTGCCTCAGCGTATGAATGTGATCCACGGTGCTAAAGCCTTTTCGGAAGCCGGCTTGTTCGGGAGGCTGGAAGTCGTCGAGCCTGCGTGCGAGACGATTCGTTATGACTCTTGAGAACAGCTTGTAAAATCGAATATTCATTGTAAAAAAGTGGAAATTGCAAGACACAATTTCATGATCCTAGTCTAAACGCGGCACAAGTGGAATAAAAAAATAAAGACACTGTCTCGTACGTAGCTGGCGTAATAATGGAGTCATAATACCTATGGCTTACCGGTGACGTAAACTCGCGACCTGTAGTTTGATAATAGCTCAATCTTACAACAATCAATGGTATGAAAGTAATGGGGAGGAAAACTCAAAGCTTATTACAGATGGCAGCAGACGCGACTGTGCCTAAACGCACCAATAAGAAGTTACTGAACTTTGACATTGACACATTTTGGCAGAAAAAAGGCACAGTCGAGAGTGGCGCCATTAGTTCCACATTTTCCTCATTGAACATTGTAAAACTTGAACTCAACTGTTTGGAACGCCATGATGGTTTAGAATAGCATACTGTACATGCACTTACCCTTAACAGCCACAATAGTCTACTGCTGGACATGGGCTTCTCACTATTGGCGAGCGCTGTACAAGATGTTGCATCCTTTAGTCGCATATTAGACATCCGCAGGTAAAATTGAGGCGATGCTATTCTAAGCTGTCATCACACAGCCGATGCCGACCGATGTGGCGCAGTGGTAGTGCGGCTGCCTTTGACGCAGCAGGTTCCGGGTTCGATTCTCGGTGGGCCACTCACAAAGTTTATATTTATCACTTTGTGAACAGTTCCTAGTCTGGTTAGGACATTGGGGGGTCGAAGGTCCCGGCTGCTGTCTATGATTACGTAGACGGCGGTCGTTACACAACTATGTCAGAAGCCTGCTACTTGTAGAAGGCGCTTGAACAATTCTGACACTAGGATCACTGAGTCGTTGGACGACTCGGTGTCCTACCCGAAAAGAGAAAGAGAATCACACAGCAGAGTACTTATTTATTTTTAAATATTTCTAGGCCAGCCAAAGGCGAAGAAGATGACGTGGAGACGACCAAAAAGTTCGAAGTCCTTGAAAACACGAAACCGACACCCGCTACTGAAAACAAAGGATCGGATGCGACCACCAAAAAAGCTTAAGGCCAATCCCACATACGATGCTGAGCATTTTTAGCGTAGCCGTAACGCATGCGGTTGTCATATGAAAGAAAATTTTAAATTCCCAATCACAGTTCCCAATACTAAAAATTTACGAAGCACTAATTGATGAACTTGCGTTGTTTCAGATGCTTCTGTTATTTTTATACGCAGGTTCGTGCGTTGGGCCTGCGTTATTATTGGTTTTTAGTATTAGAAATCAGAAATTTCCTTACATCTGACAGACGCATGCGTTAAGGATGCGCTAAACTAGCGCTGTAAGACCCATCCACAATACAAAAATAGCATCTGCGTCGTAGGGGCGGCGCGCGCATGGAATCTCTTGTCTGTGGATCCACCTAACTTTTGGAAAAGAGGAACGGAGTTTAGCCCACAATAGGGGCCCATATTTTATTGTTAAAACTGGACAACATTTCCAAAGGTATACTTGTAAAAGATTCATCTATATTATTATTATGAATGTGTATTGGATCTTTTTCAACTGTTCTTCTTTCTCTTTAAGACTTCCCCCCACCCAACAACCCATGATATTAAGCTTCTTGCTCAGCTCTCCATCTTTCCAAATTCCTTGTTATTATATTTATATCAATAATATCAGACATTAACTTACAATCCACTCCCTAACAAATACAAATATCTCAACAGAAGGAATATTTTGATCTTCCAAAAAATTAAAAAATGGCGACTGTGTTCTATACTCAAAGTTAATAACCTCGACACTGGCGAAATCGCGTTAAAAACGTGATAAAACTCCATCAAATATAAAACTGGAACTAAGCGAAATCAACTCGACACTGGCGAAATTACTGTGAAAACGCCACTAAACAAGAAATTGATGAATAGCCCGAGATATTTTTTAAAACAGGACTTCACATAAAAAATGCCGACCGTGTTAGTCTGTATGAGAAATCCAATTTTAACCTATTAAATTTTGGGCTATGTTTCATAGGGAAGGAAAGTTGTTCAGGTTCTAGGTAATTCCGCAAGAAATTGGCCCCTGTTGTGGGCCACACATTGTACTAAAGTAGTCTATAGTTAGTAAGTAGTAAAATAAGAGTAAATACATTATTGAAACTTATCAAGTATTTTATTTTAATACGGCACTGTGTTAGAAGTTAGCTAAACTAACTTTCATTTATTTAACAAGATTTCTAGATTGAATCGTTTATTGCCAAGTAGATTTAGAATACAACGAATGCTTTTATATTGTCAATATTAGTTAGATATTGATAAAATAATGTTGATTTCTCCGTTTCTCTGTCTGACCTCTGATAGGAACACCACCACCCTTACTACCACAAAAATTAGGTGTAACGAATAGTAGTATGACTAGTTACTTAATTAATAGAAAGTTAGCAATCAGACAGTAGAATAATAGTACATTTGACACTTGCCTACTGTCAAGCCTACTAAAAAAACGGTTATCTGTAAAGTCGGTTTGTGGTTTACTGACGATAGAAAAATCAGCAAGCTGACAAAAAAACAACATGGACAAAGTGGTTCAGTTTCATGGTGTGATCATGCCTGCAAAGTTGTCAGTAGGTACACCGTCCGTCGGGCTAAAATAATGCACAGGAATTAGTATTTTGAATTAACAATACAAATAAAAACCAAATAAATTTACAACCGTTTACTTGTTGTTCCTAGAAAAATTGTGCTCAAAAATAAAATAATCAGGTCGTAGTAGATTTTATTTACAACCGAAACGAACAATGAAAACTGATTTACGAATCAACTTTTAGTTCAACCGTGAAATTATGAAAACGAAAATTTAATTTCTAAATTTTATATTACCTCTTTCCGCAAAAAAATCGTCATGTTAACTTCTTGGAGAACATATTTTTCGTTTATATATTGTATTTGGGCATTATGTTACATAACAGGTAATTTTGCTTAAAACAAAATCAAGTGAATTAAAAATATGTGACAGATACTTAAGTGGGATGTACCATTCCAAAAGGAACGTCAACAAAACCATTTATTTCTTTTAATTTTATTTTTATATTGTTATCATTTTTAAGTATCTCTTTTAACAGATAATTGTTATTTCATTAGAAAATTTTGTTCGTGTGTAACTTTTCCGGTGGTGACAGAATATCAGTGTCACAGGTAACTAGTTCTAGGGACTTGTGTCAATATGCTGAGTCAACACCTTTTCGTGGCATTGTATTTTAGACATTATGTTTGTAATATATATAATTGTTAACCTGTTGTTACCTTGTGTACATGTCAGCGAATAAACAAGTTTTCTTTCTTGCTTTCTTTCTTTAAATTAGCTAATTATATTTGAAAACATAGCTATTAGTTTTAATTATTGGACAGGATCGGGCCTAAGGCCATTTACATAATATTTTCCACGTCAAAATTACAAAGATAGTTGATATGACAAAAATCGTAAACTTGCAAGACTATTTTACTGCCCCAGCTATTTTGTTTTAGATTACAATTCTGAATTCTCATTTCCACTTTTCAGGAACATTATCAGTACCAACAAAACCTCGCCTTCCAAAAGAGTTAGTAGACAGACTAAGAAACACTAACAGTAGTGAAGTGAGGAGGATATTGCATAACTCCAGAAGAATCATCAACGGTGCAGAGGCCCTTGATCAACTACCTTTCATGGTAAGGAATAAGGATTGAAATCAAAGAAGACTAGAGGCAATCCACCCACTGTTCACCGGGTTTTCGCGGGTATAAGACATTTTTCCGTGGTAAAAAGTAACCTATACTACTCAGGGATGATGAAGCTGTCTAATGGTGTAAGAATTTTTGAAATAGTTCCGGAGTTTATGAGTTATATAAACGCAGACTAATACTAAAGGATCATGCGTACGGAGTATGGGATGCTCGTCCTGGTTTTCACCAGTCTTGCGTTATCACTTGCAGACCGATGTGGCGCAGAGGTAGTGCGACTGCCTTTGACGCAGAAGGTTCCGGGTTCGATTCTCGGTGGGTCACTCAGAGTTGATATTTATCTCAAGTGAATTTGTTCCCAGTCTGGTTAGGAGATTACGGGCTGAACCACCCGATTGTCCGTAAGTAAGATGGTTCCGTGTTTCGGATGGCACGTTAAGCCTTAGGTCCCGGTTGCTGTCTATGATCACTTAGACGGCGGTCGTTACACAGCCATGTCAGAAGCCTGCTACATGTAGAAGGCGGTTGAAAAATTCTGACACCAGGGT
This sequence comes from Keiferia lycopersicella, assembly GCA_029255805.1. Taxonomy (NCBI): domain Eukaryota; kingdom Metazoa; phylum Arthropoda; class Insecta; order Lepidoptera; family Gelechiidae; genus Keiferia; species Keiferia lycopersicella. The sequence continues at coordinate 4,693,473 of JARACZ010000028.1, forward strand.
TCATCGGGTCGTTGGACGACTCGGTGTCCCACACGAAAAGAGAAAGAGACTTGCAGACCTCGTATCAAACCCAAGGTTATATATTTATTGAGTTTAATTATTGCTTAACATTTTAGAAGTTCTGGAATTATTGAATGTTAAAAGTGGCTCTCTTAAGTGTATTTCGTTCTAAATTGATTATCTTTAATAAGCAGTGTAAAACAGGTTAAAGCCGCAGTAAAAATCTTTGTTTAAAATAGAAAACGGTTGCTATTCTCATTAGAATTTACGATATAACATATTGCATTCATTCGTTTTGTGACGCAAGACAAATTGTTAGCCCATATTATATGGGCATTCTCTTTAATCTCTTTATAATATTAAATCTAGATGTTGAAGATTTACAAAACAGGTATATAGCAAGGGTGGAAAGTTGGCGTGGTTATAGCCTACCTCGATAATATTAGGCACGTTCTAAATAAATGTCAGGTGAAGAACGACAAATGTCAGATGCCGTGTGATGCCGGCTTAGAATAGCATCACCCCACATCCTTCCCGCGGGTGTCGTAAGAGGCGACTTAGGGACTCGAGAGTATTGGTGTATTACAATTTTTAGGCGACAGGCTGACAACCTGCAACTATAGTACTTAATACACATGTTTTCTGAAACAACCTTGGAAAACAATCCTCAAAAATGTCAGACGTGGCGATAGTGGCTGTATTCTTACGGCCACTATCGCTCTGCCTACCCCGCAAGGGATAAAGGCGTGATATGTATGTATGTATATGTATATGAAGAACGACAAGCCTCTATAAAACGATTCGTGACTATTGAAGCGAAAAAGGCGTGCCGGGATCGTAGGAAGTAGATACTACCTGTCCGAAAAATGCGGCTAACACACTTGACGCACAGCGGAGCGCTAAAACATCGCAGCGGTTTTCACCAGTCAACCGCTGTTGACGCAGGGCTATCGCAGTATCATACAAGTGCGGTTTTAGTATGGGGATTGACGTTTCTAGTATGGATCTGACAGATCGCTATAATATTTTAGCGCTTCGTCGTGCGTCAAGTGTGCGATCTACCAAAGAAGCTAGGTTTTACGTATGTAAAGGTAGACAGACTTTCACATACAAAATATATCGACATAACATTATTTAGTTTATTGCTATGTTTTAAGGTAGAGTCGGGTGCTGCCGGCTTAGAATAGCATCACCCCACCGCATCCTTCCCGCGGGTGTCGTAAGAGGAGACTAAGGGACTCAAGAGTTAATACTCTATGTATTACAATTTTTAGGCGACAGGCTGACAACTTGTCAATATAGTGATACACATGTTTTCTGAAACAACCTTATAATAATAATAATATTCTTTATTGCACACAAAACAAAAACAAAAATAACAAAAGAAAACAATCCTCAAAATGTCAGACGTGGTGATAGCGACCGTATTCTTACGGCCGTTACCGCTCTGCCTACCCCTCAAGGGATAAAGGCGTGGTATATGTATGTATATAGTTTATTGCTATGTTTTAAGGTATATCTGAAACTACCTTCAAGTAACGTAAAGTTCCAAGAGTACAAGCGTTGGTTGTGCGGAGGCGTGATCGTCCACGAGGAGTACATCCTCACGTCAGCTGCTTGCATTGAGGATGTCAAGCATTTCTACGTGGTTTCAGGAACATACAAGTAATTTCTTCAAACTGTTTAAAAGCATCTTTTCATGCCGTGTGATGCCGGCTTAGATGCCGTGTGATGCCGGCTTAGAATAGCATCACCGCATATCGTTCCCGCGGGTGTCGTAAGAGGCGACAAAAGGACTCGGAGAGTATTGGTGTATTACAATTTTTAGGCGACAGGCCGACAACCTGTCACTATAGTGATAAACATTTTTTCTGAAACAAACTTAGAAAACAATTTTCTAAAATGTCAGACGTGGCGATAGCGACCGTATTCTTACGGCGTTTAACGCTCTGCCTACCCCGCGAGGGATAAAGGCGTGATATATGTATGGATGTATCTTTTCACTACTTTCTTCTTCATTATTTAAGACTCATGCTCTTGTCGGTGAAGCAACCGCCATTCGTTTCTTTTCTCCGCCAGTGACTTCACCTCCTGATACGACACAAAACTCACTTTCTATTTCTCTTATTCCCTCTATAATCGTCTTTAGGAATCTACTTTACTTAGGCAGAATTTGCAAAGAATTGAATTAAAATTGCAAGTTTTCACAAAACGGTCTTTTTGTACAGTGGGAGATCGTAACTCATGACAAATTCAGTTTTTAAGGGTTCGGTTTTTTTGTGGTCGCTACCAACAAGCCGGACAAAAATGATGATGCACGTTTAGCAAATGTTAATGCACTTAGAAAAGTAATAAACATTTCTGAAAAACGCAACAGTCTAAAAAAATCGCAACCTTATACAAGGTGTAACTTTAAATGCGCAAAACCTCAGACGCCGTCAATCAGCCCATGAAACTGACAAGCTTTCCCCAAGAAACATAGGTCGAAATGTGAGAGAATTATTTCTACTTCTCATACAAATTGACTCGGCCGGTCGGGCGGTCGGTAATTTTGTATGGGAGGCCAAACATTTTTTTTTATATTTCAATCTAGGTATGTTTCTTGGAAAAAGTTATTTTTTGTGTTGAGTTTCATTGGGATGATTGAGAGTGTCCTAGGTTTTGCACATTTAAAGTTACACCTTGTATATTTCATTCTTTATGAGAAGTGGAGAGAAAGTACGTACATCTGTTAATATGAACTTTCATGTTTCCAGATTTTCCTATGCTGACGATCGTTATAACAATCCCTGCATAAAGAATGGTGCTAAAAAAGCAGTATGGAAATGTATACCGAGAAGTATGTGTTGATTTTTTTGTTTATTTTAGAATGTCTTTGCTAAAGTTACTTCTATATACACATGATATCCGTTGGTGCGAAAGAAATAAGTAACGGAAAAAAATGGCAACGCAAGGTTTTGTGTAAATTTCCTTGCATCTGAATGCGCTAAAAACACAACCGACGTCAAGTGTGACACCCATCTAATCCGACATCATTCTTCTTACCATATCCCTTTCTCTATCTGGGTCGGCTCCTAACCTAGGGGATTTGACGTGGAACCAAATTTTTAAACAGAGCGACTGCCATCTGACTTTTGCAACCCGAAGGCCAACCTGACCCGAATCCTAGGTTAAGTCACATTCAAATATCATCTAGATTCGAATATTATTTGAATTATTCATCACGATGTTTTTCTTTCACCGCTGCCTAATGCGAACTACTGTTTTAAAGATTACGTGTTCGACGGCCACGAGAACGACAACATCCGATGGATGAACAACGACATTGCCGTTGTGAAGTTAGAAGACGAGTTCGACTTCACAAGGCGCGTGCGAGGGTGCGACTTCACCCCGAGGCCCGTTTGTTACAACAATGACAGTGCATCTCGCGAGGAGCCCGGCACTGTCGCGTCGGTTGCTGGTTGGGGCAGCACTGATAGGTATAACGATGTAAGTTTGCCTTCTTTTTTTTGACGTACCTTTTTGAAAACTCGGTATCTCAGTGGTCGTGAAACTTGAAGACGAGTTTGGCTTCATGAGGCGCGTGCGAGGGTGCGACTTCACACTGAAGATCGTTTGTTACAACAACTACACTGCGACGAGCCCGACACTGACGCGTCTGTCGCGGGTTGGGGCAGCACTGATAGGTATAACGATGTAAGTTTGCCTTCTTTTTTGACCTACCTTTTTGACAACTCGGTGTCTCAGTGATCGTAAAACTTGAAGACGAGTGTAACTTCACACTGAAGATCGTTGGTTACAACAATGACACCGCATCTCGCGAGGACCCCGGCACTGTTGCATCCGTCGCTGGTTGGGGAAGCACTGATAGGTATAACGATGTAAGTTTGCCTTATTTTTTTTGAAGTACCTTTTTGATAACTCGGTATTTCAGTGATCGTGCAACTTGAAGAAGAGTTCGACTTCAAACCAAGGCCCGTATGTTACAACAACTTCACTGCATCTCGTGAGCACCTCGACACTGACGCGTCTGTCGCTGGTTGGGGCAGCACTGATAGCCTTCTTTTTTTAACTCGGTGTCTCAGTGATCGTGAAACTACACTGCATCTCGCGAGGACCCCGGCACTGTCGCGTCTGTCGCTGGTTGGGGAAGCACTTATAGGTATAACGATGTAAGTTTGCCTTCTTTTTTTGACTTACCTTTTTGATGACTCGGTGTCTCAGTGATCGTGAAACTACAGTGCATCTCGCGAGGAGCCCGGCACTGTTGCATCCGTCGCTGGTTGGGGAAGCACTGATAGGTATAACGATGTAAGTTCGCTTTCTTTTATGACGTACCTTTTTGATAACTCGGTATCTCAGTGGTCGTGAAACTTGAAGACGAGTTTGGCTTCATGAGGCGCGTGCGAGGGTGTGACTTCACACCCAGCCCCGTATATTACAACAACGACACGATTTTGTTATTGGGTAGGTACCATTCTGACTCGGTGTCCCACACAAACAGAAGTACTTTTTTGTTACAAATGCGTAGCTGATGCTTGCTCAGACCCCATAAATTAGTCATTTTATCATGACAAACGCGAGCTACGTCAAAGAAAAATTTGTGTAAATAATCTATATTAAACGGGTTGTGACTGGATGTCGAAAGTGGCCGTTCTCGCACTTAACGCACAACGCAGCGCTAAAATAACACTGCGTAACGCATGTGTCTGTCGGATCCACACTAGAAACGGGCCTATGCGGTACCCTACCTACGTCCCGTGGCTATAAGGTGATGTGATATAAAATTCTAAGCAATTTTTATATTTCTAGTGGGTCAATACCAGAAAAGGAATGTCCTTAGGTAATCACATGGCCTCACGTCGTAATGAAGAGGACGAGCAGAATCTTCTAGAAGCGCCTGTGTGGATTCTGGATAAGCATGAGTGCAAAAAGAGATGGGGAAAGCGATATTTCAACATCATTGAGAACTACATGATCTGCACAGAAGACTTCAGTGCGGAACTCAGTGAAGTCTGCGCGGTCAGTACACGCACTACTATGACTTTGCGATGTCGATTTAGAATAAAAACTAACTTCTCTGGCTCAGTGATCCGAAATTCAAAATGGAACCTGGCCTCCGAAACGAGCTTCCTCCACTGATCCCTGTCCTGCGCCAGCGACTTAGAATAGCTTCCCCCTATTTGTAGCCGTGAATGTTGCTATAGGCGACTAAGGGAAGAATCCAGGTAATGGGTAAAGCCATAACAGTTTGTATGGGAGGTCCATCTTTTTCATATTTCGACCAATGCTCCTTGGGGAAGTTGTTCAGTTTCATGGGCTGGTTCATCCCTTCATATGACGTTAGTAGGTACCGAGAACCGAACCCGGCTTGTCAACTGTCTGCCAAGCGTGTTGATTAAGGCACAATGCCCTTTTTGATCTAAATACAAATAAGGTTACATTATGACTCTCGACTGTGCCTCTTTACTGCGAATGGAATAAAAATTACTTCTTAATGGTGCGTTTACGCGCAGTCACGGCTACAGCGGATCGCACACTTAACGCACGACAGACCGTTAAAATATCACAGCGGTCTGTCAGATCCATATTAAAACCGCACTCGACGGACGACGATGTGTTAGCGCTGCGTTAGCGTTGCGTCAACAGCGGTTGAGCGGTTTTAGTATGGGGATTGGCATTTCTAGTATGGATATGACAGACCGCTGCGATACTTTAGCGGTCCATCGTTCTTCAAGTGTGCGATCCGCCTACTGCCATCTGCATGTTTTGAGTTTTCTTCCCTACTAAAGTAGACTGTGTTTTACAGGAAAAATACGTGGAGTGTCACGAGATAGAAGCCACGGACTCCGAGGATGTAGATTTTCCCCCCGCGAACCAGAGAAGCAGAAGGTACCCTGGGCCTGATGAAGAATTGACAATACATTCTGCAAACCATAATTACTCCATTCATCGAAAGTCTCTCACACGAAGATTGACACGAGAAGAAGACGAAGAGCGGAGGTCTAATGCGAATGCGGCCTTCCATCAAGGTGGCTTCTGTGAGGTACGGTATTTTTCCAGTGAAGGTCAGATGTTAAACAGATATACTAGGTTTTGAATTTATCATATTAGTATGGATGGATTTAAGATTTAAAAAAGTAATTGAGTTTCATTTAGGTAAGATTTCTTTCAACGCTATTTCACTTATATAATCTTTCACAAGAGATCGAGATTCGATTTTAAAAGTTGTTCAGTTATTGAATCACTATATCTTTCGCACTCGTCAAATGTCTATACTGCTCTTTTTTTCATTCAAAAGATTATGTGGCGTGCATCCTCCTTGGTTTGATACCTGGCTGGTTACACCCACTGACACAGCACCTGTCAATAGAACCAGTCCCATGGTCACAACACCCGACCAAGCGGGTAGCTACCCTTCTCCCTCCTCCATCGACACTCAGCCAACTGGCCTCAACATCTATCCTCTTCCTAAAACTCCGACGTAGAAATCTGCCTAAGATTAACTCAGTGTATATTTCAGAATGATCACGGTGGTCCCTTGATTTACGGTACTGGAATCAGCTCCGTGGTCATCGGGATCATCTCCGCGTGCCTGGTCAAGGAAAAGACTAACAAATGTTACGGTCCTTTCCTGTACACCAGCATATATAAGAATAAAGTGCTCATCAATTGCGCTATCTACAAAATTGCCGGGTAAATATAAACATACACTACTCTTGTCAGCATATATGCAAAACCGAATCTCTGAGTATTTGAAAAATCGTATCTAGATGATTTGATACAATATATGTTTTTAGATTTTTGCGGTTGTTCACAACACTGTTCACAACGATCATGTTTGTTTTTACCTCGATATTTCGTAGCGGTTAAACGCTCCATGGTCACGGGTAGACTGTTTTGGCGAATGATGTCATCTTGCTAAAGGCAAACATCCCTCTGTCTTGTTTAATAACTGTGTGATTAATAATAATAAAAAAAACAAATTATAAGTCGTACGTAATATTTTTTATTTGTAGCCAAGACTGCAACAAGTTGTTCAGATCTGGCGCCACACACACAGAAGAAGTCCTGAGTTGGGATGATCATCCTGACGGGTAAGGTGATACATTTAATTTAATTTACACTTACAAATCACAAAGTATACCTAAGCTTTAATAAGGCAGGGCTTGCCAAATCTTATGAGCCTAAATAATATCTAAATAGGCTTCAAAACCTAAAGTAATTTGTCGGGACTCCTCATTATCTGCTGGTTTAAAATTATTATCAACAACAACGGGGACCGACGGTTTAACATGCCCTGACATAGTGGCTTAGGGTGGCATACATACGCAGAAATACGTCGGGATCGAACCAGAAACTTTTAAGTAGCACTGCTAATTGCACTGCATCGGTTGTCATTTACAACCTATCATGTCATATATTACTGATAACATGTACTAGTATGTTGTTAAAGAAATATTGATATTAACCTTTTCTTAGTTAGCTGTAGCTAAGTATTGGTCCAAATATATTTAAGCGCCAGAATCGACTCGCTTAGAAGAAGTTATAATTATTTAAACGGTCCGTAGTTTCTTTAAATACTTTCCTAACTCGGTACTAGTGTTTGAATATCTACAAGGCTTTCGAGACATTTATTTTAACAAATATTCATTTTCATCAGGCCTGCAAAGAACGGAAAGAAAGAAACTCCAGCGATTGCGCGGAGAAAGGAACAAGAACAGATTTTAGCCAAAGACGTAAACGTCACAACCACAACTGAAATTGTGACGACAAAGGAAGAACCTGATAATCCCAAATCACATGCTGGAGTGGTACTCAGATCTCATGACGAGGAACAGGAGAATGACAAAAATGTTACAGTCACACAGCCTCCCTCGAATAAACCGGCTGTTACAGTCAAACAGGAGCCTGTCTTTAATAAAACAGCCACGTGATTTTAATTATATAAAGACTTTAATGTTATATTTTGTTTTATTTAAACATTTTTTTGAATAGCGACTGTATTTTTGCGGTCGTTAACGCTCTGCCTACCCTGCAAGGGAAAAAGGTATGATATATGTATGTATTTAAATATAATAATTAAGGCTGGTATTATGCTCGTGCTTAGTATACTAATATACCTAGATACTGAATGGGCTGATGATGATAAGTAGGTAATCAAATTAATACTGAGGACAATATATTATATGTATCAAGGGGTATCAAGAAGTACTCTAGCACCCGCTAAAAAGTATACTATAGCTTTCAAAATTGGACTGCAGCTACAATGGCTTGCATAAATTAGAAACTATATTTCACTGTTTCGATACAATAAATAGCCGAAAGGATATGCTAGCTAGCTAGTTGAAATAAGATAATTCCCAAAAATGTAAAAAAACTGGTTCATACGCAGGTTTAGATAGTTATCACTTCTCAGTCTGACACTTAAAAATGAACTACTTTTAAATTTGATATTAATAATAAGGAATGGAGATAGATCCTACACTTTTACTTTCCAGCAGTCAAATCGAGATTTATGAAAATAAGAAATATACAACCCATCATACTTCCCAACGAACATCAGTTGTTCCGTGACCATGGTCCACGTAAGGTAACTGTGTAAATTCGAAGAAATCGGGTATCGTGGTAAGAACCCCTTTAATTTCTTCTTCTTCCCGCTCCAATGTACGTTCCACAAAGATATTTATTGTACTAATACTTTTTATAATTTTTATTATTATATTCAGCCTACTAGATCTCACTGTTTGGCAAAGACCTTTTACGCGGTTTTTCACTTCTGCCGATCCAAATAATACTTACGTATTAATACTTTTTAAAGTAAATGTAATTTGAGCAGATAAATGTTGTCTCTGATTTCAGTCAGATTGTTCTATTGTACTCTCATATATAGCCGAAGCAGAAGCCGAATCGGCTCAAATTATAATCCCTACCAGTGCTTGGCTACTGCGGTTAGCGCTGGTGGTTTGGTCGCATTCAGGTTGAAAATGTGGCATCCAAAAAAATTGCGGATAAAATAGGAGTAAACCATAAATCAAGATTTTATTTTCTATCATCTACTAAGCGCAGCTTACTAGTAATACGATTTTATCAAATAAGTAATAATTTACTATGTTTTTCATAAACTTCACGGCTGGACATATGTAATCAAATATTAAATGAGAAATTTAATGTCAATCTTTAATTACAACTTTTTCTTTTGTGCCGGATATTTAATCTTGTGTTCGATTTCTTCATAAAGTCATGTAGGAAAATACTTTGATTGGATTTTAGTCGGACCGTGAAATTGGTAATTATTATTTCCAATTGATCTCATAGCTGACTCTCTTTTGAGAAAACGCTTGTTATGATGAAGTGCCTATTTTGCATATTGGGCACATTTCTACCACTATTACGGGGTAAGATGTCGTCATTACGTGATTAATTAGTCTTATTTATTAGTTATTTAACAATTTATTGTACGCAAGTAAGTCTTCTGCATTAGACCTGGAAGATCTTTAAAATATACATATTTTAATTTAGGGTGCTGGAAACTCACCTGCGTATACTTCAATTGCGAAATTTAAAGTTAGTGGGTATGCACATAAGTTACAATTTGTGTATAAGCACATTTAAGTCAAGTCATACATATATACAAACGATTTTTATCTTTATCTTTTTATCTTTATACAAACGATCCAAGTCATCTAAACTAAGGTGTGTTTCATTTGGGGTCCAAACTTTCGACCCTCATCAAGGTACTTAACCTGAACAAACAAGCGTGTATTATTAAACTTTTGTAAAAAATTAACGTCTCTTATTCGTTAAGTAGGTAAGGAAAATAACATCTCTCCAAACAGTCTCACAGGTTTGTAGGAAAATATAATTAGTCAGGTCCCATGATAGTACAACATGATGCATGTAATTGTTAAATTAATATAAGTTCGAACAAGTCTTAAAAGACGACCATTAGTGTGATTCTTAAAACCTCTGATTTTGATTTAGATGTACGAGCGATTGAAGTAGCCACCGCAATACCTGCAGAAGTAGCTGATAAATTACCCAACATTATAAAAAACAATGATACCAGAAGAATCATTAATGGAGAAATTGTCACTGATAATAGACCCTATATGGTAAGAAACTCATGTTATCTTAGTAGACCATCTGGGTTCCACTGCTGGGTCTCTTTCTCCTTCCACTGAACTCGACCCTGTGCTTCCGCTTAACAATCTTTGGAAAACCCATCCAGTTCATCTCGACATCTGCGTCTATTTCCGCGACGACGTCTGTCAATTCTTGGTTTCCAAGCGGTTGTAGATGTAGCCCATAGTCGCAAACAAGAAAATTAACATAATAATTATTTTTAGTTTTATCATCATTCACATCACCTTCATCCTCATCACCTTCTTGTGCCCTTTTCTAATTGGGCTTGGCAATGTTAAAATATGCTTTGATTTAGTTTTACGTCCCGGAATCTATAGTAATGCTATTGTAGGTAGTTTCATTGCCTCTATATGGTTTATTTTTTCCGGTAGATATTCATATTTATTGTCAAACTCTAAGCTTTATAAACCCATTATTGCTGTGTATAGCTCATTCGCGGTTTTCAAATTGTTTGAACATAACATACAATTTTAAATTTCGACTTAATTATTTTATTCTGAATCACTGCCATCTTTTTATACAGGTACATCTGAAATTGCCGATGACCAACGACAAGTCGAGAAATTACAAGAAGTGGTTGTGTGGTGGCGTCATAATCCACGAAGACTACGTCATGACATCAGCAGCCTGCATTGAGGATGTGGAGCACTTTTACATTGTGGCCGGAACATACAAGTGCGTCATTATTATCAATTTTTTTAAAACTTGATTGGGAAAAAGGAAATGCCCTTAGTAGGACATAATTGAATAAAAATAATATTACAGCTCTAGAAGTTTTGCTCGCGAAAAAGCAGAGGAATACTTCTGTATGAAAATGATACACTATTATAGGTTATCGTATTAAAGAAAAGATCTGTCAAGCAGCTGGATATGGCTGGATATCATCCTCTCCTGCTCTAACATACTAGTTTATTTGTCTATACTAGCACACCGCAGTACTGCAAGCAAAAAAAAAGTTGTGTTGTGGTTGGCGTGTTGTTTTTTGGAAGTGCTGTGTTGACCTTTTAATTAAGAAAACTACGTCGGATGTTAAAAACTGAAAGAAAAACCATGGATTCTCGTAAGAGGGAAGGTTTTGCGAAGAGTTTACAGTTGAAAATGTATTTTGCTGTCGCTCGCGGAAGTAGTGGCCGCCATTTACAGATCCTTTCTAAAAAAAAAATAGGTTATTATACATAACATCATTGGTAAAAATCCTGTATTTTCAACGCCGTTTGGTAACAAACAGAACCTTTGGTCTTTGTAGTTGGAGGCTGCTGCCAATATCTGTGAGATACTTTTTTTCTGCAGACGAGTGGATTCACTGGAGATATAATATTTACCTTTATTTACAGATATGCAGACAACAATGACAGATATAACGACCCATGTATAAAAAATGGTGCAAGAAAAGCAGTATGGAAGTGCGTTCCAAAAAGTAAGGCATTTATTTTATAATGTTTTGACGGGCTTGTAAATATGACATCAAAATGAACGTAATCATTTCATAATAAATTCTTTTTATATTAACAAGCCTTATTAACTATTAAAATAGGTCATGTTAATAATAGCACAAAAAACGGCGAATTATTACTTGGCGAACCTTACAGCTGACTATTCCGTGTACTGAATGAACCAATTCTTTAAAAAAAAATTGAATGTTTTCTTTTTTTTATTAACTTAATTGTAAGTGGCAAGCGTAGCACTGGGCGCCTTCCAGCCAGATTAACCGATGACTTAAAGATAGTGGCTGGTTGCGACTGCATGGCGAAAACGGGATATTGTTCCTTATCTATAGCTATGGGAGAGGCCTACATCAATATATAAGCTGATGTTATTAAATAAGCATCTTAACATTATTTCTCATGGTAATTGACGATGATTCTAGACTACGTGTTCGACGGGCATGAAAACGACAATATCAGATGGATGAACAACGACATAGCCATAGTGAAGGTCGAAGAGGGTTTCGACTTCACGAGAAGAATCAGGGGTTGCTCGTTCATCCCCAAACCAGTGTGTTACAACAACCAGAGTCTCACCTTGGAGAACGCAGGCAATCTGGCTTCCGTTGCTGGGTGGGGCACCACAGCAAAATATAATGAGGCAAGTGATGTTCATCTCTGTACATACGCCAGTCCTGAAAGCGGTATCGAAGTTTTTCCACTCAATCGCTATATATATCGCTATGTCGGGTTGGGCCAGTCAGTCCTCTGTACACAACACTCGACCAGGCGGGTAGCTACCCCTTTCTGTGCTCCATCGTCATTCGGCCAACTGGCCTCATTATCTATCACATTTTCTAAATTTTGGTCTTATATAAATATTTTATCTTACCAATATCCATTTTTTTGTGGTAATAAGTGTTGTATTATATCTGTAAGCATGCTGTAAAAGCCTCACTGTTCAATAAGCAAAACTTCGATTTTATCAAAATATTCGATACCTAGCTCCTGCCGCACGATGTCTTGATTTCGTAATATTTTTTCTAGACATCTTTTTGCATTTCTATTTTCCTTCTACACTTTTTATTTTTATATTATTGTAGTTGCCTATATAAAAGTGATTTATCAATCTGTGTCTAGTGGGTCAACAGACGCAGCGACGGGAGGCGATACGAAGAAAACCAGGAGAATCTTCTGGAAGCTGCTGTAGAGATCATCTCCAAGCAACGATGTAAGAATCGTTGGGGCCCAAGATACCACAACATTATCGACAACTACATGATCTGCACCAAGGACATCGGACAGACCATGTCGGAAATTTGCAGTGTAACCAAATTTCGTAACTTTTTTTTTAAATTTTAATGTCTGGGCTTATTCACTTTTACATGATCATCGATTTCTTTAAAAACCGCCAATCTGAAGACTGCAAAAAACAGTTATGCCCCTTTTTATGTGACCGATGGCAATTTCAAATTGGGTTGCCATACGTGTAGATGTATACTTGTAGATGGTTTCAAGCCAGGAGGCACGTTTTATGGAGTGCAATTTGATGGTTCATGGGATTCATCATCGTTTATTTAAGGGCATTTCTCTTGTCGGTGGAGTGTATTCGTCAGAGATCTCTGTCTTTTGCCTTCAAAGAAGGATAGCTTGTAATAGGACCATCCTTAAATTATTACCATGCTTCTGCGTGGGCAGGTTCAGAGGCAATACCACTGACACTAGGGTTCATGGGGTCGTTGGACGACTCAGTGCCCCACACGAAAAGATAGAAGCAATCAGGTTCTTTTACCCTTTCGGTTCATCTCATTATGAAATTTGCAATTCTCAGGAGAAATACGTGGAATGCCAAGACATCAACTACTACGACGGAGACGACGACGACGTCAGACGACACATGAGGACTGACAAGGTAACGTGACAAAGGGAATATTTGTAGAAAAAATATAGCTGCATGTCGATGCCGATGGTGCACATTTGAAGAAAGCTCAATACAGTAGATACTGCAGCAAGCTGAAGTGACAGTGAGGTGGTCATATCTGTCGTAAAAGCGACGGTTGGTAGAGTAAGCGGATTCCCGAATGGAGTCCACGCCTTGGCAAGTGTAGCGTTGGACGCTCTCCGGCCAGATGGACCTGTGACTTAAAGAAAGCGGCTGGCTGGTAGCGACTGAAAGGTGAAACCGGGAGAATTTGCCTTGTGGCGTACCCTCGGGAAGAGTCCAGCAGTGAATTGCTATAGGCTGATTGGTTTGTGACTGTACGTACAGCCAGCTGCCTTTTATAGCTTTTTAGGGATTTTCTTGTATTGTACCGCTGCAATTACTATAGATGGATTTATTTCGGTTTGAAGGTTCCTACAAATCTGATGATGCACTCAGCATTCCACAACGAAACGATGTTACTCAACGGCACCAGGAGACAAAGGCCCACCAATCACCACAACCAGATCGATGGCGGCTTCTGTGAGGTTGGTGAACATACGGCCCATGATCTGGGACCCTCGATCCAGACATACCTCTAGCATACATACATACATATATCACGCCTTTATCCCTTGTGGGGTAGGCAGAGCGGCCGTAAGAATACGGTCGCTATTGCCACGTCTGACATTTTTGAGGATTGTTTTCCAAGGTCGTTTCAGAAAACATGTGTATCATTATAGTGACAGATTATCAGCCTTGTAATAAAATAAAATTGTAATACACAAATACCCTCGAGTCCCTTAGTCGCCTTTTACGACACCCGCGGAAAGGATGTGGGGTGATGCTATTTTAAGCTCTCATCACACGGCATTCCACGGCATACCTCTAGCGAACGTCATAAAGTCCTTAATCCTCACCATTCACGATACAAAAGGCTCGTTCACGAGAGCGCACAAGAAAAGCAAGGCGCAAAAGAAGTCGTCAACATGTATGTCTTCAAGATGGCTTGTCCCCAGAAGGTTTGAATTTCACGACCCCTGCAATGAACTGAAACTAACTGTGAACTGGTTGTTGCTACGATATTGATGGGACTCAATGAAAATCGCCATTTTGCCGCTGGCAGTCAAGACAAGCATAGACGAAAGCTCCCGTAAATAATTTAGTTCCGAAGTCGCCACTGTGGTGATGGCAAACCTAGCCGCCAAATTAGCTGTCATTTGTTTGGGACAACATATCCAGTGTGTAGATAACTTCATATCAATGGGCCCTTGGGTCACAATCACAACTCAACCCAGCCAAGAAAGAAATTAAGAAATATGTACAGGGTTTAAAATACTAGCTGCAAATATTTTAAGGGGTTACTTAGCCCATGAAACTGAACAACTTTCCCCAAGAAACATAGGTCAAATTATAAAAAAAAAATTAAAACTATAGAGTTGACTCGCTCGGCTGCTACATTTTGTATGGGAGGTCCAAAAATGTCTCATATTTCGACCTATGTTTCTTGGGGAAAGTTGTTCAGTTTCATGAGCTGATTCACCGCTTAAAATATTTGCAGCATTTTTTTTGCACCCTGTATATGTAATGCTTTTTCTGCAGAACGACCACGGCGGCCCATTGGTACACGGTTCTGGCGTGACCTCCATCGTCATTGGGGTCATATCAGCATGTCTCGTCAAGGAGAGGAGCAACAAGTGTTACGGACCTTTCCTCTTCACCAGCGTGTACAAAAACAGGCAGTTCATTTCCTGTTCTCTCTATAAGGACGTCGAGTAAGTAAACAGCTATCCTATGTCGGGTTTTCATACAAACGTATTCCCCCGTTTTCTTGCCCAGAAATTAATAAATTTGCAACAAATCACCGCGACAATTTAGAGAACTCTCAAATAGGTATTTTTTTGTCTCAATTAAAACGTTGGCTTGTCCAGAAATGCTATTATGACATAAATAAATTTCTGAATGATAAATACTTGCATGATATTGGTTAATTTTTATTATTTTTTAATTTATTTTGACATGAACATGATTTTTTTTATATACTTTGAATATTGCGGTAATCTCCAAGATATAATGATTAATGACTATTTATTTTTGGACATTGCAATTTCACCACTGTGAGTGCAGTAAATTCCAATAAATTGTTGTTTAACTATCACTGCTATAATTTTGCATGCCAAGTACTGGCGCATCACGCATGTGCGAAATAATGTAATTATTATTTATTACCTACTTTTAAGATCTTTAATGTACCGTGTAAGCTTGTGCATAAAATATCTTTATCTTGAACGCCTCTAGAGTTATAATTCTTTTTTATTACATTAAGGCCTACTAAGATAGATAGATAGATAAACTCTTTATTGCTTACAACAAACACAATATTAAAAACACAAAACGGTACAATATACTATAACTAAAAGTAAGCAAAGGCGGCCTTATCGCCTGTACTAAGGCCATGCCTATATTATTTTCTTTTTTAAGATAAAAGTATTATAAAGTGCTCGTTTATTTGCAGGCCTAAATGCAGACGACAATTCAGATCAGGAATCACGCACGAAGAAAAGTCAATATCATGGAAAAACCATCCTGACGGGTAATTTCAAAAATACATACGTAGTCGGTCCCAAAGTTCTGTCACTGGCATATTATTTTTGAATTTAGAACACGGATTTGGAAAAGTTTTATTGCATTCCGTTTTTGAATGTTTAACAATTATTTTAAAACAATAAATAATCATTTGGCGCGATTTTTCACGATGGAGTGGACTTTGAAAGAAAACCGAATAGCAGTTTTGGCGTTGCGTCGCTGTGGGCACTCGCCGAGTACCATTTTCAAGTTGCTCAAAAAATTGAAAATAACGCTTAGGTTTGGGTATCGTACTATAACTAGGTACACTGAAGTCTCTAGTGTTGAGGACAAGAAAATAACTGGCCGGCCTCGCTCCGCCAGAACACCAGCAGTGATCAAAGCGATCAAGGAGCGCATACGAAGAAATCCTGTCCGAAAACAGAAACTTATGGCTTTGCAGATGAAGGTTAGTAGAAAAACAGTCAAAAAGGTTTTAAACGAAGACCTTAAGCTGCGAGCATACAAAAAAAAGAGTGGGCACTTACTTAATGCCCGTTAAAAAGAAATTAGACTCAAAAGATCTCGGGTGTTGTTAAAACGGTACGCGAAAAACCGGCACCGCGATATACTTTTTACAGACGAAAAAATTTTTGATATAGAAGAAAAGTATAATAAACAAAACGATAGAGTGTACGCTACCAGCTCTGAAGAAGCAGGAAACAAAGTTCCGCGGGTGCAACATGGGCATCATCCCTCTTCAGTCATGGTCTGGTTAGGAGTCTCCTACTATGGGCCAACTGAGGTTCATTTTTGCGAAAAGGGGGTCAAAACCAGCGCAAAAGTGTACCAAGAGACGGTTTTGGATCGGTACGTCAAAGACCTGCCCAACACACTATTTTCAGGACATCACTTTGTATTCCAGCAGGATTCTGCGCCCGCTCACAAAGCCAGGACCACTCAAGCCTGGTTTGAACGTCAAAACATTGAGTTTATAAGACACGAAGATTGGCCTTCCTCCAGTCCGGACCTTAATCCTCTGGACTATAAAATTTGGCAGGTCTTAGAGAGCAAGGTCTGTGCTAAGCCCCATAAAAATTTGGAGAGTCTGAAGTCAGCCATAGTTAAAGCAGTCGCTGAAATCGACATGGATATGGTGCGTGCTGCGATAGACGACTGGCCGCCGCGGTTGAAGGCCGTTGTTAAAAGCAAGGGAGGTCATTTCGAATAGTTTTATGTTATTTTGATTCTTCGATGATTGTATTTTTAATTGATATATAAATTTTTAAAAACGGATTGGTACTTTTTATTTTATCAGTATTTTCATATATGACAGAACTTTGGGACCGACTACGTACTTCCATAAATACCCCTAAGGCAGACTGGTAGATAATGCTATTTGGCATTAAGTCCGCCCGTGTACACATTTAGTGCAAAAAGATAAAAAAACACTCTACGAGTCAAAAATTGGTTACTTATACTAATTGTATTACTAGCAACAAAATATTGCAATATTAGTTAGGGTAGCCGTTCGAACTGAGCGTCTATAGCGTCAGAGACGCCGCGACTGTGACGCCGCGACAGTGCGACAGATCGATGTTCTATGCAAATGTATGAAATTCTCGAGAACGTCATTCGAGCGCAGCGACACTGACGCGGCGTCTGTGACGTCACAACGACGCCGTGAGCGCGTCTTCAGACGCCCGCGTCAGTCGCTCGGCCGCGCTTGCAGCGTCGCTGCTTTTGAGGATAGAAAGAAAGAAAAATGGCGTCTCATGAGAATTTTAGCGCAGACACACAAACAAGTTGCAAATCCATATTATTTTATGATAAGACTGCTATAAAGATCAATCTGGTCATGGCGGTGCGCGGCGAAAGTGTGATGCGACTGTGCGTCTGTCGTGGGTATTCAAAGTCACCAGAGCGTCAGTGTCGCGGCGTTAGTGAAGCGGCGTTAGTGACGCCATAGACGCTGTGTCAGTGACGCTCAGTTCGAAAGCCTGCCTAGGGAGAATAAAGGCAGAATGGGAGATTATAATATCGTTTTTGGGGCAAATTTCTACAGATGTCCAATTTCTCGTTCGAATTACAAATTACACTTCTAAGCAACAAATAAAAACAAAATTTGTAATTTACGACAAGCTGGTTAATATCTTGTTCGAATGACAAATTACAATTTAATAACAAATAAACACACGTTTTTTCGAAAAATTGGTTTTGAAGGTAAAAATTAAAAACACAAATTAGTCTTAAAAAGTACGTACTTAAAAATTTTGGAATAGGTATTTTGAAAATTTGATAAAGAGAATAATAAAATAGCATTAAAAAATAATGAACTTACCCAATATTTTGTTATTTAGACCAGCGAAAACCGAAATAGAGAAAACGCCGGAGCTGGTACAACCACAGCTACAACCGCAGTCAATCGCTGATGCCGTAGAGCCAGGTATGCTTATCTTCTTCACTACATACACCGTCCCTTACACCCTGTATAGTATTGTTCTTGCTAATACTCATCATCATCAATTTAAGAACTTCGCTCTTGTCGATGGAGTAATATCCAATCTGATCTCATTTCAGCCTTTTCCTATACGACATGACACCTATCTTCTCTTTGATTTGGTCCATGTATGCTCGTCTACGTCGCCCTCTTCCCCGTGTTCCCTCAACCTTCCCTTCAATCACAGTTTTCAGAAGGTCGTTATGCCGTAATAAGTGTCCCAGCATGTTACCTCTTCTGTTCTCTATACGTATAACGTTCAATATATTTCTCTCTTCCTTTACTAGATTTACCTAGCACTTCTCCATTAGTCTTTTTCTCAGTCCATTTTATTCGCTCCATCCTACGCCAATATCACATTTCGAAAGCCTCGAGTCTTTCCCTATGTCTTCCTTGCGAGTACTAGACGACCAATTTTCCTCTGACACTCCGATTTCTGATTCAGGGCATCACAACGAGTCCAACAATACCTAATATGAGTACCTACATATACACCGTGTTTCGGAGAAAATGCATTAAATTGAAGGCGTTATTTAGAGCACCAAACTAAACAACTTTCCCTATGCGATCAGAGCTGGAAAATGGAAATAAAATTACCTCCCATACAAACTTAGTCCGGTGGTCATGAAGATTGAATTCTTTTTCCACATTTTAGCACTGGTCCCATAGGGATAGTTGTTCATTAGAATGCCCTAAATAACGTCTTTAAATTAACGCATTTTCTCCGAAACACATTGTATATCCGAGTGTCAGATGAATCTCAAAATGAAATCTAGAAGACTTTTAGTTAAAAATAATTAACTGCACTATTACTCAATTGTGTTTTTTTCAGCCCCAGCGGCGGTTCAAGCGTCGGCGTCAGTTGCGATACCAGCACCGGTGGAGACACCGGTAGCGCCAGTGGCGCCCGCAGCGCCTGCTGCGTCCGCGCCAGTGGCGCTAGACAGTGTTTACAGTGATTCTGTGTTGCGAACAGGTACACTTATAAACGGCACGCACGCCACGTGAATAAAAATATTACTAGTTTTGATATGTGTTTTTTTACACGACTAAATAACTAACTTCTCTGGCTCAGTCACCCGAAATGGACCTTGGCCTCCGAAACGAGCTTCCTCCACTGATCCCTCTCCTGCGCCTCCTCCACCTATGACGGATTGCACACTTAACGCACAACGGATCGCTAAAATATCTCCAGCTGTCTGTCAGATCCATATTACAAGTGTTAATCCCCATAATAAAACCGCTCAACTGATATTGATTGACGCAGCGTTATTGCAGTGGGAAGAAAAACATCCGGGACATCATCCGACTGTTCCAGGGTGAAGATCCTGATGACATCCCAACCTATGTCGCACGGGATCTGAGTAAGCTGCCGCCGGTGACGTTTGACCATGTCGACGTCACCACGTTGCTGAAAGATATCCTGCTACTGAAGGCTGACGTCACAGAGATGAAAAGAAAATTAGAGGTTTCCGAGCAAGTGAGTGCCGAGCTGCAACGCGAGTTGACCTCATTGCGAGGGAAAAACGCCGCGTTAGCGACTCCGCCCGCCGCGTGCAACGTGACTGTACGTAGCGACGACACTGCGCAACACGAAACCTCACCCGTCAGCAATTCTGCGAGCCGAGCAACTACCGATGACAAACTGCGGGTCAGCGACCCCGCAGCTGCTAGGAAGAGCGACAAGGTTACACTGCCGCCTCCAATGCCCCGTCCCGAGTCTGCGCTGCATCCCGATGCTGCTCCTTTTATACCGGTGGAGCAAAAGGACGTGCCGCCGCGGAAATCTCGCCGCCCTCACCGCAAGCGTCAACCTGCGCCTCCTGTCACACAAAATGGGAAGCAAAGGGGATGCCCTACGGCTAAGGAACATCATGCCGCGTCTAAACCGATTGTTGACGGAGATGGCTTTACACTTGTAGAAACAAGGAAACATCAACTTCGTCGCAACCGCAATAAGCGCGGCACCGTCACCGCAGTCTCTACAACGCTCAAGGCTGCAGAACCCATCACGCAGCTGTATGTGTCCCGCTTGGACTGCAATATGACAGCGGAGGACATCATGCAGCATGTGCAGCAGATGTGTAAGGTTCACCGGGATCTTCTACGGATCCCCACCGGATTGATGGTGGAAATCCGACAGCTGGACTGTAAAATTTTTACTAATTTTAAGTCTTTTGTTCCGTCGGTTCCCCGGAAACATGTGTGCGGTTTCATGCGAGAAGATTTCTGGCCACAGGGTGTCGCATTCAGGCGCTATCGACCCCCCGTGCAACGTGAGTCGCCGTCACGAAAAGTGCCAACCTAGTTTTAGTAATGTTATTGTAGTGTATTTATAGTGTTTTTTATAGATTTTAAGTTATATTGTATCATATTATTTTATTCTATGGGCCTTAGTAGCCTGAAATAAAGGATTTATTATTATTGCAGCATCGTCCGTCGAGTTTTGGTTTTAGTATTATGGATCTGACAAACCGCTGCGATATTTTAGCGGTCCGTCGTGCGTTAAGTGTGCGATCCGCCTTATTTACACAACTGCCCAACCAAAAAAAGTAGTGTAAGATCTTTGAACTTCTAATATTTTTTCAAAGATTTTATTTTAGATTTTTTCAATAAAACTCACTTGATGTTTTATTGCTCGTATCTCTGGAGCAGAGTTTCTGAATGGTACTTGTCTCGCACTTCTACTACACTATTTTAATTCCAACATATCCTAGCCATTAGGAAATTCGAATATTAGTAATTTTGTAGTGTATCACCCCACATCCTTCCCGCGGGTGTCGTAAGAGGCGACTAAGGGAAGTGTATTACAATTTTTAGGCAACAGGCTGACAACCTGGCACTATAGTGATCACATGTTTTCTGAAACAACCTTGGAAAACAATCCTCAAAAATGTCAGACGTGTCGATAGTGGCCGTATTCTTACGGCCCTTAACGCTCTGCCTACCCCACAAGTGATAAAGGCGTGATATATGGATGTATGTATGTACTTATTAATGGCAAGATCGTTGAGGCCTTGCGTCCACGATATCAGATATTTACAGAAATTAAGCTCCTAAACTTACACTTTACTTGTTGGTTTTTTCACTCAAAGTGAACATCATCAGAGGTATTTTATGTTTTTTATTAACATTATAATGTAGGCACATAAAAAAATACACACACAACACACACACACACACAAATCACGCTTTTATCCCTTACGGGGTAGGCAGAACGTTAACGACCGTAAAATTACGGTCGTTATCGCCACGTCTGACAAGTAAAAAAAAAATTAGGTACTAGAAATGAAATTTACGTTTATATGCATCATCGTAACCAGCAAAAAAGTTTAGACTCTACATTAGTCCTTTTAGTACATTGTCAGATAGCACGAACCTCTGTTCCTTACGTTACAGAGCGTACCTACTTTATAGCATTGACATTGTCAATCTGTACAAAACCGTACAAAACATAGTATGAGACATTGAGACTCCTACATTGCCTCGTCTGAGCAATTAGCACCGTGTTAGCACCCAATGGTTCAGATTTGAAGCAGGTATTACTGCTATTGCACACGAGATGGCGCTAGTTTTTGTTCCACTACTCTATAAGAGATGTCGTTAATTTAAATAAATTGCAGTTGATAGCTGAAGCTGTATTTCTTCACGATTTTATTCAGCTGTCCAATTAATTATATGTAATGCCTTTAGGTATTCAGTAAGAGTTTGTTATACACAATATTGTTTTTCTTCTACCAAGTTTAGTTACTAAGAACTGAATCTTTCCCTTTCTTCGTCCCAATTCAGTCCAAAATAAAATATAGATATCTTAATTTTGAGATATCATAGCTGTAGGAAAATATTTGGGTAGTACTAGTAAGTACCTACGTAATTAGATTTTCTTCCTCTTTCTTTTTTTTTCGTGAGGGAAAACCAGTCGTCTAACGACCCGATCATGAAACCTGGTGTCAGATTTTCAACCGACTGCTACCTACCAGTACCTACATCAGGCCTTTAAATTCTTTCTTTGTTTTAAATTTATAAATTATAAATAAAAAAATAAATTTAAAACTATTTAATTATTACTTTAATTTACTATTTATTATTATACCTAGCAAAAAATAAATTTAAAATTACTTAATTATTTAATTATTATTTTTTTAGGTATGTTATACCTAGCAAAAAAGTAATCCTAACGTTAATATACAATTTTGAAAGAGCTTTTTTTTTCAGTTTTTGCGGAAATCACCAAAAATAAATACTTACCTAAACATAAATAAAAACTTCTTCGCAGCACAAATTCTAGTAGTTATTTGTAGAAGATTGTTCTTATACTTACTTATTTAGGTAAGTAGTTAAAATATTTTGGAACCAAGACTAGCTAAGTTGTTACAATTATTTAGCTATCTTATTACTCATAATTGGTGTATTACAATTTTTAGGCGACAGGCTGACAACCTGTCACTATGTGATACACATGTTTTCTGGAACGGCCTTGGAAGGCAATCCTCAAAAGTGTCAGACGTGGCGATAGCGACCGCATTATTACGGCCGTTAACGCTCTGCCTACCCCGCAAGGGATGAAGGCGTGATATGTGTATGTATGAATGTACAATCATAATTATTTAGTTCGTAAAAAAACTTATAAGTACCTACGTAGATTGAGAAAATTGACCTTAGATTGTATTGTGGGATTAAACTTGCAGAAACATTATGGTATATGAATAGATTTTTATGATTTTTATAAAACACTGGTTTTGAATAGTTTTCAATTCTAAAACTTTATGTAAGTTGATCAACATCATCACAAATCATACAAATTAATGTCTTAAAAATAAAGTTCTGTAGCAGAGTAGAACCTCTGCGTCCACATCCTTCATAAACCACCTGTCCTTTACGAACCATTTCAAATTGGAAATTGGAATGTCGTCACACATTTTTCTGACTTTTTGACCCAGTCGCGACCAAATTAGCGAGCAACGAAGCTCAAAAGATATGACATCTAACGAATTCAGCGATTTGTATGTGATTACCTAGTTAGTAATTAGTGATTTTAATGTAATGCTCAGCACATGTGAACTTACAGCGGACTTACAAAAGTTAGCAGAAAACCCTCGTGGAGGTATTTATAAGCCTATGTTTTCCTTGTTATGTTTCCCTAGCTCATCCACCATCCCCTAATCATATATTAATATTGTTTTAGGGTTTCTTTTCTACAATACAATATTTCAAGTCACAAGAAACTGTTTTATTTGTTTGTGGTGGCACGCAAGTGCCACAGTTCTCACCGGATACGAAAGGTATCACAAAATCTCATACATATGTCCGGGGTGTGTGCAATACATTTGAAGCCAGCTCTATTTTTGAAGATTTTTGAGGTCTATCATGTTCCTTGATTGAACAAAGTCGGCTTGGTGCGATAAGATGCTATGAAACATTTTGGAAGTTCTCAAAGTGCAGAAAGTCGGCATACAGCTACTAAACCAATAATTTTTATTTCGCAGACTTCGGAACCAGTTTAGTTTTTTTTTTATCGTATTGTTTTTTCAGTGCGAGGGATTTTATCGTCTCGCATCTACGGCTCCAATCCTGTAGATATAGGTACTAAAATTCCCTATCCTACTACTATTATAAAGGCGAAAGTTTGTAAGTATGGATGTATGGATGTTTGTTACTCTTTCACGTAAAAACTACTGAATGGATTTGAATGAAACTTTACCACAATATAGCTTATACATCAGAATAACACATAGGCTATAATAGCTTATACGAAGACGGGACGAACCTGAAGTCCACGCGAACGAAGTCGCGGGCAAAAGCTAGTATTTAATAATTTTCTGCATTTGTATTGTTATAATTATGTACTTACCTTGAGGTAACTTATTTCTGTAGTTGCAGCAGTAAGTAAGATAGAACCTACAAAAATGATTTCAGTCAGTGTAATAAAATTGTAGAGCTGTTATCTCAACCTACCATGATTTTGAATTGCAGATATCAAGGTAGCTACGTATTTTTTGTTATTTGTTTTAAATTATCATGGTACCTAATTAAGTACCCATTCACAAAACAAAACATATTATATTAGCTTATTTTCCAATAAGTTTATATTGGTAATCTCGTTTCCCTACGATTTATCTCTGGAAGCCCTAATCTTACACCCTTTCCTACTCCGGTCTCTCTCAATACAATAAACCACTTATCTGCAACAATGCATTATTCCTAGTTATCTTTTACCATAACACCACAGCCGGGATATTTTATTATAAAGCGCATTGTCTATGGAAGCTCGGTCGACCAAACGTAAATAATTTAACTGTCTTAAAAGATTCAAAAATAGTTTCCTAACATTGCCCCCCTTAATATGTACTCCATTTGTCAGCCCATAACTGGATTTAAATGACGCGTTACAACGCGAAAGGTCACGCCTCTTCACAAATGTATAGACGCCTTCTTCACTCCTAAGCGAATCGAGTATGTGAAATGTAGAGTCGTCTCTCTCTAATAAACTGTGTAACTCGTGTTTTTCTTGCCACTAAACCGTTGAAAATGTGGCAACTGCGCTCACAAAGTTATTGAAACCCTGCTCTACTACATTACGATAGAGTCGATATTGCGTTGATAAAAGGGAAAAGGGGGGATAAAATTGGAGCGGGACATACCGCGAAAGGGACGGAACACCGCATCGGTTAAGTTAGTGAGTCCAAACGAGTTTTTATGTTTGGAAATCGTATTAAGCTTTTGTTGGAAACTGTTCCACTCAACGGGCAATAGTTGAGCCGTTTGTGCGGTCAAACTATCGTGTTCGTAATTCGAAAAGTGGTGGGGGCGAAGCTGATTGGCTGGTACTGTTTGTGGCGATTCGGTCGCGGGCGGTCGACCGTAGCGCGCGAAACGAGCCCACTTTTGAAAACCACCCGGTTCGTTTGCCGTTCGAAATTCAATTGCGCCAATCAAATTAGTTTTAGTGTTTTTAAAATGTTTGGTCAGCTGATTAGGTGAAAACGTGCCAGTGTTAAAGACTAAAAAGTAAAAATGTCGTCATCAGTGCATTCGGATGACGATCAAGAGGAGATCAATGTTGACTCTGATAGTAGGTTATCTGGTAATTGTGACAGGAGCATCGCTTCTGAAGACAGAGACTCGGAGCACAGTTATCATGACAGGTATCGTGACTCCCCCAACGAGCACATGACTGACACGCAACCGAGGGTGAACCTGCCCTTCAGCATATCGAGACTATTAGGAAAACAGTTCGAAGAGTTAGAAAAGCGTCGACATTCAGGCGAGAGTGATGACAGGAGCGATCAGGACACAGAATCGGAAAGTGCGAAAGACGATCATAAAGACAGTGCGTTACCGTTGAACTTTTCACATAACCCTGGACTTTACCCAAATTCTGGACTCCTACTAAGGCCAGGGTTGGGACTTGGTGCTGGTTATGGGTTTGGGGGTGCACCGGGAGTGGTTAGGGTCCCCGCGCATAGGGCGTTGGGGGCCCTTGGCGCTTGGGGCATGTCCCTGGACCCTATGAGGCAGGCTGCGGCGGCCGCGTTCGCTCATCAAGTTGTTAAGGATAGATTGAATGGTAAGTACCTACCTACTGACTGAGGCAGTTACAATTTAATAATCTATAGTTATGTGCTATTTAAAAAAAAAAAAAAAAAATTTCTACTCGTCCCAACCTGACCAGAATAATAACTACCTAACTACCTTTTCAATGTCAATACATATTATTTTGTTAGACCAGTTTGAAAGACCCATTCTAATTTGTCCTTCCTACTCCAACAGCATGCATATAATAGGTAACTCCATTTTTACGATTCAGTTCAAATCCTCTTAACACTGAAGTAAGTAAGTTCAATTTACAATGAACCATTTAAGAACGCTTGTTAAATAAAAACATACAAAATGTATGATCGTATTGTAACAAATACCAAAGCACAAAAGGAATACTTACTTTTTAATGAACAAACAATAATGAAGCAAAAACTGCCCCTCAAACATTATCTACGCAATCTCAGTAACCATTCCAAATTCAAAACAGCAAAAAACGGAAGTGGCAGACCGAACCATTACACCTTTGCGTGACACACCCAGAAAACTATTTTTGTTTTTTCTTTTCTTTTTTTGGGTGTTTTTTCGGCGACATCCGAGGCGCCTTGATGTTGTGCTATAATTTGTCTTTGCCGACGGTCAGAGATACTTTTTTATTTGCATTTGGTTGGTGACACTTGGGTATTCGAGATTGCCGACGTGGAGTTTTGGGATTTACGGATTACGTAAAGTTATCATATATGATGCAAAAATAGTGAATTCATGCGGATATAAACTATTGGATGACTTGGTGTCCCACACGTAAAAAAAGAAGAAGAAGCGGTAGCAGTAGTGTTTATCTCTTCGGCAACCGACATAAAAACTCTACCTAGCGGTTTACCGTAAAATTAATATTACGACGATGAACTACTAATTTCTAAAGTTATTTATACCTAACTATTAATCGTTGCAAGACACTATACTTACCTATTTTATGGTTCATTTTTATTAGGTACTTGCTCCTAATAATGATTAGAAGGCTAGTTTAAATAGGTTGGGGTACGGTACGTAGAATAATATATTAAAAAAAAGCACCAATTGCCATTTCCATATAACATAGCTCCTATTGCGAAATCCATCAATTATCTTAAACTAACATCTCTCACGCAAACAATTAATAAATCTATCACAATTATCCACAATGGACTCCCGCAAACCATTTTTTGCGACCACCGTCATCGGGGCATAGGAAACGCGGCGATTCAGCCTATAATTGAGACAAGCGTGCCGGACGCCGGAAATGTTCGAGTGGTGACATAAAAACACCTTCAATTTGGCGCCAATCGACGGTAATTTGACAGGTCGCTTTTTGCGGCGTTTTTGATCTTGAGTCTTTATTTAAATTAGCTAAGGATTTGGGTGATTGTCTTAGCTGATTGAAGTGAAGATTGCGTCTAAATTGAGTGCCTGACTACTTTTTTATAACTACTTACAAGATATTTTTTTAATAAAATGATTCAAAAATACTACATTGGTGCTACAACGGAACCCAAAATGTTAGCGGTACCTAGATAGATATAGCTAGACATTGAAAGAAATTGCTATCATAAAATACCTAATGTAGTAAGTATTATTTAGCAAATACTGGCAACAAAACATAAAAAAATAAATTTCGAAGAAAAGAAAAGAGAATTCGATGAGAAAACTGGACAAAAAAGGTTGAACAACATCTACCGACGGCTTTGAACAAACGACCGCAATGCGGAACCGTCTCATTTACCGCTCCGAAACCTCCGGTTACGAAACCAAAGATTTACCGATTAGAGTAAAAAAAGTAAGTATAGACGGAGTAGTTTGAGCTCAGTATTATGTGAAAAAATACGACAACGATTCTAAATTGCATTGGAGTTACGCGTTTATTAAAAACCATACTATTTTGTGACTTAATCTATTCAAACTTCAATAAAATTGTTATTGATAAGTTTTAACTCCCAAAAAAAACATAGATCATAAACAAGGCTCTCCTTATAGTTTTAGCTTATTTTTAATTCAACATCATTTTAGCACAAAAATTCCCAAATGATTAAAAGAAAAAACCCTTTTTTGCATAATTAGAATAATTATAAACATAGCTAAGGAATCATTCATACAGCCTTCGTGTAGTGTAGAGCATTCACTTCACATTGATTGTTTTCTTGTTTTGTGGGATTCAGAGTAAAATGTTTCTATTATTTTGTATTGACGATGTTGTTTAAGCTGAATAAATAATCTGAATCTGTAAGCTGGCACGAGTCTGGTGTCAGATATTGCTTGCTAAATGTTCTGACTATATATTTTTTAGTCTGATAGTTACCAGAGCCTAACTGTAGGTTAGAAAAACAACGGACTACGTCCGCTTTTCTTTTTCTTAGGCCCTCGTTAGCACATTAAAAAACAATAAGGGCCTATATATTGTTTTACTAAGATATCTAAAATAGCGCTACTTATTTGAGGTTCTTCAACTGTAATCAGAGAAGAGTCCCGTCTCTGATTACAGTTGTTCTAAAGGTTTTTTAAGATTTTAAATTGTCACCCTGAATCAAACATTTGTTAAGCTCAAAAATTTTACTTAGTCAGCATTTTACCTAAAACGATGAGTGCCGAAATACCGGAGACAAAAGGTCCAGGTTGTTTCATCTTCATTTCGAATCATCGGGCATGGAAGTGACCATTCTACAACCATTTGGGATATAAAAAAGTTCAGATGAACTCTAGAATGCAAATCTGCGAGTCATCGGTCTGACGAGTCTTTTGCGATAACTCTTATGAGTTTCGCCTTCTATGATAAGCCACTTAGAATTGGCTAACACATAGGTATGCATTGTACGTATTGATTTTCAACAAAAATCTTAAATGCTGACTAAGAAAAAGAATCAAGGATTACCTACTTTTATTGAGTATACTCAATACCTATGTGTTAGCCAACTGATCATTTTCGTACTTTGAACTTCGAAAAACTGGGAACTTAGGGTATTTATTTCATCTTCTGGGCACCCAAATTATTTTAAATATAGAAAAAATAACGGCATTCTTTGCCGATCTTGGTAACGGCCATTTTCATCTACTTGCGGTGGTCGGTGGTCGGTGGTCTCTAATGGCGACCATTTCCGTTGGGCATCATTGAAGATACCACAATTACCAGCAAGCCTTTCGATTCAATGAACAAGTCAGACGATTTGATGATTTCGTATAGGTAGGTATCATACTGGCAGGTCAAATGAACAACTTTTTAAAACGATATTTTGTATGAAAATACGAAGACATGACGTCATGTCTCTCTAGTTTGGCTGGCGTCATAACAGTTACTTTTATATTACTTATTTTTCTGGTTATTAATTCAAACTTGGAACATTCTAAAAAACTGTTCAGTTATTTCAAAACTCTTTATTTTAAGTGTTTTTAATTGTGAAGACGATTTAAATTATTGGGAGTTTAATGCACGACAGAACAGTGTTATATATAATAGATATTAGTTATCCCTTTTTTCAAATACCTTCAACACTTGGGTCGTCATTTGACATTTGTCAAACATTTTCTTTGCAGCTTTCGCAGAGCCAATTCAATAATCGGTAGCTCTTCCGATATGGACAGATCTACCGATTACGTAACACAAATTCTTCTGGTAATAAAATAACAATAAAATCTAAAAAACATTTCCGGCAAACAAATTGCATTATCTATGTCTACACTTATTATTACGCAAAAAAAAAAAATACCGCTATTATGTAAGTAGGTATGTACAAAAACAAACATAACCTAAAAACTACGCTACCCGCGATATCGCGAGGAGAGAGTGGGGTATAATTTCACACATGCAAAACCGCCTCAGCCCCGAGGCGTATCATCGCATATTGGCGCGCGTCAAATTTTCATAACGCCGTCTCGCCTCCCCGGCCTACCCCTGGGAAATGACGCTTGGAAAGCGTTTGAGGGATGCTATGTTACAAGATATGAAATGTAATATACCTACGGTTATACGAAAAATAATAAAATTGATCGTTTTTAATAAGTCATATTTAATCAATCAACTGTTAATTATATATCACTTTAACCAGCTGTATGTATAACCAGGTTTTTAAAATGAGACAAAAATTGTTTAGAAACAGTCTAAACAATCTCTCGCTGGAATAGAAAGCATACCTCTATTTATTTTTTCTCTTACCGACAAAAAGTTATGCCTAAAAGTAAAGAAGAAATAAATAATATATCACTCAATAAACGACTTTATAATTATTTTATTTCGCTCAAATATTAATGAGAATTGCGAACAGACAAAAACTTTAACATTGTAATGGGGGCTATTCTAAGCTCCTCAATAAGACAGATCTCGAGTTAATTTATGATGTCATAGTAGATGGCGTTGCGTTAGGTTTAAATTTTGACATTTGAGTTATGCATTTCCATGAAAAGAACCTTTTTCAGTGTAGGGTAGCGCCATCTACTTTCACTAGAAAATAGGCTAGAAAACCCTATTGTTTTTAGTAAGAACATATCCCATCACTATTCGAGGGTGAAGTGGGGCAATATTAGCCGCACGTTATACCGTATCGATGATTTCGCGGCACATATACCTACCCTTCTCAATAAACGATTACGTAATATGGCGTATGAAAAGAGTTTTTGATAGGTTGGAAAATGGGTTTGTAAGATTCGTAAATTGAAGAGCTTTAAGATGGACTTTTGGATATATGGGTATATTAGATGAAAAATGTAGTAATAAGTATTGAATACACCTATGTGTAGTTTGCGGGTAATTTTGGATTATTCGAATATGATATCCAACGCTTTTCACGCTTGTTGTCGTATTTAGCGAATTAGTCATATATCGTGTATTCATACATTTTCATGAAAATACATATGTAACACGAAATATCCAATATAAAATTCCGTGCCTTATTTATAATATGGTTAGTTCCACATCTAAGTTATAAGTAGTATGCGCGGAAAGCTAATTTGCGTCTTTCGCCGACCGGCGCGATTCGCCAACTCGCTCTGTGCCTTCTCTCACGTTTAGCCTACTGCAGCGATTTGCCAAAGCAACATCACTTCTCGCTATAAATATACAGCAACAACACAAATCACGCCTTTATCCCTTGCGGGGTAGGTAGAGAGTCAACGATCGTAAAATAACGGTCGTTATCGCCACTTCTGACAAGTATTGAAGGCCCTTTCAGATGATTCGTGTATCATTGTAGTGACAGGTCGTCAGCCTGTCGCCTAAAATTGCAATACAGGTGAAACCCTCGTATCCCTTAGTTGCCTTTTACAACACCCGCGGGAAGAAATGGGGTGATGCTATTCTAAGCCAGCATCACATGGCATATAAATTACAAGTAAAATAACTGTCTACACGACTATAAGTTTATATAATGTAGTGAATTGTGCATTTCCACCCGGAAACTCCCAGAAGCTTGATTGCACTGTATACGTAAGACTCATCTCACATCAATTTGTGAAATTTAATCAAAATTAATGTCACTCGTGAAAAGCAGTGTATAAAACGTTTTATATTTTAAGAGTTGGTAGAATATTATAATAAATCTGTAAAATAGTTTTGAAGTATTATAAGTTCAGTTTTTTTACTGATAAGAAAACAAATACACTTCAAAAAATCCGGGACAAGTCACTTTTACTTGGTTCTTGCCAAATTTGACACAAAAGAGTATCCATTTTATAAACAAAAAGGTTATGGTTGTATAGCTGACAGTTCGGCCATTTTAGTATTTATTTGTATGTATAACCTATGTATATCAATCAAAATGTAATATGACGATTGAATTACAGCTATAACCTTACAAGTAACTATAATTTTCTTCTATTTTTTGACCTAATATACTTTCTAATGTTTTACATAATAATATTATACATTTAATGCCGTTTCATTACCTACTTGGTATTAATTTTTGCATGAAAGTCCATGTTTCTACTGACCTGACCCAAACACTTACATTTATCTCATTTCCATACCTCTATCGCTCATCAAAAAGTTTACGACGACCCTAAATTTTCTTTTGCCATAACTAAGAAAGGTATAATATAAAAAATAGACCACACCCTGTGGCCAATGCTGATACATTTTACTACCAATCCATATCTCGAGAGTTGAGGGGGTATAAAAATGCCGTATTTCAAATGTGTAAATATACGAGACAGTAAGGTACGGGAGACAGTTACTGTCCATATAGGTACGTAAAAAGATCCATTGATATTTATTATGTTTTAGTAAGATTACCTTGTAAGTGTAGGTTAGAATAAGTATTACCTTATTAGCGTAAAATGACAGTCAATTTTCATAACAATTAAAATAAACTTAAAAATAAATAACTTATATGTTGAAACGCACACATCTTTCATATCTTTTAAAATTCTTTCTAGCAGGAAAAAATGTAAATAGTAAGTACTTACCAACTATTTTCATAATTATCAAAGCATCCATTAACGCTACCGGAAATAGGTATGTACAAGTAAATAATACGAGAATGGTTTTGTATGAAACAAATTAAAATACCACGACCGGAAATTGTGCGCGATCTGTGTTCGAAATTTAAAATAAATGAAAACGGCTATTTGTGTTCAATATGTTTTATTTGGGCCTGATTTCCGATGAATAACCGATTATGAAGCTATGTTTTAGTTAATAAAGAAAACTATTTGGATATTTGCTACTGCAGATAATTTTCAAATATCACATGAATAATTAATGAATTTTATTTGAAGCTAGTTAAACAAAATGGCAATTTCACTTCAATGTTAGCTGGTGTCACTTTTATCCTCGGTTTCGCCTCTCATAACTCGGATAAGTATTTTACGTAAACAAAACAAAATATAGACAAAACACTACACTCCCAAACAGACTCAAAACATGAACATTCGTTTCACCAAAATCCAATTTCCCGTCGCGCAGGCAACCCGGCGAGATTATCCACAATTAGCCATTTACGTAACGCAGTGGTCCTGCCGATGACAACTTGGGACACAATTTTAATGAAGCAAAATGAGCGAGCGTGCGGGTAATCGGCGCACTGTGCATGTGAACGTCTCACGGACGTAATTAACCCGATGTTTGTGACGGAATTTTTCTTTTAAAGTTTATTTCGAGGTATCTTTCGTATGGATTTAAAAGTTAGAGTTTTACAACTTTATGATATTTTCAAAAATGTGGAGAGTGCTCTTTTACACTTAATTCAAAGTATTTTTATTTCTTTTGTATTGAGCTATTATTATCTCATTATCTCACTCATCTGTAGAAACAGGTAGTACGCAAATAAAATTAAAATTAGTTATACATTATAAAAATATTATACATAAAAATACATATAGCCATTTATTCAGAATAAAAACAAGTGTAAAAACAAAATATAATCCAGAGTAATATACATAAATAGTTTTACAGATAAGATTCGTTTTCATTATAAATTCTAGAGTAGGTGTATTAATAACTAGATACAATTTCAAACAAAGCAAGCAACTTCAAACGTGAAGCGTAGCGCGTTTTGTTTGCCACCAGTGCAACTAGCACTTTAGATGCACAAACTCCAGAAACCTTTATCTTTAATGGTAAAGCGTTGTTTGCATCAAATAAAATTTTCATTCGACACGGTACCTCCCCTTTACGAGACAAAAAGCAGTGCTTTTGCGAACAGTGGCAGCAGTACAGACGGAACATATAGGCGCACGTAACGTAATATACGAGCTGGCATGTACCGCTCTTGCGCCAACAACAGAGGGCACTAAAAGCGCAACGTCGTCATAAAAAACCGGGCAAGTGCGAGTTGGACTAGAGCACGAGGTTCCGTTGCTGTAATGGTAAAAAACATGTCTTTTCTGTAGGTGTCTCCTTAAATACAGGGTATTAGGAAAAGAACTAAGTTCCTTTCATGGTATGAACCGGTCCCTGAAACTGAACTTCCCCAAAGAACATAGGTTATAATATTTTAAAAAACATTTTGTAACTCCCATACATAAGAAAGTCAGGTTGTACCTATGTGAGGTCCAAAAAATTTTTCATATATCGTCCTAAGTTTTTTGGGGAAAGTTGTTTAGTTTCAAGGGCTGGTTCAACCCTTGAAAGTAAGTTAGTACTTTTCCCGACGCCTTAAATTTATACAACACTTGACTTAAATGAAGAAACAAAGTTTGACTTAAATGTATATGTGGACGTCCAGTCAGGATTCGCCGTATTTTGCGGGGATTTTGTTAGGAAAACGACGGAATTGTTCAATTATGATCTTGTATTGTCTCCTTTTAACAATTAGTTAGGATTATGACACTGTTTGCACATTATTTCACGTTATTCGACGCAATACAATTTTATAAAGCGGCTACCTCTTTGACAGTTCTTACAAATCTACTTTCATTTGTTTTCCGTACGGGAAAGGCAATGGCTATACAGCCGAGGAGTTTCTATTCAGCCAGTGGTCTTCGCCGACACGGCCATTCTGACAGTACCACACGTCCTCGTGTGGGGCGTTATTCATCTGAAACAAGTTTAGGCACAGTAGATTCTTCTGCTCGGTCTTTCCTGACCAAATCATGGGAAAAGTAGGTACTTAAGAGTTCTCAACATAGCACTATTCAGGGGCAGTATAAATAGCTCAAGACCCAAGATTAAATCATTCAATTCAATTCCATTACATCAAGTTCAATTACAATTTTGCTTTATCAATTAACAATTTTAGTTCACATATTTTTAAAACCTCAAAACCACATTGTTGTAACATCACTTGACCAGTGAATGCTTCTAATAATATCAGATCACTTGTCTAGCTCACCGCTTCTTTACTCCGCTTAACCAGCGGACGGATCCCTTACCCAGTTCACCGTTTTAGTACTTCACTTAACCAGTGGACGGATCACTAGACCAGATCACTATTTTTCTATTGGCTACAACCAATTTCATGCAACTTTTTATTTGTCAACAAATACAGTAACAACATGATAATTGTGAGGTTCAGATTGTTTACTAAGTACTTCTTAGAAACAGAATATTATTTTCAGACCATTTTTACAGGTTTAATGGGATTGTTTTTCATAATTTTGGAAATATCACAAAATTAGTTTCATTATGATTATCAAATGATTGACTGTTCATATGCGAACAACATAGGTGATGGATGACTTAACTCATCATTACAATTTGAAAACATCTCACCAAATCATTACAATTTGAAAACATCTCACCAAATGTAAACAATTGTCAAGCAGGTTTGCTTTTTAAGCATGGTCCAATTATAACAATAATCTTGCTTTTGAGCAGCAACTTGGTTCTCATCTCATCCATAGTAACCGCTGTCCGTCTAATGTAAGTACTTTCAACATCTTGATACATCTTACATGATAGCTGAAACATAAAACAAGGTATGAATGCTCTATAAAATAGTAACAGTACCAAATAAATTAAGAAACAACTAAAACATGACCTTTTATTATCCTTAGATAGGTGTTTGACATAGCATGCCATAAACCTGGTGTAGCAATATGTCATAGTGTTGCTTTTGAATAATAAAATCATTGCTTCTCCGTTACTCGCAACAACTTAATTTCTCTTTTTCAGGTATGAACAAGTGTGTTTGTGTTGCAGAAAGTTGTAGTTTAATATTGGACACCATTTTTCATAGTAAATGTCATTCTCTCATATTAGTGAGGTTATCTTGTCTTGCAATTTTCTGTTTTCATGTGGGTCACCGAGTCGTCCAACGACTTATCCTGCTACTATGATAACCAAACTTGGAATATATTGCAATCTCATTGCAAATAATGATCTAGCGTGTGCTTGCACTATTGACGTAGGGCTTGTTTACTTTACTTGTAGTAACTTCAGTTGTAATTTCCTTGTCACATTCCTTGTTTCATATTCATTTCAAATAGGTATTTACTCTTCCTGGCACACTATTTTAGGTCTTCAAAATGTCATGATGTCTCAGAATGTTACACATTCGACCAAATATTGTGCACTGTTTGCTCACTCCAAACCAATTTGGAGGTTATGTACCCAAGTACCGGGCTGCTCTTGCGCCGTATTTATGACCTTGACTGTTGTAGGAAAAAAAATTGCCACATGTCTTGTGTATCATGCATCTTTATTTCTCTTTTCATCTGTGAGCACATGGATCATTCCACTTCTGATGTGGACGTCCAGTCAGGATTCGCCGTATTTTGCGGGGATTTTGTTAGGAAAACGACGGAATTGTTCAATTATGATCTTGTATTGTCTCCTTTTAACAATTAGTTAGGATTATGACACTGTTTGCACATTATTTCACGTTATTCGACGCAATACAATTTTATAAAGCGGCTACCTCTTTGACAGTTCTTACAAATCTACTTTCATTTGTTTTCCGTACGGGAAAGGCAATGGCTATACAGCCGAGGAGTTTCTATTCAGCCAGTGGTCTTCGCCGACATATACAACATTTAAGTCAAACTTTTGATATTATTTTGTTTTTGTAGCGGTACCAAAACTAAATCAACTGTGTAAATGTCAACTCCCACATTTATAAGATACATCTTGCTGACCAAAATACAGACGTACTAACGAAACAAACGGTGGAGTCTCAGTAATATGCTACTTCAGTAATTTTACCCTTTGAGTACGGGACCCTAAAAACAAGCCTTTGTTCTCCAAACGAGTGCACCAAAATGCAACCTAAACCCGTATCCCGATTGCATTCCGCTTTCAACCGCTGAATTTTCCATGAGCTCCCCGTATCGCCGATTCCCGTATATTTGGTAGCGTAACTAGTGGGAATTGGTATCGCTTGTTGCGTACAATATGTATGAGATTTTGTCCATTTATTTTTTCCTCCGCCCCACTGTCCGGCGTAATTGGAAAATGTTGTTGTTCTGTAACTTGTATGGAATTTTTAACGGACAATTTGGTAAATGATAAAAATAAAGTTATTCTTAAAGGCTTATTTAATGCATCGCCAAATAATGTTAATTCAATTAAGATATCCAAAGTTATCGATAAGGACCTTAAATGTGAAAGCCTGCCTTTTAAAAGTGACATTGTAAAAGACCTGTTAGTTCGTTTCGTTTGATATCGCGTTGATAAATTTATAAATTATATAATTGCGTTTCAATGAAATATTTTTAATATTCTTATATCTTGTTCTAAACAGGTATAAAGTTACGATAGCCATCGTAATATTTCGAAGCATTCGCAAGTTACTATTTGCTACTGTCAGTGAAGAATCTGTTTATATTGATAATATATCAGTATTATTTTTAAAATTAAGTATTTTCATCAAAATTTACTCAACTGCCACAGAAGGAGGATAGGTATGTACGTAAATATTAGAATGTAGCTAAATGTAGTTTTAGTACTTACCTATTCTTGATTTTTTTTTCATCATCATCATCATCATCATCATTCAAACTTGTCAGTCTTAAAATTCATACACTACTGTAGCGTAGACATTTTGTATTCTGTTCCAAGTCAAAATTGGTCCACGCCTTTGAACTCTATTATTTTTAGACAACAAAACCTTACATAAAATTGTAACGATTAAGCCCAAAAGTGGGCTCAAACTCAGCACTGTTTAAGTAACCCAAATTGACGACTCGCTAATTTTACTTTTTATTTGATCTACGGTTGGTGCCTAGTACCAGTCAGAAACTGGTACATGCACCCGACCACAATATTTTAATTTTTATTTCATTTTCAGTCCCAAAAATAAAATAAAATATTATAAAATGTCATAAAATTGTAACGCCCTAAATCAAGCTTAAAAAGAGCGGGCGAAAAACTCAGCTCTGTTGGTCAAATGTTGGCTGTTCGCATCTGCCTGTTCTCCGAGGTAGCTTTTATACTTTTTATTTAGACCACGATTAGTGCCTCGATTGCAGCAACCAGTACATCTAACTTGCCATATTTTGAACTTTTTCATTTTCAGTTTCACAAATTCTTGCATAAAATTGTAACGCCCTAAATCAAGCTCAAAAAGAGCGGGCGAAAAACTCAGCACTGTTGGACAAATGTTGGCTGTTCGCGTGATGGAGCGTCTGCCTGTAATCCCAGGTGACGTCGCGCCAATTAGACGTCAGGCATTCGTCTTCACGTCGGAGGGGGGCGCGCGAAATATGACCGAGAATTTGTCCCATTTTGACGCTTCCGGAACACTGTGCAAATAGCCTACTTTGAGGTAGGTAAATGGTTGCTTATTGAATTCGGTGCTTGACAGGTTAATTAATAAAATATGAAAGTTATATTGGGAAAACAGTTGTTCAAAAATACTACTCATCACATCATCATTTTTCACAACATTGTAGATCAGAATTTTCAAATAGTTAATCAAAATGTAAGTTATTATTTGACGCCATCCAAAATAGCGTAATGTTGTCACGTCACAGTACATTTTTTTCATACAAAATGTAGTTTTTTATTAGTTTTTGGTCGTCCTAAAAAGTAGCTCATCTGACCTGTTTTTGAAAATTATAGAGATACAAAAAGCATAAAATAACAATTACTGAAACGATTACCAAAACCAATGTGTTAGATGGCGCTAACGTCACATATTAAAGCAAAAAGCCCGGGGTTATTATACTATTGTTAAGGTAGCTTTTTTATAAAACTATGTATCATAAATCGCCTGAGATCGATCTTAAGAGCGATTTTGACAAATATCAATCAATACGAACAGCATCTCTAAGTCGCACTTAGGATCGATCTCAGAGTCAAATGCGGTTTATAAATACGGGCCTATGTGTGTACCTACATTCACACTGGTACAGCAATACACACACACCATATTTGAATACGTATCAGTCAGTTTACATTTGTCAAATAGAATTTCCATCTGAAAACACTTTGGGTAATAGAAAGTCACTCTTCAAACCGCGTAAAATGGACTTGACGTGCAATAAAATTGTGTGAATAAGGCAGATTCGGTCTGAGTGGGCAAACCCGGGCTGAGTTGGGGTAAGATGGGATACCCAAAGGGGTAATATGGAATATGAGTGGCTTCAGCTAGTCTACCTTATTTTAACTTATTTTGTATTGGAAAGAACTACCAGTATTTAACATCGTCCTGCTGTAGAGCGTGATTTTATATTTTAACATGAGTCTTGTCTTATTAAGTAAAGTTAGGTAAACCTCTAAAAGCAAGGCTTGGCAAGAAACATCATAAAAGAGGAAACTGAATAAAAATGCAAAGTAAGTATTTTTCCAGGAATAAAAACAATAGGCAGGTAATTATTTACTAGCCTGTTATTTTTTTTTTTGGTGATAGTTTTGAAATTTATGACGCAATTCGACGAAAGATCTTATTTTTTAAACAAATTATTCTAGTTACATACACATTGATTGAATTGTACTTATTTCATACACTTCACTATTTAACTATATCTAAAACGCTGGTCATAAAATGGTTAAGATTAATTTTACTTCAATGGCAAAATAAAATAAAAATTACATTACTAGTTCAACTGAAGCCATTTTGCGGGGAGCAAGGGTTGCCCAAAGGGATAATATCATAAAGGGATTACCTTCGAGGCGCTTAAACCCTTCAATGTTAATTTGTTTGTTAATTTTTCTTCGCAGTAATTTTAACGCTAATTACTTTTGCGATTAGAACTGGGGGCGATGAAAAAGGTGTATAAATTGTGATTTTTCAAATAGAAAAAGGGTATTATTTATTATTAGGTAATGTTTTTGCAAAGCATCTATCATCGAAGGTTCGTAGGGTAGAAAGAAAAAAATTGTTTACATGTCACAATGTTAGTTTGTTCCCTCGTCCAAATTAGGGACTTTCTAGGGCCACAGATCTCTTATATATTTGTTCCAAAGTATACGTCAAGTGCCACGTTATTTTAAGAAAATAAAGATGACGCGCAACGGGATACTGGGTATTAGGTACTTTATTGTTATCTCATTGATCAGAGCGCCAGTATGAACAAAAAAGTACATTTAAGTGCCATATTTGAACTAAATGTCAGAAATATTTGAGAAAAGCATTATGTAAAAATATCAGAGAATCAAGGTAACTGATATTTACTCAACAACAAAAACTTTCCCACTAGTTTTGCAGTATCAAGTCTCAAGATCCACCAGGTCGTTCGGTGACTCCTCTTCCTACATGATACGAACGAGTGAGTATTAATTAACTTTTTGTTACGATTTACGAAGCTAATGCAAACGAAAAAAGTCATGGCACCGATAGGATTCGAACCCATGTCTATTGACTCGAGTATCTAAAGATCGATAGCCAATAAAACCACAATCAATATTGTGTCCATTTCCCCCGGGTTCAGAAGCACTGTGCAAAAACCGCACGGGGCGCGCGCCCGGCATGAATCATATTGTAACCGGATTACAAGGGAAAATCTTGTTACGCCGTTTTTCCTACCTGCCTACATAAGGGTTTTGTTTCACTGGGTTGTAAATGTAAGGGAATCGTGCTAAAATTCCTATTTTCTTGCCAGCGTAAGTTGTAAGTTACCTGTAGGAAAATTCTAATGAAAATATGCATAACTTGTGGTGCCTTGAAATAGCATCATCTCATTTATTCCCCGCAGCGGTAGCTAAAAGACTCAAGATTTTCAATAGAACCTATTTAAATTTTCGGCGACAAGCTGACAACCTTTTGCTATTGTGATAAGTAGGTACACGGGTCGTTGGACGATTCGGTGTCCCACACGAAAAAGAAAGAAGTAGGTACACGATTTATCTGAGACGTGGTTCCGTTTTTCGGATGACACGTTAAACCGTAGCTCCCGGTTGCTGTCTTTACACAACCAGGTCAGAAGACGGTTGTAAAATTCTGACACAGGTCGTTGGAAAAAAAAAAAAAAAAAAAAAAAAAAAAAAAAAAAAAAAAAAAAAAAAAAAAAACTATTCCATGGAATAGTTTGCGATGTGGACTGATGGGGCTTTGTAGTAGTAGGTAATTCGTTTTATTTTCATTATGTTACCTTTTGAGAAAATTTTGCGTTCATCCATAATAGTAGTCAACGTTCAAATAGCCCACATCTGTCAGTTGTTTAAATCATGTTAAAGCAATAATGCACTGACATTGGGTCTATTTTTCTTTCTTTATTGTTATCTGTTTAGTATGGGTTTGATAACTGTCAAATATGGCCTATTCAAACGGCTTTACTTCAGGTACTATAAAATAGCAGTATAAGAAAGTTATTTTGCATAGGCTTATCTAATTTTGCCCATAGCTAAGCTATAATAAAGGTTTGTTTTGACAAGGCTAACTGTAAACTAAGAAGGTCCTTTCGAATAAAAAACCGCAGTCTAAACTCGACCATTCAACTTTTCGTGTCACAGTCAGCCTTGCTTCTGACAAGCAAGACTATCTAAGCCATGGTCACAGTAGGTAAAGAAGCCGGTAAGAAGTTGTTCATACAAGCCAGCCACATGTAGAGACAAAATTCAGTACTGCTGGGGTGGGGGTGAATCGCTCTCCTTTCGTGTGGGACACCGAGTCTTTCAACGACCCAATGAACACTATTTTCAGAATTTTTCAACCGCCTTTTACAAGTAGCAGGCTTGTGACTGTGTAACGACCGCCGTCTAAGCTATCATGGATAGCAACCGGGACCTACAGCTTAACATTCAGTTGCTAATTTCCTGAATGAACGTGAGATTTCAGAAATAGTACATGTAAGTAGGCAGCGACAGGCCTTACTCGTATTACCCTTTCTACTACTCGAATTTATTAATGTCTAAGATGTGTGAATGGATTAAAATAATGACACAATTAGTGTTAACATGAGAAAACTTAAAAGTAGAGCTTTTATACATATTATTATGATAAGGTCTAGTGAGGTTTGTTTAACCAGAAAGTACCAAGCCTTCTCCAGTACTTGCTACCTTCAGGGTTACAGTGTGGGCAAATTTAGTACCTTTCTCTACTTTGCCTTATCTTGGCCTTCCACATTTGACTTAAACTAACTCATAGTAAAAATAGAATAGGCAGGTTACGTACGACGACGTGGTCAATCTAAATGCATTTCCCAAAACAAAAGGAATAGTAGGCTGCTTCTTCAGTCTACTATGTCATGGTTAAAGTTACGTATTCCCGCGCAATTGCTACATAATTTGCGGTCACGTGAAGCAGCCATTACGTCAGGCCGACCAATCGGAGCGCGCCGTTTAATACGCTTCCATTTTTGAAAACAAAAATGTGAAACAATTTGAATTTAGAATGGTGCTTGGAACAGGGTTATTCGTGATTCGTTTAGCTTTTTATCTTTAGAACTGTCACGGTATTAATCGAATTTTGTCTTCAATTTCGTAGTAGTTTTTTATTAAATCGTTGTCTATTCTGATTTCAGTTTGTGATTTTAATTTCCTGTCATTTATTTTATATGCCCAGAAAGGAATAAAAAGCTTTACCAACCAAATTAATCTAATCGCACCCATTTGAAATGATCAAAGTACGCTATTATGCTCTATTATGTCAATAATTTATTACGAATTGAGTTTGATTGCAATATCCTAGTTAACAACACGATCTCATCTCACGGATCATTTAATGCAAATCGATCTATTACAGCAAAACACTGGCGATTACCAACCGCTCAGCCAATCACAGAGCTCCGTTTATACGGACGTAATTGAGTTTCGAATTTAAAAAAGTCGCCATCTTGAACGTAATTTTCGAAAGAAGCGTAACTGCTACTTTTGTGCGATTGGCGATTACTGCTTCCTTTTTTAAAATGTTGCCTACAAGAACTATTATGTATAAGATATAATATGCGGTCAGTTTCTGTATATGGGCAGTTAAAGAGTTTTCTCGGAATGGATTTCAACGTATAATTTCAGATTTATTATGGACGGAAACTTTTGATTGCTATTTACCATGTAATAGCTGGTAGGTATACCTACATGATTGTATGGGCAATTTAACTACGAATGAATTTAATGAGATTTTTATTTATTCATGACTTTTTGTGATGTCGAACTTTGTTTTTGATAAGTTCGTGATTTCAATTATGGAGATAAGGGGAAAATATACGTTGGTCTGAAACCGGGTAGGTTTTGTAATTGCGAAGATTGTGCTTTTGATGAATTATGGAACGATTTGAATGGTAATGAAGATGTTATTAACCTGGTTCTTAAAAGGTAGAAGCTAATTGTAGATCATTTTGTTCGGCCTCGATTTACCTTAAAGTAATTTTGAAAAGCCTTGCAGGTATAAGAAGTAGCAGTTGTTGCTTTGACTGCAATTGAAAAATTTATTTTAGTGTAATATACTTTTAATGAATTTTGAGATATAGGTAAGTAGGTAGACTTGCAATCACAATACAGGCAATTTGTTGCTGCAAATGTCAATGATTCTGAGTTTGTAGTTGATCCTTCTCTTGTAGTAAATATTGTAAGTCAACAAGACCTCTTAAGCTTAATTTCACCCCTCGTCATACCCCTTTGACCCAATGCCCCATCTCTTGTATGGTTCCAAAAAAAACCTAAGAAAACTTATTAAAAAATTAAAAAAAAAAAATTAAATAGTCTTTATTTCAGGCAGTAACCCATATAAAAATTTACATTTACATTTATGTTATTTTACATAATATTATATTCATTTATTTATTTATAGTCAGAATATATAAATAAATTAATTAATTAGTTAAATTAAGAAATAAGTCAAATTTAAGTCAAATTAAAGAATTCAATTCAAACATGCAATGCAATATCCAAAACATAATGTTGAAACATTATTTATAATTACATATTTATATACAAATAAATTGTTTACTGTTTTCATACACAGTGTGGAATACAGCTATTACAATTTTATTGTCACTTTTAATTAATCTTGCATGAAAAGCAGCTCTTTGTCTGCGCATAACTGCATAGATGTCATTGACCCTGTTCTCAGCAAACATGCCAGACGCGCTAAAAAACCTCACATGAAACATCTCTTTCCAGCA
Organism: Keiferia lycopersicella; assembly: GCA_029255805.1. Classification (NCBI taxonomy): domain Eukaryota; kingdom Metazoa; phylum Arthropoda; class Insecta; order Lepidoptera; family Gelechiidae; genus Keiferia; species Keiferia lycopersicella. The sequence goes on from JARACZ010000028.1 coordinate 4,737,463, forward strand.
TCGTTCCCTATCACCCGACGGATCGGTCACCCCTACCAGAACAGAACCCCACCTAAACGCAAGAAGCCAAGAACCTCCTTCACCAGGCTGCAGATTGCTGAGCTGGAGAAGAGATTTCACAAGCAGAAGTACTTGGCGTCCGCGGAGAGGGCCAGCCTCGCGAAGACCCTCAAGATGACTGATGCTCAAGTGAAGACCTGGTTTCAGAATAGAAGGACTAAGTGGAGGTGAGATATTTTATCTTAAGCCTGCATCTATATTCTATATTACGTGACCTACGTTGGTTGATTGAGGAGTAACGAATATGTTTGGATCGTTTTTAAGACGTTTTTTGGGCTTGAGTAGTGACAACTTTTTTTTAAGTCACTTATCTAAATTTATTAAGTCACTTACCTAATTAGGTTTTACTTGTGGATGCTATATGCGTTGTGATACCTGCATTATCCATAGTCTGAGCATTTCTTTTTATTTTCTTTCGATATTGTCAGTTCAACACACAAGTAACTATTATTTCTTAGCTACTTGACAAGTTAGTTTCTACCACTACTTTTTTTGCCTTCAAATCCATTACACAGTGAATTAATCAAGCTAACTCGAACAAATCCCATCGACATAGCTGGCCGTCGGCGCTCGTTAGCGATAACCCGACTTTTAATATACGCACCTAACAAAAACAAGGAGCCTTAGATAAGGACACCATTAACACGGCCGGTTAATACGTACAGACTGATAAATCGACCGAAAAATAGAAATGTTTTCTTTTTCTATTTGAAAAAATCTGGTTTCGGAATTCGAATTTGGAATAGTTTTGACGTCAGCATCTGACTGCTTTACCACAAAATAAAGTATATGCCGCGCAGAGTTTTCTAATTCGCAAAGAATCTAAAATCTAACCGAAAGTAAAAAAAAACTACTTACTTACCTATAATTTTTCAGCAATGGGAATAAGTTTAAAAAACCTTGGTTTAAAAAAAAAAGTTTGGCCCATTTAATGAGGTCTTATAACATTTTAAAACATCATTGAATTTTAGCTATACAATTAATAAATTGCCATTTAGAATTTATTTGTTTAATTAGGACTCTACATTTTGCAATATTTTTGCTTTCAAAACACTATACTATACAGCATCTTACTTGTACATCCAATATATCGGCCAGTAGATCACCAATATCTTCCCGCGCGCCGCTTTTTTCTTTTTATTTTGTAATAAAAGGCGGTGGCATGGCGCCGCGCGTATCGAGCACGCGTTATCGGCCAGTACACAAACATCGCTTGTCCATTAGAACGTAATCGGTCGCGCCACCAACATACAGGTATTGTCTTGCAGTTTTTGAATTTGGAATGGAATTCTGTTTCTGAGGTTACTTAGGATGTTGTAGAAATGTAAAATATAGCTCCGCAATCTTTTATTGGATAAACCACAGGATAAACTATTATTTATTTGCATAGTTTGTACTGACGTGCCTACATAAACCTTGATAGAGTTTACGATATAGGAAGTTTCGCATTGCATAAAGATAGCTACAATTAGCTTTCGAATTATTTTCATAATATTTTAAGGACTGATAATGAGGCCAGATGGCCGAATGAGAACTGTAATGGAAAAAGATAGCCTCTATTTCTGAAATTGTGATTTCTATAATCATGCAAGGAAGTTCGCAAAGGTAGATCTCACACGTATTACAATTTCCAGTCCGTTTCGAGTTGTAACCCCCTGGTCCTAGTCCCCTGACCATATTTGGAAATTTTATTCATACTGTAGAGGCGGATGAAAAATTCTGACCTAGTGTCAGATTCATTGGGTCGTTGGACGACTCGGTGTCCCACACGAAGAGAGAGAGATTCATACTGATCGGCGCAAACACTTCAATACCGTGTTTCAGGATTTGTATGTAGAGCGCATGCGCGCCGCCACATAAAAAAAATCAGTCATGGACTCTTATGTAGGTATACTAAATTTGATTCCAAGTTTTAAGGTTGTAGAAATAAAAATGCGTGTGTAAATTTAAAGTCCTGTTGAATTTATTAGAAATATTTAGAACTAAAACCACATACACGGTTTGGCCATATTGCAAGGTAAAAAAGGAGAAGTGGCCATATAAGAAAATTCTTATACCTAGGCTTTACAGTGTTGCTAATATAAAATGAAGTCACAGAAAAAGTAGTTTTAGAAAAAGATGTTTATATTTGATTGAACAAAGGTACTTACTATTTTTATGAAAATGCGTTCCGTTTCGTTTCATTCTGTTAACTTATCCGCTTTGAAACGTTTCATTTCCATAAATTATGTTTTAAAATGTCAAGGCGTGTTCCCGCCATGTAAGTAGGCTGTCGTTAAGATAAGAATAGAGTAAGTAAGAAAAGTTTACTTTGATTTTTACGAGCACACCGAGTCTTTTTAGGAAAAAAAATAAAAAAAATTAAAACTATGACTGAAAACCATGCCCATACTGGGATGAATAAGCCTATACTCTCAACTCAGGAAGAACCTAAATGAACTATTGCAAAATTTCATTGTATGTTTGTTCTGTAAATATTTACTTTGAACCAGGTAAAAACAGACATGAGTTGCTAGGGCAATGTATACATAGTCTAGTATATTACCTCTATTTAACCGCTTACATACATATTTATTCTAGCCTTAATAAAATAAAAGAAAAATATTTATTTATTAAAAACCTAAAAAAAAGAAATATAATCATTGTTCGTTTATTTTTTACTTATAACTGCAACTGTAGCTCAAATGCTTATAATTTGGACTAGGACTTATTTGGAACGAAAGTGTCAGTGTATGCCAGACTGTCAGCCAATGTTGCAATGGCTTTGGAATCTATACGAAAATCAAGTAACATAGTCGGATCAACGCCATCTATCGAGTTCTTAGAATATTAGTTTTTTTTTTATTTAATTCTCAAAAAGAAAACCTCCTATTTCGTATCACACCTCGGGCTTTACAACAAAAAAGTTCATTATTAAAATAACCGGTATGTATACACGCATGTATTTTTTTTCTGGTAAGGCCTTGTATATTTTAATGTTTATTACAAATATCCATGTTAGCCTCTCGATGTGTTTGGTAGTAAAACTTTAGGTACTTACATGTAATAATTCTGATACAGTTTTAATACCCTGTTTCTATTACACTGAGTGGGTACCTATTACATGTAACATGATGTAGTAACTATTACATATTTTATGAGTAATGTAAAGTAGTTACATATTCGTTTTTATCACTTTGTAAATTTGTTCCCAGTCTGGTCAGGACATTGCGGGCTAAACCACCCGATTGTTTGTAAGAAAGACGGTTCCGTGTTTCGGATGGCACGTTAAGTCATACGTCACGGTTGCTGTTTATGATTACTTAGACGGCGGTCCTTACACAACCATGTCAGAAACCTACTACTCGTAGAGTAGAAGTCGGTTCAAAAATTCTGCCACTAGAGATCATTGGGTCGTTGGACGACTTGGTGTCCCACAGGAAAAGAAGAAGAAGTAAGTGGGTTCATAGGTGCATTATAACAATTTAAACTATTTTTTAGCTTTATGTTTTCCGTCGTAACTTATTTTCGTACTTACTACCTAATGAGCAATATAGCTGATTTAGTATCAAAAATTCTAAATACATAAAATTAATAAATCGCATAAATTAATACTTACCCAAGAAAAGAAATAAATGCTCTAGAAATTATCGCTCTATTCAAAATATCAAGAGAATCAAAAAGATAGAGATTAATAAATATTCATACCACCATGCAACAATTCAATAATTTTAATATTTAAATTAAAACCTCTTAATCAACGCGACACGTGTTTTCAAAAGCTTTTAAAACAACATACATAAAAAAATAACATCAATATCATACATAAACATAAATTGTTGAAAACACTCAAATACTGCGATAAAAACTAGTATTTATTCGTGTTTTTTATAAAAGATTATCACGTATTTAAAATGGAATGGCAGTTTTTACCATAATTCATTAGGATTTATAAGTTGTTGATAAGATTAATATTCATATATTTACGGATTAGTGAGTTAAGTGGCTGTCCTATAGTATTATGAGGACTTTTAATAATCTATCTATACTAAAAACACCTATAGTAGGCCTCTTTTACTTAGGCTCATATTAGTACATATTTACGTAATATATTTCACGCCTTTATCCCTTGCGGGGTAGTCAGAGCGTTAACGGCCGTAAGAATACGGTCGCTATCGCCTATTAGGCAGTACAAATGATATTTCAAAATTAGTCTCAATATCGGTCTCAGAGTTGTTTTGGTTTATTAATAAGGCCCTTACTGATACCGAAAGTCTGGAAGGGGGGGAAAGGGGTGTGAGGGATGATTTGATTTTTTTTGAAAACCGTATTTGATTACCGAAAACTTTGCAGGCAAGATTACACCATGAAACTGAACTAGGTACTTTTCTTATGGTGCCTATGTTGGGAAACGAGTGACCTATCCACAAAATTAGTCACCTACTCGGGAATTTTTATACGGGTCATACATATACAGGAACCATAGAAGAAATTGCTCAGTTTCATGGTCTTAGCCCGTCTACAAAGTTTTCGATACACATTCCCCCGTATAAGTAAGTATATTAAGTATTTGTACCTACGGCAAGTTATAAAATTATTATAAATACTTACCAAATTATTAGCCTAATATGCCCAAGAAATAATTACGAAAAGATGATACAAAATGTCTTGATCGGCTAACACATATTTTTCAGCACGTATTTGTAATTCGTACATTGAAAAACTAGCTCGGGTGATACTTTTGTAAATAAAATATTTCTACAATATTTTTGTAATTTGGAATTGGAACACATTTGAATAACTTTGATTTTTTTGTTCATAAAATCGATATAAAATGGTGTCACATCACAGCCGGCCAGTAGCCTACAATTTTTTCTTCTATTTGCGGCCAGAATCTTTTCAATTCGGGTCGATAACGATTCTCCCAGACCATTTGTCATAGATAATGTCAAATGTCACTTCATTATTGTCACAATCAATCTGTCGGACTTCTTTTGTTTCATCCGTCAATGAAAGACGTAATTTTCAATTGCAAATTTTTATTTTATATTTACTCAAGTCTTCAGTGATTATTTTGGATAGTATTTTAATCAGTGAAGAGCCCTTATTGCAAATATTAAATCAATAATTGAAGTTGAAGAGTTTTCTCCACATTTCCGGATGGCATCAAGAGGAGGCCCTTGGATCCTGTAGATGACACTATCATCCTCTGCAGGAACCACCACCCGGCGCAGCTGCGCTGGAATCCTATACTACTGACACTGGCAGAATTACCCTTAATGGGTAGAAGTCCATCCATAATAATAAATAATAATAATAATAATCAATCTGTCATTTCATTAATGAATAGTATTCGGTTTTGATAGAATAATAAAAACATCGATTAGAAACTTTAAAATGCCTTGAAGATACAGGATTGATTGATTTAGTTTTGTTTTGATTGACTGAATAAAAGATTGTTATTATATTATATAAAATAAAATAATAAAAAATTTAGAGCTCCCATACCAAACGACCAAGTCAATTTGTATGGTAGGTAGTTCCAATTTTTTTAAAAATACTTTAACCTTGGGGAAAGTTGTTTAGTTTTAAGGGCTGATTCACCGCTTAATATATTTGTAGCTAATATTTACTTGTTCGACACCTTATATTTACTTGTTCGACAGTTACCTACTAGTAAAATAGAGAGTTGGTTGTCTCTCTCTCTCTCTCTCTTCATGTGGGACACCGAGCTGTACAACGAACCCAATGAATCCTTGTCATAATTTTTGAACCGCCTTCTACATGTAGCAGGCTTCTGACATGGTTGTTTAACGTCGGTTGACTAATCATAACATACATACATTCCTGCCTACGGCCATTATTAGTTGACAGAACTCGTTTTTTACAGCGAAATATCAACGACATTAGTATAAGAAAAATAAATCATTGGACAAAAACGATTTAGACCTAATTTACACTTAAAGATCAAACGATGTATCAAAAGTCATCATCATTCTCTTTGCCTTATCCCGCTCTCTGACGGGGTCGGCTACCTAACCTAGGGAATTTGACGTGGAACCAAGTTTTTACACAGAGCGACTGCTATCTGACCTTTGCAACCCGAAGGCTAACCTGGCCTAAATACCAGGTTAAGTCACGTTCAAATATCATCTGAATTCAAATTTTATGAATGTGGGTTTCATCTCGGTGTTGACGACCGATGTGGCGCAGTGGTAGTGCATCGTGGTAGTTCGATTCTCGGTGGGTCACTCACAAAGTTGATATTTATCACTTTGTGAATTTATTCCCAGTCTGGTTAGGACATTGCGGGCTGAACCACCCGATTGTCCGTAAGTAAGATGGTTCCGTGTTTCGGATGGCACGTTAAGCCGTAGGTCCCGGTTGCTGTCTATGATCACTTCGACCGCGATCGTTACACAACCATGTCAGAAGCCTACTACTTGTAGAAGGCGGTTGAAAAATTCTGACACTAGGGTTCGTCGGGTCGTTGGACGACTTGGTGTCCCACACGAAAAGAGAGAGATCTCGGTGTTTTTCCTTCACCGTATGAGCTGTCGGTAAATGTACCTACGTGAGTAAAACACATTGGTACACGGCGGGTATCGAACTTGGGTCTTACGATGGTAATACGGGTGGGCCCTATCCATTGGGCCACCGACGCTCAAAGGTGATATCAAAAGTCCAACAAATAAAATCAGACCAAACTGAACCCAATCAGACCCTCAACTCCTCCTTCGTCTCAAATTACAAATCGATTCTCGATTTCCAACTACGAGGGCAATTCCGAACTATTTACACATTCTAAAGGTCCGATTCTGGAAATCGATTCCGATTCCGAGTATCGAATCGAGCAAATCGAATCGCCATCTCACGCCCCAACACGTGATTGGTAGAACGCGTTATTTATTCACTAACCCTGGTTTGGGTTAATTTACTTCGGGGTAATGCTTTGCTTATAAACTATCCTATATTACTACACACATACATAAGGCATCACGCGTTTATCCCTTGCGGGATAGGCAGAGCGTTAACGGTCGTAAAAATACGGTCGCTGTCGCCACGTCTGACAAATATGAGGTCTAAGTAAATTATTTTCAAGAACGCGAGTATGTACATCATAAGTATACACAGAATGCTAGGTATTTAGCTAAATAAAATAAAGTAATTAAGTACAGTGTGATGCCGGCTTAGAATAGCATCACCCCAAATCTTTCTCGAGGATGTCGTAAGAGGCAACTAAGGAACTTGAGGGTTTCATATGTATTACAACCTTTAAGCTGGCTTTGGGCTGACAACTAGCGTTAGGCTGACAACCTATCAGTGTAGTGGTACATGAGTCATCTGAAAGGACCCTTAATACTTGTCAAGCATGGCGATAGCAACCGTAATTTTACGATCGTTGACACTCTGCCTGCCTACCCCGCGTGATTTGTGTGTTTGTATGTGTGTACCGTCTACAGAACGTCTGCCGCGTAATTGCGACTTATAGATGTCTGGCAACACTGGCAAGGAATTAGGGGATGTCTGGCAACACTGCTGGAATTAGGAGGAGTCCCGATTGATTCGAGGGGAGGATCCGACATCGTTAATTTTTATTGCACATCGTCTTTCCACCTTGTCACTTGTAATACGGTCTCACATTAGTTGACTAAGAGTTGGGATTACGAATATTTCAGGGAATGATTGATTTGCAACATAAAATAAAGTACATATAAATTTAAAAGTATGTGAAGCGTCGGTGGCCAAGTGGTTAGGACACTGGTCTTACAACCGTGAGACACAAGTTCGATCCCCGCCATGTAAAAATGTCTTTTACTCACATATATTTATCGACTGGTCTTACGGTGAAAACATCGTGATGAGACCCACATTCAAATAAAATTTGAATTGAGATGATATTTGAATGTGACTTAACCTAGGATTCGGGCCAAGTTAGCCTTCGGGTTGTAGAGGTTAGATAGCAGTCGTTCTGTGTAAAAACTTGGTTCCACGTCAAATCCCCTAGGTTGGGTAAAACGGAAAATGGCAAAAACGGAATATGGCAAAGAGAATGATGAGTAACGTTACTTTCGAATTTTCATGAAACAAGAGTCAAGCAAGTACTTCTACTACTAACAGCACTGCTACGCAACTGTCCACTGCTGGACATAGCCCTCCTCCAATTGGGTGGCGGGATAAACGTGTGTGGTAACTACAATGACATTGTAAGCCTCATATGTATTCAATACCCCTATAAACGGAGACACGTTAATCCTAAGCCGTATATAACTGTGGAACGAACGTAAAAGTCAGAAAAATAGCCAATAAAGGGAACAATGTATGTAAAAATGGCGGTATCTTTCTACCGCAGTAAATAATTGATGTACCAAACTGCCGAGTTCTGCTCTCATACAAAATTTACCTCCCTATGTTACCGCCTGTATACCGCAGGGATGTGAAAAATAATCGATTTTTGAGTTAAGCGATTATTTTTAGAAATAAACTGTTCTTAATAATCTATCAAGAATTTAAATCAATTAATTTTTGAACTTTCTAGTAGGTACAGAAATCTGATATTTTGGTCTTTGGCGCAAACCAGTTGTTTGGCGCAAACCAATGACACAACACCTTATTTTTGGTCAAATGTCATTGTTAATTGCGTTTCAGCGTTTAATTACCGACAATGGTCAAACTTTCGACACTTCAGTATTTTACCACTATCGGTAACTAACTATTTTTACCATAAAACAGTATAATTTTAGAAATATTTTATTTTTATTTTTTATTCAATCGATGTCTTTTTAATCGATTTTTATTTTGACTGAAAATAGTGGATAAGTATTGAAAAACCGATCCATTTTTTGCTAAATTCGCATCCCTACGAGTGATGTTACCGCCTGTATACCGTGTGTATAAATATGTATAAAAGTGTATAAATACGGGGGCCACTTAAATGCCCCCTGTTCTTTTTTGGGGGACAAATTGGCTAGGGTGCAAGCCTTGTTCAGCTAATACGCTGGAATATTCAAGAAGATAGATTAAATAATTGCCTGTGAGCATTTATATTGTTTTGATCGTGTCGGTGTAGTCAAAACTATCTTTTGATTAGAAAATTCGGGACACCTTGCAAGTTTTTGTTTGGTAAGGATTATCATAGGTGTCGATTAAACTTAGCCAGAAACAAGAGAACTGAATTGTCCCGGTTTTTTTACGAGAATTGAATTATCTTAAGAATTGAATTATCTTAATTACCATGGAACTATCTATAAAGCCACCAAAACCACTGACCTCAATAATCTCTCTATCATCAAAACTGTGACACTGAATCACTTTTATTAGGACCTGAATTATTTGAAAATTACTAAAAGTTTAACCTTTTTAAACTTTGTTCCTTGAGGAACTTTCGAGTAAATTTTAATCTTTAAACATTATTTAACATTCAACCAATCTTAAACCTACTACCACAATCGATCGCATCGAGTTATTACGCAACAATCGATATGTTGAATACCAAATTTAAATCGGTATTGTTGTTTTTATCGATACCTCATTCATTACGTCTCCCTTATCGGTAGGAGATAAGATGATAGGTGTGGTAAAGGCACCTCCATTGTTTTGTACTATCAGGAACCCAACAACCTTCATAATATACTGGGTGTAAGGGATATTAAGCGCATACTTACACAAGTGCAAGGAAAGTTAGTACTTAGCAAGTGGAAGGAAATATTCTCTGCCTACCCTAACGGGAAAGAGGCGTGGTTGATGTATGTATGTATGTAAGGGACGGTGTACGTACCGAAAACATTGCAGGCGTGATCAGACCATAAAACATCTTTTACTGCGGAGCCTATTTTGGTAAACGAAAAAAATATTTCTAGTCTACCAACATAGCTCCCTACGAATAGGTTTTTAGTTTTACGGTCTGATCATGCCTGCAAAGTTTGCGATACCTAATAGATCAACTTAAAGGGGGTTTCCAAACGGTTACTAAGAATAGCCAGCGTTATTTGATACCTTGAACGGGATCTGCTGATATATGAATTGTTTGCCTAACCACACCAAACTAATCATAGCTTATATGGTTGTACATACGGTTGTGTGAGATGCTGTTATCGAAGTTATATGGAAAATATTCGGAACAAGCTTACGTATATGAAATTTCCTATCGTAGAAGTTTTGCATTTGCTTAGATATTAAAACTATTTAAAAGCCATCAATATTTGTCAGACGTGGTGATTGATAGTGATATTAGTGATCATTTCCTATCGTAGAAGTTTTGCATTTGTTTAGATATTAAAACTATTTGAAAGCCATCAATATTTGTCAGACGCGGCCATAGTGATCGTATTTTTACGGCCGTTAGCGCTCTGCCTATCCCACAAGGGATTAAGACGTGATATGTGTATGTGCTTAAAAGCTGTTCCCAAATCAAGGAACAGTATTGGAATAAAACACGCCTGCCTATGTGATCGACGAATGATTGAAAATAAAAACATGAGTGGAATCGTTGATGAAAATCTAGTGTATTCTTGTTTCATTTTTTAGTCACGCTTCAGTAATATTTACACTTTTCGTCTCTTTTCAGCAAGATCTGAATACTTAAGGGCGGCGCTAAGACTAATAAATAATTCATCCTCATTCAAAATGTACCGTTTAAGGAAACGAAGGTTGTTCTAAGGAAATCCCTTAAGGATTTGTTTTCGCGTTTTTAAATGGCAATGCTTTCATTTCTATTATGTTTTGAGACACGCTTCTGTGTAAATAAGAACTTAGCTCGTATTTATTATGATTTGATGAAGAAAACTGCGTAGCCCTTATAAAAAAAGTAATTTAGTTTATAGCCGTATGTTCATATTTATAATTAACTTGAGCCGTCTAGCGACGGTTTAGAGCCTGTCCACATATCCACGTCAAAGTGCCGTCAACGTGAGATGACACGTCACCGTTGTACGTCATTGCGTCACGTCGTACAAACTAACGTCACAATTACGAAGAAACCTATAAAGATAAATATAATTAATTTATTTCAAAATAAAATAGTGCTTACAAATAGTAAATTTACAGATATAAAGTACCTAGTGAATACATACATACATACATACATACACAAATCACGCCTTTATCCCTAGCGGGGTAGGCAGAACGTTAACGATCACAAAATTACGGTCGTTATCGCCACGTCTGACAAGTACTGAGGGCCTTTTTAGATGATTCGTGTATCACTGTAGTGGCAGGTTGCCAGCCTGTCGCCTAAAATTGTGATACACATGAAACCCTCGAGTCCCTTAGTTGCCTTTTACAACACCCGCGGGAAGATATGGGGTGATGCTATTCTAAGCCGGCATCACCTAGTGCATATGTGGCACTATTATGTAAAGATGTGGCAAAGTTAGAATCCTAATGTGTCATAACTGACTACGAGCGTAGCACTTCGATTGCGTTGTTGTCTTATTTGCGGAAAATCAGTCACTACTATAGCATAGAATAAAAAAAAAAACAACTACATGAATTATAACCAGATATATATTTTATTATGTTTTTTAAATAGAGGAAGGGCTAGAATAAGGTTTTGTCTTCATTTTTGTACTACTAAAGTTTACCCTTAAAAGTTGCAATTTATGTTAGATTTGTTTGAAGATACTGATACAAAAAATTCAACTAAGAGGACTCTGGTAATTTGAAATTGAAAGTCTAGTTACAAGGCTAATAAATAACCACCGATGTAACAAGGATTCATTCGCTTGCAACTTTGTAAAAAATTCTCCAAGAATCAAACAATAAAACCACAAATTTTTAATTTACTGTTTTAACTGAGCCAGCGAAGTAAGTAAGCAAGTAAGTTAATTTAATTATTTATTTTACCCGTCTTCAGTACTTTCACATTTTTTTTTCTAGTCGATATACAAAAAACATAGATAGATCCATGATAGATCAAATAGGGAATTTTAACCCTAATTCTTTCAATCATTCACCTTCAAAGGTTCAGTATCTCACAAAATGGCGGTTCTGGAAATTAATATAACCGTTGGCAAGTTATAAAATAATCAAGCCGAAATTGCTAATTGTGCGTTTGGCTTATTTAAGCCGAGTTTAATTGTGCCCCACTTTATCTAATTATGAAGACGCGGCTTTTCTAGAGTGGTTTAGGGGTGGGGTGATGTCGATGTTTTTTTAAAGTACTAGTAAACTAAGTTAAAATATACGTAATATGTAGTTAGTGAAAATTTTAGTTACGTATAAGGTTGTTCTCTATGTTTCGACTCTTTTTACTTATCGTTCGTGAAAAAAAATAGGCATCTAACTATATGAAAATAAACCGATAACTAATCTAACGTTTTTCTACAAAGTGGTTAAATATAGACAAGAGTTGATGACACTAAAAAAAGATTACTAGACTGTAGTGCTACACCGCTAGGTCATTTACGTCCAACGCAACGTGTAGAAATAGCATAACATAACAACATAACAAAATTCTTTATTGCACAAAATTTAACAACATGAAGAAAACACAAACAAAGGAAACAGTACAACAAGGCGGCCTTAATGCTAGGTAGCATTCTCTACCAGGCACCCTTACGGTGAATATATCGGTCTAGCTAAATGATGTGGTCTCTACAGAACTATATTAATATGTTTTTCTGTTTGATTCTTTTGTAACTTACTGAGCTTTTAAATAAAGATTCTTCTTTATTTCTTGATTCTTTAGGATTAATTATATATAAAAAAAACTTATCGATAGAACCCATCCCTAGAAACCCGTACATTAACTGTTCTAATAAAGTTCCTACAACGATAATAGACTTAACGCCTGGTTCAATCATTCATTTGTGGTGTCCAATGAAGATAGAGCCTTCTCTGCCCATTAGAGTACCCTCTTCAGGGGTCATGGTAAACTGGCCGTTCAACAGTGGTACAGCCTTCCGTACTCATTAGGATACCCCTCTTCTGGGCTACACGTGAACTACGGGTTACAGAAATGAGGTTACATTGCTTTGTGTGAAGATTTTGTTAGCGTTTCAGGAATGTAACCATTTATACCTACTTATTGAATGTCATTCCGTCATATTATATCACATCAGCCCCGAAAAAGGAGTAGTGGTCTGCTGATAAACGTAGGCCTCTTCGGCAGCCTCTGCCCAGGGTACGGCATAAGGCACGATCTCCAGTTTTTACCATGGCACGGCAAAGGCACGGTTTTTAACATGGATGTGTCGCAGTAATATAACAAAATCAGTAACTCAGCCGAAATTGTAGAATTACTGGATCATCTTAGGATGATGGTAGAATGAAGTCTACGGTTTTTCCATCCAATGAAATTTCTATTGACTCCAGAACCACTTCATCGTAGTATTTGAATGACCCCTAACAATTTCATACTCATTAAGCGTTGTGGGGGTAATAAGGGGGGATGTTCTAATACCCCCCCTTTCCCCCCCTCGTATATCAGTCTAAACTTTGAATTCAACCAATTTACTTTATCCGTCTGTCAGTTTTAATCTAACGTGAATTAATATCTCTAAACTTTCTGCGCTTATAAATTAAAGTCTGTATGAAACGTTTAGAGTAATTTGATCAGAGTTTATTTTTAATTAGATGTGAAATTGTATTATGCTGTGTGATGCTGGCTTAGAATAGCATCACTCTATATCTTTCTCGTGCGTGTCGTAAGTAGTGACTAGGTTTGATGTGTTTTGCAATTTTAGGCGATAGGCTGTCACTATGGTAATACACAGTCTTCTGAAATTATCCTCAAACTTTTGTCGGATGTAAATGAACGTGTTTACGGCCGTTTACGCTCTGCCTACTTTGCAAGGGATATTGGCGTGATACAGGTATGTATGTGTGAAATTGTATTCGAGTTTCTTCTACAGTTCCGCCGTATGTTTAAGCTATATTTGACAGTTTGCAGGTCCGTACTAGAAAAGATATTATCAAAGAAAAATCATCTTTAAAACATAACATTAACTTGAATCTAATAAATCTGTCAAATTTGGTTTAACTATTCGAGCGGCGATACTTCAAATGCGGTAATTCTCATAGGCACATCTAAATGGGCTACATTTACCCCGGAAAAATATCTTATTCCTACGGGAAAACGGTAAGCAACGATCGAAACTAATGAGCTACAATCCAGTCGCTTATAAATAAGACATCAACGCAATCAAAGTGCTACGATCGTAGACAGTTCTGAACAATATACACGTCTTTGTCCCTTGCAGGGAAGGCAGAGCGTTAACGGACGTTAAAATAGAGTTGCTTTCGCCACGTCTGACGAATATTGAGGACCCCTCCCTACAGATGTACATGTATCAGGTTGTCAACCTCTTGCTTAAAGTTGTAATATATATGACACCTTCGAGTCCCCTAGACGCCCCTTACGACACCTAAGGATAAAAAATGGGGTGATACTATTTTAAGCCGGCATCACACGGCAAATACTACATTTTTAAGAACAGGGAATAATGAGACGTATGTTTTTGATAGCATTATGACTTAATCAGAATACCATTTAAAGCTTTATTTACTGCATAAACTGTTTTTAAAATCCCATGTTTATTTAAAATATTTAATCGGTCACCGACAAAGTAAAAAACTTTTAACGTGTATAGGCACAAGTTGCAAATTATTTCAGAACAGAGAAAAAGTTAGAGGGCACGCTGCGAAAACATTTTTGAGGCCATAATGTAGCAGACACACGCTTCACAACACAAAATACTAGTCCCGAATTTTTAAATTTAATTAGGATCTCGCCACTTAAACTTCTGTCCAGTAAATTTTTTGATTGATATTATAAATATTTTGATGAACCAAAAATGATTGTTTTTCAATGGATATGCTTTTATTCTTCTTTCTTTCACCTTCTTCTTCTTCTTCTTTTCGTGTGGGATACCAAGTCGTTCTTTCACCTGATGAAATGAATATTCATTAGGTCATGTAACAGTTTTTCGTCATTAAACTTACAAAAACAGTCAGTTGTATTGTCGCACATAAAGTAGCAGGCGTAATCAAAAAGAACTGAACTATCTTTTACTCAGTTAAAATATCATAAAAATTTAGAAAATAATATTTTAGGGGTCAAAAATGGTACCCTAAGTTCTACAATCGACTGTACACTATATTTTTAAATGTATGCGTAAAAGTGGCTTCATTTTCGATGCATCAGTTTTCCGTTTACCGCATTTCTTGCTCATTTGCAAATTGATGATAAATTCGATTAAAAGGACCGCTCGGCTTTTACTTATCTTAATTAAAGTGATAATATAAGAAGTTCCAATGAAGGTTTTAAACATTCGCCTTAATTGAGTCCTTTTGGATAGTACTCGCATGTTATTTGATAAGGGTAAAATACATTCGTATAGAATAATTATGCAATTTAACATATGCATTATCTACTTGTGATAGCCGTGTGATGCCGGCTTAGAGTAGCATCACCCCACATCCTTCCCGTGGGTGTCGTAAGAGGCGACTAAGGGACTCGAGAGTATTCGTGTATTACAATTTTTAGGCGACAGGCTGACAACCTGTCACTATACGTAGTAATACACATGTTTTCTGAAACAACCTTGGAAAACAATTCTCAAAAACGTCAGATGTGGCGATAGCGACCGTATTCTTACGGCGTTAACGCTCTGCCTACCCCGCAAGGGATAATGGCGTGATATATGTATGTATGTATGTATGCATTATCTACTTATTATGAAAAGTAGCCTACCTGTGTTTTAAAAGATTAGTATTGTAACTCTGTACTGGTCTTCCAAGTCTTTGTTTTAAAAAGGATAGACTTCGCAGCGGATTGGTATGCAGAAAACAAAAATACATAAATACATGTACCCCGGTTTTAAAAAACTCACGCTTTAACTTAAGAGGGCTTGTTAGACATCTACAGGACATTCAGGACGTTTAGGACAGGACAAGCCTTTAGGACATTATGCATTTAGTTTAGGTCATTATGCGTTTAGGACATTTTTATGATTTAGGACATTATGTCTCGCGAGGTACGTGTATGTATGTTGTACTATGACAAAGTAACAAGTAATGGTTAAGGAGATTAATACAACATACATACTGGTGGTGGTAGCAGTCGTCCACAACTACAAATATATTATGATCAATTTCAGAAGAAACATGCCTTATTTATTGAGATCAAATAAATTGTTGGTAACAAATAAAGAATTATTAACCACTGAATCTCTACAAATCTATTCTCCGACCAACAAGCGACTAGTTGTGCAACAGATCCGATCTTAAGTCGAGCTGCGGTTGCGGTGACTCTGTTCAACCTCCAAGGCTTCAGACGTTCAATGAATCACAACATAATGACATAGATAATGACATAGTTTGGCTGGAACAAAGAGATGACTCATTTTATTTTATCCTGACTGAATGGTCTAATTTCGGATTATTGTCAGGTTTATAATCAAATCACTGTAGGAGATTTATCTCAGTTGTTTGCGACCATTTTTGTCCATTTGCAAAGGGAAATTTACATTAACATGATAAAAAGAAAAACTACCTGAGTTACCTATAGTGTTGAAGAAATTTAACAGCGCAGGCGGATCGCACCCTTAACGCACGACGGAGCGCTAAAGCATCGCAGCTGTCTGTCAGGTCCATACTAGAAATGTCCATTTTAATCCCCATTTCAAAACCGCTCTACCGCTGTTAAGGCGAGGAATCGGTGCTCAAATCACGATTTCAGGGGGTGAGGTGGGGGGAGCCGCCCGCGGTCCCCGCGCTCTGATACGTCATCTGGCGCTCGCACACTACGCACTCGCACTTTGTGTGTTTTATGGACATGACCGCAGTCCGACCACCTTTTAAGTATTTTTGAGCTTTATCCCGGCCGTGGAACCTTTACTTCTACTCGTGAATTATTATTATTTTGTGATAATGTAACGAAATTAATATGAATGTGGGTAGATGGATGGACGCAGAAGAGGAGGAAGGCCTAAAAAGACCGTAATAGCTAGTTAAAACACACAAATTTAATTACAAAGCATATTAGGATAAGTACTAAGTTCCTTTTATGAACCTTTCCTTGAAACAGAACAACTTTCCCAAGGAATATAGGTCGAAATATGTTTAAAAATCTAGCCGACGCGACTCAGATTCCATAAAGTTAAAAAAAAATTGAATAGATTGTACAAAAGATGATTATGAATCATAAAGGTGTAAACAAAGATTTCAATGATAATAAAAAGTGGTCCAAAGTCGGAAAATGTGCTAAAAGTTGAGTAAGTACGAAAATACAGTTACAATGTACCGTTCTCAAGATATATGCACTTTTAGTTTGCATTCCTTTTTAATATTCAAAAATGATATTTTACTGAAATTTTGAATGGCGTTTTGCGCTGGAGCCCTCTGTCACGCTTGCTTTTTGGTATAGGTAGGTACTTCATTGTTTTTTTTTGTTTATGCCGCCGGCTCAAGTGCCAACATCCGTAGACTTGGGCCCGTGAAATACTAGAATTTACTTCATGTATGTGGAATGATTTGTAAGATGTGACGAACAACTGTAAAATTAAACGAATGGACAACTGAACGATAATTTTTGAACGCTACAACGGAAAAGCAATATAGGTGAGTAAATGAGTATGAAACGGAGAGTGAACAGACACTTTTTAAATACTCAAACTCAAATTATTTATTTAAAGTAGTAAATTTTGCATTTAGCTTTTCGATGGTCAAGTATTAACAATTTTAACAATAACAATTTTATGAACCTAGTGTACGATACGATGGTGGGCGAAAAACCCGGGGTTCTCTGTCTAAAATCCGAAAATTAATTAATATTAATTAAAATTAAATAAATTATTCCTTCTTATTTATTTATTAAACTTTATGCACTACTGTACATGGGTAGACTTAATGCCAAATAGGAAAGGCGAGGCTCAAAATATATAACGTCTATGTGAATTTGGCTAGCTCAGCTATCATCCCCTAATCATACTAACTTAGTTATTGTTCTAAGGTTTTCTTTTCCTTTATAATTAACTTCGGTCAAGTCCTAAGAACCCGTTTTATTTCATCGTGGCGGCACGCAAGTACCACACTACCTTAGGGCATGTGGAAATGTACGGCAGGTGCAAAAATCAAAATCCACAAAACAAATCAAAAATCAAATCAAATCTTCTTCTACTTCCATAGCCACAGGGAGCAGGACATGGGTCTTTGTTATTATAGCGAATATAAAACTAAGAACCTTACAAACGACTTTAATTAAGTGCCACATCCCATAAAAAACATAATTTTTTTCCAAGCCGATCGGATAAAAAAAATAATAATAAATAATATAAAAAAGTACGCGTAAAGGTAACTGGAACGCAAACGCCATTGAATATTTTAGAAAAATAACTGTTTTGAAAATTAAAAAAATAATGCAAACTATAAGTGCAATTACCTCAAAAAGGTGCGTAGTAGTGCAAAAGTAACTGAATTTCGGTACCCATATTTTAGCACTTGTTTCAATATTTTAAAATTAAAATCAGGCCCCTATTTAGTCCACATTTGCCCTAGGCGTAGCATCACTCATATGCGCTTTATTGAAGGCCTACAATTCTAGTTTTTTTCTTTTTAATATTCATTTCACTGCCTCTTTTGTTCCAATTTACCAATTGGTATACATTTACTGAAATTTATTTATTGAAAGTATAAAAATATCTCGTCAAGCCCTAAGGGCCACAGACCACTTATTTATTTTGTTCTGAAGAATATGTCAAGTACCACGTTATACTAAGGAAATATAGATGCACCGGATACTGGGTACTACTATTACTATATTGTTATCACTTTGATGGAAGCATCAGTATGAACATAAAAGTTCATACCTAGCTCCATTTGTTTGTACGTCTGAATCCCATACCAACCCAAACACAGAACAGCGTATGGGTATCACAAACTATTCAGGTGGCAAGATCTTGGCGTACGTAAGTAACACCGTCTTCAGACTTAAAAAATATCACTACTCGCTCCGTTCGATGCGTTAAACGCACAAAGAAAAAATATATTTGCGTGCGCGCACATGATATCTCTGGTCTGTGGTAGAATGCCCACCGACTGGATCTAATTCCACACCGCTGTGTCGGTTTCTGTAATAATTTATCGGGGGAAAATTGTTCAGATGACCAGTCAAGCAGAGTTATCTTGAAAAAAAATTATAAAAAATTACTTGGTACCTACTGTAAAAACGTTACTCATGTTCAGAATGCACCCTGTAAATATTTAAAGTGAATTACTAGTTATGTATCACTCCTTTCTTGTTATAAGTAAAAGGACTTAGTTAGACTTTTGCTTTTCATTATCTTATAAATAAAATATCGTCTATCGTCAAGGCTAGCTGAAGCGACAGCTATGATAAAATTGTTGCTCATCTCGCCAAAAGACGTAACCGACGTAATAATAAGCGCATACTTAAACTACGCCTTCTGGTGTCAGCCATAAAGTATTTTATCAATCAATCTGTCCATGTCACAAACGTCATAAGTAAAATGAGCGTCGTAATAATTACGAAAAAATATTTGTAAATTTTGTGGGAAATTTTGACACAGTACCGGCGCTGGCAAGAGCCATTTGGGTACTGGCGGGGTAGCGGGCGGTGCGGGATGTCATTGGGAGGTTGGTTTGTCGGCGAGAACCGTTCTAATTTTTGGAAAAAAATGATTTGTTGAATTAAAATC
Organism: Keiferia lycopersicella; assembly: GCA_029255805.1. Lineage (NCBI taxonomy): Eukaryota > Metazoa > Arthropoda > Insecta > Lepidoptera > Gelechiidae > Keiferia > Keiferia lycopersicella. The sequence continues at coordinate 4,757,160 of JARACZ010000028.1, forward strand.
TGTTCATCCACTAAAACCTGATAGTGTTATTTTTAGGGCATTAAAAGAGGAATATTCTACATCAAGAAACTATATCAAAATAGTAGTCCAAGTTACGATAAAATTGGTTTGAAAATATTTTTAATGCTCTTTTTGAGATCTTTTTTATTAAAATATATCAAACCAATCGAGTCATACGATAGTATAACTACTAGACAATATCTTTGAGCATGTCATATATTTTTTTGAGGTCTTGTTAGCATCAATAACAGGCTTAAAAACTGGATCGAAAGTAACGCTTTTCATCGGCCTTACTGCAGCAGAGCGCCTTAACGCAGCGCGATCGCAGGGTTGTCCGTCGAGTGCGGTTTCAGTGTGGGGAATGACGTTTCTAGTATGGATCTGACAGACCGCTGCAATATTTAAGCGTTCCGTCGAGCGTTAAGTGTGCGATCTGCCACAGATTTTGTAACTAACGAGATTCTCATACGCTAAAAGTACCAGCAGGCATTAAATGGACCTAAAAAATCAATGCATACGTGTTAAGTATTTAGTATTCTGCTGAAACTTTAAAAATATTGTTGACAAGGGTCCCATATTATTTTATAGTCTGTAAGTTTAGGTACTTATCTTTTTGTAAACAAACTTTGTATGAAAGTGACACTTCTGAACTATCAGTTTCATACAGTATTAGTTTACAAAAAGATAATTACCTAAACTTACAGACTATAAAATCATAATTTTTTCAAAACTAAAAAGATCATGGAACAGCGAATCATGTCAAAAGCTGAAAAGTCAAAACCTTCAGCGAGTACTAAGAAAATTGATCACCGTCATTCCTTAAAACTGCATTTAACTTAAGGCAAAGTTCAAGAAGACGGCTTCATTAATATTTAAGCAACGAGACACTTAGCCGAAGTGTGTTCACCCCTTTTAAGCGGAGGTCACTAAGAGTTAAGTTGTGTTGTCAGGTATAAGTGAGTACCCACCTTTATTGTACCTTTTAAGACCTTAGCGAGAGGTATCTTAGGCTCATATCGCACTCTTAATAAGACAACGACCGAAATCAAAAATTGGCGAAACTGAGTTAAGTGCAAAAATCGACAGCAAAGAGCATGTCTCATAACGTAGTGTAAAGAAAATCAACCTTTTTCCCTTAACAGTAAGGTAGAAAATAGAGGAGTCTTTATCTTACTATCCCCGCGCCCCTGCTTCATTCGTCTGACAACGACCGATTTAGTCTTGCGCCGGCCACCGCAAGCGGAGGTTGTGTCGAACATTGCCCGATTTCGGGATACGTCGTTGTTTCACTTAGACTTTGGATAAGTTTATTGAACATACTTAAGTAAGAGAACGACCGACTTTGAAATACGTCGTTGTCTTACAAAAACTGTTTGTGATTAAGTTGACTGATTTTGTATTCAGTCGTTGTTTTACTTACATTGTGTACAGACTCATTGACAGTGTTAAAGTTAAGTCTATGTTCTTTTGAAAATCTGACATTAACTGTGTTGGAAGTCAAATTCGGTCTATGTTACATTGAATAAATTTAAATAATGATGGCTCATTTATATTTAGGCCTATATTTTATAAAATTGTAGTTAACTTGTGTCAAGGTATTATGAAATAAGTCATTGTTTTTTTTTTAATTTGGATCAAGCTATTTTAGATAAGTCACAAGAAATCTATACGCTTGTGGTCACTAGCCGGGTATGTGCTCAATCGAATTCTACGCACTACCTATAAAATCATTGGTGATGAGTATAGTGTATTTTATAGGTTATCTTAAGCAACATATTACTACCCCGAACAATAAATGAGTAATGATCTCGCTAATGGACAGGCGGTTACTGAATGAGACTATCCGCAAAAAGACCAAAGTAATGGATATAGTCCGAAAGAGTAGCAAACTGAAGTGGCAGTCGGCTGGTCACATCTGTTGTTGTCAGAACCGACGGCTGGTGGAGTATGCGGGTTCCCAAGTGAAGACCATGCCTTGGCAAGCGTATCGTTGGACGCCCTCCGGCCAGATGGACCTATGACTGAAAGAGAGCAGCTGGTAGCGACTGGATAGCGAAAGCAGGAGCTTGTACCCTGGCGGAGGTCTTCGTTCAGCGGGCACAGTCAGTTCAGTGGACTAATATAAAATGATTTGATGATAGTTGAAACAGAACCAACTTGTTTATGGGGGTTAGGGTAGGATAGGATTCCTCGTCAACAAAGTACTTTCTGACAACACTGATAACGTGAAGGAGATATGCTGCGTCTTGACCAGGGTAGCTAACCTTACCTCGTACTGAAATTGGCCGAGAGACACTCTGTCAAGGTTGTACATGTATATGCACTGAGTTCGAACATCTTAGACGAAGAAGATGAGGCCCTATAAGACGGCGTGTCGAAGGCTACGCACCGACCGAGTGAAACCCACTAACGGTTGTCATGGGGGACTTCGACGCCAAAATGGGACAGGGCAGCGAATCATGTTAGGGACATGGCTACGGGAGCTGAAACCAGAGAGGCCAGATGCAACTTCCTCAGCAGACAAGGGCTGTTTTGTCTGTATGAACACCTTTTTTCAGAAAAAGCCCCAACCCCAAGCAGTGGATCTGAAAGAGCTCTGACGGTAAGACGAAGAACAAGATTGACATTTGTGCTTTTTATTCATCATGACGATTACAAGACACATATTTATAATATGGATGTCTCTGTCATCTTCTTAATAACAAGCGATCGCCGACTTGTAAGAGGCACCATAAATATCAACTTCAAGCTGGAATGTGCCGCATGGTGAGGTCACTTCTCTGCTCCAATTTGCCCCAAACTAAAAAGGCTCCCGGGGAAGACAGGGTGGACTCTGAGCTGCTAAAGGCTAGTGGGAAACTGGTCCTTGCGGAGGTGAAAAGGCTATCCAACTCACGTGATAGCCAATGGGACAACCCGGAAGGCGTGGAGCAGTGATGTCGTGGCTTTGTTTTTAAAAAAAGGAGATAAAACGCTTCTCAAAAACTATATGCCGATCACACTGCTGCATGCGCCACGTCTATATGCTTTCTCGAGAGTCGTAACGAATCGTCTGACATCAAGAATTGACGTCTTTCAGCCACCGGAGCAGGTAGGGTTTCGTAAAGGCTTCAACATTGTTAACCACATCCATACTGTACGGCAGGTCATACATAGGTCAAAAGAATATAACCAACCGCTGTGTTTGGCTTTTGTGAGTCTGCAGGCATGGACATCAAGTCTGTAAGCGATAACAACTCGACTGGCGATACTTAGAGGTGCTGTGAAACCCATAGAAAATGGCGACGATGTCCATCCAAGTACAAAACCAGAAAACAAGACCCATCCAGCAGGGTATATAACAGGGTGACGTTACATCACCCAGACTTTTTACCAATGCGCTGGAGGATATCTTTTTCTAGATCTTACACGCTACGCCCTGGTAAGCATACCGTTGCACGTCCTCCGGCCAGATGGACCATTGAAAGAGAAAAGCTGGTAGCGACTGAATGGCGAAAGCGGTAGCTCGTGTCGTGCCTTGTGGTGTACCTTGGAGGAGAAATAGGCCTGGACATAGGTCCAGCAATGGACTGCTATAGGCTGATGTGATTAACCAATTTGTACTTGAAGCCTTCATGTGCTTCAAGGATATTTAATTTTTTTATAGTAAAGATTTTTTTTTTTTACTTGTTACTAATGTGTTTTTTTTTTAATAAAATTTGTAGCAAGAAACAAAATAAATTCATATAAAACGAAAATGGCCTTAGTAGAACTATAACCAGTTTATCAGAAAAGAATTAAACAGTTAAAGTTATTTCAGATGAATGGAATTTTTTCCGTTTTCTTCAAGTAGAATTTATCAGAACTGACTTAGACAGTTTGAGTCTTTTCAGCTAAATGAAACGTCGTCTTGTATAGACCACATACAATTTATGAGAAATGACCTAAATTGGTTGCGTCGTTTTTAAGAAAATAAAAAATTGCACTGTTTCTACAAATAATGTTTTATTTAACCTCCTGGGGCCCAGGATATTTTATGTTATCAATATAAACAAAAGCTGATTTAATCGTCTGTAATTATTATTATAATATCCCAAAAAATATTTTAAAAAATCCAAGTTGTCTAATTTTGTTTTTCTGAATGTAATATATATTAAACATCGGGACTTAGTACTTAGTGTTATAAGAGTAATATATTTAAGACATTACAATATTCTTAATTTTTTTGCAATTTAATGTAAGCTTATTTTCGGTGGAATATAAAAATAACACAATAAACTTTATGACAAAAAATGTTTTATTAGGTTATTTAGAAATTTAAATGACAGTCAGCAGATTAGCTTCGCATTAAGTCTAATTTTTATAATTGGAACTTAATTAATCACCTTGGTAAACAACCATGTCACAAACAAGACCATTCGGGTTGGCTAACACGAAGACTTTAATCCCCACAGGGTTTGGTTTCCCGGGACAGTATTGACGTATTCCACATTGACCACTAAATGGGATTATTATCTCGTCAATACTGATGTTGTCTTCTCTTGGTTGACTATGACAACCTTGTAATACGGCATTGAAAAGTGGAGCCGCTTTCCAAATCTTGTTGGTTTTATCTTGGGTAGTAACTTCGGGGTCGTAGACCACCTTTAAATTTGCCCGAATAGAGAAGAAACGGCTTCGAGTCATAGCGTCTTTAATAATTTGAACTCCGTACTGTTTTGACCAATATATTCTGATCTTTGGCAAATTGATACAACCCATGATTAGCAGTATCCCAATGAATGTTTTTAACTCTTTCAAAGTCATCTTTAACTCTTTTCCTTTTATGAGCAGATATGTCCGGTTGGTAGCGTCCAACATCTTATTCAAAATATCATCACTAATATATTGCGTGAAAAAATCTTCATCTGACCATGTCTCATCGTCAAGAACCACGTATCTTGGCTGCATAATTGGTTTTTCTAAAGGAGAAAAGTTACCGATCCACCTATTATTGGCAGGCGCAGATGTTACAGATGATCTTCCACTTTGACTTCGTCCAGCTCTAGTTCTGAAACGGCCTCTTGATCGAACTCGGCGTGTTCTTGGTCCACCTCTCGAACGACTCCCTCTGGTGCTAGTGTTCGATGAAAATATAAATATTTCAGAATTTGGACGGCTTTCTTCTTCTGATTCAGAAGCAGAATCAGGATCCGAGTCACTATTGCCATCATCATGAGGTGGAGGAGCGTCTTTTTTTGGACAACCTTCATCCGACAAATCAATGTCAGAATCGTCTAAAACGTCTGTTATCTCCTGGTCTCGTAAACCTAATAAAACAAGCAAAGTAAGCTACATAAATGCAGAACAAATGTTGAAAAGTTTCAATGTATTATAGGTATTACACAGGGATCTGCATAATCGCAGTAGTAATTGAGACCAAAGGTAATACTAGTATGACATTAAACTTTTGAGCCAAATTTTTCAACTATCACGTGGTTATGGTGGATTACATATGTATTTGTCAATCAAAACAATCAAAATAAGCAAAATGAACATCAATTCTTAATAGATAAGTTAATATTTTATTAAAAACTAAACTATTACTTACCACGTGGCTCCGGCCGTGATGCCATCATTCACTTCTAACGACGAAAGAAAAAATGTCACACGATTTCTGCAGCCAATCACAGCTCGAATTGGTGCAATAACACTTAAACTGTCATAGAATATAAACAGTTCCAACAAATTTCACTAGATGTCGGTGAAAGAAATTTTTCTTTCTATGTCTTAAATATATTACGCTTGGACCCAGGAGGTTAAAACGACTCTGACAGCTTGAGTCTTTTTGGCTGAACTCCTTCACTGCAACCGAATAAATGAGAAACGACTTTGTATGTAAAACGCTGCCTTTGGTTAGTCTGATCGTAAGTGACGACCGATGTGGCGCAGTGGTAGTGCAACTGCCTTTGACGCAGAAGGTTCCGGGTTCGATTCTCGGTGGGTCAACTCACAAAGTTGATATTTATCACTTTGTGAATTTGTTCCCAGTCTGGTTAGGACATTGCGGGCTGAACCACCCGATTGTCCGTAAGTAAGATGGTTCCGTGTTTTGGATGGCACGTTAAGCCGTAGGTCCCGGTTGCTGTCTATGATCACTTAGATGGCGGTCGTTACACAACCATGTCAGAAGCCTGCTACTTGTAGAAGGCGGTTGAAAAATTCTGACACTAGGGTTTATCGGGTTGTTGGACGACTCGGTGTCCCACACGAAAAAAAGAAGAAGAAGATCGTAAGTCTTTTTTGCTGAATGAAAGAGCTGACCCTATAAACCTCTTTGGTAACACTAGTTCATTTTTGACAATTTTGTGGATTGAGTCCTTTCAGCGAAAATACGTCCAAATATTAAAAAAACCCAAAAAAAATGGTTTTTATTTACACGACAATAAACAAACATCTTTAGTTTTCATAATAAGTATTTATTTTGCCAGTTATAAAACAGTTTACTCTAAATCATCACCATCTTCTGGTACTAAATTTTGACATAAGCCTCTAAATATGTGGGATTTTTTGTCAAATAACGACTCGTTTAGTAATATTTTACACTCTCTTCTTAAATTTAAGTAATATAATGACTGAAAAAAAATTTGGTCACCTCTGTACTTCAATAGTTTAGTAAGATATAGACTTATTTGTAGATCAGACACAATTTTTTAAAATATTTTTGTAAGACAACGCCCGATCTCAAAACTTAAGAAAAAAACTAAAAATATATATATAATAGACTAACAAACATTTACTTGATTTACTTAATCTAATAGAAGGTACTCTTAGGTATACACACCTTTTTATAGATTTTGAATATCTTTATTTGTGATGATTTTATAGTGATTTTACTATTTGCTTCAAAAATCCAAAAAGATTTTTGCTGTTTCCCAAAAGTTAGCAATTTTGCATTCGGTCGTTGTCTTACTAAGAGTGCGATATAGGCAAAAGACCTTTGGAACAAAATTTGCAGAATCTATCAAAAGAATAGTGCCTCCTCGGGACTTTCAGATTGACCTCACGCCATTTGACATAGTGACGTTAACCACAAAAAATGAGGTGGGAATCGAACCCGGAACTTTAAGGACGACCAGCAAGTAAATGACAGTATATGACAGCCGCACGGTAGTGCAACGAGCAGCTTGTATTCCGTTCCAATGCTAAATCAGATCGAATAAATCTTACATCAATGCACACATACATACACATATAAGCAGGGTAGGCAGAGCCGTAACGGCCATAAAAATACTTTTGCTAACGCCACGTCTGACAAATATTGAGGGCTAAATGATTCGTGTATCACTGTAGTGACAGGTTGCCAGCCTGTCGTCATCTACTCGTAATCCACATAAACCTGGTTTACCTTACACAATTGAGTCTCTTTCATCAATAAAACCGAAAAAACACAGCGAAATCGTACAGCGTATAAAAAAAAACAGTAACAAAAGTCACATTGCCGTAGTTATGAACATGCAAATTCATGTCGCATTTAAATATTAATGTACAACAGCATTTATCATAAATAATGGAACAATTTCCATTCAGCAAATGTAAAGTTTGATTAAATCGTTTTCAACATCCACCAATTACGTGAGTTATTACGATGTGAGCCGCCATTTTGTTGGGTGAAGACTATTGTATGCTAATACAGTCTTATTTTGTGAGATTTATTGTTTTAAATTTAAATGGGTTGAATCTGTACAGGGTGTTTGGTAACGGAATTACTCGTATCTGAAAAATAGACTCAGGAAGTAATTTTTTTATAATTTATAATTTCAAACTCAACTCAAACTCAAATTATTTATTCAAAGTAGTAAATTTTACATTTATCTTTTTGATGGTCAGAAATTAACAATTTTAACAATAACAATTTTATGAACCTAGTGTAAACACGGCTCATGTGGACTAAAAACTTAAAACTAGCCCCTAAAGCACTGCCTCGGGGCTGGCCAAGCTAACCAAACAACATGTAACGTTAGGTGGTAAATAAAATAACATCGAGTTCATGCCAAGAGAAAATGTTGTGTTACATGCGTATGGTTAGCCGGACCCCCTGGACAGTAAACCACCCAGAAACCTGCCCAGAAGTGCTCCTATTCTAAATATACAATTTGTCAGGCCCTAGCTAAATTTCTAAATATGAAACAAAAATATATTAATAGCAAAAAAATATATTAATAGAAACCAATTAATTTTTTTTACCAACACGAAACCTAATTCGAAGAGATGTGTATAATAGGGCGTTTAGTTTTCTCCTTACCACAGAGCAAAAATGACATCTGCGTCACTAGCGGCGCACGCACGATATCCGTTGTCTGTGCTCTTTTCTCTCTCTCTTTTTTTTCTCTCTCTCTCTCTTCGTATGGGACATCGAGTCCTTCTGTAAATCTTTGCATAAAGGACAGTTCCAGATAGGCTAAGATTGTAAATCTGTAAGACGACTCTTGTGTGTTTTTTCCACTACGATGAGCGACTTTTACCAGCTGGATAATCCGTCGGCCTAAAAATAGCGTGTCAATGTAAACGAACTAAAACCTCCAACACTAAACTTACAAACAGCAATATCTAACCTATCTGTCACACAACTATAGACTTATTATTATTATTATTATTATTGAATACAATGTATAGTTACAGGTTATACCTAAAAATGCTATACAAGGAACATAAAATTTATATCAAAGAAAAACTAACATATAAAATTTGAACAAAAACGAACAAGATAATGACTTAAAACTAATGAGATCAACTTAAAATACTTGTCGTACCATACAATATGTCATGGGTTTTCTCGCAAAATTTAAGACACCTCCTACTCAAGATTGACATGCTTTCGGTGAATAAATCCATCTCTGGCGTCTCATTCAAGAGCTGTCCAATGAGGCTAAGCCCTCGTTGAAGAGGTGACTGTCGTCGAGCTTCTAGACTTACAAACGTCATTAAATAACCCTACTAATTCGGCTGTCAGCGTCGAGTCGATTAGCAGGTGACGGCGGTCGGATGGGCCTCTACGTTTCTAAGCGCTATGCATAATGTACCAGGTTTTGAACGGAGCGGGTGATGCTTGTCAACTCTTAATAGGCCGGGATTTATACGTCTGGCCGAGGCTTTATGTAAATAGACAGTTTCGTACAAAAATATCTGAAAATAGCAACTTTTTTGGACCAGTTTGATTCATCCTGCGTTGTTACAATTATACAAGGCAAAAATGAAGCAGTCTAAAAATATTTAGTCAGCAAAATTATTAGTTTGTCAGCACCAATAACAATGATTTGGTCGGCATAATAGTAATTTGGTGATCAATATATTTATTTGGTGAGCAGATTAATAATTTTGACAGCAAAAAAATTATTTTCTCAGCAGTTAAATTATTTGGGCAGCAAAAAAGGGCAGTATTATTTACTAAGTACCAGTACTATTATCAAGACCATAATTATGTAAAATTCACTTAAGCTAAACTCTATGCATAATGTACTAGGTTCTGAACGGAGCGGGTGAAGACTGTCAACTCTGAATAGGGAACGATTTATACGTCTGCCCGAGACTGTTTATGTGTGCTTATACTGTAGGTAAATAAACAGACAGTTTCGTACAAAAATATCCAGATATGGCGTGTTCGATTGCACGTAAAGGTACTATTTAATAATTATGAAAGTAGAATTTTATGTCGAAAGTGCTTTTTTAGGTTTCATAGAAATGAGTAGATCTACACCTGAGCTAGCGGTACGTAGACGTTGAATTTGACAGTTATAATGAAAGAAGATTATTAATGATAACTAAGACTGAAAAATACTATTTGGGCCTAAGGACAGGCAAAATTCGATGTACTAAAATAATAAACATTAATTAAAGACAACATCAACGAAATAAACGCTTGCTATTTGACCGATACCAATTTACTATCGTAGAAATAAGAAAGCGTGTCTGTCATTGAGCCGTCATTTATTTTTTATTACTTAGATGTCAAAACTTTCGCTGATGTTTAAATTTTGTTGTCAAACTGAGAGGGCAACGGCGGGCATCGAAATGATTTTTTGAAAAAACTTTTAATGGATTTACCACAGAATCTACTCGGTTTCCACCACGAATGTTCTTTATAAACTTTGACATTCCATTTAGTTTTAAGCGAGCCAACGAACTACGAACTTTTTTACACTTAACACAGCGATAATCCGTAATGCAGTGGTCTGTCAGATACATACTAGAAACGTCAGTCCCCATACTAAAACCGCTCAACCGATGTCGACGCACCGGCGTTATTTATGGATCTGACAGACCGCAGCGTTACTTTAGCGCTGCGTTGTGTGTTAAGTATCAAAAAGGCCTTAATGATATGCAGCTGTTGTCCTATAACGTGTGGAACACTGAGTCGACCAAAGATCTGATGAAATCTGGTGCCAGAGTTTTTCGACCACCCACTAGGAGGTTTTACTCAAGTCTGATATTTTTTGTTATTCTAACGACATCAAAACTCAACTGTAATTCCATGCCTTTGTGTTTACGAGTACTTCAAATTGTTAGCAGACTACGAAACTACTAAATTCATCCAACTCACATCTAATCGACATCCAAGTGAAACGATTTTCATTCAGCAGGCTTAGGGCCCTGGTTGTGTAACGACCGCTGTCTAAGTTATTATAGACAGCAGCCGGGCTCGATAACTCTATTTATTTCGGCCAGTCAAGTGGTTCAGCCTGCAAAGTCCTAGCCAGACTGGGAACAAACCCGTAACCCATTACCACAAATTACTCCAGAAACTCCCTATTTATATAGGGTGTTTGGAAGATTGATGCATTCCTTTTAAGGGATGAACCAGCTCATGAAACTGAACAACTTTCCCCATGGAACATAGGTCCAAATTTGAAAAAAAAACATTCACTGCTTTGACTGTTCCGATGGCGTAGCGGATAGTACCCCTGCCTTCTACGCCGAGGGTCGTGGGTTCGATCCCCACCGGACACAAATATTTGTTAAGTAAAATTTTCAAAGATTTGTGTTGAGTCTGGGTGTTTTCCATGTATAATATGTATTTATTTACAAAATGCCGTGTGATGCCGGCTTAGAATAGCATCACCCCACATCCTTCCCGTGGGTGTCGTAAGAGGCGACTAGGGGACTCTAGAGTATTGGTGTATTACAATTTTTAGGCGACAGGCTGACAACCTGTCACTATAGTGATACACATGTTTTCTGAAACATCCTTAGAAAACAATACTCAAAAATGTCAGACGTGGCGATAGCGACCGTATTCTTACGGCTGTTAACGCTCTGCCTACCCCGCAAGGGATAAAGGCGTGATATATGTATGTATGTATGTTATTTACAAAAAAAGTAAGTATATAAGTAATAATATCAGCTATTTAGTTCCCATAGTACAAGCTTTGCTTAGTTTGGGGCTAGATAGCGCTGTGTGAATTGTCCTAGATATTTATTTTATTTATTTGGTCCTCCCATACAAATTGACTTAGTCAGTCGGTAATTTTGTATGGGTGGTCCAATTTTTTTTTCGTATCTTGACCTATGTTCCTTGAGGAAAGTTTTTCAGTTTCATGGGCCGATTCACCCCTTAAAATATTTGCAGCTCATTTTTTTACAGCCTATATACCACCAGTTAATTAGCCGAAATAAACTATTCAACTCCAATTAGCGTTAACGTATCTAGTAACTAGCTGGTTTGTATGGACTAATGCCTGCCTGAAATATTCACGACAGTAGACCGAAACGCTAACTGAATTATTTACTATGAATAATTTAATACTGTTGATATGTTTCCAATGCGGTAAATGAGGTTAAATGTTATGATATGTTGAAGTGAATTTTAGTTACAAATGACATGCGATGAAACTTACTGACAATAGTATAAGGATTTGAGTTAATTTTTAAAATAATATGGATGATATTTTATTTACTTATTAATAGTGCGCTTTTTGTAATCAAAAAGAACAAACCTGTATAAACACTGATGCGCTGGATAGTTAGTTTTTTTAGGTATTTCAGTTTATTTTACAAAAATATTACTTTTATGCTATTTATGATCAAAAAGGACGAACCCGTATTAAAGACAGATCCATTGGATCGAACCTTGCATTATACTCATTTACCTAACCTATAATGAATGATCTTGTCTTACTACGAGCACTTTACATTGTCACTTTTTTCTATTTTCTCTTTTTCAGTTCTACTATTTAACATTCACAGAAAATCTTCCGCAATTTTCTAATCAATTTCTTGATCATAAACATTTTGCTAATTCCATTTTCTTTGTTACAGACGCCAAACAGCCGAAGAGCGCGAAGCAGAACGCCAAGCGGCAAACCGGCTGATGCTCTCCCTCCAAGCCGAAGCCCTCAGTAAGGGCTACATGCCTGAACACCCGCAGACCCCGTCAGCGCTCTCAGCGCTGCACTACCAGAGCCAGTCTAACGCGCCGCCGCAGCCGCCAGGCAATACAGCGCTGAGTGCGCTGCAGAATCTTCAACCCTGGGCTGGGAACCAAGGAGCCTTCTTGAACCCGCCTCCGACGTCTGCGCCGCAACCGCATCCTCCACCAGTCGCATCGCCTATCTGTTGAAAGGTTATACCTGATAATACGGCGAATAAGAAATCGTTACAGAATTTTCAGCGCTGTATGTATAAGACGTAGTCTAAAGCTACATCGCTTCCAGAAAATATAGTGGAAATTTTCTGCGATCAGAAATCAAGATGGTTTTCTCAATACGCACCGCAGCCCACAATGTTGAAAGAAGACCTACTATTTGATACTTCCTAGTTCAAATGTGCATTCGAACCATCATTTTGAAATTGTAAATTATGATGCCTTTGCCTACGAGTCTATAGTACTCCGTAATTCTTTATATTATGTGACGCTGGTTGTGTAGCTGTAATATACCTTAGTCGGATCACACGCTTAACTCACAACGGAGCGGTAAAATAGTCTGTCAGATCCATACCAGAAACGTTAATCCCCATATTAAAACTGCTCAACCGCTGTCGACGCATGCATTACGGCTGCGTTATTTTGACGGATGCTTCAACAGTACGGTTTTAGTATGGGAATTGACCTTTTCTATTTTAGCGTTATATTCTATTCTGTGTTACGGATGCCTTAATTTAGCGGTGCGTTGTGCGTTAAGTGTGAAATCCACCTAAATAAATGTGAATATGTTCTAAATATTTGCGTAACTTAACTTATTTCCCTCTCATAATGACCTTGTAAATAAACTGCGGCAGTATTAAATCGTACTTAAGCAATTTACTTAATTAGTTAGATCTTAATTAAGATTTAAAACGTAGTCTGTGTAAAATATAATTTAATATTATCTAGGATAAAATTGAGCATGTTAGGCTGGTTTCAGAGCGGCGCGTCTCAGCAGCGCTGCCCAGGCGCGCGCGGCTCGGGCGCGCGCCTGGGCAGCGCGTTCGCTGTAAAACGACATTCAGACGCGCGCGCTTCGTTGTGGTGTACGGTCGAGTGCAGAGAATCATTATGGCAGCAAACGTAATCACTATATTAGCTATATACGTTATATGGAAAAGAGTGCAACAACGACGTCTTAAAAGATTGCAAGTCGACGCTACTGGCAATCGAAGGAGATCCGACCGCGGCGCGGCCGAGACGCGGCCCAAGACGCGTCACTACGAAACGCTACATACAATCTAGTGTAATGCGAGGCGCGCGCGGCTGGGCAGCGCTGCCGAGACGCGTCGCTCTGAAACCAGCCTAAGTTAAATAAATGTAAATTGAAAAAGTTCATCTTAAATATAAAACTAAACTAAAACATTCACATAATCAATTCGTTTTCTCAGATCTCAAAACATTATGCTTGTACAAAATAGCTTAAGAAATATCTAGCTAGGTACCTATACGGGTGTAAAAATATTAGCTACAAACATTTTAAGGGGCGAGTTAGCCCATGAAACTGAACAACTTTGTTTTTGGACCTCCCATACAAAATTACAGACTGACCAAGTCAATGTGTAATTTACCAAGTCAAATCCAAAAAAATCTCATATTTCGACCTATGTTTCTTAGGAAAAGTGGTTCAGTTTCATGGGCTGATTCACCCTTTACAATATTAGCAGCTAATATTTTTGCACACTGTATAAAAAAAAGTTTTCTGTAAAACACTGTAAGCCGATTCACAACAATAAACGAGTTTTAAAGTCTTCCTGGTCTTGGCGTTTTCATATAAACGTATTCCTGTTTTCTTCCTTAGTTATGCCTGTAGAACTATAATCCTTTATGTAATAAATTATATTTGGATGGTTTGTATTGAAAATTCCAAGACTAGGAAAGCTCTTATTACTGTGATTTTTGACCTAACTTCTGATTATCTAACTGATGATAGTTAAAAAAAACATTTATTATCTCAAAATACAGGGTGTAAGAGACGGTGTAACGAATATTTTGCAAGCGTTATCAGTCAGGCCATTAAACTGAACAACTTTTTCTATGTGGGCTATGTCGATAAACTAAAAAAAAATCCTTCTTACATACAAAATTCTCGATCAGTTGACTGACTTTGTATGAAAAATCGAAAAAAAAATTTGTTTCCCAACATAGCCCCGATAGAAAAACTTGTTCAGTTTCATGGTCTGATCACGCCTGTAAAGTTTTCGTTACACCGTCTCTTACACCCTGTATATCTTAGAGTTTTCTATTAAATAGATCGTTATAACTAAATAGCATTACACTTTCATTACATCCAATAATAAAGTTTGTAAATATAGCTCTATTTATAGTTAGGTATCATAATTAGTAGGTGAATTTATCATAATTATTTAAATTTAAGTTGTATTACATTATGATAAGATGGAATTTTCATTGCACTGGTCATCCGGATGCTAAAACGTTTAATTAAATACAAATTATAAACCTATTTCATTGTTTTTATTGTAGCACCTTAGGGGGATCGCACACTTAATGCACGACGGACCGCTAAACTATCGCAGCGTTCTGTCAGATCCATACTAGAAATATCAATCCCTTATCGCCGTACCAAATCCGCTCAACCGCTGTCGACGCAGCGCTATCGCAGCGACGTACGTCGAGCGCGGTTTTAGTATGGGGAATGACGTTTCTAGTATGGACGTGATAGACCGCTGCAATATTTCAGCCCCCTATCGTGCGTTAAGTGTGCGATGCGCCTTGCAAGTATAAGCAAATGCATAATAATTTTTGGGATCTTAATGCACTCACTCAGAGTGCATAAAATAATATTCTAATAAAAAAAAAAAAAGTGCCGTGTGATGCCGGCTTAGAATAGCATCACTCCACATCCTTCCCGCGGGTGTCGTAAGAGGCGACTAAGGGACTCGAGAGTTGGTGTATTACAATTTTTAGGCGACAGGCTGACAACCTGTCACTATAGTGATACACATGTTTTCTGAAACAACCTTAGAAAACAATCCTCAAAAATGTCAGACGTGGCGATAGTGGCCGTATTCTTACGGCCGTTAACGCTCTGCCTACCCCGCAAGGGATAAAGGCGTGATATATGTATGTGTATGAAAAATAAAAGGAAAAAAATGGCACGGTACTCCAGTTGTCACGAGTTTAATCCCCACCCAGCTGACGTTTGTCATTTTCTAATTGCTTTCTAACAACATGGATTTACTATTTTAGATGAATAAAGTGTCTGGCGAAAAGGCTGTTACTTCTTTTTATGAATTTAAATTAGTATCACCGCCTTATAACTACAGATATATGCAACTGCAAAAAAACTGACCTTTATGTGTTATTTATGTAATCTTATTGTCAACCAAATGTCAGTAAAAGGTAAATACATATGCTTGTCCCAGTCTAAGCAAATATATATCCGTAATTTGTCTGTAAAAATAGGTTTGAATTAGTTAATAATTAATTCTCAAAACAAACCATATATGGTGAAGGTATTCGGCATTTAGAAAATGTAACAAATTACGTTGCATCTGTCAAATTAATACGTACGGTTCATATTAAACAACTTTTAAATTGTACATAGTAAAATATCTTTTACGACACGATGACAAAAATGAAAAATAGAATTCTGGCAATATAAATACAAAGTAGAACAAAATGGGAATTGTTTCAATCCCAAAACTACTTTAAACGGAATCGATTTACAGAAAAAAAAAAACTATTTCCGTCCCCAAAACTGTCCATTTAGGCACAATTTTGGCCTCCATTACGACTTTAATACAATTTTAATATCCTATGGGTCCATGTAATAACAACACATTATGGGATACGTGACTTCTGTGTATCTGTCATTAGGACCTTTTGTTTTAGGCGGACAAAATGTAACCATTTTGATCCTTACGTACCTGTACTACAAAACCGCAGACCAAAATCACTTTCAAACATTTTCAACGTCCATCGATGGCAAAAACTCAGCTTAAACAAAATTGCTTTTTAATAAGCAAGCAATAGTCACCGAATTGATTGAAAACATCGTTCTGAGTGTATCACGTATGATAAATGCCAAAATATAGGGTTGCCAAAGGTGATTCCAAATGGTTTTTTAAATGGATATCTCTACTAATCGATGCTAAGCGGCTAAAATAATTATATAAGGCGCCATGTTCACCTTGATAATAAGGAAAAAGTAATCCTACACAACGTGTAAAGGATCATTTTAGGACTTTGGTATTGAACCCGTAGGTAACCTCAAATTTGAATTGACTAAAATGTATGGTGCAAACATTTCTGATACAAGTTGAACTGCTGGACATAGACCTCCCCCTATTTGGGGATTTGCTATACTCACCACTCTTGGTAGGCGAATTGGCGAGCGCAGCGCAAGGTGTTGCAGATATTTATAGGAACAGCTATTGCATATCCCCTGAATTCATCCTTTAGTCACTTTGTACGATACCCATGGGTAAAAATGGGGTAATGCTATTCTTAACTTGCTGCCGCACACGAGAAATTTTCATTTTGATTGTATCAGTAAAATTAAACAGACGTAAAGAAACAAACATACAATGATAATTAAAAAAAAAAACCGCTGACAAAAAACGATCTTTCATTAAAAAAAATCAAAGTTCGCGTGACTGTTGTCTCAAATTAGTCGTTGAATTATCCACAAGGGCAGCCGGGGATCGAACCCACGACCCGCAATCCGGCTAATTGGTGCGACACGACTGAGCTCGGTTGTGTTCTTCAACTGTGGTCGGCGCTACCTAAACTGGCTTTGGTAGGTATTAGTGTAGTACATTGCAGAAATGAGGTTAAGTATTCTTTATACTTATTCATTATAAATTATTTATTGTTGTGGCTGTTAAGGTTAGGCGGATCGCACACTTAACGCATGGCGGAGCGCTAAAATATCGCAGCGGTCTGTCAGATCCATACTAGAAATGTCAATCCCCATATTAAAACCGGTCTCGACGAATGGCGCAGCGTGCGTTAATTGAGTGATCCGCCACAGATATTTGTTACCTCTCTTCCCTCTCCATTTCTTTTTCTGAAAATTAATTTCTTAAATATTATTATTGCTTCTTGATTTTTTATGATTATTGTTTTTTTTTCATACAGTGTACAATGTGAATTTTTAATTTATTCCTATCACTTATTTATTTCTGTATATCCACTTTATTAAATCCATGGAATCAACAGTGGCGTTCTCTTCGAAAACAGCGTCTTGTGTGTCCTGTGCCCTGCGGTAGACTGAAGACGAATCAGTATAATGAATAGGTTATGCTACTGCTACAGCCATAACAGCCCACTGTTGGACATGGGCCTCCACGTATTAGGAGGGTATTGCCATAAGGTACCCACCACGCTTGGCAAGCGAATTGGCGATCCTTAATGTTTATTAAGGAGGATAAAATATACCCACAATAGCCAATACAGTCAAGCCTCACTATTTGGTATTGATATGACAATTTTGACAAGCGCATTTTGACTGAATAATTTTGACGTCACGCCATAAGAAAAAGAACCTTTTATTAACCCTGGGGCATTTTACTTGAATTGTTGAAACAAATTATATTTAATGAAAATCCGTAATTATGCAGGTAAAAGAGTTTTACTTGTTATAAGTAAGATGAAAACCGCTTAAGGGCAAAATGATCTCGTCGACGAAAATTGTCACCAATTTCGTGTCGACCACAAATTGAGGCTTCGAATGTCACGACATTCTTTTTCCAGAGATCGGTTAAATAGAAGGCTTGAAACTCGAAGTCTATACTTAGACTAGTTACCTTCAATATTCTAATATTAAGGCAAATAGTATTACCCTAATTCTACCTGTAGGTGGCGTAAAAAACGACTAAGGGATCCAAGAAATAGGGAGTATCTTCTCTGTGTGTGAATGTAATATGTAATAATAATAAGGTGTAGATATTTAATGAAAACACCTATACTCGGTTTATGAACCGGTCGGGCGGGATTTATAATAAAAATATCGCGAAACGAATACAATTGTTTCCATCAAAAATCAAAACACCTTAACAATGGAGTGTCACCAAGCGCCGACAATTGCAAGTACAAACTATGTAATAATAATATTTTGTACTGCGCTCACCAGTCCGCCTGCTAAGCGCGGTGAGTCTTCGATAGGGTGAGCCAAAGTTTAATCGAGTCGATAAGCTAAACATTCTGCCTTAGTTGATGACGCTAACGTCATTGTGCAACAGAAGCCGCGAGTTTTACGAAACTTCATCTGCACCGCTTGAATGACCCATACAAGCGGGTCGCACACTTGACGCACGACGGAGCGCAAAAATATCGCAGCGGTCTGTCAGACCCATACTAGAAATGTCAACCCCCATACTAAAACCGCTGTCAACGCAGCGCTATCGCAGTGTCGTCCGTCGAGTGCGGTTCTAGTATGGGGGATGACGGCGATGGTTTTGATGGACCACTGCGATATTTTTGCGCTCCATCGTGCGTCAAGTGTGCGATCCATAAGTACACCCTGTTCAAACGTCTATCAAACATGAAGACTTCCTCAAATCAAAACTAAAGCGGACCATTATGTGTTATTATCCGTTTTTTGACGAACGCCGCTTTGGCGACTAATTGGAACATCAATCAGAAATAGTTTGGAGACAACTTGTCTTCTTATTCACACGCAAGTTTTAGGATACCGTAAGCACAAGAGTAAGTAAGGGTCTTCATTTAAATTTTAAGGGATTAGCTTCTACTTTTGTTTTTCGTGTGGGACACCAAGTCGTCCAACGACCCGATGAACCCTAGCGTCAAAATTTAATATCTACTGATCGTCTACAAATAGTTATTAGCCAAGGAAACTGGAAGAAATGAGGCCATTATTGTTTTTAATACTAAGGACTAGTAGCTTCATAGCTTAGTTATCGACCTGGATGACACGGTTTAGATTTTTTTTATAAAACGCCTATGTAATACTGTTGTATTACAATTTTTAGGCGACAGGCTGACAACCTGTCACTATAGTGATACACATGTTTTCTGAGCTCGATTTCGAAAAATACTCTCGAGTCCCTTTGTCGCCTCTTACGACACCCGCGTGAAGGATGTGGGGTGATGCTATTCTAAGCCGGCGAAAATTATGACTGTACTCATTAAATGTTAATGAGCATAATATGAGGAATTTCGTATTGTATGAATATGACATCACAGGTCATCCGCAAAAGTTGTCATATTTCATGCAAATATCAAAAATGTAGGTACTTAAAAGGCGGATCGCACACTTAACCGCTGTCGAGTGCGGTTTTAGTATGACGATTGACATTTCTAGTATGAATCTGACAGGCCACTGCGATATTTTAGTTCTCCTTCGTGCGTTAAGTATGCAATCCGGCTTAAATGGCTACGCAGATGCTATCCGCATCTTAACTTTTCGTAGCAAATTGCTACGGTAGCCTCCAACTTCGTAGCTTAACCCTACCAAAAGTTTTATTCAAAGACAACTAATTTATGGGAAATCAGAATTATGTTAAGGTACTGAGCTCAATATTATACCTTGCAAGCCGCCATGTATGGATTGTGTGTACTAAATAAGTAGTCAACCCTGAACGACCCTTTTTAAAATGAAAGCACATACCCGGTAGATAATTCAAGCCCTACTTACGTACGACAGGGCTGCCAAAGGGAATAAAAATAATCCAAAATGCCCTGGACCCGGTAACAAAAACAATCTAGGCACTGGGTACAATCAAATCGAGAAGTGTTAATAATTAATCAGTCAACTTTTCAATGTTAAAAAGTCTCCCCTTATTTCGGTACTCGACATCGCTTTTATATTGGCTCAGTGGGTTTTGGGACGCGATTTTTGAATCGCTTTCTATTTGGCAGATTTGGCACAAAGACAGGCTTTGAGTGAAATGATTACTCTGAGTGAGAATACGATACTTTCGCACTAATCAAATCGGCTACTTCTTAATGCATTAATTTCTATAAAAATTCAGGGATAATAACGTCATAAACCTGTATAAAAATGGCGTTAAACTACAAACTTTCAAATTAGGTAATATTCTGTTTCATACCTATACATACTTTGAATAACATTGAATAACAATAGTAGTTATGTTTGAACTATTATTTTAGCAAATATGTTTTGTATTATTTTTGCAGTATCAGTGCTCAATATTACAAAATAAGGAAAATATAGGCCAGGTTAGCATTCGGGTTGCAGAGGTCAGGTGGCAGCCGCTCTGTGTAAAAATTTTGTTCCACGTCAAATACCCTAGGTTAGGTAGCCAGCCCCGACAGAGAACAGGGTAAGGCGAGGATAATGATGATACTTGTTAAGAATTATTATTATTATTATTAGCCAGACATGTCCCACTGCAGGGCAAAGGCCTCCCTCTCCTTCTTAAGAAATTATCAAAAAAATTACATAAATTTGTAGCTCTAAATTTTATAACACGTAGCTACAGGCAAAAATGGCGTTTAGTATTTCCATGAATACGATTGTTTGTGATTCAAAAATACGCCCCCTATCCTTCACGAAAAAAGATGAAATAAAGAGTAAATTTAAAGTTGAAATTGACTTTGACGGATGACAAGCAGCCGGTGGCCCTTGGTCTTCTTGCCCTTAAATATTTAAGGAGCAGTCAACATGTCGTCAACATACTTCTTTTTTGCAATAAACCAACATTTTAAGGTGAATTTCGTGTTATGGTTAACGTAAGAATGGGTGAATACAAAGTTTGGGTAGATAACTCGCAAAAACATACACACACACTACACATAATAAGCAAATAGGTACTATATGACAAACAAAAAGCAAACATACACTATACATGGTGTAAGAGACGGTGTAACGAGAACTTTGCAGGCGTGCTCAGATCATGAAACTGTACAACTTTTTCTATGGGGACTATGTTGGTAAACGTGAAAATGAAACCTTTATAGATAGCATAAAGCAAAGACTTTATGGATCGCCTAGCATAAAGAGATTGAAAAATTTACGATGGTCTACCGGTGCATTGATAGCTCAGTGGCAGAGCAGAGGGACGGTATGTGCCCGGGTTCGATTCCCAGTCGAAACTTTTAATTTTTTCAATTTCTTATTTTCATTTATGGATGGATCTCCATGAGAAATTAATAACATTTCCACACTTGTCACTGTAATCCACAGTGTAATCCCATAATTACAAGATAATCTTCAATTCTTGACCCTACTGTATCAGAAAATTGCATCTAACATCAACTTTTATCACACATCATCAGATATCCGTGCGAAAACTCACTATAAATCCACCAGCTTAATAAGACCTATAACACTGGAACATTTCTAAATTATTACGAACGTGATGAAAGGTCAAGCTTAGCTGGAAGTTATGATAGAGGGATCATATCTGCTCTGACCAAACCGGTGTAAACAGGCCTATCATTTAGAACTATATTGTAGTATCCTAGAGGCCAATGTATATTGGTTTATTTGATTATGAGGGATTTCTGTCTAGAGACACACGTAAATGTTTGGAAATCGTCACACGGTATAATTGACGTGATCCCACGATGAGTGTAGTTTCTCATAGTTTGAAGGGTTGATGCCTTGTCTTTCTTCTCGTGTGGGACACCGAGTCGTCCAACGACCCAATGAGCCAGATTTTCTCAACTGCTTTCTACAAGTAGCAGACTTCTAACTTGATTGCATAACGAGCGCGGTCTATAAAATACATAGATAGACAGCAACCGGGACCAACGGCTTAACGTGCCATCCGAAACACTGAACCATCACTCTTAAGGACAATCGCGTGGTTCAGCCTGCAATGTCCTAACCAGACTAGAACAAATTCACAAAGTGATAAATATCAACTTCGTGAGTGACCCACCGAGAACCGAACCCGGAACCTTCTGCGTCAAAGGCAGCCACACTACCACTGCGCCACATCGCATGTTTTTCTACAAATTATTAAAGTTTCAAGAACGTTACGTTACGTTAATTACAGTAGTAAGTATACTTATGCATACGGAAATTCAAAAGTATTGCCCCTCGCAAGATATGCAGTCACTTCACTGTACTTACCGATGTGTATCCGCCACTTGAGAACATCCCGACCCCTTTCCTGTAATGTGAGTACAAATAAACTGCGCTCGCCAATCCGCCTACCAAGCGTGGTGAGTATGGCAACGCCTCCCAATTCGGGTAGGCCCATGTCCAGTAGTGAACTGCTGTGGCTAAAGGAAATAGTACAAACAAAAAGGAGTCGTAGTTTCAACCTAGCATTCTTATTAGTTTAGTCA
The DNA here is from genome assembly GCA_029255805.1 of Keiferia lycopersicella. Classification (NCBI taxonomy): domain Eukaryota; kingdom Metazoa; phylum Arthropoda; class Insecta; order Lepidoptera; family Gelechiidae; genus Keiferia; species Keiferia lycopersicella. The sequence continues at coordinate 4,779,823 of JARACZ010000028.1, forward strand.
ACTATTCTAGTTTTTACATACATACATATATCACCGTGTGACCGTGTGATGCCGGCTTAGAATAGCATCACCCCACATCCTTCCCGCGGGTGTCGTAAGAGGCGACTAAGGGACTCGAGGGTATTGGTGTATTACAATTTTTAGGCGACAGGCTGACAACCTGTCACTATAGTGATACACATGTTTTCTGGAACAACCTTGGAAAACAATCCTCAAAAATGTCAGACGTGGCGATAGCGACCGTATTCTTACGGCCGTTAACGCTCTGCCTACCCCGCAGGGGATAAAGGCGTGATATATGTATGTATGTATGTATGTACATATATCACGCTTTTCACCCTTGTAGGGTAGGCAGAGCTTTTTAGTGTGCGTTTTAGTTTGAAGTCCTAAGTTTGAATCTAACTACATAAATATAGGAATGTTATGTCCCCAATTTAGCAGTAAATGCAACCACCTAATGACCTGCTAAATTCAGTTGGCACAATGTAGACACCGAAGTTACGAAATGTTTGCTATATTCAAGATTTGATTGGGGACTCAAATTAAGCCCTAGCCTAGTTCCGTCACAATTTTTTCGTGTAGTGAAACGTATTAACCTATTCTGAATGTTTAAAACGCGAAGAAGAAAAAGCAAAAATAAAATTTGTACTGTAAATACATAGGTAGGTAATACTTAAAATATTTTTTTTTGATAAATATTGCATGCCAGGTTAGGATAGCATCATCCCAGTCCTTTCCCGCGGATGTCGTAAGAGGCGACAAAAGGACTCAAGGGTTTCATGTGTATTATCTACGCCTTTAGGCGACAAGGTGTGAACCTCTCACTACAGTGATACACGAATCATCTAAAAGGACCTTCAATATTTGTCAAACGAGGCGGTGGCGTCCGTTACGTTACGTTTACGGCCGTTAGCGCTCTGCCTACCCCGCAAGGGATAGAGGCGTGATATATGAATATATGTATTTAAATATAAGATCTCATGTACTTGTGTCTAGACCCAATGCTTGACTAATGGCAAAAACGACGATGGCCTACCGATCAAAACAGAACAGACCCTGGAATATCCTTTTAAACTGAGAACATTCGTATCTCCAGGTGCTCAAATTGCCGTCCTATCCTGGATTAGCGTAAGCCTGTGCTAATCAGTCTGCCTGAATGCAGCCTAATTGTTTCCTGAGTGTTGTATAATTATATGGTATCGTAAAATGGTCCTTTCGTAGTGTTACTGTAAATTTACACATACATAACACGCCTATCCCTTGCAGGGTAGGCAGAACGTGAACGACCCTAAAAATACATCGCTATCGCTGCGTCTGCCCTTTCAGATGATTCGTAAAATCACACATTTTTTAAATATAATTGTTGAACAGGCCTAAACCGGTTATGTTTTCCCATGAAACTGTTCTATAAAAAGAAATTAATGTAGTCCTCCAGGGCCCTAAGTCTGCTAAATGAAAATCGTTTCAGTTGGATGTCGATTGGATCTCAGTTGTATGATTTTAGTAGCTCCGTAGTCTGCTAACAGTTCAAAGTATAGAAAATCACAATAGCATGGAATGACATTTGAGATGGCGTTACGTTGACAAAACAATAACAGACTGTTTTGTGATGTACCTAATGAGAGGTCCAAAACTTATTGCCTGATTACAGGATCGAGTTGCAGGATCTATACCTTCTCCTCATAGAAACTTGTTCAATTTTATAGGCTTTATTTGGAAAGGGATGTTTTGTTTGATAGCTATCAAAGCAATTTAGGTCCCTATTTTGGGTTTAGTGCACAAATGTAAGCCTGGAACTCAGTCTACCTATCTTGTGTGTGTAGATCCAGGCACTTTGAATTCTTATAGGTACTTGGAAGGACCTTTGAATTCAAATTACTGCGATACGACAACAACAACAACAACACAAATCACGCCTTTATCCCTTGCGGGGTAGGCAGAGCGTCAACGATCGTAAATTTACGGTCGTTATCGCCACTTCTGACAAGTATTGAAGGCCCTTTCAGATGATTCGTGTATCATTGTAGTGGCAAGTTGTCAGCCTGTCGTCTAAAATTGCAATACAGATGAAACCCTCGAATCCCTTAGTTGCCTTTTACAACACCCGCGGGAAGAAATGGGGTGATGCTATTCTAAGCCGGTATCGATACGGGTTACTTTTTATCGTGAAAAAGCAGTAAAGCGTGTAAATTGTAACAGACTGGCTGGAAGCACTTTACGTATAAACAATCTGTCGTATCTAAATGAACAACGAACACAAACGCTCGAAACAAGTGTCGCTTCGCCGTGGCGGGGCGCGACGACGTAAAAAACTGCGCTAGGGTTGCCACAGACTACAAACTGTACAGTTAGTCTACAGTACCATATTTAGCGTCAGTTTATGCGGCCTATGTTCAACTTCCGTTGCATACAGGGCAAATTTGCTGCAAAGTTTTTAGTTTTCCCAAGGACCATAGGTCGAAATATGAAAAAATAATATTGGACCTCCTATATTTCGACCTATACTTTGGGGAAAGCTGTTCAGATTCATGAGCTTGTACACACCTTAAAATATTTGCAGCAATTTTTTTCATTATTAGTTTATTCGGCGTAAGTTCCTCTCCCGTTGCGTTTACGGTCATTTTAAAATTGTGATGAATGCCAACGGTGATAAGAACGAATTTCGCTGTGTATGTGTATGTCAAATAGGTCTGTTAGCAAAAACTGGGACTATTATTAATAGATAGATTTTTGACGATCATACCTACGCTACCTAGTGGTAGTGGGAGTTCTAGTGAACTCGGGAAAAAAATCAAGATGCAGGAGAGATAAGATAACACCACGATTGATCAAAATTATTTACTACCAACCCTAGCAACAGACAATGCAGGGCTCGCAAACTCACGGCTCACAGGGATGATACAGTCAGGGGTGCTCAATCAAATTATCCTTTAATATAATAGCGTCATAGCGCACCATACAATACCACTCAACCATACAATACCATACACCATCTGATATCTTTATAGAGGGTTCGCGCTAAATTAAATATTAATTTTATTTATGCGATCTTTTATTGATTAGGAAGAAACGTGTATTTGTACTAAGAGATTGGTTTTGATAGGGTTATCCAACAAAAATACTTGTAAAGGCATAAGAAGGCGTAAGGCTATAGTAATTTTAAACAACAGGATCACTCCAAAAGGAACCAGTTATATTCGGCCAGACCCAGGACCTCTGCCTCTATTGCGCCAACGAATTACCTACCCCAGATAGTGGAATGGATAAATTCTCTATAAGCATTAGTCAGGTAGGATAGCACAGTGAAAGATGTGTTGTCTTCACAGGGAACGTTGCTGCCCATTTTCTAAGTTCATTAGTAAGTACCTGCTGCAGATAGACTATGGCTTTATTATTTATATCCGATAACCCCATATATTTAAAAAATCCAATAGTAATGGATAACTAGTAGGTTAGCAAAATGTCTAAGTTGTGAACAGATAGGTCAAAAACTACAGCACTACCGTACCATCTGCCTAACAATTAACATAAGCGCCAAATGTGCAAATACGCCAATTTTCCGTCGCATTGACTTACCAACCGACCGTGAGAAACTCAACAGCGACCAGTTAACTATCAAACAATCAACTCTACAGGGAACAAGCCCTCTTTCCCCCGTAATACATCGCCAGCCCTCAATCCATCTCGTCTGAACAAGATGTTAGCCATTTAGCACGCGTATAGTCAAGTGCATCCACAGCACAAAGTTACAGATTATGGGAATCACGCTTGCTCAACTCATTTTTAAAAGACCTTATATTTTTGTACAGTTGAGAAAGAAAAATGAGTTTAAAAGAAATCGTGATAAGGTTGAATTTGCGTTGGATGGTATAGGTGTTAGAGCAATTATGAAGTCGAAAGGAAAAATAGCGTAAGCGCCATTTCGATCAATATGCAGTTTTGTTCGTAAGTGTTGCTATAGAAGGTTGCAAATAAGAAGTTTGAGAGAATCAATACAAAGTGGCAGTTAACACTCATCCCTTGGGGTTGAACAAACCCCAAAAGCTTTGTGGGGTAGATGGAAAGTTTACGAGCGCGCACTTGTTACGAATGAATTACAAAAACTGCGTTATTGTTTTGTTTTTGGAGGGGGATGTTTATGAGTTAATAAATCGGGGAGGGGGGAGGTATGGAATTACATTTGGCTGTCTAATAAATGGTGTTTTGATAAACGAGATTGTTACGGTTGTAAGTGAATAACGGCTCTTGGTTTGTTCGCTGAACAAAATGATTGGTATATTTGTTGCTCACAATACCGGTATCTCTTTCTGTTCAAATTTTAGCTTTTTATTTTATGCCTGTGCTTCCAAGTAGGTAACTTAAAAATGTAAGTTTACCAAAAATGCATGAGATGGGTATTTTACCTACCATGTTTTATTTAATTACATTACTTTTTTATTCTATTGAAAGTAATTTAGGAAGTGAATCCAGTTTGCAGCGAACAATATTGTGACAGCCTCCATACGAGTGACAGCCTGCGTGCTATGGTAACTTTTGATTTTTGTATGGCAGTTTGTAAATTTCTTCCATCTGATATGCAGATCTTCCGGAAAAGTATGCCGCACGTGTACCACCAAAAGGTTACAAAGTATTTTATATGTAATATAATATATTTATTTAATCATGTCACTGTGACACATAATAGTTAGTAAGATATTATAACCTAAGTTAGTATTAAGATTAGATTAGATTAGATATATATAGGGATATGTAGGGACAGTCCACCCTGTCACCTATCATACGCAGGATCTTTTTAGGGCTGGCCCACACCCTGCGTATTAACGATGTGCACCTTTTTCGCACAGTGGTGAAGAAGTCACAACAACATAATATATTAATTTTAACTAGTGTACCTTATTTGCTAGCCTTGATATAAAATTCAAATACCTAGGTAGCATTTGAAATGTACGTTGTTTGGATATTTTAATTTCAATTTGAGATAAATAACCATCAATTCCGTTTCTCCATACAATTACTCAACAGCAAACTAATCTCGTTATTACTTCAGACTTTATCTAAGTAGATCGATTATAATTTGATCACAAACAAATAAATTTTATCTTAACACCAGTAAATCTTGGCCTTCTCCTTATAAGTGAGATCAAACAATTTTGTTCTATGGTATGGGTCAAAATAAGATGGCCGCATTACTGAGCCCTCTACAAAGCATTAAAGTCCAATAGAGAGGGGCTAGTAGTGTCTCATAATCTCTTGCATAGAGAATGCTGTACAACACATACCTACTGCAAAAGTAAAATGATCTACCTATGTTGTTCGCCCGACTACCCAAATAATGAATCAAGAAAACCACACACACACACACACACACACACACACACACACACAAATCACTAGGCTAGGCAGAACGTTAACAATCGTAAAATTATGGTCTTTATCGCCACGTCTGACAATACTTCAGGGTCGTTTTAGATGAGTAATGTATCACTTTAGTGACAGGTTGCCAACCTGTCGCCTAAAATTGCAATACACATGAAACCCTAGAGTTTAAACTCCTTGTTAAATTAGATTCAGATAAGGCTATGGTAAGCTACACCTACTAGGCAAAATTACAATGATTTTTATGATATATTTTGACAACTGCACTTTATAACATGTAATTTATGGCTTAAATAAATGAAATGAAATGAAATAGAGTCCCTTTGTCGGCTTCTTTGACACCCATGGCAATGAAATGGGATGATGCTATTCTAAGTCAGCACCACACCGCACAGAAGCATAAAACCGTATTATGATTATGCATTATTTTACGCATACGTGCTGTAATAGTGACCACCGGCAGGGTATCAATATAGAAAAAGAATTTTTAAACACAAATTTATTACACATTATTTTGTGTAATCAGTTTTATCATAAAACTGCTTTTATGCCTCTGAAGTCTGAATAGTTTTTTCAATGCGACTTTTGCGTTTAAGAAGTCTCTTTTTTGTCGCTTACTCTGATTTTAACCCCTCAATTATTGCAACGAGTTAATTGTTTGCAACCCCCGTAACGAGTTATTGAGATATCATTAACTACCGTTTGTTTAGTATGATCCATTATCATCTTAGCCTAAAGATGTACTAAAAGACCTGAAGATAATATTGGTGGCGTACTAAATAAAAATAAAATGAAGAAGTAATAAAAACTACGTTGGTACTTACACACCAACTCAACAACAACACACAACTTCTTTGACTATACTTTCTTTAGTTAGTAAATTTACACTACATCATTAACTATTGGTATCAAAAATGAAAGTTTTGTGTAGGTACCGTTTTATAATAGGTGGTATCATTGAAAATAATGATAGAAAAAATCGTCTCTGGAATTGATTCATAATTGGATTAATATCTGACTTTGATGAATTCAACGAGGGAGCAATGGTCATATCTTTATGACAAGATGAATAATTTTTTAGTGTGTAAATAATTAAACTCCAGAGAGGCCATTGTCTACACCTGAGGTAAACACGTTTTTGTAATTTTAAGTTATATATTTTTAGCATGAGTAAAATTAAAATTACTTACAAATATATTTTGAAGGCCAGATGCGATAGAAATACGCAGCAACGGACCTCAAGAGAGTGTGGTAACCGCCTTAATTAAAGTTCCTAACCGCCTAAAGTTACTTACTGCCTTTAACTTACTAGTATTTAGTACCATTAGATCATTACTTATTTTTCATGCATTTTATAGTCGGCTTTAATAGGTAAGAGTAGTTACATATTAAATTTAATAAACTATTTTCCCTCAAATCCATTAAAATGGCAGATAGAGCTTTATTACTATTGACTTACTAAATTAAAATGATTTATTTTCCCTTATAATTGGCGTAATGCATTAAGATATCCATAAAACTAATACGATTTGCTGCTGCGGTAACAGTCGGCCTGTGCAATCCTGGTTCACTATAAGTAATTAACCATAGTGGTTTGTATTAATAGCTGTATTAAATTTACTGATATAATGCGACCAATACAAAGCGGGCTCGCTTGGTGCTATTAGTGGGAACTTATGGTGTAGATTTGAGATTGTAGTGTATGGTGTTAACTATATTATGTCTGTTACAAAATTATACTGCAGTTAAAAGGCAAGTGGTTGAGATAATTACTCAAAATAAGCTATAAAATGGTATCGATATCATCGCTATACAGATTTATTTCACAAAGTCATGTCAAGTCTCATCGAGCTTTGAAATATATGGCTTGGATATATCTACTCTACATAGCTAGTAGTATTTTAAAAACAAAATGCATTATACCTATTACAAAAATGGGTAAACCAAGTAAGTCGAGCTATCGTGACGCGTGGCATTAGAATTTGATTGCTGAAAATTTCAATATGAAAAGCAAACTAGCATAACTACAACCAAATTACTAGAGCTATAATACCTGTAAATTTAATATAATTAAAATATTCCCTTTTAAACCTTAGTGGTATTTTGAAATTAAAACAAAGCGTACTAGAAGGGCCCAAACCAAAGTAGTCGGGCTATACCCCTCGGTTGATCCAAACCTGATTAACGCGCAATTTGGCGCGTGCCGTTAAAATTTATCCCGCGCTCGCTCGCCTCGTCCGCGTAATCTAATTATTGTTGCAGAGTTATCTATTGATTTCTCTTGCTCGCGCGGCTTGTCCCTCTTTGGTTACAATTCAAATGTTTTTGTGGGTTTGGACATTTTGCAATTTATGGATAAGATACAGTACATAACAATCTTAAAAAGAACGAAATAATAATATACACAGATAACTCAATAAGCGGTACACATACACATTTGTAAACAGCTGGCAGCCAACATGAGATGTAGAAGTTATGAACTAAACTACTGTTAAAACTGCTTTGAACAGTCCACTGCTGGATATAAGAATCTTGAGGATAATTTGCCATAAACACAACGCTTGGCAAGCGGATGGGCGCGCGTAGTGCAGGACATTGCAGATATTGACTGGGAATGCTGTAGGTAGTCTTTTACCTGAATTCACCCCATAGTCGCCTTTTACGACACCCACAAGCATGGGGTGATGCTATTAGAAGCTTTTTTTTTTCATAAAAAGCTTCTAGTAGGTTTTGGTACGTGGAGAAAACTTTAATCGAAAAATATATTAAATTGTCTTATCAATATGTAAGTAATGGAACAATTTTATTGGCATAGCAGAACAAATAAATGAATTTAATGAAACAATGAGATATCAATTTATTTTGATAAAACATTTCGTTGTCCAATGAATTGTTTTAATATGAATAACTAATTATGACTATAATTATGAATCCAATTCTCATTAATACTATACAGCGTGTAAGGGATAGTCCTCCGAATACAGATTGGATACACGCCGTCCATAACACAGTCACTGAAAAACTTTTCCCTAAGAACATTGTTTATCAAGAAACTTAAAAAAGAACTTCCCATAATAAAAACATAATTTTCAAGCCGATATTGATTTTGTATGAGAGGTAGAATTTTTTTCGTTCTCCGACATTATTTTCTTAGCGAAAGTATGAACTGAATACAGTTTCATGGTTTGCATCACGTTTCATGGTTATTAGTATTCGGAAGGCTAACACCCTGTATGAAATTACAATGAACACACTCTCATACTCACACATCACACATCAACATCACTCCAGCCGATCCAGTTTCCAATAATCATGGCTGTCAACAACATCGGCTTTCAATAATTATTGCTCGTTCATTACTATAATATCGAACAGCTGTTTAACTGGTTAAAACTGGTTATGTATAGCTTCTGATTAATTAATCGCTCTGCCGTTGGCTTTAAAACACCAATGATTTAATTATACGTTGTCGCTAAATGTGTATTTGTTTTATATAAGATAATGGCATTATCTGTTATTCAACTTTATCAGCCACAGTAGTCCACTATTGGACATGCCTCCTGCCTCCCTTTCAGAGATTTTTTTATACTGACTACGCTTGGCAGGCAGATTGGCGAGCTCAATGCAAGGTTTTGAATTCACAGTGAACGATGCTGCCCATACCTTGTATTCATCTCTTTGTGTCCATGATAAACAAACAGTGAAACGCAACTTTATTTCCCTCTATGGCTATGTATCCCACTAGCCAATACAAAACAGATTTCTTAAGTAGAATAAGTAAGCAGTAACCCTCGAACACTTACATATTTATCTTCACTTCACCGGTAACAGCCTACGATCGTGATTGGACCAAGCATACGCGTTCGATATGACACTCCGGAATAGAAAGCCTACTTAGATATAATTTTTATGAGATCTCGCTTACGGTGTAAAAGGAAGAAGAGATTTTGATACTTGTATAGGGTTCTTGTTTTTTTAACTAGCATCGAGATCAGCGGTTTTATCCGCTGCCAATCTTGATTTTTAGTTATTTGTCTAGGAAATTTTGAACTGAACCACCTAGTTGTTCGAAAAAAAACATAGTTCCATGATTTGAAGGGCACTTAAGCCATCGGTCCCGGTCGCTGTTGGTTGGTCCCGGTAGCTGTCTATTATAATAACAATTTAGATGGCAGTTGTTACACAACTATGACCGAGACCTACTAGCAGTAGCAGACGGTGGAAAAACTTTGACATCAATCGTTTGACTCGACAAGATAGAAGAAGAAATTATTCATCTACCCAGCACCGCTCATGATCGTTTTGAAATTCAAACTCAAATGTGTTATTTCCGAGTAAATTCACAGCGAACACTTTTAGAATGTCAAGCACAATCTGCACAATACTATCACAGAATGGATTAGCCATTGCTGAAATTTCAACAAGTACCAAAACGTCTCAGCTCGTAACAAAACACGTTATACCCGAAAGCAGCTAGCACACGTGACCAGTATTCAAACGGCTGTTTTCTCCCCCTCCCCCCTTTTCCTACCCCCCCTTTCGTGGCAAAGTGGTCGTGTTATTGTACTTATTGTTATATAATTTGTCGGGGACATTTACGACCATGTGTTGTCCATTTCTTACCGTAACTGCGGGATTCGGTTAGGTTTTGGTAGAAGTTGGTATTACGAAGCGTTTTGGTAGTTTCTCACTTACTCTATAGCCATGTTATACTTAGAATGTAGGTAACTGAATGTGTGAATGTTGGTATTACGAAGCGTTTTGGTAGTTTCTCACTTACTCTATAGCCATGTTATACTTAGAATGTAGGTAACTGTGTCCTGTGATGACAGTTTATAATAGCATTACCTACTCCATTTTTTCCCGCAGGTGTCGCAAAAAGAGACTAAAGGGTCTAAGAGAATAAAGGGTTTTCTGTATATTAAACTTTTAGAAGACCGGCTTAAAACATATGTGATTATAGTCATTTAGGTACGATATTTCTGAAACCGTACTTTGTGCCTGTTAACGAGCTGCCTTGCTTGCACGCGACAAAGGCGTGATAAGTGTACAACAAATTATGTAAACATAATTTCCCACAAAATCGCACTTACGTCACTTAAGCCAGTTTGCTTGACAAGTCACCAAAATTCACTTTTAAAAATTTTAGCAAAGAATTTTATATACCATACTATAACTATACTAGGTACTAACTCTAACATCACATTTTACATTACCATGACGTCTTCTGAAATCAGAGTTTCGATAAACTGCAACCGTCACGTCCGAGGCAATCGAATCACGGCAACCGTCAGAGTCAGAGGTTTATGTGTTCCGCTACTGAATGTCAATTGGGTGATGGAATATTTAACATGGGTACTATCGGCAGCACATCGACATATACCTACTTACGTGTTTTTCTTAATGTTTGTTTAACAATGGTATTGATTCGATAATTTGTTCTCTTAACAATAAGCTCTATGCTCTTAGCTAAATTTTCAGTTACTCCGCTGTCATTTTCAGTTGAGTATGCTTGCTTAGACAAGAATAGAAATGATAGGGAATAAAATTACTATTAATTATCGTGTAATACGGCCCGTATTTATAAATTGTACTCAACTCGAAGATCGATCTTAAAAGCGATTTTGACAAACGTGCGGTTTATTAATACGAGCTTATTTTTTCTGATATGTTTCAATTACTTTTGTGGTAGGTATTTAAAATTTACAAATTGGACTGAGACATAAGCCTCGTAAGAACATATTCAAAATATTATGTTAGTAAGTAAGTATACAGGGTCTTAGGGCACAAGTCATTAATATCACTGAGATATCGGGCTTTCATTTAAATACCTCGGGCTTGTAAGTGATGGGTTAACGGGGTGGTGGATAAGTTCACGGCCAAAAGGAAATAATTTTATTAAATAGCCGTGCTCTGTTTTAAAGGGTTTTACCTTTTGCACTATTCTATCAGGTCATCTCCGTTTTCTTTGAAAAACTTGTTGGATCAGTAACCACGACATTATATTATACGTCGTAACTGTTTACGACTTATTTCTTCCTTTAATTTATTTGACCTAGGCAAGGTAACAAAATATTTTCTTAAAATAAACATTTAACTACAAATAAACTATTTTTTTTTTACATTCAACTGTAAAAAACTTGTTTCAAATAAAAGTTACGCGTTCAATGCCAAATATCTCCATATAAAAAAAAATACCATTGTTAACAATTGTTCCTTTGTATACGTGTGTGATTAAATAAATAAATTAATAAAAAAGCTAGACACGCGTTCAACTCGCGTCAGATATTTTTGTGGTACTTAATGCCCCAAATATTACGATAGTAATAATATAATACTATTGCCCCAAACTCACCATGTTATTTCTTCTTCTTTGTCGAATCACAGTATCCTTAAACTCTGACTTTGCATTACCTTACCTCTTAATTACATCGTAGTACAGTTCCTTACATCTTTTAAGTCAAGAAGTTATCGCCCACCCGCTCACCCATAATAAAGTTTGAACAGAACATAATATTAAATAGCTTTTAACATTCCAGTTGCTATCTTAATGTGTCCCCGAGACATTTATATTTAGCCAGATACGTGTCCAATGTTTACCTTTCTGCTTGTTTATCTGTCTCTTTTATTTTCTGTTTTTTTTTTTACTGTCTGACGCTGGGTTTTTGGGTTCCGCAAGTTGCGTTTTACACAACCTCCCATACAAATTAGATATCGATACGATCAGCTGACTGAGTTTTTATAGAAGGTCGTTTTTTCTTCGTTTTTCGGTATGGGCCCACAGTGAGAATTGTACAGTAAGATGACTTAAATAACGTGCCCAAATTAATGAATATTCTCCAAAACACGATGGGGTGAAATTTTGCTGATGCCGAAAGCTTTTTAACCTAAAACAACTTACTTTCTCCTAAAACCATAGGTTGAAAGTGGGCTGTAATATGGAAAAATGGGTCTGTTTAACGCATGAACTATGACTTATATGTCTAATATGTGGGTGATTGTTTGTACCTATCAAATTGTTTCTCAATATCGGATATTGACTCAATTATCATTGGCCATTTTAAGAAGATTTTTTACTGTACCTACGGAACCTCATGTGAATTTCCAGTGTATCCGCTGGACAGGTCATCTTTACAGTGATTTGTGAAGATTCCCCTCGCATATTGAATGCTTTAAAACCTTTTAAGTTGTCCCAAGATAAAGCTGTTATAAAATTGTAATTAATCGTATGGGCGTCGTACTTACTAATATTTTTATACGCCATCATAGCTTTTATTAAATAGGTAAGCAAGGATGTGTTTTATAGAAGTTGGATAATTTTACTTAAGCACTTATAAAATTATTAGCGGCCTTCCCTGTTGTAACCGCTGCTGATCGTTTTTCCGTTTTAATATGACGTTTTTTTTGGCATTAATTATGCGCGGTAAGCCAACTTGCTCTTTTCGCCGACCAGCGCGATTCGCCAACTCGCTCTGTGCCTACTTACGTGTTTAGTCTACTTCAGCGGTATGCCACCTACGTGGTTAGTAAACTGTCATGATGTACAGTGAAAATAAAAAAACAATCTTCCTTTTGAAGCACTCCATCTATTTAAAAAATCGCATCAAACGCCGTTGCGTAGTTTAGGAGGAGTTAGCGATGTCCATGACAGACAGATAGAAACAACTGCTGGGTGAGTCGCTAGATATTATAAGTATATTCGTAATTATCAGTTTTATCAGACCGACCAACATGTTTGTTCTTTAGAAAATAATAAAAGTATGCTTTCCTTTTGGCAGTCACACAAAACCTAAAGAGATTTTTTCTATTTGTCTGTATTTGACAAACCTGGAGCTAGTTTAAGATATCATACCAGATGGCGATGCGTTAGGTTGAAATTTTGCCATATTATGGGTTATATTGCCATTGCCATTGATACTCACAAAATAAATTTCCTTAGAAAAGCAACTTCCTCAGCATAACTGAGCGCCATCTATGCAAGCGGGCTAGAAAATTTCCCATTGGTTGAACCCCCTTGAACCAAAATTTTCATGTCCTTCCAGACTACAAAGGCCATGTTTTTGAATCAGGATAAAACGATCTAGAACTAGAACCTAAAACGGGTCTAGAACCCCGACCCTAGATCTTCCTATCTGTCTGTGGTGAATCTAGCGTCCATAAATCGCAAGCTCGTCGCAAAATAAAGTCCTCACGATACCGTATCGAGGGAGATTCGCGAGGAGACGTGGTTTACGGGCGACCCTCGGCTTAGGGTCTGTGCAAGTTGTCAAGATTATTTGGGTTCGGAAAATCATTTTGAAATACGGTGTTAACTTGGACGACAAAATGAAGCATAAGTTTATAGGTAAATATTTAATTAATTCTAGTAAGATTTTTATAAAAAATACTTAACAACATTATATATATATAGGAGTTGTGTCGTGTCGTGTCGCGTCGTGTCTTGCAGATGTCACTAGTGACTAGTGTGCTTGCACCATTAGTTCAATGTCTAAACCAGGTTGTTATCAATATCACTGAGAGAAGCGTTGGGTGGATGCATCAGTTATCGACCGAGTGAAGTGTGAGTCAGTATGACTTCGCTTGGCACGACTTTCTTAGGTCCTGTGTACGATTGTATGGATATGGTTTTCCTGCTGTGTCGCATCGCATCACGTTACGTCGCACAGTTTTCACTGGTGTGCTTACACCTTTACAGTCCAATGTCTAAATCAAGTTGTTTATCAATATCACTGAGAGAAGCGTCGGGTAGATGCTCTAGTCATCGACCGAGTAGTGTAAGTCAGTATGACGTCGTTGGCACTTATGTCTTGTGCTAAGATTGTATAGATGTTGTTTTTCTGCTGTGTCGCGTCACGTCGAATGGTGGAGTTGTCACTAGTGTGCTTGCGCCTTCACAGTCCAATGTCTAAATCAAGTTGTTATCAATATCACTGAGAAAAGCGTCGGTTGGATGTACCAGTTATCGACCCAGCTGTGTAAGTCAGTATGACGTTGTTGGCACTTATTGTGTCCTGTGCTAAGATTGCATTGTTTTTATGTTGTGTCGCGTGACGCGCGTCACGTCGTGTGGCGCAAATGTCATCAGTGTGGCTGCAGCGTTATTGTCCAATGTCTAAATCAAGTTGCTATCAATATCGCTGAGAGAAGCGTCGGGTGAATGCGCTAGTTATTGACCGAGTACGTTTAAGTCAGTATGACGTTGTTGGCACTTAATGTCCTGTGCTAAGATTGTATGGATGTTTCTTTCTGTTGTGTCGCGTGACGCGCGTCACGTCGTGTGGCGCAAATGTCATCAGTGTGGCTGCAACGTTATTGTCCAATGTCTAAATCAAGTTGTTATCAATATCACGGAGAAAAGCGTCGGTTGGATGCACCAGTTATCGACCGAGTGAAGTCTTAAGTCTTAAGTCATTGCGACGTCGCGCACGCGACTAGACTCGAGCGTCTTAATCAGTTTTTTGTCCTAAGATACATACATACATACACATATCACGCCTTTATCCCTTGCGGGGTAGGCAGAGCAATAACGGCCGTAAGAATACGGTCGCTATCGCAACGGCTGACATTTTTAGGATTGCTTTCCAAGGTTGTTTCAGAAAATATGTGTATCGCTATAGTGACAGGTTGTCAGTCTGTCGCCTAAAAATTGTAATACACCAATACCCTCGAGTCCCTTAGTCGCCTCTTACGACACCCGCGGAAAGGATGTGGGGTGATGCTATTCTAAGCCGGCATCACACGGCTTCCTTTCCTTCCTTTGTCCGAAGATTGTCTGAATGAATTGTTTTATAAGCTAGCAGGTCGCCTTTTTGTACAATTTTATGTTTATTGAGCTCTATGCATGTGCAAATTTAAGTACTTTTGAAAATAACTCCCATTTTTAGGCGATTTGAATGGGATTTTTTTATCATTTTTATCAACAATGGCATGCATTTAAATTAACATCCCGTATATTTTTTATTCTGCATTTGTGACCTAGTTTTTATTACCTATTAAATTATGTACTTGCCTAGGTTAGGTACTTATGTGATTTTGCATCCAAGTTCACAAAAAGGTACTTATCTAAAATTTTATTCCGTTATCATTTTTTTTGTAGGTAAAATCGACAAGGAGAATCCAGCAGGTGACAAAATATTTTTGTTCTAACATTTATAAAAATTACGAACTTGCCCGTGAAACACGAAAACGCTACAGGAAAAATTAAAGCCATGCAAAATCCAAACTCATTAACGTCCAATAAGTTAAAAAGTTAAGCGGGAACAATAATAAATCATTTTTTATTCCATCTCTTCTCTGCGCCAATTTTTCTGAGTCTTTTTTCATCAATTTAACACACACAAAAAGTAGCACTCAATTGTAAGCCCGCGGCAAATTCGAGCTTCGAGATTCTTTTTTTTATCAACTCGTTTAAATGATTTGGACCAATCAAGGGCATGGGTTGCCGCCCTCCCGCCCGCTGATTGGTTGGCCGGTTACGCCAAATTGCGCTATGGCGGGAAACCGTTTTAAGTTCAGGGCATCTCATTCTTACGATAGCTAGTGATGAGGTTGTGTGGTGTAACGATCGATATCGATTATCGACGTTCTTTGGTGTTCTTTGTAGAGAAACTGGACACTGAAAGTATACTAAAAGCACTAATAGTCTATAGATCCTTATTCGGAAACGATTGTTCAGACAGGTCACTATGCTTACGAATTTCATTTTAACATTTTAATGTGAATATTAATTTATAATAAAAAATAAGAAGATGAACAATTTAAACACCTTAATATTACTAAAATGAGGCCGCACATTTCTTTAAAAAAAGTTAGGAATAGTTAGCTAGGATTTAGCTAAGGAAAAATGCTACAAAAACCTAAGCAAGCACGTTAATAATATATTGCTCAAAATATTTTTAGTCGTCACACGACCATCCCTTGTGAGTAGGCATAATATTGACTTTAGACTTTAGAATCTTGACTGTAACTGTAGACTTTTGCCGGCGAGACTATATCTATAATTTCAACTATAATTTCATCTTTAATTCATTTCATTTTCATCTATAATTTCATCGACTAACGCTCATCTAGTCTAGTGAATAAAATCTTGACGGAACTGTTGCGAGACTGGCGACCGCAAATGCCTTTTAAATTGGAAGGTACTAATATCGATACTTTTATCGACTAACGCTCATCTCTAGTAAGTGTTATCTTGATTGTGGCAAGCCTCGACACCGCAAATGCCTCTTAAACGCAAATTAACTTATATCGATATTTTAGTCGACTAACGCTCATCTCTAGTTGCGAGACTAGCGACTACAAATTCATGTGAAATCTATCGATAATCGATATCATTTTATCGACCTATACCCATCCCTAGTGAGTAATCTTGACGGAACTGTGGCGAGACTGGCGACCGCAAATACCTCTTAAATCGATCCGAGTCACTTATTGTGAGCGCAGCGGAGGACGACTCTATTTTAAACTTAGTGCTAGTTAGTATCGAGTATCCTATGCTAGTAACAATACAGGGTGTAAGAGACGGTGTAGCGAAAACTTTACAGGCGTGGTCAGACCATCAAACTGAACAACTTTTTCTATGGGGGCTATGTTGGGAAACGTGAAAATTTTTTAGACCTCCCATACAAAATTCCCGAACAGCTGAGTGACTTTGTATGGGAACCCGAAAAAATTTTTTCGTTCCCACCATAGCCCCCATAGTAAAAGTTGTTCAGTTTCATGGTCTGATCACGCCTGCAAAACTTTCGTTACACCGTCTCTAACACCCTGTATAATAAATAGGTTTGAAAGCGGTTCTTCAGGTCCCTTTCCTGGCAAATTTAAAGTTTTAGTTTTATAGTTATTTTATCATTGCATAATAATGAAGGCCTATTGAAAAGGTTATTTACGAAAAAACACTTAAATCGAACCACAGGTTCCGTCAAAATTCAATTTTGAAATTTGAGGTGCCAGTCAACGGGACATTTTGCGCCAGTCAAGGGACAAAGTAATTATTTTAACAAAATATATGAATGAAAGCTGTCCATCTTTTGCTTTTAACTAAGTAGAATACAAGTAAAAGTTGCCGCAGTCTACCAGACTGACGCCCTGAAGCCTCAGTCTGTTTGAGACACGACGCACCTAGTCACAGACAATTTGCTCGTGCTTGAAACACGACACAGCCAGCCCGACATATGAAATGAAACAGCCACAGTGTTCGACAATCACAGTTGACAGGCGGGCGTATGTGATCTGTCGACCTCCGGAAGAAGGCTGTTTGTAAACAGCCGAAACGTAGACCCTTTTCTCCACCAAAACAATAGTAACGTAAGTCATTTAAACTTAGGCCATAATGAAACAGCTAGCATGAGACAAGAAAAAACCACCGAAAAGATTATGACCTGAGAATTAACTGTGTTGCACATTCTGCTACTGAACAGACGAAGATAACCTTAAAGATGACGCAGTCAGCTCAGACATACATGACTCAGATAGCTTTAGACACCGCTAGACAAGCAACCTAACACACGCCGCTGTATACATAAGACGCGACGCAATCAGCTTAAGAGACATTGCCATCAGACTGAGAAATAACGTAACTTACCTGAGATACGACGCAGTCACCTTAGAGACGACGTAAACAGCCTGAGACACGAAGTACTCAGGTAAAAAGACTCCGACATACAATACAATCAGCTTAAGAGACGTCGCAACCAACCTAAGATATAACACAGCCGTGCTGAGATACAATGCAGACAGCTGAAGAGACGTCGCAATCAATCTCAGACAACGCAGTAGGCTAAGAGACGTCGCAGTCAGCTTTAGAGATGTCGTAGTCACCCTTAGTGAGACATAACGCAGCTGCCCTGAGATACAACGCAGTCTGCTTAAGAGACGTCAAAATCAGCCTGACATAGCTCAGCCACCCTGAGATACCACGCAGTTGCTTATGAGACTTCGCTTAATGACCCAGAGTGAGGTAAAACGCAGCCAACCTGAGATGCAACGCAGTAAGCTGAAGAGACGTCGCAATCATTCTGTGACATGCTGCAGCCACCCTGAGATTCAACGCAGTCAGCTTAAGACACGTCACAATGAGCCTGAGTGAGATATGACGCAGCCACCCTTAGATACTCGTACATCGCAGTCAGCTTCAGAGACGTCGCAATCAGTCTGAGACATTACGCAACCACCCTGAGATACTACGCAGTCAGCTGAAGATCGTCGCAATTAACCTGAAACCTAATGCAGAGATCCTGAGATACAACGCAGTCAGCTTAAGATACGTCGCAATGTGCCTGAGTGAGACGTATCGCAGCCAACCTGATATACAATGCACTCAGCTTAAGAGACGTCGCAGTCAGCCTGAGACATAACGCAACTACCGTGAAATACACCGCAGTCAGCTTAAGATACGTCGAAATTAACCTGAGACTTAACGCAGCCTCCCTGAGATACAACGCAGTAGCTGAAGAGACATCTATCAATCAGCCTGAGATATCGCGCAGCTAAATCAAGTGTTTTTAAACTATGTTATCTGCACGAAAAACAATGCTGTTCACCAACTGGAAACCCTTCACCCTTAATCTAACTTACGGTACCCATGGGCAGACATGGGGTGGTGCTATTCTACTCTGCAGGCACACCTTTACACAAAACAAATGCAAAAACAATCAATAAATTAACATTAGTCACTTGACTGGCATAAAATGTCCCTTGACTGGGAAAAATGCCAGTCAAATGAAGCCAGTCAAGGGACAATTTTCTATGTTTTTAGTGATTTATTGGTGAACGCTTGAATGTAATCAAAATTTTTAAACGAATCTTAAATCTCGCTTTATTGTGCGACATTATTTGTTCAGAACAAATCCTCTGTAATAACTCTTTCATGAAGAAAACATGCACAGAAAAGGAACCTGGCGCGGGTGCAAAAATAGGATCTAAAAATTTAACAACTCCTATTTTATTCTAGAAGTGCCAAGGAGCTATATGCTCCCTCTCCAGAGATGAAGAAGTAATCCTGGCATAAGGCAGAAATAAGACCCAGCTCATAGTTCTATTAGTTTCAGCGATTCAGTCGTTTTAGACCACGTATTCAGAAAACACAAAATCGTGTGACCAGCACAAACTGACATTTTTATCGGTATATGCAGTTAAATATTGTCCAATTAATAATTTTCTATAAATCTACATGATATAAGGATTATTATGATGGGTGAAAAGTTATATGATGTCCAGCTAGATAAATTTTTATACGTGTTTGAATTTCGCAATAGCTGAGTGTGACACGCGAAGGACGCGTGTTTTGGCCCCGATTTAAGGTTTCAGATTAAGTTTTAGTTAAACATATTTCATAATTTGTGGATGGAGTTTTACTTTCCAAATAGTCAATTAAACATTCTTTCGTGTGAATGTTACTTAAAATGTGTAAGTGTTGCACACTTGAAGAAATTTACGTGTGACCGCAATTTTTAACTGCGCAAATTTTCACCCAAATATCATTGATTCTATGTAATGTCCTACACGAAAAAAAGTAGATAAAAATTATTTGAACGCATCAAATTTTTTTTTTACTCAGACTGTTCGTTGTCCCACAAATTTATTTTATGACAATGAAAAATTATATTGGACAGAAACGTTGAAAAAAAAAATAGGAACTAAAGGCAACATGAATTAAAAACGAGATGTAAAAGAAAATGTCTGTCCCAAATGTGATGCCGGTTTGGAACAGCGTCTCACCATTACTACCCGTAGTAGAATTAAATTAATAATTTATTTATTATAAATTATTAATTAAATTATTATAAATCCAGGGAATGTGCAGCAGCGTTTCCTAGGAATATCTATAAAATCTTGCACTGCGCTCGCCAATCCGTCTGCCAAGCGTGGTGAGTATGGCAAATATCCCTTCCTATCCTAATAGTGGACGGCCCATGTCCAGCAATGGACTTTTGTAGATGTTGTAGTAGTAGTAGTAGTAGCGGTGTAGTAGTAAAAAAAAATACCATGAGGGTTTCATGTGTATTACAATTTTAGGCGATAAGCCGACAACCTGTCACTACAAAGATACGCGAAACATCTTAAAAGGCCCTCAATACTTGTCAGACGTGACGATAACGACCCTTTGCCTACCTTGCCAGGGATAAAGGCGTGATTTGCTTATATATACTATGTTATTTTTATCTACCTAACTAAGTAGGTACGTACATCAATTTCCAACATGAAACACTAACTTTCGTTCACAAATAGACATACGTACACATTTGAACTTTCACAAATCGACAGCTGACGAATAGATTATTATGTATGAGTAATCAATACTCAATAACCAACCATATAGTTACAGATATGTATGTAGGTACATTTACGTTACATGTACATATTATTTACCTCTAACGACATCTATCATCTATTTCTGAAACGATCGCACAACATGCTATAAAAGTAATAAAAACTACTCTAAAATTACTCTTGAAAGTTAATACCGACGCAAATGTAGCTATATTATTGCCTACGATCTTTAGATAATATAGGAACTGTAGATGTGTGGCTCAGGGGTGCGTTAATGCAGTCACCTTTCTCATAGCTCATATTTTATACTATGACAGTCCTTAAATCCACGTTTTTGAAGTTTTAGAGTGACATTCCTAACGAAAGCGGAAACGTCATCTGGGACATCATAAACTAGCTCGAGATCTGTCAGATACAGATAGAAAAATCCCCAACGCTAAAACGTGGCTAAAACGGTTTCATATATAGGTACTGTCATCAAAAGTTTCCTCCCGGATAAACAGCAGCCCAAAGCAAATTAACAATTTTAGAGGAATATAATTTGATAACTTTTTTTGTGTTTATGGCACTAGATTACTTCAAATTCTAAGTAGGTGCCTATGTCAAAATTAAGAAGAATTTTGGCGTGTCTGATCTATTGGAAGAATCTGGCCAACAGATCAGACACGCCAGAGTATTGGGTTTCGTAGTAATCGAATATGCATGCAAAGAACCCCTAGCACAACACAAGTTTTGCATTATTGCTGAATTTAATGTATGGCTGTTCGAAAAGGCCATATTCATCAGCTGTCAAATCCATACTAAAGGAAATGTCAACAAAGTAAAATAGACCTTATGTCATAGCATTAACATGGTTTTGACAGCTGTCAAATATAGTCGAGCAGCCATACTTTAGGTTTGTTTGTTTTGTTCACAGCCTTTTATCAACCAAAGTATTTTTATGAGGATCTAAAGTTTGACCTATCTCTTATTTATGTCTATCTAATATTTTCCATCTAATATACGACCATAATGACACTAGTTACGAATGATAGATGGAACACACGGCACGAATTACCAACTACCTACATCCATTATTTTAAAGGAAAATCGACCGTAACTCAAAGACGATAAAGATGACTTTAGTATGATAAGTAAGATAAACTTTTTTTATGATTTTAATCATGCGTTTAGTCCGTACTTCGCTTATAACTTGTAAATGGGTGTAAAAAGTTAGTATGGAAGTAGTTCAATTTTGGGTAGATGTAAATATAGGTCCTATATTCTTTTATAAACAACTTTTCAATACCTACTCATAATTACCTATTGTCTCTCAGTAAGTTGCAATCAGATCCCATATACGAGTAGGTACAATCAGTAAAAAAAAAAACAACTGCAAATATTTTGAGGGGTGTACCAGTCCATGAAACTCACGGAGGACAGTAACCAGTGGAGAACGCGTCGGTATGATTTTGTTCAAAACCAAGCTCACTGGTTTTTGCGGGGGGAGAGGTAATTATCGCTAGACGCTATTGGCTTTCGCAATGACCGCATATTTTGTAGAGATGAGAAAAATAAATATGTAAAATTATATCGATATTTTATATCACCGTTCAATAAGTTTACTCATATTATGTGATTGAAATTTATTGAAACATGTGCATGCTAATATTAATATAGCGATATATGTATATGTTGCAGGGTTATTACAAAAGCCGTGATATTGAAATTTCACTAGTGCCATTATAATTGCACTGATTTATAGTAAATAGTTTTCATTACCTACAGTTTAACGGGCTAGTTTCAGTGATATTATAATTTCACTCGACCGATACAGTGAAATTGTAAGGCAGTGACATATTGACAATAGCACTGGTTTGAGAAAGCCGTTAGATTATTAGACCGATCGCTGATTGGTCCGCTTTAATTACAAACTGAGCAAATGGCGACTGATTAACTCTATTGACCAATTAGATCACGATGTTCTCCCTCCACAAATATAACATATAATAAACCTAAATTTATTATAATACGACTTTTGCGGTCTAGTGAAATTACAATATCACAGAAATAAGCCCGCGAAATAATACAAATCTGTGGTTATTGACAATAATCTGTGTAATTAAAATTTCACTAGTGAAGTTATAATATAACTTCTTTGACTAAATCGCTGCGACATATATAAAAAATTAATAAGTACCTACTTACATTGTAATTTTAGGGAATGTATTGAAATAATTGTACCGAATTGGAAACGACCTGTTACGACCATTTTTGATGGTAGGGCTGGTTGGCGAGACGATGCTGGTCAGCGGACAGACAGACGGACATGACAAGATGATATATTGACCTACCTATTGATATTTTGTTCTGATTTCATAATAAATGAAATAGTTACAAATTGACTCGAGAGTGTTGGTGTATTTTAAGGCGATAGGCTGACAACCTGTCACTATAGTGATACACATGTTTTCTGAAACAACCTTAGAAAACAAACATCAAAAATGTCATACGTGGCGATAGTGGCCGTATTCTTACCATTGGCCATTAACGCTCTGCCTACCCTGATTTTCTGATTTTCGATCAGGGTGGCGCGGGGGGAATGCGTCCGCGCCACTCCATATACCCCGAATGCATTCATTCATATATTATACACTTTCAAAAAACTCTTAAAATTATACCTTTTAGAAAATCAAAAATAGCCGTTCTATAGCTTAAAATAAAATAAAAATATATAGCTTAAAATAAAAATACATACTTATACTAAAAATGTTAATAAAATATATACCTATACTAATAATGTTAATAAATTTTACTTAGAAATACACATTTATAATATTACTGCTGGTATAAAACTTTCAGAAATAATAATTGTGAGCTCTTTAATACTGTGATTATTAACTCTATTGATAATGTCTTTGTTTTCTACTTTTATATTTCAATAGCCTTGTCTCGATCAGTGCAAAAGCACGCCTGGGTACCACAGAATACCAGCGCTGTAATACCTGCTGCGTATTATGGCATATGCTGAGTGGCATACCCTTTTCAAAGTACTTACCTACAAACTGTGCCTAGTATATAAGTTAATTATGTTATAAGTTACTTTGAAATAAAGATTTCTATTCTATTCTATTTCTATTCTATTCTATACATTGAAGGTAAGTTGTTAAGTACGTACATTAACATAATTCTTTTATGACGATCCCAGAATTATCGATAAAATCATTCTATACTTCTGAGAACAGTGGTATAGCACTAATACGAAGAAAGAGCCAGCCTACGTATGGACACACCCGTGCGTTAGAAAGGGATAGCAATGAAAGACATCAACGGGAGCACATCAGAAATTATAAATATGGAATTATTTTTCATTAAAATGAAATTTTGAAAGAATCAAGCAT
This sequence comes from Keiferia lycopersicella, assembly GCA_029255805.1. NCBI lineage: Eukaryota > Metazoa > Arthropoda > Insecta > Lepidoptera > Gelechiidae > Keiferia > Keiferia lycopersicella. The sequence continues at coordinate 4,803,849 of JARACZ010000028.1, forward strand.
AAAAATGTTTACCTATGAAATGTCATCCCGTCTTTTGCGGAACTTGATGTTGTACTACACTTTCCACACCATTTCACAACACAGGAAGGCATTCTTGTTTACGTTTATACGACAAAAAACGAAGCGCGAAACGTCCGTTCTTTCGCACAGTCTCAACCCGACTAATCAAAATTTTGATGCGTCTACTTAATAAAGCATACATCAAGTGAGTGCGGTCGCCCCCGCATGCGTTCTCCACTGGTTACTGTCCTCCGTGATGAAACTGAACAACTTTCCCCAAGGAACATAGGTCGAAAAATGAAAAAGAGGTATCTAATTTAATTACCTAGATACAACAAAATGTAGGTCCAAATTTCTTTTCGTATTTTGACCTATATGTGCCTTGGGGAATATTGTTTAGTTGCATGCACTGAACCACCACTTCAAATACAATGGTTTATATTTCTGTCCATAAAGACCACAAATTATTCCGTTTTATATTCTACATTTGGCGCCAATGTCACACAACTTCTCTGGGGTGACTGGTAGTGCCACCGTGTGACGAGTAGCGAAACTGCCATGAGTGTTTTGACTTGTAATGAGAGCGACGTCGTTTTAGTTATGCTACTTGAATACAGATGGCGCTAAACACAAAAAAGCGGTCTTTATCACTAGATGGCATTTTTAAAGAGTTTTCCTCAATTTATCATTTTTATTTTGAATGTTTCGGATAGAAATTTAGAAAATTATGAAAATCAGTAACAAACAGCCACTGTACTAAAATGGTGAAGTATAGCATCGGTATTTTGTCAAGGACGTACATTCTAAAGAAAACTGTTAATAAAGTATTTAAAAAAACCTTGCTTAAGTTCATCTCATTTTATTTTTCAATAAATATACCTACAATGGAGCAATATTGTTGTCAACATTTAAAAAATATTTAATAACTAGAATATACATTAATAATAAAATAAATAAGTATTACAGATACTTATTCAATATTTTGTATTAATAAGATTTAAATATTTAAACTACCTACTGAAATACCATTTTATAGTATTTTGGGGATTCTTCGGGGCCAAACATAATCAATGCTATTTATTCGCCTACGCTACGGCCCTTTACACACTTAACGCATAACGCAGCGCAGCCACGGAATAATAGCGTAGCGCAGCTTTGTGCGTCGGACCAGCGTCAAGAGCGGTGACGATTCTAGATTGCGAGACCAAAGCACAAAACACAATGCACGAATAGTGATCTGACAGATGCATGCGTTAAGCAGCGTTATTTTAGCGCTGCGTTTGCGTTAAGTGTGAGTACGGTAGGGTTAATATTTTTTTGCTGGCCTAAATTTATAATTCACATTGTTTTAAGACTAAAGGGCGTCACACACAGCGAAAATACTGTAATGTACTTAGTAAAGATACGATATTCTTGAAATATTATAGTAACTAAAATATTATTTAAATGGAAGTCTAACAAATACAGTAAACAATCGACATCACTTACATTACGAACGTAAGTGTCAGCAAGACCAGTCAAACTTCCCAAACAACAATACTATACACCGTATTTTGGAGGAAATGCATTAAAATGGAAACGTTATTTAGGGCATCAAACTGAACAATTGTCCCTATGGAACTAGTGCTGAAAAACGGAAAAAAACTTTTTCTCATACAAAATTCATGACCGTCGGACTAACTTTGTATGGGAGGTCGATTTTTTTTCCGTTTTCCAGCACTTTCTGCACACAGCAAGAAAGTTGTTCAGCATGTTGCTCTAAACAAGGCCTTTAATTCAATGCATTCCCCACGAAACACGGTGAATAATCCAAAAAGAGGTTTTACCTCGCCTTGAAAAGTAGAAATTTTGCCTTCTCTACTTTTCTGGACTCTCATACGCGAAAGATTAATGGCCCGTAGTGACAAGGGAACATGTAATGTGGAAAGGTTTCGACTTGCAAAATGGTCACGGTTCGAAACACAACATTCAGACATTAGAAGAAAATAAAATGTACTCAATATTCTTTTAGTATCAGAGTTCCTTCAAGCAGCCATGAATAATAATATATCTTTCCTAGCTCTTTCTTAATATGCAGTTCATAAAACCGCGTTTTAGCACGCATGTCAGACGAAATTTTCTATTTATCACTCTAAAATGCAATTTTACGAAATCTCATACCATAAAAGATCTAAGAAAGATGATTGAACGTGGTCTTGGGACGTTGGGAGTACCATTTTATACAACAACAACAGTTGATTTAACATGAATTTGAAAGAAATAAATATCTATTATCAACAACAAAAAATTTTGCTCTTACTAACAAAGAATGCACAAATCCAGCCTTTTATGCATTCAGAATGTTAGTATAAGTAAATGTCACTAAAATACGTGTTTTTATTGACTGAACTTCTAATGATTTTCGAAAGGTAAATTAAATACGTACATAATTAATTACTCAAAAGTTGTACCGATAGTGGTAGGTAGGTACTTCCAGTTTCAGAGAAAGTAACTAAGTAAAAACAGGAAACAAAAACATTGAAAGAAGAAAATATAGAAGAAGAAGAGAAAGTGCAGGTACACGTTTGTTTGAAATAGCCTTGCATAAATATAAAAACATTAATACTTGGACATCATATGGCGTGGCAAAATAATTAATTTTAAGATGGAATCTATCTAACTGAATCTTAAAAAGTAAATAATGAATTATGACATTACAGCCAGATGACAGACGGACGGATGAACAGACAGCGACATGGGAGTCTTAACAGAGCCAGTAGCTATATATTCTTTGGTAACAGGGTTCAGTTTTGTCCCTTTGTGTACGGAATCCTTACAAAAGGAACTAGTTATTAAGTAAAACCAAAACGTAAGAGCACCTTTACATGGTAGCGTGTCTTATTATTATTGGAAAGCATCAAACAGGTCTGTACTGTGGTCGTTCTTGTAGCGTTTCGGCTGATTGTCTTCATCGTCCACAAAGTCGCAGGGCACGAAGAACTGAAAACAAAAACATATTTCATCATCATCATTATCATTTCAGCCATGAGACGTCCACTGCTGAACATAGGCTTCTCCTAAAGATTTCCATCTTGTACGATTAGAAGCGGCCAGCATCCAGCATTTCACCGCGGATCGTCTGTCTATACGCTGCGCCTGCCGGTACGTGGTCTCCACTCGAGAACTCTACTGCTCCACCGGTTATCGGTTCTTCGAACAATGTGGCCTTCCCATTGCCATTTTTGCTTACTGACTCTCTTAAAACACATTTGAGGAGTGTCTTTTCAAAAGGGCCTAAGGGTCTGGTTTTCTTGAGTTCTTATGATTTGCTTAAGATCTATGCTGTCTTCACCCTACCGAGATCGAAACGATGGAAATAAGCACTTTTGATGCAGTCTGAACAAAAATATAGCAAGATAGAAAAGAATAGCCAGCCCTCTTTTACTTTGACTGGTTTTGTATGACAGATTGTCACGCTGTGGCATGCAAATTTCGGCACGTAAATTGATTTTGAGTTGGTCTGCCTCACCTTTTCACTCAGAGCCTTCCCTTCCAGCAAATACTTGAGCTTGTTCATCTGACACGGGCTGAGGATCCTCTCGAGATTTGTCGAGAGGCCTCTGACGTCATCACTCTTCGTGCGCCCATCTCGCTTGCCATTGGTCCATCCGCGGGAGTACTGGAAGGTTTGTGACGTGACAGATGCCAGCGTCACAAATATCAGGAATATGGTTATGTTTGTCACCATGGCGGTATCTAAAAAAAAAAATAGTTGAGTAGTGTACCTACAGCACAACGTAGAAGCGACAGCGTAACAAAAAATTTATGACCGAAACAAGTGGTTCACAGTTACGTCGCCTAGGGCAGAGTCAACCGTGGTGTAGCGGTTTACACGTTTGAACCGGCAAGTCAAAAGACGTGGGTTCAAAGCCCATCGGAGGCGTGAGTTCTTTCCACTTGTTTCATTTCTATTGACTTTGTAACAAAAAGTTAACAACGTAAAGTTCTACGCCCGTTCATAGATACGTTAGACGCCCTCTGGCCAAATCTGGACCCCGAAGACTAAAGAAAAGTAGCAGGTAGTGCCGAGATTGTACTCCGGGGAAGGCCTTCGTAGGACGACCATCTGTGGGCCATATTAGCTTGATGCGTGAGGAACACTCGTACGGACTCGTACTCAACGTCTACGTACAGCACACCAGCGGCAAGCCTTTTAAGAGAGGGGACAAATCTAAACGTCTTGCAATGAGTCCGATACCAAAATGTACTGTTTACGGCAAGTGACGCCAATTTTGATCGTCTGGTTTAGAGTGCCACCGTTTGCGCACGCGATTTCTTAAATAAGCTTGACTTAAAGTAATATTAAGTATTTTTGTAGTTTTTCATAATACGCATAATACCTTCCAAGAGTTGTTTGCAGGGCTCCCTCTGAGATATTTTCTAAAAAGCAGGGGGTTGAAAAGCACTAGGGATAAATACATTTTCATTTGAGAATGAAACTTTATAGTACCCTGGGTTTTAGTAATATCGTTTCAAATTATGTTGAAAGAAGGGAACCTGCGTTTGGGAAAGGTTTGTTCTGTTTCATTCATGATTACAGCTTATTTTGGAATGTGAACGAGCTCCCACACTGAGTAGAAGGTGTTACAATAAATCACGCCTCTTTCCTGTTTGCGTAGGGAGAGATTATCGTTTTCCACTTGCTACGATCCTAGCATACTTCTTTCGCTTCTTCTACATTCATTAGTATTTTCATGCACGCTCGTCGGTTTAAGGTACCTTTGACCCGACCTTTCTTCAAAACGTGTTAGAAGTTACATTTTCAAATAAATTTACAACTCTATACTCAGCAACTTGTCATTCTATTCGTTATTTTCTAAACATAATAATAATGCAATGAAAACACTTAATAACTGCTTGTTTACAACAGTCTTCTTCGAAATGTAAAAGTATCGCCACTATTTTGGTTGTATTTTAAGTAAGTAGATAATATTGAAATGTAAGAATAAACGGTGCCGTGTGATGCCGGCTTAGAATAGCATCACCCCACATCCTTCCCGCGGGTGTCGTAAGAGGCGACTAAGGGACTCGAAAATATTGGTGTATTACAATTTTTAGGCGACAGGCTGACAACTTGTCACTATAGTGATACACATGTTTTCTGAAACAACCTTAGAAAACAATTCTCAAAAACGTCAGACGTGGCGATAGCAACCGTATTCTTACAGCCGTTAACGCTCTGCCTACCCCGCAAGGGATAAAGGCGTGATATATGTATGTATGTACGAATAAACATCATCGTGCGGTAGGTACATTATAGCGATGACCAATTAGTGTTAGTGAGGCATGTCAGAGGCCTGCTACAAGTGATTAGGTGGTTAAAAACTCTGCCACCAGGGTTCATCGGGTCGTTGCTTTACTCGTTGTCCCACTCGAAAAACAAGTGTTGGCGAATTCCCGCTCGAAAAACAAGTAGAAAAAGAGCATAAATGTTGTAGGTACAGCCATTAGCGCTTCAATCTACCAATTCACGAGATCAAGCAATACTACGTGTTTCTAACTTTACGAAAAGGTCATTCGTCTGCTCGGTGTCCCAATTTAAAAAAAAACAGGTATAAGATTACGGGGGACAAGTAAATGAGGGAAAGGTAGTAATAGCAAAAAATAAGCTTCATAGCGCTAATGACAATTTTGGATTTTGCAAGTATTTTACGAGGAAGTAATTATCTTTTTCAATTTAAATTATAGGCTTTACTATACCCACGTAATTTCTTGGGCAGTGCAAACATAATACATTGATACGAAAAAATCTTCACTTGCAAATTCTATGGAGGAAAGATTTGCCGAAATTACTGGACCAAATTATTTCTTTCGTCTTTAGAAAGCTACAAGATCCCTCAATAACACAGGCTATTTGTTACTCTGGAAAAATATCTTGATACTTCGTTGTATTTTCATGGGGAAACGGAAAAAGCCGTGAATAGCTACCCAAGAAACTTAAGCTAAAAAAAAGCTTTTGCATAGGTACAAACAAATAAACGTGGTTTATCATTCACACACACACACATATCACGCTTTTATCCCTTGCGGGGTGGGCATTGTAACACATCAAAACCCTCGAGTCGATTTAGGCGCCTCTTACGACTCCCGCTTGAAATAAATAAGGTGACGATACTCTAAACCGGCATTACACGACCATAAATGTATATTTAATGGTAGTAAAACTATTACGACTATCATAATAATAATCTAATAGACAATCACGCTCAGGTACAAGATTTATATGAGGCGTACTATCGTGCCGTATGGTGCAGGCTTAGAATAGCATCACCCCAACTCTGCCCGTGGGAGTAGTAGGAGGCGACCAAGGAATGAATATATAGGCGGCAGAGTTCCCTGTGAAAACATCTTGCACTACGCTCCCCAATCCGCCTGCCAAGAGTGGTGAGTATGGCAATACTCCCCAAATGGGAGAAGCCCATGTCCAGCAGTGTTCAAAAAACTTTGCAGGCATGATCAGACCATGAAGCTGAATATTTTTGTCTATGGAGCTTCTATTAGTCACGAAAAATATTTTTCCTCCTGCCATGATATAGACAGCCATGAGTTAGGGACAACCCTCCGAATACTGATAGGGTACATTCAGCACATGAAACTGAAAAAATTTCCCCCAGGAAGATAATGTCAGGAAACGTAAAAAAATAATTGTTTTTGATAGTAAATGTAGGCAGCTGATCGCGATTTTGTATGGCAGGTAATTTTTTTTTGTAGTTTCCTGGCTTATATGAAGACAGCATGGCAGCCTGTCGCCTAAAATTTCAATGCACATAAAACCCTCGAGTCCCTTACTCGCCTCTTATGACACCCATAGAAGACAAATTGGGTGATGATATTCTAAACCAACACCACACAGCATCCAAGCTGGCATCACACGGCATTATTTTAAATTAATTAGATCTTTATTGCACTTTTGTAATATAATGCCCTTCTCGGAAGCACCTGATAATAAGAGTTTTTATTGTTTTCTTAATTCACAGTTATTATAAGCCAAAGAACAAGAATTTCACCTTTTATTACCCCTAATAATGTCTCATAAAACGAGCCATTATGAGCTTTAATTCATCGGCAGAAGAGTGTAGAGTTCCAATAAAAATTGTTTATGTCTTTACCCGACAGTCGGATCGCACACTTGACGCACGACGGAGCGCAAAAATATCGCAGCGGTCTGTCAGTTCCATACTAGAAACGTGACTCCCTCATACTAAAACCGCACTCGACGGACAACACTGCGATAGCGCTGCGTCGACAGTGGTTGAGCGGTTTTAGTATGTGGATGGACATTTCTAGTATGCATCTGACAGACAGATGCGATGTTATAGCGCTCCGTCGTGCGTTAAGTGTGCGATTCGCCTTAACAAAGAAGGTAAAATCTGACCTTTACGGCGTTTTTGCGTGGGGTAAAGAGCGGTTAGAAAAAATATTCCTACGCTCTGGTTACGCACTGCTACGGCCTACGGCGTAGACCCTCTACGGCAGTCGTTCTGTAAGACTATAGACTAAAGCCGATCGCCGATCGAATGAGCCGTATTTGGCAGATGTCAAAATCACATTAATGCTATGACATAAGAGCTAGTTTTCTTTGTTAAGATGTTTAGTTTGACAGCTGTCAAATTTGGCTTATTCGAGCGGCGGTACTTTAGTCACTTTCCGGTAAACAGATTTAGAGAAAATATGGTAGATATCAAAAACTATTTAATCATGTCGTGCTAAAAATGTTTTCGCTATAAAATTATGTTTTGTGGTTGTAGAAGAAGATGAATGTTAAAAATATATTGTTAATAAATAAGTACCAATATTTCCAAGATTTCAGCCAACACAAAAACCTTTTTTACACACTTTTTAAGGTAAAATCACGTACGTACTACTTACTACGTAAAAGAACTTACTAAAAAACTTTGTTCTATCTCTCTCTCTCTCTCTCTCTCTTTTAGTGTGAACACCGGGTCGTCCAACGATTCAATGTACCCTAGTGTCTGAATTTTTCAAACGCCTTCTACAAGTAGCAGGCTTCTGACATATGGTTGTGTAACGACCACTTCTAAGTAATCATAGATATCAACCGGGACCTACGGCTTCACGTGCCATCCGAAACGCGGAACCATCTTTCTTACGGACAATCGGGTGGTTTAGCCCGCAATGTATGATGCTACCAGTAACGCAACTAGCTACTAGCAAACAAATAAATTGTCGGCTTGATGCTGCTTGATTCGATTGTCGGCTTGGTGCGACCTCATGTTCCTAGATTTAAAAAAGTCGGCTTGATGCGATAAAATGTATGAAACTTTTTGGGAGTCGTCAAAGTGCAGAAAGTCGGCATAGAGCGACTAAACCAATGTCCTAACCAGTTTTTTCTATAAATTTTTTGCTTTTTTTAGTAATCTATAACAGTTCATTTATCCACTTCGCAGCACATCTAATTGATGTGATTAAAAGAAAGAAGAGTACTTCAGTAGTAATCTAATTAGTTAATTGGCACCTTAGAAGGACGCTTTTCTCTTGCACAACTTCGGCGGATCGCACTCTTGACGCACGACGGACCGCTAAAATATGGCAGCGGTCTGTCAGATCCATACTAGAGAGGCCCATCCCCATACTAAAACCGATTAACCGCTGTTGACGCAGCGCTATCGCAGCGCTGTCCGTCGAGTGCGGTTTTAGCACGGGGAATGAAATTTCTAGTATGGATCTGACAGACCGCTGCGATATTTTAGCGGTCCGTCGTGCGTTAAGTGTGCGATGCGCCTCGAAAGATCAAAGACTGTTATCTTGCAATAGCCGATATATATTTTTTTAGCTACGCGCGTTGGATCATCATTCTCCTTGCCTTATCCCGTTCTCTGTCGGGGTCGGCTACCTAACCTAGGGGATTTGACGTGGATCCAAGTTTTTACACAGAGCGACTGCCATCTGACCTTTGCAACCCGAATGCTAACCTGGCCCGAATCCTAGGCTAAATCACATTCAAATATCATCTGAATTAAAATTTTATTTGAATGTGGGTTTCATCACGATGTTTTTCCTTCACTGTAAAGCCGTCGGTAAATGTACGTGGGTAAAAACACATTGGTACATGACGGGGATCGAACTCGTGGCTAACGATTATTTACGATTAACCACTTGACCATCGATGCTCATTAAATTTTCTAATTTATTTCAAAAAGGCGAATTCGGTACTTAATAAGGTAATTAATAGAATATGAAAGTTATATTGTGAAAAATAATAAATACTTTATACCCACTCATCGTTTATGGAATTGGAATATTTAAACAGAAAATTAATATAAAAGTTTTTGTTTTGACGTCATCCAAAGTAGTAACTTATGACGTCATCATTCTATATTTCCGTACAAAATATCGTTTTAAAAACCTAACCTGTCAGTCAAGTAGCGGATTAGTTCACTCTCTCTTTTCGTGAGGGACACCGAGTCGTCCAACGACCCTACGACCCTACGACCTACAATGAACCATAGTGTCAGAAGTTTTTAACCGCCTTCTATAAGTAGCAGAATTCTTACATGGTTGTGTAACCACCGCCGTCTAAGTAATCATAGACAACAACCAGGACCGTCGGCTTAACGGGCCCTCCGAAGCACGGAACTGTTTTTCCTACGGACAATCAGGTGGTTCAGCCTGCAATGTCCTAACCAGACTGGGAACAAATTCACGAAGTGATAAATATCAACTTCGTGAATGACCCAACAATAATCGAACCTGGAACCTTTGCGTGGCAGGCAGAGGCAGTCATACGACTACTGCACGGTTCAATTCAGATCGTTTATTGTAAATTGTACTCGTAGATGCAGGTTAATTTTTTTAGCTACGCAAGTTGAATATTTTTCAAATTTATTACAAAAAGACAAATTGGTTCACTCATTTCACCTGAGAGACTAAATTAATTAAAGTGGGGAGTCAAAAAAATTACGTACTCTTTATTGTTCCTTCGCAGACTTGAGTCCCTTTAAATGTCAGCTTGCAAAATTTGGATAAAAATAGGAATGATTTCTTTCGGATTGTAGAGGTCAGATGGCAGTCGGTCTGTGTAAAAACTTGGTTCCACGTCAAATTCTCTAGCAGAGAAACGGGATGAATGATGAGAAGTGCCTGTTGTACTTGTGTGAAATAAATTGTTAAATTAATTAATTAAAAGTATTTAACTAATAAATTGTTACAAGCAGAGTTTTTAAAATCAAATCATATAAAGAGTCATAAGAATATATTTGAGATGTTTCACAAGGGTGATGCTAGATATTCTAAAGTTATCAAAGGATAATATTTGTCATATTTGAGGTCTTAATAAACACACAAAACCCCAAACAAACTTGAACTATACTCAAATATGTGCGTTCCTGAAAATTTAACCGGATTTGATTATTACATAACAAAGATGTTTTCAGTATTCATTGGGACGTTAGACGACTCGGTGTCCCACACAGAAAGAAAGAAAGAAATATTCATGTCATTAATAAAAATTACAACATTTGAAAAACAAGTAATGTCGAGGGACAAATTTATAACTTCGTACCTTCTTAATTATAGTTTTAAAATTGTAGAATGTGGTGCCTGCTTAGAATAGCATCACCCCATTTTTGCCCGTGGGTGTCATGAAAAACGACTAACGGATGAATCAAGGGGATGGGCGTTCCCTGTGAATATCTACAACACCTTGCACTGCGCTCGCCAATCCGCGTACCAAATGTTGAGAGTATGACAAATACCCCCTAATAGGGGGAGGCAAATCTCCAGCAGTGGGCTATTGTGACTGTTGGAATAGTAGTAAAGTGACACGTCAAACACAGTAAATTATTTAAAAAAAAAACAAATAGGTACTACCTTATCCCAAACTCCACGGTAAATCCTGAAAATGACGTCACGGCTAATTCAAAAACAGAATGTCAAACTGGTTTAAATTTAGAAGCGTTCGATTGAAAGACCGTTTCCTCTGAAGGATATGGCTTGACTATACCGACTTGAGTTAGGGCAAGCCTTTTATACGATCCTTCTTCGGGCTGTTCTACAGTGGTGACAAGATATTCACTATTATAATATAAGAAAACTTGCATTTTCTTTTGCAGGATTTGAACCTGCGACTTTTGCCATAAGTAAGTACTGGTGACGCTTCTTCCATCTGGGCTTACGTGGCTCAATTGGCTCAAGTTTTCTAAAATGATAGAAGTGTTTTAGGTATACAAAACCATTTATGTCACGCTTAAAATTCATTTACCTGCCTGTTACACCAAGATACCACCACCTCTTCAAAATACTATGTTTCAAATTCAAACTATGTAGTGCTTTACCTACACTCGTAAGTGCGTCAAATCTGTCAATGCAAGCTGCTCTGTAGCCTAAACTTGTAGGCTAATAGATTTGCCGAGTCTTACCATAGTGAAATTGCAAAAATTCTACGTTAGTATTTTTTTGTCCGTTACGATTGGCCATGTGGCCGTGTGATGACGGCATAGAATAGCATCACTCCAATTTTACCCGCGAGAGTTGTAAGAGGCAACTAAGGGACTAAAGGATTTCCTGTGTAGGTATTACCACGTATTACAACTTTAGGCGACAGGCTGACAACCTTTCACTACAATGATACACGAATGATCTAAAAGGGGCCCTCAATACTTGTCAGACCGTAATTTTACGATAGTTAACGCTCTGCCTACCCCGCAAGGGATAAAGGCGTGATTTGCGTATGTATGTATGATTTCTTCATTAGATTCTGCCCTGGGTGGCTGAAGCAGTGCAGTGAAGCAGTTTGTTTTTTAAAATTAATGCCACATGAATAGCTACAAAAATTGTTTTCAAAATCGGGAGCATTGTGGAGCGTCCCGTTTGTAAGCCGGGGGTCGGTTTCACTCGCGACGCTTACGCCCGGACGCTGGCAACAGGTTGGCGGAATTATAATACATTTTAAATAGACTGTTCAACTTTTCATGTGGGACACCGAATCATACAACGACCCGATGGACCTACTACAGGGCCTTACCGTAAAAAAGTTGAACGGTAGTCCATCGCTTGTTAAAAAAACTTTATAGGTACAAAAAAATACAAGACACGCCTTCCACGCGCGTCTAACTTTTTTGTGGTAAAGCCAAATTTTTTGTTTAGCACAAAATTATCAAACTACTCTACTCATACTCATTGGTATGTACGCGGTTTGTCGTTGATTAGCCACACACTCTACTACCGTGTGGTGCCGGCTTAGAATAGCATCACCACATTTCTGCCTGTGGGTGCAGTAAAAGGCTACTAAGGGATGAATCCAGGGAATGAACAGCAGCGTTCTCTGTGAATGCAACATCTTGCACTGCGTTCGCTAATCCGCATGACAAGCGTGGTGAGTATATGAGGAGGCTCATGTCCAGCTGTGGACTTTTGTGTCTGTTTTAGTAGTAGTTGAAGCTAAATGCACTTGGATTTTAATCTCCGTTTAATGAGACGGTGTAACCGGGCCCACGTTTATTGAGTTTCTCATTGGTGCTAAAATCTAACTGCGTATTGCATACGCCTTACCTGTTGAATAAATTTTTCAAACAATATCATATAGATATAATAGGATGTAAAAAATACTGCAAATATTTTATAGGGTAGTCTAAGTCACAAAATTGAACCAAAGGTCAAAATATGATTGACATTGGACCTTACGAAATGTCCATCTTTTTCCATTTCTCGGCCTATGTTCATTAGGGAAAAGTTGTTCAGGCTCATTGACTTATTGAGCCTTAAAAATATCTACCCAATTCTTTTTGTTAGATGGAGCCTGCTACCTGCTGCACGCACCAAAAAACATGACTCATGTCATGCGACGTTACCTCGTCTTTTACCTCTAAATCGTTACCTATGAGGCGTGTAATACATGTGAGGCGTTCGACAAAGAGGCACAGTGTCTGCATTCGGCAGCATGCGAGTATATCTATCAAACAAATAAAATTGTAATTTTCTTTTTAAAAGTGCAACCATTGCATCGATATTTTCTTATGACGTTGACACGTTCAACTATCGTCTGTAAAATGACTTTACAAGCAACCCTTTTATTTTCTAAGATTACATTGATCACACAGTGAAATGTTTGAAACAGGACCAAGCACGCGGTAGTACACCTTTGTACCGCATACATATCGATTTCTAAAAGCATGTTCACCTTATTTGTGTGAAGCCCTACAATCAGGAGCAATCTTGAAAGTAATTAGCTGCGAGCGTTGCAAATTAATTGTAATACAAGGTGTTAAATAAAGAGCGTCGGTGGCCAAGTGGTTAGGTTATGTTAGGACACCGGTCTTATAACGCCAGACCCGGCGAGGAACAGACTTGACGCACGACGGAGTGCAAAAATATCGCAGCGGTCTGTCAGATCCATACCGTACTCGACGGATGCCACTGCGATAGCGCTGCGTCAACAGCGGTTGAGCAGTTTTAGTATGGGGATTGACATTTCTAGTATAGATCTGACAGACCGCTGCGATATTTTTGCGCTCCGTCGTGCGTCAAGTGTGTTCCTCGCCGATCTCTGCTATGTACCAATGTGTTTTTACTCACGTACATTTACCAAAACCCACATTCAAACAAAACTTGAATTCAGATGGTAGTTGAATATGACTTAACCTAGGCTTCGAGCAAGGTTAGCCTTCGGGTTGCAGAAGTCAGATGGCAGCCGTTCTGTGTAAAAACTTGGTTCCACGTCAAATCCCTTAGGTTAGGTAGCCGACTGCGACAGAGAATGTGGGACAAACAGACAAAGCAATCGGTTACCGCCCCGGTATGACTTTCCGCACACACAACAGCTACTGAACAGAGACTGGAACATGCAAGTTAAGACTCCGTATGATACACATTTCCCGGACCGAGTTCAAAAACCGGCGCAGTTGATTACGTAATATTTTCTGTTTACTTGGTAACGATTTTGAAATAATTTTAGATCAAAAATAGGTAAATAGGTAATTTCCGCACGAGTTGGTATCAATATTTTTCTGAATTTTTAATTTATTTACTGTGTTACCAACAGAGTATATAACATCGATTACATACGTAAACCAATCTCAGAGTTAAGTGCGATTTATAAATACGGACCTAAATGGTACTCTAATTATAGGCAACGACGGCATGCGTTATATAAAAAGAGAGTATAGACAAAGAATAATGTAGCGAGTATAGGCAAAAAAGGATTACTGTACGACCTTAAATATACATGAACAGTATAAAATGAAGTTGCTTAATCGTTTCTCTGTCTTGTCATGGACCTAACTAAGCAGTGGATTTTGTTGCTGTTTTTTCAGTAAGTAGAGTTACTTACAAGGGGATGATTTATACAGGCCGGCAAACGCCTAACCACCTGCAGCGGATGCTGAACCGCCGCTTGTCGTTAGGCGGTTCCTCAATTGACGTCCGTTGCGCATTTTTAGCGCATCCGTAACGCATGCGTTTGTCAGACGCAAGGATATTTCGGATTCCCCATACTAAAAACAAAGTTGACGCAACAGCAACTCAAATCTTTTGTTTGCGTCTGTCTCTGTTACTCTTATTATGGTAGATAAAATATACCTGTGTCTTTTGCACCAACAAACGTAATAGTTTCAAAAAAATAGCTTTATACGTGTGACGTTCGCTATGCATTTGTTCCATAGGATAGCAAGTGTAGTTATGGGGTTCGCCTTAATTTTCTTTTCCAGTAACTATAGAACTCTTACCAAGGATTACTGTCTCCTTTTTCCTTTTACCGTATATCCTCGATCCTCAATGAAAACATCTCAAGGTCACGACACCACCCTTTGTAAGGTTCCCTTTGAATATCTAATTACATTTTATAATTACATGGTGGTCATGATTGGGTATATCTCGAGATAAGTTTAAGAAGAGCTAAGATTTAAATTTTCTAGAAGGAGCATGAATTTTAGGCAATAAGCTACGTATAAATCTTAGTACATGTAGAGCCAAGCTTCCGAATCTACACGCACTACTCTGCCAACTCTAACTTTTTCTCTATATCTCACACAAAATGTTTGGGTTAGCAAACTAGATTATTTGCAAAGCACGAGAAGCGTTTGACATCGTGATATACATAACACAATGGCGTAGCTCTATATTTTTACTTGATATGTAGCAGTTTATGAAGTTATGGCGGGTAGATTGAGAAGCTTGGCGCTGTGTTGCACGAAACATTTTTATATAAAATGTTGCCAAAACAAGCGTATGCTTATGGTGATCTCCATGTAGAGTCTACACACTTTTCAATCTACACGCCCTAACTTCATAAATGCTACATATCAAGTCAAAATGTAGAGCTATGCCGTTTTATGAAGTACGAGTAGCTCTATGTTTTGACTTTATATGTAAAGTTTATGAAATTAGAGCGAGTAGATTGAAAAATTTGCTCTACGTGGAGATCACCATATAAGCATACGCTCGTCTTGGCAACATTTTATCGTCGTCGTCTCAGCCGATAGACGTCCACTGCAGGACATAGGCCTCCCCCAAGGATCTCCACGATGATCGGTCCAGCGCCACCCGCATCCAGCGGCTTCCCGCGACCTTCACCAGATCGTCGGTCCACCTTGTGGGAGGCCTACCTACGCTGCGTCTACCGGTCCGTGGCCGCCACTCGAGAACTTTCCGGCCCCGGCAACATTTTATATAAAAATAAAATAATAAAAATAAAATAATTAAATAATAATAATAAATATTTAATTTATTAAAATGACATAATGATTTATTTTACATATGAAAAGTGATGCCGTGTGATGCCGGCTTAGAATAGCATCACCCCATTTCTTCCCGCGGGTGTTGTAAAAGGCAGCTAAGGGACTCGAGGGTTTCATGTGTATTACAATTTTAGGCGACAGGCTGACAACCTGTCACTACAGTGATACACGAATCATCTGAAAAGGTCCTCAATACTTGTCAGACGTGGCGGTAACGACCGTAATTTTGCGATCGTTAACGCTCTGCCTACCCCGCAAGGGATAAAGGCGTGATTTGTGTTGTTGTTGTTGTTGAAAATGATTCGAGGTGGGATTCACTTCTACCTAAGTATATATCCACGTTTATTGAGTCTGTCATACGCCAGACTTCTAATCAGCGCTGATAATTTGACCGTGTACTCAAAGATGGCTGATTACTGGCTTAAGCCACTCCGAGTTGCGTAGGCGAAGGTCGCAGTGGTTTCAAATTGTCGCATAAATGATTGGTTAATTGATAATCTGAGTGGTGCCGGTTTGGAATAGCACCACCCTATCCTGTGGGTGGCGTGGTAAAAAAAGATGAAGTATAATTTCATTCAGTTCAGACATGTTTACCGATGTGGCGCAGTGGTAGTGCGACTGCCTTTGACGCAGAAGGTTCCGGGTTCTCGGTGGGTCACTCACAATGTTGATATTTATCACTTTGTGAATTTGTTCCCAGTCTGGTTAGGACATTGCGGGCTGAACCACCCGATTGTCGGTTAGAAAGATGGTTCCGAGTTTCGGACGGCACGTCAAGCCGTAGGTCCCGGTTGCTGTCTATGTCTACTTGGGCGGCGCGGCGGTTGTTGCACAACCGTGTCAGAAGCCTGTTACTTAATTCTGACACTAGGGTTCACTGGGTGGTCGGACGACTCGGTGTCCTACACGAAAAGACTAGACATGGGCAGCGGTGTGTCAAGTGAATGTAACATTTTTTAGGAATTAATAGTTCACTAAAAGGTAGGTAGGCTGGAGATGTCTCATCACACAATATACCAATTTCTCACTTTTAAAAATGATGAAAAGATCAGGGCCGTCGTCTGTAACCTTTTAGAGGCCCTGGGCGCATTAGAATTATGGGGCCCCAATGCTATCTCTCTCTCAATTGTTGCTACAAATGGGGGCCCAATCGGTCGCGGGTCCCTGGACAGTGTGACTAGCAATTAATTTAAATTAATCAAAAGATTAGCATTAAAAAGAGTCTCAATGTTATTGTTGTTTTAATCGCAAAAGGGTGAATTAGAAGTATCTACAGGCACTTTTTTCGAATCGATTGGCATTCATAATACCTACCTTACCTTGAAAAGTAGGTTTCTACTTGCCTATCTATCCACATTAAATAGCTTTTAACGAGAATTCTGTGGTCTCTCTCTCTCTCTCTTCGTGTGGATGGGTGGGACTCTCAAGTCGTCCAACGGCTCAGTTCTGTGGTCAAATTGGGTTCCTTCTAAAAAGTGTCGATCATCGGTTTGTATTTAATGATATGCATAATGTATCTATAAGTTTACATTTTAATTATTAAGTAGTCCTTATAAAACTGAACAACTTTCGGCTGAATTTAGTCATCATATTTAGAAAAAAATACCCTTATACAAGTTGTTCAGTTTTATAAGTACAACACACCCTTAAAATATTTGTAAGTACATATTATTAAATGTAACCCTATAACTAAATTCAAGAGTTCAACAAATTGTACCACAGACAGCAGATGTCATGCGTGCGGCGTGCGCCGTCTTAAGCAAATGTCATTTTTGCTCTGTGAGTAGTATATACCTACACTTGTTTTAGGTAGGTACTTTACCTACGTCTTTTCATAACCTTTCTGCTGACCTACCTACCATTACCATATTATTGAAGAAACCTTACCTACACCACAAAATCAAAGGAGAAAATTGAGAGTGTTGACATATCAAAAGAGAATGTAACACCCCTGAGGCACAGTACTTACACAAAGGTTACCGAAAGGTTACATTAAAATATTTTATCATGTAAGTACTACAAATTAAGATCTTTGGAGGCCAAGTCGTTGGGACACCGGTCTTACAATCGTGAAACCCAAGTTCGATTCCTGTGTTGTACCAATGTGTTTTTACTCACGTATATTTACCGACTGCTCTTCCGGTGAAGGAAGGACATCGTGATGAAACCCACATTGAAATTCAAGGATTCAGATGATATTTGAATGTGACTTAACCTAATTCAGGCCAGGTTAGCCTTCAGGTTGCAGAGGTCAGATGGCAGTCGCTCTGTGTAAAATTTGGTTCCACGTCAAATCCCCTAGGTTAGGTAGCCGATCCCGAAAGAGAACGGGAGAAGGCAAGAAGAATGATGAGGTACTACGCACTTACGTAAACTAAGGAGGTTAGGTGATGGTTGTTGAAGGACTCAGTGTCCTATACGAAAAGAATGTGTGGCGGTATTGCCACTTAACTTACCTACTGGAAAACTGTTGTATGCAAAAGAAGCATTTTTTTTCGAATCCTGCTCGTGTATAATTTTTACTTTTCTATACTTTTTTACTTCTTTCCTGCCGAGTCCAATTTTCAAAAGTAATTTGTTTCCGTACACGAAAGTCCGTAACAGCTTATCTATTCACACGTATTTTAATTTCTACTACTCGAATACAATGATACCTACTTATGTGCGAATGGATTTGTGTAGTAGATCGTGAAAATAAGCGCAATCAGTAGCAGATGTCCGGATAAATAAATAAATATGAAATATGAAATAATATGATAAAAAAAATGAAAAGAAAAACTAGGTACTCCAAAAAAAAGTAGGCTCATGAATTACCAAAGGCTGGCATTATTTTTGAATATTCGCATGCGAAAACCTGCATCGAAAGCAGTTTCCACCTGTGTGAAATGGAAAGCAAAAGTGTGGGTTCTTTCAAGTTCAAGGACAGCCGCAGGACCAAATACGGGTCCAAAATGGAGGTCCTCGGGGAGACATTATTCATTTACTTACTTGTGTAGTATCGTATGAGCAAAATGTATTAGGTTTACCTGCTTAACTATTTCACAGTTTGTAAAATGTTGTAAAATAAAAATGATTCTTACTAGCTTTAGGCAAGTGATACATACATCACGCCTTTATCCCTTACGGGGTAGGCAGAGCGTTAACAGCAGTAAAAATAAGGTCGCTATCGCCACGTCTGACAAATATAATAGAGAGCCGTTCGAGATAATTTATGTATCACTATAGTGACAGGTTGTCAGTCTGTCGCCTAAAAGTTATAATACACCTGAAACTCTCGCCTCTTACGACGTTCACGGGTAGGAAATGGGGTGATGCTATTCTAAGCCGGCATCACACGGCACGTAGCAACTGATGACCGTGTTTGTGATTGTGACCTCTTCTTGCTAAGTCAGTCTACCAGCGTCAAAAAACTCTTTAAATAAACTAGCGGTATACACAGTGGCTCATTTTCCCGTGAGAATCAGTTATGGTTTTCCCGGCAAGTATGAATCAGTTATGGTTTTCCCGGCAAGTATTTAAACATATTAACCTTCCTCTTGAATCATGCTGTCTAGAAAAAAAAACTGCATCAAAATCCGCTTTGTAGTCATACATACATAATCCTTCTTTCACGTATTTGCTTATGCCGCTTACTTCAGTCATAGGCGGATCGCACACTTGACGCACGACGGAGCGCAAAAATATCGCAGCGGTCGGTCAGATCTATACAAGGAATGTCACTACCCATACTAAAACCGAACTCGACGAATGACACTGCAATAGCGCTGCGATGACAGCGTTTGAGCGGTATTAGTATTGACATTTTCTAGTATGGATCTGACAGAGCGCTGTGATATTTTTGCGCTCCGTCGTGCGTCAAGTGTGCAATCCGCCATACTCATACCCTACCTATATAAATCGACTTCGTGTATTATTTATAGAGTATGTGCCATGTGTAAGTGATACTGTTGCAGCTCACTAACGAGATTGTTACTTTCCTTTTTTGAAGATAACACCAGTTATTTCACCGAAACACGAGATTTCAATCAAATAATATACCTTTGGGTACAACTTATTGAAAGAAAAGATATTATTTCCTTTCTTACTTTTTTTAGTCTGTTGGGTTTCTAACACGCACTCGAAAATCCCGCCGCTGTGTAATATTTCCGCTTTTCCGATATTGCTGCAACGACATCATGATACACGCAGCGCCTACAAACAAAATGGGCAAAGACACCCGAGCAAACTACGCAATGAAAATAAAAATAAAGATTATCGAAAGAGTCAATCGGTTTGCGAATTAGCTGTGCATGTTAGCCAACATGACAAAAATGTATCGTTCGGATACACAAAATTTTGAATTAGCTGTTTGCAGATGATGTATCCAAACGTAGAAGTTCATTCAATTCGACTCGGCTGAACTTAGCCGCGAGTGTAAAAGAGTGCAAAGTCGCTCTTTTCGTTCACTCGCCAGTGGTGCCAGACAAAGCTGGTTTTGCCTTTTTGAGAAAGAAATAATTTCTTTGATACGAAAAAAATTGTTTTGTATGTTATCTATGCTTAAACACCTAACAGTAATTTTACTGCTTCAGTGCAATCGTATTCACGGCACACACGCATTTTATGACCAATGACATGACCTTACCTTACCTTTAAATCCATACTGACCACGTTTGGCAGGAGGATTGGCGAGCGCAGTGCAAGATTTAGGACCTTTGGAGACGCTGCTGCCCATGATGATTATTTTACGATACATTACAATATTTTTATCTAAATTATACGGTAAAATAAGTTTCAAAACTTATTGATATAAACTTGTTTTTGGCTTCTGTAGACAGTTTCCAGTTAAAGATCTTAGGAAACCTCACAATAGCTGATACTGAAATAGGAAATAAAAATAGTAATATTAACGCTTAATCAGCGAAGCATTCTCATAAGGTAATTAGACGTGTTAGTTTGTGGTATATATTTTTGAACATTTTAGGCACATCATTAGTTTATCGTAATCTCTGTCATTTGTTTTTTGTTATTTTGTGTGACCTGTGACAATCAATGTGCCAATCTTAAATATTTTTTTTACTATCAAAAGTTAGCAAATTCATGAACTTTAGCGTACCTACGCAAAACTTCCTTTTGTAGTTCAGGCATCTGGCAACATTTTTAATCATAGTTGTGAACGCGCTCGTGGAAAGATGTCCGCCGTTTGTGTTGTTTGACGTAAATATTGGCGAAATCAGTGTTTTGTGTTCCACAAATTAGTGATTACTGGTGCTATCAGTGTTTATGATGTGTGTGTTTGTGCTGTGATCTGTTCATATGCGTCTTTTATACAAAACTGGTCCAATGGAGTCTCTCAGAAAATGGTTCTACAAACCAAAGGTATGTCACAACAAATGGTTTTGTAATTTCCTTCGTTTGCCGTTTTGCTTGCCGTTTGGCTGCTTCTGGCCATGTCGTGATGGAGTTTTAGTAGATTCGACCTCGTTCTGGGCAAAAAATTGCTGTATGGAAATGTTTTGGGGTGGGATACGTGTATTCTTTGTTGGTGATAAAGGTGTCGATGAGTTGATGTTTTTCTTCCACTTTTCCTCGACTGACCTTTTCCTCGTTTCGTTTGCGTAGATAATTAGTCCATTTCCTTCAAAGCTGCTGGTTAAATCGTAGATTACCTGCCTGCTAGCAATCTTAAGGAGTAGGCTTACGTCATTTTGTTATTGTACTCTGCACTACCAAGTTTTGGTATTGTATTGTTTCAATTATTATTCTATTCACCAGTTGCTGTGTAAATATTGAATAAATTACGCATATTCTGTTGTACCTGCCACTGAATCACATTGTCAGTCAGTTTTGAACATCACATTTTACTTTACAATCATATGGAGCGTCTCTTTGAAAAGTTTGAGCAATGATATTCTAATCTCTCAACTCTATGCTTGAAATTTTCCATTGTTTTGAGATAAATATTAGAACAATCCATATATGAGAAGCTTTTTCGAGTTCGGTATAATAATTTCACTTGGTTGACGGAGCATTGGTTGGCTATTTCTGCCATTCAGAGTTATGTTTAGAATATAAAATGTAGCTAGATTGATTTACCGCCCCAAATCTACCTATATACTTGTTTTCATTAAAATCATAGAAGCCGTTTCCGGGATCTCAATTCTTGCTTGTATATAGTTGTTACATTAATTGACAAAATTGATGTTCATATTAAAAAAAATACAAGATTTTATGAAAATAATGTAAAATGCACACAGATATTAAATAAAATAAAAATAAAGAATTTAAAAAACTGTCCATTACATACTTATTTCTTAGATTTGTTAGATGAAGGGGACTTTACCAATATCTCAACCATACTTCTTCCAACCATAGGCTTCTGACAATATCTTTATATCAGACTTAATATTTCTTAGGCAGTGTTTATTGCACACCTACTTCATTCACTCAGATTTTCAAGACCAACATAACTTGACCTTCGTGTTCGATACACTCACCTACAGGCGTGCATTGATGGTTACGCTGGTCGCGACGCCATCTGACTGAATGAGCATAAATAACTTAATTTATATATACCTTCAGTTAGTAAGAATTTTATTTTAATTGCTTCATTCCTTGTTAGACACCATCCATAAACTAGTAACAGTCATACATAATGACTCAAGACACTAGAAATGATGTTGTTGCAGCAGTTTCTTCTAGAATTTTCGGTGATTATCTGACTGGGAATGTTTATAACTGTTAAGTTTTGTTTGTTCATCTTAAAAATGTATAAACTTTCATACAAAGAATAAACGAAAGCTCTTGCCTGTTTATGCAGTGTGCAGTTTACAGATCAACTATTACTAATAATGACCCTTAATGGTATTACTCATACTCACAGTCACAGTGCAAGTCTCACTATTATTCTAAGTTTTCCTTAAAATTGTACTTACAAGAATGCTTTGGATATGAGCTATAAAAATTAATAGTGTTCCCAACCAAAACACTTCTATTAATAATGGTTCTGAGTCTGTATC
Organism: Keiferia lycopersicella; assembly: GCA_029255805.1. Taxonomy (NCBI): domain Eukaryota; kingdom Metazoa; phylum Arthropoda; class Insecta; order Lepidoptera; family Gelechiidae; genus Keiferia; species Keiferia lycopersicella. Next base: position 4,826,578 of record JARACZ010000028.1, read on the forward strand.
TTATGAATGGTATTTAATAATACCATTGACATTATCACAATACATGTATTCCTCTCTTCTAACATGTGAGACACCAACTAATTACCCAAAACAGGATGTAAGTTACTGTTGCCATCATAACTACGTACGTATAAATACAAAAAACTGAATCTTGTTTAAATTTAAGGGAGCTCCTATATGAAAACCATTTTTACAATAAAAGTATAGAACCTACATACACAAGTTTTGACTTGAAATTTTTGAGGTCAGTTCATAAATAAACATTACCTACACTTATGTATGCGGATTGCCAACAACTAGTAGTTACTGGTTTGGTCAGGTTTGCAGATGTATTAAGTGCCTAGGCTAAGTCCATCTGCATTGCTGTTCACCTGGACTGGTAATACTTAACTTTTCATAGGGTAGTGATTACTGAATAAAATGACTTGATTCCAGCTTTCTTAGGAAACTAAGACAGCTGGAAGTTGGAGTTCTAGGGTTTTCTTTCAGATAGTAGACAAATGTTAGATAAAAAATCTTTATTTAGCCCTGTTAGAAATCACATGTCTAAGTTTTTATAATTCATTTATTATCATGATGGCCTGTAGTTTGTTCATTTTAAGCTTTGAATAAAGTTCATTAGCCTCTCATACAAACTGACTTCTCACATTATGATTTGCGTTAGTTTGTATGAAGGGACACTGAACTTTATTCCAAGTTTAAAATGAATAAGCCATATAAAATAGTATGAAATGTTCCTATCCCATTTATTTTATTTCCTTTTGCACATTTAATAAGGTGACAGAACTAGCTAAAATTTGGTTACAAGATGTCGTATCAGTATAGAGGCATTATTTAATTATAGTCTTATCTTTTAGTTACACATGACAAAATACTCTGACAACATTTTAAACCACAAATATTGCCATACCTTTATCAAATAATAATTTTATTGTGATATTCTTATCAAATTATCTTATCATTCTCTCATGATTACAAATGTGATTTTATTTGTTGATTGATGTTCAATGTGCGTTTTTATTTATTTATTTAAATGTGTTGACTAGCCAATTATTTTTATTATTTAGTAGTATGTTAAAATATTTATCAAATTAGTAAACATTGATCTATAAGAGCCAGTGATGATAAAAACATCCTTGAGTTATCCAAGATATTAGTAGGTATTAGATACCTATCTATGTTGACTTATATAAATAAGCTATTATATGAATAACTTTTTGATTCTAATTAAAACCTTATCAAACCCTAAATATATTCTTATCAACTTCGAGTAAGAGTCAAAAAGTATCTGACATCTTAGGTCCTAAGACCATGCTTTTAAGAATATACCTTAACAAACAAAAGGAGACTCCAAAAGGCGAGGCACCAAAGTAACTTTTAATACAAACTCTTACATTATCATATCTCGATATGTTTCTGACCACTATCAACGATGACGTCACTTCTCTTCCGTCTGCTTAACCCGCGTACATCTGTCCCGTTCGCACACTTTCACTTTTTTTATACCGCTTTCCTGATCGAGGTCGAATCTCGAAACTTGCTTCGCCGAATATCGCGAATTCTGCATCAAACCTCTTTATGTTAAAAGTTACTTTATTGGTCCAAATAGCTATTTTTATGGTTTATGTCTCTATCCAATATCTGCTCCTAGTTGACCAAACAAATATTATAAACTATGATTAATAGCTTTGTTTTGCTGTGTAGTTATTGGTTATTTGTACCGTCTTTTCTGCGTAAATAATCTAGTAGGTAATAGTACAAGTTAGTACGTCAGTTTATGCATAAGCGTAACGTAAGAGAAAACATGTCGTAAAAATTCTACGTCACAGTGGAGAAAACTGTATTTTGAAAACGGCTGTATAGATATAACTCTTCGCTACGATTCGGTCCGATCTGTTCTTCCCAGAACAACTCCTAAGCCCAGTCTCGCCCCAAGGACGTGATTGGGCTGGTTCTTTGGAAAACCTATCATATATTTCCGGGTAAGCCCTAGCTGCTCACCAAGCCGTAAGGCGTAGTTTGATGGCCCCAGGCCGAAAAAAATTAACAGAAAACATTTGTTTTATTTCGGTCCCAATATTGGACAATTCAAAAATCGACTATTATAGTAAACGTATATTAGTTATGTGTGCCCCCGAAGTATGAACTAACTAGACCATTCAATAAGAATGATCTAATAGGACAATAATAGTGTAATATGGGTTTTTATTAAGTAGCTAGCCAGTATAAAACAGCTAGAAACAATTTATATACTAACGAAAGATACGATTATGCGAGGTATGCACGATTTTCGTTCAAAGGACGGACTTATTGTTTACATTTTTTATCGACCATTGTTCTAGGTTTTGTAACCGTCTAGTTTTATAATTGTTAGTACTATAATCACCTGAACCAAGGCTAACTGATAATATTGCAAATCCAGTTGAAATAGATGGTAGTACAATGAGATATTATGTCTCAAATTTAAAATTAATAAACCTAATTCATAAATAGTACAACATTTTCGTTGTAAAATATAGTAAAAGGCTGTTTGTTTATTAATTGTAAATCATGCCAATGAGCCATTGGTATCGATACATCACTATGGGTCGTTAGACGACTCGGTGTCCCACACGAAAAGAGAGAGATCGGTATAAAACTGATAAAAATCTCACTACGGAATTGATTTAATTACTAACTTGTACTTACACTTTTTCGTCTAAGTGAAACGAATATATTAGGCCGTTTGCCACATGATAGAAGATCTGTAGGTAAAAATAACAATCAGATGGAAACCTTAACGTCAAGGCGCTGCCTCAAAAACCTCACGCTGTACTTTTAGTGAGAACTGGCAATAGATAAAAAGAGAAATGCGAGGCTTTTGTCCTGGGCCCTAAGTCTGCTAAATGACAATCGTTTCAGTTGGATGATTTTAGTAGTTTCGTAGTCTGCTAACAGTTTGAAGTATATAAAATCCCAGTGGCAATGGAATGACAGTTGAGTTTCGATAGCGTTACAATGACAAAAAATATCAGACTTGGGGTCCTGATAGTACAGACTGATGTTCTTCTTTTAGGGTTAATGGCGAAGGCAGTCTTTGAGCCTTGAAAGTGGCTACGTCGTCGATAGCCTTTTGATTGATACTGTGCAGGCTAATTCAGATAATCATACGGAAAATTCATAGCTTAGCTGTATAACAGTCACTACCGGTGTTGTATTTCTTTATTTTCTGTCCTATAATGTTTTTTCTATAGTAAACCGTAAATAAATACACTAAACTTGGCATTCTAGCGACTATTATCAAGCACCATACAAAAACAGAGTACCGAACCGGCGTCATTCAGCCATTGAGATTAGTTTTTTACCAGTCAAACGGAACGAGTTTGGTGAGTCACTGTATTGAATTGAACGCTGTGAGATTTTCTCAATTGAATTCTATTCGATATCGAATAATCGAACTAGTGATTTATGACCGACAATGACGAAAATTGTGCACTTTTTGTACAACTGAATGAACATATCACGTCAGCCTATAGCAATGCACTATGGGATGAAGTCCTCCTTCAGGGCTCGTCATAAGACACGATCGCCTTCGCGATTTTAGCCTTCCATTCGTATCCAGATTTTTTCTGTCTAAGCTTGAACTGGGCTAAAATATCCTTCGCCTAAATATCTGAAAACAATATTAGTAAAATATATATGCGAAAGCTAAAAACGCAGCATGATACCCTACTATACTATTACCATCACAGCTATTACTTATTTTATTACTCGTTGTAAAACTAATTGTTTTTTAACCAGATTCATTAGACTGAGAATATAAAGCTGGATTCTGGTAGAACACGTGATGTGTTAGCTATTTATCTTAATTTAATAAAAAAACAAAGACGTTTTCCACAGGACTATAGAATATCTCTTTTCACTTTATTTAAGTAATCAAACAACAGCTAGAAAATCTCGAAAGCGTATATAAAATGTTGCTGAACTTTGACATTGGCACATTTGTGACAAAAAAGACAGTCGAGACTGACTCCATTAGTTCAACAGATTTAAGTATTCATTCATTCTTTCCTTTCGCTTATTTTAGAAAAGCGTCCTGTTAGAATTGACGCTATCTTATCATTATCAGGCATGTCAGCCACGTGATTCTTAGTTTAAATGCAATTAGTAGAGCCTTGTCAACTATTTAGGCAATCACAAGGCAGTAATCATGTTGACTTTCTCCGCCTTTGTAAGCGGTAGAGATAAGGAGGCTGTTTGGTTATGTACGCACTGATAACTCATTGAACAGGATGCTCGTCATTTCGTTTTATTGGTGCTTACGAAATACATTGAAAAAATCTTGATTTTACACGTCAACTACTGAAAATTAGCTCCTTACATAGACTCAGATTTGTCCTACATGTTTTACTGAAGAAGGGTTTTATTGCGAAGATTCAGTGACCCCAGGACGATCTCGAAACCAGAAAATGCCAGCTGTCTTTGACTTGAACTGTTGTTTGGCAACTAGGTCAAGATTTGTGATCCCAGAACGCTGCTGTAGGGGTATCAAACCTACGCCGGACGGCTTGGTGGGGAGCGAGGACTCACCCGAAAATATTTGTATGGTTGTGCAAATAACCAGGGTCAGACTGGGCTTAGGAGTTGACCTGGAAAGAACGGTTCGGACTGAAAGGAAACTATCGACACTTCTGCTACCTTGCTGTAGCTTGATAATTCAACTTTGCTGCGTGTAACATACGAAATTTCTCTGTTTTCACTGCTATAGTTTCTCCACAACATATAGGTAGTTGAATCTAACTTAAATAAGCGAACTAGATACACTGCTTGTAATGCAACAGATGCTAAAGTATCAACGTGCACAAATGCCATGCATGTATTGAATGGTAAATTAATATATTTGCATGCGATAGTTTCGACCATAGGAAATGATGAGATTTGCATTCAATCTAGGCGATTCGATTCTTCGTATTTGGTTGATGGTCCCGCCAAGTATTGAGCAAGGAATGAGGTATTTTATCGCCCGATTAATTAGGTATACCTAGTTGTTCTATGCTTAAAAACAAATAAAAATATGGTTAAAATGGGTTACAGTTACAGATCCACGTTTTGACTATCATTTATGAGTTTTGTGCTCAACTATTTACCTAAGCTACTTGTAGCTGCTATCCTAGAATACGCATGGCAACAGAATAAGAAATCCTTTGACTGGATAGATGTCTTCGCTAGAACCAAAGAATACAAACTATAGCTCTAGAACTTTACGTATGAGCTCACCGTATCAATCTTGTAGGATGGTTATTCCATCGTTTGCAACGCACGCGAGCCAATTTTGTAGTGGTTTAGTCTGCCAGCAGGAAAATGCATTTGCAATCATACGATATACTCAGCGATAGGTTGAGGAAAATTTTGTGTTTGGTTCCATATTGGTAACCTCTTAGATATTGACCAAACGGGAAAGATGTAAAATTGAACATTGTACCACCAGCCTAGAACCAGTAGGAATATTTATTTATCGTTTTGCTTGAAGCCGTTTCAACATACGTTTTATATATTAAAGTTTTCCAAGCTTTAAAGAAAATTTTACAAAACATTTTCCGTGTGAGATAGACCAATGACAGCCAGTGAAGTCTTTTGCTTTGCCTAAGTCAGTGCCAGGGGAACTCCCAAAAGAACTGAATTTGTTTTACTCTGTATTTCGAAATTAATATGTTTTTGTGAATGTTTTTACTTTTGGATATATTTTACATACATACATATATTTTAACTGGGAACAGGATTAATTTCTTTTGAAGTCACCTAATTATGTGCTACAACTAACCTATTGTACCTTTGGCGGCCCTTCAACCAACACTGTACCTACGTCTGCGGAGAACCATAATATAATAATGTCGCTAAATTGGTGACTCTAAACTCTAACCAAAACGGCTGATAGTGCAAAGGCTAATCAAAACAGTAGTTCAAAGAAGAAACATTGAATGAATCACATCAAAACAAACTTGGACTCAGATCTGTTGACTACTTAAACAGTTCGCATAGCATCTTATGTGTAATTATAGTAGAGGACTATTATTATGTTTATCGTGACTATATTATTATCGTTGTTGGTCGTCAACTTCAATTAAACGGAATTCTTGTTATATCATGTAGTTATTTCTTAGTGTTTTAATAGTGCTTAGCTACATACAAGTCCACAGCTAGACATGGTTCTCTTCCTTAGGGTATTTTACATACTAATTCAGGGGAATAGGTAGCAGCGTTCCCTATGAATACGACACCATGCCCTGCGCTTGTCAATCCTGCCGAGAATGAGTGAGCGTGGTGAGTATGGCAAGCACCAATTCGGGGAAAGCCTCATGTCTAGCAGTAGATCATTGTCGCTGATGAGGATGTACATATTTTACGTACAGGCTCTCCGCGTCAGTCATAAGCAAACCAAAATTTATGTATGCGATTTTTTTGAGACTGTTGCGTTTTTCAGTAGTAACATTTACTGAACGTGCATCATCATTTTTATTCGGATTGTTGGTAACGATCACAAAAAAATCGAAACTGAATGTGTCATGAGTTATGATCACCGACTGTACTAGTCAATTAATAATATCTACAAAATAGAACAAAATGATCCGATGACGTAACCGTGTTGTCAAGAAGAAAGGGAAATTTTTAATCTGTTCGATTAGTTCGTCCAGTAGGTAGCGCTCGTGCGAATGATACAAAAGCTCAGCAGCGATGTCCCGTAGATAAGACTAATAGTTGTTTTTATTGTGCACTGAACTTAACAGATAATCAATCAATCTGAAAAAAGTGTCAACAGCGTCCCTAGTTCAGACGAGTGTTGCTATCAGCCCAAAAACTATTTAGAGCCAACAAAACACGTAGGTTTAAACTAAAAGATGTTTTTCTATTAAACCATAAGTGATTGTATGTGTAGGCATGTGCTGGTCATAAACACAGCCAGTGACCTGTTTTAGGCAATGATAAATGTGTCCGCCCTTCGCTGACATTTCTGTGCTAAAGGTCAACCGTATGGGCCCGTAATGGTTAATTTATTCCATCCCCATAAGAGCTTAGTTGTCTTTGCAAATATACATATTGCGTACTACAAACTTTTTTTACTATAAATATCTGAAACTGCCATTATGCCCCTATTTATAAACCGCATTCAACTCTGAGATTGATCTTGAGTGTGACTTTTAAAGCTGTTAATATTGACTAACATTTGTCAAAATCGCTCTTGAGATCGATCTCAGAATTGAGTGCGATTATAAATACGGGCCCTCATCATAATGTAATAGCTTCACACTAGTCATGGAACCTATCAGAATTCCGTCAACTGCTTTGCTTTGCTTATGATAAATTTATTGATGCATATTTTGTAAAACCTGTCAAATTACTGCAGACTAACATATCTCGAAAGACCAAGAAAAGTCTAGACTTATCTAGACAACGATCTTAAGCCGCTACCATAAGTGGATTATACGGCTATCAGGATCTCAATAAGTGAGAGGCTCTGACGTCACACCTACGTCACGACGGTTATCGCTTTCATAACAAACCACACGGTCAGTTCACCAGTTCAAACTATAAACTTCAAGCTTCTAGGCAAAGTTCGGTGTACATTGCGTAGGGTGTTAGCCGTTATTAAACCTACGCAATGTAGGTTTTTACTTGTAGATTTGTAGCCTATAGTTTGATGATAACCTAGGACGGACACAGATCGATGCATTGATGGTTGAGGACAAAGCAGCCTGCCTGCGTATGCGGCTCGTATGCGTGTACCGTATCTCATACGTAGTCCCATATATTACAACAGGTACGCGTGTAATCACTTGCACGCTTACGAGCTGCATACTCAGGTCAGCTCTCCATAGGTTCTTGGGTGCGCCCGTAATAATGATATTGCCCTGGTAGAGGTTTGCTTGGCTGAATGCCGATCATGGTCAACCGCTTGGTGGCTGTGGGTCCACCTACGATAGGACTCTCAAAGACGGTTCACGACAGGCAGATGGTCGGTTGTATTTGTAAAACCAAGCCTAGTCGTTTTGCAACATGATTTCGTGTAGGTACAAACCATCTTGCGCCGGTCTTGAATTGATATAAGGGTAGGGAGATAGTGAGATATGGTGATTTATAAATGCACTTCGACCATACAGAAATCAAAACAAAATATCTCGTGCCATGGTGCAACACAAGCTGAGTGAATAACTTTTGAACATTTTTCGTGCTTTATGTACAATTTTAGAAAACTTCATTTTCTTTTTCCGCAGACAGAATTTCAACCTGCGACTTTCACCATATTAGCTTACTGCCTACTGGCGACGACTCTTCCATATAGGCTTCTTCAGCTCAATCACTGCCTGCGAAATAACATGGTAGATGATTGAGCCGCGGTTGCCCAGATCAAAGAGACCTTGCCAGTACTATTGGCGAAATCTCAGGTCCAAACCCTGCTCGCAGTAGAAATGCAAGTTGTTTAAAACAAGCTGACTTAAATCATACTTAGCATATGGTTTTACATTTCCGCTTACAGTTATTTTGTATTATGAACTCCACTTAGCCAGACAGAAATGAAAACAAAACAACTCGTGCCGGCTACGACCTTTGTCTGTGACTGTTGCCAATCGTTCGGTAGGATATTGCGCGACACGTGTTTATAAGTTTTGCTCAAATACTGCGGCTTGGTGGAAATACCTAATGTTTTGTTATACGGTCGGTTAGGTTTCAATGAACATGTTGAAACTTTTTACCGTGTCGAAAAAATCTATTGACATAGACCTTGTGGTTTCAAAGCTGTCGATTATGCATACAAAATCTTATTTTAGAATAAAATCCTTCCGAACAAATAGACTGATGACTTACAGAGAGCGTGGCTGGTAGCGACTGAATAACGAAAATGGGAGAGCGTGCCTTCCGCAGGGCCAGCGTTCAGTAGTGGACGGCTATAGTTTGATATGATGTGATGAATCAAAAACGTAACCAGACTGATTCCAGTTGTGAACCGGAAAGTCCATGACAACCACAGAAATAGGTTTCTCGTAAAGTTTTCCTGTATTTTTTCCTCCTGGAGATGATTGTTTTCGTTACAATATCCTCCTTCGTCAAGCGCAGTATTGAAACCGTTCCCTGGATAGATTTATAAAAACTATCTTCATTCCTATCTCTACATTAGATACATATCTCTGGATAGGTAAATACATCTGAATTATCTTGACACCATGGTTCATCGTATCGAGAGACGACTAGGTGTCCCACTCGAAAAGAAGGAGTTAAAGTTATGCTGCCCAATGGTGGATAAAACTTGGCAGGCTGGTTGACGAGCAGAGTGGAAGATATTCCTAGGGAGTATAGCTGTCCCGTCCCTGGGGAGATTTTATCTCTTAGCCGCTTTTTTATGACACCGCACACGCCAGACAAGGCGTCAAACTTTAAGTACGCTATTAAAAAAAGTTGGAACAATCTACTGCAAATATTTCAAGGTGTGAAGCCGTCCAGGAAATAAAACAACTTTCCCTAAGGAACAGAGGTTGAATCTACATCTGATTGGGTACAGTTTGACAACAAAAATTTGGACCTTCCATATAAAATGTTCCAGTCGACGTACTCTAATTTGTATGGCAGACCTATTTTTTCTTTTTCACGTGTTTCATTCATTCACACCTTATATACGCATGTGAAACAAATGCATCTTTATACCTAACCTAACTAAGGTACTCTTAACCTGCTCAAATATTTTATTATGTCATCCTACACAGTTGTCAATAAATTGCAGCAGCTATGAGATTTTTTCTTGCATTATCCGCTCAATAGATAATGATTATCTTCATAAGTTGAGGTGTGGAATTGCCATTCGTAATCTTAATCTAATCGGGTTTTCCATATGGTCGATTATCTTTTTTATAAGGAATAACCCAAGCAGATCTTCAGGTTTACTATATAATATATGCTGATACACAATGTCGCTCTTAACCCTTGTGAGTAAGCAGAGCGTCAACGGCTGCAACAAAACAATTGTTATATTGCGTTATTCCATTTATATCCCGCGGGTGTCGTAAGAGCCGACTGAGGGATCCGAGGGTTTCACATTTACAATTTTAGGCGACAGGATTGCAACTTGTCCCTGTCGTAATACTCGTACATGACTTTACTAAAATGGCCCTGGCATAATTTGTCACACGTGGCAAAAGCGACCTTATTTTTCTACACCGCAAGGAATGGAGGCGTGATGTTAGTATACGTCTGTTTGTACGTGTGTGTCTTTCAGAAATTGGATTGGAAATTGGATGGATGTTAAATTAATAAGACCAAGGTGTTATGATGTTGTTGATCAAAGTTTCATGATTCGCATTGTAATTAAATCATCATACCTTTAGTATGATTCATGTGGTATAGTTTCCTAAATCATTGGCCTAAAGGATCTTTGCAAATGCGACGATTCAATTAACATTCATTAATTTTCTAAATAAGCCACATTTGTTTTTTTTCTTCTTCTTTACTTGTTACTAAGTAGGTGTAATGTTTGAGACAAAGTTTTACATGATTATGTAACTAGCGGCCAGCCCAGCGGTTTCACCCGCTGTTGCTTCCCATTCAGATTAGGGTAGACGTAACATATGTTGAAGAATTTGGGAATTGGCTTAGATTTCCGACGTCAACCCTTGTTAGGATTCCTGTCGTAGGTCGATTTTCCGCCATAGGGTTGAACTAGGGTAGCAGATATTCAGACGCCATACTGAGTAGACTAGGTAGTGTTCTAGCTGGTGATCTTTTCAACCCATATCGGCCATTGTGACGATTACGACCTGCGCAATGTGGGCAGATGAGCTTGCTTCACACAATAGTAGATAATTGTATAGGTCTGCAACTGTTCGGGGTTAGCATCGGCTCAAACTCGCGGATTCGCTTTTTTTCGAATCCGTCCTATTGGGAAGGCTCGATGTTGCATCGATTCATGTGACGCTTCTGAACATTCTTATATCTGAGGAGTAATCATTCAAAGTTACACTTGCTCTTAGCCTTCACCACATAGCAGTCTGTAAAATAATGTTTACCTTGTTTCAGAGAGACGACCGCTCGCTCTTAGCGCAGTTTTTCTTCGCAGACGACGCATTAAACATGGTGGCCGCCGAGCTGGACTCATTCGACGGCCGGAAGGACCCTGAGAGATGCTCCACCCTCGTCAACCAGCTCAGGCATGCTCAGGTCAGTACAGTCTCAAAAAAATATAAAAATTGACCTTCTTACTTTTGGGCCCCAAGAGTGCTATTTTTTTGTCATTATAACGCCATCGAAACTCGACTGTCATTGCATTGCCACTGTGTTTTTCTATACTTCAAACTGTTAGCAGAGAAATTATCGAAAACATCCAACTTATATCCAATCGACATCCAACTGAAACGAAATTCATTTAGCAGACTTGAAACTTCAATATGACATCTCAAACCTTTGATTAGTCTAAACATGGTGTGCTGGCCGTTCACCAGGGATGAATCAGATAATTAACTGTAAGACACTTGTCACCTTCAGCATAATTCGGATTTACAAGGTTTTTGGGCATGCGGGCAGGTCGGTGTAACGTTTATAGATATTTAATTCTTGTGCTATAGTCTGTAAGTTTAGGTACATATCTTTTTGTAAATAAATTCTGTATGAAACTGACAGTTCAGAAGTGTCACTTTCATACAAAGTTTGTTTACAAAAAGATAAGTACCTAAACTTACAGACTATAGAGCTATTCGCAGATTCCTATTTCTGACGTCTAGGTAGCATCTACACTAAATAGGCCTCATGCACTGCTTCATACTCTTCTTACTAGTAAGAAGTAAGTTTACTAAGGTCGAAATAGCCTAAACAGTGAGGCCTGTATATAGGCAGCTATAGTTTATAAAAAAAATTTCGGCATAGATTTACTAAGAAGTCAAAAGATAAACTCTAGTTGAACGATTTAATGTTGACGAACTTAATTGCGTACTGCGTCTGCGTCTTAAGGCGAAATCGGCTCAGAAACCGTCGCGAGAAGGTAAAATAGTGTTCGGAATTTGCTAAACCATTTCTTGAAATCTCAATAAAATGAAATGATATTAATTTAAGTAGTACTTTATGATATTTGCTACAAAACTATGGGGCCCGAAACACGATCTAATAAAATTGCCTCGATAGAAAAAAATCGCAAAGTAGGCTCTGATTTTGCGTTTTCCGGCCACTTTTTACACTAAAAAGCTGAACGATTTGATTGTTATCCAATATTTCATAATTTATTTTGTGTCTTCTTTTTCCTTATTATATGTGTTATCAACGTATGGCGTCAATTTTCTGATTATTTCGTTAAAATTAATTAAAAAATAACACAAACGCAATAGTGTGTTGGGTTTGCGCAAGAGCATGCCCACTTCCACCGCGCCCGCGTCCCCTCAGTCGGCCGCCGAGCCTCGTCGGAAGCAGACACGTACAACTTTTCTCTAGCAGCGTCGTGTTTACGAAACTTAGTTAGCGGGGAAGAATAATGCCTAATAAAAGAAAAAAAGGCGACGCTTTCCAAGCGTGCCTATAAAAAACAAAGGATTAGTAACTTGAAAGGGTAAGTACCTATAAAAAACATTGCTTGCGTAAAGTAGTTCTCACTAATGTTTACGTATTCTAGCGATGTATTTTTTTGAAAGTAGGGTAGAAGTACATTGCAAGGACTAGATTTCATTTATGGTAAAAATACAATTATATCCATATAAATTTGCTGCAAATATTCTAAGGCATCCATGAAAATGAAAAACGTTTCCTCAGAAACACAGGACAAAATAAAAAAACAAAATAAAAAAATTGTCCTCCCTTACAAAATTTGTTGGCTGGTACGCCCGTCGCCGCCCAGTTTTTTGTATGGGAGGAAAAAAAGTTGTTGTGTTTCGACTTCTGTTTTTTTGGAAATCTTTTTTAGTTTCGTGGACTGATTTACCCCTCAAAATATTTGTAGTAATTTAAATTTTTACATACTGTATTGTAGTACCCCCCAATAGGGGCGGCCCATTACCAGCAGTAGATTGTTGTGGCTGTTATGGTATGGTATGGTATTTTGCCTTCCTGTGCCTCGCGGTTATACCTACGGGGCAACGCTATCTATCTTATTTACAAAATTAGTGTGGATGGATAAATACCGGTTCAGCGCGAATTAGATTCGTGCGACGAGGGTTCCGTACAACCTTGTTTTGTACTTCAAAAAATAATTTCACATAAATCAATACGTCACTGGCGAGTTCCGAAAAAGCAAATGTATATTTTTAATCATAACAAATTATTATCAGCAGGTGACCATGGATAATCGTGGGGTTTGATAGCATCCTTTATAGTTTTCGTAAATGTGGTAAGAAAAATAAGGGTAAGAATGCTTTGCATGGATAAACGCATTTTAGCTTGGCTTTGGGATCGGGATCATACCTACTCGTCGGATTACTAGACATTATCCATTATTCATCATCATCATCATTAACAGCCTATTGTAGTCCACTGCTGGACATAGGCCTCTCCTAAAGCACGCCACTGAACCCGGTCTTCGGGTTTACTTCTCCAGTCACTGCCCGCAGCTTTGCGTATGTCGTCGCTCCACCTTGCCACAGGGCGTCCTACGCTACGTTTGCCGATACGCGGTCTCCACTCAAGGACCAGCTTACCCCAGCGGTTATCGGTCCTTCGGCAGATATGACCAGCCCACTGCCACTTCAGCTTGCTAATACGTTGAGCTATTTCGGTCACTCTAGTTCTCTGTCGAATTACTTCGTTTCGGATACGATCCCTTAGAGAAACTCCGAGCATAGCTCTCTCCATAGCTCGCTGAGCGACTTTCAGTTGATGGACCAGTCGTACCGTGAGTGTCCACGTTTCGGCTCCGTATGTCATGACAGGTAGGACGCACTGGTTGAAGACTTTCGTCTTAAGGCATTGCGGTATTGGCGACGAAAAGACTCGACGGAGTTTTCCGAATGCTGCCCAAACCAGCTGTATTCTTCTCTGGACTTCCTTCTCAAGGTTGTTTCTACCTAGTTGGAGCGTTTGCCCTAGGTAGACATACTGTTGAACAACTTCGAGTTGGATTCCATTTACGGCAATCGGTTCCGGATCAACGTGTTCGTTGAACATGACTTTGGTTTTATCCAAATTCATCCGGAGACCGATGCGGCGAGAAGAATCAGCTAGGTCATCCACCATTCGTTGTAGGTCTTACAGCGTTTCTGCCATAATGACGATGTCGTCTGCAAATCGTAAGTGAGAGATGTACTTGCCGTTTATATTAATACCACGACCTTTCCAGTCCAGCGTCTTAAACATATCCTCCAGAGCGTTAGTGAACAGTTTCGGGGATATGACGTCCCCCTGTCTCACTCCTCGATGGAGATGGATAGGTTTAGTCCGCTGGTCCTGTACTTGTACGGTCATTGTGGCGGCTTCATACAGACATCTCATCACTTCGATGTATCGCCAGTCGACTTGGCAACGCTGCAAAGACTCCAGAACAGACCAGGTTTCGATGGAGTCGAAAGCTTTCTCATAGTCCACAAACGCTAAGCACAGGGGCCGATTGTACTCTTGAGACTTCTGTACAATCTGCCGTACCGTGTGAATGTGGTCTATGGTGCTATAACCCCTTCGAAACCCGGCCTGCTCGGGAGGCTGAAACTTATCGAGTCTTCGCGCATGACGGTTCGTGATGACCCTGGAGAACAGTTTGTAAACATGGCTCAAAAGCGAAATGGGGCGGTAGTTCTTCAATAGGGTTTTGTCTCCTTTTTTGAAGAACAGTACCACCATGCTTCTGTGCCATGCCTGCGGAGTTCTCCAATGGAAGAGAACGGAGTTAAAGAGCTGTTGGAGCTGTTCCAATAAGGGAGTTCCTCCAGCTTTTAGGAGCTCTGTCGTGATCCCGTCCTCCCCTGGGGCTTTTCCATTTTTTAACTGTTTCAGGGCCATTTCGATCTCGTCTCGGCTGATCTCGGGCAGGTCCTCGGTGAAGTGGCGTGTGAGGGTGGCTCTGCAATCCTCAGTATCGGGTACGGGCTTTGAAGCTTGCGAGGCGTAGAGCTTGCCATAGAAGTCTTCCACTTCCGACAGAACCTCCGGCTTAGATGCGACGACTTCCCCAGATTCAGTTGTCAGCTTCGTCAGGTGGCTCCTACCCAAAGGCCGTGCGAACACCTTTGGTCCCCGATTCTGCTCAATTGATTTTTCAATCAAGAGCGTGTTTGCGGATCGGAGATCACGTCGCACGAGCCTCTGGATGGTTTTGTTGCGCTCTTGACTTTTCGTCGAAGCTGACAATGGGTCTGTACGTCTCTCTTCCATTAAGCTGAGAGTTTCCGTCGAAAGTTTGGACTTTTTGCTCTTACGTCTAATCTCGCAGAACTTCGTCCCTTCATCCCTGTTCGACACACTTGATATCTCTACAACGTTGGCACAGAGAACCTTATTAACCATTAATCCGACGCCACCTTGGGAGGGCTGATCTCCTTCTCGGTTATACAGAAGATGGCCCGATCCCAGAGTTATGGTGTCCTCCCCCACTCTTCGGACTTCACATAACCCTAGAATGTGCCACCTTATGTGCTTCAGCTCCTCTTCTAATTGCGCCAGGTGTTCGTCCAGTCGTAACGTGCGTCCATTGAACGTAGCCAGGGTCAGTTTGATTCTTAGCACCCCCTGACCCGCCGTTACCATGACCGCCGCCTTGGCCAGGAATAGCGGGGCGGCCGGGGACTGGGGGCCTTGGTCCGATGGCTTGTTTCATGAGGGTTTGCCTTTAAAAGATAATCGCCCCGCCAGGCGTGCGTCTTGGCAATCGCAGGACGCAGCTCTTCGCACCGGTGATGCTGCTGCCCATCACCGGTCTGTGGCATTTAGCTACGCCATCATTTCGAAATGGTTATACCGCCATTTGTCGGTCGCCAGAGCCTCGTTCGCTGTTCGGCAGGATGCACCGCGGGCAGGTGAGGTTGGCTTGGAGCATTGAGCTGGTGTTTGTGCCCCCTTACACCCCATCCATTATTATTCTTCCTATACCCAACTAACTATGCGCGGTTTCAAAACAATAAGTAAGTCGATACATAGGTATTATCATTATGTAGAACTAAATTTTGCTGCATTAAAAAATAAAATAACGTCCTGGTACGAAACATTTATAATATTACATAAAAATTTACTACATATCGATAATACAAAATAGTTCTACTATTAGTACGTTTACCCTAAACCTCTCGCCTATACCGTCGAGTCGTGCGCGGGAGCCTGCGCTACGCTGCGCTTGCTATTTCCCCGTACCCCCGCGCCTGCTCCTCCCGCGCGCTGCTTCACCCCCTCATTAGCTCGGCTTCCTCGGACTGATTTCGCCTTAATTGCTATTTTGTACCAGATGCAGTAATACAAACTAATTTTTATTGACTACATGTTTACTAACAGAGTAGACTCTACTTACCTACCTACAACTAGTTACTGTGCCCTTTCCTGTGTGTAATAATGAAGTACGTAAACAAGCAATTCGTTTCCGATTTCGGTTCGGATTGTAGTTGTGGAAGGTCATATATTGGATAAACGAAGCGGAACATATCTACTCGAGTGAAAGAACACATCAGGGCAGTCAAAAACATTGAGGATCTATGTCAGCCATTGCTAACAATTGAGGCTGGTCCAAACCGCTGGATCCAACTACACAACCCAAAGGCAGTGGATTGTTGTGGCTGTAAAAGTAGAAACACAATAAGTTTCTTTTCCTTTTGTTCTTAAATTTTATAAACCTAGAAAAGTCGCAAAATTGACCGTTACCTTGACTGTCGAAAGTGTTATGCTTCGGTGGTTTTGCTGTCAGTTCATTGCCATTCATGGCGTAGCGTGGACCCGGTTTAATTTGTATTTTTTCACCTCTATTAAGTTGACTATCCCGTATAGTATAACTAACACAAACACACGGTGTAAAAAAACTGCACGGGAAGAAAACTTAGGAAAGACTTTAGGCATAGTAACGGACAAAAATGGAGGTTCGCACTTCGCACCTTTACATGCTCTTTAGAGCCCATTTTTTAAAAAGCAACAATATTTTACTGCTCAATTTTTGCATTATGCGAGTAAAGGATTTACGGGTATCAAAAGATTAAGGGATGGACTGTCAGTCTATACTCTACAGTGTAACAAATTTTTCTGAAAAATGACCCTGAAATATTTATCATACGAGACGATAACGACCATATTTACCTGATATACTTCTCTTTGACATACCTCGCAAGAGATACATGCGTGATGTATGTATGTGTGCAACAAAATAAAAACTTACGGATAAAGAATAAACCGCATAGTAATGATAACATCACGGTACATTACGAAACTCGTCACGGTCCGTACTTTTCTGTTCTGCGGCCTCTTTCGTTGCGTCCGAGTCAAGTAGCCAGACATGTAAAAACATTTCCATTCATAGTACTCACATATCACACCTTTGCAGGGTAAGTACAGTGCAAACGGCGGTAAAAAGTCTGAAAAAAAGTCATTATATCCGGCAAAATACTTCTAACTTTTCATAAAAGTTGTACATTACAGCTTAGATACACAAATCCATAAGACTTGAGTCCATAAGACTTGAATCGGCTCGCTCAACATTTTGAAACTGGTAACACAAATCCCTTGTACCCCTCGCCTCGCTTGCAGAAAGTTCTGTGGTTGTCACAAAACTGACTTAGACACAGACGAGCGAATAACGCAACATCAGGCGAATAGAAAATTTTACTAGCGCCTTTTCAAGTGAACATAGATGGCGCTGAGCTAAACTGAAAGAGTTTCTTTCCAAGCAAATGTATTTTGACTAGTTGAGTATCAATATAACCCATAATCTGTCAAGATTTCAATCTAACGCAACGCTATATGGTATGTAGGTATGACATCATAAACTAGCTCGAGATCTGCCAGATAGAGACAGATAGAAAAGCCCCCAGTGTCACTTGTCTGTGGGCAAAGTGTCGTTCGTCTGTGAGAGCCCTTCTGTATGTGAGGGATAAATAAGAATTTGTATTAAATAATCGCTTATGAGTCAGACCACGAATCATAAATGGTGTGAATTGGTCCAATTGTTTATAAGCGACCACGGGCGTGAGAAGTCGGTGCAGCAGATTTTATGAATTAAGCTTATGTTATTGGGTTACCCTTGTTTCCGCTGCCAATTTCATTGGTCTTGGTCTTCTCAAGAAAATTGGAAAGGCCTTATCCCAGCAGTGAGACAGTCTAGCTAGGCTATAATAGGTAAGTATTTTACAAGATTTCAAAAAATCGAGGTGCTTTTACGATCGGTTATCCTATAATGTTGAAAGTATGAACCATCTTCCATCCATCATCAAAGATTATTGTCTGGACTGCTAATCATTGATCTACTTTTTTAAAGACGGTATAAAACCAGTTTTAGCTGAGGTCATTCATCCTACGCCGTATTTTTAAGAGCTACCTAATTCAAACAAAAAATCAAACAAACCATATCCACATTTTTTACACGATTTCAAATTTTACCTTGCTCCAAGGCCGGCCATCACACCGACGCGTACGAAATAATGAATATTCGTAAATATTAACTTGTTTGACTTCCTTGAAACGTTATGTAGATTTTTGACCGTTGCCCATTGTCGTCTTTGTCCAATTACCCACACAAAGAGTACGAGAAAAAAAATGTAAATAACGAAATTGACATTCCTTCAATATTGGGAAAATTAAAACGTTGAAATTATTTATCTTGGTCACTCGCTATATTCGCACATTCAGGCTTTATTTCCATTCATTGCGGTATTTTTCATGATTAAGGATGCCATTAAAGTATCGATTAACCTTAAAACATTACCATCGATACTCATAATATGTACATATGTGTTAATAAAGTACCTTCTCTATATCAATCAACTGATTATATCAGAACATAAGAACACATTAAGAGCGACCGCACATTCCGACCTAAATAAATTATTTAACAGCAAATGTCCCACTAGCATACTTTGTTAAATAAGTGATTGATTAGTTTACAAAACAAATACAATTGGATGCGCAATAAAAAGGTAGTAAACTTCTTTCGGAATTCAATTGATAGTCAAATAACGAGTATCTTTCCCGTGGGTGTCGTAGGAGGCGACTAAGGGATTTGAAGCCCGATGTGTATAGCAATTTTAGGCGACAGGCTGGCAACCTGTCACTATGGTAATACACATTCTTCTGAAATTACCCTCAAACTTTTGTCAGACGTGGCGTAAATGACCGTTTTTACCGGCCTCTTACGCTCTGCCTACCCCGCAAGGGATACAGGCGTGATTTATGTATGTATGTATGTACTATAATATAACAGAACCAACATAGATTAACAGCTACAACAGTCCACAGCAGGATATAGGCCTCGCCTTTTTAGAGAAGATTAGAGAATAGTAATAGTATAGGTAAATCGTCATGTCTAGAGTTGGACACCTTCTGGTCAAATGGACCGATGCCCTCAAAAGGGCGGCTGGTAGCGGCTGGATGGCGAAAACGGGAGCCCGTGCTTTGAGGTGTGTCCTGGGGAAGGCCCTGATATCGATGATGAACATTGGTATTAATTGAAAATTGTTATTTTCATCACTTCGGTGTGATGGCAGGAATATTTGTTTCTATATTTAGTGCAGTTTTTGGTTTCATTTTTATCCTTATGTATGGGGATTCTCCACTGTAGTTTTGAGAGGAAACTCAAAACTGGTTATTTTACGTACCAGACTTAAAAAGCATTTTGTTTCAATGCCAAACTAAATGTTAAAACAATATTGATAATTTTTTTCAAATGCAAACAAATCATTGTCATGCTAATGTAACATTTTGAACATAATATTAAGCTGTGTGAATTGACCGGGTTATTTATTTGTTTCAAGAAACTTGGTGTTAAATCCTAAAAAATCTAAGTTTCAAGTGAAATTAAATCATGATTTCGATGCGTCCACCCTAACTATTCATTTGTACATATTCATAGTTCATGAATGAACGCACACGTTTAAGAACTATGGGATAGATGATAATTGATAAAGATATGTCGGCAATCACAATGTTGGTACACTGTCCATATAAGCAGATACCACATGGCGTTGTATTGCATTGACGCTATCGTAACCGATGAGTCACTTCGAGTTTACATTCAAGGGTCATCATAAAATTGATCTTCGTAGAATTAATAAGTAAGACCAGTATAGATTGGTCTCTTTAATGAAGGGCTAACTTAAAATGGTTTCCAATACAATCATTAAGATTAACCAGTATATTTTGATCCCTTATTTTTTTTGCTTGAGCCTTTTTTATACATCGTTCAAGGTGTGTCGATTATTTGTATTACAACGGCTGTCACTTGAAGGTGAATTCATGTTTATATTTGCGTATGTTAAAGCATGTTGTATGAGTATAATGAAAATGTGTTTACTAGGTATAATATTGTAGGTAACATGTTGCTTTGTTATTGTTTTTTTATATTATATGTTCTTGAAACCAATTTTGATAGATCACGTTCGTTACTACATTTTTATCATTCTAACAACCATATTAGTCCATGTATGTAGTAAAATATGTGCAGGTGGGCTTGCCTGTGTGTCTATTGTCCTGTACCGGCATTTGCCTGTAAGCGTGTAGGCTACAGTGCGGAGTTATCGAATCAAAAACTGGCCACAGACGAATGTCTGGCTGATAGAAACACTTGATCAATCAAAACGCCAGAATCTATTTGTTGAGAAGAAGAATAAGATCTGCCTGACGGAGTAACAAACAAATAAACATACAAACTTTCGCTTTTATAATCATCATTCTCCTTGTCTTATCCCGTTCTCTGTCGAGGTCGACTACTTAACCTAGGGGGATTTGACGTGGCACCAAGTTTTTACACAGAGCGATTGCCATCTGAACCCGAAGGCTAAATTGGCTCGAATCCTAGGTTAGTTCACAGTCAAATATTATCTGAATTCAAATTGTATTTCAATATAGATTTCATCACGATGATGTTTTTCCTTCACCGTAAGAGCAGTCGGTAAATGTACGTGAGTAAAAACACATTGGTACATGGCGGGGATCGAACTCGGGTCTCACGATTATAAGATCGATGTCCTAACCACTTGCCCATCGATGCTTTTGCTTTTATAATATTAGCGCATTATCGCATTTATGCTTTAGGCCTATTTGTAAGGCTTTTAATGTACTGGAACTATTAACTTACAAAGCTTCTTGCAATTGTAACATTGTATAGGTTAGTTGTACTACTTTCGTTGGCACAGGTTTCCAGCGTTTCTATCACTTTGCTATAGAAAGTACATTAGTTTAATAGAAACTAGTGCATTGACGTTGGCCATTGAAGATGTGTTCTGAGAAATATAGAATAAAACAAAGTTAATTTACATTAGGAATACATTTAGAATCATACATCCTACTACTATTATAAAGGCGAAAGTTTGTAAGTATGGATGTATGGATGTTTGTTACTCTTTCACGTAAAAACTACTGAATGGATTTGAATGAAACTTTACCACAATATAGCTTATACATCAGAATAACACATAGGCTATAGCTTATACGAAGCCGGGACGAACCTGAAGTCCACGCGAACGTAGTCGCGGGCAAAAGCTAGTACATACATATATCACGCCTTAATCCCTTGCGGGGTAGGCAGAGCGTCAACGGCCGCAAGAATACGGTCGCTATCGCCACATCTGACATTTTTGAGGATTGTTTTCGGTTCGGTTTGTGGTTGTTTCAGAAAACATGTGTATCCCTATAGTGACAGGTTGTCAGCTTGTCGCCTAAAAATTGTAATACACCCATACTCTCGAATTTGGATAAAACCAAAGTCATGTTCAACGAACACGTTGATCCGGAACCGATTGCCGTAAATGGAATCCAACTCGAAGTTGTTCAACAGTATGTCTACCTAGGGCAAACGCTCCAACTAGGTAGAAACAACCTTGAGAAGGAAGTCCAGAGAAGAATACAGCTGGGTTGGGCAGCATTCGGAAAACTCCGTCGAGTCTTTTCGTCGCCAATACCGCAATGCCTTAAGACGAAAGTCTTCAACCAGTGCGTCCTACCTGTCATGGCATACGGAGCCGAAACGTGGACACTCACGGTACGACTGGTCCACCAACTGAAAGTCGCTCAGCGAGCTATGGAGAGAGCTATGCTCGGGGTTTCTCTAAGGGATCG
This sequence comes from Keiferia lycopersicella, assembly GCA_029255805.1. Classification (NCBI taxonomy): domain Eukaryota; kingdom Metazoa; phylum Arthropoda; class Insecta; order Lepidoptera; family Gelechiidae; genus Keiferia; species Keiferia lycopersicella. The sequence goes on from JARACZ010000028.1 coordinate 4,848,748, forward strand.
TATCCGAAACGAAGTAATTGGACAGAGAACTAGAGTGACCGACATAGCTCAACGTATTAGCAAGTTGAAGTGGCAGTGGGCTGGTCATATCTGCCGAAGGACCGATAACCGCTGGGGTAAGCTGGTCCTTGAGTGGAGACCGCGTATCGGCAAACGTAGCGCAGGACGCCCTGTGGCAAGGTGGAGCGACGACATACGCAAAGCTGCGGGCAGTGACTGGAGGAGTAAAGCCGAAGACCGGGTTCAGTGGCGTGCTTTAGGAGAGGCCTATGTCCAGCAGTGGACTACAATAGGCTGTTAATGATGAATACTCTCGAGTCGCCTTAGTCGCCTCTTACGACACCCGTGGGAAGGATGTGGGGTGATGCTATTCTAAGCCGGCATCACACGGCATATGAATGGCATTTAGAAGCATATGCATAGAAAAAATAACTGCCAATATATTACATCAAGGATACAAAAAAGTTTCCACTAGGAACATGTAGAACGAAATAATATGAAAAAACAATTAGATATCCCAAAAAAATACTTTCCTCTAACTAAGAATACCTAGGACGAAAAACGTGAAAAAATAAATAGATCTCCCATAGAATATTACTCGATCGGCTAAAACATTTCATGGTCTAGTCTAGTTTACCCATTAACCTACTTTTATTACCTAGGTACCTGTTTGTATCTACCTACGTATAGTAACAGGCCATATTAATAAGCCCGATTTGACAGCCGTCAGATTCTTACTTCTTCTTTAGTGTAGGATATCGAATCGACTAAGGACCCGATAAACCCTAGGTTTAAAAGTTTTACAACGGTCTGATACTACTAGTAAGCCTCTGAGAATGTGGGTGTCCATTTTCTTACATACATACATATATCACGCCTTTATCCCTTGCGGGGTAGGCAGAGCGATTAACGGCTGTAAGAATACGGTCGCTATCGCCACGTCTGACATATTTGAGGATTGTTGTTTTCGAAGGTTGTTTTAAGAAGACATGTGTATCACTATAGTGACAAGTTGTCAGCCTATCGCCTAAAAATTGTAATACACCAATACTCTTAAGTCCCTTAGTCGCCTCTTACGACACCCGCGGGAAGGATGTGGGGTAATGCTATTCTAAACCGGCATCACACGGTTTAGAATAGCATTACCCCACGTCATTTTCTTACCTATATATAAATAAAATATATACATGAAATAAGATTTATTAAGATGCCAGCCTTGCTGTAGTTTTTCAGTAGGTACCTAGGTAAGTACTACTGCTTGTACGTAAAATGCAAACCATTAAAGAACAAAAAATATAATTGTATCAAATGTGTTTCTTATACATCAAACCTCACGCGAAATATGTTTTTAATTTTAACCTTTACTAAGAGAGGTTAATGTTCTCACAACCTTACTTTCAATGTGTAAAAAAAAATACTGCAAATATTTTAAGGGATGAGTCAGCAGCCCATGAAACTGAAAACTTTCTCCAAGAAACATAGGTCGAAAAATTAGATTTTTTTTCGGGTCTCCCATAAAAAATTACTTGTTATGTTGGCAATTCAGAGATCCAAATGTTTTTTTCCAGTTCCATCCTATGTTCCTACCGATAGATCCTACATCGTATTTTAGGAGGATTTAGCCATGTTCATGAGAACAGACACACAAAGCGACTTTGCTTTATTTTATGCTACGCCGGCTTATAATAGCATCACCCCACTTCTTTCCCGCGAATGTCGTAAGAGACGACTAAGGAACTCGACAGTTTCATGAGTATTACAATTATAGGCGACAGGCCGACAACCTGTCACTACAGTGAATTATTTGTTAGACGCGGCGACAGCGATTGTATTTTTACGGCCGTTAACGCTGTCTACCCCGCAAGGGACAAAGGCGTGATTGTGTATGTATGTATAGAAAGACACTCGCCTGGGTTGATGACACTATCGTCGCATCAAACGCGACAAGTACGCTATTATTTCCAGCTGGCAATTTTATAGGCTCGGCAGATGTCTACGGTCCAATGTCCTAAGGCTTAACCTGACTGCGAGTAAGTTCAAATGACAAGTCAAGGGCACAAATTGTGTAAAAAAGAATTCTGCGTATTTCATTGTAGTTATTTTGTTGATGTGAAATTCTAGGTGCCACATTGAACACCTTCACAAACTTTATTGAAATACGAAAATATAGCTTTTTCCACCTTTTTGGTCGTTCGACTCGGTGTCCTATACGAAAAGAGAAGAGACACTTTTTTGATAGCGCTGTATTTTAAACGCAGATTATTCCTTTCGGAAAATAATAATGTTCAAATTCCGTTAGATTCACAACGAATACTTTCACAATGCCACAATATTATCACTGAATAAATGGATTAGTCATTGTAACAATTTTATGTTCCTAACAGAAATGTGGCATGGGTGGTGGGATAAAATAAAAATAAAGCTCAAATGGCCAAATGGCAGATGATACGTCATTAAACTTAAGGTTATGTATGATTACGAAAAGGAAATTATTCAATAGAGACAATACCCTATTGTGGCATTACCTTCTTAAGATACCACAAAGAATAAAAACAGTCGAGAAAGTGCCATTACCAGCACCTGTTTAATAATATGACAGCTGGTCCCCACATGCCAACTCGCTCCAGTTAGTGGTCCATAGTAAGTAGCACCTGCTAAACGGGACATTGTGGTTTTCACTGGCCTAGGTCAAGACTTGAAATAGTCATGACTATTCTGTCTGTTCGTGTGGGACACTGAGTCGTCCAACGACGCAAAAAATCCTAGTGTCAGAATTTTTCAACCGCCTCTTAAGCTTGCTACACTTAAAATAATCCAGAAATCTTGTAATAGTCCTGTTTTGAATGATGACCAAGAGTGTTGACTTGGTGAAGATGTATGAAGTAACTGCATATGTTATTATATTGAAGTGATGGTAATACTAATAAGTACATTTTAATTTCTTGTTTTTCTTCTCAAGCACACGTTTCACACCCTTTTGCGTTGTGATCATTTGATAAAAAGTTCAGCAAAAACATTATTCAATAAAATAGTCACTAACTTTTTAAATCTGTCGATTATTACTTCTCAAGTTGCGGTGTAGCTTTTTCAAGTTTGATGCGCAAACCGTTATAAAAGAGACTCCCACTCGCATCATATAGTTTACATTCGATTATTTTTTTCGAGCATGCAGCATAAAACTGTCTGTCACACTTTTCCGGTTCGAAGGGCAAGATAGTTAGCCAATTTAGCGCCATACGATGAACATACGTAATGGTTATCTTGTCTATAGACTCCATAGGTGTCCTAGACATTTTGCCGATAAACTCCTAGCTTTGTAAAATACGGCACTGGTTCAGTCACCTCACCCCCATTGTATAAATTTATCGCAAATCTCGAGGAATCAGTCATTGGTCTGCTTACACACTGATCGCGCTATCTTATCACAAGGACATTGCAATATTTTATACTTGACATTATTGATGACGGTATTCCCCTACCTCTTATGTATAGTAAATATTGGAAAACTGCTGGTTCTGTCGCTTGCCGAAAATACAGTAAGGAAAACCTAACAGTAGTTTTAACCGATTCAAATCCGGTGTATTGAACTATGGTCCAGTCACCCCTATTGCAAAGAATCAGTCATCGGCCTGCTTACACACTGATCGCTATCTTATCACAAGGATATTGTAATATTTTATTATTGATAACGGCCCCTATAGCCGTGACCAATATTTTTTGAATGTTAGGATTACTTTTACAATTTTTTTTGTCGTTTGTGTTTAAAATTGTTTCGTTTAACAGTATATCTCAGGTTTGATCCCATGTCACCTATATTCAGTTACAGTGTTCCACACGAAAAGAGTTACAATGCTAGTACCTAGTACTGACCGCACCACTGAGATCCAACGACACCAACTAGTGGGAGCTGGCATAATTTTCTGGTTATTCCAAACAATTCAGTTGGACCATAACAGATCGGAATTACCAGTCAACTTTAGGTCTGGTAGAGCTAATTTAATCTTAAAGGATTTTTCTTTACCTACGAAGCTTACAACAAACAGTATTACTACAGTCTTAAATATTATTTACAGGTACCGTTTGTAGTACATAAAGTAGCATGTTAAAGTTTTGGTACATAGAGTGCCTGTTCAACACTATGACTAATAATTTTCTTTGTAGTTTGTAATAATAATTTTGTTTGATTGGTTTGGGGCATTAGGCTACAGTTATAATATAAACCTAGGCTTATAAAAATACCAAAATGGGTTATTGTTTTGGAACATTCTGCCGTGACTGAATAACGATCACCTGACTACCGGTCACGGTTCAACGATTAGAGAATGACTCAGTAGTGACTGGATTTTTATACGGTTATGTTTTACGTTCTATTGGCCTGAAACTCATTAATTTTCGGTCAAATGAGGATCTAGAATTGCACGAAAATAGTTTTTCCAAAGGTCTTCAATACAGTGATAGGTAAGTTAGTTCGTAAAGATAATGTATTGGTATGAGTGTTGTGTATGATGTATGTAGCAGGTTTCCATATACGCTCGGTGTTAGTTCTGTAAAGATTAGGGTAGGATACACTGCTTTTCTGCAGTGAAGTCAAAACTCTATTCCAACAAATCCAAATAAACCAGGTCGTCAGGCAGTCGAACCTACGACCTCTACACGTGATTCCAAAGCTCAAACCGCAAGTTATGCAATATTTATACAATCACATAAAGATTCAGCAACTGGTCCGTTATCCTGCGAGAGTAGAAAGTGAAAGCGCTAACAGAAAACGAAATGCGTTTCTGTACGAGGTCAATCGTTTCATAATAACGTTTATACTACACCAGACACCTAAATGCCGTGTGATGCCGGCTTAGAATATGCCGTGTGATGCCGGCTTAGAATAGCATCACCCCACATCCTTCCCGTGGGTGTCGTAAGAGGCGACTAAGGGACTCTAGAGTATTGGTGTATTACAATTTTTAGGCGACAGGCTGACAACCTGTCACTATAGTGATACACATGTTTTCTGAAACAACCTTAGAAAACAATACTCAAAAATGTCAGACGTGGCGATAGCGACCGTATTCTTACGGCTGTAACGCTCTGCCTACCCCGCAAGGGATAAAGGCGTGATATATATGTATGTATGTAGACACCTAAATAGAAAATGCCCTACCTATAGCTTCAAGAAATGTAGAGAGGAACGTGAACGTTTGAAATAAGTGGGAGACAAAAATCCATACGAAAAGATGCAATTCTTAAAACTTACGTAAAACGGTACATATATTTTTACAGGCAAAATGAACGACTTGGCTGAAAACGCAATAAGAAACAGCATACCTATCTCCGTGGTGTCCACATTTAGAATATTGAAGAATCCGGAAATGATACATGAATCTAATACAATCTTTCCTACATTATAATGCCTTATCTTACTCAGAAGGTTATCAAACAAAGAACCCATTTGTAACACCAGTGTGTACCCTGAGTGATTTTCCTCGCCTAGAGCATACATAGACTAGAAATGATTAATTGTTTTCCTACGATGTAAATCCCTTTAGGCATCTGATGAATAGTTATGATATACTCTAAGTATTTACCCTTGAGAAAAACTTGATGATGATTAGCGGAAAAAAGCCTACGGCATGCTCAATGAGCAATGCTTGGTCATATAATTAACAACTTTCCCGTAAGAATAGCCCATAAAGTGCAAAAAAATCAACTGAAAATATTTAAAAGGATAAGTGAACTAGTCCATTGAACTGAACAACTTTCTCCAAGGAACATAGGTCGAAATATGAAAAACGATTAACTGTCCAATGTACTAAGAGATGCAAATTTTTTGTCATCATGTCTTGAGAATTTATTTCCATAATCAAAATTTCTATTGTAACTTAAGAATTCTATTAATTGTATTGACATTACAGAATGCCTTGGTATCATCATACAGTTCAAAGTGTATCAGAATTGTAATAACCACAGTAGGTTATCGTTGGAGAAATAAATAAATCTATTGATTTATAGATGTTTGTTTGTATGTCTCCACGATAGGCTCAAATAATTTGATGATTACATGTTTGTTGACATTACTTATCTATTAGAGCATAATAAGATAAGGTAGCCAGAATACGAAATCGTTTGGTGAAATCAATCGGATTATAAATATACATTATCGGTTTTCGTTAAATAAAGTACGTATGTACAAAGCTGATAGAAATCTGAAAATCGTGAAACAGTACGTAGATATTGCAAAATGTAATGTTTTTACTAGCATGGGACTCTTGTTGTTGAAATGTATTTATTTGTACATCAGCTTAATAGCAGTCCAGTGCAAGGCATAAACCTTCTTTAGGGTACAAGGCACGATCTTCCGCTACCGGCCTCTCTAACTCATCGACCAATCTGGGAGGAGGGCGTAAAACGCTACACTTTCCAAGGCGTGGAGTCATTTTACATACAATTTAAAAAAAAATTCAACAGATCCACTCCAAAACCTTATAATCTTACCCACGCAGATACAACCTCAATTCAATTTGTCTTTAAGTTCGTAACACAGCTAAACAAATATTCATAAAGGCGTGGAACAGGTATCGATGTAATGTCAGGTCAAACATGGCGCCGCATAAATTAGTTAGGCTAGGCGAGTTTATTTAGCCCAGAACGGCTAGACTTTTGTCAACGGCCCCATTGGGCGCACGAACCTTATTGGCATTAATTGGATTAAGGTTCTTTGTATACTTAATCGAATGTCCTAATGTAAATACGCGAGTTATTAGCACATTTCTTATACCTATGATAATATTATTATAATCATTGAATGTAATGTAAGATTGGGCTAGGAGAAACTACCGAATTGAAACCAATAACTGCTTTACATTTTAATGCTAGGCTTTTGAGTATGCTCGCTACATCTCAAATCCGTGTCTCGACCACATTTGATCTAATTGACGATAGATTTTGACAGATGTCAGACAATATTAAACTCATGTTTTCTCCACTGTCAGGACCGAGTGCTGAACATCACCTCCCAAATCATGGACCAGCTGCTTGGTGACGAGCGCGTGGCGCGAGGGTTCAGGGTCAAGTTCCCAGAGGATGTCCTGCAGGATAACCTCGCTGGCCAGTTGTGGTTTGGAGCTGAGGTTAGTACTTCCACAGATCAAGCAGCTAGCAGTGGTCTCAAATTCATTCATCATTTCCCTTGCCTTATCCCACTCTCTGTTGGGGTCGGCTACCTAATCTAGTGTAAGAACCAAGTTTTTACGTAGAGGAGCGACTGCCATCTGACCTCTGCAACCCGAAGGCTAACGTGGCACGAATCCTACGTTAAGTCCATTCAAATATGAACTGAACTCAAATATTATTTGAATTTGGGTTTCATCACGATGTTTTACCGTCACCGTAAGAGCAATCGGTAAATGTACGTGAGTAAAAACACATTGGTGCATGGCGGGGATCGAACTCGGGTTTCACGATTTCTAAACCGGTGTCCTAACCACTTGGCCACCGACGCTCTCAAAATGAATCCATTCAAAATTTTTAAAGGTTTAACGAAATTCTACTTCGAAAATTAGCGTAGCATCATTATTATATTCCTGTGCCTGCTACATGGAACTTGCTTGCCAATGGTTTGCTATGTCTATTCAAAAGGCCACTAAAATATCGAACCTTGGAACTTCTCCACACAGTGTACTGCAGCATCATTTTACTGATCTATCGCTCCAGTTAAATCTATGCCATACACCACGTTTATCCATAGCCAAACTTGTAAGAAGGTCAAACAAGTTAGTTACGTATTAGCATACAGTATTGGAAGAAGCTCCTCAAACTATGAACTCGGATCTGCCTGACTTCCTTGTGTCACGTGGACCATTCATCGAATTTCGTTGTTAGTCTCATGTGACTTTGAAATAGTGTATATAAAGTAGGACATTTGTGATGCTGCGTTTTTGGATGGTTTCTCTTTGTATTTACTTTAGCGCCGTCTGCAAAGAAAATAGCAATTTAAGTTAATATTGTTTTTCCGAAAATAGAACTTAGAAATTTATATTACCATTAAAATAAAAATAACTTTCATAAAGTGTAAAAATATTAGCGAATATGAGCAAATATTTTAAGGGGTAAATCAGCCTATGAAACTAAACAACGTTCCCCAAAAAAACACAGGTCGAAATATAAAAAATAATTTTGGGGCCTTGACAGCGCATACAAATTGATTTCGTCGGCTGATACGTTTTTTATAAGGTCCAAGTTTATTCCATATTTCGACTTATGTTCCTCAGTGAAAGTTGTTCAGTTTCATGGACTAGTTTACCTTAAAATATTTGCAGTTGATTTTACATCAATTAGTTAAAAAAATCGTTTCGAAACAAATAACCCTTGTTCTACTTATAATTGCGTAGAAAATATTTTTACCATCATATTGCGCAGCTATAAAATAAACTAGGAAGCAAACCATATAATAATTGCTATGACGATGTTACTAGGTATTTTCCAATGACATAATATTCTAATTACACAACAACACAATAGGTTGGTATGTCTTGTTTACAAGTTTGCATAGGACGACCTCTCGACTGTGCTTAAGCTAATGCGTGAGTATGTATTGATATAAGTAAATATACTGAAAATAAATAGGTCAATGGCTTTAGACCTGATGTTATAATGCGTGAATTTACCAGTTTAAACAAGATTCGAGGGTCATAACGATTTACAGAATGTCCAGTCCTTGTAATTGAACAACTTTCCCCAATGAACATTGGTTGAAAAAACTTTTGTACCTCCCATAAAAATGTACCGACCAAGTCATTTTTATGGGGTATTTCGACCTATGTACTTCTTTCGACCTCTTAAAATATTTGTAGTAAATTTTTTACTTCCTGTATGAAAGAAACCAATTTTTATCAGTCTATCATTAACAAAGTCAACGAACAAAGCATGAATTTAGGTATTAGTAAATCATTTTAGAACTCGTGACTACTAGGTGATTCATGCCAAACAGCATCATCATCATCTGCCTGCCCTTATCCCAATTCATTTGGGGTCGGCGCAACATGTTTTCTTCTTCCATTCATCTCTATCAGCAGTCAAATCCTCATTTATGCCCTTTTTGTTTATGTCGTCTTTTACACAATCCATCCAAACCTTTTTGGGCCGTCCTCTCCTCCTGCATCCATCCACATTCATGTTCATTACTTTCTTTAGCAAATGCTCCTCATCCCTCCTCATAACATGCCCATACCAAGAAAGACGGTTCCCTCTCATCTTATCTGTCACTGGAGCAACTTTCAAACTTCCTCTTATATACTCATTCCTTATCTTAAACAGCGCCAATTAGAAATATTTATTCTAATGAACGATTACTTTCTAGAATATACAGTAGTGATGTTATAGTGTAGTGAGGAAGAGAGATCCATAATGATGGAAATTAATACAATGAAACTTTTTCGTAACTATCAACTACCAGAAAAAGTTAGATGCGTCAAGCGTGGGTTAGAAAAATATCTTATAATATAATAAAATACAATACATAATAAAAGGATGACAACCGTTTCACGCGCGTCAATTTTTTTGTGGTAAGGCACAATAAACATTCGTTTAGCACCGTTAGGTACCTCAAAATTTGTAAATGTGCCGTGTGATGCCGGCTTAGAATAGCATCACCCCACATCCTTCCCGTGGGTGTCGTAAGAGGCGACTAAGGGACTCGAGGGTATTGGTGTATTACGATTTTAGGCGACAGGCCGACAACGTGTCACTATAGTGATACACATGTTTTCTGGAAGAACCTTGGAAAACAATCCTCAAAAATGTCAGACGTGGCGATAGTGGCTGTATTCTTACGGCAACTTTCGCTTTGCCTACCCCGCAAGGGATAGAGGCGTGATATATGTATGTAAATTTGTAAATGGTCAATGTTTTGAAGAAAGATTTTTTTTCTAATTTCAGTGCCTAGCAGCGGGCTCATCGATAATGAATCGCGAAGAAGAATCAGCAGCGATGCGTCCGCTAGCCAAAGCCTTGACGCGCAGTTTGGAAACAGTGCGCTCCTTACTCCGGGAACAGTGCCTCCGGCCCCGGGGGCTCGCACTGTCTCACAGGGACGACATGCTGCAAGAAAGCTTGAGGATATTTGACAGGTATTTACTGTTGCAGGTTTACCAGGGAAGCAGTGGTAAGCATATTTTGCACATAAAAAGTTAATATTTCTGTGTGTGATTGAGCAAGGTGGAACAGTTAATCTTTCTGTATAGACTGTGGGTTTTTCGCTCAGGGAAAAATTTCCGTAAAAATATGACGATAGGTGGTAGGGATTTTATCCGAAGTATTTTACAACAGTATAGTTTTTGCTGTTATAAAAAGAAGACATCGTACAGTCGCGCTTCTAAATTTTCTGTTTGGAAATTCAATTTAGTTTGACAAGAATATAAGGTCCTTTCTCATCGTAGATTTAAATCACTACGTCATAGTCTAAAGCTTTTTTCGTGTGTGTATGTAAGTATGCTTAAATCTTTAAAACTAAGCAACGGATTTTGATACAGTTTTTGTAATAGATAGAGTGATTCAAGAGGAAGGTTTATACTTCCCGGGAAAACAATAATTCCCACCGGAAAATTAGTTACTGTGCGGGCCGCTAGTATCACATAAAGACTCGTAAACAGACTTGACCATTTCCTATGGAAAGTCCCCTCTTAATATTTCTACTAAGGAAAAATTTTTGGAGATAGCTACTAACATATTGTTCTTTTTCTTTCAGACTGTTTGCGGAGTTCGAACTTTGCTACGTTAGCGCGATGGTGAATGTGAAAACGCCACACGAGTTCGAAGCGCAACAGTTAATATGCGTGCTGTTTTCTGAGAGTCTACGAAGGGCGCTTAAAATGAATCTTTTGACACAGGAACAGGTATGTAGTGTCATATTTTATAGCCACTAAAAACTAAAATACCCAAAACCCGTGCCTAAAACCCCACAAGAATTTATAGCTTAACAACTGATTTGTGTGCTTTTCTCTTTGAGAGTCTGCGAAGGGCGCACGAACCTTTTAATTCCGGAACGTTATTTATAAATTAGCAATTTTCAATCTAAAAGGAACCGCACTATAAGGCATTATTATCTAATTGAAAAGTATTTTATTGTCGTCGTATCTTCATGTTCTTTGTCCTTATTTTTTCGGCTAGTACTTTATTACCTTTCTGGCGTTAACCCTCTAATAACAAACATATTTAACACTACATGTTTCCTTCATCTTCCAGGTGGATTCCTACGACCCCGCGCTAATGTTCGCCGTACCTCGCCTCGCTATCGTCAGCGGGCTACTCATCTACTCCTCCGGCCCACTCAGCATAGACAAACCGCCCGAAGAAATGTCCGACATGTTTAGACCATTTAGGACACTATTGCATAAAATAAGGTCCTTGCTATGGACTTTGGATAGACGGGAATTGATGGCGTTAGAAAGACTGTTGTGTACCAATGAGGATATTTCCAATTTGTCTAGTTTGGATTTGCCGTCAGGTAAGCTGTGTATATTTTATTCTGTTTAAGACAGGCCTTTTTGGACATTGTTGCATAAAATGAGGTCGGTACTTTGGACCTTAGTTAGGTAGAAGAGATTTGGATAAATTGCTGTGTATCAATGAAGATATTTCGATTTTGTTCAGTTATGTTTTTCTAGTAATTGTCATCAATAATTAATGATTGAATGTGTGATGCCGGCTTAGCATACGTCATCACCCTTTCCTGCGGTTGTCGTATAATTTGACTATCCCCTAACGAGGTTTTTATTTGTGTTACAATTGTAGGTAATAGGCAGACTTGTCACTTCTGTGATACATACTTTTGTAAAATAGCCCAAATATTTTGTTAGACACAAACGACTCATTTCACGTCCGTTTACGTACTGCCTACCCCGAAAAAGATGTGATATGTATGTACTAATTTAATAATTATAATATTTCTATTACTTTCAGTGCCTCTGGAACATAACAACGACTCGTGTGAATACCCCGACATTGGAGAGTTTGTGTCGCGTTTCTACGCCGACCACGCGCACTGCCGGGACCTGTATACGCAACCTAGGTAATTTTTATGTTAACTCCTTTTCGTCATGTGGGAAACCGAGTCGGCAAAAGACCGGATGAACCTAGGTTTATGATTTTTATAACCAACTTTTTGTAATAGACCCCTGACATGGTTGTGTAGCGACCGTAATTTAAGTGATCATAGCTAGAATTTGGCGCCTTCCGTTTCACAAAACCACCTTTCGTACGAACATAGACATTCAGATTTGTTTCTTTTTTACTGGCTTAGTGGACTCCATTTTCAATGTGATTTTTACTACTGAACAGGCTAATTAAAAAAAAAAAAGTTTATAATATGTTGCACAGAAATTAATATTTTGCCATTCCTATTCATTGAGGCGGTTCAGCCTGCAAATTCCTAATCAAACTACAATCAATCAAATTTAATTACATTGGCGACAATACAATAACACTTAACATATCTAATGAATACATGAAAACATAAATTAGCCATGTTTTAATACTCTGATATCATAAAAACATACACACAACTTAAGACTCACACACTAACCACACTTAACTGACCACTCACTGACTCTTCTGACTCACTTACAATAACACTCACTATAAACAATGTAGTTATATATCATATTTGAAACCTTTCCAGCTCAAGCGAACCAACAATAACCGACGGCGACTACCTCCCGGACAACATAGAAGTGATGACGCCCATCATAGACGGGCTGCGTCGCCTGTCAGACGACACCGAGACAGAGACGGAGTCAGACGTCGAGCACAGGGGGGAGCGAGATAGCGTCACTACCGCGGCCAGGACTGAGGACTTGGCCAACTTGAGAAACCTCTCCACCAACGGTATGTTTTGTTTTCGACGATCTAGTGAGGCGTAAAATCGTTCTGAAAGTTAGAAAATGTTTAAAAAATAAAACGTCACACCTTTAATGTCACAGACGCAAAATGTCAAAAACAAAATAATGGCACCCTAAAATCTAGTCGTGTGTTTCTCATTTCATAATTACTTGTCATAACATAACATTTGTTTTTAATTACTATTCTAGGTCTTAACATGTTCGACCCTCTGGTAATCAACGCGGCGTCAACTTCTGACACCAGACAAATGCCTGACCACGACTTGGTCACCAGTCTGAACGAACAGGTCGGTATTTATGCATTTAAATGCCGTGTGATGCCGGCTTAGAATAGCATCACCCCACATCCTTCCCGCGGGTGTCGTAAAAGGCGACTAAGGGACTCGAGAGTATTGGTGTATTACAATTTTTAGGAGACAGGCAGACAACCTGTCACTATTACTGGTACACATGTTTTCTGAAACAACCCTGGAAAACAATCCTCAAAAATGACAGACGTGGCGATAGCGACCGTATTCTTACGGCCGTTAACGCTCTGCCTACCCCGCAAGAGATAAAGGCGTGATATATGTATGTATTCTATATTATTTGCCGTGTGATGCCGGCTTAGAATAGCATCACCCCACATCCTTCCCGCGGGTGTCGTAAGAAGCGACTAAGGGACTTGAGGGCATCCGTGTATTACAATTTTTAGGCGACAGGCTGACAACCTGTCACTATGGTGATACACATGTTTTCTGGAACAGCCTTGGAAAACAATCCTCAAAAGTGTCCGACGTGGCAATAGCGACCGTATTCTTGCGGCCGTTGGCGCTCTGCCTACCCCGCAAGGGATAAAGGCGTGATATATGTATGTATGTATGTATGTATGTATTCTATATTATAACGGCTCTTCAGTGGTTGCGCCCGCTGTTTATCGTTTTCCCGTGAGAATAAGACATTTTCTCGGCATGTTTTATACATTTACAACTTTCTCTTGAATCACTATTTCTATTTAAAAAAAGTGCTACAAAATACATTATATAAGGACGAAGAAACGCGGGATGCAAATTTGTTTTATACTTTGTACTAAACTTGGTTCTCATCAAATTACTTTACCTTTTTCAGGTTACCGAAATAGCTGACCGCCTTTCCTCAATAGCGACCAGCGATGCAGACATGTTAGAACATAGAGATTCCATACATTCCTTCTCAACCAACGATGTTCCAACCTTAATATCTACAGAGGACGAAGCCTTCGGTTTTAGCGGACCCAGGAACGAACAACTCAGTTGTATGCCCTCTACTAGTCACGGATACCTTATACCCAACGCTATAAGCCAAGAAGTCCAAGTTTTATCCCTCTCACACAATAACTCCGCCGTTTTCAACCAGGAAGAAGAAAACGTCGGCGCCATCTTGAATTCCGATCTCCCGCTGATAATTCCAGACAATATTGATACGGCTATTGTTAATACTAATATCTCCATAGCAAACGCGAATCTAAGTTCGTTGCTATGTACGAATGAAGAAATTAGGAATTTAGAAGACGGTGACAATATTAGTTTTCATTCTGCGGTTAACATAGAAAGAGATGAAGATAAAGTTAAGTTTATGCTCGGGTATGAAAGCGAGCACGAATCGCCGGTCGATTCTGGGGTCAGTACTGAAAACGCTAGTCTAGATAGATCCCCAGATTCAGACCTTAGCAAACAAATCAAAGACACACACTATATGGAACAGAACAGGGTTTTGAAAAGTCCCGACGGATGCAAAGAGACAGCGCTAGACAACTCGTTTTCAAATAACGACACTGTAAATATAAATTACGTCGAAAACGAAACGCAGAAAAACGAGGCTGGATCTTCCGAAGAAACTAGACTACAAGAATGGGGAACTAACTCCACTCAACCAGAATACAATAGCATAGAAGAAGTGATATCCGAATTGAGAAGACAGAGACAGGGCGATATGAAAATCAACTCGTTAATAGAGGAAGAAAACAGGGAGCCTTCGCAGAGTAGTTCGAAGAAAAAGAATAGGAAGACGAGTAAAACGAAACGGAAGAAGAAGTGGTCGCCGGGAATAGTGATATTGGACAATAGATCGCAGCACCAGAGCCCGTTAAGACTGAATTTGGATCATTTTGTTGATGAAAGGTAAGAAAGATCATGTCCTATATGATTTTTTGTACTATTCTAAAATATAAATATTTCTGTCTCCGGAAATAGTATTTTGTTCGAAATTTTTAGAACATCGACATCTATTGAAACTGTGATGTCCCTCGAAACTCAAATATGTGTTTATAAAAATTGAAAGTGATACATAATCGGACTGATGATTATCACACTTCCGAAATCATTGACTGAATTTATGATCTAGAAGGAATAGGCATGAGTGAATTATGTGACCAGTGAGCAATAAGCAAGTGTTTTCAAAAATTTAACACCTGAACGTTGTATTAGTAAGTAATTCAACACTGTTCGTTGAAAGCACTTGAAAGTATGTATGTTCTTTTTTACACGACTGTTAAAACTGTTTCAAAATTACACGACTGTTTAAACTACTGTATAAAAAGCTAGTTAGTACATATTTATTTGAAATCCTTATTTTCAGTGGTACTTCGTGCGGCGCGTCAGAATGTGCGGACGATGAACAAATCGCATTAGCGCTGCAAGCACAGGAACTTGCAGCCCGGCAGCAAGCCAGAGGGAAATTCAAGTAAGTTTGTGTTTCTTTCCCTCTCACAGTCACTCCTTTATCGTATATGAGGAAGAAGACTGGGCCTAAGTTGACCTCCTTGTGGAACACTTCACAAAAGTAAGCACGTCGTAGAAGATAAACTTAAATACTATTCCGTCACGCCCTTATAAATTGTTTCACGCACATTGAGTGTCCCCCATAATAATGAGTAAAATAAAAAGAAAACTTTTACTTTGGCAAATAATAAGTATAGTATATAGTATCGGAAGCGTTAGCCAGATCTAAAAATCATAAAATGGGTTTGGCCACTAAAAAGTCAGACGCGTTTTGAACGCCTATCCAGCATATTATTGAAACATGTTTTCAACACATAAATTAACATTTTTGTGTGAGCGAAAGACCTAATAGTTTTATAAAAAAAAGTTAGACGCGAGCAGAGCACATGTTAAAATAATATTTTTTTTTTAAAGAAAAAAACGCTAGACACGCTTTCAACTCCTTTTTGTTATTTTTTTGTCTTAAAGCCCTGAATATCTATAAAATCGTAATTTTCTTCCAGGTCAAGCGAAGACCTAATCCACCGCCTATTCGTCTGCATAGCGGGCGTAGCTGACCAGCTGCAGACCAACTTCGCAGCTGACCTTCGCAACATCCTCAAATCTGTCTTCCAAATGAACCAGGTAAGCTTTTGGATAGGTTTTCTGTCCAATTCCCCATACAGGGTGTAAGAGACGGTGTAACGAAAACTTTGCAGGCGTGATCAGAACATGAAACTGAACAACTTTTTCTATGGGGGCTATGTTGGTAAACATAAAAAAAATCGATCTTTCATACAAACTTCCCGATCAGCTGACTGACTTTGTATGGAAACTCGAAAAAATTTTTTCGTTACCCAACATAGCCTCCATAGAAAAAGTTGTTCAGTGTCATGGTCTGATCGCGCCTGCAAAGTTTTCGTTAAACCGTCTCTTACACCCTGAATATTATGTTAGGAAAAGTATAACTTCCTTTTAAGATCAACTTTCCCTAAGAAACATAGGTCGAAATATGAAAAAAGAATTTGGACATCGCATAGAAACTGAGTCAGCCGGTTGATACATTTTGTATGGGAGGTCCAAATGTTTTTTTTTCATATTTTTACCTGTGTTCCTTCAAGAAAGTTGTTCAGTTTCATAGGCCGGTTCATCCTTTGAAACAAAGTTAGTACTTTTCCTAACACCTGTATAATGAAACTACAGGCTACAAGTCTACAGTTAAAATTCTTAGTACATTGCGTTACTGTGTTAATAGTGGGGTCATAATTACTGTTTCTGCGTGAATTTTCCAGTATATTTATTATGATTGTCATCTTCCAGACCCCCGAAGCGCCAGAGACGCCCGACCCGCCGCCCGAAGTGGCCGACGAGAAGCCGCCCACCATTGAATATGAGGCCAGCGAGGACCAGGTCATACAGAACGGTAATAATAAATAATATCAGTCATCAGTATCTTCATCCTCACACCATAGAAAATCACTCTAAAACTTAACAAGTTTTCTCAAAGAATATATGTTGAAATATGAAGAATATGTGTGTATCCATACCATACATTGGCGTCCCCCAGGGTGCGCCACAAAGCACGATCTCCTACTTTAGCCATCCAGTCACTACCAGCGTTCCTTTTAGTCCACTCGAGAACACGCTTACTCTACCGGCCATCGGTTCTACAACAGAATAGATGTGACCAACCCACTGTCAATTCATTTTGCTACACTTTTATACAATAACTTAACATGAATAAATGTATTATGTATTGTCATTTTCCCATTACAGGCAGCTCATTCGACAGCGTCTATTCAGCCGAAGAAGTTTACGCTGACAGCACTTCAGACTCCACCCCTTCAGAACCAACCCGCCTCGCGAGGCGCAACACCGTCAACACTACCACTATAGAACAGAAGAAAGAGGAAGAAGAAAGGAGACGGAAATCCTCAGACACTAACTTACAAGCGTCTGTGTCCACTGGGGATCTCACTTACAGGTGAGTCTACTTCTATTGAGAGTATCATCATTCTCGTTGCCTTATGTTCTCTGCCGGGGTCGGCTACCTAACCTAGGGGATTTGACGTGGAACCAAATTTTCACACAGAGCGACTGCAATCTGACCTCTGCAACCCGAATGCTAACCTGGCCCGAATCCTAGGTTAACTCACATTCAAATATCATCTGAATTCTGAATACAAATTTTATTACGATGGGGGTATCATCACGATGTTTTCTTTCACCATAAGAGCAGTCGGTAAATGTACGTGAGTAAAAACATTAGTACATAGCGGGGATCGTCCTAACCACTTAGTCACCGACGCTGTTATAGAATGCTGTTATGACAGATCTCGAGTTAATTAAGATATCATACCAGATGGCATTGCGTAAGGTTGCATAATCTACTATTACTTATTGCAGGGAAGAAAGGCAGCGTTCCGCGTCGCCTGTAGAGCGCGCGCCGGAATGGGTTCCGGACATCGCCGCGCCGAACTGCATGAGGTGCACAGCAGCGTTCACAGCGTTCCGTCGCCGCCACCACTGTAGGAATTGCGGTCAGTCACGTTCCCTTTACACACAGGTGTTCCTTGGTGAGATGTACAGCGGCGTTCACAGCGTTCCTTCGTCGTCACCATTGCAAGACTTGCAGTCAGTGACGTTCCTTCACGTTCCCTTAACACACAGACGATCCTTGATGAGATGTACAGCCACATTCACAACGTTCTTTTGGCATAGCATTCTACGTATTGTTCTATCTATATCTGCTGTACATATTATAATGAAACAATGGTTGGCAGTTAGAGTGAATGACTTTATTTTTGTTTTGACAGTTCATACCTATGAACAAACAGATGTCGCTAGTAGTCACATATATTGTTATAAACTAACACCCTTACCTAACAATATAATCTATTATACTTCTGAGATGCCCATTAAATTCAAAAATTTGTAATGTTTACAACTATTTAAACTTTTAGTTAATAAATCTGCTGGCATTTCAGTAGTAGAGACATATTCAATTTTTACTTTTTTATTTGAAACACATTCTCTTACAAAATGATGCCTTATGTCAATGTGTTTAGTACGCTTATTGTGTAACAATGGATTTGAAGCCAATTTTAATGAACTCTGGTTGTCGCTGTACAAACACAATGGCATATCGGTTGACATAGTATACAATTCACCCAATAAATTCTGTAGGTAAATAGCCTCTTTACAACATTCTGATAAGGCCATGTACTCAGCTTCCGTGCTGCTAAGTGCAATAGTTTTCTGCTTTCTAGATTCATATGAAATAACTGACTCTGACATCAGAAAACAAAAGCCAGTATATGACCTTCTGTCTAAAACACAAGATGCCCAATCTGAATCAACATAGCCATGTATAGTACAATCAGACTTTTTAAACACTAAACCATAATTTATAGTTTTCTTTAGGTATTTTAATACACGTTTTAGATGCCTCCAATGAGTTTCATTGAAACTATTATTATATTCACTCAGAAAACTTACACTATATGCAATATCCGGTCTGGTAAGTACAGACAAATACATAAGGCTACCAATAAGTTGCTGATATGGATATTTGTCACTAAAACTGTTTACATCTTTCTCTAATTTCAAATGTATTTCCATTGGTGTTTCTGTTTCTGAACAATTTGACATATTAAATTTCTTGAGAATAGTCTCTACAAATTGTTTTTGGTCCACAGTAATACAATCTTGATGCACATTTATGCGCATACCTAGACACTGTTTAATCTGACCTAAGTCTTTTATTCTAAATTTAGCTACCAATTCATTTATCAATTCCTGATAAGTATCCTGACAATTATAGAACACAAAGAAGTCATCTACAAACAAAGCTATGTAAACTTTAACATTTTTATAACATTTTATAAAAAGACAAGGTTCATAGTTTGATTTTTTATAACCCAGCTTTAGTAAACAATCCTCTACTCTAGTGTACCAAGCTCTAGCTGACTGCTTGAGCCCATACGAGTAGATAGCTCGTTTTAACTTTAAAACTTTATTATTACAATTTCTAAACTCAGCACATTTAGGTTTTTGCATATACACAGTTTCATTAAGAAATCCATTTAAAAAGGCAGTAGGAACATCAAGATGACTCATACTTAGACCTAGATAAACACTTAGAGCTAACAATAGCCTAAAGGTGGAATATCTTAAAACTGGTGAAAAAGTCTCATGAAAGTCTATTCCTTGCTTCTGGGTGAAGCCCTTTGCAACGAGCCGCGCCCTGTAACGCACATTATTTGCACTGTCATATTTCTTTTTGAAAACCCACTTGCACTGAATCACTGAACCATCCTGAGGGTGGTCAACAAGTTCCCATGCATCATTTTCTTTGAACGAGTCCAATTCTTCTTGCATGCTTGCTCTCCAAAACACACTCTCCGGTCCCTTCAAAGCTTCTTCTAGTGTGATTTCTCTATCATCATATTCTTCACATTCTGCAATACATAAATTGGTTAAGCCATACCGTTCTGGTGGTCTTCTTACACGTTTTGGTTGAGTCTCACATTCATTTAATTCCACTAGGGTGACCTCTGGATCTGAAGTAGTGTCAAAGAAATTGTCACTTGAATTACTCACCGAAGAAGCCTCTGAATTTGGAATAAATGTATAATCTATTTTATTCTCTTCCTCCTCCACCTCAGTTTCTTCATCTGACACTCTTTCCTCTTCCTCTTCTGGAAGTTTACATTCTACTGGAACCTGCACCATATCTTTATTCACTGAATTTTCCATGATTACTGTATCTCGGCTGGTGATAACGCTCCTTGTTCTCTGACAGTACAGTATGTAACCTTTGATGTTCTCTGAATATCCAACCAATATATACTCTGCAGCTTTCTTGTCCCATTTTAACCTTTTTTCCTTTGGAACGTGCACCATTACCTTGCTTCCGAAAATTCGTAAATGGCTCAAATCAGGTTTCTGGCCTGTCCAGACCTCATATGGTGTCATGTTGTTCAACCCTGCTACAACTGATCTGTTCCTAATGTATACAGAGGTATTAACTGCCTCGGCCCAAAATTTCTTATCTAAATTAGCATCAAACAATAGACAGCGAGCTTTTTCTACAACGGTTCTGTTCATCCTTTCGCACAGACCATTTTGTTGTGGTGTGTAAGGATTGGTCTTTTGATGTATTATTTCGGCATTCTTCAAAAAATCATCAAATTCTGCGGAACAAAACTCCCCACCATTGTCTGTTCTTAATATTTTAATTTGTTTACCTGTCTGCTTCTCACCCATGGACCGAAATTCTTTAAAACAATTGAACACCTCACTCTTCTTTTTCATAAAATATACGTACACAAATGCCATTTTGCTGTAGTCATCCACGAACAGTACATAATATCTGGATCCACCAATGGACTGATTCTCCATTGGACCTCCACAATCTGCGTGAATCACCTCCAGCACATCCACAGTCTTGGATGTACTCTGCTGGAATGGTAGTCTGGCTTGCTTGCCTTCACAGCAGACTGTACATGACGATTTGCCAATCTCTGCTCTGTCTGGGTATGAAATTCCTTCTACAGCTCCATTTTTCATTTTGTTCATGCTATTACTGTTAATATGTCCCAAGCGACGATGCCAAGTCTCACTCGACGCTATTCCAACTGCTGCAAACGCCTGTTCTGTATTGGTTTTCAGTGTTTGTAGCTTGTACACACCATCAACTAATTCTGCTACTCCAACAATGTCATTCTGTGTATTATACACATAGCAATAGTTGCCATCTTTTGAGAACTGCACACTGTTGCCTGTCTTGTACAACTGACTTACTGAGAGCAAGTTGGTGGTAAGATCTGGTACACACAAAACCTCTGAAACTGGAACGTCATATTCTACGTCATCCACCACTGTGACAATACTCATGTCACCAGAACACAGCACTGGGACTTTTGTTTTATTAGCGATAATAATTTCACCTGTTTTTTGCTCTGTCGAAACATTCTTGAGGTTATCTTTGCATGGGGTCATGTGTGAGCTTGCCCCGCTATCAATATACCAACTCGAACTGTCGAAATTTCCAGTCAGGAAGATTGCACTGAAAGCGTGAGTTTGCTTTCTTTTCGACGTATTTTCTCCTCGATCACATTGGTTTCTATAATGTCCATAAGAGTTACACTTGAAACAGCGAATTTTCGATTTATTTGTTGTTGACATCGGTACAGACGCCATATTTTCATTCATGTCTGATCTGTCAGATAGTCTATGGTAATGGCCGCTTTTAGGGTTGCCATTTTTCAATCTGAATTTCCCTTTCGCCGCAAATGCACTCTCTGTACCGGAAGTACCACCTACCTCCGAGCACATGTCCATTAATTTCGTTTTGATAACGTCTGCACTAACCTCAATGCCTGAATGTTCTATTGCCATTATCATCGGCGCATATTTTTCCGGCAATCCAGCCAACATTAATGCTCCTATCCACTCATCTGTAATCTTGAATCCTGTTCCTTGAAGTCGCTGACCCGTTTCTACAATCTGAGTCACATATTGTGTCATTGACTCACAGTTTTCAAGCCGAATGTTGATGAGATTTCGCAGCAAACTTATCTTTCTTGTAAAGCCAGAATCGTCAAACATGTTTTTGAGCATATCCCACAAATCGTATGCTGTTGCTGCTTGTTTGATGTGAACATATAAAGACGGATCGATTGTCAATATAAGTTTCGCTTTGGCTTTAGCATCTGTTGCTTTCCGAGCCTCAGTCGGCGCCGGTGTGTCTGGTAATTTATTTGCAATGCAATCCGCCATTGCTTCGAGCACCAACATATTTTGCGCCGCAAAACACCAATCATCGTAATTTTCACGACCTTTTAACTTTGGGACGCTGGCAATATAGTTCGTCGACATTTTTATCACTAATTTAACACTGTAGCACAACTTTGAACTATTTTAATTTAAATAGTTATGAGAGAGGCCCATAACCTATAATGAAACAATGGTTGGCAGTTAGAGTGAATGACTTTATTTTTGTTTTGACAGTTCATACCTATGAACAAACAGATGTCGCTAGTAGTCACATATATTGTTATAAACTAACACATATGTGGTATTTTTTATTTCCAATTTCGTCGCATGTTTCTTTGGGAAAATTATTCAGTTTCATGAGAGGGGTATATATAAATAACAAATCTTAGGATACTGTGGGGTAAAAAACATTTTTTTTTTTCAAAGACCTTACAAAGATCATTTTTATAATTCATTTACCAATCCAAAACTAAACTCTCATTTCATTCCTTCCAGGCAAAGTGTTCTGCGCATCGTGCAGTTCTAACTCCATCCCTCTCCCGCGCTACGGCCAACTGAAGCCGGTCCGTGTGTGCGAAGAGTGCTTCCGATCTATAGCGGTCGCTTGCCGTCGCCCTCACGCCACGCAGGCTCGGTGAGACGTACTTCCAACGATCGTAGTCACACCAGATAGTTAGTAGTACCAAGGTATAACGACAGATGGCGCTGATACTGCTAATATATAATCCTAATACAAAATCTACCTAAATTCTTCCGATCTATAGCGGTCGCCCTCACGCCACGCAGGTTCGGTGAGACGTACTTCCAACGATCGTAGTCACAGTAGATAGCTAGTAGTTTCAAGGTATAACGACAGATAGCGCTGATACAAAATCTACGTAGTTCCAAAGTTTTTCAAGAGATGGCTCTGTGTGAAGAGTGCTTCCGATCTATAGCGATTGCGTGCCGTCTCTCTCACGCAACTCCGAAGAGTAGATAGTAGTTCCACAGTTGGTCGACAGATGGCTCTGTATTAAAGAAAAGTCATTGTTCAAAATTGCCGTATGTGCGAACAGATTTAGCTGTCCATTCAGACATATGCTGACAGTATGAACTACTATTTATTTACAAATTTATGTTCAGTTCCAGTTAGTTACTAGTTTTGTAACCAGTTAACGGATAAGGTAACATTCTTCACAAGTAGTTCCAATGTTGATTGATAGATGGCGCTGTTAGCAATTTTTAAACAAACGTGAACTCTGAAACACGTTGACAAAGTTTTTTTAGTTCTTAGAAGACAATTATAAAGACAGTATGGTTCTCAAGCTAAATTACTCTTTGACTAAGTTAGCCTTTTGTGAGTCACAATATTATATAAATAAAATAAATGACTGTATTTTCGTTATTATAGTTCTTTCAACATTTACCAATATACACAAATAGTTCCAAAGTTGATCCGAAGATGGCGCTATTAGAAGTTTAGTAATTTGATGATATATGCGTAAGTTACTGTTTACTTCGTTTTAGTATTATTTTGATTTCTTAGTTTTCTATAGAAGTCTGACATAATTATTTTGATCTATGAAACTTATCACATTAAGTATTGGGATGTTTTAATTTACTTTAGAGATAATATTTGGGTTTCAGTGGACCTTATGTACCTTATGTAAGATTCTGACTAGTTATAATTTTTCTTTGTTTCGTCCATATAAAAGTCTAGGTATTTGCGAAATTTTATGATTATTACTCAAGTGGTATTAGATTTGGCATATTATTACAGAAATTTAGAGCCCTCCTTAGATTGTTATAAATTTATAACTTATATAATAGTCTGTTACTAAAATATGAATATAATTGTATTTTTTGTATACTTACTTAAATTTTTCGTTTTGTGAATGCTCGCACATATTAAATCTACACTATGTATTAAATTCAGCTCTATAGTAATTACTTTATTGTCGTTTTAAGAACCCGCCCTCTCATTTTACTCGAAATAAAAGACAGAGAGGGCCTATGTATACAAGTTTCTTCTATCTACCTGTGTTTTTTTATAGATAGTCAATTGTCATTTTGGCTTTATATGCAAATGCTAAATAGTGATGCGCCAATCATCTGTCATGTTCAGTGCATAATAAAAGATAACTATTACGTCGATCTATGGAAAAGAATTGCTGAGATTTCACATTATTCGCACGAGTGTCATGTACTGAGAACCAAAAGAAATAGATAAAAAAATGAGAATTCCATTTAGTTAGTTCAAGTTCTTTATTCGCAACAATGTACATTGTGTTCGAAATTCTTACAATAAATAAATAACATTTCATACAATTTATACATTTATAACGACTAACAACAGTTACCGGTACTGGCACATGACTATTTAATATTTGCAAAAAAAAAAACGGCTGCCCAAAATGTCAATATACAATCTTTAAAAAAAAACACAGTTTAGTGTCTCGCTTCGCCTGCAAGGTATACAGGCGTGAACGTGTGTGAACATTCATAAATCTAAGGTCCAACGCTGCGTCCAAATTGCAGACTCGCGCGTACTTCACTCACTTCATGTGAATCCTTTGTAGTAAAGTGAACCACGCGCGGGATTCTAAATGCTCGACGCAGCGTTCGCCCTAAAATTCTATTGGGAGTTATTTGTTAAAGTTTTGATAA
Source organism: Keiferia lycopersicella (assembly GCA_029255805.1). Taxonomy (NCBI): domain Eukaryota; kingdom Metazoa; phylum Arthropoda; class Insecta; order Lepidoptera; family Gelechiidae; genus Keiferia; species Keiferia lycopersicella. The sequence goes on from JARACZ010000028.1 coordinate 4,873,778, forward strand.
TATAGCTCTCTAACTATTAACTATGTTTACATTTACATGTTTGTCTAACGTTAAAAACCGCGGTATAGAGTAATTTGAATAATCTTGTTATATTAGTAAAAATAATCAACTTCCAGTCCAAATAATACAAAAAGATACTATTTGTAAAGCAGATGTCGTTAACATATCCTATACCTACCTACTTTATTGCTTAATGCTCTGTACCTTCATAAAATGACAAGATAAAGTCACTTGCGCCTCTCTTAAATCGAGTTTCCATAGAAAAGCAGTATAAGCTGTTTGAGAATATTTTTATATGTCTTTCTCGTTTACCTACATTGTGTTGAAAGAGTTGTTCAGTTTCTTGTCGCGCGCTCCGCTACTAGTGAAAAGACGATAATACCGTGTATTTATCCGTTAAACAAAAGCAGCTTACTCCAATATATTACCACTAGCGTACATTTTACACATTTAATTTTGACGTATGTATGTACTATTAGATTGTGTATTTTTTATAGCGGTTCGGAGTATGACACCCATGCTTTGTGTTCTAAGCTATTACTGATATTATATATATTTTTGTATCGAAGCAAAAGAAAATAAAATTTGTTCTGTAACCACGTATGTTTTTTAAATCGAAAAATCAAATATTAAAGTAAAGCAAGTGACTCATCCTAGCCCCAAAGTTATGTTATGATAATATTATGCATACTACTTACATAGAAGTTTCAAATAAAACTATTTTTAAGATAACATAACGAATGTTTATATTTTAAAAGTTAAATACACCTTATACCTATCTTATGATAATAATAAAAATATTCTATATAATAAAAATAAAAAAGATTCCATAATTTTTATATTCAAAGGTGTTAGACTAGGTAAAGTTATTATTGTATAAGTGTATAAAAATAATAAAATCTATGTAAATTTTGTAAAGGTTTATTTTAGTCCAATTATCTGCTTTAGTATGTTGATAGATTAGCCTTTTGTATTATAGTTATATTAGTATACAGAGTGTTCATTTGGTGGCAAATTGGGGAACTAATGGCGCCACTCTCGACTGTCTCTTTTCTGTGATTGGCCGAGAATGTGTCAATGTCAAAGTTCAGATAATTTTTATTGGTGCGTTTAGGCACAGTGATTCCTGCTGCCATCTACAGCAAGCTTTGAGTATTCCTCCCCATTCCGGAAATAGCCTTCTGATAATAGAATAGATTGCTAAAAGTTTGTACAGTGTATTGTAATTTAGTTTTTTTCTTTATCTCGTGACTACGCTACGAAACCTCGACTTTAAATTGAAGTTTTGACCATAAAGGCGCGTATATATTACGATTAATTTGGATTATTTCTCATTGTAGCGAAACACACAAAAACTTTGTTGTTGTCAATATCGCGCAACAAATGTTGGCAAATGAACCCTAATGTGTACGCAGCTTATTATAGTGTTTAGTACAAAACTGTTTTCGATTTTTTTCCTCGTCTTATCGGCGTAAGTACTACCTTACGGGTTTTACCAATAAAAAGTTAGACGAGTGTTGAAGATGTGTCTAGCGTTTTTTTAAACACGAGTTTGACTGTCTGCTAACTTTTTTATGATTAGTAATCCTAGTGTCTGATATGAAACTGTGAAACTAAAAACGTTGAATAAAGGAAGTAAAACACTTTAAAATGAACACTCTGTATACGATTCTGACGTCACTAATTTGCAGACCATTATGCGTGATATGATGATAGTACTGTGCAGTTTTTGTTCGTGTAAATAAATATATTATTAGACGATAAGTTGACTTTTTATTTCAAAATAGACTTGCACTTTTCGGTGCTCTTACCCAACAAACAACATATCAATATCAACCCATCATACCAGTTTTCATTATGTCATTTTGAATAGGTGTATTCATAGGTATTTACTACAAATATTTAAATAGGTGTACCCGCAACTTTACCCAAAACATAGGAACATTCTAAGCCAGTACAGCAAAGAATAAACTTACCTACATCAGATAATAATTTATTTTGTTTTATTGGAGAATAGGTACACGGTACAATAGCGTATACAAAATCTCACATATGTTTTTAAAATAGATCAACTGTAACCAACCATAAACGTTATTCGCTGAGACAATGATGTGGATATAACAGGTAATTTGAAAAAATAAAAATTAAATGGGTGTTTCATAGAAAATTTCATATCTACTCAGCAAAGATGTACCTATAGCAATTTTTTTGTGATTTTGCAGGTGGCCCCACAGCTGTTTCTCTGTGTTCTAATTATGTGCTACATAAGTGCAACTAAGCCGATTGTGACTTAGTTCCCATTTCGCTCTCCTACTGGTATGTGTCTTATACAGGGTGTGAATTTAAATGCGTCAATGCGTGTCAAAGCAAGAAAATTTCGGTTTTGCTTTTAAAATAGCTCAAAAATGTCTATATATCAGCCTAGGTCACCTAGGTGCCTCTTAATAGTCTAAGCTAAATATTGAATACGACTAAAGTGTTTGTTTTTTTTACTTTTTGAGAGTATTGTTACACGACATAAATGTAAAAAAAAAACTTTTTTTAAATAAAATATTGCCTTTTCAAAACTTTGGCTGGGTCAAAAAATCTTGATTTCTAAGAACCTTATGGGTATCCTGTATCATTATTCTGTTTAGTTTGTACTATCGCCTGCACATCCACCTACCATTCAAACGATAATTTTATACTGGTTTTTCTTAGTATTCGTATGAAACCAGTATAAATTGGTCCCTTCAATGGGTAAATTGATGTGCGATTGATAGTACGCGCAGGCTACGCTATGGCACTAGTAATTTAGATTAGCGCTCAACCGTGCGGCCTAGTGCAAGAGGCTTAGAGCTATGTTTGTATGTGTATGTCCTAAGGCGATTTTCAACGGGAAATGTTGTACGAATGGTTTCGTGTCGTTTTATTGTTTTATGTTGTCAAGAGTAAGGAATGTTTTTATTTTGATTTGACCACTTTGTTGTAGTAGGTACTGTATTTTACTTTTGAAATTGATGTGCCTACTTGTTGAGATATTTCAGGCATGAGCTAATTCAGTTTGAAAATTTTCTTTTTTTAAATCAGAATCACCCTTTTGAGGCGGTTAGGTTTTACATTTTTAGATCCAGTATTGTATAATGAAGAAGACCTAAATAATGACACGTGACTATTTAATCAAAATTTTTTCATTTCGTTTTTCAGATGTACATAATTCTTCGTTTCGAAGAATAAAAGACGGTAAAGCTGTAGACGTATCTATGCGATATATGGTACGTAATACCAAGCATGAATTCAGAAAGAAAGAAGAAGAACATACTACTTAATTATAGTTTCTTGTAATAGGTTGTCTATGAGGAATTGTTACCATGTCAATGAGTACTTACTAAAAAAATACCGGGTGTAAGAGACGGCATGCACAGCTGTTGATATTTATGATTTTGTAAATCTGTTTGTCCGAATAGATAGAAAGCTGGTTCAATACTTCAGTGAGCACATTTAGTCGTCGTTCCCGGTAGCTGTCTACAGTAACTTGACGGCACCAGTTGTTACAAAAACCGTTTCCCTTAGGAGTAGTTAGTAGTTAAAAAACTTGAGACACCAGGGTTCATTAAGTCATACGTCGGTTTAGTGCCAAACATATTTTAGATACCCATCCCATCCTCAGGTGTACCTAACAAAAGCAGAGAAGTCAGAAACGAAATACGACGCGTGGATCTGCGGGGGGTCCATAGTGAGTCCAGATTTCATAGTCAGCTCTGCAGCATGCGTGCAAGACGTGAAATATATGTACGCAATAGCCGGCTATGACAAATACGTCAACATCAAAGACATGGACAGTGATGAGTGTATCAAGCATTCTAAGAAGAAAGTGGTGCTCACGTGTACTCCGAAAAGTGAGTCGTTATCAACATCAACATCCACAACAGTCCACTGCTGGGCGTCCAAGAATCCCAGTCTATTAGGCACCAGTGATACCACGCTTAGTAGGCGGGCTGGCATTATTCACGAGGAGCGCTGCTGTCTATTCCGTGGATTCATTAGTTGTTTTTACGACGACACTCATAGGCAGAACAGAGATAGGGTATTGCTGTTGTGCTTGGGCTAAGCGGATACCACACGGCAGTCTGTTTTTTTTTTATTTTTTCATCAGTAGGTAAACTCGCAAAACTATTCTAGCTATCAATCTGAAAACACAAGTACCTAGGTAATCATTTTTTTTCTATTTTTAAAATTGTGATTAATGTTTCTCAATTTTCTAGCATACGACTTCGAATACCACAAGATAGAGAAATGGGCAAACGTGGATATAGCGCTTCTAAAAGTCGAATCGCCATACGATTTCTCAGCATCCGCCCCCCTTCAAGGTATATTTTTTTAATTCTTTTTTATATGTCGCTTGACTTGTCCAAAGGCAGGCGTGAATGATTGAGAATATGTAGGTTTTTCTTATAAATTTATTATTATTTATAGTTTAAATAATAGTTATTAGAAAGGTACGTTTTGAGTTATGTTTCGACCGACCGTAGAGTCGCTCCGAAATAAATTCATAAACAGCAGAAATTCTGTGTTGCCCATTGTTCGCCTTTTTCGAAAAAATTAACCTCAAGTTTGTATTTTGGTTTTTTGATAAAATAAGGATAATTTTATTTTGTTTTTTAGGTTGCTCGTATGTGCCGGACAAGATTGAGATCAACTATGAACCGAAGTACCAAACACCGGGCACTGACGCTATGATACTCGGTTGGGGGCATAGGGAAAAATGGCGGCAAGTAAGAAAAATATTTCTTGTGATACTGGCTTGAAACAATTCTACCCTCGGTTAGTGTCGTAAAAAGCGACTAAGGAATTGAATCATCCCTTAATGGAACGGGTAGAAGCGAAATGATTCCCGTTAATGTATTTTGCACATGTGTCATAATGGCAATGTGTCATAATAGCAATGTGTCATGATGGGAATGGTCTCTATTGGAATGTGTCTCTATGGGAATGTGCCTCGATGGAAACAAACCATTGTGGGATTGTGGCTGGTCTTTCAGCTTGTGCCGCTAGCTTAGACTACCTAGACTAGCGTATCCAGTTTTCTAGATTCTAGATTTTGGACATCCCATTCTACTAATCAGCCTACAATCAAACAACGAACCTGAAGGGTACAACAGGTGTAAAAAAAGATTACTTGCACTTTTTTTTCTGGTTGCCACAACTAACTAGGCGAAAGTCAAATTGTCACCATCATATTTTCAGAAAGGTGACACAACCGACCTCAACGAAAAGATGTTACAATACAGTCCGATTCTTATAATGGACAAAAACGAGTGCAAGCAGAAGTATAGTGAAGATAATAAAGAGATACTGCCCTTGATAGATAAGTACATGATTTGTGCCCAGAACGCAGGTAATATTGACGATAAAGGGCAACTTATTACGCGGTCTCAACTTGTTGATGGATGCCAACCTGGTGCTTTGAGGATTGCTGGTATAGTAAGTATCATCACATCAGCTTATATATGTCTAGCGTAAGCTAAGAAATAGGCACGATTTCCCGTTTTCGCCATCGAATTGCTACCTACCTTCTTTAAGTCATCGGTCAGTCTGGTCGGAGGGTGTCCAACGCTATGCCGAGTAGGCTTAGTATCATAATTTGTTAAGTTTTGCAGCCGTTGTTGACGGTCTGGCTAACTAGCAAATATAATAACCTCGTAACGCTCAAATATGTTGAAGTGTTTTTCTGATAGCGGTCTACATGTATTTTATAAAAAGAAGTCTAAAAACTAAAACCCGACTACTGAGATTTCGCGCTCTAAAAAGTAAGAAACAAGAAATCTGAAATAATAACTACTCACGATTGAATGTGTTTTTCGTCTCCAAAATTCATACAAAGTAAACAGCTATTATAATTTATTTTCATGGCAGTTTAATATAAAGTTCATAGCGGTTTTCAGGTGAAAGCTGTGGTCGTTTGCCACGTTGCCTTATTTATTTTATAAACTAGATAGTACTAGAACACGTGGCAAACGACCACAGCTATCACCTGAAAACCGCTATGAACTTTATATTAAACTGCCATGAAAATAAATTATAATAGCTGTTTACTTTGTATGAATTTTGGAGACGAAAAACACATTCAATCGTGAGTAGTTATTATTTCAGATTTCTTGTTTCTTACTTTTTAGAGCGCGAAATCTCAGTAGTCGGGTTTTAGTTTTTAGACTTCTTTTTATTTTAATTATTTTGGGGTTGTAAACTTAAATTTTCACGATTGTTTGTTGGAAGATGTAGGTAGGTACGAGTTTAAACTGTATTATGATTTTGTTAGGTGTATATAAAATATGCTAGTAACGACCCCCCCTGGTGATTTCATTACCAAAACAAATGTTTCAGTTTCTTTACTCAACCCCCCGTGTCGATGCTTGCAGCTGGTTTCATCACCAAAAAAGATGTCTCCGTTTCTTTTTCTGCGAGGGGGGAAAGCCCCCCTCAACCCTCAGGGTCGATGCTTGCTGTTGGTTTCGTTACCAAAACAGATGTTTTCATTTATTATTTTAGCTACGTATAAAATTTAATATGAATTTATGAAGCGTTAAAACGACAAGTTCTAAGAAAAATGCACAAATATCTGCTTTTAGAATATTAGTTGTAGAATCTTTTATGTACATACATAGATGTACCTATCTATACATACATACATATAAACACATATCACTCCTTTATCCCGCTTTCGCTCTGCCTACCTATCTATGTACGCGTTAAATTAATTTATATGTAATAATTCGCGGTACCTTCAACTTGGATCCCATTACATGAGATGAAAAATATGACAGTTCGTTTGATATCCAACACGACATAAACCTTATTCATACATATTTAACATGCAGTAGCAGTACGTATTGTGACTTAAACGTCAATTTTGGTGCAGCTACTCAATTGAGTAAGTCAAAAGTCTCAGACAACAGATGTCGCTGTTAGTTTTCCTAAAACGCGAATTGGCTTAATAGCACTACCTTTTTCAAAAATTTTGGAAAGTGCGTGTTCCCCTAAAAATAAGAAATTTAACCGCAGTAAAGAGCAGCCTATGTTTTATTCTAGACATTATTTCATCTTTGTACAAAGTATCATTTGAATCTATTCAGCCGTTTTAGCGCCAAGTCCTAACAAACACATATCCGCGTTTATAAATTATATAAGGAATTAGGAATTAGGATTAGGATTAGTAGGATCTCTTATGTACCTACCTATCTATGCGTTAAATTAACTTAAATGTGATAATTGTCGCGGTACTTTTCTACTTCGATCCCATTAAATATGATGAAAAATATGTCAGATCTGAGCCTAAGGAGCAGTTCTTTCTTACCATAGCTTATACACAGATATTTAGCGTATGTAGTGCTATCACGTTTTGTCTGCCTTCCGTTTTCATCATCAGATCAGCTCCACGAGTATGGCACATACCGACACCACACCGATACCGATACCAATGTACCTGCTGCTTGTAGAAAGTGGTTGAATTTTTTTGACATAAGGGCTCATTGAGGACCAATGTGGCGCAGTGGTTGTACGATTGCCTTTGACGCAGAAGGTTCCGGGTTCGATTCTCGGTGGGTCACTCACAAAGTTGATATTTAACACTTTGTGAATTTGTTCCCAGTCTGGTTAGGACATTGCAGGCTGAACCACCCGATTGTCCGTAAGAAAGATGGTTCCGTGTTTCGGATGGCACGTTAAGCCGTTGGTCCAGGTTGTTGTCTATGATCACTTTAGACGGCGGTCGTTACACAACCATGTCAGAACCCTGCTACTTGCGGTTGAAAAATTCCGACACTAGGGTTCATCGGATCGTTGGACGACTCGGTGTCCCACACGAAAAAAGAAATTGAATCGTTAGACGGCTCGGCGTCCTACACGAGAAGAGAGAAAGAGAAAAACCGATGTACCAATTTCATACTAAATTGACATTGCGTAAATGCAAGAAAGTTTCAAACTTTCACCTACATTATACAGCGTGTAACGGAAAGGGGGTATCAAGCCGAAGTGCACCAACTCTGGTATTGACTAAGAACAAAATAGCAAAATCTTAAACTTCTAAGTTGACGTTTTAATGAACAAAACCTTATTGAAATCCAGGTCCAGATGTTACAAAATTTGACTTTGCACAACACTAGTGAGCTATCAGCTGTTTTGGGGTCAACCACCTCAGACCACCTCTTTCGAAATAGTTCCCACCTCCTTTTCTTCGACCTGTGCTCCTGGTAATCTAATAAATCACATTTGGTTCCGGATACCAACTCGGCCTATTGTTTTATTTTGTATTTGTAGGGGAAATGTCGTGACAGATAATAAAAAATTACGCTGCCTCACGCGATAATCGAGAAACAATATCATTTACATTTTTTTTTTCAATAAATCATGAATTTTTTAAAAGAAAGTAACTGTAGATTTCTTTAAATTGTCTGCAACAAAATGAACCCTAAAAGGGCGTGGTCTAGTTATCCTACAAGTGCGTATTTGTATTTCATAGAAATGGTTCCGGATTAGAATTACCCATAGAGTGCAATAAGACTGAGCGTTCAGGAAAACGACAGCAGCGTGACCGGTAAATGTAATTGTGATGCGCTTGCCAACCCACTTTTCAAGCCCGGTGAATATGGCAAACGCTCCTGATAAGGGGGCCATTGTCCAACCGTCTAAGGCCCCGGTCTCGGATATTGCGGGCAGCGGCCTCTCGGGTCGCTTTTTTTTCTAGGGAGTGCGCCGCTCATTGCCCACTCCCGCGCCGCTGTTGTTTCCGTACCGGTCCATTTGAATGTATGCAAAAGATTCTGCCGCTGCCGCCCCGCTGCTGCCCGCAAAATTCGAGACTGAGGCCTAAGGGATTGAATCCGTGATCCTTACTTGAATATTATTCAACGCTACCGAAAATCGTATTTTTTAAATCGTTCGCGCTCGTAAGTATCAAAACTCACGGGTTTCATAATCGATAGATGAATGCGTGCACGCATAAATTTAATAATACACTACATCACTTGAAATAAAATTCGGCACGCATTAATTCCATTCCACGGTCGATTTCTACACAAATACCCCTAGGAAATAAATTATTACACTGAAAATCCGATTGGCAGTACCAGGAGTACATAAGTATGAAAGAGGTCAAAGCTGTGTCATGTATCAATTTCAAAATTTAACCCTAATTTATTGGCCCCGCCCGTTGTCCAATAATAATAATAACATCAAATCAATAACCAATAAGGATCAACCACTAAAATGGCCGACCATAGTGGTACCATCCCTTAGGTAGGGGCTAGGGGTGTCAAAAAACCTAAACGATAGCGTTTAATGATTTTCCTTAAAATAATGATGGGTATTTTATTTTTTATCATCACAACGCTTGGTTCCTTCTTGATGGGAAGGATAAGGATTCAATAACCAGTGTGTTCCTTAGGTAAAGCAAACTAGGTAGTTCGATATTACAGGCACGGAAAGAATCTGATTGCCCGCAAATTATGATAAATTTTTGTTTCGAAACGCACTTCTTTGACTATCCTCAGGCATTTAACTCGATACGTACTACTTATCAGATAGTAGATTGCAATCATTAACGTGTCTTCCGAAGCACGGATTCCAATAATTTAAAAAAATCATATTATCCAGCCTATTATGCCCTTATCATACATACATACACATATCACGCCTTTATCCCTTGCGGGGTAGGCAGAGCGTTAACGGCCGTAAGAATACGGTCGCTATCGCCACGTCTGACATTTTTGAGGATTGTTTTCCAAGGTTGTTTCAGAAAACATGTGTATCACACAATAATATCCCACAATGACTAACAAAGTACCTATGTATTATTTCAGATATTGGATATTCGATGGGTAGTTGTTCATCTTTGATAAACTCGGGATCCAGCGTAATTTTTACGCCAAACGTTTTGAATAAATGCCAACTATTTTACTGAAGTGTTCGTTGACCGATGTGGCGCAATGGTACTTAGCACGACTGCCTGTGACGCAGCAAGCTTCGGGTTCAATTATCACTTTGTGAATTTGTTCTCAGTTTAGGACATTGCGATTAGAACCACTCGATTTTCCGTAAGAAAGATGGGTCCGTGTTTTGGATGGCAAGTTAAGGCTAAACGCTCCCTTACGCGGATTCCCGCGCGGCGGTTTGACAGCCCCCCCTTTATTATCAGTCCGAATTTATAAGGCGCATAGTAGCTGTAATATGGCAAGGGTGTCATCGTGTACGTACGGGTAAACAGGCACGCGCCCGCGCCGCGGTTTGTCGAATTCGCCGCTCGCGCGTGAGCGAGTTTTGGGCCTAAACCGTGTAGGTCTCGGTTGCTATCTATGATTACTTAGACGGCAGTCCTTACACAACCACCACGTTAGAAGTCTGCTACTTGTAGAAGGCAGTTGAAAAATTCTGACACTAGAGTTTATTGGGTTGTTGGACGACTTGGTGTCCCACACGAAGAGAGAGACTGACATATTAATAATCATTAAAGGTTATTCTAAAATGAATCACGTAACTTTTGATTTATTTTGCAAGTATCAGTAAATGTGACAGCCCTACCGGGAGCGGGAATCCCTGCGGTCACTTTCTTTCGGGACTAGTTGGTGGGGGCTGGTAGGCAGGACCAAATGAGTTGCCAGTACTTTAGTATTGGAGCAAAATGCGTATTTTTTTTTGTTCATAATTGTTGTCTAATTCTGTGACATATGGCAGAACAAAAATTTTGTGTGGCGTATGTACTTAATGGTGTTTAGGTATGTGAATTTCGATAAAATTACCATACATACACATACACATATCACGACCTTGCGGGGTAGTCAGAGCGTTTGCGGCCGTTGTAATACGGTTAATATTAAATAGGTAAAAAAATATGTGAAAATGACAAACTATTTTTTTAAATCGTCTAGACCGTTCTGGCAACACCTAGGTCCTTAAGTTTCTTTAGTTCATCTGCTGCGGCGTAAACTAGTGTACCTAATTGTAAAGTTAAAATAATCTGTGTCGTGCGTGACGTCTTTGAGTAATGCAGAATATTATGAGATGATTCTGTGCGTCGGTGCCACTCACGGCAACTTGAGTGCAGCACGGGAGCTCTCTCGTGAGCGATTCTTTGAAGGAAGACGAGCTGCTGAAGCAAGGCATCTGCCTTTATTGCGGTGCTTAAGGCGCATGGTGAATCGTCTGTATTCGACGGGTTCGTTTCACGCGACAACTGCGTCTGGCCGCACTACGACCCGAGATCCGAATTTTGAAGAAGCCGTACTGGAGCACTTCGAAGAGAACCCGCGGACCAGCACGCAACGTGGTGCCGAGGTGTTGGGGGCTGCGAACCACATACAAGTGTCGAGAATGTTCCACGAATCTGGACAGCACCCTTATCACTTCGCAGGACCAGGACGCAGGAGCTGATTCCTGCTATCTGCCGCGTGTGACATAGCCACGCGCCGCCGCAGATCACTTTGTGCGCCGCCGCCGCCGCCGCGCCGACACCTTTGAAGATGCCGCCGCGGCCCGCGACCCGCGCTTCCCCGCGCCTCCCGCGCAGTGCTATAATGCGAATAAAGTGCGAGCGTCAGGTACCAGGCGCCCAGGACGCGTAGAAAGTGTAATGGGCGGTGCTAGTGATAGTGCTATGGGAATGAAATAAAGATCAGTGACCTCAATAGTGTTGTGCCACATTTGTTTACATGCAAATACTTTAAAATCGTATGCTGGATTTTTTTTTCAATGTGTTACAAAGTTGGGTATATTGGATTGAAATTTTGCATAACTGATCTACGAAAGGTATAGTTAATTTTCACTTCGGCTTGATACCCCCTTTCCGTTACACCCTGTATATATTTTTGAAATGTGCTATTTAAGCCCTTTTGTTTGATACCCAACACGATACCACTTGAAGAAAAAAAATTTTTTGTTCGTATCTTTATGCACGCTAGAGGGCGCCATGCTCACTTTATTGTGACATGACATAGCCTATAACCATCGGACTGTTCAGACGCTTCTATTGACACCTCATTTGTCAAATTCTGATAAGTAGATTCGTAGCTAGGAGGGAACAAAGGAATTATTGCCACATACATACATACATTCCGGTCAAAATCATAACCCTCCTTTTTGCTTTGCTGTAGTCGGGTAAAAAGACATGATCCTTGAAAGTAATAAGTATCCTGGAATAAACCTATTTGGTATACAGCTGTACGGCTGCATTTTAATGTAATGTTTGCATAAGCCTGGGTCTGATCCTTTTGATACATATCCAATAAAAACCATGACGATCCTCTTTTTTTCAGTGCGAACCAATACATCAAAAATCGCAAAAGAGACCTATGCAGCTCAGACCGTTATTAAGATTTCGTGCAAATGATGAAAACTCAGGACCACCTGAACCAGAAACAATAGCATTACCACGTGAAACAGCACCAATAATGACATCAGAGGCAGCACCAATTCAACCGGCACCAAAACCAGCACCAATCCCGTCACCACCACAGAATCAAAATAGCAATCAAAAGGATGCGAATGATGACAGTTTAAGTTTTGCGGATCTCATGTCTTTCCGAAGAACCGGGACGAATGAAACAACATTTAAACATACACGGAGAGCTGGTATTTGCCAGGTATTTTCCAGGGCCAGTTCCAAGACCTTTGTCTATACCTGAGTATAAGAAAGATAGGGCTCATCGAGTACCCGAAAAGACCGGTGATCTGTTCCTTCTTCTTATTCTCTTCTTTTTTCAACCTAGCAAGCTCGGTAGCATGGTTCTAAGTTATCATGGACCAGGACCGATGGCATAACATGCCCTCCGAAGCGCGGAACCATCATTCTTTTCGGGCAGTCAGGTGGTTCAGACTGCAATGCGCCGGGGGACATGGCAATCCTTAAATAGACTCCGCATAGCAGTGTAGAAAATCGACAGAAATGGGGATTTTAAGTTACGATAAACGTCGAGCTGTTGAATGATACTTAATTTCAACTCCTTTTCCAGAATGACCACGGTGGTCCCCTGGTAACATGGGTTGGTAAGCACGAGCGTCTCATAGGCGTCGCCTCAGTATTTCGTCTCGATGATCAGTTTACATGTATCGGCCCATACTTGTTCACTAGTACCCAATGTAACGGTGCATTCCTTGATTGTGTCATCAACCATGCCGATGCAATGAAATTGTCTGATCCGCAGAAAGGGTAAGGATATAATCTTCATGGGTACGGAATCCTTAAAATTACCTGAGCGTTTTTTAACCTGAATTCCCAAGCGTTGTCACCATCAGACTAGCCTCAACAGACCACTGCTTAGCATGAGCTATTGAGGAATATATTTACCATACGTTCGCTAAGGCAGCTTGGACTTTAAACCGTCCTCATACGCATCATACTGACATTGGCCGTTCGAGTGTCTAACCGGACGAAAGCTTGACTGTACCAATACTGTACAATATTTGGCAACCACATTTCGAGATAATGGGGGAGGATCGTGCAACCAAGAGAGCATACCTGAGTAAACCACATGACAACGTCCAGTTGGACTTCCTAGGTATCGCTGGATTGACGAAGTCCAAAAAGATCTGGGAGCGCTTACCATAGCCGCATGGCGACAAGCTGCTCAGAACAGGGAAGAATGGCAAATCTAGTGTCGGAGGCCAAGATCCACTTTGGGTCGTTGAGTCAGTGAAGTAAGTAAGTATTTGGCAAGCTGACGTTGCTGCCCATTGTCCAGATTTATCCCCTGGGAGCCCTCTGATACTATGGGAAATGGGATGACGCTATTCTAAGCTACCTAATGGAGAGGCCATTAGGTAAAACGTAACAAATGATTGTTTTTCAGTAACATTTGTCAGCTGCCGCCAATAGAACGAGGGTTTGACATTGTTGAGAGAAGGATTTCGTGGAGTAGCCATCCAGATGGGTCAGTATATCTTGGTACTTCATGTTTAATGTTTTTTTTACTTCAGGGTGTAGAGTCTGCCACGAAACCAACAGGCCCAAAGGCAATGCGTTGTCTTTGTCACCCAAAAAGACTGTTGAAAGGCTCTTATGAACAATGGGCCCTGATTCTCAACTGTAGGTCATTGGCGTGGTGTACAATAGACTAGATGACTGGCAGGTCAAATGAGAAAATATATTCTGTATGAAAATACTTCGTTGAGTGATTCTCGCATTTGATCCGGATTTGGCCATTTTTCAAAAAAAAACTTTTTCGCTATTAGGGCTACAATTTTTATAAATGTGATACGCATTTGCCTTTTTAATAAGATTTTTTGAAAGGCACTCATGTGGGATAATTATAAATAAAGTTATGTAAGGGATGGTAATGAATCCAAGGATGGAAATGAAAAGTACATGGATGATAATGAAATATGACCCCACCTCTACCTCACTGACTCGACTACTGAGGATATGTTCAGCTCCCACGGTCAGGCTAATGCTTCCTAACATATCTTACGCCTCCACTGCAGCCCCTGGACATCATCCCTGCGCCTCTGGACCTATGTCTGGTTGGTTATTCATAACAATGTCTGCTTGGTTATGTTGCGTGTGCAGGCATCAAATTAGTATGAAAACAAATAAATCGAAAGTTATTTATATCCGAAAAGGTCACTAATAAAAATAAAAAATGTGGCAGGATCGATATTTGGTACAAGTCTTTTCAAAAATTAGTTATCGAACTTTAGATAGGTAAAATCTCATTTCCATCCGTGTGATATTCAGTTCATCTTACACTAAAATAATCGTATCAAGTCATTTATACGATAAACTTCAAAATGTTTTCCTGTTTTCCGATCACCAATGAAGATAGCTTATGCACAGTAAATAGTTCAAGCAATAATACTGAATGAAACCTAGAGAGAATCAACATTATATTTTTGTCACACGAAATCCTTCATTTCCGTCCGCGAGAGTTTTATCCTTAAAAAAGCCTGCTAAAGACGTTGCATTCTCTCTTCCTTGCAAGTCAGCCAAACCATCTGACTGGAGGTGGCTCCGTGAAAACGTTCGTAGAAAGTTAAATTATGGTTCTCGCACTTAAATTTTGGTTTTGTCACAGGTGAGAAGTCATTACCATCCAGTGATTATTATATTAATTGTTCTCTTTTAATGTTTTCTTTCTATATATAACAATAGCATTTCGTTATACTTTTATCCATTTCGTATCATAACTTTGAGACATCTAGGTATCGTGAGAATTTGAAAAAAAAAACTGTCGAAACCTCATTTCCATCCTACTCATTTCCGTCCATTTTGGCCCAATTTGGACGGATGGTAATGAGCAAATATGAAGAAAATTGCTTTTTTAAATATCATTTTCATATTTCTACCCATATTTGTTACGAAAAATTATTTAGTTTCAACTTTTATACCTAGAATTTTTATGAATAACCAAGCAGACATTGTTATGAATAACCAAGCAGACATAGTCCGGAGGCACAGGGATGATGTCCAGGGGCTGCAGTGGAGGCGTAAGATATGTTAGGAAGCATTAGCCTGACCGTAGGAACTGGACATCTCCTCAGTAGTGGAGTCAGTGAGGTAGAGGTGGGGTCATATTTCATTATCATCCATGTACTTTTCATTTCCATCCTTGGCTCCATTACCATCCTTTACATAACTTGATTGAAAATTATCCCACATGAGTGCCTTTCGAAAAATATTATTAAAAAGGCAAATACGTATCACATTTATAAAATTGTAGCCCTAAAAAAGAAATTGTTTTTGAAAAATGGCCAAATCCGGACCAAATGCGAGAATCACTCATTTATGTTATGTTAACTAGTGTTCAATGAAGTAGTAATTTTAGTCATTTTTATTGTTCCAGTCCTGCTGAAAATGAGCTCGGAGAAGATTTGTTCGAAAGGCCAGTGATACCGTTAAGATTATTAGGTTTTAAAAACACATAGCTGAAAATATTTGAAGAATTTTTATACCTTATTAACAAAATTTGTGCTTGCCCATGCTAGCCCGAGTCATTTTATGTGGTAGGTCTATATTTTTATCATATTCTACCTGACATTCTTCGAAGAAAGTTGTTTAATTTCATACTGGTCCACCATTTGACATATTCTTGCTTACAACAAAATGTAATTATATTAGCCTATAGTGTCCCACTGCTGGGCAAAGGCCTCCCCTCTCTCTTTCCAGGCTTTCCGGTCTGCGGCTGTTTCGGACCAGTTCGGATCATATTCGACCAAGTCATCCCGCCAGCGCTTTTTAGGTCTCCCTCTGCGGCGACGCTCTTCTGGAGTATAATCTGTGGCTATTTTGGCCCACCTTTCCACAACAAAGTGTAAATAAATTTATAATAGTATACACAGCGTAGTAGTGTTAGAAGACATAACTTGCCCGTTGACATCCCTAATAGAACGTAGAACTCGAGCGCTGACAACCCTAGCGGAGTTCAATTAAAACTTGCACTAGTGAAGCCTCGAACTTCGAAGCGATCGACAATTTATCGACAGGCACTTTGGGGACAATTGAGAAATTATTTCAGCTCGAATTGGCTCCTATGTTGATGACAGGCTCATCTATGAGGAAGTAAGCGAGTCGCTTTGTAGTTTAATGACTTTCTTGTTTGGCTAAACCCTGTCCTATTAGCGGCACATCAATCTACCCTTCACAGGGATTTCGTCTGGTTAAAGTGGTTTTTCATGAGGTTTATAACAAAAACCCAAACAACTTGTTCCATTAAAGGGGTAGGTTAATATGCTGCTCAGAGTACCGAACGCCAGTTTTATACTACTCTTTTTTCGTGTGGGACAACGAGTCGTTAAATTATTAAAGTTAGTGGATCCTTGGTCATTTAATTGACTTAGCCGTCGTAGCCCTGGCACTTTTTAAAAGATGAAAAGGAACAAAGTGTAGAGTCTCAATATTATAATTTTTTACAAATTATTTATTATTTGTCATCTCTCTCTTTTCGTGTGGGCAGGTATAAAATATTACATTTTATATTTTATTAGGCATATGGATAATTACATATCGAATTAAACGTTCTATTTGGGCTACTTTTTTCTCCCATACCAGTCATATTTATTTAACTGTTTATTGCACACAATAAAACACAGACAATCACATTAAGATAAAAAACACAATAGGTACTACTTATTACAGTCATGAATCTACTGAAAAATTCTCTTTCTTTCATCGCAAGAGGTTTTTCTAAGGAATATTTTGCTATCTGCTTTCTTACAAAACATGATACAAACTAGTAGAAAAACAGTCACGAATAAACTCCGTTAAAACTTGTCATCACGCCGTATTGCAGTAAAAATACTAAAACAAATGTTTGCATGTTAAATCCTCGCTCGTGTTCAGTTTCCGTGCATTTTCTATTTGGGGCACAGTTGTCACAAAAAACAAACACCGAGAGACAGACGAGTTGAGTTTGATTGGAGATAAATGAGATGGATGCCATCGATCACGGCACATGCATACAAACCGTATGATTGGGTAGTGCTACTTGGGACCAATGGGTTAATCATCTGGTTTCCGGGATTCGCGATTGTGACCTGATTTGAGTTCCCAATTTTCTGTGCCCAGGTTGTTTGGAAGAAATATTTAGACTACTAAATCGTAACTTAAAATTTTTCTTAAGCTCTGTGTCAATATCATAATATTTTGATTGCTGAAAGAAAGATTTTGCAAATTAGACATTATGCACCTATCTACATTTATTCTGGATTCTCAACTGTAGGTCATTGGCGTGGTGTACAATAGGCTAGATGACTGGCAGGTCAAATGAGAATATATATTCTGTATGAAAATACTTCGTTGAGTGATTCTCGCATTTGATCCGGATTTGGCCATTTTAAAAAAAAAAACTTTTTCGCTATTAGGGCTACAATTTTTATAAATGTGATACGCATTTGCCTTTTTAATAAGATTTTTTGAAAGGCACTCATGTGGGATAATTATCAATAAAGTTATGTAAGGGATGGTAATGAATCCAAGGATGGAAATGAAAGTACATGGATGATAATGAAATATGACCCCACCTCTACCTCACTGACTCGACTACTGAGGAGATGTTCAGCTCCCACGGTCAGGCTAATGCTTCCTAACATATCTTACGCCTCCACTGCAGCCCCTGGACATCATCCCTGCGCCTCTGGACCTATGTCTGGTTGGTTATTCATAACAATGTCTGCTTGGTTATGTTGCGTGTGCAGGCATCAAATTGGTATGAAAACAAATAAATCGAAAGTTATTTATATCCGAAAAGGTCACTAATAAAAATAAAAAATGTGGCAGGATCGATATTAGTTTGTAGTATAGGCTGATGTGATGTTTGTTTTAAACTATAGTTTGTAGTTTGGGACTCGAGGGTCTCATGTGTGTTGTTATTTTAGGCGACAGGCTGACAACCTGTCATTAATAGTAATAGAGTTAGAACTTATCTGAAACGACCCTCAAACATTTTTGTCAGACATGCACATGCCTATTAATTACGACCAAAAGTTTACAGTTGTTAACGCTCTGCCTACCCCGCCAGGGATATAGACGTGATTCGTGCATGTATGTATAGTTTGTATAAGCTCCTAGTGGAACATACCTGATAGTTGGCGCCCAGCTCACGTTCGGAATGTAGCAGTGTGTGATCACTAGACCAGCTTCCGAGCCAAGTGCATATACATGGATGATTTATGTGGTGATGCAATAGAAAGACAGTCTAGATGACAACTGACTTTATTATATTTTATGCAAATACCCACAACATCTTCCCCTTAATAAAAATAGGAACATATTAAACTTAAGTACCTACTTATTTAATACCAACAATGTTAATCATACTTGCTGGCTGCCCTGTGACTTAGATCATAGTTGGTATTCCATGGAAAGCTTCCAGATGGGCTAACGGAAAGCTTCCAGAGGGATGCGAAACTTGTGTACCAGATTTTCTAATCAGTAAGTTCGACTCGAAGAACTACAAAAAAAAGGTGTCGTTTTTCAACTGCCTTCTATCTTTTCTTATCCTACCTTCAACAAGTAGCAAGCCTCTGACGAGGTTGTATTAGGACAATAAAATAGCAATCATCTAAGTAATAAATAGACAACTACCAAAACCCTTACATTTATGTGACCTTCGAAGAACAAAATCGTCTGTTTTGTCTTAGCTTGTAATGTCATACCTAACCTTACTGAAAACAATTTCGAAAATGATGCTTTAATTTTCTCTTGTATCTCCTAAAGTTCTCAGATCCTGAAACCAACTTAGGCCACAAGACCACAGGGACAGTCGTTTTTAATTGAGAACATAAAACCTTCCTTAAAAACAATTTATTCCCGCTGGACATAAGCGGCTTAGTGGAAAGTTGTGGTCTAGAAAACTAGTATAAAATAAACATTTCCGCTAAAGTAGAGTTATAGTCGCGTTCAGAGGGTTTAGAGCCGGTTAGCCACGGTATCGATTCGTCACGAATTTACTTAATTCATTCAGTGACTTCAGTTCCGTCCCATTCAAAACGATGATTAGAAATTTCACGTGCCCGTACGGAGAGGTCTCAAAATCGCTGGTTAAACAAAACAAGTGTTCCTAACAGTGACTGTTTTACTTGTCAAAGATACTGCAGTAAAAAATTGGTACTTTGTAGAGCTAACCATTTTTATGTTCATTTATAGTAAAATTTTGATGTCCCGGTTCGTTACAGCTTTAAAGTTTGCTTACCGCGTCTTAGGTAGGTTGGACTAAGATGTTTAGAAACATAAGCTCTGACGAAGCAGGATTTGTTTCGTTTATTATGTGTGACGTACCGGGCTATGGCAAACAGGACCGAGTAGTTCAGAGCGAGTTATTCCAAGTGATCTACAGCATCCATTAATAAACCAGTCTGGCTTCCCGCCGCGGTCGATATTTACTCCACTCTATTCATTGCATAGGTAAAAACACGCCTGTATTCTTTAGAGGGCGGGCAGAAAATAATACTACATATACATAACATAACAGCCACAGCAGTCCACTGTTGAACATGGGCCTCCCCCTATCGGGGGGGGGTATTGCCATACTCACCACGCTTGGCAGGCGGATTGGCATACATATATTACGCCATACTCATATCATATTTTACGCCTTTACCTCTTGCGGGGTAGGTAGAGCGCTAATGGTCTTAAAAGTACGGCCGCCCGCCATCGCTACGTCCGACAAAGGTTCTTTCAGATTCGTGAAAAAAATAACTCTTGGTTTTGATTATCCTCTTCACAGTAATAAATTCGGAATAATCCTAAACTATTAGAATGCCAAATATAGCTTTTTCTCAACTTGCAAGCTCGATACCCTAGCGGATTATATATTTCAGGAATCAAAAACAAAGTAAGTTTCGTTCGTTTCGGAAGCTATAGCATCCTGGGACTCGTTTGTAATAGTGTTCACTAGTTTCACCTGTCTTAATACAAGGTATCCCAGAAATGCTACTCACAAAATCTCGTTATAATATTGTAGTAAAAAAAAGCCAGTAATAATACTATAGTAGAATACTGTAGACAAAGTCAAACCGGAATTCTGTTGGACTTTTTACTAAATATTTAGTAGCATGGAACACTCAATACTTAGTAGCATGGACTCCCTACTAAATCAAAAAGTACTTAGTGGGTTTCTCTCTACATCTCTATGCATGGGCCGCTATTCTAGGTAATGATAGATAGCAAACTGCAAATGACGACTTAACTTTCCCCCTTTAATCTTTTTACAAATAACGAAAAGGTTCATCTTGCAATTGACACAACTTTAAAACGCTTCAACGATACTATATTTGAAAACAAACTTGCATAATTTTTCGCAGGATTCGAACTTGCCACTTTCGCTTTCAGTGCAAGCGGCGCCACCCTGCTACCCCGGCTTAACTGTTCTTAAAGAAATTATGCAAGACGAGTGGCATGTACCCATGAGGGTGCTGGGAGGAGATACCATGCAAACCAATCTGGGCCTCGATTTTCAAAATTCGTCAGCAGAATACGAAACAATCAAAACCATCCAATTGAGCTGAGACGCTATTGATCAACGATTTTCATTTAGCAGACTTCCGCACCTGATCTCTAAGCAGTTTTCAAACACCCTGTATACCAGATTTTCCCCAACTAATTGCTAGTAGCTGCTACGCCAAACTTTCTCGAATAATTTCGTTGCAACTCGGAACAAAGCACACTTTATGTTTTGTTTCAGTAAATAATTCAAAACAATGCTAAATTGTGCATGCAAAAGCTTTTTGCTATTAATAATATTTTAATGTTTCTGCAAGATGATTTTTGATGTAGTGTTCTTTGAAAAACATGTAAGTAAGGTGAAGGAAATATGTAAGTAAGGTAGAACCGGGGTGGGGCAGGGGCTGTTATATATGAAACTGGCTTTTAACCCATGGCTTTTCTTTCCTGCCTCGACAAAGAAAAATAACAATTCGACATGTATAAAGGCACACGAAAAACATTTAAAACAATACTGTATTCAAGTGCTGCCTCCAACACGTATAAATTTTCAATAATCCGCTGGTATTACAGATACTGAAGCTTACTCTCTAATCATTTCAAGTTTCAAAAGACCTGAAAGGCCTTCTATGTCTTAGTTATAAATGAATAAAGCAGGTTCTTACAAAGTTTTATTAGACAAATACGTTGAAAATATTTTCTTGACCTGTAAATCCTACTTTAGTTTTGATCGGAGTGAGCAAGCTGAATAAATAAATAAAATTTGATGCACACATTATTTTGCCATTATCTCAAACACTTATCAAAAGAGAAAGAAAGACATACATACAAGTGTGAATTAAACTTATCTACCTAGGATTCCGTATGCAGATTTGATTCCATAATAAATAAATACTTGTTATTCAAATAAAAAGAAGCATGTTTATCATAAGAACATGCGTAGTCGTCTAAAAAAAAAACGGATTTCATGTCATGTGATTACGCCACAGCATCAAATTGCACCTGTCACAAGTTGACATTTGCATCATACGTGTGTTTCTTTTTCTCGCTAGACCCATTTACCCAATATGGGGTCGGAAGTCTTCACTACGTATGTGAGCGATTCAAATTAAAAACAAAAACGATGAACTGAGATTGTTGTAAGAAAATATTACGAGCTCCAAGCTTTTCTTATCAATAAAGAACCCCAAAAACGAAATAAATTCCTCGCTTTTTTAGACACGTAAAGTATTACCTAAACATTATCCTGTCATAAACCAAATGTGATTGAATGGAGCGGTTTGATGGAAAAAAATCAAGATGGTAGATTGAAAATAAATTCAATCATGTGTACAAGAATTGGAGCGTTACATTCTTATTATATTCCAAAGAGATGTGAGATATACCTGAATAATAAATATTGAGATTGGATTGCTGAGTTATCTCACTATTATTATAAGGAGGAAATACCTAGTTTTATCATATTTTATTCTTGTTACTTCAACATTCCACTGTAGGACATGTAAGGTGTAAAAATATTAGCTGCAAATATTTTAAGGGGTGATTTCAGCCCATGAAACTGAACAACTTTCCCCTAAAACATAGGTCCAAAAACGAGAAAATTTTTTGGTCATACAAATTGACTTGGTCGGCTGGTAATTTAGTATGGGTAACGTCAGTTACTAGTTATTATTCTGTGGTATGGTAGATCCAAATTTTTTTTTCATGTTTCGACTTATTGTTCCTTAGGAAAACTTGTTGTTAGTTTCATGGACTGGTCTACCCTTTAAAATATTTGCAGCAATTTTTTTTACACCCTGTAGGGCCTCCATCTATCCGGGAGCATCGCTGTATTTACCACGCTCGGCAGGCGGGTTGGTGAGCGCAGTGGAAGGTGTTGCATTTATAGGGAACGCTGCTGCCCATTCTCTGTATGTATTTTTTAGTACTCTAGTAGAACTGGGGCGGTGTCTGCATTTTCCTACGAGAAAACACATTAACAAAAAAAACTTGATATAAATACGTACATATAGGTATGTACTTATTTTTTTGCTATAAACTGCAACAACAGCTACAAATAGAAATATGAAAACGTCAAAAATATCGGAACCCGGAAAAGTCCATCAAATAGTCGTTGGTTTTAAAAAACAGACGTCAGTTTGAATTTTTTGCCTCAGTGCTCGTTAGCACCTGTCCTCGGCACAGCAGAGAGGAAAAATCAAATCATATGTCGCCACAGTAAGAAACGATTCCAGTACGTAACGAGGCTGATAATAAATGTCAACTGGCAACTATAATGGGGAGGAAAACTCCATAGCTCATTGGAGATGGCAAGAGGTGCGACCGTGCCTAAACGCTGCAATAAGAATGGCGGAACTTTGCATTTGACAATCTCTTTCTCTTTTCGTGTGGGATACCAAGTCGTTTAACGAACCGATGAACCCTAGTGTCAGAATTTTTCAACCGCCTTCTACAAGTAGCAGGCTTCATTCACTTATTTATTAATTTAATCGTATGGCGTATACATTGTAGGAAAATAAAATTCACTTACTCAGCGTTACTCTTTCATTCGCTTACTCAGCGTTTAGAATCCCAGAGGCTGGCAATAGTAAAGAGTCCCTCACAAGTAAGGTTAAAAAAACATTGTGGGCCCCCTCGATGAAGTGCCCTGTAAAATTATCAGGAAAAGCCAATCCATATACTGCCTAATAGAAACTAAAGTCCATGACGGTGCCTTGCGTGGGGCCGTCAGACTTTTGACATCGGAATGCACCTTGGCGCCTGGTGGCGTTGCAACTCTTGCTGCCTTGCGGGAGAAACATCCAGCTTCAATGCGACTTAACGCAACTCCCCCATTACCTCTTGATCCTGAGACTTCATCCAGGCTCACGATTACCCCGGAAGATGTCACGCGCGCCCTAGGGTCTTTCCATGCCAGTTCCGCTGCAGGTTTAGATAGCATTAGGCATCAGCATCTCAAGGAGTTGTTATCAGTCTCGGCTGGTGACCACAGCCAACGACTTCTGACATCGCTCACCAGTCTTTGCAACTTTCTTCTCGAGGGAAAACTCTGTATCACTCTGTGCCCTAAACAAAAAATGCGGTGGCATCAGGCCCATAGCAGAGGGTAGTGTCATTCGTCGCCTGGTTGCTAAGTTGGGTTGTCATGCGGTGCAAGAGCAGGTCGCGCAAGTGCTGCAGCCACATCAAGTAGGCTTTGGGATACCACTTGGCTGTGAAGCGGCGATACACGCTCCCAGAGTTTTCTCTAGGGACCCGGTGCACGACGGCGACGTTATCCTAAAGATGGACATTAAAAACGCATTCAGTAGTGTTGAAAGAGACGTGATTCGTGATGCTAAAAGAGGCAAAAGATAAGATCCCATCTCCGTGGCCGTTCCTTGGTCAGTGTTACATCTCCCCCACCAACCTGTATTTTAATGGCGAGAGGATAGCGTCGCAAGTAGGTGCTCAACAGGGTGACCTCCTTGGTCCATTACTTTTTAGTTTGGCAATACAGAGTGCTGTGGTCTCGTCCATTACTTCGCACCTTTGCATTCAATCTATTTGAAGCATTGTTTTGATTCACGCGAATAATTTTAATCAAGTGTTAATCATTGCTATGTAAAATGAGCTCAAATTCTTAATGTAAATATTAAATATTGACATTACGGATTTCCTTTCAAATCTTCTGTAGCGGTCTTGGAAATGGGGGCTGGACAAATTGGTGGACTTGCTACATTGCGTAATATACCTACCTACTTATCACTCTTATCATAATCATCCCATTATCTTAATATAGTTATCCTCTGCTGCGTTCATTCAAAGTTAAGTCATTGATGACGAAAGACAGAGATATCTCTACCTTCCACCCATTTAAATTCTTATGCTCTGTGATTATGTCCTACTAGATAGCTGACGCGCGCAATCTTGAAATGGACGATCTCCAAGATTTACTGAAATACATATGACTATTTATTTAATCTTCCGAAAATATTTTTGCAGTTGATATAGACTTCAACAATGCGGCAGGTTTTATCGGGAGTGAGACTGAAGTCAGACATGCCACTTATGTGGTGAGTACAGGCTTCTTTTGAAATGTAAATAATATAGGATGTGAGAACTTGGTCATCGTCTCACTGCAATGTCGATGTAATACAAGGGAAACCCATTTCTTTCCCGCGGGTGACGATTCGATGGGGATTTGAGGGTTTCTTGTGTTGACCTTTCACGCGACAAACTAGCCAACCAAACCAAAATAATGATAGTTACATGATTCTTCTGAAACGGCCCTATAATATTTGTAAGGCATGGCGATAACGACCATTAGGAAAAAGGAGCTGCCCTCCTGCGTCAGTTCCGTGAACTTTCTAGCTGGGAATCGAACTCGGAAGCGTCTTCATGCAAAATGTAACAAATACCGCACAACTTCAATGTGACCACTGTTGATGGACGATGTGGCGCAGTGGTAGAGCGACCGCCCGCAGCGCAAATGTTTCAGGTAGGTAGGATACGATTCCCGATGGGTTACTTATAAAGTTGATACTTCTCATTTCTCACTATGTGAATTCGTTTTTAGTCTGGTTAGGCTATTGCAGTTTCGGCGTTGCGAGTGTCCCACCGGATATCGAACTTGGAACATTTGCGTCGCAAGCATTTGCACAACTACTGCGACACATCAAGGGATAAAGGCGTGATTTGTGCGTGTATTTGTTTAAAATAAACTCGGATCAGCATTTACTCACGTTCTTTTTCCTGTCAGGTGTACTTCTTCTCACACACGATGCTATTCTGCATGGGCTCGCTGATCGAGGCGCACGTGGTGCTCACGGCAGCCTCGTGTGTCTACGACGAGCGGTACAGGTTCGACGTGTTCGGCGGAACGCATTACTTCCTCGAAAATGCTGGGTCTTCGCGCAAAGCTGAACACATGGCCATTCATAGAGGTCAGTCTTGTCTTGCATGAGAATACTTGTGCAGTGACATCCGTTTATTGACACCGCGGCGGATCGCACGCTTAACGCACGACGGGGCGCTAAAAAATCGCAGTGGTCTGTCAGATCCATACTAGAAACGTCACTCCCCTTACTAAAACCGCACTCGACGGACGACGCTTTCGACCTTCCATATAAAATTCCGGATCAACTGACTTTATACGTAAACTCGAAACAATTTATTCGTTTCCCAACATAGCCCCCATTGAAAAAAAAAAAATCAGTTTCATGGTCTGATCCCGCCTGCAAAGTTTTCGCTGCACCGTCTCTTACACCCTTTACCTATAGAGTATCAATGAGAACAAAGTGTATAAATTTAGTACCTACTTGTGAGACTTTGTCAGTACCGT
The DNA here is from genome assembly GCA_029255805.1 of Keiferia lycopersicella. Taxonomy (NCBI): domain Eukaryota; kingdom Metazoa; phylum Arthropoda; class Insecta; order Lepidoptera; family Gelechiidae; genus Keiferia; species Keiferia lycopersicella. The sequence goes on from JARACZ010000028.1 coordinate 4,900,003, forward strand.
ATACCCAGTGGTCCCTTCATACCCTGATGGGATGATACCTTGTGGTCTTGTAGCAACTGTGGTTGACGAGATCGTTTGTGTTGTGACATACTGTGGCCGAGGCCTTAAGAGGCTCCCTCCGGATCAGTACCTAGCACTGCCGATTTGTGCTACTGGTAGTACAAACGATATAAACTAGTATCTTTAGCACTACTAGTGGTTCAAATTCAAACAACCCTTACTCGTATCATTAGTAGGTACTACCTGATAGAACTAATGCCGCTTACCTATACGACGAGGTAGTAAACAGACAGACGCAAACGTTTGAATTTGAAGTAGCCTCTTTTGAAAATCATGTACCTCTGTGATAAAATAATTCACTTTCATAAAATATGTATGGCATTGCTTCATATAAGGTAGGAAACTATATCCCTGGACAACTTAACCGACCATTATTATTGCAATAAATAAAAAGGAGAATACCCATACACGGGCTAGCAATGTGTCTTACGAGTACATCACAAAACAAATGAATACAATCTATACGTATATTATCATAAATTTATACGATGAATAGCAACATTAATAGTAGCACAAAACAGGGAAACAAATTTGTATTTTAAATCTACCTTTCTTTCTTTTACCTAAAGATTTTACTGAGCTCTGATTACACTGATTACCGAAGATAACGATTTAGAACGAAGTATTAAATCAGCAATTTTGTTTCTTTCGATGTCTAACTTTATCTTTTAATAACTCCTGAACTACATGTTTCATAAACTTCCCCTGTGCTTAAACGTTAAGCAATTATTAATTTCTATAATTAAAAACTTTGGCTTAGATTAAAAGCGTATACTCTTTGGCTTGGATCAGAGGCCTGCAAGTATGACGCAAGGCTGGACAGGAGGAGCACCCAAACAAAAGTTGTTATGGTCTTAACAGGTTACAACCATTCGATGCATTGGACATCGTGTTCCCCGGACAACTTAGCGCTGCTGCTGCTGAAGACGGCCTTCCACATGCACGAGCGGGAGCCCAACACGGAATACGTGATGAACCGGCTCCGCTACGGGGTCATGGCCCCTAATGATCCCACTGTCAATACCAACTGCAAATTCTACGGCTGGGGCAGCAGGAGAAATGTGAGACCTCAGACTCTTGTGTCTGCTCTTGTTTTTTTTATATAAGGTGTAAAAATATTAGCTGCAAATAAGGGGTGAATTCGTCCATGAAACTGAACAACTTTCCCCAAGGAACATAGGTCGAAATATGAGAAATTTTTTGGAACTCCCATGACTTGGTTGGTCGGTAATTTTGTATGGGAGCTCCAAATTTTTTTTTCATATTTCGACCTATGTTTTTTGGGAAAAGTTGTTCAGTTTCATGGGCTGATTCACCTCTTAAAATATTTTTACACCTTGTATTGTTGAACATCTATGATATCAAACAAATCCATTTGAATTGTCTCTTACTATTGACTCAGAGGTTCAAAGTTCTGGCACCTACTGTTAGAACTATCCCTGTAGTGTGGGCAGAGTAGAATAACACTACCCCCTCTCTTCCCGTGAGAAGTGACTACCCATACCCAATATTGGTACTGGAGAAGGACAACTCCACATTAAAACTCCACCAGGCGGCTACGTCAGGCGCGTGGCACAGAGGTCTATCGTGCGGCACGCTCCTGCAGCCGACCTGGCTCCGCACGTATCGACTCGTCGTTCCTATGGAGTCAGCCAGGGAGGCCGTGAGGGTGGCGCAGGTCCTGGGCAACCTTGCGTTTTCCATAATTGCGTCCCAGGCAACGCAGTGCCTGTGCACTTGCCTCAGACACTGATTAAATTGTCTGTCACAGACGTATGAGGCCAATGATGATGATGATGACTGTTAGAACCCAAAAAATTAAAATAGGCACCTTCATTAGACGCTATCTCCACACGAGAGACTTAACACATGAGACAGCCAGTATCACGTGTCACCTGTCACGTCTCACGTCTTACGTCTCGTGTGTAGATAACGCCTTATGTAATACAGGTTAAGGCCACAAAATAAATACTGACTCGCGTTAAGGCGGCAAACACTAGATATCTCCATATTTGCCGTACCTATGTAGTTATGGAAGAAAATTTATTTGCTGTACACGCCACTTCTTCAACTGTAGGTGTAGGTATTTGATAAGCACTCATCTGTTTAGCCGTTGGTACCACATTTGGTTTCTTTTCAGGGATATTTAATACCTTTGCTCATAAAGTTGCGGCGTGTTGACGTGACCATCCTACCTGCTGACAATTGCCACGCGATGTGGAATCATGAAGGGAAATTCCTTTGCCTCCGGCAGTTCCGTTGCAAGGTAACGAACAAGATACTGCAGTATATATTTACTTACTTACTTACTTTGCCGGCTCGACGACCCAAAGTGAGTCTTGGCCTCCGATACGAGATTTCGCCATTTTTCTCGGTCGTGTGCAGTTTCCCGCCAATCGCATGCTTGAAGCTCGCGAAGATCCGCTTCCACCACATCACACCAGCGATACCGAGGGCGCCCGACCAGTCTTCGACCAGTCGGTCGACCTATGTACGCTCTTTTGACTCCCCGATCTTCACTCATCCTCTCTAAGTGACCAAGCCAGCGAAGTCTATGGGCTTTTGTTTCTCCAATGACGTTTGAGTCAGCCAGTAGCTATTCGATCTCAGCGTTTTTACGGAGTCTCCAAGTTCCATCTGGCCTCTGTCTTAGGCCAAAGATTTTGCGAAGGATTTTTCTCTCAGCCACCAGGAGCTTACTTACCCGGTGACTGCAGTATATAAGGTGTAAAAATATTAGCTGCAAATATTTTAAGGGGTGAATCAGCCCATAAAAATGAACAACTTTCGCCAAGGAACATAGGTCGAAATACGAGAAAATTTTTTGGACCTCCAATACAAATTGACTCAGTCGGTCGGTAATTTTGTATGGGAGATCCACATTTTTATTTCATATTTCGACCTATATTCCTTGGGGGAAATTGTTCAGTTTTATGGGCTGATTCACCCCTTAAAGTATTTGCAGCTATTTTTTTACATTCTGTATGTAAATAAATACCATACTGTGGCAAAGAACGAATTATATCAAAATAATAAACGAACTTTGTTAACAGTCAGAAGCGCATGGAGCTCTGTGCCCGGTAAGTGCTCATATTAATTACATAGATAAGATAAGATAAGATAAGATAAGATAAGATAAGATAAGATAAGATAAGATAAGATAAGATAAGATAAGATAAGATAAGATAAGATAAGATAAGATAAGATAAGATAAGATAAGATAAGATAAGATAAGATAAATCTTTATTGTCAACTGTGTTTACAAGGTAAGGTGGTACAGCACAGGATGGTATCAACAGTCTGCTCTTCCGAGCGTACAAACAATATTCTGAATAATCACAATTTTACATTCACAATCAACTGAAAAATTCACATTAAAATAATCACAATAAAAGAATTACAATAAATTATTTTCAGGAACTAAAAAATTCATTCAAAGTATAAAAAGCATTATTTAATAACCATGTCCTTAACTTATTTCTAAAATTATTTCCATTTAACATTTTAAGGCCTTGAGGCAAATGGTTGAATATTTTGATTCCTCTCACAAGAATACTTTTACGCATTATAGCACTTTTAATTCTCCCAATATTTACACATAGGTCATATTTATATTGAGCACGAACATTTGGTTTTGTATCAACAACACGACAGACTTAATTTTGATTTTTAACAAAAATGCATGTTTCGAATATATATAAGCATTAGTCGTGGGTAACTCATGAACGATTGGCTTAAAAGAACTAAGTCCGCTCTTACAACTCAGTCGTTCCGTAGTTCATCTGACATAGCTTTAGTTCACAACTCACCGGCTCACTTCACGCAAGCGGCTCTCGCGAGCCGTGAACTTGCTTGGCGCGAACGGCCGGCGCGGCGGCGGCGCGCGCGTTCGCGGGCGCCCGCTCGGCTCGCGACTCGCGCCGCACGACGCACACAGCCGCACAACACACACTCGCGTAAGATAGAGACAAGGAAATCGAATTCCGTAGGAAAGAGTGGGGACGCTATGTTTTTCGAAGTCTTGGCTATCTAAATCACGCGTCTGTCCATCGGGTATGGATACGTGAAGCAAAAAGTAGCGTAAAGTGTAAGACAATAGGGTACATTTTTGTTTGATAAATCGGGATAGTTTTGCACCATTTTGTTTTACAATCAAGCACATTTATTACATACATACATATATCACGCCTTTATCCCTCGCGGGGCAGGCAGAGCGTTAATGGCTGTAAGAATACGGTCACTATGGCCACGTGTGACATTTTTGAGGATTGTTTTCCAAGGTTGTTTCAGAAAACATGTGTATCGCTATAGTGACAGGTTGTCAGCCTGTCGCCTTAAAATTGTAAAACACCAATACTCTCGAGTCCCTTAGTCGCCTCTTACGACACCCGCGGGAAGGATGTGGGGTGATGCTAATCTAAGTCGGCATCACACGGCAAATTAAAGATAGAAACACATTTATTAAAGATAGAAAATAAAATATAACGTCAAATTAAGAATTCACACATTACTTCGTTAAATCCTTCCTTACATTTAAGTACATTAAATTGATGCACGAACTATATTTCCAATAAAAAGGCTATAATGACGCGAACTACAACACAACGTAAACAATTCAATAACACTTTAGTTCGTTTGAACTAAACTCCGTAACCGCTCGCTCGCTTCATCGCTCACTCATGAGCCGTAGGAGCCGTAATGAAGAAGTGAACTAAGTGAACTACTGAACTAAGTGAGTGATTCAACTCCGCAGACGCAAAAGATTCAAATCGCTCTGCTCATCTAAGTGAGTGATTTTTCCCATGTCTAATAAGCATGTCAAAGTAAAAAACCTCCTATTTACAAACACGTTTCTAAGAGTGTCTAAGTTGGGCATTCTGTAAATAATACGTAAACATCTTTTCTGCAGTAAAAACGTTGATTCAGAGTTTACCGCGCTACCCCAAAAAATTATTCCATATGTCAGGACAGGATAGACGTAACCAAAGTATGGATTTTTTGCTACCTCTTCATTCGTGACATTTCTTAGTATGGAGAGGGCAAAGCAATAGCTAGATATTCGGTTATTAATTTTTACTATATGCGATTTCCAATTTAGATGAGAATCTATATTCACGCCCAAAAAGTTTATCTCACTTACTTCTTCAACAGTTTTTTCATCATAAATAATATTCAAATCCAATGCTTTTTGTTTACAATTTCTAAATTCTAAGATTTTTGTTTTGCTTACATTAACTTTCAAATTTAAAGTGTTAAGCCAAGCCACTATACAATTTAACGTATTATTTATTTCAAAATTGAACTCAAGTTCGGTGAGATTTCTTTTGCTTATGAAAACTGAAGCATCATCAGCAAACATGACGCATAGATGTTTTGAAATCAATGGTAGATCATTAACATAAACCAAAAACAACAGGGGTCCGAGCACACTTCCCTGAGGTACTCCCATTCTCAGAGGCTCAAAATCAGACAAAACCCGGTCAAAACTTTTTGAAACTGTATTATACGAATCTAACACTGTAGCTTGACATCTATTGTTTAAGTACGATCTCAACAACTCCAATGCATTTCCCCTTATCCCTAAACGTTCCAGTTGCATCAAAAGAATATCATGAACAACACAGTCAAATGCCTTTGACATGTCCACAAAAAGCCCAACACAACGGTTTTTGTTATTGATGTCTTTCCAGACCTCTACCAACACCCTATGAATAGCGTTTGTAGTATTTATTCCCTTCTGGAAACCAAACTGATGTTCACTCAGAATCTTATTTGCTTCAAAAAAGGAAGAAAGACGGTTATGTATAACCTTCTCAAAAATCTTAGAAATACAAGGTAGTATTGCTATTGGTCTGTAATAAGACACATCGGCTGTGTTACCCTTCTTATGCAGTGGTCTTATCAGAGCCTTTTTTAAGTCATCGGGAAAAGAGCCAGTTTCTATTGATAAATTTATAATATACACTAATACATCCGCTATATAGTCGATGCTATGCTTAATTATTTGTATGGGTATGTTATCGTATCCACAGCTTTTTTTATTTTTTAACTCTTTAATAAGTTTTTTGAGTTCTGAAATCGTAACAGGGGTAATAAACATACTATTTGGATTTGCTGAGGTTATCGGTTTATAAGAAGTTTTATTTATGTCACTACATTTGAGAAAGTTTTGATTAAAAATCTTGGCTATATCGACACTTGAAGTTACTGTCTCATTATTATACAACAGTTTTTTTACGGTTTCCTTTATGTTATTTGTCTGTGAAGTATTTTCTCTAATAATAGTCCATGTAGCTAAATTCTTGTTTGAACTTTTATTAATATATTTAATATTTGCAAGTTGCCTCGATCGTCTCGTAACATTTTTCATAATTTTACTGTATTTTCTGAACTTTTAAGTGTAATTGGCGTTTAATTTTACTAGCTATTTTAATTCCTTTTGTTGTCCATTTGGGTTTTTTCTTATATGTAACTTTAATTTTTTTAATAGGAACACATAGGTCAAATACTAGCTTAAATAATTCAATAAACTTTTTATAAGCCGTGTTTGCATCATTTTCTTGAAAAATATGTTTAAAACTAACTTGTGATAAATATTTTATAAATATGTCCATATATAAGTCCACATTTCTTTTATAAATAAACCAATGACGTTGATGAAAAGCAACTGCACGTGGAACACTAATTAATTGGCCAGTATGATCTGATAAGCCTAGATCCAGGATTTCTGTTGAGTAATTTTTTACATTTGTGACAATATTATCAATGCATGATTTAGTTTTTTTAGTTACCCTTGTAGGTCCACTAATTGTTGTTTTCATATTGAATGCATTCAAAATATTATAAAACTCAGCAGTTTTCCCATTTTCTTTTAGTATGTCTACATTATAATCACCAGTGATCGGAGTAGGTAGATTGATTTTTTGTAATTACGTCACATGAGTCATAACATGGATATGCCATATTTCCGGGACTGGAAAATTTCGTTAAATATATATAATCAATTAAAAAACATACAAGTGAGCAAAATCGTTTATTTTCAATACAATGCAATACAATTATTGTAACAAATTTATCACAACAAGATTCAGGCTTTGAGTTGAGTGCAATAGTGGTTTAGTTGACAAAAAATTTAATATTAGTATTGAAAATTCTTTCCTATTAATTATTTCAGGTATAGGATACTGGGTGTAAAAAAAATAAGGTGACCAAATTTTTGCCAAACCAAAACCAATAATGCTGCCATGGGTTGTTTTGTACTTTCACACACAACCTACTGATAGTGTTTTTACACGAAGTTGTTACGTCCATAGCCAGTAAAATAACCCCACCTCAAGTCGATACATTGATGTCAATAAGTTATTTTTTACTTATTTAGCTGTAACACTGAACAAACTCATTTTAATTTAAAAAAAATATCACGTGAAAAGCAAACTTGTAATGTTTACACTCTGCACCTAATAAGGCTTAAACCTATTGAAATAATAAAAATAAAATTAAAACTTACCCGAAAAAACAATTTCAAATGGGTCCAATCCAAAAGAAACAAATCGAAGTCCGTAGATACAAGCCAAATTCGTCGTTTTAAGCAGATTCCAGAAGTCAATACACAAGCCAGGGTCAGATCACGATTTTCCCAAAACAGAAACAAAGAAGCGCACTCTACGAACCGAAGTAAGTGAGTGAGCTACCTGGGGTCAGCGCGCGCGCATTGTTCTAACAAACAGCCAATGAGTCATGCAGGATACTTGGTGATTGGTCAGATGTGCTGCATATAGATAGCAACTTAGATAAGGTGACAAAATACTTAATTTGCAGAGTAATTTATACTTTTTTAGGCTTTTACTTCACCACAATTATTTTTTATAAAATGTCAGTTACCTACAACACTAGCAGCATATAATTGAGTGTATTGACACGTTTTTCACTTTATACCTATCTTAATTACGAAGTTCCGGAAAAATAACAATAATTAATTTTAAAATTCCGGAAATTCGGAGGCATATCCATATTAACATATACGTTTGAGATCAATGACCTCAAATCAATCTGCCTACTCCGATCACTGATAATCACCCAAAATAAAAATCTTTTTGTATGCGTGTCTAGGCCTGGAAGTTACCTTGTATAATAGTTTTTCAAAAAATTTAATAAAGATATCAAAATCACTATCTGGCGTTCTATAGATACAAATTATTACCCAGTTCAGCTCAGTCACAATAATTCCGCACACCTCAAAATGCTTATCAATTGCCATCCTAGACATCCAATCAATTCTTTTAAAGTCAATTGAGTTTCTAAGATATATAGCTACACCACCTCTTCTACCTTTTTCACGACAGTAAAAATCAGCCAACTTGAAACCTTCAATATTCATATATTGTATTGCATTATTTGGCAAAAATGTTTCAGAAAAACAACACACATCAAGTTTTCTTTCCGATGCAATGATTTCAATTTGGTCCACTTTAGGTCTTAAGCTTTGTGCATTGAGGTGAAAGATGTTGAAGCTATTTTTAGGACTAACTACAGTGGCATCGCTCGCAATGATTCGGCTAACATTAGCTTGACTGGTGTTACTCACGAAAAAAACAATGCGTTTCATCCGTTTGAGTTGCAGTGCTATTTACAGTTTTACAAGAATTCTGCGACTTAGTATTCAACATGTAATTTTCATATTTATTTTTATATTGAATATTTAAAATGTCTCTCAACATTTCCCTACACAAAGAAACACGGTCAATTTTATAAATGTTATACGCATGGCCAGTTACTTTTAAAAGCCTCACATTGTCAAAATAGGAACAGATATGCCTATACGTATGATACAGTTTTGATTCATTAATATTGTTATTAGTATAGACTTCTCCAACCAAGACATTTGTGTGCTGTAATAAGTGCAGATATTTATAGAGATCCAATTGCAATTTCATGGGATCTTTGTCATTACTTCCTGCAATTATTATCAAATAATCTTCCTTGGTAAAGCTCTTACATAAATTAACACAATCTGACAGTACTTGATTCAAATTAGCATTGTTTTTAATGATTGAAACTACTGAAAAATCATTACCTAAAATTCTCTGTAATTCATTATTCAAACCCCTACCAGTCCCATCAGCGAGTATTAAGACTCTGTGTTTTAAGTCCTCAATGCTCCTATAGTTTTCACCCTTTTCACTAGCAGAAATGTTTTTGGAAAAATTGCTTGGCACGCCGTCATCTGCAACGTCAGTCGACGATTCCTTATCCGAATCCGAGTAATCTTTAAAAGACTGTTCGTCGAATTTCGCGCCCTTCTTATTATTTGAAGTTAGTTACTTAAGTTCTTGGAGTGTGCGAGCAAGTTGTTTTTGTAGTTTAACTATTTTGTTTGTTAAAGATGGAAGTTGCGCATTATAGTCGAAATTATGAGTCTTCTCTACATCATACTGGAGGCCCTTCTTTACAGTCGACGAGAAATCTTGTGTATTCAAGTTACGCTTTAAGTGGTCCAAATTACATCTTCCCGTAATTGGTGTCATTTTTATATTGCTGCTAGCAGAGTTTTTCCTCGATGATGACGCATATATATTGGTCAAATTATTTATTTTCTGTTCATATGTGTTTATTATCTTTTTTAGTTGCGCATTTTCCACCAAGTATTTATTACATATTGTATCATAATTCTTCAACTTATATTCCAATTCAGCTTATTTTTACTTAATTCTTCTTGAATATTATGACTCTTCCCTATCTCTGGGCAGCTACTATTTATTTTTAACGCCCTCCCATGCACTTCAAGTACATTATCTTCATCAACAGACAATAATTCGAAAGAATTACTGGTGGTTATGTTTGCTCGATATTGCTTCCGTTTAGTAACGTTGTCTGTAATTGGCGATGCAGAGGACGTTGACATCCCAGTTTTGGAGCAGTAGGAGATGTCTTTGTTTATATCACAGTACTCAGAAGAAGAAGTACAGGGAATAACCGGGTCCAGCATAATCTCCTCCCTTGACTGTAAGAATACAGAACCAGCCGAAGGTGGTTCTGGAGTCGACGTGTTGGTATTGGTTGGTATACTGGTGGGTGATTCATTTAATCCTTCAGTATCATGCTGTGTATTAAAGTGTAAAGTATTCTGTGTCTGCGTGCAATTTTCCATCTTATTTTTATCTATATCAGATGTTTTGCCACTGTTTTTGATGCCCCTGCTCGGAGTATCACGTAAACATACACGTAAACATAAACGTACATAAGTATAAGCACGTATATTATTATATACATATATAGGATGACTGGTAAATTGATGCATTCCTTTCAAGGGATGAACCAGCTCATGAGACTGAACAACTTTTCCCATGGAACATAGGTCGAAAAATGAAAAAAAAATTTTTGGCACACCCATACAAAATTACCGACCGACTAAGTCAATTTGTATGGGAGGACTAAATTTTATTTTTCATATTTCGACCTAAGATCCATGGGGAAAGTTGTTCAGTTTCATGAGCTGGTTCATCCCTTGAAAGGAATGCATCAATTTTCCAGTCACCCTGTATAAACTGGCTAGGAACATGTCGATAGAGTTACCTAGTCAATTCTAATGAGGAACTGGCCAGGGCTATATGTGAAAAGAAAACATAAATGATAATTATGGGTATTACCAATACTGTAATCTTTTTATTGGGATTTAGCACACTGACAGTGCTATATTATTCTCATAAATGAAAATAAGATATCTAAAAGTTTACAAGCATCGACCGGGAATCGAACCCGAGCCGCATTGGGTACCGGGCCATCTGCTCTACCACTGAGCTGTCGAAGCACCGTTTGGCCTTCTTTGATCAGATTGTCAGTATGCACCAAAAAGTTTATTTATTTAAGTATCTGTAAGTCGCAATTTATACTTGTATTAACGTGGCTCTGAAGGGACTGTTCCTCATTGAACTCTTTGCAGGATTATTACAGTTCTTCTTCTTCTTTTCGTGTGGGACACCAAGTCGTCCAACAACGCGATGAACCCTAGTGTCAGAATTTTTCAACCGGTTTCTGACATGGTTGTGTCTAAGGCAGTCGCACTACCACTGCGCCACATCGGTAGCCTAAATGCTTGATGTTTCCACAAGGACGACGTCGGCAGTGTCATCGAGTGCTCAGGCTTCCTGCGTGGCATGATGGCGTCGCGGCTGATCGACCGGCCGTGCGGGGTCGGCTTCCTCGACATGAGCAAGTACCTCAAGTTCCTCACGTGCGGAGTCGACGACGCGCGCGACATCCTCGGACACGACGACTTCATGGAGTTCGAGATGGAACACACCACGCCGAAAGGCTCACACACGAACCATTTCATATCCGCCGTTTTGGCTGCTGCTATGACTGATGTGACCCAAGACGGAGGTGACCCGGGCCCCCCAACATTACCCTCGACAGCGTCTGGAGAGGAACCGGATATGGATCCCGAAGTGGCGGTATCTGAGCCAGGGGAACTTGAGCCGGAAGAACACGAGCCTTCAACTACTGATGCACCCATGATACACGAAGAACCACAGGAATATATTGAAAATTGAAACTCAAAAAATTTGGTACAAACCATTTTTTTATACTGTATGGTTTGTTCCAAATTATTTGAGTTTCATTCTATTTAGGTATGGACCTAGTATATAAATTAAGTAATAAAGTTAAAACCCATAAATCTCTCCAAATCCATAAAGAAGTACACCTGACAGGAAAAAGTACGTGAGTAATGCTTCTTCTTCTTCTTCTTATTTTCGTGTGGGACACCGAGTCGTCTAACGACCCGATGAACCCTGGTGTCAGAATTTTTCAACCGCCTTCTACAAGTAGCAGGCTTCTGACATGGTTGTGTAACGACCGCCGTCTAAGTGATCATAGACAACAACCGGGACCTACGGCTTAACGTGTCATCCGAAACATGCAACCATCTTACTTACGGACAATCGGGTGGTTCAGCCCGCAATGTTCTAACCAGACTAGGAAGAAATACACAACGGTTTGTGTATTTGTTCCCAGTCTGGTTAGGACATTGCAAAACCGGCTAATTTATGTCCTATATAATACCAGATGCCGTGTGATGCCGGCTTAGAATAGCATCACCCCACATCCTTCCCGTGGGTGTCGTAAGAGGCGACTAAGGGACTCGAGAGTATTGGTGTATTACAATTTTTAGGCGACAGGCTGACAACCTGTCACTATAGTGATACACATGTTTTCCGAAACAACCTTAGAAAACAATACTCAAAAATGTCAGACGTGGCGATAGCGACCGTATTCTTACGGCTGTTAACGCTCTGCCTACCCCGCAAGGGATAAAGGCGTGATATATGTATGTATGTATGTATGTATAATACCAGAACTGGGAAGCGTCCGACGACAACTAGAGGTTGCCGAATAACCAGCTAATTTATATCCTATATAATACCATATAAATTATGGGAAAAAATAACATGGTATTATAAAGGATATATTTTCTTGGAGTACAAAAATTTAACGTAAATAATTAGAAGTCAGTGCCTTTCGAATATTTTCGATGTATCCTATCACATTAAAATTTGTTAGCATTATAACTGTTAAATTGATTCGTCAGTTTTCCTTCAAAAAATAGGGAGTGAAGTTGTGTGCATAGTCAGCCAAAAAAACTTGGAGCTGTAGGTACTTTTTTGAGGTAGGTCACAGTGTTTATTGTTTGATGGATATAAGTATTCTTAAAGGTTTACTAAAGTTTACTAAATATGAGTCAAATTTAATTTATTTTCATTAAAAATCCAAAATATAAAATATTAAAAAACATTTTAATTAGGTGGTGGGAGAACCCGTGGTGGTGGTGCCGTGTGATGCCGGCTTAGAATAGCATCACCCCACATCCTTCCCACGGGTGTCGTAAGAGGCGACTAAGGGACTCGAGGGTATTGGTGTATTACAATTTTTAGGCGACACGCTGACAACCTGTCACTATAGTGATACACATGTTTTCTGGAACAACCTTGGAAAACAATCCTCAAAAATGTTAGACGTGGCGATAGCGAACGTATCCTTACGGCTGTTAACGCTGTGCCTACCCCGCAAGGGATAAAGGCGTGATATATGTATGTATGTATGTACGCAAAAAATTGACGTTCAGAAAATTTAATTCAGATATAACAATAACCGTAAGTAATTAGGTATTAGCAATTTAATAACGCTAGAAACTTTTTGCAATAAAATCGGCCAAGGTTAAAAGAAAAATACTGTGACTCTACTATGTAGTAGTTTTTTCCTTGTAAGAAAGTTTTTGTTATTTTTGCAATTAGATTCACAAACAACTCGTAATCCGCTGCAATCACAAATTTTTCAAATTTTGCTTTTACAATATCACCTTTGATTCTCATGTTGTACACGTTCGTTTTTAATAAAATATTTAAATAAATAAAAAAGCAAAACCCAATCTTTTTACTTCAAGTAGTAAACCTTTGAGTATTTTTTTCGCTTCTTACGACACAGATAGAAGGATCGTTTCAAATAAGTCCTGTATCATATCACTCATACAGGTGATCGTAGTGACAGGTTGTCAGCCTGAGGCCTAAAATAGTAATATACATGAAACCCTCGAGTCCCTTAATCGTCTTCAAAGACACCAACGGGAAAGAAGCGGGTTGATGCTATTCTAAGCCGGCATCACACGGCAAATTCACACGTCTAAATTATAATATTTTCTCCTCACAATGACAAAAAACAATCTTCATTATTTTTTAATAAAATTCCTCTCGAGCGTAACAACAAAAGCGCACGATAGTTTTTTTATACACAGAGAGCCGCGTCATAGCACGCATGGAAAACTTAGAATACCCCATAAACGCTTTGATGGCTTTTTTACAACTTTTACAGACAATGTCGGGCCCGTATACCGCTACATTGTGGAAACCATAATACAATTTTTATGTTTCCGCGAACAGACAGTACATGTAAGTGCTACATGTACTGATATTACGTACATACATAAACATACACATATCACGCCTTTATCCCTTGCGGGTTAGGCAGAGCGTCAACGGCCGCAAGAATACGGTTGCTATCGCCACGTCTGACATTTTTGAGGATTGTTTTTCAAGGTTGCTTCAGAAAACATGTGTATCACTATAGTGACAGGTTGTCATTGTCACCCTGTCGCCTAAAAGTTGTAATACACTAATACTCTCGAGTCTCTTAGTCGCCTCTTACGACACCCGCGGGAAGGATATGGGGTGATGTTATTCTAAGCCTGCATCACACGGCATACAAGTGCTACATGTACTGATATTACGTGCTCGAACGATTTGAGCCTTATCCTTTTGATACGCAAATTAAGTGAACCTTCTTTTTTTCGTGTGGGACACAAAAGGTGTACCTAATGGGAAATATAGGGTGTAAAAATATTAGCTGTAAATGTTTTGAAGGGTGAACCAACCCATGAAACTTAGCAACTTTCCCCAAGAAACATAGGTCAAAATATGAGAATTTTTTTTGGACCTCTCATACAAATTAGCTTGGTTGGTCGGTCTGTATGGGAGGTATAAATGTTTTTTTAGTCTTTCGACTTATGTTCGGGGAAAGGGGGAGTCAGGGGAAAGTTGATTAGTTTCATGGGCTGGTTCATCCCTTATAATATTTGCAGCTAATTTTTTTACACTCTGTATAAGCAGTGCCTGGTTAGACTGATGTACATTGTCATCTATCATCACAATTATCAACAGCCAGCCACAACCCTTTACTACTAAAAAACCTACAATAGTTCACTACTGGACATGGGCCTCTCCTATTTGGGGGTATTGTGCCATACCCACCACGCTTGGTAGGCGGATTGGCGAGCGCAGTATTAGATATTCACTGGAAACGCTGCCCATATTTTGAATGAATTATTAAGTCTTTATGTTATTCTAACCGTGCCGTATTTGCCGTATGATGCCGGCTTAGAATGGCATCACCCCATTTCTTTCCTAGTTTCATGTGCATTGCAATTTTAGGCGACGGGTTGACAACCTGTTACTATAGTGATGCACGGCTTATCTGAGACGACCCTCAAACATTTTGTCAGACGTGGCGAGAACGACCGTAATTTTACGGTTGTTGGCGCTCTGCCTACCCCGTCAGGAATATAGGCGTAATATGTGTGTGTGTGTGTTATTCTAACCTGGGCCCTAAGGCTGGTTTCAGAGCGGCGCGTCTCAGCAGCGCTGCCCAGGCGCGCGCGGCTCGGGCGCGCGCCTGGGCAGCGCGTTCGCTGTGAAACGACATTCAGACGCGCGCGCTTCGTTGTGGTGTACGGTCGAGTGCAGAGAATCATTATGCCAGCAAACGTTATCACTATATTAGCTATATACGTTATATGGAAAAGAGTGCAACAACGACGTCTTAAAAGATTGCAAGTTGACGCTACTGGCAATCGAAGGAGATCCGACCGCGGCGCGGCCGAGACGCGGCCGAGACGCGGCCCAAGACGCGTCACTATGAAACGCTACATACAATGTAGTGTAATGCGAGGCGCGCGCGGCTGGGCAGCGCTGCCGAGACGCGTCGCTCTAAAACCAGCCTTAGGGCCCAGGTTAGGTTAGGTTATCCCAAGTCTGCTAAATGAAAATTGTTGGATGTAGATTGGATGATTTCGGTAATTTCGTAGTCTGCTAACAGTTTGAAGTATAGAAAAATCACAATGGCAATTAAGTTTCGATGGCGTTACAATGACGAAAAATAGCAGACTTGGGGATATAGGTACTGTATTGGGACATAAGATTGGTGGATCGCACCTTCACGCACGACGGACCGCTAAAATATCGCAGCGTTCTGTCAGATCCATACTAGAAATGTCAATCCTCATACTAAAACCGCTCAACCGCTGTGTCATCCGTCGAGTGCGGTTAATATGGGGAGTGACGTTTTTAGTATGGATCTGAAAGACCACTGCGATATTTTAGCGGTCCGTCATGCGTTAAGTGTGCGATGCGCCATAGGTACATATTATAGGAGGCCTGTAATAACGTGCATGTACACAAGGCATCAGGTTTGGTTGACAGGCGTGTATCAGCCAACTCCATTTAGACCCACGATTCCAATTTCGATTACCCGCTACAAACACGGCTACCCAAGTTGCACACACGGATATATAGGTACTGGATGTCTCATAAATGTTATTTTTATTGTCGTGTAAGAAATCGCGTGAGCGAACGACTAAACTATTTCTATTGTCAGAGTTTTAAAATTACCAACTGTTATAGTAACCATCTGACATGGTTGTGTAACTAGGGACGTCTGAGTAGACTAAATTTTCGGTCGTACGGTTGCATTATTTTCGATCACATGGTAACATGTTACCAGTATCTCAAAGCAAATCATGAATAATTCATCTTTTAAGTTAGCAATTGTTTTGCTAGTGTCACTTTTTACCGCTGTAATTTGTAACTTTTGTATAGTGCTAACGATTGTTCACGAATTTTTCATGAGCAACTTTGAAAAACTTATTCTGTGCCATGTCTCTTCCAGTTCATCTGATCTCTGTCTGATCCTTGTGTGAAGCCAGTCACATGGAAATTGCTTCAATGTGATTGTTATTTCGTCGTTATTCGCTAATTGAGCCCCTTCACCTTAATTGCAAATTAAATTAGTATCTTTTATAGCAAAAGGCTTTCAGAGACTCAATATCCGAACAGTTTTCACATCTGATAGATGGCTTGTAGGTACTTTATATAAAAAAAAGGAAATTTGTCGTATTAAAATGATGTAAATATTTCCAACATTTTCCAAGCAAATCAGCCCGAAGTGACCTAAGAGAGCACCCGAAAGGAGACCAATTATATAGGCTATAACTTTATTTTTTAAAAAAAGGATCCCGAATTGTTAACATTATTGTTAGTCTCTCTATCAAAATATAAGGTGTAAAAATATTAGATGCAAAAATTTTAAGAGGTAAATCAGCCCATGAAACTGACGAACTTTCCCCAAGAAACATAGGTTGAAATATGAGAAAAATTTTTTTGGGCCTCCCTTTACAATTTGACTTGTAAGTATCACTACATAGTATAAAGCAAAGTCACTTCGCGCGCGTCTGTATGTATGTATGTATGTATGTGTGCTTATATCTTTGAAACTACCCAACGGATCTTGATGAGGATTTTTTCAAAAGATAGAGTGATTCAAGAGGAAGGTTTTTATGTATAATAACATGCTTAATATATTAGAGAACTACTTATAATTTTAGGATTTCTGATGTGAAGTCGTAAATAAACACAGTTTTTTGGGCTTACATTGCAAACGCTGGCTGAAATCTAGGAGATAGATCAAAATAATGTTCTGAAGTATTGTATATCTTAAACAGGTCTACAAAAAAGTCCGTGGTGGTATATGTGTACCTCTTAGGGATAACCCACAATAACCACTGGGTTTCTAAAAGACTAAACATAAAAAAGAACCACAGTTTTCTTACTCTTTCTTAAATTGAAATTTTACGATTTAATAGTTTTTTTAAATTATAAAGGGTCTGAGAAACCAAGTTTTCGGGTTTATTTATTAGCTAATATTATTTTATGGTTCTTAGAGGCCTATGTTTAGCAGTGGTCATCCTATATATATCTGATAAATGTGGAAGATATAATATGGCGAAACGAAGTTCGCGGGTACCAGCTAGTTATTTATAAAATAAATAATTATTCATTATATTCCGCATTCTTATATCTATGTTGTACAAAGATTTTACCCAATCTAAAACTATATTTTGTTTGTCCAAGTTCATACGTATATTCTAAGTTTTTCGTCTGAATTCAACAGGAGAATATCCGTTAGACTTTAATCACTGCCCTAGCATAAAATAGATTGTTATAAAACAGAAATAGGCCATGATTCTGAGAAATTACAATAAAGCATCCTTGCGAGGCGTTTTCCTTTGAAACAGTTTGAATTCTAGGTTAATAAAATTTATATTGATTTCAAAATTCTATGTAACCCCTGTTGACCCCTTGTGGCTCCTCAGAAGACCTTCGATTTTGAATCTTACCTACCCGCACTTAATTTTGAACCTAAAAAGTTGGCCTTTTTATGAAAAAACGTGTGCAAAACCCAACCAAAAAAGCGTGTGTGGTGTGTGCGTATCAAACGCGAATTACAACAGGCTAATAAAAATATTTATCAAATTTTACTAATAAATTTTACTGTAGCTAATACACATTTTGTATCAATTGCAATAAAAGTTGGCAAATAAAAAATACGGCAAAAGACAAAAAAGGTAGTAATTATACGACTAAATCTTCCAGCAGCTTATATTCTTGGTGATGTAGGTACATACATACATCACTACTCTTTTCCGATGGGGTAGGTTGAGATTGAAACCTTACCACGACTGGTTCGTCCCCACAAAATCTGTCAATAGTCACACAGGAGAATAAAAATTCCCATTTTTCAGCGATGACAAATGGAAACAATTTGTCTCCACTCACATTTGATGTACCTACATTGCTCTGCCTATTTACATTTCAACACTGTACTATAAGAATACCTTTACAGACCATACATTTAACACACCGCTAATCTATCTATTAAATTATAGTGCTACAGTGGTCAAATGTAAATAATTTTATTCAACTTATAGCGCATCGACTGTGGCGTGAGACAGATTTTATGGGGAGAAATGGGAACATAGGCTTAAGATAAAACTATCTCCTTCTACTTATAAAGACAGCTACATATACATTGTAGCGAGATTGTGCCTACGTATAACCTAAGTCCTTACAGATATTGAACGGCTATTCTAAAAACTATCCAAACACGACTATAAATTTCTACACAGTTTAATCACAAATAGTATCCAAGGATCAAAGTAAATAGCTTTACCTTACTTAGATAGCAATTAAGATCTGTCGATAGCACACGGCGATGTCCAATAAAAATAACGAAACGGGATCAAAAAACTGACTAAGAGCGAGGCGGACACACTGTTCACAGGGTTCTTTACAGAAAAGAAATACATTTGCGTCGCTTGCTTGCGCGCGCATAACATATCTGGTCTGTGGGGTTCTTCAGAATCACACATCTAACGCGAAAAATTAAATTCCCCGTACTAATTGCATCGCGGTATCAACAACTACACCCATAACCACACCTATTTTAGCCTTTTTCACAATTAAAGCACAACGCAGCGCTAAAATAATCTTAAAACGCAACCGTAACTCAGCGGTCTGTCAGATCCATACTAAAACCGCTCAATTGCGATGGGGTTTGACATGGATCTGACAGACCGCTGCGTCATTGCGCTGCGTGGCCTTAGTTGAAAAAATAAATAAAAGGAATTGAATAGGCGAAGTGGAACCCTAAAAAACCGGGTATCTATCAACTCGACGTAAGGTCTAGAGAAAATTAATTAACACTACGATACTTCAGTGAAAAAGTATCGGTATGAAGAGAATTTAATCGATATAAACTATACAGGCAGCCTTACTGGTTAGTTTGATTATTTGTTGCCGCTAACACAGTAAATGATTTTTCTTTCGGAGGGCACGTTTTGTCTTTGGTTCCGGTTTTAGCAACAACTTGTCATATTTAGATGGCGGTGGTAACACGACGGCATAGTCTTACTTGTTTCATTTGACGTGACAAAGGTCTTACAATTTGATGGAGCCGGCTGCTCGCACCAAAAACAATGACTCATGCGGCGCTACCTCGCTCTGAGGCCTTCCATTTAAGGCTTGAAGTGCAAGCGAGAGCGCGGAACGAGCGACAATGAAGAACAATCGAGCTACGCGTTTGGCAGCGTTTGATATGAATGCTTGATTCTATGTTTGATTCTATCAGTACCTATTTTCTTCTGCTTTCGTCAGTAAACTGACTTAACAGATAACCGATTTTTTTATCCAAAGAGAAAAAGTAATATGTATATGTTTTTAAATTTTTGATATTCTGGACTCAAAAGACAGATGAAAGTAGGTACAATAACCAACCGGATGTGACCTTCACTGAAACCAACATCCTGTGCCTCGTTTTTCGAAACTACAGGCTAAAATTCTGTAGGTGAAATTCGGTGTACATTGCGTAGCGGGTAAAAAACCGTGGTTTTATTATGTCCCACCGACTACACAATGTACATCGAATTTCACCTGTAGAATTGTAGCCTGTAGTTTCGTTGCATAGGCCACTGGACTACGGAAACTGTTGGTTGGTATACAGAGTGTTATTATATATCTAAACCGGGCATATATTATATATCTAAACATCTTAGATGAAAAAATGTCTCTTTGAGCTCGACTAGATACCGCGCTAAGTTACCATAAAAAATGCCTCATACTTATAATGATTGGGTTATTTGGGATTAACTCGACTACACCAATTCCGGTGTAGTATTTATTGACACATTAACAAGTACCTATGCTGGCGATATCTAGTTGAACGCCAGCAAGACCATCATTCATCGAAGGCGAATATTTTTACTATGAGGGGGCATCTGCCAAAGCACAAATACATTAAAACGAACCGTAAAGTTGTGTTCCATAAAAATACCACAGAACGCCGGTAACACCACAGAGCAGCTTCATAGAAGAGATGGTCTACCCAACATTGCTTACAGCTAGTCTTCTTTGGTTTGGTTTGTAGGTGACACACTGTGTTATAATTAGCCTACACACTTACATAAATCACGCCACTTTCCCGTTGAGGTAAGCAGAGACTATTTCCTTCCACTTGCTACGATCCTGGCATACTTCTTTCGCTTCTACATACATCGGTCTTTTCATGCACGCTCGTCGGTTAAGGGTACGTTGCTATTAATAGCCTGGTTGCTTACAACACAGTATCGACATGTAATGATTCACGATGCCCGCTACACATCCGATCCTGCCATCTAGTGACGAGGGTCAGATTAACGCTTTGTTTGAATTTTGTGCTTGATTGTACTTACGTAACAGGGTATAGTAGCATGATACTGAGATATATCTAAGTTTTTTTTAAACCGATTACTTATTTACGAGGAAGTCAAGTGGTTAGGATATCGGTCTTACCATCGTGAGACCTGAGTTCGATCCCCGCCATGTATCAAGGTGTTTTTACTCATGTACATTTACCGACTGCTCTTACGGTGAAGGAAAAACATTGTGATGAAATCCACATTCAAATACCTAGGATTCGGGCTAGGTTAGTCTTTGGGTTGCAGAGGTCAAATAGCAGTCGCTCTGTGTAAAAACTTGGTGACACGTCAAATGCCCTAGGTTAGGTAGCCGACCCCGACAGCGAACGGGATAAGGCAAGGATAATGATGATTACTTACTTAAGACTAAAAGGGAAATGATATTGTTTTTTGGCAGATAATTTTCGCGTTAAAACTTGGATTTAAGTTAAAAAGTACCATATTATTCTTTACATACTTTCTCTAGGCAATATTAAGTAGGACTAGTACAGGTTTTGTCAGTAAAACTAACAAGTAGTATTAAAACTTAAAAAAATCTTTAAAACATGAAATGAATCCCAAAAAATACCCAAATCGCTTCATATTTCCTATTCAGCTTAAGTAAATCATTTACCCAGGTGTGTTTTTCGCTTGATCCTTCCAAAATCGTATTAGTCTGGTAATACTCATTACTGTATCACTTTCTATTAAACCTTTTTGCTTAATAAACAACAGAATTATTAAGGTTGTAAGACACAGAAGGACACAAATTCACCGCTAAAGTAAGAAAATCCCGAATAAAAAGGGGAGAGTGGGGAAAAGTGCCGTCTGTTCTGATTCACCCTCGTCACAGCAGGCACCAGGTGGTAATCTTTCCGCTTTATTAATTCTTGCAAAATAGGAGTCACAAATTTGCTAGTTAAGCACCAGTTGCATGCCCAAAATTTGCTGCAAATACTTTAAGGGGTGAATCAGCCCATAAAACTGAACAACTTTCCCTTAGGAACATAGGTCGTAATATGAATAAAAAAATTCTCCCATACAAAATTACCAACCGACGAAGTCAATTTGTATGGAAGGTCCGAAAAAAATTCTCATATTTTCCATTCCATGTTCGAAATATAAATTATCAGAGGGACGAATTCTTCATTATGAAAATTTTTTTTTACTAATTCTTATTTTTCCTTATTCCAGATTTTCTTCATTATTAATAACCTGTCCGATTTGCTTTTTTATAAGTACTGTCTGAGTCTGTAAGGTCTTACATATTATAATCTATTGTTACAACGGGATAATAATATTAAGGATACAACAGCGTCGGTGGCCAACTGGTTAGGACACGGTCTTACAACCGTGAGACCTGAGTTTGATCCCCGCCATGTACCAATGTGTTTTTACTCACGTACTTTTACCGACTGCTCTTACGGTGAAGGGAAACATCGTGATGAAACCCACATTCAAATACATTTTCGTACGCTCCGTGTAAAAACTTGGTTCTACGTCAAATCCCCAAGATTAGGTAGCCGACCCCAACTGAGAACCGGGACAAGGCAAGGAGAATAAATATAAGGATACGAAGATGATAAAATAGAAGAACAAGAACCTATGACTGGGCTGTATACGCGTGCTCTGCTGCCTCGCCCGGAAGGAAAAAACAAAAGACGCCGGCGGTGTGGAAAAAATGGCGCGCATTAGATTTTTGGTCAAAGAAGGGAAAGATTTTTTAAATTAAGTTTGTAGGACCTACAGAATTGGGGTCTGTTTTTTCCTTAGCGAATGACATCTGTCTTTTCTGGTATCATTCCTTTTAAATACTTATTTTAGATGTCCCAAAGAATCGACGTCACTATCAGACAAATTGAGAGCAGTGACCGAGCGGTGAAGCGTCCACTAGTGAGCAACACAAGTGTATTTTTTTATATGTGACGTAACTACACCAATGCGGTTACGTATCTATATGACAACTGTCGTTCCCTGTCTCCTTTGGAAAATGACAGTAGGAAAATTTCAGTTTGAAAAAAGTGACAGCTAAGTAAATATGCTACAAAATCGAGGTTACTATCAGACAAATTGAGAGCAGTGAGTGACCGAGCGTTGAACGTCCACCAATCCGTTTACGTATCTATTTCCCTTTGCGAATGGCCACCGTCGCGATTGGTCTTTTTGCAGTTGACATGCAAACGTGTATTTCAGTACTCACTTGGTTTGTGGAACACAGATGAATTTTTGAAGTGATTTTCGGACCGTATGATAACTACATAGTTTTATTTAACCATTCACTATCAGTATTTATCGGTGAAGGAAAAACATCGTTATGAAACCAAAATTCAAACATGAATTCAGATGATATTTGAATGTGACATAACCTAGGATTCGAGCCAGGTTAGCCTTCGCGTTGCAGAGGTCTGATCGCGGTTGCTTTGCGTAAAAACTTGGTTCCACGTCAAATTCCCTAGGTTAGGTAGCCGACCCCGACAGAGAACGATATAAGGCAAGAAGACTAATAATTATTATTTACTATCATTATTTGAGCCACTAAACCCAACCTATTTATAAGCTTAATTAATTTTAAATAGCCACGTTCCGACTCTTGAAATTTTAAGAAAAATTCAGCGATTTATGTTCTCTCCCACTCGCGGCTTTCAGACTTTTCTCGTAGTTCATATTAAGATTTTACGTTCATTTTCTTTACAAAATAACTTTGAAATATATGTTTCTAAAATGTTCTAACCTATATTGCTCTTACCCCGATAGCTTCGGTATCATTCCAAATTAACGAATGGATTAATTTTCCTTGAAATGGCGCCTTGAGGTCAGCTTGCAAATTGATAGATTCTATTAGAATTGATCGATTCTATTACTTCTATTAGTAGAGTCAATAAGCTGAGAAATTTCATTAGGTAGGGTATCTGCTATTTTGTCTTTGTATAAAACACTTAAGGTTTAAAGAAAATGTACTCCAAAAGGGGCAAACACACTAGGGTCCATATTTATAAATCGCACTAAACTTTGAGATCGATCTCAAGAGCGATTTTGACAAATGTCAGTATACTACACTAACAGCATCTCAAAGTCGCACTCAAATGCGCACGCTTTGCCAACCACGCAAGGGATAAAGGCATGATATGTATATGTATGTAAATTATAAAATATTTTGACTCGATGGAGGTGAAACCCGACTTTAAAACGAAATAAAAAGAGGAAATTCTAACATAATGCGGCCCTAATGAGTAAGATAGCACTCACTGTATACATACTCCTAAGCTTGTATAATATTTGCCACAAGCTAAACATTTTAGCTGTAAATGAGCAGACTTTCAGTGAAATAAACGAACTGCAACTTTAAATATAACCTCAAAGCACTAGCACGTTATGAGGGTATAACAAATTTTCCACCGCTGCGATTTGAATTTGGAATTTGCGTTTCGGGAGCGCTTTTCAGTGGAAAATTTAGCTGATTACGTTGGTCTTTTGTGAACGCGACGTGAAATGCATCTGCTAAGTTTGTTATTCGTGTGGTTTTTATTGGTAAAACTGAGCAAAAAAGCAGCTTTTTAGAGAAAAAAACAAAATATATGGAACAGTATCGCTGTGTGGTGCCGGCTTAGAGTAGCATCACGCCAAATCTACCCGTAGGTGTCGCTAGGAATGATCATCAGAGGAATGGGCAGCAGTGTTCCGTGTGAATGCAACATATTGCACTGCGCTCACTAATTCGCTTGCTAAGCGTTGGGAGTATTGCAATACTTCTTGAAAGGGGGAGGCCAATGTCCAACAGTGGACTGCTGTGACTGCCAAGGAGTATCATTATGGATGGAACAGTTGAGATATCTGACCCGACTGCCTTAGAAGGAGTCTTATGTTTTTCGAGGGAATCCTACTACTATTATAAAGGCGAAAGTTTGTAAGTATGGATGTATGGATGTTTGTTACTCTTTCACATAAACACTACTGAATGGATTTGAATGAAACTTTACCACAATATAGCTTATACATCAGAATAACACATAAGCTATAGCTTATACGAAGACGGGACGAACCTGAAGTCCACGCGAACGAAGTCGCGGGCAAAAGCTAGTATAATAATATTATGTGGGTGAATAAGTAAATTTCTTTTCACGGACTAAAACTTAAACAGCTTGGTGGATTTTAATTATTTAGATTTTCCTCAGCAGCACACTAGCCATGTTAATGTTTCATAAATTCAAAATGGCGGCTTCCAAACGTGCATTCGGATTTTTGTTTTAACAATTAAAGTTATAGGTTACATTCCTGTCAGGTCAAATCAGCTACTATTTAAAACGATATTTTGTATGAAAAACTATAAGTATGACGTCATACCGTAAGTATTTTTATGGCATCAAAACACTTATATATTATTTTTTTGTTTATTAATTCAAACTTTGAATAGTTCAAAAAAATATGAATGAAGTGCGTAGGATTTTTGATCAATAGTTTCAAGCGTACAGCTTTTATATTTTATTTATGACCCACGAAACTAACCAACTCTTCATCCATCTACAAATAAACTTTAACTTCAACTTGCGGTGTAACTTTAAAGGGCGAGGCACACCGGCTCCGTATCCGTTGCGTATCCAGCTCTCATCCGTAGTTACGCATGTATTTATGACGTTGTAATGTATGGGACTGTATGAGATACGGCACACTGCCTGTGATGCGTATCCGTTGCGTGCTGCACGCATTGTAGGGTTACGCCGTAGTTACGCCGTACAGCTGCCAAAAGACAAACAGGTTGCGTACTCTGCGTGCAGTGATGACGTTGTATTCTATGAGATTCCCTGTTGGACGACACACCAAACACGTCCGAACACGCACAGCTCTATCCTGCGCGTAGTACGGACGCGTGTACGGACTACGGGCTACCACAATGCGCATCAAAGAATGTGCACTATATTAAGCGTCAAATATAAGGTGTAAAAATATTAGCTCCAAATATTTTAAGGGGTGAATCAGCCCATAAATCTGAACAACTTTCCCCAAGAAACATAGGTTGAAATACATTGGCTGATACAAATTGAATTGAGTCGGTCAGTAACTTTGAATGGGAGGCCGAATTTTTTTTTTCATATTATGACCTATGTTTTTTAGGGAAAGTTGTTCAGTTTCATGGGCTGGTTCATCCCTTAAAATGTTTGCAACTAATTTTTTTACACTGATATGTCGTCAACTTTTTGCTGCACAGAACGCGATGCGCGCTTTTATTTGCGCAATATTTATTGCACACTGATGACAGAACTTTTGGATATGACAGTTGGTACGCAACAGACCCCTTGCAGCTCGCATCCGTAGCTACGCGCGTAACCTGCGTAACCACGTCCGTAACCCGGTGTGGCAGGGGTGTACGGACGTGATCACGCGCGTCACTACCGTAGAGAGCTGGATACGCAACGCATACGGAGCCGGTGTGCTCCGCTCTTAACCCAGAGCGAGCTGTATCACCTGCGAGAACTTGCAATACCAATTTAAGTTCCAGAGTAAATTACTGACCTCAGGAGCCGCAGACAGTTCAGACAATTACAGACTGCAACATACAAATGGATGCAAATTTGTAAAAGTTGACTGATTATATACAGTTGAATTGTAGATAGTTCATTTTCGTGGTGCTAACAGCAACAACATTTATCTAATTTAACGGATTAAGAAAGATAGTGTCATGTTTTTGGAAGGCACGTTAAGGCGGATCGCACAATTAACGCTAATATATCGCTGCCAGATCCATACTAGAAATATCAATCCTCATACTAAAACCGCTCAACCGCTGACGATGCAGCGTCGTCCGTCGAGTGCGGTTTTAGTGTGGGGAATGACGATTCTAATCTGGATCTGACAGACCGCTGCGATATTTTAGCGCTCCGTCGTGCGATCCGCCTAGCCGACGGTTGCGTGTTGCGTATTACATAACCATGTCAGAGGCCTGGCTACTAATAATAGGAAGGTATAAACATCGGATCGTTGGACAAATTGGTGTCCCACGTCAGATAGTACCAATTTTTTTTTCTTACTTCGAGTTGTATTCTTTGGGGTGTAAAATAAAGTAAAATATAAGTTGGTATCAAACTCCTAAATATTTGTTTTTCGTACTACAAATTAATTATAATATATATATTCAATATTCTGAAATAAATTGGCGTAGACGGGACGTAAATACTCAATGCCAATTAAAATAACATGGTTAAACAAACTTAAGATATTAAAGTCAAATATTTCAATCAAGATTAAAGTCGTAACAATAACTAATTTAATAAGATTATGGCTTTAAAAGTCGCATTAAATTAGACAAACAATCTTTTAAAAATAAAGCTAATTTGTTTAAAAAAACATATAAATAAACTTTATTTTTGAGTAATGTAATTTTGTTTTTTGAGATCTGAAAGAACTTTACGTAGCTAAATGACTACGGCGTAGCAGTTGTAGAACTTAGCTACAAAGATAATAATATTACTAGTTTAGCCACAGTTGAGCGCTAGACCACCGCTCGGAATAACTTTTTATTTTACCAGTTTTTCAAAATTAACTTTTTTTAAAAAATATGCTTTTATATCGATAATATCATAAATTTGTGTTAACTAACACACACGTTTACCCTTGAGATGGACTGAGCGTAAACAGCCGTAAATATACGGGCGCTACCGCCAGGTCAAACAAATATTTGAGACCCGTTTCAGAAAAATCGTGCACACACCTACTAATATTATAAATGGGAAAGTTTGTATGTTTGTCAATTTGCTTGTATGTTTGTTAACTACTGAACCGACTTTGTGCATCGGGCCATCTTTTCAGGACAATTACTATCCTATACCTACATTACGTTAATCCAAGTTACTCTCTATCTGTGTGCTTAGGGATTAAACTGACTTCCACGCGGGCGAAGCCGCGGGAAGCCGCTAGCTGACTATAGTTCTAAAGCTTTGGCAACTTTTATGCTATTTTGCCAAACACCCTGTATAAATTAGCGCGCTGCAAGCAGCCTAAAGCCGGGATGAATGTTATACAATCCTTAATGAAGGCTTCTGTCGGATTACTTCGTTCGAGCGATCCCAGACTACGACGGAAGGATCAGGAATCTTTTGGCGGAGCCGGTGTGGTGCAAACGAGGACCTTTTGGCGATAAGTTACATGCTGTGTGGTCAGCCTGGCCAGCTTGGGAATTTGGAACCTCCTTGCATCTGACAGACACATGCGTACAGAACCGCTAAAAGTGCGTAGCAACGGACGTTATATGCGAAAACCAGTAAAATTCTTTTTCATTATTTAAGAGCTATGCTCTTGTCGTTGCAATACCCGCCATTCTATTCTTTTCTCCGCCAGTGTTTTTCTTTCTTCTTTTCGTGTGAGATACCGAGTCGTCCAACGACCCAGTAAACCCTAGTGTCAGAATTTTTCAACCGCCTTCTACAAGTAGCAGGCTTCTGACATGGTTGTGTAACAGTAATCATAGACAGCTACCGGGACCTACGGCTTAACGTGCCATCCAAAACACGGAACCATCTTTCATACGGACAATCGGGTGGTTCAGCCCGCAATGTCCTAACCAGACTGGAAACAATTTCACAAAGTGATAAATATCAACTTTGTGAGTGACCCACCGAGAATCGAACCCGGAACCTTCCGTGTCATAGGCAGTCGCACTACCACTGCGCCACATCGGTCGTCAATACGACACAACATTAACTTTCTCTTTCAGCTGTTAAAAATAATTTCTCCTAGATCGTCCTCTTCGTCTTTTTCCTTCTACTTTTCCTTCTATTATCGTCTTCAGGAAGCTGTCGTGTCGTACCAAGTTGTCTAATATTTTTTCCCTTCTGTTCTTTATTGTTTTCAACACCCCTAAACCTAAAATAATACAGACACATATACACAGTGCCAAATCTTTTGACGAAGGCATTGTACTAGCGTATCGTGCAAACAAAGACGTCAGTAGTGAAAGTTAACTCAGATAATCCATGTCATTGTGATATAAATAGTACATTGTTGTTGAATACAAGGAGCTCATTCACTCCGATGTTATTATTGTCAACTAGTATATACTCCAGTTTATCGAGTTGTTTGTCACGGCTCATCTTACAGGACAATAGACCAAGGTTTCATTCATTCATTATCCTTGCCTTATCTGTCGGGGTCGGCTACCTAGCCTAGGGGATTTGACGTGGAATCAAGTTTTTACGCAGAGCTACTGCCATCTGAGCTCTGCAACCTGGAGGCTTATCTGGCCTAGGTTAAGTCACATTCAAATATCATCAGAATTTAAATTTTATTTGAATGTGGGTTTCATCACGATGTTTTTTGTGCATCATAAGAGCAGTCAGTAAATGTACGTGAGTAAAAACAAATAAGTACGTGGTGGGGATCAAACTCGGGTCTCACGGTCCTAAGACCGGTGTCCTAACCACTTGGCCACCGACGCTCCGGACAATAGCTGACCTAGGTATCTATTTAATTTTCGCTAGTGAATTTGCCTTGCGGTGCTGGCTTAGAATAGCATCATCTCAATTGTACCCATAGGTGTCGATTAAAACAACTAAGAAATATCCGAGGAAAAGGCAGCAGCGTACCTTGTGAATGCAAAATCTTTCACTACGCTTGTCAATCCGTCTGCCAAGTATAGTGAGTTTTGCAACCATCCTCGAATCGTGAGCCAACTCCTGTCCAGCAGTGGACTGTTGTGACTTCTGAAGTTGGATTGACCTTAAGCTTGTGCCATAGTCCCCGCTATCTACCTATCTTGACAGACACAAAACTAATCCTTCTGAATTCGTACCATCAGGAATATCAGCATTAGTATCTACGATTTATTTATTTGTAGACAGGTAATTCTGTTAGTCTACTGTAAATAATTTATTAGCACTAAGCTGCGAACAATGCCCGTATCAAAGATTATTCGTCTTCTTTGATTAACTATGATTATTTATTTAGAATCAGATTCAAGTACGTTTGGTATCTTTTTGACTTACCAGCTTAGAAGTTCAAATGAATTACAACGACAATTCGTAAGTCAAATACCTACTTGTACGTACCTACGTTAATTTCTTATTAACATATGCGATGAAATATTAATGTAATGTATGTGGGTAGTAACAAGAA
This sequence comes from Keiferia lycopersicella, assembly GCA_029255805.1. Taxonomy (NCBI): domain Eukaryota; kingdom Metazoa; phylum Arthropoda; class Insecta; order Lepidoptera; family Gelechiidae; genus Keiferia; species Keiferia lycopersicella. Next base: position 4,930,037 of record JARACZ010000028.1, read on the forward strand.
GTATATTATTTTTGTATAATACGAGGGTACGTTGTTCTGCATTAAAGCTTGATATCGAACGGTTGTGTTTTCCTGTAATTACCTATTTCCTGCTATAAGGGAAGACTCTTCAGTGGCGACAGGCTATATAAAAGACCCACGCGTTTGAAATTATACTAGTGTGAAGTGTACCTACGTACCTAATCGTCAAGATGTCTGTTGGAAAAATAGCGGCGTTTGACCTTGACAAGGACTCTTGGGACTCAGACGTGGATCGTCTAGAACAGTATTTTCTCGTAAACTCTGTGAAAACTGAACTAAAAGTGGCTACGTTAATAACTGTGATCGGCAGTGATGCATATGATTTGATGGTCAGTTTGTGTACACCGACTAAACCAGCGGCGAAAACTTACGCGGATCTAGTAGCGGTCATGAAAGGACATTTAAATCCAAAACCTAGTATGCTGGCGGAACGTTTTAAATTTCGACAACGCTTACAGAAAACTGGTGAAAGTATAGCGGTATATGTGTCGGAACTAAAAAAGTTAAGCAAAGATTGCGGTTTTACGGCGGAGAGCTTAAAAGAAAATTTAAGAGATCAGTTCGTATGCGGTTTGGAAAACGATAACATACGACAAAAGTTGTTTACGGAAGATGACACAATAACGTTCGATAAAGCTTACAAAACTGCTGTGTCCATGGAGGCGGCTGAAACGAATGCGGCGTTGGTGGAAGACTGTACCAGAGGCAAGCACGGTGACAGTACGCCTAGTTCCACTTCGGTTTCGGTGCATCAACTGGGACAAGCTAGTCAGAAGCGAGGGAACAGTAGCGGCAGTCGGGTGAGCAGCTGGTCGCGCGGGGCGCCTGCCGGCGCGGCGGCGGCAGCGCCCGGTACCAATGGAACATCCAAGCGCTCGGCGCGTGACTCATCAGGACGCGGGCGGCACGCGAGCGGCGCCGCCGGTACGAGTAGTGACACTTTCCGGGGCACAGGCGGCCGTTATAACAATCGACATATGGAATGTGTAACGTGTGGTGGCGGACATGATACGGAGTCCTGCAAATACAAAGCATATGTCTGCCGGGTGTGTAATCTTCAAGGGCACCTGAAAAGGATGTGTCCCCGTTTACGAGGAGGATCAGGGGTGTACAACATAAGCGACAGAGTAGGTGCATCCTTAGATAGCGACGACGATAGTGACGAGGTAAATAAAATTTATAACTTTTCCTTGAACACTACTGAGTCGATGTCAATCAAATACCCACCTTATATCGTAGAATTATGTATCGAAGGAGTAAATTTAAAGATGGAAATTGATTGTGGGAGTGCTATATCAATTATTAGCTATAAATGTTATAAGAGCTTGTTTAGTGAATTTCAGTTGCAAAATAGTGACTTAATAATGTGTTACTATACGGGAGAAAATGTGAAACCACTAGGTAAAATTTTAATTAACGTTAGGTACCAGGACATAGTAAAAAAGTTGGAATTATATGTTGTTAACTGTGGAAAAACAAACCTATTAGGTAGATGTTGGATTACTGAGTTAGGGGTCAAAGTACCTATTTTTAACTGTCACAAAGTTTCGAGTGTACGTAAGTCATTTAATGTAGAGGAATTCAGTTCCAGTTACTCTGATGTGTTCGCCGACGGACTGGGGCGCTTCACCGGCGGACCGGTGCGGTTCCACCTGCGACCAGACGCGCGGCCAGTGTTCCTGCGCGCGCGACCCCTCGCCTACGCACTTCGCGAACCAGTTGAGCGCGCTTTAGACCAAATGGTGCAGGACGGAATCATCACACCCGTCAGTACATTGGACTGGGCAACACCGATCGTACCGGTGATGAAAAAGGATGGTACTATCAGGGTATGTGCTGATTTTAAGATGACTTTGAATAAGTCCTTAGAGGTGGACCATTATCCCTTGCCTAGGGTGGAGGATTTACTTACTAAACTACACGGAGGGGAAAAATTCACAAAATTGGACTTATCTCAGGCATATGCCCAGTTTGAACTTGATGAGGACTCAAAAAAATATACGGTTATTAATACGCACAAGGGAATGTTTAGGTACAATAGGCTCATTTATGGTCTCTCATCTAGCCCGGGTATTTTCCAAAGGAAATTAGAACAACTTTTTGCAGATATGCCTAGGGTCGGAGTATTTTTAGATGACCTCATTATCACAGGAGTTGATGATAAATCCCATCTGGATACGTTAAATGAAGTATTCAAGAGGTTAAGCAAATACGGCTTAAGAATCAAAAAGGATAAGTGCACGTTTTTTGCGGACTCAGTGACATATTTAGGGTTCAGAATTAGTAGAGAAGGAGTACATACGTGTCCAGAAAAGATTGAGGCGATTAAGGAGGTAGCGGTTCCACATAATGTTAGTGAGCTACGTTCGTTCTTAGGGCTAGTACTGTATTATGCAAAATTCGTACCAAACATAAGCACAGTGTTATCACCATTGTATGTTTTGTTAAGGAAAGATGTTAAGTATGAATGGACGGAGGAGTGCATGAGAGCTTTTCATAAAATCAAAGAACTGCTTATTTCCAGTAAGGTATTGGCGCATTACTCGCCTGAATTGCCTCTAGTGCTGACCACTGACGCCAGCGGTGTTGGGGTAGGGGCAGTCATATCTCACATTATACCCGGGGGAGAGGAAAGGCCAGTGGCATATGCATCACGTGCTCTCAATGCAGCTGAGCGTGGATACTCCCAGATCGAACGGGAAGCCTTAGGAATCGTCTACGGAGTAAGGAAGTTCCATCAGTATTTGTATGGTCGTAACTTTCTTTTGAGGACGGACCACAAACCCCTAGTGACGATATTTGGAGATAAAACGGGAATTCCTGTAATGGCAGCTAGCAGATTGCAACGTTGGGCTGTGATATTAGCTGGGTACGACTACAAAATAGAATATGTACGTAGTGAGAGTAACGCAGCTGATGCCTTGTCTCGGTTGCCGGTCGGAGAGAGAACCTGTAAAGAAACGAAAGGTAAAGAATGTACGTATTTAAATTTTGTGCAAAATTTTTTGCCTATCACGAGGCAGACTGTGCAAGATTATGTAGGAAAAGATGAAATATTAAAGAGGGTTGTTTTGTATTTGCAATCAGGTTGGCCTAACGTTTGTGTGGATGAAAATATTAAAGCATATTATTCCAGACGCAACGAGCTGTACTTAGATAGGGGCTGTGTCGTTTGGGGCTATCGTTTAGTAGTACCATCTGCAATAAGGAATTGTATACTTAAAGAGCTGCATATAGGGCATCCTGGTATAGTTAAAATGAAGAGTATCGCTCGTAGTTTTGTGTGGTGGCCAGGAATAGACAGCGACATTGAAAATATTTGTAAACAGTGCACGACTTGTTCGCTGGAGAGCTCAGCACCGCCTCGAGCGCCACCACAACCCTGGACCTATATTACTGAAAATTGGTCAAGGTTACATTTAGATTTCCTTGGACCCTTTCAGGGTAAGATGTTTCTAGTGTTAATAGATTCCACATCCAAATGGCTTGAGGTTTTTCAGATGCTTAAGACAACTGCCTATGCTGTAATCAAGGTACTTCGTGAGACGTTCGCGCGTTTTGGGTTACCAAAAGAAGTCGTTTCCGATAATGGACCACCCTTTACAAGTAAAGAATATAATGAGTTTATGATTAATAATGGTATTAAGGTAACTTATACGGCTGCTTACCATCCCGCGTCGAATGGAGCTGCAGAGGGCGCTGTCAAGCTGGTCAAACGTGCAATCAAGAAATCTATTAGAGATGGTTGTGATATAGACGCCGCCTTACAGACTTACCTTATGATGTACCGAAATGTAGAACAAAGTTCGACCGGTTCATCGCCTGCTATGTTATTACAACGAAGAAATTTGAGGTCAAGGCTAGATTTGCTAAGAGAGGATAGGCAAGTACAGACACGTGTTATAGAGGCACAAGAAAGACAGGTGCGTAATGCGGGAGGCATTATGAGAGATATTAGAGTAGGTGATGATGTTTGGGCTCGGGATTTTACAGGGGGTAGATGGTTAGGTGGTGTGGTAACAGAGAAGGTAGGTTCACGCAACTTTATTATCGGAAGGGAAAATGGTCCACCGGTTAAAAGACATCTTGATCAGGTCAAAAAGAGACGTAGTAGTTATGGTGTTACGTCGCCAGAGTCACCAGCAACGATAGTACCTCCATCGCCAGGTCCTTATTCTAGTGTAGGTGGCACTCCACCTGAAACGGTTGTTGGGTTTGAAGCGAGCCATGACGGCATTGTGCGTGGTACCGAGGGGGCGAGTGCGCAGGAACGTCAACTGGAGTCATCAACAGAGCTACCTTCTGTAGCTTCGATTCCAGTAGTACAGGGTGGACCGTCGGAGGAGCGTCCTAAGCGGATTGCCAGGCCAATTAAGAGATACGGGTTTGAAGAAATTGATTATGTTATAAGTTAATGTATTAGTTAAGAAATATTTACTCTTAGCTCATTAGGATAGACATTAGATAAAGGTGGAGGTGTAATGTATGTGGGTAGTAACAAGAAGTATATTATTTTTGTATAATACGAGGGTACGTTGTTCTGCATTAAAGCTTGATATCGAACGGTTGTGTTTTCCTGTAATTACCTATTTCCTGCTATAAGGGAAGACTCTTCAGACAACATGCGTAAAAAATCTTTGATAGCATTATAGGTACAAAGAATGTAAAGTTTCGAGTATGAAGCTTGCCAACTCACTTTAAATTGTATGAGTAGGTACCTAGTTGATCGTGCATTGTTTGGCTTTTGCTGCTGTTCAGAGTTACTTTTAGACAATAAAACCTAGCTAGATCGACCCCCACCAACCCGCACTGGGCCAGCGTGGTGGGTGACGGCCCGTACCCCCTTATGGATTCTACAAACAGAAATCGGCCCCAAGTGCCCGGCGGCCCCGGTGGCCGGGCAGATTCAGGCGAAAATCGACCCGGCTCCGAGACCAGGGGTGCTAAGAATCCCCGGGCGGCGTGGATCCCTCGCCGAACGACCTTGGCCCTGGCAACATATAACGCGTGCACACTGCAGACGGAAGAGAAGTTAGTGGAACTCGAGGAAGAACTGAGCAGGTTACGGTGGGACATAGTGGGACTGTCCGAAGTCCGAAGAGAGGGGGAGGACACGATAGCCCTGAAGTCAGGTAACCTGCTCTACTTCTGGGAGGGCGACCATCTGTCCCAAGGTGGTGTCGGGTTCATCGTCCACAAGTCCCTCGTGAACAACGTAGTACAGGTCGGGAGTATTTCAAATAGGGTGGCATTCCTTATACTCAGAATAACTAAACGTTATTCGCTGAAGGTCATACAGGCATACGCCCCAACTTCGAAGTACCCCGACGAGGACGTGGAGGCAATGTATGAGGACATATCCAAAGCCATACATACCTCCAGGACTCATTACACGGTGGTCATGGGGGATTTCAACGCTAAGCTGGGCAATCGTTGCGGTGACGAACTGAGAGTTGGGCCATTTGGTATTGGGGTGAGGAACAGCCGAGGTCAAATGCTGGTCGACTTCATGGAGAAGGAGGGACTCTTTATGATGAACTCGTTCTTCAGGAAACGGCCGCATCGAAAATGGACCTGGAAGAGCCCCGACGGTGTTACCAAAAATGAGATAGACTTCATCATGACAGACAAAAAACGGATATTCAACGATGTCTCTGTGATCAATTCGTTCAAAACGGGTAGCGATCACCGAATGGTAAGAGGCACGTTGAATCTTAATGTAAAAGCCGAGAGATCACGTCTGATGAAGTCTACGCTCCGACCAGCACCTGCCCAAATCCAAAACCCTGAGAGCTTTCAGCTCCACCTGCAAAACCGCTTCGATTGCCTGGGTGAGTGTATCGACGTGGACGACTATAACGACAGGGTCGTGAAAACTGTCCTTACGGTTGGCTCTAAGTTCTTCAAACCCAATCGTACGAACAGAACCAAAAAAATCTCAGACCATACTTCGAGGCTCATGGAGGAACGACGCGAGATGATTCTGCAGTCGTCGGAGGATACTTCCCAATATCGGCAGCTCAATAGGCAGATCTCTAAGTCTTTGACCCGCGACATACGCCAATTTAATACTGACCGTATTAAAGAGGCAATTGAGCGCAACAAAGGCTCCAAGGTGTTTGCTAGAGATCTGTCGATAGGCCAGAGCCAACTAGCGAAGCTAAAGACCGACGATGGCAGAATCGTATCGTCCAAGCCCGAGCTATTGGAAGAGGTCGAGAAGTTCTACGGACAGTTATACGCGACAACATGCACACCTGTCAATAATCGGGTCGCAGATCCAAGAGCTCGATTAACCCGGCACTACACAGAAGACATCCCGGACGTCAGCTTGTACGAGATTAGTATGGCTCTGAAACAGCTAAAAAACAGCAAGGCGCCGGGTGATGATGGAGTTACGGCAGAGCTTCTGAAAGCCGGTGGTAAACCGATACTTAAAGCACTGCAGAAATTGTTTAACTCTGTCATACTCGAGGGCAAAACGCCACAGGCATGGCACAGAGGCGTGGTGATGCTGTTCTTCAAAAAGGGCGATAAGTCTTTGCTGAAGAACTACAGACCCATCACGCTTCTGAGCCATGTCTACAAGCTGTTCTCAAGAGTCATAACGAATCGTCTCGCACGCAGGCTCGACGACTTCCAGCCTCCCGAACAAGCCGGCTTCCGAAAAGGCTTTAGCACCGTGGATCACATTCATACGCTGAGGCAAGTTATACAGAAGACTGAAGAGTATAACCAACCACTCTGCCTCGCGTTTGTGGACTACGAAAAAGCCTTCGATTCGATCGAAACATGGGCCGTACTTCAGTCTCTTCAGCGGTGCCAAGCTGACTATCGGTATATCGAAGTGTTGAAGTCCTTGTACGAAAGCGCCACCATGTCAGTTCGACTTCAGGACCAGGACTCGAAACCTATCCAGTGCAGCGAGGAGTGAGACAGGGAGATGTAATATCACAGCAGCACTGGAAGATGTCTTCAAGCTTTTGGACTGGAGAGGACTTGGCATCAACATCAACGGCGAGTATCTGACTCACCTTCGTTTTGCCGAAGATATCGTGGTCATGGCGGAAACCCTGGAGGACCTCGGTACAATGCTCGATGACCTCAATAGAGCCTCCCAACAAGTGGGTCTAAAAATGAACATGGACAAGACCAAGGTTATGTCAAACTCTCTTGTTGCACCCATTACTCTGACAGTTGGGGGCTCTACTCTGGAAGTTGTCGACGAGTATGTCTACCTGGGACAAATAGTCCAGCTGGGTAGGTCCAACTTTCAGAAAGAGGTCAATCGTCGAATCCAACTCGGCTGGGCAGCGTTCGGGAAGCTACGTAACATCTTCTCTTCTCAACAACTACCGCAGTGCCTCAAGACAAAAGTCTGGGATCAGTGCGTGTTGCCAGTGGTGACTTACGGAGTTGAGACGTGGCCGCTAACAATGGGCCTCATAAGAAGGCTCAAGGTCACTCAAAGGGCAATGGAAAGGGCTATGCTCGGAGTTTCTCTCCGCGATCGAATCAGAAATGAGGAAATCCGGAGAAGAACCAAAGTCACCGACATAGCTCGAAGGATTGCGCAACTTAAGTGGCAGTGGGCGGGGCATATTGCTCGTAGGACCGATGGCCGCTGGGGCCGGAAAGTTCTCGAGTGGCGGCCACGGACCGGTAGACGCAGCGTAGGTAGGCCTCCCACAAGGTGGACCGACGATCTGGTGAAGGTCGCGGGAAGCCGCTGGATGCGGGTGGCGCTGGACCGATCATCGTGGAGATCCTTGGGGGAGGCCTATGTCCTGCAGTGGACGACTATCGGCTGAGACGACGATCGATTTATCGCCCCTGAATCACTCGAATAAAAAAAAATATAGGTACAATTCTAGCTCGTTTAAAGGTTATAAATAGATAAATCCGAAAATCTCTTCAAAATTCCAACTATCTTCAGCTATAACAATCTAAAATAGAAAAACGCAAAAAATTGAGCGCTAAACCTAAAAATAATATATGTGAACCAACAGACATAACACTATTTGCATATGCATCAGTCCCGATATTGGGTCTGACCTGTCGAGATCACTGCCATAACCAAGTTTGGAGCTACTTCAACTAGTGTTGTCCACATAGAAGTATTCTATCGATAAGTGTTTTATTTACTTTGGTATCACAAATACACGAAGAGCAATCATGGTATGCAAATAAACTTCGCTTGAAGCAAGATAAAATATTTTTTGTCATAAAACACCGGAATCAGTTTAATACTTTTTTTTTATTCTAATAGAAAATCCATCAACAATTAGTCCTTCCATACAGGCATAAAATATGTCAACGAGGGCAATTTTGTAATCACAGGATTTTCCGTGTGATGCCGGCTTAGAATAGCATCACCCCACATCCTTCCCGCGGGTGTCGTAAGAGGCGACTAAGGGACTCGAGAGAATTGGTGTATTACAATTTTTAGGCGACAGGCTGACAACCTGTCACTATAGTAATACACATGTTTTCTGAAACAACCTTGGAAAACAATCCTCAAAAATGTCAGACGTAGCGATAGTGGCTGTATTCTTACGGCAACTATCGCTCTGCCTACCCCGCAAGGGATAAAGGCGTGATATATGTATGTATGCAGGATAGAAATAATGTCGTTTTATAAGTCTATAAAACCATTTCTTTGCAACATGTGGTGCCAATGAGGACGCAACTTTTCTGCGTACATGCGGGGCCACTTCTTTAAGCATACACGGAAATAGTTTCGATCTTTTCCAACAAGATCAATTATGGATAAAATAACATCATACTAATAACTCCTTCACGCTAAAACTACTGAACCGATTTTGATGTATGGGATAACACACACATTTTGTACAAAAGTAACTTGGATTAACACCTTGGATAGTTGTTATCCCGAAAAGAATACCTTATGGGATGCTACGGGTTTAAAACCGACTTCCACGCGGGTGAAGCCGCAGGCGCCCACTAGTGGAAAATATAATAAATAATAATATCGATATTGATACAAACAGCTACTATGCAAGATGTGGTGTCAACCAGGGCGATGTAGCAAGTTCCCTGCATACACACGGGGCCACCTCTTCGAGCAGACATGGACTATCCAATGTAAAATAATATCGGTATTGATATTTCCAATCTTTACGCTAAATGTAGGGCCAACGAGGTCATATTTAGAATGAATTACATAGAAAATATAATCGATAATAACATCGATATCGATACAAATAGTACCCATCTCTATGCAAGATGTGGTGCCAACGAGGGCGATGTAACAATTTCCCCGCATACACACGGGGCCACCTCCGAGCCTACACGGGCTATCCATTAAGCTGCCTCTTTGGTGTAGAGTCTTTGGAACAGGTAGGCGAGTGAATGAGTTCCGTGTGATGCCAGCTTCGAATACCATCACCCCACACCTTTCCCGTGGGTGTTGTAAGAGGCGACTAAGGGACTCTAGGGTTTCATGCGTATTACAACTTTTAGGCGACAGGCTGACAACCTGTCACTATAGTGATACACAAACTATCGCAACCAACCCTCAATATTTATCAGAAGTGGCGATAGCGACCCTACTTTTCCGGTCGTTAACGCTCTGCCTACCCCGCAAGGGATAAAGGCGTGATATATGTATGTATGTATGTAGTGAATTACTAGGCAGTACCTAAAGTGATACAAAAACTGAATAAAAAAAATGCTTGCTTACAAGCATGTTAACTAAAATTATTCTTTAACTACAACAAATTAGAGTTATTAGGTTAAATAAATGTCAAACACACAGTATCAACACTAAAGAAATAAAATAACAATCTTAAAGTTTTTCAATTCTTAAAATATAAGGTTAGACCATTTAATTTAAATAAATACAAAATCTTTTCAGGCAGTGTTACACTCATAAAAAATAAACAACTTTAGGAAGAAAAAAAATTTGGACCCCGCATAATCATTGTAGGTACCAGTTGACCGAGTCATTTTGAAAGGAAGATTTAAATATTTTCTTCATATTAAAAAAAAAAAGTTTTTCTGTTTTATGAGTAGAACACACACAAAAATATTTGTGTGGTAATCCTAGCATTAGACGCCACTAGATGAAGTGTTTTCTTACTAGAGTCATCGTTACTTCGAATTTTCTTTATTTTTAGCTGAGTTACATGAAAACCCAACCCTTGAAATAATTCCGTTTTTTGCTCCTTTCAAAATCGAGAGATTTGCATATAGTAGGAAAATTTTCGAACTAATAAACTTTTTTAGATTAGTGATTAATTAGTAAAATTTCGCAGCAGCAATATCAATTACTGAAAATTAATTTGATTTTATTTTACCAATCAATAGTACCACATAAAAGGGTTCTTGTTGATATTACTATGTGATAAAATAAAATTAATATTGAATTTGATGAAAATGACCACTTTGCTGGAAAATCAGTTAATTGGTTAAATGATTAATTATTAAAATTGAGTGGAGTGTGCTGGTAGTGCGGTTTATTATTATATAGTAGGTGATCTATGCTGGATAAATGTAGAGTTACTCGAGCGTCGTAGGGTTCTATACAATTTTAAAGATGAAGTTTGGAAAGGAAAAAAAATACTACTCTCAATCAATTACTTAGGAAACAAGTAACAGTTTTAGACAGGCCAGCAGTCTCTATAATATCTTCATTATATCAACCTAAGCAGGCCTCTGCTGGAAGTAAGCCTCCCTTAGGGTACGTCACAAGGTACGATCTTATGCTTTCGCCATTCAATCTCTACCAGCCGTTCTCTTGAACTCTTTGTGATATGTAACATTTCAGACAGTGCGGCAAAATATTACGATTCGTTACGGAATTTTCAGTCACACAGGAGTGTTGTATTTAATGATTAATCTTTGCAATAAAAGCATGATACAAACGTAGATCTTAGGACACATTGATGTAACTCTACCGTGGATGTAAAATCTATTGACGATTTTAAATTTTCATCTTGATGCTATTCAAGGCACCATTCCCGAAAAAACTAAAAAAGGAGCAGCAAAGTGAATGGCTTTTTAAACGAAACGAAAAGAAAAACAACTCATTACGGCAGCCGTTTTCAAGTTTTTGCTGGCCTGATGCCATTGCAATGTTAATTAATACATAAACAAAAACAAGCCCAGGCCATTTCACGGCGAACTACCTACAGAACTTTGTTTACAAAATTCAGCCTCACTGAATATTACAGTGCACTAAATTTGAAGCGCACTGAATAGCACAATGTCACAGTATATAATATCATGCAGATACTTAAAGGTGTACTGAGACTAGATTCGCTTCTGGGAATCAATACTTAAATAGTGTAAAATGAATTCGCCTATACATGTCTCTGTCAGTCTGCCTGTCTGTCATGGATACTGCTATCTCCTTCTAAAACAGGCAATAAATTTGATGCTTTTTTTAAATATATAGACCGATTCAAATCAAACGGAAGGTTAATATTATGTATAGTAATAAATACCAGAAAAGCCTTTTATCATGAGAAAACAAATTAGCAACAAGTGCAAGCACAGGGCAAGCCGCTAGTAATGAAGCCGGTTGCCACTTTCGCTCATTGTGAAATTGAAATGACTTCAAATTTACTTTTCAAAAGTTGTAACCTAAAAACATACTTTTCACTACATAATACTATCATAACGCTACGTTTTACCGTGGGAAAACGCCTTATTTTCTTATAGTCATATGAATTATTCAAATCGTTTCCTTAGCGCGGAAGCCCCGACTTACGTACGATTACAGTTGGCGATAATTATGTTGTATAGCTGCGTCATGCGTCTGTGTGAGTTATTTTCTAAGCGTTTCTATGAAGCTGTGCTACTGCTTTAGCTTTTATACACAGTGCACTAAATTTGGGGCGCACTAAATTTTGTGTGAGCTAATAGCATTATTCAACCCAAATTCGACGAACGTTGGGAGGAAAGGAAGGTAATTGTTTGCGAGCGAAAACTTTGAGCAAGATGGGAAATGAATATGGGTGCCACTATAGCCTAATCAACAGGGAGAGATATGAAAGAAGCGTAATATTTGCTAGTTTTTTTTTGTTTGAACTAGACTGATGGAGAATAAAATATTGAATGATGATCAATGATGACACAAGCAAAATTACGAAAGTAAAAAATAAAGAAATTGGATCTCCCAAGAAAACCATGGGAAAATTTCTATTGGAGGTAATTTTTGTATAGGTATTGACTAATGTAACTCGGCGAAAACCATAGAGTTTGACTTTCTGGGAAACTATAAAATATTGTAGGTAGGTAATTAATATTTCTAGTAGTAGGTAGGACAGTTGAATGGTAGAGATCCCTTAATGGGATAAGTCCGCCTTTGCGCCTACACATTATATTATTTTATTTAAGTGTTTTTTATAACTATTTCTTGTTTGGTACAATAAAGTTATTACATACATACATACGTACAGTTTCGTCTCCAAAATTCTTCACATTTCATGGCTTCATTCAATTATACGCGAATGCACATCGGACTTACAACAGACAGTTTATTCCATTGTGTTTGATTAATCGGCCAATCCCACTTCTGATGTCCGCATAATTGGATAATTGGTAAACGCTGAAAGTCAGTTGTATACAGACTATGTTGTATTTTGTATAAAGATTATTGGATGCGTTGTTTGAAAATTTGATTGGTATTATTTTTGTGCCTGCGGGGAAATAAGTGATTGTCGAATTGACATAAAAAAATTTGATTATCGACGCGCTATCAGATGAACCTACCATAAGATAAAAATAAGATTCAGATAAGAGAATGATAATGAATTTTCATACAGTTCCATGTTCTATAATTGCTCAAAAATGTCCTCAACTGCGACTTGCTCTATGTAAATCTCTCCTTTCGTGTGGAACACCGGGTCGTCCAACGACGCAATGTACAGTGTCTGAATTTTTCAACCGCCTTCTACAGTAGCAGGCTTCTGACATGGTTGTGTAACGACCGCTGTCTAAGTACTCATAGACAGCAGCCGGGACCTACGGTTTAACGTTTGTCTGCTTCTTCTTTTACAGCCACAGAAGTCAACTGCTGGACACGGGCCTCCCTTAATAGGGGTTATTCGGATTGGCGAGCGAAGTGAAATATATTGTAGATATTCACAGGGAACGCAGCTCCCGTTCCCTGGATTCATTAGTTGCCTTTTACCGGGTAGAATTGGGGTGATGCTCTTCTAGCCCAAAACCACACGGCAAATTTGTCCTCGCATAATAATAACGGTCACCCCAATACTTTATCCATGAAATCCTATTAAAATGACAACGCAGCTTGCGTGCGGGCATAAAGCCATTTATCATGATTTCATTCAATTAGCATTAATCCGTTGATGTGAGGAGATGTGCAGAGGGAACCTTGTGAACAAAATAACTAGAGTGTCGGTAAGGTTTTGGCGAATTGTGCTCATGCTGGGTGAAATTGCAGTTTGTGAAATCTTTCACACAAATAACAATATGTGACAGTTGAAATTTAATGTGCGTTGACTTGCGCCTTTTTATGCTGTTTTTGTATGAGATAAAGTAAACTCTATTCTTCAAAAAACCAAATCTGGTGAATCGCTCTGACGGTACGTTTAAGAACCGCCTAAACTATACATTAAAAATATACATTTTAATGTACCCGAAGAAAAAGAAGAAGAATGTACCCAACATTATAGGAATAAACTTGACAAAATTATACCTTGTGTATTTACGTGCGCCATCAAATATGAATCTAAGTGAGACGCGCTTCTTTGCTTCGATCTGGATGACTTTGGTTCCCTCTAAACTTAATTTCCTTTACTCTGGGTTAATCCCACGAATTCACCTTTCCTTTGTTTGATCTTGTGATGGATGAACTGTAGTTATGAAAACTTTCAGCTCACCTAATGAAGATTCGCAGGCTTTGAAAGGTGTGGCAGGTTTAAATTTTTATGGATTATGGGGTGTGGCAGGTTGATTTAAATTTTTATGGATTATGGATCAACCAATGATTATACATTTCTCTGCCTACAACTTGGCTTGTATCCCTATACTCAAGCTATATTCATATCGCATTTATTTACTGAGGAAAACGATATATCGCTATTTGAAGTACGAGTACAGTGGTAGTCAATCTAAATAACAGAGTAGTTTGTATCTTGTACAATAATGAATACTATGATAGTTAATATTAACAGTTTATTACATAAATCTTTGCTTTCCATTTTACTACTTATATTTATTGAAAAAGTTAAAAGTGTTAACGTATCTGTTTATAAAAGAACACTAGGTCGTAGGACAACTAGGTGTCTTAGACGAAAAGAGAGAAAGAACTATTACAGTAAAAAGATACGCAAGTTTCTGGTATAAAAATATTCACATAGACGAGACAGGGTAGCAGAAAGAGAACACTCCAAACACTCACATTTAGTTTGCTCATGTACTCCACGGTCCATGATATTCCCACAGGAACAAAATTGAAAACGTAACGTTCACTTTGAAATGTATTTCTGTATTTGAGAGAATTTCAAACAAAATATACCTTCGGGGCGAATACATAGATATTGCATTGAATTTTATACCTTTGTGTAGAGGTTCGAACCGGTAATTTAAGTGAAGGTGTTTCCTTTACCGGTAAATGTTGACGGTTTCTTGTGAAACAGGATAAATACTATTTTTAAATAACATGTGTGGTATAAGTAAACATAAGATTGACAACGTTAAATCATACAGAAATCACAACGCAGCGCTAAAATAACAAATGCAACAGCTGTCAGATACAAAAAACGTCATTCTCCATTAATCTCCATACTAAAAAAACTGTTGACGTTGGTCATGCATGCCTTACGGATGCGTTATTTTTGCGCTGAGCTGTGCGTTAAGTGTGATGATGGCCATAGTGAACAATATAAAACAAAATGATAAAATCATACGTGTCCACGCACTCTACAAAGACTCCAAAACGAAAATACAAATGAAATCCTTTTTTACGGTTAAAGGAGCATCTAGCACTACGCTTACCATTCCACGTTTCAAGCCTGATGACTATGGCGAAACTTTCTTAGTAGAGGAAGGTTCATTTCCAGCAATATACTGTTGTGGTTATGACGTATAAAGCATTTTAAGGGATCGGTAAATACCGAAATACTGGTACCCAAACTGACCGGTATTGGAAACTCTATTTACAGGTTGTCGACTTTGTTTGCAATCATTGTCGATTGTATTTTGAAAAAGCAGACCGCAACACGACGGCACACAGGTGAATGCACTGAAAATGTAGATTATTTTCACACATGCTGGACAAATTTGCGTTATTTTACCGGTCCGGTGTTACTGGCGAAAAGAATGGGCATGATTTTGGCCGGTCGAATGTGCTACTTTTTAAAATGATATTTTTGAAACTATGAAGAGATGACATCATGTCTCTTTAGTTTGGATGGCGTCAAAACAGTTGCTTTTATATTATTTTTCTGATTATTAATTCAAACTTTGAATATTTCGAAAATCTGTAAATGGAGTCTGTAATATTTTTAAACAATAGTTTTAAACGTACAAATTTTGTATTTTATTAATGACCTAGTCATCTAGTGAATTGACTGAGTGTCGATACCAACTGTAGTTCCTACATTATATTATGTTATACCTAACCATCAAACAAGTGGTCACTGAATAAAGTATTTCTTATTCTCATTTTTTTATAAAATGTAAATGATTTTTCACGATGCCGTATCACTGCTGTCATTTGCCAAATATGCCGTGTTAATTGTCAAATACCGCAATGTTGTATGGCAAATGTGAAGTCAATCGTATGGAATGTGAATTTTGCTTAAGAATATGTAATTCTAGCTCTTGTTCAGTCGGGGAATGTTGTCTAGCTGGGTACGTCAGAAATATTTTACAATAAAATGAAACACCAAAAATTGCTTACCAATCTAGTCGTAATCCACTTATAAACGAAACTGTTTCTGTTTTGGAATACATTTTATAATTTTACTAGCGGCTGCGACCGCTGAAACTTATTTTCTCGTGGAAATAAGATGTTTTGAAAGTATAATACAAAAAAACATCCTCTTGAGTTACTCTATCTATTAAAAAGCCTGCATCAAAATCCGTTGTGTAGTTTTAAAGATTTAAGCAAACATACATACTACATACATACAGGCGCGAAAAGCTGCTTTATACTATGTAGTGATATATGTTTTTTTTTTTCATAACTACGATAACTATGTTTTTGGAGAAAAATTGTTCAGTTTTTTGGAAAGGTTCACCACTCGAAATATTTTGCCATTATATTGTTTCAAAAATTAAAGAATATGTAAACAGCTTTGGTGGATCGCACACTTGATGCACGACGGAGCGCTAAAACATCGCAGCGGTCTGTTATCGACAGATCTATATTAGAAACGTCACTCCCCATACTAAAACCGCACTCGACGGACGTCGCTGCGATAGCGCTTATGCGCCTTTGTAATTTTGCAAATCCGGACCGCTGGTAGGGATAGCATAACATTATAATTTATAAACACAAATAACGTTTTTGCTAGAAACACCCACAAATTCGCCGTCCAATTTGCATAAGACTAAGATAACTGCGTCCGTTTATAACTTGGTTAGCCAACCTGGAAAGGTAAATTACGTTGTATTAAAATGAACAAAAAAAATGGAATGAGCACGTTTTGTACTATATAGGGTGTCAGCTGACTGACTTTGTACGGAAACTCGAAAATATTGTTTCGTTTCCCAACATAGCCCCCATAGAAAAAAGTTGTTCAATTTCATAGTCTGATTACACCTGTAAAATTTTCGTTACACCGTCTCTCACTCCCTGTATATTTATGGTACCAAAACATGTACTTTACCACCATTAACCGTCATAAACGTGTACAATTGCAAATTGCCCTGAACAAAGAGAAAAAAAACACGATAAAAAAGATGAGTATCTATAAGGCGTACGAAATGGAGACTCAATAATAATTATTATACTATTTTAGTAAAGGTTGTATATTCTTGTGAAACAATTTGTTTGAACGTACATAATTAGGTACTGATTATTATTGCATATACACTACCTTGTGGGACTGAAGTCATAAGCTGTATTCACTTATTTTCTAAAGAAATTTACAGAAAAACAACAAAAGTAGAACAGCTAGGAAACAGGTAACTTTATTTCTCTGTGGCAATGTGGCTGAGTGGTACTGAACACTCACAGCCATAGAAACTATCTTCAGCACTACCTAGAGTGCCGTGTGATGTCGGCTTAGAATGTGCCGTGTGATGCCGGCTTAAAATAGCATCACCCCACGTCCTACCCGCGGGTGTCGTAAGATGCGGCTAAGGGACTCGAGGGTATTGGTGTATTACAATTTTTAGGCGACAGGCTGACAACCTGTCACTATAGTGATACACATATTTTCTGAAACAACCTTGGAAAACAATCCTCAAAAATGACAGATGTGGCGATAGCGACCGTATTCTTGCGGCCGTTAACGCTCTGCCTACCCCTCAAGGGATAAAGGAGTGATGAACGTATGTATGAGTAACCCGTTTGAAAGACCAACGTATACTGGCTCTTTATACGGTTACTGAGAATAACCTTTGTAAGTTGAATGGTAAAGTCGAAGTGCTGCTGATGGTAGAATCTAGGTAACCTGCACCTAGGTTCTCTACTTGGGAATTGAAACAACTTCTACATAGAGCTATAAAGCATGCGAGGTGGACTAAAAAAAATCTAATAAGAAAAGTTGAGAATCGACTTTTCAAATTGCATGGAATAAAAACATTCAGCGAATAGTCTTCATAGTCAGACTTACTACAACATACATACACATATCACGCTTGTATCCCTCGCGAGGTTGACAGAGCGTCAACGTCCGTAAAAATACGGTCGCTATAATTACGGTCCGTAATAATTCACACGGCATAGATTTACAACATCTAACTTAATCTAACCTTGTATAGTCTATTGTCATCGAAATCGAAAAAACCACCCGAAGAACCATGGTGTCAGAATTTTTCAACTGCTTACTAGTCGGTCGGGACGTTTGTGAGAAATCTCTTGTTCCCGGGTTGTTTTTATCAGCTACGTAGACTTTAAGAGAGAAATAGTACATTATTTCGTAGCTCAATGGTTCTGGCTGCATTAGATTATTAGGTTCAGTAAAATACGATGCTTTCCGCACGTTAGCTCTTGTTTTACCACAAACAACATTTTGTACAACTGAACAAAGATGTGATAAATAAAATAAAGAACAGTAAAGTGCTTAAATAATAAGATTTATTATCTTCGGGAGCTTTATTATGACTAATACGTCATGTGCAATATCTTTCATAACTTTAACTTCTTTAACGAGACGATTTTTTCTTGGTGTCTTAAAATTTTCTAACAAATTTCAAAACTGCCTAAGTAGATAAAGAATTAAATAGAAATTGAATAAGATACCAAAACATAACCATTTATGAATCTTGTTATTTTTTATCTGAATTTACCGGATATGTACCTAGTTCATGATTTTCTATGGTAAATCACTTCAAAATACTTTGATATCACATTCACACAAATTCATTTTCAGAGA
Source organism: Keiferia lycopersicella (assembly GCA_029255805.1). Classification (NCBI taxonomy): domain Eukaryota; kingdom Metazoa; phylum Arthropoda; class Insecta; order Lepidoptera; family Gelechiidae; genus Keiferia; species Keiferia lycopersicella. Next base: position 4,948,597 of record JARACZ010000028.1, read on the forward strand.
CTGAATTTTATTTTGTTACCTCTTAAACTATTAACTATCTAAATAAAACACAGGGGCCACCACCCGGCGCAGCAGTGCTGGAAAGTATACTTACTGACACTGGCAGAATTACCTTAGATGGGTAGAAGACAATTAAATTATAAATAAAATAACGCACATACATACACAAATCACGCCTTTATCTCTTCCGGGGTAGGCAGAAGTAACAATCGTAAAATTACGGTCGTTATCGCCACATTCGACAAGTATTGAGGGCACTTTCAGATGATTCATGTATCATTTTAGGTGACAGGTTGTCAGCCTGTCACCTAAAATTGCAATACACATGAAACCCTCGTACCCCTAAGATGCCTTTTATAATACCCGCGGGAAGAATAAATAAAATAAACAGATAAACTTAAAACTTTTTAGACTACTTCCAGCTTATACTAAATATTAGTGGAACTAGAGTAAAAAGTTTTCAATTTACCTATAATATGAAGCTCTATCAAGAAATTACAACACAAAGTGTTAAATAAATAAAATAAGACACATTCGCGTGATTCTACCATACGTTTCCTTACTCTGTGAATACAACAAACAGCTCAACCTAAATAAATAATACCATAGTTTTCCTTGCAGCATGTTTGAACCGAGTAGTTACGAGCGCCATCGCTCATCGTGGCAGGAGACGAATTGCATCTTGCAAAGTTATTTGCATAGTTTAAAGTTGCAAGTAATACTGTTATTATAACTTGTAGTGTTGGCTGCAGTGTCGTGGTTTCTGTCGATATCGATAAAAAAGGATTTTTCAATAACATGCTACCGTGTATTGACTTTACAGCCAAAACAAGGATAACGTTTTTAAAAAGAGAATCGATTTCAACGGAAGTAAAAAGTGAGAACCTTAATTTTTTTCGTTTATTATGTATTAAGACTTCTTCTAAGTTGACAAATACTTTTTTGAAAACCGCATCAAAATCGGTTCATTCAAACGTGAGATAATTGCGGATAAACATACATACAGATCAAACTGAGAACCTCTTTTTTTTGAAGTCGGTTAAAAACGAAAAATAAGGGAACCAAAAACCATAGGACAAGTCGGGAAAGAAAAGATAATAATAAAAAAGAAGAAGAAAGATCAAAAACCATACCAGTAGACGCCAGGAATTAATGTCACTGACGTCACTTATCATTGGCCTCATATTTTTGCGCCAAACGATTTAATCACTATCTAAGACAAGGGCACAGACACTGCGTTGCCTGGGATGCAATTATGGAAAACTCAGGACTGTCCATAACCTGCGCCACCCTCTCGACCTCCCTGGCTGACTCCATAGGAACGACGAGTCGATACGTGCGGAGCCAGGTCGACTGCAGAAGTCTACCGCACGATAGACTTCTGTCACACGCCCCTGACGGAGACCGCGCTCCGGGTTTAATGTGGAGTTATCCTTCTCCGTCACTCAAACCTGTAATTAATTTACAGTACTAATCCAACCCAAATGCCGAGGCTTAGAATAGCAGTACCCCGATTCTACACGTGGGTGTTGTAAGAAGCGACTACGAAAAGAAGTCAGGGAGTAGGCAGGAGAGCGTTCTCTGTGAATACAACACGTTGTAATCCGCCTACCAAGCGTGGTATCGCATACACCCCCTAATAGTGGATGCTCGTGTCCAGCCGTGGACTGTTGTGGTTACTGTAGTAACAGTACTGTAGTGACGACCGATGTGGCGCAGTGATAATGCGACTGCCTGCCACGCAAAGGTTCCGAGTCCGATTCTCGGTGGGTCACTCACAAAGTTGATATCTATCACTTTGTGAATTTGTTCCCAGTCTGGTTAGGACATTGCGGGCTGAACCACCCGGTAAGTAAGATGGTTCCGTGTTTCGGATGGCACGTTAAGCCGTAGGTCCCGGTAGCTGCCTATGATAACTTAGACGGCGATCGTTACTCAACCATGTCAGAGGCCTGCTACTAGTAGTAAGCGGTTGAAAAACTGACACCAGGATTCATCGGGTCGTTGGACGACTCGGTGTCCCACCAGAAAAAGAAGTAATAACCCGAAATATATGTCCTGATTTAGGTAGATACCTAAATAGATTAACATTATGCGGGGGTTTGCATCTCGCATTCAAACCAGTTTCTCTCTATTCATATTTTAAGCGTTCATTCATAAACTAATTTGCAAATGTATTCATTTTGTGTAGATGTGACCACGAATTTAAAGCGGGCGTCTTGGTTGGTGCTTTAATTAACCGCTTATGGGGAATCCCATATCTAACGCACGACATACGTAACGCATGCGTCTGTCAGATGTAAGGAAATTGCAAATTCCGCCTACTAAAAATGACGTTGACGCATTACCAACGGGTGAACTTGCGTTATTTGACAGACGCATCTGTTGACGCAGGTTCATATATACAAACATACATACATATATCACGCCTCCATCCCCCGCAGTGTAGGCAGAGCGTTAACGGCCATAAGAATACGGTCGCTATCGCCACGTCTGACATTTTTGAGGATTGTTTTCCAAGGTAGTTTTAGAAAACATGTGTATCACTATAGTGACAGGTTATCAATCTGTCGCCTAAAAATTGTAATACACCAATACTCTCAAGTCCCTTAGTCGCCTCTTACGACACCCGCGGGAAGGAAATGGGGTGATGCTATTCTAAGCCGGCATGACATTATATACATACATTCGCTAAAGCTAATTCATCCTTAAAATTGTAATTTCGTAGTAAGCATCCTTAAAATTATTTTCCATGCCTCATTTGAGATCTTGTACTTCAAAAATGCAAAATTAGAAGCTAATTTTAACTGACAAGCAGATCGTTTACATAATTAGCTTAATGAACTGTCAGATTTAATTACTTTATTAATTGAAACAGCAATTTCGATATTATGAGTTTGTTTACGTATCGAAAATATTTTGTAAAATTTACTTGATTACTTTAGAATTCAATATTAAGTTAAATACTTTTATTTCATAACAGATTTGAGTAAGACAAAATTATACACTGCCAATTCAATTTGCTACACTTTCGGACTAAATCTGTATCTGGCGGTTCATGACGCCACCACACAAATGGCAACACGTGATATGACGGCTGCAATATGATGCGGCAACGTTCACCATGATATGTAAACCAAAAAAATCGTGCGGTGCGTTTGAAAACGGTCTAAAATGTAATGTATTAAAATATCGGTACGTTCCCGGTGTCCCCAAGACCGTGTACCCCCATCATGGGGACAACGCTACGTTATTCATTATTTCTCGTAGTCCCCTGTGACCGTTTCCCCGTCGCGGGGACAACGACCACGCCATTAGTTTTACTTCCCGTTGTCCACGTTATAAAACACTACTGTGCTATATCACGCTCACCGGGGACAACGGGAATTATTTTTATATATTTTATTAAATCACGTTGTCTCCGATCACTGAGACACGCTTAGGGGACAATGGTTTTTTTTTTTGTTATTTTGCTCAATTCCCGCTATCACCAGTCATTGGGGACACGGTTTGGCGTCACCGGGAACCTACCGATCCATTTTAGATCATTCATCAAACACACAGAACGATTTTTTTGTGTTTTGCCGGCTTTTTTTTTAGTAAAAAGGATTATACGAAATCGGGTTTTTCGTCAACCCCAATTCAGCTTCATGCTATAAATGAATGAGGTGAGAGTGCTTTAAGTTATGCAATTAGCTAAGTGCAACAAGCGTGAGTCAACTCATAAATACAAATGTTTAGCCGACATTGTTCCATTTCAGATGAAACCAAACTAATCTAAGAGCTAGTGACTGAATTTTAAATTTATTTTGTCAACAAAATTGCAAATATTTTAAAAATTTGTGCTTAATGCAGTCTGAAAGCCCAGAGTAGTAAGTCACAGAAGTTTCAAACATTTTTTGGAAAGTTAGACAATAGTTTTTAAGTAAGAAATAACTTTTTAATAAGTTTTTTATTCATTTTTTTTATAAGAAAACATGTAGGAGTTTTATCAGACTCGTATTCTCGATGGGGATGACAATGCAAAATCATCTTTTCTTGGTTGCGATTGCGACTGCACCATTGCACTAATCCTAAACGCTGCCAGACTTTACAAACTGTTTTTAGAAATACCAAAGGTTTGGTACTGCCGCTGAGTCTAAACATTTTAGACATTTGAGGAATGGTTATTTCTGATGCTAATAAATCTGTACCCTCTTCAGAGAGATCGGTATACCTCGGTTAACCTGTCGAGTGGTTTTGTTAACTTGAACGCAAGATTAGGGGTTAAGTTTTGGGAATTTCTTGACAGGTGATTGTGGATTTGAATGAAATGAAGGAAAATAGTAAATACGTACACAAATTAAATTAGATTTGTTTATTTTTATATAGAGCTATTCGTGTACATACCGCACGATGTTGCTATATTTGACAGCCATCAATAAGTATGACAATTTTTTGGTGTGACAACGTCTTATGATTCCATGATGAAGCCGGCTGCACGCACCAAAGAACATGACTTGTGCGGCGTTACTTCGCCTCTTACCTCTGAGGCGTTCCATTTACCAAAGGCTTGGAAAGTAAGTGAGACCGCGGATCGAGCGACAAAGAGGCACAATCGACCTCCGCGTTCAGCAGCGTATAAAAATCAAAGAAATAAAAATAAAATTATCTTTTGGAAAATGGTACCATTCCATTGTTCAACTATCGTCAGTAAAATGACTTTACAGACAACCGTTTTATTTGCAGAATATCTCATATCACTATAAAATTCGGTGCTTGATTCCATGACTATACGCTGATGAGTCCCGATCCTTAGGTTAGTATAATTACGCGGGGGTCTGTGAAAACGGACAGGACAAACATTTGCTTTGGTCTGCAAACAGTTTCCGGAGGAGTGGAAATAATTTGCAAGAGTGTTTAAACAGTTTTCCGAGAGACCATCAATCTTTCTTTCTAAAGAATCTGAAAAAAAAAATGCTTTAAGGTTCTAGCTTTTTGAAAAAGCTCTGAATTGCTGAAACGTTCGTATACGTCTCATGAAAAAATCTGTCACTAATTATGCTTGTAACTCATGTTATACTTTACTTCTCGAAAAAAAATGGGATGATGCTATTCTAAGCCGGCATCACACGGGAACATCAAGTAAAAACTCTAATGGCATGATGTAAATAGATTTTAACTTTTTTTAAAACGTTGGCTACGGCGAGGAACACACTTGGCACACGACGGAGCGCAAAAATGTCACAGCGGTCTGTCAGGTCCATACTAGGAACGTCGCTCCCCATACTAAAACCACACTCGACGGATGACACTTCGATAGCGCTGCGTCAAAAGCGGTTGAGCGGTTTTAGTATAGGGATTGACATTTCTAGTATGTATCTGACAGAGCGCTGCGATATTTTTGCGCTCCGTCGTGCGTCAAGTGTGTTCTCGCGTAAGGCGTGTCCTTACATGTCCGTGTAATATGTAATGTAGACCACGTTTTGCTTTTATGAGACAAGTTGTAAACTTGTATTACGTTTTTAACTGCCTTCGCATCAAAAACTGAGTCAATCATAATTTGGGATGATCCTTGACACTAGGGATGGGAAAAATAATAATCGACAAAAGTTTTATTCCGATTTTGATCGAAATTTTTAAGCTTTGAATATTCGCGTTTTTTCGGCCATTTACACCAACCAGATTTCGGATCTTACGTAATATCAACTTATGACATGCATAACATCTTAATTTAGGTCTGTTGCATTATATAATTTTGCAGTTTTATTTATGATTGTCACCTTTGTCGGATGATAAAAAAATATTATTGCGTAAAATGAAGTAATACCTTAAAATAGTTTTAAAATTAGAAATAATATTATTAAAATAGTTTTTACATACATACATACATATATCACACCTTTATCCCTTGTGGGTTAGGCAGAGCGTTAATGGCCGTTAATAGTTTTTACGCCGGCTAGAAAATATGGATTGAAATAATCGATTTTGTTACAAGTCACATCTCTGCTTAAGGCGGTGGATGTTATAAGTTTAGTGTGACAAGGTTTATGTTTTAGTTTAGTACCTAGGGTCTAAATGGATTAAACATACTTGTAATGTAGTGTAGTAATTCAAATAAATTATTTTATTTACCTACTACCTACTTACCTAGACCTATAAAGTTGTGCTAAAAACATATATAAACTATAAAATGAACTTCATTACAGTAAATTTAAGGCTTGATAAACCGATGAAACGACTTGACGCGCGTAATACTATGTGGTACGGTGGATCGCACACTAGAAATGTCAATACATACATACACACATATATAACGCCTTTATCCCTTGTGGGGTAGGCAGAGCGATAGTGGCCGTAAGAATACAGCCACTATCGCCACGTCTGACATTTTGAGGATTGTTTTCCAAGGTTGTTTCAGGAAACATGTGTATTACTATAGTGACAGGTTGTCAGCCTGTCGCCTAAAAATTGTAATACACCAATACTCTTGAGTCCCTTAGTCGCCTCTTACGACACCCACAGGAAGGATGTGGGGTGATGCTATTCTAAGCCGGCATCACACGGAAATGTCAATCCCCATACTAAAACCACTCAACCGCTGTTGACGCTGCGTAGTCCGTCGAGTGCGGTTTTAATATGGGGAGTGATGTTTGTAGTATGGATCTGACCGACCGCTGCGATATTTTAGCGGTCCGTCGTGCGTTAAGTGTGCGATGCGCCTTTGTTGTGTCAAAACTCAAGTATGCCGCCATTGTGCACCACACTTGTCATTGTCATTCTGCTGCTGTTCTATGTCGTGTCTTTTGTGCCAAATTAATGTTCGTTTTTGTTACTTTATTTTACAAAGTTAGTTTTTCCATATTTTACGATGTAATATCAAGAAAGTGACAGTAATGAAGACATTTCCACGCCCCGTTATATACTGGAACCGACTAGAACAGTTTTCGTCGACGGATCTGACAGGCCGCTGCATTACGAATGAGTTATTTTACCGCTGCGTTGTACGTTAAGTGTGAAAAAGGCTTCCCGAAATAAGTTTATCCCTCAAATGAGTACTATGATATACTGGCGATGTACCTACCTAGCTGTATAATTTAAAAGCTTTTTTTACTCGATTGTTGTTGTTAGATTTGAATACCAGCCTAACAAAATCCAATTCAACATTTCAAAGTTTTTCGATACTCTGGAAAAATATGTTTTCGTTTGAGAGGATTTGTTTTTACACGGTTTTCTTTTATTTTCTATAAAATATTTTTTCACGGCATCGGGAATAGATTTTTTTTAAATATACAGCCGATTTTCTCTCTAACCGCATGTTTTCTGGTGTTCTGCTGTATTCGGTTACAAAAGAAGTTTACAAAATCTCATACAGAACAGGATAATATCATAAATATCATGTTGTCCCATCAAATTGACAGGCTGTCATTTGTATGGCATCTGTCACGAACCAAACCACGGTGACTATGCGATTCACTCAGTTACCTAAATAAAATATCTAGAATTTAGAACGTACTGAGTACTATAGAAAAGTCAGGTTAAGAGTATCCTGAAACTAGGGTTCATTGGGTCGTTCGACGACTCGGTGTCCCACACGAAAAGAAAAAGAAAAAGAGTACCCTACACCGACGAGCATGTATGGAAAGGCTGATGGATGTTGAGGAAAGAGGTGAGTCAGGATCGTAGCAAGAGGAAGGATGTAGTATCTGCCTACCCCTACGGAAAAGAGGCGTGATTATATGTATGTATGTCTATATGAGTTTTGTTTTTGGATGTCAATTGATGTTTTGAATATGTAGGTAACTCCTACTTTTACAGCTGCAATTGTCCTCCCCCAATATAGCCATACTCACCATGCTTGGCAGGCGGATTGGCGAGCGCAATGCAAGGTATTGTATATAATCACAGGGAACGCTGCTGCCCGTTCCCTGGATTCATCCCTTTGTCGCCTTTTTCGACACCCACCAATCCGCCAAATGCCAAGCCGGCACCACACGGGTGGTAGGTAAATAACCTCAGAAAAAGCCTATTCTTCTAGTGCCGCGCCACGAAAATGAATAAATTATTCAAAATGTTCCGTGCAAGCAGGTGTTCGGAGCCTCAGTTAGTTTGCTTTGATCGCTAACGATGTTTGCAAAGAAATCAAATTTGGCACTTCACGGCGCTTTCCAAAATGAAGTCGACAAAGACCTGCTTAACAAACTTATACAACGTTTATTTTACGCATAATATAATAAGAAAATCAAGGAAAATAGCCAAGTTAGAGCACGTTGGTGAAAAACTGAGGTGATGAAAATTTTAGTATTTTTTAAGTAAGTAATAAAAATGATTACTTGCTATTTTTATTCCTTAAAATGTCCCTCACAAAAAAAACACAAAAAACCAGTGTCATGGCCAGCGGTTGTACCTGCTGCTAATCGTTTTTTAGTGGGAATAGACATTTTCTCGGCATTACGCCTTTTTGACATTTAACGCACAACGCAGCGCTAAAATAAAGCATCCGTAACTCATGGTCTGTTAATCCCCACACTACAACTACTCACACGCTGTCAACGCAACTGCTTTATTTTGATGCATCTGTGTTATTTTGACGCAGTTACGTCGGCAGCGGTTGAGCGGTTTTAGTATGGAGATTGACATTTCTAGCGCCGCGTTGTTCGTTAAGCGTGAAGGCGTTACATATAAATTTTCTCTTGAATCAGAATCAGAACTTTATTTGCAAAGAAAATGGTACAGTTTAGCAGGTGATAGGCTTAAGATTAATAATAGTGTTCAACATTTTCAGTCACGTAATTCGTAACATGCAAATTCATAATATATCTAACACAAAACAAATGTCAATAAATATAATAAAAATAAAATTCCAATTAAATATCAATTACATGTCAATCATAATCACTCTATCTTAAAAAAAAGCTGCATTAAAATTCGTTGTGTGGTTTTGAAGATCAGGCATACGTACATATAGCTACATACTAGTTACAACCACATACAGGATAAGCCATACGGACAGACGCTACCTGCAGAGCCGTGATAATTCTCACCGAACAAACTTGTTTAATTCCGGAAGCGTCTCACTCGGGTTTTGTAGAGATATTCTTGGGCTACGCGAAGAATCCAGCATTACATGGAGGAATGAAAAACAAGAGATCTTCATTAATTAGTGTGGTTCTAAAAGAACAATACCGTGTGATGCCGGTTTAGAATAGCATCACCCCATTTCTTTCCCGTGGGTGTCGTAAGAGGCGACTGGGGGACTCGACAGTTTTAAGTGTATTGCAATTTTAGGCAACAGGCTGACAATCTGTCACTACAGTGATACACGACTTATCTGCAACGACCCTCAAATATTGTCAGACGTGGCGATAACGACCGTAATTTTGCGATAGTTATCGCTCTGCCTACCCCTTAAGGGATATAGGCGTGATACGTGTATGTTTATGTATGTAGTATGTATAACAACAAACTTCTTTTAACTTCGAACTGGCGCGCGAAACCGCAAATAGCGTCAAAAGACACTACATTTCATCACATCAGTCTCTTGTAGTCCACTGTAAGACGTAAGTATCTTCTAGAGTTCGGAGTACATAAGGCACAATCTCCCGTTTTCCAGTTATTGCCAGCGTCTTCAAGTCATTGGCCCCTCATACAAGAGCGCTTAAATAATGTATACGTAACCCAGCGATCTGATTTATCCAAACCCCATACTAAATTGAATGGCGGGTTTCGTATGGGGATTGACATTTCTAATATGGACGTGACAGACCACTGCGTTATATTAGCGCTGCGTTGTGCGTTAGGTGTGTAAAAGGCTAGACGTATACCGTAGCAGTTGCTACGATATCTCGTAGCCGTAGCAAAACGGCTACGCATAAAGATTGTTAGTCGCCGCCACATTACAGCAATACTTACATTTTATATAAAATGCCTAGATATTAAGGATAAAAACTATGCTGAAACTCTCTAACATGGTTCATTGCGTTGTCTGTTAAATCAGTGTCTCAAATCAGGCACTTCAGGCAGACATGACTGTCCCGATGGCGTAGCGGATAGTATGCCTGCCTTCTACGCCGAGGGTCGTGGGTTCGATCCCCACCAAACACAAATATTTGATAAGTCAATTTTCAAATATTTGTGTTGAGTCTGGGTGTTTTCTATATATAATATGTATTTATTTACAAAAAAAAAGTATATATGTATTAGTATCAGCTATCTAGTTCCCATAGCACAAGCTTTGCTTAGTTTGGGGCTATATGGCGCTGTGTGAATTGTCCAGGATATTTATTTATTATTTATTTATTTACTTGAACATAGCCAAAATAATGTAAAAGAAATAGTCATTTATATTTCTTCTTAATCCATGGTTTTTTACGTGAATAATCTATCTGCATAGAGAAATCTCTCGCCAAGTATACGTTGCTGCGCTGACTCTATTACACTGTGTGAAAATGAAATCTGGAATTTCTGAGGCATTTGCATCGACGGTGTGGTCCAAGACATAAGATTTTGATTACATACCGTATTTTGAAGACAATTTTTTTATTTGGACAGGTTTTTAGGGCGACATTTTGAAGAATTTTAACTATAGAACTAATAAGAACCAGAGAGCTGAGATATTGACTGTTCTGTTTGGGTGGCATTTATCGAAGCATAGGTGCATATTATATACACATACATATATATATCACGCCTTTATCCCTTGCGGCTTGCATATTATCATTGTAGGAATGCTTGTATGCGAAAAACTGTAAAAAACATTCATGCAATCACATCATTCGTTTTGTTGAATTTGGGTTGTACTCATAACTTCTTTATGGTAATTTTATCTAATATCGACAAAGTAAAAAAAAAATACTACAGAAAAATATTTTAACGAGTTCCTTATCATGCTTGGCAGGTGGACAGGGGACGCTGCTGCCTATTTCCTAGATGATTACATCGCTTTATGACACCTACGGGTAGAATTGGGGCGATGCTGTTCTGACCAGGCACCACACACACATGTATATAATATTACGATGACTTCGTTCAGTAGTGGACTGCTATGGATGATGTGCAGTAACTTAAACGCTATCTCTTATACCTTGCACAGAGAATGCAGTGTGAATTTGACGCTCAACACTGATATTATTCCTTTTGAGTGCTTATTTCATTACCGACATCGCGGACCTCGCCTCGTAAAGGGTTAGATACGAGAGGAGATATAGGGTGTTAAAAAAGTACCAAGGTCCGTATTAATAAATCGCACTCCACTCTGCGATCGATCTCAAGAGCGATTTTGACAAATGTCAGTCAATACCAAAAGCATCTCACAGTCGCACTCAAGATCGATCTCAAAAGTTGAGTGCAGTTTATAATACTGGCGTAAGTTCCTTTCAAGGGATGAACCAGCCCATGAAACTGAACAACTTTCCCAAAGAAACATAGGTTGAAATATGAAAAAAAAATTGGATCTCACATACAACCTGACTCGAGCGAAACAAACAAATGAACATGTTTAAGTTCCTTAGGGAAAAATATTCAGTTTCAAAGGCACGTTTACCCCTTAAAAGTACTTATTCGTACTTATCTTAACACTCTGTATTTTTAGAAATGGAATATTTTCTTTTACTCAGAGATCTAGGAAGGTAGATAGCCTGGTTTGGATGAATAGATTTTTCTTTGAATTAAAAAATTATTTACCTTGCCAGAACTTTCATTCTTTTTATTCTTTTTTCCACAGTTTCTTTTAGTAACATCGGCTTAAAATTTCGATTCTCTCTATCTCAGCAAAAAGTAACAAACTACTCGAGTCAAAGAAGCTGCAGAATTTTCCAATATTCACTTTTGCTTTGCAAATTTCTTTCAACGAACTAAACTATGTCCCGACTTTGTGCGCTTTACTTTAAAACAAGTGAAAATCGTTTAAGAACCGACGTTTTAGGGGAATCTCATAATACAGCGGACTCTGCTGCGATGCGTGGCGGTTCGGTTGCGAAGCAAAGCCGTTAAATTTTGATTTGTACATATTGAACTTTGGTGCCAGCTTAAAATAGCTACCCATTTCTATGCATGGGTGTCGTCAATGGCAACTAAGGGATGAATCCAGGGAATGGGCAGCAGCGGTCTCTGTGAAAATCTTCAATCTCTTACACTGCGCTCGCTAATCCGCCTACCAAGCGTGGTGAGTAGACCGTGTCAAGCAGTAGACTTGTGGCTGTAGAAGAAGACATATGTAAAAAGGAACCGAATGGTCACATGACGAGCAAATAAAGGCCGTCGTGCACCGGAGCGGTATCTGGTGCCAGTGTGAGATCCACTTTAAGCGCAGTTCTTTGAAGGGAGAAATTTTGGTATAACGACCTTAGTTACTCCGTTGTATTCGTAATGTAATAATTTCTAGAGTCTACCGCAATGGTTCAAAGCAGAGCGTCAACAGTCCTAGCAAAATTGCAGTGCTCAATGCCTTATTTGACAAAATATTTTATTCAACTATTGTTAGAGGTTGTCAGCCTGAAAAAATGGGAAATATTCTGGCCCGTTTTCAAGTAATACACAGATTAACCAAAAAATACTTTTTCAAGAAAATGTGTTTTGTCTAATTGACAGGGTGTAAAAAAAATTGCTGCAAATATTTTAAGATTTCATACCATACATATATATTTGGGGGGAGCGATCATTTGAGGATATTGCTTTGTACAGTGAAGAATGTAATAAAAACTTGAGAATTATAGACTTTCCCTTAGAATTATCATCTTGTGCAGATAAATGTTGTAGTTCAGTTGGTCATAGAGAGATTCTCGACAAATTGTATTGTGATATTGTGTCAGCTCTGCGCGCGGCCGCGGTAAAAGGTAGAAAGTGCACTAAAACAAAACCTAAACGTAATAAAACTGTAGTAGGGTGGAATAAACACGTTAGAGACGCCCACGGGGTGGCCACTCAGAATTTTCAGCGATGGACCGAATGTGGTAGACCTAATTGTGGTGATCTTTATAGCGCCATGTGTGAATCAAAGAAAATATTTAAATCGCGGTTAAAATGGTGCCAGAACCATGAAGATCAAATAAAAATGGATATATTGGCGTCACACCATTGTAATAAGGACTTCCGTTCCTTCTGGAAAACTACAAAGAAACTGCAAATTCGGTCTGGCCTCCCTGTGGTCGTTGACGGAGTTAGCGACCCTAAAGGTATTGCAGACCTCTTCAAAAGCCATTTCTTTGTTAAATCGCCGCTGGGACCTCCTCCATGTAACGGGATGGTTGATGCTGAGGACATCAGTGACGAGGTAGGATTGAAAATAAGTGCCAAAGATGTGGCTAAACACATAAAGTCTATCTCTAGAGGGAAATCCCCTGGTCATGATGACCTCAGTATTGAGCATTTGCAGAATGCAGGTCCTCACATAGCAAGACTCTTGGGAATGTTTTATACCTTATGTCTAAGGCATTCATACTTGCCCCAGGATCTGATGCGGACTATAGTAGTACCGGTTGTCAAAGATAAAACGGGGGATATGTCTGACAGGAATAACTACAGACCTATTTCACTCGCGACTATTATAGCAAAGGTGTTTGACAGTGTGCTTAATACACAGTTAGAGAAACATCTTAGTATACATAGTAATCAGTTTGGGTTTAGACCTGGTCATTCCACGGAAAGCGCAATACTCTGTCTTAAGCACACTGTGAAATACTATGTGAACCACAAAACACCGGTTTATAGTTGTTTTCTGGACCTGTCTAAGGCATTTGATCTGGTTTCTTATAATATCTTATGGGATAAATTAAAAGCTATCGGACTCCCAATGGAACAAGTTACGTATGTTAAAATTTTGGTACGGAAATCAGATCAACTGCGTTAGGTGGGCGGGTAGTTTGTCTGAACCGTACAGGTTGGAGTGCGGGGTGAGACAGGGAGGGTTGACCTCGCCCTCGCTCTTCAATCTGTATATAAACGAGCTGATCGTGGCGCTGAGTAGCACGCATGTAGGATGCCATGTTGACAATATCTGCGTCAATAATTTAAGCTACGCTGATGACATGGTGCTGCTCAGTGCCTCGGTGTGTGGACTACGAAAGCTTGTCAGAGTGTGCGAGGAATACGCGGCTGCGCATGGGCTGAAATACAATGAAAAGAAAAGTCAGCTCATGGTCTTTGAGGTCGGTAGTAATCATCTCACCAACGTACCGCCGGTCACCTTAAATGGTACTGCATTAATCAGGGTTGACCAATTTAAATACCTTGGTCACATGGTGGCTGCGGACCTCAAGGACGACGCTGACATGGAAAGGGAACGAAGGGCGCTGTCGGTCCGGGTGAATATGATTGCGCGAAGGTTCTCCCGGTGTTCTAGAGAGGTTAAGTTAACACTCTTTAGAGCATACTGCACCTCACTGTACACTTGCAGTCTGTGGTGCAGTTATACGCAACGGGCCTACAGTGCCCTTCGGATCCAGTACAACAACGCGTTCCGGGTGTTGTTGGGGCTGCCCCGCTACTGTAGCGCATCAGGGATGTTTGTAGGGGCGCAAGTGGATGACTTCTTCACCACTGTGCGAAAAAGGTGCACATCGTTGATGCGCAGGGTGTGGGCCAGCCCCAACAAGATTTTGCGTATGATAGGTGACAGGGTGGACTGTCCCTACATACGACATTGCTGTGGGCTACATACCCCAGGAATTAAAAATAAGAAATAATATATGCGAATTGAAATTAAAATATGAATACTAACTTAGGTTATATAATATCTTACTAACTATTATGTATCACAGTTACATGATCAAATAAATACATTATTATTATTATACCAGATAACGTTCTGTTGGGTTCAAATCTCGACATATCAGTTAAAAGGTGTAAAAATATTAGCAGCAAATATTTTAAGGGCTGAACCAGCCCATGAAACTGAACAACTTTCCCCAAGGAAAATAAAAAAAAAAGTTTTTTGTAAAGGAGGTCCAAAAAATTTTCTCATATTTCGACCTATGTTTCTTGGGGAAAGTTGTTCAGTTTCATGGGCTGGTTCAGCCCTTCAAATATTTGCTGCTAATATTTTTTATGTCAATATTTGAACCCAACAGAACGCCATCTGGTATGAAATCATAAAATAGCTCGAGATCTGTCACATACAGACGATAAAAAAGTAACACATTGCGAAACACTGCACTGTATAATCTTCCATTACCTACCTAGTTCATCAAAGAGCTCATAACTTCCATTTCGTAGGTTGTTCTTCCAGCGGCTGCAGTTCAGCGCTGAATAAATTAATTAGCGACGCAGCTGGTTCTCAATGAACAGTCCCTAATTTGAAAATAAAGGTAGATAGAACAGCAGAAATAGATAGATGAGGCCTTTAAAATTCAGCGTTTCTTAGGTTGTTCTTTGAGCGGCTGCAGCGTTGAATAAATTAATTAGCGACGCAGTTGGCTCTGAAAGAACACTACCAGATTTGAAAATAAAAGAAGATAGAGCATCGCAAACGAGTTGACCAAGCCCTTGAAATTGGAATCATCATAGGTAACTTTTTAAAATTATACTCAAACATTCTTATTTAAATTATAAGGAATAGAAAAGAATGTCTTACCTCACAATCAACAGCTTTGTTTGCAAAATAAGAACATATTATTATCAAGCTCCGCTTATTGTGAAAAATACTAGTGGTCCACTGCTTATCGTTTTCCTTGTATACTGTGTTATACATATTAATATTTTTCTTAACTAACTAACTAACTTCTCTGGCTCAGTGACCCTTTATTTCTCTTGAATAACTTTATTTTATAAATCAGCATTAAAATTTCTTGCTCGATTTAGGAGTAGTTAGCGGTGTCCCGTAAGATCGACAGACAGGAAAACGCAAAAATGTTGTATGTGTAATCGGTTTCATATATTTGTTTGCAATACCCTGTCTTCCAAATCATAAAGTGTGCCCTCTGAATGAACAGCTCTGTTTGTAAAAGTAGTGCTCGCTACATATGGAGTCCGACTACATATTGAGCTTTACGCTTGACAAACAAGCAGTTATGATATTGTACATTTAATCGGCTTCATATATTTGTTCGTGATGCCCTGTCTTCCATATCATTTAGTCTACCATCACAATGAAAAGCTGTTTGTAAAATTTACGCATACGGGCGAGCATTATCATTAATGTATTGTATATTTAATCGGCTTCACATATTGATTCGCGATGCCATGTCTTCCATATCATTTTGTCTACCCGCACAATGAACAGCTCTGTTTGTGAAATTAGCGCTCGCTACATATTGAGCTTCACACTTGACAAGCTCCGTTTAATGGAGATCTTAATGGAGTAATCAAGTACTCACGGTGTATTGGCTGAATGACAGGAACGGAGCTCGAATTAGGACGCTTCCTGGGTAAATAAGGTTTATCAGAGAATTTGGTGTGTTTTTCTATTTCAACAGACACAAAAGTCAATTGCTAGATATAAGTGACCCCAATGTAGTATTTGCTATATTTGCCACGCTTGGTAGGCGTTTTGGCGAGCGCAGGGCAAGGTGTTGTATTCACAAAAACACTGCTGCCTGTTCCTTGGATTCATCCCGGTTCACATTTCTAGTATGGATCTGACAGAACGCTGCGATATTTTAGCGGTCCGTTGTGCGTCAAGTAAGCGATGCGCCTTAGCTATTTACGACTAGCAACCCGACCAGCAGTGGCAACCGCTGCTAATTGTGTTTTTTAGTAGGAATAAGAATTTCTTATACCTACATTATAAACCATTCTCATGAACCACTCCATATATTAAAGAAACTGCACCAAAAACTTTTAGTGTAGTTTGAAAGATCTAAGCGTACTTACATCACATATAAAAACAAGCAGAGACAGACGCGGAAAGTGACTTTGGTTTGTATACAATGGAGTAGTGTAAGCACAAACTGTCAATGGTGGTTTTAGGGTTCTCTGACCAAAAGATGATAGTCTATTAAAATAGGTACCTATTTTACTTTAAATAGTATTTATAAGTATTCTGAAACGTTAAAATTAACGACTTAGCTTTATCAACAGTTAAAGGATGGCAATTCAAGACGTTGATAAAGACATTTTATTGCAGCTATTTAGAAATTGTAGCTGGCAACAAATATTACTTGATAAACCTTATTTATTCAACGATCTCGAAACCAATTAAAACTTAATTAAGTACTTCAGTTTTCATAACCTAATGACTGTGTTGATAACAAACTTAACTATTTGAAAGCATTTACTATTTGCAAATGAACTATTTATTCTGTAGCGTAATTGACTCTATGTAGTATCTACTCTGGTGTCAATTTGATAAAATCTCCGAATCAGTTAAGAACAATTTATTGGACACTTGACTAGGCGTGGACATGAATCTCTGGAGTCAGCTATTTTCACTGGCCATGTTATGGACAAAAGAAGTCGTAGAAGAGCACCGGTCAGATGGACCGATACAGTACAGCAGGCAACCAAGGCCACACTGCAGGCGTCAGTGCACATGGCACAAGACCGCGGAGCCTGGAGAAATTTGGTGGAGCAGAGGCTCCCCATGGTCACGTTCCTCAGGAATGAGGCATCAACTTAGAAGGAGAAGCTAAGAAGCTAAGCTAGGTAATTCCGGGTTTGTGGATTTGTCCTTCTGCAGGATCCTCGTCTGCATGGATCGGGTTTTGCCCTCGGTTGCTTCCTACGACCCCCACGGTAGGAGATGAGGTGGTGCTATAGGCGCAGCGTAGGACGGGCCCCCGCGAGATGGGCAGACTACCAGCATGGCAAACATGAGTGCCACGATAAAATTTTGTCACCGTAATATGTCTTCTGCAGCTAACTTCACTGCGAATAAGTTACGCATTCTTCAGTAGTGACATTGTGCGCATATGAAACGACAAAATATGTCGTGGCAGGCTTGTTAGACATCGGTCAAGTCCGCGGGGAAATGCTGGTGCAGGCCGCTCATATTCGTACAAGGTGGTTATCTTTAGGGGAGTTCTATGTTCAGCAGTGGACGTCTTATGGCTGAAACTATGATGATGATGATGATTTAATTTTCAATTTAAGAAAAGTTTGTTTCTCCATGCCATATCAAAATTATGCACTCAACACTCAAACGAACAAGATACTTTTTAATTATAACCAATACACATCCGCCATAATGCAATAGCAACGAACGACCCTCTCATTACAGTTTGTATCTACAGAGCAAGTTTGACAGTTTAGGCTTTAAGCTGTTAGCATCCGAACTGACTTGGCAGCTGCTCAAATCTGTTCTGTGTTGGTGGAATACCAGACATTTGTGTAAATACTCTTGGCCTTAGTCCAAGAGATTTTTTATCCTATTTTAAACGAAGAGGATTTCAATTCGACAGATTTAGCGAATACTACAAGCCGAGTTAATCTCTGTATATAAACTGTATGCACAAAGATTAACTCTTCTACTAATTACTTGCCGTGTGATGCCGGTATAGAATAGCATCACCCCAATTTTTGCCACGGGTGTTGTAAGGAGCAACTAAGGGACTCGAGGGTTTCATGTGTATTACCAAGTATTCTCGTATTACAGTGATACACGAATCATCTGAAGGTGCCCTCAATACTTGTCAGACGTGGTGATAACGACCGTTATTTTACGATCGTTAACGCTCTGCATTACCCGCAAGGGACAAAGGCGTGATTTGCGTATGTATGTAAACTGTATGCCGTGTAGTGGCTTAGAATAGCATCAACCCGTTTATATCCATAGGTGCTGTAATGGTGACTTAAGACAGTCTTCAAGGAATGGGAGGCGCTTGCTCGAAATACAACGCCTTGCACTGCGCTCACCGATCCGCCTGCCAAGCGTGGTGAGTATGGCAAATAACACTTTAATTGGGGGAAGCCCATGTCCACTAGTGGACTTTTGTGACTGTTAAAGATAAACTAGTATGAAAATTTTTATCACCTTATGTATTTTTTTGTTGTAATATGAGTACCACCCGTGGGACTGGGATTAAGTGCTTTTCTACGTACTAAATTTTAATTTTGTTGGTGTATCAATATCCAGCAGGTAACATAATTCACCCGCGTGGATTTTCTTTGCCAGTATCCCATTAAATAATGTAATAAAATTCGCGGGCACTTTGCAGGTGATATAGGTACCGTCTCTTTCAATTTTAGAACGACGTCACAGTTAATATTTCCCGATGAGCAGTGCTGCCAACTTGCAAGCGTACATTTTGACAATTAATTTCTGTATCTCAAAATATTTCGGAAAGTTATAGGGTGAAATAGGGGGAGAAGTACCTTACAGCAACTATACACAGGTAGTATAAGTAGGTAGATCTTCTACAATGGGGAACTTTCTAGCCAATATTTAAATGCAAAATGGCTAGCGCTGATTTAAACTGAAAAAGTGTTTTTCTAAAGAATCGCCTTTTTTTTCTAGTTCTAGTGAGTTTAGTATTTCATTTTACTGTTGATGATGATGATCTCTCCGATCGTGGCGAACACTTCGACGCCTAATCCTCCTCCATTTTACTGTTAATATATTTTCAATTTTTGGTCGTAATAAATAGTTAACTAGAAGGTACTGACAAGAGTTGGTCCATATTTAAAATTCGCTTTCAACTCTAAGATCGATCTCTAGAGCGATTTTGACAAATGTCAGTCAATATTAACTGCATCTCAAAGTCGCACTTAAGATCGATCTCAGAGTTAAGTGCGGTTTATAAAATTAAATATAACTTCTTTCTCTTTTTATTGTGGGTCACCGAGTCGTCCAACGACCCAATGAACCCTAGTGTCAGAATTTTTCAACCACCTTCTACAAGTAGTAGGCTTCTGACATGGTTGTGTAACGATCGCCGTCTAAGTGATCATAGACAGCAACCGGGACCTACGGCTTAACGTGCCATCCAAAACACGGAACCATCGTTCATACGGACAATCGGGTGGTTCAGCCCGCAATGTCCTAACCAGACTGGAAACAATTTCACAAAGTGATAAATATCAACTTTGTGAGTGACCCACCGAGAATCGAACCCGGAACCTTCCGCGTCATAGGCAGTCGCACTACCACTGCGCCACATCGGTCGCCAAAACCTTAATTTACCCTTAATCCTTAAATTCGAAGGAGAAAAATGCTACCTGGCCGTGTGATGCCGGCCTAGAATAGCAATACCCCACATCCTTCCCGTGGGTGTCGTAAGAGGCGACTAAGGGACTCGGGAGTATTGGTGTATTACAATTTTTAGGCGACAGGCTGACAACCTGTCACTATAGTAATACACATGTTTTCTGAAACCACCTTGGATAACAATACTCAAAAATGTCAGACGTGGCGATTGCGACCGTATTCTTACGGCTGTTAACGCTCTGCCTACCCCGCAAGGGAAAAAAGGCGTGATATATGTCTGTATGTATGTAAGATACTACCTTCATATCACCTGGCAACACTACGAGCCGGTTGCACCCATGTCGACGGAAATGATCGCTCGTCTACCAGTTTTAATTACTTTCCAATATCGCAGCTCCTTCGCAGAATTCTCTTTGCCATCTGTAGCGCTCTGTTCAGATCAAATGAGATTGGAAACCCTTTGAAATGATTTTGTACTTTTGCTGCTATTTAAAGACAATTAAATATAAAAGCCCTTATTGTCTTATGTCGTGTGGTGCCGTAAAAGTAGAATATCACTACCCCGCTACTCTTATCACTACTCCTCTCGTGGGGGTCGTAAGAAACGACCGAGTGAATAACCCAACTTAAGCAGACCAGGGACCTGGAGAAGGACAACTCTACATTTAAACCCGGTACGGAGTCTCCATCAGGCGCGTGTGACAGAAGTATGTCGTGCTGTAGACTCCTGCAGCCGACCTGGCTCTGCACGTGTCCACTTGTCGTTCCAGTGGAGTCAGCCAAGGGGGCCGAGAGGGTGGCGCAAGTCCAAGGCAACCATGCGTTTTCCATAATTTCGTCCCAGGCAACGCAGTGTGTGCGGAGAAGAAACTTAGTCTTGCCTTAGACACTGATTTAATTGTCTGTCAATTGTCGGTCAATGATTGTCTTAACTTTTTGTTACAAAGTTAATACAAACGAAACAGGTGGAAAAAATTCACACCACCGATGGGATTCGTACCCACGTCTTTTGACTTGCCGGCAAATTACATGATATGAGTGTTTAATTATAACATCAGGTGTTCACTGTCTTGTGGAAGGTATTACAAAAAAGTAAATATTCTCTACATAGCTAACAACTAAAAGTAACAAATGACAAACTAATAGACTTGTAGAAAAGTCCTTACTGCAGTCGTCGCTATTGTCAAGTTAAAATGAAGCAGTTAAAAATGAAAGCGCAACTTAATGGCTTTTGTAGCTAAAAAATAAAATGCAGCTATAAAACGTAAATGACAATGTTACAAGGTGAAATACAAAGTTGTATGAATGGTCTTCCTGATTCGCTATTTCCTATTGTTTCAAGAATTTGAAGCATTTAAGTTTGTGTGTGTGTGTCTGTATATTATTTATTACATACACACATACACATACCACGCCTATATCCCTGGCGGGGTAGGCAGGGCATAAACGACCGTAAAATTGCGGTCTTTATCGCCAAGTCTGACAATGTTTGGGGGTCGTTTCAGATAAATCGTGAATTACTATAGTGACAGGTTGTCAACCTGTCACCTAAAATTGCAATATGCATTAAACCCTCGAGTCTCTTAGTTACCTGGAGTAGTACCTGGGTCAAATGGGGACGTTTTAAAGATAGATCAAAAGTACCCTAAACCGACGACTGTGCATGAAAAGACTGATGAATGTAGAAGAAGCGAAAGAAGTATGCCAAGATCGTAGCAAGTGGAAGAAAATAGCCTCTGCCTACCCAAACAGGAAAGAAGCGTGATTTGTGTATGTATGTAGGTCTCTTAGTCGGCTTCTACGACATCTGCCTTATACTGCCATTCTAAGCCGGCATCACACGGAACGGAGTGTGAGTTATTATATGAAGACAATTTTGTTGGCAACTCGAACAATGGTTAATGTGAATTACAATTTGACTAAGTTGCCATCTATTATGCAGCAGCAAGCAGTTGCCATTAGTAAAATTAGACATAATTAACATTAGTGGGTGTTACGAGGTGTGTTCCACCGAAACATCGTATTTTTTAAATACAATTAGGAACAGAGCAGTATTGTGAGTACGCACAAAACAGATATGTACCACAAATTGTGGTTGATTCCTTGTTAGGCGAGGAACATACTTAACGCACGACGGAGCGCAAAAATATTGCAGCGGTCTGTCAGATCCATTCGTCACTCCCAATACTAAAACCGTACTCGACGGATGACACTGCGATAGCGCTGCGTCAACACCGGTTGAGCAGTTTTAGTAAGGGGATTGTCATTTCTAGTATGGATCTGACAGAAGGCTGCGATATTTTTGCGCTCCGTCGTGCGTCAAGTGTGTTCCTCGCTTTATATTGAACGAATTCATAAGTAAAAAATAAATAAAGTAAGAAATAGTTAAATGTTTTTTTTTTTGTGAGAGACTAGTGTGCTATCGGTGTACTTACTCCTGACTCCAACATGGATTTGATGACTACAATGGTATACCTACTAAATTTTAATAGTTAGTTTATTTAAAAAATTACTAGCACGTCAAACTAATTAAGAGATCAACGTCAAATGGTTTTCAAACAAGTTATAAGATTATCAGGTTAAGATTGATTGATCATAAAAAGTACAGGTAGGTACTAAATTAAAAGCACCAGCACTTTTCTCAGCTACTTACACGTACACGTATACGTATACGGGTGACTACGTACGAGGAGAGTCTCAGTAAAGTAAAGTATAGTGAGGGCGAGGGCTGCAGGGTTGAGATAAATAAGACAACTGTCTTTGTTGAGAGGTAAAGTAAGAATGTTTTATTGGTCTTAATAATTAATAAAGAAACCTTAAATGCTAACTAAACACTTCAATTATTGTATTATATTTCATCACATTTGGTGTCGATGCACCCACCTTTCAGCTAAGTCATGATTGACCTAGATGCAAGTTGAGTTGCATACTACACCACCCCTCTTACAGAAAATAAAAATATTTTTAAATTAAACTAAATAAAATATTTTTATGTATATGTACCAATAAATAAACACAAAATCAAAATGTAGTACAAAACAGAACCTATTATTGCCTTACAACACTATTGGGTAAATGGCTTTGTATTATTTTTATGGGTTATATATTCCTTCCCATTTTTCAAAATTTTGACATTCGGAGACATGTCAGAAATAACTTTATAAGGACCAGTATATATGCTGTCCAATTTATCTCCAGTTTGATTACGTAATAATACAAGGTCATTTTCCCTGTAAATAATAGAGTTACAATTTTTATTATAAATTTCTCGTCTATGCTCTTTGCTTACAATTAAATTCTGTCTAGCATCTGCTTGTGCTCTCTGTAATCTGTATTTCAACTCTTTAGGATAACTATCGTAGTTGTATAATGGATCTATTTCACCTATTAAATTTCTAGGTAGATTACAAATTTTCCCAAAAACTAATTCAAAAGGAGTATACTTTGTCTCGGTATGTACACTTGTATTAAATGAAAAACACCAATAAGGTAACCATGTACTCCAATTTGTTGAGTTATTACGACACTGAATTCTGAGATAAGCACCTAACGATTTGTGCGTGTTTTCTAAAGCACCTAGCGTCTGATGATGATAAGCAGTTGAGTTTAGTTTTTTAATGTTAAGTAAAGAGCAAATTTCAGACATGACTGATGACATGAACTCTGTTCCCTGATCAGTAAGAATTTCCTGAGGGCTACCGTATCGAAGGACGAAGTTGTTAACGAAACTCTGTGCTACAGTTACCGTATCCTTTCTCTGTAGAGGATAGGCTTCTACGAATTTACTTAAATCGCATTGTAGCGTTAAAATATACTTATTACCTAATTCATCTACTTCTAGGGGGCCCATTATATCTAAACTTATTCTCTGAAAAGACGAATTCGCTGTGCATGTCAAGGACAATGGTTCCTTAACGTGCTTATTCGAGTGTTTCTCGAATTGACATTGTTTACACCGATTAACGTACTTCGCTACGTCTTTATTCATGCCTGGCCAATAATAATACTTTTTGATATTATTTAACATCCTATTGATGCCTGCGTGTCCACTCGTTGGCAGAATATGAAAATCGTTTAATATCAACGTTTTATCATCGCTATTCACAACTCTTTGAATAGTCTTCGTAATTAAAAATCGCGGGAACAAAATATTAAGTCTCTTTGCTTCTCTTATTAATATTTTCATGCATGAATCTATCTCTTTATTTTTTACTATTAATATTTCTTCGATATTAAGTCTTTTGCATAAGGCTTCCAGGTCCCTCGCTAACACCTCTGGGGTCGATAACGATCGGGTACTCAGATAAATCGAAGCTTGTGACGTCACATATACACAACAACCCGCATTGGATACTATATTACTTCTTTCACATGTGTAACTATCAATATTATCCACAAAAATGAGCTCTGTTATATCCTTAGGAACTTTAAGAACTTCAACAGCTACAGGTTGATCAGACCCGTGTGCCGTACTATTCTCTGACGTTTGACGCTGGTCAGTTTCTAGTTTTTTCCTTTGTGACCGGGTCAGAACGGAAACTACTTGGGTTTGCATTTCTTTCAAGGTGTCACTTGTAATGGGAATGCGACTTAATGCATCTGCAGCTACATTGTCTCGCCCCGCTACATATTCTATCTCAAAATCGTATTCTTCTAGGTAAAGTCTAAACTTAGTTAACCTACTTGATGGATCTTTGAGGCTAAACAAATAAATTAAAGGTTTATGGTCAGTTATGATTTTGAACTTTCTCCCATATAAATACGGTCGAAAATGTCTCACACTCCAAACAATGGCTAACAGTTCTAATTCAATAATGGGATACCGCGTTTCGTCGTCGTCGTCGTCGTCGTCTCAGCCGATAGACGTCCACTGCAGGACATAGGCCTCCCCCAAGGATCTCCACGATGATCGGTCCAGCGCCACCCGCATCCAGCGGCTTCCCGCGACCTTCACCAGATCGTCGGTCCACCTTGTGGGAGGCCTACCTACGCTGCGTCTACCGGTCCGTGGCCGCCACTCGAGAACTTTCCGGCCCCAGCGGCCATCGGTCCTACGAGCAATATGCCCCGCCCACTGCCACTTAAGTTGCGCAATCCTTCGAGCTATGTCGGTGACTTTGGTTCTTCTCCGGATTTCCTCATTTCTGATTCGATCGCGGAGAGAAACTCCGAGCATAGCCCTTTCCATTGCCCTTTGAGTGACCTTGAGCCTTCTTATGAGGCCCATTGTTAGCGGCCGCGTTTCGGCTGGCTTTAAATTACGACTAGCGTATGCTACAACTTGACCATTTCCATTAGACAAAACGGAACCTATCCCAGTTTTCGGAGCATCTGTCTGAAGGCGAAAAATATTTTGATCTGAAAATTCAGGATAAACCAATACAGGTGAATGTACTAAAGCATATCTCAAGGTCTCAAAAGCTATCTGGCATTCGGATGTCCTCTGAAACTTGGCATCCTTTTTGCATAACTTATGTAATGGATAAACAATACTGGCAAAATTTGGAACAAATCGTCTGTAATAATTTGCAAACGCAACGAAACGTTTGACTTCGTCATTGTTCGTTGGTATAGGATAATTTTGCACTGCTTGTATTTTATCATTGTCAGGCAAAATACCTTGCGATGTGATTCTGTGACCTAAATATATAATTTCTGTTCGCAAGAAATCACACTTCAATGGATTTAATTTTAAATTGATCTTTCGAAACCTTTCTAGAACATTAATTAAGTTTTTGTTATGATTTTCTATGTTTTTCCCAATAACAATACAATCGTCTAGATAAACAAATGCCTGCTTGTAATTAATACCTGACATAGCAATGGTCATTAAACGTGAAAAAACACTAGGAGACGTCTTCAGACCCATAGGGCATCGTTTCATCTGATACATCTTATTATTTGCTGTAAAAGCCGTGGGTTTTCGTGAACTTTCATCTAAAGAAATCTGATACATTTTGTCTACGCTGAAAGCTGTATATTTTCGCGACTGTTCGTCAAGCGACAACTGGTAATAGCTCTGTGAAAGGTCTAATTTGGAAAAGTATATACTTCCTGAAAGTGAATCTAGTATATCTGTTATGTTAGGTAACGGAAACTTGTCATCTTTTATACAATTATTCAAATTTCGATAATCTATCACTAATCGCCACTTTTTCTCATTCGACCTATCGACTTTTTTGGGTACTAATAAAACTGGACTGGACCACTCGGATGTGGCCTCTTCAATGATATCATTTTTTAACATTTCGTCAATCTGTCTCTGAACTTCCTGTCTCTGAGAAAACGGTATTCTATAAGGCTTGGTATATACAGGAGTGACGTTGTCTTTTATAGTTATTTTATGTGACATTAAATTAGTCGTACTTAGCTTGTCGCCGGGCAGATGAAAAACATCTGCATATTTGGCACAGATGGACTCGATACTAAGTTTTTGTTCGCTATTCAATTCTGATAAATTTAACAACTCAAACAATTTTTTAACGCGATCTACCGAAATGCCTTCTTCATGAAAATTACAGACTTCATATTCGTTTAATTTATGAATTTCAAAGTCAGCAAAATCTATGGATACTTCTTTGTCTGTCGTATTAAGTATCCTTATCGGGACTGAACCATTCTTTGGTTTTGTTATCAACCCTGCTACAAAAACTCCCTCTGCTATTTCCCTTGACAGAACAACACAATCACTGTCCAACTTAGTCGGAATGTGCTTAATTGTCTCACAGCGTGGAGATATAAAGTGACTGTAACTGACTTTACTTTTTATCGGAACATTTACGGTTTTATCATTTGACGTTAACCGTAGAACATCATCTTTGTAATCAATTATTGCTCCGAACCGAATAAAGAAATTTTCTCCTATTATTCCATCTACTTCGCACATTAATTCCTTAAACACGTAAAACTTTTGTCTAAAGTATAATTTCATTTAATATAATTTCCATTAAATTTAATATAATTTCCATTAAAAGCCATTAATCTCTAAATCTAAAAATAAATAACCTACTGATTCTAACCTACCGCTTATACCTCTTATAATTATCTTATCGTTGCGCAACTGTCCTAATAAATTATTTCTACTAACCCAATCATACTTTAAGATGCATATGCTTGCACCACTATCTGCTAGTACATCAATAACCGAATTACTGATATTAAACCTAACCGTACTCGTATTGTTAAAACTATAAACATAATTCTCAAAGGGAACGAAAAAAAACGTTCTTGTTACTCATTTCACCTGCTTGTGACTCATTATTGTCACTATTGTCTTGATCTTGCAAGACGTGGTGAATTCGCGGAAAACGTACGGGACGTTCGGCGGCGGTACGGCGTGAGGTCGACGGTCGGCCTCCACGATTGCTACGTCCGCGCGATCCGCGATGTCCGCTGACCGAAGGGCCAGAAAAACGACACTGGGTCATGTTGTTTGGCGCATTGAACTTTGCGCTCGAGAAATGTGAATGGCGGTTATAATTATTGTTATAATTACCTCGGGCGTTTCCTCGAAATACATTGCGCGCCGGGGTATTATAGTGCCTTACCCGCATGACCTGATCATTATTGACACTTAGAGTCTGCTCGTCTATGGCAGCTCTAATAGCCTCTGGTAAAGATTCAAACTGTCGTGAAGCTATAATCGTACTTAAACGCGTGTTAGATAAACCGTCTGCAAAGCGTTTAATTGCAACTTTTTCATTTAAGGGACGCAGAATTGCATACTTAGTGTCATCCCCGTCCGACTGAGATATAGTGAGATTCACAAACAATTCTTCTAACTCTGCACCGAATGACTCTACCGATCTGTGACCTTGTCTGGCAGTTTGCAGTTTCGATTGAATCGAGACAGCTGATTTCTTTTGAATCAGGTGTTTCTTCATGTCAGCTAAAAGCAAATCTACTGTGGTATAAGTGGTCTTTAAACGAAGTTTCGCACTTGCAGATAACCTCATTTTCAAAACAAAATCGATCAGTTGTGTATGGGTCGTTTCGGATATCATGGTTTTATATAGATCAATCGAATCTATAAGAGCCTTTGCTGTACCTTCCTGACCTGTCATCGGAGGTAGTACCGTGATAGCGGTTTTTAAATCAAAATCAGGTTTAGTTGCCATTTCGGATTCGTTTTCTTTTGGCTTGTAAGAAAGTAACACACTGTAAATTACCTTGATTTCTTTAACTACTTCATTAATCGAATCTATATCTCTAGGGGCTATCTCAGATTTTTCTATCAAGGATTTTACACGAGACAAAATATTTCCTAATTAAGAGTAAAGGGATTCCGCTTCCCGAAATTTAGACTGTGCTAAATCTGTATCTCTCCTACTTCCTAACTTACGCAAATATTCTTTTAAATAAAATATTTTATCTTTTAACGATTGAAGCTCAACTAACACACATGACATACCTAAATTAAGAAATTAACACCCTATATAAAACAATTAAATCATAATTAGTATAAATAAATGGAACAATAAATTCTCTCGGCGTCAGCAGATTATCGACCCGTCGCGGTAAACATTATTGAAGTCAGCTGATCCCTAAGTTATTATGTAAAACGCACTTACTGGTTTTTGTACTTAGGCAGTATTGTACATTGTTGTCGTCACAGGGTGGCCTTTCTTCTGAAGACGGAAAAGCTTGATTCGGACGCTGCGATGTCCTCGACGCTGCGTAGGGATGAAATCTTGACTTTTCTGCGCGCCGTGGTACGTTGTGGGCCGGGCTATACCCTGGACACCGTGGGCCGGGAAAACCCTGGACACCGCTCGTTCTGTGATGGGCCGGGCTATACCCTGGACTCCGTGGGCCGGGATTTACCCTGGACACCGCTCCTTCTCTGCGACAATGTTGACGACGATGATGATTGTGCGTCTAAACGGCGAAAGTGTTAGCCGTAGACTTGACGAGAAGTGCTGAGTTTAATTCTCGTCGTAGAGCTTGCACAGTGTTGCTACGACACTTCTTGTAGATGTAGTGAGATATTGCGACGATTAATATTACGATGATGACGATGAGTAAGATGTCTGTTGTAGTTACGCCTGTTGCATTTTTCTGAGTGGCTTGGGCATCTCCGCTGGCAGTTTGGGCGATGATAGTTTCTTCTTTTGAAATATTTTTTCCCATGTCGAAATTGGTAACTTCTGATAGTGCAACGGAACGACGAATTTGGATTACTGGAACCGGGCGAATCTTCCAAATTGTTTCCAACGAAAATAGTGTACAGGAACCGGACGAATCTTCAATTTTGAGTCAACGACGAAATTGGTTAGCTGGAACTGGATGAATCTTCTAATTTTTCATTTTTTGTTTCTTCCCAATCTTCAATCTCCCACGTAGAGGTTCGTTGTTGCAGGTCGCCATAAAGTATAGTGAGGGCGAGGGCTGCAGGGTTGAGATAAATAAGACAACTGTCTTTGTTGAGAGGTAAAGTAAGAATGTTTTATTGGTCTTAATAATTAATAAAGAAACCTTAAATGCTAACTAAACACTTCAATTATTGTATTATATTTCATCACATTTGGTGTCGATGCACCCACCTTTCAGCTAAGTCATGATTGACCTAGATGCAAGTTGAGTTGCATACTACAAAAGATAATCTAGCGACGCGGAATATTCTCACTAGAGATGGGCCTAAAATATGTTTCACTGAATTCGAATATTCGTCGATAATAATTTTGCTCAACTGCATATTCGACCAAATAATTCAGCAGGAATAGGTGACCATTTAAAACCAATTAGGAGTATAGATGTGCTGTTCCCGGGAACGTTTCCAGCAGGGAACGGTACCTATATAATTAAGAGCCCTACTTAATATTTAAGATTTACGAAAAGCTCGCGAATTAGCACCAGCTAGTCCAGAACTTCTCCGCTTGCTACCGCACTAACATTTCACA
Source organism: Keiferia lycopersicella (assembly GCA_029255805.1). Classification (NCBI taxonomy): domain Eukaryota; kingdom Metazoa; phylum Arthropoda; class Insecta; order Lepidoptera; family Gelechiidae; genus Keiferia; species Keiferia lycopersicella. The sequence goes on from JARACZ010000028.1 coordinate 4,978,552, forward strand.
TTTGTAACATCGACAAGTAAAAAACTCATTCACTTCTTTTCGTGGCATAGCCATTTACAACGAATTATGAGTAAAAAAATATTACATAAATTCGGGCAAAACCGATTATACTGTAAATCTGCCGAAGATGTCGAATACTGAACACAGACTAAATATTCGGCCCATCACTGATTCTGACCAAACCTTCGGACCAAGCACTGCAGTAAAAATTTAGTTTTACCGTAGTTGGTTTACTTCGTGGCAGATATTTACTCTTATGAGGCTACACACCTGTGCCTCCTTGTATTGAGTCACTTTACTTTCTTGGCGAGGGTAAGACAGTTTAACATTTTCGTGAGGGTTGGGTCAAGTGCTTGTGAAAAGTGCCTTGTGATGCCGGTTTATAATAGCATCACCCAATTTCTGTCCCGTGGGTGTCGTAGGAGCCGACTAAGGGACTCGAGGGTTTCATGTGTATTGCAATTTCAGGCGACAGGCTGACAACCTGTCTTTATTGTGATACACGATTTATGTGGAACGACCCTCAAGCACTTGTCAGACGTGGCAAGTAACTTTACGGTCGTTAACGGTCTGCCTGCCTTGCCAGGGATGTAGGCGTGATTTGTGTATGTTCACATTTTGTGTTTCTATTGCAGAATTTAAACCTTAAACTCATTGGACGGTAGGTACATATATGGTTTTTGGCTGCCACCATGCAAATGACGACTTGTGTCAATGATAATATTTTCTTATTGTATGTGATTTCGTAAACTCTTGTCGTCAAAAAACCGGAGGATGCATGTAAGAACCAAATAGGCAGGCAGGTTTTATTTTACTGTGGACGGTAAAACAAAGCGGTACTATTAGGCGGTTCGCACATTTAACGCACTACGGGCCACTAAAATATCGCAGTAGTCTGTCAGATCCATACTAGAAATGTCAATCCCCATACTAAAACCGCTCAACCACTGTTGACGCAGCGCTATCGCAGCGTTGTCCGTCGAGTGCAGTCTTATTATGGGGAGTGACGTTTCTAGTATCATGATCTGACAGAGCGCTGCGATATTTTTAGCGGTCCGTCATGCGTTAAGTGTGCGATCCGCCTTCAGGTAGTACAAATAAGTAAAGCTTTTGCACTACAGAAATATCAATATCAATCATCGTCGCTGCTGATTTCGGTTTTTTTTACACTCGTTTCCTAACTACATACATGATACCATAGGTTGGTTGTAGACTACAGTCATGAAGATATGAAAACCAACCTAAATTGAGGTAAAATAGATGTCATCTCATCTGTCGCGCGGTCGGCCGGATTGCGATATTATTCGCCGCCCCACCGCGCGGACATTTGCATTGCTAACCGTAAAACTTTTAGATGGAATATTTTAATGCATTTCCCAGCTGCAATTCCGATGAGATCTGTCTAGATTGAATTGAGGCAGAGTTTTTGTTTATTGCACAAAAACCAAACAAAATATTTCACAAAATATGTAAAATACCTAACAAAAGTTTTTTACTACCAGACCGACACGAGAGTAAGATAGTCTCCATAAAACGAAATCCTTCATCACAAATCACATCTACTAAACTGATCCTTTTCCTGATTTAAACTTCTAGGGCCATACCACAAAAAAGTATGATTCGCGTTGAACGAGTGTCTTAGCATTTTTTTGTATGGAGATTTACTTTAAATACGCGTTTGACTCGCGTCTAAGTGTTTTGTGGTAATGCCCCTAAAGTCTAAACTAAATTGATCTTTTTCCTGACCCTGGTGTTAGAGTTTTTAAAACACGTGCACTAAGCCTCTGAAATGGTTGTGATCTTACTATCGAATTTTTGACAGTGTTACTATCTAATTCAGACACTGGTTTCAAAGCTTTTAAATCACTTGCTACTAGGCCTCTGAAATGGTTGTGTTCTGACTATCTAACTTCTGCGACATCTATAGCAAATGGGATCGTCTGCTTCACGTGTCATCCACAGCACGCAAGCGAGAAAGAATTTGGCTGCTTCATTTCAATCTTAAAAACATGGGTATAAAAGTTTCTAATTTTTTTTCCTGAGTTCTAAATGTAAATCTAAATGATATTGACACTCTCACGTGATATATCATTTCAGGTAGATACGTGCTAGAGTAATTGTGGCAATGCCACAGTAAAATTGCAATTACAATCCGTCGAAATTTTGTCAAAGTACACGCTCATTACAAGTAAATTGAAGTACAGAAAATAACAATGTTAGGGTATTTTAATCTGCTATTACAATCTGACGAAAATTTGTCAAAGTACACGCTCATTATAAGTAAATTTAAATATAGAAAAAACAATGTTAGGGTATTTTTATCTGCTATGATCATAAAAATAATCAATGTCACCTAATTTATTCCAAACAAAATAATAATGACAAAATATTTGGAAATACACACTAATGAGCGTTCATTAAAAATTTGATTATAACTACGTAAAAGTATTATTAGCTTCAAATTCAAAAACAGTAGTATATTCTGCCTCATAAATAACTTTCTTTAAATCATAAAATAACTTTAGTGATTTCAGATTTATAAGTAGATTTCATTGATCATGACATTCTGTACGCTAATAGTTTTCCTTGAAAATGGAGAAATGAAACGAATTTTGTTTTGACTACAATAAGCTAATGAAAAAAAATTGCGCCTCTAGATATCACGCTTGTTTCATGTAAATTATTTGTAGAATATAGATAGTACCCCCCATAACGTGATAGGTTGCATATACTGCTCTTAAAGTTGGATCCAGCTTAAACAAATACAATTTCGGTCATCTCGTTTTATTTTGATTTTCTGCTACGAACGAGAAAACAAATTTGAAAAATAATTTCTGTAAAATTTGTAGGCTGAGGCTGGATGCAATGATTTCCCTGAAGAGGTGTGCAAATACTAGAAATATAATGGCATAGTTTCTGTAAGCGGAGTTTTTATTTTAAAACCTGTTTTAAACTCTCTTCTCTTTTCATGTGGGACACCGAGTTGTCCAACGGCCTAATGAACCCTAGTGTCAGAACTTTTCAACCGCCGCCTTCTACAAGTAGAAGGTTTCTGACATAGTTGTGTAACGACCGCCGTCTAAGTAATCACAGACAGCAACCGGGATTTACGGCTTAACGTGCCATCCGAAACACGGAACCATCAAAGTCAAGTCAAAGTCAAAATAGTTTATTGTTTGGCTATAAGTATTACAAGGTGGAAATAAATTTATATACGTATCATTACAGCTACCTAATTAGGTGTACAATATTCTTATTTAATATTAATTATTACATTTAATTATATAGTGGTAAAAATAATAATAATTACAATTCACAATTATCTCAATTCAATCTCCATTAACATATTAGTACATACATGAAATTTTACAGACACTAACAGACAATTATTTACATGAACAAGTTCAAATTAAATATTCTTTAATATTACTTACAACTAAGTTAATTCATTTACCAAGTCAATTGTTATTTGTATTAAATTAAATTATTATTTGTATTAAATTATGTGTAATTAGTTATTAAATGTACATGTCAAATTTTTTATTTATTTTAAAATGTCTGTGCTTCTTATAACAATTATTTCTATACAATTTATCACAATTTACCGCAATTCTCCAAAAATTCTGTTACACTATAAAACAGTCTTTGCTGTAACCATGAATTAACATTGTGTTTAAATTTGTTTACCTCATATTCCTTAAATTCATCTGGGATGTTATTATAGATTTTTACAGCCATATAAAAGATACTTTTATGGTAAAATTCAGAAAGGTGTGTGCCAGATTGTAAAAGCTTATGATTGTTTCTCAAATTTTTATTGAACTTGCTTTTAGATTCATATAGTGCCAGATTTTTTCTCACAAACATAGCTACTTCTTTAATATAGAGGCATGGAAGTGGCAGGATCTTGTGTTTTCTGAAAAGAGGTTTACATGAATCGATTTGGGCCAATCCCTCCAAGGCTCTTACACAACGCTTTTGCGCAAGAAACGCCTGAGTAGCATCAGTAGAGTTACCCCAAAATATTAGGCCATAAATCAGAACTGATTGAACATAGCCAAAGTAGGCCATTAGGGCTGCTTCTAACGATGTGGTATAAGCAATTCGTCTTAAAGGGTACACGAATCTAGCCAACCGAGCGCAAACATTCCCAACGTGAAGCTTCCAATTGCAGTTACAATCTATTGTAAGGCCAAGAAATTTGGCTGAGGAAACTTTATTTAACAAGCAGTCACCGCATTTCACATATAAATCTAGTGGCTTTCTAGCATGGGAGTGGAATTGGATTATGTTTGTTTTGGCTAGATTCAAACACAGTCCATTAACATTCATCCATCGCATGATATCATCCACAGTACTAGTAATTTTACGTTCATATGTTTCCGGGGATAGCGATTCAATAACTGCTGTGCTGTCATCTGCAAATAAAACCATTTCGGTTTTAGTGATTTTAGGGAGGTCATTTATGTAAAGGAGAAAAAGTAGAGGCCCAAGAATGGTTCCTTGCGGAACACCTCTACCATTAACTCTGTATTCTGACTGGTTGGAAACGACAGTATTTGTGGTTTTGCAAAGGGCATTGATCTCGACACATTGCAGTCTGCCATCTATATAGGAATTAAACCAGTTTAATGTGGTTCCTCTTACGCCATACTTTTCCATCTTACCTAGTAAAATGCTGTGCTCTACACAGTCAAACGCCTTGGACATATCAGTAAGTAACGCTGATACATGGATGCGCTTGTCGACACAATTGTGTACAGTTTTCATGAGTTGGTAAATCGCAGTACTGGTTGATCTGCCGCGCCGAAAACCGTTTTGCTCTTTAGCAAATAAATCGAACTTTTCCGAAAAGCTAATTAATCTGTTGTACATAGTACGTTCAAATATTTTACCAATAATTGGGATGAGAGTGATTGGCCTGTAGTTAATCATTTCTGTTTTTTTCCCCTTATTTTTGTAAATGGGCTTTATTAAGGAAACTTTGAGTTTCTTCGGAAACACGCCCTGTTCCAACGATAAGTTTATAATGTGCTTTAATGGACTAACAATATATGCACGAGACTGTTTTATTATGTAGGTATTCAATCCATCATATCCTACCGAATTCGAGTTTTTAAGCTGCGATATTATAGTCATTAATTCTGTCTCAGTTACAGGAGTTGCATAAAAAGTATGGGAATTAGATGTGATGTGTTTACATGCTTCTTTGCTTTCAGTATTATTTGACTTTGGTAGAGAGTCAATGAAGTAATCATTAAGACTAGATGCAATTTTTTTAGGCTCATTTACTTTTACTCCGTTCACTAATATAGATGATATCGTATGCTGTAGATTATTGGATTCACCTGAGCAGTCGTTTATGACTTGCCATGTTCCTTTACATTTATTGACTGACTTCGATATAGTTTTCTGGTTTGAAAGTCTTATAGATGTACGTGTGCAGCGTTTCAGGATGGACGTATAATTTTCATATGCTTTTTGTTTACATTTGTTTCCTTTTATTTTGTATTGAACAAAAAGATTTCTTTTAATTTTACTAGATACTTTTAGACCCTTAGACATCCAACGACGGTTAGAGAAACGCTTTATTTTGATTTTGATGATAGGGAAGCATAAGTCATAAAACATTTTGTATAACTCTATGAGTTCCTCGTATGCTCTATTAACGTCCGTCTGAGAATAAACTGTAGAGAAGGACAATTTATTCAAACAGTTCATAAATTTATTTACGTTACTAGCAGAGTAGTCTCTTTTAAATATGAACCAATGTTTTGGGTCATTTTTCATTTTTACTCTGATAGTGAGAGATTGTCCTGTATGGTCAGATAGAGCAAAGTTATAAATTTCTGATTTAATCGGTTTTTTAACATTGCAAATAAAATTGTCAATACACGACTTAGTATTTCCAGTAACTCGAGTATAGTTATTTATTTGTAGTTGAAAGTTGTAGTTACTGATAATACGTTTAAACTCTATTGCAAGGTTCTTTAAAAGCGGACATTCCGATAATACGTCCAAGTTAAAATCACCACAAATTATAACCTTAGATTTATTCTTCTTTGATAGTTTAAACAAGAGAGCCTCGAGTTTATCAAAAAAGACTTTAATATTATTTAAATCTGGAATGCGATAGAGACATATTAGTATTATGTTTGGACCAGGTAAGTGAACGCCACAACATTCGAATACGTTCCTATCCGTATAGGATTTCAAATCCAATGGAATAAAGTCAAGGTGTTTTTTGAGGAAAATACAAGAACCGCCACGGTTATTCACGGATCTCTTTTTACTATTTTTATCTCTATTATATGAATCAGCCAGCAAGTATCCGTCAAGTGACAAGTTTTTCTCTTCGCCTTTTGGTACAAAATGTTCTGTCACACATACTGCATCTACTGAACTGCACTCCTTGTTTTCTAATTCAGATATTGCCAGCAACAACTGGTCTTTTTTAGAGAGAATTCCATTTATGTTTTGATGGAATACACAGAACCTACTATCGTCTTTATTGTTATCATCATCAACTGTACAAAACGATTCCTGTAATTTATTAATAGTTATGTTATTGTGATCCACGAAAAAACTGAATTTTTGCTATTGGTCTAAAGTAAAAGGGGATAGTACCTTTCTTGTATTCGACATCAGATTTATTGGGCGCAACGACAGGCGCAGTAGATTCATCTAATTTTTTGTCAATATTTCTAGGTTTACAGAAATAAAAAGGTATTGTTCCCTTTTTATATAAAACTGGCCTTGCTGTCATGGTTGTATTGCGGTGGATCAATTTTTTTATTTGCTTTACATTTAGATATTTACTTTCGTAGTCAATGCTGTCAATAACATGATTAATAGAGTTGCACATATCTGATTTATTTTTATTTTTACATTGTACAAAATGGCAATTGCTATACTGGTTGCAAATGGTTTTAATAGTGTTATTTACTTTTTCCTCATTTAGATATCTATTATGAAATATATTTAAAAGAATAATAGGTACTTTTTGGCATGAATTAATTACTGTCTTTACCTGAGAGCTGATGGCTGATGGATTCTGATCATTTTCTCCAATGCATAACAGTAATTTATCATCTGAAGAGAGTTTCAAGTCCTTGCAATTTCGAAGAATTTCTGCACTATGTGCTCCAGGTTTGATTTCAGCAAACATCTCGTAGTTCTCATACTTTGTGTTGTTTCTTGAATGTTCCAAGACAGACGCAAGCCCTACACACTGTTGCGAACCAAAAATAAGTATTTTCCTTTGGTGATTAGACTCTTGAATAGGTTTTTTTTCAACAGGTATTGTAGAGACATCTTTCTCTGTTTCTTCTTCCGCGTTACAGAATTTAGCCAGTTGGTCTTTTAAATCCACGATCTGCTGCATTGCCGACAAGAGCTCTTGTTTTAGTATGTTAATTTTAGCTTGTAGTTTTGCAGTCGCCGTGTCCAATGCTGAGGCGCTTTTTAGTGAGGCATTAGGGACAGAGGCATTAAATCGTGTATCGAAACGCGGTGACGTAGGAAATCGATGTTTTTTGGCGGAGCTCAAATTTACTTTGTTTTTACATTTAGGTGGATCTCTACATATCGTTTTCAGTAGTTCATTTTCTTTTGTAAGCTTCATAACTTGTCTTGTTAAAGCGTTATTTTCTAAAATTGTATTTTCTAATTCTTGTTGGGTTGATAAAAGTTCAGTCTTGAGTGAATCTGTGAGGTCTTTCAGTTCTAGTACCGCTCCGATATGATTTGATGAGTAATTTACGCTTCGTCCCAATTTATGACAAGATTTAAGGGATGATGATGTCGACACTGACGAGACATCTATATCCCCCTCAACATCCAGTGAATCGAAGGAGTTATAGACCTCCACGTTAGCCTGGATTTTTTGCCGTACAGTGACAAAGTCTCTGGTCTTGTTTTGTGATGTACTCGCTGCTTGTTCGTCAAAATGGGCATCACGAAGAGTGGAATTTAGGTGTTGATTGTCCTTTGCTTCAATTGATTGATTTGATTGATCCTGTGACATCCGAGGTACGACTAAATTAGGTTGTTTTAATATTGCTGAATTTTCCGGCTCCGTTGGTTTTGGTGTACTGCGAGGAGGATTAGGCCTAGTAGTTTGCTTCCTGCAGCAAAGCGAGCAGCTCCAAGTGAGACGTCGATCTCTATCTCTGTCGCTACGCATAAGCTCGTACCGCTTTGATGTTACTTCAGCACACTTCAGGTCGAAATATTTTTCGCATTTGCAGCAAACTAGGTAAGTATCGGACTTTTTTAACTGTTGATTACATTTACCACAGACGATCGTTGATGCCATTGTAATAATAATAAAATATTTTTTGTTGCCTAGATTTTGTTAAGTACTAATTAATTTGTTTCTGCGCCCTCTATAGGACTTCAGTGGTACTAAGACAGATCTACGTCAATCATGCACCAGACCTCGCTTCGTTGTTCAGACAGTAAACACTAGATGGCGTGATTATAAGAAGTTCCGCTATTTAATACTAGATGGCGCTGCAATGCCATACACCAAAATCAGCTGATTGGTTCTTCTCGATTGTTTACATTGGCATTTGAATTTATAACGGAGTGTTAATTAGTACTTGCGGTTTTTTCTATATTCCATGGGTAATCTTCGAGTTTTTTTTTCACTCTATTGTAGTCACAAATGTATTATGCAAAATTCTTGCGGTATTTATAGTGTAACACTTTGTATTCACAAGTTTTCGGCTAGAGTAGTGTCACGATTTTCACCAAGAAATTTCTAGCGTGTTATTGTTCAGATATTGTCACAAACACTTGTAGTTAGGAATCACAACTTAGTCAAATAATTTTTGCAATAATATTCAAATAATGTCACGAATTGAATTTTTAAGCAATATTTTATCATAGAGACAATGTTTACTACACGGAGGTGGCGCCCTCTCTCTTACGGATAATCCGGTGGTTCAGCTTACAATGTCTTAACCAGACTGCATGGGACCAAATTCACACCCGGTTACCCACCGAGAATCGAACCCGGAACTTTCTACGTCCAAGTCAGTCACACTACCATTGCGCCACATCGGTCATCGGTATTTGTAACTAAAAACTGGACCGTTATTTATACACTTTAAACCAGATTATTTTCATAATTATTAAAACTTTCCGATAACGACATCCTTATCAAAACATTAATTGATGTCGCATACTATAAAAGTACTCCATAATTTTTAAAACTTATTCAGATTGTTATACTCGTATACACTGGAAGTAAAACATGTTTAAGAGACATGTGGTTGAAGAGTTTCCTATGTTTAATGATTCTAATCCAATTGAAGTATATTTACGGAGAGTGTCTCAAGTGGTGATCTATGCTGAACAACGCGAAGCATGGGTTGGTGCTATGGGAGTCATATCATCTATTCTGTGCGTGGTGGTGATGCTGGTGACTTGGAAGCTACTTCCTCGCTGGAGGACCCTGCAAGCTTATGTCAGTCTCAATGAAGTGATATTTGGGACTCTTGCGCTATGTGTGCATCCAGAAATAGCCTACTGGATCCTAAAGAAGTTTACGCCGATTGGTGATTATAGTCATCATTTGCTTGATTATCGCCGTGGCTATACTCGCCGCAGCGATTATCGGTTTTGGAAATGGATCGAGTATTGGTATGGATTTCCATACTTTGTTTTCTTAGTCCTGTCTTTTTGCTGGTCAGTGTGCGCTACAATAGTGGCCTATGTAAGACTAGTAAAGGTCCAACCGAAGATGAGTTATGAGAAAACCACTGCTACTGCATTTAGTTTCGGATTGTTTGGCATCTTATTGCTAGCAAGTATTGGATTAGCACAGTACTTCAGAGATATTTGGTACTACAGAAGTCAAGAACACGTTTATACAGTGTTACTTTTAATGCTTTTTGGTGTGTTCGTCATAAATATTGTGTTGTTTGTAATAATCTGTGCAAAAGTTATGTCCTGTTGTTGTGTTAAAATGTCAGGAAGAGGATGCAGCCATGTGGTAGCATTGATGGGAGTTGGAGTCATGTGTCAAGTGACAGCTGCAGTAGAACATTTAGTCATATATTCAGATGCATACGTGGAATTTTATTGTTTTTCAGAAAACATTTGTACAGATGGATATTTGGGAGTTATAGCTAGAATGATTTTCCACATGAGGCTGGTGCCTCTGACCATAGTAATGGTCTGCAACAAGTCGACGAGGCTTCAGTGGAAGGCGTATTTAAAGAAAAAGAGAAATACTCCTGGTAATAATATACCATTAAGACCTCGAAAAAATATTGTGTAATATTTAGTGTGGAAAGTGACACACAACAGATATTCCCGAATAAATGTTTAAGAGGTCAAACTGAATGACTTTCCTAAAAGAACATAGGCTTATTATCATTATAAAAAGAAAGTTTCATAGCTGGCCGCTTCTGTTTTTATAAATGTAAGCTTCTCGGTCCCCAGTCTGTAATATAAATGTTTTCAAAGGTATTATTTTTTCATTTCATAAATATAAAACCCAAAAACCTATCTTTAAACAAACTACGACAACTTATTAGAATAACATCACCCTATTTCTTTCTAGCGACTATCGTAAGAGGTGACTAAATGACTCAAGGGTTTCATGTGTATAACTACTCGATTTCTGAAAGTCAAAAATATGTGTTAAGGGAATACAAGCACAAGCAGTAGCAGACTTTCGCATGCGAAAATTCAAAGTTAGAGCTCCAAGTTGTCTGTCCATCTGGCAACAAAGAATATTAACTACAGCTAGTGCTCTGCCTACTGGACCTTTACTTGGTCACGTAATATTAACATTTATTCAACACGAAAATGCAATTTTCTTAAAAGTTCTATGAAGCTGAAACTGCTGCCAAAATAGCGAAAAGGTGTTATGGCTACGGCTAATGCGCGGTAGGCAGATAGGCACGTACATTTACATTCTCCGTCGAGATTGTATTACAAACTGAATTGAGGTCAATTTCCATTTCTTAGGTGAATGGTGTCGTCTGGCATTTGCACTTTATTGTCTAACGCTGAGACCCTGCCACAGTAAAGACAATGAAAAGTAAGTTCGTTTAAGTCGTCCTTATTATTCAGAATTTTTACTGCCGATCGGGTCGCTGGATGACTCGGTGTCCCACACGAAAAGAGAGAGAGTATTTTTAAGTTCAAGCTCAAGTTCAAGTTCTTTATTGCATAGTAGATGGTAAAAATGACACCCTGTTAGTTAGGGTACAGCAACATAGAGAGAGTTTACGGCCGTTAACTATTAGCTATCAAAGCTGGGAGAAGCTTGCTGAGGATAGGGACGAATGGCGAAAGCGTGTATATGATGATTCAGCGCATCGCACACTTGACGCACGACGGTCCGCCAAAATATCACAGCGGTCTGTCAGATCCATTCTAGAAAGGTCATTCGGTGCGTCAACAGCGGTTTTAGTATGGGGATTGACATTTCTAGTATAGATCTGACAGAACGCTGCGATATTTTAGCGGTCAGTCATGCATTAAGTGTGCGACTTACTGACTCATGATAATGCCTGTTTCTCTGATCTCGCAAACAAAAGGCAAAAACGACATCTGAACATGCATGTTCCAGTCTCTAATTCCACCTTCACCTGTAGTGCGCGTGGAAAGTCATGCCGCTTCCGCGTTGGCTTATATAGCCACGAAAAGTCTTGCCTCAGACACTGATTAAATCGTCTGTCACAGACGTACGAAGTCAGTGAAGATGATGATAATGCTCTGCCTATTCCGCAAGAGATAAAGGAGTGATATAAAACTATTTATGTGTGTAATGCCGTGTGATGCCGGCTTAGAATAGCATCACCCCACATTCTTCCCGTGGGTGTTGTAAGAGGCGACTAAGGGACTCGGGAGTATCGGTCTATTACAATTTTTAGGCGACAGGCTGACAACCTGTCACTATAGTGATACACATGCTTTCTGAAACAACCTTGGAAAACAACACTCAAAAATGTCAGACGTGGCGATAGCGACCGTATTCTTAGGGCTGTTAACACTCTGCCTACCCCGCAAGGGTTAAGGAGTGATATAAAAATATTTATCTATGTAAAAAACCAATGTTATCAAAATCTTCTTAGCTAAAAGCAATGTGCCAATAACTCCTTATGATGAAGGTGATGTAATTTTTGTTGCCAGCCTTTTCGCAGATTAAGGTCAAACTGAATCGATAGGAAGTTAACTAGAGGTCGCTTGGGGACAATTTTGTGGGTGAGGTCAAGAGGGTCCCATGAGAGGTCTTAGCGATACTCTCCGAGCAATTTTGAGATGTTTTAGAGACCAAAAACTAATACTATTGAGTTATGTAAGGTGTAAAAATATTAGTAGCAAATACTTAAAAGGGTTAACAAGCCCATGAAACTGAACAACTTTGCTCAAGACTCGTATAGGTCGAAATATGAAATAGAGCCCCCATACAAATTTACTTAATTGACTGGTCAATTTTGTATGGGAGGTCCAAATTTAGATTTTTATATTTCGACCTATGTTCCTTGGGGAAAGTTGTTCAGTTTCATGGACTCTCCCCTTGAAATATTTGCATTTTATTTCTTTACATCCCGTATAATTGTGAGCTTATGCGTAAGTAATTATTAACCACGCTTTGATGGCAGTATTTCGATGCCAGCTGGAGAACGGTGGACTGTAGGGTGAATTGTATAGCCGCTGTTGTCAAAATAATGTCCAAAAACTAAAAAAAATAAACTAGAAGCTCCTCGATACGAATGCTTTATTGCGAGGTCCTTTGCGTAAAACTATATGACCATAGAGTATAATAAAATGTTGATGTAAAACTAAGCAAAGACATAAAAGACATTCTGCCTGAGTATTTAATGTTAGGCTACATCCTAACAGGCAGATATCAAGGGAAATTCTGCTGCTCATTCTCAATTTGATCTTAACGATATTTAATAATGGTTACTTGATTATAGAAACAAATGTGAACGTGCAACTGCTGAGTGTAAGTTATTTTTGCTCTCTCTCTCTCTCTTTTGCACTTTTCGTGTAGGACACGGAGTCGTCAAACGACCCGATGAACCCTAGTGTCAGAAGTTTACAACCACTAACTACTAGTAGCAGGCCTCTGACATGGTGGAGTAACGACCACCGTCTAAGTTATCGTAGACAGCAACCGGTCGGCTGCAGGAATATACCGCATGATAGACAAATCATAAATAGAACGGAACTATTATGTATGTATGTAATAACTTAATTGTACCAAAGAAGAAATAGTTACAAAAAACACTTAAATAAAGTAATAGCATGTGTAGGCACAAAGGCGGACTTATCCCATTAAGGGATCTCTACCAGTCAACCTTTTAGAAATCCAGAGGACATGGTGTGCGCAGGTGAACTATGGTACAAATCGAAGACGCGGTAAAATTACTAATAATATATATAACACCTATATGTTGATTATAACCAACCTGTATATTAATGCCGTGTGATGCCGGCTTAGAATAGCATCACCCCACATCCTTCCCGTGGGTGTCGTAGGAGGCGACTAAGGGACTCGAGAGTATTGGTGTATTGCAATTTTTAGGCGACAGGCTGACAACCTGTCACTATAGTAGTACACATGTTTTCTGAAACAACCTCGGAAAACAATTCTCGGAAAAGAATGTCAGACATGGCGATAGCGACCGTGTTCTTACGGCCGTTAACGCTCTGCCTACCCCGCAAGGGATAAAGGCGTGATGTATGTATGTATGTATATTAATTTATTTTATTTTCTTATGACGTAGATCAACTTACCATACAAAACTAACTATCATGCAATCAAGCCTCGCTTCATATTTAAATCGGTATATATTTCACGTGGACTCATTAACCGTACATTCAACATGTTTGTCCGGGCGATACACGGAAACTGCATTTTATTAAAATGTTCAGCGGGGCAAGCATTGAATTACAATTAATTTATGCCAGCTATCAGTTGTAGGGAAATTGCTTTTTATTACCTACGAATTTACAAAAAAAAAGTTTTAAAGCTTTATGAAATTGCCTAGTTTTTTTTCCTTCATAACGCTACACCTATCTTAATATGGTTCTTTTACATGCCCTGAAAAATATATTTCAAAACACAACGGCACTTGCACATGCAGATTTATAGAAAATCACAAGCACTGATGATTCTTAGGCGTTTTGCTGAGTCCGGGTTATTAACGAAAAGAAAAAGAGATTTTCTTTTTGAGAATTAAAAAAACTAGTATTCTAAGAACTCGATAGATGGCGTTGAACCGACTATGTTACTAGATTTTTGTGTAGATACTAAAGCCAAAAGACTAAAAAAAAACATCGCGACGCTGACTGACAGTCTGGCATGCACTGACACTTTCGTTCCAAATGAGTCCGAGTCCAAATTCAAAAAAACAAAAACTAAGTATTACGTTCCGTTCTTTGCGGTAACATACCAATCATAGCGCCATCTATCCAGCGACTAGAATAATAATAATGAAAAAATAAAGAAAATTCCCTATTACGAAATTCTAAAATCGGAAATCAATCAAACCAGTCATGGGTTGTCATTTGTGTTGTGGTTGTCACCGCGAACAAATGACGATGTATAATATGCTACGAGCTACGAATTGTCTACGTAACTGCTACGAAATATCTACGAGATCTAAACATAGGACTTGCGAGAAAAAGTGTGGCCAATACAGTTATTGCAGAAAATATCGGATATTAAATTGTATTCTATTACGTTTCCTTCTAAACGAATGAGGCTCATGGGACGTATGCATCAATTCTTCTGTGTTTCAAGTTAGACTCTGCTCTAGAAACTATCAGAGGTTACTACAATCAAGAGTATTGATTACAGTTCTGTATTACAGTATAATTAAAACAAGTATACAGGGTGTTAGGGACAGCGACCGGAATACGGTGCAAGCAGACCATGAAACTGAACAACTTTCCACTAAGAACAAATGTCAGGAAACGACAAAAAAAATTCGACCCCCCATACAAAATCGCGGTCAGCTGACTGCATTTACTAAAGGAATCCAAAAATTTTTTGACGTTTCGTGACATATGTTTCTAGGGGAAAGTGGTTCAGTTTCATGGTCTGCTTGCACCCCAGCAGTATTCGGGACGTTCCCTTACACCCCGTATTTAAGTACTAGATGTAGATTAGAATATTATACAGACATGATATTAAAAAATCGTAAAAAACACGTTTTGCATTTTTAAGTATTATAAAATGCATTCAACCTAATCTAAATCGTTTTCCAATATTTTCCATAATGGCGAATCGCACAATTAGCCCCCATCGCTAGCGCAACGTCGTCCGTCGAGTGCGGTTTTAGTATTGATCTGATATATTTTAGCGCTCGATATTCTAGCTGCGATATTTTAGCGCTCTATCGTGCGTTAAGTGTGCGTTCCGCCTACCAACTCACTGTGAAGATAAAATATTGTATTTTGAAACACCCTGTGTAAGTAAATATGATCTTAGATTTTATGGTTTTCGAGATTTATGGCATGATATATTGCCTATAACAATAATATAAGTGACATGATGATATACGCTATTAAGTGTGTCTGAATATGCTCAGCTGAATATCTTTGAGCATTTATGACATTTATTATCACGAAATATGTTTAATACATGTGATGGTAGGCACTAAAAACTATGAGCAGTGTTCGCAAGTTTTAAAGCTATATATAAAAAAATAAAGACGTCCAACATCACATCACATCAGCTTATAGCAGTCCACTGTTGGACACAGGCCTCCCCCGGGGTACGCCACAATGAACGATCTCCCGCTTTCGCCAGCCAGTCGCTACCAGCCGCTCTCTTTAAGTCATCTTTAGCATTTTCTTCATATTCTAGAAGTTTCGTGGGGATACCTAATACATGTAAAACCTGTCTAGACGAAAGTCAGCTCAATTTGGACCTGCATACATTTAAAAATTCCTGTATCCTTAGAAGGTAAACTGTACTTTATTTTCACACTGATTGCTAAAAATTTAAAATGTTGTTAACAATTTCGAAACGATAGCACGTAGTTTTAAAAAGTTTCTCATTAATACTTTTCTATATTATCATAACATGTAAGTCTACTATTTATTTAGATACCATGCTATATAGTAGCTATGCTAATAATTTCCACTTTTATTAATTAGGAGACCCCGTAAAAGATGGAGTAATGATGTTAGCTCATATCGTCAAAACTGGTGGAACCTAGACAAAGATACAGGCAAGTGCGAAAAGGAAAGGGAGGCCTTTGCCCAGCAGTGGGACACCATCATTCTCTTTTCCTTATCTCATTCTCTGTCGGGGTCAGCTACTTACCCAACCTAAACTAGGGGATTTGATGTGAAACCAAATTTTACACAGAGCGACTGCCATCTAGCATCTGCAACACGAAGTCTAAACTGGCCCGTCACTTTCAAATATCATCTGAATTCAAATTTTATTTCAATTTGGGTTTCATTACGATGTTTTGACTTCACAGTAAGGGCAGTTACACTATAGACTAGACAAATAATTTAGTTAGAAGACTATCAAATGGACTAGTATACCTACCTAATGCATTTGTAATATATAGCTGTCCGATAAAAGTTAAAACTGAAATAAAAAGGACCAGAGCAATCAGCTTCAACTAAATAAGTCCAGTCTATTTAAGGAGAAAGGAACTTAGTTCAGAAACTATTCTCAATGGAAAAGTTAGAAGAAAAGGTACTCGTTTTCCAGGAATCGACGACGACAGAACGGCGGAGAAAAATGTGAATCACACACACACACCGAAGATCGTAGAAACCTGCTACTTATATAAAGTGATTAAAAAGTTCTAACGCAAGGTGTCATTGGGTCGTTGGACGACTCGGTGCCCTAAATAAAAAGAGAGACCGGACATTCACCGGACCGGTATTCCGGTTTGTGACGGGTACCACAGTGTAGTCAAAATAAGGGTTACACAAGATTCATGATCCAAAAGATCGGCTCTCTGGTGGGATAATACATTTCTTTTTTAGAGATAAGCAATGCCTGTTGTGTCCATTTTATTTATATTTTGTCCTGTAAAATTTCTTGTGTACAATAAATGGTAAATAAATAAATAAATAATACGAACAAACCAATATGAACCTTAACCCCACTTGGCTATATAAATGACCACCGGTGACTTTTGCATTTAGTTGCGACGACGTGTGCCAGTTTTTGTTTAGGATATTTTTGTCAAAAAACCGGATCCCATTACACCGGAAACTAATGTGGTGTGTGTGACTACCGCCAAAGACGTTGAAAAGTGTTTTATTGTCTTAGCTGAGTAAATCTTAAACTTCCTTGATAAAAGTAAAAAAATAAAACTTTTGTGTTTTCTTTTGTCTAGTTTTAGGATTTTAGGAGTCTGGGATCTCAAATATTTGTAATTTTTACCTACCTAATCAAAGTACTATTTATTGGTTTTTCATCACTAAATTAAAAATATTATATCATCATCGATCGTAAATGGTAAAACAGATTAAATCAACAAAACGTAACACGGCTAAAGAGTTTGTCCCGCGTTGAATGCGTGTTTGTTTGGATAAATCATTAAACAATATTACAAACAATATCCTAGATGCTTTTAACGTGCATTTAACTTTTTGACGTATTTTATGACGTAATTTTGTTTGAAGTGCATGGTCTGGTCATAAAACTGTGCTCCCTTACACGTTTCCAACATCATAATTGTGAAAGTTAGCAGGGCAGCCAATATTTTTACGTCAATTTCTTTTGTTAAAATACGATTTAATATTATATTCTAATTTTTACCTTTGTGGGAACACCTTTATAAATATTATTATTGGAGTAGTTAAGGCCGTTTATCAAAGTCACTTTCATATGAAAAAATAACAAACGCACGTTGAAAGCATTACCGTCACTATCCAAAAAACCCACTTTTGAGTAATGAGCATTTGAAATTTTTAAAAATTGCATCTTTATTTATTTCACAACTAGAAGACTTAGAGACTTCGGTGTTTTTGACAAAAGTTATATTTTATTATTATATTTAAGTTGATTACGACTTGAAACTCTTAATTCAATAATTGAATTATTTATTCAAGTTTTTCTTGTATTATTTTGTATAGTATCATTATTACACTTAAAGTTAGTAAGACTTTTCGTTTAGTGACATAAGTAGAGTGACACAAGACTTATTAATTTAGAAAGCTAAATCTAGCCAAATCAATTTAAATTACAAAAAAACACCGCGTGATGCCAGCTTGAATAGCATCACCCCATTTTCCATTCACGTGAGCGCCGTTAGATGCAACAAAAGAATATTGGATACATATTTTTTTCCAGAGTTTTAGTTTCTCGATTAACATAACGCTGGAACCTGATGTTCATTAGATTTAATCGATTGAAAACGATTACATTATTAATTTTGTGTAAAAGACATAAGTATAATAACGTATTTACCATAAGTGTTACCAAATTTTGTTACTGTTACACCTTCAGACAAAAAAAAAACCATAAGTTATTTTATCAATATTCCTGCTGACCAACTTTTAAAGTTTTCAGTTCCATAGTTTAATTGTCCTTAGTTTGTTCGTCCTTTCAGTTTACCGACATCCTATAGAACAACTCAGCTGAATGATTAAAATTAAAAAAATACTGTAACCATAACATCATTGCACAGAAGTATATTAAACAAACTAATTTCGTATTAACATAATTGTTGAGTATGATTTGGTAAAATAACAAATTTTCAGCAATTCCAAATATTAATCATTTTGTTGATATTTTTGTTGCATAGATACAACTACATAGAACTAGATACAACTGTGTTCCTACGAGTAAACAATTTGTTTGGTATTTAAAACCAATCTTCATAAGTATCGCAAATATTTGTTGCACTGTCTATTAGTGTCAGTACGTTTTGGTAATTAGAAATCGAGTATCTTTGCAAAAATTCTAACTAGTACGGGTATTGCTGTAGTGTTTATTTTAATTTACTATTTAAAAACAAGAAACATGTCACTAGGATTAGTCTTCTTTGCCACTAGTGTTGATTTACATTATGCTGACAGACCAAAAGATGGTATAAAACATTTTAAACACTTTCAGGTTTTCAAAGATGCTGATTATTAATATTATGGCAGCAGCATAGCATCCGTGTAGTCTATATTGTTAAACAAATAGAATAAATATTTCTTAAAATTAAGAAAAAAAATGTTAATTATATATGCATAGATTGCATGGTACATGTACTTCAATAGTCCATATTTTGCACATGTCGCCAATCTAAGCTTCGATTATAAAAAACTCTTATCATTCTTACCAATGAAACTACTTATGGAGTTTTACTTGATTAGATGGCAAAGGGACGAGTTTATTTCTTTCCCTCGTACCAAAGAACATTATTTTGTACTCTTATTACAGTAAAGAAACTGCACAGGACAGAGACATATTGAAAAGATAGACAAGGAGAGCCGACCCCAGATGATGGGATAAGGCTAAGGAGAAGAAAAAGATTACAGTACAGAAACTACTAAGAAAGCCCTCCGGTAGAGTACGTAGTCGGTCCCAAAGTTCTGTCATATATGAAAATACTGATAAAATAAAAAGTACCAATCCGTTTTAAAAAATTTATATATCAATTAAAAATACAATCATCGAAGAATCAAAATAACATAAAACTATTCGAAATGACCTCCCTTGCTTTTAACAACGGCCTTCAACCGCGGCGGCCAGTCGTCTATCGCAGCACGCACCATATCCATGTCGATTTCAGCGACTGCTTTAACTATGGCTGACTTCAGACTCTCCAAATTTTTATGGGGCTTAGCACAGACCTTGCTCTCTAAGACCTGCCAAATTTTATAGTCCAGAGGATTAAGGTCCGGACTGGAGGAAGGCCAATCTTCGTGTCTTATAAACTCAATGTTTTGACGTTCAAACCAGGCTTGAGTGGTCCTGGCTTTGTGAGCGGGCGCAGAATCCTGCTGGAATACAAAGTGATGTCCTGAAAATAGTGTGTTGGGCAGGTCTTTGACGTACCGATCCAAAACCGTCTCTTGGTACACTTTTGCGCTGGTTTTGACCCCCTTTTCGCAAAAATGAACCTCAGTTGGCCCATAGTAGGAGACTCCTAACCAGACCATGACTGAAGAGGGATGATGCCCATGTTGCACCCGCGGAACTTTGTTTCCTGCTTCTTCAGAGCTGGTAGCGTACACTCTGTCGTTTTGTTTATTATACTTTTCTTCTATATCAAAAATTTTCCAAATCCGTGTTCTAAATTCAAAAATAATATGCCAGTGACAGAACTTTGGGACCGACTACGTAAACTGGTGAATTTATAATTGCAAACTAAGTATGAAGTTGTATAAACTACGCTCTTTGAATTCCTGCACGCATGCAGCAGCAATTGTTATCGACTCGTACTTAAAAGGATCAACGGATTTTCTATAAATCCAGTTTTCACAGAAAGAAATATTGGCATTAAACAAAATAAGACTGTATTAACTAATATTATAGGAAATTAACTCACAATGTTATAAGACATAAAGTTGCTATAACTAAACTGTCTGTTTTCTATAAACTGAGTAAAGAAATGACGTCAAAAAAATTTAAGTAAGTAAGACTGTATGGATAAAAATACAATTTTGATTTATAAACCTACTCATAGTCATTTAATCACTAAAGTAATACTGACCAAATGCATAAAATTCCACTTACGTAATGACATGTTCAACAGATTTTAAAAATATTTAAAAATAGAGTGTCATTAAACGTAAAATGACATAATTTTGTGTGAAAATTTGAACTATATTATATGTCAAAAAGACACTAAACGTAAAAGTTCATTTTGATTTGTAATGATTGTTCCAATTCTTACTAAATAGTGAAAAGAAAAGTGGCATTAAACCCAAAATGACATTTTGTTTCATATGTTTAACATAAATTTATGAAGTAATGTAGTCACTATGCTCAAAATATCACTTTTACTTTAATTATTTATATTATATCTGTAAAAAAACTTAACACTATACTGTAATTTTTGGGATAACGACGCTATCGCAGTAAATATTTTACGCTTAATTAAAAGAAATTAAATATTATAACATCACTAAGCAGAATATGATGGTTTTACTTTCAAGGTTTGCTCCACATAAGTTGGCATACGTGTCACTATAAAAAATATATCACTATTACATTATATTAAACACCAAAATCGTTAAAATGCATACCGGCACTACTTTGCCCAGGAGTTTGTAGTACAGCTAGAAGAATAGGTGTCTCTGCATTATATTCTTTGAAATGTACGTAAACAGATGGCGTTCATAGTCAAAATCATGCAAATTTTGTATAGTGACGGTAATGCTTTCAACGTGCGAATAAATAATTTTGCCGTCACTCAAACTGGCGACCAACTTTTTAATACAAACATCGCTATGTTTTCGACAACAACAAAAACAAGGTTACTACCAACTACATCTGTTACCTGTCTGCTGAGGTTTGTACCTATTAAATCCGGACCCTTGTCAACTGACTTGCAGACAACCTGTCAACTGTACACGGTTCTGTCTTAATTTGTGACCTCGGTTGTTGTCACATCCTTCCTGGGACATTGGCAGTGCGTGATTGGGAAATTAAAACCATTTAGGCGGATCGCACACTTAACGCACGACGGAGCGCTAAAATATCGCATAGGCCTGTCTACTAGAAACGTCGTTCCCCATACTAAAACCACACTCGACGGATGACGCTACGATAGCGCTGCGTCGACAGCGGGTGAGCGGTTTGAGTATGGGGATTGACATTTCTAGTATGGATCTGGCAGACAACTGCGATGTTTTAGCACTCCGTCGTTGTCGATACGCCTTAGGCGTTTCTTACGTCTAACGCACGACAGACGCTGCGCATGTTTATCGCATCCGTAACACATGCGTTTGTAAGATGCAAAGAAATATTAAATTCGTCATACTAAAAACCGATGTTGACACAAAAGCAACGCAGAAACTTGCATTGTTTGACAAACGCATCCGTCAACGCAGTGTAGGTATGCAGTATTATCCTCATTTCACCTATGTGCTACATTTTTGCTCTCTGTTTCATCGGTGTAGTAGAACTCAAATTAAATATTGAGGTCGGTTAAATATAGCACCACTCCATTATCTTTAAGTGAATATTGCAAAAGTTGACGAAATAAGTTGGACTCAATCTCATTACAGGAAATGTATTAAAACCAAAGTTCCTTTGCTAATATTACCGTAACAAGGTTTTGTTTGGATATATAAGTTTCTCCGCTTTTCCTACAGAATATGTAGTCGTGAATTACTTTGTTTTTTATTTTGTTCCTATTAGAATTTTTATTTTTATTCTACCTTTTTATAAAAAAAAAATCTTCATGCTATTCTATAGCAAGTAAACTTCGCAGAACCGTGTCAAGTCAAGATATAAATAGATTAATTGGGTTAGTTTTGAACCTGTATCCGGACGGAAAATAAATACAGATTATGAAATTATTTCAAGCCAAGATATAGAAGCAAAAATCCTAATATTTCGGTCGCTTATCGAGATTAGTAGATATGGCAAGCAATCCTCAATTTGGGATGCCCAAGCCCAGAGGTGGACCGTTTTGTTTGCTGATGTAATTTTTTCTTTCCGTTTTTCTAAAGATTTTTTGTTTATTTTACTTAAGATAGGTGCCGTGTGATGCCGGCTTAGAATAGCTTCACCCCATTTCTTTCCTGTGGGTGTCGTAAGAAGTGACTGAGGGACTCGAGGGTTTTAAGTGTATGGCAATTTTAGGTGACAGACTGACAACCTGTCACTATAGTGATACCCATGTTTTCTGAAACAACCTTAGAAAAAAATCCTCAAAATTGTCAGACGTGGCGACAGCGACCGTATCCTTACGGCAGTTAACGCTACTCTTACCCAGCAAGGGATAAAGGCGTGATATATGTATGTATGTAGGTGCGCATTAATCTCACCTGATGGTAAGTAACGATGCAGATGATGATGGAACATGCTTGCCTTGATAATGCATAATATTCACTCTTGCCTTAATGTTCCGATTCAAGAAGTCATTGAAATGGGCAATTTGTCAAGTTACCTTAAAACATGTTCAGGTTTTTTGCACATCCTGTATCAGACCCTCACTTAACTGATATCTTCTTACACGCAACCGAGCTGCTTGATTCATGTTACATCATCAATGTAATATCTACTCGTTACTGGATAGAGTACACGATATATTTACCGACTTATCTAAAGATGGGGTTAAATCGTTGAGGTATTAGTAACTTTTCGGCAGTTTTATCGTAGTTTACGTAGTAAATCCTACTCTAATATTAGTTTGCGAAAGTTTGTATGTTTGTTTGTTACTTCTTCACGCTAAAACTACTCAACCGATTTTCATGAAATTGGCACACGGATAGAAGAAACTTGGATCAACACATAGGATAGTTGTTATCCCGAAAATAAATTCCTGTGGGATGCTACGGGACCCAATAGACCAATGTTAGAATTTTTCAACCGGCTTCTACAAATAGCCGGCTTCTAACACAGTTGTGTAGCGGCCACGTTCTAAGTAATCATAGACCAGGGCCTGCGGTTTAGCGTGCTATCCGAAACACGCGTTCCGTCTTTACTTAGCCCGCCATGTCTTAACCAGACCGGGAACAAATTCACAAAGTGATAATATCAACTTTTTGAGTGACCCACCGAGAGTCGAACCCAGCATCTTGCGCTGTAGGCAGTCGCATTACCATTGCGCCAAATTGGCTGTCAACTACATGGAGGTCAGCATTGCATTGGGTCATTAATCGACTCGGTGTACCAAACGAAAAGTGCGAGAAGATCTCACAGGATATCAAAATGCGTCCTGTTTCGGTCACGTTCTCAGCGCGTTGATGAGTTACGTGCAAAAAGCACCCTTTGAAGATACCCTTTGCAACTTTCTATGTTACTTGTATCACATCTACATATATACATATCTATATACTTCATTCGGTTGTCCCTTACGGGGTAATAAGAGCGTCAACGGCCTTAAAAATAAGTTCGTCATCACCTCATTTGAGAAAATATTGAAAGCCGTTTCAGATGTATTGTGTATCAATAGAATAGATGAAGTCACTGTTATAGGAACCCTTTTTGAATCTATGGGTACGGAACCCTAAAAAACAAATGTAAGTACAAGTGCTCGAAGGTTTCATGTGTATTGCATTTTAGATGACAGACTGACAACCTATCACTATGTTGATATACGATTTTTCGGCAGTAATTTATGGCCTACCTAGTATGAGACAAATGTAGGACATGTGTCGCAGTAAGTATGTATATTCACATTTGGGTTAAATATAGCGACAAAATATGGGAGGAAAACAATAATGTTTTAATGTAGCTTTGGGAAGAAACAATTATGAAATAGGAGCGAACCCACATTTTTTGCTTTCGTTTTTCAAACATGGATAGCAATTTTAGTCGCTACCTACTACTAGCTTTTACAGGTCGTTCTCAAAGTTACGGAGGTAATTTGTAAAAGGTGACAATTTAGAACCTATAGAAGACCTGACCACGTTCAATGTAACGATCGAACGTGCTTGGATTCATAGCCTTTGGGTCTTTGCAAAATATATGAATGTATTCTGCCATTTATTAATGCTGCCATCTGATTTTTATCCGGCTGCTTCAGGGCGATTTTAAGGTTTACTGGATCTAGACTGTGTACAGAAACAACATACATAATATATAGGGTCCGATACTGATGCATGATACGGGTGCATGCAGACCATTTAGACCCCCTTCTCCCCTAGGAGCACATAAACAAGTTGTTTTTTTTTTCATCACAGCCATAAAAGTCCACTGTTGAAAATGGCAAGTATTGGACTGCCATTATCACCACACTTGGCAGACGAATTTGCGAGGATGAATTTTATATTTCATGTTCTATTAACGACACTCACGAGTACGAGATGATTTTATCTGGCATTATACAACATTTTTTAAAATTCTACCTGCAAAAATGTAACGTAATAACCTACCTACCCAAGTAAGTACATACAGTCTTGACGCTCGCGTGCTGCATAAGAACGGTCTAAAGCCAAAACCAAGTAACCTAGGCTGAGGTCAACTGTAGGTACCTAGACGTCCGCCCACTATCGCTTTTAAAAGCTTTGAATCGAGCGCTTAAAAACAAACTTTTTAAAGCTTTCGTTAGTACAAGTTCAGCATCAGCTTATTTTCCCCCGAAAGTGGTATGGGGAAAAAATCGGAAGTATGAAGTTTTTAACTGCACAAGCACCGTATGCTAGATATTCGATTTGGTTTTGCACTATAATACACACACGTATTTTTTTATGCTAAATCTGACGTCGACGCAGGAACAACGCAGATCCTTTTGAGGGCATGTGTCTCTGTTACACTTATAATAGTAGATTGTATTTTGGCAAATGACCCAAAAACAGTTTTCTAATAAGGTTCTTCTGGTCTTTGGGTCATTTGTTGACTCAGTATTTTATATGATGGGAGAATAAGTTTACTTATTTAATATTTATTTGTGCCACCCCACATCCTCCCCGCGGGTGTCGTAAGAGGCGACTAAGGGACTCGAGAGTATTCGTGTATTACAATTTTGAGGGGACAGGCTGACAACCTGTAGCTATAGTGATACACATGTTTTCTGAAACAACCTTAGAAAACAATCTCCTCAAAAACGTCGGACGTGGCGATAGTGGCCGTATTCTTACTACGAATAAAGGCGTGATATATGTATGTATTTAATATGATTAATTCACCTGCAGACAAGTTTTAATTAGGTAAACAAAATTGTTTGTTTGTTGACCTCACAAAGTTTTGCTTTGCATTGCAGTGTAGACCACTTGTGTACAAATGTTTATACGACATCGGGAGGAATTTTCAGCAGAGTTTCTTTTTTTAATAAAATATAATTTGGAGACTTACTAGATGACAACAAGAGGCTCCCAGAGCATAATTGTAATACCCTCGCTTGAAAATTCTAAAATCAAAACAACGAATGAAAATTGTTTTCTTGACTGACTGTAAACTCAAATTCACGTCCGATTATACACTGAAACCGTCATTCTAAGGCCTTTTCTACACTTAATGCAGCGCTAAAATATCGTATCCGTAACGCAGCGGTTGTCAGATCCATACTACAAACGTCAATCCCCATACTAAAACGGCTCAACATCTGTCGGCGCAGCTGCGTTATTTTGTCGCATCTGCAATATGTGGAGACAGCTGCGTCGACAATGGTTGAGCAGTTTTAGTGTGGGGATTGTCATTTTTATTAGGGTACTGATAGACCACTGCGTTATTTTAGAGCTGCGTTGTGCATTAAAAGTGAAAAAGTTGTATACGACACGAAATAAAAATCGTCCAAATTCCAAACTGTTCAACCTAATCTGAGCACGAATGTACTTATCTACGTAAGGAAAAGGGCGACAATCATAAATCCTGTATAAGCAAATAAATTTTATTAAGGTTGAATCAGTGACCCGTTAAAAGAAAGGAAATTGGTATTTTATCTTCTTCCCAATAGGGCCTAATCTCATTTGTCACGGCTGGTAGGTTTTCAGTATTGTATTTACGTGCATAGACCAATTTTAAATGCAATTTAGCATTTCCAGGGGAGCTCGTTTAAAAAACTGGCTTAATATTTCTAGTTCAATCAGGATTTCAAGATTTTAATCGATTATTTGTAAGTAGATTGACAACGAATACTTTTAGAATGTCAGTCGGTAAGTCACAATACAATACTGCCACTGCATACATACATACATACATCACGCTTTTATCCCTTGCGGGGTAGGCAGAGCGCTAACGGCCGTAAAAAAACGGTTGCTACTGCCACGTCTGACATATTGAGGGCTGTTTCAGATGATTGGTGCATTACTATAATGACAGGTTGTCAGCATGTTTCTTAAAAATGCAACACACATGAAACCCTCGAGTCCCTTAGTTGCCTCTTACGACACCCACGGAAAAGAAATGGTGGTGCTATTCTAAGCCGGTATCACACTGTCACTGAATAAATGAATTAGTCAATATTATGTTCCTAGCAGAAACACGGCACGAGTGGGATTAAAAAATAAATATAAAGGCACTGCCTCGGCGCTAGCCAGGCTGACCACACAGCATGAAACGCCACCACCATCAATGTATTACCTACATCAGGTTATACAGTGTCGGTTATTTATTCAAACTGATGAATCTAGATATCTAGGTATATGAAATATATATGAAATAGTTTTAATTTGGTATGGAGCCATTCACGAAATCACGAAAAATAGCTGCTGCTTTCTACAGTTTGCTATAATAGGTAATAAGTTTTTTTTATAGAACAGCTGATTTTGTTTGTGATTTTGAAGATAGTTTAATAGCATATATTGCGTTGCGTAAGTCATGCAAGTGAAGTGTCTCATATCTCTCATACAATCTCAAACATTACAACAGGTACGCGTGTGATCACACACTTAACGTACGACGGAGCGCCAAAAACATCGCAGCATTCTGTCAGATCCATACTAAAAATGTCAACCCCCATAATAAAACCGCTCAGCCTGCGTACGCAGGCGATGTGTTTGGCTTTTAATTCTAACCCAAAATTGCATACTTACGTACTTTAGTAATTCATCAAATGATAAACTCTTAACTTACATACATACATACATAAATCACACCTTTATCCCTTGTGGGGTAGGCAGAGCGTTAACGATCGTAAACTTACGGCCGTTATCGCCACGTCTGACAAGTATTGAGGGCCCTGTCAGATGATTCGTGTAAAACTATAGTGACTGGTTGTTAGCCTGTCGCCTAAAATTGTAATACATATGAAACCCTCGAGTCCCTTAGTTGCATTTTACAACACCCGCGGGAAGAAATGGGGTGATGCTATTCTAAGCCGGCATCACACGGCAAGTCTTAGCTAATTCATCAAGTTGATGTGAGTCCTAAACGAGGGTGCAACTGTGACCCTTGACCTTAAAATAGGTCTTCTTCTTCTTCTTTTCGTGTGGGACACCGAGTCATCCAACGACCCGATGAACCCTAGTGTCAGAATTTTTCATCCGCCTACTACAAGTAGCAGGCTTCTGACATGGTTGTGTAACGACAATAGGTGGCAACACCGGAAACGGCGCGAAGGCTCCCTTTCAGCGTGACGCGATGGAAAATATTCCATAAGAAAGTCGGTTTTTACAAATCATCTTCTAATGTGTCTGATAAATGTTTGTGGTCTAAGTTATTAGAAATTACTCGTATTATTTAAGAACATAATTCGATTGATCTTATATATGTAGAAAGGAAAATACATGATTTAAAACCAATTAATAGCTCTGCCTGCCTGTAAGGGATAAAGACATGATATATGTATGTAAAAGCCGTAACCATTAGCCGTAGGTCCCGGTTGCTGTCTATGATAGCTGAGACGGCGGTCGTTACGCCACAATGTCAGAAGTCTACAACACGTAGAAGGCGGTTGAAAATTCTG
This sequence comes from Keiferia lycopersicella, assembly GCA_029255805.1. Classification (NCBI taxonomy): domain Eukaryota; kingdom Metazoa; phylum Arthropoda; class Insecta; order Lepidoptera; family Gelechiidae; genus Keiferia; species Keiferia lycopersicella. The sequence continues at coordinate 5,007,018 of JARACZ010000028.1, forward strand.
TCACTAGGGTTCATTGTGTCGTTGGACGACTCGGTGTCCCACATGAAGAGAGAGAGAGAGAGACCAATTAATCGCTTTGTCAGCTAAAGATTAAAAGATTTTAAAAGTTTTATTTCCAAGTTGAGTCAATCTGAATACTTTTAGAATATCGAGTTCGATGTTTTCACATAAATGGATTAGTAATTGTAAAGAATAGAATATTGTAAGACACAAAAATAAGAGAAAATTAATACATTAAACGCGGCTCGAGTGGAATAAGAAATAAAGGCACTGTCTCGGGGTTGGCCAGACTAACCACACAGCATGTAACTATACGCTTATTTATTTTATTCTATGTATTTTTTTAGTTAGTTACTTTTTTACAAGTTACTGATATTACAGAGCACAGATGTGACTAGCTACCTACTAAAATAAGAAATTAGCCGTCTGTTTTATGTTGACACACTCGGTTAAGTGTCATCTGCAATTTATTGCTTACTAACCGCAGACTGTGGTGTCGGCAGAGTAGAATAGCACCACCTCTTCTCGTCCCGTGCCGGTCGTAAAAGGCAACCGAGGGATTAACCGGACCCAATACCAGTCCTAAAAAAGGACAAATCCATGCTAAACATGGAACGGTGTCTCCGTCAGGCGCGTGTGACAGAGGTCTGTCGTCCAGTAGACTCCTGCAGCGCAACCCCGCGTTTTCCGTAAATGCGTCCTAGGTAACGCAGTGTCTGTGGTCTTGCCTCAGACACAAATTAAATCGTCTATCACAGACGCATGAGGCCAATGATGATGCACCACAGACTAGAACGCGAAATAACCTTCTGGCTCCGAAATACCAAAGTATTATCGACTAAATATTATAGACCTTTTAAAATTAGACCTTCATGGGCATAAGCAAGACTTATATAACAGATACTCCATCTAAACCTTCATGGTCAGAATTAAAAGCGATTTTTTTTACATTTCAATTCTGAAAACTACAAAATCGCGATACATACATTCTATATGTATAACTACCTCGAGTATTTTCAAATACTACTATACAATAAAATAAGGAATCCTAAAAATAAGCTGACACCACTCCTGTATAACATGTTTCTATAGCCTTTTGCCAAGTTTTTTCACTAGACGCCATCTCTCGTTGTAAAAATTATTTAAACTACGGTGTCTTTTAAATTGCAAGTCTATGGTATACTTAATCATTATGACTTAGCTCAGTTATCACTTAACGCTGACCTCTTACTACTTGGGTCAGCTTAACCATCACTTAGATTAACCGTCCATTAAGTGAATGAGCGGTTATGTAAGCTACTGGTCTGTATTGGTGAGTAAATTGTTGGTAACTTTAGGGTTTTTACCTTGACGACCGATATGACACAGTGGTAGTACGACTGCCTGTGACGCACCAGGTTCCGTGTTCGGTTCTCGGTGGGTCAGTCACATAGTTGATATCTGGCAATTCGTGAATTTGTTCCCAGTCTGGTTAGGACATTGCGGGATGAACCACCCGATTGTCCATAAGAAAAATGGTTCTTTGTTTCAGATGGCGCTAGGTTCCGGTTACTGTCTATTCTTTGACGGCGGCCGTTACATAACCATGTCAGAAGCCTGCCACTTGTAGTAAGCGGTTGCAAAATTCTGGCACTAGGGTTCATTGGGTCGTTGAACGACTCGGTGTCCCACACGAAAAGAGAGAGACCTTGAAGATTAGGTATCGTGGTTGTATATGGTGATCACAAGGAGAAGGATAGAGAAATTATGATGGTATGTCCAGTATTGCCCAGCTAGCAGTTTCACCTTCTGCTAAACGTTTTCCTGATAGGATAATACGTATTTTCTTATTAATTATAAGCTTATCTAAGAATTCGTCGTTCCTGTAGAGTCAGCTAGGGAGGCCGAGAGGGTGGCGCACGTCCTGGGCAACCATGCGTTTTCCATAATTGCGTCCCAGGCAACGCAGTGTCTGAGCTCTTGCCTCAGACACCGATTAAATCATTTGTCGCAGACATATGAGGCCAATGATGATGTAACAAGTATGTTTCTTAGACAGGACAATGCCACGCTTATTAAAAAGTATATAAAGGAAATTACATAGTATAGAGGCTGCTAGGAAAAGTACTAAGTACAAGGGATGAACTAGCCCGTAAAACTGAACATAGGTCGAAAAATTAAAAAAAATTTAGACCTCCCATACAAAATGTGCTGGAACTTAGTACAGAGGTTTAAAATATATCTTCATACAAAAAAAACTATACCTACATGTGGTAACATGTGGGTGTTTTTAGGTAAGGCCCTTTATGTTTTTTACATTAAATTAGTCATTTTAGATTTTGACTAAAATTGTTACATACATACGTATACGTATATCACGCCTTTATCCCTTGCAGGGTAAGGCAGAGCGTTAACGGCCGTAAGAATACGGTCGCCATCGCCGCGTCTGACATTTTTGAGATTGTTTCCCAAGGTTGTTTCAGAAAACATGACATGTGTATCACTATAGTGACAGGTGGTCAGCCTGTCGCCTAAAAATTGTTATACACTAATACTCTAGAGTCCCATAGTCGCTTTTTACGACTCCCGCGGGAAGGATGTGGGGTGATGCTATTCTAAGCCGGCATCACACGGCATAGATAAGATTGTTCTAAGTACTTATTACTCTGTCATGAATTTATCCCAGACTTGTTGAGTTCAAAAATATCAAACCTATCATTAATAAAAATTGACATGATTAAAAGAACCATCAATTCAGAACCTATCTTTGAAATATTATTCATAGGCTTAAACTGTCTAAGTTTTTACTATTTATTTAAGTTAATAATAAATTAATATTTGGGCGGATTGCACACTTGACGCACGACAGAGCGTTTAAACATCGCAGCGTCAGATCCAAACTAGAAAGGTCAATCCTCATACTAAAACCGCTCAACCGCTGTCGACGCAGTGCTAGCGCAGGGTCGTCCGTCGAGTGCGGTTGTAGAATGGGCAGTGACGTTTCTAGTATGGATCTAACAGACCGCTGCGATAGTTTAGCGCTCGGTCGCGCGTTAAGTGTGCGATTCCCTTCTTTAATTGTTGTGATCATATAAAAAGCGACAAGACCATCGATTTCGAAGCTAACTTTAAAAAACTTTCCTTAATATTAGACTGTCGAACTTTGTCCCTACCTATTTATTTTGCCAAATTTATATTTCTTTCATTATTTTAGTATATTCTAAGTCTATGTTGTTTTAGGACTATGTCAAAACTGACAAGACAGAGATGATTGATAGCGTCCTCGCGTGAGTAGGTTGTCATTAATGTCGCTACGATAAGAGATAATTTGATCTACAAGAAGTTTGTACAAGTTAAAAGGAATATTTTTCATTACATCGTTTCAGGGTGCAAAAATGTTAAGGAAGGTTTATTAATGAAAGAAATATGAAGTTTTTTTTATGAAACTGGCTACTCAAAAGTCGGGTTCATTTATATACTGAGTTTCCGAGGAAAATGAATTAAATTGGAGACGTTGTTTAGGGCACCATACCGAACAACTTTCCCTATGGGAGCAGTGATGGAAAAAAGAAAAAAAATCGACCTCCCACACAAAGGTAGTCCGGTGATTATGAATATTTTATGAGAGGTCCATTTTTTTTCAGCATTGGTCCCATGGGGAAAAGCACGCCTCCAATTTAATGCATTTCCTCCAAAACATTGTGTATAGATGAAATGTCTAAGCTTGAAACTTAAGATTTATAATATTCAATATTAAACACAACTTAGGTAAATACGTATAAAACAGTCTATACGAGTTGTGCAATATAAAATTTGGTAGGTATCTTAGTTAAGTGTTTAAAAAGATTCACAAGATTTAAAGATAGCTTGGTAGCGGTAAATTTGGTTCCTTATACATAAATCCAGGGTCGACCATTTTGTGCAATCCACGATAATCACGACAGAAATTCTGTGAAAATACTTCGAATAGACCTCAAAACCGCTGAAAACCCTCAAAACTGTCAGGCCTACAAGATGACAGACGTCACTTCACTGAGCAAAGATGACAGCTCTGCTCCGTGCGTCACTCCATTTAGACTATACTTTTCAGCCACTTATGAACAATAAATCCATTCATTATTTTCCAATAACAAAGACTCCACATTTACTTTCAATTCGGTCTACAAAAATATCCAAAGATAAAATATTACACGAAATATAAACGTTGCTATCAACATAAACATTAATCTTGGTATATTTATGAATTGTGTCACCAAAAGGAACATTTTTTTGTTGATTGATGGTTGCTGCATGTCTCAAAGGCGTGGCACATCAGCCGGCATTTAAAAAGTGGCTACAGCATGTACTTTTGGTACTACAACAGACAGCGCAAACAAAAGGCGGATCGCACACTTGACACACGACGGAGCGCTAAAATATCGCAGCGGCCTATCGGATCCATACTAGAAACGTCACTCCCCATACTCAAACCGCACTCGAGAGACGACACTGCGATAGCGCTGCGTCGACAGCGGTTGAGCGGTTTTAGTATGGGGGACATTTCTAGTATGGATGTGACAGACCGCTGCAATGTTTTAGCTATCTGTTGTGCGTTAAGTGTGCGATCCGCCTTTACTCAGAGAAAGAACTGCGGGTATGAAAATGGGTATGAATCATAGAAGTGAGGTTGTAGCCAAGTGGTCTCAAACGAATGGAACACCTTTGTAATGAGTTGTGTCAAATTGTCTAACTCATTCTGAGTTTTATTGTACCTATTATTAAGTGATTCTAACACGCACCGCATGTTTCTTCGGTTCATGTTTAACCAAAATCAAAATGTAGAAAACTGTCTCAATTAGGTATGATACCAATGAAACCTCATGACGTGGAAACATAATACGACGCCAAACTGCAGACCGCCATAATACCTTATCATCGTATATGTGTGCGTTATGCAAAATAAGTTCTAAATGTGGTAACATACAACTCCTTCTGGCAAAATTTCGCAACATCGTAAAACAAGTGTGAATGAGTGAAGTGTGTGTTTTAGCGCTTCGTCGTGCGTTAAGTGTACAAATCTAGTTTTTATTTGTATTAAACTGAAGCCACAAAACGACTTCAGCTTCAACTTAGGCCGTTGGTTTATGTTAGCCAATATCGGCTTCATTTCAGTTACGATAGTGTTTATTTTTGATTCGCTACCGAAAACGGCTCGTCAAAGGCTACCTTTATGCTGGAAAGTCAGAAGCGATCATATTAAAAAAACAAATATCAAAATTCGTTACATGAACTTGCCGTGCCTGCATACTTTAAATAGTATATTTTAGCCAGGATTACCTAAACCTTACCAGGATAAATAAATGGTCAAATAACTTTCAAAAACACCATAAAAACAGCAATTATTTATCTGACAAAAGCCTGGCTCTTCAATATTTTGTGTAAGAGTTCGCTCCCCTTTTTATAATTTCATACCAGATGGCGCTGCGTTTTAATTTTGTCATTTTCCTTAGAATTAAACACATGAAGATTGTCTAGAAAGTGTTCCAATCCCAAAAAGTTCCATAAAATGAAATCCAGCTAATTTCGATCAGTATTACTAAAGCCCCGTTCAGACGTATTTACCGATTCTACCCTACTTACTCGATCCTCTTCATCCAGTATAAATGAGACCCATGTTATTCCCCATTAACCTATCCAAGGCCTCGCCGAGAACGGGTCTGATTGTGCAATTAGAAGTTATCCCGCAAAAACTGCACATACAGCCTTTGCCGCAAAAGTTTAGCCCAGTTAGGGTTTTCTGTTTTGGGCAAAGGATAATTTCAGAGGCAAGAAATGTTGCATTTTTTTGAATAAACTTACAATGCGGTACAGTTTAGTAGGTAGCATACATACATACTTAAAATCCATGAAAAAAAATATATTGGCTGGTAAATACCTGTCTTGTTGATTATGTACTAAAAGTTTGAATTAATACGTCTAAAAACTCCAAAGTCTATTTCAGTGAGATTAATAAACAATGCCGTGTGATACGGGCTTGGAACAGCATCACCCCATTTTTGCCGTGGGTGCCGTAAAAGGCGACTGAGGGACCAGGGCCGTTACCGCTCTGCCTACCCTGCAAGAGATAAAGGCGTGATATGTGTATGTATACGTATATTTGTTTTGTAGAAAAGTAATAAATTCCTTCCATTCTTGGATCGTACTTGTGGAAAGTCAAGACATAGAACTGAATTTTCCGAAACAATAAAATTAATATGACATGTTTTTTAATAACAGAATAAATAAAATAGAAAATCCACAATTGCACTATTTCCAGGTAAGCTCCGGCACTTACTGAGCCGCCCAAAGTTTCATTCCAAGCGGGGTACACTTCGAGAATGAGCGATCGTCCGAACGAACGCCTAGCACGGTTTAGTAGACTGTCGGGCGCCGCGCGGATCGCCCACCAGTTGCGCCGCGTTCCAAATTCAAGTTCGCATCTGGCGCCATTTTTAAAAATGAATCACGAAAGAAAAGAAAAATAAAATCGAGCGTTTTCGAACGCGATTACTTTGAATTTAGAACAATCTAAGTGACGTTACCTACGTCTTTTGAAAAAATTGAGACTTTTGACACTTTTGGAGTGCAGTTTTAGAAAAATAATAAGAATTTGAGAATTTATTATTTCTTTGCGACCGATAAAGTTTATTTGAAACTTAACCTAACCCTGAAAATAATACGCGTATTTGTGTTATATTTATTAGAAAAAGTTTTGTGTTTAACATTATTTTGTGTGTGAAAAGTTTACTCCTGAAGTTTTTAGCAAAAGGGGCGGATTTCAGGTAAGTTGAACTTTGTTTAATAGATAATTCATTGAAGCTGCGTAACTAATTTATTTTGTAAGTAATGTTGCGTCTATTACTGAGTGTAAAAAATATTAGCAGCAAATATTTTAAGAAGTGAATCAGCCCATGAAACTGAACAACTTTCCCCAGGTCGAAATATAATTTATTTTTTAGTCGTCCTTATACAATTTGGCTTGGTCGGTTCGGTTGGTCATTTTGTATGGGAGGTCCAAAATTTTTTTAAATCTTCCGACCTACAGTTACTTGTGGAAAGTTGTTCAGTTTCATGGGCTGATTCACCCCTTAATATAGTTACAGCTAATATTTTTTACACTCTGTATAGACACAACACAACATTTTTATGAAAGAAAAGCCGCTCATTATGAAGTTAAACTGTGGTTTTTAAAGACTTTAAAAATGTTGTAAGTTGTATTTATGAAACTCAACTGGAAAATTCTTCTTTAGTTAATTTTTATTTAGTACTGTAGCAGCTTAGATATATGAGGTCTATCGGCATATGCGCCGATCGCTACAGTACCTACCTACCTAGCACCATAGGACCTGTTTAAGAATAAATACTGTTTTTTGTTTGACTTATTTAGTCACAACAAAATCATGTATGACAATAAATAACACAGTTAGGCAGCCTAATTACTTCGGTAACACTAAAGTAAAGCCTTATTACTATTACATATACGTTTTATATATGTTTGGATTCCCACTAAGGTAAAAAACTTATCGGTGACTCCAACCTTAATATACGTACTTATAAAAGAACAACTGTTAAACTGTGTAACAAAAGAAGGTTCTTAATTTATCGCCGCTAAAAGCCAAGGAAATGGGCCGAAAAACGGGACCCTTTAGTTGGAAAGGCCGGTAGTCGGTAACAAACCCGTAGTAATGACAAGGCGCGATGATTATGCTTTATAGGTAGTAGGGGGTGTTGGGATTACGACTATTACCTTGTCATAACGGTGGCGCAGTGGTATAGTGCGTCTGCCTGTGACGTAGAAGGTTTCGGGTTCGATTCTCGTTGGGTCACTCACAAAATTGTTATTTATCAATTTGCGAATTTGTTCCCAAACTGATTAGGACCGATGCCGATTGTCCATAAGAAAGATGGTTCCGTGTTTCGGATGGCACTTTATGATGTAGGTCCCGGTTGCTGTCTATGAAGGTACCTAAACGGTGGTCGTTACACAACCATGTCAGAAGCTTTCTGCTTGTAGAAGGCGGCTGATAAATTCTGACGCAGGGGATCACTGGGTCGTTGGACGACTCGGTATCCCACATGAAGAAAGAAGAGAAGAAATCTTGTCATAGGTACTGTGTGATGCCGGCAGAATATCAATCGATTTCTTTTTCGCGGGAGTCGGAATGAGTTGACTAAGGGACTCCTAAGTATTACAAATTTTAGGAAACAGGATGACAATCTGTCATGTAAATAAAGCGATACACGATTGTTTTAAAACAACCTTTAAATATTAGTCAAATGTGTTGATGGCGATCGTATTTTACGGCTGTTAATACTCTACCTACCCTGCAAGAGATAAAAGTGTGATATTATGTGTGCGTGTATTATTTGCTTTGTAAACCATAAAAGACAAAATGCATAAATTGCAAGTATCTATGTAAACTACACTAGATGCGTCATCTGTTTTCTTCAAGGCAATTAAACCTTTTTTTAATCTTTTCTTTTGTGTAGTACACCAAGTTGCCGAATGACCCGTAGTCCTTGTTTATTAATTACAGAGTAAATACGACACGTACTACGTACTTATATACTCATATCACGCCTTTATCCCTTGCGGGGTAGGCAGAGCGTTAACGGCCGCAAGAATACGGTCGCTATCGCCACGTCTGACATTTTTGAGGATTGTTTTCCAAGGTTGTTTTAGAAAACATGTGTATCACTATAGTGACAGGTTGTCAGGTTGTCGCCTAAAAATTGTAATATACTCTCGAGTCCCTTAGTCGCCTCTTACGACACCCGCGGGAAGGATGTGGGATGATGCTATTCTAAGCCGGCATCATACGGCTAATTAATTGTTTATTAATTACAGAGTAAATACTCAGTATTTAATTTTCTAGAGTGCCTATTATCAAGGAGTACTTAAAGTCTCTCTCGGGCCTTCTGATGACCACTGGGACCACCCCTGACCTTTTCAAACAAAAATTAATTATTTTTCGATTGAAGAATCAGGGAACATAGATGGGTAGGGTAGGTACATAAGAAGTGGGATAATGGAAAATAAATATTATGATAATTATCTGAGGTCTAAGAACTTGACTGTTTTATTTCATGAAACATACAGATTCTACACTGATATCCTTTGTAGGGTAGGCAGAGTGTAACGGTAATTAAAACAGTCATTTATGTGATATATAAAAAAGTTTCAGGGTTATTTCAGAAGAATGTGTATTACCATACTATCGTGACAGGTTGTCAGCGCTTGAAATTGCAATACACATCAAACTTCAAAATTTTTGTTGCTTCTTACGACACCCACGAAAAAGATGGGGTGGAAAGATATTCCTTCATTATACGGTGCTCTAAGCTGGCATGAAACGCAGTTTTCTTGGTAGGTACAGTTCTAAGTTAATCTTACGAATGTAAGAACATTAGTCAGTTCTTTATTACAGCCTGTATATCAGAAAGTGCTTCCTATAATTTACCAAGAATAAGCGATTAGCTCGCTGACTTGCATTTCTTTACAACATTTTCGGTGTCAAGAAAATTTCCGTCGGTAAATGAGAAATGACCGTGCTACTTTTTTGTGTTGTGAGTTTTCATGTTACATATTTCAGCGAACAATAGAGTGTCAAATTAGGGACATAAGTTTTATGATAATGTAGGTTACAAATTATGTGTCAAAGCATAAAATGGTGCCACACCTGGCTAAAAAGTAATAACGTAGGGTGACCTACCCCGCCAGGGATATAGGCGTGATTTGTGTGTGTGTGTGTGACCTACCTATATTGGGACATAATAGGGATATTAATTACTATAGTTATGAAATATTTGACACTATCTTAATGGGAATAGCGTGCTTTTTTTCCCGTTTATTTTACTGTTTTATTGGAACTTGCGATTATATACTATATTAGAATATCAAAAAGCACTGGTTTTTCTTGGAGCCCTCGCCATTATTTGAAAATATATAACTTTAGATCCCTAGATTGTACATTGTTACTATGGTCAAGATTTTACCCTAGTTATATTCTACATTCATTTTAATGTCCTACAAAGCTCCCAGGAATGGACATTCTGAAAACCACAGACTATTTTTCAAGCGAAAAAAATACGCAGAGATTTACCAAATCCCGATGTAAGACATGGTATTTCACTAGGGATTGTAAGGATTTGTTTTGAGGGGGTACTGTCAAATCCGCTACATGCCTAGCCTTATTGGGTTAGAGAATAAATTGAATTTTATGTAAGTGAAGGTTTCGAGAAATTTCGGGGTCTGTAAAGAATTGTACATTCTTTAGATAAGTACTTATCTACTTTTTATTATAATATAACTTCTTCTTCTTTTCGTGTGGGACCCTGAATTGCCTAACAACCCGATGAACCCTGATGTCAGAGTTTTTCAATTGGCCACTATAACTACCTACTAACATAATATGACTAGTCTTCGTGGTCTGAGTTTAGCTTCAAGATTTGAGGGGCCATTATTTAATTCTAAGGACTAAGTTTATAACTTGTAAATCTTATCACACATCACAACCAGTCAACCTATTGCAGTCATTGCTGGTCGCACCTAGGTCCCTCCCAGGGTACGCCACAAGGCACGATTTTACATTTTCGTCATAAGTACCAGAAGTTCTTTAAGTCATCAAACATCCAACTGCTACGCTGACCGAGGCATTGTTCCTTTTGTGTAGCCTTTATTCCTAAACCTGTATATAACAATATGTAAGGTGTAAAAATATTAGCTGCAAATATTTTAAGGGGTGAATCAGCCCATGAAGCTGAACAACTTTCCCCAAGAAACATAAGTCGAAATATGGAAAATTTTTAGGACCTTCCAGACAAATTGGCTTGGTTGGTCGGTAATTTTGTACGGGATGTGCAAAATTTTTTTCATATTTCGACCTATGTTCCATGGGGAAAGTTGTTAGTTTCAAAGACTGGTTCCCCCCTAAAAATATTTGCAGCAATTTTTTTTACACCCTGTATATGCCTTTATAAGGTTATTTTCAGTTTGGCTGTGACAGCATTGCAATCTTAACCAACCTTGAATAAACTGATTGTCCGAAATCTCATAAAACACCAACTATAGCTAGAGATGCTAAAAGTTACATGCTTATACGTATTTGGAACGTTTTTTTTTTAATATTTAGTGCTTAGATAGGTACTCCTTACGTAACCGTCTAAGACCCACTTTATAGGCAGTTAGAACAGTAACAGTAGAACTACTAGATCGGCAGAGTTTACGAGACACTTAGCTTATAACTATGACACGCTTACGACAGCCTAGTTGTAAGTGGGTTGATGTTGAGATGATTGCTTGTAGATCCGTTAACTCCACCGCCGATCTGTATAAATGTATGTGATGTGTTTGTGTGTGTAAGGCGGATCGCACACTAAACGCACGACGGAGCGCTAAAAAATCGTTTTTAAGTGTCATATTATATGTGCGATCCGCCTAATAGCTGAATGATTCCGGCCTTGCTGTGTGATGCCAGCTGAATATCAGTATCACGTGTTTTTTTTTTCCTTTGGGTGTTCTAAGTAACTTCACGTTTCAGGCGAGATAGGCTGGCAAGCTGTCGCTAGTCCATCAATGTTGTGATCCATCATTTTCTGAAATGACCGTCAATTTTTCAATTCAAAAATAACAATCTTTTTTAGGACATTGTGCTTTCTACTCTGCATAAGATTTCAAAGTTCAAATTTTCGAGTTTTTTCAATAAAAAATGTTTTTACAGATGCTTTATCCTACAGACCAAAACACACTTTCTAAAATTGATGGTGTCGATTTGACTACAAAACGTTTTGTAAAAGGAATGGCGTCCACGTTTGTCCCTTTAATTAAATTCAAATACAAAGGGACGGTCAGAACAATCGAAATTGGTAAATTTTAAATGCTCCGAAGTTCTACCTTTTCCTTAAGGTGGATAGCACACTTGACGCTCGACGGAGCGCTAAAATATTGCAGCGGTTTGTCAGATCCATACTAGAAACATCACTCCCCATACTAAAACCGCACTTGACGGACGACACTGTGATAGCGCTGCGTCAACAGCGGTTGAGCGGTTTAAGGAAGGGGATTGACATTTCTAGTATGGACCAGACCGCTCCGATGTTTTAGCGCTCCGTCGTGCGTCAAGTGTGCGATCCGCCTAAGTTGTATTGAAGTTTTAATGCAATGCAAGGGTAGCAAATAATATGATTTTGTCAGCTGTGTTTATTTCTTGTAGAACAGAAAAATTAACTGACACCAGTTACATAAGGTAACGCCTTCTCAAATACATAATCACGCGATAGCTCTTACAAAGTAGGCAGAGCATCAGCGGGTCTTAAATCGGTCCATGTCTAGTAAATACTTGAGAATTATTTCAGAAATTGTGTATTATAATTCGTCGCTATGGTGACACATTGCAGACAGTGCGGGAATAATAGTTAAATTGATCAAAAGAGAAGTTGATTCAATATAGACAGATTTATCGATATAAGGTAGAAATTTCTATTAGTCAACCTTTAGATGGGCTGAACCAGTCACCTTCAATGATAAACCATATACCACTGTATCTATTTGATTTTATCACATTTTAGTTAAAGAGCAGATAAACGTAAATTAGAATGTAATATGAAAGATAAAGTGGTCATAATACATAATGTAGATAAAATATATCTCTGCGGATAACTAAGTTGGAAAATAACTAGTTTCAACCAGTAAATCTTGTGGCTCTTGTTACAGGTTTGTTTAAAACTAAATTTATTTACTCTATTCGTGCTCATAATTTAACGGGTTCTTACCGACGAATTCTTTTTTATAAGCTAACGATATTTCGACGCTGTCATACAGGATGTTACAAAAAGACCAATAAAGCTGAAAGAGTGTTGACGGGTCCATTATTGTAAAGAGTCTATTTATAGAATAATTAATGCCGTAATGTCGTGTTTGAAAATTAATAAAATATATTATTTTTTTAATATTTGGCTTGATTTTAATACTTGCGTCGCAGCTGCTATTGTTACAATGTCAAGTTCATTACTCTTACCAGGATATATTTTTCGCCACTCCCTAAACCCATTTGTAAAATAAACAATGTCAAAGAAATTCATTTCTATTGTTCATTCTGTAACACCTTGTATAAATATCGGGGCTTATAATAAAGAATTCGTTTTTAAGATTCTGTTTAGTATAGTTGGGTCGGAGATTAGGACAATGAATAAATTACCTAACCATGATCCTATTTGGGATAAGTCAAAGAAAATTGGAAAACTTTAACCGTAGCGGAGTTGAGGTTGATTCAAGCGAGTATCTTCATACTGTGGGGCACCTAGTCGTTGAATGACCTGATGTACCCTGGTTGATAGCTTTTATGCTTTTGGGGCTCAATTTTTTGATACTTGCATGCAAAAGTCAGCTACTAATAATAATTGTGCTTGACAGTTAACTATACAAATCTATTCGCATATACTCTAATCACTTCTTTAGACGTTAACCAATTTGAGTAGTAGAATCTTTTGTACGACTGTGTTACAGCGTTTCTCCACTTATCTGGTCCGGCTGCCGGATGTCGGAAGTAGCCTTCCGACAATATTCGAATGCCGGATGACGCTTTTCCACCTATCCGGTAAAAGACGTACAGTACAATGACGTCATGATAAACTTCGAAGAGTACTTTTTATATGTATACTTTTTGTACGTTTGTCATTTCGGACCGTCAGAATTGAAATTTCGGTTAGGAAAATTCCCGTATCGATAAATGCCGGACGCCGGAAGAGTGGAAAAACATGTATAGTAGTGTAATAGATTTCTAAATCGGATCGGAAATTGACGGATCGGCAAATGACGGATGCCGGAGATGTGGAGAAAGGCTCTTAGACCGCTCACTTCGGATTTCCGTACACGTTTTCGAATTCCTATTCAGTAATTTAACCTTCTCGATGGAACCGCTGGACGCCGTTTCTCGTTTCGCAGGACACAAACAATTTATTTACCATTTGACAAGTACGAGTAGAACCTCCCATAGCGGACTAAACGCGTGACACGCACACGTAAACAGACGTGTTACAGGACACCGGCTTAAATCATTTCCTTTGAAATTAGAACAGACTAGGGATGTGTAAAATGATCGATTTTATGTAAAAATATAATCGATAAAGACTGGCATAACGTGGCATTGGACAGAAAGACGTGGAAAAAAGGGAGAGATGCCTTTGCCCTGCAGTGGCGCTCGTAAATAAAAAATAAAATAAAAAAGGATTATTAAATTAGATTCTTATTATTATTATTTTTTTTTTTTTTTTATCTATGATGGGCTTACTCTTGACCCCAATCTTACCCTAGAGCAGAGATGGGATCTACGGTGGAGCTTGGAGCTTCTTATTATTTAGAATTTGATTGAATATTAATGTTTTACCAATATACAAAAATATTGTATTTTTTGCTACAATTTCTTTAGGTATTTTTGAGAATCTTAACATATTACTGTAGGGTTTTCTTACGTATCAACTTACACCAAAATCCAGTATCAAGTTTTACAGCAATCAAAATATGATAATGATAATACACTTGATTGTAAAATCATTGGTGATGTACTTACTTTAATTTAATTTAAAAAAGTCGATTTATATTTTATTTTCTTTTGTCGACGTGAAAAATCGATTATAATATTATTATTTTTTGTTCTTAAGTCTCATTCCTAGAACTGCGTGTGTTTAAAATAATTTATCTTCGTTCGTGGGGAAAGGGGATCTCTCATTCTAACTGTTTACTGATGATTATACAAGACTCGTATGATGGATGGCGTTATTGTTGCTTTGAAGGGTGGTTTAGAGATTACCCACATAATATGGAAATACAGGCATTAAAGAAATTGTTGGTACTTTCATCTCGTCACATACACACACAAATCATGCTTTTATCCCTTGCGGGGTAAGCAGAGCCTCATCAATCGTAAAATTACGGTCGTTATCGCTACGTCTGACAAGTATTGAGGGCCCTTTTAGATGACAGGTTGTCAGCCTGTCGCCTAAAGTTGTAATACGTGGTAATACACATGAAACCTTGAAGTCCCTTAGTTGCCTCTTACAATACCCGCGGGAAGAATTAGCGTGATGCTATTATATGCCGGCACCACACGGCATCTCGTCACGTCTGTGTAATTTTCAATGTGTTACACTGTTCTCAATTATACGCCAAACATTTTTTCTCTCCGAACACTGAGTCGTCTAACGACCTGATAAATCCTGGTTCCGGACTTCTTCTGACTTGATTGTGTAACGACCGCCGTCTTAAGTAATCATAGACAGCAACCGAGACCGACGGTATACATACATACATACATACATATATCACGCCTTTATCCCTTGCGGGGTAGGCAGAGCGTTAACGGCCGTAAGAATACGGTCGCCATCGCCACGTCTGACATTTTTGAGGATTGTTTTCCAAGGTTGTTGCAGAAAACATGTGTATCACTATAGTGACAGGATGTCAGCCTGTCGCCTAAAAAATTGTAATACACCAATACCCTCGAGTCCCTTAGTCGCCTCCTACGACACCCGCAGGAAGGATGTGGGGTGATGCTATTCTAAGCCGGCATCACACGGCACGGTATAAATAACTGTATTAAATGCAAATACATAACCGTTAAGTCATTTTAAAGATCTAAGCATACATATACAGGGTATAAAAAAAAATAGCTGCAAATATTTTAACGGGTGAACCAGCTCATGAAACTGAACATCTTTTCCCAAGGAACAAAGGTCGAATATGAAAAAAAAATTGGGCCTCCCACACAAAATTACCGACCGACCAAATCAATTTTTATGAGAGGTCCAAAAATATTCTTATATTTCAAACTATGTTACTTGGGGAAAGTTGTTCAGTTTCACGGGCTGATTCGCCCCTTAAAATATTTGCAGCTAATATTTTTAAACTCTGTATACCTAAAGACTGGCGCGGGACGTTTAAATTTCTTTCCGTCGTTGTTTTTGGAAACTTGGAACAAACTGACGCGACTGACTTACACATTTCAGTTTTAAGTCAAAATTGATTGATTCAAATTCCGAACATACTTTTAAAATGTCTTAAGGCGCCATCATGGCGTTTTCTCGTCAACGTAATTACAAGTAGATTTGCTGGGTTCTTCCATAGCGCTCTTATACATAAATACTATTTAAATACCTATCCTTTCTTTTTTCTTTTGTATGGGACACCTCTATTAACCCAATGAACCCTAGCGGTTTTCGCCAAGCTAACATCTACGATTACATGATGCCACAAGATATGGAGGTTTAAAAATGCTCACAAGGAAATGGCAGGCTGTGACAACCGCATGGCGAAGCGGCATCGTCGTGTGCTGCGATTCGTTTTTCCATGCGATTATCTAACAACTCATTTTATTAATTCACTCGTTCGCTTTTCCAATCGATGAGCATTTATAAGCCACTATTGACTTTTGCTTAATTTGTTGTCAAAGTTTGACATCTATGGCAGCGTACAGCGCCATCTTCCGGAAATGTTTCTTCAAAAAACATCTATAGCACATTCACACGGCGTCCCTGATCTGTCCATCACCGTTCGTCTTCAATCAGTAAACATGTTTACTTTACCACCGTCTATTGTAAATATCAAATTTATAGCTCATTAATATTCTTACGGAGCGAAGGGGAGGAATTCTTGAAACGACGAGAAATAACTCGATTTGCCGCCGTATTCTGACGATTAATGACGTAAGACACCTATTAAAATAATTACCTTTTGCTGTTCTACATACATATACATATTACCACTTTATCCCTTTCGGAGTAAGCAGAACGTTAATACGAACGCTATCACCGCGTCTGACAAATATTTGTAGGTTAATCGATGTAATGATAGGTTGTCAGCCTGTCGGCCAACAAATGCATTGTAATACACATGAAACCTCGAGGCCCATACTTGACACGCGCAAGAAAGAATTGGGGTGATGCTATTTTAAGTCGTTATCACTTTGACTATTTTACGCATAGAGATTTGAAATTTTATGTTTATTATGTAATAATTAAGTACTTTAATTAATAACCGATAGTGATTTTAATTCTATTTTATGCCTATAGAAGTTTTGAAGACTCGAAAAATACATAATTTGGAGATTTGTCAGGCTCCTTCGTATTACATACCTACTTAAACATAAGTACTCATCTTTTTTGTTCCCCTTTACCTCGCACCATTTTGTTTCACAAAAGGGGAAAAACTACTTCTAACTTCCATTTTTTATGTAGGCCCTTATTTATGTCGTCTGTACTTCTGGCACACTGACTTCTGAGATGTGTTTCTAGACGAGTCCTTATTTATCCACTCGAGACCCTTCCACTCCACCTTTTGTCGGTTCTGCGACAGATGTGCCCAACCCATCGCTTGCCTCTTGAAAGGACAAGCTTTTATCGGCTGGGAAGCTTGGAAAATAATGTCCTTATTTGGTATTCTGTAGTAGAGTGATGGAGAAATTGACCCGCAAATATTATTTTTCCATAATTTAACGCGAATTATACAAGCGGAGGTTAGCCTTCGAGTTGCGGAGCGCAGATAGCAGTTGCTCTGTGTAAAAACTTGGTTCCACGTCAAATACCCTAGGTTAGTTACCTGACCCCGACAATACGGGTAAAGCTCGGGGAATTATGGTGACCATAAAAATGTAATACAGAGACAGTCGCAATCTTTTCTTTTTGTTTTCGTGTGGGACACCGAGTTGTCTAACGCTCCTATGATTTTTTTTAACAGGCTTCTACAAGCAACACGCTTCTGACATGGTTGTGTAATGACCGCCGTGTAAGTAGACGTATCATAGACAGCAATCGTGACGTACGGCTTAAAGTGCCATCCAAAACACGGAATCAACTTTCTTACGGACAATAATTGGGTGGTCCGGCCCGCAATGTCCTAAACAGACTGGGAACAGATTCACAAAGTGATAAATATCAACTTTGTGAGTGACCCATCGAGAATCGAACCCGGAACATTGCGCGTCAGAGGCAGTCGCACTACCATTGCACCACATCGATTGTTATCTGGATGTGGTGATGTGCCCCGGTATCTAGATTATGGAAGAGATTTCTTACCGTAGGCTCCTTCTGTCATAATGTCAGATTCAGTAAAGCGCTGGAAAAGCGAGCGGCGCCTATGAGAAACGCTTTAAATTGTGAGAAAAATATTGATAAATAATGAAACATGATTCTTTAATTTCGTAAATGGTATGATTTATAACAGGGAGTTTGAATGATAAATCATACTGAAAAGAAATAAAAATCCGTCCCAAAATTTATGAGCGTAATATGTGTCCTAAATGAATGTAATGTTTGTGAAAAGGAAAAGGTCATCAACTTATAGCGTTGAGCATTTTATTACAAAAAGTTCTGAGTATACAGAATTTTTCGCCGACTTAAAAAAAATGTCGTATATCAATTCAATCCGTTTGTAACCTGCATCAAATTCAGAATATTTTCAAAAGATAATGTCCAAAGGCTCCTTAGCAACCATGCAAAAATATTATGTATTTATGTAGGGGTGTCAAAAACGTGTGTTTGCTTACACATTTATCAAAAACTACTGGACAGCGGTCAATTTTACTGTACCTATGGTCATCCTTTTAAGAATTTTCGAACTCAAAAGTGGCAACTTGGTTGTGTTTTTTTTTATTTATTAAATTTTTAATCACGCAGAGTTTCAAATTTTTTCTTAAACTAAAGGTTGCGGAAGCCATAAAGGCAATGAGTCCGACTACTTAATACTTATTACAAATTATAAACTAAACTAAACACAAAATGTTTCATATTATAGTACATATTCAAAATTACAACATGCTAGAAAATATTTTTTCATTCTATTGTGCGGTTTCTTCGTGTGTAGGTACACATCAAAACTTGGTTCCACGTCAAATCCGACCCCGACAGAGGAATAACGGGATAAGGCAAGGAGAATGAAATAAAGTGGCAACAATCAAAGACGATTCAGTAGTTTTTTTTAAAAATCTTGAGTGTCTTAACTAAGAAGTCGGTTTGAATTTCCCAATGCTGGAACATTTTAAAAATTGGTAATTAATTGAAAGCAAAATGTTCAAAGAAAAATGTTATCAGTCTTTGAAAACACTTAAATTTCTGAATAATTAATAACGTTTTTATACCGATTATTTAATTAAAGGGACGTTAAAATACCGCTTTAGATCCATCGTGTTTTTTAATGATTAGACTAATTAAATGATAATAACTTGGGGTTTTGACAAATTTATTTTTTAAGACAGTTTTGATAATATTTTTTTAAATTAAATTTATAACGAAGCAACGTACAAGAAATTAATTTATGATTTTCCAATATTATTTGACTTTGCTCTTTGAGATAAGTTAATAAAATTAATCTTCTTAAATTAATCCCACTTGATTGAAACAACAAACTTTAACAAAATTTATTTGTTAGACTCACAGAACAATTAAGTACTTATATAACTACACAAATGATAAAAAAATGTAATAAAAAAATAATGAATCGAAAGGTAGAAAAGGTCTCCAGTGTGGCTATTGACATGGCGTTGATTGCTTATGTTCAGTTTCAACAAGCCTAATTACACAGCGTGTTTAGGGAAAATGCAGCAATTTTCACTATTGGACCAATGCTAAAAAGCCGAAAAAAGACTTCGACCGCATACATGTTCATAGTGAATTTAGTATGGGATGTATTGTGGAGATTTTATATATTTTGCGTATCCGCCTGGTTGAATTAATGACATCCTAATTCCTAATGTAGCCAGTGTGTCAACATCCGCCTAGACGTTTCGGATGTAGCCAGTGAAAAAAATTACTTGTCCATTATAAACCCTTATATTACGTCGCAGTAAGATGACAGAATCAGTAATCGGGCCAAATTTCCGGATTCGTTAGGATGATGATCGAACGCTGACTACAATTTTGCCATTTGATTTTAAGGTTCCGTGGTTATTATCACTAAAACTATAAGACATTATAACGGGTTTTAACTCACGGTAGGGATATATCGAGCACCCAATATTTCGGCGATGTTGCAATCCCATTGGGTTGAGTTTACCCGTGATCATGGCGATTGCAACATCGCCGAAATATTGGGTGCTCGATATATCCCTTCTTCTTCTTCTTCTTCAACCTATAGCCACCCAATGCTGAGTGCAGGTCTCCTCCAATGATCTCCACTTTTGACGATCAAGGGCTTCTCTCTTCCAATTCTTCCCGCCAACTTTGACTATGTCGTCTGTCCATCTTGCCGGCTGTCTACCCACGTTCCGTCGTCCCTCTCTTGGTCTCCACTCCAGCACCTTCTTTCCCCATCTGCCATCCGTTCTTCGGCATATGTGACCCGCCCACTTCCACTTTCTACCCGTTATCACTTTAGCTATGTCGGTTAGCCTGGTCCTCCTGCGTATTTCAGTGTTTCTCACTCTATCGCATAGAGAAATGCCCAACATGGCACGCTCCATAGCTCTCTGGGCAATTTGTAAGCGGTCGATTGTGTGCTGAGTCAACGTCCAGGCCTCAGCGCCGTATGTCATGACGGGGAGTACACATTGCTCGAACATGCGACGCTTTAAGTTCATAGGCACCTTCTTAGACTTGAGTACATCGGACAGTTTGCCAAAAGCACTCCAACCCAGTTGAATGCGACGTTTTATTTCCCTGTCTTGTCCGTTGCCTTTTAAGCTCAGGGTCTGCCCCAGGTAAACGTACTCCTTCACCTTTTTTATTTGATTACCTTGGATGGTTATGTGGTCAATGTCATCGTCGCAGCACATTATCTCCACGACCTGATACCCCCTTCCCCATTCCATCTCCGGGGATCGAGGCGCCGACTGGGGTTCCACCCTTATGTTGTAGATATACCTCTGATCCGCACTAAGCGTTTCGCTTCAACTTTTATCATGCGTACGGCTAAAGAGTGGAATTCCCTGCCGGCGGATCTTTTTCCGGAACAATATAACTTGGGCCTTTTTAAGGCAAGAGTGAATGGACATTATCTAGGCAAGCATGTACCATCTTCGTCTGCATCTCCACTTACCACCAGGTGAGATGGCAGACAAATGCGGGCCTATTACTTATAAAAAAAAAAAAAAAAATCTTGGTTTTTGAGGCGTTCATTTTAAGACCAACACTGAGCGATGCTTCATACAGTTCCTGGACCATGATCTGAAGTTCGTCAACAGTTTTTGCGAAAACGATGATGTCGTCGGCAAAACGTAGATGGGTAAGCTGTTCGCCATTTATGTTTACGCCTCTTTGAGACCAATCGAGAAGCTTAAATACGTCCTCCAAACAAGCTGTAAAAAGTTTGGGTGATATGGTGTCACCTTGCCTTACTCCTCTATGCACCTGCAATTTGTCTGTGGGCTCATGAAGTTTCACTTGTAGAGTAGCTGAGCGGTATATTTCTCGCATGGCTTCCACATACCTTGTATCAACCTGATCGATATATCCCTACCGTGAGTTAAAACCCGTTATAATGTCTTATAGTTTTAATTTTGCCATTTTCCGTCTTTTCAACTACACTTACAAAAATATATATATACTCTCAAAAAGCATAATCTTTTGAGGCAGTGGGGTAAAAAAAACAATAAAGTATCATCAGTACAGTCTCAAAGGTAAGTGGTCAAAGAAAGAGGGAACCAAAGACGAAGCAAATTAAATGTGAATTGCCTTTGTAGCCAAGTGTTTTCCTGTCATAGTAATTGACTACGGAGAAGAAAACAATTTGCTAGTATAGCACAACTTTTCTCACTCAGTTTCAAATGATTTAGCTTTTCCTTGAGCCATCATATCTATATATAGAATATCATTCTTCTTTGATCATAAACTTTTTTATCAAAGAAATGCTACATCTTAGCTTAGATGTAGCAATACTTTGAAAAAACAAATTTTGATCAAATAAGAATAGGATCTAACGTGCATAGAGGAAAAAATAAATAGGTTTAACGAACCATCGTAACAGTTACATAGTTATAACAAATCGTCGTACAATAGTAACATAGGTGTCACAAATCATCGGAGAAAAGTTACATAGATAAAATATAAAAATAAGATTATGCCGTGTGATGCCGGCTTAGAATAGCATCCCCCACATCCTTCCCGCGGGTGTCGTAAGAGGCGACTAAGGGACTCGAGGGTATTGATGTATTACAATTTTTAGGCGACAGGCTGACAACCTGTCACTATAGTGATTCACATGTTTTCTGGAACAACCTTGGAAAACAATCCTCAAAAATATCAGACGTGGCCATAGCGACCGTATTCTTACGGCCGTTAACGCTCTGCCTACCCCGCAAGGGATAAAGGCGTGATATGTGTATGTATGTATGTGTAAAATAGGTGAAATGATCATAGATGTGACGTAAGTGACACCGCAAAGTCCTACGATTTCAGATGCAGACATAATAGATACATAGAGTGATTCAAGGGAAAGATTTACACGTATACCGAACACATCTCAGAAAAACGTCCTATACCCAAGGGAATACCATTCTCTAAAACGCCACTAGTTAAAATATAAATCCTTAACAGGTTTAGTGCTGAAACTATCAAATCTTTATAATAGTGAATATCACAAACCACTTTATCAAGATCCGTTTGATCTTGTCGCGCCATCTGTCGTCAGGAGGACACTTTAAGGAAAGTTACTGTCCCTATTTGCATGCCTGAACAATTGTTATGTAAATACACTGGTTGGGGCCTAAGCTTTAGAGATTTGGTCTTTTTTTACGCAGATTAGTTTTGCTTCTGTGGTATAGTTTCATATAGAGTTATTTATTACTAGGTTTCCTACTCATTTGCATTCTTGTCGCTGTTTTTTAGCTTCCCCGCAGTAAAAATTAGCTATGTGTTAATTGAAGTTATGCTTTTTGTACTGGTATACCCCTTGTTCCAAATCGTCAAGACTTTTGAGCGTGAAGAACAAACATAAGAATTTTATTATTAGACTGACAAGAAAAACTCGTTACGTAGGTTTATTTATTTTGTAGAGAGTTAATTAAACAAGTAAATAGCGTAACATTAACTTTATTACATATATAACTACATTATGAACATAAGAATGATACTAATTTATTAAAACGAACAATTTATAATAAAGTACATACATGTCACGCCTTTATCCCTTGCGGGGTAGGCAGAGCGTTAATGGTCGTAAGAATACGGTCGCTATCGCCACGTCTGACATTTTTGAGGATTGTTTTCCAAGGTTGTTCCAGAAAACATGTGTATCACTATAGTGACAGGTTGTCAGCCTGTCGCCTAAAAAATTGTAATACACCATTACCCTCGAGTCCCTTAGTCGCCTTTTACGACACCCGCGGGAAGGATATAATAAAGTATCACAACAAAATCGTAAAAAATCGGTTGTTCCATAAAAAATGTCTTCAGCACATGATCATACTACCTCTATTTAATATATCAAATTTTACACATATTAAAACTAATACATTTCAAACTCAAACTCAAATTATTTATTCAAAGTAGTAAAATTTACATTTATCTTTTTGATGGTCAAAATTTTTATAATGAAATATGTATAATCAATACATGTTGATGCGCTAAACGTGTTTCTGATAGTACCCATAAGGTTAGGGTGTAGGTCGCCTTCTATACGATTAGTTATTAACGGGATGG
Organism: Keiferia lycopersicella; assembly: GCA_029255805.1. Taxonomy (NCBI): domain Eukaryota; kingdom Metazoa; phylum Arthropoda; class Insecta; order Lepidoptera; family Gelechiidae; genus Keiferia; species Keiferia lycopersicella. Next base: position 5,030,637 of record JARACZ010000028.1, read on the forward strand.
CATGTAAGGGAATATGTTAATGGGTTTTCCATGTTGTAGTGGTCTAGAAAGGCTTTATACCTGTGGGTGTCGTAAAAGGTGAAACAAGGCCGACGTACACTATCGGACTTCTCACAAAAATAGAACATTATTTCTGTAAACTTGACGTTGAAAGTCGCTAAGCAACTACGAAAGCAGTTTGTCACAATGCTTTGTCATTCTAGCCATGTTAGATTAATTTTATTTAAGAAAGGGTTAATTTTGGCATTTAGGCTTCTTACACACGTCAGCGCTAAAATGACGCTGCGCTAACGTATGGGTCTGTCAGATTCACACTAGAAACGTCACTTTCCGTATTAAAATCGCTCTCGACGCAGATCCAACGCGCGACATGTGCGTGAAATGTACGAAATACGTCCTGTATTTAGTAGTTCCTAAAAAAAAAGAAATAGTGGCTATAAAATATGTCATTTTTGGATTGGGTGTTTTTTTCGTATTTCTTAAAATTTTCATGTGTTTTTTACACTCAGGTGTATTGTTGAACGCAGTCTTATGTGTACACGGAACGCTGTTGTCTGCTCACTGGATTCATTCTTTTTTCGTCTTTACGACTCACGGTTATAAACGGGGTGATGCAAATTGCAAATTTCAATCATTTATTTCCAAGTAGATTCATAACAAATAATCTTAGAATGTCAGAAACACAATTCTATCACCGAAAAAATAGATTAGTCATCGTAAAAAACAGAAAATTGTCAGACGCAAGAGAAATTTGTCAAACGCAATTTTCTCTTTTTTGTTACAATTTTATGTACCTAGTTTCCTAGGAACGCGTTTCTACGCGGCATGCTGATCTCACGGTTAGAAGAGTAGAAACACTGGCTACCTACTTATTGCAATTTATTGATGCAACGGCATTCGATTCCGGAGTGGCCACCAATTGTAATTTGAACGAGAATTGTGAACGAGATTACATTTTGTGGTTAGTTCTGGTATCGACAGTTTTATGGTGAAAAATTGTTGTTGGTTGTCATACGTTATGATATAAAAATGTATTTTTGTTGTAATAAGTGTGTGTAAAATTTACCGGGACGTTGAATGACTCAGTGTCACAAACGAAAAGAAGAAGTAGTAACCTGATTATGAATTGTGTGTGGCCAAAAAAAACGCAGGAAAATAAGCTTGCAAAAAATTGTACTAACGCTATGTGTTCATTCTTGGTAATTAAAAAACAATTCATATTTTAGGCGCTTTTCCGGTTATAGGATACGATTTCCATGAATTGAGTTATTATTTCCAAAACCCAAAAATGAAAAAATTATACACACATATTTGAAATTGAAAAATCTCTTCTTTGTTCACAGGATTAACAATAGAACGAACCAAGATACGCAAAAGGTATGTTACGTAAAATACTATTTCATTTACAACATTTTGAGTTTTATTGTCCCCCAGGTTTCACCCCACTCTCCAGCTCTTTTTAACATACAAATAACACTATTTTTCGCTTTTGTGTGCCATAAGAGAGGGATAAATAATTGACATGCGGTGCCGGTTTCAAATAACATCATCCCATTTCTACCAGTAGTTACTTAAAAGGCGGCTAAGGGATAAATTTAGTGAATAGGCAACAGGAACGCCTCATAAATATATTATTTTGAATGCGCTCGCCAATCTACCTGCCAAGCGAAATACTATAGCAATTGCTCACTAATGGGAAACCCGTGTCCAGCAGCGGACTTTTGTGGCTTTTATAGTAAACAGTAGTAGTAAGCACTGATTCACTTCAAGCAGTGTGTAATTTTAACACAAAAAGCATATTATTTGAAAGTTATGGTATAATTTCTGTCTCGAAAATGTTACTCTTTAGGAAAACAATGTTCCTCTGCTACGTGTTAGAGCGTACGCGTAGCATTTGGCTACGAGCACGTAGACCTTTGCTACAAGGACTGAACGCAAACTGTAAAGTGGCGGAAACGGATGTCGTATTTGGGTAAAATGTGTGAACCACATAAATAGAAAATACTTTGTTATCAGAAGAAAACACGTGTTCAACGTATTCTGTTTAACTAAATTACATACCTATCTTCTTTTTTTCGTGTGGGAAACCGAGTCGTCCAGCGACCCGATGTCCTGACATGGGTGGCACGGTGTATACCTCTAAAATTTGACATATTTACCTATTTAACAAATTCTGACACTAGGGTTCATCAGGTCGTTGGACGACTCGGTGTCCTACACGAAAAGAAGCAGAATTTGACAAATAGAAAATATAACGTACATAATATACACATCACGATACGAAAATATACTGCAAAGTTTCGGGATACGTCTGAGAACAGCTTAGTTTATATCGAACAGTGTTTTTTAATAAAAAAAAATTAAAGCAGTTTGTTTTTGGGAGCCATTATAAAAGGAGTAAACTAGAAACTGAATAACTTTCTCTAAGAAGTGTTGGTCTCAATTTAAAAATTGAAACCTCCTTCACATAATGTAGGTACCAACCAGCTGACCGAGTCAGTTTGTATGGGAGGTCAAAATATTAAAAATATGTGTTTCTTGGGGAAAGTTTTTCAATTTCATGGACTAGTGATAAATTAGTAAATAATATATTTGTAGCCGGTTCGACTATAAAACGTCAAAGCGAATCGACTCATATTATATTTCTTAAACTATAACATCATCTTCTTTGTCGAGTTGATGATGGTAACAGTTATGTTAATGTTAACCAATACCTACTTTCAATTTTTTGCAATTCAATTCAAATTTTTGCAATTTTTTACACCTTTATATCCTACGTGTCCTTAGATAATGGCCCTTTTACCTACTTCATTTGCGACTAGGAAGATACAACGGGACACAAAGTTTTCCTCTTATACCTTTTCCTCTTTCTGGGAGGTGTAATAACATTTGGTAGGGACAGAGAACTAATTACATAATCTTGAGAGTGTTACATTCACGGCTAATGCGGCACAGTGGTAGTGTCTTTAGGCAACAGGCTGACAACTTGTCACTATAGTGATACATGAATTATCTGAAAGGGCCCTCAATACTTGTCAGACGTGGCGATAACGACCGTGATTTTACAATAGTCAACTCTCTGTCTACCCTGCAAGGTATAAAGGCGTGATTTAGGTATGAAGGATACAAATGGACACGGAGTTTTCCTCTTAGATCTTTTTTCTGTTTCTGGGAGGTGTAATAACATTTGCTTTGGACAGAGAAGTAATTACGTAATTTTCTGAGTGTTACATTCACGACTAATGTGGCGCAGTGATAGTGCGATTGCCTGCGACGCATAGATTCCAGGTTCAATTTTCGGTGAGGTCTCTTTCTCTTTGTGTGGGACACTGAGTCGTCGAACGACTTAGTGTCAGAATTTTGCAACCGCCTCTACAAGTAGCAGGCTTCTGACATTGAATGACCACCGCCGTCTAAGTAATCATAGTCAGCAACTAGGACCTACGGCTTAGCGTGACATCCGAAACACGAAACCATCTTTCTTATCGGGTGGCTCAGCACGTTGGGGTAATCACAAAATTGATATTTATTATATTGATTTATGTGGATATAAAAATATTGGTTTATGACAAAGGATCATGTCAAATTTTGTTTGGACCCTCGTCCTGTTTCATATAAAAATATCCTGGACACAGCGCCATCTAGCCCCAAACTAAGCAAAGTTTGTACTAAGGGAACTAGATAGCTGATACTAATACATATATACTTTTTTTGTAAATAAATGCATATTATACATAGAAAACACCCAGACTCAACACAAATATTTGAAAATTGTCTTAACAAATATTTGTGTTCGGTGGGGATCGAACCCATGACCCTCGACGTAGAAGGCAGGCATACTATCCGCTATGCCATCGGCACAGTCAATATCAGTCTTGCGTTACACTTGTAGGCCTCTTATCAAAGCCAAAATTATGTGAAAAAGTTTAATTATTGCTCATATAAGCACTGGGAATTTTTATGAAACTTAGTAGTTTTGGAGTTATTAAAAGTTAAAGTTGGGCATCGAAAGAGACAAAAGTGCTGATGTTTGGCGCTAAAACAATAAGTTTTGGCGGATCGCACACTTGACGCACGACGGAGCGCTAAAATATTGCAGCGGTGTCAGATCCATACTAGAAACGAAACTCCCTATACTATAACCGCATTCGATGGACGACACTGCGATAGCGCTGCGTCGACAGCGGTTGAGCGGTTTTAGTATAAGGTATGGATCGGACAGACCGCTGCGATGTTTTAACGCTCCATCCTGCGTTAAGTGTGCGATCCGCCTTAGGTAAGCAGTTAAGTTTTTTAGATAGTATTGAGGGTTTGTTTATATATCTAATCAGTTTATGTATTCTATCTCTAATCACAACATACCCTCACACAGTCACATCAGAAGTGTAGCCTCTCATATGGACAGAGGTTCAATTAGCTCGAATATCAGCTATCATTCGGTCCAATTTGTAAATTGGATGTTTGCAATCGGTTGATACCAGACGGCAATTAGAGAGTAGCCATATTTGTGTATGTGTATGTATTTGATACACTCTGGTAGGCTTATGATATGTAGTAGAGAGACTTATCTCGAAAAGACTGCAGACGTGTCAAATTGTATGGGTTTTATGAAAACAAAGGAAAAATTTTGTCATAAGGCTGTAGAAAAAAATCAATGTCGCGGTGCGCATCATAAGTGGGTTGTATTATTAAACAAGTGAGTTGTATACGTAGTTCTTCATATAATAACTGGGCTGGTCAGAAACCATTAGATAACTTTTAAAATATTTCGGGAAAACTTACAGACATATCACGTCTTTATCCCTCATGATGTAGTGACAGGTGTCGAAAAATTTGTCCACGAAATTAAAGAAACAGACACACACACACAAATCACGCCTTTGTCCTTGGAGGACCGTAATATTACGGCCGTAATCGCCATATTTGACAAATGTTTGAGGGTAATTCATCACTATAGTGACAGGTTGTCAGCTTGTCGCCTAATATTGCAATAAACATGAAACCCTCGAGTCCCTTAGTCGGCTTCTACGACACCCACGGGAAAGAAATGGGATGATGCTATTTTAAGCCGGTATCACACGGCAACAACCTATGTTATTACTCTAAGTAAGTCATTTGAAGCGTTCAAAATTAACTTTTACGCTTCCTACTTATTCCTTCCCTAACATTATTCGATACTTTGACGAGATATCATTTTACTTTTATATTTTTGGCCCTGAAACACCCCTCGAATCATTTTAACGGAGCCAAAGGTCGAATTTAAGCTGCTTTGAAACCGATCGCAGAGATATAACTTAGCATTTTTACGTCTTTTTGATAAGTTCTCGGATGAGGAGTTAAAAAGTTTTCCTTCTTTAAGAATCTACAATCGCTTTATGCTCGTACTAAAACGGTGCGATATCATTGCATAATATTTTATAAATAATCCACACTAATATTATAAATGCGAAAGTAACTCTGTCTGTCTGTTACCTTTTCACGCCTAAACTACCCAGCCGATTTTGCTGAAATTTGGTATGTAGATAGTTTGCATTCATGAGAAGGACATAGGCATATTATTTGTTGGAAATTCAACCCCTAAAAGGGTTAAAAGGGATGGCAAAGTTTGTATGAGAAAAATATTTTTATTGCATATTTTTGCATGAAACTTTGAATTAATGCTTTTTAGTACAAATGATGAAACACGTATTTCAGGGTTTTTCGAAATTCACCCCCGTTGGGGGTTAAAAAGGGTGGCTAAGTTTGTATGGGAAATTTACTTCTATTGAAATATTTGGCGTGACACTGAAATAATGCTCTGCAATACAAATTATGAGCTACATGTCTAAGCGTTTTTTGAAAATCAACCCCTATGGGGGTTAACGGGGGTGGCACAATTTGCGTAGGAAAAATATTTAACAGTAATGGAAATGGAGTTGGTGCAGGAGATGGAGTGGGAGCAGGAGATGGAGAGAGAGCGGGAGATGGAGCGGCAGTGGGAGTGGGAGTGGGAGCGAGAGATGGAGCGGGAGCGGGAGATAGACCAGGGGAGAGAGCAGGAGATAGAGCGGAAGCAGTAGTGAAGGCAGGAACGGGAGTGGGTGATGGACCAACAGCGGGAGATGAAACGGAACAGGGAGATGGAGCGGCAGCGAAAGCGGGAGAGCGAACGGAAGAGAAAAGGAGCGGGAAGGGTGGCATTAGTGGGACCAGGAGAGGGAGACGCAGATAGAGCAGGAGATGGATTAGGAGAGGAAGATGGAGCAGGAGAGGGAGTGAGAGATGAAGCGGGGAAGGAAGTTTAACGTGTTCCAATGTTTTCAATATTCATCCCTTAAAATATGTAAGAAGTAGCATAGATCTTTGTATGTATGTGCAACAAATCACTCGAGACAGTAGGTACCCTAAAAGTACGCGAGCAAAGCCGCGGGTAACAGCTAGTATACTATTATAATTTATGTTTTATAAAATTTTATGAAACACTTACTTATATCTTCGTTTGTCTTGCTAGGTTTCATAAAATATGATATCAACCATCATCTACCTGCCCTTAAACCAATTCAGACATATTTGACTTTTTATTTATTTATATTAATAATTTATTACAAAAGTAATACATAATAACATTTTGTTGGAGCCGTTGAACTTATATGCCGTTCTTTGTACCATGTGATGCTGATTTGGAATAGCAGCACTCTACTTTACACCCGTGTGTATCGTAAGAGGCGACTAAGGGATAAATTCAGGGATCGGGCAGCAGGGTTCCCTATGAATATCTACAATAGTACACTGACTGCACTAAGCTTGCCCGTCTTGCAAACTGTGACAAATGCCCCCAAATGTGGAGGAGGCCCAAATCAAGCAGTGGAGTTTTGTGGTTGTTGTATTATTTTGTAGTTCTTTTTTTTTTAATTAGCCTGTTCAACGTCTTATTGTAGTTCTATGAACCTTTATTTTTTTTTAATCATCGCTCTTTTATCTATACTTTCTATTATGTACCTAATAAGGTATTTAAAATATAAAGTAGATACGAGAAAATCTAAATACCCTGATCGAAAATATCACGTGCCCTAAGTTAAATTTATATTGGCTTAAACTGATACAGTTCAAGAGTCACGTACCAAGATAACTACGCTACATAAAGATACATCTAAATGTTCTGTCTCTCTCTATTTTGTATCTCGACTACAAAGCCAACAGGAAAAAAAGGTTTTTAACACTAAAATAGACAACACAATGTTAATTTAATATAGTACTAAAACAATTTAATAAATAAAATTTATACAAAAATGTATTTAGTACTAGTATTTTTTTTTAACTTTCTTTAACAAAAAAATAAACAAAGCAATGATAATTATAATGAAAGACCCGATTTAATGCTTAAAACTAAAAAAATAATCACGTATGACGTTGACTTTAAGTCAACTTAAATTCTTCCGTAATACTTTTAAAAACAGTATGATCCTTTTTTTGTGGGCAGTCGTGTAAAAGGCTAAAAAGAATCCTGAACAATTTAATAAACATAAATTTTATATAGAAACCTACTGTTATGAGACTTTGTATAAGATAAACCAGCTGCTTACCATTTTTTACCGCGCCCGATGATCAATCAAAAACACTTATAAATCAATTAGGTACAAGAATAAAACTTTTAGCAATACATCAAAGGCTTTTTTAGGCATTGCAAAGTGAAATTCGTTGTTATTCCTTTTTTCTCAGTGGTAACTTTCTTTTCTAGAGAAAGATTTTAAAAATTTTTACTTTCTTAATATTCTTAATCTTACTTCTAGAAATAAAACATTGGTCGAATTTATTTTAAAACTAAAAACTACAAGAACCAAGATAAAAACTAAAAACAAAATGGTTACAAAAAATATGGTCTTTCTAGTTACCTATTTAGTACAAAGTTGATTAATATTATTGAAAAACTAAATTACTATTCACTCTTATTAGAAAAATATTTACAAAGTTTACCCGAACCATTTCACGTTAAAAAAAATGGTGCCTGAAAATCGCTTTTCACGACTAGAGCAATATATTTCAGGTTTAAAACCACTCAAAAACATCGTAGAGCTTTACTAGCCAGCTCGTAGCCCGTAGCTCGTAGCAATGTGCTACGGCGTGGCTGGGTCACGTAGCGAACTCTGTTATCCTAACCAGTAAACCCTTTTACTGCGGAGAGACATTTTTACTGCAATGTCGCAAATAAAGTTCAGCTTGCAACTTAACCCTATTTGGGGTTTTATCGGACTCAAAATGTTGCACGAATGTTTGGTTTCGAGTTGATATAGTTAAATCTACTTAATTTAAAATTAAAAAAAATATATAATTACTTTGTGTCTATGATAAGACATTATTGTGACGGCATTTACGACATCGACGTCAATAGTTTTTGGATCTTGTGTCATAAAACTACCATAAAAAAATTGATAAGAAGTTTCATTTACGATTGCTTCTTACTAGAAAAAAATATAATTTTGAAATTATCGTAATGTTTTCTCAGGGAAAACCCATATGACACTCAGCATGCTGTACAGATTCTTCTCAATGGAACACCCAAAAAATTTTTTGTTATTTCGCAAGTGGCCCCATAGTAAAAGTTGTTCAGAATCATGAGAAGAAACACCCTACAAAGTGTGTGTACTGACTAAAAAATAACCATGTATACATACAGAGACATAGACTCATACAGAGGGAACATAGACTCAAAAAACATTACACTCCTTATTTTGGTAAAGTACAAAAATAGCGGCTTAGTAAAAGTAGTAGTTCTTCAGTTTCGAATAAAAAGTCGATCATCCACAAACTAATTTAATAAAACGAAGCTCCCTCGCGAAAGGGAGATTATCGCTCGACCGAGTGCAAAGTTCAAACTTGGATGGAACTGAGTGCTAAGTTCTTTTGGAAGCGCACGGTGGAGTGCACGCCAAGTTTGTATGTTTACTTTGGGTGGAGATAGAAGGAACGGCGCAAAGTCTCTCGTGTGGTTACTCGACTAAAGCAAAACTGGAAAGCTTTTTGGATATTTTGGTAAATTACATAAAATATACTGATGATTAGTTATAAAAAGTCTTTTTCATCATTCTCTTTGCCTTTATACCGTTTCTCTTGAAACTTCAATAGAAAGTCGTGTGAAAACTCGAAAATGCTGTTATGATACAAAGTAAAGAAGTGGTATATACGTACATACCTGCTTTCAAGTGCACATAAATCCACAAAATGTTTTGCGTTATATTTACAACAAAGTTATATCAACTACAAAGGTGTGAATTATTCCATTTTGTAACAAAAAAAACACATTATATTTTGTATCGTTGTCTAAACATCTGCATTTCAAATTAGTCTTGGCCATCCTTTTACCGTTTTCATTTGATTGTATCTGATTTTAACCACGTTCAGTTGAATCTTTCATCGCTGTCCTTCAACTTTCCTGAAACGTAAATAACCTGGTGAGAACTGAATTTCTGAAAATAGAATATTTCAAAGCGAGGGCGTGTACTCGGAAATTACATAATTACAAGCGACGGGTCCCATTCAAGAGCTGTAAACATCGTGTTGAATTCGAACTGTATTTGAAATGTACTCTGTTAACTGGAGTAAGGAGAGATCTGAAAACTGGAGTAAGCTGTTCAATAAACAGTCATTTCCAAAGTGCTGTGTAATGCCGGCTTAGAAAAGCACCACTTCATTCCCTTTTTTCCTTTTTCCTACAATCAAGGGATTCATCAAACTGACAATCTGTCACAATGTTTCTGAAACAGTCCTAAAATATTTGTCAGACATTGGACAGCGATCCTATTTTAACAGACGGTAACGTAGTGCCTACCCTGCAACGGAAAGGGCGCAATATGTGTAAGTGTGTATTAATAAATATACAAGTTCCAAAGTAATATTGAAAAATATATTATGATTTTGTGTTTCGTCAAAAATCGGATTGTAAGACTAATGCATTTTAACATGAACGTACATCGTAAAAACAGAGAAACAAAAACAAACAAAAACAGGTTTCTCATCACCACAAACATTTTGATTTTCTTGCTAATTGCCTTCAAAACGTATTTTATGGTGTTTGTAAACTTGATTTACTTTTCATCCCTTACTTAGGGAATTGAGAAAAAATACTTCAATTGCCAATACATTCCTACCTTTTTTTCAATTCGTACTCAATGTTAATATTGCATTTTCACCGCATTACAAGCAGAAGGCCGAGCCAATGTGGCATGGCACAACAAAACCAACAATATTGACAAAGTTTTTATCTTGTTGCACAACTTGTGCGGATGGGTATAATACAGAGCGTGTTTTTATTTCTAGCAGCAATAAACCGGTAGGTTTACAAGAGACAGGCTTAAGAAAGAAAGGCTTAGAAGAAGTTATTTGGATCAATAATGGTGAAAATAGCGGCCACGTGTTGTATAGGGAATCATACAAGTCAGAGAAAGAGAAGACGGCAGAAGTCAAAACGAGGGGATAAAAAGCCTGTGAATAGGTGCATAATCAATCGTGCTCTTTTCTTGGAAGAAGTAATGTTGGATTTTGATGAGCATAGATTTTCTTTTTTCAGATATGGTTGAGAAATGTAAAAATAAAATGTTTTCAACTTTTACTAAATTTTAATACAGCTGCTTTCAGTCACTAAACTACACAATTATTATGTTTTCTTAGTACATAATTAATTATTTAGTACAAAGCACCCTGTACATTGCCCAGCGTTGTATTGGCCGCATTGTCACCACAAGCGCCTGCGGTTAGTACACGTCGTGACACGTCCGCATACGTTGGCGCACGTTGCTTGTCGTACATATTCATATGTTGTACAATCACATATGTTGTTTGTGAACGTCGGCTGCATGTGCCGCTTTGTTTCACCACTGGCATTTGACCGCAGGTTCAATTTGGCTTTCGCTACATTTACACAGAGATCACGCTTTTAGCTCTTGCGGTGTAGGCAGTTTAAGGCCGTAAAACGATCTTTTGCTATAGCGGGCAAATATTTGTTCGTCATATATCAGATTTGTTTTGGTATGATATTAGTGTCTGGTTGGACACTGGTGATATTGAAATAGAATGAGGTGATGGTATTCTAAACCAGTATCACACGACACTTTGACATCTCAAATGGACATCTTTTAACAAAGCGACAACCGCAAGGGGTACTTTTACTATAGTTTTATGAATAGGGGTGTTCCCTGTGACCTCAATGTATATAACTCTATTGAAAATAACGGTTGAGTAGTTATGAATTGTACAAATGAATCGCACGTACGACACAACATTTTGCAGCTTCAAAGGACACCTAGCGAATGGCTTCGATGAAATTTCATTACACCTTTTATCAAAAACCGGATGCGGCAAAACTTCGCAGTAACACGCGGTACGATATTTCCCTAATGGATGGTAATATCAGGGCGACAACCTCAAGGGTTACCTACTTTTATTATGATTTTGTGAATAGGGTTGGCCCCAGCGACCTTAGCCGAAGTAGATCTATTGAAACTAATCATTAAGGGTAAAGGGTATTTCAAGTATCAGGTAATTTAGGCAAGTGGCACTGAATATTAACGATGAGTAAAGACGATGTCAGAAACCTACTTGTAAAAGGCGGTTGAAAAATTATGACACTAGAGTTCATTGGATCTTTGGACGACTCGATGTTCCAAACAAAAATAGAGAGAGTAAACATGGTGTGGGAATAGAATAGTATCGCCCTATTCCGTATATAATATAGGGTATCGTTAAAGGAGACTAAGATTAAACTTACTATTACTAATACGCTTACTAATCCACCTGCCAAGGTTTTGTAAGGTTTTTAAATAAATGAAAAAAAAGCCTGGCGACCTAGTACTCCCCAATAGATTTTTTCAAGTGTACATATTTACCGCAGAGCTAAACTAAAAAAAGATTATTTCCAAGGAAATGTGTTTTGACTACTTGAGTATTAATATAACTCATATGTCAATCAACCAACGCAACGCCATCTGGTGTGACATCATAAACTAACTCGAGATATGTCGTATAAAGGAGCTTAGAAAAGTCCCACTTTGCAATAGAAGGACGTCCATTACCAACAGTAGTAGGCTGACAGTAACGCGTTTTCTACTAGGTTTTTAAAATTGTTAAATGACTAATCCATATATACATAAATACATACACATATTGAGGTACATAATTCATACACATTTCTCGCGACAAATATTGAGAACTGTTTGAGATAATTCATGTATCACTATAGTGATAGGTTGTCAGCCTGTCGCCTAAAAGTTGTATGTAATACACCTGAAACCCTAAGTTCCTTAGTCGGCTTTTACGACACCCACGGGTAAGAAATGGAGTGATGCTATTCTAAGCCGGCATCACACGGCTAATCCATTTATCTAGTAATAATACCTATTGACATTTTATAAGTATTATTTTTAATTCTATTTGGAAATAAAGACATTTTGATTTGATTGATTTGATTTGACAGTCTTATGAAATAAAATATATTCTACATAGTCTGCCCATTTACTTTGAATGAAAATCCAATAATAATCGGCCGATTTGTAAAACCTTCGAAATGCGAAACACGTTTTTCCATCTTCATTCATACCGTAACCTATCAATAAATAAGTGGGTTACTAAATCCAATTCAAAAGGTATCTACAAAAATAAAGAAACATCGAGAAGATGTGAAAATAAAATATTTAAAGGATTTTTACAAGTAGAGCTATCTATCCTTTTCAGAATAGCGTTACCTTATTTTTCCCGCGGGTGTCGTATGAGGCGACTAAGGGACTTGAGAGTTCCATGCATATTACAATTTTAGGAAACAGGCTGACAACGTGTAAATTGATAGTAACCTAGGTTTTATCCTCTTTATATTGATACAAGATTTTTCTGTAACGGGCCTTAATTTTGACGTGCCAACGTCTTAAAACTTTGACACGTTCAACTATCGTCAGTAAACCTGCTTTACAGACAACCGTTTTCTATCTGGGTTGGCAATAGTGATAGTTGTATGCTATTTTTAACCCGCCAAGGATAAAGATATATGTATCCTCAGATTATTATCTTAGAAATTCGGTATCGATAAAGTCCTGCTCAAGCCAGTTTGCACTTTTGGTTCGTTTTTATTCCGCGCGCGTAAGACTTCCATAGGCAGTTTGAGAGTCTAACTAACAGGACGTGAGAAAATTAGTCGATAAATGAGATCTAAAGATACTTTTCTCACATTGAGGTAAAAGAAAATACTAATATTATTGAAAAAAGAAATCAGAAGTATTGTTAAACTTGACGTTTTCCTCCATTGTGATTAAATAGAACTCTCCTAAATACTCGTTCTAATTTGTTTTAGCGAACCCATTTCCATAGAATGGTTGTTAGATGTACAGCATTTTTTTAGATAATCTAATCTACGATATCTGGCTTACGCACTACCTTCAAATCAAATAATTTGAACCCCGTACACCTTTGATTACAAGGACCTCTTCATTACGTTGGTTTACGTATAAGTGATACGGATCCCTTTAGTAAATTAATATACACCCTTATCTCCTACTACAATGAACAATGCGACGCTGTGGTAGTGCGACTACCTACGAAGCAAAGGTGCCGGGTTCGATTTTTTTTAGGGGCTCATAATGTTCATAACTGTCATGCTGTTCCAAGTCTAGTTAGGACATTTTAGGATGAAACACCTGATTGTTTTGTGCTGCCTCTTAGACGGCGATCGTTATACACCTTCTACTTCTAAGCCTTCTACTTATAGTACGCACTTGAAAACACCAAAGTTTATCTGGGCCCCAAGTCTGCTCTTTTTTGTCATTGTAACGCCATCGAAATTCAATGTCACTCCATTGCCATTGTGATTTTCTATACTTCAAACTGTTAGCAGACTACGAAACTAGTAAAATCATCCAGTTGAGATCCAATGGACATCCAACTGAAACGATTTTCATAGAGCAGACTTAAGAAAAAGGCAACACTTACCGATTCTCGCAATTGATATTCAATTGACAGGCATTGGATTTTTGTTAACAGTTTTTTATGGGCGCTCAGACATGCGATTGACGAAAATAGATTAATAATCGATAACTCTCTGGGAGCCTTCAGACACGTTTTTTAAAGATAAGCTTTAGCTCGTGTGTGTAAAACACACAAGATTCACACTTCTCTTACGGGGTAGATAGAGAATCAGCACGTAATGGCATTGCCTGGAGAAAGAAAGCTTTTTTGTTTTGTATGTTTTCCTTGACTTCCCTGCACGACGTGACCATTATTTTCCCCTTTATTTGCTCTTAGTCTTCCTCCCCCTCTTTTTCACAATCTTGCTTTTTGTGAGAGCGAGAAAACAGCCTTAAAATTCTTACCACTACTTTGCTACCGCCATGTCTTACAAATATTTGAATGAAATTTCAGAAAAAACAATTAATTTTCGGTCCAAAGAAAAATTTAAGTCAGAATTGGATCCACGGTTGGTATGCAAACCTACATATCCCAAGAAAATTATATAAGCACTATTTATAACCTTCATATTCACAGCTTCAACAGTAGACACTTTTTCAATTAACCTGTTCAAACTTTTATAATTAGCTTCAAAGTTTAAATTGCTGTATTAATACTTCACCGCTCTGTCTGTCAACACACAAGGTTGTAGAAGTTCACACGTCATAAATAGAATTAAGTATTTACAAATATTTAAAGGGTGTGTTCTACTCATAAAACTGAACACCTTTCGTTAAATGAAACAAAAACTACTCATAACTGAAAATATTTTAATAAATAAATTGAACCTCCTATTCAAAACGTACCAGCCGCCCGAGTGACTTTGTACCTAATATAATAATATGTCCTTTTTGGTACATTCAATCAGACTACGAAATGAACAACTTTTCCCAAAAATATAGTTCAGGAAACTTCATATTTTTTATTTCCATGATATAGGCCTTTGTCCAGGAGTGGGACGATGTTGGCTAATTAAGATAAGGCAGTAGTAAAGTCAGTTCATCGTGATTTTTAATTTGATTTTTTGACATTTTGTGAGGTAAGTTCTTAGGGGTATGGCTTTCTGTTTTATTGTATCCACCATATTAGTATTCGAAAGCAGTCAAGATGATATTTTGCTAAGCAGTACGCAATCTAAAAAGTTTGCACCTACACATGAGAAAGGACATATTTTAGTATGGGTACAAGTCGTTGGACGACCCGATGTTCCACACGAAGAGAGAGACATGGGTCCAAGTCTGAAATTGGGCCAAAATTGAGCAGTTCCGCTAAAAATAAATTGACGAACTGATAGTTCTGTGTCAAAAACGAAGACCAATACTATGGGGCACATATGTACCACCCTATAATATGGGGTACATATTATTCATAGTCAAGTGTAACATCTACTTATTTTGCGTACCAAGAGGTACTGAATAAAAATAACTCTAGATTTAATCTCTGTAGAATTCAGTAAGGTTTCGCGTGTAGTTTTCTAATGATCTTTGACGTACCTCCCTACTCTATTTACGTGAGATGTATTAGTTTATAAAAACAACTTTTCTCTAGCTTCTTTTGAACATCAAAAAGTATTCATTACTCTTTGTCTAGAAAAATTTAATATTTGTAAATTTTAGTTATTGCCAACTATAGAGATAAAAGAAAATTTACACTATACAAATCACGCCTATATCCCTGGAGGGGTAGGCAGAGCGTCAACGACTGTAATGTTACGGTCGTTATCGCCACGTTTGACAAATGTTTGAGGGTCGTTTCAGATAAGCAGACGTATCACTATAGTGACAGGTTGTCAGCCTGTCGCCTAAAATTGCAATACACATGAAACACTCGAGTCCCTTAGTCGGCTTCTACGACACCCACGGGAAAGAAATGGGGTGATGCTATTCTAAGCCGGCATCACACAGCATAAGATAATTTAAAACAGCTGTTTTACATATTTGATGGTATTTATTTTATTGTATCAAAGATATATTATTTAGCTTTATACAATCAGTGCTTTGTAATAATATCTGATTTGTTTTCTTAGTAATTGTTTACGTCGTTCCATCAGTCATTCATTCTTTTTTTTTTTCATATAATTACATTAGGTCAAAAACTGCCTACGAGTCTTGTTAATGTTAAGAAAGTTTAATAATTCCCTAACTTTTTAAATTTTAACTCAGAAGAACGGGTCAATTTGCCCATTATTAATATTTTATGAGTTAACTTGAAATAGTAATTTACCCTTTGAAACTAATTAGGCGATTCGCACACTCAACGCACAACGGACCGCTAAAATATCACAGCGGTCTGTCAGACCCATACTAGAAATGTCAATCCTCATACTAAAGCCGCGCTCGACTGACGACACTGCGATAGCGCTGCGTCGAGTGCGGTTGAGCGGTTTTAGTATGGGGATTGACATTTCCAGTGAGGATCTGACAGACTGCTGCGATATTTAAGCGCTCCGTCGTATGTTAAAAGTGCGATCAGCCTTGAGCGCAAGAGATTATACATTTTTTGAAGCTTTGTAGCTGCATTTTCAAGCTAGGATTTTTATTTTTCAAATGCCAAGTGCTCGTGTCATACTTTATACAAAATATGTAAATCCATTCCCACATCATTATTTTCCTTGCCTTATCCCGTTCTCTGCAGGGGTATCCAATCCCACATACCATAATAAATTCACAATTACCTATAATATGCTTTACATGAACAAATTTGAGTAGTAGCAAGTGTGATACGAATGGTTCTATCGGTCATTGTGGATTTCCGTGCACGATTTCAGAAATACTAAATGTTTCAGCAAAAAATTGAGCTCCTGTATTCTGCTGTCTGAAAATTTGCTATTCATATGTAGGTTTATTACAAATTCAGATATATGGCGCCTGTTGGCGATCTGAAGGGAATAAGGGAGTACTATTCAATCCAATCTGAATACGTAACTAAACATTAAATATTTCTAGATAATCTTGCAATTTAAAAACCTGCAGCGTTTTTGCTAGTTTCCAATAGAAATAATGTGCCTACATTTACTAAATTTACTCTCTATTTCAGGCTTCTCATCATAAAATGATGAAAGCTAGTCATTAAAGAAAATATGCAAAATGGACAGAACATTACTGAACATGACGATATTATCATTATAGTTGTGACCATTGTCTGTGACAAATCTAAGTATTATCTTTTTTGAACCCATATTTTTCAGAAAGTGATAGCGCTTTTTTTAGCATAATACATTAGACGGTGAGTCAGAATAAAATTTCTTCCCACACTGATATTTTAAAGGTAAAGGCTTTATTTTTTTGCCTGTATGTAAACTAAATAGTCCGACACTGTAGGTAACCCTGGCTTACTCTGATTTCTTTCACCACTGTAAAGCCACAATATCCCTGAGTAACAAAAAGTACATTTTTACTGGAAAACTATTAAAGAGAGTTAAACCGCCGAGCTGGCTAATAGTAGGCATTGAACAATATTTCTACTCTCTTTTGATTGAAAAGCCTACCATTTTATCGCTTCTCTTCAAGAGATTCTGTAATATTCCGATAAGTCTCCGTCCGAATTTAATTCTATTTACGAGTAAACTCGTATTTTCACAGTCTCGATCGTTCTCTGGGATTTATTCAAATTATGTTTATATTGATCACACTCGGTTCTCTTAACTGTGACATTTCAATAATGTAGGAAAAATACAAGGGGTTTTGTAGCATTTTCATGCCTCTGGTTGTCTTTCTACTCATTTTTAGCTATATTGCTAAATATTTACAATATTTTTCTTGTTTTCATTCTGATTTGTTTACTTTGTTGACGATATATGTAAGCTATATGGTCATTGAATAATTTTTTTTCTTATTCTTATTCTTATAATGTCAACCTTTCAACTATGACGGCTAATCTATAGAGCCGCGTAGTTCCTTACTAAAAAGTTATCATACTTTATTCTACGTCTTTCTAATTTCTGATCTCCTGGTACTTGAATCTAAAATTCATAACGCACTAGCACTCTCCCTCTCCCTCTGGACCGGAGGAAACGAGACCTCAGCATCCTCCGAGCTGCCGAAGCGTCTTTGCTGTCCACGCAAGCCACTTCATCATCACAACCAGCCTCCATGGATAGCGCATCAACTGGTAGTCGACTGACCTGGCCACTGACAAGTCCCAGACTTTGAAATTCGAACATGAAGAGGACGACAATCACCGAAGGTTCTCGAAGCTAGAAACATGACGATCGAAATGAAGAGCGCCGAGCGAGCATATATAAGCCGCGTCAAGCTGATGACACGCCAGTTTTTCCCTGGGCAAGTCTTGACTTTGAAGAAGCAAATAAGTGAAATAAACTAAGTAAAACTATAAGAAGCTACAAAGTCTTGAAGTCAACGTCTCTGCAAGTCCTTATACACATCCGTCGCGCCCGTTCTGCCCACGGAGCTACGGGGACTCCAACAACTTCGTCGAGCAGCCCGCTTTGCCACCGAAGACCGAGATAAATATACGTTGTGCGTGAGTGCTAACAAGTGTGCGTGAGTGCGTCCCTCTTTCGGCATTCGTAGGTACTGGGAGATTGGTTATCTTAAATAAACTCTTGTACTTTACTCCCTCCTCTTTTCTTGCCGCGGCCCCATACTACTTACGTGGGGCACAAGGCTTGTTAGGGCGCCTACAGACAGGACACTCTACACTATGGCTACACACACCTTACACACCCACGCCCTCCGGGGTCACAGGCACTCGTGTAGCGAGACCACTCCACAATAACATAGCTGCTAAATATTCACCTGCGGTTACCTCGGTTCCCTGAGTGCCGGTGCCTCTCGGAATCTAGGTAATACGACAACTTTATGCTAGAGATCTGTGTGCACAGCAGTGATGTGTATATATTCGTGGAGATGCTACAATATACAATCTCGGCGAGTATATATATGACGTAAAAGAGTATGAGATGATATATAGTATAGTCATTCCGTATCTAAAATATAAGCTGCTAATATAAGTTGCTATTTTTTAAGACTGTTGCGTTATTCAGCAATAATTATTACTTTTTTCAGTGCAGTTACATTACCTAATTGAACGTGCATCATCATTTTTATCCGGCTTGTTGGTAACGATCTGAAGAAAATTGAAACCTTAAAACAGAATTGTGAGTTGCGCGGTACAGAAGAGGCCTATACCCTGAAGTGGGTGGATGTGGGCTGCTGACGATGACGACAGTTTGTACAAAAAATACTCCCAGCATATCTACTGCTGCACATGAGCCTGTTGGGCAATGCAAGGTGTTGTACTTACAGGGAACACTGCTGCCCTTTCCTAGGATTCATCCCGTTGCCTCTTACGATAGTTTTGATGCTATTCTAAGCCGGCACTATAAGGGCTAAATATTAATATGTATAGATAGACATATATGTTTATTAAACCTCCCAGGGCAAAATTCACTATTCCAAAAATTCAGCTAACGTTAATGAATAATATTCCGGAGGTTGATGGCAATTACAAGCCGGGGACATGATTAAACGGAGGCGGACGACATGGCGAGTGTTAGAGTGGACATACTATCTTATTTTGTCAGGTATCAATGAACAAATTTATAAATGTCAATGTGCAGATGAAACGCTTTCTATAATAATTTTTAATGTGCAATAAAGTGTTTTTACTTTACTTTCCTACTTACAGTTACGCGTTTAAGATAATATTTGCGATTTCCCTAAGTAGGTAGGTACTAGGTATAATCCAGTCATGGTTTCCTTGCAAGGAAAAAGATTTCACGTTTCTAATATTCACGACTGACCTGTTCTGCAGTTGAGTTTTAATCCTAAACGATTTACACGAAAATCCTAAACGATTTCGTAGTGATCGCAAATTGGGTCTATCGAATTACAAGATGACCTCAAGGCTCAATTCCTCAATCAAAGAAAACCAATTTGTTCCTTATTTTAGGAACGTACCCGAAATTGAAATCAATCACAGGGCCATTCATGTAGAATAAGCACAACATGGAAACCACATTGAAATAAAAATCAGTGAATTATGCTATACGGCATTAGAATCAGTTTTTTTATCACCGTATTTCTTTCCCGTGGGTGTCGTAAGATACGACTAAGGGACTCGAGGGTTTCATGTGTATTGCAATTCTAGGCGACAGGCTGACAACCTGTCTCTCTAGTGACCGTTATTTTACGGTCGTTAACGCTCTGCCTACCCCGTGAGGGTTGAAGTGTGATTTGTGTGTGTGTGTGTGTGTGTGTTATTTGCGAAAACTGTTCGTACCACGTTATGTTCTAAAAGTTCATTCGCATACCCTTTACAGATATTATGAAGAAAACTGTTTCTAGAATACGTCTTTTAGTTGCTTTGCGAGAGGAATCCGATGGCGATTAATAGCTTGTGAGTTTTGTGTTTAAGGTAGGTAAGATGGTGTCTACAATTGTCTATGGTTCTCTACACTTGTAGACTTATCTCGAAGACGAAGGGCGTAGAGATAGACCGCGAGAATCCGAAGTCACGCTGCGTATCATAACGCCTCTACAGAATTTTTGTTACTGATGTACGTAACTTTAAGTAAGAAAATAAAGTTTCTACTTTCATATCTGATCAAATCGTATCGTAAGTAGTACTAGACCATCAAACCCACTGGATTACAAGGACATGATAGATGTGTCTAATACATCTTCCAAAGCAGGAAAAATTAGGCTTAACTTTGCTGGTAGCGACCAAATAGGTGTAGTTACAGAAATGTTGGGACTATTTGTTGGGTGAAACGGTGTAAGTGGTGCTTTATGAGAATCGTTCGTTAAAAGCGGAAAAAGGGTATGTATGAGCAATGTAAGGGACAGTGCGCACTAGCGCCGTCTTTTGTTTTCAGTTTCAGTTGAAAATAGATTGTGTTGAGATTGAAGTAAAGTCTATTTTCGTTCATATTATGGAACAACTCGGGCTTTTGAGCGGTTCTGTGATCAAGCTATTAAATAATAGGGTTATTTTAAATTAAGCCGTGTGATGCCGGCTTAGAATAGCATCACCCCAATTCTTCCCGCGGGTGTTGTAAGAGGCAACTAAGGGAATTGAGGGTATCACGTGTATTACAACTTCAGGCGACAGGCTGACAACCTGTCACTACAGTGATACACGAATCATCTGAAAAAGTCCTCAATACTTTGTCAAACATGGCGATAATGACCGTAATTTTACGATTGTTAACGCTCTGCCTACCCCGTGAGGGATAAGGCGTGATTTGTGTGTGTGTTATTTTAAATTAAGTACTTAAAAAGCAATAAATAAATGAAATTAAATTAAATAATTTCGCTTCACGCGTGAAAATTGAAAAAAATCTTCCAGTAAACGCTAAAATATGAAAATATAAATATTAGGCCTCTGATCTCATATTATTCCTACGTGAAAACCATTAGCAGTCTCTGCAACCGCTGGGCGGGCCTCTAGTGAACAATAAAAGCAATTTTTTCTAACAAAAGTTATAGTCTCCTATAAAAGCATAATAATAATATCATGACCAGAATACCAAAAACGGATGGTTGATGTAATACCCGTGTCACCTCACCTGTGATTGATCTGACTACCCCTCCCGGCGACCGTTATCGCTCAGTCGTAATGCTATTCTAACCTAAGGTAGGTATAACTATCGGTGTTACATAGTACAAAAAAAGTTAGATGCGCGTTCAGATTTTGTTTAATAAATTTTTCCTTGCGATCCAGTTTTGACAAACGGCAACATTGAGTACTTTCTTTTTAAGCTTCCATCCACACCCATAGGGTAAAAACGGAAACCCTATGACTTGACTTCATTGTATGTCTTTCTGTCAATCACCTTTTTTTTAAGAAAAAGTTTTCAATAGAGATACTAGTCGGGTCATTTGTCGATTCGGTTTTCCACACAAATAAATGAGATACCTACATAGAGAGTTTGTGTGATCAACAGTCTCCAATATGACATCTTCGACTTTCATAATATTTTGGGCAGTTTCTGTCAAATTATTGTCCCAGAGGACAACTTGTATATCTAGCTACCATATTCATTTTCAAAGTTAAATTCTAGTTAATAAAACACTCTTTTTTACTTTTTTTAAAATTTGGTTTTGTTACTTCATTCTCAGGCAACCTAAAGAGATTTACTATTATAGAGTTCCATCAAGAAATCACAACACAAAATGTAAATAATAACATTTTAAAACTTTGTACACTGTTATTTGTAATGCCTAATATTTGTACAAAATCGTGACTGACGTAGCGATCAAAATGTCGGAGAGATTTTAATCCGGGATTTATTGAATTCCCCTTTTACACGTTGATCCCATAATACTGTAATTAGAGGATGGAAACCGGGTTTTCAGAAAATTGACATCCCAGAATTGTCATTTCTTCCGATATTTCAATACCAATTTTCAAAATGTCTAAATTGTTAAAGAATAACATATTTCTGTAAATTTCTACTATTTTACAGTTTAATTAATCAATATGAGCAGAAATGGATGTGCTTACAGCTAACTGCTGGTTTTAGGGGGTAGTTTTTAACTTACCCCTAGTCAAAAATGGGTGTTCTTAAATATTTCATTCACAGATAAAATATAAGTAAGTATTGCAATAACAAGTATTAAAGAGTTCATGTTATGTTAATAAATTATTATTCATTTTATGTTATAAAGTCATAAATAATTCGTTCGATGACTCGGTGTCCCACTCGAAAAAGAAGAAGATTATTGTCATCAAAGCATAACCTTTTAATAAAATAAACTTCCTTACTTACCGTTTCTGTATATATTTTGTCACATACCTGAATGACGAAGTATCTTTTTATCCTTTCATGAAGTTGGAAAAGATAGTTTTTTTTTAATTATAATATTTTTTAATATTTAATATATTTTTTCAAAAACCGGTATACCGGAATAAGAACCGGTATTCTAGAATTGAGATCGAAGCCAAATATCGAACTCATAACCGGTTTTGAGAACCTTAGAACCTTCTGTTACATGTTGAGCCTATAATACTGTAATGCGATAGGATTACAACATTACTCGATGAGAGTTCGGCGATTATAAAGTTGACTGATCTTTGAGATCAATGTGATTAGACAAAACGATCCGTTTGCGTCTTTTTTTGGAACGTTTCTTTTACCCATGATTGAGTAAAATATATTTTTAAGAGGATTGTTTGGTTAGAAAATAATATGTAATCTTATTGTTTACGCTACTTGCAGCCCACCCAGGAGTTGAATTTCTGAAAAGTCGTAATTTGATTCCATGCTCGGAAGTCCGCAACGACTGGTTTAACCACGCATATTTAAATTACCACTCACTTTTTTACTCGAGATTTCAGAATTGAAGCCCAAATAGGCTGTATTTGATGCTAACCATTTTCCTGTTAGAAAAAAACATCTTGTTCCTTTGTGCATGTCAACAATGAGTCCTACTAATCTTTTCAAACAGGAAATTGAATACCGGACATGTAAACAAATCCTCTTCAGAAACTTCAGCCCAACAAAGTTGAACGTTTAACATAAAGAACTTTTAGTAAACACCAGGTGAATAATTACCAAACAGATTTGAACCCTCTTCCCAGTGAATAGAGACTCATATTAATTGCAGCTCTATTGTTTTGTCTCAATAATAAAAACAAATGAACGAGAAAGTTTTTTAATCCCTTTACGTTGGGTCTGTTCTACAGAATTAGGGGTGGCGATTGAGTTTTTAATTTATTTTGATTACTTTGTGTTTAAACTTATTGTTTTTTAAGATACTTAAGAAAATTACAAACTGATTAATTAATACTTACACTCAAGTTTATTCTTACATGTCACATATCCACCCTTCAACTTAAACAATTCGGGTAGTAGAAAGTACAATACGAGCGATTAGACCAATCTGTACGCATAATCGGATTACACGGCTTCATGTCATCTTTATAAGAGCAGCGAAAGGTTTTTCAAAGGGCTTTTAAACAATTGAGCCTGATTAGCTTTGTTTTAAATTTGTTTAACAAATTTAGGACAACATCAACACAAGGAACTGAAAGTAAATATTTATTGTGGAAGTTTAAATTTAATTACAATGGCTGGTCTGTAAAATAACGCCCTTACCACTTATGGGAGTGACAGAGTGTTAAAAGCTGTAAAAATGGCCGCTTTTGCCACGTCCGACAAATACTTGAGGGTCGTTACAGAAAAAATAAGTAGTGACAGGTTTTCAGCTAATCAATTCACATACACCTTACGCCTTGGACATTAGAAAAAGTTCTAAAGTAGGTATAGTGTCGTACGAGCGTTAAGACCAATCGCCGGAGACTGCTGTGCGAGATTTCAAAAAGCACTCTTCAGAAATGGAATTTCTAAGGTGGAATAGAAAGAAAAAAACTCATAAAATTGCATTTATTTTAAACATTTGAATTCATGGAGTTGACTGAAACAGTCCTTTGCTTGCCATTTCCTCAAACTCTTGTTCAGCGTCGTAGTTTGCGTAAAATTGTTCATATCTGAAAATACAAGGAAAACAAACGTATTAAACAAAATTATTTATGAAAAGATCGAGTGGGAACCACTTTCTACAGATATTTTGTTCATGTAGGTAGATAATATAAATATTATTTAGTGTAATTTTTATAAAAAATTAGATAGCGGTTTTTACAATTTATTGGTATGATGATGTGGTAATTTTATTTTCTGAAAGGCTTAAACAAAATTGATTTTTGAGTATACTCATTCTCAATCACATAGGTATTTACATAAAATCATACTTCCAAGATCACTCCTACTAAAAGGTACATATTTTTTAATCTCTCCCGATTGTCCGTAAGTAAGAAGGTTCCGTGTTTCGGATGGCACGTTAAGCCGTAGGTCCCGGTTGCTGTCTATGATCACTTAGACGGCGGTCGTTACCGGCGGTCGTTACACAACCATGTCAGAAGCCTGCTACTTGTAGAAGGCGGTTGAAAAATTCTGACACTAGGGTTCATCGGGTCGATGGACGACTTGGTGTCCCACACGAAAAAAAAATCTCATGAGAAGCTCCAATTTTGTAAATTATTGACAATTACACTCTGGATCGACGATGAAGGCTTTTCGATACAAAGTATAAAAGGAAGTCGCTATTTTTCTGACTTTCTATCGTAGACACTGCTAGCTGCTAATAGCCCATGCAATGGATTTTAATGCAGTTTTTTAAAAAGGTAGACTTATTTAAGAGGATATTAATATGGTCAATTTTACAACGAGAATAATATTTAAACGTCACATCCCCACAGAAAATATTAGCGGGTGCAACTCAACTGCTGGGTGGGCCGCTACTTTTGAATATGTGACTCACTTTTTGATCCTCTCTTGGGCGACGAACTTGTAATAGGCAAATCCACTAGCACAAGACAGCAGGCAGGCTACGGCAACATGAAATTTCAGCCATGATCCATGCAAACCTCGCATTTTTGGCTTTCTAACAAGTCTCCGGTTAGCCATTTTGCGCAATACTGTTTCATAGTTTTAATCGCGATGGCTTCGATATTTCAAACACGTTATGAATAAGGTTAAATAATAACTGAGTTTACTACAATAATATATTTTTGATAGCTAAAATTTGGTATTTTGTTATTTTTTATTATTTTTAAGATCTTTTACTTGACCTGAGCACTTTTAGAGTTGATCAGGAATTGCACACGTTTCCGGCTGTGTAAAGTAAGAAAAGGAGAGATAGACAGAGGACCTCAAAAACTGGCTTAATTTTATATGTATTAACTAAGTTCCTTCGTTTGATTATGGTGTTCTTTATTTATAATATTCAAATTATAATCAGAATCAATAAACGTCTATCCCAATGTTAGTTAGCATAAACTATAATCAGAATGCCGTGTGATGCCGGCTTAGAATAGCATCACCCCACATCCTTCCCGCGGGTGTCGTAAGAGGCGACTAAGGGACTCGAGGGTATTGGTGCATTACAATTTTTAGGCGACAGGCTGACAACCTGTCACTATAGTAATACACATGTTTTCTGGAACAACCCTGGAAAACAATCCTCAAAAATGTCAGACGTGGCAATAGCGACCGTATTCGTACGGCCGTTGACGCTCTGCCTACCCCGCAAGGGATAAAGGCGTGATATATGTATGTATGTATGATCAGAATCATGGACAATGAACTCCAAAATTAGTTATCAGCTCTACAAACCATATATTGCCCCAGCTCTAGTACTATAGATACCTACTTATGACACCAATTTAACTCGAAATCACGTTAACCCTCCAAGGTATATCTCATATTCAGTGATTGCGCTATAGTGGCAGAAGAGACCGGTACTGAAAAAGCATGCAATATATCACCAGATTGCCACAAATATGACAAAGCTATTTTAGATAGTTTCTTGGAGAAGAATTGATCAGTTCTATGAAATGGTACATGCTATCAAATCTTTACTTCAATATCGTTAGCGACCCCTTATAACAGCAGCTGTATACCTTCACAATAAAACAAAAATAGAACTGAAACGTTCCGCTAGGTGATTAAAAAATTGTTGGCGGTAGAACAGTCATCTAAGACGATTTTTCCGGAGGCGTCGGAAATAATTCTACGGGACCACGAGTGAGCATCATAGAAATTATAAAATCCAATAATACACACTTAAATCCGCTTCAAATGTTTTATTGTGATGAATAGTAATGGTAATATCAGCTGTATAAACTCAAGAAAATATGGTACAAGTGGCTTATTTGTAGAGGACGAGAGTTGTCGCAAGACACTTGTGAGACCGATGCCTCGCAGTTTTGCATCCAAGAGTTCTTCTGAACTCCATTCTATCCTAAAAGGTTGTTGTATGGATACTTCCATACCTACAGGAATAAAAACACAACACACAACTAATTACCTCTGTGATATTTCACTACTCATCGTTTCAGCTTAAATGCTGACTAATGGTAATGGTGGTAATGGTGAGACGGGCTGTTTTCCGCAACTCGACGTCTGCATGCGCCTATTTTGCGTAAAGGGTGGGGGCTCCCTACTCGAGCCATCCTATTTCCCCAAGGAAGCCCAGTAACCCTACCCAATCACTGAGTACCTCGGGGATTGACCTCGGGTTTCCGAGGTATTTTGCCCGGTATGCTGCCACCTCTTTGCAGTGTAACACCACATGGGCGGCTGTTTCCTCTTCCTCCATACATGCCCTACATAGGGGGCTGTCAGTAACACCTATGACTGAGAGGTGTTTGTTGAAGTGACCGTGACCGGTTATGACGCTGGTTACCATACGAAGTTGGGTTTTCTTCAGTCGGAGCAACTTCTTGGATAGGCGGCTAGATATTGTCGGCAGGGCTTCTCTAGCCTGCCTGCAGTCTTCTAAACCGGTCCAGTGTGTGTTATGTTCGTTTTTGGTGCGTTCTCTTAATAGGGAGCGGATTTTGCCTACCGGGATAGGTATGATCGGTTCCGGCCCGTAGGCTATGGTGTCCGATCCTCTTCGGGCCAGTTCATCTGCAGCATCATTGCCCCTAGAGCCGCTGTGTCCTTTGATCCATTGTAACCTTACTTGGTTGTGTTGACATACCTCCATTAACCGTTGGTGGCATTCGTATATTAGCCCTGAGGTTATTACATGACTGTTCAGTGCCTGCAGTACAGACATGCTGTCTGAGAGTATTCGGATGGAATGACCTTTCACTTCCCTGGCAGCTATGGCTGTTGCGGCTACCGATATCGCCAAACATTCAGCTTGAAAGACTGAGTTGTGGCTTCCCAGTGGTGTAGAGAGTCTGATGTTGAAGTCCTCCGAGAAAACACCGGATCCTGTACCAGACTTTGTCTTAGAGCCGTCCGTAAAGATCCTAAGCTCTTTTGGGGTAAGGCCCTCGTATAAGTCGTCTTCGTGAAGTTGTATTTTATACTTTTTATCAAATATAAATTGTTTTGGGATCCTGTCACCTACAGCTGCGAGTAATGGCAGGTCTGCATGCGCTTCATTTAAGATGCTGGTATGTGGGGTGTTGTTGTTTCGCCAGAGTTTCAGAGAATTGAGCCTTACCGCAGCAGCAGCTGCCTCCTGCTTAGCAAACAGGTGGAGCGGTGGCAGATCCAGCATAGCTTTCAGGGCAGCAGTCGGGGCTGTTCTCATGCTCCCCGTGATTGCCATGCAAGCCAATCTTTGGAATTTTTGTAGTTTATTCATACCTGTCGCGAGCTTGCACCTTGTCCACCATACGTACAACCACAGGATGATTTTCGGCGAGAGCCCCCATTTCTTGCCGATCATCCTGCGGCACTGCCAAAACGCGATGCATGCCTTGTTTAGTTTGTTGTCTAGGTGGGTGTTCCAGTTTAGCTTCTGATCAAGGATTATCCCTAGATACTTGACCTCGTTTGAAAGTTGTAGTCTTGTTCCGAACAGTTTTGGTAGATGGTAGTTGCCCAAAACCCGTTTTAGCGTGAACATGACCGTTTCGGTTTTTGTGGGATTTACCGATAGATTATATCTGCTGCACCAGCGTTCCACGATACGCAGGGCTGCTTGCGTGAGGTCGCAGACTGTACTGGCCATCTTACCTGTGATTAGTATGGCTAGATCGTCCGCGTACCCAATTGTAAAGAAATGGTTTCTGTTAAGTTCTGTTATTAGGCTATTTATTACCATATTCCACAAAAGTGGTGAGAGAACACCTCCCTGGGGGCATCCTTTTGCCACTATAGCCTGTTGCTTATTACCTGCAAACCTGACACTGCGTTTGCGTAGCATGTTTGTAATCCATTCTGTCAGCATCATGTTCACCCCATGGCTAAGGAGGGCTGTGCTGATGCTGGTGAAGTTTGTTTTATCGAAGGCTCCCTCAATATCAATAAAGGTGCCCATGCATATGCTTTTGCCCTGTATGCCTGCCTCAATCTGACTTACCACCATATGTAAGGCTGATTCAGTCGATTTACCTGATGTGTAGGCGTGTTGGTTACCGTGTAGTGGCTTGTTTTTTAATACCTGATCCCTGAGTTCTCGTTCGCACAGCCTTTCCATGGTCTTTAGTAGAAACGATGTAAGGCTGATGGGACGGAAGGATTTGGCATTGGTGTAGTCCCCCTTTCCTGGTTTGGGGATGAATATTACTGTGACTTCTCTCCAGCTTTTTGGGATGTATCTGTGCGCCAGGCATGCCCTATAGATACGTACCAGGTGCACAGCCAGATTTCGTCCTCCCCACTGCATAAGCGCAGGGAATACACCATCCGGCCCCGCCGCCTTGTATGGCTGGAAGTTGTTTATGGCCCATATTATCTTATCTAAGGATACTACCTTATGGGCGTATTCCCAATCTTGTGATGTGGGAATGCTTTCGTTAGTATCCTGCCAGCTGACTTCTTGTACTATCTCACAACCGGGGAAGTGAGTTTCCAGGAGTAGTCTATTAGCTTCGTCTGGTGAACTTGTGTATGAGCCGTCGGGTTTTCGTAAGCTTCCGACCTCGTTCTGCGGTTGTTGGGATAGGAGTTTCCTTACCCGGTTTGCTTGTTCAAACGTCGTGATATTACTACAGAATTTCCTCCACGAGGCTGTACTTCTGTATCTTAGACGTTTTTTGTATTTAGATTTGGCCGCCTTGTAGGCGTCCCAATCTCGGTCTGCAGATGTGTTCATGGCCCTATTCAATAATTTCCTGACCTTACTCCTTAAGCGCTCTAACTCTGGTCCCTACCATTTGCCATCGCCAGGTGGTTGGTGGTTGGTTGCTGACTAATGCTGACTAAGTAATCGAAGTAATATTGCCGTACACCTTTTCTGTGTTTATCTCTTGGGCCCCTAGTAGCGCGAATGATGGGCTCGAGGCCTCGGGAGATTGGATGCTAATCCATTCATGCTTATCTTGATAGAGGCTGTGATACTACTACCTCTCTTCCTAGTACCGACCACAAGGTCAGGTTGGTAGGTAAATAGTTGGGAGATAAGGGTAAGATTACATTTTAAGTAGGTATTACGCACTATAATGTAATAATAAACGTAAATGTTTTAAACATTTTTTTTAACTATTGTGTAGTGAATCATTAAAAGACATTGAATATTATTCTATGTTTAAAATCTGTCATTAAAAGTGAAGTTTTGATTTAACTCGCTTTTGGCTGAATAAAAAAAGCCTGTGAATAAAAAAAGCTTTTCCATATCACATAACACCATAAACCTGCCTTATGAAGCAGTCAGGTAGAAAGAAATTTCAATTCCTAATGTGATTACAATTTTCCTTGAACAGATTTCACAATTAATTGCTGGGCTTTAGATAAAGTAAAGGTTTCATTTCCTTATTTACCCATTCAGACAAACAGAGAAACACTGTCCAAATACAAATAAACAGATAAATCATGATTAAGTAACTGAATTCAATCTGCCAATGATTATATTACCGGTAAATTAATTGCCGACTGCTTCCCAAACAATTTCTGTCACTTTGAAACCTACTGCGTATTTACCGAATTTCCAAACTAGGCCTGGCTTGTCAAAGTGCCATTTCGCCACAAGTAAACATCTTGTCCCGATGCGGCACGAAACTGTAATGAAAAAAACATGAAACTATTGGTTCCATTCAATTTATTAGAATAAAATAGTATGAAATCATACGTATTATGCAAGTTATTAAAGCTTATTATTATGTGGGTTAAAATTAAACATTATTGATAACTAGCGGTCTGCCCAGCCACTGTTAATCGTTTTCCCGCGGGAATAAGTCGTTTTTTTGGCATGCATTGTACATAGAAACCTTTTTCTTGAATCACTCTATCTAATTTATAAAATCTGTTGCGTGATTTTGGAAAACCGAGTGAAGTCCACAATAGATAGATAGATAAACGCAAAAAGCGACTGCAAAACACTGCGCCATCTTTGATGTCTTGTCTAATTTCTTTAGTTTACCGCGTACCTTATTACCGCAGAGCGGTGCGCTGTGTAGGTGCGCCCGCGCAACAATTACTTCTCACTATTTTAAATAGTTAGTAGTTTACTAACCAACCACTGACCAAGCGATGGTGGTGCTAGTGTACCTAGATTTTGATACTTTTTCTCACTGTTCACGTCCGATCGACTACCAATAAAGTCGTGTACTTATAACAAATATTTCTCTTCTTATTTGGTCATATAATTATTCAGCGACTTTAGTTTGTGCATTAGATTGGTGACGGATCGGAACTGTGGCAAACCGGCACTGAGTCGAATTCTCAAATTCAATTTTCTGTGTGAACTCAACTTTAGGGTTTAGTGAGCAGCTTCAAAGGCCTGCTGTGGTTCGACTGGTAAGGTCCGGACACCGACGCGTCCCACAATCTGACCTTGCCGCTAAAATTACCTGGCCTAGTCATATTAGCTTGTCATATTTACTGTAACCTATTGAACACCATCAGTTAAAACGGTTCTTAGCTGAACTGGATGGCAAAAACGGGGAATAGGGGCTTCTGGAATGCCCTAAAAGATAGTCACGCCCAGCAGAGGACAGCTATAGGCGGATCGGATGTGATGTGAAGCTAAACTCGCCTATAAGGCTAAAAAGTACTCGAAGTTCCACACTACCATCGTGCCAGTTATAATTTTGGATGCACCAGATCCAAAAGTAAATACATATTAAAATTCATTTTTAAAACATTCAATTCAAATACCCATATATATTGCCGTGTGATGCTGGCTTAGAATAGCATCACCCCATATCTTTCCCGTGGGTGTCGTAGGAGCCGACTAAGGGACTCGAGGGTTACATGTGAATTGCAATTTTAGGCGGCAGGCTGACAACCTGTCACTAAAGTGATACACGATTTATCTGAAACGACCTTCAAAAATTTGTCATACGTGGCGATAACGGCCGTAATTTTACTGTCGTTTATGCTCTGCCTACCCCTCCAGGGATACAGGCGTGATTTGTGTGTGTGTGTGTGTGTGTGTGTGTGTGTGTGTGTGTGTGTATTCATATACCCTAACATAACAAAACTTAAAACTTAATAAAAATTGCTACCTATGGATAGTTATTATTTCAATCCTTTTGTACAATATGAGAGCTTTTACATCTTGTTAAATACCGCAACCAGCCAAAATCATGATCCAGCAGTATCTTACCCAGGATTGCTATAAAAGTTACTTTATAAACTTATAAACTTATATTACCTTATAAACTGATGCAGCATTTCATGGTAATACATGCAAAATATCTTCCCGCATATTCGGGTTTTATGATGTAGGTGCTACATCCAAGTCAAGATTTGGCGCAACAGGTAAAACGGAAGGGTTACAGTTACAGTGCTTCAGGGAAAGTTTAGGAGAAATTGCTCTGTGTAAATGTTTTACCTGTTTTTTTTTCTAAAGCAAACTATGTATTAGGTACGCACCTAAATAATAGATGAATGTTTACTATTTTATAGAAATGTCCGCAAGATAGTACTTTCAAATATTTGGTGTTTTTTAATCAAACACTAGATTGTGTAGTGGTTAACACGTCTGACCCAGCTAGTCGGAAGACGTGGGTTCCAATCCTATCGGTGTCATGAATTTTTCCCGCTTGTTTTGTTTTGTATTAACTTTTTAACGAAAAGTTGATAAATGATAGTTATTAATAGTGATGTCTCGATCTATATCTGATTAAAACATTTCTCTTTATAAGGTTTGTCTATTTCATAAAAATCTAATGCGATAACTTTTGCACTTACGAAAAATCACATAGATCTAAAAAGATGTGCGTATTTTTTTCTTGAAGAAAATCATGGTTGACTAAGTATGACGTGTCAAAGATGGACATGTTACATTACATCCAATACCATAATTGACAAGGGAGCATTCCGTAAACCTACCGATATTGGAGGTTTCTGACGCTGAGCGTACATACACATTCTGCCTAAGATACAACGCTTAAGTTCGGCGCAATTAGGTAGGCTTGCAATGTTGTGTACGAATAATTTTACGTCGCGTAAAGCGAACAGTCGAATTCCCTAGATTTACCGTTATTCGCCGCGTATTCGGCACTTATTGTGTGTTATCTGCCGAAGATGTCCGTATAATCCGTTGCTGTGTGATGCCGGCTTAGACTAGCATCACCCCACATCTTTCCCGCGGGTGTCGTAAAAGGCGACTAAGGGCCTCGAGAGTATTGGTGTATTACAAGTTTTAGGCGACAGACTGCCAACCTGTCACTATAGTGATACACATGTTTTCTGAAACAACCTTGGAAAACAATCCTCGAAAATGACAAACGTGGCTATAGCGACCGTATTCTTACGGCCGGTAACGCTTTGCCTACCCCGCAAGGGATAAAGGCGTGATATATGTATGTATCCGCTGCCGAGCTTCGGTAGCGTAACTTCGGCATAGTATGTTTAAACACTTACATCTCACTTTGTTGTAGGAAATAGAAAAACCCCTCAAAACATTAATATATAAAAAAATCCAAGTCTCGCTTCGCTACTAAGCTGTTCAACCGTAAAAAGGTATGAGATCCATTTGAAACCAAGTCGGCTATCGATTTGTTCATTCCCCACTTAAGAGATCTATCTTAATTAATTACGTAATTAGTTAATAAGCATTATTTTATAGTGACCATATCAATATTTTCAATATATTTTAATGTTTACAATAAATTGAATGACTTAGCCATCGCACTAGAACAGAAGGTTAACGTGTAATACATATTAAAATTAATACATTCAGTGCGATTGCCAAGTCATTCAATTTATTGTAAACATTAAAATATATTGAAAATATTGATATGGTCACTATAAAATAATGCTTATTAACTAATTAAGTAATTTATTAAGATAGATCTCTTAAGTGGGGAATGAACAAATCGATAGCCGACTTGGTTTCAAATGGATCTCATACCTTTTTACGGTTGAACAGCTTAGTAGCGAGACTTGGATTTTTTTATATATCAATGTTTTTGAGGGGATCTCATTACTTTTTGTAGGTAGTCTTCCTTTTTTTCTTTTGCGGCTCTATTTCTTGAGCCTCAGCCACGGTTTTTCTCATAGCCCACTCTCTATCTTTATGTGGTTTTCTCGGAATCTTTGTAGTAATGATTTTTGTCAAGTCTGGACGGTAAATGCTTCTTAGTCTATTGTATTCACAAATTGCAGATTCTTGCGCTTTAATATTTCCAAAGTCTATGTTTATAAAATGTAAGCCGCCCAGACTTGTTACTCTTGATAGTGCTACATAAGCTTGACCAGATGTAAATACAGCTGAACCTATATCCATCAGCGCATTATTCAGACTGAGGCTTTGACTTTTATGTACTATAGTTATAGCATAGGCTATACATATTGGAAAATAACAGCGACATCTGTGATTATTTTGCTGGACCAAAACAAAGTATTTTAGGAGCGACAGCAAAATATAACTTGGTAAACACTACATTTCTATGGAATTACAAAGTTATTTATGCTATCGGTTTATCTAGAAAACTGCATTGAAATTGCTAGATTTTTAAGTTTTTCCTTGATTTATACACTAAACCCAAATTATATTCCAAATTAGAAGTCTCTATGTCTGCTAGAAGTGCCTTAGAATTTTGATGATCGGTCAGTGAGTGAGTCAGTGACAAAATTAAGAACTTTGACTAGCTATAATTCCTAAACCACTGGTTCAAAGTGAACGAAATTTGAAATATACCGTATCTACAGGGCTTTTGATTGATTCCTGAAGTTTCAAGTCTTTTGTTTTATCCACAAGAAAGTTATAAGGTGTTGAAAATGGCCTGAACCGCTTCGAGAAAAGGATGGTACGGCTGTGCCGCTTTCTAGCTCGACTTGGCGGGGGCACTGCCGTGCCCCCAGATGTACCTACTCATCCTACAATTTCTCTATTTTTCAATGACTAATTTGACCATCAAAAAGATAAAGTATAAAATTTGCTACTTTGAATAAATGATTTGAGTTTGAGTTTAACATCTAGATTTTTTTTATTGTTCTAGCGTTCAATTATTCGGTGCCTGTCGATATTACCACGCTTGGTTTCACTAGTGTGTGAGAACGTAGAATCGCCATTATGAGACATTCCGCAGACGACATCGTCATTCAGTCATAATATAACCTGATCATCATATACCTACTAAGTACCTACCGTGTATCATATCTCAAGATCATATCACGCATATTCTCACGTACAAATATTTACGCATATTATATGTAAGGTTTTAAAATAAAAGTTACATAGATGTGCGCCCTGTCACCTTGATTACTAAAAGGCAAACTGATATTTTAAAACCAACATTCAAAGTTTTAAGCGTTTTAATATTTTTCTTTGTCCTATAATTTTGTATACCACCTATAGTTTGTAAAATTCGTAGCATTTGCTCGAAGGTCCCAAACGTCACAGGCATCATCCTATATTGTACAGACTATAATAGTTTTTGCCTGCTTGAGACAAACGTTTAATTAAAGGGATCAAATCACAAAAGTATATAAATAGATGAGTAAGTAATTTTGTTTACTTTTCTAAGTACTCATCATTCTCCTTGCCTTATCCAATTTCTCTGTCGGGGTCGGCTACTTAACCTAGGGGATTTGATGTGGAACCAAGTTTTTACACAGAGCGACTGCCATGGCCTGTGCAATCCGAAGGTTTACTTGGCCCGAATCCTAGGTAATATAAAGGCAATAGTAATTTTTAAGTACTATTGCCTACTTCTAAATCCTTTTCAATTAGCTAAATATCAAACCGATTCCCAATTCAACTTCTTTGATAACCCTTTCAGAAAGAATCACAAAATATCAATTTCCGTCATCAAATATTCGGAGAGGAAAAACGTCAAATATTCCGGTGATATCTAAATTTTCGGAAGCAAATTTTTCGTGGTCCAGCGGATAGGGTAATCTCTGGAAATTTATGGAAATATATCACAGTGGATGATTGCGGGGTAACTGGGGTTAGCTGGGGTCAATGGCCTGACAATGACAATTTTTTGGACTGATAGCAACACTAGTCCATACTAGGTAGCGCGTTTTCAGATTGAGATATCATCTGTCAAGGTCCGTGCACAATAAAAAAACTATTAATCCCTAACTTCTAGGAACGAACTGATAAAAAAATTCTCATTACGACATTGGCATCAGCGGTCTCCACCTACTAGGAACTAAACGGACTTATTTTTTATGTTTTCTGTACATCAAGACAGCTTATTAAACGCGTAGGTGGTGAATCGCTGCAGTAGGCTAAACACACGAGTAGGCACAAAACGAGTGGGTGAATCGCGCCGCGGAACCACAGAGCAGATATCTGGCTTGTGGTCATTGTATTTAAACTAGTGGAAGAAATGTTGAGAATTTTTCGGAATTTTTGTTTGACAGCTCGCAAGGAAGAAATGTTATGCGCTAATCGACATTAATCGTTACCTTTCCAGTTTTAATGTTATTTTTACAGTGCAATGCAGTATATTTTTGCAAGGCAGGCAGTAGTGTTTTGGGGCCTTAATTAGAGCTGAAAAGGAGTCATCGTCAAAGGAGACATAAAACCTAATAGTAAATTTTACTTAACTTAAATTTTATTTTACTTAAGATAAACGCTCACATCCACTAAAAAGTACTTAATTTATTTACATACATATTATACAGCCTGATAGTTGTTCTATTAAATTACCTATCAAAAGAGGTATAATCGAGTAGGGTTACCAACCCCACCTACCTTATATGAAGAAATAAATCATTAGTTCGTTCCCTTGCGTCAGGTTTGCAATAACCTTCAAAAGCCCATGTTGACACACGAGTAATTTTAATGTCAAATTTTATTACTCGGTTCATTACAACGCGAACCCACATTTAAAAGGGTTTTAGGTTACGTAACCCTGAAACACGAATAGCCATGATGTCAAAAATGTCGGAACCGCTGACACGCGATGTCGGATAAATGATTTTGTTGGATGAACCCATTTGCAATATTTAATTTTCATACCAAGCTTTAGGAAAGTTTTCTATTATTAACTTTGTAGATGAAACTAGTCATATATTTTTTAAATTATTCTTTTGATTTATGATTAGGTTAGGCAATCATCTTCTATAATATGCTAATCCAAAATTCCACAACCAAACTATACGCATAGGTATTCAAATGTAATCTGACCCTTAACATGTTTATTTATTTATGATCCCCTATTCCAAGAAGGTACAGATATCTACCTATCCTAACCTTTCCTATGTCTACCTGATTGACATAATTATACCACTAGGCAGCGGTACCTTATCGCACGTTTTTGGAGTGGTACATAGATTAACATTACAATAGTATACAGTTTCCAAGTAAGTAGGCCTCAGCCTATAGCAGTCTACAGCTGAACGGAGGCCTCATAGTCCTAATGCGCCCATTTTCGCCAACCAACCACGAGTGAGAAGATACCATCTAAAATTGATTTTCTTTTAGTCAATTCAATGACTATATTTTTAAAACTGACTTAACACTTCGCTCGTAACAGGCTAGAAATCGAATCAACTTCTGTTAAAAATACAAATTAAATCGAAAGAAAAACCCTTAGCCTTTAAGAAAAACAACACTCTCAGGAAAAATCTCTACGAACCCTCAGAGGTCCTAAAACATCACTTACAATACTGGAGTCTTGCAAAGAAGTGGGTTTGGAACGGAAAATATGCACATATATTTGCTACGATCCGGCTTAGCAACATTTGTTCGGTGTTAAGACGGTTTATCTGTGAGTGAGTATATTCTTTTCTTCGTGTATTTTTTTAGTACGATATTGTTTGGGAGGAAAACGTTCAATGGGAATTTAAATCACAATTTTTCACACGATTTTCCTCTTACCGAAGCCGTAGTTAAGACGCGGCCGTCCCACGTTGTTTTCGTGTACGTGATCGTTATTTTAAAAAGCTACGATTGAACATACTTAGTTGAAACTAAAATAGTTTCGAGATAACCTCAAACTGCATTTAAAAAATCGTTTGTACTTCTAACACACAGCATATCGTTAAAGATGAGACAGCATGGTCTGTCTGTCTATCTTTTAATCTATTGGCGCAGGTCCTGGGCAACCCCGCGTTTTCCATAATTGCGTCCCAGGCAACGCAGTGTCTGTGGTGAGGTAACTTCATCCGCGCCATTCGGAGTTTTGCCTCAGACAGTGATAAAATCGTCTATTACAGACGTATGAAGCCAAATATGATGATGACCAATGTTTTAATAATCCGTAGATTTACCGATTTTTTGTATAGTTCCATATACATTTTTTAATATTATAAGTGGTTGTAGCATTAAAGATGACATATTCTGTCGCAACATATCCCATGGGGAGAGATTCCAAACATAAGTTTCACTTTAAATGTGCTTCGAAACCTCAAAATTGCAACACGAAAATTCACTACCTTCTGAACTGCAAAGTTTCATACGAAATTGCGAGGTTTGTTGTACATAAGAGCAAGTGCAGACTTGAGTAAGTACAGTTTATTATGACTCTATTGCATGCAAAGTTGGTTACGAGTACTTATGGTACCAGCAAACAAGTTGACGGTAAGACGCTGTAAAACGTACATGAGGACGACATTTTTCGTTTGTTTGGATTTGAAAAGAATATATGGGTACTCAAACGCGCTAACAGACAATATGTACGCATGCAGGTGTCGGATGACGTCAAATCAACATTGGCATACTAAAATAAATTGCCCCGAAAATAAATGGACTTAATAATACGAGCGCTATAAATTATTTTGTTATCATCTGGCAAGCGATTGGCGAGAAACCACACAAGACTCACTTTGGATTGTCGAGCCAGCCAAGTAAGTACGTAAATAAGTATCATCTGCACCGACTTGTTGCAAGACAATGAAAACGTCTGCTGGCCCGTCCTATCGCAAGTTGATTCTTTAGTCATGAAAATGAAGTCATCCGTCGTCAAAACCTCCTCTTGTTTCAAATTGAAAACTTTTTCAATTTTTCTGCACAGCTTTTTGAATTTACTTTTTCTTGGTTTTCCGCAAATCGCTTTAGGAAAATTGAAAACATTTTCTGAACTGAATACAGTCGGAGAAGAGGACAATCATACCTATAAATGGAATATTGGAATCGGTAGGAGGTATTGCAAATTGAATACAAGAAAATTACCTTTCAGTGTACTAAGATACATCAGGGGACTTGTATTGAAAATATTTTTTTGTCTTCTATAACGAAATAAATAGGCAATTGCTTCTTTTCTGTCAGAAGTTCAGAACACATCTATGTTATTTGCATTCCTAATAAGAAAAAATACATGCAATCTGTAACCTTAATGTATTTTTATTATAACTTTTTACTTATTATACTATATGTTTCAATCCCAATAATGTCCTTTAAATTAGACACCTTTTTAATGCAGGAACCTACTGATAATTTCTTACGATGGGACCGATGCCGGAAAAGATTATCCTATTTGTATTTCGTTTGTCGCCAATACTAATAACATCATTATGATTTCCAACGCATTTGCCTAAATTAAGCCGGTAATGTATGTGCCGTAGAGCTGTAAGCTCAATATTTGAGTGCCTCAAGTTTCGGTGCTTCAACTAAGCTTTAGAGCTTCAAGCAGAAACTGCTAACGCTCGTGTAAATATAAGCTTGATGAGCTTTCACCTTAGTAAGTAGGCGAAGTGAACCTAAGTGAACATATGCAATCGGTATTTCGGTGGAGTTGCCTATTTAGTAGATTAACAGTGTGCATGCCTGCGCTTACCTGTTTGGTTTGTTAGTACAGTATTAGGTAGGATACGAAATTAGTATTCTAGAATATGAATTCAGTTTTGCATAATTGTTTTCTTCAAACAAAACAGTCTGTACTCTGAAACCTCTGGGGTATGCAATTATCGTTGTCAGTCACGATCGTCATATTGTTTCATTAGCGTTTTATGATCTTTAAAATTAGTTTGATAATGGTTTTGAAAACTCATATGCTGGCATCCATTTTTTGTTCTGTACAGTCGTACCCTACGAAAAGGTAAGTGAGCGCCAGAGTGGATTCTTATTTTCTTCTTCTTTATCATCAGCATGATTTTGTCCACTGGGATTCTTATATTCATTATCAATTAAAAATTCAGCGTTTGTAAGTGACGCAACAGATGAAATTATATCGCAAACGTTTCTAGTACTCGCGTAATTGGAGTATAAATTCAAACCACAGTCACCTCACAGTGTAATAATGATGATCCTATTAAATAGGTCGTTACAAGGAGCCGTCACAAATCACAACCGATTCCCAGGGTTATTACTTAGACCACAAACTAGGTACGGCGTCCGGCAACACAGATGGCGCACTTAATACTTAGAGGCCATTTAGCTCGCGCACACTCTACGTAAAATACTTGGTGTGACCGATCGTTTCATATGTTTTCATGGGATAATGGTAATGAACGATGCCAGTGTCTTTTTAGTTGCAGTGACTTTGGTTATTTAAATACAACACAAAATAAGTGAGTCATTTAGTTCAGTTACGATGAAACATAGTAAGCGTACTGTTGTTTGTACATAATATGTACGAAGGACAAAGTTATTTTTACAAAATATTGTAGATTAAAAGTTGTTTTTTTTTGTCACAATAAATAAGTTATAAATACATACACGTAAATTTAGTTCTCAAATTAATGCAATGAGATTTTCACAGATATTTACAGGTTTTTTTATAGGTAGGTGGATTGGTTTATAGTACCTATGTATCCATTTCCATACCTATAAATTATTCGAAGTATATGAAACAAAACAACCCGTTTTACACTTCCTTCTTAATATGAGAGAGTGAACCTTCTGTAAACCTCTTTACCTGTTTTATTCTTACTCCATGCCCCAATTCGAGTATTGCCCCGGCAGAGTGGCTATCGCAATAACCATTACCAGTACCGGATGGGGTGACTTTTTAAATGACGAGGCAGAATTTGTTGATTTCATTTTTATTGGATGTTTTTTAGAAATTTTCGGACTACTTTTATTGGTTTTCCCAGTGAGATTTATTACAATTATTTTTATCATAATAAAAAATCAAACGAAGACTTGAAACCTATCGTAATAATGCTTTGGCTTCTGACAGGCAGGACATATTCAGAGATTTCTGTTCCCTGTCCGTTTTCAGTCTTGTGTTGTTATAAGAAAGTGTTTGAAAATACTGAACTGTCTTGTTTTATTTTTCAGGTATTCGAGTTGTCTTAGCTGAATACGTTATTAGTGAGTATTTGGTGACTTACACATGTGTCTGATTGGTTAATGTAATTTTAGCTTTTAATACAATGACACGAATTAGCACAATATCTATAAATTACGCGCAAACCAATTTCACTTCTAGTGTCTAACAGATTTTTAAATTTTTCTTAATAAATTATCTAATAGTATACAATAATACAAAATAATTTCCTAAATATAATCGTGTTTTTTTTTTATTAGACCGAACGGATAGTTTCTCGAAACTGTATCAAACACAACCTCTTCAGAGCCTAAAACTTCTTACACGACACCCAAAGTTGTTAATTAACCGTGTACATTGAATTTGATAGCGGTAGGCTGATAACATAGTTACGGTAGAAATTCTCTCTATTCTATACTTAAAACTGATAGCAAATATAATTCTGTAATATAACTTATCAATTACTCAAATTAACTCATTTAAACAATTTGCTACATTATAATTTTAACCGAAAGTTCATGTCAATTATTTACATTTTTAGTGCACTTAAAAACTAAACAGTTTTTATAACCATTTGTAAGTAAAATTAACTGAATAATTAATAAAATATTATCATTATTGGTATGTATATTAACTGAAAATTCAAATAAATGAACTGGTTAGTTTTTAGCGTTGACAGAGTTCAACCAACCCGTTTTAATTAAACCAATGCCGTGGTTAGTAGTCACGTAGGCGAGTTAACGTGATCCCGGGCCCGTGATCGAGGGGTGCAGGTTTGATTTCCTGATTAAGATGTTTGTTTGGTTAGTGCGATAAATGGCCTGCGGTTTGATGTTA
Source organism: Keiferia lycopersicella (assembly GCA_029255805.1). NCBI lineage: Eukaryota > Metazoa > Arthropoda > Insecta > Lepidoptera > Gelechiidae > Keiferia > Keiferia lycopersicella. The sequence continues at coordinate 5,072,481 of JARACZ010000028.1, forward strand.
AATCAGTAGGTATAGTGTGTATTAGCCTAACACGTAAAATGGCTTCGTAAGGCTTGAGTTGTAAATTATTTTGGAAAGTAGTAATTGCAGATGAAGCAAAATTATTGTTTTTAATTACGTAGGGTTCTGGGTGTCATAAAAAGAGACTAGAAAATAAATTTAAAAGCGTTTTCTGAGAAGTAGAATAACTTCCAAAGATTTACATAATAGAGGGTTAAAAACGGGACGGTAAATCGATTATAAAAAACGGTAATCGGTTAAACGAAGACAGTTCTGTGGCTACTAATAGTAGGGGGTTAAAAATCTTTGACACCAGGGTTCATCGGGGCGCTGGATGAGTCGATGTCCCACACAAAAAGACAGTTAACGATTTAAAACAAGCTACATATATCATTTATAATGGCAGATTCTATTCAAAACGATAATAATAAAAACAGAATTTTTCCTCTCCTTGGGAGCTAGAATCAAACTGAAATATCCTACATTTCTAAGGCACTTGATTGGCTTTGAGCCGCCTTTGAACCCCTATGTACACTTTATCTTGCCTTACCGACGTTCTTACCCAAGTCCTAACATAAACAACTACGTACGAGAAACAAGTTGATACTGTCGTGAATGTATATGAGCTCTAGGATACTTTGGTACGCACGTAGTCAATTTTCTTAGTTTGGGATACTTACTTACTTTAAAATGTTCTACCAATAATATAATATCATTGGTTTTGGGGGCTTTTCACAAAATATCAGAACTTTCTAGTGTGTGTTATTTTTTTATACAATGCGTTACAGATTCGTGATCATTTATTCATTCTGGAAATTCTAGGCACTTATATGAATAGCTTTTACTACAAATGCATGTGTTTCATACAATTTATGCTTGAAATAAAGGATTTAGGCCAGAAAAACCTTTACGATATGTTGATTAATTTTAATTTAATAGTATAGCTATTTTTTTTAAAAGCTCGTAGATAAACCCACGATATAAGCTGTTCACATAGATATCTAAAATCACCCGTTTGAATAAATTTTCGCTTACTGGCAACACGCTGTGTAAGTTGGATATTAGTATTCTGACGATGTAGGTATCTTAGCTGTAAAAAGAAAATCGCAAGATCACAAAATACTTAAATCCCCTTAAACTTTTTAGAAAGATTTCTATTAGATTTTCTGATGAGTAAAAATAGAAGATATGTTTTTTTATATCTTGAGAGCCAATCAACAGCTACAGGAAAGGAAGGAAGTAAGTGTCAAAAAAATAAGTTTATTATTTTTGCAAAATCGCAGTAAATTGGCTTTCATCTTCTTTGATTGGCAGGTTAATCTCTACGTAGATGGAAGTTCTTTCACCGTTTGCTATCACAATATTATACATACAATATTATACGATTTTTTAATGGAATTTTTAACATATTATGTTGTCAACTAAACATATAAGAGTCGTACAACTCTATTCCATGAGACCCTGATACCACAATCTTTTATTAATATGTTTTGAGCCGAAAGATAAAGTTTGCGCTACAAAAGGAGTCCGGGGAGACAAAAATATTTAAATTGTCCTACGTTATGTGCTTTATGTTATAACTAGTGAGTGCCCGCGGCTCCGCCCGCCCGCGAGGAAGTCGGTATTAACCCCGTAGCGTCCCATGGGAACATCTTTTCGCAATAACAACTGCCCCATGTGTGGTAATCCAGGTTACCCTCTATCAATGCGCCAAATTTCATGAAACACGGTTCAGTAGTTTTTGCGTAAAGAAGTAACAAACATACAAAATTTCACATTCATTATTGTGGGATTATAAGCAAGATTGTGCTTTTTCATAAGTACCCGGACCTAGCATTTGCTTGCGCGTATTCTTCGAACAAATTAAGCGCGATATCGAAATGGGTCATGGTTTCTGAAGTAGTAATTAAGCATATCGTCCAAATATAACCAAAATATAACAAAATTTAATAAAAGATCTTTTTGTTTGAACAATCGATGAATTGACTATTATACATTTAAGACAATACCATAAGGTAATACCATAAGGTAATATACACCAGTACTAACATAAAAAAAAACTAAACAAATAAATGTTATCATTTCAGTTAATGTACAGGAAATTGTTTTAGGGGCTGAGTTCACTGCATACTTAATTGCATATTTTAAGAGATTTCTTCTACACTTTACAACATCATTCGTAATAATTCTCCATGCCTTACCTTGCCGTTTCTCTATCGGGGTTGGCTACCTAACCTCGGGGATTTAACGTGGAACCAAGTTTTTACACAGAGCGACTACCTTCTGACCTCTGCAGCCCTTAGGCTAACCTAGCCCGAATTCTAGGTTAAGTCACATTCAAAAATCATCTTAATTCAAATTTTATTTGCATGACTCATTGGTACATAGCGGGTATCGAACTCGGGTCTCACGATTGTCAGACCGGTGTCCTAACCACTTGGCCACCGACGCTCAACACTTTACAACATTATAGCAATTTAATTAAATTTTAACACCACCGTTAAATTCCCATTTTGAAACTTTCTGATATTGTTATGTGTCTACGGAGAATAGATTATTTCCCATATCACTTCCGGGGAAACAAAGTTTATGAATCCGGATTCTGGGAACAGACATTTATGAGAAAATGCTTGGGGCCGTGCTATGTGGATATTAAAGTTTTACTGGTATGTAGGTTAGTATATTAACTTTCAAATATATGAGAAGTTGGTTTTGCTCGTTACAAATGCATCTATAACAGTTCTTTGACCTGATACTACGGTGTAAAATTATTAGCTGTAAATATTTGAAAGGGTGAATCAACACATGAAACTGAACAAAATTCCCCAAGAAACATAGGTCGAGATTTGGACTTTCCATACAAATGGCCTTGGTGGGTAATTTTCTACGAAAATTCCATTTTTTTTCATGTTTCGACCTATGTTTCTTGGGGAAAGTTGTTTAGTTTTATGAGTTGTTTCACCCCTTAATATATTATCAGCAATTATTTTCACATGTACATTAGCCGATACCGGCAGAGAACGGTATTATGCAAGGAGAATGATGAAGAAGTTCGCGCTACGAGTACAAACGGAGTCTTTGAGGAGACAAAAGTACCAAGGCAGCTCATGGTAATGTTTTTGTATATGCGTTTCCGATAATAAAAATAATTACTATTAAAGAAACCATGCAATTTAAAAAAATCCCCTGGCGAACCTTGTACTCTTTTTTAAATTTTATTACCATCGATGAGAATAATATAGCACTGTTAGTAAATTAAAACCATAATTAAATGGAAACGCTTGGCAGAAAATTAGAGCAATGTCCTCTAGTTGGCCAGTATTAGCCAGAACTGCGTTGAAACCAAAGTTTTGATACAATAACTAGTTACTAGTGTTACTAGCTAACATATAAGTTAGTATCAGTTCGGTAGAGAGAATTTGGAACTAAATCTAAGTGTTACCCGTTGTCGGTGCTAAAGTTAGTTTGTATTAGATACGGGGTGTAGTTAAATTGAAACGTGATATGAGAATTCAGCTTGTGATTATAATCTTGATCGCTTGTTTAAATGTATAGGATGCTACCAAGGAAGTGAAATAGTAATCGATTATTTTTCGATATAAATCGATTTTATATGATGGTGGCATTGCTGGCAGGTGACGGGAAGAATCCAGGTAGTGCCGGGAAAAAGGTCGCTACCCACCTGACTGAGAATTTTGTCCAGGGGACCGACGGGTCCACCTGTATTGGATTGGAAGTTGTACACTTCGATACCGCGTTTGAGGCTCATAGTTCTGTCACGTGGCGCCTTCTATCGAATACGTTGAGAACTTCAGTTGCGCCTCACTTGCTAGTGAACCACTTGAGTGAGCTTCGTGTTGTAGCCAACAGAGGTCGCTACAATCGATTAACTAAATTGAATTTGTCGATTAATTGTTAATAATAAGTTTTGTTGGCCACATATTAGCACCAACGAATTGTTTTGGAATGTTTTAGTATTTTGTAGAAATATTCACAAGATTGTAATTTCAAATATTTGATGTTCATGTACAAAAAATAATCGATTATTTGAAAATCGATTTTTTGTTACTAAAGACGCATCACTGGCTGCTACACATCAGGGTTCTCATGGGGTTTGATGGTAACCGAACCACAGGCACGTTACGATAATTTAATATACTCAAAGCTCAATCGTGCTTTGTAACATAAACTACGATTGAGTTAATTTAAGCTTATTTAATGCCGCAAAGATCACTTAAGATTAATTACCGATTAAATCGTCTGTCACAGACGTATGAGGCCAATCATGATGATACTTTAAATGTAAGAACAGCTGGAATACGTTATTACTGGGTACAAAAAATAACCCGCGTATGTCAGACTGAATCTTTACCGTATTAAAAGTAAGTTCGAAAATAATTTGTTGGCTACACCTTGTATTAATGCTATTGTACTACCAAACTTTAGGAACTAAGTTTACTGGTAACAAGGCTATCTATTACGCTCAATAGCCTTGCTCAACTAAGCTACAGGCTTTAGATGAGACCTATTGCCTTGCAAGGTGACCGTTGCAATGTACGGCCTTTGCTAACGGTACTTTTACCCTATCAGGTACTAGTACTGGACGTCGGCCAAGAAAGCTAAGTAAATTGAAATAGATGATAGCTCTAATTTGCCTAATAGTGTCCATTATGGTTTCGATTCACTTGCGTTTAACCAATGTAGTACCAAAATAAAAACTTTGCTTAAGTACCTACTTTATTTGACACTGAAAAAATTTACCGCATAAAATAAATGACCAGCTGTACTGTAAGTTATTAAAATTAACTGGAATGTCATTTAGATATACTGCTATGTTTTTAGTGAAGGTGCTTTAAGATTCTACTTCTGCTTATAATATGAAAAAAATTGAGGATCTCCCATACAGGTTGACTACATATTGTTTGGAAGGTTCAAAAATGTCTTTCTTACTTCGACCTATGTTTCTTGGGGAAAGTTGTTCAGTTTCATGGACTGGTTCACCCTTTTAAATATTAGCAGCTAATATTTTTACACCTTACATATTATGGGTATTAAATAGGTATTGCGAGTCATCTAAGTATTTACCTAAAACTTACAAATGCCTTAACTATCTCTTTTCCTCTCATACAGCATTTGCGTTATGACAGTGCGTTGAAACGGGCCAAAGTTGCGCGGGACAGAAAGAAAACAAATAGCCCGAGTGGAAAATAAGTTCAAAGCATGTGTGCCTGGGCGAGAAACCCATTGGCATGGAAAGTGTTTCCAGAAGAACGGGTTATGAGACGCCCTACTACTGGCTCAGACTCAAGGCAAAGGGAGAAGGTGCCTTTAGGAAGTAAGAAAAATGTTGAATACTTCCTGTGGCTAACGAGTTATAAGACGCCCTACTATTGGCTCGGATATGAGGCTAAGGTAGAAGACGCTTTTAGGAAGTAAGAAAAATGTTGAATACTTCCTGTAGCTAACGAGTTATAAGGCGCCCTACTACCGGCTCAGATATGAGTCAGAAAGATGTTGAATACTTCCTGTAGTTTTGCTTTAATATACAAGTGTAAACCAACACAAAAGAAAATAGTTTAAAGATTCATACGAAAGTCTTTTATATTGTACAACATGATCTTCATAAAATTTTGAACTCTCGCAGTTTTACACTATTCATAAAATGAACTCAATAAAATGAATTCATCGGTAAGAACCTGTTAAAACTATAACTTATAATAATTTTTACGTCAAAGCAATTTTCATTCACTCATAAAATTGCCAGTAAAGTAAAGAAGAGATTTTAATATAAAATTATAATAAGTACAACTTTTACGGAAAACATTTGATGTGTTATTTAAAGTTCCACGATATAGCAAAATTAGGCACTTCATTTAATTTTGAGAATAACTGGTGTTGAGCCCAACTTTAAGTAGGACCAGTATAAAAAATATCCGCGATAGAAATGAATGTAGGTATACTACATTGAATTTATTTCACAGTTCTACGCTGAAACGTCATCTTTGTTATGAACTTGTTAAGATTAATTTTATTTTGTTTAAAAGACTCCATCTTCTTGTTTATTTTCTCTGAGATTAGTACCTGCTACAGCGCCCCATTCAAGCTCACCTTGCAATCGATATGGGTTATCTGAATAGGTTTTGGGAATACCTACGCAATTTTACAATTCTGCTGTAGTATGTAGGTCTGTCATTTGTTCTCAAGACTCTTTACTCTAAGTAGGTGCTACAGCGCCCCATTCAAGCCTACTTTACTATCGATACGGATTATCAGAATGGCTTTTGAAAATACGCAACAGATACTCTGATGCAGTACATAATCTGACCGCACCCCACAAACTTGCCACTTAAGGCTGAGGCCAGAGTTTAATGTCCACGTAAATAAATACCAGAGTTTGAAAGGTCGTTCATCACCTCTGTACCACACGATATAATACTTACATCCTCCCAAAGAGCATAATACTCTTCTTCTGTGTTAGTCGATTAAAACATCTCACAATCTGTCGGCTAAAACAACAAACTAAAGTACCTACATTGTTGGACCTATAACTACTTTCGGTCAATAAAGTATGTAGCATCCATAGCTTACGTTTCAAGTACTCTTATCGCAAAGAAAAATGCACACACCGCTGGACCAATAACCTATTTGGACTGCCAGGCGCGCCAAAAAGTCCTACCATTGTACGGCTAAGGCGAATCGCATATTTACCGAACGTTATTGCGGCCGTACTATGGTTTATTTTGAAATCACGGGTCTATTAGCACTTCTATGAAATAAGAAGTTAAAAAAATATGTCGGTAAGATTTAAACCTGGGTCCTTGGGGTACCATACCTTGGGTGGCGAATTACCGGCACCCCGAAGTCTGCTACTATTTTGTTATTGTAACGCCATCGACACTCAACTGTCATTCCATTGCCATTGTGATTTTTTATGAAAACCATCTAACTGACATGCAATTCAATCGCAACTGAAACTATTTTTATTTAGCAGACTTCGACCCCTGCTGACACAACGAAATCTTCAATAACCGCCGCCTCTAATGAAACATTTACATTTTTCAATTTCTCATTACGGTCGTTACAGCCATCATGTTTAAATGACAACATGCAAGAGCCGCAATTTAATGCGGCGCCATATAGCTGAATTTCTGGTTTTGATATGGAGTTTTGAAGTCTCCCTTGCTTCTTGTTCTTCTTTCGTGTCGATGACTTAAATATACTTTGACCAGAAATTTACTACAGCTACGGCACTTTCGATGGCTGCATATAAGTCGGTCATGGTGCAGGTACTAGGGCAGTGACTGCAAGACATCAAATGTGGGATTGTCTGCTAAAAACACTGGATCCAGCAAAAACCGGGAAATCACACGATATGTGTAAGAACCGGCAAAAAAACGAATGAATGAAAAAGTGACCGAATGAAAAAAATAGGGGATTTGACGAACAATGGACCAGGAATTATGTCTGTGCTTTTCAAAGGAGAATTATTATTGCACGCCATGGAAACGTTCAGGCGACGTCTATTATTGGATTTCATTTTGTTATTTTACTCTGCTTTATTAATAAATCAGTACGTAGTTAGAAAAAGTAGTTGATTTTTGCGTTTCTCATGGGCACCGCTAATTCCATTACACAGCGGATTTCCATTTGGACTTTTTAGTTTTTGTTTAGGGTGATTCAAAAGTATGGTTTACAATGTGTAAAATATGCCCGGAAACGTCGTATTCCAGCTTATTCGAGCGGGGAAATGATAAGTAGCGAGTGCAACTACGCCCAGTAGTGGGCTTCTATAGGCTGATGTGATATGATTTTCGCATTTGAACTACGTAAACTCAAATGTGTTTCATATATTTTTTTTATAATTTGATGGAGCCGGCTGCACTCACTAAAACATGACTCATGCGGGGCGTTACCACTGAGGCGTTACCTTAAAGTGCAAGCGAGAGCACGGAACGAGCGACAAAGAGGCACAATCGGCCTCCGCGTTCGGCAGTGTATATCTGTTACACAAATATATATGTATATATATGTATTCCATCAGTATTTTCTTATGACGTTGGCACGTTCAGTAAGCTGACTTTACAAACAGCCGTTTTTTTTAGTCTTTGTATCTTACATCATTTCACGACGTCGTCTGACGACCGATGTGGCGCAATGGTAGTGCGACTGCCTTTGACGCAGAAGGTTCCGGGTTCGATTCTCGGTGGGTCATTCACAAAGTTGATAATTATCACTTTGTGAATTTGTTCCCAGTCTGGTTAGGACATTGCGGGCTGAACCACCCGATTGTCCGTAAGTAAGATTCCGTGTTTCGGATGGCACGTTAAGCCATAGGTCCCGGTTGCTGTCTATGTTCACTTAGACGGCGGTTGTAGAAGGCGGTTGAAAAATTCTGACAATAGGGTTCATCGGGTCGTTCGACGACTCGGTGTCCCACACGAAAAGAGACGACGTCGTCGCCTAGACTAAAGTCACTATCCTTAGCAACCCGTACCGATTTATCCTCGTTACTTTACAAGCACCAAAACTACTAAAGCTTGATTCGGTCCTTCTCCCAGAGGTCACATTATACCCCACTTAGCCTCACTGGCCACGTGGCAGACCACTAGCCGTAACGACTGGACTGGTTCTACGTTCTATTTTCTGCAGTGAACCTAATGTTAAGAAAAAGCAAATAGTTTTTTCGAGAAAATAATAAGCAATGTATCCCAGTCATACTGTTTAACAGAGAGTTGCACTGTTTTAGTATTTTCCAATGCGTTCTTTATACAATTATAGGAAATAAATTCTATAAAAACATATCTCATGAAAGTAAGGGGAAAAAAGGGTGAACGTACTAAAAACGAGATACGAGTAAATTGTATTATTTGTGATGTTATTTCATTTAGCACAATTCAAGGAAACTGTTTACCTAAAAGGGGAAAAGTTAAATATTTAGTAGAAACACGATTTATTTTGCAAATCTTTACTAAATTGGGTAACCCGCAGCGTTAAAAAGCTGAACATTCTGAATCAAAATCACGTATCGGAAACATTGTGTGAAACTTTTATTCATATTTACCTACATAGGTAACATTTATTTCTATTTCCGTATATTATTCAATGGGTGTGCAGAGACCATTTTCCTTCAAATAAGAAGATAAGAAGGTTCTCCTTTTCCGGATCAGCAAGTAGATAAATACCTTTAGCCTTTAGGGACTTATTGAGCTTGAAACAAGACCTCAGGTAAACAAATGGTCAAGGGCTCAATTTCTGAAAGTGTGATTTCAGAAGTTGTGCACGAAAGTCCGAAACGATTCTTCTAAAATAAAAACACAGCTCCGATCGTAATAATATGACATGTAATATTTTTAGTTTTGACGTGCTCTCACTCTCTCTTTTTATGTCTCATTTCGTGTGCGACATGCAGTCGTCCAATGATCCAGAAAACCCTTGTTCAACGTGCCCTCTGAAATATGGAACCGTCTTTCTCACGAATAATTATATTGATCAGCTTCCAATATCCTATCCACCCACCGAGAATCGAACACGGAACCTTCTGTCTCACTTTTGATGTGCCACATCGGTCGTCAAACACCTTACAAACATATACATTTGATATTCCCATGGGAACGTTACAGCCAGTAAAGTTTAACGTCTAGAAATTACGAGACGAGCATCAATAGTAAAAATTCCGCCTCACCGTTACAGGTTACTAGCAATAAAGTTTAGGACGTCGCAAACTCAAGTTATGGGCGATTTCGGAAGAATACCTCAAATTAGGAAATATGTTGTGAATTCATGGGCGAATTTGTGTAGTGCGACTGCCTTCGACACAGAAGGTTCCGGGTTCGATTCTCGGTAGGTCACTCACGAAGTTGATATTTATATCACTTTGTGAATTTATTCCAAGTCTGGTTAGGGCATTGCAGGCTGAACCATCCGATTGTCCGGAAGACGTACTGTTCCGTGATTCGATTGGTACGTTAAGCCGTAGGTCCCGGCTGGTGTCTATGGTTACTTAGACGGCGATCGTTACACAACTATGCCAGAAGCCTGCTACTTGTTGCAGGCGGTTGAAAGATTTTAACACTAGGGTTCATTGGTCGTTAGATGACTCGGTGTCTCACACGAAAAGAAAGAAAGATAGGCGAAAAAGATATTCTAGGTTTGCGTTAGTCAACATACGGTGAAAATAACAAAATTATTGAGTTTTTCTATTTAAAGTGTGTGTAAAAAATTTGCGGAAACGTGCATTTGTACGCAAATAAAACTGAGTAGCTACAACAAGGCTGATATTTGTACAATCGAGTGTTTATGATTATAGTTGCTAAAATTTTAGTAGTAGAAGTGAACTATTGATGTTAAATTAAATTAAAGATTTTTTGCTGATCGATTGAAAATTGAAAAAGAAATCGTGATCAAACTAAACTTTGTAGTTTAGTCACGTTCAGTTTGAAATTTAAGTTTTGTTAGTTTTGTAAATCAGAAAAAGGATCGAGGCCAGTTTTTTTTTTTCATAAAATGTGAAAAGATAGGAAGACATTCACTGTCAATTGTGTCTTTCTTTAAGTAAGTGTTTCGAGCAAAATAAGTAAATATCATGATATACCGACCTACTTGATTAGTCGGTAGTTATTTTGATTGTGTCCTGTTCCATAAAAAGGGCAATAAAACGCAAATAACGCCATAAAAATTACGAGGAGTAGCTACTAGGTTTATGGCTACGTACTAAATTGGGTATCTTCTACGCGTATGTGCTATCTAGTTGGCGAACGACGAACCCTGGTTTTAGGGTGCCTTAAGGGTACTAGAATGCCTCTTACATGGTTGTGCAAGACAGCAACCAGGACGAATACGACAGCTTAACGTAGCTTTCAAAGTACGAAACTATTTCCTTATAGATCAGGTAGTTCGGGCTTTAGTGTAGGTAGAGTCAAAGTCACGTCCCGGTTAGATACTCGAAACGCCAACATATATTAAGTTTTTTTTTTAAAGTTAATACAAACAAAACAAAACAAAAAATCACGCCACCGATGGAATTTGAACCCACGTTTTCTGACTTGCCGGGTCAGACGTGTTACCCACTACATACATGTTTCGTTTGTATTAACTATCTTAAAAAAAATATATCAATATCCAGTGTTTGATTAAATCACCGAGTTTTCGAAGTTACTATCTTGTTGACATTTCTCCAAAATAGTAAACATTCGCCAACATAATGCATAAGAATGGTGAAAATTCCAATCAGTTTCTTCCAGCCTGATCTTGACGAAACTACTTACCAACTGGGAACAAATTCACAGACTGATAAATTAACAAATTAGGTATACCTATTTAATTTTGTTTGTAACCTCGAGAATCGAACCAGTAGTTTTTTACTGAAGAAGTATACAATAATTTTATCAAGTACAATATTATACTTTTGGTTACAATAAAAATGAAATACGAAGACATTTAGACCTTAATGTCTTTTTATCTTGTTCTGTGGACCCAAAGATTACCTTTTTATGGTAGTGTTTGGGTTTAAGGAATCGTAACTACCTGTTTTAAGGGCCCATGGTCTGTATTGGATAAGTTGATAAACAGGTACATTTATAGTGAACATTTCCTTTTTTTATTTTTAGTAATTTCATACATAAAAATATTACATACAAAAATTACTTTCTACAAACGCAACCAATTTTAAATTTACATGTTATGTGTATAAGGAACATTTTTTGAGTAAGCACTGGTATACAATATACCTAGTAAGTATGTTAATATTCGAAATCTGCTTATGCAAAGATATAATTATGTTCTATCGTTTGATATCCCACTCAGTCACAGTTTTTTTTAGTTTGTTTGGAGACCTTTATGACGTTATAACTTCTGCCTCTATAGCCTTTATTGCTGTCTTCTTATACGTTCGTAAAGAAAGATGTTCTTAAGGGTCAATTCACACCGAGACGCGACGCGACGCGACGATACTCAAAGAGGCCAATGATTTCGCGCTACGCCGCGCGTCGTCGCGAGACGCTTCGCAACGTCGCGAGGCGCATCTTAAAATCGTAGCAGGACGTACACCGCGCGTACCTCGAGGCGCAGTGCTGCGTGGTGCAACGTAATCTGAATTCTTACAATCTAATGTGTATCTTTTCGTGTAGTGAATAAAGTATATTCTGAGTCGCTCTATGAAGAATGAGCGCGCAGCGTCGCGCCGCGTCGCGTCTCGGTGTGAACTGACCCTAATACATTGGTACCAGAAAAATCCTTAATATTGATGGTATCTGCTGAAGCAACATTTAAAAACGACTTAAAACGTAGTTTTGTAAAAATATTATATTGACTATTAAGGAAAGCTCCACAAAACTTTACTTTTAACTTTCTTTAACTTATTTAATAATTAGTTTTAACAATACAGTTTTGTATTTTATTAAATACCTAGTGAAGAACCGAAACCTACTTTAAAACTGACTACCTTACAACTTTTTACCAATTTTTTCGACTTATTATGTTGTTTGTTACTGAAGATATTTCATCAATAGCTCATTAGCCTTAGGTACGAATAAGTTGTTTTACTTTCCGGAACTTTGTTGATCACCTACACAAGTCTGAATCTATGTTTCTTTGATTACAATCTTTGCGAATGAGTATTCGTTTGCTATTTAGGAGTCTATTCACAGGCGCAAGTAAATTTATTATTGATTTCTCATTATCATTAATAATCTTAGATATTTCTGGATCATAATTTATGAACAAGGTGCGGACGAAATATTGTCTAATAGGATACATTCCTGACAGGTTAAATTAACTACTTTTTATACAATCTTAAACGGTATTCTGTATGAAATACTGAAAGTATGACGTAGTACTATGCTATTTTGGATGGCGTCAAAACACTTCCTTTTGTATTATTTTTCTGTTTCAAACTTTGAATATTTTGAAAAATTAACAATGAAGTCCGTAGTAGTTTGTGACGATAGTTTTAAGCGCACATCTTTTATGTTAATTTATTAATCAACCATGAAACTAGCGAATTACGATACCACATTCATCGCATCGTTTCTTTAACCAGTGTCTCACATGATTGAAAAAGACTGCCATTCATCGGTTACTCTACGGTGCTGCGTATTTTTTCTCTTTTGCTGCGCATTTTTGTAAACTAAAAATATAATACAGCATGCGAATACTGAACGAGATAGCATTATGTACCGCCCTATAAAAACTCGATTAAATACTCCTTCGTGGAAAATTGCTTGAGCCCTCAATTCCACGGGAAAAAAGCGTATGAAAATGCGTTACGCAAATACCAGAGCCTTTTGTGCCACGGCCACGGGACCAGTGGAAGAGAGTAGGTATGGGAGCGGATCATGTCAAACCATTATACAGGAATTTTTTAGTCAGTACACAACTTTGCAGGATGTTTCTACTCATAATTCTGAACAACTTTCACTAAGGGGCCACGTGGGAAATCGCAAAAAAAATTGGTCCATACATTTTTGCCGAGTAGTTAGGAACACCCAAAAAAATTTCTAAGGAACACCTAAAATTTTTATTGCGATTTTGCATGTAGCCCCATAGGGAAGGTTGTTCAGAATCATGTGAAGAAACACCCAAAAAAATTGTGTACTGACAAAAAATATCCCTGTAGATATAATTAATATAATCCATTATCACATTTACCATAGTGCAGTTTGCTGATTATGAATATTGGTGTATTATATAAAACAGGTACATTATGAAGAGCGATACCTCCAAACACATAATATATTATACGCTATGGAGAGACAAGAAACAATGGTTTTTTAATTTACTCGTATTTGCGTTCTGCGCCGTACTGACATTATTGCTAAGAAGTAACACATGTATCCAGTACTATACAGTCATGCCAGTAGCAGAAGGTTGGAACTTCAAAGTAAAACTAATATATATAGTGAAGATAAAAGACTTTTCCGAAATCCCGCTCCCGCTTCCGCTTAAATCGAGTCCGAGGCCATACAGCTCTCTTGCGTCGCACCACATAATGGGGTGATCTGGAGGAAATAGTCGGTTTATATCCGAATTTACTACGCAACGCGTTGTAAAAAGGACTGTTGTTCGAATAGGGGTCCTTTTTGTGCGTCTGTGTGTAGGTGTCTCGAGGTGAAGTAGTAGTCCTTCATCAATAAACTTTGACGAGGCGGTTCATTCACGCATCGCATTAATTTCCGGTGTTTTGTCGGATCCAGGTTTTTGGCAGAAATTATTTAGTTTATATTTTTCCCAGATAAATATCTAAAAATCGTCATATCATGACACTATGTCACCCCAATAACGTCCGATACATTTCCTGTGCGATGAAGTTCCCGAAATAAGTGAGCGAACGATAACTATTTAAATGCTGCTAACGTACGTCTATCATCTTCATCGCAGTTTAGTTGTCACTTCTGTTAACCTGAACAACATTTGGTAGGTAGATCTCAACATAATACGGCTAGGTATGTTATACTTTGGTAATACGCAGCCCAAAAAGATATCAGATTTCCTAAAGTGAGCGCACATTTAGCAACGGGTGAAACGTCTAGGCTTTTCAAGGAAATACTGATCCCATTTAGAAAGAAGGTAGGAAAGTAAAAATGACACCGTCTTTGACGCGAAAATAAACCTGCTTTAAGGAGTATCAAGAAGTTTTTCCTTCTTCCTGAAATAACCGCATTGACTTGGAAGATTTATCAAGATTTCTCAATTAAGTAATTGAAGTCCGGGAGCTCAATTTCTTAACATGTGATTTCTGAAATCAGGCACAGACGCTCGCAACGACTAGTTAAGCCACACGTAACAAACTTTCTACTTTTCGAATATGTTATGTTCTAGTATGTGTATGAATTGATTAAGGTATGTGTGAATATGGTGTGAATAGATTTGTGAAGTAGAATGCGTGATAAAAGCAGAATTAGTAGCAGACTTTTGTATGTGAAGTTCAGACACACAATTCCATATTATCTTATGTTAGTGTCTTTTGCGTAGGATTCCATGGAGATTGCAATTTCCATTTCACTCTTATTGATGCTCCCCACATGGACATTAATCTTTAAAAAAATATTTATTGCTTGTTACAGATACGTAATGTGAATCCAAGATGGCGGGAGCCGGCGCGGCGCGTGCGCAACGCGAGCGTTTCTTACTGAAAGTGGACACCAAGACTTGAGCAGCATGAGTGCAGTAGCCAGTTAAAATGGATTTTGTCTCCACTTTGCCTAGTGATGTAAGTTCAAGTCATCTATTATAATATATATATTTTTTTGCTTTTTGATTCACTAATCTACAAAACTAGAGGGAGTAGCCGTAGTAATAGTAGCAGCAGTCGTAGTGCAGTAAACAGTTCTGATCGATTTTGTCTCAGCCTTCCCTGTCAATGTAAGTTCCATTTGTTTATTATTTATCGAATGAAGATCGAAGCACAAATCTGCAAAGCCAAAACTAAAAAAAAAAATTAGAAGGTTTTCAAAGGCAAGCTGGTATTCCGTATTACAGATTAGGCAGCGGCCAGCATTACACCGGTATATAGGTTTGAGTCCCGATTCACCTTTTTACTCGAATCTTTTAAAAACACCAGTGGAAGTGAAGTAGGTAGATAAAAAAATCACTTTAGTGGGTATTCCCAATTTTGGTGAAATTGAATAGCAAGACTTGATATCGCTGTGTGTGCAGTGTAGCCTGGTAAAATTGGATTTTGGCGCGCCTTGCCTATCAATAAGTAAGTAAGTTTGGGCAGTGAAGATTGGGTATAATATCCAGTTAGAATTAAACTACATATCCCAATCTTCACTGACAGTTTGAACCGTGTAGATCTTCTCTTACAAAATGTGGCCTCAAAGAACCTCGACCAGCATCAAATCTTACATCAGAAAAGTACGCAACAAATGGAGAACCTCACTAATTTTTAAAAATACATATCCAAAAAAGTAAAAGAAATAACAAGGAATGCCCAGCAGCTGTAGCTGATTCGGTTCACAAGTGACTGAAGCGTAGACTGCGTGATCATAATGTCAACTTTGATTGTTTCTAAAGACCTATCTGGATTCGTTTGTTATTATTCCATTATGGAGGTTGTGTTTTGAATATAATTTAATTTGTCTTGTTCATTTAAGTGCTTAAAGTGCATAATTTTGATAGCAACAAACTATTCTGAAACTGAACATTAAACAGGAAATTATCATGACACATATAATCGACATTGTATATTAGTTTCTGTTGGTACGTAATTTTGCGCAATAGAGCTTCTAGTCATCAGACTGTGTTGTGGACTCTCCCTCGACTTCCACAAACTTTACATAACTTTGGCTAACCTTACCGACGACTTGTCTACTTTGACATTGGCAAAATACGCCATAATGATATGGCGCCATATTTAACGCGATCTATCTGTCTAGATGCACCTGCGCTTGTCATACGTAGGTAATTAGTGCGTTCATCTTCAGACAGCAGCCACACAATATACGGTGATTGACGCAGATTGAACTGGCATTGAAGCAAACAATGAAAGACAGGTTATTGTTATACCAATTGTCCAGTTCCTATGACAGGATATGTAAGATTGATGGTTCAAGTCGTAAAATGCGGTCTGCGCTGTACCTATATTTAGGGAGTAAATGATGCATCCATCCAATATGAGATCTCTCCCTTTTCGTGTGGGACACCGAGACGACCCAATGAACCCTAGTGTCAGAATTTTGTGATTAGAATACCCCGTTTCTACTTGTGAGTGTCGTCAAAGGCGACTAAGAGATGAATCTAGGGAGTAAGCAGTAGCATTTATAGTGCATGTAGTATGTTGTACTGCGGTCACCAACCCGCCTTCCAAGCGTGGTGAATTAATGGCGAATGAGGGGGGTCCATGTCCAGCAGTGGATAGTTGTGACTGTTGTAGGCAATAAAAAACGCTTTACTGAACATCAAATCTGTTGTTTCTTAGCCAGTAAGAAATTTTCCAAAAGCATGCGCTACCAGTTGGAAAGATTTACTTAATGAAATACCATCATATCATTTCGTTCTATGTGTGCCATTGGACAAATCATGCTGATGTTTATTACTTCATATTTCTGTTGGCTACAATGATTATAAAAAAACAAAAATCTCAATTTTATACAACTAGGAAATTTGGTACTTATTCCTTTTCGAAAATTCGCTTTTACTTTTAAAACCGCATTTTCTGGTAAAGTACAGTTCTGGCAATACCCATTTGCAGTTTGCTAGCGAACCGTAGTGCGGCGAGTCCCATACCTGACGCCCGTTGATGCAAAGGTGATAAATATATTGTATCTACCGTAATAAGCATAAGAATCCGTGTTTCGAATGCCACGTTAAGTCGTGGGTCCCTGCTGCTGTCTATGATCACTTAGACGGCGGTCGTTACACAACGCCGCATGCTGCATGTAGAAGGCGTTTGAAAAGTTCTGACACTAGGGTTCATCGGGTTGTTGGACGACTTAGTGTCCCACACGAAAATAAGAAGAATAAGCATAAGAAAAACTGATCCCAATGCCAGTTTATGCGATGCTCCTGCGGCAGCGTCGTTTTTAGTATGGGCACTAAAAATTTCCTTGCATCTGATAGACGAACACGTTACGGATGCTCTAAAAATGCGCTTCAACGGACGTCAAGTTTAGCAACCGCCTACAATCACATTGAGTGTAACAAAAAATCTCCGAAGCGAAAAATTCAATTAAACAGGGTAACTGAGGAAAAACCTAGAATTCTGGATAGAACGTTTTGAACTTGTTCACAAAGCAAGTGAGTTTGCTAACAAAATTACCTTCTGTAGTCGTTAGCTTGTTTAGTTTCTCGACTTCCTCTGAAGGAGGGTTAGGTTTTTGAAACAAACACTTTTTGAAAAATTACTTACAGCAAACAGAAGCACCAGCAGCAAGCAGCTGCATTACAAAATGGCAGCTTTTAAACGAAAAATAAGTTTGAAGTTACTGCAGTAGAGTTCCATCTGGACTTTTTTATCCTTTAAGGTTGTCGTATGGACACTTCCATATCTGATGATTCGAAATTAATGATAGTTGAAAGAAGCTGCATCTGTTTTGGTACTTACCGTTTCAGCTTAAATAACAACACTGCACTCCTGTAGTGTTTTTGTTTTTTAGTAATTTCATGATTGTAAAATTTTTTCATGAAGAGGCACCAATTTCATTTTAACTGGATTTGATAAAATCTGGCGTATTCTGGTTCGTTACCAATTCTTTTGATTTGTAAATAAAGTTACAAATTCAATATTTATAGCGTGGCTTACACAAACGCCAATCTACGAGTATTCTGGAGACTTTTATAATTTATTGCTTCTAACTGCTATGCATTCAACAACACGATGATCCCTAATTGTCGTAGTTTTTGAACCGCCTATTGATGTCTATCGTACGTTAGACTCCTGCAACCGACCTGGCTCCGCACGTATCGACTCGTTGTTCCTGTGGAGTCGACCAGGGAGTCCGAGAGGGTGGCGCAGGTCCTAGGCAAACTTGTGTTTTCCATAATTGCGTCCCACTTCCAGGCAATGCAGTGTCTGTGCTCTTGCCTCAGACACTGATTGAATCGTCTGTCACGGCCGTATGAGGCCAGTGACTGATTTGTTTGTAGAACAGTACGCACTCCCCACACAACCGTTTTCATTCAATACAGCTTCAATGCTTGAGTTTACTAACACCGTGTAGTGTTGGTATTCCTTTGCTTTGAGTCAATAGGAAACCTAGCAACGGCAGTTTGAATAGCCAAAGCAAATCTATGCAGTGTTGATGAATGAACAAGACTGTATTGTGATTCGTGGCAGCCACCATGCAAATGGCAACCTATCCTATGACTACCACCATTTGATTGATATTCGATTTTTTAAGGAATTTGCAATGAGATTGAAATAATCGAATAATAATTTGGTATGTGGGAGAACTGCCTTAGTTTCGCCGGCATCCGTCATTTGCCGATCCGTCAATTTCCGATCCGATTTAGAAATAATTACACTACTATTCATGCTTTTCCACTCTTCCGGCATTTATCGATCCGGCAATTTTCCCAACCGAAATTTGGATTCTAACGGTCAGTGAGAGACGTACTAAAAGTATGCATTTAATCTTTGAACTCTACTATGACGTCATTCTACTGTCCGTCTTTTACCGGATAGGTGGAAAAGCGTTATCCGGCATTTGAATATTGTCGGAAGTCTGCTTCCGATATCCGGCAGCCGGACCGGATAAGTGGGGAAATGATGTAAGGCAGTTCTACCACATATGAAGTAGTGTAAAGTAGGTGTCAGAGAATTTTCACAGACTTTGATGAAAAATTCTTTGCCAACATATGAAATTCATGCCTAGATATTAGGTTCTAAAATTAAAAACATCGTCGCTTTGGCATAATAACGCCTTAAAAAATCTACTTAACAATAAACTAAGTATAACAGATTTGTTTTGATATCAAAAATTTTCATACCTACTTTAAGTTTAATTTTACATAATTTTAGCGGAAGATCCAATAAGTTTCTAGTACCACTGGTTACTGGTGTTGAAAATGTATTTTTGCTGCTATTGTTAAATTTTTTACAATAAATAAATAAGCATAAATTTTTCAACAGGTGGCGCTGATGAACGAAACGATCGAGGAGTATGAAGATGGAGAGGATCCGGACGCAGTTACTCTACTATCAATACTACTTGTTGGTAAGTTTTAACACTATCAGTACAAATTGTTTCCAGTGTGGTCAAACATTGAAGACGGAACTACCTGATAGTCCGTACAAAATACGGTTATGTGCTTTGCATCGCATAAATAAAATACGCAACGGTTCGTCAGGTCGTTGGTTGAATCGCTGTCCATAGAACGTTCTACTATTACTCTTTTTATTATCCATTTTTAGTCAGGTTTTGATCTACATATTTTTAGTTCGTCGGTAAAACTCACTAGCAGAACAGTGGGACGGTACTCCAGTGTTCTATGTTCAAGCCCCTTCACACCTATTTGAATTCCTCATACTCATTTTGTTAGTTTTATATTATAAGCGACAGATTTTGCGTTATCAATCTCATCACTTCTGAATCTTATTTCGACAAGAACGTCTTATTTGACAGAATTATGTCTTTAAAACTTCCGACCATTAAATTCAAATACTAACTCCGAACGTTCCAATTTGCTTTACAAACGTGGGAGCCGTTAAACGGAACGGAAACTCTTTGCCAATTTCCACGTTTTGCGAATAACGGAACGTTAAAATCTTGCAAATTCACAAGGCGAAGACGATGTACTTACTTGTGTAAATAAGCTCGTTAAATGCTGGTAGGTAAGTATATTCATACTTACATGTTACACATTCATATTTACATATTATATTACTTATATTCATACTTGTAATATAAAGGAAAAAAAGAACTTAATTTTACCCATAAGTGTCGTAAGGGGCAGAAACATACCTACCTAAGTGTATATGTCTTCAGACGAACACGGGAACTTACGTATGTATACAACTATTAGTAATAATATTAAAAGAGTTAGCCTGTAATGATATACTTTTTGTTAAGTATGTAATAGAAAGTCACTAGAGCACAACGAAGAATGACACGTTTTTTCGGCATATTTTATACATTATAAACCTTTCTCTTAAAGTACTTTATCAATATTATTAAACTAATTAGAATACAAGGAAAAGTTAACGATGACAATGACAGAAACAGATTTAATACTACTTATGTATTGACTGATACTATGGCAACTTGCGCCGAAAATCTTTGATGTAATATTAAAACAATTCACGACTATTTCAATCACATCGAGACGCTCATGGATTCAAAATACGAAGTCCGATATTTATTTGCAGTGAAAAAGTCGAGAAAATATTTTGGGCAAGCAATTTCTTCCTATAAAAATATTACCTATAACGATTTTACGAAAGTATTACCTACAACGAAAAACGTGCTTCTGATCCTCTACTTTGTTCCTCAAACAGCAATTTCATTTTCTGGTGCAAAGGTAGCGATAATCTTGCAATCTCCTGAAGATTCACAAGCACCAAACTACTCTACTAACCTTAAATATTGCCACAGCGAGAATACTTGTTCTGAAATTTTGATGAGCTTCTTAAGTGAAAACATTTACGAAGCAGGGATGTAGCCTGGTATACGAATATGTAGTTTAATTCAGTTTTTATGCATAATTTCTATTTTTATGTCCTTTTCAGAAAAACCTTTGATCCTAAGGAAAAATTTTACAGTTCCATTGTCTGCATATACACAATCAGTTTTTGAAGGGCTTTCCCTTACAGCCCGTATAATAAACGGTTAACATGTTTGATTTGTTGATTCAAACAACAATACATAATCTCTCTCTCTTTTTGTGTGGGACACCGAGTCGTCTACCGAATCAATGAACCCTAGTATCAGTTTAGAATAAATAGTTAAGTCCAAAATTTTCTCATATAAAACGATAACTTGTACTATTCAGAAAGAAAGAAAGAAAGAAAATAAGTTTATTCAAACCATTGTGTTACCTTACACACTAAAATATAATACATAACAATGATTATCTAGTAAACAGGCAAGAAAAACAACACATTAATTACATTCCAGTGTGCAATGCAACACAACAATGAATAGGTCACGCCTCAGCATAATGTCTATCACAGCAGTAGTGATAGACGCTGTTTTTCAGTCGCGCCTAATTTGTCGTCGAACGGATCCCAAGAGGAGCTTCGGTGCGGCGAATATACTTAAAAATAGATGGGTATACGATAGTATAATAAATACTTTAAACTAAAAAGTAGCAGTAGTAGTAAAAACAAATAAATAATTAAATGCATGCGAGTATAGCAAAAAATAAAGAAATGAGACATAAAATTTTAAGTTATTAAGAACTTGTATATAAATATTTATATATATATATATATAGGATCATAAAATTTATTTAATTTTAATAAATTATGATGACATTAAATTCCCGTTTAACTATCCGGTATCACAGCAACATTTGCTGTTTTGATAAAAGTATATTTTTAACTTGTTTTTTAAAAACAAGTTTAGAAACGCCCTTCCGTAGAGGAGGCGGTAGGTTGTTCCAACATTTAGTTGCTTGATACCGGAAGCTACCTTCAAACGCTCTAGTTTTGTGAAAGGGTGTGACGAGTAAAAAACTATTTGCCCTTCGCGAGTTATACGAATAAGTAGCCCATTCTAATTTATTGTAGAGGTAAGGTGGACTTTTAAATTTTATGATGGAGTAAATAAGATTAGCAAAATGTAAAGCGCGTCTTGAGTCCATATTTAAGATACCGTTTTTGTTAAGCACTGGCGTTATATGGGTTCGGGGTGGAACTTTAAAACAAAACCTGGTGCAGGCATTTTGCACTCGTTGAATGATGCGTTTAGAACTCGCAAGTAAACATGGTCCAATAACAACGTCAGCATAATTAAGTTTAGATAAAACAAGCGATTCACACACTTGTAATCTAACGTCTGCATTAAGCATGCTCCTAATTTTATATAATACCTTGAGTCTATAAAGGCAAGTTCTGGCAATACTTTCCACATGACTTTCAAATCGTAGTTTGCTGTCCATCACTATGCCCAAATTCCTGGCTTCAGTAACGAATTCGATAGGTGACCCTAGGATGCTGACGGAGAGGTCATGAGATAGCGTTTTTTCCACCTGTTTCTTCGAGCCCAATACCATAAACTTTGACTTTGATGGATTTAGAATCAGTGCATTTCGACTAGACCAATCGGATATAGAATCGAGATCAGAATTGAGCTTAGCAACATCTATCTGTGGATCTTTTGGATTAGTGTGGATGTAAAGTTGGACATCGTCAGCATAAAGATGAAATTTACAGTGATGAATTTGTTTTACGATGTCTGCCGAATATAAAATAAAAAGAATAGGACCCAAAATTGACCCCTGAGGCACCCCTCTACTGACTTCTTTAACGGAAGATCTAGATATATGACCATCTGATTCTCGTACTTGAGTTACCTGGGTTCGATTCGTCAAGTAGCTCTCAAACCATAAGAGTGTGGGTGTATCAAAGCCATAGTAAGATAGCTTAGCAAGCAATAAAGGAATGCTTATTGAATCAAAAGCTCGTGAAAAATCAAGCAAGCTCAATATGGTCGACATTCCTTTATCCTGAGCATTTAAAATATTATCTATCACTTCAGCGAGAGCAGTCGACGTACTAACACCTTTTCTAAAACCTGACTGTACTTCCGGGAGGATATTATTTACTTCTAGGTATTTAGTTAATTGCCAGAATACTATCCGTTTAAGCAGTTTTGACAGATATGGTAGTAAGCTGATTGGTCTCAGATCTTTATATTGCATGGGGGAACTGATTTTGGGAATCGGAACGACTATTGCCGTTTTCCACGCAAGCGGAAAAACAGAAGTTAGAATAGATTTATTGATAATAGCAGTTATGTACGGTAATGTGTGTGGCAGTGTCAGTAAGACCATATCAAAATTGATACCATCAACGCCTTGAGCATTCGACTTAACAGAAAGGATGGCTCTACTTACTTCCGCTTCTGAGACTGTACTCAAGCTAAACACTTTGTCATTGTGTTTATTCTCTTCAAAGAAGGCAAATTCTGTGTTAGGAACTGATTCTGGACAAGGCAGTGTCAAGAAGTGGTTATTTATTTCATCAGGATTGCTAATGTGCCGCGGTAGTGTGTCAGGAATATTATTATCTGTGAGTACATCCTCCTTTAAGTTTTTCCATAGCTGCTTAGGGTCATTAGCATTAAAATTTATGCGTTGATTGAAATAAGCACGTTTTTCAGATATCATAGATACATCAACCTGCTTCCTGAGCTCCTTAAAGTAGTTCTTATGAGAATCTAGATGAGTCCGTCTATACCGAGCAAGAGCTTCATTACAGAGATCAATAACAAGTTTAGTATTGCTGGTTATCCAAGGAGTACCTTTACGTTTTAAGAATACGGTTTTGATGGGCGCATGGCAATCAAACAAACCTAATATAAATCCAGAAAAGGCATTGACCATATCATTAACCGAGTCCAAACAAAGTAAGTATTTCCAATCAAAAACAAATAGATCCTTATTAAATAAGGATATATCCACATCTTTTATTGGCCTGTAGGTAATAAATCTAGGTTTATACTTCTCTTTCTTTATATTAAGAGTAACAGTGACCATTGAATGTCCTAGAGTACTACCGGTAACATTTGTGAGTTCTACTTTACTTACTCCGCAGTCTGTGCATACAACGTCAATTCGAGTAGCAGAATGATCGGTAAAGTGCGTTTTTTCATTTACTACCTGCGTTAAACCAGTACTTTGCAGAAAGGAATTAAATTTATGGATTTTAGGACCGTGACGAACAAAATCATCCAAGTCGATGTTAAAATCGCCTAATAATATTATCTTATCAAGATGAGTAAAATAATTAACTGATTCTGCTAATGCTTCAAGGAATACATCCACAGCCTGCCATGGTGGGCGATAGGCAGTACCAATAGCTAATCGAACACCATTCACGTTAATGCGGAGCCATAACTGCTCTACACGTGAAGTTGGATGTTTGGTTATTCGTGGTTTCAACTCTTCTCGAGTATAAAAAGCTAGTCCACCTCCCCACCCGTTTTTCACATTAAGCGGGCGAGGCTGCATCTTGAACTTATACGACGGTATGACAGGAGCAAGAGCTTCTCGACCTTCTGATAACCACGACTCATTGATGGCCAGAATATCAGGTTTATGATTTTCCACCGCTAGTATTAGATCATCACCACATGTATTAAGTGATTGGGCATTATAAAGACTGACTGTAAACATACTCTTTTTAGTCATCATTACATTATTTTAATGTATAATATCATCACACCACATATTATGTCAATACTATAAATAGTAATATTATTACACAAAGTAAATAAATAAATATTAAAATACATAATATTAAGCGTACAGGGGGTTAAACAGAATATAGAGGTAAATAGGGTTGAATGTAACTGTGACCTGTTCATTATTGTGCCCCAGGACGCAAAACCTGTGCTGTAGGGCTTATTTTTCATTAACATTACGTATACAGTACGTCTCAAATTATTTAAATAGGGGTTTATTGTAGATTGAATTAAATCCAAGATTAAGTACATCAATAAGTTATTGTTTTTTGTAGAGTGGTTAACGGTCGGAATCAAAAAGAAAAAGATAGAAGCAAATATTATGCGATAATAACACAAAGCTAGATTACTTTTGAAATTGAAATAAATCATTTTCAGACCTGATATGGTAAGTTTCGCCATGGTCAGTTTTTTTTATCAGAATGCGACCATTTTTTTTCCAAACATACTTGAAATTTAGCTCGCGTGCTAGACTACGTGCCTTTCCGTAGAGCTGACGATCAGACTTAATCAGATGCTCGTTAACGTATATCGATTTTCGTTCACCAGGTATTTCAATGAGATCTGTCGAGAGGTTTCGGCGAGTTCTCGCAGCACGAAGCAACTCGTCGCGTGGCGCGCGGCGAGTGAAGCGAACGATAATTGAACGGGGTCGCGCGGGTAGGTCTTCTTCAACTGGACGGCGTTTGCCAGCACGCACGACGTAGTCCACGTCCCTTGGGTCAAGACTTACTCCTAGTTTGGTGGCCAGAAGTGTAACTATTTGGTTGAGGTTTTCGCCACTGTTCTCTGTAACTCCCGAAATCTCAATGTTGTTTAATTGATGCATACGATCACGGTGATCAATCTCAGAGCGTAGAGTCATAATCTCATGATGTAACTGTTGTATGTCCTCCTCGTTTTTCTCGAAACGGTTATTTACATCGTGTTTTAAGGCAGTCAATTCCGTGCGCACAGCTGTAATTTCCTCATGACATGCTATGACAGAATCCTTTAACGAGGTCAAGCTGCTCGTTAGGGATGAAAACATCTCTTGTATTTTTAACATAGCTGGCGACGAAAAATCAGTAGGGACGCTCTCCGTTTTTTCATCCGACTTCTTATTGAGATGAGGACTGCTTCGTCCGATAGGCTCAAGGTCAAGACTCTCACTGATACTATCACCGCGATTTTTCCCAGCCATATTATCCCTATTACGAGGAGCCAGGTTGACGTTGAAATTGGCATCATCGCGGCCGGAACCGTCGCATGACATGAGAGAATCATCTTTATCATTTAACGGAGACTTAAATACCGTAGGATCATTCACGGATTGCTTCTCATTTTCGCTCTGCTTTGGGTCAATATAGTTGCACTGGTGACATATATATGTAGTCAGCAATACATGTCGCTTCTCCCTAAACTCAGCAGACGTAATATTCAAGCAGTTATGATGATAAATTACTCTGCACTTCTTGCATGGTAGAGATTCGCCTGAATAAACGATTGGTTCCTGACAAGAGCCACAAATAGGCATATTTGCAATGATGTTATTAGCAGGCGTTAAGCTAGGCCAGTTAGAAGCGCGGTGAGTGACGTCAGCGGTAGCAGTAAGCGGTCGGTAATTTCGCAGCGCTGCGAGCACGTACTGTAGCGCAGCGGTTAACGCAGTCGGAGCAAAAACTCGAAGACGCTGGATCGATCCCGCCCGGCGGCCGACACTTGGTCGCTTGAATATCCTCGCCACAGGATGGACAAAGATGTTCAATGATTGATGGGTAGGTACTCACACGACGTCGATGAGAGAGAAGTCCGACACAAAGCAATATGGCCGCCACCCCTTACGGCAAAGCACCCAAGATGAAACAGGAGCCACCGATACACACCAAAGTTAGCAGGATAAACTGATTTAAAAATGTGATTTAAAATATTAGACGCAAAATTCGCCACAGGCACACGACCACTCCACTCGAGAGCCGGACGACGAAAAAAAGACGTAATCAAACGTAAAATATTAGACGTGCAACATTTTCATCAATTTTGGACTTTTTACTTTGAACTTCATTTTTGAAAAATCCTTTATTTTGTTCGCGTAATGTTTAGTTATTATTTATGGCTGTTAGTAACGTCACATGGGTACTTGTAGGCGCGTCATAATTAACAACGTTACATGCCGTGATAACCTGGTTTTGTTCTGATGCAGTAGCTTTATTTTTTATTTGACCCACAGGTCAAACACGCTCCACAGCATATTCTCATGATATGAAGTTTTTAATACTTTTCTAATATGAAGTTACCGAAAGTGCCGTAGCTGTGGTAAATTTCTTGTCAAAGTATTTATATTTGAGTCATCGACACAAAAGAAGAAAAAATATTTTCAAGTATAACTATAGCCTTAATTTTTTCGTTCTTGCGACTGCGGTGCCTTGCAGACAATGATACACTTGATGTCTTGCAGTCAGTGCCCTACCACCTGCACCTTGTCCGAGTTATATGAAGCCATCTTCTGGTTAAAATCTATTTAAGTCATCGACACGAAACAAGAAGGCTTTTTCTTTGGAAACGATTGTAAGTTTAAGGTGTTGATAGAGTTTAGGCAGAGTTACTTAAACCGTATTTCTATCACAAATCTTTTACAACCGCAGATAAAACGAACAAACCCGTCTTTACATGCGGCACAGACTGCTCGACATGAACCGTTAATCCCAGAAGTGAACTCACACACGACAAAAGCAAATCTTGCTCTGTTCGCTGACGACGTATGTATGCTTTCACAAAACATACGACTTTGCGGGAGGTACAGAGTGAAAATATCGTAGAGAGTGCCCTGTGGGCATAAACAATGCATTTCATAGGGCCTCACATACATGCATATAACAAGGGATAGCCCTTGAGGGGTAGGCAGAGCGTTAATTGCTATATAAATATGGTTAATATCGCCACGTCTGACAAATATTGAGGGCTCTTTCAGATGATTTGTGCATCACTGTAGTGAAAGGTTGTCAGCCTGTCGCCTACAGTTGAGAAGGACTCAATGTGCTCATTATACCTATTGCTCATTATTTCAATTCCTATTATATATCTATTCTAATTATGTCACGACTGGATGGCAAAAATGGGAGATCACCGTGCCTTGTGGCGTACCCTGGGGGAGAGAGGCCTGTGTTTAGAGCAGTGGTCTGGTATAGGCTGAAGAAATAATACATACAAGGACTGTAACATAAAGTGTGCTGTGTTTGATAATTTAAGTTAATCCCATTAAGTATTATTTGTTTAGTGTTGAGAACAGATTGATCTCGGATATGGGTTGGATGACTAATGAACTAGTTCCAGTATTTTATAGGCTTCATATTGCTTTTGCTTCGGGCTCATTCTATCCATTCCTTACATAAAATGAGCTCGCCTTGAGCCGCCTTTGTGTTTGAATTGCTCGTATTTATGAACGAACTTACGACCTCCGCATCTAGAGCCTAAGCTAAACTCACAGATGCATTTAATGATGTAGGTACTTCTTCATACAGCATGTTGTGCTTTATTCACAGAAATATATAGCTCTGTAAAGCCAATCAATAGAGACTTTTTGACCAGAGTTTTTCCCTGTTTTTTAAGAGAAGACTAAGGGACTCGAGGCTTTCATGTGTATTACACCTTCAGGCTATGACAACTTGTGAACACAGTGACACACGAATCATTTGAAAAGGCCTTCAATATTTGTCAGACGTGGCGATAGCGATCGTATTTTTACGGCCGTTAACGCTCTGCCTACCCCGCATGGGATAAATGTGTGATATGTTTGTATAATTTTAACGGGTTCTTATCAATGAATTATATTAGTGTAAAGAACCGAGATAATTAAAATTTTACTGCCTATATATTTTCAAAGAACGCGTACTTACTGATTATAAGTGGATCATATTAAATTAATAGTTATTAAAACGTATTTTTTACTACACCGATCGTTAATTGGTAAGTTAAGTAAGTACTAATTCTTCGAGTTTATTAATAACTAAGTTATTCAAAATGATCTGGGTTGTAAAGAGATCTAAATTTAATTTTGCATTCAATTATCTAGAACTCTGTACAAGTTTTATCAAGCGGTTAAAAGTTGACGAAAGCAAAAGGATTAGATATTTAGAACTTACTCCAAATTGTTAATCTAGTTCTAAATTCAATTTGGATTTCAAGAATAAAATTTTAGTTCTGTTTTATTTTTCAGTTACTTGTAGAGAAAAGTAACAGAAAAATAAGTTATAAATTCATAATAGCAATAATGATAATTGACAGTCAATGACCTATAATTATAACTTATAAAGGGGATTTAAGTATTGTTTATGAATTACCAGCGGCCCGCCCATCATACACACCCTCTGTTAATCGTTTTCCCGGGGCAATAAATCGTTTTTCCTGCATGCATGCAATTATAAGTAATATGTACCTACCCTCCTTTTGAATCACCTATACTATCTTTTAAAAAATTGCATCAAAATCTGTTGCGTGGTTTCGCAGTGAAGATGTTGCATTCTCTCTTTTCGTTTGGGACACCGAGACGTCCAGCGACCCGATAAACCCTATTGTGAGAATTTTTCAACAGCCTTCTACAAGTAGCAGGCTTCTGACATGGTTGTGTATCGACCGCCGTCTAAGAGATCTTAGACAGCAACCGGGACCTACGGTTTAATGTGCCATCCAAAACACAAAATCATCTTACTTACGGACAATCGGGTGGTTCAGCCCGCAATGTCCTAATCAGACTGAGAACAAATTCACAAAGTGATAAATATCAACTTTGTTAGTGACCCACTGAGAATCGAACCCAAAACCTTCTGCGTCAAAGGCAGTCGCACTACCATTGCGCCACATCGTCGTCGATGTTGCATTGACACGTATTCTTACGGCGGCCGTAGACGCTCTGCCAGCCCCATAGAGTGTAAAGGCGTGATACGTGTAGGTATATTATGAAGATATGGAGGAGTTTTAGCGGTGTCAATGATAGACAAAGAATATTAGACAGCTCTTATCTCTGTGGTACTAACAACACATTGTCTCTATTTTCAATTTTTTTTTCTGAAGCATGGGTGTATCCCATACAAATAACTAAAACGACTCTTC
Organism: Keiferia lycopersicella; assembly: GCA_029255805.1. NCBI lineage: Eukaryota > Metazoa > Arthropoda > Insecta > Lepidoptera > Gelechiidae > Keiferia > Keiferia lycopersicella. The sequence continues at coordinate 5,102,411 of JARACZ010000028.1, forward strand.
TATTGCAGGAATCTTCCTATCCCTGCTGATATTCCTGTCAGTGGCTGGCAACATCCTGGTATGCGTGGCGATATACACCGACCGGGGGCTGAGGAGAATCGGCAACCTCTTCCTGGCATCCCTGGCCATAGCGGACATGCTGGTTGCCGCTGCGGTCATGACCTTTGCCGGGGTCAACGACCTTTTAGGGTAAGTGGATAGTTAACATTTTTAGGGTAAGATGATATCTACGTGAAGAATTCTGCCCGAAGCAGTCGAAACCGTCGGCGCAACATACTTGATAAGAACTATCAAAATTTTAAAATAAAGTCATTAGGTAAGTAAGGTGTACAAGTATGGACCTTACCTAGCTACTTTAGCTACCAATAGCTACTGCTACTGTACTATGATACAGTGAAAGTAGCTATTGAGTGCCCTGTATTTGGATAGGAGTTTCCTCGATTTTGTGTTTAAAACGACCCCTTTTATTAGAGATGATGTATATTTATCTAAGTACGCGGTTAAAGAATTTCGAGTATTACAACTTGGCACTTGGCAACACCTAGTTTTTACCGGAAAGTCTTAGAATTAAATGAAGACTTGACAAGCTTTCACAGTATTAAATAGTAAAAAAATGTCTCTTTTTAATCCAAATGGAAAAGTTTCAGTTGTAGATAGGTGACCTGAATTTCTACTTATTTACTACCAACCTATTTGAAGGTGTGGACGATGTGGTGTAGCCAATGTATCATAATAATTTAAGACCGTTGGGAAAACTTTCCCAGCAGTGAGATCTATCAGGCTAATTAAAATAATGATTGATACTTACCTATGTAGTAAAAAATAAAGTCACTTTTTGAGTTTCTTTCTCAATGGAGACTGCTGTCCTCTAAATAAAACAACGCAACGTATTATGATGTAGTTTTTAAATATAAAGAGTGATTTAAAGAGAAGAGGTTAATATGGTTACGTAGGTTTATGTAGTAGATTGAGCACTTGGCAGCTGACGGGCGGGCGTGTGTGATCTGTTGATCTCCCCTTACCCTTACTGCCACGACAGTCAGGAAAACAGGACGTGGGATAGGTCTCCCACTATTGGAGGGTATTTCTATACTCACCTCGCTTCAAAAATTTAAAATTATTAGCGATAAATCTGAATGAAAACAGTAATTCAAAACAATTATGTTTTGTTTTCGATTATTCTTGAATATCGTTTCCATAAACTAGAATAACTTTTATTCCATTAGTTCTGCTCGAGTAATGAAAGACTTGTCAGGATTGATTTTCGCAGAACTTGAGGCGACAAATTAGAAAGTCAAATGTCGAAATTAAACGTTGAGCTATTTCAAGTTTGTTTCTAAGATTGCTCCTTCTGTCGTGTAGGATAAGACAAACGATCCGGTCAACCGTGATGATGACTGATGAGATGATAAAGTTCTGAAACAATCTTTGACGTCAGAGATTGCCCAACCATATTAAACAGAAAACTAGAATTTCCGATAAAATCTTGCGTTTTTGGGACTTTCTCTTTTATGTATTAAAATGAATCAGAGACGTTACAATAGTTACAAGACTAGCTTAATATCGAGTCATTTTCATCTGTTTTAGTTTTGTCTGTAGGTGGGTACTATACTTAAACAGTGATTTTTATCGAGAGCCATTTTTAGTAGCATAGTCAAAATGGTTGGTGTAACCAGTCTCGCGAGCTTAATCAATTGCTTTACATATTTTTGTGTTACGATTTCTTAAGGAACTCCATAGTATTCCAGTCAATAAAACTAGTTCCACTAGTTCCACTATTTTAATAATTAAATTGCTATTACAACGAACGGTTTCGTTACTTCATGATCATGAAAACTAAATTAAATTGATTAAATCACTAGAAAACTAAATTATATTTATTTCAATCGCGAATCATCACAGAGTTTACGGAATAAGCAAAACGCAGTCATTAAAACTTGATACATAAAGGATATTTTCCAAGAGCCTTTCGGTTTACATTACAGAGTTTAAAAACTCTACGATTTCCCATAAATACCTCGGGTGTAGTCGAAGTCGAAGGGTATCTGGAATGAGACCGATTGAAGTAAATTTATCGAGAGGCAGGATTTATAGCAGGGCGCGGTCGTTTCTCAACCTGAACTAGTGATGCGGAACTATCGATAGTTTTCACTCGAAAAATGTAGTACAATTGGTAGACCAATAGAAAGTATATAAAGTACAATGTACAATATGTAGCAATACCCAGATACTACCTTTTTTTTCGTGTGGGACACCGAGTCGTCCAAGTACCCGATGAACCCTAGTGTCAGAATTTTTCAACCGCCTTCTACAAGTAGCAGGCTTCTGATATGGTTATGTAAAGGCCGCCTAGGTACTACCGAAAAGTACATACATCTTGGCTCATGGTTGGAATCGATACTATCAAAAATTTTCAAATCAAGAGAAACGTTACTGTCGACAGAGATCAGTAACTATCGACTAAATAATTGATTTTGGACAATAGCATGAACTATCGATAGCCAACCATCTAGCGACAACACTAACCCGAGCGAAGAAAAGGGGTTAATATGTCACTAAATAAGATACGTTGCGAGTTTATGTGCATTCAACAGATTGCTACTTACAAAACATGAAATGGGTTCTTTCGTCGACTTAATAGCCTGATTGGTAGAAGTTCAAGGGTGTCCTAGTTTGATCATAGAGTGCTGTGTCTTTAAGAAGCACGAAAATATACGCATGATAAAAACGGCACAAAAGTTGGTTGCTGAAAATTTCTCAATAGTTAATCTGGCTTGTAAAACTGAATGACTACATACGGAATATTAGATATTTCTCATACGATATGTTTCAGGTTAAGAATGAACTAAACTTGAGATGTTAATTAATCAGTTTCATAGGCTGGATTAAGATTAAGTTTACAATGTTTTTTTTTTTACCATTTTTCTTAACACTCTATATTTTGCTCTTGTGATCTGATCCGATCAATCAAGCCCGACAAGCCTAACGCGGTGCGTAGATAAAACTCGCTTTTAGAATATCTGTTCTAATTTTGTTTTCCGGCTTCAAGAAAGAAGTAAATATAAGGCATAGAAAATCTGTCTTTTAGTTATGCAAAGCACGTTAAGCCGTCGGTCGAGGTTGATGTCTATGATTTACTACTTAGGCGTCGGTCGTTACACAACCAAATAAAAACATGTAAAATCTGCGACACTAGAGTTCATTGATTTGGTGTCCCACTTGCTAGGATTTATACAAACATACACACATACATATATCGCGCCTTTATCCCTTGCGGAGTAGGCAGAACGTTAAAGGCCGTACCTATATTATACATACGACCATTTATTACATTATATATTTTTTTCAGATATTGGGTGTTCGGCGAGCAGTTTTGTGACACGTGGGTGGCATGTGATGTCATGTGCTCGACTGCCTCCATACTCAACCTGTGTGCCATCTCACTCGACAGATACATCCACATCAAAGATCCGTTGAGGTAAGTGTGTGACCCGCCAACTGTGACTCGCCATATGTGCTCCATAGCCCCATTTTTAAGTGTTTTTTTTCTGTTGATAAATACACCCACATCAAAGGTCCGTTGAAGTAATTGTGTATGTAACAAGCCAACTGTAACTCGCCATTATTATGTGCTCTAATAGCATCCTCCATATTGAACCGGTGTGCCATTTCGCTCTACAGATATATCTACAAGGATCCGTTGAGGTAGGTAAGTGTGTAACCCGCCAACTTTGCCAACCAAAATTCAACTAAAATTCTTAACTCACATTTTACGACACTCAGGTAGAGTTGAGGGTGATAATATTCTAAGCCGGCATCACACGGCAAACCTTTGTACCTTTATTTCGATCCAACCGTTGATAGAGCTTGTTTGAAATGAGAACGGAATAAGATCCAGTCGATAACTGTCAGGTGGTTATTTTAGACCGCGGACATTTCAAATGCAGGTATCGCCAACCAGTTCAGTTGAGATATAGATATTTTCATCAAATACAGTCAGGTCGGGGATTAATCGAAATAGAATTGAAGGTCTGAACACACCTGCAGATTTATTAGGATACAGTTCGCGTAGAGAAAATTTGTGATTGAACTAAATACACTGATGTGTTTCATCAGCGCTTATAAAAGTGTCGGACTACCTCACTTATAAAAGCCTACAACCTTAACCTTAATCATAACAGCCACAACAGTCCACTGCTGGACATGGGTTTCCCTCCTTTTAAGAGAGTATTGTCATACTCATCACACTTGGCAAGCGCAGTGTAAGATGTAGATTATACAGGGAACACACACACACACACACACACAAGTGGGGTAGGCAGAGCGTTAACGACCGTAAGATTACAGTCTCTATCGCCACGTCTGCCAATATTTGAGGGTCGTTTTAGTTGAGTAATGTATCACTATAGTGACAGGTTGTTAGCCTGTCGGCTAAAATTGCAATACACATAAACCCTCGAGTCCCTTAGTCGGCTTCTACGACACCCACGGGAAAGAAATGGGATGATGCTATTCTAAGCCTGCATCACGCGGCTAGATTATACAGGGAACACTGCCTATTACCTTGATAATTTGTCCCTTTGTTACTTTTATGACACCCACGGGTAGAATTGGTGTGGTACCTACAACAAAATCTGTAAGTATCGAAGTTTTAAGCCTGTGAAGTAAATTGCAAATAGCAATTAGGTAAGCGGGCACTTATGCTTATGAGAGATTCCGAAATATGTAATTTCCGAGTACTTACGAAATATTATCGTCAATACGAGTTTCTTATACACAATATTCCCTTTGTTCCAACTTTGGCTTTTATATAAATGTGTCGCAGTTAGGGTTGCCAAACGACCGGGTCTCAGCAAATCCAAAATTTTCGTGGACTTGGGTCTCTAGCTTTTTAGTCAAACCACTTTCATGCAGTGCAGGTACATAATTTCATGCTTAATTTATCACAATGTACATTTTGCATTGTTTTTTCGCTTTTAGGTACCAATGGCGCCTTTTTTATCTTTTGTCACATAAGACATCGAGTCAAATATGATTGAACAAAATATAAAAATATAAATTAACTACTTAAAAATTATTACAATTCTTCAGTTTTTTTTTTTTAATTTTTACTTTAAAATATTTTAGAATCTCCGGCCCATTATTATTATTAACTAGGCTGCGCCCGCTGCAACTCATTTTGCCGTGGGAATAAGAGGTTTTCTCGGCAATTATTATCCATAAAAACCTTCTTCTGAAATCACTCTATCTATTACAAAAACTTACATCAAAACCCGTCATGTATTTTATAGATTTAGGCAAACATATAAACACACATACAGACGCGAAAAGCGACTTTGCGTTATACTATGTAGTGATAGGACCTGGCAACCCTATTCGTAGGTGGATTTATCACGATATTGTTAACAAGTTGGTTCTTCGAGTCCCAGGAATGAGTAAATCCCGTACGTTAAACTTTACTCTGAACTTTCGGAGTTGGTACGAAAGTTTTGTACAAGTTTAAGTTCGCTTCTTTCATTGTGACAAACTTACTTGGAGATACTTGGAGAGTTTTAAACGGTTTTAGTGTCGTCTTAGTGTTTATGTTAGCACTAAAAGATTCATGAATGTGCATACCCAGGTATAGCTAGTATTTTTTTGCCTAGGTTTCTGCAACAAAAAAATTATAAGGTGTAAAATACAATTGCTGTAAATATTTTAAGGCGTGAAAATTTTTCAAGTTTCATGGACTGCCATGAAACTGAACGATTTTCGAATATGGATAAAAAATTTGTCCTCCCTTACGCCAAGCAAGTCAAGTGTATGAGAGGTCCAAAATTTCTTTGTTGGCGAAAATTGTTCAGTTTCATGGACTAATATTAATATTTGCAGTTGAGTTATTTACGACCTGTAGAGATCTTGATGGTTTAATGTATAATTTTAATTTTGAAGACAGGCTGACAATCTATTACTATACATAGAGTGATGCACGGTTTACATGAAACGAACCCTAATTATTTTTGATACTTGGCGATATAGGCCGTATTTTTTACGGCCGTTAACACTGTGCCTATCCCGCAAGGGATTAAGGCGTGATACCTGTATGTATTTACAACCAAAGCGGAGGATTTCCCTAAAGCTTTGAATTTTAAGGTACAAACAATAAAATCTTCAATTGGCCTCGCAGAGCCTCCAATTGCTACAAAACGGCATCTACATTGTTTCTCTTAATTTTTAAAACTTGCACCGGCGGGACTAAGCAGAGATGAAATGGATATGAAAAGGTTACGAATTTGGATACGAAAAATTAAAAAAATATTAATGTGGATTCGGATACGCATATGTTTTTTGGATTATCTGTAAGTTTCTGATACTTTCGGCTACGGATATTATCCTAGAAACAACACATTTCTTACAGTATATCGCATCAAGTAGTGGCAAATGTAAATTATATACAATAGAATAAACTAAACTGTACGTAAGTTGCAAAATAAACACTCATACATAACAGGGTTAGTACGGCATCACCCTTATCCAAATTATTTTATGGTTTTTAGGTTATGGTTACAGACAAAATAATTTATATCGGATAATCAAAAGTTTCTGTTTTGGGGCTAGGTTATCCGGGTTGCAGAGGGCAGATGGCAGTCGCTCTGTGTCAAAAACTTGGTTCCACGTCAAATCCCCTTGGTTATGTAGCCGACCCCGACAGAGAACGGGATAAGGCAAGAAGAATAATGATCCGAAAGTTTCGGTTTCGGTTACAGACCTCTATTACATCCCTGGGTCTAAGAAAAGAATTTGGATAACAAACTCGTAAAATTGCAGCAGAGAAGCGCAATTTTCGTTTTAAAAAGCGCCACCGGGATTTTCTTGCGCGCTCGTAAAAGAGCCAGTAAAACGTGAAATAATCTCAAGAAGGTGGAATGTTAGCAAGTCACTGCCTTGAGAGGAATGCAGTGATTACATAATACAACTTTACACAGGTAGAAATGTAGCAGTAATATGGCAGAATCAGGATATCGCGTAATTTCATTCTGCCATCGTCTTAAACAAATCCATAAATTGCGCCATATTCATACAGAATTTCAGGATTCCGGCCAAGAACTTAGTCGAATTTCTGGATTTGTTTAGGACGATGTCTACCTTTTGGCCAAAATCCTAGGAAATCTGCTGAAATTCTGATTGTGCCATATTACAGTGGCAGACATAACTGTTCAGTTCATATAAGGTATTATTACTTTTTTGACTGACTGCCGGAGTAGGGTTTCGTTTTTCAATATGTATGTACGAGTAAGTATGTGGGCAAGAAAAATCTGGGCCGCAGCCTAAATACTCCAACGTTTTATGAAGCGTCCTTAGAATTTTTCAGCAGCGCATATTTTAATTTCAAAAACAGCGGATGCTAAACGCAAAACCACTTTTGGTGAAAGCCTTCTCCGCAATCTCCTTAGACCGCAAGGAGTGATATATTTTATCGAATAAAAAATCGCATTACCGCTAAACCTCCTCTATTTCGGCAGTCATAAAACAATGCTTGATCCCACTTCTGGCCTCGTCATCGCTCCCCATTAAGCGAGTACGCGCTCAAATGCCGTTATCACACGCACCGCATGACTTTGCGGTTGTTTACCGCGTCCGGTTTCTAACCAAGAATGTTGACGAAATTTGTGTCGCTTGGTGCAGGCTTAGGGGTCACGCCATTTTCTTTCCCATGGGTATTATAAAAGGCTACTGATACACTTGAGGGTTACATGTGTATTACAATTTTAGGTTGACAAGCTGGCACTATATTTACACGCAATGTTACTGCAACGGCTTTCAAACATTGTCAGACGTGGCGATAGCGACCGTATTTTTACGCTCGTTGACGAGCACGAGTGTGTTTATGAAATTACAAACAAATCCGGATAATATCATAGCCTACGTAGCCGCTATAGATAGCGGCTGCCACTGGCTGTCATTTGTATAGTTGCTGCCACAAACCGCAAAAGTTTTCAGTGTGTGTGCAATTCACCTAAACGGGTCCCGCACAAAGCGAACATAAAACAAAACTCTCCCTCCCATCTTGTTTCTAGTTAGAGATAAATACAACAAAATACGTGCTTTCCGAGGCGCGGAACCGAAACAAACACTTGATTGAATAAACAAAGAGCGGTTAGTCAAAAGGAAAAACTTTGCGATCGTTAATCTCGACCAGTCCACATACAAAGATGTAGACGTGCTTTATTCCTTGCGGGGTAAACAGAGCATTAACGACTGTAAAAATACGCCCGCTATCGCCAAGTCAGACAAAAAATTGAAGTGTTATTAAATAAAAAAAAGGAAGCCTATGTGTAGTGGGCTGAAAAAGACTGATAAGTTAGATAGATAGATACGAGTAGTATCATAAAAGCTTCACATTTTGAGAAAGTACCTTTGTACGTATACGAGTATATTATGTCTAATCGCATATCAAAAAAGTCTTTTGATTATTCTGACAATCTAACTTGTATTGGTTTAGGAATTGTTTAACTTATGGCGCACAACTTTTATCAGAAAGAACGAGTGGGATTTTCTGAGGAAAAAAATATTGCAAACAAAGTTACGAAATTCTAAATAAGCAGCGGTATCAACAATTTGAGACTTTGCAAAACAACCGCGTTTCTCACATTGCCATTAAGTCCAAATCTTATTTGGTGACAAAGAAACATTATTTACACAATCCGGAATACAAAGAGATGGCTTTGACAAGATGTGATTCAAGTTATAAATGGAGTAAGGAAAGTAATTCAATAAGGTAGCGAATAATAATGCGCATTTATTTATTTTTAGCCTGTAGAAGATACGTACGTACATTATATTTATTGCGGGAAGGCTGAAAATCTTAATTGAGGTGCCAGCGAATAGCATCACGGCATTTTGAGCCGTAGGTGTCATAAAAAACAATCAAGGGATGAATCCAACGGGCAGCGCGTTCTCTGTGAATATCTACAATACCTTACACTGCGCTCGCCAATCCATCTGTGAATAAACATAATATCCCGCCTTTATCTTTAGCAGGGTAGACAGAGTGCTAGCGGCCGTGACAATACGGCCGCTATGGCCACGTCTGACTATTGCGAGTAATGTTGAAGTCCGGGCTTTTGGATAATTCGTGTATTACTGTAGTATAGTGACAAGTTGTCAGCCTGCCACTTAAAGTTATAATAACCTGAAACCCTGGAGTCTATTACAAAATCAATAAATAAATTGCTACAAATTTATCGTATCCTTTTAAAAGAGTAGAAAGTTATACCTATCTAAATCTTGAAAAACGGTTGCTCAAAAACATGACTTTCAATTTTATTAAGATAAAAAGAGATCGTCAAGAACCACTTACTTCGTCTTTTTTATGTAAAAGCAACATTCAACTACAAAAATGTATTTTCTAGTGTTTTATGCTTAATTTGAAATAAATTGTTTTCAAATTGCTTTGAAAGCCTTACCCACTCGCACGTATAAACAAATTCAATGATAATTCATGCTGACTCAGGCACACAATAGACTCGATTCGACAATGCCGAATAAAACAGCCAAATAATATAGCTCCACCTAAAAAATACAAGTTTTTCAATTCAAAATTAGGAATTAGTAGGAATTTGAACTTTTTTTTATGAAACGTCCAACAAATTAAGAAAATCAAATAGCTTCGAATGCTCTATTCAGAGCATAAGATAATATGATAAAAGACTTGTACAAAGAAATAAATACGCATTTGATTGCGTAAATAAAAGTTAAAAGAAGATGTACCACTTACATCTCTTATTAGATTAAGTATATTGTATTGTAATGTTTGGTTAAAATTGACAATTTTTTTTATGTAAAATGTGTCAAATCAAACAATTTTTAGTTTATCGGCTCTGCTTGTCACCTGAAAAGACGTCGATGTTTTTATATTAATCAATGAACTCGGTGACGTGGAATCGAGTCCAATGAAGTGATAAATCTCTCGTCTCAGGGTATACATCTCACTTAGTCGCATTTGTAAGCGTTTCTCAACGCATTAAAGTGAATATTTTCTTACACTCGAATGTGGGGTCGTTACTTGACGCTCCAGAACTTGTAATTTATTCTAAAAAGTTGCTCTTGAGCTATAGTAATCGTTTGAGGCTTCTGGATGAGCTTGTTTTAAGCTATATCTGACTCTCAGGACTCAGGACAGTAAAGAGGTACCTAAATAAAAATATAGAACCTCTAAATTTTCAAATACAGTTGTTAAGTAATGCGGGTTCAGAATTTTAGCATATTTGTTGCAGCATTAATTCGGACATAAATTTCTACTTTTTAATTATTATGAACTGAACTTTTTTGTACGTTTGAAGCTCAGTTTTAGTGATTTTTCGTTTCGTTAGCTACTGTTTAATTTTTTTACGCTGTAAAATGATCATTGAGTATTTATTTACCTATTTAGACCTTTCCAAATTCCAATGGAGCATAGTGTAACAACCTGCATGAATAAAATCCCTTGAAAAAACGCTCTGTTGGCGGATAGTATAGAAACAAGAAGGGGAGTGTTACTGGCTACATGTGAAGTAACATACTTGAACGCCGGAATATCAGATGATAGAGAAAATATATGGTTTATATAGCAAGCATTGTTAGTAAGTAAAAGTACATTCAAAACACGAACACATAATAGAAAACCAACTTAAAATGCGCCAAGGCGGCTTTATTTTTCAAAGTGATCTCTGCCTCTCTCGATTTGTCAGGCGTGGCGATAATGGCCGTAATTTTAGAGTCGTTAAAGCTCTGCCTACCCCACCAGGGATTTGTGTGTGTGTGTGTGTGTGTTTAGTTGCGGGATTCCTGATAGTTGTGAATGCCAACCCTTCAAAACGAAAGGGGCTATAAGAAATTTAAAAAAGTTGATTGATTACATAATATACTTTTGCGTGTTAAACGCGAGCAGCGCAAATAGTCCCTCATTCCCATCGTAATACATCCCCATTGAGACACATTCCCATTGAGACACATTCCCATGGAGACACAGAGTAAAGCATAAAGAAATATCGACATTTTACATCTAAAACTAAAGCATTAACTAATGTTCCAAAGAAAAATTACAAAGTTTAGTTTAGTTAAGTTGCGGGATTCCGGACTGATGCAAACCCTTCAAAACGAAAGCTGCTATAAGAAATTTGAAAAAGTTGATTGATTACATATACTTTGTCGTGTTAAACGCGAACCGTGCAAATATTCCCTCATTCCCATCGTAATACATTCCCATTGAGACACATTCCCATTGAGACACAGAGTAAAGCATAAAGAAACAGCGACATTTTACATATAAAACTAAAGCCTTAACTAACGTTCCAAAGAGAAATTACAAAGTTTAGTTTAGTTTAGTTGAGGAATTCTGGATTGGTGTGAATGCCAACCCTTAAAAACGAAAGCTGCTTCACGAAATTGAAAAAAGTTGATTGATCACATATACTTTTGCGTGTTAAACGCGAGCTGCGCAAATATTTCATTCCCATCGTAATACATTTCCATTGAGACACAGAGTAAAGCATAAAGAAACATCGACATTTTACATTAAAAGCCTTAAAAGTTCCAAAAAAACAGAAAGTTTAGTTTAGTTGAGGATTGCTGAATAGGTTAGAATGCCAACTCTTCTAAACGAAGGGCGCTATAAGAAATTTGAAAAAGTTGATTGATTACATATACTTTTTCGTGTTAAACGCGCGGCGTGCAAATATTCCCATATGTGTAATGCTCGGTTTGATGTCGCAGAAAATTATTCATTTCTCGAGAGGGCGCTTGTACAAACGAGGCCGGAAAGTTTTCTTTTTACACGGTTTTATTTGAGTTTTAATGGGGTTATACTCGTTATCGTCAACGTGGGCTAATTTGAAAACTTCTTGTTTGAACCGATGTACGACGATGCAGGCAGGTACTCAAATTTAAAAGTTTAGGATGCGTTATGGCCAGATGTAATATATACGTAATTTAAGATTATTTTAAGGATATAGGCCTTGGCAGTGGATGGGTAAATAAAATGAGTGATCATTTTCTGTTGCGCATTCTAAAACTGCAGTTTTATTATGATAATGACTTGGCGCATCGCATACTTAACGCTTGACGGACCGTTAACATATCGCAGCGTTCTGTCAGATCCATATTAGAAAAAACGTCACTGCCGATACTAAAATCGCACTCGACGGACGACGCTGTGATAGCGCTGCGTGGACAGCGGTTGAGCGGTTTTAGTGTGGAGATTGACACTTGTAATATGGATCTAACAGAACGCTGCGATATTTTAGCGGTCCTTCGTGCGTTAAGTGTGCGATCCACCTTTACTAACACAGAAATCTATCGCAACAGTCCGCTACTGGGACTCGCTCGCGTCGCTACTCTATTGAGAAGTGTTTGCCACATCCACACACACTACTCTTGCGTTGGCAAACAGTGCAAGAGGTTGTATTTTCTATTAGAAATAAGTGATGCTATTATAAGCCAGCATTGCACGACATCTACTACTAACTATTGCCTTTATAAAACATCCTTTTTCTTGCAGATACGGGCGCTGGGTGACGCGCCGCGTGGCCATCGTCACGATCGCCATGATCTGGCTGCTTGCTGCGCTCATCAGCTTCCTGCCAATCTCGCTAGGGCTTCACAGGTATGCTACAGGGCTTAGTAGTAAAAAAAGTAAAAAAAAATGTTCTTTACAATGTAGGGTTAAAAAAATGGCTTATTTTGTCAACTGTGTCGAGGCTGGCCAGGTTAACCGCATGGCACGTAACTGTTTCACCTGCACCACCAGTAAATGACATCAAATTTAATCTCGCACACAGATGTGATATAACCTGACACTAATGCACCTTTTTAGTGCGAAGAAACATGCCATATCCACGGGAAAATCGAAAAACACTTACATGTAAATCTATTGGAATCGAGTATATATTTCTATAATACTCTTTTTTTTTATATGCAGGCCCACGGAAGAGTTCGCAGCGACGCAGAAGCCGCCGAGATACCCCACGTGTGCTCTGGTGCTCACCCCGACGTACGCGGTCGTCTCCAGCTGCATCTCCTTCTATCTGCCGTGTATCGTCATGATTAGTATTTATTGCAGGTGAGTTCTGTTTTATTGCTTACCGAAAAAATAGTGGGCCTTACCATAAAAATGTTAGATGCGCCTTGAACGCGTGTTTAAGAATATCTCCGTGCAGAAAAACCAAAGTCTTTTTTGTGGTACCTAAAGCTCAGAGTGTATTTCAATTATATAAAATAAGTTATAAAATGTTTATTAAAACGCAACACGCAGGGCATGCAAAATTGCGAAGAATTTCTTTCACTACAAATTTGAATTGTCAACACAGAAAGGAACAAAAATATTGTTGTGAAGGTACTAAAGAAAATATTTACTTAAACAATTAGATTAATAATACTTTATTTTTTTGTTAAATTCATAGAGTACCTATCTTATTTCAATTTGAAAAACCGAACTTCTAAAGCACGTTTTGATTGAACTGTGAATAGTTCGGGATTGCATTCAAAACCTAAAGCTTTGTCTGGTTTCAGACGCTTTTTTCCATTCTTCTTCTTCGCGTTCCAATTCAAAGCACGTATACATTCTGGCATTTCAAAAATCATTGTCTACGCTAGCATAAAAGTTTTTCTAGTAGTAATAAAAACGGATATCTCCATACCGCTTAGTTCCACATATGTGAAGCCAGCTTGGGTTTCCGTCGTTAAAGATTTACTACGGTAACATCCGAAACTTGAGTGTATCTATTAGATTTACGAAGACATTTCATGCAGTTTGGGAAATAGTAAATTCAATTTTATCAGTTCAAATGTGTCATTAAAAATGTTCTTCTACAAACCGTGATCGAATTTCATACAACGTAAAATTGGATAAACCGCGTCTAACAAACTCCCCTTCACGCATTCTTCAACTTACTTTTGAAATCCTAAGCGATATGACAACTTGTGCGAATGATCTTTGCGGTATTATTAAAAAGATTGACGCAAAAATTTAAAATATTTTTCCGAAATTATTGTAGAATAAACAATAGTACTATTTCTTTGCGGTGTCCAGAAAATCTTTGGGGTGTTATTACGCCGTGTCTTAACATTTATTCTTTATACAATTTCACGTAGTTAAATGGCTAAATATATATATATATATATATATATATATTCATTCATTCGTTCATTCAAATTACTCCAAGTAAACTAAACACAGGTGTGTTTCATTTTAACGGTTGACGTGTAAGTAAGTACATACTTAATACATTTATCCACATACAATTCTCATTAACTAATTAACTTCTTTACTCTTTATTACTGAATGTTACAGAATTTCAAACTAAAATCTTAGTTCATTGCAAATATTTTCAGTAAAGTGAAAGTTTATTGGAGTAGAGTAGTTTGAAAATGCTTAGTTAATCAACCTGCAGCCTTCGTAGTAATAAGCTTCACGAAATATGTAGCAATTTTGAAAACTTATTAAATCTTGCTAACATGGTAGGTGTACCTATCAAATTACGGTATCGCTCGTAACTACTAGGAAATTTCACATGAGGGTATCCATATTAACCTGAGGCATATACAAAATGTGTCTAGACAGGTACGAATCCTTTGAAGCACATTCTGTTCTCTAGATTACGAACATGTTGAACCAAGAAACTTTGGTAATGTTGCGGGAAAAAGGAAACCCGAAATTGACGATTAGACGTTCAATTTAAGTATTTTACAAATTAGAAGTCTTTCTCTATGATGATCGTGGTTTAATAGGGATGCGTACACGCACCTACGGAAAAGATAAGTATAAAAATTATCTACCGAATTGCACTAGTTTTCAATTTTCAATTTTTTAAATAAAATTGATTTAAGCTATTTTAAATATAGATCTTTGTAGGTCAGTATTTTCGCCACTGACCTTTCGTATCGACGTAACCATGCTATTTTGGCCGTAGTTAAAATATACCGTAGCCAAAAGACGACTATTTGAGAACTTAAACAAAATTGACTAGGTATTGTTAATAATTGCCGAAAGGTAGCCGTGAAAAGTTTTTTTTTAATCCTAAGTAATACATACTTACATACCTATAATTTCTTTAAACATCGTGCCACGCAAGTTCATTGTGTCTTTTTGTAACTTCGACAACTTCGAATTTATCAAATGAAAACTTTTCACCTGGATATAAACTGCCAAGACCGACATGGCAGTCTTTAAATAGGCTCCGAAACCATGTTGGCAGGAGCATGGACAAATCTTTCCAGGTGACCTTTACTCACGTTTCTGATCTTCCATGCAAGAACCCGTAAACATGATCCATCTCATGTCTTGCCCCTATTGTCCGACCACCTGTCATCTGGGATCACTAATGCTGACTACAAACTCTTGTCCAAGCTCCAGCTCGCGAGAGCAGCTATGTTTGAATACTGGGCTATCTATGAAGTACGAATGATCGTGCATGCCATCGACTCGATAGAAGTATAAGATCAAATTCAAAACATTAAAATAGATTTATAAAACTTAATTTACATTATTTCTTCAAAAGTAAACAATAGCAAACAAATAACTAAAATAGATTTGGCACAAAACATTGGTATCTCAAAGTTCCATTTATTTTGCTGATTGTCCAAACAAATGACATTTGAGTTTAAACTTTACAAAGAGAGAGACCAATGTCACAAACTTTGAGCCCTTTCTTTTCGTTCATTTACTTAAATGAGTTTAATTTTGTCAAGCGATGACTCTTCAAAGGGAAATGTCCAAAGTTTGGATTCAAGTACCTACCTATTTATTATTAGTGCTGTCCGCCTTGTGATGCCGGCTTAAAATAGCATCACCTCATTTCATGGCTGCCCTCATAGGCGACTGAGGAGCTTGAAGCTCTCTTGTGTATTACTATTTTAGGTGACATGCTAACAACCTGTCACTATGGTGATACACAATTTTCTAATACGACATTAATATTTATTGGAGGTGACGATGCCGTTGGCCGCTCTGCTACCCCGTTAGGGGTAAAGGCATGATATGTGTGTGTGTGTGTGTGTGTGTGTGTGTAAACAAACACAGAATATTTAAAAAAAGTCCGCCCACAAATTGATTTAGTCGTAGACAGACTGTTACGTTCCCAAACATGATTTTGTGACTAACAAGCAAAACAGTATCATACGTTGTTGTGTTGATACTATTATCCAGATACTGGGTACGATGTGATGCCGGCTTAGAATAGCATCACCCCATTTCTTTCCCGTGGGTGTCGTAAGAGGCGACTGAGGGACCCGTGGGTAAGTGTATTGCATTTTTAGGCGACAGACTGACAACCTGTCACTATAGTGATACACGAATTATCTGTAACGACCCTCAAATATTGTCAGACGTGGTGATAACGACCGTAATTTTCGGTCGTCAACGCTCTGCCTACCCCGTGAGGGATAATGTATGTATGTTTATGTATGTATGGGTATGATGTGTTACGAACTAAAAAGAAAAAAAGTCAAACTCGCTACCAGCCACCATCTGGTCGAGGGAGAGTCACATACCTTCCCACTGACGTCATGACCTTTCACTGTGTAAAAAGATTTTTAGTAAACATCTTTTTTTTGTATGACAATTTTGTATTAGCCTGCCCGATATGATGCCTGCGAGATAACTAAATAAATAAAAATCGCACTGTCTCGAGGCTAGCCAGGTTAACCACACGGAATGTAACGTTCAAACCGTCCCTCCTTTTCCTGTCTATCTCCCTCAATTCAAACCCAAACAAAAAACATCGCTGTACCAAAGATATTGGCTTACAACTTTTTCAAGACACGAAAAAAAATCTTGTTATACAAGCAATTACTTTTATAAGCCTCGTGAGTCTTAAGTCTCCTGCTTCCCATCAAACTTCAAACTTCAGCTTATTGTAATAATCCCCACCAAGTCGTGCACGTGACAAGTTCAAGCCCCTATTTTCAATCAGAAGTTGGGGGTTTCAAGTGGAAACCGACATTGTAGGGCTCAAGTACGATCTGATTGTCTTTGTGGAAATGAGTGTGGTGTTTCGGGAAAACACTATTGTGTTCAGATAGAGCGTTCAATGCTAAACGCAAAGGCTTTTTCAGACTAGTGCGAAAACTTCGTTATATCGGAAACAATGGGATCTCTACAACCACGAAACAAATCAGCTGTTCCGTAATTTATTTCTAGTCAACCAAAATATAAAAACCTAAATAAAGTAAAATACTCGATATTTTTCTGCGTTATCTAGAAAAAAAAAGTGAAATTAGTTGCTGCATACATTTTGCTTCAGCAGGTCTTTAATTTGTTAATGAAATTGTTGATACTTTTTTCGTTACTCTAGAGAACTTTGAAAACCCCATTGGTAACCGTACTAAAGTTTAGAAAGACACTAAATAATATCAGAACATAAGGAACGTTTAAAATAACCTATACAAACACTTTCTGAAACTCGATCGTAGTTTACATTCTTTGAAATGCATTCGGTTCGGTTCAGTTCATTGCACGAACAAGGGTCAAACCTTTATAAATTAATCCTGTTAAATCACTTCACCTGGCAACTCTTTAGCACAGAGAGCTGGCAACTCTATCGTAAAGGTGTAGAATAAACAGAAGCGGATTGCTAATGAACGAGCACCAACGCTGTTAAGTGGTTCAGTAAATAGAGAGTGAGGGCGCCACACGTTTGACTTAATATACAGGTGTTAGAAAAGTACTAACTTTCTTTAAGGGGCTGAGTAGAGCTAAAAGCTACTTTTATAAGTGATTTCTACCCTAGATAAAATGCAGAAAAACTGACGAAAAAAAAAGGTAATAATCTTCAGGATATTTGCTGTAGTGTTATTGTTTCCAAAACATGATATTAGTAATTTAGCTTGATAGAAAAACATCGTAAAGTTACCTCTAAAAATCTATTATATCGCAAACTGCATGAACAGAACCCACGCAATAATTAAGTGTTTATTATCAGAATGAGCGCCTTACAATACTCTATCGACATATTGTTTTCGATTTTCAAGTAACTTATTTTTGACCGAGTTATCATCGAAAATACGAAAATATCATTGAATTGGCAAGATTCCGTCCCGTTCGCACGCGCGCAGTTTGACATTTGTCAGAAAGGGACCGGTTTTTAGCTCGTGTCAGCCTCTTAAAGGGTCGAACCAGCCCATAAAACTGAACAACTTTCCCAAAGGAACATAGGTCAAATTGCGAATAGCATTTTTGGACCTCCCATACAAAATTTACCTGCCACTGTGAGGTCAAATCGTTTTTATACTTTTTTTGTTTCATTGGGAAAGTTGTTCAGTTTAATGAACTGGTTTCCTAACACCCTGTATATTGGCCTGCGTTTATTAGGTAAGATTTTCTTGGTCGTTCATACCATGTCGAGCTCGACACTTTTTTTACCAGCTGGTAAACAAACTTAAGAAATTAAAATAATTCCAGGTTGCTTAAATCTACACGTACCGTACTGTAAACTCTATGATAACGGCTCAATATAGCTCCGGCCTTTCCAGCGCGTGTCGTAAGAGGCGATTGAGGGACTACAAGGTTTGATTGGTATTACAATTTTAAAACGACAGACTGACAACTTCTTACGAGTACTATAGCGATTCGCTTTTTTTTTAAACTGCTCGTAAATATGTGTCAAACGTGGTGATAACGACCGCATGTTTACAAACGTTAACGCTCTGCCATTCCGAAAGAGAAATGGCGTTGTGTGTGTATTTATGTATCTAAATCTACATGGATTTTACGTTTAAGGGTTTATTCATCTACTACTTCTACAGCCACAACAGTCCACTGCTGGACATGGGCCTCCCCCAAATTGGGGGTATTGCCATACTCACCACGCTTAGCAGGCGGATTGGCGAGCGCAGTGCAAGATATTCACAGAGAATGCTGCTGCCCGTTCCATGTACCCTTTTACGACACCCACAGGAAAAAACGGGGTGATGCTATTCTAAGCCTGCATCACGCGGCCGATGTCTGATTCATCTACACCATGTTCCAATCCATTAGGAAAGAACAAATGAACAAATCTATTATGTATACGTAGAGTGTTTGTTTTATGGGAAAGTCGCGTTCTTGTGAAGTGGATAAGTAAATTGCGGGCTGTGGTTTCACAATGTTGAATCAAGTTGTTTATTTTCCTGTGTTTAGCATGTTTGTAGGGACGTGAGTGATTATTATTTACCCGACTACTTCATAAAAGGCTTATGTTTTTCGAAAATACGTATTATGTGTGTAGGTATACAGGGTGTTAAAAAATTTGCTGCAAATATTTTAAGGGGTGAACCAGCCCATGAAACTGAACAACTTTCCCCAAGAAACATAGGTCGAAATATGAAAAAATAAATCGGACCTCCCATACAAAATTACCAAACGACTAAGTCAATTTGTATGGGAGGTCCAAAAAAAATTCTCATATTGCGACATATGTTTCTTTGGGAAAGTTGTTCAGTTTCATGGGCTGATTCACCCCTTGAAATATTTGCAGGTATTTTTTTACACCCTGTATGTGGGTGTGCGTTGCGTGATGCCGGCTTAAAATATCATCACCCCATATCCTTACCGCGGGTGTCGTATGAGGTGACTGAGGGTAGGGACTCGAGTATTTCATGTGTGTTACAATTTTAGGCAACAAGCTGGCAAGCTGTCACTATAGTGATACACTATTTTTCTGAATCAGCCCTCAAATATTTGTTAGACGTGGCGATAGCGACTGTATTTTTACGGTCGTGAACGCTCTACCTAACCCGCAAGGGATAAAGGCGTAACATATGTTTATATGTGTGTGGACAAGTAAATTCTTTTTCACGGACTACAATCTACAGTCCAAATGGCTGGGTGGATGTTGGCATTGAGATGTGTCACGAAATTCGAATGGCACAATGGCAATGGCATTTTTTCTGTCGTCCCATTCATTGGAGGCAGCGCAGTCATGTCTCTATCCCCCCTTTTACCAAGCTCGGTCGTATGGCTAATTTTGCCAGTCACTATAATTAGGTCTACCTTTCCTAACGAACATTATAAAATAAATAAGTAAAAACTTGTTTACGCTTGTCTTACTCCAAAGAGTTAATCAATAAAGATACCTTAAAATCCTCTTGCTTCTTTTAATGAAACAAGTAGCTACGTTTCTAAACATCGAATAAAAGCTACACTTTTAATAAAAGTTCCATTTAAGTTAATGAGAAAAAAAAACAGTTTATACACACAGTAGAGAGCTGGTTACTCTTAATGTAAAAGTGTAGTATAAACAGCCTTGAATGAAAGCCGGCACGTAAATAACATTAAAAGCTGAGGTTTGGATAAACATAGCAGTGGAAGAAAAAATACTTTTCATGTAAACAACACTTAGCACTCCAAACTCTCTTGTCTCTAGAACTAATCCGACTATATGAAATAGTTACAATTTTAAACTGTTTTTTTTTTTAATTTTTAAATCAGAACTATTTTATGATTACAAAACGCAATTGTGCCGGCTTACAATAGCATCACCCCATTTCTACCCGTGGGTGTCGTAAAATGCGACTATGAGATGAATCCAGGGAACGAGCAGTAGCGTTTCCTGTGAATATCTACAATATCTTTCAATGCGCTCGCCAATCCGTCTGCCAGGCGTGGTGAGTATGGCAATAACCCCCAAATGGAGGAAACCTTTGTCCGAAAAACTGTAAATTAATTTAAATGTAACAAAATGCTTTACTTTGTAAAAAATGTGTATTCTTCATCGGAAATTAACTGCGTAGGTATAGGTTAGTCACGGAATTTTAAATTGTACGTGTAATTATCAGATAATATGACAAATTGTGCAACAGATCAAACAAATAATTCACCTGCATACAGTTCAATCGCAAATTGCGTGAATATCACATACAATGTGTTCTCTATATTATTCTACTATCGATAGGTAGAGTTTACCTTGTATAACTATACAAATAACGATGCAGTAGCCTATTTTTAGCACTTGACGACTCTGATAAATTTTCATACATCTTGTCGCACGATTTCAATACACTGTGTGGTTTAAAACGTGCATCATTGTTGCAGATTATATTGCTACGCCCAGAAACACGTGAAGTCCATCCGGGCGGTAACCCGGACGGTGCAACTGGCTAACAACCGGACGAAATCCGTACGAACCCGAGTTCATACGCACGTGCAGTCCTCGCCGTACCACGTCTCCGACCATAAGGCAGCAATCACGGTGGGCATCATCATGGGAGTGTTCCTGCTGTGCTGGGTGCCTTTCTTCTGCGTCAACATCGTTGCTGCCTTCTGCAAAACATGCATCCCTGGTAAGTGCTTCGAATACTCTTTGCTGAATCTTTACTTTACAATCACTGTCAATTCAGGGTCTATGTATGGCGCAGCCTACTGGATACTGCTAGGTTTGTTTTACTGCCTAGGCCTTATATTTCAGGAAACGTTAATAGAATTTTGTCTTCCTATAGTAAAGACATTGTGAATCATATCAGACTCATCGTGATATTGTTTTAAAAGTCGAATTGTTATTCTTCTTTCCTGACATGCCTATGTATGTTACTAAAGAAATCTCTTCAGTTTCATGGTTTGTATGTAGCCTGTCTATATTCGAAGGGATATTACTTACATGCCGTGTTTGTTAGCATTAAGGGAAGAAAACGTGTCACAAGGTTTATTATTTTAAAGGACTGGCTCAAGCCCGTCGAAAATAAAACTCTTTTCCATACATAAAGAAGACTTTATTAACAATTTTGCGACGCAACTCTCATTCCCAAAACTTTAATCATTTTCGGTCGCGAAGTTCAATTAACTCTTTCAAAAACGCCGACCGAAATATCTTTGGGCATTCACAAAATTTGATTAACTCGAAAATATGCAGAATTTGACGTGATTGCAAAATTAATTTAAAGCTGTTTATGCTTTAAGGCTGTTATTGGCAGTCGGAAAGTTTCTTGAGTCAAAATTGTGAAGTTGTTTTGGATCTTATCGAGTTCAGAGGGCTGTGCTTATTGAATCATAATTCATCAGAATTAGAAAATGGCCAAATGAAAAGCTTTTTACAAGTTTGTGTTTCAACTAAGGTCAGGATCATGATGAAGATGGTTTCTCCGACCTATTAGTCTAGGCGACCACTTCGACTCTTGATCAAGGCGGTGCTGACGCGCCCGGAAATGGCTATTGTAAACAATATATAAACAGTAAATTTCCGTAAACAGTGTAAGTGAGGACCTTTGTAGGCATGTGAGTTTTACCACTGACGTAATTTTAGCTAATGGCGACGAAACGACAGGCGTTCAACTCAAAAAAAAATCTAGTCCTTGATGATATCTAAATTAGCCCATATAAGTGAACCAATGAAAAGATAGCTTTAATTACTTTTTAATCTTGATAAAATCAATACTAGGTGGGATCTCGCAGACCCCAGAAAATAACATTTATGAATATTTTTTAAATCATTGTTTCTTTTCGGCCAATTTTCTCAGTAGCAGCTGCCTGTTTCATTATGGATATTTACAAGTATTTCTTTGTACACCTTGACAATTGAATAGAAGGAATACTGAGCGATTTCTATTCTTTATTAAACTGTTATTCAAAACCCCTTCTCCGCATAAAATTTTATATTTTCCATTTTGTTCTCATTTATGCCTTTGGAGCTCTGCTGGAAATTGTTTCGAATAAATTTCATTTAAAATATTCAACTCGCGTCCCCGTATTAACGAGTCCATGTTTTGTATTTACGATTGCGTGTTGATAATATAAAATATAAATTGGTCATACGTTTGAGAAATATTAACTGGCCGGTATATTTTTCGGTTCGTTTACTATTTAATTTTATACAGTTATCACTCCCACACTTAAGAGCTATCCCTAGTGTCGGGTTTTCATACAAACGTATTCCCCAGTTTTCTTCCCGAGTAATGCCTTTTGAGTTCTTCATTACGTTAGGGCGGACTAAAGCGATGCCACTATTATTTGCATTTCTCCAAACAAATATTATGAAATGTAAAAAAAAGAAACATTTTGTATGTGAAAAGAAAATTGCTCAAATTTTCTTCTCGTAACTATTTTTAACAATGAAATAACAGAGGCATGGTCTTAGTAGGCCTTAACGTAATAAAAAAAGAATAGAAGCATTACTGGGGAAGAAAACAGGGGAATACGTTTGTATGAAAACGTGACACTAGGGATAGCTCTTAACAGCAAATAATTACGATGTGGTGTGTATTGATGATCAATTTGCATACGAGATTCATCGTCGATATTTACGTAGAGATGCAAATTCGTACCTTACTACTCATTGTACTTAAAACGGCTCAATTTGATGACTTTTCTCTACCAGCCAAACAAATGGTCAGAAAGTAAAAAAAAACATTTATGGTAAAAGATGTAGATCAGAAAGAATAAGGAAAAGGGCAAAATGCTTTGTGATCATAAACCTGATAATGATAAGCATTTTTCAGGAAATATGGGTCCGGAAACGACAAAAATTTAAGCTTCCGTGACTGGCAATGAAAATAAAGGCAAGCATTCTTACGAGTGGTTTATTTTTGGAAAGTAAAAACGTAGATTCAGCACTGATAAACATTTATTTATTTGCAAACTTGTATTTTAAAATATACTAACAACTAGAAGACTTTTGTTAACTGGAACAAAAAGAATTTTCCATTATAAATTTTCTCGAGTTAATTTTCGAATGGTTACCTACTGAAAACTGCACCACGTTACGCGTGTATAGCGTTTCTTTTTGTATGAAGATATTTTTCAAACACGCGTTTGAAAAATACGCTAACTTTTTTACGAGAAAACCTGATGTAACCCTATAGGTTATTTGCTACGAATATCTTTCTCACTTCCGTTTTTGACGCGTTTTATAGTTATTTGATCAGCTAATGTTGGTGGTTCTTCTAACACTTAACGCACAACGGAGCTTTATTTAAGCGCATTTATAACGCACGCGTCTGTCAGATGCAAGCAAAATTTCTTTCATACTCTAAACCGACGTTTACGCAGGTCCAACGCATGAACCTACGTCAGCAGGTGCTTCTGTCAAACAACGAAAGTTCATCCGTTGGTGCTGGAATTTTCAAAATTTCCTAACATCGTGTCAGGTGCATACGTCACGAATGTGCAGCGTCCTGACATAACGGTTCATCACAAACACAAAGTACTTTTAGTATTGACCTTTCAGCTGGATATACCTAAAGCGTAGCGTGACAATGTACATGTTGTTTTGTTTCAGATCTGGCATTCAAAATCCTCACCTGGCTAGGATATTCCAACTCAGCGTTTAATCCAATTATTTACTCCATTTTCAACACCGAATTCAGAGAAGCGTTCAAGAAAATCCTGACTTCCAGGTACGTGGATATTAAGTTCAGGGAAATTTCAATGAAGTGCTTGTTAACAATTATGATATTATTCAAGCGAATTTTGCTGCCGTCAATTCAACATTTGACGTCAGACTTGACAAGTTCAATCTGGCAATAAAAACAGTACTGGTCCAGTTGGTGGTGGTACTCCCCTTGGCCATTCACGGCTTGAAAATAATTTTAACGTAAAAACTGTTGTAGTGCAAGATGTAGGGCTAATAGTAGCAGACGAATTTCAGTAAACCGTTTTTAAAGTAGCTATACAAATTGAACCAGTGACTTATGTTGTTTTTTATTTAGGTACCCTCCATGCTGTGGATATCAAAGTGTCCGAGCTCATACTCCCACCAGAAATGACAACTTTGTCACTGATTACGGAACAAAAACGTTAGTGGTGAGTATTTTTTCCTTCATCTTATTCACAAAAATTTTACTTTCTATCTTGCTAAGATTGTAGGTCCAGTCTGTACACATAATCATCTGAAAACCCTGAGTAAGGTCTCGGTCTACGTATCAAATTGAAAAACAGATGTTGAATACATAAAATGGCAACATTTGATCTCAAGTCTTCAGCAATTTGAGCTAGAGCCAAGACTAAGACAAGACTCCTTAAATGCTTACATTGCAATCGTGGTACTATATAGTACCTATTGTATGACCGTTGGTATAGGCCATATTCGACATCTATCAAAATCTTGCTATGACTTATGGTCTATTTGTCTTTGTTGACATTTCGTTTAGTATGGGCTTGACAACTGTCAAATATGGCCTATCTATTTGAACGGCCATACTTTAGCTAGATGACGCTCATAATTATCACACGTGGACAACATCAAAGGGTGTCGTTTTTGCGCGACAAAATAAGAGCACAATCATTAAGTGATTAATAGGGCTCGGATTAAGAGCTAAAGATGTGATACCCAATCTTTGGTGTAAAATTTCATTTGCTAGTTTCCTGTACAGAAAGTATGTCTATGTGGCAGAAAATCACTTTAAAGCTGTTGTTATTTTTGAGCATACTCAATTTTCATAGCAGCAGATGTAAAAGTCGTTTTTGTTTCTCTGACACCCTTATGAATATGGTGCCTGCAAATCATTTGTCTTATCCCAGGGTTTTAAGATAAACAAACGATAATTAACCACTTCAGCTGTGAGAGAAATAATAAAAAATAACAAATTTAAGCTTACGAGAAAATTGTGATCGAAATCTGGTTAGAAAAAATCACGCTATTATTTTTGTCAAAATTAGTTATAAGTAAGAATAGAAAAGAAATTACTTTCTCATCAATTCATTAGCTTAGCTCATGCATTTAGTGGAATCCAATTTATATGTATGATTACTTTTCTTAGTAATATTAAGTTAATTTATTTCATGACTTACAACTGTTTCTTCGATTATTCTTTCAGTAATTGCTTATCTACATGGATGATTCTAGGTATCTAGTGTTTTTGTTCAAGTTTTTTGTTGTAAGAATTCTTAAGTTTTCTTTTTGTTCATCATAATTTCTTATTTAATTCTCTTTTCATTCGTTTTCTTTTTTGAAAAGTTCGGAGTTACTGCACAATTTTGATATTTCATTTCTTTCTTGTTTATTCACGATGTTAAATCAATTCACAGTTATTTAATGCTTTGTCACAGCCACATTTTACTGAACACATTTTGAAAAACTGAAAATGTTAGACTATTACACATTATTTCCCAAATACACTGCACTGCACACTAAAATCACGTCAGTGAATAGTATTTCTAAAAGATATGAAAAAGCTAAAAATGTTTCAAGTGGTGAGTCCACAAGTCCATAAAACTGAATAACTGTAATCAAGCAACTTTGATTGAAATATGGAAACAGAATTTGGAGTTTTTATACAAAGAATTAAATTATTCAAAGACTAAAATACGAGTACGTAGAGTTTAATTTAAATAAAATCCATATTCAATTATGTTAAGTATGATCACTTGAAATATTTTTATTTACTTTCTACATCATTTAAGCTAAGGAAGTTTTGCTGCTCGAAACAATACAGCAGCTTTAAGCTCAATTAAAGTTAGCTCCACTATTAACCGCACCTATATTTACAATTATACATTGTACGAACTATACCAGAAAATGAACGAGGGACAGCATACCGAAAATTTTGCAGGCATGGTCAAACCATACAGAGAAACACTTTTCGATTATGATATTGAGCCTGTATTGGGAACCAGAAAAAAGTTCGGTTACCTGCGTTGTTCAGATTCATAGTTTACACCGTTCCTTAGAACCGGTATATCGCACGATCCCGTCGTTTGAACGATGAAGCCTTGTGTCGTTTTAAGCCTCGTAAACCCTTTAAATCCCAAGCAATCTGTACCCTTAAACAACTTGAAGACAGAAAATTATTAACCAACATTTTTATAATCCCTGCTACACAATATAATAACGAATTTTATAAAATAATTTAATGTAAGTTAAGATGAAAATATGAATGCACATAATCCTATAACATGCCTATACATTCTTGTAGTGAATGATCACAATTACACCTATTCACTATAATACTAATTAATATTATGTTCTTACGTCTCATTCAAATTACCTGGTACCGCAAATTTTGTCACACAGGTGCGCAGGAGTGGCTCTTTAGGCCAATCAGGAGTGGACCCCACCCCGCGATCGTCGGCCGAGTCTGTGAAACCGCTCAGAGAGTACCACATTTGACAAGAAGATGGCGGTAGTGAGAACGGTTTGCTTGAAGACGACAAAGGTGACACTAGTGATGTGGTTTAAGTGGGAAAATTATGTGAAGGAAGGGAACGAGTTAATGTATCCGAATACTCCATCTGTTTTGACATACGCGTTGAAATTCATTTGACAGTGTGTTTTTAAAGTCGGCAAAGTACAAGGTGTCATAACAATTACTTCGAAAAAAAAAATTGCTTTGACTTCACCAGTTGGTACGATTTTTCGGTATGAAATAAAACTTTTGAATGACAAGTCAAATTGAAGTGTGAATGTATTTAAATAGGTTAGGTATCAGTGGAAAAAATATTTTCATACTATCCGCGAAACCTAATAAAAGTGCTGCATATTAAGGGATTTAAAATTTGAAATAAAAATTTAAATTCGACATTAATATAATATACCTTGTATTTAAAACGAATAAACTGAAAAAAATATTTAATTGGATGAACGTCACATTACACGGGACCCCGCTTGGTCGTACAATCTTGATTTGTATGGAAAAACCGAATGCGATGCACACTGCGACATCACTTCGTGTGAGGTTCCGGCGGACCCGGACCTTCAAATGTAGACCGACGGTGGACTTTGCAATCACTGATTATTTTATATTCAGCGGCGCTAGTTTTTTGATGATGCACTTTAATGCCTGTCAAATTTGTTTAACATCCACTTTCAATTTGTTAACTCTAATTATTACCCACAAATTATATCCCTCTTGATTTACATTTAAAACTCCTGTGATACTTTTGTATATATTTAGTACGAAAATTTTGTATAAGTATGTGTATATTGTAGACATAAATGATTATAGAACCACTTTATATTAAGTAAGTAAGTGTAAAAACATGAATTTATTCTAGTCGATATTCTAGTCAAATCTCTGTCTATACAATGTTTGTAAAATACTTTTAAAGTTTATACTTACAGTTAGAATTTCGGTAGGTATATGTGTCAATTTCAGTCTTAATTTTTACCCATCCTTAGTGTGAAAAAAAAAATAGAACATAGCAATAGAAAATCGGTCTTGTGATTCTGTTGCCCCTAGTGACTTTTTTTGCACTTTAACTTCCTAAAATAACTAGGTAGGGATACAAAACATCAGGTTTTTAATACATAATGTAGTAAAATAAGACGTTGTTTAGTAAAAAGTAGAGAATCCATCTAAACACGATGCACTTTTTAAATCCATAAGTTGCGATGATATATTTTAAGAATTTAATTATTTTAATGAGATTTTCGTCCATTTTATTTTATCTTACGAAGAATCGTTAAAGGTATTGGTTCTATTTTTGTTTTTATGCTGCAGTTATTATTAAACCTACTGCAATAACTTGATCACACAATGAGAGAATGAAGAAAGAAAAAAGAAAAGAATAAAGAAAAAAAGAAAAAAATATATAGTAAAGAAAGTAAAAGATAAAAAGATATATCATAATTCAATATTACTTGCCCTTTTACTAAAATTGTAGGTGATTTATATTATAATTTTTTGATTGTTTTCTTTTGACTGTTTTATAGCACTTGCTACTATTTCATGAACAAATCAGGCATTGCATTTTCAAAGACCACTTAACTGTTTTGAAATATAATGGCTATACTGAACATTTTTATACCATTATTAAATTGAGTGGATTCATTTTAATCTCATTGCAGAACCGCATATTGCTATGTTAATATCAGGATATTATAAAACTCATTAAAATAATTAAGTTCTTCCGGTATTTTCCCTTTCGCGATACCGACAAAGTGTAGTACGATATTATATTGAAATATAATTAATAGGGGAAAATAGGGGAAAAGCGCTAATGAAATTTATTAGTTATGTATAATATTTATGTATATTGTGAATAAATAGGCTATCGCTTACACTATAATTATAAATAAAATAAAAATTATTTACCTAAACATCGTAGCTAAAAAAATATAGACATAACAAAAAGCTTAGACTATTGTACAATTGTACATAAAAATTGATCTCAAAGATTGTATGCTATTATAAGAACATAATTATAGTTTAAAAGATATCATAGGACATATCAAAAAGTCATAAACCCGAAATTTAAATGCAAACATATGTAAAAAAATATATAGTAGTTCAATATTATAATTATATTTGACATCTGCACGTCTGAAGTTAGGTCTAAAATAAATGTAAAAGTATTCATCAAACACATTAAAAATATAATTATTATAATCTGTTCTAAATCAAATACCCTACTACTTTGAAATAGAAAATTAAGAAAAGTAGCGATTATCAATGTGAATACAGTTTTATTAGAATAAAAAAAACACATATGTAAAGAACGCATACTTGGTATAAAACACACAAAATCAGAATTTTCAAAAATCTCAAAACACAAATATTCCATCAGACAACATAAAAGTCACCTTTGAATGCATTTCAGTAAAAAAACTATCCTAGTTGATAAACATTTTTGCGGTTGGTATACTGAATTTATTGAATGTTAATAATATTAAAATTGAAGGCAATTTATAAGTTTTAATAAGTTTCGCTTCAAAAAGTAGTTCATTTGACTCACAAAGTAATTATGATTACTTTATTTTCATCTTTATCTTCACTTACATCCAAATTATAAATATAAATATATAATATAAATATATAATATAAATATATTGTGATATTTACACACAGACTATTTCGATTTCATTCTATGCAAGACATAATAGTACAGTGTTGTTAGAAAAGTTGTATGTTGTAATGTCTAGCAAAAAAGTCTTTGGAACGAAATAAAATGGAACTTATAATTTTATATAAAAAATTGTTGCGACGCTTTAATTTTTTCTCTACTTTTCTTTGCCAAACTTTAAGACTACTTGTTACAAATTTTGTTAATACAATGTGATTTTTGATACTTTGTACAAATATTTTATTGGTCGTTAAACCATCGAGAACAACATAATTTTAAAGTAATTTTTTATTGTACCCTAAACTCACTTCACTGTAAACAAAAAAAAAAATTAACACTCTAAAAATCTAGATAAATATACAGTAGGTACCCGTGTATTCATAGCCTGGTTGTAGGTATCATTTCTGTTCTGTGTAGAATGAATAAATGAACTTATTTTCGTATCAAAAAGGTGGACGCACACTAAACGCACGACGGATCACTAAAATATCGCAGCGTTCTGTCAGATCCATACTAAAAATGTCAATCCCCATACTAAAACCGCTCAAGCGCTTTTGACGCAGCGCTATCGCAGCGTCGCGTCGTCCTTCGATTGCAGTTTTAGTGTGGGAAGTGACGTTTCTAGTATGGATCTGACAGACCGCTGCGATTTTAGCGGTATGTCGTGCAATAAGTGTACGATGCGCCAAACTGCACTATATAAAATAATCTAAATCTAATCGCTGTTTTAATGTTAGTTTTTAAAGTATGTAAATAAATTCTATTTTATTGTTAGTATGTATGTTATATGGCTCGAATAGTTAGCCCTTGCAGGTGTGTAAAACCAAAGCTGGCATTTGGTGTAAATTAAGAATTTCTAGTCAAAATAAAATCTATCGAACCAATTCTCTTGCATATTTATTTTTCCATCAAATGAGGCAAACAAGAAAAAAGTAAACGTGAAAAGTCGAGGTATAGTCGAGGTGACTACGTAAACTACACGCAAACATGACGCACAGGCACAGATCAAGTTACGTAAAAGACAATTTTTTTGACACACAAATATTTTTTTCTACTGAGTACGAATTGTAGTAACTATGACAAATTCACTTTTAAATCAAACAAAAACAAAATTATTGTGTTCCAAGAATCAAAAGAAAAATGCATATAAATAATAATAGCTTATTACAATTACTTGCCTTAGAATAACATTATGCCGTCGTGTACGACGTAAAAACTAAGAATAAATAGACTAATTAAGCCACATAAAAGATAAAATCTAATCTCCATCTGCACAAAGTCAAACTATAAAACTATAGTTATTACGTATGTCATTATGTTTAGGCATACGTAATAAAAAGGAATGGTGATATTGTAGATATGATGGTTGGAGTCCAGGTTCTTCTATGGTCAGCGCTCCAGCGCGGCCGTCGCTGAAGGCTGCCATGCTCGACGCAGGTTGATGATCAGTAGCGGAGCGATATTATAAAGACCGTAGCTGTTAACTCAATGCACATTTATTATTAATACTATACAGCTTATATACTAATGAATCCGGGTTCTAATCTAGCTACAAGTATGACGTAAATCACGTAGGGTATTGAGATACGATCAAAGTCCCCTACGTGAAAATATGGTACTATGTTGCTTCCGCAACAGTACACCCCCCTTTGAGAAAAAAAATCGTATAGACTACAGGACAAAAATTTGACTTGACAATAACATAAATATCTCAAAACCACAAAAAATAAATATTATGAATTGATCCGTTTGATGAACGTGGAATGTGTTGCTGACCGGGCAGATTGCTGAGATTCCGTGTTTCGCCAACTTGCATTTCTCGTCGTTGTAGTAACATTGACCTTGTTCAATCATATGATATTTCTGGTCATCATTATTTTGCGTCGCGCTGCTTCAAATAATATTATTTTAAATAAAACCGAGGGAAAACTGCATCCTCGTAGTTCCTTGTTGCTCCAGTCCTGGGCCATGGACGAGCGAAAATTACTCAAGCTCCTGTTTGGGCGAGTTTTGGCTTCAACTGACTGTCCGCGTATGCTGTAGCTATGCAGGTTCAAATTATGACCGACTACGCAATTCCGAGTGGAAGCGGCACTGTGTCAGGAAAGTGCTGAGCGCATGCGACGATAAACATTTTCAATTTCTCATTAGGTACTTCTTGCGACGATTACGTAGATCCCGTAGATTCCTTATTCCATTTAAGGCTTGCTGTGTGCGCAACAAAGCGACCAATGCGTCCAATTCTTGAACGGGCGGCAGTGTGGCGTGATATTTTCTGTGCGTTGCGCGCGGAGCGGGGTATTGCGGCACGGTTGCGACGTGGATAAGGCACGGTTGCGGCGCGGTTGCAGCGCGGTTGAGGGCGGTTGCGAGCGGTTGCGGCGCGGTTTTCGTGCATTTGCTTTCTTTGGCGTGGCGTCCTGTAGGAAGGCGATGATTCTTGAATGTTACTTCTCGGAGGGTGGATGGATCCCTGTCTGAAGTGGTGCATTGGAGCTACGTCGAGTGATGTATTAAAATCAGATAGGTGGCGGGACGTGGATTGAGCTGCGACGTCCTGCGGTGCGGTGTCATCTTATAGGCGGTCTGGCATCAACTTCAATGTGACGTTCGGGATTGATGACGCAGTTTGTTGTCGCGATGCAGTACTGGTTCCAATGTACACGGTGAGTCGGAACACCTACGGTGATTTGAGATGATGCGATGATGGAAAACCAGTGTAACTGCCGATGCTGCGATTGCGGCGGTTGCTGATGCGTGAACTCCAGTTCTTCAAGAAGCTTGCGTGTCCAATGTCGGTGGTCACCAATATTACGTATGTCATTATGTTTAGGCATACGTAATAAAAAGGAATGGTGATATTGTAGATATGATGGTTGGAGTCCAGGTTCTTCTATGGTCAGCGCTCCAGCGCGGCCGTCGCTGAAGGCTGCCATGCTCGACGCAGGTTGATGATCAGTAGCGGAGCGATATTATAAAGACCGTAGCTGTTAACTCAATGCACATTTATTATTAATACTATACAGCTTATATACTAATGAATCCGGGTTCTAATCTAGCTACAAGTATGACGTAAATCACGTAGGGTATTGAGATACGATCAAAGTCCCCTACGTGAAAATATGGTACTATGTTGCTTCCGCAACAATAGTCATAAAAAAGTTCATTCAGTGAGAATTAGAATGGTTTGAAATGAAAGAAAATGGCCCAGTTTTTTACTCTTTAGAACTTAGGACTAAAGTCCGTACTTATAAATCGCACTCATTTCTGAGATCGATCCCAAGAGCTATTTCTGAAAAATGACACCAACAGTATCTTAATACTAAGGTCCATATTTATAAATCGCACTCAACTCTGAGATCGATTTCAAGAGCGATTTTGACAAATGTCAATCAATACTCATCTCAAAGACGCACTCAAGACCGATCTCCGAGTTGAGTGCAGTTTATAAATACGGGCCTAAGAGAATCTCAAAGTCGCACTCAAGACCGATCTCAGAGTAGAGCGGTTTATAAATACTGTTATGATCTAAATAATGTCATGATCTCATCTTTTGAAAAGTATGTGTGTTTGATTGCATGCTTGCATATCCCATCCGTTTAACTTATAATGTATGAAGCCCTTACCCTTAGGTCACCTGTTAGTCCACGGTCGACCAAGATAAATTATTATTTTTCCCGCAGTCCTCCTTAGTCCACCTGCTTTTACCAAGGTGGACCAAGGGCAGATTTCTTTTCGCGTGGCTCACTTTATTTCATTCCTATTAAAAAAGGACAGACAGAGCTAGGTGGGTATCAAATCAAGCCTTTTTGGAAAACATTAACGCCAAAATAAAATTCAAGTAAGATAATTAGGTTTTCTATAGGGCTACAATTATTAGAAATAACTAGTAAATAATGCTGTTAGATAAAAGGTTAGTACGATATGCGGCTGATATACATACATAGGTTTATTCACAATCATAGTATGGCGTGTGCAGTGTTTAAAATTGTTACATTGAATAGAGTTCCCGATTGAATTGCCAGTTATTTTATTCGAACACTCACTCTGAATTGCTTTTTCAGAGTTGTATGTTTTTTATGAATCTTAAATTTTCACCTACAGAATTAAATTTACGCTTGCTGCCGACTGCGAGCGAGCAATTAAAAAGATCTACCTGATAAAATAAATACGGCTAATAACAAAAAGGAAAAGGCAATACTCATTTTTAAATGTCCTTTTTCGTCCTACTTTTTGCGTTTAGGGTACCGGCGGCATAGCCGTTAAACTCTCTTGAAGTTGATTCAAAAAAGTATGCAGAACAGATTCTGCCGTGCAGATAGTAATTTATGTAGTAATTTATGCCGTGTGATTTCGGTTTAGAATAGCATCACCTCATTTCTTTTCCAAGGGTGTTATAAGGACGCTGAGGAATTTGATGGTTTAGTGTATTTTATAACATAAGGTTACAGTGCTACACGAATCATATATTTCGGCCATTATAAAGGGCCCTCAATATATTATGTCAGACGTAGTGATAGCGACCGTTGTTTAACAACTGCTAACGCTCTGCCTACCCCGCAAGGGATAAAAGCTATATTAGTATGTAAGTATGTATGTGATAAACCTGTTTTTAAATTATCAATGAACAAAAATTCTGTTTTGTTGACGAAATTTCTACCGTTTTACGGTGTATAAAAACAGCATGTTTGCCACGAAATTATGTTGGTAAATATTTTAATTCAGAGTAAAATTTAATCAAAGTTTTGGTTCAAATATTTATAAGACAATTTGCGTGAACAATTTCGCGATGAAACGTGGCTAGAGGTACGAGCGGATAAAAATATTTAAATAAAATCTGCACCCCAATAGATGTAAAATACTACACACTCTGAAATAATATACGGCAGGGGTTATCGCATATAAACTGTTCCATATTATTAGAAAGCTGCAGAACCCATTTGTTCGTGTATTTTATTCCCAGCTTTTACGCTTCATGTCGCTGTGTTATTCTCTTTGCGACGGATTTTATGATAACTGAGCTTCGTATGAAAGGGTGATGGCCCATATTTCTCTGCAACTTTGTGATATGGAAGAGAGCCGTAATGAAAATATTTGGTAATCCTCAGAATGACATACCATTTGAGTAGCATATTTTTGCAGAAATTCCCGTCTACTCTTCTGAAGATAATGTTTACTTAAGTCCTAAGCAGCCTTTCACCCACGTCATTCACGGATAAAAAATGAAGACGATATATAAAATAAGCTCTTAACTAATAAATGAAAACCTTCCCTGTTGTATAGTTGTACGTTTTATCAAATCATTGCCATATCACGACAATAATAATTTAAAACAGAAAAGGCTCCGAAACGCCATGCCGCCTCCTTCGGACTCAAGTTTTGTCTGTAATAGATGCGATAGTAAATGCTGGGCCGGTATCGGACTTCATAGCCACCAATAAAGATGTGGCAAATTAAAAACTAATTGAAACTTCGCGGTCGTTGCAACAATCATCTGAGAAGATGTCGAGGCCAATGATAATGATGCCATATCTCAAACCCATAACCAAACTTAACCACCAGATGCCTTAACACCCAAAGGAATTCCAGGTGACTTTATATAATAGTGAAATACCAATAATACCTCGGTTCAGCCAAAAGCAAATGGAATTCACACAATTATTAGGTTGGAAATTCGATAGCGAGCAGGAATTTCGAGAAATATTCGTGCACAGCGATAGGTAGGTATGCTTATGCTTAGTCATTTAGAAAATCAGACTTACGTATTCTAAGTACAAAAATTCTCAGGTAAGTACTTGTTTTATTACTCGGAAAACAATTTAATTACGTAGGATGGTATCCAATCCTACCGTATGCGCCAGATAGATATAAAAGCTGGATTGGACGTAAATCATTTGAGTAAATAAAAGTTTAGCCAGGAAGTTACTGTAATGAAAAATGGAAAATTTGATAACTGGCTTAATTTTATGGCACGAAAATATTTCAACTATCTGAAAATCTGCGACTAAACTATAGACAGCTGTATTTGATTATAATGTCGACTTTTTCTAGGAACGGACGTAGTTGAGTTGAGAAG
The DNA here is from genome assembly GCA_029255805.1 of Keiferia lycopersicella. Classification (NCBI taxonomy): domain Eukaryota; kingdom Metazoa; phylum Arthropoda; class Insecta; order Lepidoptera; family Gelechiidae; genus Keiferia; species Keiferia lycopersicella. The sequence goes on from JARACZ010000028.1 coordinate 5,138,188, forward strand.
ATTTTACTCGAACAGAGAAAAGGGATGAATTGTCTGAAAAAGTCTACATTAATGACAAAAAGGTCTGAAATATGAGATTCAAGCGCAGCACAAAAGCAGCAGCAAGAAACACGCACTCATTAACATTTACGTGTAATTCTGCCATCAGAGTTCATCGAGGAGGTTTGAAACACGTTAAAAGAAGACATTAAGAGTGCCGCGTGATGCCGGCTTAGAATAGCATCACCCCACATCTTTGCCGCGGGTGTCGTAAGATGCAACTAAGGGACTCGAGGGTACACATGTTTTCTGGAACAACCTTGGAAAACAATCCTCTAAAATGTCAGACGTGGCGATAGCGACCGTATTCTTACGGCGTTAACGCTCTGCCTACCACGCAAGGGATAAAGGCGTGATATATGTATGTATGTATGTAAAAGAAGACAGGTCACAGGTCATTATCACCAAAACTTACCAAGCGGAGTGGATTAATAAGATCACAGCAACAGACTTGATTACCTAATGAGAATATGAGATAGAATTATGCATGAGATCTTCTCATAGTTACTCGCATGATGTATTAAGAAATAATTCACTCATATGGTGTTTTTATACATACATACATAAATCACGCCTTAATCCCTTACGGGGTAGGCAGAGCGTTAACGGCCGCAAAAATACGATCGCTATCGCCACGTCTGACAAATAAAGAGGACCGTTTGAGATAATTTGTGTATCTATATACGTATACGTCTGTGTTTTTATATACGTATCTATTTATTTTTTAGGCAGTCGTCTTACAGAACATAGACAGTCGTAGTCTGGAAGTGTGGCATGTGGGAAGACCGACTGTAGAGTAAGTGGGTTCTCGAGTGGAGGCAAGCGTAGCGTTGGACGCCTTCCAGTCATATGGAGCGATGGTTTAAAGAGAACGGCTCGTAGCGACTGGATGGCGAAAACGAGAGATCGGTCCTTGTGGCCTACCTTGGGGGAGCCCTACATCGAGCTATGAACTACTATAGCCTAATATAATGATGTTGTGATGTAGTGAATGAGATATCTTAGGCCGATCGCACACTTAACGCACGACGGGGCGCTAAAATATCGCAGCAGTCCGTCAGATTCATACTAGAAATGACAATCCCTATACTAAAATCGTTCAACCGCTGTCGACGCAGCGGTATCGCAGTGTCGACCGTCGAGTGCGGTTTTAGTATGGTGAGGTACGTTTCTAGTACCTATTAATGTGACGCTGCGATATTTTACCGCTCCGTCGTGCTTCATGTGTGTGATCCGCTGTACAGAAAGATCAAAAAGATTTTAGTATTGATAACACAATAACACACGCAAATGTTTTTTCGTTGTGTACCTACACTAGATAAACAAGTGGGCGATCGAGAAAGTTTTCGCCTACGCTTGTGCTATTATAGCGAATGAGGAGTATCAGGTTCTAAATATCAAGTAACAGACAACAGAAGTCAAATAGAGTCAGGCAGGTTTCATTTCCATAGAACACGACTGGTGTGGCGCAATGTTAGTAAAATAAACGCATACTTTTTTTTGAATAAAATGTGTAGATATTTTTTTAAAGAAAGTTTATATGAGAAAAAATTGTGCAATAGTCGCGTTTCGGTTCGAACTATTTTTTTTACAACTTTGTATCTAAAGTTTTCAAAAACGTTCTTTAATAGATTTTTTGTGAGTTGTTTCAAATTACTTCACCATCTGTCGTATTTTGTCGTACAGCTGGTCTAGTCAGATTTTATTTAAAAAATGGCATATGATACATTATATTATTCAGCAAAGCTAAAATTAAGTAGTATTTTATATCACTACATAGTATAAAGCATAGTTTATTTTCGCAGCTGTACGTATGTATGTTTGCTTAAATCTCTAAAACTACACAATATATTTTTTTAAATAGATAACGTGATACAAGAGGAAGGTTTTTATGTATAATACTTGCGGGGAAAACCACTAATTCCTATGGGAAAATCTGTTATAGCGGGCGGAGCTGCTGGGCGGGCCTCAAGTTATTAATAAAACTAAAAGGAGCCCTGTGTTCAATATCGGTGGTAGGCTGGCAACCACATGCCATTTAGTCTGGCTATGACTATACCTGATCGATACTCATTCAACAGGCTTAGATTAATACGTTGTGTACACATAGTCCAATTTAGAACGCTGTCACGATAATTGCTTATACTGAGCCCCTTATAGGTAGCTAAGAAACTTAAGAACGAATATTTTGGCTTTGTTTACACTCTACGCAGCGCTAAAATAACGCATTCGTAACGCAGTGGTCTATCAGATCATACTAAAATAGCTGTTGACGCAGGTCCAACGCAGATACAGCTGCGTGAAAAGTGGTTCAGCGGTTTATGGGCATTGACGTTTCCAGTGTGCATCTAACAGACCGCTGCATTACAGATGCTTTATTTTAGCCTCCCAAGTAAAGTGTAAGAAATGCCTTTTATGGAGTACCTGGTAAAACTGACCACAGAACGAATTTTACATCATGTAGCGCAACATCCGTGTATGGGATTATAATTACATAGGATTTCTACTTACAGTTTGAACCACAAGCGTAAAGTGTAAACTAAGTCTGAGATATCTAGCACGCCACACCACTAAGCTATGGGTGGCCGATCGATACAGGCTCATTCACCAGGCTTAGAACTATTAATCCGGTGTGTTCAAGTCGCTGGTTGCCGGCACGTGTCACATAGATAAGTATTTAGGGCAGCCGCTATGTGACCTTTGACCTTATAGCCTCTTATATGAGGTGTTTTTACAGTGCCAGTTTCGAATAGCATCACCATATTTCTTTGTCGCGCGTGTCGTAAGAAGGTTTCAACTGTATTACAATTGCTAGGCGATAGGCTGACAACTTGTCACTATAGTGATACACAAGTCATCTGAAACGCACGAAATTTTTGTCAGGCGTGGCGATGACAACGATGTTTTTATGGCCGTTGTAGCTATGCCCACCCTACTATGGATAGACGCGTGATATGTGTACGTGTGAGTCGTATTCGAGTGGGATGAATCTGGGCCAAAGTGGACAACTTTTCTCAAGGAATATAGGCCGAAATAGAAGGAAGGTTTGGAAAAAATGCTTATAAAGTAATTACGCTGAACACTAAAGATATTTTCTATTGATAAGCCATTTTTCTTGTTAAATTAAATTATACCTAATTAGAAGAAAGTCTTGGCAAAAATGCGAACAATATAATTATGTTGAACAACAAGATATTTTCTATAATGAAGCCATTTTTCTTGTTATATTAAATTGTTCCTAGGAATATTTACGTTTTGTGGTTCACATTTCAATTAAATTATGTCAAAATTATGACTCTTGTATACGCGGCATCCTGTCACCCTGAATCGGCCTGGTATTGTGTTCTAGGACACCAATATCACCGCATGTATGCCTACAAGAAATCGCCTCTAAATGTCACTGTTTTGCCACTACATCACGGAGATAAACGGACACGACGTGGTGTTCGTCTTGGATCCTTTGCGCAAACGTGTTTTTTTGTCGCACAATATTGTTCTGTAGTTGGACCTTAGGAAGAAGTTCACTTTCTCCTTCCGACGAAAAAGAAAGAAATTTCCGACCGTCGCACGACAAAAAAATCGCCATACTTAGTACTTAGACTTAGACAAATTTACCATTTCTTATCGCACAAATACAGCAGGCAAATGCTTCAACTTTATAATACTAAGAGTACGAGCAAATATCAATAAACGTCCAACTTTTCAACGGAAAGAGGCGAACGCATTCTTCTTTTAGACAAAGTTTGACTTGAATAGTCCTTTGAGATATCGAGTTCTGAAGTATGACTTTAGAAAAAAGTTTTTTATATAGGATTGTGAATTGTGATATGAAAGACACACAAAGCGCCATCTACTACCATCAAAGTTATCAATGAAAATTAATATGATAGTGAAGTTCTTCTGCTTCTTAGTAACCTCAAGGGCAAAAATAAAAACAACTTAGGTCTCATCTAACTCCAAACGGACACGTGATCGTTCAAGAAAATAATGGAAAGAAGAGTCTGCAGACCCATGTCCAAAAGTAGATAGAGATGGTTTAGGATAGGGAAAACGAGAGGGAGGAATTTGCCCTGCTGTGCCTCAAAAAAAAAGAAATATCTATGGAAATTTTCGGAAAAAATCTTTGATGTCACGTTCAAACAATCCTAAACTTAATCATTGTTTACCGTACCTCGTCAAAGTATCAAAAGTCAAAGGTATGAGTTCAAAGCGTTCTTTGGCGCGTAGTTAATGTAGTAAACTAGGATCCTACCCACTCACTTAATACGCAATCTTATTTCTTTTACCTTTACACGAGCAATCTTATATACCTCGCAGGGCAGAGAAAGAGGCAAGTCGTAGTTTGTCCAAGCACCGAAAAAAGGCAAATCGCAGACTTCAGATGTATTATAACAACCGTATTTTTACGGCCCTTGACGCTCTGTCTAAGAGAAACAGGCGTGATTCGTGAAGTTTCATTTTATCATCACTCTGGAAAAATCCAGGAATCAAAGTCAAAGGATGTGGTGAAACATTCCTTTGACTTTGTCCCGGATCTGTTTAGGACGATGGCCGTTTGGCCGAATTCCTAATTTTGCCGTTTTCTTGCTACATACATAATACACTTTTTAACACCTACAATAAGGAATATGTGTGAATTGTGCAGGATATATATTTATGATTGGGACTTCGGAAACACCTTTAAAGATTTTCATGAAATTTTGTTTATAGCTTTTGGGATTAATATCGATCTAGCTAGGAATATGTTAATTCCATTAAAAATACCGAGTAAATGCCGGTCGTACGAAAAAGTTTTCACATTCACCAACAGATGGAGTAAAAATTAAATACTGACCATGGCTTAATCACACAAGCTTCTATAATTAAATATATAATTTCCTTTTCCTTCTTCTTTAGTGTCGATGGCTTCAAATATGCTTAGGCCAGTGTGAAGCCACGCGTACAGCCTCATTGGTAGCATCTCAAATGTTCTCTATCCGGGCAAATCATACCTACTGCGTAGTTGCTTATGCTACAGAATCGACAGTGCGCATCCGTGAAAGCATTATCATTCGTGTGCATTGGTGGATTCACGCGGTAAATTCCGGTGCATTGTTGTGGATCTCCACGCATTCCTCAGGCATCGGATCCACAAACACTACACGGTTCAGGTGGCCCAATCAATGAGCATACTTGGCTGATTCAACAGCATCCGCTTTGATCTGTTCTGGCAATCTGGAGGAAGATTTATCGATCAGTAGAAATGCATTATCAGTTATCAGTACTCGCACCATTTATTACTCAAATCTATGACAATTATGTAGTCACATCACAACTCGTCCGCTTTCACACTACAGCGCTAAAATAATGCTGCGCTAACGTGGATATGCTAGCGTAGCGTCGTGCGTTGGACCTGCGTCAACGTCGGTTTTAGTCGGGGGAGTGACGTTTCTAGTATGGATCTGACATATGCATAGGTTAGCGCAGCGTTATTCTAGCGCTGAGTTGTGCGTTAAGAGTGAAAAAAACCTTCGTGGCCGACTTTTTGCTGAAATTTGAATATTCAAATTCAGAATCAATTTATTTTTTGTAGAAATGCTTACAAATTGGTCTGGTGCATACAAGTGTAAAAATTTACTATAGTTTCTACGTTAGTGTATCAAAATTAAAAGAACATTACGAACTGTCTATAGCCCTGACTAAAATATAGTTTAGCATTGACGTTGAAGCCAAAGAATCGTATCAAAGCGATAAACCGAGTGACTGTATACTACCGCAGCTAGACAAAGCCTAAGACCCGCAAAATGGGTAGATTTTCTCGAACAATAGAACAAAGATAATGTTCCATGAATAGTTTCTTAGCTTGTGAATGAAATGTTGGTTAGGTCCAGTAATAATGTAAGTGATAGCGATCATGACTTTATCTATCGTATTTGTGTTAAATTGGTATTGGTACGCCAATAAATCCAAATTAAACCTAAAACGAATATTACTGGTAAATAGCAGAAATCAAACTTGACAAGTCCGTTGTATTATTGTGCATATATACCACAAACTATTTTAGCCGAGGTTTTCTAAAATTAATTGATCTGAGGGACAGAGAATGTAGGTAATTCATATCATAACAAAAATAATTATTAAAAAAACGTCCGCATAAGTCAAAGTTAGAAAAGTTTCCGTTTAAAACCAGTGTCACTCGCATGTCAAAATCGGCTTCAGCTTTACTTTATGTCAAGAAGAGCAAGAAGACTTTAAATGTCTTATCTCAGAACTCTCTATCTACAATATATAAAATTACAAATATAGGTACATATTTTAGCATACATGCCGAAGTGGTGTATACTGTTAAAAGATATGAAAGACGATTTTTCAATCCTTCTTATACCAAAAGAGGCTAAACTCTGTCATTATACTTTGGACAATATATAGTCATGTGTTACGCCGATCCGACCCCTAATGAGGGTCATATGAGATAAATAAAATAAACAAACAAATATCCTGGACAATTCACACAGCGCCATCTAGCCCCAAACTAAGCAAAGCTTGTACTATGGGAACTAGATAGCTGATACTAATACATATATACTTATATACTTTTTTTTTGTAAATATATACATATTATACATAGAAAACACCCAGACTCAACACAAATATAAATAATTGACTTAACTAATATTTGTGTCCGGTGGGGATCGAACCCACGACCCTCGGCGTAGAAGGCAGGCATACTATCCGCTACGCCATCGGGACAGTCGATCATAATCATAATGACGACAATCATCTTTATTTCGTGGAAGCAGCTCTAGTGCATTATTATGATATTTTATCCAAAACGAGACCACTATCTTACCATATTTTCAGAAAACTAAGTTTTGAGAGTTGGTCTGCTCTGCTGAAGTATTAACGAACTTAAGGCTAGCCTAGCGGGTTTGCCCACTACAATCTGTTTTGCTATACTATGATACAATACATTTGTGTAGTAAAAAGCAGCCTTGTTGCTCAGGGATGTTGTGGTCTGTTCTAAGACTGAAATATTTTTTAAAAGAGTCTAGTAGGTAGGTATATTACACACAAACAAACCAAATCTTTTCTCTTCATTCTGTATAAACACTAGCGTAGCTGTAGATACCAAAACAAACTCACGCCTACAGAGTTAGAGCAAACTTTTCGAAGCAAAAACTACGTACCGTCCCGCAAAAACAATTGTGATTCCGTTGTTATGGAAATCAAACTCCTTTTCAGAGCCCCGCTTCAATACGGTAAAAAAGGATGGAAGGTTTTCAATGGTTTTGAATGGACCCAAAATATAATTACAGAACTTTGGTGGATTGCACACTTAACGTACGACGGACCGCTAAAATATCGCAGCCGACTGTCAGATCCATACCAGAAATATCAATCCCCATACTAAAACCGCTCAACCGCACTCGACGTAGCGCTATAGCAGCGTCGCCTTTACGAGATGGTACGTTTTTCCGAAAACGCTTCAAAAATTCACAAAGAGGAAATAACAAAATTGGACCATTCATACCAAAAATCTGCTGAAATTTTCTATGGGCCCGCTTAAAACCTGCGTAGAGCATTTATTTAAAATATTTATTTTGTTAAACTTTACGCACTAAATGTGCACATGGATGGACTTGATGCCAATGGCATAATCTACCAGACTACCTCAGAGCATGTGGAAAGGTACGGCTGGTACTATTATGGCAGCATATATTATGTCAAACCCGCACAGAAAACACCTAGGGCCTTCGTAGAACCCGCGTAGAGCAAGCGTATGCCCTCGTAAGGCCGCGTAGAACCCGAGTAGCGCAGGCCTACGCCCGCGTAGAGGACACGTAGACCCATCAAAACTTGCCCTTAATATCCCCATTTTTCACCCTATAACATCTAACAACCTCTGACCGACCTGTCAAGATAATTCCGCTACAAAATGAGCCTCAATTTATCTGATTGATTAATGTTGACACATTTTCCAAACTGTTTACTGAACGCGGTTTATCAATATTAAGTATAAAACTGTGTAATGACTTACCTAAAATATGAGAGGCTTATGACCTTTCCTACACTTAAGCTGCGCTTAAATAAAGCTGCGCACAACCGCTGTTAACGCAGCGCTAGCGCAGCGTCGTGCGTTGGATCTGCGTCGAGAGTGGTTTCAGTATGGGACGTGACGTTCCTAGTATCAATCTGACGGACGCATGCGTTAGTGCGTTATTTTAACGCTGCGTTATGTATTAAGTGTGACAAGAGCTTTTGCCCAGCAGTGGGACTCAGAACAGGCTACATAAAAGGAAAATAAAAAATGACTCGCTTTTAGTTTTTTCGTTTATATATGATGGATCACGCAACACAACGATACATGTACTAGGTACGTGTATTAGCTACTTTATATCTACTTTGTGTGAAAAGTCTTGCCTCAGACGCTGATCGAAATTGTTTTTCACAGAAATATGAGGCCAATGATGATGATTTGAGTATGTACCTATGTATTTGTAAAATAAAATTTCTCCAAACAACAGGATCCAGCCAAACACCGCAAAATGCGATGCATATGAGTACCGCCTGAGTTCGTATATCTTAGTGTAGTTTAGGCTGCCAAATCGCTCTAATATGATAATTAGACGACTGTTTGTGGCGCTGTTTATGATCATGGCACATACCAAAACTATTTAGTATATACACCTATTAGTATAAACATTGCAAAATGCGATGCATATGAGTACCGCCTGAGTTCGTATATCTTAGTGTAGTTTAGGCTGCCAAATCGCTCTAATATGATAATTAGACGACTGTTTGTAGCACTATTTATGATTATGGCACATACCAAAACTATTTAGTATATTTAGTATATAGTATTTACACCTCAAAAATTTATTTAGAACTTAGAAAGATGAATGCTTTCAGTTGAATTCAATTCACTTTATTAAATTTATAACTTAACAGTTAACACCAAATCGTTATAAATATACAGTCACCTAGGTAGGTACTCATCTAATATATAAAATGTTATATAATTAGAAGTAGATACAATATAATCATATTAATTATACCAGCAAAAAATAATTCAGAATAAATAACCTAACTTTCGTAAAGTAGTCCCAGTTGCCATATACAGCGGCGGTCGTTACAGGGTTCTGCCACTAGTAGTAGGCGGTTTAAAAGCTCCTCACTAGGGTTCATTGGGTCATTGGACAAATTGGTGTCCAATACGAACAGAGAGGGGTGCTGTCTATAATTATTTGAGTAAAGTAATTAAAAGGTAAATGATTAGTTATGGCATTTAATATATAATGAGACTATATAATTTATCATCTTTGCTAATGGCAAGCAGAGAATCAGTGTCGCAAGATGAAAAGCCACAAAAATAACACAAGTAACAATAGGGTTTTTGGTAAAATGCATTTAAAAATTGTGCTCACAAATTTCGAGAGCGTCATGTCCACAGATTGTCAACCAAGCAGACGACGCTTAATATTAAATTTTCAACGAAAGTTATTTGGCGTTACAACAAAAAAATTATATGTACATAATATGGGTACGTTTCGATATTCACGGATGTTAGTACAGTACAAGTAACGTCATTCATGCAGCTCAGACGTTTATATGCGTAGAACATTAAGGCCCGTATTTATAAACCGCACTCAACTCTGAGATCGATCCTGAGTGCGACTTTGATGCTGTATGTTAAAATCGCTATTGAGATCGATCACATAGTTGAGGGCCATTTATAAATATGGATCTAAGAAAACACACGAAGACCATGAGTAGCGCTCTAAACCCGAGCTTATGCTTAATCTTATTGCTTCATAAAGTAACTCCTTCTCATAATAGTTTTTTTCTGGAAACGCAAAAATGTAAAGCTTTTTATAGAGTTTTATATGGCGTTTGCATCATTGCTCTCAACACTGTCATCATGACATGAGCAGTCATCTCCTGATATGATGTCTGTGGTGATATGATCTCCGGGAGCGTGTAGCGGGAAGCGCTGTTGCCTGTCACTCTGATGGAACTTGACAGCTCTATGCGTCATTACGCTCAACAATGCCATGAGCAGTTTTCGCCTGATATGATGTCTGTGGTGATATGATATCCGAGGGCGTACAGCGGGAAGCGCTTACACCTGTCACACTGATGGAACTTGACAGCTCTCTGCGTAATTACGCTCAACAATGCCAAAGCAGTCTTCTCCTGATATGATGTCTGTGGTGATATGATATCCGGGGGCGTGTAGCGGGAAGCGCTGTTGCCTGTCACTCTGATGGAACTTGACACCTCTGCTCTCGCCAGATGCAACATTTTCACGAACAAACTTTTAACAACATTTTTTACATTGGATTTTAGAATGGTGGTACTATCTGTATACTATTTCTAATGAGTTTAATTTTCGTACTATAAATGATACCGGCTAAAAATAGCATCACCCCATTTCTTTCCCGCAGGTGTCGTAAGAGGCGACTAAGGGACCCGAGGGAATCAGGTGTATTGCATCTAAAATCAGCTACCAACCTGTCGCTACAGAGATATAATAATCATCTGAAAGGGCGCTCAATATTCGTCAGATGTAGCGATAGTGGCGGTATTTGTACGGCCATTAACACTCTGCCTAACCATCGAAGGAATAAAGACGATGGTTTGGATATATGAAACTGAGTTCTCGGGTTTTTTTTGTTTCAGCTATGCTTAACATCCTAGATCATAATTTCATTGGAACGGATCAGACAAAAGGGGACCAAATGTCTAAAGACAGCGGAAATCTACTTTCATTAGGACTCATGATGATCAGATTCCTCAAGGGAGATCCTCTATACGTGAGATCCCTTTACAAACGCGTTAGGGTTCGTTTACATGCGGTCTTTTATAAGACGAAATGAAATCATCGAGAAGATTATAAATGAATAAAAGTCTACATATAGAATTTTAACAGCCACAACAGGCCACTGCTGGACATCGGCAAGATATTGAATTCACAGGGAACGCAACTGTCCATTTCCTGGATTTATCCTTTAGTCGCATTTTACAACATCTACGGATAGAAATGGTTGGATGCTATTTCTAAGCCGATACCACACGGCTACGTACCTAGAAATAAAGTAGCATTGATATATTAATTAGGTATTAATTGTAATTGTTGTACAATTTAACTTTCTTTTGCTTCTGCAACTACTTGCAAATTGTTAAGCTGTCTCTGTAAAGGTAGAGGTTGCCTGGAATAGATCGCTACAAGCGATAAGGCCGCCTTTGCTTACTTCTAGTTATAGTTCATTGTACCGTTTTGTGTTTTAATATTGTGTTTGTTGTAAGCAATAAAGAGTTTATCTATCTATCTATTTACTTAACGCATTTCCAATGGGAAATTTGATGATAGTTCTGAGTTAGCGCCTTAAATTTACACCAGAGGGCGTAGTAGTCTGTTGAAAATTTGACGTTAATCTCAATATGGCGGAAGCCGTACTTTTGTCTCAGGTTCCGTTTCACGTTATGTTCGTTGTATTAAATTACTGTTCCTTTGATTTTCATAAAACTAAGTAGTCTTGTATTGAATTTAGTGTTTCTGTCTGCCTGTCCGTTTGTCTTCTAGCAATTATATTGAGAGTAATTCATGTTAGTAAGTAAAAAATCTAGAATTAACTCATAACAATTCAATAAACACAAAATAAAATAAAATATTGATCGTCACAGTCATTCCAGGTACTTGTATTGCCTGAAATAAAGATAAAGATAAAGAAACGTTATTTCAACTTAGCGCCCCCTACATGACACTTGAGAATAGCTGATAAATTCCTACTGGAACAGCTGCGTCATGTAGTCGATGGCTCTTGACCACGCCTTGTTAGTTTCGGCCTGTCAGCAGAAAGAAAAACTATGGGGTTTGGTCCCCATTGACTTCTTAATGTTTTCCTTTGTAAAAAGGTATAAGAGCGGTCTATGAAATTCTTGTAATTTTCATAACAGAGGTAAGTCGTAGAACTAAGCAAAGTAGGTAACTGTGTTAGATCCGAATCGATTCAATATCTTGACATTTCATGGACATATCAAATAGGTAAGTCATATTCCTTTAGTCATTTTCCTCTTAGCTCGTCAACGTCAACACCCGTAGTATCATGGTTGACACTAAATATGTTATCCCGTTATTAATATTGTCGTGTGATGCCGGTTTAGAATATGCCGTGTGATGCCGGTTTAGAACCTTCCCGACTGGGGGACTCGAGAGTATTGGTGTATTACAATTTATAGGCGACAGGCTGACAACCTGTCACTATAGTGATACACATTTTTTCTGCAACAAACTTGGAAAACAATCCTCGGAAATGTCAGACGTGGCGATGGCGACCGTATTTTTACGGCCGTTAACGCTCTGCCTACCCCGCAAGGGATAAAGGCGTGATATATGTATGTATGTTATTAATATTGCTTATCACTAACTCGTCTTTTTATTGCTATTCTAAGCCGGCATCACACGGCAGAAAACATACTATCGTTAATATTAAAGGGCTATTCATCACACCAGCACCAAGGCGTCAATATTCATTAACTCCAGGAAGGGTATTGTGCCACTTGATAATAATGTAGCAAGGTAAGCCCTTAAAAGCTAAATTAAATTTCTGGGTCCCAATGGATAATATTATGGACCATGTCAAGGTGAAATCAAACTCAAACTCAAATTATTTGTTCAAAGTAGTCAATTTGATATTTATCTTTTTCATGGTCAAGTATTAGTCATTGTTAAAAAGAGAAAAATGTAGAATAAGTAGGTAGGTACACTTTTCTATTTCTTACAACAATTTTATGAATCTAGTGTAAACGCGGCTCATGAAAGTCATGATTTGTAAAAGTTACCTAAAAACTAATTAGAAACTTGGATACAACCACCAATAACGCATTCAACGGTTTAGAGTTACAGTAAATTGGAAAGTTCGATCAGAGAATTTTCAGTTTGTACGAAAAATAACAGCTTTCAGACTAAAAATCTTTGACTAACCCTATCTAGCATAGCGTACCGGTGATCCAGTTTTAAGCGTTGGTCATAGAATCTTGACGTGTCATTGACGCCGTGTGATGCCGACTTAGAATAGCATCATCCCATTTCCGACCCGTGGGTGTCGTAAGAGGCGACTGAGGGACTTGAGGGTTTCAAGTGTATTACAACTTTTTGGCGACAGGCTGACAACCCGTCACTATAGTAATAGGTACACAAAATTATCTCAAACGGCCCTCTATATTTGTCAGACGTGGCGACATCGACCGTATTTTTGCGGCCATTAGCGCTCTGCCTACCCTGTAAGAAATAAAGGCGTGATATATGTATTGACGCCGTATCTCCTTGCGGTGCCTCGGCGTGCAACAGATCCTTAGTTCCTGGCGGAGTTGCACTGGGTGTACTCCACAGGGTAGGACAAAAATGTGTGCGCAAGGGACCCTGGACCCAGGATGGAGCAGTGAATGCGGGCAGCCGTGCATCGGAGCTTGAGACGGAGGCTGCAACCACATCCGGTTCTGTCACATCACCGGTTTTGCAGATGCTAGTGTGTAGATTTGCCTTAAATACATATCTATTATTATTACACAACATACAGTTAGAAATAACTACCAGCATGTGAACTTTCAGATCAAAATGTGTTCCAATTCCACTTAGCCAAAAGGCTGAAAATTTTAAAACAAATTCAGATTTTTGTTATATAGTACTTGTAGTTGTGGGAACTTTAATCGAAAAAAGGCAAAGAAAAGTAAAAAGTATTTATGCTATCTTCGACAAAATTTGCGTAGCAATTAGATATCTGCTCAAAATTCGCGGTTTATTTGGGCAAAAATTTGAATAAATCCATACAGATCTCTAAATTTATGCCATATCCATCCAGCTGTGTATTTTTGTTGAATTATAATATTCGACGCGGGGGAACGCGGTTGAATCAATATTAATGAAATTTTGACGTCATGCTATTTGGGACAATGTGGCGAGGTTCTGGTTGGCTACTTTCTGTGTAAAATTCCGGAATTTGATATCCAGGCAGAGTTTTCTCTGCCTGGATATCAAATTATTATATCAAAGACCCTACATGAAAAATGGATATGTTTAAATTCTTCTGCTTATTTTACTATACGAATATTCTATATATTAATTACAGCCGAATAGGAACGTATGAGGTGTATACATTTTACGTCAAATATTTTTCGATCAAGGCCTCATACTTTAAACTAAGAAAATATATTTCATGGCTCAAGTTAATGTGGTAATCGCCACTACTATCGGTTTCTTTCTTTTACAAAGCATTCTCTACAAGAAACCGAGCAAGCCTATGACGAGATAAAATAATACTTAATATTATGGTGTCACCTTGTCCTGTTTCGACAGCCATCCTTATAAATTTAGAAAGCAATTGGAACTCAAACTCAAACTCAAATTATTTATTCAAAGTAGTAAATTTTACATTTAGCTTTTTGATGGTCGAAGATTAATAATTATAACAATGACAATTTTATGAACCTAGTGTAAACGCGGCTCAGGTGGACTAAAAACTTAAAACTAGCCCCTAAAGCACTGCCTCGGGGCTGGCCAAGCCGTGGATTTAACTCTATCTCCAAAACTCGAAATAATTTTTTCACGAAAAATCTGTAGTGTTTGCCTGGACATGAAATAAACAATATATTAACCATGATAGTTATAAATGAATATTGTATCAATAAATATTTATTACATTATCTAACTGTCAAACATTCATCAAGAAAGTCCAACAATAGTAATTAATCACGATCAAAGGCTGTCCCAACTTTGATCGACGATTACAATATTAGTGGAATTGGAGGCGGCCCTAAAGTGATATTAATGCGAAAACACATCTGCGTATAGGAGAATTTGTAAAGAAAATTTAGGACATCGACGCAAAAGCAACGGTAAAACCAACATCGGCGAATGTAGGCCTCTCTTTACGTACAACGCATCCCTAACGCAGCGGACTGTCAGATCCACATTTAAAATGTCAATCACGCAGTTTCGCTATTTTGACGCATCTGCGTTAAATTAGACGTAGCTGCCTTGACAATGGTTAAACGGTTTTAGTATGGGGATTGACATTTTTACTATGGATCTGACAGAACGCTGCGCTGCATTGTGCATTGTGTGAAAAGGCGTATCCGTCAAAGATGTTCAAGCATTGCTCCTGCGTGAGAGTAGGTTTTTATTTAAAAATTTCCTTGCATCTGACTGACGCATACGTTAAGGATAAGCTAAAATAGGCAGAGTCGTGAGTTAGATTACTGCTTATGTAAACTTTTTCGTGTGTCAAAACAAACCCACGTCCTCTATCTAGAGAATCAACATAAAATAGAACACAATCGGCATTCGTTTGTCGGCCCGGTCTCCCACACGATATGAACCATATGAACTTAATACAGGGTGTTAGAAAAAGTTTGGCTATTCAAAGGGGAAACGCTGCCACTTAGGTACCATGTCTCATGGGGGCGCCCCGGATGACTTTTTCCTAGTTAAAGTTAGTTAATTTTTTATCTAAGTTTTTGGTAATTTTTTTATAAGATAATTGTAAATAACAATGGTAGTGCTACATGTACTAAAATAAAAGTACTAACTTCTTTTTAAGGGGTGAACCAGCCCATGAAACTGAACAACCGCTCCCAAGGAACATAGGTAAAAAATTTAAAAATAATTTGACCGCACATACAACCTCACTCGTCTAGTAAATTTTGTATGAGGGTTACAATTTTTTTTCATATTTCGACCTATGTTCCATGGGGATTTTTGTTTAGTTTTATGAGCTGGTTACCATATCAGAAGCCTACTTGTAGAAGGCAGTTTAAAACTTCTGACACTAGGGTTCATTGGGTAGTTGGATGACTTGGTGTCCCACTCGAAAACAGAGAGATGGGCTGGTGGACCCCTTGAAAGGAAGTTAATATTTTTCCTAACACCCCGTATATGAATAGCAGTCGCTGCAGAACTATGATAAAAGTGCATTATCTACCTACCTACCCAGACAATAGCACAGGGGAAGCCACCGGAATGCCATCTGAAAGAGCTTTTAATCATGCCACTGAGCAATGCCCAGGCTTTCTTCCCTGTTGGGATCTCCGCTTGAAACTAAGAAATGTGAGATAGACATTCTTATCTGACTTACAAAAGAAAAAACAAAGTTTTAGTATTGCACATTTTGAGGTCAGGAGGATCAAGTTTATAGATTTTCTTCCAAAAATATTACAGAGTAGACTAGAACGATTGTAAGTAAAAATAATTACAAGTTTCTTTTTTATTTAGAGAATCAATGGAGAATGTTGTTAATATAAGTTTTTTTATAAAATGATTTTTTTTATAAGATGCCGTGTGATGCCGGCTTAGAATAGCATCACCCCACATCCTTCCCGTGGGTGTCGTAAGAGGCGACTAAGGGACTCTAGAGTATTGGTGTATTACAATTTTTAGGCGACAGGCTGACAACCTGTCACTATAGTGATACACATGTTTTCCGAAACAACCTTAGAAAACAATACTCAAAAATGTCAGACGTGGCGATGGCGACCGTATTCTTACGGCCGTTAACGCTCTGCCTACCCCGCAATGGATAAAGGCGCGATATATGTATGTATGTATGTTTTTATGAAAATAATATTTTTGTATACATAGTTATAATAAATTAAACTAATAATATAAATTTAACGGGTTCTTACCGACGAAATCACTTTTAGACTTTCCGATATTTCGTCAATTTCGTTGCAATCGTCATGTAGGTAACGGTCACGAGTACCCGTGATAGTTTTGCATAAATAGTGTAAACATCCGCGATAGGTAGTTTAAAATTTACATAAATACATACACAAATCACGCCTGTATCCCTGGCAGGGTAGGCAAAGTGTTAACGACCGTAAAATTACGGTTGTTATCGCCACGTCTGACAAATGTTTAAGAGTCGTTTCAGATAAGTCGTGTATCACTACAGTGACAGGACAGGTAACACTAATTAATTATAATTTAGTGAAGCTAATTCTGTTATGCAAATATGGCGTCATTAGACGATTGAATTATCCCACATTAAATAAAATAATTTAAATTTTGAATTTGAATAATGTAGCATTTTTAAATTAGATAGTAAACTGACGGCAGTTCCAACGTTCCAAACCCAAACTCAAACAAAAAAGAGCACAAACTGAGAGCCACAAATACGTCAGCTACCGCCCGAACCCAGCTAAATTCCGTACAGTCCGTTGGTTTTTGCACCATCCAGCAACTACTAGGGAAATGTTTATTTTCCTCACATTTGCGTATTTTGGTATTTGCTTGTACACAACCGCGAATTGCCTAAAGCCACAGCGGCTGTGGGGGCGTGTTTCGGAATTACAAATCACAATTATGAACCTTATATACAGCTGGCAACACAGCTAACAGTGTCTATGTGACTTTAATAGATGTGATGATCTCTCCGACCGATTTCGGCCATGGCGACCACTTTGACTCCTAATCAGATCGGCGCTGATGCGCCCGGAGATGGCTATTGTAGCCAATTTTGGCAGTAAACTCCCGTGCACAGAGTGGACACGTGAGTTTGCCATTTACATAATTATAGTTAATGGCGACGGGTGGACGGGCCTTCAGCTCATCGCGCTTAGCGTCGAGGTCTGCTTTACGCTGTTCCTCAAACTCGCGGACTTGCTTCTTAACCATCCCGCGCCATTCGGGACGCTGTGCTGCCAGACCCTCCCATTGAGCGGGCTCAATGTTGCATCTTTTCATGTGTCGTTTCTGAACATCTTTATATCTGAGGAGTTGTCCGCCATGCTTTCGCTTGCCCTCCTCTAGCTCAGAATAAAAGATGCGCTTCGCCACTCTCTCCTCCGACATCCGGGATACATGACCGCACCATCGTAGCTGACGACGCATTAGATAGGCCTCAATGCCACCAACATTGGCTCGTCTCAGAACTTCGGTATTGCGCACTCGGTCGGACCATCTGATCTTCATGATGGTGCGAAGGCATTTTAGGTGGAAGCGATCCAGAGTGCGTATGTGGTGACGATACACACACCAAGTCTCGGAGGAGTATAGAAGGTTTGGCAGCACAATCGCCATATATACAGAGATTTTTGTGGCTAGCTTTAGGTCGTGCGAGCAGAAAACCTTGGAACACAACTTCCCAAATGCTGCAGCTGCAGCACTGATTCTGCTGTTGATCTCAGCATCAAGGTTACACTTAGATGTTATAGTGTTCCCCAGATAACGAAACTTATCAACCTGTTTCAGCATATCCTCACCAAGCATAATCGCCAGTGTCTCGCGACCATGCGAGTCTAAGGACATCACTTCCGTCTTTGTGACACTGATCTTCAGGCCGAATTTACAGCATGCTTGGTGAAAAACGGACATTAGCTGTTGCAGGCCGTCTGGGGATTCTGCAAGAAAGCACAAGTCATCAGCATACATGATCTCAGTAATCAATGCATACGAGACTTTAGTGCGCGCCTTAAGTCTAGCCAGGTTAAAAAGACTGCCATCTGTGCGGAAACGGATGCGGACTCCTTGGGAAACAGTATTTAGGACTTCTTTGACTACAACTGCAAAGTACAAGGCGAACAGTGTGGGCGCTAGAACACACCCTTGTTTCACCCCACAGGTGACGGGGAAGAAATCAGACTGTTCACCGTCTACAGAGACGCAGCACTGCATGTCGTCATGCAGGAGTCTTAGGAGTCGCACATACTTTTCTGTGCACCCTAACTTTCCTAGCACCATCCAGAGAGCTTCGCGAGGCACACTGTCGAATGCTTTCTCTAAATCAACAAAGCAGAGGTACAACTGGCGACCTTGTTCTCTACTTTTTTCTTGTAGTTGCCGCACCGAGAAAATAGCTTCACATGTACCTCGGTCAGGTCGGAAGCCGAACTGGGTTTCGGGCAGAATTTTTTCCGACAAATCTTTGAGGCGGTTCAGTAAAACTCTGGCAAAGACTTTTCCAGGGACTGACAGCAATGAAATACCGCGATATGAGTTACAGTCAGAACGGTCACCCTTGTTCTTGTAGAGGGCACAAATGCGAGACACTTTGAAGTCCTCAGGGACCCTCTCCTCCTCCCACATTCGAACGAAAAGTTTCCATACCAACGTGTGCAACTCCGTACCACCATATTTAAGTAGTTCACCCGGTATAAGGTCAATGCCAACCGCCCGGTTATTATGCTGCTGTCTGATGGCAGTAACAACCTCGTCGCATGACAGGGGCTCGTCCAGCTCCGTGGCTAACGGGAGTTGAGGCATTAAACTGATATGATGCAGATCAGCTGATCGATCTACGTTGAGCAAGTTGTGAAAATGCTCAGCCCAACGTTTAAGTACATCCTCCTTGCTGGTCAGGAGGTGCATACCATCTAAAGACCTTAAAGGTACTTTTGCACGGTAGGAAGCACCAATCAGCTTACGCACTTCACAGTAAAACTCACCAAGCTGGTTTGTATCGGCGAGCCACTGCATTTGACAAGCCTTGTCCTGCCACCACTTGTCTTTTATTTGTCGAGACAGCCTGCGTAACTCTTGGTCACTTTCTTTGACCACCGCAACACTTCCACCTCTTCGATTATGCTGTCGCAGGAGCTGTCGATGTTTGTCGAATGCTGCTTTAAGAGCCTCGCTATTGTCATCGAACCAGTCTTCACTACGTCGGTCTTTCGTACCCAAAGTAGCAGAAGCGGCTTCTATAAGATGACATGACAAAGCTCCCCAAGCAGCACTGACATCACCGGTCTCAGTTATTGGCGACGGCTTTTCAGATAAGGCTTCAGCATATTTCACCCTAACCTCGCGATCTTTCAGCCTATCCACGTTTAAAAACGCAGGCTTCTTCACTGTGGATCTGCGAGGTCGACGGAGGCGGAGTCGTAGCTTAGTGACAATTAGTCGATGGTCAGTCCAACAGTGAGCACCACGCATGACGCGGGTGACTTGAACTTGACCGATGTCTCGTTGCCGAATAATAGCAAAGTCGATCAAATGCCAGTGTTTGGAACGCGGGTGCATCCACGTTGTCTTGTGCTTAGCGGCAAGTCTGAACATAATAGTGTTCGATATCGCTAGATCGTACTGAGCACAAAGACCGAGCAGCAACAGACCATTGCTGTTCATGTTGCCAACTCCATGTCGTCCCAGAACTCCAGGCCAAGCCTCGTAGTCCCGTCCAACCCTGGCATTGAAATCGCCTAGCAACAAGATCTGCTCTCTGGCGTTTATGCTATCAAGGCATTGAGTTAGCTCCTCGTAAAACTTGTCCTTAATGTCATCAGACTTGTCTAACGTTGGAGCATAGACACTGATGACATTAAGGTAATTGTCTGTATCCAGGTGAAGGCGCAGTGTGGTAACGCGGTCCGAGATGTGAACAGGACACTCTTGAAGTCGCTTTACTAGATGATTTTTGATGGCAAATCCTACCCCTGAACGTCGAGGCTCGGATGCAGAGGTACCCTTCCAGAAGAAAGTGTAACCACCTCCATCTTCCACCAGTTCTCCTTCATCAGCAAGGTGTGTTTCGCTGAGCGCAGCCACATCCACGTTATAGCGATGAAGTTCTCGAGCTACGATGGCGGTTTTGCGTTCAGGACAGGAGTTGCCATCTCGATCAATGAGAGTTCTCACGTTCCACGCGCCAAATGTCATGATAGATGGTTTCATGCTGTTTTTATTTTTTCTGTTTCGTCGACCACGAGTTAAGTGATGCGGTGGCAGCCGTGGTTACTACCACCTTCCGGGTAGGGACGAGCACTTTTTTAGGGCACATTTTCTAGCCCCCTCCTCGGCTGGGCGAGGAAAGCAGTGCCTCCCTTAAAAGGGCTGCTTTGTCATCCCAGGTGCTGCCGAATTCGCATTGTCGTCCCGATTTGCAATGCAAAAGCGACCACGGCATGTACTCACGCCCCTAGAACCGCCTATGTGCAGGAATCAGACAAAGCCCAGCTTGCACCACGCCAGACCTCTCTACCTCAACCCATCGCCACAGGACTTTGCGTCATCGGAGTCCATTATTCGGAAGCGGTCAGTTGCGCAGGATATATTTCGGTGCGCAAACGTTCGCGCAAACGCAGGCGCACGCACTTAGTCCTCACCCTCCTTGATTCAGTGGAACGGAAAACCGCTACGACTGAAGGAGAGGTCAGACGCAGTGTCTGGCCGACAGTAACTACCCGCGCCCTCTACCGTCGCCCTAGGCCATCCACATTGCCTTGCTGAGTCGCCGAGTCCGCCAAGCCCTTGTGCATATCTGCATTGGGTTGCCATTCTCGCCGAAACAGACTTTTTATTTGTTAAGCAGGAGGGAACTGCTTGCTCGGGAAGCCGGGGTCGCATACCCGTATACCACATCACAGTCCTCGATCAAAGGCTGAGATGAGTACCCCTGACTATATTAGTAGATGTAACCGTGTGGTGTCGGCAAAGTAGAATAGCATTAATCCTTCTCTTCCCGTGAGGGTCGTAAGAGGCAACCGAGGGATAAGTCAGACCCAAGACTGGTCCTGGAGAAGGACAAATTCCACATGAAACCCGGGACGGGATCTGCGTCAGGCGCGTGTGACAGAGGTCTATCATGCAGTAGACTCCTGCAGCGGATCAGTCCTGACTCGTCGTTCCTGTCAAGCCACCTAGGGTGACGGAGAGGGTGGCGCAGGTCCTGGTCAAACCTGCGCTTTCCATAATTGCGTCCCAGGCAACATACCCCTTTATGATGCGCAAAGTATAGAGACTTATCTCGCGGGCTAGAAGACTTCACAAGTGTAAAATCGTACGATTTTATGAAAACACAAGTAATTACATATCCTATTTGGAATCTCTGTGCTCTTGCCTCAGACACTGATTAAATTGTCTGTCACTGACGTATGAGGCCAGTGATGATGATATAACAGATTGATTGTTTAGCTTACTGTACTCGACGTAAATTACTCGCATTCGTGCGGTCGTTAATGTAATATCGGAGTTATTTTGTTGTGGCTCGAAAGATATTTTTTTATTGACTCTAAAGTGGAATTCGAAGAAGCAGCACTGAGGAAAGAAAATATTATAATGTTATTTATTTTATTTCACATGCCTACAACATAAATGTTATTCTGTTTATTCATTTAAACTCCGAACATCAAGGCTTTCGTAATGGAACAAATTGATACTGATTTTATTTCCTATATTTTGTAATTTTTTTCATAAATATCTGAAAAAACTTAAAGTTGAGTTATAGGCTGAAGATATACATACAAACTCTAGATATCAATTAGAATCTAAAATTAGCTCAAGGTAGTTGTCATATTTCTGAACGAATTTTATGCAAATTAATTCCGACCCCAAAAGCATTACACGCAAGTTTAGCTTTTAATAAATTAAATCCTAAAATCATAATATTCTAGTAGCTCAAACCATAATTAACAAAACTGACATGATGGCGACGGCGTAGTTTGCATAACAATAAGTTTGGTTTGTTTAGTGAAACGTGGGCCGAAATTAATACCCGCGACATTCCAAATATTATGTTTTGCCCAGCGGTGACAATAAGACGTTTTCCCTACAAATATTACATTATATAAATTACTACTACTACATGGGCCACCATTTAGGGGAAAATATGTACCTATCATATTGATGATTATCGATCTTGAAACGCGTTCAAAACGCTACTAATATTTTTGTATTTAGGCCCATCTTACTTTCGCGTGGGACACTGTGTCATCACACGACCCGATGAAACCTGGAGTCAAAGTTCATCACAAACATCTAAGGTTTTAATTTTAGACTGTTTCCACTTTATATTCCCATCATGACATTAGCAAAACATTGTAAACTATCGCGGTTAAAAGCACAGATATACGAGTACACCATTTCCTTACATAGAGTCACGACCAGCGTAACTGTCAGTACGCGCCAGTACGCGCGTGTATGGAGCATTGAGGTCAAGTAACACTGGTCGCGACTCTATCTAAGCGAATGAAGTATAGAGTAGTATATGCTGGTCACTAGATTATTTAGGCGGATCGCACACTTGACGCACGACGGAGGGCAAAAATATCGTAGCGGTCTGTCAGACAGATCCATAATGGAAATGTCACTCTACATACTAAAACCGCACTCGACGGACGACACTGCGAACGGGCTGCGTTTCTTTCTAGTATAGATCTAACAGACCGCTGCGATGTTTTAGCGCTCCGTCGTGCGTTAAGTGTGCGAATGAAGTATAGTATAGTATTTCACCGTTACGTCGTCAGCAGGCAATTATAAGAGGGTGAATAGCATATTTATCGAGTTTCATGCAGCCCTGATGAATGAGGCTAGCTACTGAAATGTAGGGCTCACATTGTGGGTTACTTTGGCAGGTCCATGTTTAAAACGTGACTTTCAAAAGTGTCGTATGGACCACCCTTTTCAATTTCGAATCAAATTAATGATAATTTTTTTTTTCGTAAAGAAATCTGAAATTTATATGGAATTGAGACAATTATTGTATCAAGATACACTACACTGATACTCCACTAATTATATTAAGTAGCGTTTTTGTTTTGTGAACAAATATGGGTTTGTTTTGCTGTTTTAGTTTGATTTATTCTAAATAAATTTTAAATGAGGTAATCCCTTCACTGATATTATTATCTCAACTATCAATCATTAGTATTTTTTGCATAAAAAGGCTCACACTGAAGAGCTTTGCACTAAAACTGGAGTCGACGTATTTTTTGTGTAACAAGGCGCACACATGCGGAAAAAGCACAAAAACAAGACTCTGGGTTAAATTAACATGGACTTGCCAAAGTAATGCACGTTAAATTAGCCTGTTTTCGCGTTCTAACCGCAATAATTAACGCGACGGTTGCTGCATGAGTGTGCCTTATTTTAAACGTTACGGCAATGGCTATTTAACTTAGGCGGTTTTCACACACACTACACGATATTCCGGAATTTTGTAAAATCCCATTTTCTAAACAAAAATCAGTAAACCATCATCATCATTCATTCTGTTCTCAGTCGGGGTCGGCTACCTAACAGGGGTAACCTAGGGGTTTCAACGTGGAACCAAGTTTTTACACATAGCGACTGTCATCTGACTTCTGCAACCTGAAGGCGAACCTGGCCTGAGTTTTTTCTAGGTTAAGTCACAAATAAACTATATAAAATTTTTATTTGAATGTAGGTTTCATCGCGATGCTTTTTCTTCACCGTAAGAGCAGTCGGTAAATGTTTGTGAGTTTAAAGTTTATGTACATTGGTACATAGCGAGAGTCAAACTTGACTCACGATTATAAGACCGGTGTCCTAACCACTTTGCCACCGACGCTCTAACCGAAACCACTACACCATCGACGCATCAAATAGCAGCTGTTGTAATTATGCGATGGCTGTCAAGAAACGCAAAACAGTCCGTTACGTGTGAGATTCACCTTAAACGTTACGACAATGGCAATTTAACTAAATGGCTTAGTGTACGAACTGAGGTTATAGGGATTATTAATATGATAGTGTTGGAATTTAACCTACCTAAGAGTCCAAAAAAGGGGTTTTATACGCCATGTCATCTGCATAAGTAGTAACATTACTTGACTTATTCGAACGGCTAATGCTAAGGGTTTTGTAAAAACTTAAGACATATCTTAGAAAAAGGTCGAAAGTTTTATTTAGGACCGCATACAAATCGTGGAACGGTATAAGAATCGTGGAGTAAGCTATGCACATAGCGCTACAGTCCAGAAAAAAGAGTAGAAATTGAATTAAATCAAACTAAAATTTTGAATAAAAAATTGCATGCGTTATCTGTCAAATTTGACAGATCGCCAAAACTAATTTTTTGCTAGACTGTATGTGCCTGTATTTGCGAATAACAGACTCCTTAACATCATCAGCATCAACATGGGGAGGCCTATTTGTCGTCTCACGTCTACTAATGCTTAAATTTATTCATCATTACCACACTCACTCTTTTCGTACACGCACAACATATTTAAGAATGAAACAGCTTCATCAGACGTTCAGTCAGATCAGAATAAATACGAGTACATCGCGGTCTTGCGCTCGTCGTATTGACTTTGCGAAATCGAGACGGAAACCAGGCTTGTTTACTTAAAAACGCGAATGATACAGCCGACGGTAGGGTGGGTGTACAATGTACACAATTTCAGTTACTGGTTCGTCGTTTTCTTTTTTTGTGTTTTCGTTTCTGTGATTATAAATCCACATTTCAAGCAGTAGGTGGCGTAAATTTTACGCCCATGTCAATACACTTAAAACATGTTTCAAATATTTGTAAGATCCCTACTTTCACTTTTTTAGATAACATACATACATATACCGCCTATATCCCTGGCTGGGTACCAGTCGATTTAACGACCGTAAAATTACGGTCGTTGTCGCCACATCTGACAAATATTTTAGGGTCGTTTTAGATAACTCGTGTTAACACTATAGTGACAGGTTATCAGCCTGTCGCCTAAAATTGCAATACACATGAAACTCTCGAGTCCCTTAGTCGACACCCACGGGAAAGAAATGGGGTAGTGCCATTCTAAACCGGTAACACATGGCATTTCACTTTCATTTTTTAGATTATTGGTTATTATAATATTTGCCGTGTGATGCCGGTATAGAATAGCATGACCCCAATTCTTCCCGTGGGTGTTGTAAGAACCAACTAAGGGACTCGAGGGTTTCATGTGTGTTAGCACGTATTACAACTCTAGGCGACAGGCTGACAACCTGTCACTACAGTGATACACGAATCATCTAAAGGTGCCCTCAATACTTGTCAGACGTGGCGATAACGATCGTAATTTTACTATCGTTAATGCTCTGCCTACCTCGCAAGGAATAAAGGCGTGATTTGTGTATAATATTTTAATTACTTATAACTATTTTAGGTCTTAGGAATAAAAAATATATAATCACAGTGTGACACCAGCTTAAATAGTAAAGCCTCTTACAACCTATTTATACGCGAATCGGAAGTTGACGGAAAAGGTTTACGAGGGGAGGTCAAAAAGTTCGCGGAATGACAAGGAAGAAGGGTGAAATTAAACATGAAATTATTTTTCCTTTTCAATATATTCTCCCTTAACTCGAATAGATTTATGGGATCTATCAAATAACTTATTAATACCGTCTAAAAAAAATTGTTTATCTTGTGCGTCAAAATAAGCCGAAATCGCTGACTTAACCTCATCATCGTCGTTAAATTTTCTTCCACGCAGCTCTTTTTTCATCTTTGGAAATAAATAATAGTCGCTGGGGGCCAGGTCTGGACTGTAGGGTGGATGGCGCAGTAGTTCAAAACCACATCGGTGAATGGCAGCGGTCGCAACACGACTGGTGTGCACGGGCGCGTTGTCATGCAAAAGCAGCACTCCTTTGGTCAGTTTTCCTCTCCTTTTTTCTTTAATCGCTTCCTTCAATCGATCTAACAAGGAAGCGTAGTACTCTCCCGTTATGGAAAGGCCACGATCTTTATAATCCACCAGAAGAATGCCTTCGGAATCCCAAAATATTGTCGCCATGATCTTTCCGGCCGATTGAGACACCTTAAACTTCTTAGGAGGGGGAGTGCCCTTTTTCTGCCATTGCATTGACTCTTGCTTTGACTCAGGTTCATAATGATGAACCCAAGTTTCATCCCCAGTCACAATACGGGACATAATTTCTTCCTTTTGATCTCCACAGCGGTCCAAAAACTCGCGGCAACAGTCGACGCGCTCTCGCTTTTGAAACGGCGTGAGCATTCTCGGGACCCATCTTGCGCAGACTTTACTCATACCAAGATGTTGATGAAGGATATTCAAAATGGTAGTTTCTGATACACCAACTAATGCTGCAAGCTGTTTCTTCTTCAAACGGCCATCCTCCAATACAAGTTTCTCAACTTTATCGATGATTTCCGGCGTGGTGGCCTCGATCGGCCGCCCAGAACGGGGATCGTCTTCAATTGACTCCCTTCCTTGCTTGAAAAGATTATGCCACTTGTAAATCATAGTTTTTCCAGGAGCAGAGTCCCCGTAAACAGATAACATATCTTGAAAAACAGTTTGCGGCGTTTTTCCCTGTTTGGTGAGGAACTTTATGACGGCGCGATGTTCAATTTTTTCCATACTGCCAACTTTCTTCCCGATTCACTTGTTTAATCGTTGATAACTCAAAGACTAGTGACCCAATTCCGTCTGTCTTCTTCTCGTCGGCTGCGCAGCAGCCGGCGGGGAGACGCCTTCGAGGCAATGGCCTCACTGGCGTGGGATCAAAACGCCGCCTGCTAAAACAGGCGGGGCGATGGGGGGCACTTGTGCAAGTGCGGTGGTCGTCCGGGTGCCAGGAGGACTTCACGCCGCGGCGAGGTCGTACCAGCCGGGTGATTCCCCATTGGGGGAGGCCCAGCTAGTGCCCGTCAGCCAGCGGCGGCTCGTCCCCTGGTGGTCATATCCAGTAGTGGCTGCCTCGTCCTTCTCACGTGGGGGTCCCGAGGCAGCAGTCAAATCCGGTAAGCGGCAGGTGCCGGGCTTTCCTGGGCTCATCGTGCGTGCCCACGATCCTGACTACTCGACATGGAGTAGTGGATGTGGACAGGCGACGGCCACGTCAGGCTGTGCTTGACAGCACCACCCTGAGCAGACTATCTGGGAGCCTTAGCCTCCAGGCCGCCCATGGCGGTCGTGACATCGCCGAAGGACGACATCAGGCGCTGGAGGCTAGAGCTTATGATGGAGGCCGCGTCTTCGCCTTCACGGAGCGCGGCCAGAACATCTGTGAGGGTCCTGATTGCTAGGATCAGGACCTGTCTGTCCTCTTGTAGGACGGCTGCTCTTGTACTCTTCTGTCTTGGGGCCGGTTGGGGCTTCGGCTTCTCCCCCTGAGGTTCACCCAAAGGGGTGCCGACCGCTCCCAACGGACCCGTGGGTGGCACATGACGTGGATGGCCCGGCTCTTCCACGTCCTGGGGGGGCGGGGGCGATGCTCGCCTCCTCCGCCTCCTCGGCTGCCGCTTCTTCGTCGATCCTGCTGGGGCGTTGGCGGCCGCCATGAGAGATCCTGCCGCGTTGGTCTCTCCCTGCGGTGCCGCTTCCGTCCTCTTCAGGTCGACGGGCTTCGTAAGAGGCGCTGTACCCGCTCTCTTGTTCCGTACCTCACGGCGCAGTACGGGGCAGTCAGTGTGATTGGCGGGGTGTGCCCCGCCACAGTTGGCGCAGGTGGCCGGCTGCTCACGGGGGCGCCGGCAGTCCCGGGCGGCGTGCTCGCCGCCGCAGATGACACATACCAACTTGCGATGGCAGTGTCTGCTGCTGTGCCGGAACTGCTGGCAGCGGTGGCACTGTGGCGGTCCCTGCTTGCCTCGCCATCCCTCGATCTTCACGCCGGGCATGTTCATCAACTCTGTGATGTCATAGATGCCCGGGGCGAGGTTTGGCGTGCGGGTCAGCTGGGCGAAGAAGATGCACCCTGGGCGTCCTCCGCGGGCCTTGATGGGGCGCACGTAGTCCACCTCGTAGCCCAGGGTGGTCAGCTCCTTCTGTATCTCCTCCGGATCAGTGTTTACGGGGAGGCCTCTTATAGCGACCTTCAGCGGTCGCTGCTTCGGGGGTGCGTAGGCGAACCAGGAAATTCCGGTGCCGGTGCCCTCCAGCGCGGTTAGGTAGCGCTGGTACACACGGAATTCCTGTTCGCTCTTCGCCAGGAATCGGAACCCTGTGGACCCGTAGGGTCGCACATTTGGCGCATGGCCGAGCTCCTCCTTGAGCTTGCCGAAGTGGCGGCCCCATTCTGGTAGCACATCAACCACTATCGGCGGCGGCTTCTTCGAGCACCCCGTCAGCTTCATGCCGGGTGTGGGTGCTGGTGTCTTCTTGCCCGCGTCCTGGGTAGGCGTGGGCGGCGGTCTGGTAGCGCGTGGCGTTGGCGACGGTGGCGTCGTCAGCACAGACGCGTAAGTGGCCGCGCTTGTCGACGGAGCGGGCGCGCTCGACGTCGTCGGCGACGGGCTGTCCAGCAGAGGCATGGACAGCGGCGGCGTGACCCTCGTAGCCGGAACCGTGCGGGTCCTCGGCGGGGTCGGTGAGGTGGAGGGGGGGGCGCGCTTTGCGGCGCGCTGCGGCATCGGCACGTTTGCCTGCACGGCGAAGGCACTCTCCCTGAGGGCTCTCAGGGCTGCTTGCCGTGCTGGCTCCTTCTTGCTGGTCTTCAACTCACGCGGAGGAGACGCAAGCAAAGAAGGCAGCGGTGGCAACGGTGGGGCGCCGGCGAACGAAGCCACGATGGCTGCCGCTCGCGGCGAGGTAGCGGGGCGCGCGGGTGCCTGGGACGGTCCCGGCGTACGCGGCGTCAACGGGGGCGCGGGCGTCGTCAGCGGCGCCGGCGGCGCCAGCGGAGGCGCGGGCGTCATCAACGGCGCCATGGCGTCGATGACGCGTTGCATAGCGACACCCGGGTTCGAACGAACGAACACCCGGGTGCGCCGTGCAGGTGGGCGGCCAGAAGGCGGCGGCATCTTCTTCGTTTATGCGTTTATGGAGTCTCAGGTGTAGCCTGGTCCGCGCGAGGCGTAGCCCGCCCACGGGACGCAAGACCCTGGAGTACCCCCCCCGGTGAGACCCGCTGGTGGGAGGCCGGGGTTACGGGGTGCTCAACAGAGCCCTACGCGACGACCGTGGGTAGGCAGAATCACTGGGCAGTCGTCTGTGCTCCGTACGCGAAAGCGACTAGGCGGCGAATCCGAATCAGTTAGTGACCCAATTAGGCTAAAACTTGGTATTTATAGTAATAATGAGTTACTCAATTAGCGAGTACCTGGACAAGCATCCCTACCCCCGCCAACCCCTCCATTCCGCGAACTTTTTGACCTCCCCTCGTACCTCAGAATCAGAACGCCTCATTAAAAAGTTCCGAACATTATACCTACTAACCGACTTCCAAAATGGAGGTTATGTTCGACCCGTAAAATTTGACGCGTATACTGGGTTATAGTTAGACAGTATTCATCTATGAAACCTTTGCAAGGTGATTCTACACGTGGATTGGAACAGTTTTTATTACGACACAATATGATAAATCGAAAAAAATCATTGGCTGAGTCGTAGCTACCTACTTTTAACCTTCATAATAGCCCCATATCCCCCAAAAGATATGTAGAAATAGAAATAAAAAGGAGACGAATGAAAGAGATCCTGCAGAGAATTCGTAGGCATCAATTTAACCCTGTATACATACGTTACTCGCAGAATTTCAAAATATTTGTATATTCTGATACCCAAGGGCTTATGAATACGTGCATAAAATCAAAGAAATAAAGATGTTACAGGGCTATTTTTAGTCAAAACTCACACTTTGTAGGATGTTTCTTTTCTACTTATGGTTCTGAACAAATTTTACTATGGGGCCATCTGCAAAGTTGGGTATTCCATAGAAAAATTCATAGGTAAATAGGTTTTATTTTTGAGATTCCGCAGGTGGCCTTATAGTAAAAATTGTTCAAAATCATGAGTAAAAACACCGTACAAAGTGTGTACACACACACACACACACACACACACACACACACACACTGACTAAAATATAACACAGTATACTTAGTATGTTTGTTCTCGCATATCCCGAAAATACCAGACCAATTCTAATTTAAATGTTCTCTAATTTTCCTTTTTGTCAGAAAACTGTTTTTTCGGTTTAGTAAACTGTAAAATGTTCTTTACAGTGAAGGCGGTTATTTTTTACTTAAATTGACAACTTTTTAAAATTTTCATTCTCACGTCGCGTCGGAAGTGCAGATCTGTGGTATATCCTCAAAGTTGTAAATTATTACCGTCCATTTATTTATTATTAATTATTTTTATAATTTTGCAATTTCACATATTCACCAATATATTTATTTATTTTATTCACAAATTATATTGTTAGACCTGTATTTTCTTTGACATTTTATTATTATGTTTTTTGCATTGTATTTTTAAATTTGTTATTTGTTTGACTTTTTATTCTACTATTGACATTATTATAAACTTTTATTTATATTTTTTGGCGATCGCATTATCCTTTGACATTTTTATTTAGTTTTAGCACTGTAACTATGAATTTGATAATGTGAAATAAATGAATCTAATCTAATCTAATCTTTAAGCAATATTTCAAGCACAGTTTGATGTCTATTGCAAATTGTACGAAAACTTTGACAATTTGCAATAAACATTAAATTGTAATTAATTATTGCTTAAATACCTAATTATTAAACGCAGTAAATGTTTCCCATCTTGATAAAAGACATTGAAAAAAGAAGTCTCTTTAGTTCTAACTTTTACAGCGTTTCTCCACTTATCCGGTCCGGCTGCCGGATGTCGGAAGTATTCAAATCCTTCCGACAATTTTCAAATGCCGGATGACGCTTTTCCACCTATCCGGTAAAAGACGGACAGTAGAATGACGTCATGGTAGAGTTCAAAGAGTACCTGTCATATGCATACTTTTTGTACGTCTGTCGCTTCGGACCGTCAGAATCCAATTTTCGGTTTGGAAAATTCCCAGATCAATAAATGCCCAATGCCGAAAGAGTGGAATAGCATATATAATAGTGTAAAAGATTTCTAAATCGGATCAAAAATTGACGGACCGGCAAATGTCGGACGCCGGGTAAGTGAAGAAAGGCCTTTACTGATCGTGAAGTAGCCAGTACCTACCGCCAAACATGTTTTCGCAAAGATCATCTAAGAGATTTCCACTTTACCTTGTAGGTTCTATTTTATTTAGGAAATTGTAGCCTACTGGGATTTATGAATATTGGTTGTAAAATGTAGGTTTATAACCAACGTTCACAATCCCATTCCTAATATGGGGTAAATCTTTTACCGACTTTCGAGAGTATATTACAGACAGGCCATATTTTTTTATTTGTTCCAGACATATTTTGTGATACTACACGAAATACTGATTTCAATCAAGCAAATGGATCTACAGACTTCAGTAAACTACTAAATCAGCAATATAATGCTGTGCCAGAAGTAATTTTTATATTGTCGGTATAGGGCAAAATTGGCGGTTGAAAAATTCTGACACTAGGGTTCATCAGATCTTTGGACGACTCGGTGTCCCACACGAACAGAGAAAGAAAGGGTAAAATTTTAGCAAATAGCTTGAAAGATGCAGCTGGATAATTTTAATCAGCCTCTATTTAATCCAAATCAATGACCTGCATTAGCCGGTTTAAGGCCCATGTCTCTGAAATCCAAGATCGATCTTGAGATCGATATTGGAATTGAGAGCAATTTATTTTGATAGCTGATGATTTGAATACAGCGGTGGCTATGCTGCCGTCAACACAGGCGTATATGCAACTTATTATCACAAATTCATAACTGGCACTTGTGGGGTTTCTTGGCGCACGTCAAAAAATGAAGTCAAACAATTTGACTGTCTAGTGTGATATATTAGTAGTTTAATGCATGCATCGGTCCGTTGGATGACTCGATGTCCCACACGAAAAGTATCTACTATCAAGTAGAAGAGAAAAATACGGTAGTACGATATCTATCGTTTAATCGTCGTTTCTAGACAAGCATCTAGAAATCTAAAATCTGGCAATGGTCGGTCGAGGCGCTGGTACCTCAGTGGCGGAGCAGTAGTGGGACGGCACTCCATGTGTCCCGTGTTCAACCCCGGTCTACGCTTACATTATTTCGATTTACTAACTTAATACCCTGTGTGATATGTGCTTTATTATTTGCCTGATCAGTATCGTTGCATCTTTGAATAATTTACTTCCAATGACAGAATATATATTCCGTAGCGATTATGGATAGCACAACATAATTATTTCAAAGTTTGCTGGCGGTCCAGTCCAGAAATGTATTCTGGAACTGCTCGCTCTATTTTTTTGAAAATTCATTCGTTCCCCTGTCAGAAATAAAACAGTAAAAGTTGAGCTTCCACAGTGCCGTGACGATAACAAATTGGTTCCCCTGGCAGCGTATTGCATCAACTTCCCAATTTAACTTCTTAACTCGTACTAACTTAGTTTCTTTGTGGTAATTTGCACGAGATTGTTGCGATGAGTTTTATTTTTCTCCTTTTTGTGGAATGAATAATTTGAAATACGAGACAGATTTTTTAGGGTCTAGAGTTATACCCAAATAATGTTTTGAACCTTCGTTTCGCGGAGACCACCAAGTCGAAAAATAACCCTTAATTTGTTATTTAACTGGATCTATCCCGCCCGGATAATATATCTTTAACTTTACACCTAAATGAACACATGAAAAAATATCTCAAGTATAAAATAAACGTCTTTGTATCAGAAATTAGGTTTCTGGCGAGGAGAAATAAGCAAGCAGTTTCAAAAACAGTCTAGGTACTATATTTTTTTTTTAAATTAAAGTCTGGAACCAACAATCACGATGTTACTAAGTAATTATAAGACTATAAATATAATAACAAACAACACAGATCATAAGCAACAGCTTATTTATAAACAGTATCTGACTGAATCACAATAATGTTGATCTTGCGTTGAGCTCGATTCAATATTTTCATGATTTTCTCTGACGCCTGGCCCAGGGTGATAGTCGAACAATACAACCTTTGTTAACGATAGATCTATACAAACGGACTGCATATGAACTGCAAATAAATTTTCAGATTGGCCGTTTTTATACATTAAGTACCTACAGTTTTAAAGATGGAGAACTGTCAGATTACGCCAAAATAACTAGGTATACGTTGCTAGATAGGTACAAAAAAAATACATTTTCAAAAGCAGTCTGAGTTTATTTTGCTTAAAAAGTCAAGTATACTGCTAGGAAAGCACTTTGTAAAAATTTCTGACCTTCTGTCTGTGAGCCAAATAGATTTCAAATCAAATAAACTGCACAGAAGAATAAACAGATTTCTAAATAAGAAGGTCTGATATACCGAAGTAAATAATATTTTTCCATAAGTTTTTAGAATTCAAAATTATAAACAATACGTCATAATTGTCGGTTGATGAAGCCCGTCTGTATAAGAAGAGTGAATCTCGGAAACCACACTCATTGTCAGCTGCTTATCTCCTAGCGCGGTGGGTAAATAATTTGATGTTTAGTAAGTAAACGATATTGGGTCAGGAAAATTCGGAAGGCAAGTAATCATTTTCAGGAATAGGACTAAGGGTATACGCACACCTGCGGTTAGTTCAGTGGCGTTATTTTTCGGAATAAGGCGTCTCACACACTGGGAAGGCGCCCCGACGCGTAGCGCGGAGCGGCAGATCCAGCGCGCGGCGACGGAGGAGCAGATCTGCTTCATCGCGCGGCTTGCTCCGCGTCTCCGCGCGGAGAGGCGTTGTACGACGGTCCCGCGCCAGACAAAGACTTCACTCCACTATCGATCGCCGTGGTTTGAGCGGCACTGCGGCGCCCCCGCGCCGATAAGCAGAATCTGCGCGCGCGACGCGCCACCGCGCGTGGACGCTTTGTCGGTGTGTTGTACTAGGCGGTTTTTCGATACGTACTGATGTGTAGGTTGGCCTATTTGGAGAGTAATGAAACAACCAAGTGCTGAATTAATACTAAATGTTTATTGGTAATATAGGCATTGATATTGCAACATACGTAGAAGTGACGTAAAGTAACAAATGCTTACATGCGCTATTATACCTACACTACACCTCCCTTGGGGGGTGAAAATAAAATAAATTGTACAATTTTATTTTATCTCTATCTTATTTCTACTCTTGAAACTCTATAATACGGGGAAATATTAAAATATATTTTTGAAACATAATTTACTAATCAGTTATTTTTAATTAAACATTAAACGGTTTGGTGCGGTTCTTATGCACAATATCCGGTTTACCGTTTTTCAAAATCTTAACATTACATCCTAAATCTTCTAATACTAAATATGGACCTAAATAAACTTATCTAATTTACTTCCTACCTCGTTCTTAACGAGTAAATATTCATTTTGCTTATATACTACTGGATTAATCTTAACATCGTAATTAGTTTTACGTTTTTCCTTACTGATCTTCAAGTTGTTCTGTGCATCTTTATGAGCTAATTGAAGCCTGTACTTTAACTCCAATGGATAGCTGTCATAGTTATACAAAGGATCTACAAAATCACTACACAGATTATTAGGCAATAAGCAAGACTTACCGAATACAAGCTCATGCGGCGTGTATCGTGTTTCGCTGTGCACGGTATTGTTATACGCAAACGACCAATATGGAAGCCAACTACTCCAATTGTTTGACTGATTTTGACAATTTATCCTCAAATACGCACCCATGGTTTTGTGGCTATTTTCCAAAGCTCCGATAGATTCATGATGATATGCAGTAGAAGATAAATGGTCTATCTTAAGTAACTCACATACCTGTTTCATAGTACTAGAGATGAACTCCGTTCCTCGATCGGTAGCAATTTCACGAGGAATGCCGTACCTCAAAACGAAGTTATCCACAAATGATCGAGCTACACTTACCGTATCTTTTGAATGCAATGGGTACGCCTCTACGAATTTTGATAACTCACACTGTAAGGTGAGAATGTAGTTGTAATTGCTATCATCTGTTGGCAAACAACCGACTATATCCAAATAAACTTTTTCGAAAGCATAACTGGCATTAGTTGTTATTTCCATTGGCTGTTTTATATGCACTGAATATTTTTGTTTTTGACAATGCTCACATTTGGAAACATATTTCCTTACATCATTTTCCATACTTGGCCAAAAATAAAACTTTTTTATATTATTCAACATTCGCCTAATACCTGCGTGGCCACTAGTAGGTAAAAGGTGAAAGTCGTTGATAATAACTTTTCTGTCATCTTCGTTATTTATTCTCTGTACATCCCTAAGTACACATATTCGGGGTCCGGACCAATCTTTATATTTATTTATCTCTCTAATAATATCGGCAATTAATTCTTTATTATTTTCATTTCTTATTATGCATAATTCTTTTAACTTTAACTTTTCACATAGTATAGACAAATCTCTCACCAACACGTCTCGCGTAGTTGACGATAGAGATACTCTATCTAAATAAATACGGAATTTATTTGGTACATAACTATAACTTTTATATCTTTCTATCACACATCCTTCCTTCTCCAATCTACTTAATACCTTTCTTTCGTCAATTAGTATCAACTCTACTAAATCCTTCGGCTTTTTAATAATGTCCACAATTCGAGGTTGATCAGGCCTTGAATTTTTGTGAATATTATTATCAACCGCTGAATTTGCAGTACTAGTGCTATAATTCTGATTGCTAACTTGCATTTTCCGCGCTTGCGCTCGCGTCATTACATTCACTACTTGTTCATTCATTTGTCTGAGATCCTCTGACGTCATGCGAATACGAGACAATGCGTCGGCTGCCGAGTTGGCGCTACCTTTTAAATATTCTATTTCGAAGTTATACTCTTCTAACAGCAATCTAAATTTTAATAACCTACTTGATGGGTCACGCATTCCAAATAAGTAAACTAATGGTCTGTGATCTGTTTGTATTTTGAATTTTCGACCGTATAAATAAGGACGAAAATATTTAACACCCCAAACTATTGCCAAAAGTTCTTTTTCAATAGTTGGATAGTTTCTTTCAGCCTTATTTAAACCTCGACTCGCGTATGCGACTGGTAACCCGTTGCTATTGCATAATACGCAACCAAGAGAGATTCCTGATGCGTCAGTCTGAAGAATAAAAATGTTTTCTTCTGCAAAACATGGATATTGCAAAACTGGTGGATTTATTAATGCTGTTTTTAATTGTTGAAATGCGTTTTCGCAATCCTCTGTCCAAACAAATGACGCGTTTTTGCAACAAAGTCTATTTAGCGGATATGCCCTTTCTGCAAAGTTGGATACAAACTTGCGGTAATAATTAGCGAATGCTACGAATCGTTTTACATCATCTGTATTCTGAGGTCTTGGGTAATTTTCCAATACTACAGTTTTTTGTGGATCTGGCAAAATTCCTTTTTCCGAAACAATATGTCCAAGATATAAAATTTCCTTCTGCAAGAAATTACATTTTGCGGGGTTTAGCTTTAGATTAACCTGACGCAGTCTAGAAAATATGTCCATTAAATTTTGATTATGGGATATTAAATTTCGACCAAAACAAACCAAATCGTCTTGATAAACCAAACATTGTTCGTAGTTTAGACCTGACATTGCAACTGTGATCATCCTAGAAAAAGCATTAGGACTAGTTTTTAGTCCCATTGGTAGTCTTGTCATCTGATACTGATTTTTACTGGTTGTGAAAGCTGTGTAAGGTCTACTGTCTTTATGTAAATTAATTTGATAAAATCCTTGGTATAAGTCTAAATGTGAAAAATAGACTGCTCCCGAAAGTGAGTCTAAAATATCTGCAATATTCGGTAAAGGAAATTTGTCATCCTGTATGTGTTCATTCAACTTTCTGTAGTCAATTACGACACGCCACTTCTTATCGCCTGAATTATCAAACTTTTTTGGAACTAATAAAAGCGGGCTAGACCATGCGCTCCTAGCTTCCTCTATGATACCGTCATCTATCATTTTTTCTATTTGCCTGTCTATCTCTGCTTTTTGAGTATGCGGCAACCTATAAGGTTTAACATAAACTGAATTACTATGCGGTTTTAACTCAATTGTCTGTTCATATAGTGACGTAGTACCTAGCTTGTCTCCTGGTAGATGAA
Source organism: Keiferia lycopersicella (assembly GCA_029255805.1). Classification (NCBI taxonomy): domain Eukaryota; kingdom Metazoa; phylum Arthropoda; class Insecta; order Lepidoptera; family Gelechiidae; genus Keiferia; species Keiferia lycopersicella. The sequence goes on from JARACZ010000028.1 coordinate 5,175,856, forward strand.
AGACGTCAGGGAACTTAGCACAAATACTTTCAATTGACTTGCGTTCCTCCTCATTCAAAGTATCCAATTTTAATAAACTTAGCAACTGTTTCACTCTTTCTGCGTTCATATAGGGTCTTTCAAAATCACACACATTATACTCATCTAACTTGGTTATAGCTAAAGGGAAATAGTTCAAAGTAACATCCTTATCTCGCGTATTCATTATTTTGACTGGTATTTTGCCATCTTTCGGGCTAGCAATTACACTAGCTACGTAGATGCCCTCACACAACTCCTGTGTGTTAATTACACAATCATAGTTAATATGTGTTTGGAAATAATGTATAATTTCGCTACGAGCGGGTATAGTTAAATAAGAGCTGTTTTTGTTAAAACAATCAAAATTTAACGTTAAGTAATCTCCTGTTTTAGTTATCAAATTCAAGGTGTTTATCTCAAAATCTAACTTTGCACTATATTTCCTGAAAAAGTCACGTCCTAAAATTCCGTCTGTTTTACAAGGTAACTCATTGAATACGTAAAACTTATGTTCATATTCTTCGCCTTCATAATTTAAAGTTAGGTAAACATATCCTTCTGTAAGAACTTTACCACCTAATCCGTTAACAACGAGATTATATTTTTGAATCTGTTTTTGAAAATATTGTACGCTTTCAAGTTTTACAGCTGAAATTGAAGCTCCCGAGTCTAATAACCAATCGTGTTCTTTATTTTCTATGTTAAGTGTTACCTTATTCAATGAATTACAAGCTAATATGTAGTTAGGCTCGAAAAAAATGGGACAGGTCCGGTGTACCATCCTGCTCCTGCGCAGTATCACGTTCCGCTTCCGGCGACATGTAGTTCACGTTTCTGTTATTGGAAAATTGACGTGGAAATTGTCCGTACTTACCTCTTGATGAATTTCCACGGGATGACATCTGAGGCTGGTGAGAGTTGCCTCGTTGCTGGTAATTACGATTAAACATCGGTACCTGTGAAACACGGTTGTAGTGGCTCCGCCCCCGCGTATTGTTGTAATTCCTGCGATGTCCTCGATAATGGGCGTTAGGACTAGTAAATCCTCTAAAAGGTCTGTTGGAAAATGAACGATATTGCTGTCGGTGCATTCCCATTACGTCAGCTGATCCTGATGCGGAGGAACCGTCTTCCTCCTTGGCTGCTTGAACAGCGTCCTTCAGCGTGGAAAAATCTCGAGCTGTAATGATAGTGCTGAGTCTACGATTTCGCAACCCGTCGGCAAAACGATTTATGGCAGTTTTCTCATTTAAGGGTCGTAATATTTTATATGCGTTTGCGTCACCTCCCGCTTGCGAGATCGTAAGATCTACAAACAACTCTGAGAGTTCTTTGCCAAATTCTTCTACCGACTTTTCATTTTGCCTTAAGCTGTGCATTTTGGCTTGAATGGCGGTAGCAGATTTCTGTGGCAAAAGGTGTTTTTGCATATCCTTTGTTAGTTCTTTGACAGTTTCATAAGAACTTTCAAGTTTTAGCTTCGCTGACTGAGACAAACGGGTTTTCAATACAAAAGAAATTAAATTCGGTTGAGTTGCTGCATCTATGGTGGAACTATAGTATTCTATGGCATCAATTAAAGTTTTAGTATTCTCCTCTGAATCAGTCATCGAAGGCAATAAGCCCAGGGCAACTTTAAGATCGAATTTATCCATAGTTGAATTTATGTTTTCCTCCACTTGAATAACTTTCTCACCTCTACTATAATCCTTACTACAAATTTCTTTTATTTCATGAATTTTTTTCTCTACCTTTTCACTTATTTCATTTATTTCTTTTATAATAACCTGGTCGCTTAGCTCCTTCTTTATTATTTGATCCTCTACAATACTTATTACACTACTATATTGTCTAATTATTTTATCTGCCTCATTTAAATAATATTTAAGTCTCTCTGGAGTTCTTCTGTCATAGTTTAATCTAACTAATTCAGTTCTAAGTGCTTTCAATTTTTCATAAACATGACGCAATTCTAAGGCCATTACCTACTAACTTACTGTATCTATATGTACTAATTATATTCATATCGAGTAATTCTATCATTCATATTTATACTACGTATTTATATTTAAAATAAAATTTAGAGTCCAAGTACATTCTTATTAGACACATTTACCAACGCTGTGGCTGAATTGCGTAAACCGTAATATGATACGCCACTCGCGACGACACATAATTACCTATAGTTCGTAATTTTCGATATACTCAAAGGTCAATGGCATTCACGTTACTGTAGAAAAGTACACTGTACTTACAGTTTCTTGAATTTCACAATTCACACTCATTATTCCTTGTCCGAATGTCCTATTCCTTGATGTAGCATGTCCTCCTTGGGTTGATCTCCTTTGGTCATCTTGTCCTAGTTCGCTTGGATACCCACGGGCGCTCCCTGAGCGGTACCTGACACCTCAGGCACGACGTCCGATTGCCTGCACCTGGATACAACACGCAGCACCCCACAAAGAAATCCTAAATGCGCCGATTTATCTAGCATTGCCGGGTCGTCTATCCAATCGCGTTGATATTTTGTAGAACACCCTCTGTATGCATCGTACACGTCTACGTTGCTGGCTACAAGCACGCAGCTCACAATCACCATCGTCTTCAGTAGTATTCAGATCCGGGACGCTCCCTGAGCGTTTCGTGCGGCGATCACGTCCTTAGGGGCTGACTGGCACGTCATCGTGACGCAGTTTTACTAATGTGCAGGAACTGACTATGGTTACGTTAATTACTAAAATATACTTTTGAATAAAACAATACTATAAACTATTTAAACTTTAAAATGTCCCCATAGGTTATCCACAGCATGGCATGGGTCGCCATGTGTAGGTTGGCCTATTTGGAGAGTAATGAAACAACCAAGTGCTGAATTAATACTAAATGTTTATTGGTAATATAGGCATTGATATTGCAACATACGTAGAAGTGACGTAAAGTAACAAATGCTTACATGCGCTATTATACCTACACTACACTGATGTACTTAAACACAACTTTAAAATCTGCGCTCCCGCGCTACGCGACGGATTGCGGTGCAGTGGGAAAGCCGCCTTAGTAAAAAAAAATCTATAAATTTGGTAGGTATATTAATAGTCATTAAAAAATGATTACGTAAAAACATAAATATACTATTATCAGAACATTCTTTCAAGTACAATTTGACTCGTGTAAGATAGATAACAATTATCTTGAAAATGTATACGAACGCTTATATTACGAATTCCTGAATTCTATTCTTTCGCATATATAAGTTAATCAAATCTGTAATACGTCACATAATATTTCAAATATGGAAGTGGTTGTCGCAATTTTAATGTTGACAACACTGGTTTATGGATATCCGGTAGAAGATGTTGAACTTTTGCCGTCAGTAAATGCCACACATAATCATTTCACCAATGAGATACAGTCACGTATCATCAATGGCAAACAAGCCGTACCTGGACAGTTTCCTTGGCAAGTTAGTATAATAAATTCTAAAATAATTGAGTACCTAACTACTGTACAAAGAATTCACAGTCGATACTTTAGGCCTGTATTTATAAAATTAAATGTCTGTCAAACGAATTTGAGATCGATCTTGAGAGCGATTTTGAGATGTTTTTAGTACTGTTGACATTTGTATATATCGCTCTCAAGATCGATCAGAAAGTTGAGTTCAATTTACAAATACGTGTTTCTGATAGAATACAATCAATACAATGCTTATTTCGGACTATCCGTTGTCAATTTTTAATATTCCTTTTTTCACCAAGACAGTAATGTGGCATACGAAAAAATATTCAGATGTTTGTTTTACTATTTTCTGCATTAATAACTTGAATGTTGTTTTGGACCAATAGGCTCTGCTCAAACTAAAGGAAAAAAGATATTCAAAGTTTGGCGGACCGAACTTGTCATCTTACGCGACTGCTTTTTGCGGTGCATCACTAATAAGCAAACATCACCTCATAACAGCAGCCCATTGTTTAGTAAATTATGTACCACGAACACCTGGACCATTTTTTATCGCCACCAATATACAAGTAGAATTTGGTTCTACGCGGCAAGGAGAGGGTGTTGTTGTAAACACAAACAAATATTTCGTACACCCAAAATGGAATATCAATGAATTAGAAAATGATATCGCAATTATACGCATCCCCATAGCCTACAACCAAATTAAAGGTTTTGACCCGGGTAAGTTACATTTTTTACTTTCAACCGTCTTATATTAAGCCCGGGTGTCGTAAGAGGCGACTAAGGAATTAGAGGCTTGATGTGTATTGCAATTTTAGGAAGCTGACATCCTGTCACGGTAATACACAGTTTTCAGAAATGGCTCACAAACTTTTGTCAGACGTGGAGTGATTGGCTGTTTTAGGGCCGTTTATTTTTTGCCTACGCCGCAAGGGGTACGGGCGTGATTTATACCTATAAGAATGTAATGTATATTAAGCCCTGTTTACCAAGAATCCTGAAAAAGTTCTGATTTAGGAATCTTATGTTTGAGTCTTTATAATACATATAAAAAACGTTATTTTTTTTCTGACTAGCTACTGCGTACTTGGCAATCATTTTTTAAATATTAGCTGCAAATATTTTAAGCGGTGAATCAGCCCATGACACTAAACAACTTTTCTTAACAACCATAGGCTGAAATATGAGAAAATTTTTGGACCCTCAATACAATATGAGTTGGTCGGTTAGTCATTTTGTATGGAAGGCCCACAATTTTTATATTTCGACTTATGTTCGTTGGGGAAAGTTTTTCAGTTTCATGGTCTGGTTTACACCTTAAAATATTTGCAGCAAGTTTTTTTTACACCCTGTATACCGTTTATTATTGTAGATTTAATCGCGCCAATCTCTTTACCGGCTTTTGGGAAAAAATACATGAATTTAATTGGACAAGACGTTATTACCTCAGGATTTGGCCGTACTAATTTTGAAGGTGAGTATTCATAATGCAGTAATCCGTATTCATAATACAGTAATCCGTTTTAGAATAGCATGGCTGACGCCCGACACCTTTGGGTACGCAGATGATAGCACGGTTGTTGACAGATACCTGTCCAGTGCAAAGGCCAGCAGTGAAACCACCCAGTCTTGTCGAGAGTCCATTGTTCAACATCTGAACTCTTCACTCAAGGCAATATCCGAGTGGGGTGATGCCAATTTAGTGAAGTTTAATGCATCAGAGACACAGGCTTGTCTATTCTCGACTAAACGGAGTCCCTTCACACTTACTCCGACTTTCCGAGATGTATCCATACCGATTTCTGACCACCTTGATCTTCTTGGCATGACTCTTACGTCAGACCTGAACTTTGGACGCTACATAGAATCTTTAGCCACGACTGCAGCAAAAAAGCTTGGTATCCTCTCAAAGGTTAGGCGCTACTTTGCACGAGAACAGCTTCTACAACTCTATCAAGCTCAAGTTCGATCTTGCATGGAGTATTGCTGCCACCTTTGGGATGGATCTGCCAAATACCAACTGGCCGCCTTAGACTCCATTGAAAAACGCGCCAAGAAGCTCATAGCAGACGAAGCACTGGTTGAGACTAAGTTGCAGAGCCTTGAACACCGTCGTAAAGTAGCATGCATGCCGGTATTCTATAGGATACATTTCGGAGAGTGTGCTCAATCACTCCACGACCTGATACCCCCTTCCCCATTCCATCTCCGAGGATCGAGGCGCCGACTGGGGTTCCACCCTTATGTTGTAGATATACCTCTAATCTGCACTAAGCGTTTCGCTTCAACTTCTATCATGCGTACGGCTAAAGAGTGGAATTCCCTGCCGGCGGATCTTTTTCCGGAACAATATAACTTGGGCCTTTTTAAGGCAAGAGTGAATAGGCATTATCTAGGCAAGCATGTACCATCTTCGTCTGCATCTCCATTTACCACCAGATGAGATGGCAGACAAATGTGGGCCTATTACATATATATATATATAAAAAAAGCATTTCTTCTTTGCTTACGCATGGATTTTGTAAGGGACTACGGCCGATCGAACATTTAACCCACGACGGAGCGCTAAAATCTCACAGCGGTCTGTCAGATCCATACTAGAAACGTCACTCCCCATACTAAAACCGAACTCGACGAACGACACTGTGATGGCGCTGAATCGAAAGCGGTTGAGCGTTTTTAGTATGAAGATTGACATTTCTAGTATGGATCTAACAGACCGCTGCGAGATTTAATCGCTACGTCGTGCGTTAAGTGTGCGATCCGCCTATCTGAATCATGTCATGATTTACTCAGTAATTTCTATTCAAACTTTCCCACACTTAACGTTCAACGCAGCGCTAAAATAACGCTGCGCTATCGTATCGTATGCATCTGCCAGACTAGAAACGTCAATCCCCATATCGCTCTCGATGCAGGTTCAACGCACGACGCTGCGCTAGCACTGCGTCAACAGCGGTTGTGCGTCTGTCCCCCGGGGGGTCGTAAGTGGCGACAAAGGGACGACTCGAGGGTTTCATGTGTTACAATTTTTGGGCAAGACGCTGCCAACGTGACACTATAGTGATACACGTATTATCTAAAACGGCCCTCTATATATATATGTCGGACGTGGATCGCCGCATCTGTATTTTATGGTCATTCACTCTCTGCCTACCCCACAAGGTATAAAGGCGTGATATGTGTATGTGTGTATAGATAAGAATGAAACTTAAAATAAACGTAAACACTTGTTCTTTTTCAGGCATATCAAACACCGATTTAAATTACGTATCTTTAAGAGTTGTCAGCAACAAACGATGCAGTGCGAGATTTTTTGATGTAAAAATTGACGAAACGAAAATCTGCACTACTTCAGTCAAATTACCACGTGCTTCAGCTTGTTCTGGTGACTCTGGTGGACCATTAATTATCTACAAAATGAATACACCAATATTGGTACGTATATACAGTATCTATAAAATTTTAGTCGGATCGGGTCTTGCTGTGTGATGCCGGCTTAGAATAGTATCACCCCATTTCTTTCCCGTAGGTGTTGTAAGAGGCGACTAAGGGACACGAGGGTTTTATGTGTATTACAAGGTTAGGTGAAAGGCTGTCAACCTATCACTTCAGTTATATACGAATCATCTGAAACGTCCCTCTATATTTGTCTGACGTGGCGATAACGACCGTAATTTTATAATCCTTAACGCTCTGCCTAACCCGCAAGGGATAAAGGCGTGATTTATGTATGTATCGGGTCTTGGACAACTCCACATTAAACCCGGAACGGAGTCTCTGTCTGGCGCGTGTGACAGAGGTCTATCGTTGGATAGAATTCTGCAGCCGACCTGGATCCGCACGTATGTATGTAGTATGGGTATCGACATTTTTAGTATGGATCTGACAGACCGCTGCGATATTTTAGCGCTCCGTTGTGCGTTAAGTGCGCGATCCGTCTTTGGAGCAAAACTGTTTTACTGAATGATTATCTTTTAACTGAAAGTAAATTTAGTAATTCTTTGAATTTAGCAAAAAAAGTTTAATTTACAACTTTTGAACTTTTTAGAATATAGGCTATTTTAATAACTGTAAAAAAACTAATAATGAGAACTTAACTTTTTTTAGATTGGCGTAACGTCATTCGGAGATGAATTGTGTAACGGCCTGGTGGCGTTTACGAGAATCACTAGTTACAAGGATTTTATTAATCGGTATGTGACTGATTTAAAGTAAAATATATTGCATATGTATACCTAATTTATTTAATTACCCTCTTAGTAAAAATTCCATGCGACTTGCATTATAAATCAATTGTTTTGCATTTTTGAAATACGAGTTAATTGCATAAAAATATTTATGGTTTAATCAAGATAGGTATGTATTTTACCTTATTAAACATAATAATAAGTAAAACTTTTAATAGGTTCGTCATCACTACATAGTAAAGCAAAGGCGCTTTTTTCGCGTCTGTATGTATGTATATTTCGCAACGGATTTGGATGCAATTTTTTAAATAGATAAAGGGATTCAATAGGAAGGTTTTTATGTATAACACTTTCCATAAACCATATTATTCTTACGGGAAAATGAGTTGACGCAGCCGCTAAAGTTTTCTTGGCTGATCTAATTATCGTTACTAGCTTTGCGTCAAAATTAATCGGATCTAGATAAAGTACTAGTACTAGTCCCTTTGCCCAGCCATGGGATCCTGAAGATAGCTTAATAAGATAAGATAAGACTAGTACTTAGGTCACAGGTATTTATCACTTTACATGACGAGTCCACTTTGCACAGGCAGCTATGTTTCAATCAGGCTTTGTGTCTAATCTAACGAACCATGCGTCAAAGGCATGCCGAGAGCCTTGCTCGAGATTGGCTCGCTACTGGCTAAATGTTGGTGCATCTAGTGGATTGACTTGTTACATACATACTTACACATATCACGCCTTTATCCCTTGCGGGGTAGGCAGAGCGCTAACGGTCGTAAATACGATCGCCAACGCCACGTCTGACAAATTGAGGGCTGTTCCAGACGATTAGTGTATTACTATAGTTACAGGTTGTCAGCCTGTCGCCTCTTACGACACCCGCGGGAAAGAAATATAATGATGCTATTCTAAGCCGGCAGCACACGGCAATACATTTGTTACATACTGCTTTCCATTCTCATGTTATTGAGAAACAGCACTCATACTTGTACCTACTTATTCAATGTTGACCGTCCTAATGTGTGATAGCTCACAACTCGAGTCTTATATTTGTTTTTTTTTTCACTCATCGCAATATTCTCCTTCACTAAAATTTACTTGTTCAATAGTATGATTCACCTCTTAAAAGTGAGTCGGTACTTGTTTTGTGAAATATTCGGAAAGTGTTTTACTAAATATCAGCAAAGATTGAGAAAATATAAGGCCCATATTTAAAAATTGCTCTAAACTTAGAGATCGATCATGAGAACGATATTGAAAAACGTGAGTAGTACTAACGACATCTCTTAATCGCTCTCAAGCTCGATCTCAGATTGATGATGTGAGACTAACTGAGATATGGCTACCAATGCACGTCAAAATTATCGCAGTTTAAGGACACCAGCCCTCTGAATATTTGTATAAAACTCCAGACCATCAAACTGAACAATTTATCCCTATAAATAGATATCTGAAAATGTACTTTTTTTCGTAGTACCAATTTCATAGTTCAGTTTCTTAGTCTGGATGCAACCTATCATCAGTACCTATTCAGAGGGCAGTCCCTTTGGTGGATCGCACACTTAACGCACGATCGACCACTAAAATATCGCAGCGTTCTGTCAAATCCATACTAGAAATGTCAATCCCCATACTAAAACCGCTCAACCGCTGTCGACGAAGCGCTATGGCAGCGTTGTCCGTCGAATGCGATCTAAGTATGGGGACTGACGTTTATAGTACGGATCTGACAGACCGCTACGATATTTTAGCTGTCCGTCGTGCGTTAAGTGTGCGATGCGCCTTACACCCAATAACTTAGCATTAACTTGTTTTAAATATATAATGAGTACATTCTATGGTAACTCTTTCGCTGCGTGGTCTATATTTAGAGTTCAGAGGGTCGCATTCGACAGTCGAATGGGTAATCAGGTCGTCAGGTCGATACACGTACTTATTAGTGATAGTTTCATCAATAATTCCATGAAAATGATATCCCTGATCAACCTGGGGTATTGTGAATACTACGGTTTAACGAAATATTCATGTATTCATCGATTTATTATATTACTTGCGGCCCGCCCAGTGGCTGTGCCAGCTGCAACTCATTTTTCCGTGAGAATAAGATGTTTTCCCGGCAAGTATTACACATAAAACCTTCCTCTGTGATTAAAAAACCTGCATCAAAATCCGTAGTTTTAAAGACTTAAGCAAACGTACATACATACAGACGCGAAAAGCGACTTTGCTTTATAAGTACTATGTAGTGATTTGAACTGATTTCTATGCTCAGCTATTATGATTACAAATTTATAAAAAAAAAAATAGATAGATACATACATCCAAACATATATCACGCATTAATCCCTGACGGGGAAGGCAGAGCGTTAACGACCGTAAAAAATACTGTCGCTATCGCCACGTCTGAAAAATATACGTATAGAGGGCGGTTTGAGATAAATTGTAAGTATATCACTATAGTACATAGATCACTATTTAATTTGACGCCATAGGTGGATCGCACACTCGACTTGGATTCGAATCCCATCGGTGGCGTGAATTTTTTCTTTGTATTAATTTTTTTTACAAAAAATTTACTACTATTAAATCTCCCCTAAAAAATTAAAGAGCTTAAACATCTTAGCATACTATACATTGCCGATATTCAAACGCGCCTGTTAATCCGTTCACAGGGATTGTTGTTAATTTATTCGATAATTAATCCTTTCCATCTTATCCGCTTCAATTCATCAAATTAATTCAAATCTTCAAGACGTAAAATTGATGTTCAGCAAAATTTCTTTAGAAAGTTCATTTCATTTGGAAAAACCAACCATCAGTAAATAGTCGAGTCGACATTGTTCGGACAACAAAAGACGAGCAAAAACACTTCGAGGTTTAATTCTTTATTACGCTTTTGCTGGGCGCTTCCTATTTTGCCCGTCCGTTGCTGCTTTTGTCCAATCAGCGTCGGTCCACAGCTGGACTTTCCTTAGGAGACCATAAAGGGCACAACGTCTTCGTATGCAGCTCGTATGCGTGCACTTGATCACGCGCGTATTGGTTGAAGACTGGTTGTTCTAGTATAGGATTGTTTGTGACACAGAACACTGATTGCGTTGCGTAGTGCGTTGCATGGGTAGCATAATGCAGGTACATACGCAGTTGCATGATGTGAAAGTCATTATCTCCCGTTGTAGCCATCCAGCCACTAACATAGGCGCCCTTTTTGGTCCATCTAGCCGGAGGAGGTTCAACGCATTTTTTGGCTAGGATCACACTTGACGCACGACGGAACGCAAAAATATCGCAGCAGTCTGTCAGATCCATACTAGAAATGTCAATCCCTATACTAAAACCGCTCCACCGCTGTTGACGCAGCGCTATCGAGTGTCATCCGTCGAGCGCGGTTTTAGTATGGGGATTGATATTTCTAGTATGGATTGACAGATCGCTGCGATATTCTTGCACACCGTCGTGCATCAAGTATGTTGCTCTCCAAATGTGGTACCGTAGTCTTCATTTAAGATAACGATTGCTTACAATTTTTGCTATTATCCAGCAATGTATAGCACGCAAAGTGAAGAAACAGAACAGATGCTAGGATCCGGTCATTTCACAGAATTAAACGCCAAACCGACCGCGATAGGAACGCGTCTGTTGAATGCCAGTTCTGAGATGGATTTCCACAAAAAATTGTTCAGTTACATGAGAAGCTAAAACTAAAGAGAATATTATTTTTTATATTTTTTTTCTATTACCTACCCAATTTTTTTTGTTATTTCCTTGTAGGTATCTAAACGTTAACAACAGGATTTTTTTAAAGTTATCTTTGCATCGCCCCAAGTGAGGGTAGAATAAAATATAAAGCATGATGATATGATGATTTTTACAGATTCTCACTTTTACGAATTGAGTCCTAAAAATTCAATATTGTAACTAAACTTACAATATATGAAGTAAAGATACAAGATACTTTATTTGCTTAAAACATTTGTAAATAAGTTAGAGAGCAACTTTATAGGAGTAGGAACTGAGTGCTAGAAGCGTTCAAACACTTGAAGATAAGTTTTATGAAAATGAACAGACAGTAAAAACTTGTGGCAGTTTAAAAATATAATTAAAAACTTCCACTAAGCACTATCATTAAGCTCCTTTGGAAGTTTGTTCAAGTAATTTTCACAATTTTCACTGCAGCAGCAGTTTGAGTGCTGTGAAACATAATTTTAATCCTCATCTTCTTAGCAAGTTCTTTCCTCAAAATATTTTCAAGGTAGTTTGAAACGGTTTTTGCTACAAAACTATTTTTTTATACAAAGTGGGAAAAGTGGTTAAGTGCCTGCCGATTAAAAATTCAATCTAGTTACCATTAACGATTTAACAACCCGAAGCGAAAATACCTTTTGTGAATTCCTTATGTAAAATTTCAATGCAATAAGGTTTTGTTATTGTTAATATTGACACGTATACTTCAATCAGCCAGTCACATGAGCCTAATAGCAGTACACTACTGGACTGCCTCCCCCAGGGTTCGCCAAAATAAACGATCTCCCGCTTCGTCATTCAATCGCTACCAGCCGCTCTCTTTAAATCGTCGGTCCATGTGGCTGGTGACTCCAGGATATGACGCCACTTCCAAAACGACGTCCAGCCCAGCTGTACTCTTCTGGTTATTTCAGCCTCAAAGTATCTTCTCAACTGCAATGTTATACTCAGAAGTTTAAATTTTTCCATGTTGTTTGTTGCTAATACCAGAGTAGGTGCACCGTTACAAGTTGTATAATGTTCTTGATCTTCTTCTGATTGACATATTTCGTGTTTTTGGCAAACTTTCCATTGCAGGCTGGATTTGAACCAGCGATATTCGCTATTAGTACTGACTGCGCCTATTTCATCTGAGCTACCGCGACTCATATGGTTGTTGTATTCTTACAGCCGCCAAAGCTCTGCCTACCCCGCAGAGGAAAACCTTGTGTAACTCGTATATACGTACGTGTGTACATACCTACGCAAGTATATTTGGTCTAACATCGATAATTATCTCGGGCTATTACTTGATCAATCGGCACCAATAATTTGACTACAGGTGTTAATTAAGGTTTACAATCAACGTAATTAATTTTAACAATACGCATTGAATTTCGAACATGATGGCGGCAAATATCAATAGAGACGTTATCGGGACTAATGATCGGTTATATGACAATCAGTCAACATGTAAATTACTGTTTTGAATGCTCTAATAAATAAAATATTATGATTTACAATAATAAAAACGAATATAAGTAGGTAAGGGAATTCAGATTTAATGCAATTGAATGACACCAATTCTATAAGAGTGATAAAATCTTTTACAAAGTGCGGAACCGCTTAAAAATTTGTTGCCTTTTAAATTAAAATACCGAAAAATCAAATTAAATTGCTATAACATTTAAAAAAAAAAACAATAATTTTAAACAAATTTAAAATTAAAAACTTTGAAAAAATAATCAACTTTTTTCTCAGGCAAAGTATATTTGTTTCACGCAAAATTACCGCTCCGTATATGCATCGTTCTCTATATTAAAAACTTGGGTTTGTTTGGCGGATCGCACACTTAATTCACGACAAAGCGACAAATATCACAGCGGCCTGTCAGATCCATACTAGGAATCTCAATCCCCATACTGAAACCGCTCAGCCGCTGTCGAAGCAGCGCAGCATCGTCCGTCGAGTGCGGTTCTAGTATGGAGATTGATATTTCTAGTACGGATCTGACAGACCCTGCGATGTTTTAGCGCTCCGTCGTTCGCTCATTGTGAGATTCGCCTTTGAGCGCATACCTTAAGAACGAGATATGCTCTGTATTTAATAACCGTAAAATGTTATGGTTAATAATTGGTGTCCTTCTATTTAAGGTATTCGAAATCCCAACGCGTAATATTCCGACCTCTCAAATTCCGACCATAGATTCTGACCCAATGATATTATAAATATGTTACTTCGTCCTATATAAATCTGCAAGTCAAAGAGAGACTTAAGACGGGGGATAGCGCGACGCTTAAAACCCTTTCTAAAACTGTAGAGACATCATCAACACCCGTGATACGCACGTCTCGTCGCTGATTAGGCAAATCTCACATCTAACGCACGGCGGCGCTCCGCATTTCCAGCGTCTGTCAGATTTTAGGTAATTTCAAAATCCTCATACTTCAACTGACGTTGACGCTGCACGAACTGGTGAATTTGCGTTGTAATTTGAAATTTCCCTACATCTGACAGACGCATGCCTTATAGATGCGCCAAAAATTCGCAGCTTTATGCCTTGCACGTGGGATCCTCCTTACTTGTATCACGTCTCACGTCTCATGTCTCGAATGTGTAAATAAAGACACACAGTTCTAACACATCTATTCGGCATGCACATTTTCACGTACCTATTACCTATTATTTAGATAATATGCATGCATAAATCTGATTCATTCCAGCTAGGTGGCAGAGAGCCAATACATTTTGCATTATAGTATGCTGATTTGCTGACCTATTTTGATATACCTAACCTACCTAAATTCCTTTGAGCAAGTGTCATCATCCATTATGTATTCTGTTTTTAAATAAAGTTCTCTTTTCAAACGAATATATCGAAGTAGATTAAAATGTATGGGACTTGGTACTTTTAATTAAGATCAAATATGATTTTAGGGGTGTGTTGTACACATAAAGCAAAACAACTTTTTCTGAATATTTTTTTTCTAAATATGAAAAAAATAATAGGTTCTCCGATGCAAAATGTAGCAGCCGACCGAGTCAGTTTGCATGGGAGATCCAAAATTTTTCATGTTTCGTTAGTATGCTTCAGACAAAAGTTGTTCAGTTTTATGAAAGGCAGTTTATTAATTGTAACCTTTTATATAACCAACAAATGCCTATTTTGATCATTTTTGTATTCTAAGAAAGATGAATTCAAAAATCTTTTAACTTACCGCATTATAAGATAAACCCCGGTTTCTTGAGTGGTTGATCCCGATTTTATTGTAAATGAGATGATAATAAAGATTACAACGGTAATCTTTTTTGATGGCAGATAAAATAAAATAGAATTCATGTTATTTATTTTCAATGTTGCATTTGTTGAGAGTTTGTAGAAGTATGTTTTTTTTTGTCCATTGTACAGGCAAAGGTATTAAGACCATACAGCCCAGTCTTCAGTAAAATGTCTTCTTTAGTTGTAGAAGGTTGATAATATTAGGTAGAGTTGTATGTTTTTTGTCATCTCTCCTACTTTGACAAAGATTGTGCAGAATCGAACTTTCACTATTTAGGAAATTCTCACACATACAAAGCACAGCTCCTGAAAAACACTTTACTCATACATCTAGAGCTATAGCTTGCTACAGCAAAGGAATGAGAAATATTTAATCTGTTCGTTTAGTTCCTAGTAGATGGCGCTCGTGAATAATGTCAAAACTCAGCAGTTAGTTCCCATAGACAGGAGTATTAGTATTTTTTAGTAGTGGGCACCCGCGTCTTCTCCCGCGTGAATGTGTGTTTTAATTCTAGATCTTATTTTCTCTTTTAAAAAAGACTAAGTAAGTAATTACTTAACACTTCTAATCCATTATGGCTAGGTTGTAATGATTAACGATGAAACAAGTTGATTGATCACAATATTTGATTACAGCTATTCATGCTTAGGAGACAATAATATATAGTACCTAATATCAGCAGCACCTCATATCGCCTAGTAAAATCATTAATAATGTACCTAACTAAATTTGCATACCTATGTATTGAATATATCAGCGCCATAAATACTAACTACGAATAAAATTTAATAGACAATAATTTTAAAATAAAACTCAAGAACGCATAGAATTGCATTCTTTCCACCACTTGTTCATAAAATGGCCATAATCATAAAGATGAAAGAGTAACTGCCTATTTAGCATAAAATGCCCCACATTCCGAAACTTGCTAAGAATCTCATTACCTTCTCTATATTGAAATACTTGTTCGACTTCAATCCTAAATGTACAAAAGGCATTTCAATTTTGAGTAAAGTTCATAATATTAAAGCCTTGTGATGACTTCATTCACTCAATGGAACAAGTCATGAAATTCTTATTATAAAAGTAATTTAACGACAAATGTCGAAAATTAACGTAACACAGGTAGGTGCAGTTTTTAGTCTCTTTGTTGAAAATATTTTCATAAATAATATTTTATACAAGACAGAAAAGTAAATTATAGATCATAAACTATTGTAAGTTATACAATTAGTTGTTTGTCTCTGGCTTTTAGTTTGAACACCTACCTATTTTATACATAAATACATGCATAAATCACGCCTTTATCCCATGTGGGGTAGTGCTACCTATTTTATTGTGTATTATATTAACCGCTCCTGCAAAATGAACGACGTTTTTCCACACTTTTACATAATTTGTATGTTCTCATGAAAGTGACTTAGTGTTTTTAATGAGAAATAAATTATCTTTGAACTTCAATTATAAGATACATACCTAACAATCATAATATTCCACTATTGCTGGACCTGTGTATTACTTATTGTTTAAGCGTAATTTTTAACCTACTACTATTACCATGTTATTACCTAAGGGTCAATTCACACCGAGACGCGACGCGACGCGACGATACTCCAAGAGGCCAATGATTTCGCGCTACGCCGCGCGTCGTCGCGAGACGCATCGCAACGTCGCGAGGCGCATCTTAAAATAGTAGCAGGACGACGCCTCGCTGTACCGGCGATGCACCGCTGCGTCACGATACGTCGCGCTACGCCGCGAGGCACCTCGAGGCGCAGTGCTGCGTGGTGCAACGAAATCTGAATTCTCACAATGTAATGTGTATCTTTTCGTGTAGTGAATAAACTATATTCTGAGTCGCTCTATGAAAAATGTGCGCGCAGCGTCGCGCCGCGCCGCGTCTCGGTGTGAGCTGACCCTAACAACTATGAGCTAAATCATAATCGGTTGGAAAGCACTTATTTTCTTTTTAAAATATTCTCTAAATTTCAGTTTCTTCAGTTGTATTTTAGTAAAACTACCAATCAAAGTGGGTGTACACGAAGAAACCACCATTTTATTGTAACTACATTTCCTTTGCGAGAAATTCAATTTTCTATTTTTAAAAAGCCACGATACTCCTTGGAAAAACGCTCTTGATTAATTCAAAGATAGAACAATATAAAAACTTTTTCTTTTTAGTTTTGTAAAGTTATTTTGTCAGATACAGAAATTTTATAAAAATAGAACGACATTTTTACATATTGAAATTACTTTAAAAGTTCTAAGAGTATCTTGCGCATAATTCTTTGTATATTTCTCGTTTTAATAATTCTTTGTTTGATTCTGTTGTAATTTTAAATTAAAAATTAGCCCTGATTGGTTTATTCAATGCTCAAACCAGTTTTATCATACAAAGGAGCTCAATGAGTCATTTTATTTCAAGAACTAAACCCCCTACAACGCTTGTTTTATTTATACACTTTTTGCCACCTAGCACGAACAGTAATACTCGTAGTAACCACCTGCCTGTCTACCTACATATTTTTTATTTAAAAAGATCAATATAATAATTTATACGAAATCAAAATCGTGAATGCTCGAATACCACGAAAATATATTTTAAGGTACAAGTCTCCAAGAAAATCGCATTTAAATTGTAGGACGCGGGAGGCTTAAGCCGAATAAAGTTCACCTCCGCGATGTGAAGGGGACTCTTTTAAAGTAGATTTTAGTGAATCCTGAGTCGCGACTGCCGCCACAGTAGAAGTTAGTAACAGTATCACATTGAAATTGAATAAATTATATAAATATTCAGTATTTTGAGGTCTACCCGTACGTGATAACTGTTATAAGGGATGGAAGGAATTGAAGGGATGTTACTTTAAATAAGTTATATGACATCAAAAATAAGAGATGCGTCGTATCGACTCTTTAGCTTCAAAAAATTTCTCATTTTTTTTAAATACATAACTTACGCAATTTATCTATATGACATTACTTAGTCAGCAAACTGAAACGACTCATCCCACTCTTGCCGAAATACGAAGGGTTGTTTCATCTTTGATTGGATTTATCAAGTACAGAAGTGTCTATATGAGATACTTTTAGGGTCTCAATCTGAACCTTACCTCAGAAGATACCATTATTTTTTTTTTCTTTTGCTAGTAAAGGCTATGACTATATTTGAAGTGGTAAAACCAAATGCAAAGAGCGCTAGTGGGGTGCCTAAAGATATGAAGTAGATAGTACTAAAACATGATCACATCAAGATCATCAAAATAGAATAATAATGATAATACTGATTCATGCCTACTGTGGTTTAGATTCTAAGAAGCAAGTTTAATCATACATTTGGACAATAAACGTAGACTTTAGAGGGTAAACTTTTTAAGTAATTAAATTTTCTTGTTGCGGGTAAAAGCTTTATATGTCTACTAAGCTAACTTTCCGCAACTTTTGAGTTATGCGTTAAAGTTCTAAAAGTGTCATTAAAACGTGTATGTTCCACCTTTATAAATTAAAGAAAAAACTTTTTATTTTGTCACGTTCGTAAAAATGGTGTTCTAGGGTAGTTTTACTCATCTTTTGTACTCGTCTTTTACTATGGTCGGTGCTACCTCTAAAATCACAAGAAAAAACCTACTGGTCCAAAATATAAGTTATATTAGCTGTTCTTTTTTAGTCTTTTGCAGAGATTTTTAGTTAAAAAGTTATTTATCTTGATGGTGATGAAGTAGAACAACCCCGCAAAGTTTGCGTAGGCCTACTGGCTTAAAAATAACCCTGTATTTACCCTAGAGTGATCCAAAGTTTTTTTCGGTGCTAAATATAATCTATTCATTTTTACGTCGCGTAGGTTGGTATTTGCATAACGATTTGGTATCGACCCAGGCCTTCTGTTCTTTTTTTTACCTTAGGAAAAACTTTTTTACTTTTTTACTATGGATAATAGATGAGATTAATAAATATGACAGCGTCCTTCTGCGCGTTTTTTAAAATAGGACGTCTACTGTTGATTATATTTCTAATGTATGTTCAGAGTTGTTTTCCCATTTACTAGGTATAACAGTATTTTTTAAAGAAAGGATCGCGAAAGCGCATCATTATTGTTGACATCCCGCTCATTATGTCATATATTTTGATAGAGAGACAAACAATAATGTTGCCAAATCGGGGTCCTTTAAAAAAAATCGTGTTTTACTATTGTAATTCTTTCCTTAAGTACACCTGAAACTGCCTGTTTACGGCAATAAACGGTTAAGTTGATAATACAATTTTAGGCCATGTGGCCCCATTTTTGTTAATTTAAAACGTCATATTTTTTATAATAAAGTTTCGGATATTATTACCAGTAGTCCAATTATTATTTTTGTCAACATAGAAACTAGCTGGAATCGCACTTTTTTATAAACATTATAGAAAAAGTAAATTCCTAATTTTCATCACATTCTAAAGTTTTAATACATAACCCCACTTATCATCATTTTCCTTGCCTTATCCCGTTTCTTTATTATTATTATTTATTATTTTATTTTATTGTTTCTTTACCGGGGTCTTTGACGTGCAAGCACGTTTTTACACAGAACGACTTATATTCAAACAAAACTACGTGAAGTTCTAAGTAGTAGAGTTTAACTTCTCTAATTATAAGCTGCAACTGGATATCATTCAATAACACCTTCATACGTTGACTCAACTGCTGGAAACTCGGTCAACTCTGTCACAAAGACAAACTGCTAAGTAGGTATTAGTACAAACGTAGCTAACTGCAGGAGTTTGACAGTTCGAGCTTATTAGGGCCACCGCCCACTAGACACATGTCTGGTTAAAATCTTGTTTCACACTTTCTGGCGCTCCCCATGCCTCCAATGCAAGACAGTGCGCATTTTTAGCACGTGCCTTTGTAAGATGCAAGGACAATTCGGATTTCCCATACTAAAACCAACGTCAACACAGTAGCAATGCATAAGCTCACTTCAACGGTTTCGACTGACAAACAACGCAAGTCTAATGTTGCATCTGCGTCAACGTCGGTTTTAAAATATCGGTTCGTTGTTAATAATAAACACATTATAATAAAGGATATTTATCCAGTTGCCTAATAACTACTAAGCTTTCACATTAAGAAAATCGAGTAGTAGAAATTGTGACACGAGTTGTTACATAGTCGTTGCGGACTTCCGTGCACGATTTTAGATATCACACTAGTAGGAATAGAAATCCTAGTCAGGTGCTCAATTCTGGTGATTGAATTGAGTTTTCACGGGATAAACAGTTTAACAGGTTTCAGGTTATCCTGCTGTAATTAAAACCGATGTCTAGTGTTGTAGATATGTAGTGCCAGCTCAGAATAGCATCACCCTTAATTCTACCGTGGGACGGCTAAGGGACAAATTTCAAAAGAATGGGTAGCAGCGTTTACTGTGAATGAAACATCTTACAGCTCTCGTCAATACGCCTACCGAGCGTTGTAAGCTTTTCGATAGGGGGACCCTTATGTCCAGCAGTAGGCTGTTGTGACTGTAAAGGCAAGGTAAGGTCTAGTATGCGGTGGCCTTTAGTACAGCTTATAAGTTACAGCTGAGCTCAGCGTCTCAGCAGCTGTAATAATATTAAGAAGGTTAACTTTGTGCAAGTTACATTTACGGGTTGCTGGTGTTTGTTTTGCTTAAGGATATTTTAATTTTAACCTAGAATTTGGGACAGGTTAGCCTTCCGATTGCAAAAATCAGATGGCATTCTTACGGCCGGTAACGCTCTGCCTACCCCGCAAGGAATAAAGGCGTGATATATGTATGTAGATGGCAATTGCTCTGTGTAAAAATTTATTTCCACGTCTAATCCCCTAGGTTAGGTAGCGGACCCTGACAGAAAACGGGAAAATATAAATTACTTTATTTGAGACTCGTTTTTAGCCCCGGGGGGGGCCATCAAAATTACGCCGGTCGGCACTCTCGAAAGTACAGAACGACTTGTCTACACACACGTAACATATTTCTACTGCGTAATTGGTTTTTTTAAATTTATCTACGAGTCGATGTGTCGGAATTGATTAGAATAGGTATGTTCCGCAAAACGTTTGATTCACCGTTATTGTTTCGCATGCAAGAATTCAAAATTGAGCTCTTGGTTTAAAAATAGTTATAACACTGGCACCTTTTCTTCATATGACGTTATTGACCTACCTACTTTATACACGTCACTGCAATATTCAATTCAAATTTTGCTTTTCAGTTCACTTTCCTTTCCTGCTTTGAATGCTGATTTTTCCAAGTAAGTCGGTTCATTATTTTAAAAGGCCATTACAGAACTTTTCGTTGGACTGTCGGTAGTTTTTCTTTTGGGGCACGTACACAAAATGGGCAGACGAGGAAGCGGGATGCAGGGGCTCGATACTAAGGTGTTTCTCACATATCGCACTACGTAGCGTTATTTAAGCGTATCCATAACGAAGGCGTCTGTCAGATGCAAGGAAATTTCCCTGTACTAAAAAGCCAACCTTGACGCAAGACTATTGCATGCACCTGCATCTGTCAAACAACGCAATGCCATCCGTTGGAGCTGCGTCAATGTCATATTTTAGTATGGGGAATTTAAAATTTCCTTACATCTGACAGACATATGCTGGATGCGCTAAAAATGCGCAGCGTCGTACGTTAGATACGCTCGTTAAAAATTGCGCATTGTAGGGGAGAGCGGGGTTCAAAGTTCCGATTTTGTTGCAACCTTCAAATTTAATACTTGAATAACATCTAATACGAACTTGTTCTATACTGTTGAAATGAGTGAAGATTCTAGTTTCAGATAAGCCAATCACTTTTTGTGTAAGACAAATATTTTTCTATTTACAGAAGTTTTTATGTCAAAATTCGGAAAGGCACTTTTGACCCCGCTTCGGGGTATGTTGTTCCGGCCTTGAGGTCGGTTGTTCCTTTCGAATTTTCACTCATTTCCCAAAGGAAAACCGCAAGGCTTTGTAAATGAAAATCGTGGCATAATAAATGCATTAATCGTTTATATTGATAAATATTATTATTTAAAGGTATTATAAGTTTTCTCATAGAAAAACAAAATCGAAATAAAAATCTAGTAAGTTTTTTTTGTCTTATATATGTAATGTCATGTTAATCTATTGAGATCTTGACTAATTAGACATAATAACAGCATAATTACGCAATAGGACCTAATTATCTATTATTATATTAATACAAACTTAATATAATTGATAGATAGTATTTAATAGCACAATAATATGCCAACTTTTTTACATTTTCTGGCAAGAGACCAAAGTATGTCGAAGCACATTTCATAAGATAGACCACCACGATTTTTTCATGTTCTGGGTTAAACACGTACCTTGGTTCAAATTAATTTTTTTATTCAAATTCAAATTATTTATTCAAAGTAGTAAATTTTACATGCAGCATTTTGATGGTAAAAAATTATCAATTTTATGAACCTAGTGTAAACGCGGCTCAGGTGGACTAAAAACTTAAAACTAGCCCCTAAAGCACTGCCTCGGTGCTGGCCAAGGTAACCAAACAACATGTAATGTTAGGTGGTAAATAAATTTATACATAGTCTCAAAGGATCAACCTTTTTCATTTTTTTGACAAATCTATATAGTGTCATATGGCATATTTCAAGTTCTCTTGCCACAGACTTTAACTTCCTGCCTTCTTTTATTACAGCATCAGCTCCCTTTTGCAGTAACTCTTTCGAGGTTTTTCCCTTTTCTGATTTTAGTTTGTATGTTCGCATCCTAAAATAAACAAAATGCTAAGCAAAATTAATACCATATGTTTTGGGGTGGTTGTTCCCGAGGAACAACCGGCCCCAATAAAAAGGAACTTCTAGCCCCACAGACCCACTTTTCAAAACCTAACCTTGTTATAATAAAAAGTTGTTTTAAATCAAGATAAATTACAATGTCATACAAACTCTATTGTATTCTCTGCTGTTTGGTATAATTTCTAAAAGAATAACTATAAAATTGACTGAATTAGACTAAAAAGTATAAGGACGAAAATATTTACTCACGTGACAATTTCTGTACCACTAACACACACCCACTTCGGAAGCGCCTCGAGCGAACCTGAAATGGCGGCCAAGCGAGCGCACTGACGCGACGTTTTGCGGAGTACTTCATGCATATCGCTATCTCTTTCCGAATTGGTGCTATGCCCGTCGGAACAACTTACCCCCGGCACTTTTAACCCCGCGCTCCCCTATGTAGACCATTTTTTTTCTATAAAGCGCCATATCCCTTACACCCTGTAAAAGATCTGCGCCGCCTCCGCCCCGCTCGATAATATGTACGTGCCCTTAAAGATTCATCGATTCATTTGAACTCGTTCTGAATCCCGGCGGGATGTTTCCTTCGACTTCTGAGCGATCCATTTTGCACTCGCTCGGCTCACAATTTCATTTTTCAAACTGGCTCTCTAATGCTCTTTGACGCATGGAATGATAGGAAAAAGTCCCTAACTGTAATTTCTTTGAAAGTTTTTGCGGGTCATATAGGGTGTAAAAAAATTGCTGCAAATATTCAAAGGAGTGAACCAGGCCATGAAATTGAACAACTATTGTATGGGGAACATACAATATAGGCCGCAATATGAAAAATAATTCTGGACGTCGCATACAAAATTACCAACCGGCAAAGTCAATTTGTATGGGCGGCCTAAAAAAATTCTACTTTATGTTTCTTGGGGAAAATTGTGCAGTTTAAGGGATAATTTATCCAGTGAATGGGCTGCAGCGTTCTGTGCGATTAACCGACTCTCTCTCTTTCTCTCTCTCTCTCTCTCTCTCTGTCTTCTTGTGTGTGTTCTGACTGCGTTTGCCAATGCACTTGCTAAGCGTGATAAGTTTAAAAAATATCTCCTATCCTATCTAATAGCCAATGTCCAGCGGTGGACTATCGCGGCTGTTGAAGTTGAAAACTGGTTATGGTGGTGGATTTGAGCAATTTTTTATGCTTTCGTCATTAAATTTTAATGTTCAGAGACATATTAAATAGATAATGCAAATAAAAGCTTAATTAATTTTACTGTCCACAAAGGTAAACCTCATTCCTTCATTGTTATTCCTTGGAATGACTTTTACATAATTTCTGTAACAAAAAGTAAAAGAAAACAAGAAAATTCCGAGCATGGAAAGTCACATCGGCCGTTTATGAATATGCATGAAATCGTGTGCCGTCTTATGCTAATTATTCCCAATAGTAGGCGCTGAGTACGGCTTTGTCGCTGTACTTTTGTGACTCTCCTGTGAAAAATATGTACAGTAAAGTCCTCTTAATAAGGCTTATTTGGCAGCTGCCGGTGCGGCATTTAAAATGGCCTGCACTTGTCGCGGGTTGTATGGGATATGAACAAGTTTTAATATCATTGTATCACAATCATAAATAAACAATTTACTTTATTCAGGGGTTGGCCTTTCTATACGCATATTATGTGATAATATTACGCCAAAACTGCTTTCGTTGATGATATTATTATTTTCTGCTTGCTGACTTAAAAAATCAATAATATATTTTATCAACTGGTAAAATTCAGATGTGTGTTATTCGAATAATAACAATTAAACACGATTATAAATCAATTCAACTTAAGTTCTCTTTGTAAGTGGGACACCGAGTCGTCCAACGACCCAATTTTAAACTTAGCAGCTTAAAAATCCGCGATAAATGTCAAACCGTATCTTGTATTAATAAATTTCCCGTTCCGTACTCAAAGTACCGCGACGCTATTTGCAAAGGTACATGCCCAAACCCAACACAGCGTGTCAAAAGGGGTGTACCTAAAGAGGTTAAAAATTTGGGACAAACGGAAAGGGTTAAATTATGCAGTTCGCACTCACACCGCCTGACTTTCCGGTTTTCGGCCTATCCGAGAATGGTACAAATTGGCTTTATGTGTGCCTAGTAGATACCGTTTCGGTTTCAACAGCTCTTTTTTATATGTATTGTTAGCTATTGATTTGAGCCCTATTTATTACTTTTGCATCAAATGGTTGCACTGTTTTCAGAATGATTTGACAAGATTTGTCAAATCTTGTGACAACTGTCACTTAGTGACGTCACTTAGTGACAGTTGTCACAGTGTTTCTAGTATAAAATAATGTTACAGGAGTGGTATTGTATTTCGACACATGATGGACGTTCATTTGTAAACTATTACTGGTCTTTCATTAAATTCACAGTATTTTGATGAAAAGCATTCATGAAATAGCCAGCAACCAGCTGTTCATACGCTCGTTTCTACATGTGTTGCCAAATCGCCTGTATTTATTAAAGTGTTGATTATGAGATGCGAAATAAGTGTATTTGTATATTTAAAATTTCATTTATAAAACCGGATATCACACGTCACATCAAAATGCAGCCGGTTGTCATTCGTTTAGTGTCTGCCATTAATCGCCATATCTTTCGGCGCGTATGAAATCTACCTCAATCTGGAGCAGGATACATTCCTTAACTGTAAACAAAACACATATTGAATCAAATTGGATTAACAAGCTAAGATCTTGAGTGCCTTTTTGAAGTAGTTTTCAAATTATGACTAAAATCTGTTGGCGTCCTAAAGATCAAATATATTTTTTATCAAAAAAAACCCGAACACCTAGCAAGTTTATGTTTCGTACGACTCACAATATTTAAAAAGTATGTTTGTTTTGGAATAAATGGTTGATACAGATAACGTGTAATAGAAATCTCAACGAAAATGTTCCTAATTCGAAATACATAGTTTTTATAAGTTTCGTGTTTTATTAAATCATAAAAACGAAGCTGCCTCAATTTCTCTGACGAGAAGTGTATTTGGAAAGGAACATCTGAATATTCCAGAGTCTGTACGTCACATTTGGAAAAGTAGGTAATTGAATTATTTTAAAGAAAATTCTTAATTAGCTGGATAATAAATTTTGAGATTTGATTAGAATAAATTAATTAATGCTACGCCGTAGAAGTAATGCTACGCTTCTGCTACGGCGAACATCATTGAGGCCTTTTTCACACATAACGCACAACGCAGCGGTCTGTCAGATCCATACTAAAAAATGACAATCCCCATACTAAAACCGCTCAACCACTGTCGACGCAGCTGCGTCAGAATAACGTATCAGCGTGGAGAGCGGCTGAGCGGTTTTAGTATGGGGATTGACTATTCTAGTATGGATCTGACAGACCACTGCGTTACAGATTCGTTATTTTGGCGCTGCGTTGTGCGTTAAGTGTGATGAAGGCCGCATAAGCTTTTCTTTTGAATCTTTCTATCACTCGAAAACCGCATTACAATCCTATGCGGGGTAGAGGAACTAAAAGTGTTAGACATAGAAACGCAAAAACGACTTAATTTTATGCTTTGTATAACGACAAAAATAGCCACTATAAACGCTTTGTAGTCGAGCGGAAGTCATTCTTTACCAAGGCGTCAGATCAAGGCACACATGGATATGACATAGATCGCGAGGGATTATACGGTCTACAACGACCACACAGCTTACTAGACGCTAAATGCGCCGAATTTTACAAACAAACAAATCAGTGCACAGGTCGAGGGTAGAGTAATGTTCGGTGCCGTGCACGCTGATTGGCTAGTGGGCGCGTCATCGCGTAGCGGCTACTCTGGTTATCCGAAACATCTCAGTTAACAAAACCAGTGAACGATTTTTCTTATTTATACAGGGATTTACGAAAAGTATTAATATCCTTTCATTGGATGAACCAGCCCATGAAACTGAACAACTTTCTCCAAGGAACATAGGTGGATAAAATGAAATAAAAATTTGGACGTCCCATACAAAATATACCAACCGAATGAATCTTTCTTGCGGAAAGTTGTTCGGTTTGATAAGCTGGAAAGGAAGTTACTACTTTTCCCTTACACCCTGTAAATTTAATGAAATTAGATTAATATTCTCATTCTTTGTCTCATTGCTGGGACTAGGTACGTATAAAAAAACAACATTGTGCCGTGTAAGTAAAACATCGCTCACAATGTAATCAAACTAGATACTTACTTGCTATGGAGTGTTATTACACTGATAATGATCAATCAATCAATCAATGATCAAGGACTACAATGTTAGTGATAGATAGATAAACATGTTTTACAAACACAATATTAAAGCACAGTAAAAAAAACTATAACCAAAAGTAAGCAAGTGATTTTATATTTCTAAAATTGATCTGATGCCTTCTTATATTGGCACTACCTACCATTATAATTTAATTTTTTTTTCACTACAGGGCAAAGGCCTTCTCTCTTTCACGCCACCCGTCTCGGTCTTGGGCCTCTAAATGCCAGTTTACAACTATCTTATTATAAAATTACCTAATAACTTAGATAAAATAAATTAAACTAATGCCTTGCCAGAAAGTATTCGCCTTTACCGTGGCGTCTAGTAGTATTTGTGTTCGTAGTTACACATGGATATGACATAGATTGCGGGGCTCATACATAATGCAGTTCCCGTAAGTAATTGGGCCACCTGGGGGACCAATGGAAGGCATTTCTACATGTGAATCGGCTTTTTATCGTGTAGTAGGTAGGCATGGATGTGTATTGGTGAGGTGAGAACGGAAGTAATAAAGGCGGATCGCACACTTAATGCACGACGGAGCGCTAACATCGCAGCGGTCTGTCAGATCTATACTAGAAATGTCAATCCCCATACTAAGACCACAAAACGGCTATCGACGCAGTGCTAACGCAGGTTCGTCGGTCGAGTGCGGTTTTAGTATGGGGAGTGACGCTTCTAGTATGGATCTGACAGACTTCTATGATGTTTTAGCGCTACGTCGTGCGTGAAGTGTGCGATCCGCCGAAGGAACTTTCATACTTGATGCGTGATGCCGGAATAGCATCATCCCTCCCATGGACGCAGTCCTTCATATATTTGTCAGATGCCTCGATATCGTCCATATTTTTACGGCCGTTAGCCTTGCCGACAGCGCTCTGCCTGCTCCGCAAAGGAAAGGCGTGATATGTGTAATTAGGGGTAATAAAAAAAAAGGGCAATCCAGCGCAGCAGCATCATCTACAGGATTCGAGGGCCTCCTCTTGATGCCATCCGGAAATGTGGAGAAAACTCTTCAACTTCAATTCCTGATTTAATATTTGCAATAAGGGCACTTCACTAATTAAAATACTATCCAAAATAATCACTGAGTGTTGAAATAAATAAAAAATAAAAAATTCAATTTGGAGAGACGTCTATCATTGACGGATGAAACAAAAGAAGTCCCGTACGTATGTTTCTGAACAGTTGTTTACATTGATTAAAAATAACCTGTCAAAGTCTACTGAAAAAAATAAACCAGAATGAATATTACGGAGCTGTCATTAACCAACAATGTTAATATTTGCGGGTAGATCTAATTCCATATTTTGTTAAACTGTTTATTTGTAATTTCATGAAACAGGGTTGCCCTGACCGTAAGCTATTAAAGCTGTCATTAATTTTATCTTCACGCTAGGTCATTACAGGTTATGTTTAACCACAGACTATATAACAACGGATTCGTCACCGTAAAATCATAACAGTCCACTGCTGGACATAGGCATCGTCTAATAAAAGGGGGAAAATTGTCTCTGCCTTTAAGCTGTTATTTAGCTTGGCGGAATTGTAAGTATATTGTGTCAGAAGTGTTTTTTAGTAAATAAACGACTTTTATTTTTTTTTGAGACGTGTCGGACATGCAAGGCCGGGTTGTCCGAAAAGGCTGGTGCCTTCAGCCTCGATCTTGTCGCCTTTTTGGAGACCCATGGATAGAATTTTGATTATGCGGCTATAAGCCGGTACAACACTGTCTTTAGTCAGGATTACAATAATAATAACTATTCAGGGCTAGTCTAAAATTTTCGTACAGACAGTGTTTCATCACCTTTCTTCCAACACATCAGAAGCGTTGTCCAACATTTATTGGTCTATGAATAAAACCATTTGAGCTGAAAATGAAAATATTATAGTATTTACTGTGCGTGACTCCTCATCTTTTCCATTTGAAATATGTAAATAAACTGTATCAAAGGGAACGACCTTTTTCCTTGGGATTTTCTCACACTTAACGCACAACGCGGCGCTAAAATAACGCAAGCGTAACGCAGTCTGTTAGACAGATACTAGAAAGCCATGCTAGAAACGTCAATCCCCCATTGCGTTAGGACCTGCGTCAAGAGCGGTTTTAGTATGGGGGTTTATGTTTTTAGTATGGATCTGACAGAGCACTGCGTTACGGATGCGTTATTTTAGCGCTGCGTTGTGAGTTAAGTGTGAGGCCTTTTTGCAGTTTATATTTATGTTAATAGGTAGTAATGAGAGTTGCGACGACGCTTGACCCTCGGGTAATGCTTTGATGTTGGATTTAATTTTATACGCTGAAGAAGTTTTTTCTTAATAAATGAGAAATGTCTTAGGAAATTTTTGATATGTTTTATAGCTTACCAATAAACTTAAGTGCTTGAGCGTCTTCGTGTCAGCATAAATTACTTGCGTCTTCACTTGCTTAGTTAATCTATCTACACGACATTTTAGACGGATCGCACACTTGACGCGCGACGGAGCGCTAAAATATCACAGCGGTCAGTCAGATCCACACTAGAAACGTCACTCCCCATACTAAAACCACTCAACCGCTGTTGACGAAGCGATATCGCAGTGTCGTCCGTCGAGTGCTGTATTAGTATGGGGAGTGAGATTAGTATGTTTTCTAAGGATCGGGCAGAGCGCAGCGATATTAAGTGGTCCGTAGTGCGTCAGGTGTGCGATCCGCCATAGACAAATGACAGCTCTTGCGGAAAATATTTTATATAAATTTTACATAAATACGTATGTATATCATGCCTTTTTTATGCCTAGCAGAGTGAGTGAGTTATCTCAAACGGCCCTCTATATTTTGTCAGACGTGGCTACATCGACCGTATTTTTGCGGCCGTTAGCGCTCTGCCTACCCCGTAAGGGATAAAGGCGTGATATATGTATGTATTACAGCCGAAAAGAGCGTAGCGATCATATTTTTATCCATCAGAAGTTACATACGCAATCATATAATATAATCTACTTTCAATAAACGATGTAATCAAGAATATTCAAGTGTTTGCCTTATGATAGATAACTCTTTGACAAAACCGTGGGTTAGAAATCATAAGTCTTTACTAACTACTTCTAAAATCAAGTGGGTGTAAAGTTCAAAGGGTGTAAAGTTCTTGAGTGGGCAAGAATTCTTAAAAAAGTTTTTCACCTTATTCTTGCGAGTGAAATATGTTGCTTATTTATATCCATTAAAGCGTTACACGTAAAGAAAACTGCGTTATCCCACAATTTTCCCAACATAAGTAGCCCATAAATACATTTCTGAATCGTTTTTAAACCGATTGTGTGCCGTGTTCCGTGTGATGCCGGTTTAGAATAGCATCACCCCACATCCTTCCCGCGGGTGTCGTAAGAGGCGACAAAGGGACTCGAGGGTGTTGGTGTATTACAATTTTTAGGCGACAGGCTGACAACCTGTCTATTCTATTCTATTTCAGCCTATTGCAGTCCACTGCTGGACGTAGGCCTCCCCCAAGGAACGCCATAGGGCACGATCTCCCGTTTTTGCCATCCAGTCGCTACCAGCCGCCTTTTTCAAGTCATCGGCCCATCTGGCCGGAGGGCGTCCAACGCTACGCTTGCCGAGGCGTGGTCTCCACTCGAGAACCCGCTTACTCCACCGTCCGTCGGTTCTACGACAAATGTGGCCAGCCCACTGCCACTTCAGCTTGCTACACTTCCAGACTATGTCCGTCACTTTGGTCTTTTTTCGGATGGCCTCATTCCGGACTTTATCCATTATAGAGATACCAAGCATAGACCTTTCCATAGCTGTCACTATAGTGATACCCATGTTTTCTGAAACAACCTTAGAAAACAATCCTCAAAAATGTCAGACGTGGCGACAGCGACCGTACCCTTACGGCCGTTAACGCTCTG
The DNA here is from genome assembly GCA_029255805.1 of Keiferia lycopersicella. Lineage (NCBI taxonomy): Eukaryota > Metazoa > Arthropoda > Insecta > Lepidoptera > Gelechiidae > Keiferia > Keiferia lycopersicella. The sequence continues at coordinate 5,206,496 of JARACZ010000028.1, forward strand.
CTTACCCCGCAAGGGATAAAGGCATGATATATGTATGTATGTATGTTTTTAAAGCTGTCATAGCCGCCTGCGTTTGCCTTACAAAAACTTACTGAATAAATTTCAATTATCAAATCATTAACTCCATAACTTTGGCCGGTGCATGGAAAATATCATTAAAACTCCCCTCCGTTCGTGACTTCTAAAAGAGTGATTAATAAATAGCACCCGAGTTTGGAGTGTTGGAAAAATAACACTTCCGATAATTCGTGGTGGAGTTCACGCCATAAAAATGTCCTGTGGAGTAAAAATAATGAAAGTAGAGGTTAATTTTTGCCTCCGCGTTGTGCTGGTTTAGAACAGCATCACCACACTTTACAAATGAGTGTCGTAAAAGGCAAACGGACGAATCCAATGAATGGGCAGCAGCGTTTACTGTGAATAAAACATCTTGCACTGCGCTCGCCAACCTACGTAAGATTTACTAAAGTTAAGTTCTGACTACAAATGAAGTCTAGTCAGTAAATTGATCCGAATGAATAACCCTAGTACTTAAACTATGAACGTAACAAGTAATCATTTCTGATATTTTTTTCTCCTCGTGTGTGACACTGAGTCGTCTGACGAGCCAATGAACCTAGGGTTCAGAATTTTGCTACCGCCTCTACAAGTAGTAGGCTTCTAGCATGGTTATGTAATCATAGACAACAAATGGGACCTTCTGCTTAACGAACCATCCGAAACCCGGAACCATCTTTCTTACGGACAGACAGGTAGTTCAACCCGCAATGTCCTAACCAGACTTAGCCAATCAAATTAGCTAAATAAAGAAATCTAGGTTACGTAGGCACAGAACTGTGATAAGGACAGACAGAACCAGACTGAAAATAGCAGAGAAAAGCCATACGAAATGTTTTATAGGTCAGATCACGAGATAAATCAAGATTAAAGAAATTCTCCTTTACAGGGCTTCAAACTACCTACCTAGCTACCTACTTGGGCTTTTGCACTCACGCCACACCATGTTGCGGTGTTGTACAGTCAAGAATGGGAAAATAGCTCTCTTTTTTCGTGTACACTGAGTCGCCCAACGACCCGATGAACCCTGGAGCATGCGCGTCATAGTTGTTCCAGGTATTTATGTGATAAAATGCGTCCAAAAAGGATGAATAAGATTACATACATAAACGGAAAAGAAATTGCTTTGCCAAAACCATTAAATCTCAACTGGTTTCTTTCCCTAGTCAGAACCACGTTTCAAATAAGTACATATACTACCTACATCGTCCACTTCCGTTACTATTATTTACTTTGTCCTATACAAATAAGAGTTTTAAAAGCAATCAAAGTAAATAAATGACACAATGTATTCTGTCCATTCTATTTGCGATCTAAACAACAGATAAAATCGACTTGGACACGACACGACACGTCGTTGAAAAAATAAACTAAAATAAATAGGATTCTAGATATTTTAGTTGCCTTTGGAAAACAACCAAGGAACGGGAGAAAAACGAGTAGCCGTGATTTACCAGCTACTATTACAAATATTAGCTGCAAATATTTTAAGGGGTGAACCAGCCCATGAGACTAAACAACTTTCCCCCAGGAACATAGCTGTCGAAATATGAGAATTTTTTTTGGAACTCCCATATAAAATTACCTACCGACCAAGTCAATTTGTACACTTGACGCACAACGGAGCGCTAAAACACCTCAGCGATCTGTCAGATCCATAATAGAAATGTCAGTCTCCATACTAAAACCGCTCAACCGCTGTCGACGTAGCGCTATCGCAGTGTCGTCCGTCGAGTGCGATTTTAGTATGGGGAGTGACGAGTCTAGTATGGATCTGATCTGACAGACCGCTGCGATATTTTACCGCTCCGTCGTGCGTCAAGTGTGCGAGCCGCCTTATTTGTGATATAAAATACCAAACATAAATATTTTTTTTATAACACCTCTCGTAAAGTTGCTAAGAACCCCGTCTCAATTTTATATGTGGCAGCAAAGTTTAAAACTGTTTGCAGGTATCGCTTCAAACTTTGAACATTTAATTTCGCAATTTCCCTGATCAGTTTACCTGTTTACACCATAAAAGGATTCCAGACGAGGAATTTCACAATAAAATACTTTGATCTTTCAATTGAGGACTCAACTCACTTCCTTGAGTTTATTTTGAATGGAACACGAATTGTGAAATCGCTTGTAAACAAAGCGAAGTTTTAAAACGAACATTTCATAAACCTGACAAAACGAGACTGGAGAAGTCTTTGCTAGAGATCTGGCAATGAATACGTTCCGGAAGGAGATTACACTCCAAAAGATCACTCATAGTCCGGAAGTCTAGCAAGTTGAAGTGGCAGTGGGATGGTCCCATCTGGTAGTAGTACCGATGGACGGTGGAGTAAGCGGGTTCTCGAGTGGAGGCTCGGCATGCATAGTGATGGACATTCTCCGAAAAGATGGACACGTACTGCAGTGGACAGCTATAGGCTTATGTGATGATAATGATGACTACTTCTATCGTTTGGTACACTAATTTGACAAAAGACCCAACCTTACCACTGCCCTTGACAGGCGGGTTAGGTAGATCGCACACTTAACGCATGACGAACCGCTAAAATATCGCAGCGTTTTGTCAGACCCATACTTGAAATGTCAATCCCCATACAAAAACCGCTCAATAGCTGTCGATGCAGCGCTATCCCAGCGTCGTCCGTCGATTGCGGTTTGAGCATGGGGAGTGATGTTTCTAGTATAGATCTGACAGACCGCTACGATATTTTAGCGCTCCGTCGTGCGTCAAGTGTGCGATGCGCTTTTGTAGCGCAGTTCAAAACGCTTTCATTTCTTGAATGAATTTTGTACGCGTGAAACTAATCAATTAATCTTGATAAATACCCTCTACTTGCAAGCTTTTCAATATCAAGTTTACTTATTACGTTATCAAACATTTAATAGCTTAATATTAAACTTGTTCCAAGTTGTAAAATCCTTGGAACAGAACAGGTTATGTTAAGTAGGTACTTAAAATTGCAAAACTAATTATAACCCCTTGTCACATGCAGACACCTTATTACCACGAAATTTCACAAGTAATTTTAACTTCAATGCCAGCTACGTAAACATCAATATTCAGGATTTAAATTATAATCTTTTGTTAGGTAAATTGTCTAGGTACGGCAAAATAATGGTCATAGATTAGGTCTTGTATCAAAATAGTCTAACTAATCTAACCATTTTTTTTTTTTTTTTTTTTTTTTTTTCGTGTGGGACATTATCATTATTACAAACAAATACAAATTTAGCGACACAGTTGCTACATTACAATGTCGGTTTATAAAAGCATCCATCACCCCATATCTACCCGAGGTTATCGTAAAAACCGACTGGAATGAATCCAGGAAATGGGCTGCACCATTCTCTGATACAACACCTTACACTGCACTTGCCAAATGTGGTGAGTATGGCAAATACGCTCTTTTAGGGAGAGGCTCATGTTCAGCAGTGGACTCGACCTTTGTGGTTTTTATATGTAGTACTTAGTATTGTTGGGCGCCCTCCAGCCAGATGGACCGATGACTTAAAGAGAGCGGCTGGTAGCGACTGGATGACGAAAGCGGGAGATCGTTCATTGTGGCGTACCCTGGGGAAGACCTTTTTTCAGCAGTGGACTGCTATAGGCTGATGTAATAAGTAGCATTGTTATGTCTTTCCTCAGACACTGATAAAATCGTGTGTCACATACGTATGAGGCAAATTTTGATGATTAGTATTGTCCGCCATTTCTCTTAGTTCTATAGGTATAGGCCTGGTATAGACCTACCTGTAGTACGGTCTACAAAGCAGGGAACTAATCAACGCGGTGGTCTGAGGCTTCGATGCAAACTTCACAGAACTGCCCTGATTGTGGGCTGTACTTCGTGCTTGTGGCTGCTTAGTTTGGAAACAGCAATTTGAATACACGTTTCAAGGTAAGTATGATAGGTACCCTTTGAAGTATTATCCGTACGATTTGGTTAAGATACCACTTGTGTATGTATGTCAGACCAATACAAAAAGCTACAGTAGGTACTATTTGGCAAGTCTTTATGCTATTGTCGGTGCAGCAATTTTATTCATTTTTGGTTCATAATTTCATGTCTAATGAAAGTAGGTATAGTTTAATTTCTCGAAGATAAGATTTTTGTATAATTTGATATGATACATTTATCCGCCTTTAATCCCTGCGTGGTAGGCAGAGCGTTAACGGCCGAAAGAACACGGCCACTATCGCCACGTCAGACACTTTTGAGGATCGTTTTCCAAGGTTGTTTTGGGAAACATGTGTATTACTATAGTGACAGGTTGTCAGCCTGTCGCCTAAAAATTGTAATACACCAATACTCTCGAGTCCCGTAGTCGCCTCTTACGACACCCGCGGGAAGGATGCGGGGTGATGCCATTCCAAGCCGGCATCACACGGCATCGTTGCTGTAGTCAGCTAATAATATTATTGCCCCAACATCATAGAACCGAATTCACAGACAAACAATAGAGGCAAAGTGGCGTATGATTGGCTGACTAGTCCCGCCAACTCGCAATCAAATTAATATTCGGAATGGTGCATAGATCGGAGTTTCAAAGACGCTATTCCTAGAACCAGCTTGCAGAGTTTCGTAAAGGCTGTATCCACGAACGCCGTGTTAGAATAGCATCACCCTTTCTACCTATGGGTAACATAGAAGTAATTAACGGATAAATTCACTCAGTGAACGGGAAGAAGTGTGCCTTGTGAATGCAACATCCTACCTCCTTTTGAAGTCCTAAGCAATATGAGCAAGCTATAGCAAAATTACCTTCCGGTAGTGAGAGGCCCGTGTCTGTTGTAGCTATCAAAAATAATACTTAAGTATGGCTCCAAGGTTCATCGGGTACTTTGTTGACTAGGTGACCCACAAGGCTGAAGAACGACGCCAGGTCATTCGGCAAGTCTATCTCAGGACACTATAAATCCTACAATACTATTTCATATCTAGATGCGCTGAACTTAAATTTTAATATCAAAGTACTAGGTAGGTACGAACATGAATTTTTTTTTTGACAAATCGACTGTGGCTCTTAAACCACTTATAGCTCATTCGGTGAGTTTTTTTTTTGTAATGGTTTACACGTTTTAGGCCCCGGGGCCATCAAAACTACGCCTTTCGGCTTGGTGGGTGGCACGTGCTCACCCGGAGATAATTGATTGGTTGTTCAAACAACCAGCCCAATCACACCCTTGGGACGAGACTGGGCTTAGGAGTTGTTCTGGGAATCTACCCGGTATGTGCTGGTAATTGCCAAAATGAGGCGCAAATGAGGGACCTCCGCGACCCGCCGGCGGGGACGTCGGTTGCTTGAGGAGCTTGTAGAGTGTGATCTATTCGCAATGGCTGCAGTGGCGGCTTGGGTGATGCTATCTCGGTGAGATAGTGTTGCGACCAGCATGAAGGTCAAGTTACGCTGGTCGTGACACTATCTGAATCACTTGATTGGAAAACTCCATTCATGCCATTTCATTAATTTATCACTTTCAATTTTAATCATCGTTTTACGGCTGAACCGTAAAGACGATCCAATATTTCCAATCCTTTTAGCCTTAATATACGAAGAGTATTATTAAAATTAATACCAACTCAAAGCAAGTGAATGTTTTTGTCACAGGGAGTTTCTCAAAATTAATACCTACGAGTAGAGTAGAAATGAACTTAGGCGAATCTCACACCTGACGTCCGTTGACTACCATAATAAATAAGGTGGAAAAATATTGGCTGCAAATATTTTAAGGAGGGAACCAGCCCATGAAACTGAACAACTTTTTAAAGAAACAGGCTGAAATATGAGAAAAATCATTCGACCCTCCATACAAAATTGACTTGGTCGGTATTGGTAATTTTGTATGGGAGTTCCAAATTTTTTTTCATATTTGGACCGTTTCATTGGCTGTTTCACCTCTTAAAATACTTGCAGCAATTTTTTGGAACATAGGTCGAAATATAAAGATTTTTTGAACCTCACACACAAACTGACTCATTCAGTTGGATGTAACAGAGACAGATCCGAACATGTTTTTGCATTGCTCCTGGGTCTACGTCAGTTTTTAGAATGGGTCTTGCATCTGACAGACGCATGCGTTACGGATGCGCTAAAGAAGCTCAGCAACAGATGTCAAGTGTGAGAATCTCCTTAGTTATGCAAGTACTGAAAGAAAATAGCTGAGAAGAGAAGCGGTTGGATAATTCCGACGCTGGTGAATTTATATCATTTTCAATAAAACCCACACAAAATATATTTCACTAATTTGCTGTATGTATGAATGTTATTACTTTATTGTAGCACAGAAATTTACAACAGCAACAAAAGAAATAAAACACTGAGACACAAAGGCGGACTTTTCACCTTGAGGGATTATTTTCAATCAACTTTTGAGATACCAAGAGGAAGTGTTATTCTTGTATGTTTGTCGTATCCGTATTGTAATACTTTCGATACTCTATTACTTGTGCTATTTTACTTACAACTTATGGTGACTTTAAGGGCCCCAAATCTGCTATTTTTTTGTCATTGTAACGCCATCGAAACTCAACTGTCATTCAATTGCCATTGTGATTTTTCTATAATTCAAAATGATAGCAGACTACGAAATGACCGAAATCATCCAACTGAGATCCAATCGACATCCAATTAATACGATTTTCATATAGCGGACTTCGGGTTCCTTCTTGAGTAATAATTATCTACCTATCGGAAGTTGAAGGAAGTAGCCACTTCCGTGGTTCCGCCAGAGTATTGGCAAAGTGGTCCCGAAGTAAACTGAACTATCAACTGAACCTGAACCAACTGAACCCTAAACAAACAGTGTTGCCAACTATCATGGATCTTCACTGATGTAAGTTATAAACAAACAAACATGCAACGAAAAGATTAGAATCATATAGGTACTGATTCTGATAAAATTAAGACTATGTATGACAAATTGCTTTGTCGTTTTTTGAATTGTCATAACTTTGGCTTCCGATATATCAATTTGATGATGTTATACCTAACATAAATAAAATATATCCCCATATGGAGTAAATCCGAGTGAGTATAATTAATTACGTACCTACTTATATAGTGTTTTGATACTCTGTATAGACAGAGTATCAAAAAAAATCTCTGTTAATAAGGTGTAAAAAAAAATATGCAAATATTTCATCAGCTGAATCAGCCCTTGAAACTGAACAACTTTCCCCAAGAAACATAGGTCAAAATATTAAAAAATTGAACCTCCCATACACATTGACTTACTCGGTTGGTAATTTTGTATGGGAGGTACATATTTTTTTTTCAGATTAGTTCCTTGGGGAAAGTTGTTCAGTTTCATGGGCTGATTCTTCCCTTGAAATATTTTTGCGGGTGTCGTAAGAGGCGGCTAAGGGACTCGAGAGTATTGGTGTATTACAATTTTTAGGCGACAGGCTGACAACCTGTCACTATAGTATTACACATGTTTCTTGAAACAACCTTGGAAAACAATCCTCAAAAATGTCAGACGTGGCGATAGTGGCTGTATTCTTACGGCCACTATCGCTCTGCCTACCCCACAAGGGATAAAGGCGTGATATATGTATGTATGTATGTATGTAAATATTTTTGCTAATATTTTTACACCTTATACTTTTACATATTTATGACATATAGTTTCATATAAGTGCAATCTGGATCCAGAGCTAGCCTTTACAAAGTGTAGGTAGTGTTCAGTGTTTAAGTATCCAAACTACTGAGTCTCGAACAATCTCCTACAGAGCCCTATGATAGCGTCTCGTTTGTCTTAGGTTGTGTGCTTTGTGAGAAGTGTAAAGTTGGTTGGTTGGTAGAAGTTGGATTCGTATTTCGTAGTGCACGTTAAGTCATCGTTCCCGGTTGCTCGCTATGATTACTTAGATAGCAAGCGTTACACAACCATGTCAAAGGTCTTCTACTAGTAGTAGGCGTAAAACTCTGACCTGGTGTCATGTGGTGATCCCATCCCATTCATCGGGCCATTGGATGACTCGGTGTCCCACAAGAGAAGAGAGAGAGGCACACACCATTACGACCAAAACCATGTGTGTATTTTTTATGATAAAATCTAACATTGTACCATAGTGCTTTGGTCTCATACGACTGGCACCGCCCATTAAACTCTAAACTATATTAAATTATTTTGTATATGTATTGATAATTTATATCTTATTTAGCTTTTCATACGTCTAGGATCTGCCCTGTTTTCTTTCACTTAAGGTTTCGGGACGTACCTAAGTCTTTTAGTGGTTCGAAAACTTTTAAGAATTAGATTGTCGAAATCAGTTTTTTAAATCTGATATTCCGGAACGTATAATAAATATAAACAGAACTCAAGTCACAGCTGAAAATTCATTAAAACGACTTAATTTTATTTGTCTGACCTTTGCCCTCGGCTTTCCTTATTTATCAAACTAAGTGAGTCCTAAATAAACTTTGAGAAGGGCTCGTCGTGGGACTTTGAAACTTAAGTGAGAACTTCGCACTAGAATGGGTGTACAGACAACCTAGGATGCGTCCACTAGTACCTAATAATAATAAAAGTAATACCCAATATACATACATACAGGTACATATAAGGTGTAAAAATATTAGCTGCAAAAAACTTTCCCCAAGGAACATAGGTCTAAATATGAGAAAATTAGTAATTTTAGTAAATTAGTAAGTTTAGTTGCTCCACCGATAAGAGCATGACTCTTAAATAAGGAAGAAGAGTCATTTTAATTGGTATTTTTTTATATGGGAGGTCCAATTTTAATTTTCATATTTCGACCAATGTTCCTTGGGCAAAGTTATAATTCAATTCAATAATTCAATTCTATTTATTTGTGGAAACATGTGTACAATATAGATCTTACATAATAGGTACATTACAGAATCAACAAGCCCAGCCATTCATTTGTTCAGTTTCTTGGCCTGATTCACTCCTTTAAATATATGCAGCGATTTTTTTTTACACCCTATATACGTTGGTCTATGCATATACTCACATCATAATGAGGCAGCATAAATTCGCTAGATTTTTTGTACATTCGTTCATTCAAAAATTCGTTACAAAATTCCAACAAAAACGAACAGATTGACCTATTCGAAAGCTTAACTAAAATCGAAACAGTTTATGAAGGTACTCACCAGTTTCGGAGCATGGCCTAGTTTCTGAATGCAGATTTTGTTTGTATCGGCTCGCCTGGTGAATAATAATGTTCACTGAAAAATTTATAAACGGTATTCTTACTGACCTATAATTATGATTGATTGTCCGATATTGCGTTAGTTTGTGGATAAAGTTATTGAGTAAAATCGACAAAGGTTAGGGGATGGGCAGCAGCGTTCCCTGTGAATGTAATAACTTACACTGCGGTCGCCAATCCACCAGCCAAGCGTGTTGAGTATGGCAATACCCCTCGATAGGGACAGGCCCATGGGACATGTCCAGCAGTGGACTTTCGTGACTGTTAGGCCTTTCTCCCTCTTAACGCACAACGCAGCGCTAAAATAATGCTGAGTAACGCTATCAGACGTCTATCAGATCCACCGATGTTGCCGTAGGTCCATTGCACAACTGCTGTTGACGCAGCGCGCTAGCGTTGCGTTGTGTGTTAAGACCGTCCTTTAGATTGGGTTAGGTTAGGTCCAATCTTTCATCCCAGTCACTTGGGTCTTGATCTACATACTTACAACTGATTTTTTGCTAAAAACCCCGTATATAATATTTTATGTGAGTGTTATGTGAATCCACAAAAGTTTGCCACATGGAAGTAAACGTCAAATTTACGGAATAGCTTTGCGCTCTCTGGTGTAAAATTTAGGCGTTGACCCAGTACAGTCATCAGAAAAACTAACTAACTAACAATTTCCATATTCTCCAAGTGTGAAACCGTATGATTCTATTTACCTATCTCTAGGCAAACTGGATTTATCGTAGCAAATAGCTAAGGCAGCTACGGTCGTAGCGCTTAAAGTCTACGTTCTTAAAACTAACCGGTAAAATCAGATTGTAGTGTATTTGAGCAACAGATTTAGAAATGCCCAACTGTAAGTACCATTTCAAGGGTCACAATAGTACATTACTGGACATGGGCCCCCCCAATCGGGGGAGTTGACATACCATGTTTGATCGGCGGGTTGGCAAGCGCAGTTGCATTCAAAGGGAACGCCAAATGAATTTAGACCTTTAGTCGCAAAAAATAAGATATATTCGATTGTTGATGACCGCATTCTCATAATATGAAAATTATTCCCCACTAGTGGGCGCCCGCAGCTCCGCCCGCGTGGAAATCAGTTTTGATCCCGTAGCATCCCACATTTTTATACAGGGTGTTAGGGATAGCGTCCCAAATACTGAAAGGGTGCAAGCAGATCATGAAACTGAACAACTTTCCTCTAGGAACACATGTCAGGAAAAGACAAAAAATTCGACCTCTCATACAAAATCGAGATCAGCAGACTGCATTTACTATGGGAAACCTTTACCTTTATCTTTACCTTAACCTTTACCATATGGGAATTTTTTTTTACTTTTCCTGACATATTCATATTCAGTTTCATGGTCTGTTTGCACCCTATCAGTATTCGGGACGCTGTCCCGTACACCCCGTATATGAACTGTCCTATTTGTTAATATGAGTCACCCTCTATCTATGTGCCAAATTTCATGAAAATCGGTTCGGTAGTCTTAGCGTGAAGGAGTAACAAACTTACAAACTTTCGCATGTATAATGTTAGTAGAATATTATGGGAACTACGAATCTAAAAATTTTTTGCTATGGAAAATATTTCAGGACATTAATTTCCTCTATTGAAACTCATTCATAGAATAAAATACACTACTCAAATAATATCTCCCTTACTAATTTCCGCTCAAATAAACACATGCATTTCCGTAGGTAACTCAAAGTCTGGAGGCTTTGTAACTGCATTGAAAACTGCATCGTTATTTCGTCCCGGTGGACGTTTAGTCGGCTTTGACTCGTTGCAATCGGGGTGTTTCCTGCTCTGGCAAAATTATTTACCTACATATTAACTACATAGGTATTTACTTACCTAATTTATAATCATAATTATTACAAATATTGAATCAGAATAATAATTTAAATTCAACATACTTTAGATATATAAAACGGTACCGATCACTCCATGGTTAATGCACATTTATTGATCTTATGGCCATTTTAATGTTCCATTTTAATATTTGATAAGTTCACTGAAACACAGTACATTGGCCTATATACTAATATTACAATGACGTAAATCACGTAGAGAGGTGATATCTGTAGCTAGCTCTCTATGTAACAAACGTGTAGGAATTGCTGATGTTGCTTCCGCAACACATACCTATACCTACCCTAGAAAATGTTTCAATGATGTAATACCTAGAAAACTAAATTGAATTTTCAGCTCCTTCAAACGATTTTTCATTCCTACGACGGTCCGATCAAAGAAATAACATTATAATAATATTTTGTACGTAGTAGTTTACATTGTAGTAACATTATAGTAACTCGTTGCGCTCCACGTAAAATAACGTGGCACTTGACGTATACTTCAAAACAAATATACCTATGAGTGATCTGTGACCCTAAAAAGTCAATAAACTGTACTTAAGAGTTTTCTTTGTACCTAGGTACACTTCTTGATTTGTGGCCCTAAAAAGTCCATAATTGTACTTAGAGTTTTCTTTGTACCTAGGTACACTTCTTGTGTGGCCCTAGAAAGTCCGTAATTGTGGTTAGAGTTTTACCTGTACCTAGGTTCACTTGTAGTTGGATTGGGTACTGACGTAATACAAAAATAGTAGTAGGAATCACCCCTTTCAGGCCATTAGTGAGTCCCGACAATAGTTAGAGACGGTGCTTTGTCGAGAAAGACTCTTGAAGTTCTTTTGAATAAACGTCGCTTCTTACCTGTATTTACCAATTCTGATCATTTATCAGTACAAACTTATTGAGTTTTTTTAACAAAAGGTTTTTTTCATAATTACTTGTAGGTGGAGAGACGAGCTACATACCTACGCCCATGACTGGATGGAGGCGGCCCAAGATAGGGAAAAGTGGAAGAAAGAGAGGGAGGCCTTTGCCCTGCAGTGGGACATGTCAGGCTCAAAATAATAAATAATAAAAAACTTGTACGAGAGAAAGATGGCTCCGTGCTTCGGAGGGCATTTGAATGCGATGTACTCGTTGTATCGTCGAGGCTTTTTTTGTGTTGGCTCTATGTTTTTGGCCACGGGGCCTGATATTGTGGCTGTCTAAGAAACTATGGCCAATATCTGTTGATCGATTATCTCAGGAGTTCAATTTCTGAAACGTCGTAAGCCTCTGGGCCTTGACTACCTATTTGCTATCCACAGGTAAACTAGTTAGGTTAGGTTAGGTTTCAGAAATTTGAGCCTTTGGGCCTTCATTACCTGTTTGCTACCTATAGGTATCTACCTATAAATACTAGTTATGTTGGGTTAGGTAGACTTCAGCCAGGTATTTTATCGATTCGGTGTAAACATATGAAATGGTAATAAAATAGGTACTGCAGACGAAAAATGTAAGGTCTCTCTTTTCGTGTGGGATATCGAGTCGCCCAACGACCTAATAAACCCTATTAACTAAGTATATCGAAATTTTTCAAACGCCTGCTACAAGTAGCAGACCTTTTTAATGCAAGGTAATGAAAATATAATCAGATTTACGGTCGACAGAAATTTTCTCCGGATTAGGATGAGTAAGCAGGATAATCTCCTAAGAAGCGATGTTTCATTTTTTGGCTAAGTGGATGGCAAACGCTATTTAAATTGCAAAATATTTATTTGTTGTCTTTTCCTTGACCAACTTTTCTTTGTACAAAAACGGTTCAAATTATACCCATGTCGGCATGTCGCTACATAATTAGGTAGGTACTATTTATATCCAAGTACTTACTGCCTACCCTGCAAGGGATCATCACATTATCATATCGCAGTCCACTGCTAGACATAGGCCTCCTTATGCCTATACCTACTTAGAAATGGGAATGTTTTTTGTTCGTTTTTCATTTAGTAGCTGGCGCTGGAAGCAAATTATATGGTGCAAATTCTCATAGTAGTAATAAATTAACTTAAAATTATAATGTTTTTACGGGTGGCCTTTGCTCAGCAGTGGATCTCGTAAGTTAACTATAATAATAATAGTAAAATGAGAATAATACCTTAAGCACTGGCTGAGCGCATTCAAATCTCAATAAATGGGGATAACAGCTTTTTTATTGTACAATGAACATGTCAAATAACTCCTGTATCTGAAATAACGCTGTATGTCTATGTAGTTCAGACACCCTGGACAAGTGTTCAATACAATCTGCCGTCTTCTTAAACTACGCTGTATTATACTTTGATCTCTTCCCTTCCCTAAAGTTGAACCTTTAAAAAGTTGGCTCAGTTGACAGCTGAGCTATCTGTCAGTGTCAAAAAAAATACACGGTTTGTGGCAGTCGCGGCTTCCAATTTTCCATATTTTTGTGAAAAAGACTACATTATCGTTAAAATGTCTTTCCTAGTGAAACAAATTGCTCGTAAGGTAAGTTTCTATCAAAATCATATACATAGTTCATTGTAAACACTCTAAAACACGATGATACAAATCCAATTTTAATTTGTCGGAATTTGCATCCTAATATTTCAGCGTATATTTATTCCATTATTGATTTTATTCGTGATTTCTATCGTTTTAGGTATTGTCTCCAGCCTTATCAACCGCTCAGAGGAATTTTTCTACAAGTAAGTAATGGATTTATTTAGTTACATAACCTTATCTATACGCCGGCGGAAGAATTTGCTAGAAGCAATGTTTTATTCATTACCTACTATTTAAATTATTGCCTGTGTTATTTATTGGTCAATGTACAAATCTAGGTATTTTGCAGAAGAATGAGTAGGTAGGTACAAAATTAACAGCAGTAAAAATTGTAAACTAGCATTTAGGACCAATGATATTTGGGTTCAATATCCAAAGTATTTAATTAAATGTGACACGATTAGGATTGGTAGGCATTTGGATATATTTTTGATAACCTGTCTAGCCAAAATAAGCTTCATCCGGCGTTTGGTTATTATTGGTCTTTTTATATGCCAAAATTAGTGCCGCTGGTAGAGAATTAAGACCGAATTAGGAACAATCGACCTCCAGATTTCTCGGTTGGTGTAAATGTAGAGTGAGTGCTGTTAAGCACTCAGACCAAAAATCCTTAAATATGCTGGCTGGACTCAATTTCTGAAATGTTTGTTTTTGGTTCCATGCACAAAAGACTAAAACTACTGGTCTAACCACACATTTTAAAATTTTTTTTGTCAAAAATATGTGTGAATTTTTGAGGGTGTGTAGGAATTGATAAGTAAAGTAGAACATAGTAATACAAGTATACCTAATAAGAAGCAGATTTTCATATAAAACAAAAACAAATGTTTCAGGAATTGAGCTGTTCTGCTTTTTTGGCCAAATCTGGTATTGCAACCTGAGAACCCCACTTACTATACTTCGTAGATTTGATTCAAAATTTTAGCAAAAACTCATTACTGTCTTATTGTTGTGTAAAATGCTGTTTTAATTGCAAGCTTCAAAGAAGCAAATGTAGAATACCACCCCATTAGACTGATGCTACTGTAAAAGTTACTCGCCTTAATCTCCAAGGCTCTATACACAACGCTGAAGATCGGCCAACATGGAGAGCCCTTCAGAATAGTGCGACATACGGTGGTCACAAAGCTCTGTAACGACGGGAAAGTACAAAAGAATTGCAAGCTTAAGAATTTATTTCTCTTGAGTGTTCTGCACCTTGCTGCTATTTAATGAGCATGTCAACATTTCAGCTTGTGCAGTCTTCACTCCAAAGATCCAGAAACCGGCCCCATCCTTCTCTGCCACAGCCGTCGTCAACGGAGAATTCAACAAACTCTCACTCGACGACTATCAAGGGAAATATGTTGTGCTGCTGTTCTATCCTCTTGACTTGTAAGTATATTATATATATAAAAAACATATAACACAGTAACACCTATAACAGAAGGGCTGACCTGGACCAGAGTCGCTGCTAATAGAACGAGAGTAAAGAAAGCATCAAGAGGGATATGTTCAAAAAAATTATGCTGAAAAAAAAGAAAAAATTCAGACTATTATGGAATCACCATATATACGTACTTGAATGTTGTTGTTGTTGTTGTGTTTGATAACTTAGACGGCGAAGAAAACTATTTACAATAATATTTCCATTGCTTCATTTTGGTTTGGTTCGTGGTTCAGCTCTCTCCTCTATCTGAAACTATTTCTTTGCACAGAGCCTTCCTTGATATGTTGCATAAGTAATTATTTTTTTACTTTATATACAAGGACACACTTAATGAAAATAAATATAATGCACTTCATTCCTTGCCGTGTGATGCTTAGAGTAGCGTCACCCCACATCTTTCTCGCGGGTGTCGTATGACGCGACTAAGAGACTCGAGGGTATTGGTGTATTACAGTTTTTAGGCGACAGCCTGACAACCCCTCACTATAGTAATACACATGTTTTCTGGAACAACCTTGAAAAACAGTCATCAAGAATGACAGACGTGGCAATAGCGACCATATTCTTACGGCCGTTAACGCTCTGCCTACCCCGCCAGGGATAATGTATGTATGTACTTCATACATACTTTAATAAAATAAATAAGGAATTATAACTCTAGAAAAATTATTTGGGCAGACAACAGGGGAATGTGTTTATTTTATGTATGATGTAGCCGATAATCCTGATCTCTTGTGTATGCTCTTAAGTTGCGACCTTACATATCGTGCACTTAGCAAGCAGCTTAACCTGCTATAATGTGGAAGAAGCTTAAGAGTTTTTTATCTCTTTCATCAAGAAATATTTCATCTCTACTTCCAGTACCTTTGTGTGCCCAACGGAGCTGATCGCCTTCAGTGAGAGAGCCTCCGACTTTGCCAACATCGGCTGTCAGGTCATCGGTGTATCAACAGACTCGGAGTTCAGCCATCTTGCTTGGATCAACACACCTAGGAAGGTAAGCTTAAAGTTTAATTAAATTCTACATACAGACATACATATATCACGCCTTTATCCCTTGCGGGGTTGGCAGAGCGTTAACAGCCGCAAGAATATGGTCGCTATCGCCACGTCTGACATTTTTGAGGATTGTTTTCCAAGGTTGTTTCAGAAAACATGTGTATCACTATAGTGACAGGTTCCTGCCTGTCGCCTAAAAATTGCAATACACCAATACTTTCGAGTCCCTTAGTCGCCTCTTACGATACCCGCGGTAAGGATGTGGGGTGATGCTATTCTAAACCGGCATCACACGGCATCAGGAAGGTATGTTTAAAGTTTAATTAAATTATGTGCTAATTAAATTCATTTACTTACATTCTGGTGTGATTCGCTGCCGACCCAGCCATGTCAGCATACTTTAAACTAATCACAATGCAAGGTGATTCGCAGGGAATTCTGCTGCCATTCCCCAGTTACCCTCTTTCTCTCTTTCTTTTCGTGTGGGCCACCGAGTCGTCCAACGACCCAATGAACCCTAGTGTCAGAATTTTTCAACCGCCTACTACAAGTAGCAGGCTTCTGACATGGTTGTGTAACGACCGCCGTCTAAGTGATCATAGACAGCAAACGGGACCAACGGCTTAACGTGTCATCCAAAACACGGAACCATCTTACTTGCGGACAATCCGGTGGTTCAGCTCGCAATGTCCTAACCAGACTGGGAACAAATTCACAAAGTGATAACCCTTTGTAGTCGTTTACGACGCTCATGAGTGGATATCAGCCTGGCTAACATGCATGCCACGACATATTTTGTCGTTTCATGTGCGCACAATGTCACTACGGAAGAATGCGTAACTTATTCGCAGTGAAGTTAGCCGCAGAAGACATATTGCGGTGACAAAATTTTATCGTGGCACGCATGTTAGCCATGCTGGTGATGTAATGACGTAATGTTATTGCAGTCCACTGCTGGATATAGGCATCCCATAGTAAGCCATGAGCCATGTCTCCGCCATGCAGTTGCTACCAGCCACTTTCTTATTCATTGGTCCATCTGTCTGCAATAATATACGTATAGTCATGGGGTGTCGTCATTCCTTACTAAAGGAAATTGGTCCAAAAAAAATCAGTAGATGGCGATACGGGTAGCGAATGTAACAAGAGTCTGAAATAAACTAAAATTTACAAAAACAAAGTATTGAAAAATTGTAAATACATTATTTAAGGTGTTTTGACACGGTAAACACGCGAAATTATTCACATTTTGGCAATATTTCCAATACAAATGACGTGAATACGAAGTATCCAATAACGACATATCAAATAGCCTGCCAATAACTATCTTAGGGCAAGTGAACTCCCTCTATGACGTTAGGTATCTGTACTACTCTAGTAGTATTATATTATCTGTGATATGGTACGTAGTTTTAATTTTATTTTGCTTCTGTCTTTCAGGACGGTGGTCTAGGCGGCCTCAACATTCCCTTGTTGGCCGACTACAAAAAAGAGATATCCAGGGACTATGAGGTCCTTTTAGATGATGGATTCGCTCTACGTGGCAAGTATTTAAAAGACCTACAATTGTTTTTAGAAAGTGATTGTCAATGCAGTGAAAAAAACATTGATTCCCAGTTCTGAAGTAATTGAAAACATGCAAAGGCCTTTTACAGTTAAAGAACTGCTTTCCTGCTTTTCAATGCAATCTGAAGGTAGAAAGACTCCAAGGCATGTAAAGTTCACAGATACGTACCCTATATCAAGGTAGAAGAAAGACTGGCACTGTCTTCTTTCTTTATTTTATTTAAAAAAACGTTATAGCACTAACAACAATGGAGGGGCATTCTTATACCATACTAATGGCCGCCCGCGGCTCCGATATTTTTCAATGCAATATATTTTCGTTCGCCATTTTATTCTGCCGGACATGAAGTGAAAATTAAAATTATTGTACCTACCCAATTGTTCCTATAGAAACTCTATCAGTACGAAGAGTTAATCTATGTTTTACTCTACTTTTCCAGGTCTCTTCGTAATCGACGGCAAAGGCATGTTACGTCACATGTCCATCAACGACCTACCGGTGGGACGTTCGGTCGACGAAACGCTCAGAATCGTCAAGGCGTTCCAGTTCGCCGACAAACACGGTGAAGGTGAGGCCTAGGTTTGATTCCCGGCAGTCACACAAAGTTTACATACCTACACATATCACGCCTTTTTCCCCTGCGGGATAGTCAGAACGTTAATGGTCATAAAAATACGGGCGCCATCGCCACGACTGACAAATATTAAGGGCCCTTTCAAATGATTCGTGTATCGTTGTAGTGTCAGGTTGTCAGCCGGTCGCCTAGTTGTAATACATATGAAACCCTCGAGTCCTTCAGTCGCCTCTTACGACACCCAAGGAAAGAAATGGGGTGATGCTATTTTAAACCGGCATCATACGGCATATTTTCAAATGTAACACATTATGAGTTTTTTGAATTATTAGACATTGTTTGTGTGAAAGTGCGATAATTCTGTGCTTCGGAAGGCACGTTAAGCTCAATCACTGAGCGGTTTATGTTTTTTTTTCTCAAAGTTTATATGCGAACAGGTGCCGAACATTTCATTTCTCAAGAGGCCTATTAGATGATCCCAAAAATCGCCAAGTTGCCAAGACTCCTAGAAGAGATCCTATCTTCAGATCAAAAGCTAAAAATGTTTGCTAGCAATCAGATTCCTGTGATTTTTCTCCTGTAAGATTTAAAATATCTTATTAACTGAATGTAGTTTCTCTTCTATTAAATCGTCAGTCCACTGCTGGACATGAGTCTCACTTTTTTATGCCACATTCACCACCCTTGGCTGTCCGATATCGCATTGTAGTTATTTACAGGGAACGCTGCTGTCCATTCCCTGAATTTATCCCTTAATCGCCTTTCACGATACACACGGGTAGAAAAGGAAATGCAGCTTCTCATATTTCCAAAACACAAATAAATATACTAATATTTTTTTAAAGAAAGGATCCCGAATTGGCAACATTAAAATATTTTCTTTTAAATACACCTCTCATCAAAAAATCTGGGACACCTTGCAAGTTTGTGTTTCGTACGAATAGCATTATTTAAAAATTGAGTTTATTTTGTATCATAATGATTGTTCATGAACATTAAATGTTCCAAATTCGAATTAGTTTTTAATACGTTTCGTGTTAAATCAAATAGTTGAAACGAAAGTGTCTCGATTTCATTCATGAGAAACATAGATAATGTAAAGTGACAGAGTATATACAGCTGTCATTTGTCTATAATTTTCAGTGTGCCCCGCCAACTGGAACCCAGACACGAACGCAGACACCATCAAGCCGAGCCCGAAGGCGAGCAAAGAATACTTCAGCAAGGTTAACTAGAACCTACCAAGTGCGTTTTATTTTCTACCAAAATGGTAGTTTTGTTTTCTACCAATTTGTAAGAGTCTAGAATCTATTGATTATGGATTTTTGGACTGATAATGCGCTTCATTTTCTACCAAAATGGTAGATTTTTCTACCAATTAGTATGAGTCTAGAGTCTATTGATTATGGAGTTTTTGGACTGATAGCAACACTATTCTGGACTAGGTGGTGCTGTTACCGCTTATTTAGGTTCAGGGATTATCTGTCAAGTTAAAAAATAACTATTAGTCCTATCTATGGAAAATCACTGCTCGTCTTTACATCATTCGCACGAGCGCCATCTAATAGTAATTAAGCGAACAGACAAAAAATATCCCATTACTTACATGAAAAGAATACAAGAACAAAGGGTACCAAGTTCATCAACTTTTCTACCAATATAGGAGAATTTTAGTACCAAATTAATATGAGACTAGAAACTAAGTATCAAATTGTATGAAATAAAAAAAGGTACTTAGGAAAAGGGAACTATCCTACTACTATAATAGTAGGAATTAAAAATGCGTAAAATGAAAGACGTTTTGTGAATTTCGATGCAAATTCATTCCTTATTACCTCAAATTCGAATAAAAACACAATATATTAAAATACAGTACATATTTCGTAAAAACTTTACGAAAGCCCAAACGAGCCTAATAAATTTGAACGAAAGTGCATTGACCCCTGTCCACTGCTGTTCGCTCAAACGCGTGTCTCAAACCATGATTAGAGACAGTTTGTATGACAGGCAATAATGGATCAATGGACTTTTATCCAGATTTGTTTAGCTGTATAATTAGTAGTTTACCAAATGTTTTGTCCTGTTTTACCAATAAACTCCTTAAAAATAGGCATTTGTTTCTAAGCATTTACCAAGGTGTCTTAATTTGGGCTACTAAACGACAAATGTTTAATTTACGTGAATAAATGTTTATTAAGTTTTAACACAGTTTATTGTTACTGTCAATGGTTTTTTTTGTATATGAATAGTTAAGTAATAAATTCCTTTAAATTTTACTGTACGAAATGTTTCTTTATTATTAAACTAGCGCCCCGCCCAGCGGTTTCCCGCTGCTAATAATTTTCCCGTGGGGTCAAGTTATTTTTCCGGCATGTATTATACATATAAAACTTCCTCTTGAAACCACTCTGTATATTTAAAAAACTTCATCAAAATCCGTTGTGTAGTTTTAAAGATCTGAGGAATCTAAGCACAGACGTAGTCGTAAGGACAGTCGCGGGAAACGACTTTATTATTATGTAATGAAGTTTATAAGACTAAAGTATGGCCGTTCTAGTAGGTTATATGTGACAACAGTCAAAATCATGACATAATGTTAGGCTGGTTTCAGAGCGACGCGTCTCGGCAGCGCTGCCCAGCCGCGCGCGCCTCGCATTACACTAGATTGTATGTAGCGTTTCATAGTGACGCGTCTTGGGCCGCGTCTCGGCCGCGCCGCGGTCGGATCTCCTTCGATTGCCAGTAACGTCGACTTGCAATCTTTTGAGACGTCGTTGTTGCACTCTTTTCCATATAACGTATATAGCTAATATAGTGATTACGTTTGCTGGCATAATGATTCTCTGCACTCGACCGTACACCACAACGAAGCGCGCGCGTCTGAATGTCGTTTCATAGCGAACGCGCTGCCCAAGCGCGCGCCCGAGCCGCGCGCGCCTGGGCAGCGCTGCTGAGACGCGCCGCTCTGAAACCAGCCTTACTGCTTTGACATTAGGTCTACTTTTCTTTGTTGACATGACCTTTAGTATGGGTTTGACAGTTGTCAAGTATGGCCATTGGCCAATTCAAACGGCCTTTCTTATCTCAGCTCTTATTTTCTAGAGCTATCTAGGTTTAATAGGATTTTTTCCTGTAGTCTATTTCCTTAATGATAATATCCAATTCCCTATCGTAAACTATCGTTCCTCAATCCTGATGTGATGCCCTGAGTCAGGCTTCAGCATGATGTCCATCTTGAGAACCATCTTGGTATGGTCGGCATATATCCTGTATCTTCGAAGGACGTGGCTTAGGGTCGTCTTGGCTGACATCATGCCGAATTTTGGACCTGAAATATATACCGTTCAAAAGCTAAATTTTTTGTCGTCTGATATTGCTTTCAAAGTGTTTTAATTATTATTTTCTTACACACACACACACACACATATCACGCCTTTATTCCTTGCGGGGTAGGCAGAGCGTTAACGGCCGTAAGAATACGGTCGCTATCGCCACGTCTGACTTTTTTGAGGGTTGTTTTCCAAGGTTGTTTCAGAAAACATGTGTATCACTATAGTGACAGGTTGTCAGCCTGTCGCCTAAAAAATTGTAATACAACAATACCCTCGAGTCCCTTAGTTGCTCTTACGACACCCGCGGGACGAACGTAGGGTGATGCTATTCTAAGCCGGCATCACATTATTTTCTTGGGTGGAGCAAATTATACGCAATCGTAGAGAGCTCTATATTTTTGATAAAAATAAAATTCTAGTGGACGTATGTAACGTATTGAATGATTTTTAAAACCTGTTTGCGTTGACGGATGGTTTTGTCAGTTCTACGGGTTAATAATTTATAAAATAATATAGCTTAACGCCTGTGACGTTTAGAAGTAAACAAAGGAAAATGGACCTTATGCCTATAGCCTTAGCCGAAACTGACAGACGTCACAGGTATCAAGCTAAATTTTATAAAGTATATTGTCTTGGTCGTTGGAACTTGAATTGTGCATATCGATAGATATACTCGTTTTTATTGTGCCTTGCATTCCGTGAAATTCGTATTACAGTTATTATTATTACCAATACAACTCCTTCTTCCAACTCCAAACCCAGCGAAGACATTGGGCAAGTCCGGTAGTTCCCCGGGACTGAGCCAGCGTTCCGGTGTGAACCGGATCCGGTCCGGACCCCACACGGCGTGCCGGTGAATGCCGTTGATGAGGAAGAAGCAAGAGTTCCCGGCTGTCAGGGTGTAGTTTTCTGAAACGTTAAATATTGCAATCATTTTGTTAAGAGACAAGAAGTTTCAAATGGTAATTTATCTATTATGTGTGTATTTATCTATCTAAGTGCACCAGGCGGCTTCATAGTCCAAAATTTTGGACCGACTACTTCGAGCAACATGGCCTCCCGTTCCAGGTCAAAACGAGACGGAAGACCGTGATCGAAGGGCCGACTGCATCCAAAAACTCGCGTGAAAAACTTATACAAAGTTATATGCACCCACTAGGGAATCCAAAACCGGTTTCGTTTTTGCGTCCTGGTATTTTCGGGACCGTGATGTCGCGGGACTATGCCCTAATAGCTAGTATTATTGGTCCATGCTAATAGGTCGCTACTGGTAGGTACCCTCTACTTTCGTAGAACGAGGACCCTATGACCCTATGTAAAGGTCGCGGGCATCCTTTTTGAATACTGTGAGCTCGAAATGGATGTCAAAAAAGATGGCCCTCTCAAGGCTCATCAAGGCTGGTCATAATGATAAGTTTAAAAAAAGACTTACTGAGTTCCACATCCCTGTTCAACTGACGAGCTATCAAAGGCACGACTGGGTACAACCGAAGGACTTCCTTGATCACCGCTTCGAGGTACACCAACTTCGGTAAGTCGTGTTTATCTACGTCTCTGTCTGAGCCTTGGAAGACTTCTTGTAATCTGAAGGCACACGAATACCAAACTTGAAAAAAATATATATTAAGAGAGGCAGTTGCCGAAGGCTTTTTACCACGGAAAACCATATATTCCCACAGGAAACCATCTCAAGGACTCCATCTTTCTCATTCTCACGGGAAAACGGGAAGCAGCAAGCGAAGGACACCGGAATTTTGGACGGGCAGACCTCGCGTGTGTTTTTAATATATTTGAAAATCAAACGTTACAAAGTTGGTAACGCTGGTACATAGATCAGGAGATAAACTTATTATTTTATGCCTACTTTATTTTATATAAACTTTTCTGTGTCCCATTGCTGGCCAAAGGCCTCCCCTCTTTTGCGCCACTCTCCCCGGTCTCCGGTTTCTTACTGCCAGTCATTGCTGAATGCGACTAAGTCGTCTAAGCATATTGTCACAACTTACTCTTCATAAACCTTCTCCTGCACATGAGGGTAGGAGCCGATCAGCACAAACGCGAACGTCAGGAGAGTAGCAGAAGTGTCGTAGCCAGCCGAGATCATCGTGTCCACTTCCTCCCTGATCTCGGAGTCTGACAGGGAACCGTCCACTGATGACTCCAGCAGCAAGTCTAGGAAGGACTTGAATCTTTCTGGAAACAGACAGATATCTTTAGCATATCGTATTGCAAGCAGACCTTAGGTCATCATATCCCGTGAGTCGACAATTGAGAATCAGTCGTATTTATTACCTGGGCATATTGAGTTTTATTCGTAATGCACCGGAGGGGACAAAATACCGAATAAACCCTCGTTTTCTCACCACCTTCAATGAACACAAGTGTATCATATAGTATAGACAGCAACCGGGACGCGTTAGTACAAACCGGACTACAGCACAGACAGGGGACTGTCTGTGCTGTAGTCGGGTTGGAACATTAAATTATGCTACAAAGGCGACTACAACACAGACATCATCGATAAATGATCAATGCCGAGTTAACGATTGTGATTGTTATTATTTTAGCGATTACCTAATGATGTTTTAATGATAAATTGTAGCTTAATGATATTTTAAATGATGAATAACCAATCATAATGAATAATTACTGAAACGATTAATGATAATTTTAATGATTAATCATACGTAAATGCTTAACGAAATTTTAATGAATAATGGCATTTTAATGATTAATGGCTTTGTAATGATTAATGATATTTTAATGATTAATGATATTTTAATGATTAATGACATTTTAATGTATAATGATATTTTAATGATTAATGATAATTTTAATGATTAATCATACGTAAATGCTTAACGAAATTTTAATGAATAATGGCATTTTAATGATTAATGACATTTTAATGATTAATGGCTTTGTAATGATTAATGATATTTTAATGATTAATGATATTTTAATGGTTAATGATATTTCAATGATTAAGGATATTTTAATGATTAATGATATTTTAATGATAAATACAAAAGCAACTCAAGCTCAAACATAGGTTTGTTAGACACAACCTATCCTAACCTGGCGTCAACGCCAGGTTAGGTTAGGTTAGGTTAGAACTGCGTCCACAACGCACGAGCCGAGCGAGCGGAGCGAGCGTGCCCCGGCAGGGGCCGGCGATGTGCCAGAACCGACACAGGGCATTTCAAAACTAATGTAATTGCGAAGAGGCTGGTATGAGTGCTCTGTGTTGTAGTCGGGTTTGTACGTCCGAACTCTGTACCAACCAGACTACAACACAGAGTATGGATGTCTGTGTTGTAGTCGGGTTTGTATTTACGCAACCGGGACAGAAGTTTCAACCCTCTGGATTAGGAAATGATAAGCAAGTGCATAGGGCATGGATTCTATCACTTGATTATCGTTCCCTAATCTAGAGGGACCATGCCTTATGCACTTGTTTATCATTTCCTAATCCAGGGGGACCTTCTGCGCCGGTTGCTGTCTATGATACACTTATATCTGATGGTCCGGAAAGACTAAAATGTGTCACGATGCCGTTATACTGAGACCAAATTCAGACAACTCTTGTCTGCTAGATTCTTCGGCTAGACTCAATACAGTTGTGGTAAGTGTGTACATGACTTACTTGGGATATTGTCCAAGCCCTTCTCAATTATTTCAGGTTTCAAAATCTTCGCTTTTCTCTTCTGGATAATCTGCAAAGTCCCATAGGTAATTTGTTTTAGTATATTTTGCTTATGAGGTACAAAATTTCAAGATATGTAGTAGATAGGTACTTTTGACCTTTGTTGCTTTCTGCTGTAAATGACGATGACAAGATATTCTGACGTGTCTGACTGTACCTAGTTTTTTTTACCTTATTGGACATATCGTGCAAGATCCTGAGCAAGTTGTCCTGCTTCTTCCTAAGCCACGTGAAGTTATACAAGAAGTCGCTATGCATCCACGTCCGGACCACCCTTTCAACCAGCACGTGGAACATTGCGTCCACTGCGTCCATGAAGCAGTCGTTCGTTAGGAACTCATCGTCGTCGACGCCCATTGCGGTTACTGGAATCAAAAGTGGGATTAGAAGCTAGTTTAATTAATTACTGTAACGATAGGCTTCCTTGAAAGGTATATTGGAGTCCAGCTGCAAGAATGACAACTGATGACTCAGTTAATATAGAACTCGAAGTTATTATGAAGTGCAGAAGCACAACAACTACTCTAAAAATTTTTGGACTAGCAAATTGTAACATTCCCAACAGGGGCGCCTGCTGATAAGCTAAGGTCTACTTTTCAAAATCGGGGCTCTTTTCGCGAGTAAATATCTGTCCTCAATGAGCGTTTTCCTCTACTTCTTTGTCTATGGCACCCCGCTATCTACTAGACATAGATAAGTCTTCTTCTTCATGGGTAAGTATTGTTCATACTCACAGCAAATGATCTCCAAGGCAGTCCGCTTCAAATACTCCTCATGGTTGAAGAACCCCTTGCCAGCCTGCTTCGCCAAAATATCAGCTAGTTTCCTGGACTGCGAGTTGAAGACTGTAAGGTAGCCGTCCAACACGTGCTGGCTGAATGCTGGGTTCACCAGCTTCCGGTGACGTTTCCAAGTATGGACTGTGTAAGAAAAAAATACTTATTATAACGGGTGAGTATACCTACTTAGGTGGGTCGCTATCGTAAGATCGCTTAACTTGATGATTTCAGTTTTGAGCATCATTGAGGGTGAAGAGCCTTTAGTTAGTAAGACCTTCCTTCCCGCAGTAGCAGGTAATCGAGACACGGTTGATAGACAAATTACCTATAGATAGATATGAAGCGGGAAGAGCAAAGTATCAAGTAAGTATCCGCCTGAGTCTTATAGGTAAACTGATCAGTCAGACAACTGCCACCAGCAGTGGAGGAAAGATTCCTAAGAAAGTCTAGGTAATCGGCGTTTTTGATAAGACTGGTTACTGCGGTCCGGAACCTACCTGATGAAGTAACAAGTCCATCCCCAAGCCAGGGTTTCGCAACATCGTACACCACATCCTTGTCCAGGCAGGAGTTGCCAACCAAGTAACAGTCTTCCGGGTCTGTCAATACTGCAAACAATAACTTTTTTAAAAGATAATCATGTGTAAAAATGCGAACCTCCAATTTCCTGTCGGTTTTAAAATGCCATAAATCTTCTCCTAAGTCCTGCAAATACTTATCGCATCACAATCGGTTCATTTAAAACTTACATAATCTAACTACAAACATAGAGGTAAAATTAGTGGAACCTCCTTTTTTCGAAGTCGGTTAAATATTGGTTTTCCTGATTGATATATATTTAGGGAGGTACCTACCCACCTAGGTTAGTCTTGATCAACAAAGTATTAGTGTAGCTTATTAGTAGTTCTCCGTGGAAGTAAGTGTTGAACTCGCAAAATGTAGAAAACTGTAAACTAACTGGTAGGTACTTATATTATGATAATGTTCATGAAGGAATGAATACGACACGGTAAACATGCAGATCGAAAAAGCTTTTAACTATTTCTTTGTTTGTCCTGTCTGAAAACAACAATCGCGTTGTTTTCAGACAGGAAATCATAAAAACCGCGTTATCTGCGAGGGTCACGCTTAAAAAATATATTTGCAATGCAATTTTACGGTAACAATATCGTTAATTGCATTCATTGCAATAAACATCTTCCGTCAAGGTTTTCTCACAGACGCGTCTGAATAATCTTTTTGACGGCTTATTTTTGGAAGCAAAATACAGGGTGTAAAAATATTAGCTGCAAATATTTTAAGGGGTGAATCAGTCCATGAAACTAAACAACTTTCCCCAAGGAACATACATAGGTCGAAATATGAAAAAAAATTTGGACCTCCCATACAAAATTTCCTTGGGGAAAGTTGTTCAGTTTCATGGGCTGGTTCACCCCTTAAAATGTTTGCAGCTAAAATTAATTTTTACACCCTGTTTATGAGGTTGGAAATCTGCGGTAAGTATATGCTTCCTCGGAATGATGTTTAATAGGTACAAGAAGCATGTTTGAGGCTTTTTAATTTAAAATAAAAATATGGCGATACTTCTACTAAAGTGACATGTAGGTAGGTACCTATAGCTACAAAAGACACGCCAGCAACGTACGTGGCCTTTCTCGTTCGTACGAAAATATTTGAAGGATAATACGAGTAAGGTATCATTGAAAGTTACCTAAATAGGTATCTTGTAGAGCGAGTATTCATAGTAGTATTCAAAATATTTTTGATTTTTGTTTCCAAGGCCTACTACGTATCAAAGCTAGTTCTCATTTTTTGGATATTAAAGAATGTTTTACTGTCCCTAAAGCTAACATTTAAAAAATTCTTGTGCCATAAGACCCATTTTTTAATTTTTTTGTGATGCCCCGGGGCCATCAAAACTACCCCTGTGGGCTTAGAGCACGTGCTCACCCGGAAATGATTGATTGGTTGTTCAAACAACCAGCCCAGTCACACCCTTGGGGCGAGACTGGGCTTAGGAGTGCCACAAGACCCAGCTAATAATATGATGCGATTTCTATGGCTAACTTTCACCATAGGACCGTAAAGCCGACAGTGTCGTATTTTGTGTTTCTTGTACAAAAGAGAAGAGAGAAAAAGTATATTATTTGACTTACCTAACTATCGTTTCGTAGGCGTTCATAAAGTGATCTACGATTTAAACAGATCTACTTACTTAGGATTTTTTTACACGTGTGTCAAATAACAATTAGACAAGTAGTCAAAGTTCTTACTGTAAATAGTCCAAGTTCCTAGAGTGACTGTTACAACCCCGCCGTTATCTAAGCTCGTGTTTGCAAGCTTCACTATCTGGCTCCACACATCTGAAAATATCAAATCTCAAATTAATTACCTAATTAATAGTAATGTGGACTCCTTTGTCAAGAACTAATTTAACGTTAATAGCTAATGTATGTTTGGAATTTCTATGCACAGTGCTGTTAATCTCATAAACGAAAATAAGAAATTCGCTAATTTCCTGGGTCATTAATAAAATATACCTAAGAGTTGTAGAGCATTCATTATTTTTTTAAATAATCAGTGTTTAAATTAATAAACATACAAATAATTTATAAAAGTACGTGTTTTGATGCCATCCAAATACTTATTGCATGACGTCATACTTTCAGTTTTTCATACAAAATACAATTTTAGATCCTTTTAGAAAGTAGCTCATTGTGACCTACCAGGAATGTAGCCTGTTAATTTATTGTCAAGCATCAGCCGGGGATCGAACCCGGGACACATAGGGTACCGTGTCACAATGCTCTACCACTAAGCTACCGACCTCTCGACCGACGCTGTTTTTTCAGTTTTTTATTTTTATTTAGGCTACTATATGGCAATAGTAGCTTCTTGTAACAAAGACAGCAGACCCTTCCAAGATGTAAAATCATAACAATGTAATTTGTTTACCTAGGTACGTAAGTAATCAAACTATTATGCCACGTGGAGCGGCCCTCGTGCCCGATGGCTGGTAGAACAAATTACTTAATACCTACCTAAACGGTATCCAACGAAATTCTGTGAAATTCTTTTTAGGTATTTATTTTCGTGTGGTACCTACACCGAGTCATATAACGACCCGATGAACCCTAGTGTTAGAATTTTTCAACCGCCTTCTACATGTAGCAGGTTTCTAACACTATTTTTAGTTAGGATGTTTTTTTTTTAATATGTAATAGGCCCGCATTGGTCTGCCATCTCACCTAGTGGTAAGTGGAGATGCAGACGAAGATAGTACATGCTTGCCTAGATAATTCCTATTCACTCTTGCCTTAAAAAGGCCCAAGTTATATTGTTCCGGAAAAAGATCCGCCGGCAGGGAATTCCACTCTTTAGCCGTACGCATGATAAAAGTTGAAGCGAAACGCTTAGTGCAGATTAGAGGTATATCTACAACATAAGGGTGGAACCCCAGTCGGCGGCGCCTCGATCCTCGGAGATGGAATGGGGAAGGGGGTATCAGGTCATGGAGTGTTTGAGCACACTCTTCGAAATGGATCCTATAGAATACCGACATGCATGCAACTTTACGACGGTGTTCAAGGCTCTGCAACTTACCCTCAACCAGTGCTTCGTCTGCTATGAGCTTCTTGGCGCGTTTTTCAATGGAGTCTAAGGCGGCCAGTTGGTATTTGGCAGATCCATCCCAAAGGTGGCAGCAATACTCCATGCAAGATCGAACTTGAGCTTGATAGTGTTGTAGAAGCTGTTCTGGTGCAAAGTAGCGCCTAACCTTTGAGAGAATACCAAGCTTTTTTGCTGCAGTCGTGGCCAAAGATTCTATGTAGCGTCCAAAGTTCAGATCTGACGTAAGAGTCATGCCAAGAAGATCAAGGTGGTCAGAAATCGGTATGGATGCATCTCGGAAAGTCGGAGTAAGTGTGTTGCAAGCTGAATCGTATTATTTGCCGTGTAAACAATTTCGGAAGGCACGGAAAAGTCGTCCCCCGCTTACGGCCGGTAGTAGACATGGAACACAAACACATCACGTGCACACACTTTCATCACGCTTTTCTTCATTAGGTACAAGGAAAACAGCGTTTCAACGGCCATAAAAATACGATCGCTCTCGTCACGCCACTTACAACTAGGTACCTATACATAATTAGCGTCACATTGCACAGGAATGGTACCTAACAAAAAACGAATAAAAAAAATTACTTACAAACGGTATCACCAATGAACAAATGAGCGTGTCCAATAATTGGTAGATGACCAGGATACATTGGAGGTTCTCTAGCACCTTTTTTCTTCAGTCTTCGCCATAACCACGTCAGAGTGAAATACGAAAGAACGACGCCCAAAAGTGATAGAGTCACTATCATTGTTCTAGTGATTTAGAAAACGTTTAGGTATTAGCATTCGATGGTTCTCTTTTATTTACCACACGGTAATGTTTTAGATATTGTAATTTTTTCTAGCAAGTGCATTAATATTGTCAAAATTGGGTAAGACAATCCCGCAATGTAAAGTAAAAATTAAGGTAAATATAGCAAGTATAAAAAGTACGTTACACTTTTTAGTTACTTTTTACGAGATCATAAACAAAAGTTAACTGAAGACAACAAAGGCTTGCAAATCACGTAAGCAAATTCCAACTCTATAATTTCGAAAAACGTTATGTCCCCTCGAAACACGCACTACGTTTGCAAGTAGCCAAGAAAAAATAAGCATGTAGGTACCTAGCATGTAAGTATAAGTATTTCTGATCATTGTTGGACACACGCATAGCCTTTGGGTATGACGTTATGAGTATGACAGACTTATGGGAGATTTTATCAGTATATCTTGCCTTGTAGAGAATTATTGTCACATTATTTTTTATGTTCGTTAAGGTATCGTACGCATCCTCCTGGCGGTATTATTCGACAGAGTAATAAAAAATAACTTTTGATTGAATCACAGGGCTCTGATAAATTAATCACATAAAATATGAAAATTATATTTTTACTTCGTAACCGGTGAAATGTTGAGGTCGTGGTCATGGTAGGTACTATAGCCAGCACATCAATTTACCTATTTAAGGGGTAAGTTATACTGGTTTTTCATACAAATCCTTAAGTAAAACTAGCATAACTTGATCCCTTCAATGGATAGCTTGATGTGCTGGCGATATGAAAACACAACATTAAATTTACATATTTATATATTTCATATTCTCTCTTCTCTTTATAACCCATCTTCTCTACCTTATCTTCGTGAGCGGTTTACATTCTCGCGCCCACTGGATAAGCCATGTCGGTCTAACGTAAGGACCTTACTATCTATTCCTCATCATTAGACCGACTTCTACCCGTTTTCCTTCACGGTCCACGCAGCCAGGTTATGGAACTCCCTCCCACACACTGTACGCGATAGTCCCTCTATCAATGTTTTTAAGAAGCGAGTTAAGGAACACTATCTTTCCCTTCCAAATTAACCAGTATTGTAGTATGTATTTTATAATATATATTTATTATTATTTATATCTGTAGTTATATGTAATATATTAGTTATATTTCGTATGTAGTATTGCCTGTTATTATCTGTAAAATATATAAATCATCTTGAAATTCATAGTTATTGTGCACGTCTCATCCGCCTTTCGCCAAATGCCATTTCTCTCCTCAAGGTCTGCTGTAAGAAATTCCTTTTTTAGAGATAAGCAGTGCTTGTTGTGTCCATTTTATTTATGGTTTTGTCCTGTAAAATTTCTTGTGTACAATAAATGGTAAATAAATAAAAAATAAATTTACGCCATTTTTGGTACCACAGTCTATGTATAGACTACCAGAAAAACTTATACAAAGTATAGGACCTATAGTTAGGAGATTAAGAACTACATTTTGGTTTTGTGAATTTGGCCCCAGTTTGGATACGATATTGTAGGCTAAAGTTGTCCGTTAGAGAAATGTTTCCTTGCCTCGGAACGCACGTTAAGCAGTCGTACTCACTTGTTGTCTATGAAAATTTACACGGCGGTCGTTGATCATTTTGTAGGTACCTAGATAGAGATGTCTATGAAATAGGAGGTAAACGGGGTTCATCGGGTCGGTCGGCTACTCGAGTCCCACACGATAGAAGAATATTTTTTTTGTCGAAGTTCAATAAAAACAGCCATAACGATTTTCTCTATGTGAGTTACCGTGTAGGTACCTACATAAAGTGTTACGTCTATGATTGAAAGCAAAATTATCTGCACGAGAGGTTTTAGACATTATTTTTCAAAGGAAATCAATTGAGAAACGCCATCTGTTGTTGAACTAAAATGTACAACAAACGTAAATCACATCACGCCTTTGCTTCTCGCAGGGTAGGCGTCGTTGAAAATACCACACGTTATATTGTGCGAATATGGTGCATCGGTGGTGAGAACGGCTTATAAATTAATACCTAATATTCTGGCTGGCAGTGTACAGAACTAGTTTTGTTGTTCGGTATTTTCAGAAGATATGTAAAAACATAAAAATAAAAGGCTGTTTATCTCGCTTTACATTACCGCGCTTCCTTGAGATTTGTTTTAATAGTACAAAAAATACTATTGTCTATGAATGAAAAGTATTGCCATTTTACAAAGAAAATTAGTTTCTTTTAATTTTTACGCTTTCATGGTGCCATCTCCCTATACTATTAATGAGGAATGAGGAAGCTGAAGCCAGACCTTTTGCAAACACTTTTCAGTTTTTCTCGCAGAACGACTTGCCCCGTCTACTAACATTATATTATCGAAATATTTATTACTATTTTAAGTAGTGCTGCGTGCACCATTATACAAACTTAATGTGAATCGCGAGCCAAAACAAAGCAAGAATTTATTAATATAGTTGTCGGGTAGTATTAATATATATTTTTTCGCCTACTTTGAAAATAACTTATTATAATTTATCCATTTATTAATGGCAACATTAACTTTACCTGTCATTAAGTCAGGCCACCTGTCATTTCTGCACGTCTATCGAGAACGTCATCGTCTGTTTTTAGGGCTAGGAAATATCTAAGAAACGGCGAGAAATATTAACTTTTTCACATTTTCTACGTTTTTTATCACCTAGATAAAATCTTATAATATGTATCTATGACTTTGGCCGGCGTGGCTGCTGGTTTTGCTCGTGAATTCGTCGTGTGAAGTTCGACAGTGTTCTAGTGATTTACAATGGCAAACAATCGGATTCCTTCGGGGCCTAACACGCCCGGGAGCCAGCAAACGCCGACCCAGCAAGGGGTAAAGATATTCATCCAAAGAGACTATTCTGAGGGCACCGCTGTGAAGTTTCAGACAAGGTTTCCACCAGAGCTTGAAGACAGAGTGAGTGAAAGTTTTTTGGTTTTTTACTTATCTAAACCTATAGATAAGGTTCTACGTTCAAATTGATATCTGTATCATTGAATTCCAATTTTGAAATAATGTTTTAACTTTGTAAGTTATGCTATATACATTTGTAACCTATAAAACTCTGGACATGTACAAAACTGTGAGAAAGGTGCAGAAAACACTGTGTTCTTGTCATGGCTAGAAGTACAATCATACCGTCCTCCCTTCCGCTTGTTAGCGATGCTAGAAACTCATGCTTTTGAACTATTTAGTCTAAATCTTGTTGCTTTCATATTTTTTAAAGCCCTATAGAGACAAAGGGCATGAATTTCCACTTGCTAACTTTAGGTAAATGAGTACAGTATTCATTTTAAAAGTTTGTTTGGCCCATGTTTAAAAGCGGACTCACATGGCAGTTACAGGCAATTGAAGTAGTTAGTTTCAAATGTTAATTTATTTTTGGTCAGTGGAGCCCAAGAGTTATCGAGTAGAGACCACATACCAGCAGGCGTAGTGTAAGACGGCCCCCCGCGAGGAGAACAGACAATCAGGTCAAGTCCGCAGGAAAATGCTGGATGTAGACCGCTTCTAATCAGACAAGGAGGAAGTCTATAGGGACGGCCTATGTATAGCAGTGGACGTCCTATAGCTGAAATAATGACTAATTTTTGTTAATAGTTTATCTAACTATATTCCACAGTTCTCAAGGTCGTCTGTCTCTTTACCATTTCAGGTAGACCGGCAGACATTTGAGTATACAATAGAGCGTCTAAACGAACACTTTGAGATGGCGGAGACAGCAGATTGCAGTACATACTGCGAAGGCTGCCTCGCTTGCTTGACTGCGTACTTCATCTATATCTGCACTGAGACACATTATGAGAAGGTAAGTAGTTTCTTCATGGTTTTCTATTGTCTTGTTTCGCTAATGATAATTTTTGCCGGTTGGTTTCATAATTTAGTTGTTAAATTGTAGAGATATGATAAAAAATGTGCCCTATCACATTTGGCACATTATCCATGTGGCACAAATATTGCTTCAATATTTAATATCAGCCTTGTTTTTAAAACTGCCACATTTTAGTTCGATTTTTCAGACAACTAGTAAGATAAAAGACCTCAACCTTAACTAGGCATATACACACATAATCACACAATTAGTTTACAGTGATTACCACAATTCAAATACAATAATAAAACAACCCTAAATATCTGCGTTTCCTTGTTACTTTGGTTACATTTATTTTTTTTTCCTTCCAGCACCTTAGAAAAGTATCCAAATTCATTGCAACACAAAACGAAAGGGTCTACAACCCTCGAGGGATCCACATAACGGACCCCATACTCCGAGGTCTCCGTGTGATAGAGATCACCATTGTAGACCTGCCCAACTGTCAGAGCCCCACGGGCAACTCCACAAACTCCCAAATCCGGCACACTTGACCACCGCAGGAAAATCGGGAGTTCTTCATGTAACAATCACGGTACTGGTTTTAGACCAGACCTTTTTATATTTGATGGTGCAAACTTAGTCTTGTAGATGTCTCTAGAACTGTGTTTGATGCTTTTGCAAAGTATTGTGAAATGTAAGAGATTTGTTTTTTATAAAATTTCTCTACGCTGGTATTTTTAAATTTCTTAAAAGCAGCAGTAAAATACTTAGTACAGTTAAACTCAGGCTGGGTAGAACAGTTTTCTTTATTTCCGTTGGTCACCACCATATTGGCCTCTGGGGTGGTCACTGTTTCCTATGGTCACCCCGTGACCATTAGGTATAGTTGGCCACCCCATCCCAGATATTTCTCCATATTTCAACCTATATAATCTTTAGGGAAACTTGTTCAATCAAAAGGACTGGTTTACGCCAAAAAATATTCACAGATGATTTTTTACGAGTGTATTAAAATCCGAATAAAAACAGCATGTTGGACAAAGTACTGCTGATATTACCAAAACTTTTATAAAAATATTGTATCTTTATCTATAAGATTGATAGTGCTAGAGATATTTATAAGACTTAGATTCTTATACAGTATAGAAAAATAATATAATATATAACACATGGATTGGTAAAAATAAGGAAGCATTTATATAATTACAGGTTATGATAATATTTTAGTGTGTTCTTGATAATCAGGATCTCATTTTGCAGGTATGTGTGTATTATACTTTCTTTAAATTAGATTCTGATTAATTATTCAAAATACTGTACATATTTGTTTATGTAAATTATTTTTTTAGATTTCGTAATTTTAATAGGTTTATAATTACTAATTAGCTGGTGACATATAAATGTATAATTTCACAAATATCTTGGGTAGTAATGAACGAGTATGGTATAAAACATATGATTTAGATATGGTATGCATTTATTTTATTCAAGCATGCATGTCATTTACGTACCTATTCAGTTGTGTAAATCTATACACAGGCCTTGGCTTGAGTTTGTTTGGTAGGAGGTTTAAAAACACTGATAATAGAGTTTTGTATCTCAGGTAAAAGAAGTATGTGGTAGCCCTACTTCAATGGCCACACATTTCATGCTGAACTTGGTCCTCCCCCAATTCGGGGTGTGATTTCCATACTCGCCATGCTTGACTAGCGGATTGGCGAGCGCAGTGTAAGGCTGGTTTCAGAGCGGCGCGTCTCAGCAGCGCTGCTCGGGCGCGCGTCTGGGCAGCGAGCGCGTTCGCTGTGAAACGACATTCAGACGCGCGCGCTTCGTTGTGGTGTACGGTCGAGTGCAGAGAATCATTATACCAGCAAACGTAATCACTATATTAGCTATATACGTTACATGGAAAAGAGTGCAACAACGACGTCTAAAAAGATTGCAAGTCGACGCTACTGGCAATCGAAGGAGATCCGACCGCGGCGCGGCGGAGACGCGGCCCAAGACGCGTCACTATGAAACGCTACATACAATCTAGTGTAATGCGAGGCGCGCGCGGCTGGGCAGCGCTGCCGAGACGCGTCGCTCTGAAACCAGCCTAAGATGTTGCGTTCACAGTAAACGCTGCTGCCCATTCCCTTAGTCGCTTTCTACGACACTCACCGATAGAATTGGGGTGATCACTGCAAACTAACCTTCTAGCAAATATTTTATTCTTTGTGTACTTACAGTCTTTCTTATAAAGTCGACTTCCAATTTATTAGTTAAATAATTTGTATGTAATTAGAATAGATATTTATATAGTTTTTTTCTTTAATTTCTGAGTGGTACATTCTGTGTAAAATTGTGTTAAAATTCTTGACTTCATATTTGTAGAAAATTGATAATTTGTAGGTGGTTGGTGTTTTTCGGTAAAAACTGTGTGATTTGCAAATTGTAAATTATTTCTTTAACAAAATACTAGCTGTTACACTGCCAATGGTGTAAGTAAAGTATGTGGAAATAATTATATACATATATACAGGGTTATTTTTTTAGTCAGTACACACACTTTGTAGGATGTTTCTACTTAAGATTCTGAACAACTTTTACTAAGGGGCCAGAAGGCCACAAAAAAAATTGGGTGTCACATAGAAAAATTCATACCTAATCGGCAAAAATGTATAGAACTCGCATTTTTTTGGCGGTTTCGCAGGTCGCTCCATAGTAATCGATGTTGAGAATCATGAGTAGAAACACTATAAAGTGTGTACGTACTGGCTAAAAAATAATCCTGTAATTATTTTAGTATTTTGATTGAATCATTGTATCTAATTTGTGTATGAAATAAATTATGTATTATTGTTACTATAATTATTACCTTAGATGTAACTTTCTTGTAAGACAAGTGTCTTAAGGGGTCCTATTCTTAATTTAGAAATGTTCAAAAATACGATGTCTTTAAAAATAAATTGGTCATTAAACTTACTTATTTTCTTCTTATTTGGCTGTTAAAAAATATTTTTTTTTTTTTGCAGAATGTGTAAAGACTTTTGTGTATAATTACATAAAATAGGACCACTTTTGATTAAAGGTATAAAATGATAAAAGCACAGATTGATTTAAATTGATATTAGATATACCTACATATAAAAATCCTTTAAATATCATAGCGTTATATGTTAGAATAAGTTATAGATTTATTGTAAAATTTATTATGACTCCTATTAAAATATTTAATGATATTTATGTTTTTGTTTTCTAGCATTAAGTAACTATCTGTGGAGCGGGGATTAGGGAAACAAGTAAACACATCGAGTGCTGACAAATGAATGCTCTTTATTCAATATTAACTTAAACTATATAACAATGCATATTAGCAACGTAGTCATTATTATTAGATATACGTATTAGGAGCTTACCCCTTACATCTCCCACGGAGGAAAGAAAAAAAAAAATTGTACGTTAGTCTACATTTTTTTTTATTATATCGGTGCATTGTATAACTTAGTTCTATTCTTATGTACTAATACGGATTTTCCGTTAATTTCTATTTCTACATTAGGTGAAAGATCTTTCAGTACTTTATATGGGCCCAAGTATACACTATCTAACTTATTACCTAATTCATTCTTCACTAAAATTAAATCATCTGTACTATAAGTAACAGGGTTATTTGTTTCGTCATATTTCTGTTTTCTTTTTATTTTAGATTTTATCAAGTTATCTCTAGCTTCTTTTTGGGACAATTGAAGTCTATACTTCAATTCCTTGGGATAGCTCTCATGATTATACAAGGGTTCCACTATATTATTTCTTAAATTACTAGGAAGAGAACATTTTCTACCATATACGAGTTCAAATGGAGTGAATTTAGTTTCAGTATGAACTGAGGTGTTCAATGAAAAACTCCAAAACGGTAACCACGAACTCCAAGACTCGGGATGTTGTTCAGCTTGCATACGTAAGAAAGCAGTCAAATGCTTATGAGTATTCTCCAAAGCCCCTATGCTCTGCTGATGGTAGGCAGTAGAGTTGAGCTGTTCTATACCAAGTAATTTACTTACCTCTTTGAAGGTTGCTGAAAGGAACTCCGTACCCCTGTCCGTAGCGATGCGTTGTGGTACGCCATATCTAAGAATGAAATTATTTACTAGAGATTGAGCTACCTCTTCACTTTTCTTTAAAAACAATGAGTAGGCTTCCACATATTTTGTCAATTCGCATTGAATTGTAAGAATGTAGGAGTAGTTATTATTGTCAGTATCTAAAGGTCCAACAAGGTCCAAAAATATTTTTTCGAATGCATAAGTTGCGGTGGTGCT
Organism: Keiferia lycopersicella; assembly: GCA_029255805.1. Classification (NCBI taxonomy): domain Eukaryota; kingdom Metazoa; phylum Arthropoda; class Insecta; order Lepidoptera; family Gelechiidae; genus Keiferia; species Keiferia lycopersicella. Next base: position 5,245,063 of record JARACZ010000028.1, read on the forward strand.
AATAATCTCTTTAATTGGAATAGAATACTTATGCTTCTGACATTTATCACATGATTTTACATAATTTCTAATCTCTTTTTCCATACTAGGCCAAAAATAATATTTTTTCACGTTATTATACATCCTTCTCATGCCCGCGTGGCCACTTGTGGGCAAAAGATGGAAGTCGTTAAGAATAACTTTTCTCTGGTCTTTATCTTCAACTCTGATAACATCTTTCAAACTGCAAAGTCTTAAGTTTTTACTGTAGCTTGGTTTCTTAAATTCATGCATTAGTTTCTCTAAAAATATATTATTATTTTTATTTTTCAGTACATAAATTACGTCGACGTTTATTTTACTACAAAAATCATCTAGCTTTTCACAAATTCGTCTGGCGATAATTGCGATGAAGAATCTAGAAATTTAATGCATATAGTTTTATTTTTCGAATCATAGAGAAATATTTTATTTTCCAAGTCTGCTAACCTTTGTTTTCTTTTTCTTGCTAACTCTTGTGTTGTGATAAATTTTAACTCTACAGACTCCTTTTGAAGCTTACTATGTGTTTCCACGATTTTCGGTTGATCAGGCCAATCATCTTGGGAAACAATAGTCTGCTCAGAAGTAGTCCTAGTTAAAGATTTTTTAAATTGAGCTCTCGTAGTAACGTATATAGACTCATGCATCTCTTTTAGTTCATTACTCGTTACTATAACTCTAGATAATGCATCAGCTGGTGCGTTATCTGATCCCCTTACGTACTCTACACTAAAGTCATATTCTTCGAGTGTAAGTCGGAACTTGAGTAGGCGGCTCGATGGATCGCGCATACCAAATAGATATATAAGTGGCTTATGGTCCGTACGTATAGTGAATGTACGCCCATACAAATACGGTCTGAAATTTTTTACGGACCAGACTATTGCGAGAAGTTCTTTTTCAATTGTCGGGTAATTCTTTTCAGCGCGATTTAAGGTCCTACTCGCAAAAGCTACTGGTCTGTTGTCGGCATTGCTCAAAATTGCTCCTAGGGCATACCCTGAAGAATCTGTTTGAAGTATGAAACGATTATTGTCTGACAAATCGGGATATTGTAAAACGGGTGGGGTCATCATTTTTTGTTTGAGAAGTTCAAAAGATTGTTGGCATTTTTCATCCCATACAAAAGGTACATTTTTACGTGAAAGTTGATTCAATGGTAGTGCGATTTCTGCGAAATTTGGAATAAATTTTCGATAGTAATTTGTAAATGCCACGAACCTTTTTACTTCATCGGAATTTGTCGGTGCAGGATAGTTTCTAAGCGCGGCGATTTTATCGGGATCAGGTAACACACCATCACTAGATACGACGTGACCTAGGTATAATATTTCTTTCTTTAGGAATTCGCACTTATCTGGATTTAACCTTAAATTCACTTTTCGTAACCGTTTAAAAACATCTATTAAATTTTTGTTATGGTCATCCAAATTTTTACCAAACACTATCAAATCATCCAAATATACTAAACACTTGTCATACGTTAATCCAGACATTGCGATATTCATCATCCTCGAAAATGAGTTGGGACTAGTTTTAAGACCCATGGGCATTCGGGTCATTTGATATTGCCCAGAAGAAAAAGCCGTGTACTTCCTACTGTCTACATCAAGGTCGCATTGATAATATCCGTTTGCCAAGTCTAAATGAGTGAAATAAATACAGCCTGATAATGAATCTATGATCTCAGTTATATTAGGAAGTGGGAATTTGTCGTCCTGTATGCAGTTGTTTAGTTTTCTGTAATCTATTACTACACGCCATTTTTTCTCACTATTTTCATCTGATTTTTTGGGTACTATTAGAAGCGGACTGGACCATTCACTTGAACATTTTTCTATAATTCCTTCTTCTAACATTTTATCTAACTGTCCTTGAATTATTTTTTTCTGTGAATGTGGCAATCTATATGGTTTTGTATAGATTGGGCTGGTATTAGGTTTCAGTGATATAGAGTGTTTATAAATATTAGTGGTAGTTAATTTATCACCCGGTAAATAGAAAATATCAGAAAACTTGGCGCATAGGTTTTCAATAGAAATCTGCTCTTCCTTATATAACTTTCCTAATTTTAAATGGGAAAATAATGTTTTGACTCGATCCGCATTTAATGAATTGTATTTTTCAAAAGATAACAAGTCGTAATCGCTTGCCTTGTGTAAATCAAGCTTGATGCTCTCGATATCTACCTGTTTTTCGGTGGTGTTTAATAATCTTATTGGGATCTTACCATTAATGGGATAAACAATTGAACTAGCTAAAAATACACCATCCTGTAGTTCCGAGGAACATACTATGCAATCTTCCTGATAGTCAGTATTAATAAAATGTATAGATTCAGTTCTTGGAGGGAGGGAAAAGTAAACTCGTTTAAGTTTAATAGGTAAAGAAATTCTCTCACTATTGTCAATTTTTAACGACAAATCCTCTTTTTCAAAATTAATCAAACATTTATAATTTAAAAGAAAATCTCGGCCCAAAATTCCATCATTTTCACACGGTAAATCGTCAAAGATATGAAACTTGTGAACAAATGTGTTGATAACGATAAGTAAGCATAAATCCAATAGCTTGTGTTTTTCCACCTAATCCATTCACAGTAAGTTGTTCTTCATAAAATGGAATATCGAGTTCTAAAAGGTTCCGCAACTTTATTGCGCATATTGTCGCTCCGGTGTCAACTAACAACGATTGTTGTGTACCGCTTACATTGAAACTTACAGATATATCGCTATTGGTAGCTAAAATATAGTCGTTATTATTGACGAAAAAACTGGTTTGGCGTTACTTTGTCATCTGACTGATTTGAAGTCTCTCCTTCATTCATAAAAATACGCGGGAATGTGTTGCGGTATCCATTGTTTCCACGAAAATTATAAGAGGACCTACCTCGGTTGGTTCGGATGTTCGGTACTCGGTAGCCACCCCTGCCAGAACCTCGCGGCGCAGAGTTGTTGTGAGCGCGCCACTGGTACTGCTGCTGCTGCGGTGGTGCCCTTTGACCTTGGGAGGGATGCGATGATACTCTGTAAGAGGCACCTCGACCTCGTGCATAGCCTCTGCTGAAACTATTATTTTTGCGATTATTAAAAGCTAATATGTCGCCAGATGTACTTCCTGAAGACGTCTCCTCATCCTTTGCTCCTTGCACAGCATCATTCAGCGAATCATAATCGCGAGCTGCAATAATTGTGCTGATCCGACGATTGCGCAATCCATCAGCAAATCTTTTAATAGCTTGTTTTTCGTTTAATGTTTTCAAAATTTTGAATGTGGCTGCATCGCCATCTGACTGCGCAATAACTCTCGCCCAAAGTCATCAATCGACAATTCCCCTTGCCTAAGCATTTGCATTTTATTTTGGATAGCAGTGGCTGATTTCTTAGGTAGCAAGTGCTTTCGCATGTCCTTCAAAAGGTCTTCAACAGTCGCGTAAGATGGATTTAACTTCATCTTAGCCATTTGAGTAATTCTGTTCTTTAAAACAAAAGTGATAAGGTTTTGTTTTGCATCAGCCTTTAACGTTGATTCATAGTAATCTACAGAATCTATAAGTTGTTTTATGACGACTTCATTTTCGGTCATCATCGGAATCAAAGAAAGCGCGACTTTTAAGTCAAAGTCAGCCATTGTGGAGCTTTTCTCACCACTATCTTCACTATTTGACCTCGTATATGTCTTACTACAAATCTCCTCTATTTGATTAAACAGTAAAGATATATCACGACACAAACTTTGTACTTCTATTAAATTCTGACCTACTATCTCCTTTTTCTCTAAAAGTTCATTTATTTCTGAACTAACTTGAATATAATCAGCAAATAGCAAAGAAGCCTCTTCTAATTTTAATCTAAGTAACTCTGGGGTTCTGTTTTCATATCTAAGTTGCGTTATTTTTCTCTTTTTAGTTTTTAACTTATAATAAAGTTCAGAAAGCTTACTTGTCATATCATATTACTTTATTAATTGCCTTTTACTGTAAGAACCTTATTAAAAATACTTATAACTACGTACGTACGTTTATTACCTTATTTATTATCTAAGACCGAAAATTTTATTTATTACGCTCACCGCACTTCATATCTACTTTTAGATTCGCACACTCACTGTAGGTATCACACGCGATGTAGTACGTATGTATGTCCCTGTGCGATTATGTTGGACTGACAATGTCTGTGTGACGTCGATGAACTTACGAACTCGCAGATTGACCGGCACCTCCAGACCCACCTAGATTGGTAGATTCACATCTGTGGCAGCGCGAAGTACGGTTGAAAGAGCGGCGAAGGTTGTAGCGAACGATAATGTCTCTTGACCAGTTCTCATGGCACTTCTTGTACAGCTTGTAGCAGAGAAACAGAAATCCAATAGCCATAAGTGTACACATCACCATCATGACAATGCTTATGGCAGACAAATGGTATGGTTCAATTTTCTTTACACCTTGTACAATTGAAATAAAAATATGTACGTATATGTCACAAGAACAAAGCAAAATTCAGTATGGCGGAATATTAAAGTAGGCTTCAAGGTAGGTATACCTCTGTAGAGCCTAATACTATTATTTATTGTGTGGTAAAGGTCAAACAAAACTTGCACTAAAGAGGGCGGCTGGTAGCGACTGGATGACGAAAACGGGAAATTTCTGTTTCGCTCTTCCTAGAAAATATTTAATAGTATATTATAGTAATATGCCGTGTGATGCCTGCTTAGAATAGCATCACCCCACATTCTTCCCGTGGGTGTCATAAGAGGCGACTAAGGGACTCAAGAGTATTACTGTATTACAATTTTTAGGCGACAGGCTGACAACCTGTCACTAAAATGATACACATGTTTTCTGAAACAACCTTGGAAAACAATCCTCAAAAATGTCAGACGTGGCGATAGCGACCGTATTCTTACGGCTTTTAACGCTTTGCCTACCCCGCAAGGGATAAAGGCGTGATATATGTTTTTGTAGTAAATCAAGGACAATGAGAATTCAAACTATCAACATCAGAGGATCCAACAGAACCCTGAATGTGTTTTTTTATCCATTGATTTAAATTTAAACGTTGCATGTCTGTATACCAGAAAACCACGCTTGGATTAATAAGGAGAAGAAAGTTCTTTTGGATCCATCAATGGATCTAAGTGGACGAAGGGGATCATACGATCGGGACGTAAGTATGACCGTTCGAATAGGTCATATTTGACAACTGTCAAAGTAATGTTTTTGCTATGACATAAGGTCTATTCTGCTTTATTGACATGACCTGTAATAAGTGTTTTATAGTTGTCAAAAAGCCTATTCGAACGGCCATACTTTGGTGAATTTTAATTATAGAGCATTCAAACTAAATGGACCAAATTGAAATGGCACGCAGTTCCTCTAATTATATTGTGGTTGCGTTTGTTTGCGGACCTCTAACAATGGAGCTTTGTTCGTCCACTAGTGTTGTTTTAACCGGGACACTTGATTGCACAAACAATGTTGATTGGAATTCAATTCAATTTTGTTTTTGTTTGTTTGTGTGTAGGTAAATTTGAATGAAAAATAAAGCAATATTTTAACTATCAGGGTAAATAATCCACCAATCACAACACGAACATACTTTCAAGTATATTACTTTGCTATAGGTACAGTTGCAGACCTTTTATCGCACGAGTGCGGTTTGTCATACAATTATGTGTGTTATCTCTCTCTTTTCGTTTTGGACACCGAGTCATCCAACGAAATGAGAGAGATAACACATATAAGTAGGTATGACAAACCCGCACTCGTGAGATAAAAGGTCTGTACCAAATTCATCTTGTGTTGTGAACTACGACGCCTGAAGCGTTTGGAATAGGAGCCTGTGTTTAGTTTGCTACGCGCTTCGAAACGTCTACAGCGTAGCAAACAGCTACGACGTTCAAGTAGGTTTGTATGTTTAGTACCTAGTGAGATGATCATTGGATTTCGAAAAATTTTACTCTATACTTTCTTTCTCCTCTAACCAAAGGTCGTATGGAAGAGATCGCTTTTAGCGATAAGGCCGCTGTTGCGCATGTTAGCTGCAATTTTTTTCTTGTTTGTGTTATTTTTGTGCAGTATAAGTGTTTTGACTTACGAGCACTTAGCACGAGTTGTAAAATAAATTTGTTTTTCAAATCGGTCGAGGCACAATTGTTTAAAAGTTTACCTACCAAAACTTGTTTATAAAAGACTTTTCGTTACTCTTAGCAAATTGGAGCATCTATTGAAACTGTATAACTTTGGAAGTTTGGTGTTGGTACGATCCGGTTTGCCATAATCCCAGTTCGTCAAACTTTATACCTAGTTATAAGAAATATTCTATAGGCTTTACCGCAAAAAACTGCAATTGTCATAAATTTTTTTAATTTTTTTGTAATTACTTACTAACATTGGCCGTCTTAACTTTGTACTTACTAACCTTTTTTTTATTGAAGAGTCCTCATACTAGCCATTTTTGCCGGCGATTTCTCGGCGGAGCCTAAAAGCGGAGGCTCGCTGCGATTTTTTTACCGCTGCGTGTTAATCACGCTCCACCGCCGGCGCGCGATGAGTATAGAAACCCTCCCAGTTTAGGGGACTGTATTTGTCAGCAGTGGACTGTATTTGTCATACTCACCATGCCTCTTTTCGTGTGGGACACCGAGTCGTTCAACGACCCGATGAACCCTATTGACAGAATATTTCAACCGCCTTCTCCAAGTAGCAGGTTTCTGACTTGTTTGTGTATAGACAGCAACCGGGACCTACGGCTTAACATGCCATCCGAAATGCGGAACCATTTTACTTACGAACAATCGGGTGGTTTAGCCCGAAATGTCCTAATCAGACTGAGAATAAATTCACAAAGTGATAAATACCAACTTTGTGAGTAACCCACCGAGAATCGAATCCGGAACCTTCTGTGTCAAAGGCAGTCGCACTACCACTGCGCCCCATTGTTCGTCATAATGTGGCAGGCAGATTGACGAGATTAGATCGAGACTCATTTATAGTGTGACGTATCGGGTCTGTGACGAACTGGACCAAACTCTCCGTGTTTTCCGGTGGAATTTGCGTCAGTCTCCTCGGGTGACAATTTGGGGCAACTTTGTGAAGTCTCCTTCGTCTTGGCTCTCCTGTGTCGTCGGTTAATTTTTGCTGGCAGGCGAACTTGATATCTTAGTTGAAGATATTTTTCACCTTTCACCAAAGGACACCTACGTATTAATACATTTTCAAACCAGACGGGATAAAGGCGTGATTATATGTGTGTGTGTGTGCGTGTGCGTGTACAATCGGTAGTTTAGTTTGCTAAAAAGCAATGAAGGGCAACGTTTATGTTTGGCTAAGCAAATAAGCGTTTCAAAGTTGTGTTGTATTCACGTTAGTCAGTGCGAGTGCAGGTTATTAGAGGCTGCGAAATAAGAAGAATAGAAGCGAGTTTTATTTTTTTGCTCGAGGGTTTCATGTGTATTGCAATTTTAGGCGACAGGCTCTCTCTCTTTTCGTGTGGGATACCGAGTCGTTCAACGACCCGATGAACCCTAGTGTCAGAATTTTTCAACCGCCTTCTACAAGTAGCAGGCTTCTGACATGGTTGTGTAACGACCGCCGTCTAAGTGATCATAGACAGCAACCGGGACCTACGGCTTAACGTGCTATCCGAAACACGGAACCATCTTACTTACGGACAATCGGGTGGTTCAGCCCGCAATGTCCTAACCAGACTGGGAACAAATTCACAAAGTGATAAATATTAACTTTGTGAGTGACCCACCGAGAATCGAACCCGGGACCTTCTGCGTCAAAGGCAGTCGCACTTCCACTGCGCCACATCGGTCGTCAACAGGGGTCGGCGACAGGCTGACAACCTGTCACTATAGGATTACACGACTTATCTGAAACGACCCTCAAACATTTGTCAGATGTGACGATCACGAGTCACGACCGTAATATTACAGTCGTTAACGCTCTGCCTACCATAAAGGCGTGATTTTTGTGTATGTGTTTATTTTTTTGCAAGTGAACTGCGAGTAAATTTCAACCCCATATATTTTAATAATCACTCACACTTGCACTTATTAAAGTGGATACAAGCCTTTACGCAAGAGAATTTAAATTCAATACAAAAAACTTCAGAATTTGTTTTGTTGCTGAGTTACAAAAAAAAATATAAAAATGCAGTGATTAGATTCGCTATCACGTGCTACACCTACGATATCATAAAGCCTGATGAGGGCTCGTTTCCGGAACCTCCGGGGCAGGCTTCCTTCCGGTCCCGGCGCAATGAAGGGGTTTGTACTGCACCGCACCCCGCATTTTGCATTTCCCCGCGGATTTGACCAGGGCCCCAAGTCTACTATTTTTTGTCATTGTAACGCAATCGAAACTCAACTGTCATTACATTGCCATTGTGATTTTCTATACTTTAAACTGATAACAGAACCTTCAGGGGTGTAATGACCAAGATGTTAAAATTACGATAGTGCTAAAATTACCTTAGTGCAAAAATGACCATAATTGCATCATGTCTGTCTAAAAATTATAAAATTCCCAAGATAATACTACGAACTATTCAAAACATGCAACTGAGATCCAATCGACATCCAACTGAAACGATTTTAGTTTAGCAGACTTAGGGCCCTGATCGTCTGTCCATCTCGCGGGGCCGTCCTACACTACGCCTGCCGGTACGTGGTCTCAACTGGCTCTTCTGTTCCACCGGTTATCACTGATTGAGTAATAGATACCATCAATATATTAGAGGTACAATATTCTCCCATTTGCACCATTATTTATCCATACTATCCATACTAATATTATAAATTCGAAAGTAACTCTGTCTGTCTGCTACGCTTTCACGGCCAAACCACTAAACCGATCATCATGAAATTTCACACAGAGATTAGTAAGATACCGAGAACGGACATAGGCTACTTTTTTTCACCACTCGAGGGTCTGAAGTACCTTCAGTAGACCACCAGGTACACCACCAGGAGCCCGCCTAAACTATAGGAGATACAGACATGGCACCAAGCAAAAAATGTTTAACTTGATGGGTAGCTTCTGGTGGCATATAGACTTTGAAGGTTTGGAGTACCTGATGTAGACCACCAGGTGCACAACCAGGAGCCCACCTAAACTATACGAGATAAACATATGGCACGAAAACAAAAGTTGTTCTGCTTGATGGGTAGTTTCTGCTGGCATATAGACTTCGAAGGTTTGGTGTTCCTTACACAGTCCACAAGGAGCACTAATAGGGGTCCAGATTAGCATGTATAATTTAGGACGTTAATGAAGGAAACAAGGTTATTTTATCATCTAAAATAAAGTCAGCGAAACGAAGTCGCGGGTACCAGCTAGTGGTACTATAATACTCCCACTTGAACCATTAGACTTACAATTTGTTGGAGAAAAAATGTTCGTATTTGTTTTCGTCGCCGGGTACTCGTTACACCACCCACGTTCACCTATGCCCTTTGTTATGCCATTATCATTCACGGTCATGATGTTTTGAACCCTTTAAAACAAAATTACCTTTACTCTTTGTAATGGTACTTAATATACTTATTCAAAATAATATTATATTATGTTGATTTTTCAAAGTCTCTAGAGTCCGTATTTATAAATCGCACTCAAATCTGAGATCGATCTCAAGAGCGATTTAGACAAATGTCAGTCAAAACTAATTGCATCTCAAAGATACCTATCTCAAAGACGCACTCAAGATCGATCTCAGAGTTGAAAGCGGTTTATAAATACGGGCCTTGGTTTGCAACGAGCACTACTATTGGAAATATTCAGAGGTTATGCGTGTAGTGTGGACAAGCAGTGGTGGACACGGCGATCGTTGGGCGAGAAATAAATAGGCAGGCGGTTAAGTATTTCAAACTGTCTATTGATCACAATAGCTGGTGAAATACAATATGATCATTCTTTTGATTTGAATTAATATAACATTTAACACTGAGACGAGACAAGACACACACGAACGATGACAGCAGAGGAAGGAAGTGTCAAAAAAGAATGTTGCCATAAGCAATTATATTTTTAAAAAGTTACATATTATTGAGGACCATACACACTAACATTACCATGTTAACAACTACAACATAGTAATTTTTAGAGAACATGTCCAAAATTATGAAACCTAGGTTCAGATCGGATCGTTGGTCGACTTGGTGTCCCGACCATGTCCCGACGATAATAAAAAACCTAAGTATAGAAAAAAATACGTAAAAAGAAGATGATATACCTTACCTACCTGTAGGTACTTTTATAGTTACATACCTACCTATCTACTTCATGTTATTGACAACCCATTACGGCATTCCAAATCGATTCAACCCTTCTTCAAACTCGATTCCGATCGACACTAAGCTGTCACTCCCATTCAAGGAGAGTGCTGACCCAACTACCCTCATTTGAATTAGGCAACAGTCAACTCTCTCAGAAAACGATTTCCCAAGCCATCAAGTCCGTCTTTAAGTCTTATTTACAAATCTTTTTAGGTTTGATTTCTGAACTATTTCTTTTTGTTTGAAATGTCGTACTACCGTACTGTCGTAGTAGAACAACTGGGCCAAAAAGTCCCGTTTGTTCCATCATGGAACAGATGGGAACGGGCGTATTCTACTCAGTGCTGTGGTAACCCATGTTTTTTCCGGTGTTATGCCGGGTCCGGTTGTCACGAGAAAGGAAATTACAAAAAAAAAAACATACAAAAAATATATAGCGCACGACACCGCATATAAACATTACGTGGTTGTCATTTGTTTGGTGGCGGATGCGAACTGCAATATCCTCTGGTAAGAATACGATTCGCCTAAAGTGTTTTGAGATATACCTAGATAAAATGTACTTCACTGTTAGCAACATTAAGTAGGTACACTCGGTGTACGTCAGTTTTGAAGGTTTTGATTTTCCTGTGATAGTTACCAACAATCCGGATGAATATAATTATGCACGCTCAGTAAATGTTACTGCATCTAGAAAAGTAATATGTATTGCCGAAAAACGCAACATTCTCAAAAAATCGCAACCATAAAATTTTAGTCAGAGTTCGACACAAATGCAAGCATTCCATTCTATTCCAGCAGTATTTTCTTATGACGTTGTCACATTCAACTTTCGTCAGTGAGCCGACTTTACAGACAACCGATTTCTTTCTCCGTTTTCCGGCATTGAAAACGTCTCCAATTTCATGCAATTCCTTTGAAACACGATGTATAAAACACGGGCCTTCAACTACAAGCTACCCTGCTATACTAGTACTACATAGTACTAGTAAGTAGTATCATCCCTGCATCAGTAGTACGCTGGCGCTATCTCACGCCCCTAATCCGTTTTTAACGATCTCGAGTCAGATCTGAGGCCATCTTAAGAGCTTTATAATATCGTTAAAGTTGTAACGTTAATCTTGAGGCAGGCTTAGATATCTGATCTTCTTGAAGTTGGGTTATGAAGGTTAAAGGTATAAGTTTTAGTACTAGTTTGGGAAAACTTAGGTACTGCTCAATAGCAGCATTTTTTAGCCTCCCAAAAAATTTTAAACGAACTGGCCTGACCTGACATTTTGCCGTTTTGTCAGTGTTTCTTAGTTTCGAAGGACACGTTAAGCCGGTGGTCCCAGTTCACTTTGTTAGTTATTTATTTTTTAAACATAAGTAAGTACGTAGCTAATTTTATAGGATATAAATATTTTAGAAGGTCTACGTCCAGCAGTGGACTGCTAATGTGATGATGTGTTACGATATAATAGCTAATTTATTCTTCAAATAAATTTTATCTGAGAGCCACCATGAAAGAGAACAGACAACTAATTGCAGTATGAATGAAACATTGGTTCTTTCTGATCAGAAACAGTGGGAGGCTGGCGATGCCATAGACTAACGGAAAAGTTAACAGAAGGGACAAGCGAGTATTTTAGCTGTTAGAGAAGGGAAGAGACAACTAACTAATTGCAGTATGAATGAAACATTGGTTCTTTCTGATCAGAAACAGTGGGAGGCTGGTGATGCCATAGACTAACGGAAGAATTGGCAGAAGGGACAAACGAGTATTTTAGCTGTTAGAGAAGAGAAAAGACAACTAATTGCAGTATGAATGAAACATTGGTTCTTTCTGATCAGAAACAGTGGGAGGCTGGTGATGCCATAGACTAACGGAAGAGTTTGCAGAAGGGACAAACTTGTGTTTTTGCTGTTAGAGAAGAGAAGTGACAACTGATTTCAGTATAACTGAAGCATTGGCTCTTTCTGATCAAAAACAGTGGCAGGCTGGTGATGCCATAGACTAACGGAAGAGTTTGCAGAAGGGACAGACGGGTGTTTTTGCTGTTACTCAACAATATCATAAACATAAAATAAATAAAATATACTTTATTGGATAAAAACATAAAGTAGAAGAAAATAGATTTCGGATACGGATAGAGGTAGTGTTTAAATATACAGGTATAAACGCATATATTCACTTAGACAAGTATATATAAATACATATAACTATCCTACCACATGTATGGTTTGGTTTACTATATCCAGTGAACTACTGATATTGGTATCACTTTCCAATTGTATAGTAAACAAATTTTAATGCCTACTGTTTGAAACAAGGAAGTTATAATAGGAAGGAAGTTGTAAATAGGTACTATTTGTATATTTCAGGAAAAATCTGGGATTATCTGTGCGTCGCCATTTTGTTTTTAATCATTGGGAAAACCTGGAGATAGGACAAAAAATGATGTGTGGTGTGGTGAGTATAATATCTATGACTTTGACATACAAATATGAATGAAAATAACGCTAGAACACAATATCAATTTAACCTACGGTTTGATGATAAATTATGCAAAGAAGATAGTACTAGCGTAAAGTGTCAATATGATAAAACTTACATACACGATAAAAATACATTCATGCATACTTATCACGCCCGTATGCCTTGAAAGGTAAGCAGAGTAAAGAGTGCCGATTTAGAATAAAACGTGTAAGTAGGAATCACTATAGTTACAGGTTATTAGCTTTGTGCCTAAAATTGTTACATATATGAATGAAACCTTTGAATCCCTCAGTTGCCATTTAAGACACGCGCGGGAGAGAAATGGAGTGATGCTATTCTAAGTCAGCGTCACGCGGTCACCTAATCACCTACTTCATAAAATTCAAATACGCATAATCAAATACAAAGTAATGCTTCTGTATTAAAACATCAAACAATCAGTTCTATAATCTCATTGAAGTAGGTAAGTGTTTGTTCGCTTTATCACTCACGCTTTTACCATACATACCTAACCTATATCTACCTATAGGTGCAACGTGTTTCGGAGATAATGCAATAATTTGGACACGTTGAATTATCAGCATGGTTACCCATGCTGATAATTCGACCTCTCTTACAAAATTCCCGATCAGCTCTCTTTCTTTTTTCGTAAAGAACACTGAGCAGTCCAACGACCCGACGAACCCTGGTGTCAGAGTGTTTCAACCACCTGCTACATGTAGCAGCCCTAGGCCCTTAGTCAGCTAAATAAAAATCGTTCCAGTTGGCTGTCGATTGCATCTGTTGGATCATTTTAGTATCTTGGTAGTCTGCTAACATTTTGAAGTATAGAAAATCAAAATGGCAATGGCAACGGAATAACAGTCGAGTGTCGATGGCGTTACAAAGGCTACAAAATAGCAAACTTGAAGCCCTAATATGGTTAAGTAACGGTCACCCTCTATGTGTTCATAGACAGCAACTGGGACCTACTAGTTAACGTGCCTTCCAAACCACGGAATGATCTTTCTTACAGTCTATCAGGTGGTTCAGCCTGCGATGTCCTAACCAGTCTAGGAACAAATTCAAAAAGAGATAAACATCAACATTCTGAATAAAAAAAACAGAATTAGTACGTAAAACTATACAAAACTAGTAACTAGTTACTATCGTTATTTTGGTACCCAAAACAATGTGTCCATTAAATGCATTTCTACCGAAACACGGTGTATATTATCTTTATGTTATTTGTACACAGTGATAAATCGGTGTCAAAAGAGCATTATACCTACAAAACAAGAGGAAGGTCTATTTGATAACATATATATGTAAACACTTGTAAGAAGTAAATCCCTGGATCAAGATACTAAATACTAGGTATCTATCTAAAAGGTAGTAGTATAGACTAAAATGTGATTGTCAAGTAAAGTTTATAATTTTTGGGTAAGAATTAAGAAGCCCCTTAAAAAATGATATTTTACAAAGGTGTATTTTTAACCTTATGATACCTACGTGAGACAAAACCACAATTTTGTCTCCTTTACAGAACGCCAATTCTTATCACAATGAAATATTTACACACAAAAACGTTTGTCCCTTGGAACTTCTATCCTTTTATCTTTATTTTTAATCTATGTAGCAGGCAGCCGCGTGCCTGGGCGGGCGGCGTGGCGGGGCGGGCGCGGGCGCGGGAGGGGGAAGTAGCCGGGCTCACCTAGCAAGCCTCCAGTACACTCGCGACCGCGGCAGTGAGCGCACGTCCCGTCGCCTTCTAACCGCGGACCGCTTTACCTGTATTAAAAACGCGTGTGTAAACCGTACTAGCCGACAAACAGTGAAGTTTTGAACACATTGTGACGCACGGTTACCAGTTGCTGGTTTTGGATTGGGTTCCTATCGATTCTGCTGAAGCCGACAACGAATTTTTTTCAGAAAGAGTAAGTTATATCTATTAGCCCCATTACAGTAGTGTTTGCTTATCGTAAAGCTTTCCAAAATGTCGCTTTGTGCCTTTATTGGGTACCGCTGTTTGTAAACATTATTGCATAATATAGCTCTGTATCTCTGTATTCAATTTCAACAATAACATTTGGTTGTCAAGGATAATTCGGTGCGTGGTGATATATTGTTACCATTCCGAACGATCTTTATGAATCTAATATACGTACTTTTTTACCTACTAGGTATATATATCTATCTGTCTTGCATACATATTGTCACAAAAAGGGTGAATACATCTAGAAGAAAGTGTTATCAAGAAAATATGAAAAGCCAAATGACTACCATACAAAACCCGATCAGCTGATTTCGAAATCATTCATAAATGGTTATGACCAAACTGTGTTTTCTTAGACTAATGTCTATGCCCCCATAAAACATAATGAAACCATAAAAACAGTTACAAATAATATTTTATTGACACCCTATATTTGTGCTTTTATTGTCGTCGGTACTTTACTCAAGTAGGTATGAACTTATTTATATTACAGTATTTTATTATGGGGGTGCTTAAACGTTCTCACATTGTATTCAAGTTTATTCCGTTTTATAGACGTCTTCAGAGAAATTGAGTGAAAGAAGTTAAAGGCATAAACAAAAACGACCGAATAAAACGAATGATAATGTCAACAAAGAGATATCAAGAAATTGGTGCGAAAAATAGCTATGATAAACATTGATCCACGAAAATTATGGAAAAATAATAATTATCTTTAATGGAAATCAGAGATTTTTGAATAGTGTAATGGCAGTGAAGTGACGATGATTTTGTGATCGAGAACCCAAAAGTAAATTTATTCTGTGGAGAAAAGGATTGTTTGAATATGACATCAAATATTTTCCGCGCAGGTTGTCATATCAATATCATCATTAGAGATGGGCTGAAAATTCGTTTTAAGTTTGGTTTCGGCATGTTTACCAGTTTTGCCTTATGTTTGGCCAAATAAATGGTATCGTCTTAGCGTATTCCATTGAAAATTATTACCTAGACACAAACCAGAAAAGTCGTCATGCGGGCGCCCTGAGCGACATGAATGAAATTTTTGTTGTTTTGGTGAAGAGCAGAAAGATGCGGTGCTTCGCGTAAACAATTAAAGACTCGTACCTTGTTATATGCATATCAATTTACCTATTCCTGCATAATAATTCAGCGGAATATTCGGTTCGGCGATTTTTTTTTCTAGTACATTCGTATTTGGTGAAATCAATGTTCAGCCAATCTGTAATTACCATCACCTCTCCACCCTAATTGCAATATATTTTGTGTCCACACTTATTCAAATCATGGTGCAAAAGACAAGGCTGTTTTCCTGCAACAACACTTTTACATAGGTACAGGTTTTCCAATATCAAATTGAGGGACTAAACTGTACGCAGCTGAGCCCCCTTAAGGATGCGTATATATTCAACACATCACAATATATTATACCATCGAATGACTTGGATGTAAGCGTCTATTGTTGCCCATAATAGCACAGAGTATCCCATCAAAAACGCTTTGAGAGTGAATGCGGGTACCTATAAGATCCGACTTAAAAGGAATGAGATATTATATCCATAAAAAATACTTTTATGCGAAAAGATCCGTGATTCTCCTTTGAAAAGCATCGTTAGTACTGTATAGAGCACCTGAGCCCTGCATGAATAGAAGTTGAATATCTAGGTATCTGTCTAGGTACTGAATTCTTGACGATTTGACTCAAAGGTCATGCTTGCTTGGCAAATGTGTCAGGTTTGATTCCCGGCCGTTGACAATCGCTTAAAAATAGTTTTGTTTCACTTATGGGTAAAGATAAAGCTTCCTTATCTATCCATCCAGTCCCTTTTTGCATGCCCAAAAACTATGAAATATCGATATTATGGAATTAACCACCAATGTCAATGTGATTATGAGCACTCAATCATTTTCTTTCAAGATCACAGATACACAATCATGATTGACTCTTCCGCTCAATTGAGTTTATCTCTCAATATTGAACTCTTGTACTTACCTATACAACACAAGTAATTCAATAAAATACCGTCTCATATTTTAAGTATTTAGGTAAATATTATCGCGATGGACTAGTTTCATAAATGTGTGAAAGTATATGCGAGTGACGGAGCTATGAAAAGACTTTCTGTCACAAATCTGTATTGTAAAAAAAAGTTATTGAAAATGTTACTCAACCACATCAGAAGCCTGCTTCTAGTGGTAGGCAGTTGAAAAACTCTGACACCAGTATTCATCGGGTCGTTGGACGACTCGGTGTCTTACTTGAAGAAAAAAAACTTGATATCGGTAATAAGTCCCTACAGTGTTTTTTTATCTCGGTCGACGTGAGTACCAAGGGGAGGCCTTTATCCAGCAGTAGACGTTTACAGCTATGATAGTTTCAGCACACTTCCCCATACAGCAATGCCATATCACAATTTAAGAATTTCGAAGTATCAGAAGCTCGAAGCGATACCGAATTCCACGTTCGTAATTCAAAATTCAGTAGCAAACGGAATATCGGAAAGCAGGGATGTTGATTTATGTGTTTGTGCATCGATGCCAATGCTTTCAACTAAAATAAATTTTCAGAAGCATTCGATACTTTCATGGGTAGTCAATAAAAAGCGAAACATCTTTTTTAAATTATTTTATTTAATATTATCGTAAATGAATCCTCGTGTGCAGATACAACTTTTTAATTTTATTTGAAAAACCTTTTTTAAAAATCATATTTTGACGCCATTGTTTACAATGATAATATGGTTAGATGTATGCAAATGTATATAAAGTTATGAATTAAATAATGGCATTGCGGCAACGCAGCGTCTGTGGTCTGTGCCTTAAGTCGTCTATCACAGACGTATCAGGCCAATGATGATATAAAAAGACTTTTTTTTTTCTGTCTGATGATGATGATGATCCTTCCGACCTATTTCGACCATGATCACCGAATCTGTTTATTATAAACCAAATATACTACAGGTTTCTTATGGCGCAGTAGTGCCGTATCAATCTCACATTCACGCTTATCTGATGTTAGCTCGGTAATCCGTATTATCTCATCTGAGACAGAGTCAGGCCAGCTCTTTACTTATACAGCTCAAGGATTAGATAGCTCTAGTATGGATATACAACTTTGATTACTGTTTGTGTTTACTTTTCTCTTTCTCTTCGTGTGGGACACCGAGTCGTCTAACGATCCAATGTACCCTAGTGTCAGAATTTTTCAACCAGCTTCTACAAGTAGCAGGCTTCTCACAATGTTGTGTAATGACCGCCGTCTAAGTAATCATAAACAGCAACCGGGACGTACGGTTTAACGTGCCATCTGAAACACGGAATCATCTTTCTTACAGACTATCGGATGGTTTAGCCCGCAATGTCCTAACCAGACTGACAGACCGCTGCGATATTTTAGCGCTCCGTCGACCGTCAAGTGTACGATCCGCCTAAATATTATAATGCCGTAAAGTATCGTATATTCTCGGTTAATTCTCGTAGCTAACTAACAATTCAACAGTCACTAAGGGTTTTAGGACTTTGCATCGTGAATTGGTGAGTTTTTCCATTATACCTACGTAGGTATTCATGTATTCCCAAATGTTTCCTTTAATAGGATGGAAAGAGCAGAAGAAAAGTCGACTAGGGATCAAAGTTTAGTCAGATAAACCCAAAGTGTCAACTCACCAGCCGGATAAATAAAAGATTTCTATTCCACTGAGGGAAAAGTAAAAAAGGTTACCAAAAAGAACGTTTGAATAATTTAGTATTGACTTTGCCTGCCATTTAAGTGGTGATCTGAATCTTTTGTTCCCTATCTGGAGGTCATAAGTCTGATAAGAAGGCATGCAACCAAACCTTAGATTGACTAATTGTCATACTGTAATTTTTTTTCTAACTACTTAGCCAAAATCTTACTATTCGGTAAGGATATTGCCGCATAACCTACTTATTGATTGTTTTTTTGTATGTTGTCATCCGTTCATAATATCGACAATCTACTTTTTTCATCACTAGTGTGTATAAACAGAAGTACAGCATACATATTTTTATCGATAAGATACTTGAAATTGTTCTCATCTCAAGCGTGCAGACAGAAAAATACCTAAAATATGAGCACAGTCAGGAGGCTTTTAGGATGGCTGCCAAAGTAGAATTTAATAGCTAGGAACCGAAGATAAAGAAGGAAACGACAATGGTAAGGTGGCGAGAAGCGTGTTGTTTTTGAAAATTCGTCGTCTCAGCCGATAGACGTCCACTGCAGGACATAGGCCTCCCCCAAGGATCTCCACGATGATCGGTCCAGCGCCACCCGCATCCAGCGGCTTCCCGCGACCTTCACCAGATCGTCGGTCCACCTTGTGGGAGGCCTACCTACGCTGCGTCTACCGGTCCGTGGCCGCCACTCGAGAACTTTCCGGCCCCAGCGGCCATCGGTCCTACGAGCAATATGCCCCGCCCACTGCCACTTAAGTTGCGCAATCCTTCGAGCTATGTCGGTGGCTTTGGTTCTTCTCCGGATTTCCTCATTTCTGATTCGATCGCGGAGAGAAACTCCGAGCATAGCCCTTTCCATTGCCCTTTGAGTGACCTTGAGCCTTCTTATGAGGCCCATTGTTAGCGGCCACGTCTCAACTCCGTAAGTCATCACTGGCAACACGCACTGATCCCAAACTTTTGTCTTGAGGCACTGCGGTAGTTGTTGAGAAGAGAAGATGTTACGTAGCTTCCCGAACGCTGCCCAGCCGAGTTGGATTCGACGATTGACCTCTTTCTGAAAGTTGGACCTACCCAGCTGGACTATTTGTCCCAGGTAGACATACTCGTCGACAACTTCCAGAGTAGAGCCCCCAACTGTCAGAGTAATGGGTGCAACAAGAGAGTTTGACATAACCTTGGTCTTGTCCATGTTCATTTTTAGACCCACTTGTTGGGAGGCTCTATTGAGGTCATCGAGCATTGTACCGAGGTCCTCCAGGGTTTCCGCCATGACCACGATATCGTCGGCAAAACGAAGGTGAGTCAGATACTCGCCGTTGATGTTGATGCCAAGTCCTCTCCAGTCCAAAAGCTTGAAGACGTCTTCCAGTGCTGCTGTGAACAGTTTCGGTGATATTACATCTCCCTGTCTCACTCCTCGCTGCAACTGGATAGGTTTCGAGTCCTGGTCCTGAATTCGAACTGACATGGTGGCGCTTTCGTACAAGGACTTCAACACTTCGATATACCGATAGTCAGCTTGGCACCGCTGAAGAGACTGAAGTACGGCCCATGTTTCGATCGAATCGAAGGCTTTTTCGTAGTCCACAAACGCGAGGCAGAGTGGTTGGTTATACTCTTCAGTCTTCTGTATAACTTGCCTCAGCGTATGAATGTGATCCACGGTGCTAAAGCCTTTTCGGAAGCCGGCTTGTTCGGGAGGCTGGAAGTCGTCGAGCCTGCGTGCGAGACGATTCGTTATGACTCTTGAGAACAGCTTGTAGACATGGCTCAGAAGCGTGATCGGTCTGTAGTTCTTCTTGTAGTTTGAAAATTCGGTCATTGTATATTTACCGAATTAAAATTATTTCATAAGTCAACAACCTTCTCCACTGATAGCTATGCCAAAGTGCTGCCTTCTTATATAAACCGGCTGCATCCAACAACTGAATGCAAGTCTTACGAAGTGTTCAAGTAACTGCATTCTTTATATAACCTATACAATAGAAGGTGTAAGGTACAGCCCTCTGAGTACTGAGAGGGTGCATGCACACCATGAGACTAAAATTATACCTATTTCATTCGCTCACATACTGTTACAACCAGACCATTGTACTTGCGTGTATGAAGAATTGAGGTCAAATTACGCTGGTTGCAATACCATCTAAGCAAATGAGCCTTAAACCTTTTCCTCATTTAGGCACAACGCAGCGCTAAAATAATGCAGCGGTATGTCAGATCCATACTAGAAACAATCCCTATACTAAAACCGCTCAACTGCTGTCGACACTGCTGCTTGAGCGGTTTCAGTATGGGGTTGCGTTTCTAGTAAGGATATGACAGGCCGCTGCGTTACGGATGCGTTATTTTAGCGCTGCATTTCGTTCGTCAAGTGTGGGGGAGGCGATAGTACTATAGCTCATTCGCTTAGATAGTCTGGTATAGCTGCTATACCATGCCTTTAGTATGAAAAGACATTTTTTGACGTTTTTTGTACGTTCAGTTTTATATTCTGAATACACTATATCAGTATTCGGAAGGCTGCCTCTTACACTCTGTATGTGAATGCAACAGCACGAAACCCGTCAAATGCAAGTTACAGTCGCGGAATGCTGAATACGAGTCCAATACAAAAGGCAGGAAGGAAAATGCTTACGGGAATATGTAACTAAACCAATTTATGTTGTTTTTCTGGTATTTCAAATGCAGCTATGTAACCTACAGAACTTACCTTGCCGTGTGATGCCGGCTTAGAATAGCAACACCCCATTTCTTCCCCGTGGTGTCGTAAGAGGCGACTGAAAGACTAAGGGTTTCAGGTGTATTACATGTTTTAGGCGACAGGCTGACAACGTGCCACGCTTTTTGGCCGTGTTATGCCGGCTTAGTATAGCATCACCCCACATCCTTCCCGTGGGTGTCGTAAGAGGCGACTAAGGGACTCGAGGGTATTGGTGTATTACAATTTTTAGGCGACAGGGTGACAGCCTGTCACGATAGTGATACACATGTTTTCTGGAACAACCTTGAAAAACAATCCTCTAAAATGTCAGATGTGGCGATAGCGACCGTATTCTTATGGCCGTTAACGCTCTGCCTACCCCGCAAAGGATAAAGGCGTGATATATGTATGTATGTATGTAGGCTGACAACCTGTCACTAGACTGATACACGAATTATCCTAAACAGCCGTCAATATTTGTCAGACGTGGCGATAGCGACCGTACTTTTACGTTCGTTGACGCTCTGCCTACCCCACCAGGGGATATAGGCGTGATATGTGTGTGTGTGTGTGTGTGTAACTAGCAAGGTGCATCGCACACTTTACGCACGACGGACCGCTATCGCAGCGTAGTCCGTTGAGTGCGGTTTTAGTATGGGGAGTGACGTTTCTAGTATGGATCTGCAGACCCCTGCGATATTTTAGCGGTCTGTCGTGCGTCGAGTATGCGATCCACCCAACACACATTGTTAGCCCAGGTATGGGCATGGGCATTGTCCTTCAAACTTTAATAACATTTGTCATCATCAATCATTTATTTGTCTGTCGGTTGAAATATATGATTGTTGTCGATATTAGGCGACGTTTTGACACATTGCTCTAATTGTAAGATGAAATATGACAATTCGCATAGAAAATCTTTGCCATCATATTTTTAAAATATTTGCAGCTATTTTTTTACACCCACATGTAGATTGATCCAAAAAAATTATAGATGATGTATTGTTGTTTTATGTTATAAACTTTAAATTGTAAGGAAACTGTATTGATGTCATTCAATGAGTTCTTATGAACTTGTGTGTTTTTCCTTTAATTCCCAACCACAAATTAATGGCGTCATCAAATTCATCATAATTTATCTAAGTACCTACTGCCTCGTAGTTTTGTTTACTTGTAAAATTTTATAATTATTTTATACCGAACTCATTTGTCAGTAAGGTTTATAAGTCGCACTCAACTCTGAGATCGATCTCAAGAGCGGCTTTGATAAATGTCAGTCAATACTAACAGCATCTCAAACTCGTACGCAAGACCGTCCTCAGAGTTCAGTGCGGATTATAAATACAGGCCTTAGTAATTTACTGTCATTCTATTCTGTCCGAAAATACAAATTGATTTTGGTTCGTTGGCAAATTTTTATTTCAACAACAGTTACAACAATTTTACATACAAAGTTTGAAGAATTTGCGAAACACTAGATGAGTAGGTAATTTATATTATATTTGTTGTAATTAAAGTTACGGATACTATGCGGGTTGTATTTGTTGGAAAATTCCAGTTTTACATATGAAAATATTTTCCAATTTAGTATATAAAATTCAGTTTAGTTTTCGTATTTCCAAATGGAACCGGAGTTATAAAGTTTGAATGGTTGCTCGTCTGTTAATTAATTTTATTCACGATGCGTTTTGTTTTTATTTAATTAATTAAAACACTGTTGTAGCTGTGCCTATCTTTTATAAACGATTCATTAAAACAGAATTGTTTCTATCCAAATATGGCGTCTTTTTAAAATTATACAATTTGTCATTTTTTAAAATTAAATTTCGACCTAGGTTTTTCGGGAAAAGTTGTTCAGTGCAGATGCAACGGAAGGAAGTCTGTTTTGAAAAGTAGATTTTTAATGGCTACTGATGATATACATACATTATAATCACGCCTCTTTCCCGGAGAGTCAGAGTCATTCTTCCATTTGCTACGATCCTGATACACCTCTTTCGCTTCCTCAACATTCATTAGCCTTTTCATACATGCTCGTTAGTTTAGGGTACTTTTGATTTGACCTTTCTTTATGATGATGATGACAAAAAAGCCAAATCTGCGATTATCATACACACTACACAGGGCGTTAAGCTTTATACAAATTACTTTGATAGACTTATTAGGTGCATCATCAAATCGCCATTTATCAATCAGGTATACATTATCGTATCATAACGAGTGTATAATATTATAATATCATAAATGCAATGCAAGGTCGACTGTTTGTCTTTCAAATTGTGTGATTGTATGCAAATGTGGATGGACGGTTGATAAGTGATTGGTGGGTTTTACCACGGGAAAAGTACGTATTTCTGTTAAAGGAAAAAACTGTCGCGGCTCAGCGACTAATTTTAAAAATAATAAAGGAAAATGTAAAGCGGGGATTAAATAGGACCTACTTACTTATATATTCAAATAAGATCGCATTACTATAGTAGTATCTAGATCACCGGACAATTTTATGCTCGTTATTATTAACAACTGTACGAAAAACAGTTTAAATTGATCCCATAAAAGGGTTAATGAACTGCTGGTTATACTAACCAAAACAGTTCACTGGACACGGGCCTCCCCCATTTGGGGGGAATATGCAATACCCACCACGCTTGTCAGACAGATTGGCGAACGCAGTACAAGGTGTTATGCTCACAGGGAACGCTGCTGCCCAATCCCGGGATTCATCCCTTAGTCGCCAGTAGTTAGCCCTTAGTTAATGGTTGACGACCGATGTGGCGCAGTGGTAGTGCGACTGCCTTTGACGCAGAAGGTTCCGGGTTCGATTCTCGGTGGGTCACCCACAAAGTTGATATTTATCACTTTGTGAGTTTGTTCCCAGTCTGGTTAGGACATTGCGGGCTGAACCACCCGATTGTCCGTAAGTAAGATGGTTCCGTGTTTCGGATGGCACGTTAAGCCGTAGGTCCCGGTTGCTGTCTATGATCACTTAGACGGCGGTCGTTACACAACCACGTCAGAAGCCTGCTACTTGTAGTAGGCGGTTGAACAATTCTGACACTAGGGTTCATCGGGTCGTTGGACGACTCGGTGTCCCACACGAAAAGAAGAAGAAGAAGAATGGTAGAAATTGGGTAATGCTATTCTAGCCGTCACCACACAGCTAAAAATATTAGCTGCAAATATTTTACCCTTAAACCAGCCCATGAAACTGAACAACCTTCCTCAAGGAACATAGGTCAAAATATGAAAAAATTTTTGGACCTCCCATACAAATTGATTTTATTGGTTGGTAATTTTGTATGGGAGCGCAAATTTTTATTCATATTTCGACCTATGTTTCTTGGGGAAAGTTGTTCAGTTTCATGGGCTGGTTCACCCCTTAAAATTTTGCAGCTAATATTTTTACACCCTGTATAATTATCTACTACGTGGGTGGTTCTTGGTGTCATATCAACAACATCTTGAATCTCGAAAAGTGACTGATGACGTCTAACCATTAATTTATGGAAATCAAATCGATGAACAAGAAAGTATTTGTGACAGTATTGAAATTAATAAATTAACATTTATTTGATTAATTTTATTACAAAAGTAATCCGATTATGTTAATGACATAACATGTTCATTGGTCATGATCATAAATTACTTAGTAAGGCCAACGCAAAACGCAGCGCTAAAATAACGCTGTTGATGTTGACGCAGGTCGAACACACAACCACGGATAACACAGCGCTGCTAGCGCGTTAGCACAAATGTTTTAAAATGGGAATTGACGTTTCTAGTATGTATATGACCGACGCATGTGTTACGCAGCGTTATTTTAGCGCTGAAAACCTTTTCTAACATGTATTTGAAATAGGTACTTACGATATACTGTATTTATTAGTATACCTACACATTGATTAGTTTCTATAATTTAGAATTCTGTCTATCAATCTTCAAATCAATATCAAACTGCCAAAAATCCATCCTCAATTGCTTCTTACTAACTTTTCGTGGCCCACACGAGTCGTCCAATGATCCTTCTTAATGTAAATTAGCAAGCCATTGCTCTACTTTATCTACCGTAGAAAATACAGGAAGAACTGTAAGAAGACAGAAATGTAAGAGAAGGTGTAACGAAAATCAAAATCAGACCATGAAACTGAACAACTTTTTCTGTGGGAGCTATGCAGGTAAACATAAAAAAAATTCGACCTTCCATACTAAATCAGCTGCTTGACTTTTTGTAGTGGCTCGAAAAAAAAAATTCGTTTCCCAACATAACCCCAAATGTACGTTATGAAGCTAGGTAGGTACCTAGGTAGTTATTTGAGTGTTGAGTGGACGGTCGGAAAAAATAATAAGGAAATACTTAGGAACCTACTAAAAAAGCCAACAAGTAGTTTGCCCTACATACAGTATCTAATTGACTCGAGTATCACATATAAATGTCCCCATTGACAATAATGCCCTCCGTCCCAAATGTCCTGCAATTATTTTGACCACTCCATCGGACATTACGACACACGATAGGCGACTTCCACATCTAACTCACGACGCTGCGCATTTTTAGCGTTTCCGTTAAACAATGCGTCTGTCAGTTATAGGGTAGGGATATTTCAAATTCCTCATTATAAAAACTGACGTTGACGAAGCACTGATGAACTTGCGTTGTTTGACAGACGCATCTGTTAGCACAGGTTCACGCATTGGTTTTAAGTAGGTAGGGATAATATGAAAATTATCTGCATTTGACAGACGCATACGTATTTAGTTTGCTTCTTAACGCGTTAAGTGTGAAAACTAGAACCACCATAGTTAGATTAGTTAGCT
The DNA here is from genome assembly GCA_029255805.1 of Keiferia lycopersicella. NCBI lineage: Eukaryota > Metazoa > Arthropoda > Insecta > Lepidoptera > Gelechiidae > Keiferia > Keiferia lycopersicella. The sequence goes on from JARACZ010000028.1 coordinate 5,271,034, forward strand.
AGGGCTACTGTTTGTTGTCAGTTACAGTTACAATGTATATTCTGTATAGTCAATTTGTTTTTTCGTGTTCTAGAAGTTTCATTGAGTCGGTCTGTACTGTAAAGGCATTATCTATTATGATTTTCTGGCCGGTTACCTAACATAATATAATACAGTCGCAGATAGGGTGAAGGCGAGGTATGTTTCTAACATATTCTTTCATAGATCTTTTGACTTGATGTGGCTCAACGCAAAAGTTTCCGGGTTCGATTCCCGGTGGGGCACTCACAAAGTAAGATTATAATTTTTGTCTCTGGTCTGCTAATGACATTGCAGGCTGAACCACCTGATTGTCCGTAATAATGATAGTTCTGTGTTTCGCGTCGTTGTCTATAATAACTTAGACGGCGGTCCCTTAATCATATCAGAGGACTGAAACTTAGTAGGCGGTTGAAAAACTCTGACACCATGGTTCATCGGGTTGTTTGGACGATTCAGAATACTATACAAAAATAAAAAGATCTAAAATCATTAGTTTTAAAATTACTCTTTCCATTGTGTTCTGCTCTTTAGAAATACCTACAATTAGTTACTTTTTATAGCAAAGTTTGTTTAGTAGTGCGGCTCTTCTCCTTTAATGAATGAGTTTGATGTTTTCTTGTTAGTGAATGAGTTTAATTAAATGAGATTGACCTAATTTTGCTGTTTTAGTGTAGCTCGCGCCAGTACTAGTTTCGTGTGACACCCGGGTTTATATAAGGTGTAATATAACTGTCTTGATCGGTCGGCAATTTTGTATGAGAGGTCTAAAATTTTTTTTTCATATTACGACCTATGTTCATTTGGAAAAGTTGTTCAGTTTCATGGGCTGGTTTACCCCTTAAAATATTTCCAGCAAATTTTTTTACACCCTGTACAGTGTACACATGCTTGGTATCGTTGGATTCGTCGTGATGCCCTGAATCAGAAACTGGAGTCGTCAAGAAATCGTGTCGTAGAGGGGGAAGAGAGTGGGGGTAAAGATGGCGGAATAATTTTTTGTACTGAAAGTATCGTGTGGGGTATCAACTAAAGCGGCTTAGAATAGCATCACCCCACATCCTTCCCGCGGGTGTCGTAAGAAGCGACTAAGGGACTCGAGAGTATTGGTGTATTACAATTTTTAGGCAATAGGCGGACAACCTCTCACTATAGTGATACACATGTTTTCTGAAACAACCTTGGAAAACAATCCTAAAAATGTCAGAAGTGGCGATAGCGACCGTATTTTTACGGCCGTTAACGCTCTGCCTACCCCACAAGGGATAAAGGCGTGATATATGGATGTATGTATGTAAGTACAGTTTAGTCACGGAATTTTAGATTATTTGTTTATCAAAAATTTTGCGAGCGTTTTATTTTTATTTTGTCACATTTCATATGAATCCAAAATTCCGTGAAATAATTTCTACATAATACAATCCGGAATCACCATCAAAAGACATGGAGTGATGCTATTCCTACTAGACACCAACGATTACATTGCGAATCGAAAATTAATAAACAATGGCACATTTAAACAAGACTTACATTTACGGTGACACATTATTTATTATAACTTTGTATACAATGGTTGCCGTGTAATGCCGGCTTAGAATACCATCACCCCGTTTCTTCCTGTGGGTGTTGTAAAAGGCAACTAAGGGACTCGAGGGCTTCATGTGTTTTACAATTTTAGGCGACAGGCTGACAACCTGTCACTACAGTGATACATGTATCATGGAAAAGGGCCCTCAATACTTGTCAGACGTGGCGATAACGATCGTAATTTTACGATTGTTAACGCTCTGCCTACCCCGGAAGGGATAAAGGCGTGATATATGTATGTTGTATACAATACAAAGATTTTTATTCTAACGGGATATTTAAGCGATGTCCTGGTTATTACTGTCATTTTCTTGATTCGCCAGAGGACAGTCATTTGAAAATAATTTTGTACATTTAAAACAACTTTGCCTAAGATTTTCTAAGGCTTTAGGTAAGCCAACATTCATGCGTAATAATTTGAACCTAGCGTCACTTTAAAATCTATTTCAGATTTCTTTTATATATTATTTTGTCTGCACCTGCCTAAATGATAAAGTGATGGAAATACAAGTATCTGGGAATTAGGTAAGTCGTATTCCGATAGGATTGAAGTCATTGTGTGAATGTACGTAGGTACTATGTAAGTCGCTTCAGTCTGACCGCGATAAATGTTGATGTAATTCAATTCGTATACTCACGAACTGAGGAGGAAAAAGACGAGTTAAATAATAAATTATTCTACTTACAGTTCATCGCGCTAGATTTATTGAGAGGAACAGTCTTAGAGAAGATATTCAGCCCAAAAGACCTTTTGAAAGGCGGATCGCACACTTGACGCACGATAAAACGCTAAAATATCGCAGCGGTCTGCCAGATTCATACTAGAAACGTCACTCCCCATATTAAAACCGCACTCGACGGACGACGCTGCCATTGCGCGGCGTCAACAGCGGCTGAGAGGATTTAGTATGGGGATTGTCAATTCTAGTATGGATCTGACAGACCGCTGCGATGTTTTAGCGGTCCGTCGTGCGTTAAGTGTTGGATCCAACTTGCAGTTCATCGTACTAGACTTATTGAGAGGAACAGTTTCAGATAAATTCAGCCCTAACCTAGACCTTTTATAAGGGGACACCTCTGTCTACTCGTTGGATGACTCGATGTCCCGCACGAAAGGAAAGAAAGACCTCTGTCTACTCCGCAATGGATCAAATGTGTGCTTGTGTATGTGACCACCATTTTGCTATAAAGAAAACGACCATTACTGCTTACGTATAATTTCGCTTTGAAATAAAGAAAAGGTACATCAATTTTGTTTGTATAAAAAATTTCGCCGACCGAAGCAAATATTAGGCCTATATCGCTGGAGGAAACAAAATTATGTTCGTGATCGAATATTTCGAACTCAATTTGCTAAACCCAAAATAGGATTAAGTATGCTACATACAGGGTGTTAAACACGTGTTTCTATCTACTTGCGTAGTCTTAAATACATACAAGCTGGCTAGGACACCGGTCTTACAATCGTGAGACCCGAGTTCAATCCCTGGAACCGGACACGGCGATCAAACCACCACCTCCACAAATGGGGACTCAGGGAGTCGCCAACCTGCGAGTGCGGAGAGCCTGACCAAACCCTAGCCCACATTGTGAACGATTGCCCACTGTATCGCCTACCTGTCGGCATGACCGAGCTGCACCGTCTTACACCAGCGGCCGAAGAGTGGCTCAAACACCAAAAAATTTATATATAGGATCCTGCGTAGAGAAATGCCATACGACATGATGATGATGAATCCCTGCCATGCATCAATGTGTTTTTACTCACGTGCATTTACCGATTGCTCTTAAGGTGAAGGAAAAACATCGTGATGAAATCCATACATACATACATACATATATCACGCCTTTATCCCTTGCGGGGTAGGCAGAGCGTTAACGACCATAAGAATACGGTCGCTATCGCCACGTCTGACATTTTTGAGGATTGATTTCCAAGGTTGTTCCAGAAAACATGTGTATCACTATAGTGACAGGTTGTCAGCCTGTCGCCTAAAATTGTAATACACCAATACCCTCGAGTCCCTTAGTCGCCTCTTACGACACCCGTGGGAAGGATGTGGGGTGATGCTATTCTAAGCCGGCATCACACGGCATTCGGATGAAATCCACATTGAAATAAAATTTGAATTCAGATGATATTTGAATGTGACTTAACCTAGGACTCGGGCCAGGTTAGCCTCCGGGTTGTAAGTAAGAAAGCAGTCGCTCGGTGTAAAAACTTGGTTCCCACGTCAAATCTCCTAGGTTAGGTAGCTGACCCCGACAGAGAACGAAATAAGGCAAGGAGAATGATGATATTTTATAGTTACTTTAGGGAAAGTTTAAACGAAACCCTGAGCATGACACAGATCAAAACTCTTTGTGAGAACAACTTCTGAATATGTACTGCGAATTCCACACTTGGCGTCCATTAGTCCCATAGAGGTAAATGCTAACGCAGATATTTGCGTTGCTCCTGCGTCAACATCGGTATTTTTTTCGAAATTTCGTTGCAAGTTACAGACACATGCCTCGCGTATACGCTGAAAATGCGCAGCACCGGACGCCAAATGAGGGAACCGCCAAAGTTTTAAGCGAAAACCCTGAGCTTGACACATATCAAAAGTCTGTAACAGAAAGTTAGATGTTGGCAAGACCAACTTTTGAATATGTGCTGAGATCGTTTATAACATAAAAGGCAAAGAGAATGATAATTTCCTTAAAACTATCGCGAGTGACTAGGCCAAGCCAAACAATATAAAATATCAGTTTAGTTATTATTTATTCTGTAGATCAAGTGATACCTTCTTACACCTTGTATTGAACATCGTGTCCTAAATATAGCCGTAAATATGATTCAATAAAAAATGCCCCAAGGGATATAGGGTATGCGAATTTACGAGCTCAAATTACATAGGGGCTGTTTTAGAGGGGACGCAGCCTTTTACGATCGTTACATAAGATTACAGCTACTTATATGTTTATGTACTTATTGTACAGCTACAATTGACCACTGTTGGACATGGGTTTCACATAAATTGGGGGGTATTGTCATACTCACCACGCTTGGCAGGTGGATTAGAGCGCGATATTCACAGGGACCGCCACGGCTCGTTCCATGGATTTCATCCCTTAGTCGCCTCATGCGACACCCCTGGGTAGAAATGGAGTGATGCTATTCTAAGCCGGCACCACACTTGAGCAAATAGAGATAATATTATGAATTAAGAAATTGTGAATGTATATTAATATTCAGAAAATGAGTCGACTAAATGAAAACAAGTCTTTCGCCAACAACACTGTTTTTTTAGAGTAGAAATGTATGTACGAGTGAATTTTATTTCATGGGCTACTACGGATGTCACATGTGACATTTAGATTCGTCTCAGAGCAGCGCGAATAAGTGGCGGCAAAATGGCGGATTTTAGACGCAAAAAAAACTTTGAAGTTGTCGGTTGTTGTTTTTTTAAAATAAATTGGTACGGTCCGTTCATTCATCTAAAATTCTGCAGTTTATATCTATACCCATCTATTCCATTTAAAGTCTGGGTCTAGAATTTAATTTCAAAGTTAAGTTAACCGAAACAATGGACGAGTTAGACAAGCTTTTCGTACCAAAAGAGCTGTTTTAATGAACCTATTAAAATGCATAAATAGACAGTAGAGTCTAGAATCTTTTGGAGAGAAAACACCAGTGTCAAGAAGAGCCTTATAAATAAAAAATCTATTGATCAACTTTCCCCATAAAACATAGGTCAAAATATAAACAATATGCCCATGGTAGAAACTTAACAATTTGAAAAAGAAAAATGATAAAGATATCTCATACAAAAAAGGTGTTCAGTTTCATGGCCTGCTTCCAAAGTTCTAAAGACAAAACGACAAACACACCATCTCTCGTTTCACGTAGAAAACTTGAGCCAATTCCCTTTGTGAGGCAAAGAACCTATCAGCTTTTAATGACAGAGGAACTTCGAGCTCGGTACGTGAGTTCCAAAGTTCTGTTTGGTTGCGAACCAAGCACCGCGGTAGGAATTACTAAACGGAACTCAGATGTTAAGGGATCAATTTTTATTCGTTTTTGTATGGAAAACCAGTATAATTTGAGCCTTTAAATAGATAGGTGATGTGCTATTATACCTATTTACTTAAGGGGGATCGCACACTAATCGCATGACAGACCGCTAAAATATCGTAGCGTTCTGTCAGATAACTATTTTTTATTTTAGATAACGCAGCGCTATCGCAGCGTCGTCCGTCGGGTGCGGTTGTAGTATGGGCAGCGACATTTCTAGTATGGATCTGACAGACGGCTGCGATATTTTAACGGTCTATCGTGCGTTAAGTGTGCGATGCGCCTTAGTACAGAAAGATGCTAGCATTTACATTTTAAAACTTTTCAAATATAAAGTGTGTAAAGCTGACAATATTTAAATGAGTGATGAGACCGGCCCTTAAAATGGAATCATTTGTGTAATGGTTGAATAAGATAAAATATCTTGGATATCTCATACAAAATGTGCCAAATACAAAACATACCATACAAAATTGCCACCGAAGTTACATTGTATGGCAGTTCGTTTCCTTTTCATATTGCAGTATTAAAATTTGTCAGTTGAAGGTAGTAAATCTTGAAATACGCTTTTCCCAACTTTTTACCTACCAAATACTTGTCAACTACCAATCTAATCTTCACCTATTCGTATAATCTTTTGAAATAGCCACCTTCCTTCTTATCTAGTAGATTCAGTTATGGGTGCTGGCTACTGGCATGGTCTGTAAGTACCTACGAGTATATATGTACAAGCTGTCCTCGCCCCGAGTTTTAATTCAATTTGTACAGAACTTACATCTACATTACGGTTACGTCTAGCATAGAGATGCAACGATATATATTATCGGAATTCTATAAATCTCGGTATATCGATGCCCAAAGATAGAACATATCGATATATCGGAGAGTCATAGGTACGTATAGTTGTATGCGATATCGGAATATCCCTATACGTACATCGAAATCAAATATCGAGTCAAAATACTGGCATGTTTTACGTTACCAACTGATAACTCTGATAATATGCTCTCGCAAATTTTGAGTAATTTTATGATATATTCATCATAAGATTTGAAGAGCGTCCATATATTGGAGTACTATGTCGGCACATCATAATCTACAGATCGATATATCGATATAGTTGGCTAAATGCATCCCTAATCTAGCAACCACTCGGACGGGGTATAATTTCATTACGTTTCACGCAGATGGAAATAGTTCTGCGAAATTAACATCTTTTATGAGTGGGTAATTGCCAGTGAAACGAGTTGAAGAGTAATTAGGACACTTTTGAAATGGATATAAAAGATTGCCGAACAAAATGTTTTACGTCGGTAAAAAACCTCTTTTTGCATGCAAACATTAAGCCCTCGTTCCGCTTTCAAATTCCCGTTATGGCAGATTCCTTGTAGGGCAGATTTCTTATAGGTCATATTTCGGTAGTAGGTATAGTGCGTACCCCAATTTGTAGTGCGTACCCAATTGCTTGCTGGACTTGAACGAGCGATTGTCGTCATTATTTCAGCGATATTCGCGTAATTTGCCACGATAAACTTTTACTATTTCGCGGGCTATAAGCCAAATGATAGAGTCGTCGACAGTACAAATAGTGATACTTTCACTATTTTCAAATATTGTATATCTAACACGTTATTCAGTTTATCCCTATTCACCTTATTTTATCCGGTAATCAAAATAACATTGCGTGGCAAGATCGATTCATTGTGTGCCTCAAATTGTGAGTGATAGAGCAAAAAAAGAAATGGCCCGTAGTTGGAGCCTTTTCAAATACGTCCAATTCAATTATTTTTTATAGAAACGCGCGGCTTCTGTCCTCAGCTAGGACAATTCCGCCAGTGTCGAGTCTTTTGATCGATGAACCATTATAGACCTTGTCACAATAAAATTGATAGATTCGATAGATTCTATCGGTAGCAATTCGAGTGCCTTTTAATGGATAGATACCAGTCTTTCATAGAGTTATTGGGAAATACCAATATAGATGGAATCCTTGAATTCATTGATTCAAGGTAGTTGTTGGCAATTAATTATACCCATTATTTTGGAGTTTTATCATTGTTTTCTGACTAGAACCATAAGTTCCAAATTATATATAGCTTTTAGCGAAACATAAAACATTTCAAAGTTTAAAAAAATAATAAGTTGGTGATCCATATTTATTATTGGACTACTAAGTTTTCAAATAGGTCCTTAAAAGACGTAGATTAAGTGCAAAATAAGCATTTATTAAAATAGACCACTGGCTCCGAAAACTCCATATTTTTTGCGCACACTTTCAAAAAGTCATAGGTGTGAAATGGTAACTTACTGATCCATAAGAGATATGCGTAAAGGCAAAGGAAAGGATTCCTTACTAACGTTTCGAGGAAGGGACCGTGAAAAGGGTCAAATCGGGCAAATGACATTGCAAAGTGCTTGGGTATAATCAGACGATTTTATTATTTGATTCTAAACCCTATTAAAAAAATGTGACCCTAAAAATTTGGTAAAAGAAATTGAGTTGATAAATATTTAGTAATTATTGATCACTAATGACTCTGCTGCCTAAGTTTCAGACGCGTATTTCCGATTATTTATTTTTTCAATTGACATTAAAGATTTATTCATGCTGTGACGTAATGATACGGAAAAGCATTTTGACATCGAGAGATACGCAAATGCACAGATCACCGCATTAAGTTGCGTCTGTCACAACTTTATTTAGCTGTCATAAACAAAACGCAATCTTGTCGGGTGCGGGTACGATTCACCTAAAACAAGGATGTCACTTGAAAGCGTTTCTGAGCCCGCAATAAACCAACTTGCACCCTTCCCTTGTCAGCGTGAGTTATGTGACATTATCCTTCACAAGGAAATAACCAGCTCTATTTTGTCCCCCTTGTGAGTTAGTCGGAATCTAAAATGGTTTAGAAAATATCGGAATAAGATTGCAGTTTTGATTCCCCATGCTACTATTATCGTTCATGACATAAAGCGTTTCACATATGGTAAAGATACTATAATATTACATGCCTGAATATAAATTATTACCTATCTATGGTATGTTTAGGTATCACTAACGTCTAGATAATGATTTATAATGTTTATGGTCAGTACCATCAGTCAGTACTGATTATGGTATATTTTGTATGATACATTGTTCCGCTTCTTATGTTAAATGCTACACTGCTCGATTTCTAAGATATGAGAATATACAGTTTGAATATAGCTGCAAATATTTGGGGTGAACCAACCCATGAAACTGAACAACTTTCCCTAAGTAACATAGGTCCAAATAAATATTGGAGTTCCCATACAAAATTATCGAACCGACCAACCATGGCTTGGTTTGCTTGTTATTTGAATGGGAAGTCCAAATATCTTTGTCATATTCGACCTAAGTATGTTACTTAAAAACATTTCTAAGCTCGCAATAAACCAACTTGCACCCTTCCCTTGTCAGCGTGAGTTATGTGACATTATCCTTCACGCGGGTTTCAGGAAATAACCGGCTGTATCTGTCCTTCCTTGTGAGCCAGGGTCTGAAATGATTTGGAGAAAATCCAATAACTCCGGATTTTCTACAAATAAATACCTACACACACACACACATATCACGCCTATATCCCTGACGGGGTAGGCAGAGCCTCAACAACCGTAAAATTACGGTCGTTATCGCACCGTCCGACAAATGTTCGAGGGTCGCTTCAAGCCGTGCATTACTATAGTGACAGGCTGTCAGCCTACACATAAAACCCTGTAGTCCCTTAGTCGGCTACAACAACACCCACGGGAAAGAAATGGGGTGATGCTCTTCTAAGCCGGCATCATACGAAAAAATAAATGGATATATATGTATAAATAAATACGTAAGGATAAAGGAGTAAATATATATTGAGATATACACTTAAGGCAATTACTACATGTAATGCACGACGCTGCGCATTTTAACGCATCCGTAACGCATGCGTCTGTGACATAAATAAGAAATTTTGAATTCTCCATACTAAAAACCTACGTTGACGCAGGAGCAACACAACAACCTATAACAATTTTTCTTAGTATATTGTGAATAATGAAATACCAGTAATATTTTAAACCATTGCACATCTTTATTCTCCAATGTCTTAATCCAGAAAGAATGGGTACCGTCACATTTTATTTTTAATCACAATTATTGAATTTACTACACCACCGCATATTCGCCTGGTGTTGCATTTCGATTCACATTTGGACCAAAGGCTGTGTAGACAGCTCGATAGTGCTACCTTTGTCAGTTGACAACCAAATGAAAGGGATAGAACATCTTGTGTCGAAATACAATACCACTCCTGTTTAACATTATTTTATATACTATATATTTTATTACTAGAAACACTGAGACAACTGTCACTTGTCAAATGATTCCGAAAACAGGGTAACAATTTAATGCAAAAGTATTAGTGCTCAAATAAATAACTAACACTATGTATCAAAAACCAGTTTAACTTGGTACTTTTTTATATGCGGGCGTTAGTGCGGGGCGCTTTTTAAGGCGGATCGCACACTTGACGCACGACAGAGCGCTAGAACATCGCAGCGGTCTGTCAGATCCATCAAATTCAAATTTGAAATTTCAATCGTTTATTTCCGAGTAGATTCACAAAGAATGCTTTCAGAAAGTCAAGAATTTACAATACAATACTGTCACTAAAAAATAAATTAGTCATTGTAAAAAAGAGAAAATTGTCAGACACAATGTTCTCTTTTTTATAACAATTAATTTTATGTTCCTAGTAGAAACGCGGCACGAGTGAGATAAAAAAGGCACTGCCTCGGGGCCGGCCAGGCTGACCACACAGCATGTAACTTACTAGCATGTAGCTATTAAAGTGAATATTTAAAAAATATATTTACATGCGTCATGTAAATCAACCGGACCCCCTGAACAGGAAAACCACCCAAAAACCTGCTCAAAAGTGCTCCTATTCTCAATTAACAATTTGTACCATAGGATCAGATCCGTCGTGCGTCAAATGTGCGATCCGCCTTAGTAGGTCCCTTGTACTCGTATATGCGGGCAAAAGTACGGTTCACCTTTGTTATTTACTCCTTTAAGGCAAGTTAAATATTTTTAGTAAAACCTACAGTGCAATTTAACACTACAGTTTACAACTCGCAAGCTAAAACGTTGATTTGCATAAAAAAGCGAGCTTGGATTAAACAAGCTAAAATAAAAACCCTTTTAAGCGAGGTAAATAAAACAGCTTTAGGTTAACTAAAAGGGTTCTTTTAAAGCGTTCAATTTAGAATACCTTAATGCATAAACTTGGGAGAGACGATGTACCTAGAGACGCTGTACTTTACATAGGTACTTTTCGCTTGTACAGTCCCTGCATAGTCACAGAACCCTCTGTAATGTAATGTTTGTAAGCAAGGACTATGCAGGTGACCGTACTATCGCCAGCACATTACCTTCTCTTTTAAGAGATCAACGTACACTGTGTTTTCTTGGTATTTGTATGAAAAAGATACGTTGGTCTCTGAAATGGGTAGGTTGATATGCTGGCGATGTAATTTCAGCAGAAATATCAACGATCTAGATATTCTGGTTACTCTTGATGAATGTAGGGAGAACCAGTTTATATTGGTCCCTTCATCGGGTAAATTGATATGCCGGATTCCACTATTCGTTAAAAAGTTTCAAAATATTTATTTAATCAGTACAATTCTAAATTCACAAATAAGTATGTAAATAAAATTATACTAGGAGCAAACTTATTTTCGTCATTCGCATCGTGTGAGACATACAGTCGACGAACGACCCAGTGGTATTCACACTCTGTATAACAGAGTAAGCACTGACATGCTAATGCAGTTCTAGTAGAGCAACTACTAACCTAACTATGTTAGTTTGGTAAACATACCGAGCGGGGCTTATGAGAATAGTTTGTGGAAGCAACTAAGGCGGTTCTCACACTTACGCACAACGCGGCGCTACGTAACGCATGCGTCTGTCAGTTACGAGATAATTTCAAACTTCTCATATTGAAAACCGACATAACGCATGCACCTGCGTCAATGCATGCGTCTATCGAAAATGCAAGTGCTTCTGTTGGTGCTACGTCAACGTCTGAAGGAGTTTTGAATATTTCTTAAATTTGACAGACGCACTCGCAGTTACGGTAAAAATGCGCCGCGTCGTGCGTTGATATGTGATTCTCCTTATTTAGAGAACAAATTATAAGGCTGGTTTCAGAGCGACGCGTCTCGGCAGCGCTGCCCAGCCGCGCACGCCTCGCATTACACTAGATTGTATGTAGCGTCTCGGCCGCGCCGCGGTCGGATCTCCTTCGATTGCCAGTAGCGTCGACTTGCAATCTTTTAAGACGTCGTTGTTGCACTCTTTTCCATATAACGTATATAGCTAATTATAGTGATTACGTTTGCTGGCATAATGATTCTCTGCACTCGACCGTACACCACAACGAAGCGCGCGCGTCTGAATGTCGTTTCACAGCGAACGCGCTGCCCAGGCGCGCGCCCGAGCCGCGCGCGCCTGGGCAGCGCTGCTGAGACGCGCCGCTCTGAAACCAGCCTTAAACAGTTTACAGAGATTGTCACGACGGAATAGTCTTCTATTTCCTACTATAGTCTGTAAGTTTAGGTACTTATCTTTTTGTAAACATACTTTCTATGAAAGTGACACTTCAGAACTGTCAGTTTAATACAAAGTTTGTTTACAAAAAGATAAGTACCTAAACTTACAGACTATAGTACGGTCTGGATTTATGGCTTTTTATTTAGGGGGTGTAGTTTAGATCCTACAAACATTTTTGCGCATTCAGTGTTTTATCTGGGTACCTATCAATAATGTTCGCCGTTCATCTTACGTACGTATCTAATATTTTTTTTTATAGGTAATAGGCCCATTTGGCATTTGTCTGCCATCTCACCTGGTGGTAAGTGGAGATGCAGACGAAGCGATCCTAATTTACTATTTAATAAGAATAGAGAATCAATTAGTGCACAAACGTTCCTCTTTGAATATTCCGATTATGAAAAAGCGCGATCTAGGTACGAAAATAATTAGTGACTTCCACAGAGTAAAAATCATGACTCATCAAACAATGACATTTGCGTCGCTCGCATGGCATCTCTTGTCTGTGGTGACTTCTAAGTCACGACATTTTGTGGTAACTTCTAATTTCACGTCATAAGGCAGCCATCTTCCGAGCAAGAGCCTTAGTTTAAAGTACCTACTTGGGGACTGCAAGAAATTGCTCTCTTGAATAGTTAGGACTGTAGTTCACAGTGACAAAGTTGTATAAGCCAGCAAGGACGAAGGAAACGTTTAAATTATGCCACTGTGTCATATTAAATAGTTTCTTAGACCTCTATGAACAGAGCGAGATAGAAATAGAGAAATTATATTTGGGTAACTAGTAGAATGCAGTTCTAGATTAATATCAAAACGCACTTGACTGATACTTAGTTTTGATAATGCATTTATTGCTCTTTCTACGCAACTTTTCGTGGGTTAGTTTTGAAGTTTCGCTTGTGAAAGTCTGTTTTACGAAACATAGGTATCCATTTACACCATAGAATTACTGATGTATGTATTATAACAAATTTGAGTGGTATTTTTTTTTTCCTAATTCGAGCAGTAGAGCTGGATGCAGCATTTAATCGGACAAGGTGGAAATCTTTAGGGGAGGCCTATGTTCAGCAGTGGACATCATATGGCTGATATGATGATGATGACGCCTCATTGTTTTGAAGCCAAACCAAACACATTCATTGACAACGATACAAAACAAAATTAAGCCTTTACAAATTAAATTTAATATTTCATTTTGTTTCAATGTTTCCGCTAAACCAAAATAAGGATATTAAACTACTAAATTTATTATTCATCCTGGGATATATCACTAATGCGTCACAACAGTAATAAAATAATTAATAAAATAAACTTGTTATAATGTTAGTGAGTCCAAACTAATTATTTACTCTAATTTGTAATCGCAAGCAGAATAATAATATTCTCATTAGTATTACCCAAACCGGAAATTTCGATTAATCTGTTTAATGAATAGGTGTCTAGTTAAAGGAGCACAATTATTTGCCTGAAGTCATGACGATTTATAAAATTTTACGGACGTGCTTTTTCTAAACTAATGCAATTTTTCACGATAGCCATCTAAGTATTAGAGCTATAGTTAGTATTCTTTGGTATCAGTACTTAATCATACTCGTAGATAACCAACTGAAACAGACAGGTTAGATGGCGCTGTCTGAATTGTCCATACTATAATTTATCTTACGGACAATCAGGTGGTACAACCTGCATGCACTTATCATACTGGATGATTTGACAAATAATATGTGTGTCCAAAAAATACTTTATGCCCCTGCATCAAGAAGGAACCCGGGCACCTCCGGATCCAACTGCTATATCACAAAAGCAGAATGATTATGGTAAAGTTGTATATTTGTCTGTCACATCACGTTCGTCTGGTACTCTATATGCACGGTGCGTCGGTCTTGTAACTAGCCTCCGTCTTTATAGTGATTGCCCGGTTTGTACTACATGGGGACGTGTTGATTATTTTCGCGCCAAAAATGGTAATTTCTAATACCTAAGGGTAAGTGGAATTATTGAAGAATAGAAAAAGGTGTTCGGCAATCACAGGTGACGGGCGGGCGTCTGTGAGCTGTCGACCTCCTGATGAAGGCTTTCTTAATCAGCTGAAACTTGTCAAGGCCCGAGCGCTGATCCAAATTTCGTTTTTCTTTACGTAGAATAGGAAGCTCTAATTAGCGGAGATATAGTGTTTTAGTACACGGATATGTTACCTAGCCTTAAAAGCTATAATAGTTCTGCGAATATGTAAAGAGACAAGAAGACTCCGTGTGATGCCGACGTAGAATAGCATCACTCCTTTCTTCCTGTGGGTGTCGCAAGAGCCGACTAAGGGACTTTAAGGTTTCAAGTGTATCACAATCTTCATATCAGTGTTATTTTTACGGCGGTTGACGTTATGCCATCCTGCAAATGATAAGGCGTTTAGTCTCATCTGTTATTCCCAGAACAACTCCTAGGCCCAGTTTCATCCCAAAGACGTGTTTGCTGGTTGTTTAAACAGCTATACAAATATTTCCGGGTGAGCCCTAGCTCCCCACCAAGCTTCGATGACCCATAGCATTAATAAAAAAAGTATGAGGCGTTATGTGTGTATGTTGTGTGTTGGTATGCAGCTACCCAAGACCTATATACCGAGCGATTATGCAAAACTATTTAATCCTTAATGCGTCTTTCTCGCTTTACTTACGAAGTCGCATGATATTTTACTTCATTAGTTATTCCAATGATACAATCGTTGCCTTCCAAGCCAATTATGTTTAATAGTATACTTAGCTCTTAATAGAATCATAACAAGTGGCTCTAACTTACGGAGCATTTTATCGTTAGAATATCTTGAATACTTTTTTTGAGATATAATGACACCTTTATATTGCTACCTTTTTAGTGAGTACATGGCGTCGTAGAGTTTATTATAAAATGTTAGGCCGTGTATAGGTTTTTGCAAAGAAACTCAATTTTTTACACATTCTGAGAAAAATATGTTAAATACTTTATTTTTTAAAATCCTTTCTCTATCAGCATTCCCAGTCTCAAATTATAACTCGCGCAGCAATTCCATATAAAAGGATTGCTTATTAGCAACTTTATTGTTCGGTTATAATAAAGCCAGAAAGACAATGAATAATTTCGGGAATATTTCCTTAATTGCGCAAGTATAGGTACCATTTGATTACCTATTACTAGCTCTATTTAAAAAATATACAAGAGACCCAAAATTAACCTACTTGAAATGGTGCTAAAATAGTACGTAGATCTATTTTCATTCCCGCGAGCCACCCAAGCCGCGCAAGCCGCTCGCGTATTCCGACTGCGTGTATTAATTATGTAACTACCCGCCGACCGCCTTTTATGCTGATTGCCCACTCTGCTGTTTTCCTTGGAAACTTTACTGGACCCGTCTGAATGTAATATTCAGCGCGGTTTCTGTTTCACAAGTGGAGTGGGGTGGTTGAAATTAAGAATAGGAATTAAAATTGTTAACTGTGTTAGCTCTATACTACGCCGACACAGCATAAACTGTCATAAAACGTTAAAAACAGATGCCATGATATTATGATTCCTATAGATACTTGTCTTAACCCCTGACCTGACATTTCGACCCAACGCAGCAGTGAGCGGATCATTGTTTGTCATCCCTCTACAAAATAACAAGTTAGGATTGTTTTAAAGGTTAAGGTTTCAGGGGCGATATAATGTGTCATATTTATTTGCTTACAAGAAGTAATTTACAAAAAAAGACAAAGACTTTGTTATAGAAAAAGTGAAATAAACTAGGCAATTATCCAGCATTATTTTACAGAAATCAAATCTTGAAAATGTTAGCACTTGTTTGCTTGAACCGACAGCATCAAAAAGTACTTAATCATGGGAGACTGACTTTGCAAAACCTGGAAAAACAAGTGAAACCAGAGCATTCTGGGTTGTTTTTCAAAACTACCCAAATTTCTTAGGTATTCATGTCAGCTATCTCATACATGCCGTTGGTCCAATAAATATTTTATGGGGTGTACTAGCCCATTAAATTGAAAAACTTTGCCCCAGGAACATAGTCGAAATATGAAAAAACCAACTAAGTCAATTTGTATGGGAGGTCCAAAAACAATTCTCATATTTCGACCTTGGGGTGAAGTTGTTCAGTTTCATGGGCCAATTCACCCCTTAAATAAAATATTTTTACACCGTATTATTGACGTTTCTTGACATTTGTTTGCAGGGGAAAGTAGTGCAGTCTCATGATCTGCGTTTACCGTTTATTCCTATCTGTCCCTTACACATCGTATTCACCTTTGACCCCGCACCCACTCGTGCACTTCAAATAACCCCCCTTTACTGCAGACACGTGATAATTTAATGGGCGCATCGTAACCTGTGCGCGTTAGACCTGTCTCGTAACACACAATGTTTAGGTTTATCTAGGTTTTGGTCTCGATTCGATTATATCTCTTAGCCTTAGCTGTTGTTTTTTGGTAAATAGGTTTAGAAAAGGATTGTTGATGTTATAGGCTATTAATCATGTCATGTTTAAAAATGACAATAGTTTTTCTCCATTTCGCACAGTAGCTTTATGTCTAGTCGACATCTTTTTAACAAATACACACACCCAAATCACGTCTGTATCCCTAGCGGGGTAGGCAGAGCGTCAACGACCGTAAAATGACGGTCGTTATCGCCACGTCTGACAAATATTGAGGGCCGTTTGTTTGGGATAATTTGTGTATCATTATAGTGACAGGTTGTCAGCCTGTCGCCTAAATTTTTAATACACATCAAACCCTCGAGTCCCTTAATCGGCTCCTACGATACCCACGGGAAAGAAATGGGGTGATGCTATTCTAAGCCGGCATCACGACGTTTCTATTTGTGTATTCAAGAGAACTATCGAATCGACACTACTAAATAGACCTACAGCTACTGGACATACGTTGCGGTTACTGCTTCACTAACCGCAAGACATACAGGTATTAGTGTGGTATTAGCTTGAGAATACGTGAGGTATAGTAGGTATAAACTTAGATCTGCTGTTGACTGCAACTAACGGATAAACTTTCAAATTCTCGACCGTATTTTTATGTAACCAATCATGTCGCTCTGAATTTCACCCTCACGGAAAACAAGACCGTAATAGAAAACCTGTAATTAAATGGGTTGATTCTTCAAATACAAGATCATTTATTTCTTTCATTGTTTGTCGCTATGTGAGCTGCAAGGTAGGGAGTTCTCACACTTAACCCAAAACGCAGAGCGTTAAAACAACGTTGCGTAACGCATGCGTCTGTACGCACGACACTGCGATAGTACTGCCTCAACACTGGTTGTGCGCTGGACAACTGAAGTTACTAGTACTAATACGCTAGTACTTTTATTTATTCTGTGGTACCACGCAAAACTTACTTACTAATATAATTGAAATAATTTACTATAAAATAAATTGTTGCAAAAAAAACTGGCTGAAAGATGAGGGCGTGGCTTAACTTTTAACGAGCTGTTGTTATATGACAGCAAGTGAAATGCATTTAGGGAAATGTATCAAATATCTTACAAAAGAAATAGGACGTACCACTTTAAAAACAATAAAGTTTCTTCTTCAAAAATATGAGTACATATAACATTTAAAACAAGTATTTACTCATATTATACTAAAACATATATGGAAAAGTTGTCTAGTTTATAAGATGGGTTTTCTTTGACGGGATCGTTACGAATAATGAATAACCCTGTCTGTATACAAGTGATTGAATATGTATTTAGCCTTAAATCAAGTGCCAATTAGAGTCTGATCACAGGGGTCACTTTGTGGTCTTGTGGTCAAAGGGGTCCAACAGCTGATCACATTAATTATACCCTTAGTAAGACTACGAAACTTACGTATGTAAACTATAGCTACATGCCTGCCATTTTTAATCAACAAGCTTTTATTAGGTCGACCTGTATATATGTAACTATGTAATGAAATCTAAGAAAACTAATTTAACCATCTTCTAAAGATAGTACCGTCTTGGAAATTTGATTGCATGCCGTTGTATGTGATTTTGATGACAATACAATAACATGGTACTGTCGAGCTGATCTGATTATGGAACCGGAAGATTATGAACTGGAACTTCACGATGGATGATCGTATCATAGCCGTGTTTGAACTTGTTAAAAAGGTCTTGTAATGAAGCGTGTTTTTTACAATATTAATTTTATTATGGTAAATCTTGCTTCGATTGCTGTCATACCTATCTTCTTCTTTTCGTTTGGGACACCGAGTCATCTAACGACCCGATGAACTCTGGTGACGAACCTTACCTATTTACCTAACTGTAATTTTAACTTTTTGTTTCAGGTAAGCAATGAACGACTGTTTTGGAAAATTTTATATTAGTTATTAAATAAATGTGAGTAATATTTGTTCAAGGTCTTATAAACTAAGTTACCGTCATCAATTCGATGAATAAATGGAATATGTAAGGACCTACCTAAATAATGAAGAGGCACTTAACAATAGTCCCTAAGTAGGTAGGTGGGTGCTGGTTCATAAAACTTACAATACTTACGTTTTTATCAAACTACAGTCTACAGGTAAATTTTTCAACCTAAATCGAACTTTGCTTGTAAAGTAAGACTGTAGCTTGATAGTACTGAGCACTGGACGCAATATATCAGTATCCAACGCGATTTTACTGTATGAGGATTTGACTGCTGATAGAGATGAATGGAAGAAGAAAATATGTTGCGCTGACGTCAAATGAATTAGGATAAGGGCAGGCAGATGATGATGAAGTATATACTTATTATTATAACTCAAAACTCATTTATTGACATCAACACAACAATAAATATTACATGTCAAATTCCATTATTTACTAAGAAAATTTAGAATTTACATGTCTTTACGTTATGAAGTTTAAAAAATTATAACATTCCTATTTCACTTACAGAGTAGTCCTATCTATATTTACAAAATTTACACAGTACTAAAATTAAGAAAAAAAACTTAACTAAAAAATAAAATAAGCCCCCCATTGCGTCCCCACCAAACATGGATCCCAAAATGCTGGAAACGTTCCTCTCTTAGTACTATTTTTACTTATAACTCAAAGGGCGCGAACTCGTCGCATGGAAGTAATATTATCATCAAGTGTTTCACATTGACACACATTGGATCGAGTTTTGTATGCCGAGCTGGCGCGCGCACCAAAGGTCTCTTGGTGTGTTCCACTGCGCTCCAAAAATCTGTTCCACATTTGAAGCTCAACATACGGGGTGTAAGGGACAGCGTCCCGAATACTGATAGGGTGCAAGCGGACCATGAAACAGAACAACTTTCCCCTAGGAACATATGTCAGGAAACGTTAACAAATTTTCGGATTTTCATAGTAAATGCAGTCAGTCAGCTGATCGCGATTTTGTATGGGAGGTCAAAAATTTTTGATATATGTTCCTAGGGGAAAGTGGTTCAGTTTTATGGTCTGCTTGCATCCTATCAGTATTCGGGACGCTGTCCCTAACACCCTGTATAATATGGGGAGTAAAAAAATCAACTACAAATATTTTAAGGGGTGGACTGGTCTATAAGAGTAATCAAGTCAAATCAAGAAACAAAGGTCAAAATATTTAAAAAGATATTCTCCTTCCATACAGCAGAAAATTTTGAATGGAAGTTACTTTTTTTAAATAATTTGTTCTAGGTAAAGTTTTTAGTTTTATAAGTACAATTTCTATTGTTGTGGGCCACACGTTGTATACAGGAAAAACAACACTTGTTTTTTTTTGGATTTAAGGCGATTTCATAATTTACTGTTGTCTTGCCGGATTCAATGTTTGCAACAACAGGAATTTATACGAAAAGCTATATCTATAAGAAGGATATCATGGCACATCTCACCGCATAGTACGATTGTCACTTGTATGGTGGCTGTCACAATCCGCAATATTGTTCGGTGCGTTTTCGATTCACCGACCAACTTTTGAACAATCATCAAAATTGTTTTAATTTTGTAATTCAGCAAAAAAATGCTTTTGATACACCAACCAAATATGTTCGAGCTATATTTTCTTTCTTTGAAAAAAAAAAGAACTTACAAGAATAAACCCGTTTGCGTAACCAGTAAGCTGTTGTTTTACTAATATGGTATTTTGCGATCAGCTTTACCCGTTGGTAATCGATATTTTTTGCAGGTGGACATTTTTAAGGCTCAGTCTCAGTGCCAGTCCGACACACTACCTAGAAATGTTAATAGAGTGAGTAATCTCACAAAAACATTTATTTTTGAAAGCTTTGCAAGAATATAATTTTTTTTAAATAAAAATGTGTACTTGTTAAGTAGGTACTTCCTGCACTTAAACAAAGATAATCTAATCACATTAGCATATTTTATCACTTTCAACTGTTAGAAGTCCACTGTTGGACGAAGGCCTACTCTAGGGTACATTTACTCAAGGCACGATCAATTTTTTAATAAAATGTTGGTTTGGCACTGCTCTACAACCTTTGTTCCTATTGACCACTACCAAAGAATACTAACTATAACTATACTTGCCACTTTTTTAGCTATGTTTATAGGTAAGTCTTTAACAGGCAAAATAACCCGTTTACACATAAAAATGTGAAATACAACACTCTTATTATCTTATATTATACAATCTTATTTTTGGCAAACTCGTAACTCGTCCTTACACACAGTAAAAAAAGATATATTAGACTTTTATCTTCATACTCTTACGTTATATTAAAGCCGCGTCGATCTCTTGTGGCTGAATATTCCTTATTAAATTCCTTTGGAAATGGGTTATAAAGTTAGAATATGCATTATGCGCATATGTATTAAAACTTCGCATAGTTTGGATTACGACGAATAGGTACAGTCAAGCTCAACCCTGGCTAGAAACTGGATACGCCGATGTAACTTAATACGTGTGAATGGTCCAAGGTTCAAACTGTCCAACGTAGCCTAAGCCTGACTGTACTATATAGTTATTCCTTTATTGAATATGTTTTATTTTATTTATAAAACGTTGGGTTGGTCATTGATTCTGTGAGCTAAAAGATTCTACTCTGTGGTTTTACGAAGGAAAGGGCAGAAATATTCAGTGATCCTTACCAAATGCACAAAATTTTGAAGTCAGTAAATATTAACAATATAATCAGACAACCAAACACTTGCCTACTTCCTTTTGGTTAGAAAAAAAATATTATGAACGACACGAAACAAACAAAATATTACGGAAGATCCAGTTATTCTAGTTAGACATGTTTTTGCGATCCAGTTCTGAAAAGGTATACAAACTACGAACCTATCCTCACTTGTGTGTTACCAGCACAACACAAACATCTTTGTGAAAGAAAATATTTTTTTACATTTCTTGTCTTTACTTGGAAAACATCAAGATACACGGACTGCAAGTTAAGTAAAAATAGACTTCTTATACATTAATACTATTCATACATTATTATACATACCTACATGGGTAGCAGACATCAGCAAGTAGACAAAATGAGAGATCCAATATCGGCCTAAATTTTATTGGTAAAAATAGTCAGTTTAAAATAAAATGAATGACCTATCATAACCTGACAACCAAACATTTTAAAGCAA
This sequence comes from Keiferia lycopersicella, assembly GCA_029255805.1. NCBI lineage: Eukaryota > Metazoa > Arthropoda > Insecta > Lepidoptera > Gelechiidae > Keiferia > Keiferia lycopersicella. The sequence continues at coordinate 5,292,881 of JARACZ010000028.1, forward strand.
GTTCAAAGCACGCAAGTGAGGAAAAAGCCACTAGGTGATAATGCGCGAAACTCGATGTCATCGGGTATGCTAATTCTACCTAAACATGGTAATTTTGGTGAAACTACCGGTTTGCCCTAGTTTGTTATTATCTAACTAGTGCAGGAAAGTACCTACCGACCTTTAGTCGAGTAGATATTATGTAAGTAAAATTTAGTAAAACCTAGAAGTATCTACCTAAAACGCTGCAATAAAATGTGATTTCAGTCTATGTTCCTTAAAATACGGCAACATTTAATGAAGCATTTTTTTAAATAAGTATCTGGCGGGGGATCAACTTTGCACTTTTGTAATCAGCTTTGCTTCATTATACATGTATATGGCTGTTTTCACACTTAAACGCACAACGCAGGCTAAAATAACGAATTATTTATTACGCATATGCATGGCATAAAAAAAAACAACTAGCAAACAAATTACAATTTAAGATCGCGTCCAATGGGAATTAGGTGTACTCGGTAGAAACGTGTTTCCGCGTTGTAGTTACCCAATATATTTAAAAATAGAAACAATTTTATGAAGCGCTATGGAACTACTATCCTCTATGAATAGTTTAGGTGAAAGTTTTCCATTTTCATGGTATGAATGCACCCTATCAAAAGTCAAAGGTCTGTCCCGTTCCAACCCGTGGAATAATGTTCTGGAACGCAGTGGAACTATCAAATTATGAAGAGAAATGTTGTGCGTATCAGGAGTCAACATGCCGTCAAATTACTCTGAAATAAGCGAGCCCAAATTAATGAGGATTGGAGTCCGACACGGCTTATCAGGGAGCTAATGCGACAGAAATCTGATTGGCTCGTTCTTCTTTGAATAATTCATTCGTTTTTAAATTGTACTACTTTTTCAGAACTTTTAAGATTATTCATAGTTTGACGTAAAATTCAAAACAATGAAGCTGCCTCAACTGCATTTCAAGAAATTTGCATAAACTGTCAACATGATTGGGTGCATTATGAGCCAGATGCACCCAATTCCGTTTCTTGGACAGAATTGCATGGTTTGACAATACTAAGAAATAGGATGTAGTCACATTTGTTATTTTATTAGTTCTTACAAACGAACAACGTTCTTAACATTGTAGTTCGAACAAAAGGTTTCTTAATAGCTTTATCCAATTAATTAATAATCTCCAAGCTTAATGAGATTACACTTTGACTGTGTCATTGTTGTAGATATTATGTAGACTATTATGTATAAGTTTACGAATGATCAACTCGGGACGAGTTGGTGATAAGGAAAAAGATATTGAAAAATAAACGACGAAAATTAAAATGTTCGAAGTATGAAAAAAAAATCTCTTTTCTCCGGGCCTGGCGGGGTAGTAGTATAAGATGGGAATATAGGAGAAATTGCACCTGCCGTAATCACTATCTGCCGACCAAATCAATTAATGCGAACTCTATCAGCAGAATTCAATATCATATTGCCGTATAGTACATACTCGTAGTAATACTTATGCAAAACACCTCAGTCTAGTAACGACATCTCAATAGCGAACTACAATGAGTGCTCGTAAGACAATAGGCGCTAAGTGACTACTTCCGCAGTTTGCCTCTGGTCTACTGTCGAGTAGATTGCAATCGTTGGGTAATACTATCTACTGTTTATTGCTGTTGTTTTTATTATCTAAGTTTATTGTATTGATGATGATGCCTGTAGCTGACCGACACTGGCCACTAAGTCGGGCAAGTACACATTTTAAATTTCCTATTTTTCAAGGCAGTCGCGAAGTGTAGTCGTTTTTAATGATGCCGTTTGCTGGAATAAAATATCATCACCCAGTTTCTACCCGTGGGTATCATAAACATACTGAATGATACATCCTGGGAATGGGCAAGGCATTTCTATGGCAGCAGTGTTTCCTGTGAATACAACACCTTGTACATACCTCGTAAATCCGTCAGCCTGGCGTGGTGAGTATGGCAAATACTCTACAATCGGAGGAGACACGTATCTCTCCCATGAGAGAACTATTGTGGCTAATGAAGTTATATTTGGAGATTGATGTTGTCAAGGATCGTAATTCGCGTTATCATCGAATGTGCGGAATCGCACCTTTTTGAATGATATTTATGTTGTATATTTTATTACTTTTTTTGGACAAGATGTTGTTTTTTTGACTCAGTGTCGATATTAGTTGTGAAAGAGAAAAGTTGATTGTATTATTTCACCTAAAATCAGGCTCCAGCTGATCAAGCAGCCAGCGGGCCATATCGTCTCCGCCACATGATTTGATCACAGCACATCAGCCTGACCCAAAAAAATTCGTAACTTTTTGAATGACATTTATGTTGTATTTTTTATTACTTTTTTTGGTCAAGATGTTGTTTTTTTGACTCAGTGTCAATATAGTTGTGAAAGAGAAAAGTTGATTATATTATTCTACCTAAAAGCAGGCTCCAGCTGATCAAGCAGCCAGCGGGCCATATCGTCTCCGCCAAATGATTTGATCACAGCACATCAGCCTAACCCGATATAATTTTCGCTCGTCTAGATATTAGGTGGAATCTTAGTTACTTACGAAAACGAACTATAAATTGGTTATATAAATGAGTAGGTTGCATGGAGGACAGAGGTTACTGTCGTCTTTGGTAGGTTGATACGTGCTTCTAATAGTAGCTACCGACTGACCCTTCTGTTAGAAAACATCAATGAGGTCAAAGAAAATTGGTTTACAATTACAAGCTACAATACAAGGGCTAGTAGAGTTCTGACGTGTTAATTGCATGAAAATCTCCATAAATTACACAATATTTATGACGCTGGCTCGACTTACAACACCATGTGGAGTAATTCCATGATATTATGTGGCTCATGGGAGTCCTTTACATTTTATTTTACCCTGGCTAACGAATGTTCACAAATAAAAACAATGTTGCCATTTTTTTTTCAGTTTTAACTTTCGAATGAGGCTATATAAATGACTTCAAAATCTAATAAGTCCGTCCTTCTAATTTTCGTCCTTTTAATTTTCGAATTTTTCAACTTCTAATTTTCGAATGACGCAATATAAAAGGCTTCAAAAATCTATTATGTCCGTTCTTCTAATTTTCGAATTTTTCGACTTCTATATTTCGAATGACGCAATATAAAAGACTTCAAAAATCTAATAAGTCCGTTCTTCTAATTTTCGTCTGACAACCGTATCCGATAAAACATCGTCCGGTTCTGCGGTAGGCGTGAGATTCGACTAAAATGCACACACATTACACTGTTTAATACCGGATTTCGGATAGGAAGTGAAATCATTACTTCCTCAAAATATTTTTCTCACCTTCACTTTTTTATTCCCTTTTCAGATTTCTTGGATCAAAGATTTCAATACCACTCAGTCATTCAGTCTAGTAATCACTCTCATATCGCAATCCTTATAAATAGACAACAGAAAATAATTACAGGATAAACGGTGTTTCATCACGAACACACTTAGCACGTTAGGCAAGGGAATGTCCACACAATTTCTCATGCTATTACTAGAATCGTCGGCGTTTTATTTCCGGCGAGCGATGACGTCAGGTAGGGTAGGTCCCTGTGTTGATAATGTAGCTGTATAGTTACATAGGGCTATAAACGTGAAACTGGAGTTGTAAAAGTAGTAGAATGTGTCACAAACTCACAACACTTCTATATTTAAGAGCTTGGGCTGAAGTAGGTGACGTACCTATAAGCGCGATTCAGTTCTGTTCTGTTCTCCACTAGTATTGAAGATACATATTCGCACAAGGAAGAAGATAAGACGCTGAGTATTTTTAGCGTATCCATACCTAGTCTATAACGCATGCGTCAGTCAGATGTAAGCAACTTTCAAATTACAAAAAATTAAACTGATATAGACGCAGCACTAACGGATGAACTTGCGTTGTTTGACAGACGCATCCGTCAACGTTGGTTTTTAGTATGATGAAATATCCTTGCATCTGACAGCGCTAAAATAGTGCTCCGTTGTATGAAGCATTTAGGGACTGGAAAGTCGGTCGGATGGTTCATACGTTTTTGCTAGATTAGAACCCGGTCGGTACTATTTCGGTCGCAGCTTACCTCTAGAGTCTCGAATTTAGACCTATCCTATAAAAATGTCAGGTAAAAAGTCCTATTTCACTTTTCTGGTCCATTACTTGACGGGTTTTACTACAGTTTTACACTGGGGAATTCGGTACCGGCGCTCGAGTGAGATATTCACTCGACCGTCGATCCACCGGTGACCACTTATTTCACACACTGGTAAAGAGAATGGCACGCGTTTTTTCGAATGATGAGATGTAAAAAATGTATTAAAATCTTTATAATAAATTAAATTACCAATGTAATTGAAGTAATTGTAGATTGTAAAAAAATATTATGTCTGCATACAAAGTTCCGTGTGATGCCGGCTTAGAATCGCATTATCCCATTTCTTTGTGTTGTTGACGCTTTGCCTACCCCGCCAGGGATATAGGCGTGATATGTGTATGTATGTATGTGTACACAAAAAACTAGATGGGACGTTTACCTCAATTTTTATTCAAATCATTGATCACTGACATAATATGGCGGATACTAAACATTCATGCGAGTTTCCTACTTTTTTACGCCACAACACCACACCATTTTATCTGGGGGCACGGCAGTGCCCCCGCCAAGTCGAGCTAGAAAGCGGCACAGCCGTACCATCCTTTTTTCGAAGCGGTTCAGGCCATTTTCAACACCTTATAACTTTCTTGTGGATAAAACAAAAGACTTGAAACTTCAGGAATCAATCAAAAGCCCTGTAGATACGGTATATTGCAAATTTCGTTCACTTTGAACCAGTGGTTTAGGAATTATAGCTAGTCAAAGTTCTTAATTTTGTCACTGACTCACTCACTGACCGATCATCAAAATTCTAAGGCACTTCTAGCAGACATAGAGACTTCTAATTTGGAATATAATTTGGGTTAAGTGTATAAATCAAGGAAAAACTTAAAAATCTAGCAATTTCAATGCAGTTTTCTAGATAAACCGATAGCATAAATAACTTTGTAATTCCATAGAAATGTACTGTTTACCAAGTTATATTTTGCTGTCGCTCCTAAAATACTTTGTTTTGGTCCAGCAAAATAATCACAGATGTCGCTGTTAGTTTCTAAAACACGCTATCGCTATTTTAATGTCCATCGCGAACAGTTTCCAATATGTATAGCCTATGCTATAACTATACATAAAAGTCAAGGCCTCAGTCTGAATAATGCGCCGATGGATATAGGTTCAGCTGTATTTACATCTGGTCAAGCTTATGTAGCACTATCAAGAGTAACAAGTCTGGGCGGCTTACATTTTATAAACATAGACTTTGGAAATATTAAAGCGCAAGAATCTGCAATTTGTGAATACAATAGACTAAGAAGCATTTACCGTCCAGACTTGACAAAAATCATTACTACAAAGATTCCGAGAAAACCACATAAAGATAGAGACTGGGCTATGAGAAAAACCGTGGCTGAGGCTCAAGAAATAGAGCCGCAGAAGAAAAAAAGGAAGACTACCTACAAAAAGTAATGAGGTCCCCTCAAAAACATTAATATATAAAAAATTCCAAGTCTCGCTACTGAGCTGTTCAACCGTAAAAAGGTATGAGATCCATTTGAAACCAAGTCGGCTATCGATTTGTTCATTCCCCACTTAAGAGATCTATCTTAATTAATTACGTAATTAGTTAATAAGCATTATTTTATAGTGACCATATCAATTATTTTCAATATATTTTAATGTTTACAATAAATTGAATGACTTGGCAATCGCACTGAATGTATTAATTTTAATATGTATTACACGTTAACCTTCTGTTCTAGTGCGATGGCTAAGTCATTCAATTTATTGTAAACATTAAAATATATTGAAAATATTGATATGGTCACTATAAAATAATGCTTATTAACTAATTACGTAATTAATTAAGATAGATCTCTTAAGTGGGGAATGAACAAATCGATAGCCGACTTGGTTTCAAATGGATCTCATACCTTTTTACGGTTGAACAGCTCAGTAGCGAGACTTGGAATTTTTTATATATTAATGTTTTTGAGGGGATTAGCATTAACACTACCTATAGATACTAAGTATTGGTCAGTCACATATAATTGTTCATACGACACGAGCAATCTGTATCACTTTGGTATAAAAGTACCTACATACATACATATATCACGCCCCCATCCCTTGCGGGGTAGACAGAGCGTTAACGGCGGTAAATATACGGCCGCTATCGCCACGTCTGACATTTTTGAGGATGGTTTTCCAAGGTTGTTTCAGAAAAAAATGAATGAAAATGAAATATGTAAAGTATCTAGTATTCTAATATTAGTAATTTAGCTATGAAAACCGTGTGTAGTCACAGTTGCCTTCAACGCAGGACAATAAAGCAATTGTCTGGTCGTTTGTTCGTTACGCAACCCGCAAAAGGAAAGTGTTGGCTTCGTGCCGCTTGAAGATGAATCACGAAAGATTTATAATAAATAAATAATAAATATCCTGGACAATTCACACAACGCCATCTAGCCCCAAACTAAGCAAAGCTTGTACTATGGGAACTAGATAGCTGATACTAATACATAAATACATGTTATACATAGAAAACACCCGGACTCAACACAGATATTTGTAAATGAACTTAACAAATATTTGTGTCCGGTGGGGATCGAACCCACGACCCTCGGCGTAGAAGGCAGGCTACTATCCGCTACGCCATCGGGACAGTCATACTAGTAAGTATTTAGCAGCAGCATTTATCATTAGTAGGCAGATCGCACACTTAACTCACGACCGCTGTCGACGCAGCGCTATCGCAGTGTCGTCCGTCGAGTGCGGTTTTAGTATGGGGAGTGTGGTTTCTAGTGTGGATCTGACAGACCGCTGCGATATTTTAGCGCTCCGTCGCGCGTCAAGTGTGCGACCTGCCTTACTAGTGGGCGCCCGCAGTTCCGCCCGCGTGGATGTCGTTGTTAATCTCGTAGCAACCAATCAATAACAACTATCCTATGTGTTAATCCAAGTTATCCTATATCAGTGTGCCAAATTTCATGAAAATTGGTTCTGTAGTTTTTGCATAAAGGAGTAACAAACACGCAAACAAACTTTCGCATTTATTAGTAGCATAGTAAGATTAACCGATACGCCGAACAATAGGTTTTTGACAGCCACCTAAAATGACGGCGGTGCGAATACAACGCCTTCCTTCCGTGATAATGAAAATGCTATTTGTGTTTATCTGTCTGTTTGTCATGGACACTGTTAACATTTTGATGCCAATTTTGAATAGATAAGGCACTCAAGAGGAAGCGTTAATAGCCACGTATAATTCATACCTAGAAAACGTCGAAAACGGGTAGCAGCGTGACCAATAGCGTGGGTGCCTGCTAGTTTATGATATTTGGAGGGGTTATCATATCGCTATACGTCTTTATAAGGCGAAAAAATATTAGCTGCAAATTTTATAAGGAGTGAATCAGCCCATGGAACTGAACGACTTTTCCCAAGGAACACAGGTCTAAATATGATTTCAAAAATTAACGTCCCATACAAATTAACTGGGTCGCCCAGTAATTTTATATGGGAAGCCCAAAATTTTTTTTCATATTTTCACCATGTTCCTTGGATAATTTTTTTTAGTTTCGTGGGCTGGTTCACCTTAATATTAGCAGCATTTTTTTTTACGCCCTGTATATACAAGTGATGAGGTGATGAGACTCGTAGATGTTGATGATAGAAGCCTTTACCCCAAAAACCATGAAAGTTGGTACATTTTAGGAGAAATTAAGGTCGTCTACAGTTGAAGGGCACTTATTTTTATTGGGCACTTAATTAAGTAGACAGTGCACTGAAAGTACTATATCTAGTGTTATTTAAGTAGATTTATTGTAGCCCTAACACTAATACAAAATTATTGCCGCCAGTGACTGACCGAAGCGTTTGCTGTTGACTTTAGTTACAATGGGCCAAACCTGAAGGCTAGATAAGGCAAAAAAATTAGTAAATTTATCCTGAAGGTCATTAGGGCACTAGCCACTCCACGACTACGTACTGCTGATACTGCAGTCACTGCAGTCTACAGATAGGCCTTCCCCAACCGCAGGCGAGGAGATATGTAGATGCCATGGCATGTCAAAACTCATGGCATCTCAATACTTTCAATCGTATTGAAACAACTCCAAATCCAAATCGAGCCCGCTCTTCTATGTCTTTCAGCCTTTTCTGGCACAGTAAAAAGTGAGGACCAAGCCTTTGTTATCCGTCCGTCTGTCTGGCTATCAAGTAAGATCCTTTACATCTGAATCGAGTAGAGATATCTAGATCAAATTGTCCTTAATTTTTATTGCTGAGTAATTGCCAACCTGGATCAATTTTCTGTGAAAAACAAAACGTCAAAAAAAAGGAATATGGTATGGGTGTTTCTGGCTAATTATGTATCCGTATAACCTTGAAACGTAGTCAAACTTTGTACTTAAATACCTCGGCAATATACTTCTTTGAAAATTCATAATGAAAGGACATTTGCCAACAGCTAAATGGCCCGACTAACTACCCTCGTTCGTCCGCTTACGAGCTGCCATTAAATATAATTTGGTGGAAAATGACAGGCCGCCCGTGTAACGCGAGCGGAGAAAATTGACACACTGAGTTCGGATATATACAGGGTGTTAGGGACAGCGTCCCGAATACTGATAGGGTGCAAGCAGACCATGAAACTGAACAACTTTCGCCTAGGAACATATGTCAGGAAACGGCAAAAAAATGTCGATCTCCCATACAAAATCGCGATCAGCTGACTGCATTTACTATGGGAAGGCAAAATTTTTTTGACCTTTCCTGACATTATTATGTTCTTAGGCGAAAGTTATTCAGTTTCAATGTCTGCTTGCACCCTGTCAGTATTCGGGATGCTGTCCCTTACATCCCGTATAAAGTACAGGAGAGAAAATTGAATCAAAATTGGTGTGCCTCAAGGCCCTATATTAGGATCATTTTTATTTTTTATTTACATAAATGATTTACCGAACATGGTAGAGCATTTGTCCAAAATTTTATTATTTGCTGACGACACATCCCTTATATTTGAGGTTGATAGACATGCGCAGATTTAACAAGGAAAATATAGATTTGCCGTGTGGTGCCGGCTTAGAAATGCATCACCACAATTCTACCCGTGAGTATTGTAAAATTCGAGCAAGGGATAAACAATTCATCCTATGACTTTCCCTATCGGTACACCAGTGATGCCTCTATCCAATGGGCTACTGCGATTCGTCTATTTCTTGAGAAATTATGCGCAGGATAAGAAAATTTTAAATAATCCTCAGCGACACTCATTCATTCCTATTTGAAATCATGAACATGTATTTGTGGTGTGCCCATCACTAAACCGCGCATCACTACGGCGAGCGAGGGGACGCAGCGTCGCGCGCGGGGCGGTCAACCAGAACCGGCTCCCAGACGGTCCAGCGCCCGCGCAACAGTCGTCCAAACACCATCCGAGCACCTATACGTCGCTTTCGCTCAAATTCGCTCGCGCCTAATTACGCTAATTTCATATCATAACTTCATCTCACTATCGCTGTAATTTCTATCATATTCTTGCTTCATTCTTCCGCCTACTCTTCGCCTTCTGCTGTGCTCTATAAACTGTATAACTTTCCGTTTCGAACAATAAACATTTATGTTAAATTGAAGTGCTGTTTAATATTTCATATAGCCCAAGTATGCTATATATTTATACTCGGCTTCAAATAATTACGCCTTCTTAATGTCCATCAAGGATTGTTATATTTCTCTGAATTTCATCAAAGGGTTGGCTACATCCAATTAACTATCTTCTTTCATAATCATTCCAGTTTCATAATTTTAGTTCACCCTCATCAACAGAAAGGAAAGTTCGTCAAAAGAACATTCTCTGGACGTCAGTAAAAACGAGGTAGCTTAGGCCATTTGGCATACACATCGTATGATTTTGCGGCATCCGACACAACTAAAAAATGACAGCTTTATCATCATCGTCAATATCAATCCACATCCGCCAAATGCAGGGTATAGGCCTCTTCTCTACAGCGCCAATCCTCACGGTCCTGTGCAAGCCAAGGCTTCACAAGTCCAGTGGGGTCCTGTAAACTTGACGATATCGTCGGACCATCGACCATATGTTCACCCCACTAATCTTTTCGCTCCCCTTGGCTACTACTCTGTAAATGACAGCTTACACTGAAAAAACGAACTCTGAACATTTTGTTTAAACACAGTTGATTTAAATAACATTTTAACAGTAACAAGGTGGCACGGCGTCGTGTCATCGTGCTGTTTCATACATGTACACATGTGCACATCGTAAATAACACCGTACTGGCAAAATATCGCAAGTGATGCGGCACGTGTGAAAACCACCTTATGTTGACGACGTTTTCATCGCGAATTTCGTGTTTTGAATAATTCCATTACGTCCTGGCGGCTACTGTTTATCATGGAAATTGGTCGTTTGTTCTTGGCTACGAAATTTTGCTAAGATGTAATGAATGTTCATTAGAAGTTTAGCGTCCTTGAATCGAAAACGTATCTGCGTATTTTTTATAAACATTTGAAACTGTGTCTATTTCAAAAGTGTGCGATTTTCTACATCACTATTATTACATAGTATTAATAGTATAAAGCAAACTCCCTTCCCGCGCTTGCCCCTATGTCTGTATGGAACTTTAAAATGACACAACAGATTATGATGCAATTTTTTTGATAGATAGATTGCTGATTGGTCCAAGAGGAAGATCAATGTTTATTCCTACGGTAAAATTTGTTCCAGCGGGTTCAACCACTAGGTACGCCGCTAGTACTAGATAAAAATTCGTAATCTATTGCCAAAGAATACTACTATCTACAGCTATTGCCAATTTTGATGTATCTACAAAGAAATTAATATCATGAATTAAATTTTTTCGCAGTGTAGGGTTTTTTGCCAAAATAGTAGGATTGTCAAACCTGTTGAACTTGGCAAGCTACTCTAAGTTTTGCAGTTAGCAATGCAGATAAATCTTATAAGAAAAACATATTAGTATTATGTAGTTATCTGTGTATCTAATAAAAAATCTGAATGGAAGGCAAACCAAAGCTCATTGCAGACGGTGCCATCGCCACTATGCCTTAACCACACCTAAACGCACCAATTGCCAGTCGCTCTATTTTGACCAATAAAAAAAACACAATTACTCCAGTACAGTGGTCGTTACACGGCTTGGTGTCCCACTCGAAAAGAAAAAGAAGAACTGGCGCTATTTAGTTACAAGTTTTCTTCCTCACTCATTACATTTATTTTCTTTGACAGGTACACCCAGCAAAACGTGACCCTCCAAGAAATGCCGGACGCTAGAACAGCGCAGCCACGATCCCACCCCACCGAGACCCACTGAACCGGCCATGACCTCCGAAGAACCCCTCGATGTTGAACCCAAGAAACCAGACGATCGCGAGAGCAACGGAACTGACAAACAAAAAGAAACGAAACTACGCACTAATGAACTCATGAGACTAGTCTACGAAATACCTGAAGAATTAGACCCAGGCAAAGTTGAGAATAACAACATGCTTAAAGAAAACCCACCGATAGTCTTAGATATCACAGAACAAAATGGTTGTGACGCCGAGCTAGATAATACCAGAGAATGTGATAGTTACCTTACAGTTTTAGATGGATCTAGTCCAGATTTAGGCAATAATGTCGTATACGACACTAGTATTACACGCGATGAGTATAAAGAAGTCATAGATAGATCATCGCCAGAATGTACTGATGAGGATTTGGAAGAACTGAAAAAAATATTGGAAAGTAAACCTAAGGTTTTAGAAAGGTGAGCAATGTACTACGCTCCACACCTTTTTACTAAATAGGTTTATTGTTTGTTCGAATAGGAATAATTTATTTATTTGTTTTGAATAGGAAATAACGTATTTCACTTCTCATTGGCTAAATGAGAAGAAACTTAAAACTACAAAGTTACTAACTTGTGCTTGTACCACAGGTTTAAGCTGTTTTAGCTTTTTTATTTTAGGCCATTGATAGTAAATGTAAAACATTTTTGTCTCAAAGTTTCCGTAAAATTCGTACCCTAGTACTGGCCAGTTGCGCTTGAAGAGTTATAAAAACTCATTTGTTTTTTTTATAAGTTTAAATGTACAATGCTGCCTGTTGATGATATTTGCAACTTTACCGACAGGATTATTTTCCTCAGGTATTTGAAGGAAGTGGCGACGATTGAGGAGGTGCAGAGACTTCACAATATAACGTCATCAGGCCCGCTGTCCCCGAGACCGCACCACGAGGCCAGAAGCACTTCAGTCACGTCAGACCTATTCCAACTGTGGTTGTCATCCTCACCGGTTAAGGTTAGTGATAATGTTTAGTTCTCAAGGCTGTGCGAGTGATAGTAGTTGAGTGTTTACAAGCGATTGATTGGGTAGTATCTATTACTGTTGCCTAGGCATATATGTTGATGATTTCCTGTGTAGCTCTTTTCACATCGCCGTGTCCCATTTCTTTCTTTCTTCTACGGCACTCAGGATGACTTTTTTTTGGACAACGGCAACGGTACTTTTTGAAATAATATTTTTCATTCGATTTATACGAACTTGAAAAGAAACGGTTAAACGTCTACACAAAGAAAAGTCTTACTTTGATATAAGAAAGGTTCTCAAGAAAAACAAGAAAATCTTCGCTGTGAGCGAGGAATTGTTGGTTTAGGATTTAGTATTATTTAAATCTAGGTACTTACTACATTGCATTCCACAAAAATATCACTTACAAAAATACTTTGCTGTCTTAGAAAGGCATCCCCATATTTCTACATAATAGCAAGTTTTCTTTTAATTTTTTTTCCTAGTCTTTTATTTCTTTAGTAGTTCTTTGTTTTTTGAAACTTGGACTCGGACTCATTTGGCGCGAAAGTGTCAGTGCGTGCCAGACTGTCAGTCAGCGTCGCAATATTATTTTTAGTCTTTTGGCTTTAAGATCTCGACATAGTCAGTTCAACGCCATCTACAGAGTTCTTGGAATACTAGTTTTTTTAATTCCCAAAAAGAACACCTCCTATTACAATATCTTGTACTGCACTCGCCCATTTTTTGTATTATGAAGTTCAAATACTTGAATCGTTTCTTCCATCGTTGCTTACTTGCTTACATCGAAACACTACCTTATTTCAGAAGAGTAAATCAATACCGAACTTATCTTCGGAACTGGGTCGGAATACTAAATTCTGCTTCGGCCATGATGTTATTAATTGGGCACGAATTGGAGACTATTGATAAAAATGAGTATTCCAATTGAAATGTTTCTATGAGTTGATATTAAATTCTTCAAAAATTACTCTCCAAATACCTAAGCTTCTGAGCCAATTGTGTAAAAACGGGCTGTATTCAATATCAATAAAACAATTAACTCTTATCGTTATACCTAGTGATATTGTTTATATTATTATCATCAACATTATTGGAACAATAATTATTTAAACGTAAAATAACAAGCATGCAGAGTAAATATTTAGTTAGTGATCAAACAAACTCGCCGATAATGCAAACGTAAATTTTGTGGTCAAATATTTATGATGCTTCCATTTGTTGGTATTGATATTGACTGACTTTCTAATTGTTAGCATTCGTCGGTTAATATTATGGACTATAAAATTTATATTATTTTATTTATTTATTATTTATTTTTATTTTGAGCCAGACATGTCCCACTGCAGGGCAAAGGCCTCCCTTTCTTCCACTTTTCCCTATCCTGGGCCGCCTCCATCCAGTCATGGGCGTAGGTATGTAGCTCGTCTCTCCACCTTTTTCTGGGACGACCACGTGCCCGTTTCGCGTTTGGAGGGACCCAAGTAGTAGTTCTTTTTGCCCATGGTGTAGTAGGCATTCTGGCCACATGTCCGGCCCAATCCCACTTGAGATGTGCTGCCTTCTGACCTACAGAAACACAACGCTGCGCTCCCGCACACAAAATTTATATAAGGTGTAAAAATATCTCTTTCCTTGGAGAAAGTTGTTCAGTTTCATGGGCTGGTTCATACCTTAAAATAATTGCAGCAATTTTTTTTACACCCTTTATAATGATCTTTGGAAAAAAATCTACATTTTCATGTCCTGAATATCAGTTTTAAAGCGGGCTGACAAAATTTCGCATCTGACCGACGCATTTGTTACCCTAAAATGCGCAGCAACCGACGTTACAAGTGTTTCTCGCCTAACACTATACCTACTTATTATATTTTATCTTAATACTCAATGCCATGAATTGAATGTTATCTAGAGTCTATATCAATGCGTTGGCGGCAGGTTACGGATAAGGTATCAACTGTCACTTCACAGGTAGGAGATACGCTAAAAGCCACTCGAAATCGTATACGCCGGCAAATGGAGTTAGTGATGGACATGTCGGCCCACGGTCAACTCGGCCCGAAAAACTATAGTAACTAGAAGTCCTTTATGGCGTTATTTGGTCTATTTTTCGAGAAAACTGGTTGTGCCCGCCTTTGTCTGTGGCACCCGCTCCCGTATGCTAAGACCATTTTCACACTTAAAGCACAACGAAAAGCTAAATTAACGCTACTTAACGCATGCATCTGTCAATATTACAGATGATCCATACTAGAAACGTCATTACTAAAGTCACTATCACAAACGTAGATTATTTATAGCTAAATTTTGTTTTGAAGATATTACACCTATATTTTTTGTGTAGCTGGACAAATCACGTTTAATCAGTTGTTACAAACTTTCGGGCCGAGTTGACCGCGGGCCGACATTTACGCTACTCGGTAAATGGCTCTAAGTTAGGGCTCGTATACAGTGACGCTTTTCAATCAATTTGCGTACACGTGACTAGGTACGAATATAGAAATACAGAAAATGGAAAATTTCCGTGACAAAAACAGGATTCTTAGAAAAAGCGTGATCCTTTTTTCTAAGGAACGAAAATACTTTAAATAACAAAAATTACTGTAAATGAAGTATTTCATTAAAATGTCTTGTCCTTTAGCTTAGGATAGTTTTATTTTTTTCAGGAAGAGGTATTAGAAATTCTGTAGCTTCAGTTATTGATTAATATTAAAATTAACCTAAAAATATTATTTTCTACACTTCTCCTAGTTTTGTCGTAAGCAATTTTCTTCTTTGTGCTGTTAGTTTTAAGAAAATTTGACAGAATATTCTCTTTGAATGAAAGCAGCAGTGCATTCTACTAGTACATCGAGAACAGTCCACTGCTGGATATAGGCCTCCCCTCATATGCCATACCTATTTACCACGCTTGGCAAGCGCTATGCAAGATACTGTAGATATTTATAAAGAACACTGCTGCCCGTGCCATGGCTTCATGACTTAGATGCTTTTTATGTCTCCCACTGGCAGTCACAACTGATGCGAAGTTATTTACTTTTTTAGGCGAAAGACCTGTCACTAGAGTGACACAGGATTTATCTGAAACGGCCTTCAAATATTTATCAGACGTGGCGATAGAGACCTTTATATGCATTACTCGCGAAAGATTAAGGCGTAATATTTGTATACGCATGTGTAAATACTTGGTTCACATCCCTAGGTTAGGTAGCCGACCCCGACAGACAACGGGATAAGTCAAGGAGAATGATGATGTATATTCATGTATTTCTCACATTTTTTCGATATAGGTATGTGGTTTGGGTATGTGATTGAACAAAGCCCGCTACGCCGCGACACATCCTAAACAATCACGGTGTGGACGCAAACCGCGAACCCGGATTACGCATGTTTATTCAGCGGTCTCGGGCTTTACACGTCAACACGCACGTTACAGGGTATATACAAGATCTATAGCAATACCATTTTACATTTTATAGGTATACATTTCTGGCAAAAGTTTATGGTAAGAACTAAACATCATTCTCCTCGCCATATCCCGTGTCTCTGTCGGGGTCAGCTACCTAACCTAGGGAATTTGACGTGAAACCAAGTTTTTACACATAACGACGGCCATCTGACCTCCGATCTGACCGATGGGTAGAAATATACATGAACTGAAAATGTTACGTAGGTAGGCGTCCTCTAGGGGACGCCATAAGACACTATCTGCCATTTTCGCCATTATGTCTCTACTCTTCGAGCCTAAGCTTCAAACAAAACGGTCTTCCGTCCCGCCCACAGAGGAGATAAATAGAAGAGATGGTATATGACGCTTTCTGTGAGAAACTTGGTGAAGCTAGCGTGCGGGAATCAGGGGAGTATGATGAGAGAGTACCGGCAGTACTACTACCATGGTCTCACGGCCTAATTGCTTGAGGCTAGCCTTCTTTGTATTTGGTTACTGGTCCTGCCCGTTGTCAATTCCAGCCTACAGTCTCCTATTCGCCATCGCGGAACGCTACTACAATGTTTAAATACTAATTGCTCACGTGTGTGTGAAAAACAAATCTGCTGAAAATATTCTAAGGGTTCAGCCAGCCCACGAAACTGAATAACTTTCTTCAAGATTTTTTCTGATCATAACATTGCAAACACAGATCAACAAGCCCAAAAAAACAGATAATAAATACAGCTTAGCAAAATAAAAGAGGAAGGTATGACGACAAACGAGTCAGAAAAACGAGAAAAATATCATCCATTTGAGGAAATCGGTCTAAGGAAAATCACTGGAATCAGTAATTTATTATTTCTTAACCTTACTTCCTTTTATTGCTTGATTCTTTTCATTTAACAAAGGAAAACAAAATGTTTTGAAATGCTTCTGACGACTGTTTTCTTTGTAGAAAACGCTAGTTATTGTTTGTTTTGTATTAAAGCTGTTAGCTCCTGAAAATAAATAAAATACAAATATTTTTTCTGTTCATTCCCCAATTTAAACATCTGATTATAAGTCGCAGAAATGTTTCAGACAAGATTGGTGTAGGTTTCGGTCAATTATTAAACTATCGTCTTAATCAGCAAGTGACAAATGTGTGTTGCCCTGACACCTCATTCGAGGGTATTGTTAAACGAGTAGCTGTAGGGAAATTTGATGAGCACACCACTGTTATACTTATGATAGGAAATCATTCTTACATTAGTCGTAGTGCATTAGACAATAGCTTAGAGGTGTTGCTCAACTTACATAATCAGTCAAAGTGCAAGTTCATTTTGTGCAACTTTCCATATTGCACGAATTTGTCAGTAGAACAAAACAAATGTGTGCATAGAATGAACATGCACTTGTTCAATATAACATGCCATCATAGAGATGCTATTTCTTACTTCGACGTGAATAATTTTATTCACAATTTTATTTTGACTCAGGATACTATGTACCTGTCTGATTATTATAAGAAACAAGTAGCTACTTTGTTAGCATATAATATAAATGACACAAAATATGTGTCTTCTTCTATATTAGTTAGTAAGGGTAGTAATAATAATAATTTAAACTAGATTTTAAGACAAAGGAAACCCCCTCTTTGACTGATGTAAATAGTATAGGCAATCCGGGGTCTTCTTGCACTCAACCTAAGACAAAGGAAAAGCAATATCAACTTCAAGTTTTACATCAAAACATTCAGGGCTTTTCCAGCAAAGTATTAGAAATTGAATTGTTCTTAGAGAAGCATAATTATGACGTAGTCTGTCTTACAGAGCACTTCCAAACAGATGACATTTTGTTAAACTATGAAAATTACTGTATAGCCAGCTCTTTCAACCGAAAATCCGCGATCCATGGAGGCTGTTTAATACTCATTAGAAACAATATTAAATTTAAAGAACGTAAGGATGTAGTGGGATTGTCGGTTGAAAGCTCTACTGAATTATCTTGTGTTGAGCTGGAAAGTCATGTTATAGTATGCGTATACAGACCACCTATAGCTAAAAATTTTACCACACTACTAGAAGTACTAGAAGATGTACTAAAATTAGTCACAAAAACAAATAAACATGTTATTGTTTCTGGGGACTTTAATGTAGACATTCTAGAAAAAAATGCACTCAGTGATAAATTTTTAGGACTTTTCAAATCATTCAATTTGTCTAATGTATTTTTTGAACCTACTCGTGTGACGCCTACTTCTGCCAAATGTATTGATAATGTATTCAGTGATTGTAAGCCTGTAGAGAAATGTATTATAAACTCTCTTCAATCAGACCACAGAGGTCAATGCGTAATATTCCCGTTCAAAGATCATATTAAAACAATTAAGATAGAAACTAGGCGCATCACTGGTAGTAGGTTGGAAAAATACCGAAACGTTTTAATGGGAAAACTGGCAGTCAATAATTATAACTTTGAAAGTCCAAATTGTGTATACCAAGACTTCTTTAATTTAGTGAGCGAAGAATTTGAATTAATTTTTAAAATAGATACAAAAGAAATTAGTACGAAATTTAAGTTTAGTGATTGGGCTACCAAGGGTCTTAGGATTAGCAGAGATAAGCTTTTTGAACTTTATGAGCTTAGAAACATGACAACTGATGAAAGTTTTAATGAGCTGGTAAAAAAATATTCTAAAATCTTTAAAACAGCTTGTCTAATTGCTAAAGCCAATTTTATTACAAATAAGATAAAGTCTTCAGACAATAAAATAAAAGCTGTCTGGAAAGTTATTAATAGCGAAACAGGTAAAACTAAGCCACGCGAAAATAACTTTTCACTTAATACCGACCATGGAATGATTAGCGCAAATTCCGATGTAGCACAGGAATTCGAAACATTCTTTACAAATATACCTCTTAAAACAACTGAGTCATTAAACTCTTCACCTTCAATCTCATCTTCTTTTCTTAAACAAAATGTAGATGCTTGCAATTCAGAATTTAAATTTAGTCCTGTGACTCCCCAGTATATTTTAAAAGCTTTTAACGAGATTAAAGTTAAGAGCACCGAAGACTTATGGGGAATGTCAGTTAAAGTCTGTAAATCAATTATCGATATATTAGCACCATACTTGTCAGATATCTTCAATGAATGTATTGATCATGGCATCTTTCCTGATTTAATGAAAGATAGCAAGGTAGTTCCGCTGTTTAAAGCTGGCGACAAACAAGATCCCAGTAACTATAGGCCTGTATCTATTCTGCCCGTACTCAGCAAAGTCTTTGAAAAGATCATACTCAATCAAATGCTGTCCCATTTTAATAGCAACAACTTGTTACACAACCAGCAATTCGGTTTTACAAAGGGACGTAGTACCACAGATGCTGGTGTTGCTCTTGTCAAACATGTATTTAATGCTTGGGAAGAATCAAAGGACGCCATTGGTGTTTTTTGTGATCTTTCTAAGGCATTTGATTGCGTAGATCATGAAACTTTATTGGTAAAATTAGAACATTACGGTATTCGAAACGTAGCTCTGAAATTTCTGAATTCGTATTTAGATAATAGAACGCAAAAGGTCCAAGTAAACGGCACCAAATCACAGGGATCTCGTGTTAAAATTGGTGTGCCGCAAGGCTCTATATTAGGACCATTTTTATTTTTAATTTACATTAACGATTTGCCTTACATGGTAGAGAATTTGTCCAAAATTGTATTATTTGCTGATGATACATCCCTTATATTTAAGGTTGATAGACGAGCGCATAATTATGACGAAGTAAATCACACTCTTGGACAAATTCATAGTTGGTTTACTGCAAATAACTTAGTTCTAAATGCGAAAAAAACTAAATGTGTATTATTCACTTTGCCAAATGTAGTACATTCTTTGAATAATTATGTCACGCTTAGTAATGAAAAATTAGAATTTACTGCCAGCACAGTTTTCTTAGGGATTACGCTTGATTCAAAGCTTCAATGGGGCCCTCATATTACATCTTTGTCGGGAAGATTAAGCTCAGCTGCCTATGCAGTACGTAAAATTAGAGAAATTACAGATATTGCAACTGCACGACTTGTTTACTTCAGTTATTTTCACAGCATTATGTCCTATGGAATTTTGCTGTGGGGTCGCGCAGCTGATATTGAAACAATATTTATTCTTCAGAAAAGGGCCATTAGAGCTATTTATAAACTAGGCAGTCGTGATTCTCTAAAAGAACTGTTTAAGGAAATTAATATTATGACTGTGCCATGTCAATATATTTATGAAAATATCATGTATGTAAGAAAGAATATTCATACTTTCACAAGAAATCATGAAAGACATAATCGTAATATAAGGAGTAAAAATAAATTAGATCAACCTAAGCATAGACTAGCTAAAGTTAGGACTTCATTTGAAGGTTTAAGTATACGATACTATAACAAAATACCGGAAGATATATTAAGTTTGTCTGAGAGTAAATTTAAATCTATTATTAAGAAAACATTATGTTATAAAGCCTATTATAAGTTAGATGATTACGTTAATGACAAAGAGGCATGGTCCTCTGATTTTCCAGCGCAGCACAAGAAACATGCAGTCATTTTTAATACCAAATCGGGACGTGCATGGAACTTAAAATTGACATAAATAGAAAGGAAGACTTAATTAAGACGAAACAGATAGAATTATCTACTGTAGTACTTTTATTTTATTTTAGCGTAGCCGTCTTTTGGGCTATTAATATATTTTAAATCTTAGCTAGCTTAGGTCCTCTGGTACAAATTGTTAATTGAGAATAGGAGCACTTTTGAGCAGGTTTTTGGGTGGTTTTCCTGTTCAGGGGGTCCGGCTGATTTACATGACACATGTAAATATATTTTTTGAAATATTTACTTTAATAGCTAAATGCTAGTAAGTTACATGCTGTGTGGTCAGCCTGGCCGGCCCCGAGGCAGTGCCTTTTTTATCCCACTCGTGCCGCGTTTCTACTAGGAACATAAAATTGTTATAAAAAAGAGAAAATTGTGTCTGACAATTTTCTCTTTTTTACAATGACTAATTTATTTTTAGCGACAGTATTGTATTGTAAATTTTTGACTTTCTGAAAGAATTCGTTGTGAATCTACTTGGAAATAAACGATTGAAATTTGAAATTTGAAAATTTGTTTCTTAATTATCATTTATGGATCGTTTTCTTGTATTTATCGCTTTATTTTACTCACTTTTCATTCGATATGTAAAGCAGTATACGTTTCTAAATTATTATTTTTTCCCATGTTCAATGTCAGATGCGTAACGTAAATAATTTCGGATTGTTTGAATATTTATCTACCTATTTAATCTAATTCCTTTAAACGACCAAGAATTGTATATATTCTTGGAAACAACTCCAACTATTTTCATGAAAATTTGTATATAGGTGGATTCGGGAGCGACAAATAAATTAATTTAGCTAGGTTTAACTTTCCAAAAATCACTCTGAACGGCAGAAAAATGCTCGGTCAACGAACTGGAAACTGGAAAAAATTACACCAGAGATGATTCGCGTAGTCTTAAACATATCACGCCTTTATTCCTCGTGTCATATACCTACAATAAATAAGACAATCTACTATTCCATGACATAACTAATACACAAACGAGTTTCAGTTTACTTACATAATCTTTTCCACCCGATGTGTGGTTGGGCCAGAGGGAATAATATTCTTATCATAAGCGACCTGCCTTCCAGCTAGTTGACTATCTCGATATTTTCCCGAGAAATTTATTTATTCCATGCATTTTTACAACCTGCTTATCAGCCTTGACTAAGCATTATATGGCTGAATCCCAACTCATCTTTCGTAGTTACTTGCGGTGGTTCACCCGTTTCTACATAATTTCTATATGTACCTAAACGTATTTACTTGAACAGGTTAAACATAGTAGCTAGATATGTTAATTTGTCTGGTACAGACACTGTACTGTAGCAACAACATCTGTACCTACAACTCACTGATTGGTCAGCCTACCCTTTTAAGGGATTAATTTATACTGGTTATATTAGTAAGTGTATTACAAACCAGATTATATAGAGCGACTGCTATATGCCCTTTGCAACCCGAAGGAGAGCTTGGCCCGAATCCTAGGTTAAATCACATTCAGAAATAAGTATTAAATACTAAATTTTCAAACTTTCCATAAATAATCAGTATTTTTATCTTTATCTTTTACATATTGTACAATTTAAACCTATTTTCTATTTTTTTCACCCTTTCCTGGAAATTGAAAAGCATGTCCATCTGTGGGCGGTGGGCGGCCTTCCCACGCTTCATCATAAGAACATTTACCCTCATTATGATTTTATTTTTGTTTTTTTGTCTCTAAAAAGTTACTTATTTATTCTGTTTGAAAGCGTGAACGTTGACCTATCATTTTAGTATTGAAACCTATTTTGAAGGAGCTCTATGGCGGGTGACAGGAAGAATCCAGGTGGTGTCGGAAAAAGGGTAGCTACCCGCCTGGCCGGGTGTTGTGGCCAGGGGACCGACGGGTCCACCTGGATTGGATTGGAAGTTGTATATATGCGTTGCGCGGTGAACACTTCGATACCGCGTTTCAGGCCCATTGTTCTGTCACGTGGCGCCATCTCTCCGATATGTTGAGAACTCCTGTTGCGTCTTGTATGTTTGTGAACCACTTGAGTGAGCTTCATGTTGTAGCCACCAGAGGTCGCTACAGTACTCCCCCTCAAGACCGGAGGTCGATACCGTAAGCGAGCGTAGTGGGGCTGATGACGTCATTGTAGCGTGACGTGATGATGCAGTCTGGCTTGGCGAAGCAGTGTAGGTTCCAAATGTCCACGGTGAGTCGGGATGATGATGGAAGACCAATGAAGCTGCCGTCCTGGTTCCAATGTCCACGGTGAGTCGGGATGATGAGGAAGACCAGTGAAGCCGCCGGTGCTGTGACTGTAGTAGTGTTGCTGATGACGAAGTAGTTGGCTCCATGCTGTAGTGGTTGATGCGTGGTTGAAGGCTGCGAAGTCCATTGTAGGGGTCACCAATATGGCGGGTGACAGGAGAATCCAGGTGGTGTCGGAAAAAGGGTAGCTACCCGCCTGGCCGGGTGTTGTGGCCAGGGGACCGACGGGTCCACCTGGATTGGATTGGAAGTTGTATATATGCGTTGCGCGGTGAACACTTCGATACCGCGTTTCAGGCCCATTGTTCTGTCACGTGGCGCCATCTCTCCGATATGTTGAGAACTCCTGTTGCGTCTTGTATGTTTGTGAACCACTTGAGTGAGCTTCATGTTGTAGCCACCAGAGGTCGCTACAGCTCTATTGACTGTGATGTATTGTAACTGTTCCTTTGTAAATTGTTTGTTTACGGAGTCAATACCCTACGTTCCTTTTCGTTCCTCTAGCTTCTTTCACAATAATGCATTTTCTATTATTCCGGGAATTTCTTTGTTGTTTGAAAGAGCTTTGCATTAAAGACGAAGCTAAACCTTGTTTGTGTTCGTTTTCTTCGTTGTTTTTGCCCTGTCATGATGTTTTTGCAGATTCACGGTGAATAGTCAAATGAAATTAAAGTTCATTGCTAATGACTCGTGAACTTTGAAACTTTCAGCCAAGCTCAATAGTGATTGACGATTTTATGAAATGTAGGTACTTACACTTTTTTTTTATTTTTGGCCGTATTTGACACGAAAAAGGTAGACTTACGGGTAGTTTTATTAATTAAAAAATAATATAGCCTTTTCAGTGGCGAGAGCAAATTCAAAATTAGAATCCAAGTTGAAAACCCGTGATCATGACGTTTGCAATTTGTTTATTTTGTAAATGAGATTACTTGTTTGTAGTTTGAAAGCTGCAGATTATCTTATTAAACCATTTCTTTTATTTCAATTAATTGTTGTGTCTTTGCCATACCTAAAAAAATATTCATTCTCTGAAACATGAGCCCAAAGTCGCCTATGAGGATTGTTACATTTGGCAGTATATTGTGTGTGGCTGAATGATTTTATTAAAGCCTGCTGATCTACAAACGCAAAATAAAAAAATACATAAGGTATATGTTCTGTGTCTGGCAATACAATAAAGAATAATGTAGGTACGTCAGTAAATCCGTAAAGAGCTTCGGTTATTGTTACTGCTCTACCAGCTACCTTCATTTACATTTTTATCTTTGGCCGCCATATTGGAAAAGCAATCCCAGTCCCTCGTATCCTGCGACATAGCCTTTTTGTATTAATAAAAGTTAAAAACGTTTAACACCGACTTCGTGTTTTGGAGAGCACGTTTAGCCGTCGGTCTTGGTTACCTCGTGTTTTAGAGAGCATGTTATGCCATCGGTTGTTGAATATGATAACATAATATGGCAGTCGAGGGTGGTGGTCAATACCTCGTAATATCAAAGCCCATCCGGTCGTTTATAGACACTGTGTCCCTCAGACAAAAACGAAACTAAAATCGATTCTATTTTAAAAGAATCACCAGGATTGCAGGATCACATGATTCGATCCTGACGTGATCAACAACTTTGTTATTATGTTAAATCAAATCATGCCGTGTGATGCCGGCTTAGAATAGCACCACCCCACATCCTTCCCGCGGGTGTCGTAAGAGGCTACTAAGGGATTCGAGAATATTGGTGTGCAATTTTTAGGCGACAGGCTGACAACCTGTCACTAGAGTGATACACATGTTTTCTGAAACTACCTTGGAAACAATTCTCAAAAATGACAGATGTGGCGATAGCAATCGTATTCTTACCCCGCAGGGGATAAAGGCGTGATATAAGTATGTATGTATGTAAATCAAATCAAACTGAACATACCTACATACTTATAATTATAAATATGAAACTCGCCAAATTGAAAACCTCGTCCCTTTTTTAATTCGGTTAAAAAAGGTGCCTTTTTAGCTCGGGTCTCCATTAGACGGAATTTTAATTGAAATCTCTGAGGACCGTCGATTTCTGCCAGCTTAGTTAGACCTTTATTCGTATACAGGGTGTTACAAAAAGTACTGCGTACGTTTTACTTCTTCTTTTCGTGTGGGACACCAAGTCGTCCAACGACCCGATGAACCCTAGTGTCAGAATTTTTCAACCGCCTTCTACAAGTAGCAGGCTTCTGACATGGTTGTGTAACGACCGCCGTCTAAGTGATCATAGACAGCAACCGGGACCTACGGCTTAACGTGCCATCCGAAACACGGAACCATCTTACTTACGGACAATCGGGTGGTTCAGCCCGCAATGTCCTAACCAGACTGGGAACAAATTCACAAAGTGATAAATATCAACTTTGTGAGTTGACCCACCGTACGTTTTACTGGGTGAACCAGACCTTCTATCTGAACAACTTCCTTCAGTAATATAGGTTAATCTACTGTGTTTCGCAGGAAATGCATTAAATTGGAGGCGTTTTTAGAGCGCCCTACTGAACAACTTTTCCTAAGAAATACATACATACATACATACATATATCACGCCTTTATCCCCTGCGGGGTAGGCAGAGCGTTAACGGCCGCAAGAATACGGTCGCCATCGCCACGTCTGACATTTGTGAGGATTGTTTTCCAAGGTTGTTTCAGAAAACATGTGTATCACTATAGTGACAGGTTGTCAGCCTGTCGCCTAAAAATTGTAATACACCAATACCCTCGAGTCCCTTAGTCGCCTCTTACGACACCCGCGGGTAGGATATGGGGTGATGCTATTCTAAGCCGGCATCACACGTACCAAAATACACAAACACGTACTAAGAAATATAGGTCAAAATATGAAAAATGACCGAATGGCCGTACTTACTTATATTAAAATATTTTTGGTGGGATGATGATTTCATTGATGAGAATTAACTATCACGCCATTCATTCTCCCTGCCTTATCCCGTTCTCTTTTGGGGTCGGTTACCTAACCTAGGGGATTTGACATCCATAGTTCTTGCCACATTTGTGGCTATACATGAGATTTATCTCAACCTTCATCATTTACCTATAAGTAACGCATTTGCCCTCGAACATTGTACGGCGTGGCCCCAGTGTGATTGGAAGGCAATATAGTACGACGGTTCCCGCGGGAAATCTGCTCTACTTGCTGGAGGCGATTCTACTCGTACAACTTTGTGTTTACTTGCACGTGGCGTGCTACCATATTAATTTATGAGCCTACACAGGGTGTAAATTTTACATCTTCAACCAAAATCTATCAACCGAATGAGTCAGTTTGATTGTATAATTTTCATATCTCGACCTATTTTCCTAGGGAAAAGTTGTTCAGTTTCATAGGTTTATCCCTTGAAAGGAACTTAGAACTTTTCCTAACACCCTGTATATACGTCTATACGTAAAGAACAGACGAAACTATTTATGTCCTTAAGGAGGAGTAAATTGAGAAACGACATCTTACACGTTTTTCTTTACGCTCACTTACGCTTTAAGATTCTCGCCCGTTTGTAGTGACGCTTAACTCGCGATACCTGTCAGTAAAAGCCTGTTTTTCGCTAGCAGCCAACTAACTGATGAAAAAACTTAACATTCCTTTTCTACCCCACATACAGCACAAAATGTGGAGCTAGCTACCAACTTATTTAGGTTTAGTTTTTTGTCATATATTTCCTAGCTGTATGCGGTGTTATCGTCGACATCAAAGCTCGGAGAAGCTTGCAGAGGATAGGGACGAATGGCGATAGCGTGTGTTTGATGGGCGTAAGACTCACGACGATGCCTGGTCCTCTGATCTCGCTAACAAAAGGCAGAAAGGACACCTAAACATGCATATATGCCGGTCTCTAATTCCACCTTCACCTGTAGAGCGTGCGGAAAGTTTTTCCGCTCCCGCATCGGCTTATATTAGCCACGAAAAATCTTGCCTCGGATACAGATTAAATCGTCTGTAACAGACGTATGAGGCAATGATGCTGATGCTGCGTAATATAACAGGATATTAACATTGATTCCACATCATAAGACATCGTAGAATAAGTTCAGTAGGTAAAGAATACGTGGGTTATAAAATGTGGTTTTATACGTCGCAGAGAGGTATTCACTTTCCTCAAGCCTTATACAGGATGTCCGGGTTATTTGTAAAAAGGTGACAGTCAGATATATTTTATACTGCTTTTTAAAGACGTGTTTCTTTCCCTTGGCTCTCAGATTTCAACAAAACCAGGGAAATATCAAAAATGATGCATCTTCTATCCCATAGTAACAAATATCACTATCGTGATATGGACGGGAGAAGAAAGTAGTCTCTGCCTGCCCCGCTCGGTAAAAGGCGTGATTTAAGTATGAATACTACAACACTTTACCGGTGCAACCTACAAGAGTTAATATAGACAAAGTTTACGATAGGAAGGCCCACGCAATATCAAAAATTTTATGTAGATGATTTCCTGACGCAAAAATCGTATTGCTTTTCGTATTTTCAATATTGGAATAAGCCAGCCCGGTGGCGTATCATGCTGAACAAATGTTACATTTATCGACATAACGAATATATCTTTTTTTTTCATTAGGAAATGAGGAAATGAAGAGCAGACTGTATCGTTTCACATGTGGCAATTCCGAATTTGTATATCGCAATAACCTTCATTGGATTGGGTTGAGTTTATTGAAAACAAAATTTTTCGCAGTTAAATTACTTAATACCTAATACTTCTGATTTGAATTGTTATTGAAAAGAAAGAACAAATGTCGAAAGACGCTGGTTCAAATCCAGTCTGCATTGAAAATTTTTGGAGGTTATGTAAAAAACTTAAATACCTTTTATGGGATAGAGTTAGGACCTTTTTTATATCATTGAGCCACTACAGAAGGATGAAAAACCAGCTTGACTGCTAAAAATAAGAGCTTAAGTTTTTTCAAAGTGTATTTATTCATTCTCGCTGACCACGACCGATCGTTTTCAGAAGATGGACGGCGTGGATTGAAAACAGAGCCTCGTAAGCAAAGGGTTGATTTGTGGAGACCTGATTGGTATGCCGACAGGATTGGATCTGGCAGGTGGCCAGGGGCATAGTAGGGGAACTTCTAGCAGTATATTTTCTGCACTAACGTTATAATTTGATTGTGTTTGTAATAGATAAACTCCGTAACTACTTGGCCGATTTTTTAACTGCTTTTGCTGTTAGATAGTTATCAACCTCGTTGAGTAGGTAATGTACGCGGAACATGGAAAAATGGTGTGCAGCGGATGATTGTGAGCCAAGCCTGCAGGTGGTGCCCTGGAGCATAATGTCTGAAACGTTCGTTTTCGTTTCATGCGAAAATCTGTTACTTATTATGCCTGTATCACACATTCTTTTTTACTTATCGATTCCTATATACCTATAAAAATATCGAAAACGAAATTTAAAAACGTGTCGTTAGCCCAGTCGTTGCGGATTCCCATGCGCGGAACCGAATTACGATGTTTCAGAAATGAAGCTCCTAGTCGCTATGTTTCAACTACTATACAAAGTTTCATTCCCGAATCCCATATATCCTCCTGTTTCATTTTCTACTGTAACGCAAAGGCGTTCGATGTTCCGATACCTCCCTGACCCCTGAGTCAACTGATTCTTAGTACAAAGCAAACAGATGAAAGGGTTGCGATATTCTGTACACAGAGGTTTTGTTGCAAGCTTTGAGTCAGAGAATATTGCAGAGTGTTCTACGAGCAATAGTGAAGTCCTAAAGCAGCAAGCATTAAGCAGTACCTATTATTTAGCGCGAGCCAAATCCCGGTTAAACACACTATATTTTAGTCTGAAAACTAGCGGCTCATTTAGCCGTTGCACCCGCTGCGCTGCTAATAATTTTCCCGGCATGTTATCTTTATCAAGGAAAAATCCGAATCAAAACCCGTTGTGTCGTTTAGAAAGAGTTAGCGGTGTCCATGACAGACAGATAGACAGACAGAGAAACGCTAAACCTTAACCTTAACAGTCACAACATACTACTACTGGCCATGAACCTTTATTATATTGTATGAATCAGATTGAACATCGTAGCCGTATGTAGAGTATGTCAAAATACGTGGGTTCGTATCTATCGGTGGCGTTAACTTTTTCCACTTGTTTCGTTTGTATTTGTTTAACTTTGTAATAAAGAGTTAAATAAGATCATAGTAGCCAGCACCCAACCAGTAACAAAATATAGATATAATAGCAACTTTGTAAATTAGAATAACAACTTCAGAATAACTACTTTGTATACAAATAACTTCTAAATTAATGTTATCTTAAAATTATGAATGTGGCACCTGTTCAGCACTGTGCCAAGTAGCACAGGAGCATCAGCTGTTTCCATAAATAGTGCACCCTATTATGAAACTGGGCTGATTCTGTCATTAAAATCACGCAACTATGATATTATCGTGATACATACCTATAATACAATACAATACAATTGCTTTATTTTTACAAAACACGTAACACAGAAAAGTACAAGAAAAGAAAATTCGGTACAATACACGCGGCCTTATTGCTGGTGTAGCAATTTCATATACATATACCTACATAATATGGAGTGGGATAGCCTTCCAAATACTAAACAACTATCCCATAGAGACATGTCAAGGGTCAGAATCATTTACCTCACCACAGAATCACAAATAGAGAGAGCAAGTAGAGCCCTCGCACAAAAAATCAGTAAAATGAAAACTATACAGGATGTAAAAAAATTTACTGCAACAATGTTTTCGGGTGACATCTCCATTAGAGCTCCGGTACAAAATGTACTAAGTGCAGGTAATTTGTGAAGAGGGTCCAAAAATCTTTACATATCCATATCCAAGTTCCATTTCATGGGCTGATTTCAACCAATAAATGCGTGTATATTTGCAGCTAATATTGTAGTTACGTAGACAACATTTTTTTCAATTTTTCAATTTCAATTCTGAGCAATTGACCTTATTGATGGAGTTCCAACAATACGATTTTTTTTCCTCGGTCCAAAGCTAACATACAATATGTGCCTACCTAATTAGGTTTGCAAAAGCGTGTAAAAGGCAATTGTAAAAACAAAACCACAGACCAGTATTGTACTGTTGACAGCATTTAGAGCACACATTTAGGCTCAGTACTCAGAGCAAGGAAGCATTTTAAGGTCTTTTAAAAATATATAATTATATTCGTTGCAACTTGGTTCTTATTTATTCTGTGTCCGAAACTCCGAATTAAGCATTTGTACTGTAATTTCTTGATGGAATATCATGTTATAGGTATCAAATTAGATACGGCATCAAATTCTACTGGTTGTGTGATGGCGTTTTAAAATAGCATCACCCAAATCCTACATGACTAGCGAATACGTGGGTAAATAGAACGGCAGCAGCGTTTCCTGTGAATGCTGTCATGCACTGCGTTCACTAATCGGTCTGCCAAAAGCGGTGAGTAGTATGGCAATACCTGCTATAGTGGAAGACCTGCGTGTCCTGCAGTGAACGCACAATGCAGCGCTAAACTAACGCATCCGTAACGTAGTTTGTCAGATCGATAGTAGTAGAAACTTCATCTGGTGAATAATTATTTCGGTGAACCGTGCAGTCGGCAAACAATGCTATCGGCAAACCATGATATCAACGAATTATGCTTTCGGAAGTCAGTGATATCGTTGAAAGGTTTTTCGGCTAACCGTTCTGAGCTCCAATCTCATACTAAAACCGCTATTGACGCAGCGCTAGCGCAGCGTCGTCCGTTGGATGACAGGCACGGAGGAGAGTAACCAGTGGAGAACGCGTCGGTACGATTTTGTTCAAAACCAAGCTCACTGGTTTTTGCGGGGGGAGAGGTAATTATCGCTAGACGCCATTGGCTTTCGCAATGACCGCATATTTTGTAGAGATGGGAAAAATAAATATGTAAAATTATATCGATATTTTATATCACCGTTTAATAAGTTTACTCATATTATGTGTAAGAAAATTTATTGAAACATGTGCATGCTAATATTAATATAGCGATATATGTATAAAAAAAAATAATAAGTACCTACTTACATTGTGATTTTAGGGTATGTATTGAAATAATTGTACCGAATTGGAAACGACCTGTTACGATCATTTTGGATGGTAGGGCTGGTTGGCGAGACGATGCTGGTCAGCGGACAGACAGACGGACATGACAAGATGATATATTGACCTACCTATTGATATTTTGTTCTGATTTCATAATAAATGAAATAGTTACAAATTGACTCGAGAGTGTTGGTGTATTTTTAGGCGATAGGCTGACAACCTGTCACTATAGTGATGTGATACACATGTTTTCTGAAACAACCTTAGAAAACAAACATCAAAAATGTCATACGCGGCGATAGTGGCCGTATTCTTACCATTGGCCATTAACGCTCTGCCTACCCCGCAAGGGATAAAGGCGTGATATATGTATGTATGTATGTTACAAATTGATATTCGACTAGCGCAAGATCTTTTATTTATAATAATGAAACACGAAATTTTGGCGCGGGGGGAATGCGTCCGCGCCACTCCGTATACCCCGAATGCATTCATTCATATAATATACATTGTAGGTAAGTTGTTAAGTACGTACAATAACATAATTCTTTTATGACGATCCCAGAATTATCGATAAAATCATTCTATACTTCTGAGAACAGTGGTATAGCACTAATACGACGAAAGAGCCAGCCTACGTATGGACACACCCGTGCGTTAGAAAGGGATAGCAATGAAAGACATCAACGGGAGCGCATCAGAAATTATAAATATGGAATTATTTTTATTAAAATGAAATTTTGAAAGAATCAAGCATAAAAATGTTTACCTATAAAATGTTATCCCGTCTTTTGCGGAACTTGATGTTGTACTACACTTTCCACACCATTTCACTGCACAGGAAGGCATTCTTGTTTACGTTTATACGCCAAAAAACGAAGCGCGGAACGTCCGTTCTTTCGCGCAGTCTCAACCCGACTAATCAAAATTTTGATGCGTCAGCTCTATAAGGCATACATCAAGTGAGTGCGGTCGCCCCCGCATGCGTTCTCCACTGGTTACTGTCCTCCGTGATGACAGGCCTCTGCGGTTGGTTACAGATGCGTTATTTTAGCTCTCCGTCGCGTCGTACGATAAGTGCAAGAAGTGGTCAATGGTTAAATGGTCAAGTCAAGCTGCTACCATTTGTACTCATGCAACCCGAAGGAGACAATTTATTTTATCGCCCTCCCCGGAATTGAACCCGGGACCCGTCGACCCGGAGCTGTTTAACAAAAGACCTTTGTTTGGCCAAGTCCCGCAATTTGCTATTGTGAAGTCCGCTTCGGTCAAGTTGGGTTGACTTCTATCGAGAGATTTTTACAACTTCAAGCTAAGGGCGGAATAAAAAAAATTGCTGCAAATATCTTAAACGGTGAAGCAGCCCATGAAACTATATTTTGTATGGTGGGTCCAATTTTTTTTTCATTTTTCGACCTTTTTTGAACTCCAGAACAACAAAACCTCAGTTCAACATTCCTTAGGGAAAGTTGTACAGTTTCATGGGATAGGATAGAGAGTTCCTGGCATCGATGTTGTGAACTTGTTTGTGGGTCAGCTGTGGTAGCTTTGACAGTGAATATAGGTTATTGTGCGTTTAGGGCATTAATTTATTAGGATTAAGGACATTATGCGTACGGCTTTTTAATGGTACAAAATATAGTTGTAGTAATTTTTTTGTAGTTTTTTATAGTATAGTATCGTTGATCTTACTAGCTTAAATCCTTCATTTTCGTCGACGAATTATCAATTGTGATCTAATTCACGCCTGAACTTAAAAAAACGACACCCAACATTTCTTGTAAAAATAAAATGACTATTGGCCACTTCCGCTCAATTTCTTGCAGCCTAAATAAGCGAAGGAAATCAAATCGTTCAGTGAAAATGCTTATTTCCCAAATCGGGCACAGATAGAGAAAATATTCTCTCCAAATATTACGCTCAGGGCTCAGGCGCAAGGACGCTTTTCAGAGAGAACCGGGGTGACGATCAGAATGAAGCCATCAAAACTCATCGCAACCATAGTGTTCGCAAAAATGATTTTGAAGGCTGTAAGCTACCCAAATAAAATAAATTAATAGTTGGGTGGAGCTCGAATGTGTTATAAATTTTTGATAGAATTTTATATTCTAGGTAAATTTAAAAAAGTTTTACTCTAGTTACTCAAATACCATAAATGATGATTCAGCAAACTTGCATTTTCTGGCTTTCTCACTTATGGTACAAGACATTTTGACAGCTTTGACAGATACTAATCCGCAGTTCTTTATGTATAGCCACCGTTAGTTATGTATTACGGCGGGTCGAATTTGACTACCTTTGGTACCCTCTGAAGCTTTTCCATCTCTGAGGCTAAGGGTTGGCAGATAAAAGGACGCAGCGTAATATTATTGCACCCATTAGGTTTCGAGGACTTTGATGTGGTGGCGACATCTTTTTTTCTTGTTTTGTGTGTAGATTGCTCTGTTCTTATATGATCCTACCTAAGAACGACATTACAAACTTTAAAACGGAAGTTTATTTATGGATATGGAATGGTTAGCCGAGCCTTTGAACGACCCACTGAACTCTTTTTTGAAGATTTTCTACCATTATAATCGAATATCGCAATCGTTCACAGGAAATGGATCTGTTCGTTTAGATCCTAGAAGGTGGCGTTCTTGCAAATGATAGAAAAGCTCAGCAGTCATCATTCTCTTTGTCTTATCCCTTTCTCTGTCGGGGTCGGCTACCTAACCTAAGAGAGTTGACATGGTACCAAGCTTTTACACAGAGCGACTGCCATCTGACCTCTGCAAGCCGAAGGCTATCCTGGCCGGAATCCAAGGTTAAATCACATTCGAATATTATCTGATTTCAAATTTTATTTGAATGTGGGTCTCATCACGATGTTTTTCATTCACCGTAAGAGCAGTCGGTAAATGTACGTGAGTAAAAACACATTGGTACATGGCGGGGATCGAACTCGGGTCTCACGATTATAAGACCGGTGTCCTATCCACTTGGCCACCGACGCTCGGAAAAAAAGAGCTCAGCAGTGATTTCCCGTATAAAGGGGTCAGTTTTTTTATTGTGTGCTGAGCTTTACAGATGAACCCTCAATCTGAAAAAGGATCAACAGCGCCACCTAGTTCGGAACAGTGTCCTATCAGTCCAAAAAGTCCCTAACACGTTGGAATATGCAATGAATATAGAAATGTCACCAGCCCTGGCTGATTTGTGCCATTAAGCCCTCCGCACACGTAGCGGCAAAATTGCTAAATGTGTGATTTTCGACGCACGTAAACTGGTACGAATTGTGCTCTAGTTTTAGGTAATCATTATATATACAAAGGGTGTAAATTGCTCAAGGTAAACTTATTTTGCCAGAAGAAGTCTTCACGACTCATCTGAAAAGGCCCTCAATACTTGTCAGACGTTGCGATAACTATCGTTAACGCTCTGCCTACCTTGCAAGGGATACAGGCGTGATTTATGTATTTAAGTTTTTTCTCTTCCACGAAAAGGGAGAAGTTTTGATTGGCAGCAAGATAAAAAAGGTTTAAGCCTCAAATGTGGAGTAAGCGCGGTAAGCCAATATGCTTCTTTCGCCGACCAGCGCGATTTGCCAACTCGCTCTGTGCGTACTCGCGTGTTTAGCCTACTGCAGCGATTCATCACCTGCGCGGTTAGAAAAGTGAACAGAAGTGGGGGCGAATCTAGTGCAAGATAGTGCAAGTTACAGGAAACGCTTCTGCTTGGAATCATAATTTGATCGTCTTTTACACTTTACATACATAAATACCTGCACATATCACGCATTTAATCCCTTCGGGGTAGGCATAGCGTTAACTAGAGTAAAGCGCTATCGCCATGTATGACAAACTATAGTCATTCATTCATTTTCGTGTGGGACACCGAGTCGTTTAACGACTCGATGAACCCTAGTGTCAGAATTTTTCAACCGCCTTATACAAGTAGCAGGCTTCTGACATGGTTGTGTAACGACCGCCGCTAAGTGATCATAGACAGCAACCGGGACGCGTAAATACAAACCCGACTACAACACAGACATCCATACTCTGTGTTGTAGTCTGGTTGGTACAGAGTTCGGACGTACAAACCCGACTACAACACAGAGCACTCATACCAGCCTCTTCGCAATTACATTAGTTTTGAAATGCCCTGTGTCGGTTCTGGCACATCGCCGGCCCCTGCCGGGGCACGCTCGCTCCGCTCGCTCGGCTCGTGCGTTGTGGACGCAGTTCTAACCTAACCTAACCTAACCTGGCGTTGACGCCAGGTTAGGATAGGTTGTGTCTAACAAACCTATGTTTGAGCTTGAGTTGCTTTTGTATTTATCATTAAAATATCATTAATCATTAAAATATCAGTAATCATTAAAATATCATTAATCATTAAAATATCCTTAATCATTGAAATATCATTAACCATTAAAATATCATTAATCATTAAAATATCATTAATCATTACAAAGCCATTAATCATTAAAATGTCATTAATCATTAAAATGCCATTATTCATTAAAATTTCGTTAAGCATTTACGTATGATTAATCATTAAAATTATCATTAATCATTAAAATATCATTAATCATTAAAATATCATTATACATTAAAATATCATTAATCATTAAAATATCATTAATCATTAAAATATCATTAATCATTACAAAGCCATTAATCATTAAAATGCCATTATTCATTAAAATTTCGTTAAGCATTTACGTATGATTAATCATTAAAATTATCATTAATCGTTTCAGTAATTATTCATTATGATTGGTTATTCATCATTTAAAATATCATTAAGCTACAATTTATCATTAAAACATCATTAGGTAATCGCTAAAATAATAACAATCACAATCGTTAACTCGGCATTGATCATTTATCGATGATGTCTGTGTTGTAGTCGCCTTTGTAGCATAATTTAATGTTCCAACCCGACTACAGCACAGACAGTCCCCTGTCTGTGCTGTAGTCCGGTTTGTACTAACGCAACCGGGACCTACGGCTTAACGTGCCATCCGAAACACGGAACCATCTTACTTACGGACAATCGGGTGGTTCAGCCCGCAATGTCCTAACCAGACTGGGAACAAATTCACAAAGAGATAAATATCAACTTTGTGAGTGACCCACCGAGAATCGAACCCGGAACCTTCTGCGTTAAAGGCAGTCGCACTACCACTGCGCCACATCGGTCGTCAAACAAACAAACTATAGTGACAGGTTGTGAGCCTGTTGCTTTAAATTGTGACTTAATAACCCTGTAGTCTTTAGTCGCCTCTTACGATACCCACTGGAAAGAAATGGGATGAAGCTATTTTATTCCGGAATCACTCTGCACTTTAAAATGGGGAGATACAATTCTATGCCAGCATCACACGGCATTCTAAGGTGGGGTAATGCTTTTCTGGTCCGTTATCACAAGTTAACACACCCTGTATGCCAAATACTCTCATAGTTCGCCCCATTACGTCATCAAACGGCTATAGACGGTCCGTCTCGCTTTAATACTATGCAAATTAGCTGGTGGGAAAGAGACGAACTATGCACGGGTCATTTACTTTTGCTGCTCAGATATTGCGCCTCGGAAATTAGCTGGAGTTAGTGTAGTGTAGGGTTACTATAGAGGCTAAACTGATTTATTAGGTCACATTTGGATAAACTTTCAGTGGCCCATGCTACGAAACTACAGGCTACAATTCTACAGGTGAAATTCGATGGACATTGCGTAGCCGGTGCGACATTATAAAAACGTGATTTTTCACCTGCTACGCAATGTATATCGAATTTCACCTGTAGAATTGTAGCCTGTAGTTTCGAAAAACGAGGCACAGCTCGTGTTTTTTTTTTTTTGTTCCAAAGCCAGAGGGATACAAAAATTCTGACACTAGAGTCCATTTTTGTCATTGGACGACTCGGTATCCCACACGAAAAGAAGAAGGGGGATATTAAAATTATATTTCCTATTTCTAAAAGCTAAGTGTCAAAATTTCCTATTTCTCTTGATATGATATTTTTTCTTTTTTCTCCGTTCTGTCCGTAACGCGTCACTAAAATGCATGAAATAAATAAAATAATCAAATAAAAATAAAATGAATGAATGGATGAAATCTGCCCTAAAAAGAAATGTGCTGTAACAGCCCTCGACGTAAGAGCCTTCAAGGCACCAGGAGCTTTATTTTTAAATATAGGCATGCGGAATTATTTTGTGATGGTCACTATGTTTTTGGACCCGGGACCATCAAAACTATGCCGGATGGCTTGGTAGAGAGCAAGAGCTATTTGTATTGTATGGTTGTTAAAACAATCAACCCAATCACGTCCTTGGAGCGAGATTGATCTTAGGAGTTGTTCTTGTGAAGAACGGATCGGACTGAAGGGAAGAACGGATCGAATTGAACCATGTGGGACTGTGCTAATTATACTCGTATTCCACGTTCTACAAAACCTAGGCCCGTACTCATAAAATGAACTCAAGTCTGAAATCGATCTCAAGAGCAATTGTGACAAATGTCGGGCAGAACTAATGACACCTAATAGTCGCACTTCAAGATCGATCTCAGACTGCGGTTTATAAATACGGGCCTTGTCCTAGACATTAATAAAATCGAGTAATAGAAATCGCGATAACAGTGGTTGAAACAATCACTGTGAACCTCCGTGCATAATTTGTGAAATCACACTTTCAGAAATTGAGCTCCGAATCGCAAATATTCAGCCAAATACCCTCTTGGCAGTAGACGGTGGAGTCATCCTCTTAAGTGTTCCTCAAACTTTTTGAGACACAAACTTTGGGAAACCTTTTCGTTCAAACAAATGTTTGTTTTCCTCAACTAGTTCTTGTGGCTTTTAGTGTAACTTCTAAAGTAACTGGACAGTTTATTATCTCCAATGTAGGTATTGGAAGTTAGAAAATAACTAAGGAAGTTCTCACATTTAACACACAACGGAGCGCTATTTAAGCGCATCCTCAATGCATGCTTCGTCTGTCGGACATAATAAAAACCGACATTAACGCAGGCCCAACGTGAACGGATGCATAGGTCAAACAACGCGAGTTAATCCGTTGCGTCAACGTCATCAATGAACTTTGACCTTATATTTCACGAACGCATGCGTTACAAATACGCTAAAAATACGCGACGTCGTCGTGCGTTAGATGTGAGATTTGCTTAAGTTCAGCGCTTTCTAAAGATTTAACTTAAAGATTTTTACATCCTTATAACCGCCGCGGTCTGAATTTAGTTTTTTTTCTTTAAATTATTTTAAACTTTTAAGAGTACCTTTGTTTAGTATTATTGTAAAGTTTGTTAAGGAAATTACAAAGGGTACAAAGTACAAAGGGTGCTAAAGTAAGCTTAGATGTCTCAAGACAATGAAATTCAAAAGACTGATTTGATTGACGAAGTTTACAAGTGCTTACAAAGAGTCAAAGTTTACGGCAGAAATTGTTTCATTAAAATCAAACGTCATTTTAGGGAAAAGTACTAAATATTTACACCATTTCTTACACGCGAGTGCGACTAAGGGACTCTAGGGTGTCATGTATAAAGGGTGTAAAAAAATTTGCTGCAAATATTTTAAGGGGTGAATCAGCCCATGAAACTGAACAACTTTCCCCAAGAAACATAGGTCGAAATATGAAAAAACTTTTACATCTTGTATTACCACTTTAGGCGACAGGCTGACAACATCTCACTGCAGTGATACACGAATCATACAACGTATTTCACGGCCATTAACGCTCTGCCTACCCTGTAAGACAATGGCATGATATGTGTATGAATGTGTACTAAGTATTTGTCTAAGCTTGCCTGTAACGATCGTTTTTTGTGGTCATTTGTTCAGAGGGATCGTCATTTTGTATGAGAGGTCGAATGCCCTACATACATCACGCCTTTATCCCTTGCGGGTTAGGCATCAACGGCCGTAAAAACACAATCGTTTTTGTTATCGTTTCCTGACACATGTCAGTTTTATCCTATCAGAATTTATAAGTCTATCGTTTACATTTCTTACCGGCGAGTTTATAAGGGACTCTAGGGTTTCATATACATTACCACTTTAGACGACAGGTATATATTTTTGCCCTTGAAAAAATATAACACCCATTTTTTGTTAAACAAAGATGCCCAAAAACCGTCTCCTATCATCGGTATTGGCAGAGTTCGGCGCAACATCTAAAAGAATTGGACGTCCAAGTTTTAATGTGAAATACTTAAAACTTTTTCCAACAAACTGGGCAAAGTTTCAGCTCCATTTCATTTGCATTTTTCCTAAGTCGTTCAGGGTATACAATCTACCTAGTACATGCTAGTTTAAAAGTGTGTTTTTGTCTTGTATTTCTTGAAAAAAAGACACCAAGGTCCATATTTATAAACCGATCTCAACGCTGCGATCGATCTTGAGTGCGACTTTGGAATGCTGTTAGTATTGACTGCCATTTTTCAAAATCGCTCTTGAGATCGATCTCAGAAATAAATGCAATTTATAAATACGCACCTGCTTTTTGGAAAATAAAACTTAGCTAAATCAATTTATTGTCTGCGTAACTTATACAATTTAAAAAAATTGGATTCGTTTCCGATATTCCGAAGATAAATAAAATATAAGTTAGTAGATCAAGAATTGTTGACTCTGACCGCTCTGACCTCTTCTTTTGTTCTTTTTGTGATGGACCCGTACTCTTTAGCACTATTTCTAAAAAAAAAACACAGTTTTACTGCTCTTTTGACCAAATTTTTAACTAAATCGTGATTTTCAAAGTTTCAATAAATTTTGAAACCAAAGTAATCCGAATCAAGCAGATAATACGTCCTGTTCACAAATGCAATACGAGTAAATTCTCTGCAAAAAAGGAATGGAAACCTAAGACGGGCAATTTCTATTCAACGTCCCCAGTATTGTAGACATTTGTAGGCAACCACCGTTGACCACACAGCCTATTAGACGGCACACTAAAGAGAAAGCTATCTGGCAAGACATCAGGTCTATATCACAGACTAGCAGCCCGCCCAGCTGTCACACACGCTGCTAAGCGATTTTCCGTGGAAATAAAACGTGTTCCTTTTTTTATTTTACCTACATTCAAACCTTCCTCTAGAATCGTGGTTTAGAAAGAGATAACGGTATCCATCCATGAGAAAAATAAAAAAAGCAGCCTCATTTTATTCTTTATAATTGATTTTATAATATAAACTGGTCAGAGCATGCAAGCAAAAATAAGCATTGCGACTCGTGCAGGTCAGCTTGTTGGCAGTGCATGCGTAGTTTTCTTGTATAAATTGGCATATTTGCGTCTAGTACACTGTGTGGTCGATGTTTGCGGGCAATATTGCATAAGGGATGCTGATCCTGTAGTCAGCCAGCCATGTGAAATGAAACTCAAAATCTAGCGGATTTCTTTGCGAAAATGGACTGCACAAAATAGTTTGCTTAGAGAAATGGCAATATTTGCGTCTAGTGTGCTTTTTGGTCGATGTATGTAGACCATAATATCTGGGATGCTGATCCTGTAGCCAACCATCCGTGTGAATTAAAGCTCGAAATCTAGAAGAGTTTTTGTCGAAAATTTACTGCATTTTTGCTACATTTGCGTCTAGTGTGCTGTGTGGTCGATGGTTGTAGGCAATATCGTATATGATCCTGTACCCAGTCATGTGAATCGAAACGTAGAAGGGTTGAACCGGAAATCTGTATTTTCCTTTTGTGAACCAATAATGTCGTGAAAAGTTAAAATTTAAGGCTACTTAGGAAAAACATCAATATCACTAAAATATAGAATTTAATTAAGTAGTACATATTTGGTGGTATAGAATTAAATTAAGTAGTACGCACTGGTAATTGTTTTTTGGTAATAGTGATTCTAGGGGAATTTTTATACATAAAAAAATTACAGCAATTATTTTAATGGGTGAACCAGCCCATGAATCATAACAACTTTCTCTAAGGAGCGTACCTAGGTCAAAATATAAAAAAAATATTCACATACAAAATTACGAATAGACCAAGTCAATTCGTATAGGAGTTATAATTCTTATACTTTGGAGAAAGTTGTTTAGTTTAATGGGCTGATTCACCCCTTAAATATTCGCAGCTAAGAAAGTTTATAACAGTAACCGAACACTTGAACTAAGCTGCATAAAGTTTGTAATTAAATAACTATTGAAAAATAAACGTGTCTCAGTATATTTTACCTTGAAAAAAAAAGTTGTAGCAGTTTTATATCTTCCCACCATCACCTGACTGATTCAGTCAGGAACTCAGTCGACTGAAAAAACCGTTACGCGAAACTAGTTCCTTTAAAAGAACTTTGCTCAGGAAAAAAAATTCATAAGATTCTATTAGTGCTTGCAGGCGGTGGTTAAAAAGAAGAAAAACTGCGGAAGTGGAAGGAAGTTGTATTTCAGTGGAAAATTTTCGTTTTATAGCGAAACTAGCGGTTTGTCCAGCGGTTGCACCCGCAGCTAATTGTTTTTCCGATCGCATAAGATATTTTCATGTACGATAAGATATTGTTTGTTAGGTAAGGGATGTGGACTGGCAGATCAAATGAGCGAGCTACTTTTAAAACGATGTACGTATGTATAAATGTGATACACGTTCTACTACTATAAAGTACTTACTTAACGCACCTTTGAAAAGAAAATCAGTAGTTTATAATAAAAAGTTAAGCAAAATAAGGCTGGTTTCAGAGAGGCGCGTCTCAGCAGCGCTGCTCGGGCGCGCGTCTGGGCAGCGAGCGCGTTCGCTGTGAAACGACATTCAGACGCGCGCGCTTCGTTGTGGTGTACGGTCGAGTCCAGAGAATCATTATGCCAGCAAACGTAATCACTATATTAGCTATATACGTTACATGGAAAAGAGTGCAACAACGACGTCTTAAAAGATTGCAAGTCGACGCTACTGGCAATCGAAGGAGATCCGACCGCGGCGCGGCCGAGACGCGGCCCAAGACGCGTCACTATGAAACGCTACATACAATCTAGTGTAATGCGAGGCGCGCGCGGCTGGGCAGCGCTGCCGAGACGCGTCGCTCTGAAACCAGCCTCACAAAAATAACCAAAACCGTCAACCAAAGAGATTTTTAACACGATAAAATACATTTGGTTGCTCTTTTTCACGTCTTTATAAAACTATAAAAGAATTGTTCCCCGCTCGCCATGTTGCGCCTCAAAAAGCGGAAAAAACTGGAGAAGCGGAAAAAACCTGGAAAAACCGGTATAAGCCGGTTACACTCAAAGGCCTATTGTGTACCGTTGCTAAACTGCGCTGGATGCAGCTTTTGTTCCACTTTTGCATAACTACGTATAGTACAATGTAGATGCAGTTCGTTAAAAGGTTTTAATAATGTTCAGGAAGATTGATGTGCTTAAGTATAAGCTTGTGAGGTTTTAGAAAAATCAAGCTTTTTACTGGTTTTAATTAATTTTTCGATTGTGCAATATTTCGGCGGATCGCACACTTAACGCACGTCGGAGCGCTAAACCATCGCAGCGGTCTGTCAGATCCATACGAAACGTCAATCCCCATAGAAGTATCCACTAAAAAGTATTATTCGCTGTTGATGCAGCGCTATTGCCGCCTCGTTTTTCGAGTGCGGTTTTAGTATTGTGAAGTTCAACGTTCCCTTGCTGAATTTAACAGGTTAAACTAAAAAAAAATCCCCGATAAGGTCACAAGGTCAAAAACATTTGAATGGTTTCAACCTGGACAGAACTTATGATGTGGCACGTAGCCAGTTACATTCTAGGTGCGCTCGTGATAATAAAATTGTCTCAACTTCACAGTTAAGTTAGTTAGTTAGAAGGTTCCGGGTTCGATTCTTGGTGGGTCACTTAGAAAGTTGGTATTTATCACTTTGTGAATTTGTTCCCAGTCTGGCTAGGACATTGTGGGCTATACCACCCGATTGTCCGTAAGTAAGATGGTTCCGTGTTTTGGATGAAGTTAAGCCGTAGGTCCTGGTTGCTGTCTATGATCATTTAGACGGCGGTCGTTACACAACCATGTCAGAAGCTTGCTACTTGTAGTAGGCGGTTGAAAAATTCTGACACTAGGGTTCATCGGGTCGTTCGACGACTCGGTGTCCCACACGAAAAGAAGAAGAAGTTGAGCTATTAGAGTAGATACTTTCGAGTGTCTAACCGGACGTGAGATTGTTCGTACTAGTGTACCTACTACTGCAGTAAAGATTGTTCGGTCAAATAGTGTTACGACCAGCGTAACTATCAGTATGCGCCCGTACATGTGTGTATGGGGCATTGAGGTCAAGTTACGCTGGTCTCAACACTATCTAAGCGAATGAAATGTGAATTACACACAAATCCAATGTTATTCCAGTTAATTTCGTGTCATCCAACAAATAGCAAC
The DNA here is from genome assembly GCA_029255805.1 of Keiferia lycopersicella. Classification (NCBI taxonomy): domain Eukaryota; kingdom Metazoa; phylum Arthropoda; class Insecta; order Lepidoptera; family Gelechiidae; genus Keiferia; species Keiferia lycopersicella. The sequence continues at coordinate 5,336,060 of JARACZ010000028.1, forward strand.
CTAAAACAGCTGCAATTTAGTGCAGCAACGGGTGTCATGGTATCCACTTTTTGTATGGAATTTATAAGACTCCTTTCGTCAAAGAACCATGATGTACACAGACCAGAGATGTCATGCGCGCTGCAGCGACACAAATGTCATTTTTGCTCTGCGAGGGATGTACTATACAGGGTTTTAGGGACAGCGTCCCGAATACTGATAGGGTGCAAGCAGACCATGAAACTGAACAACTTTCCCTTAGGAACGTATGTCAGGAAACGGAAAGAAAATTTTGGATTCCCAAATAAATGTAGTCCAAAAGTAAATGCAGTCAGCTGATCGCGATTTTATATGGGAGGTCGAAAATTTTTTGTCGTTTCCTGACATATGTTCCTAGGGGAAAGTTGTTCAGTTTCATGGTCTGCTTGCACCCTATCAGTGTTCGGGACGCTGTCATAAAACCCCGTATTTAATGTGGCAACACACCGGAAAATCTAAAAGTATGTGTGAGAACTATCTTACGTAAGCTCGTGATAGTAAAGTTGCTTCAGTCAGCTCCACAGTTAAGTTAGAGTACTGCAGAACTTAATCTGGGCTTCCGGTGCGACCGGGAGCGGAAAGTTACGTTCTTTACGTGAGCTAAATTAAATTTTCGCAGTAGAAAATTGAAACTATCTGAAACTTACTCCGGAAATCTGTGCACATTGAAACCCATAAATAACTTTTTTATGACGCACATGAATTCTTTTTTTCACTTTTTTTCACTCTATTATCTCAGTGCCGCCGCGTGTGATTTGCTATAGTTTTATCACTGTCAGGCGCTACCTAGAGTGAAATGTAAGACTTGAGACGTAAGACATGACGCCGGCCGTCAGCGATGAGACACGTCTCGTGGTTGTACACGGGGTCTCTTCTATTTCATACATTTTATATGGAAATAGTTTCGGGCGTCGCAATGTTTCACTGCTCACTTGTGGAGTAAGTGCCATAAGACAGTTTACACAGTACTAAAATAACGCTGCGTAACGCATGCATAAGAACGGCCTAAGATCCCCTAGTCTGGTATTTTCATACAAAGGTACTGCCCTGTTTTCTTCCCGAATGCCTCTATATTATTACTAGAATTAAAGAGCAATTTTCAAAATATTTTCATTTCATAAAAACAATTTATAGTTCCAAAGGTATTACTCGGGACACAAACAGGGAATAATAAGTTTGTATAAATGCTCAATAGCAGAGGATAGCGATCTGAAATACTGTGATTAACACCTTTTATATTTACCTATGATTCACAATAAATGCCATTTGAATTTGAATTTAAATATAAAAAGGCTTTTAAACTTTGTTCGTAATCGGTGTCAGAACCTTAAAAATATCGTCAATAAAACATGGTTTTCTATTGTTGCAGAGGTCAAGGTCACCGAGTGGGTCAGCACAGAGGCAGCTTGATGAGGCAGACCTCTTTATGGACCTCATCAAAGACGTGGCCAACGAGCTAGACATCGACGTGCTGTGTCACAAGGTCAGTACTATAGAGGTCAAGGTCAAGGTCACCCAGTGCGCAAAGGCAGGTGGATGAGGCGGACCTCTTCATGGACCTCATCAAAGATGTGGCCAACGAGCTGGACATCGACGTGCTGTGTCACAACGTCAGTATTGTAGAGGTAAAGGTCACCCAGTGCTCAGAGGCAGGTGGATGAGGCAGACCTCTTCATTGTCACGAGGTCAGTATTGTAGAGGTCAAGGTCAAGGTCACCCAGTGCGCAGAGGCAGGTGGATGTGGCGGACCTCTTCATGGACCTCATCAAAGATGTGGCCAACGAGCTGGACATCGACGTGCTGTGTCACAAGGTCAGTGCTATAGAGGTCAAGGTCACCCAGTGCGCAGAGGCAGGTGGATGAGGCAGACCTCTTCATGGACCTCATCAAATATGTGGCCAACGAGCTGGACATCGACGTGCTGTGTCACAAGGTCAGTGCTATAGAGGTCAAGGTCAAAGCGTCAAGGTTATAGTCAACGTTAACCGGCACAATAGCAGCTGGATGAAGTGGATCTGTTCATAGATCTCATCAAAGATGTGGCCAAAGAGCTGGTCATCGACGTGCTTTGTCACGAGGTGAGTTAAATTCACATCATCTCATTACATCACATCAGCGTATAGCAATCCACTGCTGGACGTAGGCCTCCCCCAGGGTACGCCACAAGGCACGATCTCCCGCTTTCGCCATCCAGTCACTACCAGCCGCTTTCTTTAAGTCATCGGTCCATCTGGCTGGAGAGCATTCAAAGCTATGTTTGCCGAGTCAGTTTTCCAACTGTCCTCGCGCTTGAAAGTCAGTCCCATACTAAGAGAGATGTCAAAAAAAGAAGATGTACCTTCTGCCTTAGCATTAAGACTAATCTGGCAGATGTAAAAGCGTTTATTGTGATGGCCTTTCTGTAAAGTATTCGTCGGCCGCGTGCTAGTTTTACCGCAGAAAATAATATCATTTTAGGAAAATATCGCTAAACGAAAATTCTTATCGCAGGCAACCGCAGTACATAGTAAAATTTTCTACCTTAGTAACTGGAAATTATCGGAAAAGGACTTAGCTGCTAACGTGTTTTGCGCAACCTACGGAATTCAGCCTCACATTCCAGCATGCAATTCCTACATGCACTATGCATGCAATTTCTACTTGCATCCATGCACAGGAATTTTGGCTTCGTGGCTTTTAGCACCTATGCTCTCTGCCAGAAGGAAAATTTTGAAAAAAGAAAATAACGTAGCACACTTTACGCCGCCGTAGCAAAAAGTAAGCTACGAAGCCTACGGGCTACGAAATGGTTACGCGTTTTACGTGTCATGATCAATAAGCATGATTGGATTAGGCTCAATAGGCAGGTCAAATGGGCTACTTTTTAAAACGATATTTTGCATGAAAATACGAAGAGATGATGTCATGTCCCTCTAATTTGGCGGGCGTCAAAGACTTTAATATATTTTTTTGTTTATTAATTCAAAATTTCAATATTTCGAAAAACTAAACATACAGTATGTAGTATTTTTGATGAATAGTTTTCAGCGTACTACTTTTGTATTTTATTAAAGACCCAGTTATCTAGCGATGGAAAAGCTTTAAAATCCAACATTGTTTGAAATATACTATAAAAGTCAAATACTTTTCTCATAGTGACTTAACGTTTCCTAGGTTTATCTATTGTTGCCGAGCCAAAATAGCACCACCCCACCCTTCTCTCCCTGTTTTTATTAGGCTATTAACACTCCACATCCCTCACCTTACGTAGGTACCATTTTATGTGGGGATGAGATAGCGTTTCCGTGAACTATCTAAATTAATTCTCAAGTATTTACATATTCATACTATTATAGTATAATTTAAACAGAACAGCTTTTAAGATATTCATACATGTTTAATATTTGGTTTAATACAATTTCGCCCGGCTTAATATTTAGGTACTTCTTACAAACTTAAGTATGTTTCAAAGTATGTTTTCATATTCCTTCCCACTAATTATAATCGTCCTATACATACATACATGAATCCCGCCTTTATCCCTTACGGGGTAGGCAGAGCGTTAACGGCCGTTAAAATACGATCGCTATCGCCATGTCTGACAATTATACAGGGCCGTTTGAGATAATTTGTGTATCATTATAGTGACAGGTTGTCAGCCTGTCGCCTAAAAGTTGTAATACACCTAAAACCCACAGGTAGGAAATGGGGTGATGCTATTCTAAGCCGGCATCACACGGCTACCGAGCAAGGGTTAAAAACAAGATACGTGTGTGTTTTTATATATCCCGTTCAATACTTATGCCATATTGGCTTCCATCACCCACAAGTGATCACTACACCATCACCACATGTAAAACGCACATAATACTAAAAGAAGGTTTTAAATGATGAACCAATTTTGTGTTTTGAGATCGGCTGGTAGCGACTGGATGGCGAAAAACGGACATCGTGCCTTACAGCGTAACCTGGGGAGATTAAGTCCAGCAGTGGACTGCTTTAGATTAATATGAGAATATGTGCATTCTTCTAATGATATGCACAATAATATGAACAATAAACAAACTATTTTTGACCATTATATTCAAAGTCAAATTATTGGTCAGATAAGGTTTGATTCGCCTCGACACGCAAAGAAGAAGAACTCAAAAAGATGTGCATATTTTCTTGTTAAAGATGGTTTTTGGGTTTCTTTCAAAATTGTATCAGGAATACTTAAACGCCAAGACATAAATACGTACTTAATACATAATCTCCAGTATGTAAAGTAACACGTGTATTAAGTGTATCCAGCATCCATACAAAACCAATTTAACGCTGGTTGGTTTCGAATTAAATCCGATACATGAAGGTTATTATTTTGTAATACAACCCCCTTAGTAAAAGGGTAAGAAGGGGCACGATTGTAATAGGTCCTTTTTTGACTGTGACAGTAATTAATTCTAATAGTGACGACGAATGTAGCGCAGTGGTAGTGCGACTGACTGACAGAAGATTCCGGGTTCGATTCTCGGTGGGTCACTCACAAAGCTGATATTTATCACTTTGTAAATTTGTTCCCAGTCTGGATAGGCCATTGCGAGCGGAACCACCAGATTATCAGCAAGTAAGATGGTTCCGTGTTTCGGATGGCACGTTAAGCCGTAGGTCCCGGTTTCTGTCTAAGTATGGTCACTTAAACGGCGGTCATTACACAACCATGTCAGAAGCCCGCTACTTGTAGAAGGCGGTTGAAAAATTCTGACACTAGGGTTCATCGGGTCGCTGGACGACTCCGTTTCCCACACGAAAAATAGAGTAACGACCGCCAACTAAGTAATTATAGACAGCAACCGGGAAATTTACAATTTAAATTAGCCTATCCAAATATCGTCTAAAAGCACAAAAAAAGAGTTTTTTAAAAATGCTAACAAAATTGCATGTTATAAAAATGCAATTAAGAAAAAAAATTGAAATTGTAAATGTTTTTCTCTATAGGTAACAGTTTAATTTTGGATGACTCGGTGTCCCATACGAAAAGAAAGAGTTTAATTTTTAAATTACCGTGGATTGATTGGTCAATTAATGGTGTAAAGTTCAAAGGGCACAGTCGTTCACTCGTGAAAATTGATTGTAAAATAAAAGGGTAACGCGAAATGACTCATTAAAACAGTAATTAACCTTAAATTATTTAAAGCGAGCGCCTTTTCATTACAATATAATGGTCAGCGCACACATCGCGCTAAAAACACGCAAAAAGTACACCAAAAATGTATTGCAATAAGGATTTTTGGAATCACAGAAGGACTAGTCCGAACTAGATGCTGGCACTTTTATGACAGATTGAGGTTTGAGGTATTATCCCGGTCAAGCTCAGTGCATAATAAAAGAACTATTACCCATCTATGAGAAATCACTGCTGACGCTTAACATCATTCGCACGAGCACCACCTACTGCAAACTAACCGAACAGATTAAGAAATTGCCAATGATAACGATAGTAATAAAATCCAAGGGTCACGCCGCGCCAGATTTTTTTTATTATGCATTAGTCTATCTCGCTGTTAAGATTTTATTTTTTTTCGTGAACACCTAGATAAATCTCTTAACTGATATCATAATTATTACCGTATGGAAATCTATTCTCTAAAAACAGGTACAGAAAATTCTCTATCTGTACTTACTCTGATGTGCGGTGACCTTAATTGAACGTTGATATTCGATTCACGTAGCAATTTACGTCATAGAATAATTTTGTAAACTCCCACACGAATATTTACATTATTGTTTAATTTTCCGGACTCGTGAACATGAAACACACAGGTAACAGCATCTCAACTCAACCAACTGACACCCACGCCCACTTTTTATTTTTATTTTATTTATTATTTAATAACATGGACTTCTACCCATATATATATATATATATATACATACATACCCATATATATATATATACATAGGCAATTCTGCCAGTATCAGTAAGTAGAGGTTTGAGCGGTACCTGCAGAGGGTAATATCTTGTTTTTTTATAACCGAAAAATCCACTCCATTTACTTATTCAAGCAAATAACCTTTAAACTATAATTCTAACAGTAAATACAGTTTAGTAGTCAATGTACAGACTCATTTATCGCTCAGAGAAATTAAACACGAGCGCTCGAGTTTTACGAAAGCTACAAAAACGTAATTTAAAACAAGATGGCAACCTTTTGTTTTCAAGTAGTTACTGGAAAACTTAACGTGCAAATGGTTGTTGAATGTTCATAAAATTTTAGAAGTTTCGGAAAATTATGGACCCCAATTCAGTACCTACCAGTTATAAACGAGGTTACCATCATCAGCGGTTAACACGTCTGACCCGGCAAGTCAGAAGACGTTGGTTCGAATCCCATCGATGGCGCGAATTTTTTTCTACTTGTTTCGTTTGTATTAGTTTTGTAACAAAAAAGTTAATGACTGTAACACGGACATGGGAATCTTCGTAATTACAATATCCGATTTCTTTTGCTCTGAAGGTAAAGGTGGACTCTACCAGCATAATAAACAGGGAACTCTTTCCATGCGCGTAGGTGGTATATAATATTATTCAAGATACGTTTGCACAGCACAAGAACCGTAACTTTGGAAGATCAAAAAACTAATTTTCAATTATTTTGTCATATCTAACAGCAAACTGGTAAATAAAATTTCACTTTCTCACTTAGTGACAAAACAACCAAAAAACAACTTACCTAAGAAAATATTTGTTTCCACAGTAAGATAACAGAAACGGTAGGGCACAACTGTAGGTACTTTTAAAATAAAATGGCAACCTTTGTTTTTAAGTCGTAAAAACGGGGAGAAACTCCCATTTTGGCGGGAAATTCGCAGGAGACCGTTCCGCAGAATTAATTGTTGTTTGTTCTTTCTTAGCAAGGCCAAGGGCAGAAGATAATTTAATATACAGCCATGTTGCTTTATTGTTTTACTTTGCGATAACTTTAATTGCTTTCAGCTCGTTTCCCGTAGGAAAATGGGAGAATCACGCTACGAACTATGTAATATTTTGTCGTTTTGTTGTTAACTCATGCCTTAGGGCTGACTGCTGCGTTTAGGCTGTAGGTATTATGTGCCATTTTGTAATAAATACCCCTCGATCGGACAACAAGGCCTATTGTCCCGTCAACTCGATGTAGGAAAAGTTACAAGCACCAAGTGTCATCAATCGGGGGTTTAGGAAATTTGTCCCCTCACAGAGGAAGAAAGCAAACGTCTGTTTTGGAAATATAACAGGCACTAAGTGAAAAAAGATAGTTTTAAGCAACCATCGTATATACCTACACACCTCTATAGTTATGTGCCACTGTAAGGGGTTAAATTTTTACCACTTTCATAAGTAGGTAGTACAATATAATCTGGACGATTCGGTGTCCCACACGAAAAGAAGAAGAATATAATCTAACCATAATGAATAAAAATTTAGTCATATTGTCACTTTTATCTGATTAAGCTTATTTTGAAGGTAACCAAGTAATCTTTTTTTTTGTGATTTACGCGGTAAAACATTATCGGTAAAGTGAAACGTTTTTCCAGTCACCCTGGCTCGCGTCACGTGCCTCACTCGTGATCTCTTTTACGTGACGCCATTTCCGTCAACGCCTAAAGCTGATTGAAAAATGTCGATGTGGCAACCCTACTTAATAAAATCGGCTTGTGTGTGCCACCGTGTGATGCCGCTTTAGAATAGCATCACCTCATTTTTCCTGTGTATGTCGTACAAGAGATTAATCCAGAGACTTTGCAGCATTGTCCCTGTTAATATCTACAACACCTTGCATTGCGCTCGCCATTCCGCCTGCAAAGCGTAAAAGGTATGGCAATACCCCCAAACCCCAAATGGGGAAAGTTCATGTAAAGTATTAGTATATTAGGTACAAAAACTCTTTCCATGCGATGCAGGCTTAGAATAGCATCACCCTATTTATTTCCCATTGGTGTCATAGAAACCGACTATGGGACTTGAGTACTGTAATTTTAGGCGACAGGCTGACAACCTGTCACTATAGTAATACACGAGTTATTTGAAACGACCCTTAAACATTTGTAAGATAGACGTGGCGACAACGACTGTTATTTTGCGGCCGTTAAGGCTCTGCCTTCCCCGCCAGGGATATCTGGACTGATTTGTGTATGTATGTATGTATACTTTACAGTGGACGACCGATGTGGCGCAGTGGTATTGCGACTGCCTTTGACGCAGAAGGTTCCGGGTTCGATTCTCGGTGGGTCACTCACAAAGTTGATATTTATCACTTTGTGATTTGGTCCCAGTCTGGTTAGGACATTGCGGGCTGAACCACCCGATTGTCCGTAAGTAAGATGGTTCCGTGTTTCGGATACCGCAATAAGCCGTAGGTCCCGGTTGCTGTCTATGATCACTTGGACGGTGGTCGTTACACAATCATGTCAGAAGCTTGATACTTGTAGAAGGCGGTTGAAAAATTCTGACACTAGGGTACATCGGGTCGTTAGACGACTCGGTGTCCCACACGAAAAGAAAAAGTGCCCACTTTGCTTGTGTGATAAGCTAACATTATTCTAAGTTCTATTTTTGTTTGCTCCACAGATCCTAGTCAACGTATGTCTGCTTACGGCTGCGGACCGCGGGAGTCTTTTCCTGGCTAAAGGAACACCGCCTAAGAGATATCTTCAAGCCAAACTCTTCGATGTTACCAGAGACACAGGTATTTAAAAGAACTCATCAATTAGGATATAATGTACTCGTTTTGTATTATGTCGTAGTGCAACTGCCTTTGACGCAGAATGTTCCGGGTTCGATTCCTGGTGGGTCACTCACAAACATGATATTTATCACTTTGTGAATTTGTTCCCAGTCTGGTAAGGACATTGCGGGCTGAACCACCCGATTGTCAGTCAGTAAGATGGTTCCGTGTTTCGGATGGCATGTTAAGCCGTAGGTTTCGGTTGCTGTCTATGATCACTTAGTCGGCAGTCGTTACACAACCATGTCAGAAGCCTGCTACTTGTAGAAGGCGGTTGAAAAATTCTGACACTAGGGTTCATCGGGTCGATGGACGACTCGTTGTCCCACACGAAAAGAGAGAGAGTACATTATGGCAGTAGCTAATAATGGACCAATTTCTGGTCGAATGATTTTGGAAGGAATAGACTCAGTCGAAGACTTCCCATGCGAACGAAACCAGTAATTGGCATTTTGGCTGAGGCATTTTGAATAATGCTTTTCTTCCGTTTGCGAGCAAACATCATAAATCCTCATTTTAATCGTGATGAAACTTTAAATAAGCAAGCAAAGAATGAACAATCAATAAAAAAAGAATGCGCGGTAAAATCACATTCAGCATTTAAACTTCAATTAAAAATGTGTACCATAAAACACCTATTCACGAAGTGTGACGTGTAAGAACCCTCTTTTCTGGGCAAGGCCCAAAATGTATGTAAGTATATATAGAATTTCATTTTTGTCGTGCTTGCATAAGCCAACCTGACGACATAAACGAACATGTTTTGGTATTCTTCTTTTTTTAAATAACGCCATTTACGAGCAAATGGAAGAAAAATCTATAAATTTAGGCAACGAATTTTTATACGACTATGGCCAAAGAATGCTACGGCGAAGCAAAAAGGGATATTATGTTTTTTTATCAAAGTTGGGTCAATCTACAAGCTATTGAGCGTTTTCCTCTTTGTAGTCACATTAATTTCTTTGAATTACGACTTGTTTATTACTAAGAAACTAAATAATTACAAACATTAATTATCACACAATGTGCAGACGAGTGGCAAATATTATAGTGTGTGGTCTTCTACTTTTGGCAAAGTTTTATGACATTTAGATGTCGTATTGTCTGAGACAATAGAAAAACAATATTGAGCACCTTTTACGATTAAGTATTGGGTAAGTGCGTATTGATTACTCAATTTGATCATTGATTGTCAATTTTATTACAACTGTATGCCTCAAGTGATGTTAGATAGAATAGCATCACCCTAACTGCAAATGTTGTAATGTGTAAAAGTTATCTGACATAATTTTATGTGCTAAGTTCCTAAATCAACGGGAACAGCCATAAAATGTAAGAATTTCCACGTAAAGCCAAGTTTGGTGGTTTCAATATTAAAATGTCGTGACTTAGCTAACCATCAAATCCTCAGGAAGATTGTTATGGAGCTTCGTCATTTTCCGCCGTGTGATGTTAATTAAAAATAGCATCACCACTTTTCTACATTACAAGTGTCGTAAATAACGACTAGGGGATCAATCAAGGGAACGGGCAGCAACGTTCCTTGTGAATATAACACTTTTGCACTACGCTTGGAGGAGGTCTACATCAAAGAATAGGTACCTAATAATAAACTAACCTATATCTTCAGTTGATGGGTTTATTCTTATCTTGTATTTTTAGTCTTGCCTCACTGATTAAACCAATTAAATCATCAATGCCATTGAATTTTGAGTACTTATATGAGCATGTAATGCACCGCAGCGTATTATAAAAACAAAAACCGATGTTCCATCTAAAAGCTGGATGAAAAACGTCTGCAGACACTTTTAACTTTTATTACGTCCTGAAACTACTTTAGAAGATCATATTTTACAAGTTCTTTTTATGTCACCTTTTCAATTTGCAACAGCGGAGTCCGGAGATGAAGCTTAGGAGTCTTAATTGCTTGGAGAAGTGCCAGGAGGCTTTTCATTCGTTTTTTCCTTTATGAAAACTTAAAGTGTTCGTTTTCATAAACCCCTTTTAGTTGGTACAAAGATTTAATATGATCTATTTAAGCTATGTCATGTTCATTCATTTACGACACTGTGTTGACAAAATGGTTCGAGGAACCTTGTCATCGGAGTTCTAACCGCCTTTTAATATAAACAGTACAAATTAAAGTAAAGTGGCATATCTCAGCCGATGATCGGTGTGGTTTTGGGGCAAATTTGGGGCCGTCCAAACCATGAACCACGTGATGATCCCGAGCCATGTTCACTATAAGACCTAAAAGAGGTGAACCCAACTGCCATCGCCGTGGTCAAGCATTGGTTCAAGGACTTATAAACCAGGTTACCATCATCGATTCGATGAAGAAAAAGAAGACCGCCTAATAAGTAACTAGTAAGCATCTAACATAGTTGTGTGACCATCATCAAAATTATCACATACAGCAACTGGGACCGACGCGTCGTCGCGCAGAATCGTATAAACTGTGTATCTCGATAACAGTCCAGACAGAAGTCCAGATTTTCAAAATACCGGGCGATTTGGGTACACTGGAGGCATTACCTAAAACGTCGTGTTTAAAAAATGTTGGTTAGGCCCTGGAGGATTGGCAACTTTAGCTAGAATTATGAACTCAATTCTAGCAGATTAAATTATCAACTGCTGTAATAGCGAGTGGTTATTCTAACAAACTTCTAAAAGCAATAATAATTTTATCACTTCCTGCGGTTCTCTGTTACGATTCTAACTTGAAAGTTTCGTCTGTTTACTTAAATCTTCGGGTTAGGCGTTCCGTTTAATTACTTTTCGAATGGAGGTATACTTACTACAGGATGTAGATATGCAGAGGTCAGATGGCAGTCGCTTTGTGTAAAAACTTGGTTCTACGTCAAATCCTCTAGGTTAGGTAGCCGACCTCGATAGAGAACGGGATAAGGCAAGAAGAATGATGATATACTACAGGCTCTTCCTAAAAGAAATACGATTCTCTTTTTCTTTACTATTTGTCATGTAACAAAAAATTGTGTCACTGAGTACAAAGAAAAGCGAATTCTCGTCATAACCTCAGACAACACTTCCCTGCCAAGCTGATCAGTAGTTATGACGTCACTCATGTTTTCGTATAGCTTGCTAAAGTCGCCAGTTCCGAAAAACTATCGCCCTGCCCGCCATGCATCATCGCAGTTTGGCAGGCTAGGGGTGGGACTCGATAACAAATATCCGAATAGCAATCACAAATGGATTGGAATAATTTTATACAAGAGTTTTTCTAGGTTATCGCTAGTCGTGGCCATTTCGCACTGGACTGACTTGGTTTTGAAAGAATAATTACCTAGTTAGTTAGGCTGGTTTCAGAGCGACGCGTCTCGGCAGCGCTGCCCAGCCGCGCGCGGCTCGGGCGCGCGCCTGGGCAGCGCGTTCGCTGTGAAACGACATTCAGACGCGCGCGCTTCGTTGTGGTGTACGGTCGAGTCCAGAGAATCATTATGCCAGCAAACGTAATCACTATATTAGCTGTATACGTTATATGGGAAAGAGTGCAACAACGACGTCTTAAAAGATTGCAAGTCGACGCTACTGGCAATCGAAGGAGATCCGACCGCGGCGCGGCCGAGACGCGGCCCAAGACGCGTCACTATGAAACGCTACATACAATCTAGTGTAATGCGAGGCGCGCGCGGCTGGGCAGCGCAGCCGAGACGCGTCGCTCTGAAACCAGCCTTAGGTTATAAATTGGGGTCTATATTTTAAAATGCATATAAGTACCTCTAGTTTTCGGGTTCGAACCCACGACCCGGATGTAACGCAGTGAAAGGACCTTCATCGAGAGCGGTTTTAGTATGGGGATTGACGTTTCTAGTATGGATGGATGGCGTTATTTTTGCACTGTAGAGTGAAAGGGGCCTTAGGTGGTTCCCACATCTAAATCATGCGTTAAAAGTTGTACGTTAGATGTGGTAACCAAATAAAGCCGCTCCTAAGTGAAAACACGTCATAAATATTAGGCGTAGTATCCGAAAAGCTCTTATCAGTTTTGACATCCCTAAGCAGCCGCCCACTAGTTCCGTGAGGGTGTGACAGTACAAACAAACTAAAAATAGGACACCCTGTAAATCTATGTCACACAAAGTTAGCAATCGATTATGATTCACTACGACTTTTGCGACTTGTGAGTGAAACTTTGGGCTGGAAGAATAATCTGGGTAACTTGAACAACATAACCTGTCAATTTTTAAAGTAGCGCGCGCGAGTCTTATATTTTCTACAGATTGCTTTTGATGTTGATATTGAGTAACTTTGATTTTAGGTTACTTTTGTACCGAGCTTCATCTAAGAGATACATAAGAATATTTTAAAATAAAACAAGAATGACTTTGAAGGAGTTCAAGTATAGTATAGAACATTAGAGCACTTGCTTAGAGTAGAAACCATTTTCCTGGACCGATATTTTGACACTGTGAAACCAAGTGTGAGCAAATCACAGTTGCAATTTTTTCTTTTTTACAATGACCATTTGTGAATTGATAACTAATTGTTAATTTTGGACTATCAATAAGTAAAATGTAAATTTTCTATGTTGAATCAATATTTTTATTCTTGCTTCTTTCGTTTTCATTCAATATTAGCACTCGGCTACCAGCAAACGCATTCTGCCTCATGTAAATTTAAATTAACTAGCTAAAAACCTGGGCTAAAATATATTTTTCTTTCTCTTACAAAATATATTTTTAACGAAGGCGAAGAAGGCAAATCTGTCCTACAGCTGTAGGTACAGATAGAAATAGCTCGATTGGAACTCATTAAATATGAACTGAAAATTTCAACGCAAAAACCAATATCAAATCCAATTTTGTTATTCGACCTAGCCACTCTAGAACAATGACCTAAGCGTGACCTAAGTCTAGAATTCTAGATTCAACACAGACGAGGCAAATAAAACTTTATAGGGCTACCTACGAGTGTATCCCTTGAACTAAAATACGTGGGCATCATGCCAATACTCTGTTTGACTAGTGTATAGGCTCGTGGTTTGTGAGAATAAGATGTTTTCTCGGCAAGTATCATGCATAAAAACCTTCCTCTTGAATCACTCTACCTATTTAAATAACTGCATTAAATTTCGTTGTGTAGTTTTAAATATTTAACCATACATACATACAGACGCGAAAAGCGACTTTGCTTTATACTACGTAGTGATTATTCCTCAGAACTAAAATATTATTCCACCGTACGTAGTAGTGTTGATCAAATTTTTAAATCCTTACCAAATTCAAATAATAACGATTTTACTAGCGTACTTTTAATTTATAAATGCTTTTTACAAGTATTTTCATGGGCTGTCTCGTCTCGATCAGCATTTCTTTTATTTAGAAATTTTTGCTCTTATCTTTGTCGCGATATTTTAACAGTAAGGAACTGGCTGGTGTCATTTATTTAGAATATAAAAAAAGCAAACGTCATAATTTACTTTTTAATCGCAAATTGTTTTGACGCCAATATTTTTTACTTTTTTTATCTATTTGTTGGCCGGTATTTAAAGTCTTTTTTACCCTTTCTTTTTTTCTTGTGGTTAGCAAAAAAGAAACAGTCTGGTCTACAATTTTTTTCCTCATCTAACAGCTGTTTTGTCCTTGTTACAGACCTCCATGATGCTTTGAGGACAGCACGGACCCAGGAGATCAGGATCCCGTTCGGCGTCGGAGTAGCAGGCCTGGCTGCGCAGACTAAGAACCACATCAACATAAGAAATGCATACGCTGACCCCAGGTAAAGGCAATTCGCAACTCTACCTTCTCTCTACAGTGAAAGGCCCTAGCCAACACTTTGAAAAAAAGGTACAAAAGCCACAAGCAAACAAATATATTCCAAAACAGATTCTAACAAAATAATGTGTCAATTCCATGTTTTGATCATCCCACGCCCCTCAGCAAACTAGGATGTGCAGTCGAAACGAAATAAAAATTGGATTTAAAACGAAAATCCAATCTGTTTATTCAACACAGCCAACTACTTACGTTCGAGAACGTTCCAACTAGGCCTAGGGTACGATATCAGCGAGAGCGGGCTCGGGAGCGGATATTGTACTAATATTACAGGAGCTCTATTTTAGGCATTGTACATGCGAAAGTTTGTGTCACAAACCATTCGCACATAGCCTAGTCTAGTCAATTTACAAATGCCACTGACATAAAAAAAAACTACTGAAAGGAGTGGATCGGACTTTTGTGACTTGTGTTCAGTAATCACGCTTTCAGAAATACAGCCGCAGAACCTGAAGCAGTTACCTAACTCTCGCTGTGGTACGAGTATCATCACTAACGACTCATAATCTTGGAGCGCTATTTTTAGTAGCCAATCCAACGCTAGTCCTACTCCTCTATAATTACTAGACTCTTAGGCCTGCTCGCTAAATCGGCAAGATCGTAAAGAAAGAAATTATTATCCATCTTTCAAGAACCTCCTGATTCTATTAATCTTTAATTTTACAAGCTATGCCTACCCTACAGCAACTGCAGCTGGGTTTGTATAAAACATTTCGCCTTTTTCGTGGTATTTTGTGTCCGCTCCCGCTTATGCTCGCACCGTGACCGCAGCCTAATAGTGCGGGCGCATGCTCTGCTATCCCACTATTGTGCATTTTTTGTAACGTATCGGATCTTGTAAATAAACGGCTTCTGTTCCAGTGAAGCTAGAAAATGCTTTGCAACTTTATTCATAAATCCAAAACATTCTTTGTGTTCCTTTTTCCAAAATCTCTCGTTCAATATTTCTGAACTGAAAGCAACTTTGCAGATTTTTTATTTTTGTAGTTTTCTGTTGCTGTAATTGTTTTATTAAATCAGAGTTAGCAGGACAACAGAATTTTTTTTATCATTATCATCTATTTGAATAGCCATGGACTTGTCATTGGGGACTTCTACCTCGGATAAAAATACTTCCAAGAAGTCGATATTACTTTTAGAATTTCTACCTCTATAAATAGGCATCAAGAAAATAACTTGTATATTATTTCACGTCGTCTTTTGCTGAACACGGAAGTTGAGCAGAACTGTTGGTCTAAGTAGGTTAATTGAGGATTAGTTGAGAAACCTGGTACAGTTATGCCGTCGGCAAAGTGAAGAAAATATTATTTAGCGTAGACTAGACTATAAATTACGAGTTTTAATAATGTTTTAATGCTATTATCATAAATTATCTAATACTACGCGCTTGCCGGAGGTATAAAGAAGCGCAGCAAATATGCGGACCTCCTTCAGGCGTACGAGTTCGTAACCCTTCGCCGTCGAAAAATCTGGTTGGAAGGGGGTGGACGCGAAGTATTTCGTCCGTAAATTGGGGCGTCGGCTTAGAGATGGAGGTGGCGATCCCCGTGCCAGGTCTTTCCTGGTTCAAAGGCTAGCTGTCGCTATACAGCGTGGGAACGCTGCTATAGTCTGTAAGTTTAGGTACTTATCTTTTTGTAAACAAACTTTGTATGTAAGTGACACTTCTGAACTGTCAGTTTCATACAGAATTTGTTTACAAAAAGATAAGTACCTAAACTTACAGACTATAGCGTTATGGGGACCTTTGCGCCAGGAACGACTCGGGGTGGGTTATTGGGTCTTCTTCTTGGCGTGTCGATGGCAGACACTATATGGTCGCAGCCCAGAACTTTACGCTGGCAGTCGCTGACGTTAGATCGTCCTGCGTGTACTAGGTGTTGGAGCAAGCAGGCGGTTCATCGCTTGAACTGCACCACACATTTATTCGGTTGACGAGGATTTATTGTTTAATTTTATTTTTATTCCAATCACTTCATTTATATTTTATGTATATATTTATTTAACTAATATTTGACATTTTGTGTACAGTCAAAACATAAATTATCGTAAATAAAATGAGCGAATAATTTAATACTACTTTTTACTACACTACATTAGGTATGGCCCATAGTCCTCCATCCTTTGATCCCCAGAGGGTTCTCTACCTAAGTTCATCATCATCCACTCATAGCTAAATCCCAGTTATGAAAGTCATTAGTCGTTGACGTCAACTTCTCTACCATCATCATAATATTTTCATACTTATTGATACAGCCATGATCAACCTCCGTCTTCGTCACCGTCGTCCTCATTGTCGTAATCGTCGTTGTCGTCGTCGTCGACGTTGTTATCATCGCCGTCGTCGTTGTCATCGTAATCATCATCATCATCACTATTAATATCATCATCATCTTCATTATTATCATCTTCATCGTCAGTAATGTTTTGTTCTTGTTACAGATTCAATAGTGAGGTGGACGCTCGCACAGGGTACAAGACAGAAATGATCCTGTGCATGCCGATATGCAACTACGAAGGAGATGTAGTCGGAGTAGCGCAGATCATCAACAAGACTGACGGTACGCTATTGATTTATTTGGATATTTATTCACGCACGTATCAGCAATACGTCTAATTTTATTTATTTGTTATTTATTTACTATTTAATTATATGGACTTCTACCCTACCTAGGGTAATTCTACCAGTGTCAGTGAGAAAAGATTCCAGCGCAGCAGCTGCGCCGGACGGTGACTCCTGTCGGGTGATAGTGTCATCTACAGGATCTGAAGGGCT
This sequence comes from Keiferia lycopersicella, assembly GCA_029255805.1. Lineage (NCBI taxonomy): Eukaryota > Metazoa > Arthropoda > Insecta > Lepidoptera > Gelechiidae > Keiferia > Keiferia lycopersicella. The sequence goes on from JARACZ010000028.1 coordinate 5,353,372, forward strand.
CCACTTATTTATTTGTTAGTTACGGTTAGTCACGCTAGTATATTCTAAGTCGGTTAGTTAATAAAATTATGGTCTTCTAGCCATAAAGATTAATTCTGCCAGTGTCAATAGGTAAAGGTTCCAGCGCAGCTACGCCGGTTGGTCGTTCCTGCACTTCGAGCAACGCGGTCTTCCGTCTCGTTACGACCAGGAACGTGATATTCTTTATGAATACTTCGTATATGATTTTTTACCGACTTAAAAAAAAGGAGGTTCTTAGTTTGACATGTTTGTCCGCGATTATCCCGCAAATGGTAAAACTGACTTTGATTCTGTTTTCAGAAAAGTATTTAGCAATATATCGCAAGCAATTTTTTTCGCCAAATACTTACGACATCATAACCATCGTTCTAAAGCTGAACATGTGCAACAAAGCTGCAACTAATTGACACACCTTCTCACATCTTTGTGTCCCGAGGATACCTTTCAGACATTGTTAGGCACGTCCACGTGCTACCGTATATATGTGGAGTGGATACTAAGAACGTTCTCAGCAGTTTTAAAAGAAAATAATGAGCTCTTCTAATGACACACTGTTGAGCTTGTGACAGTGTATTCAGCAGACTAACATACTTGTGAATAGACTAAATGTAGGTCAGAGTTAACAATATTTAGCTTAGATTTTTTTAATAATCCATAAGGTGTAAAAATATTAGCTGCAAATATTTTAAGGGGTGAACCAGTCCATGAAACTGAACAACTTTCCCCAAGGAACATTTGTCGAATAATGAAAAACAAAATTTGGACCTGCCATACAAAAGTAGCAGCCAGGCGAGTCAATTGTATGGGTAATCAATTTTTTTTTTCAATTTGGTACACCCTGTATACCTACCTACTTTCTTCTCATAGAATACTCGTAAAGTAAAAGCGACAGTTTTAGTATCGATACAATTTTCCGCTGAAACTGCTGGATACCTTGTTAATTTTGTACTTTGTGCTTCAAACAAATTGTGTGTGAGTATTTTTCACACCTAAAATTTTCATTGTCTAATTCAACTCTGAGAGATTTATCGGGTCGTTAGACGGCTTGGTGTCCACGAAAAGAAAGAATTCAACGTGTTTTTTTGTTATTTTATTTCAGGTTGCAAAGAGTTCTCTCCGCGTGACGTGGAAGTCTTCAAGCGGTACCTAACCTTCTGCGGCATTGGGATCCAAAATGCCCAGCTCTTCGAATCTTCGGTGCTGGAGTACAAACGCAACCAGATCCTGCTGGCGCTGGCCAGGAGCATCTTCGAGGAGCAGAGCAACCTGGAGTGCCTGGTCACCAAGATCATGACTGAGGCTAGGGATCTGCTAAAGTGCGAGAGATGTGCCGTCTTCATACTTGATACGGATCACTGTGAGTCGGTAAGTGATGCTACACTTTTACAGCCTTTAATATTCAGGATGGTCTTACTTTAAACACTGATTGAATCGTCTGTCGTGGGCCAGTGCATATCCAGTTAAATAAATCTTCATCAGGGATTATCATAAATTGAAAAAAGATATAGCCGTGTGATGCCGACATAGAATAGCATCACCCCAATTCTTTCCGCGGGTGTTGTAAGAGGCAACTAAGGGACTCGAGGGTTTCATGTGTATTGCAACTTTAGGCGACAGGCTGACAACCTGTCACTGCAGTGATGCACGAATCATCTGAAAGGGCCCTAAATACTTGTCGGACGTGGCGATAACGAGCGTAATTTTACGATCGTTATTGTTCTGCCTACCCTGCGAGGGATAAAGATGCGATTTGTGTGTGTGTGTATGTGAGTGAAAAAAGATATGATGCAGGAAATATCGAAATAAAAATTGTTGAACAAGTAACTTACTTAGCCTCCCCAGACTATACTATACCATCAAGCATACATTTTGGCAAGAGTTAGCTCCTCATTAAATCTTAATTCATAAATACATCGTAGCAACCCACAATCTTCGAAACCTAAGAATCAATCTTCAAACAGTTTTGAGGAGGTTGAGGTGAACTTATCTGACGCTTTGAAGGACTTAAGCAAATACTATAGAGAAAATTCACTGAAACCTAACCCATCAAAAACTGAGTCCTGCGTTTTCCATCTCCGCAACAGTCAAGCAGATCGTAGGCTCAATATTGAGTGGCAAGGTGTGCCTGTAGCTCACAATAAACATCCGAGATATCTGGGCATTACTCTGGATAGGTCACTTACCTTCAGTAAGAACTGCCAAAATATAAAAATGAAGGTATTCGCTCGGAATAACCTTTTACAGCGCCTTACTTCTACTGGATGGGGAGCAACACCTCATGTTCTGCGAACTACTGGGCTGGCGTTATCCTTTTCTGCAGGTGAGTACGCAAACCCTGTGTGGAGTCGTTCAGCCCATGCAAAGCTAGTGGATACAGCCTTAAATGAGACTTGCCGGATCATAACTGGTTGCTTGAAACCGACCCCGGTTAGCCAGCTATACCCACTGGCAGTTATAGCGCCCCCAGCTGTTCGCAGGACTGTGGCTAGCTCCCTTGAAAGAGCAAAGATGGAGTCAGATGCACGGCACCCTTTACACGACCACATCCCAGTGCCACAACGGTTGAAAAGTCGCAATAATTTTGTAAAGTGCGTGTCTCCTCTTTGCATCGACCCCAAACAAGCGAGGTGCAAACTTTGGCAGGGAAAGGTAACCCTACCAGCTCCTTTCGTCCCTATCGCTGAAAGCTTGCCGCCTGGTCATGGATTACCTTGGCCAGTTTGGAAGTCCCTGAATAGACTTCGGACCCAAACTGGCCGGAGCAAGGAAAACATGGCCAGGTGGGGCTTCCTGGAGGGTGCCGACGTTAGCTGTTTGTGTGGTGCAGTCCAAACGATGCACCACCTAATATCGTGTCCGGCGTGCCCCAACACCTGCACAAAGGACGACCTTATGAGAGCGTCTGCCAGCGCTGTTAATGTGGCCAAGTTCTGGGCTACGACGGTGTAGTGTCTGCCATCGACACGCTAAGAAGAAGAATCTTCAAACTTTCACTTTCTAGGCCAAATGTATCTAACAAAAATAAAGCTATCATTATTCCACAGAGCCACTTGGAGCGCATAGTGCAGCGTCCAGGAGGCAGACCATCAGAGCTACCAGCGTTACCACCACCAGCACCGACAAGGTTCCACACCATGTTCGAGCTCGGCTCAAGACAGTCCAAAAAGAACCTCACGCCTACACATAACAAGCAGTCTACACTTGCTGCTATAGCACTGGCGGTAAGAAAGTACAGATTTTCAAATCAGAAAACAATTCCGACCCGTTTTAGAGGTTATAGATTACCAGATCATGTATTTACGTCAAAGGATTCTTCGTTGTTTCCTCGCCGCATTCTAAACTAAAGCAAATTTTGGTCAGAATAATCGTACGACAAGCTTCAACAACTTTTTATCAAGCTCTCTCATCAAAGCCAGCGGCAGATTTTTAAAACTTTTGATCATTTGTCATCCTCAGGTCGCCCAATCCACAAAAGCTTTGAACATTACCAACGTAGAGGAATGGCGTAAAGAGAACAAGCTGGTGATATCGGAAGACAGTACTGATGATGCAGCCAGCATCAGGACCATGCTTTGCATGCCTATCGTCAACGCGAATAAGGATGTCATTGGTGTCGCGCAACTTATCAACAAGGTACCAGTCGTTTTTTCCTTACAGCTCAATAGATGTCGTTGTTAGTTAATACAAAAACGGAAGAAAGAACTACTGCTGTAATGTAACAGCCGAAATCAGGTTAAAATTGCACATATGAAAAATCTCGTAAAGATCAAATGATTGTAAATAATTTAAAATTGAAAAAAATAATTCAATTGGAATTGAAATCTGTTCTTGTGTGAAAAAAATGCTGTAAATATTGTATGGGGTGCATCAACCTAAGAAGCTAAATAACTTTCTCCAAAGAACATAGGCAAAAGTATGAAACAAAATTGTACCCTTCCATACAAAAAAAAACTCAGTCGACTTGTGCATTTTGTATGGGAGGTTCAAATTCTTTTATAATATTCGATCCATATACCTTAACGAAAATTATTTAATTTCATGAACTAATTCGTTTCTTTTCCAGGATAACGGTTCTCAATTCACGGATGGCGACATATCGATATTCGAGGCGTTTGCCATCTTCTGCGGCCTCGGCATCCATAACACGCAGATGTATGAAAACGCCTGCAAACTTATGGCCAAGCAAAAGGTAAGGATCTATTATAATCTATAAGGATTTCCATCCTTTTTCTTTTTAATTCAGATTTTTAACCTTTTATAGTAGGTACCTACCTAGGTATTAAAATGAATAATAGGCACAAAGGCGTGATTGGGCTGGTTTTCCCAAGGGCGTGATTGGGCTGGTTGTACCAAGGGCGTGATTAGGCCAGTTGTTTCAGCAACCATTCAATTAATTCCGGGTAAGCAAGCAATTTGTAAGTAAAAAACGACTCAGAAACCTCACAAATGGGTGTAAAAATTTAACCTATCTAACTAGTTCGATTTATGACTACCAATAAGAAAATCGTTGAGCCGTTCCCGAAACCAAATTACAAACAAATAAATATGAATAAATTGTGGATCGTTGAAAAATATTTGATTGGACCATATTGTGAAGTGAAGACTAGGAATATACCTACAAAGAAATTTATTTCAGGTGGCACTGGAATGTTTGTCGTATCACGCGACGGCATCAGGTGAAGATACATACAAACTAGTCAACGACGAAATTCCGTCTGCTGAAACTTACAACCTGTATAGTTTCCAATTCCATGGTATGTACCATCTACTTACATAAAAATTACTTAGGACATAGTGTGTAGTGCAGAAAAGAAGCAATTACAGGTTACACAATAAGGCACAATCCAGTCGCAACCAACATCGGTCCATCTGACCGGAGGGCGTCCAGCTCTACACTTGCCGAAGCGAGGCGTCCACTCGAGAACCTCTAATAATCCACTTCATCATCATCACCACCATTTCAGCCCTACGACGTCTACTGCTGAACATAGGCCTCTCATATAAAAATAAAGACTTCCACCTTCTCTGATTATAAGCGGCCTGCTCGAAGTACTGATAACCGGTGGAGCAGAAGAGTTCTCGAATGTACCATGAATTGAATGAATGTAATGGAGACCATGTACCGGCTGGAGCAGTGTAGGGCGGCCTCGCGAGATGGACAGATGATCTAGTCAATTCCGCGGAGAAATGGTGGATGCAGGTTGCTTCTAGTCGGACTTTGTGGAAATAATCCACTTATTTCTATAGAAAATAACTACTTATTTATAGTGACCAATTCTTTTGTTTCAGACTTTGATCTATCGGACGAAGACACATGTCGGGCCACATTACGAATGTTCCTGCAGTGCAACCTTGTAGAGCAGTTTCATATTCCTTACGATGTACGTATGCTTGATTATCAATAAGATTCAAACGAACAAACAGTATTGAGTAATAAATAACTACTTATATGTTATTGCCCTAATTATGTTGATAAGAATATGTCTCTACTTCTACAGCCACAACAGTCCACTGGACATGGGCCTCCCCCAGTATTGCCATACTCACCACTCTTGGCAGGCAGACTGGCGAGCGCAGTGCAAGATATTGTAGATATTCACAGGGAACACTGCAGCCCGTTCCCTGGATTCATCCCTTAGTAGTTAGTTAGGTATTGTAAAGGGACAATACCCACGAGCGAAAAGTGGGTGATGCTATTCTAAGTCGGCATGACACGGCAATATATGCTCAGATCAGAACAATTTTCTTTATCAGGTGTTATGCCGATGGATACTAAGCGTGAAGAAGAACTACCGCCCGGTGAAGTACCACAACTGGCGCCACGCCCTCAACGTGGCGCAGACAATGTTCGCCATGCTGAAGACTGGCAAGATGGAGCGGTTCATGACTGATTTAGAGATTTTAGGTACTAATACTATATTATGTTCAAATAGGTATGTCATGTGTTTACTTCAAAATTTATTTTATGGTCAAAGAAAAGAGAAAGGCCTTTGATAACATCACTATACCTCCAAACTATAGGAAAAACTAAAACACTAATGATTGTAGGTTTTCTTTCCATTGTTGCACCTGATAAATTAAGTTATCATCAGACAAATATATATTTATACGATTTTGCAGGTTCATTAGTTATCGAAAGTGGCGTACCGCAAGGATGCATGTTAGATCCCAAACTATTTATATTCTACAATATGTTTCTCCGTTTGTAAGTACCTATGATCCATGATACATTAAAAATGTATTTCCATTCTATTCCAGGTCTGCTAGTAGCATGCCTCTGCCACGACTTAGACCACAGAGGGACGAACAATGCATTCCAGACGAAGACCGAAAGCCCCTTAGCAATATTATATTCAACTTCAACTATGGAACATCATCACTTTGATCAGTGCGTCATGATTTTGAATAGTGAAAGCAATAATATTTTCCAGGTAAGAAAACTTAACTTGTTATTGTCAATAGTTTAAAACATAAGTACTAAAAAACTAACGAAAATAACACAAAATCTAACGACCTATACTTTCTGATGGAAAAAAAGGTGTAATAATAAAAGAAAAATTTGTGAAGCATTGAAATTTTGTATAGACTAAATGTTATTTTGATATAGACGAAGTAACAAAGTAGTATAGTAAAAAAGTTTTGCCATTTCTACCCAAAAATGCATATAAATTTAATTTTTACCACAGGCACTATCTCCATCTGACTACAAAGATGTGATGCGAGTAGTTGAAACAGCCATCTTGTCGACTGACTTGGCGATGTACTTCAAAAAGAAGTCCAAGTTCTTAGAGCTTGTGGATAATGGAGAGTTTGATTGGCAGAGCGAAGAGAAAAAAGACCGTAAGTTGATTTTACTTGAGTGCTGCTTAGGACGGTACCGAAAGGGTTAAGGTTGAGGATAGTCGTTAAACAGGATTTAAATAAGGAATAGGTTTTAAGTATTATCCGAGTTTTAAGTATTATCCGATCATGAAACTGACTAACATGTAGAAACATAATTTAGTTATTGGAAATATTATCTCATTTCGAAATTTTAAATTTTAAATCTGAATACAGCGTCACCAGACAAATTTTGCCATCAGCCCAAAAAAATACTCCTTCCACAGGCCGATTACCGATTCGATTATGCCTTTAAAGTTTTCAATACAAAGTTTCCCTTCAAGAAGCAGGCGTTCTCAGTTATGGCCTTAGCAGTAAGATAATTTTGAAGTAATTTTCTTTTATTCTAGTGCTATGCGGTATGATGATGACAGCTTGTGACGTGTCAGCAATCGCGAAGCCGTGGGAGGTGCAGCACAAGGTGGCCAAACTGGTGGCTGACGAATTCTTCGACCAGGGCGACCTGGAAAAACTGCAGCTCAACCAACAGCCTATTGCAATGATGGACAGGTCAGTAGAAGCCATACAAGTCTAAGTAAGTAAGTAAAAACACTAAACTCTGTCTATCTTTTCGTGTGGGACACCGAAACGCCCGTCCCACGCCCTATAGAACTCTAGTGTCAGAATTTTTCAACAAGAAGTAGGCTTTTGCCATGGTTGTGTAACGACCACCGTCTAAGTAATCATAGACAGGAACGGGGATTAACGTTATAGCTTAACGTGCCAAGAGTCAAATAATGTCATGAGTTAGGAATTCATATATTCAAGTATTTATTACCGCAGCTGCTCAAGCGATCACAATCAAAAATAGAAGAGGATGACCGATCTATGACAGAAATAGACATAGCACAAGCACAATGTTCCGTATCTCAAAGAAAACGTCAAGACGCAGTAGCAAACGTTAACGGCCTAAATATTCAAAACAGATATGACTGCTGCATGCTTCTAAAAATGTCTTCTGGTTCTCTTTTTCTAGAAGTTCCCCTTCAGAAATGCTTCTCTCTCGAAATGTCCCTTTGTCTTTAATTTCGCAAAGGCATCATTCTTTGAAAGGACTTTTTGTGAGAGTAAAACTAAACTAGCCTGTGATTGACTGTGGTAATTTTAGCTTTGCACCTTCTTACATAATTGTTCTTTTCCATTCACAGAGAGAAGAAAGACGAACTGCCGCACATGCAAGTGGGCTTCATCGACACGATCTGCCTGCCATTATACAGGGTGTTAGCCGACACGTTCCCCTGGATCGAGCCTCTGTATACGGGGACGTATGACAACCGGCAGCGGTGGAAGGACCTGGCGGAGAAGGTGGAAATGGGGCTGACGTGGATCGATCACGATACTATTGATAAGCCGATTGAGGAGTTTACTGGTAAGAAGCTTTTTCTTTTTTCGTGTGGAACACCGAGTCGTCCAACGACCCGTTGAACCCTAGTCTCAGAATTTTTCAACCGTCTCCTACAAGTACCAGGCTTCTGACATGGTTGTGTAACGACCGCCGTCTAAGTGATCATAGACAGCACCCAGAACCTACGGCTTAACGTGCCATCCGAAACACGGAACCATCTTACTTACGGACAATCGTGTGGTTCAGCCCGCAATGTCCTAACCAGACTGGGAACAAATTCACAAAGTGATAAACATCAACTTTGTGAGTGGCCCACCAAGAATCGAACCCAGGACCTTCTGCGTCAAAGGCAGCCGCACTACCACCGCGCCACATCGGTCGGCAAAACACTACAAAAACGCGTGAAGTCCTGAATGCAAAGGTAGTCTTAACCTCTTTGTACTAAATCTCATAAGACTTTTGAGGATGAAAATAAACTGAGCTATTACGTGCGTGGTCAGGCGTAGGTAGTGGGATTGTGGTATACTACAACATAAACATAAATAATTTCTAGAAACATTAGCAACAACAGCAATTACTCTGTTTTCCTATTGTATCGTCAATATAATGTTGCCATAAAAACCTAGATTTAATGCATGCGGGAATTACCTTACGCTATGGTAAAGAGCAATACTGAAGGAAAAGATAGGTTACAGCTAAACACCGATCTTTCTATTCCAGCATCAAGCGAACCGATCAAGGACGTCGAGTTCACAGTGACCACGCTGAACTGCACTAAGACGACGGACAGCACAGTGGTGGCCCCAGTGAAGACCAGGTTCCATTCCCTACGACGCACCAGACCCAGTGGCAAACCCCCCTCGAAGCCAGACCGGTCCAAACTTACCAGGTACTAGAAAGAATGCTTGGCGAATTCATTATGTACAACAAAACTCTGAGACCAGGGAAACGCGGTTGTTATACACTATTCTTAATCATAATAATTGTAACGGGATAGCATTGATGACTTTCAATATCAAATTTTTAAAACACTTCCCAAGTTAAGCATACATTTTTTGGAAAATTTACAAATCCACAGACTGGATTTGAGCCAGCAGCTTTCACCATTAGGATTGGGATTTTCACCATCTGGGATACCGTGGCTTAGTCGCAGTTTGCGAAATAAAGCAAGTCTATCTTAGCCAACGCTTAGCCAAATGCCTTCGCTTGGGTAATCTGTTTTACGTCTCACATAGTGACATGACATTTTATTCACTTTCTTAACGTAGAAAATCTTCCTATAGAAAAAAAAATCACAAACAAAGAACACTCACCACTCTATTCGACCCAAAACTTTAGTAGAAACAGTTGTATAATCAATGTACAAAACAAAGTCTATTCCAGATCGCTCTACCTAGCAAGCAGTCGCGACGCAGAGAAAGAACGGCCAGCTGCGAAGACGACGAGCCCCGTGAAGCCACTACCAGCAGAGCCGCCAGTGCAAGCCGAGCCGCGGGTAGCAACCAGCAAGACCACTAAACTCAAACATAAAGGCAGATTGTGTCATATGTTGTGACGGTTAAGTTTCAACTGGTAAGTAGACCTATTACTTATAGCAAAGATTATAGAAGAATGAAATGTCCCATGCATTTTCAGCTAAGGGTCAAACAACATACCAATGTGTTGCAAATTAACGGGTTTGTCTAATCTGTAACCCCAGAGTGTCAATTCTGGGTGTCAGATTGGACTAACCCGTATCAGAGCTAAATCGCATAAGGATGATAAGCTACTCATTTCAACTTACTCACTTTTTCCTATCAAATATGTGTTCCACAGGGATGTATTATATGACCAGTGTTATTACTTATCGTTTCAACTTGAAGTATGAATATTTCCTTGTTTTTATCTCCAGGGGTAGCCAGAGCAGTACCGAAAAGGCGGACAAAGTGAAACCGTCCAAATCTATTGACTAGACGCGCCGCCCGGACCCGAATATTGCTACTAAAGATACCCTTGTTTCTACTGAAATTACAACAATTTGTAGACTTTTTATTGGCTGATGATTTTTTGTCTGTACATGCAAAGTATTGAATGAGTCAAGCTCAGGCTGGGTTAGACAGTTTGGACTTTGGACCGTTTTTATGCCACACGCAATAAAACTTAAACTGGCATTTCGAGTGCTAATTCGGACGTGAGCTCGACTGCACAGCTTCTAAAGAATGTTGTAACTGGTTTAAACATACATACATACATATATCACGCCTCCATCCCTTGCGGGGTAGGCAGAGCGTTAACGGCCGTAAAAATACGGCCACTATCGCCACGTCTGACATTTTTGAGGATTGTTTTCCAAGGTTGTTTCAGAAAACATGTGTATCACTATAGTGACAGGTTGTCAGCCTGTCGTCTAAAAATTGTAATACACCAATACACTCGAGTCCCTTAGTCGCCTCTTACGACACCCGCGGGAAGGATATGGGGTGATGCTATTCTAAGCCGGCATCACACGGCATAACCAGTAAGATTTTATTAATTTCTAAATACCTGCCTACTCTAAGTAGGCCAACCTCTACTAGTTACTTCTCACCTATATGTGTGGAAAACCGGTATTTATTAATGAATTACTCGAGATTCTGTTTAACAATGTCTACCACCATAATGAAGTTATTAAGGGTATCTTTTCCACGATATTTTTGGGATTAAAGATCCATTTGTTCGACTCTGAACTAAATTGTCGTTTCTAAACTAGTTGTTACTTGTAAATTTCTACTGTTAGTCTACTTCGTGTAAGATAGTTCGAAAAGTGTTTTGGTAGGCAGTTTAATTTTGTGGTATTTTTAAACAAAAAGCAACATTCCAAGCTAATAAAGACTGTTCATAGATTTCTTTAAAATCATTTGCATGATAATATTTCAAAATAAATTACATTTTAATTGTGTACAAAATACTGTCTACCAAAGTGTTTTTAAACAAAACTAAATGTATTGTAGTAGGTACTTCAATCTGCGCTATTTAGGCGCAAAATGTTTCCTGTAATTAGATAAATGTTTATCTATAAATGTATTGTTTACATAGACTGTGATCTAGTGATACTTCACGAGTTTCTATTTTAAAACTGAACGTTCGATGGGTCAGCTTATTAAACTACCCACATTAAAATGGGATACCAAATATTTAGTTAAACTGGTGTAAATTTTAATCATGGAAATCATATTGAAAAAAAACATCGTAATATTCTACTACAGTGTGTCCAAACTTTGGTGCACGATTTTGTCATAGATTGAATGTGAAATAATAGCTGGCCGAAGTGTTTTAAATGTCATCTTTTTAAAATTAACTTTTAAAATAGAAAATTCGTCTCTTGGCCTGTGAGTAAGGTAAAAGTATGAATTTAAGGCGTTTTTCATAATTTACTATTATCACGAAACGAACTCTAATGAATTATTTTTATAATAAATTATAATTTTGAAGTGTTTTTATTTGTAAAGCTAAAGTATTATGATGCTAGTCGATTAGTTTTGTTTTACAATACTTTGTATTGTGTAAAACGATGGTTTATTTATTAATTTATATCTGTTCCGTGTAAAGAAGTCAAAATGTTATTTATATGAAATTAATGATGGCCATTTGCATACCCTACCAACTACATACGCTTTTTGAAATTGCATTTTTGACTTTTTAAATACGGAACAATTTTCAACCGAATATAACGAATGTTGCGTCCATTTCGCTTAAGAAGCATTTTGTGCAATGAGTAATTATTTTTGTGCTAGAGATTTTATGAACACCCCTTACCCAGGTAGCATCTTACGTCTGTGACGTAAATAACACGTGCCATTTTGGTCGATTTAAGGTTGGTCCATTATTTGTCATAAAAGCACGTCTAATTTACGTAACATTAAGGTCAATTTGATGACGTCTCTTTACGGTGGTTAAAGTAACGTACTAATTACGTTAATTAATCAGCGTCCTACGTCCGTTAGCACATTACGTCCTGGTTACGTTTTTTAAGATCTTTCTTTTTACCTTATTCAGTAAGTGGTGCTTATCATTACACGTTAAAATCTGTCGTAATGATAGCTCTAGGGTTGCTAATTTCTTACTTTTAATTAGTTATTTTAAGAAATAAGTAATGTTTTAGAAAATTTTAAGAGATAAAAAATAAAATAATAAGACATGCGATATCATAATATATTTTATTTAAAAGTTTTCAGCATCAATTTAAATTTTATAAAAATTTACTACCTAATGCATGAGAGATAATTTAGGATTCTAATGGGAAGATAGTTTTTGAAACCGGTTCAGCATGTTCAGAAACTGGTATATGCTTAAAAATCATAATAGATGCAACCGACTTCAACATGTATTTAGAATATTCAAATTTTCGATATTTCATATCTCAAACTACTGAACCGATTTTGATGAAACTTATACTATTCCTTAAGTTGAACTATACACAAAGAAACAAAAAAAGAATAATCGCAATCGGCCTTTTGGTTTTTAGAAACAGGTGGACAAACATACATACAAACATGAATGAAATTTAGCACACATGTGCAGCAGTTAGAGGGTTAGAAGTTGGTAGAGATTAACATACTCAAAAATGGGCGATTCCAACAATATTACATACATATATAATATATACATATATTAAATTGATAACCCCCTTTTTTCTGTTTGAAGTCGGTTAATAAAATGAGGGTAGTGAAATGAAAACAATTTGTACAATTAATAATAAATATTTATTCATTGAGCATGTCAAAATCTAGGTATTCTGCTCCTAAGAACTCTTCAGAGTTGGTTGATGGGATGTACCTGAACAGGCATATCATTTCCATCTGACCACTCCGTGTCACTGGAAGAGCTCTCTTCCTCAACACATATTACTAACTGATCTATATTTTGATATAAGGTTCTGCCTCATTCATAATCATAATATTGAGATTCCATTTTTTTTACGTGCCGCAGCAACTCTTCCAATCATTTGAAAGCCTCCTCGGTGAGTTGTTTAATGTCCTTTCCACCGATGGTTTGGGCAGCGACTTTTCGTGTTTTTAACTGCTGGTACTCCTTTTTTAGTGTAAAAAAATGAACTTTTTGAATTTATTGAAGTTGCCTAACTCCTTTCTAGGCGGACCGCTTTTCGTTTTTTGGCAGGAACGCCACATTTTCCACCTGTCTTCTCACCATGTTCTACAATTCTTCGGATAGTGCTTACCGATTTGCCTGTAAAATAAAATTTACATTCAAGTATTAAATTTATAATGAAGTCTACTAAAAATTTTATGTAATAAAAAGAACAAGACATGTTATATTTATAACCTCAAAAGATTTTAAATGTAAATAAATATTCGATTTACATGCAGTAGAGCGGAATATAGGTAGGTTAAACTATATGGGTAATATTTGTTTTGGTTGAACTAATTAAATTAAGTATAACATCAAATTACCTTTGATATCATGCAGTTGTTCGTTAATAAACATCATCCGATTCCGTTAATAGTTTACCAGCTTGAAATTCTGCCAATCATCTCATGAATACTTTATATATAATTTCACGAGCTCCCTCATGAATAGTCCGGTTCATTATTTAAAGTAATTCACTAAAATTTTGCAAAAATCGATGCAATAACAAAAAAAAAGTAATCCATCTACTTGTAAATACAAGACATTGACATTATCTATCTGATGACGTTTGTGTCGGTGTTGCCATTAATATGACATAGTAGTTACTCAATAATTAATTTCTGCTCATTTTAGTATTTTGACCTATGTTTAAGGGGAAAAGTTTCATGAGTAGTTGTTCTCATTCGATTTTAAAAAATAAAAAAAATAAAAAGTAAAAAATACCATAGTCCTTTATTGTTGCAACATTTTTTGTGGTATAATTTGCGTAGATTTTATAACATGGCTGGTAGATTTTGGTATTACTTTTAGTAGATTTGTGTGATGGAAAAGTGGTCACACTGTTCCCGCCGTTTTCAAGACGCGTCTGTTTCTAGGTTTTTACCGGGTCGTTCGCCGCTATTTCATCATGGCGGTTGGGTATTGGTTATAATTTAATATTTCTTGTTTATTTGAGTGTTTGGTGCATAATTCTGATAGTGTTTTAAGCAATAAACTATTCTGAATGTAATCAGTAAATAGAAAATTGTAATTAATGCATATATTCCACATTGTGTAATAGTGACGAGCGGCCACCACGTGGTGCAGAAAATTATACTATCAAGTTTCTGTTACTACACATTTTTGCGCATCACAGCCCCTAGTCGTAAGACTAGGGTCTCCTGTGTTGTGGACTCTCCCTCGGCGTAATGCCACATTTTCATTACTTCACTTCGAGACTGGCGAAATCATAATGAAAACGCCATAACCAAGAAATAGAATAGAATAGGTTTTTACCGGTCTTTTATTTTTTGTGAAATGTTTGCCGTAATACAATTTTGCCCTGACGATGGTGGGACCGTCTCGGTAATAAATAAAAACTGGCTGACGCCCAGGGGTTGTGAAGTGTACTGGCCTCCAATAAAAGGAACCAAGGCCTTTGACAAATTTTTACATAACGGGAGCCTGACGCCTGATGAGAAATGGAAATTATACGGCGTGCAACGCGTGTTCTATGAAACAGGTAAGCTCGAATTTTTTTATCATATCCCTGTGTGGTTTGGTATCTTGATTGTCCGTAAGTAAGATGGTTCCGTGTTTCGGATGGCACGTTAAGCCGTAGGTCCCGGTTGCTGTCTATGATCACTTAGACGGCGGTCGTTACACAACCATGTCAGAAGCCTGCTACTTGTAGAAGGCGGTTGAAAAATTCTGACACTAGGGTTCATCGGGTCGTTGGACGACTCGGTGTCCCACACGAAAAGAAGAAGAATGAAATAGACTGGAAATGTGATACTAATTCCAATTTATTGCATCTTTTTTTTATTAAGCCTGTTGGTTTTTGGGTATTGCATGATTTTCTTTGTTTTTATGTTTAGATGATATAGAAAAAGCCAAGAAAAAATTAAAGTTGGCTGAGGAAACGTCTGACATACAGACACAGTCAGAGGCAGAACCTGAAGAACTTGTCAAAAGAAAACAGATACGCAATAAGTATGTATGAATGTTTGAATGTATGTATCTATGTTTGTGCTCACATTTCTCAAAAAACTATGTATAAGTTGGAATTGTATAAATCACATATATTTTTAAATTGCAGATATCTCCAAAAAATCTGTTGATTCTTCATCAATACTAGAAAGTAAATTATAATCCTATTAAAGATACCTATGTATTTTACTTTCTTAAAAATCTGAGATATATTTTTTATGTTAACAGATATTCCCAGTGGGTCTCAAAATATTTTGCAGCCAGATGATTCTTTATTAAACCTGAACCTATCCATACCAAGTAGTTTGGTGAAAGGTATGGTGTTATTTTATTTTTACTCTTTTTGCTTTATTTAAGAATATTTATTTTTACTTAGAAGTTATTTGTTCATGTTTATTCAATTTCTTTTTAACCTGACTTCAAAAAAGGAGGGTTATGTTATGAATTCAACCCTTATGTAGGTAACATTGATAGAATTTGGCATACATAATCTTTAAAGACTTCTAAACAAACATGCAAAATTTGATGAGTGTATGAATGTTTGAATGTATGTATCTATGTTTGTGCTCACATTTCTCAAAAACTATGTATAAGTCGGAACATTACAAATTCAGATTGACTATTGAGTATTGTTCAACTTAGGGTACAGTGCAAGATTTATCAAAATCGGTTCACTAGTTTTTTAGTGTCGAATTTTACACATTTGTACTATGTTTTGTCCATATGATCATTTCTTTTGTAGAAATAGAGCAGGAAGCTTTTGTATCCACTCCTACTCAATCAGCTGCGGACGGCCCTGCTCCAACAAGTCGTGCTCCAACATCGTGCTTGGGTTCACAAAGCTACGCGCGAGGATCATCGACCAATGACAGCGACTCGCGCGCGCTCGGTTATAGCACAAGAGGTATGCACAGCTCTTGGAATCATAATAAATACCGTCTTTTGGTTATTTGATTCTTAAAGTAGGATTTTTTTTCATACTGCGCCGACCCCAAATGATGGGATAAGGTTAAGGGAATGGTGATGAAATTGATGAAGTAGGATTTTTTTGTATATTTTTTATGGGCTCCTTATACGGTACTGAAACACTCCTTGAGATATGGCTCGCAATTAAATTAACACCCTGTATAGATTGTACTATAGCTAGGATTCTGAATGGAAATTTATTGTGGATTTCAGATTTCACATCCAAAGTTACTAATTATGAATATAACACTATATGCACAAGCAGTGATGGCTCCGCTCCAGTATCTACTGGAACAATAGGTACTCCTTCATCTTTACATCTATACTATTTTTTTATAGAGTTTAAGATTTATAGATTTACTTTTTTTTATTTCCTTTCTTCAATAATTATTTTCAGGCTTCCAGGAGAAAATAATATCTCTACTGTCTTATATAAAAGTTCAAAATGAGCAAATAATATCGCTTTTGAAGGAAAAAGACTGGACATTCAATACCGGAATTTAAATTCCCCTTGAAATGTAAAGAGGAGCTGGAAACTACAGAATTGTTACTAAACGATTCAAAACATTATGAAGATCTGGTATGTAGCAACTGTCGCATCATATTTTTAATTTTAACTAATTTTAACAACCTTCAACATTTTGTTACTGATGGAGCACAGGCCTCCCCACCACAATTTTTTTAATTGAAAAGGTCGCTGTCTTTACCTAGTTCTTTCCATAGTAGCCTGACCTTTACAATTCTGAGTAAATATTTGAATTTTACAGGTTTCCTACTTAAAATCTCTAGGTGGAACAGGTACCACGAACCAGGTATCAAGGATCATGAAATTCATTATGACCGACAGTTTCGCAAAACAGTACAATTTTTATGGCAAACGATCGGACAAACACCCATTTTCGGAACTTCGTCTGCGCGATGCTGTTGTTGGTTAGTTATTTTTACTGTAATTATAAATAGTATCTAGCAACTGGCTAGAGGTAATAATCTCGTAAATAAGACTTATCCCACTTATTGGGAACTAGTATAACTACTATGGGACTGCGTACTTCCCACTAACCTTATAGTTCGCGTCATTAAAAAAAATCGCTAAAAGAAAGTCCGTTTTTGTGCAAACAATACTTCTCTCTACTTTCTTCTAGCGCTCTTTTTATACGACGCAACTAATACCTATGTAATTTTTTATCATGCATACAACTACTGAACCGATTTTGATGAAAATTGGCACCATAGTTGTTTAATTGCTGTTGTCAATCATGTAACTTGTGTGCATGTATGTTACTGAGGCACAAAGACAATTTGCCAATCAATCAAAAATTTACAAAAAAACATTAGATGAGGAAGCTAATGCGAAAAATACTTTCTGTACAGATGCTGTGAAGGCTGCTACTGGTTCCACGAGTAGACAAATAGAAGATATTATTAAAAACTGGCTTAAACACGCGCCACAACGGGAAAAGAAACAAGTGAAAAAGAATTAGATTATGTCAGCAATTGAAAAAACAGGTGTTAAGCGAAAAGCTGTAGTTGGGCAACGACAATTACTCAGACGTGTTAAAGAAGAGAAGTTAAAAGTATTGTCAGAAATCCAAACAAGCAACTCAGACGTAGATTGCAATTATGAAACTGTTAATTCAGAGCCTTCATGTAGTCAGTTACCATGTTTACCATCAACTGTATCCACATCAAATGTTTATAATGATAATAGTATTGATAGTGATTGTGAACCTTCTGTAAGTACAGAAGTTTCACAGATAGATAATGTGGATTGTGAACCATCTGTAAATACAGAAGTTTCACAGCCCACATTATCTGTGAATGAATATGTGTCTCAAGAAACTGAGAACAGTGACGTTGATTTAAAATCTCAGTTGAGACACTGGGCCACGGTTCAGCATAAAATCCCCCATAATGCTATAGATAGTCTAAGATTCTTTCTCCCATATGCCCTGAACTGCCAAAAGATAGCAGAACGTTATTGCAGACACCAAAGCATGTAGAAACATTATCTTTAGAATCTGGCGAATTAGTATACATTGGACTGCTTATTCAATTAAAAACTCAATTAAAATTACTTGGTCACACTGAGATTGACAAAAGAGAGATATTAATTTCTTTTAATGTAGACGGTCTTCTGTTATTTAAAAGTAGCAATGTACAACTTTGGCCTATATTAGGATTGATAAAAAACTATACCAATGCAGAACCTTTTGCTATCGCTATTTTTTAAATAAATTAGCAGTTCGCTTATGTAGCCGTTCAGTTTTGCAGATATCTGAAAAATTACTCTCTTGTCAAAAATCTATACCCATTGAATTTAACAGGCGACCTCGTAGTTTAAACGAACTAGCTCGCTGGAAGGCCACCGAATTCAGGCTATTTCTTCTATATCTTGGTCCATTTGTTTTAAAAGAGATACTACCAACTGCTCTCTATAAAAATTTTCTATTACTTCACTGTGCAATTACTATTCTTTGCTCTCAAAAGCACATCAATTCAATTGGTATAGATTTTGCACACGAACTATTGTTAATGTTTATAAAACATTCACAAAATGTGTATGGAACATCTTTTCTAATTTATAATGTTCACATGATGTGCCATGTATCTGACGATGTCCGAATTTATGGGGCCTTGGACAATTATTCTGCCTTTCCTTTTGAAAACTATTTAGGTAGTTTGAAAAAGCTTGTCAGGTCTCCTAAATACCCACTACAACAAATAGTTAAACGTCTGAGAGAGATTGAATTTTCATCATATCCCAAATGCAATGTTAAAGAAAATCTTTCTTTACCTTATGACAATTATTTGGGGCCAAACCTCAATGGGAACAATGTATACGAATTCTATAAAAAAGGTGTATGCAAAGATTTTCTCATTTATGTGTACGAATATCGTAAAAGTGATTGTTATTGTTTGACTAATAAAAATAAAA
The DNA here is from genome assembly GCA_029255805.1 of Keiferia lycopersicella. Lineage (NCBI taxonomy): Eukaryota > Metazoa > Arthropoda > Insecta > Lepidoptera > Gelechiidae > Keiferia > Keiferia lycopersicella. Next base: position 5,372,592 of record JARACZ010000028.1, read on the forward strand.
TAATTGAGATTCATAGTATTATGAGACACATTATTGATAAAACCGTCTTTGTTTATGGCAAAGAATTCATAGAGTATAATTCTTTATATAACTATCCTTTTGATTCTGCTGGTCTTGACATCTTTATCTTATCTAATTTGACAGAGTTAAAAATATTACCAATGGATGATATAGTTTGTAAGTGTGTTGTGTTGCCTAATAGCACTGACGACAATTTTATATGTTTTCCGATGATCCATTGTATTTTATGAATAGGTTATAATCTACTGTTTGTGTAATTTTAGAAAATAAAGTATAGTTGTACGACCTTTATTCCCGCTGGCCACCCCCCCTGGCGGCCACCAGTTATTCCCAACGGCCCCCGCGGATCGGCCCCCGCGGGGGCCGTTGGGAATTTTTTGTCCCAACGGCCCCCGAAACTCTAAAAGTTTAAATTCGGGGGCCGTTGAGAAGAAAAATTCCCAACGGGCCCCGAAATTAAACTTTTAGAGTTTCGGGGGCCCCCGCGGGGGCCGTTGGGAATAACCGGCGGCCACCGGGCATAGTTGGCCACCCCCTTGCCACCCCATCCGCGGGTGATTCTAATAACGCAGATAAATTGTTCTTCATTGAATCATTTTAATTATAGGCTATTAAATTATTATCTAAATGAAACACGTAGGTATTTAGGCAGTTTTTTTAATTAAGTGATATAAAAAGATTGTACGATAAAAATCATCTTATTTACAATAATAACAAGATATAAATTTTAAACATTATAGAATCATTCAGTAGAAGGATGATTATACTACTGATTAGTACATATTTGATTAGGTATTAAGTATTTTTTTAAATATCTATAATGTTTAAAATTTATATCTTGTTATTATTGTTAATAAGATGATTTTTATAGTACAATCTTTTTATATCACTTAATTTAAAAAAACTGCCTAAATACCTACGGTATGTGTTTCATTTAGATAATAATTTAATAGGCTATAATGAAAATGATTCAATGAAGAACAATTTATCTGCGTTATTAGAATCACCCGCGGATGGGGTGGCAAGGGGGTGGCCAACTATGCCCGGTGGCCACGGGGGTAGCCATCGGGAATAGTTGGCCACCCCGGTGGCCGCCAGGGGGGGTGGCCAGCGGGAATAAAGGTTGAAATTTGTTTTTAACAATAACTAAGTAAAATAAATGATTTTTATATTCAGGGTGTCCCTGAAATGGTAAAACGTCACACCGAGATAGAGTTGATCAAGCTCTACCTAACGCTAACATTAGTTCAGCGAAAATGTACGTTACTTTACTTACTAAATGTACGCTAACATTAGTTCAGCGAAAATGTAAGTTAAAGGCGTTTTAAAAAAAATCAGGATACATTGAAAACCCCAACTAACATATAAAATAAAAGTACATTTTCGCTGAATTAATGTTAGCGTTTTTGAATAGAGCTTGATCAACTCTATCTCGGTGCGACGTTTGATTCACCATTTCAGGGACACCCTGTCATATTAATAGAACTAGACTATATTTCGGTATAGATCTTTCTAGGGAACATGACAAAATTTCGGGATAAATAGTGCTTTAGGTATACTATAATCCAGGTTATAATCTGTATGCCAAATTTCAAATTGATTTATCATCATAATTATGTATTACTGTATCTTTTAGTATGTATCAATACATTTATTAATACCTGAAATAAAATATAGAGAACAATTTATCCCGAAACTATCCCTAGTGGCGCTATTTCGAATCATAGAATCCAGTTTATACTTTTAAAAAATTAAGAGCGGCAAAATTAACTTTTTTGTACTCAAAGTTAAATAGATCGTGGATTGACCCTGGATTCCAAGGTGAAAATAATCGAGAATTTTGTAAGGAAGTCCCAAAAGTTCTTTTATTTTTGAAAAATAAAATTATTGTATGTTTCTAAGAAATATATTCCTTATCACCTCCTAAGAGGATTCTCTGGATATATAGACTTTCTTAATAAATTTGATATTTTTTTCTTAATAAAATGTATATAAACTATATGGAGATTTTTTTCTTTATCAGCTCGGCTAAGTGCTAATTTTGGACACACCCTAAGGAGTGCCTTGTTCGTTTCTATTTAACGTCAGAAAGACGACATCTAGATGACGTCGTAGTCACGCTAAGAGAAGAACGTGCTAGGCACGTTTGATAGTTACGTTATTTTAACGTGAGAAAAATGACGTCGTAGTCACGTTAATAGAAGAACGTGCTAGGCACGTTTGATAGTTACGTTATTTTAACGTGAGAAAAAAGACGTCGTGGGGCTGTGACTTTCGCACGTCATTTTCTGGATATCTAGACGTTATCAGATGACGTCTCTCAAGTCTAAATTGACGAAAAATTCACGTCTTTATGACGTATAAATGCTACCTGGGCTGTGAAAGCATGAAACCATCGGAGGGCAGTATTCATGTTAGGACCCAAAGCATCTGCTATTTTGTGAATCGCCACGTATCGACGTTTGTTACCTGTTCCAGTAAGTACCCATAATTCTTTCAGGCCTTTTTCTTGTAATATCGAAACCAGCAGCACTAGCACGTTTGTATCCGACGAACGCACTAATATTGTTGTTTTATCATGCTCAATCATGTCATTTGCATGCCAGACAAGACGCCCATCCGCTTCTTCCATGTGCCACGGAATGATTTTCTGAGCAATACTTGAAGACAAATTATCAGTGGAAGATACTTTGTTGCCCAAATTTGTAACAACCATAGTGTCCGGAAACTCATTTAGTAATTTTTTTCCAAGAAATTCAAAAAGTTCGGCCTTATTTTTGTCATTCTTTAGAAAATCTGACCAATTATTGGGTAGACGGCCATTAGGTGTTACTTGGCGTCGAATACCTGTCCCTCTTCCTTCTCTTTCTTGTTTTTTGAGGCTATTCGCCAGATATAAATCCGAAACAATGTCTATTCTTTGGCAGTTCGACTTCTGCACGAGATGATGTATATTGGGCTTTATATCTAACGAATAGTATTCCTCAAAGGTTTTGGAATTTTTAGGGTGCATCATTTGTACAACCGCTGCTCCATCCAAGATGACCCCATCAAAGTGAGAAGGAACCCTATCTTCAATTTCTCCTAATACTTCAAGTTTCTCGGCAAGATCAGCCTTGGTGCCTGAGCGAAGTCCTCCGTTTACTGACAATGACGGTGGACATACTTGGTTTTCGTGTCTAAAGAATTCGTCCAGATCCAGCTGACGTTCTCTTGCAACTATAAAAAGTCGAGAGTACAGTAAGATGTCAACTTTTAAACTGTTTATTTTGTCTTTAGGTTGATTTTTTTTAAATTTTTGGTCAAAAATTACGATTTTATTCTTTTTAATTGGATCATATAATGATTTGCATCCATCAACAAGTCGTTCCTTTACGAATTTTGTGTACTCATCGACTCCTGACTTTTCCACCGATAGCAAATTTGTGACAGCCGTTAGAGGCGCTACCACTCGCGTGTCCAGAGCAATGAGTTCATTGTCATTATTCAAGAAAGGGTTCCCAATTTCATCAAAACACGTTTTCAATGAGACACATCGGTTTAAAAACATTTTCTGATAGCTTGCTTTCTGTTCATGATGTGTCTCAATGTTTTGGGGTTGGTCGAATGCAGTAAACTGGAACTCTTTTAGAAGTGCACTAATTTCGGGCCCTGCGATTGTGAATCGGCGTAAAGATGCTGGATCTTGAGTCAAGCCAATAGCACCACCAGAAGATTTGATTTCAGCGTTGTACTGTTCGTGCGCTTGATCAATGGCCAATGCCGAGAATGGCCGACCTGTCTTGCGTATCACGAAGTTTGCTAAAAGATAAATTAATATAGATAACAATTTGCGTTCAACTTCTTCAACTTCAACAGGCACAAAAGTCCACTGCTGAACAATTTGCAGTTAATCGACATTTATTTGAACACGTTTTCTGAAAGAAACTTACCATTGTTGTTGAACTCTTCATTTACAGATGGAACTTTTTCAGCTAGCTCTTCCATGTCTTTTAAATGTACTGCTAGCCATCGAGCATAGTTACTGTGGTCAAAGGCAAAAAACCATGGCATCATTTTTTTCAAACAATCCTTATATAGGGAAAAATTCCCCACTCTCACAGCCCTGACAAATGTAAGCAACAGTACTTCAAGATTTAGCACTTTATGCCAAAACATGGCTGTTGGTGACTTCAAAGTGACTTCTTGCAACCAATCTTCAACACTATTATGTCCATTAGGTTCATCTTTCTCAAAGGCTTCTTACAAAAGACAGTGAAGTACAGCAGCGGTCACTTGGTGCATAGCTCGTGCCTTGGTAACATGAACGACCTGTAAATAATATTTCACAAACTAAAATATAATAACAAGTTTCAACTGAAAAATTCCAAGTAACTCAATTTATTTACCTTCAAGATCGCTTCAGCAGAGCCTTTATCAATTATACCACTGTTAGCCACCACACCTAACCATCCACTGCCGGTGAGGAATTGTCCAAGAACCCTGAGAAAGTTTTGTTCAATGTGGAATGGACCAAAAAGTAGGACAAACTTATCTTCTCCAAATTGTTCTGGACAGTTCCACTGTATAAGCTTTCCCAATGTGAACAAAGGCTGATCTGCGCACATTATTGGTACTTGACCTGGATTAAGGTGTGCTGTGATATTTTGTACAGTGCTCATTCCATGGTATATCATGGATGTAGTCGCAGCATGTTCATGGAATAGTGGCAATAGTGCACCTATGCTGGGACAAATTGGAATGTTTTGAACTTTTGTGCTATGAAATGCCGCCCAGGATATATCATTTTCATCCAGTTCACGATTAGTAATTTTTTTCTGAATGTGTTCAAGCCATTGATTTTCATCCTTCCATAATTCTGAAGCTTCTGAAAATTATAAAGTTTGTGATCGAATACCGTCATCGAATAATACAAAATATTTTTTTACTTAACGAAACAGTTTGAACTCACCAGAACAGATTATATCATTCATCAGGGTTTCGGATCCCAAAGGGATAGATGGTTGTTTGTTATCGAGCGTATAATCATTGACCAATCCGTAATTGTCTGGTAGGTTTGGAACACTCCGATCTCCACGAACTTCAACATTCTTGTAAGTTATAGTCTGAGTTCTTTCCTGTTGCAGCTTGACAGCCACAACTTGTGCTGGGGCAACGACCACACGATAATCAGTTGACGAACGTGGATGGTCGATGGCCCAGGCTGAGAACGGGGTGCCGGATCCTGAGGTTACCGAATGGTATCTCCACTACTCGGAACGAGCTCTTTAAGCCACTCGAAAGCGGCTTCTTTAGCTGGTGTGTATACCATGCGCAAAACAAACTGGCCCGCAGCGATCTTGACGGAGGGTGTAAACTTTTACGCGAAATTACAGGGTGATATTTAGGTAAAATAAAACTGTTTCTTTCTTCAGTAAAAAACGGGCGCAACGCAGACTTTGTGAACACACTGGATTAGCCGGAAACCTCTTGAACGCCCACTTCTAGACTTGGATGGCTGCTATTTTCACTGGAACTGTTGACTTGACTAGCAGCAGCAGCAGGGGGCTTCAGCGGCTCAGGTGATGCCGCTGGTTCGGGCCTATGAGGTATCCCTCGTGCCCGGGCATCTTCTGGAGGGGGACTCAGTCCCCCTGGTCCTGTGTTGGGTCCACTGGGGGCAAGTCGGGGTGAGGGGTCACGGGATGTTTTTTTTTTTTTTTTTTTTTTAATATTTTTTTTTTTTGTTTTTTTTTTTTTTTTTTTTCTTTTTTTTTTTTCCCTCCTCGCTTCACCCCCGCCTTCTCCAGTGGGAGGCCCTGCTGAGCTGGCTACATGGCTTCAGTTGCTCGTTGTCCTCGGGGAGTCGTCCGGCGTCGGGCTCCGGAGTAGGTCGCGGGGAACTGCGCGACGTCGCTCATCGGGCGGCCGGGTGTGGTGTGGCGCGATGTTGCGGAGGTGTGGGTGCGGGCCGTTGTCTGCGCGGTCGTACATACGGCGCGCCAACGTCCGCACAAATTCCTCCACGGAGGCCATCCGGAGGTCGCGGGCTATTACGTCGTTTCGGACATAACGCCCAGCGTCCACAACCATCCGGAGGCAGGTGTTCTGCACCGTCTGTAGCTTCTTACGTTGGGTCCTGGAGGCCAGCGCATACCAGGCTGGGGCAGCGTAGGTGAGCCGGGGGCGAATGTACGTCTTGTACATCTTCAGTTTCGTGCGGAGAGGTAACCGCGACTTTAGTACCGGGCGGAGTAGTGCGCGCGCTCCCTTGGCCTAGTTGGTGACATGTGTCACCATAGGCACCATGCGCAGTGCCCGGTCGATGTGGCAGCCGAGGTACTTCACTGAAGATGTCCAGTTCACTTGTTGGCCCCGAAGTGTCAGTGGTGGAGGTATGTTGCGCTGCTGTCCGGTCAGTAAGGCGGCCGTCTTCCCCACGTGACTAGAAAACAGCAGCCACCAACCCATAGACTCGAGCGTTACTGTAGGGAGAGCCGCGGTTCGCTCTTGATTTCTAGCGCTAATCAACTCGGCTTTTCACTACGTGTGTGTCACTTATCAACGCCTTGCCCTTTATATCCTCGTAAGGCCCAGAGCAAGATATCTTGAATACTCATTGTATCCCATGGTCCCTCCCATGGTACTTAATTTTTATAGTAGTTCAGGCCCAGCGCTTGAATTAGAGATATTTCACTCAATGTTTATTTTATTGTAATATTGGTTTAAGGGTACATTGTTTATGGTACTTGATGGTCTCTAAGTGTATTTTTCTTCAAATTCATTAAATAAATAATACGAAATATTTAGCTGTCAATTTCCATAAGCGGCAAATTTGAAATCACTACGACGCAAAAATGAATAAGTACCGCAGGCGCCACCTTGGGTTTCTATGAGTTCTTAATGTTAACTTGTGCTGGGCCTGAATGACTATATTAAAAAGTACCACCGGTGACCCCTTGGGCCTTACGAGGATATTGTAGTAATAGTTACAAACATTTTTGCATTTATGAAACATATACATGGTAGCTATTTAAATATAAAGTCTTAAGGTTCTAGGTATTATACAATTATTGTTATTGGACATTTACTGACAATATTTTTGCATATATATACAAATTATGAGACTAAATAATTTCTAATTGGATATGTAGATTTTTCTACATATTATTGTTATATTCTAGGTGTGTATTTATACTGTAGGCATGTACTAAAAATAGTTTGGATGATGCAATTCTCCAGATATAGACGTAAACTGAGTTTTTCTTACAAGCTATGTCCAATTTTTGTGATATGACTTATTAAACTATTTACATGGTGTATACGTATATTAAACGATAAAAAAGGGTATACACAACACAGAATGAACTTTAAAATTTACAAAACAATCACAATAAAGGAGAAAATAACAAAATTAGAAAATGGTGAAAATGAAATAAATTCAAAAAATGCTTATAACTACCTAAACTACTTATTATATAATAAAGAATTGAAAATGATTAATTTACTCGAGCTACGCAAGTATGTAGCTCAAATATAACGAAAGTTATAGAATTAAAACAAAAAACTTAAAATTAGATAAAGGAAAGTATTTACAAAAAGGGGCGTGGCGACCAGGTGGCGCCACTAGGTAATATGGCTGGAGCAATACGGGTGAGAGAGCCGCTGCAATTTTATTGCAGCAAAACAGGTAATGCACTGTGTTGTTATTGAGACGTACCGTCTACTAATGATAATAGGAATGTTATGAATGATAAGAAATTCTTAAGTACATAGAAACAGATGTTCTTATTAGTTAGGTTTGAGCTGGGCGGTACTGGTGTGGCTTTTAGATATCAGTGTTGGTGAAGTATGCCCAAGCTTTACATAGTTAATTCTTATGAAATATGACGTGAAAAGTAGGTATATATGTACTACGTAATACTATGCTTAATACTATTTAAACCAAGGGAGGTGAGGTGTTTACTTAATAGGTAAGCGGACGGTACGTAGTCAATCATTCACAACAAACGGCAAAGACACGTACACATTACCTACCCTCTAATTAATAATTATGGACAACGACTCAGAAACAAACATAATTGAAGGAAAGTATAATAATTGGAATAATTTTATCGACATCAGTCCTGCACACTCTATAAATATACTACATATGAACATACGCTCATTGATTAAAAATTTCAACCAACTAGAATACATAGTGAAAAATAGCCCTAAAATTATTCACATAATCGCTCTAACCGAAGTCAACATTACAGAAAATATAAGATGCCTATTTTCCTTGGAAGATTACGACACGTACAGCCAACTACGGAAAAATAGGAAAGGTGGCGGTGTACTCCTGTACATACACAAAAACACAACATTTACGAGGTCAACTACTACCACGATCTACTGCGAGTGCATAACAGGTGAAGTGTACCTACGCGATGGATATCGATTCGGTTTGTGCGTGGCGTATCGGCCACCGGAAACGAAGAAAAAACTATTTGTGAATGAAATATCTAGGATTATAGCAAGGTACCCCACAAGACAAGATTACGTCATGCTCGGAGATTGCAATATCAATATTAAACTACAAAACGACGTGGTCTCAAACTACCTAAACAGGATGTGTGAACTCGGCCTACGATCAGGTATTAACCAGTACACGCGAATACAAAACAAAAAGGACCTGATAACGCGATCGTGTATCGACCACATTTTTGTGCGAAACGCAGCCGCGCGCTCGGTACATACGGCAGTGATAACTACTCAAATAGCGGACCACTTCATAACTGGTTTTGCATCAGCCGATCTGGGAACGCGGCGTGCGACGTCACCGTGCAAGTACGAGTTTCGTTTAGACATTAACAAAGTGAGACAGGAACTTAAAACTGTAGATTGGAACATTCCAATGGAGATGGAGCATCCCGACGACATTTTAGAGTACATTATACAACAGTTTGGATTAATTTACGATAAGCATAAACGGAAGGTTAAAATACGACAGAATAAAAGGGCATTGTGTGAATGGAAGACGGATAGAATAGAAAGAATGTGTATTACTAGAGATAAATTATTAGATATATGGTTACAAGATGATAATAATAGAGTAAATAGATTATTGTATAATAAATATAGGAACAAAACAAATAAACATATAAATATGGTGAGAAATAAAAGCATTAAAAAAGAGGTATGCAATAATTTCGGTAATCCTAAAAAAATGTGGCAATTAATTAACAACTTGTGTGGAAAAATTACTCAGTCTATTGACAAACTAATAACAAAATTTTTCAAAATGAATAATAAGCTATTGTGTAACATGTTTGCCGCTGAATTTAAAAATAATGTTAAGAAAATATGTACTAGCTGCAATGTACCCATGATGAAAGATCATTCGTACTATATTCAACCGGAAGTAACCATGAAAATTAATAAAGCCACAAACGACTCTGTTTACAAAATAATTAAAGAACTTAACAACAAAAAAAGTCCAGGTTTTGACCTAATTCGGGCCGGTGACATCAAACACATAAATAATGAGATAACACCTATAATAACCCACTTAATTAATGCCTGTATCGCCACACAAACATACCCTAAATATTTAAAAAAAGGTATCATCAGACCTATATACAAAAAGGGCTCTCACACTGATGTCAATAACTACAGGCCTATCACAATATTACCGTGCATAGACAAGATAATAGAGGCATACCTTAGTAAAGAAATTAATAAACATTTAGAAAACTTTTGTATTATTAATAAGAAACAATACGGATTTCAAAAAGGGCGTAACACTACTCAACTACTTAAAGATTTTTCAAGTGAAATAAATAAATATCTTAATGAGGGGAAACATGTAATTGTAATATACATAGATTTTAGCAAAGCGTTTGAAACATTAAATTTAGATACACTTTACTCGAAATTAAGTAACAGTGGAATACAGGGACCATTACTAAACTTATTTATAAACTACCACAATGACAGATACAACGCGGTCAGCATTGACGGGGAACTCAGTGACTGGATACAGACGGATCAGGGCACAGCACAAGGATCGAATCTCGCACCAACTGAGTACCTTATGTACGCAAACGAAATGTGTAACCTATTTACAGATGGATCGGTGTACCAGTTCGCTGACGACACGGCTTTGCTGACGGCGCATAGTGACGTAACGGTGGCTCAGAACAAAATGCAGATCAACTTTGACACACTATGCAAGTGGGCACACGATGTGGGGTTGGTGCTGAATGCAAGTAAGACAAAAGTGATGCACATAGTTTCACCATATAAAAAGCCTACCACCGAACCTATCATTGTGGCCCATGAGCATCAATGCCTACATACTAATAACTATGTGACGAACGGATGTAAATGTAAACTATTAGAACTAGTCAAACAACAAATGTACCTAGGTGTTACGATTGACAGCAAATTTCACTGGAAGGACCACATCAACATAATATGTAATAAGCTGCGCGCACTTCTCTCAAAGTTTATTATACTTAAGTACAAGTTGCCATTTAGGACATTAAGAACAATGTATCTGTCATTGGCGGACTCCATAATTACTTATGGATTAAGTAGTTACGGACGAAGTTATAAAACCTATCTAGATGATATTTATAATTTACAAATAAGACTTCTAAAAACTATTGTACCGCTAAAAATTAAGGATAGATGTAAAGAGGAAAGTAGGAAACTGTTTGGATATTGCAAGGTTTTATGTATTTATGATAGTGTTAAACTAGTGACAATATGTGAAAGTTTCAAAAATCTAAACAACCTTGAACTAAAGACAAGATGCGGCAATTTAAGAAGCTTATCGTACTTGCCAACTTATAACTTACCTGCATACAAAAATGTTTATGGTCAACGCACATCTGAATTCATGCTCCCCTATGTACTTAACGAATTGCCTAAAGAAATTGTTGATCAAATAGGTAGTTGCAAAAATGTGTTCCAATGTAAAAAGAAACTAAAAACTTTCTTTATTAAAAAGTACGAATATAGTAATAACGACAGTTAGATTTAGCATAATTTATGTAAAAAATTACTAATTTAATTAGGAATAGTTAAGAGGCGACTGAAGGCCACTACACATAAATCCGCAAAAGGGTTTGCAGTAGAGGTTTTAGACTAAGACTCATGTAATTAATTTGTGTTGGAAAATAAACGATAAAAAAAAAAGTGACAATCTTGTCATTGTTTGCTATCGGGTTCCCACCAATAGCGCTGTTCGCCGACATTCTCCCCCCGGTGCGAAAGTAGTGAGCACTCAATCTTCGTGAGGCGATATGTCATGGTTAGATAAGATTACTAGGCGTGATGCCGGTCGTCGTAGTATACCAGCGGTCGTTCTTACTTCGACTACTCGTACTCGTCCGTCGGGTCCAGGTAAGACAGTGACGACTTCGCCTCTAGGCCAAGAGTTTCTAGGTAGTGTTGAATCGACGATCAGTACGATATCACCTGGGGCGGGGTTCTGATAACGTTGTGATTTGTTATTTTGACGCGGTAATAAAGTAGGTAAGTACTCGCGTGTCCATCTCGCCCAAAAGTGATCGGCGAGTCTCTGTGAAGCCCTCCAGGTGGATTCGTTAGCTATGTCACTGTCGTCGAAAGTACCGAACATCGTGTTTCCGTTCGAGCGCCCTATCTAAAAGTGGTTAGGTGTCAGCGCTTCTTCTTCGGTTTCGAGTGACACTGCGGTCAACGGTCTGCAGTTAACCGTGTGTTCGGCTTCTAGCAGTAGAGTGTGTAATACTTCTTCACGCGGACTTCTCTCTTTCAATGTAGCGGCTAGCGCAACTTTTATAGATTCCACTAGTCGCTCCCATGATCCACCCATGTTAGGGGCGCCAGGAGGTATGAATTTCCATTGAATTTGTCTACTCTCTGCGTATTCTTTGAGTCCGTTATTACACTCGCTCCATATCTCTGCGAGCTCTCGATTAGCACCTACAAAGTTGGATCCGTTGTCACTGAAGATAACAGCTGGTTGACCTCGTCTTGTCATGAATCGTCTGAGGGCAAGAATCATGGACGACGATGAGAGTGAGGCGACAAGTTCTATATGTACTGCTCGCGTGGTAAGGCATGTGAATAGTGTACCCCATCGTTTCTCATGTCGTCGTCCTATAGTGATAACCATCGGCCCAAAGTTATCTATTCCGGTACAGGTGAACGCAGGTTGATTACGTGCTAATCGTTCGATAGGTAAGTTACCATGTGGTGCCATCTGTGGCGTTTTACGATGTACTCGACACCATTGGCACGTGTGTACTATCTTTCGTACGGTGCGACGTAGTGCTAGGATGTAGTATTTTTGTCTTAGCTCGTTCATAACTGTTTCGTGATTGCCATGATTGAATTCACAGTGAGTGTGGTGAATAATCAACTGAGTCATGTAGTGGTTGGCATCTATCACAGCTGGTCGCTTGTATGTACTTATCTCGTTCGATATTGCGTCGATACGTCCCTCTATGCGAAGTATATCATGCTCATCGATCTTTGTACATAGATTTCGTAATCGCGATGCTCGTTCTAGAGGTTCGCCTTTTTTGATGCGGTTTATATCGGTGCTGAAGCTTTCTTGTTGTATACGTCGAATGAGTAGTCGTTCGGCTTTCTCGATAAACACGGTTTCGAGCTGCGTGTAGGCCATCTTAGGAAGTGTGATTGTGGGCCGTTGCTCAGATGCCTTTCTTGGCGTTTTAACGAACTTGCGTGTCATGAGCGCTGTCTCTTTGGTGGTTGGATTGGCGAGCGCTTTAAACTTTTGAGTAGCCTGTAAGACGCGTGCTGTCGCGCGTAGTAATCTCTGCCATGACGAGAATCTCGTTGCATCTGGTAGACACGTAGATAGCAGTGGTCGTTCGCGAAGCGCGTGAATTTTGACGATCTTCTCTTCGCCAGTAACGAGAGGGGAAGGGAGGGGTTGACTCGACTTAATTAACTTATTTTCTATAGGCCATGAAGTAGTATCTAATTTGAGAAATGCAGGACCGGTGTACCATCTGTGTGAAGCACCAAAATCTTTAGGTACGCCGCGAGTAGCGTCATCAGCTACGTTATCTTTGGTAGGTACCCAACGCCATTCGGTCGGTCGAGTGCAATCTTCTATTTCCGCAAGTCTATGCGCTACAAAAGGCTTGAATGTCCTAGGGTCTGAATGAATCCACGCTAAAACCGTACGAGAGTCTGACCAGAACGTCTGGCTTCTAACTACATAACTCATCTCGTTACGAACTGTTGTTGCTAGGCGACAACCTAAGACTGCAGCTTGCAGTTCCAACCTAGGTATGGAGACGGGTTTAAGGGGCGTTACCTTAGCCTTTGCGGCTAATAAACTAACGTGAACCGTGTCGTTAGGTAGAACTGAACGTAAATATACGGCCGCTGAGTACGATCTTTCGGATGCGTCTACGAACACGTGAAGCTCGGTTGTGTCGGAGTCAATGCCCGGAGGTACGTATCTAGGTATTTCTAACCCTTGTAGGTTTTTAACGTGCGCTAACCATTTTTGCCAAAGCGTGTTTACTTCGATTGATACGGGGTCGTCCCAGTCTATACCGGAACGCCATATTTCTTGTATGATAGCTTTACCTTGAATGGTAATCGGCGATGCTAAACCTAGCGGATCGAAAACGGACATTACCGCGCTGGCTACCTCGCGCTTAGTGGGAGCGCGCTGGCCCTCAATGGCCTCTATTGGAGTGTTCCGCAAGTTTAACGCGAAACTAAAAGAGTCTTTATTGATTTTCCATATAAGACCTAGAGTTCTTTCGTACTGATCTTTGCTACCCAATAGAGCGTCCTGCGCGGGACTAACTGCGTCGCTAACCGACTCTAACGTAGTGGAATCGTTACTAGCCCAATTTCGCAAGTTCATTTTCGCGTTCTTGTGAATCGTGTCCACTTCGCATACCATCTTTTTTGCCGCGTCTACGTTGGGGAAAGCCATTAAAAAATCGTCTACGTAGAACTGTCGTTCGACGGCGCGTGCGGCTTCGGGATATACGTGGGCGTGGCTAGCTGCGTTCTTATTTTTCACGTAGATGGCGCTGCAAGGTGACGAGGTGGCTCCGAAAATGAGTGACGTCATACGATATTCGCGCAACGGTTCGTTCGCCCTATCGCGCCATAGGAATCGTAAGCTATCCCTATCTTGTTCGCGAACGCCTACTCGCAGAAACATCTCTTTGATGTCGCCTATCACGGCCACTGGGCCTTCGCGGAATCGCACGAGTACCCCAAACAAACTTTGTAAAAGGTCGGGGCCCGAAAGTAAGGCGTCGTTCAAACTAGTTCCGTTTGACTTAGCTGCTGCATCGAAAACTAATCGCTCTTTCTTTTTCTGTGGATGAATGACCACGAAATGTGGTAGGTACCACACGCGTGGTGAAGTAGGTATGGTGGGCGCGAGCTCGGCATAACCTTTATCGATTAAGTTTTGCATTTGTTTGTGATACTCTGTTTTACTATCAGGCATTTTCTCTAACTTACGCTCTATGTTAAAGAAGCGTCGCTCTGCCTGTTTACGACTGTCAGGCATGGTTTGACATTCCGGTTTCCATGGCAACCCTACCTCGTAACGCCCGTCTGGCAAGCGTTTTGTTGTTTCCTCTAAGATTTTTATCGCCTGCATCTCGGGATCGTTTTGGGGTCGCTTTGGTTGGATACCTAATGAGTCTATACTGAATTGATCTTTAATTAATTCGTCTATTGAATGAGATCTGGTTGCGGTTGCCGCGTAGTTTACAAACGCGACTGTCTTGTTGTACCCTGAGGTGAAGCCATGCAGGGTCCAACCTAAGCTGGTTAATGACGCGACGGGTTCATTTTTCCTACCTTTCAACAACTTATGTCCGACTAACAAATGCCAGTTGTCTTGGCCTATGAGTATCGTGGGCCGCGCTGATGAGTAGGTAAGTGCGTCTCGAACTTCGTCTAAGTGCCTACACTTGGCTATGACATCGGTAGGTACGTTTTGCTCTTCTATCTCTAACTTCGAAATAGTTTGTGCTTGCATAGACTCGATGTTACGTGCGAATAAGCCCTTAATCTTTAAGTCTAACTTGTAAGAGTCGCTTTCGTCTATCTTGTTTCCGCCTACGCCTACGATACGTAAGGTTTCCTTCTTGCCCTCCGGTGCAACGGCGAGGGCAGTGTCGCGTTCAATGAGCGTACTAGTGGAGCCTCCATCGAGAAAAGCGTACGTTTCTACCTTTCCTACAGGCCCGTACAACTCTACCGGAATTATTTGTAAGTATGATTGTCTATCCTTTGATAGTGCGTTAACAGACGAAATATGCACGGTTTTTACTGTAGTTTCTTTCGTAGGTATGGATTTGACAGGTGCGGTTGGTTTCACCGAGCTACTGCGTTGCCTTGGAGATTCCCCCTCTGGTGAGTAATGCAGCAGCCTATGATGCTTTGAATTGCATCCCTTTACGCCGCAAGTCCTTGCTTTGCACACGTCCCTACGATGTGTACTATCTAGGCATCGAAAACAATAACGATGATCGCGTGCTACTTGCCATCGTTCCGCTATACTTTTCTTTTTGAATACTTCACAATGGAGTAAAGTATGATCTTGTCTGCATAGTTTGCATTCTTGTGTCTTTCCTTTACCTACTGCCGAGAACACTTTGAAGCGTTCATACTCGCTATCCGAGTCGCTAGGTGAGCTTAGTGCTTCGTCTATAGATCTCGCCGCGGACCGCGCGCGCGCGCCTAGGGAGTGAGGGATTTCTACTTCCTCTTCCTCGTCTTCGCTATCGCTATAGTAGGATTTCTTAGGTTTCCTAGCTACGTTTACGCAACGTCGCGGCGTGCTCTCTTGCTCGTCTGAGCTATAATCGGACGAAGAACTATCCCGTTCGTATTGACGTCTAGTGGCGTGAATTGGTCGGCGAGTAGGTGTGAACTTAGTTTTAGCGCGCTTGTCTACACTTCGTGATAGCCTGTACCTATCAACCGCCTCGGTGGCGGGAGTCATGGAGTTGTACCTATCAGCGATATCACTTAGGTATTCGGACATGACCTGGAGGTCTGGGCGCGCTTTGTTGTCTCGTAGCCACGTACCCCAACCGAAACGTTTCTCTAACGTTAGTTTACTTTCAATGCACTGCAATAGGTCGGGCGAGTTTAAGTACCTACTTTGGTCTAGAGATTTAATCATTGACACCGTGTTGGCTATGCGACTCGCGAACTCGCTTGCGTTACGGCCGTCTTCGGCAAGTTTAGGCATAGCCTTCAATTTACCTATTTCGGCTAGGACGATATGTTCGGGACGACCGTACCTCTTATCAAGTATGTTTATGATTTGTTCCGGGCTGACTGCCGTACTGATAAGAGCGCGTACTGATTCCCTAGCTTGCCCGCGGAGGGCTTTGCGCAATCTAGCTATATTTTGAATGTCCGTGAATAAATTCTCTGTGTCTCGATAGATCGCGGAGAAACCTACCCATTCCGTGATGTCACCGTCGAAATATGGTAGTTCTTGTAATAATTTGGTTGAATTTGAACTCCTATCGCGTGGCTGTGCGTTTACGGAGATCGCTCTAGACAGCGAGTTCGCAAGAAATTCAAGTCTATCCATGTCGGATAACGTGCCGAAACTAGGTTGTTCGCGCGCGCCTGAATCTGACCGGTAGGTATTGTTACGGCGGTTTTGATACGCGTTATCATGCTCGTAAGTTGACCGGTTGTTACGGCTTTCGTTTGGCGGCGGATTAGTCGTTTGGTTTGGACGCGTTTGTGATATGTTATTTACATTTTGATTACGGTAATTGGGTATATAATTTTGATAATTAGAATTTTGATTGTTGTTACTCTGTAACCTATAGTTTTGAGGTGGGCCTTGCCCAGTGTTTTGATACGAGTCGCCATCGTATTCAAATGTGACGTGATTATTTAAATCGCGGGGTGGGCCTAGCCCAGTATTTTGATCCAACGAGTCGCCATCGTTTTGGAATCGGTTTTGACTACCCATACACTGTAGTCGGTTTTGGCTACCCATACACTGTAGCCGGTTTTGACTACCCATACACTGTAGTCGGTTGGGACCGCTTTGTAACGCTCCTCTCTCCCCCCTAGGGACCGCAGTATAGAGGGGCGTTCGTGAAGTGGGATCCGGGGCCGAAACTTCGTGCGATTGTACCCATCGTTCTACTTGAATGCTCTTTTGAAGGAGTGGAATCGGTTGCACTATCGTATCGACCTCACTATCATCGGCCGAATTGGTCACTGAATCTAAACGTGCTATCTCAAGTTTGGTTTGAGCGCAGGCTTGCTCAGCTGCTAGGCGTTGTGCAACTATTTTATCGAGTTTTAACTGTGCCTCTAATTGCCTCCGCTTTCGCGTGGACTCGGACGACCTCCGACTAGCTATGGATCGCGTCTCGTTTATCGCGTTACTGAGATCGGGATTACCCGTGAAGTCTAACAAGTTCTGATTGCTCGCATTATCTACTACTTCATGGCTACTATCCGTCTGCGCACGGGCATGTAACAACAAGTTATCCTGACCCTCTGCATACTCGCTACCTATAGGAGGTGACGACGACCTAACGCTAGACTGCGGCAGGGCGCTAGCTCCAGTCGGCGCACTCCAAGTGTCCGTACCGACTGTGCTAGATGGGCCTTGCGCCGAGTCTAACGCCTTGTCTCTTTCAGAGCGAAACATAGATCGCGTCTTCCTACGTTGTTGGTCTATATCTGGAGAATGCATCATCATAAAGTGTCGTATGCTGTGTGACTCGGGAGTGTAACTGTAGTATTTACGTGTGCCTATCGTGTCCTAGTGTTCATACGCGGGTTCCTACTGGTTGTGAGCCTGAGCGTGAAGGATGAGGTAGGGGGAGCCCTCCGAGGGTAAGCACTGAGTCCTCTAGATGTCGAGGGAGCTGGGGGTATTGATCAGCTCCCTATACGTGTCTGGCCCCCAGAGTTCACTAAGGTGGAGTATTCGTTTCACTAAGACTTGATATTTTGGTTATCCTGACCAAAACCGGAATAAACTATTACTCCTTCCACCTTAAACCTCTGGAGTCAGCAAAGAGGGATCTCAGGACCGCCTCGGCAAGACCGGCCGACGCCGATGCCAACTCACCATCTACCTCTAGACACACCAAGTTAACACCAGCAAGGTAGCATGAGTCTAGAAGCAGCGTCTTCGGAATCCAGGTGTCTGTCTGCGTGCGCCGTGTACAAGAGAACGGTACGGGGTGACAGTCTGTTTCGCAACACACAATATCCGCAGCGGAAGATACGATCAGTAATCCGGCTCGAAGGATCATGCAGCTTGACAGCCACAACTTGTGCTGGGGCAACGACCACACGATAATCAGTTGACGAACGTGGATGGTCGATGGCCCAGGCTGAGAACGGGGTGCCGGATCGTATCTCCACTACTCGGAACGAGCTCTTTAAGCCACTCGAAAGCGGCTTCTTTAGCTGGTGTGTATACCATGCGCAAAACAAACTGGCCCGCAGCGATCTTGACGGAGGGTGTAAACTTTTACGCGAAATTACAGGGTGATATTTAGGTAAAATAAAACTGTTTCTTTCTTCAGTAAAAAACGGGCGCAACGCAGACTTTGTGAACACACTGGATTAGCCGGAAACCTCTTGAACGCCCACTTCTAGACTTGGATGGCTGCTATTTTCACTGGAACTGTTGACTTGACTAGCAGCAGCAGCAGGGGGCTTCAGCGGCTCAGGTGATGCCGCTGGTTCGGGCCTATGAGGTATCCCTCGTGCCCGGGCATCTTCTGGAGGGGGACTCAGTCCCCCTGGTCCTGTGTTGGGTCCACTGGGGGCAAGTCGGGGTGAGGGGTCACGGGATGTTTTTTTTTTTTTTTTTTTTTTAATATTTTTTTTTTTTGTTTTTTTTTTTTTTTTTTTTCTTTTTTTTTTTTCCCTCCTCGCTTCACCCCCGCCTTCTCCAGTGGGAGGCCCTGCTGAGCTGGCTACATGGCTTCAGTTGCTCGTTGTCCTCGGGGAGTCGTCCGGCGTCGGGCTCCGGAGTAGGTCGCGGGGAACTGCGCGACGTCGCTCATCGGGCGGCCGGGTGTGGTGTGGCGCGATGTTGCGGAGGTGTGGGTGCGGGCCGTTGTCTGCGCGGTCGTACATACGGCGCGCCAACGTCCGCACAAATTCCTCCACGGAGGCCATCCGGAGGTCGCGGGCTATTACGTCGTTTCGGACATAACGCCCAGCGTCCACAACCATCCGGAGGCAGGTGTTCTGCACCGTCTGTAGCTTCTTACGTTGGGTCCTGGAGGCCAGCGCATACCAGGCTGGGGCAGCGTAGGTGAGCCGGGGGCGAATGTACGTCTTGTACATCTTCAGTTTCGTGCGGAGAGGTAACCGCGACTTTAGTACCGGGCGGAGTAGTGCGCGCGCTCCCTTGGCCTAGTTGGTGACATGTGTCACCATAGGCACCATGCGCAGTGCCCGGTCGATGTGGCAGCCGAGGTACTTCACTGAAGATGTCCAGTTCACTTGTTGGCCCCGAAGTGTCAGTGGTGGAGGTATGTTGCGCTGCTGTCCGGTCAGTAAGGCGGCCGTCTTCCCCACGTTGACGGCCATCCTCCACTTGTCCAGCCAGCTCGGCAGTAGGTCCAGGACCTTCTGCATTTTGGCTGCCGCCAGGGCAGCTTTTCTTGAGGAGGCGAAGTAGGCGCTGTCGTCAGCAAACAGGGCCAGCTCTACATCCTCCTCCCACTCCTGGAGTCTTCCTTCCAGGGTGGGGATGTCGTTAGTGTAGAGGGCGTAGAGGGCCGGCGACAGGCAGCTTCCCTGGGGGACTCCGGCAGTGATATTTTTGGTGGACGATGTGCCTTCGTTCACCGCCACGTAGAAGTGGCGCCCTTCCAGGAAGGACGCCAGGATCCTCGTCAGTCCGGGGGGCAGTGAGGTCTCCAGCAGCTTGAAGAGTAGGCCGGGGTGCCATACTCTGTCGAAGGCTTTCTCGATGTCGAGGAAGACCCCGACCGTGTACCTCTCGTGGTTCCTCTCGTCGGCCAGATGGTGGAGCACGCGCGTTAGCTGGAGGGTCGTGGAGTGGGCCCCGCGGAATCCGAACTGTTCGTCCCTCAGCTGGATGTGGGGGCGAATTCTCCGCAGGAGCAGACGCTCGAACAGCTTCGCGACGTGCGAGAGGAGGGTGATGGGGCGGTAGCTGCTGGGTTGGCGGCGGTCCTTGCCAGGCTTGGGCAGCATGATCACTTTCCCGGCCTTCCAGTCTTCGGGAAAGTGGCTCGTACGCAGGACTCCATTGAACAGCCTTGTCAGGCTGACGATGCCTCGGCGTGGGAGCTGCTTGAGCGCAGCAGTGGGTATCCCGTCTGGTCCTGGTGCCTTCCGGTTGGGAAGCCGGACGATAGCCTTCGCCAGCTCGGCCGGGGATATAAAACAGTCCCCTGGGAGCGGCGGTGACGTGACCATCAGGAATTCATGTGCGCGTTCCTCCACAGCTGTGTGGTGTGCCAAGACGCTGGGTTCGGTGGTGACGACAGGGTGGGGCGTGAACTGGATCTCCAGGTGTTCGGCCAGGGTTTCCGCCCTCTCACTGTCGTCGTAGCATCTCTTGCCCTCTCTGTTGACTAGAGGGCAAATGGGCTCCTTGGTCCGTGTAAGCTGTCGGTTCAGGTGGTATAGGCTCGTCTCGTTCTCGCCCACGTGGTCGATATGTTTCTCCCACGTGGTACCACGGAAGTCCTTCACATCAGCCGACAGCTTCTCAGCGACTTGGTTCAGCATTGTTTTAGTTCTTGGGCAGCGGGTCCGGGCCCACAAGGCGTGCAGTTCGCGCTTGCGCCGCAGGTCTGCCTTGAGGCGGGGCGGCAGCTCGTCGTGCCGCTGCGTTCGCGCTGGGGATGTTTTTGTGGCCTCTGCTTTGGCGTCCTGGATCTGCCGTTTAATTTGGAGGGTGGCCTGCTCTACCTCCTCCGGCGTGGTCAGCGATCCCTCAATCGACAGGTCCACCAAGGCTTCTCTGTATCTGTCCCAGTCCACTTTGTGCCGTAGTCTGCACGTTATCGGCGCCATACTGGGGTCCCCGAGAACGACCAGTATGGGCAGATGTTGGGTGTTGAGGTCATATAGGACCTCAACGTGAACTGGGAAGGGCAGGTTTTGGTGGAGGACAATGTCCAGTACGTTGGCGCGCTCGTTTGCATTGGTGGGGATATTGGTCGGCTCGCTTGGTCCTATCACTGCGTACCCGTGGTCCTCTGCGTCTTTCAGCAACACCCTTCCCGCTCTGTTGGTCGAGCGGGAGTTCCATGCTGGGTGTTTGGCGTTGAGGTCGCCGGCCAGCAGGGTGGTCTCTCCGTTGAGTACGCAATGGAGGTCCGAGGGGTGTAGCGGCGTGTTGTGGTAGGGCGGACGGTATGCGGCGAATAGGCGGACCTCGACTCCTGCTGTACGGGTTCTAACGCCTATTGACCTCGTCGTTAAGAATGGGGTGGGTGCCAACTCCTCGTGTATGAGGTCTCTCCTCACCAGCACTGCGGTTCCGCGGTAGGGGCCAGTGGGGCCCACCTCGTCGCGACGATACATGAAGAAGTTGGGCACTCTGAGGTCGTTTTCTGGGGCCAGTTTAGTTTCTCCCAGCAGTATGACCTGGATGTTCTGCTGCTGGGCGACCATCCGTAGGTCGGAGACATGTGGCCTTATGCCACCGGGGTTCCAGTACAGGATCCTTAGTGCCATCCTCACTCAAGATCCTGTACTGTTTCCACGATGTCTTTGAGGCCTTCGGCCATTATGCTCCTTATGTCACCCCTTCCCGCCTCCAGGGCGTCCGCCATCTTAAAAATGGTTTGGCCGAAAAGGGCCAGCATCTTAGCGGCCTGTCTTCTGGCGAGTCCCTCTCGTGGCCTCTGCGTCTCTCCGAGTCCACTAGGGCGAGGTGGGGCCGTTCGTGGGCCTCGCCACTCTTGCTCCGGCGGTGGTGAGTACTTATTTAGGGCGACCTGGACTGGCGCCTCCGTCCTTAGGTACACCACCTGGTCGTCCGCGAAGTCCGCGAACGCCGGTGGTGGGGGGATGATATTCCCTCTCTCCTCTGCCGGGGCCTTGTTTCGGCGACGGCCCCCTCTGGGCCTTCTCCGCCTTCGGGGAATTGTGCCCACCTCTCCCCTTCCTATTGGCTGATTCGCCTCCGGCGTCAGCGTTGTTGGTGGGCACTGGGCTTCGGTATTTTTGTGGGGGACGAGCTGTGGCGCCTCGTGGCGCACTCCCGCTTGGGTTGGTTTGTTCGGGAGCGGGGGGGGGATCCTCTGCTCCCTGGCGCGTGCCTCTCTTCGTAGAACCGGGCAGCGGCGGTCATTGGCTGGGTGCGCACCCTTGCAGTTGGCGCATGTGGGGGGCGTCTCTCTGTCCCGGTCGCAATCGGCGGCGGCGTGTTCTCCGGCGCATCGCACGCAACGTTGCGACCGGTAGCAGTTGGCCGACGAGTGCCCGAAGCCCTGGCAGCGATGGCATTGGGCTGGTCCCGCCCTTGGCCTCCACGCCTCAAAGGTGACCCCGGGGAGGCAAAGAAACTCCGTGGTTCCAAAAAGCCTCCCGAGGTCTTCCTTGGAGGTTGGGTCCAGTTCCAAGAAGAAGAGGCATCCCGGCCTGCCCCTCTTGGCGGTGACCGTTCTGCCGTGGCGAAGGGTCAGCCCCATTTTGGCCAATTCGGCGCGGATCTCCTCCACGTCCGTGTCCCTGGGGATGCCTCTCATCGCCACTTTGGTTGGCAGTTCCTCTGCTGGTGTGTAGCAGAAGAACTGCATTCCGCTATTTTGCGGGTCTTCCCTGGCCTTGACTAGGTATCGCTGGGTCATGCGGAACTCCTCGTCGGTTTTGGGGGTGAACCTTACCCCCTCTCCGTACGCCCGCGCGTTAGGGGTGAAGCCCAGCATCTCTTTTAGTGCCGAGAGGTGACGGGTCCAGTTGGGCAGCCTCTCGACCACTATGGGCGGGTATCTTCTTGATTGGATGGTTATTTTCTCCGCTCTTTCACCTTCTTGTGACACGCGGTTGTCCTGTGCAAAGGCCGGCGGGGGGGGGATCTCTCCTTGGCCCTGTCTTTGGTTGGGAGAGGAGGCGGCTCTGCCCATCGTCGCGAAGTCTGCATATGAGCTCGCGGTGAGCATAGACGATTGGGGGGCCTCTTCCTCTGGTTTCTGCACCTGGGGAGGTCCTGGGGGGGCGCTCGGGGTCAGGATTAGTCCTGCCGACTGGCTGAGCGCTGGGAAGGGCATTGGTGTTGGGGGCCTTGGGTTGGAGGAGTAGAACGTCCTTGTGGCTCCCATGGTCCTGTTGGTCCAGCTACCCGCCTTGGCTGGTCTCAGCAGGGTTTGGGGCATGGTGCCATCTGGTACTTGGTCGGGATCCTCGGGCCTGGGTGGGGTGGGCTCCGAATCTAGTCGGACGCGCTTCTCCCTTTCCATTGGCTCATCGAAGGATTCTGGCCTTGGCCGAATCCTACTTTCGGGGCCGAGTAGTTCCTCTATTAGGTTCGGCATGTCCCGCTGGGTTAGCTCTGGTGCGTAGCTGTCAGTGGGCTGGAAATCCTCCAGGTCGAAACCCAGATCAAAGGCGGATACTGGGGGGGCCGGCAGTGCAGCCGCCTCGTCCTGGAAGGGGGGGACTGAGAAATCTAGGGCGGTACCCGGGTCGCGGGTAAACGCGGACGCTTCCTGCTGTCCTCCAGAATTGAGGAGGGCCTCCAACGTCTCCAGGTTTTCCTTGGTTAGCATGGGGATCGGTGGGGGGGTTGACGAGGTAGGGGCCGCGGCACTCGAGGGCGCGGCTGTTCCCTTCGTATGAGTGTCTGAGGGGTGAGTGAGGAAAGCCTCCAGGGCTTCCAGGTTCTCTTTAGTTAAAGAGGAGGTCGCGGGGGCGGTAGGTGCGGAGGGGGCCGCGGCGCTCGTGGGCGCGGCTGTTCCCTTTAGGGGGGGGTACTCTTGAGAGTAGGGCCGTTGTGCCTGCTGCACGCTTATTCGCGGGGTCGGCGCGGTCGGCGCAGTTGGCGCGGTCGGTTCGCGCGGGCGGCGGCGCGGATCGCGTTGCTCAAGCGCTGAGGTGCGCGAGTCAAGCCCGAACTCAACGACGGCGGCGGCGGTGCGGGTGAGCGCAGGAGTGAAGAGGTCGCGAACAGTGATCTCGCCTGCGAGGCGGTCAGTACGCGACGCGGTTGGTGCCTGCAGGCGTGGTGCGGCTGGTGCCTGCGATTGCGGTCGCGGCTGCGACGACGGCGGTGGCGGAGGGGGGGTGGGGAGGTGTCCTACTGGCTTCTTCCCTCTCATCCTGAGTGGCTTCTCGCGACCACCCCAGCAACGGAAGCCGGTTTGGCCTCGGCGCGGGCAACCCGAGCCGGGTGAGACCCCGAAGGGAGGCCCAGCTAAGCGCCCGCGAGCGGCTTCCTCGGCTTCAGTCGGTGCGGGTAGTCACGAAAAACTTCAAGGGGAGCGGGGGGAGGCTTGTTGCTTGAAAAATATTTTCTCAGCCCACTCGAGGGTATTCCGAGAAAACTCAAAATACCCGAGGGTAGATCAAGAAAATATCCTGAAGCGGGTGTTGCCTTAAGAGAAGGCAGTTTAGGGTGCCTTACGGGTGAGGCCGTCGAGCTCCTGCTCAAACCGTACCGGCACTGCCCTCGGCGCGTGCGGCCCGAGCCGGGTGAGACCCCTAGGGGAGGCCCAGCTAGGTGCCCGCGAGCGGGTATGTGGCGGTACAGTGAGACAACAAGGGGGACAAGGCAGCTACTCACCGGCGCTCGGCAGGCGTCTTCGGGTGTCCAAAGACGCAAAGAGCTATGACAACTTGGAGCTCGTAACTTTTCAGCATATGTTGTGGGTAAACTAAGAAAGTTTTAAGTTGCCATATCACTTGACTAGAAAACAGCAGCCACCAACCCATAGACTCGAGCGTTACTGTAGGGAGAGCCGCGGTTCGCTCTTGATTTCTAGCGCTAATCAACTCGGCTTTTCACTACGTGTGTGTCACTTATCAACGCCTTGCCCTTTATATTGTAGTAATAGTTACAAACATTTTTGCATTTATGAAACATATACATGGTAGCTATTTAAATATAAAGTCTTAAGGTTCTAGGTATTATACAATTATTGTTATTGGACATTTACTGACAATATTTTTGCATATATATACAAATTATGAGACTAAATAATTTCTAATTGGATATGTAGATTTTTCTACATATTATTCTTATATTCTAGGTGTGTATTTATACTGTAGGCATGTACTAAAAATAGTTTGGATGATGCAATTCTCCAGATATAGACGTAAACTGAGTTTTTCTTACAAGCTATGTCCAATTTTTGTGATATGACTTATTAAACTATTTACATGGTGTATACGTATATTAAACGATAAAAAAGGGTATACACAACACAGAATGAACTTTAAAATTTACAAAACAATCACAATAAAGGAGAAAATAACAAAATTAGAAAATGGTGAAAATGAAATAAATTCAAAAAATGCTTATAACTACCTAAACTACTTATTATATAATAAAGAATTGAAAATGATTAATTTACTCGAGCTACGCAAGTATGTAGCTCAAATATAACGAAAGTTATAGAATTAAAACAAAAAACTTAAAATTAGATAAAGGAAAGTATTTACAAAAAGGGGCGTGGCGACCAGGTGGCGCCACTAGGTAATATGGCTGGAGCAATACGGGTGAGAGAGCCGCTGAAATTTTATTGCAGCAAAACAGGTAATGCACTGTGTTGTTATTGAGACGTACCGTCTACTAATGATAATAGGAATGTTATGAATGATAAGAAATTCTTAAGTACATAGAAACAGATGTTCTTATTAGTTAGGTTTGAGCTGGGCGGTACTGGTGTGGCTTTTAGATATCAGTGTTGGTGAAGTATGCCCAAGCTTTACATAGTTAATTCTTATGAAATATGACGTGAAAAGTAGGTATATATGTACTACGTATATATGTATATGTACTACGTAATACTATGCTTAATACTATTTAAACCAAGGGAGGTGAGGTGTTTACTTAATAGGTAAGCGGACGGTACGTAGTGACAATCTTGTCATTGTTTGCTATCGGGTTCCCACCAATAGCGCTGTTCGCCGACACCTGTCCTGTATTGCGCAATGTTGGAAGCTGGTATAAAGATAGACTTGTGCCATGGAAAGATCCCGTAGATGTGGTACTGCTAGGGTTGTGGTCTACATTGTCTATAGCAGCAACTGTGAAGAGACTTGATCTTAAACTTGCTGGGCACAAAACTTTATCTTCTTCACATCTTCTCACGACCAAATGTGAGAACGTAGAAGTTATTTCCATTACTCTTTGCGATGAAATGGAAATTCCAAGTTCATGTAGTTTGTCAATTAATCCTTTTGCTCTAAATTGACTGTAAATATGTAGCCCAATGTATAATACTGTACTTGTTTCACTAGTGCTCGAGTGACGATAGATTTCTTTCGTGGGTGGTTTTGATTTCGCATTATACATTATTATCTCACTGATAGTGATTGCAGGTTTTGTATGTCGACCAAAAGCCTGAACGGAGCTTCCATAGAGTATTGTATTTACCACAGCAAGTAGCGCTTGTGGAACATTGGCTCCTGGTTTTGTCAAATTCCCATCAAAGTTAACAGACGCTTCTAGCATAGTCTTTCTTACGTTACGAATAAATATTTTAAATGTAAGAGCATCATCATCAAAGTCTTGTTGGACAACCTCAGTGCACATGTTTGCTGTTTCTCTTACAAGACAATATTCTCTTCCACACTTTATTTCTTTTAACTCTGGCAAGTAAGCCATTATCTTGACCCTAAATCGGGTCGTATGTGGCACACATAAGGTGTCTATTGGTTGTTCAGCAAGTTCAGAGAGTCTTTCCTGATACATGTGTATTAGGTCTCGAATTTTAAACACATAGTAAATTTTTTCAGTATCCATTTTTCCTTTCATGAAGCCAATCAACTCGGCAAATGCCATTCCTTCACATATACTTGTTCCAGTGTTACTCTGTGTTTCATTTTTTTTGCATTGATTATATAAGCGAGTCAGACATGGTTTATGATATTTTGCTTCTTGAGCAACAAGATCGCCTGCACTTAAGAATGCCAGGAGCTTCGAGTCTTGAAGAGACTGTGCATAGTGTTTAATATTTTCAATAGCAGTTGTAGTAGAAACACAATGTAGAACGTCATTCAAGTATTTTGGTTTTCCGCACAAGAAACATAACTCTTCCTTACTGGGAACAAATGGAACTGACGACCGAGTACTACGGGATGTACTTGGACTGTCATCTACGGTTTTATTTTGTTTTTCCAAATTTTCTTTTAGTCTCTTTAGTTGTAAACCGACATATTTTGAATAGCATTTCTTGTGCCATTTGGCGTTTTTCTCAATCAAAGTGTGTAGTATTCCGTCACCTTGGTTTAAGATGTCAATTTGGAGTCCGGACGGTAAGGTATAATTAAAAGATTTTAATTCTTCTAAAACAGGAGCAATTTTGTAATAACCAGAATTTAATTCTTTGGTGTTGGGATTTTTACCGGGGCAAAAAAGAGCTTTTGTATCTAAAGAAGACTGACATAAGCAACAGCGGGACCAGTCTACACATGGCGATGTTAGTTTATCTGGTAATAATATTTGAACTTGCTTCGACATGCTTCACCTAATACCAAACACATGCTAAATGTTAGTAATGCATAGTTAATGCATTAATAATAATCATGCCTAATAAGTATTAATCACAAAAACTGCAATAAAGTTATTGTCAATTAAATAGAAAAGTAGGCATTTTCGCTCAAAGCAGAGTGGTTCATCGGCTTAGTTGTACCTAGGTATTTACGACGACGCGACGGACGACACTATGCCAAATAGCAATCTAGGCACGATGCGCCTTATACCTAAACTCGGACGGATAATCTCAACAATCGCGACAGGCAGCGCTGGGCCAACCAAGATGTAGTAGGTAGTTAGTGAATTTTAAAACCACAATATGAATCAAAGATGGTACTTACTTATATTATTACAATGCACACTTTTTGAGCGAACTTACATTATCTGTTCAGTTATAGGTATATAATATAACCTCACATTCCAAACAGATTCATCTTAAGACAAAAAAAATAGCAGTAACTTAGAAAATAAGACTTACCTCTTAATTACGGTATAAAAACAACCACACTCTTAGTTATTTACTCGGTAGAATATTTATTTTCAAAGTAAACACTGAGATAGCATACAAACGCACGCGCCGCAATCAAAAACTGAATGAATTGCGCGAATCAATCTACGCTCGCGGGTGGAGGGGGCGGCGGCGGCGGTAATCAAAGGAAGAAGCCGCCGCCGCCGCGCCGCATCGCCGCGCCGCGCCGCCGCGTAGATTTTTCGTTATATCTTCGGCTTTTTGGGGAATATTTACATCCAGTTTTTTTTTTAAAATACTGTATTTCATTGGCAATATAATTATTTAATAAAAATATTCTCCATGGAACATTGTTTTTTAATAAATTCATAAAAACTTACCATGAACTTAATATTTTTCAAAACAAAGCAGAGTTTTGGGCTTTTCTATACGGTTTATTTTTGCATTTTATTTTATTTTAAATAGACTAGATATTTATCTTTCATTTGACACCAAATTTATTAAAATCGGTGCAGTAGTTTGGCTTGTACAATTTATTGTTTTTTTTTTTATAAAAGTGGCGCTAACTATGAAGACGCCGCACCACGCCGCCGCGTAGTTTTTGCGTTATATCTTCAGGGTTATAAGAGATATTCAAATGAGGTTTTTTTTATATAATACTGTATTTGATAAGCAATAAAATTAATCAATAAAAATATAGTCCATAGAACATTTTTCTTTTAGGAATCAACAAAAACCTACCATGAACTTAATAATTTTCAAAATAATGCAAAATTTTGGGCATTTCTATACGGTTTATTTTTGCATTATATTTTTTTTTATTAGACTAGATATCTATCTTTCATTTGACACCAAATTTATCCAAATTGGTGCAGTAGTTTGGCTTGTACAATTTTTTGAATATTTTCTTTTAAAAGTGGCGCCATCTCTTATCCTAATGGGTGAAACTGCCGCTGCTGCGGGTGAAATCGCTTATTTTGGTCTCTACTATCACTGTGCAAAGCGGCTTGCTTTCCTGAAAAAGTGCAGCTTCCGAGCGAAATTTGTTCTACAAGACTTAGGACTAATATTGGGTGCTCGATATATCCCTACCGTGAGTTAAAACCCGTTATAATGTCTTATAGTTTTAATAACATACGTTATTCAAAATAATTGTAATAATGGCTTTACTCGTGTTTATCCTGTGGGTATCTCTTTTCATTAGTTTACTTTTTTTTATAACTTTCTTACAAAAAACTGAACTGAATAAAATCCACCGAATTGCCTAGTTGGAGAATAAATGAATCTATTATTTCATGATAACATTAATTATATTTCGTTTTCCAACTGTAATACCTGTATTAAAATAAATTGATTCCTGACATTTGCCAGTTTAGTTTTATCCAAAAATAACAAAGTTAAAATATACATTAGAAGTTATTTCCGCAGAAATAAACTATAAGTAGTTTTGCAAGCTATTTTTATTTTAATAATCCAAATGTTAACCCAACCAACGCCTTGGAATGTTTTTTTTTTCCTTAAATGTAATATTATTTTACTAACAAACTATGGGAGTGCTGTAAATATTTCCATAAACATATTTATATTATATTTTTATATTCGTTGAGCGACTATTTTACATTCTCATGCATTTATTTTCATATTGATTCTTTTTTTAATGCATTTACATTTACATTAATAATACACATGCACTTTTATACTTTTGTGTATTTTAATACTTTTTGATAATAAAATGAAATCAGTTTACCTGAGTAGTCACATAATGAAAAGATTCATTTATAATATTATGTACTTAGACCTGTGAATTAATGAGGGAAAAAAATACAAATTCGTACACACACATTTATGCATAAAAAGTAAAGGAGAAATTAAAAATATGTTTTTCTTTTTACTGGAACCTTGATTGAACAATAAAAAAACACTTACGCACGTTTTGCGTTAGAGACACTGCTAAGACTTTGGTAACAATTCTCTTCTTTAGCTTCTAGGAACCTTGATAAGACAACACGCAATAACCGTATAACCTGCCGCATCCACTTCCGTCTCGAACAACCTCCCGGCGCCCTGCTCACGCTGCTTATCTCTTACTTTTTGCATCAGCATCCGACTCCAACAACCTCCCGGCGCCCTGCTTACACTGCTCATCTAACTTTCACCATCGACACCTGACTCCAACACTCGCTCTGCGCCCTGCACACCTTCATCATCATCTTTGAAACCATCTCGCATTTATCTTTTACATTTATGTTTTTATTCCAGCTTCATCACATTGTGTAATTTTTTTTTTTTACCTTTTCTTTTTCAGCTCATCAAGATATTGATACATAGTTATGTGGTATCAATATCAATTTCGTTATGGTAGTAATGTTGTTACGTTACAGTTGAAAATTGCATGATTTCCGCAGAATAAACCGATGTTATATATTTTTTTTTTCACGTATATTTTTTATAATGTTCCCATAGTTGGTTGTGATTGCGACACCTCACGAGTCACGTTGCAGTCAGTGAAAATGTTTATGCAGCACATTCCGATCGTGGCACATTAAGTCCATAAAATCAAGGTTTCACCATCACAAAGTCCGAAAAAAAAACTTTTAATCACATCTACTCCCTCTAACAACCAACCACATCAGAAACCACAGCTCAGCACTGCCAAAAGACAGCACTGGCAGGGTCGCCATGCGATGTTGGCTGTTGGGGGAGGATAAAAGACAAAAGACGTGCGTTCTGTCCAAGCGTATATTGTAGACTACTGTGAATACAGTTACAATATGTTATACGAGTACCTAGCTTACATGAGTAATAATGAGGAGTGTTGCGTCATACAGTACAACAGGACACCGGTACAAGTCTTGTGGCGCTAAGTCTCGACTCCAACTTTGAGCGGATTGCAGTGCTACATACTTTTTCGCGTTTTTACGTGTTAACTGGTGTCGAAAAAATAAATCTGTCTAAAAGCTTGGTGTGTGTTAAAATGTGGCTGACCTAAGGGAGAAATGAAGTGCAGCAGTTATATGTAAATAGATCTTTTCACTTCCTATGTGCCCTTGTTTCCTAATCCTTTTGCCATGTTATTATAGTTGGAATTTTCATTACAACCTTTATTGAGATTCCTTAGTTAAGTAGTTTTAAGTAAAAAACGTAACAAAAAGCTAATGTGAACGTGATAAATTTTTAAAAGGTGAAATTAAAGAAAATCTTATAAGTAAAATTAGTTATATACTCACCACACTAATTAATAGTTAAGTAACTTAAGTAGTGAACAAATTATATAAAAATGAATCCAATTGAGACAATACCCAGTCAAATTTTGGATCTGATCCCCAGGTTTACGGGTAATTCAAAACTTCTTAACCTGTTTATTAGAAAAGCTGAATATGTCGTAAATTGTTTTAGGCATACAGTTATAAAAAGAGTACATATTCCATTCAATATGTAGTCACTTAGATGGCAAAGCCGCCCAATTAATTAGTGAGAGAGAAGACATATCTACAAGGCTAGAACTCAAAACTGTCCTAACGCAGCACTTCGGTGACCCAAGATCAGAGGACTGCCATCACGATAGAATTAGAAAGTTTAAAAATCGGCAATGGCGAATCATTCCAAGATTTCTGTAACAGAATTCAAAATGTGCGCAGCGCTCTATTTTCGAAGGTCAATATAACAGCAGATGAAAACGTGAAGGCAGCTAAGACAACCATATATAATAACACAGCGCTTAACGTGTTTTTTTTTTTTTATATGTAATAGGCCCGCATTTGTCTGCCATCTCACCTGGTGGTAAGTGGAGATGCAGACGAAGATGGTACATGCTTGCCTAGATAATGCCTATTCACTCTTGCCTTAAAAAGGCCCAAGTAGTATTGTTCCGGAAAAAGATCCGCCGACAGGGAATTCCACTCTTTAGCCGTACGCATGATAAAAGTTGAAGCGAAACGCTTAGTGCGGATCAGAGGTATATCTACAACATAAGGGTGGAACCCCAGTCGGCGCCTCGATCCCCGGAGATGGAATGGGGAAGGGAGTATCAGGTCGTGGAGTGTTTCCATTCGATCTGCCGGAGAGCATGTTAAGATTAGTCAGATTGAAATAGTGTACAGCATTATAAGGATCTCACTAGTACTGTGATGGTAGAGGTAAACTTCTCCGACCAGTACAAGGCAAAGAACAAGCATAGATTAGGAAACCAGATTTTTCCCCAACAACCAAACCTAGTGAAAGGATTAAATCCTCAAACGGTGATGTTTAGCAGATTTAATCCTAATTTTCAGTTTTGTCCAATCACGCCCAACCAACAGTTTAAGCCGCAACAAAATTTAAATTTCGGTATACTCAAACATATGCAAGGCTACGCATCTAAGCCATTTATCCCACAAGGTCAAGGCTACAAACCTTTCCTACAACCACAAGGTTACAACCCTAATCGACCTATGATGCAACCCTACCAATCTCAACAACAATTCAAATTTGGTATTTCGCCACAATATCAGCAGCCTAAATTCAAATTTTGCATTCCCCGCGGTATCAGCAACGGCCTCCTATTCAACAAACCCAGTTGAAAAACTATGAGCCAGATGTATCGATGCGCGTTATGCCGCAAAGAAATAATTTCATCCCGCCCTCACGTATACAGAACCACCTCTACTAGTTAGACACAGAATCGTATTCTGAGAACATGCCAGACGTCCCGGAGACATTCTAGTCCCCAGAGTTTTACGTACTCGACGAAGGTGACCTCACTTTCGATCAATCTGTCAAGAATCAACAATGTAATCCAATCCATGATCATTACTTTGTAGATGATGATGCCATGACGTACGCGCTCGAGAACGGCAACAATGTTTCGGGTATCTCACTTCAAATACAACAGTCTTCACCAGAACTAATTAAGCAAGACCCGCGACTTTCAAATTTTTGGTTGAAGGCCTCAAAAGACAGTTCTTACCCAAAATAACCCCAGAAATAGTTCTTGAAATTTTTCACCAAAATTATCATCAAACGCAAAACTTACCATATATTGAAGTCCCTGAAATAAATAGTAGACTCATGACAGATTCAGGCAGCAGCCGGTCTTTTATAAGCGCCGCTATAGCCAACAAGTACTTCCCTAGATACAAATTTTATGAACCCTCTTATGTGGTGAGTACTCATGATACTAGTATGCACAACGAAGTAATTTACTTACCCTTGTTCAAAATTTTCAAAAGAACCATATACCACAAATTTTACGTCTACGACATAGACGAGAGATTTGGTGGATTGATAGGTTCAGATTTATTA
This sequence comes from Keiferia lycopersicella, assembly GCA_029255805.1. Lineage (NCBI taxonomy): Eukaryota > Metazoa > Arthropoda > Insecta > Lepidoptera > Gelechiidae > Keiferia > Keiferia lycopersicella. The sequence continues at coordinate 5,406,026 of JARACZ010000028.1, forward strand.
GACGAAATAAAAAGTGACGTCATGTACTCCACAAAAACTTTGAGAACCCGTGACACAAAGATCCCGTTCATACTCAAGAAGCCGCACACTATTCGATTAGAACCAAGAACTGAAACCCTAGCAAAAATTCCTACTGATCTCCAAAACGGCGAAGCAGTAGTGGAATATCTAAACTGAGGCAGTGGCGTTCGTATGCCCGCAGCCATAGTAAACTACATTAACGGCTATGCTTCAACTATCATTCAGAACACTTCTGAAGAACTTTTTGAGCTCACATTCACAAAACCCTTTGCAGTGGAAAAGTACAGTCCCCAACGTATCAATGTTAACACCCTCAAAACTATGACCCCTAGTCACCGGATGACCCTCAACATGTAGACTATATACTCACTGACAATTTAACAAAACTAAGACTTGACCATATGAACGATGAGGAATGTCATAGAATTTATAACCTCTGTTCGGAATACAAAGCCTTCTTTTACTCAGAACATTTACCATTAACTTTTACTTACCAAGTTAAACACAGAATTCGTACCATAAACGAAGATCCGATTTATGTTAAACCATACTACCCCCGTTTATGTAAACGACTACCTGACTGTGCACAATAAGATTCTTCTGAAGAAGGCCAAAGCACTGAAAGCTGAAAAGGATTTCTAGTTTGTTTGGGTAAAAAACTGCAAAATTTTTGCGCGGAAGAATGCAGAGTCCAAAGTTATCAACATAAAAGTGGGGAGCGATTTACTAAAGATGCAATGAACTTCGGTATCATTGGTTCTCCAATTATGCACTTAGTAACACTTGTTTATTGCCAAGAACTGTACGAATTGGTAATCTTGCGTTTTGTAGCTTTGAGCACCGCTTTAGGCTTGATAGCTTTCTTTACCTTTGACTTTGAGCAATCCCTTAGGATGGTATTTTATTATCCGCTATTTTTGACTTACGTATGGCTTATAACTGCTGATTGTCTTTAGACTGCGAATAAAAATATCTACCTTAACATAAAAGTTATTTGGGTATGGAAATTATTTTACATTTATCGCTTCTGTTTTAAAAATATAACTAGCTATAGTTTTTCCTTTTTAAATGGCCAATCTGACAATATACTATCAAAATTGCCGAGGGCTTCGAACGAAGACAACGACGTTTTAGCGTGCTTTGTCATTAAATAACTATGATTTAATTCTGCTATCAGAAACCTGGTTGCTGGATGGAATACACGATAGCGAGCTCTTTGACGACAGATACTTGGTTTATAGAAATGATAGGAATTATGCGCTGACTGGTCAAAAGTTGGGTGGAGGGGTAGCGATAGCGGTTCGCCGTCAATATGCTACTGCCCATAATATAGAGTGGCAGTCTGGTGCTGAGGACGTCTGGATTACAACACACCTTCGTAACTTGAAACGAATGTCTATTACTTTAAACATTTGCGTTTTGTATCTTTGCGATCAAAAAAGTAGAAACTCCTTCTTTGATCAGTTGGAATGTTTCTGTAGTAAGTTATGCGATATAGTCGATAGCCGCTCTTCGGACAATTTTTTTAATGTAGGGGATTTTAACATGAGTGACATAAAATGTTCACCATCTGATAATGGTCTTCAACCATTTGATGTTAATGACAACCGAAAACTTGATTTAATTAATTGTATTTGTCACTGTAATCTGCGTCAGTTTAACAGTCATAAAAATAAGGATGATAAAATCTTAGATTTGGTCTTGTGTAACGATTATGTGTCTGTAGATACTTGCCACGATCCACTTACACCAGAAGACGGTTATCATCCCAGTTTAGTAATTCAATCTTCACTTATTGAGCTAGAAGATCTAGAAATTCCTAAAAGAACTGTATATGCTTACCCTCGGGGAGAATATGATCGTATTTGCAAACACCTTTCCGATATTGATTTGCAAACCGTTGTAAATGCTGGTAGTATAGACGATGCAATAGATTACTTTTACTTGTCACTTTATAAGCTTAGGGATCAATTTATTCCAACACGTGTGGTAAAGGACGGCAAGTACCCTCCGAGGTATAACACAGGCCTAACAAAAATGATTAAAGAAAAATTTAAATACCTAAATAAATACAAAGTGTACGGCAATAAATGTAACGAAAATATATATAAGATGCTATATGAAAGAGTTAAAATTACCGAAAATAAATGTTATAATAATTATATGATCACAATTGAGAAACTCATTGAATCAAATCCGAAAATGTTCTGGTCGTTTATGAAAAGTAAACGCGTGAATAATGTATACCCAGCTACCCTGATATTTTCGGGTTCTAGTTGCGATACTGGGCCGGGTATTTGTGATCTCTTCTCCACTTACTTTCAGTTGACTTTTCTGGAACCGAATTCGGCTCCATCTGTTGCGCAATGTGATAAAGGCAGATCCCCCTGTAGTATGTCCTCGGTAGATATTGACAAGGAGCGCATTTTTAAGCTCTTGAAGAGTCTGGACCTGAGTAAGGGAGCAGACCCTGACACAATACCAGCTATACTTTTAATTGAGTGAGCAAAAGAGTTGGCAACACCCGTTACTCTATTATTCCAGCGCTCTATAAGAGAAGATGTAGTACCGTTGGTCTGGAAATCGGCCTTTATTACACATATTCATAAAAAGGGTCCAAAAAATGCTATCGAAAATTACAGACCAATATCTAAATTATGTCTTTTAGCAAAGGTTTTAGAACGGCTGGTGTTTGATCAACTATATAATGAAGTCAAGTCTGTCATTATTCCTCAGCAACATGGTTTTGTCAGAGGCCAATCTACTGTGTCTAACTTGGTTTTATTTAACGAACATCTAACATACAGCATGGGTAAAGGCATGCAGGTCGATGCGGTTTACACAGATTACAGTAAAGCGTTCGATCGCATCGACCACAGTATCTTGTTGTCTAAATTATATTCACTGGGTATTCATAGTGACCTCTATCGTTGGTTCTCTTTGTACGTTGCCAATAGGTCACAGGCAGTGGTGATAAATGGTTTTACTTCATCTTGGTCAAGAATTACATTCGGTGTCCCACAGGGCTCTTTGTTGGGTCCACATTATTATTATTTTTTATTAGTGATATTCATTCATGCTTTTTAAATTCCAATTTTCTCTTGTTTGCCGATGATATGAAGATTTTTAAGACGATAAACAATATTTCTGATGCTTTGCTCTAACAAGAGGATCTTTTAAGACTGGATTATTACTGCAAGTTAAATAAATTAAATTTAAATATTTCTAAATGTTTTTGCATAAATTTCACACGTAAACGTCACATTTTAAAATTTGAATATAAAATCAATGATCAAAATCTGCTATTTGTTGACTCTTGTTGGGATCTTGGTGTCATTCACGACAGCAAATTAATTTTCGACAAACATATTAACAACATTACTGAAAAGGCTTATAAAGCTCTAGGCTTTATTATGCGCGCTTCAGGTGGCTTTCGCAACATGAAAACTATCAAAATACTATACTGTGCCAATGTGCGTAGCCAAAATTTGGAGTCCATTCTATGACATTTATGTAACCTTCATCATTCTGTATTCAGTAACTGAAACTGCCCTAATATAATATTTTGACAATTGATTCCTCCTAAAGGCTTCCATGGAGGAATGTGTTTATTTTACCAATGATAGACCTAATCAAGAGCAATCTATCAGTACCAGTCACAAGTTGCACATTTGAGTTTTATGGAAGAAAGAAATATTTTTTGATCGATTGATGTGATAAACATGGGTATGTAGTATGGGAAAATTGTTCGAGCCAAAATCATTTTTTAATGCGTGTAACTCAGAAACGGTAGGATATAGGAAAAAGTGATGGTATAACTTGTAGATAATTTTATGGCCTTTCAACTTTTCCTTGAACGTTTTTCTCTAACATGTACCGTTTTTGAGATTTAAGCGAAAAATTAAAAAATGAACCCTTTCCCCCCCTCCCCCCACTCCGGGACTCCTCCTAGTGTCCCGGGGTTTTAGTATGTTTATTACCTAGGGTCTCTTGACATGTTTCCGAAGAAACATCTTACGTTACTAACTCACGCACTCTAGACCCCCTTTGGAGGTACTCATTCAATGGACTAAATTTAAAGATTCAACTCGACAAATCCGAATTTCTTTGCAAGGAAGTGACATACTAGGGACACACAATCACATTGGAAGGTTTAAAACCCAATAACGATAAAATATAAGCTATACTTAACTATCCCATACCCAAGACACAGACTGAAATCAAAAGCTTTTTGGGCCTAATAGGTACTACAGGAAGTTCATAAAAGATTTTGCGAAAATCACAAAACCCCTTACTGCTTGTTTGAAGAAAAACACTAAAATCGTTATAAACGACAACTACAAAAAGGCTTTCGATAAATGCAAAGAACTTTTGGTTAATGCCTTTTTACTGCAATACCCCGACTTTTCCAAACCATTCATATTAACTACAGACGCCTCTGACTACGCCCTTGGCGCAGTACTTTCGCAGGGTACCGTAGGATCTGACAAACTCATTGCCTACGCAAGCAGAACCCTAAACAACTCAGAAAAACGCTTCAGTACAATAGAAAAAGAACTTTTGGCCGTAGTGTGGGCTGTGAAGCATTTCCACCCATACCTTTACGGAAACCCATTTATTATAGGCAAATATTTAACACGGCAACTGAAATCTTTTTTAGGCAACTTTCTATTAAGTCACAAAAAAACTAACTTTGCAGTGATTAAATATCTTAGCAACTATTAAACTATACAAGCAGCAAAATGCTAGGATCAAAAAACTAAAAAACAGCTGCTACTGTAAGGTATCAAATATATCAAGAGTTAATCAAATCAAACATATCAATAGGGCAAGAGTTTAACGATTTAGTAGTCGAAACTGGAATATCAGTGAAAAAGTTTTCAAAAGCCTGAGCTACTTCTAAATTTGTGTTTTTAATTTCATCATTTATCATTAATTTAAAATTTTCGTTTCGATGTTTAGATTTCCCAGTTTCGTTGTTTACTAATTTCCAAGTAGTTTTTGTTACGTTGGTACTGTTTTTAATATTATTTTTAATGAATTTAGACTTAGCTTCTCTACAAACCTGTCTAAAAGTTTTAGAATATCGTTTAACATAATCAGCAAAAGATTTTGATTTATTATATGACCTTTCATCATAAAGATCGTACAATTTTTCCCTGCTCCTATGAATTCCTTCGGTTGCCCAATCACTAAACAATAATTTAGCGCTAACTTTATTTTTTTTAGATTTAAATACATTGTCATATTCTGTTTTAGCAAGACTAAATACTGAGTTATATAATTGATTTGGATTTTGATGATATGACAATTCAGGTAATTTTTGTATGATATTTTGTCTATAACGATTTAGTCTACTTTCGTTTACCGGTACACACGTAATATCTTGTTTAAGTGCCCTCTCAATGTTGATTTTGAAAGTAGCTAGCTGACCAGTGTGGTCGTAGCTTAGTTTATTTATGACAGACGCGTCTTCGTGTTTAATATTTGTGAAAATATTATCTATGCATCTGGCTGAAGTAGCCGTGATTCGCGTGGGCACCGAAATAAGATTCACGAGGTTGTAACTTAAAAATAGTGATTGAAACCTTTCACTGATACTCGAGTTTTCAAGAATATTTACATTGAAATCTCCACAAACAATAATTCCTTTATTAGATTTTGTTGCTTTATCTAAGGCTGCCTCCATAACTTTTTCGAAGGAATCATATTTGGCATCGGGTGGGCTGTATACGCTCATTACTACAAGATGATCAAGTTCTACGCAGGCTATTTCAATAGTTCGCTCAACGGACAGGTTCACGATGTCAGTGCGTTCTTTGTATTTAAACTCATTTTTAAGTAGTATTAATGAGGCGCCGCGTATTGCTGTTGATCTGTTGAACGAACTTGCAACCTGGTGATTATTAAAACTGAACATTAACTGGTAATCTCTTAACCAATGCTCAGTTATACATAAAATATCAATATAATATAATAATAACGACCGTAATTTTGCAATCGTTAACGCTCTGCCTACCCCGCTAGGGATAAAGGCGTGATTTGTGTGTGTGTGTGTGTATACTTAAAACAAAGCTATTTAGATTTTTAGTATTATTCGAACAATTTTTTTTTTTTTTTTAAAGATAGTTTTGGCTGTGCTATATAATGTTAGTACTTAGACAACACTATTGTATCTGTCATTGTGATTATCGATTAGGGACATCCCTATGCAATAAACAATTGACTATCATGGACGCCTTGTTTCAATCATGGTGTCAGGTGTAAATTTTTATTTTAAATATCGTCGAGAGTGGTTTTATATGCCTTGTAAAACGTGTTTTGTTAATTGAAAAACCTTTGTGGATAGTTACAACAAAAAATCTTTGGTGGAAATCCTTTGTGGACACGATTAGTAAGCAAGAAAAATGGACGGCGTCGTGCCGCCGCGTGGTTTGCAGCTATCGGGAGATGGGGCAAACTGGAAAACATTTGTACAGCGGTTCAAATTGTATTTACAAGCGGCTGATTTAGAAGAAAAAAGTGAGAAGCGGAAAATAGCACTTCTCTTAAACAGTGCTGGAGAGGAGGCGTTGGAAATCTACAACACGTTTGATGTCAAGCCTGAAACGCTTGATGAGGTTATCACAAAATTCTCTGACTACTTAGAGCCTAAAAAGAACTTGTTATACACATCATACAATTTCTTCAATCTGCGACAGGAAGGGGGAGAAGTGAGTAGACGTCAGCTACAAGGTCTAGAAGAGAAAACTGAGCAGATCCATTTAGTGAAGAAGAAAGGTGGAGATAGTCTTAGCAGAGAAACGAGGTCCAAGGAGAAGTTTGACTGTGGTCGGTGCGGTAAAGTGCATGAAAAAAGAAACTGCCCAGCGTTTGAGAGAAGATGTGCAGAATGTGGTGTCTATGGTCACTTCGCAGTTGTTTGCAGAAACAAAAGGCCCAGGCGTCCAGAAAAACACAGCAGGAAGAGAGTGAATGCTATTGAAGAGGACAGTGAAGAAGATTCCGATGAAGATTTCCAGATTGGTAGCATTACGGTTCACGGGATCAGTAAAAAAGAACAGTGGTTTGAAGAGGTCTTCGTGAATGATGATAGTATCAAGTTCAAGTTGGATACAGGAGCGGACTGTAATACTTTATCTTTGGAAATATTTGAAAAAATAAGAAAGGACACTGACATTTTACATAAGAGTGATACTTTTGTAATAGTTTATAACGGACAAAAAGTGAAAACTGTAGGTACAGTTAGCTTGGACTGTGTGGTGAAGAACAAGAAGGTAAAGTTGAATTTTACAGTAATAGATTTACCAGTACAACCCGTGTTAGGCTTACCTGATGTTGACCGTCTTGGGTTAGTAGCTAGAATAAACACATTTACTACAGAAAAAGAGAAATTTTTGAAAGAAAACAGAGATGTCTTTGTTGGCCTAGGTGCCATAGGGAAATATAAAATTCGTGTCAAGGATGAGGCTGAGCCTGTTATTAAACCTATTCGTAGAGTACCACAGGCAATAAAAGGTAGGCTGAAAGAAACTTTGGATAATTATGAACAGAGGGGAATTATAGAAAAAGTCACAGCTCCTACTCAGTGGTGTTTCAAGATTCAAGATTCAATCGTTTATTTCCAAGTAGATTCACAATGAATACTTTTAGAATGTCAGAGATTTACAATACAATAATGTCACTGAATAAATGAATGAGTCATTGTAAACAATAACAATTTTAAGTTCCTAATAGAATCGCGGACGAGTGGGATAAAAATAAATAAATAAAAAAATAATAAAGGCACTGCCTCGGGGCTGGCCAGGCTGACCACACATCATGTAACTTACATCACCACCATCAATTAATGAAATCAGTTAAATTAAAGACAAAATATTTAATAAAATGCTTGTTACATGCTAATCAGCCGGACCCCCTGAACAGGAAAACCACCCAAAAACCTGCTCAGAAGTGCTCCTAATCTCAATTTACAATTTGTACCTATAGAATAGGCCCTAAGCTACCCTAGCTAAGTTTTATAAATATATATATATTATTAGCCCAAAAGACGGCTACGCTAAAATAAAATAAAAGTATTACAGTAGATAATTCTAACTGTTTCGTCGTCCTTACTAATTATGCCAATTGTAAATTCCATGCACGTCCCGATCTGGTATTAAAAATGACTGCATGTTTCTTGTGCTGCGCTGGAATTTCAGAGGACCATGCCTCCTTGTCATTAACATAATCATCTAACTTATAATAAGCTTTATAACATAATGTTCTCTTAATAATAGATTTAAATTTACTTTCAGATAAACTTAATATATTTTCCGGTATTTTGTTATAGTATCGTATACTTAAACCTTCAAATGAAGTCCTTACTTTAGCTAGTCTATACGTGGGTTGATCTAATTTATTTTTACTCCTTATATTACGATTATGTCTTTCATGATTTCTTGTGAACGTATGAATATTCTTTCTGACATACATGATATTTTCATAAATATATTGACACGGCACAGTCATAATATTAATTTCCTTAAACAGTTCTCTGAGAGAATCACGACTGCCAAGTTAATAAATTGCTCTAATGGCCCTTTTTTGAAGAATAAATATTGTTTCAATATCAGCGGCGCGGCCCCACAGCAAAATTCCATAGGACATAATGCTGTGAAAATAACTAAAGTAAACAAGTGGTGCAGTTGCAACATCTGTAATTTCTCTAATTTTACGTACCGCATAGGCAGCTGAGCTTAATCTACCCGATAAAGATGTAATATGAGGGCCCCATTGGAGCTTTGAGTCAAGAGTAATCCCTAAGAAAACTGTGCTGGTACTAAACTCCAATGTTTCATTATTAAGTGCAACATAGTTATTCAAAGAATGTACTACATTTGGCAAAGTGAATAATACACATTTAGTTTTTTTCGTATTTAGAACTAAATTGTTTGCAGTAAACCAAGTATGAATTTGCCCAAGAGTGTGATAATTATGCGCTCGTCTATCAACCTTAAATATAAGGGATGTGTCATCAGCAAATAAAACAATTTTGGACAAATTCTCTACCATGTAAGGCAAATCATTAATGTAAATTAAAAATAAAAATGGACCTAATATAGAACCTTGCGGTACACCAATTTCAACACTAGGTCCCTGTGATTTGGTGCCGTTTACTTGTACAGTCTCAAGCAGAGAAAACGGACCCCTCTCTTTATAAATGGAGCCAGACAACATCTCTGTTGCCTGGCGCCATCTGGCGTTAAGTTACTGCACCGCCGCCATCGTATCGTTTGTTTGTCACAAGCTTGTTTTTCGAATTCATCCAAGCCTTGGGTATTGCTAGGATAAATAGATAGAATTCAAGAAACTTGGTGAAAAAACAATAAAATACGAAAAACATATATTGGTCACAAGATTTGAACCTAGACTCTTTCGTTCTCGAGCCTTACCGCTAAACCACTGCGCCACCGAGCTCTTGCTAAGAATGGCGAAAATTCCCTTCTACTTCATATTGTGCATGACGTCACAGTAATCTTTCTTGATGTGTCGAACTCTTTCTAAGTAATTATATGAGGGTAGGCAAAATTTATAAAGTGTTAAACTTAATTTCTGGTGTTTCGCTTTGTTCACAAGCTAGCTTCGCTACCGCTTACGTGTGCATTCTGTTTCGGATAGTTTTTGGATTATAAACTAACAACTATGGCTCGATTATCGGTTTTTTTGAAAGCTAAGATTATTGTGCTTTTTGAACAAAATCGGGGTATTAAGAGTATTGCTCGAGAACTGGGAGTGGCGGTAAGTTTTGCTTCTATTTTTATAAGCGATACTTATATTTTAATTCGTTTGATAATAGGGTTGGGATTAGTTCACGGAATAAATTGCTTTTATTTTTACAGAGAAACACAGTTCGTCGATGCATAAAAAGATACCAGGAAACTGGTGATGTAAAATGTGAAAGACAGGGTCCGCGACCAGTGGCTTATACTGATGAAACGTATCGTCACCGTGAAATTGTAAGACTCCATACCAATGAGTCCTTCAAGACCACGAGATCAACTGCACAGTTGTTTGGCAGAATATCCTTAGGTGAGCATATTTATCATAATTTATTCATTTTTGTTTTAATAATTCATTATTTAAGTAGTAGCAGAATTTATTTAAGTATTTTAGTTACATAATATTTAAAAATAAACTTTTTTTAGTTCTCTTACACAAGTATAGGTTTGTTATTTTGGCAAGTTATTATATTCAATTATTTTTATTTCCAGGTTATTGGGGTTGGATGTTCGTTATACCTGGAGAGTTGACTGAAGTTGGCGGCCGCATGACAGACAGCTCAACTGTATTTACAAATATTAAGGGACGTCATGTTGCCATCAGTTCGTGCAATGTATCCAGAAGGACAAATTTATTTTGTGCAAGATAATTGCTCGATACATCGCTCGGGAATTGTTATGGAGTGGCTGTCATCACAAAATGATATAACTACCATAAATTGGCCTGCTAAAAGTCCGGATCTAAATCCTATAGAAAATCTATGGGGCCAAATGGTTTTGGAATACCAGTGAAATAAGAAACGTTGAAAGTTTGCAACAAGAAGTTAAAAGGACATGGGAGTTAATCTGTTCTAATTTATTAGATAGTATGCCTAGCCGATTACAGGACGTCATTGAAATGGACGGTTACCCCCTCCGTAACTAAATGCGGTGCTTTAAAAAATTATTTGGCTCCACGGATTTTTGTGCTTTTTTAATTTTTACTTGAGACGTAAAATTGTTATCTTGGATAACATGTTTGTTCTCTCGTAAAAAGTCATAGACAAGTGATTGGAAATATCACAATCTGTATAATAAATAACGATGTATTTTAATTTAGAATTATTGTAAATATGTAAACTGAAACTTGTTTTTGAATAAAGTTACTTACTAATCAGTTTTTTTTGTTTTTCTACCATTTTCTATCAATGTTATTTAATGTGACCTTGATATTCAAAATTATTTTATTAAAACGCAAACAAAATCAAAATCAAAAATATGTGACCTAAAAAAAGGCACAGAAGTAGGGATTCGAACCAGTAACATCATTCACGAGCACCCATTTCTTTACCACTAGGCTATCTGTCTGTCACCTGATTTGTGTGAAATACTCAAAGTGTTTTCGCAATATGAAGATAAAAATATAAAGGAAACTGATGCAGATGGCGCTGCTAGTCACGACTTTGACTAAAAGCACCAATAGAATGTCGCTGAACTTAGACATTGTGACATTATCGACCAATCACCACTCACTGCTCGTGTTGAGATGTTTCCTACATGTTGCCATAGATGTCGTCACTAGGGGGGGTCCGTTTTCTCTGCTTGCGACCGTACCTTTTGCGTTCTATTATCTAAATACGAATTCAGAAATTTCAGAGCTGCGTTTCGAATACCGTAGTGTTCTAATTTTACCAATAAAGTTTCATGATCTACGCAATCAAATGCCTTGGAAAGATCACAAAAAACACCAATGGCGTCCTTTGATTCTTCCCAAGCGTTAAATACATGTTTGACCAGAGCAACACCAGCATCTGTGGTACTACGTCCCTTTGTAAAACCGAATTGCTGGTTGTGTAACAAGTTGTTGCTATTAAAATGGGACAGCATTTGATTGAGTATGATCTTTTCAAAGACTTTGCTGAGTACTGGCAGAATAGATACAGGCCTATAATTACTGGGATCTTGTTTGTCGCCAGCTTTAAACAGCGGAACTACCTTGCTATCTTTCATTAAATCGGGAAAGATGCCATGTTCAATACATTCATTGAAAATATCTGCCAAGTATGGTGCCAATATATCCGGTGTAATAACTTAGTGATTGTAGAAAAACCAGACAAATCTTTGAGACTGTGTATAGATCCAAAAGAGTTAAATAATAATATCATGCGTGAGAATTTTCCAATAGCTTGTGCGGAAGATATTTACAAAAGTTTATCGGGAAAAGAAGTATTTACAGTTTTAGATCTGAAAAATGGGTTTTTCCAAGTTGAGTTAGATGATCCACAAAAGTTGTGCACTTTTGGAACACCCTTTGGGAGGTATGCTTTTAAAAGAATGCCCTTTGGGATCTCATCAGCTCCTGAAGTGATGCAACGTCTAAACAGCACAATTTTTGGGGACATTGAGGGAGTCTTTGTGTACTGTGACGATATAATTGTTGCAGGTAGAGATCAGAAAGAACATGACATGATATTAAAGAAAGTTATAGATAGGGCAAGGCAACACAATGTGAGGTTTAATAGTAAGAAGTTACAGTACAAGCTTGACCATGTTAAATATGTAGGCTTGATAATCTCAAAGGATGGAATTAAAGTAGATCCAGACCATGTCTCAGCTATTTTACAGCTGGAGCCACCAAAAAATGTCAAACAGTTGCAAAAATTTCTGGGTATGTGTAATTACTTAAGTAAATTTATCCCACATTATGCTAAATCAACTGATCCTTTAAGAATGTTGCTAAAAAAAGATTCGATGTGGGAATGGGGTCCGTCACAACAAGAAGCATTTTTAGAGTTAAAAAAGAAGTTGAGTTGCACACCTACTTTGGCAATGCTAAAAGATAAAGGTGAGGTAGTTTTACAGTCTGATTCTTCAAAGAGTGGGTTGGGGTCTTGTCTCCTGCAAGAAGGAAAACCAATTTCTTTTTATTCAAGGTCTTACACTGATTGCCAAAATAGGTGGGCACCAATTAAAAAAGAGTTATTTGCCATTTGTGCATCTGTTGAAAAGTTTCATCAATTTGTATATGGGAGAAAGATAATTGTTGAGACCGATCACAAACCACTCGTGGCTATTAAGTCTAAAGACATAAGTAAAGTATCTGCGAGATTACAAAGAATGATGTTAAAACTACTAAAATATGACATAGAAATTCGTTATGTGCCAGGAAGTAAGATGTTTATAGCTGATTATCTGTCTAGAAATTATATACAGAACAATGCAGAAAATTACTCTTCTCTAAAAGAGTTAGTACATTCATTTGAGTTGTACATGGACTGGACCATGAGCTACCTATTTCTGATAAAAAGTTACAGGAACTACAGATTAAGACTAGAGATGATTATAATTTGAAACAGGTTAGTTTTTGGTACTTCAATGGATGGCCTGACTGTGACAAAAGTATCACAAACAGAGAGTTAAAATTGCTGTACAAGTTAAGATATTTCATTAATGTGAAAGATGGTATTGTGTATTATAAGGATAAGATTGTTATACCTTTGTCAATGAGAAAAGATATGCTCACAATATTGCACACAGCTCATGCAGGTGTAGTCAAATGTAAGAAAAGGGCTCGCAAACTTTTGTTTTGGCCAGGCATGTCTACAGACATTGAAAATTTTGTTTTGTCATGTGCTGATTGTGAAAGGTTCAGACCATCAAACTGTAAAGAGACACTTGTAAGCCATGAGATTCCAGATATTCCATTTCATAAAGTAGGAATGGATATTTGTCATTATGCAAACAAGGATTACCTTGTTGTTGTTGATTATTACTCTAAGTGGATAGAGTTAAAAAAGTTAGATCAGAAAACGGCTCAAAATGTTATTTCCAAGTTAAAAATTGTTTTTGCAACACATGATATACCTAAGTTTGCTGTTTGTGACAACAATCCATTCAATAGTTTTGAGTTTAAGAAATACGCAGATGAGATAGGTATGCAAGTGTTATACTCGAGTCCTCACTATCATCAGTCAAATGGTTTAGCAGAGAAAGCTGTAGGTATTGTGAAAGACATGATGAAAAAATGTAAACAAGATGGTGAGAACTTGAATATGGCATTGTTGCACTACAGGACATCCCCAGTGGCTGGGTTAGAATACAGTCCATCAGAACTGTTGATGGGTAGGCTTCTTAGGACTAACTTACCTTGTACTTATTCAGCTTTGAAACCCAGGTTGCAATTCGGCGTCAGACAAAAAATTATAAAATTGAGAGAAAAATCAAAACTAAATTATGATAAGACATCTAAGAAAAGAGACTCTTTTAATACTGGTCAGAGTGTGTTGATACAAAACGGGTCAGACAAAAAATGGAAACCTGGGCTGGTCGTTAAAAAGGAAGGAATAAGGTCCTATATTGTAAAGAATGAGAGAGGTAATTTGGTCAGAAGAAATAAAAAACATTTGATTAAAAGTAGGAATAGATTTATTGCTAAAAGTTGTTATGTTCCAATTTTTCCTGAGGATATTAGGTGTACAGTACCAGGGAACAGTCTTGTAAATGGGGGGGACGATGGTAGGCTAGAGTCAGATTTGCCTACATTGGCTCCAACTCAACAGGGAGTGTTGGAACAAAATGTTAATTTGCCTTATGTTACCCGTAGTGGTAGGGTTGTCCAAACTCCATCATACTTAAAAGATTATTGTTAAGTTTGTTCATTTTATTCTTAAGTTCTTTTGTTGTTGATTTTCTAAATTCCTAAAAGGGGGGGATGTGCTATATGATGTTAGTACTTAGACAACACTATTGTATCTGTCATTGTGATTATCGATTAGGGACATCCCTATGCAATAAACAATTGACTATCATGGACGCCTTGTTTCAATCATTGGCAAGATACTAAGGCTCAAGTTAGTGGGAGAAGTAGACATCGACGTATTGCCAGAGTTACTCTCTGTTGTCTCAGGTACTAGTTTAAATTAAAATTAAAATTACTTGGAACCAATTCCAAGGTTATGAGGTTTCTATTTCTATTCTGCTTAATAGAAGCAGTTGTCCTGTTAGCCAACAAATTGGCTGAATTTGTTAAATAATAAGATAGTAACTCTGCTATCTGTCGTTTATAAACTTTAGATAGATAATATCTATCTTTTGTTACATAAAAATGTTTTCCAATGAAAATATTTGTGTCAATAAAATGAAATTTGTCATGATTGCGACATGTCAAAGTATGTAAGTACTTATTACACCAATGTCGAGTATTATTTTCTAAGTTAGTAAATTTTTGGCTGTAGGGAAAATCAAACGAAATCACTTGTTTTACATTAGTCATTGAATACAGTTTGTTTGAATATGAAGCAAAGTCATTTCTTGTCGCGTTTCCCCTTCTGCCACTAAATATAATAACAATAGTATTTTTATTAAATTGAGATGCCAACACTGTGTTTAGAATTTTAGAATAATCGGCGCCAGGCATGCAATGATTAATTACTGCCTGACCCATGTAATGACCAAGTTGTAAACCCATATTTTTACCAAGTTTATCACTAAATATAACAATCTCACACTGTTCTTTATCGCGTGTGTGTGACAAAGACGCATCGTTGTCACTCACCAGCGCGGGCAGCGTCGGCGCCGCCGGCTCCGGCCGCGACACCGGCTCGGCGGCGGCGGCGGCGAGCGGCGGCGACGCCGACTGCGCCTCAGTCAGTTGTGTACAATCGCGCGGTGACGTTGGCTCGGGACACACGGCCGGTACGGATGGGTCTGTTGGAGTATTTTTACAATCGCATTGACTGTTTGTCAAAGACTGAGTAACCTTACTATTATATTTACACGACTCCAACAAACTGTTCATAGCCAGCACATGCTCCTTATTTTCTTTTCGCGCTGAGTCATACTTAGTAGAAATGTGTTCTAAAGATCGTTTTAATGCCGACATTTCTGACTGGAGGAGCAGTGTGTCGCGTTCATAGTTTTCCTTATTTTGTTGTAAACTGATAGTACAAGATTTTATTTCATTAATTAATTCAGTACGTTCCTTATTACAGTTCGAGTTATTGCAGAAAAGTATATTATTACACCTAATTAAAGATTGCGTTTTCTTTATGACATTATTTAGTTCAACAATTTTCCTAGTTTTTTTCCTACTAAAAGACACTGAAGTGATGTGTGAGTTATTTAGTAGACTGTCACACGTTGTGAGGTCAACAGTTTCGACAATTTGTTCTTCAGTAGTCTCCACCGACTTGTGTTGTGTGAGTGAGATGCTAGAACACGCAACTGCAGGAGTGACCAGCTCCTCGAACAGCGACTGGGTGGTAAGTGCACTTTGTGCTGACTGTAGTTCTTTAATTGTCTTATTTAATAAGGTAATTTCCTTATGAGCATCGCGCAATTCTTCTTCCAGAACAGTAATACGCCTCAAGGTGTCTTCAAACGCATTTCCGTCCCGGTCAAAGTTGTCCACTAATTCTTGAAGCCGGTCCCTCTCACCTGTTACGTCCACCAGCTGGTGGTACATTTCTGCCATCTCACTCTTTAACCGTTGATTCCTATTATTGATTTCTAGCATTTCATGCTCACTTTCATCCCGTTCTCTTAATAACTGCTTATTTGTGAGTTTACACTTTTGCAATTCCATTAAAGTGGATTTGAGGTTGTCCTCCAGTTGACGAATAGTTTGGGACCTTGTAGTGTGCATTTTAAAAACAAATAAATAGGAAATTAAGTACCTTGTAGGTTAAATGAGCGGTTACCAAGATTGAGGTTATGTTCCGTTAGGTAAATACCGTAATATCACACTAAAACATTTGCACTAAGATAAAAACACGTAAAATAAACTGTTAAATACGTTCTGTTTTCGCTAAACTACTTAAGATTACTTAATTATTACTTAATTATGACGTAGTATTCAAATATTGAACCTACTACCACTAACGGTTTTTGTCGTTCACTTATTACAATAAAAACGTGATTTCTGCACAGTTTTTGCACTAAATAACTTAAATTATAAATAATTATACTGATTTGACTTTGAATAAACTTGGTATGGGTCGTATATTAATAAGAAAGTATATATTTTACACGGAGCTCGAATGTTTACCTCGAATGCTAAGTCTGTTATCTATAACCATCTCCAAACAGCAAGATTGCAGTTGAGAAAGGGTGAAGGTAGAATTAAGCGTAATCTCCAGGGCATCATTAAAGTTCTAAAAGAAAACTCTGACAAGCTGCCTACTTTGCTTGCCAAAAATCTAAACCATCTTCCACCTATAAGTTTTGACTACATCGACGTTACAACGTTGTTGAAGGACATTCTTGTGCTAAAGAAACAAGTTAGTGACATCTCATCTTCTTATGCACCGTTGACCGTTACGGAGACACTACAAAGTCAAATTCAAAGTTTAAAACTAGAAATAGATCAAGTTATTCTCGGTAACGACACGATAATAAGTTTGTCTACCCTACGCAACAGTGTGAATAATAACACGCATTCGCCGGCTCGCCAGCCTGTCGTTACACAGCAGGTACCAGCTGAGATTTACCTAAAGGCGCTCGAGCGAGCGGCTCCCCCGCCTCCGCCGCCGACCGCGCCTCGTAGCAAAACCGGCCGATTACCTACAAAACAAGCCGCTACTAAAAGGGGTCAAACTATTCGTAAGAATATTAACTTCGTTGAATTAGCGGGAACACAGCAACAATATCGACCAATTTAACCTTCTCTCGAGCGAGAGTCGGAGCGAGTTGGTGAGATAGAGGACGAAGAAAAGTTTACGACCGTTATGAACCGTAAGAAAAAGAAGAAGATCGTAAAAAACAGTTGCGGACAAGCTGTTTTAACTTCTGATAAAATTAAAGTAGCGCCTCGGTATTCTAATATATACGTATCACGATTTGACAAAAGTACCACTACCAGCGATCTCGAAAATTTTACGTATTATTGACTCGGGAGAGAGAGTAGTCTGTATTGACTCGCTGAAACAATTTAAACCGACAACTTTTTCCTCATTTAAATTAACAATTCTAAAAGAAAAGGAAGATTTATTTTTAAAGGCTGACTTTTGGCCTATAGGCATAGAATACAGGAAGTTCACCCAGAAACGTTCTATTTTTAACGTGCTCAGCCCGGGTAAAGGAGGAGCAAGAAATGGGAACTGATAAAGTTACTTTGGTATCTTTTAACTGTAAATCTATTAAGAGATCAGTTGATAATATCCGTTCAATGTGTAAAAACATCAGATAATTACATTACAAGAGACATGGCTTTTTTCCCATGATTTGAGCTACCTAAACAGTATTGTTGACAGGTTTGGATCCTATGGAGTTTCCGCGATGGACACCAGTGACGGTATAATTAGGGGTTGACCCTACGGAGGGGTGGCCATCCTATGGGATGAAGGTGTGTTTCCAGAAGTCGAGTTAATAGCATGCGACAATAATCGAATTCATGTTTAGCGTCTATATGCCTACGGACTGTCATGATAATCTTCCCGAGTTTATTCAATGTCTGGGTATTGTGAGTGCGATAATAGAAAGTGTTGCCGTTGAAAATGTATTTGTTTAAGGTGATTTTAACGCTCACACAAATACTCTGTTTGGACGTGAGCTAATGAGTTATTGTTTAGAACAACAATTAGAGTGTAAGGATATATCTATGCTAAGTAGTGGTTCAGATACCTACACGTTTATCAGTGATGCGAACGGTACGTGTGCTTGGCTCGATCACTGTCTTGTGTCGGAGGCCGCTTCGAGTATAGTTAGTAATGTGTATGTTACTTATGACTTTCAAGTGGTCAGACCACTTGCCACTAGTTATTGTATGTGATATTATTATAAGATTATCTGTGATAAAGTAGACTGTTATATTAGTAACTTACATTTGAAAAATATTATTTGGGGATCTTGAAATCAAAATCAGATATCGGAATATATTACTTTAGTCCATTGAATAAAAAGTTCTAGAGTGCGAGAGTTGGTAACGTAAGATGTTTCTTCGGAAACATGTCAAGAGTCCCTATGTAATAAACATACTAAAACCCCCGGACACTAGGAGGAGCCCCGGAGTGGGGGGAGGGGGGGAAAGGGTCCATTTTTTCATTTTTCGCTTAAATCTCAAAAACGGTACAAGTTAGAGAAAAACGTTCAAG
Organism: Keiferia lycopersicella; assembly: GCA_029255805.1. Taxonomy (NCBI): domain Eukaryota; kingdom Metazoa; phylum Arthropoda; class Insecta; order Lepidoptera; family Gelechiidae; genus Keiferia; species Keiferia lycopersicella. The sequence goes on from JARACZ010000028.1 coordinate 5,424,876, forward strand.
GAAAAGTTGAAAGGCCATAAAATTATCTACAAGTTATACCTAAATCACTTTTTCCTATATCCTACCGTTTCTGAGTTACACGCATTAAAAAATGATTTTGGCTCAAACAATTTTCCCATACTACATAACCATGTTTATCACATCAATCGATCAAAAAATATTTCTTTCTTCCATAAAACTCAAATGTGCAACTTGTGACCGGTACTGATAGATTGCTCTTGATTAGGTCTATCATTGGTAAAATAAACACATTCCTCCATGGAAGTCTTTAGGAGGAATCGATTGTCAAAAAATTATATTAGGGTAGTTTTAGTTACTGAACTTGAACTATTTATTTTTTTCTTCCAAAAAAATTCAAAAGTGCAACTTGTGACCAGTACCGATAGATTGCTCATAATTAGGTCTATCATTGATAAAAATACTAGATTCCACCATGGAGGCGTTTAGGGGAAACTGAACTTTATAAGGGTAATTACGATACCTGAACATTTTATTTTTTTTCTTCCAAAAAGCTCAAAAGTGCAACTTGTGACCGGTACTGATAGATTTCTCTTAATTAGGACTATCATTGGTAAAAAAAATCACATTCCTCCATGGAAGCCTTAAGGAGGAATTGATTGTCAAAATATTATATTAGGGTAGTTACGCAGCTTGACCTTTTTATTTTTTTTCTTCCTAAAAGCTCAAAAGTGCAACTTGTGACTGGTACTGATAGATTGCTCTTAATCAGGTCTATAATTGGTAAAAAAAACACATTCCTCCATGGAAGCCTTTACGAGGAATCGATTGTCAAAATATTATATTAAGGTAGTTTGAGTTACTAAACTTGAGCTATTTATTTTTTTCTTCCAAAAAACTCAAAAGTGCAACTTGTGACCGGTACCGATAGATTGCTCATAATAAGGTCTATCACTGATAAAAAAAAACCAGATTCCACCATGTAGGCGTTTAGGAGGAATTGAATTTTATTAAAGTAGTTACGATACCAGAACTTTTTATTTTTTTTCTTCCAAAAAGTTCAAAAGTGCAACTTGTGACTGGTACTAATAGATTGCTCTTAATTAGGTCTATCATTGGTAAAAAAATCACATTCCTCCATGGAAGCCTTTAGGAGGAATCGATTGTAAAAATATTATATTAGGGTAGTTTGAGTTACTGAACTTGAAATTTTGACAATCAATTCCTCCTAAAGGCTTCCATGGAGGAATGTGTTTTTTTTTACCAATGATAGTTCTAATTAAGAGCAAACTATCAGTACCGGTCACAAGTTGCACTTTTGAGTTTTTTGGAAGAAAAAAAAAATGTTCAGGTATCGTAACTACCCTTATAAAATTAAATTTCCCCTAAACGCCTCCATGGTGGAATCTAGTATTTTTATCAATGATAGACCTAATTATGAGCAATCTATCGGTACCTGTCACAAGTTGCACTTTTGAGCTTTTTGGAAGAAAAAAATAAAAAGTCAAGTTGCGTAACTACCCTAATATAATATTTTGACAATCAATTCCTCCTAAAGGCTTCCATGGAGGAATGTGATTTTTTTACCAATGATAGACCTAATTAAGAGCAATCTATCAGTATCGGTCACAAGTTGCACTTTTGAGCTTTTTGGAAGAAAAAAAATAAAATGTTCAGTTATCGTAATTACCCTTATAAAGTTCAGTTTCCCCTAAACGCCTCCATGGTGGAATCTAGTATTTTTATCAATGATAGACCTAATTATGAGCAATCTATCGGTACCGGTCACAAGTTGCACTTTTGAGTTTTTTGGAAGAAAAAAATAAATAGTTCAAGTTCAGTAACTCAAACTACCTTAATATAATGTTTTGACAATCGATTCCTCGTAAAGGCTTCCATGGAGGAATGTGTTTTTTTACCAATTATAGACCTAATTAAGAGTAATCTATCAGTACCGGTCACAAGTTGCACTTTTGAGCTTTTTGAAAGAAAAAAAATAAAAAGGTCAAGTTGCGTAACTACCCTAATATATACGTAATATTTTGACAATCAATTCCTCCTAAAGGCTTCCACGGAGGAATGTGATTTTTTTACCAATGATAGACCTAATTAAGAGTAATCTATCAGTACCGGTCACAAGTTGCACTTTTGAGCTTTTTGAAAGAAAAAAAATAAAAAGGTCAAGTTGCGTAACTACCCTAATATAATATTTTGACAATCAATTCCTCCTAAAGGCTTCCACGGAGGAATGTGATTTTTTTACCAATGATAGACCTAATTAAGAGCAATCTATCAGTATCGGTCACAAGTTGCACTTTTGAGCTTTTTGGAAGAAAAAAAATAAAATGTTCAGGTATCGTAATTACCCTTATAAAGTTCAGTTTCCCCTAAACGCCTCCATGGTGGAATCTAGTATTTTTATCAATGATAGACCTAATTATGAGCAATCTATCGGTACCGGTCACTAGTTGCACTTTTGAATTTTTTTGGAAGAAAAAAATAAATAGTTCAAGTTCAGTAACTAAAACTACCCTAATATAATTTTTTGACAATCGATTCCTCCTAAAGGCTTCCATGGAGGAATGTGTTTATTTTACCAATGATAGACCTAATCAAGAGCAATCTATCAGTATCGGTCACAAGTTGCACATTTGAGTTTTATGGAAGAAAGAAATATTTTTTGATCGATTGATGCGATAAACATGGGTATGTAGTATGGGAAAATTGTTTGAGCCAAAATCATTTTTTAATGCGTGTAACTCAGAAACGGTAGGATATAGGAAAAAGTGATTTAAGTATAACTTGTAGATAATTTTATGGCCTTTCAACTTTTCCTTGAACGTTTTTCTCTAACTTGTACCGTTTTTGAGATTTAAGCGAAAAATGAAAAAATGGACCCTTTCCCCCCCTCCCCCCACGCCGGGGCTCCTCCTAGTGTCCGGGGGTTTTAGTATGTTTATTACCTAGAGACTCTTGACATGTTTCCGAAGAAACATCTTACGTTACCAACTCTCGCACTCTAGACCCCCTTTGGAGGCACTCATTCAATGGACTACTTATTGTGAAAATGAATTGTTTAAAATAATTTTGGAATTTAATTTAAATAATTTTAATTTGACTAATTATGATCATATACAGTACATAACCGACTTATACACTAAACTTATTAGTATTTTGCAAAGGGGTGCTAAATTAAGCTGTTCAGTAAAGAACCCGTTTAACAAGAAATTTACTGGGTGGAATTTTCATGTAAAAGATAACCATAGTAAGGCTAAACTTTGTAACGGATCGCCCGTATGGTGTATTTGCGCTACGAAAGACCTTTAGAAAGCCTAGATTTCAAAAAGAAGCCTAGATGAATGGCTCGCGATATAAACATTAATTGTGATCGTCTAGATAATTGTTAGGACCCTTGTATACGTTGTTTTATAAGATATAGTAAACCAATAGTTATTTTAAGCTGATATATGGAATTCTTGAACTATGATAATTATTAGGTAAGCATTACATGTTGGATTAAAAAGAAGTCCAAAAACTAAAACCCGACTACTACTAAAAAAGGCAACGTGGCAAACGACCACAGCTATCACCTGAAAACCACTATGAACTTTATACTAAACTGCCATGAAAATAATAATAGCTGTTAACTTTGTATGAATTTTGGAGACGAAAAACACATTCAATCGTGAGTAGTTATTATTTCAGATTTCTTGTTTCTTACTTTTTAGAGCGCGAAATCTCAGTAGTCGGGTTTTAGTTTTTGGACTTCTTTTTATTTTAATTATTTTGGAGTTTTAAACTTAAATCTTCACGTTTGTTTGTTGGAAGATGTAGGTAGGTTCAAGTTTAAACTGTATTATGATTTTGTTAGGTACATATAAAATATGCCAGTAACCCCCCGTGTGATTTCATTACCAAAACCCCCCAAGCAAGCCCCCCCCCCCCCCCTCAACCCCCCGTGTCGATGCTTGCTGTTGGTTTAATTACCAAAACAGATGATTCAGTTTCTTTGTTATAACGCCAAGTTCTAAAAAAAAAGTAAAAATATCTGCTTTTAGAATATTACCTAGTAGGATCTTTTATGTACAGTCAGCAATGGAATAAGGTGCTCCAATCGAATCGATATATTATTGTCCCAAATAAAAATGCAAATATTATGGAAATCAGTTCTCGTAAAGTATGTCATTTTGTATAAAAAAATATTTGTAGAATATCAATTATTTACTTGAAAACAAAAACAGTTTAGAGTAGCGCTGCTAACCTTTCTCCGCTGCCGACTGTACCTATCTATACATACAAACATATACACACATATCACTCCTTTATCCCGCTTTCGCTCTGCCTACCTACGCTATATCTAGGTACGCGTTAAATTAATTTAAATGTGATAATTCGCGGTACATTCAACTTGGATCACATTAAATGAGGTGAAAAATATGACAGTTCGTTCGATACCCAACACGATATAAACAGTTGCAGCTGATGTCGATTTCCAATGTGATGTTTGCTTTTTTCTTTATGAGGGGGGTGAGCCCCCTCAACCCCCTGTGTCGGCGCTGGGAGCTGGTGTCGATTTGCAAACACATTTTTACTTTCCTCTTTCCTGTACTGTGTTGGCAGCTAATTTAAAATATACCATAATATAACGTCATCTTTGTTCAAAATACATTTTTGTCCAGTATTTATGCAAAATGTTTCAATATCTTTGTTAAAAGCATTTATTCAACATCTTGTTCAAACATAATTTATATGCAGTAGCAGTACGTATTGTGACTAAACGCCAATTTTGGTGCACCTACTCAATTGAGTAAGTCAAAAGTCTCAGACAACAGATGTCGCTGTTAGTTTTCCTAAAACGCAAATTGGCTCAATAGCACCACCTTTTTCAAAAATGTTGGAAAATGCGTATTTCCGTGAAAATAAGGCTTTAACCGCGCTAAAAAGCAGCCTATGTCCTATTCTAGACATTATTTCATCTTCGTACAAAGTATCATTTGAATCTATTCAGCCGTTTTAGCGCCGAATCCAAACATACACACATCCACCTTTATAATATTACGAGTAAATAAGGAATTAGGATTAGTAGGATCTCTTATGTACCTACCTTTCTACGCGTTAAATTAATTTAAGTGCGATAATATTAGCTGTACCTTTCTACTTGGATCCCACTAAATATGATGAAAAATATGTCAGATCTGACCCTAAGGAGCAGGTCTTTCATACCATATCTTACACACAGATATTTAGCGTATGTAGTGCTATCAGTTCTTGTCTGCCTTTCGTTTCCATTATCAGATCAGCTCCACGTGTATGTCACATACCGACACTACACCGACACCGATACCGATACCGATGTACCTGCTACTTGTAGAAGGTAGTTGAAAAATTCTGACATAAAGGCTCATTGACGAACGATGTGGCGCAGTGGAAGTGCGCCTGCGTTTGACGCAGAAGGTTCCGGGTTCGATTCTCGGTGGCTCACTCACAAAGTTGGTATTGGGATAAAATATTATGACCACCAGAAAATACTTCGATACCCTAAGCTCTTTTACCAAAAATATATATTTAACACCAAAAACATGAAGTCTAAAATAACAATAGGTCTAGCTGTTTTACTCACGACTGTACTTAAAATTGTATTTAAAGACCAAAAGTAGTAAATGATCACCAAATTTTTGCGAGCAAATTAATGCGCTATTTTTGCCCAGTTTAACCACTATGATTGCCAATAAATGTTGGCGCATTACCAAATAATGTATAATGATGCCATATTAAGTTATGTCTCCGGCTTACTAGCCCCTCCCGCGTCCCGCGACACCGCACCGCAAGCGCCGCGCGCTGGACTAGACTTAGACTGTCTAGAATAGACATTTGGTAGACAAAAACACAAGAAAATCATATTTATTGCAGTGATTAATCAGTTTAGATAGATCAGAGCTTAGTAAACATTTGCAATAGTAAAGGGTCAAACTATGTAGGAGTTCATTTACTACGTTTGTGTAAAAAAATATTTATAAAGCGTAATTTACTTAAATTGGAAAACGAGATGTTAAATTTTTGCATGTCATTTTAAATTAAAATGTGAATAATAGTTTGGTGTTCATTAACCATTTTTGGGCCAGCAATGATTTGTTTCGTGTTATTTGCTTTAATAGGATACCACGATGTATAAACTTTGGATATAACTTCATATTAAATTGCGGTTTAAATTTTGGTGATCATTTACTATTTTTGGGTCAACTATCACTTGTTTGGAGTCATTTGCTTTAATAGGATAGCAAGGTGTACAAACTTTGGTTACAGTTTTAAATTAAAATGCGGTTTTAATTCTGGTGATCATTTACTATTTTTGCCTGTTATATTTCACTAAATCAGGTGATTAGTTAAACATAAGCCGTTGGTATTTATCACTTTGTGAATTTGTTCCCAGTCTGGTTAGCACATTGCGGGCTAAACCATCTGATTGTCCGTAAGTAAGATGGTTCCGTGTTTTGGATGGCACGTTAAGCCGTAGGTCCCGGTTGCTGTCTATGATCACTTTAGCCGGGGTTCGTTATACAACCTTGTCAGAAGCCTGCTATCTGCAGAAGGCGGTTGAAAAATTCTGACATTAGAGTTCATCGGGTCGTTGGACGACTCGGTGTCCCACACGAAAAAAGAATTTGAGTCGTTAGACGACTCGGTGTCCTCACGAAAAGACAGAAAGAGAAAAACCGATTTACCAATTTCATACCAAAGTGACATTGCGTAAATGCAAGAAAGTTTGAAAATTTCACCTACATTATATATATTTTTGAAATGTGCTATTTAAGCCCTTTTGTTTGATACCCAACACGATACCACTAGAAGTAAAAAAAAAATGTTAGTATCTTTATGCACGCTAGAGGGCGCCATGTTCACTTTATCGTGACATGACATAGCCTATAACCATTGGACTGTTCAGACGCTTCTATTGACACCTCATTTGTCAAATTCTGACAAGTAGGTTCGGAGCTAGGAGGGAACAAAGGAATTATTGCCACATACATACATACTTACATACATACCGGTCAAAATCATAACCCTCCTTTTTGCTTTGCTGTAGTCAGGTAAAAACAATAAGGACGGAAATGCGAGACGATTCGAGCCCCACTTCCACACTCAATCGAATGGATCCCCGGCCTGGTAGCATCCAATATTTGATAAACTGCCTCCCCGTGGATATCCTTACATTTACACAATCATGAATTATGCAACAAACATCCACAAGGAAAGAGTCAATCATCAAAACTGAACGCTGCTAATCAGATCCCCTTAAAATTTGGATTTGGATTTGGAGATAATTCTCTTGCTAAAAGATGTGCCATACACCGACACTGTAGCACTGTTGCTGTTACAGCACTACGGAAATGAACAAGAGTTTGAACAGATTCAGACGTTCTTTAAGAACAAATATTAGATTTTGTTTTAGTATAACCAGTCTTCGTGACCAGCCAGAAGACACCAATGTGTCAGATGTATTATTATCAGTTGAATAATATAATTCCAACTGGAATCATTCAGTAGTAGTTTGTTGTTATTTTGACCTTTCAGGCCATTATTTAATATAAAGACTGTACTGAACCCACCCATACATTTTTATGATTCCATACGGAAGGTTTGGGTATGCATTTAGCATATTAGTCACTTTAAAATGAGATCATTCCACAAGTCAACAGTCGGTTGAGACGCTAATGCTAATTCCATAATATGTGGTATTGTAAGATCAGTCAGGGGTACTCATCTCAGCCTTTGATCGAGGACTGTGATGTGGTATACGGGTATGCGACCCCGGCTTCCCGAGCAAGCAGTTCCCTCCTGCTTAACAAATAAAAAGTCTGTTTCGGCGAGAATGGCAACCCAATGCAGATATGCACAAGGGCTTGGCGGACTCGGCGATTCAGCAAGGCAATGTGGATGGCCTAGGGCGACGGTAGAGGGCGCGGGTAGTTACTGTCGGCCAGACACTGCGTCTGATCTCTCCTTCAGTTGTAGCGGTTTTCCGTTCCACTGAATCAAAGAGGGTGAGGACTAAGTGCGTGCGCCTGCGTTTGCGTGAACGTCTGCGCACCGAAATATATCCTGCGCAACTGACCGCTTCCGAATAATGGACTCCGATGATGCAAAGTCCTGTGGCGATGGGTTGAGGTAGAAAGGTCTGGCGTGGTGCAAGCTGGGCTTTGTCTGATTCCTGCACATAGGCGGTTTTAGGGGCATGAGTACATGCCGTGGTCGCTTTTGCATTGCAAATCGGGACGACAATGCGAATTCAGCAGCACCTGGGATGACAAAGCAGCCCTTTTAAGGGAGGCACTGCTTTCCTCGCCCAGCCGAGGAGGGGGCTAGAAAAGGTGCCCTAAAAAAGTGCTCGTCCCTACCCGGAAGGTGGTAGTAACCACGGCTGCCACCGCATCACTTAACTCGTGGTCGACGAAACAGAAAAAATAAAAACAGCATGAAACCATCTGTCATGACATTTAGCGCGTGGAACGTGAGAACTCTCATTGATCGAGATGGCAACTCCTGTCCTGAACGCAAAACCGCCATCGTAGCTCGAGAACTTCATCGCTATAACGTGGATGTGGCTGCGCTCAGCGAAACACACCTATCTGATTAAGGAGAACTGGTGGGAGATGGAGGTTGTTACATTTTCTTCTGGAAGGGTACCTCTACGTCCGAGCCTCGACGTTCAGGGGTAGGATTTGCCATCAAAAATCAGTAAAGCGACTTCAAGAGTGTCCTGTGCACATCTCGGACCGCGTTACCACACTGCGCCTTCACCTGGATACAGACAATTACCTTAATGTCATCAGTGTCTATGCTCCAACGTTAGACAAGTCTGATGACATTAAGGACAAATGTTACGAGGAGTTAACTCAATGCCTTGATAGCATAAACGCCAGAGAGCAGATCTTGTTGCTAGGCGATTTCAATGCCAGGGTTGGACGGGACTACGAGGCTTGGCCTGGAGTTCTGGGACGACATGGAGTTGGCAACATGAACAGCAATGGTCGGTTGCTGCTCGGTCTTTGTGCTCAGTACGATCTAGCGATATCGAACACTTTGTTCAGACTTGCCGCTAAGCACAAGACAACGTGGATGCACCCGCGTTCCAAACACTGGCATTTGATCGACTTTGCTATTATTCGGCAACGAGACATCGGTCAAGTTCAAGTCACCCGCGTCATGCGTGGTGCTCACTGTTGGACTGACCATCGACTAATTGTCACTAAGCTACGACTCCGCCTTCGTCGACCTCGCAGATCCACAGTGAAGAAGCCTGCGTTTTTGAACGTAGATAGGCTGAAAGATCGCGAGGTTAGGGTGAAATATGCTGAAGCCTTATCTGAAAAGCAGTCGCCAATAACTGAGACCGGTGACGTCAGTGCTGCTTGGGGAGCTTTGTCATGTCATCTCATAGAAGCCGCTTCTGCTACTTTGGGTAAGAAAGACCGACGTAGTGAAGACTGGTTCGATGACAATAGCGAGGCTCTTAAAGCAGCATTCGACAAACATCGACAGCTCCTGCGACAGCATAATCGAAGAGGTGGAAGTGTTGCGGTGGTCATAGAGAGTGACCAAGAATTACGCAGGCTGTCTCAACAAATAAAAGACAAGTGGTGGCAGGACAAGGCTTGTCAAATGCAGTGGCTCGCCGATACAAACCAGCTAGGTGAGTTTTACTGTGAAGTGCGTAAGCTGATTGGTGCTTCCTACCATACAAAAGTACCTTTAAGGTCTTTAGACGGTATGCACCTCCTGACCAGCAAGGAGGATGTACTTAAACGTTGGGCTGAGCATTTTCACAACTTGCTCAACGTAGATTGATCAGCTGATCTGCATCATATCAGTTTATTGCCGCAACTCCCGTTAGCCACGGAGCTGGACGAGCCCCTGTCATGTGACGAGGTTGTTTCTGCCATCAGACAGCAGCATAATAACCGGGCGGTTGGCATTGACCTTATACCGGGTGAATTACTTAAATATGGTGGTACGGAGTTGCACACGTCGGTATAGAAACTTTTCGTTCGAATGTGGGAGGAGGAGAGGGTCCCTGAGGACTTCAAAGTGTCTCGTATTTGTGCCCTCTACAAAAAAAAGGGTGACCGTTCTGACTGTAACTCTTATCGCGGTATTTCATTGCTGTCATTCCAGGGAAAAGTCTTTGCCAGAGTTTTACTGAACCGCCTCAAAGATTTGTCGGAAAAAAGTCTGCCCGAAACCCAGTTCGGCTTCCGACCTGACCGAGGTACATGTGAAGCTATTTTCTCGGTGCGTCAATTACAAGAAAAAAGTAGAGAACAAGGTCGCCAGTTGTACCTCTGCTTTGTTGATTTAGAGAAAGCATTCGACAGTGTACCTCGCGAAGCTCTCTGGATGGTGCTAGGAAAGTAAGGGTGCACAGAAAAGTATGTGCGACTCCTAAGACTCCTGCATGACGACATGCAGTGCTGCGTCTCCGTAGACGGTGAACAGTCTGATTTCTTCCCCGTCACCTGTGGGGTGAAACAAGGGTGTGTTCTAGCGCCCACACTGTTCGCCTTATACTTTGCAGTTGTAGTCAAAGAAGTCCTGAATACTGTTTCCCAAGGAGTCCGCATCCGTTTCCGCACAGATGGCAGTGTTTTTAACCTGGCTAGACTTAAGGCGCGCACTAAAGTCTCGTATGCATTGATTACTGAGATCATGTATGCTGATGACTTGTGCTTTCTTGCAGAATCCCCAGACGGCCTGCAACAGCTAATGTCCGTTTTTCACCAAACCTGAAGATCAGTGTCAAAAAGACGGAAGTGATGTCCTTAGACTCGCATGGTCGCTAGACACTGGCGATTATGCTTGGTGAGGATATGCGGAAACAGGTTGATAAGTTTCGTTATCTGAGGAACACTATAACATCTAAGTGTAACCTTGATGATTCAAGATTCAAGATTCAATCGTTTATTTCCAAGTAGATTCACAATGAATGCTTTTAGAATGTCATAGAGTTAAATTACAATACGGTTACTGAATAAGTGAATTAGTCATAGTAACAATAACAATTTTATGTTCCTAATAGAATCGCGGCACGATTGGATAAAAAAAAAAAAAAGGCACTGCCTCGGGGTTGGTCAGGCTGACCACACAGCATGTAACTTACGTCACCACCATCAATTTATGGAATCAATTAAATTAAAAGCAATATTAAAAAAAAAAAAAAAAAATTCAGATGCTGAGATCAACAGCAGAATCAGTGCTGCAGCTGCAGCATTTGGGAAGTTGTGTTCCAAGGTTTTCTGCTCGCACGACCTTAAGCTAGCCACAAAAATCTCTGTATATATGGCGATTGTGCTGCCAAACCTTCTATACTCCTCCGAGACTTGGTGTGTGTATCGTCACCACATACGCACTCTGGATCGCTTCCACCTAAAATGCCTTCATGAAGAACAGATGGTCCGACCGAGTGCGCAATACCGAAGTTCTGAGACGAGCCAATGTTGGTGGCATTGAGGCCTATCTAATGCGTCGTCAGCTTCTGTGGTGCGGTCATGTATCCCGGATGCCGGAGGAGAGAGTGACGAAGCGCATATTTTATTCTGAGCTAGAGGAGGGCAAGCGAAAGCATGGCGGACAACTCCTCAGATATAAAGATGTTGTCGAACAACTCCTCAGATATAAAGATGTTCGACAACATCTTTATATCTGAGGAGTTGTCCGACACATGAAAAGATGCAACATTGAGCCCACTCAATGGGAGGGTCTGGTAGCACAGCGCCCCGAATGGCGCGGGATGGTTAAGAGGCAAGTCCGCTAGTTTGAGGAGCATCGTAAAGCAGACCTCGACGCTAAGCGCGATGAGCTGAAGGCCCGTCCATCCGTCGCCATTAACTATAATTACGTAAATGGCAAATTCACGTGTCCACTTTGTGCACGGGAGTTTACTGCCAAAATTGGCTACATTAGCCATCTCCGGGCGCATCAGCGCCGATCTGATTAGGAGTCAAAGTGGTCGCCATGGCCGAAATCGGTCGGAGAGATCGTCATTGTAAGATATAGGTGTGACTAGTGCGGATATCAAACTCATAATTACCTCCTTTGGTCATATAAACGATCATAAGAACATGATGAACATAACAGCAATATTGAACACAATAGGTAAGTATAATATCAGGAGCGTTGGATAGCAGTTGTCATATATCATTCAACGACAACAAGTAATTGGTATGGTGTTAACACACGGGTAGTCTCAGGCAAGCCATGAGAGATTTTATAAAACAATAAAATAATTTAAGATGCATAGTAACATCTGAAACCTGTTCTTAGACAGGAAATAAAGGATCGGAGATTTTCTTATCTACCAGCCATATTTTTAGTATGATGAAAGCACCTAACTATAAAATAGTAAGCACAAGTAGGTGATAAATATAGTAGATTTTTAATCCACTGATGAACAGAGCCACTTTCAGCCTTGTGAACATATTTCGCTTACAAAGCAAGACAATAAGCCAGTATTAGTTGTAAATATTATTACTGAGCAAAGCCCACGTAAGTGAAAGACATAAAGAGTATTTTCTCCTCAGTCGCTTTAGCAACAAAGTTTTAGTTTGATAGTTGTCCCAACAGGAACAAAACAAAGCTGTTGGTATATGTCAGAACAGTGCAGGCACAGACCCGATATATTCTGGTAGAATAGAAGAGGTTAGGATAAGATCAGATTTAGGGTTTGCCTACCTATACCTATATTGAAACATCAGCAATCGCTTAGGCAGATTAATAAAAAAGGATTTTGAAAGATTGAGGAATTATGGTTGTTGGTTGCAGAATTAAGAAATGATAAGGTTTGCATGAAGAACTCAAGCGGAACCGACAACAAAATAAAAGACAAAATTCAACAAGAAAAAACCTAGGTTAAGAAAAAGAAGCTTTACATTTCCAAATCTTTTCAATTTCTATAGAAGTCTCTAAAAAACCTAGATCTAGATATTAAGTCTTAAACTGTTCTCTTGCCTAAAAATTTATGATTCATTAGCTACAATTGACAAAATTTAGAATAGCAAAATTTTGTACTTATTTGGCGAGTCCTAGGAAAAAGTGTCTCTCGACAAAACCATCCAAAACAAACAGCTTCCACCCACACTTGATAGACTGGCAGCATCAGCACCCCACGGCGGCACAGCTGTTTTACTTTGACAACAAGACACCAGCTCCAGATACACTAAACTTCACTGGTATCACCCGCGGATCAATCAGCTGATACGGCGCGAACAGCTGATTCCGGACGACGCGCTTTCAGACTTACACTCGTTCACTGATTCGTTTCAAAACATTCTCACTTTACCCAGCGAGTTGTCTCAGTAAAATTAAACTTGCCTCCGTCGGCCGTGCGACCGGCTTATATAGTCCTCAAAGTGAACAATCTCGAAACATTTTCTCGAAAATTCTTTTTCTAGAGTCCCGGCAGCTTTCCTTTAGCTACGCACACAGAGGCACTTTTACTTCTAGAATTTTCTAAATAATTCTCCTACTCGATACTAGGCGTCGCCACTTTATAGAATTTTCATTCATAAATACACACTTACATACACACACATGCACACATGCATACACCCACAAATCTCACTCGTCAAACAATCGACCCAAATATGACTCCTAGCGCCATCTCTCGCCCAATTGCCGAACCAACCCTGTTCCCATCAAAGATTAGAGTTGAATCACACCACTGCAGTGCACTGGTGCCATCTTTGGTAATACTCTGGAACCCAATTGTCTTAATCCCATATGTTCCTTAATTTACGTTCATAGTATTCAGGTGTCGCTATATTTAGATTACAAGGGCCCGGATATCGTTTGCTACATTTTATGTTTCAGCAGTGGCATCTGGTTGGTAGACCAATTTCTGGATACTACTATGAGCAGATGAGAATAACGCGTAAAGAATTTAAAACTAGTTTAAAATATGTTCAAAATATTTAAATTATTAGTATTTACGGGATTATCACCACGATTATGTTTATTTTTACCTCGATATTTTGAAGCGGTTGCACGCTCCATGGTCACGAGTAGACTGTTTTGGCGAATGTTGTCATCTTGCTAAGGGCAAACATATCTGTCTACCCTCTTTCTGATTCGTCGACTGCGAACCGTTCGGTTACTCGTACCACTACTATTGTCACTCACTAATTTCTCACGACACACTATGCTTACAGCATCCACCCGCGAATTTGAAACCGAGCCTTTTTTCCGGTTGTATGCGTTTAATACTGGATTCCACGCACTTGATAGTTTGAAACCATCTTCACGATTGAAGTTTTTGTACTTTGTGATTTCGATGGCTTCACGCACCAAACGCGGTATACCGTGACGTTCCGTCGATAGCACTTGTGGGTTGTGTAATTCTATCCAGTGATTAGTATCCGCTTAGTTAAGGTGTTCCGCTATGGCTGATTTCTGGGCACCATTGTTTTTTACAACTCTGATATGTTCCTTTATGCGGTCGACTATGGTTCGTTTGGTCTGACCAATGTATGAGCTACCACAGCTGCAATTCACTTTGTAGACGCCTGGAGTTTGAAGAGGAAGCTTATCTTTAGGCGACCGCAGTAACTTTCCAATTTTGTTTAAGGGAGGAGTCTTCTGTGAAACTTGCCTTCCTGGATGTATTGGTTGAGGTCAAAGAAGATGGAACTTTGGGCCATTCAGTCTACAGAAAGCCAACGCATACGGACAAGTATTTACATTCCACGTCTCACCATCATCCACGACATCTAGACTCAGTTGTTAGATCTTTGGTGGATAGGGCTCACGATCTGTGTGATGCAAACCATCTGTCTAAGGAGCTAAATCACGTCAAGGAAGTCTTACGCCGCAATGGTTACAGTGTAAAAGCCTGTGATAAAAAAATGAGAAAAAGAAAGAGGACGACAGAAGAAGCGCAACGACAGCCAGCGTTTTTGCCTTATGTGAATGGGGTAACGAATAAAATAGGCAGATTACTAGGAAAGTTTTCCATTAAAACTGTTTTTACTCCCTTAAACAAAATTGGAAAGTTACTGCGGTCGCCTAAAGATAAGCTTCCTCTTCAAACTCCAGGCGTCTACAAAGTGAATTGCAGCTGTGGTAGCTCATACATTGGTCAGACCAAACGAACCATAGTCGACCGAATAAAGGAACATATCAGAGCTGTAAAAAACAATGATGCCCAGAAATCAGCCATAGCGGAACACCTTAACCAAGCGGATACGAATCACTGGATAGAATTACACAACCCACAAGTGCTATCGACGGAACGTCACGGTATACCGCGTTTGGTGCGTGAAGCCATCGAAATCACAAAGTACAAAAACTTCAATCGTGAAGATGGTTTCAAACTATCAAGTGCGTGGAATCCAGTATTAAACGCATACAACCGGAAAAAAGGCTCGGATTCAAATTTGCGGGTGGATGCTGTAAGCATAGTGTGTCGTGAGAAATTAGTGAGTGACAATAGTAGTGGTACGAGTAACCGAACGGTTCGCAGTCGCCGAATCAGAAAGAGGGTAGACAGATATGTTTGCCCTTAGCAAGATGACAACATTCGCCAAAACAGTCTACTCGTGACCATGGAGCGTGCAACCGCTTCGAAATATCGAGGTAAAAATAAACATGATCGTGGTGATAATCCCGTAAATACTAATAATTTAAATGTTGTGAACAACCGCGAAAATCTCAAAGTATACATGTTCAAAATAATCAGGAAAAATTAAGTTGAATGTTTTTTTGTATTTAAGGTGTAGTTTAGGTTGTACTTTAGTTAAGGATTTTTTAGAAAGAAAGAACCGCATGACTTCTTCGGTGGTTTATTTGCGACTGATTTGAGATCGAGACCGACAGATAGAACATACCGGCCCCCAAAGGGCATATGTGACCTTTTAAAGCTACTAACAATAATAATATTGAACATAGGAAAAATATTCACAATTAAATTTTTAGAAAACAATAATTTTATAGTTATTATAGTTACATGTATCCAAGTGTTAATTAAACAAAGTTACATTCAGTATGCAATTAATCATATAAAACAGGTAAGGGACAAAATTTATTCATTGTTCTTTGAGTAACAGTATCTCCAATTTTAACACCGTATATCCGTGTCACGCCATCTGCACCAGGTACTTTATTCATTATACGACCCATGGCCCATTTTGCAGGTGGAAGGTTGTCATTCTTGATAAGTACAATTTGTCCAATTTCAAATTCCTTTGCTTTTTTGAGCCATTTAGGTCTTTGTTGTATACGTAATTGTATCAAATATTCATGTTGCCATTGATGCCAAAAATCAGATAATAGTTTTTGAACATATTGCCAGCGAGATAAGTGATTAACTGGAAGATGTTTCAAATCAGGGTGTGGAACAGTAACAGGAGCTTCTCCCATAAGGAAATGTCCAGGTGTTAGTGGAATAGTATTTTCTGTGTCAGATTCGTCTATGGGCCACAGAGGTCTAGAGTTTAGACATGCCTCGATTTGACACATCAATGTACTAAATTCCTCGTATGTCAGGTTGCGGGTAAGTATTCTCTTTAAATGATGTTTCATAGACTTTACGCCAGCTTCCCAAAGGCCACCGACGTGTGGGCTGTACGCAGGAATGAAGTGCCATTGTGTACCTTCTAAAGCCAAAGTCTCTGCAATGTGACCTTCAAAATCTATTTTTGCTTGCTGTAAAGTGGTAGCCAGTTCTTTATTAGTTCCAACAAAGTTTCTGCCTTGGTCACTGTATAAATGAGCGCATATTCCACGTCTGGATACGAATCTCCTAAAGGCTCCAAGAAAACTTTCAGAGGTTAGATCTCCAACGATTTCAATGTGGATCGCTTTTGTAACCATGCATACAAAGATGCAGATATATGCCTTGGTTGTCTTCACTCCTCGTCCTTTTGAAGCGAGCACTTGATAAGGACCAGCCAGATCGAAATTCAAAATTTCAAAATCAAAATTTCAATCGTTTATTTCCAAGTAGATTCACAACGAATAATTTCAGAAAGTCATAAATTTACAATACAATACTGTCACTAAAAAATAAATTAGTCATTGTAAAAAAGAGAAAATTGTCAGACACAATCTTCTCTTTTTTATAACAATTTTATGTTCCTAGTAGAAACGCGGCACGAGTGGGTTAAAAAAGGCACTACCTCGGGGCCGGCCAGGCTGACCACACAGCATGTAACTTACGCCACCACCGTCAATGTACGAAGTCAACCAATTAAAGTAAATAGTAAAAAAAAAAAAATACATGTGACATGTAAATCAGCCGGACCCCCTGAACAGGAAAACCACCCAAAAACCTGCTCAAAAGTGCTCCTATTCTCAATTAACAATTTGTACCATAGGACCTAAGCTAACCTAGCTAAGTTCTAAAATATATTAATAGCCCAAAAGACGGCTACGCTTAAATAAAATAAAAGTACTACAGTAGATAATTCTATCTGTTTCGTCTTATAAAGTCTTCCTTATTACGAGTATTTATGTCAATTTTAAATTCCATGCACGTCCCGATTTGGTATTAAAAATGACTGCATGTTTCTTGTGCTGCGCTGGAATCTCAGAGGACCATGCCTCTTTGTCATTAACGTAATCATCTAACTTATGTTTTCTTAATAATAGAATTAAATTTACTCTCAGACAAACTTAATATATCTTCCGGTATTTTGTTATAGTATCGTATACTTAAACCTTAAAATGAAGTCCTAACTTTAGCTAGTCTATGCTTAGGTTGATCTAGTTTATTTTTACTTCTTATATTACGATTATGTCTTTAATGATTTCTTGTGAAAGTATGAATATTCTTTCTTACATACATGATATTTTCATAAATATATTGACATGGCACAGTCATAATATTAATTTCCTTAAACAGTTCTCTCAGAGAATCACGACTGCCAAGTTTATAAATTACTCTAATGGCCCTTTTCTGAAGAATGAATATTGTTTCAATATCAGCTGCGCGGCCCCACAGCAAAATTTTATAGGACATAATGCTGTGAAAATAACTGAAGTAAACAAGTCGTGCAGTTGCAATATTTGTAATTTCTCTAATTTTACGTACTACATTTCTCTAATTTTAGGCAGCTGAGCTTAATCTTCCCGATAAAGATGTAATATGAGGACCCCATTGAAGCTTTGAATCAAGAGAAATCCCTAAGAAAACTGTGCTGGCAGTAAATTCTAATTTTTCGTTATTAAGCGTGACATAATTATTCAAGGAATGTACTACATTTGGCAAAGTGAATAATACACCGATGCTCCCTACGTACAACGACGTAACTGAAAATGGCAAATTTTACAAGAGAGCGTATTAAACTTTCAAATCAGTGTATTTCGAGTTTTACTATACATACGAATTTAAAACTTTGAACATAGATTTTATTTATGTCTAGGAATAAGAATAACAAAATAAAACACAGATAAAATATTTTTTTCTATATGAAAAGTCACATACAAAATTTTACTGCGGAAAAGTTGAGGTTTAGAAAACATAAGTGGTACTTATGGTCTTATACATTGGAGTATTATGTCAACTAAAGGTTGCAACTGCCATTTAGAGATTTTTAAATGGGTGTTATTGCGCACATACGTGATTTATTTTCATTTGATTTTTATTTTGCAAGATATATTTTATGAGTAATGAGGTAAGGATAAATTAAATGAAATAGGTACTTGAGAATAGTTTTTATTAGTAGAAAATCAACAGTTTGGCAGAAATTGACTACAAATATTTTGTAACCTATCTTATTAGTAACTTTTTAAGAGATTAGTTTTATTATTAATGTACTTAACAGTCCTTAACTTAAATATCAACTTAAACATCAACTTTTAACGCTTTACGCTTTTCATAATAAACAACAAAAAGGAATCTATAAAAACATGCCAGCATAAAAATGGCAATAAATAAACCAAAAACATACCTCCAAAAAATAAAACAAATTCAACGTAACAGGAACTAAATTCCTTTTATGAAACTGTGATACAAAAAAATTGAAAACAGTATATAAGTTTTACAAAAGAAAAATATTTTTCATAGACTTTATAATACTTAACATTCTACAACGAAAAACTACATCTAAAAGATTAAATTTATCAGTCAATACCTATTTAGTAGGTTTATAAGATTCTAAAATAAAAAACAGTAAAAATAGCTTCTGCGAAATCATAATCTTAATCTTCTTCGTCGGAACTTGAAGCAGTTACATTACCAGATGCAAGGGTATTGTAAAACCCATGATACTGTCTAGGAACAACGTTATGCTCACAAAGATACTTGAGATCTACCAATTTCGCATCAGGTATAGGTATAGGTCCAGTATAAGCAGTATTCAACTCATCCTGTTGATTTTGACGTCTCCTGTTTTGAGTTCTTCTTACAAATAAACGGTTGTAGATGTCATCAAATTTAAGTTTATATTGAAGAATATCAGGCTTTGTACATGAAACGTGAATTTCTCTGATTTTAGACCACATAATTTTTTGGTTCTTCTCATTTTTAGTCCAGTTTTTACCTGAAAGTAACTTTTAAAAATCAAGTATATCCTCTGTCGCAACTTCTTTAACAATGTAAGGTTCTCCATTCTCTTTGGCCCATCTGACTAATGCAAACCATTGATCTGGCGTAAAGATTTCCTTATTTTTAGCACATCGCTCTATTAAAGCATGAACACTATCGTTTTCATTTTGCGTGTGTCCTCTCTCAAGAAATCGGTGTGTAATATTCACCTTCAACTCTTTGGCAGCAATTAGATACATCATGAAAACAATTCTGTTTCTATTTTGCCCACTGCAATTGTCAGAATATACATTTATATTTATTATTCCTTTAGCAGACTGATCTTTGATAAAATCATAAACGCAACTGGCAACTTCATTCGCACCTCGTTTTGCAGTTCCTTCATGCCACATGTAACATTTCCCAAGCTTTTTGCCCATATCAAATATAGTAAAGTTGAAAACATTTAATTTTCTTTTATAGTATAATATACTTGTTTCAGCATGCGGAGATGACAGCACTTTTTGAAAGTCAAATGCTGCGGTTACTGTTGTATCAGGCGAATTAATGGCTGTCAGTTTATCTTTATCTTTAAGGGTTCTTGCCCGATTCTTATTATCAATGTGTTCGTTATATTGGTCAAAAACATCTTGGGTTACAGGCTTT
The DNA here is from genome assembly GCA_029255805.1 of Keiferia lycopersicella. Taxonomy (NCBI): domain Eukaryota; kingdom Metazoa; phylum Arthropoda; class Insecta; order Lepidoptera; family Gelechiidae; genus Keiferia; species Keiferia lycopersicella. The sequence continues at coordinate 5,445,013 of JARACZ010000028.1, forward strand.
GGCAAATTTTTGTAGGCAATGCACTCGTCACATTGATCTTTCTTAGGGCGATGGAATTCTATATTGAAGTTTTCATTGACAATGTCAGTGTATTGCCTCAAAGTGACCTTGTTGGAGTAAGTTTCTGGTGCCCACTCCTTGTAGAGTTTAAACAGCTTGTTCATATTCAATTCTCCATCTAAATATAATTTATTTGAATCTTTTCGTGTGTAGTGAGATTCTACAGGAGACAAAGATTTGACTTGATCACATACGCTCTTCTTTATTTCGTCATTCTTCACTATGGGATGTTTGCCATGGTGGCCCCTCTCATCACGTGCTGCCAGTAGTCCATCACCTTCATCAATTTTTTTTAAAGCTGTTCGGACAACGCCTTCACCGATACCAAAGGTGTTTAAAAACATTTTTTTACATACCGTCACTCGTTCATCTTTAGCGTTGTCGACGGTATTCGGTAAAAAGTATTTGATCGAAAACATTCTTTTTGATGGACCCTCTGTTGTGATGCGTCTTTTACCATTTTTTTCGCACCAACGGCTTATCAAATCCCATTGGCGTACTCGATCCCCTAAAGACCAATATTTTTTGAATATCTGTTCTCTGACGTCTTTACCTATTTTATCCTTGCATTTCAAACGGCACTGGTTATCGCAAGAAGGTAACAAGGTTTTTTCGGGTCGAGTTTTTCCATTCCTACTGACATAGCTTAATCTCTTATTTTTCAAATCCTTTCTCTTAGTGTCTATCCATTCAGACTTGTTAACTTTGCGAATTTTTCCTAGTTTTGTGTTTTTTCTTACCTTCCTCTCCCTTTTTATTGGTTTTTCTTTTGTTTTATCCAAATCTGTTGCGTCTGAGGTCTCACTGTCACATGCAGGGGCATAGGTGTCATCATTGGCTGGTAAATCGGCGGAAATAGATGAGTTAGGAGTGGCAATGTGGAATAAACTTAAATTTTGTGATTCAATATTTCGCATTATGGTAGATATAGAAGGGGATGCTATAGGTGTACTAGTATCCATTGGTTGCTCGTTAGTAATATCAATCTCTTCTATTACAATATTATTTTCTGGGTCGTGTGAAGTTCTAATAATCACCTCTTGTGCAATAGTAGAGGGAGAAAGAGGTAATTCTTCAAAATTATCTGATTCAGTGTTATTGGTGATTATATTTTTGTTGGTTGTGTCCAAATTAGAAGGTGAAGTGGATAAGGCTACAGCAGTTGAGTGAAATTGCGGCGAAAGTACAGCACCATTGCGAAAAGCAGGCTGGGAGATAAGCGTCTTCTCGATAGTCAAAGCTTGGTTAGTTGTGGTTGGAGCAATAGGTAAATTGACTGCAGTTTCGTTCCTTTTTTTTTCTGGTGTGGCATTCAAACATGCGGCTGGAGCAATGGCGAGTAAAACAGCTGATTGAGATTGTGATGGCGTTTCTTGCAATGTTGGCTGTGATTGTGATGATTCTAATATTTCCATTATACCTGGATCCGAAAGAATAGCACCATTTTGCATATCCGGTTTGAATAAAGGCGTCTTTTTGTGAGCTGCATCTGTCTCTAATTGATGAATTTGAGCTGCAGTTTCAATCACAATATCTTTATCCGCTATTTGTTGGCCGTAACTTGAAACTTGAATATCTGAAGCTGAAAAATAAAACACAACTGTTGATGTAAAATACCGTAAATGGCAGTTACTTATAAAATTATAATATCATTTCTGAAGTACAATTTCGTAAGTGGAAGTTACTAACACAACATACTATTAAGTTCCGATGTAAAAATACGTACCTACCACTTCGTGATATTACCTTTATAATTTTTCCAAGTAAAATAACGTAACTACCAGATCAGGTTGATTACGTGAAGGTACGTAAATTTTGATTAATTCTGCCAAAACCAGTTAACTAAATAGCTTTTTACACAAAATACACGTGTTAGTAACTAACACCTACCAGATAATGTAAAATAAAAGTCTAATTTCACTGACCTGGTAAGATTTCGATAGATTTGCTTGTCTCTTTTGCCTTTTTAGGTGGTTTTTAGCCTTGTACGTTTGTAAGTTACGATACTTCTTCGTTTTTGATCTTCTAGGCATGTTTTCGAAACCTAATTTCACTTTTAGTCGCAACAAAACACAACGTGACCGTTTGGCAAACGGGCGCAAGCGCATCTGCCGCAATTGGCTCGCAAGTGCCAGATACGGGGGAGGGCGCGCGGGGGGGAGTTAAGTTTCCAGCGTAGAATTACGTTACTACCACTGCCAGCCTTGTACGCTGGAAATGATGTATTTAAAGAGTTTGTAGTGTGTTGATTTAAAGTAGAAATAAACCATTTTTGACCTAACTGTTTATACTAAAATGGTAGCCTATGATGAACTGAAGGCAACGCAAAGAAAAAAGGCAAATCCCGTAAGTACCACATGCGGGATTGTACGTAGGGAGGATCGACACATTTAGTTTTTTTTGCATTTAGAACTAAGTTATTTGCAGTAAACCAACTATGAATTTGTCCAAGAGTGTGATTTACTTCGTCATAATTATGTGGTCGTCTATCAACCTTAAATATAAGGGATGTATCATCAGCAAATAATAGAATTCTGGACCAATTCTCTACCATGTAAGGCAAATCGTTAATATTAATTAAAAATAAAAATGGTTCTAATATAGAGCCTTGCGGCACACCAATTTTAACACGAGATCCCTGTGATTTGGTGCCGTTTACTTGGACCTTTTGCGTTCTATTATCTAAATACGAATTCAGAAATTTCAGAGCTACGTTTCGAATACCGTAATGTTCTAATTTTACCAATAAAGTTTCATGATCTACGCAATCAAATGCCTTGGAAAGATCACAAAAAATACCAATGGCGTCCTTTGATTCTTCCCAAGCATTAAATACATGTTTGAAAAGAGCAACACCAGCATCTGTGGTACTACGTCCCTTTGTAAAACCGAATTGCTGGTTGTGTAACAAGTTGTTGCTATTAAAATGGGACAGCATTTGATTGAGTATGATCTTTTCAAAGACTTTGCTGAGTACGGACAGAATAGATACAGGCCTATAGTTACTGGGGTCTTGTTTGTCGCCAACTTTAAACAGCGGAACTACCTTGCTATCTTTCATTAAATCAGGAAAGATGCCATGATCAATACATTCATTGAAGATATCTGCCAAGTATGGTGCTAATATATCGATAATTGATTTACAAACTTTAACTGACATTCCCCATAAGTCTTTGGTGCTCTTAACTTTAATCTCATTAAAAGTTTTTAAAATATACTGGGGAGTCACAGGACTAAAATTAAATTCTGAATTGCAAGCCTCTATATTTTGTTTAAGAAAAGAAGATGAGATTGAAGGTGAAGAGTTTAATGACTCGGTTGTTTTAAGCGGTATATTTGTGAAGAATGATTCAAATTCCTGCGCTACGTCGGAATTTGCGCTAATCATTCCATGTTCGGTATTAAGTGAAAAGTTATTTTCGCGTGGCTTAGTTTTACCTGTTTCGCGATTAATAACTTTCCAGACAGCTTTTATTTTATTGTCTGAAGACTTTATCTTATTTGTTTTAAAATTGAAATTGGCTTTAGCAATTAGACAAGCGGTTTTAAAGATTTTAGAATATTTTTTTACCAGCTCATTAAAACTTTCATCATTTGTAATGTTTCTAAGCTCATAAAGTTCAAAAAGCTTATCCCTGCTAATCCTAAGACCCTTGGTAGCCCAATCACTAAACTTAAAATTCGTACAAATTTCTTTTGTATCTATTTTAAAAATTAATTCAAATTCTTCGCTCACTAAATTAAAGAAGTCTTGGCATACACAATTTGGATTTTCAAAGTTATAATTATTGACTGCCAGTTTCCCCATTAAAACGTTTCGGTATTTTTCCAACCTATTACCGGTGATGCGCCTAGTTTCTATCTTAATCTGAATACACTGAATACATTATCAATACATTTGGCAGAAGTAGGCGTCACACGAGTAGGTTCAAAAAATACATTAGACAAATTGAATGATTTGAAAAGTCCTTAAAATTTATCACTGAGTGCATTTTTTTCTAGAATGTCTACATTAAAGTCTCCAGAAACAATAACATGTTTATTTGTTTTTGTGACTAATTTTAGTACATCTTCTAGTACTTCTAGTAGTGTGGCAAAATTTTTAGCTATAGGTGGTCTGTATACGCACACTATAACATGACTTTCTAGCTCAACACAAGATAATTCAGTAGAGCTTTCAACCGACAATCCCACTACATCCTTACGTTCTTTAAATTTAATATTATTTCTAATGAGTATTAAACAGCCTCCATGGATAGCGGATTTTCGGTTGAAAGAGCTGGCTATACAGTAATTTTCATAGTTTAACAAAATGTCATCTTTTTGGAAGTGCTCTGTAAGACAGACTACGTCGTAATTATGCTTCTCTAAGAACAATTCAATTTCTAATACTTTGCTGGAAAAGCCCTGAATGTTTTGATGTAAAACTTGTAGTTAATATTGCTTTTCCTTTGTCTTAGGATGAGTGCAAGAAGACCCCGGATTGCCTTTACTATTTACATCAGTCAAAGAGGGGGTTTTCTTTGTCTTAAAATCTAGTTTAAATTATTATTACTACCCTTACTAACTAATATAGAAGGTGACACAAATTTTGTGTCATTTACATTATATGCTAACAAAGTAGCTACTTGTTTCTTATAATAATCAGACAGGTACATAGTATCCTGAGTCAGAATAAGTTTGTGAATAAAATTATTCACGTCGAAGTAAGAAATAGCATCTCTATGATGGCATGTGCATGTGCATGTTCATTCTATGCACACATTTGATTTGTTCTATTGACAAATTCGTGCAATACGGAAAGTTGCACAAAATGAACTTGCACTTTGACTGATTATGTAAGTTGAGCAACACCTCTAAGCTATTGTCTAATGCACTACGACTAATGTTAGAATGATCTCCTATCATAAGTATAACGGTGGTGTGCTCATCAAATTTTCCTACAGCTACTCGTTTAACAATACCCTCGAATGAGGTGTCAGGGCAACACACATTTGTCACTTGCTGATTAAGATGATAGTTTAATAATTGACCGAAACCTACACCAATCTTGTCCGAGTAAATAACAGTCTTTTTGGATGATATCGCCGAAGAAGAAGAAGAAGGGTCCTTCATTGATTTCGATGCACTACTGTCACTGTCAGGAATTATTATTGGTCCAGCGTGGGGACGAGGGGTAGAACACGGGCATGGGTTACGTGGTCGCGGCTTTAAGGTCTGGTCAGCAGGGGCTGCGATGGTAGATGCCCTAGAAGTACGCGGTGCAGCGACTGGAGTGGGCGGCACACTCGCCACCCTCTCGATCCCGATGGGAGGGGTGGTACTGGGCGTCCCGAGCTGCACGTTGCTGTCGTCTCCCGACCTTGTATTATGCTGCACGCCGGGGGCGGGGGCACGTGAAGCGCCCCTGCCGCGTCCGCCGCGGCGTCCTCCACGTCGTCTTCGTCGGGTAGGTGACGCTGCCGCTGCAGTTCCGACTGTTGTGAGCTCCGTTGTTTCCACGGGCAGTGCAGGAGCACCCTTATCGCGCCCGCCACGTCGTGTTTGCTGGGTGGCCATCTCAGCCACGGCAGCGGCGGCTGGCGCGTCAGGAGTAGCAGGTGGGGCTGGGACGTCTGGCACAACAGTTGCAGCTGGTACGTCTGACCCGATGGGCGAAGGAGTGTCGCCAGGTGTGTTGAGCGCGATATGTGTCACGGGCAGATGTGTCACGGTCGTGGCAGCTGAGGACGGCGCGAGTGCCAAGGCTAACTCCTCATCTTTCATCAGCCTGTCCAGCAACACTGTTTTTTGTTGCTGAAGTTGGAGTAGCTCTGATGTTAATATAGAAAGTTGCATGTGCTCTCTACGGCTCTCTGCATACTTAGTCTCTGTGCTAGCAAGTTGTGTTTGAAGATTATCAATATACAACTCACTACTTGTGTGTAAGCTATTTGAGGCTGTAAGTTGCACCGTAAGCTGCCCAATTTTTGATTGTGCTTGATGTAAATCCTGACTTCTTCTTTTAATTGTCTGTCTCAGGTCCTTAATTTCTTTTGATAAATTAATTCTCTTAATTCTATTCGGTTGTCGCTTTTGAGTTAATTTTAATAATTTGAGGGTATGCCTAGTTTTTCTTATGAATTTATTTAATCTTAAATATTTCTTTACTTTGTTTCCTTTTGTCAAAATAGTATGGCGTACTGTACTCATGTCATGCACTTCCAGTTCATGGCGTAAGGAAACACTGAATCTATTTTCCATATCTTCTTTCAGTTTCTGTTGATCCGCTTACCGGTTGTTAGCTTCGTTCAGCTGTTGCTCCAAAAATCTACACCGATCCTGGGCAGAACTCAGGCCTCTGGCGAAGTTAAGATGAGCAATTTCCAGAGAATTTATTAGTTTTAAATGCTGGTCAATCTCCACTTGTGACTCTGCACATTGTGCACGCAGAGTAATAACACTCTCGCTTAGCTGAGTGTTTTTTGATTCCAACTGTTTCATCTGCAGGTCAATCTCAGTTCGCTCTGCTAGAAGTTTATCATTGATCTGCTCGGCTTCAGTTAGTCTTTGCTGGAGTTTAACCATTGTCTTTTCGGTATGCATTCTACGGGTCGTTACAATAAACATGGTTGAAGCCGAACCTATCAAGTACCTTCAGATTCACTTTCCACACTGACGTGATCTAAGACACTGCAACAACTAGCTTATAGCAAAACTAACAAAAAGGATAAGGTGTAAGTGTTCCTCAATGTGTAGTGTTCCTTGAACAAACTTGTCTGAGCGGCAGATGACCCTCCCGTCAGATAAACTTCAATAGAAATCAGCTGAGGCAAGGTCACGGCGCTAATGTGTGAGTAGGTCGTCGTTTCCCACAAAAGTGAGTAACGTAAGTTATGTGCTCCTTCAATCTTAGATTTCTATGGTAATTAATTAATTACCAACTGTAAGGCTAATTAAAAAATATCAAAGAAACGATACTCCCCGGGTTTAATCCGTTGGTCATTCGAATAGAAAATTCGAATCGTTGGTCCGTTAACAGCACTTTAGTTTAGGTAGAAATCCGTGTTTTTATGTTTCACTTTGTTGTTTCATCACTGGTTTAACACTAATTATCACTTATTTTCCACAAATTGGCTTATAATAATAAGATTACATGTAAAAATTCAATAAAATATGCGAACAGCTGTTTATGACGTCTACTCGCGTTGGGGTTGCCAGCCCGTCGACACCACTATTTATGAAAGCTTTAGCAGGAGTAACCCGTACTTTGGGTAGATTGCCCATGAGTTGGTTTCTAGCGGCTGCGGTGTGTCTCGCACATATTAAACATTGGTGGATTTTCTTCTTCACCAAGTTTTTTGCCTTCAGTATCCAGTAATTTGTTTTCAGGTATCTCAAGATCAATTGTGCACCTCCATGTAGAGTCTTCTGGTGAGCATCAGCTACGATGAGAGTGGTAAGTTCATTTGAATAATCAAGTACTATAGGATGTGAGTGGATTTCTCAAGCGAAAATTTTTCACGTCTCGGCTGAAAACATGGTGATGCTTTGCAGTTATGACTACGATTATTTTTCTTTAAATATAAGACACATGTATCAATATGAAGCCATATAAATAATGTTTGTTCAATTATTAGTTTATAAGAAAAAAATCCATAAATAGCGTATTCTCAATTACCATGACCTGTCCACAACCGCTTTGACAGTAAATAATCATCTCTCGGGAAAATTCTGTGCAACACATACAAGAAAGAGGGTTCTGAATATGTTAAGTTTTAATTATCCTATGAGAAAATACTAAAATTTGATTTTTTAACCCAATATTTAATGAAGTGTGCTACCAACTAGTTCTGTCCAAGCGTAAACACCAATTTCCGAGGACTTTTTGTTTTCGCGTTCCTACCTTCCATTGTCGAGTATATGCAAAATGTAAACCCTTCCCCTGCAAGGATCAGTTGTGCACTTACGCGCTGTGAAAACGGTTGTGTGCAATCTTTTTACGTTTTCGCGCAAAAAATGAAAGTACGCGATTTCAGTTTACTCGGACAGAAATATTGCAATCTCCATGGTCAGATTTAGAATGTTTCCTCAAGTGATAAAAAATATTTATTAGTATAATAATTATAGGCCTTTGGTACACTTATAGTATACTAGTAGAAAACTTTAGTGACCTTGATAGTTATTTATTTATTTTAATTTAATGCCTTGTTTCCAGTTTCCGTGTGCAAATTTCCGTGGTTTCCGTGTCTTCTCGATGCCCACGGAAATTGCAAAGTTCCACAGAAATTGATCAATTCATATAAACATACTGACATTCCTTCACATATCGCACTTTCATCCCTTGCGGGGCAGGCAGAACTGTAGGAAACGGTGAATATTGTCACGGCTGACAAATATTTGAGGTTGATTTCAGAAAAATGTCTGATAATGTAAATGTGATTCAAATCAGTAAAATTCACATTCGAAGCGAATTCACATGGCTTATTAAGATAATCTTGGCCGTTAATGTCGGCTATGCTCTTCTGATGAGCGGCGGCGAGTCTGAACTCTGCTCGCAGCGCCGCAAGCAAACTGCGGCTATACTCCTGCCGCAACTTTGCCTACCCACAGGCTAAGTCTGAGGCTGCCGCTGCTTGGCAAGCGAACATTGACCACGCTCGACTGATGAGTGACTTGGCCTGGCCTCCACTTACAGTGCTGCAAGCTAACGTTGGCCACGCTCGCCTGATGAGCGACTTGGCATGGGCTCCACTTACAGTGCTGCAAGCTAACGTTGGCCACGCTCGCCTGATGAGCGACTTGGACAGGCCTCTACTTACAGCGCTGCAAGCATACATTGACCACGCTTAGCCTGATGAGCGACTTGGCATGGGCTCCACTTACAGTGCTGCAAGCTAACGTTGGCCACGCTCGCTTGATGAGCGACTTGGCCTGGCCTCTACTTACAGCGCTGCAAGCAAACATTGACCACGCTCGCCTGATGAGCGACTTGGTATGGGCTCCACTTACAGTGTTGCAAGCTAACGTTGGCCACGCTCGCCTGATGAGCGACTTGGACAGGCCTCTACTTACAGCGCTGCAAGCTAACGTTGGCCACGCTCGCCTGATGAGCGACTTGGCCTGGCCTCTACTTACAGCGCTGCAAGCAAACATTGGCCAACCTCGCCTGATGGGCGACTTGGCCTGGCCCCTACTTGGAGCGCTGCAAGCAAACGCAAGACACGCTCCTCTACCAGCCGATTAAACCAAAGGCCAGGCACGTCACTTGTTCAGCTTTATATTCAGGTCAGGTCTGTGATTATGGTAGCCACATACCTGTCCACTTAGCTGGTGACTGTAACTAGAGCTTGCTTGCAACGCTGCAAGCAGATGCTACCAAAAACCTAGCTGTTGGATAGGTAAGCTTGGCCAACGTTCGCTTGTAGAGGTTAGATGAAAGGCGGCAATAGGTTTAACTGGCAGAGGAACGCGTTCTTCGTTTACTTGCAGTGCTGCAAACAGGAGTGGCCACAAAACTTACTTCAAGCTGGTAGTCTAGTTGAGATGGTCTTTGAACGCCTTGATCAGGTCTGTGACCGCCTTGATTACAGCGCAGTGAAAATCTCGTAAAGCAGAAATTCACGATTTTTGTTTTATTTTCATTTCGGGAAAAAAATACTCGTAACGCACATGTACCACAAACAAAGGTGTAGCTGCGATACTGGGAGCGTCTTCTATTGATGAAAATGAGAACCTCGTTATCGATCAATGCGAACATTTTGTAGAGTAAAACCTCGTGTTTACTAAGCCATGTTTTACGTTCTATTGTGAAAACACGTCATTGCTTTTACAAGTATGTGTTTATTAGTATGATAATCTCGCATGTACGGTTGCAGATTTTTCATACCATTCGATTCGCAAACAGCTGCTTACGAGGTTTTCAACTGTAGAGAAATACACAGAAATGTTGTTGCAAGTTTTTCATTTGACACTGCGATACCCTAAAAAGTATTGTTATAATTGTTTTCATGAGGTTCTCGTCATTGTATAACTCCATTATAAATCCTAGGACTTACTAGAGTGCCGTTTGGTGCTGGCTTAGATTAACATCACCCCGTTTAAATTTGTAGACGTCGTAAAGAATGGGCATCAGCTTTTCAATTAACGCAATTTTTGGCGTTGCATTTGCCAACCGAGGCTGGCCATTTGGAGGTGGATTTAAACTCTTGTCTTTGGAGGGTTTCTGAAGTGTCACATAGGCGCTGGGGCCTGGTCTTCTTGAGTGTGTGTATAGGTCCGATTATTGGGTGATTCCCTATTAGGAGAAGTTATAATATTGGCCCTCTGATTGATCCGGTGGTGGCCTATACATATATCATCATCCTTGAAATGAGGTGGTTGTTAATAGAGCGTATACCAGAAAACAAGATTAAGGTGCTGACTATTTTAACTATTCAACGGGGATTGATTAGTTGAGGTGGACAGCTGTGGGCCACGTCAGTACAACCCCGTGTTCTCTTATCTGAGCCTCCAGTTTGCCCTCGATAGCAAAGGCCTCGCTGCAGGATCAAATTACTTTTAGTGATGCTACTTGCGTTTCTGTCCTCTTCTAGGACAGTTGATATTTAACTCCTATATTCTTTGGTAGCCTACACGAAAAGAGGAAGATCTCTTTTGTCATGAAGCCTGCTTTGGGGACAGCTGCTATGAGTGAGAGGCCGCATTTATATCTTCTTGCTGTGCAGTCACCTTCTTTTCCGGCTCGATGGGCTTCATAAAGAGTGCTGTGCTCCCTCTGTCTTTCTAACTCCTTGGATTGAATCAGTGCATAAGCAGGATAAGGGTCTCATAATTTTCTAGTCATACAGCCGTGTAAAATTCGCAAGCAGTATGCTTATGAAAGTTGATTCTATTATGGCAGTTTTTAATTGTTATCGCACACAGTCATTTTTATCAGTCTACTCTTTATACAGTAAATTTCGGTTTCTGTGGCAAGCCATCTATTAATTTTCCATGTCTCAAATATAATTTACGTGCCTCAAATACAATTTCCGTGTAACAAATAAAATCTCCGTGGCAAGGCAATTTCCGTGGGCGAAATAACTCACTAATTACTATATTTATATAATCCCCCAATAGAATATATACTTTAAATGGGGATAGTTCTCGATACAGCATATTTTTTGGCCAAAATCCTCAAAATGAAAAAAAAAACGGAAATTAGGCAAAAAAATCCACTTGTTGAAATCGACTCATGTTTTAAGTTCTCAGCTATTTCAGCGTGTTGCAGACGACCGCCCACCCTCAAGATTTCGTCTTCATCCAGGTAAGGTAATAGGTTTTTTATTTTACTATCCTTTTTTAGACATTTTCCTCTTTTCAGAGCTTCAATTTCTTCCATAAAGTCTTTTCCTTGTACTATCTTAATTCAAGTCTTCAGTGATTCGTTTAATTCATGTGTAGTCATAGGCTTTTCTTTATTTTCCAATGTTTTGCGTTTTAGAAATCTTTTGCAGTATGTTATCGATTTTAGGAGTTCAGTCAATGTGTCAAAATCTTTAAATTTCTTTTCTAAGTTATGTTCTTCTAAACTGTTGTCTATCTTTACGTTACATTGTATGTCTGGTAATTTTTCAGGTTTTGATAGTTTCAGGTTTCTTGTATCACCTTCCTTGCATAAAAGCTTGTTTGTTTTCGTTGGTAACTTGACTATGTACCGGCCTTCTTCTATTCTTGTGTATGTTTCTTCATAGATCTCTTTGCATCTTCTTTCTTCAGCAGTTAGGATTCCTTTTGGGTTTGTGTCTAGTTCCCACATTTTCTTATGATATCATTTCTGCGCGGTAGTTCTTCAAGATTCAAGATTCAATCGTTTATTTCCAAGTAGATTCACAATGAATGCTTTTAGAATGTCATAGAGTTAAATTACAATACGGTCACTGAATAAGTGAATTAGTCATAGTAACAATAACAATTTGATGTTCCTAATAGAATCGCGGCACGAGTGGGATAAAAAAAAAAAAAAAAGGCACTGCCTCGGGGCTGGTCAGGCTGACCACACAGCATGTAACTTACGTCACCACCATCAATTTAATCAATCAAATTAAAAGCAATATTTAAAAAAAAAAGCATGTTACATGCTAATCAGCCGGACCCCCTGAACAGGAAAACCACCCAAAAACCTGCTCAGAAGTGCTTCTAATCTCAATTTACAATTTGTACCTATAGAATAGGCCCTAGGCTACCCTAGCTAAGTTTTATAAATATATATATTATTAGCCCAAAAAATCGGCTACGCTAAATTAAAATAAAATAAAAGTATTACAGTAGATAATTCTAACTGTTTCGTCTTCCTGACTAATTATGCCAATTGTAAATTCCATGCACGTCCTGATTTGGTATTAAAAATGACTGCATGTTTCTTGTGCTGTGCTGGAATTTCAGAGGACCATGCCTCTTTGTCATTAACATAATCATCTAACTTATAATAAGCTTTATAACATAATGTTTTCTTAATAATAGATTTAAATTTACTTTCAGATAAACTTAATATATCTTCCGGTATTTTGTTATAGTATCGTATACTTAAACCTTCAAATGAAGTTCTTACTTTAGCTAGTCTATACGCGGGTTGATCTAATTTATTTTTACTTCTTATATTACGATTATGTCTTTCATGATTTCTTGTGAACGTATGAATATTCTTTCTTACATACATGATATTTTCATAAATATATTGACACGGCAACGTCATAATATTAATTTCCTTAAACAGTTCTCTTAGAGAATCACGACTGCCTAGTTTATAAATTGCTCTAATGGCCCTTTTCTGAAGAATAAATATTGTTTCAATATCAGCGGCGCGGCCCCACAGCAAAATTCCATAGGACATAATGCTGTGAAAATAACTGAAGTAAACAAGTCGTGCAGTTGAAATATCTGTAATTTCTCTAATTTTACGTACTGCATAGGCAGCTGAGCTTAATCTTCCCGATAAAGATGTAATATGAGGGCCCCATTGGAGCTTTGAGTCAAGAGTAATCCCTAAGAAAACTGTGCTGGTAGTAAACTCTAATTTTTCATTATTAAGTGCAACATAGTTATTCAATGAATGTACTACATTTGGCAAAGTGAATAATATACATTTAGTTTTTTTCGCATTTAGAACTAAATTGTTTGCAGTAAACCAACTATGAATTTGCCCAAGAGTGTGATTTACTTCGTCATAATTATGCGCTCGTCTATCAACCTTAAATATAAGGGATGTGTCATCAGCAAATAAAACAATTTTGGACAAATTCTCTACCATGTAAGGCAAATCATTAATGTAAATTAAAAATAAAAATGGACTTAATATAGAGCCTTGCGGCACACCAATTTTAACACGAGATCCCTGTGATTTGGTGCCGTTTACTTGTACTTTTTGCGTTCTATTATCTAAATACGAATTCAGAAATTTCAGAGCTGCGCTTCGAATACCGTAGTGTTCTAGTTTTACCAATAAAGTTTCATGATCTACGCAATCAAATGCCTTGGAAAGATCACAAAAAACACCAATGGCGTCCTTTGATTCCTCCCAAGCATTAAATACATGTTTGACAAGAGCAACACCAGCATCTGTGGTACTACGTCCCTTTGTAAAACCGAATTGCTGGTTGTGTAACAAGTTGTTGCTATTAAAATGGGACAGCATTTGATTGAGTATGATCTTTTCAAAGACTTTGCTGAGTACTGGCAGAATAGATACAGGCCTATAGTTACTGGGATCTTGTTTGTCGCCAGTTTTGAACAGCGGAACTACCTTGCTATCTTTCATTAAATCGGGAAAGATGCCATGTTCAATACATTCATTGAAAATATCTGCCAAGTATGGTGCTAATATATCAATCATTGACTTACAAACTTTAACTGACATTCCCCATAAATCTTCGGTGCTCTTAACTTTAAGATCTTTAAAAGTTTTTAAAATATACTGGGGACTCACAGGGGTAAATTTAAATTCTGAATTGCAAGCATCTACATTTTGTTTAAGCAAGAACGATGAAATTGAAGGTGAAGAATCTAATGCCTCAGTCGTTTTTAGTGGTATATTTGTGAAGAATGTTTCAAATTCCTGCGCTACATCGGAATTTGCACTAATCATTCCATTGTCAGTATTAAGTGAAAAGTTATTTTCGCGTGGTTTCGTTTTACCTGTTTCGCTATTAATAACTTTCCAGACAGCTTTTATTTTATTGTCTGAAGACTTTATCTTATTTGTAATAAAATTGGCTTTAGCAATTAAGCAAGCTGTCTTAAAGATTTTAGAATATTTTTTTACCAGCTCATTAAAACTATCAGAATTTGTGATGTTTCTAAGCTCATAAAGTTCAAAAAGCCTATCTCTGCTAATCCTAAGACCTTTGGTAGCCCAATCACTAAATTTAAATTTCGTACTAATTTCTTTTGTATCTATTTTAAAAATTAATTCAAATTCTTCGCTCACTAAATGAAAGAAGTCTTGATATACATTATTTGGATTTTCAAAGTTATAATTATGGACTGGCAGTTTCTCCATTAAAACGTTTCGGTATTTCTCCAACCTATTACCAGTGATGCGCCTAGTTTCTATCTTAATTGTTTTAATACGATTTTTAAATGGGAATATTACGCATTGACCTCTGTGGTCTGATTGAAGAGAGTTTATAATACATTTTTCTACAGGCTCACAATCACTGAATACATTATCAATACATTTAGCTGAAGTAGGCGTCACACGAGTTGGTTCAAAAAATACATGAGACAAATTGAATGATTTAAAAAGTCCTAAAAATTTATCACTGAGTGCATTTTTTTCTAGAATGTCTACATTAAAGTCTCCAGAAACAATAACATGTTTATTTGTTTTTGTGACTAATTTTAGTACATCTTCTAGTATTTCTAGTAGTGTGGTAAAATTTTTAGCTATAGGTGGTCTGTATACGCATACTATAACATGACTTTCCAGCTCAACACAAGACACTTCAGTACAACTCTCAACCGACAGTCCGACCACATCCTTACGTTCTTTAAATTTAATATTGTTTCTAATTAGTATTAAACAGCCTCCATGGATCGCGGATTTTCGGTTGAAAGAGCTGGCTATACAGTAATTTTCATAATTTAACAAAATATCAGGTTCTTTTTGGAAGTGCTCAGTAAAACAGACTACGTCGTAATTGTGCTTCTCCAAGAACAATTCAATTTCTAATACTTTGCTGGAAAAGCCCTGAATGTTTTGATGTAAAACTTGTAGTTGACTTTGCTTTTCCTTTGTCTGAGGCTGAATGCAAGAAGACCCCGGATTGCCTATGCTATTTACATCAGTCAAAGAGGGGTTTTCCTTTGTCTTACAATCTAGTTTAAATTATTAATACTACCACTACTAACTAATATAGAAGGAGACACATATTTTGTGTCAATTATATTATATGCTAACAAAGTAGCTACTTGTTTCTTATAGTAATCTGACAGGTACATAGTATCCTGAGTCAAAATAAATTTGTGAATAAAATTATTCACATCAAAATAAGAATCACATAAGAATTCACATCATCGCTATGATGACATGTCCTTTTGTACAAATGCATGTTCATTTTATGCACACATTTGTTCTGTTGCTCTGATAGATTTGAACAATATGGGAAGTTGCACAAAATGAACCTGCACTCAGTCTGGTCGTGTAAATTAAGCAACACCTCAATGCTATTGTCTAATGTCCTACGACTAATATTGGAATGATTTCCTATCATGATTATAATTGTAGTGTGCTTATCGAATTTCCCTACAGCTATTTTGTTAACAATATTCTCAAAAGAGGTGTCTGGACAACACACATTTGTCACTTGTTGATTAAGGCGATTATTTAATAATTGACCAAAACCTACACCTAGCTTGTCTGAATAAATTAGTGTCTTTTTAAATGGTTTCTCTGCAGTGGAGTCCTTTAGCAACCTAGATACACCGTCAATGTCATGACCTGGTGATTCGTGGGGTCGAGAAGTAGGGCACGGGCATGGGTCGCGTCGCCGCAGCTTCGGGGTCCGGACATTTGGGGCTGGGGTGGTAGACGCCCCAGAAATACGCGGTGCGGCGTCTAGAGTGAGCGGCGCTCCCGCCACCCTCTCGATCCCTATGGTGGGGGTAGCAGTTGAGACTGCAGGCTGCACGTCGCTGTCGACTCCCGATGCCACACGTGTCCCCGCGTCCTGCTGCACGGCGGGGGCAGGAGCACGTGAAGCACCTCTGCCACGTCCTCCGCGGCGCCCTCCACGTCGTGTTCGCCTGGTGGGCGCGTCAGCAGTAGGTGGTGCCAACGCGTCAGTCGCGGCAGGTGGTGCGGGCGCGTCAGTCGCGGCAGGTAATTCGGGCGCGTCAGTCGCGGCAGATGGTGCGGGCGCGTCAGTCTCGGCAGGTGGTACGGGTGTGTCAGTCGCGGCAGGTGTAGCGGGCGCGTCAGTCGCGGCTGATGGTGCGGGCGCGTCAGTCGCGGCTGATGGTGCGGGCGCGTCAGTCGCGGCAGATGGTGCGGGCGCGTCAGTCGCGGCAGATGGTGCGGGCGCGTCAGTCGCGGCAGGTGGTGCGAGCGCGTCAGCCGCGGCAGGTGGCGCGGGTATGTGTTGCACAGCTGGCGTTCCACCCAGAGCCAGGGTCAACTCATCATCTTCCATCAGCAGGTCCAGCAGCTCAGTGTTTTGTTGCTGCAGTTCAAGTAGTTGTGATGTTAAGGTAGATAGTTGCTCATGCTCTCGACGGCTCACCACATACTTAGTTGTGATGTGAGCGAGCTGTGTCTGTAGGTTATTAATATACAACTCGCTGCTTGTGTGCAATCTATCTGACACTGTAATTTGCACCATCTGATTCTTGATTGTAGATTCCGCTTGATGGTAATCTACATGCATGTCTCTAATTTTCAGTTTCAAGTCCTTGTTTTCTTTTAATAAATTAAGTCTTTTAATTCTATTTGGTTGCTGTTTTTGAAATAATCTTAGTAATTTAAGGTTATGCCTAGTTTTTCTTATAAATTTGTTCAGTCTTAAGTATTTCTTTATTTTATTGCCTTTAGTCAAAATTGTGTGGCGAACTGTACTAATGTCCTGCACCTCCAGTTCATGGCGTAGGGAAACACTAAATCTATTCTCTCTATCTTCCCTCTCATTGTGTAGATCCGCTAACTGGTTGTTAGCTTCGTTCAGCTGTTGCTCTAAAAATCTGCACCGATCTTGGGCAGTGTTCAAGCCAGTGGTAATATCAATACGGGCAAGTTCTAAAGATTTTATTACTTCATATTGCTGGTCAATCTCTGCTTGTGATTCTGCACATTGTGTACGCAGGGTAACAACACTCTCGCGCAGCTGGGAGTTTTTGGATTTTGTTTGTTTTATCTCAAACTCAATTTCATCTCGTTCTGATAGAAGTTTTTCATTGATCTGCTCGGCTTCAGTTAGTCTCTGCTGGAGTTGAGCCATTGTCTTTTCGGCATGCATCTTACGGGTCATTATTATAGACATGTTTGAAACCGGAGTTGTTAAAAATCCTTGTTTTTCGGTTTTATTTCGTTTTTTATAGCACTGGATATTATCACAATCACATAATAAAAACAAATTAGCACGAATTAACTAAAATTATGTACAAAAACTATTAATTAAACATTAAAATCTACTACAGCTGTTTTTGACGTCTACTCGGGTTGGGGTTGCCTTCTTCTGATTTACCAAATAGAAGCCAACCCAGGCGGGTATTTTGCGCACATGGAGTGCCTGGGGGACCCTCGATAATTTCAGCCTTGCAAATCCGAGCATATACTTTTACACTCAGAAGCAGATCGACTCGTCCTGGTTGATAGAAGCTTGGGTCGGCCAGTTCGAGTCCTTGTATGTGTGGCCAGTTTTTAGCAGAAATGCGTTGATGTGACGGTAGCTGTGCTGTGAGTCGCGTTGATATGCCGAACCGTAAGCCTTCACGTTCATTTGGAATTGTTCATCTGTTTTTGATAACAGTTGTATTTCTGCAACGTGCTTGATGTTTTCTTTTGTTAAACCGAAGCCAGTGACAGTGCCATTGACAGGTATCCTTTTGATTTTCAATACTTGAGCGGCTCTCTCACTCATGAATGTTTCTTGTGAGCCGGGGTCGATTAAAACTCGAAGCATGGTAGTACGACCTGATTCATCTCGTACTGGTACAAGTGCTGTTGCCAGGAAACCGGACGTAGATCGACCAACGAAGTTTACTGACAGTTCAACGTCTTCTTGTGGTGCAAAAATATTATCTTCTTGTTTGATGTTGGTGTGATGGGCTTGAATATTGTCTGGTTGGTTTGATGACGTCATTGCTTGAGTTGGATGGACCATAGTGTGATGACGTTTGTGACGTATGCGACAGGACATATTTAGACGACATTTCTTTGCGGAATGTCCTGGGGCCAGACAATTGAAACATAAGTTGTTCGTCTTGACATATTCAATACGGTTCGGCATATCCATACTTGTAAAATCCTTGCAGTGGCATAATGTGTGCTTATCTTTACATAAAGTACAGTTTCTTCTTTCATTTGTGTCTTTTGTTGTAACGTGGACTGTAAATTCTCTATTTCTTGTGGACCTTTCTCTTGAGGGGGGTGAAACCAACTCTAATGTTCTGAATTTTGTTTGTAGAAATTTCATAAGATCGTCCCACTTACGTAGTTCTTCAGAATCTTCCTTGTAGGCGAATTTTTCCCAGTCACGATGAGACTCTGGGTCCAACTTCTGCACGACCAGAAAAATAATTATAGGATCCCAAGAATCGATGGATATTTCTAGGTTTTCTAAACTTTTTAGGCATTCAGTGGTTGTGTCTAACAAACTTTTCAAAGAAACAGCTGATTGAGTAGTCATTTTTTTCTGAGTGAATAATTTCTTAAGTAGGGAATTCACTATAAGTTTTTTATTGCCGTAGCGGGTTTGTAAGATATCCCATGCTTGGTCATAATTAGCATCAGTTAGTTGTATATTTTTTAGTAATAATTCTGCCTCACCTCTCAAACTGCTTTTAATGGTACTGGTAATGTAGCTTCTGCACTTTATTCAATGATGCGTTGTTGTGTACTAACGAGAGAAACATGTCTTGGTATGTAGGCCATTCTTCGTTAACTCCAGAGAATTTAGGTAGTTCTATTTTAGGTAATCTTACTTGCACGGGACCTGAAGAATTGCTTGACGTGCAACTATTTATTTGTAGCAACATATCTTGTAGCTGAGAATGTAGTGATAGGTATAATTCTTCCGTTTCATAGAAAAAATCGTTCGTGAAATATGTCAATTCTGACCTTCTCGCTGTAGGTACACTTTTGACGAGTTTGTTGTGATTATCTCTGTAGGAATCCCAGTATTCATTGATGATTTTTATTCTTGATTCGATATAACCTTTTGTTAGTTTTTGTTTTGGCCATTTTTCGAGGTTAACTTATGCTTTTCGTAATATTTCACTGGTATTTTCTAACAACAATATAGTTTCATTCACTTCCGTCATAGTTCAAACAATAGTTCACGTAAACAATGTCCAAAATCCGAATTTCACTTGAATGTTTATATAAATGTTCCGAAAATCCACGTGGTTTTATGAATAACAGTTTTTATTCAGTTTATAAAACTTGAATAACAACACAACAATAGCCCATGCGCAGCCTATTGTTATCGATCTCGAGCGTCTTTTGTTCTCCTCGTTAGCCGTCTTCGGGTAATCCGGTTCGAAAGTCGACCATTATGTTTTGTATTTAAGGTGTAGTTTAGGTTGTACTTTAGTTAAGGATTTTTTAGAAAGAAAGAACCGTATGACTTCTTCGGTGGTTTATTTGCGACTGATTTGAGATCGATACCGACAGATAGAACAAATGTACTTGCCGAACATAAGTTTAGTAAAAACTTTAAAGCATTTTGAAAGGACACGATAAAATTTAGGAATAATATATCACTGCCAGTTAGCATGGAAAAAGAAAGTGATAAAACGAAAATAGCAAATGTATTTAAAGAGAAAAATTTTATGCCTTCGACGGCCAAATGTGATTATGTGGAAGGTGAGGGTTATGTTGACCCGGAGCCTATTCTATTCTCAGAAGAGGAAGTGTGTAATATTCTCATGAAAAAGAAACGAGGAAAGTCTCCGAGTCATGATGGCCTAAGCCTGGAACACCTGCAGTACGCAGGAACATACATTTGTAAAATATTAGCGCACCTCTTTAGTTTGTGTATTAAATTTAGATATTTACCCCCCAGTCTAATCCAGACTGTTGTGGTACCAGTGGTCAAAAACAAGACTGGGGACTTGTCCAGCATTAACAATAATAGATCTATTTCTTTGGCCACTATTGTGGCCAAGGTGCTTGAAAGGCTAATGCAAATGAAACTCACTCCATGCCTCAAGTTTGACGACGCGCAGTTCGGCTTTAGATCGGGGCTGTCAACTGATACGGCTATTTTTTCCTTAAACAAATAGTCAGCACCTATCGTGACAGAAATACGTCAGTCTACGGATGTTTTCTGGACCTCAGCCGTGCATTTGACACCCTCGATCGTAATACTCTGTGTGACAAGCTACGCCGAGCTCAGGCTCCCAGTGGCGTTGTGGATTTGTTAGCTTATTGGTATAAGCATCAGATCAATAACGTGCGCTGGGCCAACACGCTTTCTGAGAGTTTTGGTCTATCGTGCGGGATAAGACAAGGTGGATTAACTTCACCAGATCTTTTTAACATCTACGTTAATGACTTGATTGTAAGACTGAGCAGCACTAATGTTGGGCTGAAAATAGATATCAGATATCTCAATAACTTGAGTTATGCGGATAACATGGTGCTGCTCAGTCCTTCAATCAGGGGTTTGCGTAAATTATTAGCGATATGCGAACACTATGCTGACAGTCATGGTCTCGTATATAATTCAAAGAAAGCTGAAATAGTAATATTTAGGTCTGGTCGTGGTCCTGACACCGTTCCTGTTTTCTCACTGAAAGGTGATCCGATCAAAGTCGTGGAGTCTTTTAAGTACCTTGGCCACATAGTGACGTCTACTCTGAAAGATGATGGTGATATGGAGAGGCAGCGAAGGGGGCTAACATGTTGGCTAGGAGATTTTGTAAGTGTGAAAATGGTTTAAAGGTCTTATTGTTTAAGACCTTCTGTCAGTCACTATATACTTGTCAGCTTTGGACTAGTTATACCAAAAAGTCTCATGACAGCATAAGAGCTCAGTACAATAACTGTTTTAGGTACCTGATGGGTCTAAAAAGTTATTACAGTGCCTCCGGTTTATTCTTAGAGGCCCGCGTAAACACGTTCAATGCTGTTGTGAGGCATAGGATAGCCTCCTTTCTGAGCTCGCTCCGTCACTCTCATAACTCTATTGTCAAAGGGTTATGTAACAGACTGTACAGCACTAGTTGTTATAGACAATGGCTTCATTTAGTCGCCTAAAAGTTTTTATGATGTCTTTATTTTTAAATGTACGTTTTTATTATAACGAATTATTTATGTACTGTGTAAATGGATCTTGTGTCTGAAAATAGATGATTATTATTATTATTATTTTAAAGAAAGACAATGAATCAAATTTAATGCTTTTTATTGCACGCTATTTAAATTAATAAAAAGGAGTTTAAAACTGAAAAATATCACTAGAATATATGAACCTACCTACTTTGAGTACCTACCTACCTAGATTTACCAATAATACCTAAGTAATACTTACATAAGTATTGTAGGCAACTCTAGTTACTCAAATTAGGTAAGTTCATTTAAAAGAGGGAAGGTTAATAATAAATAAGATACAAAAAAAAAATAGACCAAGAATAGTTTTATAGCATGTCACAATTTGTTTATTTTAGGTCCCTACAAATGTAGCCAGAAGTATTTTTTAAAGATCTTGTTTATATTTATTTCAGACCTTGGTCATGTTTGTAGACAACCACATTTTAGAATTTATGGAAGCCTATTTTAACTTTTTTATCCGCCAAAAATTTTTCGCCTTAGAAGAAATTCAATTACCACAAAAGAATATCACTGCCAGATGAAATTTTAATAAAACCTCAGAACTCATTAAAAAGGCGCCGCTTTCTACTTAAGATGCTACCTCAAATTAGTCGCCAGAGAAGATTATTTACTATCCATTTTCAGTTTTTTTTAAGACCCGGAATGGTACCAATTTTTCGCCGCGTTAAATACATGTTTTTATTATATACATTGATCATAGGCCACTCGCTTGGTTGGACTATCTTAAAGAGCCTAATAGCATACTGACACGTTACAAATTACGCTTAGGGGAATACCAGTACAAAATTATACACAAAAATGGCAAACAAAATACAAACGCCGATGCATTGTCCAGAATTCGACTAAATGCCCTTGGTGGGAACGATAATGAGTCAATGCAGGTAAACGTAAGTGAAAATGACGAAGAAGAAGACCCTAACAAATGCATTTATGACTTAATAGAACAACTCAAGGAGCTCTCGCGACTGAAACCACCTTCACCTAGAAAGGAAAACCCCAATCAATATGAATCATAACCCTCAACTTCTCGTGCCGCACCCCTTAAAGCGCCACAAACACCTCCTGTAGAACTCGTGCAACCTGACACAAATAAAACACCTCCTTTAGAACACGTACAACCTAAAAGAATTTCAAATAAAAGAAGTTCAACTGAAAGAACTAGATCTGCAGACTCAACACTTACCTTATCCGACACAGATCGTGACACCATGACCGCATCTGAAAACGAAAGAATTAGCAACCTCGAAACCGTACACTCTGCTGAAGATATGAATACTAATGGTATTCCCATACTTCATGAAGCCGTGGACACTAAGCCAAATCAAATTTCAGTAAAAACATGGTTTAAAAAACAATTAATGAATCAATCAGTTTAATTGTAGAACATGTGTTCAGTTAGGATCTTAAATTACTACATTTAGTTTCAACATGACCAGCCATTTAGCATACAAATATTTAAATTCTTATTTTCCCAATTAAATCGTAAATGTCATAAAAGTCACAAAAGATATAACAAACTATAAAAATAATCTCAATATTATCCCTTATTTTTAATATATCACAATTAATTAATAGTTTATATTTTAATTAAAATTCCATTCAATAATTAGAAACATAATAACATTAAAGTTTGTAATTTGAAATAAATTAATACTGTAATAACATTTATCAGTCAAAAGTGCATATAAACTGCGTTTAAACGTAGTGACACTATCCAGCTGGAGAATTTGCAGTGGAAGATTGTTGTATATTTAAGCAGCCATTTTCAAAATGCTTTTATTAAATAGGGCACTTCTACAGATATGTGCTACATCGATTTTATTGCACATTTAGCGTGCACTATTTATTTTATATTTATTTATTCATACTATTTTACAACATGTGTTACAAAAACTTGGCATCATTAAACCGAGTTCGGTTTGTCTTGATGCTGCACAAACCTCTAATTTCTTAAATACTTAAACAAACTAGTCTATTACAATTAATTAAATGATTATCGATGCAGTGTATAGGTACCTATGTTGTCCTGCCGCACGGACATTACATACATACATACATATATCACGCCTTTATCCCTTGTGGGGTACGTCTGACATTTTGAGGATTGTTTTCCAAGGTTGTTTCAGGAAACATGTGTATTACTATAGTGACAGGTTGTCAGCCTGTCACCTAAAAATTGTAATACACCAATACTCTTGAGTCCCTTAGTCGCCTCTTACGACACCCACGGGAAGGATGCGGGGTGATGCTATTCTAAGCCGGCATTACACGGCACTATTCAATTTCTCAAATAGGTCGAGATATTTTTTTATAAAAATAGAGACCTCGAGGATGTACAAGCACGGCAGAGTTAGCAGTTTCAAGTTTTTAAAGTACGGTTCACACGAGTCTGTAGGGTTTCAAACCACATAACGACCTTAAACATCTTTTTTGGGCAACAAAAGCATTCTGTCTGTCTGTGGAGTTCCCCCAAAATATGAAACCGTATCTTAATATTGATACGACGTGTGCTCTGTACGAAATTAACACCGTAGACTGGTCCACCACTTTTGACAATTGATAAAATGCATAAGAAAACTTACTCAACCGATCACATACACTTTTAATATGTTCTTTCCAATTCAATTGTGAATCCAACATAACCCCAAAAAATAGGATTGTGTCCATTTTTTCTATTGTCTCCCTACGACATCTTATATCTAAAGAGTCGCGTGGTATTCTCTTATAAAAGCTCAAATATTTAGTTTTTGCTAAGTTGAGGTGAAGATTATGACTCTTTAGCCATTCAACAACTCTCGCCAAAGTATCGTTGATATCGGTTTCTAGCGCTTTTAGGTTTCTATTTGAAAAGAATATTGTACTATTGTCCGCATAAAGTACCATACGCCGGTCAATGGCCGCAGGAAAGTTGTTGATGTAAATCACAAATAATAGTGGGCCAAGTATGCTTCCTTGCGGTACCCCATGACCAGTTTATATCCGTAACGATATTTAGTTTCTGTTTTGTTTGCTGAACAGATACTATCTATTTCTGTTGCCAGCATCCTGTTCGATAGATACGATTTCATTAATTCAAGGACGTTGCCACGTACGCCATAAGCATACGTATACAATTTATCAAGCAGAATGTAATGGTCAACGTGATCAAACGCTTTACTTAAATCCATACACAGTGCACAGACCTCCATTCAATTATCTACATCAGATAAGATACTCTTAATATATTTCATTTTTATTTCATATTTATTTATTAGCATTCATGTACAAGTATAAGGTGTTACAAAATAGGCTAGATAGATACATTAACCCTGTAAGGGTGTAGCAGTAGACTTAAAACTAGAAACAATAATTAGTATCATAAAATAAATAAATTAGATTTTCATAAATAATAATTAGCATGACATTAATATTGATAATTAGATGTCATAGTCAAAAGTAGATATTATAATAGGTAGAGATATTTATGAATTTTTGGATTGATAACACTTATATAACGCTTTTTTGCTTTATCTTATTTGTGCAGTAGAATATAATTTAAGCTCTTTGTCTTCTAAATATTCTTTTATTGAATAGTAGGACTTTTGTAATAACATTTTCTTCACCTCTTTGTTAAAAGAAATTTCGGTCTCTAATTCTTTAATGCTAGTAGGTAACTTATTGTATATATTTATAGATCTATAATATAGACTAGTTTTAAACATTTGTAGGTTAGAAGTTGGCAACTCCATAATATGTTTACGCCGAGCACTTTTGGTAAACTGGAATAGGTTCATGTGTCTTCGTACAAACTTTGCCATTTCTAGTATATACGTATAGATACAAGGAAAGGTAAGTATTTTATTATTGTTAAAAATCGGTCTGCAACTTTCAATTTGCCTCATGTAAAAAATGATACGCATGCATTTTTTTGCAAGATAAATAGATCGTCTGCCTCCGATCTATAACCCCACATAATTGCCCCATAACTCTGAGGTGTAGCTATGATATTGTATCTATTTATAACTGTAACAGGCTAATGAACTATCCATGTGTAAAACCTTCAAGTAGTTAAATGACCTAAGCCTTGAAGATATCATATTACCAGAAATTACTTCTATTGATATTAAAAACAACCTATGTCACACCCATGTAATATCGGCATTCCTTACGTGGAAAATCTACTATATAAGCCTCGCCAATTTTCCTAATAAATTATTATTATTTACAAGAGCAAACAGTGTGGTTTTACTTAACAAGTCCCGTAGGGACATAATATGGCGACCATGCCAGTTTTTTTTAAAGAAAAAGTTTAAAAGTTTAGAATCAGTGTACCTGCATTCTATACAAGATGGGAAACCAATCAGCAAAAACGGAAAAAGAAGAAAATAATTATAGCACAAAATGGTCAAGGTAATGCCTCAGAAACAGTACAAAAAACCGACAACGTGTTGTGATATCTTCAAGTAGCAGTTGTGATCGTGGTATCGATCGTCTTTTCCTACATGGTGAGGAAAAAAGTCAGCAAGTGTCTAACTAAGAAAATAGACAGACAAGCTACGGCGGTAGCTATGCGGCAACGGCGAATATCTGTTTAACTGACTAAGTTTCTATCTACTGATGCGGTACACAAGTGAAGGTGCCTGTGAGCTATGTAAGTGACCAGTGACTTTTCCTCCAAGATTATTAATTTATTTTATTTGATATGATTTTATTTTGTGTGTCTAAAATTTTTGCTTTTTCTATTAATTACTAATGACAAATGTAGAGGAATTTTATAATGAACTTTTTTATTTAAAAGAATATTTGAAAAAACTTGGCCCACATAAAAAAAAAGAAAGGTAAGGTCAAGAAAATTTAAAATTAGCAAAAGCAATATATGAAGAGTACCAAAACTTCATAGTTGAGTATAGTGAAAAGGTCGAAAAAGCAGAAGTTTCCGTGTCAGATTGCAACATTATCCAACAATTGATACCTAAAATAGAACAGGTATATAGTAAGTTATTATCATATTTTGAAACTGAAGAGATAAACATGGCTTCCAAAATAGCTTTTGACTTAAAGACAGCAGTCTCGCTGTTACCAGTCATGGATAACTCAGAAAGTGTCACTCTACAATTAATCGATGCGATAGATCTTTATTCTACGATGATTAAAGATGACGATCATCCCACTTTAATCAGTTTCGTTCTGAAGGCACGTTTATCTCACGGTGCTAAGTTAAGATTGTCAGACACATATGTATCTATAAAAAGCATGATTGATGATATGAAAATGCATCTAATAACAAAGAAATCCGACACCGCACTTCAGAAACGCTTACAAACCGCGCGTCAGTCTAGCCGTACTTTAGATCAGTTTGGTAAGGAATTAGAGGAAATATTTGTCAACTTAACTATTTCGCAAGCCAATGGCAATGCAGATGCATACAAAATATTAAAGCCTATAAATGAAAAGCAAGCGATCCATAAGTTCGCTGATGGGCTACGAAACGAAAGGTTAAGTACAGTAGTATCGGCGCGAAACTATACTTTACTCAAAGACGCGATACAAGGCGCGAAAGATGAGGAAATAGCTATGTCTCCCTCTAACCCGCCCGCGCAAGTTTTTGCAGCTCGTCACGCACGCGCTTCGCGTGGTGCTAGGAACTATAGGCCGACCTTCCGCATAAATTCAGTTCCCAAATACCGTAGTAGTACCTTTATGCAGTCACGTGGTAGGAACCCGTCAGGTACCTACAGAACTAATCATAGAGCAAAGAGTAATTTCGGACAGAATATGGCACATAACCATAATCAAAACTACCGGAAAAACAACAAATATGGCCAGCGTAATCACACGGTGAATATACACCAAGAGGCCAATGATGTGAACGATGCAACAAAATCGACACGTCATCAATTTTTTCGAGACTAAAGATAACAATTCACAACAGTATATCCTCACCTACGATAACATGAACTCAGTAGAATTTAGTGTACAAGGAAAGTTGCTAACATGGTTAATAGATACAGGTGCATCATTAAGCGCAATGAAACGCGATACAGCCTTAGCAACTGGCGGGTTTGTTTATCCAAAGACGACCATCATAAATGGTATTGGGGGCAAGGTTACATCTGACGGATATACACAAGTAGAATTATATAGTACGAGTAACGATACATTTTTATTTAAGCATGACTTTCATATTTTTCCAGAGTTACCTTTAGATGTAGACGGTATACTCGGGCAAGATTTTATAACTAGGTATAAATGCCTATTAGATTACGAAAATAATACCATGTCTTTAAAGATAAATAATAAAAGAATATCAGTGCCTATACAGTTATACACAGTAGGATCCAGTACCTCTCATTCGTCTGTGAACTTACCAGCTAGGACTGAATCTATAATTAGACTTCCGACTAATATTACGGGCGACTGTGTGATTGTTTCGAACGAGATTTGCGAAGGAGTATATACAGTTAACTCTATATCTAGAAGTGTAAACGGGGAACTTGTTTGTAAGGTGATGAACACACGCGAGACGGATGTAATTTTAAATTGTTTTACACCAGAAATAAGATCTTTGGAAGAATACGATTGTTTTTCTTTCTGAAAAAGTACTAACAATGCAAAAAGAGTCAAGTTGTTATTTTCACTATTAAAGTTAGAAGGGCTAAACGAGGAAGAAGAAACATCAATTACAAACATTTGTGCTAAGTTTGCTGATATTTTCCACTTACCAGGCGATAAATTAAATACCACAAATTTGTATGAGCAAAAAATTCATCTAAAACCTGATGTTACGCCAGTGTATAGCAAACCTTACCGATTGCCACAAACTCAAAAAACAGAAATAGCCAGACAAATTAAAGAAATGTCAGATTACGATATTATAGAAGAATCGCAGCCTGAATGGTCTAGTCCAGGGGTGGCCAACTTGATTAGGCGTAAAATCTACTGTTTACTACCGAAACCCTGTGCGATCTACCACTTACATACTTCTTGAAATCTTTAATGAAACAGCATAGTGTTTAGTACACAATCATAAAACATTTTTTATTAAACAGTCTTACAATTTTTGTATCACATGTGAGATTGTTTCCTTACTCTTACTTAATACTTTGGAATGAAAGTCTATGAATGTTGATTAAACATTATCAACTCAGATGATGTTTAATCAACATTCATAGGTCCTATCTATATATTAGTGTGAGCATTGCGTCGCAGTATCTTCCACTAGTTTAGCATAATCAGGTTTGTAGTTGGAAATTGTCAACCTTAAAGAATCCAATGTATGAGCGTCTGTCAAGCGAGAACGGTGTTTATTTTTTGTTTGTTTTAAGTAGGAAAATGCTGACTCACATAAATATGTTGAACCAAAACACGAATGAAGTTGTTCAACACATTTCTTCAAGTTTGTATATTTTTCGTTGGAAACCAATGCCCAGAAGTCTTGACCTGATGATGACCTTGCTTTTAGAAATATGTCGCAGCGCAGAGTAATAATTTCGTTTTGTAACATCATGTGCTCCATTTGAAATATATCTGCGAATTTTGTAGCCAATTCATAGATATCACTATGATCAATGGAATCATTAAACGGATAACTGATGAATTGAACCAATTTCTCAATTTTTTTGAAATCACTAAAGCGAATTTCGAAGTCTGCTATCACTGCCCTAATTTCTGTCGTGTACTTCTCAGAAATTAAATTGTAGGTAGGATGTTTTTCCATATGATCCTTGATGTTTATAAATTGTTCAAATTTTTTCTTCTCTATGTCAACTATCATAGACGCTGTTTGACTTTGAAATGCTGCAATAGAACTCATCATTTCTGTTAATGTTTTATTCTTGCCTTGTAGATTCAGATTTAATGTACTCAGTTTTCCAGTAAAATCGGCCAAGAAAGCTAAATCACATTGCCAGTCTAAATCACGCAATTGCCGATAATCATCACCCCTTTCTTCAAGAAATTTTATTATTTCGTCCAATAGATCTCGAAATCTTTGCAAAAACTTGCTTCGACTCAACCACCTTACATCCGTGTGCAATGTTAATTCTGGTTCCTTCTCATCTAATTGCTGTTTAAAGAGCCGCCTTTGGAGGGCTTTTCCTTTTATGGAATTTACAATTTTGAAAGAAATATCCATCACATGTTTCGTGTTTAATCTCTTACTAGCCAGTACTTGTTGATAAATTATGCAGTGGTAACTAATGAAGTCTGGAAAATCTTCGTCTTTGTGACTTTTGCGATAAGCTGGAGACTGTGGGGGGAGAGTTATTGAGACGATCACTCCATGGTTAATGCACATTTATTAATCTTAAACTATGGCTTATATACTAATATTACAATGACGTAAATCACGTAGAGAGGTGATATCTGTAGCTAGCTCTCTACGTGACAAACGTGTAGGAATTGCTGATGTTGCTTCCGCAACAGTACTCCCCCCTTTTGAAAGAAAAACCCAAAATATTATGACTTTATAAGAAAATAAACATAAACCTTACGAAACTGTAAAAACAGAAATAACATGTAGGTAGGTACGTGCTGAATTGACTCGCTGCCGTCGTTGATTGGAAAACGTCGCTGATCAAGCAGATTTGCCGTGACTCCGTGTTTTGCCAACTTGCATTAATTTCTTGAAGTAGTAGTAGTAACATTGACCTTGCTGCATATTTCATCGTCATTATGGATGCGTCGCGTTGCTTAATAAAATGATACTGAGGGAAAGTTTCGTCCTCGTATCTTGGCGTGCTCCAGTCCGGACCGTGGACGAGCGAAAATACTCCAGCTCCTTTTCAATTAGGGCGAGTTAAATCTCAGCTGACTGTCCGCCTTTTAAACATGACTACGCAATTTCGAGTGGCGGCGGCGCTGTGTCAGGGAAGTGCGGTGCGCTTGCGACGATAATAATTTCTTCACAATTCTTCATAATTTGTAGCTTTTCGACGATATGTAGGTTCTGTGACGAGAGTGAGACGTAGCGATTGCAGCATGTGAATTTTACAGCGAGTGTGCGGCGCGGTATGGGACGACTATTGGTAGGCAGGCGATATTTTTCCTTCTTCTGTTGTTGTTGGGTATGTAGATTCCTGTCTGAAGTGGTGCATTGGAGTGACAGTCGATGAAATAAAATCAGACAGGCGACATTGCGTAGTTCATTGTTGTGTCGTCATCGTGTTCATCGTGCGTCGTGCGGCTGGCAGTGAATGCAGGCGAGCAAACTTCGGTGCGCTGGAGCAGGGCGCGTAGTAGCTGCTATTTCAACCGTGCAGAGTCCAAAACTTCGGGTGCGTTGACGAAGTGTTGTGGATCGGTATCAGTGTGCCGCGTCGGTAGGCGAAGAAACAAACTTTCAGCTAAGGGCGGTGCGTATAAAATTGCTGCGATGAAACCGCGTCTTCAGCGTTGAAGGTTTTCTTGATCCCGCCGTAGCCCGTGACGTTGTGACGACTATGATGCGAACTGATGAGTATGTTGACTCCAAATTCTTGAGGTAGACAGCGCAGCAGCGTGGCCATCACTGAAGGCTGCCATGTTCCTTGCGGGGTCACCACTTTTGCGATAGAAACGGTACCAGTGGGGGAGAGTTATTGAGACGATCACTCCATGGTTAATGCACATTTATTAATCTTAAACTATGGCTTATATACTAATATTACAATGACGTAAATCACGTAGAGAGGTGATATCTGTAGCTAGCTCTCTACGTGACAAACGTGTAGGAATTGCTGATGTTGCTTCCGCAACAGTGACAAAGACTAATAAAACCATTATGAATACCTATCATTGCAGGAGCTCCATCAGTTGTCATTGATACTAGTTTATACAAGGGTAGCTTAATCTGGCAAATATATGCTTTGAATTCCGTGAATATATCAAGGCCACGAGTTTCTCCTTTTAAGGAAATCATACTTAGCAGTTCTTCTTTGGTCGAGAAATCTTCGAAAACCATCCGAATAAAAACAAGTAATTGTGCAGTATCAGTGATATCTGTTGACTCGTCAAATTGAAGCGAAAAAGCAACGCAGCGGATGATATCTTTTTGTGGTTGTTCATTTAAATTTTTACTTATTGTTTCTATACGGCGCATCACAGTATTTCGAGACAGCTGTAAACCATGAACCGCTTTTTTAATTTCGTTTTTATTTTTGAAATTTACGAACAACGAATCTGACACTTCTTCGAAGATTTCCTTGATATATTCCCCATCGGAAAAAGGTTTGCACTTTTGTGCAATTATGTAGCTTACTCGGAAAGAAGATTCAGTTGCAGCTTTACTTTGCTCAATAGGCCCAGAAAACATGCTTTCTTGGACTTTAAATTGCGATTTCAATGCTTGTAATTTGCTCTTTCTTATTTCACTGTTAGGTGGAAAGTCAGTCTGATATTTACTATGCATTGTGTTAAAATGTCGCTCTAAATTTCCTTTTTTGGATATTGCCAGGGATGTATTGCATATTAAGCAGCAACAGTTTTCTTTCACCATAGTAAAGAAGTAGTCCAATTCCCATTCTGGGTGAAAGTGATAAGTTTTTGATTTCTTTGGAGCACATTTATCAATAATCTGCAAAAAAATATAATAAAAATATTAAGAACATAATTCGTATAATAACAAAAGTAGAAATATCCAATTTAGATAATTCGTTTGATCCACCGAGTACCTACTTAAACTAAGTAAAAATTGTTTTAATACACTTCAAAAAATTAAGCAGCATGCACTATTAACACATAGTTTGATGTAATATGGGCGCGAAAACTTTGTAAAGCGCTTCGGAGGTCAATGACATAAGCGCGGTACGTAGGTATTACTCGGTGCTCGGCAACGATCGGCTTTATTAGTTGTAATTGCTTATTTTTAATGTAAATTTCGTGATTCTTGTAGTATAGGTAGGAATATTGAGAGGTCAGTTTTCAATAGTAACAATATCAAAAATATTAACTTACTTTTTTTGATGAACCTTCAGAATCATTTATTTCCTCTTTTGATGTTCCTTCAGCGTTTCTTTTCAACCACCTATCCATAACGTACGTAAAAAATTATGAGGCTTATACAGAGTCTAATCGTGATTTACACCGGTAATCGTCGAAACGTCGTAACTCCAGTACCTAGTCTCTGTCGTCAACTGTCAACTGACTGAATGAGACGTAACCACGGGACGGATTGACACACGCCCCTCCCCCGCATCCCACACGCTTCCCGCCTATTGGTCATCGCGTGCCGAAAACAAAAGACTATACTGCGTAGAATAGAGGATAAATACCGGTTAATACCGTGACGGAACAGCGATTGAAAAATGATACAAGATGATCCTGTAGTATTTGGTAATTACGTTGCGCAGTCTGATCTATTTATTTATATTTTTTTGCCTTACCACGATCGACTGGACTAATGGTCACGATCGACCGGTCGATCGCGATCGACCGGTTGGCCACCCCTGGTCTAGTCCTTTGCTACTAGTTCCGAAGAAGACAGATTCGAATGAAAATAAAAAATGGAGAGTTGTTAATGATTATAGGAAACTCAATGAACGGATACAACATGATAAGTTTCCTTTGACAAACATAACTGAGATATTAGATTCACTCTCAGGAGCCATTTATTTCAGTACTTTAGATTTAAATCAAGGATATTACCAAATAAAGTTAGACCAGGAAAGTAGAAAATGTACAGCCTTTGTAGCTGATAAACACTACCAAATGAAACGATTGCCAATGGGTCTTAAAACAAGCCCAAGTGCTTTTAGTAGAGCTATGACGATCGCTATGTCAGGTCTTAACTTTGAAAAATGTATTGTTTACCTTGACGACGTCATTGTGATGGGTAGATCATTAGCATCGCATAACAAAAACTTAATTGATATTTTCATGCGATTAAGGGAAGTTAACTTTAAACTTAATTAATTAAAATGTAATTTGTAATTTTAAAATGTAATTTTCTAAAAAAAGAAATTGTGTATTTGGGGCATGTCGTAACTTCAGAGGGAATAAAACCCGACCCTAGTAAAGTTACAGCAATACAAAATTATCCAGTACCAATAAATGCAGACCAAGTTAAAAGATTTGTAGTATTTGCTAATTATTATCGAAAATTCATCCCAAATTTTGCAAAAATAACGCAGCCTTTAAATAATCTTGCTAGAAAAAATGTTAAATTTGAATGGAATAAA
The DNA here is from genome assembly GCA_029255805.1 of Keiferia lycopersicella. Taxonomy (NCBI): domain Eukaryota; kingdom Metazoa; phylum Arthropoda; class Insecta; order Lepidoptera; family Gelechiidae; genus Keiferia; species Keiferia lycopersicella. The sequence goes on from JARACZ010000028.1 coordinate 5,478,715, forward strand.
GAATGTACAGATGCTTTTGAAACATTAAAGAAAAAGTTGAATTCCCCACCCTTGTTACAGTACCCCGATTTTTCAGAAAACAATGAGTTTCAGATACATACAGATGCGTCAGGAACTGCGATTGGATGTATTTTGTCAAACAGTGATAAATTACCAATAGCATACGCGAGTCGTACATTGAACTCAGCAGAAAAGAACTATCCTACAATAGAAAAAGAACTACTTGCAATCTTATGGGCAGTTAAGTATTTCAGGCCCTACATTTATGGCCGACGTTTTAGAATTATTACAGACCATAGACCGTTAGTATATTTATTTAATATGAATAATCCTTCAAGTCGATTCACTAAATTTAGATTGTGCCTAGAGGAGTATGACTTTACAGTAGAGTATTTGAGAGGCCGGGACAACACAGCTGCAGACGCTTTGTCTCGTATTGAAATTACAAGTGAAGAATTAAAAAGTATGCAAGAGAAGGTTATGTTAGTATTGACTAGGTCACTAAGGAAAAGAATGGAGCAAGAAGAAAATGACAAGGATTTGCCTGAAAAGAAATCTACAGACGATTGGACCGCGCAACCAAAAGTAGTAGAAATTCTTAAGAAACCTACTCATTCCATAGAATTGAGTATAGAAAAAAATGACTCTTTCTCTTTTCTCTTTTCGTGTGGGACACCGAGCCGTTCAACGACCCGATGAACCCTAGTGTCAGAATTTTTCAACCGCCTTCTACAAGTAGCAGGCTAAAAGATGACTATAATCGATGTTTAAAAATGAATGACTATGTATCCAGTAGTAATAATATATTGTTATACACCATAAGTGTACACCCGTCTTCTAGATCATGGATGAAACGAGCTTTCTTTGTGAGAGAATTGGGTACATTTTGCAGTACATTGAACGTTAAGGAATTATGCATAATTCGTAATGAAAATAATAAATGTTTTATAAAAGAGTTAACTCAATATATACGTAATGATAAAATGTGGTCCGGGCCACGCATTTGTGTTATAAGGGGAGTTGTAAAAATAAATGATAAAGATGACAGACGTGTCATTCTTAACGATTTTCATATTTTGCCAACAAGCGGCCATGCGGGGATACATAGAATGATAAATAATATAAAGCGATATTATTACTGGCCAGGTATAGATAAAGACGTGCGACTATTTGTGAAAAATTGTAGTCAATGTCAAAAACAAAAATATACTAATAAAGCGGTAAAAGGACCTATGTGTATTACCAGTACAGCAACGTCAGCATTCGACAAACTTTTCTTGGATTTAGTTGGTCCTTTAACGAAAGACAGCAATGGATATTGCTATATACTTACGCTTCAGTGCGAACTCACGAAGTACGTAGAAGCATACCCATTACCTAATAAGGAATCCGAGATAATTTTATTTTGCGATACGGAATTCCTCATGAAATAGCTACTGATAGAGGAAGCGAATTTATATCATCAACAATGCGAGATATTTGTAAGATTTTAAATGTAAAACAAATACAATCAACAGCGCACCATCATGAAAGTATAGGAGCTTTAGAGAATTCACATAAGAATTTAGGAGCTTACTTAAGAATTCTAACTGATAACGAAGCCCATAAATGGAGCGAATGGTTACAGTATTGGTGTTTTTCGTTTAATTCTGCTACGAAATATACACCATATGAGCTTGTATTTGGAAAATTGTGTAATTTACCAAGTAATCTTAGTAAAAGATCATAGACCCACTATACAATTTCAACGATTACCCATTTGAAATGAAATAAAGAATTCAAAAATCGCAAGAAGATGCTCGAAATAATTTAATTAAGACAAAGGAGAGCAGAAAAAATAGTTACGATAAGAATTGCAATCATGTAAGCTACAAGAAAGGCGATTTAATACTTGTAAAAAAGGAAGATCGAGAAAAATTAGACCCTGTATATTTAGGTCCATTTGAGGTAATCGATGAAATGGGTGTCAATGTAAAAATATTAGTAAAAATAAGGAAAATATTGTTCATAAAAATACTAAACCATATTATTGATGATGAATTTTTTTTTAATTGTGTAATTTTTTTTTGAGAAACTTTGTATTAATTAAGTGTGATTTATTTTAATTTCAATTATTTTATTTTAATTAATTTAACTGTGTAATCAATTTAAAAATATGTACTTTTATTTTATTATTGAAGGGAAAAGAAATAAAAACATAACCCATAGTATTTAAAATATTTTATGTAATTTGAATATAAAAGTATATACTTACAGACTAAGATATATGTAAAAAAAAAAAACACTGTGGTCACGGTATTGCACTTCCTAAACTAGCCAAGGACACCTCCCAGTCAAAATACCAAAACAGCCGACTCGGAGTCAGATTGTAGTCAAAGGTCAAGCTCCGCCCGTCCAGCAAATCGACGCACATCTCCGCGAATATCATCAGGGTGGTATCCAGGGTTTGATACACCACTTCGGGACTGAGGTAGTGGTTCACCACCGGTGCATCAAAGCAGGAACGATAAATTATCCTGCCGTCCTGGTAAATGATTCGGCAGTAAAACAGCTGGACGTTGTGCCGAAGCGAGAAGTAAACACTCTTCTCCTGGACGAAGCTCAAAATTTCCTGTGGCGTCATCATGGCTCTTGACTGAAGTTGAATATGGTTATCTTGCGGAAGAGAGTTAAGGAAGCGAACTGTTCCCAGAGGCACTCCAAAAACAAGTGGCAAGAAATCAGAAAATAAATCATAAAATCAGATACCAATAATGCACGAGGTGGCATTCCATAATCCAAAAAAAAGGAGTCTGTTTTAAAAACACAAATGAATATCAAGTACCCGGTAAAAACAAACGCATCTTATTACAATAAGTAAACATGTAATCAAGTAGTCATAGAAATAAATAAGAACATGGAATGTAACTTATGTTGAACAGTATATAATCAGTAGACTATAATGTAGTTTTGTAAAATGAAAAATTGTCTTTGCAATTGTAAAATATTTTTTTTTTAAATAAGGGGGATGATGAGGTGTAGCTATGATATTGTATCTATTTATAACTGTAACAGGCTAATGAACTATCCATGTGTAAGACCTTCAAGTAGTTAAATGACCTAAGCCTTGAAGATATCATATTACTAGAAATAACTTCTATTGATATTAAAAACAACCTTTGTCACACCCATGAAATATCGGCATTCCTTACGTGGAAAATCTACTATATAAGCCTCGCCAATTTTCCTAATAAATCATTATTATTTACAAGAGCAAACAGTGTGGTTTTACTTAACAAGTCCCGTGGGGACATAATAAAAATATGAACTCACGTTGCCCTGGATCACTAATAATATTAGGTGTATGACTGATTTGCCTAACGAGGCTGACCAGAAATATCATGAAACCAAGGCTGACACTGACAGAAAGGCATGTAAGGATCTCAAAACACTTTTAGCGACTAGTATTTTTAAAGAAAAACGTGCCTATTTTAATCACTTTATTAATTCTCAGACCTGTGACGGAAATACATTCTGGAAAAATATAAAATCAAAAATATTGTTGTATCCCTCTCAAAACGACAAGCTGCCCGATTGTTTTAGCGACCCACATAAGATCAACGACCATTTCCTTTCAATACCATTTATAAGCGATGTTCTTTCATCACAATTGTAATTTTTCTGTTCACAAAGATTTGAAAATTCTATTTTTTTTAAACCGATTTCTAAAATTGATTTAAATAAATATATACCTACTCGCGATTACTTCAAATTCATCCGGAAGTGACGGCATAACTAGGGATATGATCATTTTGACCCTTCCGCGGACTCTTGCAGTCATCATTGACATAATCAATGCTTCTATCCTTACCGGGACAGTTCCTGTACACTGAAAAGAGGCGCTAGTAACCCCACTTCCTAAAATTAATAACCCCACAGACCTGAAAGACCTAAGGCAATATACTTATGGGTATATTGCCGTTTCTATCTAAGATTCTGGAAAAGGCTGTGTTTTGTCAATAAAATAAGTACGCTGAAGATAGTAATATTCTGCCATTACACCAGTCAGATTTTAGAAAGAGTCGATAATTTACTTGCCGAACAGGATGGGGGTCGGGGATCAATCTTGACTTTGCTAGACTACTCACGTGCCTTTGATAGCATCAGCATCCCTTTACTATTACCTAAGCTTAGGTATTACGGTTGTGATGATCTTTCGGTTAAATAGTTCGAGAGTTATCTTAGTCATCGTGTACAGTCTGTCAAGCTTGCAATTAATGATAATAGCAACGCTCCTGTTATTTCGGCTCCCGTTTTGGGCTCGATTTTGGGACCACTACTGTTTATTATTTATTGCATTGATTTGGTGACTGTAACTGAGCATTGTAAGTATCACTGTTTTGCCGATGATATTCAGTTGTACATATCTGATATTCCCAATAACATGCCAAACGCCCTAAATAAGTTGAATGACGATTTGGATAGAATAGCTGACTGGTCACGTAGAAATGCGTTGCACCTGAACCCTGCAAAATCAAAATATATGTTTACTGGTACCAAAACACAGGTTTCGAAGATGATGCGTCTGAATCTCATCGTAAACATTAATGGGCAGATTGTGGAGCCTGTAGATGAAATCACAAATTTAGGAATATTATTTGACAGTAACCTTAGATTTGAATCACATGTTTTGAATATCGTAAAAAATAGCATGTACCAACGGAAAGTACTGTATAAAGTCCGTGATCTTTTAAGTGAAAAATTTCGAATTACCTTATGCGAATCACTGGTTTTATCGAGATTTAACTATGGCGACATAGTCTTCGGGCCACGACTATTAGAAAAATCAAAACGCCTCCTGCAACGAGTTCAAAATGCATGTTGTCGTTTCTGCTATAAAGTACCACCACGCAGCCATATTTCTCCATATCTGAATGAAGCTGGTATGCTCAATATGAAGTCCCGTAGACAGTTTCAGTTACGAAGTCTTATGTTTGACGTCATACAATTTAGGAAACCCGAATACTTGCACAGTAAACTTATGTTTTCACCTTTCTATGATAGGTATCTTGCTAGAAGTACACGTGCTTCCCTTGCTGGTCATTTGCATCGGACTGTCGCTTTCGAGGGTAGTTTTCGGTGCCAAGTGCTGGAACGACATTCCACCGCCAATAAAAAGTATGTTCATTTAAAAATCACTATAAAAAATATTTATTAAATGTAACCAAATTGCAGATTTAAAAAAAAACAACTTTCAAATTACTTATTCAAAGTTGTAAATTTTACATTTAGCTTTTTGATGGTCAAAAATTAACAATTTTAACAATACTAATTTTATGAACCTAGTGTAAACGCGGCTCAGGTGGACTAAAAACTTAAAACTAACCCCCTAAAGCACTGCCTCGGGGTTGGCCAAACTAACCAAACAACATGTAACGTTAGGTGGTAAATAAAATAACATCGAGTTCATGAAAAGAGAAAATGTTGTGTTACATGCGTATGGTTAGCCGGACTCCCTGGACAGTAAACCACCCAGAAACCTGCCCAGAAGTGCTCCTATTCTAAATATACAATCTGTTAGGCCCTAGGCTACCCTAGCTAAATTTCTATTTATGTATTTAACTGTTTATTGCACACAAGATAAAACACAGGACAATCACATTTAGATAAAAAACACAACAGGTATAAAGAAATCTCTTCTAGCAGTCCTACGGTAAATTTACGGTATTTCTAATTTGGAACAAAAATATATTAAAACTATAAGACATTATAACGGGTTTTAACTCACGGTAGGGATATAGCCAAAAAAATATATTAATAGCCAAAAACGGCTACGCTAAAAAGATAAAATATATATCATATACAGTAGATAATTCTACCTGTGTCGTCATATAAAGTCAACTTTGTACATTAGTAACTACTCCCATGGAGATTTATCTTGCATATAATCTGAAATTTCATAATAGCCTTTCTTATATTTGTTTTAACCTACATAATGTTTTCATATATATATTGAGACACAAATGTTAACATGTTAATCTCTTTGGATTTTGATGATATGACAATTCAGGTAATTTTTGTATGATATTTTGTCTATAACGATTTCGTCTACTTTTGTTTACCGGTACACACGTAATATATTGTTTAAGTGCCCTCTCAATGTTAATTTTGAAAGTAACTAGCTGACCAGTGTGGTCGGAGCTTAGTTTATTTATGACATACGCGTCTTCGTGTTTAATATTTGTGAAAATATTATCTATGCATCTGGCTGAAGTAGCCGTGATTCGCGTAGGCACTGAAATATGATCCACGAGGTTGTAACTTAAAAATAGTGATTGAAACCTTTTACTGCTACTCGAGTTTTCAAGAATATTTACATTGAAATCTCCACAAACAATAATTCCTTTAGTAGATTTTGTTGCTTTATCTAAGGCTGCCTCCATAACTTTTTCGAAGGAATCATATTTGGCATCGGGTCGGCTTTATATGCTCATTATTACAAGATGATCAAGTTCTACGCAGGCTATTTCAATAAATCGCTCAACGGCACGATGTCAGTCCGTTCTTTGTATTGAAACTCATTTTTAAGTAGTATCAATGAGCCGCCGCGTATTGCTGTTGATCTGTTGAACGAACTTGCCACCTGGTGATTATTCAAACTGAACATTAACTGGTAATCTTTTAACCAATGCTCAATTATACAATATTATTACAATTCATAAAAATTTCGATTTCTAATTCCTTGCTTAACATGCCCTCAATATTTTGGTGTACCATACCTAAAAAAAAGCTATTTAGATTTTTAGTATTATTCGAACAATTTTTATTATTATTTTTTAAAAATAGTTTTGGCAAGATACTAAGGCTCAAGTTAGTGGGAGAAGTAGACGTCGACGTATTGCCAGAGTTACTCTCTGTTGTCTCAGGTATTAGTTTAAATTAAAATTGAAATAACTTGGAAACAATTCCAAGGTTATGAGGTTTCTATTTCTATTCTGCTCAATAGAAGCAGTTGTCTTGTTAGCCAACAAATTGGCTAAATTTGTTAAATAATAAGATAGTATAGTATACTGTGAATATCTGTCGTTTATTAACTTTTGATAGATAATATCTATCTTTTGTTACATAAAAATGTTTTCCAATGAAAATATTTGTGTCAATAAAATGAAATTTGTCCCGATTGCGACATGTCAAAGTATTTAAGTACGGTCGCATGCAGAGAAAACGGACCCCCCCCAGTGACGACATCTATGGCAACATGTAGGAAACATCACAACACGAGCAGTGAGTGGTGATTGGTCGATAATGTCACAATGTCTAAGTTCAGCGACATTCTATTGGTGCTTTTAGTCAAAGTCGTGACTAGCAGCGCCATCTGCGTCAGTTTCCTTCATATTTTTATCTTCATATTGCGAAAACACTTTGAGTATTTCACACAAATCATGTGACAGACAGATAGCCTAGTGGTTAAGAAATGGGTGCTCGTGAATGATGTTACTGGTTCGAATCCCTACTTCTGTGCCTTTTTTTATGTCACATATTTTTGATTTTAATTCTGTTTGCGTTTTAATAAAATTATTTTGAATATCAAGGTCACATTAAATAACATTGATAGAAAATTGTAGAAAAACAAAAAAGACTGATTAGTAACTTTATTCAAAAACAAGTTTCAGTTTACATATTTACGATAATTCTAAATTAAAATACATCGTTATTTATTATACAGATTGTAATATTTCCAATCACTTGTCTATGACTTTTTACTAGAGAACAAACATGTTATCCAAGATAACAATTTTACGTCTCCAAGTAAAAATTAAAAAAACACAAAAATCCGTGGAGCCAAATGATTTTTTAAAGCACCACATTTAGTTACGGAGGGGGTAACCGTCCATTTCAATGACGTCCTGTAATCGGCTAGGCATACTATCTAATAAATTAGAACAGATATTGCTACGCCGCATTAACTCCCATGTCCTTTTAACTTCTTGTTGCAAACTTTCAACGTTTCTTATTTCACTGGTATCCCAGTTCAAAACCATTTGGCCCCATAGATTTTCTATAGGATTTAGATCCGGACTTTTAGCAGGCCAATTTATGGTAGTTATATCATTTTGTGATGACAGCCACTCCATAACAATTCCCGAGCGATGTATCGAGCAATTATCTTGCACAAAATAAATTTGCCCTTCTGGATATATTGTGTAACAGTTCAGTCCTGTGTGACTTCGGGGCCACCGTGGACCTATAGAAGACCTATAGAAGGTCTAGACCTCACATAAATACCTAGATGAAATGGCTCGTGATATAGATTTTAGTTGTGATCGTCTAGATTATAAATAGGACCCTTATATACGTTGTGTTTTATAAGATATAGTAAACCAATAGTTCTTTTAAGCTGGTATATGGAATTCTTGGACTATAATAGCTATTAGGTAGGCATAAGGTTGGACAACAGAGACGAACAAACGAGACGATTCGAGCCCCCAATCTTCGCTCAATCGAATGGACCTCCGACCCAGCAACATCCAATATTTGACAAAATGCCTGCCCATGGATATTCTTACACAATCATGAATTATGCAAAAACATCCACAAGGAAGGAGTCAATTATCAAAACTGAACGCTGCCCAACAGGTCCCCTTGAAGATTTGGATTTGGGCTTGGAGATTATTCTCCTGCTAAAAGATGTGTCATACACTGACACTGTAGCGCTGAAGCAGCGCTACGGAAAATGATCAAGAGTTTTGAACAGATTCAGATGTTCTTTAAGAACAAATATTAGATTTTGTATTAGTATAACCAGTCTTCATGACCAGCCAGAAGACACCAATGTGTCAGATGTATTATTATCAGTTGAATAATATAATTCCAACCGGAATCATTCAGTAGTAGTTTGTTGTTATTTTACCTTACAGGCCAGTATTCAATATAAAGACTGTACCAAACTTGCCCATACATTTTATATGATTTCCATACGGAAGTTAAGGGTATGCATTTAGCAAATTAGTCCCTTTAAAATGAGATCATTCCGCGAGCCAATAGTAGGTTGAGACGCTAATGCTAATCCCATTGTAAGATATAGATGTGGCTAGTGCGGATATGAAACTCATAATTACCTCCTTTGGTCATATAAATGATTATAGGAACAGGATGAACGTTACAGCCATATAGAATACTATAGGTAAGTATATTATATCAGGTGCGTTGGAAAGCAGTTGTCATACATCATTCAACGACAATTAATTGGTATGTGTTAACACACCGGTATTTCCAGGCCAGCCATGAGAGATTTTATAAAACAATAAAATAATTTAAGATGCATATTAACATCTGAAACCTGTTCTTAGACAGGAAACAAAGGATGGGAGATTTTCTAATCTACCAGCCATATTTTTAGTATGATGAAAGTACTTAACTATAAAATAGTAAGCACAAGTAGGTGATAAATATAGCAGATTTTTAATCCACTGATGAACAAAGCCACTTTCAGCCTTGTGAACATATTTTGCTTATAAAGCAAAACAATAGGTAAGTATTAGTTGTAAATATTATTAATAGATACCACTGAGCAAAGCCCATGTAAGTAAAAGACACAAAGAGTATTTTCTCCTCAGTCGCTTTAGCAACAAAGTTTTAGTATGATAGTCCCAACAGGAACAAATCAAAACTGTAGATATAAATAGTCCAGTGCAGGCACAGACCTGATATATTCTGGTAGAATAGAAGAGGTTAGGATAGGATCAGATTTAAGGATTGCCTACCTATTACCTATATTGAAACATCAGCAATCGCTTAGGCAGATTAATAAAAAAGATTTTGAAATATTTAGAAATTATGGTTGTTGGTTGCAGAATTCAGAAATGATAAGGCTTGCATGAAGAACTCAAACGGAACTGACAACAAAACAAATACAAAGTTCAACAAGAATAAACCTAGGTATAGCCTAAGAAAAAGAAGCCTAACATTTCCAAATCTTGTCAATTTCTATAAAAATATAAAATAGGTGGAACTAGTCTATTCTGTATAACCTAGACCTAGATATTTAGTCTAAACTGTTTTCTTGCCTAAAAATCTATGATTCATTATCTACAATTGACAAGATTTAGAATAGCAAAACTTATACTTATCTGGCTAGTCCCAGGAAACAGTATCTCTCAACAAAACTATCCAAAACAAAACAGCTTCCACCCTCGCTGAATAGACCGGCAGCATCAGCACCCTCCAGCGACACAACTGCTCCTCTTTCCTCATAGCAAGACACCAGCACTAGGTACACCAAACTTCACCTGCGGATCAATCAGCTGACACGGCACGAACAGCTGATTGCGGACGACGAACTTTCCGACTCACAGCACACTCACTAACTTTCTCACTTTACTTCAAAACCTTCTCACTTTATCCAGCGAGTTGTCTCGGTAAAATTAAACTTGCCTCCGACGGCCGTGCGACCGGCTTATATATACGTAGTCCTAAAATCGATCAATCTCGAAACATTTTCTCGAAAATTGTTTTTCTTGAATTCTCCGGAACCTTCGCACACACACACATACTTATAGAATTTTCTAAATAATTCTCCTACTCGACACCAGGCGTCGCTACTTTATATAATTTTCATTCATAAATACACACACATGCACACACACTCACACACACACAAATCCCACCTTAACAAAGACTAGGGTTGAGCCACTGTAGTACACTGGTACCATCTTTGGTACCAATTGACTTAATAGTATTAAGGTCAACAGATGTCGCTATATTTAAATTATAAGGGCCCGGATATCGTTTGTTATAATTGCACGAACTGATGGCAACATGACGTCCCTTAATATTTGTAAATACAGTTGAGCTGTCATGCGGCCGCCAACTTCTGTCAACTCTCCAGGTATAATGGACATCCAACCCCAATAACCTGGAAATAAAAATAATTAAATATAATAACTTGCCAAAATAACAAGTTCAAACCTATACTTGTGTAAGATAACTAAAAAAAGTTTATTTTTAAATATTATGTAACTAAAATACCTTAATTACTTAAATAAATTCTGCTACTACTGAAATAATGAATTATTAAAACAAAAATGAATAAATTATGATAAATATGCTCACCTAAGGATATTCTGCCACTGGTTCTTAGCGGTAAAACATTTTGTGGATTATAACGCTGTCCTCGTCTTCTCCACAGTATCTTTCGTCCATTTTTGTCCGATTTAAAACATTTTTCGTCGGTAAATATTACTATATTATTCTTCCAATCGAAATTCCAATACTCCCTAGCGAATCTTACTCTAGCTTGACGGTGAGCCTCGGTAAGTTTAATTTTTTTAGCTGGTCTGTAATTATGGATCCCCGCAGCATGTAAATGTCTCCGCACTGTATCCAACGAAATCCCAAACAACTGTGCAGTTGATCTCGTGGTCTTGAAGGACTCATTGGTATGGAGTCTTACAATTTCACGGTGACGATACGTTTCATCAGTATAAGCCACTGGTCGCGGACCCTGTCTTTCACATTTTACATCACCAGTTTCCTGGTATCTTTTTATCCATCGACGAACTGTGTTTCTCTGTAAAAATAAAAGCAATTTATTCCGTGAACTAATCCCAACCCTATTATCAAACGAATTAAAATATAAGTATCGCTTACAAAAATAGTAGCAAAACTTACCGCTACACCCAGTTCTCGAGCAATACTCTTATTGCCTCGATTTTGTTCAAAAAGCACAATAATCTTAGCTTTCAAAAAAACCGATAATCGAGCCATAGTTGTTAGTTTATAATCCAAAAACTATCCGAAACAGAATGCACACGTAAGCGGTAGCGAAGCTAGCTTGTGAACAAAGCGAAACACCAGAAATTAAGTTTAACATTTTATAAATTTTGCCTACCCTCATATAATTACTAAGAGTTCGACACATCAAGAAAGATTACTGTGACGTCATGCACAATATGAAGTAGAAGGGAATTTTCGCCACTCTTAGCAAGAGCTCGGTGGCGCAGTGGTTTAGCGGTAAGGCTCGAGAACGAAAGAGTCTAGGTTCAAATCTTGTGACCAAAATGTGTTTTTCGTATTTTATTGTTTTTTCACCAAGTTTCTTGAATTCAATCTATTTATCCTAGCAATACCCAAGGCTTGGATGAATTCGAAAAACAAGTTTGTGACAAACAAACGATACGATGGCGGCGGTGCAGTAACTTAACGCCAGATGGCGCCAGGCAACAGAGATGTTGTCTGGGTCTATTTATAAAGAGAGGGGTCCGTTTTCTCTGCTTGAGACTGTACTTATTATACCAATGTCAAATAATATTTTCTAAGTTAGTAAATTTTTGGCTGTAGGGAAAAGCAAACAAAATCACTTGTTTTACATTAGTCATTGAATACAATTTGTTTGAATATGAAGCAAAGTCATTTTTTGTTGCGTTTCCCCTTCTGCCACTAAATATAACAACAATAGTATTTTTATTAAATTGAGATGCCAACACTGTGTTTAGAATTTTAGAATAAATCAGCGCCAGGCATGCAATGATTAATTACTGCCTGACCCATGTATTGACCAAGTTGTAAACCCATATTTTTACCAAGTTCATCACTAAACATAGCAATCTCACACTGTTCTTTATCGCGCGTGTGTTACAAAGACGCATCGTTGTCACTCACAAGCGCAGGCCGCGTCGGCGCCGCCGGCTCCGGCCGCTAGCTCGATTTTACTAGGAACATAAAATTGTTATTGTTTACGTTGACTAATTAATTTATTCAGTGATAATATTTAACTCTTTGACATTCTAAAAGCATTCATTGTAAATCTACTTGGAAATAAACGATTGAATCTTGAGTCTTGAATATTGACGACTTGGTGCCCCACACTAAAAAAGAGAGATGTCTTTCGTACTTGGAAGAATATTTTCCCCGAAAATCGAAAATAAGACAATAAAAAAAATTGACCGTATTTTATGGGCTTTATTATTAGTTGTGCTTATTTAATTTACCAAAATTTTATTATAGTTTTTGCTACCCCATTTACTACTCATTAAAATATCTTTACCTACTAAATGGCAATTTGAGGCCGCCATATTTACATAAACTGTCATCTTTACTGAGAATACATGTTTTCAGTGCTAATCTCATTTTTCTAAAAATATTTAGGTCAATTGACAATAATTATTTACCCTTTTCAAAGAAAAAAATAAAATTTTATTTTTGACATACTAGTTAAAGTTACAAGATTATGATAACTATTGTGTAATAGGTAACATTAATACTAGCATCATTAAAAAATAAATGTTCTTTTTGTAATTGTGTATTTTTTATTACCATAGTAACGTTCAAACGGTATAAAAACTCTGAGAGGAGAGAGGGCGCCACTGCCCAAGTAAACATCGCTCGCTACTAACTCTTGTTTTAAAAATTTAGAAACCAAGTTAAATTTAACTTTGACGTCTTCAATTCTCTTTTCGTGTGGGACATCGAGTCGTCCAACGACCCGATGAACCCTAGTGTCAGAATTTTTCAACCGCCTTCTACAAGTAGCAGGCTTCTGTCATGGTTGTGTAACGACCGCCGTCTAAGTGATCATAGACAGCAATTGAATTGTTGCTGCTGAAAGAAGCTGTGAAATCATTATTTAAAAAAAATCTGCAGGCTTTTGAGTTTTACAGGGCAAAAGTAATATCGCATAATGTTATCGTTAAAGTGGAAATTAAGTGAAGCATAAGTGAAGTTGGAGTGGAACATTAAAGCTGGGATATTATAGCGAGTACATCAACCCGTAAAATCTCGTTCAGTAGCAAAATGTCCAATTCGCATAATGTCCAATTAGCAAATTCGCAAAATGTCCAATTCGCAAAATGTCCAATTCGCAAAATGTCCAATTCGCAAAATGTCCAATTCGCAGAATGTCCAATTCGCAAAATGTCCAATTAGCGAAATAGTTTCATACAAGTTTGAAAAATGGGAAAAAATGCATTTATATTTAAAATAGAACTACATGGATAGTTGTCAATTAGATTTCGCATTTATTATCAATTAAAATCAAATAACAAGGAAATCTAGTGTGATATTTATAAAGCAGGTCAAACTCAAAACCTTAAAAAAATATTTGGTTTACTTATATTAAAATAAAAATAATCAAAAGTCTCTCCAATATTTTTAACTTATTGTCTCTTCTTCTCTTTTATTGTCTTTTTATGTTATCTAACATGATCAACGTTTAAATAACGTAAGACGAAGAAAAATTATCTTCGTAAAAAAACTTTTTAGGCTGAGCTTGCCTTTTTCTAGGTTTTTAAAAAATTTTTTATACTTCTTTTCAAATATTATGTCTCTCTTTCTTCTTTTGTTTCTCATCGTTTTGAATAATGAATTTGCAAGCCGCGTGTCACAATAAATAACTTCTTTCCGGATTTTATACAGAAAATAATGTATAGCTGGATTTTTTGGAATCCGTCCATTTAAGCGTCGGTGCCACCCTTCTAACGCATTCGTGGTTCGATGCCGCTGATTTGCCTTTTGTTTCACGCATTGTTCGTAACAAATTAATTTAGTTTGAAATTGAATAAAAGCTTTCTCAATGCTAATAAATTGAGTAATAATTACAGTTTAGTAAATAATATCCATAAGAAATGTAACGAGGTTGATTTGATAGAATAAGAAACAATTTATAAATTCACGTAACGTAAAATCGTTCAGTAGCAAAATGTCCAATTCGCATAATGTCCAAAAGGGCTAAACACAGTTAATTCTCAGAATGTCCAATTCGCAGAATGTCCAATTCGCAAAATGTCCAATTCTCAAAATGTCCAATTCGCAGAATGTCCAATTCGCAAAATGTCCAATTCGCAGAATGTCCAATGGGAGATTTTTTCACGATTCTTGAAGTGTTCTACAGAGAACGCTGAACATGTTTAAAATAACGTTCCTTTACACGGAAAAGTCTGTATGAATTTATAAATTGTTTCTTATTCTATCAAATCAACCTCGTTACATTTCTTATGGATATTATTTACTAAACTGTAATTATTACTCAATTTATTAGCATTGAGAAAGCTTTTATTCAATTTCAAACTAAATTAATTTGTTACGAACAATGCGTGAAACAAAAGGCAAATCAGCGGCATCGAACCACGAATGCGTTAGAAGGGTGGCACCGACGCTTAAATGGACGGATTCCAAAAAATCCAGCTATACATTATTTTCTGTATAAAATCCGGAAAGAAGTTATTTATTGTGACACGCGGCTTGCAAATTCATTATTCAAAACGATGAGAAACAAAAGAAGAAAGAGAGACATAATATTTGAAAAGAAGTATAAAAAAATTTTTAAAAACCTAGAAAAAGGCAAGCTCAGCCTAAAAAGTTTTTTTACGAAGATAATTTTTCTTCGTCTTACGTTATTTAAACGTTGATCATGTTAGATAACATAAAAAGACAATAAAAGAGAAGAAGAGACAATAAGTTAAAAATATTGGAGAGACTTTTGATTATTTTTATTTTAATATAAGTAAACCAAATATTTTTTTAAGGTTTTGAGTTTGACCTGCTTTATTAATATCACACTAGATTTCCTTGTTATTTGATTTTAATTGATAATAAATGCGAAATCTAATTGACAACTATCCATGTAGTTCTATTTTAAATATAAATGCATTTTTTCCCATTTTTCAAACTTGTATGAAACTATTTCGCTAATTGGACATTTTGCGAATTGGACATTCTGCGAATTGGACATTTTGCGAATTGGACATTTTGCGAATTGGACATTTTGCGAATTGGACATTTTGCGAATTTGCTAATTGGACATTATGCGAATTGGACATTTTGCTACTGAACGAATCAGTGACACACAGAGCTAAATTTAAAGTTGGTGACAAAGTCCGAGTAAGCAAATATAAAAACCAATTTTCAAAGGGTTACACCCCAAACTGGTCGACAGAAATATTCAAAATAATTAAAGTCAATGATTACAAACCAACTACCTACCTTGTCGAGGATATGCATAAAGAAAAAATTATTGGGTCCTTTTATGAGTATGAGTTACAAAAAACTAAATACCCTGATATTTTTTTAATAGAAAAGGTTATAAGGAGAAAAGAAAATAAACTTCTTGTGAAATGGCTTGGACTGAGTGAAAAAGAAAATAGTTGGATTACTCTTGATAAGCTTCTATAATAATAAAATGTTTGGTATTTAACATATGTCTATTGGAATAATATATCATTTATTGGTTTCCAATGAAGGGAAGTGGTCTTCTTAATACAATTATAAACAATCTACCGATTGAGTTACATTTGCCAGGGTATCAATTTTGTGGACCTGGTACAAAATTACAAAAAAGATTATCAAGAGGCGATAGAGGTATTATCCATTAGACACGGCTTGCATGTACCACGATATTGCATATACAAGTGACGATATCAACGTTCGACATAAAGCAGATTTAGAGTTAATAAATATGGCAAAGAAAAGAATTAAATCCAAAGATGCAAGTAAGAGAGAGAAGATTGATTCTTGGTTAGTTAAAAACATTATGAAAGCAAAATTAAAAGCTGGAGCAGGGATTCGTTCCTTTAAAAAAGTAGTTAGTAAAATACGATCTAAATAATAAAAAAATGAAATATAAAGGTAAGAGTAAAGCTATACAATTTGCATTTTCTGCAGCAGATTGTAAGAAGATTGCAGAAATGTAATTGAAATATAAATAAATACAGTTCGAGTAAATAGAAAACATATCTACAATATCTTGAACAACATCTTTTTCACGAAGTTTAGAATAAAAAAACATATACGCATCATAAATATTTAAATTCTTATAATATTTAAATTCATCACTAGCAATTGAGACAATGCATTCATCACTTGATAGAACTAAAATTTTAGGTTTGAAATCGACATCTGCCCAAAGTCCGCTTACTATTTTAATATTTTTTAAATTATATGTTCGCTTTAAAATACAAATGTTACCTAGATAAGAGTAGTTTAATACGTCCATATTGAAAAAATGTTGACGCGCCCCCAGGCTTTAGTTGAAACTCCGTCTGTGGATATCAAACGTTTGTCGTCATTTGCTGACAAAGCAACTTTATTCACACTGCGAGTGAATATTTCGTGTTTTATTGATTTAAACAAAATGTTCTTTTTGCGGACAATGTCACCTGTAAACAAAGTGTTTTTATAGTTTTTGATATTTATATCGCGTATGCAACACCGTTTTACTCCTTTAGCTCTTTTGATTTCACTGTCCTCTGTTTTAACACAGTATAATTTAGAACGTAAACCAACAAACTCATGAATTACTTTTCCACCAAGTTCATCTTTGAATAAACCAGGGATCTTTTTATTCATAATTGGTATGTTATAAACATTGGACTGATCAAAGTTACTTGTGTCAAAATAAGATAGTAAACTCGTCTTCAAATATCTGTAAAAATCATCAGTTTCTATATGATAAATCAAACTATCGGTATCTGTATAACACATCTTCAGACGATTATTATAGAATGGTTGCATCACAGAGTAATGAAAGTCATATATGTGTGCTTTTGATATCTCTAGGACAGAAAATCCTATATACAATGGTTTATCGAAAACAACCTGTTCAGGTTTGAGTTGTATTGCAACTAAGTCTTCACTAAAAATGGAAGCGCTATGAAAATTTGGACTTGCAATAAGGTTATCAGCAGTATTTATCTTTTTTGTTTTATTACTCTGATCTGACCACTGATTTGTGACATAGACTTTTACCCTTTTTTCATTGTTTTCAATAGTTTTGCCAAAAATGCAATTTATAAGAAGCTTGAAAAAATCTTGCTCAAATGTTGATTTCGCTTGCTGTTGGAGTTGTGTGTTTAAGTCTATATAATGTTTCAAGTAAGAACCTTGGTAAAAAGTAATAACACGATGAATTTTTTCCAAAATTAATCCGTGTTTGAGACATTTCTTTAAATGAACATAATGCATAACATAATTATATTTATCGTAAAGATTTGGTATGAGTTTAGGGTTTTTGCCTGCTGGAGGTATACACTTTTCAGGGCAGAATGGTAAGTCGTTGTGCTTGTTATGTAAATGTTTTGGATATTCAAGATCAACTTCGAGAAAGAAACCTTTTTCATGATTATCAGGGATACTTTCGACGTCTAAAGAATCAATTTCATTTTGATTTAAAAATTTGAAACCTGAATATGGCATTGGTTGACACATACTAAAACCATATAAGTTGACACAATCTGTATAAACTATATATGAATCGGGCTTTTTCGGGTCATATTTTGACATATATTTGTTATTCGCTGAAGCATGTCTGTGTGATACCATGCATATGCCACCTCTTATGCCAGACTGAATCATTCTTTTCATAGCTAGATCATTGATAAGTTCTAATTCAACGCCTGTTGTATTTAACATAGCATCAAAAGATAAGCTCGGAGCTGTTAAATAAAAAGCAGGATCTAACTTATAATGACGTTTACATATTTTTCTAAAATGTTCCATCACATCGCTTGTTAACAGGACATCAGACTTAAGGTACAGGTCTGTGAATTCACCTAAATCTCGAATACGAAAGTTGGTCCAAACCTGTATTGCATGATCATAATCTTCGTCAGAAATATTCTCATCTGTTAGCATATTAAAAAACTTATCGTGGCTTGGAAGAGAACGTTCATCATAACGTGACCAGCAGTCCATGTACTCATAAGGATAAACACCTTTCCGTGAAAGTAGCTGAAATTGAGATGGATTTGGAAAGTATGATTTTAAATTATGTAAATCTTCCTTTTTCATCGATTCGACTAGTTTTTCTAAACTAGTACCAAGGAACTTATACGAATCAACAAATCTGATAGAAAAAAACCTTTTCTCATCAACCTTTATTAATTTTGTGAAAGACATGTAATTTTCTTTCGTTTTTGCAATAACTTTAACTTCCCCCTTTGTTTGTCCCAAAGCTTTTATAAACAAATGACAGTCATAGCCAGCCAAATTATGGAAAAATACTGGAACGAATTTTGGGACTTGAGATTGTAAGTTACAATAATTATGTGCCGCACCACGATATTTCCCAGTAAGGTGACAATGGTCTCTTACTTTGTCACCAAAAAGGGATTTTTCGCAAATATGACAAACATTTGTTTTGTTAAAATTTTCAGAATCTTTTTCAGTAAAGACCATTGGTGTGTTTTTGGTCAAATATTTATAAATTTCTTTTGCATCTCGTGAAATAGAAGAAACAAATTGTTCTACACAGTCAGGACCTCTGTACGACACATATTTATTGTAACTAGGATCCAAGGAACACACAACATGATAACCGAATGCAGCTGGTACATGACGATTTAAGTATACTGTATTCGAAGTTTTAGATTGCGTATCAGATTGTGCATCAGACGTCTCGCAATCGAATTTTTCTAGAATGGATTCAAAGTCTGCATAAATAACAAAAGGAATGTCTTGTTTCCGGTCATAATTTTTAAATTTAATAACTGATCCTTCTTCAGGCAAAATAGTTGCAATATTTCCACAAATGTGATTATTTGCTTCTTCGAGACAATTAAAGAAAACTAAACAAGAGTCACAAAAATAGATCTTGCCATGATGGTTTGTAATTTGGCTTCGTACAAGTCGTGATAAGTCTTTAATAAGACAGTAATGAGCTTTGGTGTTATTTTCTATATAAAGTAAGTGAATCGTTTTTTTCTTGTCTTGATTATATGACTTGTACAGCGGTCCGATTACAGTTTTGTTTTTCTTAAGGCCGTATATAATAAAACTTAGACCAGGATTATTATTTTCGAAAGTTCGAATGTCATCAAATGATACTGGAAATGACATTCCTTTTGTATTTAAAATAGTACGAAAATCTGGATAGGAAGACACTCTATCGGAGTGACTTTTTGCAGGATAAAGAGCAGCCATTACACACCATAAAAAACAATATTCATCTTTGTTTTGAATATTTAGACACGCTTTTCTACTCTTTATTGCTTTTGGTAATTCAATGTAAGTTGAACCGCGCAATGGTTGATATTTATTAATGTTAACTTCTAGGTGTAAAGCACTTAAAAAAGCCCATCCACTGTCACGTTCTTGAAATTCTTCTTGTTTCTTTTTAAGATTGTCTGATATTTTTTCAAATAGAATATTAAAGTCATAGTTACGGTAAATAATCATATTTTTTGTGCATAAAGATTTGACTTCCTGCGTGTCATTTTTGAATAACAGAAACAAGGAAAATAGTTCAAAATTTGTTTTGATGCAAATATGTTTTTTTAAGTTTTCATCTAATAGTAACTTTACTTTTAATAGAGTTTAAAAACGTGTCTAAGGAACCTTGGTTAGTATCGTCTGCTAAAACTTTATATGTAGCTATACGAGAACGAAACGCTGATGCTACAATTTGAATACCATCACTATGAATTTCAACTGCATTATTTTTTTTATGTTCGTTACTACGTAAATGTCCTATCCATGATGTATTCTTAATAGAAATATTACATATTGAGCAGAACGGCATTTTCAAATATAAAATCTAGTATCTATCAAATGAAATGGTTAATTTAGAGCTCAAGAGAAAATAACAGAAATCAATAAAATACGAAAAAGTTTCTTTATATTCAGGTAATTATATTTTTTTAACCATAAATATAATTACATTTACTTATAATTAAAGAAAACAGATTCACACCCGTCGAAGGCTTTACTAGAAGTACCTAAAAACTCTTGAAGGCTCTCCCATTGCTTCGTACCCTCGTGACAATAAAGCTTCATGGACACAAGAGCCTTTTTGTAACGCTGATCCGAAGGAACATTACGTATATCTTCGTTCTTATAAACTTTTAACTCCACAAAGAAGTCACCTGGCAAGGCTATGGCGCGGCGAGTATGCCCTTGCGAAACCTTGGTGATGAAGGACGACAACTCGTTGCGAGGACCTTCAGTCGCAACCGCACTTTCTTCCGCCTGTATGGTTGAGAAAATATTCTTTTTCGACTTCTTTGCTTGAGATCTGTAGAAAGAAAAAACTCTTTCAATAAAACAATATTTATCAACACTATAATTCTATTAAAGAAAACAACTCATGACTTCTTCCAGAAAACAAAATATCATCGATTCTATTAGTTAAATACTACCACAAGGGACTTTGAGAGGAGTACTTGTAGGCTAGGTTTATTGTACTCGTAACGCTCAAGCCTCTGGGAACTTTTTACAGATGCGTTACGAGGTTATACTAAAAAACATAGAGATCAGAGTAATGAATATGTTCAGAGGAAAAGATATCTTCATATGGATATAATATAAATATAAAAATTACCTTCCAAATTCTTCCGATTTTCTTTTCCCTTTCGAGGTTGATGTTAAAACTGGACGCTGCACTTGCACCTGCGACTGCGGCACCACCGGAGAATAATCGAATTCAGAGTCTGACCTAAAATCAAAACAAATTTATTACATTGTGTACAGCAGGTAAAGTCTTATAATAGTTTTCATACAGTTAAAAGAAATCCCGTATAAGTTTAACTCTTAAAGTTGATGTGTTGTTGATACTTAGTACAAAAAATTAGTATATAGAGAAACATAAACAGGAACATAACATACTTACGTACATTTTGGTATAAAATTCTTCACTTCGCCTTCTTGAAGTCCTGAAGTTGAGGTAGATCCTTGCTCTTCTGCTTTGCAGTAGTAGAGAGTGTGCTCTTCCGTAGAATTTTTTTGTGGAAAATGATGTGTGAAATGTGTTTATATAATTTCATTATTGATAAATCATCAATTTTATGATATTAATGATAGCTAAGTAAACGACAAACGATACAAACCTCAATCTGAACTTTATTTAAAGTAAACATACAAGAAAATCGCTTAGAAATGATATGACATACGTCTTTTTAAAAATTGATAACCAAATTTTTGCAAATTTTCAATTTGGAAAACTTGTATTATTTTTGAAACAACGTAAAAAACTCAATTAATTATTATAATTGTAACCTTTATACCATATACTTAATAATGAATTTAGGTTGCATCGTATGTAAACAAAAGAAGTGACTTAGGACTTTATTCGTCCATAAATAACAAATTGCATTTTTTGCATTGAAATTACGACATCACCGCCGTCTGTACCGGACGATGAAATTTGACACTACGTATATCGTGTTGCAATCATGTTGCGGTAAAACTATGGAATAATCAGTGTACGATGCCGTTAATAAATTAGATGTTTCGTTTAATTTTCTTCACAAATCTACATCTGCACTAATATCAAAAAGAGTAAAGATTTGTTTGTGTATGTAATTGATAAAGTCTGACACTACTGGACCGATTTTCAAAATACTTTCATTATTATAACATCCTTAGAACGTTACTTTTTACCGCAGAAAATTATATTATTCTCACAGCACGACACTGAAGTTATTTAAATGTAGGTTATGTAAAAAAAAAGAAAACAAAACTTAAATACATTTAAAATTGAGTGATAGGTGTGCAAAGAATAGAAAATGTCTTGGTTTTTCAATTCAATCCTCGGTCAAGTTGGTAATACTTTCAACTAATACGACTACGACTAATACAATTACAACTACAGCGTTAATTCAGCTGTTTTTGCGATCGTTCATTCTCTGCCTACCCCGCAGAGATACAGGCGTGATGCGCGTGTGTATATATAGAACAGTAAGTCAAAATTTGCGATGTAACTGCTACATAGAATTATAGTCTAGGATCTAAGCTTGGTTTACTTATTGCTTTTAAATATTTTATTCGATGTTTTAATATACAGTACTAATAAATACACAATTAAATTAATGTAGATGTAGGGTCATTTGAGTTATCATTAACATTTTTAAACCTATAACACCATTAACATAAACATACCTAGTTATTAGAGCACAGATATCATGTATTCCAGCTTCATTTAAATAATTTAGTTACGAAGACTAGTTGAATAATATAATTACATGTTTCATTTAAAATTCACCTTGTAATTTAAAATTAAATAAAATAATTTTTAAAAGAGATGATATAATCAGTGAAACAGTAAGTAACTTTATAGTTACTGTTCCTACATTCACTTTTTCTTTATTTATTATAAAACTGTATATTTCAATTACCATTTTGATTGACTAATAATTAAAGTCAGACAATTTTTCTTAATCAAAAGTTAATAATTAGTAAACGCAGTTAGCTCTCGAACTAAATCCGTCATAGGAAAAAATGTATGGGTACGAGGGTCAGCAGTGCTCTGTCCACACGCGTTCCGTCGTATAGGTGCACATTTGCTAAGCACCTCCACGTGTTTTAAATTATTAATATGAAATTAAAATAAATGTGAAAAATGTTCTAGTAAAAAGTCTTATAATGTGGTTCTGTGATTCCCTACAAGTAAGTTATTTCCCACTTTTCATTATTGATCTTGTATGTCTTTTATGTAAAAATTAAATACGTCTACGTAGTTTAAATACCTACGTCTAATATTTTGATTAAATTTACTTCTATTAAAAAAATGTTTCTCATATTTTTTTCTCTTGTTCTTTAAAGGTTCTACCAACTTGTCCAAACACGTGGGTTTTTAATAAACAGAGCGTGGCCATCAACATGACTTCAAAACGGACAGGTTGGTCATATTTTCTTTAAAATATAAAAAAAATATTCCATAATTTAATTTAAATTACATTTAATTTAAAATCAATTTTTTTAAAGATTTGATACTTAACTGCAAGAAAAAAATAAAAAACTATAAAACGACGTGAATTTTTAATAAATTGTATATTTTTTCTTTTCAGGAACATAAATTATGTTCAGTGTGCAGTCTTCTCGTAACTTTAAAATGTTTCTACAGGTAAGTGAAAATTAAAATATTCATCATACTATTTGACTGACACGTTGACTGTCCCGATGGTGTAGCGGATAGCATCTCTACCTTTTACGCCGAGGGACGTGGGTTCGATCCCCACATGATACAAATATTTGTTAAGTCAATTTTAAAATATTTGTGTCTAGTCTGGGTGTTTTATATTTATAATATGTATTCATTTACAAAAAAAGTATTTAAGTATTAGTATCAGCTATCTACTAGTTCCCATAGTACAAGCTTTGCTTAGTTTGGGGCTGGATGGCGCTGTGTAAATTGTTCAGGATATTTATTTATTTCCATTGAACATTTATTTAATAAAATTATTTATTCACAGATTTCGTGTGGGATACCGAGTCGTCCAACGGATAACAATTAACATGATCATCAGGTGTGAAAGTCTGCAGCCAGGCAGCACATCGTTTTTAATTTATTAAAAAAAAAGAAAAAAAAGGTAAAACCCAGAGCTATAAAAATGTAGCTACTGGTAGAATTGTTTTTGTTCAAACTTATTTCTCACCTGTCACCACACAATGTTCTTGATATTTTAATTGTATCCCCTTTTCCTGGTAATACTAAAGGTTGAGGTAAAGGTTATAAAAGGTAATGGTAAAAAAGGTAAAGGTAAAGGTATGTAGTATTATGAATAAATCGTAAGTATACATTGAGACAAATAGGTTCAGTATAGCAGAAAACAAACATAATCAGTGAAGGGATCCTCCCGGACCCTCAGCAAGTTACTTCCCATGGGGCTTGCAACTGATTGTGTTTGTATTAATTAGCTAGGTATCAAGCTTAGAGGTATTGTTAGTGAGAGGATCCTACCGGACTCTCAGAAAGTTACTTCCCACGGTGCTTTCAACTAATGATTCTGTAAGATTGAACCAAACTGTAGAAAAATGAAATAGATAGGTTCAGTATAGCAAAAGTACAAATACGGTCAGTGAGGGGATCCTCCCGGACCCTCAGCAAGTTACTTCCCATGGGGCTGGCACTGATTGTGTTTGTATTAATTAGCTAGGTATCAAGCTTAGAGGTATTGTTAGTGAGAGGATCCTACCGGACTCTCAGAAAGTTACTTCCCACGGTGCTTTCAACTAATGATTCTGTAAGATTGAACCAAACTGTAGAAAAATGAAATAGATAGGTTCAGTATAGCAAAAGTACAAATACGGTCAGTGAGGGGATCCTCCCGGACCCTCAGCAAGTTACTTCCCATGGGGCTTGCACTGATTGTGTTTGTATTAATTAGCTAGGTATCAAGCTTAGAGGTATTGTTAGTGAGAGGATCCTACCGGACTCTCAGAAAGTTACTTCCCACGGTGCTTTCAACTAATGATTCTCTAAGATTGAACCAAACTGTAGAAAAATGAAATAGATAGGTTCAGTATAGCAAAAGTACAAATACGGTCAGTGAAGGGATCCTCCCGGACCCTCAGCAAGTTTCTTCCCATAGGGCTTGCACTGATTGTGTTTGTATTAATTAGCTAGGTATCAAGCTTAGAGGTATTGTTAGTGAGAGGATCCTACCGGACTCTCAGAAAGTTACTTCCCACGGTGCTTTCAACTAATGATTCTCTAAGATTGAACCAAACTGTAGAAAAATGAAATAGATAGGTTCAGTATAGCAAAATTACAAATACGGTCAGTGAGGGGATCCTCCCGGACCCTCAGCAAGTTACTTCCCATGGGGCTTGCACTGATTGTGTTTGTATTAATTAGCTAGGTATCAAGCTTAGAGGTATTGTTAGTGAGAGGATCCTACCGGACTCTCAGATAGTTACTTCCCACGGTGCTTTCAACTACTGATGTTGTAAGATCTTACAGGCTTCGGACATGTTATGTGACAACGGTAATGTGCTTTCTGGGTAGCTCATAAAGGAGTAGAGAAATATTAGCTCATGAAGGAGTAGAGAAATATTGGGGAACTATGGACCAACGGAGTGAAGCCAGGGTCCCGTGAGGGACACTGGCTGAACGGAGGTGGTCCAAAGTTCCCAATATTTCACTACTGTCGTAGAACCGACGGACGGTGGAGTAAGCGGGTTCTCGAGTGGAGACCACGCCTCGGCAAGCGTAGCGTTGGACGCCCTCCGGCCAGATGGACCGATGACTTGAAAAAGGCGGCTGGTAGCGACTGGATGGCAAAAACAGGAGATCGTGCCTTATGGCGTTCCCTGGGGGAAGCCTACGTCCACAGCGGACTGCAATAGGCTGAAATAGATAGAAATAGAGGATCTATCTATCTCTACTTTAACACTAACTCACACTAATCAGTGACTCTCTCAACACCGGTATACAAAATAACGCCTCTTTCCCGGAGGGCAAGTAAAGACCACATCCTTCCATTTATGTATTCCAATACCACTTTAGAGCACAATTCAGAGCTATTATTAGGCATGATAAATGATAATATTAATTTTAAAGATAAGTTTTTACTTTCAATTTTCATTTTTATATAATTTAAATAATTGAAAAGACAGTCAATTGATTTTCAACGAATTAAGGGTGAAAAGACTATGTATTGACTTCCTTGACGCATTTATTTTACTTGCGATTTAAAAATAATTGTAACAAAATGTTAAAAGATGTAAAATAATTCAGTGATAATATTTATATACAAATTATATTTTTAAATCGAATATTTTAAGGAAATAATAAAACACAAAACTTTGACAAGCTGTTGCGACGTCACGTCCTGTTTGTCTATCGTTCCCACCCCGGAACTTGTTTTGATCGGGTTATAAAAGCCCTATTGGGCCTAGTGGGGGACAGTTCTGTTCTGGACGTCTTCGTAGTAACTTGTCCGAGTCCTAAGGGTGCAATCTCCAGGATTTTAGAAGATAAGTATTTTTACCTATTATTATTTTGGCTTATTAGTATAATTTTGGCTACTTATTTGTATTTTGGCTAAATACTTTGGTGATTAAGTAGTTACTTACCTAATTAGTTGATTAGCTAATTAATTGTAGTAAAATTATTTCCAATGAAATATTTTATAATTAAGGTGCTAATTTTAGTGGCTTTTCGATAAGTTATCAAATATATAAGTTATCAAGATATATTCATGCTGAAGATTAAATAAAAGGTTATGTTTTCATATTTTACAGTGATTTTATTTATACATACTTAAATGGGTTTTAACAATTTTCAGAAGTGGGATCCACGATGCCGAAGCGCTCTCGTCGTCCGATGATGGAGTCTTTCATGGTGGAGGAGCTGCCGCCTGCTAAGAAGTGGCGACCTTGGCGTTCAGCACAGAGCGGAGATGATCAAGCGTTGGTTGCAGAGGAGGTTTTCGATCCCTGCACTTCATCTGCGGCCCAAGTTAACAAGCCCTGGATGTTCCTGGTAAGATCCAACCATATTATTTAGATAACGTTGCTGTCAAGGCCGAAATTATACCAATTTTTGATCCGGAGACCTCCGACATATTTGCACACCAATGGATTAACAAAATAGAACAACTCGCTGTGATCCATAATTGGTCTGACACTGCAAAAAGCTACTATATGCAGTCAAGGCTTGGTGGAATGGCACGAGTATGGCACTCTTCCCGACAGGATTACAACTTAACATGGGAGCAATGGAAACAGGAACTGAAGAAAGCATTTCCTTGCAATATTGACTATGCCGAAGCGTTGCGAGAAATGTTAGCGAGGAGAAAGCTTCAAACGGAGACCATGGCTCAATATTATTACCAAAAGAACGCCCTGTTAACGAAGCTTGATATAACTGGAGAAAAAGCGGTTGCATGCATAATTGATGGTCTTTCCATTTATTTAAAAGCTGCAGCCCGTGCGGGAAATTATAAGACTCCCTCGGAATTGCACTCTCACTTTTTGGCTATTATGGAGGATTCAAAGGCTAAACATACACAAATACCTTTTAAGAGAGGAAACCATGCTGAGAAAAGTACTGATGGTAAAACAAACGAAAGTAATCAACAGAGAGATCTAAATAGAAGGGCTATCTCATGTTTCTTGTGTAATGAGCCAGGACATACCGTGCGACGCTGTCCGAAAAACCAGAATCGACCTACGTGTACCAATTGCGGGAAAATTGGTCATCTTGCTGAAACATGCTACCTGAAAACCACGAAACCGGAAGGAGCATCGAATGCAACAACCGCAGTTAACTATATTACAAATGAGGTAGATAAAACTTATTTTAAGGATGTTACAATTAATGGGAAACAATTTATTGCATATTTGGATCCTGGGGCCAGAATTAACGTTGCTTCTCCTGAAATATCACGGGAACTTGGGTTAACTTTAAAGCCTTGCAATATGGTTATCGGCGGTTTTGGAGGAAGTCTTACACCAGCTATTGGATGTGCCGAAGTCGAAATTACTATTAATGGCACTGTTTTCATAAAGGAGTTGGTCATTGCAAACACAAAGGTTCAGCATAAGTTGATAATTGGACAGCCAATTATTAATGATCCTAGAATCGAATTTACTATCAGCGGAACAACATTGCGCATAGAAGAGGTTCCAAAAGAGGATATTGTAGCTGACATTCTGGCCATTGAAGACATTTTTGGTTCTGATAATAGAGTTCAAGTGAAATGCTCTGAAGACACAATTGTACCCCCACTGTCTATGGCAGTTGTGAGCGTGGTTGTCAATAATACAAAACCTAAAGAAGAAGTTTATGTAGAAGGTCGTTCCTGCTGTTATGAAATTAGAGATTATACAATTCCTACAACCTTATTTACTGGAAATTCAGGTTTCCTTAATGTAAAGAACAATTCACAGGTTCCACTGCTATTAGAAAAAGGGGACTTGTTAGCTAGAGGCGAAAAAGATCCTGAAATTACCTTTGTTTTCGAGAGAATAAATAGGGATCAGGTAAATGTATTGACTCTTGATATAAATAAAATACAGTGTGACACAAAAAAATACAGATGTTAGGGAGAGACTTCTCAAGTTGTTGGAAGAATATTCAGATTGTTTCTCATCATCTACTGAGGAATTAGGATGCACTGATAAAATAAAAATGGACATCAAGTTGAACTCGGAGAAACCTATATGTTATCGACCATATAGGATGTCCCAACCCGAGAAAGCTGTAGTGAGGGATAAGGTGAAAGATTTACTGGACAATAATATAATACGTGAGTCGTGTTCTCCTTACTCCAGTCCAATTGTCTTGGTCCGCAAGAAAAATGGGGATTACCGCTTATGTGTAAATTATCGAAAATTAAATTCCATAACTATTAAGGACAAATACCCATTGCGAATAATTGAAGAACAGATTGAAAAATTGTGCGGGAAGAAAGTATTTACCAGTCTTGATATGAGTCAAGGATTTTACCAAATCCCTTTAACTCAAGAGTCAATTGAAAATACTGGTTTTATTACCCCAGAAGGTCACTATGAATTCTTAAGGATGCCCTTTGGGTTAGCAAACTCGCCATGTGTATACCAACGCCTGATGGATAAAATTTTGGGATCTTTACGATTTGACAAAGTACTGCCATATATAGATGATCTTCTGATTGCTTCTGTTGATGAAGAAGAAGCTTTAGATACATTACACACTGTGTTGGATATTTTCAGAGATGCTAAATTAACATTGAATATCGATAAGTGCCGTTTTTTGCAGACAGAGATCCAGTACCTTGGCTATGACATCAGTGAAAAAGGTATTAGACCTGGAGAGAAAAAGATAGATGCGGTCACAAAATTTAAGGAGCCCACAAACATTCATGAACTTAGGATGTTCCTCGGATTAACAGGGTACTTTCGCAAATTCGTAAAAGGATACGCAATAATCGCTCATGATTTGTACAAGCTTCTAAAGAAAGATCAACAATGGGTTTGGTCAATAGATCAGCAGAAAGCATTCAACACCCTTAAAGAAATTTTGACATCTAGACCATTGTTGGTTCTTTACAATCACAAAGCTGAAACTGAAGTGCACACGGACGCATCAAGTAAGGGCATCGCAGGTATTCTTTTACAACGATGTGATGACAAGATGAAACCCGTGGCATACTTCAGTAGAAAGACATCTAGAGAAGAATCCGTTTATCACTCATATGAGTTAGAAACTTTAGCAGTTGTAGAGTCTTTAAAGAGATTCAGGATTCATTTGACGGGAATTGAATTTAAGGTAGTCACTGATTGTTCTGCGGTTAGAGAAACCTTCGAAAAACGAGATTTATTACCACGCATTGCCAGATGGTGGCTCAGTATTCAAGAATACAATTTCATGGTGGTTCATAGGCCAGGAAGTACTCATAAACATGTGGATGCTTTAAGCCGAGCTCCTGTTGAGTCTCCTCCCGATAATAGCAGGCCACACGTATTGGTACTGGACCTTTTAGATTGGATTGTCTGTTTACAAAATCAGGATTCCAAACTTCAGGTTATTCGAGAAAAACTCGAAGGTAATATTAATGATCCGGATGTGACAAATAACTATGTTCTGAGGGACAACAAAGTCTATAGGAAATGCACCAACAACCAATTAAGGTTAGCAGGTACCTAAACATACAAGATGGAACGTGATGCGGAAATACCACGATGACATAGGTCATCCTGGGCTAAAGAGATGTGAAACACTGATAAAGGAAAATGTATGGTTTTCAAAAATGACTCGCTTTATTCGTAAATACGTAAACAACTGTTTAGATTGTGTATACAAGAGAGGGCAGTACGGCAAACTGGAAGGTGAGCTTCACCCAATAGAAAAAGTGAGTGAACCGTTACGTACACTCCATATTGATCATGTTGGTCCTTTTTGCAAAAGTCGAAAAGGAAATTTATATCTTTTTGTTGTCGTGGATGCATTTACTAAATTTGTATGGGCTAAACCATGCAAAACCACTAAATCGGTAGAAGCTATCGAGAAATTGTCGGATATTTTCAGCCAATTTGGATATGCAAAACGAATTGTATCTGACCGTGGTTCAGCTTTTACAAGTAAAACGTTAAAGACTTTTGTGTTTCCAATCAAATCAAACACGTTCTAAATGCAGTCGCGTCACCACGCTCTAATGGACAAGTAGAGAGATTTAATCGCACTCTCATTGAATCTATTAATAAAAGCACGAAGGAAGAGCGCGATTGGGACATTTGCCTTAATAAAGTTGTTTGGGGAATCAACAATACTATAAATGCAACCACTGGCTTTTGTGCTTATAGATTAATGTTCAAGTCAACGCGAGGCTTACTACAAGGAATGACGGAAAACACACTTGATGATAGTGAGACTGTCGAGAGCAATTATAACAAAGCAAGGGATAATATTCGTAAGAAGGCTACAGATATGAAGAAGAGATTTGATTCTAAAAGGAAAAAGCCTACTAAATATAAAATAAACGACTTAGTGTTATGGAATAATTCTGAAGCTGGTTCAAAGGACGTCAGGAGGAAGCTAAAGGAAAAATACAGTGGACCGTACAAAGTAAAGAAGGTCTTGGGGAATGACCGCTACATTATAACAGCTTTGAAAGGACTGAAAGGTTACAAAAAATTCGAAGCTGTAGTATCAACAGACGTTCTAAGGCGAATCACAAATGATGAAGATAGTGACACAAATTCAAGTGATTCAAGTGTGAACAGTACCGAAGAACTTATAGATTTACTGAAGAGTTAAATGGTAATTTTTCATATGGTAAAACTTTTATAGGAAAAGTTTATTTTTGGGCTGCTAAAATTTTAGCAATTGTTTAATGTTTGGGCCGTCACATATTTTTAGAGTGTGACGAGTGATCTAAAATGAATGGATATTTGTATTATTTCAGTTCATGGGCCATCCAACTGCTGTTGTGATGACTGATCTCTGGGCCGCCATAATATATTTGATTTGATTTGATTGATTTGATTTATTTATCACACAATGGAAATTACATTATATTGTTACAAAATGTCCGATATAAGAATTCGCATTGTGCTCGTCAATATAATAATAATAATATGAAATAATAATTTGCAAAAAACAATTTCAAAAATAAAAAGTAAAAAAATAACAGAAATAATGTCAAATTGTAAAAAATAAAAAATAAAAATAAACAAACATTAAAATTTTAAATCTAAATACTCTTTTACAGAGTAAAATGATTTATCTAACAAAAGGTTTTTTAGTTGGCTTCGAAACGTGTTGTCAGATGTTTCATTTTTTAGTTCGGGCGGTAGTTTCTCATAGTACGTAGGACCGATTACACGCGGGTTCGTAGCAGCTAGTGCTGTACGTCGCGGAACGGATCTAAGGCATCCAGTCCTGCGTAATATTCGTCCAGGTATGTCAACGCGTTTGAAGTTATGGATGTTTTGGCGAGTATATATAATTATGTCAAATAAAAACTGAGAATAGTGTGTCAAGATCTTGTATTCTGTAAAAATCTTCCTACATGAGTGCTTTGGCTTTACGCCAGCCATTGTTTGGAGTGCAGGTTTCTGCATTATTAACACTCTGTCAGAATCCGTTGAGTTTCCCCACAGGATTGAGCCATATGACATGACGAAGTGAAAATAAGCGAAGTACATTTGCCGGAGGGCGTCACTGGAGATCAGCAGTTTCAGCTTTTGCAGAGCAAACACCGCACTGCTCAGCTTAGCACATAGCGAGTCTACATGCAGCTTCCAGTTGACATGATCATCCAGCATAAAACCCAAGAATTTACACTCTTCACGGATCGGCATGGGGCTCCGAATAGATGGAGGAATCACTACTTTTCGCCCTGAAAATAGCATTACATTTGACTTTGCCACATTTATAATGAGGCCATTCGCCGAGAGCTACCTCTGTAGCTGCTCACATACAGTACAGATTTTGTCGTTGAGTTGCTCATATGTTTGTGCGCTCACAACTACAGTGGTGTCATCAGCGAACTGCACCATCAATCCGTCTGTAACTGTGTGCGGCAAATCGTTGACAAAAACCAAAAAAAGAGTGTTTCCAAGGGAGCATCCTTGAGGAATACCTACATCAATCCCACGCGCCTCAGACTTCATTACCTTACCGCCGGCAGTGACCTGAACAGTTTGGTTTCTGTCATTGAGAAATGAGTTCAGCAGTTTTTGAGCATTGTTCTGTATTCCATAACCGTTCAATTTATTTAGTAACAATTTGTAATCAATCACGTCAAGCGCTTTGGAAAGATCACAAAATTTTTCATCAATTGTATTAATTACGCAATCTAGAATTTGATGTGCGGCAGTGGACGTGGACATGCTTTTGCGGTAAGCGAATTGTTTGTCTGTAAGTATGTCATTTGTCTTTAAGTGATTCATAATGCTGGCGGATAAAATTGACTCAATGAGTTTTGATAAATTTGGTACAATTGTAATCGGTCTGTAGTTGTAAATTTTGTACTTCTCTCCTTTACCCTTGTACACGGGACATACCCTTGTGCACTTTAAGGCATCTGGATACATCCCTGTGTTAAAAATTTCATTTATTAACTGGACTAGAATATCTGCGACAACCGGCCAAATGCACAACAGTATGTTGATCGATATATCGTAGACATCCAGTGTGTTTCGCGTTTTAAGCATTAATTTTAAAGTTTTGTTAAGATCCGAACGCGTCACAGTTGGCAAAGTAAAAATAGGCACTTCAATAGTACGCAGGAAGCTCTTTAGGTATTTGTCCGATTTCTCAAGGTCAATGTGTGTTTTGAATTTTGTACCTACTTCTATAAAACGGGAGTTTATGTAGTTAGGTATATTCTCACGTTTGATAACTGCTGAATTTTCGTCAGTTAAACGGATTTTATTTCTCCCTGTGTATGGAGTAATCTCCTCGTTTACTACGCCATATTTCTTTGGTTGGATTCTTGGATGCACATAAGCGACTCTCTATGTGGTTCCGTTTTGCATCCAAGGATTCCTTTTTGATTAATGTGCAGTAATAATCAATACAACCAGAGATAAGTTTTTCATTTGGATACTGCCGCCTAAAGTTTGTGAGATCATTGTATTTATTTAAATATTCGCTCAATGTATCCGTCAACCAGGGAACAGTGGAATTTTTATTTAATAATATTGTTTTTAATGGGAAATGAATGTCAATATAATATGTCAGAATATGGATCAATTTATTGAATTTCTCATTTATGTCAATGGAAATATTATGAATAAAACTAAAATTATAATTTTAGTTTTTAGTATTTCAATGTCAATATAGAATGCTAAGATGGATTGGTCCGTAAATAATCGACGTTCAATAAAACGATAAATATGTATGGTGATTGATCTGTGGGCCATCACTAAAATCATGTTGCATATCACGATACTTTGAAGTGATGAATGGCTATTCTGTGGGCCGTCTTAATGACGACTGTTTTTAAATATTATCGGAATATGAAAGTTATTCATTCTGTTATAGACAAATTATTAATTTGGAAATTTTATCTTAATATTGCTAATAGATAAAGTCTATATTTCTGAATGATATTTTTATAACAAAATACTAATTTTCATTTCACTTTTCTCTTTTGCAGGGACACAAATAGAGGTCAGGATGGACGAATTATTAGGCATGATAAATGATAATATTAATTTTAAAGATAAGTTTTTAATTTCAATTTTCATTTTTATATAATTTAAATAATTGAAAAGACAGTCAATTGATTTTCAACGAATTAAGGGTGAAAAGACTATGTATTGACTTCCTTTACGCATTTATTTTACTTGCGATTTAAAAATAATTGTAACAAAATGTTAAAAGATGTAAAATAATTCAGTGATAATATTTATACACAAATTATATTTTTAAATCGAATATTTTAAGGAAATAATAAAACACAAAACTTTGACAAGCTGTTGCGACGTCACGTCCTGTTTGTCTATCGTTCCCACCCCGGAACTTGTTTTGATCGGGTTATAAAAGCCCTACTGGGCCTAGTGGGAGACAGTTCTGTTCTGGACGTCTTCGTAGTAACTTGTCCGAGTTCTAAGGGTGCAATCTCCAGGATTTTAGAAGATAAGTATTTTTACCTATTATTATTTTGGCTTATTAGTATAATTTTGGCTATTTATTTGTATTTTGGCTAAACACTTTGGTGATTAAGTAGTTACTTACCTAATTAGTTGATTAGCTAACTAATTGTAGTAAAATTATTTCCAATGAGATATTTTATAATTAAGGTGCTAATTTTAGTAGCTTTTCGATAAGTAATCATATATTCATGCTGAAGGTTAAATAAAAGGATATGTTTTCATATTTTACAGTGATTTTATTTATAGATACTTAAATAGGTTTTAACACTATCAAAAATCAGCAAGCAAATTAAACAGATGAAATCAGAAACTCCACTATCGGAAACTATAAGCTACCACGACATACATCACTTCACTGCAATCTACATCCTAATATCAGGATGCATGGTAGCGTCAGCAGTTTACGTGTACCGGTGCGTGCGTCGTCGTCGTCGTCTTAGCGAAAGCGTCAACTTACAGTCGAAAGTTGAAAATTATCCGACACACACCGATGAGATCCCAAAACCGCTAACTCAACCTAGACGCGCGCACACGACTCTGACGTTAGCGCAAGAAAACATTGAATTGAAGACGCTTTCAAACACCACCTGCGCTGCGATCAAGCAAGACAGAGCGACGTCACCAATCATCAAAAGACCGATCATTAATGAATTTTAATAAGTCTAGCATAAGAACCTGACATGTAATTTTATAAGAATGACATGTATTTTAATAAGTTAACCTCAGTTTAAGCATAGGGTTGCTTTTAATATTCAATTGCTATTTCACCTCATCTCATCTCATCTCATCTCACTCTCTTCTTCTCTCGCCCGGGAGCATGTACGGTCTGTACGCCGCACACCGGATTGCACTCTCAGCAATTTACTCCACATGGCGAGTATTAGGTCACAACTCGCCAGTCCGCGATAAGCACTCATTACGCGTGTACTCACTATCACCATTCTATTCTCTAAGGCTAATTATCATCAATAAGGTCATCAATTGACCTTGAGAGTTTAGTTATATCAACAATATCAATGTGCGAGCAAATTAACCCGTACAGCTAGGATACCGACACGAAACACCCTTTCGCTTCTCTATCTTCTTCTGCAACATTCATCAACCTTTCCATACACGCTCGTCGGTTTAAGATTCTCGTGACCTGACATTTTTTAGAACGTCCCAGATTTGATCTTAATATGTTCGTCTAAGTCTTCCTCTTCCAGCGTTCCCATGCACGTTCTCCGTACATACTTTCATCTCATTGTTAATCTTCGTTCATTCGGCCTCCCAACACAACCTAACCACCTACGTATATGAGTTCCTTTTCTATACTAGTTACTGCGTCTTTTTATTTTTATTACAACCACGATCCCTTTTCACGCTATTCCTTATCCTGTCACTCAACTTTCTCAAATCATAATTCTTACAAGATTTTAAACAACAAATTTAAACTGTACAAATGTATCCTCAAACCCTTATAGACTTACGGCATCCAACTATGGTAAAATGATATACACTCAAATCTAGAAATACTTCAAAGATTTCATAACCAGATATTGAGACAAATAACTGGAGCTTCATGGTTTGTGTCCAATAATAACATAACGACCTAAACATGACATCCGTGAAGGGAGAAATACAGAACAAAACTCAAGTCACCGTCCAAATTAACTGGTAACAAATCTGATGATCTCAACGTCAAGCACACGTAGACTAAGGCATAACAGGCCCTGTGGTCTCTAACTTGTGAACATCACTGGAAGTTTGCACGATACATTCAAACTACCTGCACACAAGTTGTTTAATGTCTAAAAAGTGACAGTTGCAAGAAAATGGAGTAAAATATATAGTCCTTAACGCTCTCATTTCTAACGGATTTATTATTTTTCTTCACTACTTCACTCTCATATACAAGTGTTGATATTTGGTACTACCACTATCAATAATAGTGATTTAATAATTTATATCTTCAAAATAATACCTAATCATATATATGTATATATTCTGGGTCGCTAGATTTATCACTTTCACTTAATATTCTTAATTTTTATTATTTAGAATTTATCCACGTCTGCAATCTTCCGCCTATAACTTGCAGTAATCTAATTACGCCATGTTAGTGCCCGGTAACTTAATACTTATAATTTTATGAGGATTTAACTACTTTAGACGATCTATTAAATTTAGGAAGTAAGTTTTTGCTTTTACCAACATTACTAATACCAGGCACTGCTTGTTTTTTTTTTTAATATCCTAAGCACTTTGTTACAACCTTGCCCTTTGAAACACACCATTGGAATTCGTCTGCATTAAATTTAAAAAACCAAAAGACATCTTCTAGAACTGATAACTGGTAATAGAGGCTGTGAGATATCTAGTCTTCCCTGATTGGAATTTGATGAGAACCACTAATGAAGTCAAGGCTAGTTATTTATTCCCGTTTAGTAAATCTAATCTAATTGAATAGCTACAATAAAATAGGCCATTTCTACTCAAGAGACGAAAATTTATGAATCTGAATTTGGAACGTGAATATTTGTTCTTTTTGAAACGAAAATTTTCTCTGCAATACTAGTGAGTGTGAGTATCTGCTATCAGATTAATAATATATATTGTATTGTAGTACACACATAGTTAAAACTAAAAAGATATGTGTAAGATTTTATTTTTCCTTTAGCGCCATCCATGGCAAGCAACGGCCATCGACCAAAGACCAAACAGCTTCTTAATTTTATGTGATGAAATGAATGACGTTTATATATATAAAAAAAATGTCTATAACTTTATTCCCTTGCCACAAAAGTATTTTTTTTTTGGGTCTAACAATTTAGTGTTCAAAAGCATAAGCGATGTCCGATGGTTTTTCTAGCAGACCAAAATGATTGGGTTAGCATAGCATGAGTTCGACCCTTCTGCAATATCTTTTTTTAACCACATCCATGTCCATTTTGCGTACAATGTCTCGTTCTACGTTACTCACTCGTCGTTGGTCAAGGTCCATTGACAACAGAACTGTGTGCGTCTTTTAATTCGATTGTCATCTCGGTAACGTCTGTACTGCCTAACACTGATAAATTTTGAGTAAAACACGCTCTGTATTAACTACTTTAACAATATTCAGCTTACGTGCCGATGTAAGATTGGGGTTAACATTTTCTGGTATTTTGTAATAGGCAGAGATCAAATGAATATAGAATCCTATTACAAGTAGTTTCTGTCTCATCAGATTGTGACTGCTAGATCATATAATATCTATCTACTTTTAGATTTAAAGTTTCTTCAGTTAACTAGAATACATCTAATTTACATTCACCTTTATCCAACCCGTAAACGCCTCGTATAGACACACACTACATATATACTCATGAACTTATAAACAAATAATAACAAATAAACATCTTAGACGCTCGTCTATTCTGCCCAACTCTAAATAATCCACGATTGTACAAACTTATTTGATTGCTTTCTTTTTTAAACAACGTTGCTCTGAACTAAGACAGGTACAAACCTACTGTCACTAAACTAAACTTAAATTGTCAAAAACCATAGCCTTGAACCTGCCCATGGTCACCAAATCGCCATACAAAACATAGAAGAACACTACTTCGACAAAGATAGCTGCCTTGAATACTATAGTTGAGTGTGTATAGGTATATGAATGAAAAATCTGATATAGCACGTCACATGAAAGTAACTAAAGCTTCACAAGATTACAAATTAATTTAGTTCACATACCTACCTCAGAACGGTTAATTCTATCCGACTTCGACTCCATTTTACTCTTTACTCTTTTTCTCGACGCATGGGATACGAATTTACAGAACTATCAACTAAACTTGGATTCATTAGTCTAAACCACTTATTGACCAACATTACGTAGGGAACTACCGTGATTTCTATCTATCTGTCATAGACCCGATGTATCCTCCAAAACGAGAATTTACCTGTATCGATTTTTGCAGGTAAGTTTATTATACCCAAAATCAACTTATCTATGCAAATTCCAACAACAACAACAACAAAAAAAACAGTGCGAACAATGTTTACATCTTGATGACGAAGACACAAGCTCCTACCATGAACAAATAAAATTACGCTGCAGATTATCCACTCACCACAAACAAATGTTTCTTTGTAATATATTCGGCTGCGGTACCAGCACGACAGGCAGGCTGCGGCGCCCATACGACAGGCAGGTTGCGACGCCCGCTCGACAGGCAGGCTGCGCCGCCCGCACGACAGGCAGGCTGCGCCGCCTGCACGACAGGCAGGCTGCGCCGCCCACACGACAGGCAGGCTGCGACGCCCGCACGACAGGCAGGCTGCGACGCTCGCACGGCTTTAAGGGCCGAGGCCGCCGTACTGGTATTATCTTCCAACTGGACTAAGTTCTCATTTTCTTTGCACCTGGAAAAGCCGTTGCGGAGAAGTATCAATGTCTAATAATAACAGGTTATATTTTGACAAGTGAACTGAGCACAATTTACTTTAATGCACCAAAAATATATTTTTTTGACTCCATGTTGTAAATAAAAACAGAAGTAAACCAACAAAAAGAAACGTTTTGGTTTTAAATATATGTACCTATATATAAATTATAATAGCCCATCACTCAAACAAGTTTTGAACAACTCCGTTGTAATTTGAATTACGGTCTTAGCTTCTCTAATAAAAATTAAGTATCTTATACACACTTTCAAAATAGGGCAAAAGGGAAACACGAAGTAGGAAATAGACAGGGGAAAAAAAAATCTAATATAAAATACCACACTAAATACAGTATAAATATTAAATTTAGCTTAATTATATGCACACACAAAATTATTTCTTATATTTGTAGAAATAACGGAGATCAACGTTTAATACAAGCAATTCTTACAAACATGGTTTAGCATCTTTTATGCCGGAAATCACATTTGATAATTATCATATAGTTTGTAATAGTCTTAAGATGAAGAACTATGATTTCTAACACTTTTATCTAGAGAATGTTCATGGGCTCCTATATTTTTTATTAACATGTCATATCTTTGAGCGTCTTCATAATCTAAATTTCCACTTATTAACTTAACAAGGGACCCTAAAGGATTTATTAGGCCCCTCTTTACTCTCTTAGTAAATGTTATTTGACTAAGCCTATCTAATACTAATCCATTCATAAAATCTAATTGAATTTGCAATCCCGTCACCTCTTGCTTAAGTCCATTATTTTTAGTTACTAAATTATTTAAATTATTGTAAGTTTCGATATTATTTTCTAGTTGTGCCCTAATGTGATCTAAATCTACAATCTTAATTATCTCCCATTTGCCATTCTTCATCATCGCTGTTCCGATTTTTAGTGCCGCTACACCCTTGTTCATTTCTATTTTGTTTATTTCTACGCCGTTTATAAGAGTGACTAGGCCCAGCATCAGCATCCGCCATCTGTGGAGGACGTTTGATGTTTTTGATAGCAACCTTAGTATCTCTATTCTTCATTTTAACTGGAAAAATGTTTCTGTCTACTTCTCCCGTTACTATTACTTTTTCGTACCTAGGAAGATGCTCGGCCTGTCTTTAGCAAAAATTACATCTCCATTTTTTATTTCTGGAGGTTCTTCACCCCCTAACTTACTCCTTACTTTGACTTTATTCTCAATAAGTTTTTCTGAAATGTGTTCATACAAATACTTCATTCTTTTTCTGTGATCTTGTATAAATTGTTGTTTAAGGTACTTTTCTCTATCTACCTTGAACACTGAGTCTAAATATGTGTGTTCAAATACTACCTCAAAAGGCAATGCAATCGGTTGCACTATGTATGCTGTTATTATATGCCATGATGGCATATGTCATTACAGATACGGCATCTAACTAATTGTGTTCATTGGCTGCCAACCTATAGACTTCAACGATGGTTGAATGAAATCTTTCAACTATATCCATTGAGTTTGGATGGCTAGGGGTTCCAATGTGTTGATCAATCTTATACTTCATAAGGAGTTCAGCAACTAATTCGTTTTTAAATTCGGCCCCCGGGTCACTATTGATTTTACCTGGTTTCCCATATAAACTGAAGTATTTTATAAGAGCTTTGATTATTTCAGGGACACTTCTGTTGGGAATGTGAATTGCTTGAGCAAATTTGCTGAACGCATCGACTAATGTGAAGTAGTGGTTGTTTTCAATGAAAAGCAAATTCATAAAAATCTCCTGAAATGGCATATTTTGTGTATGTGTCAACTGAATATGAGGCTTTATTGGTTTCCTTTCATACTTCATCTTCTTACATGCCTCGCATGTATTAATGAACAGTGCTATTGATTCTCTCATATTTTTCCAAAAGTAATGACGTCTAAGTTTAGCAAATGTTTCGTTAATACCACGGTGGCATGTCTTACCAATATGATACTTTTCTATCATAGTTCTTTTATCTACTTCATCATCTAAAACTACCACTCTTTCTGTACATTCAATGAAATTACTGACTTGTCCTTTAAAAAGTTTTTCTATAACGGAAGTAAAATCCTCTCTAAACTGATCTTCTGAAAAATAGAAATAATATCTATGCTTCAAATTAATGTGTTTCTTTAAAAATTGTCGTATGAGATGTTTATTATTAAAAGGTAAAAATATTTCAGTAATTTGCATTGATCCCTCAGATCTATTATTCTCGCATATCGTACATTTATCCCAATCATGCACTATTATCTGTCTTGGTTTGGTATCAATAAGTTCATTCAGAACCACTAACTTCTTATCACCAAGTGACTTATCATCATCGCTTTCTGAATCCGAAATTTCTATTATTTCTACGCTTTCGTCTTCTGAGTCTGATAATTCAATTGAATCCTCCTCTTGTATTACATTTAATCTAATTCTGGATAAGGCGTCGGCGTTGGTGTTCTGTTTCCCTTTTTTATACTTTATATCAAAATCATATTCTCCTAACAACAACCTCCATCTTATTAGTTTGGTGTTTAAATCGTTAATCTCGTACAGCCATTCTAAGGGTTTCTGGTCTGTAATGACCGTAAAACCTTTGCCAAATAGGAAGTGTCTAAAATGCTTAATAGTCCAAATAATCGCTAAAAATTCCTTCTCTATTGTACTGTATCTAATTTCTGTACTGTTCAAAGTTCCACTAGCGTAAGCTACTGGTTTTTCTGACCCTAAAGTTCCCTGTGAAAGTACCGCGCCTAATGCGTAGTTTGAGGCATCCGTCGTTAGAATATACGGTCTGTTAAAATCTGGGTATTGCAAGACAGGATCGTTAGTTAAGATCTTCTTACAAGTCTCGAATGCGTTTTTAAATTGTTCAGTATGCACAACTTGCGATTTCTTTTTTAAACTTTCTGACAATGGTTTTGTAACCCGTGCAAAATCTTTAATGAATTTTCGATAGTATCCGATTAACCACAGAAAACTTTTGACTTCAGTCTTAGTTTTCGGAATTGGGTAATTTAATATTGATTTTACTTTGTCTTCGTTTTGTTTGAGTCCGTCACTGGTAAGTGTGTGACCCAGATATACAACTTCTTTGTTCAGAAACTCTGATTTATCTAGTTGTACTTTTAAATTCATTTCGCGAAATCTATCGAATATAGTCTTAAGTTTTGAAATGTGTTCTTCTAATGTTGTTGAAAAGATAATTACATCATCTAAATAAACGAAACAATGCAACCCTACTAGTCCCCGTAACACATTATTCATTGCTCTCTGAAAGGTAGCAGGAGCAGTTTTTAACCCAAAGGGCATTCGGTTAAATTCATATAACCCAGACGGTGTCCTAAAAGCAGTTTTCTCCCTATCGTTTTCATCAACCTGTATTTGATGATATCCACTAGCCAGATCGAGGGTAGTGAAATAAGTGCTTTTTCCTATCTGATCCAAAATATCATTAATGTTTGGTAATGGATATTTGTCATCTATTGTGACGTCGTTCAACTTTCTATAGTCCACAACCATTCTCCATTTTTGCACACCTGACGCATCCTTTTTCTTTTTTACTAAGTGCACTGGTGCACATCAAGGCGAATTAGATTCGCTTATGATTCCATCTTTCATCATCTTATTTACCTGACGCTCTATTTCCTGTGCTTGGACTTGAGGTAATCTGTAAGCTTTTACATGTATTGGTGTCTCGTCTTTCAGTCTGATTTTATGTTTAATGTCGTTTGTGAAGGATAACAGTATATCTTCACAATGAAATATGTCCCTGTATTCTTCGCAGACCTGCCAAATCACCTGTCGTTCTTCATCATTCAAATGTGACAAACGCAATTTCTGTAAATTCAAGTCTAATATTTCATTCATTCTCTCATTCTTGTCAATGCTTTCATACTCATTCGTATTTCCAAATACAGCCCTGTTCTCATTTATATTGTTTACAATTAACTCACTTTCATATGGCTCTACTTCGAATTGCTGATCAATAGTTATCAGTTGCTCGTCAAGTGTAATATTTTGCATTATTGTCGTTGCGTAATTATTCTCGCATCTGAATAAAGCAGCTGGCATTCGGACACCTGACCTGAATTCTAAATATTCTAATATTGCATCGCCTTGGGTCAAGTTTACTGGCAAACTTACTTTTATTTCACTACATGCTGGTATTTTATAAATCTTTTTTGTTGGTTTTACCAACGGTTTTACCTGTTCTGCACCCTGGGGGTTGTAAACAAAATCAATTTGTACCTTATCTGTGATAAGTTTTTGATTTTTCGTGTCTACCACCCCGTTTAACCTTTTTAACACATCCATGCCAAATAAGCCGTCATATTTGTTGTCAACAGTGTACAAATAAAATTTATGCATACCTACATACATATATATCACGCCTTTATCCCTTGCGGGGTAGGCAGAGCGCCAACGGCCGCAAGAATACGGTCGCTATTGCCACGTCTGACACTTTTGAGGATTGTTTTCCAAGGCTGTTCCAGAAAACATGTGCATCACTATAGTGACAGGTTGTCAGCCTGTCGCCTAAAAATTGTAATACACGGATGCCCTCAAGTTCCTTAGTCGCCTCTTACGATACCCGCGGGAAGGATGTGGGGTGATGCTATTCTAAGCCGGCATCACACGACGTCATGCATACCTACGATATTGAAAATTGGGAAAATTGGTATTTCAGCTACTTCATTATGTATACTAGTAGCGTGTATACTAACTACTTCAAATTGTTCGTACTTGATGAATTGGCTGTATAACTTTGATGCCAAACTCGGCTTTATAGAGGACCTGGTACTCCCCGTGTCGATCAAAAAATGTGCATCAAATTCTGGGACAAAAAAATGTGGAAGGTCATCTCTACCATTATAATTTAGCTTTATCCGTTCCATTGATTGGAGGCCCCTCTGTGAAAATTTTGAGAATAGTTTGAACGTGGGTAAAGTTGACCTTGCTCGTTGTTAAGACCCTGTATACTGCTAGGACCCTGTGTTTGATCCTCGTAATACTGCGTATTATAGTTCAAATTTATTCTTTGGCCTACATTCGCATTATTATAAGAATTACTGTACCTATTGTTACGCATGGGTGGAATTCGCTGATCATTGTAAAACATTCTGTTTTTCTGTACTGCATTTTGCTGATTATAATAATTATTGCGGGAAAAATTTGAATTTCTATTTTGAGATGTGTGACCGACATTATTATAATAAAAATTACTATCGCCTGAAAACCTTGGTGTACCACTAGTTTCCTGCAATTTTTGTCTGTATTCCGACTGAAAGTTTTGTTCCTCAACGACCAAGTTAAGGGC
The DNA here is from genome assembly GCA_029255805.1 of Keiferia lycopersicella. Classification (NCBI taxonomy): domain Eukaryota; kingdom Metazoa; phylum Arthropoda; class Insecta; order Lepidoptera; family Gelechiidae; genus Keiferia; species Keiferia lycopersicella. The sequence continues at coordinate 5,523,218 of JARACZ010000028.1, forward strand.
ATCTTCCATAGTTGAGACATTTTTGAAACGCAAAATTTTAATTAATTCGTTTGGTAAATTATACATGAAAATGTTCAAAGATAATCTCTTATACATCTCTTGCTTAGCAATCTGTGTTGCCTGATCTGACACAGTTTGATTGATTTTCAAAAACAAACAGTTCTGTACTTTCTTAATTTTCTGCGAAAATTCTAGGAAACTTTCACCTCTATTTATTTTTAACGACTCTAGCTCCATTACTATAGCTTCTTCTGTACGCCTGTCCCCGTAATTTCACACTTAGCAAGTTCTTTAACTCATTCCATGAGTTAACATGGTTCTGACCTTCAATTAATGTAGACACTTCTTTTGAAAGCCTCCCCGTAATAAGATGATACAAATATTCATTTTGTTTTGTATCGCCTTTAAAAGTATCCAATAAATATTGAACTTTATTGAAAAATATTTGCAATTGCTGTGAATCCCCATCGAAAATTGGGATAATCTCTACAATTGATTTCGGTACTATTTTGATATCTTCCATTTAAAAAAATAACAAAATATGAACCCAATATGAAACACTAAATAACGCGTAAACCCCTCGTATGCGAAATGATCTTTTAAATTAGCAAAACTACGATTTTAATAGTTATGCCGAGGAAATAGATTTTAGTTTGGTATTATTGTATAAAAAGCAAAGTTTCTTTTAGGACACAATAATGCCAGTCCCTACCTATACTGTTTAACCCCTTATCTAAAAAATATACCAATTAAATTATCACACCCACGATTTTAGTGGTTATGGCAAGGAAATTAGTTTTATTTTGGTACTATTGTATTAAAAGCGAAGTTTCTTTTAGAACACAATAATACCGTTCCCTAAATAGTTTTTGTGGTATCGTACACAAAAGCGGTATATTTTACGTATAGATTTCCTATTTATGCAAATAAGTTAATAATCAATATTCAATCCCTTACTACCTATCGTTTCCTAAACAATAGTAAAATAATAAAGATTACACAAATACAATATAACGGAAAGGAAAAGACAGGAAGTGACAAAGTATTACTCACAGAATTCTCGTAGTAGTTTCCATTCCGGGATTCTCTTTCTTCAATCCTCGATACGTCCTTGGAGTACCCTGCGACGTTCCTCCACAGTGCTTGGGAAATTTGTAAGTTCGGCAATCTGCACGGCAAGCGTTGCTCAGGCTGGACTTGTCCTTGGCTCCCACAGTTCTGCAACGGTCGGCTGGCTCGAATTGTCCTTGCGCAGTAGTTTGGCAACAGGGGCTGGCTGAAGGGGACCTTGGCTCTGGAACAGCGTCTCGTCTTTCGCAGAAAGTAACCGGCTGCGCCACTCAAGATGTGGAATGAAACGAAGACTTGTGGTGTACTTCTTGTATTTGCCCGAAGATCGTTCGGAGAAGAGTGATCGACTAAGACTAAGATACATCAAGCTTATATACTAATTAAAACTACGTGATACGATGACGCTCTTGAGATAATTTGCTTACCTAGTATGGACTTTGAAACTAGCTCATTTTAACTAGGTGAAGTAAATATCAGCATCAGCTGGTTCCGGTTTGGACACAGCTGACGCTGTAATATTAACTCGCTCTCATCTCCGTGAACACATTTCTCAACTCCGTGAACACTCGAAATTAAAATTCAATTATTTCAGAATTTATTGAAGCAAATGATGGCAAATAAACATCAATATGTCGGAGGCGAGCCCAGTGGCGCCTCTTTCGGCAACTTGTGGAACTACGCTAACGGCCAGATAGTTCATAAATTTAATTTTCGTTCGGAAATGCCAAGCAATTGCTTGGGTAAGGTCTGTACGAGGCTGGCAACATTGGAACTGTCAAACATGTCGGGCTTGTCAGATAGACGGATTGTCGGACTTGGTTTGTTGAATGCTATTAATTGGCAACACTAAAAGTGTTGTTAGGTTGGTAGACATGGAACAGTTTGTTGTGTGGTTGGTAGACATGAAAGAGTCGATGACGTTTAAAAAGGCGGCCATGTGGTCAGTCTGTCAAGAAGCGAGCGAGCGTGAACACGTCAGCCTCGTAGAGAACTTGCCGCATTTTCCGTTACGTTTGAATAATTTATTCCAAATCGTTAAAGTTTTGCTGATTAGAATACAACTTAATCAAACAGTAAAAAGCGTTTCTTTGTAACGATGTTGGAGCCTCCGGATAACGATAACCCACCCTCGCCTTCGATATCAGAAGTGCGATGTGACCAAGAAAATAGCCCACATGGTAACAACCGTCAAGAAAACAAGAGTGAACAACAAACTGGTGATTCGAATGAAGAAAAATGGCGGCTTTTGTTGGAGCAGCAAAACAAAAATTTTATGGCGTTACTAGAAGCTATAAAGCTGCCCGCTTCCAGTAAGGATATACGATTGCCCGATTTCGATCCAGGAAAGCGAGACATTGATGCACGCGCCTGGATTACTACTGCCAGCATGTGTGTGAGTGACCAAAATCATCAGGGTGCGTCGTTAATGATTGCTTTAAGCCGAGCTCTTAAAGGTGAAGCGTCTACGTGGCTATCGGCTGTATCATATCCTGGAATGACATGGAAAGACTTCAAGGACCTTTTCATATTAAGGTACGACTGCCCTTCTACAGTTGCTTCTGGTTTAATTACTCTCCATAATCAGAAACCTAAAGAAAATGAATGTTTGGCGTCTTATGCTGCAACTCTCGTATCTTCGCTTATGTCGGATTGGAACGGACTTACCACCGAACAAGTGGCAGTTGCTACTGTATTAGCTCACGTTGCCCAATTTGACCCGCGAGTTCAGCGTCTGGCTTTTACAACGGATATCAAAGATCGTAATCTGTTACAAAAAGAACTAAAGGCCTTATCGTTTACAAAAAGGAAGTTGAACTTTGTTGCCGATCGTGATGAACCTGACCTGAAAAGGAATAAACTTACTGGACAAACAAGTACACTTAAATGTTTCAACTGTGGCAAGTTGGGCCACAAGTCAGTTCATTGTTATGGAAAGCGGAACATAAAACAACAGGATGACAGAGATAGACAGAGAACTCGATTTAGCAGCAACAAAACTAGTTCGGTTCCTGTAAAATCTTCAACAGGCGCTACATCCGCTGCTATCACTTGCTACCAGTGCGGGAAGCAAGGACACTACGCGAGCAGCTGCCCTGAGCGGAGGTCGAAGGAAGGCAACGCCAGCAGCGGTACAACCAAGGAGAAGCGCGTTGATGTTTGCCACGTGCAGGCGCCTACTGGTGTTCTACATCATTCTGGTGAGCAGTTTTCTTTTTGTTACGACTCTGGGTCAGAATGTTCATTGGTTAAAGAGTCAGTTGCAAGTAAATTCAAAGGTGAACAAATTAATAATGTTGTAACGATGACGGGGATTGGACCTACAAGTGTTAATTCTACTATGCAAATATTATCAAAGATAGTAATTGATAACATACATCTTGACGTACTTTTTCATGTTCTGCTTGATCAATATTTGCGTTCAGAAATTATGATTGGCCGTGAAATTCTGTCCCAGGGTGTCGGTGTATACATGACTAAAGACAAGATGACTTTCTTTAAAAATTCTTTGGTTGATTCATGTGACATAGTGAAAGTATGTGAAATAGATTTCAAAAATATTGACACAGACGTTCCTCCCGGGAAACATGACGAGCTCTTGGACATTTTAAATACTTTTGGAAAGTCTTTTACCGCGGGTACACCTACCTCTCCCGCCAACACTGAACCAATGAAAATTCGACTAAAAGACCCGAACAAGACAGTTAATCGCCGACCTTATCGTCTCAGTCCAGTTGAACGTCAGGTCGTTCGTGATAAAATTGATGAGCTGCTCAAAGCTGGTGTTATTCGTCCTAGCTCTTCACCGTTTGCCAGTCCGATACTTCTCGTGGATAAGAAAGACGGATCTCACAGACTTTGCGTAGACTTTCGGGAACTTAACGATAACACTATTTCGGATAGATTTCCCTTACCACTTATCTCAGACCAGATAGATAGGTTGCACGGAGGACACTACTTCACTATTTTGGACTTAGCATCAGGTTTTCACCAAATCCCAATTGAGTCTGAGTCTATTGAGCGCACGGCCTTTGTAACGCCAGAGGGCCATTACGAATATCTTACGATGCCCTTCGGCCTTAAAAATGCGCCGGCTGTGTTTCAACGCGCTATTTTAAAAGCGCTAGGTGATTTGGTGAACACCTATGTTATCGTCTATATGGACGATATACTAATTGTTTCAAACACTGTTGACGAAGCACTTGAACGTCTGCGAATAGTACTTCGGGTACTGACTGAAAAAGGGTTCACTCTAAATATTAAAAAGTGTTCCTTCCTTAAGCAAAAGGTCGAATATCTTGGCTATGAGGTTAGTCAGGGTGAGATACGTCCAAATACTCGCAAAATTGAAGCTTTGGCAGCTTTACCCCCACCAGAAACAGTTACGCAGCTACGCCAGTTCATTGGCTTAGCCTCTTATTTTCGGCAATTTGTACCCAAATTCTCTCAAATAATGGCTCCATTGTACGCCTTAACTTCCGGTAATGGGACCTTAAAGTGGCAACCAAAGCATGAAACTGTCAGGCAACAAATCGTAACAGCTCTCACAGAAGAGCCTGTCCTCACCATCTTTGATCCCGACCTTGAAACTGAGGTGCACACCGATGCGAGTGCGATAGGTTATGGTGCCGTTTTATTGCAACGGAAGGATGGTAAACTACATCCTGTTGCTTACTACAGCAAACGTACGACAGAGGCTGAGTCGAAATACCACAGCTATGAGCTTGAGACTCTCGCTGTTGTTAATGCGGTTAAATATTTTCGGCGATACTTGCACGGTCGTAAGTTTGTTGTGATGACGGATTGTAGCTCCTTGCAATCAACCCGTAAGAAACTAGACTTGGCTCCACGCGTTCATAGGTGGTGGGCCTTCTTACAAGGATTCGATTTTGATATCGTTCACAGAGACGGAAAACGTATGGCGCACGCGGACTTCTTTTCACGTAATCCCTTGCCCCTTGAAGCCAGCAAGCAGATTGAGAAAATAGAGCGAAAAGTAGTTAACGTTACTGAAATTACCGAGAACTGGCTAAGAGCAGAGCAAGAACGCGATGCCGAGCTTTCCAAACTTATTGCTGACTTCAAGGATGACAAACTGCCAACCGAACTTGCTACGACTTACGAATTGCGCTCAGGTATTTTACATCGGAAAATTCAAAGGCAGGGCAAAACCAAATGTTTACCAATCCTGCCGAGGTCGTTCCGTTGGTCTATTATAAATAGCGTTCATGAAAGCTTAATACATTTGGGGTGGGAGAAGACGCTTGAGAAAATTTATGATCTTTACTGGTTCGAGCACATGTCTAAGTACGTTAAGAAATTTGTGTCAAACTGTGTGACCTGTAAAATCGCTAAATCGCACTCTGGCAAGGTTCAAGCCGAGATGCACCCAATCCCAAAAATAGCTATTCCATGGCACACGCTACATATAGACGCAACGGGCAAGCTCAGTGGGAAAAACGATAAAAAGGAATACGTGTTTGTATTGGTCGACGCCTTTACCAAGTACGTACTCCTTTACCACACCTTAAACATTGATACCCAAAATAGTATCAAAGCTATGAAGGCTAGCGTTGCGCTTTTTGGCGCGCCTTTCCGATTGATTGCTGACCAGGGAAGATGCTTTGCCAGTAAAGAATTTAAAGAGTATTGTGAGTCAGTAAACATTAAACTCCATCTTATCGCGACCGGTAGCTCGCGAGCCAATGGCCAGGTTGAGCGTGTCATGAGCACTTTAAAGAACATGCTTACAGCTGTAGAGACAAGCAACAGATCTTGGCAAGAAGCTCTGCCTGACGTACAGCTCGCGTTAAATTGCTCAATGAACCGTGTGACGCAGGCAAGTCCCCTGGAGCTATTGATTGGGAAAGTAGCGAGGCCTTTAGAACTTATGTTTGCGGGTGATGAGGAACCTGAGGTCAATATTGATGATGTGAGACAATCTGCTGTTCAAAACATGTCCAAGAGTTCCGAGTATGACAAAGCACGATTTGACATAACAAAAGCAAAGATTAAACCTTTTGCTGTAGGTGACTTTGTGTTGTTGCAAAATGAAGAGCGCAACCAAACTAAACTTGATCCTAAATACAAAGGTCCGTTTAGGGTACTAGAGGTCTTAGAAGGCAACCGATATACACTAAAAGCACTAGACTCAAACAGAACCTACAAATACGCCCATGACAGGTTAAGACCAGTCCCTGACAGTGACAATGACTTATTAAACGTTAATTCAGATTCAGACTAATTCATTTTTGTATTAATTCATATTTGCACCTATTTTTGAATAAGAAGTGTTGTTGAACAAATTGTATTTACTGTCTCGTTTCTTTTCGTGGTATGAGTTCTGACCCTTGAGACTTCGGCATAGAGGAAGTAATATAGGGTAGCCCTTGAGATTGTAATAATATAGGCGAAGCAGGTTGCTGAACCTTGAGATTACAATAATATAGGGTAAGGTCATCGGTTAAGATGATGGTGAAGTTATGACTCCTTGAGATTGCCGGAGAGGCAATAATATAGGGTGATAACCTGTTGTGATGAGCCCTTGAGATTGCAGGTGATTGCAATAAAATAGGGTGTTTAACGAGATGTAATGTCATGATGCGATTAACTGGATGTGTCTAATAATTTTTGAAATTGATTTGATATAGTTTCTTTTGTTCACAAAACTTCACTGAATAAGTTTGTAAAATAGAACTGATAATTTTGTTGTTTACAAAATAAAAGTCATAGGTGATGACATAATCGTTTATTACTTCTATCCTGAATTTGGCCAGGTTGGCCGAGCAAAAGATAATTGATGCTGCAAGAAACATTATTTATTTCAGGAACCACCCGTGACACACACGAGGACGTGTGAAAAGCAGGATGGCCGTGTCGGAGGCGAGCCCAGTGGCGCCTCTTTCGGCAACTTGTGGAACTACGCTAACGGCCAGATAGTTCATAAATTTAATTTTCGTTCGGAAATGCCAAGCAATTGCTTGGGTAAGGTCTGTACGAGGCTGGCAACATTGGAACTGTCAAACATGTCGGGCTTGTCAGATAGACGGATTGTCGGACTTGGTTTGTTGAATGCTATTAATTGGCAACACTAAAAGTGTTGTTAGGTTGGTAGACATGGAACAGTTTGTTGTGTGGTTGGTAGACATGAAAGAGTCGATGACGTTTAAAAAGGCGGCCATGTGGTCAGTCTGTCAAGAAGCGAGCGAGCGTGAACACGTCAGCCTCGTAGAGAACTTGCCGCATTTTCCGTTACGTTTGAATAATTTATTCCAAATCGTTAAAGTTTTGCTGATTAGAATACAACTTAATCAAACAGTAAAAAGCGTTTCTTTGTAACGATGTTGGAGCCTCCGGATAACGATAACCCACCCTCGCCTTCGATAAATATATTTCTACTATTTTTTTTCCTGTATTTTCAGTATAAGTCAATAAAATGTTAAAAATAAAATTGCACACGGAGGTGAGAAAAATTTACTCCTGCCGTAGAAATACCCATTTCTTCTATCTGCCTATCAATACTAGGCCACTAGAAATAACTCCTGGCCATGGTTTTTGTTATTACAATTCCATCATGGTTTATATGTAGTTCCTCTAAAACTTTAGCCCACATTTTTTTAGGTAGAACTTACTCTATTTCCCCACAAAACACAATTTTTAAACAAAGATAGTTCTTCTCTTTTTCGCCAATATATTTTGTATTCCTTTTCTATGTCTTTTGGCCACACATTACGTATCCAGTACATAATTTTACTCAGCTTAGGATCTTTGATTGTAAGATTTGCAACCTCTTCTGCTGAAAACTCTAATCCCAGAGGTGTTTCTTCAATCAATAACACTTCTGAATATTCTATTTCTTCTTCACTTTTTTCTAATAAAGACCTTCGATTTAATGCATCAGCATTTCCTTACATCTTCCCTTAAATATATTCAATTGTATAATCACAAGAATTTAGAAGAAAAGCCCATCTTAACATTCTTGGAGAAATGATAGTTGGTATTGGCCTTTTGGGATCAAATAAGACTAGCAGAGGTTTATAATCTGTTCTGATAATTACCTTTCTGCCACTGATAAACTAATGAATTTTCTTTAAGCCAAACATTATAGCTGCTGCTCTTTATCCACTTGAGAATAATTCCGTTCATGAACATTCATTGTCCTTGACGCAAACATGATGGATCTAACACTGCCATCTTTCATCTCATGTTCTAAAACTGCTCCAAGTCCATACTCGGATGGATCATATGAAAGAATAAGTTTCTTCTTTATGTTATAATCTACAAGTGTATCCTTACTTGTCAACATTTTCCTTAATTTTTCAAATTCATTGTGGTGCTACATCTTCCATTGCCATTTTATTATGGGTTCTGCTATATTGTAGCTTTATGAGGCAAAAATCGGTCATAGACATTCAAAAGGCCCAAAAATGCCTGTAATTCTTTAACATTTTGGGGTGCTGGAGTATTTTCAATTGCTTGAATTTTGTCAGTGCAAAAATGGATCCCTGATTCATCAATAACGAATCCTAAGAAAGTAACACTCTCCGATGCAAACTTGCATTTTTTCTTGTTGACCGTTAGTCCAGCTTCCTGAAGTTTTACCAAAACTGTATTCAGTCTTTTGTTGTGTTGATTAATATTAGTTCCCGTCACCAATATATCATCAAGTAATACAGCAACTCCAGGAATCCCCGCTAAAAGCGATGACATCAACCGTTGAAATATACCTGGGCTTGTTTTTACCCCAAAAGCTAATCTTTTTACTTTGTAAATCCCTTTTGGTGTGTTCAATGTACAAAATTGGGAAGTAGGCTCATTAACAGCTACCTGTGTACACGTTCGTTCCAAATCAATTTTGGTGAATATTTTACCTCCTGGTAATTGAGTAAAGGCCTCATCAATTGTAGGTAGAGGGTATCTATCGGTGTCAGTCACTATATTTACTGTTGACCTGTAGTCACCACATAGTCTTATGTTGCCATTGGGTTTGAGTACAGGCACAATCGGAGTAGCCCAATCAGAATGTGGTATTGGTTCCAATACATCATCTTAAACCAGTCTATCAATCTTTTTATTAACTCTTTCTCTCAAAGCAAATGGTATAGGCCTATTTTAGAAACTTCGGCTCTGTCCCTTCCCTAGGTTTGATACTAGCTACCAGACCGGTGTATTTGCCTAAGTCTTCCTTGAACACATTTTTGATTTTTTTAATTATTTGAGCTGCGTCTACTGAATTAATTTTTAAAGAATTCACTCCCTGTACTTGTATACCAAAATTCTTATACCAGTTTCTACCAAGAAGATTAGAACCATGACATTTCGCTATGATCACTAAAATCGGTAAATCTCGGACTATTCCTTTATAATTTACAGGTACCTCCGTTGACCCTGAAATCTGTAGTTTGCTATCTGTCCATGTAATAAAAGCCATGGTGCACGCATTTAATTTTGGTAGTTTTCTGTTTCATATGTGTCTGGCATTCGGTTCACTTAATACTGTAAGTGCACACCCTGAATCAACTTCCATTTCAATTTCACAATTATTCAGGGTCACATTCATTTTATATGCAGGTATGCTTTGATTTAGATGTACTATTTTTATTTTTAGACATACAAGCCACTTCAATGTGCCCGGTACGACCACAAAAAAAATACAAAATAGTGTTACAAAACTACTTACTACGTACTTTCCTGTACAAAATAGTGTTAACTTCCATGGGTTCCTCAAATTTTATAGTTGATTTGCTTACACTGGGTGTTGTAACATTTTTCGTTTTTTTGTAATTTTATTAATTTTTGAATAATTTTTCGTTGCAAGTCTTTGTTAATAATAACACAAACTAATCGGTCACGAAGGGTACGCGTAATATGAGAATATTCAGTGAATCGAAAGTTTTCTTACACTAGCAATATAATCTCTTATTTTTTCGTTTTGTTCCTGGTTACGAGTATGAAATTTGAATGATTCTACGATTTCATTTGGTTTGGGGTGAAAATTATTGTCTAGAAGTATTTTTACTGTTGAGTAGGTAACCTAACTTATTTTCTTCGGGGCAATCAAAGATAAATACTAAATAAAACAAATCTGGACCACATATCCCCAACAAATTCGCCTTCTTTTTAGCATCTTCTGTAATTTTCCCAGCAGCCATGTGCCACATCAAATTCGGCAAATTTGACTTGGTACCATTTTACACCACGAATTTAACATTATTTTTTAAAGAAAACGTGATTAAAAATCACACTTTTTTACACGTTTTTCACTTATTTTCGCTTCGTCGCCACTATAATAAACCCGGAAATCCACTGAAATAGGGAGCAAGCGCGCGCGTACTTACCTGACAGTACCAGACTGGATTTTTTCACATGTATCCACATATCGGTACAAGACAGTTATCATAGTAGCAAGATAAGTCATTGGGCAACTCGGTGGCCTACATGAAAAGAAAAAATTGCAGGACAAGATAATGTCACTAATTTGAGAGAGTGACATTTACAATGAAAAATAGTATCCAATATCAAATTACAACTGTCTGCAACACAAACAGATTTATTCCTATCTGAAGAGGAGAAATACAGTTGTTGCGAATAGCAATCAGTCAGCGGAGAAGTATGGAAAAGCAACTATTGTGAGATTATTGCTTTACCAAGTTTATGCCATGCTATGCTATTAACAAAGGCATGATATGCCAATCACCTACTTAAGGATAATAAAAGGTCATGTTTTAGTGGTTTCTTAATTTATTTGGTACTGTTATTATTTTATGGAGCATTCATACTGTTACGGACAGCGAGCCCCGCCCACCAAGGACAAGGGAGACAAGGATAGCAATAGTATCTTGTAGGAGATTAACGATTCCGAATTAGCATAGGTTTAATCGAGAATGACTAGATTTATATTCCTATTGGTTTCTATTGTTATTTTTTATAAGTCTCTATTGTATTCAAATGAAAGTTTCTGTTTGGTGATAATACAAGATAGTTGATTGGTAGCAAAATAATGTAAGCCTTGTGAATGGGTAGGTGTTTAAGCTGATTTTATATAAATTACCGTAGTAGTCCAGTACAAACCAGTTGAAAAATGGCGGGATTCGCCGCCTCGTCGCGATTGCGTACGGGAGTGTGACGTTTATTCAGTGCTTCTGCCTACCCTCGGTCGTCGCGTAGGGCTCTGTTGAGCACCCCGTCACCCCGGCCTCCCACCAGCGGGTCTCACCGGGGGGGGTACTCCAGGGTCTTGCGTCCCGAGGGCGGGCTACTCTCCACGCGGACTAGGCCAAACCGAAGCAACCCCTTCTCTCCATGCCGCCGCCTACTGGCCTACGTGTTCGTACGCTCGAACCCGGGTGTAGCCGTACAACGCGTCCTCGGCGCCCTTGCGCCGATGTCGACGCCCGCGCCTCACATCGCGCCGCCCACGCCGGGTCCACCCGTGGCACCCGCGCGCCCTGCTACCACGCCGCGAGCGGCAGCCATCGTGGCGTCGTTCGCAGGCGCACCACCGCTTCCACCGCTGCCTTCTTCGCCTGCGTCTCCTTCGCGAGAGTTGCAGACCGGCAAGAAGGAGCCGGCACGGCGCTCAGCCCTGAAAGCTCTCAGGGAGAGTGTAGCAGCCGTGCAGGCATACGTGCTGAAGGAGCAGGCGACCCCGAAGCGCGCTGAAAAGCGCGTTTACGGATACGGGGGGGGGCTCCTCCTCCTCCACCTCACCGACTCCGCCGCCGAGGACCCGCACGGTTCCGGCGACGAGAGTCACGCCGCCGCTGTCCATGCCGCCGCTGGACAGCACACCATCGTCGACGTTCAGCCATCCGGCTCCGTCGACCACCCCGGCAAGCTACGCGGCTGTGCTGACGGCACCTCCGTCGCCATCGCCGCGCATCACCCGCCCGAAGCCGCCCACGCCCACTCTGGACGCGGGCAAGAAATCACCGCCGCCGCCTACACCCATGAAACTGACGGGGTGCATGAAGAAGCCGCCGCCGATAGTGGTCGATCTGCTCCCAGAATGGGGCCGCCACTTCGGCAAGCTGAAAGAAGAGCTCGGCTTTGCGCCAAACGTGAGGCCCTATGGGCCCACAGGGTTCCGATTCCTGGCGAAGTCGGAACAGGAATTCCGTGTCTACCAGCGCTACCTAACCGCGCTGGAGGGCTCCGGGACCGGAATATCCTGGTTCGCCTATGCGCCCCCGAAGGAGCGACCACTGAAGGTCGCAATCAGAGGCCTCCCCGCGGACACAGACCCGAAGGAGATTGCGAAGGAGTTGACCACCCTGGGCTATGAGGTGGACTACGTGCGCCCCATCAAGGCCCGCGGAGGACGCCCAGGGTGCATCCACTTCGCGCAGCTGACCCGCACGCCAACCCTCACCCCGGGCATCTACCACGTCACAGAGTTGATGTGTATGCCCGGTGTGAAGATTGAGGGATGGCGAGGCAAGAAGGGACCCCCACAGTGCCAGAGATGTCAGCAGTTCCGGCACAGCAGTAGGCACTGCCACCGCAAGCTGGTGTGTGTCGCCTGCGGCGGCGAGCACGCCGCCCGGGACTGCAAACGACCACGGTAAGAGCCGGCCACGTGCGCCAACTGTGGCGGGGCACACCCCGCCAACTACATTGACTGCCCCGTACTGCGCCGTGAAGTACGGAATCGGAGAGCGGGTACAGCGCCTCTGACAACGAAGCCCGTCGAGCCGAAGAGGACGGAAGCGGCACCGCAGGGAGGAACCAACGCGGCAGGTTCTCTCATGGCGGCCGCCAACGCCCCCGACGGTACTACGACGAAGAAGCGGAAGCCGAGGAGGCGGAGGAGGCGAGCATCGCCCCCGCCCCCTCAGGACGTGGAAATGCCGGGCCAGCCACGTCAAGAGCCACCCACGGGTCAGCTAGGAGCGGTCGGCACCTCTTTGGGTGAACCTCAGAGGGAGAAGCCGAAGCCCCAGCTGGCCCCGAGACCACAGAAGGAAAGAGCAGCCGTCCTCACAGAGGACAGGAAGGACCAGATAGACTCTGCTATCAGAATCCTCACAGATGTCCTGGCCGCGCTCCATAATGGCGAAGACGCGGCCGCCATCTTAAGCTCTGGCCTCCAGCGTCTGGCGTCGTCATCTGGCGATGTCACAACTGGAGGCTAAGTCTCTTAGAAAGGCTGCTCAGGGTGGTGCTGCACGGCACAGCCTGACGTGGCCATAAACTGTCCACATCCACTACTCCGCGTCGAGTAGTTAGGATCGTGGGCACGAACCCAGAATCGCCCGGCACCCGCCGCTTACCCGGACAAGACCGCTGCCTTGGGACCCCCACGTGAGAAGGACGAGGCAGCCACACCAGGACCTGACCACCAGGAGACGAGCCGCCGCTGGCTGATGGGTACTAGCTGGGCCTCCCCCCATGGGGAATCACCCGGCTAGTACGACCTCGCCGCGGCGTGAAGTCTCCCTGGATTACCCGGACATCCGCCGCACTCTTATGAGCGCCACCCATCGCCCCGCCTGTTTTAGCAGGCGGCGTATTGAACCCACGCCAGTGAGGCCATCGCCTCGAAGGCGTCTCCCCGCCGGCTGCTGCGCAGCCGTCGAGAAGAGGACGAACGGAACGGACAAACCAGTTCAGTTCCCACCGTACTAGTGAATAATAAGAAAAAGTGTAAATAAGTAGTGCAACCAGTGTAAATAAAAATACAGTCCATTGAATGAGGTTTTATTCCTGGCCCTCAACAAGTTTTGGTCCTTCGAGCCGGATTGCTGCCTACGCTGAGCATCGCCGCTGGTGCCCATCGGGATCGCCCAGACGTCGCCGACCCGGATTCCTGCCGCTGCGCCGACCTTTTGGCAAGTCACCGTCGCCGCCGCCGCCGCCGCCGCCGCCGTCCAGTGCCAGCCTAGTGCCGACGCTGCTTTACCTAGCCGTCGGGACGGAAACCTAGGCTGCCGACGCTACGGAGAGGCCTGCCGCTGCCGCTTGCGGGACGCCCCTGACTGCCAGCACAGCCGCAGCAAGCCGTCGGGACGCCGCCTGAGTCCGCCGCCGCCACGAAGATCGTGAAGACGCTGTCGACGCGACGTCCTTCATCGTCGTCGCCCAGCCCGGCCTGCCAACCTGCAGCGAGGTTCCCGGCTGCCCACTGCCGCAGCCCACACCCAGCGGACGCCCGGCTGCCCCACGCCGCAGCCCGCACCCCGCTGTCGCCCGGCTGCCCCCCGCCGCAACCCGCACCCCGCTGTCGCCCGGCTGCCCCCTGCCGCAGCCCGCACCCCGCTGTCGCCCGGCTGCCCCCTGCCGCAGCCCGCACCCCGCTGTCGCCCGGCTGCCCCTGCCGCAGCCCGCACCCCGTAGACGCCCGGCTGCCCCCCGCCGCAGCCCGCACCGCACCGTCGCCCTGCGCCACCGTATCGCAGCTTGACCCGCAACGCAGCCGCTTATCCAGCCGACGAAAACGCGCCGTTGGAGCCTTTGCGAGTCTGCCCACCGATCGCCGCCGCTGTCCGGAGCCAGCCTAGTACCGACGACGCCGCTTTACCTAGCCGTCGGGACGGAAGCCTAGGACTGCCGACGCTACGGACAACGCCGCACTACCGGGCCACCTGCGATCCGCCGCCGCGACGCCGCTGCAACCGCGCCACGTATACCGCCGCACTGCACCAAGCACTAGGCAGTGATCCTGCGGTCACTACTTACAAGGGGCCGCTGCTACAAGAAAGCAGCCGCTAGGGAACTGACTCACTGTTTCAAGCTCTTCGACAGGAGCCGCCACAGTCAACAAGGATGGTGCTGACGCGCCAAGGCAAGGCGATCGCCGACACGCCGGCCTCACCGTCAACCATCGTGGCCAGAACCCCTGCGACAGGACGAGCCAACGAAACGGGCTACGCTACCCAAAGCGAAGCTGGAACCGCATTGCCGCGACCCACTGGCCGACTGACACCGCCGGTACGACCTGCAACGGCGCCTGCGGACACAAGCGTTCGTCGCCGTCCTCGCTCCAGCTCACCTAACGGATCGCTGCGCTCTACGCTTACAACAGAGAGCGCTAGGCAACGACGCCAGCAGATAGCAGCGCAAATCCGTCTCAACGAACTTGAAGCGGACAACATTAGGAAGCTTCAAGAACTGCAAGCGATTGATGAAGAAATCGCCAGTCAACACTCAAGTCAACGTTCGAGTCAACGGTCAAGACCCGAGCTAGCTGAAGAAGAGTTCCAAGCTTGGCTTACGGAGAGACGAAGAAAGCTGCTCGGCCCGCCCAAGGAACTCACCACCCCGGGACACAAGGGAGGTGTGCAAGCGGACCTACCAGCCACATCCAAGCGATTGGACTTCAGCCCCTTTTTTGACTCGAGACCGACACGTGGCGCCGAATTAGAGCATCGACAAGTCCACAACGAAGACGTCGAACGTTATGTGACCACCCACTACGGGGACAACTAGCGCCGTGACGCCGATCGTCGCAACCGGGAGCGTGTCGAGGAAGGAGGCCGTCGAGACACATTGCCACCTCACGACGCCGAGCGCCGTGACGTCGATCGTCGCAACCGGGAGCGTGTCGAGGAAGGAGGCCGTCGAGAAATATGGCCACCTCACGACGCCGAGCGCCGCAACGCTGAGCGTCGCTACCCGAGCCACGCCGATGAAGGGGACCGCCACAACATGCCACTACCTCACGGCGCCGAGCGACGCTACAGTGGCGCAATCCCGAAGGACAGTTACAGTGAAGGATGCCGGCGTAGAAGCCCTGACAAGCCCTACCGAGACGGCGACAGATACGATAACGACCGCGACTACCGACGACGCTCGCGCTCGCCAACGCCGTACCGCTCGAGGGAAAGAGGGATGGAGAGACTGGCCGAAGCAATGGTGATAGTGACACTTGTATAGGTTAATACTAGAAAGTAATACGCGTCTCGTGCAGTGGTAGTGACACTTTGTGGCAATACGAGAACGCATTACGGAGGCAGTCGTCTCATACTTTTTTTTTTGTTGCTGTCTTTGTACTTTTTGTTATACTGTTATACGGCTATTTTTAATTATATGTATAAAACTGTGAACTGCAACTGAAACTATATACGTGGCCACCTTTTGTGGAAACATTGGCGACATGGAGGGGGATGAGCTCGGCGGGCCCGCTAACCTCAGCATGGACGAGCTCTCCATCATGGAGGAGCGCATTAGGCTCCAAAAGGAGAAGCTGCTGCTAGAGCAGCAGGATCGGGAGCTGATGGCGGAGTTTTCGAGGGGACGGCAGTCCCTTTGCCGATCACCGCCGAACACTCCGGGAGGCACGCCAAAGCTGGTAGCGACAGGGCAGGCCCTAGACCCACCTACTGGGTCTCAGGCTGGAGATGCGGTGGTTGAGCTGGGTCTGGGGAAGAAGAGGGCCCTGCCGTCGCCGGAGTCAGCTGCGGCCCAACCTAGACGCGAATTGAGGGGGAGTGTGTCAACCGCGCCTCCCATCGCAGGGCTGACTGGGGGTGGACCACCCCAAGGGGTATTGCCCCCTATCGTTACTGAGGAAACGGAGAAGCAGGAGGATGGCTCGGACATGATGTCGTGGCCATCTAAGAAGATTTTCGAGGAGAGCGTGAGGGTCTGCGGTGGGATCACCCGCAACATTAAATCCAGTTCAAGCAAATTGAACAAGGCCGAGATCGCCGACATAGCCTGCCTAACGCAAGAAATCCAGGCTATGTTTATGGCCCTGACGCTGAGGCTCAAGGACTCGGAGGAGAGAGCAGCCAGGGCGGAGCTTCAGCTCAAGCTGGAAAGGGCGGAGAGAGGGAGAGATCGCCCACAGACAAACAGCGCAGCCCAGCAGAGTCAGGGCCCCCAGGTGCAGACCTTCGCCTCAGTCCTGAGAATGACAGGACAGGCGAGCAGGCCGAAGCCGCAGCAGCCGGGGATGACCGTGGCGATTTACCCGGCCGAAGGTGATCAGGAGTTGAAGACGGCGGAGCAGACGAAGGCTCTCCTGAAGGCCTCGGTCAACCCTCAGGCCTTGGGAGTGCAGGTGTCCCGACTGAGAAAGGTCGGGAACGCTGGGGTTCTGCTCCAGACGAGCAATGCGGTTTCGGCTGAAAAGCTAAAGAGGGCTCTGCCGAAAACGCTGAGGGTGGCAGAGCCGAAAGAGAGGGCGCCCTTAGTGTCAATAATTAATGTGGAGGGGGACGTGGAGGACAAGTCCTTCAAGGAGAATCTCGTCCTCCAAAACTTTGAGGAGCACGAACGCGATAGGATGTCCAAGGGCATCGATATCGCGTTCAAGAAATGGCGAAAGGGCGGGACAGCAACGACGGTGGTCTTGAGGTGCAGCCCGGAGGTGAGGGATATCCTAATCAACAGGGAGAGGATATACCTGGGGTGGGAGCGCTACCTGTGCCGCGACTATGTCGACGTCGTCTGCTGCAGCCGCTGTCAGATGTATGGGCACAGCGTAAAATTCTGTAAGGCGGCGAAGGAGACCTGCGGCAAGTGCGGAGCGGAAGGCCACCCCAAGGAGGGCTGCACCAGCCAAGTAACGGTGTGTGCCACGTGCAAAATATTTAAGAAAGACGGGGCCGAGACCCATAAAACGGCGTCCATGAGCTGTCCCGCCAGGACATACGCAGTTGATAGGGCGCTCTCGAGAGTAAACTATGGATAGCTCGCCTGTCCAAATGACGGCGCTCCGAATCGCTCAGCTTAACCTACAGGGCGCGCAGATGGCGACTAGGGAGTTGGTCCAGATGGGGCCACGCCTGGGCTTGGACATTGCCCTAGTGCAGGAGCACTACAGGACTGGAGACGGACAGATCCTTGATACGGGAGAAGGTGCTAAAGCCGCCATCATTTTGTTTAGCGCGAACATGCCCGTCACAATCCTTCATCACCTCAGCAACTCTCACTGCATCGTGGCGCACGTCATCGCGGGTGGCATGGGGCTCAACATCGTGAGTGCCTACTTCCAGTTCTCTGAGGCCATCGATGGACACCTAGCTCACCTGGAAGGGGTACTACAAGCCCTACATGGCACGCGCACCTTAGTCGCGATGGACTCGAACACCCACTCACCAATGTGGGGTTCGTTCGCTCGGCACTGCGGAGTAAGGGGCTACGAGGCGACAAGAAGAAGAGAGTTGCTGGAGGAATTTATCAGCGCCAACGATCTCCAGTTGGCTAATGTGGAGGGCCAACCGCCCACATTCAGAGGCCCAAACGGTGAATCTAACATCGACATCAGGCTGGCGACGAGAGGAGTGGGCATAGCCAACTGGAGAGTGGTGGAAGGTGCTAGTTGTAGCGACCACCAGCTGATATTGATGGAGGTCCCTGTAGGCAACATAATCCCTCGGGGTCATGAATGTCAGCAGGATGGGGCGTCAGACGAGCCAATGAGGTATCGGGATCGGGGGGTCGACTGGGACCGTTTTCAATCCGCCTTTCATAGGCGCATAGGGCGTATCGACTTGGGGGCTCCTGCGGAGCAGGCGTGCGCGCAATTTAGCCAGGAGCTGGGAAGAACAGCCGCCGATTGCTTAGGCATTAGGAAGCCGGGGGAGGCTAGGGGTTACGAGTGGTGGGGGCAGGGCCTAGATAGGCTAAGGGCTGTCCATCACCGGCTTCGCCGGGAATGGCAGGCGACTAGGCGCGCGGGGGGTCTAGCCAAGAAACTGGCCAAAGAGCGGTTCCACCTTGCTCGCTCTAAATACAGTGCGGGGATGCGTCAAGCTGAAACCGACCACTTCCAGCAGGTTGCAAATAGTGGGAATGAGGATCCTTGGGGGCTGGCGTACCGTGCCTCTAGCGGTAGGGTGCGCCCGCCGCCGGGGGTCGTCAACGGGCTGAGGCTTGCCGAGGGGTTTGCTGGTGATACCAGCTCAGCAATGCGGGGCGTGCTTGGGCTTATGTTCCCGGACGACAAGACGGAAGCGGACTCTGCGTACCACATCCAAATTAGGGGTGCTGCAGCGTGTGTGCCAACTGGCCGGGATTCAGAGGGATTAGATAGGGCAAGAATCGAACGCATCATAAGGGATCTGCCAAACAAGTCCCCGGGCCTGGATGGTATAACTGCCAGGATTTTGAAGATGGCTTGGAAGGTCTCGGCGTATGAAATCACTGAGCTCTTGGCGAAATGTGTCCGCGAAGGAGTCTTTCCAAGCGTCTGGAAAGTAGGTAGACTAGTGGTGATCCCGAAGGGTAACGGGAAGGCCGCATCAGACCCTAAGGCTTATAGACCCGTTACGCTTCTTCCCTTGATGGGCAAGATTCTTGAGAGGGTAATATGCGAGTGTACGCCGGGCCTGTACAGTCGTATCTCTGGAGGCCAGCACGGGTTCGTAAGGGGGAGAAGTACCGTGACAGCGTTAGGTGCGGTCTTGGGGACTGTTAAGTCCTCAAGTCACAAGTATGTCCACGCTATTTTGCTGGACATATCCGGGGCGTTCGATAATGCGTGGTGGCTGATGCTCCTGCTTAAATTTAAACAGGGAGGCTGCCCTCCAAATGTGTATAGGTTGCTCTCATCCTACTTCGTCGGAAGGAGGGTGGGGATGTTCGCGGGGGGCCACCAAGAGTGGAAAACGTTGACTATGGGGTGTCCGCAGGGCTCGGTCTTGGGTCCCACGTTATGGAATGTATTGTTGGACGACTTACTCAGATTGCCGGTTCCGAGCGGAGTTAGCTTTGTTGCGTATGCCGACGACGTGACGGTCCTGATAGAGGCGGACTCAAGGGCGGAGATCGAGAGTAAGGCACAAGCTACCCTAGCAATGGCGCTGGAGTGGGGGGATCGGAACCGACTTCAGTTCTCCGGAGCTAAGACGGAGATGATCACCCTCAAAGGGAAGTTCAAAAGGTCGCCTACTATTCGAATGGGAGGAAGCTCGATCAGGCCCGCCACGGCCGTGAAGCTTTTGGGGGTCACCATTGACGAGACCCAGTCATTCGTCCAGCACGCTACCGACATCGGCGAACGTGCCGCCAATTGTTTCGGGAAGATGTCGCGAGTTTCATCTTCTGCGTGGGGCGTCAAATACAGGGCGTTACGGTTAATCTATCAGGGTACTTTTGTCGCGACGATCACCTACGCTGCAGCGGTTTGGCATCATCGGGTGGGCTTATATGTGGTGCGCACGAAGCTTCTGCGTGCGCAGCGGAGAGCCTTAGTCCTTCTGACTAAGGCCTACCGCACGACAAGCACCGATGGCTTGTCGGTATTAGCCGGAGTGCTGCCGGCGGATTTGGAGGTGGCAAGGGCGGGCAAACTGGACGAGCTCCGCGTGTCCGAACCCTGTGACACCAAAGAGGGGCGAATTCGCAAAAAGGCGGCGTGGGACGAGGCTCTGGACCGGTGGCAGGAGCGATGGGACCAGTCGGAGAAAGGGAGAGATCTTTATCGCTTCTTCCCCAGCGTCAGGGACCGGGTTAAGCATAGGTGGGTGGAACCAGATTACGTGGTATCCCAGATGTTGACCGGTCACGGTCACTTCAGGGGGCGCTTGCGTGATCTGGGTCTGCGGGATCACGGGCTTTGCACCTGTGGAGAAGATGATGAGTATAGGGACCACGTACTTTGGTACTGTGGAAACTACAGTGGGGAAAGGGAGGCGATGCTGTCGGGGTTGAGCTTAGGGGAAGCGGGGCCAGTGTTCTTCACGGACCTGGTGTCTTCGGAGGTGAACTTTGCGCGCTTCAAGCAATTCTGCCATGGATGGCACCGGAAGAGGAGAAAAGAGGAGTTAGAAGAACTCGCGGCGAAAAGGAGAGAGGGGTTAGAAGAACTCACGGTGGAAAAAGAGGAGTTAGAGGAACTCGGAGAGGAAGAAGGAGTGAGCGATTCGGGGTAGAGGGAACAACAGTCCGTCATGTGGTTGTGCAGCCCCAGAAAGGGGAGAATGCCTCAAAGGGACACAAGCGCATAATTTGTATGGGACAGATGGCATTTTCGCAGGATGAGCTCAAGTCCCCTGTGAAGTCCCAGCATGTTTCGGTCCGACGCGGTCCTGATGACCGAGAGGTTGGTAGGACCATGGGTGGTTGGTGGGTGTGGCCGAAGCAATGGTTATGCTGACTACGCATCGCCCGCCGCCACGTCAAGCGCAAGAGCTACCTATATTCACCGGAGCGCCGGAGGAGTGGCTGCCGTTCAAAGCCGCCTACAGGGACTCTACTATCCTATACAAATATTCCCGGCCGGAGAATTTAGCACGACTGCGCTACAGCCTGCGAGGAGAGGCCTGCCAGGCTGTCTACTGCCTCATCTCAACAGCCAACGACCCGGAGGTGATTATGCGGACGCTGGAGCAACGATTCGGACGACCCGAATACATCATCGATCGAGCCCTGGAGGACCTAGCCAGCCTGCCACGCCTAGGCAACTCATTGCACGACCTAAACCTGTTTGCGATCAAACTTCAAAACATCGTGTGCGTGCTAACAACGATCGATGACCAGGGATATCTGCGCAACCCGAAGCTAGCCCGCGAAGTCACCGCTAAGCTCACCCCGCACCTGCAGAGCCGATGGTGCGACTACGCTGAAGAGAAAGCAGATCGCAACCGCTCGCAGATCGAAGTCCTGTCGGAATTCCTCATGCGTGAAGCCGATCGCGCAGTCCGACACACCTACGACGGCGTAAGAAACTTCGCTACTGCACCCAGGAGAGCCGAGCCAGCACCACCACGCATGCAGCCACCGCGCACTCAGCTACCGCGCGCCCAGCCGCCGCGGTACGAGCGTCGCCCGCGCAATTCTGTCTTCGTGGCAACAGAGAAGAAGGAAGCACCAAAGAGCAAAAAAGAAGACGCTACGTGCCTGTGCTGCGGGGGCCCTCACGACGTACCTTCATGCGAAAAATATCGGCGCATGAATATCAACGCCAAATGGCAGTGGGTCCGGGACGAGCGCATCTGCTTTAACTGCGTCAACAAGAAACACAGGCGTTTCCTATGCAAAAAAGGGAAATGCGGAAAGGATGGCTGTGTCCGACGCCACCACCCATCGCTGCACGTGGACCGACCGACTGCACCGCCACAACCACGAGATGACGACACGCCTCAGGAAGACGCCGACGCAACTGTCATGACAGCTACAAGGGCCAATGAGAGAATCCTCCTGAAAATCTGCAAAGTCATCGTCAAGGGACCCACGGGGAAGGAGGTGCAGACACACGCGCTCTTGGACGAAGGCGCGACCCTCACCCTGATCAACAAGGATCTGGCAAGGAGAGTGGAAGCCGACGGACCCAAGCGAGGACTTCGAATCCACGGGATCGGCTCCATGCAGTACCAAGCAGCAAGCAAGAATGTCACCGTATCTGTGAGAGGACTACAGATGATCGACGAGCACCAGATACGCGCGCGCACTATCGATGAATTATCAACGGGACGGCAGACCGTGTCAAAGGAGTGCCTGCTGTTCAACCATCTAAAGGTGCTACGCGAGGACGAGGTCTGCTTCGAAGACGCCGTGCCAGAGCTTCTCATCGGTTTGGACAACTGGCACTTAGTAGTCAGTCAACGACTACTAGAGGGAAAGCCATCCGAACCAATCGCCGGACTTACTCGCCTGGGCTGGGTCATCCACGGCAGGATACCCTCCCTCACCGCCAGCAACGACGACACGGTCCTGCATCTACGGACCCACAACGACTCGACGAGCATCGGGACTGCAAGGGACGTCGTGCTCCACGACAAGGTGAAGGCCCACTTCCAAATAGAGGCAATGGGAGTGACCACCAAGGAGCGGGTTCCGAAAGACGACGCGCGTGCAGTCAAAATATTCGAGTCAACCATCAAGCCCATCGGAAACCAGTACGAAGTCGGACTACCATGGAAGACGGATGACATCGAGATGCCCCCGAGTTTCGAGATGGCGCTAAAGCGATTGAAGTCAATCGAAAGAAAAATCACCAAGTGTCCTGAGTTTGGAGATAGATACGCTGCCCAGATAGCTGCCTTGAAGAAGAAGGGCTACGCAGAGGAGTGCCAGGACAACGAATGGGAAAGCAAACGAGCTTGGTGGCTGCCACACTTTGCAGTCACAAACCCAAACAAGCCCGGAAAGGAGCGCCTGGTGTTCGACGCGGCCGCTACAAGCCAAGGAATGAGCTTGAACGACGCTCTTCTGGACGGCCCCGACCTGCTGCAGTCCCTACCCGGTATCTTATACAGCTTCAGGGAGAAGAAAGTGGCCATAGCAGCGGACATACGAGAGACGTTCCTCCAAGTCAAGATAAGGAAAGAGGACCAGCCAGCCCAACTGTTCCTGGGGAGGGACACGCCGAGCGACCCACCAAAACGTTACAAGATGACATCAATGATCTTCGGCGCGAGGAGCTCACCATTTCTCGCCCATAGTGTGCGAAACCACAATGCCGAGCTCCATAAGGCGGAGTTCCCGCGAGCCCACTACGCCATCACGAAGAGCCATTACATGGATGACCTAGTGGACAGCTACGCGACACCTGAAGAGGCCCAAGCAGTCGTCGAGGAGGTGCGCAAGGTGCACAAGAGCGCCAACTTCACAATAGCTAGCTGGACGTCAAACTACGAAGAAGTACTGCAAGACGTACCGATGGAGCTGCGCGCTGATGCAAGCCGTCGTGACCTGGGAGCCAGCGCACACGAGTTTGAAAAGACACTGGGCCTACGGTGGTACTCAGCCACGGACGAGATGAGCTTCAACACCAGTTTGCCGAGAGTAAAGGAGGAAGTGAAGAAGAGAGAACGACCACCTACCAAGAGAGAAGCCCTGAGCATGGTCATGTCGATATTCGACCCGCTCGGGCTATTAAGCTTCTTCACCATACGCGCTAAGATCCAGCTTCAACGGGTCTGGCGCCTGAAGGTGGACTGGGACGAGCCGCTACCAAACGAGATAGCCAAGGATTTCGGCGACTGGACGGAAGCCCTGGAGGACATCACCAGCCTGCGCCTCCAGAGGTGTTACGATACGGGGGGAGCCTTCAGAGACCGGCAGCTCCACGTATTCTGCGACGCCAGCACCGAAGCCTTCGCAGCAGTAGCCTACTGGCGCCTTGAAGAAGAAGACGGCACCGTGAGAGTCGTCCTAGTGGCAGCCAAGGCACGGGTGGCGCCTCTCCGCGCGCAGAGCGTCCCACGGATGGAGCTGCAAGCAGCGCTATTGGGAGCGCGCTTGGCCACCGCCATCACCACTGAACATCGCGAGAAGCCCAGCAAAACTATATACTGGAGCAACTCCAAGACCGCACTACAATGGATACGCAACGATAATGCGAAACACACCCCCTTCGTCGCCCACCGCGTCACCGAGATCGCCGAGCTGACTAATACACACGACTGGCGATTGATCCCGACAGACCAGAACGTGGCAGACGACGCGACCCGACCGAGTCGTGAAATGAAGACTGCGACCGACAGATGGTTCACCGGACCCAGCTTCCTGCGACTGAACGAGGAACACTGGCCTGAAGAAATCCACGTAGACGAGCATCCAGAGGAGGCCTACGTGCAACATGCAAGACTCTGCATCTCAAACGCCCTGCCTGACATCACGCGTTTCTCAAAGTACGAGCGCCTGATTAGAGCAACTGCGTACGTCCTTCTGTTCATCGACGCCTGCCGCAAAAGGACCCGAACACTGAAGGTGCGGCATCTACGGGAAGCTGAGAAACTGTGGATAAAGAAGTCATCACACCTACCCTGGACCTGACGGCAAGGTGCGCTGCGTGGACGTCCGTACTAAAGGAGGAGTCTTCCAGCGACCAGTACGCAAGCTCGCCGTCCTGCCTGTCCAAGATGGCTCCGGAGACTTCGCCGGGGGGAGGATGTTACGGACAGCGAGCCCCGCCCACCAAGGACAAGGGAGACAAGGATAGCAATAGTATCTTGTAGGAGATTAACGATTCCGAATTAGCATAGGTTTAATCGAGAATGACTAGATTTAGTATATTCCTATTGGTTTCTATTGTTATTTTTTATAAGTCTCTATTGTATTCAAATAAAAGTTTCTGATTGGTGATAATACAAGATAGTTGATTGGTAGCAAAATAATGTAAGCCTTGTGAATGGGTAGGTGTTTAAGCTGATTTTATATAAATTACCGTAGTAGTCCAGTACAAACCAGTTCAGTTCCCACCGTACTAGTGAATAATAAGAAAAAGTGTAAATAAGTAGTGCAACCAGTTTAAATAAAAATACAGTCCATTGAATGAGATTTTATTCCTGGCCCTCAACACATACCCTGTTTTATGTTTCAGTTATCATGTGAGATGCATCAAGATGATAAAAATAGAAGAAACCCAAAATTAGAAGTCAAGGCAACTATCAAACATACTATTGATGGATTGGGGTACACGAAAGAAACCTCCCCGCGGCGTACCCTGGAAACAGCTAGACACGGTAACGCAGTGTCTAGGCTGGCCAATTCTCTCACCACAATGGAAAATTCCCAAAACTATCAACCCAAAGTACAAAAAACGTTATCAGAGCCCGCCTTGACAGTGATATCCATCAATATAGAGGGTTTCTCCATTGAGAAATCTGACATTCTCTCTAAACTCTGTCAGGATTCAAACTGTGATGTGCTCTGCGTGCAGGAAACACATCGCGACACCACAAGTCTGCGCCCGAGCATAGCCGGCATGCAACTCATAGCAGAAACTCCACACGCCCAATATGGCAGTGCTATATTTTCTCGGAACAACCTACTAGTTAAATCTGCCTCATCCCACGTAACTCAAAACCATACAGAAGTCATTAGCATAGATACAGGTTCTTGTTCAATCACTTCAATCTACAGTCCACCGGGTCAAATGTTCGACTTTTTCGAGACTCCAGAATTTGACAGACATGAATTCAAAGTAGTAGCAGGAGATTTTAACAGCCATAGCATTAACTGGGGCTACACAAGATCCGATGAAAGTGGTGAAGCAGTTGAAAGCTGGGCAGAACAGTTTGACTTAGCACTCGTACACAACGCCAAGCTACCCGGGTCTTTTAACAGCAGACGCTGGAAACGCGGATATAACCCCGATTTAATCTATGTAAGCGACAACATCTGCCAAAACTCTGTGAAAAGTATCTGCCAGCCTATCCCAAAAACCCAACACAGGCCCATTATGTGTAGAGTGCAAGCTGTTATCAAGCCAATACTAACTCCGTTTAGACGCCGCTTCAACTTTGAGAAAGCTGACTGGGAGCAGTTTGCATCAAAATTGGATGAAAAGTTTCTGGAGATCACGCCTACTCCTGAGAACTACGACAAATTTGTTGATGCTATCTGGAGTGTATCTCGCAAGTATATCCCGCGCGGCTGCCGCACATCCTACATCCCGGGTTTATCTCGAAGTGCGTCAGAACTACTCGCGTGTTACAAATCCCTATATGCCGAGGACCCTTTCTCAGAAGCAACAATTACAGCTGGAGAAGAGCTTATGGTGGCTATAGGTCAATACCGCCAGGACAGATGGATAAAGTTGAAACCACGCCGCGCCGCCTCGCCCGGTCGGATAACCTCAATTTTTCGCCGCACGTCTTTCGTCTTGGAATCTTGAAACTTCTTCTTGGCTAGGACGAGCCCCCAAAAATATGGGATCGGGGCACTTAATTAAAGTCTTTGGGTAAGTTTGCATGTTTATTTGCACCGTAATTGGAATATTACAGATTTTTTTACAGGAGAACCTCGTCTTTCCTTGCCCGATCCGCATTAAAAAGTATCCATCCGCTCGGTCTTTCACACTCATTCACTCAATAATTAAGCTCTTCCGTTCCAACATCATCGTTCAGAAATTCATCTTACTTCCGTCTTCAGTTCATAAATACTCATAAACAATTCGTTTCATCATTCACATTATAATAGTTTCATCTTTCATATCATCCCACATGTATGTATGTATGTATGTATGTATGTATGTAAGTATGTATGTATGTGGCAATAAATCCTTTGTTCCCTCCTAGCTCCGAATCTACTTGTCAGAATTTGACAAATTAGGTGTCAATAGAAGCGTCTGAACAGTCCGATGGTTATAGGCTATGTCATGTCACGATAAAGTGAACATGGCGCCCTCTAGCGTGCATAAAGATACGAGCATTTTTTTTTTTACTTCTAGTGGTATCGTGTTGGGTATCAAACAAAAGGGCTTAAATAGCACATTTCAAAAATATATTATAATGTAGGTGAAATTTTCAAACTTTCTTGCATTTACGCAATGTCACTTTGGTATGAAATTGGTACATCGGTTTTTCTCTTTCTGTCTTTTCGTGAGGACACCGAGTCGTCTAACGACTCAAATTCTTTTTTCGTGTGGGACACCGAGTCGTCCAACGACCCGATGAACCCTAATGTCAGAATTTTTCAACCGCCTTCTGCAGATAGCAGGCTTCTGACAAGGTTGTATAACGAACCCCGGCTAAAGTGATCATAGACAGCAACCGGGACCTACGGCTTAACGTGCAATCCAAAACACGGAACCATCTTACTTACGGACAATCAGATGGTTCAGCCCGCAATGTGCTAACCAGACTGGGAACAAATTCATAAAGTGATAAATACCAACTTTGTGAGTGACCCACCGAGAATCGAACCCGGAACCTTCTGCGTCAAACGCAGTCGCACTACCACTGCGCCACATCGTTCGTCAATGAGCCCTTATGTCAGAATTTTTCAACCACCTTCTACAAGTAGCAGGTACATCGGTATCGGTATCGGTATCGGTGTAGTGTCGGTATGTGACATACACGTGGAGCTGATCTGATAATGGAAACGAAAGGCAGACAAGAACTGATAGCACTATATACGCTAAATATATGTGTGTAAGATATGGTATGAAAGACCTGCTCCTTAGGGTCAGATCTGACATATTTTTCATCCAAGTAGAAAGGTACCGCGAATATTATCGCACTTAAATTAATTTAACGCGTAGAAAGGTAGGTACATAAGAGATCCTACTAATCCTAATTCCTTATTTACTCGTAATAATATAAAGGTGGATGTGTGTATGTTTGGACTTGGCGCTAAAACGGCTGAATAGATTCAAATGATATTTTGTACGAAGATGAAATAATGTCTAGAATAGGACATAGGCTGCTTTTTAGCGCGGTTAAATGCCTTATTTTCACGGAAATACGCATTTTCCAACATTTTTGAAAAAGGTGGTGCTATTGAGCCAATTTGCGTTTTAGGAAAACTAAAAGCGACATTTGTTGTCTGAGACTTTTGACTTACTCAATTGAGTAGGTGCACCAAAATTGGCGTTTAGTCACAATACGTACTGCTACTGCATATAAATTATGTTTGAACAAGATGTTGAATAAATGCTTTTAACAAAGATATTGAAACATTTTGTATAAATACTGGACAAAAATGTATTTTGAACAAAGATGACGTTATTTTATGGTATATTTTAAATTAGCTGCCAACACAGTACAGGAAAGAGGAAAGTAAAAATGTGTTTGCAAATCGACACCAGCTCCCAGCGCCGACACAGGGGGTTGAGGGGGCTCACCCCCCTCAGAAAGAAAAAAGCAAACATCTGATTGGAAATCGACACCAGCTGCAACTGTTTATATCGTGTTGGGTATTGAACGCACTGTCATATTTTTTATCTCATTTAATGTGATCCAAGTTGAATGTACCGCGAATTATCACATTTAAATTAATTTAACGTGTACCTAGATATAGCGTAGGTAGGCAGAGCGAAAGCGGGATAAAAGAGTGATATGTGTGTATATATTTGTATGTATAGATAGGTACAGTCGGCAGCGGAGAAAGGTTAGCAGCGCTACTCTAAACTGTTTTTATTTTCAAGTAAATTATTGATATTCTACAAATATTTTTTTATACGAAATGACATACTTTACGAGAACTGATTTCCATAATATTTGCATTTTTATTTGGAACAACAATATATAGCTTCGATTGGAGCACCTTATTCCATTGCTGACTGTACATAAAAGATCCTACTAGGTAATATTCTAAGCAGATATTTGTGCATTTTTCTTAGAACTTGGCGTTATAACAAAGAAACTGAATCATCTGTTTTGGTAATTAAACCAACAGCAAGCATCGACACGGGGGGTTGAGAGGGGGGGGGGGCTTGCTTGGGGGGTTTTGGTAATGAAATCACACGGGGGGTTACTGGCATATTTTATATGTACCTAACAAAATCATAATACAGTTAAAACTTGAACCTACCTACATCTTCCAACAAACAAACGTTAAGATTTAAGTTTACAACTCCAAAATAATAGAAATAAAAAAAAGAAGTCCTCTAAAAAGTAAGAAACAAGAAATCTGAAATAATAACTACTCACGATTGAACGTGTTTGTCGTCTCCAAAATTCATACAAAGTTAACAGCTATTATTATTTTCATAGCAGTTTAGTATAAAGTTCATAGTGGTTTTCAGGTGATAGCTGTGGTCGTTTGCCACGTTGCCTTATTTATTTTATAAACTAGACAGTACTAGAACACGTGGCAAACGGCCACAGCTATCACCTGAAAACCACTATGAACTTAATACTAAACTGCCTTGTAAATATTAATAGCTGTTAACTTTGTATGAATTTTGGAGACGAAAAACACATTCAATCGTGAGTAGTTATTATTTCAGATTTCTTGTTTCTCACTTTTTAGAGCGCGAAATCTCAGTAGTCGGGTTTAAATTTTTGGACTTCTTTTTATTTCTTTCTGAGGGGGGTGAGCCCCTTCAACCCCCTGTGTCGGCGCTGGGAGCTGGTGTCGATTTGCAAACACATTTTTACTTTCCTCTTTCCTGTACTGTGTTGGCAGCTAATTTAAAATATACCATAAAATAACGTCATCTTTGTTCAAAATACATTTTTGTTTAGTATTTATGCAAAATGTTTCAAAATCTTTGTTAAAAGCATTTATTCAACATCTTGTTCAAACATAATTTATATGCAGTAGCAGTACGTATTGTGACTAAACGCCAATTTTGGTGCACCTACTCATTTGAGTAAGTCAAAAGTCTCAGACAACAGATGTCGCTGTTAGTTTTCCTAAACCGCAAATTGGCTTAATAGCACCACCTTTTTTGAACATGTTGGAAAATGCGTATTTCCGTGAAAATAAGGCATTTAACCGCGCTAAAAAGCAGCCTATGTCCTATTCTAGACATTATTTCATCTTCGTACAAAGTATCATTTGAATCTATTCAGCCGTTTTAGCGCCAAGTCCAAACATACACACATCCACCTTTATACGTATAATATTACGAGTAAATAAGGAATTAGGATTAGTAGGATCTCTTATGTACCTATCTTTCTACGCGTTAAATTAATTTAAGTGCGATAATATTCGCGGTACCTTTCTACTTTGATCCCACTAAATATGATGAAAAATATGTCAGATCTGACCCTAAGGAGCAGGTCTTTCATACCATATCTTACACACAGATATTTAGCGTATGTAGTGCTATCAGGTCTTGTCTGCCTTTCGTTTCCATTATCAGATCAGCTCCACGTGTATGTCACATACCGACACTACACCGATACCGATACCGATGTACCTGCTACTTGTAGAAGGTGGTTGAAAAATTCTGACATAAGGGCTCATTGACGAACGATCTGGCGCAGTGGTAGTGCGACTGCGTTTGACGCAGAAGGTTCCGGGTTCGATTCTCGGTGGGTCACTCACAAAGTTGATATTTATCACTTTGTGAATTTGTTCCCAGTCTGGTTAGCACATTGCGGGCTGAACCATCTGATTGTCCGTAAGTAAGATGGTTCCGTGTTTTGGATGGCACGTTAAGCCGTAGGTCCCGGCTGCTGTCTATGATTACTTTAGCCGGGGTTCGTTAATCAACCTTGTCAGAAGCCTGCTATCTGCAGAAGGCGGTTGAAAAATTCTGACATTAGGGTTCATCGGGTCGTTGGACGACTCGGTGTCCCACACAAAAAAAGAATTTGAGTCGTTAGACGACTCGGTGTCCTCACGAAAAGACAGAAAGAGAAAAACCGATGTACCAATTTCATACCAAATTGACATTGCGTAAATGCAAGACAGTTTGAAAATTTCACCTACATTATATATATTTTTGAAATGTGCTATTTAAGCCCTTTTGTTTGATACCCAACACGATACCACTAGAAGTAAATAAAAATATGTTCGTATCTTTATGCACGCTAGAGGGCGCCATGTTCACTTTATCGTGACATGACATAGCCTTTAACCATCGGTCTGTTCAGACGCTTCTATTGACATCTCATTTGTCAAATTCTGACTAGTCGATTCGGAGCTAGGAGGGAACAAAGGAATAATTGCCGCATACATTCATACTTACATACATTCATACCGGTCAAAATCATAACCCTCCTTTTTGCTTTGCTGTAGTCGGAAAAAAAAATTGTTCGTATCTTTATGCACGCTAGAGGGCGCCATGTTCACTTTATCGTGACATGACATATTCTGTAACCATTGGACTGTTCAGACGCTTCTATTGACACCTCATTTGTCAAATTCTGACTAGTCGATTCGGAGCTAGGAGGGAACAAAGGAATAATTGCCGCATACATACATAGTACTTACATACATTCATACCGGTCAAAATCATAACCCTTCTTTTTGCTTTGCTGTAGTCGGGTAAAAGTATGACAGTTTGTTTGATACCCAACACGATATAGACAGATGCAGCTGGTGTCGATTTTGAGGGGGCTCAACCCCTCGTATCGGCGCTGGGAGCTGGTGTCGATTTGCAAACAGATTTTTACTTTCTTACACCGCGTTGGTAGCTGATTTAAGATATACCATAGAATAATATCATCCTTGTTCAGAATTCATTTTTGTCCAGTATTTTAATCATATTAAGTTTTTGACCAAAAACAGCTCGCTAGTTGTCAAAATATTACGTTTATCAATACTCGATAGATCTTGTTAAGACATCTTAACTGCCATGTCATATTTATATTGTGAATAAAGCTGCACGGATGCGACTACTACTTGCGACACTGACATCCAACAAGATCATTCATAGTAGTTATTACGTTGGCACAATAGATTTATTATTAATTCGTTATGTTGGCTCGCTGGTTGTACGTTAATTTTGCAATGTTGTCATGTACACACATATATCACGCCTTTATCCCATACGGGGTAGGCAGAGCGCTAACGGCCGCAGAAACACGGTCGATGTCACCACATCTGACAAATATAAAGGGCGTTTGAGATAATTTTGGCATAATGATCGTAGATTAATTCCGCAATATTGGTACACTGAATGTAATTCATTCCGCCATGTTGGCACAATAATTTGCGTTAACGAGTCGCAGATTTTCCCTCCATTTTTTTTGTATTAATTCGATTTACACAGTTGTACAACCAATAGAAACATTTTTAAAATGTGGCGTCATTTTAATGTAAAGTTTGGTGGGATCGAAAATGTGCGGAGGAGTCAGTTGATCTTTGAGGTTTTCGACAAGAGGTTCTCAAGTGGAAATTGTAAAGTTGCAAAAAATTTGTGATTAAAAGCTAAGTATATTTCAAACTGCTGTATTTAAGTTGTGTAATTGCTAATTGCTTTAACAATGCATCATTTTTCAGTGTTTTAATTAAGTTTATCATATATTAAGTATAATATTAAGTTTGCCATAAAGTTTGAGAGTTCCTTTTTACGGTTCAAATTTTATTTTAATAATTGCCTGTTTATAAACTGTTTAAAAACTATCACATTTCGAATCATTTTTGTGATAAAGTGTAATTATGTAACAGCTTTTTTCTGTTGTCTTAATTTAATAGATTCAATATAATCTTGTTTTCTTATTAACTTACCTATGCTATGGGATAACTTTTTGCTATATAGGTGCACTTACAGTTTTATAATAAAATGATCTGACATTTAAAAATTTGGTTAGATAGTGAACATATTTTTTTTTTATGGGAAATGTTGGTTGTAATAAAATAAAATAAAAGTATAAATGGTTAAAACTGTTGTTTTAATTACATGTTTTTAATAGTATTTTACAATATGCAAAATGTTTTAATATCTTTGTTAAAAGCATTTATTCAACATCTTGTTCAAACATATTTTATATGCAGTAGCAGTACGTATGTGACTTAAACGTCATTTTTGGTGCAGCTACTCAATTGAGTAAGTCAAAAGTCTCAGACAACAGATGTCGCTGTTAGTTTTCTAAAACGCAAATTGGCTCAATAGCACCACCTTTTTCAAAAATGTTGGAAAATGCGTATTTCCGTGAAAATAAGGCATTTAACCGTGCTAAAAAGCAGCCTATGTCCTATTCTAGACATTATTTCATCTTCGTACAAAGTATCATTTGAATCTATTCAGCCGTTTTAGCGCCAAGTCCAAACATACACACATCCACCTTTATAATATTACGAGTAAATAAGGAATTAGGATTAGTAGGATCTCTTATGTACCTACCTTTCTACGCGTTAAATTAATTTAAGTGCGATAATATTAGCTGTACCTTTCTACTTGGATCCCACTAAATATGATGAAAAATATGTCAGATCTGACCCTAAGGAGCAGGTCTTTTATACCATATCTTACACACAGATATTTAGCGTATGTAGTGCTATCAGGTCTTGTCTGCCTTTCGTTTCCATCATCAGATCAGCTGTACGTGTATGACACATACCGACACCACACCGATACCGACACCACACCGATACCGACCCCGATGTACCTGCTACTTGTAGAAGGTGGTTGAAAAATTCTGACATAAGGGCTCATTGACGCACGATGTGGCGCAGTGGTAGTGCGACTGCGTTTGACGCAGAAGGTTCCGGGTTCGATTCTCGGTGGCTCACTAACAAAGTTGGTATTTATCACTTTGTGAATTTGTTCCCAGTCTGGTTAGGACATTGCGGGCTGAACTACCCGATTGTCCGTAAGTAAGATGGTTCCGTGTTTTGGATGGCACGTTAAGCCGTAGGTCCCGGTTGCTGTCTATGATCACTATAGACGGCGGTCGTTACACAACCATGCCAGAAGCCTGCTACTTGCGGAAGGCGGTTGAAAAATTCTTACACTAGGGTTTATCGGGTCGTTGAACGACTCGGTGTTCCACACAAAAAAAGAAATTGAGTCGTTAGACGACTCGGTGTCCTACACGAAAAGAGAGAAAGGAAAAACCGATGTACCAATTTCATACTAAAGTGACATTGTATAAATGCAAGAAAGTTTCAAACTTTCACACCTACATTATATATATTTTTGAAATGTGCTGTTTAAGCCCTTTTGTTTGATACCCAACACGATAGGTACCACAAGAAGATTTTTTTTGTTCGTATCTTTATGCATGCTAGAGGGCGCCATGCTCACTTTACTGTAACATGACATAGCTTATAGCCATCGGACTGTTCAGACGCTTCTATTGACTTGACACCTCACTTAGCAAATTTTGACAAGTAGAAGGGAACAAAGGAATTATTGCCACATACATACATACATACCGGTCAAAATCATAACCCTCCTTTTTGCTTTGCTGTAGTCGGGTAAAAATTGATCTCGCTTGCTTTAGCCGCATGTCGCGTTAACCCGATAAAGTCACGCCTGTCGGCACATGAGAAGACTACTTCGGGGGTGATAAATCGATCTAGCTAGGTTTTATTTTCCTAAAATTACTCTGAACGGACGGCACAAAAAGACGAATAAAAACACGTTGCATTTTGTTGTGGATAGAGAACCTCTATTTCGTCAGCCAACTATCAGTCAACGGTGGCGGTGGAGGTTAAGCCGCCAGCCTTGGTAACGTTGAAACGCGAGTTCTTTTGAGATTCGGAACTCTTTATCATTATTTCTCTTTTATTTTACAAATCTTTTTAGGTTCGGAAGTCTTTTTTATTAAAAAAAAAATTTGGACCCCCCCATGCAAAGTGTACCAGTCGATTCGGCGTCATCACATCGTATGAGAGGTCAATATATCCTTCTTCTTCTTCTTTCTTCTTTTCAGCATAATAACGTCCACTGCTGAACGGATGCCTCTTGATGTCTTCTCCATTCTGATCTATTCACGGCGATTCTGGTCCAGGTCGGCCCTGCCGTCTTTTTTATGTCGTCCGACCATCTTGCTGGTGGTCTGCCCACACTTCGACTTCCTGCTCGGGGCCTCCAATGTAGCACTCTGTGGCTCCACCTGTTATCTTCTCTACGGCACACATGTCCCGCCCATTGCCATTTTAGTTGCGCAACTCTTTTTCCGACGTCGGTCACTTTAGTGCGTTGGCGAATGAGTTCGTTCCGTACTTTGTCGAGTAAGGTGATACCGAGCATAGAGCGCTCCATTGCTCTCTGTGTTACTTTGAGGCGACGGATCATACCGGCAGTAAGCGTCCATGTTTCGCAAGCATATGTCATCACCGGAAGTACACATTGGTTAAAAACTTGGGATTTCAATGTTTGTGGCAGCTTAGAGCGGAATACATCCGCTAGTTTACCGAACGCTGCCCAGGCTAGCTGTATTCGCCTATCTATTTCCGCGTCGAGTGATTGTTGGCCAAGTCTGATTTTCTGCCCCAGATATATGTAGTGCTCTACTCGTTCGATCGTTGTGCCATTCACTATTATCGGATTTATGGAAGTTTCACTGTTGCTCATCCACTTTGTCTTATCCGAATTCATCTTCAGGCCGACTCGCAGGGACGCTTGGTTCAGATCGTTGAGCATATTTTCAAGTTGGTTCGGCGTCACTGCAAGCAGAACGATGTCGTCAGCGAAGCGAAGGTGGTTAAGGTATTCCCCATCAACGTTGATGCCTATACCGGTCCAATCAATCGTTTTGAAAACGTCTTCCAGTGCATTAGTGAAGAGTTTCGGAGAAATCACATCACCTTGACGTACACCACGTTTGATTGGCACGCTTGTCGTTGAGCCTTGGATCTGTACCGTCATTGTCGCCGATTTATAGATATTTTTGAGGATCTGAATATATCTATAGTCCACTTTGCATCTCTGCAAGGAATCCATGACTGCCCAGTGTTCCACTGAATCGAACGCTTTCTCATAATCTACGAAGGCCAGGTAAAGTGGCCGGTTATATTCATAGCTTTTTTGTATCACTTGCCTTACAGTAAATATATGGTCAATTGTGCTATAGCCCTTCCTGAACCCCGCTTGTTCCCTAGGCTGGTATTCGTCAAGTATTTTGGTAATTCTCGAAGTAATGATCCGTGAGAAGACTTTATATACCTGACTCAAGAGTGCGATGGGGCGGTAGTTTTTAAGGTTAGTTTTAGCACCTTTCTTGTGGAACAGGACGACTACGCTATCTTCCCACTGCGTTGGTATTTCACACGTGAACAGTGTCTCATTACGTATATATAGCCATCGCAGTTCTTTGAGTACTGCACGCCCGCCTGCTTTTAGCAGTTCTGCGGTGATGCCGTCAGCGCCGGGTGCTTTGAACTGCTTTAGTTGCTTTAGCGCCTGTTTCACTTCATACGTACTGATTTCAGGTATGTCCTCTGTATAGTGTCTTCTGAGAGGGGCTCTCTTGTCAGTAGTATCTATAACGTCAGGTTTGTTGTTGTGCGACTCGTATAGCTCTTTATAGAATTTGGCAATAACTTTTAGCATCTCGGGTGTTTCTGTGACCATATCTCCGTTGTCATTCTCAAGCTTGTTCATTTGACTACATCCATTTGTCGTGGCCCGACTAAAGATTTTGGGTCCTCGATGTTTTTCGATCAGACGATGGATTCTCTCTGTGTTCCTTCTGCGAATATCTCGACGTAGCATCTTGGATATACTCCTGTTAAGGTCACGATGTTGTTGAGAGTTGTAGTCAGCTGAGCACATTTCCCTTCTTTGTTCCAAAAGCGCTTTAGTCTCAGAAGATAGAGTGTCCTTGTCTCGAGTTGTTCGGCCAAATGTTTCTTTAGCTACTGTCGTTAGGGAGTTTGTGAATTTGTTGTATTTGTTGTCCAGTCTTTGTTCGAAGTTGGCAGAATCTGGTTTCTTTAGTGCTAAGTTGAGCTTCTCTTCAAATTCTTTGCAGGGTCCTTTGGGTATGTTCAGGCCAGATAGGGGTTTCTTCAGGAGTTTCTGTCTTTCTAGTTTGGTGTTTATTTTAACCGTGCTTCTCACTAGTCTATGGTCACTGCTCTTTAGTTTTTTCATGACTGTAACATCAGTTACAATATGTTTCTTGTCCGTGCAAATGAAGTCATATTCACTTTTTGTGGACCCATCTGGGCTGGCCCACGTCCACTTTCTTTGGGGTTTCTTTTTGAAGAAAGTGTTCATAGCAAAGATCTTGTTTGCCTCCAAGTAATTGATAAGAGTCTGACCGCGCACGTTTTTTGATCCGATTCCATAAGATCCAATACATGTTTCATCCTCCCTCTTTGTCCCCAGACGCGCATTAAAGTCACCCATAAGTATACGGAACTGAGTTTTCCTACCCGAGCTTAGAGCTTTAGTGACATCTTGGTAGAAAGCTTCTATTTCCTCGTCAGGGTGGGAAGACGTAGGGGCATATACTTGAACGACTTTGATAGAGTATCGTTTGTTTATTTGAATTATGGTATATGCTACGCGAGGCGAAATGTTGCACAGCGTCACAATATTATTTGATAGTCTTTGGTGTATCAGGAAACTAACACTTCCTATTGATGAGTTGCTGTCTCCGTTGTAATAAAGTATATTGCCCGACTTCAGTTTCAGGGTGTCTTCTCCTCGCCTCCTTACCTCACTCAACCCTATAATATCCCATTTAATATTTGTTAAATCCCCTTCCAATGCTTCCAGGTTCGCTTGCGTTTTCAGAGTCCGTGTATTGAATGTTGCCATGTATAGTCGTGTGGTTTGACAGCTGGATCTCTGCCAGAGATTCTTAGCACCCCCTGCCCCATCGTTACCATGACCGCTGTCAGAGCCAGGAATAATGGGGCTGCTGGGGACTGGGGGCCTTGGTTTTTTGGAGCTGTTCATCAAGGTTTAGTGCCGATAATCCTCGCCACGTTGGCATCGTCTTGGCGAGGTCAGTTCCTTCTGAGGGTATTTCTGTCCTCATGGTCGCTGCGGCCAGTGGTCGGGTTAATTAACCGCCGCCCGATGCTCGGCGTTGGTGAGTTTCCGGCAGTTTAGATCACCACTCTGCCTACCCTCCTCCTTTCTCATCCTGGGCTTGGGACCGGCAATGGCGGAGTTTGTGAACTCGTTCCGACTGTCAACCCTCGCTTTCGGCTCGGGTAGACAATTGTCGGAACTCGTTGCAATGACAGCCTTTCCGCACTTGTAATGAAATATACTATTGTATTGCAATGTATAATAATATAATATATTATTGTATTGCAATGTACATATTGGGACCATGTTCTAGGTTGTGCTTGAAGATTGCTTAATTTTTCGATTTCTATTTCAAAAGCATCTAGAATGCACTGAACATTCGAGTAGTTTTTTTTAAAAGCTAATGGTAAGTTGAGCTTCATTTCAGTAGGCGAAGGCATATACACAGAATAATGAAAATAATCCATACTCCATACTTTTTATAATAAATAATACATATTAAACATATAATATTATATATAAATGCGAAAGTGTGTTTGTTTGTTTGTTTGTCCTTCTTTCACGTCACAGCGGAGCAATATCATGCAGTGATTTTTGGTGTTCAGTTAGGTAAGAGGCTGGAAAG
This sequence comes from Keiferia lycopersicella, assembly GCA_029255805.1. Classification (NCBI taxonomy): domain Eukaryota; kingdom Metazoa; phylum Arthropoda; class Insecta; order Lepidoptera; family Gelechiidae; genus Keiferia; species Keiferia lycopersicella. The sequence goes on from JARACZ010000028.1 coordinate 5,561,860, forward strand.
TGACATAGGCTACTTTTATCCCGGAAAAACATATTTTTCCCAGCGGAAAAGCGATTAATGTTTAGAAAATAAAGTTCAATGGCTTCCAAAATCTACTGATAGATGGCGCCACTAATTTTTTTAAACGCGCTATTGGAATCAACTTATTAGTAAAACTCTGTGAGTAGGCGGGCGAAGCCGCGGGTAACAGCTAGTTTGCTTATAATGCTAAGTCCATTATAAAATGATGTTGATATTGTTTGTCTAGATAGCTCAAACTGATCTGCTAATCGCACCATGAGATCATTAAAACTTATTTAAAAAATGCAAATTATTATATCCATCCAACTTTTTTCCAGGCAATACCACAACCACCCTGAAATACACCGCAGTCTGCTTAAGATACGTCGAAATTAACCTGAGACTTAACGCAGCCTCCCTTAGATACAACGCAGCCACACCTAGAGACATAAAGCAAGTGTTTTTAAACTATGTTATCTGCACGAAAAACAATGCTGTTCACCTCCTGGAAACCCTTAATCTAACTTACATTACCCATGAGGAGACATGGGGTGGTGCTATTCTATTCTACAGGCACACCTTTACACAAAAAAAAATATGCAAAAACAATCATTAAAATAACATTAGTCACTTGACTGGCATAAAATGACCCTTGACTGGGAAAAATGCCAGTCGAATGAAGCCAGTCAAGGGACAATTTTCTATGTTTTTAGTGATTTATTGGTAAATGCTTGAATGTAATCAAAATTTGTAAACGAATCTTAAACCTCGCTTTATTATGCGACAGTATTTGTTTAGAACAAATCCTCTGTAATAACTCTTTCACGAAGAAAACATGCACAGGAAAGGGACCTGGCGCAGGTGCAAAAATAGGACCTAAAAATTTAACAACTCCTATTTCGTTCTAGAAGGAGTTATATGCTCCCTCTCCAGGGATGAAGAAGCAATCCTGGCAGAAGGCAGAAACAAGGCTCAGCTCACAGTTCTATTAGTTTCAGCGATTCAGTCGTTTTAGACCACACATTCAGAAAACACAAAAACGTGTGACCAACACAAACTGTAATTTTTATCGTTGTGCTCAGTAAAATATCGTCAATATTATAGTTTACTATAAATCTACATGATACAAGGATTATTTTGATGGGTAAAAAGTTCTATCATGTCCAGTTAGATAAAATTTTACATAAGTTTGAATTTCGCAACAGCTGAGTGTGACACGCGAAGAACGCGTATTTTGCCCCCGATTTTAGGTTTCAGATTAAGTTTTAGTTAATCATATTTCATAATTTGTGGATAGAGTTTTGGTTTCTGAATAGTCAATTTAACATTATTTCGTATGAAAGTTAGTAAAAACCTGTAAGTGTTATACTTTTGAAGAAATTAACGTGTGACCGCAATTTTTACCCTCTCCAGGAATCACCCAATTGCCAAGGAGCGTGCCGTGAGCTTACCTATTTCCTTCCTTATTTCATCTTATTTCCACCTTATTTTGTGCAAATAGCGTTTTTAGTTCTTCATTAGCGTGTGCAATTTGCCGTATTCATCGTCATCTTTCATCATCACATCTTATTTTTTGTCATTTTGCATCGTATAAATTCTTCTTTCATGGTACCTACCTACTCAGGTTTACCAATTTATCCCATCATAACGTCATAATCATAACCTATTACTTCATATAATATTTCTCACTTCTTTGCATCCATCATACATCGTAACTTGCTACATCGTACTACGCTATCTCTTCTTCATATAAAAATGCTTTGTTCTGCATACCAAAGCGCTTTAAAAGATAGCTACAACCCTTCATAAACGCGTACCTACATCTTTCTTACAGCTGTCCCAATTTATTTACATTTTACCTTGCCAATTCATTTTAGTTCATTATAGTTCTGCATTCTTTACGCCGTAAAATACCTACCTACTTAAAATATTCGCTCGAAATATTCACGTATAATTTCTCTTCTGCCTGCAAATCTGTGCCATTATTTTCCATTTGCCAACTTTGCATCATTTCACGCAAATACTTTGCATTAATCCGTAGCCTACCTACCTATTTGCATCGCTTGCTTACGCTTGCTTTAAACGTGCCTTCTTTCTGCAAATTCCAGTACATTCCATCGCTGTGTCGCCGGCGCATTCCAAGCGCCCGCGTACCTACCTACAAACCTACCTAGCTGCTACCTACTGTACCCGGCCACGCTGCTGCGGTCCGGTCAGAAGTTTGCTACCTACCTGCGTACGCCGCCCGAGCTGGAACAAAAATTAAAAGGAGCGTAAGCCGTTTTGCCAATTCACTTTTATTTGACTTTTCACTTTTATTTGTTTCTTAATTTGTTTTCATTCGTGCATTTTTTGATTTATCTGCAATACAGTGAGTGAATGTCTTCAAACTTCGTTTATACCTACTTGTTTCGTGTTGGTACTTTAGTACTTGTTTACTTCATAGATGCGTGTCCGTATTCTGTAACGTTTCTTATTCTGAAAATATTTTCTTCGTACAAAAAATTCACGTCCGTATTCTGGTACCTGTAATTACGTGTCCTTATTTTGTAAAATATTTTATTCCTGAAACGTCCGTATTCTGGCACGCGTCCATATTCTGTGAAGCGAATTATAGGAAAGGAGGAAGTAACTTCTATAGCAATTAATGAATTAAATTTAAAACTGAATAAGATGCTTGAGCTGGGTCCTAAATTTGAAGACATTCAATCTAGGATGGAAATTTTGAATGCTACAAATCTCGATGCTGAACTTGCTGAACGTGAAGACATCTAAAATAGTCTTTATTATTGTATTGCTACTGCTCAAAGTTACCTTGAACCTAAAAAAGAAAAATTTGAAGATGCGAGTGGTGGAACCTCCAAAGGCGATTCCTGTTGCAAGCACGATCATGATGTCATGGGCTTCCAGTTGCCTAAAATAAAAATAAATAAATTCGACGGGTCATTCTATAAGTGGCTCGAGTTCCGTGAAACATATGAATCTTTAATTCATACAAATGACAAAATGAAACCCATTCACAAATTTGTTTATCTTACTACGTATTTGGAAGGGAAAGCTGCTCGTGTCATTGCTTACTTAGAGGTTTCCAGCGACAATTATGAAGAGGCATGGAGCCTACTTTGTGAAAGGTACAACAATACGCGTCAACTTACCTACAATCTAGTCGTGGGTAACTCATGAACGATTGGCTTAAAAGAACTAAGTCCCCTCTTACAACTAAGTCGTTCCGTAGTTCATCTGACATAGTTTTAGTTCACAACTCACCGGCTCACTTCACGCGCGAGCCGTGAATTTGGCGCGAACGGCCGGCGGCGCGGTGGCGGCGCGCGCGTTCGTGGGCGCCCGCTTGGCTCGCGGCTCGCGCCGCACGGCACGACGCACACAGCCGCACAACACACACTCGCGTAAGATTAAGACAAAGAAATCGAATTCCGTAGGAAAGAGTGGGGATGCTATGTTTTTCGAAGTCTTGGCTATCTAAATCACACGTCTGTCCGTCGGGTATGGGTACATGAAGCAAAAAGTAGCGTAAAATGTAAGACAATAGGGTACATTTTTGTTTGATAAATCGGGATAGTTTTGCACCATTTTGTTTTACAATCAAGCACATTTATTACATATATCACGCCTTTATCCCTCGCGGGGCAGGCAGAACGTTAATGGCTTTAAGAATACGGTCACCATGGCCACGTCTGACATTTTTGAGGATTGTTTTCCAAGGTTGTTTCAGAAAACATGTGAATCACTATAGTGACAGGTTGTCAGCCTGTCGCCTAACAATTGTAATACACCAATACTCTCGAGTCCCTTAGTCGCCTCTTACGACACCCGCGGAAAGGATGTGGGGGTGATGCTATTCTAAGCCGTCATCACACGGCAAATTAAAGATAGAAACACAACACATTTATTAAAGAACTAAAATATATCGTCAAATTAAGAATTCACATATTACTTCGTTAAAACCTTCTTTACATTTAACTACATTAAATTGATGCACGAACTAAGTTTCCAACAAAAAGGCTATAAAGAAGCGAACTACGACACTTTACAACACAACGTAAACAATTCAATAACACTTTAGTTCGTTTGAACTAAACTCCGTAGCCGCTCGCTCGGCTCATCGCTCGCTCATGAGTCGTAGGACGCGTAGGAGCCGTAATGAAAAAGTGAACTAACTGAACTACTGAACTAAGTGAGTGATTCAACTCCGCAGACGCAAAAGGTTCAAATCGCTCTGCTCATCCAAGTGAGTGATTTTCCCCATGTCTACTACAATCATCTTAATTCCTTATTTGGCATTGAACCTATACAGCGCGAATCAGACAAGGCTTTACGGTATCTAAGCGATCACATTACTAAGAATTTGCGGGCTCTTAATAGTTTAGGCCAGCCCACAGACCAATGGGACACAATCGTTATACACTTGGCGGTTTCCAAGTTGGATCAAACCACTTGTGTAAAATGGGAAGAATTTCGTAATGGTTTGTCCGAATTACCTACACTTGCTGATTTTAAGAAGTTTCTAAAGTCGCGAGCCGGCGTTTTAGAAACATTGTACCGATCTAAGAAAGACAAGCAAACTAAATCACCGCAATTACCTCCAAAGCCTCCTACAAAGCCAAGTTTTAATACGAAATCTTTTATGGCTTCGACAAATCAGCGTAATCCATGGCCGTGCGTCATCTGCCAAGGGAAACATCGTATTTTTGACTGTAATGTCTTCAAGGCGTTGTCCACAGATGAAAAGTGGGCTCAAGTCACAAAGTTTAGGCTTTGTTTGAACTGCTTACGCCCAGACCACGATTCTAATCATTGCAATCTAGGCGGCTGCCGTGTCTGCAAAAGGCGTCATAATACTGTTTTACATAAACATACTACAAACACAAACACATCATCAAACTTCTCTGCATCATCACCTGAACAACAAGTCAATAATGATCCGGGTCCTTCTGGCCAACCTTCTGCCTCTGTGGCAATGTCAGCTGTCAACTCATCTCGAGTTCTTCTTTCTACTGCTATAATTGATATAGTGAATCCTCTTACTAACAAGGTAGAAACCGTCAGAGCCGTTTTGGATAACGGAAGCCAGTCTTCATTCATCACTCAGAAATTAAAGCATCGTCTTCAACTGACTTCTCAACCCACATGCACTAGCGTCTCTGGTATCGGCAATACCAGCTTTAACATCATTCCTGAGATTTGTACGGCCACAATAAAATCAAAACAATCTTCTTATATGCAAGATCATTCTTTCTTGACTTTGCCATGCATCAGATTCAATCGTTTATTTCCAAGTAGATTCACAATGAATGCTTTTAGAATGTCATAGAGTTAAATTACAATACGGTCACTGAATAAGTGAATTAGTCATAGTAACAATAACAATTTTATGTTCCTAATAGAATCGCGGCACGAGTGGGATAAAAAAAAAGGCACTGCCTCGGGGCTGGTCAGGCTGACCACACAGCATGTAACTTACGTCACCACCATCAATTTATGGAATCAATTAAATTAAAAGCAATATTTTTAAAAAAAGCATGTTACATGCTAATCAGCCGGACCCCCTGAACAGGAAAACCACCCAAAAACCTGCTCAGAAGTGCTTCTAATCTCAATTTACAATTTGTACCTATAGAAAAGGCCCTAGGCTACCCTAGCTAAGTTTTATAAACAAATATATTATTAGCCCAAAAAACGGCTACGCTAAATTAAAATAAAATAAAAGTATTACAGTAGATAATTCTAACTGTTTCGTCTTCCTTACTAATTATGCCAATTGTAAATTCCATGCACGTCCTGATTTGGTATTAAAAATGACTGCATGTTTCTTGTGCTGTGCTGGAATTTCAGAGGACCATGCCTCTTTGTCATTAACATAATCATCTAACTTATAATAAGCTTTATAACATAATGTTTTCTTAATAATAGATTTAAATTTACTTTCAGATAAACTTAATATATCTTCCGGTATTTTGTTATAGTATCGTATACTTAAACCTTCAAATGAAGTTCTTACTTTAGCTAGTCTATACGCGGGTTGATCTAATTTATTTTTACTTCTTATATTACGATTATGTCTTTCATGATTTCTTGTGAACGTATGAATATTCTTTCTTACATACATGATATTTTCATAAATATATTGACACGGCACCGTCATAATATTAATTTCCTTAAACAGTTCTCTTAGAGAATCACGACTGCCTAGTTTATAAATTGCTCTAATGGCCCTTTTCTGAAGAATAAATATTGTTTCAATATCAGCGGCGCGGCCCCACAGCAAAATTCCATAGAACATAATGCTGTGAAAATAACTGAAGTAAACAAGTCGTGTAGTTGAAATATCTGTAATTTCTCTAATTTTACGTACTGCATAGGCAGCTGAGCTTAATCTTCCCGATAAAGATGTAATATGAGGGCCCCATTGGAGCTTTGAGTCAAGAGTAATCCCTAAGAAAACTGTGCTGGTAGTAAACTCTAATTTTTCATTATTAAGTGCAACATAGTTATTCAATGAATGTACTACATTTGGCAAAGTGAATAATATACATTTAGTTTTTTTCGCATTTAGAACTAAATTGTTTGCAGTAAACCAACTATGAATTTGCCCAAGAGTGTGATTTACTTCGTCATAATTATGCGCTCGTCTATCAACCTTAAATATAAGGGATGTGTCATCAGCAAATAAAACAATTTTGGACAAATTCTCTACCATGTAAGGCAAATCATTAATGTAAATTAAAAATAAAAATGGACCTAATATAGAGCCTTGCGGCACACCAATTTCAACACGAGATCCCTGTGATTTGGTGCCGTTTACTTGTACTTTTTGCGTTCTATTATCTAAATACGAATTCAGCAATTTCAGAGCTGCGTTTCGAATACCGTAGTGTTCTAGTTTTACCAATAAAGTTTCATGATCTACGCAATCAAATGCCTTGGAAAGATCACAAAAAACACCAATGGCGTCCTTTGATTCCTCCCAAGCATTAAATACATGTTTGACAAGAGCAACACCAGCATCTGTGGTACTACGTCCCTTTGTAAAACCGAATTGCTGGTTGTGTAACAAGTTGTTGCTATTAAAATGGGACAGCATTTGATTGAGTATGATCTTTTCAAAAACTTTGCTGAGTACTGGCAGAATAGATACAGGCCTATCGTTACTGGTATCTTGTTTGTCGCCAGTTTTGAACAGCGGAACTACCTTGATATCTTTCATTAAATCGGGAAAGATGCCATGTTCAATACATTCATTGAAAATATCTGCCAAGTATGGTGCTAATATATCAATCATTGACTTACAAACTTTAACTGACATTCCCCATAAATCTTCGGTGCTCTTAACTTTAATATCTTTAAAAGTTTTTAAAATATACTGGGGACTCACAGGAGTAAATTTAAATTCTGAATTGCAAGCATCTACATTTTGTTTAAGCAAGAACGATGAAATTGAAGGTGAAGAATCTAATGCCTCAGTCGTTTTTAGTGGTATATTTGTGAAGCATGTTTCAAATTCCTGCGCTACATCGGAATTTGCACTAATCATTCCATTGTCAGTATTAAGTGAAAAGTTATTTTCGCGTGGCTTAGTTTTACCTGTTTCGCTATTAATAACTTTCCAGACAGCTTTTATTTTATTGTCTGAAGACTTTATCTTATTTGTAATAAAATTGGCTTTAGCAATTAAGCATGCTGTCTTAAAGATTTTAGAATATTTTTTTACCAGCTCATCTAAACTATCATAATTTGTGATGTTTCTAAGCTCATAAAGTTCAAAAAGCCTATCTCTGCTAATCCTAAGACCTTTGGTAGCCCAATCACTAAATTTAAATTTCGTACTAATTTCTTTTGTATCTATTTTAAAAATTAATTCAAATTCTTCGCTCACTAAATGAAAGAAGTCTTGATATACATTATTTGGATTTTCAAAGTTATAATTATGGACTGGCAGTTTCTCCATTAAAACGTTTCGGTATTTCTCCAACCTATTACCAGTGATGCGCCTAGTTTCTATCTTAATTGTTTTAATACGATTTTTAAATGGGAATATTACGCATTGACCTCTGTGGTCTGATTGAAGAGAGTTTATAATACATTTTTCTACAGGCTCACAATCACTGAATACATTATCAATACATTTAGCTGAAGTAGGCGTCACACGAGTTGGTTCAAAAAATACATGAGACAAATTGAATGATTTAAAAAGTCCTAAAAATTTATCACTGAGTGCATTTTTTTCTAGAATGTCTACATTAAAGTCTCCAGAAACAATAACATGTTTATTTGTTTTTGTGACTAATTTTAGTACATCTTCTAGTATTTCTAGTAGTGTGGTAAAATTTTTAGCTATAGGTGGTCTGTATACGCATACTATAACATGACTTTCCAGCTCAACACAAGACACTTCAGTACAACTCTCAACCGACAGTCCGACCACATCCTTACGTTCTTTAAATTTAATATTGTTTCTAATTAGTATTAAACAGCCTCCATGGATCGCGGATTTTCGGTTGAAAGAGCTGGCTATACAGTAATTTTCATAATTTAACAAAATATCAGGTTCTTTTTGGAAGTGCTCAGTAAAACAGACTACGTCGTAATTGTGCTTCTCCAAGAACAATTCAATTTCTAATACTTTGCTGGAAAAGCCCTGAATATTTTGATGTAAAACTTGTAGTTGACTTTGCTTTTCCTTTGTCTGAGGCTGAATGCAAGAAGACCCCGGATTGCCTATGCTATTTACATCAGTCAAAGAGGGGTTTTCCTTTGTCTTACAATCTAGTTTAAATTATTAATACTACCACTACTAACTAATATAGAAGGAGACACATATTTTGTGTCAATTATATTATATGCTAACAAAGTAGCTACTTGTTTCTTATAGTAATCCGACAGGTACATAGTATCCTGAGTCAAAATAAATTTGTGAATAAAATTATTCACATCAAAATAAGAAATAACATCGCTTTGATGACATGTCCTGTTGTACAAATGCATGTTCATTTTATGCACACATTTGTTCTGTTGCTCTGATAGATTTGAACAATATGGGAAGTTGCACAAAATGAACCTGCACTCAGTCTGATCGTGTAAATTAAGCAACACCTCAATGCTAATGTCTAATGTCCTACGACTAATGTTGGAATGATTGCCTATCATGATTATAATTGTAGTGTGCTTATCGAATTTCCCTACAGCTATTTTGTTAACAATATTCTCAAAAGAGGTGTCTGGACAACACACATTTGTCACTTGTTGATTAAGGCGATTATTTAATAATTGACCAAAACCTACACCTAGCTTGTCTGAATAAATTAGTGTCTTTTTAAATGGTTTCTCTGCAGTGGAGTCCTTTAGCAACCTAGATACACCGTCACTGTCATGACCTGGTCCATCGTGGGGTCGAGAAGTAGGGCACGGGCATGGGTCGCGTCGCCGCAGCTTCGGGGTCCGGACATTTGGGGCTGGGGTGGTAGACGCCCCAGAAATACGCGGTGCGGCGTCTAGTGTGAGCGGCGCTCCCGCCACCCTCACGATCCCTATGGTGGGGGTAGCAGTTGAGACTGCAGGCTGCACGTCGCTGTCGACTCCCGATGCCACACGTGTCCCCGCGTCCTGCTGCACGGCGGGGGCAGGAGCACGTGAAGCACCTCTGCCACGTCCTCCGCGGCGCCCTCCACGTCGTGTTCGCCTGGTGGGCGCGTCAGCAGTAGGTGGTGCCAACACGTCAGTCGCGGCAGGTGGTGCGGGCGCGTCAGTCGCGGCAGGTAATTCGGGCGCGTCAGTCGCGGCAGGTGTAGCGGGCGCGTCAGTCGCGGCAGATGGTGCGGGCGCGTCAGTCTCGGCAGGTGGTACGGGTGAGTCAGTCGCGGCAGGTGTAGCGGGCGCGTCAGTCGCGGCTGATGGTGCGGGCGCGTCAGTCGCGGCTGATGGTGCGGGCGCGTCAGTCGCGGCTGATGGTGCGGGCGCGTCAGTCGCGGCAGATGGTGCGGGCGCGTCAGTCGCGGCAGATGGTGCGAGCGCGTCAGCCGCGGCAGGTGGCGCGGGTATGTGTTGCACAGCTGGTGTTCCACCCAGAGCCAGGGTCAACTCATCATCTTCCATCAGCAGGTCCAGCAGCTCAGTGTTTTGTTGCTGCAGTTCAAGTAGTTGTGATGTTAAGGTAGATAGTTGCTCATGCTCTCGACGGCTCACCGCATACTTAGTTGTGATGTGAGCGAGCTGTGTCTGTAGGTTATTAATATATAACTCGCTGCTTGTGTGCAATCTATCTGGCACTGTAATTTGCACCATCTGCTTCTTGATTGTAGATTCCGCTTGATGGTAATCTACATGCATGTCTCTAATTTTCAGTTTCAAGTCCTTGTTTTCTTTTAATACATACATACATACATATATCACGCCTGTATCCCTTGCGGGGTAGGCAGAGCGTTAACAGCCGTAAGAATACGGCCACTATCGCCACGTCTGACATTTTTGAGTATTGTTTTCCAAGGTTGTTTCAGAAAACATATTGTGTATCACTATAGTGACAGGTTGTCAGCCTGTCGCCTAAAAATTGTAATACACCAATACTCTCGAGTCCCGTAGTCGCCTCTTACGACACCCGCGGAAAGGATGTGGGGTGATGCTATTCTAAGCCGGCATCACACGGCATAATTCTTTTAATAAATTAAGTCTTTTAATTCTATTTGGTTGCTGTTTTTGAAATAATCTTAGTAATTTAAGGTTATGCCTAGTTTTTCTTATGAATTTGTTCAGTCTTAAGTATTTCTTTATTTTATTGCCTTTAGTCAAAATTGTGTGGCGAACTGTACTAATGTCCTGCACCTCCAGTTCATGGCGTAGGGAAACACTAAATCTATTCTCTCTATCTTCCCTCTCATTGTGTAGATCCGCTAACTGGTTGTTAGCTTCGTTCAGCTGTTGCTCTAAAAATCTGCACCGATCTTGGGCAGTGTTCAAGCCAGTGGTAATATCAATACGGGCAAGTTCTAGAGATTTTATTACTTCATATTGCTGGTCAATCTCTGCTTGTGATTCTGCACATTGTGTACGCAGGGTAACAACACTCTCGCGCAGCTGGGAGTTTTTGGATTTTGTTTGTTTTATCTCAAACTCAATTTCATCTCGTTTTGATAGAAGTTTTTCATTGATCTGCTCGGCTTCAGTTAGTCTCTGCTGGAGTTGAGCCATTGTCTTTTCGGCATGCATCTTACGGGTCATTATTATAGACATGTTTGAAACCGGAGCTGGAATTGATAAAAAAATAACGAATTTAATATCCAAATACACTAGTTTGTTTTTATGCTAGGTGTGTAGGTAATCAAATTAGAAGGTGGGACTGCAGATAAGAGTGATATACAGGTGTAGGAATGTATGTTGTATGAAGATAGTACCTAAGTGAGCGAATACCTATCAAGTGACGTCAGATGCACTTTCCACAGTGATAAGTGAACTGAGTCACTGCAATAACAAGCCTACAGAGAAAGTAACAAGAAAAATAAAATGTTGGTGTTCCTCAATGTGCAGTATTATTGGAGAAAAAATACTTGTCTGAGCGGCAGATGACCTTCCCGTCAGATAAACTTCTATAGAAGTAACTGAGATAAGGTCACGGCGCTAATGTGTGAGTAGGTCGTCGTTCCCCACAAAAGTGAGTAGGTTCTTAATGTGTAGTTATGTGCTCGTTTAATTTATCCACAGTAAGCCTAATTAAAACATATCAAAGAAACAATACTCCCGGGTTTTATCCGTTGGTCATTCGAATCAAAATTCGAAACGTTCGTCCGTTATCAGCACTTGTTAAAAATCCTTGTTTTTCGGTTTTATTTCGTTTTTTATAGCACTGGATATTATCACAATCACATAATAAAAACAGATTAGCACGAATTAACTAAAATTATGTACAAAAACTATTAAATAAACATTAAAATCTACTACAGCTGTTTTTGACGTCTACTCGGGTTGGGGTTGCCAGCCCAAAAACATCATTGGCAAGTTCCCTACACATCATTTGAAGCATGACTTCAAGATCCCTCCTACAATTAAACTTGCAGATCCAACTTTCGATCAACCTTCAGAGGTAGATGTCCTTATAGGCGCAGATCTTTTTTGGAGTATCTTAGGATGCGAAAAATTGCCCTTAGGGGATCACAGACAGCCCACATTGTACAAATCAGAGTTGGGTTGGCTTATATCTGGTCCTATAGGCACACATCATAATCAGCACATTTCTCAAACTTATTGCAACTTTACTAAAAGTGAGGACGTCGATTTAGATAAGCAACTCATAAAATTTTGGGAATATGAAGATTTTCCCTCATCCTATAAACCAAAGCCCATCTCATGTGATAGTGAAAGGCACTTCACTGAGAACACATATCGACTCGAAAACGGTAGATTTTGTGTGAGGCTTCCCTTGATCGATTCACCGGATTGCTTGGGCGATTCCTATCATTTAGCCAAAAGAAGATTCCTGAGTTTAGAGAAACGCTTAAATCACAATCCTGATTTAAAGGAAATGTATTCTGACTTCATAAAAGAATATTGTGACTTAGGACATTTGTCTGACGCTCCCGTTCAAATTCCACTCACATCATACTACTACCTAGCCCATCATGCGGTAATTAGGGAACAAAGTGAGTCCACCAAGCTTCGCGTAGTTTTCGGGGCTTCTATGCGTACATCCTCAGGATTCTCAATCAACGACCTGCAAATGGTGGTTCCAAATATTTAAAACTCGATGTTTGAAATCCTATTGCGTTTCCGTCATTTCCGATACGTCCTGTCAGGTGACATAGAGAAACAATACAGACAGATTGCTTTAAATGAATTAGACCGCAACTTACAATTGATCTTGTGGCGCGAGGATGAAAGTCTCCCCATCAGAACATTGCAGCTTCATACAGTAACGAACGGGTTTTCAAGCGCGAGTTTCCTAGCAGCTAGATGTTTATGGCAACTTGGAGAAGAATCGGCTGACCCATCGATAAAAACAATAATACAGAACGATTTCTATTGTGACGATCTGCTCACAGGCTCCGATACAGAATCGGACCTCCTTCGTATAAAAACATCTGTATCTAACACTTTAGCTTCTGGCTGTTTCAATTTGAGAAATTATCGGTCAAATTCTGACATGATCTTAGAGTCTGAGAGTCCAAACGCACAAAATAATAACTTGGTTCTCAGTGAATCATTTCATACTCTAGGCCTAGGTTGGAATCCTAAACTAGATATACTTCATTTCGATATAAACGACGATCCTTCTTCAAGTGCTGTAACCAAGCGATCCATTTTATCAACCACATTTAAAATTTTTGATCCTTTAGGTTTACTCACCTTATGCACTGTTAAACCTAAAATCTTACTACAAACTTTATGGGCTCTGAAATTAGACTGGGATGATCCTGTTCCTCTCGATGTTCAACGTACCTGGACATCTTTCATTCAAAATGTGAAGGTCTTGAAAGGCCTTACGATCCCCAGATATGCACTTTGCGACTCACCAGCACTCATTGAACTACACTGTTTCTGTGATGCTTCTCAGGTAGCTTATGGGGCCTGCGTTTACCTAAAATCTACTTCAGTGTCAGGCCAAGACACTAGCATCAATCTTTTGTGCGCCAAGTCGCGCGTGGCCCCCAGAAAGACTACCACAATACCACGTCTGGAATTATGTGCTGCCCTGCTTGGGGCTCGTCTCGTGGCAACAGTTAGGTCAGCACTCAGAAGACCTATAGCTCGTTCTTTATATTGGTCCGATTCTACCGTAGTCTTGGCATGGCTTAAAATGTGCCCGTCCAGTTTAAAAACGTACGTAGCAAACAGAGTCGCAGCTATTCAGGAACTCACAGAAGGCTCCGAATGGCGTCATGTACCTACAGCCGAGAACCCTGGTGATCTAGCCTCACGCGGCGTCAATCCCCAAGAAGTTGAATCATGTAAACTTTGGTGGCATGGCCCCCAGTTTCTCCTTGAACCCGAACAAAATTGGCAATCTTTAGCCAAATCTGATGAACTCCAAAACGATTTACCTGAAACAAAGGTCACATCAATCATCACTGCGGTAGATTCTGAAAAACATCAGTTAATAAATTTTAAAAAATACTCATCCTATAAAAGACTTCAGCGTATTATGGCATATGTATTACGTTTTATTCAGATCAAATGCAAGAAACAAGACATCAAAGGACCATTGAGCGTTTTCGAATTGGAACATGCAACTTCCACGCTTGTGCGTATTTTCCAAGGACAGTCATTTCATAAAGAAATTCGATTATTAGAGAAGAACAAAAATTTGAGTCCCAAATCAGTCATTATATCACTATCTCCGTTTGTTGACTCTCAGGGGTTCTTGAGAGCGGGGGGAAGAATATCGAAGGGTGACTTCGATTATAATAAGAAACATCCCTTACTTTTATCTTCAAAACATCCTCTCACCAAACTCATCTTTACACACGATCATAAATGCCTTTTGCATGCGGGACCGCAACAAATGTTAGCTTCTATTCGTGAACAGTATTGGCCCCTAGGCGGTAGGGATTTGGCACGACGCACAGCCCGACAATGCGTTATTTGTCGGCGTCAATATGGCAAAACAATGACAAACAAGATGGGTGAGTTACCCAATCAGCGCCTTGTTCCGGAGTTCCCATTTTCCACGGTGTCTTTTGATTGTGGGGGACCATATTTCATAACTGATCGTAAAGGTCGTGGCTGTAAAATCACAAAATGTTACTTGTGTCTTTTTATATGTCATAAATACAAATGTGTTCACTTAGAGGCCGTAAGCGAATTATCTAAAGATGCATTGATGTTGGCTCTGCGTCGCTTCACATCTCGCAGGGGCAACCCTAGGGAAATATTCTGCGATAACGGAAGAAATTTTGTCGCGGCAGCTAAGGAAGTCAGCGAGTTTTTTAAGCTTCATTCAGATTCCATCTTAGACACTGCCGCTAATGAAAACATTAATATTAAATTCAGTTTTTCCCCGGCTTACGCTCCTAACTTCAATGGCTACGCAGAGGCAGGCATCAAATCCGCTAAATTCCATATAAAGCGAATATTAGGGGCCACGCACCTTACTTTTGAAGAACTATCTTCTCTTTTTGCACAAATTGAGGCTATCCTCAACAGTAGACCTCTCACACCTCTCTCCCCCTCTCCCAATGACCATACAGCTCTCACACCTGGGCACTTTCTCCTTGGCAGGCCTCTGACTGCACCACCGGCACCGTCGCTTCTGGACACCAACATAACAAGACTTGACAGATATCAAGCTATAGAGAAGATGAAACAACACTTCTGGAATAGATGGCAAGCAGAATACGTAACTGAGCTCCAGCAGCGCTGCAAATGGAAACAGAGAAGCCAAGATCTTAAAGAAGGCGACCTAGTCATCATCAAGGAAGACAACTTACCACCATTGCTATGGCGTCTCGGGCGAGTAACTAAGCTATATCCTGGAACTGATGGAATACCCCGAGTCGCTGACATTAAAACTTCAAGAGGCATCATTCGACGTGCACTTAACCGAATATGTCTGCTGTTTCAAGATTCTTGAAAGCTGGGCTTTCAAGGGCCCCCAGTATGTCTGCGCGGACAGCGCTGACCACGACGCGCGGGTTGAGGGAGGCGAGGAAACTGCATAAAACGCCGCTGCGCGCGCCCCTCTCTCTTCTTTACGGCACATCTCAAACGCCGAGCACACGCCTTCACTATTGCTAATTTATTGTAACTTCAAGTAATACAAGTTTGTCAAAAGTATCTCATCTTTAATTTCTCTGCACCAT
Organism: Keiferia lycopersicella; assembly: GCA_029255805.1. Classification (NCBI taxonomy): domain Eukaryota; kingdom Metazoa; phylum Arthropoda; class Insecta; order Lepidoptera; family Gelechiidae; genus Keiferia; species Keiferia lycopersicella. The sequence continues at coordinate 5,577,663 of JARACZ010000028.1, forward strand.
AAAAATCATTGTTCATCCCGAACAATTAGTAAGTAGTACATACATAAATATATCACGCCTTTATCCCTTGCGGGGTAGGCAGAGCGTTAACGGCCGCAAGAATACGGCCACCATCGCCACGTATGACATTTTTTATTTTTGTTATCATGTACATAATGATAGAATAGAGGCAATTCAACGCCGTTTTGTAAGAACCTTATGTTCTAGGTTGGGCATCAGAAGAAAAATACCAGAGTATAGTGACCGATTGAATAGGTTCAAATAAAAAAGCCTAGAGGATCGCAAATAGGTATCTGATTTGTGTACTTTGCACAAGATCGCCAACGGCAACATGGATGGGCAGCTGCTTCAGAGATTGTTCGTTAAGGTGCCAATTAGATCCGTACGCATTCCACAGCTTTTTAGCGTGCCAGACACTAACAATAATGTTTCTCAGAATAGCCCTCTACTTAGAATGACAAAAAATTACAATCAAGTCTGTTCTCACCTAAACATATTCAACTGTACTATAAATTGTTTTAAAACTACACTAAACAAGATGGTCTCAAAAACTTAACTCCGCGTTTGTAATAAAATTTTATTTAATTTATTTGATGATTTTAATTGATTAATTTTATTTTTAATTTAATTTATTTATTTTAACAAATTTTATGAATTTAATAATTTTAATTATAATATCATTATTTAATTTTATTTTTTTTTTAATTTGACGACCGATGTGGCGCAGTGGTAGTGCGACTGCCTTTGACGCAGACGGTCCCGGGTTCGATTCTCGGTGGGTCACTCACAAAGTTGATATTTATCACTTTGTGAATTTGTTCCCAGTCTGGTTAGGACATTGCGGGCTGAACCACCCGATTGTCCGTAAGTAAGATGGTTCCGTGTTTCGGATGGCACGTTAAGCCGTAGGTCCCGGTTGCTGTCTATGATCACTTAGACGGCGGTCGTTACACAACCATGTCAGAAGCCTGCTACTTGTAGAAGGCGGTTGAAAAATTCTGACACTAGGGTTCATCGGGTCGTAGAACGACTTGGTGTCCCACACGAAAAGAAGAAGAATTTTTAATTTTTGAATGTTAACTGACTTTTTTAATACGAATGTTGTGTACAATTTTTATAGGATTTCAGTTTTATAGTGCTATTCCAATATCTGATACTACTTGTAATTTCTCATTCTGTTATCTGTTATTGTAGCTAATAAAATAAAATAAAATAAAATAAAATAAAATAAAATAAAATAAAATAAAATAAAATAAAATAAAATAAAATAAAATAAAATAAAATAAAATAAAATAAAATAAAATAAAATAAAATAAAATAAAATAAAATAAAATAAAATAAAATAAAATAAAATAAAATAAAATAAAATAAAATAAAATAAAATAAAATAAAATAAAATAAAATAAAATAAAATAAAATAAAATAAAATAAATAAATAAAATAAAATAAATAAAATAAAATATGCGTATTACTATAGTGACAGGATGTCGAGTCCCTTAGTCGCCTCTTACGACACCCGCGGGAAGGATGTAGGGTGATGCTGTTCTAAGCTGGCATCACACGGCTAAGTAAGTAGGCTATGTACATATATTATATTATTTATTATACTATCCCGTTTACCTTGATGCACTACCTTAATACCTTAGCAAGAAGGCCGCCTTGTTGTACTTTATTTTTAGTTTTTAGCTGTGTCTTTATTGTTTTTTTATTACTGTGTGCAATAAAAAATTATATTAATATTATTAAGAGGCTGCTGTTGCTGCTGCTGCGAAGGGTTCCACTCTACACCGGAACTCCTTTGATTGAACTCCCAGACTCCGCCGTAAACGCTCTTTACGCTGCTGAGTGAGTCTCAACACCCCGCTGTAGACGCTGCTAGGTGAATCGCAAGACTCTGTTATAAACGTTGCTGAAGGAGTTTTAAGACTCCGCTATAATAAACGTTGGTGAGTCACAAGACTTCGCTGTAAACTTTGTAGAATGAGGCCAGACCTACTGATAATTGTATGAGCAACGTGTTCTGAATCACCATACTCGCTAGTTTACGTACGCACGTATATATCGCTTCTCGAGCATCGTTATCAACAAACACAATTCTATTTATATATTACTAACAACAACTTTGCTTTGAAATTATTTACAATTCAAGAAAATCATCGTTTTTCAACATTTCAAAGGAAAACAATTTTATCAATACAAACTACTTGAGTTTGAATCAAGTGTGAACATGGGACTTGCATTAGTTTTGAGGCAATGAAACGTACACCAATCATAGTTTATAGTAATCATAGTTTTCTGATCCGTACACCGGTCGTCATTATCTATAATTTTGAAAATGGCAAACTCACGTGCCCACACTGTGCACGGAAGTTTACTGCCAAAATTGGCTACAATAGCCATCTCCGGGCGCATCAGCGTCGATTTGATTAGGAGTCAAAGTGGTCGCCATTGCCGAAATCGGTCGGAGAGATCATCATCATCATCAGTTTTCTGATCTATTCATATCAATGTAACACACAGTCTATTCTCAAATAAATGCAAAATCCTATGAATGAAAATTGCAGCCTCTAGCAGCCTAAACTCGTAGTTATACCAATGTGCATTTCAAGTATAGGCATAAAGATGTCCAATCAAATTAAAATATCCTTTATTACACAAAAAAACACAAATATTAGTTTTCATTTATGCTTTGCCAGTCCTGCGAGAGGTGGAGGCGTGATATGTCGGTATGTAGATGTCCAAATAGAATTAGTATGGACATTGGCGCCATCTATAAGAGCGTCTTAGTAGTTTGTAGGAGTGTCGTCTTAGTAGTTTATCTAAATAGTAAATACCACTAATTCCAAATTTATGTTTCGTAATTCTTTCATTTATTTTCCATTATACTTGTGAAAGCTATTGCGGAGTATTTAGAAAATAAGTATTCATTTTTGCCGTAGTAGTATTTCATAAAATAATAAAAGTTACAAATATAAATAAAAAGAAGTCCAAAAACTAAAACCCGACTACTGAGATTTCGTGCTCTAAAAAGTAAGAAACAAGAAATCTTAAATAATAACTACTCACGATTGAATGTGTTTTTCGTCTCCAAAATTCATACAAAGTTAACAGCTATTATTATTTTCATGGCAGTTTAGTATAAAGTTCATAGTGGTTTTCAGGTGATAGCTGTGGCCGTTTGCCACGTGTTCTAGTACTATCTAGTTTATAAAATAAATAAGTCAACGTGGCAAACGACCACAGCTATCACCTGATTTCTCTCTCTCATTTGTCAAATTCTGACAAGTAGATTCGGAGCTAGGAGGGAACAAAGGAATTATTGCCACATACATACATACTTACATACATACATACATACATACATACCGGTCAAAATCATAACCATCCTTTTTGCTTTGCTGTAGTCGGGTAAAAAAAAATGTTCGTATCTTTATGCACGCTAGAGGGCGCCATGTTCACTTAATCGTGACATGACATAGCCTATAACCATCGGACTGTTCAGACGCTTCTATTGACACCTCATTTGTCAAATTCTGACCAGTAGATTCGGAGCTAGGAGGGAACAAAGGAATTATAGCCACATACATACATACTTACATACATACATACATACCGGTCAAAATCATAACCCTCCTTTATGTTTTTCTGTAGTCGGGTAAATTAGAGTGTAGATTTGTATTCGCGCTTCTTGGTGTCAAAGAAACTACTTAATATTGGAGGTCGATTTCTGAAGCGTTCGTTTTTGTTTTCATGCGAAATTTTGCTGCTTGTTGTGCTTGTGCCGTGGGTTCTGCTTTGCTTGTCAATTCCCACAAATCTTGATTAACACGTGCCATTGGCTATAAGATCATGGAGTGATAGAAGTTTGGATAGCGTGTGGTTGGATCGGTCGTTGCGATTGCGACGTTTCAACAATAGAGCACGGGATCGAGCTGTCGATTGACAATCGGGGAACGTGCTGTGTTATGATTAGTCGTTGACAGGTGAGGGTCGGTTTCCGGCGACCACCAGCGAACCAGGAGATGTCGGAAAACGTGCCACTTTTTTTCGAGACCAGAGACAGAGCAGGCGTGGCCGGGGGACTTGGGCTCCAGAGGCGTTCGATGGTGGCTGAGGAGGGTTATAGATGAGGCGCGGCCGGGGGACTCGAGATCTGTGGCAGCTGGATGTCAAGAAGTGAGCGCTTGTAGTCTGAAAATAGAACCTCCAGGGAGCAGAACCCTTGGAGTTCGTTCGTGATTTATATCAGTTTTTATTCAAACCTCTATTTAGAGTGATCTTCTTTGTATTTATAGCGGTTGAAACCTCTGTTCGAAACCAGGCAGAAGTTCTTTATTCAAACATAGCGTGCCTTTTACTTCATTTGAAGTGCAGAGTTGTGATAAAGGCGTGACTTGTGTATGTATGTAAGTATGAGTTGGCGAAAGCGACCTTGATTTCACGGTCGTTGGCGCTCTAGCTTGTCTACAGAGGATAGAGGCGTGATTTGTGTATGTATGAGTGTGTGTGCATGTATGTGTTGGCGATGAAGACCGTGATATTGTGATCGTTGACGCTCTGCCTATCCTGCAAGGGATGAGGTCGTGATTTGTGTATGAATTTATGTATTTTATTAGATGCGATTTTATGGAATCCATAGGCATAGGGTACTTAGAAAACAGCCACGACTACTTAATAGGGTCCCATGTTTTTACTTATTTTTATTTTAGTAATTACAATTACATTACATTAAATGCTGCGGTAACTAACTTGTTAATGCCCATCCATATTCACAGCTTAGCGGTACGCAAACCGCGGGGTTCAATTCCTGCACGCTCGGTCTCGGTCAGCCATGTTGCTCTTCCATACAGTTACTGAGAACTAGCTGGTGCCCGCGAACTAGGTTTCGCCATAATATATCTTCAATCATTTATCAGCTATATATAGGACCACTGCTAAACATAGGCCTCTAAGAACCATAAAATAATATTAGGTAATATTAAATTATTGGTAGGTAGGTACTCGAAAACTTAGTTTCTCAGACTATGTGTAATTTAAAAACCTGTTAAATCGTAAAATTTCAATTTCCACATGCAAGAAAGAGTAAGAAAACGGTGGTTCTTTTATGTTTAGTCTTTTAGAATCCTCGAAGGTTCAGCTTCTTGAAGTCGTCATTCCCTGCTTCGATTTTTTAGCTTTCTAGTTCAGTTCACCTCAGTTTCAGACTGAAGACCGAGTTCATGAGTGTGAATAAATAAAAACAAAAGCAAATAATCCTACTACTAATCCTATCCATCCTACTTCCTACTAATGACATAAATGCAAAATTTTGTATGTTTGTTTGTTACTCCTTCACGCAAAAACTGCTTAACTGATATTCATGAAATCGAACCCAGACATAAAGGGGGTAACTTGGATTAACACATAGGAAAGTTTTCTTCGCAAAAAAATGATCCTGTGCGATGCCATGGGATGAACGATTTCCACACGGGCGGAGCCGCGGCTAGGGTTACATTTAATTAAGTACCTAAGGCTATTTATTTAATTAAGGTCTCTTCCCATTGGAGTCGTAAGAATCAACCGAGGGAGAAACCTGACCAAGACCAGCGGCCCTGGAGAAGGACAACAGAATCTACATTTAAACCCGTAACGGAGTCTCTGTCAGGCCCGTGTGACAGAGGTCTATCCTGCAGTCAACTTGGCTCCGCACGTATCGACTCGCAGTTCCTGTAGTGTCAGTCAGGAAGCCCAAAAGAGTGGCGAAGGTCTTGGGCAGCCCTGCGTTTTCCAAAATTACAAATCGGTTTATTCCTTTAGCCACGAAAAATCATGTCTCAGATACTAATTTGATCGCCTGGCATAAACGTATAAAATATAACTTCCGACAGGAAAATATTACAGAAATATGGAAAAAATGTATCTTCTATACAAAATGTACTAGCCGATTGAATCACTTTGTATGGAAAATCCAATTTTTATTAATATTTCGAAAAGATATTTCAAAAAAAAAATGTCGCACCCTGGAAATAATGTAGCTGTATTGTCAGAAAAACCAATAACAGTATGTACCAGACAAACATTGGCTAAATAGCCTTAACAAAATTAGCGAGAAAATTTAAAAACAAAAAAGCGAGCCATTTTGAACACGGTTGAAGTGACAAAAATAAAAATATATCGTCACACAAAGTTTTGCTTTGAAGCTATTGCAATTTTCCCGCGATAAATAGTAGACTACGCATAAAAAAAACGATATATAAATGAAGATTATATCGTCTGGTACCTATACAACTTGCACGTCTTTAACTTTTGTTTTCGAGGGAAAAAAATAAAGAATTATTAAAAGTGACAATTATTCTAATATTAAAGAGATATTTTTCTATGGACATGTTTTATGAAACATTCTTGGAAAACAAATCTCAAAAATGTCAGACGTGGCGATGGCGGCCTTATTCTTACGGCTGTTATCGCTCTGCCTACCGCGCAAGGAATAAAGGCGTGATATATGTATGTATGTCTGTATGTATTTTTGTAGTCGTAGACGTATTCATAGATTTTAGTTTCATTGACGTAATCATGAGCAAAAATTCGACAAACTCATTTGTTGAGGTTATAAAAATACAGATGAAAAATATAAATACGGCCTCATGTTTTTTTTTTCTTCCTGTGCGCTTATTCAAAGCGACACAATACGTGCTGGCCAGTTCGAAATTTGAAATCAATTTTGGGTCCAATTAGCCCATATAAATTCTTTTACTACTATAAGATATCAGGTGGAGGAAAAGTAAAACCAAAATGAATATCACAAGTGTTTATTTTGCACTGACCACTTTTCACTAAAAAACTGTTATCTTTAACTATTTAACTAAATCCGAAAATACTTGTCGTCTCTTGGTGACGGTCCAATCACCACTGCTGGACCGATCAGCCGTCCGGCTGGACGTTTTGCCAGCAGTGGGGATAACGGAAACGAAGGCTACACGTAAACAACTACAACGAACACCGATTCGCAACTTTCAAAGTTTACATTTTACAGAATTAAAAATATTTAAATGTAGTAAAAGTTAGTAAACTGTATAAATATTAACTTTAGCTTAAATACGCACACACATAATTATTTCTTATATTTGTAGAAATAACGGAGATCAACGTTTAATACAAGAAATTCTTACCAACATCGTTTAGCATCTTTTATACCGGAAATCACATTTGGTAGTTATCATATAGTTTGTAATAGTCTAAAGATGAAGAGCTATGATTTCTAACATTCGGCCTTTCCTGACAATAAGTTTGTCCTCAAACTTCAGTAGTGAGATACATAAAAAATGGTGTAAACATTTTATACAAAATCTAGGTTTCTTATCAAATTATGGCATGACAAAATTTAATTTTTATATCTTAACATTTTTGTGTCATTCTAAGCAACACTATTTTCTATAATGCATGCATATCTAACAGATCTGTCAACACTGCTCTATTTTAAAATATTAACTCAAAATAGGTAATGGATAATTATGACAACGCTATTTTAACTTTTAATACTTATAATTCATTATAAAGTAGCTAGTGGATCTATCAACACTGCTCTACTTTACAATATAGACTCAAACTAGCCAGTGGATCTCTCAACACTGCTCTAGTTAAAAATATTAACTCAAAATAGGTCATGGATAATTATGACAACGCTATTTTAACTTATAAATACTTATAATTCATTATAAAGTAGCTAGTGGATCTATCAACACTGCTCTACTTTACAATATAAACTCAAACTAGCCAGTGGATCTATCAACATTGCTCTAGTTTATAAACCCCAATTCATTATAAAGTAGCTAGTGGATCTATCAATACTGCTCTACTTCACAATATCAACTCAAACTAGCCAGTGGATCTCTCAATACTGCTTTACTTTATAAACACCAATTCATTATAAAGTAGCCAGTGGATCTATCAACACTGCTCTACTTCACAATATAAACTCAAACTAGCCAGTGGATCTCTCAACACTGCTTTAGTTTATAAACACCAATTCATTATAAAGTAGCCAGTGGATTATCAACACTGCTCTACTTTACAATATAAACTCAAACTAGCCAGTGGATCTCTCAACACTGCTCTAGTTTATAAACAAAAATTCATTACAAAGTAGCCAGTAGATCTATCAACCAGCACTGCTCTACTTTACAATATAAACTCAAACTAGCCAGTGGATCTCTCAACACTGCTCTAGTTTATAAACACCAATTTATTTTAAAGTAGCTAGAGGATCTATCGACACTGCTCTACTTTAACACTAACTCAAACTAATCAGTGACTCTCTCAACACCGGTATACAAAATAACGCCTCTTTCCCGGAGGGCAAGTGAAGACCACATCTTTCCATTTATGTATTCCAATACCACTTTAGAGCACAATTCAGAGCTATCAAAAATCAGCAAGCAAATCAAACAGATGAAATCAGAAACTCCACTATCGGAAACTATAAGCTACCACGACATACATCAGTTCACTGCAATCTACATCCTAATAACAGGATGCATGGTAGCGTCAGTAGTTTACGTGTACCGGTGCGTGCGTCGTCGTCGTCGTCTTAGCGGAAGCGTCAACTTACAGTCGAAAGTTGAAAATCATCCAACACACACCGATGAGATCCCAAAACCGCTAACTCAACCTAGACGCGCGCACACGACTCTGACGTTAGCGCAAGAAAACATAGAATTGAAGACTGTTTCAAACACCACCTGCGCTGCGATCAAGCAAGACAGAGCGACGTCACCAATCATCAAAAGACCGATCATTAATGAATTTTAATAAGTCTAGCATAAGAACCTGACATGTAATTTTATAAGAATGACATGTATTTTAATAAGCATAGGGTTGCTTTTAATATTCAATTGCTATTTCACCTCATCTCATCTCGTCTCATCTCACTCTCTTCTTCTCTCGCCCGGGAGCATGTACGGTCTGTACGCCGCACATCGGATTGCACTCTCAGCAATTTACTCCACATGGCGAGTATTAGGTCACTACTCGCCAGTCCGCGATAAGCACTCATTACGCGTGTACTCACTATCACCATTCTATTCTCTAAGGCTAATTATCATCAATAAAGTCATCAATTGACCTTGAGAGTTTAGTTATATCAACAATATCAATGTGCGAGCAAATCAACCCGTACAGCTAGGCTACCGACACGAAACACCCTTTCGCTTCTCTATCTTCTTCTGCAACATTCATCAACCTTTCCATACACGCTCGTCGGTTTAAGATTCTCGTGACCTGACATTTTTTAGAACGTCCCAGATTTGATCTTAATATGTTCGTCTAAGTCTTCCTCTTCCAGCGTTCCCATGCACGCTCTCCGTACATACTTTCATCTCATTGTTAATCTTCGTTCATTCGGCCTCCCAACACAACCTAACCACCTATGAGTTCCTTTTCTATACTAGTTACTGCGTCTTTTTATTTTTATTACAACCACGATCCCTTTTTACGCTATTCCTTATCCTGTCACTCAACTTTCTCAAATCATAATTCTTACAAGATTTCAGACAACAAATTTAATGTCCTTAACCAATGTATCCTCAAATCCTTATAGACTTACGGCATCTAACTATGGTAAAATGATGTACACTCAAATCTAGAAATACTTCAAAGATTTCATAACAAGATATTGAGACAAATAACTGGAGCTTCATGGTTTGTGACCAATAATAACATAACGACCTAAACATACCATCCGTAAAGGGAGAAATACAAAACAAAACTCAAGTCACCATCCAAATCAACTGGTAACAAATCTGATGATCTCAACGTCAAGCACACGTAGACTAAGGCATAACAGGCCCTGTGGTCTGTCTTGTGAACATCACTGGAAGTTTGTACGATACGTTCAGACTACCTGCACACAAGTTGCTAAATGTCTAAAAAGTGACAGTTGCAAGAAAATGGAGTAAAATATATAGTCCTTAACGTTCTCATTTCTAACGGATTTATTATTTTTCTTCACTACTTCACTCTCATACACAAGTGTTGATATTTGGTACTACCACTATCAATAATAGTGATTTAATAATTTATATCTTCAAAATAATACCTAATCATATATATGTATATATTCTGGGTCGCTAGATTTATCACTTTCACTTAATATTCTTAATTTTTATTATTTAGAATTTATCCACGTCTGCAATCTTCCGCCTATAACTTGCAGTAATCTAATTACGCCATGTTAGTGCCCAGTAACTTAATACCTACTTATAATTTTATGAGGATTTAACTACTTTAGACGATCTATTAAATTTAGGAAGTAAGTTTTTGCTTTTACCAACATTACTAATACCAGGCACTGCTTGTTTTTTTTTTTAATATCCTAAGCACTTTGTTACAACCTTGCCCTTTGAAACACACCATTGGAATTGGACTGCATTAAATTTAAAAAACCAAAAGACATCTTCTAGAACTGATAACTGGTAATAGAGGCTGTGAGATATCTAGTCTTCCCTGATTGGAATTTGATGAGAACCACTACTGAAGTCAAGGCTAGTTATTTATTCCCTTTAAGTAAATCTAATCTTATTGAATAGCTACAATAAAATAGGCCATTTCTACTCAAGAGACAAAAATTTATGAATTTGAATTTGGAACGTGAATATTTGTTGTTTTTGAAACGAAAATTTTCTCTGCAATACTAGTGAGTGTGAGTATCTGCTATTAGATTCATAATATATATTATATTGTGGTACACACATTGTTAAAACTAAAAAGATATGTGTAAGATTTTATTTTTACCCGACTACAGCAAAGCAAAAAGGAGGGTTATGATTTTGACCGGTATGTATGTATGTATGTATGTGGCAATAATTCCTTTGTTCCCTCCTAGCTCCGAATCTACTAGTCAGAGTTTGAAAAATGAGGTGTCAATAGAAGCGTCTGAACAGTCCGATGGTTATAGGCTATGTCATGTCACGATAAAAAGAACATGGCGCCCTCTAGCGTGCATAAAGATACGAAATTTTTTTTTTTTTACTTCTAGTGGTATCGTGTTGGATATCAAACAAAAGGGCTTAAATAGCACATTTCAAAAATATATATAATGTAGGTGAAATTTTCAAACTTTCTTGCATTTACGCAATGTCACTTTGGTATGAAATTGGGACATCGGTTTTTCTCTTTCTGTCTTTTCGTGAGGACACCGAGTCGTCTAACGACTCAAATTCTTTTTTCGTGTGGGACACCGAGTCGTCCAACGACCCGATGAACCCTAATGTCAGAATTTTTCAACCGCCTTCTGCAGATAGCAGGCTTCTGACAAGGTTGTATAACGAACCCCGGCTAAAGTGATCATAGACAGCAACCGGGACCTACGGCTTAACGTGCCATCCAAAACACGGAACCATCTTACTTACGGACAATCAGATGGTTCAGCTTAAAAGCCTTCGACTCTATCGAAACCTGGGCTGTTTTGGAGTCCTTGCAGCGCTGTCAAGTCGATTGGCGGTATGTGGAGGTGCTGAGAAGCCTCTATCAAATGGCTACGATGTCCGTTCAAGTACAAAACCATAATACAAGACCCATCCAATTGCTCCGTGGTGTAAGACAGGGTGACGTTATATCCCGGAAACTATTCACTAACGCATTGGAGGATGTCTTCAAAATTCTACAGTGGGATGGACTGGGCATCAACGTCAACGGCGAAAGTCTCACGCATCTCCGCTTTGCCGACGACATAGTCATAATGGCCGAATCGCTGCAGGACCTGCAAAAAATGCTACCTAGTCTTAGCTCTGCCTCGAGACGTGTTGGACTTGGGATGAACTTGGATAAGACGAAGGTCATGTTCAATCAACACATAATCCCCCAGCCGGTCTCCGTCGAAGGTGTAGTCCTTGAAGTTGTCCAGAAATACGTGTACCTTGGGCAAACTTTGCAGATGGGAAGAGACAACTTTGAGGCTGAAATCACCAGAAGAGTGCAGCTTGGCTGGGTAGCATTTGGAAAGCTGCGTCATATCCTCGAATCATCTTTGCCACAATGCCTCAAGACCAAGGTGTTCGATCAATGCGTCCTACCAGTCATGACCTACGGAGCTGAGACGTGGAACTTGACAGTAAAACTGGCCCACCGGCTACATGTCACTCAGAGAGCTATGGAAAGGTCTATGCTTGGTATCTCTATAATGGATAAAGTCCGGAATGAGGCCATCCGAAAAAAGACCAAAGTGACGGACATAGTCTGGAAGTGTAGCAAGCTGAAGTGGCAGTGGGCTGGCCACATTTGTCGTAGAACCGAAGGACGGTGGAGTAAGCGGGTTCTCGAGTGGAGACCACGCCTCGGCAAGCGTAGCGTTGGACGCCCTCCGGCCAGATGGACCGATGACTTGAAAAAGGCGGCTGGTAGCGACTGGATGGCAAAAACGGGAGATAGTGCCTTATGGCGTTCCCTGGGGGAGGCCTACGTCCAGCAGTGGACTGCAATAGGCTGAAATAGAAAAATAGAAAATAGATGGTTCAGCCCGCAATGTGCTAACCAAACTGGGGACAAATTACAAAGTGATAAATACCAACTTTGTGAGTGAGCCACCGAGAATCGAACCCGGAACCTTCTGCGTCAAACGCAGTCGCACTACCACTGCGCCACATCGTTCGTCAATGAGCCCTTATGTCAGAATTTTTCAACCACCTTCTAAAAGTAGCAGGTACATCGGTATCGGTATCGGTATCGGTGTAGTGTCGGTATGTGACATACACGTGGAGCTGATCTGATAATGGAAACGAAAGGCAGACAAGAACTGATAGCACTACATACGCTAAATATCTGTGTGTAAGATATGGTATGAAAGACCTGCTCCTTAGGGTCAGATCTGACATATTTTTCATCATATTTAGTGGGATCCAAGTAGAAAGTGGTGTATATCTACGTTAGTGGGTAGTTTGTGTTTATAATAAATGATTTAGTCTCGTATTGCCTAGCGTTTGATTGTGCGTCGCTCCTACCTAATATTCGATATTTACCATTTTGGCGACGATCTTGTGTTTAAATTTTGTGTATTAGCGTGAATAAAGTCTTAATAATGACGGACAAAAAAAGTGCACCGGACCTAAGCAGTTTAAAAGAGTTTAAATTACATGTGGATCGATGGTCGACTTACGTCAGTCGTTTGCGGGCGTGGTTCACCATCAATGAAATCAAAGAAGAAGCGTTTACTAGATATTTAGTGGCCATCGTCGGTACTGAGCCGTTGGATCTGATTGTTGACCTTTGTTATCCCGAGAAACCGGAGGTAACCGGTTTTGAAAAAATCGTCACGCTTGTGGAAGATCATTTATCGCCGAAACGCTCCATTATTGCCGAGAGAATGATATTTCGATCATGTAAACAAACGGCGGGTCAATCGATCAGTGAATACCTAGTGGAACTCAAGAAACTCAGTAAGCCGTGCAAGTTTAAAGATAACGATGCGCTCAAAGAAAATTTACGCGACCAATTTGTTTATGGGTTGGCGTGTGACCGCATTCGTCAGCGGATTCTAGTTGAGAAGGACGCAGATTTAACGTACAGTCGTACCACGGAGCTGGCGCTGTCATTGGAGGCATCCGTGCGAGACTCATTGCCAGGGGAGGCGAGAGCAGCCGCCGCCGGCACGCTCCGCAGCCACGCGGAGCCGGTGTATGTGGTGCGCGGCGCGCGCGGCGCCCCCGCCGCCTACATGCGCCAACAGCGTGCGCCCGCGCCAGCGCAGGGCGCGGCCACGCGTCGTCGTCGTGACGGCGACGATGGGTTTCGCCACCAGCAGCAGCAGCAGCAGCAGCGATGCTCGCGCTGTGATCGGCGACATGACCCCAGGTTTTGTTCCTTTCGTGACAGCGCTTGTTACGTGTGTGGGGTCAAAGGTCATATAGCTAAGGTATGCGGCTTGCGTAAACAAAAGCGTGTGCATCATATCAGTGAAAATGCAGATGACTCCGACGGGGAGTCGAGCGGCTCGTACGACCGCGCGGTCGAGGTGTATCAGCTGAGCGATAGTGAGTCGAGTGACGATGAGCGTTGGATCATTGAATTAAAAATTAATAACGTACCTATTTCAATGGAAGGTGACACAGGTTCCGCGGTTACGGTAATTCCCTTGTCATTGTATAATAAATACTTTAATGATTGTAAATTGTTGCCATACAAATCAATGTTAAAAATGTATTCAGGTGAAATGGTGAAACCAAAGGGTAAGTTTTTTTGTACAGTTGATATTAACGGTAAAATCGTTACTAAGTTACCAGTGGTTGTCGGTAATAATAAATGCTGTTCGTCATTATTCGGTCGAAATTGGATGAGAGCGTTTGGTTATGAGTATCCGCAAATTAATGCGATACATACCAGCCCTGGTGACGTACCGCCAAAGCAGAATATAAACAAAGAGTTAGTCAAGCGGTTCCCTAATGTGTTTGAAAAAGGAATAGGTACATTCAATAAAGCGAGTATCACGTTAGAGGTGCGTGAGGATGCGGTGCCGGTGTGGCGGCGAGCGCGACCCGTGCCACACGCGCTGCGCCCCGCCGTCGAGGCCGAGCTGCAGCGGTTGCAGCGTGAGGACATTATCACACCAGTAGACTGGAGCGAATGGGGAACTCCGGTAGTTCCTGTGCTAAAAAAAAATGGGCAGGTACGTTTATGTGGCGATTTTAAGACTACTCTGAATCCGGCCCTGTTAGATGACAAGTATCCAATACCGAAGATTGAAGATATCTTTGCTTCGCTTCAGGGGGGGAAATTATTTAGTAAAATAGATCTCAGCAGTGCGTACTTACAGTTTTTATTGGATGACCCTTCGAGGAAATTGTGCACTATAGTAACAATGCAAGGTATGTTTTGTTACAATAGACTACCGTTCGGCATTAAATGCGCACCGAATAAGTTTCAACGTATGATGGATAAGTTATTTAGAATGAGATTCGTAACTTGTTACTTGGACGATTTGACAGTTAGCGGTGTAGATAGTTTGGATCATTGGAGGAGACTATTAACTGTTTTTAAAATCTTGGCAGATAGTGGACTCAGGGTCGCCGTAGAGAAATGTAACTTCTTTCAAAAGTCGATATCGTACTTAGGCTACATGATTGATGCAGAAGGTTTGCACACCGAAACCGAGAAAGTTGATGCAATCATAACAACGCCGGTTCCAGTCAATTCCAAGCAATTGCGTGCGTTTTTGGGGTTGATAAACTATTACGGAAAATTTTTAAATAATTTAAGCGTGATATTAGGACCTTTATATGAATTATTAAAAAAGGAAAAATCATTTTTGTGGAACAGCGAGTGCGATGATGCGTTTATCAAGGCCAAGAACGCATTAGTAAACGCGCCAGTTTTAGTGCATTTTAACGCGGCCCTACCGACGACCCTGTCGTGCGACGCGTCGCCGTATGCAGTAGCAGCCGTGCTGTCGCAGCGCTGCGCCGACGGCCGCGACCGGCCCGTGCTGCATGCTTCACGCACTTTATCTATAGCCGAGAAAAACTATGCACAGATCTGCCGCGAAGGTCTTGCAGTAATTTTTGGCGTTACCAAATTTCACGATTATCTCTTTGGGCGCGAGTTCACACTGGTGACAGATTGCAAGCCATTAGCGGCGATTTTTAGCGAGCACAAGGGGATACCATTGATGGCAGCAAGCCGATTACAAAGATGGGCTGTAATCCTCGGAGCGTATAATTACGTAATTAGGTGCATTGGCTCTAAACAAAACTGTGTAGCCGACAGCTTATCGCGAATGCCGATTGCGGAGCGTCCAGAACGGAGTAGGGTAGATTCATACATTAGTTTTGTTGAAAATACCACACCGATTAATTACAAACAAATCGCGAAAGAAACATTAAAAGATAAAACGTTGCAAGAGGTAATTAAAGGAATTAAGACTAACTGGCAATATTGCAGTGATGATAACCTACAACAATATTTTAAAATTAAGCAGTATCTTAGTGTGGAACAGGACTGCGTTTTGTATGGTCATCGTGTCATTATTCCAAACAGTTTAAGAGAGTGTATTTTAGATAAAATTCATGAGACTCATCAGGGAATTGTCAAATGTAAGAACTTAGCGCGAAATTACGTATATTGGCCGGGCATCGATTCGGACATCGAGCGCATTTGTAAAGCGTGTGAGACTTGCGCGCGCGAGCGTCCCTCGGCGCCTGCTGCCTCCCTGCATCCATGGCAGTGGCCACAGGAACCTTGGTATCGCTTGCATGCTGATTTTTTTACATTGGCTGGCAACATTTATTATTTTGTCGTAATCGACGCCCACTCGAAGTGGATTGAGGCGTTTCGTGTACCGAACACATCGACAAAATCCACTTGCAGTAGGTTGCATAAACTGTTTGGTCAGTTTGGATTGCCAAATGAGTTGGTTTCGGATAATGGTCCACCATTTAATGGTAGGGAATTCAGGGAATTTTTAAACGGTTTAGGCGTGAAACACGTCACAGTTTCACCATATAAGCCAAGTAGTAACGGTGCCGCTGAGAATGCCGTGAAAGTTATTAAAACTTGTCTTAAAAAAGCTATGCATGACAATATTGATCTGGAAAAGGCATTAAATGACTTTTTATTTATTTACCGTTCGACGCCACACAGTATAACGGGTAAAACACCTGTAAATTTATTATTAGGAAGAAATGTGCGTACGCCTTTAGATTTGCTGCGACCAAGTACGAGTGAGATAGTGAAACGTAAACAAATGGCACAAATGGAATACAAAGCGGGTTGTGACAGATTTTATAGCGTTGGTGACAGAGTTTTCTTTAAGAGTTTCAAAAATAATTCTTATACTTGGGAGCGTGGTGTAGTTAGAGATCAGATTGGTCCGTTAACATATTTTATTGAAAAAGACAATAAATATTTCAAAAAACACGTTGATCAGTTGCGTACAGATGACACTCACAATAATGACATTTTAGATTTGTTGCCTTCGTCGGCATTAACGACCCAACCACCTCAAACTGGAAACTGTAGTCCAGAGCCAGTGGTCACTGCACCGGAGTGTTCACCCTCACCTGCCAGGGAGGTTGTGCTTACTGCTGGTACTAGTGCCTCGCCGACATCTAATCTCGATGCGAATGCCCCAGTTGTAAACAGAGACGCCTCTCCAGCTGTTAAGAGACAAAGGAAACCGGTAACTAGGTACGGTTTTGAGTTCGACTAAATACATTGGTTTCACCATCTTTTTATTAATATGTTACTGTCTAGGTTTATTTTATTATTTAGACAAAATTTTTGTTTTTTTTTTAGCCCTACGATAGGTAGAATCGACTGTGAACCTATAGGTGATTAGTAATGCATGTGTATAAGTAAGTACCTATATATAAGTCAAATAGTTAAGGAAATTTTTAATTTTTTTTTTTTGTTTGTAACAAATATCATTGTTGTTAGTTTATTTAAATTTAAAAAACTTTTACATGTAAACTTAGAGGAGGAAGAGAGTGGTTAGAATTAAACACTTGTAACTGCAAGGTACCTTATGGTTATTAAAAAAAACTATGTATTTACTACTTTATGGCTAAGGAATCAGAGGGGGAAGAATGGTGTATATCTACGTTAGTGGGTAGTTTGTGTTTATAATAAATGATTTAGTCTCGTATTGCCTAGCGTTTGATTGTGCGTCGCTCCTACCTAATATTCGATATTTACCAGAAAGGTACCGCGAATATTATCGCACTTAAATTAATTTAACGCGTAGAAAGGTAGGTACATAAGAGATCCTACTAATCCTAATTCCTTATTTACTCGTAATATTATAAAGGTGGATGTGTGATGTTTGGACTTGGCGCCAAAACGGCTGAATAGATTCAAATGATACTTTGTACGAAGATGAAATAATGTCTAGAATAGGACATAGGCTGCTTTTTAGCGCGGTTAAATGCCTTATTTTCACGGAAATACGCATTTTCCAACATTTTTGAAAAAGGTGGTGCTATTGAGCCAATTTGCGTTTTAGGAAAACTATCAGCGACATCTGTTGTCTGAGACTTTTGACTTACTCAATTGAGTAGGTGCACCAAAATTGGCGTTTAGTCACAATACGTACTGCTACTGCATATAAATTATGTTTGAACAAGATGTTAAATAAATGCTTTTAACAAAGATATTGAAACATTTTGCATAAATACTGGACAAAAATGTATTTTGAACAAAGATGACGTTATTTTATGGTATATTTTAAATTAGCTGCCAACACAGTACAGGAAAGAGGAAAGTAAAAATGCGTTTGCAAATCGACACCAGCTCCCAGCGCCGACACAGGGGGTTGAGGGGGCTCACCCCCCTCAGAAAGAAAAAAGCAAACATCTGATTGGAAGTCGACACCAGCTGCAACTGTTTATATCGTGTTGGGTATCGAACGAACTGTCATATTTTTCATCTCATTTAATGTTATCCAAATTGAATGTACCGCGAATTATCACATTAAAATTAATTTTACGCGTACCTAGATATAGCGTAGGTAGGCAGAGCGAAAGCGGGATAAAGGAGTGATATGTGTGTATATGTTTGTATGTATAGATAGGTACAGTCGGCAGCGGAGAAAGGTTAGCAGCGCTACTCTAAACTGTTTTTATTTTCAAGTAAATTATTGATACTCTACAAATATTTTTTTATACAAAATGACATACTTTACGACAACTGATTTCCATAATATTTGCATTTTTATTTGGGACAATAATAATATATCGATTCGATTGGAGCACCTTATTCCATTGCTAACTGTA
Organism: Keiferia lycopersicella; assembly: GCA_029255805.1. Classification (NCBI taxonomy): domain Eukaryota; kingdom Metazoa; phylum Arthropoda; class Insecta; order Lepidoptera; family Gelechiidae; genus Keiferia; species Keiferia lycopersicella. The sequence continues at coordinate 5,596,394 of JARACZ010000028.1, forward strand.
CATAAAAGATCCTACTAGGTAATATTCTAAAAGCAGATTGTTGTGCATTTTTCTTAGAACTTGGCGTTATAACAAAGAACCTGAATCATCTGTTTTGGTAATTAAACCAACAGCAAGCATCGACACGGGGGGTTGAGGGGGGGGGGGGGCTTGCTTGGGGGGTTTTGGTAATGAAATCACACGGGGGGTTACTAGAATATTTTATATATACCTAACAAAATCATAATACAGTTTAAACTTGAACCTACCTACATCTCCCAACAAACAAACGTGAATCGACTTAAGTTTACAACTCCAAAATAATTAAAATAAAAAGAAGTCAAAAAACTAAAACCCGACTACTGAGATTTCGCGCACTAAAAAGTAAGAAACAAGAAATCTGAAATAATAACTACTCACGATTGAATGTGTTTTTCGTCTCCAAAATTCATACAAAGTTAACAGCTATTATTATTTTCATGGCAGTTTAGTATAAAGTTCATAATGGTTTTCAGGTGATAGCTGTGGCCGTTTGCCACGTGTTCTAGTACTATCTAGTTTATAAAATAAATAAGGCAACGTGGCAAACGACCACAGCTATCACCTGAAAACCATTATGAACTTTATACTAAACTACCATGAAAATAATAATAGCTGTTAACTTTGTATGAATTTTGGAGACGAAAAACATATTTAACCGTGAGTAGTTATTATTTCAGATTTTTTGTTTCTTACTTTTAGAGCGCGAAATCTCAGTAGTCGGGTTTTAGTTTTTGGACTTGTTTTTATTCCTTTAGCGCCATCTATGGCAAGCAACGGCTATCGACCAATGACCAAACAGCTTCTCAATTTTATGTGATGAAATGAATGACGTTTATATATATAAAAAAAATGTCTATAACTTTATTCCCTTGCCACAAAATTTTTTTTTTTTTTTTTGGGTCTAACAATTTAGTGTTCAGAAGCATAAGCGATGTCCGATGGTTTTTCTAGCAGACCAAAATGATTGGGTTAGCATAGCATGAGTTCGACTCTTCTGCAATATCTTTATTAACCACATTCATGTCCATTTTGCGTACAATGTCTCGTTCTACGTTACTCACTCGTCGTTGGTCAGGGTCCATTGACAACAGAACTGTGTGCATCTTTTAATTCGATTGTCATCTCGGTAACGTCTGTACTGCCTAACACTGATAAATTATGAGTAAAACACGCTCTGTATTAACTACTTTAACAATATTCAGCTTACGTGCCGATGTAAGATTGGGGTTAACATTTTTCTGGTATTTTGTAATAGGCAGAGATCAAATGAATATAGAATCCTATTATAAGTAGTTTCTGTCTCATCAGATTGTGACTGCTAGATCATATCATATCTTCTTTTAGATTTAAAGTTTCTTCAGTTAACTAGAATACATCTTATTTACATTCACCATTATCCAACCCGTAAATGCCTCGTATAGACACACACTACATATATACTCATGAACTTATAAACACAAAAATAACAAATAAACATCTTAGACGCTCGTCTATTCTGCCCAACTCTAAATAGTCCACGATTGTACAAACTTATTTGATTGCTTTCTTTTTTAAACAACGTTGCTCTGAACTAAGACAGGTACAAACCTACTGTCACTAAACTAAACTTAAATTGTCAAAAACCATAGCCTTGAACCTGACCATGGTCACCAAATCGCCATACAAAACATAGAACAACACTACTTCGACAAAGATAGCTGCCTTGAATACTATAGTTGAGTGTGTATAGGTATATGAATGAAAAATCTGATATAGCACGTCACATGAAAGTAACTTAAGCTTCACAAGATTACAAATTAATTTAGTTCACATACCTACCTCAGAACGGTTAATTCTATCCGACTTTGACTCCATTTTACTCTTTACTCTTTTTCTCGACGCATGGGATACGAATTTACAGAACTATCAACTAAACTTGGATTCATTAGTCTAAACCACTTATTGACCAACATTACGTAGGGAACTACCGTGATTTCTATCTATCTGTCATAGACCCAATGTATCCTCCAAAACGAGAATTTACCTGTATCGATTTTTGCAGGTAAGTTTATTATACCCAAAATCAACTTATCTACCAACAACAACAAAAAAAAACAGTGCGAATAATGTTTACATCTTAATGACGAAGACACAAGCTCCCACTATGAACAAATAAAATTACGCTGCAGATTATCCACTGATCCACTCACCACAAACAAATCCTGTTTCTTTGTAATATATTCGGCTGCGGCGCCCGCACGGCCGGCAGGCTGCGACGCCCGCACGACAGGCAGGCTGCGACGCTCGCACGGCTTTAAGCGCCGAGGCTGCCGTACTGGTATTATCTTCCAACTTAGTCCTCATTTTCTTTGCACCTGGAAAAGCCAGCGCGGAGAAGTATCAATGTCTAATAATAACAGGTTATATTTTGACAAGTGAACTGAGCACAATTTACTTTAATGCACCAAAAATATATATTTTTTGACTCCATGTTGTAAATAAAAACAGAAGTAAACAAAAAAAAAAGAAACGTTTTGGTTTTAAAAATATGTACCTATATATAAACTATAATAGCCCACCACTCAAACAAGTTTTGAACAACTCCGTTGTAATTTGAATTACGGTCTTAGCTTCTCTATTAAAAATTAAATATCTTATACACACTTTCAAAACAGGGCAAAAGGGAAACGCGAAGTAGGAAAAAGACAGGGAAAAAAATCTAATATAAAATACCACACTAAATTACTCGCCTGTTAATTCGTCTTTATTCCACCAGTTATGACTGTCTCCACCGACGACGTCTAGGTCTTACGGTGGCTGTTCCCGCAGGCAGAACGTCTCTCGCGGCTCCAACATCTTGAGCGAGATTCACGCCAACGCGCGTACGATCCTTTGAGCGCGATCGCCGCGCACTCTGCCTTCTGTTTTCGCCTTGATCGGGATCGTTCATCAGGATAAGATGAGCTGTTGATACTGCGATGCCGTGTACGTGGACATAACGTACGTTCTCCTTTTTGATTCTTAGTTATGTGGGCGGTTTTCTTTGTTCCACTTCTGATATAAGATATCAGGTGGAGGAAAAGTAAAACCAAAATGAATATCACAAGTGTTTATTTTGCACTGACCACTTTTCACTAAAAAACTGTTATCTTTAACTATTTAACTAAATCCGAAAATACTTGTCGTCTCTTGGTGACGGTCCAATCACCACTGCTGGACCGATCAGCCGTCCGGCTGGACGTTTTGCCAGCAGTGGGGATAACGGAAACGAAGGCTACACGTAAACAACTACAACGAACACCGATTCGCAACTTTCAAAGTTTACATTTTACAGAATTAAAAATATTTAAATGTAGTAAAAGTTAGTAAACTGTATAAATATTAACTTTAGCTTAAATACGCACACACATAATTATTTCTTATATTTGTAGAAATAACGGAGATCAACGTTTAATACAAGCAATTCTTACCAACATCGTTTAGCATCTTTTATACCGGAAATCACATTTGATAGTTATCATATAGTTTGTAATAGTCTGAAGATGAACAACTATGATTTCTAACACTACGCGCCGCTATGAAATTCACGTAACCTACAAACTTATTTTATGTGTATGTGTGTTTTTAGGAGCATATTTTTTTAGCCTATAACCTGGTCGGTGATTTACTTGACATTTTGGTACAAATTGCTTCAAAATCCATCGTTTTCGCGTAATGCTTCCTCATATACACATCCAAACATCGCACAAAACTTGTTCATAGATGCGCTGAACGCGCTGTTGAAGTGTTTTCTCGAAATTATATGGGGTCACTGGACACCGACTTGTTACTGTCTTATTATATGTTTTCAGTCAGGGGTACTCATCTCGGCCTTTGGATCAAGGGGTGTGATGTAGTATACGGGTATGCGACCCCGGCTTACCGAGCTTCTGCTCTCTCTGTCTACCTTCCAGTCAGTAGTATCCCACTACCTGTGTTCCTCTTCTACTTTCACTAAATTCCTTTCTATTTCTATTCCTAGTTCCCTTCTCTCCTAGGTCCAACACAAGCACATCCCTCCTGCTTAACAAATAAAAAGTCTGTTTCGGCGAGAATGGCAACCCAATGAAGATTTGCACAAGGGCTTAGCAGACTCGGCGACTCAGCAAGGCAATGTGGATGGCCTAGGGCGACGGTAGAGGGCGCGGGTAGTTACCGTCGACCAGACACTGCGTCTAAGCTCTCCTTCAGTCGTAGCGGTTTTCCGTTCCACTGAATCAAGGAAGGCGAGGACTAAGTGCGTGCGCCTGCGTTTGCGCGAACGTCTGCGCACCAAAATATATCCTGCGCAACTGACCACTTCCGAATAATGGACTCCGATGACGCAAAGTCTTGTGGCGATGGGTTGAGGTAGAAAGGTCTGGCGTGGTGCAAGCTGGGCTTTGTCTGATTCCTGCTCATAAACGGTTCTAGGGGTGCGAGTACACGCCGTGGTCGCTTTTGCATTGCAAATCGGGACGACAGTGCGAATTCGGCAGTTTCTGGGATGACAAAGCAGCTCTTTCAAGGGAGACACGGCTTTCCTCGCTCAGCCGAGGAGGGGGCTAGAAAAGGTGCCCTATAAAATAGTGCTCGTCCCTACCTGGAAGGTAGTAGTAACCACGGCTGCCACTACACCATTTAGCTCGTGGTCGACGAAACAGAAAAAATAAAAACAGCATGAATACATCTGTCATGATATTTGGCGCCTGGAACGTGAGAACTCTCATTGATTGAGATGGCAACTCCTGTCCTGAAAGCAAAACCGCCATCGTAGCTCGAGAACTTTATCGCTATAAAATGGATGTGGCTGCGCTCAGCTAAACACACCTATCTGATGAAGGAGAACTGGTGGAAAATGGAGGTGGTTATGCTTTCCTTTGGAAGGGTACCTCTGCATCCGAACCTCAACGGTAAGGGGTAGGATTTGCCATCAAAAATCATCTAGTAAAGCGACTAAAAGAGTATCCTGTTCACATCTCGGACCACGTTACCACACTGCGCCTTCACCTGGATACAGACAATAACCTTAATGTCATCTGTGTCTATGTTCCAACGTCAGACACGTCTGATGACATTAAGGACAAATTTTACGAGGAGTTAACTTAAAGCCTTGATAGCATGAACGCCAGGGAGCAGATCTTATTGCTAGGCGATTTCAATGCCAGGGTTGGACAGGACTACGAGGCTTGGCTTGGAGTTCTGGGACGACATGGAGTTGTCAACATGAACAGCAATGATCTGTTGCTGCTCAGTCTTTGTGCACAATACGATCTAGCGACATTGAACACTATGTTCAGACTTGCCGCTAAGCACAAGTCAACGTGGATGCACCCGCGTTCTAAACACTGGCATTTGATCGACTTTGCTATTATACGGCAGACGCATCGGTCAAGTTCAAGTCACTCGCGTCATGCGTGGTGCTCACTGTTAGACTGACCATCGACTAATTGTTCTCCGCCTCCGTCGACCTCGCAGATCCACAGTGAAGAAGCCTACGTGTTTAAACGTGGATAGGCTAAAAGACCGCGAGGTTAGGGTGAAATATGCTGAAACCTTATCTGAAAAGCCGTCACCAATAACTGAGACAATTGATGTCAGTGCGAGTTTTGTAGTGTCATCTCATAGAAGCCATGTCTGCTACTTTGGGTACGAAAGACCGACATAGTGAAGACTGGTTCGATGACAATAGCGAGGCTCTTAAAGCAACAAACATCGACAGCTCCTGCGACAGCAAAACCGGAAGGGTGGAAGTGTTGCAGTGGTCAAAGATAGTGCCAAGAATTACGCAGGCTGTCTCGAAAAATAAAAGGCAATTGGTGGCAGGACAAAGCTTGTCAAATGCAGTGGCTTGCCGATACAAACCAGCTTGGTGAGTTTTATTGTGAAGTGCATAAGCTGATTGGTGCGTCCTATCGTGCAAAAGTACCTTTAAGGTCTTTAGACGGTATGCACCTCCTGACCAGCAAGGAGGATGTACTTAAACGTTGGGCTGAGCATTTTCACAGCTTGCTCAACGAAGATCGATCAGCTGATCCGCACAATATCAGTTTTTTGCCTCAACTCCCGTTAGCCACGGAGCTGGACGAGCCCCTGTCATGTGACGAGGTTGTATTTGCCATCAGACAGCAGCATTTGAGCCCTCTACAAGGGTGACCGTTTTGACTGTAACTCTTATCGCGGTATTTCATTGCTCATTCTTACTGAACCGCCTCAAAGATTTGTCGGAAAAAATTCTGCCTGAAACCTAGTTCGGCTTTCGACCTGACCGAGGTACATGTGAAGCTATTTTTTCGGTGCGTCAACTACAAGAAAAAAGTAGAGAACAAGGTCGCCAGTGGTACCTCTGCTTTGTTGATTTAGAGAAAGCATTCGACAGTGTGCCTCGCAAAGCTCTCTGGATGGTGCAAGGAAAGTTAGGGTGCACAGAAAAGTATATGCCACTCCTAAGACTCCTGCATGACGACATGCAGTGCTGCGTCTCCGTAGACGGTGAACAGTCTGATTTCTTCTCCGTCACCTGTGGTGTGAAACAAGGGTGTGTTCTAGCGCCCACACTTTTCGCCTTGTACTTTGCGGTTGTAATTAAAAAAAGTCCTAAATACTGTTTCTCAAGGTGTCCGCATTCGTTTCCGCACAGATGGCAGTCTTTTTAACCTGGCTAGACTTAAGGCGCGCACTAAAGTCTCGTATGCATTTATTACTGAGATCATGTATGCTGATGACTTGTGCTTTCTTGCAGAATCTCCAGACGGCCTGCAACAGCTTATGTCCGTTATTCACCAAGCATGCTGTAAATTCGGTCTGAAGATCAGTGTCAAAAAGACGGAAGTGATGTCCTTAGACTCGCATGGTCGCGAGACACTGGCGATTATGCTTGGTGAGGATATGCTGAAACAGGGTTGATAAGTTTCGTTATCTGGGGAACACTATAACATCTAAGTGTAACCTTTGAAACCTTCGGGAATAATAAATCCAAAAACACCAAAACTTTTGAATACGTAGTTTATTTTAAAATCACAAACTGGCAGAGTTTCTGCTTATTAACCTTACTCAACTAAGCGCATGGCACGACTGACTGTCCGGACGGGATGGCAGACTATTTAAAGCCTCCCCCTCCAACACCGAACTACCGGTGTTGCCAAGTCAAGCCAATAACGATAAAAATAAGGGCCAGTAACCGTTATCCAACCAATAACTGTTAAATAACGATACCAACCGGAACTACTCATAGACAAACCTGTTACAAAGGTATATAATAACAGTTACGCCTGGTATTATCTTCTAGACGTGTAACAGTCGGCCATCCTTTCCAAACGAGTCCTCTCGTTAAGTACTTAATTTAGCTATAATAATAATTTATTAATCACATTCTATAATTTTGAAACGGTGATACCAAATAATAATTGTACAGAAATAATTTCAATGAATTCATTTACAATAATTGCATTTAAGTTTTAGCGCCATTTAACTATTTCATCATATAATAATGCCTCTCTCTTTTTTTTAAGAATTTATAATACAGCAGTATCAAGAAAGAAAAAAAAATTGTATGCATCATCTCGAATGATACTTAGTCTACGTCTGTCATCTCAAATGACAAAAAGAGTCATCTCAAATGACAAAAAGAGTCATCTCAAATGACAACGAGTCATCTCAAATGACAAAGAGGGTCATCTCAAATGATAAAGAGGGTCATCTCAAATGACAAAGAGGGTCATCTCAAATGACAAAAGAGGGTCATCTCAAATGACAAAAGAGGGTCATCTCAAATGACAAAAGAGGGTCATCTCAAATGACATAGCTCTGTAAAACTCAGCATCTTATAGTAAAACTAAATATAATAACAAAAGAAAAACTTAAAAGTAAGTCGTTTAAAATACACCAGTGAACGGAAACTCTTAACATTATTCCGAATCGCTTCCCCCACTAGAAGAGTAGTCAGCACCATAACTCAACCACGGGAATATTTTGTCAATCGCGACTACTCCTTCATATCGCCTGCCTTTTCGAGTAAGAGGAGTGTCTTCTACTACAAATCGATCATTTGGTAGTATCTTTTTGATTTTGTAAGGACCCTGGCATTTTGGCTCTAACTTTTTCGATTGTCCTGTGCCAGACGGGACAGCCCTAATTATTCTTACCAGGTCACCTTCTTTATACTTGGTAGCAGGCTTCCTTCGCTTATCGAATCTTCTTTTAGTTATTTCTTGATTTTTCCTAATACAATCACTAGCCTCATCTCTAATCTCATCCAATGATTTGTTTATAACCCCATTTCCAACTTGTTCAACAACTTCATTTAAGATCCCTTGAGAAGGAATTGGGACTTTTCTGCCAAATAATAGTTCTGTAGGAGTTTTTTTTGTAACCTCGTGAATGGTCGTATTTATACCCATTTGAACTTCAGGAATATAGCTATCCCAAGTTTTTGCATCTTTGTCATGTGTCATTGCCCCGAGAGCAGCCAGAATCGTTCGATTATATCTCTCAACCTGACCATTCGCACGAGGAGAGGATACTGAATTCACTATGTGTTTTATGCCGTTGGACGCTGTAAAAGTTTTAAATCTTTTACTCGTAAAACTGGTGCCCCGATCGGTAATCAACCTAGTCGGAACACCGTAAAGACTAAAATAAATTTGGAATACTTTAATACTCGCTTTGGACTTTGTGCTACGAACTGGTGCAAGATAAACATACTTAGTGAAAGAATCCACTATCACCAAAAGGTACATATTTTTCCTCTTGCTTCGTACGAATGGTCCAAGGTGGTCCGCATGTATAGTATGAAAGGGGATCTCAATTTTTGGAATTGGGTGTAAAGTTCCTTCTTTAGGCCCTGAGGGTGTCTTGTGATGAGCACAACCTAAACATGAAGATACGTATTTCTTGACGAATCGCCGCATTCTTGGGAACCAAAAAAACGCTTGAATTCTTTCAAGTGTTTTTTCGAACCCAAAGTGACCAACGTCGTCATGGTTGGCTTTGAGAAGCTGCCAACGGACTCCTCTGGGCACCACCCATCGCTCAGTGTTATTATCAATGACGCGAAACACACGACCATTTTTAATTTTAAACTCGTTGCGCATTGCAGCTACTTTAGCAGTATCTGGGTCCTCAAGTACTTGTTTTATCCGTCTGATTTCAGCATCTCCTGATTGAACTGTCGATATCCAATCTGCTGCACTAATAGTAAGTACATCTATAATGCAGGTTTCATCAGTATTATCTGGCACAGGGCTGCGGCTTAGACAATCCACATGAGTCATTTTGTCGCCTGGCCGGTATTCAATTATGCAATCGAATTCCAGAAATTGAATCCACCACCGGGATATTCGAGGAACTAGATCTCTTTTGGTGAATGTAGATCGCAAAGCGTGGCAATCTGTAAATATCGTAAATTTTATACCCAAGAGATAAACCCTGAACTTATTGAGTGAGGAAACAACAGCCAGTGTTTCCAGTTCAAAAGAGTGCAGTTTTTGTTCGTCAGCAGTTGTCTGGCGACTAAAGTATGCGACAGGTCTGAAACCATTTGAATCGCTCCTTTGCAACAAAATACCAGCCAAACCAATCTGGCTGGCGTCGGTATGTAATTGTGTTTCAGCGGAATGGTCATATAAAGCCAAAACGGGCCGATTTATTAGATTTTGCTTTATACTTTCAAAAGAGCGATTCTCAAGATCAGTCCAACGCCATGATGTATTTTTCTTCAAAAGGTTTGTCAATGGTCTCGCTATTGTTGCAAAATCTCTAACAAACCTTCTGAAGAAACTGGCTAGTCCAATGAACCTCCGGACCTCGTGTTGATTCTTTGGGGCTTCAAACTGCGCAACTGCTTGGGTTTTCTGGTTACCTGGTCTTATTTCTCCTTGGCTGATTTCAAACCCGAGAAACTCAATAGAGGACTTGAAAAAGTTACATTTTTCCATCTTCAAAGTGAGTCCACTGTCCTGTAACGCTTTTAGGACCTCTTCTAGTCGGGTAAGCCCTTCACTAACTGAGCAAGATGGTATCAATAGATCATCCATATAAACAATGGTGTGTTTAATTTTTGCTTTATTTAGCACTTTATGAATTAGTCGTTGGAATACGGCCGGGGCATTCGCTAGACCGAATGGCATACGAGTATACTCGTATTGACCATCCGGTGTAACGAACGCAGTCTTCTCTATTGAATCTTTTGCGATAGGTATCTGGTGGTACCCAGATGCCAAGTCTAAAGTAGTGAAGATAGACTGACCTGACAATTGATCAAGTAAGTCTTCTATTCTGGGCAATGGATAATGATCTTTCTTGGTTTTATTATTCAGTGCGCGATAATCGACACAAAGCCGCTTTTCTCCTGTTTTTTTGTTTACTAAAACAATAGGGCTAGCGTATGGTGAACTTGATTCGCGAACCAACCCGTACTCGATTAGTTCGTCTATCATGTTTTGAACCTTCTTACGTTCACTCAAAGCCATCCTATAAGGCCTATAAACTACTGGATTCGAATCTACAAGTTCTATGTTCATTTCAGTTTCAGTTGTAAAGCCCAAATCATGCATTCCCCAGGAAAAACAGGCTTTATATTTAATCAGTAAATCTTCCAGTTTCTGTTTCTCGTTTGGGGTAAGCTGTTCTCCACAGTTAACAACGTAATTTGCATGATTTTGATCTTTACCTACAGTGTTAACTTTCACTCCTGTATTAAAAATCAAAGCACGAGTAATTAAAGAATTTTCCTTCAAGGTTACGGCTTGGGACCCTAAATTGTGAACTAGTAGACTACATCCACCGCGAGTTATTTTATATTCGCCCGGCAATAGATAATATTCATGGCCTTGATCCCCCCTGACAGTACCAGCAACATATATACTCCCGTTAACTTGGTCTGATTTAGCATTTACAGTTTTCAGCTCCCCTACAGGAATCGTCACATCACAGGAAGCCAATAATGGATTTTTTACTGAATTTTCTTCAAACCTTTTAAATATTAGCTCATTATCAGTCTTTGTGATTCGCATATTAGGTCTTTCCGTGTAGCTATGTCCTAAAAGAACCCGATAATTTATCAAGTGATCGTGTACTATATATGCCTCAACTTGAGTTTCTACAATTCCTTGTACTTCTACTGTAACATATACTACTCCTATGGGCAAGTAAGGTACGTTGCCTAACCCTCTGAGGTAAGGACCATCAACGACTGACCATTTAAGACCAAGTTTTTCAGCATCCGATTTACGTATTAATGTAGTCTCACTACCTAAATCAACCGAACTTAATATCAATTGATTATTAATTTGTATGGGCATTTTAAACTTGATACTGGTGTTTTCAGTGGCTGTAATATCACTCACGTCCTTGACATTACTTGGGCCAGTCGTCAAATCATCAGTACTCTGGATAAGAACCTTTAAAACTGCTTTATCTTTGCCATCGGGTTTAGGAAGATTTTTCTTACGACATTCAGCCTCAACATGTCCAATCAAATGGCAAAAATTGCATTTTAATAAAGGTTTTGTGCAATTGGAACTGGAATGTCCCTTTTGCTTGCAATTGAAACACACAATTTGTTGCAATTGCGACTGCTGATTTGGTTTTGACGAGCCCTGTAAATCGTTAAACCTTGACCGTGAAGCCAAATTCGAATTACGTTTGTCCCTTCTATTACCGTTCTCGCTAACGGTTTTGAAAAACTGCAAAACATCTTCAGGTTTTTCAAATTTTGCGGCTTGAGCTCCTACTCTTACGCCCCTATCATCAACTCCGTGAACTATGCAGTCAACAGCGTTTCGACCGAAAATTTTACAACGATTGAGCAAGTTTATTTTTTTATAATAGTAAATTTCTAGAGATTCTCCAAAACGCGCTCGGAATTTTAACATTTCTGATAGAAGTTCCGCGTAGTTTTCGGCTGATGGAAAAGAGTCCTTTAGAAGCTGCTTCCATTCCAAACATGAGCGTTTTAGGGACGGCAAACCCTGATACCATAATTTCGCATGACCTGCTAATTTTGGCAAAGCATAATGAATTACCTGCATTTCAGACCAGCGATAAATATCTGCACATTCATCTACTTTATCTAACCAAACGGCTATGGTTTGTTCTTTTAAAAGGGGATCAAATTCAGGGATAACATTGTTCATGGCTGGTGAAAAATTTTCGCGTTCACTGGGTTTACTTTGCAAATATTTAGAAAACTCCTCAAAGAAAAAAGATGCTGAGTCATACCTTTTATTTTCCGAGCAAGTACCTTTCGTGTGATTGAATCGGTCCTTTGAGTCGTTACGTCTCCTATTTTCCGATGGTTCCCGGCTTCTCGGATGTCTGGACTGGCTTCTGCGTTTCGAGTAGCTCTCATTTTCATTCATGAATTTCTCCCCCTTTAGCTGACTTTGTAGATTTTTCAATCTTTGTATCTCAAGTTCATATTCTTCTTCTCTGTCGCGGAGCTTTCGCATGCGACTGCGGCTACGACTATGACTGCGTGAACGGGTACCATGGCAGACTCTTTTCTTGGTGTCAATTCGGCTTGGTCTTCGTATCGTATCAGGTGAAGCCTGAACGCTTCCCATAAACTGTACTTCGTTGGATAATTTTCTCAATGCACTGCGACTTCTTGTACGTGACCTTGTTCTTCGAGGTGACTGATTGTCGTAGTCTATACGGCTGGATCTTCCAGTCATCCGTGCTGGGGTTCGTACACGTCGTTCTCGTCTTCCAGGATCTAAAATAATACAACGAGTGCGGCTACGACTTGCCCGCACATTGTCATCATCAACAGCCAAAATGATGCTCCGGTTACCACTTTCAACTGCACGTGTTGGTGTTATCACCCGTCGATCATGTCTTTCAAGGTCTAATATTACGGTTTGAGTGCGGCTTCGACCTGCCCGCTCATCATCAATACCTTCAGCAGGTGTTTTGATGCTCCGGTTACCGCTTCGACTTGATCTTCCAACTGCACATGTTCGAATTTGGCTAGATCTTTCAACTGCCCGTGTAGGAGTTGTCACACGTCGTTCTCGTCTTCCGAAATCTAGAATGACGCTTCGGGTATGGCTCCGGCTTGTTCGCACATCATCAACGCCATCGTCATCGCCGTCAGCTAAGATTACGCTCCGGTTACCACTTTGGATTTCCCGTACGTCATTTCCACCATCATCATCGTCGAGATCCATTGTCTGAAACTCGAAACAGAAGTATTAGTTACAGTCTAAAGGAAACATACTGACTACGTGACTAAATTACTCATCGATCATAAATATATTAATAAAATGTAATCTTCAATTCTGTTTGATTTTAATATTTCCCATGTCGTTAAACGTGTGAGGTAGATAATAATGTAAAAGTGTGAACACTACCAGAGAGCAGCCCTGGCAAGGCGTATGTGAGTAGAAGTATGTAAGAGTATGTGAACACTTCCAGAGGGTAGCCCTGGCAAAGCGTATGTAAGTAGGTGTATGTAAGAGTATGTGAACACTTCCAGAGGGTAGCCCTGGCAAAGCGTATGTAAGTAGAAGTATGTAAGAGTATGTGAACACTTCCAGAGGGTAGCCCTGGCAAAGCGTATGTAAGTAGAAGTATGTAAGAGTATGTGAACACTTCCAGAGGGTAGCCCTGGCAAAGCGTATGTAAGTAGATGTATGTAAGAGTATGTGAACACTTCCAGAGGGTAGCCCTGGCAAAGCGTATGTAAGTAGAAGTATGTAAGAGTATGTGAACACTTCCAGAGGGTAGCCCTGGCAAAGCGTATGTAAGTAGATGTATGTAAGAGTATGTGAACACTTCCAGAGGGTAGCCCTGGCAAAGCGTATGTAAGTAGGTGTATGTAAGAGTATGTGAACACTTTCATCAAGAAACAACTGAATTCATAACCTCAAAGATATCACTATTCGAGAATGAATGGAAAAAAAAAATGTATAATAATAATATAATTACACGCTTACATACCTCAAAATCCTCTTTTTGGGCGCGCAACTATCCCGCTTCTGAAGGTTGAAACCTTCGGGAATAATAAATCCAAAAACACCAAAACTTTTGAACACGTAGTTTATTTTAAAATCACAAACTGGCAGAGTTTCTGCTTATTAACCTTACTCAACTAAGCGCATGGCACGACTGACTGTCCGGACGGGATGGCAGACTATTTAAAGCCTCCCCCTCCAACACCGAACTACCGGTGTTGCCAAGTCAAGCCAATAACGATAAAAATAAGGGCCAGTAACCGTTATCCAACCAATAACTGTTAAATAACGATACCAACCGGAACTACTCATAGACAAACCTGTTACAAAGGTATATAATAACAGTTACGCCTGGTATTATCTTCTAGACGTGTAACACCTTCATGCTGAGATCAAAAGCAAGATCAGTGCTGCAGCTGCAGCATTTGGGAAGTTGTGTTCCAAGGTTTTCTGCTCGCACGACAAAAAAGCTAGCCACAAAAATCTCTGTATATATGGGATTGTGCTAGCAAACCTTCTACAATCCTCGAGACTTGGTGTATGTATCGTTACCACATACGCACTCTGGATCGCTTCCACCTAAAATGCCTTCGCATCATCATGAAGATCAGATGGTCCGACCAAGTGCGCAATACCGAAGTTGTGAAACGAGCCAATGTTGGTGGCACTGAGGCCTATCTAGTGCGTCGTCAGCTTCAGTGGTGCGGTCATGTATCCCGGATGTCGGGGGAGAGAGTGGCGAAGCGCATCTTTTATTCTGAGCTAGAGGGGGGCAAGCGAAACTATGGCGGACAATTCCTCCGATATAAAGATGTTCAGAAACGACACAGGAAAAGGTGCAACATTGAGCCCACTCAATGGGAGGGTCTGGCAGCACAAGGTTAAGAGGCAAGTCAGCGAGTTTGAGGAACAGCGTAAAGCAGACCTCGACGCTAAGCGCGATGAGTTAAAGGCCCGTCCACCCGTCGCCATTAACTATAATTACGTAAATGGCAAATTCACGAGTCCACATTGTGCACGGGAAATTACTGCCAAAATTGGCTACAATAGCCATCTCCGAGCGCATCAGCGCCGATCTGATTAGGAGCCAAAGTGGTCGCCATGGCCGAAATCGGTCGGAGAGATCATCATCATCATGATCAGGTCTGTGTCTGCACTGGACATACTTATACCTACAGTTTTTTTTTGGTTCCTGTTAGGACTACTATCATACTAAAACTTTATTGCTAAAGCGACTGAGCTGAGAATACTCTTTGTGTCTTTTTCATACATGGGTTCAGTGGTTTTTACTAATAATATTTACAACTAATACTTATCTTTTGTCCTGCTTTATAAGCAAAGCTGAAAGTGGCTTTGTGCTTCAATGGATTAAAAATCTACTACATTCATCACTTTATGTACTTACTATTTTATAGTTAAGTACTTTCATCATACTAAAAATTTAGCTGGTAAATAAGAAAATCTCCCATCCTTTATTGCCTGTCTAAGAACAGGTTTCATATGTCCTATGCACCTTAAAATATATTGTTGTTTTATAAAATCTCTCATGGCTTGCCTGAGACTACCGGTGTTAACACCACATCATCTTTTTGTTGTCGTTGAATGATATATGACAACTGCTATCCAACGCATCTGATATAATACTTATCTATTGTGTTCAATATTGCTGTAATGTTCATCATGTTCCTTTGATAATTTATATGGACAAAGGAGGTAATTATGAGTTTCATATTTGAACTGGTCTACATACTCAAAAAACTAAATATGGGATTAGCATCATCGTCCCAACCAAGTATTGGCTCGCGGAATGATCTCATTTTCAAAGGGACTAATATGCTAAATGCATACCCATAACTTCCGTATAGTAATAATTTAAATGTATGGCTGAGTTCAGTACAGTCTTTTTATTGAATACTAGTCTGAAAGGCCAAAATAACAACAACTTATCACTGAATGATTCCAGTTGGAATCATACTATTCAACTGATAATAATCTGGGGGCACGGCAGTGCCCCCGCCAAGTCGAGCTAGAAAGCGGCACAGCCGTACCATCCTTTTCTTGAAGCGGTTCAGGCCATTTTCAACACATTATAACTTTCTTGTGAATAAAACAAAAGACTTGAAACTTCAGGAATCAATCAAAAGCCCTGTAGATACGGTATATTTCAAATTTAGTTCACTTTGAACCAGTGGTTTAGGAATTATAGCTGGTCAAAGTTCTTAATTTTGTCATTGACTGACTGACTGACTCACTCACTGACCGATCATCAAAATTCTAAGCCACTTCTAGCAGACATAGAGACTTCTAATTTAGAATATAATTTGGGTTTAGTGTATAAATCGAGGAAAAACTTAAAAATCTAGCAATTTCAATGCAGTTTTCTAGATAAACATACATACATACATATATCACGCCTTTATCCCTTGCGGGGTAGGCAGAGCGTTAACGGCCGTAAGAATACGGTCGCTATCGCCACGTCTGACATTTGTGAGGATTGTTTTCCAAGGTTGTTTCAGAAAACATGTGTATCACTATAGTGACAGGTTGTCAGCCTGTCGCCTAAAAATTGTAATACACCAATACCCTCGAGTCCCTTAGTCGCCTCTTACGACTCCCGCGGGTAGGATATGGGGTGATGCTATTCTAAACCGGCATCACACGGCACCTAGATAAACCGATAGCATAAATAACTTTGTAATTCCATAGAAATGTACTGTTTACCAAGTTATATTTTGCTGTCGCTCCTAAAATACTTTGTTTTGGTCCAGCAAAATAATCACAGATGTCGCTGTTAGTTTCTTAAAGACGCTATCGTTTTGTTTTCGGGAAAAATATACCGAAATTAATGTCACGGTACCTTTCGCCACCTCTCACTGGTAAGTGCTAATGGTAAGGAACTCAGTGAAAAATCGTCTAACCTGTTAGATTAGACTATAGTTCACCAGAGTTGTAGAAATAGTAGTGGTAAATTGGGTGATTGCGAATTTTCTCAAAATTTGCTTTCACTCAAGCTCTCTCGCGAACCGGCGGTGACCGTTACTCGGTTGGCACCTCCTCGTAGAAGGAGAGGTCAACAAATTCAACGATCAGCGCCAGCGCGGTGGGAAAGGGAAACTGGATGAAGGCAAGTCCTAAAACTTGCCTTCATTCAGCAAGCCCCCCGCTCCCTCCGCTTGCCTTTATAGCTTTCCCCCCTCCCCACGGGCGGGGGGTGATTCATCAAACCTTCCCCCAGCGCCCCTGTGCACCCCCCTCGCACGCCTCACCAACGTCACGTTGGTGCAGCGAGCGACGGGGAGGTGCTGGGCTATGAGAAAAACCGTGGCTGAGGCTCAAGAAATAGAGCCGCAAAAGAAAAAAAGGAAGACTACCTACAAAAAGAAATGAGATCCCCTCAAAAACATTAATATATAAAAAAAAACAAGTCTCGCTACTGAGCTCAACCGTAAAAAGGTATGAGATCCATTTGAAACCAAGTCGGCTATCGATTTGTTCATTCCCCACTTAAGAGATGGCTAAGTCATTCAATTTATTGTAAACATTAAAATATATTGAAAATATTGATATGGTCACTATAAAATAATGCTTATTAACTAATTACGTAATTAATTAAGATAGATCTCTTAAGTGGGGAATGAACAAATCGATAGCCGACTTGGTTTCAAATGGATCTCATACCTTTTTACGGTTGAACAGCTCAGTAGCGAGACTTGTTTTTTTTTATATATTAATGTTTTTGAGGGGATACATATTTACTTAAACCATCTGACACATTATGGTGTCTTCTGGCTAGTCAGCTAGTAGGTTTTTTTTTTAATTTGATTTTTGAGTCATGAGACTGGATATAAAAAACTTAATCTTATAGTTGTTCTTAAAGAACATTTGAATCAGTTCAAACTTCTGATCATCTATCAAAGTGCTTTAACAGTACTACAAAGCCGGTGTATATTGGCACATCTTTTAGCAGAGGAATAATCTGCAAATCCAAATCTTCAAGGGAGTCTGATTGGCGATTTGCGATTTTTGTAATCGATACTTAAGTTCTTTAGGGTAGTCATAATGATTGTATAATGGATCAAGAGTGGTAGAGAGATTTTGAGGCAGGTTACATTGCTTACCAAACACCAATTCATACGGTGTGTAATTAGTTTCCGTATGCACTGTTGTATTGTAAGCAAAGCACCAGAAAGGTAACCATGAACACCAATACTCAGCTTGATTATTAGTCTGTATTCTTAAATAGCTTGCCAAATGTTTATGTGAATTTTCCAAGGAACCTATTGTTTGATGATGATATGCTGTAGACGTTAAGTGTGTTATTTGTAGTAGTTTATAAACCTCCTGCATTACCTCTGCAATAAATTCTGTACCTCGATCCGTTAATACTTTTCTAGGTATTCCGTAGCGTAGCACGAAGTTACTTACAAACGCTCGTGCCACTGATACACTATCTTTAGATGTAAGAGGGTATGCCTCGACATATTTCGTCAAATCGCATTGTAGCGTCAATATATAACTATGATTACAACTATCCTTAAATATGGGCCCAACTAAATCTAAGAAAATCTTATCAAACGCTGACTCACCAATATCCGTTATTACCATGGGTTCTTTTATATCTCTAAAGTATTTCTCACGTTGTCACTTATCGCATTTCTTTACATATCTTTCCACATCTCTGTCTAAACCTGGCCAAAAGTAACGTTTACGGATATTGTTAATCATGCGTCTGACACCTGCATATCCGCTTGTCGGTAACATGTGGTAGTCATTCAGAATTACACATTTTGTGTCGTCATCAATTATTCGTTTTACTCCTTTGAGAATACATATTTGGGGACCGGTCCAATTTTTCTCTTTATTTATATATTGTGCTAGTTCTTCTAGTATATATTTATTATTTTCATCTTTTATTACGTGTACACATTCAATATTTAATTAATTACACAACAAACTCAGTTCCCTCACAAAGACAGCTCGTGTACATTGCGATTGAGAAGCTGGTTTTACACATATCATACATTTATCTCGTAAATACGCAAATAGGGAATTTTCTTCTATCGGTTTCTCTTTCACTCTTTTCCACATATACTCATCCATAAATACTAGCTCTGTGTATTCCTTCGGTAATTTAAGCATCTCGACAACTCTTGGTTGATCAGGCCGGTCGCTATCAGGATTCTTATCCACCGTCGGATTACTTGATATTTGAGCCTCAGCTCGTTTACGTTGAGCTCTAGTAAGAACACAAACCAAATTTTCTTGCATCGCTTTCAGATCTTCACTCGTCACTCGTATCCTTGACATTGCGTCAGCTGGTGCATTGTCACTACCTTTTACATATTCCACTACAAAATCGTATTCCTCAATCAGTAATCTGAATTTCGTTAGTCTACTAGATGGGTTTGTCATATTAAACAAATAAACTAGTGGCTTGTGATCGGTTTCTATTTTGAATTTGCGGCCATACAAGTATGGACGGAAATATTTTATAGACCACACTATTGCCAATAACTCCTTTTCAATTGTAGGATAATTGCACTCGGCTTTGTTCAAACCTCGACTCGCATAAGCTATCGGTCTTCGGTCACTATTGCATAAAACGGAGCCAATAGAAAAACCGCTTGCGTCTGTCACTAAAAGAAATGTATTATTATCATCAAAGTTTGGATATTGCAATATAGGTGGTGAAATAAGCGATTTTTTGATTATTAAAAATGCATCTTGACACTTTGTATCCCAATTAAATTTAACATTTTTACGACATAAATTATTTAATGGTATAGTTATTTCACCGAACATAGGTATAAATTTTCTATAATAGTTTGAGAATGCTACGAATCTACGCACGTCATCAGCATTTTCGGGCACGGGATAATTTTGAATAGACTGATTTTTTTCAGGATCAGGTTTCACTCCTTCAGCTGTAACAACATGACCTAAGTACAACATTTCTTTTTTAAGAAAGTCGCACTTTTTCGGGTTTAATTTTAAGTTTACTTTGCGTAATCTTGCCAAAATATCCATTAAATTATGATTATGATCGGCCAAATTTCTACCATGACATATGTAATCATCCAAATAAACCATAACTTTATCATAATTTAACCCAGACATGGCTACAGTCATAATGCGAGAAAATGCTGACGGACTATTTTTTAATCCCATTGGGAGTCGTTTCATGTGGTAATGGCCTGAAGGTGTTGAAAATGCAGTATACTCCTTGCTTGACTGTTCAAGTTCAACCTGGTAATAACTCTGATCGAGATCAAGATGACTAAAATACATGGAGCCTGATAAGGGGTCTAATATGTCGTTAATATTTGGAAGTGGGAATTTATCGTCAATAATACGGTCATTTAATTTTCTAAAATCGATCACAAGTCTCCACTTCTTTGTTTCGGCAGAATCTGACTTTTTGGGTACTAGTAAAGCGGGACTACTCCACTCACTATTAGATGGTTCTATAATATCCTCATCTAGCATCTTTTTGACTTGCCTATCTACTTCCTTACGCTGTGAAAATGGCAAACGGTATGGTTTGACATATACAGGATCTACATTTGGTTTTAATCTGATTTTTTGTTTGTATATATTTGTTGTAGACAGCTTATCGCCTGGCAAGTAGAAAACATCGGCATATTTTGCGCAAATGTTTTCAATTGACGTTTTCTCTTCATTATTTAAGTGGTCTAATTTTAATTCTGAAAATAACTTTCTTACACGCTCGCCATCCAGCTTACTTTCGCTAAAAGAACATAATGTATATTGACTCAAACTTTCGGTTTCCGGTTTAAAGTAACTCAATTTTACCTCACTGTCTCTCGTATTTAGTATCTGAATTTTTATTTTTCCATTAATTGGCTTACAAATTCCTGATGCTAAAAATACCTCTTGGCATAACTCTTTCGGAAATATGACACTGTCCCTAGTCAAGTATGTACCTATTTCGAATATCTTTTCGCAACGGGGGGGAACTACCAAGTAACTATTTTCGCCCAATTGCCCAACATCAATTGGTATAGTTAAACGCTTCCCTTGTTTTTTCAAAGTGAATGTATTTAGCTCATAATCTAAAAAGCATTTATATTTTTGAAAGAAATCCAATCCTAAAATTCCTTCTGTACTGCACGGTAAAGTTTCAAAAACATAAAAAGTGTGACTATAAGTTTCATTTCCAATTGTAAGATCCAAATCAATATAACCTAGTGATTTTGCCTGACCTCCAATTCCGTTAATAGTAATTTTATGTTCTAAAATTGGTATCTGTAAGTGTTTTACAGTATCATGTTTCACTACGGATAAACTTGCTCCGGAATCCACAAGCCAATTACATTGAATATTGTTTAACGCAAGTTTCACAGAATTACAACAATTAATGTAATAAATGTCATTATAATCGAAAAAACTGATTACCCGTGTGGTTTGAATGCTCGGTCACTTGAGCCGTACGCGACTCTGCTTGCACATCGTTATCGGTAGCGGCAGTATCAAAGTAATGTATGCCGCGGGTATAGTTTCTGTTCCCACGGTAACCTCTGTAACTTCGAAAACCTCGGTTAGGGTTTCCAAAGTTATTGTTATACCTACCACGCCAATTTGCACGTGTTGGTGGACCTGCATGCCGTGAAGTTTGATGTTGTTGGTATGACGAAAATGCTCTGCCTCCGCCACGATGACCAAATGTTCTTTGAGGTCGGCCGCGAAACTTACCTTGACCTCTTTTTGCATAGAACATTTCACCCTGATGATTGTCCGATGGTGACGTCATCGACGACAGCTCCTCATCTTTAGCGGCTCGGACCGCGTCCTTTAATGAAGTGTAATTGCGGGCCGCTAAAATGGTGCTCAACCTCCTATCCGTAACCCGTCGGTAAAGCGCCTGATGGCTAATTTTTCGTTTAAACGTTTTAGTACCGCATATGAACTACTTTTACCTTCGGCTTGCGAGATACTAAGTTCGACAAAAAGTTCTTCGATAGTTTTTGCATAATTGTCGATACTCATTGAACCTTGTTTTTGTTGAATTAACTGTGTTTGTAACGACGTACTAGACTTTGTTGTCAGTAAATGACTTTTCATGTCAGTGATAAGAGCCTCAACTGTATCGTAAGATGACGAAAGGCGCATTTTAGCGCTCTCGCTCAGCCGTGTTTTTAAAATGAACGTTATCAAAGTTTGCTTTGCAGTTGCTTTCAGTAATGTATCGTACATTTCAATAGCGGAAATAATTTGTTTTGTAGTTGTTTCTGAATCATTCATTACTGGAATCAACCCCACAGCGGACTTTAAATCGAATTCGGCCATTTCGTCTTCTTTTTCACTTTCTGAGCTACTAGAACTTGAAGTCTCGCTATCTGAGCTTTCCTCTACGGGTACTGGTTCTACTAATATAGGTTTTGGTGGTGTACAGAGTGCTCTGATTTCTGCATACAAATTATCTACACGTGTTACCTCTTGTATGTAAAGCGCTAGATTTTCAGCTGTAATATTTTCCTGGGCTAACTTATCGTAAGCTTGAAAGTCTATGTAAAGTAAAGAAGCCTCATTAAATCTCTTTCTACCAGCCTTATTCTCATACCTTCTTTTAGGACCAATTTGTACCAAATATTGTCTTATTTCAAATAGCTTTTCATAAAAATTTCTTTTCTCTGAGACTTCCATATAAAATATTGTTTAAAAATATAAGCAGGTGAGTAATCGTCTCCTTCATTAATATCTAACTACGTTTATCTATGAACTATCTTAAAGTTAAAAATAAAAATGTACCGACCGCATCACGTCATTAATATACCGTATTCTTCACTTCTCCCCGGCATTTGTCTGATGGGACCCCAACACGCATCTTTGGCAGCACAGTTTTCTTCATTTCACTTCACGTTTCAGTCTTTCTAGCACCGCACATCCTCCAGTCTCTTATAGCGCAGCAAAGTACAGCACAGCACAGCGCGA
Source organism: Keiferia lycopersicella (assembly GCA_029255805.1). NCBI lineage: Eukaryota > Metazoa > Arthropoda > Insecta > Lepidoptera > Gelechiidae > Keiferia > Keiferia lycopersicella. Next base: position 5,619,319 of record JARACZ010000028.1, read on the forward strand.
ACACATAATCACAGTCCCAATCCGATGCACATCCTTCAGTCTTTGATAAGTTGTACAGCACAATCACTTTAAGTTCACACCGGCAGTATGGCAGACACTTTTAGTTCTGGAACCCTGTAGTTTTTGTACTCACGACGCGCGGCGAAACGTAGGAAAATTAAGAATTGTTTTCATCTTCACGACGACCATTATTAGAATTTTCACGACGACGAAGGGAACGGAACCTTGCAAGACCATGTTCTACAATTTGTTGCTGCATCCACCGTTCATGGCACTTTTTGTAGATTTTAAAGACGATGTAGACCGCTATGACGAATAACAATAAACACGAAACCAGCATCAAAACGTTGGATTTGTCCAAGTGGTTTCCTAAATCCTTTAAAATGGCATCATTTTTTCCTCCAACTGCGTTTTGTGACACAAACACATCTTCTTTTTCAACTTTAGATTGGCACATTTAGAGTTTTTGAAAACAAAGTCAACAAATATATTTTTATAATTCACATAAAATATTGCTCAAAGATTGCTGCTACTTGCGATAACGACGCGCAATTTGAGCCTCGTACCTCTGGCATGGAGTCGCCATGTGGTACTTGACGAGAGGCATTGTAATAAAAGACAACCGTTCGCGACAAGTCATGATTTATTACTAATTTACTCCTTATACAAATCGTATGCGCTTTGATGCCGTAAGCTGCATTCATACGTCACTACAACACCATACTAGCAAGAGTACCAAGTTCCATTTCAAAATAGCTTTTTATTCAAACTACAAAACATCAACAAAACAAAGGGAGTAATTCATCTTTTACTTTACGGTCACACGACCCGGTAAACCAAGCCACAAAATCTCTGTGCGCATCCTATCCCATGGGATTGCCGAGTCTCCTCGACTCTATGGTCATCCATCATGACCCGACCTCCGCCAGAATTACCCGCACACTGCGCATTCACGGACTACGCCAGGTAGATGCCGATTTCTACTGAACTACAGCTACGAAATAATCTCTGGTACAGTCAACAACAAAATCAAACAAAACAAAAAAAGAATTACTCGTCTGACGTATCAACACTCTCCACATCGAATGGTACTTGGCCCTCCGGCATCTTACGAATTCTATCGTGTGCATATTTGTATAGCCGTCTTGAATTCAATGCTTTTAGCGTGTATCTATCTCCGTCTAAGACTTCCACGACTTGAAACGGTGCCTTATATTTTGCATCCAACTTAGTTTGATTTCGCTCTTCATTCTGTATGAGCACGAAATCACCGACTGAGAACTTACTAAGCTTTGCTTTGGACTGGTCAAAATGTTCTTTGTCATACACCGCTGACTGTTCGATTCCTGCCACTGCCTGCTCACGAACGTCCGAAATATCTACTGTCTCGTCCTCGTCACACGTCACCAGATCTAATGGTCGCGCTACCTTCCCGATCATTAACTCTAAAGGGCTTGCATTAACAATACGATTAGTCGTGCAGTTCCAAGCTAATTGTACGTCGTCTAACGCGTCTTGCCACGATCTGTCGTTGCTTTCTTCTACCGCAGTTAACATCGACTTCAACGTACTCATCACGCGTTCCACTTGCCCGTTTGCACGTGATGAACCGGTCGCAATCAAATGTAGGTTAATGTTTTTGCTATCACAAAACTCCCTGAATTCACGACTCGCGAAGCAACGTTCCTGGTCCGCGATTATTCGTACCGGTGTACCAAATATAGCTACGCTCTTTTTAACAGCTTCGATGCTGCTTTTTGTGTCAATATTCATTGTGTGGTGTAGAAGGACGTATTTAGTAAAAGCGTCGATAAGTACAAAAACGTACTCCTTATTATCGCTTTTTCCGCTGAGTTTCCCCGTCGCATCAATATGAACGGTGTGCCAGGGCACTGCCGTTTTAGGAATAGGGTGTAACTCAGCCTGAACCTTGCCCGACCGTGATTTTGCTACTTTACAGGTAACGCAGTTTTCTACAAACTTACGAACATAACGAGCCATACCCTCGAACCAATAATAATCGTAGAGCTTCTCCAATGTCTTATCCCAACCTAGATGTACAATGGAGTCATGGACGTTGTTAACGATCGACCACCGTAAAGCTCTGGGTACGATAGGCAGACATTTTGTTTGTCCGTTGCGCTGAATTTTGCGATATAGCATCCCTGACCTTAACTCGTACGTTTTCGCGACGTCTTCACTCATTTGACCGTCATTTAATTCAGTGATTAGCTTACATATTTCCTCATCACGTTGCTGTTCAGCTAAAAGCCAAGTATTCGAGAGTTGGGTCAAATTTACCCTCTTTTGCGCTACTTTGACAAATTCTGGCTTTTCGTGGCGAGGTAAAGGGTTTCGTGAAAAGAAATCTACGTAGCTCATTTTTTTACCGGGTTTGTAAACCACGTCAAAATCAAACGCCTGCAAATATGTCCACCAGCGTTGGACTCGTGGCGTTAGGTCGATTTTGTCTCGTGATAACTTGAGAGAATTGCAGTCTGATACCACAGTAAATTTCCTACCATGCAGGTATCGGAAGGAAATGTTTCACCCCGTTAATCACTGCAAGAGTTTCCAACTCATAAGAGTGGTACTTCGATTCGGCGGGGGTGGTACGTTTACTGTAGTAGCCTACTACATGCTTCTTGTTATCGACTACCTGTACTAATATCGAACCATAACCGTCTTTGCTGGCGTCACAGTGAAGCTCTGCGGGGTAACGTGGATCGAATATCATCAGCACAGGTTCACTGGTTAGGATTTGCACAATTTTCTGCCTTATTTCCTCATGGCATGGCTTCCACACAAATGGGCATTTACCAGAAGTTAATTTGTAAAGTGGTGCCATAAGTTGAGAAAAGTTCGGCAAAAATTGGCGAAAATAAGTGGCCAAACCAATGAACTGTCTCAGCTGAGTCGGAGTTTCGGGTGGCGGTAAAGTAGACAATGCTTCGATTTTACGTTTGTTGGGCCTAATCTCACCTGCTTCGACTTGACACCCGAGAAACTCGACACGTTTCTTTAAGAAAGAGCATTTCTTCATATTAAGGGAAAATCCGGCTTTTGTTAAAGTTTCGAGCACGATACCTAATCTTTCTATCCCTTGTTCCTCTGTCTCCGATACTATAATGACGTCATCAACGTAAACGATAACAAATTCGTTGGCTAATTTACCCAGTGCATTTATTATCGCACGCTGAAACACGGAGATCTCGTTCCGCAACCCAAAAGGCATCGTAACAAACTCAAACTGTCCCTCCGGTGTAATAAACGCAGTGCGCTCGACAGATTCCTTACTCACTGGTATCAAATGAAACCCACTAGCGCAATCTCATTTTGTAAAGAAATTTGCCCCATTAAGACGCGAAATTTGGTCAGAAATCAGCGGCAGAGGATATCTATCGGGCACAGTGTTTTTATTTAGCTCCCTGTAATCGATACAGAATCTATGATCGCCATCGGGTTTGTTTACTAATAACGCAGGGCTAGCAAACGGAGACTGACTCTGCCTAATTATCCCGGCGGCTAACAATTCGTCAACCTTCTCACGCATTATTCGACGCTCTTCGGGTGAGGCGCGATAAGGTCGTCTGTCTAATTTACCTGTAGTAACGCGGGTAGTAGGAAAACCAGTTATAAAAAAATCGGAATACGTTTCTAGCACTGATAAGAGTGATTGCCTACGTTCGGGTGATATGTCCGTGTTGACGTTCTGAAAATCTATTTTTTAGAACATTCCAGTGTTCAGTGACGCAAACATTCGAATCGGGGCGTTTTATGAACGAAACCTGCGTGTCTCTATCGCTCAAAAGGATGTCGAAAACGCGTGTAAGGATTTCGCGACTGATTAGGATATCAGTGTTTAGGTATACATCGGGCACAACGTGAAATAAGATTTCTATAGGGTGATTACTGATAACGACTTGAGAAGAAACCTGTTGCGTACTGAATACTTTCCCGTTACCTAATCCTACTAGTGATATGACATTATTTACGCGTTTTCCACTGAATTTTTTTGCGATAGTTTCCTTTATTAAAGAACACTCTGCACCAGAATCTAAGTGAAAATAAAATTGCTGACCTGCGTGATCTAGGGATCCATATGGGGACTCGGCTTTGGACAGGCCGATGCGGTACTCCGCCTGCGGCGCCGAGCTGGCGGAAGCTGCAGCGGCCTTGGGGCAGCGGGTGGCAATGTGTCCGGTCTCGCCGCACCGGAAGCAGACCACGGCTCCCCCTGTTGTCTGCGTCTTCTGCTGCTGAGGTGGCTTCTGCTGAAGTAGCGGCTGGCTGGCACGTGATGGTCCAGGGCTTGGAGTACCAGGCTTCTTAATGATGCGTCCTAAAGTATAGTGAGGGCGAGGGCTGCAGGGTTGAGATAAATAAGACAATTGTCTTTGTTGAGAGGTAAAGTAATAATGTTTTATTGGTCTTAATAATTAATAAAGAAACCTTAAATGCTAACTAAACACTTCAATTATTGTATTATATTTCATCACATTTGGTGTCGATGCACCCACCTTTCAGCTAAGTCATGATTGACCTAGATGCAAGTTGAGTTGCATACTACACCACCCCTCTTACAGAAAATAAAAATATTTTTAAATTAAACTAAATAAAATATTTTTATGTATATACCAATAAATAAACACAAAATCAAAATGTAGTACAAAAAAAAACCTATTATTGCCTTACAACACTATTGGGTAAATGGCTTTGTATTATTTTTATGGGTTATATATTCTTTCCCATTTTTCAAAATTTTGACATTCGGAGACATGTCAGAAATAACTTTATAAGGACCAGTATATATGCTGTCCAATTTATCTCCAGTTTGATTACGTAATAATACAAGGTCATTTTCCCTGTAAATAATAGAGTTACAATTTTTATTATAAATTTCTCGTCTATGCTCTTTGTTTACAATTAAATTCTGTCTAGCATCTGCTTGTGCTCTCTGTAATCTGTATTTCAACTCTTTAGGATAACTATCGTAGTTGTATAATGGATCTATTTCACCTATTAAATTTCTAGGTAGATTACAAATTTTCCCAAAAACTAATTCAAAAGGAGTATACTTTGTCTCGGTATGTACACTTGTATTAAATGAAAAACACCAATAAGGTAACCATGTACTCCAATTTGTTGAGTTATTACGACACTGAATTCTGAGATAAGCACCTAACGATTTGTGCGTGTTTTCTAAAGCACCTAGCGTCTGATGATGATAAGCAGTTGAGTTTAGTTTTTTAATGTTAAGTAAAGAGCAAATTTCAGACATGACTGATGACATGAACTCTGTTCCCTGATCAGTAAGAATTTCCTGAGGGCTACCGTATCGAAGTACGAAGTTGTTAACGAAACTCTGTGCTACAGTTACCGTATCCTTTCTCTGTAGAGGATAGGCTTCTACGAATTTACTTAAATCGCATTGTAGCGTTAAAATATACTTATTACCTAATTCATCTACTTCTAGGGGGCCCATTATATCTAAACTTATTCTCTGAAAAGACGAATTCGCTGTGCATGTCAAGGACAATGGTTCCTTAACGTGCTTATTCGAGTGTTTCTCGAATTGACATTGTTTACACCGATTAACGTACTTCGCTACGTCTTTATTCATGCCTGGCCAATAATAATACTTTTTGATATTATTTAACATCCTATTGATGCCTGCGTGTCCACTCGTTGGCAGAATATGAAAATCGTTTAATATCAACGTTTTATCATCGCTATTCACAACTCTTTGAATAATCTTCGTAATTAAAAATCGCGGGAACAAAATATTAAGTCTCTTTGCTTCTCTTATTAATATTTTCATGCATGAATCTATCTCTTTATTTTTTACTATTAATATTTCTTCGATATTAAGTCTTTTGCATAAGGCTTCCAAGTCCCTCGCTAACACCTCTGGGGTCGATAACGATCGGGTACTCAGATAAATCGAAGCTTGTGACGTCACATATACACAACAACCCGCATTGGATACTATATTACTTCTTTCACATGTGTAACTATCAATATTATCCACAAAAATGAGCTCTGTTATATCCTTAGGAACTTTAAGAACTTCAACAGCTACAGGTTGATCAGACCCGTGTGCCGTACTATTCTCTGACGTTTGACGCTGGTCAGTTTCTAGTTTTTTTCTTTGTGACCGGGTCAGAACGGAAACTACTTGAGTTTGCATTTCTTTCAAGGTGTCACTTGTAATGGGAATGCGATTTAATGCATCTGCAGCTACATTGTCTCGCTCCGCTACATATTCTATCTCAAAATCGTATTCTTCTAGGTAAAGTCTAAACTTAGTTAACCTACTTGATGGATCTTTGAGGCTAAACAAATAAATTAAAGGTTTATGGTCAGTTATGATTTTGAACTTTCTCCCATATAAATACGGTCGAAAATGTCTCACACTCCAAACAATGGCTAACAGTTCTAATTCAATAATGGGATACCGCGTTTCGGCTGGCTTTAAATTACGACTAGCGTATGCTACAACTTGACCATTTCCATTAGACAAAACGGAACCTATCCCAGTTTTCGAAGCATCTGTCTGAAGGCGAAAAATATTTTGATCTGAAAATTCAGGATAAACCAATACAGGTGAATGTACAGTCTCAAGCAGAGAAAACGGACCCCTCTCTTTATAAATGGAGCCAGACAACATCTCTGTTGCCTGGCGCCATCTGGCGTTAAGTTACTGCACCGCCGCCATCGTATCGTTTGTTTGTCACAAACTTGTTTTTCGAATTCATCCAAGCCTTGGGTATTGCTAGGATAAATAGATAGAATTCAAGAAACTTGGTGAAAAAACAATAAAATACGAAATACACATTTTGGTCACAAGATTTGAACCTAGACTCCTTCGTTCTCGAGCCTTACCGCTAAACCACTGCGCCACTGAGCTCTTGCTAAGAGTGGCGAAAATTCCCTTCTACTTCATATTGTGCATGACGTCACAGTAATCTTTCTTGATGTGTCGAACTCTTAGTAATTATATGAGGGTAGGCAAAATTTATAAAATGTTAAACTTAATTTCTGGTGTTTCGCTTTGTTCACAAGCTAGCTTCGCTACCGCTTACGTGTGCATTCTGTTTCGGATAGTTTTTGGATTATTAACTAACAACTATGGCTCGATTATCGGTTTTTTTGAAAGCTAAGATTATTGTGCTTTTTGAACAAAATCGAGGCATTAAGAGTATTGCTCGAGAACTGGGAGTAGCGGTAAGTTTTGCTACTATTTTTATAAGCGATACTTATATTTTAATTCGTTTGATAATAGGGTTGGGATTAGTTCACGGAATAAATTGCTTTTATTTTTACAGAGAAACACAGTTCGTCGATGGATAAAAAGATACCAGGAAACTGGTGATGTAAAATGTGAAAGACAGGGTCCGCGACCAGTGGCTTATACTGATGAAACGTATCGTCACCGTGAAATTGTAAGACTCCATACCAATGAGTCCTTCAAGACCACGAGATCAACTGCACAGTTGTTTGGGATTTCGTTGGATACAGTGCGGAGACATTTACATGCTGCGGGGATCCATAATTACAGACCAGCTAAAAAAATTAAACTTACCGAGGCTCACCGTCAAGCTAGAGTAAGATTCGCCAGGGAGTATTTGAATTTCGATTGGAAGAATAATATAGTAATATTTACCGACGAAAAATGTTTTAAATCGGACAAAGATGGACGAAAGATACTGTGGAGAAGACGAGGACAGCGTTATAATCCACAAAATGTTTTACCGCTAAGAACCAGTGGCAGAATATCCTTAGGTGAGCATATTTATCATAATTTATTCATTTTTGTTTTAATAATTCATTATTTCAGTAGTAGCAGAATTTATTTAAGTAATTAAGGTATTTTAGTTACATAATATTTAAAAATAAACTTTTTTTAGTTATCTTACACAAGTATAGGTTTGAACTTGTTATTTTGGCAAGTTATTATATTTAATTATTTTTATTTCCAGGTTATTGGGGTTGGATGTCCATTATACCTGGAGAGTTGACTGAAGTTGGCGGCCGCATGACAGCTCAACTGTATTTACAAATATTAAGGGACGTCATGTTGCCATCAGTTCGTGCAATATATCCAGAAGGGCAAATTTATTTTGTGCAAGATAATTGCTCGATACATCGCTCGGGCACTGTTATGGAGTGGCTGTCATCACAAAATGATATAACTACCATTAATTGGCCTGCTAAAAGTCCAGATCTAAATCCTATAGAAAATCTATGGGGCCAAATGGTTTTGAATTGGGATACCAGTGAAATAAGAAACGTTGAAAGTTTGCAACAAGAAGTTAAAAGGACATGGGAGTTAATGCGGCGTAGCAATATCTGTTCTAATTTATTAGATAGTATGCCTAGCCGATTACAGGACGTCATTGAAATGGACGGTTACCCCCTCCGTAACTAAATGCGGTGCTTTAAAAAATCATTTGGCTCCACGGATTTTTGTGTTTTTTTAATTTTTACTTGAGACGTAAAATTGTTATCTTGGATAACATGTTTGTTCTCTCGTAAAAAGTCATAGACAAGTGATTGGAAATATTACAATCTGTATAATAAATAACGATGTATTTTAATTTAGAATTATCGTAAATATGTAAACTGAAACTTGTTTTTGAATAAAGTTACTAATCAGTCTTTTTTGTTTTTCTACCATTTTCTATCAATGTTATTTAATGTGACCTTGATATTCAAAATAATTTTATTAAAACGCATACAAAATTAAAATCAAAAATATGTGACATAAAAAAAAGGCACAGAAGTAGGGATTCGAACCAGTAACATCATTCACGAGCACCCATTTCTTAACCACTAGGCTATCTGTCTGTCACATAATTTGTGTGAAATACTCAAAGTGTTTTCGCAATATGAAGATAAAAATATGAAGGAAACTGACGCAGATGGCGCTGCTAGTCACGACTTTGACTAAAAGCACCAATAGAATGTCGCTGAACTTAGACATTGTGACATTATCGACCAATCACCACTCACTGCTCGTGTTGTGATGTTTCCTACATGTTGCCATAGATGTCGTCACTGGGGGGGGTCCGTTTTCTCTGCATGCGACCGTACTAAAGCATATCTCAAGGTCTCAAAAGCTATCTGGCATTCGGATGTCCACTGAAACTTGGCATCCTTTTTGCATAACTTATGTAATGGATAAACAATACTGGCAAAATTTGGAACAAATCGTCTGTTATAATTTGCAAACGCAACGAAACGTTTGACTTCGTCATTGTTCGTTGGTATAGGGTAATTTTGCACTGCTTGTATTTTATCATTGTCAGGCAAAATACCTTGCGATGTGATTCTGTGACCTAAATAAATAATTTCTGTTCGCAAGAAATCACACTTCAATGGATTTAATTTTAAATTGATCTTTCGAAACCTTTCTAGAACATTAATTAAGTTTTTGTTATGATTTTCTATGTTTTTCCCAATAACAATACAATCGTCTAGATAAACAAATGCCTGCTTGTAATTAATACCTGACATAGCAATGGGCATTAAACGTGAAAAAACACTAGGAGACGTCTTCAGACCCATAGGGCATCGTTTCATCTGATACATCTTATTATTTGCTGTAAAAGCCGTGGGTTTTCGTGAACTTTCATCTAAAGAAATCTGATACATTTTGTCTACGCTGAAAGCTGTATATTTTCGCGACTGTTCGTCAAGCGACAACTGGTAATAGCTCTGTGAAAGGTCTAATTTGGAAAAGTATATACTTCCTGAAAGTGAATCTAGTATATCTGTTATGTTAGGTAACGGAAACTTGTCATCTTTTATACAATTATTCAAATTTCGATAATCTATCACTAATCGCCACTTTTTCTCATTCGACCTATCGACTTTTTTGGGTACTAATAAAACTGGACTGGACCACTCGGATGTGGCCTCTTCAATGATATCATTTTTTTACATTTCGTCAATCTGTCTCTGAACTTCCTGTCTCTGAGGAAACGGTATTCTATAAGGCTTGGTATATACAGGAGTGACGTTGTCTTTTAAAGTTATTTTATGTGACATTAAATTAGTCGTACTTAGCTTGTCGCCGGGCAGATGAAAAACATCTGCATACTTGGCACAAATGGACTCGATACTAAGTTTTTGTTCGCTATTCAATTCTGATAAATTTAACAACTCAAACGTTAAAAAATACGCGATCTACCGAAATGCCTTCTTCATGAAAATTACAGACTTCATATTCGTCTAATTTATGAATTTCAAAGTCAGCAAAATCTATGGATACTTCTTTGTCTGTCGTATTAAGTATCCTTATCGGGACTGAACCATTCTTTGGTTTTGTTATCAACCCTGCTACAAAAACTCCCTCTGCTATTTCCCTTGACAGAACATTACAATCACTGTCCAACTTAGTCGGAATGTGCTTAATTGTCTCACAGCGTGGAGATATAAAGTGACTGTAACTGACTTTACTTTTTATCTGAACATTTACGGTTTTATCATTTGACGTTAACCGTAGAACATCATCTTTGTAATCAATTATTGCTCCGAACCGAATAAAGAAATTTTCTCCTATTATTCCATCTACTTCGCACATTAATTCCTTAAACACGTAAAACTTTTGTCTAAAATATAAGCCATTAATCTCTAAATCTAAAAATAAATAACCTACTGATTCTAACCTACCGCTTATACCTCTTATAATTATCTTATCGTTGCGCAACTGTCCTAATAAATTATTTCTACTAACCCAATCATACTTTAAGATGCATATGCTTGCACACCTATCTGCTAGTACATCAATAACCGAATTACTGATATTAAACCTAACCGTACTCGTATTGTTAAAACTATAAACATAATTCTCAAAGGGAACGAAAAAAAACGTTCTTGTTACTCATTTCACCTGCTTGTGACTCATTATTGTCACTATTGTCTTGATCTTGTAAGACGTGGTGAATTCGAATGACCGAATGACTCTACCGATCTGTGACCTTGTCTGGCAGTTTGCAGTTTCGATTGAATCGAGACAGCTGATTTCTTTTGAATCAGGTGTTTCTTCATGTCAGCTAAAAGCAAATCTACTGTGGTATAAGTGGTCTTTAAACGAAGTTTCGCACTTGCAGATAACCTCATTTTCAAAACAAAATCGATCAGTTGTGTATGGGTCGTTTCGGATATCATGGTTTTATATAGATCAATCGAATCTATAAGAGCCTTTGCTGTACCTTCCTGACCTGTCATCGGAGGTAGTACCGTGATAGCGGTTTTTAAATCAAAATCAGGTTTAGTTGCCATTTCGGATTCGTTTTCTTTTGGCTTGTAAGAAAGTAACACACTGTAAATTACCTTGATTTCTTTAACTACTTCATTAATCGAATCTATATCTCTAGGGGCTATCTCAGATTTTTCTATCAAGGATTTTACACGAGACAAAATATTTCCTAATTGAGAGTAAAGGGATTCCGCTTCCCGAAATTTAGACTGTGCTAAATCTGTATCTCTCCTACTTCCTAACTTACGCAAATATTCTTTTAAATAAAATATTTTATCTTTTAACGATTGAAGCTCAACTAACACACATGACATACCTAAATTAGGAAATTAACACCCTATATAAAACAATTAAATCATAATTAGTATAAATAAATGGAACAATAAATTCTCTCGGCGTCAGCAGATTATCGACTCGTCGCGGTAAACATTATTGAAGTCAGCTGATCCCTAAGTTATTATGTAAAACGCACTTACTGGTTTTTGTACTTAGGCAGTATAGTATATTGTTAGTCGATCGTCGTCCCGCCACTAACTTAGAGAAAGACGTGTTTCATTTTGCTCCGCGATTTTAATTGTAATCTCCGTCTAAATTCATTTCATTCGTTCATAATTTAAATCCACTAGGATCAACAGATCCTAAGCTTTCGTGTAGTGAAATCCGAAGTGCAATACCTCAACGCAATACGGAGATATAACCAAATACATTTCAAAATATTTTATTATCGTCGCCATTCCTACCGCTCCTCGCACATCGCTCGCCTTCGTGAGTCATCCGACGTCATCGCATAACCTCAAGCCGCCGCCCCGTCTCGCGCCGGCCGAGCGAGCGCTCGGACACGATCGGGTCAGACTGTCCCGCTCCAGCCCCGCACGCCGCACACATAGGTACACTACGCCGCCTCCTGCTAGCGCACCGCCGAGTTAGGTACTGCTCGCTCGGACTACCTATCTGCTATTGAGTTGGAACTCCCGCGCGCTAATAAACATGCCTATGGATTGCAATAACTGCGGTAAGACCATTTTAACTACATTCTATCTAAAATGTAAGGGATGCAATAAAACTTACGACCTTGATTGTATTAAGATGGAAAAAGAAAGCTTTTTAGCTCTTAAAAAAGGACAAAAGGACTCCTGGCACTGTTCATCCTGCATATGCGCAAACTCGCAAACGGTTAAAGAAACCCAAGATGTAGCTAGTCCTTTCCATAAAACCAAGATTAGCTCTGCTGAAACGAGCAACGTCAACATGACGCGCGGAAGTGGTGGCGGCGGCGGTAAACAGCAGACAAACCAGACCCTAGCATCACAAAGTAGCGTCCTGACTAAAGAAGACATTAGATCTATTTTAAAAGAAGAAATAGACATTCTTAAGGTGGCCTTACTCAAAGATTTGCAAGCCAGCTTAAAACAACGAGTAATGTCTGAAATAAAAGTCATAGATGACAAGGTCTCCGAGTTGGAAAAATCTACAACATTTTTGGGCAATCAACACGATGCATTTAGGACCAGCTGTGAAAAACACACAAAAGAAATAGAGGATTTAAAAAAAGAGAACGCAGTGCTTAACGAAACAGTTAAAATTATGAATATGAGGCTACAGAATATCGAGCAAAACAATCGATCCTGCAACTTAGAAATCCAGTGCGTGCCTGAAAATAAAAATGAAAATATACCTACAATTATACAGCAATTGTCCAAATCAGTAAACTGCGAACTACGAGAATCTGATATTCATCATTACACAAGAGTCGCAAAAATAAATAAAGATGATAATCGTCCAAGATCCATTGTAGTAAAATTAGCGTCACCTAGAATTCGAGACACTTTACTGGCCGGCGTGTCACGTTTTAACAGAGCGAATGCGAAAGATAAGCTCAACACCAGCCACATTGGATTCGGAGGGGATAAGAAGCCGATTTACGTCATGGAGCACCTCTCGCCTGCTAATAAGGCCTTGCATGCAGCCGCTAGACGTAAATCGAAAGTTCTTAACTACAAGTTTGTATGGGTTAAAAATGGGAAGATTTTTATGAGGAAAAACGAAAGCTCTGACTATATTTATGTCAAGGATCAGATATTTTTAGATAAATTAACTTAACTGTCTTAGTTGTTTGGTAGCATGATCTTTGGGATTTATTCGTTGCAATGAACCAATTAAAGATATATTATCAAAATGTCAGAGGGTTACGTACAAAAACGCATGAATTTTATTGTAGCCTAACAAATTCAAATTACCATGTTATAGTTTTAACGGAATCTTGGTTGAATGAAAGTGTTAAAGACGCTGAACTCTTTGATAACCGCTACGTTGTTTATAAAACAGGACAATCCTCAACAAAAAGGGTGAAATTAAAGAAGGGGGTGGCGTTCTTATAGCTGTATTGAAAAATATACATTCAACTCGTTTAGCATCTTATGAAAGTAAAAATTGTGAAGACTTATGGGTGAAAGTTAAGGTGAATACCGATCAATGTGTCAATATTTGCGCCATTTACCTCCCTTCACCGCTGAACAAAGATTCATTGGTACATTTTATAGACCATTTCAACGAGGTTTCTGAAACATTTAACGATGATGTATGTTTGTTAGGTGATTTTAACTTAAGATGCATTACCTGGCCCTGTAAAACTACGAACAATAATCTGAATCCTGAACATAATGGTTCATCTTTGGCACAGTTGCTCATTGATTTTGTGTCGTTAAACAATTTTACACAAAGCAATCATGTCTTAAATAAACAGAACAAAATTCTTGACCTGGTACTGAGTAACGCATCAAATGTAAATGTTAATAGAGCTTTGGATGTTTTATCTAAAATAGATGAATACCACCCGCCATTACTGATTACGATTGACTATTCGAGGATTGAAGAGCTTAAATGTAATAACAATGCCAAAAAATATAACTATTTTAAAGCAGATTATAATGTAGTAATATCGGAATTAGATAAAATAGATTGGCTCAAAGAATTCTTGAGTTGTCATGATGTAAATGATATGGTTAAAATCTTTTACAATCACGTGTACGCTATTATAGATAAATGTGTCCCGAAAACTAGAATCCGAGGCAAGAAATATCCTCATTGGTACACTTATCCATTAATAAAAAGGCTAAAAGAAAAACACAAATTGTTAGAAAAGTATAAAATTCATGAAAATCCTCGTGATAAACTATCTCTGAATATAATAAGCAACCATTGTTCTGCCTTAACAATACGATGTTATAAAATCTATGTCAGTAAGATAGAACTTAGTATCGCAAAAAATCCAAAATATTTTTGGACCTTTGCTAAATCAAAAAAGAGTTCTGCATCTTACTATCCAGCCACAATGTCATACAACAACAGTATATCAACCGACGGTAACATTATTTGTAACATGTTTGGAGAGCACTTCACATCAGTCTTTTCTTCAAGCCTTGACGGTATTATTAATCAGGGCTTGAACGACAGTTGCTCTCTTAACATAAACAGCCTTACCAAAATCAGTTTAACGCGATGGGAGATACTTAAACGTTTAAAAAGACTTGACCAAACTAAGGGGGCGGGTCCGGATGGAATACCTCCGATATTTATTGCAAGTTGCGCCTCGTCGCTTTGTTTTCCATTAATGCTAATTTTCGAGAAATCTTTAAGTTCTGGAGTTTTTCCAAGTATATGGAAAACAGCTAAAATAGTGCCTATACATAAAAAGGGTGATTTATGTCAGGTGACGAATTATAGACCGATCTCTATACTATCAACGTTCGCTAAAATATTTGAGGCGTTGATGTGTCCGTATATGCATTGTCACTTTAAACAAATAATATCAGAGCATCAGCATGGTTTTGTCCGGGCCAGATCGACAAACACTAACTTAGTGGCCTATACCAATAACGTAGTTGACGCAATTGACAACCATAACCAAGTCGATGCTATCTATACCGATTTTTCGAAAGCATTCGACAAAGTATGCCATAAAACACTTATAAAGAAGCTTTCTTGTTATGGGATAGGTGGCACATTGCTAGATTGGTTTGAATCATATCTAGCGGAAAGGTTTCAATATGTGGTGATCAGGGGCTTTCAATCAACCCAATTCCGTGTACTGTCTGGGGTTCCGCAAGGATCCCATATGGGTCCATTGTTGTTTAATATATTTGTAAACGACATAATTGATGTTATCAGGTTTAGTAAGGTTTATCTTTACGCTGATGACTTAAAACTGGTAAAGGTTATCCAAGACGCTCGTGACTCTGAATTACTCCAAAAGGATTTAGAAAACCTATGCGAATGGAGTGTGCGGAACAAAATGTCGTTGAACGTTGAAAAGTGCTATCATATTCAACTCACTCGAAAAATCCATGCACTCAGCACCAACTACTACATACATGGTAGAAAATTGCAGGAAGTACATCAGTTGCGGGATCTGGGAGTTATTATAGATTCTAAACTGACCTATACCCCACATATTGATGACATTATATCAAGAGCGTCAAGGATGCTTGGTTTTGTAATTAGAACGGGGAAAGTTTTTCAGAACCCTTTTACTAAAATTACAATATTCAACTCCTACGTTCGTAGCATCTTAGAATATGGAAGTGTGGTGTGGTCTCCTCAGTACAATGTTCATGCTTTACGCATCGAGCGAATTCAAAAGCGCTTTACCAGGCATCTGGCGTATTCCACTGGTAAGAGTAAAAGTAAAATCCTGGAAAGCTACAGTGACCGGCTGCAACATTTTGGCATGGATAGTCTGAAAGCGAGAAGAGATCTTCTTGACCTTACTTTCCTCTTTAAGGTTGTAAGAGACTACATTGACTGCCCAGAGCTTTTAAATTTGTTTAAGATTCGTGTCCCGCGCAAGCCTCCTCGCTTCCCCGCTACTGTATTTAGTCTTCCCCGCGCCAGATCAAATTTGCGCACACATAATGCTGCCTATCGTCTATCGCACTCTTACAATTCTCTCAGTCAATCGGTTGATATCTTTCATGACACTCTGACTGCATATAAAGTTAAAGTACATGAATTGCTTATTGGAGATGCTAAGTTTTAAATTAAATTAAGTTTAAATTCTATAAAATTAAACTGTAAGCTATTTTATACATAAGTTATTTAGTACATTATATACTTTAAATTTAAGTAGTTTATTTATTTTTCACATTACTATGACTAGAAATTTATTGTAAAATTTTATAGTTCGTCTCTCTCTTTATTTACTATGCATGTTGTGGTTACCTTTAATAGAATGTACATTTAGCATAATACCTGTATGCAAATTTTTAATGAAATGTATAATGTAACATTCCCTGGTAATCCTTAATAAAGAAATTGAATTGTTGTCGTCACAGGGTGGCCTTTCTTCTGAAGACGGAAGAGCTTGATTCGGACGCTGCGATGTCCTCGACGCTGCGTAGGGATGAAATCTTGACTTTTCTGCGCGCCGTGGTACGTTGTGGGCCGGGCTATACCCTGGACACCGTGGGCCGGGAAAACCCTGGACACCGCTCGTTCTGTGATGGGCCGGGCTATACCCTGGACTCCGTGGGCCGGGATTTACCCTGGACACCGCTCCTTCTCTGCGACAATGTTGACGACGATGATGATTGTGCGTCTAAACGGCGAAAGTGTTAGCCGTAGACTTGACGAGAAGTGCTGAGTTTAATTCTCGTCGTAGAGCTTGCACAGTGTTGCTACGACACTTCTTGTAGATGTAGTGAGATATTGCGACGATTAATATCACGATGATGACGATGAGTAAGATGTCTGTTGTAGTTACGCCTGTTGCATTTTTCTGAGTGGCTTGGGCATCTCCGCTGGCAGTTTGGGCGATGATAGTTTCTTCTTTTGAAATATTTTTTCCCATGTCGAAATTGGTAACTTCTGATAGTGCAACGGAACGACGAATTTGGATTACTGGAACCGGGCGAATTTTCTTGTTGTTTTGACGACGAAATTATTTTACTGGAACCGGGCGAATCTTCAATTTTGAGTCAACGACGAAATTGGTTAGCTGGAACTGGATGAATCTTCTAATTTTTCATTTTTTGTTTCTTCCCAATCTTCAATCTCCCACGTAGAGGTTCGTTGTTGCAGGTCGCCATAAAGTATAGTGAGGGCGAGGGCTGCAGGGTTGAGATAAATAAGACAACTGTCTTTGTTGAGAGGTAAAGTAAGAATGTTTTATTGGTCTTAATAATTAATAAAGAAACCTTAAATGCTAACTAAACACTTCAATTATTGTATTATATCGCACGTTGAAAGCATTACCGTCATTATACAAAATTTGCATGATTTTGACTATGAACGCCATCTGTTTACGTACACTTCAAAGAATATAATGCAGAGACACCTATTCTTCTAGCTGTACTACAAACTCCTGGGCAAAGTAGTGCCGGTATGCATTTTAACGATTTTGGTGTATAATATAATGTAATAGTGATATATTTTTTATAGTGACACGTATGCCAACTTATGTGGAGCAAACCTTGAAAGTAAAACCATCATATTCTGCTTAGTGATGTTATAATATTTATTTTCTTTTAATTAAGCGTAAAATATTTACTGCGATAGCGTCGTTATCCCAAAAATTACAGTATAGTGTTAAGTTTTTTTACAGATATAATATAAATAATTAAAGTAAAAGTGATATTTTGAGCATAGTGACTATATTACTTCATAAATTTATGTTAAACATATGAAACAAAATGTCATTTTGGGTTTAATGCCACTTTTCTTTTCACTATTTAGTAAGAATTGGAACAATCATTACAAATCAAAATGAACTTTTACGTTTAGTGTCTTTTTGACATATAATATAGTTCAAATTTTCACACAAAATTATGTCATTGTACGTTTAATGACACTCTATTTTTAAATATTTTTAAAATCTGTTGAACATTTCATTACGTAAGCCTGGAATTTTATGCATTTGGTCTGTATTACTTTAGTGATTAAATGACTATGAGTAGGTTTATAAATCAAAATTGTATTTTTATCCATACAGTCTTACTTACTTAAATTTTTTTGACGTCATTTCTTTACTCAGTTTATAGAAAACAGACAGTTTAGTTATAGCAACTTTATGTCTATAACATATAATATATAACATTGTGAGTTAATTTCCTATAATATTAGTTAATAGAGTCTTATTTTGTTTAATGCCAATATTTCTTTCTGTGAAAACTGGATTAATAGAAAATCCATAAGTGGTTTTTGATCCTTTTAAGTACGAGTCGATAACAATTGCTGCTGCATGCGTGCAGGAATTCAAAGAGCGTAGTTTATACAACTTCATACTTAGTTTGCAATTCTAAATTCTCCAGTTTACTCTACCGGAGGGCTTTCTTAGTAGTTTCTGTACTGTAATCTTTTTCTTCTCCTTAGCCTTATCCCATCATCGGGGTCGGCTCTCCTTGTCTATCTTTTCAATATGTCTCTGTCCTGTGCAGTTTCTTTACTGTAATAAGAGTACAAAATAATGTTCTTTGGTACGAGGGAAAGAAATAAACTCGTCCCTTTGCCATCTAATCAAGTAAAACTCCATCAGTAGTTTCATTGGTAAGAATGATAAGAGTTTTTTATAATCGAAGCTTAGATTGGCGACATTGGCAAAATATGGACTATTGAAGTACATGTTCCATGCAATCTATGCATATATAATTAACATTTTGTTTCTTAATTTTAAGAAATATTTATTCTATATATATAGATTACACGGATGCTATGCTGCTGCCATAATATTAATAATCAGCATCTTTGAAAACCTGAAAGTGTATAAAATGTTTTATACCATCTTTTGGTCTGTCAGCATATGTAAATCAACACTAGTGGCAAAGAAGACTAATCCTAGTGACATGTTTCTTGTTTTTAAATAGTAAATTAAAATAAACACTACAGCAATACCCGTACTAGTTAGAATTTTTGCAAAGATACTCGATTTCTAATTACCAAAACGTACTGACACTAATAGACAGTGCAACAAATATTTGCGATACTTATGAAGATTGGTTTTAAATACCAAACAAATTGTTTACTCGTAGGAACACAGTTGCATCTAGTTCTATGTAGTTGTATCTATGCAACAAAAATATAATATTTGGAATTGCTGAAAATTTGTAATTTTACCAAATTGTACTCAACAATTATGTTAATACGAAATTAGTTTGTTTAATATACTTCTGTGCAATGATGTTATGGTAACAGTATTTTTTTTAATTTTAATCATTCAGCTGAGTTGTTCTATAGGATGTCGGTAAACTGAAAGGACGAACAAACTAAGGACAATTAAACTATGTAACTGAAAACTTTAAAAGTTGGTCAGCAGGATTATTGATAAAATAACTTATGGATTTTTTTTTTGTCTGAAGGTGTAACAGTAACAAAATTTGATAACACTTATGGTAAATACGTTATTATACTTATGTCTTTAACACAAAATTAATAATGTAATCGTTTTCAATCGATTAAATCTAATGAACATCAGGTTCCAGTGTTATGTTAGTCGAGAAACTTAAACTCTGGAAAAAAATATGCATCCAATATTCTTTTGTTGCATCTAACGGCTCTCACGTGAATGGAAAATGGGGTGATGCTATTCAAGCTGGCATCACGCGGTGTTTTTTTGTAATTTAAATTGGTTTGGCTAGATTTAGCTTTCTAAATTAATAAGTCTTGTGTCACTCTGCTTATGTCACTAAACGAAAAGTCTTACTAACTTTAAGTGTAATAATGATACTATACAAAATAATACAAGAAAAACTTGAATAAATAATTCAATTATTGAATTAATAGTTTCAAGTCATAATCAACTTAAATATAATAATAAAATATAACTTTTGTCAAAAACACCGAAGTCTCTAAGTCTTCTAGTTGTGAAATAAATAAAGATGCAATTTTTTAAAATTTCAAATGCTTATTACTCAAAAGTGGGTTTTTTGGATAGTGACGGTAATGCTTTCAACGTGCGATATTTCATCACATTTGGTGTCGATGCACCCACCTTTCAGCTAAGTCATGATTGACCTAGATGCAAGTTGAGTTGCATACTACAGTCCTTTTAGGCGGCATTCCGACTGCCTGTGTCCAACTCTCCCGCAAGAGTAGCATTTTAGGGGAGGTGGAGTCGTCAATTTCGGTCGTTTTTGAGTGTCTACGTCATTTTCCAGTGGTGGCGCCTTGCGTTTTAGGTAGGCAAAGGCTTGAAGCTCCTTTTGTAGTTCGCTGCGAGTAGTGATGTCGGTTGTGAATGCGAGGCGTTGTATGCGAGGATCCAATTGAGCCAAGTGGGTAAGCACAATGGAGATCGCAATCTGCTCGGTCTTAACATTTTTCCAGCGGTTCATTAGCGACGATAGTAGGCGGCTAGCATAGGCAGCGTAGGTTTCGCCGTCGCTGGGTTTGGCAGTGTTCAGGTTTATCAAAGTTGCGGAAGTAGTCTCGGTAGGGACAAACCTGGCATTAAAAAGCTCCTTAAACTGCGGCCATGTCATTCCTGGATAGGTTATCTGCGCGAGCCATGTCGAAGCGGCTCCTATCAACGCCTTGCTGATGGACATCAGGAGTTGACTACCTTCGAGCGGGTTGTCTTCGAGGCACAAGTCGGCTGTGGCGCACCATGCTTGCGCGTTGGAGTCTTGTTTGTCCGGGTGAAATTCGGGCAGCGCTACGTGGTTGTTTGCGCGGGGCGTTTGCAGCGCGCGAATTAGGTCACGCATTTGATTATTCTGCATCTCCAGCATCTGTCGCCATCCGTCGTCGTGGCGATTTTCTTTGCCATTGTCATTTGCTAGATGTGATCGCACTTCTGATGCCGGATCCGGAGAGAGATTTCCCTCGGGATCAGACATATTTCAGGGCGTATTTAGGGTGATCTAGCAAAGAAAATGGAGTATTTCAATCACAATGGTTTTATTGGAATATACACAGCGACTTAGAATATAGTGTAATTTTAAATTATGCACTGAACAGCCGAAGAAACGGGAGACAGTTCCTTGACTGATCACGGCGGTGGATTTCTCAAGAGTGAGCTCCATTCCACCGCCAGGCGAGACTCTGCCGTAGCGCCGGATGTGGTAGTCGTAGTGGGAACGAACTCAAGTTCGCGGCAGCACGTTTGCAGCCGTTGTAGTGGTACGATACGCTCCAACTTCCTGCACTGCGGTTCGTTCGGCTATCCGTACTCATGACCGACATATAAAAAAAAGGACTCAGTGTAAAAGAAAAATCAAAACCAGTGCTAAAAAAATCTGCGTTTTAAATGGAAACGCGTAACGCAAAAAGGAATATTCAGCAATTTAACGGCGAAAAATATAGCACGTGGAAATTTCGGATCAAGTCGCTTCTGGAAGAACTTCAAGTGCTAAGTGTCATCGACAAGCCTACACCTGCTAATCCAAGTGAAAGCTGGCTAAAGAAAAACATGATCGCAAAAGGTACAATTGTTGAATATTTGGGTGACTCATTTTTGAGCTTTGCGCAAGGCGCTGAAACCGCCAAAGCCATTCTCGATGACCTAGATAAAGTCTACGAACGGAGAAGCTTGGCTACACAGCTAGCACTGCGTAAAAGCCTACTAAATCTGAAATTGCGACCAGATGTAACACTAATGCCGTGTGAGGCCGGCTTAGAATAGCATCACCCCTTTTCTTCCCGCGGGTGTTGTAAAAGGCAACTATGGGACTCGAGGGTTTCATGTGTGTTACAATTTTAGGCGACAGGCTGACAACCTGTCACTACAGTGATACATGAATCATCTAAAAGGGCCCTCAATACTTGTCAGACGTGGCGATGCAGACCGTAATTTTACGATCGTTAACTAGCCTACCCCGTAAGGGACAAAGGCGTGATTTATGTATGTATGTATGTAACACTACTGCAACATTTTACTAAGTTCGACAATCTTATTACGGAACTTATTTGTGCTGGAGCTAAACTGGATGAGATGGACAAGATATCACATCTATTGTTGACGCTACCCTTGTAGTGTAGAGGCATTACCTTCCCGGTATTAGCAATAAGTAGTTCGTAAGCAAATTGTTATATGCGCACGTTTGGCAGTCAATATACGATCGTAGCCTAACACAGACGTTTCCTTTACGAACCCTCTACAGCCCACATTGCATGGCGACCGCTGCCAGTACTGCCTTATACGGGCAGTGCTGAGCTCTGGAGTCTTGCCATTGGGTTGTATGAGGGTTCCAGAAAATAAAGTTTTATACTTTAATAATATTTAAAAGTAAAACGACGGACCATGTGGAGTTTTGATGAACTTGCAACCGTGCAACGTGACTGCAAAGTGTCACGTGGCGTCAAGTGGCGTACTTCCAATGATGTGAATAAAAATTTAAAAAGTGACTTTAATACCATTACATTAACCTAAATAACCCAAAATAGATCATATATTAAGGACAAAGTAAGTGCTGCAAAATATCAACCAAAATTCAAGCCAGTCTACAAATCATATTCGGACATTTTTCGTCAATTTCACCAACTCATGATATTGAATTACGGAATTCTTTCATCGACTTCTCACCGCGACATGGAGTTTCTTCTTTAAAAACATCAGCGTATCATCTTTGACTAGGACAGTTCGGTTGGATGGAGCTACAAAATGACTAGGTTTGTGACAAAGGTAGAGAGGAGCCGCCGGGAGCAGTTAACAGCATGTGATGGATGCGAGTTTGCCGGACACCAGGCGGTACCACCAAAGTACTGGTGTCCGAGGTAGCAGAGCGCTGGTACTTACTCTATCAGAAGTGGATGCAGCAGGGAGAGTTCCAGACCAGGATGTGCCTAACCGGTTTAGTAGGATTTTTCTTTTACATTATGATGGCTTCATTTAAAAAATCTCCTGGACAGAAAATGTGTGGTTTCCCTTCTAGTAGGGTCAAGTGGGGTAAAAATAAGACATCTGAAACTTTGGGTAAAAATAAGACGCCTGAAAATGTTAACTAAAAGTAATAATTAATTAATTTCTTTTCATATAAAAATGAGCCCTAGTAGTTGCACAATAAGGTACAAAATTTATATTACATTATCTCATTATTATAAATAAATTTTATTACATTTCATTTTTGCTTGATATTTTTGGCGCGAAAACTTTCGGTTCGGGTCCACAAACTTTTGACCTTGTACCTCGCCGGCGCGTCGCGCGCGCGTTACCTACCGTCCGGCGCTCGC
Organism: Keiferia lycopersicella; assembly: GCA_029255805.1. Taxonomy (NCBI): domain Eukaryota; kingdom Metazoa; phylum Arthropoda; class Insecta; order Lepidoptera; family Gelechiidae; genus Keiferia; species Keiferia lycopersicella. Next base: position 5,642,744 of record JARACZ010000028.1, read on the forward strand.
GGCTGGGATGATACTCCCGCAACCGCGCGGCCATTTTAGTCTCGTTCGCGCTAGAACACGGGACGGACGCTCCGAATTTTTGGGAAAATATAAGACGCCCCTTCGGGAAAAAATGAGACACCTTGTAGAGTAAAAATAAGACAAGCTGATGAAACTTATTAATCAAAATGCCTCGAAATTACGTGAAGAAACCGAAGACATACTGTGAATTAAAATTGCAAGAAGCTTTAGAAAAAGTACAAACGGGCGAGCTATCTTACCGTGAGGCTGAAAGTAAGTACAATGTTGATAAATCATTGTTATGGCGAAGAGTTCATAATTACAACACATCAACGCAAGGAAGAAAAACGGTTCTAAGTGGGGCAGAGGAAGCAGATTTAGCTGAAAAGATTAAGATAATGGCAAAATGGGGCTGGGCGCTTACCAGAATGGAAATAAGAGAGATAGTTCATGCTTACATTTGTCAAAATGACATAAAAAATAATTTTAAAGACAACTATCCTGGGAAAGACTGGCTGCAGAAGTTTTTCATCAGAAACGGATTAGTGGCAAAAAAAATGGAACAGCTAGAAAAATCACGTCGACAAGCCACAAGCGATCCATTTATCATTTATCATTTCTATGAAATTTTGGACGATACACTTACTGCTTTGAATTTGCATGACAAGCCAAATCAAATATTCAACTTAGATGAGACAAGCTTTTCTGCTGATCCCACACGCATCAAAGGAGTAACAGGCAAGGGACAAAAGGCTCATCGAATTATTCAGGTAATTATAAATATTCCTTAAAATGGTAGACATGGATCATGTTGTAAATTATTTAGGTTTGATGCACTTCTTATTTTATTTTCAGGGCTCCGGAAAAGATAACACAACAGTGCTGGGATGCGTTTCTGCAGGGGGAAGACTTTTGCCTCCATTGATAATTTTCAAGGGCCAAAATCTCTGGAACACATGGAAAGGCAAGAACGATATACCAAATACAACATACGTCGTCTCAGAGAATGGATGGATGTTATCTACAATTTTTATGTGGTGTGAAAAGTTCTGTCAATTAGTGACGGAGAGACCATTACTGGTCATATTTGATGGACATGTCACCCACCTGGATCCAGCTACGATTGCGTTGGCCGTTCGTGAAAATGTGGCTCTTTTAAAGCTGCCGCCACATACTACCGACGTATTGCAGCCGATGGATCGCAGTCTCTTCGGTCCCATCAAATACAAATGGAACGAACGTCTTATCGACTGGCAAAGACTTAATCAAAGGTCTCTCACCAAATCGGAATTTTCTGATCTTTTGTGCGAAGTTTGGCGCGAGGGCTTATCTCAAGAGGTAATAAAGAATTCTTTTAAAGTCACAGGAATTCACCCAGTTAACAAGGATGCTTACCCAAAGGAACGTCTAGATCCAGTCAAGTTAGACATATATTATAAACATCAAGCCTCTTCTGCGCCGGTCCCACATCCATTGAACGTATTTGAAGACTCCCCAGATGATAACGCCGATTGTGTTTCGCCTTCACTGTTAGAACCTGGACCGTCTGGAGCATCACACGACGTTAATCAAGAACAGGAAACTCATCCTACGGAAGATTTGATCGAAACGCCCAATAACGTTCAACCAGAAACGCCTTTGATTACGGCTCCTTCTAACAATAGTACTGATCCATGTTGCTCGTCGGCGTCGTTTGAATCATTGTTACTAAATAAGATAAAATATACAAAGCCAGCAACTGAAAAGAGGCGAAAAATTGATGGAAAAGGAAGACTTTTGACTAGTGAAGAGTATTTAAAAAGCATTGAAAATTTAGAAGCAAAGAAAAAGAAGATAATAAAACCAAAAAGGAAGACAGCTGAACCAAACAAGAAGATAACTGGACCAAAAAAGAAGAAACAGAGAACAAAGATAAGGGAATCTGATTCTGATACTGATATAGGAGAAGAAGTGCCTTATGCCGACGAAAGTGAAGTGGACAACATCAGTTTATCGGCAATAGCTGGAGAGGAACAAGATGAAGTGGTAGATGAATCCCACAAATATAACCATCTGATCGAACAACAAGACATGGTGGATGATTTCCACAGAGGTAATGAACTGATCGACCAAGGCGACGCGGTGGATGAATCTTACAAAGAGAATGAGCTGATGGACCAAGATGACGTAGTAGATAAATCCGGCAATGATAATGACTTGATCGAAAAACATGAATTAGGAACCCAACCATCTGAAGTGGTATCTTTGGGAACCAAAAGATTGGACGAGAATCCACAAACCAGCGAGAATCTCACGAGAAAATCACTAGGTGAATTTCAGGTTCAAGATAAAAATCAAGTAGTTGATCTCGAATATGGAATCGGTGATTTCATTCTTGTGGTTCATACAACTAAAAAGAAACAAATTTATTATATAGCAAGAATAGAAGGATCAAATGATGAGGAAAACTTGTCCGTTATTTACTTAAAGCGAACAAAAAAGATCTTCTTCGCCTATCCTGATACTCACATCATTTATTCTATACACAAATGCGAAATCGTCATGAAGTTGCCATTGCCGATGCAAAAAAACAAAAGAGGTGCCCTAATGTTCGATGTAGACCTTGAAAAGTATAATATTAAATAGATTTTTGATGTCTTATAATTGACCGCATATGGAAAGTTAAGATTTTATTAAATTTTTTTTTGACAATTTTTTAGTTCCTATTCATAATTGTGATCTCTATAACGTAGTCGTACAACTTTCTAGTTCATTATTTTTTATAATATTTTAATAACTAATAATTACATTCCAAAGACTTATTAAATAATACCTAAGCATAATGTATAACTTTTTATTTTTGGAAAAAAATATTCATAATAAAAGATATTTGAAACTTACATATACATATTGTATCATTTTTTCCCATTCTGTCTTAAATTTACCCAGCCGCTTTATAAATGTCTAAGCCATAGAAGTTGTTCACTGTCTTATTTTTAAACTCTGGTGTCTCATTTTTTCCCCATTGAAGCGGAAAAAAATGAAACACATATTTTGGGGGGAAAATGGACTATTTAGGGCACAAACTGGCAAACCGACAGCAATGCAAGATAGATTGTGTAGTATTGCCCAATACGAGTACTTCTCAGATGTTTTAAGACTTTTTTTCTTGGTTAAATTACAAAAGTTCTTATTTTTATCTCATAATTACCCCACTTAACCCTAATTAAAAAAAAACGTAAGTTACGTATTCGGTTAGTTATTGTGACGTTTTTTTTTTCTTTTTCTTGTGTAGCGTATTTATAAAATTATCTATTTTAATTACCCATTTATTAATATTTGCAGTACTTACTTCACTTTACTAACAATATTCGTTTGAAAAATAAGAAAGTGTATTCGTAATGGTACCTATAGTACCAATTTTTAAAATGAAAATGCTACCAAGAACCTTTATTTCATGGATTTCTCAAAATAATCTACACTTAAATAGATTAGTTTAATCCCGATTTCAATAAGAAAGTAGAAACTGAATCTATTTTTAGCTCACTTGTTAAAGTTACATAAGTACTGTATTAATGCGGAGTCCTCTCCAATGCAGGGTCGATGTGTTGAAAGTACAGTCAGATGCGAAAAGGTTTATTCTGTTTACATATTATTTGAATATTTAACAGATTCTTCGTCAATGGCACTCCACCATCTGCTATCAGTGTTTTTATAAAATCGTAAGTACCTAATTAGAACTTTTACAGAATTACCATGGTAAGTAGTTATTTGATTATTAATTTTTAACACTCTTCAATATTATATGATATCAATTTCAGTTTTTTTTATTTATTATTTGGCTAAATCAAGTAAGATACATAATATTTTCCAAAAAAATAAAATATTGACGTGTGATCAAACCATATTATTGTTCTTCTACAATCAGAATAAATTAAATTTCATCTCTCTTACTAGTGGAAAAAGCAAAAAAATCTCTTATGTTATAAACCTAAAACCTCAACTAAAACAATAACATTGTACTGTCGCTGTTAGAAAACCATAACTGTTTATAAATTAAAAAATCATTCCAAAATAATTATTTTTAAAGCACTACCTACCAATCTGGGGGCACGGCAGTGCCCCCGCCAAGTCGAGCTAGAAAGCGGCACAGCCGTACCATCCTTTTCTCGAAGCGGTTCAGGCCATTTTCAACACCTTATAACTTTCTTGTGGATAAAACAAAAGACTTGAAACTTCAGGAATCAATTAAAAGCCCTGAAAATACAGTATATTGCAAATTTCGTTCACTTTGAACCAGTGGTTTAGGAGTTATAGCTAGTCAAAGTTCTTAATTTTGTCACTGACTGACTGACTGACTGACTGACTGACTCACTCACTCACTCACTGACCGATCATCAAAATTCTAAGGCACTTTTAGCAGACATAGAGACTTGTAATTTAGAATATAATTTGGCTTTAGTGTATAAATCAAGGAAAAACTTAAAAATCTAGCAATTTCAATGCAGTTTTCTAGATAAACCGATAGCATAAATAACTTTGTAATTCCATAGAAATGTACTGTTTACCAAGTTTTATTTTGCTGTCGCTCCTAAAATACTTTGCTTTGGTCCAGAAAAATAATCACAGATGTCGCTAACAGTTTCCAATATGTATAGCCTATGCTATAACTATACATAAAAGTCAAGGCCTCAGTCTGAGTAATGCGCTGATGGATATAGGTTCAGCTGTATTTACATGTAGTCAAGCTTATGTAGCACTATCAAGAGTAACAAGTCTGGGCGGCTTACATTTTATAAACATAGACTTTGGAAGTATTAAAGCGCAAGAATCCGCAATTTGTGAATACAATAGACTAAGAAGCATTTACCGTCCAGACTTGACAAAAATCATTACTACAAAGATTCCGAGAAAACCACATAAAGATAGAGAGTGGGCTATGAGGAAAACCGTGGCTGAGGCTCAAGAAATTGAGCCGCAAAAGAAAAAAAGGAAGACTACCTACAAAAAAAAATGAGATCCCCTCAAAAACATTAATATATAAAAAAAATCCAAGTCTCGCTACTGAGCTGTTCAACCGTAAAAAGGTATGAGATCCATTTGAAATCAAGTCGGCTATCTATTTGTTCATTCCCCACTTAAGAGATCTATCTTAATTATTTACGTAATTAGTTAATAAGCATTATTTTATAGTGACCATATCAATATTTTCAATATATTTTAATGTTTACAATAAATTGAATGACTTGGCCATTTGACAATAACAATTCTTTAATTTTACGCCAACAAACTGTGTTTACAGTTTGGCGGGCCCAATAATGTGAATCGCCAAAATTATGCTTGAAAATAAACGTTTTTTTTTTTTTTATCACTAGCCGGATAGATACTTCGCACCGTCGGTAGCATGCTTTCCTGTAGCATATCAACATAATTAGCGCCAGTTGCACGCCCTGTTTCTTGTGCTACTAATTCGCCTGGACCAGCGGCAGACATCCAGCCCCATAGATTTATTGATATGCGACCGGATTCTGTGTTCGGTAGAACATTTTTTTCGACATACCTGGTACCATTTCGGCGCCATAAATGGACTCTACCGTGTTGCGATGATAAAAAGGTCTTTTCATCAGAAAATATGGCATTTTTCCAATTAAAGTCCAAAAAGTCTCTGGCAAACGATAATCGGTTACGTTTATGCACCGCAGTTAGACTAGGCTTCTTGGCTGGCTTCCTATGGTGTAGTTCTGCATGCATGTAGGGCTCGACGAACGGTTAATGCCGATGTTTCAAACATGTTCGCATAATGAGACGTCCGTATGAAACCATTTTCTTCATATTGTTGCACCATCATCCTCCGCTGTGTGTCATTAATAAGACACGGGCGGCCGCTGCGCGGTCGAGTTTTTACGCTACCTTCCTCTTCGAAACGTGTAACCCAACGCTTAACAGTCTTCCACTAAAACAGTAATAGCATTATTAATATAAAACGTTCACAATAATCGGTTTACAGCAACTACCAATAGACTATGTGTCAAAGTTTTGTATAAGTATTTAAAATACAATTGTAATGAAATAAAACTATACTTACGGCCAGACCAGTCTGATTACCAATTTGAGTTAAATTAAATCCAATATCATGCAGCGCAACAATACGCTGCCTATCCTGCAAACTGATGTTAGTATGCATTTCGAAGAAATAAACACTGAAGTTTAATAAATAAGCTTAAGTTAGCAAAAACACTTAGCACACGCACTATCTCGCAAACGATCTAGCAACGACTAAAATCAAGTTCAAAATAAACGAAGTCTTACTTTATTTGATAAAATAAAAACTAAAACGATGATATCGGGATTCGAACCATTGTTCCATTATAACGGTCCAGAAATTTATTGACCGGGCTACCGACCAAGCTACCGGAGCTAATGATTCACGCAGTGAAATAGTCAATCCTACTCAGTCTATTAAAGAATGGTAGTTCGTCAATAATAGTATGTTATACGTTATTTGTGTCATTGTGTGAGTGTCGCAGCGGGTGCGAGCGACTTGTTTTCTGAGGTTTGTGTTAACTACGACTCCACTTTTGAATGCGACCGTACCTGCTACTTGTAGAAGGTGGTTGGAAAATTCTGACATAAGGGCTCATTGACGAACGATGTGGCGCAGTGTTAGTGCGACTGCCTTTGACGCAGAAGGTTCCGGGTTCGATTCTCGGTGGGTCACTCACAAAGTTGATATTTATCACTTTGTGAATTTGTTCCCAGTCTGGTTAGCACATTGCGGGCTGAACCATCTGATTGTTCGTAAGTAAGATGGTTCCGTGTTTTGGATGGCACGTTAAGCCGTAGGTCCCGGTTGCTGTCTATGATCACTTTAGCCGGGGTTCGTTATACAACCTTGTCAGAAGCCTGCTATCTGCAGAAGGCAGTTGAAAAATTCTGACATTAGGGTTCATCGGGTCGTTGGACGACTCGGTGTCTCACACGAAAAAAGAATTTGAGTCGTTAGACGACTCGGTGTCCTCACGAAAAGACAGAAAGAGAAAAACCGATGTACCAATTCCATACCAAAGTGACATTGCGTAAATGCAAGAAAGTTTGAAAATTTCACCTACATTATAATATATTTTTGAAATGTGCTATTTAAGTCCTTTTGTTTGCTACCCAACACGATACCACTAGAAGTAAAAAAAAATATGTTCGTATCTTTATACACGCTAGAGGGCGCCATGTTCACTTTATCGTGACATAACATAACCTATAACCATTGGACTGTTCAGACGCTTCTATTGACACCTCATTCGTCAAATCCTGACAAGTAGATTCGGAGCTAGGAGGGAACAAAATAATTATTGACACATACATACATACTTACATACATACATACATACCGGTCAAAATCATAACCCTCCTTTTTGCTTTGCTGTAGTCGGGTAAAAAGTAGATTAATAGAAGGCAGTACAGTTCGAAACAATATTCTTATTTCATTTTAAAAAGAAAGAATTAAAAAAAAACAGAAGAATAGAACTAATAAAAGAAGAAAAAAAATGACATAATAAAAAAATGTACTATCACTCACTAAAAATAATCCCCTCAAAAACATTAATATATAAAAAAAAACAAGTCTCGCTACTGAGCTGTTCAACCGTAAAAAGGTATGAGATCCATTTGAAATCAAGTCGGCTCTCGATTCGTTCATTCCCCACTTAAGAGATCTATATTAATTAATTACGTAATTAGTTAATAAGCATTATTTTATAGTGACCATATCAATATTTTCAATGTATTTTAATGTTTACAATAAATTGAATGACTTAGCCATCGCACTAGAACAGAAGGTTAACGTGTAATACATATTAAAATTAATACATTCAGTGCGATGGCCAAGTCATTCACTTTATTGCAAACATTAAAATATATTGAAAATATTGATATGGTCACTATAAAATAATGCTTATTAACTAATTACGTAAATAATTAAGATAGATCTCTTAAGTGGGGAATGAACAAATCGATAGCCGACTTGATTTCAAATGGATCTCATACCTTTTTACGGTTGAACAGCTCAGTAGCGAGACTTGAATTTTTTTTATATATTAATGTTTTTGAGGGGATCTCATTTTTTTTTGTAGGTAGTCTTCCTTTTTTTCTTTTGCGGCTCAATTTCTTGAGCCTCAGCCACGGTTTTTCTCATAGCCCACTCTCTATCTTTATGTGGTTTTCTCGGAATCTTTGTAGTAATGATTTTTGTCAAGTCTGGACGGTAAATGCTTCTTAGTCTATTGTATTCACAAATTGCGGATTCTTGCGCTTTAATACTTCCAAAGTCTATGTTTATAAAATGTAAGCCGCCCAGACTTGTTACTCTTGATAGTGCTACATAAGCTTGACTACATGTAAATACAGCTGAACCTATATCCATCAGCGCATTACTCAGACTGAGGCCTTGACTTTTATGTATAGTTATAGCATAGGCTATACATATTGGAAACTGTTAGCGACATCTGTGATTATTTTGCTGGACCAAAACAAAGTATTTTAGGAGCGACAGCAAAATAAAACTTGGTAAACAGTACATTTCTATGGAATTACAAAGTTATTTATGCTATCGGTTTATCTAGAAAACTGCATTGAAATTGCTAGATTTTTAAGTTTTTCCTTGATTTATACACTAAAGCCAAATTATATTCTAAATTACAAGTCTCTATGTCTGCTAGAAGTGCCTTAGAATTTTGATGATCGGTCAGTGAGTGAGTGAGTGAGTCAGTCGGTCAGTCAGTCAGTCAGGAATTAAATGACGGTCAAATGAGTGAAGACGTCGCGAAAACGTACGAGTTAAGGTCAGGGATGCTATATCGCAAAATTCAGCGCAACGGACAAACAAAATGTCTGCCTATCGTACCCAGAGCTTTACGGTGGTCGATCGTTAACAACGTCCATGACTCCATTGTACACCTAGGTTGGGATAAGACATTGGAGAAGCTCTACGATTATTATTGGTTCGAGGGTATGGCTCGTTATGTTCGTAAGTTTGTAGAAAACTGCGTTACCTGTAAAGTAGCAAAATCGCGGTCGGGTAAGGTTCAGGCTGAGTTACACCCTATTCCTAAAACGGCAGTGCCCTGGCACACCGTTCATATTGATGCGACGGGGAAACTCAACGGAAAAAGCGATAATAAGAAGTACGTTTTTGTACTCATCGACGCTTTTACTAAATACGTCCTTCTACACCACACAATGAATATTGACACAAAAAGCAGCATCGAAGCTGTTAAAAATAGCATAGCTTTATTTGGTACACCGGTACGAATAATCGCGGACCAGGGACGTTCTTTCGCGAGTCGTGAATTCAGGGAGTTTTGTGATAGCAAAAACATTAACCTACATTTGATTGCGACCGGTTCATCACGTGCAAACGGGCAAGTGGAACGCGTGATGAGTACGTTGAAGTCGATGTTAACTGCGGTAGAAGAAAGCAACGACAGATCGTGGCAAGACGCGTTAGACGACGTACAATTAGCTTGGAACTGCACGACTAATCGTATTGTTAATGCAAGCCCTTTAGAGTTAATGATCGGGAAGGTAGCGCGACCATTAGATCTGGTGACGTGTGACGAGGACGAGACAGTAGATATTTCGGACGTTCGTGAGCAGGCAGTGACAGGAATCGAACAGTCAGCGGTGTATGACAAAGAACGTTTTGACTAGTCCAAAGCAAAGCTTAGTAAGTTGTCAGTCGGTGATTTCGTGCTCATACAGAACGAAGAGCGAAATCAAACTAAGTTGGATGCAAAATATAAGGCACCGTTTCAAGTCGTGGAAGTCTTAGACGGAGATAGATACACGCTAAAAGCATTGAATTCATACATACATACATACATATATCACGCCTTTATCCCTTGCGAGGTAGGCAGAGCGTTAACAGCCGTAAGAATACGGTCGCTATCGCCACGTCTGACATTTTTGAGGATTGTTTTCCAAGGTTGTTTCAGAAAACATGTGTATCACTATAGTGACAGGTGGTCAGCCTGTCGCCTAAAAATTGTAATACACCAATACCCTCGTGTCCCTTAGTCGCCTCTTACGACACCCACGGGAAGGATGTGGGGTGATGCTATTCTAAGCCGGCATCACACGGCTAAGAATTCAAGACGGCTATACAAATATGCACACGATAGAATTCGTAAGATGCCGGAGGGCCAAGTACCATTCGATGTGGAGAGTGTTGATACGTCAGACGAGTAATTCATTTTTTGTTTTGTTTGATTTTGTTGTTGACTGTACCAGAGATTATTTCGTAGTTGTAGTTCAGTAGAAATCGGCATCTACCTGGCGTAGTCCGTGAATGCGCAGTGTGCGGGTAATTCTGGCGGAGGTCGGGTCATGATGGATGACCATAGAGTCGAGGAGACGCGGCGATCCCATGGGATGGGATGCGCACAGAGATTTTGTGGCTTGGTATGCCGGGTCGTGTGACCGTAAAGTAAAAGATGAATAAAATTACTCCCTTTGTTTTGTTGATGTTTTGTAGTTTGAATAAAAAGCTATTTTGAAATGGAACTTGGTACTCTTGCTAGTATGGTGTATTAATGAGTTTGGACGATAACCGTGTTCATGCTATGGTATGATAGTGATACATGTATTCCACATTTGATGAAAATCAGTGTAAATATCTCGATTCCATTAGATTTCAGGTAATATTAGAATTCCAAATGAGTTTCAGTGCGATTGACATTAAGTTTTAATTAAGTTAAGTAAAGCTTTGTGAATAACAAAACTTGTAGAGTTTGCAAAAGTGTGTATTTGGTTTGTAGCTTTTGTTTGACTAAAAAAAAAATGTAGAGTTCCTAATCAGGATGTAGTCAGGATTGACCGAACGATATACTGTGCGTTGTTTCTATTGTTCTAGATTAACACACGAGGACGTGTGTCACGCAGGATGGCCGTGTCGGAGACGGTCATGAGTACGGATAGCCGAACGAACCGCAGTGCAGGCAGTTGGAGCGTATCGTACCACTACAACGGCTGCCAACGTGCTGCCGCGAACTTGAGTTCGTTCCCACTACGACTACCACATCCGGCGCTACGGCAGAGTCTCGCCTGGCGGCGGAATGGAGCTCACTCTTGAGAAATCCACCGCCGTGCTCAGTCGAGGAACTGTCTCCCGTTTCTGCGGCTGTTCAGTGCATAATTCAAAATTACACTATATTCTAAGTCGCTCTGTATATTCCAATAAAACCATTGTGATTGAAGTACTCCATTTTCTTTGCTAGATCACCCTAAATACGCCCTGAAATATGTCTGATCCCGAGGGAAATTTCTCTCCGGATCCGGCATATACGTATTAGTCCCCGCTAACCTAGAGGTATAGGTTTTTTTTTTAATTCGCTCTCTAACGGGGTAATAGGGGTGGAGGCTAAGTTCGTATGAAACTCCGACAGTTTTGAAGCTTAATTGATGAAAATTGAAGCTCTTTACATAAATGCTAAGCTTTTCTGCCCTTCGTTTTGTGACGGTTACCTGTTTAAAGAACCATAATAATCCTAATACTAATAATATTATAAAGCCGGATGTTTGCGTGTGTGCTTGTTAGGACTTGGCGCTAAAACAACTGAATAGATTCAAATTATACTTTGTACGACGATGACAAAATGACATAGACTACTATATACCGCGGTAAAATGTGTCATTCTCACGGGAACACGGAATTCCCTTTATTTTTGGAATGGTGGCGCCACTTAGACAATTCGCGTTTTAGGAAACAATTTTGTTAACAGCGACATCTGTTGCTTGAGACATTTACATACATACAAGGTGTTACAGAAAGACCAATAAAGCTGAAAGGGTGTTGAAGGGTCCGTTGTAAAGAGTCTATTTACAAAAAATTTAAGCCGTAGTGTCATGTTTGAAAATTGTGAAAACCTATTATTTTTAACAAATTATAAAAAAAAAATATAATTGCATCTCATCACTATTTATTACAATTTCAAGTTCATTACACTTACCAGGAAATATTTCACGCCATCTCTTAACCCCGCCCACACATAAAGTAAACAATAACACCTCCTTTACATACCAGGAGACATTTTTTCAACACTATCTACTTACGTAGGTAGGTAGTGAGGTAGTGTGAGGCATATTTTTCTACTTAAAATCAGTTTTTTCCTCAAAACTTGTCTTATTGTGAGAAAATGAAACATTAGCTGCTGGTCTTGTCTTACTAATAATAAGAAGTCCAAAAACTAAAACCCGACTATTGAGATTTCGCGCTCTAAAAAGTTAGAAACAAATAATCTGAAATAATAACTACTCACGATTGAATGTGTTTTTCGTCTCCAAGATTCATACAAAGTTAACAGCTATTATAATTTATTTTCATGGCAGTTTAATAAAAAGTTCATAGTGATTTAAAGGTGATAGCTGTGGTCGTTTACCACGTATTCTAGTACTATATAGTTTATGAAATAAATAAGGCAACGTGCACGTTGTACGTGAGTGGTTATTATTTCAGATTTTTTGTTTCTAACTTTTTAGAGCGCGAAATCTCAGCAGTCGGGTTTTAGTTTTCGGACTTCTTTTTATTTTAATTATTTTGGGGGTTGTAAACTTAAATCTTCACGATTGTTTGTTGAAAGATGTAAGTAGGTACTAGTTTAAACTGCATTATGGTTCTGTTAGGTTTATATAAAATATGCTAGTATAGTAAACCCCGTGTGATTTCATTACCAAAACAAATGTTTCAGCTTCTTTATTCTGTGAGAGGGCAAGCCCCCCTCAAACCCCCATGTCGATGCTTACTGCTAGCTTCATTACCAAACAGATGGCTCCGTTTCTTTTTCTGCGAGGGGGTAAAGCTTCCTCAACCCTCCGTGTCGATGCTTGCTACTGGTTTCATTACCAAAACAGATGTTTTTATTTATTATTTTAGCTACGTATAAAATTTAATATGAATATATGAAGCGTTATAACGTTAAGTTCTAAGAAAAGCGCACAAATATTTGCTATTCGAATATTAGTAGTAGGATTTCTTATGTATTTGCCTATCTCTACATGCATACATATAAACACATATCACTCCCTTATCCCGCTTTCGCTCTGCCCACTTATATATATATATCTACGCATTATATTATTTTAAATGTGATAGTTCGCGGTACCTTCAACTTGCATCCCATTAAATGAGATGAAAAATATGACAGTTCGTTTGATACCCAACACGATATTGACAGATGCAAAAATTATGATTGCTGATATTTCATAGTATAATGTATGCATTCATAAGAATATCTCGCCCCCAGTACTTTAGATTTATATTATATGTCTTAATCCGTTATTGGTGAACAATGGTGTATAATAGATCCAATACTTATAACTTTATATTGTAAAACAAATACCTAGACTTAATGTTATTCTAAACCTACTGTTGATGTATATATAGGTACAGTCATGGACAGAATTATTGGGGTCAGTCAAGAGGGTGTATTATCGCATACACAATCATTTTAACTTACTCACACATACACATACTCGAATATGTTTTTAAAAAGTAAACCTTAAATCAAGCTAACTTAAGTCAAAACTCATATAAACATTGCTCAGCGACCTCTATGAATTTATGAGAAGAACTATTAAGAACAGTGCCTGTTTGAACGTTAAGGTCTGACTCACCACGTCGTAACTCTAACCAATTAAACTTGGTTTAGTTAGATCCATACTTCTATTTCAACGTTAATGTCACCAGCCTAAATGGTCTAATGGTTGCTACGTCCAGGTTACGTCAAAGATTAGAATAACATCAGGTTCGGATCTCTATGACATGTTTTAGTTTTGTTTAGGATCGTTTCATTTACTTATGCCATTTTTTTTTGTTTTATTGTTGCTGTTGATTCTGTTGTGGACTAGGACAATCAACACTTAAGTGAAATGAAAACAATTATTAACCAATTAAATATTTTTATTATCAAATACTTCACCTTTACTGTAAAATAACAATTTACAAGCCTTTTTTAACAATATTTTAATAATGAAGTTGACTTCTACTACGCAGATCTAATAAAGAATGAGGTTAAATGTCTCAAGGTTTAGCTTAAAGTATTCGTTTTCAAGAAGAAAAGACATTGAAGCTAAATGCCAAGAAAACAATGAAAATTTACAAATTTTGTAAGTAACTTTGTTTAGATTACCTACGTAATACAAAACAAAACATTGTCTGACTGATAAAGTATACCAAAAAAAATGAAACGTTAATACTTCTTCTTTAAAATTATAAGTAAATAACTTGATTACATTTTGCAAACGCCGTGGCATTGAAGAGACCATTTCGGAGCAAATGTTGGTTCCGCTTAAATCCTCCCACACTTAATGGCAGTGAGACTCCAATTCTTCCTTTCGTCTTTCATTACGCATATCCCATCTTTGCACCATTAAGCCCCATAGATTTTCTATAGGGTTTAAGTCTGGGGTCTTTAGCTGGCCAGTTTATAACATTTATTCGAGCAACGACACTACCCTCTTCTTCAAAACGAGTCACCCAACGCTTCGCTGTTCTCCACTAAAACAAAACAAACGAGCATAATTGGTAAAATTAATACGTTAATAAACTATGCAACTAAAACTATGTATAAAACTATGTATAAAACTATGTTATAACAAGAAAATGTAAATAATACTAAATAAAGTAGTAATTTGAAAAATTATAGATACTTACGGCATAGCCGGTCTCAGCAACAATTTCCGATTATTTATGTCCAACGTTATGCAACGCAACAATACGCTGCTTACCCTCAATCCTCATTACTTAAATTATTACTCATTTTGAAAAATGTAATGAAAGTATAAATGAACCGAAGAAAGAATGTAACAGAAAACACGGGCACCCACGATAGCGAGCTAACACCGACAAAATACGAAACCCATCCGAATGCAATCCAATCGGGTAAAACAATCTAAGGCAAAATAATAATAAAAACCAAATAATTTAAGTAAAACACGACCGAGATTCAAACCACTGCTTTGACGAAGTTCCTGTTATCTACCTTTACTTGCTGTCCACTAGACCAACTGCGCTTATTAGTCAACTCAGTGAAATTATGGAAGTTATTCGGTTTGCACATTGGTCAGTTAGCTACGTAATATTTTGTAAATGTGTGAGTGTATTGTGGGATGCGCAAGCAACTAGTTTTCTGAGAACTGACTCCACTTCTGTCCCTGACCGTACCTATCTGCTCTATACTCTCAGAATAAGATTCTAAATTTAGTAACCAAAATTTGTGGCTATAAAGCAAAAGTGGAGAATATTCTATCAAACACAATTCAAATTACTTTCTACAATATATTGATATAACTATATGTGGTTCTATTCATACCTATGTTTATTATCTGCAAAATAAGCGGACATATTGATTTAATCATATAGTCATACTGATCCCGTTGTTGAATGTTTAAAAGCTGACATAGTTTATTATTTATATGAATTTACACTAATTTATATATCGAAATCAAGTCAATATTTTTTATAGGGGTGAACAGTTTGTTGATAAATTAAACAATGCATTTATTTTGTTCTAGTAATCATAGTAGAAAGAAAATCGATAAAGGTCAAGTTCCATTCTTTGTAGTGGTTACAGAATAAATACTAGAGGGCGCGGAAACACTTGAGGCCGAGCGGTTAACATGACGAAATTCGTTCAGGAATTTGATAGACGCGAACGTCTTACAAGTTAGAAACTGTAATATAATACGAATATGGTAGCATACCAATTATTCTGATGAATATTAATGTTACTTTCTAAAAAATCGCTTATTTTATTTAATCTTTGAGTACTTTTCTACAAATGAAGATTATTACGAAAATTTATCAATTTCATAATCGATAGCCGGTATTAATATTGAGTAGGTAGGTACAGCACTAGTGATGGCTGTAAGTTCGGAGTTCGCTCGTGGAAATTGCAATCGTTCATTGTTTAAATTTGTTATTTTTGTGTATATTTCGCGATTTTTCTATGAAAAGTAGGTCTTAGTAACTGAAATAGTAAGTAATATTAATGGCAAAGCAAAGTTCAAACTCGATTCACGTGTTCCTTTTGCTAGTACTTAAGCTTTTGTAAAAATATTCATCCATATAGTGTTTATGTGTCAAGTGTAGTGTAAATATGATAATAATAGTGTTATTCGTGGAAATTATTGAGAAACAGGATGATACAGGCATCACTTAGAACTCAGGTAACTTTTTTATATGCTTTAGGTAGATAAGTAGGTTATAATCTCTTACAAAACTTTGTTTGGTTCTTTGTTTTTAGCTTACCGGGAATAAAGTCATATTTTGTTGTATTTTAGCCAATAATCATCGGAAAATTACGAAAAAAAATTACAAGGTGTATTAGGGATCGTAGATATCGAAAATGAAAAAAAAAAGAAAATAACCGCAACCGCCGTTTGCGGTTTTGTTCCATGCACCCATCGAAATGTATAGGTGTATCAAACCCAGAGAAACACTTGTTTCTCTCTCAAATATAAAATGTTAACAACAAGTCACGCGTGCACACACGCCCGCTGCTGCGACGCTACTGACTCTTTTGAGCGGCCGGGATGCCGACAGCATACCCACAAATAATTGTGACGTGCGTGATGTTTTTTACGCGCCAGAGAATCCCAGGATTTTACGCGGACAAAGTCATTTTTTTTCTAACTCGCTAAACTGTTATAAGTATGATTAAATATTAGTTGTAGTTAAACTAGAACATATAAAAAGTCTGTGAACATCGTCACAAATTCGTATCATAAATAGTTATCGAAATAGAAACCCATGAATGTACCAAGTCAACATTCGGACACGCCAGAGAGCATCAATTTGGGGGGCATTTATATTTTTAATAAAAAAGCGTAATATCCCTATATATTTTAATGCTTCTCCAATCGCATTAATAGCCGTACAAACCATATAAAAAATACTGTTCCTCTATTATTGCAAATTGTGCATATTTTAGACCAAGACAATTATTTTTACGGTCCTGAAGAAAGACCCTGTTGCGGAGATGGAAAACGCAGGACTCAGTTTTTGATGGGTTGGGTTTCAGTGAATTTTCTCCATAGTATTTGCTTAAGTCTTTCAAAGCGTCAGATAAATTCACCCCAACCTCCTCAAAACTAGTCGCTGGGAAGTCAGCGCAAGGTCGTCGGCGTATATAGAAAGCGGCACGTGTTGGGACAGGATGGTTGTTCGTTAGTGTATATGTTGAAGAGCAACGGGGCAAGATCGCTGCCTTGAGGCAGTTCGTTCTTTTGCGACCTCCAACGACTTTTGTCCTGAAAGAGATGCACCTGAAAACGGCGGTTATGGAGAAGTTCTCGAAGAATTAAGATGAATTTAAGATCGCCTGTCATCGTCTCCACTTTCCATAACAGCCGCTTAAATTTACCGTATCGTAGGATTGTCGGTATTTTGTGTCAATTATATTACGTGCTTACAAAGTAACTACTTGTTTTTTATAGTCATCTGACAGGTACATAGTATCCTGAGTCAAAATTAATTTGTGTATAAAATTATTCACATCAAAATAAGACAAAACATCGAAGACATGTCCTATTGTACAAATGCATGTTCATTCTATGCACACATTTGTTCTGTTGCTCTGATAAATTTGAACAATATGGAAAGTTGCACATAATGAACCTGCACTTAGTCTGATCGTGTAAATTAAGCAACACCTCAAGGCTATTGTCTAATGTCCTACGACTAATGTTGGAATGATTTCCTATTGTAATTATAATGGTTGTGTGCTCATCGAATTTCCCTACAGCTAGTTTTTTACCGGACTAGAGCAAAGCAAAAAGGAGGGTTATGATTTTGACCGGTATGTATGTAAGTATGTATGTATGTGGCAATAATTCCTTTGTTCCCTCCTAGCTCCCAATCTACTTGTCAGAATTTGACAAATGAGGTGTCAATAGAAGCGTCTGAACAGTCCAATGGTTATAGGCTATGTCATGTCACGATAAAGTGAACATGGCGCCCTCTAGCGTGCATAAAGATACGAACATTATTTTTTTTACTTCTAGTGGTATCGTGTTGGGTATCAAACAAAAGGGCTTAAATAGCACATTTCAAAAATATATATAATGTAGGTGAAATTTTCAAACTTTCTTGCATTTACGCAATGTCACTTTGGTATGAAATTGGTACATCGGTTTTTCTCTTTCTGTCTTTTCGTGAGGACACCGAGTCGTCCAACGACCCGATGAACCCTAATGTCAGAATTTCTCAACCGCCTTCTGCAGATAGCAGGCTTCTGACAAGGTTGTATAACGAACCCCGGCTAAAGTGATCATAGACAGCAACCGGGACCTACGGCTTAACGTGCCATCCAAAACACGGAACCGTCTTACTTACGGACAATCAGATGGTTCTGCCCGCAATGTGCTAACTAGACTGGGAACAAATTCACAAAGTGATAAATACCAACTTTGTGAGTGAGCCACCGAGAATCGAACCCGGAACCTTCTGCGTCAAACGCAGTCGCACTACCACTGCGCCACATCGTTCGTCAATGAGCCCTTATGTCAGAATTTTTCAACCACCTTCTACAAGTAGCAGGTACATCGGTATCGGTATCGGTGTAGTGTCGGTATGTGACATACACGTGGAGCTGATCTGATAATGGAAACGAAAGGCAGACAAGACCTGATAGCACTACATACGCTAAATATCTGTGTGTAAGATATGGTATGAAAGACCTGCTCCTTAGGGTCAGATCTGACATATTTTTCATCATATTTAGTGGGATCCAAGTAGAAAGGTACCGCGAATATTATCGCACTTAAATTAATTTAACGCGTAGAAAGGTAGGTACATAAGAGATCCTACTAATCCTAATTCCTTATTTACTCGTAATATTATAAAGGTGGATGTGTGTATGTTTCGACTTGGCGCTAAAACGGCTGAATAGATTCAAATGATACTTTGTACGAAGATGAAATAATGTCTAGAATAGGACAAAGGCTGCTTTTTATTGCCTTGTTTTCACGGAAATACGCATTTTCCAACATTTTTGAAAAAGGTGGTGCTATTGAGCCAATTTGCGTTTTAGGAAAACTAACAGCGACATCTGTTGTCTGAGACTTTTGACTTACTCAATTGAGTAGGTGCACCAAAATTGGCGTTTAGTCACAATACGTACTGCTACTGCATATAAATTATGTTTAAGCAAGATGTTGAATAAATGCTTTTAACAAAGATATTGAAACATTTTGCATAAATACTGGACAAAAATGTATTTTGAACAATGATGACGTTATTTTATGGTATATTTTAAATTAGCTGCCAACTCAGTACAGGAAAGACGAAAGTAAAAATGCGTTTGCAAATCGACACCAGCTCCCAGCGCCTACACAGGGGGTTGAGGGGGCTCACCCCCCTCAGAAAGAAAAAAACAAACATCTGATTGGAAATCGACACCAGCTGCAACTGTTTATATCGTGTTGGGTATCGAACGAACTGTCATATTTTTCATCTCATTTAATGTTATCCAAATTGAATGTACCGCGAATTATCACATTTAAATTAATTTAACGCGTACCTAGATATAGCGTAGGTAGGCAGAGCGAAAGCGGGATAAAGGAGTGATATGTGTGTATATGTTTGTATGTATAGATAGGTACAGTCGGCAGCGGAGAAAGGTTAGCAGCGCTACTCTAAACTGTTTTTATTTTCAAGTAAATAATTGATATTCTACCAATATTTTTTTATACAAAATGACATACTTTACGAGAACTGATTTCCATAATATTTGCATTTTTATTTAGGACAATAATATATCGATTCGATTGGAGCACCTTATTCCATTGCTGACTGTACATAAAAGATCCTACTAGGTAATGTTCTAAAAGCAGATTGTTGTGCATTTTTCTTAGAACTTGGCGTTATAACAAAGAAACTGAATCATCTGGGGGGGGGCTTTCTTGGGGGGTTTTGGTAATGAAATCACACGGGGGGTTACTGGCATATTTTATATGTACCTAACAAAATCATTAAACAGTTTAAACTTGAGCCTACCTACATCTTCCAACAAACAAACGTGAAGATTTAAGTTTACAACTCCAAAATAATTAAAATAAAAAAAAGTCCAAAAACTAAAACCCGACTACTGAGATATCGCGCTCTAAAAAGTAAGAAACAAGAAATCTGAAATAATAACTACTCACGATTGAATCTGTTTTTCGTCTCTAAATCTAAATCTATTCTATATAAATAAGGCAAAGTGGCAAACGACCACAGCTATCATCTGAAAACCACTATGAACTTTATACTAAACTGCCATGAAAATAATAATAGCTGTTAACTTTGTATGAATTTTGGAGACGAAAAACAGATTTAATCGTGAGTAGTTATTATTTCAGATTTCTTGTTTCTTACTTTTTAGAGCGCGAAATCTCAGTAGTCGGGTTTTAGTTTTTGGACTTCTTTTTATTAACAATACTCTCAGAAGAGGAGCCTGGTCACTTGTTAATCAATAAGACGATTATTTCATAATTGGCCAAAACCTTTTTTTGTGTTGGACTCTACAATTTCGGCTTCGGGGCCATCAAACCTACGTCTGTCGGCTTAGTGGGGAGTACGAGCTCACCCGGAAATAACTGATTGGTTGTTCAAATAACCAGCTCAATCACGCCCTTGGGGTAAGGCTGGGCTTAGGAGTTGTTCTGGGAAGAACGGATCGCACTGAATTTACCCGGTATGTGCCGGTAATTGGCAAAATGAGGGACCTTCGCGACCCCGCCGGCGGGGACGTCGGTTGCTTGAAGAGTTTGTGGAGTGTGATCTACTCGCAACGGCTGCAGTGGCGGCTTGGGTGGCTAAAACCTACACCTAGCTTTTCTGAATTAATAAATAGTCTTTTTAAATGGTTTATCTGCTGGTCTTTCTTTAGCAATCTAGATACACTGTCACTGTCATGACCTGGTCCATCGTAGGGTCGAGAAGTAGGGCACGGGCATGGGTCAGAAATACGTGGTGCGGCGTCTAGAGTGACCGGCGCTCCTGCCACCCTCTCGATCCTCATGGTGGGAGTAGCAGTTGAGACTGCAAGCTGCACGTCGCTGTAAACTACCGATGCCTCACGTGTCCCTGCGTCTTGCTGCACGGCGGGGGCAGGAGCACGTGAAGCACCTACCACCACGTCCGCCGCAGCGCCCTCCACATTGTGTTCACCTAGCGGGCGCGTCTGTAGCAGCAGCCAACGTGTCAGTCGCGGCAGGTATAGTTAGTGTAGTTGTCAAGTTAAGGTAAATAGTTGCTCATGTTCTCTACGGCTCACTGCACACTTAGTTGTAATGTGAGCGAGCTGTGTCTGTAGATTAGTAATATACAACTCGCTGCTTGAGTGCAATCTATCTGAGACTGTAATTTGTACTGTCTGCTACTTGATGGTAATCTACATGCATGTTTTTAATTTTAAGTTTCAAGTCCTTGTTTTCTTTTATTGAATTAAGTCTTTTAATTATATTTGGTTAGTGTTTCAAAAATAATCTTAGTAATTTGAGGTTATACCTAGTTTTTTATAAATTTGTTCAGTCTTAAGTACTTCTTTATTTTATTGCCCTTAGTCAAAATTATTTTGCGAACTGCACTAATAAATAAATAAATAAAATAAAAAATCTGTTTATTGCTTATGAACACTTTAGAAAATTTACAAATGACATTATCTAATTCTAAAATGGAATTCTAAAATGCTATGTGATGCCGGCTTAGAATAGCATTACCCCATATCCTACCCGCGGGTGTCGTAAGAGGCGAGTAAGGGACTCGAGGGTATTGGTGTATTACAATTTTTAGGCGACAGGCTGACAACCTGTCACTATAGTGATACACATGTTTTCTGAAACAACCTTGGAAAACAATCCTCACAAATGTCAGACGTGGCGATAGCGACCGTATTCTTACGGCTGTTAACGCTCTGCCTACCCCGCAAGGGATAAAGGCGTGATATATGTATGTATGTATGTATGTATGTAATTCTAAACACAGGTACATAAACAAAAGGACGTGACTCAGCTTAGTATTGCGTAGAACCAGTCAGGCTGTACGCAACGCTGTTTTTCAGTCACCTCCTTCTCCCAAGGTTGTTTGGTGGGAGCTTGGGAAATGGAGGGCTATCTAAATTATACGTATATAGTATATACCTTTGTTACATTTTAAGCAGATACAGACTTAGTATACAGACTTATAGTTACAAAAAAATAAAAAAAGAAGGAAGACATGTACTCTTGTTAGCAGATAATGTGTGTGTGTGTGTGTGTGTGTGTGTGCGTGTGTCTGTGTGTCTGTGTGTGTGTGTGTGTGTGAATGCCTGTGTCAAGGTGGGTAAGAAGTTACAAAAAATTGTTTAAGCGGCAAGTCCTTACGGTAGGAATGTTTCAAGTTTTCTGTGGCGAGATGTTGTTTAAAAGAGCTATTTTATATTTGGCTTTAAATGTTTCACTACTAAATTTTTGTCTTAGTGGTGGAGGTAAATCATTCCATTTTATGGCAGATTTATATTTGAAACATCGTACCTGCTCGTTTTATGTTTAGGAATTTTAAGTTTATCAAGTGTAACTGAACGCAGACATCTATTCTTTATGTTTCTCTCCCAGGTAAGTTTTTCAAAGGGATACTCCGGTTTTTTATTCCATATAATTTTTTGTACTGTGCAGGCAAAGTGAAGCTCTCTTCGAGCAGCCATATTAAGAATGCAGTTTTTATTCAGATAAGGCGTTATATATTCCCTTTTTGGTACATTCAGACTGTATCGAATACACGTATTCTGTACTCTTTGTATTGCCCTATCCAAAACGCTAGTTATTCTAGGGCCGTAGATATTACTACAATATGTAAAAGGAGAGAGCACAAGTAAATCAGTCAAAAGTAAACGTAACTTTTCTTTAATATATGGTCGAAAAAGCATTTCTAATTTTCAAGTTGACATGATCTTTATACTTTTGTTCCCCGTCCATTAGAAGGCCTAAGTTGCGGGCGGTTTTTACTTGTTCTAAAGCAATGTCGTTAATTTTAATATTTCCTTTTAACTTAAGAACTTTGCTCATTTGCTGTGTAGTTCCGATTATAAGAAATTGCGAATTACTTGGATTTAATACTAAGGAGTTTTTTATGGACCAAGAGTAGATATTAGCGATGTAGTATATTGCATGATTTGTGATTTATAAATTAGTACAATAATTTATTCTTTATTAATAATTTATTAGTACGGTTGCTTATGAGTACGGATGTTTCATAAAGTCATGAGTATGGATTGTAATAGGAGTACTGTGGTATCTCTGGTCCTGTAGCCCCACTCCTGGTAGTTAATATAAACCCCGACACTCTGGTGGGGCAGTTAGTTGTACAGTGGTTACCAATACGTCATTAGGTACGGAATATCGTGTACAGTGTGTTATAAAGTGAATATACTTATAAGTGATACAAGTGAGTGTGTTTCATTACTCTTAAATAACCAATCTGTGACCGTACTAAGGGTACGTTCGTAATTTTATACGGGTATTTTTACGACCGAAATTTAGTTTAAATTAATTGAAAAACAAATCTAAATAACACAAAAATAAGCTAATATGTTACAAAATGTACATAGGGAATGTTATTTTATAAGTTTAGTTTATTCAAACGTTCCGGACATAAAAATTTTCGAATTTTGATTTTGACATTTCAAAAATGGAAAATGGAAAAATATCTCATGAACGCATACCATACAAACCCCGTTCTTGATCATAAATATTTGTAAAACCTATTTTATTTCTTGTTTTTCAGCGAAAAATTGACATGTATGTTATTTCTAAGCGCCCCAAATCGTCCCGCCTGTCCTTCCAAGTGCACAACAACCAAAACAACAACAAAAAGTGAACGTCAGTGAAAACAGTGAGAAGGTCAACCGAATCCTCGCAAACTCTTCACCACAGCCTGTCCAACCAGCCAAATGTCCAAGAATTCCACATTTGGGACCACCATCCTGGTCACTACGCATCAAATTAACAGTTCGGCCCGTACGGAGATATTGGCGGTCCCGGGACCTATAGAAGGCCTATAGACCTCACATAGAAGTCTAGATGAAATGGCTCGTGATATAAATTTTAGCTGTGATCGTCTAGATAATTGTTAGGACCCTTATATACGCTGTGTTTTATAAGATATAGTAAACCAATAGTTCTTTTAAGCTGGTATATGGAATTCTTGGACTATAATAGCTATTAGGTAGGCATAACTGGTTGGATAAGGACAACAGGAACAGACAAGCGGAGCGATTCGAGCCCCCAGCCACGCTCAACCGAATGGACCTCTGGCCCAGCAGCATCCAATATTTGACAAAATGCCTGCCCATGGATATTTTTACACAATCATGAATTATACAAAAATATCCACAAGGAAAGAGTCAATTATCAAAACTGAACGCTGCCCAACAGGTCCCCTTGAAGATTTGGATTTGGAGGTTATTCTCCTGCTAAAAGATGTGTCATACACTGACACTGTAGCGTTGAAGCAGCGCTACGGAAAATGATCAGGAGTTTTGAACAGATTCAGATGTTCTTTAAGAACAAATATTCGATTTTGTATTAGTATAACCAGTCTTCATGACCAGCCAGAAGACACCAATGTGTCAGATGTATTATTACCGGTTGAATAATATAATTCCAACTGGAATTATTCAGTAGTAGTTTGTTGTTATTTTGACCTTTCAGGCCAGTATTCAATATAAAGACTGTACCAAACTTGCCCATACATTTATATGATTACCATACGGAAGTTAAGGGTATGCATTTAGCATATTAGTCCTTTAAAATGAGATCATTCCGCGAGCCCATAGTAGGTTGAGACGCTAATGCTAATCTCATTGTAAGATATAGGTGTGACTAGTGCAGATATGAAACTCATAATTACCTCCTTTGGTCATATAAACGATTATAGGAACATAACGAATGTTACAGCCATATCGAACACTATAGGTAAGTATATATCAGGTGCGTTGGATAGCAGTTGTCATATATCATTCAACGACAACAAGTAATTGGTATGATGTCTCAGGCAAGCCATGAGAGATTTTATAAAACAATAAAATAATTTAAGATGCATATTAACATCTGAAACCTGTTCTTAGACAAGAAATAAAGGATGGGAGATTTTCTTATCTACCAGCCATATTTTTAGTATGATGAAAGTACTTAACTATAAAATAGTAAGCACAAGTAGGTGATAAATATAGTAGATTTTTAATCCACTGATGAACAAAGTCACTTTCAGCCTTGTGAACATATTTTGCTTATAAAACAAAACAAAAGGTAAGTATTAGTAATTATAAATAAGCGTGTGGCTACAGAGGAGAGAAATCAAAATCGAGATACTTTGCAGGTTGTTATAATAAAACTCTTACATAGAAATTCTTATTCTAAGCCTAACCTAACATTTAGAATGCGTCCGATGTGAGGTACGCTGGGGCCGAAAGTGACTATCAAGGTAAACGTGCTGATGACGCACGTTCTCACCTCACGTTGTGCAGTCGCTGCATTTCCGTAGATCGATGCGATCGATGACCGGCGGTAAAGGGGGTGAAGCATGGGCAGGCAGGGCTATGGTACATAATATAGTTGTAAATATTATTAAAAGATACCACTGAGCAAAGCCCATGTAAGTGAAAGACACAAAGAGTATTTTCTCCTCAGTCGCTTTAGCAACAAAGTTTTAATATGATAGTGGAACCAAAAATTGTAGTTATAAGTTAGCACAATGCAAGCACAGACCTGATATATTCTAATAGAATAGAAGAGGTTAGGATAGGATCAAATTTAAGGTTTGATTACCTATACCTATATTGAAACATCAGCAATCGCTTAGGCAGATTAATAAAAAAGATTTTGAAAGGTTTAGAAATAATGGTTGTTGGTTGCAGAATTAAGAAATGATAAGGTTTGCATGAAAAAGTCAAACTGAACCGACAACAAAACAAAGACAAAGTTCAACAAGAATAAACCTAGGTACAGCCTAAGAAAAAGAAGCCTAACATTTCAAAATCTTGTCAATTTCTATAAAAGTATAAAATAGGTTGAACTAGTCTATTCTGTATAACCTAGACCTAGATATTTAGTCTAAACTATTTTCTTACCTAAAAACCTATGATTCATTAGCTACAATTGACAATTTTTAGAATAGCCAAACTTGTACTTATCTGGCGAGTCCCAGGAAACGGTATCTCTCGACAAAACTATCCAAAACAAACAGCTTCCACCCTTGCTCCATAGACTGGCAGCATCAGCACCCCACAGCGGCACAGCTGTTCCACTTCCCTCATAACAAGACACCAGCACACACACTCTTCACTGATTTCTCCCGAGGATCAATCAGATGACACGGCGCGAACAGTTGGTGACGGACGACGAACTTTCAGTCTTACAGCATACTCACTAACTTTCTCACTTTATTTCGAAACCTTCTCACTTTATCCAGTGAGTTGTCTCGGTAAAATTAAACTTGCCTCCGTCGGCCGTGCGACCGGCTTATATAGTCCTAAAATTGATCAATCTGGGAACATTTTCTCGAGAATTCTTTTTCTAGAATTCTGCGGAACCTTCGTACACACACACATACTTCTAGAATTTTCTAAATAATTCTCCTACTCGACACCAGGCGTCGCTACTTTATATAATTTTCATTCATAAATACACACACACATGCACACACACACACACACACACACACACACACACACACACACACACACACACACACACACACACACACACACACACACACACACACACACACACACACACACACACACACACACAAATCTCACTTTCATAAACAATCGACCCAAATATGATTCCTAGCGCCATCTCTTATCCAGTTACCGAACCAATCCCGTTCCCATCAAAGATTAGAGTTGAGCCATTGCAGTGCACTGGTACCATCTTTGGTACCAATTGTCTTAATTCCATACGTTCCTTAATTTACATTCATAGTATTAAGGTCAACAGATGTCGCTATATTTAAATTATAAGGGCCCGGATATCGTCTGTTATAAGGAGTTGAGACGTTTCCTGGGGATGCTGAACTTTTACCGCACGTGTTTGCCGAATCAGGCACATTTACAACAAAAGTTAAATAAATATCTACATAATACAAAGGAAAACGATAAGACAGTCATCGACTGGTCGCCAGAGGCAGAAGAAGCATTTGAAAAATGCCGCCAAAGCATTTTAAGTGCAACTACCTTGTCTCATCCTAGTCACAATACAGTTTTGGGCAAAATGTCAGATGCCTCTGCTGCTGCCTTGGGGCCGTTTTGCAACAGAAAGTGAAAAATGAGTGGAAGCCGTTAGCCTTCTTCTCGAAAGCAATGAGTGAAACACAGAAGCGATACAGCACGTATGATCGCGAACTATTAGCAATATACGCTGCTACCAAGCATTTCCGTCGCCTGATTGAGGGAAATGATGATGTCACATTTTATACGGACCATAAGCCACTTACCCATGCACTCACCAAGGCCCCTAGTGACAGTGATACTCCACGTCGTGAAAGACAACTAGGTTTCATAAGGCAATTTTGCTCTAGAATCAAATACTTGCAAGGACCAAAGAATGCAGTTGCTGATTGGCTATCGAGGATCGAGGAGATAAGCTGCCCGTCTTCTATTGAGTTTGAACAGCTTTCTATCGATCAGGAGCAGGACGATGAGCTTAAACAACTAAGAGAAAGACCCAATCTGAAGTTCGTGTCAGTCACAATAGATAACTTTCCAATCACGTGTGAAGTTTTAACACGAAACCCTCGACCTTATCTACCATTATCATATCAGCCAGTTATTTTCAAAGCGCAGCATGAAATCTGTCACGCGGGGATACGAACAACCAGAAAGCAAATAGCGTCAAAATACTTTTGGCCAGGGGTGAACAGGGACGTCGGTCAATGGGCCAAAGCTTGCACCGCTTGTCAAAAGTCTAAAGTTCAGCGGCATACCGTGACACCCATTGGTGAGTTTCCAGAATCAAGCCGATTCGAGCACGTCCACATAGATATAATTGGGCCCTTGGCGATTTCCAGGGAGCATAAATATTGCGTCACGATGATTGACTTTGTTACTAAGTGGCCGGAAGCCGTGCCAGTAAAAGATATCACAGCGGAAACAGTGGCACGGGTATTTTATGAGCACTGGATAGTGCGATTCAGCTGTCCTATCCGCATAACAAGCGACCAGGGGAAGCAATTTGAAGCTAATCTGTTCCAGTGTTTACTTAAAAAATTTGGAATTCAACGAATACGCACCACACCTTATCACCCTCAGGCGAACGGTCAGGTTGAACGGTTTCATCGAACTTTAAAAGCAGCTCTAATGGCCAGAGGAGTTAGAAGTAACTAGGCAGACGAATTACCTACCGTCCTGTTAGGCTTACGTTCAACCCCTGCGTAAAGAAAATAGTCTGAGTCCGAGCCTGTTGACCTATGGAGCACAGCTTCGCCTGCCGTCAGATTTCTTCGTGCCTACGACGCCGACTTACGATGAGGAAGAATTGGTGAAGAAGCTAGTTAATACAATCGCCTCAAAAACATTAATATATAAAAAAAACAAGTCTCGCTACTGAGCTGTTCAACCGTAAAAAGGTATGAGATCCATTTGAAACCAAGTCGGCTATCGATTTGTTCATTCCCCACTTAAGAGATCTATCTTAATTAATTACGTAATTAGTTAATAAGCATTATTTTATAGTGACCATATCAATATTTTCAATATATTTTAATGTTAACAATAAATTGAATGACTTGGCAATCGCACTGAATGTATTAATTTTAATATGTATTACACGTTAACCTTCTGTTCTAGTGCGATGGCTAAGTCATTCAATTTATTGTAAACATTAAAATACATTGAAAATATCGATATGGTATTAACAAATCTACAAAGTAAACCACTAGATTAAACTTTTGAATAATTTATTTTAAAGAAATATATTTTATACAATTATTAATTTTAATTATCATCATCATCATCATTAACAGCCTATTGTAGTCCACTGCTGGACATAGGCCTCTCCTAAAGCACGCCACTGAACCCGGTCTTCGGCTTTACTCCTCCAGTCACTGCCCGCAGCTTTGCGTATGTCGTCGCTCCACCTTGCCACAGGGCGTCCTGCGCTACGTTTGCCGATACGCGGTCTCCACTCAAGGACTAGCTTACCCCAGCGGTTATCGGTCCTTCGGCAGATATGACCAGCCCACTGCCACTTCAGCTTGCTAATACGTTGAGCTATGTCGGTCACTCTAGTTCTCTGTCGAATTACTTCGTTTCGGATACGATCCCTTAGAGAAACCCCGAGCATAGCTCTCTCCATAGCTCGCTGAGCGACTTTCAGTTGGTGGACCAGTCGTACCGTGAGTGTCCACGTTTCGGCTCCGTATGTCATGACAGGTAGGACGCACTGGTTGAAGACTTTCGTCTTAAGGCATTGCGGTATTGGCGACGAAAAGACTCGACGTAGTTTTCCGAATGCTGCCCAACCCAGCTGTATTCTTCTCTAGACTTCCTTCTCAAGGTTGTTTCTACCTAGTTGGAGCGTTTGCCCTAGGTAGACATACTGTTGAACAACTTCGAGTTGGATTCCATTTACGGCAATCGGTTCCGAATCAACTTATACTTTTTGTTCGAATTTTAATTATACTTATACAAAACCCTGAACCGACCGTCACTCGAGACCACAAAACGAAGAATGAGCTCCGGGTCCGTCCCCACCAGCCTCATTTTCAAATTCTTGGCAGGGACGTACTCGTAGCTCATTGGTTGACGTCCTTTCTGCTGATTGGTCGAAAATCCACCGGTTTGTTTGTTGCTTCCGTGGACAGATGGCGCCACTCTCCGTGCTAAGGCCGTATTTACGAGTATGTGGCGCTATTTCGAAGATTGCCAACACGGCCATTCTGCTTAGCGCATGCCCCCAGGCGCTCCTTAATTATCCTGAAAGCCACAGAAAACGAATAATGATTATTATACTAAAATAAAACAAACTAAACATTCGGCCTATCTTGTCAACTCAATTTGACCAAATATAATTAGGTAACAAATATGCCTTTAGACTTAGACGATTTTGTAACCTGATCACTTTCACAACCTTAGATTACCATCAATCGCAAAGTGTACCTTTAGTCTTAGGAAACACTACATTGGTTTAGGCGCTATACCTTTAGGCTTAGGTAAATCCTGTATCAATATCATTTTAATGGTAATCGTAGGCATGAAATGAATGCCAATACTAGTATCAATAAATATCAGAATCTTGATAATAGGTATGTAAACTTAAAGAAAGAAAGAAATGATATTAAACAAATTATTTATAATAGATAAATAAACTAATAACAAGATTGCCAACACTGGCTTGTTATTATTATTACCTTAATCCCAATTATCAATCTGAATCCAGTGCTTCATATTTTCGGCTGACGTTGTCCCTGTGTAACGTTTAGAAGTTCGCTCGCTCCCTCTCATATCTGAAATCTGGTATCTGTCGCGGCCTAAAGCCTTTGTTATCTGAAATGGTCCTTTAAAGACAGGTAACAGTTTCTTGCTCCGTCCATCATTATTTTGACTCAACGTTTTTACAACAACCAGATCGCCTTCTTGGTACACTGGAGCCTTGATGCGAGTACTGTCGAATCTCTTTTTCTGTGTCTCCGCATTAATTTTTATGTTTTGGTCAACCCACTTGCGTAATGCAGTAACATCTGTAGCATGATCCTTATCAGACTCTGGCGCTAATTTATCGCTATCTGAACGTTGTCTCAACCCGAACAAAATTTCACTAGGTACCGCCTTTATTGTCCTATGATAAGTAGTATTTATACCTTGTTGCAAATGCCTAACACAACTGTCCCAACTGTCATCTGTTAAGTTAGCCCCCATTGTCCGCATAGCATCTAGAATAGTTTTATTAAACCGCTCCACTTGTCCGTTTGAGCGCGGCATACCTGATGCAATTGTATGGAGATGGATGTTTTTGTCAGTACAATATTGTTTAAAAACCGTTGAAGTGAAAGCTGAACCTGCATCTGTCACTAATCTGCGTGGATTACCAAATATTTTTGTTAAACTATCTAGCTCTTCAATGACATAAACACTTTCTGTACTTTTGACAGGTGAAATAAAAACAAACTTAGTAAATGAATCTACCGTCACAAGTAAATATTTATTGCCATTAAGGGTCACCACAAATGGACCTACATGATCAAGGTGCAATGTGTGGAATGGTTGAGCGTACTTCGGGATAGAATATAATTCACCCTCTTTAGGACCACCCTTGTTTTTGTAATATATACAATTAAGACAGTTTTTGATGTATTTTTTTATAGTGCGCCGCATTTTTGGGAACCAATATAAGTGAGAGATGCGTTCATAGGTTTTGTCTACAGAGAAATGTCCAAGGTCGTCGTGATTGCATTTGATTATTTGCCATATACATTCCTTAGGAACCATCCAACAACGACCGTGGGCAGTTCGTCTGTAGACTTTGTTACCTAATAATTCATAATTATTAAAAACTTCTTTATTGCCGTCCATATCACCAGTTTCTAAAATGTTTTTTAACCGGTCTATATTCGAATCCTGTAACTGTGTCGACAAGAGCCAGTCAGCTTCGGTGATGGACATCACTATCTCAATTTCAGATTTTTCCCCGGACTGGGCTGGGTTTCTGCTCAACGCATCCACGTGCTGCATTCGTGTACCCTCCCGGTGGACAATGTCAAAAGTAAACTCTTGAGTGGAGAGAACCCAACGCGCGATCCGAGGAATAATCTCCTTCTTAGTTAGAGCAAACCGTACAGAGTTACAGTCCGTCACGATTCTGAATTTTGTTCCTAATAAATATAATCTAAATTTTTCTAAAGATGCTACGATTGCCAACAATTCCAGTTCGAACGAATGGTATTTCTTTTCGTCTATACTCGTTTGACGGCTGTAGTAGTGTATCGGTTTCTCACCTTCTTCCGTGACCTGCATTAAAATGCCAGCTATACCTTCCCTACTAGCATCAGTGTATAGCACACTTTCTTTAGTAGCGTCAAAAATAGTAAGCACACTATCAGAGGTCAGTGAATCTTTCAAAGTCCGAAACGCTTGTTCGTGGCTATGATCCCAAGTCCAGGCACTATCTTTTCTCGTTAGCTTCGTTAGGGGGCTGGATATTAGTGCACACCCTCTAATAAATTTACGAAAGTAACTAATTAAACCGTTGAATTGACGGAGTTGATGTATATTTTTGGGTGTAGGAAACTCTTTTACCGCTTTTACTTTCGACTCGCTGGGCATTATACAATTTGATTTAATTTTATAACCAAGGAATTCAGTTTCGGTTTTAAGAAAGTGACACTTTTTTAAATTTAGGGTAAGACCGTTCTCCCGAAATATTACCAAAATTTTCTCTAATAACTCTAAATTCTCTTCAACAGTCTCACTAATTAATAAAATATCGTCTAAATAAATAATTACTTTGCCGAATCTCAAATTACCAACAACTTTATTCATCATTTGTTGGAATGTTGAGGGCGCGTTAGCCAACCCAAAAGGAAGTCTCAAAAATTCATAGTGCCCGTCTTCGGTGATAAATGCAGTCTTTGGAATAGAATCATCTTTCATTTTAATCTGATAATAGCCACTCTTCAGGTCCAGACTTGTGAAAAATTTACAACCTTGTAACCGATCTATAAGTTCCTCAATGCGCGGCATGGGATACTTGTCTTTTATAGTGATTTTATTTAGGGCCCGGTAGTCTATACACAGTCGTTTTTCGCCATTCTTTTTACTAACAAGCAACGCGGGACTGGCGTAAGACGAATTACTTTCACGTATGATTCCATGCTCGAGAAGCTCACTAACCATCTCCCGAATAATCTTTCTATCCGCAACTGACGCTCTATATGATCTAAATTGAACAGGTTTTGAATCATTCAAATTTATTTCCATTTCATGATTGTTTACTTTTCCTAATTCTTTAATTGAACTTGCAAAACACTCTTTATACTTGTTAAACAAAGTTAGCAACTCTTTCTGGTGAGAATCGGTGTCAATTTTAATCTCCTCCGTTAGGACTTCACAAAATTTTACATATTCGGTAGCATTCTCGAAGTTAAGTGTCTCTCCTATACGGTAATACATTATTTCTGGTCTTTCCGTGACGTTCCGGCCTACGAGAATCTCAGATCCTGACAGTTCCTTCAGCACATAAAACTCTGCATTTTGTACGAGCACAGAATCTATTTTTATACTTAGGTTGACTTTCGTAGTAACTATCTCAAAACTGCCCTTTGAAAACCCTTGCAATGTTACAGGTGACGAAAGCGAACTAGTTTTAAGGTTATATTTATTGATCAAGGATGATGAGATTATTGAACAGCTACTGCCCAAGTCAATAAACGCCTCATGCTCAAAGTCGTCAACTTTTACTTTTTTATAAAATTTATCTTTTGTATTAGTCGAACAAATAAATTTAGTTTCCTGCACTGGAGGGGTCTTTTGTACTGATTTCTTTTTAATAAAGCAATTAGCTTCAATATGACCTCGTTTTCCGCAAAATTCGAATTTTATTACGCAATTAATCCTTTTATGATTACCCCCACAGTTGAAACATTGAAGAGGTTTACGATTTTGTATAGGTGTGGAGTTTTGTGTTCCTGACGTAGACGGTACAACAGTTTGCGACGAAAGAACTGTCGAAGTTTGCGGATGAGGTAGCCCCTGACTTTGAAAAATTGGTTTTGTATCTTTAATGCTATCGCGATTGGTGACGTTCAAGCTACCCGCCTGTTTCGTGGTTGGTTTCGGTTTATATATGCGACTATGCAAGAAGCCTGCTAAACTATCGCAAGACTGAAAGTTACTAGCCTCCACAGATGCGGTAATATTACTATCGGCAATGTTACCTAATATATTTGACTGTCCCGATGGCGTAGCGGATAGTATGCCTGCCTTCTACGCCGAGGGTCGTGGGTTCGATCCCCACCGGACACAAATATTTGTTAAGTCAATTTTCAAGTATTTGTGTTTAGTCTGGGTGTTTTCTATGTATAATATGTATTCATTTACAAAAAAAAAAAGTATATATGTATTAGTATCAGCTATCTAGTTTCCATAGTACAAGCATTGCTTAGTTTGGGGCTAGATGGCGCTGTGTGAATAGTCCAGAATATTTATTATTTATTATTATTATTATATGATATCGGATTGCGAAAAATTCAGGCGTAAGTTATCAATTTTTGCTTTTTGTTGGAAAAAGAATTCGTACAGAGATTGATTTTCAACCGGTTTTTTATCCACAATTTCTTTAAGTAGGTCAAACATATTTCTTTTTACTTGAAATGTAGTTAAGATTCTTTTTGTCCAGTCTTTCCAGGACCACGTGGTCCAAGAAGCATCTGTTAACAACATGGAATCGTACCACATCTTAGCTGAGCCTTTTAACTTATTCAGAGCCTGGTAACGAACCATACTATCAGACCATGCAAACGTTGACGCATAAGATTCGATAATTTTAACCCATGAAAGAACACTGCCTGTAAGTGGGTCAAATTCAGGAATCATGTTGTGTAAGTTAATGACACTTGTACTCAGTTTTTCCTTTGGATTTGCACGATTTGCGCGTTACTTTGGACCTTTTTCGAGGCACACTACTTGAAATTGAGCTGCTGGACGAGCTGGTGGAGCTCGAGCTTGAGCTGGTATCCGATAAAGTTCGAGCTCGCTTCCTTTGCTTCGAACGGGACTTTAGTTCTGGCCTTGGTGGAGTATCCGATCGTCGCTTCCTTGCTTCCTTCGACTTCCTTCGCGGTAGCGGTAGCGGCGATCTAGATCTGATCAACCCTCTAGAACGGGAACGACTTCGCCGCCGTTTCGACCGAGAATTCCTTTCCTTCATGTTTGTAGGCGTCGTATCGTCGTATCACTTCTGATATTAACAAATCTACAAAGTAAACCACTAGATTAAACTTTTGAATAATTTATTTTAAAGAAATATATTTTATACAATTATTAATTTTAATTATACTTATACAAAACCCTGAACCGACCGTCACTCGAGACCACAAAACGAAGTATGAGCTCCGGGTCCGTCCCCACCAGCCTCATTTTCAAATTCTTGGCAGGGACGTACTCGTAGCTCATTGGTTGACGTCCTTTCTGCTGATTGGTCGAAAATCCACCGGTTTGTTTGTTGCTTCCGTGGACTGATGGCGCCACTCTCCGTGCTAAGGCCGTATTTACGAGTATGTGGCGCTATTTTGAAGATTGCCAACAATGGTCACTATAAAATAATGCTTATTAACTAATTACGTAATTAATTAAGATAGATCTCTTAAGTGGGGAATGAACAAATCGATAGCCGACTTGGTTTCAAATGGATCTCATACCTTTTTACGGTTGAACAGCTCAGTAGCGAGACTTGTTTTTTTTTTATATATTAATGTTTTTGAGGGGATCTCATTTCTTTTTGTAGGTAGTCTTCCTTTTTTTCTTTTGCGGCTCTATTTCTTGAGCCTCAGCCACGGTTTTTCTCATAGCCCAGCAAATCCCCGTCGCTCGCTGCACCAACGTGACGTTGGTGAGGCGAGTGAGGGGGGTGGTCAGGGGCGCGGGTGGAAGGTTGACGACGGTGCGGGGGGAGGTTTGATGAGTCACCCCCCGTCGCTCGCTGCACCAACGTGACGTTGGTGAGGCGTGCGAGGGGGGTGCACAGGGGCGCGGGGGGAAGGTTTGATGAATCACCCCCCGCCCCGTCGCTCGCTGCACCAACGTGACGTTGGTGAAGCGAGCGGGGGGGGGGGGTGTGTACATACAAAGGGCGGGGAGGGGGGAAAGCTATAAGGCAAGCGGAGGGAGCGGGGGGCTTGCCGAATGAAGGCAAGTCCTAAGATTTGCCTACATCTAGTTTCCCTTTCCCACCGCGCTGGCGCTGATCGTTCAATTTGTTGACCTCTCCTCCTACGAGGAGGTGCCAACCGAGTAACGGTCACCGCCGGTTCGCGAGAGAGCTTGAGTGAAAGCAAATTTTTAGAAAATTCGCGTTCACCCAATTTACCACTACTATTTCTACAACTCTGGTGAACTATAGTCTAATCTAACAGGTTAGACGATTTTTCACTGAGTTCTTTACCATTAGCACTTACCAGTGAGAGCTGACATTAATTTCCTTCGACACCTTAAATTTTTCCCAAAAACAAAACGATAGCGTGTTTTAAAAACTAACAGCGACAACTGTGATTATTTTGCTGGACCAAAACAAAGTATTTTAGGAGCGACAGCAAAATATAACTTGGTAAACAGTACATTTCTATGGAATTACAAAGTTATTTATGCTGTCGGTTTATCTAGAAAACTGCATTGAAATTGCTAGATTTTTAAGTTTTTCCTTGATTTATACACTAAAGCCAAATTATATTCTAAATTACAAGTCTCTATGTCTGCTAGAAGTGCCTTAGAATTTTGATGAGCGGTCAGTGAGTGAGTGAGTCAGTCAGTGACAAAATTAAGAACTTTGACTAGCTATAATTCCTAAACCACTGGTTTAAAGTGAACGAAATTTGAAATATACCATATCTACAGGGCTTTTGATTGATTCCTGAAGTTTCAAGTCTTTTGTTTTATCCACAAGAAAGTTATAAGGTGTTGAAAATGGCCTGAACCGCTTCGAGAAAAGGATGGTACGGCTGTGCCGCTTTCTAGCTCGACTTGGCGGGGGCACTGCCGTGCCCCCAGATGAGATCATTAGCGCCCGTTCCAAAGCGCAATAAAGAAGACAATATATTCATTCATAAATATTTGGCAACCAGTTAGCATGTGTTCGTGCGTAATGATATGGTACGTCCCTCGCTAACACCTCCGTACGAAGGCCCGTTTAAGGTTCTACAGAGATCAGCGAAATTTTATAAGATTCAGATGCCGAATCGATCGACAGTCATCTCTCTAGATAGACTCAAACCTGCTTATATGTTGAGTATGAGGAATCGTGCGAATCAAGTGAAGTACGGAGATCTAACTACATAACAAGCTCAGGTCGCATATCAAGACCGACGGTACGGTTCAACTTAATTTTTTTTTTTTTTGTTTATATTTGCAAATACCTCCATGTCTAAAGTCTGCTCGATTACTCACATACAAATTGAGCTTCGTGAATTTGTCACAAAGGTCCTGTCACACCCTCAGCGAGTTCAGTTATCTTCTACTACTTTTTTACTTCTACTTCAACATGGGCAAGCAAATTATTGAGGAATACAGGCAGCTGGTCGCCAAGCAGAGGCAGGCGGTCAGAGAAAGGGAGGCGGACGTTCGGCAGTGGTGAAACTTGAACAATCGAGTCCGTGCCTTTGCGTCGAGAATCGACAAAACGAATAATTGGGTCGATCGACAGATTCGCTCGATGCAAGGCACGGGCTACCAATTAACAACTGAGATTGAGGAGCATCTCCCATTTCCAATTGTTTCGCCGCTGTCGTCCAGGTTACCGTCACCGCAGCGCCTCGCGGCCCATCCGCCCCCATCTATCGACCAAGTGGACGCCCGTATTAGTCAGCTAAAGCTTGAAATAGCTCATCTGCGGCAGGCAGCTGCAGCCACAGCATCAACGTCATCGGCAACAACGGCGTCGACAGGTGCACAACCAAACCTGTGCTACTTCCACCGGAAGTTTGGTGCACAGGCAAAGAAGTGCAGGGAGCCATGCACATTCATCAGCACCACTAAGTAAGCCCACTGAAGGGAATGGGAAACGGGCAGTTCGGGCACCCTCACCACGTATTAAGCAAGGCGTACAAATACAATACACTCATGCACATAAATCAGGAATGAGGGTGGTTATGTAAAATACATGCTAACAACACAACTACTTTTTCGAACAAGCAAAGCACCATATGCAAGACCAACATGCAAGAATGTTATAAACGTGCAAAAAATACGACTGCTTAGACATGCACTAGTCGTATGAAAGATTAAACAACAGGGGTGGAAAAATAAAACAATGAAGTCGATCTATTGAAACTTATTGAGCGGGCATGTTTTTATTTTACAATGCCGCGGTTCGGAAAGTATCAGGACATCCAGCGGCTACAGATCCAGAAGCATCGTAATTCGTAACACAGCAGGCGGTCACGTCAGGTTCGACTAGCAACGCAGCGCGATGAAGGCATGGCGCGGCGATGACGCGGCGTGAGTGAGGGAGCGTCCGTCTCGGGTCCTGGCGTCCTGCGAAATGGGCGAGCCGCGTCTGTCTTCTTCTCGTCGGCTGCGCAGCAGCCGGCGGGGAGACGCCTTCGAGGCAATGGCCTCATGGGCGTGGGATCAAAACGCCGCCTGCTAAAACAGGCGGGGCGATGGGGGGCACTTGGGCAAGTGCGGTGGTCGTCCGGGTGCCAGGAGGACTTCACGCCGCGGCGAGGTCGTACCAGCCAGGTGATTCCCCATTGGGGGAGGCCCAGCTAGTGCCCGTCAGCCAGCGGCGGCTCGTCCCCTGGTGGTCATGTCCTGGGGTGGCTGCCTCGTCCTTCTCACGTGGGGGTCCCAAGGCAGCAGTCATATCCGGTAAGCGGCGGATGCCGGGCTTTCCTGGGCTCATCGTGCGTGCCCACGATCCTGACTACTCGACATGGAGTAGTGGATGTGGACAGGCGACGGCCACGTCAGGCTGTGCTTGACAGCACCACCCTGAGCAGACTATCTGAGAGCCTTAGCCTCCAGGCCGCCCATGGCCGTCGTGACATCGCCGAAGGACGACATCAGGCGCTGGAGGCTGGAGCTTATGATGGGGGCCGCGTCTTCGCCTTCACGGAGCGCGGCCAGAACATCTGTGAGGGTCCTGATCGCCAGGATCAGGACCTGTCTGTCCTCTTGTAGGACGGCTGCTCTTACTGTCTTTTGTCTTGGGGCCGGTTGGGGCTTCGGCTTCTCCCCCTGAGGTTCACCCAAAGGGGTGCCGACCACTCCCAACGGACCCGTGGGTGGCACATGACGTGGGTGGCCCGGCTCTTCCACGTCCTGGGGGGGCGGGGGCGATGCTCGCCTCCTCCGCCTCCTTGGCTGCCGCTTCTTCGTCGATCCTGCTGGGGCGTTGGCGGCCGCCATGAGAGATCCTGCCGCGTTGGTCTCTCCCTGCGGTGCCGCTTCCGTCCTCTTCAGGTCGACGGGCTTCGTAAGAGGCGCTGTACCCGCTCTCTTGTTCCGTACTTCACGGCGCAGTACGGGGCAGTCAAGGTGGTTGGCGGGGTGTGCCCCGCCACAGTTGGCGCAGGTGGCCGGCTGCTCACGGGGGCGTCGGCAGTCCCGGGCGGCGTGCTCGCCGCCGCAGACGACACACACCAACTTGCGGTGGCAGTGTCGGCTGCTGTGCCGGAACTGCTGGCAGCGGTGGCACTGTGGCGGTCCCTGCTTGCCTCGCCATCCCTCGATCTTCACGCCGGGCATGTTCATCAGCTCTGTGATGTCGTAGATGCCCGGGGCGAGGTTTGGCGTGCGGGTCAGCTGGGCGAAGAAGATGCACCCTGGGCGTCCTCCGCGGGCCTTGATGGGGCGCACGTAGTCCACCTCGTAGCCCAGGGTGGTCAGCTCCTTCTTTATCTCCTCCGGTTCAGTGTTTACGGGGAGGCCTCTTATAGCGACCTTCAGTGGTCGCTGCTTCGGGGGTGCGTAGGCGAACCAGGAGATTCCGGTGCCGGTGCCCTCCAGCGCGGTTAGGTAGCGCTGGTACACACGGAATTCCTGTTCGCTCTTCGCCAGGAATCGGAACCCTGTGGACCCGTAGGGTCGCACATTTGGCGCATGGCCGAGCTCCTCCTTGAGCTTGCCGAAGTGGCGGCCCCATTCTGGTAGCACATCAACCACTATCGGCGGCGGCTTCTTCGAGCACCCCGTCAGCTTCATGCCGGGTGTGGGTGCTGGTGTCTTCTTGCCCGCGTCCTGGGTAGGCGTGGGCGGCGGTCTGGTAGCGCGTGGCGTTGGCGACGGTGGCGTCGTCAGCACAGACGCGTAAGTGGCCGCGCTTGTCGACGGAGCGGGCGCGCTCGACGTCGTCGGCGACGGGCTGTCCAGCAGAGGCATGGACAGCGGCGGCGTGACCCTCGTAGCCGGAACCGTGCGGGTCCTCGGCGGGGTCGGTGAGGTGGAGGGGGGGGCGCGCTTTGCGGCGCGCTGTGGCTTCGGCACGTTTGCCTGCACGGCGGAAGCACTCTCCCTGAGGGCTCTCAGGGCTGCTTGCCGTGCTGGCTCCTTCTTGCTGGTCTTCAACTCACGCGGAGGAGACGCAAGCAAAGAAGGCAGCGGTGGCAACGGTGGGGCGTCGGCGAACGAAGCCACGATGGCTGCCGCTCGCGGCGAGGTAGCGGGGCGCGCGGGTGCCTGGGACGGTCCCGGCGTACGCGGCGTCAACGGGGGCGCGGGCGTCGTCAGCGGTGCCGGCGGCGCCAGCGGAGGCGCGGGCGTCATCAACGGCGCCATGGCGTCGATGACGCGTTGCATAGCGACACCCGGGTTCGAACGAACGAACACCCGGGTGCGCCGTGCAGGTGGGCGGCCAGAAGGCGGCGGCATCTTCAATCTTCAATCACCAATCAATAATGTGGAGTCTTCAGTACTAAGCCTGGTCCGCGCGAGGCGTAGCCCGCCCACGGGACGCAAGACCCTGGAGTACCCCCCCCGGTGAGACCCGCTGGTGGGAGGCCGGGGTTACGGGGTGCTCAACAGAGCCCTACGCGACGACCGTGGGTAGGCAGAGTTACTGGGCAGTCGTCAAAACCTCCGAGCGCGCATGCGACTAGGCGGCGAATCCACGGCACGGGCTACCAATTAACAACTGAGATTGAGGAGCATCTCCCATTTCCAATTGTTTCGCCGCTGTCGTCCAGGTTACCGTCACCGCAGCGCCTCGCG
Source organism: Keiferia lycopersicella (assembly GCA_029255805.1). NCBI lineage: Eukaryota > Metazoa > Arthropoda > Insecta > Lepidoptera > Gelechiidae > Keiferia > Keiferia lycopersicella. Next base: position 5,683,645 of record JARACZ010000028.1, read on the forward strand.
GCCCATCCGCCCCCATCTATCGACCAAGTGGACGCCCGTATTAGTCAGCTAAAGCTTGAAATAGCTCATCTGCGGCAGGCAGCTGCAGCCACAGCATCAACGTCATCGGCAACAACGGCGTCGACAGGTGCACAACCAAACCTGTGCTACTTCCACCGGAAGTTTGGTGCACAGGCAAAGAAGTGCAGGGAGCCATGCACATTCATCAGCACCACTAAGTAAGCCCACTGAAGGGAATGGGAAACGGGCAGTTCGGGCACCCTCACCACGTATTAAGCAAGGCGTACAAATACAATACACTCATGCACATAAATCAGGAATGAGGGTGGTTATGAAAAATACATGCTAACAACACAACTACTTTTTCGAACAAGCAAAGCACCATATGCAAGACCAACATGCAAGAATGTTATAAACGTGCAAAAAATACGACTGCTTAGACATGCACTAGTCGTATGAAAGATTAAACAACAGGGGTGGAAAAATAAAACAATGAAGTCGATCTATTGAAACTTATTGAGCGGGCATGTTTTTATTTTACAATGCCGCGGTTCGGAAAGTATCAGGACATCCAGCGGCTACAGATCCAGAAGCATCGTAATTCGTAACACAGCAGGCGGTCACGTCAGGTTCGACTAGCAACGCAGCGCGATGAAGGCATGGCGCGGCGATGACGCGGCGTGAGTGAGGGAGCGTCCGTCTCGGGTCCTGGCGTCCTGCGAAATGGGCGAGCCGCGCATCTCAACTGGTTTTTATGCGCGCGCGACATCGGCAGGCGGCGCGCACGGCGCCGGCGGACAGCGACTGCTAGGGATAGCCGCACTGCAGCTTTGAGTCAAGACATCCGCACCTACGCTACGGCACGACGTAGGGCTGCGTGCGTCTACATTTCGCCATATTTTGTAAAACCAAATTAAGCAAAAGTACTTAATTTTATATAGCTTATCTTTCATCACATTAATTATTTTTTCTTGGAGCATTTCATTTCAGGGGGAGTACTGTGGGTGTCCCCACAACTTTGATATTCCGTCTACCCACCAGGGTAGTGATAATTTATCCTGTGGGTAACTTTGTAAATATGAATAATTATGTACCCTCGCCTTGCTAATTATTACGGTCAGTTTTGTATAAATACTGGTGAGAACTTTAATAAATTGGCGAGGATTCGCCGCCTAGTCGCATGCGCGCTCGGAGGTTTTGACGACTGCCCAGTGACTCTGCCTACCCACGGTCGTCGCGTAGGGTCACGGGTCGTCTCTGTTGAGCACCCCGTAACCCCGGCCTCCCACCAGCGGGTCTCACCGGGGGGGGTACTCCAGGGTCTTGCGTCCCGTGGGCGGGCTACGCCTCGCGCGGACCAGGCTTAGCTCTGAAGACTCCATAGTATAGAAGAAGATGCCGCCGCCTTCTGGCCGCCCACCTACACGGCGCACCCGGGTGTTCGTTCGTTCGAACCCGGGTGTCGCTATGCAACGCGTCATCGACGCCATGGCGCCGTTGATGACGCCTGCGCCTCCGCTGGCGCCGCCGGCGCCGCTGACGACGCCCGCGCCCCCGTTGACGCCGCGTACGCCGGGACCGTCCCAGGCACCCGCGCGCCCCGCTACCTCGCCGCGAGCGGCAGCCATCGTGGCTTCGTTCGCCGGCGCCCCACCGTTGCCACCGCTGCCTTCTTTGCTTGCGTCTCCTCCGCGTGAGTTGAAGACCAGCAAGAAGGAGCCAGCACGGCAAGCAGCCCTGAGAGCCCTCAGGGAGAGTGCTTCCGCCGTGCAGGCAAACGTGCCGAAGCCGCAGCGCGCCGCAAAGCGCGCCCCCCCCTCCACCTCACCGACCCCGCCGAGGACCCGCACGGTTCCGGCTACGAGGGTCACGCCGCCGCTGTCCATGCCTCTGCTGGACAGCCCGTCGCCGACGACGTCGAGCGCGCCCGCTCCGTCGACAAGTGCGGCCACTTACGCGTCTGTGCTGACGACGCCACCGTCGCCAACGCCACGCGCTACCAGACCGCCGCCCACGCCTACCCAGGACGCGGGCAAGAAGACACCAGCACCCACATCCGGCATGAAGCTGACGGGGTGCTCGAAGAAGCCGCCGCCGATAGTGGTTGATGTGCTACCAGAATGGGGCCGCCACTTCGGCAAGCTCAAGGAGGAGCTCGGCCATGCGCCAAATGTGCGACCCTACGGGTCCACAGGGTTCCGATTCCTGGCGAAGAGCGAACAGGAATTCCGTGTGTACCAGCGCTACCTAACCGCGCTGGAGGGCACCGGCACCGGAATCTCTTGGTTCGCCTACGCACCCCCGAAGCAGCGACCACTGAAGATCGCTATAAGAGGCCTCCCCGTGAACACCGATCCGGAGGAGATAAAGAAGGAGCTGACCACCCTGGGCTACGAGGTGGACTACGTGCGCCCCATCAAGGCCCGCGGAGGACGCCCAGGGTGCATCTTCTTCGCCCAGCTGACCCGCACGCCAAACCTCGCCCCGGGCATCTACGACATCACAGAGCTGATGAACATGCCCGGCGTGAAGATCGAGGGATGGCGAGGCAAGCAGGGACCGCCACAGTGCCACCGCTGCCAGCAGTTCCGGCACAGCAGCAGACACTGCCATCGCAAGTTGGTATGTGTCATCTGCGGCGGCGAGCACGCCGCCCGGGACTACCGGCGCCCCCGTGAGCAGCCGGCCACCTGCGCCAACTGTGGCGGGGCACACCCCGCCAATCACACTGACTGCCCCGTACTGCGCCGTGAGGTACGGAACAAGAGAGCGGGTACAGCGCCTCTTACGAAGCCCGTCGACCTGAAGAGGACGGAAGCGGCACCGCAGGGAGAGACCAACGCGGCAGGATCTCTCATGGCGGCCGCCAACGCCCCAGCAGGATCGACGAAGAAGCGGCAGCCGAGGAGGCGGAGGAGGCGAGCATCGCCCCCGCCCCCCCAGGACGTGGAAGAGCCGGGCCACCCACGTCATGTGCCACCCACGGGTCCGTTGGGAGCGGTCGGCACCCCTTTGGGTGAACCTCAGGGGGAGAAGCCGAAGCCCCAACCGGCCCCAAGACAAAAGATAGCAAGAGCAGCCGTCCTACAAGAGGACAGACAGGTCCTGATCCTGGCGATCAGGACCCTCACAGATGTTCTGGCCGCGCTCCGTGAAGGCGAAGACGCGGCCCCCATCATAAGCTCTAGCCTCCAGCGCCTGATGTCGTCCTTCGGCGATGTCACGACCGCCATGGGCGGCCTGGAGGCTAAGGCTCTCAGATAGTCTGCTCAGGGTGGTGCTGTCAAGCACAGCCTGACGTGGCCGTCGCCTGTCCACATCCACTACTCCATGTCGAGTAGTCAGGATCGTGGGCACGCACGATGAGCCCAGGAAAGCCCGGCATCCGCCGCTTACCGGATATGACTGCTGCCTCGGGACCCCCACGTGAGAAGGACGAGGCAGCCACCCCAGGACATGACCACCAGGGGACGAGCCGCCGCTGGCTGACGGGCACTAGCTGGGCCTCCCCCAATGGGGAATCACCCGGTGGTACGACCTCGCCGCGGCGTGAAGTCCTCCTGGCACCCGGACGACCACCGCACTTGCCCAAGTGCCCCCCATCGCCCCGCCTGTATTAGCAGGCGGCGTTTCGAACCCACGCCCATGAGGCCGTCGCCTCGAAGGCGTCTCCCCGCCGGCTGCTGCGCAGCCGTCGAGAAGAAGACGAGAGAGAGATAAATTGGCATTCGACTGCCCAAGCCCGAACCTACTCCACCTCTCATTTACCTCTCACCTCTCGTGGCCTGCAACTAGCACTGCCACTTCCTCAATCACACTCGTGGTACGCAAGTCAGTCCTCTTCTCGACGGCTGCGAAGCAGCCGGCGGGGAGACGCCTTCGAGGCTATGGCCTCATGGGCGTGGGCTCAAGTCGCCGCCTGCTAAAACAGGCGGGGCGATGGGGGGCACTCCGAAGAGTGCGGCGGATGTCCGGGTGCCAGGAGGACTTCACGCCGCGGCGAGGTCGTACCAGCCGGGTGATTCCCCGTTGGGGGAGGCCCAGCTAGTGCCCATCAGCCAGCGGCGGCTCGTCCCCTGGTGGTCGTGTCCTGGTGTGGCTGCCTCGTCCTTCTCGCGTGGGGGTCCCGAGGCAGCAGTCAAATCCGGTAAGCGGCAGGTGCCGGGCTTTCCTGGGCTCATCGTGCGTGCCCACGATCCTGACTACTCGACATGGAGTAGTGGATGTGGACAGGCGACGGCCACGTCAGGCTGTGCTTGACAGCACCACCCTGAGCAGACTATCTGAGAGCCTTAGCTTCCAGGCCGCCCATGGCGGTCGTGACATCGCCGAAGGACGACATCAGGCGCTGGAGGCTAGAACTTATGATGGGGGCCGCGTCTTCGCCTTCACGGAGCGCGGCCAAAACATCAGTGAGGGTCCTGATAGCTAGTATCAGGACCTGTCTGTCCTCTTCAAGGACGGCTGCTCTTTTTATCTGTGGTCTTGGGGCCGGTTGGGGCTTCGGCTTCTCCCCCTGAGGTTCACCCAAAGGGGTGCCGACCGCTCCCAACGGACCCGTGGGTGGCACATGACGTGGTTGGCCCGGCTCTTCCACGTCCTGAGGGGGCGGGGGCAATGCTCGCCTCCTCCGCTTCCTCGGCTGCCGCTTCTTCGTCGATCCTGCTGGGGCGTTGGCGGCCGCCATGAGAGATCCAGCCGCGTTGGTCTCTCCCTGCGGTGCCGCTTCCGTCCTCTTCAGGTCGACGGGCTTCGTAAGAGGCGCTGTACCCGCTCTCTTGTTCCGTACTTCACGGCGCAGTACGGGGCAGTCAAGGTGGTTGGCGGGGTGTGCCCCGCCACAGTTGGCGCAGGTGGCCGGCTGCTCACGGGGGCGTCGGCAGTCCCGGGCGGCGTGCTCGCCGCCGCAGACGACACACACCAACTTGCGGTGGCAGTGTCGGCTGCTGTGCCGGAACTGCTGGCAGCGGTGGCACTGTGGCGGTCCTTGTTTGCCACGCCATCCCTCGATCTTCACGCCGGGCATGTTTAACAACTCGGCGATGTTGTAGATGTCCGGGGTGAGGTTTGGCGTGCGGGTAATCTGGGCGAAGAAGATGCATCCTGGGCGTCCTCCGCGCGCCTTGATGGGGCGCACGTAGTCCACCTCGTAGCCCAGGGTGGTCAGCTCCTTCTTGATATCTTCCGGGTCCGTGTTAACCGGAAGGCCTCTTATGGCGACCTTGAGCGGTCGCTCTTTCCGGGGTGCATAAGCGAACCAGGTAATCCCGGTTCCGGAGCCCTCCAGCGCGGTAAGGTAGCGCTGGTAAACACGGAATTCCTGTTCGCTTTTTGCCAGGAATCTAAACCCTGTGGACCCGTAGGGTCGCACGTTTGGCGCGTGGCCGAGCTGTTCCTTCAGCTTGCCGAAGTGGCGGCCCCATTCAGGAAGCTGATCGACCACTATCGGCGGCGGCCTCTTTGTGCACCCCGTCAACTTCATGGTAGTCGTGGCATTCGTGGGTGCAGGCGGCAGTGTTTTCTTGCCCGCGTCCTGGGCGGGCGTGGGCGGTGTCGGGCGAATGGTACGCGGCTTCGGTGACGGAGGCGTCGTCAACACGGTCGCGTACGTGGGTGACGGAGCGGCGGCGCTCGACGTCGGCGGCGTCGGGCTGTCCAGCAAGGGCATGGACAGCGGCGGCGTGACCCTCGTAGCCGGAACCGTGCGGGTCCTCGGCGGGGTCGGTGAGGTGGAGGGGGGGGCGCGCTTTTCAGCGCGCTGCGGCTTCTGCACTATTGCCTGCACGGCGGAAGCACTCTCCCTGAGCGCTCTCAGGGCTGCTTGCCGTGCTGGCTCCTTCTTGCTGGTCTTCAACTCCCGCGGAGGAGACGCAAGCAAAGAAGGCAGCGGTGGTAGCGGCGGGGCGCCAGCGAACGAAGCCACGATGGCTGCCGCTCGCGGCGAGGTAGCGGGGCGCGCGGGTGCCACGGATGGACCCGGCGTGGGCGGCGCAAACGGGGGCGCGGGCGTCGACATGGGCGTCATAACGTTCAAGACGCGTTGTACGGCGGCACCCGGGTTCGTACGGACGAACACTCGGGTGCGCCGGGGAGGTGGGCGGCCAGTAGGCGGCGGCATCTTCTTCAATTTGGTGTCAATTTGGAGTCTCCAGTGTGAGCCTGGTCCGCGCGAGGCGTAGCCCGCCCACGGGACGCAAGACCCTGGAGTACCCCCCCCGGTGAGACCCGCTGGTGGGAGGCCGGGGTTACGGGGTGCTCAACAGAGCCCTACGCGACGACCGTGGGTAGGCAGAATCAAAGGGCAATCGTCAGAAACCTCCGAGCGCGCAAGCGACTAGGCGGCGAATCCTCGTGGTTCGCAACTATCGATTCCACTTTCCTCATACACACCGTGGTGCGCAACTAGCGTCTCCATCTCCTCAACCCTCATAACGTAGTACACAACTAGTGTTCCACTTGTAGCGACCTCTGGTGGCTACAACATGAAGCTCACTCAAGTGGTTCACAAGCATACAAGACGCAACAGGAGTTCTCAACATATCGGATAGATGGCGCCACGTGACAGAACAATGAGCCTGAAACGCGGTATTGAAGTTGTCACCGCGCAACGCATATATACAATTTCCAATCCAATCCAGGTGGACCCGTCGGTCCCCTGGCCATAACACCCGGCCAAGCGGGTAGCTACCCTTTTCCCGACACCACCTGGATTCCTCCTGTCACCCGCCATATTGGTGACCCCTACAATGGACTTCGCAGCCTTCAACCACGCACCAACCACTACAGCACGGAGCTATCTTCTACGTCATCAGCAACTGGGTCAATATTTGAAAACGGTTCTTCAGGTCCCTTTCCTGGCAATTTTGAAATTTTCTTTTTATGGTTATTTTATCATTGCATAATAAGAAAGGCCTTTTGAAAAGGTTATTTACGAAAAAACACTTAAATCGAACCACAGGTTTCGTCAAAATTCAATTTTGAAATTAGAGGTGCCAGTCAACGGGACATTTTGCGCCAGTCAAGGGACAAAGTAATTATTTTAACAAAATATGTGAATAAAAGCTGTTCATCTTTTAACTTTTTGTTAGAAAGCTAATACAAAAGAAATAAGCGGAAAAAAAAATCTTGTTTCTTTTGCTTGTAACTAAGTAGAATAAAAGTAAAAGTTGCCGCAGCCTACCAGACTGACGCCCTGAAGCCTCAGTCTGGTTAAGACACGACGCACCTAGTCACAGACAATTTGCTCGTGCTTGAAACACGACACAGCCAGCCGGGCATACAAAATGAAACAGCCACAGTGTTCGACAATCACAGTTGACAAGCGGGCGTATGGGATCTGTCGACCTACGGAAGAAGGTTATTCGTAAACAGCCGAAACGTAGCGGCCCAATACTCCACCAAAACAATAGTAACGTAAGTCGTTTAAACTTAGGCCATAATGAAACAGCTAGCATGATACAAGAAGAAACCACCGAAAACATTATGACCTGAGAATTAACTGTGTTGAGCCACTTAAGACATTTTGCGAATAGTACATTCTACTACTGAACAGACGAAGATAACCTTAAAGATGACGCAATCAGCCTGAGACTTGCATGACTCAGATAGCCTTAGACACCACTAGGCAAGCACCTGACGCACGAGCTGTATACATGAGATACGACGCAATCAGCTTAAGAGACATTGCAATCAGACTGAGACATAACGTAACTAACCTGAGACACGACGCAGTCACCTTAGAGACGACGTAATCAGCCTGAGACACGATGTACTCAGCTAAAAAGACTCCGACATACAATGCAATCAGCTTAAGAGACGTCGCAACCAACCTGAGACATGACACAGCCATGTTGAGATACAATGCAGACAGCTTTAGAGACGTCGCCATCAATCTGAGAAATAACGCAGTAATCCTGAGATACAACGCAGTCAGCTTAAGAGACGTGGAAATCAGCCTGACATAACGCAGCCACCTTTAGATACAACGCACTCAGCTAAAGAGACGTTGCAACCGACCTAAAACATAACGTAGCCATCCTGATATACAATAGAGTCAGCTAAAGAAATGTCGCAATCAACCTCAGACATAACGCAGCTAACCTGAGATACAACGCAGTAGGTTAAGAGACGTCGCAGTCAGCTTTAGAGATGTCGAAGTCACCATTAGTGAGACATATCGCAGCCGCCCTGAGATATAACGCAGTCTGCTTAAGAGACGTCAAAATCAGCCTGACATAGCGCAGCCACCCTGAGATACAACGCAGTTGCTTAAGCAACTTTGCATAATGACCCTGAGTGAGATAAAACGCAGCCAACCTGAGATGCAACACAGTAAGCTGAAGAGACGTCGCAATCATTCTGAGACATGACGCAGCCACCCTGAGATACAACGCAGTCAGCTTAAGAGACGTCGCAATGAGCCTGAGTGAGACATGACGCAGCCACACTTAGATACATCGCAGTCAGCTTAAGAGACATCACAATGCGCCTGAGTGAGACATGACGCAGCCATCCTTAGATACATCGCAGTCAGCTTAAGAGACGTCGCAGTTAGTTCAAAAGACGTCGAAATCAGTCTAAACGAGACATAACGCAGCCGCCCTGATATACAACTTAGTAGCTTAAGAGACGTCGCAATCAGTCTGAGACATTACGCAAGCACCCTGAGATACTCTGCAGGCAGCTTAAGATCGTCGCAATTAACCTGAAACCTAACGCAGAGATCCTGAGATACAACGCAGTCAGCTTAAAATACGTCGCAATGTGCCTGAGTGAGACGTATCGCAGCCAACCTGAGATATAACGCACTCAGCTTAAGAGACGTCGCAGTCAGCCTACGTCAGTCGTCGCAACCACCCTGAAATACACCGCAGTCAGCTTAAGATACGTCGAAATTAACCTGAGACTTAACGCAGCCTCCCTGAGATACAACGCAGTAGCTTAAGAGACGTCTATCAATCCGCCTGAGATATCGCGCAGCTACCCCGAGCGAGGCCTAACGCAACCACACCTAGAGACATAAAGCAAGTATTTTTAAACTATGTTATCTGCACGAAAAACAATGCTGTTAACCTCCTGGAAAATCTTAATCTAACCCACGGTACCCATGGGCAGACATGGGGTGGTGCTATTCTAATCTGCAGGCACACCTTTACACAAAAAAATTTCAAAAACAATCATTAAAATAACATTAGTCACTTGACTGGCATAAAATGTCCCTTGACTGGGAAAAATGCCAGTCAAATGAAGCCAGTCAAGGGACAATTTTCTATGTTTTTAGTGATTTATTGGTAAACGCTTGAATGTAATAAAAATTTGTAAATGAATCTTAAATCTCGCTTTATCATGCGACATTATTTGTTCAGAACAAATCCTCTGTAATAACTCTTTCACGAAGAAATAATGCACAGGAAAGGGACCTGGCGCAGGTGCAAAAATAGGACCTAAAAATTTAACACCTCCTATTTTATTCTAGAAGTGCCAAGGAGCTATATGCTCCTTCCCCAGAGATAAAGAAGCAATTCTGGCAGAAGGCAGAAACAAGACCCAGCTCATAGTTCTATTAGTTTCAGCGATTCAGTCGTTTTAGACCACGTATTCAGAAAACACAAAAACGTGTAATCAACACAAACTGTCATTTTTATCGGTATACGCATTTAAATATTGTCCAATTAATAATTTGCTATAAATCTACATAATATAAGGATTATTGTATGGTCCAGGCTAGTTGTAAGTTAGCGCGGACTCATATACACATTGAGATAGAGTAGATAAGATAATATTGCAGTGATGACCGATGAGTAAGATGTGGCGATTGCCCGATGATTATTAGCCCATGTGGCTGATAGCCCAGGTAAGTTGACAGATGTTGATTCACAAGATAAAGATCACAGATAATTTAACTGTTTATTATATAGAAAGAATACACTCCGATTAGAGGTTTAGTATTCCTTACGTTGCCAGATAATTTTAGGTAGCGCTTGAGTGAGCGTCCGATGAAACACTAAAATTATAGCTAAGAAATTACGCACGCACTGCGTACCAAAAGTAGGCCGCAGTGTAGACAAAAATTTACGTTCGTGTACCGTACAATTATTATGATGGGTGAAAAGTTATATGATGTCCAGCTAGATAAAACATTATGCGTGTTTGAAATTCGCAACAGCTGAGTGTGACACGCAAAGAACGCGTGTTTTGGCCCCGATTTCAGGTTTCAGATTAAGTTTTAGTTAAACAAATCTCATAATTTGTGGATGGAGTTTTACTTTCCGAATAATCAATTAAACATTCTTTCGTGTGAATGTTACTTAAAATCTGTAAGTGTTGTACTTTTGAAGAAATTAACATGTGACCGCAATTTTTACCTTCTCCAGGAATCACCCTACCACAGTCACAGCACAGGCGGCTTCACTGGTCTTCCTCACCATCCCGACTCACCGTGGACATTGGAACCAGGACGGCAGCTTCATTGGTCTTCCATCATCATCCAGACTCACCGTGGACATTTGGAACCTACACTGCATCGCCACGCCCGACTGCATCATCACGCTACAATGACGTCATCAGCCCCACTACGCTCGCTTACGGTATCGACCTCCGGTCTTGAGGGGGAGTACTGTAGCGACCTCTGGTGGCTACAACATGAAGCTCACTCAAGTGGTTCACAAGCATACAAGACGCAACAGGAGTTCTCAACATATCGGAGAGATGGCGCCACGTAACAGAACAATGGGCCTGAAACGCGGTATCAAAGTGTTCACCGCGCAACGCATATATACAACTTCCAATCCAATCCAGGTGGACCCGTCGGTCCCCTGGCCATAACACCCGACCAGGCGGGTAGCTACCCTTTTTCCGACACCACCTGGATTCGTCCTGTCATTCCCCATAAATAAGACATAGGCTGCTTTTTAGCGCGGTTGAATGCCTTATTTTTACGGAAATACGCATTTTCCAACATTTTTGAAAAAGGTGGTACTATTGAGTCAATTTCCGTTTTAGGAAAACTAACAGCGACATCTGTTGTCTGAGACTTTTGACTTACTCAATTGAGAAGGTGCACCAAATTGGCGTTTAGTCACAATACGTACTGCTACTGCATATAAATTATGTTTGAACAAGATGTTGAATAAATGCTTTTAACAAAAATATTGAAACATTTTGCATAAATTATTATTATTATTATTATTTTGAGCCAGACATGTCCCACTGCAGGGCAAAGGCCTCCCTCTCTTTCTTCCACTTTTCCCTATCCTGGGCCGCCTCCATCCAGTCATGGGCGTAGGTATGTAGCTCGTCTCTCCACCTTTTTCTGGGACGACCACGTGCCCGTTTCGCGTTTGGAGGGACCCAAGTAGTAGTTCTTTTTGCCCATAGTGTAGTAGGCATTCTGGCCACATGTCCGGCCCAATCCCACTTGAGATGTGCTGCCTTCTGACCTACGTCTATTATTTGTGTGCGGGAGCGCAGCGTTGTGTTTCTGACTCGGTCAATTAACATAACCCCGAGTATGCTGCGCTCCATGCCTCGTTGGCAAACCTTGAGTTTGAACTTCTGGATGTCAGTCAGGGACCAAGTTTGAGCGCCGTAGGTAAGGATGGGAAAAATGCACATGTCCATGAGTCTGCGCTTAAGTGACAATGGAAGGTTGCCCTTCATAAGCTCCTTCATAGACCAATAGCTCTTCCAGGCATTTTCGATCCGTCTCTCGACTTCTTTGTCTTGCCTTGCCTGAAAAGAGACTAATTGGCCTAAGTATATGTACTCATCGACATATGCAATCCTCTGTCCATCCACATCCACATTAAGCTCAGAACGGTTTGTCATTAACTTGGTCTTCGACATATTCATCTTCAGTCCAACCTCAAGGCTCGCCCTGCTCAGATCTTGAAGCATTTCTTGTAGATCAGAAGGAGTTGACGAAAACAAGACAATATCGTCCGCGAAGCGAAGGTTTGTCAGCTTCGCCCCGCCGACGTCAATCCCCTTGCTTTCCCATTTTGGATTGATTTTCCGAAACACCTCCTCCAGGGTTGATGTAAATAGTTTCGGAGACAATGGATCACCTTGTTTTACGCCTCTCTGTATGGTGAATGCTGGTCCCGAATTTTGTAATTTTACTGCTGCTGTACTACTTATGTAAATATTTTTTATTAAACTAATGTATGAAGAATGAACGTTGCTGCTACATGCCGCTAGTCTGTTAGGTACTTTTGGACCGGGAATGATTCGGGGCGGAATTTTTAATTGACGAAAATTATGTTGAATTTATTTATTTTATTTTGACTTGTTTTTATTTTAATTGTTTTATTTATTTTAGTTTTAAGTTGACATTTTATTAATTTTGACATGCTTATTTTATATTTACAAATTGGATTTTTTGAATAAATAAACTAGAAATGAAATGAACGTTTTGGTTTTTTAAGGCTTGAAATATGGAATCATGAGTTAAACTGAAAAAAAAAAAATTTTTCAAAATTTCAATCGTTTATTTCCAAGTAGATTCACAACGAATTCTTTCAGAAAGTCAAAAATTTACAATACAATACTGTCGCTAAAAATAAATTAGTCATTGTAAAAAAGAGAAAATTGTCAGACACAATTTTCTCTTTTTTATAACAATTTTATGTTCCTAGTAGAAACGCGGCACGAGTGGGATAAAAAAGGCACTGCCTCGGGGCCGGCCAGGCTGACCACACAGCATGTAACTTACTAGCATGTAGCTATTAAAGTAAATATTTCAAAAAATATATTTACATGTGTCATGTAAATCAGCCGGACCCCCTGAACAGGAAAACCACCCAAAAACCTGCTCAAAAGTGCTCCTATTCTCAATTAACAATTTGTACCAGAGGACCTAAGCTACCCTAGCTAAGATTTAAAATATATTAATAGCCCAAAAGACGGCTACGCTAAAATAAAATAAAAGTACTACAGTAGATAATTCTATCTGTTTCGTCTTAATTAAGTCTTCCTTTCTATTTATGTCAATTTTAAGTTCCATGCACGTCCCGATTTGGTATTAAAAATGACTGCATGTTTCTTGTGCTGCGCTGGAAAATCAGAGGACCATGCCTCTTTGTCATTAACGTAATCATCTAACTTATAATAGGCTTTATAACATAATGTTTTCTTAATAATAAATTTAAATTTACTCTCAGACAAACTTAATATATCTTCCGGTATTTTGTTATAGTATCGTATACTTAAACCTTCAAATGAAGTCCTAACTTTAGCTAGTCTATGCTTAGGTTGATCTAATTTATTTTTACTCCTTATATTACGATTATGTCTTTCATGATTTCTTGTGAAAGTATGAATATTCTTTCTTACATACATGATATTTTCATAAATATATTGACATGGCACAGTCATAATATTAATTTCCTTAAACAGTTCTTTTAGAGAATCACGACTGCCAAGTTTATAAATAGCTCTAATGGCCCTTTTCTGAAGAATAAATATTGTTTCAATATCAGCTGCGCGACCCCACAGCAAAATTCCATAGGACATAATGCTGTGAAAATAACTGAAGTAAACAAGTCGTGCAGTTGCAATATCTGTAATTTCTCTAATTTTACGTACCGCATAGGCAGCTGAGCTTAATCTTCCCGACAAAGATGTAATATGAGGGCCCCATTGAAGCTTTGAATCAAGCGTAATCCCTAAGAAAACTGTGCTGGCAGTAAATTCTAATTTTTCATTACTAAGCGTGACATAATTATTCAAAGAATGTACTACATTTGGCAAAGTGAATAATACAAATTTAGTTTTTTTCGCATTTAGAACTAAGTTATTTGCAGTAAACCAACTATGAATTTGTCCAAGAGTGTGATTTACTTCGTCATAATTATGCGCTCGTCTATCAACCTTAAATATGAGGGATGTATCATCAGCAAATAATACAATTTTGGACAAATTCTCTACCATGTAAGGCAAATCGTTAATGTAAATTAAAAATAAAAATGGTCCTAATATAGAGCCTTGCGGCACACCAATTTTAACACGAGATCCCTGTGATTTGGTGCCGTTTACTTGGACCTTTTGCGTTCTATTATCTAAATACGAATTCAGAAATTTCAGAGCTACGTTTCGAATACCGTAATGTTCTAATTTTACCAATAAAGTTTCATGATCTACGCAATCAAATGCCTTAGAAAGATCACAAAAAACACCAATGGCGTCCTTTGATTCTTCCCAAGCATTAAATACATGTTTGACAAGAGCAACACCAGCATCTGTGGTACTACGTCCCTTTGTAAAACCGAATTGCTGGTTGTGTAACAAGTTGTTGCTATTAAAATGGGACAGCATTTGATTGAGTATGATCTTTTCAAAGACTTTGCTGAGTACGGGCAGAATAGATACAGGCCTATAGTTACTGGGATCTTGTTTGTCGCCAGCTTTAAACAGCGGAACTACCTTGCTATCTTTCATTAAATCAGGAAAGATGCCATGATCAATACATTCATTGAAGATATCTGACAAGTATGGTGCTAATATATCGATAATTGATTTACAGACTTTAACTGACATTCCCCATAAGTCTTCGGTGCTCTTAACTTTAATCTCGTTAAAAGCTTTTAAAATATACTGGGGAGTCACAGGACTAAATTTAAATTCTGAATTGCAAGCATCTACATTTTGTTTAAGAAAAGAAGATGAGATTGAAGGTGAAGAGTTTAATGACTCAGTTGTTTTAAGAGGTATATTTGTAAAGAATGTTTCGAATTCCTGTGCTACATCGGAATTTGCGCTAATCATTCCATGGTCGGTATTAAGTGAAAAGTTATTTTCGCGTGGCTTAGTTTTACCTGTTTCGCTATTAATAACTTTCCAGACAGCTTTTATTTTATTGTCTGAAGACTTTATCTTATTTGTAATAAAATTGGCTTTAGCAATTAGACAAGCTGTTTTAAAGATTTTAGAATATTTTTTTACCAGCTCATTAAAACTTTCATCAGTTGTCATGTTTCTAAGCTCATAAAGTTCAAAAAGCTTATCTCTGCTAATCCTAAGACCCTTGGTAGCCCAATCACTAAACTTAAATTTCGTACTAATTTCTTTTGTATCTATTTTAAAAATTAATTCAAATTCTTCGCTCACTAAATTAAAGAAGTCTTGGTATACACAATTTGGACTCTCAAAGTTATAATTATTGACTGCCAGTTTTCCCATTAAAACGTTTCGGTATTTTTCCAACCTACTACCAGTGATGCGCCTAGTTTCTATCTTAATTGTTTTAATATGATCTTTGAACGGGAATATTACGCATTGACCTCTGTGGTCTGATTGAAGAGAGTTTATAATACATTTTTCTACAGGCTTACAATCACTGAATACATTATCAATACATTTGGCAGAAGTAGGCGTCACACGAGTAGGTTCAAAAAATACATTAGACAAATTGAATGATTTGAAAAGTCCTTAAAATTTATCACTGAGTGCATTTTTTTCTAGAATGTCTACATTAAAGTCCCCAGAAACAATAACATGTTTATTTGTTTTTGTGACTAATTTTAGTACATCTTCTAGTACTTCTAGTAGTGTGGTAAAATTTTTAGCTATAGGTGGTCTGTATACGCATACTATAACATGACTTTCCAGCTCAACACAAGATAATTCAGTAGAGCTTTCAACCGACAATCCCACTACATCCTTACGTTCTTTAAATTTAATATTGTTTCTAATGAGTATTAAACAGCCTCCATGGATCGCGGATTTTCGGTTGAAAGAGCTGGCTATACAGTAATTTTCATAGTTTAACAAAATGTCATCTGTTTGGAAGTGCTCTGTAAGACAGACTACGTCATAATTATGCTTCTCTAAGAACAATTCAATTTCTAATACTTTGCTGGAAAAGCCCTGAATGTTTTGATGTAAAACTTGAAGTTGATATTGCTTTTCCTTTGTCTTAGGTTGAGTGCAAGAAGACCCCGGATTGCCTATACTATTTACATCAGTCAAAGAGGGGGTTTCCTTTGTCTTAAAATCTAGTTTAAATTATTATTATTACTACCCTTACTAACTAATATAGAAGAAGACACATATTTTGTGTCATTTATATTATATGCTAACAAAGTAGCTACTTGTTTCTTATAATAATCAGACAGGTACATAGTATCCTGTGTCAAAATAAAATTGTGAATAAAATTATTCACGTCGAAGTAAGAAATAGCATCTCTATGATGGCATGTTATATTGAACAAGTGCATGTTCATTCTATGCACACATTTGTTTTGTTCTACTGACAAATTCGTGCAATATGGAAAGTTGCACAAAATGAACTTGCACTTTGACTGATTATGTAAGTTGAGCAACACCTCTAAGCTATTGTCTAATGCACTACGACTAATGTAAGAATGATTTCCTATCATAAGTATAACAGTGGTGTGCTCATCAAATTTCCCTACAGCTACTCGTTTAACAATACCCTCGAATGAGGTGTCAGGGCAACACACATTTGTCACTTGCTGATTAAGACGATAGTTTAATAATTGACCGAAACCTACACCAATCTTGTCTGAGTAAATTACAGTCTTTTTGGATGATTTCGCCGAAGGGTCCTTCGTAGATTTTGCTGCACTACTGTCACTGTCAAGAATTGGTCCAGCCTGGGGTCAAGGGGTAGAACACGGGCATGGGTCACGTGGTCGTGGCTTTAGGGTCTGGGCAGCAGGGTCTGCGATGGTAGATGCCCTAGAAGTACGCGGTGCTGCGACTGGGGTGGGCGGCACACTCGCCACCCTCTCGATCCCAATGGTAGGGGTGGTAGTGGGCGGCCCGGGCTGCACGTTGTTGTCGTCTCCCGACCCTGCATTATGCTGCACGGCGGGGGCGGGGGCACGTGACGCGCCCCTGCCGCGTCCGCCGCGGCGTCCTCCACGTCGTCCTCGTCGGGTAGGTGACGCTGTCGCTACAGTTCCGACTGCTGAGCGCTCCGTTGTTCCCACGGGCAGTGCAGGAGCACCCTTATCGCGTCCGCCACGTCGAGTTTGCTGGGTGGCCACCTCAGCCACGACAGCGGCGGCTGGCGCGTCTGTAGTGGCAGGTGGGGATGGGACGTCTGGCACGACCGTTGCAGCTAGTACGTCTGTTCCGATGGGCGAAGGAGTCTCGCCAGGTGTGTTGAGCGCGTTAGGTGTCACCGGCAGAGGTGTCACGGGCAGATGTGTCCCGGTCGCGGCAGCTGAGGACGGCGCGAGTGCCAAGGCTAACTCCTCATCTTTCATCAGCCTGTCCAGCAACGCTGTGTTTTGTTGCTGTAGTTGGAGTAGCTCTGATGTTAATAAAGAAAGTTGCATGTGCTCTCTATGGCTCTCTGCATACTTAGCATCTGTGCTAGCGAGTTGTGTTTGAAGATTATCAATATACAACTCACTACTTGTGTGTAAGCTATCTGAGGCTGTGAGTTGCACCGTCAGCTGCCCTATTTTTGATTGTGCTTGATGTAAATCCTCATTCCTTCTTTTAATTATCTGTCTCAAGTCCTCAATTTCTTTTAATAAATTAATTCTCTTAATTCTATTTGGTTGTCGCTTTTGAGTTAATTTTAATAATTTGAGGGTATGACTAGTTTTTTTTATGAATTTATTTAATCTTAAATATTTCTTTATTTTGTTTCCTTTTGTCAAAATAGTATGGCGTACTGTACTCATGTCATGCACTTCCAGTTCATGACGTAGGGAAACACTGAATCTATTTTCCATATCTTCTTTCAGTTTCTGTTGATCCGCTAACTGGCTGTTAGCTTCGTTCAGCTGTTGCTCCAAAAATCTACACCGATCTTGGGCAGAACTCAGGCCTCTGGCGAAGTCAAGATGAGCAATTTCCAGAGAATTTATTAGTTCTAAATGCTGGTCAATCTCCGCTTGTGACTCTGCACATTGTGCTCGCAGAGTAATAACACTCTCGCTTAGCTGAGTGTTTTTTGATTTTAACTGTTTCATCTGCAGGTCAATCTCAGTTCGCTCGGCTAGAAGTTTATCATTGATCTGCTCAGCTTCAGTTAGTCTTTGCTGGAGTTTAGCCATTGTCTTTTCGGTATGCATTCTACGGGTCGTTACAATAGACATGGTTGAAGCCGAATCTGGAATTGATACAAAATCCAATTTAATATCCAAATCACACTTGTTGTTATTATGCTAGTGTTTGGTAGGTAATGTTATTAGAATGTTGGACTACTTATAGCATTACCACAGTTAAGGAATGTATGAAAATAGTACCTAAGTAAATACCTATTAAGTACCTTCAGATTCACTTTCCACACTGACAAGTGATCTGAGACACTGCAACAACTAGCCTATAGCGAAACTAACAAAAAGGATAAGTGTAAGTGTTCCTCAATGTGTAGTGTTCTTTGAATAAACTTGTCTGAGCGGCAGATGACCCTCCCGTCAGATAAACTTCAATAGAAATCAGCTGAGGCAAGGTCACGGCGCTAATGTGTGAGTAGGTCGTAGTTTCCCACAAAAGTGAGTAATGTAAGTTATGTGCTCGTTCAATCTGAGATTTCTATGGTAATTAATTAATTACCAACTGTAAAGCTAATTAAAAAATATCAAAGAAACGATACTCCCCGGGTTTAATCCGTTGGTCATTCGAATCGAAAGTTCGAATCGTTGGTCCGTTAACAGCACTTTGGTTTAGGTAGAAATCCGTGTTTTTATGTTTCACTTTGTTGTTTGATCACTGGTTTAACACTAATTATCACTTATTTTCCACAAATTGGCTTACAATAACAAGATTACATGTAAAATTTCAATAAAATATGCGAACAGCTGTTTATGACGTCTACTCGCGTTGGGGTTGCCAGCCCAAAAAAAAAAAAACTGTCAAATGCTTTAGAGTAATCGACGAATGCCAAATATAAAGGTAGTTGATATTCGTGGTGTTTTTCTATAATTTGGTTGAGAGCGTGGAGGTGATCCATTGTAGAAAGACCGGGGCGAAAACCGGCTTGCTCCGGCGGCTGGGCTAGGTCAAGTAAGGCTGATATACGGCGTTCTATGACCTTGCTAAACGCTTTGTTCAGGTGCGAGACAAGACTTATAGGTCTGTAATTGCCTATATCTGCATTTGCCTATTTTGCATAAATACTGGTCAAAAATGTATTTTGAACAAAGATGACGTTATTTTATGGTATATTTTAAATTAGCTGCCAACACAGTACAGGAAAGAGGAAAGTAAAAATGTGTTTGCAAATCGACACCAGCTCCCAGCGCCGACACAGGGGGTTGAGGGGGCTCACCCCCCTCAGAAAGAAAAAAGTAAACATCTGATTGGAAATCGACACCAGCTGCAACTGTTTATATCGTGTTGGGTATCGAACGAACTGTCATATTTTTCATCTCATTTAATGTGATTCAAGTTGAATGTACCGCGAATTACCACATTTAAATTAATTTAACGCGTACCTAGATATAGCGTAGGTAGGCAGAGCGAAAGCGGGATAAAGGAGTGATATGTGTGTATATGTTTGTATGTATAGATAGGTACAGTCGGCAGCGGAGAAAGGTTAGCAGCGCTACTCTAAACTGTTTTTATTTTCAAGTAAATTATTGATATTCTACAAATATTTTTTTATACAAAATGACATACTTTACGAGAACTGATTTCCATAATAATTGCATTTTTATTTGGGACAATAATATATCGATTCGATTGGAGCACCTTATTCCATTGCTGACTGTACATAAAAGATCCTACTAGGTAATATTCTAAAAGCAGATATTTGTGCATTTTTCTTATTTATTTTATAAACTAGATAGTAATAGAACACGTGGCAAACGGCCACAGCTATCACCTGAAAACCATTATGAACTTTATACTAAACTGCCATGAAAATAATAATAGCTGTTAACTTTGTATGAATTTTGGAGACGAAAAACACATTCAATCGTGAGTAGTTATTATTTCAGATTTCTTGTTTCTTACTTTTTAGAGCGCGAAATCTTAGTAGTCGGGTTTTAGTTTTTGGACTTCTTTTTATTATTAATGTCTTCGTAAAATCCAAGTTACTTAATTATTTTATTACACATTTTGAAAATAACAAATATCAATACATTTTAATTTTGTGATGGTATTCAAAACAATACGAATATTATAATTATTAATAACATTACTTACTTAATCCTTCTCCCCTCCGGATATCTGCAGCCAGCAGACGTGTCTGCAATAGCCCGCGCTTGTTATTTTAAAATAATTTAAATTCAATTTTTCGCTTTTAATTACCGCTACAAAAATAGGAGCGCAGAAATCGCAAGGAGTTCACTTAAGACGCGCCGGGCCGTGCTACCAGTTTGAGTGTGTGCGTGCATACACAGTTGTACACTGACACCATGCATCCCAGCCAGTAAGAAGAACAACAAGCTCATTGCAACGCGAAGCCGAAGCCGTTCGAGTTAGTGCAACAAAACATATCTGAACTGCCTCTTTTACTGGACCAAGAGTTCTACTTAGACTGGACGGAACGCGGGTTTGTTCCAAATCCCCGCTTTTCACCAGATAAGGCTGCTACGTCGTCGCTACGCGCCTACGCGCGCTGCTACACAGGCTGCTACGCGTCTATATGCCCTTCAACACCTCTGCGAGCCTAGTACCTGAACCTCGCTTGCGATGAATGTGCAACGGTCGCCACCTAAAGTAAAAGTGATGGCGGCGGCGGCGTCTCCGGCGGCAGGTACTTCATCAACAACGGCGGCGACGGCGGCTGCAATCGCAGCTTCTCACAAACCAAGTCCGAATGTGACTGTTCGTAAACAAAGTGACATTCCGGTGGAAGATAACAAGGACAAAAAACTTGAGGCCATCATAAAAGTAATGTTCACGGAATTTGAGGCCAGACAGGCGTCACGCTTCAAAGAAATTGAGGAGAATATGCGGGCTCTGAAAAACCAAAACGACCGCATCCAGGCTTCCAATTAAGACATTGAAAAGGCGGTTACGGACGTCTCGGAACGTATCAAAACAGTCCAAAATGATATTGAGCGTATGGAAAAAGATCGCAAACAATTATCTATCCAAATTACCAAAATTGAGGATAGATGTGAAGCTCTGGAAAAAAATCTAAAGAAAACTAGCGTTGAGATACGTAATGTCCCTACAGTGAAAAATGAAACAAAGGGCCAATTGTTCTCTTATATTGAAAATTTCCATTCCTCGCTTGGTCTCCAGCCAAACCAATCTAACTTCAGGGACATCTATCGTCTCCCTAGCAAAAGAAAGATAAAGACCACACAAGCTCGTCAATTGTCGTAGAGTTTTCCAACGCTTACGTCAAAGCCCAGTTCCTGGATTCTTTAAAGCAACGGTACTCAAACAAGAAGAGGTTCAATGAAGAATACCATTTGACGGCGTCGATTCACGGGATGGAGAATAACAAGACTGAAATATATGTCTCTGACCTCCTCACTCCAAAGGGACGTCGTTTACTGTACCTAGCTAGGAGCTTCAAATCTGAGGAGGGATATGCCTTCTGCTGGACGAACAGAGGCAACGTATACTTGAAGCAGGCCTAGGGTTCGCCCCCTATCTTAATGCGTAGTGAAGAACTGTTACTTCAGCTGAGGCAGAAGAAACAATTATGACTATTTTTAAAGTTATTGGTTGTTTTTCAGGTTTTGTATTCGTCTCTTTTTTCGATATTACTCACCATATTACACACTCACGCGCTCAAAAACACAAACAAAAAACCCTATTCACACACCGCGCAATCATTAAACTCTCAGTTGGACAAGTGCGTCACTGTATTCCCATATGCAACTGATCCTCACTTTTACGGTTCACTATTTACCCTACGGCTTAAAATTCGCAGACGTCAATAATTTAATCAACAGTATAGATAACTTTGGAAACTCAGTTACTGTTCAATGTAGCGCTGATGAAATTCCTAAACTTCTTAAATTTCCTGAAAAGATGTTTAAAATATTTTGCTTAAATATACGTAGCATCTCCCAAAACTTTGATGATCTCTCTACTACGCTTGCTCGTATTAAACATGAGCCGGATTTTATTGTGCTTACTGAATGTTGGCTCACTAAGTTACATGGTAACCCCCCCACTAAGACTAATTATAAGACCCATAAAACCACCGACGACTTCAACCAAAATGATGGAGTTGTTGCTTATGTCAAAGATTCAATTTCTTATATTATATCTGAGCCTAACTTTCCTGAGACGAACTGTCTGCTCCTTAAACTTGGCAATCAAACGGCCATTTTAGCTATCTACCGACCTTACTGTTTCAAGAAAAATGTTCAAGATTTTTTTAGGTCCCTTAACGTTATATTGCGATCACTGGCGCAGTTTAAGAACATAATCATAATTGGTGATTTAAATATTAACATAATCCCAGATGCCGTTGAAGACGGCTCTGACGACTACCTAAATCTTCTTGCAATGCATGAAATGCTCCCTACGCATCTCATTCCAACTAGAAAAACCACTTGTCTTGATCACGTTATGGCCAAGTCTAAATTGTCAAATTCAACTTACATTATTCACTCATCCAAAAGTGACCATGATGCATTGCTTTTCTGTTTGGACTCCATCAAACCTAAACGCTCTCCTCCTACTTTATCTAAAATTGACTACCCTGGATTGGATATAGCCATAGCTTCTTTGGATTTTTCCACTATTATGTCCAATCTTGACCCTAACGTAGCAGCAAATCTTTTGGTTGATCTCGTCAGTCAGGCTCTTGTTGCCAATACCAAAACCCTAAGACTATCACGCCGTGCTACTTTAATTAAGCCTTGGATTACCTTAGGTCTTCTCAGATGCTTTTTTTTTTTGGCGGGTAGTCGTGACAATAATACAAGTTCTTTTGTCTCTCCATCTATTTTATTAGTAAATAATACTTACTGCGTCTATATTTAAATTTTTAATGCGCTGATTAGGTCTGTGGCTTATCCGCACTATCCGCAAATAATAATTTCCACTCTGCCACCACTTTTCACAATTTTTTGGAGATTGACACTTCTGACCTCTACACGACGGACACCTCAGCACTGCTAGCAGCCAACAAAACAGATCTAGATCAGCTGTTCAACCGAATGGGAGAGTTCGAGATACGTCTGAAGAATGCCACTGCTTCTCCGACTCCAGTCCACACCGATCTGAAGACCCTGGCGAGTGAGTACGCTGATTGCAAAAACTTAGTTTGGCAAGCGCTTACTAAAATCTCAGCACAGACAAACTTGCTGTCTCTCGGTCTGGAGCGTCATGAAGCCTTCCTGAGAAGAAAGGTTCTCCTCTTCCATGGGGTCACTGAAACCAAGGATGAAAAGTTAGATGAGGTCATCTCTAAATTAATCTGTGACAAAATGCAGCTGTCCGACATTACCAGCATGGATCTGCAAGCCTGCCACAGGCTGGGCTCCTCTTCCACCAAACTCATTAGGTTTCGTGACCTCGACGAGCGACGAGAAGTCTGGGACTCGAAGACGGCACTCAAGAACACAGGAATCGTCATATCGGAGTTCTTGACCAAGTCTCGACACGACGTTTTTGTTGCGGCACGAAAGTACTACGGCGTCACAAACTGCTGGACATCGGACGGCAATATTCACATTATGCGGTCTCATCCAGTGCCCTCTTCTGGTGCCGAAGCGGCTCCGGTCATCCCGCCTCCGTCAGGACAAGGAAGTGCCGGCAAAGTACCACCACCGGCGCGTGCACGAGCGCCAGCGGCCACAGTAGCGAAGTCCAATGCCTCCCATGGTCAAAGAGGAAAGAAATAAGTCTCTCTAAGCATACTATGGTTGAGGTTTTTGGCTTGACTCCTTATCCTTTTAATATTGCGGTAGAATCTGGGGGCACGGCAGTGCCCCCGCCAAGTCGAGCTAGAAAGCGGCACAGCCGTACCATCCTTTTCTCGAAGCGGTTCAGGCCATTTTCAACACCTTATAACTTTCTTGTGGATAAAACAAAAGACTTGAAACTTTAGTAATCAATCAAAAACCCTGTAGATACGGTATATTTCAAATTTCGTTCACTTTGAACCAGTGGTTTAGGAATTATAGCTAATCAAAGTTCTTAATTTTGTCACTGACTGACTCACTCACTCACTGACCGATCATCAAAATTCTAAGGCACTTCTAGCAGACATAGAGACTTCTAATTTGGAATATAATTTGGGTTTAGTGTATAAATCAAGGAAAAACTAAAATATCTAGCAATTTCAATGCAGTTTTCTAGATAAACCGATAGCATAAATAACTTTGTAATTCCATAGAAATGTACTGTTTACCAAGTTATATTTTGCTGTCGCTCCTAAAATACTTTGTTTTGGTCCAGCAAAATAATCACAGATGTCGCTGTTAGTTTGTAAAACACGCTATCGTTTTGTTTTCGGGAAAAATATAAGGTGTCGACCGAAATTAATTATTTTTTTATTTATTTATTATTAATGTTACGGTACCTTTCGCCACCTCTCACTGGTAAGTGCTAATGGTAAAGAACTCAGTGAAAAATCGTCTAACCTGTTAGATTAGACTATAGTTCACCAGAGTTGTAGAAATAGTAGTGGTAAATTGGGTGAACGCGAATTTTCTCAAAATTTGCTTTCACTCAAGCTCTCTCGCGAACCGGCGGTGACCGTTACTCGGTTGGCACCTCGTCGTAGGAGGAGAGGTCAACAAATTGAACGATCAGCGCCAGCGCGGTGGGAAAGGGAAACTGGATGAAGGCAAATCTTAGAACTTGCCTTCATTCAGCAAGCCCCCCGCTCCCTCCGCTTGCCTTATAGCTTTCCCCACTCCCCACCCTTTGTATGTACACACCCGCCCCCCCCGCATTGCATTTAATACACAAAACGTTTACGAGCTTAGTCCGGTCAAAACTAAATTTGAAATCATTAATAGAGCCTATGTCCATCGCGAACAGTTTCCAATATGTATAGCCTATGCTATAACTATACATAAAAGTCAAGGCCTCAGTCTGAATAATGCGCTGATGGATATAGGTTCAGCTGTATTTACATCTGGTCAAGCTTATGTAGCACTATCAAGAGTAACAAGTCTGGGCGGCTTACATTTTATAAACATAGACTTTGGAAGTATTAAAGCGCAAGAATCCGCAATTTGTGAATACAATAGACTAAGAAGCATTTACCGTTCAGACTTGACAAACATCATTACTACAAAGATTCCGAGAAAACCACATAAAGATAGAGAGTGGGCTATGAGAAAAACCGTGGATGAGGCTCAAGAAATAGAGCCGCAAAAAAAAAAAAGGAAGACTACCTACAAAAAGAAATGAGATCCCCTCAAAAACATTAATATATAAAAAAAAAACAAGTCTCGCTACTGAGCTGTTCAACCGTAAAAAGGTATGAGATCCATTTGAAACCAAGTCGGCTATCGATTTGTTCATTCCCCACTTAATAGATCTATCTTAATTAATTACGTAATTAGTTAATAAGCATTATTTTATAGTGACCATATCAATATTTGCAATATATTTTAATGTTTACAATAAATTAAATGACTTGGCAATCGCACTGAATGTATTAATTTTAATATGTATTACACGTTAACCTTCTGTTCTAGTGCGATGGCTAAGTCATTCAATTTATTGTAAACATTAAAATACATTGAAAATATCGATATGGTCACTATAAAATAATGCTTATTAACTAATTACGTAATTAATTAAGATAAATCTCTTAAGTGGGGAATGAACAAATCGATAGCCGACTTGGTTTCAAATGGATCTCATACCTTTTTACGGTTGAACAGCTCAGTAGCGAGACTTGGATTTTTTTTATATATTAATGTTTTTGAGGGGATCACTTTTTAAACTCCTCCTTTCTTCTACATCAGAAATTTTTCTTTTTATTATATTTCATTTGAAGTTATTTTGGAATTTCAATAGCTGTCAAATGTCTTTTTTCTTCTTTTAAGTTTCGTTCAGAAATCATCTTAAGGAAATTCGAAGTAATACCATGTAATGTCTGTCGTCAATCTTTGTGCTTTGTTTTAATTTTTTTTTTGTGTGTATGAAACTGATCTGTTTCACCACACTGCGGTTAGTGTTGATGATGAGCTGCTGTACAGTGGGTAGGTAGCACAGTCTTGTGCGTCCAACTTACAGTTTATATTTTCGTATTATATTATTTATTATTTAATATATGTAGATTTATCATAGCTATGAATAATGTTTTGGATTTAGATGATAGTTTTTTCTCATGCTCTTCCTCTTCTGATCATTTTTTAAGCGCTGATAGTGACAGTGACGTTCTTGATTTTAAGGTTCCGTTGTTGTTAACACTAAAACTATAAGACATTATAACGGGTTTTAACTCACGGTAGGGATATATCGAGCACCCAATATTTCGGCGATGTTGCAATCGCCATGATCACGGGTAAACTGGAGCGGCTGCGGGTGACGGCTAAGGGCAAACATATCTGTCTACCCTCATTCTTCTGCGTTTTTTCGTGTTAGCAGCTTGCTCGTGCTCGCGAACGAACGGACGATCGCGAGCAGGTTGATAGCAGGCGAACGCCGAACTGTCAGTTTGACAGATAAGAAAAGGAAAAATGGTGTGTCAATGCTTGTCACGAATTATAATGTAATTTGGTATTAGAATGTTACAATAAATAACCGAAATATATTGGAGCGTTTCAATAAAGGATCCTGCAGGTCGGTTCACAATCAGAAGTGGGATTTGAACCCACGCCCACAAAAGTGGACTGCGAAAATCTATGGTTGGAATCATCGGCTCAGTTGGTTTTTCCCTCTGAAGTAACACACTACCTACACCAACTTTACTCGCGTCGCAATGAACTTCGGTTTGAAATTCCGGGTTGTAGAGGGCTAGAACAGGTCTGTTAACTAACTTTGACTTCAATTCCTTAAATGCGTTCTCTTGTTCAACACCCCAAGACCACGGAAAATCGTTCTTTGTTAACTTTGTAAGGGGTTTGGCAATTGTGGCGAAATTGTACACAAACCGACGGAAAAAACTAGCCAGTCCAACAAATTGACGTACTTGGTGCACATTGACTGGCGTAGAGAACTCAGACACTGCCTGAATCTTTTTGTTGCCTGGCCTTAATCCTGATGCTGAAATCTCATAGCCTTAGTAATCTACTTCCGATTGAAAGAAAGAGCACTTCTTTAGATTAAGTGTTAGTCCGGCATTAAGAAGCAGTTCCAAAATTTCCTCCAGCTTAACATATCCGTCTGTAAATGAAGTAGCCGCACTAAGCAAGTCGTCCAAATATGGTATCGCCAAGTCAAAGCGCCTATTACCCGGGGCTTTATTTATCATATTTTGGAAAACGGCGGGCGCGTTAGTTAAGATTACAGCGTCAGCTGTGTCCAAACCGGAACCAGCTGATGCTGATATTTACTTCACCTAGTTAAAATGAGCTAGTTTCAAAGTTCATACTAGGTAAGCAAATTATCTCAAGAGCGTCATCGTATCACGTAGTTTTAATTAGTATATAAGCTTGATGTATCTTAGTCTTAGTCGATCACTCTTCTCCGAACGATCTTCGGACAAATACAAGAAGTACACCACAAGTCTTCGTTTCATTCCACATCTTGAGTGGCGCAGCCGGTTACTTTCTGCAGAAGACGAGACGCTGTTCCAGAGCCAAGGTCCCCTTCAGCCAGCCCCTGTTGCCGAACTACTGCGCAAGGACAATTCGAGCCAGCCGACCGTTGCGGAACTGTGGGAGCCAAGGACAAGTCCAGCCGGAGCAACGCTTGCCGTGCAGATTGCCGAACTTACAAATTTCCCAAGCACTGTGGAGGAACGTCGCAGGGTACTTCAAGGACGTATCGAGGATTGAAGGAAGAGGATCCCGGAATGGAAACTACTACGAGAATTCTGTGAGTAATACTTTGTCACTTCCTGTTTTTTCCTTTCCGTTATATTGTATTTGTGTAATCTTTATTATTTTATTATTGTTTAGGAAACGATAGGTAGTAAGGGATTGAATATTGATTATTAACTTATTTGCATAAATAGGAAAGCTATACGTAAAATATACCGCTTTTGTGTACGATACCACAAAAACGATTTAGGAAACGGTATTATTGTGTCCTAAAAGAAACTTCGCTTTTAATACAATAGTACCAAAATAAAACTAATTTCCTTGTCATAACCATTAAAATCGTGGGTGTGATAATTTAATTGGTATATTCTTTAGATAAGGGGTTAAACAGTATAGGTAAGGACTGGTATTATTGTGTCCTAAAAGAAACTTCGCTTTTAATACAATAGTACCAAAATAAAACTAATTTCCTTGTCATAACCATTAAAATCGTGGGTGTGATAATTTAATTGGTATATTCTTTAGATAAGGGGTTAAACAGTATAGGTAGGGACTGGTATTATTGTGTCCTAAAAGAAACTTCGCTTTTTATACAATAATACCAAACTAAAATCTATTTCCTCGGCATAACTATTAAAATCGTAGTTTTGCTAATTTAATAGATCATTTCGCATACGAGGGGTTTACGCGTTATTTAGTGTTTCATATTGGGTTCATATTTTGTTATTTTTAAAATGGAAGATATCAAAATAGTACCGAAATCAATTGTAGAGATTATCCCAATTTTCGATGGGGATTCACAGCAATTGCAAATATTTTTCAATAAAGTTCAATATTTATTGGATACTTTTAAAGGCGATACAAAACAAAATGAATATTTGTATCATCTTATTACGGGGAGGCTTTCAAAAGAAGTGTCTACATTAATTGAAGGTCAGAACCATGTTAACTCATGGAATGAGTTAAAGAACTTGCTAAGTGTCAATTACGGGGACAGGCGTACAGAAGAAGCTATAGTAATGGAGCTAGAGTCGTTAAAAATAAATAGAGGTGACGGGATTGCAAATTCAATTAGATTTTATGAAGGGATTAGTATTAGATAGGCTTAGTCAAATAACATTTACTAAGAGAGTAAAGAGGGGCCTAATAAATCCTTTAGGGTCCCTTGTTAAGTTAATAAGTGGAAATTTAGATTATGAAGACGCTCAAAGATATGACATGTTAATAAAAAATATAGGAGCCCATGAACATTCTCTAGATAAAAGGGTTTCCTTAATCAATAAAACATTTAGTAAGTTAGTTAACATATCAGAGGAAATGAATGGAAACATAAAGTTTATCGACAGAAAAACGAAAGTTCTGGAAACCTTTATTACTGCTGAAAAAAATACGTTACATACATTATCTGTAATTAATAGTTGCTATCAAATTTTAAGTAATTTTCGAACTTTGTATACTATAATCTATGAAATAGAAACAGCAATAACCTTTAGCAAGCTCCATACACTCCATCCTTCAATTATTAATTCAACTGAATTATTGGGGGTTTTGACTTCAGTTAATGAACACTTCAATTTAATTACTAAAGTAAACGAACACAATATTCTTAAGATTGAACGATCTTTATCACTCAAATCTTATTTTTCGGGGAATAGGGTGATTTTCATATTAGAAGTACCTCTTGTAGAATCTCAGAATTATATATACTATAAAGTTATTCCTATTCCCACATATAACCCAGATTCCCAGAAAACCTACACCATATTTCCAAAATACCCATACCTTCTAGTGACAGGTATGAAATTCAGACCCATGAAAATGGAATGTGAGAACACCGAAGACGACCTATACCTTTGTAATGATGACAACATGGTCAACTACCCGATGGATACATGTATAGAACAAATGATGCTGATCAAAGAA
The DNA here is from genome assembly GCA_029255805.1 of Keiferia lycopersicella. Taxonomy (NCBI): domain Eukaryota; kingdom Metazoa; phylum Arthropoda; class Insecta; order Lepidoptera; family Gelechiidae; genus Keiferia; species Keiferia lycopersicella. The sequence continues at coordinate 5,713,353 of JARACZ010000028.1, forward strand.
GAATTGACACAATGTACTCTAAGACAGGTGAAGATCGAAACTACTCGATTACAGTACGTCGCAGACAACTTTTGGCTACTTTACACAGAAAATACTACCATCGTGACAGAAACCTGTGAGAATGAAGTCGTGAAACACAACCTCCAAGGAACCTACTTGATAAGTCCAGCACCGCAATGTACTACAGAAATAGGAGATCATGTTATCAGAGCTACTACAAACGTAACATCAACTGTAATCAATCTACCAAAGGTGGTACTGCCGAAACTGTACCCATTCCAGAAGCTAGAAACAAGCAATAAGGCAATCGATGTTAGAGGCATAGACTTCAGAGAAATACGGGAACTATCCACATTCATAGACGACGACAACGATTCAGGCTTCTTCGACCTTGATGTTAGTTATTCCATTAGTATTTGGACCATAATCCTATATTGTATAGTTTGTGTTATTATCTTTTACTTTATTTATAGTCGTTTTTTTTAAACATGTAACCATTTATAAAAAAACTCATTTTAAGGAGGGAGGAGTTAAGATTACAGCGTCAGCTGTGTCCAAACCGGAACCAGCTGATGCTGATATTTACTTCACCTAGTTAAAATGAGCTAGTTTCAAAGTTCATACTAGGTAAGCAAATTATCTCAAGAGCGTCATCGTATCACGTAGTTTTAATTAGTATATAAGCTTGATGTATCTTAGTCTTAGTCGATCACTCTTCTCCGAACGATCTTCGGACAAATACAAGAAGTACACCACAAGTCTTCGTTTCATTCCACATCTTGAGTCGTTCACGAGGCCAAAGGGCATTCTAGTGAACTCGTAATGCCCGTCGGGCTTTACAAAGGCGGTGAGATGACGGGATGATTCCGAAACAGGTATTTGGTAGTAACCTGAAACCAGATCCAAACTCGTGAAAAAAGTCTTACCGCTAAGACGATCTAGCTGGTCATCTATGACTTGCATCGGGTAACTGTCCTTTACTGTCTTTTTGTTAAGAGCCCTATAATCACGGAGGAGAGTAACCAGTGGCGAACGCGTCGGTACGATTTTGTTCAAAACCAAGCTCACTGGTTTTTGCGGGGGGAAAGGTAATTATCGCTAGACGCAATTGGCTTTCGCAATGACCGCATATTTTGTAGAGATGGGAAAAATAAATATGTATAATTATATCGATATTTTATATCACCGTTCAATAAGTTTACTCATATTATGTGATTGAAATTTATTGAAACATGTGCATGCTAATATTAATATAGCGATATATGTATATAAAAAATTAATAAGTACCTACTTACATTGTAATTTTAGGGTATGTATTGAAATAATTGTACCGAATTGGAAACGACCTGTTACGATCATTTTGGATGGTAGGGCTGGTTGGCGAGACGATGCTGGTCAGCGGACAGACAGATGGACATGACAAGATGATATATTGACCTACCTATTGATATTTTGTTCTGATTTCATAATAAATGAAATAGTTACAAATTGACTCGAGAGTGTTGGTGTATTTTTAGGCGATAGGCTGACAACCTGTCACTATAGTGATACACATGTTTTCTGAAACAACCTTAGAAAACAAACATCAAAAATGTCATACGCGGCGATAGTGGCCGTATTCTTACCATTGGCCATTAACGCTCTGCCTACCCCGCAAGGGATAAAGGCGTTATATATGTATGTATGTATGTTTGTTACAAATTGATACCGCTGCCGAAACAAAGGTCGCCGCGTGCGCGTACACCTGCACTTGATTTTGATTTTCGTTCCGGGTGGCGCGGGGGGAATGCGTCCGCGCCACTCGATATACCCCGAATGCATTCATTCATATAATATACATTGTAGGTAAGTTGTTAAGTACGTACATTAACATAATTCTTTTATGACGATCCCAGAATTATCGATAAAATCTTTCTATACTTCTGAGAACAGTGGTATAGCACTATTACGAAGAAAGAGCCAGCCTACGTATGGACACACCCGTGCGTTAGAAAGGGATAGCAATGAAAGACATCAACGGGAGCGCATCAGAAATTATAAATATGGAATTATTTTTCATTAAAATGAAATTTTGAAAGAATCAAGCATAAAAATGTTTACCTATGAAATGTTATCCCGTCTTTTGCGGAACTTGATGTTGTACTGCACTTTCCACACCATTTCACTGCACAGGAAGGCATTCTTGTTTACGTTTATACGGCAAATAACGAAGCGCGGAACGGCCGTTCTTTCGCACAGTCTCAACCCGACTAATCAAAATTTTGATGCGTCAGCCTTATAAAGCATACATCAAGTGAGTGCGGTCGCCCCCGCATGCGTTCTCCACTGGTTACTGTCCTCCGTGCCTATAATCAACGCAGAGACGATACTCTTTATTAGGCTTCTTCACCAGAACTATAGGGCTCGCGTATGGGGAATGAGATTCTCTGATAATATCGTTGGTTAAAAGTTCGCCCACCATCTGCCTCAATACGGCTCTTTCGCTGTAAGGGAGTCTGTATGGTTTATATGCTACTGGAGTTTCATCGTTTAAGCGTATCGTCATCTTGCAGATATTGGTCAACCCCAACTCATTCGTATTCAACGCAAAACACTTTCTATATTTATTCAGAAGCACTAATAGCTTCTCCTTCTCCTTCATTGTAATTTTAGGGCCAACATTAATCATATCTAAGGTTATTGGGGCTTTGGCGTCTCCGATTCCAGAATTTGTGCTTTGGGCTCTTTCTGGTATAATTAAATTGACCTTAATTTCCTGAAAGTCATCTTCAAATACATTTTAATTTAATTTTACAGCCCGTGATATCAGTTTGTTTTCGTTAAACGTCAAAGACCCAGTACCGATATTTACTAATAATATTTCTCCTTTTCCATTACAAAATTTGTAAACTCCTTGTAATAAGCAATACTGACTTCCTTCCTTTAAGGATATACAGCCCGGGAAAAACAAAACACCCGTGTAGTTTTCATCTTCGAGTTTGACTGGTACCGATTGTAAACCAACAAGGTTAATTTTAGAAGCTATAAGTACTTGTAGGAGCTCCGCATTTGATTCATCACAATATAGTGTAAGTTGTTTATCGGTTTTGAATGCTGATACAAAAGGTAATTCCGTCAAAGTCTGTCCAATGAATACATCAACTTTTATTAAGTCATCCGCAACGACAAACGCATCCACATCAGCTTTGACTGCATCCACTTCAATAGTGACTTTAACTCGGCCCAGAGGCAAAATACAATTTGAGCCAAAACCTTTCAAAAGTGGAAGATTTGATTTATCTAGGGTTAAATTTTCTTCTAATGCTACTTTTTGTTTGATGAGTGTACACTGGCTTCCAAAGTCAATGTATCCTGTTCTACAATTACCATTTAATTTAACTGTCTTATGGAACTTACCGTCTTCTTTCTCCCCCTTGGAAATATGCAACACTCTTTTAGTGTCCGTTTTATCATTAACTGAATTTTTTGTGTTCGGTTGTAGCTGTTGTGATTGGAAGCTACTTTTTACGCAGTTCGATGTATCATGTCCCAATCGGAATCACTTTTCACAACGCTTGATTGGTTTTGGACATGCGTGTACCGTATGACCTTGCTCTGAGCAATTAAAACAGCGTCGTGTGTTTCTAAATTTATTATTAATTAAGTCTGGCTTAGAAGAAGCCATAGTTGCGGAAGAAGAACCACTTGAGCGAACGTTATTATAGTCCCTAGCGTCACTTTGGTGTGCCTGTCTTCTCATGCTTAGCGGGTTCCGTTTATTCAAAAGAACTTTCTTTGAAATGCGCCGTAGAAAAGAAAGAAGTTGCGATGGTCTTTTAAAACTTGAATCCTGCGCATTTAATCTTATATTGTGATCAAATATTCCGTTTATTATGCAATCGACTGCGTTTCTTCCCCTGATTCCACACATCTTAACCAGCCTAGCTTTATCGTGATCTGGGGGCACGGCAGTGCCCCCGCCAAGTCGAGCTAGAAAGCGGCACAGCCGTACCATCCTTTTCTCGAAGCGGTTCAGGCCATTTTCAACACCTTATAACTTTCTTGTGGATAAAACAATAGACTTCAAACTTCAGGGATCAATCAAAAGCCCTGTAGATACGGTATATTTCAAATTTCGTTCACTTTGAACCAGTGGTTTAGGAATTATAGCTAGTCAAAGTTCTTAATTTTGTCACTGACTGACTCACTCACTCACTGACCGATCATCAAAATTCTAAGGCACTTCTAGCAGACATAGAGACTTGTAATTTAGAATATAATTTGGCTTTAGTGAATAAATCAAGGAAAAACTTAAAAATCTAGCAATTTCAATGCAGTTTTCTAGACAAACCGATAGCATAAATAACTTTGTAATTCCATAGAAATGTACTGTTTACCAAGTTATATTTTGCTGTCGCTCCTAAAATACTTTGTTTTGGTCCAGCAAAATAATCACGATGAAATGTCCATCGCAAACAGTTTCCAATATGTATAGCCTATGCTATAACTATACATAAAAGTGAAGGCCTCAGTCTGAATAATGCGGTGATGGTTCAGCTGTATTTGCATCTGGTCAAGCTTATGTAGCACTATCAAGAGTAACAAGTCTGGGCGGTTTACATTTTATAAACTCTATGTTTGCATAAATAACTTTGTAATTCCATAGAAATGTACTGTTTACCAAGTTATATTTTGCTGTCGCTCCTAAAATACTTTGTTTTGGTCCAGCAAAATAATCACGATGAAATGTCCATCGCAAACAGTTTCCAATATGTATAGCCTATGCTATAACTATACATAAAAGTGAAGGCCTCAGTCTGAATAATGCGGTGATGGTTCAGCTGTATTTGCATCTGGTCAAGCTTATGTAGCACTATCAAGAGTAACAAGTCTGGGCGGTTTACATTTTATAAACATAGACTTTGGAAGTATTAAAGCGCAAGAATCCGCAATTTGTGAATACAATAGACTAAGAAGCATTTACTGTCCAGACTTAACAAAAATCATTACTACAAAGATTCCGAGAAAACCACATAAAGATAGAGAGTGGGCTATGAGAAAAACCGTGGCTGAGGCTCAAGAAATAGAGCCGCAAGAGAAAAAAAGGAAGACTACCTACAAAGAGAGATCCCCTCAAAAACATTAATAAAAAAAAAATCCAAGTCTCGCGACTGAACTGTTCAACCGTAAAAAGGTATAAGATGTATTTGAAACCAATAGTCAGCTATCGATTTGTTCATTCGCCACTTGAGAGATGTATCTTAATTAATTACGTAATTAGTTAATAAGCATTATTTTATTGTGACCATATCAATATTTTCAATAAGTAGATACTATTCGCCGGTTCTGGACTCCACCCGAAAACCCCCTTTAGTGGGTAGGGTGGTTCTTTGGGTGCCTGCAAAAAGCTCGTCACATATGCTTTTCATTCGCGGTTTTATATCAACTTAATTCGCGTATGTAATTCAATTAATCCGCGGTCGATATCAAATTATTTCGTGCTTCATATAAAATTAAGTCGCGGTTGATAACATATCACAATTCGCGTTCTTGTTGGTTTGTCATATTAGAATTCTTGTTGGAATTCATGGTTCGTTGTATGAAATCCCTTTTTACTTCTCCAATTTTGGAGTTCATTATACCAATGATACTTTAATTCGTGGCTGAATTTGATATAGGTCGCGGCTCATATAATCTTTTCATTTCATACATGCATTTTGTCAATTCATGGTACCAATAGATACTTCTTAGGCACTAAAGCGTAAGTAAATCAATACGTATGATTATTCATAATATTTTTATATCACCATCAATTTAACTTATACCTACCATTTATAAAGTTCATACCTACCACTGTTGTGTTTCTGTACACCAGCAAGCAAGTTTCGACACGTTGAGCCTACTGTATTGTGAACAATGGTTCAGCCGTAAATACAAATCTTTGCCTTGCCGACTTTTTCAATATTTGTATTGTTCGCTGATAGTAAAACCCACCATGTAATAAAATTAAGTTGTAAAGACCCTTGTTTCCTTTTAACGATGCCGCCTGCTGTGTATTTATAATATTTGGAGATAAATTTTGAAATGTGCTTATTGTCTTGTGATTGTAAAAACTAACTTTTTTATAACGGTGTCTTCCGCCCCAACATTTATCTAACAAAGCGAACTTTCTCAAAAATTAAACTCGTCGAGACAAGTATCCACGGTGGGTGTCGGTTAACGATATTAAAAAAAATACCCCTGTTTGTCGTGGTTTCGTTATAAAAGCGGAACAAGCTTGTCTGTACTCCACAACTTGATTTGGAGTGCGTGATATAGTATTAAAAATCAAATCTAGTGTTCGTGTTCGTTGTGAAAGTTTAACTTAACCTAACCTAACATCATGCCTCGGTCTACAGCTACGTGTTACGAAAATTACGAGGCCTACGCTCGTCAAAGGACTGGTACATGTGTATGTGATACTTACTTACATACTCTCGGGAGAAATACTTTGTATTTATGCCGTAATAATATACATGCTTCAACGCTAGACATTAAATTGCATTGTGTGTATTGATAAGTAATATATTCGATTGAGGACTAGTACATGTTGATGTGATGTGTATGAAGTAATATTTTTGATTGTTATTTAAGTAAATTTTATTACAGCATATTTCCCGTTTATAACGCATAATATATAACGTTGATGACCTACCAAACACATTCAAGAATTAATATTTCGCTGCATGAAGTGATGATGAAACTGCATTTACTATTGTCGAACCCGATCAAAAATCACTAAAACGGGCGGGCAGCGATAATGCTATCGATCAATTTTTCGACACACCAAAAAGCAAAAGAAAACACAATCTTCAACAGTTGGGATGGCTCGAAACGACGGTATATCCTACATATCGTCGAATACCGATGACGTAGCAAACGCCACACATCTAATTAAAGTAGAAGTCTACGATCTCAAGAAATTAGCCAAGGTGTCGTCAAACAACCAGTGGAAAATAGCAGATTTTCGTGCTAAATACTACACAAAGGTCACGGACAATATTTACGACCGCAGCAAGGAATTAATATACGATATCACGAAGAACGTCTCGCAATCACAAGACTATAAAAAATACTTTTTCGATAACTAATTTCATAATTCTCAGTCATCTAAAACAGAAAAAACAGTACCTAAATACCACGCCACTCAACAACACAGCAACTTCCCTTTCTACCTGACCCATATTTACAACGTTCACGAACACTAGATTTTATTTTTATTACTGTATTACGCACCGCTAACAATGGGTTAAACTAGGGATGGATACAACAATAGTATTCGATCGGTTCGGCATTCGCTACAACGACATTATGGAGTCGCAAAATATTGAACATGACTTTGAGTTTTGTGATTTCTTTAACAGTGAAGTGTTAGAACAATTTGATGTGTTGAACAGAAATTATGAGAACGCGTTAAACATACCAATCAATAGTTTATCATCTGAAAATGACGCTGAGTTATGTGAAATTGCATCCAACATGGAACAGCAGCTAATGTAAGTTGTTTTAAAACTTTATCTTAAAAAAACATGATTTTGTATAATAACGTATGGTTGTTCTAAAATTTTCTTTATTAGGCAGGAACGCAGTGCAAACTGGAAGAGGGCAGAAGAGGAAATCACCAGATGAAGATGACACAATTGGCAAATCTCATATGGAAGCTGGTCCTGGACCATCATCATCAAAAACGGAATACTCCGCTAATCATATGATAAAATGTGACATTTGTGAAGTAATGGTGAGTCGAAGATACTTTTCCAACCACACTTGAAGCTTATCTCATAAAAGTAAGGTTTTAAAATTAAGTAGACATGATAATGTGACTGTAATCAATACTGCATTTGGTTGTAGAGTAATAACGTATCAAATAACTTCACCTTTACCAAATGAAACCCATGAAACTTTACAAACACCTATTCAATTTTTCGAGTCAGTCAAAGATACAATTTCCACATTAATAAATGAAAACCTAAAAGAACTAACATCCATAAAAATAAATTTTATCATTCATGCTGAATTTGTTCAGGAAACAAAAAATTTGCTCAATACGTTTGATTTTCAAACCTCAAATTTTAACATATGCATGGGTGATGATTTAGAGCCATATTTCAAAATATTGTGTGAAACAATTTCTACTAAAATGGGCGAATTTGAAAAAAAAGACAGCGGGTGGTCCTTTAAATTAGTGAAACATTTAGAAATGAATGTAAATAAATTTAATCCTCTTCAAGGTTCCACTTATATTGTATTACCGAAAGACATCTGAAACAAAAAAGCAGTCATTAATGTAAAGAATAATGACCATGAATGTTTAAAGTGGGCTTTACTTTCGGCCTTATACCCAGTGGAGGATCACAAAGATAGGGTTTCATCGTATTACAAATATCAAAACAAGCTCAATTTCGATAATGTTTCATTTCCAGTTAAGATAAAGGACATGGTCAAGGTTGAGGAAAACAATCACATTAGTATAAATGTTTTTGGATTAGAGTACGATGAAATATCAAAAAGGAATTCAGTAGTGGGCCCACTTTATTTTAGTAAAAATAAACAAGAAAAACATATCAACTTATTATGCATATCAAATGGTAGTAATGGTCATTATTGTTTCATAAAAAAATTGTCTCGCTTAGTTAGCAATCAGTTATCGAGTAAAGCTCATGCGGTTTTCATTTGCGACGGGTGTTTATTACATTTTACATCTAGAGAGAGACTGGATAACCACCAAAAATTTGACTGCAGACATGTTTGCACAACATTACCTAGTCCGTTGCAAACTAAAAAAAATTGGTTTGGAAAAGATGAATCTACAAATAAAATATGTTTTGACAAATACCAAAGACAAATGAAAGTACCATTTGTAATATATGCAGATACGGAAGCTTTTCTTAAACCTATTGCTGCTTGCGATCCACACAGTTCAAAGTCTTTTACACGAAACATGCAAGAACATGAAATGTTTAGCTATGGTTATTATATCAAGTGCTCTTATGATGACAGTTTATCAACATATAAGACATATACAGGTCCTGACTGTGCTGAAAGTTTAATGAATAATATGTACAAAGACGTGTGTGAGATTCATAATAGAAATAGTTTTCAAAAGAAACCATTGCCGCTTAAACATTGGCAAGAGGCAGACATTATTCAAACAAAAACTTGTTACATTTGTGCAAAAGACTTAAATGCAGATTCAATAAAATATTTTGATTGGCATACGGGTTTATTTAGAGGAGTGGCACATTCCTTATGCAGTTCAAAATTTAGAGCTCCTAAATTTGTTCCGGTTTTACTACACAACTTGAGCAACTATGATGCTCACTTTATAGTGCATGCGTTGAATATAAAAGAAGGAGATATTGATATTATACCACAAAATAAAGAAAAATACATTTCTTTTACAAAAAAGTTAAAAGTGAATGGACATGAGGTTCATTTACGGTTTTTGGATTCGTATAAGTTCATGCCGTGTAGTTTAGATAGTTTATCTAAGAATTTAAAAGAGGAACAGCTAAGGGAGTTACGAAAGCAAGTACCTAACGAAGAAAGCTTTGGGCGATTGATTCAAAAAGGCATATTTCCATATGAATTTATGTCATCATATGATTCACTGAAAGTAACATCCTTACCCAAACAGTCTGAATTTTATAGTTCTTTAAACGATTGCAATGTTACCGATGAAGATTATAGTAGAGCTCAAGATGTGTGGAACTATTTCCAATGTAAAAATATGTTAGATTATGCGAATTTATATTTAAAAACTGATGTATTACTTTTAGCTGATGTTTTTGAAAACTTTCGAGATGTGTGCATGAAAACGTATGGTTTAGTTCCTGCACATTATTATACAGCCCCTGGTCTTAGTTGGGATGCAATGTTAAAATGCACCAAAATTGAATTAGATCTTTTAACCGATTTTGATATGGTGGCGTTTATAAAATCGGGTTTAAGAGGAGGTGTCTCAGTGTGTAGTAATCGCTATGCTAAAGCCAACAATAAATACATGCAAAACTTTAACGACAAAACTGAAATATCTTATTTGCTTTATTTAGACGCTAACAATTTATATGGTTGGGCTATGTCTCAGTACCTACCATATGGTGATTTTAAGTGGGTCGACAAAAACATAAATTATAATGTTTAAAATGTTAAAAATGTTATAAATTATAATGTTTATTAAATTCTCCTACTTCAGACATAGGATATATATTAGAAGTAGACTTGGATTATCCAGATCATTTGGGCATTTCTACAGAGACGCCGTTTTTTTTGTCCTGGTCCAGAAATCGTGTTAAACATATAAACTAAAATCTCAAAAAAATAACACATAATCCTTAATGTATGTTCTATTTGGAGAGCATAATTATTATGACTAATTTAATATTACTTTCTTCTGAAAAATATACCGAATTGAAAAAAAAACACCAAATTTACCTGATTTAGGCCTGTCCCTTTGGCGGAATTGAAACTAAATTGGTCCATAATTCGATAATTTCCGGAATTTATAATAATGTTCCTATGTTCACATGTATATAGATATATGACAAAGGCTTATTTATTACCAAGATGTCTATAATGTTTTATTTTGTACCACTTATGTTACTTTAAATATTTGTCCCGAGCTTATGACTAAATTCGGTATCACTCACAAACTCTTACGCACATCTGTAAACACGCGCGATATGCACACCATTATTCGATTCACATAAACTGCCAGTTGCGTCCGAGTAGGCGAGTGCAGTGAATCTGAGACATGCTGCCGGAATTTACGATTTTCAAAGGTAAGAAATTTTGGTTCGTCTTTGGTGCAGGGTAATTTCTCAACTCCGGATCATGAATATTTTTGAAACTATAAGAGCTAAAAGGTTGTTACTTTGTGTAATTTGTGCCTCGATAGTATGCCAATACGTAGGTAAAATTGGATTTGCACAAAGTTTTACTGTGAGAGAGAAATTTCAAAGAAACCAGCTTTTTCTCAACTCCGAGAATCTGAACTCCGTGTGCATTTGTTCATGGAGTTGAGAATTTTGTTCACGGAGTTGAAGTTTTTTATAAAATTGTGATTAGAATGATGTCGTGTGGTACCGGCGTAGAATAGCATCACTCCAATTCTACCTGTAGGTGTCGTAAGAGGCGGCTAAAAGTTAATCATCAAGAAAATAGCTGACAGCGTTCCCTGTGAATGCAACATCGTATTTGATGCTCGCCAATCTACCTACCATGCGTGGAAAACATGGCAATACCTCCCCAATAAGGGAAGCTCATGTCCAGCTGTGAACTGTTGTGGCTGTTAAGGTGTATTTTTGGAAAATAACGTAACACCTACTTACTGCAAGTGTGTTGAAGCAAAGCAGTCGTAGTATAAACTATGCCACTGGTTTTGACAATATTTTATGACATTTAGATTTGCCGAGTGATGCCAGCTAAATTAACATTTTATTTTAGATTTTCTAAAATTTCGTAAAATTTTCTTTTTAACAGCATGATCCACTTGTTTGGATATTTCTCGTACTCCTCATTGTTCCTCAGCACCAGACTCCTCCGGATGGTCAAGTCCTATTTCATTAAAATTAACAGGGTACGCTTAAATCGTCCATTAGCCAAAGACTCAGATCTAAAATGACCAAAAATTGTGACGTGTGATGCCGGCTTAGAATAGAATCGCCCCACATCCTTCCCGCGGGTGTCGTAAGAGGCGACTATGGGACTCGAGAGTGTTGGTGTATTACAATTTTTAGGCGACAGGCTGACAACCTGTCACTATAGTGATACACATGCTTTCTAAAACAACCTTCGAAAACAATCCTCAAAAATGTCAAACGTGGCGATGGCGACCGTATTCTTACGGCCGTTAACGCTCTGCCTACCCCGCAAGGGATAAAGGCGTGATATATGTATGTATGTATGTAAAAATTTTGACAGTAGTACTGATGAAAGCAATCCACGAAAACCAAATCAGTAATCATTTTCACGCACAACTGTCTTCAAAAAATACAAATACAGAATTAACAAAGAATTAAAACTTTTACACCATCGGCTGATATTTAATACAATAACACTTTAAAAATTCTCAACTCCGTAAACAAATTTTTAAACTCCGTGAACAGTCAATATTCAAATTCGATCATTTCAGAATCTGCAAGTGGAAATGGGGAGAAATTCGTCTTATGTTGTTTATTCATTTAAAAAACAATAAATCACTTTGAATGAGTGCATGAAAATCTTAAAACAAACGTGCATTCTCAACTCCGTGAACACATTTCTCAACTCCTCCGTGAACACTCAAAATTAAAATTTAATTATTTCAGGATCTACTGAAGCAAATGATGGCAAATAAGCATCAATATGTTTCTATTCTTTTTTCCTAATTTTCCAGTATTATAAAGTCAATAAAATGTTAAAAATGAAATTGCACACGGAGGTGATAAAAATTTACTCCTGCCGTAGAAATGCCCATTTGCATGATGTGCATTCTGATCTCCCCTTTTGTCCAGAAAATATTAAAACTAATAATAGCAATTCATCAAAATTAGTACCGAATTTAAATAATAAAAGAAATATGTTCTACATTATAGAAACCTAATTCAATGTTTAGAAAAGGGGATGAAGCTCGTTAAAGTTCACCGAGTACTTCAATTCCAGCAGAGTCCGTGGTTAGCAAACTACATTGATTTAAATACTCAATTACGAAAACAAGCTAAATCCGATTTTGAGAAGGATTTTTACAAACTAATGAATAACTCAATATTTGGTAAGACCACACACACACACATATCACGCCTTATCCCTTGCGGGGTAGGCAGAGCAATAACGGCCGTTAAAATACGGTCGCTATCGCCACGTCTGACATTTTTGAGGTTTGTTTTCCAAGGTTGTTTCAGAAAACATGCGTATTACTATAGTGACAGGTTGTCAGCCTGTCGCCTAAAAATTGTAATACACCAATACTCTCGAGTCCCTAAGTCGCCTCTTACGCCACCCACGGGAAGGATGTGGGGCGATGCTATTCTAAACCGGCATCACACGGTATACACGGTAAGACCATGGAAAACATTGAAAAAAGAGTGAACGTTAAGTTAGTCACTCATTGGGAAAATAATGGTAAGGTACAAGGGGCTCAAAGTCTGATAGCTCGTCCTGAATTTCATAGCTTATCAATTTTTTCTGATAATTTAGTAGCTGGACAGGTTCCCTATATATTCGTATAAAAATATTAGGCATAACATAGGTTGGCACAATATACATTGAACTAATGATACTTACGCTTAAAAATTGTAGGCATAACACGTTAAGCATAATTTAATAACCTAACCTAACCTAACCTAACCTAATGTCTATTTAAATACTAACCTTACCTAACCTAACCTCTATAAAAAGATTGTTAGACCCAAATAAACTGATAATGCGATGATAAATATTATGCGAAAAAATGTTTATGACAAAGATATATTAGAGGAAAAATTATTATGCGTAACATGTTATGCCAAAACATATTAGTGTAAAAAACATTATGCTAACGAAAGGGATCCCAGCTGTACAATTAAACAAAACCAAATTACTGTACAACAAACCTATTTATTTAGGTTTGTGTATACTTGATATATCAAAAACTTTGATGTTTGATTTTCATTATGATAACATGAAAAAGAAGTATAAAGATAAAATAAAACTGTTGTATACGGACACAGATAGTTTGATTTATCAAATTTTTACAGAAGACTTTTATTCCGATATTAAACCGGATCTAGAAAAATATTTTGATACATCTGACTATCCTGTTGATAACCGATTTTATTTTCCACAAGTAAATAAGAAGAAAATTGGGTGTTTCAAAGACGAACACAATGGCAAAATATTTACGGAATTTGTTGGGTTGCGTTCAAAAATGTACGCCATGCAGGTAGAAAATACAATCATAGCAAAAGCAAAAGGAATAAATAAAAATGTTACCAAAAAGTTGAAAATGGATAATTACAGATCATGTCTATTTGATAAAAAAAACACAATTGGCTGAAATGTATCGGTTTCGATCGATAAAACATGTGATATTCACACAAAAAATAAATAAAGTTAGTCTGTCGTATTCAGCGGATTCAACAGACACTTTAGCTTGGGGTCATTATAGTTTAAGAAATAATATTATATAGAATAAACAAGAATAATTTGTATTTAAGTGTGTATAAATTTGTACCTTTTAAGTTTAAAGTTAAATTAGTTTAAGGTTATATTCATTTTTAATTATCTACTGTTTAATTTACCAAGAATAAAATGCTCTAACTATATAACGATGAACTTATTTTTTATTCTCCATTCCTTAACACTGTCACACGACAATTACACGTCATTATGATTCATTTCATCCACCCGTTTACTGCAATAGTGGCAGGTCCAAGCAGCTGCGGAAAATCAAAATTTGTAACAAGTTTTTTAAATCATTGTAATGAAATATGCAGTGAAGATTTTTATGAAATTATATGGTGCTATGATGAAATGCAACCATTATATAATTTAAACAATGTGAATTACAATCAAGGTATTCCTGATTTGAGTATGTTCGATGGAAAATTTCCAAGACTACTCATAATTGATGATCTTATGAAAGAGTCAGATGGTAGAATAGTTGATATTTTTACAAAAGGAAGCCATCACAGTAATCTCAGTGTATTTTACATTACACAAAATATATTTCACCAAGGGAAAGGGCAAAGAGATATTTCTTTGAATTCAAGTTACATAATTTATTTTAAAAACCCGCGAGATAGAACACAGATAAGACATTAAGCTCGTCAGGTTTTTCCGGAAAATAGCAAATTTGTTGAAGAAGCTTACAAGGATGCAACAAAAAATGCTCATGGATATCTTTTCATTGATCTTAAACAAAATACAAATGAAATATGTCGCTTTAAAAGTAAAGTTTTTTCCATTCGATGGGCATTGTACAATTTATGTACCAAAAAAGGGGTAAAAATATGATGCACAACAAATAATTTCTGTCAGTTTCAAATAATGTCTGAAGTAGAAACGTCTAATACGAATAATATTTTAAGAGCTTTAAGTATATTAAAAGAACAATATCGTGAAGCCTTGTTAGAATGTTGTAATGATGATGAAATAAGGCAAATGTGCGAGTGTATAATAAACGTTTTTAAAGGAAAGATTCCCATAAAAGAAAATAGCGAATCTGTATTTAACATATGCAAATTCAACTGCTTTGTTTCTACTGATGCTGTTTAGTTAATATTATAAATAGAATATAAAGTGAAGTCTTAGTGTTTAAAAAATGAGTAAAAGAATAACGTCTCATAAAGATTTATTCAAAAGCATTATTGACATTAAAACCAAAGTATAGAGAAGCATTGTTAAAAAATTGTGGAGATGATGAAATCAACTGTACAACCGAGTGTATTTTCAATGTGTTAAAAGGAAAAGTGCACTTGGATAAAAAATCTACACGTAAATTAAGAAAACATAAAGATCTTTTGAGGAAAATTGTTTCGAAAGGGACAAACAAAACAAGGAAACAAATTTTAGTACAAAGAGGTGGAGCGTTTTTACCTATTATTCTAGGGTCTGTTCTTGGCGCATTGCTAGGTTCAATTATAAAATAAAGATGGAAAACACAAAAAAAATGATACTTATTGAGCCTGAGGTCATAGATAGACTAAAATCAGATAATGCAGGCACTAAAAATTTGACACGTTTATATGAGGAAATGCATAAAGTAATAAAAACTAAAATAGATGACAGGGAAAAGTGGGCACTATATTTGCAAACATTGCAGAGATATCTACATTTCATTGGAGAACACCGAAAACCATTACAAATACCTATAATACATTTTGATGAAAAGGAAAATGAAATAAAAGAAACAGTTAAGTCAGAAAAAGCTCCAGATGACAAAGAGACATCTACTGAAGCAACCTATAATGGTTATACAAAATCAGAGTTGCTTGCCTTTATTCCAAAGACATACAAATTGAAAGGTGAACTTTTGATAGATATACTTTTGAAGAACAAAGATAAAATTTTCTGGAATGAAAAAGGCACTGTGTTCGTTCGCAATAAAGAAGTGCATAGAAGTAATATCGTCGACTTTTTGAATGACATCTTAAGACCTCTAAAAAACAGTTCACCGAGCGGTTGGGCAGATTTTGCTTATGTACTCAAAGATCTATCAGTCCCCTTAACTTATATTGGCAATCCTAAAAGAGCCACATACATAAGAGTTTTGTCCCAGAGTCCAGCTAGTGCTGGAACAACAAAAGAGAAAGCAAACAGTACTCCTGATAATTTCAGCACACCAACATTAGCTGGCAGTAGTCGCAGTCAAAATAAAGTACAACCCGCTAAAAGAATTAATTGGGAAAAATGGACCCCTTACTAGAAATTCGTAATATTTACTACGATGTATCCCACCCAGCTGGATACAGCAGTCTCAGTAAATTGACTGCAGCTATGAAAAATAAAATGATTAAAGAAGAAACAAAGAAATGGTTGGAATCTCAAGAAACGTACACCCCACATAAACCAGTTCGTCGTCGGTTCCCGAGAAACAAGTACATTCTATCAAATTTTAATGAACTTTGGCAAGCCAATTTAAGTGATATGCGGAGTTACAGTGAATATAACGATGGTTTCAAGTATATTTTATGCGTTATTTATGTTTTTAGTAAGTATGCTTTTGCTAGACCTATAAAAAAGAAAGACTCTGCCACTATAAAAGAAAAATTTAAAGATATATTCTCGGAAGCTAAAGCCACTCCGAGACATTTACAATCCGATAAAGGTACTGAATTTATAGCAAAAGACGTTCAATCTTTTCTTAAATGTAACGGTATAAACTATTACACCATCAATAATCCTGATATCAAAGCAAGCATAGTTGAAAGATTCCAACGTACACTTAAAATGAAAATGTGGAAATATTTTACTCATAATAATACGTATCGATATATAGATATTTTGCAAGATTTACTTAATTTCTACAATAATAGCTTTCACAAAAGTATTAAAATGCGCCCTTACGACGTAAACTTTGATAACATTATGACAGTTTGGCGCAACCTGTATGAGAGAAAAAATGAAGATGCTACGAAAATTAAAGCCAAACCTAAGTTTAAAGTTAAAGATCATGTAAGAATAACTAAGTACAAACATATTTTTCAAAAAGGTTATGAAACCAATTGGAGTGATGAAATATTTTTAATAACATCGATTATAGACAGATCCCCCTTTTGTTGTTTACACAATAAAAGATTTACAGGGAGAAATTGTTACTGGGACTTTTTATGAAAAAGAACTACAGAAAGTGACATACGACCCCACTGCTTTGTATAAAATAGATAAAATACTGCGCGCCCGCTATTCAGGTCGCAGAAAAGAACTATTAGTGAAGTGGAAAGGTTATCCTGATAAATTCAATAGTTGGGTTTTAGTATCAGATTTAGAAAAATCATGAAAGGCGAAAACTTTTACTTAACTTTACCCAGTAATAGCTCGTTCTCATATTTTCCAAATAAGATTCAAGATTCAATCGTTTATTTCCAAGTAGATTCACAATGAATGCTTTTAGAATGTCATAGAGTTAAATTACAATACGGTCACTGAATAAGTAAATTAGTCATAGTAACAATAACAATTTTATGTTCCTAATAGAATCGCGGCACGAGTGGGATAAAAAAAAAAAAAGGCACTGCCTCGGGGCTGGTCAGGCTGACCACACAGCATGTAACTTACGTCACCACCATCAATTTATGGAATCAATTAAATAAAAGCAATATTTTAAAAAAAAGCATGTTACATGCTAATCAGCCGGACCCCCTGAACAGGAAAACCACCCAAAAACCTGCTCAGAAGTGCTTCTAATCTCAATTTACAATTTGTACCTATAGAATAGGCCCTAGGCTACCCTAGCTAAGTTTTATAAACAAATATATTATTAGCCCAAAAAACGGCTACGCTAAATTAAAATAAAATAAAAGTATTACAGTAGATAATTCTAACTGTTTCGTCTTCCTTACTAATTATGCCAATTGTAAATTCCATGCACGTCCTGATTTGGTATTAAAAATGACTGCATGTTTCTTGTGCTGTGCTGGAATTTCAGAGGACCATGCCTCTTTGTCATTAACATAATCATCTAACTTATAATAAGCTTTATAACATAATGTTTTCTTAATAATAGATTTAAATTTACTTTCAGATAAACTTAATATATCTTCCGGTATTTTGTTATAGTATCGTATACTTAAACCTTCAAATGAAGTTCTTACTTTAGCTAGTCTATACGCGGGTTGATTTAATTTATTTTTACTTCTTATATTACGATTATGTCTTTCATGATTTCTTGTAAACGTATGAATATTCTTTCTTACATACATGATATCTTCATAAATATATTGACACGGCACCGTCATAATATTAATTTCCTTAAACAGTTTTCTTAGAGAATCACGACTGCCTAGTTTATAAATTGCTCTAATGGCCCTTTTCTGAAGAATAAATATTGTTTCAATATCAGCGGCGCGGCCCCACAGCAAAATTCCATAGGACATAATGCTGTGAAAATAACTGAAGTAAACAAGTCGTGCAGTTGAAATATCTGTAATTTCTTTAATTTTACGTACTGCATAGGCAGCTGAGCTTAATCTTCCCGATAAAGATGTAATATGAGGGCCCCATTGGAGCTTTGAGTCAAGAGAAAAATTAGAGTTTACTACCAGCACAGTTTTCTTAGGGATTAAGAAAACTGTGCTGGTAGTAAACTCTAATTTTTCATTATTAAGTGCAACATAGTTATTCAATGAATGTACTACATTTGGCAAAGTGAATAATATACATTTTGTTTTTTTGGCATTTAGAACTAAATTGTTTGCAGTAAACCAACTATGAATTTGCCCAAGAGTGTGATTTACTTCGTCATAATTATGCGCTCTTCTATCAACCTTAAATATAAGGGATGTGTCATCAGCAAATAAAACAATTTTGGACAAATTCTCTACCATGTAAGGCAAATCATTAATGTAAATTAAAAATAAAAATGGACCTAATATAGAGCCTTGCGGCACACCAATTTTAACACGAGATCCCTGTGATTTGGTGCCGTTTACTTGTACTTTTTGCGTTCTATTATCTAAATACGAATTCAGAAATTTCAGAGCTGCGTTTCGTATACCGTAGTGTTCTAGTTTTACCAAAAAAGTTTCATGATCTACGCAATCAAATGCCTTGGAAAGATCACAAAAAACACCAATGGCGTCCTTTGATTCCTCCCAAGCATTAAATACATGTTTGACAAGAGCAACACCAGCATCTGTGGTACTACGTCCCTTTGTAAAACCGAATTGCTGGTTGTGTAACAAGTTGTTGCTATTAAAATGGGACAGCATTTGATTGAGTATGATCTTTTCAAAGACTTTGCTGAGTACTGGCAGAATAGATACGCCTAGTTTCTATCTTAATTGTTTTAATACGATTTTTAAATGGGAATATTACGCATTGACCTCTGTGGTCTGATTGAAGAGAGTTTATAATACATTTTTCTACAGGCTCACAATCACTGAATACATTATCAATACATTTAGCTAAAGTAGGCGTCACACGAGTTGGTTCAAAAAATACATGAGACAAATTGAATGATTTAAAAAGTCCTAAAAATTTATCACTGAGTGCATTTTTTTCTAGAATGTCTACATTAAAGTCTCCAGAAACAATAACATGTTTATTTGTTTTTGTGACTAATTTTAGTACATCTTCTAGTATTTCTAGTAGTGTGGTAAAATTTTTAGCTATAGGTGGTCTGTATACGCATACTATAACATGACTTTCCAGCTCAACACAAGACACTTCAGTACAACTCTCAACCGACAGTCCGACCACATCCTTACGTTCTTTAAATTTAATATTGTTTCTAATTAGTATTAAACAGCCTCCATGGATCGCGGATTTTCGGTTGAAAGAGCTGGCTATACAGTAATTTTCATAATTTAACAAAATATCAGGTTCTTTTTGGAAGTGCTCAGTAAAACAGACTACGTCGTAATTGTGCTTCTCCAAGAACAATTCAATTTCTAATACTTTGCTGGAAAAGCCCTGAATGTTTTGATGTAAAACTTGTAGTTGACTTTGCTTTTCCTTTGTCTGAGGCTGAATGCAAGAAGACCCCGGATTGCCTATGCTATTTACATCAGTCAAAGAGGGGTTTTCCTTTGTCTTACAATCTAGTTTAAATTATTTATACTACCACTACTAACTAATATAGAAGGAGACACATATTTTGTGTCAATTATATTATATGCTAACAAAGTAGCTACTTGTTTCTTATAGTAATCCGACAGGTACATAGTATCCTGAGTCAAAATAAATTTGTGAATAAAATTATTCACATCAAAATAAGAAATAACATCGCTATGATGACATGTCCTGTTGTACAAATGCATGTTCATTTTATGCACACATTTGTTCTGTTGCTCTGATAGATTTGAACAATAAGGGAAGTTGCACAAAATGAACCTGCACTCAGTCTGATCGTGTAAATTAAGCAACACCTCAATGCTAATGTCTAATGTCCTACGACTAATGTTGGAATGATTTCCTATCATGATTATAATTGTACGTAGTGTGCTTATCGAATTTCCCTACAGATATTTTGTTAACAATATTCTCAAAAGAGGTGTCTGGACAACACACATTTGTCACTTGTTGATTAAGGTGATTATTTAATAATTGACCAAAACCTACACCTAGCTTGTCTGAATAAATAAGTGTCCTTTTAAATGGTTTCTCTGCAGTGGAGTCCTTTAGCAACCTAGATACACCGTCACTGTCATGACCTGGTCCATCGTGGGGTCGAGAAGTAGGGCACGGGCATGGGTCGCGTCGCCGCAGCTTCGGGGTCCGGACATTTGGGGCTGGGGTGGTAGACGCCCCAGAAATACGCGGTGCGGCGTCTAGAGTGAGCGGCGCTCCCGCCACCCTCTCGATCCCTATGGTGGGGGTAGCAGTTGAGACTGCAGGCTGCACGTCGCTGTCGACTCCCGATGCCACACGTGTCCCCGCGTCCTGCTGCACGGCGGGGGCAGGAGCACGTGAAGCACCTCTGCCACGTTCTCCGCGGCGCCCTCCACGTCGTGTTCGCCTGGTGGGCGCGTCAGTAGTAGGTGGTGCCAACGCGTCAGTCGCGGCAGGTGGTGCGGGCGCGTCAGTCTCGGCAGGTGGTACGGGTGCGTCAGTCGCGGCAGGTGTAGCGGGCGCGTCAGTCGCGGCTGATGGTGCGGGCGCGTCAGTCGCGGCTGATGGTGCGGGCGCGTCAGTCGCGGCAGATGGTGCGGGCGCGTCAGTCGCGGCAGGTGGTGCGAGCGCGTCAGCCGCGGCAGGTGGCGCGGGTATGTGTTGCACAGCTGGTGTCCTACCCAGAGCCAGGGTCAACTCATCATCTTCCATCAGCAGATCCAGCAGCTCAGTGTTTTGTTGCTGCAGTTCAAGTAGTTGTGATGTTAAGGTAGATAGTTGCTCATGCTCTCGACGGCTCACCGCATACTTAGTTGTGATGTAAGCGAGCTGTGTCTGTAGGTTATTAATATACAACTCGCTGCTTGTGTGCAATCTATCTGGCACTGTAATTTGCACCATCTGCTTCTTGATTGTAGATTCCGCTTGATGGTAATCTACATGCATGTCTCTAATTTTCAGTTTCAAGTCCTTGTTTTCTTTTAATAAATTAAGTCTTTTAATTCTATTTGGTTGCTGTTTTTGAAATAATCTTAGTAATTTAAGGTTATGCCTAGTTTTTCTTATGAATTTGTTCAGTCTTAAGTATTTCTTTATTTTATTGCCTTTAGTCAAAATTGTGTGGCGAACTGTACTAATGTCCTGCACCTCCAGTTCATGGCGTAGGGAAACACTAAATCTATTCTGTCTATCTTCCCTCTCATTGTGTAGATCCGCTAACTGGTTGTTAGCTTCGTTCAGCTGTTGCTCTAAAAATCTGCACCGATCTTGGGCAGTGTTCAAGCCAGTGGTAATATCAATACGGGCAAGTTCTAGAGATTTTATTACTTCATATTGCTGGTCAATCTCTGCCTGTGATTCTGCACATTGTGTACGCAGGGTAACAACACTCTCGCGCAGCTGGGAGTTTTTGGATTTTGTTTGTTTTATCTCAAACTCAATTTCATCTCGGCTCGGCTTCAGTTAGTCTCTGCTGGAGTTGAGCCATTGTCTTTTCGGCATGCATCTTACGGGTCATTATTATAGACATGTTTGAAACCGGAGCTGGAATTGATAAAAAAATAACGAATTTAATATCCAAATACACTAGTTTGTTTTTATGCTAGGTGTGTAGGTAATCAAATTAGAAGGTGAGACTGCAGATAAGAGTGATATACAGGTGTAGGAATGTATGTTGTATGAAAATAGTACCTAAGTGAGCGAATACCTATCAAGTGACGTCAGATGCACTTTCCACAGTGATAAGTGAACTGAGTCACTGCAATAACAAGCCTACAGAGAAAGTAACAAGAAAAATAAAATGTTGGTGTTCCTCAATGTGCAGTATTATTGGAGAAAAAATACTTGTCTGAGCGGCAGATGACCTTCCCGTCAGATAAACTTCTATAGAAGTAACTGAGACAAGGTCACGGCGCTAATGTGTGAGTAGGTCGTCGAATCACAAAACCACCAACTTCTCCACAAAATTACCAAAATCAATAAAGTTGGATGGAGAATGGTCGGTAGGATTAGTTGAATTTCAGTATCCTTGCACTATGTTTACTGTTCAGGATAATAATAATATAATGTATATCACCAAACGCATGAAAGTTCCCGACCAAGAAGAACTCAGTACAGTAACATACAAGAGTCACATACCTACGTCTAGTTATGAAAACATTAACGATGTTATAACAGCACTGAATTCGAGAGAAAGCTTCAAATTAAGACATGATAAATTAACAAAATTGGTTTCACTGACAGGTGATGTGAATAACCTTATAGCTTTAAGGTTTTCCCCTATCTTAAGTCTTCAGCTTGGATTTGACCCTAATACAAACATTGCTACAAAAACAACTGGAAAGTTTCCAGCTTATTTATACCTCGGATTACCATCACGGTTATACATATATTGTGATATTGTAGAACCTCAGATGGTTGGAGACGTCATGTGTCCTTTATTAAGAATAACATCATTAGATCCAGTTAAATATGTGTATGGATCAAACAAAATGCTTTTTTTTTCACCGCCACATTATGTACCAGTTATGCGTAGAGAGTTTGATACAATTGAAATAGATATAAGATCGAACACAGGAGGAAAAGTTCCATTCCAATTTGGAACGAGCTGTGTTAAACTACATTTTATAAAAAGATAAAAACAAAATGTACACAAGAGACAATAATTTAATCTGTCCATATCATCATTATTATTCTCATCAAGCAGGAACTGGAATCGGAGAAGTTTATAAAGGAGTGTCACATCAACGCGGTCATGGTATGGGAAGCTTTTTAGGGGGTTTGTTTAGGTCTGTTCTACCACTTTTATCAAATGGAGCTAAAGTTATTGGTAAAGAAGCTCTGAGTGCGGGGGTAAGTCTTTTATCAGATATAGTAAGTGCTAGGCCTTTAGAAGAATCTGTCACAAATCGTTTTAAAGAAGCTACTTCTAATTTAAAAAGAAAAGCTGATGACAAAATTATAAGAGCTATGAGTGGGTCGGGGTATAAAAATAGAAAACGAAACTATAAAGCCCTTATTCACTCGGAGAATTTGAAAGCAAGAACAGTGAAAAAGGCGAGGAAAAGTAAATTTTCAACAATTAATGATATCTTCTCTTAAAATAATTTAAAATGTCATTTTTACATAATCATTCTTGTGAATGTGCAAAGTCAGAATTAGATATATTTGCTTTACCATCGACGCAAACAAGTATAGAAAGCGGACAATGGATTTATTACAAACCTATTTCATCTCTTAGTGACGATGGCCCTATAGAATTTCAAATACCCGGTTCCGGGGATGATTATATTGACTTAACACACACATTGCTTCATGTGAAAGCCAAAATATTGAACCAAGATTTGTCTAATATTGACTCTGAAAAAACATCAGTAGCTCCAGTAAATAACTGGCTTCATTCGCTATTCAGTCAATTAGATGTATACTTAAATCAAAAGCTTGTTTCTCCACCAAATAACACATATGGATATCGTGCATACATTGAAACATTATTGAATTATGCACCTGCAGCAAAAGAGTCCCATCTAACATGCTCAATGTGGTATGAAGACACTGCAGGAAAAATGAATAGCACAGATGATTCAAATAAAGGATACACTTCAAGACTAAAATATACAAATGACAGCAAAGAGGTCGAAATGATAGGACACTTACATGGAGATATATTTAACCAAGAAAAGTTTTTAATTAATGGAGTTGACATGTGCATCAAACTTATACGTTCAAGGGAATCATTTAACTTGATGTCTTCATCAAATGATATCAAAGTCAAAGTGGCTATCACTGAAGCAACGCTAATGGTGCGTAAAGCTCGAATAAATCCAAGTGTACTACTCGCTCATCAAAAAGTATTAGCTACTACAACTGCGAAATATCCAATCACGCGAGCTGAAGTAAAAGTTTTGACCATTCCATCCGGTATTCAAGGTAAAACACTAGATAATATTTTTCTAGGTCAGATACCAAAACGTTGTATTATAGGATTTGTGAATAATACAGCTTTTAACGGAAGTTTTACCAAAAATCCGTATGATTTCGATAACTATGGTTTAAATACGTTTAGTTTGTATGTTGATGGGATTCAAATTCCTTCTAAAGCATTACAGCCACAATTCAGCAGTGGGTCGCATACTATTATGTATCATACGCTTTTTTCCGGAACTGGTATTCATTTTTTAAATGAAGGAAATGGTGTAAATCTGAGTAGATATCCGAAAGGTTACTGTTTGATGGCTTTTGACTTAACTCCTGATTTATGTGCAAATTCAACTTCACACTGGAACTTGATTAAACATGGCAGTGTTAGATTGGAAGCACGGTTTGAAAATGCCCTAACTGAAACAATTAATTGTATTGTTTATGCTGAATTTGATAATTTAATTGAAATAGATAAGAATAGAAATGTAAACGTCGATTTTAGTAGTTAAGTAATAATTATATAAGATAACGGACTTTGATTATCTCTCAGATGCATTTTTATTTTTGTGTAAATTAGACCTTAATAAGTATGAACACTTTCGAGATAAAAAAATATTTGAGATCAATTCATAACTCCTTAGCTGATAATGTATTTCCCGCTAATCGTCTACCAATTTTTATGACAGCACCTGTGTATTTGATAAGTAATTTAGACTCAGATACAAAACCAGGGTCTCACTGGGTAGCAATTGTTATTCATTCAAATGGTGTTGGTGAATATTTTGACAGCTTTGGTCGTAAACCTGAAGGTCATCATTTAAATTATTTAAAAAGGAATTCACGAACATGGAAATACAACCATAAAGCTATTCAAAACATTTTTTCGTCTCTGTGTGGAGAACATTGTTTAGTGTATTTGTATTTAAAGTACAGAGGTCTAAGTCTTGAAGATTTCAATAACCTATTTACTAAGGATTCATTGAACAATGATTTCTTATTAAATGATTTCTTTATAACTTTCTTTGAGTAATATTTGAATGTGTATATAAGAAGTTACCCTTATACTTAATCTAAAATGATTAAAATGTGTTTAGATTTAAAGAACGGTTATGTCATATGTGTTTTATGAAATAAATGGTATATACATTTTAATACAGGTGTTTTAATTTTATTTCCATTACAAGAATAAGGTACTGTTATTAAAAGGAAAAAAGAAACAAACGTTATTTTAATGTTATTTTATTATTTTACATTGAATTTAAATCGACATAGACATTACAATGTTAAAAATAACAAAGCCAACTAAAACAGAAAAACACAGAAATAATTAGTAAACAAATCAATCATATTTATCCAATTAAAGAGTAGGCGAGTATGCTGTGGAGGATAAAATATAGATATCCTGTATGATATTTATAATTTCTTCGACTTCTTCGTCTTCTTCTCGACTCCAATCAACAGATAGTGGATTGACAATCTCTATAGACTGCGTCAGAGGGTCCGAATAAGGTTCTTGAGTCTTGGGAGGGTCTTGACAATTTGCACAATATGCCTTCATTGGCAATACACCATCAACTGTATCCAGTGATTTACAGTCTTTTGAAGAAGAGTAGTGCCCCTCGCAGGGGGTGAAAAATGGCTTTACGTCGTCATCTTGAATTAAACACTCAGGTAATTCGTTATTAATATACCAGAATCGAATATATCTTGAATATTCTGTAAGGATAGTTTGTTTTGAGATGGTCGCGATAACTTTTTTAGAAAGATACATTTTAATGAATAACGAGCTTGTGGCACGAATGCAAACTTGGTGCTGACTGATTTACGAAACTTAACATCACTCGCTTGAATAGTGAAGTCGCTCCTATTGTCCTGTGCATCCATAGATTTTCATTGTTAGGATGTTTTTAAGGTAGAAAGGGAAGTTGCTGTGTTGTTGAGTGGCGTGGTATTAAGGTACTGTTTTTTCTGTTTTAGATGACTGAGAATTATGAAATTAGTTATCGAAAAAGTATTTTCTACAGTCTTGTGATTGCGAGACGTTCTTCGTGATATCGTATATTAATTCCTTGCTGCAGTCGTAAATATTGTCCGTGACCTTTGTGTAGTATTTAGCACGAAAATCTGCTATTTTCCACTGGTTGTTTGACGACACCTTGGCTAATTCCTTGAGATCGTAGACTTCTACTTTAATTAGATGTGTGGCGTTTGCTGCGTTATCGGTATTCGACGATATGTAGGATACACCGTCGTTTCGAGCCATCCCAACTGTTGAAGATTGCGTTTTCTTTTGCTTTTTGATTTTGGGTGTGTCGAAAAA
Source organism: Keiferia lycopersicella (assembly GCA_029255805.1). Classification (NCBI taxonomy): domain Eukaryota; kingdom Metazoa; phylum Arthropoda; class Insecta; order Lepidoptera; family Gelechiidae; genus Keiferia; species Keiferia lycopersicella. The sequence goes on from JARACZ010000028.1 coordinate 5,740,339, forward strand.
TTGATCGATAGCATTATCGCTGCTCGCCCGTTTTAGTGATTTTTGATCGGGTTCGACAATAGTAAATGCAGTTTCATCATCACTTGATGCAGCGAAATAATAATTCTTGAATGTGTTTGGTAGGTCATCAACGTTTATTCCCGAACCCTAAAACAAAACAGACATATATATTATGCGTTATAAACGGGAACTATGCTGTAATAAATTTTACTTAAATAACAATCAAAAATATTACTTCATACACATCACATCAACATGTACTAGTCCTCAATCGAATATATTACTTATCAATACACACAATGCAATTTAATGTCTAGCGTTGAAGTATGTATATTATTACAACATAAATACAAAGTATTTCTCCCGAGAGTATGTAAGTAAGTATCACATACACATGTACCAGTCCTTTGACGAACGTAGGCCTCGTAATTTTCCTAACACGTAGTTGTAGACCGAGGCATGATGTTAGGTTAGGTTAGGTTAAACTTTCACAACGAACACGAACACTAGATTTGATTTTTAATACTATATCACGCACTCCAAATCAAGTTGTGGAGTACAGACAAGCTTGTTCCGCTTTTATAACGAAACCACGACAAACAGGGGTATTTTTTTTAATATCGTTAACCGACACCCACCGTGGATACTTGTCTCGACGAGTTTAATTTTTGAGAAAGTTCGCTTTGTTAGATAAATGTTGGGGCGGAAGACACCGTTATAAAAAAGTTAGTTTTTACAATCACAAGACAATAAGCACATTTCAAAATTTATCTCCAAATATTATAAATACACAGCAGGCGGCATCGTTAAAAGGAAACAAGGGTCTTTACAACTTAATTTTATTACATGGTGGGTTTTACTATCAGCGAACAATACAAATATTGAAAAAGTCGGCAAGGCAAAGATTTGTATTTACGGCTGAACCATTGTTCACAATACAGTAGGCTCAACGTGTCGAAACTTGCTTGCTGGTGTACAGAAACACAACAGTGGTAGGTATGAACTTTATAAATGGTAGGTATAAGTTAAATTGATGGTGATATAAAAATATTATGAATAATCATACGTATTGATTTACTTACGCTTTAGTGCCTAAGAAGTATCTATTGGTACCATGAATTGACAAAATGCATGTATGAAATGAAAAGATTATATGAGCCGCGACCTATATCAAATTCAGCCACGAATTAAAGTATCATTGGTATAATGAACTCCAAAATTGGAGAAGTTAAAAGGGATTTCATACAACGAACCATGAATTCCAACAAGAATTCTAATATGACAAACCAACAAGAACGCGAATTGTGATATGTTATCAACCGCGACTTAATTTTATATGAAATAATTTGATATCGAACCGCGGAACCGCAAATTAATTTGATACCAACCGCGGATTAATTTGATATCGACCGCGGATTAATTGAATTACATACGCGGATTAAGTTGATATAAAACCGCGAATGAAAAGCTTATGTGACGAGCTTTTTGCAGGCACCCAAAGAACCACCCTAAAGGGGGTTTTCGGGTGGTCCAGAACCGGCGAATAGTATCTACTTCAATATATTTTAATGTTTACAATAAATTGAATGACTTAGCCATCGCACTACATTTATCTTAGATTTATTGGAACGATGGTGGCTCCTGGATCGTCTCAAGACCCTGCTTGCATTACGTAACGGCGGAATGTATGCTGATCTGTCAGACATTTTGGTAGGACTTTCATGTATTTAGCTGGTTGTCAAACGAGGATAGTTGGTGAAGACTATTAAACGGCCAGGAAGGAAAATTGTTACTTTAGGGAAAACGCACAAGAGAATTAGCGAGGAAGAGACAAAACAAAGCAAACATTACAATTACTACGTAAGGTATACAAGTACACAAGAGTTGCAAGCATGTTCTTGAATTAAAAAGTTTTTATTTATATATTATTACTAGCTTTTGCCCGCGACTTAAGCTATAGCCTATGTATTATTCTGATGTATAAGCTATATTGTGGTAAAGTTTCATTCAAATCCATTCAGTTGTTTTTACGTGAAAGAGTAACAAACATCCATACATCCATACTTACAAACTTTCGCCTTTTTAATAGTAGTAGGATAGTAGTAGGATTATGTTGGAATTCTTTTCAAAACTCGGGCCTACATCCTACCTACGGTCCCTTATTATTATAATTCTTATTTTTATCATAATAAATTTCAGTAAGTAGTTGATTAGATACAAGAATACAATTTTAAATCAAATTACTGAGTATGGTAGTCAGGAAGATAATACTTTCCGTTGAAATAAAAGCACATGACAGTAATAACATTTTGGAATAAATAAAACACAAACATTCTTTAATTGTAGTATAGTATACAGCATAAATTGCCACGTAAATGTAGCAAGTATCAGTTTATAGCAGCCACTCTGCTACAGTAACATCCAGGTAGCCTGAAACTACCATCTCCAACTATCCTGTAAACTGGTGGCACTTCCAACTTGCATTAGTTTACATTACATTAAAACGTCACATTTAATGTATCTAGGTAACGCGATTAATTTTACTTATAAATGCAAGTTGAATGTACACGCACAGGTGAAGATATGCATAAGTAAGGAAACGCACGAGTGAAAATATTCTCAAGTATTAATATGCACGAGTGAAGATATTGTCTAGTATCGATTTGCACGAGTGTAGATAAGCCCGCTTTCGCACGAATATAGATAGTGTCAAAAGCAAATAGTTAAGTTTACCACAGATGGCGTTGCTTGTTGCGGGTAGATCAATAGCCATATTTGTATGACTTGTTTAGTACGGCTACTTCATTTACAGACGGATATGTTAAGCTGGAGGAAATTTTGGAACTGCTTCTTAATGCCGGACTAACACTTAGTCTAAAGAAGTGCTCTTTCTTTCAATCGGAAGTAGATTACTTAGGCTATGAGATTTCAGCATCAGGATTAAAGCCAGGCAACAAAAAGATTCAGGCAGTGTCCGAGTTCCCTACGCCAGTCAATGTGCACCAAGTACGTCAATTTGTTGGACTGGCTAGTTTTTTCCGTCGGTTTGTGTACAATTTCGCCACAATTGCCAAACTCCTTACAAAGTTAACAAAGAAAGATGTTCCGTGGTCTTGGGGTGTTGAACAAGAGAACGCATTTAAGGAATTGAAGTCAAAGTTAGTTAACAGACCTGTTCTAGCCCTCTACAACCCGGAATTTCAAACCGAAGTTCATTGCGACGCGAGTAAAGTTGGTGTAGGTAGTGTGTTACTTCAGAGGGAAAAACCAACTGACTCGATGCGTCCCGTCGCCTACTACAGCCGACAAACGACCAAAGAAGAGTCCTTCTGGCATTCACATGAATTAGAGACAATGGCAGTTGTATTTGCATTAAAGAAATTCCGCATATATTTGATCGGGATAGAATTCAAAGTCATTACCGATTGCAATGCATTAAGGACAACGCTTACTAAAAGGGACCTGTTGCCAAAGGTAGCAAGATGGTGGCTCATGCTACAAGAGTTTAATTTCTCTATAGAATATAGGCCAGGTCATAGTATGCAGCATGTGGATGCTTTAAGCCGTAACCCAGTTCTGCCTGCAATCGGTGATGATGCTGAACAATTTGATATTATGAGCATCTCTACTAATGATTGGCTTCACTCAGTGCAGATGACAGACCATCGTCTGAAACACATTAAATCTGTTTTAAAAACTGATGAAGCAGATATCAATGATATAAAAAATAACTATGTTTTACGGGATGACAAACTTTATAGGCGTGTAGGGCGTGGATTAAAATGGGTGGTACCCCACGGGGCTTGGTGGCGTATTTGTCAGCTAAATCATGACGAAGCGGGTCATTTCTCATTAGACAAAACATTGGAAAAGATTTCAGCTGATTATTGGTTCCCGAAAATAAAACGCTTCGTCAAGAAATATGTGACATCATGCATAAACTGTGCTTATAATAAAGAGAGTTCGGGGAAAAAGACGGGCTATCTGCACCCTATACCCAAAACTTCCACCATATTCCACACAATGCACATGGACCATCTAGGACCATTTATAAAAAGCAAACAAGGGAATACTTACATTTTAGCAGTGATAGATGGTTTTAGCAAATTCATATTTATTAGAGCAGTTCGTAATTCTAAGTCAAAGACTACTATTAGGGTATTAAGAGACATATTTGCGAATTTCGGATGTCCCAAAATCCTTATATCGGATCAAGGTACAAGCTTTACTTCCAATGAGTTCAAGACTTTCGTCATGTCCGTTGGCATAAAGCACGTTCTTGATGCTGTCGCAACGCCCCGAGCCAACGGGCAAATCGAAAGATACAATAGAACCATTTTGAACTCATTGGCTTCAATGAATCATGATTGCGACGAAAAGGACTGGGATACTAATATACCGACATTACAGTGGTCTCTTAATAACACTGTTAATAAAGGAACTGGAAAGTCTCCAGCAGAAGTAGTATTTGGACAGCGAATGACTGGACCAAGTGAAAATATCTTGAAATCTGCATTACCAGCACAAGAACAACAAGATACAGATGAAATCAGAAAAGCTGTAGAGGAGAATATATTAGAGAAACAGAAAAAGATGAAATAAACATTTGACAAAACGCGGGCACCGACAAAATTTTTCAAAGAAGGCGATCTTGTTATGATTCCCAATCATAACCCTGAAAAAGGCAAGAGCAAAAAGCTTGCTCCAATTTTCAAGTACATGGAATCCAGTGGTAAATTTGTGTAAAAATAAGTTTGTGTCTAAACCTGCAATAAAATCATGCGATACCGTTAGTGTGTGTTGTCGAGATGACTTTCGAGTGAGTACCGATAGTGACCAAAGTGTTCCGAAAAAACGCAGAAGAATGAGGGTAGACAGATATGTTTGCCCTTAGCCGTCACCCGCAGCCGCTCCAGTTTACCCGTGATCATGGCGATTGCAACATCGCCGAAATATTGGGTGCTCGATATATCCCTACCGTGAGTTAAAATCCGTTATAATGTCTTATAGTTTTAGTGACGTTCTTGTCCGTACATGAACAGTTAAATACCATATTTTCCCCGCTCAAAAATAATTTCAATGTGTGTCATATTAATGCCCAGAGCATTCCTGCTCACTATTCTGACTTTCTTGTCGCTTTTGGTAATACTGCCGTCGATGCAATTCTTGTGTCCGAATCGTTTCTGAAGCCTTCGCTTCCTTCTAAACTTTTTCCACTTCCTGGCTTCAAACTTGTCGGCGAACAGCGCTATTGGTGGGAACCCGATAGCAAACAATGACAAGATTGTCACTACGTACCGTCCGCTTACCTATTAAGTAAACACCTCACCTCCCTTGGTTTAAATAGTATTAAGCATAGTATTACGTAGTACATATATACCTACTTTTCACGTCATATTTCATAAGAATTAACTATGTAAAGCTTGGGCATACTTCACCAACACTGATATCTAAAAGCCACACCAGTACCGCCCAGCTCAAACCTAACTAATAAGAACATCTGTTTCTATGTACTTAAGAATTTCTTATCATTCATAACATTCCTATTATCATTAGTAGACGGTACGTCTCAATAACAACACAGTGCATTACCTGTTTTGCTGCAATAAAATTGCAGCGGCTCTCTCACCCGTATTGCTCCAGCCATATTACCTAGTGGCGCCACCTGGTCGCCACGCCCCTTTTTGTAAATACTTTCCTTTATCTAATTTTAAGTTTTTTGTTTTAATTCTATAACTTTCGTTATATTTGAGCTACATACTTGCGTAGCTCGAGTAAATTAATCATTTTCAATTCTTTATTAGATAATAAGTAGTTTAGGTAGTTATAAGCATTTTTTGAATTTATTTCATTTTCACCATTTTCTAATTTTGTTATTTTCTCCTTTATTGTGATTGTTTTGTAAATTTTAAAGTTCATTCTGTGTTGTGTATACCCTTTTTTATCGTTTAATATACGTATACACCATGTAAATAGTTTAATAAGTCATATCACAAAAATTGGACATAGCTTGTAAGAAAAACTCAGTTTACGTCTATATCTGGAGAATTGCATCATCCAAACTATTTTTAGTACATGCCTACAGTATAAATACACACCTAGAATATAAGAATAATATGTAGAAAAATCTACATATCCAATTAGAAATTATTTAGTCTCATAATTTGTTGTGATATGCAAAAATGTTGTCAGTAAATGTCCAATAACAATAATTGTATAATACCTAGAACCTTAAGACTTTATATTTAAATAGCTACCATGTATATGTTTCATAAATGCAAAACTGTTTGTAACTATTACTACAATATAAAGGGCAAGGCGTTGATAAGTGACACACACGTAGTGAAAAGCCGAGTTGATTAGCGCTAGAAATCAAGAGCGAACCGCGGCTCTCCCTACAGTAACGCTCGAGTCTATGGGTTGGTGGCTGCTGTTTTCTAGTCAAGTCAACAGTTCCAGTGAAAATAGCAGCCATCCAAGTCTAGAAGTGGGCGTTCAAGAGGTTTCCGGCTAATCCAGTGTGTTCACAAAGTCTGCGTTGCGCCCGTTTTTTACTGAAGAAAGAAACAGTTTTATTTTACCTAAATATCACCCTGTAATTTCGCGTAAAAGTTTACACCCTCCGTCAAGATCGCTGCGGGCCAGTTTGTTTTGCGCATGGTATACACACCAGCTAAAGAAGCCGCTTTCGAGTGGCTTAAAGAGCTCGTTCCGAGTAGTGGAGATACGATTCGGTAACCTCAGGATCCGGCACCCCGTTCTCAGCCTGGGCCATCGACCATCCACGTTCGTCAACTGATCATCGTGTGGTCGTTGCCCCAGCACAAGTTGTGGCTGTCAAGCTGCAAAACTAATACGCAACGATCGTACGGGTAAGGCATGTGGCGGTGTCGCCATTTACCTGCGCTCAGATATCGTACACAAAGTTGTTAGCGTCTCACCCAGCAAGTATTCACGTTCGGCTGAGCATCTTTTTATTGAAATTACTCTGTGCCACAAGAAAGTGCTGGTCGCGGTTTTCTACAGCCCTTCTCTCTATATTGATTATTTTGATTCACTGGAAAACCTACTTGGCACTCACTGCCCCAACTACGACCACACTCTCTTGTTGGGTGATTTTAATACGTGTATCATTAAGGATGACCACCGAACTCATAAGCTGCAGTCCCTTTTGTCCGCACTAAATTTACACATTTTACCCCTTCTGCCGACGCATCAGTCACCAAACTGTATACCTTCTCTTCTTGATCTAATGATTACATCTTCTCCTGATAACATAGCTTCTCATGGTCAGTTTCCGGCCAATTTTTCCTATCATGACTTAATCTATTTATCATTCAAAATTCGTCCACCCAGGCGGAAAGCCAAATTTATGTCTTTGCGAAGTTTTAGAGGCATTGATTTGAAGGCGTTTAAGCGAATGAAAATTAAAATATACTTTGCTGCTAACAGCGTTGACCTGCGCAGTCCAACTGAGATTGGAATCCATCAAAATACCGAGGTTTTTGGCTAAGTTCGTGTAAGCAATAGGCGTTCCGTTATAAATAACAGGTGGGATACTAGGACTGCCTTTTTGCCTACACATATAAGTACTACCCAAAAGCATGGCCTGAGATTTTAATGGGTTGACCACAAGACCAAAGGATTCAGCCCATTCCGCAATGTTGCTAAGGTCATTGTTGATGGCCGCAGTTGCACTATTGATATCGTCGCAGCTGAAATGTCGATAGATCTGCAAATCGTCTGCATAGAGATGGAAGTTAGAAGAAATAACAGAAGTAACAGTGTTGATGAAAATCGAAAAGAGAAGAGGTGAAAGGACTAGGGGTGCTAAGTAGATACCTCCTCGTGTGTTAGGGTGGTATCAGTCCACAGGGGGACACGTCTACCTATGGTACAAGACCATGGGGAGACGGGTCTCTTGTGGAACGTTACCATTCTTTCCTGGTGCACCTGGGCAACAGCGGCTAGTAATAAGTTTTTTGAAACTTTTACTAGCTGATGGCTAAAGTCTACTCGATTTCACTGAGTGATGTGGGTGAGCTCAGGGAAGTATCCCCCCCCCGCCCCTCCCCCCTCCCTCCTCCTCCCATCCTCCCCTCCCACCTGCGCTAGGACCTGCGTAGGAGCGCCGAGTGCCGGGATGACGGAGTCCTGGGGGGTTGAGCCGAGCGGTGCTGTGGGTTTTCGCATCGTTAGGCAACACGCCCCCTTTGGTCCCGATTTCAGGCTTCACGGCGGCCTTGTCCGCTAGCCACGGGCAAGGAAATGGCCATGGTGCCCCGTCAGAGGGTCACCGGCGAGGGCTGTTGGGCAAGATGGAAAGCCATGCTGAAGGCTTGCGGGAGGTGATCAGTTCCGGAGGCTACAATGGATCCGCCAACGTAGTCCTCTCGGCCGCCGATCAATAGCCTGATGTCGCGCTGAAAGTCCCCCAATGTCCCTATATCTTCCTGGTAATCCTAACTGTGCGTGCCTCCCTGGCAGCATCAGCATCGCATTGCACGCACATTATCTAGCATGCATGTTGATAGCTGCCCTTAGGTATCAGTATGTAAGATACTGTATTTTTGGATAAGATATTTTATAGATATTAATGATAATTTAGTTGTAGTTGTAGCACGTAGGGTTTAGTATATAAGCTTATGTTAAATCTGAATAAAGTAGACTTAAACCACCTTTTGTCTCATTTCTTGTCTGCAACAGTTGGTGACCCCGAGTTCACCTTCTGATAAAGCTCCTCAGTAGAGTTGAGCCGCGCGTCTTGTTTTCCCGTACAAGTTCCGGTTAACTAGCAGCAGACATGACTCCGACTCCGTCCAAAAATGGAGCCCCGGTCCTCAACGCCAACGCTGGTACTGGTCCCGACCTCGAGATCGCATCCGGCGTGTCCGTGATGTCAAGGATACCAGAATTTTGGAGGGATCAGCCGAGGCTATGGTTCGCCCAGTTTGAAGCCATAGTTGCACCGCAAAAACAGGGCGATGACTATAAGTTCAATATGGTCATCGCGAAGCTGGGGAAGGAAGAAATCCAACAGATCAGCGACATACTTACGTCACCCCCGGAGTCGGACAAGTTCAAGGCCCTGAAAGAACGTCTTATCGAGTGCTACGAAGAATCGTTCCAGAGACAGTTCGAGAAGCTACTTTTAGAAAGCGACCTCGGAGACCAAAAGCCCTCTCAGCTCTACAGGAAGATGAAGGATTTGGGCCGCGACAAAATTAATGATGACACCATCAAATTAATGTGGCTGAGACATTTACCACCGTCGGTAACCACCGTTTTAGCGGTTGCCGGCGATTTACCTATCGATCAGCTGAGCCAAGTTGCGGACAAGATCGTTGAAAATTCCAAAGTTGGTCACGTATCTGAAATAACTACGCAGAACACGCAGAATCAAAACAATGAATTGCAAAACTGCATAGCAAACCTCACTGCTCAGCTGGCTAAAATGCAATTCGACATTTTTGCACTTCAACATAAACGTGAAAACTATCACCGAGGAAGAAGTATGCAGCGTAGGCGAGATTACCATCGCTCGTTCAGCCGTTCGCGGGCAAGGTCACACAGCCGGGAAGGACGTCGTAATCATGATTTATGTTATTATCATAGCAGATTCGGTACTAAGGCTCACAGATGCGAAAGGCCCTGCAAATGGTCTGAAAAGGGTTCAAGATCATCCTCTCCGGCAGCGGAAAACTGAGTTCAGCGCAGACTACGGCGGACCTCTGTGCTATTCACCCTTCTAGCCGCCTTATCATTACTGACCGAAAAAATTCAATGAAGTTTCTGATTGACACGGGGGCGAATATCAGCGTTATTTGTAAATCACAGAGGCAAGCTTTGAAACATGAGACGACCCAATATAAGTTGTACGCGGCGAATGGAACGAAAATTGGTACATACGGAGAAAAAACTTTGACACTAAATATTGGGTTACGTCGAGCTTTCACATGGACTTTTGTCATCGCTGATGTTAAACAAAACATTATTGGAGCCGATTTTTTGGAGTTTCACCGATTGTTAGTTGACCTACATGGTCGTAGGTTGATTGATAAGACTACGCTACTGCGAGCGCCTGCGGATATTACGAGAGCAACGCAACCTACAATACTTTCGATAAATTTAGATTCTCCTATAAGGCGTTTGTTGGAAAAATATGAAGAAATAACTCGTCCGTCCTCTCTGAAGTCCACGCCCAAGCATGGAGTTACGCATCATATTGTGACTAAGGGTCCACCTGTTTGCTCTAGAGCGAGGCCACTTCCTCCAGACAAGTACCTGATTGCCAAAAAAGAGTTTCAAAGTATGATGGAATTGGGAATTTGTCGTCCGTCCGATAGTCCATGGGCCAGTCCTTTGCACATGGTTAAAAAGAAGAATGGCGAGTGGAGGCCTTGTGGAGACTATAGAATGCTAAACAACGTAACAATTCCTGATAAATATCCTTTGCCAAGATTGCTTGATTTTACCTACATTTTGGAGGGAAAGAAGATATTCAGTAAAATCGATATAAGAAAAGCCTACCATTGTATCCCAGTGACTGACGTGGAGAAGACTGCAATAATCACGCCATTTGGACTTTTTGAGTTCCCTCGCATGCCCTTCGGTCTACGTAATGCCGGGCAGACTTTTCAAAGGTTTATGGACTCAATCTTCAGGGATTTGGATTTTGTTTTTGTCTTCGTCGACGATTTGTTGATAGCGTCGAACAATGCGACCCAGCACTCAGAGCACTTGGAGACCGTATTTTCCCGGTTTTATGAAAATGGGATCACTATCAATTTGGAGAAGTGCGAGTTCCTCAAGGAAGAGCTAGATTTCTTGGGCTATCATGTATCCAGTGAAGGAATAAGGCCAACGGATGAAAAATTCAGCGCTATCGATTCATATCCCAAGCCTCGGAACATTATGGAATTGCGGCGTTTTCTCGGCATGGTAAATTTCTACAGGAACAATTTGCCGCATGCCGCACAACATCAGGAGGTTCTCAATCGATATTTATGCGGAGCCAAGAAAAAAGATAAATCTCCAATCGAATGGACGCCTGAAGCAGAAGCCGCTTATATGAAATGCAAAGAGAATATGAAGAATGCTGTTACCCTAGCACACCCTCTCCGTAATGCGCATTTATCCCTGTTAACCGACGCCAGTTCGAATTGCGTGGGTGCTGTCCTACAGCAAAAAGTCGGCCAAACATGGGAGCCTTTGGGTTATTTTTCACGCGCACTGAACGAAACTGAACTGAGATATTCCACGTATGACAGAGAATTATTGGGAATATACCTAGCTGTCAAACATTTCCAAAGATTAATAGAGGGAAGAGATTTCACAATTTATACGGATCATAAACCGTTAACGTATGTTTTCACGAAAAAACCTTCTCCAAACGACACTCCTCGTCGTATTCGTCAACTGGACTACATTTCGCAATACAGTACGGACATTCAACACATTAGTGGCGAGGATAACGTCGTTGCCGATGCACTTTCCCGGACAGTGGAGGAAATTTCGTTACCTTCACCCATAGACTACGATGATCTCGCTCAGTGTCAAAAACACGACCAGGAACTAGCACATTTGAAAGCTAACAAAAGGCTTGTGATGAAGCGCCTAACATTATCAGACGGGCAAAGTCAGATTTGGTGTGATACATCGACAGGCAAGGCACGGCCGTATTTACCTCCAAAATTTCGGAAATCGATTTTTGACCACATTCATGGTTTGAGTCATCCTGGAATACGTTCGACACGGAAGCTCATTGCTCAAAAGTTTATTTGGCCAAGTATGAATCGGCAAATCAATGAATGGTCCCAAGCTTGTATATCCTGTCAGAAGTCCAAAGTTCATCGTCATACTGCGAGCCCACTAGGAACTTTTGTACCTTCTGGACGCTTTCAGCATCTCCACGTTGATCTAGTCGGACCATTACCGTCCTGCCAAGGGAAGCGTTACCTTTTAACAATGATTGACCGAGTGACGTCATGGCCAGAAGCATTTCCTGTCAAAGATATTACGGCCGAAACTGTGGCTAAAATTATTTATTCAGGCTGGATCGCTCGTTTTGGATGTCCTGTGCGGATTACTACGGATCAAGGAAAACAGTTTGAATCCGGAATTTTTAACGCCTTGACAAAGTTATTCAGGATTCAACGCATACGAACAACGGCTTACCACCCTCAGGCTAATGGCATGATCGAGAGATGGCACAGAAGCCTGAAAGCATCGATTATGGCTAGAGGCGCAAGTACCAATTGGGTTTCGGAACTGCCAACAATTTTGCTCGGGTTGCGGAGTTGTTTACGAGTTGACACCAACCACAGTGCGGCGGAAATGGTATACGGAGCTCCAATTTCGGTTCCCGGGGAATTCGTCGCTGATAAGGGCACAGAGGACACAGCATCGGATGTCGTCAAGGAAATACGTAACAACATCACGAAGCTGGCATCTATACCCAGGAGAGAGAGCAATCGGACGACTATCTTTGTTCATCCAGAAATGTATAAATGTTCCCATGTTTTCGTTCGTTGCGATAGAATGAAAAGATCACTAGTACCTCCATATGATGGTCCATACCCTGTCGTATCTAGAACAGATAAATATTTCACTATCAACATCGACGGCAGAGAAACGAACGTGTCTGTAGACCGTCTTAAGCCGGCGTTCGTTTTACGTGACGATAGTGAATCAGACAAGTCACGAACTTTTGCTGAAGTTGCTAAAACTGGAGGTAGCTATCGCACGAAATCCGGAAGAGTTAGTCGTCCGGTGGTTCGTTTCAACGTTCCTTGACGTCACGATAGCATGTATAAAAACTCAAACATCGTGGTTTCACATCATTCACCACGCTCCAGCGTCCCTTGCGACAGCAGCCATAGAGTGAATTTTCTACCCCGGAGTTTCAAGAAGAAGAATGGGCAACCAATCCACAAAAGAGGACCGAAGCCTCAACCTCAACCAGGTCGGGTCATCATCGACGGCTTCCGAGGCCAGCATCATCAAGGAAGAGATCAAAGACATCATTCATGAGAAGTTTACCACCACCGTGATGCTGGTCGGGATTTTAGTGGCGGCGCTGTTCATTTACATCTTCAATAAGCTGATCGCTTTCAAACGGAAGCTCGTCAACGCTTCGACTCCTGCGGACCCGGCCTGACTTTTTTCCCTAAGGGGGGAGGTATGTGCGTGCCTCCCTGGCAGCATCAGCATCGCATTGCACGCACATTATCTAGCATGCATGTTGATAGCTGCCCTTAGGTATCAGTATGTAAGATACTGTATTTTTGGATAAGATATTTTATAGATATTAATGATAATTTAGTTGTAGTTGTAGCACGTAGGGTTTAGTATATAAGCTTATGTTAAATCTGAATAAAGTAGACTTAAACCACCTTTTGTCTCATTTCTTGTCTGCAACACTAACGATCCGAGGCTTTAAGCTTGTAGGACGTTCCCATATTGCGGGCTCGATGGAGGGTGGGAAACCAGGGAGACGAAACTCAAACAACAATGTATGGACAAGGATCCACAGACAAACCCAAAGGGTTCGGAGGCGCAAGCAACCGGAACCACAAACAGCGGAGGTACGGCTTCGGCCGGATTTCCAACCGCGACCGGTATGGGCAAACCAGATGGTTGCTTGGAGGGGAAACCCAACCCGAGCACCCAGGGGGTGAACAAACCGGTAGCGATACAAGCTCAGGTGTCTGACGGCACCGAGAGCTCCCACGCACGGCAAATAGAGCAGGCCTGGCAAGTGGTGGAAAGAAAGAAGAAGCACTCGAAGAGTGCCAATCTGAAACCTGCCGCAAACCAGGCAACTGAGCAAAAGCCGAGAAAGCCAAGCCAGAAGCAGCGAAGACGAGCCCAAGAGAAGGCTAGGGCTGCGGCAGCTGCAGCTGGAAAGATACAACCCCCCGGCAAATCCCATACCCAGACGAGCGGTACGGCTGCTGGTGGCTCGGGTGGTGTGATCGGGCCTGGGGAAACCCGGCATTGTGAACAACCCCGAGTCACTGGCTCTGGTCCCGGCACTGTTAGTCTGGTTGAGGGTGCCGAAGGGCAAAAACAAAAGAGCGCCAACAGGCCTGACAAAAAGGCGCGAGCCCGCCTGGCTAAGAAGCGAGCTCGCATGAATGAGACTATCTCGCCAAGCGGTGAGCAGAAAAAGCCAAAAGTGGACAGGCCACTAATACAGCCTCGCCAGAACTACGCGGAGGCGACGAAACAGGACTACGCAGTAGCCATCACACAGGTGAGCGGCATCCTGTCACAGGAAAGCGCGGACTGGATCCTCAAAGAGATACAGCTGAGAATGATCAGCGAAGCCCGTGCCCGATCACCAGAGGACAAAGGCCCGGTCTTCAGGGCGAAACCTTCATATGCGGAGGGCTACCTGCGCGTATGGGGTGACGACCAGAGGACCGTGGACTGGCTGAAACAAAAGGTCTCCACCATGACGCTGCCATCTGGAGAAAAGCTCACGGTGAATACCCAAGCAGAGATACCGAAAAGGACGCGAGTCGGTATCCTCATTCCGGACCCTTCGGGAGTCTGGAAAGACACAAAAGACATCGGTCACGTGCTCGCCTGGCAAAACGAGTGGGCACAGTGTGAGAGATGGCTGGTGCAAAAAGCATTGAAACAAGCGGTCGGTTGGTTCATGGTTGTGTCCGTCCCAAACGACCTCGTGCCCATACTGGTGGCGAAGAGGCGCTGTCTCTCGTGCCTACTAGGAGCCGTGTACATACGGTTTCAGGGGCCGGGGGGCAAGTACTACGAGACGCCACCAGAGGACACCATACAAGGACCCAAGGGGGGCCTCAAAATCACAGGCGTACAAATGCCCAGCACCAGCAGTCCCGTGCAGGAGAGCAGTACCATGTCAGTCGCCGAGGAGGAGTCCGCGGCGACCGACAGCGACATGGACGAGACTCGGAAACCTGCCGAGGAGGCGACCTTGAAGGCCTTCGAGGAACTGCTGCTTGATTCGGAGGGGGAGATGTCGTCGAAAGATGGCGTCCCCTTCGTCTGAAATCGAGGTAATACAGGTTAACCTCCAGCACAGCGTAACAGGTACGGCTCAAGCTAGAAAATGGCTGGAGGTTAACCGCACAGCCATAGGCCTGATCCAAGAGCCGTGGATCAGCGGCGGACGCATACGAGGGCTCTTCAATCTTGGAGGTAAGCTACTGGTATCTACCGACCATGAGAAACCTAGAGCCTGTATATACATTACAAAAAACATAAATGCACAGCCTTTAACAGAGTTCTGTTCCAGAGATCTGTATGCTGCAAGGCTACAAATACCAAACCATGAAACTATGTCAGAACTGGTCGTCGTGTCGGCCTACCTGCCCGAAGACGATGAATCGCCACCACATGACTTCATCAGACTCGTGGACTTCTGTGAAAGAACAGGGTTGGAAGTACTGGTAGCGACTGATGCAAATGCACACCACGCCCTCTGGGGAATGGACACAAGCAATAATAGAGGTAAGGCATTAGTTGAATACCTATTCACTACAAATCTGAACTTACTCAATACAGGCTCAGAGCCAACCTTTGTCACTAAACGCTGTAAAACTATTATCGATCTCACTCTAGCTACAGATAAAGCAAGAGACCACATCAGGAACTGGCATGTCTCCACGGAGGCGTCGTGCTCGGACCACAGATGGATACGATATAAAATACAAGTAAACATACCCTCAATTCCACCGAGCAGGAACCCACGCAGAACCGATAAAGTAAAGTACAAAAAACTACTGGATCGGAAACTTGCGGAGCTCCCTGCCCCTGAGGTACTAGAAAACACTGCACAAATAGAAACACAGGTAAATTCTGTCACCAGCTCCGTGATAGAATGCTATACAGAAACATGCCCGCTGACCGCCCCATCGGACCAACCACCTGGCGATGGCAAATGGTGGGGACCAGAGTTAGAGCGCTTAAGGAGTAAGGTCAGGAAATTACTGAATAGGGCCATGAATACATCTGCAGACCGAGATTGGGACGCCTACAAGGCGGCCAAATCTAAATACAAAAAACGTCTAAGATACAGAAGTACAGCCTCGTGGAGGAAATTCTGTAGTAATATCACGACGTTTGAACAAGCAAACCGGGTAAGGAAACTCCTATCCCAACAACCGCAGAACGAGGTCGGAAGCTTACGAAAACCCGACGGCTCATACACAAGTTCACCAGACGAAGCTAATAGACTACTCCTGGAAACTCACTTCCCCGGTTGTGAGATAGTACAAGAAGTCAGCTGGCAGGACACTAACGAAAGCATTCCCACATCACAAGATTGGGAATACGCCCATAAGGTAGTATCCTTAGATAAGATAATATGGGCCATAAACAACTTCCAGCCATACAAGGCGGCGGGGCCGGATGGTGTATTCCCTGCGCTTATGCAGTGGGGAGGACGAAATCTGGCTGTGCACCTGGTACGTATCTATAGGGCATGCCTGGCGCACAGATACATCCCAAAAAGCTGGAGAGAAGCCACAGTAATATTCATCCCCAAACCAGGAAAGGGGGACTACACCAATGCCAAATCCTTCCGTCCCATCAGCCTTACATCGTTTCTACTAAAGACCATGGAAAGGCTGTGCGAACGAGAACTTAGGGATCAGGTATTAAAAAACAAGCCACTACACGGTAACCAACACGCCTACACATCAGGCAAATCGACTGAATCAGCCTTACATATGGTGGTAAGTCAGATTGAGGCAGGCATACAGGGCAAAAGCATATGCATGGGCACCTTTATTGATATTGAGGGAGCCTTCGATAAAACAAACTTCACCAGCATCAGCACAGCCCTCCTTAGCCATGGGGTAAACATGATGCTGACAGAATGGATTACAAACATGCTACGCAAACGCAGTGTCAGGTTTGCAGGTAATAAGCAACAGGCTATAGTGGCAAAAGGATGCCCCCAGGGAGGTGTTCTCTCACCACTTTTGTGGAATATGGTAATAAATAGCCTGATAACAGAACTTAACAGAAACCATTTCTTTACAATTGGGTACGCAGATGATCTAGCCATACTAATCACAAGATGGCCAGTACAGTCTGCGACCTCACGCAAGCAGCCCTGCGTATCGTGGAACGCTGGTGCAGCAGATATAATCTATCGGTAAATCCCACAAAAACCGAAACGGTCATGTTCACGCTAAAACGGGTTTTGGGCAACTACCATCTACCAAAACTGTTCGGAACAAGACTACAACTTTCAAACGAGGTCAAGTATCTAGGGATAATCCTTGATCAGAAGCTAAACTGGAACACCCACCTAGACAACAAACTAAACAAGGCCTGCATCGCGTTTTGGCAGTGCCGCAGGATGATCGGCAAGAAATGGGGGCTCTCGCCGAAAATCATCCTGTGGTTGTACAAAATGGTAATCCGCCCGATGGTGTGCTACGGTGCACTAGTATGGTGGACAAGGTGCAAGCTCGCGACAGGTATGAATAAACTACAAAAATTCCAAAGATTGGCTTGCATGGCAATCACGGGGAGCATGAGAACAGCCCCGACTGCTGCCCTGGAAGCTATGCTGGATCTGCCACCGCTCCACCTGTTTGCCAAGCAGGAGGCAGCTGCTGCTGCGGTAAGGCTCAATTCTCTGAAACTCTGGCGAAACAACAACACCCCACACACCAGCATCTTAAATGAAGCGCATGCAGACCTGCCATTACTCGCAGCTGTAGGTGACAGGATCCCAAAACAATTTATATTTGATAAAAAGTATAAAATACAACTTCACGAAGACGACTTATACGAGGGCCTTACCCCAAAAGATCTTTACGGACGGCTCTAATACAAAGTCTGGTACAGGATCCGGTGTTTTCTCGGAGGACTTCAACATCAGACTCTCTACACCACTGGGAAGCCACAGCTCAGTCTTTCAAGCTGAATGTTTGGCGATATCGGTAGCCGCAACAGCCATAGCTGCCAGGGAAGTGAAAGGTCATTCCATCCGAATACTCTCAGACAGCATGTCTGTGCTGCAGGCACTGAACAGTCATGTAATAACCTCAGGGCTAATATACGAATGCCACCAACGGTTAATGGAGGTATGTCAACACAACCAAGTAAGGTTACAATGGATCAAAGGACACAGCGGCTCTAGGGGCAATGATGCTGCAGATGAACTGGCCCGAAGAGGATAGGACACCATAGCCTACGGGCCGGAACCGATCATACCTATCCCGGTAGGCAAAATCCGCTCCCTATTAAGAGAACGCACCAAAAACGAACATAACACACACTGGACCGGTTTAGAAGACTGCAGGCAGGCTAGAGAAGCCTTGCCGACAATATCTAGCCGCCTATCCAAGAAGTTGCTCCGACTGAAGAAAACCCAACTTCGTATGGTAACCAGCGTCATAACCGGTCACGGTCACTTCAACAAGCACCTCTCAGTCATAGGTGTTACTGACAGCCCCCTATGTAGGGCATGTATGGAGGAAGAGGAAACAGCCGCCCATGTGGTGTTACACTGCAAAGAGGTGGCAGCATACCGGGCAAAATACCTCGGAAACCCGAGGTCAATCCCCGAGGTACTCAGTGATTTGGTAGGGTTACTGGGCTTCCTTGGGGAAATAGGATGGCTCGAGTAGGGAGCCCCCACCCTTTACGCAAAATAGGCGCATGCAGACGTCGAGTTGCGGAAAACAGCCCGTCTTACCATTACCATTACCATTACCAACGCCTTCAAAACTTTTTGCCCCTTAAAACTAAGATCACTCTTGCTCAAACACTTCTTTTTCCTCTTTTCGACTACGCTGACACCTGCTACTTGGATGCAACTGAGGAGTTGTTGAGCAAACTGGAGCGTCTCCAAAACCTGTGCATCCGATTCATTTTCGGCCTACGCAAATACGACCACGTCTCGCAGTTTCGCTCGCAACTCAAGTGGCTCCCGATCCGACATCGTAGAAATGCCCACGTTCTTTCCTGCCTCTATAATGTTCTCCATAACCCATCTTCTCCTTCATATCTCAAAGTACACTGACAAACCTTGTCGCTCCCATGTTCGGACGATTCTATCCATACCCA
This sequence comes from Keiferia lycopersicella, assembly GCA_029255805.1. Taxonomy (NCBI): domain Eukaryota; kingdom Metazoa; phylum Arthropoda; class Insecta; order Lepidoptera; family Gelechiidae; genus Keiferia; species Keiferia lycopersicella. The sequence goes on from JARACZ010000028.1 coordinate 5,759,413, forward strand.
TCCACCGCTCTGACTTCTATAGTTATTCTTTCACTGTTCATGCGGCCAGACTGTAGAACTCCCTCCCGCACACAGTGCTTGACAGCCCGTCTCTTTCAATTTTCAAAAAACGAGTAAAAGAGCATTATCTTTCTCTCCCAAATTAATTTTTAGGTATATATATTTATGGTGTATTTATGTACGTATATAAATATAGGTATTATCATGTAGTAGTTATGTAGTGTAGATATATTGTTTATATAAATAGGTATTATTGCTAAAATATTTGTTTTATAAATTAGTATAGGTATATTAGTATGTTGTACACGTCAACTGCCTCACTTTATGCCATCTCACTACCCTAGGTCTGCTGGAAGAGATTTATTTTTAGAAATAAGCTGACCTGTTGTGTATTGTTCTTAATGTTTATGTCCTTTGTGTTATATTGTGTACAATAAATGGTTAAATAAATGCATGCGCAATAGAGATAATATGCATATAAAATTAAAAAAATCTCTTATGATGCTATACTAAGTATAACCTATCGCAGATACAGAAAAATCTAAATCTAAAACGAGAGTACAAAAAAAAGGAAGTCATCGATGCGCGGTTTAATAACAAAGAGTTATGGAAGGTTATAAAGAATAACACCTCTATGGATCAGCCGCATGAATCCGCCTCCGAACTTCTCGAGTCTGACAGTTCCCCAGTTCTGGCAGTCAACGCAGTAAATCGCTATTTTACTGATATAGGACGTTCCTTAGCAGAAAAAATTCAACAGACTAGTCACAGTGTACGTCAACCTATAAGTTTACGGTCTTCACTAAACTCTTTTTCAGTTCTTGATACCGATGAGGAAGAAGTTGAAAAGCTTAATATGGGACTAAAAAGTAACTGTGCTGTGGGTTTTGACGGCATTTCGTCGAACTTTTTGAAACGTTCCAAAAATCTTTTGGTACCTGTTATCACCCACATTTGTAAGCTTAGTCTATCAAATGGCATTTTCCCAGATATGTGGAAAAAGGCAGTAATAAAACCTATATATAAATCGGGAGACCGCTTAAATTTTTGCAATTATCGGCCAATATCTAGTATACTGCCCTCACTTTCTAAAATCCTGGAGAGAATTATAAACTCAAGACTTACATCATATTTAGAAAAAAACAGCCTCCTGTCGCCCCACCAGTACGGATTTCGCTCAAAGAGATCAACAGCTGATGCAGTTAGCCAACTGGTTGAATTTATTGTTCGGAACATAGACGGACGTAAAAAGTGCTTTTCCATATTTCTCGATTTGACGAAGGCATTTGATACAGTTTCTATCCCAATTTTACTTCAAAAACTTGAACGCATTGGTGTTCGAGGTGTTCAATTAAAATTATTCGATAGCTACCTTTCAAACCGAAAACAGTGTGTCAAGATAGGGAATATCCTAAGTGATGACCGCGAAATTGTTTACGGAGTTCCCAAAGGTAGTATCTTGGGACCAACTCTTTTCTTAATTTTCATTAACGATCTTTGCGAATTAAAGTTGTCGGGAGGTCAAATTATATCGTTTGCTGACGACACTACCCTTACGTTTCAAGCTGAATCATTGGATGCCGTACTTCAGTGTGCTCAAAATGGACTTAATCTGGTCCTTCAGTGGCTAAGCTCAAATTTACTAACAGTTAATGCCGACAAAGCTAAATTTATGAGGTTTGGAACTCGTGAATCGTCTTTTCCAGTCATTGTCCCAAGTCTTACGGCCCATTCCTGCTTGTCGAGCACGAATTCAATAACTTCTTGCTCTTGTATTAACTTGACCAGTGTTGACACCATCAGATGCCTTGGCGTGCAACTACTAGATAAGTGCTTTAACTTTAAAAGCCATATAGCGCTCGTTTCAATGCGGATTAGAAAACTGATATACGTTTTCAAGTGCCTTCGCCAAATAGCAGATTTTGACATCATAAAGATGGTCTACTTTGCTATCTGCCAGAACCTGCTAACGTATTGCATTACTAGCTGGGGGGGGCGCAGCTAAAACCACCCTCAAGAGACTGGAAGTTTGTTTTGTTTTGTTTATTGGGGCTAACAAACAGTGCGCACAATATGTACTTATAAATAATATTTTTAACAAAGGTAGTAGCTAATTATGCCACCAACACCGTTAACCACGGATTAAATACAAGAGTTGAGAGGTTGGTGGTGGTGTACGGTCAGTCACAGGTAGCCATGCCAGCCAGTAAGCCATGATATAAAGATAAGTAAGCCAAGGTTTAATAAGTTTATTTGATACCTATAACTTGGTGTGCGGCTGAACGCACCCATATATAACAATACATATGTATAATTTATAATATGAAATACGGAGATTAACAAACAATCTAGTGCAAAACTATCTTAATTTAACAACAGTCAAGAAGTGATATTATGTCCTTTTTGAATGTGCTTACGCGGGTAGCAAAAATATCTATAGATGTTAGATAGGAGTTATAAACATCTACCATTCTGTGCATTGGCGATCGCTTGCCAGCATTGGTACGACAACGTGTAGTAGCGAATGTGGCATGAGATCTGCGGCAGTGAGTTCTCACTGGGATACTGTAGCCCAGCTTATCCTGCAGTGTTATACAATCATATTTGTTATGACACAGATCGTATAAAAACATAGATTGGAGTAGCATTCGTCTAGATTCAAGTTTAGTCAAATTATATTTCTCTAAAAGGATATCATACGACATGCGACTGTGATGGAATTTGTAATGTAATCTGCGAAGGTATCTCTTTTGAACTGATTCAATCGCGTCGATATACTTGCTATAATAAGGATTCCATACCGCTACAGCGTATTCGAGCTGGGAGCGTATCAGAGATTTGTATATATACGTATATATAAAAGTGGATGGTAGGGTGAATTTACAACCAGAGCGAAAAACGAATCCATACATTTTGTATGCCTTGCTAATGATGTTGTCAATGTGTGTGTCAAGGTGCAATTTCTTGTCTAGTGTTATACCGAGGTCTCTTATAATATCAACAGCATCAAGTTTAGTCCCACACAGAGTATATGAGTAATAATTAATTGATTTCTACTTTGAAAATGTTATGATCTTACACTTCTGAAGGCTTAGACTCAGTTTATTAGAATGACAATATTTAGAAAACCTATCAAGGTCCTGCTGGAACTTAATATGACCATCGGGGTGTTCTATAGTATGAAAGATTTTGAGGTCGTCAGCATATAGTAAAAAGTTACAAAATTTAAAGCAGTGGTGAATGTCATTGATGAAAATTATAAACAATAAAGGCCCCAAGATTGACCCCTGTGGGACCCCTGAAGTGACCGGAACGAAGTCAGACTCAAACCCGTTGATGACAACCTTTTGTGTATTGTTAGAGATATATGATTTGAACCATTGCCATAAGTTTCCCCGTATGCCATTGTAGGCCAGTTTTTCTAGAAGTATTCTGTGATCCACCCTGTCGAATGCCTTTCGAAAGTCAGTGTAAACGCTGTCAGTTTGTTTGTTAGCATCCATGTTTTCAAATAAGTGAGTTGTATAAATTAATAGATTGGTTGTAGTAGAGCGTTGTTTAACAAAGCCATGTTGTTGTTCAATTATGAAATTATGTAGTGAAGGGTAAATGGCGTCGTGAACTAACCTCTCAAAAAGCTTCGACAGTATGGGTAACATAGATATAGGGCGGTAGTTTTCGACTTCGGCTCTCGACCCTCCCTTGTGCACAGGCACGATTCGGGCGGCCTTCCACACGCTGGGGAAAATTCCTTCGCGTAAACACATATTAAATACGTATTGGAGTGGACCACTGATGTAATCAGCAGTATGCCTCAGGAAAATTGGTGGAATACCATCCAAACCCATGCCCTTAGAAGTGTCGAGAGTGCGTAAGCCTTTTAGGACAGCCTTCTTAGTCATGTGTACATTACTGATGATGAGATCGGATGCATTTGACAACTCATTTAAATCTGCTATATTGCCTAAGTCGAAGTCACTATCAACATTGGACACTTCAAATACGGAATGGAAAAATTTTGAAAACAAGCTGAATATTTTGGTAGGTTCATTTGCAAGCACATTTTCATACGAGACGCAATCAGGTATACTATCAGTAATAATACTCTTTTGATTATTTACATACTTCCAAAAGTAATTAATATTGTCAATAATACTGATCTCAACGTTAGTCATATATTTTTTGTACGTTTTCTCGCATTCAAATTTGAATCTTTGTCTGAGTATCCTAAAGACATCCTGGTCTGAATAATTTTGGTACATCTTCCATTTAAACCAACTATTGGTTTTGTTTTTAAATATATGAATAAGGGCAGGTGTGAACCAATGAGGGTAGTGAGAGTTTTTGACTAGCTTCATAGGGATATGTTTTTTTATAATAGCAAAGACAACTTCGTATAATGCAGACACTGCCTCTTCCGCGCTTTTATTCATAAACAAATCCTCCCAGTCTATACCACTTAGTTCCGTGTTAATAAGTGTATAATCAGCGTTTCTGAAGTTAAATTGTTTACGAGACATGGTACGACATGGCTTTACGTTAGTGGGTAATGAAAGTATCACATAGTATGGAGGATGTTGAATATCTAAGGGGACAAGCGCTAGGGGGGCCGGTAATGGTTTACAGTCGCTTATGTCCGTTATAAATAAATCAAGAAGCCTGTCTTTATTGTTCTTATTAAATTGATAGCTATTTAATAGGGAAATAAAATTAATAAGGTGTTTGTTAGACTGGCAATTTGTAGAGGATATGACAGGCTCCATATATGAGTTGCAGTCCCGCCATTCCAGTGTAGGTAAGTTGTAATCACCAACTACAATTACGTTATTTACATGTGTTGACTGTAGGCAGGACGACAGGTAGTCTAAGTGTGAGGCATAAGTGTCTGAGCTCATACCGGGTGGGATGTAACAGGCGCTCAATAGGCAACAATAATTACGTGTGTGAATCTGGAGTAAGTGGTCCACCAGCGGCAAGACGGGCGCGGGGGAGGCCGGCAGGTGGGGGGTGACCGGTAACTCGCGTTGCACCGAACCAGCACGCCGCCCCCGTCTAGCTTGCCGCTGCTTACCCGATCCCTATCGCATCTAAACACCTTATACCTACCGTCTATAAATTCATTATCAAAAATGACACCATGCAACCAAGTTTCGGTCAAGACTATCAAATCGTAATTATGTAGTAAGATGTTCATATATAGAATATGTAATTTTGTTCTGAGACCCAGGCAGTTCTGATAATATATTGAGTTTGTTTGATTATGATGACTATCCATTAACAAAAAACAAGACAATCAAAAATGTTGTGTTACTTCGTTTAATGAGGTTAATAATAATAAGGTACAGTCTCAAGCAGAGAAAACGGACCCCTCTCTTTATAAATGGAGCCAGACAACATCTCTGTTGCCTGGCGCCATCTGGCGTTAAGTTACTGCACCGCCGCCATCGTATCGTTTGTTTGTCACAAACTTGTTTTTCGAATTCATCCAAGCCTTGGGTATTGCTAGGATAAATAGATAGAATTCAAAAAACTTGGTATAGAAACAATAAAATACGAATAACACATTTTGGTCACAAGATTTGAACCTAGACTCTTTCGTTCTCGAGCCTTAACGCTAAACCACTGCGCCACCGAGCTCTTGCTAAGAAGCGAAAATTCCCTTCTAGTTCATATTGTGCATGACGTCACAGTAATCTTTCTTGATGTGTCGAACTCTTTCTAGTAATTATTTGAGGGTAGGCAAAATTTATAAAATGTTAAACTTAATTTTTGGTGTTTCGCTTTGTTCACAAGCTAGCTTCGCTACCGCTTTCGTGTGCATTCTGTTTCGGATAGTTTTTGGATTATAAACTAACAACCTATTATTATTATATTATTGTGCTTTTTGAACAAATTCGAGGCACTAAGAGTATTGCTCGAGAACTGGGAGTGGCGGTAAGTTTGCTTCTATTTTTATAAGCGATACTTATATTTTAATTCGTTTGATAATGGGGTTGGGATTAGTTCACGGAATAAATTGCTTTTATTTTTACAGAGAAACACAGTTCGTCGATGGATAAAAAGATACCAGGAAACTGGTGATGTAAAATGTGAAAGACAGGGTCCGCGACCAGTGGCTTATACTGATGAAACGTATCGTCACCGTGAAATTGTAAGACTCCATACCAATGAGTCCTTCAAGACCACGAGATCGACTGCACAGTTGTTTGGGATTTCGTTGGATACAGTGCGGAGACATTTACATGCTGCGGGGATCCATAATTACAGACTAGCTAAAAAAATTAAACTTACCGAGGCTCACCGTCAAGCTAGAGTAAGATTCGCCAGGGAGTATTTGAATTTCGATTGGAAGAATAATATAGTAATATTTACCGACGAAAAATGTTTTAAATCGGACAAAGATGGACGAAAGATACTGTGGAGAAGACGAGGACAGCGTTATATATAATCCACAAAATGTTTTACTAAATTAACGTTTTTTAATTTTTACTTGAGACGTAAAATTGTTATCTTGGATAACATGTTTGTTCTCTCGTAAAAAGTCATAGACAAGTGATTGGAAATATTACAATCTGTATAATAAATAACGATGTATTTTAATTTAGAATTATTGTAAATATGTAAACTGAAACTTGTTTTTGAATAAAGTTACTAATCAGTATTTTTTGTTTTTCTACCATTTTCTATCAATGTTATTTAATGTGACCTTGATATTCAAAATAATTTTATTAAAACGCAAACAAAATTAGAATCAAAAATATGTGACATAAAAAAAGGCACAGAAGTAGGAATTCGAACCAGTAACATCATTCACGGGCACCTATTTCTTAACCACTAGGCTATATGTCTGTCACATGGTTTGTGTGAAATACTCAAAGTGTTTTCGCAATATAAAGATAAAAATATGAAGGAAACTGACGCAGATGGCGCTGCTAGTCACGACTTTGAATAAAAGCACCAATAGAATGTCGCTGAACTTAGACATTGTGACATTATCGACCAATCACCACTCACTGCTCGTGTTGCGATGTTTCCTACATGTTGCCATAGATGTCGTCACTGGGGGGGGTCCGTTTTCTCTGCTTGTGACCGTACATACACTCCAGTTGAACATTAGGACTACTATGTAGGTGTATTATACGTATAAAGTGTGATGTTGAGGTGTATTGTAGGTGGTGTGATATACTTTCCTCTATGAAGCTCAGAGCTCGAACGCAGTGCAGCAATGTAGTCATAATAACAACGAGGTGACTCAGCCTTAGGCGCCTCACACACTGGGAACGCGCCCCGACGCGTAGCGCGGAGCGGCAGATCCCGCGCGCGGCGACGGAGGAGCAGATCTGCTTCCGCGCTACACCGGAGTGCGGTGCAGTGGGACAGCCGCCTTAGGTACTTAGATAAGCGGACAGAATGCGATATTGAGATAATAATAGCAAGCGCAGCGGCACAATACAAATAGGTCAATAATACTTTTTCTTTGATATCATTATGTTCTAGGTAAGTAAAAGTAAAGTAATGTTGTAAGGAAAATATACACTGACAAATGAAGTTATAAAATTTACTGTGCCTATTTAATTTTGGAAACGTCTTGCGGGAATCGAACGGCGATGACCGGTGAGGTGTCCGATTTGCGGACCAGGATGGTGGCGTGCTTAACCCAAAAGTACTTGTTATCGTGTTTCTTTGCTGCCTCACGGCACTGCTGAAATAACTTCTTGTTGCTGAGCGTCAGGTGTTCATTTACGTAAACTTCGTGTGGTGTACCACTGATAGATAACTTGGTGGAGTCTAGGCCTTTTGTGGCGCGGAATGCTGCTATAACGTTATCTCGCAAAACTCGAGTGGTAAACTTGACAACAATGTTCTTCGGGCGTGTGTTGTTTTGATCTGGGTGGGGCACCCGGTGTACGGATACGATATCAATGGGGCGAATTGGATGCTTGATCTCGGTACCTAGACATTCTAGAATAGAGATGAGGTTTTCATTCCTCCTTTCAGGGAGGTTAGATATATCAATGTTACACTGCCTTGCCTGTTGCTCTAGTGAGGATATCTTGTATTCCAAGTTGGTAATTTGGGCAGGCAGAGCCGAGACCTGGGCCGACCCATGTTCGACCTTTGATAGACGCGTTTCAAAGTTTGTTTGATCGGTGAGGACGTGGTCTAATGATTTCTCCGCGGCGGTGATTCGTACGACTGCATCAGCGAGGAATTTATTGGTTTTTATGTTATCATCTTTTAACGCTTTTATACTCAGATTGATGTCTGATAATGTATCATTAATTTTTGATAACTCTGTATTCAGCGCAAGGTTTACCGCCATCTTGATACTGCTGTCGATAGTTTGGATTATTTTTGTGTTCCAGGCTTCGAACTGCTCATCGAACTTTTTCTCCATGAATGCTGTAAGATGTTGCTCTTCTTGCATCGAATCATTCAAAGTTATGTCATGCTTGCGCCGGGTTTCAAAATTTATATTGTTAACGGCACTATCATTCAGATTTACCGAGGCGGGTAGTACCGGTGTTGTTGACGCCCGGCCCTGATCCGGTGGTGTTCTCGGTGTTTTGCTCATCGTAACTTGGTACAGCTACACGGGTGGAAGCGAGATGAAAAATATGTGTCTGTCTCATAGTCTGGCGGTGAGGAGCGCCCCTCCTCGACTATACCAAGCACTTTCACTGCACCGGTAGTGATCGATTATAGCACTAAAGTTAACACTTGATTAGAGTTTATTTTGGTAATAACACTATTTTGTTGAAAAATCAAATAAATTGGTAAGTGCACCACTCTCAACGGCGGTTAAGCGAGGAATGAAGTTGCACAGAGAGCAGTGCTGAAGGTGGCAACTTTTCGTCCATATCTTTTCCCCACAGTTGAATTGTATAGAGAATGGCAAGTGCTTTCTGTTCGCAAGCTTTTCGTTCTGTATACAATTCTCTATAAGCACAGAATGCTTGTGTATGACCCTTCCTTGGTGCAAAATCAAAGACGTCATGACCTGGTTTGCTCTAGTACTTCTTGTCGAACTACTTTTGCGACCCGATTCTTAATGTTCTAGGGCTATATACTTTATCGGAAGTGCAATAAATTATTAAATATTTACCCACTAACAAAGTTTCAGTGCAAAAAAGAGGTAACTAAATGGTTACTTTCTTTAAATTATGAGGAGGTTGAAAATCTTTTTCTTGTAGTTTCCTAGGTTTATGCTATACTTTTTTCTCGCTTCCAGTTCAGTGGTCAACAGCTTACTATCGATCCCAAGTTTACACTCATTCATTGCTCATTTCCATAAGTAAACACTAACACGCACACTCGCACACACACTTTCACGCTCAAACACACGCGCATATTCATACACACACACACACACACACACATACACACACAAACACACATACAAACAAACAAAATTCGGCGCTAGGGCGTCTCTTTTACGCTCCCACTCCCAAATTGATTAATTTTCTGTGTTTTTATTTTTTTCCAAAATGTCTCCAAATTATTTTTAGTTTAAATTGTTTAGCTTCAGTTTTATTTTAAAAGTTAAAATTTGTTTTGTCTAAAAGTTAGTAACCTCTTCCTAACTTGATGCTATTAACAAATTTCTGAATGTGGAGGCCTGGTTCCTATAGTACAGGTTTTTCCTAGTTTAGGTACCAGCCTCTGCAAACAAATCTTGTGCACAATATTATGTATTTCTTGTTTATATTGTATCTTGTTTGTTGAGGAAATAAACAAATTTATTATTATAATTATTATTTACTAGCTGGTGCCCGCGAACTTCGTTTCGCCATAATATATCTTCCATCATTTATCAGCTAAATATAGGACGACCACTGCTAAACATAGGCCTCTAAGAACCATAAAATAATATTAGCCAATATTAAATTGTTGGTAGGTAGGTACCAGAAAACTTTGTTTCTCAGACTATATGTAAGTAATTTAAAAAACTGTTAAATCGTAAAATTTCAATTTCCACATGCAAGAAAGAGTAAGAAAACGGTGGTTGGTTTATAGTGTTAGTCTTTAAGAATCCCTAAAGGTTCAGTTTCTTGAAGTCGTCTTTCCCTGTTACGATTTTTTAGCTTTCTTGTTCTCTTCCCTATATTTTCAACTTTCCGCCTCTTACGCCATTTTTAGCAGATTTTTTAAAACCGTGCAATATTTACTTCCAAGAGTATTAATTCCGTGAAGTAGACTGATGCCACATTTCTTGACATTGTGATGGAAGACTGAAGACCGAGTTCATGAGTGTGAATAAATAAAAACAAAAGCAAGTAATCATACTACTAATCCTATCCTATCCTACTTCCTACTAATAATATAAATACAAAAGTTTTATTATCATTCACTTCCTCTTCGGCATTTTCGTTTTGACCATAGAAAATATTTTTTCGGTTGCCTCTACCACGATTCACTCGGCCGTAAGTCGAATACGAGTTTGCATTTCTATTACCTCGGCTATAAAAACCTCTCGCTCTATTTTGATAATTTCCTCTCCATGGCAATGCATTTCCACGTTGTGAAAATACATTTTCACGAGGAGAATAATATCCACCGCGCTGCTGGCCTCTATATAAAAATCCGCCTCGTCCTCGACCTGCGTACGAGTTCCTATAGTTTGGGTTTTTATACAACTTACCCCTCATGTTTAGTACAGTTCCTGATGTGGTGGGCTGGCTGGCTTCCTCATCCTCTGCTGCACGTACTGCGTCCTTCAGCTCGGAGTAATTTCTCGCCGAAATAATCGTACTCAGGCGCCTGTTCCGGAGCCCGTCGGCAAACTTTTTTATGGCTAATTGTTCGTTTATCGGCCTTAAAATTTCGTAAGCTTTATCCTCGTTATTTGCTTGCGAAATCGTAAGGTTGACAAACAAATCTTCGATTTTTGTCGCAAATTGGTTAATTGTCATATCATTTTGAGAGACGCAATTTAATTGAGTAAGTAATGAGGTCGCAGATTTTTTAGTTAGCAGAGTTTTCTTCATATCCTTAAGCAAATCAGTGCAGTTTGTATAATCGCTTCTTAATTTAAGTTTAGCTGCTTTTGACAACCTAGTTTTTAAAACAAAAGAAGCCAGTAATTTTTTACAGGCTGAGTCTTTTAGGCAGCTGTCATACATATCTACGCAGTCGATAATTTTTTCTATCGTTTCTTCACTACTGTCCATAACCGGGATTAAGTTTGAAGCTGTTTTCAAATCAAACTTGTCCATTTTCTCGCTTTTAAAAATCCCTTGATAGTAACTAACAATTTTACTAAAATCTTCTTGAACCTTAACTAATAATGTATCTAATATTATTTCCTCTAATTCTAATTTACTCCGCTGTGAACTCAGACTCTTTATTTTTTCACGAAACAAATCATAAAGAAGTTTTGCTTGGTCAAAATTTTCTTCTACATAAATTTTTCTTTGTGCTCTCTTTTTGCCTAATTTTCTCAGAGTTACCCTGATTTTACTTAATTTTTCATGTATATCAATTAATTCCTTTTCCATTAATTTAAAATAATAAAAGAAAAATTAAAGAGTCAAGTTCACTTTAACGAAAATAAAATATAAGCTAAAAATAAAAGAAAGTAATCATCGCTGTTTAGTTTACATGTACCTCAAGGTCTCTTCTTTCTTCACGTTTTTCCTTTTTAAACATCTTCGTTTTCTTCGTTTTCCTTCTTCCAAAAACGCTTGGACAAACGCGTACGTAAACGCTGCAAGTAGCGTTCCTCAATCTTCTTATCCATCCACTTATTATGGGACTTCTTGTAGTACCTGAAAGCGATGATCAGAATCGCCACTCCAATCAGCACGAACAGCGTTATCAAGAGCACATGGTTCACGTGGTCGGTGTATGAACTGTAGTCGGTTGCTGTTGAGGCCGCATTCCCTGCACCGTTCTGCGCTATTATCACCTCCTTCTTCTCTTCCTTAGATTGTTGCTTTCCCATGTTGATAACACAAAGAAGATAATATATTCACAAATAACTCGAACACGTGTAATTCACTACGGTGTAGAGATATCATTGTGAAATAATGTCCAATAGTCCGATTACACTTGGAAAATCGTCCGCTCAGCAACTTATCGCAACTCATAGACGGCTCTGCGTGTGCAGGGTCGCCATATGGTGCGGCGCGGGGAGACGGGGGGGAGAGACAGTAAAAAGACGTGTATACTCCAGCGATGATTATGTATTAATGCCAACTTATATCTAATTACATTGCCTTTTGTATAGTAACTAAGGTAATATTTCTACGTACACCTCAATATGTTTGTTTGTTACTCCTTCACGCAAAAACTGTTTAACTGATATTCATGAAATTGAACACAGACATAAAGGAGGTAACTTGGATAACGCAAAGGAAAAATTTCTTCGCGAAAAATGTTCCTGTGTGATGCCATGACCGATTTCCACACGGGCGGAGCCGCGGCTAGGGTTACGTTTAATTAAGTACCTAAGGCTATTTAATTAAGGTCGTGTGCTGCCGGCAAAGTAGAATAGCACCTCTCTTCCCGTGGGAGTCGTAAGAATCAACCGAGGGAGAAACCTGACCAAGACCGGCGGCCCTGGAGGAGGACAACAGAATCTACATTTAAACCCGGAACGGAGTCTTTGTCAGACGCGTGTGACAGAGGTCTATCCTGCAGTCAATTTGGCTCCGCACGTATCGACTCGAAGTTCCTGTGGTGTCAGTCAGGGAGCCCGAAAGAGTGGCGCAGGTCTTGAGCATCCCTGCGTTTTCCAAAATTACACTCCAGACAAAGCAGTGTCTGTGGAAAATCGGCTTATACCTATAGCCACGAAAAATCTTATCTCAGATACTGATTTGATCGTCTGGCACAAACGTATATAAAAAGAAGTCCAAAAACTAAAACCCGACTACTGAGATTTCGCGCTCTAAAAAGTAAGAAACAAAAAATCTGAAATAATAACTACTCACGATTGAATGTGTTTTTCGTCTCCAAAATTCATACAAAGTTAACAGCTATTATTATTTTCATGGCAGTTTAGTATAAAGTTCTTAGTGGTTTTCAGGTGATAGCTGTGGCCGTTTGCCACGTGTTCTAGTACTATCTAGTTTATAAAATAAATAAGGCAACGTGGCAAACACTATCACGACGCGGAGCGCACGCTCACTTATGCAATTTTCTGTGCCTACTCGCTACGCGATCTTTTGCTTCGGCTATGATACGTTAAGACCTTCTTCTGTTTACCACTTTCTGTGCTTCGACCACGTGATGACATTTGCACCATTCCTGATGAAATCACTTTTTCTTGAGAGGTACAAATCACAACTTTTCCGTGGTCAACTGGAATTTAAACCAGTTTCTTTGCTATCATTGTAAACAGTTGTTGTTTGTTCTTATCATTGGCTAAGAACTTTTTGAAATCTCTAGGCACTTTAACTGTGTCACTCACAGCTACCGGGTTTCCTGTACCTCTCAACTCTCGCGTGTGTGCCTTCAGACTTCCTTCAATCGGGCTGCTGCAGTATACGCCTGTACTATCGCTGACGCCAGCAACATCTGCAAGGAGCTTTTAGCGTGTAAATGTAAAGAGCGATGCACGAGATGTAGATGTGTAAAAAACTATTTAAACTGCACTCTATTGTGTGCTTGCGAGGGATCATGCTCAAGAGAAAATGATTAATAATAATAATATTTATAAGTATCAAATGCGTAAAACAACCTTTATTTTCCGTCCTAAACATAGATTGTACCCCATCCCTATCTGACGAGGAAGGTGGGGGACGAGGCGTCCTACATCCTACGAACCTATCTACCCAGCCTGATAAGAGTTTAGCGTAACGTATTAGGCAGTAACTTTTCAGTTTATTGTGAGGGGGGAACCCCTCCTCCTCTCCTCCTCAGATAGGAATGAGAATGAGCTTGTCTTGCATCTCACATTCCTTTTTCCTCTTAGTGTATCGAAAATAACTTATCGTTTGTGATCGTTTTAATACCTCACTTTGCAATTATGAAAAATTAAAAAAATAACAGTAAATGTAAGTATTTTCCAAATCGGTTCCTGGTGGTTCTATATGAGGATATAATGTATCGTTTGAAGTATTTATTACAAAAAAATATTGGACAGTGGCGTATCTGGAGTAGCCCAAACTAGGTATGTTTTGATTTTTTATTTTATTTTTATTTAGAATTTGTGACTATAAAGTAATGATGTGATATATTTTTAGAATCAGCTCAAAACGCTCTTTAAAATGATACCACGCACGATGGGTTTCAGAACAATTTTTTTTTTATTTCCATACTAAAAAAAGATGACGTCATATCTCCGGCTCAATTCACTGTAGCGATGGGCGGAGGACGCGTTTTTACGTAGAATTACATGTTTAACAACATCCAAAAATTTGGTGCTGGTATAACCTACTGAAATGATTTAACGTAAGGATAAGTGCTAACTACACCGATACCGATACCGATACCGATGTACCTGCTACTTGTAGAAGGTGGTTGAAAAATTCTGACATAAGGGCTCATTGACGAACGATGTGGCGCAGTGGTAGTGCGACTGCGTTTGACGCAGAAGGTTCCGGGTTCGATTCTCGGTGGGTCACTCACAAAGTTGGTATTTATCACTTTGTGAATTTGTTCCCAGTCTAGTTAGCACATTGCGGGCTGAACCATCTGATTGTCCGTAAGTAAGATGGTTCCGTGTTTTGGATGGCACGTTAAGCCGTAGGTCCCGGTTGCTGTCTATGATCACTTTAGCCGGGGTTCGTTATACAACCTTGTCAGAAGCCTGCTATCTGCAGAAGGCGGTTGAAAAATTCTGACATTAGGGTTCATCGGGTCGTTGGACGACTCGGTGTCCCACACGAAAAAAGAATTTGAGTCGTTAGACGACTCGGTGTCCTCACGAAAAGACAGAAAGAGAAAAACCGATGTACCAATTTCATACCAAAGTGACATTGCGTAAATGCAAGAAAGTTTGAAAATTTCACCTACATTATAATATATTTTTGAAATGTGCTATTTAAGCCCTTTTGTTTGATACCCAACACGATACCACTAGAAGTAAAAAAAAAAAATGCTCGTATCTTTATGCACGCTAGAGGGCGCCATGTTCACTTTATTGTGACATGACATAGCCTATAACCATTGGACTGTTCAGACGCTACTATTGACACCTCATTTGTCAAATTCTAACAAGTAGATTCGGAGCTAAGAGGGACAAAGGAATTTTTGCCACATACATACATACTTACATACATACATACCGGTCAAAATCATAACCCTCCTTTTTTTGATTTGCTGCAGTCGGGTAAAAATATAACTTTCGTCAGGAAAATTTTACAGAAATATGGAAAAATGTATCTTCTATATAAAATGTACCAGCCGATTGAGTCACTTTGTGTGGGAAGTCCAATTTTTATTAGTATTTCCAAAGAATATTTCAGAAAAAAGTTGTCGCACCCTGAAAATAATGAAGCTGTATTGTCGGCAAAACCTATAACATACTGCATGTACCAGACAAACATTGGCTAAATAGCCTTAACCAAATTAAACAAAAAAGTTATTGCAATTTTCCCGCGTAGATTACGCACAAAGAAAACGATTCCTATATGAAGTTTGTATCGTCTGGCCACGCAACTTGCACGTCTTGCACCACGGAACTTTTGTTTTCGAGGGTAATAATGATTACATACATACATACATACATATATCACGCCTTTATCCCTTGCGGGGTAGGCAGAGCGTTAACGACCACAAGAATACGGTCGCCATCGCCACGTCTGACATTTTTGAGGATTGATTTCCAAGGTTGTTCCAGAAAACATATGTATCACTATAGTGACAGGTTGTCAGCCTGTCGCCTAAAAATTGTAATACACCAATACCCTCGAGTCCCTTAGTCGCCTCTTACGACACCCGTGGGAAGGATGTGGGGTGATGCTATTCTAAGCCGGCATCACACGGCATAATAATTATTGAACGTAACGGCACGTAATAATTATTGAATTATTAAAAGTGAAAATTATTCCAATATTAAAGAGATATTTTTGTAGTCGTCGACATATTCATAGATTTTAGTTTCCTTGTCGTAATCATGAGCAATAATTTGACAGGTTTTGAGGTTATCAAAATACAGATTAAAAATATAAATACGGCCTCATGTTTTTTTTTTTTCTTCCTGTGCACTTATTCAAAGCGACACAATACGTGCTGGCCAGTTCTAAATTCGAAATCAACCTCAGGTCCAATTAGCCCATACACATCCTTTTACTACGCGCCACTATGAAATTCACATGACCTACAAACTTATTTTATGTGTAGCAGCCAACCCCCCTTTTAGGGGTATGTTTTTTTTAAGCCTATGACCTGGTCGGTGAATTACTTGACATTTTGGTACAATTTGATTCAAAATCCGTTCGGTCGTTTTCGCGTGACGCTTCCGCATATACACAAACAAACACACAAACATCGTACAAAACTCATTCATAGATGTCGCCACACGTCTTTTAAAACGCGCTATCGTTGTGTTTTCTCAAAACTATATAGGGTCACTGAACACTGACTTGTTACTGTCTTATTATATGTATAGATAGATGTATTCTTATATTTTATAAGGCTCTCCGAAGAGGTAAATTTTGCACGGGCCGAGGCCAAGTGCTAATGTGAATCTATTGAGAGAAATTTCCTGACTAGTCTGCAAGTATTCAGAATTACTGCCTTTTGTAAAAGTATGAGTGTGGATGAGTTCATTTTCAGTGTTTGGAGACTTGTGTGAGGAGATTTTGGGATGACACCTGTGGTAGAAAGTATGACAGGGACAGTTTTTACAGAGTTCACCTGCCACTGCTTTTTTATTTCATTTATTTCATTTATTTCAGTTCGGTATATTTAGCCATTTTTTCAGTATGTGTGGCTAACAAGTTATGAGTATTACATATTGCAATATCGTCAAGAAGTACTGATTTATTATTTTCAACCAAGATGGTTATGTCAGGCCTATTACAGTGGATAGTTTTGTCTGTAATAATTGTGCGGCCCCAGTAAATTTTATAATTACTATTTTCTAGTATTGCTGCGGGTTGGTATTTATAGTAAGGTTGTTTTTCGGTCACAAATTAGTACTGAAAAGCAAGATTTTGGTGAATTATTGCTGCATCTTGGTCGTGGCGATGTTTATAATCTGTCTGAGCTATGGATTTACAAGCACCGGTAATGTGTTTGATTGTCTCTGAACTGCTATGGCAATGTCGGCACCTATCTGTAGGTAAGTTGGGGGATTTGAGGATATGTCTTTTGTAATTGCGAGTATCTATTATCTGATCTTGGATTGCCAACATGAAACCTTCAGTCTCCGGGAAGAGCTCACCTCTCTGCAACCATAAGTTCGACGCAGCTTTGTCGACATGAGGTTGCTCGAGATCGTGACGGTGTCTTCCATGCAGAGACTTCTGCTCCCATGCGGCTATTTTATCATTAACTTCAGTTGTGCGTTCATTACGCTGTACATTTTGGTCGTAAAGGCTCAGAGGTGTTATTCTTTTATCAATTTGAGAATTTTTTCGGTGAAGAGTTGAGTCTTGTGGTCGTTCATAAAAATATTTTCGGAGTGACTTTATTTGGTTGTTGTGTAAATTAACTGTCTATTACTCCCCTACCCCCTTCTTTTCTACCTAGCGTAAGTCTTTGCACGCAAGATTTTGGATGATTTTTGCGTGACGCTGTGAGTGAGGTATTTATGAGGCGCTGTAGCTTCATGAGATCCGTTTGAGACCACGTTATGATGCCGAAGGATCATGTTAGAATCGGTATAGCGTATGTGTTGATTCATTTGATTAAATTGCGTGAATTAACTTGAGACCGTAGTAAGACATTTAACCTATGCTTAAACTTCTTTTTGAGATCTAATTTTGTTTGGTTTTGCTTAATCTGTTGTGCCTGTTGGAAGCCTAAATACTTATAGAAACTATTTTTATCTAACGACTCTATAGAGCTACCTGATTCTAACATGTAGTTGTTATCTGTAATAGTATCGTTTTCGATTGTAAAAGTCTTGCACTTATCTATGCCAAATTCCATTCGTATATCGTTAGAGAATCTTTCTGTAATATCTGCCAGTATATGTAAAAATTGTGTTGTGTTACTATATAGTTTAATATCGTCCATATACATGAGATGGGTGAGTGATGTGTTAATAGTATCATTTTGGTTTTCAATAGTTAAGCCGTGACATGAATTGTTGAGCATTTGGGACAGCGAATTCAAGGCCAGGCAAAGCCAAAGTGGCATCACCCTGGAAAATTCATCTTTTAATAGGTATTTCAGGGGTTTCAAAATTTGTGCAGCCTATAATTTTTAGCTTGGTTTTCCATTGGCTCATTGATTCTTCGAGAAATGTTATGATTGTTAGATTAATTTTGTAATGTTGCAGTATATGAATCAACCAACTATGGGGGACTGAGTCGAATGCTTTGCGATAGTGCGACGTACATGGTGCTTATGTCTTTTTTTTGTTTAAGAGCTTGACGCATAGCAACAGAATCAATAACTAATTGTTCTTTGCAACCTTTACTGTGTTTACGGCAACCTTTTTGTTCCTCTGCAAGCACTTTATTTGTTGTGACATGTTCGTAAATAAGTTCTGCGATACAGGCTGTTAGTATTTTATAGATAGTTTGGAGGCAAGTGATTGGACGGTATTTCGCGGGGTTTTGACGATCACTATCTTTCGGTATCATGATTGTTATTCCTTCGGTAATATAAGTCGGCATTTTGCTTGGGTTTTGGATGAATTCATTGATGCTATTGTGAATTAGGGGTTGGATGCTGGTAATTTTTTTGTACCAAAAGTTGTGTATATGATCGCTTCCTGGTGCCTTCCAGTTGTGAGTCTTTTTCAAGACTTTTAGAAAAACTTCTACCGGTATATGTTCAAACATCATTTCAGGAATCGAGTCAGTAGTTTCAGAGTCTTTTTTTAACCATTCGGCCTTTTCGTTATGTTGGACTAAATTTGCTCAAATATCCGACCAGTAACGATGCATGTTATCAGACGAAGGAGGAAGTGAGTCACTATTAGAGTTTTAAATATTTTGTGTACCAGCAGCTTAGTTTCTGTAAAATAGTTTTTCATTGTTAGTAAAAACAGCATTTTGCTGTTTGCGTTTAGTGCAATTTATGTACCTTTTAAGCCTGCTGGTAGCTGCGTTCAACTTCTGCTTTAGTGTATCTAGGAATTGTTCATCTGTCAGGTTTGGCTCTTCGTGAATGGAGTGTATTCTGTATTTGTGCTTTATTAGCTGAACGTGGTTGATGAGTTTTAAACTTCTTTGTCCTTGGGTGTATTGACTCAATCTTCCTATGTTTCTCCTAAGGGTGCCTATTTTATTTTCCAATCTTTTCTGCCATGCTGGAGTCTTGTGGGTGTATCTTTTCTCTGCAGGAACAATGTCTCTTATTTTAGTGCCATTGCATACGGCTGCTGTATATGCCGCGCAGTATATAAGTGTTTGAGTGGTTAAAAAATCCTGTTCCCTATCAACATACTTTGGGAGAATTTCAGTATTAAGGATTCTGACAATTTCAGCAAATTTTTTGGAAGAATTTTGCTTTGGTATGTATGGTCGTTTGGTTGGATTTGTGTTTTTATATTGTTGTAAGAGATTTTAAAATGTATGATTTATTTTTTCTTTGTCTAATATTATATTCCTAATCCATGGTGAGCGTTGAGATGGGTGAGTGTCAGTAGAATGAATGTGATTTTGTGATTGTGTTTCTGCTTGACTGTTTGAGGTTTGCACGTATGTTAGTTCATTTTCAGAGTCATTACTATTTTCATCAAGTGTGTGTGGCTGAGTCAAATTAGGAGTTGGAGCTATGAGAGTCTGTGAGTGAGTCTGAGTGTTGACGTGATTTGTTTGGTGTGAGTAGTTGGTTATAGTTGTAAGATGTTGTCTGACTAACTCCGCTTTGATCAAGTTTCTCTCTTCCTCAGAAACTAGATTGTTGTTAATAATTGATCTTATTTGATAATGTAATTCTGGATGTGTTTCTAAGAAATAAGCGTGAACTGTTGGTCTGTAACCAGTGACGTTAGATTCGTTGTTAGTTGCTATGTAATAACACCTCAAAAGGTCTTTGTTTACATTTTCGGTCCATTGAAGTCTTTGTCTGGTTTTACCAGCTTTAGTAGTGAGAGGTCTTATCTCATCTAGTATGTTGCTATCGCCAGTGTTACCTAGGTTAGGGGAACTGTCTTGTATACTATGAGTGGTGTCTGTATTTTTACTATTTAGTTCTTGCGTGGTTCCGACAGCAGTCGTCGCATTTTGTTCATGTGTTCGTGTTTGTAGGCTTAATGTGACTTCAACTTTAATTTCTTCGAGTGTTTCGACGGGCAGCAATTTATTCTTAGTTAAGGCTCTTACTTAAATAAATAAAATAAAATAAAATGATTTATTAAAGACTTACTTCACAAATTACATGTGTACTATATTAGAACATTATTAAGACTAAGTGTATCATGTGCCTGAACTAGGATAAACCTGTATCTCAGGCTAAAAAGACTTAAATAACAGTGTTGGTAATAATTACTTTTAAAATAGGTATATAAAGCTTATTTTAACTTATTCGTCTTATTATTAATTTTTATTAATAGGAAGATTAAAAAAACATCCTTAAAACTATAACATAAAGTATTAAAAAACTTATTTTATAATTAGCAATAGATTTTCCGTTTCCTCATAAGACATCTTTTGAAGATAGTCCTGAAGAACCTTCTTACATTCATTATAGCTAAGAGGGTAAAAAGCCAAACTTTCATTAAGCCTGTTATAAAGGAGTGGGCCTAGAAAAATTAAAAACTTGGAGGAAAAGGCACGTTTTGTTTTAGTTCTAGGGCAAACAGTATATTTCCTTCTTTTGTTGATATAATCAGGATTAAATGGAAGTGTGGCGTGTTGTTTGAGTATCGTACTTAATACAAATAATTGTCTGACGGTTAAAACCTTGCAGGACTTGTAAAGGAGGTCTGTAGGGAACAGGAATGGTCGGGAAGTGGATACTTTTAGGGTTGCTCTCTGGGCTCTCTCAATAGTCAGCAACAAGGTGGAGCCCATGCCACCCCATAAGGATATGCAGTAGGTTAAAACTGATTGGCATAAAGATAAATAAACTTTCTCGATTGTTTCTGAGTCAGCAAAGGAGCGGAGCTTTTTAAAGACATATATTAGCTTACGAATTCGACCGCAAAGGGCTTGGGAATTATAAGTAAATAAGGTTTCGTCAATAATGACACCAAGGTATTTAGGTTTAGTTTCTTGTTCTCCTATTTTTTGTTCTGTGACTTGCAGTTCTGGGAATCTTGCATTGAATTGGCTTTGTACTTTATCGAGATATCCTTTCTTTTTTGTTGAATATTTGTAGCTATAAGATATGTTCGCCAAATGAATTTATACATGTCCTCGGACCAAGACTTCTTTGTGTGGCGTTTTTTGCTTGTTGTGGGAACTAGTTCAGTGGCCTCTGCCTCTAGTTCAGCATCTACAGACAAACTAGGCGTTACAGTTGATGAGCGTGATTGGTGATGATATTCAAATGGATTGGGAGATGAGCTGGGTGATTGGAATAGACTTTGCGTGGATGAAATTGGTGATAATGGGAGTGAGGTTGTAGGTTTAACTGATGGAACATTTTCCTGATCTGCAACAGTTGAAAACTGGGCAGAAAGCGATATGTTGCCCCCCTCAGATACGATGGAGCTGCCCGACCCTGGAGGAACGGGGTGGGATTCTCTCACCAGTGGGCGAGTACCCACCTGAGGTATATGCCTATTTCTAAGCTTCATATCGCGTTTGGTGGTCTAGAGCACCGTTGGTCACTGGTGAGTTATAAGCTAAGAGCTGCCAGTGTCCGCCCCCCACGTGGCAACAGATGGTCGTGCCGGACGTGATGTTAGATTTGTGAGGGCTTATTATTATTATTATTATTACCACTTTATTTTCATTACATACAAAAATAAGAAGTTGGCATAAACAGAAATCCATCCATAAAAACAACGATGTGCAACAAGCCCATAGCTATATATCTAATCTACCTGTACCTAATAAAAAATCAGCGCGACGCGGTATCGTCTTCAGGTATTTGTCGTGTCATGAGTTTACAGGTACAAAGTACACTGCGCTGAATGTTGAGCTACCTATCATAATTTCACAATGAATGTTTCATTTTCATTTTCAAAACTCAATAATTAGTGATACTGATACTTTTCAATCTCTTTATCCCAGGTAGAGCGTATTTAAATTCGATTAAGAATAGAATGTGCTGTTGCTACTAAGCCGCTACCTAACAAATCTTTTAGTTTTTTTTTACCTTCATGTTATATATTTTTAAAATTTATTAGATAATGACGATATACTTTAACAATATTACCTACTAGTATGAATTACAGGATAACTTTGTGATATATCAAACATTGACCATGTATTTTTTTTAAACATTGAAAGGAATTTAGACTACCACTCATAGTTATTTCCAATCATATTTTTTTCGCCGTATTACTAGTTTTAAAACAACCATTCAATATACAAAATATATGTATGAAATTATTCAAACGTTGTTTTAAATGTGATGTGACATTGTTTATGCGAAGCAATGGTTACCATAAAGTTAGCAAGTTGTAAAATGACACGAATAACTTGAAGGCTGGTGCAATCCTCCAACATGTGCGCCTTCATAAAATTTATGAGGCTAGATCCAACCAATGAAAGACAAATAAGTAGTTATAATTAAATAAGGAGATATCAATTAAGAAAAAAGAAGAGTGCAGGAATTAAAGTAAATAATCATAATAATGACTTAAGTAATAAAAAGAAGTCCAAAAACTAAAACCCGACTACTGAGATTTCGCGCTCTAAAAAGTAAGAAACAAGAAATCTGAAATAATAACTACTCACGATTGAATGTGTTTTTCGTCTCCAAAATTTGCCACGTGTTCTAGTACTATCTAGTTTATAAAATAAATAAGGCAACGTGGCAAACACTATCACGACGCGGAGCGCACGCTCACTTATGCAATTTTCTGTGCCTACTCGCTACGCGATCTTTTGCTTTGGCTATGATACGTTAAGACCTTCTTCTGTTTACCACTTTCTGTGCTTCTCTTAAACTTTCTCCTTCTGTACTGTGTTACTAATACTGTGAACTATAATTATATTATAAACTATCATTGTATTCTTGCTTCATTTCGTACTTCAATAAACTATTTTGGTGTTAAGAAGATCTATGCTGGTTTCTATTGTTTCAAACCTATCAAGCTATACTTACACACCGGATACAATACACAGGAAGCAACTTCATCTTTTTGTCTACTATTCTGATGACGTACTACGATTTGAGCCTGCGAATTATTTTTACAAGTTGATTCGCTAAGTGTGATGTTCCTACTTAGATCGGTCTTGTGATTCCCGCGCTGCGCGGGAGCGTTGCAGAAACCAGCCCGACGAGAG
This sequence comes from Keiferia lycopersicella, assembly GCA_029255805.1. Lineage (NCBI taxonomy): Eukaryota > Metazoa > Arthropoda > Insecta > Lepidoptera > Gelechiidae > Keiferia > Keiferia lycopersicella. The sequence continues at coordinate 5,782,884 of JARACZ010000028.1, forward strand.
TCGAACGCCGGGAGGCCACACGGAATGTGTGTTTATTCGCGCATATAAACTCTCCAGCATTGCGATGACAAAACACGCGTGTCGAGCCGATCCTATGTCACGTTTTACTACTGTGTAGTCCTTATAATGTGATATCTTGTTAAGGAAAGTCAAAATATTCTGCGGTGTAGTTTCGGGCTTGAAAGACCACGCTTGGTTATGGTCTCGATTCGATGAAGAAGAACTTTAATGCCTACCCTACATTAATATACACCAGTTACAAAACACGAAAATAATTATCTCTGTTTAGTAAGTTTTGTTACGAAAATAAGTCGCTCAATTTGTTTCACACAGAGAGGACCAATATCTGCGCCGGCTTGTGAGTGACGCGTTGGCGTCAGGCTTGCGTAGTGGGGGAGTGGGCATGGACGAATCTTTATAAGCGCTTGGCGCTGATTTTGAAGAACTGTTTTAAGTGTTTAAAGGGAAGTGAATACAATAAAACCTAGTAGCCAGTGTAAAAGCTTTATTTTGCATTTATTCTTGTATCTTTATGTAGAAGAACTGCGGAAAGATATTAAAAAATGTGTTGCCGCTAAGTATTATTTTATTTATATCATCATAAAACCAGCATTGTAACGCCGTTAAGGGTAGCTTAACGGCATTTTAGTACATGGTTGTGTAGTTAGTTCCTTGTGTTGTAAAAATATAGAGATTGTTTAATTAATTCCAATCTAAAATGTCGCTAAACAGTATACCGACATTTTAACTTAACTCTAAAAAGTCTGGCCTCAAGGCTACTGCAAAATTTAAATGCCGCTATAGTAGTATATGGTAGTATAGTAGTAATGCGTTTTCGGAAGTTAAGATAAGTAACCTATGTTTAAATGTGTCGAGATGTTTTTGACCTTTTCCTTTTGAATTAATTGCTGCTCTAAATTGCGGTAAAGCTTGAAACATTTTTTTTAACGGCAATTTAGTAAAGTAAACAACATGCAATATTTGTAAGAAGTCAACAAAATATATACAAAGCGAATAAATAAAAATGCCTTTTCTCTAAAGATTGTTATGTTATTTATCGAAAAATAAATATCTTATAATTTAAATAGCATTTTCTAATTAGTCTTGCGAAAATGAGGTCAATAACAATGTTTACCGAACATAATTATTTATTTTTATGTTGGTATCCCATGTACTTATGGTATTATTAGTGATGAGATGACACAATATTGATAACAAAAAATACCTCTCAAAAGTAATCTGAAATGAATTACAAGTTTAAGTCTCAACTTGCGTTGACTTTAATTAAAGAACAACATAATTGTCACACAAAAACAAAAAAGTTTAAAGGTGCGATGTTGGCTGTTGGGGGAGGATAAAAGACAAAAGACGTGCGTTCAGTCCAAGCGTATATTGTAGACTACTGTGAATGAATACAGTTACAATTTGTTATACGAGTAGCTTACATGAGTAATAATGGGGAGTGTTGCGTCATACAGTACACCACCCCCCTTAATTTTGAAAAAAGAAATGTCTTGCTATTTCTTTTTCCTTAAAATAATCATAAATATGTATTTCCAAGTAGTATTATTTTAAAAAAATATGAATAATGAATAAATGAACATCTGTATATCTAAATACTATTATGCCAATTATATTGATATTTGTAGAATTTGATACATTTTGTTTTATTAAGTGATCAAAGGGATAATTTTACATTTCAACGTATTAATTTTTGAGGAAAATTCTGTAAATAGATACATACCTATTTTTATGTTCAATAAAACTATTAAAAGTTAAAACCATCTAAACACTTACCTAATAATCGAATTAATTTTGAATAATGTTTTTACTATTGTACTTTTATTAACAAGCTCAAACTTTTTTTTATGTGAAATTCAAACCATTTTATGTTTACTATTACCGAAAACACTTTCGTATCATAATAATTTGTATAAAAGAATTGATATATACCTAATGCTTATAGTTATAAATATAATTATAAGCCTTACATCACGTAAAAAAAAAATTAAAGAGCTAGTAGCCTCGGACAAAACTAACAGTAACTAGTACCTGCATCACCAAAAAATACGAATGTTTTATATAAAGGGTATAAAATTATAATTTCGTTTTTCGATACTTTTTTATAAACATTCATATTTAATCGGATTTTGATAACAAAATACATACTATTTTTCATTTTGTTTGAATTTAAATTTGAAAGTAGCAGCAAACTGATTTCTTAAAATAAACCTTTGTACCAGGTATAAGTCGAAACGTTAAAAAAAACTCGTAAAAAATCACTTACAAAAACTTGACAGCATTTTCGTTCATTCTCAAATACATTTTGTTCATAAAATTTGGTAATTCGCTAGTAGTTAGTAAACTCTGAAGTGAAAGTAACTTGATTTCGATAACATTTATCATTACAATTTTGGTACATCAATTTTGGTAAACTTCTTATTATGCAAACACATGGAACATTTTAATTGTTTTAAAACCAATAATCTTCAACTAGTTCTGTCCTGACTACCTACTTTAAACAGTTTTAACTGTCTAATACAACTTAAAATTATATTACTTATTTAATATTTCCTACTCAATCCAATCCAAGGCGTTGCTTTGTTGCACAAACAACAATTACAAAATAATAAAATCTATAACATTTATTATTAAAATGATTTTCAAATAAAATTAAGACACGAATGACTTGCATTTCTACTGTTTTTATGAAGTAGTTTAATTTATATATTTTAAAGAAACTTCTCTGTATTTTGTTAACAAAAATGTTTTTTATATATATTTATGACGTAGATAAAAAAAATATATTTTTAGACTTACAAATCATTAAATTCTTTCAAAACTGTTCAGTTATCTAAAATGTTACCTTTATTCTATTCTAAGACTTCAGTATAGACAGATAATACCTTTAGAAATTTAATAGTCATATTTGCTTCTAGTTATTTGTATATTTATATGGATTCTACGATTTGACTTACCACATTATCTATCACTTATTATTTTTATCATTATATTTGTCATCCATCATATATTCGTACATATTTTATTTGAATTTTTTACATCGTCTATGGGCTGGCCAGCCATAACATATCAATCGGTAGCACAATATATTTTAATTATTATTTTTATTTACGGCACTACTCTACCGACCTGTCGCGACATATTTTAATATTATAAGGCATTTTCGCCTTTTATGAGTTCCTTAAAACTTCATTTTAATATAAGGTCATTTTAAGACAACTAGTGTCTCCAAATTTTTTCACAGGGGAAAACTCGTTCCGGCTATGATCATAATGAAGGATCTGAACCTTATACGTGCCTAACCCTATTGTTACAAAGTATTCAATGGGCTTGTCATTATTAGCACTTAAAATGCTTACTTTTTCAATTCCAGCCATTTCGATCTATTATACTCATAGCGATAAATCATTTAGGTAATAAAGTATCAACTCTTGGTTGTACAGGCCAGTCGTATAACGATACTTGATTAGCCAAAGATTTTCCGACTTCTCTTATTTTCCTAGGAAAACATGCTATACCGTCACTCATTGTCTTACTTTAACTTGCACTTAGTGGGACCATCTGGCTGCAGTATCCAGTTAGTTAATGTAACAAATTGGCTTAAACGCCATACATAATAATATTTAGTCAAAATGATTTTAATACATAACTTCTGCAATACGCCTTTCTTTTAACTCCTACTAGTCTCGTCCGTGAGATAGATAAAAATAAAAAGATACTACTTATTTCTGATTGAACAACAATACGTTCATTCGATTTTTCTATAGTGAAACACAATGTAAGAGATGTATGTGATCATTAGAGAGTTAAGTAGAAGTTCATATAATTACATACAATAAAATTACAAATGAAAGATTTGATATTGCCCTATAATTCAAACACTGCTCACTTTTTATGTACTTGCAAATTCAACTCAGCAAAAATATGGTATGCATGGCAACTGTGAAAACAACACCTGTGATATAGAGTTGCTAAATATATGTATCCAGTGATATAAAAACTGCATTGAACTTGTTTTTGAATTGCTTTTAGATATGTTTAGATAGGTACAAACGACAGTAGACGTACTAGGTGTCATCAGATTACATCTTGTTCTGAATGTTTGAGAATAGGTACCTACCAACACGTGTAAAATTATCTTATTTTAGCAAAATTAGATAAAACTGTAAATTTCTTTGGTTTATTGTAATATTTTACTGAACGTGGAACTTTGGAAATAAAATACAAAACAAATTTGTTTCATAGGTATACTATATAAAAAAAAAACTCTTTTAATCTTTTCCAATTGATGCTAAACCATAGTTAGACTTTTTAATTGCACATTTTGTTAATCGTCTCCTTTAAAATTAAATATGTTGGGCAGTACTGTTACGTTATAACTTTGATAGATTTTTACAATATATTCTTTTTATAAAACTGCTCATTCATATAGATAGCGCATTGTAAAATGTCAACTACCGTAGCACAAAGACAATTTTCGAAATACTGAAGCAAGAGAAAGTAAATGTTGTTGTATCCAAAATCAACCTATTTTCTTTGACAAGAATTAAAACAGTTTTATTGAAGGAATAATCAAAATCTACTTATGATAGTACGTACTAACAAATAATTTTGAATTTAAAATAGAAAAGTTCGGGACTTTTAATCTAATCTGTAGATTGTATAATCTGAAGAAAATATATCTAATGATTAACCATACAGAATCATAGAGCCGTAGCGCTGACTCACGCCCTGCTCTATTGCTTGCGGGGTAAACGGAGCGACAAAGCTTTTAATTATACTGTTTTGGACACATATTTTAAACCTATATTTATGGATATGTTCTCGTAAACTGAAATATTATTGCTATTAAAATTATTGCTAATATATTCAACGAATACTTTATAAAAATCGGAAACTCTACGCGTAAATCTAATCAACAAAATATAATTAAAGGTAAGGTCATTGAGAACTCTATCTTTTTGCGTCCATCAGATCCTATAGAAATAAAAAATATAATTACTAGTCTAAAAAACAAAAATTCTTGTGGTATAGACGAAATACCAACAAAATTGATAAAATATTGCATAAACGAGTTAACTCTTCCATACAATAAACTAGTAAACCAATCGCTTTTAGAAGGAACTTTTCCTGACGCTCTAAAGATATCAAAAATTAAACCTATTCACAAAAAGGGACCAACTACAAATCCAGACAATTTTCGACCTATTGCATTATTACCGACGTCATCAAAAATATTTGAAAATGTTATCGCGAAACGGCTCTACTCTTTTTACGAAAAGTTTGAAATATTTAATGAGAACCAGTATGGGTTCAGGAAAAATCGCTCTACTATACTGGCTGTTTATAAATACGTTCAAAAGATCTTGGAGGCAGTCAATGATAAGAAATACGCTATTGGCATCTTACTCGACATGAGTAAAGCGTATGACAGAGTTTGCCACAAAATACTTCTACAAAAACTATATCAATCCGGTATTAGAGGAGTAGCATATAAATGGTTTCAATCGTACCTCGAAAATCGTGTCCAATACATTCAAATCGAGCACACCAATTTTGATACCGGTGTGATTCAACAAGTAGAGTCAGATCAAATGCCAATAAAGGGCTCTATCCCACAGGGGAGTGTCCTTGGCTGCATCTTATTTTTGGTATATATCAATGATTTTCCTAATATCCTAGATAGTTGCATACTTTTTGCCGACGATGTCTCTCTACTAACTCCGTGTGTAAACATAAACGAACTGGAATACAAAATAAAAGAGAGTTTGTATAACATAGAACATTGGCTAGAACACCACAACCTTCAGTTGAACCTAAATAAAACTAAAATAATCCAATTCAAGCCGTATCAGAAAAGAGCATTACAAATAAATATAGACTATAAAGGTAAAATCATAACCGCAGTAGAATCCGCCACGTTATTAGGTGTCGAACTTGACTCAGGTATGAACTGGAAGCCACATATTCAGAAATTAACAAACAAACTGTCATCTTTTATATACGGTCTTCAACACCTAAAAAAAGTAACAGATTTTCAGACAACACTCACAGCATACTATGCCTACGCCCACTCAAGGTTATCTTATGGTATACTTTTCTGGGGTAACAGTACAGATGTAGAAGATATATTTATTCTTCAAAAAAAATGTATACGAATAATGACTAATATAGGCGAAATGGAATCATGCAGACCCATATTTATGCAACATAAGATATTAACAGTTACCTCGATATATATATTCGAATCTTCTATGTTTGTTAAAAAAAACTTAAATTTATACACGCCACTCAAAAATAATAAGCGTAATAATCGCAACCACAACAAATTAAAAGTCCCATTTTCAAAATTGCAATATGTTTCCTCGGGTCCTCATACCATGGTTATAAAAATTTATAACCATTTGCCAAATTTTATAAAAGATATTGAGAGCTTGTCATTGTTCCGGAAAAAAATAAAAGAGTTTCTGATACATAAATGCTATTATAGTACCACAGAATATTTTAATGATAAAATGTAATTATAATAAGTTTCTATTTTGTATATTTTCATCAAAAATTGACTATAATATTTATTTTATTTGAATTGTGTTTAGTCTTAACTTCGATGAATAATTTATTTAATTAATTAATATAACAGTAATGTGTGCCATCTGCCTCTCCTAAATTGCAATATATTTTATTTTTTTATTGTATTAAAACAACTATTGAAGGAATATTTATTTTATATAATAATTGTGTGTGCCGTTTGTCTCTCCTACATTGCTGCGCCCTTGCAGGGTGTCACATTTATCTAGACATTTATTTGTAACAACTTTTACTTAATGTGACTTGCAATAAATAAATGAAATGAAAATGAAAAAAAAAAAAAATGAAAATATATAGGGAATTAAAAAAATACATAACATACGTTATTCAAAATAATTGTAATGATGGCTTTACTCGTGCTTATCCTGTGGGTATATCTTTCCATTAGTTTACTTTTTTTTAATAACTTTCTTGCCTAAAACTGAACTGAATAAAATCCACCGAATTGCCTAGTTGGAGAATAAAAGTATCCATAATTTCACGATAACATTAATAATACTTAGTATTTTTCGTTTTCCAATTGTAATACAACTCGTATTAAAATAAATTAAATTCTGACATTTTTCGGTTTAATTGTACCCAAAAATAAGAAAAGTAAAATATACATTAGAAATTATTTCTGCATAAATAAACTATAGTAGTAGTAAAGTTATTTTTCTTATAATAATCCAAATATAAACCAAACCAACGCCTTGGAATGTTTTTTTTTCTTAAATGTATTATCTAACTGCATTGACATTAAAATCTACAACAAACTATGGGAGTGCTGAAAATATTTCCATAAACACATTATATTATATTATTCTATTCGTTGAGCGACTACTTTACATTCTCATGTATTTATTTTCACCATCTTTACTGATTTTTTTTTAATGCATTTACATTTGCATTCATATTACACATGCGTTTTTATATTTTTGTGTATTTTAATACTTTTTGATAATAAAATGAAATCAGTAAACCTGAGTAGTCACACAATAAATAGATTCATATAATTTTATAATATGATGGTCCTAGGCCTGTGAATCAATTAGGGAAAAAATACAAATACGTACACACACATTTACGCATATGAAGTAAAGGAGAAAAAAAAAATGTTTTTCTTTTCACTGGAACCTTGATTGAAGAATAAAAAACACTCACGCATGTTTTGCCGTTAGAGACACTGCTAAGACTTTGGTGACACTTTTCTTCTTTAGCTTCTAGGAACCTTGATAAGACAACACACAATAACCGCATAACCTGCCGCATCCACTTCCGTCTCGAACAACCTCCCGGCGCCCTGCTCACGCTGCTCATCTCTTACTTTCTGCATCAACATCCGACTCCAACAACCTCCCGGCGCCCTGCTTACACTGCTCATCTAACTTTCACCATCGACATCTGACTCTAACTCTCGCCCTGCGCCCTGCACACTCATCTTTGAAACCATCTCTCATTTATCTTTTACAGTTGTTTTTACTCCAGCTTCATCACATTGTGTCTCATTTTTTTACCTCTTCTTCTTCTTAATGTAAGTTAATCCTTGCGCATCGCAGATCATTAATATATTGATTCATAGTTATGTGTTATCAATATCAATTTCATTATGGTAGTAGTTAGTTAGTTAGTTTTAAAATGTCTTTATTCAGAATCGTGTAGGTACAACAAAGTATTACAGTAAAGATCTTATTATTTATGAACACTAACCTGTTTCTAAATCGTTGCTCAGGCTAACTCACCTTTTTGAACATTTGCAAGTGTAGGTAAAATAACATTGTGATCACAGGTAAACATATTAACGACACTTTTTTTTTAAACAAATGCTAGTTTTGTATACAACTTACATTATAACAAAATACAAGAAAAGTGGATAACACACAGCTATTATGTGTAAACTTAATATTTTAAAGAAAAATAATTTACAAATAATTAGAATGGAAGGTACCATTCAAAAACCACCGAGATTGCATCGATCATACGATCGACCGGGCGTTCGAGCTCCTTTGTTATTCTCCGAGGAAGTAGTGATGGGGTAACTTGTACCTGTTATACGCACTCGAGTAAGGTAAAGTATGGAAACGAGATTTACCGATAGCCGAAACCAGTACATTTTTATGATTGGGATTAGAACTTAAGTAAAATTTACGGGATTGTTTAAGTACGAAGTTTTTGATGAGAGGAAATTTTATCTTCTCATGCAACTTTTTAAGGTTTGTTTTAAACTTGGTGTTATAAGCAATTTTTATAGCTTTGTTTTGGACTACTTGAAGTTTTTCATAATTTGTGTCAGCTAAACTACTCCAAACTGGAGCCGCATATGTCATGCAGGGCCGTACTAGGGTGGAATATATCCGTAATTTAGTTTTTGCACTGAGTTTGGATTTACGGTTGAGTATTGGCTGTTATGGGCATTAAGTGCCTTAGTACCTTTAACTACTAGTTCAGTTGCGTTGTTAGACCAGTTAAGCTTGTTGTCTAGCACCGTACCAAGATACTTGACTGACTTGCTCCAAGTTATAGAATGGTTATTAATTTTAACCAATCTCACTGGCGGTTTACGCTTTCTAGTGAATATAATGCCCTCTGTTTTTGCTGAGTTTAGTTTAAGCTTCCATTTGACAAAATAATTTTCAAGGAGATCGATTGATAGTTGAAGTCGCGATATAACGATGTCAATGTCTTCTGATGAGGTAAAAGTAGCCGTATCATCAGCGTAAATGGCAAGGTGCGTGTGAGGTTGTTTGGGGATATCATTAAGGTAGATAATAAAAAGGTATGGACCCAGAATAGACCCTTGGGGCACCCCAGCTGGCATATTATGGCACATTATGGTAGTAACGATGATTGAAAATTGTATATTTTCCGCAAAATAAACCGTTGCTTTTTTGTTTTCACACATATTTTTTATAATGTTCCCATAGTTAGTTGTGATTGCGACACTTCACGAGTCACGTTGCAGTCAGTGAAAATGTTTATGCAGCACATTCCGATCGCGGCACATTAAGTTCATAAAAGTAAGGTTCCACCTTCACAAATTCCGAAAAAAGCACTTATAATCACTTCTACTCCCCCTAACAACCAACCACATCAGAAACCACAGCTCAGCACTGCCAAAAGACAGCACTGGCAGGGTCGCCATGCGATGTTGGCTGTTGGGGGAGGATAAAAGACAAAAGACGTGCGTTCAGTCCAAGCGTATATTGTAGACTACTGTGAATGAATACAGTTACAATATGTTATACGAGTAGCTTACATGAGTAATAATGGGGAGTGTTGCGTCATACAGTACAAAGGTACCTTTCGATTGCTGGCGCGCCGCGCCGTCAAGAGTGACTGGCGTAGTGCGACGACGTCGATAATTAAGACCCGGCCGGCAGCATGGTTTGACAGCAGCAGTGTGTCTATGTGTGTACGCGGCATTCGTTAGGCCGTGCGCACACTGACGACCAGACGTCTCAAGGACAAAATTCGCGCCGAATCAAAGTGTGCCCTGCGATTAATGGGTCTAACGACAGTTTCGTACAACAAATTCGTTTTGCAGTGTTGTCATTCAGGGATTTATAACATACGTATGGAATTTCATATACCTATGCGAAAAAAAAAGGCTAAAGATTTTAAAGAAAACGTTATTTAAAGCATGCTAATACTTTACGCGCTTAGCTAAGGTTTTTATTCTTATTGGGACACGCAGTCATATTATGCAAAATCCAATATTGTATACCAAAATTCAGAAGATTTCAAGAAAATAATTAAAGACGAGTGGACAAATTCATAAATATTGTTTTGTTCTTGTTTTCAATATTCTTACAGAGTTACAGATTATTTTGACTTACGAAATTTTCACCGATTTTCAATACCAAGATATTTCAGTTTTAGTGGTTGGCAACACTTTGTCTCAGGGTCACGTGTCCCTATACTGCACAACATTTTATTGCCCAGCATGACAATGCCGACGCTAGGATTATGGCGCGAGTCAGTATTTATTTTGTGCTAGGATGTACAATCAAAAATATTTGGTTGCAAATTTTCTGTCCGATTCTGTGAAATGAGGTACAGTTACTTGTTACATTACTCATATTTCGTCATACAATAATTGTGAAGGCAAAAGAAAAACTTGTTTTATTATTACTGTTGATTTATTAGGTACGAAGCTACTTGACTGATTAAATTATAAGTAGCTTTTGTCTTATTCTTATCTACTATTATCTTCCCTATTATCCAAATCATCGACATAATTAGTCTAAAGATAATTTCGTCTGTTGTCTGCGCACGGCCTTACATAACGATCCTTCTCGAGTAAAATTCGCTGTTATTATATTCGACATTCATCTCAAATTTCTATGAATTATTGATGTCATAATATACGATTTACTGAGTGAGTCTAAAATTCTATAATATAAATAAAAATAAACATGTTTTTGTAGCCAATCAAAAAAATGAAATACTATGCCAATGGTAAAATGTACAAAATTCCGATTTCGACATACTGTATCACTAGTCCTGCGATCAAGTGATTTTTGGAAAGATATAGGTAGGGGATTTTGTGTAGGTATATATGTCGACAAACTCTGTATATTTGCATATAAATAAAGCACTATTTCTACACAAGAGGACTACTGTACCCAACGTCTGGCCTTGTACCTTATTGATGGTAATCGCGAAACAAACACAAATAGGGAACTGCAGGCGTTTAAATTTGAAAGGAAAGTTATTGGGTATCAGAGGTATTCCGGGTATGAAAACTTGCTCGCTGGTACTGCATCCTGCTATCACTTCAGCCTCTATTACATTGCGCTGCAAAGCAAGGACTCGTAGGCGGGTTTCATTGCACAATTTTGGCAGGCTAAGATTCCTTAAGAGAATTATAGGTAGACCTACTTTAAAAACGATTTTATAATTTTGTAATCCCGGCGCAGACTACAACTTGATCATTGCGAGGGGCCAGAATAGCTCGCACGCAAAGCCAAGAATACCACGATTTCTTAAATTTTTATCTATGCCAATAACTGAGACAGGTGATGTCAGTGCTGCTTGGGGAGCTTTGTCATGTCATCTCATAGAAGCCGCTTTTGCTACTTTAGGTACGAAAGGCCGACATAGTGAAGACTGGTTCGATGACAAAAGCGAAGCTCTTAAACCAGCATTCGACAAACATCGACAACTCCTGCTACAGCATAATCGAATAGGTGAAAGTGTTGCGGTCTTCAAAGAGAGTGACCAAGAATTACGCAGGCTGTCTCGGCAAATTAAAGACAAGTGGTGGCATGACAAGGCTTGTCAAATTCAGTGGCTCATCGATATAAACCAGCTTGGTGAGTTTTACTGTGAAGTGCGTAAGCTGATTGGTGCGTCCTACCGTGTAAAAGTACCTTTAAGGTCTTTAGACGATATGCAACTCCTGACCAGCAAGGAGGATGTACTTAAACGTTGGGTTGAGCACTTTCACAACTTGCTCAACGTAGATCGATCAGCTGATCTGCATAATATCAGTTTATTGCCTCAACTCCCGTTAGCCACGGAGCTGGACGAGCCTCTGTCATGTGACGAGGTTGTTCCTGCCATCAGACAGCAGCATAATAACCGGGCGGTTGGCATTGACCTTATACCGGGTGAACTACTTAAATATGGTGGTACGGAGTTGCACACGTTGGTATGGAAACTTTTCGTTCGAATGTGGGAGGAGGAGAGGGTCCCTGAGGACTTCAAAGTGTCTCGCATTTGTGCTCTCTACAAGAACAAGGGTGACCGCTCTGACTGTAGTTCTTATGGCGGTATTTCGTTGCTGTCAGTCCCTGGGAAAGTCTTTGCCACAGTCTTACTGGGCCGCCTCAAAGATTTGTCGGTTTTTTTTTCCCGAAACCCAGTTCGGCTTCCGACCTGAACGAGGTACATGTGAAGCTATTTTCTCGATGCGTCAACTACAAGAAAAAAGTAGAAAACAAGGTCGCCAGTTGTACCTCTGCTTTGTTGATTTGGAGAAAGCATTTGACAGTGTGCCCCACGAAGCTCTCTGGATGGTGCTAGGAAAGTTAGGGTGCCCAGAAAAGTATGTGCGACTTCTAACACTCCTGCATGACGACATACAGTGCTGCGTCTCCGTAGACGGTGAACAGTCTGAATTCTTCCCCGTCACCTGTGGGGTGAAACAAGGGTGTGTTCTAGCGCCCACACTGTTCGCCTTGTACTTTGCAGTTGTAGTCAAAGAAGTCCTAAATACTGTTTCCCAAGGAGTCCGCATCCGTTTCCACACAGGTGGCAGTCTTTTTAACCTGGCTAGACTTAAGGCGCGCACTAAAGTCTCGTATGCATTGATTACTGAGGTCATGTATGCTGATGACTTGTGCTTTCTTGCAGAATCCCCAGACGGCCTGCAACAGCTTATGTCCGTTTTTCACCAAGCATGCTGTAAATTCGGCCTGAAGATCAGTATCAAAAAGACGGAAGTGATGTCTTTAGACTCGCATGGTTGCGAAACACTGGCAATTATGCTTGGTGAGGATATACTGAAACAGGTTGATAAGTTTCGTTATCTGGGGAACACAATAACACCTAAGTGTAACCTTGATGCTGAGATCAACAGCAGAATAAGTGCTGCAGCTGCGGCATTTGGGAAGTTATGTTCCAAGGTTTTCTGCTCGCACGACATAAAGCTAGCCACAAAAATCTCTGCATATATGGCGATTGTGCTGCCAAACCTTCTATACTCCTCGAGACTTGGTGTGTGTATCGCTACCACATACGCACTCTGGATCGCTTCCACCTAAAATTCCTTCGCACCATCATGAAGATTAGATGGTCCGTCCGAGTGCGCAATACCGAAGTTCTGAGACGAGTCAATGTTGGTGGCATTGAGGCCTATCTAATGCGTCGTCAGTTTCGGTGGTGCGGTCATGTATCTCGGATGTCGGAGGAGAGAGTGGCGAAGCGCATCTTTTATTCTGAGCTAGAGAAGGGCAAGCGAAAGCATGGCGGACAACTCCTCCGATATAAAGATGTTCAGAAACGACACATGAAAAGATGTAACATTCAACCCGCTCAATGGGAGGGTCTGGCAGCACAGCGCCCCGAATGACGCGGGATGGTTAAGAGGCAAGATCGCGAGTTTGAGGAACAGCGTAAAGCAGACCTCGACTCTAAGCGCGATTAGCTCAAGGCCCGTCTACCCGTCGCCATTATCTATAACTAGCTTTTGCCCGCGACTTCATTCGCGTGGACTTCAGGTTCGTCCCGTCTTCGTATAAGCTATAGCCTATGTGTTATTCTGATGTATAAGCTATATTGTGGTAAAATTTCATTCAAATCCATTCAGTAGTTGTTACGTGAAAGAGTAACAAACATCCATACATCCATACTTACAAACTTTCGCCTTTATAATAGTAGTAGGATTACGTAATCTATAATTACGTAAATGGCAAACTCACGTGTCCACACTGTGCACGGGAGTTTACTGCCAAAATTGGCTACAATAGTTATCTCCGGGCGCATCAGCGCCGATCTTATTAGGAGCCAAAGTGGTCGCCATGGCCGAAATCGGTCGGAGAGATCATCATCATCGTCATCTATGTTACCGTTAACTGATGAAATAAGTTCTGGTAAAGACGATACTGTTTGACAAAAACTTTGTGGCAGAAACTTTGTGAAGTAACAAATCAAAAAACTGCTGAGCGCTTGTATTTCCGCCTATTCTGGCCCTCATATTCACCATTAGCTGCAAGCGTGCAATCTTAGCCCAGAGATTCGAACTTTTAAGGCAAGCGTTGATTTCATCAGCTCTAGTGCCTCGAGTGACTACAGGCAATGCCCGTGGTCTTCTTCTCGGCGGCCGTTTCAGCGGCCGGTGGGGAGACGCCATAGAGGCAACGGCCTCATGGGCGTGGGCTCGAATCACCGCCTGCTAATACAGGCGGGGCGATGGGGGGCACTCGGGTGAGTGCGGTGGTTGTCCGGGTGCCAAAAGGACTTCACGCCGCGGCAAGGTCGTACCAGCCGGGTGATTCCCCATTGGGGGAGGCCCAGCTAGTGCTCATCAGCCAGTGGCGGCTCGTTTCCTGGTGGTTGTATCCAGTGGTGGCTGCATCGCGAGGATGTCCCGAGGCAGCGGTCATATCCGGGTAAGCGACGGGTGCCGGGCTTTCCTGGGCTCGTTGTGCGTGCCCACGATCTTAACTACTCAACACGGAGTAGTGGATGTGGACAGGCGACGGCCACGTCAGGCTGTGCTTAGACGGCACCACCCTGAGCAGGCTATCTGAGCGCTTTAGCCTCTAGACCGCTCATGGCGGTCGTGACATCGCCGAAAAACGACATCAGGCGCTGGAGGCTAGAGCTGATGATGAAGGCCGCGTCTTCGCCTTCACGGAGCGCGGCCTCTCCCTCTGAGGTTCACTCAAAGAGGTGCCGACCGCTCCCAGCGGACACGTGGGTGGCTCTTGACGTGGCTGGCCCGGCTCTTCCACGTCCTGAGGGGGCGCGAGCGATGCTCGCCTCCTCCGCCTCCTCGGCTTCCGGTTCTTCGTCGATGTTCCGTTGGGGGCGTTGGCGGCCGCCATGAGAGAACCTGCCACGTTGGTTTCTCCCTGCGGTGCCGCTTCCGTCCTTTTCGGCTCGATGTCAGAGGTGCTGTACCCGCTCTCTTGTTCCGTACTTCACGGCGCAGTACGGGGCAGTCAATGTGGTTGGCGGGGTGTTTTTTTATTTTTATTTTTTTTATTGTGTTGTAACGGATTGGCCCTACATGGTGTTTGTGGACTACTAGAAGTAGTAGATTTATAGAAGATCTAGACCTCAAATAGAAGTCTAGATGAATGGCTTGTGGTATAAATTTTAGTTGTGATGGTATAGATAATTGTGAGGGCCCTTATATACGTTCTGTTTTATAGGATTTAGTAAACCATTTGTTCTTTTTAGCTGTTATATGTGTGGCTGACCCACAATATGAAAGCTAAATACATGATAAATATATAAATACTTATCCATTATGTTACACCACACCTACACCTACTATTCAATACCATTAATACAAAAACTTCTCCTTCTTCTTCTTCTTCGTCAGCATGGTATTGCCCACTGTTGGGCATATGCCTCTCCTAATCTTCTCCATTCTTCGCGGAGCTCTGTCTTTTGAATCCACAAAGTCCCGGCGCTATCTTTGATGTCATCGATCCATCTGGCGGGTGGTCTGCCTACGCTGCGCTTCCCCAGACGGGGTCACCAGTCTAGAACGCATCTGCTCCATCTTTGGTCTTTTCAGCGGCACATATGTCCAGTCCATGCCCATTTCAGCTTGGCGACTCGGAGTCCGATATCCACTACACGAGTACGCTGCCTGATGACCTCGTTCCGGATTTTGTCGCGTAAAGATATCCCGAGCATCCGGCGTTCCATGCTCCTCTGTGTAACCTGGAGCTTGTGGATCATACTTTTCGTCAAGATCCACGTCTCACACGCATATGTCAGTACTGGGAGAATACACTGGTCATATACTTTTGTTTTGAGGGACTGAGGTATTTTTGACTCCAACACATGTTTCAGCTTGCCAAATACTGCCCATCCTAGCTGAATACGCCTCCTTATTTCCACCCCAAGAAAACCACGGCCAACTGTAAGTAGCTGTCCAAGGTAGATGTAGTTCTGTACCTGTTCCAGCTGCCGACCTTCCAGTGTAATGGGATTTTCAGATAAATCGGCTGTTGCCATCACCTTCGTCTTTCCCATGTTCATATTCAGGCCGATTTTTAAAGAAGCATGGTACAGGTTGTTGAATATTTGCTGCAGGTCCTGTGCAGATGTGGCCACAATGACTACGTACTTTAGATCGTCTGCGTACTTTAGATGGTTTAGATACGAGCTATCCACATTGATATCCTTGCCTTCCCAGTTGAGGGTCTTGAATATGTCCTCTATCGCGTTTGTGAATAGCTTGGGAGATATCACGTCGCCTTAGCGTACACCTTTTTCAACTCGGATTGGGTTGGTATGGCTATTGAGTTGTATAGTCATTGTTGCTGCCTTGTACAAGCTCTTCAATATCTGGATGTACCGATCGTCAATTAGACACCTTTGAAGAGATCTCGTTACAGCCCAGTGTTCCACAGAGTTGATAGCCTTTTCGTAGTCCACAAATCCCAGGTACAGAGGCAAGTTATACTCTTCAGTCTTTTGTATGATCTGTCTCATGGTAAATATGTGGTTTATGGTTCCAAACCCTTTCCTGAACCCTGCCTGTTCTCTAGGTTGGTAGTCATCCAATCTGCTTGCCAGCCGCGTGGTCAAAACTCTGGAGAATACTTTGTAGACCTGGCTCAGCAGCGATATTGGTCTGTAACTCTTTAAGTCCTCTTTGTTGCCTTTCTTATGGAATAACACAACTATGCTGCTTGTCCAGTCCTTAGGAACTTCTGTAAACAGTATCTCATTAAAAAGTAGCATCAGCCCTTTTTTAATGGCACTTCCTCCCGCTTTGAGCAATTCTATTGTGATTCCATCTTCTCCTGGTGCCTTATTTTTCTTTAGCTGTCCCAATGCTCGCCTTATTTCATCTGCACTGAATTCGGGGATATCCTCAGTATAGCGACAAATCAGAGGAGCACGTTGTTCGGTGGGATCGTCGCGAACAGGTTCAGGGATACTCGAGCAATACAAATCTTTATAGAACTGCTCAGTGATATCCTGTATTTCAAGCGCATTGGACGTTAGCTCTCCGGTTTGTTTCTGCAGAACTGTTATCTGGTTAGATGCATGGGATCTTTGAAACACTTTCATGCCCTTGTCTTGCTCTATAATTTTGAGAATTTCATCAGTGTTTCTCTTTCTAACGTCACGCTTGAAAACTTTATTTATTTTGCGTGATAGCTCTCGATGGGCATTGCCATTAAAGTCATCAGCTGCCACTTTCCTACGTTCCTCCATCAAATCTTGGGCTTCTTGGGAAACGCACCAGCGTTTAGGTCTCGTATCACTCGTGAAGTGGGATTTAGCTACAGATTTTATTCCCTTTGTGAATCGGTCGTATTTTGCCTGTAGGTTGTCATCAAAGTGCTCTGCAATACAAAAACTATAAGTAAATAATTATTATTTTATATAATGCATATCACATACACGTATAGACTAAATACATACATGATAACACAAACATAAAAACTACTCAAAACATACTTTCCTGTGTCGGAACTCCCGACACACGAAGATCGACGCGCTCCAAGTCAGACGCTGCGGTTAGCGTCCCGCAACAGTGACGTAGAAACCTGCTCCTGCGCCGGTCTGCATAACGCGCCCCCGCGCCACTTCTACCAAGCTACCCGCGCAAGACGCATGTCGCTCGTCTATCACTCGCCGCTTACGTACTTGTATATTTCGCATTGTATCACTTCATTGCCTACTGCTTATACTGCCTTGTATGAACGCTTATGCTAATAAACTGTGGTGTGGTGCATTATAAACTATGTGTTATAATTTGGAGTCTTGTAACCACCTACCTGGGGGCCAATCGCGCTAATGTTGAACGATAATACCAAAACAAAACCGAAGCCAAAAACGTTACGTTACGCACTTTTCGTATCGCGCTAATTGCTTGAGCGGAAACGTTTCGAATTCTCTTTGGAAGTTACGTTGATATAGCGAACGTTCGAACTTTTGGTGTGCATCGGTATCGCGCAATTTTTTGACAGCGTATTTAACCAAAACCGTTTCGTTGGGAACGTCTCAAACGCTAAAAATGAACGTTTTTGTAAAAGTTCCTCTCGAGCAGCTTTTTCTGACACGTTTGACAATCGTTGGTGGATTTTATTACGGTTTCGACCCAAAAAAGGAAGGAAATCATGAAAATATGTTGGGGGCTCTATCTCCACACCCTTGAAAGTTTCCATGAGGTAGATGTGTCCAAGAAGAGAGCCTTGACCCGCAGGCAGAATACTGCACTTAGGCCCTTTAGTCTCGTTCGACCTATAGGTACATACATACATATATCACGCCTTTATCCCTTGCGAGGTAGGCAGAGCGTTAACGACCGGAAAAATACGGTCTCTATCGCCACGTCTGACAAATATTGAGGGCCGGTTGAGATAATTTGTGTATCACTACAGTGACAGGTTGTCAGCCTGTCGCCTAAAACTTGTAATACACATGAAACCCTCGAGTCCCTTAGTCGCCTTTTACGACACCCACGGGGAAGAAATGGGTTGATGCTATTCGAAACCGGCATCACACGGCTATAGGTACATGGTGTTAGGCAAAGTACTGACTTCCTTTTAAAGGATGAACCAGCCCATGAAATTGAACAACTTTCCCCAAGAGACATAGGTAATATGAAAATAAATTTTGGACCTCACATACAAACTGACTCAGTCGGTAGTATGAGAAATCCAAAAAATTCGATCTGTTCCTAGGGAAAAGTTGTTCAGTTTCATGGGCTGGTTCATACCTTGTAAGAAAGTTAGTACTTTTCCTGACACCCTGTATTTTTAGGGGAAACTTGTTTAGTCAATGAGACTGGTTCACACATTAAAATATTTGCAGATGATTTATTTCATCCGTATTATATGCATGAACTTATAGTAGTAGAATCACCTCAAGTGATGAACTATTCCCAATGGTCATGGGGGTGACCATCGACCATCCTGGTGGTCGACAAGGGGGGTGACAAGTGGGAATTAAGGCTGTCTAGCTGAGGGTGCAGTGAAATACTTTGTAAATAAAAGAAACATATATTGCACCTACTATATTTTATTTAATTTTTCTTATTAAACTTATAGGCTAAGCTCTTAGGGCTCCATATCAGATGATGATACCTGAAACAAAATAAATAATAGTATAACGTAGGTACCCCAAGTACATATGAGATATTTTCCTGCAGTTAGAAGTCGCCTATTTCTGTTCATATTCCATCTCTAAGTTTACCATATTATTTTACATATTTGTCAAAGTAAAATTACAAAAACACTAGATTACAATATATTTTACTAAATAGAAATATCAAATAGATGTACCTAGACACATGTCATGATTAGCATGTTCAGCCATAGGCCATGGTTGCTGTCTATGACAGCTTAGACGGTGGTTGTTACGCAACCATGTCGGATGCCTGCAACTTGTAGTAGGTGAGTGAAAAACTCTAACACACTGCTGATTGATTCATTCGGGCATTGGACAACCCGGTGTCCTACTTGAAAAGAAGAAGGAAGACTTACTTTGTGTTGAGCTTGAGTTTGGATTCTGTACGCTGTATGTGATAACCACTGCCGCTGATGCTGCCGTGTATGATGCAGCATTGAAGTGAGGGATGGGGTCTGGGACAGCGGGGGCAGACTGTGGTGATCGTATTGTCAACATCTGTTAGTGCCAAGCAGTGAGTGACTTCATGGGCCTGGCAAACACAACTGGATGGCTTCATTTGAGCTAAAACAATAAATTAACAATCTTGAAACAAAGTCAAAGTGTAGGTTTACTTTATTTATATGTATAAACAAACAAGCAGATGGACGGATAGATGCTGTCATCTCTGATGTTGAGTGGTGTATTGGGATCGGCTACTGCCATGGCCAGGTGTGCAGTGGTGCACTAGTAGTGCAACTGTGATGCTTGGTACAGATTTAATTCTAGGTGGGACATTCACTAAGTTGCTTTTTACTACTCCCACGGGTCAAATGGTAGTGATGTTATTCTAAGCCGGCATAGAATATTATGTACCTGTAAAACGGATCTTGGGTGATGTATGGAAGGCGCCCAATGTCTGTTTGTATAATGTAAATCCAGTGCAGAGTGACATTTGACACGGGGCGACCTTACTTTTCATGACATTCCACATCTGAAAAGTAATATACTAGTCAATACATGCACATACACTGATGTAGTAGGTCACTTTCCACATGTCTCAGTCTGTCTGTTATGGACAATGCCAACTCCTCCTAAACTACATCACAACACAACTTAATAATGGCTTATGATGTGTTTTTTTATTAACAGCAGCTAGGTTAGGTTTTCATTAGTATGCTAACCTTGGTCCACTCTTTGAGCTGCCTAGCTGGACCCTCACAATTGAGTCTGTTGGCGCAATTGGCCCATAAGTAGTTCGAAAGAGCCCGCGCCTTGAATGGTAGGTATACTCTGATCCGCCTTTTAAGCGGAGTCTGCCGAGCGCCAGCGCCAGCGCCAGCAAAGCAAATAATCCCTCGAGCAGCTTCAGCTGCCGCACGCTCGTCGTCCTTCTTCGGTCCATAGTCTCTATAAAAACACAAATCGTAAATAACACAGTGTTAACTATGGAATCATATTGATAGCGTCTAAATGGAAATTACCTTTTTTATGTACATATTCTATTAGTTACTTAGAGAAAAGCCATGTCGACTGGGTGTCCCACGAAATATAACAACAAATTAATTGGAAAAACCTACGAATTAACGTAGAAAAATACTCACCACGGCGGTTGTATCAACAACAATTTGACATTTTTACTTTTTAAATAGTGCTGCCCATTACGCGACATGCACAATTGAGCATCGATTAAAAAATATTATCTAGTATTTTAAAATACTCATTGCAAACTCTAAACGGTTGTGGTTTGGATAAGTTTGGGTAACGGTAACGATTTATACGTTCAGAAAATTTACCGCGATTGCTTTTTTGACATTAACCAAATCGAAACCAAAACCAAATCGAAGCTAAATCGTCAACGTTCTGTTGGGATGGTAAAATAGCGCGATTGGCCCCCTGTACCCGCTATACTGGTGACTACCTCCTACTTTGACCATTGGATTGCAATCTCCGGGATCTTATCAGCTGTTCTGGAACTGAAAACGCAGTAAGCAATACTACTTATTATGGCAAATCCGAATCCGAATCCCAAAAACACGGAAAAAACGGGCGATGACGAATTTAAAGATGCCGAGAACGAACGTTCCACAGGTTCCCACTTATATCGTGTCGGAATGAAGATTCCACCATTTTATGGAAATGATTCCCAGCTGTGGTTTGCTCAAGTGGAAGGTCATTTTGCTCTCTCCGGGATCACAGTTGATAATACAAAATTTCATTACGCGCTTTCGTATTTAGAACCAAAATACGCAAAGGAAGTACGGGATATAATTATCGGCCTACGTCGTGAATTTCATTGGGACTTCGGAGTGGCAAACGTCACGAAACCAATAATAGGCGTCGATTTCCTCTACTACTACGACCTTTTAGTCAGCTGCAGACAACAACGACTTCTAGACAACGTGACGTCACTTTCCGTGTCAGCAGTACAAGCTAACGCAGATACAATATCTTCAATCAAGATACTATTTGGCGAATCCAAGTACTACGACATCCTCAGGGACTACCTGGAAATAGTACGACCCACCGGTATGAGAGGTGAACCATGCCATACAACCGTACATCACATCCGCACGAAGCCTGGCCCACCAATCCACTGTGCGCCTCGGAGACTAGCGCCAGATAAACTCAAAATCGCTAAGCGAGGATTTGAAGAAATGTTACGAAACGGCACAGCAAGATCTTCAGAAAGCCTATGGTCTTCACATCTCAACTTAGGACCAAATAAAGACAACGGCTGGAGGCCATGTGGCGATTATCGAATGCTGAACAAAATCACGGTGCCAGACCGGTACCCACTACGTCGCATTCATGACTTTTCGCACAACTTGGCTGGATGCACAATCTTCTCTACCATCGATTTGGTGAACGCCTGCAACCAAATACCGATTCATGTACACGATATACCTGAAACTGCTATAACAACTCCGTTTGGGCTTTATAAGTTTCCCTTTATGACATTTGGGCTCCGAAATGCTGGCCAGACATTCCAGAGAAATGTCGACGAAGTCGCAAGAGGCATGGACTTCGTGTACGCGTATTTGGACGACTCACTCATATTCTCCAAAAACGAAACCGAGCACGAATCACATCTACGCCAACTGTTCGGCAAGTTGAAAAATTATGACATCGTCACCAATCCGTCAAAATGCGTATTTTGCGCCTCAGACATCAAATTTTTGGGGTACTACATCTCTGCTCAGGGAACCAAACCATTGGACGCCAAAGTGGATGCTATCAAGCAGTTTCCAGTACCTAAAAACGTCAAACAGCTGCCAAGATTCCTGGGAATGGTTAACTTTTATAGGAGATTCCTCCCAGGTGCCGCAAAGTTGTAAGGCCCTCCATACGTCACGAAACCAATAATAGGCGTCGATTTCCTCTACTACTACGACCTTTTAGTCAGCTGCAGACAACAACGACTTCTAGACAACGTGACGTCACTTTCCGTGTCAGCAGTACAAGCTAACGCAGATACAATATCTTCAATCAAGATACTATTTGGCGAATCCAAGTACTACGACATCCTCAGGGACTACCTGGAAATAGTACGACCCACCGGTATGAGAGGTGAACCATGCCATACAACCGTACATCACATCCGCACGAAGCCTGGCCCACCAATCCACTGTGCGCCTCGGAGACTAGCGCCAGATAAACTCAAAATCGCTAAGCGAGGATTTGAAGAAATGTTACGAAACGGCACAGCAAGATCTTCAGAAAGCCTATGGTCTTCACATCTCAACTTAGGACCAAATAAAGACAACGGCTGGAGGCCATGTGGCGATTATCGAATGCTGAACAAAATCACGGTGCCAGACCGGTACCCACTACGTCGCATTCATGACTTTTCGCACAACTTGGCTGGATGCACAATCTTCTCTACCATCGATTTGGTGAACGCCTGCAACCAAATACCGATTCATGTACACGATATACCTGAAACTGCTATAACAACTCCGTTTGGGCTTTATAAGTTTCCCTTTATGACATTTGGGCTCCGAAATGCTGGCCAGACATTCCAGAGAAATGTCGACGAAGTCGCAAGAGGCATGGACTTCGTGTACGCGTATTTGGACGACTCACTCATATTCTCCAAAAACGAAACCGAGCACGAATCACATCTACGCCAACTGTTCGGCAAGTTGAAAAATTATGACATCGTCACCAATCCGTCAAAATGCTTATTTTCCAGTACCTAAAAACGTCAAACAGCTGCCAAGATTCCTGGGAATGGTTAACTTTTATAGAAGATTTCTCCCAGGTGCCGCAAAGCCACACTCTTTAACCTATTTATATTATCTTATTAATCTATTTTAATAAAATTGATTTATTATTTATTGACTATTTGTTATTTTTATTGTTTAAATTAATTAATTAATTTCACTGATTGCGTTTGGTTGTTACTGTTAGCAATTAAGTTGACTGAATAAATGAATTGAATTGAATTGAATTGAATTGAAAAAAAAAAGTTGTAAGGCCCTCCATACAAGCTCACTGCAGGATGCACAAAAAGCTCCCAAGCCATTGATATCAACGGTGACGCACTTGAAGCCTTCAAACGATGTAAGCAAGCCTCTGCGAAGCCGCACTGCTCGCCCAACCAGAATGTGATGGAAAGCTAGCCCTAGTCACAGATGCACCAGACACAGGGATTGGCGCTATTCTTCAGCAACTGAAGGGCAATGATTGGCAACCACTTACATTCTTTTTAAGTAAATTGTGAGCCCTTCACAAAAGAAATACTCACCATATGATAGAGAACTGCTTGCCATTTATGAAGCAATTAAATACTTCAGACACATGTTGGAAGCTCGCACATTCACAGTGTTTACAGACCACAAACTACTTTGCTTTGTATTCAACTCCTACAATCAAAACTGTACACCAAGACAAAGATAAAGATAAAGATAAAGATAAAGATATTTTATTTGTTAAAACATGAGTAATAATATACAGTTGTTGGTGTCAAATCACAGTTCTTCATGTTTTGCCTTCCAGCATACAAATTACAATTTACAAAATGTCCTAAATTTAAACAATGTCAAGCAATAATATGTCAGTGTAACAATTAATTAATATGAATAATATTATATAAAAAAAAAAAAAAAATATAGTGAATCATTTAAAAATTCCCTTAAATTATAATAACATTTTCTAAGTAATAATTCCCTTAACTTACTCCTAAACATATTTAAATTACACAATCTTATTTCTCTTGGAATTTTATTATACAATATAGATGTCATGCCAAATACACTTTTAGACAACAGTGCTGTATTAGCCTTTTGATGTTGTATCTTGTGTGTATCACGCGGGCGCAGGCTGTGCTCTGTTGTTACAACAATATTATCAAAAAGACTAGGATTTTGTTTCACAAACAAAGCCATCTCAAGGATATATAGACAAGGAAATGTTAAAATTTTGTTACGAATAAAAAAGGGCTTACAGCTATCAGTAGGTTTCAAACTAAACATAGACCTAAGACATCGCTTTTGACATTTAAATATTCTCTCTCTCTCAGTACAATTACCCCAAAAAACAACACCGTAACGTAATACTGATGCAACCAAAGCATGGTAGGCTGAAACAACCGTAGCTGCGTCAACTATTGGTGAAAGTTTATACAAAGCGTAAGAGGATTTGGATAATTTTGAACACAGTTGCTCTACGTGATCTTTCCATGTTAGTGATTTATCAATTGTAACCCCCAAAAACTTAGTAAATTGCACCTCTTCTATTTTGTCGCCTCCAAAATGAATATCTAAAACAGGACACTGCTTACGCTGCCTGAATTGCATGAAATTAGTCTTTTTTAAATTTACTATTAAATTATTGTTTTTCATCCAAGAAATTATTCTGTTCAACGTACTATTGATTTCATCTTGATAAATGACAGCATCTTTGCATTCTATAACTACTGAACTGTCATCCGCGAAAAGCGTCATCGGATATTTTATACAACTTGGTAGGTCATTAATATAAATCAGGAATAACAATGGTCCCAACACGCTACCCTGTGGTACCCCAAATTTGACAATTTTTTGACTGGATGTGTATCGTACCTCCTGCCTTGTACTAATGTTCACTTTTAGTAATTCAACATACTGCTTCCGGTTATGCAAATATGATTCTATTAATTTCAAAACATTTCCCCTAACTCCATATGCATTAAGTTTATAAATTAGTACAGAATGATCAACATAATCAAAAGCTTGGGTCATATCCATGAATAAAGCGCTTACATGAATGTTCATATCCACACTTGTAGTTACTACTTTTAATAAATTGAAAATTGCTAAATTTGTTGATCGTTCTTTTCTGAAGCCTTGTTGTTCGTTTGAAAACAATGACTTCTTTTCCATGTACGCATACAGATCCTTATAAATTACTTTTTCAAACACTTTTGCGACAATTTAGAAACCTCGACTATATTTCTCAATTCACGACCGACATACAGCATATCTCGGGAAAAGACAACGTCGTCACAAACATTCAAGGACTTCATTCATTCAAGGAGAAACCAATTGACATGACACTGATTGCCAAAGATTGACATAGAATTGAAGCAACTTCTCGAAGGTGACACATCTCTTCAACTCAAGAAGATAACTCTGCCAGGAACTCACGATGAGCTATACTGTGATGTCAGCACACCAGTTCCTAGGCCATACGTACGTAAGGAATTACGCACACAAGTCTTCAGGTGCCTTCACTCACTCAGCCATCCCAGCTCGAACACTTCAGCCAAGCTAATAAATAGCTGAGCAATTCATATTGCCAAACATGAGAAAGGAGTGTCGAGAATGGTCACGAGCTTGCATTCAATGCCAACAAGCTTAGACAACACGGCACGTGTCATCAGCTGTTGGAACTTACAAGCTACCAAAAGCGAGCTTTTTGTTCATTCATATAGACCTCATTGGACCTCTGTCTCCATCCAGTGGATACCGATATTGCTTGACTGCAGTTCATAGATTCACAAGATGGCCAGAGGCGATCCCAATCATGGACATGACAGCAGAAATAGTTGGCAAAGCTCTTATTTCCGGCTGGATATCGGGATTTGGATGCCCATCCGATATTGTAACTGATCGCGGTGGCCAATTTGAGTCCGCGCTACTCAAGTATCTCGGCCAGATCGCTGGTTTCCAACATCGTCGTACTACGGCATACCACTTCGCTGGCAACGGATTGGTGGAAAGATTCCACAGACAGCTCAAAGCGGTTATTATTGGTTTCGTGACGTTTGCCACTCCGAAGTCCCAATGAAATTCACGACGTAGGCCGATAATTATATCCCGTACTTCCTTTGCGTATTTTGGTTCTAAATACGAAAGCGCGTAATGAAATTTTGTATTATCAACTGTGATCCCGGAGAGAGCAAAATGACCTTCCACTTGAGCAAACCACAGCTGGGAATCATTTCCATAAAATGGTGGAATCTTCATTCCGACACGATATAAGTGGGAACCTGT
The DNA here is from genome assembly GCA_029255805.1 of Keiferia lycopersicella. Classification (NCBI taxonomy): domain Eukaryota; kingdom Metazoa; phylum Arthropoda; class Insecta; order Lepidoptera; family Gelechiidae; genus Keiferia; species Keiferia lycopersicella. The sequence continues at coordinate 5,809,760 of JARACZ010000028.1, forward strand.
GGAACGTTCGTTCTCGGCATCTTTAAATTCGTCATCGCCCGTTTTTTCCGTGTTTTTGGGATTCGGATTCGGATTTGCCATAATAAGTAGTATTGCTTACTGCGTTTTCAGTTCCAGAACAGCTGATAAGATCCCGGAGATTGCAATCCAATGGTCAAAGTAGGAGGTAGTCACCAGTATAGCGGGTACAGGGGGCCAATCGCGCTATTTTACCATCCCAACAGAACGTTGACGATTTAGCTTCGATTTAGTTTTGGTTTCGATTTGGTTAATGTCAAAAAAGCAATCGCGGTAAATTTTCTGAACGTATAAATCGTTACCGTTACCCAAACTTATCCAAACCACAACCGTTTAGAGTTTGCAATGAGTATTTTAAAATACTAGATAATATTTTTTAATCGATGCTCAATTGTGCATGTCGCGTAATGGGCAGCACTATTTAAAAAGTAAAAATGTCAAATTGTTGTTGATACAACCGCCGTGGTGAGTATTTTTCTACGTTAATTCGTAGGTTTTTCCAATTAATTTGTTGTTATATTTCGTGGGACACCCAGTCGACATGGCTTTTCTCTAAGTAACTAATAGAATATGTACATAAAAAAGGTAATTTCCATTTAGACGCTATCAATATGATTCCATAGTTAACACTGTGTTATTTACGATTTGTGTTTTTATAGAGACTATGGACCGAAGAAGGACGACGAGCGTGCGGCAGCTGAAGCTGCTCGAGGGATTATTTGCTTTGCTGGCGCTGGCGCTGGCGCTCGGCAGACTCCGCTTAAAAGGCGGATCAGAGTATACCTACCATTCAAGGCGCGGGCTCTTTCGAACTACTTATGGGCCAATTGCGCCAACAGACTCAATTGTGAGGGTCCAGCTAGGCAGCTCAAAGAGTGGACCAAGGTTAGCATACTAATGAAAACCTAACCTAGCTGCTGTTAATAAAAAAACACATCATAAGCCATTATTAAGTTGTGTTGTGATGTAGTTTAGGAGGAGTTGGCATTGTCCATAACAGACAGACTGAGACATGTGGAAAGTGACCTACTACATCAGTGTATGTGCATGTATTGACTAGTATATTACTTTTCAGATGTGGAATGTCATGAAAAGTAAGGTCGCCCCGTGTCAAATGTCACTCTGCACTGGATTTACATTATACAAACAGACATTGGGCGCCTTCCATACATCACCCAAGATCCGTTTTACAGGTACATAATATTCTATGCCGGCTTAGAATAACATCACTACCATTTGACCCGTGGGAGTAGTAAAAAGCAACTTAGTGAATGTCCCACCTAGAATTAAATCTGTACCAAGCATCACAGTTGCACTACTAGTGCACCACTGCACACCTGGCCATGGCAGTAGCCGATCCCAATACACCACTCAACATCAGAGATGACAGCATCTATCCGTCCATCTGCTTGTTTGTTTATACATATAAATAAAGTAAACCTACACTTTGACTTTGTTTCAAGATTGTTAATTTATTGTTTTAGCTCAAATGAAGCCATCCAGTTGTGTTTGCCAGGCCCATGAAGTCACTCACTGCTTGGCACTAACAGATGTTGACAATACGATCACCACAGTCTGCCCCCGCTGTCCCAGACCCCATCCCTCACTTCAATGCTGCATCATACACGGCAGCATCAGCGGCAGTGGTTATCACATACAGCGTACAGAATCCAAACTCAAGCTCAACACAAAGTAAGTCTTCCTTCTTCTTTTCAAGTAGGACACCGGGTTGTCCAATGCCCGAATGAATCAATCAGCAGTGTGTTAGAGTTTTTCACTCACCTACTACAAGTTGCAGGCATCCGACATGGTTGCGTAACAACCACCGTCTAAGCTGTCATAGACAGCAACCATGGCCTATGGCTGAACATGCTAATCATGACATGTGTCTAGGTACATCTATTTGATATTTCTATTTAGTAAAATATATTGTAATCTAGTGTTTTTGTAATTTTACTTTGACAAATATGTAAAATAATATGGTAAACTTAGAGATGGAATATGAACAGAAATAGGCGACTTCTAACTGCAGGAAAATATCTCATATGTACTTGGGGTACCTACGTTATACTATTATTTATTTTGTTTCAGGTATCATCATCTGATATGGAGCCCTAAGAGCTTAGCCTATAAGTTTAATAAGAAAAATTAAATAAAATATAGTAGGTGCAATATATGTTTCTTTTATTTACAAAGTATTTCACTGCACCCTCAGCTAGACAGCCTTAATTCCCACTTGTCACCCCCCTTGTCGACCACCAGGATGGTCGATGGTCACCCCCATGACCATTGGGAATAGTTCATCACTTGAGGTGATTCTACTACTATAAGTTCATGCATATAATACGGATGAAATAAATCATCTGCAAATATTTTAATGTGTGAACCAGTCTCATTGACTAAACAAGTTTCCCCTAAAAATACAGGGTGTCAGGAAAAGTACTAACTTTCTTACAAGGTATGAACCAGCCCATGAAACTGAACAACTTTTCCCTAGGAACAGATCGAATTTTTTGGATTTCTCATACTACCGACTGAGTCAGTTTGTATGTGAGGTCCAAAATTTATTTTCATATTACCTATGTCTCTTGGGGAAAGTTGTTCAATTTCATGGGCTGGTTCATCCTTTAAAAGGAAGTCAGTACTTTGCCTAACACCATGTACCTATAGCCGTGTGATGCCGGTTTCGAATAGCATCAACCCATTTCTTCCCCGTGGGTGTCGTAAAAGGCGACTAAGGGACTCGAGGGTTTCATGTGTATTACAAGTTTTAGGCGACAGGCTGACAACCTGTCACTGTAGTGATACACAAATTATCTCAACCGGCCCTCAATATTTGTCAGACGTGGCGATAGAGACCGTATTTTTCCGGTCGTTAACGCTCTGCCTACCTCGCAAGGGATAAAGGCGTGATATATGTATGTATGTACCTATAGGTCGAACGAGACTAAAGGGCCTAAGTGCAGTATTCTGCCTGCGGGTCAAGGCTCTCTTCTTGGACACATCTACCTCATGGAAACTTTCAAGGGTGTGGAGATAGAGCCCCCAACATATTTTCATGATTTCCTTCCTTTTTTGGGTCGAAACCGTAATAAAATCCACCAACGATTGTCAAACGTGTCAGAAAAAGCTGCTCGAGAGGAACTTTTACAAAAACGTTCATTTTTAGCGTTTGAGACGTTCCCAACGAAACGGTTTTGGTTAAATACGCTGTCAAAAAATTGCGCGATACCGATGCACACCAAAAGTTCGAACGTTCGCTATATCAACGTAACTTCCAAAGAGAATTCGAAACGTTTCCGCTCAAGCAATTAGCGCGATACGAAAAGTGCGTAACGTAACGTTTTTGGCTTCGGTTTTGTTTTGGTATTATCGTTCAACATTAGCGCGATTGGCCCCCAGGTAGGTGGTTACAAGACTCCAAATTATAACACATAGTTTATAATGCACCACACCACAGTTTATTAGCATAAGCGTTCATACAAGGCAGTATAAGCAGTAGGCAATGAAGTGATACAATGCGAAATATACAAGTACGTAAGCGGCGAGTGATAGACGAGCGACATGCGTCTTGCGCGGGTAGCTTGGTAGAAGTGGCGCGGGGGCGCGTTATGCAGACCGGCGCAGGAGCAGGTTTCTACGTCACTGTTGCGGGACGCTAACCGCAGCGTCTGACTTGGAGCGCGTCGATCTTCGTGTGTCGGGAGTTCCGACACAGGAAAGTATGTTTTGAGTAGTTTTTATGTTTGTGTTATCATGTATGTATTTAGTCTATACGTGTATGTGATATGCATTATATAAAATAATAATTATTTACTTATAGTTTTTGTATTGCAGAGCACTTTGATGACAACCTACAGGCGAAATACGACCGATTCACAAAGGGAATAAAATCTGTAGCTAAATCCCACTTCACGAGTGATACGAGACCTAAACGCTGGTGCGTTTCCCAAGAAGCCCAAGATTTGATGGAGGAACGTAGGAAAGTGGCAGCTGATGACTTTAATGGCAATGCCCATCGAGAGCTATCACGCAAAATAAATAAAGTTTTCAAGCGTGACGTTAGAAAGAGAAACACTGATGAAATTCTCAAAATTATAGAGCAAGACAAGGGCATGAAAGTGTTTCAAAGATCCCATGCATCTAACCAGATAACAGTTCTGCAGAAACAAACCGGAGAGCTAACGTCCAATGCGCTTGAAATACAGGATATCACTGAGCAGTTCTATAAAGATTTGTATTGCTCGAGTATCCCTGAACCTGTTCGCGACGATCCCACCGAACAACGTGCTCCTCTGATTTGTCGCTATACTGAGGATATCCCCGAATTCAGTGCAGATGAAATAAGGCGAGCATTGGGACAGCTAAAGAAAAATAAGGCACCAGGAGAAGATGGAATCACAATAGAATTGCTCAAAGCGGGAGGAAGTGCCATTAAAAAAGGGCTGATGCTACTTTTTAATGAGATACTGTTTACAGAAGTTCCTAAGGACTGGACAAGCAGCATAGTTGTGTTATTCCATAAGAAAGGCAACAAAGAGGACTTAAAGAGTTACAGACCAATATCGCTGCTGAGCCAGGTCTACAAAGTATTCTCCAGAGTTTTGACCACGCGGCTGGCAAGCAGATTGGATGACTACCAACCTAGAGAACAGGCAGGGTTCAGGAAAGGGTTTGGAACCATAAACCACATATTTACCATGAGACAGATCATACAAAAGACTGAAGAGTATAACTTGCCTCTGTACCTGGGATTTGTGGACTACGAAAAGGCTATCAACTCTGTGGAACACTGGGCTGTAACGAGATCTCTTCAAAGGTGTCTAATTGACGATCGGTACATCCAGATATTGAAGAGCTTGTACAAGGCAGCAACAATGACTATACAACTCAATAGCCATACCAACCCAATCCGAGTTGAAAAAGGTGTACGCTAAGGCGACGTGATATCTCCCAAGCTATTCACAAACGCGATAGAGGACATATTCAAGACCCTCAACTGGGAAGGCAAGGATATCAATGTGGATAGCTCGTATCTAAACCATCTAAAGTACGCAGACGATCTAAAGTACGTAGTCATTGTGGCCACATCTGCACAGGACCTGCAGCAAATATTCAACAACCTGTACCATGCTTCTTTAAAAATCGGCCTGAATATGAACATGGGAAAGACGAAGGTGATGGCAACAGCCGATTTATCTGAAAATCCCATTACACTGGAAGGTCGGCAGCTGGAACAGGTACAGAACTACATCTACCTTGGACAGCTACTTACAGTTGGCCGTGGTTTTCTTGGGGTGGAAATAAGGAGGCGTATTCAGCTAGGATGGGCAGTATTTGGCAAGCTGAAACATGTGTTGGAGTCAAAAATACCTCAGTCCCTCAAAACAAAAGTATATGACCAGTGTATTCTCCCAGTACTGACATATGCGTGTGAGACGTGGATCTTGACGAAAAGTATGATCCACAAGCTCCAGGTTACACAGAGGAGCATGGAACGCCGGATGCTCGGGATATCTTTACGCGACAAAATCCGGAACGAGGTCATCAGGCAGCGTACTCGTGTAGTGGATATCGGACTCCGAGTCGCCAAGCTGAAATGGGCATGGACTGGACATATGTGCCGCTGAAAAGACCAAAGATGGAGCAGATGCGTTCTAGACTGGTGACCCCGTCTGGGGAAGCGCAGCGTAGGCAGACCACCCGCCAGATGGATCGATGACATCAAAGATAGCGCCGGGACTTTGTGGATTCAAAAGACAGAGCTCCGCGAAGAATGGAGAAGATTAGGAGAGGCATATGCCCAACAGTGGGCAATACCATGCTGACGAAGAAGAAGAAGAAGGAGAAGTTTTTGTATTAATGGTATTGAATAGTAGGTGTAGGTGTGGTGTAACATAATGGATAAGTATTTATATATTTATCATGTATTTAGCTTTCATATTGTGGGTCAGCCACACATATAACAGCTAAAAAGAACAAATGGTTTACTAAATCCTATAAAACAGAACGTATATAAGGGCCCTCACAATTATCTATACCATCACAACTAAAATTTATACCACAAGCCATTCATCTAGACTTCTATTTGAGGTCTAGATCTTCTATAAATCTACTACTTCTAGTAGTCCACAAACACCATGTAGGGCCAATCCGTTACAACACAATAAAAAAAATAAAAATAAAAAAACACCCCGCCAACCACATTGACTGCCCCGTACTGCGCCGTGAAGTACGGAACAAGAGAGCGGGTACAGCACCTCTGACATCGAGCCGAAAAGGACGGAAGCGGCACCGCAGGGAGAAACCAACGTGGCAGGTTCTCTCATGGCGGCCGCCAACGCCCCCAACGGAACATCGACGAAGAACCGGAAGCCGAGGAGGCGGAGGAGGCGAGCATCGCTCGCGCCCCCTCAGGACGTGGAAGAGCCGGGCCAGCCACGTCAAGAGCCACCCACGTGTCCGCTGGGAGCGGTCGGCACCTCTTTGAGTGAACCTCAGAGGGAGAGGCCGCGCTCCGTGAAGGCGAAGACGCGGCCTTCATCATCAGCTCTAGCCTCCAGCGCCTGATGTCGTTTTTCGGCGATGTCACGACCGCCATGAGCGGTCTAGAGGCTAAAGCGCTCAGATAGCCTGCTCAGGGTGGTGCCGTCTAAGCACAGCCTGACGTGGCCGTCGCCTGTCCACATCCACTACTCCGTGTTGAGTAGTTAAGATCGTGGGCACGCACAACGAGCCCAGGAAAGCCCGGCACCCGTCGCTTACCCGGATATGACCGCTGCCTCGGGACATCCTCGCGATGCAGCCACCACTGGATACAACCACCAGGAAACGAGCCGCCACTGGCTGATGAGCACTAGCTGGGCCTCCCCCAATGGGGAATCACCCGGCTGGTACGACCTTGCCGCGGCGTGAAGTCCTTTTGGCACCCGGACAACCACCGCACTCACCCGAGTGCCCCCCATCGCCCCGCCTGTATTAGCAGGCGGTGATTCGAGCCCACGCCCATGAGGCCGTTGCCTCTATGGCGTCTCCCCACCGGCCGCTGAAACGGCCGCCGAGAAGAAGACCACGGGCATTGCCTGTAGTCACTCGAGGCACTAGAGCTGATGAAATCAACGCTTGCCTTAAAAGTTCGAATCTCTGGGCTAAGATTGCACGCTTGCAGCTAATGGTGAATATGAGGGCCAGAATAGGCGGAAATACAAGCGCTCAGCAGTTTTTTGATTTGTTACTTCACAAAGTTTCTGCCACAAAGTTTTTGTCAAACAGTATCGTCTTTACCAGAACTTATTTCATCAGTTAACGGTAACATAGATGACGATGATGATGATCTCTCCGACCGATTTCGGCCATGGCGACCACTTTGGCTCCTAATAAGATCGGCGCTGATGCGCCCGGAGATAACTATTGTAGCCAATTTTGGCAGTAAACTCCCGTGCACAGTGTGGACACGTGAGTTTGCCATTTACGTAATTATAGATTACGTAATCCTACTACTATTATAAAGGCGAAAGTTTGTAAGTATGGATGTATGGATGTTTGTTACTCTTTCACGTAACAACTACTGAATGGATTTGAATGAAATTTTACCACAATATAGCTTATACATCAGAATAACACATAGGCTATAGCTTATACGAAGACGGGACGAACCTGAAGTCCACGCGAATGAAGTCGCGGGCAAAAGCTAGTTATAGATAATGGCGACGGGTAGACGGGCCTTGAGCTAATCGCGCTTAGAGTCGAGGTCTGCTTTACGCTGTTCCTCAAACTCGCGATCTTGCCTCTTAACCATCCCGCGTCATTCGGGGCGCTGTGCTGCCAGACCCTCCCATTGAGCGGGTTGAATGTTACATCTTTTCATGTGTCGTTTCTGAACATCTTTATATCGGAGGAGTTGTCCGCCATGCTTTCGCTTGCCCTTCTCTAGCTCAGAATAAAAGATGCGCTTCGCCACTCTCTCCTCCGACATCCGAGATACATGACCGCACCACCGAAACTGACGACGCATTAGATAGGCCTCAATGCCACCAACATTGACTCGTCTCAGAACTTCGGTATTGCGCACTCGGACGGACCATCTAATCTTCATGATGGTGCGAAGGAATTTTAGGTGGAAGCGATCCAGAGTGCGTATGTGGTAGCGATACACACACCAAGTCTCGAGGAGTATAGAAGGTTTGGCAGCACAATCGCCATATATGCAGAGATTTTTGTGGCTAGCTTTATGTCGTGCGAGCAGAAAACCTTGGAACATAACTTCCCAAATGCCGCAGCTGCAGCACTTATTCTGCTGTTGATCTCAGCATCAAGGTTACACTTAGGTGTTATTGTGTTCCCCAGATAACGAAACTTATCAACCTGTTTCAGTATATCCTCACCAAGCATAATTGCCAGTGTTTCGCAACCATGCGAGTCTAAAGACATCACTTCCGTCTTTTTGATACTGATCTTCAGGCCGAATTTACAGCATGCTTGGTGAAAAACGGACATAAGCTGTTGCAGGCCGTCTGGGGATTCTGCAAGAAAGCACAAGTCATCAGCATACATGACCTCAGTAATCAATGCATACGAGACTTTAGTGCGCGCCTTAAGTCTAGCCAGGTTAAAAAGACTGCCACCTGTGTGGAAACGGATGCGGACTCCTTGGGAAACAGTATTTAGGACTTCTTTGACTACAACTGCAAAGTACAAGGCGAACAGTGTGGGCGCTAGAACACACCCTTGTTTCACCCCACAGGTGACGGGGAAGAATTCAGACTGTTCACCGTCTACGGAGACGCAGCACTGTATGTCGTCATGCAGGAGTGTTAGAAGTCGCACATACTTTTCTGGGCACCCTAACTTTCCTAGCACCATCCAGAGAGCTTCGTGGGGCACACTGTCAAATGCTTTCTCCAAATCAACAAAGCAGAGGTACAACTGGCGACCTTGTTTTCTACTTTTTTCTTGTAGTTGACGCATCGAGAAAATAGCTTCACATGTACCTCGTTCAGGTCGGAAGCCGAACTGGGTTTCGGGAAAAAAAAACCGACAAATCTTTGAGGCGGCCCAGTAAGACTGTGGCAAAGACTTTCCCAGGGACTGACAGCAACGAAATACCGCCATAAGAACTACAGTCAGAGCGGTCACCCTTGTTCTTGTAGAGAGCACAAATGCGAGACACTTTGAAGTCCTCAGGGACCCTCTCCTCCTCCCACATTCGAACGAAAAGTTTCCATACCAACGTGTGCAACTCCGTACCACCATATTTAAGTAGTTCACCCGGTATAAGGTCAATGCCAACCGCCCGGTTATTATGCTGCTGTCTGATGGCAGGAACAACCTCGTCACATGACAGAGGCTCGTCCAGCTCCGTGGCTAACGGGAGTTGAGGCAATAAACTGATATTATGCAGATCAGCTGATCGATCTACGTTGAGCAAGTTGTGAAAGTGCTCAACCCAACGTTTAAGTACATCCTCCTTGCTGGTCAGGAGTTGCATATCGTCTAAAGACCTTAAAGGTACTTTTACACGGTAGGACGCACCAATCAGCTTACGCACTTCACAGTAAAACTCACCAAGCTGGTTTATATCGATGAGCCACTGAATTTGACAAGCCTTGTCATGCCACCACTTGTCTTTAATTTGCCGAGACAGCCTGCGTAATTCTTGGTCACTCTCTTTGAAGACCGCAACACTTTCACCTATTCGATTATGCTGTAGCAGGAGTTGTCGATGTTTGTCGAATGCTGGTTTAAGAGCTTCGCTTTTGTCATCGAACCAGTCTTCACTATGTCGGCCTTTCGTACCTAAAGTAGCAAAAGCGGCTTCTATGAGATGACATGACAAAGCTCCCCAAGCAGCACTGACATCACCTGTCTCAGTTATTGGCATAGATAAAAATTTAAGAAATCGTGGTATTCTTGGCTTTGCGTGCGAGCTATTCTGGCCCCTCGCAATGATCAAGTTGTAGTCTGCGCCGGGATTACAAAATTATAAAATCGTTTTTAAAGTAGGTCTACCTATAATTCTCTTAAGGAATCTTAGCCTGCCAAAATTGTGCAATGAAACCCGCCTACGAGTCCTTGCTTTGCAGCGCAATGTAATAGAGGCTGAAGTGATAGCAGGATGCAGTACCAGCGAGCAAGTTTTCATACCCGGAATACCTCTGATACCCAATAACTTTCCTTTCAAATTTAAACGCCTGCAGTTCCCTATTTGTGTTTGTTTCGCGATTACCATCAATAAGGTACAAGGCCAGACGTTGGGTACAGTAGTCCTCTTGTGTAGAAATAGTGCTTTATTTATATGCAAATATACAGAGTTTGTCGACATATATACCTACACAAAATCCCCTACCTATATCTTTCCAAAAATCACTTGATCGCAGGACTAGTGATACAGTATGTCGAAATCGGAATTTTGTACATTTTACCATTGGCATAGTATTTCATTTTTTTGATTGGCTACAAAAACATGTTTATTTTTATTTATATTATAGAATTTTAGACTCACTCAGTAAATCGTATATTATGACATCAATAATTCATAGAAATTTGAGATGAATGTCGAATATAATAACAGCGAATTTTACTCGAGAAGGATCGTTATGTAAGGCCGTGCGCAGACAACAGACGAAATTATCTTTAGACTAATTATGTCGATGATTTGGATAATAGGGAAGATAATAGTAGATAAGAATAAGACAAAAGCTACTTATAATTTAATCAGTCAAGTAGCTTCGTACCTAATAAATCAACAGTAATAATAAAACAAGTTTTTCTTTTGCCTTCACAATTATTGTATGACGAAATATGAGTAATGTAACAAGTAACTGTACCTCATTTCACAGAATCGGACAGAAAATTTGCAACCAAATATTTTTGATTGTACATCCTAGCACAAAATAAATACTGACTCGCGCCATAATCCTAGCGTCGGCATTGTCATGCTGGGCAATAAAATGTTGTGCAGTATAGGGACACGTGACCCTGAGACAAAGTGTTGCCAACCACTAAAACTGAAATATCTTGGTATTGAAAATCGGTGAAAATTTCGTAAGTCAAAATAATCTGTAACTCTGTAAGAATATTGAAAACAAGAACAAAACAATATTTATGAATTTGTCCACTCGTCTTTAATTATTTTCTTGAAATCTTCTGAATTTTGGTATACAATATTGGATTTTGCATAATATGACTGCGTGTCCCAATAAGAATAAAAACCTTAGCTAAGCGCGTAAAGTATTAGCATGCTTTAAATAACGTTTTCTTTAAAATCTTTAGCCTTTTTTTTTCGCATAGGTATATGAAATTCCATACGTATGTTATAAATCCCTGAATGACAACACTGCAAAACGAATTTGTTGTACGAAACTGTCGTTAGACCCATTAATCGCAGGGCACACTTTGATTCGGCGCGAATTTTGTCCTTGAGACGTCTGGTCGTCAGTGTGCGCACGGCCTAACGAATGCCGCGTACACACATAGACACACTGCTGCTGTCAAACCATGCTGCCGGCCGGGTCTTAATTATCGACGTCGTCGCACTACGCCAGTCACTCTTGACGGCGCGGCGCGCCAGCAATCGAAAGGTACCTTTGTACTGTATGACGCAACACTCCCCATTATTACTCATGTAAGCTACTCGTATAACATATTGTAACTGTATTCATTCACAGTAGTCTACAATATACGCTTGGACTGAACGCACGTCTTTTGTCTTTTATCCTCCCCCAACAGCCAACATCGCATGGCGACCCTGCCAGTGCTGTCTTTTGGCAGTGCTGAGCTGTGGTTTCTGATGTGGTTGGTTGTTAGGGGGAGTAGAAGTGATTATAAGTGCTTTTTTCGGAATTTGTGAAGGTGGAACCTTACTTTTATGAACTTAATGTGCCGCGATCGGAATGTGCTGCATAAACATTTTCACTGACTGCAACGTGACTCGTGAAGTGTCGCAATCACAACTAACTATGGGAACATTATAAAAAATATGTGTGAAAACAAAAAAGCAACGGTTTATTTTGCGGAAAATATACAATTTTCAATCATCGTTACTACCATAATGTGCCATAATATGCCAGCTGGGGTGCCCCAAGGGTCTATTCTGGGTCCATACCTTTTTATTATCTACCTTAATGATATCCCCAAACAACCTCACACGCACCTTGCCATTTACGCTGATGATACGGCTACTTTTACCTCATCAGAAGACATTGACATCGTTATATCGCGACTTCAACTATCAATCGATCTCCTTGAAAATTATTTTGTCAAATGGAAGCTTAAACTAAACTCAGCAAAAACAGAGGGCATTATATTCACTAGAAAGCGTAAACCGCCAGTGAGATTGGTTAAAATTAATAACCATTCTATAACTTGGAGCAAGTCAGTCAAGTATCTTGGTACGGTGCTAGACAACAAGCTTAACTGGTCTAACAACGCGACTGAACTAGTAGTTAAAGGTACTAAGGCACTTAATGCCCATAACAGCCAATACTCAACCGTAAATCCAAACTCAGTGCAAAAACTAAATTACGGATATATTCCACCCTAGTACGGCCCTGCATGACATATGCGGCTCCAGTTTGGAGTAGTTTAGCTGACACAAATTATGAAAAACTTCAAGTAGTCCAAAACAAAGCTATAAAAATTGCTTATAACACCAAGTTTAAAACAAACCTTAAAAAGTTGCATGAGAAGATAAAATTTCCTCTCATCAAAAACTTCGTACTTAAACAATCCCGTAAATTTTACTTAAGTTCTAATCCCAATCATAAAAATGTACTGGTTTCGGCTATCGGTAAATCTCGTTTCCATACTTTACCTTACTCGAGTGCGTATAACAGGTACAAGTTACCCCATCACTACTTCCTCGGAGAATAACAAAGGAGCTCGAACGCCCGGTCGATCGTATGATCGATGCAATCTCGGTGGTTTTTGAATGGTACCTTCCATTCTAATTATTTGTAAATTATTTTTCTTTAAAATATTAAGTTTACACATAATAGCTGTGTGTTATCCACTTTTCTTGTATTTTGTTATAATGTAAGTTGTATACAAAACTAGCATTTGTTTAAAAAAAAAGTGTCGTTAATATGTTTACCTGTGATCACAATGTTATTTTACCTACACTTGCAAATGTTCAAAAAGGTGAGTTAGCCTGAGCAACGATTTAGAAACAGGTTAGTGTTCATAAATAATAAGATCTTTACTGTAATACTTTGTTGTACCTACACGATTCTGAATAAAGACATTTTAAAACTAACTAACTAACTACTACCATAATGAAATTGATATTGATAACACATAACTATGAATCAATATATTAATGATCTGCGATGCGCAAGGATTAACTTACATTAAGAAGAAGAAGAGGTAAAAAAATGAGACACAATGTGATGAAGCTGGAGTAAAAACAACTGTAAAAGATAAATGAGAGATGGTTTCAAAGATGAGTGTGCAGGGCGCAGGGCGAGAGTTAGAGTCAGATGTCGATGGTGAAAGTTAGATGAGCAGTGTAAGCAGGGCGCCGGGAGGTTGTTGGAGTCGGATGTTGATGCAGAAAGTAAGAGATGAGCAGCGTGAGCAGGGCGCCGGGAGGTTGTTCGAGACGGAAGTGGATGCGGCAGGTTATGCGGTTATTGTGTGTTGTCTTATCAAGGTTCCTAGAAGCTAAAGAAGAAAAGTGTCACCAAAGTCTTAGCAGTGTCTCTAACGGCAAAACATGCGTGAGTGTTTTTTATTCTTCAATCAAGGTTCCAGTGAAAAGAAAAACATTTTTTTTTTCTCCTTTACTTCATATGCGTAAATGTGTGTGTACGTATTTGTATTTTTTCCCTAATTGATTCACAGGCCTAGGACCATCATATTATAAAATTATATGAATCTATTTATTGTGTGACTACTCAGGTTTACTGATTTCATTTTATTATCAAAAAGTATTAAAATACACAAAAATATAAAAACGCATGTGTAATATGAATGCAAATGTAAATGCATTAAAAAAAAATCAGTAAAGATGGTGAAAATAAATACATGAGAATGTAAAGTAGTCGCTCAACGAATAGAATAATATAATATAATGTGTTTATGGAAATATTTTCAGCACTCCCATAGTTTGTTGTAGATTTTAATGTCAATGCAGTTAGATAATACATTTAAGAAAAAAAAACATTCCAAGGCGTTGGTTTGGTTTATATTTGGATTATTATAAGAAAAATAACTTTACTACTACTATAGTTTATTTATGCAGAAATAATTTCTAATGTATATTTTACTTTTCTTATTTTTGGGTACAATTAAACCGAAAAATGTCAGAATTTAATTTATTTTAATACGAGTTGTATTACAATTGGAAAACGAAAAATACTAAGTATTATTAATGTTATCGTGAAATTATGGATACTTTTATTCTCCAACTAGGCAATTCGGTGGATTTTATTCAGTTCAGTTTTAGGCAAGAAAGTTATTAAAAAAAAGTAAACTAATGGAAAGATATACCCACAGGATAAGCACGAGTAAAGCCATCATTACAATTATTTTGAATAACGTATGTTATGTATTTTTTTAATTCCCTATATATTTTCATTTTTTTTTTTTTTCATTTTCATTTCATTTATTTATTGCAAGTCACATTAAGTAAAAGTTGTTACAAATAAATGTCTAGATAAATGTGACACCCTGCAAGGGCGCAGCAATGTAGGAGAGACAAACGGCACACACAATTATTATATAAAATAAATATTCCTTCAATAGTTGTTTTAATACAATAAAAAAATAAAATATATTGCAATTTAGGAGAGGCAGATGGCACACATTACTGTTATATTAATTAATTAAATAAATTATTCATCGAAGTTAAGACTAAACACAATTCAAATAAAATAAATATTATAGTCAATTTTTGATGAAAATATACAAAATAGAAACTTATTATAATTACATTTTATCATTAAAATATTCTGTGGTACTATAATAGCATTTATGTATCAGAAACTCTTTTATTTTTTTCCGGAACAATGACAAGCTCTCAATATCTTTTATAAAATTTGGCAAATGGTTATAAATTTTTATAACCATGGTATGAGGACCCGAGGAAACATATTGCAATTTTGAAAATGGGACTTTTAATTTGTTGTGGTTGCGATTATTACGCTTATTATTTTTGAGTGGCGTGTATAAATTTAAGTTTTTTTTAACAAACATAGAAGATTCGAATATATATATCGAGGTAACTGTTAATATCTTATGTTGCATAAATATGGGTCTGCATGATTCCATTTCGCCTATATTAGTCATTATTCGTATACATTTTTTTTGAAGAATAAATATATCTTCTACATCTGTACTGTTACCCCAGAAAAGTATACCATAAGATAACCTTGAGTGGGCGTAGGCATAGTATGCTGTGAGTGTTGTCTGAAAATCTGTTACTTTTTTTAGGTGTTGAAGACCGTATATAAAAGATGACAGTTTGTTTGTTAATTTCTGAATATGTGGCTTCCAGTTCATACCTGAGTCAAGTTCGACACCTAATAACGTGGCGGATTCTACTGCGGTTATGATTTTACCTTTATAGTCTATATTTATTTGTAATGCTCTTTTCTGATACGGCTTGAATTGGATTATTTTAGTTTTATTTAGGTTCAACTGAAGGTTGTGGTGTTCTAGCCAATGTTCTATGTTATACAAACTCTCTTTTATTTTGTATTCCAGTTCGTTTATGTTTACACACGGAGTTAGTAGAGAGACATCGTCGGCAAAAAGTATGCAACTATCTAGGATATTAGGAAAATCATTGATATATACCAAAAATAAGATGCAGCCAAGGACACTCCCCTGTGGGATAGAGCCCTTTATTGGCATTTGATCTGACTCTACTTGTTGAATCACACCGGTATCAAAATTGGTGTGCTCGATTTGAATGTATTGGACACGATTTTCGAGGTACGATTGAAACCATTTATATGCTACTCCTCTAATACCGGATTGATATAGTTTTTGTAGAAGTATTTTGTGGCAAACTCTGTCATACGCTTTACTCATGTCGAGTAAGATGCCAATAGCGTATTTCTTATCATTGACTGCCTCCAAGATCTTTTGAACGTATTTATAAACAGCCAGTATAGTAGAGCGATTTTTCCTGAACCCATACTGGTTCTCATTAAATATTTCAAACTTTTCGTAAAAAGAGTAGAGCCGTTTCGCGATAACATTTTCAAATATTTTTGATGACGTCGGTAATAATGCAATAGGTCGAAAATTGTCTGGATTTGTAGTTGGTCCCTTTTTGTGAATAGGTTTAATTTTTGATATCTTTAGAGCGTCAGGAAAAGTTCCTTCTAAAAGCGATTGGTTTACTAGTTTATTGTATGGAAGAGTTAACTCGTTTATGCAATATTTTATCAATTTTGTTGGTATTTCGTCTATACCACAAGAATTTTTGTTTTTTAGACTAGTAATTATATTTTTTATTTCTATAGGATCTGATGGACGCAAAAAGATAGAGTTCTCAATGACCTTACCTTTAATTATATTTTGTTGATTAGATTTACGCGTAGAGTTTCCGATTTTTATAAAGTATTCGTTGAATATATTAGCAATAATTTTAATAGCAATAATATTTCAGTTTACGAGAACATATCCATAAATATAGGTTTAAAATATGTGTCCAAAACAGTATAATTAAAAGCTTTGTCGCTCCGTTTACCCCGCAAGCAATAGAGCAGGGCGTGAGTCAGCGCTACGGCTCTATGATTCTGTATGGTTAATCATTAGATATATTTTCTTCAGATTATACAATCTACAGATTAGATTAAAAGTCCCGAACTTTTCTATTTTAAATTCAAAATTATTTGTTAGTACGTACTATCATAAGTAGATTTTGATTATTCCTTCAATAAAACTGTTTTAATTCTTGTCAAAGAAAATAGGTTGATTTTGGATACAACAACATTTACTTTCTCTTGCTTCAGTATTTCGAAAATTGTCTTTGTGCTACGGTAGTTGACATTTTACAATGCGCTATCTATATGAATGAGCAGTTTTATAAAAAGAATATATTGTAAAAATCTATCAAAGTTATAACGTAACAGTACTGCCCAACATATTTAATTTTAAAGGAGACGATTAACAAAATGTGCAATTAAAAAGTCTAACTATGGTTTAGCATCAATTGGAAAAGATTAAAAGAGTTTTTTTTTTATATAGTATACCTATGAAACAAATTTGTTTTGTATTTTATTTCCAAAGTTCCACGTTCAGTAAAATATTACAATAAACCAAAGAAATTTACAGTTTTATCTAATTTTGCTAAAATAAGATAATTTTACACGTGTTGGTAGGTACCTATTCTCAAACATTCAGAACAAGATGTAATCTGATGACACCTAGTACGTCTACTGTCGTTTGTACCTATCTAAACATATCTAAAAGCAATTCAAAAACAAGTTCAATGCAGTTTTTATATCACTGGATACATATATTTAGCAACTCTATATCACAGGTGTTGTTTTCACAGTTGCCATGCATACCATATTTTTGCTGAGTTGAATTTGCAAGTACATAAAAAGTGAGCAGTGTTTGAATTATAGGGCAATATCAAATCTTTCATTTGTAATTTTATTGTATGTAATTATATGAACTTCTACTTAACTCTCTAATGATCACATACATCTCTTACATTGTGTTTCACTATAGAAAAATCGAATGAACGTATTGTTGTTCAATCAGAAATAAGTAGTATCTTTTTATTTTTATCTATCTCACGGACGAGACTAGTAGGAGTTAAAAGAAAGGCGTATTGCAGAAGTTATGTATTAAAATCATTTTGACTAAATATTATTATGTATGGCGTTTAAGCCAATTTGTTACATTAACTAACTGGATACTGCAGCCAGATGGTCCCACTAAGTGCAAGTTAAAGTAAGACAATGAGTGACGGTATAGCATGTTTTCCTAGGAAAATAAGAGAAGTCGGAAAATCTTTGGCTAATCAAGTATCGTTATACGACTGGCCTGTACAACCAAGAGTTGATACTTTATTACCTAAATGATTTATCGCTATGAGTATAATAGATCGAAATGGCTGGAATTGAAAAAGTAAGCATTTTAAGTGCTAATAATGACAAGCCCATTGAATACTTTGTAACAATAGGGTTAGGCACGTATAAGGTTCAGATCCTTCATTATGATCATAGCCGGAACGAGTTTTCCCCTGTGAAAAAATTTGGAGACACTAGTTGTCTTAAAATGACCTTATATTAAAATGAAGTTTTAAGGAACTCATAAAAGGCGAAAATGCCTTATAATATTAAAATATGTCGCGACAGGTCGGTAGAGTAGTGCCGTAAATAAAAATAATAATTAAAATATATTGTGCTACCGATTGATATGTTATGGCTGGCCAGCCCATAGACGATGTAAAAAATTCAAATAAAATATGTACGAATATATGATGGATGACAAATATAATGATAAAAATAATAAGTGATAGATAATGTGGTAAGTCAAATCGTAGAATCCATATAAATATACAAATAACTAGAAGCAAATATGACTATTAAATTTCTAAAGGTATTATCTGTCTATACTGAAGTCTTAGAATAGAATAAAGGTAACATTTTAGATAACTGAACAGTTTTGAAAGAATTTAATGATTTGTAAGTCTAAAAATATATTTTTTTTATCTACGTCATAAATATATATAAAAAACATTTTTGTTAACAAAATACAGAGAAGTTTCTTTAAAATATATAAATTAAACTACTTCATAAAAACAGTAGAAATGCAAGTCATTCGTGTCTTAATTTTATTTGAAAATCATTTTAATAATAAATGTTATAGATTTTATTATTTTGTAATTGTTGTTTGTGCAACAAAGCAACGCCTTGGATTGGATTGAGTAGGAAATATTAAATAAGTAATATAATTTTAAGTTGTATTAGACAGTTAAAACTGTTTAAAGTAGGTAGTCAGGACAGAACTAGTTGAAGATTATTGGTTTTAAAACAATTAAAATGTTCCATGTGTTTGCATAATAAGAAGTTTACCAAAATTGATGTACCAAAATTGTAATGATAAATGTTATCGAAATCAAGTTACTTTCACTTCAGAGTTTACTAACTACTAGCGAATTACCAAATTTTATGAACAAAATGTATTTGAGAATGAACGAAAATGCTGTCAAGTTTTTGTAAGTGATTTTTTACGAGTTTTTTTTAACGTTTCGACTTATACCTGGTACAAAGGTTTATTTTAAGAAATCAGTTTGCTGCTACTTTCAAATTTAAATTCAAACAAAATGAAAAATAGTATGTATTTTGTTATCAAAATCCGATTAAATATGAATGTTTATAAAAAAGTATCGAAAAACGAAATTATAATTTTATACCCTTTATATAAAACATTCGTATTTTTTGGTGATGCAGGTACTAGTTACTGTTAGTTTTGTCCGAGGCTACTAGCTCTTTAATTTTTTTTTTACGTGATGTAAGGCTTATAATTATATTTATAACTATAAGCATTAGGTATATATCAATTCTTTTATACAAATTATTATGATACGAAAGTGTTTTCGGTAATAGTAAACATAAAATGGTTTGAATTTCACATAAAAAAAAGTTTGAGCTTGTTAATAAAAGTACAATAGTAAAAACATTATTCAAAATTAATTCGATTATTAGGTAAGTGTTTAGATGGTTTTAACTTTTAATAGTTTTATTGAACATAAAAATAGGTATGTATCTATTTACAGAATTTTCCTCAAAAATTAATACGTTGAAATGTAAAATTATCCCTTTGATCACTTAATAAAACAAAATGTATCAAATTCTACAAATATCAATATAATTGGCATAATAGTATTTAGATATACAGATGTTCATTTATTCATTATTCATATTTTTTTAAAATAATACTACTTGGAAATACATATTTATGATTATTTTAAGGAAAAAGAAATAGCAAGACATTTCTTTTTTCAAAATTAAGGGGGGTGGTGTACTGTATGACGCAACACTCCCCATTATTACTCATGTAAGCTACTCGTATAACAAATTGTAACTGTATTCATTCACAGTAGTCTACAATATACGCTTGGACTGAACGCACGTCTTTTGTCTTTTATCCTCCCCCAACAGCCAACATCGCACCTTTAAACTTTTTTGTTTTTGTGTGACAATTATGTTGTTCTTTAATTAAAGTCAACGCAAGTTGAGACTTAAACTTGTAATTCATTTCAGATTACTTTTGAGAGGTATTTTTTGTTATCAATATTGTGTCATCTCATCACTAATAATACCATAAGTACATGGACCAACATAAAATTAAATAATTATGTTCGGTAAACATTGTTATTGACCTCATTTTCGCAAGACTAATTAGAAAATGCTATTTAAATTATAAGATATTTATTTTTCGATAAATAACATAACAATCTTTAGAGAAAAGGCATTTTTATTTATTCGCTTTGTATATATTTTGTTGACTTCTTACAAATATTGCATGTTGTTTACTTTACTAAATTGCCGTTAAAAAAAATGTTTCAAGCTTTACCGCAATTTAGAGCAGCAATTAATTCAAAAGGAAAAGGTCAAAAACATCTCGACACATTTAAACATAGGTTACTTATCTTAACTTCCGAAAACGCATTACTACTATACTACCATATACTACTATAGCGGCATTTAAATTTTGCAGTAGCCTTGAGGCCAGACTTTTTAGAGTTAAGTTAAAATGTCGGTATACTGTTTAGCGACATTTTAGATTGGAATTAATTAAACAATCTCTATATTTTTACAACACAAGGAACTAACTACACAACCATGTACTAAAATGCCGTTAAGCTACCCTTAACGGCGTTACAATGCTGGTTTTATGATGATATAAATAAAATAATACTTAGCGGCAACACATTTTTTAATATCTTTCCGCAGTTCTTCTACATAAAGATACAAGAATAAATGCAAAATAAAGCTTTTACACTGGCTACTAGGTTTTATTGTATTCACTTCCCTTTAAACACTTAAAACAGTTCTTCAAAATCAGCGCCAAGCGCTTATAAAGATTCGTCCATGCCCACTCCCCCACTACGCAAGCCTGACGCCAACGCGTCACTCACAAGCCGGCGCAGATATTGGTCCTCTCTGTGTGAAACAAATTGAGCGACTTATTTTCGTAACAAAACTTACTAAACAGAGGTAATTATTTTCGTGTTTTGTAACTGGTGTATATTAATGTAGGGTAGGCATTAAAGTTCTTCTTCATCGAATCGAGACCATATCCAAGCGTGGTCTTTCAAGCCAGAAACTACACCGCAGAATATTTTGACTTTCCTTAACAAGATATCACATTATAAGGACTACACAGTAGTAAAACGTGACATAGGATCGGCTCGACACGCGTGTTTTGTCATCGCAATGCTGGAGAGTTTATATGCGCGAATAAACACACATTCCGTGTGGCCTCCCGGCGTTCGACTGTCGTCGGGCTGGTTTCTGCAACGCTCCCGCGCAGTGCGGGAATCACAAGACCGGTCTAAGTAGGAACATCACACTTAGCGAATCAACTTGTAAAAACTCCGTCTCTCACGATAGATTACTTCAACTCGTTGGAGAATCTTCTCTCAACTTTCTGTCCTAACTACGATCATACTCTCTTGTTGGGTGACTTCAATACATGTCTCATCAAGAATGACGCTCGTGCACAGAGGCTACGCTCTCTCTTGTCCGCGGTTAACCTACAGATTCTCCCTCTTTCAGAAACGCATCATTTTCCTAACTGTATTCCTTCTCTTCTCGACTTGTTAATCACTTCTTCCTCCGATAAAGTTGCCGCCCATGGTCAATTTCCAGCCAATTTTTCTTACCATGATTTAATTTTTCTTTCTATCAAAATTCGGCCACCAAAGCGCAAGGCTAGATTTATGCTTCTTCGTAGTTTCAAAGGCATGGATTTGGAGGCGTTGAGGCGTGATGCCTCAGGTATTGATTGGGGACCAGTGATTACTGCTGATGATATAGACACGAAGATAAAGTTGTTTCATTCCATTATGTGCCAACTTTATGACATTCACGCACCTGTCAAGAAGGTTAGGTTGAAACATGCTCCGACACCATGGCTAACAAAAGAAATTCTTGATTTGATGGCCAGGCGTGATAGAGCTTAAAAAACGGTACAGGAAGCGACCTACAGAGAATAATCTTGACCTATACAAACTTCTCCGAAATCGCTGTAGTCGTCTGTGTAGAGTTGCGAAAAGACGCCATATTCACGAATCCATTGATAACTGCAACCCCACACAGGTTTGGAAGTTCTTACGTTCACTTGGCATTGGGAAATCACCGGACACTTCTAGCACGTGCGTTAATTTAAACGCACTCAACACGCATTTCTCGACACCACCTGTTAAATTGAGTAACATTGTTAAATCTGTAACCATTGCCAACATAAACAGCAAACCTCTTCCACAGTGTACTTCTTTCTCTTTTAATGCTATTGCCGAGGAAGATGTAAGGAATCATATTCTATCCATCATATCTACTGCTGTGGGCAATGATGAGCTCTCCTCTCGTATGATCTCCCTTATCCTGACCGAACTCTTACCAATACTCACACATATTTTCAACTTTTCCTTGGCAACGAGTTCTTTCCCTTCGGCGTGGAAACGTGCCGATGTTATTACCCTCCCAAAAGTTTCCAATCCAACATCATTTTCTCAATTCCGTCCCATTTCTATTTTACCATTCTTTTCCAAAGTCCTGGAGCACATTGTCCACAAGCAGCTAGCTGACTTTATAACATCACAAAATCTTTTATCGCCGTTTCAATCTGGTTTTCGTGCTGGTCATAGTACAGTTACAGCACTACTAAAAGTCACAGACGACATTCGTCTTGCTATGGAGAACAAGTCTTTGACTATACTTATCTTGCTTGACTTTAGTAACGCGTTCAACTCTGTTGATTTCGATGTCCTTCTTGCAATAATTCGCTCACTTAACATTTCCCCCTCGACAATAGCTTGGTTCGATTCATATCTTTGAAGTATATAGATAAAATACATATCCATTTAGTATAAGAATCTATTGCGTATGTGTGTATGAATGTCTATGTATTGTCTCGTGCTTTCGATCGATCGATCAATACCTTATTTGATTAGTAATAAATGAGCTCTGGATCCGAACAGTTGTTTCTTTTAAACGCACCCCACCTCATGGCGACCTCTGCCATATTTGGGGATGCTCGCGTCGCGCCTCGTGTCGCCTTCGCGCCCCGGCTGTGTTATATTATGATAGATAATGTGGACTGAAAATATTTCCGTGCGGTTCTTTTGTACTTCCTGTGGTTAAAATTCTATGTCAAGATGTGCCAGTCAAGAGTGGAGAAAGAGGATATCATCGTGGCTCAAAATGCTGCAGGTGGCAACAATGATGCGGTGCTCTCGGACATTGGAAATCATTTGAGCAAAGGAAACTATCTAATGACGATTCTATGCGTTGTTATGATTGTGTTGCTGTGCTACGTCGCGTTTCGCTTGTATAAAAAATGTCACCAGAGGTGGATGGCCCAGCAGATCAACGACCATAATTTGCAGCGTTTGAGGTCCTTTCGCCGCCGTGTTCAGAGGTCCAAGGACAAGGAGGAAGAAGAAGATTCGGCTTTGTAATGTCTAGTGTGCGGTGCATAGGTAGCTTGCGGTGGTTTCGTCAAGGAGTGTATTAACTGTGAACGGTATGGAGTGTCTCTTTGCGTGGACATACGACCCTGTATATTCTGAAGAGTGTATTACGTATTCATCGTGATGGACTGGACGTGATTTTTTTTTTTTCAAGTGACATCGGGACATTTCGTCGGTTCAAGGTTCAAGGTGCACGTTTCCCTAGAAGGACTGATGTCGGATTCCTGAGAACTGTTTCACCGTTTGATACGCAGTGAGTGACAGTGATGAGTAATAAAAATGTTCTTAGGTATAGTGATAATTAATGCACGTTGCTAAGGATAGGCTAAAAATAGAATAGGTAAGATGGAATTTATACAGGGTGTATTTTTATATTATGGCGGAAAAATTATTACAAATCTATGATGAATTGGTAAAAATACAAAACTATTTAAAAAGGCAAGGAAAGAAAAGATTTAAAGGTAGGATAATAGAGATTAATTTTGGTAAGAGTCAGAAGTTGTTCAGTTTATGTAAACAGATTCAAGAAACTACACTTCTTCAGGTAGAGAATGCAGAACTATTTGCACGATATATTGATTTATGTGATAAGATTAATGCTGTTTTTGAGACTATAAAATTATTATGTACGAAGCCCGCGCAGGGTGATAGTTCTGGTACTGGGCAAGGTAAGGCAAATATGACTTCAAAAATGGATTTTGACATAAAAGCGGCTTGTGACTTAATTCCGATTATGGACAGTTCTGAGAAAAATACTAAGAGAATCATTGATGCTATAGAAATGTATGCTGACATGTTGGAGGAAACTGACAAACCACTATTAATTAAGTTTGTCCCAAAAAGTCGTCTTTCGGAAAGCGCTAAGTTACGTCTATCTCAAAATTATGCCTCTGTTTCTGAGCTTGTTAAGGCGTTAAAATTAAATTTACTACCCAAAAAATCTTTCACGGCTATTCAGGCCAAAATTCAAACTACTTATCAGGGAAGTAGATCGGTCGAGGACTACGGTTCTGAATTAGAAAAATTAATGACCGACTTAACAATTTCACAAGCAGAGGGCGATTCCACGAAATTTGCTACTTTGAAACCGATAAACGAAAAAATTACCCTAAAACGTTTTTCAGACGGTTTAAGAGACACTCGTCTGAGTACAATTATAGCTGCTAGGAACTATGGCAGTCTGCGAGATGCTATCCAGGCTGCCAAGGACGAAGAAACCTACAGCGCGTCCACGTCGAGGTCATCTGAGCCTCACGTGATGCAGGCTTCAAGACAGCAGAGAGGTAGGTTTATTGGCCGTTCTAATTTTGGCAACAGGTTCCTAAGGTCACGAGGAACAACTTACGGACGACCACCACAGCGTTTCCAACAGAACACTGGTTTTCAACGTCCATGGAATGCAGGTCGTAATTATAACTATGGCCAGAACACCAATCGTAATTTTCGTGGTAATTTTTCTTATCGCGGAAATTTCCAAAATAATAACAACAGAAGGAGACCTTTTTCTAGGACATACCATAGCCAAAATGTTTATACTATGCAAGGTCAGGAAAATCAACCCGAGACGAGGGATGAAGCGGAATCTAATAACCAAAGCGTGAAGTTTTTTCGAGATTGAAAGTATAATTTTAGCTTGTAATAGCGCTAACGCTAAATATGTTACACTTAATTTGTATAACAAACAACTCCGTTGGTTATTAGACACCGGCGCTTCGATCTGTGTCATAAAAGAGACCGCGCTACCCAAGTCTACCACCATATATGGGGACAATGTTATTGTTAACGGAATTGGAGGACAGGTCCAATCATTAGGACATGTTTATCTTAGTTTGCTAACGGAGAATGGGGATCAATTCAATCATAAATTCCAGGTATTTAATACCTTACCACCTTTAAAGGCGGATGGTATAATTGGATTGGATTTTTTAGATAAATTTAGATCACATATAGATTTAGATTTGAATTACTTACACTTGAAAATAAATGGAACAAAATGTGATCCTATACCTATACTAAAATCGAGTGCTATTAAAACTTATAATGACCAATATTTGTTGATACCGCCCCGTAGTGAATCAATTCATTACGTTTGTGTAGAGTCAATTATACAGGATGGAGTCATTTGCTCGAAAGAATTGGCTAAGGATATTTTTCTGGGAGGTGCTATAGTGTTAGTTAAGGATGGAAAAGTACCTCTAAAAATTTTAAATGTTAGTGAAAATGAACATCTATTGCCAATTTTTTCACCGGAACTGCTTTCTTTGGAAGAGTTCCAGTGTTTTGAATTTTCACATAATGAGACTAACGTAGAGAGAGCTAACAGGTTAATGAAATTAATAAAATTGGATCACGTAAACTCAGAAGAAAGGGTTACAATAGAAAACATTTGTAAAAAATATTCAGATATCTTTTATTTAGAGGGAGATAAATTAACAACTACAAATATTTACGATTGTTCATTAACATTAAAGCCAAACTCTAGTCCAATTTACGTAAAACCTTACAGGTTACCTCAATCATTGAAAACTGAAGTCCAGAAACAAGTCCAAAATTTACTAGAAAATGACATAATAGAGGAAACTAAAAGTGAATGGTCAAGTCCAATGTTATTAGTTCCGAAGAAAGCGGACGAAAGCGGTAACAAGAAATGGTGTCTAGTAGTGGATTATCGTAAGCTAATTAGCGTTATACAGGATGATAAATTCCCGCTTCCAAATATCGTGGATATTTTGGATTCACTTTCAGGTTCCATCTATTTTACCCATTTGGATTTGTATTCCGGTTACTATCAGGTTAATTTAGATCCTTCTTGTAGAAAATATACCTCATTTTGCACAAATACGGGCCAATATCAAATGAAACGTCTACCAATGGGACTGAAAGTTAGCCCCAGCGCGTTTAGTAGGGTAATGTCGGTAGCAATGTCTGGTCTCACATTTGAAAAATGCTTCGTGTATCTTGATGATCTTATAGTTTTTGGAAGGAATTTGCATACACACAACAAAAATTTGACAGATGTTTTTGAAAGACTTAGAAAAGTCAACCTAAAATTAAACCCGGTAAAATGCAATTTTCTCAAAAAAGAGATTTTGTATTTAGGTCATCTTGTGTCTGCGGAAGGAGTTAAACCCGACCCAGAGAAGGTTATTGTTTTGAAAAATTACCCGACTCCAAAAACAGCTGACGAAGTAAAACGCTTCGTCGCATTTTGCAACTATTATAGGAAGTTCATACCTGATTTTGCAGATATTGCTTTGCCACTAAACAAATTATGCCGAAAAAACCTAACTTTTCATTGGACTGAAGATTGTCAAAATTCCTTCGAAAAATTAAAGGCAGCTATGATTTCACCACAAGTTTTACAGTTTCCTGATTTTATTTTATTTTAAAAACTGACGCTTCCGGTACAGCAGTAGGTGCAATTCTTTGTAACGGAAACATGAAACCGGTAGCATACGCTAGCAGACCATTGAATCAAGCTGAACGAAATTTTCCTATTATACAAAAAGAATGGACTGCTATAGTATGGGCAATCAAATACTTTCGACCATATCTTTTTGGTAGACATTTCATCATTGAAACAGACCATAAACCACTTATTTATCTATTTAGTATCAAAGACCCATCTAGTAGAAATTAAAGTAAATTTCGTTTAACAATTGAAGAATATGACTTTACTATAGTTTATGTCAAAGGGAAAAATAACGTTGGAGCAGATGCGTTATCCAGGATACAGATTTCATCAGAAGAGTTAAAGAACATGAATAGGGAGGTTGTAACTGTTCTTACAAGAGCTCAACGGCAACGAATGAATGATGACAGTGGAGTGCAAGATACACTGGTTCTTCCTAATAAACCCATTGATGACAGGTCTGATCAGCCTAGAGTTGTGGAGTTATTACGAAAGCCAATTGATAGTGTTGAGATGATTTTAATGCCAGGAAAAGAAGTTGAAAAGTTAAAGAATTTAGGAAAAATAAATGAATTAAGTGAATGTTTTGCTCTAGAGTCAAATAAAAATATGTTACACATAAACCTCAACTATGCGTCCCATTTCTCGCGAGCCGAATTTGTGGATAAATTGAGAGTGTTTTGTGATAAAATGAAAATAAAAGAAGTAAGTATTGTAAAAAATAAGGAAAATGAAGATTTTTTTAAAAAGTTGTGTAATGAAATAAAGGCAAGATATAATTGGTCCGGACCACAAATAAATGTTTTAAGAGGAGTTACAAGAATAGTCACTGACGATGAGAAAGCACATATTTTAAACGATTTTCATTTACTACCAACTAGTGCTCATGCTGGTTGCCGTAGGATGTTAAATAACCTGAAAAGACATTTTTACTGGCCAGGTATGGAACAGGATGTTTTAAAGTTTGTAAAAAAAATGCCCGAGTTGTCAGAAAATGAAACACAGTAAGTATATCAAGGAGCCTATGACTATAACAACTACTGCAAGTTACGCATTTGAAAAGATTTTCTTGGATGTCGTAGGACCGTTACCAGTAGATTATGATGATAACAAATATATTTTGACCATACAATGTGAACTTTCTAAATTTGTTGAAGCATATCCTTTGAAATCTAAAGATACTGACAGTGTAGCAAAAAGTTTCGTTAATAATTTTGTTCTCAGATTTGGTATACCAAAAATCATAGCTAGTGATAGGGGAACAGAATTTGTTTCTTCTACCATGGAACAGGTATGTAAATTGCTGCAAATAGAGAAAGTCACATCAACAGCTTATCATCATCAATCTATTGGAGCGTTAGAGCACACACACAAACATCTCGGTTCATTTTTACGAATTCAATGTTCTAAAAATCCACAAACTTGGAGCCACTGGATACCTTTCTGGTGATTTAGTTTTAACAGCACTGTCCATACCGAAACTAAGTACCAGCCGTACGAGTTAGTTTTTGGCCGACCTAGCCCTGTACCAAGTAGGATAGTTAATAGTGTAGAACCTTTATATAACCAAGATAGCTATAGTCAAGATCTTAGATTTAAGCTTCAGGTAGCATGGAAAGATGCTCAAAATAATTTACTCGATAGTAAACTTAAAAGAAAATTAGCTTATGATAAGTATGTTAATCCAATAGTATATAAGAAAGATGATATGTTGTTGGTAAAGAATGAGACAGGAAATAAGTTGGAACCCATATACAAAGGTCCATATAAGGTTGTTGAAGATCAAGGAGAAAATGTTAAGATCTGTAAAGATGGTAAACAAGATATCATACATAAAAATAGAACAAAATTATATAATCAGTAGTAAATAGCGTTTTTTTTTGTTAAGGTTTTAGCAAAAGTAAAAAAAAAAAAAAAAATGTTCTAACTATAAATTTTTTTTTCTGCCACCCCCGGAGGTGAAGTATATAGATAAAATACATATCCATTTAGTATAAGAATCTATTGCGTATGTGTGTATGAATCTCTATGTATTGTCTCGTGCGTTCGATCGATCGATCAATACCTTATTTGATTAGTAATAAATGAGCTCTGGATCCGAACAGTTGTTTCTTTTAAACGCACCCCACCTCATCTTCGCGGTCGCTCGCAGCGGATCCACTCTGACGAGATTTCCTCTGAATGGTGTGATCTGTCTGCGGGTGTTCCCCAAGGTGGCGTCCTTTCACCGCTTCTCTTTTCTGTTTTCATTAACACGGTTACATCTGTGATCTCCTCTAGCTTCCACCTCTACGCAGACGATTTGCAGGTATATCGTAATTTCGTTTCTAACGATATCGGTAGTGCCACTGCAGCTATCAACGACGACTTGAGTAGGATCGCTATTTGGGCTGAATCTTTCGGTCTTGTAGTTAACCCAAAAAAGTCACAAGCAATGCTGATAGGTAGCCCGTACATGTGTAGGAAATTTGATTACACTACTGTCCCAATGGTCACTTATAATGGAACACCTATTGCCTACACTAAGACAGCTAAGAATCTAGGTGTACTGCTGGACCACAACCTTAGTTGGACTACTCAGGTGAATGACGTTAGTAGGAAAGTGTTTTATTCTTTTCACTCGCTGAAGCGCCTCCAAAATTTCTTGCCTCTGAAAACTAAAATTACTCTCACACAGACACTTCTATTTCCTCTTTTTGATTATGCTGACACTTGCTACCTGGATGCCACTGAGGAGTTGTTGAGCAAACTCGAGCGTCTCCAAAACCTTTGCTTTAGATTTATCTTTGGCTTACGCAAGTATGACCATGTCTCGCAGTTTCGTTCTCAACTCAAGTGGCTTCCTATCCGTCTTCGAAGAAATGCTCATGGGCTTTCTTGTCTGTATAAAATTCTTCACAGTCCTTCTTCTCCTTCATACCTTAAAGAACGGTTTAATTTCTCGCGGTCCCAAGACAAGCCTTGTCGCTCACATGTCAAGTCAATTCTTTCAATCCCTATCCATCACTCCGATTTCTACAGTTACTCATTTACTGTGCATGCAGCCAGATTGTGGAACTCCCTCCCGCACACAGTGCGTGACAGCCCTTCTCTCTCAGTGTTCAAGAAGAGAGTAAAAGAGCACTATCTTTCACTATCAAAATAGTTCGTATCTGTCATATTTATGTATGTATATTGTAATATGTTTAGTTGTATTATATGTAGTATATCAGTATAATTAAGTAAAATTTATATTTTAGTATATGTAGGTATTATGTATTATTTTTAAATACCGAATTTAGTATTAAATATTGTGCACGGTCATCAGCCTCACCTTATGCTATCTCTCTACCGTAGGACTGCTGGAAGAGATTTCTTTTTAGAAATAAGTAGTGCCTGTTGTGTTTTTTGTCTAAATGTGATTGTCCTGTGTTCTATCTTGTGTGCAATAAACAGTTAAATAAATAAATAAAGTAAAAATAATTCGCAGGCTCAAATCGTAGTACGTCATCAGAATAGTAGACAAAAAGATGAAGTTGCTTCCTGTGTATTGTATTCGGTGTGTAGGTATAGCTTGATAGGTTTGAAACAATAGAAACCAGCATAGATCTTCTTAACACCAAAATAGTTTATTGAAGTACGAAATGAAGCAAGAATACAATGATAGTTTATAATATAATTATAGTTCACAGTATTAGTAACACAGTACAGAAGGAGAAAGTTTAAGAGAAGCACAGAAAGTGGTAAACGGAAAAAGGTCTTAACGTATCATAGCCAAAGCAAAAGATCGCGTAGCGAGTAGGCACAGAAAATTGCATAAGTGAGCGTGCGCTCCGCGTCGTGATAGTGTCTCGACTAGTGATCGTCGCTGGCGCAGGCCGCGCGGTCAGGTGAGCAGGCGACCGCGGGGCTTGCGCGGGCGCAACAGGCAGGGCGGATAGTACCGGCCTACCTACAGCGCGCAAAGTGTTAATACAATGAAATTGGAACAGTATGTCGCGCTAATTGTAAAACAATATTTTAAGTAATATTATTATTAGTTATAACAATTAAACATGTAAATTATTTATTATATAAGTTATTGTAAATATTAAACTGTAAATAGTATTTTAGAAATAAGGTTGTACATAGTACCTATAATAAATAGTACCTATTTAGTACATGTGAAAATCACTGACGGTCTTCTTCTTCTTCTTCTTTTCGTGTGGGACACCGAGTCATCCAACGACCCGATGAACCCTAGTGTCAGAATTTTTCAACCGCCTACTACAAGTAGCAGGCTTCTGACATGGTTGTGTAACGACCGCCGTCTAAGTGATCATAGACAGCAACCGGGACCTACGGCTTAACGTGTCATCCGAAACACGGAACCATCTTACTTACGGACAATTGGGTGGTTCAGCCCGCAATGTCCTAACCAGACTGGAAACACATTCACAAAGTGATAAATATCAACTTTGTGAGTGACCCACCGAGAATCGAACCCGGAACCTTCTGCGTCAGAGGCAGTCGCACTACCACTGCGCCACATCGGTCGTCAAAACTACAAGGTCACTAAATCACTCCCCTCCAGAGACCGTCAAGGGCAATAATAATCCGGAAATTTTACCCTACGTCCAGAACGTGTAGCCGTGAAGAATCTTCCTTCAGCTTCAGGTTAGTTACAGGTACTCTGGTTATGTGATGGTATATGTGATGATGCTTGTGTGCGTGAAAGTGTTACCTGTGGAGTGTGTCTATGTGTGGATGGTGATGTGTGTGATGCTGTACCTGGGCCAACCAGTATGTTGGCCGGTTTTAGGCGGTCTACCGATACTGTCACCTTCATATACTTCACCATCAACTTAAACACCTTATCTCCGCGCTCCAGGACTTCGTGAGGACCAGAATAAGCAGGTCTAAAAGTTCCACTTACTGTGTCGTCCCTCAAGAATACATGAGACGACGATGCTAGGTCCTTAAAAATGAAACAGGGCCTCTTACCGCTGTGCCGCAAAGCTGGCGATGGTCGTAATTTCCTAACAAACGTCCTGATGCGGGAAAGATACTCCGACATATCCAAAATGTTATCTGATGGAGGATCGAAAAAATCTCCTGAAAAACGCAAAGGTTCCCCATAAAGGAGCTCAGCTGATGAGGTCTGAAGATCCTCCTTGACAGCTGAACGAACCCCTAAAAGAACAAGAGGAAGTGCCTCTACCCAGTTTGCGGTAGTGTGACAGGTTATGGTGGCTTTGAGCTGCCGGTGAAACCGTTCTACAAGACCATTACAGGCAGGGTGGTAGGCAGTGGTTTTCCTGTGCTGGCAAGCCACCAGCTGCGACAGGTTCCTGGATAGAGCTGACTTGAACTGCCTGCCTCTGTCCGATACTATGTCTATGGGGCAACCAAACCGGGATTTCCACCCACTCACTAAAGCCTGAGCTACTGTTTCGGCTCTCATGTCGGTGGTATTGCCTCAGGCCAACGAATAAACCGATCGACGGCCGAGAGGCAATAGCGAAAGCCTTGACACAAAGGTAGTGAACCTATGAGGTCAATGTGTATAAAGATGAACCCACCCTTGGGAAGCTTGTATGATCCAAGAGGAGAGCTGACGTGACGAGTGACCTTAGACCGTTGGAATGCCAAGCAGCTACGTGCCCACTCCCTGCAGTCTTTCCTCATATCTGGCCAAACGAACCTTTCAGCAACCAGCTTCGCTGTGGCGTTTGCACCAGGATGGCTGAGGGAATGAAGGCTGTCGAAGACCTGTCGGCGCAAACACTTGGTTACGTAAGGTCTCAGGTCGTTGGTACTTACGTCGCAGTACAGCTTTTCACCAGACCCTGGAATTCGTACAAGCTTCGTAGCCAACCTATGAAAGTCTACTGGTTGTACGGTCGCATGCAGAGAAAACGGACCCCCCCCAGTGACGACATCTATGGCAACATGTAGGAAAAATCACAACACGAGCAGTGAGTGGTGATTGGTCGATAATGTCACAATGTCTAAGTTCAGCGACATTCTATTGGTGCCTTTAGTCAAAGTCGTGACTAGCAGTGCCATCTGCGTCAGTTTCCTTCATATTTTTATCTTCATATTGCGAAAACACTTTGAGTATTTCACACAAATCATGTGACAGATAGATAGCCTAGTGGTTAAGAAATGGGTGATCGTGAATGATGTTACTGGTTCGAATCCCTACTTCTGTGCCTTTTTTTTATGTCACATATTTTTGATTTTAATTTTGTTTGCGTTTTAATAAAATTATTTTGAATATCAAGGTCACATAAAATAACATTGATAGAAAATGGTAGAAAAACAAAAAAGACTGATTAGTAACTTTATTCAAAAACAAGTTTCAGTTTACATATTTACGATAATTCTAAATTAAAACACATCGTTATTTATTATACAGATTGTAATATTTCCAATCACTTGTCTATGACTTTTTACGAGAGAACAAACATGTTATCCAAGATAACAATTTTACGTCTCAAGTAAAAATTAAAAAAAAATTATAAAAACAAAAATCCGTGGAGCCAAATGATTTTTTAAAGCACCGCATTTAGTTACGGAGGGGGTAACCGTCCATTTCAATGACGTCCTGTAATCGGCTAGGTATACTATCTAATAAATTAGAACAGATATTGCTACGCCGCATTAACTCCCATGTCCTTTTAACTTCTTGTTGCAAACTTTCAACGTTTCTTATTTCACTGGTATCCCAGTTCAAAACCATTTGGCCCCATAGATTTTCTATAGGATTTAGATCCGGACTTTTAGCAGGCCAATTTATGGTAGTTATATCATTTTGTGATGACAGCCACTCCATAACAATTCCCGAGCGATGTATCGAGCAATTATCTTGCACAAAATAAATTTGCCCTTCTGGATATATTGCACGAACTGATGGCAACATGACGTCCCTTAATATTTGTAAATACAGTTGAGCTGTCATGCGGCCGCCAACTTCAGTCAACTCTCCAGGTATAATGGACATCCAACCCCAATAACCTGGAAATAAAAATAATTAAATATAATAACTTGCCAAAATAACAAGTTCAAACCTATACTTGTGTAAGATAACTAAAAAAAGTTTATTTTTAAATATTATGTAACTAAAATACCTTAATTACTTAAATAAATTCTGCTACTACTGAAATAATGAATTATTAAAACAAAAATGAATAAATTATGATAAATATGCTCACCTAAGGATATTCTGCCACTGGTTCTTAGCGGTAAAACATTTTGTGGATTATAACGCTGTCCTCGTCTTCTCCACAGTATCTTTCGTCCATCTTTGTCCGATTTAAAACATTTTTCGTCGGTAAATATTACTATATTATTCTTCCAATCGAAATTCAAATACTCCCTGGCGAATCTTACTCTAGCTTGACGGTGAGCCTCGGTAAGTTTAATTTTTTTAGCTGGTCTGTAATTATGGATCCCCGCAGCATGTAAATGTCTCCGCACTGTATCCAACGAAATCCCAAACAACTGTGCAGTTGATCTCGTGGTCTTGAAGGACTCATTGGTATGGAGTCTTACAATTTCACGGTGACGATACGTTTCATCAGTATAAGCCACTGGTCGCGGACCCTGTCTTTCACATTTTACATCACCAGTTTCCTGGTATCTTTTTATCCATCGACGAACTGTGTTTCTCTGTAAAAATAAAAGCAATTTATTCCGTGAACTAATCCCAACCCTATTATCAAACGAATTAAAATATAAGTATCGCTTATAAAAATAGTAGCAAAACTTACCGCTACTCCCAGTTCTCGAGCAATACTCTTAATGCCTCGATTTTGTTCAAAAAGCACAATAATCTTAGCTTTCAAAAAAACCGATAATCGAGCCATAGTTGTTAGTTTATAATCCAAAAACTATCCGAAACAGAATGCACACGTAAGCGGTAGCGAAGCTAGCTTGTGAACAAAGCGAAACACCAGAAATTAAGTTTAACATTTTATAAATTTTGCCTACCCTCATATAATTACTAAGAGTTCGACACATCAAGAAAGATTACTGTGACGTCATGCACAATATGAAGTAGAAGGGAATTTTCGCCACTCTTAGCAAGAGCTCGGTGGCGCAGTGGTTTAGCGGTAAGGCTCGAGAACGAAAGAGTCTAGGTTCAAATCTTGTGACCAAAATGTGTTTTTCGTATTTTATTGTTTTTTCACCAAGTTTCTTGAATTCTATCTATTTATCCTAGCAATACCCAAGACTTGGATGAATTCGAAAAACAAGTTTGTGACAAACAAACGATACGATGGCGGCGGTGCAATAACTTAACGCCAGATGGCGCCAGGCAACAGAGATGTTGTCTGGCTCCATTTATAAAGAGAGGGGTCCGTTTTCTCTGCTTGAGACTGTACTACCTCGTCAACTCTGGAGAGAGCATCCGCCACAACATTGTCCTTCCCCGAGATGTGCCTGATGTCCGTGGTGAACTGGGCAATCAGGTCCAGGTTCCTGTACTGTCTGGGGGAACAATTGTCCATACGCGACTGAAAGGCATACACCAAAGGCTTGTGGTCCGTGTATAAAGCAAAATGCCTTGCCTCCAACATGTGGCGAAAGTACTTGACACTCTCATATATTGCCAAGAGCTCGCGGTCATAGGGAGAGTACTTAGCCTGCGACGGACTTAGCTTATGGGAGTAGAATGCAAGCGGCTGCCATGCGTTGTCCTTGAGCTGCTGCAAAACTCCACCAATCGCCTTGTCCGATGCGTCCGTGACCAACGCCATCTTGGCGTCACACTCAGGATGTACCAGCATTGCGGCCTGACTAAGACCGTTCTTGCAGATCTCAAACGCGTCCTGTTCTAGGGCTGTAAATGTTATTTACAACTTGAAAACTTCTTATTTTCAATGTAGCCCAGGATTTGAACCCGAGGCATGCATCTCGATCTTTCTTTTATACAATCCTTAAATTAAAACAAATCTACATTTCACTATTAATGATTTGGTATAAAATACTGGCACAATATACTGGTTTGTTTCCCTTACTCGCTGACTACTAGGTATGTACTATGATATCAGTCTTTTCCGTTTGGTCTGATATGGACAGATTCTAATTTGGACATCATATACTACTTTGGACAGATTCTACTTTGGACAGATTCTATTTTGGACAGATTCTATTTTGGATAGATTCTACTTTGGACAGATTCTACTTTGGACAGATTTGACACAAATTTCTGGGTGTGTGGCACATTTCTTTTGTTAGGGGGATCAAAAATCAAAACTACCAGTTATCTTAAACCAATCTTTATTTATTATACTATTCGGAATCTATTTTAATATTCGGAAGACCGACAGCTATAGTTCTGTGACCGCCAGCTACAAGTAAGTAACTTATAAAACAGAATATACAGGGTGGTCCAAGTAGTGACGTCAATAATTTTTTTTGGATACCTCACACCGGGGAGTATCTAAAAAATACTTCCATGTATGTTTGCGATTTTTTGCAGTTTCATTGTCATTTTCTAAAGATTTTTTAATGTATTCGGACAACGAGGTTTCAAAAATTTGTATCTTTTTATGTAGTAGGTATTTTGCATTATTTTGTTTTTTGACATGATTGCCTTCAATATTGTTTAAATAAAAAAATAAGTCGGCTCCCTGAAAGTACTTCACGTTACCCAAAAATGGCTTGACATCTAGAAGTCCTTTTGTATTTTTAAATTGAAGTTGAATGTTTATGTGAATCCTACTGAAAACTAAAGTTCGAAATTTGAGGTCTTTTTGGGTAAGTAATTTCAGGAATCTGAATTTCAGGAACAAAATGATGCAAAATACCTACTACATAAAAAGATACAAATTGTTGAAACCTCGTTGGGAGAATACAAAAAATAATCTTTTAAAAAATTAAAACTCGAAAACTGCAAAAAATCGCGAACATACATGTGGTATTTTTGGATGGGGTCCCTTTCGTTAGCATAATGTTTTTTCCACTAATATGTTTTAGCATAACATGTTTCGCATAATTCTTTTTCCCCTTTTATATCTTTGTCATTAACATTTTGTCGCATAATATTTATCTTGGCATAATACAGTTTATTTATGTCTAACAATTTTTTATAGACATTAGGTTAGGTTAGGTTAGGTTAATAAATTATGCTTAACGTGTTATGCCTACTATTTTTATGCGTAAGTATCTTTAGTTCAATGTACACTGTGCCAACCTATATTATGCCTAATATTTCTATGCAAATAGATAGGGAACCTTTTTGGATACTCCCGGTGTGAGGTATCCAAAAAGAAATTATTGACGTCTCTACTTGGACCAGCCTGTATATTCTGTTTTATAAGTTACTTACTTGTAGCTGTCGGTCACAGAACTATAGCTGTCGGTCTTCCGAATATTAAAATAGATTCCGAATAGTATAATAAAGATTGGTTTAAGATAACTGGTAGTATTGATTTTTGATCCCCCTAACAAAAGAAATGTAGGTACCACACACCCAGAAATTTGTATCAAATCTGTCCAAAGCAGAATCTGTCCAAAGTAGAATCTGTCCAAAGTAGAATCTGTCCAAAATAGAATCTGTCCAAAGTAGAATCTGTCCAAAGTAGTATATGATGTCCAAATTAGAATCTGTCCATATCAGACCAATGCGTCTGTCTTTTCGTTTAACATTAAATGCTTAAAACTTTACTTTGCACCCATTCTTTACCCTTTACTTTGGCAAATATAACACATGAATAAATAGCAAACTAATAAAGCTTTAAAATGACCTTGTCTACCACATTACTTTACCTCAAACATTACTTAATATATTATTTGCTATAACCCTTTGATAACAAACACTTATTCATCAATGAAATATAACTAAACTCGATAATCGATCCCATTCATAAATCTGTCCGGTAGGTAACTACCTTCCTAACGGTACTCACATTTCATTCAATCAGCCGGCGAGTGTCTTATCTTAATACAATGTTGCAAACAATTACCGGGCTGATGCACTGACCTACCGTAAGCAATTCGTTAAATGCCTAGGGATTTGTTCAGATTGGCGATCGATCTATATTAATACCTATAAAAGAATTAAAATTAATCACACATAACAAAATAATACTGTAACAAGTTTTTGTAATTCACCCTTCACTGGTTTAATTAATTTATTATTCTGCGGTAATTACAATGATTAATTTATTTTCGGGACTTATTCCTCATACTTATTACATATTAAACCTTCCTTTCTTCTATACACGGTTAATTTTTTATAACCCCGGAAATTTTCAGGGTTGCATCAGAACACGATTTACAACATATATCATTAAAAAAAACATATGCTTATTTTTATGTATTTTATTTTCTACCTATCCATAAAATAAAATAAATGTTGGGCACTCTACTTAGTTTACTACGGCCGACGACTCACGCGAAAGACAATGAATGAAAAATAATCCATCCAAAATAAATGAGGCTTACCTGGTATAACGGCACACATATCGGAACCTGCATTAAATTTGGGCGGCTATTAATGCAACGTCGCAAGCTGACTTCAAGCGAAATTCAGCGAAAGTAATTTGCATATCGCTTGCAATAAAAATCATAATCGTGCGAAAAGTAAATCACCACGCAGGACGAGTGTGCAAGTGAGATAGCGCAAGCGCGCGCGCTGCGCACCCCCAACCACCCCTTTCAGTCCGGGCACGGGCAAACACGTGCGCGCGAAATCATGTTGCCTCGCCCACGCGGGAATCCCGAATATTCCTCTCGGGAGTACACAATGATGTTGCGTGCGTACTTTCTCGCAGGGGAAAGTTTAGCGGCAG
The DNA here is from genome assembly GCA_029255805.1 of Keiferia lycopersicella. Classification (NCBI taxonomy): domain Eukaryota; kingdom Metazoa; phylum Arthropoda; class Insecta; order Lepidoptera; family Gelechiidae; genus Keiferia; species Keiferia lycopersicella. The sequence continues at coordinate 5,848,614 of JARACZ010000028.1, forward strand.
CCCGAAGATTGTACCAGGAACATCACCCGAACTGGAGAGTGCCGGATGAGTCGACATTTCTGCGGGTGTACCAAAATTCGTTGGATTATGGTCAGTTCAGGGAACCAACACACGCCCAAGGGCAAGGAAGACCGAGATACAACATTTACGACGATGTTCTGGATTGGTTCGAAGAGGATCCGCGGCGCAGCACAAATGAAGCAGCGCGGCATTTTGGTATCAGCCAGTATTGTGCGTGGAGGATTGTTAGCTCCTCTGGACAGCATCCCTATCATTTTAGGAAAGTGCAGGAGTTAGTGGAAAGAGATAGGGCCCCGCGAATGGATTATTGCCAGTGGCTCTTAGAGCACCAAAACGAAAACATTTTATTTACGGATGAGTGCCTTTTCACAAGAACCGGACTTTTTAACAGCCATAACGAACATTACTGGAGTTATGTGAATCCGCACTTGACACGGCAAAATTCATACCAAAATCGATTCAGTTGGAACGTGTGGGCCGGTATTATCAATGGACATGTAATCGGGCCACATTTTATCGATGAACGTTTAACCGGTCAAAGTTATTTGTGGATTTTACAGAGACAGTTGCCGAGGATGTTGGACAATGTGCCGTTGGCTTATTTACACAACATGTACTATCAACACGATGGGGCTCCACCCCACTATGCTGGTGTAGTGCGGGAGTATTTGCACGAGCAGTTTGGAGACCGCTGGACCGATCGCGGTGTGCCCGTAGCATGGCCAGCGCGGTCCCCAGATCTTACTCCATTGGACTTTTATTTGTGGAGTGAGATCAAGCGGCTGGTGTATGAAACAGAACCGACCAGTGCATTAGACTTGAGACGCCGCATCAAAGCCGCATTTCGGGTGGTTAAAAGCCAACGTGACGTGTTGTGGTCTTTGGTGTGCGGGTAATCTGGGCGAAGAAGATGCATCCTGGGCGTCCTCCGCGCGCCTTGATGGGGAGCACGTAGTCCACCTCGTAGCCCAGGGTGGTCAGCTCCTTCTTGATATCTTCCGGGTCCGTGTTGACCGGAAGGCCTCTTATGGCGACCTTGAGTGGTCGCTCTTTCCGGGGTGCGTAAGCGAACCAGGTAATCCCGGTTCCGGAGCCCTCCAGCGCGGTAAGGTAGCACTGGTAAACACGGAATTCCTGTTCGCTTTTTGCCAGGAATCTAAACCCTGTGGACCCGTAGGGTCGCACGTTTGGCGCGTGGCCGAGCTGTTCCTTCAGCTTGCCGAAGTGGCGGCCCCATTCAGGAAGCTGATCGACCACTATCGGCGGCGGCCTCTTCGTACACCCCGTCAACTTTTATTTGTGGAGTGAGATCAAGCGGCTGGTGTATGAAACAGAACCAACCATTGCATTAGACTTGAGACGCCGCATCAAAGCCGCATTTCGGGTGGTTAAAAGCCAACGTGACGTGTTGTGGTCTTTGAAAGACAATGGTTTCAAACGTGCACGACTGTGTTTGAGACAAAGAGGAGGACACTTTGAACAATTATTAGGTTATGACGTAGAAATGTAAGTAATTTGAACTTTTTTTAATTTGATTGACAATTGGTGTAAATAAAAGTTGATTACAATTTTTTAACTACGCCAGAACACCTAGTCTTGCTTTGACTTAGGTTATTTTAGTGTTAACTTAGTATTTCGGTGTTTTGCCGGTCCTAAGCCCGTGTAAGTAGGAAGGAGAAATTGTTATCAACTTATTTACCTACCTGCTTCGTAGGTACAGCTGATTAGACCAGGTGCGCGCCGCAATTATGCGACGTTGCCGCTCCGCTTCATTCATTGTTTTTGTCACATGGTCTATGCGCAGTGTACGCAAATAGGGCGAGATATGAGATAATTTTTAATGATTTTTAAAAAATCACACAGTCACGATAATTTCGATTTTTATTTTTATATCAAATTATTATCGTATCCCGAGTCAGCCCTAAATTTATCCGGGGTGATAAAAAATTAACCGTGTATATCTTTGGTTTACTTCAGCGGGGTACTTATCATTTACTATCACGTAATTTTATCGATGACTAAAATCAACTAAAAGCCCTTGGTAACATACATCTGGCAGTAATTTTCTTTCTGATAATTGTTATTGACAATTTTATTTACTGAAATAAACTAATTTTACTGCGACGGTTCCTTCTTGTGACCGTTGCCTTACTTGACAAGCAATTACCAGATCTACTTTACCGTATAGCCTTTAATAAACTATATAAAAAAAACAAGCTATAAATACTTAAAAGTCCTCGCGAGGGTGGGTCGCGGACGGTCTCCCGGCTCCTGGTCCCTGCTCCCGGTCCCCTCGCTATCTTCTTCTCCATTGCCGCGCCAGGTCCCTGCGGGCCCGCTGGTACTGTAGCCATCGCCGTGACCGGTTTGTACGGCCTCTCGGCTCTGCTGGTTCCGGCGTTGGGGCCCCGTTCCATACCGGCCAATAGACGATTGCTGGAACCGGCATGCCCTGTACCGGCACGGCGACCGCTACATACCCCAACCCAGGGATCTGCTGCGGCGGCGGCGGCGGCGGTAATGCGCACCACGGCGCATATTGTGGTTGCATGAACGGTGGTGGTGGTGGTGGTGTCATGGAAAGCGCCCCATACTGCGGTTGTGGAGGTGGTGGCGGCTGTTCCAGGAGGCGGCAGATATTCTCCACCTCCTCCCATAGGGTACCGTCCGGTGCCCTTGTTGGTGGGAGGGTATCTGCGTCGGCCGCGGTCCATTGCTCCGCCACCTCCCCCTCTGCTGGCTGCTGCCCTAGTATATGTAGGGGGTCAACCAGGTCCTCGAGGTTGTCCTCCGGGTGCAGGGATATGATGTCGAGGTCCTCTGGCGCGACCTCCTCCCCTGCGGGGACTCCATCATCCCCCATCTCCACCATGTCCACATAATCATGGACGCTCTCCCCAGACCTGGTATAAACATCGCTCATGAAGCTCCCGAATAACATATTCATTTGCCGTCTAAAGTGGTTCCTACTTCAAAATTTTTCCTTTGTTATATATTAACCTAACTACATATTATCGCTTACTATTTTATATATTATAGCAAAATCTTCGCCGCTCGTTCCACTATTTTGGTTAGTGCTTAATTACCCGCTTTATCCGCCCTTGACAATTTACTCGGACCGTCTAACGTTTACCTCTTTAATGATGATTTTCCCTTCTCTATTGATATTACACAAAATAACAAAAAAACAACCTATCCGAACTCTAGTTTAAATATCTTAAATTTCTACTCACGGGGCTGTCCTTATAAATACGCAATCTCTCGCACCGCGCGTTCGCACAATGTACGGCATCCTGTGGCGCATCTTCGCTTCACACTACTTACTGGACCGAGGCTCGGAGGCCTGCGCTCGTATTGCGAACCTATCGCATCCCTGCCACTTTTGTTCCGCAGGTAGTATTCACGCTCGCGCGACTGGTTTTAAAACGCGTAACGGTTATAATGACCAACGCGTAGTGGCGACTTTGCCTATTTCTTTTTCGGCTTTAATTAAATATGTTATACGGTATTTTTCCCGTTCAATCAACATTGATCTAATAACGACCGAAAAGCAGAAATGTCTTGTTATCTAAACCTACCTAAACGCGTATGTTTGTCTCTTATTATGAACAGTTATTCTCGACAAGCAATGTACATTAATTACGGTTTCGTCGGACGTTCGCTGGTCCGGTACAATACTCATACGGTGATTACCGTGGAACCTTTTGGACTGTCGAGTTATCTTACCATTTCTTGTATGTAGGTATCCTTCGATGCGGCCGGGAAGAAATTGGCGGGACAGTGATAATGTATACTATTAATCGTAATAATTCTTAATATCTTTTACATGAGCTGTAAACGTCTTTTTCCCTGACTTATCTTGTAATACAAAAATTACTGGTGACTTTTTTTGTATAATCTTATACGGTCCGGAGAACTTGGTGCTAGTTTAGCACAAAAATCTTTAGCTGCGTTAGATAATGGAAAATCTCTCTTCAATACCAACATATCTACTTCCGGGGCCCAGTCTCTTCTATTCTTGTCATAGTGTACTTTTTGTTGTCCCGAAGCTTTATCTTGGTGCATCTTTACTAGGTCATACAACTCTTGTATTTTGCTCATTTCGCTTATTGCCGGTAATGGAAATGTATTTTTATCGTACGGGTTCCGTAACTCCCTCCCAAACATTAAAAACGCGGGCGTGTATTTAGTGGACTCCTGTTTTGATGTGTTCATAGCATAATTTAATTCGGGTAAATATTCGTCCCATCGCTTATGGTTCCCTGCAATGTACGCTGAAATCATCGATTCTAGCGTTCTATTGACTCGTTCGGTTGGATTTTCGTTTGGGCTATAGGGTGCTGTATACCTTACTTTTATTGAATGGCTCTCGAGATAATCTTTAAATTGTTTACTTGTAAACTGTCTGCCGTTATCGCATAATAACGTTTCTGGCGCGCCGTATCTCATAACGATACACTCACGGAGGGCTTTTAAAACTGTTTTTGCTGTCGCTGTTCTCAAAGGACGTACTTCCGACCATTTTGTAAATTTATCGTGGAAAACTATAATCCAACAAAACCCTTGCGACGACCTTGGTAAAGGTCCAATCAAATCGCATGTGATTACTTGTCCCGGTCTTTCAACTTTATGCGTGTACATAAGGCCTGCTTTTGCCTGCTGCGACGGTTTATGCGTCTGGCAAAGTATGCATTTCTTTACGTACATAGCTGCTACATCTCGATACATTCCTGGCCAATAATAACGCTGGGCTATTCTGCTTAGAGTTTTCGACGTTCCTAAGTGACCTGCGCTGGGTTCGTCGTGGTACTCGCGTAGAATTGAGTCCTTTTCATTTGGTGGGATGCATAATCTCCAATCGGCGTCCGGTTGTAATTTCGTGCCGTAAGACGCGCTAATAATTTTTCTATATAACTTGTCATTTCTGATGCAGTACTCTGGATAATCATTGGGTTTTTCTTTTACTTCCTTTAGCTTCCTGTCGTACCAGGTTTCTTTTTCTATTTTTAAGGTACATATTGGGTTTATTGAGAGCTCATCTGCAACATGATTATTTACGCGCTCATCGACTATACTTTGCGATTTCGGGATTCTCGGGCAATATTTCTGCTTAATCGGCACGCTGTGCTTCAATTTACTCTTGTGTTTCAGCCAATCGTTACCTTTAGGTGCTGAGTCACATTTCTCAATTTCGCACTGTAGAAACTTTTGATTTTCTACTGGTGATAAGTCCTTATTATACGGTAGGTATTTCTCAGGTTGTTCATGTTCATTCCTAGACGTTTGCGACGGCGGTTGACTAGGCTTGCTAACCGCGTGGATTGCTCTGACACTACCGCCAGGCGCTATTTCCTCTCGTATTGTATTTTGGCCTTGCGTTTCCGTTTTTTCAATATATTCCCACATTTTCCGTAATCCCACTCTTCTCATCAGATCCATACCGATGATTATCATAGACGAATCTGGTAACAGGTTCATCTGGTGACAATATCGATCACCCAAAATGTCCATTGTCGGCGATACACTGAGCGTCACAGCGACTTGTGTATTGTTCGCAAGGACAAACTTACTACCTACGTTCCTCCGCGGAGCGGAGTTCTGTAGGCACCATTCATATACCTCTTGGTTAACTGATGAAGACGTGGAACCTGAATCTAGTAGCGCCGGATATTTTTCACCATAAATTGTAATTTCCATAAAATATTTTCGTTATCGCTTAAATTGTCTACTGTATATGTTTTTTCGTAACCTCTCCTGCCGCTCGAAGACTTGCAGCAGTTCCTACTCAAAACGCCAATCCTGCCGCATACGCTGCAAAACACTTGTTTCCTCCTTGTACATTCTGTGTATTTATGGTTTTCACCACCGCAAGAAAAACACGATGTCTTACTGTTGTAATTTCTTATGTATCGCGGCTCTCGATTTCCCGTCGGCGGATTACTACTATTAACACACGCCGCGGATTTTCCATTATAAAACGGGTTGGACTGCCTACTCGGTCCGGCGACATTTCTTATATCGTTACTCCCGCTACCTGGGGCGAACTTGTTGTTCGTACAAAATCCGGGGCTCTCTTGAAACATCTTGGGTTGGATGTTTTTATATTTTTCTTCATTGATTTTTTCATACTCTGTGCACAAATCTATCAAATCATTCACGGTTTGAAAATGCTGCCGCTGTATATAAAGCTTATAGTTCGGGTTCATATTTTCGTAAATACGTTGTAACTTTTCTTCTTTATCGAATTTTCCGTAGCGACGCATAATGGTCTGTAAATCAGTCAAATAGTCTACGAATTTCTCTCGAAAACCTTGCTTCCTTGCGATTATCTTTTCGAGAAAGTTATTTTCATAACCGCTTGGGTAAAAATATCTTTTAAAATATTTTTTAAACTCCTCCCACGTGGTCCAATCGTCGCGGTTGTTCCTATGCTATAAATTGGCTTTCCCCTTAAGAAATCTAGTCAAAACCGGAAAAAGCTTTTCTTTCGGGACCTCACACGAGGCCGCATATTCATCTAAACGTTCTAAAAATTCTACTGGGTCGTTCCTTGTGTCGAAACTGACGTCCCAATTTTTCACTACTTTATAAATTTTCTCCTGCCCCGCTGCAGAATCACTCTCCTGCTTGGGCGGCATATCTTCGGGTTTACTGGGATTGCCTGTTACGCTAGCCTCCTCGTAAAAAGAATCGTCCAAGTTCTCTCCACTTCCCTGCGACACCTCGTCGTCCGACTCTGCCTTGGACTCGACACTATTAACGGACGTCAACAATTCTTTGGCAGCTATGTTTTGGTTCACCGGGTCTAACTCAGATAACAAATAATTTATCAGCTCGTCTTTGAGCTGTTTTACAGTATACGGTTTATTCGATACGGGATTGACGGTTGGCAAACGTCTACTTTCTGCCAATTCTAATAAATCTTTCTTTCTTAATTTTAACTTCAGCGCGGGCCCGGACATACGTTCGTATTAATTACTTAAAACCTAACGTACAATTCGTGTACCACTCAACACTACAGAGCTTCAAGAAAATGCGATCCCGTCATAAAAAAAAAATAACGAGAAGAATACAATTTAAACGTTGGGCGCCAAAATGTAATGATGTGGTCAGCCGTCGAAGGCAGCCTCTGTCATTGACATTTAAATGAGTTGAGAACTCTGACCTCAGGGTCTGAGGTTCGTGGGTTCTAGCTCTGTGTAGGTTGGTGGGCACGGAATAATGTACGACAGTTTTATATGACACAAAAATGACAACTTTATTCGGTAAAGATACTTAAACTAAAATAGCGAGCAGGGGGAAAGCACAGCGGTAATATAAGCGCGACAATAAGTATAAAATGAAGTGCGTATAGAAATAAAATGGTAGGCACGGGTTTCCTTGCGTGATTTGGATTTAATACTACAACTCTTCCTCTTCCTTCCCGTGTAAGATTACATGGTATTTCCTTCCCGTTAGCATGCAAACATTGATTAAGATGGATTGGTTAAACGGGGAAGCCCTCTTGTACTAAACACACATGCGCATCAGCTGAGACAAAAGCCGGTACATAGTAACCTAATATTCAAATAATCAACTTGCTAAAACAGTGGCTTATCCTAGGCAAATGAAATAGTTCCTCTTCTTCTTGTTCGTGTAGAGTATGTCCTTTCCCGCAAGGCATGCAACAAACCAGTAATCAGGCACAGCCCGATACCGACGGCTTTGGTTTGACGGGGAAACCACCTTGCTAAGTGCGCAGTAGGCGGTAAAATAACTGGTAAATATTATGTCCTGGAGTTTACAATAGAAATTACATGAAACGCGATAAGCAAGGAAGCCGTACTCTACCACTAACCTGGATCTCTGCTAGAGACTGGAACCACTTATGAAAATCAGGATGTAGACGATCGTTACAATAAAATACACGGATAGACGGAATACTCGGGAGCTTCGGCGGAACCCAGTTTACGCGCTGGTGTCGCGGGAGCAGCCCTCGCTGGCTACTGTTTCGGTGGCTTCAACCGCGGCGGACTGTCGTCGTCTTGGGCGGGCGCGAGCTTATATAGCGTCGCTACGCGGCATGGCAAAACCAACAGCAAGCATCGACACGGGGGGTTGAGGGGGGGGTGGGCTTAAACTTGAGCCTACCTACATCTTCCAACAAACAAACGTGAGTAGATACTATTCGCCGGTTCTAGACCACCCGAAAACCCCGTTTAGGGTGGTTCTGCCGGTGTCTGCAAAAAGCTCGTCACATATGCTTTTAATTCGCGGTTTTATATCAACTACATCCGCGTGTGTAATTCAATTAATCCGCGGTCGATATCAAATTAATCCGCGGTTGGTATCAAATTAATCAATATTCGTGCTTCATATAAAATTAAGTCGCGGTTGATAACATATCACAATTCGCGTTCTTGTTGGTTTAGAATTCTTGGTGGAATTCATGGTTCGTTGTATGAAATCCCTTTTTACTTCTCCAATTTTGGAGTTCATTATATCAATGATACTTTAATTCGTGGCTGAATTTGATATAGGTCGCGGCTCATATAATCTTTTCATTTCATACATGCATTTTGGTACATGTACCAATAGATACTTCTTAGGCACTAAAGCGTAAGTAAATCAATACGTATGATTATTCATAATATTTTTATATCACCATCAATTTAACTTATACCTACCATTTATAAAGATCATACCTACCACTGTTGTGTTTCTGTACACCAGCAAGCAAGTTTCGACACGTTGAGCCTACTGTATTGTGAACAATGGTTCAGCCGTAAATACAAATCTTTGCCTTGCCGACTTTTTCAATATTTGTATTGTTCGCTAATAGTAAAACCCACCATGTAATAAAATTAAGTTGTAAAGACCCTTGTTTCCTTTTGACGATACCGCCTGCTGTGTATTTATAATATTTAGAGATAAATTTTGAAATGTGCTTATTGTCTTGTGATTGTAAAGACTAACTTTTTTATAACGGTGTCTTCCGCCCCAACATTTATCTAACAAAGCGAACTTTCTCAAAAATTAAACTCGTCGAGACAAGTATCCACGGTGGGTGTCGGTTAACGATATTAAAAAAAAATACCCCTGTTTGTCGTGGTTTCGTTATAAAAGCGGAACAAGCTTGTCTGTACTCCACAACTTGATTTGGAGTGCGTGATATAGTATTAAAAATCAAATCTAGTGTTCGTGTTCGTTGTGAAAGTTTAACCTAACCTAACCTAACATCATGTCTCGGTAAGAATCGTTATATTTCTCTCATTTTTGTTCAACACTGTTTGTATTTATCTGACATGTATGTTACGAAAATTACGAGGCCTACGTTCGTCAAAGGACTGGTACATCTGTACCAAACAATTGTTGCTGTCATTAGGTTTTATTATCAATGAAGCTAAAAGTAATACACAGCCAAGTAAATCTTGTAAATTTCTAGGATACATTATTGATTCTGAAAAAAGAGAAAAAAAAAACTCAAATGAAATCTTGCAAGGTTAGATAGTTTGCAAGATTGACTGGACTTCTTACGTCAGCTTGTCCTGTAATTGAGTATGGCTGGCTCTACACAAAAAATTTCGAAAGGTGTAAATTTTTAAATCTAAAGGATGAAGATAATTATGAAAAATACATGAACATTCCGTCTTCATTGTCTTTACGTTTTGAATGGTGGTGTAAATCTATAAAAACTTCTGTCAACAAAATTAAATTCGAATCTTATGATTTGGAAATTTACACCGATGCCTCAACTTCTGGGTGGGGATGTGCGTGTGGTAGGGAAACTGCTAGCGGTCAGTGGAGTGAAGAAGAAAAATCTTTACATATTAACCATCTTGAAATCCTTGCAGCTTACTTTGGTCTCAAAATATTTGCGAAAGACCTATATGACCTTTTTTTTTTGCGGGTAGACAAGACAGTGATAACAATTTATCTGTCCCAAAGTTTAATTAAAATTAAATAGTAACTTACGTATACATTTAAATGATATAAATTTTCACTGTGTTTACAAGTTGACTTGTCCTCTCTCTATTTCACCAATATTTTTCGTCTTCACACCACATCTGTACCATCATTAACATCAACATCTAACCACTATGGACAACACAGCACTTTTGGTTAAGAGTATGGCAGATCTTGCTTCGTGGATGGATACCCGGATGTCCGAATTTGAGAAAGGTCAGCAGAATGCAAGTGGACATACAGTGAAGACCCTGTCTGCTGACTATCTTTTGTTCAAGTCCACTGTGATGACAACACTCAATATGTTGAAGATGCAACTGGAGCTTGTGGTCAATGGCTTGGACCGACTGGAGACACATTCTCGGAGGAAAGTTCTTCTCTTCCATGGGATCCCTGAAGAAAGCACGGAAGAATTTCCTCAAAAAATCCAGGGCATACTATGCGGCCAAATGAAGTTGGCATCATTGGACACAAAGGCAATTGAAGTGTGCCACCGTCTCGGCATCAAAAAGGACAAGGCTAGACCTGTTCTAGTCCGTTTCAGTACTGGAACGCATCGCTCAGTTGTTTGGAGTGCCAAAACTAAGCTGAAGGGCACGAAAACGTCCGTGTTGGAGTTTTTAACTAAGTCGCGGCAGGACATTTTCACAGCTGCGAGAAGGCACTTCGGTATGAAGAATTCCTGGTCGGTGGATAGCGCAATAGTAGTGCAACTCCCTGATAAGACCCGACAGAAGCTGGTCACCATGTCTGAGCTACAGAAACTGATGGAGAAACATCCTTTGAACAATGCAGGTCCCACAGCAAAATAACTGTTCATCGATACTACCTTTTGTTTACAGGATGGCGATATGATATTTTTAATTTGGCCGGTTAGTACTAAATACTTTTATGTTTTGGTTTCTGAACAACCAGTACGGGTAGACAAATTAAATTTTTGGGTCAGTTTTTGTATAAATTTTAACACTTTTTTGCAAAATCACTGTGTTCATTGGCAGATTTTGACAGACAGCTGCGTAATGCGTTTAGTTTCTATTTGTGGAATTCCCACATTTCCCACTTGGTTACGCTAGTAGTGTCAAGTTTTTGCGTTCCGTTTCGGTTTTTTTTTGTTTTCTTCTTTGGGTTTTGAACGGCAAGGCAGAATATTCAGTACAATACAATGATAGACTTAGGATAATTATGTAATAATTGTAGTGATATAATAATATGTGGGTATAATGTATGTCTGTTACATAGCGTTATGACCATAAAGTATGTCTGTTGGTTTGTTGTTTATCTTTGTGTTGTATTACATATTTTAGTGAAAGGTTTTAAATTATTGTAGGTGTAAAGATTTTTCTGACTGTCAACTTGTACAAATGAAAGTGGTTCAGATATTTATTTTTATTTTGTTAACATTTTATTAAGGTATTATTTTAGTAATATTATATAGTTTATTTATTGTTATTTATATTTTATATATTATAAATGATACATAATGATTATTTTTCATGCTCATCTTCTGACGAATATTTAAGTGCTAACAGCGATTCTGATAGTTCGTTTCTATCAGATTCTGATCCATTAGTGGACAAGCTTGCTTCTGTTTTTCATCATAGCTCTCCGTTCCTTTCCCTGGTGCACATCAATGCGCAGAGCATACCAGCTCACCACATTGATCTTCTCACATCCTTCAGCAACAGAGCAGTTGATGGTATTTTAGTCTCTTACACATGGCTTAAGCCTTCTCTTCCCTCAACATCTTTTTCTCTTCCTGGTTTTAAACTATTTCGTAATGATCGTGTCGGCGTGAAAGGCGGCGGAGTTGGTATATATCTCCGTTGTGAAATTCCCGCCACTATAATTTGTAAATCAGCCCCTCCGTACTCAGGTTCTCTTGAGCACCTGTTTATTGAAATTATCCTTCACCATAGAAAAATACTTCTAGGTGTTGTTTACAGCCCTAACGATAGCGTGTCCTACTTCACCTCATTTGAATCAATGCTTGAGCACTACAGTACCTTATACGACCACATCATTATTATGGGTGATTTAAATACATGCCTTATAAAGGATGATTACTGGGCTAAAAAACTTGTTTCTATAACCTCATCTTTAAATTTAAGTATTCTACCTCTCTCTTCAACTCACCATGTCTTCAATCGTAGGCCGTCTTTGCTTGATGTCATAATAGTGTCCAAGCCAGAGTCTGTCATTACGCATGGACAAATGACGGCGCCTTTTTCTCTTCATGACCTTATTTTCCTTGGTTATAAAGTTCGTCCTCCTAAAGTAAAAAGCAAAGTAATTTTTCAGCGAAATTTTCGCAACATGGATCTGGATCGTTTGAGAGAAGATGCCGAGGATATCGATTGGACTCCGCTGCCCTGTCAAACCATTACACTGTATAGTCCAATACAGTGTTTTGATTCTATAATGCTAATTCGCTTTCTCTTTCCCGCTTACATATTCATCTAGAACATTGTTTTTTGTTAAAGACTGTATTTACCGAGATATTGTTATGGAAAAAACACTGTATGTCAAAAAATGAAAGCTTATAATTGCGTAACACTAAATAAATAAATAAATAAATAAATAAATATCCTGGACAATTCACACAGCGCCATCTAGCCCCAAACTAAGCAAAGCTTGTACTATGGGAACTAGATAGCTGATACTAATACATATATACTTTTTCTTTTGTAAATAAATACATATTATACATAGAAAACACCCAGACTCAACACAAATATTTGAAAATTGACTTAACTAATATTTGTGTCCGGTGGGGATCGAACCCACGACCCTCGGCGTAGAAGGCAGGCATACTATCCGCTACGCCATCGGGACAGTCAAAACACACACAGTCGGGACACTGCAATCAGCTTTACAGTGTTTTGATTTGACAAACCCCCGCGCGCGGCGCGGGACCCATTTCACACTGTAAGTCTTTAGGATTAAGGTGAGTAATTTCATAACACTGTACTCACCGTTGCAGTGTTTTGATTTAACAAACCCGCGCGCACGCCTGTGGTGACCTGTCTCACTCTCTCTTAGGTCATTAGATACAATTAGATAGATAAATTGTGACCTTGAGCCATTAGCGGTTGGAGAAGATCTAGTCTAAGTGTTAGCGCCCAATTTCAGTACATTTTATAAAGAAAATGAGTTATTTTTTTGTTAGGTTGCAAACTTTGTAGGACGTTCTTCTGACGTGAAGGGCACCAATTCGACGAACGACCCGATGAACCCCGGTGTCCATTTTTTTTAAACCACCTACTCTACTAATAGGTCTCTGACATGGTTTGCGACAGCCGTCTAAGTAATCATATACAGCAAACCAGGATCGACAATTTAACGTGTCCTTCGAAGTAAGGGACCATCTTTCTAACGGATAGAATGGGATGATAAATATTTTGATAGTGCCCCACCGGGTATGAAACCTGGAAGCTATGCGCCGCAGGCAGCTGCACTTGCACTACCACTGTACCACATCTGTCGTCTCTTTTAGTCTTTAACTTTCTAGAGTGATTTTTCTCATGGTTATAAACTACTTTTACCCATCACCCATCTTAAAAACTGCAAAAAAAATGTTTTGTAGTCGAGTAGGTACATAATATTCTACAGAACAACTTATGATATTTATAAATTTTGGCGGTAAAACTTCTTGATAATAATGTATAAGGTCCGTTTATTATATAGAATGACTAATCATGTAAGTAAACTTTGTATGTAACTGATACGAGCAGTCAATCTAAAATAAACGGGCCTTAGAAATAGAATCATTTTGAAAAATTTGCGTATTGGTACAAAAGTTAATTCTTTTTCGGTACCTAACAGATTTAATTACAAATCGCGTAAGCGTTTATTATTAACAGAGTAGCGACCAATTAATTGTATTACATATTTCGGGGTCGCTGCTTTCCCGAAGGAATGTGTTGCGTTCCTAGGGAACGCTGTGGACCATTGCCTAGATTCATTCCTAGTCACTTTTAACTTAACCGTGGATATACATAAAGATTAGGTACATCAGAAACCACTAAATTCTCGTAAAAGACTCTACGTGATATGGGCATATTTTTGCAAAGAGAAATCAAATCTTTCTTCTTCACTTCGCTTATACCCCTCGGTTGCTGCTCTTTTAATATACCATCCAAGAGGTCATCACAATCGTCTTCGATCCGCTGCTGCAATGCCTTTTGTACCTTTTTCTTCATAAAATATATTTCTCTGAATTCGCCATCATAATCATTTTTTGCAAAGATTGACAGTTTTCCTCTCCTAAACTCTATAACTTTCAATTTTTGCAAGTTCCATTCTTTTGGAAAAGAAACCTTTGCATCATTTGTGAACATGAACATGTCACTGTGTGTTATTACATCAACTTCCATATTCTTGCGGGATTTTTTGATCACGTTAACAAAATCGTTAAAATCGTGCACTTCAACAGCTGATTTAAGCTTATTGGTAATGGCAGCGTGAACCGTATCTGCTGCCATATAAGTGTGCCCAGGCTCGAAGTATTCCAAAGTAATTTTCTCGATACAGGTTTGCTTATCATTTATTACTCTTGCTAAAGCCGATAGCAATGTTTTGTTTTTGTTTTGGGAATTGCAATTATCCAAGTAAAAATTGACGTGTTTAGAGTCCCTGCAATATTTTCTCAGAAAGTAAACGTAAGTTGCCAGACTATGCAAACAGCTTGTTTGTTTTTACCAGGAGGCACGAAAGATTCGTTGAATAAGACGAGCTTTCTTGAGAAGTAATAATCTTTCGTTACTAAAATGGGCATGCAAATAGCTTTTTGCATGTCGACTGTGTAAAGCTTCTCTTCATCTCCAGAATCACACTTTTCTTGCACTATTTTCATGTCTCTTCTAGATTTTCTTTTGTTATCTAAATGTTGCCCAAGATCAATGCAACTTTGACAATTGCAGGGAAGAGGCAAGGTCTTGTGTTCCTCTTTGTGGCTTTTACATTTTTCGCAAATGTCTTGGGAAGGTTCTGCTGTAGACAAATTAAGGGCTTTAATCATACCATGAAAATGTGCCCAGCTACACACTTTGACACCCCTTTCTACACAATCCCGCTCAAAAGCTTTATATATATCAGAAAAATTAATACCTACAGGCAAGTATTTTCTGTTCGGCGCGTGTGCGATGTTATAATGCGAGGAAACTGGATTGTATTTCATTTTGAAGTTTTTTAAATTAGTTTGATATTCTTCTGAGTAAGCTGTGGCAGGTTTATGACGTCCTCTTCTGTCCGGTGCTGCAGAAATATTTGGAAAATGATTGCTAGTCAGATAATTATTTCTCAACACTGATTGCACAGCTTCGTCGTTTGTATATCCCAAAGTATGCAAAAAAAATGTTTTGCATACCTGAAATGTATTCAATTTCCATTTCAATGTATTGTGTTTTCGTGATTCTTTCTTTGTAGATTTACGTGATATTGGCACCCTCTCGACTTGTCTCGATATAAAATCACGTCGCCGCTGTCTGTCCATATTCCAGTATCTAGTCTATATTTCTTCTCGTTCATTTTGTGTAAGTTTTTGCATACATTTTTTTTGACAATTACATGGATCTAAAAGTGGATGCTTATTCTTCTGACGTTCAAGTACACTTGTTGGACCTCTAGGTCTCTTTGATTTATTTTGTCTTTCTTCCTCCTGCCTTTCGTTCTCCTGGCGTTTTTCTTCTCGTTTTTCATTTTTCTGCCCTTTTTCCTTTTCCATCCCATTTTTTGCATATTTTCTTCTTGTTTTTTATCATCTAGCTTTTCTTTCTATTGTGTTTCATTATACAGAATATCTTCCTCTTGGTTTGCATTCTCCTGCTTCTCCTCTTCTCTTTTTTCGTTTTCCTGCTTTTCTCTCGTCAGAGTTTCTGTCTCTCGATGTGTTATCTCTTTCTTTTCTTTCTCTTGTTTTTTATCAGTCAGTTCGTATTCCGTCATTTCAAAAATTGTATCTTCTTTTTTCAGTTTCTTATTAGGTGGTGGAGCGATGTATTTTATGTCTGTCATATTGAATTTTGTAGAATCAGGTATTGAGTGTTGTATTTGGAGGTTAGGCTCAATATCAGAACAAGTTTTACCAGGTACGATTACTTCGGAGCTAATTATTCTAATTTTCTTATTATCGGAATGGTTCTGGTCTGATGAACGAGGTGATCGATGGTTTTGATTATCACAAGGTAAGTTGATCATAGCATCTGTCGTAATTGTATCAAAATCTGAACGTACCTCACTTGAAGGAGCGTCCATATTTTGATGACATTCAATTGGTACCAACTCGGTATACACTTTCTCTGCAAGTTTTTCAGACATTTTACCTTCTTCGAACTGATCCAGACCTGAAGATTCAATTGAAGTTGAGATATAGTTTTGCACATGGCATGGCGAGAGGTAATCTAGTTGTTGACTGTAGATATCATGTTCTTAAAAGGTTATTTTATCGTTTAATACTGAAGACTTTGTAACACTTGATGTCATATTGTGATGTTCTCTGTTTAAATTACTTAAATCGACCAATAATTTACTTCGGTGGCGATTATTCATTTTTACTAAGAAGAATAGCTATTACTCCGCGGAAGGTAAACAATGCACTGACCTGATTTACCGCGCCAAAAATTCAATCACGCCCTAATATGGCCCCATTAGACTGAGCGATAGTGCCCAAATTCTCGGTATATTTTCGGTGTCATTCGAGCTACAAGTACTAAGTGTAAGTGGTTTCTGTTTAATTTTTTTTTGTGTATGGGATAAGTACCTATGTAGTATTTTTGCCAAATGGTTATCTTTTATATCGAGACAAGTCGAGAGGGTGCCAATATCACGTAAATCTACAAAGAAAGAATCACGAAGACACAATACATTGAAATGGAAATTGAATACATTTCAGGTATGCAAAACATTTTTTTTGCATACTTTGGGATATACAAACGACGAAGCTGTGCAATCAGTGTTGAGAAATAATTATCTGACTAGCAATCATTTTCCAAATATTTCTGCAGCACCGGACAGAAGAGGACGTCATAAACCTGCCACAGCTTACTCAGAAGAATATCAAACTAATTTAAAAAACTTCATAATGAAATACAATCCAGTTTCCTCGCATTATAACATCGCACACGCGCCGAACAGAAAATACTTGCCTGTAGGTATTAATTTTTCTGATATATATAAAGCTTTTGAGCGGGATTGTGTAGAAAGGGGTGTCAAAGTGTGTAGCTGGGCACATTTTCATGGTATGATTAAAGCCCTTAATTTGTCTACAGCAGAACCTTCCCAAGACATTTGCGAAAAATGTAAAAGCCACAAAGAGGAACACAAGACCTTGCCTCTTCCCTGCAATTGTCAAAGTTGCATTGATCTTGGGCAACATTTAGATAACAAAAGAAAATCTAGAAGAGACATGAAAATAGTGCAAGAAAGGTGTGATTCTGGAGATGGAGAGAAGCTTTACACAGTCGACATGCAAAAAGCTATTTGCATGCCCATTTTAGTAACGAAAGACTATTACTTCTCAAGAAAGCTCGTCTTATTCAACGAATCTTTCGTGCCTCCTGGTAAAAACAAACAAGCTGTTTGCATAGTCTGGCAACTTACGTTTACTTTCTGAGAAAATATTGCAGGGACTCTAAACACGTCAATTTTTACTTGGATAATTGCAATTCCCAAAACAAAAACAAAACATTGCTATCGGCTTTAGCAAGAGTAATAAATGATAAGCAAACCTGTATCGAGAAAATTACTTTGGAATACTTCGAGCCTGGGCACACTTATATGGCAGCAGATACGGTTCACGCTGCCATTACCAATAAGCTTAAATCAGCTGTTGAAGTGCACGATTTTAACGATTTTGTTAACGTGATCAAAAAATCCCGCAAGAATATGGAAGTTGATGTAATAACACACAGTGACATGTTCATGTTCACAAATGATGCAAAGGTTTCTTTTCCAAAAGAATGGAACTTGCAAAAATTGAAAGTTATAGAGTTTAGGAGAGGAAAACTGTCAATCTTTGCAAAAAATGATTATGATGGCGAATTCAGAGAAATATATTTTATGAAGAAAAAGGTACAAAAGGAATTGCAGCAGCGGATCGAAGACGATTGTGATGACCTCTTGGATGGTATATTAAAAGAGCAGCAACCGAGGGGTATAAGCGAAGTGAAGAAGAAAGATTTGATTTTTCTTTGCAAAAATATGCCCATATCACGTAGAGTCTTTTACGAGAATTTAGTGGTTTCTGATGTATCTGATCTTTATGATACTATTGATTCAGACATTTAAATTGGGAGAAGAAATACACGTTACGGTATAGTCCATTGAATGAGTACCTCCAAAGGGGTCCAGAGTGTGAGAGTTAGTAACGTAAGATGTTTCTTCGGAAACATGTCAAGAGTCCCTAGGTAATAAACATACTAAAACCCCGGGACACTTGGAGGAGCCTCGGAGTGGGGGGAGGGGGGGAAAGGGTCCATTTTTACATTTTTCGCTTAAATCTCAAAAACGGTACATGTTAGAGAAAAACGTTCAAGGAAAAGTTGAAAGGCCATAAATTTATCTACAAATTATGCCTCAATCACTTTTTCCTATATCCTACCGTTTCTGAGTTACACGCATTAAAAAATTATTTTGGCTCAAACAATTTTCCCATACTACATACCCATGTTTTTCACATTAATCGATCAAAACATATTTCTTTCTTCAATAAAACTCAAATGTGCAACTTGTGACCGGCACTGATAGATTGCTCTTGATTAGGTCTATCATTGGTAAAATAAACACATTCCTCCATAGAAGCCTTTAGGAGGAATCTATTGTCAAAATATTATATTAGGGTAGTTTGAGTTACTGAACTTGAAATTTTGACAACCAATTCCTCCTAAAGGGTTCCATGGAGGAATGTGTTTTTTTTACCAATGATAGACCTATTTAAGAGCAAGCTATCAGTACCGGTCACAAGTTGCACTTTTGAGCTTTTTGGAAGAAAAAAAAATAAAATGTTCAGGTATCGTAACTACCCTTATAAAATTCAATTTCCCCTAAACGCCTCCATGGTGGAATCTAGTATTTCTATCAATGATAGACCTAATTATGAGCAATCTATCGGTACCGGTCACAAGTTGCACTTTTGAGTTTTTTTGGAAGAAAAAAATAAATAGTTCAAGTTCAGTAACTAAAACTACACTAATATAATATTTTGACAATCGATTCCTCCTAAAAGCTTCCATGGAGGAATGTGTTTATTTTACCAATGATAGACCTAATTAAGAGCAATCTATCAGTACCGGTCACAAGTTGCACATTTGAGTTTTATGGAAGAAAGAAATATTTTTTGATCGATTGATGTGAAAAACATGGGTATGTAGTATGGGAAAATTGTTTGAACCAAAATCATTTTTTAATGCGTGTAACTCAGAAACGGTAGGATATAGGAAAAGTGATTTAGGCACAACTTGTAGATAATTTTATGGCCTTTCATCTTTTCCTTGAACGTTTTTCTCTAACATGTACCGTTTTTGAGATTTAAGCGAAAAATGAAAAAATGGACCCTTTCCCCTCTCCCCACTCCGGGGCTCCTCCTAGTGTCCTGGGGTTTTAGTATGTTTATTACCTAGGGTCTCTTGACATGTTTCCGAAGAAACATCTTACGTTACTAACTCTCACACTCTAGAACTTTTTATTCAATGGACTATTAGTTATTTTTAGTTTTTACTTTTTCAACTATTACGTTACTGATTTTTATTAAAAATGCTTCAATTCAAAATAAAAATTTAAGTAATTAAATAATACTGTTTCATTTAATGCTTATTGTCACTTGTTTAATATGCAGAAATCCTTTCCTGTATAGAATAGGCCACAGCCTACTAACTTCTGGCAGGTTTCGTTGTGTCACGTCAAAACACTGTACTAAACAGTACAGTGTTATGTCGTTACAAATAGCACGGATTTTTTAAGAGTAATCGAGACAAAACAATATAATTAAAATATCTCAGTAGGGTTTATGATTTTAGTATTTTTTTTTGATGGCCAGAAAGGTCTTGACTTGTAAATACTGCACAACTTAAATTTGTAACAAATATGTTAAGAAAACACATCAAAACCACCAAAAAACTGAAAAAAATGTTTTCGCGCGTTTTCTCAAAACTTAAAATCCGAAGTTACAGTCTAATGGTTTGACACGGCAGTCCGGTTCTTGAGGCCGATGGCGTAGATGCGAAGGTCGCGGCTTTTACAACGATTTTGACGAAGTTGTTTGATGTGCATGCGCCTATTCGACCGGTGCGCGTAAAGCATGCTCCAGCTCCCTGGCTAACCCCAACTATCAGAAGGGTGATGGCGAAGAGGGATAGAGCTAAATGCCGACTTAAAAAAGAGCCGTCGGATGAAAACTCTACTGCCTACAAAAAGCTACGTAACATCTGCAACAGAATGTGTAGGGATGCAAAACGCCGCTACATCCATTCTAAACTAGAAGATCTATCTCAAACACTGACGTGGAGGTTCTTGAAGACCATTGGATTGGGCAAAGCCATGGACACCCCTAGTGGTACCATAGATCTTAATGCTCTAAACAAACATTTCTCCACACCACCTGTCACTCTTGATAGTATTACGAAAACTTCTTCTCTTCATTATCTTTCAAGTCTTGCTTTACCAGACTGTATTCCTTTTACTTTTCAACCGGTCACGGGGGACGAAGTTAAGAAGAGCATCCTTTCCATATCCACAAAGGCAGTTCTTCTTCTTTCTTCTTTTTTCTCGTGTGGGACACCGAGTCGTCCAACGACCCGATGAACCCTAGTGTCAGAATTTTTCAACCGCCTTCTACAAGTAGCAGGCTTCTGACATGGTTGTGTAACGACCGCCGTCTAAGTGATCATAGACAGCAACCGGGACCTACGGCTTAACGTGCCATCCGAAACACGGAACCATCTTACTTACAGACAATCGGGTGGTTCAGCCCGCAATGTCCTAACCAGACTGGGAACAAATTCACAAAGTGATAAATATCAACTTTGTGAGTGACCCACCGAGAATCGAACCCGGAACCTTCTGCGTCAAAGGCAGTCGCACTACCACTGCGCCACATCGGTCGTCAGGCAGTCGGGCAGTGACGATCTGAGCCTCGATATGCTCCTTCCTATCCTGGATAACATTACTGCCGTTATCTCCCACATTGTAAATTTTTCATTGACGCATAATGTTTTTCCCTCAGCTTGGAAAAAGGCCTTTGTTATACCACTGCCTAAATGTTCCAACCCAACTTCCTTATCCCAATATCGTCCTATCTCCATACTCCCCATACTTTCGAAAGTACTCGAAAGTGTTGCCCACCGGCAACTATACTCCTATCTGACTTCCAATAACCTCCTCTGTCCTTTCCAATCCGGTTTCCGCCCTTCTCATAGTACGGTTAGTGCGTTGCTGAATGTTACTGAAGATATCCGCCATGCTATGGACAACACTGAGTTGACCATTGTTACTTTGCTAGACTTCAGCAACGCATTTAATTCGGTTGACTTTGACATCCTTCTTGGTTCCCTCCTCTCTCTTAAAATTGCTCCTTCAGTGATTGGGTGGTTCCGATCATATCTTCATGGTCGCCAGCAGTGTGTGAAGATCGACGATTTAAAATCGGAGTGGTTCAACTTAACTGCTGGTGTTCCGCAAGGCGGCGTCCTCTCTCCCCTTCTTTTTTCTATATTTATAAATAATATTACTCGTGTTATCTCTTCACCCTTCCATCTGTATGCAGATGATCTTCAGATTTATAGGCATTGTCCTATATCTGATTTTACTGACGCTGTTGGTAAAATTAACGATGACTTCACTTCTATTGGAAGTTGGGCAAAAAATTTTGGTCTGCTAGTTAATCCTAGTAAATCCCAGGCCCTAATTGTGGGTAGCAGCAGACTACGCTGTAAACTGGTACTCACAGATGAACACAAACTTTTTTATAATGGTATCTGCATCCCATATGCAGTAAAGGCCAAAAATCTTGGACTTATTCTGGATTGTGATTTATCTTGGTCAGCACAGGTTAACGATGTTAGTAGGCGTATGCATTTTTCTTTCCATTCTCTCAAACGACTCCAGAACTTCCTTCCTCTTCAAACCAAAATCATGCTGGCACATGCCCTTCTTCTCCCCATCCTTGACTACGCTGACGTATGCTACCTGGATGTGACTGAGGAGCTACTTAATAAACTCGAGCGCCTTCAAAATCTTGCGGTTCGTTTTATCTTCGGACTTCGAAAATTTGATCACGTCTCTCAATTTCGCGCTCAGTTAAAATGGCTCCCTATCCGCCTTCGCCGTGATATGCACATCCTTTCTGCTCTCTACAAAATCCTAAAAGACCCCTCCTCTCCTAATTGTCTCCGCTCCCGTTTCCATCTCTTACCTCCCGACACCCGGTCCAGGCGCTCATGTATCACTAAGGTACTTGAGTGCCCCAGGTCCAATACCACATTCTTCTTCAAATCCTTTACGGTTAGAGCTACTCAACTTTGGAACAAACTTCCAAAGTCAATACAAGCCTGTCCCTCCATTACGTCTTTCAAAAAAAGAGTGAAAGAGCACTTATTATCACAATTATCACAAATAGATTAATATAATTATGTATGTAAATATATATAATGTATATATACATATATATATATATATATTTATAAGTATGTATATAGGTATGTTAGGTAGTTATTTGTGTAGTACGTATATAATATTTATTTGTGTATTCATATGTTATGGTATGTGTGTGCGGTCTTGTTCCCGTCTACATTCTGATATCTAATTCCACTGTATAGGTTGACTGGAAGAGATTTCTTTAAAGAGATAAGTTCACCTATTGTAATCTAGTTTCTAAGTTCACATTTAATTATAATTGTACACAATAAAGAATATATATATGATTGCAAAATCCTTCCAAAAGTGGATAATACCACAGCAATCTTTTACATAAACCGCATGTTTATGTCATGGTGGTATACAGTTTCCTCACCTCACGAAAGCCTCTAGAGACTTGTAGCAATGGTATGAAGAACGAAATATATTCGTCTTTGCTGCTTATATAATAATATATAATATATGTGGGAGTTGTCATCTAGAGCTTTTAATGTAATTCACGTTCCTTTGGTCATCCAGATATTGATATATATGCCACGCGCGTAAAAAAAAGGTAAAAAGTACATTTTTTGGCAAAGGGATCCTGATGCATATGCCATAAATGCGTTTACTGTTGATTGGTCTACCTTTAAATTCTTTGGATTTCCTCCATTTTTTAATTATTCTCAAAACATTTTAAAAAATCATTTAAGACCGAGCAAGAGGAATTCTTGCTGTTCCTTTCTGGCCTACGCAGCCGTGCCGTGGTACCCTTTGTTCAATAGTTTACTGGTTTATGATCCTTTAATATTTGAGCCATCTGAAGATCTCATTGTCTCCCTTTCCAGCATGCGCAGCGTGCACCAGAAATGTACTCTGGTTGCCGGACTGCTCTGCGGGGAACGTTATTAAAGAAAGGCATCCCTCCGTCGGCTATTGATATCATGATAGCTTCACTATCAAACAACTCCCTAAAAAAGTATGATACTGGTTTAAAAAAGTGATTTAATTATTACAATGTAAATGATGTTAATTTTTATGAAGGATCTACCAATTCCGTCATAGGTTTTTTATCACAACTTTTTCAAGAAGATGCTCAGTATAGTACGCTTAACAGCTGTAGGTCAGCATTATTTCTAATTTTAGGTAGTCATGTAGGAAAAGATGACAGCTTAACTAGATTTTTTAAAGGTGTTTTTAGGCTTCGGCCTCCTTTGCCTAAATACAGTGCTACTTGGGATAAGACTATCGTGTTGAAATATTTATAAAAATTGTATCCCAACGAAAGCTTACCTTTAGAGATGATTTCTAAAAAACTAGTCACTTATTAGCGTTATCCACAGCTCATAAAATGCAAACATTATCAAAAATAAATATTTTAAATATTAATTTCTCTGTAAACTAAGTATTAATCAATATTGTTGACATTATTAAAACTTCTCGTATAGGGACCTTACAACCTGTTTTAGTTCTTCCTGTCTTTTCAGAGAAACCACAGATATGTCGAATTTTAACATAACAATCTTACATTAACAAGACTCAAACACTCAGAGACAACAATAACTCATTATTTTATTTATTAGATTGAGACGACCTCATGCACCGGTTACTTCTCAAACATTAGGTCGTTGGGTAAAAGACACTTTACTATCTAGTGGTGTAGATGTTTCCCAGTTTACAGCGCACAGCACTAGACATGTTTCCACTTCAATGGCACATAGTCTTGGAGTTAGTGTGGATATAATACGTAAGACAGCAGGTTAGTCAGGTTCGTCAAATACTTTTGGAAAAGTCTATAACAGAGTCATTCTAGGTAGTGAAACTAATAACTCATTTGCAACAAGTATCTTAAGAAATTGTTAAAAACAGTTTTGCTGCTTCTAATTAATAAATCTATAGAAATATTATTGAAAATATATCTATATTATAAGGAATGTATATTGTAATATTGAGAAATATTAAAACTGAATTATTAACTATTTTGATTTTTAAGTAATAAAAATACAATGATGATTGAACTCAAATAAAAAATTGGTATTAATTCACGACTAATCTCTCAAGGTCTACAAATACCTTCATTTATCTATGCTTCTCTCAAAGGACGAAAATGAGTATAGTTAATGATTAAACGAACTTACCTGTAAGTGAAGTTCGATCATAATTATACGAAGTTATTCGTCCGAAGAGATAAGCATCCCACCCTCCCACAGCTCACCCAGAATTCGTGAAATAAATTATTATAAGCTTTAAACTAAGTGAGAACCGATAGCGGGGAGTGGAGCGATCGCCCGACTGACAGCTGGGGGTTTGTTTTGATTTCGTACTCGTGTTTCGACGTACGTAGACGATACTACAAATACCTTCATTTACCTATGCTTATCTATTCGGACGAATAACTTCGTATAATTATGATCGAACTTCACTTACAGGTAAGTTCGTTTAATCATTAATTATTTTCTATGTTTGCCTAAGGTTTATTCTTTAGTCATATAATGTCTATCTACTATCATTTCTCTTTAGGTATATGTAGATGAGTAGTGCGCCAGGAGGCTGCACATGTTATCAGATGGCCGAAAGTCATGATTTTTAATTATTTTTATTATGATTTGTTAGAATGAAAAGGCTAATAATTGAACGATTTTACTGCCAAATCTCGAGATTTTAATCCAAAAATCCAAAGAAACTTAACTTAGTAGAATTATTTTATTAAAAGTGGCAACACTGGTATCTGGTAGCTTTCTGACGTAACTGTGGTGGGATGTGGTTTTGTCCTTTCTGGCCAAATTGAACGGTCAGTCAGATCTCGGCTAGCCTCAAAAGTGTTCAGACGTGTTGTAAAATCTATGTCCGCTGACTAACTGATGTATATAAGTGATTGTGTTAACTGTATGCTGAAGGATTATAATTCAATATACTGAAAGTGATTACAAAGAGGTGGTTTTATTACATTATAATCGTGGAAAATATCCCCTGATAATCCGTTCAATTTGAATGGAAATTGTTTGAGAAGAATCCTTGCTACATCCTGAGTGACATAGGCTAGGTTTTTCCTAAGAAAGCATAATGATAACAATAAAATTATCAATTATAGAAACAACCGAAAATGGATCTCCTTAAAAAAACTCTTTTGGACCTTCATGCCACAAAATCTATTGACGATTATGTCATGGATTAAGTTTTCGTCTTGCGTTACGTCTAAAATATAATTGAAATAAATATTGAATTTCATATCACAAAATAAAGAAAACGTGATTCAATATTAACATAAAAAATTGAGAAATGAAGCTGTTTGGGAAATATGATGTACAAAATTGTACCAAGACAGGCTAATCATGATGCTTCTCCAAAGCACATTTTAGACAGTCACAGGTATTTCAAGATCAGGTAATTGGTTACATTATGCTAAGGTGATAATATAAGTTTTTAAGTGTTTAAGTTTTTGTGTGTTATAAGTGTTTTTAATGATCAGAGATAATATAAGTTTTTACTCGATATGTTATGTCAGCCGATATCTTAGTCGTTTGGTCTATAGGGATAAACGAGCCACTGCTGGACGCTGGCTTTTAACTGCATGTCTACTTCCATTGAGAATTTGAGGATATTTGTTTTTTGCTTGTACTGGTGAGAACAACGTCAAATAATAACATTTTTGATGTTTTATTACAGTACCTACTGCCTTCAGGAAGATAAATTTCATATAAGAAAATGGAAAGTATCTATTCTGATCTACAAACCCTGATTGCAGACCCTGCTTTCCTCACAAATACATGAGTGCAAAATTAAAACAAATGAATTTAGTATATGTATATCTAGAATACCAGAAGATGTTGATTCCTGAAAAGGGCAACTTAATGCCCATGAAAATACCTAACCTTAACATAGCAGCTTTTTTCTATTATTACCTGTTTGAAGCTCATATTTGTTATAAATCGAAAAAATAACCAGATTCAGATACAGATACTTTATTTGCCAATAAACAGTTTTACAACCATGAAAAATTTATATAAAACGGATAACATAATTAGTATAAGTTATTCATTGTATAACTAAATCAAAATTCATTCACTCATAGCACTAATACAAATTACAAAAAAAAAAAAAACCATGTAACGTATAGTAAGGTCTTTTCTGCAGGAAACGTCTCAATGTACTTTTAAAGCTTACAATATTATCACAGTCTCTTATGCCCTTACCTAAATGATTTAAAAATCTTTATACCTATGTATATAAAACTATTAAAGAAATTAACATAATTAGATGTTGGTAATAAAATGCGACCATTGTTTCTCAGATTATGGTGTTGTTTATCTTTGGTCATCTTCAAACAGTCTTTTTGCAGATAGACTTGTATACTAATTAAATAAATGTACAAAGAAATGACAGTCATTATTTTATGTTTTATAAAAAGAGATCGACAATGTTCCAGATAGTAAGCTCCGTCAATTATTCTAAGCACCTTTTTTTGAAGTATTAATATGGATTCAATACCAAAACTGTTACCCCACACCTCCAGGCCGTATCTTACAATACTTTCGAAATAAGCAAAATATATTAGTTTTAATGTTGACGTTTCAGAAATTTTCGAGAGATTTTTTAGAGTTTAGCATGCACTTGCCAATCTTTTACGCAGTAACTCGATGTGAGCAGGCCATCTTAGTTGTAGGTCTAACTTAATTCCCAGAAATCTCATGCATCGCGTTTTTGACACTGGAAGCGATTAGTCGAAATCTAGCGAATTCGCGTGTCTTTTAAAGGTCATGTAAGATGTTTTATCTAAATTTAGTTTTAGTCCATTACTATCGAACCAGCGAGTGAGATCTGACCATATTTTATTGATAGCCGTTTCCAGATAGTTCAATGTTAAACTATTAACGATAATACTAGTATCATCAGCGTAAATGTAAGTGCTACCATGAGAAATATTAAAAGGAAGGTCGTTAATGAAAATAATAAGTAAAAGTGGCCCCAGAACAGAGCCCTGTGGGACACCACAATCAACTAAGCGCTTTCCAGGTTTTACTGTATTAGGTTTATAATTATTATTTCCAGCCATATCATTAACCTGAAGGAATTGGTAACGATCTGTGAGATACGAGCGTATTAAGTCTAGTGCTATACCCCTGATTCCATAAAATTCTAGCTTTTCCAGCAGAATTGAATGGTCCACGCAATTAAATGCCTCACTGAGATCACAGAATATACCAGCACACTTGTATCCGTGGTTAAAAGCTTCTAAGATTTCATGACAGAGACCACATATTGCCGATAGAATTACGATTTTGACGGAAACCGTATTGCTGCAAGGAAAAATAATTGTTGGTATCAAAATGCTTTTCCACTCTAACACCGATCGCTTTTTCAAAAATTTTGGCTAATATTGATAGCAAAGAGATAGGTCTGTAGTTATTCTTGTCCTGAGTGCTATGTTTTTTAAATATAGGTATCACTTTGCACAGTTTATGTATGGATGGAAATACCCCTTTTTCTATACATTCATTTAAAATTTTACAAAGAGGGACGCACAGTATTTCAATAAAATTTTTGATAATTTTGGCACTAAGACCATTAGGACCGCAGGAATTAGTATTACTCATTTTTTTGGTAATTCTGATAATTTCTAATTCAACTATAGGTTTCAAGAATATAGAATTTGAGGTGAAAATAACAACTTTATTTAGAAAATCCCTAAAATGCGCTTTCATGACGGTTTTTATATCAATTTTACTAATATTTACGATAAAGTCATTAAATATGTTACATACTTTGGAAAAATTAGTTACCAAATTGTTTTTCTCCTTAAGTATTATTTTGTCACTTTTTAAGTGATTGCGTTTACCTGTATTTTCGTTAACTAATCGTCACACTGCTTTAATAATTTTGGTACTTAGACCATTAGGACTGCAGGAATTAGTATTACTCATTTTTTTGGTAATTCTGATAATTGCTAATTCATCTATAGGTTTCAAGAATATAGAATTTGAGTTGAAAATAACTACTTTATTTAGAAAATCCCTAAAATGCGCTTTAATGACGGTTTTTATACAAATTTTACTAATATTTACGAAAAAGTCATTAAATATGTTACTTACTTTGGAAACATCAGTTACCAAATTGTTTTTCCCCTTACGTATTATTTTTTTCACTTTTTATGTGATTGCGTTTACCTGTATTTTCGTTAACTAATCGCCACACTTCTTTACTTTTGCATTTTGCTTTTTTTATTATATTTTTAGTGTGTAAATTTCGGGCTATATTAGGTGTTCGTTTAAACGTGTTTTTATACATTCTGTAATATGTCTTCAAATGTTTGTTAGTTATATTCTTACGCTGCTTAATCATGATTGATCGTTTAGTACGGCTAGATACTTATGTCTTTTGTCATCCAGCTCTTTTTGGATATGGTCTTAATTTTAATTTGTTTCTCCGGGAAATGTTTATCAACAAGAATAGTTAATATATCAACAAATGTATTCATTTTATCATCTACACTTTTATTTTCATGGAGAAAATCCCAGTTAATGGTTTTGAGCTCCTTCACAAACTCCAATGAAGCATTTTTGGTTATACGTCTAGTTGTGATCGTTTTTGCTAGTGTTTGAGATGATACAACATGAATGTCAAATAAAGCAACTTGTGCATCATGATCAGAAAAAGAACATGGTACGACGCATGCACTGATAAGTTCGTCAATATCAGTCATAATGTTGTCCAGTGTCGAAGATGTTGTGTCTGTTACACGAGTTAAATCAGAAATTGTTGGTCTCAAGTTATGCCCACGAAAAATTTGCAGGAACTTTTTGTGTTAATATCAGTAGATAATTGTAAATTTATATAAAAATCACCACTTAATATTATCTGATGGACTTTATTCTTTAATAAAAAGCGATCCAAATAAGTGGGAAAATCAGAAATTTTAAATCTTGAGTCGTTGCTTCTATAAACTACACTAATTAGATTTTTTTTCTTGGTAGGGAGAGGAAACGTTAAGCAGCAAGTCTCAAATGTGTCTTTTTTGCCTTAAAAATTCTGCATTTAGGTGCCAGATCTTCCCTGACAAATATGATGCTACCACCTTGACGTAGAGATCTTGAGTAGTGTGCACCTACAGTAAAACCAGGGAGATGAACTAATTTTTCCTGACCTGGATCAAGCCATGTCTCAGTAATGTAAATAAATGCTGGTTTTGTTTTAATTTGAGTTTCAAGGAATACTTCAAGTCTTAATAATTTATTGACTAGACGGTTACTATTTAAATGGAAAAATTGTTAATTTATCTTTTGTTTTACATGTTTATCCATCATAAAAAATCACGGCTATCATTTGATTGTTTATTTATGCTTTGTAGCGTATGATAAATGGAGCGACTTAACTTATATTTGCCACTACGACGGAGCTTCTAACCATCATAATGAAAGTCATAAATGTTTACTCGTAGATCATTGGACTGGACGTGTAAATAATCATATGATGAAAAATGATTTGATGTTGCGTTATTATAATTATCAACATATTTTTATACGCTTTAGAATTACAAGAGATGCTATATGGAATATTGAATAGAATTACATTTGTATGATTAAGTTTTTTAAGACATGTCTCTAAATTGTCCAATATTGATCGTATTGGAGTACCACCGCAGTCACTACTCCCGCACATAATGGCAACATAGTCCTTTTTGTTAAAGTCTTGGACTTTGTCTTCAATACCCCGCAGGATGCGTTCAGTGGTTCCCGTGAATACAATATCTGCAGTAAGGTTGTACGCTTTTCGTGTTAAGTAAGACAAGATTGATAATAGTTCTGTTCCATGAAAATCGGAGAGTAGTAGAAGTCTTGACCTTTCATCAGATTTTTTTGTATCGTTTTCAATAGAGTGATCTTCTTCATCCTCATTAGCTGTTGGCGACGTTTCGACGCTGCGAACTTTATTTTCACATGAAGTATGTTTACTTTTCAATTTCAGCAGTAGCTCATAAATAAGTTCAGAGCATTGATTAATGCGGTCCATTGTACTATGGTAGCTGTGTAGGGTATGTGCATGGGAGTTAAAGGAAACGTCCGACTTGAGTAAAGTGTTGTTTATTACTAATTTACCTATCCTAACACATTCATGATGCACGTAATGCATGAACCACTTACTACTACTCTACACCTCTCACCATAATGAGAAAAAAAAAATACGTATAAGTTATTTTTTTTAGTCTTGTAACGTTACAAAAATAAAATCTTTGCTGTTTCACAAAAACACAATAAACACAGTAATATTTTCTACGTTCTTACAAAATATATTTAGGTTTTATAAGGCTTGCACCTATTTTTATGAATTAAATCCACCTAAAGATCCTTATCAATAATATTATTTTTATCAATTTTATTATCATCATATTTCGCTACTTTAACGTTCGGTTCACAATCTTCAAGCACAATATATGGTGCATTATACAATGGTTGCATTTTGTTACCAGTTTCGTTCTTCACTAAAACTAAGTCACCTCTATTATAAGTAATTGTTCTCATTGTCTTATCGTATACTTATCTTATCTTTATAATGCTCAAGTGCGATCTTACATGGAGTACTGCTGTCACCTTTAGGATGGCTCGGCGAAATACCAACTTGCTGCACTGGATTCGGTGGAACGCAGAGCCAAGATATAGCGACCTCTGGTGGCTACAACACGAAGCACACTCAAGTGGTTCACATGACCCCTACAATGGACTTCGCAGCCTTCAACCACGCAGCAACCACTACAGCATGGAGCCAACTACTACGTCATCAGCAAAAACTACCACAGTCACAGCACAGGCGGCTTCACTGGTCTTCCTCATCATCCTGACTCACCGTGGACATTGGAACCAGGACCGGCAGCTTCATTGGTCTTCCATCCCATCCCGACTTGCCGTGGACATTTGGAACCTACACTGCCTCGCCAAGCCAGACTGCATCATCACGCTACAATGACGTCATCAGCCCCACTACGCTCGCTTACGGTATCGACCTCCGGTCTTGAGGGGGAGTACTCTAGCGACCTCTGGTGGCTACAACATGAAGCTCACTCAAGTGGTTCACATGCATACAAGACACAACAGGTGTTGTCAACATATCGGAGAGATGGCGCCACGTGACAGAACAATGGGCCTAAAACGCGGTATCGAAGTGTTCACCGCGCAGCGCATATATACATCTTCTAATCCAATCCAGGTGGACCCGTCGGTCCCTTGGCTACAACACCCGGCCAGGCTACCCTTTTCCCGACACCACCTGGATTCCTCCGGTCACCCGCCATAAAGAGATTAATAGGCGATAAAAAACTGGTGGCGACCAAGCTTCACAGCCTGGCTCACCGCCGTAAGGTTGCTTGCCTATCGGTCTTTTATAGATTGTACTTCGGAGAGTGTGCGCGTGAGCTGCATGAACTCATACCACCGTCTCCTTTCTTCCGTCGGACATCCAGACGCACGGCCGGCTACCATCCGTTCTTAGTTGAAATACCCACATTACGCACTAAGCGCTTCAAATCATCTTTCATTATGCGCACGGCTAAAGAATGCAATTCCCTGCCTGCGTCTGTATTTCCGAGTGCATATAACCTGAATCTCTTTAAGTCTAGAGTGAATAGGCATCTTCTGGGCAAACTCGCTCCACCGTAGATCCCATCTCTGCTCTTAGGTAAGATTGGGGTCAAGAGTAAGCCCATCATAGATAAAAAAAAATATACTAATATTCTTTTCTCTTTTGACCTAATTAAATTTTTACGAGCATCTCTATGAGCTAATTGTAGCCTACACTTTAGATCTAACGCATAGCTTCCTGAATTATATAGTGGGTCAAAGTCTGTTTTTAATGTACTAGGAATATTACATGGCTTTCCGAAAACAAGTTCATACGGGGAGTACTTTGTTTCGGTATGCTCGGTCGTGTTAAATGCAAAGCACCAGAAAGGCAACCAGTGGTTCCACGTGTACGCATGTTCATTGCACTGGATGCGGAGAAAACTTCGCAGATGTTTATGCGTGTTTTCGAGAGCGCCTATGCTCTGATGATGGTAAGCTGTTGAATGCATTTTATCAATTTCTAACAACTTACAAACTTCAACCATAGTCGCTGATATAAATTCAGATCCCCTGTCCGGTGCTATTACACTTGGTACTCCAAACCGTAATATAAAATTACTCACGAATGCTTTGGCGACAGTTACTGCGTCCTTCGTTGAAAGAGGGTATGCCTCTACATACTTGGTGAGCTCACACTGGATGGTAAGTATGTATTGGTTACCATCTTCATCTTTGTCGAGTGGACCTACCAGATCCAAAAACACTTTTTGGAAGGCTGAATCCGCAGTCGTCGTTATAACCATAGGCTCCTTGTAGCTCAAAGAGTGCTTCATAAATTGACAACTTTTACATTTACCTACGTAATTTCTGACATCAGCTTCTAAACTTGGCCAGTAGTACTTACTTTTAATGTTGTTCGCCATTCTCCTCACACCTGCATGCCCGCTAGATGGTAGAAGGTGAAAATCATTAAGTATAATTGTTTTCTCGTCTGTATCAGTAATTCTCTTTAAATTTCTTAATATATGTATTTGTGGACCGGTCCATTTCCTACAATTTATTTCGTTTCGTTACACAATTCTTTTATAAATGATTCATTCATATTATTTTTAAGTATGCATACTTCTTTTACTTTTATTTCTTTACAAAATTTACTCAACATATTCGCAAATACGTCTCGCGTGAAGTGCGCCATATAATTGAGATTTATGAATATTGTCAGCTGACTTTCTACATATGCTAAACATTTATTTTCTTTATTTAAATTTTTCCCTTCTATGAATTTCATTTCTACCGAATCACAAGCTTTCCTCAATATTTCCACAATCTTTGGTTGATCGGGCCTCAGATATTGGGTCATATTATGGTGAACAGATGATCCCGAAGAAATGCTTTTATCTAACTTCAATCTTTTAGCTTCATCGATCTTCTTTCTCTGTGCTCTTGTATTGACAAATATATTTTCACTAAGACTCTTTAATTCTTCTGATGTTATGGTTACTCTACATAACGAATCAGCTACAACATTTTCTTTTCCTTTGACATATACAATATCGTAATCGTACTCTTCCAATTTTAATCTAAATTTTAATAATCGACTTGACGCATCTTTAATGCTGAATAAATAGACTAAAGGTTTGTGATCTGTGACTATTGTGAACTTTCTACCAAAAAGATAGGGTGGGAAGTACTTTACGCTCCATACTATTGCAAGTAGTTCTTTCTGAGTAGTAGGATAATTTAATTCGGATTTATTAAGTGGATGACTTGCATAAGCTATTGGTTTCATATCTTTATTACATAAGATAGAACCAATTGCCATCTGAAAAGCATCAGTTTGAAGCACGAACTCGTTTTCTGCCGAAAAATCAGGGTATTGTAAGATTGGAGGGGTTATTAAAGCATTCTTTAATATTTGAAAAGCACGATCACAATCTTTGTTCCAAGTAAAATTTACATTTTTATTTAACAATTTATTCAAAGGAATAGAAATGGCCGCAAAGTATGGTATAAATTTTCGGTAATAATTGCACATAGCAACAAAACGACGAACTTCATTTACATGTTTTGGCACTGGGAAATTTTGAATAGCCTTTACCTTTTCATTATCTGAAAATACACCTTCAGCTGTGACGACATGTCCTAAATACAACAGTTCTCGTTTCAGAAATTCGCATTTCTGCGGATTTAGTTTAAGGTTGACTTTTCTCAATCTTTCGAAAACGCTTATTAAATTTTTATTATGTGATTCAAGGTTACGGCCAAAAACTATCGAATCATCTAAGTATACATTGCTCAAAATTCATACCAGACATTGCTACTGACATAACCCTAGAAAATGCGCTTGGGCTAATTTTTAGACCCATGGGAAGGCGTTTCATTTGGAATTGACCTCCGCCTGTGGTAAATGATGTTACGTTACGCTTGTTTGGTTCTAAATTCACTTGATAAAAACTTTGACTGAGATCTAAATTACTGAAATATAAACAACCTGATAATGAGTCTAATATTTCAGATTTATTTGGAAGCGGAAACTTGTCATCTTGTATAGCTTCATTTACTTTCCGATAATCAACTACTAATCTCCACTTTTTCTTCTGATTTGATGCTTATTTTGGTACTAAAAGTATTGGACTATTCCATTCGCTATTTGTAGGCTCAATAATATTGTCATCTAACATTTTACGCACTTACCTATCTACTTCACCTTCATTGCTTGTGGTAGTCTATAAGGTTTTACATACACTGAGCTAGTGTTAGGTTTGACGTTAATGGACTGACTCAATATACGTATATTAGTGGTGCCAAGTTTGTCACCATCTAGTAGGAACACATCTGAGTATTTAGCGCAAATCTGTTCAATAGTTTTTGGTTCCTCTCTACCCAAATAATCTTATTTGAGAGTTGATAAAGGTTTTTTGATTCTATCTACAGTTGTTAATGTATTTTCGTAACAACATACGTCATAATGATGTAAGGGTTCTAAATCCAGTTCAAATAATGGACAATCTATATCTTTATCGCTAGTATTCAAAATTTTAACGGGTATTTTACTCTTTTGTGGTTTAACTATAGTACCTGCCATGAAAATGTTACACGCCAATTGTTTTGGGTGAACTACAAATTCTCCTTCTAAATTGGAATCTACATGCAAAAAATGAATGGACTCGCTTTTTGATGGAATAAATAAACTTTTTTCTGTATCATTTCATAAGTTTTGTTACGTTATTTCTATTTTCTAAAGTCAATTCATCGTGTTTTACACGTATGTTTGCATCATATTTCTTAAGAAAATCCAAGCCAATAATGCCATCAGCACGGCACGGCATGTAATCTAATACGTAAAACTTTCCGTCAAACAAACAACCATCTTTTGTTTGCAATGCAACATTTGCTACCTGACGCGACCGTACTTTTCCACCTAACCCTTCAATTGCAATGTCGCAATTTTGTAACTGTATACTTCTGGAAATTTTGTTTTTACGAATAATGGATATTGACGCTCCTGAATCTAATAAAAATGTATATGAATTATTACCTACTAAAAATGATACTTTATAAAGAGCTTAAGACGTTAAAACTTTATAAACTGGTACGGAAGAATTGATGCTGTGAGGACTCACCGCTGTCATGACTTTCTTTCTGGCTTGCCATGTACACTTGGTGTTGGTGTCGGCCTCTGTTCCCTCGAAACCGCCTAGGGTTTGAAGAGAATCCACGCTGGGCTCGGCTTCGAAAGTTATGGTTGCCACGAAAATTATTTCCTCTGTTATTATTTTGGTAATAATTATTTGGGAATGTACCTCTCTGACCGTAGTTTCCGCGACCAGCTCGCTGCCACGGACGTTGGCCCCATGACCTTGGTTTACCTCTAATGCTCATCATTACAGGGTTCGGCGTCAAGGACGACTCCTCGTCCTCAGCCGCACGAATTGCGTCCTTCAGCTCGCTGTAGTTTCGAGCAGCGATGATGGTTCCCAGCCGGCGGTTGCGCAGCCCATCTGAAAATCGTTTTATTGCAAGGCTTTCATTAATCGGAATTAAACTTGCTGTGTCGTCAGAATTTGATTGAGATATCGTAAGATTTGCGAATAAGTCTTCCAATTTGTTACCATATTCTGAAATGGACATATCATTTTGGGTCAAATTATTCAATTGAATAAGCAGAGAATTTGCTGATTTTTTTGTCAGTAAATATTTTTTTATATCCTCAATCAAGAGAGCAACTGTGGCATAAGTAGATTTCAATTTAAGTTTTGCCACTTTTGTTAATCTTGTTTTTATGACAAAAGAAATCAACAACGACTTATCTACCGTTTCAGTCAAGCAAGTATCATACATTTCTATACCTTGTATTAGCTTCTCAGTTGTCTCCTCCGTCCCGTCCATAGCCGGAATCAAAGTACTCGCCGTTTTTAAGTCAAACTTAGCCATATTTTCTGTTTCCTGTATTTCAATCTCTAAGCTGTAACTTACAATTTTATTATAATGTACGTTAATTTCTTCATAAAGGTTTTTTAATATAAAACCCGTAAACTCTTCAGGTAATTTTTTAAACTCTAAATTACTGCTTACTTGTTTAAAATATTTATAAATTTGGAAAGCTTCCTTTATATTATCTGAACCTTTGCCCTGTCTTCTTTTACTTGGACCTAATCTTCTAAGAGATGCTCTTAATTCCTGAAGCTTTGAACAAATATTATTTAAAATACTAAAATCTTCCATTTACTCATGATAATTGATACGGAATACGTATATCCATAGAGATGGTCATAATAATATTACCCTCCTTAAAAATAAAAATAATCCTAATTCAGTTATTTAGCCATAAACTTTTGCGGTACGCCTAACACATTCGGAATACTTAACTATCCGAAGTTATAGGTAGGTTAGTACCTACTTATTTCTATTTTTAGCCCCGTCGACGGCTTATAGATGTTATATCTATTTCTTACTTACGTACTCAAATTAAAACTAACACTTCACTTCCTACACACTATTTTTACCGAATCACGCACGTTGAACTTCACAGAAAGAAACTGTTCAGTCACACCACCTCACCATCAGCTCCTGGGGTCGGTCCTGCATCGGCACTTTTGTTACGGAACGATAGACGCTGTTGTATGCGTTTAAACATGTCCGCCTGTATCTCTTTACGAATCCACTCTTGGTGAACCTTTCTATATCTTTTGCATCCTGCAAAAATAACGAAGGCCCCAACAATC
Source organism: Keiferia lycopersicella (assembly GCA_029255805.1). Taxonomy (NCBI): domain Eukaryota; kingdom Metazoa; phylum Arthropoda; class Insecta; order Lepidoptera; family Gelechiidae; genus Keiferia; species Keiferia lycopersicella. The sequence continues at coordinate 5,885,959 of JARACZ010000028.1, forward strand.
AAGAAGAGGCAAATCACTAGAATCTGGTTGGTGTTCTCGACGTCTCGTGATGACGCCGTCGCTGCTGCTGCATTGCCCGCACCGTTTTGGGCAATAATAATCTCCTTTTCTTCAACTTTTGATTGTTGTGTTCCCATTGTTGAAGTAGTTCAAACAATTTGCTTGCAGAACTTTGGCTTCCGCTAATGTGTCCAAACACGTGCAATTGCGTCGCGAAAGAAGACGAATGACGCCATGGTGCACATGCACATACCGTTTTTGCTGACCCGGCTTACCAAGAACTCCGCGCGCTCGGCCACTCGATAGCGCGCGGACCTGGCTTGGTCGCCATGTACTATGGTAGCTGTGTAGGGTATGTGTATGGGAGTTAAAGGAAACGTCCGACTTGAGTGTTGTTTATTACTAGTTTACCTATCCTAACACATTCATGATGCACGTAATGCATGAACCACTTACTACTACTCTACACCATCATGTAATCGGGATTGTTTAACTTATTCAGTTTTCTGCTAAGTACAACTCCCTTTCCTGTCTCCATTGTCAACTTATCCTGAATGTTTTTTAATTTTATGTTAAGTTTCTTAATTTGACGTTGCAAAGCCTTAATTTCTATATTTTTACACTGCACTTCTTTGTGTGGTGTAGGAAATACCAATTCAGGATGTTCCGACTTTAAAAGTTCGTACAGCTTCCTATTTTCATTCTCAAGCTCCGTGGTTCTGTTATGTAATTGAAAGTTTTGTTCGTCTTTCTTTCTAATACTTTGTTTTAACGGTGTTAGTATTTCCATAGTGTCTAAAATATTATTAGAGTCGTCAAAAGTTCTATTGATTTTCAAGTTCTTCAATTTTTGTATTTCGACTTCTAATAATGAAATTTTCTTCTGTTCATTCTTTAGCAAGATCTTAAGGCTAACATTTTCTTTCGACACCTGATTATCAGTTGTTATTTGTTCCTCCAAAGAACTGAAAGAAATTTCTACAGGGATGTTATATACAACTATTTCTTCTTGTGTTTGGGCACCTAGCGTAGGATAAGTAGTAAAGGCAGAAGGTGCCTCTAGTAGTGGTTCTTTCCTTTGTCTCCGGATTTTGACCATGGTGCAAAAAAAAAAAAAGAATATATATATATGATACTATGTTTCTGGGCGGGATCGAACTCATGCCCTTGTGCTTGTGAGGCAGCGGCTTGTCCACGACGATAAATGTAGCTTGAAAGTAAGCTGCAAATTTACGGACTCCTATCGTCTGTAGCTCTGACGTCCTAATGTGGGCTCAAGGTCGTCTTTGTTCTCGATCACTTTCACTTCTACAAACATGCGTATGCGTTTTAAGTAATTTTCGTTAAATTGAGTCACTTTTTGACACTGTTATCAAAAAATAATTGTAGTACTGTAAGGTTCATGATTAACTAAATACACTGATTCAAAATTTATACCGAATTAAGCACTTTGAACCGGCTATTAATTGCAGTCGGGGGATAGTTTGTCATCAATGAATAATTTTATAATCACGGAAACTATCCCCCGACTGCAATTAATAGCCTGACCACAAAAAAAAACAATAATATTGGACTTACATTTACGGTAAAGATAAGTATAAATTTATTAGAAAAAGTTTTTGATATAATTAAAAGTAACGTCTAATTCACACAAGACCGACAAATCCAGGTGTATTATTCCGGTTTATACTTTTCAGAGCACTTTTTACTACCAACGCAGGCGTGTTGTTTAATTTTTTAATTATTTATTTTATTCCTTTTTAACTATGTGTTTAAAATATAATATATATTTTGAATCTAGTAACAGATACTCACATTCACTAGTATTGCAGAGAAAAGTTTTCCTTCTCTGGTAAATTTGCGTTTAAAGCTACAAATATCTATGTTCCAAATTCAAATTCATAGATTTTCGTCTCTTGAGTAGATATGGCTTATTTTATTGTATTGGCCTTCCTTTTTTTTTCGTGTGGGACACCAAGTCGTGCAACGACCAGATGAACTATGGCCTAAAAATGGCCCAATTAATTAATAAATGTTAAATACTCCTTTTCCGCGAATAGATATTAAATTAGATTAGATTTACTAAACGGGAATAAATAACTATCCTTGACCTCATTAGTGGTTTTGATCAAATTCCAATCAGGAGAGACTAGATATCTCGCAGCCTTTATTACCAGTTATCAGCTCTAGAAGATGCCTTTTGTTTTTTTTTTTATTTAATGCAGTCCAATTTCAATGGTGTGTTTCAAAGGGTAAGGTTGAAAAAAGTGCTTAGCATATTTTAAAAAAAGCAGTGGCTGGTGTCAGTAATGTTGGTAAAAGCAAAAAGTTACTTCCTAAATTTAATAGATCGTGTAAAGTAATTATATCCTCATAAATGTATAAGTAGGTATAAAGTGACCGGGCACTAACATGGTGAAAAAATATTACTGTAAGTTATAGGCGGAAGATTGCAGACGTGGATAAATACTAAATAATGATAATTAAGAATATTAAAAGTGAAAGTGATAAATCTAGCGACCCAGAATATATACATAAATATGATTAGGTCTCATTTTAAAGATATAAATTATAAAATCACTAATATTGATAGTGTTAGTACCAAATTTAAACACTTGTGTATGAGAGTGAAGTTAGGTTTGGCAGAAAAATAATAAATCCGTTAGAAATGAGAGTGTTAAGGACTATATATTTTACTCCATTTTTTTTGCAGCTGTCACTTTTTAGACATTTAGCAACTTTTGAGTAGGTAGTCGGATTGTATCTTGCAAAATTCCAGTAATGTTCACATGTTAGAGATCACAGGGCCTGTTATGCTTTAGTCTGCGTGTGCTCGACGTTGGGATCATCAGATTTGTTACCAGTTGATTTGGATGGTGACTGAGTTTTGTTCTGTATTTCTTCCTTTACGGTTATCATGTTTAGGTCGTTATGTTATTGGTCACAAACCATTTTTCCATATTTAGATGCCGTAAGTCTAATTTGAGGATACATTTGTACAGTTTAAATTTGTTGTTTAAAATCTTGTAAGAAGTATGATTTGAGAAAGTTGAGTGACAGGATAGGGAATAGCGTGATAAGGGATCATGGTTGTAATAAAAATAAAAAGACGCAGTAACTAGTATAGAAAAGGAACTCATAGGTGATTAGGTTGTGTTGAGAGGATGAATGAAAGAAGATTAACAATGAGATGAAAGAATGTACGAAGAGCGGGCAGGGAACGCTGGAAGAGGAAGACTTGGACGAACGTACTTAAATCAAATCGGGGACGTTCTAAAGAAAGGTAAGGTCACAAGAACCTTAAACCGGCGAGCGTGCGTGAAAGGGTTGATTAATGTAGCAGAAGAAGTTAGAATGGCGAAAAGGTGTGTCGTGTCGGTATCGTAGCAAATGGAAGGATGGAGAGGCGTTATTTTGTATGCTGGAGTTGAGAGAGTCAATGATTAGTTTGAGTTTGTATTTTAAAGTAGAACAGTGTTGATAGAGCCACTGGCTACTTTATAATGAATTGATGTTTATAAACTAGAGCAGTGTTGAGAGAGCCACTGGCTACTTTATAATGAATTGGTGTTTATAAACTAGAGCAGTATTGAAAGAGCCACTGGCTAGTTTGAGTTTATACTATAAAGTAGAGCAGTGCCGATAGAGCCACTGGCTACTTTATAATGAATTGGTGCTTACAAACTAGAGCAGTGTTGAGAGAGCTGTGGGGATGGGTGTGCCTCTACTCTACGGTAGGGGTGTGTAAGGTACTCAGAAGCAGTAATGAAAATCGATGTTACGTTTCGATAATTATTTGTATTCATTTCATTACACGGGCACACCGAATGGGGTCTAAGGGCAACTGGCTATGCGGCGTGTCGCAATCCCGGCCGCACATTGCGGGACGCGCACACGCAGCATATCCGGTTACCGCTACACTATTCTGAAAAAAAGAAACAAGAATCATTTTACGTGATACAAAGAAAAAACATAACTTTCATATTTTCGACAGTCGGTTAACAAAAACAACTCCATACATTAAAACATTATAAGCAGTTTGTCTGCACTACCTACTTCATACAGTTCCAGTGAGCACGCAATATGACACCCTGCCTTGATAACACTACATTCATAACACGAGTATGTACATTCGACAACAGTTCGACTATGACTACAAAATAATAACTTGTACTAAAATAACTTGTAATCTGAAGTGGGTTGCTCTTATCATCACGTACATGGCAAGCGGGTTTCGCACTATATTGCGTAACCCGCTGTCGCTGGCTGCTGCGGCTGTGGCGTCGCATGAATCTTAATCACTGGTGCTGTGGTAGTGACAGCCGCTATCTCTTTCCGCATCCAGCTTCTGACGCGGTTGCGCCCAAACCTCAATCCCGCGTACGCGATGATGGTTGCGAACATGGCGACCATGGCGATCATAATCCAGCCAAAGTTCGCCATCTTCTCTTCCCACTGCTGCTGATGATTTTCGCTAATTATCGCCGTTTGTGCCTGGGCGACTACTTTGTTGGCTTGATAATTGCCCATCTCGAAAGAAACTGGTTCTTGAGGAAACTTGCGCTTGAGGAAGAATGTTCTGAATGATGCATTAACCAAAATCATCAGCTATTTATACTAATTTAAAATGTTCTAGAATTCACATGTATCTTAGGTAAACAAAATTAGCTATTTACTTAATTAACAAATATTTTTAGGTTAATTTTTTGCAAATTTACATCCTCAATAAGTGTTCACTATAGGTATCTGACTCTAATTCTACCCGTCAGCAAAAAATATATTATTACTGCAACAAACAAGACAAGTAGGTCTGCTGTAAGAAATTTCTTTTTTAGAGATAAGCAGTGCCTGTTGTGTCCATTTTATTTATGTTTTGTCCTGTAAAATTTCTTGTGTACAATAAATGGTAAATAAATAAATAAATAAACAACTTATACCTACTCATGCCTCGTTGCTTAGCAATCGCAAACTAAAGCTGCGTATTCACGCAATCTACATTAGATACATTACATACAATCATTAGCTGCTCGCATGTAAAATGAAAAGTACAAAACTGCTTATCGCAAAATATCATTAGCCCTACGACTTAAGGTCTTGGGATCGAAACTACCATGCTAGTGGTAATACATACCTACATAGCATGCCAGTTTCCTCTAACAACAATTACTAACTTATACTTAGATCCGTATAGCCTACTCTATACTTGTCACCAAAACCGCACTGGTGCTTTAACTACTCTACCACTTCGCGTTCAAATTCAAATTTTCAAATTCAAATTTCAATCGTTTATTTCCAAGTAGATTCACAACGAATTCTTTCAGAAAGTCAAAAATTTACAATACAATACTGTCGCTAAAAATAAATTAGTCATTGTAAAAAAGAGAAAATTGTCAGATACAATTTTCTCTTTTTTATAACAATTTTATGTTCCTAGTAGAAACGCGGCACGAGTGGGATAAAAAAGGCACTGCCTCGGGGCCGGCCAGGCTGACCACACAGCATGTAACTTACTAGCATGTAGCTATTAAAGTAAATATTTCAAAAAATATATTTACATGTGTCATGTAAATCAGCCGGACCCCCTGAACAGGAAAACCACCCAAAAACCTGCTCAAAAGTGCTCCTATTCTCAATTAACAATTTGTACCAGAGGACCTAAGCTACCCTAGCTAAGATTTAAAATATATTAATAGCCCAAAAGACGGCTACGCTAAAATAAAATAAAAGTACTACAGTAGATAATTCTATCTGTTTCGTCTTAATTAAGTCTTCCTTTCTATTTATGTCAATTTTAAGTTCCATGCACGTCCCGATTTGGTATTAAAAATGACTGCATGTTTCTTGTGCTGCGCTGGAAAATCAGAGGACCATGCCTCTTTGTCATTAACGTAATCATCTAACTTATAATAGGCTTTATAACATAATGTTTTCTTAATAATAGATTTAAATTTACTCTCAGACAAACTTAATATATCTTCCGGTATTTTGTTATAGTATCGTATACTTAAACCTTCAAATGAAGTCCTAACTTTAGCTAGTCTATGCTTAGGTTGATCTAATTTATTTTTACTCCTTATATTACGATTATGTCTTTCATGATTTCTTGTGAAAGTATGAATATTCTTTCTTACATACATGATATTTTCATAAATATATTGACATGGCACAGTCATAATATTAATTTCCTTAAACAGTTCTTTTAGAGAATCACGACTGCCAAGTTTATAAATAGCTCTAATGGCCCTTTTCTGAAGAATAAATATTGTTTCAATATCAGCTGCGCGACCCCACAGCAAAATTCCATAGGACATAATGCTGTGAAAATAACTGAAGTAAACAAGTCGTGCAGTTGCAATATCTGTAATTTCTCTAATTTTACGTACTGCATAGGCAGCTGAGCTTAATCTTCCCGACAAAGATGTAATATGAGGGCCCCATTGAAGCTTTGAATCAAGCGTAATCCCTAAGAAAACTGTGCTGGCAGTAAATTCTAATTTTTCATTACTAAGCGTGACATAATTATTCAAAGAATGTACTACATTTGGCAAAGTGAATAATACACATTTAGTTTTTTTCGCATTTAGAACTAAGTTATTTGCAGTAAACCAACTATGAATTTGTCCAAGAGTGTGATTTACTTCGTCATAATTATGCGCTCGTCTATCAACCTTAAATATAAGGGATGTATCATCAGATTGCGTGATAATCGGATTTTTTTTCGCACTATCGTCTTTTGTGTTTTGATCACTTTTCACTGCACTAGTGCTTTCGCACTTACTCGCACAACTATTTTCTTTATCTTCTTCTGACAAGATATACGCTGGTTTCAGACGATCGATGGAGACATTTAATTCTCGACCTTCTAGCTGTATTCGAAAAACCTTATTCATGACCTCTTTTTAAGACCTCGTATGGGCCGCTGTAAGGTGGTTGTAAAGGCTTCCGTACTGCATCTACTCTCAGAAAAACATGCGTGCAAGTCTCTAAATCTTTGTGCACAAATATTGTTCGTGAATGGGGACCCTTATTCGCTGGTTTGTACGCTTCAATAAGGTGTCTCAACTTGTTTACATAGCTTGCTGCGTCATTATCAACAATTTTTGGGTCGCTGTAAAAATCGCCTGGTAGCCGTAGTGTAATGTCCGTACGTCAATTCTGCTGCACTTACACCCTTATCGCTACGTAATGCTGCCCTCAGGCCTAGCATAGCCGTAGGTAATTCGTCTATCCACGATGACGATTCGCTTAGTCGTGCCGTTATTGCAACTTTCATGGATCTGTGCCATCTATCTATTGCCCCGTTGCTCTGCGGGTGGTAGGGTGGTAGGGAGTGGTTCTCAACTTTTTGATACCCATGACTCTCATTAGCTCTCGGAATAAACGGCTTTTAAACTGGGCACCTTGATCGCTCGTAAGACGTACTGGGCAACCGAAACGCACGACCCACCCTTCATAAACTATCTTCGCGATGGTTTCTGCTGTTATGTCTTTAGTTGGAAATGCCTCGGGCCAGTGTGTCACACGATCGATTAATGTTACGCAATATCCATATCCATCGGATGTTGTCGTCATCGGGCCAACTATATCCACGTGACAATGTTCAAATCTGCCGCATTCCGCGAATTCCTGGAGACCTGACACTGTATGCCTTTGAACTTTTGATTTTTGACAGCTTGTACATGTTTTCGCCCAAAACCCAACTTCTCTATTCATATTTGGCCAAAAAAACTTTGTCTTCATCAATTTTCGACTACTACGAACGCTAGGATGGCTCAAATTATGCACACTCTCAAAAGCTTGCCGGCAAAAATCAACGGGCATATAAGTCTACAAAAGTCTAGAATAGATTTGAAATGTGAAAACTATTTCATATCGGCTGTCATCAAGCCAAATGCTGTCTCGGCAGAACTAATTAAAACTTGTCTAAAAAGTAAGCAACAAGAAATCTGAAATAATAACTACTCACGATTGAATGTGTTTTTCGTATCCAAAATTCATACAAAGTTAACAGCTATTATTGTTTTCATGGCAGTTTAGTATAAAGTTCATAGTGGTTTTCAGGTGATAGCTGAGGTTCATTTTTGCGAAAAGGGGGTCAAAACCAGTGCAAAAGTGTACCAAGAGACGGTTTTGGATCGGTACGTCAAAGACCTGCCCAACACACTATTTTCAGGACATCACTTTGTGTTCCAGCAGGATTCTGCGCCCGCTCACAAAGCCAAGACCACTCAAGCCTGGTTCGAACGTCAAAACATTGACTTTATAAGACACGAAGATTGGCCTTCATCCAGTCCGGACCTTAGTCCTCTGGACTATAAAATTTGGCAGGTCTTAGAGAGCAAGGTCTGTGCTAAGCCCCATAAAAATTTGGAGAGCCTGAAGTCAGCCATAGTTAAAGCAGTCGCTGAAATCGACATGGATATGGTGCGTGCTGCGATAGACGACTGGCCGCCGCGGTTGATGGCCGTTATTAAAAGCAAGGGAGGTCATTTTGAATAGTTTTATGTTATTTTGATTCTTCGATAATTGTATTTTTAATTGATATATAAATTTTTAAAAACGGATTGGTACTTTTTATTTTATCAGTATTTTCATATATGACAGAACTTTGGGACCGACTACGTACATACCAAGTTTGGGTATTTTGTGTTATGATCTTTAAGATTTTGTTAGTAGGTTTTAAAAAAAATCGAAATAACAGTTTTCAGTCTGTTATTTTATTAAGTAGTATTAAGTTTAGTTTATTTTGTATGGTAGTACGTAATATCATCTATCAAAATTTAATAGATGGCATCGCTCAGAGGTCCACTTTATTTTTTTGCGTCCCGGAGCTGCTTCAGCTACTGTGATTATTTAGTACTATTTGTTTCTTAACAAAAAAAATGCAGTATCCTAGATCCTAGTGCGTAGATCTGGCTAGTGCACTACAAAAGTCTAGAATAGATTTGAAATGTGAAAACTATTTCATATCGGCTGTCATCAAGCCAAATGCTGTCTCGGCAGAACTAATAAAAACTTGTCTAGAAAGTTCAGTTGACGAAAATGACAAGCTTATTATTTGCCTAGGTAAAAATGACAGAAATCCAGGTAGAATCATAGAACACTTTAAATCAATACTGGAATATTATAAAAACAATACAGTGTTGATCTTAGGAGTAGAAAATAACATTTACCTAAACACCTACAAGCTAAATCAGGAATTAAGAAATATATGTGATTTGAATAAGAATCATAATTTTGTTAATTATGAAAATGACATTTGTAAACGAATAAATTTTACTATTGACTGTGTAGATTATGATAAGAAGTACCTAGATGCTAAAGCATTTAAAAACTTGATAGTGCGTAAGAAACCAAGTATAATTAACAATAAAACTACTAAATAGTATCCCAACAATACCCTATTACTTTGCTCTAAATAAGATACTGACTGAACTAAAAATGAATGTACCCAAAGGAACGATACCTTATTATTTTCCACCCGCGAATAAGACCTCGTTTTTTCGCGCCTGAATCTGACTCGAGCCCAAATACCTTCAAAATATTTCAACAGAGCATCTCCAGTGTTTTAGCTAAGCAAGATATTTTTGAAACAACGTTACAAGACTGTATAAACAAAATTTTAAACCGAATATTATATGATTGACTGAAGCATTTTTGAAGAATGGTGAAGAACATTACCTTAACTTACATAACTGGGTCATTCTACGATACAATGAAATTTGTGTTCGCGTCTTGTAAATTGATATGTTTCACTTGTACGGGATTTCTGTTTTGGTTATATTTTAAATTGCTGCTTATACTACGCAGCAGTTGACAATACAGATCAATAATGTTATAATTTGGCCGATTTTTTTTGGCAACAAGACGCGACTCGTCACCTTCTGTCGACAGTTCGCGTGGGCTCGACTAAGGTTTAGCAGAAATTATAAAATCAACAAATATAATTATGACACCACAGTTCCTCGATAATAAACGAGCATATCCTTTACTTATTATCTCTAAAATAACAAAAAATTATGTCAAAAGCAAAAGAATTTACAAGTAATTCTACAAGCGTTATAAAAATCTTGTCACATCTGTCGACAATTGAAAATTAGACTACCAAATTAAGAATTTTGATTCTCCCGCTCATTTATTAGGATTAAAATGGCAACTATTTGGCCACTTTTTATGTCGAACGCAAAAAAACATTATTATATTCATGCGTGAACGCATGCTCAAAAATTATTTGTAAATTGGTTTTACAGCCATGTTAAAGTTAACAGGTCACTTCTGAATTTATTATACTAAACGCAAACAACGATTTAAAAATAATGTGATAGCTGGGCCTAGTTTGAAACGTAGATATTTATTCTAAAACTGATTTAATCTAACATAACATCAATATTTCATTGCTTTTTTGTCAGTATTGTAAAATTTCTCACATCTGTCGACGTCATCTGTGATTTTTGTCAACAGAAGTACCATTTTTGGTTAGTGCATGGTAAAATATGATTAAACTTGTGGAGAAATACTAATCCAGATATGACACACACACACAAATTGAATCGTGGGATATGCTTACTTTGTTAAATCTGCCCGCATAACATAGTAGGACCAATAATTTTAACCACAGGAGAAGACTTGTGGAAATGACAATCTAGATCTAGATGAAGACTGCTTTTCAAACCAAAAATCTCCATCTCACTGCGACTATCACATCAGGTTTCTTTAGAGCGTATTTTAGACGTAAAATATTTTCCAAAAAACTCGTCATCAGTCCACCACACTATTTACAAGACGAACACTAGTTTCCAAGAAACACACCAGATTCAGTTAAAAGTTTCTCACCACATTATTTACAAGAATTACCAGGTACTACAAAATATGCTATGGTAGCGACAATAATGATAGTGAGGCACCAGGACAAGATATAACAGACTGTACAAAAATATGAAACCTACCCCCAAATATGAAGAATAAAAATGAACATATTTTTAGTGAAGATTCTCCCATTAGTAAAAGTTTTGATATCGCTTCATCAATTAAGCCCAAAACCTATCGTAAACTGAAAAAGCTACCGTCATAAACTGAACAAGTTTTGTTTTTTATTTTTGTCCACAAATGTCGACAGGACTGACATAGTCCTGTCGACATTATTTGATTTTTTTTTTTACTAAAATTTTAAAGTCTGACACAGACTGATTTGAGGAAGTGAAGAGGCTGAAGTGCTTTAATAAGTTTTAAGAAGAACTTTTTGTTTATGTTCTAATTATATTTATGTTCAATTCTGTGATATTCATCACTTCTGTCGAAACTTGCGTCACGTCTGTCGACGTGCAAAAAGCGAAAATTGAATTTTTTAACGTTAATTTTAAATATTGATCTCTAATAGTATTTTTTTTTACTTACTGTAACGCCAAAGTATAATTTAAGAAAATAAAAGTTCACAAAAGATGATTTTGTAATCTATTTATTTTTATTTGCCCCTCCGTAGAACCACCCAACTACTCTATGGCATCAAGTTACTGTAGAAATGTGGGCAGGGGTGGCTCTGCTATTCTAAAGCAAAAAAATATTTTATATAAAGAACTCCAATTTTTGAAACCACATGCGGCCCCTAATGTATTTAAATGTTGTGGCATTTAAATTATTCCAAAAAATATTTTCGTTGTATGCATTTATAGGACGCCGAACCCTAAAATTTTCCTGGATAAGCTTGATTTGTTATATATGACATATTTAAATATATTTATATAAAAATAAAGTCAAATTTGTCATAACACATGATATTATTATAAACACATTAAAATCAAACAACATAACCACTTATCTTCAGGAATTATCGAAAAATCATGGCTTTGAAATTCATATTAACACTCCAACCAGACAAAACTCGTGTATTGATCACATTTTAAGCAACATAAAAAACGCTTTAGCGTCCGTGTTACCACTTCACCGCTCAGATCATGACACTGCAAAAATTTTAAGCTTGCCATAAAGTAACATTAAATTTAAACCAATTTCGTACTTCATATATAAAAGAGATCTATGCTCAGACAATATAAGAAAATTCCGTGAGTGTTTGACTAATTTGACATGGACGGATGTTTATGAAGAGACTGTTCACGCCTTTCTTTAATTTACTTGTTTGTAACTTACCGCGCGCATCTATTTAGAGTCGTAGGGTTACCTTTCCATTCATAATTTATATTTTTTCGCGTACGATTCAGTCTGCTACTGCCTTTTCCCTTTCCTTTCCCACTCACATACTGGAAATGAAGAGAAGAAAGAGATAAAAACATCAGCGAATCGTACTTCAAGTTGGCAAACCTGTGAAGACAAATTTAAATAATAGCAACACCGTGCTGTTGGCAACAATGAAGAAACCTTGCTTCCTCTCTCGCTATTCAAAAGCCTGCAGCGGCGGCGTGTCGAAAAATAAATAAATAATATAATATAATTATAACTTGTGTAGCTACACCAAATCAAATAAATAATTTACAAATCCGCTTAATTAACAAATAGAAAGCATATTCGTGCTAAAAACCAGTGTTCCAGTGAAAGGATTGCAGTGGTAAGAAAGGATCGCAAACAAAAGGGATTCAAACAAGGTTCAGGCACTGAACCTCCATTTACAAGAAACGATCGCTCCATATCTTCAGGTGAGTTCCATTCCTTTTGTCTTGCATATTTTTCACATCTTATTTCTTTAGCAAGACCAAATCCTACCCACTAGCAGACTGAATTTTCTTTCGTTATTTTACCGCGATACAGTCCACAATACATTTTCATGATTTTTCTATATCCGCATGATTCATTATTTTTGGTCACTTCGGTCAACAGTCAACCGCGTTCTTTACATTGCATTGTATTTGTTTGTGCACTGCATTTTTTCTCAAGTAACGCTAACGTAACCGCCATTTTGTTTGTTCTTGTTCGGAGCGTCGCTCGCGCGTCGCTTACACTACCGCATACCGCTAGGTTAAATATCGAATGTTATCTAAGAAAACATTACCGCTTTATTTTTTGATAGGTATAAAACTCAAGGTACGTTTTATCACCTCATCAACCCGCTTTGTTTCTCATTTACGTCGCGCTGTTACTGACTCCCGCGTTGCATTTAAGGTATACATGCTATTCTAACTGTACGGGTTAGTACAGTCTTTAAATGATAGTTCTGATATTCTGATGATTTATAAGTTTTATTGAAAATAATTAATTATGATTAAATGATAATGAGTGAGCGCGGTGGCTGATGTATGAGTACTGACGTGCGTTGACCTGAATTCGGCCAACTAACGTAAAATGCTGATGATGAAAAATGTACGATATTATGGATCGTACATGTTCCAGGAGGGGAGAAGGATGTGAGTAGGGATCTGATAAGATAATGAATGATTTACATGATAATGATAATGGGATGAAGATTAGCAAAGTATGATGATTTCTTAAATACATTAAATTTCAACTTAAATATTTGATTTACTTAAACACTAAAATGATTTTTGTAGACAGGAGAGGTTGATTTATCCACTAAACTCGCTCGGCGCTAGTCAACGATGTCTTTATCGGCTAAATTCACGCGTGAAGCTGAATAAGCGCGTTCAAAGGCTTGGTGCCGAGAGCTCATTGCGTGCGGCAAAGGGAGTTCTGTTACGGGCTTTTGTGCGCGAGCGGGCTTCACCGGCGGGCGGAGGCGAGGAGCAGTGGAACATGAACTCGGCTCGCTGATGTTGCTAGATGCTCTCATCTGTCGTCTCCTTAGCCATGTCCAGATGAGAGCCACACAAATTGTTATTATAGCAATTGTGCTTATCAAGCTGTATTGAGTGACGTCATGAGTGGAGAGTCTGTCACTTCGTGCATATTCATTTTCGCTGTGTTTCATCTGTTCTATTTCAGTTCTGATATCTTTTATACGCTGCTGATAGTATGTATGATTTTCTGATTGCATTTGCTCGGTAAAGCTGGTTTCGTTGCTGATAGGTATAGGTAAGTCGATGATGTGATTTATAGGTGGTATGTTAATTTGTAAAACATCTGCTTTGATATTCATTGCGTTGCTCTGTTGTATGTGCGAGTATATCGTAAAGTCTGATCCTTTAATAACGCAATCTCCACTTAAAGTAATAATTCCATTACTAGTCAGCTGTTCGGACGTAACTTGATTTCCACATATGATCCGAGTGTTGCATTGTCCACAACATGAAAATAAATGCGTGTTTATTGAATATAGTTCTGACCACGTCGTCTGACAAGGTTGAGTTCTGATTGCACATTGTTTTGTTACGTCATTCATGATGCATAAACCTCTGTCTGATGTCATATGATATACTGGTCTTTGTAGTGGGCACAAATAGGTGACGTCGTCGTATCGGTTGCATCGTAGTAGATCAGGTTGCGTCATAGGAAAGTAGGAATCCTTTTGTATATTCATCGCTATATATTCTGATATAGGTATAATATTAATCATACTGTTGTTCACCTTATGATAAGTAGGTATCAAGTGGTATATCTCATAGTAATCTCTCGCCACCAAAGGAATCTTAATTTCAAAAATGAAGTATTTATTGGTCATTTTTGCCTTGATTTTCAACATATGATAAAGCTTCGGTAAATCAGTGACAATGTCTGTAATCGGAAGGGAAAGATCTTTTGTCAACTGACCAGATATAATGTTCAACTCATCTCGAAACTGTTTTGGACTGATTAGATGAATATTAAATGTTCCGTAATGTAGATCTGTTATGGTATCGAGAAGGTAGTCTTGGATGTTTCGGAGATTTTGCAGAATAGTGTTCGCTATAATTGCTGATAATGCGAAGTTGTTATTGTTGAGGTTGTTTTAAATGTTTTCTTTTGCGGTATTAGCCATTTGATCTAATTTGTTGAGATGTTTGTTGATATATTTGTGTTGCTGATCCATGGTATCTTCAACTCTCTGTAATAAATTATGCTGAGCTTCTACAATTGAAGTTTGGTTTCGCCATAATAATCCAATGTGCTTCTGATTCATGCGAAGTTATCCGATATCTTTCTGATATTGATCTGCAAATTGATCATCTAGTACACCAAATAATGATCGTGCAATGTTTCCGATGCCATTGATAAGTCCCCGGCGAGTCCGTATTTGCGCGCCGTGAAACTGCTGATTGAGTAACATATGATTGTAAATGTCGAATTCTTTGCAGCCGTGACGTAGTTGTAACATGATGACTTCGCATAAGTGTTGTTTTTCTGATTTTCACACAAGTTGTTTAGACTGTTGAGACATTTTGCTAATATTTCAGTACCTTCCTAGTAGGGTTGCATATTATAATAAACAACTAGTTTCCATTCGTCTCGGTTAAGGTGCATGTCCGAAATCTTGTCGAAATAGATGCTCTGCTTACTGCTCAGCTGGGCGATATTGTGAGTGCATTGTGCCGGTAATACGAGAAACATTGTAAGTAACGTGACCATCATAGTTTTGAGGCTCGAACTGATATTTTTCTTTTTTGCTGATCGTTTCTGTATATGGCTGTCGACTTCTTGTGTTTCTGATGTTGGATCTTCATTTATTTGCAGAGGTGATAATTTTACGATTGGTCTTTTAATGATGCCATTTTTCGTTTTGACGCTCACGACTCGCACCTGGCCATCTTTCCCAGGGTGAAGATCGATAACTCTTCCGAGCGCCCACCTTCCTGCTGGAACATTTGCATCATGTATCAATACAATGTCTCTAATCTTCTGATTCTGCTTCGGTTGTTGCCATTTACTTCTTGCTGATAATGTTGATAGATATTCTTGTTGCCATCTTTTCCAGATGTCTCCAAATATTTTTTGAATAAAATGCCATCGTGTTCTTGCATCTCTCTTGGTTTGAAGGATGGTAAGTATTGGTCCGCTGGTCAAAAAGTGTGACGGGGTTAGGAAGTCAATGTCATCTGGATCTTCTGATATTGCACAGAGTGGACGGGAGTTCAAGCAGGCTTCTAACTGTGTGAGGATAGTATAGAATTCCTCGAAGGTCAGTTTTTGTTCTCCGACGACTCTGCGCAGGTGATGTTTTAAGCTCTTCACAGCTGCTTCCCAAAGTCCACCGGCGCTTGGCCACGATGGTGCGTTGAAGTGGAATTCAATGGCCATTTCTGATGCGTAAGCATAACACTCTTCGTCCAGCGTTTGTTGGAGATTTATTACTTCCTCATTCAGCATGCGATTGGCACCGACGAAATTAGTGCCGTTGTCGCAATATATGTGGCCTGGTGCCCCTCGTCGAGAGACCATCCGTTGTAATGCTGCTAGGAACGCTGATGATGATAAATCGGAGACTAGCTCTAGGTGGACAGCTTTCGTTGCCATGCATACGAATACGACAACGTATGCTTTGGTGGTCCTTATTGTTCGGCCTTTGTTAGCTTTTACGTCATAGAATCCAGTCAGATCTACGCCGGTTCTGAAAAATGGTTTTGTTGGATTACACCGAGCTACTGGTAAGTCACCCATAATTTGTGTTTGAATTACAGGAGAATGTCGTTTGCATATGACGCACTGACGCAGTCGTTTCTTTATGGCTCTGTTGCCGCCTATTACCCAATATTGCTGACGTAAGCGAGCCAGGGTTAGGCGTGCTCCACCATGAAAAGTGTCCTTATGGGCTTGATCGATGAGCAAGTTTGTTAGGTGACCATCATGGGGTATTATGAATGGATGTTTCATGTTTTCGCTGATGAGTGCATTCTTTATACGTCCCTTGACTCTAAGTAACCCTGTCTGATCTATATACGGTGTTAAGTTGATTAATCTGCTCTTTTTGTCAATTGGTTCTTGATTTTTAAGGTTGCTGATTTCTGATGCGAATTCAATTTGCTGATAGTGACGTATAATCATTTGTTTTGCCTCTAATAATTCTTGACATGATAAGAATGATTGCAAAACTTGTCCACGAGACAATGCTCGACGTACCCAGGCTAGGACTCGGGTTGCACGCGTAAAACTGCTGTGTCTGTTTACAATGTCTCTGATGACGTCATCCCTACTTGTAGTAGTTACATTTGTCTGTATGCATTTCCTTATTTCATGATCGGTAGTATATACAGGTTGATGTTTTTTATATTCTGGTTTGTATGTAAGTAACCAGGTAGGTCCATTCCACCAAAGTGGATGCTGTATAAGCTGATTCACAGTGATGCCTCTGCTGGCACAGTCAGCGGGATTTTCTCCTGATTTCACGTAGCGCCAGCAGTCTGATGGTATTATAGCTTTGATTTTTTCTGCTCTGTTGGCTACGAATGGTTTCCATCTTTCAGAGTCCCCTTGGAGCCAGCCCAATGCTGCGGTAGAGTCGGTCCAGCCAAAGATTTTGATCTTGTATGAGGGTAAGCTTCTGATAACTTTCTCCATGAGGTTAGATAAAAGAAGACAGGCCATCAGCTCTAGTCTGGGTAAGCTGACGTTTTTGTTCAGTGACACTAGCCTGGTCTTCGCTGCTTCAATAACTACTGATGATTTTTGAGTACCATCAGAGTTTGGTTCGCAGATACGGCAATAGATGACGCAGGCATAGTGAGGTGTACGTAGAAATATTACCTTAGTTACTATACAAAAGGCAATGTAATTAGATATAAGTTGGCATTAATACATAATCATCGCTGGAGTATACACGTCTTTTTACTGTCTCTCCCCCCGTCTCCCCGCGCCGCACCATATGGCGACCCTGCACACGCAGAGCCGTCTATGAGTTGCGATAAGTTGCTGAGCGGACAATTTTCCAAGTGTAATCGGACTATTGGACATTATTTCACAATGATATCTCTACACCGTAGTGAATTACACGTGTTCGAGTGATTTGTGAATATATTATCTTCTTTGTGTTATCAACATGGGAAAGCAACAATCTAAGGAAGAGAAGAAGGAGGTGATAATAGCGCAGAACGGTGCAGGGAATGCGGCCTCAACAGCAACCGACTACAGTTCATACACCGACCACGTGAACCATGTGCTCTTGATAACGCTGTTCTTGCTGATTGGAGTGGCGATTCTGATCATCGCTTTCAGGTACTACAAGAAGTCCCATAATAAGTGGATGGATAAGAAGATTGAGGAACGCTACTTGCAGCGTTTACGTACGCGTTTGTCCAAGCGTTTTTGGAAGAAGGAAAACGAAGAAAACGAAGATGTTTAAAAAGGAAAAACGTGAAGAAAGAAGAGACCTTGAGGTACATGTAAACTAAACAGCGATGATTACTTTCTTTTATTTTTAGCTTATATTTTATTTTCGTTAAAGTGAACTTGACTCTTTAATTTTTCTTTTATTATTTTAAATTAATGGAAAAGGAATTAATTGATATACATGAAAAATTAAGTGAAATCAGGGTAACTCTGAGAAAATTAGGCAAAAAGAGAGAACAAAGAAAAATTTATGTAGAAGAAAATTTTGACCAAGCAAAACTTCTTTATGATTTGTTTCGTGAAAAAATAAAGAGTCTGAGTTCACAGCGGAGTAAATTAGAATTAGAGGAAATAATATTAGATACATTATTAGTTAAGGTTCAAGAAGATTTTAGTAAAATTGTTAGTTACTATCAAGGGATTTTTAAAAGCGAGAAAATGGACAAGTTTGATTTGAAAACAGCTTCAAACTTAATCCCGGTTATGGACAGTAGTGAAGAAACGATAGAAAAAATTATCGACTGCGTAGATATGTATGACAGCTGCCTCAAAGACCCAGCCTGTAAAAAATTACTGGCTTCTTTTGTTTTAAAAACTAGGTTGTCAAAAGCAGCTAAACTTAAATTAAGAAGCGATTATACAAACTGCACTGATTTGCTTAAGGATATGAAGAAAACTCTGCTAACTAAAAAATCTGCGACCTCATTACTCACTCAATTAAATTGCGTCTCTCAAAATGATATGACAATTAACCAATTTGCGACAAAAATCGAAGATCTGTTTGTACACCTTACGATTTCGCAAGCAAATAACGAGGATAAAGCTTACGAAATTTTAAGGCCGATAAACGAACAATTAGCCATAAAAAAGTTTGCCGACGGGCTCCGGAACAGGCACCTGAGTACGATTATTTCGGCGAGAAATTACTCCGAGCTGAAGGACGCAGTACGTGCAGCAGAGGATGAGGAAGCCAGCCAGCCCACCACATCAGGAACTGTACTAAACATGAGGGGTAAGTTGTATAAAAACCCAAACTATAGGAACTCGTACGCAGGTCGAGGACGAGGCAGATTTTTATATAGAGGCCAGCAGCGCGGTGGATATTATTCTCCTCGTGAAAATGTATTTTCACAACGTGGAAATGCATTGCCATGGAGAGGAAATTATCAAAATAGAGCGAGAGGTTTTTATAGCCGAGGTAATAGAAATGCAAACTCGTATTCGACTTACGGCCGAGTGAATCGTGGTAGAGGCAACCGAAAAAATATTTTCTATGGTCAAAACGAAAATGCCGAAGAGGAAATGAATGATAATAATCAGTTTTTTCGGACATAAAGAATATACAATCTTTACTTGTAATGAAAGATTAAAATATGTTTATTTAAAAGTATGTGAAAATGACTTGCGATGTTCTTGGTTACTTGATACTGGAGCGTCGATTTCGGCTATAAATAGATCAGTAATTCCACCACAAATACCAATGCATATAGAAAAAATCGAAGTCAATGGAATTGGTGGCCGAATTTATTCGGAAGGTTATATTTATCTTTCATTACAGGATCTCTAGATGGCAACAGTTTCATGCATAAATTTTATGTTTTTGAAAAACTGCCATGCCAGTCAGATGGTATACTCGGATTAGACTTTTTAGATAAGTATAAATCGAATATAGACCTAGAAATATATACTCTGACACTAAAAAATATCAATACAGTTTCAATCATTCCCTTATTAAGCTCACTAAAGGTAAGCCAAAATTACATTATAATTCCACCAAGATGTGAATCTATACATTTTATACAATTAAATAGGAACATAACACAGGATTGCATTATTTTACCAAAAGTTTTGCAGGAAAATGTTGTACTAGGTAGCGTGATAGTAAGACCAAATGAAAGAGTAATTCCAGTAAAAATACTAAATGTCTGTGATCAGGAAATTGCGTTACCATTGTTCAAACCAGAATTGGAGCCTTTGTCCGACTATGACGTATATTGTTTCGAACAAACAAAAACAAGTTCGCAGCGCGCTAATACTTTGTTTTCGCTATTGAAATTAGATCACCTTAGTCGCAGCGAACAAGATACAATTAAATCCATATGTAGTAAGTATAGTGACGTAATTCAGTTACCAGGTGATAGACTTACAACTACAAACGTGCTCGAACATACGATTCAAATGAAACCTAATTCAAATACTGTTTACGTAAAGCCATATCGTATTCCGAATAGTCTCAAGTCAGAAGTAGACAGACAAATAAAACAAATGCTAACAGATGACATTATTGAACCATCACAAAGCGAGTGGTCAAGTCCCATTTTATTAGTACCTAAAAAATCAAATCAAAACAAAAAAGAATGGCGATTAGTAGTCGACTATAGAAAACTAAATGACCAGATTGAAGACGATCGTTTTCCGTTGCCTAATGTTATCGAAATTCTAGATTCGCCGTCCGGCGCGATATATTTCTCACATTTGGACTTAAGTCAATCATATTATCAAGTAAAATTACACAAAGATAGTCGTAAAGTAACAGCTTTCACTACAAACTCGGGACAATATCAGATGAAACGCATGCCGATGGGCTTGAAAACGAGCCCCGGAGCATTTTCGCGAGTCATTACTGTAGCCATGTCAGGGTTGACATATGACAAGTGCTTCATCTATTTGGACGATTTAATCGTATTCGGCAGAAACATAGACCAACATAATAAAAAATTAATTGATATAATGGAGAGGTTACGAAAAGTCAACTTAAAGTTAAATCCTAGCAAATGCCAATTTTTAAAACAGGAACTTTTGTATCTAGGTCACACAGTATCAGCAGAGGGAATATTACCCGATCCTAAGAAAATTGAAGCTATAAAAAAATACCCGACACCAAAAAACTCAGACGATGTTCGGCGTTTTGTTGCTTTTTGTAACTACTACAGAAAATTCATTAATAACTTTGCAGAAATTATAATACCGTTAACAAGATTAAATAAAAAGAATGTACAATTTGAGTGGACAACAGAATGTCAATGGGCTAGCCCACCAATTTTACAATACCCAAATTTTGATAATGACAACGAATTCATTTTGCAAACTGATGCGTCACAAATAGCAGTTTCTGCAGTACTTTGTAATAAAGATTTGAGACCAGTAGCCTACGCAAGCAGGCCTTTAAATACAGCAGAAAAGAACTATCCAACAATACAAAAAGAATTGGTTGCCATTGTTTGGGGAATCAAATATTTCCGGCCTTACTTATTTGGCAGAAAGTTTACTATCATGACGGACCATAAACCCTTATTATATCTATTTGTAATGAAAGACCCATCTAGCAGACTTACCAAATTTAGACTACTGCTAGAAGAATACGATTTTAAAATTGTGTACGTAAAGGGTAAAAATAATGTCGTTGCGGATGCACTGTCAATGATTATAATTACATCTGATGAATTAAAAGAAATAAATAAAAATATTATTACAGTCATGACTAGGGCACAGAGAAGGATGCAAGATGAAGAAAGAAAGAAAGGTATCCCAAATATATCTACTGATAAGCGGCCTGATCAACCACGAATCGTAGAAATATTAAGGAAACCAGTGCGTGCAGTAGAAATGAAGTTATTGGAAGGAAATAAAATTGACAGATTGAGAGTAAGAAATAAGATAGGCGTAGAAAAGAATTGCTTTGCATACAATGATGATATAAAAATAATTTATGTTAATCTCAATTTTAAATCACAATACTCGCGAGCCGAATTTGTGTTAAAATTAAGAGATTTTTGTAAAAGAATTGACGTCAATGAAATATATATAATTAAAGACAAAGATAACGCGTTATTTATAAAGGAACTAATAAATGAAGTTCAAAGTATAAAGGATTGGACCGGTCCAAGGATATGTATTTTAAGGGGAATAAAAAGAATAAATGACGAAAATGACAAAAAGTTTATTTTAAATGACTATCATTTGCTACCAACCAGTGGACATGCTGGTATGCGTAGGATGATAAACAATATTAAACAAATGTATTATTGGCCTAAAATGGAAAAAGATGTAAGTGACTTTGTCAGTAAGTGCGAACACTGTCAAAAAATGAAATTTTCTAGAAATACGAAAGAACCGATGGTGATAACTACAACAGCAGAAACAGCGTTAGAAAAAATATATCTGGATTTAGTAGGACCGTTAGATAAAGATGAGAATGGGAATGTTTATATACTAACAATTCAATGCGAACTAAGTAAATTTGTTGAAACATATCCATTGCAAAATAAAGAAACGATAACTGTAGCAAAAGCTTTTGTAAACAATTTCATTCTCAGATTTGGTATTCCTAAAGTTATTGCAACCGATAAAGGTACAGAATTTATGTCCTCATTAATGGAAAATGTGTGCAAACTACTTCAAATAGAAAAATTGAATTCAACTGCCTATCACCATCAGTCCATTGGATCTCTAGAAAATTCTCATAAACACTTGATGGCGTTTTTGCGAATACAATGTGACAAACACTCAGAAACATGGAGCCACTGGCTTCCATTCTGGTGTTTTTCTTATAACACTACTGTCCATACCGCTACCAAATACACGCCCTATGAGCTCGTGTTTGGTAAGAAATGTGAAATCCCTAGTAGACTAAGAAATAGTATAGAGCCAATGTATAACATAGAAGATTATAATAAGGAACTTAAATATAGGTTACAAGTAGCTTACAAGGATGCGCACGATAATTTGTTAAAAACAAAGTGTGATCGGAAAGAAGTGTACGACCAATCAGTGAATCCAGTGAAATACAAACCAGATGACTTACTACTAGTGAAAAGTGAAACAGGTGGTAAACTGACAAGTGTGTACAACGGACCGTACAAAGTGATTAAAGAAGATGGACCTAACGTAATAATTAATAAGAATAATAAGGAAATAGCCGTTCATAAAAATAGGACAAAACGTTTTGTACCGAATTAAGATTTAATTCTAGGTTAAGTTAAAAAAAAAAAGAAGAATATTCTCTTTTTTTTTTATTTTCCTGCCCCCATGGTGAGGTGTACGTAGAAATATTACCTTAGTTACTATACAAAAGGCAATGTAATTAGATATAAGTTGGCATTAATACATAATCATCGCTGGAGTATACACGTCTTTTTACTGTCTCTCCCCCCGTCTCCCCGCGCCGCACCATAATAGGCTTTGGTTGAAGAGTCGCAGAACCCGTGTAGTTCGATTTCTCCGTTTTCTTTAGTTCCAAGCCATCTGTTGATCTTGATCTGATTTACTTTTTCCAATTCACTTCGAATGTTCCTTTATTCACTGACAATTTCCTCTGGTAAAATGTCATCCCAATGCACACCCTGTATCCATACCTTTTGGAATAAAAGTTTTAGCTTGGTGGTTATAGGTGAGAGCCAACCAAGTGGATCGAAAACTTTGGATATTTCTGATAGAAGTTTTCTTTTGCTGATAGTTTTTGATTCTGCTGAGTCAAGTTTGATTTTGAATGAAAATGAATCATCAATAGGGTTCCATCGTAGTCCGAGTGCTTTTGTGGATTCAGGATATGTGAATTCGAACGCTTGCTGATTTAATGCTGTTTCGACTCCTTCGAGTAGTTCGGGTTTGTTAGATGCCCATTTGCGAAGGTTGAAGCCGCCTGATTTTAGCATATTTATTAAATCTGCCTGTAATTTCTTTGCTGATTTGATATTGTGACTACCACTGAACAGATCGTCCATGTAGAAGTCCTCTTCTAGTGCCTTTTTTGCTGCTGGTGAGAATTTGTGACCTTCATCATTTGCAAGTTGTTTCAAGGTCATCATCGCCAGGAAAGGAGCTGCCTTTGTGCCATATGTTACAGTTGTTAGTTTGTATTCTTGCAGTAACTGATTCGTGCTGTCTCTCCAGATGATCCTTTGGAGATTCTGATCTTCTGGGTAAACTAAGATTTGCCGAAACATTTTCTCAATATCAGCAGTAAGTGCGATCGTATATTGTCTCCATTTTAGTATAAGGGACAGAAGATCTTGTTGTAAATTAGGTCCACTGTACATAAGGTCATTGAGACTTAGACCCGACGACGAAAGTGCTGATCCGTTAAACAATACTCGCAACGGTGTAGTAAGCGAGTCAGTGCGAATGACGCAATGATGAGGGAAAAAGAAAACAGGTGTATTGCTGTCGTCTTCATTCGCATTCGCTAGTCGCATGTGATTCATAGTTCTGTATTCATTGATAAACGATTTGTAGCCTTCTGATAATTTTGGATTTTTCTCAAATTTCTTCTCCAACTGTAGAAATTGTGCTACTGCTTTTTTTTTTTATTCACCCAATTTTTCAGCGGTTTCAGGTTTCATTGGTAGTCTGACTACATAGCGACCATCTGATTGTCGATATGTCTGTTCTTTGTATAGTTCCATACAATACAAGTCTGCTGATGAGATGTCTGCTGAGTTTTCTGATATATCTTCTATTGTCCAAAACCGTTGGATGTCTTCAAGGTTGTTCAAGATGACATTACATTGAGTCTGATTTTTCCCAGTGCTTTTACCGCAAATCAACCAACCAAGGTAAGTTTGCATAGCAATAGGTTGCGTTGAGACATTGCCTTTGATGACACCGTTCATTAGGATTAGAGCGAATATCTCTGTGTCTAATAATACGTCGATTGGTCTGCTGACATAGAATTGTGGATCTGCTAGAGTGATATTTTCAATGTGAGCCCAGTTTGGTCGTTGAAATGACTGATTTGGTAAGTTGTTGATAAGGTTGCTCATTATTTTTACTTCCACATCGCAAGAGAAAGTTCCATTAACTGCTGATAATTTAATAGTTGTAGCCCCTCTAATTTTGTTATCTTGTGACCCAAGGCCGTATACGACACCATTACAGCGCTTTCGAGGTAATCCGAGCTTCTGTGCTGCATTTTCGCTAATAAGAGATGTTTGTGAGCCGGGATCGATAAAGGCTCGCATATCGTGATATGTACCGTCAGTAGTATATTATTGGGAATTCTAAACCACCTCTCGTTCAACCCCGGTCACTTCGTGACCGTGGTTTCACTTCGGTGGTCTAGAATTTCCCAATAATATACTATACCGTTTCATCACCATCCTGCAATCTTTATAGCTAGCCTTAGTATCTAGCACGCACGACTAATTCGAGCCCATGGTAAGAACCTCTCATCAATCATGATCCTAAGGTTGTAAGCCTGTGATAAGAACCAAACAACCTTTCTATCTAGCACGCACGACTGATTCGAGCCCATGGTAAGAACCTCTCATCAATCATGATCCTAAGGTTGTAAGCCTGTGGTAAGAACCAAACAACCTTTCTATCTAGCACGCACGACTGATTCGAGCCCATGGTAAGAACCTCTCATCGATCATGATCCTAAGGTTGTAAGCCTGTGATAAGAACCAAACAACCTTTCTATCTAGCACACACGACTGATTCGAGCCCATGGTAAGAACCTCTCATCAATCATGATCCTAACGTTGTAAGCCTGTGGTAAGAACCAAACAACCTTTCTATCTAGCACGCACGACTGATTCGAGCCCATGGTAAGAACCTCTCATCGATCATGATCCTAAGGTTGTAAGCTTGTGATAAGAACCAAACAACCTTTCTATCTAGCACGCACGACTAATTCGAGCCCATGGTAAGAACCTCTCATCAATAGTGATCCTGAAGTTGAATGCTTATATTAAAAATCAATGAACCATTAGAGTTTTTTTTTAAATAGTTACCTTTTTTTCATACTTACGATATTACCTTTCATTTGAATTACCTTTTTACAATTACCTTTTTACCTTTTTAAACCTGAGTACCAATTATTTACTTGGGGAATTAAGGTGATAGGTGAATTAAGTTACACAAAAACTTCCAGAGGTTACATTGTCGTAACTCTGGATAATGATTTTCTTTTTTTTTTTTAGTCATCTAAATAACAAAATATAAAGTATTTTCTTAAAATTGAATGAAATTTATAGTAATCTTTTTTCATATTTCTGGATTCTTCAACTCAGCAACTTAAAGCAGGAACGGGTGAAGAACGGGGTCCAATTCTGTAAATAATAAAACTTATTAGAGTGATACTTTAAAGCAAAATGTTTTGAGGTACCTTAACAATTCTATTCACCATAAAAAATCTAAATTATATACAGTACACAGATACACAGATATACAGTGTCATTATTATTTATTATTCTTAGAAATATTTTCATAAAATTAAATCATTTATGGAGTACTAACCTGCTGTTATTTATAGTAATCTTTTTTCATATTTCTTGATTTTTCACAACAACTTTAAGCAGGAACGGGTGAAGAATGAAACGCCTTATTCTGTAAATAACAATAATACTTATTAGAGCGGTACTTAAAATAACTTTAAAGAAAATGTTTTGAGGTACCTTATCAATTCTATTCACCATAAAAGATCAAAAGTATATTACAGTGTGATTAATCATACAAATATTTTCATAAAATTAAATCGTTAAATGACTTACCTTAATTATTCTGGTATGCTCCTCAAATTATCAGAAGATCACCATATCACCAGCACTCATGCTATACATTCTATGTATCTGTAACCAAAAGAGAAAAAGATTGATAAGTGATTGATAACGATAATATACATACATAATTGTATGTATAATAATACTTTTTTTTTATATATTACCTACTATGATCATTTTTTAATACACAGAGTAATAGATATTATTAGTGTTAGCCACTTGGAATTATTTAATATTTCAATTTTCTTTACAGTAACTATAAATGTAATAAAAAATATTCTCCATCATAACTTACAATATTTAATTAATTCCGAGAAAAATAATAAAAATATTCATTTTTTTTTCACTCTTGCTTGACTAATTTATGACTAACAAACCGAACAAAACAAAGTAAAAACTTTTTCATATTTACTTACCTCTGTTTTAGTCCTCACAAATTCCTTGTCTAAGAAAAGGTTTTTTCACAATAAATCACAGGCTGAAAAACTAATTAGTTAATTTAAAGAAAATGTTTCACCATGCCAGCGCGAGCATAGCGCAGGCGACCGGCGTACACGTGTCACACCGTTACGTTCCCACGGTTGGACGGTTGTATGATGCAATCGCATAATAGTACAGCAACCTGATGTTTGTTTTTCTCATTGAAAATTGTTTAAAAGAAATTACTTCCTTTATCTTATATTTTAAAATATAAACGAAACCAATTACTAAAATAATTAAAAAGATAGAATTTCACATAAAGTTAAATGATTAGTGTAGGTAATAGTGATATCATACTTTTAGTAATCATAACTTTTGTTTTATTGATTTTATTAATGAACATGAAAATAAAAAGTTAGATAGATTCAAAGAACTTCCTCAACCTCAACAGCCACAACAGTCCACTGCTAGACATGAGTCTCCCTATTGAGGGGAGTTTTGCCATACTCACCACGTTTGGCGAGCGCAGTTCAAGATATTGTAATCACAGTGAACGCTGCTGGTCATTCCCTGGGTGAACTTAGTCGGTTCTTACGACACCCACGGACAGAGTTGGACTAAAGAACTTAGTGATTTATAAATATCACAGGAACATCGATTTATCATTACATAAAGTAATAACGAAATATACAACTGGTCCTAGACTATCGTTGACTAAGCATTACCGTACCGCGTGCATGGAAAGTTCAAAACTATATCATATTCAATTGATGCTACTAAGCGTTACGCAAGTGTAAGTGAAACAAAAGAAATTTGTCATGTTCAGTCTGAATACTGAGTATGATTTAGGTATACATATCTGCTTTACTACAGTAGAATATTTCATACAAGACTGATGTACAAGCAATGTATTCAATGTATGAAAAATGTTTAAGCATGTTGCAGGCAAATCAAAAAAATGTTTAAGCATCGTTGCAAGTAAGCAATAGGCCGCCTTTGCTTACCGTTTTAATGTTATGTGTTCTGTACTATTTTTGTTTGTGTAAGCGTTAATCTATCTATCTATCTATCTATCTAAATCAAAAGATAAATAAAAGAAATTGCACTGCGCTCACCAACCCGCCTACTAAGCGCGGTGAATATTATAACACCTTCAATAAGAGAAACCACCGAATCAAAGAAAATCATTATCATTACTTTTAAAAGTTATATAAATATTACTACATAATATAAATCGAAGTCGCTTCATGCGTCTGTCTGTGTTTATTGCATGCTGAGAAAATGTATTGTAATCGAAAACGATACGCAACATCCTCTTTTCGCAATTAATTTTCTTCGAACCAAGACATGCAGTCACCTTTTTACGAGGCGTTGATGCTCCTGCACAATATTAAGAATGCATGAGGAGTGGGTATTTTTAGTTCATAGGATTCTGTGTTTTTGACAGCCGCTGGGTATTACTTGGAGACACTTACCTACTGCTCAAACTTCTGTTATAGAGGTACGTCAGATTCGCTAAAATAGCAACTGTGATAAATGTGCTGGTATGAAAAAATTGATATAAAGCTTGTAAATTGAGTTTAATTGTACTATGATTAAATTGATTAAACGGTGACTATGGTAAACATTTTTCTTTTTAAGAGCTGTCAATGTAATCTGTATAATAATTGAATTGAACCGATTTTGAGATTTAATTAAAATTTTCCCAAATAATTTTAACAGTAATATTTTTTAATTTACCGCAACATGACTGCAACGCGATATGGTATCACCACCACCGGACCGCTTGATTTCAAAGAAAAATATTTGTAATTATGAATAACGTAATAAATAACATTTCAAAATTAAATGCTTGCTACGCAAAACATAAAAAAGTTCAAATTTCTTAAAATTACAACGCTACTTATATCTTTGTTCGGTTCGCTACTGATTTTGCTGACTGCTATGTAAGCAATAAGTTGCGTTCTACATTCAATAGTCTAAAGTCCTTATGAAATTTACGCTAATATGAATTACTTTTCTGTACTAGTTAATATCACGTAAGGTATAATATTCTGTGTTGTTTTACAACCACATACATAGTGTTGATATTTGTGATGATTTTTCAATTTTGAACCGATTTTAATACGATTTTGCCTCATTTCCGTTTAAATTCTGCTCCTGATCACTAGTGCTCCGTGCAACAGAAGTCATACTTCAAGAACCCTACACCCAAGAAGAAAAAAACCTTCGAGAAATATATACGTAAGTGATTTTGCTTTTTGGTGAAAGAATTCTTAAATTTTTTACGTTTTTTGATACCCTGAACTATTTTTAATTTTTTATTAATAAATTTAATCTTTTACATTTCAGGTCTGACTCCGAGTTCGAATTCTCTGATGTGATCGTACATCAGCCATCACAACAGCAGCGTGCCAGCAACTCAGCTGTCTCCGCAACCGGATCGTCGAGAAAACGCAAGTCGTCGGAAGACACTGTAAGGTATATATTTTTAAGTATTTTGTGAGCTAGTTTGACTTGTATTTTGTTTGATGACTCTATTATCTATTTGGAGGAAGCCATAGGCATAATAACATTGAGATCATTTTAAAAAATATTAATTGTTGAAAACAAATTCCGTTTGATTAGATTATGGGTTCCTAAATTTATTTTAATCATATCATAGTTGTAACTAACTTAAGCTTGTAAATTCTCATTTGTTGGCTGCATATCAAATTATATGCCTCTGAATGCCTATAAAAAGAAATTGTAGTGTGGTACCAGCATTCCAAAAACTTTGCTCGCGTGATCTGTCTATAAAACTGAACAAGCTTTGGTTTTTTTCTGAAACTTGAGGAAAGTTTTTCAGTTTCATGAGCTGGTTCATTCGCAGTACGCAGTACTTTTCTTTACACCCTGTATATGTATGACTATGTAGAATACTTTTAACTATACTACCTATTTTACCAACAATTTATGTAACAGATATTTATTTCTTATTTTATTATTTTCAGATCCAAGAAACCGAAGCCAGATATTTTTTCAATCATCACGGCGCAAGAGACCGCGACTGCTACCGATACCCCACGCTTCGAAACTTCTAGCTTCGTGACCCGCGTGGCCTCGGGTCATACACGTCGTGCTTTGACACTCAACGGAGACTACTTCTTTGAGTGTAAACTGTACAAGGTAGACGACGTTCGAACCGTGCCAGTAGACCAGCGTTATAAAAAAGCACTAGCCTCTGTAAAATTACAGTGCTCAGACGGGTCTAAGGAGTGGGCGGCTCTGCAAGAACTGATAAGATCCTCAAACAAAGTGTTTGAGGGTTGTGAAGCAGTCTTTTTCACATATAAATAAATAGCATAATATTTACTATATTATGTCTTGCAAATATAAATAATATACTATTTGATGTTTCTATAATTTGGTTGTTTAAATAGATTCAAACAATTCTTTGTTCTTTCAAAAATAATATCTTTCTGTTCTTAAAATTTTAGACACTCACACACACACACACACACACACACACACACACACACACACACACACACACACACACAATTCATTCATCATTTTTTACTTCATCTTCTGATAATTTTGTTTTTGGTTTGAAACAATATGCCGTTTTGCTCGACTTGTAACCTTACTATTAAAAACACATCTTGGATAGGACATTTGCGAAGCAATTTTCATAAAAATAATAATGCAAGTCAGGTGCATCGCGAAGGTATTGAAATAATAACCTCAGCTTTTCAGTCACGCATTATAACATATAGAATTTTAGCCGATGATTCTAATCAGAGTTCTTTAAACACATTTCTTAACGATATAAAAAAGAAATTAAAGTTGCTTTTGGATGAGAATTTAAAAAAACATACTTGTCTGAAAGTTAACTTTGAATTGTTTTCAATGTTCTTGTTATTCAAAGATGACACTCAAGAAGTAAAATCGGTTAACACAAAAAATTTTGTAATTTACCTTAATTATGACTTTGATTCTTTATTTGACAAAATCATGAATAAGTTGAAAAAGAAAGTGGAAGAATTTCAAGAACGTGACAGCGGATGGGCTTTTTTATATGCAACTCATCTTTAAGTAAATATAAATAAGTATCAACCCCTGCGAGGTGGTTCCACCTTTATAGAACTCCCGAAAGTAATAAAAAATAAAAAAGCATGTGTCAATATCCGAAACAATGATGAATATTGTTTTCTTTGGAGTGTCACGGCTGCTCTTCATCCTGCAAAAAGTCACCCAGACAGAGTATCATCTTATCCACATTTTCAAAATGTAGTAAACACAAAAGGAATGTCTTTTCCTATCTCGTTTTCTGACATAAGGCTGTTCGAAAAAAATAATCCGGATTTGAGTTTTATTATATACGGTTTAAAAAATGATAAACATATTGTTGGTCCTCTTTATAAGTCAGACACAGAAAAAAGTAAAAAAATCATTCATCTTCTGTATTTAGAAAATGATTCCAGTGCACATTACTGTCTCATTAAAGATTTATCTCGACTAGTTCGAAGTCAAATTACAAACCACCATGGAAAGCTTTACTTTTGTGATACATGTCTAGTTTTTTTCAATTCTTCAAATGAGTTAGAAACTCATGTATGTGGTGGTATCATGACAATACTACCAGAAACAGGATCAGTAATCAAGTTTAAAAATTATAGTCGTAAACAAGACGTTCCTTTTGTGATTTACGCAGATTTTGAATCTATGTTAGTAGAATGTCAAAGCGCATCACAGCATAGTAATATGCAACGCGATGACACCTCAAATACTAAAGCAGTACACCATCATGTGCCTGTTGCTATTGGATATCACATCGTTTGTTCTGTGGATCCTAGCTACAATAGATATGTCTCGTATCGTGGGGAAGACTGTGTAAAAAAATTTGTTTCTGCTATTTCTGAAGATGCTCGTAAAATTAATGAGTTTCTGTCAAAGAATGAGCCCATGATATTTAACGAAAACGATGTAGAAGACTTTGATAATGCACAAGTGTGTCATATTTGTCAAAAACAATTATTGGGAGATAAAGTTAGAGATCATTGTCACTTAACTGGTCAATATCGAGGTGCAGCTCATAATTATTGTAATCTACAATCGAAAGTCCCAAAATTCGTTCCCGTCTTTTTTCACAATTTGTCTGGTTATGACTGCCATTTATTTATCAAAGCGTTGGGAGAGACTAAAGGTTCAATCAAAATAATTCCAAAAACTAAAGAAAATTACATTTCTTTTACAAAATTAATTCATATATCTGATAACGAATATTTTCCATTTCGCTTTGTTGACTCGTATAAATTTTTAGGTGCAAGTTTAGAAAAACTGGTTGAAACAATGAAAAAACAGAATTTTAAACATTTAAGTACATTTTATCCTAACTCTACTCAATTTGACTTACTAACTCGTAAAGGTGTATACCCCTACGAATACTTTGATAATTGGTCACGTTACCAGGAAAAAGTTCTTCCTTCCAAAGAAATTTTTTTTAGTTCTCTCATAAATGCAGATATTTCACAAAATGATTACTCTCACGCAGAGTCAGTCTGGCGGAGTTTCAACATAAAAGATTTAGGGGAATTCACGGATTTGTATCTTAAATCAGATGTCATCCAATTGTCTGATTTATTTGAACATTTTAGAAAGACAAGTAAAAAGCATTTCCAGTTAGACCCAGCTTTTTATTTAACAGTCCCAAGTTTGTCTTTTGATGCAATGTTGATGCAAACCGGAGTTGAGTTAGAGTTAATCAGTGACTTATCAATGATAAGAATGATTCAATCAGGCATCAGAGGCGGTGTGTCCATGTGTGTACACAAACATGCTCAAGCTAATAATAAATACATGACAGAATATGATCCTCAAAAACCAGACTCATTCATTGTGTACACTGACTGCGTTAATTTATATGGTTATAGTATGTGTCAATCTATGCCTTTCACTGAATTTAAATTTCTATCTCAGGACGAAATTGATTCTTTTGATGTTAATAAGATTCATGAAGATGATGAAAAAGGTTACATTCTTGAAGTTGATTTGGAATACCCTGAACACTTGCACTCAAAACATAATGACTTACCTTTTTGTCCAGAAAAGTTTATACCACCCGGTGGGAAAAATTCTAAACTGATTCCAAACCTTTATGACAAGTATTTTTATGTCATACACTATGTACATTTAAAAAAATGTTTAAAGCACGGTTTAAAGTTAAAGAAAATTCACCGCGTCATCTCCTTTCGTCAGGGATCTTATCTAAAGAACTATATTGATTTATGTACTACACTACGACGACAAGCTGAATCAACTTTTGAACAAGATTTATTCAAACTTTTTATAAATAGTATTTTTGGAAAGACAATAGAAAACAATGAGAAAAGAGTAACAGTTCATTTAACAAGTCGATGGTCTGATCACGAAAATAACACAAAAAAGAGAAACAGTGCAGACAAATTAATAGCTCGCCCAAATTTCCACAGCGTATCAATTTTTTATGAAAATTTAGTTGCAATTCAACTCAAACCTGAACGTGTGATCTTAGACAAACCTATTTATATTGGATTTTCTGTGTTGGAAATTTCGAAGGCACATTATGTATGATTTTCATTATTCTGTAATTCAGCCCTTTTATAAAGGTCGTTTAAAAATGTGTTATACTGACACCGATAGTTTAATTTATCACATTCAAACCCATGATTTTTTCAATGATTTGAAGGACAATTTTATGGATTATTTTGACACAAGCAATTTCAAATCTACTAATATTTATAATATCAAACTTGCAAATAAAAAAATACCTGGAATGTTCAAAGATGAATTAGGCGGGAAAATAATCCATGAATTTGTTGGTTTACGTGCAAAGCTGTACTGTATAAAGTCTGAGGATTACGAAATTAAAAGGGCGAAAGGTATAAAAAAGTGCTGTGTTCGCGATTTTAAAATTGATGATTACAAGAGAACTTTAATCACAGGTGACATTGTGCACAGAAAGAACCTTTTGTTTAAATCTATAAAGCACGAAATATTTACGCTCAGTGTTAATAAAGTTGCACTTTCTTCTAACGACGACAAACGAGTATTATCAATTGATAAGGTTTCGACTAAGGCGTGGGGTCATATTGACATACTCTCAATATGAATTCATACTTAGCAAATATTTGTATTCTAAAACGTGTGTATGATAAGAAAAATATGAGCATTATAATTGGCCTTTGGGCTGATATTGATTTCAAACCAAAAATTTTAGTATTTGAAGATGACATAAGGTTAGTGGAAATAACCTTAAATGATTATAACAATTACTGCACCAATCAAAGTGAAAAAGACTTATTTGAGTTTTTATACCATATAATGTTTTGCGATTTGATAGATGTTCCGCGTATAATAGAAGTATTTTCTTTTTATTTTAATTGTATACGTTTATACCTTAACTATTTATGTAACTTAAGCAATGAAGTTATAAGTAGTATTTTAAAAATCAATAATATTATAGATCTACATGATTTGTTTTCTTACCAAGTTATTAAGGAAGTGTTGATAAATGAATGTAATACAAATTCACTCGTTGAAAATGAAATGTTAACAACAGGATTAGATTACTTTATGACTAAAATGTTATTTAGATAGTACCTTTAGATTGACGACATAAATTTATCTGTGTGAGTGTAATTAAATATATAAATATATGAAAACATCATTTAAACGAATCACGTTGTTTAATTTCATAAACCTT
This sequence comes from Keiferia lycopersicella, assembly GCA_029255805.1. NCBI lineage: Eukaryota > Metazoa > Arthropoda > Insecta > Lepidoptera > Gelechiidae > Keiferia > Keiferia lycopersicella. The sequence continues at coordinate 5,920,747 of JARACZ010000028.1, forward strand.
GTATTAAAAATACCTTATATTTTAACTTAAATAAAAGTGCTAATCAAACATTAGGCCCGATTCTCAAAACCAACTTAGAGCTCTAAATTAGGATAGCGCTGTCACTTTTCGTCAAATATACTTAGAAAAGGATAGGTAGATACCATAGACAATTTTAGTATGTTATCTTTAAAATAGTCTTTGGTTTCTTAGTAACTTTGAACAGTTTAGCTGCCAGCCAGCAGGTAGCCTCCTAATTTTTGACAGATAACACTTAAAATTAAGAAAACCATAGAAATTTTAGAAAATAAATCTTGCTATCCTTTTCTAAGCGTATTTAACGGAAAGTGACAGCGCTATCCTAATTTAGAGCTCTAAATTTGGTTTTGAGAATCGGGTCTATTGAAGAATGGGTAGCGTATAGAGGTAAGTATATTTACAAGTTATAACTTGTTTGAAAACTGCTAACGCATACAAATACAAGGTTAGCGGTGCAGCGCGGTGGAGGGCGCCGGGCGGTGTACAGCGGGCTGCGGGGAAAGACTTGGGTAGCATCATATTTCATCTACTTAAATTGAAATAACAAATCTATTCATTTTACTTTTAGCGCTCAGTACATTTAGATCGCGTTCATTTTTTTTTTTTCAAAATGTCCAATGAAAAGTGCATTCATAAGCAACCAAGTTTTGTTGCAAGTTTAGATTCAAGAATACCTAAATATATTTTAAGAACTGAGTTGAAGCAATGTGAAGAACATGAAACTGAAGTGCAAGTGAATTCAAGTGTAAAATCACAATATGTGATTTACAATGAAGATGATGTTATTTTATATAAAAGTTCTCAACTATTGTGGGAGATTAGTGCTAAGGTGGGCCGGCGGAATGAAGAAGCATGCAATATTGATATAACAAGGTGAGTCTTTGGTTAAATTAAGTACAAATATTTTAAGGGTGAGTTCTACTTGTGAAACTGATCAACTTTACAGATAAAAAATCGATCTCCCCTACAAACTGAAATATATTTAATAGCTTCTTGTCTCTGTAACTCACCTTTAAATCATTTGAACTTAATAAAGCCCTTATATTGAAATGTTGTACACTCCCTTTTTTAACTTTTATCCTCATTATCTGAGAATAAATTTTAAAATGTGTTTTTCATTTGTTTCAGACAAGTCTAAAGAACTTGAATAGAGTAACATGTTGAGATTCCATGCTGGACTGGACTAGCTGTAACATAACACAAGAATGGAACCATGGAAACTGGTTGATGAACACTATAGAAGCAATCAAATCATTTAAAAAATATACTTGGTTCAAATTTATTTTTATAATGTAAAAAAATTACTAATAAAGTTATAATATTAACATTTATTGTTTTCTTTATATCACTATAAAAATAGCTCATACGATGGAAACTATTTAAAAAAAAAAACAAATAAAAAATTGTCTTCGTAAAAGTTTATTAAACAAAAAATTTAAAAGCATACATATGATTAGCATAATACCATTTTAATAAACATATTGAATTTTTAAGAGCACATTGTTTTTCATGATAGACACAGTTTAAATTAAGATTCTTATATTTTTCATGTAAAGTCGATAAATTTTGACAACCTTTTTCACCTATGTCAACAATTTTACAATTTTCACATAAATCTTTAATCCATATTTTTTTTTCACTCCCTTTCACTATAATGTTTTTATTTTTCAAATATAAGGGAATAATACGTTTAAACTCCCTATAGTCAACGAAACCTTCACTCCCAACGTATTCCCCGATTTTTTTCTATCCAATTCGCTTGCTTTTTTTCCCCTAGCGATAGAGTAGAGTACATATACGGTGGTTTCACAAGAAATACTTGAGTCCATTCAGTTGTTGCTATAGCAATCTCTTTTATAATAAAATCATTATTTGAATTTCTAAAACCTTGGATATCTACAAAGATTGTTTCAGGTTTCATTATGAAATCTTTCTAACAATGCTACTTAAAGGTTTGTATTCCAAAATACAATCGTTAAGTATAAGACAATATGCTGAAGTATTATCTGGATATCTTGATCTGCCTCTATTTCAAGTCTCACATCAACTGAACCTTTCAACGATTCTTGCTGACGACAGCAATCAATCACAAAAAGAGGAGCTAGATCTCTAAATTCTTTTAGACTTAACAAAGGTTCAGGTCGGCGTCCATAGTATGACTGTTGAAATTTACAATATTGTTCGTATAATAAAGAAACTTTCTGATCAGAAAAACTGATATTTAAGTTTTCGTATGGATAGTAAGTTGAATTCAAAAACACTTTTACGTTTTTTAAATTGCAATGATCAAATTCTGACATAGAACTCATAGCATTTTGCTTACGGTTAGTTTGTAATCCAAATATTACAAAGCGAGGTTTTTCTATTTGTGATGATGTTTTTATGGACCAAGTATGATTTCGAGTTTTTGGAAGTAATGGATATTCGTAAAGATCCCAATTTCTAAACGCTAATGAGATTGCACGGTCTCTTTCTAATTTTTTAATAGGCGGATTCTTTCACGATCACATACTTTCACATGTGGAACACGCCAGAATAATTTGTTTATTTTTATGTCATCTAATACTTCTTTATCTCCAAGTTTTAAGGCATTTAAATTTGTGTTACTTCTTAACAAAGCTAGTTCATGCTTACAGTTCATAATATTTTTTTTATAATCTTCAACAAAACCTAGAATTTTATCTAACGGTATTGACACTGAAAATATACCATTATTCTTTATTGTTATGCCGTTTACACACCATCCCCAAACTTTAGCAGCTTTTGAATCATTTTCTGGTATTGTTAAATATGATTTCATAGTTGTTGTCAGGCCAGCGTTTTTTACTTTATCTATTTCAATTCCATTAAGTTCGTACCGAATTTCTTGGAATAGGAATAATATAGCGTTATTAACGAAATTGATAGTTTCAACAGGTTGCTTTGTGTCACTTAGATATATATTTACTTTTCCTTCTATGTATATAGTACTAGCAGAAGGCAAAACATACAAATCCTGTTGATTTATAGGAATCCGGATTTCATCATTCTTGTTGAAACTTGTTACGTATGGTTTGTATGAATGAAATTCGAAACTTTCAATGCTGTTATCCAATATCGGAGAATCCATCACATTTAGAATAGTCATGATTTTATCAATCCAATTAATTTTAAAAATTCTTTATTATCTTTTGTAAGTCTTTTAATATTTTTTTTAATATGTGTTGGTTTAATAGTAACTACTTTTGAACTGACACATTTCATAGGTTTACTTCTACTTTTATTGAAATCTATCATTTTTTTTCTTTAGGTGTAAATATAACTGTATTTCTTCACCACGTAAATTGATTAAGTTGTTGTAACCATCTAACAGCTTGATGTTTATTTCACAAATTGATTGTTGGTTGACAGGAAAGTAAATTAATTTTTTTGGTATTTCCACTATTCAATACCCTGGAGGCACGGTAGGTACAAATTCATAAATAATATGTTTTGGTTCACCGTTAACAAAGGAACCACTGATAATATCACATTCTACCCGCACTATGGTTGTAGCTAAAATGCTTACTGGAAAGTGAGATTCATACAATATATTCGCTTTTAACGTCTCCTTCCCAAAACCAAATAAATTACAAAATGAATATCTTTTGAACATATTATCTTTACTTTTAGTATATTATTAATTGGTATAATATCCAAAGTACAATTTTTTATATTAGTTTGTAAAATATCAACAAGGTCTTGTAATTCATAAGATCCTTCAGGTATTTCCAATACTTCATCTTTATCATAATAAAATTTATTGTTTTTTTCATCTATATATGGTATTGAATTGAAAGTTGAAAAATATAACAGCGCACATTCATATTCCGAGTTCAATTCTAAAGGAGGTGAATAATTTGTTGATAATACAGTCTTTTGTCCAGTTATGGATAGGGTGAAAGCCATGGTTGAAATGAAAAAGATTTAAGTTTACAGTAGCTTAAATTTATTCAAATGTGTTCCAGAAATTTCTTAAAAATCTTAAACATAAATGTCCACAGATAACTGTATCAAATTGTTGAATTTGTTCATAATTATAATTAATCACAATACCTTTCATATACCTAACTAACTCTAGTGGGGGTTTCAAATCACCAAAACTATCAAAATATTCACAATAATCATCATCTTTAACATAAGCTACCCAATGTGTGCCTAGATTTTTAGAGCTATCTAAGTTAACAATTCCACATTCTTTTTTTCTCGGCTTCTTTGGTAATGTATCTCTCATAAACACACCTCTAAAAAATGGTATATCTCGTGAGTGTTCTAGTAGATCTAAATTAGTCAGCGCACGATTAGGTAGCCGTTTGTTTAGTTTTTTGAATTCTTTACAAATATTCCCGCACCTTTTTTGTATGGTTTTACATATAATCCTTTACCTATGGCAATTGACTCCATCATTTTATTATGACGCTATGACTCTTGTAGATTTTTTTGAGCTGATTTATAGTCATTTACTGCTTTTGCAATACCAGCAGCCCCTCCAGCTAGAGAACCCAAAGCTGATAACCCAGCAAATATAGGAATAAGTGGTAAAATACCTCCAGATTTTGGAACAGAAATTATGCGAGGTAATTTAATTCTCTTATTTTTCTTGAATAGTTTTTTCGCAGCAGAAAATGCAATTTGAATAGCTTTACTGTTATTTTTACATTTCATTTTTTTTAATTTAGAGCGTATTTTACTAACTACTCCTTGAAAGGAACGAACCCCTGCTCCAGCTTTTATTTTCGCTTTCATAATGTTTTTCACTTACCAAGAATCAATCATCTCTCTCTTTCTTGCATCCTTCGAATGAACTCTTTTCTTAGCCATGTTCAATAACTCTAAATCTGCTTTATGACGATCGTTAATATCTTTACTTTTATATGCAATATCGTGATACATACAAGCTGTGTGTAATGGGTTTATACCACTGTCACCTCTTATTAACCTTTTTTCTAATTTTGTACCTGGTCCACAAAATTGATACCCTGGCAAATGGAACTCAATCGGTAAATTGTTTATAATTTTATCAAGAAAACCACTTCCTTTCATTGGAATCTAATTAATGATATATAATGACAATGATCATACCTTATATACCTAAAATTATTTATAGAAGATTATCAAGAGTAATCCAACTATTTTCTTTATCACTAAGTCCAAGCCACTTAACGAAAAGTTTACTGTCTTTTCTCTTTATAACCTTTTCTATTAAAAATATATCAGGGCATTTAGTTTTTTGTAACTCATACTCATAAAATGACCCAAGTATTTTTTCTTTGTGCATATCCTTAACGTGGTAGGTAATTGGATAAGAATCATTCACTTTAATTATTTTAAATATTTCTGTTGACCAATTTGGGGTATATCCCTTAGAAAATTGGCTTTTGTACTTGCCCACTCGAACTTTGTCACCAACTTTAAATTTAGCTCTGTTTGTTACAGATTTCATTTGTGACATTAAAATATTTTTTTTCCTTTTGTGTTCATTGTTTGAATTTACATCAATTGGTTTAAATTTTGTAGTGCGATGAATAGTCTTATTACGTATAAGAATTCAGAACCATTCTAAATTACTTCCAACCCATCGGTAGCTACCATTAAAGCTAAAATATTTGTATAGCCTTGTTTTCAAAGTTCTTATCAATCTTTCAACTATTGACGCCTTTTTAGTCGAATATGTGGAATAATGGTTAATATGATAATTTTGTACAAGTTTTTTAAACATAGAATTATAAAACTCTTTACCAAAATTGGTTTGCAAATTTTTAGGACAGCGCTTCGAATTTATTATAATAGTTTGCATAGCTTTTTGTATTTCATCTTTCTTTTTCGTTTTTACTGGCACAGTCCAAGCATATTTGGAAAATGTATCAATTACAACAAGTATATAATTATTTCCTTTGTTTTCTTTTGAATATTTTTGCATGTCAATCAAGTCAGATTGCCATAAATCATCAATTCCTCTTAATGTTACAGAACGGCGAAGAAAATTTTTTCTTGCTGGTTTATGAAGTTCATTTACCACACACAACTTATTCATGATTATTTTTTTATTTATGTCTTCTTTTGAACTAATTGATTAATTTCTTCTTTTGTAAAGTAGTTTGCATCTAATACTACGTGTAGTTGCTCTGTAAATTGTTTAAGGTATGAATCTACAATATGATTTTTCTTTATGTCACATTCTTTTTTCGTATAATACTGTCTAAGTGATGAGTCAACAAATTTTTTGTTTACTGCTTCGTCTTCTGACAAAGGCTCTACTAATCCGCGTAACCTACTGTTTTTTATGTCATAATGTCCTGATTCAGTCTTTCTTTATGTATTATTGACCACGTCAAAATAATCTGATATACGTAATCTTTTATGAACATGGTGACCAAATTTATCTATATTCATGTTGTTTTCTTTATAAATTTAAAATAGTAAATGACATCGTTTTTTTAATCCACTGATATTTAAACTAGTGAATCACATTCGCTTCCCGCAATTCTTCGATAATAGATATTATTTCATTGTCGAGCCCTGTGTTGCCAGCGTCTTTTGAAGCTATAAGTATTTTTAGTCTTTCTACTAATTCATTAGGGTCATCCCAATAAACATAATCAGTGTTCGTCTTTACTTTCTTCAGTACCATACCTTCGCCTTGAGCTAAGCTTTCATTACTAGTGCTTATATCAATTTTCGTTAATTTGAAGAGTGGTTTAACAACGTGATTATATTTTTGTCCTTTATTACTTTTGATTGGTTTTTTAGGATCAAAATCACGTCGATGAGCATTCGTTTCTAACAATATGTTTTTAAAATTTTGTTTATCACTTTCAGTTACAATATTTAAATTAGGTGTATTTCGTGTTAATAACTCCATCAAACTGGGAGTTTTTTATATCTATTACCACCTATATTAATAAAGTCATCCTCATCGTAAACTCTTATATTACCCATCATAAGTTTTCCACGATCAAACCGAAGACCAAATGTTACGTTGTGTATATTATCTGAAGATAAAGACCATGACAATGAATTTTTATCAGGACTTCCAGAAGGAGCAGATATGAAATAATCTTCTTTACTTAAATCATGCTCATCACTGTACTCATCTGAAGAAATAGAAGAACATGGAGAGGTAACAATGGTAGATTTTAAATATTTAGTAACAATGTTATCACCCTTTGCTCCTAATGTTTTGTCCTTGTTACTGTATGTTTCAGAATTCTCATCATCAAAGGAATCTTCAATTTCACTATCTTCATGATTATTTCGATTGCGTTGGGGTGATGACTTAATGTGGTTATTTGCGTTTATTTTATTTAGCGGTTCCGTAATGGGTTTAAATATAGTTTTTAATACTTGATCACTGCTATTTTTTTAATCTTTCATCATTCGCACTTTTCTCTTTATATTTGCAGCTGATTTTATTATTTGTTTCTTAAATTGTTTTTCCATATTTATTTTGCAAGCACTTTATCAACTTGATAGCAAATATGTGAATGAATGGTAATTTTATTTGCTGAAATATATTATATTTTAGTACTCACTCACCCAACATCACATCACATGAATTTTAATCAAGAATAATGAATGTATCAAAGTTTTTCCTATAACATCCCTTATTTTTTTCACAGTCTTTATTAATTACAACATAGTTGTATGGATCCTTCCATACTTTAGAACATACATCACGAAATTTTAACCATGTCATATCTGAGCTCACATGTTCATCATAAACATGTTTAAGATTAACGTCATCTTGTTTAAATAAAATAATTAGGTTTGCATTGTCTCTAATAAGATGTTTAGGTATTTTTGTATAAGTCTGATTCAAATAAAAACAGTCTATATTTTTATGTCGACCCATAGCAAAGTAATCGCGAATATTGTTTTGGTTTTCACAAGCAACGTCATCAAATATAATGATTAAATTTGGTTTAGCTTCACTGGAAGATATAACTTCATCATTTTTACAAAATTTGTGTAGCGATACGCTTGGCACCATATCTATAACTTTTTGTAAGAGAATGTATTTCGGTTGATATAGAGATTTAGAATATATGTAAAGGTTATTGTATCTTAATCCATTTTTGTGCAACAGAAGCCCAATAATTAAATTGGTTTTCCCGCAATTTGATGGCCCACATATCACACATCGTACAGTGTTAGGTAATAATTTTCCATGACGTGAAATATGACTTCTCTCTTCTGAACATAGTTTATCAAGTTTCAACGTATCTTTTTGTTTAATGAATTTCATGGTGTATTGTGATTAAATGTTAACTTTATACTAAGGACTTCATTTAAATGACATAAAATTTATATTGTGTCATATATTTATATCACCAGTATATATAGATTGATTGGTAAGTGGATCTCTCTAAATCATGTTGGTGTAACGGGTTAAACGTTTCACAGGGTTCTGAAAAGCAGGTAGTGTATTATTGGGTAAATCTAGACCACCGAAGTGAAACCACGGTCACGAAGTGACCGGGGTTGAACGAGAGGTGGTCTAGGTTTCCTAATAATATACTACTGCCGTCAGCTGATTGCACTTTGATTAGTGCAGTGGGTAATAATATCTCTGATTCTGATGATATACTTTGTGACAAATATACCCTTTCTTTACTCGGCTTGGATGATAGCGATTGCTTCGTCAGCGCTTCATGAGGTAGGGTGTTATGTAATTCAGAACAGTTCTGGCAGGTCCTTGTTGAGATGCATCTGCTGCCTCTGTGGTCGTACAGACAATTGATGCAGAGGCGCAAGTCATTTACTGCCTTTAATTTCATAGCATTTGATAAGTTCCAAAAGTCGCTACAAAAGAAAATAGAGTGTCCACCTTTGCAGTATAAGCATTTGTATGTCGACGACACATGATAAGGTTTTGTAATCGGTTTGCTGTTGTAGTTATTTTGTTGATATTTATTATTAAAGTTGAAATTACTTTGTTGCATAGGCGACCTTTTCATGTTGTAAGGTGTAGATTGTTGATTGGCTGATTTATGTAAATTGCTGTCTTGTTTTCTCTTAGAGGCTTCGAGTGACGTAAACTTGTTTTCTAGGAACTTGTTGAATTCCGACAATGATGGTAATTCTCGGGGCGATTTCAATGATTCGATATAGTCTTTGTGCGTTTCCACATCCAATTTTTGGGACAGGATGTGAACGAGAAGAGGATCCCATGTTGAGATGTCTACACCAAGGTTTTTTATGGCATTCAAGCACTCTATTGTAGTGTCATGAATTTTCTTTATGTGAGGTGCCGTCTGTTGCTGCATTATAGGTAAGGACAGCAGTATGTTGACTTGAGAACTGAATATTAGTTTTTTGTTATGATATCTGTGGTTAAGAATGTCCCAACACGTCTGATAGTTATCCGAGCTGATATGGAGATGCTGTATGAGAGTTTCTGCTTCACCCTTAACCTTGCTCTTCAAAAACTGCATTTTTTGGGCGTTAGACATTGAGCGATTTTTGTGGATAGCTTCCTCGAACAAATCCTTGAAAGAGAGCCATTTATGATAATCCCCGTGAAACGTTGGAATGTCCATAGTTGGAGTTGTAGTAGTTTTGTATGATGCAGACCACATTTTATGACAAAGCATTTTCTTGATAGAATTGTATTCCACCTCATACCGTGTAAATGCTCGTTCATAATCTGCATTATCTTCATAAAGTTCACTGTCAATTTCCCAATGTAAGTTGTCGATTACATTCCAGCGCGAGTCGATTTGTTTGATGACGTTATCGAATTCCCATTTTTCTGATAAGGATTCACAATCAATGCTGCTGATAGTCCTTGAGAAGGCCTTAAAGTTGCTTCTCTGCTTACGAAGCATTTCTTCTAGTTTGCTGGAGGTGCCAGAGTGGGTGGTATTAGCATTGTTTGCATTACGCGTCGGCCGGCCTGTGTTGACGTCATTCACGCCACTCGACCCAGTGTGCACGGGGGGTATGAGAGAGGCGTGGGGCGCGATGTTGTGCGCGTGCAGGGCGGGTGACGCTGCACTTGAGGGCAATGCCCCCGCATCCATAAATGCTTCTGCTGGATCTGATGGATTTTCCTGCTTTCCTTCCAATTTTGAAAATCCTCGTAAATCAGACAAAAAATTGATTTTTGGTGGAACGGGTTTCTGAACTGTTTCAGGATCCTTGAGGAATGCCGAATAGTGTTCTATATATTGAGTTACCTCTCGGTAAAAGGTTCTGGTTTCCTGATACCAATTCGCCTTGAAATACTCATGATCGAGATCTTGATAATCGATCAGTTGCATATGATTCTTGCTGAACTCTGTCCAGTACAGCGACAAGGCAGAAAGTTTACTGTCAGCATTTTGGACGGTCTTGCGATCCTGTCCATCCTTCTTGAAATTTACGAATAATTTTTCAATTCGTAACATAAGTTGAAACTGCTCTGATAGTAAGTTTTTCATGATTGACTTACGGCTGATAGACTGCTGATAACCTGATTAGGTATACTGATTCAGATGGGTTGTGTCTATGTGACCCTCGTGGATCTTTGCGCCTTCTAAATTTCACCGGTGAGACCCGCTGGTGGGAGGCCGGTAAAACCGATTCGCTACCACTAATAGGTTCACTAAATGACACAATATCGTCGTGATGATTTTTTGACCAGCTGGTGGTCAAATTTCTGATATTTATCGATCGATTTTCTGACGAACTGATAGCTGATAATCCTCTGATCTGATAGCCTGATGATGATAAGCCGCGTCACTGTATTCCACGTAACTTCCACGTTACACTGCTGCTGATATTTTGCTGATGCGCTGATTCGTGCCCCACGTTGCGATATTACACGAAGAAAATTTTCGAAAACACACACGCGAGGTCCACGGCTCGAAGGACCATAAAGATGTACGGGTTAGTACAGTCTTTAAATGATAGTTCTGATATTCTGATGATTTATAAGTTTTATTGAAAATAATTAATTATGATTAAATGATAATGAGTGAGCGCGGTGGCTGATGTATGAGTACTGACGTGCGTTGACCTGAATTCGGCCAACTAACGTAAAATGCTGATGATGAAAAATGTACGATATTATGGATCGTACACTAACCGCTTAGCGCTTACCTATATTGGTGATTACAAAGTCTATTTTCGTGAACCGCTATTTGTTTACACTTTTGTGGACACCGCTATACCGCACGTTAGGTATTTGTCTTTTTCTAAAAAGTAGGTACTTACGCTACAAGTCAATTATTGTTTTTATTTGTTGCGAAGGTGAAGTTGTTTACAACTACATACTTAAATACTAAAGAAGCATTTGCCTGATTATCCCACTCTCTCATTGTTTGCCCTGGTGCCTACCTGCTCATACTCAAGTGTCAAATACATTATGTTGTAGCCAAATTCGGCTTGTTATTAGATATATAAGTAAAAAATACCTACTTCCTTGTAACCGAAAAAGGATTTACACATTATTTTGTTAAACTAACACTATTTTGTCCGCATTAGTAAGCTATATTTGTTACATTTGTGTATATCTTCATTGTTTATACAAGCTTGCCGTGTGATGCCGGCATAGAATAGCATCAACCCAATTCTTCCCGTGGGTGTTGTAGGAACCAACTAAGAGTTTCCTGTGTATTAGCACATATTACAACTGTAGCCGACAGGCTGACAACCTGTCACTACAGTGATACACAAATCATCTGAAGGTGCCCTCAATACTTGTGATTTGTGTGTGTGAGGTATAGGTGTTCCAACTATTCACATCACTACATAGTTATATTCTTTGTTTTTCATAATGGCCGCTAAAATAGCTGCATTAGAAGCAAAAAACAATGCTATATTCGCCCGTTTAACTAATCTTCATGACACTTCTCAAAAGATACCTCTTATTGTTACCGAACTTAGATCGCCTGAGTTATTCATATCACAGACTGAAATAGTACAAGTTATCCGCCAAGAGTTTATTAAAAATTTAGATGAAATTAATGAGCTCAATTCCCACGAAAACCCAGAATATAAGTTTAATTACCAGTCTCTCAATTCATTTGAAGACATTTATGCTAGCGTTCAAAGAGTTTGTTCCCGCATTTTGGCTAAAATGCCACATCAAAATCATAATTCTGACAATGGTAATGGTGCGGGTCCACATGTCAAGTTGCCGCCAATTAATAGTCCTTTATTCGATGGAAAAATGGAAAACTGGCCATTATTTTATTCATCTAAATGAATTCCTTTCTAATGCTCAGAGAGTTCAATATTTAACTGGGAAAATAACTGGAGCCGCTTTGAAAATAATTGCTGGCATCATTCTATCTGGTGAAAATTACTCTTCAATTTGGGAAAGTTTAGAAAAGAAATACCAAGATAACAGAGCTTTAGGGTGTCATTACTTATCAATTATTTTCAATATCAAGCCCTCTACAAACAATTTCTCATCTTTAAATAATTTTGTGGAATCATTTAATGCTGCCGTTTCAGCACTGGAAAATCTAAAAATTGGTGATTTAAAGGACTTCATTTTGTTGAAACTGGCGATGCGCAAGCTTGATACTAGCACTGCTCAAGCATTTGAATCACATGTTAGAGACAAAGACATGCTGTTAAGTACCTAACAGTCGTATGTACAGTGCCATCTATGCACTTGTAGCTGTATAATCTTGTACAGCGCCATCTATGATCAAGTCATTGTAGCATCTCGGATAATAGAACCCTTTATAGCATCTTGTTATCGATCAATTTATGAAGTTCCATACAAAGTTCATAGATGGCGTCCTGAGTATTAACATTTTTTATGTACTTATATTTAATCTTTTACTTCACTTTCCAAGAACGACCGCAATACACGCATAATCTTACCTTTCGAGTTTCCTTTGCGATATCTTCTCACCTTTCTACGTCCACTGCTGGACATAGTTTTTGGTGACCCTACAGTGTGTAGGCATCGGAGGATCAAGAAGATCATCGCCGCATCGCCAGATACGACGGTTTCAGCGAGATCGGGCCACCGCCGTGTGTACTGACAACACGTAGCCTGAAGATTCACCGTACTGCTGCCTACAGAATAACCTCGTTCAAAGAGAGGAGCTTGATCGACGGAATCGCGAGAAGAGCAATTTCTGGTGCAGAAGACTGTGGAATGAGACGTGTCATCGCCGTGGGCGGATAATAATCTGAGAGTCAGGTTAGTGAGCTGGCGGCTTCCTTCTTAATCCATTTCAATCCTTGTCCACATGCTTAGAAAATCAATATTTCGTGTTAATTTGTAATATTAATATTAATAATAATTGTAATTAGTGTATATTTTGGTATTAAAGATGAGCAGTTCAGACGACAGTGATGCGACAATAAAAACGCCTGCAAATGTCATAAGCCGACTTATAGGTAGACGAGGGGTCTACAAAATAAAACTTACTCTTTGTAAGAAATATATAGAAGCAATAGATCCAAATTCCTTAACTGCTGAGACTAAGGTAGATATTCAATTACGATTAGAATTTTTGCCAGAACTATATTCAGGTTTTTCTAAGGTACAGGATAAGATAGAACTGAAATGTGCCGATGGTGAAATTGAAAAACATACTGCCGAGCGGGAGAAGTTCGAGGATAGTTTCTATGAACTATCCGCGAAAGCTAGGGTCATGGTTCAGAAGGAGAAACCCGAGAGACCCAGGACCCCATCTCCGCCGCCGAAGAACAGTGAGTCAGTAAAATTACCCGAGATTCATTTACCTACTTTCAATGGGGATCTAAAGCATTGACTGGAATATAGGGACAGTTTCGATGCACTAGTTAATCAGACTAAATTAGCGCCTATCATTAAATTTTAATACCTACGTAGTTCGTTACAGGGAGGAGCGCTAGAGGTTATCAGTTCGATCGACTATTCTAATGATGGTTATGCTCTCGCATGGCAAATGCTATGCGAACGGTATAACAACCCAAGGCTCCTTGTGTTCAATCACATGCGGGCACTTTTTGACGTCGACACAATTCCCTCATCTCCGACTGCCCTTAGAACCCTTAATGATAACATTTCTAAGCACGTGAGAACTCTCCATTCGCTGTGTGTGCCAGTAGAAAATTGGGATTTTGTCATTATTTATTTCCTAGCGAATAAATTAGATTCAAAGCTGAAATGTAAATGGGAAGAGAAAATTAATTCGAGAAAATTGCCTTCATTACAGGAGTTCAAAGCATTCCTGAGAGACCGCGCGGATCGGCTCGAAACAACGGCGTCAGCTGAACGAGTCAGCGACGGCGTCACTTCTAAGAACATGGTAACCTCAGCCGAGTTTGTCAAGGTAACCTCCAACCATACTCCTAGTGGATCTGGTCATACTTGTCCTTTGTGTAAAGGCAGTAATTTTTTATCCCAATGTCAGAAATACCAAGCACTAAGTGTTAGTGCTCGCATTCGAGCTGTTAACAGGTTGCGTTTATGTTTCAACTGCCTTTCAGGTTCCCACAATTATGTAAACTGTAAGGGGAGTACATGCCGTATCTGTAAACGTAAACACCATAGTAGTCTTCATAAACCCACCAATAACAGCGAAGATAACCAAACATCACCAAACATACAACATACAACACTACATAACGAAACACCCACTCAACATCGCTAAAATCCAATTAATAATCAGGTAGTTAACAGAGTCCTTTCTAATAATGTCACTAATTACGACACTAGCTCTTTGTCTAAACAGAAGTTAACGTCTACAGCTAAGGTAACGATCTTAGATAAGAACAATCAACCTTATCAGTTCAGGGCCCTATTAGACTCAGGGTCAGACTCACACCTCATTAGTGAGAAAACATGCAATATATTGCAACTCACTAAGAAATCCTGTAGTGTACAGGTAGTAGGTTTCAATAACAGTACATACCATGTAACTAACTATTGTGACATTAACTTAAAGTCGTTGGATGAGAGTTATTCGACGACTATGGCTTGCTTAATTGTGCCTGAAATTTGTGCTTCGAACATACACATATGTAAAGAACAATTAAATATACCGACGCGTTTCAAATTAGCCGATGTGGAATTTTGTTCGCCGCGGGAAGTAGATATCATAATAGGTACGGAACTATTTTATAGCCTAATTTGTATCGGTCAGCACAAGCTTGGTAAAGATTTACCTATTTTACAGCGCACGCGACTTGGGTGGGTAGTTGCGGGTTCGATGTCGATGCCAGGGCCGCACTCAGGTGTTTCTAATTTTGTAGGGCAACAAGTTGTACGTTGCAACTTTGCAATTGAGAGTTTGCGGTCGAGAGAATTGCAAAAGTTTTTTGAAATCGAAGAGGGTAGTGTACCTAACATTCCGTTATATGAGCAACAATGCGAGGAGATTTTTGTGAAAACTCATACTCGCAACTCGGACGGTCACTTTGTAGTGGAGCTTCCATTAAAATCACCAGTCACCGAGTTAGGGAACTCGAGGCACATAGCATCACCACCGAAGGCTCAAAGCATTAGAATCTAAATTTCAGAGAAAACCTGATTTTAAAGAAAAATATGTCGATTTCATGCGCGATTTCGAAAAAAGCGGGCACATGATCAAAGTACCAGAATCTGAGCGTGACCGCAACTTAAATTTTCTTTCCCATCACGACATGACTCGTGACTCATCCACCACGCCTCTGCGCGTAGTGACCGATCCATCGTGTAAGACTGATACAGGTGTATCACTTAACGATATCCAATACAAGGGCACAATCAAGCAAAACGAGCTGATTAACATATTATTACGTTTCAGAATGTATAGGTATGTCATTAGTGCCGACATAGAAAAAATGTACAGAAACACTTTTCTGAATGCGGACCAGCACAACTTACAGTGCATTATGTGGCGCGAAGGCACACAACAAAAGATCGATATCTATTATCTAACGACTTTGAGTTTTGGTTTAAAATGCGCACTGCACATCGCGACAAGGTTTGTTGCAACTATCGCATGAAAATAGGGACGTCTTCCCGGAGGCATCACAAGCTATTGCGACCGATTTCTACATGGATGACTTGCTCACCGGCGGAATGGATGAGGGTCAGGTAGCTAGGGTAGCGACGCAGGTCGATACCATATTACGGGGTGCGAACTTTAAACTACGTAAGTGGAGGTCAAATTCCAAATCAATTATAAGTCAAGTTACCAGTTCCGAACCTAACACTACTAACCAACACACCTTATCACCAAATGAGTTTGGAGATAAGACACGTAAGGTGTTAGGGTTGGCATGGTCTGATGAGTCAGATCAGCTGATGAATACAATAAAAAATGAACCGATGTCACAACCCATTACGAAGCGCAAGGTGCTATCTGTAATATCAACCATATTTGATCCATTAGGGTTGCTAGGAGCTGTTATAATTATTGCGAAAATATTTATTCAACAGCTATTCAAAATCAAGTCAGATTGGGATGAAAGGCTACCCCAAGAGCTGGTCCAGCAGTGGACTCAGTACTATTCTGATCTCATATCTCTTAACACATTAAGAGTACCTAGATGCATGGTAATTAGTAATCATGTACGGTTAGAAATTTACGGTTTTGCGCACGCGTCGTTGAGGGCGTACGGAGGAGTTATATATATACGTACCTTTGATCAGTTAGGTAACATACAATGTCAGTTACTTTACTCGAAAAGCCGAGTCGCTCCCATAAAGGCACAAAACATCACAATTCCGAAATTGGAGCTTTCGGCAGCCCTATTGCTAACAACACACGTAAACAAGGTAAAATCTGCCATCAAGTGTGATATACATAGCGTCAACTTATGGTCAGACTCGAGCATCGTTTTAGCATGGCTAAAAAATCGTAATCTCAAGCTCAATGTTTTTGTTCACAATAGGGTTAGTAAGATACTGACGATGACTCATGCCCACGAGTGGAAATGGGTATGTTCCGAGGATAATCCGGCCGATCTCTTATCGCACGGCGTAGAACCTAGCAAGCTCGCGAACACAGCCATTTGGTGGCAAGGGCCATCATTTTTACGCCAACCTGACAGTAGTACTTGGTCAGATAGGAAAATAGAAATTCCAGACGAAGTACCGGAATTCGTCATTAGGATACCATGCAATCTCACCACACAAACACAAACAAATGACACATTGAACATTCTTATACACAAATGGTCGAGTGATTCAAAACTAACACGTGTACTTGCTTATGTAAAGCGGTTCATACATAACATTCAACACAAAACTCGCACTGCTAACCCTGATATAAAACTATCAGGCGCGCTGTCTGTAGATGAGACTTCGAAGGCATTCCTCATTCTAATTAGACACGCACAGATGGAATCTTTTCCACAAGAATATAATCTTTTATGTAAGCAAGGAGAAATATCTAAAAATTCCAAACTTATATCCTTGAAGCCGTTTATGAAGGACGGTGTCATACGCACAGGGGGTAGAATAGGTTTATCTCATTATCCATACAATAAGAAGCATCCTATGATCATGAGTCATGAACACACATTGACACAGCTGATTATGCAATGCGAGCACAAACGACTGTTGCATGCAGGGCCACAGTTGTTTATTACTTTCCGCTATTCGCGAACGAATTTGGCCAACTAATGGTCTATTATTAGCGCGAAAAATTGTAAACAAGTGTGTTACTTGTTTTTGCAGAGCGACACCTCTGACTACCAATCCCGTGATGGGTAACATCCCTGAAAATAGGCTGAAACCGGTTCCAGCATTTCATGTAACAGGGGTAGATTACACAGGGGCTTTCAGTATAAAAGACAGGCGAGGGCGAGGTTACCAGGTTACGAAGTGCTATGTAGCAGTTTTTATTTGCTTAGTAACGAAGGCAATCCATCTCGAATTAATTCCAGGTTTAGAGTCCGCCGCGTTCATCGCTGCGCTGTGCAGATTCACCGGACGGAGAGGTAAACCACGAGAGATGGTAAGTGACAACTCAACTACTTTCCATGGGGCTAACAACGAGATTAAGGAATTGTACAATTTTTTGCAGGATAGCTCGGACGAACTGGTATCCTATTGTACAGGAGAACAAATGAAGTGGAGCTTCATCCCTGTCTATACACCACACATGGGGGGAATTTGGGAGGCAGCTGTCAAAAGCTGCAAGTATCACACGAAAAGGATTTTGGGTCAGGCTTTATTAACTTATTATGAGTTTAAAACCATACTAATACAAATAGAATCAATGTTAAATTCACGTCCTTTATGTCCTTTACTTAATTCCGATTCCGAATTTGCCACCCTTACGCCAGCTCACTTCTTGATTGGCAGAACACCGATAGCGGTACCAGATCAAGACTACGCTGATGTACCCACGAACAGACTTACCCATTACCAACAACTCCAGCAGGTCACACAGCACTTCTGGAAGATCTGGTCTCGTGACTACATCAGGACCCTGCAAGAACGCTCAAAGTGGAGGACGGCGCGAGGTCCAGCGCTGGCCCCCGGCACCATCGTCCTGGTGTGGGAGGAACGCCTGCCGCCCTGCCAGTGGAGGCTGGGCAAGATCGTCACTACGTGTCCCGGCCGCGACGGGATCGTTCGGGTTGCAGTCATCAAAACGGCAAGAGGAACGATAAAACGCGCGTTCAACAACATTATGTCCACTTCCGATCAATGAACTTTTGTGATACTTACGTCATAAACTCATAATTACTTTTTTAGTGTTCGATTCATATCTATTTATCGTTTTTACCTATACTTTGTTTCTTAAGTACTGAGGAAAATAAAAATTTTTGTCCTGTTGTTTTTATTAAAGGTATAGGGACTTAACCTGACCTAAAGTTAGTGTAGGTCTATATTTTGAAAGTTAATTTGTTCACTTAACTTCATCTTCTAATTTTGTTTGAGAACCTACATAACTTGTTTACATTACAGTAGTTTAAAGTAGGTAACTTTTCTTTGCTTAACAAAGTAGCTTGTTAGAAGTTTTAACACACTTTCCATTCCTAGTAGCTAGGTATGTTTGTCTTGAAATACTTTTATCCTTTTGAGTAGATTTGCTTTTAATACTGTAATCCGTTGAAAGTATTTCAAGGCGGGCAGAATATGTTAAGTACCTAACTTAAAAGTCGTATGTACAGTGCCATCTATGCACCTGTAGCTGTATAATCTTGTACAGCGCCATCTACGATCAAGTCATTGTAGCATCTCGGATAATAGAACCCTTTATAGTATCTTGTTATCGATCAATGTAAGAAGTTCCAAACAAAGTTCATAGATGGCGTTCTGAGTAGTAACATTTTTATGTACTTATATTTAATAGAAGCGTTTTACCTTACAATAAAACGCATAATTAATACTTACCTTATTCAAAACCTATACATAATTAAATGACAGCAGCGCCTTCCGTTTCCCCTTTTGTATCGCGAACTACGTACGATTTCCCGATTGGCTGAGGCTTCCCTCCACCGACACGGCAGGCGAACCGGTCCGATCTTGCTCGGAGCGGCCGGCTCGCTTTGAATTCATTACGGCTGAAGTCTGCCTGGCAGAACTGATTGTATAGGTTTTGAATAAGGTAAGTATTTAATATGCGTTTTATTGTAAGGTAAAACGCTTCTATTAAATCCTTGACCGTTATTCAAAACCTATACATTATTAAATGAGATGTGTCTGATATCGCCTGGCGGTGGAGAATCAAGACGCTAATGTGATATTCTTAAGTCGTTATATAATAGTTTGTTTTATAATACTAAAAGAAAAATGTGATATAAATTACAAAACTACGTATTTACCTATTTAGAAAACTAAAATACATTCTTGTAACAATTAATTACATGTTATTTATCAGTTTATCAACAACAGATTATTAAGGGCACCTCATTGTTCAAGAATAGGTACTCGTATATTACAATTGAGGTATCCCATTACCTGAATATACATAAACATACTTTAGGTACATTTAGTAAGTAAAACACAAAAACAATCAGTCATCAAAAAACATAAACTTCTTAGTTTTACATTATAGGTATATGTAAACCTATATACTGTACTACATTAGATTACATATATTTAATTCGAGTAATTTTCTCACAGGAGAAGTTGATTATTTATTTTTATATAGGTTGAAAATAATTACTCATACTATTAGTACTAGCAGACGCAGGCTGTTGCACAGTTCTACGATAAAATTTCCTAATAGTGTTCCCAGAACGCCAGTTACCTTGACTGAGGATCTAATCTAAAGGAAAATTATCTATCCAATTTTTGGAGGCTACAGCTGCTCTAACACTACCAGGTGTAGCCTTTATCCCGGCCTCGCGTAATAAGGATTTTATCCAACCCGCTAAAATGGTTCGTGTAGCAGGCCGGGGCTCTCCTCTTGCAGTTACAAAGAGCTTTGAGGTCTTGCAAGCGTCTCTACGTTGGTTACCCGTAGAAATTAGCTGTTTCACCCAGTACACTGGATTTGTAGCTAAAGGATGTCCCAAATCTAACAATTTCCATCCTGACTGCCTTTAATCTGCGGAATCCGTTTTGGACCCAAAAGTGGGCCATAAAGTAATACTGTTTTCGGATTCACACATGTGTTGTGCATCGACGCACAGAAGAGTCAAATCATGAATCTGTAGGGAACCCTGATTCAATTCTGTATTGTAAGCATTTTTATTGTGTCAGCTTTCGCACTCGCCAGTCACTAGGAAATAGACGCGCGGGACGGTCGCTTACTTATAAGCACAGTGTTACAGTTTCGGACAATACAAACATATTCAGTTTAAATCTATCCTGTGGTTTGATTGACTATCTGATAAGTTCCCAACCCTTAGAACAAGTGAACACGCAACAGACCTTCATATACACAGTCAGTACATTAACTCAACAGTGGTGACTTTTTTATTTTTTTTCCGGCAACTTGTTCTAAAAATAGACTCAGTGCAACCACAGACAGTGTAACCTAGTGACTCTACTACCTATAAGCCCGCGCGTCCATAAAGTGTATCGCAATTGTTCCGGTGCCTTACACACCCCTTCCACGAACTCGTTTAAATAAAATACAATGGCTGGAGATGGCGGTGCTGGAGCTGCCGGTGCCGGAGGTGCTGGTGCTGGAGCTGCCGGTGCTGGAGCTGCTGGTGCCGGAGGTGCTGGTGCTGGAGCTGCTGTCGGTGGTAATGCTGGTACTGGGGAAGGAACCGCTGGTAACGCACAAGAGACGAAATTTTCAGAGATGGCTACAATTTCATTAACATCAAAAATTCCGGATTTTTGGACAGACCAGCCCACCTTTTGGTTCATGCAAGCAGAGGCGATGCTTACTCCACAAAAACTACCAGACCAGGTGAAATTTAACCTTATCATCACTAAACTTAGTAAAGAAGTCATATCTCAAGTCACAGATATACTTTTGAACCCGCCGGCAACAGAAAAGTTTAAGGCCTTGAAAGATCGATTAATCCATGTCTACGAAGAAACAGAAAACCGGCAGATTCAGAAATTGATTAGTGAAATGGAGCTAGGCGAACAGAAACCTTCTCAGCTTTTACGACGGATGAAAGAGCTAGCAAGGAACAAGATCGGGGATGATACACTAAATGTTTTATGGCAAGGACATTTACCTGTTTCAGTCAGGACTGTACTGGCAGTGGCGAACATCACCGACCTGGACAACTTAGCTATGGTAGCGGATAAGGTCATGGAGAACTCGAAGCCATTGTTTGTTGCTGAGGTCGGCAATGCTCGTCCAGTCAACCAAATTTTGTCGACAGCGGAGGCAGGATCTTCAGGTAACGTTAGTAGTACAGACATGATTTTGAAGGAGATCGCAAAGCTGAACATCAGGATCAAGAAGATGGACAAGAGTCGGTCACGATCGAGGTCAAAAAGTCGTAATCGTAGTCAGCAACATCGTTTTAGGACGCCGAGTCGCAATTCTAGGAAACCGCCCAGAAAACCTGAGAGCGAAGATTGGCTCTGCAAGTATCACTATCGCTACAGGAAGGATGCCAGGAACTGTGTGCCACCTTGCAGCTGGAAGAACCAGGAAAACTGAAGAATGCCGTTGGCGCGACCATGCAATTGACCCCACATTCAATCGGTACGTCAAATCATAGACTTTGTGTGCGCGATAATAAAAGTGATTTAAATTTTTTAGTCGACTCTGGTGCTAATATTTCAGTGCTACCTAATCTTTCTAAGTTTCGTGCTATAGATACGGAGCAAAAGTTCACTTTATACGCAGCTAACGGCAGTGAAATTAAAACGTATGGTACTAAGACCCTTACCCTGGATTTAGGCCTTCGACGTTGTTTTAAATGGATTTTTGTTGTAGCTGGAGTACGTACATCAGCCCATCTTGGGGGCAGATTTCATAAAGCACTATGGCTTGTTAATCGATTTAAAGAAACGTCGTTTAATAGATTCACTAACAAATTTGACTACTGTAGGAAGTATTCAAAATGTAGACCCTAATATGAGAATTACGACAATTGATGGAGGTCACCCTTATTTTGACGTAATTTCTAAGTTTCCAAATATTACACGACCAGTGTCGTTTAAGGAAACACCTAAGCATTCTGTAGTACACCACATTGAGACAACTGGTCCTCCAGTTTATTCACGCGCACGACCTTTGCCTCCACATCGTTATGCGAAGGTCAAGGAAGAATTTCGGGTAATGCAGGAGATGGGTATTTGCAGGCCCTCTAATAGTCCGTGGGCAAGTCCTTTACACGTAGTGCCAAAGAAAGATGGACAGTTGCGTCCATGCGGTGACTACAGAGCGCTTAACGCGATAACAAAGCCCGAAAGGTACCCGATACCACGTTTGCACGATTTTACGTACATTCTCGCAAACAAGAACATTTTTAGTCGCGTCGATATTAACAGAGCTTATCACTGTATTAGTGTAGCACCTGAGGACATAGAAAAAACCGCAATAATAACACCATTCGGTTTGTTTGAGTTTCCGAGGCTTAGTTTTGGTCTTCGGAACGCAGCTCAAAGTTTCCAACGTTTCATGAACCACACGGTACTGCAGGGTCTAGATTTCTTATTCTGTTACATCGATGATGTCATAATTGCAAGTCGTGACGCTAATGAACATAAATTACATCTAGAACAACTTTTAGAACGTTTTGATAAATTTGGAATTACAATTAACTTATCAAAATGCGAGTTTGGTCAAAAGAAAGTAAGTTTTTTGGGTTTGCAAGTCAGTACTGATGGTATCAGACCACTACCGGAGAAAATCGAGACAATTAAACAGTTTCCAAAACCTAAAACAGTGGAAGAATTACGCCGTTTTCTAGGCATGCTCAACTTTTACCGGTCACACGTTCCGGAAGGTGTTAAATATCAATTACCGTTGAACGCAATGTTACCTAGAACAAAACGTAGAGACAAAACATTGTTGAATTGGAGCCAGGAAGCTGACGAAGCGTTCCAACAATGTAAGGACAGCTTAGAAAAGGCTGTTTCTTTAGCGTATCCAGTGGCAAATGCGCAACTTGCAATTATGGCTGACGCGTCGAATAATCGAATAGGAGCCGCGTTACAGCAATTTTACGATGGCCATTGGCAACCATTGTCTTTCTTTTCAAAAAAGTTAAGTCCAGCTCAATGTAAGAACAGTACTTATGATAGAGAGTTGTTGGCGATATACGAAGCTATTCGATATTTCAGGAATTTTGTGGAAGGACGGCCGATCGTAATTTACACAGATCACAAGCCGTTAACATTCGCCTTCACAAAGTTATTCAGTGATAAGGAAACTCCGCGTCGTACCCGACAACTAATGTACATAAGCGAGTATACTACCGATATTCGACACGTAGTAGGTAGCGACAACGTGGTAGCGGACACCTTATCGCGCATTGAAACAATAACATGCCCGACTGTGGTCGACTATGTTGAGTTAGCTAAAGCTCAGGCATTGGATTCGTCATTGAATGTATTAATGCAGGATTCGAATAGCAAGTTAAAATTCAAAAGTTTTGTCATTCCTGGTAGTGATGTATCGGTCATTTGTGAGACGTCAACCAATAAAGTTAGGCCTTATTTGCCTGAACCATTTCGACGCATAGCTTTTGATAGCGTTCATAGTCAAAGTCATCCCGGAGTCCGTACTTCGCGTAAGCTTATGAAGGAACGATTCTTTTGGGAAAGCATGAATGTTGACGTAGGCAAATGGACAAAAACGTGTGTAAAATGTCAGAAATGCAAAGTATCTAGACATACTGTTTCTCCTCATGGAAGTTTTCCCAGTGCAGCGCGTTTCGATCACGTGCATGTAGATATAGTAGGTCCACTACCTACTACTAGTGATGGCTATAGGTATCTAGTCACGATGATAGACAGGCAAACTGGTTGGCCTGAAGCTCATCCTGTGAAGGAAATTACAGCTGAGGTTGTAGCTAAGGCTGTATTTAGCTGCTGGATTTCACGTTTTGGTTGTCCATCTCGTCTCACCAGTGACCAGGGTGCACAATTTGAAAGTAGCATTTTTACGAATTTGTCAAAATTATTAGGCATAGAGAAAATAAGAACTAGTCCTTACCATGCCCAGGCTAACGGTCAAGTCGAAAGATGGCATAGAAGTCTTAAAGCTGCACTTATGACAAAACTCGATAACAGCGGATGGGTTGACGAACTACCAGCTGTTTTGCTTGGACTGCGGTCAGCATATCGTTCAGACACAGGAGTTAGTACAGCAGAATTAACCTATGGACAGACTTTGAGACTTCCAGGCGACTTTTACGATAATTCTGATACCGTTACTAAGGATGCATTTGATTATGTCAGCAAGTTACGAGAAACAATCCGTAATTTGAAACCAAAATCTACTAACATTAGGAGTAATAAGACATTTTTCGTACATAAGGATCTAAATACTTGTTCGCATGTGTTTGTCCGTAATGATTTAGTTAAAAAATCATTACAGCATCCGTATGAGGGTCCTTTCCCCGTATTAAGTCGGAACGACAAGGTATTTTTGATTCAGTATCCAACAAGGAAAGCAAGGATTTCAATAGACAGATTGAAACCTGCTTATTTACTTAACGATCAAACACATGAGAAGAAGGATTTAGTTAGTCGTAATCAAAAACCTGTTAAAAAAGTTAAGTTTGATGACGAAATAAATAAATCGACTCCTAAGCACGATGTCGTTTTACAAGATGCGAAGAAACCGCAGCGTAACTCGCGGAAGGTGGAACCGCACCTTAACACACGGAACGTGGAACCGCAACTTTACACTTCACGCAGCGGTAGAGTGGTGAAGCCACCTAAGCGATTTATTTAGGTCGTCATTCGTCGTCTAAACATTTTAGAATTTAAGAATTTAAAATTTTATTCATTTCAACACAATCTTTCACGGAGAGCACTTACTTAGTTAAATTTGCATACATACAGTAAAAAATTTTTACTTTAAATTATTTTCAATATGGGAAACCCATCAAGCAAAAGTGACAATCAGCAAAATGTTGTGGCCCAAGCTGAAGTAAATTTAGCAGGAATTCAAAGTATGCAGTCTCAAATGAATTATTTCACCATTGCTGTGATAATTTTAATTTTTATCGTGGTAATGATGGTCACCTACTGTTTGATACGGAAGTGCAATGAAAAGACTGATAAATGGATTACTAAACGGCTGAGAAGGATTGTCGTCAAGGAAAACAAGCCGCAGGATGAAACTCCAAAAATTATTGTTTGTTAATTTCAGTTTTAAAATTCAGTGCTAAAATTGTGTTGAGATTTTTTAACATTATTTAGTAAGTTAATTTCCGTTTGTATTGTCGACAAAATTCAAAATCATGTAAGTTTAAAATTTTATGCCAGTTTTGTAAAAATATTTTGGTTGTTATTTCATTAAGTTTGGTAATTTCATATTTTACTTTCAAACTCGTATATTTCCATTTCATAACATCATTGTAATTCAATCGTGAACACATTTCTTAGAATCTAACACTTTACATTGTATAGCGTCACCGGTCTCCCTATTTTGCAACTAAGCATTTCATAACTTAGTACCGCACATACCTATTTGTTACTTCTGTACATCAGCATTGTTTTAACATATCGGGTCTTAAAAATTTGTTCACTCTATTTTTATTGTTTTCAAAATTTTGTTAAATTTTTTTTTTCAAAAAGGAAGGGAGTACTGTAGGGAACCCTGATTCAATTCTGTATTGTAAGCATTTTTATTGTGTCAGCTTTCTCACTCGCCAGTCACTAGGAAATAGACGCGCGGGACGGTCGCTTACTTATAAGCACAGTGTTACAGTTTCGGACAATACAAACATATTCAGTTTAAATCTATCCTGTGGTTTGATTGACTATCTGATAAGTTCCCAACCCTTAGAACAAGTGAACACGCAACAGACCTTCATATACACAGTCAGTACATTAACTCAACAAATCCTTCTGCCAGAGCAGAGGAGAAGCAAGATAGCAGTATGCCTTGAAACTTCGAATAAGCTATTTTCGGATATTTGTCTAGATGTAAGGAAAGATGTTAATACTGAAACATCCCAGATAGGAGGTTTCGAATCTTTTGGACGCTGCAACGAAATGGCCTTTAATACATGGTGAACCAATTTATGGCTCGACAATGACTTTTCGTCAGGTTTGGAAAGAGTCGCAACCACAGACTTATGCAGCAGGATAGTACTGTACGAAAGGCCTTCTTTTTGGTGAAGGTCTGATAAATACCTGGCTAGATCAGAGCCGTTCGGACAGTCAATGTTAACATTTTGCAATCTTGCCCATTTACACCATCTGGTCCATGCGGCTTTATAGGTTCTTATTGTTGAAGCACGCCAACCCGATAACAACAAAGTCTTTTGGCCAGGTGACCAATTTGTCAAGTCCTTGTCCCACCCCCACATTTCCAAATTTCGAGAGTCATCTCCTGCACATTCGGGGGAGGCATTTGCGTTGTCGCATCTATCAGGACTTTGTCCAAGTTCCATATTGTGTGTGGAGGAGCTATGGCCTTCGCCTTTAGATCTGCGCGCCAGAAAACCATCTCCCACCGCGGGGCGACTGTTAGGTAAATCCCTTGCGCGTGATTTAAGTGATGTAGGACTTTCGGAATTAAGCAAGGCGGTGGGAATATCCACGCCATTTTGAATGACCAGTTCCTGCTCAGTGCATCGTGAAAGATGGCTTGCTGGTCGTTCTGGTCGAGACTCACATAAGTTGGTACCACGTGGGCTATTTGAGAGGCAAATAGATCTATTACGGGTACTCCCCACTTCGAAAAGATCATGTCTGTTGCCTCCGACAATAGGTGCCACTCCGGTGGTTGTTTGAGTCTCGATAGGTGATCTGCTTCGCAGTTGAATATTCTGGGTAAATGGTATACTCTCAGATATATTTGGTAATGGTCCAGTAAGGTGAAGGCTCTGTATGTCAAATTCTTTAAAGTGTCCGAGTGAGTGCCTCCTTCGCTCCTTAAGTATGCTACTACAGTGCGACTGTCGCTTTGTAGCAAAATAGATGCTTTGTAAAGAGCTAACACATGGGCTTGCTCTAGGACCTTGATTACAGCTAGCAATTCCTTCTGATTGCAATGCAGGGACTCTTCCGCTTTGCTCCAAGAACCCGACAAGCTCATGTTGTTGAACCTCGCTCCCCACGCCAAGTCCGACGCGTCGGTCGTAAGAAAATGGGTCGGAGCCTGAATTTGTAAGGGTGACGGAGTTTGGCAATTCTGTTTCCACCAAAGAAGTTCGTGGAGCGCTACTGGTGGTAAGGGCCAGCGCTTCTTCTTCGAATGGAACTTGAGAACCACGTTTTGAAAACGCTGTAGCTGTCGGCAATGTAAGCGTCCCCGAGGAACAACATAACTTGCAAAGTTCAGTACTCCCAACAGTGTTTGGACTTCTTCGAGGTTCAATTTCAATTGCGTTTCCGCCTTTTGAACCAGAAGACGCACTTTGTCGATTTTCTTCTTGGGAAGAAGTTTTTTGTTGTTCCACGGATCCCTTAAGATGCCCAGGTACTCGATACGAGTCTGAGGCTCGAAAATTGACTTTTGACAATTGACTTGCCAGCCCATTCGAAATAGTGATTCGGTGACTAGTTTCGTGTGATTTACCAAAACTTCGCGACTTTGGTGGGCAATCAAGAAATCGTCTAGATAAACTAGGATTCTTATCCCTTGGTTGCGAAAGTATTGCGCTACCCAATTCGTGACAGCGGCGAAAACTCTTGGTGCCGAACTTAAGCCAAATGGTAGACAAGTCATTTGTAGTAGTTCGTTGTCGTACATGAGCCTTAGAAATCGCCTGTGAGATTTCGCAATCCGCAAGTGAAAATATGCCTGTGAAAGGTCTGTCTTTGTGCGCCAGTCGTTGGCCTGTAGAAAGTCTGGAACCTTGTGAACATTTATTAAGTGAAATTTGTCTGTGTGAACAAATTTGTTTAGAACCTTGAGGTTGAATATTGGCCTTAACGACCCGTTGGTCTTTGCAATGAGAAAAAGGTTTGAAAAAAAACTGGCGCTCCTTGGAACTCGTTCTAGAACACTTTGATCTTTCATAGTCTTGATGACTTTCGTCATTTCGGGCGAAATTGGCACAGCAAACTTTGCACCGGGTCTTACAAGTGGTGGTTTCTTTACAAAAGGTATTCGATACGACTGAATTATTTTTAAGAGGAATTGTGGCGCTTTCATCTCTTTCCACACATGTACAAAATTTTGTAACTGCCCCGCCCGAAATGTTCGCGAGTCAATACTTGCGACGTTTATTGGACTTAAATTTATTACTGGGAGAAGAGGGTCGCTTGACGGCGCCTCTTGCCTCCTGATAGGAGGATGTCGGCCTTGCACGAAAAGGGCCCCCACTACGAGCAGGGACCTTTTTGTTGTACCCACTATTGTTTGGTCCTTGCGCAGGACAGCATTGACGGCTTTGATAATAATAATTACCCTGCGCGGGTAGATTGTGCTGATTACAAGAGTTACCTTGCGCAGGTACTCGTCGGTTTATATTGCCTTGCGCAGGCAAATTACATGAGTTTAGAAACCCTTGCGCAGGGCGTTGAGGGTGGCGTGGTGCACTGGGGCCCGCTTGCGCAGCCGGCATGTTGGAACTTGATTTGGCTAGCGGCCAAAAGTTTTTTCGAACACCTCCTGCTTTCTCTAATGCTGCAGTAAAAAGGCCAGGTGCAAACAAGTAAGAACAGGTCTTAGTCAGTACTAAGTCTTGACCAGTGGATCCTTAACTTGCTTCAGAATAACCTCCCTTCTTTGTTGAATAAGATCCGCTCTGTGCCCGCACACTAATTGCAAAACGTCTACCGACACTTTAAGAAAATCACCCTTGACAAAAATTTCTTCGATTTTACTTTTAATATCAATGGGTGTGATGCCGTCTGATTCTTGAGTCCATTTTAAGAAGTTAGATAATCCATTTTCTAGTACCTCCTTTTGTTTTAATAACGCAAATGTAGCCGCCGCGAATGACCTTTCTGCATAGAGCATGCTTTTAGAAAACTCAAACTGATTCACCTCATCGTTTGCCTCTAGCTCGACAAAACCAGGTGCGTGACAATAAGATTTTTGTACATCTGCATATCGAATATAACACCAAGATGATTCTTCGAATCGCTGAATACTTTTTAACGTTAGCAAGTAAGACTCTGGCGTGACCGGAACTGAAAGTTCCTTGACGGTAGTACCAAAATTAATTTTGAAACCAGTATTTATAGGATTTTTACTCGACGGTGAATCTTGCATTGGAACATTGGGCACAAAATCATCAATATTAGCACACTCGTGATCTCGGTACAATGAACCGCTTACATTAGCATCGAAAAAATCAGGCACTTGATTATTACACTCGTGCTCGGGGGTACTAGAATTTGGTACTCGAAATTGATTACGAAAATCAGAAAATTCTTTAGTAAGTTTTTTCAACATACTGTTTTGCTGGCGACGATACCTCCTTGCAGATCCGTCTGAGCTGCTGGAACTTGACCTCGAACTGGAAGAGCTCGTGCTCGACGAGCTGGAGCTGGAACTGGAGCTCGAGCTGGAACTCCTGCGTCGCGGCGGTCGCGGCTTCCGTTTCGACGAGTTCGTCACTTTTTCCGGCTCGGGGTCACTCCTTTTATCTGCCTCACGCTTCTTTTTATTCGGATCACCCATTTTTCTGCAAATTAAAACCGAATTTAGCACGGGAAAATCGAATCGGACCTCGAGAAAAATAAAAATTTTTGAGGGTAAAAGAAAAAATCGAACGATATAAATCGTTAAATTTTAATTTTTAAAGGTAAAACTAATGAGTACTTACCAGATTTATTAACACTTTAGTTCGATGTTAGAAAACTAACTTACTGCGATACCAATTCGGTCGTCAACTTTGAAATTGTGACTGACAGGTACAGATTTCTGCGCACGACCGTCTGTAACGGGGACACAGACGCTAATGAATTCAAAGCGAGCCGGCCGCTCCGAGCAAGATCGGACCGGTTCGCCTGCCGTGTCGGTGGAGGGAAGCCTCAGCCAATCGGGAAATCGTACGTAGTTCGCGATACAAAAGGGGAAACGGAAGGCGCTGCTCTCATTTAATTATGTATAGGTTTTGAATAACGGTCAAGGATTTAATCTTTTACTTCACTTTCCAAGAGCGACCGCAATACACGCATAACCTTACCTTTCGAGTTTCCTTTGCCATATCTTCTCACCTTTCTACGTCCATTTCTGGACACATGCCCTCTTATACAGAGCTAGTTGAATTTATACAAACTCAAGTTAAGATATTAGACAGAACTGGTCCAACTTCAAACCGCGTTTCCACTCCAGTGGAACCTCACCATAATAACAATGTCAAGCGAGCCCCGCGCCATACTTACCAAACTCAAAACTTTTTAGCAAGCGATGGTAAAGTGGAACCATGCCTTATGTGTAACAAAAGTGATCATCAGCCGTCGTACAAGTGCCCAGATTTCAAGTCTCTCTCAGCTAAAGGTCGTTTCGACTTTGTTAAATCCAAACGTGGATGCATCAATTGTTTATCCATGACTCATACTTCTTCATTGTGCAACTCGAATTTCTCTTGTAAACAATTTAGACTATTTCATCACACCTTATTGCATATGGATATCAATAAAAATAGCGCGCCTACTGCACCCCGTTCGCAATACAAAAACCCGCCTCTGGGAATGATAATTCGGTCGCTTCGCCGCAGCCGCAGCCGCATAAGTCTTCAGATAATGCTTCCGCCTCAAAATTCATGTATTAAAAGAATAGGATCTTCATTCCAAACGGTGAGGGGATACGTTCAAATAATGCGTGAGTTCAAAAGACAAGAAGTACATACATATATACATATATCACGCCTTTATCCCTTGCGGGGTAGGCAGAGCAGTAACGGCCGTAAGAATACGGTCGATATCGCCACGTCCGACATTTGTGAGGATTGTTTTCCAAGATTGTTTCAGAATACATGTGTATCACTATAGTGACAGGTTGTCAGCCTGTCGCCTAAAAATTGTAATACACCAATACCCTCGAGTCCCTTAGTCGCCTCTTACGACACCCGCGGGTAGGAAATGGGGTGATGCTATTCCAAGCCGGCATCACACGACAAGAAGTATTCATACAATATTGTTGCTTTGGTTCCTGATAAGTTAACAGACCGCATGCCTTCTGAATACATTGACAGTTCGGTGGTTTTTTTTATATGCAATAGGCCCGCATTTGTCTGCCATCTCACCTGGTGGTAAGTGGAGATGCAGACGCAGATGGTACATGCTTGCCTAGATAATACCTATTCACTTTTGCCTTAAAAAGGCCCAAGTTATATTGTTCTGGAAAAAGATCCGCCGGCAGGGAATTCTACTCTTTAGCCGTACGCATGATAAAAGTTGAAGCGAAACGCTTAGTGCGGATTAGAGATGGAATGGGGAATCAGGGGTATCAGGCCATGGAGTGTTTGAGCACACTCTCCGAAATGCATCCAATAGAATATCGACATGCATGCAACTTTACGACGGTGTTCAACTTAGCCTCAACCAGTGTTTCGTCTGCTATGAGCTTCTTGGCGCGTTTCTCAATGGAGTCTAAGGCGGCCAGTTGGTATTTGGCAGATCCATCCCAAAGGTGGCAGCAATACTCCATGCAAGATCGAACCTGAGCTTGGTGCAACATTTGATGGACCTACCGCTTGCAGACCCACTTTGGCATATTACGGGTGAGGTCAAATTGATCCTTGGTGCCAGGCTATTCCCGCATTTATTACTCGGGCGCAAAATTATGAAACCTTCAGCACCAACTGCGATTGAAACTGTGTTTGGTTTTATTTTGATAGGTGATGTACCTAACACCACCAATAAGTCTAGTTTTTCAAAATCAACCACCTCAACCTTCTCAAAATAAAATAAAATAAAAATAAAATAAATTCAAATGCTCGAGTGATGGAGGAATAGATGATCGCTATGATGAATTACGCATGGATAAAACTCTTACAAAATATTGTGAAATTGAGGAAATTCCCTCCGAAGGTTTTTTTAGTCAAGAGGAAACTCAGTGTGAAGAAATTTACACCTCAACTGTGTCACGCGATGCTGATGGTCGTTATTGCACTGTTTAACCTTTCTGCCGCGATCCTTCTGAATAAGGTGACTCGCGCTCCATCGCTGTTCGCAGATTGTACTCATTAGAGCGTAAGCTGCAAGATCCTGAGTTCAGAGCCAGCTTCAATAAAGTAATACAGGACTACCTGGATAATGATTATATCTCAGAAGTTTCACCGGACACAGCTGATTATTCCATAGGTTATTTCATTCCGATGCATGCAGTCGTTCGAAGTAATATAGAAACTACTTGAGTTCGTCCCGTTCTGGATGCCAGCACCAAATGTCATAATAATATTTTGCTCAATGATATTCTTCACACTGGTCCCAATCTTCAAGCTGATATTTTTGTTCTTTTGATTAATTTCCGCTTATTCGGGATAGCATTAGCGGCTGATATAAAACAAATGTATCTTAGAATTTTAATAAACCCTGAGCATTGCAAATATCAAAAGATTTTATACCGCTTCGATACGTCGCAGCCTATTCGCGAGTTTCAATTCAACCGAGTCACTTTCGGCTTAAAATGTAGCCGTTTCTTAGCTATGCGAACTGTGCGACAGTTAGCTAGCGATGAACGCGACAAATACCGCGCGCCGCTGATGTAGCTTCACACGAGTTATATATCGAAGAAAAAAGCTCGCTAAAGAACTCATTGAGTTATTCCAATCTGGTGGGTTTCACCTTACAAAATGGGCTAGCAATTCGCCTGAAATATTAGAGTCCGTACCGCAGTCAAATCGTGCTGCTATTGAATTTTCTGACAACGCAAACATGAAAGTTTTAGGCTTAAAATGGCTCCCCGCTCAAGACATATTTACTTTTTCAACTTCTCCTACGCAAGAAAATTTCACCAAGCGGACCATTCTTTCCACCATCGCCCGTTTATGGGATGTTTTGGGCTTCACTGCCCTTGTGATATTGTTCGCCAAACTCTAAATAAAAGAACTATGGTTATTAAAAGTAGATTGGGATGATCCTTTACCTGAAAATATACTTTCATCATTTAAAACATTTAACGAGCAGTTGCCTCTTCTTTCTTTATGTAAGATTCCACGTCATTTAGGTTTACGTCAGGGATGTAAAACCCACATAGTTGCATTCGCAGATGCTAGTCTGAAGGCGTACGGATGCGTAGTGTATCTACACGTTACTGATAGTAAAGGAAACGTGCAGGTTAATTTAGTTTGCGCAAAATCGGAAGTTGCACTTGTCAAAGTGGTGCCACAGACGAGACTAGACTTATGCGCTGCAGTTCTTAAGCAAAACTAGTTCGCTTGGTAAATGAAACTTACAGCGCTCGCACCACAATCAACAACGTTTATGTATTTTCTGATTCAAAGAGAGCCCTTTCATGGATTAATTCCTTACCGCATAGATGGGATATCTATGTTAGCAACCGCGTTGCACAGTGTCACGAAAATCTTGATCCACGTCATTTCTACCACGTCAGTGGTATAGAAAATCCTAGCGATTGTCTTTCACGAGGTCTCTTACCTGAGCAATTATTGTCTCATCCATTATGGTGGCAAGGACCCTCTTGGCTTGTTTCTCCCGTGACGAGTTGGCCAATAACGCCTTTGGTCCCTGAGCCATGTTAATCTTTACCTGAATATAAAAGGAAATCACTTGTTTCCTCTACATCCAATATACCTTCAGGTCTATTGTATGACCTTACAAAAAAATACTCTTCATGGAGTAAAATACTTCGCATCGTCACTTATATTCTAAAATTTGCTAGAATTTTACCTCGCAGTGTTCAACTATCCGCTTCTCAGCTTAACACAGCTAAAAAATGTGTTATCCGTGAGGTGCAAAACCACAACTTTTCTTAGATAAAACACGATATAATAAACAAGAAACTTATATCTTCACCGCTTCGAAAGCTTGATTTGTTCATCGACGAATATAACATTATACGTATTGTTGGGAGGCTTTCAAACAGTAACTTACCGTTTGAAGCTCAACATCCTATGCTGTTACCTAAACATGACCATGTTACACATACTCTAATTGACTATTATCACCGCTTACATTGCCATACTGGTGCTAATGTTTTAAATTCCTTACTACGTCAAAAATATTGGATTTTGTCTGCGCGAAATGTCATTAGGCAACGAATACATGCCTGTAACTCTTGCTTCAAAAACTCTCCGTCACACCTTTATTCAAAAATGGCGGATCTGCCGTCTTATCGGGTTCAAGAAGCTAAAGCTTTCGTTCATACAGGGGTAGATATGGCCGGCCCTCTAAATATAACTGTCAAAAGACAAACAGGACAAAGAAGTCAAAAGGCATACATATGTTTATTTATATGTCTAGTCACCAAAGCAATTCATATCGAACTTGCTGCTTATCTTTCTACTGACGCCATTTTTCCGCTTTTACACGGTATATATCTCGAAGAGGCCCTGTACTCCGATAATGGAACCAACTTTGTTGGTGCCAAGACAAAAATAAACGAACTACTTACAGACCGTCATATTGAATGGCATATGATTCCGCCTCGCTCTCCTCATTTTGGAAGTTCGTGGGAGTCCAACATCAAAAGTGTTAAACTACACTTATACCGCGTAATTGGGTCACAAATACTGACATACGACCCAACAAGCAAAATTATCCTGGAATGCGATTTTATAATGCTACATGAATTTATAAAGCTCCGATGATGGTTTTGACGGATGCTACCGCATTTATAACAGCATAAATACATGCTGTTTTTACTCAAATACGTTTAATCTTATAATTTGTACTTATATCGGTATAAAGGATTATATTTTCTGGCAAATATAGGATAAAGACTCCTATTTCTATAGGAGGAGCATAAAGCAAGAGTAATTGCACTCAAGAGTAATTACTCCGGTAACTCTGACTTATATGCGAATATAAGATAACGTCTGATGACCATTTTAATCTTACTGGTCCTATATGAGCACGTACCAGGCATATACGCACTGAAGAATATTTGCGCTTATTATCTTTACTTTGGCGCTGTGTGATGCCGGCTTAGAATAGCATCACCCCACATCCTTCCCGTGGGTGTCGTAAGAGGCGACTAAGGGACTCGAGGGTATTGGTGTATTACAATTTTTAGGCGACAGGCTGACAACCTGTCACTATAGTGATACACATGTAATCTGAAACAATCTTGGAAAACAATCCTCACAAATGTCGGACGTGGCGGAATCCTCCTCGATATGAGCAAAGCATATGACCGAGTTTCACATACCATATTATTAAAAAAAAATTACGGGATTGGAGTGCGAGGCACTGCCCACAAATGGTTCGAGTCATATTTAAATGGGCGACAGCAATATGTTGAAATAACTCACACAAGCACCCAAACTGGTGAAACCCAAAAAATTAAATCTCAAACAAAACTTATAAAAGGATCCATTCCCCAAGGCAGCGTTCTGGGATGCATTTTATTTCTGATTTATATAAATGACTTACCTCGCTCTGTTGACATACCCTGTACATTGTTCGCTGATGACATTTTTTTAGTGTTCCTTCATAATCAAACTAATATACAATCTAACTTAAATTCTAACTTAGACAAAACACTATCACAAGTTTCGCAATGGCTTCACCAATACAATTTAGAGTTAAATTACGCAAAAACCAAAATTATGCAGTTCAGATCATACCAAAGACGCGCTCTTGACATAAATATTTCATTTCAAAATGCACCCTTGTACTGCGTAGATACGTCTAACCTCCTCGGCCTCGAAAAAGATACTAACCTAAACTGGAAGTCACATATTCAAAAAATAACATCTAAACTTTCACGCTTCACCTATGCACTTTCAGAATTAAAAAAAACAACGGACCTCAAAACAGCTACATCTGCCTATTACGCTTATGCTAGCTCATGGCTTAGCTATGGGATTATTCTATGGGGAAACAGCACAGACGTGGGAGATCTTTTCAAATTACAAAAGAGATGTGTCCAAATTCTAGTCAACATTAAACAGGATGAAAGTTGCAGACCACACTTCCGGGAACAAAACATTCTGACTTTAACTTCAATATACATCCCGTTGCGTAAGGTCCTAAGCTATACATTGGTCTGTCTCTAATAATATTAGAGACAGACCAATTTGTGAGAAAACATAGAACCATATTGCCTAATGATAAAAATCCTCCAAACTCCCGCTTACGACCGCGAAACAAAATGTCTGCACCTTTCTCGAAAACGAAAATGTATAGCTTAGGACCTTACGCAACGGGAATAAAAATTTACAATAACATCCCCAGTGTAATTAAATAAGAGGAAAAAGACAAGCGGTTTAACTCTAAATTAAAACTTTATCTAAACCAAAAATGTTATAATTCGCTAAAAGAGTTTTTTGATGATAAGTAGGTACTTACTCATAAAAAATTATAAGTAAATGATGAATATATTTTTAATTTTAATGTATTAAGTAAAAAGTTGTATAAATTTTATTATAGTTTAAAAAATTTAATACAACTAAGTAACTCTTAATTAAGTTTTAAGAATTAAACATTGTAGTGCCCTACCAGGGTTCATGCTGGTACAATATTGTTAATTAAGACCTATGTAAGTAAACCCATGAAGCAATAAAGAACTGATAACTGAGAGTTGTACCAACGGGGATAGGTGCGTCGTCTCATCAGTCTGGTAGGTATAAACTTACTTCTTAATTGAAATGTTATAACGTAAAACTTGGCTTCTGCGTCTTCAACAGTTCCTTGGGCCAGTATAGGAAACCAATCTATATCAGACAAATTACTGCAAAGTTTTTCGAAATTACCCCTATAATATGAAAACATAGTTCGCCTAAGGACGCCAAGGGTATCGAGCTCAACGAAGCACGGTGATCTGTGATGAAGATCTTCGATTACAAGCGGGTCCTGACAATGAATGACATTAACATCATCGGTACACAAAACTAGGTCCAAAATCACGCCATTATTGTTAGTGTGACTATTAAATTGCCGCAGGTCACAGTCATATAATTCATCAAGAAACCGGGTTAGCATATCTTTAGATGTGCATGAGGGCTGAAGGCGGGTATCAGAAGGTACCCATATTATTTCACGCATATTAAAATCACCTAGTATAAGAAACTGGTCAGACTTGTGGTTTTCTCTAACTGAATGTAGATTTACTAGATAATTATCCAGTTGATCACAAAATTTAAGGCTTCATTTTGTTCAATCAAATAAACGCAACAAATATGCATGTTCACATTATTTCTAGTTCGTGAGCTACGTAGAGTTATAGTGATCCACAAGTCCTCTGCACTTGAGTTCCAGCCTATAGTATGAGTAACTGCCAGACTCCGTTTGATAGCTATCAGCGTTGCCAGAAGGTTACTTTAGTAACCTTTTAGGTGATTTTTAACTGCTTTAGGTTACTTCGAGGTTACACGACTCAAAAGGTTACATTTAGGTGATTTTTTTTATTTTGCGTACACAATGCTTTTTAAAATTCCCGCTAATGGTTTGGATTGTACCAAATTATTATCTGTGGCAGGGCAGTGGTGCATTCACAATCGAATCAAACATACCTTTCTCTTTCACACCAATGCGTAAATCAAGCGTCCGACTTACTCGCCCGGGCCCGGTCAATCGTTCGTATCCTTTCGGTCGATCTTCGTGACTCGCGAATTTGTCGCCAGCCAAA
Organism: Keiferia lycopersicella; assembly: GCA_029255805.1. Classification (NCBI taxonomy): domain Eukaryota; kingdom Metazoa; phylum Arthropoda; class Insecta; order Lepidoptera; family Gelechiidae; genus Keiferia; species Keiferia lycopersicella. The sequence continues at coordinate 5,958,918 of JARACZ010000028.1, forward strand.
CGAATTGTACGTAGTAGCACAGAATACTAACTAGTAAGTAGTAGGCAGTAGGCAAGTTTTTTCTTTCTTTCTCTTGGTGAACGTCAGTCAGACAGATTGTTTGTTTACGATACGAAGTTTTTAAGTTTGAGGTTGAACTGAGGTTTAACTTGTGTGATTGTGTTTGCGTTTTGAGCTGAAAACTTGGTAAGTGAACCTACTAAGTTATAATAATCAGTACATACTAATTAACCAATAACGACGTTTGTAAGTAATACTAATACGTTTGAGAATTTCAATTGCCTGGATCACCTTGATGTTTTGTTGTGTTGTGGTAGAAAGTCCACGAAAGCGAAGAGATACCTACATTGTAGACTTATTATGAAGGGCTTAATTGAGTAATCTATATACTCTAAGCATAACTGAAATAAATTTCAGTTGGTTTGGCTTTGGCTTCCCATCCCATCCATCCCAGTTTCTCAAAATAACGCCGGCTATCCACAGTGCGTGTGTATGTGTGCTGCGTGTGTAGGTATTTGTTTGTGTGTTCTTTCTAACGTTTTCAACTAACCATTTTTCAATCCATTTTCTATTGATAATGTTAAAAAAGTTTGCTGTTTGACCGAAGGTTTTTTTTAAATATTGTTTTACGGCGTTATGAACGAAGCCTTTTGAGCCGAAGGCAAACAAACATTAGCGAGCTTAGTGTTGCCTGATCTAATGTTTTGCCCACAAATGAGGGAAAAATTTTGCAATGAAATTCAACCCAGTTATTGTACCTACTTACCCTCTAATTATGTTTTGTACTTACCCAAATCAATAATAATTTGTATTGCTAACTAAAGGAATAAGGATAGGTTAGAACAAATAACTATGGTTACTAATTTCATTTGTTAATTTTCTTTTCATGAATGTGGTGGCGGCGGTGCATGTGTTTGGCATGGATTTAATATAACATAATATACTAACAAATATTATTGCATTCAATAGTCTTAAGAAATGGATAAATTTTTAGTGCCTTCAATTTCGAACCCTAAACCATCGAGTTCAAGGGAAGCAGTGAAAGACACTGATAAAAACAATGATTGCGATAGTACTAGTACGGATCCTCCTCTGCCTAAAAAACAAAAAAAACAACATCGCGACTTCAATGAAAAATGGCTCACAAATATTTCATTTAAAAATTAGATTTCTAAAAGAGAGCAAGAATGTGGTAGTATAACTGCATATTGCAGTGTGTGCGATTGTGCTGTTATGAACCATAAACCTGCACTTGAGAAACATATGAAAACTGCAAAACACATTCAGAATATGAACTCAAAAACTAAAACAACGCCTATTGATATCATGTTAAAACCAAAAAAAGAAGACGAATTAAAAAAGAGAGCAGAGCTCAAAATTTGTGCTTTCCTTGCACAACACAATTTATCACTTTCTTTAGCAGATGATTTAATCCCATTTTTGGCAAATACAATTACTGACTCTGAAATGATAAAATCTATAAACTTAGGCAGAACGAAAGCTACAAACACCATAAAGACAGTACTTGGTCCAATATTGACTAACGAACTCGTAAATAAGTTGAAAAACTCTCCTTTCAGTATTATAATGGATGAAACAACTGACATTAGTGTAAAAAAACAATGCGCGTTCACAGTTATATATTATGATGATGTTGAAGATTCTGTTTGCACCCAGTTTCTAGATATATTTGAAGTCAAATCTGGAAAAGCTATAGATCTTACTAACAGTTTATTATCATGGCTTCAAGATCGACAGATCCCATTAAAAAATTTTGTAGGGTTTGCTTCAGACACGACCAACAGCATGGTCGGCCAAAACAACTCCGTATTTAGCCACTTAAAAGAAAAGGTTCCGCATATTGCATGCGTCAAATGCAGCTGTCATATGATCCATCTAGTAGCGTCCAAAGCGTGCCTCAAACTCCCGCGATACGTCGAAGATTTTTTAAGAAGTGTGGGATCTCATTTCAGTCGAAGTTCGTCAAGACAAGATCAGCTAAAAGAATTTCAAGAATTTTTTAGAGTAGATATACATAAAATTTTAAGCCCATCCGTAACACGATGGTTATCACTAGAAGCGTGCGTTAACAGAACTTTAGAACAATATGGAGTTCTCACAGAGTATTTCAAAGTTAATGTTTTTGAAGATCCAAGTAAAATAACTGAAGATATTTTAGCAGCTTTGAACAACAAATTCACTAAAGTGTACCTGGAATTCATGTCTTATGTTTTGAGCCTTTTCAACGATTTTAATAAATTATTTCAGTCTGATAAACCACTGTTGCACCAGGTGAAACCTGAGGTCTTCAAGCTGATTAAAACAATAGCCTGTAATTATATGCAAATTCAATATTGCAAAACCACAGACGCCTACAAATTAGAGTACAACAATCCACGGTTTTTCACACCGCTCGAGAAAATTTATCTAGGCGTCTCAACTCAAGAATCCGTTATTGAGTTTGAAAAAGAATTTCCAGCAGCCAAAGCACAGATAAATGATCTTAGAAAATCTTGCTTGTCATTTTATGTCGAGGCAATCAAACAAATCACACAGCGTTATGATTTTTCCGACCCACTTTACGGAATAATAGAACAAGTCACAGATCCTCAAAAAGCACAATCATTTGAAACAAAAGACCTTACTTTTGTCGCCAATAGATTCCCAAATATAAAAAAAGATTTAGACCTCGAAGAGCTAAATAAAGAGTGGAAAATGCATGCACTGTTAGATTTTACCCATTTAAATTTATCTCCTGATCTAGAAATCGAAGCCTATTGGAAGAAAGTATTTTCATTAAAAAACAATGCAGGAGAGCCTCAATTTCCAAATTTGAAAAAAATAATAATGCTGTTGCTAGTCCTCCCATTTTCCAACGCAAGCGTAGAACGCGTATTCAGCCAGCTTAAATCAATTAAATCAGACAATCGAAACAGACTAGCCACCGATACAATAGCAGCTTTAATGACTACAAAAACAAATATACACAGTGCAACAACTTTTGAACCCACAAAATTAATGCTCACCAGCAAAATAAAATATAAGAATGGAGGAGGCGATTAAGGTACCTGGCTCTGCTACCAATTTTTACATAAGTGCAGTCATTTATCAGTAGTCTTAGTTGATTAAGATGCATGATTTTATCAGTCAGTATGCAATCTGCAGGAAAGGTTCTTATGTCGTATAATTTTTATTTCGTTTGTAAATTACATCTTTTGTCTTTATTTACAGGTGTTATACATATAAGAAGGAAAAACAACTTAAATACAAAGAATCAACTTTTACATGACCTATTATTTTGTAAGTTCATTTTTTTAAGCTTTTGGTCATCAAAAATGCAAATGGTTACTTTTCTTCCGAAAAGGTTACATTTTTTTACGTTTCAGGTAACTTTTGAGAAGACCTCGCTGGCAACACTGATAGCTATAGCTACACCTCCACCCATAGTTTGTCGAGTTAAAGCATAATCGCGGTCCCGTCTATAAACGATATATCGGTCATCAAATAATTCAGAATCAGATATACTTTTAAGTTACCAGGTTTCGGTCAAAACAATAACATCATAATTAGATAATTGTAAATTTCTGTAGGAAACATCGGTTTTAATCCGTAATCCTCTGCAATTTTGATAATAAATTGATAAATCACACATTGATAACAGAAAAAAACAATATCTTTGCAAGCTAAGCAAGTAGATCGCCACTCATTGCCCCATAGCAACCCAGCCATCATACAAGTAAGCAGTAAATAGCTTAAAAATTTAAAGCACAGAAAAGGAATCATGTAAAAATAATTAAACTGAGCATCGTAAGGGTAAAAAAGCAAATTGATGCGGCGCAAGAAACCAAACTTAGTAGCATATGCACAAAAATTTTGTAGGCAAAATGTAACAAAGCAAATGCAAGAGACTCTCAAACTTTTGTTAACAGAACAAGACCAACTTAATATAAAGTTTAATGAAGTGGAACATAGATTTATCGTTTAAAGACGGGACCGCGATTATGCTTTAACTCGACAAACTATGGGTGGAGGTGTAGCTATAGCTGTCAAACGGAGTCTGGCAGTTACTCATACTATAGGCTTGGACTCAAGTGCAGAGGACTTGTGGATCACTATTACTCTGCATAGCTCACGAACTAGAAATAATGTGAACATGCATATTTGTTGCGTTTATTTGATTGAACAAAATGAAGCTTTACATTTTGTGATCAACTGGATAATTATCTAGAAAATCTACATTCAGTTAGAGAAAACCACAAGTCTGACCAGTTTCTTATACTAGGTGATTTTAATATGCGTGAAATAATATGGGTACCTTCTGATACCGGCTTTTAGCCCTCATGCACATCTAGAGATATGCTAACCCGGTTTCTTGATGAATTATATGACTGTGATCTGCGGCAATTTAATAGTCACACTAACGATAATGGCGAGATTTTGGACCTAGTTTTGTGTACCGATGATGTTAATGTCACTCATTGTCAGGACCCATATGCCGTGTGATGCTGGCTTAGAATAGCATCACCCCACCTCCTTCCCGCGGGTGTCGTAAGAGGCGGCTTAGGGACTCGAGAGTATTGGTGTTTTTTTTTTATATGTAATAGGCCCGCATTTGTCTGCCATCTCACCTGGTGGTAAGTGGAGATGCAGACGAAGATGGTACATGCTTGCCTAGATAATGCCTATTCACTCTTGCCTTAAAAAGGCCCAAGTTATATTGTTCCGGAAAAAGATCCGCCGGCAGGGAATTCCACTCTTTAGCCGTACGCATGATAAAAGTTGAAGCGAAACGCTTAGTGCGGATCAGAGGTATATCTACAACATAAGGGTGGAACCCCAGTCGGCGCCTCGATCCCCGGAGATGGAATGGGGAAGGGGGTATCAGGTCGTGGAGTGATTGAGCACACTCTCCGAAATGTATCCTATAGAATACCGACATGCATGCTACTTTACGACGGTGCTCAAGGCTCTGCAACTTAGTCTCAACCAGTGCTTCGTCTGCTATGAGCTTCTTGGCGCGTTTTTCAATGGAGTCTAAGGCGGCCAGTTGGTATTTGGCAGATCCATCCCAAAGGTGGCAGCAATACTCCATGCAAGATCGAACTTGAGCTTGATATAGTTGTAGAAGCTGTTCTGGTGCAAAGTAGCGCCTAACCTTTGAGAGGATACCAAGCTTTTTTGCTGCAGTCGTGGCCAAAGATTCTATGTAGCGTCCAAAGTTCAGGTCTGACGTAAGAGTCATGCCAAGTCATGTATTACATGTTTTGGCGACAGGCTGACAACCTGTCACTATAGTGATACACATGTTTTCTGAAACAACCTTGGATAACAATCCTCAAAAATGTCAGACGTGGCGATAGTGGCTGTATTTTTACGGCTGTTAACGCTCTGCCTACCCCGCAAGCGATAAAGGCGTGATATGTGTATGTATGTATGTATTGTCACGACCCGCTTGTAATCGAAGATCCCCCATCACAGATCACTTGTGATTCAGCCGTGCTTCGTTGAGCTCGATCCCTTTGGCGTCTGTAGGCGAACTATGTTTTCATATCTTAGGGGTGATTACGAAAAACTTTGCAGACATTTGTCTGATATAGATTGGTTTACTATACTGGCCCAAGGAACTGTTGAAGACGCAGTAGCCAAGTTTTACGATGTAACATTTCAATTAAGAAGTAAGTTTATACCTACCAGACTGATGAGGCGACGCACCTACCCCCCTTGGTACAGTTCTTCACTCATTAAAATTATTAAAGAAAAATTTAAACATTTTAACAATATTAATATTAAATTTATGGTAATATATCCGACCTCAATTCTTTCAATCTCCTACGCGAAAGACTACGAATAGTCGAGGCGGCGTGACAATTAGTGCATTGTTATATATGTCGCAGGGATTTAGTCAAAGTCGTTATATTATAATTTCACTAGTGAAATTTTAATTACACTATTTATTGTCAATAACGACAGATTCGTATAATTTCACGGGCTCATTTCAGTGATATTGTAATTTCACTGGTCTGCAAAAGTGACATTATAATAAATTTAGGTTTATTATGAGTTATGATTGTGGAGGGAGCCACACGTGATCTGATTGGTCAATAGAGTTAATCAGTCGCCATTTGCTCAGTTGGTAATAAAATCAGACCAATCAGCCATTGGTATGATAATCTAACGGCTTGCTCAAGCCAGTGCTATTGTCAATATATCACTGCCTTACAATTTCACTGTTTCGGTCTAGTGAAATTATATAGTCACTGAAACTAGCCCGTTAAATTGAGAGTAATGCAATAAATCAGTGCAAATATAATGTCACTAGTGAAATTTCAATATCACGGCTATTTTAATATCCCTGCAACAATAAAATCAGACCAATCAGCCATTGGTATGATAATCTAACGGCTTGCTCAAGCCAGTGCTATTGTCAATATATCACTGCCTTACAATTTCACTGTTTCGGTCTAGTGAAATTATATAGTCACTGAAACTAGCCCGTTAAATTGAGAGTAATGCAATAAATCAGTGCAAATATAATGTCACTAGTGAAATTTCAATATCACGGCTATTTTAATATCCGTGCAACATATACAATGCACTTAATTTCCGCAGCTGCTATAGTTAACCATTTTGGTACAGAGCCAGAATCCTAACTTGTTAGTCTCTATACACAAAGTTTGAGAAGCGGCGCAAACTTGATGCAAAGCACCACCCGTCCATGGCAGGAATCACGCGCCTGTATGTTATCTTTTTCGCACAATCCCCTAGGGGAGCACCTTACATCTGCAATCGCTATGTGAGAGCAGGAGGATCCAATGATGATCTCTCCGACCGATTTCGGCCATGGCGACCACTTTGACTCCTAATCAGATCGGCGCTGATGCGCCCGGAGATGGCTATTGTAGCCAATTTTGGCAGTAAACTCCCGTGCACAGAGTGGACACGTGAGTTTGCCATTTACATAATTATAGTTAATGGCGACGGGTGGACGGGCCTTCAGCTCATCGCGCTTAGCGTCGAGGTCTGCTTTACGCTGTTCCTCAAACTCGCGGACTTGCTTCTTAACCATTCCGCGCCATTCGGGACGCTGTGCTGCCAGACCCTCCCATTGAGTGGGCTCAATGTTGCATATTTTCATGTGTCGTTTCTGAACATCTTTATATCGGAGGAGTTGTCCGCCATGCTTTCGCTTGCCCTCCTCTAGCTCAGAATAAAAGATGCGCTTCGCCACTCTCTCCTCCGACATCCGGGATACATGACCGCACCACCGTAGCTGACGACGCATTAGATAGGCCTCAATGCCACCAACATTGGCTCGTCTCAGAACTTCGGTATTGCGCACTCGGTCGGACCATCTGATCTTCATGATGGTGCGAAGGCATTTTAGGTGGAAGCGATCCAGAGTGCGTATGTGGTGACGATACACACACCAAGTCTCGGAGGAGTATAGAAGGTTTGGCAGCACAATCGCCATATATACAGAGATTTTTGTGGCTAGCTTTAGGTCGTGCGAGCAGAAAACCTTGGAACACAACTTCCCAAATGCTGCAGCTGCAGCACTGATTCTGCTGTTGATCTCAGCATCAAGGTTACACTTAGATGTTATAGTGTTCCCCAGATAACGAAACTTATCAACCTGTTTCAGCATATCCTCACCAAGCATAATCGCCAGTGTCTCGCGACCATGCGAGTCTAAGGACATCACTTCCGTCTTTTTGACACTGATCTTCAGGCCGAATTTACAGCATGCTTGGTGAAAAACGGACATTAGCTGTTGCAGGCCGTCTGGGGATTCTGCAAGAAAGCACAAGTCATCAGCATACATGATCTCAGTAATCAATGCATACGAGACTTTAGTGCGCGCCTTAAGTCTAGCCAGGTTAAAAAGACTGCCATCTGTGCGGAAACGGATGCGGACTCCTTGGGAAACAGTATTTAGGACTTCTTTGACTACAACTGCAAAGTACAAGGCGAACAGTGTGGGCGCTAGAACACACCCTTGTTTCACCCCACAGGTGACGGGGAAGAAATCAGACTGTTCACCGTCTACAGAGACGCAGCACTGCATGTCGTCATGCAGGAGTCTTAGGAGTCGCACATACTTTTCTGTGCACCCTAACTTTCCTAGCACCATCCAGAGAGCTTCGCGAGGCACACTGTCGAATGCTTTCTCTAAATCAACAAAGCAGAGCAACAAACTGGCGACCTTGTTCTCTACTTTTTTCTTGTAGTTGACGCACCGAGAAAATAGCTTCACATGTACCTCGGTCAGGTCGGAAGCCGAACTGGGTTTCGGGCAGAATTTTTTCCGACAAATCTTTGAGGCGGTTCAGTAAAACTCTGGCAAAGACTTTTCCAGGGACTGACAGCAATGAAATACCGCGATATGAGTTACAGTCAGAACGGTCACCCTTGTTCTTGTAGAGGGCACAAATGCGAGACACTTTGAAGTCCTCAGGGACCCTCTCCTCCTCCCACATTCGAACGAAAAGTTTCCATACCGACGTGTGCAACTCCGTACCACCATATTTAAGTAGTTCACCCGGTATAACGTCAATGCCAACCGCCCGGTTATTATGCTGCTGTCTGATGGCAGTAACAACCTCGTCGCATGACAGGGGCTCGTCCAGCTCCGTGGCTAACGGGAGTTGAGGCATTAAACTGATATGATGCAGATCAGCTGATCGATCTACGTTGAGCAAGTTGTGAAAATGCTCAGCCCAACGTTTAAGTACATCCTCCTTGCTGGTCAGGAGGTGCATACCGTCTAAAGACCTTAAAGGTACTTTTGCACGGTAGGAAGCACCAATCAGCTTACGCACTTCACAGTAAAACTCACCAAGCTGGTTTGTATCGGCGAGCCACTGCATTTGACAAGCCTTGTCCTGCCACCACTTGTCTTTTATTTGTCGAGACAGCCTGCGTAACTCTTGGTCACTTTCTTTGACCACCGCAACACTTCCACCTCTTCGATTATGCTGTCGCAGGAGCTGTCGATGTTTGTCGAATGCTGCTTTAAGAGCCTCGCTATTGTCATCGAACCAGTCTTCACTATGTCGGTCTTTCTTACCCAAAGTAGCAGAAGCGGCTTCTATGAGATGACATGACAAAGCTCCCCAAGCAGCACTGACATCACCGGTCTCAGTTATTGGCGACGGCTTTTCAGATAAGGCTTCAGCATATTTCACCCTAACCTCGCGATCTTTCAGCCTATCCACTTTTAAAAACGCAGGCTTCTTCACTGTGGATCTGCGAGGTCGACGGAGGCCGAGTCGTAGCTTAGTGACAATTAGTCGATGGTCAGTCCAACAGTGAGCACCACGCATGACGCGGGTGACTTGAACTTGACCGATGTCTCGTTGCCGAATAATAGCAAAGTCGATCAAATGCCAGTGTTTGGAACGCGGGTGCATCCACGTTGTCTTGTGCTTAGCGGCAAGTCTGAACATAGTGTTCGATATCGCTAGATCGTACTGAGCACAAAGACCGAGCAGCAACAGACCATTGCTGTTCATGTTGCCAACTCCATGTCGTCCCAGAACTCCAGGCCAAGCCTCGTAGTCCCGTCCAACCCTGGCATTGAAATCGCCTAGCAACAAGATCTGCTCTCTGGCGTTTATGCTATCAAGGCATTGAGTTAGCTCCTCGTAAAACTTGTCCTTAATGTCATCAGACTTGTCTAACGTTGGAGCATAGACACTGATGACATTAAGGTAATTGTCTGTATCCAGGTGAAGGCGCAGTGTGGTAACGCGGTCCGAGATGTGAACAGGACACTCTTGAAGTCGCTTTACTAGATGATTTTTGATGGCAAATCCTACCCCTGAACGTCGAGGCTCGGATGCAGAGGTACCCTTCCAGAAGAAAGTGTAACCACCTCCATCTTCCACCAGTTCTCCTTCATCAGCAAGGTGTGTTTCGCTGAGCGCAGCCACATCCACGTTATAGCGATGAAGTTCTCGAGCTACGATGGCGGTTTTGCGTTCAGGACAGGAGTTGCCATCTCGATCAATTAGAGTTCTCACGTTCCACGCGCCAAATGTCATGATAGATGGTTTCATGCTGTTTTTATTTTTTCTGTTTCGTCGACCGCGAGTTAAGTGACGCGGTGGCAGCCGTGGTTACTACCACCTTCCGGGTAGGGACGAGCACTTTTTTAGGGCACATTTTCTAGCCCCCTCCTCGGCTGGGCGAGGAAAGCAGTGCCTCCCTTAAAAGGGCTGCTTTGTCATCCCAGGTGCTGCCGAATTCGCATTGTCGTCCCGATTTGCAATGCAAAAGCGACCACGGCATGTACTCACGCCCCTAGAACCGCCTATGTGCAGGAATCAGACAAAGCCCAGCTTGCACCACGCCAGACCTCTCTACCTCAACCCATCGCCACAGGACTTTGCGTCATCGGAGTCCATTATTCGGAAGCGGTCAATTGCGCAGGATATATTTCGGTGCGCAAACGTTCGCGCAAACGCAGGCGCACGCACTTAGTCCTCACCCTCCTTGATTCAGTGGAACGGAAAACCGCTACGACTGAAGGAGAGGTCAGACGCAGTGTCTGGCCGACAGTAACTACCCGCGCCCTCTACCGTCGCCCTAGGCCATCCACATTGCCTTGCTGAGTCGCTGAGTCCGCCAAGCCCTTGTGCATATCTGCATTGGGTTGCCATTCTCGCCGAAACAGACTTTTTATTTGTTAAGCAGGAGGGAACTGCTTGCTCGGGAAGCCGGGGTCTCATACCCGTATACCACATCACAGTCCTCGATCAAAGGCTGAGATGAGTACCCCTGACTTTAAGGAGGATCCAATAATCAGCGTAGGACCGGTATCAAGACACTCGAGCGGTACAATGTCACTTGAGAACGGAGCTCTCGAAGTTGGTTGCTTCAAAAGTGAAAGGCAGATCGTCGTTCGGCCTTGCCTCGACCAGTGTAAGAGACACCGATAGATACTCCGATTTGCGTAAGCGAAAGGTCTTTGTATACTGGTTATGGACCAGCACTAGCACAAGGCACGACTGATCGCTGCGGTAGCATCCGCCGAACTTGATTAAGTTATATATAATATAATTAGTAATATAATAAAATAGAAGTTTTTTTTGGGTTAGCAACCCAGCCCGAGAACACCTAAATCTAAATCCTTGCGCAACTTTTTGTTTACTTTGACCGTAAAACTAAGTGGTTTAAAAGTGCTAAAGATTGCTGTTGTTTGATGCCTTCGAGGGATTATAACCTAACCTGCATAAAAGACAGCAAGTATTACCTTGTATAGCTGGTTATTATCAACAGTTTGAGCTGAAATTTTCGGGGAGGCGGTTGAAGTTGTTCAAGAATGTTGCACACATACGCACATAACAAAGTTTTTGACACTACATTCATCACACAAGCAAATATTTTGGAGCAGTGAAATGTTTGCGCAAGCGCAGGAGGAACAAACTAACTGTCAGGTGACAGGTAGACCGGTCGGCGCCGGACGTCAATCATTGTAGTACCGATTGCAACGTTTCTATTTACGCATTTCTTTGCCGGAATTAGTCAAACTCATGTTTATTTTGTTTGCGGTGGCGGCGGTGTGGAAAATACGAAATCGGAGTGTGTTCGGAAGTGACAAGCCAAAGCTTCTCGTTTGGTAAAAACTTTAGTGTCATTATAATAATTTGTACCTAAGGATTTATATAATTGCATTTTTTTATTGGATAAGTCTTTTGATGGTGTTTTATCTTGATTTACATGACCTGTTTTATGAATTTAAGCGTTTGCATTTCAATAGTTCTTCTAATTTATTTATGATTTAGGTTTTTTTTTTGTGCACAATTCTGCAATTATTTGTGACATTTACAGTGTTAAGTATTTATTTTAATCATAATAGTTTGTACCCATAGGTACTTTTAATAATCATCCACGTTATTAAAATTGCCATTTACAGAAGACTAAAAATGTATTTGTAATAAAATCAATTTTATTTATTAATTAAATTTTATTTGTCATTATTTTTAAGTTAAGAATTCGATTATTTTATTATTTTGACTAGATTTTATTTTGATATTAATTTCATAATGCTTCAATGCCCGTTCTGCCCCAGTTCATCTAAACAATTTTCATCACAGCGAGGACAAAACATTCACATAGGGCACAAACATAAGGATAATCGGATTCCACTTCAGGCTTCGGTTGCTGATCCGTTGTCATCTGGGTCTGATTCTGTGGGAAAATGCTGTTTTGAGAACCTTATTAGTCTGAAAAAGTCGACGCGTGTCCTCCGGCATGTTCCTGGGGGGGCGAGATGCATGGCGGCTGCAAAGCTTTGTTCCCTGATACACGATTGCTTAGGGTCTAACAGAGTCGACGACTGGTATCGTCTGCTGTCTTTTGCATACACTGCACTCAAAACTCCAGATACCTCTAGTCCTGGTTCTCTCGTTGCGAAGGTGAAAATAAATATTGACTGCGATTATTGTACTCAGAACAAAAACGACTGTGGATCGACCGGTAAAGCACCCTCTCTAATTAAAACGATTGAGGCCAAGGTTCATGAGGGTGACCTCAAATCTGCTGTGCGGCTCCTCACATCCGATGACAGTTTTGCTGCCTGTGATCCGGCTAATCTTGCCTCCTTGAGGACTAAGCATCCATCCCCCACTCGAACGCTTTCCTTTCCCCCTGCACCAGATGGCGACACGTCAGCGTTAAAGGTCAAAGTGGAGGACGTTAGTCGAGCTCTAAGCTCCTTTTATAATAGCTCGGCTGGAGGTCTGGATGGCTTACGTCCAGCTCACCTTAAAAAGTTGACGTCAGTCTCTGCGGCGGATAGCGGTATCAGTCTCCTAGAAGTATTGACAAAGTTGTGCAATTTTCTTCTCGAAGGTCGACTGAACCCCGTTGTTTGTCCGTATCTGTATGGAGCAACTCTGTGTGCCTTGAGCAAAAAAGACGGGGATATAAGGCCTATAGCTGTCGATAGTGTTTTCCGCCGTTTGGTGGCGAAGGTAGGGTGTCGTGCGGTGAGGGAGGGGATGGCTGCCTATTTGTGCCCAAATCAGCTGGGTTTTGGGACGCAGTTAGGGTGCGAGGCGGCCATTCATGCGACGCGTGCATTTGCCACTGACCCCGGGAATGCTGACAATGTCATCATAAAACTGGATATCAAAAATGCATTCAACTTTCTAGAAAGGGATGTTTTATTACAGAAAATTAGGGACAAAGTGCCTAAATTGTATCCCTTCCTTTTTCAAGTGTACGGTTCACCATCTAACCTATTTTTCGGCGAGTCATTGATTTCTTCCCAGGTGGGTGCGCAGCAGGGAGATCCTTTGGGCCCACTTGTCTTCAGCCTTGCCATTCACAACATTATTTCAGATTTAAAGTCGCCACTCAACATCTGGTACCTGGATGATGGCACCACCGGGGGCAGGAAAGAAGACGTGGAACGAGATATGTCATTTCCTATTCCACGTCTGAAGGACATTGGGTTGGAGGTAAGCACAGCAAAATGCGAGTTTTTCCCATGCGTCCCAACATCTTGCTTTAATCACTTCAGTGCTCTAATTCCTGGGTTGAGAGAATTAAATTAGACTACATTCAGCCTTTTGGGCTCCCCAATTTTTCCTGACGGTGTTCCCCTCGCAATACAGGAGAAAGCAAGCATGCTGAACTTTTCTAAGGACCTGCTTAAAGATTTTTCCGCACACGTCGCATTGATAATGCTGCGCGTTTGCTTTGCAATACCAAAGGTAACCTACCTGTTGAGGACGTCTCCTACATGGCTGTCTCCGGCTGAGGTATCGCAGTTTGACAATGCGCTCAGGGTTACGGTGTCGGAGGTGTTGAATGTTTCGCTCGGGGATCTGGAGTGGAGTCAGGCTGCGTTGCCGGTGCGGCATAGGGGTTTGGGTATCAGGTGTATGCGTGATGTGGGTGTCCCGGCATTCTTGGCGTCTGCGCATGGGGTCAATAGCCTTGTCGATTGTATTTTACCCTTTTATGGCGACAGGGTTGTTATTCCGTTCGCAGATGATGCCTTGAGTGTTTGGACCGACCGCAACGCGGGGGCGCCGTTACCGCAGGAGGTTTGCTCTCAACGGGCGCGGGATGATGTGGGTGCCAGGGGAATTTTGAACCAGCTGATTGAGGGTGCCTCTGGAGCCAACGTGGCCAGACTGCGGGCTGTGTCCCAGTCAGAATCCGGGGCGTGGCTCCATGCTTTACCATCTCCTCACATGGGTACATTCCTGGACAATGATTCGTTGCGTGTGGTTGTGGCTCTTCGCCTGGGTTGTGACGTATGTGAGCCTCATGTATGCGTTTGCGGCTCTATGGTGGAGGCCAATGGCCATCACGCATTAAGTTGTAGGCGCTGTGCGGGGCGGTTCCCTCGTCACCATGCCCTCAATGACATTCTGCGAAGAGCGCTGGTATCCGCCCAAATCCCGTGTGCTCTTGAACCTCCAGGTCTCAGTCGATCCGATGGTAAGAGACCTGATGGACTTACCATGGTGCCATGGAAGTGTGGCAGGTGTCTAGTGTGGGACGCAACTTGTGTTTGCACATATGCCGCTTGCCACATTGGTGGTACTATGAGGGTTCAAGGGGCCGCCGCTGAGACTGCTGCCAAAAAACGGCAGAAGTATGCAGCCCTTGTGACAAACTATCACTTTGTTTCTTTTGCTGGGGAAACGACTGGATGCTGGTGCAAGGAAGCGAGGTGTTTTGTGGCTGAACTGGGTAGTAGAATCCGGGACAGAGGTGGTGACCCCCGGGCCGGTTCTTTCTTGGTGCAAAGGTTAGCCATAGCAATTCAACGCGGTAACGCTGCGAGTGTTATGGGAACCTTTGCACCCGGATCATTAAGAGGCGGTCTATTTGAATAGTTTATTTTTAAGTAGTTTTTAAGTTGACCATTTTTTGTTATTATTGTTGACATTTTATTTCGTTTCTGAATAAATGTATATATAAAGTAGAAGTATTAATGTTTGTTTTTTTTTTTTTTGGTAAACTATATCAGTCAGACAATGTTTTGTTATGTATTACGTAGGTAATTTAAACAAATCTACTTACGAAATTTGTAAATTTTCTTTGTTTCCTTGGCCTTCTAAGATTTAGCTTCAATATCTTTTCGTCTCGAAAACGAATACTTAAGCTGAACCTTGAGACCTTAACCTTTTAATAGAATTCAACCTCATTATTTATTAGATCTGCGTAGTAGAAGTCAACTTCATTATTAAAATATTGTTTAAAAAGGCTTGTTAAATGTTATTTTACAGTAGAAGTTATTTGATAATAAGAATATTTAATTGGTTAATAATTATTTTCATTCCACTTTAGTGTTGATTATCCTAGTCCACAACAGAATCTTCAGCAACAATAAAACAAAAAAAAAAAGGGATAAGTAACGATCCTAAACAAAACTAAAACATGTCATAGAGATCCGAACCTAATGTTATTCTAATCTTTGACGTAACCTGGACGTAGCAACCATTAGACCATTTACGCTGGTGATATTAACGTTGAAATAGAAGTATGGGTCTAATTAAACCAACGCAGCAGTTTAATTGGTTAGAGTTACGACGTGGTGAGTCAGACCTTAACGTTCAAACAGGCACTGTTCTTAATAGTTCTTCTCATAAATTCATAGAGGTCGCTGAGCA
The DNA here is from genome assembly GCA_029255805.1 of Keiferia lycopersicella. Classification (NCBI taxonomy): domain Eukaryota; kingdom Metazoa; phylum Arthropoda; class Insecta; order Lepidoptera; family Gelechiidae; genus Keiferia; species Keiferia lycopersicella. Next base: position 5,974,553 of record JARACZ010000028.1, read on the forward strand.
ATGTTTATATGAGTTTTGACTTAAGTTAGCTTGATTTAAGGTTTACTTTCTAAAGACATAATTCGAGTATGTGTATGTGTGAGTAAGTTTAAAAGATTGTTTATGCGATAATACACCCTCTTGACTGACCCCAATTCTGTCCATGACTGTACAATAGTAATAAACGAATCTCTGAACTCGAGCCAGTGCTGAAAATCACCGTTGAAAGTCGGTAAATGTATCTTGGGCAACCTGAAAAAGTCATCACAGTCACTGCCACCGGCCCTGGATCCCGATCCGTCAGTTGAACCAGCATCTGAACCACGGTGTAGGCTAGTAGATTTGCTGAGTCTTCCCATAGTAAAGTAGCAATAATTTTAGATAAGCAATTTTTTTTCTCCGTTAGATAGATTATTATATTTCTGACTAAATATTAACGAAATCCACCTAAATTTTTAATTGGCAAATAGGTTTGTTAAAAAAAACTGGTGGCGACCAAGCTTCACAGCCTGGCTCACCGCCGCAAGGTTGCTTGCCTAACGGTCTTCTATAGATTGTACTTCGGAGAGTGTGCGCGTGAGCTGCATGAGCTCATACCACCGTCTCCTTTCTTCCATCGGACATCCAGACGCACGGCCGGCTACCATCCGTTCTTAGTTGAAATACCCACATTACGCACTAAGCGCTTCAAATCATCTTTCATTATGCGCACGGCTAAAGAATGGAATTCCCAGCCTGCGTCTGTATTTCCGAGTGCATATAACCTGAATCTCTTTAAGTCTAGAGTGAATAGGCATCTTCTGGGCAAGCTCGCTCCACCGTAGATCCCATCTCTGCTTAAGCACACCTTTTGCACACCGGGTGGAACCCTGGACTATCCCAGGGAAGCCCAGCGAGCGCCTTCTAGCCGGCGGTGAAGAACGAAACATCCGGTTAAGGCCGGCGAGCTTGACCCGAGTGAATCGGGCCCGCTCAGCCGGCCGGTCAAGTCAGGGTGGTCACAGTATGTGAGGTCAATCCGGTGTTTGGGTATCCTCCGCGAGCTCCTCCACCACTGCGAGCTCGCGGGGATACGGTCTCCAATCAGGTGGGCGCGCGTGGTACGGAGCCAGATCTCGAAGGTGCTCGAAATCTGATCGGTCCACGCGAACGAAAATCCTGGTCGAGAGCCTGGAGACGAACTCATCCAGGGTCTCGACTTCTAGATCGCTCCGGATAACTTCGTTGCGGACGAAAATTGGCGCGTCAGCTATGGTACGAAGCACCTTGGACTGCTGGGCCCGCAGTCTTCGGCGGTTGGTCTCAGAGACCAACACGTACAGTCGGTGATAGCTGTCACCTGACCCCCAGTGATTTAAAATAAACATTCGAATACTCAAATCAGACTTGGAAAAAGAAAAAAGCAATATACTTGTGTTGTAATGTGCTGGGAATCGAACTCGGCTCCTCGGTTATCATGAGCGCTTAACATACCGCTACACCAACTTCCCCGACAAACATAATGGTAAATTTTTGCATAGCCTTCTTCCACACCTTATTTTGCGTCTTTACTCATATTCTATCATATGTTTAAATGAGGGTAGGTAGATCTTTTGATGCAAAAAGACTTGAATAAAATGAAATAAGATCAGTCTACGTTTCGGCAGTGACTATTTGCGTTATCAATTTGCATTTATTATTTGCATTCGGGTTGTTTCTTTCTATTTCTTGGTCTTGTGAATCATGTCGCGGTTGACCGATTACCAAAAGTATAAGATTATATTTTTGCACGAAGAGAATACTCCCATTAAAAAGATTGCTCGTGATCTCAATATAGCGGTAAGTGGTTTTTATATAAGAACCGTTATTTACTATAATCTTATTTTATTTATTTATTTTACTATACATGAAGCTTATACATTTTTGCCTATTCTTAGTGCCATTAAACCTAAGGAAGGTTTGTATTGTGTAATTGTAATCGTTATCTTTTGTGTTGTAATTGTAATCTTTGTTGGGTATTGTTATTTATGCTATAAAAATAATATATAGTAATGAAAGTGATAAAAAATATTTATTCGTCCATTCTTTTTTACAGAGGAATACTGTAAAGCTTTGGATACGCCGTTACGGTGAAACAGGGAGTGTGCAGCGAAACCGGTCTGGACCAAAACCCATAATGTTTACTGATCAATCGGAGCGTCATCGGGCCATTGTTGCACGGCATCAGGAGCACCCATTTGCAACTACACTATCCACTGCAGTTAACCACGGAATTTCTGTGCAAACAGTTAGACATCATTTGCACGCCGCTGGATTTAAAACGTATAAACCAACCCGGAAGATTAAGTTATCACCTGCTCACCGCCAAGCAAGAGTTCAATTTGCACAAACCTATCTCAATTTTGATTGGATTAATAATGTTGTGATTTTCACAGACGAGAAGGTATTTAAATCTGATAAAGATGGGAAACAAATCTTATGGCGAAGGAAAGGACAATGATATGAAGAATCTTGCATGTTACCTTGTAGAACCAGTGGGAGAATTTCTTTAGGCTATTGGGGCTGGATGTCGTCCATGGGACCTGGTGAGCTGATAGGGGTGGGTGCACACTTTAATAGCCGTGAATATAGAGAAATACTCAGGGATGTTATGTTGCCATCAGTGCGTATCGCCTACCCAACACAAGAAATTTATTTTGTCCAAGATAATTGCTCTATCCATCGTGCACACATTGTTCGTCAATGGCTAGAGGAGCAAGAAGGCGTTCATGTCATAGATTGGCCTTCCAAAAGTCCCGACCTTAACCCCATAGAGAATTTATGGGGTCTGATGACCCTTAACTGGGACCCTTCTGAAGTGCGAAATAAAGAGAATTTGGCTGCAGTCGTAACATCAACCTGGGATTTCATGAGAGGACGTGAATACTGCTGGAACATGGTAAATGGTATGCCTGGTCGTCTGCAGCAAATCGTCGACAAATGTGGATCGCTACGTTATTAAATACCATAAACTTAGGTAGATACCTAAGTAGTTTATTTGTCTGATGTAGTTTTATTTATCAGCATTATTTTGTATACAAAATGTTTAAATGTAAATACCTACCTGCTTAATCTATTAAATTTGATTTACATGATATTAGTAGTGATTTTATTGTTATATAATGAAATATGACATGTTGATTCACTGCATATTATTAACTGTATACAAAATTTTTATGAAGTAGTTTAATTCTATCAAAATAAGTCAACTACAATACAACTATAAGATATCCATCCAATTAAAGTATGCCTATTAGGTATATCAAGTAAGTAGGTATTTACTTTTAACAAAGTATCTGCTTATTTTGGTAATAAACTCTTTTTTTGCAAGATTTATTGATTGTTTCGTTAATGTGTTTGCTCCCAAAAATATTTTTTTTTAATTTATAAATATATTAAAATATATATTAGTATACCTCAAAAACATTTATTTGATTTCAAAATAAAAACAAAATAAAATAACCGTAGTGAGTATCGAGCCATGTTCTTCGTTACTAATAATCTTTGCCCGACACTCTGGCCACTACACCACATCTACATGTCAAAGAATTGTGAAATTAGGGGACACTTGCTAGACAAGCTAGTTGTAAACAAATAGGCTAAGCTGATAATGTTAAAAATAATAACCCGTATGTTCACAACATAAGGATGCGTTTCCCTGCTAAATATTAGCAAGCAGTATTCGGCTATTCACAGTTCAGTGGCGCCCTCTTCTGTTTATTTTTTAATCCAAACCACACTTATACCCGCAATTGAATATATTTTTTGTTACGATAACAATAAGAACGAAATTACCTACGAATCTACCAATTGTGCGAGGGGTCAGGTAACTCCTATAAGCCACTGTACCATGCTGGAGCGGCGTACGTCAGGCGAGACCTGATGTACGTCTTATAGACGCCAATCTTCATGCGCAACGGGAGCTTATAACAAACGATATCCGGGCCCTTATAATTTAAATATAGCGACATCTGTTGACCTTAATACTATTAAGTCAATTGGTACCAAAGATGGTACCAGTATACTACAGTGGCTCAACCCTAGTCTTTGATGGGAGCGGGATTGGTTCGGTAACTGGATAAGAGATGGCGCTGGGAGTCATATTTAGGTTCTACTAATACTAAATAACTCAAAAGTGTCGTTCAGTGATTTACTTCAAAATATAATTAAAACTCACGTACAATCCAAACAGGATTTTAAAAAAACTGAGACAACCTAACCTAACGGTTGCTACTACTCCAACAAACAAAGGAAGTGAACTTTGCACCCTAGACAAAATTGACAGTGAATGCGGCGCCTACTACTTGAACAAGAGCATTTGCTTTGAATAGCAAGAGTAATGACAAACGATATTATTACTTTTACTTAGGCGTTCTTAAAGTTCTGAGTACAAACAAAATGAACACCCCTACTGTTGCTTGCTCGAAGTGCAATAAAAAGATAACAACTAAAGCGTATCTTTCATGCAAAGACTGTCAGTGTATATACCATGTAGATTGTGCAAACGTGTCTTACACTCTGTTTCAAATAATGAAAAATAAATCAGAATGGAGATGTCGGAGATGTCACAATTTAAATGCACAAAACATGCTTAAGCAAACTAACAAGTTAAAACACACATCGAAGTCGTCAACCCCCAAAAATACAGCTTTCCCTTCACAAAATGCACCAACGGAAACATCCACATATGCGGTAGTTCCAACAAAGCAAAACGAAATATGTTTGTCAAAAAACAACATTTCGCCGGGTGAAGAGACTGAAGAGCCACCAAAATCTACTGAGGGCTCCCCTGAAAATTATTTAAACTCATTTCAGATATCAATCATACCAAACCAAACCAAGGCAAATAACTCTTCTGTATTAGTTGATCATGTCACTCGACGAAGACAAAATAAGGTAGTAGCTCAGATTCCAACGCAAAACTCATTTAATTCTTTAATGAGTACTTTAGAATCAGACAGCGAGACTGAAGACGAGCTTTCTCCATCTAGAGTAGGAAAATTTGATCAAGGTTCTCAAGGATTTCTAGATAGGAGCTGCCCAGAGCTCAAAACTTTGCATATGCACACGCAATTGGAGCAATTGAGTGAACAAGTAATTGCTCTACAAAATCAACTTTTATCTGCCGACAAACAAGTAGAAGATTTGCTGTCGGAAAATATTCTACTGAAAAATGAAATAGCTACCTACAAGAATAAATTTGAGCATCTTTCAAAGATTGGACTATCTACAGAAAAAAAGAAAAAACCCAAAAAGAAAAATAGCAAATCTATACCTCTCTTCAATTTGGAAATCGATAATACAACGGAATTAGAGCTTCTAAGACCAAAAATAACTGGAAACTCTGATGGAATAAACCGTTATCACGAAAGCGACCCCCAACATCATTTAGGGAGGACATGCCCTCAAAATAGGATAGTAACAAGAGTTAACGAGAATGTTCAAATCACTGCCACAAAAACTGCTAGAAAAGTAGCCATTTACGGTACGCAGCAATGTTTGGGGCTTGCGCCAGCTTTAATAGAGTCGCGAAAAAACACAAAATACGAAAAATACGTGGTATATTCAGAAATAAAGTCGCAAGCACATTCCACGGAGGTACTAAAAGGCTGTCGCAATCTAAAACTAGATAAAGGTGATAAAGTAATTATCTGCACAGGAGAAAACGATCGTAACCCCCGGGCTGTATTATCTCAATTATATAACTTACTGGAAACTTTGAGAGAAATGAGCGTTATTGTGCTTAGTATATATCAAAATGCGCATCTTAATGAAAATAAACTCAACAACAGTATTTACGATGTATGTAAGAAATTTCCGAATTGCCACTTTGTACAGTCTCAAGCAGAGAAAACGGACCCCTCTCTTTACAAATGGAGCCAGGCAACATCTATGTTGCCTGGCGCCATCTGGCGTTAAGTTACTGCACCGCCACCATCGTATCGTTTGTTTGTCACAAACTTGTTTTTCGAATTCATCCAAGCCTTGGGTATTGCTAGGATAAATAGATAGAATTCAAGAAACTTGGTGAAAAAACAATAAAATACGAAAAACACATTTTGGTCACAAGATTTGAACCTAGACTCTTTCGTTCTCGAGCCTTCCGCTAAACCACTGCGCCACCGAGCTCTTGCTAAGAGTGGCGAAAATTCCCTTCTACTTCATATTGTGCATGACGTCACAGTAATCTTTCTTGATGTGTCGAACTCTTAGTAATTATATGAGGGTAGGCAAAATTTATAAAATGTTAAACTTAATTTCTGGTGTTTCGCTTTGTTCACAAGCTAGCTTCGCTACCGCTTACGTGTGCATTCTGTTTCGGATAGTTTTTGGATTATAAACTAACAACTATGGCTCGATTATCGTGCTTTTTTTGAAAGCTAAGATTATTGTGCTTTTTGAACAAAATCGAGGCATTAAGAGTATTGCTCGAGAACTGGGAGTAGCGGTAAGTTTTGCTACTATTTTTGTAAGCGATACTTATATTTTAATTCGTTTGATAATAGGGTTGGGATTAGTTCACGGAATAAATTGCTTTTATTTTTACAGAGAAACACAGTTCGTCGATGGATAAAAAGATACCAGGAAACTGGTGATGTAAAATGTGAAAGACAGGGTCCGCGACCAGTGGCATATACTGATGAAACGTATCGTCACCGTGAAATTGTAAGACTCCATACCAATGAGTCCTTCAAGACCACGAGATCAACTGCACAGTTGTTTGGGATTTCGTTGGATACAGTGCGGAGACATTTACATGCTGCGGGGATCCATAATTACAGACCAGCTAAAAAAATTAAACTTACCGAGGCTCACCGTCAAGCTAGAGTAAGATTCGCCAGGGAGTATTTGAATTTCGATTGGAAGAATAATATAGTAATATTTACCGACGAAAAATGTTTTAAATCGGACAAAGATGGACGAAAGATACTGTGGAGAAGACGAGGACAGCGTTATAATCCACAAAATGTTTTACCGCTAAGAACCAGTGGCAGAATATCCTTAGGTGAGCATATTTATCATAATTTATTCATTTTTGTTTTAATAATTCATTATTTCAGTAGTAGCAGAATTTATTTAAGTAATTAAGGTATTTTAGTTACATAATATTTAAAAATAAACTTTTTTTAGTTATCTTACACAAGTATAGGTTTGAACTTGTTATTTTGGCAAGTTATTATATTTAATTATTTTTATTTCCAGGTTATTGGGGTTGGATGTCCATTATACCTGGAGAGTTGACTGAAGTTGGCGGCCGCATGACAGCTCAACTGTATTTACAAATATTAAGGGACGTCATGTTGCCATCAGTTCGTGCAATATATCCAGAAGGGCAAATTTATTTTGTGCAAGATAATTGCTTGATACATCGCTCGGGAATTGTTATGGAGTGGCTGTCATCACAAAATGATATAACTACCATAAATTGGCCTGCTAAAAGTCCGGATCTAAATCCTATAGAAAATCTATGGGGCCAAATGGTTTTGAACTGGGATACCAGTGAAATAGAAACGTTGAAAGTTTGCAACAAGAAGTTAAAAGGACATGGGAGTTAATGCGGCGTAGCAATATCTGTTCTAATTTATTAGATAGTATGCCTAGCCGATTACAGGACGTCATTGAAATGGACGGTTACCCCCTCCGTAACTAAATGCGGTGCTTTAAAAAATCATTTGGCTCCACGGATTTTTGTGTTTTTTTAATTTTTACTTGAGACGTAAAATTGTTATCTTGGATAACATGTTTGTTCTCTCGTAAAAAGTCATAGACAAGTGATTGGAAATATTACATTCTGTATAATAAATAACGATGTATTTTAATTTAGAATTATCGGAAATATGTAAACTGAAACTTGTTTTTGAATAAAGTTACTAATCAGTCTTTTTTGTTTTTCTACCATTTTCTATCAATGTTATTTAATGTGACCTTGATATTCAAAATAATTTTATTAAAACGCAAACAGAATTAAAATCAAAAATATGTGACATTAAAAAAAGCACAGAAGTAGGGATTCGAACCAGTAACATCATTCACGAGCACCCATTTCTTAACTACTAGGCTATCTGTCTGTCACATGATTTGTGTGAAATACTCAAAGTGTTTTCGCAATATGAAGATAAAAATATGAAGGAAACTGACGCAGATGGCGCTGCTAGTCACGACTTTGACTAAAAGCACCAATAGAATGTCGCTGAACTTAGACATTGTGACATTATCGACCAATCACCACTCACTGCTCGTGTTGTGATGTTTCCTACATGTTGCCATAGATGTCGTCACTGGGGGGGGTCCGTTTTCTCTGCATGCGACCGTACAATGTAAACAAGATCTTATACAAATGTGTAAGTCAATTAACTTTCAAATTGATTATATTGATTACGAAAACAAATACCTAAATTTTGCTGAACTAAAAAAAATCATAAGAAGCAATATACCGAGTCAAAAAGTAAATAACATACAAGGGGTAAATAAATATGCAAAAGGTACTATACCATATTTATTTTCGCTTATGAATGAAAAAAATAAAAAAAATGAAATAATAAATAAGAACTCAGAAAATAGTAATAACTCTCAGACGCCAGCTAAAAAAGGGACGATTCCCTACTATTTCATGCGGTCTAATAAACCTGAGCAATTTAGTGAAAAGCCTCTGTTTTTTCGTGACCAACAATTTGCCGGACAAAATTAATAAATTGAATATATTTCATCAAAACATAGCTAGCGCAATTGCAAAGCAAGAGATACTAGAATTAACTCTACAAGAATTAAAAAAAGATAATTATTTTCCAGATATAATATGTTTGACAGAGTCGTTTCTTACTGAAGCCTCAAACAAATGTTTTAAATTAAATGGTTTCGTAAATAGAGCAAATTACTTTCGTAAAAATAAGCGTGGTGGCGCATGCATCTTGGTAAAGTATACACTACCCTCTAAAGAATTAACTTTTATACAGCGTCATTGCGCTAAAGATGTTTTTGAAGCGTGTGGAGTCGAAATTGCAATATATAAATTGGTTATAGTTTGCGTTTATCGTACACCAAGTTCAGATCCAAATACCTTTTTAGAAAAGCTAGAAACTCTACTACATGAACTAAGTAATAAGTATGGACCTCAAACTAAATTGGTAATAGCAGGTGACATTAATATAAATACGTTGAATGGGGGTAAAATTGCTCGACTTTTAAAAGAACTATCGGAGAATTACTGTTTAAAAATTCATATAAATGTCCCTACAAGAAAGCTAAATTGCATTGACCATATACTGAGTAATATCAAAGATGCAAAGGCCACCGTCCTGCCGTTGTGCCTTTCAGATCATAACACAGCACAGCTGTTGAGTTTCCCAATAAAATCTAAAAGTATTGTACCAGAATCACATTTCATTTACAAACGGGACTATAGCGCGGAAAATATACATAAATTTTTGAATTGTCTAGAAAGCCTTACTTGGTTAGACATCTATGAAGAAGAAGATCTAAACACGGCCTTTACCAACTTTCACGATCTGTTTACTGTGTTTTATAGGTTATGCTTTCCAAAAATTAAAATTAAAATCAATAATTACATAAATAGGAAGCGAAACTGGTCAAGCAAAGGTATAAAAAAAAGTTGTAAGAAAAAGAGAATGTTGCGTTATCAGTATTACACTAAAAAAACAGTAATAAATAAATCTCTCTACATGACGTATTCAAAAACCCTGAAAAAAATTATATACAAATCAAGGAAAAATACAAATATTAATTATATTACAAACAGTAAAAACAAATGCATAGCATCTTGGACCGTAATAAATAGTGAAATAAATACAAATAAAATATCGATGGATTATATTGACAAAATTAAAATAAATGATAAATTTTTACGAAAACCTAATGACATTGCAAATGCTTTTAATAGTTACTTCGTTAACTCTACCAATACAACAATCACGAACAAAATACCAAGCAACACTATAATAAATATAAATAGAGCTGCCAACTCCATGTTCCTTCTGCCTATGTCAGAAATGGAAGTGAGGAAAGAAGTTATGGCCCTAAAAAATACCAATTCTGAAGGTTATGATGAAATAAATACAAAAATCGTCAAAGCCTGTATTGATATGATATTGCCAATATTGACTCACCTTATAAATCTTTCATTTACGACAGGAACCTTTCCGGAGGCCCTTAAATTAGCTATTGTAAAGCCGTTATACAAAAAAGGATGTAAAACCGAGATGTCTAATTACCGGCCCATAACTCTGATACCAGTACTGTCCAAGGTTTTCGAGAAATGCATGTACAACAGACTGTTTGGATACCTGAATAAATATAATGTTCTAAATAGGGACCAGTATGGATTCCAAAGAAACAAATCAACGACTTTAGCAATGTTTGCCCTCATGGATTCAATTGTTACCAATCTGAATGCAAAAAAATACACTACAGGCATCTTTGTTGATTTGACAAAGGCTTTTGATTTTGTTTCTCATAGTATATTGCTAAGGAAGTTGGAAGCCATTGGAGTCCGAGGTCCCTCACTAAACTGGATCTGTACATACCTAACAAACCGGCATCAGTATGTCAGCATTACCAGAATTGACCATAACAAGGATCTAACTCAATATGCATCAGACCACAAGGTAACCGAATGCGGCGTTCCGCAAGGTAGTGTTTTGGGGCCAATTCTCTTCCTTCTGTATATTAATAATATTACTGACATAATTAATCATAAAAGCGTGCTGTTTGCTGATGACATCGCTATAATTGTAACGTCTGACATGAAAAATAATAATAGTAAAACTCATGAAACTGAAATAAGTAATACAATTAAATTAATCATAGAATGGCTTGACATGAATAACCTTACAATTAATCTATCCAAAACAAATTATATTCAATTTAATAAATGTTTCAACGAAAAGTATAATATTAATTTAGATATTAAATATAACACCTGCGTAATTAAAGAGGTGCCCACTACTAAATTTCTGGGCGTAACGTTAGACGAGCACTTAAACTGGAAAGTGCACGTGGACAATGTAACCAGTAAAATTAACAAATTTGTTTATGCACTGAAGCACGTTAGGAAATTTACTAACATAAATACGGCACTGATAACCTACCACGCATATGTAGAATCAGTACTGCGTTACGGTCTGATTACGTGGGGTTACAGCACAGACCGAGATAGAGCATTTGTTGCCCAAAAAAAATGCATTAGAGCCATCGTAGGCGTCCCTGCAGACGAACCGTGTAAACCATATTTCAAGAAACTTGGTATATTGCCTCTTCCAACGCTTTATATTTTTGAAATGTGTATGTTTATAAAAAATAATATTAATCTCTTCAAAAAGTCATGTCAGCGCAACCCAAGAGCTAGAAGAAACCCTGATTTACTAGTGTTTAATAATATTCCGCGCATTATGAAATATGACAAAAGTTGTATAGCAATGGGGGTCAGAATTTTTAATAAAATACCGGACGAATTTAAAAGTTTGAATAAGAGACTGTTTAAAACCAAATTGCATAACTGGCTTAAACAAAAATGCTTTTATAATGTAAAAGAATTGTTATCATGTCACAATAATTAAAATTTTTCTATTTAATAAATTTGACAACTTATAAAATTTGCATGTTAATAGTATAAGTTAACTAAACATGTATCGTACTGAAATCACTTTGTAAACATCTTATATACCATGTTTATGCAAATAAATGATTATTGTATTGTATTGTATTGTATTGTATTGTCGATTGTTTGTGAAGGTGGGATTCGTGTGTGCATGTGTGTGTATTTATGAATGAAAATTATATAAAGTAGCGACGCCTGGTGTCGAGTAGGAGAATTATTTAGAAAATTCTATAAGTATGTGTGCGTGTGCGAAGGTTCCGGAGAATTCAAGAAAAATAATTTTCGAGAATATGTTTCGAGATTGATCGATTTTAGGACTATATAAGCCGGTCGCACGGCCGTCGGAGGCAAGTTTAATTTTACCGAGACAACTCGCTGGATAAAGTGAGAAGGTTTCGAAGTAAAGTGAGAAAGTTAGTGAGTGTGCTGTGAGTCTGAAAGGTCTTCGTCCGCAATCAGCTGTTCGTGCCGTGTCAGCTGACTGATCCGCGGGTGAAGTTTGGTGTATCTAGTGCTGGTGTCTTGTTATGAGGAAAGAGGAGCAGCTGTGTCGCTGGAGGGTGCTGATGCTGCCGGTCTATTCAGCGAGGGTGGAAGCTGTTTGTTCTGGATAGTTTTGTCGAGAGATACTGTTTCCTGGGACTCGCCAGATAAGTACAAGTTTTGCTATTCTAAATCTTGTCAATTGTAGCTAATGAATAGGCAAGAAAACAGTTTAGACTAAATATCTAGGCCTAGGTTATACAGAATAGACTAGTTCAACCTATTTTATAATTTTATAGAAATTGACAAGATTTGGAAATGTTAGGCTTCTTTTTCTTAGGCTATAACTAGATTTATTCTTGTTGAACTTTGTCTTTTGTTTTGTTGTCGATTCCGTTTGAGTTCTTCATGCAAACCTTATCATTTCTGAATTCTGCAACCAACAACCATAATTTCTAAATATTTCAAAATCTTTTTATTAATTTGCCTAAGCGATTGCTGATGTTTCAATATAGGTATATAGGTAGGCATACCCTAAATCTGATCCTATCCTAACCTCTTCTATTCTACCAGAATATATCAGGTCTGTGCCTGCACTGGACTATTTTATATCTACAGTTTTGATTTGTTCCTGTTGGGACTATCATATTAAAACTTTGCTGCTAAGGCGACTGAGGAGAAAAATACTCTTTGTGTCTTTTACTTACATGGGCTTTGCTCAGTGGTATCTATTAATAATATTTACAACTAATACTTACGTATTGTTTTGCTTTATAAGCAAAATATGTTCACAAGGCTGAAAGTGGCTTTGTTCATCAGTGGATTAAAAATCTACTATATTTATCACCTACTTGTGCTTACTATTTTATAGTTAAGTACTTTCATCATACTAAAAATATGGCTGGTAGATTAGAAATCTCCCATCCTTTGTTTCCTGTCTAAGAACAGGTTTCAGATGTTAGTATGCATCTTAAATTATTTTATTGTTTTATAAAGTCTCTCATGGCTTGCCTGAGAATACCGGTGTGTTAACACATACCAAATTAATTGTCATTGAATGATGTATGACAACTGCTATCCAACGCTCCTGATATAATATACTTACCTATAGTATTCTATATGGCTGTAACGATATCCTGTTCCTATAATCATTTATATGACCAAAGGAGGTAATTATGGGTTTCATATTCGCACTAGCCACATCTATCTATATCTTACAATGGGATTAGCATTAGCGTCTCAACCTACTATTGGCTCGCGGAATGATCTCATTATAAAGGGACTAATTTGCTAAATGCATACCCTTAACTTCCGTATGGAAATCATATAAATGTATGGGCAAGTTTGGTACAGTCTTTATATTGAATACTGGCCTGAAAGGTCAAAATAACAACAAACTACTACTGAATGATTCCAGTTGGAATTATATTATTCAACTGATAATAATACATCTGACACATTGGTGTCTTCTGGCTGGTCATGAAGACTGGTTATACTAATACAAAATCTAATATTTGTTCTTAAAGAACATCTGAATCTGTTCAAAATCCTGATCATTTTTCCGTAGCGCTGCTTCAGCGCTACAGTGTCAGTGTTATGACACATCTTTTAGCAGGAGAATAATCTCCAAATCCAAATCCAAATCTTCAAGGGGACCTGTTGGGCAGCGTTCAGTTTTGATAATTGACTCCTTCCTTGTGGATGTTTTTGCATAATTCATGATTGTGTAAGAATATCCATGGGCAGGCATTTTGTCAAATATTGGATGTTGCTGGGTCGGAGGTCCATTCGGTTGAGCGAGGATTGGGGGCTCTAATCGGTCTCGTTTGTCCGTCCCTGTTGTCCAACCTTGTCCTGTCTAACGAATGCCTACCTAATAGTTATCATAGTCCAAGAATTCCATATACCAGCTTAAAAGAACTATTGGTTTACTATATCTTATAAAACACAACGTATATAAGGGTCCTAACTATTATCTAGACGATCACAGCTAAAATTTATATCACGAGCCATTTCATCTAGACTTCTATGTGAGGTCTAGACTTTCTATAGGTTCTATAGGTCATCCGGGCCACCCAGGGTTGAACTGTTACATTTGATGCGCAGTGACCAGGATAAGTGGTCCCAAATGTGGAATTCTTGGACATTTGGCTGGTTGGACAGGCTGTGGTGAAGAGTTTGCGAGGATTCGGTTGACCTTCTGACTGTTTTCACTGACGTTCACTTTTTGTTGTTGTTTTGGTTGTTGTGCACTTGGAAGGACAGGCGGGACGATTTAGGGCGCTTAGAAATAGCATACACGTCAATTTTTCGCTGAAAAACAAGAAATTGGATAGGTTTTACAAATATTTATGATCAAGACCGAGGTTCGTATGGTATGCGTTCATGAGATATTTTTCCATTGCGGTTTGTTGAAATGTCAAAATCAAAATTCGAAAATTTTTAATGTTTGGAACGTTTGAATAAACTAAACTTATAAAATAACATTTCCTACGTAAATGTTGTAACATATTAGCTTATTTTTGTGTTATTTAGATTTGTTTTTCAATTAATTTAAATTAAATTTCGGTCGTAAGAATACCCGTATAAAATTACGAACGTACCCTTAGTACGGTCACAGATTGGTTAACATTGTTTCTTTTAATGAACGAGACAAAAGATGTTTAAATTGTAGCGTAGTCTATGGTAAACACTATCCAGTTGTCACTTTAATCGTACCAATAAAGCAGCACGAGATTTACCGCGAAATTCAAACCTACTTATACTAGTACTTTCCACAGACAAGAGAATATCGATTCATTAATAAAAATCGAAATCGAGTCAATAATTTTTCATAGGGGTGAACAGTTTGTTAATAAATTAAACAATGCATTTATTTTGTTCTAGTAATCATAGTAGAAAGAAAATCGATAAAGGTCAAGTTCCATTCTTTGTAGTGGTTACAGAATAAATACTAGAGGGCGCGGAAACATTTGAGGCCGAGCGGTTAACATGACGAAATTCGTTCAGGAATTCGATAGACGCCAACGTCTTACAAGTTAGAAACTGTAATATAATACGAATATGGTAGCATACCAATTATTCTGATGAATATTAATGTTACTTCTAAAAAAAAAAAATTTAAATCTTTGAGTACTTTTCTACAAATGAAGATTATTACGAAAATTGATCAATTTCATAATCGATAACCGGTATTAATATTGAGTAGGTAGGTACGGCACTAATGATGGCTGTAAGTTCGGGGTTCGCTCGTGGAAATTGCAATCGTTCATTGTTTTGATTTGTTATTTTGGGTATATTTCGCGATTGTTCTATGAAAAGTAGGTCTTAGTAACTGAAATAGTAAGTAATATTAATCGGAAAGCAAGTTCAAGCTCAGTTTACGTGTTCCTTTTGCTAGTACGTAAGTTTTTGTAAAAATATTCATCCATATAGTGTTTACGTCGCCAGTGTAGTGTAAATATGATAAAAATAGTGTTTTTAGTGAAAATATGTGAGAAACAAGATGATACAGGCGTCACTTAGAACTCAGGTAACTTTTTTATATGTTTTTAGGTAGATAAGTAGGTTATAATCTCTTACAAAACTTTGTTTGGTTCCAACTTTGAAATTAGATATTTGTCCCTTTTAAAACATAGATTCTGCATAAATCACTCTAGGAAACCAGTAAAAACGTTATTTGGTGTCAGTTTTGACTCCAAACAACATAACTTTGCGTTTTGAAATCCAGACATGGTTCTAGTGTTCTTATTTTATGCCTATTTGAGATCTATTGAAATTACGTCATAACATTTATGAGACTTATTTGACTGAGGACAGGTCATTTCATATTGTCAATCTAATGATGAAACCGGGAAATTCACTATAAGCCCAATAATACCTAAAGGATGATTTAGTGTTCCATAGGAAAGGAAAGAAGTAGTTACTTTGTCTGTGATAATGATATATTAGTGCAAATTATTATAAATATGTCAGCTTTTAAATGCTTGGCAGCGGGATCAGTGTGACTGTGTGATTAGATCAATATATTATCGGTTGTTTTGCAGCTGGTAAACATATAGGTATGAGTGGAACTACCTATAGTTATATCAATATATTTTAGAAAAGTAATTTGAATTGTGTTTGATAGAATATTCTCCACTTTTGCTTTATAGCCACAAATTTTGGTTGATAAATTTTGATTCTTATTCTGAGATTTGACCAATAACGGATTTAGACATATTATAGAAATCTAAAATACTGGGGGCGAGACTAATTCTTATGAATGCATACATCATACTATGAAATATGAAATATCAGCAATCATAAATTTTGTACAGAATATTTAGGTCTAAGATACAAAATAAAATGCAAATTTGTAACATTTCCTTTTAATTTTAGGTGAGTACAAGGATATTCTAACAGAATTGTGCGGCTTCATAATGATGTGATCTGCGTTTAAACTATACTTAACTTAGAAAACCTAATACTCAGCGGTTGACTATATGCATACACATGTATACATGCATATTGCACCTTTGTCTCTTGCGGGGTGGGCGGAGTATTGGCGGTCGTGGGAAGGCGATCGCCTTCGCCATGTCTGACAGATATTTACAGCAGTGGATTGATGGTGATATGATAAGTGTATAAGGCTAAATTTGATGATGATGATTATGTGCATAAAGGCTGATGATGATGATGATGAGGATAAAAACTGATGTGATAATGATGATAATCAATCAGTGACTTTAAATATATATTCTAAATTTTTTGTGTAAAAACAAAACTATCAAGCAAGCATTCATAAATAATTTTAAATTAATTTTAAAATTTAAAATAATCTGTTTTCATCTATTTCTTGCAGGTGAACTGATTGCCTAGGAGGTGGTGTTCTGATTGTGGTCTAGGAGTTAGGGTCTATCTATGGTCTGAGAGATATTTATTGAAGTTATGGTCTAGGAGATGGTAACTAAAGAGTTGAGGTTAGCTAGCGAAGATCTAGGAGGTAAAGATTTAGTCTAGAAGGTGGTGTCTTAGGTGGTTGTGTTAGAGTTTCAAATACCTACTTTTGTTACCAATTTGGTGTCATTCATTATTTTGTGTCCGAATAGGCAACGTATAGGGGATGTTTTGTTACTTGAATGCATGATGGATGTGTTTTGTGGTAGTTAACTATAGTTTGGGAGTTAGTTTCTATCTATAGTCTAGGAGTCAAGTGATCAAATTATAGTCTAAGAGGTAGAGACTATAGATTGGGGGGTAGTACTTGTTTTATTTTTGTGTTTCAAATATTTATTTCCTAGTCTTGAATTTAATTAGTGGAATTATAGTCTAGGAGGCAGAGACTATAGATTAGGAGGTAGTGCTCGTTTCATGTTGGTATTCCAAATATTTATTTTCTGGATCAAATTTTGAGAATTTTCAAGAAATTATAGTCTAGGAGGTAGAGACTTTATGTCCCTAACATTATGGTTGTTATGGTTGCTTTATTTTGGTGTTTCAAATACTAAGTTGCCGGATTGGTCTTCTTGAGAATTTGATTCTATAAGGAATGTTTTTGTCACTTGAATGGGTGATAGATGTGTGAGTGAAATAGAGTGTAAGTTTGGTGGTTGCTTGAGGTTGATAATATTACTTAACGGTGAACTCTGGTAACTTCTCCATCGGTAAATAAAGGGAAAATATTTATATGTTTAAAAAGTTTAATAGTGTGGGGGCGATGTTTAATTTATTTAATGCCTGAATTAAATGTTATCATATTAATTCAGCATATTAGCGTAAATCTTACATTACTGTAATTGTCTGTTCAATTTGTGAGTGTCATTGTATTCTGTTGGTTCTGTCATAACGTAAACTTGATTTACTGACATCCAGTTTTATCTCCATCCATGCTTGGTAATATAATTTTATTTTCTGTCCTAAGTCATTAAATTATAATAAAATTATTATTTTTTATCAAAGGTTCACGATCAAATCACCTCACAACACTCTGTATTTACTTCAGCAGTGATACTACTGATATCATGACTTGTTAAGCACAATGACAAGTTAAGAATGGGTGTTATCATTGTTCGAGGTAATGCTGGAAGCAGAAATACTTTCAAAGTACCAATACAGACTTTATCACATTGGGCCAGGTTGGTCTAGACATACAACAAATAACACGATTTGGTCAGAACTATTTTTGTTTTTTATGATTTTTGCTAATTCTATCAAGTTATGGATGTGAATAGGGCCTTTGATTAACTTATGAAATAAAATTCATTCAAAATTTCATCAATCGGGATCTTAACTATCTTGAGTTAAGATCTGGTTTAAGCCAAATCATTCACTACTCTGTTATTACTGTGACAGATAATCAGTGAAGGGTGGGCTTCTTGGTTCAGCATCGAGTCTAACTTTCTGCTGATTCGCTGTTTATGGTGATACTGCAAACAATTACACTAAAGGAGTGGTACAGAGATGTATCACTCCGAACAAGTACCTTTACTGACTATACAAGGGGGTCATAATAGGTTAAACTGATGCCAAGCATTGGTTAATCTATCTGTGACACAAACTACATACAACAAACTACATATGGATTTGGTTTAAACTCTTAAATTTTTTTTAAACTTTTGTGTAGCAGATAGGGCTTTCTAAAGTGAGACTTTGATTGGCATATGCAGATTGAACAGATTGTTCAGTTATAATTCTCTTGATTGCATTTGGCGTACCTTCATATTTGGCGTAGTGCTTGACTAATTGGCGTATTAATAAAAGGCATTTGGCGTAGTAAAAATGTTTCACTATTTAAGAAAAGCGTAGGATTTTTTTTAATTAAATTACTTTGCATTTGGCGTAAATTGCATAATTGTGTAGATTTTAAGCATTTGGCGTATTATATGATGTTGGCACTTTGTTCAAAAAGCATTTGGCGTAAACATAATTAGCTTTCTGCGTAGGCTTCGATTTATAAAATTAGGAATTACGAACATTTGGTTCAGGCATTATAAGGGCGAGATTTATGGGGGCGAAGATTATGAGGTTAAGTGGGAGGTTTAGTGATTGTTTGAAATTTTTCTTCGATTTTGTTTCAAGAAACAAAAGCCTCATAAAAATTTGGGGCCGTATTATAACAAACGATATCCGGGCCCTTATAATTTAAATATAGCGACATCTGTTGACCTTAATACTATTAAGTCAATTGGTACCAAAGATGGTACCAGTATACTACAGTGGCTCAACCCTAGTCTTTGATGGGAGCGGGATTGGTTCGGTAACTGGATAAGAGATGGCGCTGGGAGTCATATTTAGGTCGATTGTTTGTGAAGGTGGGATTCGTGTGTGCATGTGTGTGTATTTATGAATGAAAATTATATAAAGTAGCGACGCCTGGTGTCGAGTAGGAGAATTATTTAGAAAATTCTATAAGTATGTGTGCGTGTGCGAAGGTTCCGGAGAATTCAAGAAAAATAATTTTCGAGAATATGTTTCGAGATTGATCGATTTTAGGACTATATAAGCCGGTCGCACGGCCGTCGGAGGCAAGTTTAATTTTACCGAGACAACTCGCTGGATAAAGTGAGAAGGTTTCGAAGTAAAGTGAGAAAGTTAGTGAGTGTGCTGTGAGTCTGAAAGGTCTTCGTCCGCAATCAGCTGTTCGTGCCGTGTCAGCTGATTGATCCGCGGGTGAAGTTTGGTGTACCTAGTGCTGGTGTCTTGTTATGAGGAAAGAGGAGCAGCTGTGTCGCTGGAGGGTGCTGATGCTGCCGGTCTATTCAGCGAGGGTGGAAGCTGTTTGTTCTGGATAGTTTTGTCGAGAGATACTGTTTCCTGGGACTCGCCAGATAAGTACAAGTTTTGCTATTCTAAATCTTGTCAATTGTAGCTAATGAATAGGCAAGAAAACAGTTTAGACTAAATATCTAGGCCTAGGTTATACAGAATAGACTAGTTCAACCTATTTTATAATTTTATAGAAATTGACAAGATTTGGAAATGTTAGGCTTCTTTTTCTTAGGCTATAACTAGATTTATTCTTGTTGAACTTTGTCTTTTGTTTTGTTGTCGATTCCGTTTGAGTTCTTCATGCAAACCTTATCATTTCTGAATTCTGCAACCAACAACCATAATTTCTAAATATTTCAAAATCTTTTTATTAATTTGCCTAAGCGATTGCTGATGTTTCAATATAGGTATATAGGTAGGCATACCCTAAATCTGATCCTATCCTAACCTCTTCTATTCTACCAGAATATATCAGGTCTGTGCCTGCACTGGACTATTTTATATCTACAGTTTTGATTTGTTCCTGTTGGGACTATCATATTAAAACTTTGCTGCTAAGGCGACTGAGGAGAAAAATACTCTTTGTGTCTTTTACTTACATGGGCTTTGCTCAGTGGTATCTATTAATAATATTTACAACTAATACTTACGTATTGTTTTGCTTTATAAGCAAAATATGTTCACAAGGCTGAAAGTGGCTTTGTTCATCAGTGGATTAAAAATCTACTATATTTATCACCTACTTGTGCTTACTATTTTATAGTTAAGTACTTTCATCATACTAAAAATATGGCTGGTAGATTAGAAATCTCCCATCCTTTGTTTCCTGTCTAAGAACAGGTTTCAGATGTTAGTATGCATCTTAAATTATTTTATTGTTTTATAAAGTCTCTCATGGCTTGCCTGAGAATACCGGTGTGTTAACACATACCAAATTAATTGTCATTGAATGATGTATGACAACTGCTATCCAACGCTCCTGATATAATATACTTACCTATAGTATTCTATATGGCTGTAACGATATCCTGTTCCTATAATCATTTATATGACCAAAGGAGGTAATTATGGGTTTCATATTCGCACTAGCCACATCTATCTATATCTTACAATGGGATTAGCATTAGCGTCTCAACCTACTATTGGCTCGCGGAATGATCTCATTATAAAGGGACTAATTTGCTAAATGCATACCCTTAACTTCCGTATGGAAATCATATAAATGTATGGGCAAGTTTGGTACAGTTTTTATATTGAATACTGGCCTGAAAGGTCAAAATAACAACAAACTACTACTGAATGATTCCAGTTGGAATTATATTATTCAACTGATAATAATACATCTGACACATTGGTGTCTTCTGGCTGGTCATGAAGACTGGTTATACTAATACAAAATCTAATATTTGTTCTTAAAGAACATCTGAATCTGTTCAAAATCCTGATCATTTTTCCGTAGCGCTGCTTCAGCGCTACAGTGTCAGTGTTATGACACATCTTTTAGCAGGAGAATAATCTCCAAATCCAAATCCAAATCTTCAAGGGGACCTGTTGGGCAGCGTTCAGTTTTGATAATTGACTCCTTCCTTGTGGATGTTTTTGCATAATTCATGATTGTGTAAGAATATCCATGGGCAGGCATTTTGTCAAATATTGGATGTTGCTGGGTCGGAGGTCCATTCGGTTGAGCGAGGATTGGGGGCTCTAATCGGTCTCGTTTGTCCGTCCCTGTTGTCCAACCTTGTCCTGTCTAACGAATGCCTACCTAATAGTTATCATAGTCCAAGAATTCCATATACCAGCTTAAAAGAACTATTGGTTTACTATATCTTATAAAACACAACGTATATAAGGGTCCTAACTATTATCTAGACGATCACAACTAATGTTTATATCACGAGCCATTCATCTAGACTTCTATGTGAGGTCTAGACCTTCTATAGGTCTTCTAAGGTCCCCGGGCCGCAAATAGCCCAGGGTTGAACTGTTACAAGCTTCGAGTGAAAAATGGGCCGGAGCATAGCAGTGGCAGCCCCTGCTTGCCGGGTCACATTCCTCACGTGCTTGACCATGGATAGATTTCGGTCTATGGTCACGCCCAGGTATTTAGCCTGGCTGGACCACCCAATCTCTAATCCTTGGAGCTTCAGCTTCGGGGGATCTCTTCGACCACGCCCCACCATGATCGCTTGAGTCTTACCCACGTTGACTGTCAGTCTCCACTTCGCCAGCCAGGCTTGGAGGGCGTCCAAAGCTATCTGCATTTTCTTCGCCGCGTGCCTCGCATTGAGGGACACGGCGAAGAATGCAGCGTCATCGGCATAGAGCGCCAGCTTGGTGCCGCCTTCAGCCGGGATGTCATCCGTGTACCTGGCGTAGCAAACTGGAGACAGACAGCTACCCTGGGGGACTCCAGCAGCGATCCTTCGGACTTGGGAGAGAGCGCCTTCCACTGCCACCTGGAAGCGCCTGTTCTCTAAGAAGGTGGCCACAGTCTTAACGACTCGACGAGGAGTCGTAGACGTGGACAGCTTATATACCAAGCCCGGGTGCCAAACGCGATCGAACGCCTTCTCCATGTCCAGAAATACTGCTACGGTGGTCTGCCTCTTGTTGAGGGCCGCCGTCGCGTCGTGCAGTACTCTCGACAGTTGGAGGGTCGTGGAGTGCTCGGCTCTAAAGCCGAATTGCTCCTGGCGTGGCATGATGTGGGGTATCAGGTGACATAGGAGAAGTTTCTCAAACACCTTGCTAATAGTCGGTAGCAAGGTGATTGGCCGATAGCTCTCAGGCTTCAGGGTGTTCTTCCCGGGCTTGGGGAGCATGATTACTCGCCCAAGCTTCCACGCCTCCGGAAAGTGCCCCGACCGCATGATGCCATTATAGATGCGCGTCACCGTTGCGACTGAACGCGGGGGTAGGTGACGCAGCATTTCGTTCGTAATGCCATCAGGGCCGGGTGCCTTTCGGAGGGGAGTTCGTCTTAGCGCCCGGAGTACCTGGCCGGGCGTAAAGACGATGAGGTCCTCATCAGGAGGTATCGGCTCAGCGAAGTAGCCCGCCAGACTTCGCGTAACTTCTTCCTCGTCGTGGTCGGAACCTGGGTTCGGCCGGAACTGGCCCTCCAGTGACTCAGCGAAGATTTCTGCTCGATCCTCGGCTCTAGAACAGGGGCACCCGTCCCTACCGAGGAGAGGTCTCACTGGCGTCGCCTTTCCGGAGAGCCGGCGACACAGTCTATGGATGCCGGTCCAGTCTTCACCGGCTGTCTCTATGGTCTCTTGCCAAGAGTCGGCGGAGACGGCGTCAAGCGCTGCCGAGATCTTCTCGGCAAGAGCATTCAGCCGGGACTTCATGGTGGGGCAGCGAGTGAAGTTATACTGCTTGCGCAGACTACCTATCTACTCGCCGGCTGTCTTACGGTTCGGACGTGTAGTGTGCGCGCTCAGTGAATTTAATTTCGTTAAATTCATTTTCGGGGATTTCAGTGAGTTTTCAGCTTGTTCGTGCTTGGTTTCTTGTGGATCTTGGTGTCGTCGAGCGTCCCGAGCCGGTCATCCTGTGGATTACTGCCCGGGTCTCCCGCGGGATCGATTTTCACCTGATTTCGAGCACGTGCTCGCCACGTGGTGCTGAAATTCCTGGTTAGTGGTAGTGCATGTGCCCAAGGAAGGACGGAAACGCCTCAGACCGCTGATAAGGATCGGTGGGAGGCGTGTCCAGACGCTGTGGTGGTGTTTTCCTGCAGGAAAACGCGGGTTTGTCGGGACCACGTGTCCCGATTTGGAGGTTAGTTTTTGTTTTGCTCTTTGGCGTAATTTTGTAGTTTTTAAGTAAGTGTTGCTTTTGGCGTAATGTTAGTATAAATAACTATAACATATAGTTATTTAGTGCCTAGGTCCTAATTTTACGACCTAACCTAGAAATAGCCTTTATAGGTTATCTTTTAGGTTAGGTTGTGGTCGCCACGTGGTGGTGCGCTTTGTTGCTCCCGTTTGGAGCGCTAAGCGAATTGCTAAAGCGTTTTAGTTGTAGTGCAAGTGCGTTTATTTGTTCAGTGTTTTAGCTAAGGCTAAGGGGCAAGAGCATAGGGGTCTCGTGGTTCGGTCGTGGGATTGGCTGATTACCGACGCTGGTACGCTTCGCGAGGCTGTCGGTCAAGGCCTCTCCTTCTACCCTTATCTAGGGCTCCTTGTTACTTGCTGCCGCAAAAGATTGTGTTTGTTCATAGTTGATAAGTGTGAGTGTTGTCCCTTTCTGTCGTGTGTGTTTCAATTGTCTGTGCCTAGGCGCGTTTTACTGTTGTCCCTTTTCTTGTCCGTGCGAGCGGGCAGGATTAACTGTGTCGTTCTCTTTCGCGCATAGTTGTTCGCTGCCTTAGTTGTCCCCCCCGTCTAGCCGGTATGGCGGATCCCCCCGATCCCCCGCCGCCCCCCGGGCGTTCATCTGCCCCGCATGTCGGCGCCAGAGTCCAGGCACCGCCCCCCCCGGTCCCCCAGTCCCCGCACATTGTCCGCCAAATCTCCTTGGAGGACGACGGCACGCCGCGTGAATTCCACACGCCCACCACTCCCGCCGCCCCCATTGCCCCCCCCGTCTACGGCGCTAAGCGCCCATTGGCAAGTCCCGTGGAGTCGGAAGCGCTACGACGGCGCTTAGACGACCTCCATGACGCCTCGGTCGCTTCCGACCGATCCGCGTCCGGAGTCGCTGGCGTCGAGCTTCCGTTCTTCACGGAAGGCGTTTTGCAGATGGCACATGCGGCGCTCTCGGGCATTCAGCGGATTAGCCAGTCGTATGACAAAAGCTTCCGCAAGAGCGACGCACAGGCCATGGCCAGTCATGCCAACGACCTCTTGGGGTGTATCGGCCTACTTTCACTGCGGTGTGCCACTCTGGAGAGAGAGGTCAGTCAGGAGAAGGTGCGCACTAAGGACGCGGAGATTAAACTCCTAAGCTATATGGCAGCGGACATGCGCTCCCCCGACCCCACCCCGTCCCCAGCTTCACAGCCCTGCGGCCCTTCGTACAGTTCGGCGCTGAAAACGCCAAAGGGCCAGCCACCCATACCGGTTCCGCAGCAAGGCCCCGCGGTATTAATCTACCCGGCAACGGACAGCGCCCTAAAGTCCAGCGACGAAACGAAGAAGGCGCTACAGGAGGCCGTCGACCCTGGTAAACAGGGTATCAGAATTCAAAGCCTTCGTCGCGTGGGCAACTCTGGCGTGGTGGTGCGAACCACCACAAAGGAAGCGGCCACGCGGCTGAAGGAGGCCGTTCCGCCTACCCTTCGTGTCGCGGAGCCTCACTCGCGCTTACCGCGGGTCGCGCTGCGGTACCTTCGGGCCGATTTATCTGGGGACCAGATTGTAGAGGAGCTGCACCGGGTCAACTTCCTTGGTGAGGCCAGGAACAAGTGGACCCTGGCGGAGTTCAAGCAGGCATGCAAGTTCGCCGTCAAGAAGTCTGTTGGTCCCAAATTCTTGGTTGTGTTAGAGGTGACTGCCCCCGTCAGGGACGCTCTCATCGACATGGGCCGTGTATACATTGGTTGGGACGAGGCTGAGGTGTGTGACCACGTGCGGGCAACTTGTTGCAACAAGTGTCAGCAATATGGTCACCCCGAGAAGTATTGCCGGTCCAAGGTAACCGTGTGCGGCAAGTGTGGTGACGAGGGTCACAAGACGACGGAGTGCCAGTCGGAGACCCGTTGTTGCGCCACCTGCAAGCGTTTCAAGCGTAAGGACGCTCATACGCACCCCACCGCGGCACAGTTCTGCCCTGCCCGCTTGCACGCCGAGCAAGAAGCCGCTAACAGAACCCAATATGGATAGACGCCCCACAACGACATTGCGCATCGGTCAGCTCAATCTGATGGGATCCGAGGCAGCTACAGCGGAACTACCGGTGGTAGCGCACTCTCTTGGACTCGACCTCATTTTAGTCCAGGAACAGTACGCAGGTCGCCCCGGTATTCTGCAGGTTAGCAACCACTCGAAGGCAGGAGTGGTCTTACTGAACCGCATGGTCGCAGTCACAGTACTGCACAGTTACAGTAATGACCACTGCCTTGTGTGCCATATTGCTTATGGTAGTACCGATTTGTTTGTGGTCTCGGCTTACTTTCAGTACAGCGACGACATAGCAGTCCACATAGGGCACTTAGATAGAGTTTTACCGCAACTCGCTGGTAAACCGATCATTATCGGGGTGGACAGCAATGCCCACTCACCTATGTGGCACCCAGGTGAACGTCGTCAGTACGTGGGACGAGGTCCTGACACGGAGTACAGAAGGTCTCAAATGGAGGGTTTTATCCTCGGTCGAGACCTTCTCTTACATAACGCTCCTGGTCAGCCTCCGACTTTCTCAAGTCCCAACGGTGAGTCGAACATAGACTTGACCCTTACAACACGTGGTGTAAGCATAAGCAATTGGACCGTTCACGAGGGGGCCAGTATCGGAGACCATCAGATGATCACGTTCGAGTTGACCAAGGGTCCTGCACCGGATCACTGGTGCGAGCCGGAGACTCTTCCCCCGCCTTTTCGCGTTCGGAATGTGAATTGGAAGGTTTTCTGTTCGGTGCTGCATGCACGTATGGACAAGATCCATCCCGGTCTTTCTGCCTCTGAATACAGCGTTCAGTACACGGAGATCCTACTGCGCACCGCGCGCGAATGTTTAGGATTGTGTGCTCGTAAGGCTGACGGCAAATACGAATGGTGGACCCCGGAGCTTGACGAGATGCGTCATAAACTCTACAGGGCGCGTCGCGATTGGCAGAGCTCTCGACGCTTGGGAGGAAGCTCGGAGGAAGTGTTGCATGATGCAATGCGTACTCTGCGCAACCGCTACAAGTACGTCATGAGAGGAGCCGAGATCCAATTTTATCGCGACATAGCCGATTCAGGGAATGACGATCCGTGGGGACTTGCCTACCGTGAGGCGAGTGGTCGCTTGCGGCCACCGCCGAACGTACTTAACGGCATAAGGCTCCTTGAGGGCGATACCCAGGACACTGGGGCCACCATGAAGGGTTTGCTTCAGTCGCTGTATCCGGACGATGACCCTGGCATTGATGCCGCCTACCACCGTGAGGTTCGTGTTGCAGCCGCCTTCTCACCCCAGAGCTCGGGTGAGAACACTCAGGCTCCGACCAAACGGTCGGTGGACTTAATTGTCCGCGCACTACCCAACACAGCCCCGGGTGTGGACGGTATCACGGCCAGGATCGTCAAATGGGCATGGAAGGCCACGTCCGACGAGCTGTGGCTCATGTATGCGAAATGCATCGAGGAGGGAGTATTCCCGGACCTGTGGAAGTCTGGCAGACTCGTCGTCTTGCCAAAGAATAACGACAGGCCACCGAATGACCCTAAGGCCTACCGGCCTATCACGCTTTTGCCGATTTTGGGGAAAATTCTGGAACGGGTGATCATTGCTTGCGCTCCTTGTTTGTACCGGAATATTGCTGACGGTCAGCGCGGTTTCACCCGTGGTCGTTCAACGGTGAGCGCTTTGCAAACCGTTAATTCGATCACGGACGGTAGCACATCGGCATATGTACAACTGATCCTTCTGGACATCTCTGGAGCTTTCGATAACGCGTGGTGGCCCATGATCCTGCTTAAGGTTAAGCAGTGTGGCGCTGCACCTAATATTTATAATATTATGGTCAGTTACTTCACCAACCGACGCGTTGGCTTCTATGTCGGCAACCACACCGAATGGAAGCGAAGCACCATGGGATGCCCTCAAGGATCGGTTCTGGGTCCGACACTTTGGAACCTCCTCCTCAACGACGTCCTGCTCCTACCCAAACCCGAAGGCGTGCATCTGGTTGCCTACGCTGACGACGTGACGGTTTTGATCGAGGCATCATCGCGTGCAGAGATAGAGCGTAAGGCTAGTTCCGTTTTGGCGGCTATTTCCGACTGGGGTACGCGTAATAGACTCGGGTTCTCCGCGGGAAAATCCTTGACTATGACCTACAAGGGTAGGTTTAAACGGCCCCCTACTATTCGTATGAACGGTGTCTCGATTAAAAGCGTCACGCAGGCAAGGGTACTCGGTGTCATGCTGGACGAGACTAGGTCCTACGGTCCGCATGCGAGTTTGATCGGTGAGAAGGCCTCCAATTGCTTCGGCAAGATGTCGCGGGTTTCCGCGACCAGATGGGGCATTCGGTACCCAGCACTTAGGTTGCTCTACGCAGGAACCTATGTTGCTGTTCTTTGTTACGCCGCGGCCGTATGGTACCGACGTTCGTCCAACTTCGTGGTCCGTCGAACGCTGCTTAGGTCGCAGAGACCGGCGCTGATACTGTTGACGAAGGCCTACAGGTCGTGCAGCACCGCAGCGTTGCCTGTGCTAGCGGGGGTTCTGCCGGCCGACCTGGAGGTTCTTCGTGCGGGACGCGTTGCGGACGAGGGAGTCCAACTGGCCCACAGGGAGCGTAAGCAGTTGAAGAACTCTGTTCGGGCAGATGTCGTGACGATTTGGCAAGATAGATGGGAGTCCAGCGAGGACGGTCGCGACCTTTTCCGCTTCTTCCCCACGGTTGCTGTGAGGCTGAGTTCGACCTGGGTCGAACCCGACTACGTGGTTTCCCAACTTCTCACCGGGCATGGGTGTTTCAGGCAGCGTCTGCATTCGATGCGGCTGAATGAGACACCTGTTTGCCCGTGCGGTGAGGCGAACGAGAGCCGGGATCACGCACTGTGGGAATGTAGCCTGTACGCTGACCTACGCACAGAGATGCTTGACTCGCTCATGAGAGCAGAAATCGGTCCAATTTACTTTTCGGACCTTATCTCGTGCCGACAGAACTTCGTGTCCTTCAGGAAGTTCGCACACGCATGGCACACGATTAGGCGGAGTTTTGAATGAGTGACGCTCGTATATGGGCCGCGCGGTGAGTAGATCACGTTGTGTGACGTTTAGACCCATTTGGGTGTGGGCGCTAGAGGGTTAGCCGCCCCGACTTGCAAGTGTCGGGGAGAGGGCCGGGACTATTAGAATTTGTAGGGAGCCTGCAAACGGCGCTTAGTGGGAAAGAGCCCCCGGCAAGTACCACTTTGCGCTCTCCCGAGATTCGGTTCGTATACCATTTTTGGTAGGAAGAACCATGGGATGGCGGAGGGTTTGCTTGCGCAGACTACGCTTGTCAGCGAGCATGTCAGCTATGTGCCGTGGTAAGGGCGGAGCGGCCCCCGTAGTGGGGACATCGATCACGGCACTCTGCTTAGCCCGATGGACAGCGGTCTCCAACTCGCTAGCCAACGCTTCGACATCCGACGGAGTTGAGACTGGTCTCATGGGAGTGTTCTCTACCATGAACCGGGCGAATTTTTCCCAGTCATACTTCTGCTTCGGCGGCAGCAGCTTGGTTCTAGCTGGCTGGTCTGAAACGACCAGCAGGACAGGTAGATGGTCAGAGCCCGAGTGAAAGTCTAGTGTCTCGACGGTGGGATCGGGCCGGAGCCCCTTGACCACCGCAAGGTCTATGACATCTGGGAGCTGCGTATGGACATGCGGGTAGTGGGTCGGAGTCTCCGGCCCCAGAACCACGTACCCGCTGGAGTCAGCGTCATCGAAGAGACGTCTTCCATTCGGACAGGTCCACATGAAGTTTCAACTCACGTGTTTACAGTTCCAGTCACCGGCAGCTATTGTCGGCCCTGGGGAGTCCAGAAGTTTCTGGACATCCGCCAAGACCAACCGTGTCGCCGGAGGCTTGTAAACTGCAAACACGCGAGTTGGGACATCACCGAGAGCGATCTCCACTCCCAGGGCGTAGATCGACTGAAGATCAGCATGGGTGAAGAATGGCAGCTGCTGGTGCACCAATCTTCTTCTTACCAGGACGGCTAGGCCTCGATAGGCACGACCGAGGTCGCTGAGCTCGTCTTTCCGGTATACGAAGAAGTTGGGGATCTTCAGGGGATCGGCGCTCTTCAGATAGGTCTCTGAAATGAGCGCGACGTCCACATTATGCTCCTTCAAGAGGGCACGAAGAAGGCCTATCTTAATCTTAAATAGGCCTTCGGCGTTCCAGTGGACGATTCTCAAAGACACAACCATTGTTATGCTTTGAGAATCTTGGCCATACCGGACAGAAGCACTGGGATCGGATCTTGGTCCGTTCGCAGTGCCTCTAGCACCTCGGCCAGCACCTCAATGGCTGCCGTCGTAACCGACTTTCTGCCGGCTTCGAAGGCAGCCTTAGCGTCCGACGTCCCCTTCCCCTGGCTTGGGGCGGGGTGTCGGGCGGAGGTGGTGGGTTTCCTTGAAGGTGCAGCATGGGTCTCGGGCTCCAGCTGCTGGCGTCGTGGCGGGATTGGGATTTGGGGCAAGGACCTTCAGCTCCCTTCCCTTTGCGCCTCCTCCGCTTCTTCTTCTTTGTGGCCTTGGGGCCGCTCTTCGGTTCGTTGGCCTTGGTCATGAGCGACCCCTTGGCGTTAACTTCGCCTTTAGGCCCGGGGCGGACTTCGCCCACCTTGGCCTTGGCGGAGGAGGTGCGAGCTGCGGTTCCGGCCTTCTTGTTGCGCGCTTCGCGCACGAAGACCGGGCAGGCCACATAGTGGCCGGATGTGGCCCTCCGCAGTTGGCGCAAGTCGCCGGCTGCTCCCTCTCTCTGGGACAGTCCTTCGCCGGGTGCTCTTCCCCGCACCGCACACACGCAATCTTGCGGTGGCACTTGTGCGAGGAGTGGCGGAACTGTTGGCACCGGTGACATTGCGCCGGTCCCTTCTTGCCCCGCCAGGCCTCTATTTTGACCCCTGGCATATTCAGGAGCACACTCACTGAATAGATGCCTGGGATCGTCGCAGCGTTGCGCTCGAGCTGGGCAAAGAAAATACACCCCGGTTGTCCGCCACGCCCCTGGATGGGGCGCACGTATTCGGGGGTGTACCCTAGCTCGCGCAACTCAGCCTCGATGAGGGCTGGGTCGGTGTCGACCGGCAGCCCTCTGATGGCAACCTTGAGGCTGCGCTCCGCTGGGAGGGAGTAGGAGAACCACGATAGGTTGGTTTCCTTCTCTAGGGCCATCAGGTACGACTAGATGGCCCTATACTCCTCTCCGGTCTTGGGGATGAAACGCACCCCCCCGCCCGTACGGTCGGGCGTTGGGGGGGTGTCCGAGCTTCTCCCGAAGGGCACGGATATGCCGGGCCTAATCGGGGAGTACCTCCACCACCAATGGGGGGTAGCGCTCCTTCTTGGGACTGCGGCGGAGCGGGCTGCTTGGCGGGCTTGGCCTGGCCGTTCGTCGTTGTTGTCCACGTCTTAGGCGGGGGGTTAGGTTATGGCCCCGCCGTGGTAGAGCGGTCGCCGTGCGGGGGGGTGGGGATCCACCGGATAACACAGCCGCGAACGTGGGCTGTGTATCCATCGCCTCCGCAGGTGACCGGCTTGTGTTCAAGCGGGGTGCGAGAGTGGGCGCGCGCTGCGCTGCCACTCCAAGAAGCCCCGAAAAGGGGGGCGTCGTTTTGGGGGGCGACGGTGTTGCAAAGCGCACGGTCAGGTCCCCCGATTGGCTAAAAGAGCTAGGGGACTGCGTCGCCACCATCTTCGCCGGAGGGGGTGGTGTCAAGTCCGCGGGTGCCCGTCGTGTGCGCGGGTCACCCGGGAATAGGGCTGTGCGTCCTGAGGTAGAGGGGAGCGGGAGAGGTACCTCCCGTCTCACCCACTCCTGAGGGCGCGCCGGGGAGTCAAAGTCCAGTGTGGGAGAGCCTGCCCGAGATGGGGTGCTCAATCCCGAGAATGTCAGGTCCAGGTCGAAGCGCACCTCCCCCCCCACTGAGTCTTGGGGTGTGGGGGGGCGCGTCGATGTCGGCGTGCTTGATAAGGACCCCCGCGGGGTCGAAGTTGCGGGGGTCCTTGGGGAGTCAGGTCCGGTGGCCCGACGGGGGATGGCAAACGACGCGCCAGGCGTAGCGGTACCGGTGTGGCCCAGGAGCACGCTGGCTGCGTGCGTCCTGCGCCACTCCCTGGTCCGCTGTTCCCCCGTCAGGCGTTTCATGCCGCGCCTGGCGGTGAGGCGGGGTGGGGGAGGCATCCTCCCACCCGCCCTATGACGTTGCTAGTACTGCGGCGGGGAGGTCAAAACCTCCACTCCGCCGCAGCAAACAAGCCGGGGGACACCGGGGAGTTACACCCGGCGTCCCCTGCCCGCAGGCGACGACTGCGCCAGTTAAGGGCGACTGCCCCCCCGATAATAAACAATCGAGGAGGGCGGCGCGCTCCTGACGGTTCCCCCAACGGGAACCACACTCAGCAAACAGTGCCGGAATGTGGGTCCCGCTCGGTCCTCCGACTAGGGGCGACCACCCGCCGCGACTCGGGGATACAGTCACCACTGGCTACGAGAAACTATGAGTTTGGCCTATTTGGCCGAAGAGAGTCAAATCGGTACACAGACTCAAAATCAAAAATGAAATACACACAATCAGGCCACGGTAAAAGGAGGTAGAGAAAATAAATATATTTGTCGGCTACCCACAGCAAAAATTTACTGAGGGTAGACGATAAAAAACGTAAAGTCCGCTTACCCTCACTGGTTTCGATAGCGTTCCGTGCGTGCCGTCTGATTGGCGAGCCGATCCGCATGACGCGATGAGAACTTCGACGAATATAAGTAGGTATGGACAAGCCGTACCGAGCAAGTATTTTGAACTACTCCAAGTGAGTGCAGGTGTGTGCACGCACCTCGCCCTCGCTCAGTCGGTCTTCGCGCCGGCTACAAAAAAACACGTGCGACACGTCGTATACAATTCGCAAAACTTTCATCAGAACGCTGTCTTGCGTTTTGTTTAAGTGTGTCAACAATTCAACAAACATACATAAAGCATCAAGAATTACTTATTAGAGTTATAAAATATAAATACTTATCTTATGAAATTATTACTTTTATGTTTCCTAACTAGCGTTCGTTACAGCAACGCGATTCAGGCGCGCGCTTCATGCTAGGTTTCGCTTTTCGTATGCGACCGCTGGATGGATTTGCATACGAAACGCGCAAGCTGGCGTGAAGTGCGCGCTTGAAGCGAGTTGCTGTAAAAGGGCGCAAACATAAAGAGCGAAAGTCACTAACATACTGCTATCACTTTCGCACTACAGTGCAAGTACGTCTCTCTATCTCTGTCTTTGATCGTATATTTACATGATTAGAGCGTGTGTAGCTGTGCGCGTGTTTATATGTAGTTGTTTCTTGGCACATTTTTAAAGACCTGTTTATATGCGCAAGGCATGTCCATATCTACTTACTTATATTGGTCGAAGGATGAGACGCAGTGCTACCATAGTGTTGCCAGCGTGGATCTTTGGGTGCGTATTCGGAACATTTCAGATCTTTTGGGATCTTCGCGGGTTCAAATATCGGCGGATAATTTGGTGATAATTTTGAAATAATTGCCAAAAATATCAGCATAGGATGGAACAAACCAAAATAAAAATCGTTAAGTGAAAAAACTGATTTATAATATATGTCATTTTGCAAGTAAGTAGAATATAGCAAAATTTTAAGTTAAAATCTTAAATTAAGAACCGATTCTTTAGAGTAAAACATAAATCGGATCTGTCGCACTACATTTCGGATCATTTCGTAGTCGAGTGCCGGCAACACTGGCGCACAACGCCATTTGTTTTGTTTGTTTGCTAATTTAAAATAATTAGTAGCACAAAATTGCAAAGAGCAAAAAGTGTTTGTATTAGACAGTTAGGTTTACATGAAAAGTGTAAAGGAGTGCTATTACAAGAGTGATTATTTCATTTGGTCCAAATCACTGTCCGGAACAAAATTAGGCACTTATATTGAACTTGATCAAAATATTTTGATGGAACAAGCTTAGGTTTAAGCTAAATGAGGAATACAAAAATAAAAAAAATATCTGAACAAGAAAATGTCAATTCTTCATTACACTCCTCGTCCAGATCGTACCACAAAAAAATTGATAGTAAATACTTTTCTATTGCAAAAGGATTATTTTTTCCAGTGTAGTAATTAATAATAATAATATTCTTTATTGCACACAAAACATAAACAAAAATAACATAAGAAACAGAAAAATTTTGATGGTCCAATGAGGTGGCCTTAATGCTAAAGTAGCATTCTCTTCCAGGCAACCTCTAGGCGAAAAAGAAAGTGCGATATGGTTAGTGGGATAGTGCAAACACCTACATATACTACTTTTACTATAATACACCTTAATACATAGATATGCATATAAGCAATATGATATATACTAAATAGATAACAATAATAAGTGAATGATTGTGAATGTATGTAGATTATCGATATTGAATATGAGTACCTGGTTAACCGAGCCTAGCTCAGATGTATCGCCCCCAAAAACGTATTTTGTTTCTTACGCTACCTTTCTAATATCCGCAAATTCACCTAGTTATTATTCCGCGCGTGAAACCGATAAAGCCATAATGCAATAATTATGTATAACGCCATCTCTTGGAAAATGCGAAACTACTACAATACGGGCTATGTCTTGGATAACGTGGTTTGACCTTATTTGTTCAGTTCGACGAGTAGAACACTTAAAATATTTACAAAAAGCTATACTGTATAAAAAAACATTATTAAACGAGCAAAAATAAAAATGAAGAAGACATGTTGGGGTTCAGATTCCAATTCGAGCTCCATTGATTTATAGGCAAGCAGTCTAACCAACTGAGCTACGTTCGCTGACGGCTGAGCGACAAAATACCTTTTTTTTTTTTTACCGGTCACACTAAAAGCAACTTGTTTTTATTCGGCTTGTTTTGCCGTTCAGAGTATTTTTGGATACTAAAATCAGCTAGATCGATTCATCGCCCCCGAATACACCTATATACGAATTTTCAAGAAAATCGTTGGAGCCATTTCCGAGATCCCGAATATATATATATTTGTTACTTGCTCGTTTAAAGGTATAAGATATTTTTAAATAACGCCCAACGTAAAAAAATCAACTTAAAAATTTGTTAAGAGAAAAACGTCATTCATTTCTAAGAAATTAGGAATTTTAATTGTAGGTCGAGTATTCCTATTTGTAACACAACAAATCATTCACACCTCTCGCGCACCTCAGTTGTCAGTTGCCTGAGCTACCAAGTCGAGAGTGGACGCCTGTCAGTTGGAAGTGTACCTTTTTTACGATCTTGTGCTCGGAGATGTATTTGAAATAAAATAAAGATATTGACTTAGGCTCATAGTGTACTGTGATGTAATACTAGGTTGCATTAATTGCTCACTTTTATAAACTTGCAACAAAAAAATTCTTAGAATAACTGCTCAAACTTTATTACACTCCGCTTTATTACATTCCATTTCCTTCAAATTTGTCGCGGAAGTGAATGAAGTTCTTTTGGGTAGTATTTTTTTTTTCTACATAATTAATTTTCTTTTAACTTTAACTACATAGTTCTTATATGTAAATGACAAATAAAATAAAAAGGAAGCAGTTTTTGCATTGCGATATATTTATAATATATTTATTTATATTTATGTATAGGTACGCCATTTTCTACTAATATTAATGCTTTTATAGAGTTTTGTATTTTATAGACTATTTCTATTATAGTGATTTTGTGGTAACTTACTCAATGTTCTTTTTTTTGTATGCAATTTTAAAATTTGTATCATATAATTATAAGGTTACCCGGTATAAGGTCAATGCCAACCGCCGGGTTATTATGCTGCTGTCTGATGGCAGTAACAATCCCGTCACATGACAGGGGCTCGTCCAGTTTGGTGGTTAACGGGAGTTGAGGCAAAAAACTGATATTATGCAGATCAGCTGATCGATCTACGTTGAGCAAGTTATGAAAATGCTCAGCCCATACAGTCAGAGACAGAAGTGGAGTCAGTTCTCAGAAAACTAGTTGCTTGCGCATCCCAAGGGGCAATACAATGAATACAATACACTCACACATTTACATTTTTTTTAAATACAATACACTCACACATTTACAAAATATACATAAATACATACATATATCACGCCCTTATCCCTTGCGGGGCAGGCAGAGCGTTAACGGCCGCAAAAATAAGGCCACTATCGCCACGTCTGACATTTTTGAGGGGTGATTCCTGGAGAGGGTAAAAATTGCGGTCACACGTTAATTTCTTCAAAAGTATAACACTTACAGGTTTTTACTAACTTTCACGCGAAATAATGTTAAATTGAATATTCAGAAACCAAAACTCCATCCACAAATTATGAAATATGTTTAACTAAAACTTAATCTGAAACCTGAAATCGGGGCCAAAACACGCGTTCTTCGCGTGTCACACTCAGCTGTTGCGAAATTCAAACACGTATAGAGTTTTATCTAGCTGGACATTATATAACTTTTCACCCAACATAATAATCCTTATATCATGTAGATTTATAGAAAATTATTAATTGGACAATATTTAACTGTTTATACCGATAAAAATGTCAGTTTGTGTTGGTCACACGTTTTTGTGTTTTCTGAATACGTGGTCTAAAACGACTGAATCGCTGAAACTAAAAGAACTATGAGCTGGGTCTTGTTTCTGCCTTCTGCCAGGATTACTTCTTCATCCCTGGAGAAGGAGCATATAGCTCCTTGGCACTTCTAGAATAAAATAGGAGTTGTTATTTTTTGATCCTATTATTGCACCCGCGCCAGGTCCCTTTCCTGTGCATGTTGTCCTGTGCATGTGTGTCATGTTGTCTTGTGTTGTCTTCATGAAAGAGTTATTACAGAGGATTTGTTCTGAACAAATAATGTCGCATAATAAAGCGAGATTTAAGATTCATTTAAACATTTTGATTACATTCAAGCGTTTACCAATAAATCACTAAAAATATAGAAAATTGTCCCTTGACTGGCTTCATTTGACTGGCATTTTTCGCAGTCAAGGGACATTTTATGCCAGTCAAGTGACTAATGTTATTTTAATGATTGTTTTTGCAATTTTTTTGTGTAAAGGTGTGCCTGCAGAGTAGAATAGCACCACCCCATGTCTCCCATGGGTACCTTAAGTTAAATTAAGGGTTTTCAGTTGGTGAACAGCATTGTTTTTCGTGCAGATAACATAGTTTAAAAACACTTGCTTTATGTCTCTAGATGTGGCTGCGTTAGGCCTCGGGCTAGCTGCGCAATATCTCAGGCTGATTGATAGACGTCTCTTAAGCTACTGCGTTGTATCTCAGGAAGGCTGCGTTAAGTCTCAGGTTAATTTCGACGTATCTTAAGCTGACTGCGGTGTATTTCAGGGTGGTTGCGTTATGTCTTAGGCTGACTGCGACGTCTCTTAAGCTACTGCGTTGTATATCAGGGCGGCTGCGTTATGTCTCGTCAAGACTGATTTGGACGTCATTTGAACTGACTGCGACGTCTCTGAAGCTGACTGCGATGTACGAGTATCTAAGGGTGGCTGCGTCATGTCTCACTCAGGCTCATTAAGCGAAATCTCTTAAACAACTGCGTTGTATCTCAGGATGGCTGCGCTGTCAGACTGATTTTGACGTCTCTTAAGCAGACTGCGTTGTATCTCAGGGCGGCTGCGTTATGACTTACTAAGGGTGACTTCGACATCTTTAAAGCTGACTGCGACGTCTCTTAGTCTACTGCGTTGTCTGAGGTTGATTGCGACGTCTCTTCAGCTGTCTGTATTGTATCTCAGCATGGCTGTGTTATGTCTCAGGTTGGTTGCGACGTCTCTTAAGCTGATTGCATTGTATGTCGGAGTCTTTTTAGCTGAGTACGTCGTGTCTCAGGCTGATTACGTCGTCTCTAAGGTGACTGCGTCGTGTCTCAGGTTAGCTACGTTATTTCTCTGTCTGATGGCAATGTCTCTTAAGCTGATTGCGTCGTGTCTCATGTATACAGCGGCGTGTGTTAGGATGTCTAAGGCTATCTGAGCTATGCATGTCTTAGGCTGATTGCGTCATCTTTAAGGTTATCTTCGTCTGTTCAGTAGCAGAATGTACAACGCAGTTAGTTCTCAGGTCATAATCTTTTCGGTGGTTTCTTCTTGTCTCATGAGCTGTTTCATTATGGCCTAAGTTTAAACGACTTACGTTACTATTGTGTTGGTGGAGAATTTGGTCTACGTTTCGGCTGTTTACAAACAGCCTTCTTCCGGAGGTCGACAGATCACATACGCCCGCCTGTCAACTGTGATTGTCGAACACTGTGGCTGTTTCATTTCGTATGTAAGGCTGGCTGTGTCGTGTTTTAAGCACGTGCAAATTGTCTGTGACTAGGTGCGTCGTTTCTTAACCAGACTGAGGCTTCAGGGCGTCTGGCTGGTAGGCTGCGGCAACTTAAACTTCTATTCTACTTAGTTAAAAGCAAAAGATGAACAGCTTTTATTCAAATATTTTGTTAAAATAATTACTTTGTCCCTTGACTGGCGCAAAATGTCCCGTTGACTGGCACCTCAAATTTCAAAATTGAATTTTGACGAAACCTGTGGTTCGATTTAAGTGTTTTTTCGTAAATAACCTTTTCAATAGGCCTTCATTATTACACAATGATAAAATAACCATAAAACTAAAATTTTAAATTTGCCAGGAAAGGGACCTGAAGAACCGTTTTCAAATATCCACCCTGAGGATTGTTTTCCAAGGTTGTTTCAGAAAACATGTGTATCACTATAGTGACAGGTTGTCAGCCTGTCGCCTAAAAATTGTAATACACCAATACTCTCGAGTCCTCGAGTTACAAAATATTACGTAGCTAATTGACCAATGTGCAAACCGAGTAACATCTATAATTCCACTTATTTGACTATAGGTGCAGTTGGTCTAGTGGATAGCAAGTAAAGGTGAATAACAGGCACTTCGTCGAAGCAGTGGTTCGAATCTCGGTAATTTTTTACCTTAAATGATACTTTTTTATTTATATCTAAAACCTTTATACGAGTAAGTTTAACTATTGATGATCCCGATTGGATTGCATTCGGAGGGTTTCGTGTTTTGTCGGTGTTAGTTCGCTATCGTGGGTGCCCGTGTTTTCTGATACATTCTTTCTTCGCTTCATTTACTTTTATTAAATTTTTCGAAATGAGTTAAAAATTAAGTAATGAGGATAAGCAGCGTATTGTTGCGTTGCATAACGTTGGACGACTGTACATCCTCCTTGAGGTGCATACCGTCTAAACACCTTAAAAGATACTTTTGCACGGTAGGACGCACCAATCAGCTTACGCACTTCACAGTAAAATTCACCAAGCTGGTTTGTATCGGCGAGCCACTGCGTTTGACAAGCTTCGTCCTGCAACGTTTTGTCGAGACAGCCAGTGTAATTTTTGGTCACGCTCTTTGACCACCGCAACAATTCCACCTCTTCGATTATGCCGTCGCAGTAGCTGTCGATGTTTGTCGAATGCTGCATTAAAAGCCTCCGTATTGTCATCGAACCAGTTTTCGCTATGTCGGTCTTTCGTATCCAAAGTAGCAGAAGCGGCTTTATATGAGATGACATGCCAAAACTCCCCAAGCAGCACTGACATCATCTGTCTCAGTTATTGGCGATGGTTTTTCAGATAAGGTTAATTTTTCAGCATATTTCACCCTTACCTCACGATCTTTCACCCTATCCACGTTTAAACACGCAGGATTCTTCACTGTGGACCTGCGAGGTCGACGGAGGCGGAGTCGTAGCTTCGTGACAATTAGTCGATGGTCAGTCCAAAAGTAAGCACCACGCATGACGCGGGTGACTTGAACTTGACCGATGTCTCGTTGCCAAATAATAGCAAAGTCAATGCCAATGTTTGGAACGTTGGTGCATCCGTGTTATCTTTTGCTTAGCGGCAAGTCTAAATATAGTTTTAGATATCGCTAGATCGTATTGAGCACAAAAACCGAGCAGCAACAGACCATTGATGTTTATGTGCCAACTCCGTGTCTTCCTAGAACTCCAGGCCAAGCCTCATAGTACCATCCAACCCTGGCATTGAAATCGCCTAGCAACAAGATCTGCTCTCTGGCGTTTATGCTTTCAAGGCATTGAGATAACTCCTCGTAGAATTTGTTTTTAATGTCATCAGACTTATCTAACGCTGGAGCATATACACTTATGACATTAATTCTTGTAATTGACTGTATCTAGGTGAAGGCATAGTGTGGTAACGCAGTCCAAGATGTCACTCTTCAACAGGACACTCTTCAAGTCGCTATACTAGATGATTTTTTATGGCAATGGGTAGAATCCCTTGAACGTCTAGGTTCGGATGCAGAGGTACCTTTCCAGAAGAAAGTGTAACCACCTCTTTCTTCCACCAGTTCTCCTTCATCAGCAAGATGTGTTGCTGAGCGCAGGCACATCCACGTCATAGCGATGAAGTTCTCAATCTACGATGGCGGTTTTGCGTTCAGGACAGGAGTTGCCATCTTGATCAATGAGAGTTCTCACGTTTCACGCGCCAAATGTCATGACAGATGGTTTCATGCTCTTTTTATTATTTCTATTGCGTCGGCCACGAGTTACATGATGCGGTGGCAGCCGTGGTTACTACCACCTTCCAGGTAGGGACAAGCATTTTTTAGGGCTCTTTTTCTAGTCCCTTCCTCGGCTGAGCGAGGAAAGCAGTTCTTCCCTTGAAAGAGCTGCTTTGTCATCCCAGGTGCTGCCGAATTCCCATTATCGTCCCGATTTGTAAGCGAAACCGACCACGGTGTGTATTCACACCCCTAGGACCACTTGTGTGCAGGAATCAGACAAAGCCTAGCTAGTACCAAGCCCGAACTCTCTAGTTCAGCCCATCGCCACAGGATTTAGCGTCATCAGAGCCCATTTTTCGAAAACAGTCAGTTGCGTAGGGTATATTTAGGTGCGCTGACGTTTGCACAAATGCAGGTGCACTTAGTTCTCCCTCTCCTTGATTCAGTATAACAGAAGATTGCTGCGACTGAAGGAGAGGTGAGATGCAGTGTCTGGCCAACGGTAACTACACGCGCCCTCTACCGTCGCCCTAGGCCATCCACCTTGCCTTGCTGAGTCGAGGAGCCGCAAAGCCCTTGTGCATATCTGCATTGGGTTGCCATTCTCGTCGAAACAGACTTAATATATGTTAAGCAAGAGGAAACTGCTTGTGTTGGACCTAGGAGAGAAGGAAAATAGGAGCAGGAAAGAAAGGAAATTGTTAAAGTAGGAAAGGATCACAGGTAGTTGGATACTACTGATTTGAAGGTAGAAGATAGGGTCTCATTGGGGACCCGGAAACTCTGGAAGCCGGGGTCGCATACTTGTATACTACATCACAGTCCTCGATCCAAAGGCTAAGATGAGCACCCCTGGCTAAACTCATGATACAACACATATTTCATTTGCCGGGACCTACGGCACGTTAAGCCGTAGGTCCCGGTTGTTGTCTATGATAACGTAGACGACAGTCGTTACATAACCATGTCAGAAGCCTGCTTCTTGTAGAAGGCGGTTGAAAAATTCTGACACTAGGGTACATTGGGTCGTTGGACGACTCTGTGTCCCACACGAAAAGAAAGAGAGATTTCATCATAAAACTCAAAATAGTTCATTTGTTTTCAATTATAATCATTACACTCACTCCATAGTTCATTGCATTCCAAGTCATAATCATTACACTCCCTCCATTTTCACTACCTTCCAAGCCTTCATACAATGAAGCCGCTTCTTAACACAAATGCACTTCGTTGTTCGGCAACCTGTCGCGCATTGGCATGATATAATTGTATGTATTTCATGGTTAATGGAGGACGCAAACTATTCACTGTCCGTTGTCTTCCTCTCGGCGGCTGCGCAGCAGCCGGCGGGGAGACGCCTTCGAGGCTACGGCCCCACTGGCGTGGGTGCTATACGCCGCCTGCTTATACAGGCGGGGAGATGGGGGGCACTAAGCTAAGTGCGGTGGTGGTCCGGGTGCCAGGAGGACTTCACGCCGCGGCGAGGTCGTACTAGTCAGGTGATTCCCCATTGGGGGAGGCCAAGCTAGTGCCCATCAGCCAGCGGCGGCTCGTCCGCTGGTGCTCGTATCCTGGTGGCTGTCTCGCGAGGAAGTCCCGAGGCAGCGGTCATGTCCGGGTAAGCGGCGGGTGCCGGGCTATCCTGGGTTCGTCGCGCGTGCCAACGATCCTGACTACTCGACACAGAGTAGTGGGTGTAATCAGGCGACGGCCACGTCAGGCTGTGCTTAGACAGCACCATCTTGAGCAGATTATCTGAGAGCTTTAGCCTCCAGGCCGCCCATGGTGGTCGTGACATCGCCGAAGGACGACATCAGGCGCAGGAGGCTAGAGCTGATGATGGGTACCGCGTCTTCGCCTTCACGGAGCGCGGCCAGAACATCAGTGAGGGTCCTGATCGCCAGGATCAGGACCTGTCTGTCCTTTTGTAGGACGGCTACTCTTTACGTCTTTAGTCTTGGGGCTGGCTGGGGCTTCGGCTTCTCCCTCTGTGGTTCACTTTAAGAGGTGCCGGCCACTCCCAGCGGACCCGTGGGTGGCTCTTGACGTGGCTGGCCCGGCGAGGGCGATGTTCGCCTCCTCCGCCTCCTCGGCTTCCGTTTCTTCGTCGATGTTCCGTTGGGGGTGTTGGCGGCCGCCCTGAGAAAACCTCCCGCGTTGGTTTCTCCCTGCGGTGCCGCTTCCGTCCTCTTCAGCTCGATGGGCTTCGTTGTCAGAGGCACTGTACCCGCTCTCTTTTTCCGTACTTCACGGCACAGTACTAGGCAGTCAGTGTTGTTGGCAAGGTATGCCCCGCCACAGTTTGCGCAGTCAGCTCCTTCGCGATGTTTTCCGGTTCCGTGTTGACGCAAACTAGTCACTGGCACTAATTTATCGCTTTTTATTTGCCAACCACATGTTTTTGGTGGGGGTTATTTGTAGGCTTGTGTGCTGTCCTTCAAATAAATGTTTGGTAATTAGCCCTACGAAGATGTTGCTCTAATGCTCCTGTGGTGGGAGGTATCTTGTCCAGATTATTAACACTTAGGAACATAGTTGCTCTAATGCCGTGTGATGCCGGCTTAGAATAGCATCACCCCATTTCTTTCCCGTGGGTGTCATGTCATGTGTTTTGCAATTTAAGGCGACAGGCTGACAACCTGTCACTATAGTAATGCACGGCTTATCTGAAACGACCCTCAAACATTTGTCAGACGTGGCGATAACGACCGTAATTTTACGGTTGTTGACGCTCTGCCTACCCCGCCAGGGATATAGGCGTGATTTGTGTGTGTTACTCTAAGATGATCTATATCATAATGTGTTCTTAATTGAGGTTTTTTTTTCGCAATAAATCGCAATGATCAATTATTCAAGGCAGCCTGTTTAAGTTGAATAACAACATTTAGGCAAATTGATCACCTACACGATTAAGAAGAAGAAAGAATATTCGACGTTATCCTAAATTCCGGGACGCTGGAAGCGCGAGGCCGCGTGGATGCTTGAGCACGCGAAAATATAAGTTTTGTTGCACCTGAATCATATCTGGTGGCACGACAGAGGAAAAAAAAGCGAAGAGGAATTCCATGTGTACCAACAAATGTGTACCTAACCGCGCTGGAGGGCACCGGCACCGGAATTTCCTAGTTCGCCTATGCACCCCCGAAAGAGCGTCGGCTGAAGGTCGCTATCAGAGGCCTCCCAGTAAACACGGAACCGGAAAGCATTATGAAGGAGCTGACTGCGCAAACTGTGGCGGGGCACACCCTACCAACAACACTGACTGCCTCGTACTGCGCCGTGAAGTACGGAACAAGAGAGCGGGTACAGCGCCTCTGACAACGTAGCCCGTCGAGCCGAAGAGGACAGAAGCGGCATCGCAGGGAGAAACCAACGCGGCAGGTTCTCTCAGGGCGGCCGCCAACGCCCCCAACGGAATATCGACGAAGAAACGGAAGCCGAGGAGGCGGAGGAGGCAAACATCGCCCTCGCCGGGCCAGCCACGTCAAGAGCCACCCACGGGTCCGCTGGGAGTGGCCGGCACCTCTTTAAGTGAACCACAGAGGGAGAAGCCGAAGCCCCAGCCAGCCCCAAGACTAAAGACGAAAAGAGTAGCCGTCCTACAAAAGGACAGACAGGTCCTGATCCTGGCGATCAGGACCCTCACTGATGTTCTGGCCGCGCTCCGTGAAGGCGAAGACGCGGTACCCATCATCAGCTCTAGCCTCCTGCGCCTGATGTCGTCCTTCGGCGACGTCGCGACCACCATGGGCGGCCTGGAGGCTAAAGCGCTCAGATAATCTGCTCAAGATGGTGCTGTCTAAGCACAACCTGACGTGGCCGTCGCCTGTCTACATCCACTACTTCGTGTCGAGTAGTCAGGATCGTGGGCACGCCCGACGAACCCAGGATAGCCCGGCACCCGCCGCTTACCCGGACATGACCGTTGCCTCGGGACTTCCTCGCGAGACAGCCACCAGGATACGAGCACCAGCGGACGAGCCGCCGCTGGCTGATGGGCACTAGCTTGGCCTCCCCCAATGGGGAATCACCTGACTAGTACGACCTCGCCGCGGCGTGAAGTCCTCCTGGCACCCGGACCACCACCGCACTTAACTTAGTGCCCCCCATCGCCCCGCCTGTATAAGCAGGCTTAGCACCCA
This sequence comes from Keiferia lycopersicella, assembly GCA_029255805.1. Classification (NCBI taxonomy): domain Eukaryota; kingdom Metazoa; phylum Arthropoda; class Insecta; order Lepidoptera; family Gelechiidae; genus Keiferia; species Keiferia lycopersicella. Next base: position 6,018,961 of record JARACZ010000028.1, read on the forward strand.
CGCCAGTGGGGCCGTAGCCTCGAAGGCGTCTCCCCGCCGGCTGCTGTTTTGAAGCTCACTTTGAGAATTTGAAACGAAGGCTGCATCGTCAGCAAACAGAAGGCTATCGACAAATAAGTCATCGCGGTTACGCTTAGACTTTAGAAGCGAGATATTGTATAGCTTCCCGTCAGCCCTTGTGTGCAGGTGGATACCCTGTTGGTCATCGCCGAAAGCAACTTTGAAAAGCAATGAAAAGAAAATACCAAACAGGGTAGGAGCTAACACGCAGCCTTGGCGAACACCTCTACGCATTTCGAACGGCTCAGATGTATTGCCGTTAAAAACAACAGAACCTTTCATGTCCTCGTGGAAGGATTCAATGAGACTCAGGAGTTTTGGAGGGCACCCGATATTTAAAAGTGCAGTATAAAGTCCCTCTCTGCTAACGGTGTCGAAGGTTTTGTTAAGGTCTACGAACGCCGCAAACAGAGGTGTTTTCTGCTCTCTACACTTTTCTTGCAGTTGGCGAAGTGTAAAGATCATATCTGTCGTGGAACGTTGGACGCGGAACCCACATTGCGATTCGGGATATACACGATCAGCAAGTTTCTGGAGTCTTAGCAAGACTAACCGAGCAAATAATTTACCTACTATACTTAAAAGAGATATTCCACGGTAACAGTTACAGTCACCGCGGTCACCTTTGCCTTTGTATAGGGTAACGATGTTAGCATCACGCATATCCTGTGGTATATATCCCGCTTCCCAACATTTACATAACAGATTGTGCAAAATAGGTAATATGCACTTGAGCCTGATAAGTTCGGCGTGGGTACCGTCGTTTCCAGGAGATTTTCCAATCTTAAGCTGCTTAACAGCCTTGTGGTATTCCCTTATGGTAGGAAGATCATCTAACTCAGGCCAGGTAGCTAGTTTCGGCATGCAATTTGCAGCTTCTGGCATTATATTTACTGGTTCTGAGTAGAGACCGATATAATGTTCTACCCATCGTTCGAGTTGACGTTGAGCATCTGTTATAACAGTACCGTCCGCTTCTTTAAGGGGGGCTGTTTTTTTAGGCAAAGGACCAAGGGCCTTTTTAATGCCAGCGTAGACACCACCAAAGTTCCCCACATCAGCGCACGATTGAATGCTTTTACAAAGTTCGGTCCAGTATGCATTAGCGAAGTACCGTGATGTGCGTTGTAAAGCTGACTTTGCGTCCGCTAGATCAATACGTGACTTTTCAGATGGGTTAAGGCGATGTCTTAGCGCAGCTTGTCGTTTGGACTCGAGCAGGGGTGTAATGTGCTCGAAATTTTCGGCGAACCAATCCTGGTTTTTGACTTCCTGATAACCGAAAGCCATACCAGCTACTTCTGTTAGTAGCTTTTTGACTTTGCCCCATTCTTCCTCGATATTAGCGTCTACATCCCAGGTGGCAACTTCGTCCCGCACCAGCTCCTCAAACTTTCGGACCAACTCATCGTCTCTGGTTTTGGGAAGATCAAGCTTCTTCTTACCGGGCAATTTGGATGAATGGATCTTTTTGTGAGCTATAGCAACATGTGAAGCCACCAAGGAGTGATCTGTGTCACAATCAGCGCTATGAAAGGTTCGCGTGTGCAGGGTTTCGCGGAGATTTTTCTTTTTGGTCAGGATAAGGTCCAGCTGATGCCAGTGGTCAGAACGCGGATGTTTCCAGGACACTTTGCGAGTTGCTTTGCCTTTGAAGTAGGTATTGGTAACACACAGTAGGTGTTTAGAGCATAACTCTAATAAACGCTGTCCGTTTTCGTTTAACTTCCCTATACCATGGTTACCTATACAATCTGGCCAAGCAACGTTGTCCTGTCCGACCCTAGCGTTAAAATCGCCCAGAACGTATAAGCGGTCAGATGACTTTATGCCGCGTAAAGTCTGGTCGAGCTGGTCATAGAACTGTGTTTTAGCTTCATCAGTTGAGGATAATGTTGGTGCGTAAGCAGATATTATTGTTACGTATCCATGATTCGTATTTAATCGCAGCAACATAATGCGTTTCGAGATGCCGCATGGAGCCTCTATAGATGTTAAGAGGTCGTTGCGGATAGCAAAGCCAACACCATGTTCGCGCACAGCGCTGCTGTCCTTTCCTTTCCAATAAAATGTATAGTGTTTCTCACGCAAGGAACCCTCGTCAGGGAGTCTGGTCTCTTGTAAGGCACAAACAGCAATGTTCAATCTGTTTAGTTCGGCGTCGATAACGGCAGTTTTGCGCAGATCTTGTGCGTCAATAGAAGAGCCTTCACAGGTGTCAGGGAGGCCTGTCCTCATAGTACGGACATTCCATGTTGCAAATCGCATGGATAAGCGGTGTGGGTTTGTGTTGTTTTTTTACCTTGTAGTCGCAGGTGTACAATTTAACGGCGCCGATTGTCCAGTTGAGGCTGGTGCTCTCTACACCCTAAAAGAGCAAACCAGCACCGGGGCGGAACAGTACCTTATTGGTTGGGGGCTGCCCAACTTGGAGCGGGCGGTAACTGATCAGTGGGTCTACGATGGACCCTCCCACTGACGGAAGCGACCCCTGGCGCCTGCACTTACGCCCATATGTGCAGACTTATAACCGGTCACTGCCACTTCCCGTGTTGGTATCCGCATGACGCGGGTGAAGTTTCCTCTCCACAGACACTGCGTTGCCTGGGACGCAGTTATGGAAAGCGCAGGGTTGCCCAGGACCTGCGCCACCCTCTCGGCCTCCCTGGCTGATTCCACAGGAACGACGAGTCGATACGTGTGGAGCCAGGTCGGCTGCAGGAGTCTGCTGCACGATAGACCTCTGTCACACGCGCCTGACGGAGACCCCGTTCCGGGTTTGATATGGAGTTGTCCTTCTCCAGGACCCTGGTCTGCTCGGGTCGGGTTTCTCCCTCGGTCGCTTCTTACGACCCCCACGGGAGGAGATGGGGAGGTGCTATTCTACTCTGCCGGCACCACACGGCTTAATAATTATAGTTCAATACTTTTTAATACAAATAATTAAAAGATTTAACTTAAATTACAATTTCAGTCTAGTTTCAATTCACTACATCCTTTTTAAAGCCAGTTGGAACGTTAGACTTGGCACGACTGCTTAAAGATAAATAAGCAGTTCCAGCGAGACTTGGCATGTTTTATACAGAATGTTTTTTGGTGGGATTTTGATTCATTAGAAATGACGTTCCTTGCAAGTTGCTGACATACAAACAAAAATTTTATAAATATAGAAAGTATATTGACAGCAGCGTCAATAGCAAGCGCATTTGTACGCAACTACACCACTCGTTTCACGCGGATAGGTATATCTTAGTGATTTCAGGGTCCAATTCAATAATATTTACATTTTTGAATAGCTGAATGTCCACTCTATAATTTATTACAAAACTATTTTTTTCGAAAAACTACTAGTTTTCGAACAATCCGTACTTAAAAACTAGAGTATTTACTGCAAGGCTTTAATTGAAAAGATAACTCATAAACTGTAATGAATAAGTATCATATGTCTATGGACAAAACATACAACAGTTTATAAGCTTTAAAACGCAATTATTATTATTTAAATCGGTACAGTATATGTCGAGTTATAGCGTAAAAACCAAACTGCTCTTCCGCCATCTTTGATTCCCCCCCCACCCTCTATCCCCACTTTTGCACTCTACGACCGACAGTTCCATATTGTGGACATCACAAGGAATCCAACGATACCAATCGTAGGTATTTAGAGAAATTACAAATGAAAATCTGTTTCTAGAGCACTTTTTCTCAAAACTGACCGTACTAACTAACCGTATTTGGGTTAAATAAAAAACCGCCACCGGGAACAGCGTATTTGTCGGAAATTCTTAATTCCCGGGTCGGTCCTGGGAACGTAACCCTATGATGATCGATGAGTTGATGACGCCATCATCGAATTCGTAAAATAGTACGTAGGTATTAGTTTTTTCATATCAAGTATTTATCCTATTATTTAATTAGAATCGCGGTGCGCATGACTTAAAAGTTGTACACATTGATGACTCGATGAGCTCCCGCGAAGTTAGGATTGCTCAACCGGCTCTCGGCGCCGCGGGCGGCGGTAGTTGCGCGCCCTGAGAGCCAAAGCACCTAGTATATAAAGGAAAATTGACTTTATGTGATAGCATTTCCTCCAACGTCACAAACGTCACAGGGATCATCCTATATTTTACAGTCTATAGGTTCTTCATTTATTGCATTTAAATATCTGTGAATGCGATGATATGATAACTCACAGCAAAGAATACCCCCGCACCCCCACGAACACGCCCCCTCTCAAGCAATGGGCTGGTTGATGACGCTTCGCGATGCAACAACTGGTCACGCGCACACCCGCCACCATACTTGATTCATTCAATGGGAGCACGCATAGTAATTTGAATTAAAATTGCGTGATTTTAAGATTGGAAATGGATTCGACGATTATTTGTATTTTTAGCTTTTGAAAATTTCATTTAAATAATTTGAAAAATGATTGGATTTTGGTACCAATAATTAATTTTATACGTTTTATGTAAAATCTACCTAAAATTTTTCCTATTAATTGTTTCCCCTTTGAATGAGGACACGAAATAACCGAAGTATGCATTTCAGTATTTTTTTATTTTGGATAGTTTGAAATATTCGTTATTTAAATTATTTTTAAAGAGAAATTACTGGAAAATAGCTTTTAATACGTAAAACCCAACCAATAGTCGAGGGTTTATGACAGTATTACAAAAAATATATATAATACTATTGCGATATATTTTTTGGTGGATTTTTGTGTAAGTAAGCTATTTCAACATTTTAAATGTATTTATGACAAGTAAAAGCCTGATAGTAATTATGCTTTGTTATATCACTTGTTTTTTGGAAATCGTTTTATTCCTATGTATCTGAACTAAAGTTAGATGGATTCGTAAATATAGCCTCTTAAAATTAACTTCATCAACTTATTTTTTAAATTGCGCTGTTAGAGAATATTTTTTTCTGAAATTCCACTTTTACTAGCCTAACGGTGCTTGAAACCAAAAAGCGAACGTGCCAAAGCCACCTGAGCGTTGTAGTCATTGTAAAATTTCTGCCGCTCTGCATAGGCTGATTTGGGACTTTCCTCCAAGCATTCCAACTGCATCTATAAATCTTCGTATTTATCCTCTATAGCAACGATTATGTTCAAACGGCACTCCAATTGTAGCAACTGCATGTCACTTAACTTCTCACAAGTTTTATTTACGTAAAGATAATTTCTAAACTGAGTTACCTTAGATTTTAAACTACCTATAGCTGTTTTTAACTGTGATTTATCTTTCGACATGATTATTTTACAGCACTAAACGTCTAGTAGGTAAAACTGTATTAAAACACTGTGTTTCGGTTTTTTTTTTCTCATCTATTGATTTGATTTGATTTGTAAAGTTCTTTATTCAATTATTTTTATACAAGCATTTACTTGACACAGTCGAAGCAAATTACTATCATAAGGTACATACATTTCAACGGCAACAGTGCCCTATAGAAACGATACTAACAAAAGCTCAATTTACTATCATGTTATAATCGTACTTACAACTAAATGAAAACAAATGTGCTAACTTTGAACAGTAACATTTTTAAAATATTGAGTCTAAAATTTATTTTTAAACATAGTAGCAAATTATTGCCGTCGTAATATAAGCAACAAGTAAGTTAAAGGGGGTATGTTCGCAAAGATTGGCGGAACGCATAGACCGATACACAGTAAGTAGCTAGTCGACTACGTCATCCTCGCCAGCGCTGTGGTCCAGCAAGTAGTGATGCGGTAGTTTGTAAGTTTTATAGGTGTCGATAAACGGCAGATTTTTATAACGTGATTTACCTAGAGGAAATTAGTGTATTTTGTGGTCCGTGTTGGTATGTAAAAAAATAATTATTATATGTCATCTTTTTAATTAAATTTTGAAGAGTGGGGAATTTTAAGTGAGTATGAAGCATTTTTAAATTTGTGCGGAATTTTGTGTTATATGAAATCTTTAGGGCTTTGTTTTGAATAACTTGCAACTTGTTGTAATTTGTCTGACAAGTACTGCTCCACACAGGGCAGGCATAGGTAATGCGGGGCCGTATTAGGGAAGTATAGATTTTTAATTTGCTTTTCCTGTTGAAGACAGGACTTAGCGAGTTAATAGCTTTCATACCTTTAATTTTTGATTTTTCTGTGTGCTTTGACCAGTTTAGTTTAGTATCCAGTATGACACCTAAGTATTTGACTGAATTTTGCCAAGGTATTGAATGGTTGTTAATTTTTAACTTTAGTGTAGGTGGTTTGCGCTGTCGCGAAAAGAAAATTGCGTCTGTCTTTGACTCATTTAGCTTTAGCTTCCAATCCAAGAAGAACTTATGCAGGATATCCAGAGACATTTGCAATCGCTTAATCACGACATGTTCCGCGTCCGAAGTAGCAAAAGACGCAGTGTCGTCAGCAAAACAAGCAAGCTGCGTGTGAGGTTGTTTTGGGATATCGTTTAAGTAAGATATAAATAAAATTGGACCCAAAACTGAGCCCTGCGGGACGCCAGCAGGCACCAACATTAAATCAGATACGTCTTTACCCACATGTACGCGGAAAAGACGCCCTGTTAGGTATGATTGAATGAGTTATAGAGGTACCCCACAGTAAACTAATTTATGAAGAAGCCCCTCGTGCCAGACAGTGTCAAAAGCCTTTTCAATGTCCAGCAGGAACATGCCCGTAGACTTGTGGAAGTTGATGTTGTACATGATATGTTCACTAAGGCGAGCTAGTTGCTGCACCGTTGAATGGGATTGACGGAAACCAAACTGTTCATTCAAATAGAGAGGTTCTGTGTATTTTAGGAGCCGGTTACTAATTATGCGTTCAAATAATTTTTCAAGTGTGGGTAAAAGGCTGATAGGACGATAGTTACTAGGAACTTTATTGTCTTTACCTGGTTTTTTCAATGGAATGACCTTAGCGATCTTCCAAACAGTTGGGAAATACATATATTGTATACAGGCATTAAAATTTTTTCGTTAGGAGAACTATGCACTTCTGTGGTAGGTTTTTGAGGAGCAAGTTATGAATACCGTCAATTCCTGGTGATTTTCGAGTTTTAATAGTATGAATATATTTCCATACTTACCTAAGACGCGTTGGATTTTCTAAATTGTAGCTATTATTATAATTATTAAGTACGTTCATAGATTCACTCAGATTAGCTTGTACGGTGGCAGGGGCATTCCAATCATTGGTAAGTAACATATTTTCTTTAAATGCTTTAGCTAACTCGTTGCATTAGTGAACTATCCGATTTAAGTAGAGGGGGAATGTATTCAGATTTGTGATTAAGTGTCCTAGCCAACTTCTACAAGTCCGTGTTAGCGTTGTCCACTCTAGACATCTTTTTATCCCATTCTTTGTCATTATACACTATTATGGCTTCTCGTATACGATGTATAAGTGCATTAATTTGTGATTTTAGTATTTTACGTTGTGAACCAGTCGTTCGTCTCTCTTGCCAACGAAGTAAATCTTTCTTATTAAGTAGCTGTCGTATGAAACGTGGAAGTCGCTTTGATGTCGGAGTAGACGCAGTAACAGGAATAAATGTGTCTCTAGCTTTTATAATAAGGCTGCTGACACTATCTATTTCATTATCAATGTCAGTGATTGTGTTGTAGGTCTTGCTAGTAAGATTGATGTTGTCATTTAAAAAGGTACGGTATCCCTTCCAGTCAGCGTCATTGTATCTGTAAACCGGGTGATTAGGGCTTTTACGTTCGCAATTTACTCCAATTGTAAAGTACACAGACAATTGGTTTAATGACAAGGCGGGAAGGGTAACGGGATTATCTATAGTCGTAACATTTAACGCTAGAACATGGTCCGGGGTGGATGGCTGATATTCAGCATTATAGTGGACCAAAGTTGAATTTACTGGAGCATAAACGATAAAATCTCGTTGTAACATATGTTCAAAAAGTGTTTGCCCATGCACATTTGTTCTACTTGTGGACCACAGCGGGTGACGGGCATTGAAGTCGCCCACAAGAATGACATGTGGACCAGAGTTCAAGAGCGTGTCTATATCGTTGTTGTGGAGAGGAAGGTTTGGTGATTGGTAAATAGAATAAATTTTGTAAGTAGCTCCTAATAGGCTAATTGATACACCTAAGTGTTTAGTACTGGGAGTTCTAATGCAAGAATGATTTATGTCTGATTTTATGAAGATAGCTACTCCTTCTCATCTATTATTTAATACATTAAAACATTACAAAAAAAACATTTATGTAAATAAAAGACTCCTTCCAGAGTGGCGCACCGAGGCAGAGTACCCAAAATGCTGGCAACATTCCCTCTTTGGATGGCCAAACTGATCCTCTGGGCAAAGTAACTACCAGCCCTTGGGTCACCCAAAGCCTCGATAAGCCGCCCCGAAATGTCTTTTAAAAATGCTTTTGCAGCCGGACCCCAGGGGCCTATTGTCTCGACGGCAAAAGGCACAAACGTATAAACATCCCCCGGACTCGAGTATTTCCTCCTTTTTAAAATCTCTGCCTCAGTCGCGGCACCACCTGCTCGCATAGTAGTCGCGCCTAAATGGGAGGGAGACAAAGTGTCGACACAAGTCGCATCCCATACCAAACTCTTGCCATGCTTCCAGGGTATCAATGTCATACCATCGGGACGCTTGCCGTCTGAGCGAAAAATCCCATTTGGCTCCAAAATTGATGGTACGTTGGCGGAAACGAGAGCCCTTCTAATAGTGTCATTTAGACACGAGTGGCGTGAGATGCGACTCGCACTCCTCTGGCACGAAAGACCGTGATGGCCCAGTTGCCCAACCATCTCTCCACAAAAACAGCGGTGTCTTTCATTCGTTTTATAGCCTAAACGCAATCTTACTGCCAAAGAAAAACTTGTATTATCCAACAACGTCCCGCTGTTGGAGGATGGATAAGCCTGGAGCCATAAACCCGACTCCCACTCAGAGACAGAAAGCAAACGAGCACGATCCGCTGCATCCACAGAAGCGGCGATTAAATTCTGAAGGACCTGCTTGCAGAAGGGCTCATCCCACTGTCTCTGAGAATGAAGTGTAGTCGGAACCTCCTCCGAACATCTATTGGGCCAAGCATCCCTGGCGTCCGTTAAACCCGAGACTTCCACGGATCCCAATGAAGGGTTAAGTATATTACCGATCAGAAGGCCCGAGGCATTAACAGATGACAGAATTGCCGGCAAAGCTACGTCAGAGGCTCGCCTCACACCCAAACCCCCGAACCAAACAGGAAGCGTGGCCTGTACCCACGCTAAGTCGTCCAAATAACAATTTAAAACCTCTACAAGTGTCTCCCTCATAATGGTGTCTAATCCTTGCAAATAATTGCTGAACTTCCAAAAATGTGAACACTGCAACACGTACGTAAACCTGGGAACAAATAGACAAAATCGAATGATAAACAGCGCCATGTGAGCGTTTACCTGAAATAAACGGGCTGACGATTTACGAAATTTTGCTATTTGCTCCTCCACAAAAAGAGGGATCGATGCATCCATCACTGGGGCCCCTAGGAGACGCAAAAAAACGTCATCTAAGATCTTGATACCGGGAGCCTGCGCGTTGAAACTCGCTACGATTTCCTCCCTTGTATCAGAAGAAACGGACTGGTGCACGAATAGTTTTGAAAAGTTGAAAAGTTCAACTCCAGACCTATACCGGCAAAAGCTGTTTTCAAAGTGTTCAAATCGTCCAGCACTGTTGACGGCTCACCACCCAAAGTGCCGTCGTCCAGGTACCAGACGTTAAACTTCGAACTCAACTCCGCCACCAACGGATGAATAGCCAAACTAAACAAAGCTGGTCCAAGGGGATCCCCCTGCTGACACCCCGCAGCAGAACTCAAGCACTCCTCCCGAAAATTCAGTTTAGAAGGTTGACCGTAACACTGCCAAACATACGGATAAATCGAAGGCAAATGCTCTGTTACTTTTCGCAAAATCGCACCTCTTTCAAGTGAGTTGAACGCATTCTTAACATCCACCTTCAGAAGAACCAGGTCCTGATTGGCCTCTAAAAATGTACGAGCTGCATGAACAGCAGCCTCACAACCCCCCCTTGACCCAAACCCTAACTGTACTGGTTGTAAACGGCCTCTCAAATCCGGCAAGACGCTACTGCAGCAAAACTTTGACACCAAACGGCGCAAGGTGCACCCTACGGCAATTGGCCTGATCCTACCGTCTGTCTTTTTAAGGGCACATAAATAAGCACCGTATAGGACTTCAGTTATCTGATTAGGGACTTTACCAGACAACTTGAGATTGACCAAAGAGAGCAAACTCATAAGCAAAGCCCTGCCTGTATCGCCAGTGGTCACTGTCACTAGGTCTTTTAAATGATGAGGCGTATAAGCCGTCTAGTCCACTAGCAGAGCCGCTGTTAAAGGACATGATAGCTGCAGCAACATCATCCACTGTAACCACTGGAAGTGATTCCGAGCCAGACGGAGGAGGTGGCAACTGAAAAGAAGGGAGAGGGGAAGGATGCTTGGATTTTAAATCTTCAACAGTTTCTGCACAGTCTGGAGCCAAAACATCATGAGAAAAAATCAAACACGCAGCCCCCGACAAATCACCATCATTAACCTTGCCCTCAATCTTTTTTATCAAATTAAAAGTCCCTTGCACTGAGGGGCAAAACTCCAAGTCGATACCTCCTACCAACGCGGCATCATCGCAATTATTTTTAATTTTTTGTGTTAAAGACAAAGTGCTTTGTGCATCCTTCCGTAAATGTAAAATCCTATAGGCAAATGTCAATAATTGTTGGCAACTAGACACATTATTCAATTGAACAACCCGATCAATGACCTTCTTAAGGGCTCCCGCCACAGCCAACCTAGCACCTCTTGGGACTCTCTTTACTACAGGAAGATTTCTCTTATATTTTCCAAGAGTGTTCCAAAACGGTTCTCCGCCGACAGCATCAGGGGCAGAAGATGTAGAAGGACCATCTGAAATGACGGGAGCGGCCGCTACTTGCGAATTATCAACAACGCGGCCTGGCACTGACCTATGTTTCCTACCCTTGTGTATACTCACACACCCCTCTTACCCCTGAAGAAAAGAGTACACTGATCACACTTAACACTCTCACTTTCTGACAGACTTCTCCTCCTTCTAGCAGGCACTGGTACCGAGTCTGAGGGTGTTGGTAAAGATGACATCATTATAATTTAGCCTATAATAACCTTACATGTAAAATATCAAACAGTAAAAAATTTAAGTCATAAAATTGTATTAAAATAAAACACACATTAAATTCCCTATATATAAAAAAGACACAAATGAAAATCAAATCTTTAAAAAGAAACAATTAATATTCCACTTCTATGTAAGTTGTTCTTCTTCTTCTTTAGATACCACCCAACACTTCCCTGTGGGCTAATTATGACACCAATCACTTTGTAGAGTAGAGAACTCCTTTGGTAAGTATATATGTCGCAGTCATCTCATTGAATCCGCGATTTAATTGAATGACTAGCTGGTTTATTGAATGCCGGTATTCAATTGAATGACTAAAGAAGATCTCGTCAAGTCGTTGAATTGAACGTTCAACATCTTGACTAAACGTCATTTAGCGAAGTCGTTGAATGGAATATACCCGAGAGAGTAATGTTCGGTTAGGGTGACAATGAGTTCGTAACTTAAAAGTTTACCTTACTTTAAATAAAATAAATTATATAATGTCTCGGTAAATAAGATCTGCACAACTTTGTAATATTTGAATAAGACTATAGTCAGCCGAAGTACGAAAGAAAATATGAGTGGTTTTTTTAAACTTATAATATAAAAGTTACCTACCTACTATTTTAAACTCCAAAAATATTTAATTTAGTTTTTGTAACCTTGTGAATGCGGGTTTAGGAAAAAAAAACTTGATGTTTAGAATCACAGTATAAGTTTCATTTATTAAATTATTAGTGAAAAAAATAATATAAATGTAGCAGTAATATCTCTTATACTTATCTAGATAGTAACATTGCACAACAATTTTGCAAGCATTTGTTTTTATTAATTGTAAGTACCTACAAAAATGTTATAAAAATTGTGTTATCCTAATTAAAACTTTATAAAAATCAACTTTTAAATGACTTACGAAATGCGAAACTGAACTTAAAACTAATACAAACTTTGACAAACATTCATTTTTTTAATAATTAGTAAAGTTCAATCAGACCATATCTTTCCTACTTTAATATTATGTATGACCTACCAAAGAACATAAAAATCTTCAAAATCTGTTAATAATAAAAAAAGACGCAGTCGAGCTGTATACCTAATAAGAGAAAATACCTTGAACACATTGACTACTTTTAGGTAGCGTCATTAACATCGCTTATTTATATATAGGAACTTTCTGTTTTAATCTTAATTCTATTTATATGAAAACACAAGAACATATTGGAGGCACTTTCTTCTGTGCAAAAATATTCGTTTCTTGGTATAATACGCACTGTCGGGTCATCAGGAGATTTCCTTTTAAATATTAAAAAATCTTCATTAGCTATGACCATAGTATCGTACTTAGATATCCAGTAATAATCCATAGAAGTCCTGGCCTGTTTTGAAATCATGGACACCCAAGCGTTTCGTACATTGTTTATAACCTCCAAAATTCTTTCGGTATTCCATGGTTTTCTTTGGGATCCTGAAACAGTAACACCAGAATAAATTGCTATTGAGTTCACGTTAATAAGAACAGTAAGTTACAAAGCCCTAGTTCTCACAAATATACAACAATAACAATAAAATTACCTTGATTTTGTTGCTCGAATTCAGACAGTCATGCCTCAAATTTTTCTTTAAAAGTAGCCGGCGGTGACGTAATAATAGGTAAATCCATTTTACACTATTTTATCACAAATTAAGCAATTTCAAAATAAAATAAATCAAAAATATATCAACACTCTTTTCCGTGCGAGCTGCCTGACGCCATGTTTGTTTTGGTGACTACTAGCGCTGCGGTGTGAGAAAATTGAACTAAATTTCAATCACTTGACTGATTTTACGTCCGCCCTGTTCAAAGAGCTATGTTACAATTCGCTAACTAATTGGACGTTGAGAGACACTCGTCCAATCAACGTCCTGCCTAGTCATTCAACTGAATATCGGCATTCAATAAACCAGCTAGTCATTCAATTAAATCGCGGATTCAATGAGATGACTACGACATATACACTATAGCTTACGTCACTCCAGGCACTCCACATATTCCCAAGGCAATTCACTTTTAAACTTAATGCAGCACTTTGCAAACGTTGTCACACCTTTCATGCAGCTTATGCGATGTTACGATTTGTATTCCAAATACTTCCAAAGAAACTTTGTATTTTTAAAACAGCAATAACACAGAGACACTGTTAACGTCGGCAGTGTTATTAATGTGCACGAATCGAATAAACTGCGTAAATAACTGCAAGTAGGTACCGTTATGCGGCTAGGCTCAAATCAACGGAGTGCGATTTATCGATCGAGACGCGCTAATCTCTGTGCAGTCAAAACAGAGTATATGCGTGCATCAAAACTACGCATATTGTAAATCATCTAATTTACAATAATAAAACAGGTTTTAATTGTAAAACTTGATTAATTTAACTTGACTAATGATTTTTACGCAAAAATATTTCTAGTACTGGGTTATTACTAATCTAAATTTCGATTGAAAACCTGAGTTTGTTGAAAAAGTAACTGACAAAATATAAGTATAATAGGTAATCTTTAATGAATTACTGATATTAATGAATTTCTGTAAATAACTGCTTCTGATTAACGATATTTGTGAATGTAAAAACTGAAATAAAAGACCTAAGACCAAAAATAAGCACTGAAGGGAGTGGGGATTGCTTGTGAATGTTTTAGTAAATGATAAAAGTTTGTTTAGAGAAAAATATAAAATAGTTTTATTGCACTTCACTTAATAAGTAACAATAAATGCCTATGTCAACTCAAATGTATAGTTATAATGTTTTCCCGAAATAATGTTATAAATGTTAATGAATGCACCCGGTCGCGGCGATACCGTAAAATGCACTAAATAAGGAAATGCTGCGCCGGGGCAATTAGGTGCGTGACTCTGACGTCACGACACGTGTTCGGTTGTAGGTACTGAACCGAACATCTTGCCAGGGGCAAAAGATGACAAAAGATAAAATAAAAAAAGAATAGTAATGTTTATCACGTTATTTATTGGCGCTAAGACTGGAGCCTCCAATTTGTATGAAATGTCCATGTTGCTCTCCAGATTCTTGTGAGTGTATATTGTAAAGTTTTCAGTTTTTACTAAACAACCTTCAGCTAGGTTTATTATGTTTGTGCCGGTCAGCTGTTGAGTGGTAACTTGATCGTTGCATAATGATCGCAGGTTACAAGTATTGCAACAAAAGTATAGGTATTGATTTGTTTTTTGTAAGCTTATCCACTTATGTTGACACGCGGCGATGCTTGTTTTACATTGATTTATTTGTTGTTCATCTTTTACGCATAGATCTTTATCTGTTTTCATCTTGTAGATCGGCGTCCTCAATTGACATATGTAAGTAATTGAGTCACGTAGTATACAGTTTTCCAGGTCGCTCTGTATTACAGGTAAAAAAGAATCCTTATGTAAGTTGATAGCCATGTAATTTTCTAGCGGTATGATTGTTATCATACTGTTTCCCATTGGATGTGGTACTGGTAAAATGTTGTATAAGTCGAAATTATCTCTACTAATCAATGGAATTCTGATCTCAAAGATGTAGTAGTTTCTTGTCATCTTGACTTTTATTTTAAGAAGATGATAAATGTTTTGCATGTTTGTCTGTAAATTATCGATTGGGAGAGTGAGTTCTTTATTGAGCTGCCCTGATATGACACTCAGCTGATTTTGTAATTGTTGTGGATCTATCAGATGTATGTTTAACTTTCCATTATATACGTTTGTGGTCATATCAAGAAGTGTATCTTGAACATTTTTAAGATGGGTCAGTATGTTGCTTGCGGCCATGGACGATAAAGTAAATTCGGACGTTAATTCTATCTCATTGATTTGTTTTATCATAGTTGATGTAACTTGTTCCAACTTTAATAAATGTTGATTGATTATTTTATGTTGTTTTTGCATAGACTCTTCTGTTCTTTTTAGTAAATTGTATTCCGCTTCAACTACAGTTGTTTGGTTCTTCCAGAGTAAGGCAAGATGTTTCTCGTTTTTTTTTACCAAAGCAATGTCCTTTTCGTACTGTTCTGCAAATTTATCGTCGAGTGTTCCGAATAAAGCATTAGCCAGATTTCCGATCCCGTTTATAAGTCCACGCTTCCGACGGAGCCGAATGTTTGTAGATTGGTGCATCAATACTTTATTATTATGTTCTATCTCACCGTATGTGTTGCGTAATTGTAACATAATGATTTCACAGTGTGTTTCATGTCGTATGACTTCGCATACGTTTTTTAGGTGAATGTAGCATTTTTCAAAGGCAGTTACAGCTTCCCAATAAGGGTTCATGTTGTAATAAGCTATTATCTTCCACTCATCTCTGATAAGCTGCATGTTAGCGACCTTGTCGAAATAAAGGCCTTGTTTTTCGCTTAGAGGTGTCATTTTAAAACAATGCCCAGTAGTGATCAGGGTTAATAAATACAGGAACGTGATAGCCATAGAGATGAAATTTGATCGTTTCTTTGTTTTTTCGACTCTCTTTGTATCTTGTTGTTTTTCGTTTACAATTGTTACAGGTAAAGACTGCTTAGTAGGTTGTTTTTCGAGTGGTAGCACAGATATTTTAACCACAGGACGTTGCATTAAGCCGTTTTTTGTTTTTAGTGTCACGACTCTCACATAGCCGTCCTTTCCTGGATGTACGTCGACTACTCTACCCATAGCCCATTTGCCGGGGGGCAGATTATCTTCGTGAATGACGACTAGATCTCCTGTTTCTACATTTTGTTGCGGATGATGCCACTTTTTCCTTGTTGTTAGTTGAGTTAGGTATTCGACTTTCCATTTTTTCCAAATATCTTGAAATATTTTTTGTATCACATGCCAACGCGTGCGTGCATCTTCAGCTGTTTCTCTAATTGTTGTACCCGGTCTTCCTGTTAAGAAATGTGCTGGTGTTAAGAAGTCGATGTCATCAATATCTTCTGTTAAGGCGCAGAGAGGTCTTGAGTTTAGACAAGCTTCGAGTCGGGCCAGGATGGTAGAATATTCCTCGTACGTTAATTTATGTTCTCCTACAACACGTTTTAGATGATGTTTCAGGCTTCGCACGGCTCTCTCCCAGAGTCCTCCCGCGGTAGGCCAGGCCGGGGCGTTAAAATGCCACTCTATTTTCATTTCAGTTATTTCAGTCAAAAAGCTACCGCTAAACATTTGTTGTAGATGTTGGTATTCCTCCTGAAGGACTCTGTTCGCTCCTACAAAGTTGGTCCCATTATCGCTGTAAATATGACGCGGGGCCCCTCGTCGTGACGACATTCTTTGTAGGGCTGCTAAAAAGGCAGCGCTAGTTAGCTCGGTAACTAATTCCAAGTGTATGGCCTTGGTTACCATACAAATAAAAAGTACCACGTACCCTTTTATTGTTTTTATTCCCCTGTTAAATCTTCCTTTATTTGCCTTAATGTTCACAAAACCTGTCAGATCGATGCCAGTATGATGGAAGGCATTTGCTTCGTTGACACGAGCTGCAGGGAGGTCTGCCATGACTTGTTGCTGTACCTTTCCTTCTTGTTTACGGCAAGTCACGCATTTGCGTAGTTGCTTCTTTATAGTGTTGTTTCCACCGGTTATCCAGTATTCTCTTCTCAGGTATGCTAGAGTTAGTCGTGGACCCCCGTGGAATGTTGTTTGATGCGCTTGTAGAATTAATAGTAATGCTAGACGCGAAGTGCCTGGTATTATCTTCGGATGCTTCATTTCATGTTCCATTGTTGCTTGTTCGAGCCGACCACCGACACGAAGAATATTGTCTTTCTGATCAAAAATTGGTTTCAAACTCAATAATTTGCTGTTTGATTGCACTTTTCCATGTTTGCGTAAATGTTCTATTTCCGTTCCACATTCGCGTCTCTGTACGTGTGCAATAATCAAATGTTTCGCTTTGCGTAATTCTTGTAATTTGAGATAGCCAGTTTGACGTAAATGTTTCGGTGTCATCGCCCGCTGTATCCATGCCAATATGCGTATTATTTTTGAAATAGCACTGTGTCTCTCTAATAAATTGTCAATAATGTTTTCTTCATTAATGTTCTGTACTGCATTTACTGACCGACCCGGCTTTTTCTCTTCTTCTGAAGTAGAAAATGTTTCTTGCTTGACTCCGTTTATGTCAAATGTTTGTAACCAATTTGGGCCAGTAAACCATAAGGAATGTTCTTTCAGCTGTGACGCGTAAATTCCTCGGCTAGCTGCATCAGCCGGGTTTTCAGTTGTTTTCACGTAACGCCAATCTGAGGTAGGCATTATTTCTGTAATTTTTTGTACTCGATTAGCCACAAAAGGTTTCCAGCGACTAGGTTCACCTTGTAGCCAACTCAGCACTATTTGTGAATCGGTCCAGCCGTATGTTTCTGTCTTATGTTCAATCAAAGCTTGTTTAACTTTATTCATCAATTTTGAAAGTAAGAATGCTCCGCTTAGTTCCAATTTTGGTAAAGTTAATGTTTTCTTTAGTGGCACAAGCTTCGTTTTAGCGGCCTGTATTACGACGCTGTGTTGATTTTTGATGCGAGCGTAAATAACGCAGGCGTATGCTTCCATTGACGAATCGCAAAACCCGTGCAATTCGATTGTATCATGTTCCTTGCACTGTAGCCAGCGATGTATTTCAATTTCATTAATTATGCTGAGATCAGTGCGTAACTTCGACCACTCTGCGATTATGTCATCTGAAACTTGTTCGTCCCATTGCGTGTTTGTTTTCCAGACTTTTTGAAAAAGCAATTTCAGTTTTGTTACTATTGGTGCTAACCAGCCCAATGGGTCAAAAAGTCTTGATATTTCGGAAAGAAGGATGCGCTTGGTGACCTTGGGTGTCTGTTTAGGTGATTCATACTTATACAAAAATATATCTTTTTCGGCATTCCAACACAAGCCTAGTGTTTTTGAAGTATTGTCTGTTTTGAATTTGAATACATTGTCAGCATTGTTGTCTGTTAAACTTTTTAATATCTCGGGCTTGTTTGAGGACCATTTACGTAGGTTAAAACCACCTGACTGTAATAATTTGCTGAGATCATCAACTAGCTTCTTTCCTTGTTGGATAGTGTGTGCACCGTGGACAAGGTCATCCATGTAAAATGATTCCTCTAGGACCTTAGAGGCTTCTGGAAAATTCTCACGTTCATCTATAGCGAGTTTTCTCAGAGTCATCATAGCTAAAAATGGAGCTGCTTTGGTTCCAAAGGTGACAGTTGTCAATTGAAAAGATTTTATAGGTTTTTCTGGCGATTCTCTCCATACAATTTTTTGTAGCTGTTGATCTTTTTCATTCATCCAAATCTGTCTATACATTTTTTCAATGTCAGCAGTAAACGCAAACTGATATTGTCTCCATTTTAACAATAAAGTTTGTAGGTCTCGTTGTAAATTTGGTCCTGTGTACATCAAGTCATTAAGGGATGAGCCTGAGGATGTTTTAGATGCTGCATTATAGACTAATCTATGTTTTGTCGTTGTAGATTCAGCTCGTTCTACAGTGTGATAAGAAAGATAGCACTCAGGTGTCTTGTTTCCCACCGCTGGTATCATATGTTGTAAGACCCTGTATTCGTTTATGAATGTTTTGTAGGCAGTGGCTAGTTGTTCATCTTTCGCCATTTTTACTTCTAATTTTAGAAATTGTGCCAAAGCTTTTTGTATTGTATTTCCCAGATTGTTTTTGAAGTTGGGTTTCATGGGAAGTCGGACTACATACCGACCTTCCTTTGTTCGGGTAGTTGTTTCATTGAAATAGTTAACGCAGTGAATTTCCTCTGAAGACAAATTTTCATCCTCTGTGATGTCCTCTACCTCCCAAAACTGTTGAATGTCTTCAATGTTATTTATTACCAGATTACACTGATAAGTAGGGTTGCTACCTGCGTCTCCACATAAAAGCCAACCTAGTTGTGTTTGTTGTGCTATCGGTAGCTTTTCGTCACTAGGTTTAACCAATCCACTCAAAATTATTTTAGCATAAATATTTGCTCCTAAAAGTAAATCGATGGGGCGACTTTTGTAAAATTCAGGGTCCGCTAAGGCGATGTTTTGTAGCCACGGCCAAGTAGGTTTAGTCATTGTTTTGTTTGGCAATTTTTTGACTAAATTGTTCACTATCACAACTTCTGCATTAAAAGAGAAATCGTTCAACGTAGAAGCGCATGTTAAAATCATCTTGCCTTTGCAATTGTTTTCTTTTTCGCCAATGCCATAGATCACGCCTTTACATTTTTGTCGTTTGATACCTAACGCCTGGGCGGTTTGTTCGGAACAAATGTTGAGTTGAGAGCCTCCGTCAATTAAGGCTCGCATGTTTCGATATTCTCCGTCTGCTCCTTTCACCTTGATTAGGGCTGTCTCTAATAAAGTTTCAGAATAGCCGTAGTTTGATACGTTCGCTACGTTGGCCATGCGTTCATTCTGTGTTGATGACGTATCAGTCGTAAAGTTTGTTTTATTAGGTGATTTTTCCAGAGATTCGTGTAAAATTGTGCTGTGGAGCGCTGAGCACCTTCGGCAGGTTTTTGTTGACGTGCAAGATTTACCATTATGGGAAAATAAACAGTTGATACATAATCCAAGTTTCTTTACTGTGCTCAATTTTTTGTCATGCGACATTTGCAAAAAGTTTCTGCAATTGTAAATTCCGTGTTCATTTTTACAAAGTGGACACTTGAAACCCGATACATGAAATGATTTTGCAACATGTTGATTTCCGTTTTGACGATTATTGTTGTAGTTTTGATAATTCGATTTCTTGATATTAGAAACTGATTGTTGATTGGTATATATTTTGTGGGTTGGAATTTCCTGTTTGCGACGAGTGGAATTTTCCATTGCTGTAAACTTTTGTTCTAGATAATCCAAAAGTTCTTTAAGTACAGGCAACTCTCGTGAATTTTTCAGTGATTCGGTGTAGTCACAATATGTTTCTGAGTCTAATTTGTTGCTTATGATATGAACCAATATAGGGTCCCATGTTTTTATATCGACTCCAAGATTTTTAATGGCGTGTAGAGTTTCCGTAGTGACGTCATGTATCTTTTTCAGTTGAAATACAGTAGGTTGTTGAATGTTGGGTAGGCCAAACAGAATGTTCATGTGTGACGTGAATATAAGTTTCTTGTTATTAAAGCGGTGATTTAGAATCTCCCAGCATGTTGTGTAGTTTTCGGAACTTATAGTCAAATGTTGGATTAACCTCTCTGCTTCGCCTCTGACCTTACTCTTTAAGAATTGCATTCTTTGAGCGTTGGACAATGTTGGATTATTGTGGATAGCTTCGTTAAAAAGATCTTTAAAGCTTACCCAATCATTGTAGTTGCCGCTAAAAATCGGAATATCCAATTTTGGTGTTGATTTTTCTCTGTGTGATACTGACCACATCTTTTTGTTGATCTCTTTCTTGAGCGTGTTATAAATGTACTCGTATTTTGTAAAAGAGGCTTCATACTTTTGATTTTGGCCGTCCAACTCGCTGTCGATCTCCCAGTGTAGAGAATCTATTGCTGACCAACGAGTTTCTAAAGATTTGAGGGCATCCTCAAACTCCCATTTATCTGTCAATTGTTCGATTTTAATGTTATCAATTGTTCTAGCAAAAGCTTTGAAGTTAGCAAGTTGTTTTCGGAGTGTTTCGTCAATTTTACTCAAAGTACCTTGGGCTCTCATTGATGACTCTTCCTGGTGTTGATGCTGCAGTAATGGGTTTTTTCCTTCGAAAAGAGGATGTTGACGTGACTGACCTTTCATTTGATCGCCGATCTCGCCGTCATCGCTATTTGAATGTTCAATATGTTTTTCTAAATTATTTTTGGCTTCCTTAAATAAGTCGTCAGGGTCTTGCGGGTCTGTAGTAGATTTTCCTGCTCCGTTTCGCTGTGTAGTTTGCAGGCCTTTCTGAATTAAGTCCTTATAAATGTAGTAGTTACTCACTGTTTTTTCGTAGCATTGGTCAAAATACTCGTCATCTGGTGTTAAGTGTGGAATTATATTTTCGTGATTTTGTCGGAATTCTAAATACATTTCCTCCAGGTCTGCCCATCTTCCTTGAAAATATTCTGCGGTCTGCTTTCTATCTTTTCCGTCTTTGTTGAAGTTTCTAAGCGAGCGTTGAATCTCGTCTTGAAGTTGTGCCTGACTTGATACAAGTTTTTCCATGTTGATTACAAAACGACAAAATTGTTGTAAGCAGATAAAAAGGGTAGATCTTACTTGAATGTCCAAGCAAATGTTACCGGGCGGCGCTTTCTCTCAGGATGG
Source organism: Keiferia lycopersicella (assembly GCA_029255805.1). NCBI lineage: Eukaryota > Metazoa > Arthropoda > Insecta > Lepidoptera > Gelechiidae > Keiferia > Keiferia lycopersicella. The sequence goes on from JARACZ010000028.1 coordinate 6,040,470, forward strand.
CGTCACTCCAGGGGTGTTCAATATCCAGTTCTCACTGCAATCCTTCCACGCACAATGTTCACTAGTTCAAGTACTTCCCCGACGGCACCCTGAACAGAAACCGGCGCGAAAGTCCTTTGCTCGAAGGACCATAATGAAGGGAGTGGGGATTGCTTGTGAATGTTTTAGTAAATGATAAAAGTTTGTTTAGAGAAAAATATAAAATAGTTTTATTGCACTTCACTTAATAAGTAACAATAAATGCCTATTTCAGCTCAAATGTATAGTTATAATGTTTTCCCGATATAATGTTATAAATGTTAATGAATGCACCCGGTCGCGGCGATACCGTAAAATGCACTAAATAAGGAAATGCTGCGCCGGGGCAATTAGGTGCGTGACTCTGACGTCACCACACGTGTTCGGTTGTAGGTACTGAACCGAACAAGCACATCAACTTAAAAAAACCTAGAACATGATCCGTCTAGAACTAACCTGAACTCTAGATAGGAAAAGGCTAGATAGTAAAGGAATCGGAACGGATTCACTCAGATCGTGAAGTAGGTATCCTTTTGCTGATCTCTTCGTTCTTCAAACGGTGACCGACTCAATGGTACAAAGTCCATTGTAGGTAGGTAGGTACTTGCACTTTCCAAATTTTTCTGATTTTGCCGTATCGCAGTTCACAACTTTGAAGTACCACTGTAGATTAGCTATCCAGGGTGTCTTGAAGACTAGAAGTATCCTTGGTGCAGAATTGAAGAATCTTCGCGGTCGTGACAAGTGATTGTAGTCTCTTTGTTCAATGTTTTAAGGGTTTGGTGAGGGAGCAGAAATGAAGAATCTGGAATCAGCTAATAAGAGTGTATTGTCACGTCTGTACAGGGCAGTGGCCGTAGCCGAAAGAGAACGATCTATGGAGCGACTCGATATTATAAGGAGGGCTATAGCAACGCCATCTACATGCTCAAGCTAGTATAGTTACAGCGACATCTATGCAAAAGATAGTGAAACTTTACGTACCTTTGGATATGTGAGTAAGCGCAGTTGCACTTTAGGCTGGTTTCAGAGCGACGCGTCTCGGCAGCGCTGCCCAGCCGCGCGCGCCTCGCATTACACTAGATTGTATGTAGCGTTTCATAGTGACGCGTCTTGGGCCGCGTCTCGGCCGCGCCGCGGTCGGATCTCCTTCGATTGCTAGTAGCGTCGACTTGCAATCTTTTAAGACGTCGTTGTTGCACTCTTTTCCATATAACGTATATAGCTAATATAGTGAATACGTTTGCTGGCATAATGATTCTCTGCACTCGACCGTACACCACGACGAAGCGCGCGCGTCTGAATGTCGTTTCACAGCGAACGCGCTGCCCAGGCGCGCGCCCGAGCCGCACGCGCCTGGGCAGCGCTGCTGAGACGCGCCGCTCTGAAACCAGCCTTAGTTAGCTAGTGTCGTGTGTAGATGGGGTTGTTTTACAAACATCTTGCCCCCCTTGAAATAGTAAATTATATTTTGCTATTTCAAAGTGAGTTTATTCAATTATTCCCATGTATTTATTACAATTTTACTTGAATTTACTTAGAGAATGCAAACATTTAATTTAATGAAGCAAAGAACAAAATGGGAATAATTGTTGAAAGGTTTAGGAAAGGGGTAAATAAATTTAGACAAAATAAATGAGTACAAGACAAACCCTAGTTTGTTGTTTTTTTTACCTATCCCTAACCAAATATGAATACCAAGAAAGTATTAAGTACATCACAAGATTATGTAAAATGAAAAGCACCTACTAGAAGTAGAAATGAAATAAAAAATGTTAAGTACCTATAAGAAATTAATTAATTTAAGTTATTCTACTTGAAAAGGTAATGGACAAATTTTTGAAAAACAGTCTTCAAAATGGTGCCTCTTGAAGTCTTCACGGTGGCAATACGGACAGCTCCGTCATGACCTGGGTGGACTTCTACGATTCTTGCGAGTTTCCACTGGCATGGCGGCAGACGATCTTCTTTGATGATGACCACGGTATTCTTCGCCAGCGTGGTTCCCCTGGAGGTGCGCCACTTCGTCCGTGACTGCAGTAGTCCCACGTAGTCTCGGGCCCATGCGCGCCAGAAGTTTTGGAATATCTGTTGGAGTTGTTCATGGTGTTTAAGTCGATTCGTGGGTATCTCATCGTACTCCTTCTCTGGCAGCGAAACTGGGGTTCTTCCTATCAGAAAGTGAGCTGGGGTGAGGGATTGGACAATTTCAGAGTCTGAATAAGGTATGGGGCAGAGAGGACGGGAGTTGAGGACCCCCTCCACTTGTGTTAACAAAGTTGAAAATTCTTCATAGGTAAGTAGACTTTGCCCTAGTGTCCTCTTTAAGTGGTACTTACAGGATTTGACAGCTTATTCCCATAAGCCACCCATATGGGGGGAATAGGCGGGGATGAAACTCCACTGAATGCCTTAATCGAGACAAGAAGTTGCTATTTCGTTATAATTCTGATTAAGAAAGTTTTGCAATTCTGTAAGTTCGTTATGAGCACCGTGAAAAGTAGTACTATTATCACTTACAATTTCTCGCGGTCTCCCTCGTCTGTAAACAAACCTGCGCAGCGCCGCGAGGAAGGCCTGGGACTCTAGACCTGAAATAAGTTCCAAATGAACCGCCTTAGTACAGAAACATACAAAAATGGCTATGTAACATTTATAGGTTTTGTAACCACGGCCTCTTCGATCTCGTATGAGATAAAATCCACCATAGTCTACGCCCACAGTGTAAAAGGGAGGGTTAGGATTAACCCTGGTACTCGGTAGGTCCCCCATTTGGACCTCAGGGGTTTTGGGGTTGGCCTTGAAACACGTAACGCATTCACGGACTATTCGATTAACTAAGTACTTACCTTTTATCGGCCAGATACGCTCGCGACACGTGGAAAGTAATAGCTGCGGCCCGGCATGCATCAATCGAATGTGTTCATTTTTCAGGATTAATTTAGTGAGTGCGTGATCACTGTGTAATATTACAGGGTGTTTCTTGTCGTAGTCGTATTGTGATAGGCTCAGTCTTCCACCCACACGAAGTAACTTGTCATTTTCATCGATATAAGGTTTTTCCCTTTTTGTATAGAATCATATTCAGAGGAATTGATTCCATTTGCGAATATTTCATCAATGTGTGAGTGGATTCCCTGACCTCTGTGCATGTAAGTGGTCCGGTTTGTTTGTTTGTGTTGTGTTTACAGTTGTGTATAAATCTGCGAATGTAAGCAAATATATGAAAAAGTTTCGTGTCACTTGACCACCTTGAAACTAATTCTGAGATAAAACTGTTACTATTATTTATAGTTGTGTTACATAAAGTAGAAGCTGATTGCTTCTGTTTTGTTTTTAACTCAGGCAATGAAGTTATAATTTCATTTTGATGGTTAGGCCATTCATGTGATGGTTGACTCAGGAATGATGGACCTTCAAACCATAATTTATGTGTAATCGGGCAGTGTACCAATTTATCTGCCTGAACACCTCTCGACAGTAAATCAGCTGGGTTCGAATTACCAGCGATCCAGCGCCAGTCACCCACGTTTGTCAGTGACTGTATTTTTGTCACTCTATTTGCTACAAATGTGTTTAACTTGTGAGGTTCGGTCTTAATCCAAGCTAACGCTATGGTGGAATCAGACCAGTAGGTAAAACTGTATATGTGCGTTTTCAGTGCTGTTTTGACTGTGTCCATGCAATTTGCTAATAATAAATTACCACTGAGCTCGAGTTTAGGTATGGTCTGCTTAGGGTTTAAGGGACAAATTCGACTTTTCGCAAAAATAAGGCGAGTCATTATATGCCCATGTGCATCTATGGTACGTATGTATATACTGCACCCAAATGCGTGAAGACTGGAATCTGAAAATCCATGAAGCTCGCCAGAGACCCAGTTATCAAGTTTCACATGTCGTGGTATTTTGAGTTCACTTAAGTTTTGTAATTTATTGTAAAAGTTAAGCCACTTATCTTGTAATGTTTGTGTTATAGGACTATCCCAACTCGTCTTTTCTAACCAAAAACGTTGGATAAAACATTTAGCAATAACAATGATTGGAGCTATTAATCCCAGTGGGTCAAAAATACTTGAAATTCGTGACAAAATTATTCTTTTTGTAGCACGATTTGGAATGGGCTTTAAATCAATCGAATAAAGTAGATTATCGTCTGCACTAGACCAGTCTAAACCCAGCACTTTGTGTGGTGTGTTTGATGTAGGTATAATGTTTTGTTGTGGTGAAGGTAAAGTTAATGATGTGGTACGTATTTGTTGATCATGTAAATTTGTTAGTTTACAGAGGGTACCTTGAATATCCTGTGAGTTTAATCTCCATTTGTGAAGATGAAAGTTGCCTGTCTTCAGAATCTTGTGGACCTCGTACGCGACCTTGGTAACAAACTGCTGATCATCACCTCCATACAGCAGGTCATCTGCGTAGAACTGCTCAGCAATAGCAGTTGCTACTGCCGCCCTTACTGCAGTTGCCGCCGCTGGTGTGGATGCTGTGGATTGGTTTATTAAACTGGCATGAGTTTCCTGTGCTAATTGCAATAAGCAACGTGTGGCTATGTGAGGTGCTGGCTTCAAGCCAAAGCTGAGAGTGGTGAGTTTATATGTTTGTAATGGAAGGTGTGGTTCTTCCCTCCAAAATATACATTGTAACTGTTGGTGTTGAGGGGTTAAAAGAACAGAACAAAACATTTTTTGTATGTCTGCATTAATTACGTATTTATAAAGTCGGAATCTTAATAAAATATTAATAAGCGTATCTTGTTTGATTGTACCTTTATGTAAAATATCGTTTAAGGAAACACCCGTGGATGTTTTAAAAGATGGGTCGAGAACTACCCTTAGCGGCGTGGTTGTTTTTGTTAGTTAATGACTGCATGATGCGATCGGTAATTAAGTGGGACGTCGTACTTAGTACATTTCGTCATTCGTCCCGCATCTTCAAAATCGCGCATGAATTGAACATACATTTGTTTAAACTGGTTATCGCGTAAAAAACGTTTCTCTAATGAAAAAAACCTTTGTTTGGCAATCTTAGAGTCCCCTAATGATGTTATTGGGGATTTAAGTGGTAAATTTACGACAAAGTTGCCATCAGACGAGCGGGTGTGGGAATTAAATACCTCCTCGCAAAAAATATCATCATTTGACAACTGTGGGACATCTTCTTTTTTATTTACACAACATTCTTCGATATCCCAAAATTGTTGTAATTGAGAATTCAAAGTAAGGTTACAACGTACCTGTTGTTTACGTTGTTGTCGAGTTGTTGAAGCGCCAGCAACAATCCACCCGAACTTAGTGTTTTGTAGAACGAGGTTAGTTTGTCCTAGTAAGTATTGTCCGTTCGATAAAAGTGATAGAAATACTCGGTTCCTATCGTTAAATCAGCTTCACCCGCGAAGTTATAGTTCTCGTCCGCGAATTCAATGTGTTTTGGAATGTTGTACTGTGAAATATCAACGTTGTAGTTAGGTAAATAACAAATGGAAGGCACAATCAAACACGTTAAGTCTAGCGAAAATGGTTGTTTGAGCGATTCGACGCTAATTTCACACGAGTGATTTATGGAGATTTCATTACCGTTTACTCCCACTACTTCCATGTTTACACTTTGTGTAGGTAAATTTAATAACTTAGATGCACGTTCACTGATTAGGTTTGACTGGCTACCAGAGTCTAGTAGAACGCGTAAAGTATGTTTGTTTTGGTAGGGATCTGAGGTACGGACTAAAGCCGTGGATAGGATTTGAACTTTGCTCTCAGGGAGCTCGGAAGTGACTGCACACGATTGGGTGCGAATTGGTATGACGCCGCCGGTAACGCTCGGTTGCGTAACCGGTTCGGAAGGCGCATAGGTAGGTACAGGTTGATCCTGATGCGAGTGATCAGGTGATTGCATTGAAACATTTGGATTAGGATATAGGTTTGGATTTGGATTATTATAGGGTTGGGTAGGTATGTTGTTGTAACATTGTAGTGCGGTACTACGTGAATGTATAGGTTGATTAGGGTGAGTATGAAATCGGTTTGGTCTGGAATTGTTGGATTCCGTGCGTTCGATATGACCGTTGTATGTAGTTTGTTGTGTATTTTGTGGAGTGTTATGTGTACATAGTAGGGTATGATGCTTACCTCCGCATCGCCTACAGAGAGAAGATCTGCAGCTAGAGAGAGAGTGGGAAGAAGATAAGCAGTTGAGACACAAATTCAGCGATTTAGCCATGCGAATGCGTTCCGTGGTACTTTTGGCCAGAAATATATGACATTGATTTATATAGTGCCTACCTTTACACTGAGGACAAGACGTTACCGCGTTATAGTTGGATTTTGGCTTGGAGTTCGTGGTCACATGAACCTTCCTGGAAGTGGATGGCAGGTCAGACCCTCTGGCTCCCATGGTGTCCAGAAGATCAGCCCGCTTCCGTAGAAAAGTCTTGAAATCCTGTAATGCAGGCAGTTCATTTGAATCTTGTCGATCCTCCCACTTATTTCGTAAGTTATGTGGTAATTTAGTAGTTACAAAATAAATAATCATTAGGTCCCAGCCCTCGACAGGTACCTTTAGAGAGGAGAGAGAACGCATATGTTTGTTAATATTGTCGATTAAAGATCTGATAGTTTTGGAATCTTCGACTCGAATTGGTTCAATTTCGAATAACGATTTTAAGTGATTAGATACTAATAATCTCGGGTTATTGTACCTTTCGCAAAGTAGTTTCCATGCTAAAGTATAGTTATCGGATGTATATTCAATAGAATTAACAACTTCTAGTGCACTGCCTTTGAGACAAGTGCGTAGGTATTTAAATTTTTGGATAGGTTTTAATGAACTCTGATTAATGAGAGCGTCGAAAGTTTCACGGAATTCGATCCAATCGCTAAAATCCCCCAAAAAGGTGGGTAAAGGAATTTCAGGATATTTAACAAAATCGGATTCAATATTTTTATTAGAATCATCGTTATTTGGATTTTTAGGCTGTCCAGTTCCGTCATCTCTAAATGTTTTAAGAATATTAGTGGCCTTTGCTAAAGCTTCAAAGTAGTTATTTTCGAAAGATTCTCGCTCAGACATTTCAGCCTCGGTCTCAAGACTGATTGCTTCGATTTTAGATTGGATATGATCAAATTTACTGCAAGTATCTTGAATAGCTTTAGTACGAAACTCTAAATTTACAGCATCGTCGGCTGATACGGTCTTGGGCAAATTGACTAAAAATTTAGTGAAAATTGTTAGTTTGCCTTTATGCGTGGCACGGCTAGCTTTTAATTGTTTCAGAGCCGCACTATCTTCCATTGTTAACACAAGTAGGTAGAGGTTGGTATTGAAAAAGACTAGGGAACTGGATTTGTAGAAATTGGAAAGAAAAAAAAAGGAAACCAGCTCACTTACATGATTTCTTTGTCTTCTTCCTTTGTAATCGTCGCTGAAGCTTTGGATGCCCGCTGTACTGACGGTAGATTTCGGTCTCGCCACGCGGTCGCGGCGTAACTCGCACGATGCTCGATGTAGGCCAGCACGGCACGCGCGTTCGATTTTCTTGACGTGTAGAATGCTCCGCACACTGTTTTCTGAACAGAAGATGTATGATTGTCTCACCACGTGTCACTTCCAGTGTTACCCGTGTCCGAATTTGGAATTTTCAGGCTTCGAAATGTAGCCCAGCAGTTGCTCTTGGCAAGATGACCGCGGGATCGCTTCTTTTCTTCAGCCTCTAGCAGTTGGAGACGAGCTTGACCATGAGCTCGCACGTGGCACAGTCGCGTGTTCGTAAGTCGCCCGGCAGACTTCCGCTCGTTCGCACCCTATAGCAACGCCATCTACATGCTCAAGCTAGTATAGTTACAGCGACATCTATGCAAAAGATAGTGAAACTTTACGTACCTTTGGATATGTGAGTAAGCGCAGTTGCACTTTAGTTAGCTAGTGTCGTGTGTAGATGGGGTTGTTTTACAAACACTCTTACAAGTGGCGAAGACAATCTTGAGCTAAACGCAACTCACGCTGTTCTTGAGTTTCCGTTACACGAATTTCTTTGATTCTTTCCCTCTCAAAAGACAAAAAACTATCACGTTATTCATGTAAGCAGTTAATACTATTTCGGATCGATTCCAAACGCTCTTTATGTTGTTTGAAATTTTCCAACGCCCGTGATGCGGCATGACGCTCACGATCGGCTGTTACTGTTAGTCTTTCTTCATAGTGCGTAAAAGTTTCAGATGCGCGTGACTCAATGTGGCGCTCACAATCGGATAATCAAATTGCGCGCTGGGATGAAGTCTCCAAAGCGCGCGACTCGGCAATGCGTATACGATTGGCTGATAATCGAATTTATGCGCTGAGATTAAGTATCTAATGCGCGTGATCTAGCCATGCGTGTGCGATTGGCAGACAACCAAACTTGGCACTGATTCGAAGAATCAGAAGCGCGTGCAATAGCGGTACACTGGCGAGCAGACGCTAAGCGAGCCTTACGCTTTTCATCGGTTTCTTGAGGTCGCATCAGTCTCATTCTCTTATAATTTCTTTAGGACTGAGATAGATTCGTCCGTTTCCTTGACAACAGACCCGACACGTTTACTGATAGGTTTAAGAAGTTGCTTTATTAACCTTCTGTCTGTTTTGGATGTGATGAATATTTTTTAATTGTAGTACGTACCTTGTTATTAGTTTTAAGGTTTAATATTGTTTCCAACAATCACCGAGCACTAGTTAAACTCTCCACGATATCCACCAGCAAGTAAGAGAGATACTTCGTTAATCCGACTGACATAGGTTCTCCAATGCGACTTCACTGATCGAGCGATCTTAGCAAAATGCCGCCCAACCAGCTAGCTGTCTGACGCCCAACCAAAGCTAAAAGCAGGTGGCGCTGAAAACACTTATTTCATTTTTTAAACTTATTAGATAAAAACCATTAATCAAAATTTAAATGCACTGATAAGTAATTAAAAATTAAAATGTGAATCATGAAATAAATTTTATATTTCTTGGCGTAAACTTCAAAATTAAGAGTCATTGCACCAAAAGCAACTAGAATCATAATCATTGGATCGCAAATATCTAAAAAAATATTTGTAAATACCGTGAAAAATGCCTAGATCATGACATTCGGCCATCCTAACTCGTTACCGTGAAAAATTCCTAGATCATGGCATTCAGCCATCCTAACGCGTGTTACCTCCGGTACACGTTAGGATGTTTTACTATGACATCATGACATACGCCAATTTAGAAAATCTACTCTAACAGCGACAACTTGAAAGGGAAAATGAGAAAAGTAAAATGTTAATCAAGTATTTAAAATTTAAGGCAAACTTATTAAGTATTTTCATATTTATGCTTATTAATAATGAATTTATGAATAATAAATATTATATTTTAATCAATGCATTAAGTCATAACTTAATAAACGATATATATATTTTTTTGTTTAGCGTCTGCGCTTATATATCATTCATAACTTCTAAATTCTATCTAATCATTTATTATTAGTATGAAGTAATCAAACACTATACCATCACTAATATTTCAATTTAATTCTCATTGTTTTGGTCCAAATCACTTTCACTTGTATTAGAGTTAGACTCACTCATTACACCCAGAGATTTAACATGAATCCAGGGTCTTAATCGGTCAGCTGATATAGCGCTATCATAAGAACGTTTCTTACCTAAGCCTGGAATATCAACTACTCTGTATTTATCATTCCCTAAACTCTTAAGAATTTTGTAAGGGCCAATGAATTTTGGTAGTACTTCCTACTTTTTCCATCATTCGCGTAATTAACCTTGGTAATTTTTACTAAATCACCTTCCTTGTATACCCTTGCGGGTACCCTATTTTTGTCATAAGTCTCCTTCTGTTTACGTAGAATCTTCGTATATTGTCACTAGCTTCTCCTCTCAACTCTACCCTCAAATCGTTAGAAACATTTTGTTGATCAATAGCAATGTCCTTCAAGTTTGTTGATACCTGATTAACCTTAGAGTCAACATGAGCGCTATCAGGGCCTGGTGTATGAAAGATGCGTTCGATAGCTGAAGGCGCTGGTTTCAAGAAAATAATCTTTTGTGGACTGTATTATTTGGTTTAATGGCAGAGAAAAGAATGGGAGACTGTTATGACCTATTGCTCTTTTAGGTTTAGGAAAAGGGAATTCACTTACCACACCGACTGAATATGGCGGATCCTCGAACGGCGTCGCGGCTTGGGTGCCAGCGACGCTTTTATTTTTGCACTTCACAGTTTTATACAGGTTTGGAAAACACTCGCGGCTATTATAGTTTGGATGTTTGCTTAAATTATGCGGTTATTAAATATTTATGTTCAATTTATAAGCTTGCGAAAAATTGAGGCACGCGCACGCAGTAGCGATACACACACAACAGTCTTTTGTTTTTTCACGCAGCCGCGGGAGCGCCACGTTGAAATCCGAACACTTCCGAACGGTGACGATTGCTTCCGAGTCGGTGTGTGTGCGAAGGAAAAGGAAAGGATAGAGCAAAAGGCGGCAAAGGGTTACCTTGCTTACAGCCAAACCATTCTCCCCCACCTTGAAAGGGGATGAGTAATCCACTTTCAAAACCAACAGTCCAGAAATATCAAAAAACAGCGCTCCAAGTTAATAGAGAATGTTGGGAAAAGCGTGTTAAATTTTGGGAGGAAAACGTCATCTATGACGTAAATGCGTACCTCGTACAAGGTATAACTACACACAAGCGAGTCAAAACCAAAATTGAGTAGAAACTAGAGTTTTTTTTTTTTTTTTTTTTTTTTTTTTAAACAGGTTATATACAAAAGTGCAACATTTAGTAGAGTTATTGGTTGGGTAAAGGGCAAAGTTTTACCACTGGGCGCCGATAGACACCAGTTTTAGTTTTTACATCCGCCACTCTCACCACTCCGTCTTTTCCAGGGAAAGTATCAATAATAATGCCTATTGGCCATTGTAGCGGAGGAGCATTGTCAGTTTTTATTAGAACAACTGTCCCCTTTTCAATGGAGTCAGACTTCTTAGTCCATTTTTGTCTGCTCTGTAAAGTGTTCAAATATTCTACTCGCCATCTCTTCCAGAATGACTGAACCATAGAGTCAATTAATTGAAAGCGTTGACGCGGGGTTTTGTTATTAGATAAATCCGCTTGAGGAAGCGACTTCAAAGGCGTCAATGTCAAAAAATGAGACGGAGTTAATGGTAAAGGATCTGTCGGATCAGAACTTAACACTGATAGAGGACGAGAATTTAACAGAACCTCTATCTGAGTGAGTACAGTGAGCATTTCCTCATAGGTGAGAAGTTGATCTCCAACTACTTTATTCAAATGAGTTTTCACACACTTGATATTACTTTCCCATATTCCACCGTGATGGGGAGCTGAAGGAGGATTCATCCTCCATTCAACTTGGTTTTCAAGTAATGCAGCTGAGAACTCTGAGTTATATTCAGGTGAACGAATCAAATCATATAAAGATTTCAGATGCGATCTGGCACCTACGAAATTTGTGCCACGGTCAGAGTACATACAGCTGATCGGGCCGCGACGCGATAGAAAGCGTGTAAGCGCGTTTAAAAAGGACTGTGTGGACAAATCAGATGAGAGTTCAATATGTACGGCATGAGTAACCAAACATATGAACAGGCATATGTAAGCCTTAATACTGCGCACTCCGCGACGACGATGAGGTATTATTCTGATGGGACCAGCGTAGTCGCAACCAGTTTCTACAAAAGCCTTATTCACTTCACAAACTCTGAATTGTGGTAGATCTCCCATTAAAGGAAAATGCGGAGAAGGTTTATTTTTAAAGCATAAATTGCAGTTATTAACGCGTTTTCTTACTGCATTTCGACCTCCGAAAATCCAATATTTTTGTCGTAGGATCGAAAGCAAAAGACCAGAGCCAGTATGAAGATTCTTCTTATGCTCATAATCTATAATAAGATTAACGACATGGTCGTGTGAAGGCAGTAAAATTGGGTGTTTACTATCATAATCCAATTCCGAGTGAACTAGGCGACCTCCCACGCGCAATAAATTATCCTTTTCGTCTAGAAAGACACTAAGTTTTGCAAAGGAGCGCGGTAAGGTTCCATTATTGCTTATAATTTTCAACTCAGAGGAGAAATGTACTTCCTGTACAGCGCGCAAAACAGCTAGCTCTGCGGTACGAAAGTGAGAAAGTTCTAATTTCCTTGGCAATTTTTTAATAAATCTATATAAGTAAATGACAATGTGAAGCAGTTTTTTCCAAGAGGAAATACGAAGAGCTAATTCGTATAAAAGCGGCGTAACTGGTCTGCTTTCTTTAGTTAACAATATTTTTACAGTTTTCTGCTCCGGCGGGTTAGTAACAATTTGCGGATTAAAATCTTCTAGCTGCCATTCACTCATAGGCGTATGAACGAAAGCGGGCCCATTGAACCATAATGGATGGTCAACCAACTGAGCGGGTGTCAATCCGCGTGACAAACAATCCGCAGGGTTCTCACTACCTTTGATGTGATAAAAGTTACGCGGGTCGACATTCGCTTGTATTTGCGTGACGCGGTTCGCTACGTAAGTTTGCCAACGTGCTGGTGATGAATGAATCCAAGCTAACGTCACGGTACTATCAGAAAAGGCAAGTATGTTGTGAATTTGACAACGTGAAGTATACGTATCTTTGACAGTGCACACCAACTTGGACACAACAAGTGCAGCGCACAATTCCAAGCGCGCGAGCGTGACCTTGGTTTTAGCGGGAGCCACTTTCGACTTGGCGCACACAAGGCTTACCATAGTCTTATTGGTGTAAGGGCAGAACACGTGTAGGTATACAACTCCCCCAAATGCACGCTCACTTGCGTCGCCAAAGGCTAAGATCGACAGTACGAATTGCGGTTGAAAACCTACGAAACGCGGGATTTTAATTTTTTCCAATAAAGGTAATTCAGACACAAAACGCCGCCATAAATCGATCACATGTGAGGGGGGTTCATCATCCCATCCAATTTCGGATTCCCAAAGTGATTTGATGATAAGTTTCGCAAGCAGCGTTACGGGCGCGACAAATCCCATCAAATCCCAAAGGCGCGCGACTGTGGACAGAATGTTGCGTTTAGTACAATCACGCTCATCACGCGACACAGTAAAAACAAAATTGTCGGAAGCGGGTGACCATTGCAGACCGAGAATTTTTAGGTTCGCGTCAGATCCGATGTCAACCAGTTCAGTAACGCGGATTTCCTCGGGAATCGCGTTTAAAAACTCGGGAGAATTGCTAGCGAATTTCACAAGTTCAAATCCCCCAGCGGCGAATAGTTGAATCAATTCGGTAGACAGGTTCAATGCCTCTTCGTATGTCAAACAGCTGTAGGCAAAATCGTCCATATACAAGGAGTCTTTGTCCAATGCCGAAGCGGCAAGCGGGAAGCGTTGACGTTCGTCGTTTATCAGCTGACGCAACGTGCGCATTGCGAGAAACGGGCTGCTTGACATACCAAAAGTAACGCGATTAAATTCGTAAATTTGAAGCGGTTCATTCGAATCAAACCTATAGAAAAAGCGTTGGTATTTGCGGAAGGCCTCTTGTACTATAATTTGTAGGTACATTTGCCTAATATCAGCACTCATTGTGGTGGGAAACAAGCGAAAATTCAAAATAATGCGAAATAAGTCAGATTGTAGGTTTTTACCTGTATACAACAAATTGTTAAGAGAAACACCCGAATCTGTTTTCATACTAAAATCCAAAACTTGGCGAACTTTAGATGTCAACCTATCTCCGCGAACAACAGCGTGATGAGCGACGAGGTATTGCGAAGCGTCAGGTCCACAAAGGTCATTGACCTTAGCTATGTAGTTCTTGTCCAGATAGTCGCGTAATATCTTGTCGTATTCAAATTTCAGATCGGGGTTAGCGAGCAGTTTTCGTTCTAAAGATAAATACCTACGTTTCGCAATGAGCTCTGACTTTCCTAAACAAGTAGGATCCTTTTTAAATGGAAGCGCGACTGCGTAGCGTCCCGTTGAATCGCGTGTAGTTGTTTGTTCGAAAATGTCCTCGCATTGTTGTTCATCCGCGTCCAATAAAACGTTTTTTGAAGGAATCTCCTCGACTTCAAAAAACCGCGAAACGCAATTTTCAAATGTACACAAGAACGAGCGTGTGACCTCAGGTTCAATGACCTCCGTCGCAGTCGGCGCGTTACCTACAACCAAGTATCCGAACGAGGTTTCGATACCTACTGGCTCGGATCTACTACCACTGAATTTTCTTGATTTCAATATGCGAGCAAAGAAGTCGCTACCTACTATCATGTCAATGGAACCGGGAGCGTGATAAGAATCGTCCGCAAGAGGTAAGTCGTGTAGGTATGATAGTTCAGAAATATCTATGGGCGCACAGGGTAACTCTTCAGTTATACAGTCAACCACAAACGGGTGTACGTCATAGCGTTCATTTTCATCAAAGCGTGAAACTAAGATGACAGACGTGACACCTTTGGTTTCAGTCTCATTACCTCCTAGGCCTGAGACCCTGGCTCCGTGCGAGGGGTAAAGCGGTAAATTCAAACGCGAGCGGCATTCTTCGGTCATGATGTTCCTCATGGAAGCGGAGTCCACTACTATACGTACTGGAATATTAATATGCGAGTCAGGTCCATAGGCCTGGCATACGGCCGTACCTAGTAAAACCGTGCGGGATAAAGAAAACACTTCTAGCGGTTTGTTAGTCACACATAGCGATATTTGATTGTCCTTGGCGATAGGAACCCCATGCGAATTTCCTCCCCCACCATGGGAGGGCGAGCGAGCGTACGTGCGTGCGGCGGGTGCGGTAGCGGCGGTGGCATGCGAAGTGTTAAGTCTGTGTTGATTAGCGTTATCAGTAAAATGCGGTGCGGTTGTGGCTGCGCGAGCATTCGCAGCAGCGGCGCGGGGGGCTGCCGAGCCCTCATTAGCGTTATTATTATTAGCGGGCGAGTGAGAGTTAGTCATTTCTTTAAAATGTAGAAGGCTGTGATGAAAATTTGCACAGAATCTACACCGGCGCATACTCCCACACTGGCGGGATGAATGTAAAGCGGACATACAGTTAATGCAAAGGCGTTTCTCTTTAACATAATTATACCTATCGCGAGGCGATAAGGGCGTAAAAAGCGGGCACGCATAAAGATTGTGCGTAGAACTTTGACAATATGGGCACAAATTTTTATTAGTTTCAGCATCAGTAGCGTTTTGTACACTCAAAAACGTCTTAAACGGTTTTGGTTGTTGCGAATTACAAGCGGGGCGAGCGTGCGGTTGCGCGGCTAAAGTAGGTACATTACGAGATGTGCGAGCGGGAGGCGGCGCAGGGTGGCTAGCACTACCTAAATTCGCGCGGCTTAGAATGCGAGATTGTTCTCTCACGAATTGCGTCAAATCGTTTGACTTGGGAAAATCTCCCTCGTCTCTTTTGTACATCTCGAATGCCCGAGCGGTCTCTGGATCTAAACATTTCAAACCCAAGTGCAAAAATATGAACTCATCCAATTCATTTATTTTTAACTGCTTTAAAGCGGCGATAGTTGTCGAATATTTATCGATAAATGCGTCAAGAGCGGCGGGTGTGGCGGTATTCACACTTTTTAACTTTAGCAATTGATCGAGATAAGCGGTTGCGAGTGCGCGAGTGTCCTGATATTTGTTTATCAATGCGTTCCAAAGTGTTATATAGTTGTCACCAGTAGGCATAATGCCTCTGCACATATTTAGAGCGTTACCTGTCAATTTCCCTACTAAATATTGCATTTTTTCCGTGTTAGTTAAACGTTTGTTTTCATGAATGACTGAACGAAACGATTCATAGAAAAGCGGCCATTTTTGAATGTCACCATCAAAACTGGCGAGTTCCAATCGAGGTAAACTGACATATGACTGACTAGTCTCTGGGCAAATTGGCTTTGACTCGACTTGTGGCGTTTTGGATTGAAAGCGATCGCATTCAAATTTGACCCTATTATACAGGTCATCAAAGGCGAATATGGCTTGAAAATTGAAAACATAGTTGGGCCTAACACGAGACTCTAGATCATTCTTCTTTTGGATGCATGAAATATATTCAGAACGTAGGTAATCAATGGTAACGCACTTTGCTAAGAAACTATCAATAATAGTTTGGTCGGCTGAGGATGTGGGAATAGAATCAAACACAGCTTGCATGCGAGCAAAATAAGCGGAAGATTGCAATTCGTAATACGACAATTTTCGGTCAACTTCAGCCGCCATCTTTTCGGCCTCTGCATGAACTGCGGCGGCTTTTGCTGTCTCATCAACGGGTTTGGACATGTTGTATAGAGAAATATAACCAAAATATAGGCGAAATAACTCGGATTGCTAAGAATCCGGTTCGATTGGACCAAAAAATATGGTGTATGAAAGATGCGTTCGATAGCTGAAGGCGCTGGTTTCAAGAAAATAATCTTTTGTGGACTGTATTATTTGGTTTAATGGCAGAGAAAAGAATGGGAGACTGTTATGACCTATTGCTCTTTTAGGTTTAGGAAAAGGGAATTCACTTACCACACCGACTGAATATGGCGGATCCTCGAACGGCGTCGCGGCTTGGGTGCCAGCGACGCTTTTATTTTTGCACTTCACAGTTTTATACAGGTTTGGAAAACACTCGCGGCTATTATAGTTTGGATGTTTGCTTAAATTATGCGGTTATTAAATATTTATGTTCAATTTATAAGCTTGCGAAAAATTGAGGCACGCGCACGCAGTAGCGATACACACACAACAGTCTTTTGTTTTTTCACGCAGCCGCGGGAGCGCCACGTTGAAATCCGAACACTTCCGAACGGTGACGATTGCTTCCGAGTCGGTGTGTGTGCGAAGGAAAAGGAAAGGATAGAGCAAAAGGCGGCAAAGGGTTACCTTGCTTACAGCCAAACCAGGGCCAGTCATAACATTACCGTCTGAAGCAATTGTACTATCCACCGCTGTTGGAATAATAGCATGTTAAAAGTAATAATAACATGTTATCTGCCCCACTATTAAATTTGACACCAAATAATTCTAATGGAGTCTTTTTAGTGGTTGGTATTAACGGTATTATTAGTTCCCCATTGATCCTTACCCAACTGTCTCAATCGCGTTTATCTTTGTTATAACTTTGAGTCGATAGAGCTGTAAGTATTGTTTAGTTAAACCGCTCCGCTTGCTCATTAGCTCTTGGGCAAGCTACTGCATTCAAAAAATGTTTTATTGTGTTCTTTCTGCAAAAATCCTTAAATTGAGAAGAAGTGAAAGCGGTCTCACGATCCGAAATGATTCTGGCAGGGGTTCCAAAAGCACAAAAAATGTTCTCCAACACCTTGATGACCATTTTGGATTTCGCATCTCTTACAGGTTTCGCAAATAAGTATTTGGTAAACCCGTCCACTATTGTCAGAATATAATTGTTACCTTGTTTGCTCCGAACAAACGTCCAAGGATATCCAAGTGAATCGTGTGTAAGGGAATATCTTTCTTCTCAATTGGATGTAGATGACCTGAACGCACTCTAGCCTCAGCATCTCTATTATAAGCGCAGTCGATGCAGGCAGCCACATAATTTTTCACGAGGCGGCGCATTTTCGGAAACCAATATTGTGACTGGACCTTTTCAAGCGTTTTGAGAAAGCCAAAATGACCGATATCGTCGTGATTATTTTTGCACGCTTGCCAACGAGCACTGCGAGGTACCGCTAAACGCAAGCCATCTTCTACCTTTCTGTATACAACGTTGTCTTTTATGGTATAATTCTTCCTAATATCCTTTGTCTTATCATCTTAATCTGGTCGTAATATTTTTGAGATACGCTAGAGTTCAGGGTCAGCTAATTGTAGCGTATGTAGCCAATTTTGGGTTGTTATCCTCAAAACTCTTAAGAATTCTGTTTCGACAGTGTCATTTTTAGTCGTCTTGATCGGATTCTTGCTCAGTGCGTCCAGGTGAGCCATTCTACATCCAGGTCGATACTCTTATGTCAAAGTCAAATTCACTAATTTGCAACCACCATCTCGCGATTCTTGGGACAGTGTGATAACACAAGCTGGCCACAGTACTTTTTTTTTTCTTTTAGGCGGCTTCTCCCAATATAAGTAAAACAATAACAACCGAATGGGCTCTGGGAATAGTCAAAGGCACTTTTGTGTTCTCCACAGCTGAACGCAATAAATTGCATATTTTTTAAGAATTTGTCTTTCAACAAATTCTTAGGACCATAAGTTTGTTACATCAATGGGGTGCGCTGTCATTTCAAAACAAGAGCCTACAATAAAGTATCATAAAATATTGTTTTTAAACACTTATCCCACGCTCAAATCTGCCAAATGATCCCACATGTTGACTTTAACTTCAAACAGGACCAAAGGACGCAGACGCCGAGAAGGAGTATAATAGAATTATGAACTTTAACAGTAACTATTTATGTGTCAGTTTTGTGCAAGATAATCATAGTCTTAAATCCTTTCAGAAATACAATATTGAAATGGACGCGAGTCGATTCGCGCCAAGGCGGATGGGAACTCCAGGCTGTCATCCAGTGACCAGGAGAGATGATACGTGGGCCCGGACTTCGATTAGGGCTATTTAATTCAGGCAGACAAGTGCATTTGTGTCTGGAGTGGCTAGATTCCGTGATCTTATACTGTACGGTTTGGAAAGTCTCACCCTATTGTATCCCTGTGTTACCTTATTCTTATTTTAGTCAAAACTCTAATCAAACTCAGTATTACTTTAACTCTTTAATAGCCTTATTCTGGAAGTAACACAGTTAATAGTGCAAGGCTTCTTTTATTATCTTTATGTTTATGTGTGTCGCAAATCCTCTTTTATTAAACACCATTTTATTAACATTACCACCTAATAGTTTAGACCTATATTATCGGGTTCATACACAAAATAAAATACGAATACAGTTTTGGACATTATGTAGATTCATATTGTATATAATGTTTTTGGACTATGTTATTTAAGTTCTGGCGAGTGGTTTTTTTTTCTTTGTTGGTTTTTTCCACTCATAGGTTTGGCCTAGCAACCAGCAAGGGTTCTACGGGGACAAATTCTTGAATCCCTAGATCATCATCATTAGACTAAACTCACTTTTAATAAATTTGATTTATCCATTTTTATTTTAGCTCTCGAAATCTGCCTATTATTGAAAACTTTTACCCTCTCCTTAAATAATAAATAAGTAACTCAAACTTACACTAATTTAATCACTCTAAACACAGTAACAGTACAAACAAATAAATGGTCACACTTCATAGGGACCCTCGTGTGCCCGTTGCATTAAATCCACCGGTAGGCTTGTGACTTTGTGTTATCTTACTCACTTGCTACTCATATATACGAAATAGCTATAATGCTATAAAAGATAGCTCTAAAGCTATCAGGGAGGCCTTCCTAATTACCATATACAAAAGGGACTGAGATTCCTTCATGACATGATCATGAATACTATATGACTGCTGGTCAAATGAGCTAAACCACTTACTTTCATATTATTTTTCTGTCTTTAATCCAAACTTTGAATATTTCAAGGCATTCTAAAGGAGTCCGTATTTTTGGACAATAGTTGAACATTCTACTATTGTATTTTACTTCTTGACCCAGTCACTTAAAAAATATAAAATTATATAAAAGCGCTTCAGCGCCAAAAAAGAGCCTAAGTGCCATAAAGAACCTGCAAATGCAGTGCCAACAAGAATACATAATTGTGAAGTTATCAGCGTTGAAGGACCTTCATAATTAATATGTAGTTATGGATAACCCCCAGGATTTGAATATACTTGTCTATGGAATCCAATGTAAATGTATTTATATAAAGGAGAGCTGATAACAAGGTCCACATTCATTGATAACGTCACAAAATATTCTGACAACATAACGATATACCAAAAAAGCCTGAGGGCCTTATAGCAGGCGATTGATGACACAAAATTACTGTCGCTTAAAACACAAAGCTTACTGTCGTTTGGGCCTTTCGGGTTACGATCCGGTAGGTAAATTCTTGCTTCCGCAGGCCGGGTAAGTCCTTCCATACTTTTAGTGTTTGCCTTGCTCAAGCTAATAAAACACTGATACAACTCAGTGTTTAGCACCCATCAAACTCAATTACTAGACGATCATAGCCAAAGGTACCACCAGGTTCCGTCACAACAAGATCCCTTTTCGTCAGAGTATGTCTTAGTGCACTGCAGTCAGTCAAAATCTTGAATTTTGATCCCATCAAATATGAACGAAACTTTTTCAATGAACAAACTACCGCAAGAAATTCAAGTTCATAAGAATGACGGTGTCGTTCTTCAGCAGCCGTTTGTCTGCTGAAGTATGCAACAGGTTTCAGGACTCGGGGGTTATCCTGCCATTGCATTAGTATACCTCCGAAACCTAAACTGCTTGCGTCTGTGTGGAGTTCCGTGTCAAATTTCGGGGGTATATAGAGCCTGTATGGGGCCTTCAGACAACTTTTGCTTTAAAGTACTAAAAGCTTCATTTTCTGCATCTGTCCATTGCCAGGGAGAGCCTTGTTCCAGCAGTGAATTCAGCGGTCTAGCTATGACTCCAAACTCCTATACAAATTTTCAAAAGTAGCTCGCCCTAAAAATTGGCGAACTTCGTGCACATTTCGCGGTACAGGGAAGTTTTTGACAGCGGCAATTTTACTTTAACCGGGTTTCACGCCTTCAACGGAAATTTCATAACCCAAGTACTAAATTGTCGTGTCAAAGAACCTGCATTTCGACAGTTTTAATGTCAATCCCGCGTCCTGAAGTAATCGTAACAAATCCTCCAAACGGCGAAATCCTTCCTACATTGAAACCGAAGGCACAAGAAGATCGTCCATATACGCCCAAGCTGATGTAAATCTTTGAGATCCAAGTATTTTGTTCATAATTTTTTGAAAAACGGCTGGGGCATTAGCTAGCCCAAACGGCATCCGCTTAAATTCAAAGTGGCCGTCTGGGGTAACAAATGCAGTTAAATGACGACTGTCTTGTGCCATTGGGATCTGGTAGTATCTCGAGGCCAAATCTAAACTGGTGAAAAACATATTCCAACCTCAGTTTGTGATTTGGTCCTCGATTAGCAGCAGGGGATATTTGTCTTTAACGGTCTTGCTATTAAAACTTCTATAATCAATACAAAGTCGTGATTTTTTGATTTCTTTTATACCAACAACACGGGGCTGGCATAGTTAGATTGCGATTCCTGCACAATGTCATTTTGAATTAGTTCTTCAACTATATTGCGAACTTTTTCGCGTTCGTGTATTGACATACGATATGGCCGATAAATTACGGGCCGATTATCGCTCAACTCAATATGAATTTCCGATTCTTTACGACAACCCAGTTCCTTCAAGTTAGTTGGTTGAAAAACAAGACCGGTAGTTTTGCAACAGATTATAAAGCTTGTCAACATTCGCAAAATCCAATTGAGGCCCTCCATTTATTTTTGTCTTGTCCAGAGGTGCTTAAGGAGTATTATTTGTTTTTTATGATTTTGACGTTTACTGTGTCAGCTTCCTTAGCAGGATTGACTCTAGCCATTAATGTATCAGGTTTAAATGTAATTGCAGAGTTTCCCAAGACTGTAACGAAAATTAATTCCTTACCATTTTCTAACTTGTAGCAACCTTGGTGAAAATGGTACTCTTGATTTGAGTTCATTCTAGTTTTGCCATCAGAATAAATATCTCCTGAATACGATTCCTTGGCATACACCTCCAACAGTCCACCTTTTTCTATTTTTGTTTCCTCAAGGACGTATAATTTAATTGTGTTTGACTCATCCGTGGCTGTTATTCTGTCATCATTAAGCTCGTGTTAAGCTGTCATCATTCTTGATGTGTGATTATGTAGGCCTTTCTGTGAAGTCTTTTCCGACGTAAATGGAAGCGTGTAAGTATTTGTCATCAATCAATCAAACAATCATTTATTCAATAACAGTATTTAACTGTGTGCGAATTACAATTAATAATACAAGCTTACAATATAAAACAAAATTAATACAATGACAATAACGAATAATTAGTCAAATCACAATAAGTAACCAATAACAAAATTATATGCAAATAACACATAATTAACATTATACTAATATCACAATTTAAGATGTTTAGGAATGTCAAATAATATAAAAAAGGTTTACAATATTAGTAATAAAATTTTTATGTCAGTATCACAGGTCATTAATATCATACAAAACTTTACCGAGCAAAAATTATTTGAGTTTAGATTTGAAAACGTTAGGGCTGGCAACCCAAGCAGCAATTGGACATGCTATAATGGTCGAGAGCATGTTCCACATTTCTACTTAAGTTCTAAAAACAGTCGAGTAAAAGCGCTGTAAACGTTTACTCGACGCGAAAACGGCGCAAATTATTCAGACTAAAGTCCCATAAAAGTAGAATAAGCGCTAAGTAAGCAGCAAAACGGTGCTGTAAGAGTTGAGTAAACGTGGTACAAAACACTAAGATTGCTTTAAGAGCAACTAAAACGCGTATATGGGATATTTAGTTCAATATACGCAATCGATTTGCCTTTATACAGATTAAATGTGCTATAATAGCAGCCGAATCGCTTTTATTCGCCATTTTAGTGCTATGACAGCGAATGGAATGCTTTTACTCGTCTAATAAGTGCAGTAAAAGATCTTAGGGAGGCTTTTTTTACAACTAAGCTACTGATCATTTTCGATCTCAAACGATCGAGGCTGTGGTGTATAAAAATATTTGTAAAGAAAATTAAATAAGTTTCAAAGGTAATATTTATTACTTTCATATCAAGCTTTTCAGCAGTACATGTATTTATTTTTAATATTCGTGTAGCTACTCCAAAACATCTTGCGCAAAAAGCTTTATTGACAAACCTAAAGACATTTTTACATAAACATTCATGCGCCGCCTATTTTATTAAATTTGACGACTAATTTATTAAATTAATTTGTTTTAAATAATAATTGTATAAGCTAATGTCCATATTGGCAATCTAGTTGCAGTTACATCTTACTTATTACGTTAAAAGTCGAATAAAAGTACTTGCTCACCACATTCATAGCACAAGGAGTCGTAATGATAATATTTAGGGTTCCTTTTGTAACAAACGATATCCGGGCCCTTATAATTTAAATATAGCGACATCTGTTGACCTTAATCCTATGAGCGTAAATTAAGGAACGTATGGAATTAAGACAATTGGTACCAAAGATGGTACCAGTGCACTGCAGTGGCTCAACTCTAATCTTTAATGGGAACGGGATTGGTTCGGTAACTGGATAAGAGATAGCGCTAGGAATCATATTTGGGTCGATTGTTCATGAAATTGAGATTTGTGTGTGTGTGTGTGTGCATGTGTGTGTGTATTTATGAATCTTTCTTTTCGTGTGGGACACCGAATCGTGCAACGACCCGATGAACCCTAGTGTCAGAATTTTTCAACCGCCTTCTACAAGTAGCAGGCTTCTGACATGGTTGTGTAACGACCGCCGTCTAAGTGATCATAGACAGCAACCGGGACCTACGGCTTAACGTGCCATCCGAAACACGGAACCAACTTACTTGCGGACAATCGGGTGGTTCAGCCCGCAATTTATGAATGAAAATTGTATAAAGTAGCGACGCCTGGTGTCGAGTAGGAGAATTATTTAGAAAATTCTAGAAGTATGTGTGTGTGTGCGAAGGTTCCGGAGAATTCTAGGAAAATAATTTTCGAGAAAATGTTTCGAGATTGATCAATTTTAGGACTATATAAGCCGGTCGCACGGCCGACAGAGGCAAGTTTAATTTTACCGAAACAACTCGCTGGAGAAATTGAGAAGGTTTCGAAGTAAAGTGAATCAGTGAGTGAGTGCTGTGAGGGAATGCTGTGAGTCTGAGAGTTCGTCGTCCGTAATCAGCTGTTCGCGCCGTGACAGCTGATTGATCCGCGGGTGATAAGATAACAGTGAAGTTTGGAGTTTTGGTGTAGTGCTGGTGTGTTGTTATGAGGGAAGTGGACAGCTGTGCCGCCGTGGGGTGCTGATGCCGCCGGTCTATTGATTTATCGAGAGATACTGTTTCCTGGGACTTGCCAGATAAGTACAAGTTTTGCTATTCTAAGTGTTGTCAATGTTGTCAATTGTAGCTAACGAATCATAGAATTTTAGGCAAGAAAACAGTTTTAGACCAAATATCTACTTCTAGGTTATACAGAATAGACTAGTTCAACCTACTTTATATTTTTATGGAAATTGACAAGATTTGGAAATGTTAGGCTTCTTTTTCTTAGGCTATACCTAGGTTTATTCTTGTTGAACTTTGTCTTTGTTTTGTTGTCGGTTCAGTTTGAGTTTTTCATGCAAACCTTATAATTTCTTAATTCTGCAACCAACAACCATAATTTCTAAATTTTCAAAATCCTTTCATAATATTCTGCCTAAGCGATTGCTGATGTTTTAATATTGGGTTTTAGTACATTTAGGAGAAATAGGCAAACCCTAAATCTGATCCTATCCTAACCTCTTCTATTCTACCAGAATATATCAGGTCTGGGCTTGCATTGGACTAACTTATACCTACAAATTTTGGTTCTTGTTGGGACTACTATAATATTAAAACTTTGTTGCTAAAGCGACTGAGGAGAAAATAATCTTTGTGTCTTTCACTTACATGAGGTTTGCTCAGTGGTGTCTATTAATAATATTTCTAACTAATACTTACCTATTGTTCTGCTTTATACGCAAAATATGTTCACAAGGCTGAAAGTGGCTTTGTTCATTAGTGGATTAAAAATCTACTATATTTATCACCTACTTGTGCTTACTATTTTATAGTTAAGTACTTTCATCATAGTAAAAATATGGCTGGTAGATAAGAAAATCTCCCATCCTTTATTTCCTGTCTAAGAACGGGTTTCAGATGTAAATATGCATCTTAAATTATTTTATTGTTTTATAAAATCTCTCATGGCTTGCCTGAGACTACCGGTGTGTTAACATCATACCAATTATTTGTTGTCGTTGAATGATATATGAGAACTGCTATCCAACGCACCTGATATATACTTACCTATAGTGTTCTATATGGCTGTAACATTCGTTATGTTCCTATAATCGTTTATATGACCAAAGGAGGTAATTATGAGTTTCATATCAGCACTAGTCACACCTATATCTTACAATGGGATTAGCATTAGCGTCTCAACCTACTATTGGCTCGCGGAATGATCTCATTTTAAATGGACTAATTTGCTAAATGCATACCCTTAACTTCCGTATGGAAATCATATAAATGTATGGGCAAGTTTGGTACAGTCTTTATATTGAAAACTGGCCTGAAAGGTCAAAATAACAACAAACTACTACTAAATGATTCCAGTTGGAATTATATTATTCAACTGATAATAGTACATCTGACACATTGGTGTCTTCTGGTTGGTCATGAAGACTGGTTATACTAATACAAAATCTAATATTTGTTCTTAAAGAACATCTGGATCTGTTCAAAACTCTTGATCATTTTCCGTAGTGCTGCTTCAGCGCTCTAGTGCCAGTGTATGACACATCTTTTAGCAGGAGAATAACCTCCAAATCCAAATCTTCAAGGGGACCTGTTGGGCAGCGTTCAGTTTTGATAATTGACTCTTTCCTTGTGGATGTTTTTGCATAATTCATGATTGTGTAAGAATATCCATGGGCAGGCATTTTGTCAAATATTGGATGTTGCTGGGCCGGAGGTCCATTCGATTGAGCGAGGATTGGGGGCTCGAATCGTTCTGCGTGTCCGTCCCTGTTGTCTGTCCTGTCCAACCAATGCCTACCTAATAGTTATCATAGTCCAAGAATTCCATATACCAGCTTAAAAGAACTATTGATTTACTATATCTTATAAAACACAACGTATATAAGGGTCCTAACTATTATCTAGACGATCACAACTAATGTTTGTATCACGAGCCATTTCATCTAGACTTCTATGTGATGTCTAGACCTTCTATAGGTCTCCCGGTAGCCAAATACTGCCAGAGGGGCGAACCGTTACACTTTGGTACAAGACCAAAAAATCAATTAAATTGTGTTTCTTTTTTCTTCAAAGGGACATTTTATTTTATAAAACAACGCCAGACTTCTTGGATGT
The DNA here is from genome assembly GCA_029255805.1 of Keiferia lycopersicella. Taxonomy (NCBI): domain Eukaryota; kingdom Metazoa; phylum Arthropoda; class Insecta; order Lepidoptera; family Gelechiidae; genus Keiferia; species Keiferia lycopersicella. The sequence continues at coordinate 6,066,624 of JARACZ010000028.1, forward strand.
TGATACCTTTCTTAACAGAGATGATTTCAAACAATTTGACCAATTGCGCTGGCCATAGAAGGAAGCGCATTTTACATTATCAGATAAATGTAAGAGATGATTTCGTTACTTGAGTCAACGGAACCACTTAAAACCCTCGGCGGACTCGCGCTTGGGTGTGCACTAGCATTACTAGCAAAAATTAAATTGCGCACAAAATGGGCGGACATGTGTTATTACAGTTTCTTAGAACTCTACAGTTCTACTTTAAGTTGAGAAAATTTCGCATAAAAGCTCTTAAAATTACTACAGATCCTATACAAACGTTTTGAGTTCTATTACACGAGTTACTCTATAATCATGCAGTAACAGCAGCCATATTGCTGTAAACAATTCGATTGCATTTATAGAGCTTTTATAGAAACATAAAAGAATGCTGAATAACGGCTGTATAAAAGCGCCCTATTCAGAGAATCAGCTATTCTACTGCTATTATACGACTGTTATAGATCAGTCGGTCGAATAACGAGTAGTTTTGCCACTTTAACTCAGCATCTGATAAAAGGTGGAGTAAAAGTGCTATAACGTAGTGTTATAAACGTTTATGCGACGCCCTTATATGCTATAAGCAAATATTGCCAAATAATCGAGATAACTGCTATTATACGATACATGGGTGTTTTATGAACGGTTACTCGGCTCTTATACGAGTGTAAGCTGAGTAAACAAATTCTTATTCGACTATTTTGCTGCTTGGGAATGTTCTTTAATTTAATTGGAAGCTTATTAAACAGATTCACAATTTGATAGCTGGGGCTATGCTTAACAATGCTTAGTCTGGGTACAATTACATTATTTAGGTCCATTCTTCGCGTTCCTAAACGAAAATTCATTTGTTCTTGAGATTCTTATAAATCTCTATGTTTATAAATGTAGAATCAACTAGCTATTCTCAGTGTGACTGTATAGTTTGTGTTGTGTCTGTCATTAGCAAATTATAAATTTAAATATTTAACTTAATGTTACTGGATGGTGTGAGTGTCGTGAGATGTAATAGCTAGCTTACTATACACAAATGAAAAGGGGGCAACTGTTAGAAAAAACCCTAACAACCCTACCTACCTAACAGCCTAGCCCTAATCATAAATCTACTATATATACATATATAAATAGTGCAGGAAATCTGTTACCATGCGACCTAAGGTAACAGACGTAAGAATAAGAATAAGAATAAGAATATTTATTTGTAGTAAATGTGGTCATACATCGATGGTGGTTTACAAACTAATAGTCACACACATTTAACCAATTTGATATGAATTGGTATACAAATATGATAGAGAGGCGTGCATTTAATAATACATAATAAAATTAATAGCCTTAATAATAATTACAATAGTCATAAATTAAATTAATGTCAATAATATAAACTTATTATTAGGGATTAATAATAACAATAATAATTACAATGTCAATTTATGTCTAGGGAGAAGATAGAAGAAGAAAAAAAAATGTTCCAGTAATGTAACACAACACACACAACAAGTAAATTCAGCTACTTTTATACGTCAAATATTCTTGTACGCTGTAGAAACATCCTTCCCATAAGAAATTAAACAAACCGGTTTTAAATTTAGGCAGAGGCAGCTCTTTTAAATTGTTCGGTAATTTATTAAAAAGCTTGATGGACATGTAGTAAGAGTTCCTTTGGTAGCCATTCGTAGAGCAGGAAGGTGCTACTAATCGGTTTGGGTATCTAGTGGAGAATTTACAAATTTCATCCTTACGTGTATAATCTTTCAGGTTAGCTTTAACAAATACGCAAATCTCCAAAATATACAGTGATGGCAGCGGTAAAAGTTTCAATTTTTTAAACAGAGGTCTGCAAGAGGTCATAGGCCCCACACCACACATTGCTCTAATGCATTTCCTTTGGATCACGAACACACGGTCAGCGTCTACCGAGTTCCCCCACAAGATCAGTCCATATCGCAATGTAGAGCAAAAGTGCTGTTTCTAGATTACAGATTGCTTTCAACCGATACAGCGCGTATATAAATCTATTAATTTTGTTACAAACGACAGTGACATGTTCCTTCCATGTTAAGTTATGATCAAAATGAATTCCAAGAAATTTAGCCGTTGTACGCTCACTGATTGGTTCGTTGTTATATTTCACAGTTAAGGATTGTTTTCTTCCGTTATGATTAAAGAATTGTAAATATTTTGTTTTTGATAAATTAACAGATAAATTATTATGCTTGAGCCATTTAATTATATTGATTATTGTATTATTGATTTCATTTTCATAATTTGTGTTAGGTTTTTTATTGATTATAATTGAAATGTCATCCGCGAAAAGCGTACATCTATACTGTGTTACCGAGGGCAGGTCGTTTATATATAAAATAAACAACAAGGGGCCAAGTATACTGCCCTGCGGTACTCCATAGCTATTCTTACAGTATTGGGATTGATATGGTGTCAGCTGTAACGATTCATTTAAATTACTAATTTCCACTTTCTGAACTCTATCACTAAGGTAGGACTTAATCCAGTCATATGCATGCCCACGCACTCCGTACGTCTCTAGTTTTTTAAGTAGAGTTTTGTGACAAACATAATCAAAGGCTCTACTAAGGTCGAAAAGGACTACTGATACCGGATTACGCTTGTCAACAAAGGAGGATAGATGTTGTATAATTTTATAGCATGCTGCCGACGTAGATTTGCCCTTTTGAAACCCGTGTTGCTCGGGACATATGATATCAAACTTATTACAGAATGATTCCAATCTTTTATGGAATACTTTTTCAAAGATCTTTGAGAAAACCGGAATCAGAGTAATTGGTCTATAATTACTAATGTCACCTCGCTCTCCTGCCTTGTAAAGTGGTTTCACAATCGATAATTTAGGAGAGGACGGAAATATACCTTTAGAGAACGACAAATTAATAAGGTACGTTAATACAGGTGAGAGTTCATTTATGCAAGATTTTATGATTTTCGTTGATATCTCATCGTAACCAGTAGAACTCGTATTATTTAACGATTTTGTAATACTACTTGCTTCTTGTTCATTCGTAGGTAAAAGAAAGAATGTTGCAGGGTTACATTTTAAATTTCCAGGATATTTTTCTGTATTAGAATCAGGCGAAATCTTCGGTATATTAATGAAATGATTATTAAATAATGACGCAATTTTTGTAGGATTTTCAATTATTTTAGTTTGATTATTATTATTTATAGTTAACTTATTAATTGTATGTATTTTTAGAGACGATCGATTTTCATCTATTACATTCCATGTAGCGATACACTTATTTTTTGATTTTTTAATATATTCATAGTTTTTAGATTTTTGAGCTAATGTAATACATTTTTTCAGAAGTCTTGTGTAGTTCCTGTATTTAGTTTTAAGATACTTTGTTTTGTGTTTATAGAAATCAAATCGGAGTCTTCTCTTTGTGACACAGGAGGTTTTTAAGCCTTTTGTCAACCAAGTCTGCTTTGACCTTTTGCTCAAAATTTTAATTCTACGTTTCGGGAAACAGAGATTATACAGAGTCTGAAACTCATAGTGAAAGTAGTTAAATGCTTTCTCTACGTCGTCACAATTGTATGCCTCAGACCACGAATAATTTGTGAGATATTGTTTAAATTTATCTATATTTTCTAAACTGTAGTTTCTAACATTTTTGTACCAAAATTTAACCGGCTTTACACGTTTTTTGACAGGAACAGTCAGTATCTGTGCGGTTTGATGGTCCGATAAACCAGACAGAGTGGTGCAACCCTGACTTTCGTTGATATTACTAACAAAGTGGTCCAGACAGGCTCCTTGACGGGTTGGCTCTTTGATGTAAAAATCAAGGTTGTGGCTCTCAATAGTTTCTTTCAATTTGCGTGCTTGTGGCGAATCCTTCAAGATATCAATGTTCCAATCGCCGGTCAAAATAATGGACTTATTTCTTTTTCTCTTTAGTCTATCAAGTAAAATCAACAATTTTGTAATAAAGGTACTAGTTTTAGAGTTAGGTATTCTATAGATACAAACAAGGATAATATTATAATTAACAATTTCTACACCACAACATTCGAAAGTAAAGTCTGATGCTAAATCGTCAATAAAGTGCAGCTGTTTCACTTCAAGAGAGTCGTGATGCAATATACATACACCCCCACGAGTATTTCTATTCTGAATACGTCTACAATATAAAGCACTTAGTTTAAAATCTTTCAATTTGACATTTAATTCGTGGTTTTTTCTTACGAAACTTTCCGTCACACATAAAATATCGATAGGCATTTTCCTCGTAGAGAGTTCGTATAAAAATACTTCTAACAATTCTTTCTTACTTATAAGACCAGCTATATTTTGATGTATAATCCTTAAGACCCCCCCGTCATCATTTCTAAAAAAGGAGACTTCCCTGCATCATTATTTGAGAGATTACCCTTCAGACCCGTACTATGTTCACTGCCTTTATTATGCATTTGATGAATTTCTTGGTGAATATAATATTTTTGGTTCATGTGCTTAATTTCCCTATATATCGAGAAGCTCAAATTGGAAGTGAAGTATTTAGATCTGTAGCGTAATTTAAAATAATTTGTTTTTACATAAGTAGAGTGAGTAAATCCGTTACTTATTATTTTTATATCATAATTAATATCTCTATTATTTACTATTGAATTACAAGGTAGCCCACTCAAGATAATATTAGTATTAGTATTTAAACTTAACCATTCAAGTAAGTTAGTTTTTAATTCTGAAGGGTTTTTGTCATTTATTCCTCCGATGATTACAACAAAGTCCTGTTCTGTCAAGGTACGTACTTCATGTCTGCAGGTATTTAACACTTCATGAAGGCTGGCATCGCTCTTCCAGAAGCATGACACTTCGCACTCCGGACCCACTAGTTTCTGTAGAGCACGTTACATTCCTTGTCCCTGTTGGTCTGCCAGAACAATAATTTTCTTTTTTCTAGGTGCGGAGTGAGGATGAGAAAAGCTTTGTTTTGATTGATTAAAGCTTGCAGTATGCCTTTTTGATTCTACGGAAATATCATCCTCCTTACCCGTGTCTGTCACGTTAGGGCCAAGTAATAGACTATTTATAAAGTTTTTTGAAGTTTGTTTCTTTATCTTGGATTTACGTTTTTTCTTTTTTACTGAATTCTTAGTTTGATTGGGTTCAATTATTTGGGATGTGTTTGAGCAAATTTGTAATAAGTCTTTAATAATTTTCTCCTGGTCTGCGATTTTCTTGTCTAACTCCATTTTCTGCAAAGTCATTTCTTCAATGATCTCATCTGCAGCACGCATTTGTGAGGTTAGGTACATAATTTCCTGTTTCAGGGTTTTCAATTCTCTATTTTGGTATGTGGATAAATCGGGTAGACTAAGTTGATGGTAAGTAGAGTCGTTGTCTGATAAAGCGGATGAAGATGTCGATTGCTCACCTGGTAGAGATGTATGCAAAGCTGCTACGGTGGCTTTTTTCCTCTGAGTAATGTACACGCGACTAGAAGATTCCGATTTCTCATGATTTTCAGTTCTTAACTTTGATGATGATGCCGACTGCTGCTCACCTGGCATGGATATATGTGGAGCTTCCACGGTGGCTTTTTTCCTTTGCGTAATGTACTCTCGGCTACAAGATTGTGATTCCTCATGATTTTGTATTGTTATTGGAATTGTAGAGATACCAGCATTACTGTTCTGTATAAAAAAATCGGCAGAAGATACTTCAGGATTATTTGCTGGGATATTATTTTGTGTTGTAGGTGAAAAAGGTACGATTTCCGGTTCTGTGCTATTAACATCTAGAATTTGTGAAATGCCTTCTAACTGTAATGATGCATTCTCTAAGTTAATAACTTTTGTGCTAGTTACAGGTACCAACAAAGCAATTTTTGATGTTGATGCAACCGTGTCCTTTGTCTGTTTATTATTTGTTTGGCATCTTGTTTTAGGCGTGGAGGAAGAGCTAGGTGGCGTTTGCATTTTTGATTTTGGTGGCATGATTGGTTGCATATGAGGTTTGCATAATTTACATTTCCAAGTAGATTTGTCTTTCATTAACTCGAATATCTTGATCGACACTTTAGCGCAGTCCAAATCAAATATACTTTTACATATGTGACATTTAAGAAAATATCTTTTGGGCAATTCCTTCTTGCATAGTGCACATGTATTTGTTTTCTTCACTAAAGCCTTCCCCTTACATTTTTGGTAAGGGGGAAGGTAAAGGTAGTGGAAATGGTTTTCTCACTGCCAGTCGCACAGACTCATACGACTGTTGGATAGGCTTAGGTAGTCTTTGCCGCAGTGAGAGGATCCTGTGGAAGTAAAGCATCAACAGCCTTAAGCTGGGATCTTCAGGTGGTCAGCTCGTCCAGTACAACTGGGAACGTCTATGGTCAGCTCGTCCAGCTCTTCTATGCTGGGTACACCAAGGGTCTGCTCATCTAGCGCTTGTACTAGGTACATCGATGTTTCATCAGCGCTTGTGCTGGAATAGGGTCTGCTCGTCAGCGCTTGTGCTGGGACTTCTTAGGGAGATCAAGTGAAACTCACAGCTCCGTGGAAAAGACAATTTATTTTTAACTGACTAGCTAATTTATACAACTTTATTTACAAATGTGTGGTGATATAATTATATAAAAAATTTACAATCTTAACAAAATTATCTTAGTGTGCACTAGCTGAATGTGCAAATGTCGCAGATTGATCTCATTGATTTCTGGGTCAGTCGATGAACCGCTGAGTTGTTAGATTTGCATGTTCACTGCACGTGTACACACATAGTATATTGGTAGCTGCTGTAGACCGATTATTGTGAACGTTTTAAATTAATAATGCTATTATTGTTTTAGTGAAAGACTGTTAAGCGCTGGGTTACACGTTTTGAAGAGAAAGGTAGCGTAAAAACTCGACCGCGCAGCGGCCGCCCGTGGCTTATTAATGACACACAGCGGAGGATGATGGTGCAACAATATGAAGAAAATGGTTTCATACGGACGTCTCATTATGCGAACATGTTTGAAACATCGGCATTGACCGTTCGTCGAGCCCTACATGGTGCAGGACTACACCATAGGAAGCCAGCCAAGAAGCCTAGTCTAACTGCGGTGCATAAACGTAACCGATTATCGTTTGCCAGAGACTTTTTGGACTTTAATTGGGAAAATGCCATATTTTTTGATGAAAAGACCTTTTTATCATCGCAACACGGTAGGGTTCACTTATGTCAAGTGAGGCCGCCTGTGCGTACCTACCGTGATTTTCTGTTAGCGAGCGAAATGGCTGCGAAATATGTGAAATGTGCAACATGTAATATAGTGATTAACGAAGTGCTTGCTTTTATGCACAATAAACTGCGAGTCCTTGATGAGGAAACACTACTAAGGATATGCAATACTGCTTTCAAGGATGAAGACATTTTGGAGGCAAAATCACTACTTTTTGCTGCTGTTCCACTGGAGAAATTGAAAACAAGAAAGAAGCTGGATAAGTCTCGCAAGGACTTACAGGACATTATTGACCTACTAAAACATATCGACGCGACGGATCCAGAAAAACTACCTATTTTTGTGGCAAAAGAATTACACAAGCTGCCCCCGGTCACCTTTGACCATTTGGATGCGACACGGATACTGCGAGATATTTTGAAAATTCAAGATAACATGGTTATAATGCAAAATGATATGGAGAATATGAAGAAAGAATTTGTCTCGCGAAAAGAGGTAAACTTAAGCTTAAATACTGACCTTCAATCCTCATCTCCACAAAAATCAAGTAATCCAAATAAACACCAATTTGATTTTGATACCAATAACATTAACCTAAGACGGGGTGCATGTTTATTGCGTAGTTTCGAATACGATAGTGGACCGATGGGTATCAATCAAGCCTTGTTAGACAAAACAGCTGAGAGGTCAATGAATCGGGTTACTAGGGGCAGTAAAGGCAGCGAGCAAAATAGCCTGTCTCACTCCCGCACGCAAGCGAAGGGCGAGCAAATCACCAGCGCTGTCCCGCTTGCGCCGGCGCAGGTAGACGGCAGTCAAAGGCCGCACGTGGAGGCCCCTGGTACCAGTACCGCGGTTTCGACGCAACAGATGGGCGCTAAGGATGCGGAGGCCACTACTGCGGTTTCAGCGGAAGAGGAATGCATGAAGCCTACTTTAGAAATTAACACCGTTAACGGAGCGAATCTATTATGTAACTCTGTGTCTAACGCGACTCAGTCACCGCACGGTGTTACTGTTGAGCATGCACCGAAGAAAACACGAGAAAATTGTACGTTTATGGAACATTCCCAAAAACCTACTTTTGCAGATATGATAAATGAAAATAAAAATAAAGACTGGAAAGACGACTCCACGGATGAGGAGTGGAAGTTAGTAATGCACAAGAGGAAGATGAGAAATAGATTTATTAGCAGTCAAGGAAAGGCTAGTGATGAACCGGACTTAAAATTTAAAGCAGCGGATAGAAAAGTACCATTATACATATCAAACGTCTGTCAAGAAACACAGGTGTCCGACATTGAAGAATACATAAAGAATAAAACTAGAACTCAAGTAAAGCTAGAAAAAATTGCGGCGAAGGTAGATAGAGGCTACAATTCGTTTTTATTTTATGTTAATAGTTTCAAAGTACCTCAATTCCTAAATGATGAACTTTGGCCGGAAGGCATACGTTTCAGGAAGTTTGTAGTTTTCAAGAAAGACAGAGCTAGCTCTGTAATAAGGATCAAATAAATATTATTTAATGGATAGTACAAATTATAACAAAAACATTTCAAATTTTGTGAGCTTTAACTGTAAGGGTTTTAAAAGATCAATAGACTCTGTAAGAAGATTGTGTAATAATTCTGATATTATCGCACTGCAGGAAACATGGCTCCTACCCCATGACTTACCGTTGGTTGGTACTGTAAGTGATAGATTTGAATTTACATGCAAATCCGCGGTGGATACTACTGTAGGTATTTTAAGAGGGCGTCCTTATGGTGGTGTGGCTCTGTTATGGCGTAAGGGAGTATTCAATTCCGTCTCTGTTCTTAACTGTCTCAATGATAGGTTAACTGCCATTAAAGCCACCACAGGGGATAACACGTTGATTGTATTTAGCGTTTATATGCCCACGGACTTACCAGTAAATAGCTCGGAGTTCGTAGAGATTCTAGGTGAAATTGATGCCATAATCGAAAATAATGATGTTGAATGTAGAGACTTTAATGCCCACCCGGGTACTAATTTTTGGTTAGAACTACAGAATTATTGCTCAGACAAATCGTGGATATGTGCAGATACGGAACGTCTAGGAATAACCTCAGACACCATCACGTTTATAAGTGATATCGATGGTAGCAGGAGATGGTTGGATCACTGTATTGTGACAAAATCAGCTTGGAACACGGTCACGAGCGTCGAGGTTGATCTAGACGTACAGTGGTCTGACCATTTTCCGCTTATTATCAAGTGTAGTCTGGAGTTATTAGTGCCTAAAATAGCCTTAGAGAATAATGAATGTAACAAAATATTGTGGAACACTAGGTCCAATGCACAAATTGATCGATACCATCACATATGTAATGAAACGTTAAAGCATGTTAATTTCCCTGAATCCTTTGCATTTTGTGCTGTCAGGATGTGCGATGATGAAAATCATAAAAGGGTGCTGGACACGTTGTATGCCGAGGTTGTTACTATTCTCCAGGAAGCAGCGGTTGAGGTACATGAGAGTGTTCACATGAATAGGCGTGTTGTTGGTTGGAACAAACACGTCCGTAGCGCCCATGTGGCGGCGCGGTCTAAGTTTCAAACATGGTTGCTTTCCCGATGTCCACGTAGTGGCAGAATCTGGGAGGAAATGCGCAAGAGTAGAAAAGTTTTCAAAAGCAGATTAAAATGGTGTTTAAACCATCAAGACCAAATAAAAATGGACATCATTGCCTCGCACAGATCCTCTAAAAATTTTGGTAAATTCTGGAAGGCGACGAATAAATTAAATACTAGGCCGAGCCGACCGGTGAGTGTTGACGGGTGTGGTGAGCCAACAGCGATTGCTAACCTGTTCAGGGAACACTTTCAGGTATCTTCACCTCTTGGACCAGCGAGGGGAGTGATCGGTGCTGGGACCAATCCGGGTGAACCTGACCCTCTACGTTTTTCTACGAAACAAGTTGCAGATGTAATCAAGAAAATGTCTAGAGGGAAGTCACCCGGACATGATGGTCTCAGCATCGAGCACTTGAAATGTGCTGGAGTACATCTTCCGAGAGTCCTGGCTATGTTTTATTCGCTGTGTGTATCCCACTCATATTTACCACCCGATATGATCAAAACTCTGGTAGTACCTATAATTAAAAATAAGACGGGTGACATAGCGGATAAAACAAACTACAGGCCGATCTCCCTGGCCACTGTGATGGCGAAAGTTTTGGACAGTCTGCTAGATAAAAACCTTGACAGTTACTTAGACTTACACGACGCGCAATTTGGCTTTAAGTCCGGATTGTCTACTGAAAGCGCCATCATGTGTTTAAAGCAGACTGTTCATTACTACACACGCAGAAATACACCGATGTACGCCTGCTTCTTAGATCTATCCAAGGCATTTGACCTTGTGAACTACGACATGTTGTGGAAGAAGGCTGAAGAGGCAGGCGTACCCCGGGAGATAGTGAGAGTGTTGCAGTACTGGCATGCCAACCAGGATAATTGTGTAAAATGGGGTGAAGCGTTCTCTGATTCGTATAGGTTGGAGTGTGGTGTGAGGCAAGGTGGGATTGCCTCACCGAAGCTCTTCAACTTATACGTAAATGACCTAATCGTGAGACTCAGCAGTAAACCTGTGGGCTGCTGGATAGACGGAGTCTGTCTTAATAATATCAGCTACGCGGATGATATGGTGCTGTTGGGTCCCACGGCTGGCTCAATCAGGACGCTACTTGAGGAGTGCCAAGCGTATGCTCTCGAGCATGGCTTGGTGTACAACTCTAAGAAGAGTGAATTCATGGTCTTTGGGGCCCCCGGCAAAAAGATGGACTATGAACCCGTCCTTGAACTCAACAAGGTACCACGCAGAAGGGTAAAAATATTTAAATACTTAGGACATTACATTGCCGAGGACCTCAAAGACAATGAGGATATTGACCGAGAACGCAGAGCATTGGCGGCCAGATGTAACATGCTGGCTCACAGGTTTGCTCGGTGTAGTAAGGAGACTAAGATAACACTGTTTAAATCGTATTGTCAGACCTTCTACACGAGCGCCTTGTGGACCAGTTATACTCAGAAGCTTAGTGCTCTGCGTGTTCAGTATAATAACGGGTTCAGAATGCTGATGGGTTTGCCGCGCTACTGTAGTGCGTCTACTATGTTTGCGGAAGCACGAGTAGATGACTTTTACGCTATGATACGGAAGAAGACGGCATCCCTATTATCTAGGTCTCGCGGCAGTTCCAACAGCATTCTGAATATGTTTAGTTGTAAGCTGGCAGAGCCTCTCCTGAGGCACCTTATAAGTGTGCTGGTATGTCAGTACACTTAGTTATAACTAAAATATTTTTTTTTGTGAAACTAACCTAGGTATAAGTTTGCTGTTTACTAACAAATTGGACCACTGTGTTGTCTTGAATAAAAAGATTATTATTATTATTATTATTATTATTATGGCGCCGAAATGGTACTAGGTATGTCAAAAAAAATGTTCTACCGAACACAGAATTTAGTCGCATATCAATAAATCTATGGGGCTGGATGTCTGCCGCTGGTCCACCCGAATTAGTAGCACAAGGAACAGGGCGTGCAACTGGCGCTAATTAAGAGAAAGTCTTCATCTCGTAAAGTTCAGTCGTGGAGTTCCGAGGTCGAGCGATGCGTGGTGCAGGTCGTGCGTACACAGGCTCCATCGAGACGGCTGCGGGAGCTGAGGCCACAGCTGATCGTCGTGAGGTCATCGCTGCTCGTAGTTTCTTGACTGCCTGTGGACCACAACAATACATTAAAACACCTAAAACAATAATAATTGAAATTGTCGAAATACTAGTTACGATTGAATGAGTAGTGATGCTACTCCAAACTGTGTCGTGTAGGGTTGTCTGTAACATGTTCTCCTTCCTAACTAAACTACTAAAAATGTCTTTAGAACTATCTAATACCTGCTCTGGGGGAAAGTCTCTAAAATTACCAAATCTAGGTCTAAAATCTAAACTAAGATTAAAATGCTTACTATAAGACGCCAAGACATTAACAGAAATAACTCTCTTTGCTACTAAAGTCGTTGATATTGTTTTAAGTATACAATTTTCTGAAATGTGTATAATTCCAACGTCATGAATGGGGACTTCTTCCCTTTCTCCATCACAAACAATGGACACAATTTCTGTCTTCTTTGTCAAAAACATCCAAGTATTTGTCATTTGAACTTGCTTCCAAAGAATGCCATTTTTAATATAATAATTTCTACTGGTACATTCAGAGATATTTTCAGGTTTAATGATCATCCTAACCATGCAATTTTGATTCAATTGCATGTTCTTCACCGCCACAGGAAAACAAATGAATTTATTATCTCTTTCTAGACAGTTCTTAAATTCTTCATGCGTCAATTCGAAATAAAGTTCGTTATTGTAGTTTATTGCAACAAATGACGTTGATGTGTCTAAACTCAAAAATGAACCATCTTGATGTTTCTCAGGTATGATAAATGATGGGATGTTATGTATATTGTATATTGTATATTATCTTGCACAGTGTATGAATTTATATAGGGTCCAACTGATGTGAGAGAAACTAAAGAGTTTGTTAACAGTTCACGAAAGTCCGGGTTTATTTATCTGACTCCACAATTACGAAATATATTATGTATTTATTTATCTGAAGAATTAATGTGGGGACACTGACTGCGACGCGCGATAGGGAACGACTGACTCTATATTCACGTGGCCGCCGGGCGCGGGCACGTTTTGCAGAAACAGCAGTCTGTGTCACCACATCATTCCCCCCTTTTGAAAAAAAAATAAAATACAATAAATTTTGACAAAAACCAAATATAACATCCTTAACTAAAAATAGCACCCTCTATATCAATCAACGCATGTGACATAACATAATAGTAACAGTAGCTGTAGGTACTCTGGACTTGAATGCAGACGCTAGGTAAGCAAAAATGAATACATTGTAACATCGGTTTCAATTACACTCATAGCTGTTTGTGACATTGTTTTAAGTTTTAAACATCGTAATACAAACTCACGCCTTTTCTTTGTGGTGTAGACAGAGGAATAAATTACTGAGATTTACATGATTTCTTTTTACAATGTTCTAGAATTTACTCAAAATGACTGTAAAACGATAATACTGTGGCAAAAAAGTTATACAATTTGACTTATCTCCAAAAATGAACTGAATATAAATGTAAACTGTTAAAAAATAAACTTAACGCGAGACTTATACATACTGATGGTGGACCTGAGCTCCAGCAGTGCTACTGGTTTGCTGCTTAGCGGCATTTGCTGCCATACTCATCTCAAACCATTTTCTTCTGATTCTTTCGTTGCCCAACTCTTAAAATAACTTTTACATTTTCGACACAGCATGCACGTACACAGTAATAAAACCAAAACTATAACTGCGATCACCATAGCTCCATAAATTTCCACTTTAGATTCCAAATTGCTCTGAGAAGCTGAATTCGCTCCATTTTGTGTGATAATAACTTCTTTTTCTTCTTGTTTGGTTACTGTAGTTCCCATTTTTTCAAATTTAAATATAATACAGATACTATATCAATTTTATATGTGTTGCTTAGTGCATTAAATGAAGAATAGCATTAAATGAAATATCTAGAGTTATTGGAATATATTCTGATGTTTTACTTACTTAACAGAAACGCACGGGTGGCTTATTTATTTTGCCACTGCGTGTGGTACAAGTTATGAGCGGATTCAGCTTTTCATCCGTTTGATTATTGTATACTACTTTGTCTGCTACATGTAAATCTTCCTTAGCTACATTTTCACATTCATCCGATAACATCGTATATGCCGGTTTTAGTCTATCTACTGAAATATTTAACTCTGTTTGGCAGTTGTATCTTAAAAATCTTATTATTCCTGAACCTTCCTAAAACTCGATAAGGCCCATCGTAAGTAGGTGTTAAAGATCTCTTAAGTACATCATTACGCACAAAAACGTGAGTGCAAGTGTTTAAATCTTTATGAACAAAAATTTTCCGAGAATCGCTTGAAGTTTGTAACTTAGGCTTTACATTATACATTACCTCTCTCAGTTTCTCCAGGTAAGTATATTGATTATTGTACTTTGGACTCACCTCATTGAAAAAGTCGCCTAATCGTAACTTCTGACCTAATACCATTTCTGCGGAACTTAGGCCTATGTCACACTTGTACGCTGCGCGGAGTCCAAGTAGTACCGTAGGTAATTCGTCTACCCAAGACTGATTACTTTGTAACCTAGCTGTCAAAGCGACCTTCAACGAACGATGCCATCTCTCTATCATCCCGTTACTTTGAGGGTGGTAAAGGGTTGTTCTAATTTTCTTAATTCCTAACATTTTCATTAAATTGCAGTAGAGATCGCTTTCAAATTGTCTACCCTGATCACTAGTTATCCTTAAAGGACATCCAAACACACATATCCATCTTTCGTAAATAGCTTTCGCAACTATTTCAGCGGTTATTTCTTTGGTAGGTATTGCTTCGGCCCAACGCGTGAATCGGTCTATAATTGTGACGCAATACCTATAACCGTCTGGTGATACTGAAAATGGCCCTAATATATCTACCTGACAATGTTTGAAACGATCAGATGGTTCAAAAGTTCCTATCTCTGACCTTGTGTGTCTATTAACTTTAGTTTTTTGACATGGTAAGCATAATCTAGCCCAATTAGCTATATCTTTGTTCATGTTTGGCCAAAAATTTTTTGTGTAACCATTTTATTTGTAGTTCTGATGCCAGGGTGACTTAGATTATGAACTGACTCAAAAACTTTTTTTCTAAACTTTTCTGGAACATAGGGTCTGACATCATCCGTTGAAATTTCGCAGTATATTTTTTTACTTACGTTTGGTAGACGTATTTGTTTCAACAACACGTTACCACCGTCGTTGTTCAGCACCTGTGTAATTTGAGTATCCGTTTCCTGCGCTGTCGCAAGTTCCTCGTAATAATAATAATAATAATAAACCCGCAGGGCAGCTTTGGCCAGCTGTTGGTGAGTAGCGCCACCACGGACCCGAAGTACTCCTGGGTTCCCGGAATGGGGCCCGCCTTTGTCTTGCCTTAACCGGCCGGGCAGAGTGGAGTCGCAAGAGTTTCTCAACTCGAAGAGTGGAAGTGTTAAAGGCATAAAGCCGCGAGTAATGCTGACGGGAGAAATCCCTGAACTTGAAAGCGCAGCACACCTCTCTACACTCTTAGCTACCCGTAGGGCAGCTTGTGACGAGCTGTTGGGGAGTAGCGACCCCACGGACCCGAGTACCCCCGAGAGTGCAGACTGGCCGTCTCCGGCTCGCCGGAGTGGACCCCAAGGCCAGGACTCTCACCTTTGGCTTGCCTTAATTGGCCGGTCAGAGTGGGGCTACTAGAGTTCGAGCCTGTGTTCGGACTCGAGGGGTGGAAGTGAAACATGCGTAAGTCGCGAGTTGGTGCATGTTCTGGCCCTCGTCCAGGACCTCTGTGCAGAAAGCGGTGTACACCTCTCGACACCCCTCAGTCGCCCGCACCAGTGTTGCGTCCCAGGGCACCGCGCATCATGCGCAAAAGCCCTTTAGTGGAGGCCCACCTAGCGGGCGGCGAGTCACCGTCTGCCGAGATTATCAAGATTGGGACATTTGATTTGGCAGGCGTCCCGTTGTCTCAATCAATAGCCCAGCAACCGGTCCAGCAAATTCCTCCCCATAGCCCTAGTAATCCGACCCTCACCTGCAATAGTCCTTGCATCAGGCGTGTGCTGGCTCTGGGTGTACTCTGTAGTGCAGACAGAGTGAGTATGCGAATGATGCACACATCACACAATTAGATTATTTGGAATAAAAAAGGCCTCTGTGCTGTTGGCTTCGGCCCCACACATGCCTCAAAGGACCGGGCCCCTGTGGGCCCGAGATTCGAAAAGATTTCCAACATAATAATAATAATATCCTGGACAATTCACACAGCGCCAACTAGTCCCAAACTAAGCAAAGCTTGTACTATGGGAACTAGATAGCTTATACTAATACTTATATACTTTTTTTTTGTAAATATATACATATTATATATAGAAAACACCCAGACTCGACACAAATATTTGAAAATTGACTTAACAAATATTTGTGTCCGGTGGGGATAGAACCCACGACCCTCGGCGTAGAAGGCGGGTGTACTATCCGCTACGCCATCGGGACAGTCTATGGCTGTTGGGCACTCTATAGTTTCTACACGTGACAAAGCGTCAGCAACAACATTCTGCGAACCACTGACATATTGTATATCGCTTGTAAACTCGCTGATATACAATAGCTGTCTTGTTCTTCTAGGTGTTTCGTTACTGGTTCCAATTTTCGATAACGCGTATGTCAAAGGTTTGTGGTCTGTCAGTACTGTCAATTGTCTTCCTTCTATTTGATTCCGAAAATGATTAATAGCCATATAGATTGCGAGTAACTCCCGATCAAATGTGTTGTACTTCTGCTGCGTGTCTGAAAGTTTTTTAGAAAAATAACCCAAAGGCATCCATGTATCACCTACCTTTTGTTGGAGAACTGCCCCTACGCACGTGTTGGACGAATCTGTCATAAGCGAGAGCGGTGCCTGAGCACTCGGATGCGACAATGTAATGGCGCTTGTAAGGCTGTCTTTACACTGTTGAAACGCTCGCTCTGCTTCTTTATCCCATTGAATTCTTGTCTTATATTTTTTCTTTGAATTATGTAAAAACTTGTTCAGGTGGGCATGGTGTTCCGCTGCATGTGGTAAATGCGACCTATAAAAAATTATCATACCTAGGAAACGTCTCATATCCTCAACTGTCTCTGGCCTGGGAAATTCTGTGATTGCTCTCACTTTCTCAGAAAGTGGACTGATACCTTTTTGCGAAACGTTATATCCTAAAAAGTCTATTTCTTCCTTTCCAAAAACACATTTACTCAGATTTATAGTTATGCCAATTTTATTGAATCTTTCAAAAATTTTTCTTAAATGCTTTCTGTGTATCAGTTCATTTTCTGAGGCAATGATGATGTCATCAATATAGCAAAATAGGGTTGATTTACATCCCACTGTGTCCTGTAAATTTTCTATACCTTGTAGTACCGTGTGATCCATGAACCTCTGAAACGTCTGTGCAGCATTTCTCAAACCAAACGTCATCCTCGGGAATTCGAAAAGACCGAAGGGGGTGATAATAGCGGTTTTTTCTACGTCTTCTGGTGCCACTTGTATGTAATGATATGCTCTGTTTATATCTAAACGGGTGAATATTTTTTTACCTTCTAATCCGTAGGTGAAATCATGCAATCGAGGAACCGGATACCGGTCAGGCTTCGTTACTGCGTTCAAACGACGATAATCTCCACATGGACGAATTTGGCCGTCCTTTTTCGGAACGACATGAAGAGGACTAGCCCACTGACTCCTGGATGGTCTGCATATCCCCATTTCCAGCATTATACGAAATTCCTCTTTTACTTTAGCGTACTTACATGGAGGCAGTGGTCTAGCTTTCGCGTGGACAGGTGGTCCCGTCGTGTCGATGTGATGATATACTGCATGAAAAATAGTAGTGTCCTTGAAAGAAATTGGTTTTGTTATTTCTGTGAATTCTTCAGGCAATTCGCGATAAGGGTTATTACTCTGAATACTATTTATCGAGGGTTCTTCTCAAGTGACAATGGACCCTATCACACTCAATTCGGTTGTATAGTCAACTAATCTCTTGTTATGTAAATCTACCAGTAACTTATGAGTTTTAAGAAAATCCGCTCCTAAAATTGCCTGTTTAACATCACAAATTATGAAAGTCCATGTAAAACTGTGTCTTAAACTGAGATTTAATTCTAAGGTAATTACACCATATGTTTTAATTTCTGTGTTATTAGCTGCAAAAAGTTTGTAATTACATTCGTGTGATTTCTTACATGCTACTTTCGTTCTAGGGATGACTGAAACGTTAGCATCGGTATCTACTAGGAAATTAAGATGATTTTTACTGTCATAATCGGAAAGGCGGTGATTTTCATCCAAATTGATGCAACCCTCCACCGCGTTGGCCTGCACCGAGATTAGTTTTCCTTACCAGACTTCTTCCAACTGCACGGAGACTCACATCGAGTAGCTTCATTCCTGTACCTGTAATGGAAACGGCACAGCCAGTCTGCGCTCTGCGGTGTCCGCTGCTGCTGTGGTCCTCGCGATCGTGACCTTGATCTTGAACGTCTGCGGAATGGTCTACGGCCACGAAAAACTCTGCGCCCTTGGATCTCGTTCAATTCGCCTCGCAGGTTCTTGATCTCCAATGCCATGTTTCGCATTTGCGTCATTAACTCCGTATTGACATCGAGCGATGACGCAGAAGATGTCGATGCCGTGTGTACCGCAGCTACTTCTCCACTCTTCAAATTCGTCACGATGCTGTCTGCCAACACTGCTAACTTGTCCACTGGCTCATCCTTACTCCCTGCCAAAATTGCTCTCACATACGCTGGCATCCTAGAAATCCACAGGTTCTTCAACGCGTCGTTTCCTGTGCCTGTGCTCTTGGCTAATTCCCTCATCTTTATCAGCAACTGTGTAGGCCGTTGTTGTCCTAAATCCATTTCTCTGATCAACTTGTTGAATTGTGATTCTGCACTTTCTTCGAAAACAGCCATTAGCCTCCTCTTGATGGTACCATATTTGTCGGTCTGAGGTGGGTTGTCCAAAAGATCTGCTACGTAGCCTAATTCTTCTTTTCCCAGCTTCGCGATGACCAGTTCGTACTTGACCTTGTCACTCTGATTTTGTGGCCCCACAATCGCTTCAAACTGTGCGAACCACATCCTTGGCATATCCTGCCAAAAAGATGGTAAGCGGGTGGTAATGCTTATCGCTTCCAAAGCATTCGGCGGCGGCGGTGGCGGTGGCGGTGGAGTAGCCATAGTTCACAGTCCACTTATTTTCACAAAGTTCATATGCGGGCGGGTGGCGTTAGCCTTAGGTGTTACTCGGCCGGAAAAATACCGAGGCGTCGGAATACGCCGAAACGCCGGTCAGGTCTCCAATGAGCCGTCCCCAAAGAAAAATTAAAAGTCCGAATCACTGCTGTGTTCACTACACGTCGAATAAAAAGTCACCAATGTGTTAAATGATGGGATGTTATGTATATTGTATATTATCTTGCACAGTGTATGAATTTATATAGGGTCCAACTGATGTGAGAGAAATTAAAGAGTTTGTTAACAGTTCACGAAAGTCCAGGTTTATTTATCTGACTCCACAATTACGAAATATATTATGTATTTATTTATCTGAAGGATGAATGTGGGGACACTGACCGCGACGCGCGATAGGGAACGACTGACTCTATATTCACGTGGCCGCCGGGCGCGGGCACGTTTTGCTGAAACAGCAGTCTGTGTCACCACATCAGGTATCGGAGTTGCATGCAGTAATGTAAATTGCTTCTTTTCTGCTATTGGAAAGTAAGCTAACACTCGTATATGTGTTTGGTTTTCTTTAAGTCTTGTATCTATTAATTGTCTCTGTATAATATTCAAGTGAGACGGTAGTTTACTATTTGCTTCTTTTATTATATCAGCTATGTTCTTTGGTGTTAATACACTATACACTGTAGCTTTAGCTAAGTATATCTGCACTAATCCTGCATAATAATCTTGAATCTCTGAAATGTAGTTATGTGCTAGTTGGTAAGATTGCATTTATTGATACATTCTGATTTATATAACTTAATACTTGATTAAGCTTTGTTCTGAAGCTTTCTAACTTCTTTTCCATTCTTAAGCTTGTTTCATTAACTGTCGAAATAGTAGTAAGCATAAATTTCGTCTGGTGATTAGCAGCGTCGATAAGTTTCTGCTGATTGTCTTGTAGCGTATTTATGTCTCGATAAACTTCGTCGTTTACTCCGAAAACTGAAGTTAGAAATTGTCCAAATAAACCTCTTTTCTTTCTTGTGTTCTTTATTTCTGTCAGGTATTCATGAGTCTTCTCAAACTTTTCTCCTTCTTCTAAATTGCGATAATACTGGTTACAATGCGTTTGACTGTCGACTGTTATTGTATTATCACACAAACTCTTAAACTGTTTTATTACATTTCTCGTCTTGTCCAAACTGTTGTCTAAAATCATTCTTTCATAACATGTTTCAATTCTGAATGTTCGTCTGTCTAGTGTCGCATTTCACACCTTCTCAATATACAGTCCAGGGTAAATTTTTTTTATTGTGTAGCTGGAACTAGTTGTTGTGAAAACTTGAAACATTGTAAGTAACATAATGAACCAATATCCTAGTCTGCTTGTGCCTTTTGTTTTGTTTGGAGTCTTATTACTTTGAAGTCTTGCTATGTTACTTTGAACAGGCGTTTTCGTACTGTCTTCATCGAACTCTTCATTTACCGGTAGCGGTATCAAGCTATGAATTGCTCGCTTTTGGTCAGAACCTTGTGATCTACTAAGGGTAACTACCCTTGTAGCACCATCTTTCCCTGGGTGGATTTCTTTGACCTGTGCTAAAGGCCATTTACTTGGGCTAATATTTTCGCCTTTGATTAGCACGACTGATCCCACTTTCAAGTTGTCTTCGTTAGTTCTCCACCGTAACAATATAGATGACAAGTCTTCTTGTAAACGTGGTCCCTTATACAAGTTGCCGTTAAGGCTCACATTCGTGTTTGATTTACTACTCGCATCGAAAACGCAACGTAGCTTTGTTGTCAAGGCGTTGTCTCGTATTACCGGGTGGTGTGGAATATAGTATTTGCCTTTATTATAGCTTGCTTTGTTTACTTTTCTCATATGGCCCATGTCTAAGTATTCTTTCATAAATTCGTTGTATTTTTGTCGTAGATTGCTGTCTTTATTTAATTTCTTTTCTAACTGTATTAGTCTGGCCATAGCCTTGTCTCGTGTGTTCCCATATTCTAGGGAACAATCTTTAAATGGGAGTCTGACGGTATAGGTTCCGTCGTCGTTTCGCTGAATCGTCTCTTTGTAATAATTTTCACATAATTGATCTTCATTGCTCAATTCTCTATTTCCTGATACTTCTTCTAATTCCAAGTATTTAGCGATTTGTAATTCGTCAGCGCGCGTCATCATACTTAATATTTTCAGTTCATTGCTGCTTTCGTTAGAACAATATCCAGATATTAGCCAACCTAATTCCGAATTCTGTGCTATTATGCCATCTCGCAATTTCATAACACCTGACAATAGTATATTACTGTACTCTTTAACACCCAATATCATATCAATAGGGCCTCGTTTGTAGTATGTAGGGTCAGCAGCTATTTTGTTTTCCATATCTTTTTCATGTAATGGTTGTAAATCTTGTTTTGGCATGTCTCCAGTTAGTTTTGGTAATATAAATAATGATGTTTGTAACTTATATGTACTCGAGAATCGTGGCTTCAGCATAACGTCAATCATGTAATCCGAAGTCTTGGGTTCAGTATCTGCTATACCTTTTATCTCTGCTTTTATTCTTCTGCGAGGATAGCCTAATAATTGAGCTACCTCCTCCGTACAAAATGAAGCCTCTGAGCAGTCGTTAAAAGTGCCATCGACCGCACTTCTTGTGTAGCCACATATGATGTTGCCCTATATACTGGCTTTTCTACTGTTTTAGATGTAATTTTTGAAGAACTTGGTTTAGGCGAACTGTTTTGATTTTTATAGTTTTAACTCTGTTGTTTTGTTGCCAAAAATTCATTCAAGTTTTGATGTAATAATGTAGAATGGGCTTTATTGCAGATTTCGCATTTATTGTATTTTGTGCTGACGCATTCTTTTCTCCCGTCGTGCATTAAACATACGTAACACATTTGCTTATCTTGCACTTTCTTAATACGGTCGTTCATGTTTAATGCTTTAAACGAATCACAGTGATTAATATTATGCTCTTTTTGGCAATACCAGCATAAACCTTTTCTGTCAGACCAACTTTGCACAGCATTATCATAGGTCTTTATTTTTGTTGTAACTATAGACATACCGGGTGTTATAGATTTGCTTGATTCTAAACTCTTGAATCGTTTTTCCTAAAACTTTATCATTTTTGAAAAATCTTCTAATTTGTTTGGATCGTCAAGTTGGTCTTCATATCTCATATTAGTGTCTGAGTCCCATTTCCGACTCACTAGTCTTGTCAGAATAGGACCCCAAGTCGTTGTATCTATATTTTGATTTTTCAGCGCCTCAAGTGTTTCAATAAAAGTGTCATGTAGATTTCTTAACATTCTTGAGTTCGGGGTTTCTATTTTTGGGAAATCCAATAATTTGTCTATAAACTTCTGAGCTGTCAAACGTTCATCCTTGTAACGATTTATTAATAACATCAATGCTGTCTGATAATTGACCTCGTTTACAGTCAAATGTCTGATCAGCTTTTCTGCGTCGCCGCAAACATGCGTTTTTAAATATTGCATTTTCTCAGTCGTGGATATTGTACAGTCGTCGTCAATTATCTTCTTGAATAAATCATAAAATGAATTCCATGACTCATGAATTCACCTGTGAATATTGGGATCGTAATTCTTGGCAACTTTGAATATTGTGTCTTATTTGCTGGTTGAATAACTTCTTGCATTTTTTGTTGCATTTCCTCTATAACACAGTCTAATTTCTCTTGCGTCTTTGAAAATAAATCTTTTTGAAAATATTCGTCTGTGAGTGTACTTGTCTCTACAAGCAACTCTAAGTGGGTTGCGTAAATGTCTTGCCATTGTGTCTCTAGGCTTTTGATCAATGTCTGAAGGTGCCATGCCGGTTTATTTTCGGCTATAGCAGTCTGGGCTGTAGTAATTTTTTTATTAAGTTGATTCAACTTGAACTTTTGGATGAACAGCTTAGGAGATTGGTCGGTATTACTTTTGTCTTGCTCTTCTGGTAACTGTATGTCGACTACGTCTTTCAGCTTACTCAACTTTTCTTCATATTGCTTTAGGTACTCCATGGCTTCGTCAAACACACTCTTGATGTGGGTCTCAAAATACTTTAAGGTGAGATATTTATGCGTCGATAAAATTTCTTGGTCTTTTAATAAGTCGTGCTTTTTGGAAAACAGAATTCAACTGCTCCCGTCTGTCGTCTATATATTTTTGCGTCTTTCTGATTACAGGATCTTTCTTGATATTATTCCATATTCTCTTAATTTCGTCTTGGTCTTTTTCCTGGCTTTTGATGAGTTCATTGATCTTTATAATGTCCATTGTTGTCTTCTTTCTTCTGTCTTCTTTCTTCTGTCTTGAGCGTCCCTACTTCCCTATCCTACTCCTACCAGCTAACCTAGCGTCTGTGCTGTCCCTACAACCCACACCCTCGGCTCGGTAATACGATTTCTCAATTAACTGGTGAGTTTCGCTTGTGGAAGGCCAGTAACCGATCCGCTACCGGCGAGAGATTTCTACAGGAAGCAGTGCAGCACTTGTCTGTTTCTTAATGCAACCAAACTGATGCTTTTTTGGGGTACACCAGCCAGCTGCACCTCGAAACGTCTGTCAGTCTTGTCTTGAGATCCCTAGGGAGGACAGGGAGGGCCGCGGTTCTAATTTAAAAATGCTCGAAGGACCATATGTAGAATCAACTAGCTATTCTCAGTGTGACTGTATAGTTTGTGTTGTGTCTGTCATTAGCAAATTATAAATTTAAATATTTAACTTAATGTTACTGGATGGTGTGAGTGTCGTGAGGTGTAATAGCTAGCCGACTATACACAAATGAAAAGGGGGCAACTGTTAGAAAAAACCCTAACAACCCTACCTACCTAACAGCCTAGCCCTAATCATAAATCTACTATATATACATATATAAATAGTGCAGGAAATCTGTTACCATGCGACTTAAGGTAACAGACGTAAGGGGGAAGGTAAAGGTAGTGGAAATGGTTTTCTCACTGCCAGTCGCACAGACTCATACGACTGTTGGATAGGCTTAGGTAGTCTTTGCCGCAGTGAGAGGATCCTGTGGAAGTAAAGCATCAACAGCCTTAAGCTGGGATCTTCAGGTGGTCAGCTCATCCAGTACAACTGGGAACGTCTATGGTCAGCTCGTCCAGCTCTTCTATGCTGGGTACATCAAGGGTCTACTCATCTAGCGCTTGTACTAGGTACATCGATGTTTCATCAGCGCTTGTGCTGGAATAGGATCTGCTCGTCAGCGCTTGTGCTGGGACTTCTTAGGGAGATCAAGTGAAACTCACAGCTCCGTGGAAAAGACAATTTATTTTTAACTGACTAGCTAATTTATACAACTTTATTTACAAATGTGTGGTGATATAATTATATAAAAAATTTACAATCTTAACAAAATTATCTTAGTGTGTAAAGTCTATTTTTTTTAGAGAGTCCATAAATGTAAACAAACAACTTGCCATAACCACGCCGATAGATTTCGCCATAATATATGAGAACTGCACGTTATAACTGTCATACAAATACATATTTCACTTGTTTCACATCCCACATAACTGAAAACACTTAATTTATGACTCAATTATGTATAATTCTATTAGAAATTAATAAAATATTAAACAAACACGGACATTTTGACAGATCGTGAACATACAGCCATCTTTGAATAGTGCTGTGCCACATAATTGAATCCAAAGTTCTGATTCAGTTTAGAGAGTCGGTCAATGAGTCGATTGATTGATTACTTTAAGGTTTCTTTTTTTTCTGTTTTAGTCATTATTATTAGGTATGATCATAAAAGTTCAATCTTATTCTTTGAGATTACGTAAATAACATCTACAAACATTTATTAAAATGCCTTTAATCAGAAAAAATCGCGACTTACTTTCTCTTATGTAAGGATGAAAGTACCGTTAAGGTTAGGATAGGTAAAATTAATAAAATCTAACTTGATACCCGTTACGTTTGTCAGATCCATACTGAATAAGAAGAAAGAAAAGTTGACCTTGAGCATTTTCCCAAAGCTGATTGATGTCACAAGGTATCAAGCTATATTTAATGTCCGACTCACACACTCCATGAGTTACAGGAGGCAGCACGAGGGACGAGTGTATGGTGCCCTCGAGTTCCTTTTTTTTCCCTCGCCTGGTCTACGTGTCACATATTGTATATCGTCGGTTCAGATAAAAACAACGTCCAAAACAAAAAGCAAACTCAAAAACCGAATATCACAGCCAAGTCGTTAGGGATCAAACACGGAAGAGCATTCGGAACACACGACATCGGAACGAAGCGAGGAAACGAATGACGGTCAATCGCAAGCCGTAAAACGCTATTGCTTCAGAATGACTTTCTCTGTCAAAACAGTAACAATAGCGAGCGAGAGGCAAGAATTGTTTTATCATGCCGTCTCTATTATTTAGTGTTCCAAGTACAGTGCGACAAAAATAATTAGTAATGAAAAACATTATTTTCTTAAACTTAGATTCATATCAACGGGGCTTAGAAGGGACGACATTTTAATTACTACTCCTTTTTATAGCACTGTATTTACGCTACTATGAACGGCAAAATTATCCAATTAAGGTTGTTTTTTAATATATAAAAAACAATGAAAATGCGGGTAAAGCCACAGGGTATTTGTTTTTCATACTTTATTCAAACAATCAACATGTTACGATGATCTTACTCGACTCAGTTATAAAGATTTTGAACTGACTCACTCTTGCCCAGCCCTACCAAATCTAATATTAGAGATTTTTAGTCTGTGGAGATTTGTTTGTTTACCTTTTTGGACTCTCTAAGAAAAACAGACTTTACTAGCTGAATGTGCAAATGTCGCAGATTGATCTCATTGATTTCTGGGTCAGTCGATGCACCGCTGAGTTGTTAGATTTGCATGTTCACTGCACGTAAATAATAAATATCTACCAGCAATAGTATAATATAAAAAGAGGGTACCGTTAGAATTTCATATTTAATAAAAAATTCCCTACACGACTCCCAAGGTGGGATAAAGGCCATAGCACGAATAGCTTTCTCCTGAAATATTAAGGCTTAATATTTCAGGAGACATTGTACGAATAGTTATTTCCCCAATGCTTAATACTATAACGCAATTTCGACTCTACTAGTGTCAAATACACCATCTTTAGCTGGTCATTACGCAGAACATCACGTAGTGTTCTCAGAGCGTAGCATGCAGAGCTAACAGAGTTTTCAGTACTATTTACTTCAGTTTTCCAATTAAGTAAATCGTCAATATGTACACCTAAAAATTTGACCACCTCTAACACATCTATTTTATTACTGTTTAGCTCCAAGTTTATGGTTGCATTATTCCTAACCGTACTCTTAAAAAGTATTGTACACGTTTTTCTTATAATAATTTGAAGGTCATTGTTATGAAACCAGAAATGGAAAGCTGTTAACGTATCATTCACTACCCTTTCTAGATCCACCAAGCAAGCCTTAGATTTAACAGCGTTAGTATCATCTGCATACAAAACCAGACGAGCATCTTGTACAATATTGCCCATATAATTGATCAAATCATTAGTCAAAACTACAAAGAAAATTGGACTCAAGATTGAGCCTTGTGGAACACCTCTGTGAACATTTGTGAGTTGGGATTTACCTATTACCTCAGTTCCATCTATTCCTGTTTGTCGCACTTCCATGAACTGCTTCCTATTACGCAAATATGACTCTATTAAAAGTAACGCTTTACCCCTGACCCCATAATGCTCCAACTTACATGTTAACAGTCGGTAATCCACCATGTCAAAATCATAGATCAAGTTAAGGAATAAACCTGCCACTTTTGATTTCATGTTCATGCTTCTGGATTATATCATCCATAAGTTTGTCCAGCATAGCATCAGCAGTTCCTACCCCGTCTCTGTAGCCAAATTGCCTAGGATTTAGTACATTATACTTATTATAATGAGATAAAAGCCTGTTTTTAATTATTTCCTCAAAAATTTTAGAAATCGTAGGTGGTAAAGAGATTGGTCTGTAGTTTTCCGGGTCGTGTGCACAGTTTTTCTTGTACACCGGAATAACCTTCGCAATTTTTAATTGATCGGGGAACAAACCTTGTTCCATGCATTTATTGAAAAAATCTGTAAGCGGGTTCGCTAAGAGATCTAAATTTGATTTTAAGGTTCCGTGGTTATTATCACTAAAATATTGGAGTTGAAATATTGGGTGCTCGATGTATCCCTACCGTGAGTTAAAACCCGTCATAATGTCTTATAGTTTTAGAGATCTAAATTATCTTTAAGCACAGATATAGGGATTTCATCATAACCAGATGAAAATTTGTTTAGCATTTGCCTGACTATCTTTCTAATCTCGAATGCGGTAACAACACGAAATTCCATATCATCTATAACTCTATTAGAGTTTTTGTTAATATTTCCAAAGCAGAAACCCGATTACCACTAGTAAGCACTAAAGCCACTAAACTACCACTACTAAGCCACTAAACTGCACTGAAAAAATGTTTGCCAAATTGTCGGGGTTGTTAATAATTTTATTTTTATGTTTTAATATCAAGCGTGCATTTTTATTTGAATTTTTCCTTTATTTATTCACTACCTTCCATATTCCTTTCGATTTATATTTTTCTATCTCTATCTCTCATTGAGCTGCTAACGACCTTGCCATTGCCAGTACCTTCCTATATATCTGTATGTACTGGGTTTTGTACTTATATAAAATAGCATCATTATGTGTACTGTCCATGTTACATAAGACACGTTTTATTCTGCTAGAAGTTTTTATACCCTTCGTTAACCACTTCAACCTACCAACTCTACTTTTTTCTAGCTTTTTTAAAGGCAGACCTAAAAACACTAGTGAAACATGACAAAAACCCATTAATACCTAAACTATTCCAGTTCGTCTGCCTAATTAGTTGCCCAAATAATTCTTTAATTTTGTTATTGAATATCCTGCGTTCTATATAGACTACCTTCTCTACCCACTTGTTACTCCGTGAGCTGTCCACTTCAAAAGTAGCCGAGATAGCCGCATGTCCGTCACCTAAACCATTATGGTCAACAAGGGTAATAGGCGCCTCAGTGCCTATTATATTAGTCAAAATATTATCAATACACGATTGAGATTTATTTCTGATAAAAGTCCAACTGTTAAAAAGTTTCTAAAATTATAGAAAGTCAAAACATTTAGAAATTCAGTTTTGTTATCTTCTTTTTGCTTATCAAGTGTCCCATTGCTCATAATATGTACATTAAAATCGCACAAAATTTTTACTTTCTTGTCAAAGAATTTTTGCAACAGTAATTCCAATTTTTCAATAAATTTTTCAAAATATAATCCATTTTGATAACAGCAAAAAATATATATATTAGTTTCAATGTCCTGAACTCCACATATCTCGAAACACTCTTCCTTAGCAATATTAGGACTTAAAGTAATTTGTTCATATCTACGATTTTTCCGCGCTTAAATCAATGCACCGCCCCTTTGTTTTTTATTTCTAGCATAAAAGTAAATTACTTCGTAGTTCTCAAGGTGCAAGCATTTTACGTTTTCCTTCTTAAGGAAATGTTCGGTAATACACGCATAATCTTGCTTTTTATTTGAACATTCTAAATAGAGCTCTAATTGATCTAGTTTATTCGTAATTCCACAAATATTTTGATGCATAAGATTAAGAGTTTCTAGGTTACTGTCGACATCCACAGCACTAGAAAAAGAATTTAGGGCATTATTAGTACTTGCAGTTAAAGTTTCTCTACACTTATTGACGAAAAAACGTTTTCGCCTCTACAGAATTTATTTTACATTTTACGAACATTATTGCTCTCCAAATAGATCTACAAGTGTTCATCCTATCAGTCCTGTAAATATTATCATCGTAAGACAATACATCAAACTCAAGGCTATGCAGATTGTCAGAAAAAAAGGATTTCACCTTGCGTCAGATAGAGCTACCAATTCTACCACAGTTAAAATTACCAACCAGTACATTTGTGTGCTTAAGATCACTTACAGTACTTTGTAGAGACGAATAGTATGTTGAACAATCAGGATCACTTTTACATGGTAAAATTATGACAAAGTCTTTTTCTATGTAATCGTGGCAGTCATTTACACAAGTCTTCAAAAGGTGTTCCGATGTGGCACTAGGTTTAAGTACAGAGGTCACTTCAAAAGATCCGTCTAAAAGTTTTTGTAGCATTCCTCGCATTTCTTTACCTTGTTGATCAGCACACAGACGAACTCTGTGTTTTTTCGGTATAATCCTTCCATTTTCATTATTTTTATTATTCACACTGTTTGTTCTGGGCTTAAGCCAAGCAGTAGAGGGGGTAGAGTTTTCTTTAAATTGAGCTTCTTGCCGAACTTTATATTGTGGATTCAAATTAATTATCTGTGCACTATCGTGTCCATTAGAGATATCATAATTCAACTTTTGTATGCGTTTGGGTGATGAAGCTCCTAGGTTGTGCTTGTTTTTATTAAAACTCAGTTCGATAGAATTTAATCCATTTGTTGACTTATTTTCATCAGGTAAATGCATTCGAGATTGCATATTTCTGTACTGAGATGAAAGATAAGTACTTGGTCCTGGTGATGAGTCAACAATTCCCACTGTCTTAAATCGTTTAATTGTGCACTCGTGCTGGTGTATTATTTGTTTCAATAAGTGATTTTCAATGCCCAACTCCTCAATAGTTTCCTCATCATCATCATCATCATCATCATTAACAGCCTATTGTAGTCCACTGCTGGACATAGGCCTCTCCTAAAGCACGCCACTGAACCCGGTCTTCGGCTTTACTCCTCCAGTCACTGCCCGCAGCTTTGCGTATGTCGTCGCTCCACCTTGCCACAGGGCGTCCTGCGCTACGTTTGCCGATACGCGGTCTCCACTCAAGGACCAGCTTACCCCAGCGGTTATCGGTCCTTCGGCAGATATGACCAGCCCACTGCCACTTCAGCTTGCTAATACGTTGAGCTATGTCGGTCACTCTAGTTCTCTGTCGAATTACTTCGTTTCGGATACGATCCCTTAGAGAAACCCCGAGCATAGCTCTCTCCATAGCTCGCTGAGCGACTTTCAGTTGGTGGACCAGTCGTACCGTGAGTGTCCACGTTTTGGCTCCGTATGTCATGACAGGTAGGACGCACTGGTTGAAGACTTTCATCTTAAGGCATTGCGGTATTGGCGACGAAAAGACTCGACGGAGTTTTCCGAATGCTGCCCAACCCAGCTGTATTCTTCTCTGGACTTCCTTCTCAAGGTTGTTTCTACCTAGTTGGAGCGTTTGCCCTAGGTAGACATACTGTTGAACAACTTCGAGTTGGATTCCATTTACGGCAATCGGTTCCGGATCAACGTGTTCGTTGAACATGACTTTGGTTTTATCCAAATTCATCCGGAGACCGATGCGGCGAGAAGAATCAGCTAGGTCATCCACCATTCGTTGTAGGTCTTGCAGCGTTTCTGCCATAATGACGATGTCGTCTGCAAAGTGAGAGATGTATACGTACTTGCCGTTATAGTTTCCTCGGCAGACAGCAACTCTATCTTCAACTTTTTCAATTCTTCCCTGAGGTCATTGAGTTCGTCACTGTCCACCAACACATCAGGTAAACTCTGGTGCGTTATTTGTCTATGCGTGTTACTGACATCAAATGAACAGCAACTGCTTTTTTGGGTTCTTCCTTCTCTGTGTTACGTGGCAAAGGGATTCCTGTGGAACTGTTGTTTTTTTTAAAACACTGGGGTCGGTAGAGATAGTTGTCGAATCGATGGTTGAAACTGGCGCCGTGATTGTCAAATCTATGTCTTCAACTAATAGGGACTCCAAGGAATTACTAGTCGGTACATTAATTACTATGTCTAATTGATTTGATTCTGTCGATGTTGTATCGTCTTCAGCATCCAGGAATATACTCGGCAGAGAGACCAACGGTTTTACTGCCGATGGTTGTGGAAATAGGTTTTTTTGCATAGGATCTAAATTATTCATACTGGTCAATGGTAGTGAAGGGCCGTGCTGGCCGTTTGGAACTTTCTTTTGTTTATCTTTTGGAGTAATTGATCTTGCTCTAATACATTTTACATACATACATACATATATCACGCCCTTATCCCTTGCGGGGTAGGCAGAGCGTCAACAGCCGTAAGAATACGGTCGCAATTGCCACGTCTGACATTTTTGAGGATTGTTTTCCAGGGTTGTTCCAGAAAACATGTGTATTACTATAGTGACAGGTTGTCAGCCTGTCGCCTAAAAATTGTAATACACCAATACCCTCGAGTCCCTTAGTCGCCTCTTACGACACCCGCGGGAAGGATGTGGGGTGAAGCCATTCTAAGCCGGCATCACACGGCATTTACATTTTACGCACTTCCAAAATGCCTTTTTGCCAGACTCCATAAGAGTATAACGTTTCCTCGATACGCCAGAGCATCCGTCGACACACAGTATATTATTACAGCTAGAGCAAGTAATGTAGTCATTCCTTTTAAACCCTTTCTTACAACCAACACAGCTAAGCGTTCTACCTGCCATAGCGAAATCTCAATGGTTCAATGCAATGCGCGTGACCCTGTTATCAAACGTAGCATCCCGCTCGTAGCAGTTTGTAGCACTTCTTAACAAGGTATCGAAGCCGTTTTGTAGCTTAGTGCTACAAGCGGCGCAAGCGCGTTCAAGGTCGACCGGTTCATCGGTCAATGAACTCGAGGCACACAAAACTCGCACTGGACTCGCTTCTAAGAGACTAACATTGAGGTAGGTCAGGGATATTTAAAACCGTTGTTAGTATATTTTTGAACAGTTTTAGGGTTTATCTCGTAAATGCGCATTGTTTTTTAAACACTTTTTGCACTATTCGAACAACTCACTTTTGCTCCTTTAATTCTGATAATAAACTACTAGGAAATTCTAAATATAAACACACTTTTTAAATTAATGTTGCGGAGCAATTGAACGTGGATGCGTTTAGTAAGATTGACCGACGAAGGTCAACAACCAGCATCTCTAAATTAGTCTCAACTTCATCAACTTTGATAGCAACGTTTGCCCTAAAAAGAGGGAAAGTAACCGCATTGCCAAAACCTTTGATTACTGGCAGATTATCGGTTTCCCCTTTCAGATTCAATCTCTTTGCATCCGACAGGCAAATGAGAGTGCAGTGGCTTCCAAAATCAATGTAAGTAAAGAGACTGACGTCATTCACAATTATATTCCTGTAATTTTTTTTTGTCTGATTCAGCAATAGTGAATGTGACATTTTCAGATTTAGTTGATGGCTCCGTGGGTTGTATGCTCTTGGGCTTTCCTACAACAATCTTTAAAGTTTTCTTTTGCTCGGACGGTTGTACATGTGATAAAAGAGGTTTTCTCTGACATATCTCTAAATCATGCCCGATCCGACCACATTTATGGGATTTTAAGATCGGTTTAGGGCATTTCGTGTACGTATGACCTCTTTCATAACAATTAAAGCACTGCATGAAATTCGATCCATGCAAAGTATTGGCATTACCACGAGTAACGAGATTTGTATTACTACTACGGTACTCCCTTTTTTTGTTTGATGTCGTAGGATATGATGAGTTGTCTTTCACCTTTTGAGAAGCCAAATATGACAACAATTTTTTTGGTTCATTGCACTGAAGAGCCTGAGCACCGTTTTTAATTGCTACGTCTGTAATTCCGTGTATCACACAATCGACGGCCTTACGCCCTGAAATTTCGCAACGACTAATCAGCGTTAATTTTTCATAAAAGTACTCCCTTAGATTATCCCCAGGTAGAGCTACTATGCCTTACATTTCTTCTAATAATTTTCCGTAGTTTCATCACTACGGAAAGCTTTGCGCAATTTTACTTGCCATTGATCCCAAGTAAAATTAAGAGTTGAAAGTTACTCGTACCATTTTTTTGCTAATCCTACTAACTTCTGTAGAAAAAAATGGATCGTTTGTTTTTCGTCCCAGCTATAAATTAACGAACACTCATTTACTTTACATAGCCAACGATCTTATGTTTGAGCCTTGTTATTGGGGTCGAATTCCGGGATGACATTATTTTGTTGATTGGGTATAATATTTGACTTACTTGAATCTCTAAGAGAAGTAATAATTTTTAGTAAGTCAGCCTCAGTATACCCATCTTCATCCAATTTCTGATCCTTTGCAGGTGTTGGTTCGTCTTCAGAATCCGATGAGATTTCCATCCGTCTCCTTATTGGTTGTCTTGCGGCATTATCATCGTCATCAGAGTCCATTCTGAAAAAAAATCATGCTTTATTTGGCAATTTCTACTACAAACACAAATTCTGTGTACAGTATCTTTATCAACTAAGTAGGTCAATTAATAAATCATTGAAATACAAGACCTCTTTTTTTATACAATTAGTACCTTGCGTTACATTATAATTAGGACTTTTTAATTGTACAAAATCAACTTACAATCGTTAATAATATCAGGACTCCTAAATGTCCATGAATTGAGTTTAAACACGTTTTCATGTGTAAATTAACTTCACAGTCATTAATAATATCAGAACACCTACATGTCCATGATTTGAGTTTAAACACGCCTACATGTGTAAAATATTTTCACGATCATTAATAATATCAGGACACCTACATGTCCAGGAATCTAGTCTTAACACACCTACATATGTAAAATAACTTCAGGATCTTTAATAATATCAGGACACCTACATATCAAGGAACCTAGTTTAAACACACCTACTTGTGTAAAATAACTTCACGATCATTAACAATATCAGGACACCTACATGTCCAGGAATTGAGTTTAAACACACCAAGGCGTCTCACACACTGGGAACGCGCCCCGACGCGTAGCGCGGAGCGGCAGATCCCGCGCGCGGCGACGGAGGAGCAGATCTGCTTCATCGCGCGGCTTGCTCCGCGTCTCCGCGCGGAGGGGCGTTGTACGACGGTCCCGCGCCAAACAAAGACTTCACTCCACTATCGGTCGCCGTGGTTCGAGCGGCACTGCGGCGCCCCCGCGCCGATAAGCAGAATCTGCGCGCGCGACGCGCCACCGCGCGTGGACGCTTTGTCGGTGTGTTGTACTAGGCGGTTTTTCGATACGTATTGATGTACTTACATACAACTTTAAAATCTGCGCTCCCGCGCTACGCGACGGAGTGCGGTGCAGTGGGAAAGCCGCCTAACATGTTTAAAATAACTTTTACGATCATTAACAATATCAGGACACCTACACGTCCAGGAATCTAGTTTAAACACACCTACACGTGTAAAATAACTTCGCGATCATTAACAATATCAGGACACCTACATGTCCAGGAATCTAGTTTAACACACCTACATGTGTAAAATAACTCCACGATCATTATAACAATATCAGGACACCTACATGTCCAGGAAACTAGTTTAATACACCTACACGTGAAAAATAATCATTACTATTCATGTTGTACTTAATATGAAATGTCAGGACACTACATATCCTATTATTAACTATACGTACATACCTACATGTGTAAAGCACATAGTCACTGCCTATTTTATTTCTCAAAATCACTTACTAACAAAAACGGGTGGAAGTAAAATAACTTTACATCATGACTGTAATGAAGTGACATACCTAATTATTTATTTAACTCTAAAGTTAGTACTATACCACTTATATTGTTTGACTTTAACGGGTCTGCCGGTTTACTCAAATAATTTGATAGATCTACTAAAACTGATCAAGTGCCTGATGAAATGTAAAAGCAATCTAAAACCAAATTCCTTCAGGCGTTCTGAAGTCGAAAAATAATGTGCAAAATAGTTTAAGAATTCGTTATGTTCATATAATAAATTATAACGATGGAAAGTTCAATGCAGTGCTAATAATTTATCAGAGAGTAGCCCTGACCAAAAAAATAACACGTGCATTGTCCGATTCATTGTCTCATCGTAAACTGCGAGTGCCTACAAGGGGTGCCTGTGACTCCGGAGAGCAATGGGTCGTGGGTGTATGTATAGTAAATGTTGCGTGTAGTGACTTATTCTATTTCAAATAAAACTTCACTAAAATCCTAAATTTTCACTACTTGATAAATTAAATGGTACTCACGTGGAAAATTTAAACTTCCTTTTGCGAGCGTTAAGCTCGTTTCAACTTCTGAATTTTATAACAATCACCGAGCACTAGTTAAACTCTCCACGATATCCACCAGCAAGTAAGAGAGACACTTCGTTAATCCGACTGACATAGGTTCTCCAATGCGACTTGACTGATCGAGCGATCTTAGCAGAATGCCGCCCACCCAGCTAACTGTCTGACGCTCAACCAAAGCTTAAAGCAGGCGGCGCTAAAAACGCTTATTTCCTTTTTAAAACTTATTAGATAAAACCATTAATCAAAATTTAAATGCACTGATAAGTAATTAAAAATTAAAATATGAATTATGAAATAAATTTTATATTTCTTGGCGTAAACTTCAAAATTAAGAGTCATTGCACCAAAAGCAACTAGAATCATAATCATTGGATCGCAAATATCTGAAAAAATATTTGTAAATACCGTGAAAAATGCCTAGATCATGACAATTGTATTAAGTCTTATTAGTATTGTATTAATTATGGGTGGAGGTATTGTTGTATATTAGTA
Source organism: Keiferia lycopersicella (assembly GCA_029255805.1). Taxonomy (NCBI): domain Eukaryota; kingdom Metazoa; phylum Arthropoda; class Insecta; order Lepidoptera; family Gelechiidae; genus Keiferia; species Keiferia lycopersicella. The sequence continues at coordinate 6,102,398 of JARACZ010000028.1, forward strand.
ACTAGCTGTAACCCGTGGCTTCGCTCGCGTACTCATAGTGTACGAGTCACGCGTACATATCTTTCTGTTTACTATGCATTTTTACTATATGACCTAATTTGAGTCAGTCGTCACACAATCGCCGTCATGCACTACCGCGCATAGACAGGCAAATCACTTTATAACGTAAAGTGCGGCTCAGATAACTAAACTTCATCTTTATACCAATAAACCTTTAAATAACACTAAGTGAGTGGTTTCGTATTCATTACTCGAGTATCTATAACTGGATAACTTCAACATCGATTGGTCCTTCGAGCCTCTAGAGTCCAGAGTTCTTTAACGTCTGGGCCCCCGAGCTGCCGCTATTTGGAGTTTAGTGCTGTGTTTCTCTACTGTGGGTGCAAATCGATGCTGCTGGCCTCCCACCAGCGGGTCTCACCAGCAGCATTGAGAAGGTGCAAAGCCTATAGAACGAGAACATTGCATTGAATACCAAAAAGCGCATTTACAAAATCTATAAGAAGATTTGATCAGCAAGAAACCTACAATAAGCAAACTGCGTGGGATCTCTGAAACAGATCTTCGATTTACTTTATACTACGTGTAAAGTTTTGAACCGGCGTAGATAACGTCTACAGCTACTACAACATCTTCTGCGTAACCAACTCAACTTTTAATAAATTCCTTAACAAACGGAAAACAACAACTCCAACAATGTCCACAGAAGACGAAGAATTTAATCAGCTTATAAGTAAGCAAGAAAAAAGCTATCAAAATATCAATCAAATAGCAACCAACTTTGGAAAAGATAGTGCTGATCGAAAACATATTGAGTATCTCACCAAACGAATTAACGCGTTGGAAGCCCACTGGAGTGAATTCTGCTGCAATCACGAAATCTTGAAAAAATTTGAAAAAACGAGAGGAGATGCAGATTACTTCACCAAAAAGGTTTTTAATACAACTAAGAAAATATTCAGCGACACTCTTAGAGAGATGATGAACTTGAAAATTAAATGTTTAGGTGAAACCGAGAGCTCTAGCGGCGGAGGAGGGGACCGCCAAGAGGAACCTCCAAACCTTGAATTCAAGCATGAAGGGAACAACGACAACGTGAATACACTAACACGCAAACAAGTATGCAATTTCAATGCATTGGAGCGAGCAATTTCGAAAATAGATCTCCGTCGGATGCATGAAAAATGGCAACTGCAAGATCAGCTAAATATACTACAATCCAAGTGGGACGCGATTGATAAGGTCCATTGGGAACTTAGCTACTTACTCAATGGAACCAACGACAAATACGAAAATCTCTACAGTTATTGGGAGAAAACTTTCGATAAGCTGAAAGAAGATATAAATCGAAAAATGTGGGAGAGTTCACACTATGAAAAATCTACCCCTAAAATCGAACTTCCGGAATTCAACGGAGACTACAACAACTGGGTGTCTTTTAGAGACTTATTCTACGAGACAATCCATAATAATCCAACGATTAACAAGACTCAGAAAATGAAGTTCCTGAAGTCTAAATTAAAAGGCGAAGCTGAAAAGTTAATTAAACACCTATCAGTCAGCGCAGATAACTATGATTCATGCCTTGAAATCATACAGCATCGCTACGACAACAAACGATTGCTGTTTACGTCTTACATAGACACGCTACTCAATCAGCCATCGATTGAGAAAGCGAACGCTCCAACTATAAAAAAGTTCCACGACACAACTAAAGAATGTTTGAACGCTTTGGAAAATATCCATATCGAAATTCCTGTGTGGGGGCCACTCATCGTACATATCCTATCATCGAAGCTGGATGACGTCACCCACAGCGACTACATACGAAGCATGGCAAATTCCAGGGAGCTCCCAGATCTCGACGAGTTCATGGAATTCCTGGAGATGAAGTTCATGACACTAGAAACCGCTCGAACAAAAAAGAGCGCTCCAAAACCGAATTATTCTACAAATCAATATAAGAATAATTATGAATCCAAGCCAATGAACTTTAATCGAGCTGAAAAGTGGACAAAAACATACCACGCTACACTGCAAAACTGCCCGCTATGCAAAAACGGCCATGCACTGAGGCAATGTACTTCATTCCTAGAAATGGATATTGCAACAAGAAACCGAACAGTGAATGAACTGAGGATATGTCGCAATTGTCTTTACTTGCACGACGGAAATAATGATATACAGGGTGCTACCTCAACTAAATATCCTGTATGCACGTCGAAAAAACGGTGCCTAAAATGTGGATACAAGCATCATACATTACTTCATGATGACAACTTCAAGGGACAACCCCCAAGTAAATCAAGACCATCAACTTATCACATCAACGGGTTGAACCAACAAAAACTAATGACAACCGTCCTGATCAATGTAAAGAACAAAGAAGGCAATTATGTCGTACTAAGAGCACTTCTCGACCAATGTTCAGAGGTATCGCTCTGCTCAGAGTCAACAGCACAACTATTAAACTTACCGAGACAGAAAACCTCAGTAACTGTAACTGGCATCGGCTCTATAAAGGGCACTAGCAAAGGGTTGATCAAGCTGGAGTGTAAATCGACTCATTCAGATTACAAATTCAGCACTGAAACGCTAATAATGCGTAAACTTGTAAATAACCTACCAAACTCTAAAATAAATACAGAGAATTGGACACACTTAGACAACATCAAACTAGCGGACCCGAAATTCAATATACCGGGCCCCATCGACCTACTACTAGGCGTCGATATTTACTCAAAAGTGATCATGGATGGACTCCTGAGATTGAATGAAAATCTACCAGTCGCTCAACGAACTCAACTAGGCTGGATAGTCCACGGTGAAACACAAGAAACACAACAGCAACTGAATTTTCTTATCACCCTACATGAACTAGACAGTTTCTCTCATTTCTGGGAGACAGAAGAGATCCCAACGGAACATAAAGAAAGCTCAAGCAACGACTTTTGTGAAAAACACTACGTCAACACTACTGAGAGGTTAAACAACGGGCGCTACGTGGTAAAAATGCCAATGAAGCCCAACTACGAGCAAGATCTCGGAAATTCAAAACGCCAAGCTGTCGCTCAATTCTTTCAACTAGAAAAGAAAATGGCGAGACAAGAACACTTTGCGAAACTCTACAAGCAATTTATCAAAGACTATATAGACATGGGTCACATGAAACCCGCAACGAAATCAGATAAACAGCTACAAGTTTATCATCCGCACCACGGAGTGTTAAGGGAAACATCGCTAACAACTAAACTGAGAACTGTATTTAACGCATCTATGAAAACAGACTCAAGTTTTAGCCTCAACGACTTGATGGAAAAAGGGCCGAACCTACAAAAAGATATCTTATCATTGATAATCAAGTGGCGGAGCTACAAATACGTATTAACGGCGGATATAGAGAAAATGTATCGCCAAATCCTTATTCATCAAGATCAACACAATCTACAAAAGATACTATGGAGGGAATCGCCTACAGAGCCACTCCAAGAAATGGAACTATGTACCTTAACCTACGGTACTAAAGCAGCGCCATTCATCGCCATGCGCACACTACTACAAATAGCCGAAGATGAAGGCCACGCCTACCCCTTAGCGAGAAAGGCACTACTAAACGACTTCTATATGGATGACGTCATCACAGGGCATCATACCATCGAGCTAACAAAGCAACTACAACATGAACTCTACGAGTTACGGAAAAAAGGCTGTTTTATCTTGCGTAAATGGGCCAGCAACGAGGCATCAATTTTGAAAAAACTGCAAGAAAACGAAAAAGCCAAAAACAATAATTTCAACTTCAAACAAAACGAAGAATTTAGCAAAACATTGGGGTTAGCATGGAATAACACAAATGATACATTCAGCTTTACCTGCGAAACACCCACAAACAATGAAGTGAAATCTTACACCAAGCGACAATTACTATCGGAAATTAGCAAGATCTACGACCCACTAGGATGGCTAGCACCAGTGACCGTCCAAGCGAAGCTAATATTCCAGAAACTGTGGACTGAAAAGTATCACACTATTGGATGGGATGAACTACTGCCCGTCGAAATAACGAAACAATGGACAAAAATAAAGTCCGAAATGTCAAACATTAACCTCATCAAAATCCCAAGATGGATAAACAATACGCAAAAGTCTATAGAACTTCACGGCTTCAGTGACGCGAGCGAAAATGCTTATTCGTGCGTAATATACAGCCGCACCACGTCACCGTCGACCGGCGCTTACGTCACCACCCTCATAGCAGCGAAAACCAAAGTCGCGCCGATTAAAAATAAAGCAACGATACCAAAACTAGAACTATGCGGAGCGCTTCTGCTAGCGCAACTGCTTGAAAAGGTCATCAAAGCTCTAGAAGACTACGACCTGAAGATATCCTGTTGGACCGACTCTAAAGTGGTCCTAGCGTGGCTCCAGGGAAGGTCATCTAAATGGGAAAAATACATCACCAACAGAACGACTAAAATAACAAACATCGTTCCTTCATCGAACTGGGGTTACGTAAAAACAAACGAAAATCCCGCTGACTGCGCGACAAGAGGTCTCACACCATCTAAACTAATAACTTTACCCTGTGGTTTGAAGGACCTACATGGCTCAAGACAACAGAGGAAAAAGTGAAAACGTCATCTGAAATCTTCGAAACGAATGAAGGTTTAGTCCAAAACTGTTTCGCAACGGAACCCATGCGAATCAAGAATGTATTTATTCATAACTTACTTGATAAATACAGCGACATAGATCGTATTGCAAGAATACTCGCCTGGGTGCGACGTTTTGCTGATGCATTGAGAAACAAGTCAATGCAACGTCAGAGCAACGAACTGAACTTGACGGAAATTGAAAAAGCAAAAACATACATTATCAAATCCGTACAAGAAGATTACTTTGAAGACGAAATTCAGTCTTTGAAACGAAAAGGGAAACTGCCTAATAAGAGCAACATCCTGAAACTCCACCCTTACTTAGATAACAACGATGGGATTCTGCGCGTCCAAGGGCGTTTAGAAAACTCAGCACTACCATCAGAGATGAAGCACCCAGCCATCATACCCCACGAAGGGCGACTAACTCAGCTACTGATCGAGAAGTCACATAAGAAAACACTACATGGCGGGGCTCGGGTTACACTGGCGCATACTAGAACGCAATATTGGATTGTCGGTGGAAATAGAGCCGTCAAAAAAGTACTACGAAAATGCGTCATATGCAGCCGCTATTCAACAACACAAAATTATCAGCTAATGGGTAATCTTCCTAAAGAAAGGATTACACCATCATCAAAAGTGTTTGAAAACACTGCAATCGACTTTACAGGCCATTACGAGATCAAAATAAATAAAGGACGCGGGATACGAACCTGCAAAGGTTACATAGCCATTTTCGTATGCATGTGTACAAAAGCAGTGCATATAGAACTAGTCTCAGATCTCACGACGCAAACCTTCATCGCAGCACTGCAACGAATGTGCAACAGAAGAGGCACTCCTAAACACATATTTTCTGATAACGGAACCAATTTCATGGGGGCTTCAAAGGAACTGTACGAAGAGTTTGAAAAATACAAAACGATGCTATCTCCAGAGTTCTTTAAAGAAATCAATGAGTTAAAAATCCAATGGCATTTCAACGCGCCATCCTGGCCATCGGCTGGTGGACTGTGGGAAGCCGCTGTGCGATCCATGAAGAAACACCTCAAACGAGTCCTTGGGCAACAAAAGCTTACCTACGAACAATTCGCCACGCTCCTGACTAAAATAGAAGCGACCATGAACAGCAGACCGCTATGCCCATTAACTGAAGACGTGGAAGATCTGGATTATTTGACGCCTGGACACTTTCTATCCAACGGGCCGACACTCCACCTAGCATTATCTGAACCTGGAGAAATGACAGCCAAAGATCTAAGAAACAATTGGAGACTAATCGAACTTGTCAACAGACACTACTGGCAACGTTGGTCCCAAGAATATCTACACTTACTACAAACCAGAAGCAAATGGCAAAAAGCCAAAGAAAACATACAAAAAGGACAACTCGTACTCGTCAAAGAGAGCAACTTACCACCGGGCAAGTGGGCCATGGCCCGAGTGGTGGAACTACATCCAGGAAGCGACGATCTAGTACGTGTAGTAACGCTAAAAACAAGAAACGGCGTCATGAAACGTCCTATTATAAAACTGGCTCCTTTACCAGTAAAAGAAGCAAGTGAAGTCACCCCCTTAGACGTCACAGACGCACAGAATAAACAAGAAACGAAAACTTCTAATAAGATATATGAGAAGACAAAGAAACGCGCATCAAGCAAAAAACTCAACAGTTTATTTATGTTTTTGTTAGTGGCATTATCAACTTTGTCACCAGTACAAACAGCTGCCACAACAGAAAAATATAAAATTACACAACTGAATGAGAACCACCCGATCTACTTTGACCCTATCGGAAACATCCAACTAATACATGATGAATGGAAGTTGCTGGTGTACTACAACCTAACAACATTCTGGCAAAGTACTTCTAAGATCGAGGAATACGTCAATCAACTAACGAAAATATGCGCTACTATGCCACACGAACCATGCCATTCTACATTCAACCAACTGAAATATGAGATAGAACAGCTGAGAGAGTACAATCAACTCTTATTATCACAACATCTTCAAAGAAAACGCCGAGGCTACGTAAATGGCATAGGAAACTTAGCTCGAACGCTATTTGGAGTCCTAGATGACGACTTTGCCCAAAAATACTCTGAAGACATACAAAAGGTCAAAAACAATGAACAGTACTTATTGGAGCTAATTAGAAATCAAACACTTATAATTGAAGCCGAAAATAACATCATAAAGAGAAATGAAGAATTCGTCAACAAGCAATTCGAGACCATACGTCGCCATATGCAAGAAGCGCAAAATGAGCTGACAGAGATACACCATAGAGTGCAAATTATGAGTACAATGAATGATATCAACTCGGGAGCAATAACTGCGAGTCTTCTTATAACTACATTGAGAAAAACTCAAGAAATGATACTGAACGCATTAACTGACATCTACAGAGGACATCTAGATATGAATCTCTTCACACCTCAACAGCTTAAAGAGCAGCTGAACTTCATAGCTGGAGTGATATCAAAGAAACTTACTTTGCCTACCAAAAACAATGAAGCATCTAATATCTACAAGATCATCTACGTAAAAGCACGGCTAACTGAAAAGTACCTGTTATTTGAACTGCACATTCCATTAATAAGCGACGAGGAATATTCATTATATCACATTATGCCAATACCTAAACAGGTGACTCACTCCCAATGTAAAGTGATATCTACAACTTCAAAATACATAGCTGTAAACTTCGCGAAAAATACTTACCTACAAATCGAAGATACAGATTTACAACAATGTTCCACGGCGATGGAGGACAACTACATTTGCCACGCCTACAAACCGATAAGCAGTTTGCACAGCCAAACAGCATCATGCGAAGCTAAGATGCTCAGCCATAATGTAAACATCACTTGTGATTGGGATCAGCAAAAATGCACTGACCAATGGAGAAAGCTTCATAGACCGAACATATGGCTATTTAACTGCATAACAGAGTGCTCCCCGCACGTATAGTGTGCGAGAATCAAATTTCAACTTCAAGAATAACAATGGCGGGTCTACTTGCCCTAGGTCAAGATTGTATTATCCAACATAAAGATACTACTATATACTCATACAACATATTCGGTAGTAAAACTAAGATCGGTATCGACTTACCAGTACCTACCATAGATTCGCCGAATGACATAGTAAACACATACAAGACCAAAACTATGATCCTTGGCCAACTAGACACCTCAAAACAGCATCAACTGCTAGAAAAGCAGATTACTGTACTGAAAGAACACGAATTTCTACCAAATGAAATTACCGTCCATGACGTCAGCAACTACGCTATCAGCACTTTCTTGGTGGGAGGAATTGCCATTGCATTATTATGGAAATACAGACAATACATCTTTAAATGTAATAAAAGAGATACAAACGCTGATGCTAAGCCACCAAAGAAGGATAGAAATAATACATCAGTATCAACTGAAGACATAGAATTGCAAGAGATAACAACCAATGGAGCTCGGGACAGGAAACAAGCAACTCCACCGAAGCCTACCTATAGAAGAGAGTTCAGATTTTGAAGAAATGAAATAAGATTTATTATTACTTTTGAAATTGTACATTTACTTTGTATTTTGTCTTCAAGTTTAACTATCTGAGCTTTCCCCCGGGAGCATGTACGAGTCACGCGTACATATCTTTCTGTTTACTATGCATTTTTACTATATGACCTAATTTGAGTCAGTCGTCACACAATCGCCGTCATGCACTACCGCGCATAGACAGGCAAATCACTTTATCACGTAAAGTGCGGCTCAGATAACTAAACTTCATCTTTATACCAATAAACCTTTAAATAACACTAAGTGAGTGGTTTCGTATTCATTACTCGAGTATCTAAAACTGGATAACTCCAACACATAGGGTCTATGAGTTGATTGTGTACCTATTGTGTCTACATAAATACAAAGATCTATGCCAATTCCCACATATTTTTGGGGATGAATATTTAAAAACATTGGAAAACGAAAATAAGTATTTATTACATTGTGCGAATAATTTTACCACTCCCTCTCCCTCTCCCGCTCTCTCCCCTGCTCCATCTCCCGCTCTTTTTCCTGCTCCCGCTACCTCTCCTGCTCTCATTTCCGCTCCATCTCCCGCTCCCTCTCCCTGTAACGTTTCATCTCCCGCTATTGATGCATCTTGCGCTCCCCCTCTCACAGTGAGAGTCTCACTTCCGCTTCCGCTTCAGCTCCCGCACTTGCTTCATCTCCCGCACCCGCGCCATCATCCGCTCGTGCTCCCGCACCTGCTCTCACAGCCGTTCCCACTGCTGCTCTATCTCCCGGTATCTTTCCTTGTCCATCTGCCGCTCTTGGTCGCACTATTGATCCCACTATTGTTTTCGATCATATTGCCATTCTTCATCTTATTATAATTCTTCATCATAATCCCGTATTTTTCGTACCCATTTCCATTACCATTGCCATTCTCGTCCCCAATCGAATCGTTTTTTTACACATTCACACGGTCCCTTTCTCGCTCTCCCAATTGTCTGTCCCCTGTATGCCGTTTTCAATGCCCTGTGGGGCCGGCTTGGAAACCGACTTACGGATAATCATCGAAGGAATAGGCAGCAGCGTTTCTTGTGAATGCAACATCTTACACTGCGCTCGCCAACCTGCCTGCCAAGCGTGGTGGGTAACGCATTGCCCCCCCTCAATATGGGGAGGCCAGTGGCTACGGCTGTTAAGAATAAGGTCCCTTGTTTGACCCCATTTTTCTCCGCTTTCACCCTTTTGCCTCCGTTTTGGCTTCTTGCCCCGTTTTTCCTAGTTTTGTCTTGTCTTGCCCTGTTGCCCCATTTCCCCCATATCACCCTCTTTCCCCGTCTTCTCAACATCTTTTATCCATTCACTACCCCGTTTTCATTTAATCTCTCCACCCTCTTCTCCGTAAAGAGTTTCCACCATTTTATTACCCCAATAGGTTTTGAACATTACAAACGCTTACACACGTCATTAAATTATCAAAATTCTTCATTTAAACAAATAAAAAGATTAAAGGAGTAAAAAGATACGTTCACGTTCTTATACGTTATTATACCCTTTAAGGGTCAAATTTCAAATTGTCTTTTTTTTAGAAGGCATGTAAGAAACAAGTAAGAAAAATTTCAAGACTGTGGCTCCACTCCTGCGGCTTGCATGTAGAAACAAAACTTTCATCTTCTTTTATACCCCGTTAAAGTCAAAAATCAAAGTATTTTATTTGCTTGGATATATGGCATATAAAAGTAAATAAATTGGCACATAGCATCTCATGATCCACTGTATACAGCATGCAAATATTAAAAACTACTGGTTTAAAAATTTGGTTAAGAACTAATTTAAATATTCTAAAAGTCATAATATATACTAATAAATTATCACAATAAAAATTTATCCTAATCAGTCTTTTAAAAAAAAAAATATAGTCGTCTAAATGCATTCATTTCATTCGGTTTTATCCTTAGGGCTCTGATTTCTCTCGGGATTTTATTATATACTTTAATAGACATCATGTGGCAGTTCTTTTTATGTAGCGCACTTTTACAGAGCGGTTGCTTAAACTTATCGGTGTCCCTAGGTCTTAGTCTCGAATAGCTTACATTTTTTCATACATGTTTGGATATGTCTTAACAAATACGCCTATTTCAAAAATATACATGCAAGTCAGAGTTAGGACTTTCAGCTTTCTGAATAATGGTCTACATGTTTCACGTGGTCCAACGGCACAAATAGCTCTGATGCACTTCTTCTGAGTCAAAAAGACTTTTTCAATATCTGTAGAGTTACCCCACACTATTAGCCTATATCTTAAAACAGAAGCTACAAAACCGTGATATGCTGCCATTGCAGCACTGCTGTGCGACGTAGGTTTTTAAGAGCAAAGACAAACCTCTATTTTTTTACACACATAATTCATTTGCATCTTACAATTACAGTGTTGGTCTATGATGAGACCCATGAATTTTGTGTTCGTTGTTTCATGAATGACTTCGTCTTGATGGTAAATATGCATAGGAGGACGTATAGTGTTATAATTAGAGAATTGTATGTAATTAGAGTTTTCTCCAAATTAATAAACAGGTTATTGTGTTCCAGCAAGTTATTAATTGTACTAATCGTGGTGTTGATGAGGGTAAGATTCTACTTTATAATTTGGTATTATAATCGATATGACATCGGCGTATAAAACAGATTGGTGTGAGGTAACCTTGGGCAAATCACTTATGTAAATTATGAAAAGTAACGGGCCTAGTACACTGCTCTGAGGCACGCCTGAGCAGATATTTTTATAAGTAGATGGGCTATCATCCACTTGTATATATTTGGAATTAAAGTAAATTATATATTATATATAAATTAAAAAAAAAATCTCAACGGATTGCGCTCTACCCCTTTGATAAGTTCTTAACCAGCTCAGTGCAGGACCCCGAATACCGTACCTTACACACTTATCAAGCAGGATGTTATGACTAACAAAATCAAATGCTTTACTCATATCGAAGAACACAGCAGTATTTGGCACTCTACCGTCTATATTCCTAATAATACTGTGCACTAACGAATAAAATGCCAAAGCAGTGGATTTGTTTTTTTGAAAGCCGTTTTGCTCAGGTGTAATTTGCGATGTTGGCTGTTAGGGGAGGATGGTAAAGGAAACACGTGTGTGCAGTTCAGGCGTATATTGGCGACTGACTGACGCTACTGGCTATACATAATATCTATAATACGTTATAGTAGGGAGTGATGTGTCACCACAGTACACCACCCCCCTTAATTTTGAGAAAAAAAAATGCCAAAATGTTTTTTTTGCTTAAAAATCTAAAACTTAACTAATACAATTATGTGGATATAATAACTGTTTTCTTGTCATGTTAATAAAAAAATGCTTAGTTTTGACAATGACGACAATGTTTTTTCCTGAAATAGGACAGTAGGACCGTTCCGAATATTTGTGTTTAAATTATATTGACTATTAATTTTTTTTGTTTGTTAGAAATATTCGTAAATAAAAGTTAAATGCATGTTAATTGTTATCTTAATTCATCTTACCTATTGAAAAAAATAATAATAAAAATGAGTGATTTGAAGCACAAATGTTTAAACGAAAATAGATAAATCCTGCGTCTACAGAAACCAATCCTTATATGTCTGTTTACCGTAACAATATTTCATTGCTAATAATTTTAGTAATAAAGTGATAATGTTGGTTCATAAACTTCTTGTATCAAATGGGTTGTTTTTATTTTAACAAACTTGACTGGAGTTTGAATAATAACTAAATTATGACAACTGATTGAAAATCACAATCAAATCAAGAAATTCTGGCGAATATTTATTTTTGATAGCATAGTATAGAATGTAGTATATTATGGCTTTTAGTAGCTTATAAAGTTCATATAAAAGAAATAATTCAATCAACTATTGTTTTCTTACTCCTTTTTTTTTTGTATGTCATCGATATATAGTTTATTACACTAGGGCCTAGGTTTATCTTATACAAGTATTAAATTCGCTAGTAATAACTACATTACCAACATAAAATGTATTTATCTCGACATAGCAGGAAAGCTCTATTTAAAAAAAAAATAGCAGACGTAGTATAGACAGTCGCAATGTTACTCATACTAAAAACTTTTTGAAAAGTAATCACTTTACATTTGATTTTGGTAAGTGTTATGTTTAGTAAATCTTTTAAAATTCTGAAATTTTATCAAAATCATCTGATATATACCTAGTACTATAAGGAATGATAAACGGCATTATCTAGATTAATTATATATTTCGTATTAAATATATATCTAAAAAGATTTTTTTTTGTCAAATTTAAGTTGTAACCCAAAATTGTATTTTATTTTTATATGCCATCCAAAATCGATGCCCTTTCTCATTCCCTTAGAAATAAAATCAAAACATAATTATCCTTTTATTATCTACAAACATATTATTATCTACTTACTTAATATAACCATTCTTTTCAATCTAAGGCGTAAATTAAGATATTTTTAGGTCTTCATTAACAATATGTTGTACTTTTGCATTATACATACATGCATAATTTAAAATTGCGTTGCGTTTATAGATCTTGTTATTTTTAAAGAATAAGTTCTCAATGAAACAGAATGCAGTGCAACTATTCACTTATTAGGGCTATAAATATGGTAAATGTAAAAATGTAAATTACAAGGTAAATGTAAATAAAACTGTATCAATTCATTATAATAATCTTGTAGCTATCAAACATAAAATATATCAGGCATAACTTTCCACTATAATTACTTTCATCTTTTTACTAAATTCAACTCAGCACTTAGCTGTAGAGATGTTGTAACGATCCTCTACTTCTTTCACTTCACTTTATTTATTTCTTATTAAACTCTCATAATTTATTTTATAATATGTAACTATATTATCCATATTCATTTATATCGTATATGCGCTGTATCGTATATGAACTATATCGCATATGAGCTATTTAGTATATAGCTACATCGTATATGAGCTTTTTCGTATTTATGAGCTATAACGTCTATGAGCTGCGCAGCTTTTATTAATCAATCGGTAGCAAATTAGTTTATTATTATTTTTATTTGCGGCACTTTTCTACCGACCTGTCCGGACATATTATATAATATAGGCATATTAGCCTTAAATGAGTTCCTGTGAACTTAATTTTAATATACGTAAGGTCATCTTTAAGACGTTTCGTCTCCAACGTTTCTCACGGGGAAATCTCGTTTCGGCCATGATCGAAATGAAGGATCTGATCCTTATACGTGCCTAACCCTATTGCTACATCGTAACTAATGGGCTTGTCATTATATGCCTTTAAAATGCTTACTTTCCTTTACATACCTTTATCAAACTTATATGCTCTACCTATAAAATCATTTAACTAATAAAATACCAACTCTTGGTTGTACAGGCCAATCGTATAATGATACTTTATTAACCAAAGATTTCCCAAATACAATAATTTTCTTAGGAAAATATTCTGTACTACCTATCATTGACCTTATTTATCCTGCACTTAGTTGGACCATCTGGCTGCAATACCAGTAAGTTGACGTACCAAATTGACTTAAATTACATATTAGCCAAAATGATTTTTAATACGCAACTACTGATACGCCCTTCTTACTATACACTGTTCTTCTGTCTTCGTCCGTGTAGTTAACACAATTCGTGTAGTCAATCCGATTTGTCTAGCCTCTTTATATTATTTTATATATTTTAAACCATACTTAATAAAATTTTATAACACAAATATGTATGTAAGTGAGTTTATGAGTAGGTACCGGAATTCGAACAAAACAAAATGTAATGCAATTCAATTACATCGCTCATGTATTCATCTGTCAAGTCAGCAAAAGGATGGTATGCATGAGAACGGCTCTGATTTCTTAGTAACTAATGAAACATAACATAAGTAGCAACGTAAGTAAGTAACTCATGATAACATATTGGATCGAAAATGTTTCTAAACTTTGTTACTATGCGTATCTGTTTACAAGTTGATGTAATTCTCAACTCTTCTTCATTTGGTGCGGTTAGTATTATTACGATACTGAACTCTGTTTCTAAGTATGTCTCATAAGTTTCATCTATCTCAATTTTCTAGATTACGAACACGTGTAAAATGTTTGTACATAAATGCTTTATGATAGTAAATGTATCTATAAAAAAATAGTAAATGTAAATGTTTATCAACAGTAAACTTAATATTGATATTAATATACTTGACGTAAAAAATCTGTATAATTTCCTTAATTTTTATTTTGCAATAACTTTATTATCCTAAATTTAATTTATTAAAGTATTGTTAGAACCTACTTTTCAAAACAGTTCTACACAAAGAAAAAAAAAAAGGCTCGTGAGGGTTTGAAAATAATATTAAGTATGTAAGTAAAAGTATTCTATGGATATAATATTTATAACAGTTAAGTATTTTTTTTACACATAATTATCTAAGTCTGTCGAAATTTTGTAAAATGCAAAACTTTATTCGAAATATAGAAAGGACTAAAATAAAAACATGTTGTAAGTACGATGTTGCACGGAGGCATACGTAAGGATGGATGACTCAAGCCCATTATCATGCTATAGGTACCGCTTGCGGGGTAAATGAAACATCAACGGCCTTTTACGTAATGTTTTCTGCACCGTAATAATATGAATATTAAATAATACTTTCTGTTGATTCTAACAATTTTCTTACTGAGATATGATATGAGCTACCGAGTTACTTACCTTTGAGTTACTGTCATGAATTTATTGTAAAATATTGTCATATATAACCTATATATTAAATATTTTTAAATTTTAAATCTATTTTAAGATTCATAAAAATGTTATCTAGTTATTTTATTAAAGTTTGTAAACTGTATGAATTCGGAACATAATCAACTTATAATCATATTTACTTTGATCTATAAATCACCAATGTTCCTTGATAAACTAACGCCTTGGATTGATTAAATCTAATTAAATCATACACCAAATTAATTCAAGTAACTGCATAATAATACAACTAGCTATGGGGTCTATAGATGTAAATGTTTAAAATAGTAGAAGTTCTACAATATAAGATGTGCCGAAATGGCCATAAAACAAGAAATTTACTGATTGATAATATGTTACTTTTAAATCAACTTCTGCAATATAAAACTGATATTTGTATTAGCATCTTTTTAATATTAAAATTATTGTTTTTGCATGAAGTGACAATGATTTTGACAACATGATCATATTATTATGCTTTGCGTACATTAATGTTAGTTGTCTGTTTATATTAGTTGCATATAAACTAACATTTTACAAAAAATATATTCATGTTTTTTTTTTAATTCTCATCGTAATTCAATTTTCATCATCATTCCATTAAATTTATAATATCAATGCTGTCAATAATCTTTATCTTTATCATTTATATAAATCAATATTAGATATTTTTTTGTTACTTCTAATAAAACCGTAATAATGTTTTATTAAAATTGTACAACTCTAGGTACATTAAAGTTTGTTTATTAGGAAAAAAATAATCGGTGTTATTGACAATTAGTAGGTATTATCATAAAAAATTCAAAAAAAAATTAACGTTGGTGGCTCCTAGAAGTCGGCAGCGTAAAATGTTCATGGGTCATCTGTGCGCTCAAAATGATAAACATGAAAAGGAATAAACACTTACGGTTGGACACTGGAATTTTCTAGTCACCTTGATGATATCACTGACTCTTTCCTAACTTTCATAACCTTTGACTACTAATTTCTTCAGCCTGCCGCATCCACTTCCGTCTCGTTCAACCTCCCGGCAGCCTGCTTACTCTGCTCATCTTATATTTCCACCATCGACATCCGACTCCAACAACCTCCCGGCGCCCTGCTACTCTGCTCATCATACTTTCACCTTCGACATCTGACTCTAACTCTCTCCCTGCGCCCAGCAACTTTCTTCCAAACCATCGCATCTTCCAAACCATCGCATCTGACTGTTATATTTCTTACACCTGCAGCATCACACCAAGTCTCTATTTCCAATATTCATTTTCAATTCCATTTGGTTCTTTTCTTCTTGTTTTTAATGCAATTTGTATTGTATAAATACATATCTAGGTGCTCTCATGTCATCCATTTATAGCTAGTACGTTAGCGTAAAATTTCTCGGTCCAAATTTTCAAACGCTCACTTTTCACAATTTATATTGGTTGATGATAACTGTATATTAATTATAGTTCCCATAGTTAGTAGATAGTCCACGTCACAAGTCACGTTGCATGACACGTAACCCGACACTACTGTTTATGCAGCACTCGTTCACACGGCGATATTCTTAGTTCTGAATTTATTTCTCGCATTGTCCAAAATCACTCAAAAACTTTTTTTTAACACTTTTACTCCCCTAAACAACCAACCACATCAGAAACCACAGCTCAGCACTGCCAAAAGGCAGCGCTGGCAGGGTCGCCATGCGATGTTGGCTGTTAGGGGAGGATGGTAAAGGAAACACGTGTGTGCAGTTCAGGCGTATATTGGCGACTGACTGACGCTACTGGCTATACATAATATCTATAATACGTTATAGTAGGGAGTGATGTGTCACCACAGTACAAATTAATTTGTGTTTATCAAAAAACACTGTAATTCTGTTATGCATTACATACATACATACATACATACATATATCACGCCTTTATCCCTTGCGGGGTAGGCAGAGCGTCAACGGCCGTAAAATACGATCGTTATCGCCACGTCTGACAAATTTTGAGGGCTGTTTCCGATAATTTGTGTATCACTATAGTGACAGGTTGTCGGCCTGTCGCCTAAAAATTGTAATACACATGAAACCCTCGAGTCCCTTAGTCGCCTCTTACGACACCCACGGGAAAGAAACGGGGTGATGCTATTCTAAGCCGGCATCACACGGCACCGTTATGCACGGTTATGCATTACCTTCTCGAATATTTTTGAGAAGACAGGTTCGAGAGCGATAGGTCGATATTTGTTCATCTCCTGCTTGCAGCCCTTTTTGTGCATAGGCTTAACAATTGAAAGTTTTAATTTAGAGGGGAAAATACTTTGTTCAAACGATAAATTTATCAAATAATTTAAAATTGTAGCCAGTTGTTTAGAACACTGTTTAATTGTGTGAGTAGAGTTATTATCATAGCCGACGGATTTGGTCTTATTTAGTGATTGGATTGTACGAACTAATTTCGCCCTGTCATTCGATTCCAAAACCATTTTTGAATTGTATTAAAAAATGCCAAACTCACGCGACCAGTTGGTACTTAGCCTCCCAAAGTGTGATGCTCCTTCTTCACAACGCTCGGGTCCAAGATTCCACGATGATTCCACGTTTGTAATCACGGAGGACAATAACTAGTGGAGAACGCGTCGGTACGATTTTGTTCAAAACCAAGCTCACAGGTTTTTGCGGGGGGAGAGGTAATTCTCGCTGGACGCAATTGGCTTTCGCAAAGACCGCATATTTTGTAGAGATGGGAAAAATAAATATGTAAAATTATATCGATATTTTATATCACCGTTCAATAAGTTTACTCATATTATGTGATTGAAATTTATTGAAACATGTGCATGCTAATATTAATATGGCGATATAAGTATATAAAAAACTAATAAGTACCTACTTATATTGTAATTTTAGAGTATGTATTGAAATAATTGTACCGAATTGGAAACGACCTGTTACGATCATTTTGGATGTACACCTGTACTTGATTTTGATTTTCGTTCCGGGTGGCGCGGAGGGAATGCGTCCGCGCCACTCCATATACCCCGAGCGAATGCATTCGTTCATATAATATACATTGTAGGTAAGGTTGTTAAGTACGTACATTAAACTACACATTAACATAATTCTTTTATGACGATCCCAGAATTATCGATAAAATCATTCTATACTTATGAGAACAGTGGTATAGCACTAATACGAAGAAAGAGCCAGCCTACGTATGGACACACCCGTGCGTTAGAAAGGGATAGCAATGAAAGACATCAACGGGAGCGCATCAGAAATTATAAATATGGAATTATTTTTCATTAAAATGAAATTTTGAAAGAATCAAGCATAAAAATGTTTACCTATGAAATGTTATCCCGTCTTTTGCGGAACTTGATGTTGTACTACGCTTTCCACACCATTTCACTGCACAGGAAGGCATTCTTGATTACGTTTATACGCCAAAAAACGAAGCGCGGAACGTCCGTTCTTTCGCACAGTCTCAACCCGACTAATCAAAATTTTGATGCGTCAGCCTTATAAAGCATACATCAAGTGAGTGCGGTCGCCCCCGCATGCGTTCTCCACTGGTTATTGTCCTCCGTGTTTGTAATGAATGATGTTTGTAATGGCGCTCGTTGGTAAGTAGGTATTTCGCCGCCTCGTCTGATCGTGCAAAATCTCGTCAATCAGAGCTCGTCGACACTTGATTCTTCTTGATTTCGTTGTATCTTCCTTTAATTGATCCTTCCACACAATTATTTCGGCTCTCCTGCAGAAATATCGCACTCCGCGTGCGTGTCTCAGAGGGCACGTAGATGGTCGGTACGTAGCACGTACTCAACTCCGTAAAAAGCTGGAAAATAGAATTCCGCGCCTATGCTACGGGGTCTTACTGTACCCCACTGAGAGAGCTATCGAACATAGGGGTCACCATGGAAAATAGGATGACCAAATAAAAGAAGATTTTTAATGTGAAATGACGCGACTTTATTGTCGGACGATCGGATGCGAACAGTTGCAGCCGAAGCTGCTTTCTATGTACACCAGCGCCGCCTACCGTTATCCTAACGGCTAATTTGTGAACTACCAAGTAATAACGACATCTATTCAAAATCACCTTAATTTTCTAACGTTGCGCGAGCGCAAGGCCCTAAGGGTTAGTTCACACCCAGACGCGACGCGGCGCGACGCTGCGCGCACATTTTTCATAGAGAGACTCAGAATATACTTTATTGACTACACGAAAAGATACACATTACATTGTGAGAATTCAGATTACGTTGCACCACGCAGCACTGCGCCTCGAGGTGCCTCACGGCGTAGCGCGACGTATCGTGACGCAGCGGTGCATCGCCGGTACGTGCGGCGTGCAAGAGCGGTGCTGCGTCTCACGGTGCCGTGCGACGCCGCGAGGCGCAGCCTGAGGCCGCTGTGGCGACTTCTCTACTATTTCCGTTCAGACTTCGTTTAGAATTGATGCAGTTCGGTCGAGTGCTCGATTGAAAATATAATGATAGACTGGGATCTTGTTATAATCGGACTTCTTGCAGAAGAGGAAGAGGAAGAAGTTTACAAAAATAAATAGCCCGCGTCTAGTAGATACGTTCCGCTGCGCAGCGAGGCGTCGTCCTGCTACGATTTTAAGATGCGCCTCGCGACGTTGCGATGCGTCTCGCGACGACGCGCGGTGTAGCGCGAAATCATTGGCCTCTTTGAGTATCGTCGCGTCGCGTCGCGTCTCGGTGTGAATTGACCCTAAAAGGTAAGTAATAATTTAACATAGTTAAACAAGGTCTCGATAGATGGCGCGTGTGTTAAACACATACATACCGGTCAAAATCATAACCCTCCTTTTTTCTTTGCTGTATTCGGGTAAAACTTTAGTCAGGATGACGACTTGTGCTTTGTTAAAGTGTGTCAACAGTTCAAGAAACATAAAGAAAGCATCAGGCATTAGTTTTCATGCGTAAGTACTTATATTTTGTATTAAATTATAAAAAAGTCGTCAAAAAAGTCGAATCGTTCACTTCCCGCCATTGCCGTTCACTGTTTAGTGCGGTACAGACTGCAAAAAAACTAATCCTGATTATTTGTTTAAAATGTTTTTGTTTTTTTTTTAGATAAAGTGATTGCATATTGTAAATGCAATAAATACCTATGTTGTAATGTTGTTTTGTGATTTCCTAGAAGCTAATATTCAATTCCTACGTTTTAGCTTCCCAAGTGAGGTTGACCTAATCACAGCGCATTCCTTTGATTATTATTATTATTTGATTACTTTAAGTCATCGTACTCTTCTCCTCAAAGCAATAGTAGAAAAATATATGAAAGTAAGGCTACACTACCTTCATAAATGCGATCCTGATAAAACCTACAAAACGCTAGAAAGTAAACAAATTGGTATTATTTGAGGGAACTGGAAAATGATAGGAATAATAATTAATTAATAACATATTTAGTCTTACATTATCCTCTGTCTAAGTAAGCATAAAATTATAAATGTAAAAAATATTTTCAATTTTAAATGGTCTTAATTTAATGTATGTACTATACTCATTTAATATTACTTGTGATATAGGTAAGTAATGTGTTTGTTTATAAATGTATTATGAATTAGTTAAAGATTTAATAAATATAAATACTTATAAAATGATTACTTTTATTTTTCCTAACTTTGTCTGTTGACCGTACCGATTGTAAGAGTTCGAAGGATGGTTTTACAGCGACGCCGTTCAAGCACACGCTTCACGCTAGGTTGCACTTTTCGTTTGCGACCGATGGCTGGATTTGCATACGGAACGCGCAAGCTGGTGTGAAGTGGGCGCCAGTCAGGTTTTGGGCGTAGGGTCTACCGCCGCCCGTTAAGACGGGCGGGTCATGAGATTTGTTGGCCGTGGCTGGTGTGGGAGACATCAGACCACGGCCCGAAAAAGTCAAGTTAGGACCGAGTGTGGCTGGGCAGAACCAGTCACCGACTCGGTCCGAGCGTGCCACCGGCGAGGCGCACACCGGGTGGAACCCTGGACTATCCCAGGGAAGCCCAGCGAGCGCCTTCAAGCCGGCGGCGAAGAACGAAACATCCGGTTAAGGCCGGCGAGCTTGACCCGAGTGAGTCGGGCCCGCTCAGCCGGCCGGTCAAATCAGGGTGGTCACAGTGTGTGAGGTCAATCCTGTGGGGGCCGCCGACTGGTGCGCGCCGTCAAGCTGACAGCGCGCTACCAGCCGGCGGCTAAGGTCAATCCGGTGTTTGGGTATCCTCCGCGAGCTCCTCCACCACTGCGAGCTCGCGGGGATACGGTCTCCAATCAGGTGGGCGGTTCGAAGGTGCTCGAAATCTGATCGGTCCACGCGCGCGAACATCCTGGTCGAGAGCCTGGAGACGAACTCATCCAGGGTCTCGACTTCTAGATCCCTCCGGATAACTTCGTTGCGGACGAACATTGGTGCGTCAGCTATGGTATGGAGCACCTTGGACTGCTGGGCCCGCAGTCTTCGGCGGTTGGTCTCAGAGACCAACGCGTACCACGCTGGAGCGGCGTACGTCAGGCGGGACCTGATGTACGTCTTATAGACGCCAATCTTCATGCGCAACGGGAGCTTCGAGTGAAAAATGGGTCGGAGCATAGCAGTGGCAGCCCCTGCTTGCCGGATCACATTTCTCACGTGCTTGACCATGGATAGATTTCGGTCTATGGTCACGCCCAGGTATTTAGCCTGGCTGGACCACCCAATCTCTAATCCTTGGAGCTTCAGCTTCGGGGGATCTCTTCGACCACGCCCCACCATGATCGCTTGAGTCTTACCCACGTTGACTGTCAGTATCCATTTCACCAACCAGGCTGGGAGGGCGTCCAAGGCTATCTGCATTTTCTTCGCCGCGTGCCTCGCATTGAGGGACACGGCGAAGAATGCAGCGTCATCGGCATAGAGCGCCAGCTTGGTGCCGCCCTCAACCGGGATATCATCCTGTTAAGTACCTAACTTAACCCGTAAGTAGGCGCGTGGGGTAGTTTACACCCCAACGCATGTTCAAAGGTTCCAAACTTTAAGATTTTTAATGTTACTGTGCTGATTTTCCATCTACCCTCATAAATACACGTAAACTTTGCATCCCAGTCTCGAGAAGCGCTCGGTTGTGTGAACAAAGAACCGTAAAACAAAAACTACGTGCTCTAAATGTATGAACCATGTTTGTAATGACCATATAAACATACTGTGCGAAAAATGTGTTTAGAAAATAAGTCTCTGAGTACCAACTATTTTTTAAGTTAATTGTTTAGTTTTTCTTAAGAAGATGGTTTATTTTGTTAATACGTATCCTATTACTTAAGTTGTGCTTAATAAATTTCTGATTTTGCATGTATTTTGTTATTTTTCAACTTAAATAAATTGGGGTGTTGAACACCCCACGCGCCTGCTAACGTAACTTTTTTGACGCGCCTACTTAAGGGTTAACAGTCACTTAATAGTGCCATCTATGCACTACTAGCTGTATAATCTTGTACAGCGCCATCTATGATCAAATCATTGTAGCATCTCGAATAATAGAACCCTTTATAGTATCTTGTTATGGATCAATGTAAGAAGTTCATACAAAGGTTCATAGATGGCGTTTTGAGTAGTAACATTTTTTATGTACTTATAATTAATAATTTTTTTACTTCACTTTCCAAGAGCGACCGCAATACACGTATAACCTCACTTTCTCGAGTTTTCCTTTTGCCATACCTTCTCACCTTTCTACGTCCACTGCTGGACACATCCGTGTACCTGGCGTAGCAAACTGGAGACAGACAGCTACCCTGGGGGACTCCAGCAGCGATCCTTCGGACTTGGGAGAGAGCGCCTTCCACTGCCACCTGGAAGCGCCTGTTACGCAAGAGAAGTTTCTCAAACACCTTGCTAATAGTCGGTAGCAAGGTGATTGGCCGATAGCTCTCAGGCTTCAGGGTGTTCTTCTCGGGCTTGGGGAGCATGATAACTCGCCCAAGCTTCCACGCCTCCGGAAAGTGCCCAGACCGCATGATGCCATTATAAATGCGCGTCACCGTTGCGACTGAACGCGGGGGTAGGTGACGCAGCATTTCGTTCGTAATGCCATCAGGACCGGGAGCCTTTCGGAGGGGAGTTCGTCTTAGCGCCCGGAGTACCTGGCCGGGCGTAAAGATGATGGGGTCCTCATCAGGAGGTATCGGCTCAGCGAAGTAGTCCGCCAGACTTCGCGTAACTTCTTCCTCGTCGTGGTGGGAACCTGGGTTCGGCCGGAACTGGCCCTCCAGCGACTCAGCGAAGATTTCTGCTCGATCCTCGGCTCTAAAGCGGGGGCACCCGTCCCTGCCGAGGAGAGGTCTCACTGGCGTCGCCTTTCCGGAGAGCCGGCGACACAGTCTATGGATGCCGGTCCAGTCTTCACCGGCTGTCTCTATGGTCTTTTGCCAAGAGTCGGCGGAGACGGCGTCGAGCGCTGCCGAGATCTTCTCGGCAAGAGCATTCAGGCGGGACTTCATGGTGGGGCAGCGAGTGAAGTTATACTGCTTGCGCAGTCTTCGCTTGTCAGCGAGCAAGTCAGCTATGTGCCGTGGTAAGGGTGGAGCGGCCCCCGTAGTGGGGACATCGATCACGGCACTCTGCTTAGCCCGCTGGACAGCGGTCTCCAACTCGCTAGCCAACGCATTGACATCCGATGGAGTTGAGACTGGTCTCATGGGAGTATTCTCTACCATGAACCGGGCGAATTTTTCCCAGTCATACTTCCGCTTCGGCGGCAGCAGCTTGGATCTACCTGGCTGGTCTGAACGACCAGCAGGACAGGTAGATGGTCAGAGCCCGAGTGAAAGTCTAGTGTCTCGACGGTGGGATCGGGCCGGAGCCCCTTGACCACCGCGAGGTCTATGACATCTGGGAGCTGCGTGTGGACATGCGGGTAGTGGGTCGGAGTCTCCGGCCCCAGAACCACGTACCCGCTGGAGTCAGCGTCATCGAAGAGACGTCTTCCATTCGGACAAGTCCGCATGGAATTTCAACCCACGTGTTTACAGTTCCAGTTACCGGCAGCTATCGTCGGCCCTGGGGAGTCCAGAAGTTTCTGGACATCCGCCAAGACCAACCGCGCGTCCGGAGGCTTGTAAACTGCAAACACGCGAGTCGGGACGTCACCGATAGCGATCTCCACTCCCAGGGCGTAGATCGACTGAAGATCAGCATGGGTGAAGAATGGCAGCTGCTGGTGCACCAATCTGCTTCTTACCAGGACGGCTAGGCCTCGATAAGCACGACCGAGGTCGCTGAGCTCGTCCTTCCGGTATACGAAGAAGTTGGGGATCTTCAGAGGATCGGCGCTCTTCAGATGGGTCTCTGAAATGAGCGCGACGTCCACATTCTGCTCCTTCAAGAGGGCACGAAGAAGGCCTATCTTAAACTTAGATAGGCCCTCGGCGTTCCAGTGGACGATTCTCAAAGACACAACCATTGTTATACTTTGAGAATCTTGGCCATACCGGACAGAAGCGCTGGGATCGGATCTTGGTCCGCTCGCAGCGCCTCTAGCACCTCGGCCAGCACCTCAATGGCTGCCTTCGCAGCTTCGAAGTCAGCCTTAGCGTCCGACGTCCCCTTCCCCTGGCTTGGGGCGGGGCGTCGGGCGGAGGTGGTGGGTTTCCTCGAAGGTGCAGCATGGGTCTCGGGCTCCAGCTGCTGGCGTCGTGGCGGGATTGGGATTTGGGGCAAGGGGGGACCTTCAGCTCCCTTCCCTTTGCGCCTCCTCCGCTTATTCTTCTTTTTTGCGGCCTTGGGGCCGCTCTTGGGTTCATTGGCCTTGGCCATGAGCGACCCCTTGGCGTTTGCCTCGCCTTTGGGGCCGGGGCGGACTTCGCCCACCTTGGCCTTGGCGGAGGAGGTGCGCGCTGCGGTTCCGGCCTTCTTGTTGCGCGCTTCGCGCACGAAGACCGGGCAGGCCACATAGTGGCCGGATGTGGCCCTCCGCAGTTGGCGCAAGTCGCCGGCTGCTCCCTCTCTCTGGGGCAGTCCTTTGCCGGGTGCTCTTCCCCGCACCGCACACACACAATCTTGCGGTGGCACTTGTGCGAGGAGTGGCGGAACTGCTGGCTCCGGTGACATTGCGCCGGTCCCTTCTTGCCCCGCCAGGCCTCTATTTTGATCCCCGGCATATTCAAGAGCACACTCACTGAATAAATGCCGGGGATCGTCGCCGCGTTGCGCTCTAGCTGGCTGAAGAAAATACACCCCGGTCGTCCGCCACGCCCCTAGATGGGGCGCACGTATTCGGGGGTGTACCCCAGTTCGCGCAACTCAGCCTCAATGAGGGCTGGGTCGGTGTCGACCGGCAACCCTCTGATAGCAACTTTGAGGCTGCGCTCCGCTGGGAGGGAGTAGGAGAACCACGATAAGTTGGTCTCCTTCTCTAGGGCCATCAGGTACGACTGGATGGCCCTATACTCCTCTCCGGTCTTGGGGATGAAGCGCACCCCCCGCCCGTACGGTCGGGCGTTGGGGGGGTGTCCGAGCTTCTCCCGGAGGGCACGGAAGTGCCGGGACCAATCGGGGAGTACCTCCACCACCAATGGGGGGTAGCGCTCCTTCTTGGACTGCG
The DNA here is from genome assembly GCA_029255805.1 of Keiferia lycopersicella. Taxonomy (NCBI): domain Eukaryota; kingdom Metazoa; phylum Arthropoda; class Insecta; order Lepidoptera; family Gelechiidae; genus Keiferia; species Keiferia lycopersicella. The sequence continues at coordinate 6,127,913 of JARACZ010000028.1, forward strand.
GCGGAGCGGGCTGTTTGGCGGGCTTGGCCTGGCCGTTCGTCATTGTTGTCGACGTCTTAGGCGGGGGGGTATCGCCCCACCGTGGTGGAGCGGTCGCCGTGCGGGGGGGTGGGGGTCCACCGGATAACACAGCCGCGAACGAGGGCTGTGTATCCATCGCCTCCGCAGGCGACCGGCTTGTATTCGAGCGGGGTGCGGGAGTGGGCGCGCGTTGCGCTGCCACTCCGAGCAGCCCCGAAAAGGGGGGCGTCGTCTTTGGTGGCGACGGTGTTGGAAATCGTATTGTTAAGTCCCCCGATCGGCTAAATGAGCCGGGGGACTGCGTCACCACCATTTTCGCCGGGGGGGGTGGAGTCAGATCCGCGGGTGCCCGTCGAGTGCGCGGGTCACCCGGGAACAGTGTTGTGCGCCCTGAGGTAGGGGGGAGCGGGAGAGGTACCTCCCGTCTCAGCCACTCCTGAGGACGCACCGGGGTGTCAAAGTCAAGTTGGGGAGAGCACGCCCGTGATGGGGTGCTCAACCCCGATATGGTTATGTCCGTATTTTCATAGTCGAAGCGCACCTCCCCCCCCACTGAATCTTGGGGGGTGGGGGGGCGCGTCGAGGATGGAGTGCTTTCTAAGGACCCCCGCGGGGTCGAAGTTGCGGGGGTCCTTGGGGGGTCTATTCCGGTGGCCCGACGGGGGATGGCGAACGACGCGCCACGCGTAGCGGTACCGGTGTGGCCCAGGAGCACGCTGGCTGCGTGCGTCCTGCGCCACTCCCTGGTCCGCTGTTCCCCCGTCAGGCGTTTCATGCCGCGCCTGGCGGTAGGGCGGGGTGGGGGAGGCATCCTCCCACCCGCCCTGAAGACGTTGCTAGTACTGCAGCGGGGAGGTCAAAACCTCCGCTCCGCCGCAGCAAACAAGTCGGGGGACACCGGGGAATTACACCCGGCGTCCACTGCCCGCAGGCGACGACAGCGCCAGTTAGGGGTGACTGCCCCCCGATAATAAGAAATCGAAGAGGGCGGCGCGCCCCCGACGGTTCCCCCAACGGGAACCACACTCAGCGAACGGTGCCGGAGTGTGGGTCCCGCTCGGTCCTCCGACTAGAGGCGACCACCCGCCGCGACACGGGGATGCAGTCACCACTGGCTGTGAAATCTATGAGTTTGGCCTTGGTTGGCCGAAGAAATCCGAGAGACACAGAAATATATAGGTACGCACACAATCTGGCCGCGGCAAAAGGAGGTAAAAGAGAAAAATAGTTTTGTCGGCTACCCACAGCAAAAATTTACTGAGGGTAGACGACAAAAAGTAAAAGTTCGCTTACCCCCCTTGGTTTCAGTGGGGGTAAGCGAACTTTTACTTTTTGTCGTCTACGTGAAGTGAGCGCTTGAAACGTGTTGCTATAAAAGGGCCCGAAAGTAAAGAGCGAAAGTCACTGACATAATGCTATCGCGTTCGCACTACACAGCGCAAGTACGTCTTGCTATCTCTGTCTGTCATCGTATATTCACATGATTTGAACGTGTGTAGCTGTGTGCGTGTGTTTATATGTAGTTGTGGTCTTGGCACATTTTTAATGATCTGTTTGTATGCGTAAGGCATGCCCATACTTACTTATATTCGTCGAAGGTTATACCACTTTCCGTATGAACTTAATTTGAATGCATACATGGCGAAGAAATAGTACACGTTATGATAGTAATCACATCGTTGCAAATCAAGATTTTGGTCGAATAACCCTGAATATGTGGGGATGCATGAGTGCTCACGATCCCGGAGAACTTTGCACAATACCTAATCGCGAAAATGGCGCTAATTATGCCCAGGTGTTAGACAATGTCATGCTGCCCTCAACACTGTCACCGATCGCAAGTTGTTAATGAGTGGTTCCAACAGCACACCGATGTAAAAGTTATTCCTTGGCCTTCTAAATCACCCGATTTAAATCCCATTGAAAATCTATGGGGTATTATGGTTCAAAGATGGGACAATAGGAACGAAAGAATAAAAAAAGCGTTGGACGCACATTGCACGGAAGTTTGGGAATATATTCGAGGTTCCAACTTATGTGCTAACTATGGTTACGAATGGGATCACGAATGCAATCCGTGATTGCTCAAAACGGTGGACCCACGGGGTATTAATTTAAAAGTTTAAGTTTTTTTTTAAACATGTGTGTAAGTTTTATTTATTTATTTAAAATCTACTCGTAAAAATCTTCATTTCTGTATGTAGTTTCCTGCACATACCGACCCGACGGCCATGCACGAAACGTCTTGCTCATCACGCGCGCTGCATGCGCCGCCGTATTATACTTGTGTGTGTTGTATCGTATCGTAATACAAAAGGCTTTTGGCTTGGCGTCGGCACAATATGCAGGAACTTTAATGCTCTGTTGCTTAAGGGAGGTTATGCTTCAATCTTCTTTTCAAATAATATTGAAAACGAATACTTAAGCTCTTACCTCTATTATAATTAATAATTAAATTTGTGATATGTTTTCATATTTTTAATATAATCTATATGTTATGTTTCTTCATTTTTTTTTAAATCGCGAAATGCAAATAAAGTCCTGATATCAGAACATATGTCAGAATGATTTATTGTATAAAAAACCTTAAATATTTCCTTTTCCAAAATTAAATAGTAAAAACAAAAATATGAAAATTAGAAAGAATAACGACCATCAAAAAAAATACACAAAAATAACAGGAACCAAAGGAGTTTGAACTCGAACACGACTGTTTGAAAGGTGATGTGTCTAACCATTATACCACCGCTGCTGTTAAATTTAGATGTGAAATTGTGAGTGGCTAGGCTAGGGTAATAAGAAAAACCATAGTTACTTAATGTTAGATTAGTGAAATCCGGATTCTGTTGCTGTTTGGACAGAATTGTAATAAACGCCATCTCTTTTTATTTTATGAACTACAATGCTGAGCAACATCTGCTGCTTCAAAGGATTTAGAACCCTACGGTAGGTATGCTTTTATGATCCCTAGTGTACCTACTCAATACTATTAACAAAGATTTCTAGCTCTTCATACATCTATCTCCATCCTTTTCCTATCATACGTCCCCTTTTATAAATACAGTAATAAATATTATTTATCTTCTTACTGGAACAGACACTTTTATGTTTAAATACTGTTTTATGTAAACGCAAAGAGAGAAACCACATACTGAGTTTTTATGTACCTTAAAATCCTTAACATGCCACGAACCGAGTGGATGACCATCCATAGTCTCCAGCTCGTAAACCAAAGATGAAAGCACTCTGGTTATCCTGCATTTTATATATTTTAGCGCTAATTTCACCATTTTAAATTTCTCTGCATCGCTTTGCGTATAATTAGACTTCCAGACTACATCCCCTACCGAAAATTTCGCATTTTTGGGTCCCAAATTATAATGCGTGGCATTTTTCGCATGTGCATTCAGTAAATGCTCACTAACCTTATCAAAAACCTCTTTTAAGCATCCAAACTTACCTGCATAATCATTTCGGGGTATATGCAGTGAATAATCATTATCCAAATCCAAGTAAAAGTTGCCGTTTATGACTGGCTCCCTGGCATGAACTAAAAAGAGTGGTCATAGACGACTGCTCCTCTGACCTCAAGGCTATTGACGCCGGAGTTCCTCAGGGGTCTGTACTCTCCGCGACGCTTTTCCTGCTGCACATCAATGACCTTCTATCTTCAGGAATTGTTGGGTACGCAGATGACAGTACTGTCACCGAGAGATATATGGGCGAATCTCTGTAAGCTTGTAAAACGGCTGTCCAGATGAGTTTTGATTAAGAATATTGATTTTTATTTATAACTATCCTTCTAATTTTAAGCAAAACATTCATACTTTGTAGCACACTAGTATTTATGATGGTGACACTTTTATATTTTTTTCAAAAAATTGTCAAAGCCCCAAAAAAACAGTCCCCTGGCTGTCCCATTTGCCGAATATCCATATTAAAGGTAATGTATTTATAAAAAGATTAATTAACACTGCATTTATTTTGCTATTATCTAAAAATGCATTAAAGTAGTAACATTTTTTCATAAAACGTAGGCTTGTTACAAATTTCTTTTCATTAAATATTGTAATGTGAAAGTTGTCCAGAAAATTTTCAAACAGTCCCCTGCCAAAAATTCAAAGTTCCAAAAAAATAAGTATATTTTATTTGCAAAAAGATTTTTGTTGTGCAACGGAACACAATCGTTGTGAAGTTAGTGACAGTCGCGGAAAAGGCGACGCTACACGATTTTGTTCAGTGCCAGAGCGTTAATAGTGGCGGGAACGCGAGTCAAAACTGACAGTACAAACAGTCCTCTGGTAAGTGATTTTATTACCGTTTATTATCTGAATTACATATTTTTCTATTTATTACTTCTATGATCCTGGCCTCTATTCATTGGTAGTTTAGTAAGAATGTATGATCCAGTAGTTTTGTAAATAATCGACTATAACACAAAATAAAACAGTCCCCTGGCGACAGTCCCCTGCCTGGGTATAAGGCAGGGGACTGTTCTACGTGCCAGGGGACTGTTCATTTTGCATATTGAAGTATTAACGGTGATTTGATTACTTGTTTATTATTAGAAAAGGCTACGAATCATGATAGCTTATTAATCACAATGTATCGCGTTACCTAGGTGATGCATGTATTCGAAACAGTTTTGAGGAAATATTAACTTTTTTGGTGCGTTTATGTCGACAATGAACTAGCTCAAAAAATACTGAACCGTTTTTAAAAATTCTTGTACCGCTGCTTATTGAATGCTTTTAACTACAGGAAATATATGAATTACATTAAAAAGCTATTATCAGTGGATGAAAAAGGGGTGGCTGTTAGCTTACGTACATTTATCTTGCAGGTTCATCGCGAAAAGTTAAGATGCTAACAAGAGCTATCGCGAGAAGAATTATTCCAGATAAAGAGAGAAGCAGAGCGTTTAAGATACCAGCAAAGAAAAAATTATCCTCAAAAGAGAGAAGAGATGAAAGAGAAGGTCGTTGGAAGGTTAGCCGAGTAAGCAGACAGTCCACTACAATTGACCACAGCAAGAGAGACAGGACACCACCCTGAGGACTGCCCCTGTTCACGCTGACGTCAATAGCTGTACCCATTAGGTCCATTGTGACTGTCCTTGTGGTCAGCATCGACTCGACCCAGTTAAGCGTCGTTTTATGATTGTGATTCATGCATCTGAGAATCACATCCGTGGATGTGCTGTCAAATGCTCTCTCAATGTCCAGAAAAGCACAGAGGGCTATCTCCTTGTCTTCCAGAGCCCTCTCCAGTCTATCCGTAGCTCCATGAGGTCCGTTTCAGTAGACATACCCTTCTAGTAAGCGTACTGTCTGACATGTTGGGGCCTCACACTTATGTAGGTTTCCCTAAAGGCCTTTAACAAGAACTAGGTAAGACTTATTGGTCTATAGGACTTGGGTTCTGCTTTATCTTTGTCTCCACTTTTGGGAATAATAGTGACACAAACCCCTGTCGATTGTAGTGGTAAGCATCCCCAGGCCAGGCTTGCCCTAAAGATCTCAACTACAACCGCTAGACTTCTTTAACATGTTGTAACCCTTCAGTTTTGTATGGCTGAAGTCTGTTTATAGCCCTTTGGGGTTTTATGACGGCAGAGGCTCTTCGCCAGTCCTTCGAGGAGGGCCGAGGTTTCCCACTTCCCCGCAAGGTTGGGCTCCATTCAATGCCCAGTTCCTCAGATACAGGAAAATGGACCCTAGCAAGGAGCTTATGTGTCTCTTCTGCAGAAGTCCTCGGTCCTCTTAGTAGCCCCAGATGAGACGCAGGGGCTTTAGGTAGTATCTTGTGAATCTTGGCGATGTGAGGGGTGCTGTTGATTGTCTCACAGAACCAACTTCAAGTTCTTCTTTTTGCCTTTCTTAGTTCTCTATTGAATCCTGTAAGGGCACTGCTGTAGGCATCCCTATCCCCGTTGTTCTTCGCCCTGATGAAGAGACACTGGGCATTTTGCCTGAGCCTTATCAGGTTTTTATTCCATCATTGTACTGTGGCGATCGACGCACGTGTCGACCGTCATGGTCAGAACCTTTTCGTAAACTGGCTGATAAGGCCTCGGGCCAGCCACCCTTGAAAACAAATTTGTGAGAGAACTTCAAGTTTTGATACGACAATCAGAGCAAATTTTCATGTTTTGGGTTTTGCATCGGTTTTTTACCTATTTTTATTACAAATATAAACGTTTTTGAGAATTTCAAGTTTATTTTAAGACCTCCACCAGAGCTACGTTCCCACAGTACCTTTCCGTGGGTTAGGTACAAAATATTTTAGTATACGGTTGTCATATGAAAAGTTTTTTCCAATTTTGTAAGAAGTGTTAAGTACTACTTATGATTTTTTTTTCTTTATACCTTAAGAAGTACAATTTACTGTATGATCGTGCATATTAAAGCACAAAAACAATAAATGATTTATACAAAAAATATGACTTTTCTCTATTTAGAACAGTCCCCTGTCGCGCCCAACAGTCCCCTGTCAAGTTTTTTCAGAAAATCTCAATTATCTCGGAAATTTTACAATATTTCTGTCGGACCTCTTATGTATCGAAAGTTACAGTAATTTTATAACTAATAAAATATTTTTTTTTCAAAACAAGTAATAAAATTGGTCCGGACAGCATTTGTATGAGGCCATGACGAGTTTACAGAGAATCGCCCATATATCCGGTGCAGGAGCCAGTGGTGATGAAATCCAAAGATTGAGACAGGCTATGATTGAGCGTACGAGCCTGACGTTAAGTAACGTCTCCCAGTGGGGCAATGACAATCTCGTCAGCTTCAATGCTTCAAAAACGCAGGCGTGTCTTTTCTCCGCAAAAAGGAGTCCTTTCACCTTTTCTCCTATTTTTCAGGGTATATCTGTTCCAGTGACCGACACTCTTCAACTCCTTGGCATGGAGCTGTCCTCTGACCTCAACTTCGGCAACACCATCGAGTCCAAGGCTCAAATTGCAGCTAGAAAGTTGGGCGTCCTGAATAAAGTCAACCGGTACTTCACGCTTCTAGCTCTTTATAAAGCTCAAGTGCGATCTTGCATTGAGTACTGCTGTCACCTTTGGGATGGCTCGGCGAAATACCAACTTGCTTCACTGGACTCGGTGGAACGCAGAGCCAAGAGATTAATAGGCGATAAAAAACTGGTGGCGACCAAGCTTCACAGCCTGGCTCACCGCCGAAAGGTTGCTTGCCTATCGGTCTTCTATAGATTGTACTTCGGAGAGTGTGCGCGTGAGCTACATGAGCTGATACCACCGTCTCTTTTCTTCCATCGGACATCCAGATGCACGGCCGGCTACCATCCGTTCTTAGTTGAAATACCCACATTACGCACTAAGCGCTTCAAATCATCTTTCATTATGCGCACGGCTAAAGAATGAAATTCCCTGCCTGCGCCTGTATTTCCGAGTGCATATAACCTGAATCTCTTTAAGTCTAGAGTGAATAGGCATCTTCTGGGCAAGCTCGCTCCACCGAAGATCCCATCACTGCTCTAGGGTAAGATTGGGATCAAGAGTAAGCCCATCACAGATAAAAAAAAAAAAAGAAAGGTGAAAATCCCGTTGATTCATTTACCACACTATTTATGGCAAACTGTATCTGATAAAGATATTTATCCCACGAGCGATGATTTTCCTCAACAAAAGATGGCTCCGCCGTCATAACCGTTTTGTTATATCTCTCTACCAAGTTCACCTGCGGCGTGTAATTCGGTGTATAATGATGCTTTGGAATGTTATAACGTCTAACTTTAAAAAAAAAATGTTTTAAAAGGTTTTGCGTTATTTAAGGATTGTTTAAAAACATGTAGTGTGGCATTTGGGGTTACTTTAGAATCTCTTCTCTTTTCGTGTGGGACACCAAATCGTCCAACGACCCGATGAACCCTAGTGTCAGAATTTTTCAACCGCCTACTACAAACAGCAGGCTTTTGACATGGTTGTGTAACGACTGCCGTCTAAGTGATCATAGACAGCAACCTTACCTAAGAACAATATGCAAGCATTCGAGTCCAATAATCCTGTCACTCCCAAATCTTGTATATTTACTTTTAAATATGGACGAATATCGTCCTTGTCTGACGCAAGTAAGCCTTCAGCAACTGAAGCAGCATACTCATAATACCATTTAACTTCAGTTAAAAAAGCACTTGCTTCATCTGATAACATGCTACAGTCTAAACAACTTATTTTTTTTTAATTATTATTATTTTTCCCAAAATTCTTGCTCTCAAGCTGGACACAATCCTTTACGTAATGTCCCAATCTGCCACAACGATAACAACGATTATTTATCCGTTTTGTACTCCTCGCAAAGCTATGATTTATTCCCCCACATTTATAGCAAGTCACTTGTGAGTTGGCAACCCTATTTTGATTGACATTACCAAATATTGTTGAAACTGGTTTTTGTTGTACAAAATCTACTTTTTGTGTAGCCTTTTCTTGTGTATGCTGTTATTTACTAGGTGACGCATTCACCGCTGACACAGAATTTCTCTTTTTGGGTTTATACAAAAACTCGGAAGAAAGTACGTTGAACTTTTGTTTTTTCGGCTCACAAAAGTCCAAACACCTCTGTCTTGTAACGTCAATTACCTTGCATTTCTCCAATAAACACTCGACCAAATCAATTTCTACTAAAGCCAGTTGTTGCGATTAAAACGGCCTAATATTCCGAAGTAATATTGCTAATTTCTCCTCTTCACTCAACTTCACCTGCAGTCTATTGAACATGCAGTCCATAATAGCAAAATAAATACGTAAAAGCTCCTCTGCTCCTTGTGAACGAAGACGTATTTCACCTAATAGTTTGAAGTCAAAATCAGCTGACACAAAGTCCTGTAACAACAGATCTTGAAGTTCCTTCCATGAATCTACCTTAGAGCAAACCGACATGTACCAAATCAAAGCCTGGTCAACAAACAGCCTAGCCGCAGTGTTCAGCAATTTGGAGTCTGAAACACCATCTGCTCTCTTCAAGTCTTCAACACGTTCCAAAAATGATTTCAGATCGGTAAGCCCGTTGAACTTGATGTTCCATTTAGCAACAGATTTCTCACCAGTTGTACCATTTTTCCCTTCTTCATGGTCACCTGAACCTGCTCCAGCTCCTCCACCGGACTGTTCAATCTTCTCCAACCTACTCACCAATCTATCACAAATATTCTTCCATTTCGTTTTGAGCGTCAACTCTTCTGGTTTTATCCTGTTACTCCTGTGAAAGAAATGGTACGCAAGTGTCTTAATCCTAGCCGTATGCTTACCTGGAGTCAACAACAAACCATCTAGCTCCACCAACTTTTTCTCCAAAATTTTTACCTCAGATTCTGGTTCAAGTTTTGTTTCTGTAACTCCACAGACGGACATTCTAATAACAATGTTCTTAACTGTTTTCTCAGGCCACAAACTATTTTCGAAGGAGTTTCCGACCGAATAGTAACTTCATACTCCAACTCATCTTTGTGTAATGAGTGAAACTGTATTTTCCTATTTTCTATTTTATAAATTATTGTTTGAAATTTAATTTAGTTACTTTATTTTTTGTATTTTAAATGTTTTTTAGAAATTATTTTTGTTTTATTTACTAAGTTATTACAAATAAATAGTTTTTTAAATATACTGGTGGTTTAAACTTCACAGAAAACCTTGACCTATATTTGTCTTACAAATTTAATTATCACAACTGTAGGGAAAATAGCGTAGAAATATCAGAAAAAAATAACACAAAATGACAAAATAATTGTTTACACCAAAAAACCACAATTATATCTTGTGCCTTTAACCAAACTAAATAATGATTACAATGTTCGTTACTGAACCTCAATTAACCGAAATAACTGAAACCTAAACAAACAAAACATAGAAGAACACTTCAAAAAACAAAACAAAACAAAACAGTTGGGCGCCATTTGTAACTGATCCCAAATATTAATAAAAAGAAGTCCAAAAACTAAAACCCAACTACTGAGATTTCACGCTCTAAAAAGTAAGAAACAAGAAATCTGAAATAATAACTACTCACGATTGAATGTGTTTTTCGTCTCCAAAATTCATACAAAGTTAACAGCTATTATTATTTTCATGGCAGTTTAGTATAAAGTTCATAGTGGTTTTCAGGTGATAGCTGTGGTCGTTTGCCACGTCGCCTTATTTATTTTATAAACTAGACAGTACTAGATAGAACACCTGAAAACCACTATGAACTTTATACTAAACTGCCATGAAAATAATAATAGCTGTTAACTTTGTATGAATTTTGGAGACGAAAAACACATTCAATCGTGAGTAGTTATTATTTCAGATTTCTTGTTTCTTACTTTTTAGAGCTCGAAATCTCAGTAGTCGTGTTTTAGTTTTTGGACTTCTTTTTTACGCCCAAGTATGAGTTGAAGGTCACGGTCATCTTCATGAACAGTAACTTGACGGAAAAAAAATATCGATATCTCCGGCCAAAACGTATACATGTAGGCGGAATCGCAGAAGTATCGATAATAGAGAATCTTGTACCTTCGGGCCAGTATATTGTAGATCGTTCACCGATACGCCTGTGGTAGATGGCGCTGATCCGTCGCCCACGACGCGCACTTTGGTGGACTCGCTAGTGGCGCGCAGTACGGCGTGGAACGGCACGTAGAAGCAGAGGCCGGGCGTCTCGGATAGCTCGGAGCAATGGCCCACTCAAAGTATTCTGCAAAGAATTTGCAGTATCCTTCTTTGAATACAGGATTTTTGCGAAATTTTCTCTCTATGGAGAGAAATCTTTTTTGCTGTCATGCAGAAATCACCTAACGTGGATGGTGACTCCTTTAGCGGTAGCTTTATGTGGCGGACTATGAATGAGACATAGATGGTTTTATGTCTAATTTATTAAAGTTAAAATATAACTATTTATACTACCTAACAAGTGTTAAAATAATCCATACTAATATTAAAAATGCGAAAGTGTGTTTGTTTGCTTGTTTGTCCTTCTTTCACATCACAGCGGAGCGATAATCATGCAGTGATTTTTGGTGTGCAGTTAGGTGAGAGGCTGGAGAGTGACATCGGCAACTTTTTATCCCAGAAAAACAAAATTTGTCCATCAGAAAAGCGATTAATATGTAGAAAATAAAGTTTGATGGCTACCAATACCTACCGATAGATGGCGCCACTAGCTTTTTAAAACGTGCTATTGGAATTTTTCCGGCATCGGATATAAGTCCGAACATCAGCCCACGCGCCACCTTATACTGCATACGTTACCTATACTCTGTCGGTTGTATTGCTTGATTTGTTACAATAATAATTTGCGTTTGAATTTGGATTGTGTTTAGCTTTGTGATTTGGATTTGTTGATTTGGTTTGTTTGTTAAATTCTTTGAACAACTATTGCTTACGTTTATGGTTGGTTTACTGATTTATCTTTGTTATTAGGTATTGTTGTTTAGGATTGTTTTTCGGTTTCCTTTACGATGTTCTTGCTTACGTTTATGGTTTTATATATATATATAACACACGCACACGCACACACCACTATGATTAGATTGGATTAGATTAGTTTATTTTGCATTATCAAATTCATAATTATCAGTAAAATCATAACATAAAATAAAAATGTCAAAAGAAAATACAATCGTCAAAAATTAAAATAAAAAAAGGATAGATTAAAAAATAAATAACAATTTCTAACTCACAAATTAATAACAAATAACAGATAGATTAAAAATATGTCAATAGGTAAACAGAATAAAAAATAATAACAAATGTCAAATGCCTATGCTACGACAATGTAAGCTCTTAGTATGGGATGAAAGTACAATGTCGCACAAAACTGTAGAAGCACTGAATAGATCGCTCCAGGATTTGCGCAACAGTACCGATGTCATGGGAGGGATGGTTGTTTTACTGGCTGGTGATTTCCGTCAAACACTACCTGTGAATCAGTACACAGGGCACACCTGCAAATGAAATTAAAGCATGTATCAAGTCTTCTACTCTTTGGAGCAAGGTAATAAAATTCAGTTTATAAGATATCAGGTGGAGGAAAAGTAAAACCAAAATGAATATCACAAGTGTTTATTTTTGCACTGACCACTTCTCACAAAAAACTGTTATCTTTAACTATATTACTAAATCCGAAAATACTTGTCGTCTCTTGGTGACGGTCCGATCACCACTGCTGGACCGATCAGCCGTCCGGCTGGACGTTTTGCCAGCAGTGGGGATAACGGAAACGAAGGCTACACGTAAACAACTACAACGAACACCGATTTGCAACTTTCAAAGTTTACATTTTACAGAATTAAAAATATTTAAAAGTAGTAAAAATTAGTAAACTGTATAAATATTAACTTTAGCTTTAAATACGCACACACATAATTTTTTCTTATATTTGTAGAAATAACGGAGATCAACGTTTAATACAAGCAATTCTTACCAACATCGTGTAGCATCTTTTATACCGGAAATCACATTTGATAATTATCATATAGTTTGTAATAGTCTTAAGATGAAGAACTATGCTTTCTAACATTCGGCCTTTCCTGACAATAAGTTTGTCCTCAAACTTCAGTAGTGAGATACATAAAAAATCGGGTAAACATTTTATACAAAATCTAGGTTTCTTATCAATTTATGGCATGACAAAATTTAATTTTTATATCTTAACATTTTTGTGTCATTCTAAGCAACACTATTTTCTATAATGCATAGCTAACAGATCTGTCAACACTGCTCTATTTTAAAATATTAACTGAAAATAGGTAATGGATAATTATGACAACGCTATTTTAACTTATAAATACTTATAATTCATTATAAAGTAGCTAGTGGATCTATCAACACTGCTCTACTTTACAATATTAAGTCAAACTAGCCAGTGGATCTCTCAACACTGCTCTAGTTTAAAAACCCCAATTCATTATAAAGTAGCTTGTGGATCTATTAACACTGCTCTACTTTACAAAATAAACTCAAACTAGCCAGTGGATCTCTCAACACTGCTCTAGTTTATAAACCCCAATTCATTATAAAGTAGCTTGTGGATCTATCAACACTGCTCTACTTTACAATATAAACTCAAACTAGCCAGTGGATCTCTCAACACTGCTCTAGTTTATAAACCCCAATTCATTATAAAGTAGCTTGTGGATCTATCAACACTGCTCTACTTTACAATATAAACTCAAACTAGCCAGTGGATCTCTCAACACTGCTCTAGTTTATAAACCCCAAATCATTATAAAGTAGCTTGTGGATCTATCAACACTGCTCTACTTTACAATATAAACTCAAACTAGCCAGTGGATCTCTGAACACTGCTCTAGTTTATAAACCCCAATCATTATAAAGTAGCTTGTGGATCTATCAACCAACACTGCTCTACTTTACAATATAAACTCAAACTAGCCAGTGGATCTCTCAACACTGCTCTAGTTTATAAACACCAATTCATTACGAAGTAGCCAGTGGATCTATCAACCAACACTGCTCAACTTTACAATATAAACTCAAACTAGCCAGTGGATCTATCAACACTGCTCTACTTTATAATATAAACTCTAACTAGCCACTAGATCTCTCAACACTGCTCTAGTTTAAAAACACCAATTTATTTTAAACTAGCTAGAGGATCTATCAACTCTGCTCTACTTTAACACTAACTCAAACTAATCAGTGACTCTCTCAACACCGGTATACAAAATAACGCCTCTTTCCCGGAGGGCAAGTGAAGACCACATCCTTCCATTTATGTATTCCAATACCACTTTTCAGAGCTATCAAAAATCAGCAAGCAAATTAAACAGATGAAATCAGAAACTCCACTATCGGAAACAAGTAATTGTTGACGTATGCGCTCGACGCGCTTTGTTGCTGTGATTAGCTTATAACTACACACTTGTACCTAGCTTCATTTAAGTCTTACGCGGTTAATCTCGAGACAAACCTATTATGGGTTTAGCGAGATTTTTTAGTTTATTTAAGTAATTATTATGTAATAAAAAGTTAAATAATAATAAAAAAAAAAAAACTATAAGCTACCACGACATACATCAGTTCACTGCAATCTACATCCTAATAACAGGATGCATGGTAGCGTCAGCAGTTTACGTGTACCGGTGCGTGCGTCGTCGTCGTCGTCTTAGCGGAAGCGTCAACTTACAGTCGAAAGTTGAAAATCATCCAACACACACCGATGAGATCCCAAAACCGCTAACTCAACCTAGACGCGCGCACACGACTCTGACGTTAGCGCAAGAAAACATTGAATTGAAGACGCTTTCAAACACCACCTGCGCTGCGATCAAGCAAGGCAGAGCGACGTCACCAATCATCAAAAGACCGATCATTAATGAATTTTAATAAGTGTAGCATAAGAACCTGACATGTAATTTTATAAGAATGACATGTATTTTAATAAGTTAACCTCAGTTTAAGCACAGGGTTGCTTTTAATATTCAATTGCTATTTCACCTCATCTCATCTCATCTCATCTCACTCTCTTTTTCTCTCGCCCGGGAGCATGTACGGTCTGTACGCCACACATCGGATTGCACTCTCAGCAATTTACTCCACATGGCGAGTATTAGGTCACTACTCGCCAGTCCGCGATAAGCACTCATTACGCGTGTACTCACTATCACCATTCTATTCTCTAAGGCTAATTATCATCAATAAAGTCATCAATTGACCTTGAGAGTTTAAATATATCAACAATATCAATGTGCGAGTAAATCAACCCGTACAGCTAGGATACCGACACGAAACACCCTTTCGCTTCTCTATCTTCTTCTGCAACATTCATTAACCATTCCATACACGCTCGTCGGTTTAAGATTCTCGTGACCTGACATTTTTTAGAACGTCCCAGATTTGATCTTAATACGTTCGTCTAAGTCTTCCTCTTCCAGTGTTCCCAGGCACGCTCTCCGTACATACTTTCGTCTCATTGTTAATCTTCGTTCATTCGGCCTCCCAACACAACCTAACCACCTATGAGTTCCTTTTCTATACTAGTTACTGCGTCTTTTTATTTTTATTACAACCACGATCCCTTTTCACGCTATTCCTTATCCTGTCACTCAACTTTCTCAAATCATAATTCTTACAAGATTTCAAACAACAAATTTAAACTGTACAAATGTATCCTCAAACCCTTATAGACTTACGGCATCCAACTATGGTAAAATGATGTACACTCAAATCTAGAAATACTTCAAAGATTTCATAACAAGATATTGAGACAAATAACTGGAGCTTCATGGTTTGTGACCAATAATAACATAACGACCTAAACATGACATCCGTAAAGGGAGAAATACAGAACAAAACTCAAGTCACCATCCAAATCAACTGGGTTACAAATCTGATGATCTCAACGTCAAGCACACGTAGACTAAGGCATAACAGGCCCTGTGGTCTCTAACTTGTGAACATCACTGGAAGTTTGCACGATACATTCAGACTACCTGCACACAAGTTGCTAAATGTCTAAAAAGTGACAGTTGCAAGAAAATGGAGTAAAATATATAGTCCTTAACGCTCTCATTTCTAACGGATTTATTATTTTTCTTCACTACTTCACTCTCATACACAAGTGTTGATATTTGGTACTACCACTATCAATAATAGTGATTTAATAATTTATATCTTCAAAATAATACCTAATCATATATATGTATATATCGCAGGGACGGCAGAGTTAGCTGGAGTTCCATCAGTCCTCGAGTCTCCTGGGTTTTGATCTCCCATGGTTTTAGTAAAAAATCAAAGAACTCTTTGATTGACAGACTTGATTTTATTCAGGAGAGATTAAACGACAGTAGTGTAGTTTCAGAACTAAGTGAACCAGCGATCTCGTTTGAGAGGTCCGACCAGTCCAAGCGCAAGCAACAGAATGAATGCCCCACCACGGCACCAGACTATTTATGCACTGGCTGCCTCCCACCACGATTCCGCCTCACGTGTTTAACTTCACGGCGTTCACTTACTTCCGGTACAAAGATAATCAACTTAGCTACTATTTTAGGATTTGATTAATTAAATCCTCGACACGGCCAGAACTGACAAGTCACACGTCCTCGTGTGTACCTGGGGACAAGTAAAAATCAAGCTGGAAAAACGAATTAATAGCTCGGCCTGCCTGACCAGTGATTTAAAATAAAAGCTAGTAATAGGAAAATGCCACAAAATCAAACTAACGATCAACTAAAGGAATGGAGTAAATAGTAAAACTGGGTACATATCAGTCCATCAATACAGCCAGCTATAAGTATCGGTGAAAACAGCCAGTCATAGGTATCAGTTCTTTTCACTGATAGCTATACCTTGAAATCAAAACATTATTCACCGATAGTTATGCCTTGAAAACAGCCAGCTATAATCATCAATGAGATTCAGCCGGTCATAAGTATCAGTTATACCAACGGGTACCTATACCTTGAAAATAAGACAACAAATTTTCTCATTGATACATTATGCCTTGAAAACAGCCAGCTATAAGCATCAATGAGATTCAGCCGGTCATAAGTATCAGTTATACCAACGGGTACCTATACCTTGAAAATAAGACAACAAATTTTCTCATTGATACATTATGCCTTGAAAACAGCCAGCTATAAGCATCAATGAGATTCAGCCGGTCATAAGTATCAGTTATACCAACGGGTACCTATACCTTGAAAATAAGACAACAAATTTTCTCATTGATACATTATGCCTTGAAAACTACTTTTTAGGATCTTATTATAAGGAATTCGCGGATGTTCCTTCACCAAGATCTTCAACGTCTGAACTTTCATCAAAAAAAGTCTAGTTCAATAGGAACTTCACTTTGAGGCATTTTTCTAATGCGGTCGTGGGCATACTTGTAAGTCCTATTGCCAGTCAAAGATTTCAAAATATAACGATCGCCTTCAAGTAACTCAATAATTTTAAAAGGCCCCTTGAATTTAGGATCGAGTTTAACTTGATTGCGCTCTTCATTTTTTATTAAGACTAAGTCCCCTACAATGAATTTGTTCAATTTTGCTTTATTCCTATCAAACCTATCCTTCTCGTAAATCGCATTTCTTTCTATATTCCGTACCGCGTGCTCTCGTACCTCCGTAATGTCAACTAATTGTTCAGGTTCAGAGTCAAAAGCAGCTAAAAGGCTAAGAGGTCTTGCTATCCTTCCGATTAAAAGTTCCAGTGGGCTTGATCGAGTGGTACGATTGATCGTTGAATTTAATGCTAGCTGCACCTCTTCTAAAGCATCCTGCCATGACCTGTCCGAAGTTTCTACCGAAGTCAACATTCCTTTCAATGTTCCCATCACTCTCTCGACTTGGCCATTAGCACGACTAGAGCCTGTGGCAATGAGATGCAAAGCAATACCGTGTGAATCGCAGAATTCTTTAAAGTCCTTGCTTGCAAAACAGCGACCTTGGTCAGCTATAATGCGGCTTGGCGCACCGAAAAGAGAAACGCTAGATTTCAGCGCGGCAATAGCGCTTTGTGCGTCTATCTGCAATGTGTGGTACATCAAAACAAATTTAGTAAAGGCATCTATAAAGACTATTACGTATTCCTTACTGTCGTTTTTGCCACTGAGTTTGCCCGTTATATCCACGTGTACAGTATGCCAAGGCACACTAACTTTGGGGATGGGATGAAGTTCGGCTTGCACCCTACCAGAAGACGACTTCGAGACCTTGCATGTGATACAACTATCGACAAATTTGCGTACATATTTTGACATGTGATCAAACCAGTAATGCTCGTACAGTTTCTCGAGTGTCTTCTCCCAGCCAAGGTGCATAACAGCCTCGTGAACATGATTCACCACCGACCAACGGAACGCACGTGGTACAATAGGCAAACATCGGGTACGGTTATTTCTCTGGACTTTACGGAATAAGACACCCGAACGAATCTCATACGTTTTAGCTTCATCTACTGGAACCTCATTATTTTTGATTTTCGAAAGAATTGCTTGAATTTCTGGATCGCGTAACTGTTCCGCTAAAAGCCAGTTTTGGGATAAGTTCGCAAGATCAACGCGTTTCTGCTCAACCCTTTCTACCGGCACTTTTTCAACAATGGGCAGATGATTACGAGATAAAAAGTCCACATGACCCATATGCTTTCCGGGTTTATACGCAATGTCGAAATCAAATGCCTGAAGAAAGGCCCACCACCTATGTACTCTAGGCGTCAAATCAACTTTATTATGCGAAGATTTTAATGACTTGCAATCAGTTACGACAATAAAACGACGGCCTTGAAGATAGTGGCGAAAGTGTTTTACAGCATTGACCACTGCCAGAGTTTCTAACTCGTAAGAGTGATATTTAGATTCGGCTTTCGTGGTCCGTTTGCTAAAATACTCGACGACACGTAATTCATCATCTACCTTTTGGAAAAGAATAGCGCCATATCCCTCAGCACTAGCGTCGGTATGAAGTTCTGTAGGTAAATCAGGGTTAAATATAGTGAGGACGGGTTTGTTAGTAATAACTGAAATAACGTGTTGCCTAATAGTTTCATGTTCAGGAGTCCAGATAAAATTTTTGGTAGACGTCAAAATGAATAAGGGTGTCATCATCTGAGAAAAACCAGAAACGAATTTCCTGAAATAGGAAGCCAGGCCAATGAACTGCCTTAGTTGATGAACATTTTCAGAAGGAGGTAACTTAGTAAGAGCCTCAACTTTTCTAGGATTGGGTCTAACTTCACCAGCAGTAATCTCATAACCAAGAAACTCTACACGTCGCTTCAAAAAGGAACATTTCGAAATGTTCAAAGAAAACCCAGCCTTTGACAGGGCTCCTAATACCTCACGCAACCTTTCTAATCCCTCATTTTCGTCGACAGACGGAATCAAAATGTCATCCATATAAAGAATAGCATACGAATGAACAAGATTTCCTAAAGCATTCGCTGCTGCACGCTGAAAAACGCTCGGTGCGTTACGCAGTCCGAAAGGCATTGTTAAATACTCGAACTGCCCGTCGGGCGTAACGAATGCTGTACGCTCTATGCTATCCGGGTTAACAGGGATCTGATTAAATCCACACAGTCAAGACAGGTATAAAATTTGGCCCCAGAAAGTCTCGCAATCTGATCCGATATTAGTGGTAAAGGGAAACGATCGGGAATCGTGTTTTGATTAAGTTCGCGGTAATCAACGCACATACGATCACTTCCGTCTCGCTTTTTCACTAATAAAATTGGGCTCGCGAAAGGTGAACAGCTAGAGCGAATTATGTTGGCACTCATTAATTTGCTCACCTTGTTACGCACTACTTGCCTTTCGTCAGGGCTTAATCGATATGGGCGCCGTTGCACAGTCAAATTAGGATTTATCAACCGAATATTCAATTCCCCTGTATTTACTCGCGTTTTCGGTAGACCATCAGCAAAAGATTGTGAGAACTCGGTTAATATCGAAGTCAGCTTTTGTTTATTATCAAACGAAATGTCAGTATCGACTATCTGAAAATCGATTTTGTTTGGCGAGTCCGTGGGTAGGTTACAAAAATTAATTTGTTTTCGTTCTACAAGTGTCAAAGTTTTGTCCGTCATAGTGATAGAAAATCGTCTCAGTAATTCTTTACCGATCAATACGTCGTGTTTAACTGCCTCATCCGGTAAAACGTAAAACAATATTGACATGCGATATCCATCAATAATAATATCGCTCAGGATTTGCTCCGTACAATTTACATTCGCATTACCAATACCGGTTACGTTAGCTATAGCGTTAAAACGTGTGCCCGGAAATTTGACAGATAATCTTTTGCGGAGGAGAGAACACTCGGCACCGGAGTCAAAATAAAAAGGAAACGACTCACCAGAATTATCCATTTGCCCAAATACGCCTTCGATTTCACAATAGTCCACACGCCGTTGTTGTGGAGCTCCACCTCCATTTGCGCCGCTGCTGCCTCCGCTCGTGCTGCTCGTTCCACTCGTCTTTGGTTTCGGGCAGCGCGTAGCGATATGTCCTTCTTCCCCACAAGTGAAACAAATGACTGATTTCGTCGTCTTGGGTAGTGTAGACTTAGAAGAAGTGAAGGTTTTGCCGCCAATGGAACTTGGAGTAACGGTAAGTGTAGAACTCAGTCTATTTTTCCTTGCGCGACAGTCAATAGCTCGGTGACCAGGTATTCCGCAAAAGTTACACGTAATTTGCTCCCGTGGGGAAAACTTCTGACGTTTAATTTCTGGTGTGTTTGTGTCATGTTCATATTTGCGTTTTAACATAGAAAACGACTTCATCTCTTGCAACAACTTACAGCGATTGGGTATCTCGGTTGTGCATGCCAGGCGATGCAAACGCGTGTCGAATTGGGAAGTATGAGCTAGTAAATATGATATAGCTATCTGTTCCGTAGTAAGGTCCTTCCACTTTGATATCACAGACGTCAACATCCGGCTAGTATAAGCTGCAAGGCATTCACCTTCTTTTGGTCTACTGTTGTTGATTCCAATTAATGTTGCAGCGACAGTCTCAGTACTATCATAGCGTGCCAAAAACAAATCCTTGAAGAAATTCCACTTCATTCCAGCGTAGGACACTTGTGATAACCACGGAGAAGCACTACCTTTAAGTGCTTTGCTAAGTGCGATAATCAAGGCACCTCCTTCTAGTGGACGCTCCGCCATACAGATGTCGATAGTCGAGCACCACGCACGTGCATCAGCGTCATTTACATCAGGATTAAATTCCGGTAACGTGATTTCTGAGGAAGTTGATCCTTTCATGGTTTCTATCAGTCGCTCCATGTTTCGTTGTTGAAGTTCAAACATCATCCGCCATTGGTCTTCATTTGTAAGAGTTTGTGAAGCCTGAGTAGGAACCACTTCTGATATCGCAGGGACGGCAGAGTTAGCTGGAGTTCCATCAGTCCTCGAGTCTCCTGGGTTTTGATCTCCCATGGTTTTAGTAAAAAATCAAAGAACTCTTTTTTTTTTTTTCAGTTCGTCCTCTTCTCGACGGCTGCGCAGCAGCCGGCGGGGAGACGCCTTCGAGGCGATGGCCTCCTTGGCGTGGGTTCAATACGCCGCCTGCTAAAACAGGCGGGGCGATGGGTGGCGCTCGTAAGAGTGCGGCGGATATCCGGGTAATCCAGGGAGACTTCACGCCGCGGCGAGGTCGTACCAGCCGGGTGATTCCCCATGGGGGGAGGCCCAGCTAGTGCCCGTCAGCCAGCGGCGGCTCGTCTCCTGGTGGTCAGGTCCTGGTGTGGCTGCCTCGTCCTTCTCGCGTGGGGGTCCCAAGGCAGCGGTCTTGTCCGGGTAAGCGGCGGGTGCCGGGCGATTCTGGGCTCGTGCCCACGATCCTAACTACTCGACGCGGAGTAGTGGATGTGGACAGTTTGTGGCCACGTCAGGCTGTGCCGTGCAGCACCACCCTGAGCAGCCTTTCTATGAGACTTAGCCTCCAGTTGTGACATCGCCAGATGACGACGCCAGACGCTGGAGGCCAGAGCTTATGATGGCGGCCGCGTCTTCGCCATTATGGAGCGCGGCCAGGACATCTGTGAGGATCCTGATAGCAGAGTCTATCCGGTCCTTTCTGTCCTCTGCGAGGACGGCTGCTCTTCCCTTCTGTGGTCTCGGGGCCTGCTGGGGCTTCGGCTTCTCCCTCTGAGGTTCACCCAAAGAGGTGCCGACCGCTCCCAGCTGACCCGTGGGTGGCTCTTGACGTGGTTGGCTCGGCATTTCCACGTCCTGAGGGGGCGGAGGCGATGCTCGCCTCCTCCGCCTCCTCGGCTTCCGCTTCTTCGTCGTTCCGTCGGGGGCGTTGGCGGCCGCCATGAGAGAACCTGCCGCGTTGGTTTCTCCCTGCGGTGCCGCTTCCGTCCTCTTCGGCTCGACGGGCTTCATCGTCAGAGGCGCTGTACCCGCTCTCCGATTCCGTACTTCACGGCGCAGTACGGGGCAGTCAATGTAGTTGGCGGGGTGTGCCCCGCCACAGTTGGCGCAAGTGGCCGGTTCCTGCCGTGGTCGTTTGCAGTCCCGGGCGGCGTGCTCGCCGCCGCAGGCGACACACACCAGCTTACGGTGGCAGTGCCTACTGCTGTGCCGGAACTGCTGACATCTATGGCACTGTGGGGGTCCCTTCTTGCCTCGCCATCCCTCAATCTTCACGCCGGGCATACACATCAACTCTGTGACGTGGTAGATGCCCGGGGTGAGGGTTGGCGTGCGGGTCAGCTGCGCGAAGTGGATGCACCCTGGGCGTCCTCCGCGGGCCTTGATGGGGCGCACGTAGTCCACCTCGTAGCCCAGGGTGGTCAACTCCTTCGCTATCTCCTCCGGGTCTGTGTCCGCGGGGAGGCCTCTGATTGCGACCTTCAGTGGTCGCTCCTTCGGGGGTGCATAGGCGAACCAGGATATTCCGGTCCCGGAGCCCTCCAGCGCGGTTAGGTAGCGCTGGTAGACGCGGAATTCCTGTTCCGACCTCGCCAGGAATCGGAACCCTGTGGGCCCATAGGGCCTCACGTTTGGCGCAAAGCCGAGCTCTTCTTTCAGCTTGCCGAAGTGGCGGCCCCATTCTGGGAGCAGATCGACCACTATCGGCGGCGGCTTCTTCATACACCCCGTCAGTTTCATGGGTGCAGGCGGCGGCGGTGACTTCTTGCCCGCGTCCAGAGTGGGCGTGGGCGGCTTCGGGCGGGTGATGCGCGGCGATGGCGACGGAGGTGCCGTCAGCACAGCCGCGTAGCTTGCCGGGGTGGTCGACGGAGCCGGATGGCTCAACGTCGACGATGGTGTGCTGTCCAGCGGCGGCATGGACAGCGGCGGCGTGACTCTCGTCGCCGGAATACTGATGTGTCGTTCCCGGTAAGTTTCCCTAGCGTGGGAATATTCCCAGTAGCGTTCACGGGCACATTCCCAAAAGTGGAAATATTTGGGAAAGTTGCTCGAAAATGTTGTTAAAAGAAATTATATTTTGTTAAATATATTACTTTTGCCTTTTAAACAAGTCTACCATATAAACACAGTTAATGATTAACGCGATTTATAAATTCCCAAAGTTACTGGAAACTTACCGGGAATATTCCCATTTACTTTCCCATGAATATTACCGGTAATGTTAAAAAGTTTTTTTAATTCTTTGATTTTAATATTTCTAATGGGTAACTACCTAGTATTGAATAAAAAATTAAAAGAAAAATAAAAATCAATGTAAATGGAATTATTTTAGTTTAATAATCTATACATATAATAAAATTATAACAACCTCATGTCTGTACATTAAAGATATTAATGAAAAACTAAGATGGAGGATCTTCATACAACCAATAGAAGCCAAAAATTTGATTCAAAAAAATTTTGTCTATCTGTCTGTTTGTCTGTTTGTTGTCCGCTTTTCACGCAAAAACTACTGGACGTATTTTGATGAAACTTTTTTGTTATATAGATAGGTATTAGTCCTCGCTAACATATAGGCTATCAGTTTTTTTTAATTTACTCTCTAACAGGGTAAAAGGGGGGGGGGGGATAAGTTTGTATGAAACTCCGTCAGTTTTGAAGCTAATTCGATTAAAATTAACATTTGGCTATTGGTTAGAAATTAAAAATGACGCAATAAAGATCTGCCTTAGAGGGGGTGAAAAAGGGGGGTAAGTTCCTATGAAACTTCGTCCTTTTTGAAGCTAAATCCATTAAAATTGCAGCTGTTTAGGTGAGTACTAAGCTTTTCTGCCCTTCGTTTTGTGACGGTTACCTGTTTAAAGAACCTTAATAATCCTAATCCTAATAACATTACAAAGGCGGATGTTTGTGTGTGTGTATGTTTGTAAGGACTTGGCGCTGAAACAGCTGAATCGATTCAAATGATGCTTTGTACACACAAAGATGAGAAAATGCCCAGAATAGGACATACATAGACTAGTCTTTATTGCGGTAAAAAGTCTCATTCCCACGGGAACACGCATTTTCCAATATTTTTGAAATGACGGCGCCATTGAGCCAATTCGCGTTTTAGGAAACAGTTTTTTTTAACAGTGACATCTGTTGCTTGAGACATTTGACTTACTCAATTTAGTAACTGTACCGAGATTGAAGTTTGAGTCACAATACACAATCCATATAAAATATGTTTGAACGAGATCATCAAAAATTTATACACGTAATATTTTGACAACAAGCGTCACAATACATACTCCATATAAAATGTGTTTGAACAAAATGTTGACTTAATTCATTTTACAAAGATATTAAAACATTTTGCATATAAATATGACATGCAAGTTAAGATGTTTTAACACGATCTATCCAAAATTGAGACACGTAATATTTTGACAACCAGCGAGCCATTTCCGGTCACAAAATAAATAATATAAGTAAAATACTGGACGAAAATGTATTATGATCAGGAATGAGATTATTCTATGGTTTATGGGCGGATTTTTCACTAAGTCGCGAGTGAAACCGCGGGGCGGGCAGCTAGTAATATAATAAAGAGAGTGTTGAGTGTGTACTTAAAGACATAGAAATGATGTCCTATTTCAAAGTTAAAACAAAACAATCATACATACTGAATGTTCCCGCTAAGGGAATATTCCCGGGCACATTGGAAAAATACTGGGAATATTCCCGGTAGTAAAATACTGGAAATAGGAATATTCCCCACGGCACATCACTACGCCGGAACCGTGCGGGTCCTCGGCGGCGGAGTCGGTGAGGTGGAGGAGGAGGAGCCCCCCCCCGTATCCGTAGACGCGCTTTTCAGCGCGCTTCGGGGTCGCCTGCTCCTTGCGCACGTATGCCTGCACGGCTGCTACACTCTCCCTGAGAGCTTTCAGGGCTGAGCGCCGTGCCGGCTCCTTCTTGCCGGTCTGCAACTCTCGCGGAGGAGACGCAGACGAAGAAGGCAGCGGTGGTAGCGGGGGTGCGCCAACGAACGACGCCACGATGGATGCCGCTCGCGGCGTGGTAGCGGGGCGCGCGGGTGCCACGGGTGGACCCGGCGTGGGCGGCGCGATCTGAGGCGCGGGCGTCGACATCGGCGCAAGGGCGCCGAGGACGCGTTGTACGGCTACACCCGGGTTCGAGCGTACGAACACCCGGGTGCGCCGGACAGGTGGGCGGCCAGTAGGCGGCGGCATGGTGGTGGTGAAGGCAGCTTCGGTTTGGCCTAGTCCGCGTGGAGCGTAGCCCGCCCTCGGGACGCAAGACCCTGGAGTACCCCCCCCGGTGAGACCCGCTGGTGGGAGGCCGGGGTGACGGGGTGCTCAACAGAGCCCTACGCGACGACCGAGGGTAGGCAGAAGCACTGATTCAACGAAAACTCCCGTACGCGGTCGCGACGAGGCGGCGAATCCAAAGAACTCTTTGATTGACAGACTTGATTTTATTCAGGAGATTAAACGACAGTAGTGTAGTTTCAGAACTAAGTGAACCAGCGATCTCGTTTGAGAGGTCCGACCAGTCCAAGCGCAAGCAACAGAATGAATGCCCCACCACGGCACCAGGCTATTTATGCACTGGCTGCCTCCCACCACGATTCCGCCTCACGTGTTTAACTTCACGGCGTTCACTTACTTCCGGTACAAAGATAATCAACTTAGCTACTATTTTAGGATTTGATTAATTAAATCTTAATCTTAGGCTTTTAGTTAAGTATAATTAATTGTACTTGTGTTACTAAATGATATATTGTGACATTTATTCAACGTTGATATCGTATAAATACTTTTAAGTATACTAATGTTATTTTTTTTAAACAATTATTTGTGACATTAATTTTATTTAATCATCGCACAGTTTTATTTCAATTGCTATTTTAATTAATTTTATTTGATTGTCTAGGGGTGACTAGGGTTCATCGGGTCGTTGGACGACTCGGTGTCCCACACGAAAAGAAGAAGAAGATTTGATTGTCTTATTGTTTAATTAATATTTTTTATTTTTACGATCTCAAATACTATTGTCATTATTTTTAGTATTGGTTTTGATAATTGTTGATTGGAGTAATATTTCTGTTTGTTGTTAATTTAATTAATTGCGCAAATATGAGTGGCTTGTCTCCCTCTTTCGCTTGTCCGCATTGCTCCGATTCAGCACGTACATTTTCATCTCACGGCCTGAAGGTTCATATTGGTCGCATGCATAAGAATATCGCTCAAGCTAGCTTGATAAGCACACAGCCACCTGCCGCTAATAACTCGGTGCAGCAATCGCCAGCCTCTACTAGTAGTGGTACCGGAACACTCGAGAGTCTTGGTACTCTCAGGCAGACAGTGCGAGTGCTCCGACATATACCCAAGGGAGCAAGGAATCTAGCGGCAGGGAAGTTGTGTACCTTAATAAATAAGTGTATCGAGCATAACGGTACAAATGAGTGGAGTGCTTTGCTTACGTTTGCTTATACTGCTTTGAAGGCCCCCGAAGCTAACAGCCCAGGTAATCTTACGAGTAAAGTCAAGCGGAACATCGAAGCTGATTGGACAGGCATCCCATCATGTGCTGATGGAGCTGCTGCATCTCGTTCTTATTCAGTCCAGAGAACTATAGAGTCTAAGGTTTTTGAAGGGGATCTTCGAGGTGCAGTGCGAGTACTGATGTCAGAGGACTCAGTGGCTCCTTTGGGACCGGAGACTCTGGCAACTTTGCAGTCTAAGCACCCATCACCATCTCGACCACTTGTTTTCCCGTTGGCACCGGATAGGTCGTTTACGGCCTGCGTAGTCAGGGTGGAGGACGTGGCGCAGGCGTTGAGTACTTTCCACAATGGATCCGCTGCAGGTTTGGACGGCATTAGACCGGCCCATCTAAAGGAGCTAACCTCATCTTCGGCAGGGGATAACGGGCAACGGCTGCTGACATCTTTGTCCAATTTGTGCAATTTTTTACTCACTGGGCAGTTGAATGAAATAGTGTGTCCGTATCTGTACGGTGCTACATTATGTGCCTTGACAAAGAAGGATGGTGGCGTAAGACCTATTGCTGTCGGGAGCACATTTCGTCGTCTGACGTCTAAACTTGGTTGTCGTGCTGTGAAGGAGGAGATGGCGGCTTTTCTGTGTCCACACCAGTTAGGGTTTGGTACGCGTTTGGGATGCGAGGCAGCGATCCACGCAGCGCGTGCTTTTGCCACTGACCCAGATAACGAGGAGTGTGTCATAGTGAAATTGGACATAAGGAATGCCTTTAACTCACTCGAGAGGGACGTTCTTTTGTGCGAGGTCAGAGACAAGGTGCCTTCACTATATCCTTTTCTCTTCCAACTGTACCACCCTCCGTCTAATCTTTTCTACGACAAATCCCTTATTCTATCCCAAGTCGGTGCGCAGCAGGGAGACCCCCTTGGCCCTCTGGTATTTAGTCTCGCCATTCATAAAGCGATCACAGAGCTGAAGTCTTCGCTCAATATATGGTATCTGGATGACGGGACTATCGGGGGAACTCCAGATATAGTAAAACAAGACTTGCAAGTTCTGTTACCGCGCCTTCGCGAAATGGGGTTAGAAGTGAACACAAGTAAGTGTGAGTTCTTCCCTTGCAGCACCGAATCCCGATCTTCCTTTCCAGTTTTCTGCTCCCTGCTCCCTGGCCTCAAGGAATTGAACGGGCTCTCATTTAACCTTTTAGGATCCCCTATATTTCCTGAGGCCATTCCCGAGGCTTTTGGAGTCCGAGAAAGGCTTCTGGTTGTCGCTCGAGAACGACTCAAATCCCTTTCGGCCCATGTGGCTATGACGCTGCTACGATCGTGCTTCGCATTGCCAAAAATAACTTACTTTTTGCGGACGGTCCCAACCTGGTTGTGCCCACACGAGGTTGACAGTTTTGATGGTGCGTTGAAAGATGCGGTAGAGCAAATTTTAAACGTATCCCTCAGCATTACGCAATGGAGGCAGGCGGCCTTACCAACAAGGCACGGTGGTCTCGGTATTCGTCGTGCGGTTGATGTTGGATTGCCAGCATTCATTGCGTCGGCGCATGGGGTTGTCGACTTAGTCACTAACATTTTATCTTGTAATGGTGACAAGGCGAACATCCCCTTTGCTGCCGGCGCTATGGAGGCTTGGATTATTCTCAACCCAGCCGCGGATATACCAGAGAAACCGGATGCTCAGCGTTTGTGGGACGACATTGGAGCCAAGAGGCTACTAGAGCAGCTCATAGCTGGAGCGGTAGGGTCAGACCAGGCGAGACTGAGAGCAGTATCGCAGCCGGAGTCTGGTGCGTGGCTGCACGCGTTGCCTTCACCACATATAGGCACTCTCCTCGACGGTGATTCATTGCGGGTGGCTGTGGCCTTACGCCTGGGCTGCGATGTTTGCGAAAAACATATATGCATCTGCGGTTCCATGGTTGAAGCTAATGGTCATCATGCCTTAAGCTGCTGTCGCTGTTCGGGGAGATTTCCACGTCACCATGCCCTTAATGACATAATTCGTAGGGCACTGGTCTCAGCTAACATACCGAGCGTACTTGAGCCTCCAGGGTTAAGTCGTTTGGATGGCAAGAGACCAGATGGTTTGACCATGGTGCCGTGGAAAAAGGGAAAGTGCCTGTTGTGGGACGCGACATGTGTCAGCACGTTTGCGGCTTCGCATCTTGGTCGCACCACCAGATCGGCTGGTGCAGCTGCTGAACTAGCAGCTTTGAGGAAGAGGGAAAAATACTCTGCTCTAGAGCAGAGGTATCTGTTTATTCCTTTCGCTGTGGAGACAGCTGGGTGCTGGGGCAGTGAAGCTAAAGCCTTCATTAAAGATATCGGCTGCCGACTGAGGGAGAGAGGTTGTGATCCCCGCTCCGAGTCATTTTTGGTGCAAAGGCTTTCCATTGCCATTCAACGCGGTAACGCGGCGAGTGTGATGGGAACCTTTGCGCCGGGAATGACACGGGGTGGGATCTTTGACTGAAATCTTTTAATTTTAAGATTTTATAATTGTATTAGGTTTATATTGACATGTTTTAAATAAATTAATTTAAGATTAAATCCTCGACATATATATTCTGGGTCGCTAGATTTATCACTTTCACTTAATATTCTTAATTTTTAGTATTTAGAATTTATCCACGTCTGCAATCTTCCGCCTATAACTTGCAGTAATCTAATTACGCCATGTTAGTGCCCGGTAACTTAATACCTACTTATAATTTTATGAGGATTTAACTACTTTAGAAGATCTATTAAATTTAGGAAGTAACTTTTTGCTTTTACCAACATTACTAATACCAGGCACTGCTTGTTTTTTTTTTAAATATCCTAAGCACTTTGTTACAACCTTGCCCTTTGAAACACACCATTGGAATTGGACTGCATTAAATTTAAAAAAACCAAAAGACATCTTCTAGAACTGATAACTGGTAATAGAGGCTGTGAGATATCTAGTCTTCCCTGATTGGAATTTGATGAGAACCACTAATGAAGACAAGGCTAGTTATTTATTCCCGTTTAGTAAATCTAATCCAATTGAATAGCTACAATAAAATAGGCCATTTTTACTCAAGAGACGAAAATTTATGAATTTGAATTTGGAACGTGAATATTTGTTGTTTTTGAAACGAAAATTTTCTCTGCAATACTAGTGAGTGTGAGCATCTGCTATTAGATTCATAATATATATTATATTGTAGTACACACATAGTTAAAACTAAAAAGATATGTGTAAGATTTTATTTTTCCTTTAGCGCCATCCATGGCAAGCAACGGCCATCGACCAATGACCAAACAGCTTCTCAATTTTATGTGATGAAATGAATGACGTTTAAATATTTAAAAAAAAAAATGTCTATAACTTTATTCCCTTGCAACAAAAGTATTTTTTTTTTGGGTCTAACAATTTAATTTTTAAAAGCATAAGCGATGTCCGATGGTTTTTCTAGCAGACCAAAATGATTGGGTTAGCATAGCATGAGTTCGACCCTTCTGCAATATCTTTATTAACCACATCCATGTCCATTTTGCGTACAATGTCTCGTTCTACGTTACTCACACGTCGTTGGTCAGGGTCCATTGACAACAGAACTGTGCGCATCTTTTAATTCGATTGTCATCTCGGTAACGTCTGTACTGCCTAACACTGATAAATTTTGAGTAAAACACGCTCTGTATTAACTACTTTAACAATATTCAGCTTACGTGCCGACATAAGATTGGGGTTAACATTTTTCTGGTATTTTGTAATAGGCAGAGATCAAATGAATATAGAATCCTATTACAAGTAGTTTCTGTCTCATCAGATTGCGATTGCTAGATCATATCATATCTATCTTCTTTTAGATTTAAAGTTTCTTCAGTTAACTAGAATACATCTACTTTACATTCACCTTTATCCAACCCGTAAACGCCTCGTATAGACACACACTACATATATACTCATGAACTTATAAACACAAAAATAACAAATAAACATCTTAGACGCTCGTCTATTCTGCCCAACTCTAAATAGTCCACGATTGCACAAACTTATTTGATTGCTTTCTTTTTTTAAACAACGCTGCTCTGAACTAAGACAGGTACAAACCTACTGTCACTAAACTAAACTTAAATTGTCAAAAACCATAGCCTTGAACCTGCCCATGGTCAACAAATCGCCATACAAAACATAGAACAACACTACTTCGACAAAGATAGCTGCCTTGAATATTATAGTTGAGTGTGTATAGGTATATGAATGAAAAATCAGATATAGCACGTCACATGAAAGTAACTAAAGCTTCACAAGATTACAAATTAATTTAGTTCACATACCTACCTCAGAACGGTTAATTCTATCCGACTTTGACTCCATTTTACTCTTTACTCTTTTTCACTCGCATGGGATACGAATTTACAGAACTATCAACTAAACTTGGATTCATTAGTCTAAACCACTTATTGACCAACATTACGTAGGGAACTACCGTGATTTCTATCTATCTGTCATAGACCCAATGTGTCCTCCAAAACGAAAATTTACCTGTATCGATTTTTGCAGGTAAGTTAATTATACCCAAAATCAACTTATCTATGCAAATTCCAACAACAAAAAAAAAACAGTGCGAATAATGTTTACATCTTGATGACGAAAACACAAGCTCCCACTATGAACAAATAAAATTACGCTGCAGATTATCCACTCACCACAAACAAATCCTGTTTCTTTATAATATATTCGGCTGCGGCGCCCGCACGACAGGCAGGCTGCGGCGCCCACACGACAGGCAGGCTGCGATGCCCGCACGACAGGCAGGCTGCGACGCCCGCACGACAGGCAGGCTGCGACGCCCGCACGGCTTTAAGCGCCAAGGCCGCCGTACTGGTATTATCTTCCAACTGGACTAAGTTCTCATTTTCTTTGCACCTGGAAAAGCCAGCGCGGAGAAGTATCAATGTCTAATAATAACAGGTTATATTTTGACAAGTGAACTGAGCACAATTTACTTTAATGCACTAAAATGTATTTTTTTGACCCCATGTTGTAAATAAAAACAGAAGTAAACCCAAAAAAGAAACGTTTTGGTTTTAAAAATATGTACCTATATATAAACTATAATAGCCCACCACTCAAACAAGTTTTGAACAACTCCGTTGTAATTTGAATAACGGTCTTAGCTTCTCTAATACAAATTAAGTATCTTATACACACTTTCAAAACAAGGCAAAAGGGAAACACGAAGTAGGAAAAAGACAGGGGAAAAAAAAAACCTAATATAAAATACCACACTAAATTACTCGCCTGTTAATTTGTCTTTATTCCACCAGTTATGACTGTCTCCACCGATGACGTCTAGGTCTTACGGTGACTGTTCCCGCAGGCAGAACGTCTCTCGCGGCTCCAACATCTTGAGCGAGATTCACGCCAACGCGCGTATGATCCTTTGAGCGCGATCGCCGCGCACTCTGCCTTCTGTTTTCGCCTTGATCGGGATTGTTCATCAGGATAAGATGAGCTGTTGATACTGCGATGCCGTGTACGTGGACATAACGTACGTTCTCCTTTTTGATTCTTAGTTATGTGGGCGGTTTTCTTTGTTCCACTTCTGATATAAGATATCAGGTGGAGGAAAAGTAAAACCAAAATGAATATCACAAGTGTTTATTTTTGCACTGACCACTTCTCACAAAAAACTGTTATCTTTAACTATATTACTAAATCCGAAAATACTTGTCGTCTCTTGGTGACGGTCCGATCACCACTGCTGGACCGATCAGCCGTCCGGCTGGACGTTTTGCCAGCAGTGGGGATAACGGAAACGAAGGCTACACGTAAACAACTACAACGAACGCCGATTCGAAACTTTCAAAGTTTACATTTTACAGAATTAAAAATATTTAAAAGTAGTAAAAATTAGTAAACTGTATAAATATTAACTTTAGCTTAAATACGCACACACATAATTATTTCTTATATTTGTAGAAATAACGGAGATCAACGTTTAATACAAGCAATTCTTACCAACATCGTTTAGCATCTTTTATACCGGAAATCACATTTGATAATTATCATATAGTTTGTAATAGTCTAAAGATGAAGAACTATGATTTCTAACAAGTTTAACAACAAATATGAGGGTGCATCTGTACAATGACATCAATGCTGGAAAATATGCTGACACACTGTTGAAAATTGGAGATGGGTGGGTAGAATCAGATGCCGAGGGCAAACTGATGTTTACAAGAGATTTCAGCTATTTAGTACAAAGTGATTCTGAACTTATCGAAATGGTATACCCAGGTTTACATAACAATATTTAACAAGATCAATGGTTATGCCAAAGGGCAATATTAGCGCCAAAGAATTACATTGCGAACAAAATAAATTTTGACATATTGAGTCAAGTATCTTGAGAAACTGTCAAATATTTGTCGGTAGACTCGATTAGGTTTAAAGAAATTTACTTTCGTATTAAAAACACAAAGGTCACTTACATGAGAAACAAAGAAATAAATGCAATAATACTTAAAAGAAATATCATACGTTTACAATAGGTAAAGAAATAGTAGTGTTAAAAAAAAATATAACTCAAAGTACCTACATCAAGGTTATTCATTCCCAAACAATTCGTAGTTGGTTCACTATTTTACACAAAACCATACAACTGCCATTCTACTGTTTTAATTTTAAACACTATCGTATTTATATGCATGCTGTAAAAATGTAATCAGATAATTTACTTTTAAAAATGCTCATTGATTCAGCTTTTTTCATATAACGGTAATTTATTAAAAAGTTGCGCACCCTCATACGTAAACATTCGTTTGCCATAGTTGGTTCTAGGCTTCGGTAGTACCAAATAACTTGCTCTTCTGATGCTGCGTTTAGACCGGTCTTTAATTTGGGTAAGTAAGATGGATGTGTCAATGGATTTGTGCAGAATCTTTCGTATGAGTATACATGTGTTGTAAGTGTACAGTCTCAAGCAGAGAAAACGGACCCCTCTCTTTATAAATGGAGCCAGACAACATCTCTGTTGCCTGGCGCCATCTAGCGTTAAGTTACTGCACCGCCGCCATCGTATCGTTTGTTTGTCACAAACTTGTTTTTCGAATTCATCCAAGCCTTGGGTATTGCTAGGATAAATAGATAGAATTCAAAAAACTTGGTATAGAAACAATAAAATACGAATAACACATTTTGGTCACAAGATTTGAACCTAGACTCTTTCGTTCTCGAGCCCTACCGCTAAACCACTGCGCCACCGAGCTCTTGCTAAGTATGGCGAAAATTCCCTTCAACTTCATATTGTGCATGACGTCACAGTAATCTTTCTTGATGTGTCGAACTCTTTCTAAGTAATTATGAGGGTAGGCAAAATTTATAAAATGTTAAACTAAATTTCTGGTGTTTCGCTTTGTTCACAAGCTAGCTTCGCTACCGCTTACGTGTGCATTCTGTTTCGGATAGTTTTTGGATTATAAACTAACAACCTATTATTATTATATTATTGTGCTTTTTGAACAAAATCGAGGCATTAAGAGTATTGCTCGAGAACTGGGAGTGGCGGTAAGTTTTGCTTCTATTTTTATAAGCGATACTTATATTTTAATTCGTTTGATAATAGGGTTGGGATTAGTTCACGGAATAAATTGCTTTTATTTTTACAGATAAACACAGTTCGTCGATGGATAAAAAGATACCAGGAAACTGGTGATGTAAAATGTGAAAGACAGGATCCGCGACCAGTGGCTTATTCTGATGAAACGTATCGTCACCGTGAAATTGTAAGACTCCATACCAATGAGTCCTTCAAGACCACGAGATCAACTGCACAGTTGTTTGGGATTTCGTTGGATACAGTGCGGAGACATTTACATGCTGCGGGGATCCATAATTACAGACCAGCTAAAAAAATTAAACTTACCGAGGCTCACCGTCAAGCTAGAGTAAGATTCGCCAGGGAGTATTTGAATTTCGATTGGAAGAATAATATAGTAATATTTAACGACGAAAAATGTTTTAAATCGGACAAAGACGACTGTGGAGAAGACGAGGACAGCGTTATAATCCACAAAATGTTTTACTAAATTAACTTTTTTTAATTTTTACTTGAGACGTAAAATTGTTATCTTGGATAACATGTTTGTTCTCTCGTAAAAAGTCATAGACAAGTGATTGGAAATATTACAAATAAAATTTA
The DNA here is from genome assembly GCA_029255805.1 of Keiferia lycopersicella. Taxonomy (NCBI): domain Eukaryota; kingdom Metazoa; phylum Arthropoda; class Insecta; order Lepidoptera; family Gelechiidae; genus Keiferia; species Keiferia lycopersicella. The sequence continues at coordinate 6,162,501 of JARACZ010000028.1, forward strand.
GAATTATTGTAAATATGTAAGCTGAAACTTGTTTTTGAATAAAGTTACTAATCAGTCTTTTTTGTTTTTCTACCATTTTCTATCAATGTTATTTAATGTGACCTTGATATTCAAAATAATTTTATTAAAACGCAAACAAAATTAGAATCAAAAATATGTGACAATAAAAAAAGGCACAGAAGTAGGGATTCGAACCAGTAACATCATTCACGAGCACCCATTTCTTAACCACTAGGCTATATGTCTGTCACATGGTTTGTGTGAAATACTCAAAGTGTTTTCGCAATATGAAGGAAACTGACGCAGATGGCGCTGCTAGTCACGACTTTGACTAAAAGCACCCATAGAATGTCGCTGAACTTAGACATTGTGTTGTGACATTATCGACCAATCACCACTCACTGCTCGTGTTGCGATGTTTCCTACATGTTGCCATAGATGTCGTCACTGGGGGGGGTCCGTTTTCTCTGCTTGCGACCGTACAGTTGTTTTATGTTCATAAGCTTAGTCTCATTGTATATTTTGGACGTAGGAGTGGAATAGTCATAATGGAATAACATTTTTATAAGTCTGTTTTGAATAACATGCAGTTCGGTCAGTTTGGTTTTTTGGACACTGCCTCGAATTTCGACCAGGTACGTCAGGTGCGACTTTACCAGAGAGTTATATACTAAAAATCTAATTCTGCGGGGAATAGCACGGACAATGCCTTGTAGGGAACCTATTAGAGAAGAAAGCTTTTTTTTTTATTGAATCGATATGGGCGGCCCATGTTAGCCTGCTGTCTAACAAAAGTCCTAAATACCTTTCGACGTGTTTCTCAACTAGTGGGACATTATTGATTTCAAGCGGCTTATATGAAGGTATTGGTTTGTTTTTGGCCTTGAAAATTATATATGATGTTTTGGAAGCGTTCATTGTAAGGAGGTTAGCCTGGAACCAATTGAAAAGTATGTCGGTTATGGACACAGAACAGAGCACTTCATACCCCGTGGAGTTTTTAATATCATTAGATTTGTCAGGTATGCCCTTACATAAGCTGCAATTAAAATTAGGCGTTCCAGTCATGCTTATGCGAAATTTAGATGCCCCTCGATTATGTAATGGAACGAGACTTAGTGTGACATAACTAGGACGGAATATAATTGGAGACACCATCTTAACCGGCGTTGGAAAGGGTGAAAATGTAATAATACCACGGATCCCAATTTTTACCACAGACCTTCCATTCCGATTCAAGAAGCTGCAATTTCCTATCAAGCTTAGTTTCGCAATGACAATCAACAAAGCGCACGGACAAACTTTAAAAGTAGCGGGGGTGAACTTAGAAAAACCGTGCTTCTCTCATGGCCAGCTATATGTAGTATGTTCGCGTGTGTCTAACGCTCAGAACCTCTTCATTTTATCCCCAGATGGTAAAACTTACAATATCGTTTACAATAGCGTATTAAAATAGTGCTCTGTTCTGTGTCCATTAAACTATGTACTATGTCTTAAACACTCTAGAAACAAACGCTCCAAAACACTGTAAAAGCATAAATCCCTCCCCTTAGAAAGTAAATTTTTGTATACGCGCTCTCCATCAAGATATGTCTTCCATATTACTCACGATATTTTTTTCGGTTTGGTGACTGCGTCTCTATTTTTTTTTTTTTTTTTTTTTATTTATTAAGGTACATCAAATGTTACAAAAGATTACAAAAAAACACTCACGCCAAACTACGACAGTAGTTTGTCGGCGTTGCGCTCATACTTCACATGCTGTTATGTAACACTTATCTACTTAAAATGAATACATGCTTTTTTTTTTTACACACTTCCTAATACTTTTTTAATGCGGCTTTAAGAGCCGATATACTTTTGAATTTCTTCTCACTACTGAGTACAGGATTACTATTATACATTCTAGGAATAATGTACTGCCTAGTTCGCTTACCAAAGTAGTTTCTTGCTCGTGGTTCACAAAGTTTACCCATTAACGCAGTTCTTGTGTTACGCTCGTATTCGGCTTTAGTCTTAAAGTCTTCTTTGAAGTAGCTTTCCAATGTCAATAGGTAGGTAACTTTTTGATCCACTGGCATCACTTTGCATACACTAAAAAGACCATTGTAGTCATCCTTATGCTTTTCTTTTATCTTCTTATCTACTAAAAGTTTAAGCAGTCTAACTTGAAGGTTCTTAATGTCATCTAGGTAAGTTTTAAATGTTAACCCGTAACAGCTTAGACCATAGCTTAATAATGAATCTGCAAGTGCAAAGTACACCATATACATTGTATGTCTGTCAAGTAAGTACTTAAGATGATAGAACTTGCCAAGTATCGATCTTAGCCTATTACATACACTGTTGACTTGTAATCTCCAGCTAAATTTGTTGTCTATGAGTAGCCCTAGGTACTTATATTTATCGACGTACTCTAAACTTGGGCATGCACAGTTCATTGTGTTGTTGTGCAAGCACTCATAGGAGTGCCCTATGACATTTAGATCCTCCTTTACAGTAGATCTAGCAGCCGCACTGTAGGGTGAGAATATATGCATACATTTCGTTTTATTTATATTTAAGATGATCCCATTGTCGTGTGCCCACTGTGTTATTTTATTAAAGTCTTCTTGCAGCAACATTTTAATTTTCCTTACATCCTTTTCAGCTATGTACAAACACGTATCGTCTGCATACATTATCACCCCACAGCGCTCAACAACGTTCACCATACTGTTTACGTGCATAATGTAGCCAACCGGGCCATATACCGATCCGGTCGGCACACCCAGCGTGATATCCGCTTCCGCTCCCGTTGTACCGGATACAACAGTGCAGAGCGTCCGTTGACTTAAATAACTGCGGAAGAAGCTGCCCATAGGACCACTTATCCCGCACTCCTCCATCGCTTGAAGTAGATGATGATTTAAATTACGTTATCTTTATTTTTACCCGACTACAGCAAAGCAAAAAGGAGGGTTATGATTTTGACCGGTATGTATGTATGTATGTGGCAATAATTCCTTTGTTCCCTTCTAGCTCGGAATCTACTTGTCAAAATTTGCTAAGTGAGTTGTCAATAGAAGCGTCTGAACAGTCCGATGGTTATTAGCTATGTCATGTTACAATAAAGTGAACATGGCGCCCTCTAGCATGCATAAAGATACGAATAAAAAAAAATCTTCTTGTGGTACCTACCTATCGTGTTGGGTATCAAACAAAAGGGCTTAAATAGCATATTTCAAAAATATATATAATGTAGGTGTGAAAGTTTGAAACTTTCTTGCATTTATACAATGCCACTTTAGTATGAAATTGGTACATCGGCTTTTCCTTTCTCTCTTTTCGTGTAGGACACCGAGTCGTCTAACGACTCAATTTCTTTTGTGTGGAAAACCGAGTCGTTCAACGACCCGATAAGCCCTAGTGTAAGAATTTTTCAACCGCCTTCTGCAAGTAGCAGCAGAAGCCTGCATTTTTTGTTGCATGGTTGTGTAACGACCGCCGTCTATAGTGATCATAGACAGCAACCGGGACCTACGGCTTAACGTGCCATCCGAAACACGGAACCATCTTATTTACGGACAATCGGGTAGTCCAGCCCGCAATGTCCTAACCAGACTGGGAACAAATTTACAAAGTGATAAATATTAACTTTGTGAGTGACCCACCCAAAATCGAACCCGGAACCTTCTCCGTCAAAAACAGTCGCACTACCACTGCGCCACGTCGGTCGTCAATGAGCCCTTATGACAGAAGTTTTCAACCACCTTCTACAAGTAGCAGGTACATCGGGGTCGGTATCGGTGTGGTATCGGTATGTGTCATACACGTGGAGATGATCTGATGATGGAAACGAAAGGCAGACAAGACCTTATAGCACTACATACGCTAAATATCTGTGCATAAGCTATGGTAGGAAAGAGCTGCTCCTTAGGCTCAGATCTGACATATTTTTCAGCATATATATAGTGGGATCCAAGTAGAAAGGTACCGCGAATATTATCGCACTTAAATTAATTTAACGCGTAGAAAGGTAGGTACATAAAAGATCCTACTAATCCTAATTCCTTATTTACTTGTAATATTATAAAGGTGGTTGGTGTATGTTTGGACTTGGCGCTAAAACGGCTTTATTTTTATTTTATTTTTATTTTATTTATTAGGACGAATACAACAGTTTTCAATCATAAAATTTAAAATTTAAACAAGGTACACAGATTTTGTTCCAGATTGTAGAACCAACAACGTGTCGTACAGCATGATAAGCATAACAATGTTGTAATTAGAATTACCTACTTATAAATGTATTTATGATTGTTACAATTTGAAAAGTAAACATACTAGTAGCAAATATAAAAGATCAAAACTATTCCATACTGGATTTTAGAACTTGGACAACAGAGTGCTTGAAACGATATTTATGAGGATTAAACACGTCTAAGCTTGATTTTTTTATTGTTTCGTTATATATTCTGCACATTCTTGTAAGAGGATTGTAAAATGAAGTATTATTTTTATAAACTTTAAGTGAGAATGTCTTGACATGCCGGGGGTTAGGTTTTATATTAATGTTGATTTCATCGGGTCGTTGACTACTTATATTGGTCGAAGGTGTAACCTAGCTAGAGGATAAATTTATGAATTCTGACATACCTTGTAAGTATAAAATAAATTTGGCCTAACAGCGGGCGACCGATTTTAATATCTTGAGACGGCTGGTGAGATTCTTTTTCTTTATTTTTTACAGGGAACGGAGTTGTTTTGCTGACCCTTGTGTCTAGCTGTGCAGCGACAACTGCAGATTGAATGTTTGTGCAGATCCTTGTGTGCCTTGTTTACTAAACACAGCTTTTTCACTTGTGGTAAACTTGAACTTTATTATATAAATAGTCAGCTATTATGGGAACTCAAATAACAATAACAAACAGTTAAAGAATACTTAAGTAGTTGCGAATTCATTATGGTGGTTTAAGCTAAATATTTAGAAATTAGAGAACACTTTAATTTTGATTTAAACTAATAATTTTGTTTTAACTTATAGAACTATATTCAGGTAGAGAAATTTTGTTGGAATAATTACTTTTTGCCTTGTTAAAACAAAATTGTATATCTACTTACCCACACTCTCCGACTCAGTAACTATAAAATGAATATAATACAATATAGTCTCACACATACAAAATTTTGTTTGATTTAGAAACTCCATAAATACATTTTGTTTTGTGGCCGGTTCCCATAAGCTGGGTTCATTTTTACCCGACTACAGCAAAGCAAAAAGGAGAGTTATGATTTTGACCGGTATTTATGTATGTATGTAAGTATGTATGTATGTGGCAATAATTCCTTTGTTCCCTCCTAGCTCCGAATCTACTTGTCAGAATTTGACAAATGAGGTGTCACTAGAAGCGTCTGAACAGTCCAATGGTTATACGCTATGTCATGTCACGATAAAGTGAACATGGCACCCTCTAGCGTGCATAAAGATACGAACATTTTTTTTTTTTACTTCTAGTGGTATCGTGTTGGGTATCAAACAAAAAGGCTTAAATAGCACATTTCAAAAATATATATAATGTAGGGGAAATTTTCAAACTTTCTTGCATTTACGCAATGTCACTTTGGTATGAAATTAGTACATCGGTTTTTCTCTTTCTGTCTTTTCGTGAGGACACCGAGTCGTCTAACGACTCAAATTCTTTTTTCGTGTGGGACACCGAGTCGTCCAACGACCCGATGAACCCTAATGTCAGAATTTTTCAAACGCCTTCTGCAGATAGCAGGCTTTTGACAAGTTTGTTTAACGAACCCCGTCTAAAGTGATCATAGACAGCAACTTGTCGCACTTATTATTATAGAATATTATCGTACTTAAATTAATTTAACGCTTAGAAAGGTAGGTTCATAAGAGATCCTACTAATCCTAATTCCTTATTTACTCGTAATATTATAAAGGTGGATGTGTGTATGTTTGGACTTGGCGCTAAAACAGCTGAATAGATTCAAATGATACTTTGTACGAAGATGAAATAATGTCTAGAATAGGACATAGGCTGCTTTTTAGCGCGGTTAAATGCCTTATTTTCACGGAAATACGCATTTTCCAACATTTTTGAAAAAGGTAATGCTATTGAGCCAATTTGCGTTTAAGGAAAACTAACAGCGACATCTGTTGTCTGAGACTTTTGACTTACTCAACTGAGTAGGTGCACCAAAATTTGCGTTTAGTCACAATACGTACTGCTACTGCATATAAATTATGTTTGAACAAGATGTTGAATAAATGCTTTTAACAAAGATATTGAAACATTTTGCATAAATACTGGACAAAAATGTATTTTGAACAAAGATAACGTTATTTTATGGTATATTTTAAATTAGCTGCCAACACAGTACAGGAAAGAGGAAAGTAAAAATGTGTTTGCAAATCGACACCAGCTCCCAGCGCCGACACAGGGGGTTGAGGGGGCTCACCCCCCTCAGAAAGAAAAAAGCAAACATCTGATTGGAAATCGACACCAGCTGCAACTGTTTATATCGTGTTGGGTATCAAACGAACTGTCATATTTTTCATCTCATTTAATGTGATCCAAGTTGAATGTACCGCGAAGTATCACATTTAAATTAATTTAACGCGTACCTAGATATAACGTAGGTAGGCAGAGCGAAAGCGGGATAAAGGAGTGATATGTGTGTATATGTTTGTATGTATAGATAGGTACAGTCGGCAGCGGAGAAAGGTTAGCAGCGCTACTCTAAATTGTATTTATTTTCAAGTAAATAATTGATATTCTACAAATATTTTTTTATACAAAATGACATACTTTACGAGAACTGATTTCCATAATATTTGCATTTTTATTTGGGACAATAATATATCGATTCGATTGGAGCACCTTATTCCATTGCTGACTGTACATAAAAGATCCTACTAGGTAATATTCTAAAAGTAGATATTTGTGCATTTTTCTTAGAACTTGGAACAAAGAAACTGAATCATCTGTTTTGGTAATTAAACCAACAGCAAGCATCGACACGGGGGGTTGAGGGGGGGGGGGCTTGTTTTGGGAGTTTTGGTAATGAAATCACACGGGGGGTTACTGGCATATATTATATGAACCTAACAAAATCATATTACAGTTTCAACTTGAACCTACCTACATCTTCCAACAAACAAACGTGAAGATTTAAGCTTACAACTCCAAAATAATTAAAATAAAAAGAAGTCCAAAAACTAAAACCCGACTACTGAGATTTCGCGCTCTAAAAAGTAAGAAACAAGAAATCTGAAACGTGTTCTCTGAAAATCTGAAATTTGCCACGTGTTCTAGACAGTACTAGAACACGTGGCCACAGCTATCACCTGAAAACCACTATGAACTTTATACTAAACTGCCATGAAAATAATAATAGCTGTTAACTTTGTATGAATTTTGGAGACGAAAAACACATTCAATCGTGAGTAGTTATTATTTCAGATTTCTTGTTAAAATGTGGCGTTGTTTTAATGTAAAGTTTGGTTGGACCGAAAATGTGCGGAGGAGTCAGTTGGTCTTTGAGGTTTTCGACAAGAGGTTCTCAAGTGGAAATTGTGAAGTTGCAAATAATTTGTCAATAAAAGCTTAGTATATTTCAAACTGCTTTATTTAAGTTGTGTAATTGCTAATTGCTTTAACAATACATCTTTTCAGTTTCAGTGTTGTAATTTAGTTAAATTTTCATGTTTAGTGGTCGACGTTTTGTACGTTCGCCATTACGTTTGAGAGTTCCTTTTTACGGTTCAAATTTTATTTTAATAATTGCCTATTTATTAACTGTCTAAAAACTATCACATTTCGAATCATTTTTGTGATAAAGTGTAATTATGTAACAGCTTTTTTCTGTTGTCTTAATTTAATAGATTCAATATAATCTTGTTTTCTTATTAACTTACCTATGCTATGGGATAACTTTTTGCTATATAGGTGCACTTACAGTTTTATAATAAAATGATCTGACATTTTAAAATTTGGTTAGATGGTGAACATATTTTTTTAAATGTGAAATGTTGGTTGTAATAAAATAAAAGTATAAATGGTTAAAACTGTTGTTTTAATTACATGTTTTTAATAGTATTTTACAATATGCAAAATGTTTTAATATCTTTGTTAAAAAAAATTATTCAACATCTTGTTAAAACATATTTTATATGCAGTAGCAGTACGTATGTGACTTAAACGTCAATTTCGGTGCAGCTACTCAATTGAGTAAGTCAAAAGTCTCAGACAACAGATGTCGCTGTTAGTTTTCTAAAACGCGAATTGGCTCAATAGCACCACCTTTTTCAAAAATGTTGGAAAATGCGTATTTCCATGAAAATAAGGCATTTAACCGCGCTAAAAAGCAGCCTATGTCCTATTCTAGACATTATTTCATCTTCGTAAAAAGTATCATTTGAATCTATACATCTTTCGTAGAGACCTTGAAACGACCCTATCCAGTAAATGTGACGGAGGGGGTGTCCTATTGGCAGTTAGGAAAGACTTTAATGTAATTCGTAGAAGCTCATGGGAAACTGAAATAGAAGACATTTGGATCACCATCTTATCTAACGATAAGCATGCGTCCAAGATCCATCTCTGCCTTTGCTATCTTCCCCCGGATCTACATATCTCCAAACTTAACTTATTTTACGATAACCTGAAATCCCGCTCAAATAGTTTTGATGAAAATGACACTGGCGTAATAATAGGTGATTTTAACTTACCCATGATGAACTGGAGCATCCAGTCTGAACAAGACACATTCATTATACCGCAAAATCCGAGTGACCGCAAAGCTAATCTTCTTTACAATACAATGTCACTTTGCCAGTTGCATCAATTGAACACTATACGGAATATTAATGGTCGCTTGTTAGACCTTGTACTGGCTACGACAGACTGTGGAGTAAAAGTCCACAGCGCCGATGCATTCACTCGAGAAGATCGGCATCATCCTCCTCTGGAAATAATTTTAGAAACACAGGTAACTAACCGTTCGCAAATAAACCCCAAAAATAAATCGCGCTTTAATTACCACAAAGCTAATTATGAAAAAATTCGTAGCGAACTTAACAGATTAGATTGGAATAATATTTTCTTGGACTGCAACAATGTAGATGATGCTTTGGATCCAAAGCATCATCTACATTGTTGCAGTCCAAGAAAATATTATTCCAATCTAATCTGTTAAGTTCGCTACGAATTTTTTCATAATTAGCTTTGTGGTAATTAAAGCGCGATTTATTTTTGGGGTTTATTTGCGAACGGTTAGTTACCTGTGTTTCTAAAATTATTTCCAGAGGAGGATGATGCCGATCTTCTCGAGTGAATGCATCGGCGCTGTGGACTTTTACTCCACAGTCTGTCGTAGCCAGTACAAGGTCTAACAAGCGACCATTAATATTCCGTATAGTGTTCAATTGATGCAACTGGCAAAGTGACATTGTATTGTAAAGAAGATTAGCTTTGCGGTCACTCGGATTTTGCGGTATAATGAATGTGTCTTGTTCAGACTGGATGCTCCAGTTCATCATGGGTAAGTTAAAATCACCTATTATTACGCCAGTGTCATTTTCATCAAAACTATTTGAGCGGGATTTCAGGTTATCGTAAAATAAGTTAAGTTTGGAGATATGTAGATCCGGGGGAAGATAGCAAAGGCAGAGATGGATCTTGGACGCATGCTTATCGTTAGATAAGATGGTGATCCAAATGTCTTCTATTTCAGTTTCCCATGAGCTTCTACGAATTACATTAAAGTCTTTCCTAACTGCCAATAGGACACCCCCTCCGTCACATTTACTGGATAGGGTCGTTTCAAGGTCTCTACGAAAGATGTATAGATTCAAATGATACTTTTTACGAAGATGAAATAATGTCTAGAATAGGACATAGGCTGCTTTTTAGCGCGGTTAAATGCCTTATTTTCATGGAAATACGCATTTTCCAACATTTTTGAAAAAGGTGGTGCTATTGAGCCAATTCGCGTTTTAGAAAACTAACAGCGACATCTGTTGTCTGAGACTTTTGACTTACTCAATTGAGTAGCTGCACCGAAATTGACGTTTAAGTCACATACGTACTGCTACTGCATATAAAATATGTTTTAACAAGATGTTGAATAATTTTTTTTAACAAAGATATTAAAACATTTTGCATATTGTAAAATACTATTAAAAACATGTAATTAAAACAACAGTTTTAACCATTTATACTTTTATTTTATTACAACCAACATTTCACATTTAAAAAAATATGTTCACCATCTAACCAAATTTTAAAATGTCAGATCATTTTATTATAAAACTGTAAGTGCACCTATATAGCAAAAAGTTATCCCATAGCATAGGTAAGTTAATAAGAAAACAAGATTATATTGAATCTATTAAATTAAGACAACAGAAAAAAGCTGTTACATAATTACACTTTATCACAAAAATGATTCGAAATGTGATAGTTTTTAGACAGTTAATAAATAGGCAATTATTAAAATAAAATTTGAACCGTAAAAAGGAACTCTCAAACGTAATGGCGAACGTACAAAACGTCGACCACTAAACATGAAAATTTAACTAAATTACAACACTGAAACTGAAAAGATGTATTGTTAAAGCAATTAGCAATTACACAACTTAAATAAAGCAGTTTGAAATATACTAAGCTTTTATTGACAAATTATTTGCAACTTCACAATTTCCACTTGAGAACCTCTTGTCGAAAACCTCAAAGACCAACTGACTCCTCCGCACATTTTCGGTCCAACCAAACTTTACATTAAAACAACGCCACATTTTAACAAGAAATCTGAAATAATAACTACTCACGATTGAATGTGTTTTTCGTCTCCAAAATTCATACAAAGTTAACAGCTATTATTATTTTCATGGCAGTTTAGTATAAAGTTCATAGTGGTTTTCAGGTGATAGCTGTGGCCACGTGTTCTAGTACTGTCTAGAACACGTGGCAAATTTCAGATTTTCAGAGAACACGTTTCAGATTTCTTGTTTCTTACTTTTTAGAGCGCGAAATCTCAGTAGTCGGGTTTTAGTTTTTGGACTTCTTTTTATTTTAATTATTTTGGAGTTGTAAGCTTAAATCTTCACGTTTGTTTGTTGGAAGATGTAGGTAGGTTCAAGTTGAAACTGTAATATGATTTTGTTAGGTTCATATAATATATGCCAGTAACCCCCCGTGTGATTTCATTACCAAAACTCCCAAAACAAGCCCCCCCCCCCTCAACCCCCCGTGTCGATGCTTGCTGTTGGTTTAATTACCAAAACAGATGATTCAGTTTCTTTGTTCCAAGTTCTAAGAAAAATGCACAAATATCTACTTTTAGAATATTACCTAGTAGGATCTTTTATGTACAGTCAGCAATGGAATAAGGTGCTCCAATCGAATCGATATATTATTGTCCCAAATAAAAATGCAAATATTATGGAAATCAGTTCTCGTAAAGTATGTCATTTTGTATAAAAAAATATTTGTAGAATATCAATTATTTACTTGAAAATAAATACAATTTAGAGTAGCGCTGCTAACCTTTCTCCGCTGCCGACTGTACCTATCTATACATACAAACATATACACACATATCACTCCTTTATCCCGCTTTCGCTCTGCCTACCTACGTTATATCTAGGTACGCGTTAAATTAATTTAAATGTGATACTTCGCGGTACATTCAACTTGGATCACATTAAATGAGATGAAAAATATGACAGTTCGTTTGATACCCAACACGATATAAACAGTTGCAGCTGGTGTCGATTTCCAATCAGATGTTTGCTTTTTTCTTTCTGAGGGGGGTGAGCCCCCTCAACCCCCTGTGTCGGCGCTGGGAGCTGGTGTCGATTTGCAAACACATTTTTACTTTCCTCTTTCCTGTACTGTGTTGGCAGCTAATTTAAAATATACCATAAAATAACGTTATCTTTGTTCAAAATACATTTTTGTCCAGTATTTATGC